>BPUM01000001.1:0-5955677 GCA_020521455.1 Prunus kanzakura
GCGGCGGCGCGAATGAACCAGAAGCCTCTGAAACTATCGAGTATTATCATACTTTTTGCGCGACGAATAATACTATTTCGTTGCGCAAAGCAGTAAAAAGAAAAAACGGCGCGTTTTGGCATAAAATTTTCGTGAACTTGCGTGACGGAAAACATTAACTGTCGCGGAATATGAAAATATAAACTTTGCGCTACGAAACAGAGAAAGGACCGTCGCGCAAAGACGTTTCAGTAGCGGCAATTGAACCGCCAAAATTTCACGACCTTGCGCGACGCTGCCGATCTATTGCATCGCGTTATACCCTAAACCCTAAACCCTGACCACAAAAACCCTGAACCCCATCATAACTTTGCACGACGAAACAACCATCCCTTCTTCACATAAAGTTATTTTGCACGACGCGTAACCGGCGTTGCGCAATAGGTTGTATAAAATATGGCAAAGTTAGTGAATAAATTGTTTTGATGGCATACACATTCTACGAAACTAGTTTCAACGATCCAACCATCAAACTTATTTGTTTATACTTAGAGATCGTATACACTAAAATGGGGGAAAAAAACGTATAGAGATCCAGTAACGGGACAAAAGTTTTCGACGGTTAAAAAGGAAAAATCACGATTTAATGGTCAATTTTACTCCGATTTCGATGATTTTTTTATGCATACACTCCTTCACCCTCTATGAATCTAATGACAGTATTTGATCTTCATTTCAAACTATTTACACTAGTGGATAGCACAAAATCTTATGTTATACTTAACGAATATGATATATAAACTCTTAATAGTTAGTGACTATATTGTTTGGATGACATACGCATTCTACAAAACTATTTTCATCGATCCAACCGTCAAACTTGTTTGTTTCTATTAGAGATCGTGTATGCTGAAAATCGGAAACAAAAAACATATAGAGATCAGGTAACGGGACAAAAGTTTTCAACGGTTGTAAAGGAAAAATCACGATTTAACGGTCAATTTTACTCCGATTTCAATGATTTTTTTACGGATTCACTCCTTCACCCTATATGAATCCAATCACATAATTTGATCTTCATTTCAAACTATTTATACTAGTTAATACTCCATTTAATTTCTTAAGTGTTATTATGTATAGAAATATTAAAAAGAAAATGTTATTGGTTTTGGCGACGAAGGAAACTAATTCGTCTCGCAAAATCATACAAAAAATTAGAAAGAATTATGTTTATATTTATTTGCTAAACAGTTTGCGCGACGAATGTGATATTATTCGTGTCTCGCAAGATCATTTTGCGACACCAATGTTTCTTCGTCGCGCAAAGATGATTTATATTATTTCGCAATAATATGGTTTATAATGTTTAAAGGAGTTTGCGCGACGACGTTACCATATTCGTCGTTGCAAGGTGTAGATTTTCCCACATAATCTCCGAATGTTGTAAAATAATGGAAATAATTGTAACAAAATGCATTTTCAAATAATGGAAGCGACGTGATGTCTTTCACAGGTTTAAGTTGTGTTTTAAAGTTACAAATGAAGTAAACTGCAGATTTCCCTCAACTTTGAACCACATCACAACGCTTTTGATATTCGAGTCTTCAACCATGACTTGTCTTCGTAGGGACGTTGATAACCCTAGAAAAAGATTCTCCTCTACCACTCCCATAATTAAAAAAGGTATGAATGATGAGCTGAACTAAAATCATTGAAAAGCTTATGATTTACATTGCAAAATTCAAATTAAGGCATAAGAATAAATGGAAATTATAATATGAAAATTTTCACCTTTGTGCTACGAATGTTGTCGTCGCGCAAAATATTTATGCGCGACGAATAAGTTTTTCGTTGCTAAAGTGTTACCCTACGCGACGAAGGTGTTCGTCCCGCAAATTGCTCTTGCGCGACACCATAACATTATTCGTTGCGCAAAGGTGATTTTCTATTATTTCAACATTTTTTTTTGTTAATGGAGAATTAATATGGTTTTTCTCTATCATGGTGTGTTTATTAGAATATTTCTGAATTATCCGATAAATTGAATGAGATTCATTTTTACGTTTGTAATATTTTTCATTTTACGCCATACATCAATTTAAACGAATTTAATTAAAAATCTATGAACGAATTAATTAAAATCATTGAAAATCTTTTCATTTTTTTAACAAATTGCAAATTAAGGCATAGGAAGAAATGTTTTATTTCTCCACTTATTTAAGGTTTAGATTGAACAAGTACATATATTATTTTTGAGTTTTCATTGGGCCGATTTGTTGGGCTTCCATCTTCTATTGCAAAGACATAAAAAAAAATAATACAACAAATAATTTAAGGGTCACTTTCATATTGATAACAAGTACATTTCATTTATTTAACAAGTACATTATTAAATTACATTATTCATCAGATGAACTATAATAACCTTCGTTATCGATTGTATCATCACTTTCCGTCTCCCAATTTATATCATCCTCTTCCTCATCCTCCTCCATAAATACATCATTGTCATTGTTCGGGCCCATGGTTGGATCGTATTGCGGAAGATCACCGAGGTCAATTGTAATTGACTGAATCGGTATTTCTCTTGAAGACACTCCGTCAAGCTGAAACGGTTCTTGTACAACATTTGTATCTAGAAGTGTATGTGCATCATTTTCCATGGAAGAGTCTAAACGTTGGTCAACGACGTCGACGTCGTTCTCAGATGGGTCTAGTTCTGGTATAGCATACACGTTCCTCTGATCCATATGCTGAACAACTTTCCACCCACTCCCTACTTTAGGGTCATCTAGATAGACAATCTGTTTTGCCATGTTTTCCAAAATGTAAGGGTCCTCATCATACCAAGTTTTGTTCATGTTCACAGATAGTAACCCATGATCGATTTTAATACTTCCCTGCCTATTTGGGTTCGTATCAAACCATCGACACTTAAACATGATCACTTGGTATCGATCTTTGTAAAGCAATTGCACGATAGTTGTGAGTTTGCCATAGAAATCAATGTCCGTACTTTCGCCTCCACCTGGAACATGGACACCGCTGTTTTGCGTACACAACTTGATATCTCGTGCAGTCCCTAAAAACTTAACGCCGTTAACATGGCAACCCGAGAACAATTCTGCGCAGAGTGGGCCGAATGCCAAGTTATATTACTCTTCACTGTAAATGGGGGAATTCTCTGATTTCAACTTATTCACCTAATATTATAAACAAACATTCACATGTTAGTTTGGGAAAATGTAATACTACAATATATATGTCAATTACAAAACACTTATAACTTACATATTCCAAAAACCATTGTGGAAATAATTCACGGTGTTTCTTGGAATACAAATGTGATGGATGTTCTCGCTTCATTATCTCTTCATGCTCATCTAAGTATGCCAATAACTCATCACAATTGTTCAATACAAACCAATGAGCTACCTCCATGTCATTTCTGGAAAAGGACTCTCCTCGTACAGGATCTCTAAAGGGTCGTGCGCTTTAGGCAAAAACAGAAAGTTGCTCATTTCTCACATCTCCGTCATTATTGCGCTGAGGTCGATTGAAGCTGTGTCCACATCCTTTAAATACATTCCACAGAAAGTAAGCGCCTCATATTGAACCCAGGCCTCTACAATTGTTCCTTCGGGCTTCGCTCTATTGCGTACGCTTTTTTTAGCTCTCCAAGGAGCCTGCCAAAATATATGGGAATACGAAGAGATGCAAATTAGCAAGTAAGAAGCATGAGATAATGATGCATACACAAATGATGATGATTATATACCTTTCTATTGGATACATCCAGCGATAGTTGACTGGACCAGCAAGCAATGCCTCTTCTAGCAAGTGAACCATCACGTGAATCATACTTGTGAAGAAAGCTGGAGGGAATATCATCTCAAACTTGCATAGGACTTGGACAATGTCATGGCGCAACTGATCAATGTCTGTCTTTTGCAACGTTTTTGCTGTCAATTGGGCAAAAAATCTGGACAACAATATGATTGGCTTCACTACATCTTCCGGCAATAGGTGTCGAATCCCCACAGAAAGTAGGCGTTGCATAAACACATGGTAGTCGTGGCTCTTTAGTCCAGTAAATTTACCCCCGTCCACATTCACGCAACGTGCGATATTAGAAGCATATCCATCAGGAAACTTTACATACGATACGAACTGTAGAAACTCTTTGTTGTCATTCGGTTTCATGAAAAAAAAATGCAAGATCCCTTATAGCTTTATCACCGCTTTTTTTTTTCCAGCCATAAACCCCTTCGTATGCCCATTTTATTGTGTCCTTTGCCTTGCCCTTGATATCTAGAATCGTTCCCATCAATGTGTCAAACACATTTTTCTCAACATGCATAACGTTGAGATTGTGCCTCAATTTTAGTTTCGACCAATATGGGAGCTCAAAAAACATAGACTTGTGCGTCCAGTTCATATGTGTAGAAGGTCTGGTCCGACTAACTGTTTTCCCGAATGGAGCAAAGTCCAAACGGTTAAGCTGTTCCAAGATCTGATCACCGGACCACTCTCTAGGTCTTACGCGACGCCCTTTGTTCCTGTCGAACTCTTTATCATTTTCCCGCCACTCGTGATCCCATGGCAACCATCTTCGATGCCCAAGGTAACACACTTTTCCAGCGTGCCAACCAGAAATGACATTTTCCTTGCATACAGGGCATGCCATATAACCCTTTGTGCTCCACCTCGAAACCATTGCATATGCGGGAAAATAATTCACAGTCCACATAACTACCGCCCGTAAAGTGAACATCTTCCCAGTGGATTTATCGTACATGCGCACCTCGTTTGTCCATAAATCCTTGAGCTCATCAACCAACGGCCTTAAGTACACATCGATTGACCTGCCAGGATCCTCAGTTATCAAAACAGTCATCATCATGTACTCTTTTCTCATGTATTTTCAAGGCGGCAAATTATATGAGAATACGAAAATCAGCCAAGTGCTGTGGTGTTGGTTTAGAACCCCGTACGGATTGAATCCGTCAGTGGCAAGTCCAAACCTCACATTTCGGGGATCAGAAGCAAACTCGGGGAACGTTCGACCAAACTCTTTCCATGCCTCCCATCTGCAGGATGCCGCATCACATCGTCATCTACCCGTTTCTCCTTATGCCATCTCATGTCTGTGGCAGTATGCGTCGACATATACAATTGCTGCAACCTTGGTTTCATGGGCAGATAACCCATAACTTTTTGTGGAATCTTACTCATTCTATTCTGAGAGGTATGTTTGAACCTCGACTCATTGCATATAGGGCATGTATCCAACGTTTCATACTCTTTGTAGAATAACATGCAATTATTTTTGCAAGCGTGGATCTTTTCATAACCCAATCCAAGACCACTCAACATCTTCTGTGCCTGTCTGTGATCTTTCGGCAAACAATTGTCCGTTGGAAGCATTTTCTTAAAAAACTCTAAAAAGTAATCGAAACACAGGTTCGACATACGATACTTTATTTTTCTGTGCATTAGCTCCACAATCGCCGTCAGAACAGAAAAGCTCTCGCACCCCGGGTATAACTCTTGGTTGGCATTTCTTAACAGGTTTTCATATTATTCGAACTCTGCACTGTCCATTGGTGTAGGCACGTCATCTTCTTCTTCCTGATTGCTGCTGATCGATGCAAATGGAAAAACATCATTTATAATATCCCTGATTTGTTCATTAAGATCCACAATGGGTTCAACATTGTCCACTCTTGTGGCCCTTGAAGACAAGGCGATGTCTAATTGTTCCCCGTGATGGTTCCAAGTGATGTATGTCTCAATCATTCCATTCCTTACTAAATGAAATCGAACATGTTCAATCGTCTTCCACAACATGTCGTTACACCTCCTGCAAGGACACCGGATTCTAGTTGCTCCCGGGTTGTGTGTCTGTGCAAAGTCAATAAAATCCTCGATTTCATCCAAGTATTCGTCTGCACACCTATTCGGGTTCTGTATCCACCTCCTGCTCATCATTCCTGGAACCACAATCACAATACAACAATCATGTTGTATTCGTACAAAATCTTTCCTTATGCCTCCGGTAAGGGCTCTATCCCATTCGAAAATGCATAGTCATGTCACGTAATTTACAGCTACATGAGATTAGATTTCGACGTGAATGAATTTCAGCAGCATCTCGGTACAGTTCTTGAGGTGTACCGTAGATATAAAATATATACGTACCACTCAAAGAACGTACCGAGATGACACTGAAATCTTCACAATCGAAACCTAATCCTATAGTTGTAAACTACGTGACACGACTATGCATTTCCAAACTGTCCGAAATATGGGACAATTCAAGAATTAATTGGACCGTAGTGGTGGTTTACCCACCCATGCGAGGTCCAACTAACCTCGAACGGGAACTAAGCTTTACAAAAAAATAATGTATGAAGTTAATTTCAATTAACTTCATACATCAACGTACATGCATAATTTAACAACATATTATAAATATAATTTCATAAATCAATATAAACATAATGTAATAAATTTTATATTATAAAACAACGAAAATACCTTCTAAATCGTTTTCCACCAATCGCTAATCACATATAATGTCCCTATATACAAGGAAATTAATGACGTTAGTATGAATTTACAGTAAAATTTTTACACTAACGACAAAAAATACATACTCAATGACCGTACCAGAGACAAAAGTAGCTCAACTCATTAACGAAATGAAAATGACGAGTTTGGTGGGCCAATACCGCTCGAGACAGCAGGAGAAACATGCTGAGGCAAGCTGCAAATTTTTTTGCAGTATGCCTCTGCAATGGCTGAATTGATCTTTGTATAGGACGACGCTTTTGCGCGACGAATACATTATTTCGTCGCGCAAGATTATCCCCTTTGCGCGACGACAAATATTATTCCGTCGCATGTCGTCTATCGCGCAAACCACATTATCGTCTTGCAAGAGTTATTTCCCGAGCGCGCAAGGTGCTTTCGACATCGATTTTTTTGCGCGACGCCAAAGTCATTTTCGTCGCACAAGCATTCATCGTGCAAATCCCGAAATGTCGTCGCGCAAGTTTTTGCGCTCTTTTTTCTTACGTGACACCAGCTGTTTCGCCGCAATGAGCTATGCGCGACAGAAGTATCGTCGCGCAATTTTTTGGCGCAAAATACTATAAGCGTTTTTTTTTGCGCGACGAAATCTTTTAATCGTCGCTCAAAACATCTTCGCGAGGCAATATCTAGTGTCGCGCAAAGGTTTGCTTTTTGGGGCGACGAATAACTTCATTTGTCGCTCAAAATATCTTCGTGCGACAATATATACTGTCATGCATAGTTCATCGCCAAATAAATTTTTCCACGCATTTTCCCAACGACTTTATGCGACGATTTAGTTTTTTGTCGTGCAAACGAACTTTGCGCGACGAATTATTTCGTCGCACTTATTTGCTCTACGCTTTGTTCTCCCCGTCGCGCAATAATCTTTTGTGCAACGAATTAACCGTAGTCGCGCAAAATTCCGGCGCGCAAGGACTAAAATGTAGTAGTGAAAGGCTCTCCGTTCTTGGTATCGGAAAACAGGCTTTAAAGCTCCCTGAGCCATGACAGATAATTTTATTGGGAAATTTGGTTTATGGATACTACTTTTCTTGCAAAACATCATAAAAAATATATATTAAAAAATTGTAATTTATAGTAGAATAAATAAAATTAATAGAAGTATTATAAAATACTTATTTTTTGGGATGTAGAAGTTGGTCTCCATTAATACTTGAGAAGAACAATAATTTTAGGTTGAGGCGTGTAGTCCCTATCCTTAAGAGTGGATTTCGCCTCTCGAAGACAATGTCTCAGTGTAGCAAGGTTGTATGATGGCCTACCCTCCAGGATACAACCAACTATGACCCTCATAAAGGTACACTCACAATACTTGGGTCGGATGAACAACTTGAATCTTTCCCTTACAGGGCATTGTCCTTTTCATCTTCCATGACTTGAGAGGAATTTAAGAGTCCCATGGGCCATGGGTGCCAATTTAACCAATAAGATATTTAACAAGAAGAAAGGGCCATGGGCCATGACTTGGACAATACTAGTCAGTTTTACTGTAGCCAACAAGCTTATCAAGGAATTAATGCAACAGAAGAATCAGCTTGACTTAGATTCAAATCCTCTAGGTCATCCTTTGGACCAGTCAATGAATAAATGCAATTCCTTCTGCATATTCCCTTTTAATTCTGTGCAGTCTACCAATTCTGGTATCAGAACTTGTTCCATTCATGGGCAAAAACAAAAACCCAAACCACCGACCTCGCTGCCTCAAGCCGAGAGCTGGAGCTGGACCCTACCCTTGATTATTTGGGTGGACAAATTCAAGACTAATCCAGTTGTGATAATTAATGGTAGTGGTGAGGTGATATTGCCCGCGATGATTAATTGATCATAGTTTGTGATATTATATGCCATTGTTTCTGACGCAAAGCAAAGCAACTCTCTCTCTTTTCTTCTTCTCATTTTTCAATCCTAGGGCAAAAATCGCATCCCAGTTCATCCTACAATTCAAATTCAAAAACCCAACAGCATCCCCCACCTCCTTAATTCATCTATTTCCATTTTAGCCTTGTGAACGAACTCCCAAATGCAAACTGAGGGTTACTTGGTGAGGAAGCCTGATCAAAAGCCAGTGACAAAATCTCAGAGGCTGGTGATCAGTAAAAAGGTCCACTTTGTTGAAGCAGCCTACAGAATAAATAAGTAACACATAAATTAAAACTCAAAGATATCTATAGCAACAAATATGGAAAAAAGAAAAATGTTGGTTAACTATGGTTTTGTGAGTTTTGACCACTACGGTCAGTTGTCCTGTAGTCAATAAGCTTATCAAGGAATTTTCAATCTCTGGTTTGTTTCAATCTCTATATGGTCCGATGGTTGGAGAAAAGGTCTTCAATTTTGTTTTCCTATTTGTGTAAATTGTTTTGGAGGGAAAACATACCATTTTGAGGAAGGCAAAATGAATTGAAGCAAAAACATGACATTTATGATATTTCCTTACATAGATTGGCTGAACTACATGCAACTTACAGAAATAAATTTACACAACTGGATCAGGTGCTGGTGTGCAGGCCAATTCAGCTTCCATTAAACAAGAGCCCTACAAGTTCAAAGGCACTATACCATACAACCACATGATCCGAATTGAAATTGTAGTCATTGCTTTCTCCATGGTTGGTTTCATCACAACACAGAACATACATACGACAATCGAATTCACAGCTTACACCGTTATTTGCTTTGAAATTGAATTTACATCCAAACCCTAAACTCCCTTTAACATTATAGTTGTCGAATCCAACAACAAGAGATAGAGCGAAACCCAAGAAATTTGAATAAAACCAATCTGGAGGAAGCTTGATATTTATTGAAGATCCCTCGTTTTGATAGCTGAACCAATTTGGAATTTCATGTCCTGGGCATACAATGGTAACTGAGGGTCTTCTAGTATAATAGTTCTGTGCAACAGATGGACGTCGTGATTATTAAACAAATTAACAAACAACAGTTAACAGATACTCCAAGCTTAGTTACAGAGCACAGGAAACTAGTTATTAATTGAATAACAGAACTGAGAGGGAGAGAGAGAGAGAGACGTACATTTGATGCGACTTCAATTTCTCCTACATCTGATGCTACTTCAATTTCTTCTTCAAGTTCTACATCTGATGCGTCTTCAAATTCTGCTTCAAGTTCTACATCTGCTGCTACTTCAATTTCTTTGGAAAGTTCTGCATATGAAGCTACTTCAAATTTGTCAAACTTTGATGAGGCAAATGCCAAACGCATAATTCTAAGTTGTGCATCCGCCATTATGTGGTTCCATGTATCCTGATCCAATTTTAGGCAATTACAGAAAATAAGTTCCTGGTTAAGCCCTGGAAACAAATTATATCCATCCAAGCCTTGTGTGAGTGCAGTCCTTGGGCTTGACACTGTGTTAAGCAACGTGCAGCCATGTGCTTTAAGAGAATATAGCATTAATGGGAGCTCTGGTAAAGATTGAAGGCTCTTGCAATTGATCAGGGACAGGCAAAATAGCCAAGAAGCTTGTTTGATGTTTGCAGGTATGCTCTCAATCATGGTTCCACTTAGCTTTAAATCTCGTAATGAGGTTAAGCAAAGGAGGTGATCAGGGATCTGTAATGTACTGCAGTAACTGAGGTTTAATACTTCCAAAGAGTGCAAACCGACTGAGAAGGGAGGCAATTTCTTAAGTTTCAAACAACCATCAAACCTCAGAGTAATTAGACGGTTTAAATTGTAGATGCTCTTTGGGACAAACTCAAGGTTCTTGCAATGACAAAGATCTAACTTTTTAAGCCAAGTTAGATTTCCAATTGATGAGGGTAGCTCTTTAACAACTGTTCCTTTTAATGAAAGAAAATTCATATCTTTCACAGGCTCCAAAATTTCTGGGAAGTCTTCAAATTCAGAGCAACCAGTAAGATCAAGTTCTTGAAGAGATTTCAACTTACAAATGCTCGTTGGGAGACTTGCAAGCCTTTTGCAATTTTTCAGTTCAATTCTAATGCGACTGAAGAGACATTCAATTGATGAGGGTAGCTCTTTAACATGTGTTCCCTTTAATGAAAAAAACTTCATATCTTTCATAGGCTCCAAGATTTCTGGGAAGTCCTCAAGATTTCTGGTAAGAGATTTCAACTTACAAATGCTTGTTGGGAGACTCGTAAACCTTTTGCAATTTTTCAGTTCAATTTTAATGAGACCGAAGAGACATTCAATTTATGAGGGTAGCTCTTTAACCGCTGTTCCTTTTAATGAAAGAAACTTCATGTCTTTCATAGGCTCCAAAATTTCTGGGAAGTCTTCAAATTCAGAGCAACCAGTGAGATCAAGTTCTCGAAGAGATTTCAATTTACAAATGGTGGGAGGGAGATGCGCTAACCTTTTGCAATTTGTCAGTTCAATTGTCATGAGACCAAAAAGGCATTCAATTGATGAGGGTAGACGACTTGACGTACGGTGGTTCGATTCTAATCACTGAGAAGACCAGAGAGCGTTTCTTCCACGTTTCTCTCGAACTGGTGTGCGTGAGATGGCTGATAGAACAACTAAAAGAGCTTTTGGAAAACGCAGAGCAGGGTTTCTTTCGAAGGTTTAGGGGAGACTCGTATCAATTTTGGGTGAAGAAGTCCAGCAACTACATTGGGAGTTTCTTAGTCTTGACAAAGAATGTACATGGTGTGTTGAAATCTGTGATGGTTCCACAAGGAAGAGCTGATGAGGGGTGGTTGCTGTTCCAGAAAAATCTGCTGGCAATCTTGAACGGTGAAAACGAAGGGCCTGGTAGAGATTACTCATGCAGACCTGAACGCGCAGGTTTCAGCGCAAATATTTGGTCACACGACAAGACTTACAAGGAGGTGGTTCAATCCTCGGGAATCAAGGAAAATGAGCGGCCGACAGATGTGGTCGAATCAAATTGGAGTATGGTGGTGGTCTGTGAAAGGCAAATAGTGCATCAATCTTGGAACGACGTTCGAAAGGCTTTGAACTGCAAGCTCGAAAGAGAGTGCGAGTTATTTCCTTTCAAATGTAACAGAGCTTTCTTGGTCTGCAACAGCAAAATGGAGGCAATGAGTTTGGACAGATTAGGCACTTTGAAGATTGAGGAGCAACCAGACGTTCTCTTGCTCGGTTGGGAAAGAGCATTGAAAAACAACGCAAACAAAATTGTAAGTTACGGCGGTTGGATTGTAGTCACGGGTCTTCCTCTGCACTGGTGGTCTAAGAAACATTTTGAACGTGTTGGAGATGCTTGTGGGGGACTGATCGAAATTGCAGAGAGGACAAAAAAGTTCAGTTTTCTCTTTGAAGCCAAAATCAAAGTAAGATCAAACTCCGTTGGTTTTTTACCGGAGCTGGTTGTTTTGTCAGAAGGAAATGAAACTTATCATGTGCAGTTAAGACCGTTATCACCTGCGATAAGGCCTACTCATCCAGGAAAAAACTCGTTGGTGAACCACCAAGAATTCTTGAATGCGAATTCAAATGGTCGGATTGACCAGTTTCAGCCGCCAAAAATGGGAAGTTTCTTGGCTTCTGCTTCTCTGAGTGGTGGTCGGAATGTTTTGCCGACGAATAATTTGTGGGAGAAGGTAAACAGAAGCAGCGGTTCAGATCCTGGACCACAAACACGTGGTGAAGGTGGGCAAAGAAGCAGAAGGAATGTGGAAGGTAATTATGATGTCTGTAACGTGCAAGTCAGCAAAGGTGGGACAAGGAGCAGAAGGAATGTGGATGGAAATTTAGTGGTCTGTAGCGAGCTTGCCAACAAGGGAGAACAGGCTGGAGGAAATGGCTTTTCCTCTTCTCAAGAATTAAAGAACGCAAGTGGTTCTTTATTTAATTATAAAGAGAAAGGGAAAAGTAATATCCCCTTTAAGAGACAGAAGGATTATTTTATTGGAAGCTGGCACGACAATAATTCCCTACCTTCTGAGGACTTTGGAAGGGGTTTTCCTTTTGATGGGGCCTCGAAGGGTTTTCTCTCTACTAGGGACAACAGACTATTATCCTCGGAAACTATATTTCCTTCAGATAGCAACAGGAAGGCCAGGTCACGCTCTCAACCTCAAAAGGCCGACGCTGAGTCTGAATTTTCTCAATCAAATTTTTATTCAAAATTTGGAAAACCTGAAGGAATGGGACCTGTTCTTCAAAGAAAGGAAGGAGCTGTTAAAGCAGGGGATGCCCAGATTACGAAGGAGGCTGCAGAAGGGGAACCTTACGACTCTTTCGAGGGGGTATCTATTTCTTCAGAGGAGTTGTTGGAGGGAGATCTTAACTCTGAGGCAGAGGAAGGGGTCGATGTCATCGAATGCGATGACGGTTCTATTGCTGCTCTTCTTGAAGATCGGGGCACGACAAACGTTACAACTGAGTCTGCTGGAGCAACCTTTAATTACCATCCAGTCCTAATCCCTGCTGGAGAAACTGACTTGGGGGAAAGGACCAAAGGTGGAGCGGGGGTAAGTTTTTTCAAGTCCAAGGATTACTGTACAGCTCCTCCTGTCCATATCACAAACGAGATGAGGACTGCAGAGGAAGGGGACGGGGTCACCTTTAGTGACGCTAATTCTGAGCAGAGTCTGGTTCTAAAGCATTATAGAACGAAAAAGAAAAAGAAAAAGGGCACGGGCAAAGGTAGCAGGCAAGTTAAAGGCAAACATGCTAGAGTCTTATCTTTATTGAATATGTCTCTTGTTCCTATTAGGAAGAACTTAGTCTTACAAGGTAAAGCAAGTTCGAGCAGTGATAATGGCAAAAAGGGGGATGGGCATTCTCATGCTACAGGCTTGGCAGCGGACAACTTGGAGCTAACAGTAGTACAAAGGGCTGATCAGTTTAATCAATGAAGATTATCTCTTGGAATATAAGAGGTCTGGGAAGCAAAAGAAAGAGGCTGGTCTTGAAGGAGCAGTTGACTCGTCTTAGGCCGGACATTGTAATATTACAAGAAACTAAGAAACAAGATTTTGACAGGAGACTGGTGGCCAGCGTGTGGTGCTCTAGATTCAGGGATTGGGTGTTTGTTCCTTCGACTGGCAGGTCTGGGGGTATTGTGATTATCTGGAATACGCAGTTCGTCTCGGTAATCGATTCTGAAATCGCAGAGTTTTCGGTGTCCATTAAAATTAGAGGTACCTCGGGGGCAGATTGGTGGCTTTCTGGTATTTATGGTCCTTGTCGCCAAAGGGACAGAGGTCGTTTTTGGGTAGAGCTTGCTGCTCTTTATGGGTTGTGTGGTGAAAACTGGTGTATTGGAGGGGACTTTAATGTAGTCAGGTTTGTTTCTGATAAGTCTAATGGGGGCGGGGTGACTAGCAGCATGAGGACCTTCAATAACTTCATTAATGACACAAACCTGCGGGATCCCCGCCTCCTTAATGCTTCGTTTACCTGGTCTAACGGTAGGGAAAACGTGGTGTGTAGAAGACTTGACCGCTTTCTATTCACCGGAGGTTGGGAAGACTGTTTTCCAAATTTTAGACAGAAGGCGTTGGTCCGAGTCACTTCTGATCATTGTCCAATTGAATTGGATACCTCAAAGCTGAAATGGGGTCCGGGCCCTTTCCGATTCGAAAACATGTGGCTGGAACATCCGGACTTTAACAGGAACTTTAAGGATTGGTGGGCGGAAGAGCATCTGATTGGGTGGCCGGGTTTTAATTTCATGAGGAGGTTGAAAGCCGTAAAGGGGAAACTGAGAGTCTGGAGCAAAGAGGTGTTCGGCGATGTGGCTGCTACCAAGAATTTGGCAGAAGCTCGTATTGTTGAAATTGATAGGCTTGAAGGCTTGCACGGGCTGGATAGTGACAAAATAAAGGAAAGGGCTGATCTTATTCTCTTGATTGGTGATTTGGTCCTTAAAGAAGAGATAAAATGGAGACAAAGGGGTAAAGTGGAGTGGGCTAGAGATGGGGATGGGAACACAAAGTTTTTCCACCGTGTAGCCAATGGTAGGCGAAAGAGGAACCTCATTGAGAGGCTGGAGGTGGAGGGATTAGGGACGATTGTCAATGAAGACGAGATTGAAGCTGAAGTTATTACTTTCTTCAAAACTCTTTACAGGAGTAACGAAGAGGCTGGTTGGGGCTTGGAGGGTCTTAACTGGAATCGAATTAGTCTTGATGAGGCTGCAAGGCTTGAGAGACCTTTTGAAGAAGAGGAGGTCAAAAGGGCTGTCTTTGATTGTGGGAGAGATAAATCTCCAGGGCCTGATGGTTTCTCCATGTCTCTCTTCCAATCTTGTTGGGATACTGTGAAATTGGATCTCTTAAAGACTCTGGAGGAGTTCTACCACAACGGCATTATCAACGCGGTCACAAACGAAACGTTTATTTGCCTTATCCCTAAGAAAAAAGAGTCTGTAAAAGTGAGTGATTTTCGGCCTATTAGTCTTGTGACAAGTTTGTATAAGGTGATTTCTAAAGTTTTAGCCTCGAGATTGAGGGAGGTGATGGGGAGCACCATCTCCTCTTCCCAGGGAGCCTTTGTGAGAGATAGGCAGATTTTGGTCGCTGCTTTGATTGCTAATGAGTTAGTGGAGGAGAGCAGGAAACGTATGAAAGTTGGCTTGGCTTTCAAAATCGATTTCGAAAAGGCTTATGATCATGTGGAGTGGCATTTTGTAGATGATGTAATGCTTAGAAAAGGGTTCGGGGAAAGGTGGAGAAGCTGGATTAGAGGTTGTCTTGACTCGGCAAATTTTTCTGTTATGATCAACGGCAGACCTAGAGGTAAGTTTAAGGCCTCTAGAGGGCTGAGACAAGGTGACCCTCTTTCTCCCTTTCTTTTCATTCTGGTGATCGATGTTCTTAGCCGCATTCTTGAGAAAGCTCAGGATTTGGATGTGTTTCACGGCCTTGTTGTTGGCCATGACATGGTGGAAGTTTCTCACCTCCAGTTTGCCGACGACACGATGTTTTTTCTCGGGGACAAGCTGGAGTATTGGTATAATCTACTGGAGATACTTGACCTGTTCTGTTTCATCTCAGGTATGAGAATTAATAAGGAGAAATGTTCTTTAGTAGGCTTCAATCATAATGAGGAGGTTGTTTCTGGGTTGGCTGAGGTTTGGGGATGCGAGCTGGGAATCTGGCCTACCTTGTACCTGGGCCTCCCCCTTGGTGGGAACCCCAGAGCCCTTAGTTTCTGGAACCCAGTTGTGGAGAGGGTTGATAAAAGGCTGCAAAAATGGAAAAAGGCTTGTTTATCCAAAGGCGGCAGGCTAACTTTGATTCAGGCCGTCTTAAGCAGTATCCCCATTTATTACTTGTCGCTTTTCAAAATGCCAAGTCGTATTGTGAAGATTGTTGAGAAGCTGATGAGAGATTTCTTGTGGGAGGGCTTGGACGATGGGAAGTCCTCTCACTTGGTTAAGTGGGAGATTGTTGGAAAACCAAAAGGCAATGGTGGCCTAGGGGTGGGGTCTTTAAACTCAAGAAACAAGGTGTTGTGTGCCAAATGGCTGTGGCGGTTTCCCAAAGAACCTGACTCACTTTGGCACAAGGTGATTAGTAGCATCTATGGGGAGAGTGCCAATGGTTGGAACGCTAGCATTCCGTTGCGTAGTTCTTGTCGTAGCCCGTGGAATAATATTTCTCGTGGTTACCCTGTGTTTCTTCTTGGCTGTGACCTTGTGGTGGGTAACGGGGACAAGGTGAGATTTTGGGAGGATGATTGGAGCAGGGGGGGTGTTCTCAAAGAGGTTTTTTCCCAGACTTTTCAATCTGTCCAGCAAACAGAATGCCAACATTTCTGCATTTGTGAGTCACGGTGTGTTTCCTCACAGTTGGGATCTTGGTTTTAGAAGAAATCTCACGGTGGGGGAATTTGACGAGGTGACTAGGCTGCTGGTTATCCTTGATGAAGTTAGGATTAACCCTTCTAGGAGGGATTACAGAAGATGGAAGTTAGATCAATCAGGGTTGTTCTCTTGCCACTCCTTCTATTCCTTCATCCAAGATAACGGGTCTGTGGAGAGTTTTCCCCCTTACAATCTGATTTGGAAAAGTAAAACTCCTCCAAAGGTTAAGGTTCTCGTTTGGCAAGCTGTTATTGGAAAAGTTAATACGTGCGATCTCTTGCAGAGACATCGTCCTTTTATGTGCTTATCCCCCCATTGGTGTGTGTTATGTTATTCTGATGGGGAGTGTGTGGATCATTTGTTCATTCATTGTCCTTATTCGATTCAGATTTGGTGGTTACTGCTGAAGGAAGTTGGAGCTGCCTGGGTTACTCCTAAAGGTTGTTTTCAGTTATTTTCCTCCAATTTTGTTGCGCTGGGCAAAGGGAGAAAGGCTAAAGTCCTATGGGGTTGCCTGTTACAGGCTCTTTTCTGGAATTTGTGGTTTGAACGGAATAAAAGGATCTTCGAGGACTATAAGGGGGCGGGGGTGGATGAACTCTGGGATAGAGTGAAGTTTTGGGCTGCTTTATGGGCATCCGTCACCAATGCTTTTAAGGATTTGAATGCCTCTGTTATTAGTCGCGACTTGTGTGCGGCTGTGAAGTGATGGCCTTCTTGTTTTCCTGTTTCGTGTTGGTGTTTGTTTTTTCTTGGCTGCTTTGTTTCTCCTTTCCAGGCTTGGTTCCTTGTGGGAGCTGAGGCTCCCTGTTTTTGTTTTACCGTGGATTCCTTATCCACCTGTGTTTTCTCTTTTCTGTGGTTACTGTTTCTATTTTGAATATATAAGTTTCTATTCAAAAAAAAAAAAAAAAAAAAAAACAGCTGTTCCTTTCAACGACAGAATGTTTAGATGTCCCATAAGCTCATATATTTCTGGGAAGTCTTCAAATTCAGAGCAACCAGTGAGATCAAGTTGTGAAGAGATTTTAACTTACAAATGCTCGTTGGGAGACACACAAACCTTTTGCAATTTGTTAGTTTAATTCTGATGAGACCAAACAGACATTCGATTGATGGAGGCAGCTCTTTAACAGAGGTTCCTTTTAAACTAAGATAATTCAAATCTTCCATAGGCTCCAAGATTTCAGGGAAGTCTTCAAATTCAGAGCAACCCGAGAGATCAAGGTCGTAAAGAGATTTCAACTTACAAATGCTCTTTGGGGGGCACACAAACCGTTTGCAATTGATCAAATGAAGTTTGAAGAGATTAAAGAGAAATTCGATTGATGAGGGTAGCTCGTTAACATTTGTTCCTATCAAGGATAGAATATCCGGCACTCCCATAGGCTCCAAAATTTCTGGGAAGTCTTCAAATTTAGAGCAACCACTGAGATCAAATCCACAAAGAGATTTCAACTTGCAAATGCTTGTTGGGAGGGAGACACAACAACCTTTTGGAATTTTTCATATCAATTTTCGAGAGACCAAAGAGACATTCGATTGATGAGGGTAGCACTTTAACAGATGTTCCTTCTAATGAAAGAATTTTCAGTTCTCCCATAGGCTCGAAGATTTCAGGGAAGTCCTCAAATTTAGAGCAACCGGTGAGATCAAGGTCGGAAAGACATTTCAACTTACAAATGCTTGTTGGGAGACACACAAACTTTTTGCAATTTGTCAGTTCAATTTTTACGAGACTAATGAAATTCAATTGAGGAGGGTAGCTCTTTAATATTTGTTCCTTTTAATGAAAGACACTTCAGATTTCCCATAGGCTCCAAGATTTCTGGGAAGTACTTGAATTTTGAGCAACCACCGAGATCAAGATTTATGAGAATTTTAACTTACAAATGGTCGATGGAAGACTCACAAATCTTTTGCAATCAAGTAGTCGAATTGTATTGAGACCAAAGAGATACTCGATTGATGAGGGCAATACTTCTATTTTTGCCCTTATCATTGCCAACACTGTTAGATCCCTTGGAAGCTCTGAAAACTTGCCAAGACATGAGCAGCCCTCTAGACTGAAACTGGAGGAGGGTAGTTTCAGCTTACAGCTGCTGCTTGGGAGATTCCTAAGGTCGTTACAAAATCGAATATCCAAGTAAGAAATCTTTTCGTGAGACCAAACTGATGAAGGCAATTCCCTTATTGCAGTTTTAGACAAATTTAAGAATTCAATGTTGCTTGGCATCTGCTGAAGATATTTGAGATTCGAGCATTCTCCCATGTCAAGATGAGTAAGCTTGTCAAGACACTGTAAATACGAAGGTATTTGAACCAAACTTGTACAGCCAAAATGATTTATATGCACCAATTTTCGACTTTGAGAGAGATCTGGGACTTTAATAAGATGAGTAGAGAAACTAAGATCAATCACTTTTAAGTTCTCAAGATTCTGTCATAAATAAAGAGAAATGACAAGACTTAATAACTTAGACAGAAGAAATAATCACACTAAATTTTATACAATAAGCAAAATAAACCTGCTCTTTATTCCAAAGTTGCTCGACTTTGCTGCCGTGCATTCGAAGCTCAACAAGATTTTCTGGAAAAAAAATTTGATGGCATAGATTTCAAAGGATATTCCGCCCAGGAAAGATAACAAAGAGAATTGGGAAGAGAAACTTTTAATTGGCAATAGTTGCCAAAGCAAGAATCGCCGAGATTCAGTAAACTTGGATTAGACATCTTTTTGAAGTCTGCACAATCCAAGTGTGGTTCTCCAATCTTAGATCTGTTAAAGAATATGGCTCGAACGGTTTCAGTTCCCTGACCATAAGAGCAAAGTATATATGTTAATGCAATATACAACAAAGTTTAATCAAAACTACATTTGTATGTATCTGACACATGAGTTTTTTCCTAGTTTTCTTATCATAGAAAATTCACAAAAATGTTAATTTTCTTTTTAAAGAAAGTGAATGCATTTGGCTCTTATATTTCTCAATACGTGACAGATATCCTCAGCAATGAACAACCTACTACGTTTTCCAGGCTCTTAAATGCATTGTTCGTAAACTATTGCCCTACCCATTTCCTGAACCAAATCATGCATCTCTAGGCTGTTCCATCTTGAAATTGATACGAGAGACTTATCAATTAGAACTTTAATTCCATCAGCAAATAAACCACTTATATCTATCATTTCCTTTGCAAAATCTATTGTCATCTCTTTATAGAAACATGCTATATCAAGAAATATCTCCTTTGCATTTTTGTCTAATCCATCATAACTTAGTCTCAACATATTCTCAATATCTTGGTCGGGAAATTTTTTCAACTTATTCCATTCATCTTTCCAGTCTTCATTGTTGTCGCAGTGAAGGAATACAGAACCCAAAATCTTAAGAGCTAAAGGCATGCCTCCGGCATAATCGACCACCATTCTGAAAACCTCTGTATAACATGTTTCAGTACAGTTACTAACTGCAGTAGTTTAAATTCTTCTTTTTCTCTGGATGTGGAGCAAACTAATAAATCATTACTGTGATGGAGGAGGGAACTACATTGCTTCAATTCGAAACAAAAAGAGGACTTGGTCAAAACAAGTAATATTGTGATCACTAGTTCTCTCCACAGTAACTCTTTATCTGAGGTGATTTCTGATTGCTTATTATTTACCAGTGTAACAAGGCAAAGAGAATTTGTTAGAGATGTAAATCAAGTCCAATTTATAAGTAACACATTGAATACTCAGAAATCAACCTATGATTATCAAACTGTTTAATTTAATTTAAAGCAAGACTGCAAAACGCAGCATTAAAATTTCAACTTACTGAAGCAAGTTCTTCAATGACAATTGCTCTGTTTCCATCCCTCTCAAAAAGTTCACACACACATCGAGCATGTTGTTCGCAATGATCAAGTGCCTCGAGCTGATGAACACTTAATGCAGCGGCACAGAACTCTTCAAAATCCATTCTTCTGTATTGAAGTGCATTTAGCTGTCATGGAAGAAATAACCAGTCAGTACTTTTACAACACATCTAATACCATAGAAAAAGTCATGGAACATCAAAACAAACACTAGCAACCAAATTATTACCGATGCAATGAGATCAGAAATCCGAGACTCCTTCATTGCATCTGTAGCATTTTTCATCAGAGCCTGCCGAGGACAAAATGAAAAGAACAGTTTGAGCATTAAATTATCTGTGAGAGAGAGAGAGAGAGAGACCAACCATTCTAATTGGGACTTGAGGAGTAAATAGGAGGCTGCCTCAGGGGTAAAACAGGAAGACAGAGAATTAAGGTTGTGGAGATGGCGTTTGAGTTTTGTGATTGTTTTTTCTACAAGCAGGGTGTCGGAGGGAGCACAGGGAAAGGAAGATGGCTTGTGAATATGAGGTTTCAGGAGGGGCATTTCTGTAATTGAAGAAGTTAGATGTTTAGCAGAAGCACAACGGTAGCTGACGGAGGAGATAAACCTTACAGTCGAAGTAGGATGCTATTTCATTTTTGTCGTGGGTCTCTTTATTTCAGGTCCGTAGAGCCTAACCAGTGCGTCAACTGAAAGGCCTGTTTGGTGGGCTGGTTTGGACTGGACAAGTCCAATTAATTGAACGTTGGTCTAGTCCATTATTTGATGCTACGGGTTTTCAATTCGCCTTAATCTTGTGAGATTATTTTTACTCAGCAGGCTACAATTGGTCAAAAATAGCAGCTCTTCCTAGTCGGATTTTGCATGAGGTTCTATCGAGGGTTGTAAAATGTAGTACCTTTGTACAAGCATACGCACCTGGCGGAACTTCGTTTCTAATCGTCTCACTAAGTTTTATTTACTTTTAATTTAACTTTGCATTTTGAACAATTGTTCTTGCAACATGTGAAGCTTGTGATTCCGACAAAGGATGCGCGCTTTCTGATCCCGATTTGTCATCCATCTTTGTCAACCAAAATTAATAAAAGCTCTGATACCAATTATTGTGCTTAGAGTGCCAAATTGGAACTAATAATAATAAATAAATAAAATTCATATTTAAGTTGAGGTAACATATAAAACAACGAGTTAAGGAGCCGAAGGTTGCTGTGAAGCTTGATGTCAGTAAGGCATATGATCGAGTTGAGTGGAATTTTGTTCGCAAAATCATGGAAAAGCTTGGATTTGCAACTCGTTGGGTGGATTTGATTATGGAGTGTGTGACAACAGTTACTTATTCCATTATTTGTAATGGGCAACCTGCTAGCCATATCATTCCCTCAAGAGGCATCCGACAAGGTGACCCATTATCTCCTTATTTGTTTCTATTTTGTACTGAAGGTTTTTCTTCTCTTTTAAAACAGGCAGAAAATTTGGGTCTCATTAAAGGGGTTAGAGCAGCAACAAACGCTCCCTCAATCTCCCATCTTTTCTTTGTAGATGATAGTCTTTTATTCCTACAAGCATCTCTTGCTAGTTGTTAGTATTTGAAAGATTTGCTTACAACCTATGGAAAGGCAGCTGGGCAACGTATCAACTTTGAAAAATCTGCTATGGCGTTTGGTCCTAATTCTAATAATCAACTCCAAAGTGATATGCAGCAGATCCTTGGCATTCCCATAGTTCAATTCCATGAAAAATACCTTGGACTACCAACGGTTGTTGGACGCGCTAAGAAGGCTCTCTTTGTCAACCTACGCAACAGAGTTGGAAAACTTCTTCAGGGTTGGAAAGGAAATATTCTCTCAATTGCAAGAAAAGAGGTCTTAATCAAAGCAGTCGCACAAGCTCTCCCAACTTATACAATGAGTATTTTTAAACTGCCCATGTCCATCACCAAGAAGCTTCAAAGTATGATTAGCAAATTCTGGTGGGGAAGAATGGGAGATAACCGTGGTGTTCATTGGCTCAAGTGGAATGTCCTGTGTCAATCAAAGGAGGAGGGGGGACTAGGATTTCGTGATTTCACTAGTTTCAATCAAGCTCTTCTTGCTCGAATGGCGTGGAGAATTCTAACACAGCCTCATGCTTTGGTTAGTCAAGTTCTGAAGGCCAAATATTTCCCCAATAGAAGTTTCCTACATGCTGATTCTGGATCATCACCTTCTTATATTTGGCAAAGTATCTTATGGGGCAGTGACTTACTTCAAAGTGGCATCAGATGGCACTACTACAAAAATCGAAATAGACGACGGTAATCCACCGTCGTGTATTCGGTTTTTCAACCGTCGTAAAATCGAGCGACGTCTTTTCATGTATAAAACCACAACGGTAAATCCCCGTCGTCTATTATTTGTAAAGACGACGGTTTTTTTTTTATAAAAAGGGTCGTCTATTATTAAGTAAAGACGACGGTTTTTTATAAAAAGGGTCGTCTATTATATGTAAAGACGACAGTTTTTTTATAAAAGGGGTCGTCTATTATATGTAAAGACGACGATTTTTTTTATAAAAGGGGTCGTCTATTATATGTAAAGACGACGGTTTTTTTTATAAAAGGGGTCGTCTATTATATGTAAAGACGACGGTTTTTTATAAAAAGGGTCGTCTATTATATGTAAAGACGACGGTTTTTTTTAAAAAAGGTCGTCTATTATATGTAAAGACGACGGTTTTTTTATAAAAAGGGTCGTCTATTATATGTAAAGACGACCCTTTTTATATGAAAATGGTCGTCTATTATGAATTAAAGACGACTCTTTTCATATAAAAAGGGTCGTCTATTATATGTAAAGACGACGGTTTTTTATAAAAAGGGTCGTCTATTATTAAGTAAAGAACTATGTTTTATTATATCCAAAGACGTCGATTTTGTTAAAAAGCCATCATCTATTAAATGTGAAGACGACGATTTCTTGAAATATTGTCGTCTATTAACTCTAAGACAACGATTTTTTAGTAAAACCGTCGTTGATTGTATATAAAAATACGTTATGGTGTTAAAAGAGGTCATTGATAACATATACAGATGACGGTTTTTTCAATAAAACCATCATTTTATTATCTTTAGCTTTTTGAAGAGTCAATAGTTATTACATAGTCAACCAATCTTTATTCTATTACTTACATACTTCCTACCTATAATTAGAAATAACGGAGCTCACAAATTCTATTAATTTGATTTTAACTTCATCAATTTGTTCTTGGGTTGACTTAGCTCTGCCTTCTTGCACATTTTCCAAGTTGTTGGTGTCGGAAAAGGAAAGACCTGCACGAAAGAGACCCCAATACTCTTAAACATAAACTTGTTTAGCAGTAACCTAACCTTAGCAAAAAGATCTATGCAGCTCTAGAATGACAGCAGAACACAATTGGCATAATTGGCAAAGTACCTGTTCTTGTGGTGGCACCATAACCTGTTCTTGTGGTGGCACCATAACAAATGAAAAATCAGAGATTCAGAAAATTAACAATGAAATTCCAAAATAATTAAAGTAAACAACAAAAACAAAAAGTATTTTGGACCTGATGATGTTGTCGGTCCAAAAACAAACGGATCTAGTGAGGGATGGGTATGTTTTGCCTCATCTTCTTCGTCAGCTTCTTCTTGATTACGAAGGCCTTGTGGGACGGCTGTGCATATTTATAAAAAACCCAAATGAGAAACTCACTTAAATCCCACGAAATTAGCACAATACATGAACAAACATATATATAGACCGATCTAGATCGAGTCGCTGAGTTTGATGAGCGAGTTGAGTGCCTGAGAGCGAGATCTTCTATGAAGAAAGTGAAGGTCGAGATCTTTCAAATCAAACCTTTCAACCAGCTTTGATTCTCAAATACAGAACCTCCCTCTACATCTTATGGATCTACGAAGACCTCAATCTCTCAACTCCTTCATTGATATCGATTTTTTGATGATTTTGTAGAGAGTTTCATGAGGGTGTTTTAGATAGTGCAGAAGGGTTTCAAGGAGGGAGAGATAAGGTTTTCAGAGATGGGGGGAAATCTGAAAATTTGTCGAGCGCGAATTCACTTAAGTAGCCTTTTTTTAGCGTGTTTTAAAAGACGACGCTTGTTAATGAGAGATAAGGTTTTCAAAGACGGGTGAAAATTTGAAAATTTGTCGAGCGCGAATTCACTTAAGCGGCCATTTTTTCACGTGTTTTAAAAGACGACCCTTTTTATAAAAAACCGTCGTCTTTACTTAATAATAGACGACCCTTTTTATAAAAAAAAACCGTCGTCTTTACATATAATAGATGACCCTTTTATAAAAAACCGTCGTCTTTACATATAATAGATGACCCTTTTTATAAAAAAAAACCGTCGTCTTTACATATAATAGACGACCCTTTTATAAAAAAAACCGTCGTCTTTACATATAATAGACGACCCTTTTTTATTTATACTTTCATTAAATACAACATAAGATTTTGTGGTATCCACTAGTGTAAATATTTTAAATTGAAGATCAAATTGAGTCATTGTATTCATATAGGGTCAAGGAGTGTAGCTGTAAAAAATCATCAAAATCGGAGTTAAAATAACCGTTAAATCTTGATTTTTCGTTTATAACCGTCGAAATGTTTTGTCCCGTTACTTGATCTCTGATTTATTTTTTTTCCCGATTTTTGGCGTATATGATCACGATGTGTAAACAAACAAGTTTGACGGTTGGATCGTTGAAACTAGTTTCGTAGAATGCGTATGCCGTCAAAACAATATATTCACTAACAATTAAGAGTTTATTTATACTTTCATTAAATACAACATAAGATTTTGTGGTATCCACTAGTGTAAATATTTTAAATTGACGATCGAATGCAGTCATTGTATTCATATAGGGTCAAGGAGTGTAGCTGTAAAAAATCATCAAAATCAGAGTTGAAATAACCGTTAAATCTTGATTTTTCTTTTATAACCGTTGAAATGTTTTGTCTCGTTACTTGATCTTTGGTTTATTTTTTTTTCCGATTTTTGGTGTATATGATCACGATGTGTAAACAAACAAGTTTGACGGTTGGATCGTTGAAACTAGTTTCGTAGAATGCGTATGTCATCAAAACAATATATTCACTAACAATTAAGAGTTTATTTATACTTTCATTAAACATAACATAAGATTTTGTGGTATCCACTAGTGTATATATTTTAAATTGACGATCGAATGCAGTCATTGTATTCATATAGGTCAAGGAGTGTAGCTGTAAAAAATCATCAAAATCAGAGTTGAAATAACCGTTAAATCTTGATTTTAAAAAACCGTTATCTTTACTTCACAATAGATGACCCTTTTAAAAAACAAACCGTCATCTTTACATATAATAGACGACCCTTTTTTAAAAAACCGTCATCTTTACTTCATAATAGACGACCCTTTTCATATAAAAAGGGTCGTCTTTACTTAATAATAGATGACCCTTTTTATAAAAAAACCGTCGTCTTTACATATAATAGACGACCCTTTTATATGAAAAGGGTCGTCTTTACTTCATAATAGACGACCCTTTTCATATAAAAAGGGTCGTCTTTACTTAATAATAGACGACCATTTTTATAAAAAAACCGTCGTCTTTACTTCATAATAGACGACCCTTTTCATATAAAAAGGGTCGTCTTTACTTAATAATAGACGACCCTTTTTATAAAAAAACCGTTGTCTTTACATAATAGACGACCCTTTTTATATGAAAAGGGTCGTCTTTAATTCATAATAGATGACCATTTTCATATAACAAGGGTCGTCTTTACTTAATAATAGACGACCCTTTTTATAAAAAAATGGTCGTCTTTACATATAATAGACGACCCTTTTTATAAAAAACCGTCGTCTTTACATATAATAAACGACCCTTTTATAAAAAAACCATCGTCTTTACATATAATAAACGACCATTTTTATAAAAAACCGTCGTCTTTACATATAATAGACGACCCTTTTTATAAAAAAAACGTCGTCTTTACATAATAGACGACCCTTTTTATATGAAAAGGGTCGTCTTTAATTCATAATAGACGACCATTTTCATATAACAAGGGTCGTCTTTACTTAATAATAGACGACCTTTTTTATAAAAAAAAACCGTCGTCTTTACCTATAATAGACGACCCTTTTATAAAAAAAACCGTCGTCTTTACATATAATAAACGACCTTTTTATAAAAAACCGTCGTCTTTACATATAATAGACGACCCTTTTATAAAAAAACCGTCGTCTTTGCATATAATAGACGGCAGTTCTTTCAAAACAACCATGTCTTTACCAAAAAAAGGACACTTGATTTTTAAAAGACGACGCTTGTCATACTTGCTGTCGTTGTTTTTTGGTCAGATTTTAACTCTGAAGAAAAGCTTTTTAATAAGACGACGCTTTTTTATTTGTGTGCGTCGTTATAAAAAAATTCTCAACAGTATCTCTATTTTTTAGTTGTTTAAGTCACTTATCCACGACGGTTTTTTGTTACCGTCGTCTTTTTAAAAACAACGACGGTTTTTTGTTCTTCCGTCGTATTTTTCTGGTCGTCTTTTGCCGTTTTTGTAGTAGTGTGGAGAGTAGGAGACGGTTGTAATATTTTTGTTTATTTTGATAAATGGTTGCCTACTCCCACCACTTTTCAGACTATTTCCCCACCATCCCTCCCTCTCAACACACGTGTCTGTGATTTAATAAGTGGTGGCTTTTGGGATATTCAACGTATAAGGGCACATTTTTTGGACAAAGATGTTGAAGCTATTTTGTCGATCCCTATTGCTCTCTCGTTCCACCGCGACAAAGTTCTATGGCACTATACTTCTAATGGTCAGTATTCAGTTCGTAGTGGCTATTGGATTGGGGTACAACGTTTAAAAGATGTTGGTTTGAATACTATTGGCTCTATTGGTGGTCAAGGTAGTGGAGCAGGAAGTTCGAGTTCAATGTGGAAACAGGTCTGGCGGCTAAGAGTTCCTAATAAAGTTAAGCTTTTTCTTTGGAGGGCATTACAAAACGCCTTACCTTGTCGTTGGGCTCTTACCTTTAGACATATTGGAGATGATAGTTGCTGTCCACGCTGCCATGGCTCTCAGGAAACCATTATTCATGCTTTATGGGGCTGTCGTGAGGTGAAAAGGATTTGGAATCTTTCTTTTTTTACTGAAGTGATTAACATTTGGCATGAACCTAATTTTGCAGATCTTTGGTGCCATGTAATTTCAGTGGGTTTGAACTTAGACCTGGAAGTTTTTGCTTACCTTTCTTGGCTTACTTGGCTTGATCGAAATGCACGAATGCATGGCCAAAAGGGACGTCACCCTGATGACTTGTATGCTTCTGCCCATCGCCTTTCAGTGGAATTTATCTCCGCCAACACTGTACATGTGCGTACTCATCCTCCCTCATCTACTCATTGGTGTCCTCCCCCTCCTGGTAAGTTGAAACTGAATGTGGATGGTGCTTGTAGTACTTCCGTTTGGAAGCGTGGATTGGGGGCAGCTGTAAGAAATGTGCATGGAGATCTTATGGGTGCTATTTCAGTCCCTATCACTGGATGTTTCTCTGCCAAGGTTACTGAACTCTTAGCAATTTGGGAAGGCCTCCAGTTTGCTTGGGAGACCGGTTATGATTCATTAATAGTTGAGACAGATGCGAAGAGTGCCATTAATGACATTGTCTCTGGCACTGAGGCTTTTGGGGTTGCAGGGGGGATTATCAACGACATCCATATGTTATCTAGAAACTTTGACTCTCTTTCTTTTGTATTTGCTCCTAGACTGTGTAATGCTGTGGCTGATAGACTTGCTACGTTTGCTTTAGGTAGTGTGTCCATAGACGTTTGGCTTGAAGAGGGTCCTCCATGGCTCAATGTGTTTCTTCAAGCTGACGCTGATAGACTGGAGTTGTCTTGAACTTTTGTTTGTAACCGTTATGGAGCGTGTGGCACTCTTTTTCCTTCATCCTAGGTTTTGTCCCACTGGGTTTTCCTGGGCAAGGTTTTAATGAGGCCACGTTTGGTCGCTCGAGTCTGTAACCTTTCCTAATTTTAATGAACATTTACCACTTCCTCTCAAAAAAAAAAAAAACAAATAAGTAAAACCAAAAACTAATAAATAGTAATAAGAAAATCTAAGGGTAGCCACATGCATAATGACTACCTACATAAAATCGAGCCATTTCCTAAAATAGGAAGGTGCCTCGGGGGTAAAACAGAAAGAGAGAGAAGTGAGGTTGTGGGGATGGCATTTGAGGTATGCGATTGCTCTTTTTGCGAGCAGGGTGTCAAAGGGAGCACAGGGGAAGGAAGATGGCTTGTGAATATGAGGTTTCAGGAGGGGCATTTTTGGAATTGAAGAAGTTAGAGGTTTATTAGAAGCACAGTGGGAAGTAGAATGGAGAGGACGAAAATTACAAGAGAGTCAAAGTAGGATGTTTTATACATTAATCAAAAATATATTTTTTCTTGTGGATCTTTCAATTTCAGGCTCCGCTTTGGTTTGGTTCCATGTGCTCAATCCCTGCAGCTGGGCTTGGACATTGAGAACCCTTGGGTCCAGTAGAGATTTTTTTTGGCTCAAGTTGAAACGAAAAGTGAGAAAATGCTTGCCTCTTAGAAACTTATGTTTCAGGCCAATCACAATTTAATATGTGTGCATAAATTTTTCTTATGTTTGTAATGAAAGATTTTTGTAAATTGTGATTTGCATAAAAAAAGAACGTCTTCTTCAAAAGCAATCGTGGTATATTGCTCCCTCTTTATGAGGATTAATATGTAAAATATGGTGCTCTCTCTCTCTCTCTGAGCGCTATGGGGCCGACTATTTTAGATGTAAAAATACATACTTGCTAGTCTTGCATTTACGTAACTTTCTCACATATTCTAATTAAGATGGTCTAAGGTTTTAATGAGAATAAAAGTGATGGTGATGGGCTTACTCAATCATTATGGAATTTTTTAGTGAAGCGATAAAAATAGAAAACAAGTAGGTAAGCAAGTAGTCTTTGTAGTTTTGGCTAATCATGTAGTGATCCAAACTTTTATTACCATATTAATTTTGCTTTGATTTACTTCTTGCATGATGAGTTTCTCGGTTACCTATCAAACAGTCAAGACAGTCTATTAGAAAGGTTGAAGGGCAAAAGGTCTTTTAAAAGTGAACATATATGCTTGATATCTATCAGATTTGTTGAGATTCAAAAAATTTATCGATCATAAGTTTCACCAAGGAACAAAAAAGTAGTCCTTAAACTATATGTCATTTTGTCTTTTTCTTAGAAAAAGGAGGGAAAGATTTGCTGAATCAAGTTCAAAATACTTTGGCCAAAGATTTGTTGAACCACATCTTGAAATATTCTCTTTCTTTTATCGAAAGTAGAGATTCCTTATTGTACATTCCCATACCCCTATGATGAATTAAGAGATCCCAATAACACTTAAGACAAATTTTTTATGGCTTGCCTTTGAGAGCTATCAAATATCAATAACGCATCATAGAACAACCATGATGTCTCATGTCTAAAGACTAATTTGCATTATTGCAACTATGAGTTATTGTTTGACATATAGATAAATACTCCATACGAGAACTACGGTTGATCTCGTTCAGTGTACTCATTCACTAATGAGCAGCCATATACTTGTACTAGTGTCAACTACACAAATGGTTTGAGACTAACCATCCTCCTGATTGAGCATACATAATATGTGCTAATCTTGACGGTTTATCAATGCCCATTTGATAACCTATTATTAGGAACATTTTGGGATATTACAGTTAGAGATTAAAGGTCTCCTGAATCTAATCTTCTTTATATTACTTTATCTCTTATTTAGTATACCTTGGACATTTGTTTCTTTACACAATGTAAAATATAACAAAACAAGTTTGCCCTTTATATATCATTTATGAAATGTATTCTAAGGAGATTACATCAAATGTATTGGCTCTTAGGGTACATTTCTAACACTCTGTACCCAAAAAAAATGTGTATGCTCTCTCTCTCTCTCTCTCTCTCTCTCTCTCTCTCTCTCTCTCTCTCTCTCTCTCTCTCCCCCCTTCCCCCCCTCTCTTTTGTTTTGTTTTATTTTTTTTCTTGTTTCAAAATTGCTACACTTTCTTCACCTAAATTCATTATTTTCTTGCATACATGAGTTTAGCCAAGTTAGCTAGAGTAGATGTGCTCCCCACTCTGCACCCGAGTTCGAATCCCCCTCTCTATAGTTTAGATAATTTAAAGTAGATTATCTCGCTAGTATAAAAAGAAAAAATCATTATTTTATGGTTCTTGCTTCCGTATTAGTTAATTCATGTTGTAAATTTGTAAATGTATGGCACAATTCATCTCAATTTGAGGCATTATGCAAAATAGGAGGAAGTTTTGTGATTTTGAGGTTGAAGTTGAAGATGTTGAAAACTCGCCCCATGAAAGCATTTCTAAAGAGGGCTCTAAATTGGGCTCAACCACCGTTGGGTTTCATAGTTGAACTTGAAGCCCCTGAAATTGAATGGGCCCCATTTGGAAGAAAGCTAAAGCCCACTTGCTTCTATCCAAACTGCAGCTCTCCACTCACCCAGCTCGCCTGGGAATTTATCCTCGCCCTTCTACTTTATTTTTGTGGTGAGGGTTGTAGGTAGACCGGCTAGTCATATAAAAGTTTCAAGTGAACAGATAATGGAGTCTTACTCAGTGAAAAAAAGACATTAATTTGCATATCAGTAGTCTTAGATTCAAACTCATATAGCACATTGGTCGTATGTTAGAATACCTCATCCCCTTCTTAACTTGGGGAAAAAAAGAAAAGAATAATGATATTGACTTATTAGTTGAATTAATTGTTTATGAATTCGCAAGCATGGAAATACTAAATTGTCATAATGTTATGGAGTACGTAACATCTTACGGTTTGGGTATGAAAACTCTCTCTCTAAGCATCTAATGCCAATATTATCAACTCAGACTCTTTTTGTTCAAGGATCTCATGGACCAATTTGAAGTACTAATGCTCAGGCTATACCTTTTACTTTTTTATTAAAAAGACTAATATGATATTTCTACATTTAAACTTATATCAAAATAATTAGTACTAGTTAAAATTTAAAAAAAGAAGGCATGATAAGGAAAGCAGTTTGAACAAAACTAGAGATGGAAGTCAACTAGTAAAGGGTAGCCCAAACCATGAAAAACATGAGTCAGTAAGTAAAAAACATTCAAATGAAAGATTTGTAAGAGACATAACACAGATCTAGCCCAAACCAGACAATGGGTTAGATTTACAAACACAGTACCAAGAAATCCAGACACTATACCGGGTATGTTTTATCCTGAAGAAACAGTAGCCTAAAATTTGGAAATTCTTTTCTTTCTTCTTATGATGAAGAGAGAGATATTTGTAAATTAAGTAGATATTTGGCATCCATTACACGTGCAAAAGTCTCCTGAAAGCTAAAAAAAAGTTGCACAGAATTTTTTTTAATTTGGAATTATTGAATATAAAAAGCATCTACTGTTGTAAGAGACTCTTCCCTGTCATGCGTGTTGTCTTATTTAATCATTAAAGTCTATATATGGTTATGGTCGGAGGTGATGGGGTGTCAATGTCAAGTTTCAAACTCATTGCTATATCATAGAAAGGTGAGGAAAACAACTGATCAGGTTTTCAAGGCAACATAACAACTTTCTTGAGAAATTTGGATGTATATGCAATTTTGCATATAATGCATGCCAAAAGGCACACAGTCACACAACCAAACAACACACACCGCTATTTTACAAATGCTTTGCTTCAACAAAATTGTGTTTCTCCTTTTGGCAGGCAGTATAGGGATGATGGTTGGTCACCTACGATAGAGCGGACTCCAATTCTGACTTTACCTAATCCTAACTCATTTTCTCACTCAATCCTCATCACTAAAATTAACCTTAAAGCTCGTCTTTTATCTAAGAAAAATACATATTGATCTTCAATTTCATAGTTAAAAATATTATATCAACGAACATTATGATATGTCAATTCGCATTTTACTTAATAAACAATACATAATTTATAGTTAGACAGTATAGGATTTTGTTTTTTTCATGGTAAATATTGCTATAGAGGGAGGGTCTTGGTGGTCTAGTCTTTTTATGTGCGTTGCTTGCAAGATGAGCCAACTTGTGTCTCAGGCTACAGTTGCACGGGTGCTGAGAGACCTGAGCCAAACAATTAATGCTAGTAGCTCCAGATCCAATATTTTCCTCACGCTGATTGGTTACCAAGAATCACATATCCTCCTCCTGGTTTGGACCAACCCAATCCTCGACTCGAACAACCATGAAACTCTGTCCAAATATGAAATATCATAGATAAGCCCACCAATGGTCACTCATGCAAGTCGACACGTGGCGGGAGAAGGATGAATACGACTTGGACAGGTAGCTGAGATAGCTGATGAGAGAGAGAGAGAGAGAGAGAGAGAGAGAGAGAGAGAGAGAGAGAGAGAGAGAAAGAGAGGAGGAATCTCATACTCATATGGGATGAGGACGATTTTGACAGGTAGCTGAGATAGCTGATGAGGATGAGGCTTGGGGTGGGCTTCCTTTGGATGTATATGCAATTTTGCATATAATGTATGCCGTTCCTTTGGATGTATATGCCAAACGGCACACACTCACACAAACCAAACAACACACTTGGTTGAGGTTGACCATAATATCTAAGTAATATTTATTATTTATCACCCTCTTCATCTTTTTTCTGAAAATAAAAAAAATAAAGTCACATACATGTTTCTTTAATGTGAAAAAATAATTGTCTTTGGGGCTTTTTTTTAATTAAAGAAAAAGTAATATTCAAAGAGTAAGTTTCAATTTTGCATCTAAATTTTGACAATCGACTTAGCACTTTGCTCTTTGAAACTTCATAACGTTAACAAATCAGGCCTAATCTCATTATGGGAAACGTTAGTATGAACCACTTTTTTAAAAGTTATTTTGTTTACGGGAGTTACCAGGGGAATCACATTTCTTTTCGTAATCATTTTAATAATTTATCAATTGAGTTAGTTAAAGTTGGTTAAGTTTTTCCATTTCACGGAAGATCGAAATTCCAAGACACTAAATGAATATTTGTGTAAACCCTTCCCCTTCAATCGCTTGTACTAAGAAAACATCATTCTAATAATCTAACCTCTTAAAACTTGACACATCTCAAATTCCTCGAATATTTTTTTCTTTTATGAAAGAGACTTCTTAAATTGAAGACGAACTTCACAAACAATACATATAGACAGAAAAAATGTCATCATGAAGTGATGACTCTGCGCGAAGGTGATGGCCACTTTGCTAACTTGTTAAACGTTTGATAATTTTTGTCCTTACAAAACATGTTTATTATAATTCGAATACCAAGTTGTGACATTTTGAACCATCAGGAGGTGCACGAATTTTATTCCCAATCCCAAACAATATGTTTTGTTATATCATTCTTTTACAGATGTGTGTGTGTTTGACACATTGTGTGTGTGTGTGTTTGACACATTGTGTGTCTTCTTCACTGAATTTTATTTGTTTCCATAATTGTTTTGGACTTTTGGTCCGCGTGTGTTCTTCCATTTTCTATGCTGAATCCAACCGTATAAAGAACTTGAAATTTGGATAGACGGTTGGAAAGTTATAGGTCAAAAACTGGACAGAGGTCGAAACTGAAAAACAGAGAAAACGAATCTGCCCAAAAACGACCGGTCGGCGCCACGCAAATTCAAGTTTCGATTCTGTGTAAAAACAACCGGTCGCACTGCTCATATGACCGGTCGCCAAACACTGTTCATGCACTGTTCACAGGTGATACAGTGGTGATAACAGGGTGATAGAAAGTGTTGTTTGTGTTTTTCTTTGGTTTCTTGTTTTGTTTCTTTTATTTTACCTTTCTTTACTCATTCTTAGCTTCCAATTTGTATTGTGCATTTGTGGTGTGTTAAATTAGTGTTCTTTACGTACTCAAATTATAACTTGTAGGAAACCGACAGTTCTTCGTGGGATCGACCCAGTACTTACATAATCTATACATTAATAGATTCGTGTACTTGCGGGTATTTTTAATTGGTTATTTGCACATTAATTTGTGTCGATTAGAAAATACAACACGGAGCCCGCCACTCTTTCTAGAGTCCATCTAGCATTAGGATTAACTCCTGAATTTACGGTAAGGGAATCTGACTTCTCCACTCACCGCCCGGGTTGAACCTATAATTCCTTTCTATTTCTATTTGGAAATGATATAGATGTGTTAAATTGTGACTTGTTACGGAATAATGAAATTTGCACACGTGAGAGAGTTGGAGGACGGCAAAAACTCGGCAAAAACTAAAAGACGAGTTGAAGAACTATAATGATCGATGCATGGTAACATATCCACACACTGTACAGGGGCTTCGTACTTTTGGTGATATAAAACAGTTTTCTCTCTCTCTCTCTCTCTCTCTCTCTGGCTTCGTACCTTTGGTAAGTCTAAGAAAGTGGTTGGGACAATTATGGCAAAAGAACCAAAAAATATTTTCTTGTATGATTTTCTAGAATGTAATATATTTATGTTAATTTTTGTTTGAATGCGTATGTAGTACAAAATTAATTCTTGTAATATGGATGACAACATTAACATGCTATGATATCTTGTTATTATGAGACATATACCATTATATACGTGTAATGGATATGTTTTTTTTTATATAATTTTATTATTAGTTTCTTAGTCTTTCAAAAATTTAGATAATAAATAATGAAATTGCCCGTAAAAGAGATGAAAATTTGAATGAAATGTGGAGCAAATTGGTCTTTCAGTGACTCCTTGCATGTTTGCAAATTGCAATTCGAGCTCGGCAGTTTTCGAATTGGTGGTGAAGTCTTACTCTGACTTGAATTTCATTGATAAGGCTCTGAACATTGTTAATTTAGCCAAAGTACTAGTTCATGGATTTATGCTTTCATATAATGAAATTTTGGAATCTTGGACCACTACTAAGAAATCTTGAAGTGGCAAGAAACGTGACGTATCCCTTAACGTAAGTATGATAATAATTTATTAGGACATTTCCAAGTAGTAATTATGATATTGGGATGGGGATGGGAGCAACGTACCAACACCTTTATGATATTTCATATGAACTGAAGCTAAAGTAGAGAAAATCCGATACATGTTCATAACAAAAGTGAACCTATAATTGGAAGCTATGGCTACAGAGAGAGAGAGAGAACTGAACCTATAATTTGAAGCTATGGCTATAGTTGGACATGTACGATCCAATCCTGATGCTTCATTTAAAAAGGTGCCTTGAGATGCTTTATGAAATTGGAACTATATCTAAGAAGCACCTATGAAACATATACATATACCATAGATTCCTTTAGATCTCATGTGATTATTGTCGGGTTGAACAACGGACGGTGGCTTGAGTAGATTTGGCATCCCGTGGACCATTAAAGCTAGGAGAGAATTGTTGGTGCAGCAAATCCAATGATGGATTATACAAGAGGTGCCAAACTCATGCCAAAAGAAGAAAAGAAAAGAAGTGATACAGCTAAGTTTTAAAATATTTAAAATATAATATATTTTATTTAAAGCCACATGGATGTATACTATTGGATGTATGGGCTCCACACACTTGCCAAGTCAGCCACTTAACAAAAAAGATGTACAGAAGTTTTCTTAATTTGGAATTATTGAATATAAAAAGCATCTACTGTCACTTTGGTGTGCATATTAATTCACTAGTGAATAGTAAGAGATTCTTCCCTGTCATGCGTGTTGTCTTATTTAATCATTAAAGTCTAAATATGGTTATGGTCTGAGGTGATGGGGTGTCAATGTCACGTTTTCAAACTCATTGCTATATCATAGAAAGGTGAAAAAAACAATTGATCAGGTTTTCAGGGCAACATAACAACTTTCTTGAGAAAGAAAATATAAAGGCCTATCATTTTTAACAGATTCAAATTTAGTACTTGTTCCGAAAAACTAATCTTAAAAACGCACTTTGATTCATTAATTGGAAATAGTAATACTAATGTCAATGATGGATCATGGGAACAAAGAATGATAAATAAATTATACAAGAACATGGAATCTCTATTTTTTGGGCTTTATAATTTAATCTCAATGTGGGATTATCTAATTAAATCTCTAATTTTTGGGCTTTACAATTTAGTCACTTTCATTTAATATCAGTAATAACTAATAATACTACAAGATCAAGTTGGTCCATAAAAACATCTTTTGGCATCACAAAACAAATGTAATACCATCGGCTGCACCCTCTTTCTTTCTTTTCTTTTAGTTTTCTAATATTTATCGTTGATCTTATTTAAAAGAAAAAGGGGTATATATATCTTGTTAATTCTTGGATGCATTGTTGTACTATACAAGAGGAGTATCCAAATTGGCCGTACTGTAGGGTTCTCCCTGAAAGCGTATTGTATTTAAGGTTCACATTGCTAAGTAATAATTAGGGCAATTGAAGGAAGCATTAATTGTCCTTGTGATTGGGCATTGAGATTGTATTTGGGTGGATTAAAATCATCAAGTAAATCAAACTTACCTTAACACTGTTAGACCATTGGGAAAATTATACATGCATGCTTGCTAAGGTAAGTTTGCAACTTTTTGGTCTAACAGTGTTAAGTTGATTCCGAAGGATATAGCATATGCACACTCTCTCACTCACTCCTCTTTAACGCCACTAGGTCGCTACCTGACTAATGTGCCTATGATACCTACTTACACGTCCCTATTTCAAACATAGCCATAGGTTCTCTTGAAAAGGAGGCTGAATGAGAATGGACAAAGCTAGATGAGAATGTCGGCCAAAATCATACTATCTTTTGAATTGAGATTTTGTGTGGACCAGTTTCCATTGCAAAAAAGCACAATTAATTTATAGTTCACATCTCATTCCGGTTGAATTGACCAAACTGGTTAATTCACTAGTAAATAGTATATGTTGTAAAATATATCTGATATTAAGCTCATTTTAAACATCTCCTTCAGATCTTATTAATGCTATATTTCTCATCATAATAATATTTCTACATTTAAACTTTTATCCAAATAATTACTACTAGTTAAAATTAAAAGAAAGAAGGATTTATCGAGTAGTTTGGGGGAGTGCAGATAGAAGAAGCATGCAAAAAATAAAAACAAAAATTTGGAGACTTTTTTTAGCATACATATCATTTACATGTGATTGATTGTGATTGATGATCACGCCAGCTGTCAACGACTTCAACTCTACATTTTATTTTTTTAAAAATGAAACTTTCCATTTAATATTTTAATAATACTTTTAGTGGTTAGAAACGAAAATTCTTTCTTTTGTTAGGATATTTCTCCCTCATCAAAGCAGCCACTTGGTTTCTTTGTTTTTTGTTTTGTTTTGTTTTTTCAATATTCTTAATAGCTTTTAAAGAATAAAAATTAAATTGTTGCTTTTTTTTTAATGAGCTGGGTGGCCAAGCCCCATAAACAACACTTAAACATAATCCATTTTAACTCATCAACTTCTAAAAGTTCTTGTTCGTGTAAGTTAGTTGAATCCAAGGAATTGTTATGTCATCATGCCAGCAAAAAAGCGAACACTTGTAAACTGGCGGTTCCCTGGCCTACATCTTTCAAGAGGGCAACTCTAAAATCATTTCCTAACTGGTCCCCCTGATATCAGATTTCTCTTTATATAGTAGTATCTGAGTGAGCTAAGCTCCTCTAAAGCAATGAAACATCAGAAGATAAGTAGCTAAGTGAACATTTTGTAGTTTGGTACTGAATTCATTTGTAAAGAGGGAGTGACGATAGCGATGGAGCGTGCACACTATGTACAGAAGGTGATCACGGCCACCGATGTTGGGAGACTTGTAGTACCCAAGGAAATGCTTGCTGTGCTGCCTCCTGTCAATCCAGGTGATGATATCTCAATCAACGTTCTCGATAACCAAACGCGTCGGGTTTACGAGTTCAGGTTAGCTGTTAGGCCCGGCATATACCTGAAGCCAGTTCTCCAGTCTGGAGGATGGAAAGCCTTTGTCAATGACAGAGGCATTGCTGTTGGGGACGTCGTCTACTTCTGGGAGGAGGAAAACCCAACTTATCAAACACAACACCGAATTGCATTGCTCAAACCAAATCTTTTTCCCGGCCACCCAGATCTTCATGGTGTCTAGAAATTAATGAGTTAGCAGCGGCAACATGTTTGTTTTGTGTTATAATAATCCATAAGCCCTACCAATCTCTATGGTCTAGTCGGTCATTCATAGAGTGTGTGCTTCTTCGTCTTCATGTTAGTGAATAATCACCATCTGTGCATTTAGTGATTTTTATTCCTTGGGTTTGTCTGTGTGTAGTTGTTGCAAGTACTGTTATAATGTACTAGCATTGTGGCTTATATATGTTGAATAAAAAAACATAAACTTTGCTGTTATTATGAAGATGGCTGGATGATTTTCTGTACTTGTCATGATGTGATTCATTAACCCAGATGCAGGTTCTCGACATGAACTATGGATACTAACTATGAAATCTTGTATGTTGGGCTCAACTATGCAGCCACAGTAATGAGAAATGGTAGCAAAGTTTACAATTAATTTCTTCAAGGTATTTAAGATAGGGCCGCTTGTGCTGCTCTAGAAGGAGAGAGAGAACAGAGGGAGAGGGAGAGGGGGAGAGAGAACAGAGGGAGAAGATGGCAGAGAAGGAGACAGAAGGGGAGGGCTGGCTGTACAAAAATTGACATGTGGCAATATTTGAATGGAAGATGTATTAGGGTTTAGGGTTACTACAGTAGTATAGTATAATGGGAGAAGGAAAGGAAATAAAAAAGAAAGAGGAGAGAGAGAAGACTGAACTCGGGGTAGAGGAAGAAAAAAGAAAAAAGAAGAATAGATATTCAATCCGAAGCGTTCAAATCATCCCGCGGTAAAAAATAGAAATCCAGCCCTACGTCATGTATGACTCTTGGTATGGAAGGAGAAGCAAAGTTTATGGATTCGTAAGCTAAGCTCTCATTCCCCGAATAATTTAATATTTTTAATTGATGCAAGTTTGTTATCCAAAAGTATATTAGCTTCTAAGGTTAATTGAACCGCGTGCTCGATCCAAAATGAAAAAGCAAACCACATTGAGGAGGAGAAAGAATTTAGCTTCTAAGGTTAATTCGGTCATCATGAATTTAGCTTCTAATTGTCTGTGAGTATACTGATGGGAAATGAATATTTTGAACTTATTCTCTGCCAGCTCACTGATAACGGCTAGAGGAATTTCCAGATTACATTAATTCTTATCCATATTTTTTGTAACAAACTTATTCTAGAGAAATCTAAGGCCTTGTATAAATATATACTCTGTACATAATACCAAAATTAATATAAAACAGTGAAAAGTGAATTTTCTCTCTCGATCTTATTTTCATCAAAAATAGATTGTGAGGTGAATGAAAAGATATCAAGAAGAAAGACGAAGAATCTTAATAAAAACGAAGAATATCTTAAAAAATACATCATATATACCAATGTATTTCCTTTTTTTAAAATAAAATTTATAGTTAGCCTCATGATGAAAAACGAAGAATCTTTATAAAACGATCGGCTGAATTGTAAGAAAACGATCGGTGATTATGCACGTCGGCATGCTACCTTCATCATTTAATTTGCAATTGATCTGAAAAGTTCAAATGCGGTGAGAGAGACGTCTGCTGTATCAAGCAAAGCATATACAATAAAACGCTTTTCAGCGTCCATTAAGCCTATTAGCGCGCACTCGTATCTATCACTATCCTTTATTACTGGAGCATTAAGCTTATTAACCGCATCTACAATAAACATGAAACACAAATAAATCATCAAAATTCAGAAACACAAATAAATCCTCAAAATTCAAGAACACAAAGATCCACTAAAAAAACCAAAGAAATTTATAATTTTGACAGAGATTGTAAATTCATTGATGAACAAGAGAAATTTCATTAAATTACCTTTCAAACAGATTCAATCTGCCATCAACAATAGCAAGAACTTGTCCCATACCTTTTATTTCTACAACCAATCAAACAAAAAACATGAGTCACTAAGGAAAAAACATTAAAATGAAAGATTTGTAAGAGATATAACACATATCTAGCCCAAACCAGACAATGGGTTAGATTTACAAACACATTACCGAGAATTAATTTTAAAACTAGACCAAGAAATCCAAACACTATACCAATAAAAAAACGAGAATAACAAGAAGAAGAAAAATAATAGTTTTTTCTTTGTTTTTTTTTTTTGGGTGAGAAGTTGGGCAATTGAACGAAGCATAAATTGTCCTTGTGATTGGGAATTGAGATTGTGTGGATTAAAATCATCCAGTAGGGGCCAGTTTGGCATTGCTGTGCTGTGAAAATAATCGCTATTAGATTTGCTGTGAGAGAAATTAGCTGTAAGAGAAAGCAGTTTGGCTTTTGGTAAAATTTTTGTTAAAAGTGTTGTTGATATTGATTTCAACAAAATCAGAAATTAATTGTTGCATAATTATTAAACCCAACGCCTCTTCAAAACTGATTTCTGCATAATCAGAAAATGACAGCACCTCATTAGCTGCTTTCCCTTATAGCTTTCTCTCACAGCAATTTTTAACAATAAGTGATTTTCTCACAGTTTACCAAACGGGTTGGGCTTCCCAAAATCTTTTAAAAATCACTTATCACCCCAAATAAGCAATGCCAAACGGGCACTAGGTCTTCTCTTTTTTAGGTCGAAATCGAGTCTCATTGAATAGAAGGTTAAAGCCAGATTACATTAAAATGAACTCAAATAATTGAGTTCACACAAAATACAATACAAACGGATATAGAGCCCACTACAAATAAAACTAACAAAAGACTAAAGCTTACCTTTACAATCTTAAATTTATTTTTTGTTATCTAAATTTTTAAAAGACTAAGACATACCCATTACACGTATATAATGGACTCAAATCCAAGAAGAGAGAGAGAGAGAGAGAGAGAGAGAGAGAGAGAGAGAGAGAGAGAGGAGATGCTGAGTCATCGTTCTGGATGACAGTTAAGGTACATGTGGGGCCTGTTGTCTCTTCCGTGCATGACCAATCGATCGTTGTTTCTTCCATGCATGACCAATCGAGAAGGAGAAGAGAAAGGTGAATCATTAAATTGAGATTTTGTGTGGGCCAGTTTGCATTATACTAATTAAAAGCGCATTTGCATTAGGGGTATAATTTGATGGATTGATTCTATTTGAGTCTTTTTTAAAATTCCAAAAGCACCATTTCTTTGAACTTGTCTTGTCATTGAAGTGGTGAATTATCTCGGAAAGGTAAAGTCAAAAAAGAGAGAGAAAGGTATATGATAAAGATAATATAATATTAAATTAGTTTAATAATCATACTATCTTTTTTTCAGGACAAATTTATCATACTATCTTTTGAAGTGAGATTTTGTGTGGACCAGTTTGCGTTGCCAAAAAGCACAATTAATTTATAGTTCACATCTCATTCCGGTTGAATTGACCAAACAGGTTGAAAAAGCACAACCTGAATGAGATGCTTCGTTTGATCCAAGGTCCTACGTGGGAAACCATGATTCTCTATCCAAGGTCTTACGTAAGGTGCACTGCTCATGTCCTTCAAATAATGGCCTAATTTCCATTCCTCTCTCATGTCTTTTTTTTTTTTGGATATAGGGTTTGCCCAACTTTCTTTAATTATATCCCTTATGTGGTCCTATTTTATTTTCCTCTTTTTAGATATATATGAATCGTATATATAATATGTTCTTTTGTCATTCATATTACATTAATAAATGATGAATTCGAACCATACACTCAATTAAAAATCTACATGATATATATAGGAACGTGGCATATATTGTAATGTAACGTAACGAATTGTATGCATGGTATGATAATATTTACTTAATTTGTCATAGAATTTAAATATGAGGAAAAGAATTGTCATTTTTTTTTACCATTAATCAAGCTTACGACATAAAGGTCTATAAAAATTTATTTTAAAAAGCCGGACTCCCTAAATCACCTCCTTAAATAAAATTTAGGGAGGATGTGAGAGGGTTTAGGGTTTCGGGTGAGCAAGTGGTCTTTGTAGCTTTGGCTAATCATGTAGTGATCCCAAACTCTTACTACCAGATTGTTTTGTTGCTTTAATTGACTTCTTGCATGATGATAAGTCCTCAAACAGTCAAGAGTAACTTGTTCAGTTCACCTCCTTCATTTTTTCGGTCGAATTATGTTCCGATATCATATACATCGGGATCGGGAAATACATTAATTAATAAATTTTCCTGTATACTGATAATTACATATAACAACCCGACATAAAGATGTTATTATATCCATGATGACATGCATCAAAGGTTAGATTGCGCCTTTGCCCGGTGATGTTACTGCACTTTCCCAAGAAGTTATATCTTTCACGTCTTTGAAAAATAATATTAAATCATTTCAGAATTCAAATAAAGAAAGTCGCATAATAAGGTCACGTGAGTGAGCATGCATGTGCATGCGTGTAGAAGAAGCTTCCAATCATTGCATGATTAAAATTAATTTAGTGTTGCCACATAATTAACTAGTAAATAATACATATGTTCTAATTAAAACATGTTTGATATTAGGCTCATTTTAAAGATCTTATTAATGCTACATTTCTCATAATAATAAGATTTCTATGTCTAAACTTATATTAAAATAATTAGTGCTAGAAATGCCTTTGTGATTTCTCAATTTCTCCCCTTCTGGATTTGACGTGTAAAGAATTGCACCATTTGTTCTCTCTTAGTTTCAACATGCGGAGCCCGCCACCATTTCTATCTCGATTCCTTGTTTTTTTGTTTATTTTTTTTTTTTGGATAGCTGGGTCTTGCCCATTCTAATTCCCCTTTTGTTTTTCCGTTTAGAAATCAAGTAAAATATTTCAGTGGTTTGTGTTAAAATATCCTTTTTTCACAAATTTTATTTTATAATAGCTCCTGCCTTATACAGTGTCTCTTTGTTGTCTCTACAATGCCTGTTTAATGCAAGTTTTGAACACTATACTACTCAGTTTTATTGTATTTGTAGCCAAAAAGCTTATCAACGAATAAATGCAACAGAAGAATCAACTTAGATTCAAGTCCTCTAGGTCATACTCTGGACCAGTCAATGAATAAATGCAATTCCTTCCGCATATTCCCTTTTAATACTGTGCAGTCTACCAATTCTGGTATCAGAACTTGTTCCATTCATGGGCAAAAACAAAAACCCCACCACCGACCTCGCTGCCTCAAACCCAAGTGCTGGACCCTGCCCATGATTATTTGGGTGGACAAATTCAACACTAATCCAGTTGTAATAATTAATGGTAGTGGTGAATATTGCCCGCAATGGTTAAATTGATCATAGTTTGTGATATTATATGCCATTATTTCTGACGCTGCACTGGATCCTAAATATTATAGTCAACTTTCCACTGCATGAAGCAAAGCAACTCTCTCTCTTTTCTTCTTCTTCTCATTTTTCAATGGTTTGATTCCCTTCTATTGTAACCCATAAAAAAGGGATGCGGCACAGTATTTGCTAGTCAAAGCTCTGCACTGATGCCAAAATTATTAGGTCCAAATCACTTCAATCCTAGGGCAAAAATTGCATCCCAGTTCATCTTACAATTCAAATTCAAATTCAAAAACGCAACAGCATCCCCCACAGCCTTAATTCATCTATTTCCATTTTAGCCTTGTGAACGAACTCCCAAATGCAAACTGAGGGTTACTTGGTGAGGAAGCCTGATCAAAAGCAAGTGACAAAATCTCAGAGGCTGGTGATCAGTAAAAAGCCCACTTTGTTGAAGCAGCCTACAGAATAAATAAGTAACACATCAATTAAAACTCAAAGATATCTATAGCACGAAATATGAAAAAAGAAAAATGCTGGTTAACTTTGGTTTTGTGAGTTTTGACCACTACAGTCAGTTGTCCTGTAGTCAATAAGCTTATCAAGGAATTTTCAATCTCTATATGGTCTGATGGTTGGAGAAAAGGTCTTCAATTTTGTTTTCCTATTTGTGTAAATTGTTTCGGAGGGAAAGCATCAACCATTTGAGGAAGGCAAAATGAATTGAAGCAAAAACAAGACATTTATGATATTTCCTTACATAGATTGGCTGAACTACTAGCAACTTACATAAATAAATTTACAGAACTGGATCAGGTGATGGTGTGCATGCCAATTCAGCTTCCATTAAACTACGTTCCTTTTACAGCCACTTCTAAAGCAAGAAAAATAAACTTAACCACTTGGCGTGTTCGCTATGTAGACGTGTGACAACTTTGAATTGAATGAATAAAATCACTTGGTTTGTTCTTAAATATTTAAAACGCAATTATGAATGTAAACTACGTACCTTGAACGGTATTGTAATTGGAAAGCATCCTCGGCCACAAGGCTTGCAACACTAGGGGAGGGTGAGAACCCAAAATATGAAAACCGAAACAATAAGAGAGACCCCAACCAGCAAAGAGCATCCGCTACCACATTTTGTTCTCCATATGCATGGCTAATCTTGCCCCTCCAGTTTTGTATTTCCAATTTTTTGAATAAGTAGTTCATCTACTTGTTCCTCATCACGGCATCTTGCAGTATCAGTATCTTCTCCTACTTTCTGTTCCCCTAACACAAATTTCTGAGCATCTATGCCATACAACAACCCGAGCCCACAACTCTTCACCTGATTTTGGAAATCCTTAACGGGTCTCTTAAAACCATCCACTTGGTTGAAGTCAAAAGAGGCCTCAGTGGCATTAAGATAGCCAGTGTAGTCTACTCCCCCTACAAGTTCAAAGGCACTATACCATACAACCACATGATCCGAATTGAAATTGTAGTCATTGCTTTCTCCATGGTTGGTTTCATCACAACACAGAACATACATACAGTCAAACAATATGGTAGAATATTTTCAGATATATTTCATTCTCCAAAAGGAGGTATTTATCATAAGGTTACAAACCCTAGTAGGGTTAGACAAGGAAAACAAGTGGTATCCTAATTACATAATATCTATACAAAAGGAAAAATAAAACCTAAATAGAATAGGATATACTCTACTCGCCAACACTCCCCCTCAAGTTGGAGCAAAGACGTCACGCATGCCCAACTTGTCAAGCGAGTTGAGAAAGATACTTGTAGAAACAGCTTTCGTAAGAACATCAGCTAACTGATACTCTGAACGGATGAAAGGGAAGGACACAATCTCTGCATCCAACTTTTCTTTAATGAAATTTCGATCAACCTCCACATGCTTTATACGGTCATGTTGTACAGGATTATGAGCAATTGCAATCGCAGCCGTATTGTCACAATATAAATCCATGGGTTTATTAGGCCCACAACCAAGGTCTTTCAACAATCTCCTCAACCATAGTAACTCAGATACACCATGGGCCATTCCCCGATACTCAGCCTCAGCACTAGATCTAGACACCACCTTTTGTTTCTTGCTCCTCCACGTAACAAGATTGCCACCCACAAACATAAAATACCCAGATGTCGAACGTCTATCTGTGGCTGAACCTGCCCAATCAGCATCTGTATACCCTTCTACATTTGTATGGCCATACTTGGAGAAAATTAACCCCTTGCCAGGAGTTACTTTCAGATACCTTAAAATACGAGTCACAGCCCCCATATGATCTACACTAGGAGAGTGCATAAACTGACTTACTATATTTACAGCATAAGCAATATCTGGACGAGTATGAGCCAAATAAATCAACTTCCCCACAAGTCGTTGATAACGTTCTTTATCAGTCGGAACTTGATCGGGATATATCCCCAACTTATGATTCTGCTCACTAGGGGTATCAATTGGTTTACAATCCAACATTCCAGTTTCTGCAAGTAAATCTAAAACATACTTTCTTTGGGATAGAAAAATACCATGTTTAGATCTGGCAACTTCAATCCCAAGAAAATACTTTAAATCACCCAATGATTTCATCTCGAATTCAGAAGCCAGATACTTCTGAAGACTCTGTATCTCTACATGATCATCTCCAGTCACAATCATATCATCAACATAAATAATTAAAGCCGTCAATTTACCTTTATGACGCTTCAGAAACAAAGTATGATCAGAGTTACTTTGCACATACCCAAACTTCTTCATAGATGTAGCAAACCTTCCAAACCACGCTCTTGGAGACTGCTTTAATCCATACAAGGATTTCCGTAGCTTGCACACCACACCCTCCTTAGAAGTCACAGGGATACCCGGCGGAGGATCCATATATATTTCTTCTTTGAGATCACCATGGAGGAATGCATTTTTGACATCAAATTGTAGCAGCGGCCAGTCACGGTTAGCAGCTAAGGATAAGAGCACGCGTACAGTGTTGAGCTTAGCTACTGGAGCAAAAGTCTCTGTGTAATCCACTCCATATGTCTGAGTATACCCTTTTGCTACCAATCTTGCCTTGTAACGGTCAATGAAACCATCAGCCTTGTGCTTCAAAGTAAACACCCATCTGCACCCAACTGCCTTATTTCCTTTTGGTAAAGGAACTAACTCCCAAGTAGCATTCTTGTTCAAGGCTTCCATCTCAACATGCATTGCATCTACCCAGTTTTGATCAGATAGAGCATCCTGCAACTTAGTTGGCACACATACACTAGATAATTGACACAAATATGATGCATATGACTTAGATAAACGATGAGTTGACATATAATGGTTAATGGGATATTTAGACTTGGCATGTATATCAGGAGAATATTGTATTTTAGGTTTCCCACGGGTAGTACGTGGGGGCAAAGAATAGGTAGGCATATCACTAGAAAGTACCTCATTATCACAACTTGATTGAGGCAATGGCAGGGCAGAAGGGGGTATATTATCAATTTCATCTGTATGGGAGTCGCCAATATCACCGTTATTTCCTTCTGAGAGAGGCTCGAAAACACCAATATTTTTGTCTGGCGACCGGTCGTGGCTTTCTTGGCGACCGGTCGCATCACTCGTATCGTTACTGTTGTCGCTCGTCGACGCGGGCGACCGGTCGCTTCCTATGTGCGACCGGTCGTTTCCTTCGCGATCGGTCTCTTCCTCACTGCGACCGGTCGCTTCGCTCGTATCGGTACTGTAGTCCCAGCTCGACGCGAGCAACCGGTCGTGTCCTATCAACGACCGGTCGTTTTCATCCTGTTCGCCTAAAAATTCCATATTTTCCAAATTCTTCAATTCACTCCCCCTCTCCCCCTGAATTGAAGAAGAGGGAGAAACATAATAGGGTACCTCTTCATGAAATGTGACATCCAAAGTGACATGTACCTTCTGAGTAGGCGGGTGATAACACTTATAACCTTTCTGAGTCGTAGAATAACCAATGAAGACACAGCGGAGAGCACAAGGATCAAGTTTACTCCTTTGATGAGAGTAAACATGAGCATACGCAACACACCCAAACACCTTCGGAGGTAACTTAGAGACTGAAACCGGAGGAGTGAGGGCACATAACACATCAAGTGGAGTCTTAAAATCAAGAACCCGACTAGGAGTACGGTTAATCAAGTAGGCGGCGGACAAGACACCAAGTCCCCAAAGATGATGGGGAACAGACATATCCAACATCAGAGAGCGAGCAACTTCAAGTAACTGGCGATTCTTCCTTTCAGACACACCATTCTGTTGAGGTGTGAATGGAGTGGTAGTTTGGTGAATGATACCTTGATCACGAAAGAATTGGGCCAAGGTATGATTCACATATTCACCGCCATTATCAGTGCGAAATACTTTAACACGAGCATGGAACTGAGTAGACACCATGGCACAAAAGTCAGGAAGAATAGAGGCAACATCATGTTTATTCTTCATCAAATACACCCATGTTAAGCGAGTGCAGTCATCAATAAACGTCACAAACCAACGAAAACCATGAGAAGTCACACGAGCAGGACCTCAGACATCAGAATGTACTAACTCAAAAGGCAAGCAGCTTTATTATTACTTAAGGGAAAAACAGTACGGTGGCTCTTGGCCATTACACATGTCTCACACTTAAAACTGGACTCATCACAGGAGCGAAATAAAGATGGAAACAGACGCTTAAGGTAGCCAAATGACGGGTGTCCCAAGCGACGATGCCATAATCAAATTTGCTGTTTGTCTTTGACACTGCAACGTTGAACAGTATTAAGGACACGATCACGAACTGGTGCAGAAGGTAATGTCAAATAATACAACCCCCCTATCCGTTTACCATGCCCAATCACCTCGTGAGTCTTGAGATCCTGAAAAGAGCAATGGGTAGGATAGAAAGTAGCAGAAGCATTAAGTGTATCAAGTAAGTGACCAACAGATAACAAGTTACAATTGATATTGGGAACTAATAACGCACGAGACAAGGACAGAGTTGGGGTGAGAGAAATAGTGCCCTCGCCAGTAATTGGAGAGGGCAAACCATTAGCACTAGTTATGTATGGGTTACGGGTGTTACTAGACAACTCATCAAAAAATTTAGCATCATAAGTCATATGATCAGAAGCACCAGTATCAATTATCCAAGTATTAGAGCCAGTACCTGGAATAGAGTCAGAAACATGCAAATTTGCAGAAGCAGCAGTAGCACCAGCAGCACCAGCAGCACCAACAATGGAATTACCACCCATGATTGTAGCAGAAACTCAACAAATCACGCAGAGTATACAACATATCACAGCACAGACACAAATATGGCAGATGCACGAAGACAACAAAGGCACAAACACAGTAGAGGCAGATGCACGAACACAGTAGAGACACGCAGTAAAGGCACGAACACGACAGAGCACAAGGCACAAACACAGTAGAGGCAGATGCACGAACACAGTAGAGGCACAAACACGACAGAGCACACAGCGGAACACGGCAAAGGCACAGACACAAGAACCCTAAAAGAAATTAGGGCACACAGTAGAACACGGGCACAAGAACCCTAAAAAGAAATTAGGGCACAGAGTAGAACACGGGTGGGCACAATACACAGGTTACCAGAAAGTCGGCTCTGATACCAAGTCAAACAATATGGTAGAATATTTTCAGATATATTTCATTCTCCAAAAGGAGGTATTTATCATAAGGTTACAAACCCTAGTAGGGTTAGACAAGGAAAACAAGTGGTATCCTAATTACATAATATCTATACAAAAGGAAAAATAAAACCTAAATAGAATAGGATATACTCTACTCGCCAACACATACGATAATCGAATTCACAGCTTTCACCATTATTTGCTTTGAAATTGAATTTACATCCAAACCCTAAACTCCCTTTAACATTATGGTTGTCGAATCCAACAACAAGAGATAGAGCGAAACCCAAGAAATTTGAATCAAACCAATATGGAGGAAGCTTGATATTTATTGAAGATTCCTCGTTTTGATAGCTGAACCAATTTGGAATTTCATGTCCTGGGCATACAATGGTAACTGAAGGTCTTCTAGTATAATAGTTCTGTGCAACGGATGGACGTCGTGATTATTAAACAAATTAACAAAGAAAAGTTAACAGATACTCCAAGCCTAGTTACAGAGCACAGGAAACTAGTTATCAATTGAATAACAGAACGGAGAGAGAGAGAGAGAGAGAGAGAGAGAGAGAGAGAGAGAGAGAGAGAGAGAGAGAGAGAGAGAGAGAGAGATTCAGAGCAACCCGAGAGATCAAGGTCGTAAAGAGATTTCAACTTACAAATGCTCATTGGGGGCACACAAACCGTTTGCAATTGATCAAATGAAGTTTGAAGAGATTAAAGAGAAATTCGATTGATGAGGGTAGCTCTTTAACATTTGTTCCTATCAAGGATAGAATATCCGGCACTCCCATAGGCTCCAAAATTTCTGGGAAGTCTTCAAATTTAGAGCAACCACTGAGATCAAATCCACAAAGAGATTTCAACTTGCAAATGCTTGTTGGGAGACGCAACAACCTTTTGGAATTTTTCATATCAATTTTCGAGAGACCAAAGAGACATTCAATTGATGAGGGTAGCTCTTTAACAGATGTTCCTTCTAATGAAAGAATTTTCAGTTCTCCCATAGGCTCGAAGATTTCTGGGAAGTCCTCAAATTTAGAGCAACCGGTGAGATCAAGGTCGGAAAGACATTTCAACATACAAATGCTTGTTGGGAGACACAAACTTTTTGCAATTTGTCAGTTCAATTTTGACGAGACTAATGAAATTCGATTGATGAGGGTAGCTCTTTAATATTTGTTCCTTTTAATGAAAGACACTTCAGATTTCCCATAGGCTCCAAGATTTCTGGGAAGTACTTGAATTTTGAGCAACCACCGAGATCAAGATTTATAAGAATTTTAACTTACAAATGGTCGATGGAAGACTCACAAATCTTTTGCAATCAAGTAGTCGAATTGTATTGAGACCAAAGAGATACTCGATTGATGAGGGCAATACTTCTATTTTTGTCCTTATCATTTCTAACACTGTTAGATCCCTTGGAAGCTCCGAAAACTTGCCAAGACATGAGCAGCCCTCTAGACTGAAACCGGAGGAGGGTAGTTTCAGCTTACAGCTGCTGCTTGGGAGATTCCTAAGGTCGTTACAAAATCGAATATCCAAGTAAGAAATCTTTTCGTGAGACCAAGCTGATGAAGGCAATTCCCTTATTGCAGTTTTAGACAAATTTAAGAATTCAATGTTGCTTATCCAAGTGTGGTTCTCCAATCTTAGATCTGTTAAAGAATATGGCTCGAACGGTTTCAGTTCCCAGACCATAAGAGCAAAGTATAAATGTTAATGCAATATACAACAAAGTTTAATCAAAACTACATGTATCTGACACATGAGTTTTTTCCTAGGTGTCTTAGAAAATTCACAAAAATGTTAATTTTCTTTTTAAAGAAAGTGAATCCGTTTGGCTCTTACTGTATTATTTCTCAATACGTGACAGATATCCTCAATAATGAACAACCTACTACTCAGCAATGAACAACCTACTACGTTTTCCAGGCTCTTAAATACATTGTTCGTAAACTATTGCCCTACCCATTTCCTGAACCAAATCATGCATCTCTAGGCTGTTCCATCTTGAAATTGATACGAGAGACTTATCAATGAGAACTTTAATTCCACTGCAAATAAACCACTTATATCTATCATTTCCTTTGCAAAATCTATTGTCATCTCTTTATAGAAACATGCTAGATCAAGAAATATCTCCTTTGCATTTTTGTCTAATCCATCATAACTTAGTCTCAACATATTCTCAACATCTTGGTTGGGAAATTTTTTCAACTTATTCCATTCATCTTTCCAGTCTTCATTGTTGTCGCAGTGAAGGAATACGGAACCCAAAATCTTAAGAGCTAATGGCATGCCTCCGGCATAATCGACCACCATTCTGAAAACCTCTGTATAACATGTTTCAGTACAGTTATGTTTCAAAGCATGCAAATGAAAGAGCTCAAGAGCTTCAAAATAATATAATCCCTCAACCTCGTAAATCTTATCAGCATCAACCAATTTCTTAAGTAGGCGCCTATCTCTTGTTGTTATAATGATTCGACTTCCAGGGCCAAACCGGACATAATCACCAACTAGAAGTTCTAATTGTTTTGAATCATTCACATCATCTAGAACAATGAGGACCTTTGTATGGCTGAGCCTTTCTCGAACAAAAGTTGATCCTATGGATGGAGTGTCAATAATTAGATCTTTTTCGTTTAATATCTCACGAAGAAGGACATTTCGCAAGTGCTTTAGTCCATGTTTTTCTGACTCCTCCCTAACATTTGCAAGAAAACAAGAGGCTTCAAATTTAGAAGAAAGTCGGTGATACACAGCATCAGCGATAGTGGTCTTGCCAATACCACACACGCCCCAAATACCTACAGTGAAAACATCTGGTGAATTAATGCATAATAACCCTTCTATTTGCTCAATTTTCAATTCAATTCCGACTAGGCCCTTTAAATCACTTGACGATTTGCGATTCAATTTGGTCAAAATATCTTCGAAAATGTTCTCAATGAAATTGGCCTCTGTCCTGGCAAATATGATGATGAGGACAAACAATTAGTTAGCCTTAAGGAATCTTGTTTGAATTAAATGGTCACAAGTAGAAGTAGCAGAGTTAGTTACCCGGTTTTGTTTGAATTATCAAACCCAGCCATATTGGCTGCTGCCTTCGAAGCATCTCTCCACTTGCACACCTTCATAACTCTCTCCATGCTGTCCTTGAAACGTGTTTCAAGTTGAGCAAATGCATATGCATAACTTCCCTGCTGATTTCGAACATGTGATGGGTCGATGCAGCAAAAAATCGGTAGAACAAACTGTCCCCTCTTGCCTTGCATCGCAGTGTATGCACTAGTTCATCCAAACACCATGTGGATGAAGCATAGTTTTTTGAGAAAATGATCACCGAAAGCTTTGATGTCTCAATTGCTTCGAAAAGGGCAGGTGCAATTTGCTCTCCTGTCTCAAGTATTCGTCTATGTAGGTTTTGATTTTCTTTGAGCATAAAGCAGCATAAAGATGGCAGGTAAAAGTATAGCGGGTGTCCTCACCTCTGAAACTAAGAAACACATCATACTTTTCCTGATGGGGGGATTGCAGCAGCAGAGGAAGCCATATTGATAACCTGCAAACCCACTACAAGTCAACACTCAAAACTTCGCTACGTTCTTGACCAAAAAACCCATGCATATTCATAACACATGCAAATTAACGACACTAGCTGCACATTGGCTGTATATATATTCAGAATGAGAAATATGTTGAATTTTCTTATAATACTAGCAGCACTAAGAGATCAATATGCAAACACCAGAAAAGGATAACAAAGACAGTGATGATGAACTCAAAGGTCAGCTCCTGCTTCTGGGACCAGACTTGTTTTTCCTACCTCGATAATCTACTTTCCTTGCTACACATAGAAGAGTTGTCTTCTGGGGAAAGGCTGATAATATCAACCAGCCATACAAATATAAGAAGCAAAGTGCCTTCTTAAAGTCCTTACAAACGTAATACAACAAAAACAGTTTCTGACAGAATAGGCTTGAGCCCTTTTTCACATATAAGAATTAGCCCGAGCTCTTTTTAACATAATCTCAGATATATAACAACAAGGACATTAACATTAAATTTAACAAAATAATGAAAAAAAAATCCACAAAATTGAAGATCTTTGTACAACAGAGATATCCAAGATAAGTTAGAGGCAGTCTCGAAGGGGGAGTCAGGGGATTACCTCAGGCTCCAGATCAAGAAAGACGTAAAATGTAAGAAGTCGTTGCACCTCAGGATTGTCTTAAGCAAGAGAGAGAGCACTAGAAAGCAGTTTCAGAGAGGTTGCCTTTCTTATTTGGAAGCAATAGATTGTTGCAGTTGCAGGCAATTACCCAACCACTCCCTGCTAAAGAAAAGGCATTATATCGGGGACATGGCATGCACACCATTGTTTTTTAGTCAATAGAACTTTCATTAGAAAAAGCCGAGCAACCAAAAAAAAAGAAGATAAAAGTACAAAAGTCCTAATCAGAAGGGAAAGTCTTGGGGTATAAGGATGTGCAATGGAAGTCAACTTTGTTAAGTTCAACTTAGATGAAAGTCAGCTGTATTCTGTGCAATTCTTTATACTAATTATTTAGCAATACTCTCAAAAGAATGTGCTGTCTTTGCTGGAATCCAATTTAGCACCTCTAGTTTTTTCATAGGGTCAATCTCATTAGTTGCCCTGCATTTGAGGTCACTTGCAAAAGTAACCCTTGAATGTTACTTAAAAATGAACAATTCTAATCATGAAATGACAACGCAGGGTGAGTCGTCGAAACAAGTAGTTAGAGCCGTATCAATCAAAAAGGAAAGCAAAAAGACATTAAGAAAAAATAACTTTTGGGCTTGTCTGAGTTAGATGCATCGCTCTGAAAAGTAAGCTTAGTTTTCAGTTGAAGCCACAGAGGAGTTTTACAACACTGAGGCAATTCAAGCATGTTTCACAGTAACTAGACAGATGTTGGAGACGAGGTTAATTTAACATGTACAATGCATCTAAGGAATTGAAGAATATGTAATTACCCATTTAGGAAAACTAACTACAGCTTTACACTCAGAGTATCAACAACACAGAATTCAAACTGGTAACCAAGCTTGCACCTGCAGTGTATGGGAAGCTCAAACCCCTCTCCACCAATTGGCAGGGAAGCCTCATTCATTGTGTGCCAAAGCAGATTGTAAATTGGCCATCTTTCCAGATCTCCAAATCTTGAAATTCAATCATTGGGCACAAGCACCACGTCTATCAACACATAGCACATCTCGTTGGGCTAAAACGCATACACAAATAATGCTCTATATCTTCACTGTGCTTTCACAAACATCTGGCTGGACACGCCATGCAACAAATCCACGTTCCCATCAGTGTGCCTAATCCAGTCATGGAGAACCACATGAAGCGGGATTGAGGGACCAAATCCAAGTTCCTGAAACACATTTTGAAGAGAGCGTAAATAAAAATAATCTCAGTTTGCTACATTCCAAATTGTACCGAGCCTTACAACTCTTTTTTGTTTCTAGAATGGTAAAAGTACGAAGGGATTAAAAGAGAAGGCAAATCAACGTGTCACGATAGGGCATATGCCATGCAGCTTTCCTGCCACCTACACTACACCCATATTATAGTCCTACATATGATATAACAAGTCCATTTTTCCTAATTTGAGCATTGAAATTGCATACAGTGAGCTCAACTAAAATCAGGATTGCGAACATTACTAACTGCAGTAGTTCAAATTCTTCTTTTTCTCTGGATGTGGAGCAAACTAGTAAATCATTACCGTGATGGAGGAGGGAACTACATTGCTTCAATTCGAAACAAAAAGAGGGCTTGGTCAAAACAAGTTAATGTGTAATATTGTGATCACTAGTTCTCTCCACAGTAACTCTTTATCTGAGGTGATTTCTGATTGCTTATTATTTACCAGTGTAACAAGGCAAAGAGAATTTGTTAGAGATGTAAATCAAGTCCAATTTATAAGTAACACATTGAATACTCAGAAATCAACCTATGATTATCAAACTGTTTAATTTAATTTAAAGCAAGACTGCAAAACGCAGCATTAAAATTTCAACTTACTGAAGCAAGTTCTTCAATGACAATTGCTCTATTTCCATCCCTCTCAAAAAGTTCATATACACATCGAGCATGTTGTTCGCAATGATCAAGTGCCTCGAGCTGATGAACTCTTCAAAATCCATTCTTCTGTATTGAAGTGCATTTAGCTGTCATGGAAGAAATAACCAGTCAGTACTTTTACAACACATCTAATACCATAGAAAAAGTCATGGAACATCAAAACAAACATTAGCAACCAAATTATTACCGATGCAATGAGATCAGAAATCCGAGACTCCTTCATTGCATCTGTAGCATTTTTCATCAGAGCCTGCCGAGGACAAAATGAAAAGAACAGTTTGAGCATTAAATTATCTGTGAGAGAGAGAGAGAGGGAGAGAGAGAGACCAACCATTCTAATTGGGACTTGAGGGGTAAATAGGAGGCTGCCTCAGGGGTAATACAGGAAGAGAGAGAATTGAGGTTGTGGAGATGGCGTTTGAGGTATGTGATTGCTTTTTCTGCGAGCAGGGTGTCCGAAGGGGCACAGAGAAAGGAAGATGGCTTGTGAATTTGAGGTTTCAGGAGGCGCATTTCTGGAATTGAAGAAGTTTGATGTTTATCAGAAGCACAACGGTAGCTGACGGAGGAGATGAACTACCAATTCGAAAACCACCGAGCTCGAATTAGAGCACATATGCGACGACAAGCAATTCAACAAGCACTATCATTAGAAAAGATGGTATGGGGAAGAAAACATAAAAAGATTTTCAGGATTGATTAGTTTGCTTGAATTGCTTGGTTATAATTATTTTCTGTATAATTATCCAATACTCGAAAGACTTATGCCTCGCCTTCTGTATTGGTGAAATATGTCTGCTTTATGTTTAGTTGTTGTCTGGGCTTAGCCCTCTTTGTTACCAAAAAAAATAAAATAAATATGTCTGCTTTCTCTCTCTTTTTTTTGTTTTGTTTTGTTTTTTCTTGTTTCATAAATGCTACACTTCCTTCACCTAAATTCATTATTTTCTGGCAAACATGGGTTTAGCCAAGTTAACTAGAGTGGATGTGCTCCTTACTCTGCATCCGAGTTTGAATCTTCCTCCCCATAATTTAGATTAATTTAAAGTAAATGATCGCTTGTATAAATAAATAAAAAAATCATTATTTTCTAGTTCTTGCTTCTGTATTAGTTAATTCATGTTGCAAATTTGTAAATGTATGAATGGCAAAATTCATCTCAATTTGAGCCATTATGCAAAATAGGAGGAAGTTTTGTGATTTTGAGTTTGAAGTTAAAGGTGTTGAAAACTCGCCCCATGAAAGCATTTCTAAGAGCACTTCTAGCAATTAGCCCCTTGCCATGGCAAGGGGGGGCTAGGGCAGCTACTATTTACGTGAATAGTGGATGCCCTTGCAAAAAGCAATGTTGGTTTCCAACAGTTGCCATGGCAAATGGCAAATGCTTTTCTTTTTTTCTTTTTTTTTTCACAAATTTGTTTACCTAAATAATTAATTTGGACAATATTTTCGGATAAGATTTTTGGGTTCCTACGTGTCAATACTATTCATATCTCATAATCGGATAAAATTTTTGGATAAGATTTTCGGTTTCAAATTTCAGATAAGATTTTCACCCTCTAAAATTGCGCTACGTGTCATCTTTATTGGCCTAAATTATTCCACATATGAAAGAATTTCATCTCATTACCCGAGACGGGACAATGAGAAATTTGGACCCAACACTCACACAACAAAACATCTTCCATGTTGCTCCATGCCCCAACACCGTCGATAGAAGAAGCCATAAAGATGATAAAGACAAACAAAACTTGAAAGTGAATAAAATGTTGAGTAAAAAGCGAATAATAGTAAAAGTAGAAGAAAATGTATGAGGAATTGGTGTTGAAAGTGAAGAGTATTGGTAGGTATTTATAATAAAAAATTACAGTATTTTTTGGTATTTTCTAAAAAAAATTCAGACTTTTTTTCATATTTTTATTGCAAAAATATTAGCTACCGTTGGATTGGAGGAGAGAATCACGATCAAAGAGCCCAGACAACGCCATGTGTCCCAGAGCCGTTGGTGCAGCGCAAGGCTGACGTCAGCGTGCGGAGTTTAAAATTTTTTACTGTTGGCACGTGCATTACTCCGCACGCTGATGTCATCGCTAATGTCAGCCCCCCCTTGTTTTGGATCTGAGGCTTGACCTGCCCTTGGGCCAGCCCGTCTTCGTGGCCCCCACCTCTAGCCCGGGCCAGCCTGAGCTGTTGGAATCGCTTTTTGGTCCTAAAATCCCCTAGCCCGAGTCCAACCTGTGTTGCTAGACTTGCTCTAAAGGGGGCTCTAAATTGGGCTCAACCACCGTTGGGTTTCATAGTTGAACTTGAAGCCCTTGAAACCGAGTGGGCCCCATTTGGAAGAAAGCTGAAGCCCACCTACTTTTGTCCAAACTGCAGCTCTTCACCCATCCAACGTGCCTACGAATTTATCCTCGCCCTTCTACTTTATTTTTGTGGTGAGGATTGTACGTAGACCGGCTAGTCATATAAAAGTTTCAAGTGAATAATGATAACGGAGTCTCACTCAATGAAAAAATACATTAATTTGCATATGAGTAGTCTTAAATTCAAACTCATATAACACATTGGCTGTATGTTAGAATACCTCATCCCCTTCTTAACTTGGGGAAAAAAACAAAAGAATAATGATATTTACTTATTAGTTGAATTAATTGTTTATGAATTCGCAAGTATGGAAATAACTAAATTGTCATAATATTATGGAGTAGGTAACATCTTATGGTTTGGGTATGAAAACTCTGTCTCTCTCTAAGCATCTAATGCCAATATTATCAACTCAGACTCTTTTTTGTTCAAGGATCTCATGGACCAATTTGAAGTACTAATGCTCAGGCTATACCTTTTATTTTTTTTTTATTAAAAATACTAATATAATTATTGAAAACCTGATCTGCTTGCCACACGTCACCTTTAGAGCGGCTGTTAGTATCCTATGGAAACGTGCCTTGTTTGTATGTATCCCGAGAGAGAGAGAGGGGATGGCAAAAATCTCCGCGAGGACGGGTCCCCGTCGAGTCCCCGACCCTAGCGGGGGGAGATTTCGGGGCCAAATGAATATCGAGTATGGGGATCCCCAAACTTGAAAAATCCCCGACGGGTATGGGGAGGGGATGGTATTGGCGTCCCCATCCCCGAACCTGACCCGAAAATATATATGTTTATATTTAAATAAATAAATAAATAATTATAATATTTATGTTTAACCCTAAGTTAACCTCCCTCTCCTAATTCTTCCTAATCTTCTATGGAATTTCATATTGATGTGATTTTGAATAGTTGAGTTGAACTTTATAGTTAATTTGGATGTGTTGAATGAAAATTTAATATGAAACTTAATGTTAAAATGTATGATACATATTTTTTATGCAAAAAAAACGGGGATTCGAGGTGGGTATGGAGGATAGTCTCCCGACAAGAATGGGGATGGGGATTCCCCGAAACCTATTAAACGGGGATGGATTCGGGGACGGGGGCGGGGATGGAGAGCATGGACGGAGATGGTATTGTCATACCCGGCCCTTACCCAACCCGTTGCCATCCCTAGTGAAGCGACATGCAACCACAAATGCTCAGGTTTTATCACTCTGTTGTCCTCCGCCCTTGGTTTTAGTAAACCTTACGCCTTTCGTCCAACACTTTTATTGAGATATCATGGTTTGGTTCTATAGGAGGCATGAACACTACTAGCATGCCCTTTGTCACAATGTGCGATCTAAAGGCATCGTGCACTACTAGAAAAACGCTCAACAGGGACCCTTTTATTGGAGACTAAAATAAAAACAGTCTCAATAGAATGCAATTAGGGACTGATTATAGAAATAGTCTCTATAAAATGATAAAAGGGACTGATTCAATAATTTTCCATGACTAATAAATTTAAAAACTCGGAAATCCGTGCCTTTAGTATTAAAGAAATTATATATAATACTTTCATGTCAAATATACATTAGAAAATAAGGCACTGACAAATTAATCAGTGCCTAAGTTGTCCACCATTTCCAGTAGTGGGCACGAATCAACACAAAAACTTAATTAAAATTTTAAAAATATATAAATAAAAGACTCATTATACCAACTAAGTGAAATTATACGTATACCAAAATGACTTTCCTCCTTTTTCTCATCCCAAGAGTCCTACCTCTCTCTGCTTACTTTCACTCTCTCTCTCTCTCTTCAATTATTATTTTCTTAACCACACTCTCGTTTTACTTCCCAAGATTGCTACTGTTTCTTCCTTTTCCTCCTCTTTTCCTTCCATTACTCTCTCTCTCTCTCTCTCTCTCTCTCTCTCTCTCTCTCTCTTATATTTTCTTAACAACTTTCTTGAAACTTCTCTTTTTCTCTCCTTCAAATCTATACGCACCCCTTTTGTCTATTATTTTTTTCTTCTAATTCTCGTTTTTTTCCTTGGTATTGTGTTGTGTCTGGATTTCTTGGTCTAGTTTTAAATTTAATTCTTGGTATTGGGTTTGTAAATCTAACCCATTGTCCGGTTTGGGCTAGATCTGTGTTATGTCTCTTACAAATCTTTCATTTGAATGAGTTTTGCTTAGCGACTCATGGTTTTTGTTTGACTGGTTGTAGAAATAAAACGTATGGGACAAGTTCTTGCTGTTGTTGATGGCATATTGAATCTTTTTGAAAGGTAATTTAATGAAATTTCTCTTGTTCATCAATGAATTCACTCTCTGTCAAAATCATAAATTTCTTTGTATTTTTTAGTGGGTATTTGTGTTTCTGAATTTTGAGGATTTATTTGTGTTTATGTTTATGGTACTGCAGATGCGGTTAATAGGCTTAATGCTCTCGGGGGCAGAGGTGAATTTCTACTCCTTTTTCAACACTAATTTTCTTTTCTTTTTATGAAATGGTCAATTTTTAGTCCTAAATCTAGATATTTATTGCTTTTCAAGAAGATGAGCTCTCTCCTTCAGTTCAACATGCAAAGACTCTTCCGGTGTATCTCCATAATCCATGGTCGGAAAAAATTATTCTTGGGGAGGAGGTTCTCTAAGCTTGACAGAGTACAAGGTTTACAAGAGTGGCAATTCGCGAACGGGAAAAAGAAACCAATGAATGGTTTAAAGAACCGATGTTTCAACATATTGAAACAACTTTGACCCAAGAAAAAACATATTAAAACAACAAAATCGCTATGGGACAATGAGATATTTTTATATATAAAAAAAAAAGGTTTATGTTTTTAGGGACTGATAAGCACTTTGTACCTTTTAATTCTATTAGGCACGGATGTATTTAGAATGCATGTATGCGTATTGGTTGGACAGAATGTGGGACCCATTGGGAAAATAAGTCATGGAGATTTGCAATCCGTGTCATATTAGCAATAGATCAGTGCCTATTACTATATTAGGCACTGTTTTCAGTCCCTAAAGAATGTAAAAGGGACTGATTACACTCAGTCTCTTTTAGTTTTTATTTTAGTAGTGGTGGCACTATTAAGCAATATATACTATTGTTATTAAGAAAATGCATCATCAAACTTACGAAATGAATGAATTTTCAAACCCCTTTGGTAGCTAGATTAGGTAACTTCTGAATCCAACATATCTCAAGATAGAAGCCTAAACATACTAGCCCAAATTATCCTAGATTTGGATGATGTCGATGTTTGCTATCTCGGCATCCATTCACTTTGGTGTGCATATTAATTCATTAGTAAATAGTATATGTTGTAAAATATGTCTGATATTAGGCTCATTTTAAACATCTCCTTCAGATCTTATTAATGCTATATTTCTCATGATAATAATATTTCTACATTTAAACTTATATCAAAATAATTACTACTAGTTAAAATTTAAAAAAAGAAGGGATGATAAGGAAAGCAGTTTGAATAAAAAATAGGAGACAGAAGAGAAAAGGCGGGTTTTTTTTTTTTTTTTGGTCAGAGAGAAAAGGCAGTTTGGTGTTGCTCATTTGCTAGCTCCACGTTAACCTTACGTTTGCTCAATTCCAGTGGAAAGTCAAAATCACCCTTTTTTTATTCTAGGGATAATCAACCTTAGTTTTTTTATTCATTGCTATATCATAGAAAGGTGAGAAAAACAACTTTCTTGAGAAAGAAAATATAAAGGCGTATAATTTCTAACAGGTTCGAATTTAGTACTTCTTCGAAAAACTAATCTTAAAAACGCACTTTGATTCATTAATTGGAAATAGTAATACTAATGTCAATGATAGGAACACGGAATCTCTATTTTTTGGGCTTTATAATTTAATCTAAATGTGGGATGATCTAATTAAATCTCTAATTTTTGGGCTTTATAATTTAATCACTTTCGTTTAATATCAGTAATAACTAATAATACTACAAGATCAAGTTGGTCCATAAAAACGTCTTTTGGCATCTCAAAACAGATGTAATACCATCGGCTGTACCCTCTTTCTTTCTTTCTTTTCTTCTAGTTTTTTTTTATAAAAAAAAAAAATCTTTGATCTTATTTAAAAGAAAAAGGAGTATATATATCTTGTTAATTCTTGGATGCATTGTTGTACTATCCAAAAGGAGTATCCAAATTGGCCGTACTGTAGCCTGTAGGGTCCTCCCTGAAAGCGTATTGTATTTCTGCCTTATTGTCAAAGGTTCACATTTAATGATTAGGGCAATTGAATGAAGCATTAATTGTCCTTTGTGATTGGGAATTGAGATTGTGTTTTGTGTGGATTAAAATCATCCCGTAAATCAAACTTACCTTAACACTGTTATACCATTGGGAAACGGAAAAGCATATATATGCATGCTTGTTAAGTATATCACCAATCATATAACTAGTTGGTTGGACATGCAGATGCACACTCTCTCACTCACTCCTCTTTAACGCCACTAGGTCGCTACCTGACTAATGTGCGTATGATACTACTTACAGGTTCCTATTTCAAACATAGCCATATGTTCTCGTGAAAATGGAGGCTGAATGAGAAACGGTTTGATTTGGCCGAGCCAGAGAAGGTAGTTTGAGGCATCGAGTTTGATGAAGTGACCGGTGTTTGGACCGGGGAGGGAGATGGTGGGAGTGGTAGAAGCAGAGGCCATGAGGATTGTGAGAAAAAGGCTTCAGAGGAAGAAAAAGAAGTTTGATATTGATACCATGTGAAGAAATAAACCTCAGTATATTTTTCATTATGACAGAGATACAAATGGTAAGAGAATCAGGAATTACAGACTGAATTGATTCACTATAATACTCTCTCTCTCTCTCTCTCTCTCTCTCTCTCTTTTAAATTAAAAATATCTTATTTAATCATTAAAGTCTAATTATGGTTATGGTCAGCTTTTCAAACTCATTGCTATATCATAGAAAGGTGAGAAACTTTCTTGATCAGGTTTTCAAGGCAACATAACATCTAGTCAAAGACATTTTAAGTTTTTTCTTTTAAAATTTAATTGAAAATATATTTCGTTTTCAATTAAATTTTAAAAGAAAAAGAAATGTCTTTGACTGATGCTTGCCAAACTGATCCATCATATTTTTGTACTAAGAGCATAACTAGTAAAGAAAGTCCCTTGAGATGCTTCAATTCCAGACCAAAAACCCAGTTTTCATTTGTATTTCCTGCATTTGGCATCTAGTGCATGCTACACAAATCCTCAAAATGAAGACAATCGCATAAAACATGATAGTAAATGCCTTGAATTGTCTTTTTTTCTCTTCCTGTCTCGCTTGGTTTTTCAACTTCTGAACCCAACAGATCTCAAGTAAATAGCACATGTTGTAAAAAAGGAGCATGATTAAATTTACTTTGGTGTGCATATTAATTCACTAGTAAATTGTATATGTTGTAAAATATATCTGATATTAGGCTCATTTTAAACATCTCCTTCAGATCTTATTAATGCTATATTTCTCATCATAATAATATTTCTACATTTAAACTTATATCAAAATAATTACAACTAGTTAAAATTAAAAGAAAGAAGGCATGATTGAACAAAAGTAGAGATGGAATCCGCACTAAAAGCAAAGGCATGAGACTAAGTTTCTGTTTGACTTTGATGCACTCAAGGCCAAGAAGAGAGAGAGAGAGAGAGAGAGAGAGAGAGAGAATGAATCACTTTGATGCAGTAAGTTTCTGTTTCACTTCTATACATGACCTGATCATTGGCTTTTAGATATGATCTTGGAATCTTCAATTGCGAACTTGACCTCTCCCTTTTATTGCGAACTTGGACTCTTCGAAGATGATATGTTTGAATCATTACGGAGTCTTGGAATCTTCAACTGTCATCATAAATTTGCAACAAATATTTTGGACCTCCAACCAATTAGAAAGAGGGGATAATTCTGATTTTAGAAAGGAGTCCAGGGAAATCTTGTTTTATCAGATCCTTATGAAAGATTTAAAAACTGTTTACTTTGTTTAAAAATATTCTGATCAATTTAGTTTTTCTAAGAAAGCAGCCACAAAGCGAGCTCCAACATGATCCAAAAGAATCAATCATTTGTCAGTTATGTTAGCTTAAAAATCTCTAATTCATGTGATGGGCATAGATGAAAGCTTAAGGGTAGTTCTTCCTAAAACTCACGACTATGTCCAGGTCAAGGGCATCCATGGAGGATGCAAGATAGGTTTTTTTATTAAATAAGAGTAAAGTCTTAGTCTCACATGAACTTCATTGATAAGGCTATGAACTTTGTTAATTTAGCCAAAGTTTGATGGATTTATGCCTAGTGTGATGTCATATAATGCAATTTTAGATGCAATAAAGACAATGACCTTCCCTCCCACTCCCTTAGGATACGAGCCGCGGCTAGGGTTTGAGAGCGTTTGAGAGAAAAAAGAAATAATCTAATATTAGAGGGACTAAAAAATGGAATTATGGATATGCTAGAAATTAGGAACTGTTATTAGAAAAAAAAAAATGCATATTTACAAATCAAGGAATTAATGGCATGCTTTGTGAGTAAAAATTATAACACAAAATATGAAGTATAAAAACATTAATATGAAGGTGGGTGGGTGTGATAGATTGTAATTTAGTATATAATACTAGGATAAATATTATCTTACATGGCAACATTTTAAAATTTGATTTTTTCTTGAAAGTTAAAAAATGGCTGAGTGTTATTTTTAATTTTTGCTGCAAGAATAAAAATAAAACAAAACAAGAAGGAAATTTTGCATATGAGAAGTGAAATAGGACATCACGAAAACATGTCCCCTTGAACTGTCCCTGATTGGATGAAATAGGGGGGGATGAAAACCCCAAAAAGCAAAAGCAAATGTTAGAACAAATATTATATATTATCAGAGAGAGAGAGAGAGACCCCACGAGAGAGCAAAAGCAAAAGCAAAAGCAAATGTTTGACAAGTATTACGTCTTTCAACAGGGCCACTCCAAAATCATTTCCTACTCTAGTCACCCTGATATCAGATTTCTCTTTATATAGCAGTATCTGAGTGAGCTGAGCTCCTCTAAAGCAATGAAACATCAGAAGATAAGTAGCTAAGTGAACATTTTGTAGTTTGGTACTGAATTCATTTGTAAAGAGGGAGTGATGATATCGATGGAGCCTGCACACGGTGTGCAGAAAGTGATCACGGCCACCGATGTTGGGAGACTTGTAGTGACCAGAGAAATTCTTGCTGTGCTGCCTCCTGTCAATCCAGGTAATGCTATCTCAATCAACGTTTTTGATAGGCAAACAGATCGGGTTTACGTATTCAAGTTAGCTGGTAGGCGCGGCAGATACCTGAAGCCAGTTCTCCAGTCTCGAGGATGGAACCGCTTTGTCAACGACAGAGGCATTACTGTTGGGGACGTCGTCTGCTTCTGGGAGGAGGAAAACCCAACTTATCAAACCCAATACCGAATTGCACTGTTCAAACCACATCTTTTTCCCGGCCACCCAGATCTTCATGGTGTCTAGAAATTAATGAGTTAGCAGCAGCAACATGTTTGTTTTGTGTTTTGGCTAGTCGGTCCTTCATAGAGTGTGCTTTTTCGTCTTCATGTCAGTGTTGCTGTCAATTAATCACCATCTGTGTGTTTAGTGAGTTTTATTCCTTGGGTGTTTGTCTCTGTGTACCTGATGCAAGTACTGTTATAATGTACTAGCATTGTGGCTTATATATGTTGAATAAAAAAATATAATATTACTGTTGTTATGAAGATGGCTGGATGATTTTCTGTACTTGTCATGATGTGATTCATTAACCTAGACGCAGGTACTCGACATGAGCTGTGGATACTAACTATGAAATCTTGTATGTTGGACTGAACTATGCAGCCACAGTAATGAGAAATGGTAACAAAGTTTACAATTAATTTCTTCAAGGTATTTAAGATAGGGCCGCCCGCGCTGCTCTAGAAGGAGAGAGAGAACAGAGGGAGAGGGAGAGGGGGAGAGAGAACAGAGGGAGAAGATGGCAGAGGAGGAGACGGAAGGGGAGGGCTGGCTGTTCCAAAGTATATTTTTCAAGCCTTGTGTATATTTTTAACGTTTCTGTTGCAAAGTATATTTTTCATGCTTATTTCTATGCCGAAAAATAACTTGAAACAAATGTCTTATATAGCAAACTTTAAGTTTTTTATATTATTTTATTGTATTTATTAAATTTTCAATCAGTACACTCAAATTATTTTATAATTATAACTGTAGAAGCTTAGCTTTTGTATATGAAATGAGGTTAATTGTGAAAACCCAGTCAAAAGACGGCTCTTCTTGGTTTTGGTGTCAATCAGCCAGTCTGCTTCCTTGCTGAGAGAGATAGTGATCAAGTCGCTCTTAATGGTGAAAACCCATCTTCAGAAAGTCATGTGAGTCAACTTGGTAACTGTTACCTATTTTCTAACTTTAGTGTAAAGTCAAGGCTGAAGTATTTCGAGATATAGGCGTTTGAGTGAATTTTACCAAGTAATGGCCCAAATATATTACCAGTAATGGCCCAAATACAAAAACAAAAGCCTTTTTTGTTGGTTTTGAAAGAATGAAACTGGACTTGGGTTTAATGTAATTTTAATATTTAAAAAATAAATTAATTTTGGTCTATTTTCCAAATATGGTACAAATAGATAAAAATACAAAAGTCCTAATTAGAAGGGAAAGTCTTGGGGTATAAGGATGTGCAATGGAAGTCAACTTTGTTAGGTTCAACTTAGATGAAAGTCAGCTGTATTGTGTGCAATTCTTTGCTGGAATCCAATTTAGCACCTCTAGTTTTTTCACAGGGTCAATCTCATTAGTTGCCCTGCATTTGAGGTCACTTGCAAAAGTTGTTGGCGGAATAATAGGAAATATGAATTTAATTATAATAATTCTCAATAAAATTATGAATTTAATTATAATAATTCTCAATAAAATTGTAATCATCAAATACAATAATAAATTTACATGAAATTAATGTAAATTAACAAACACAAATAGAGATACTAATAACTTTAGCGATTTAGGCTTGCAAGAATTACAATGTCCTAAAGACTGATTTCGCTCTTACCATTGTGCTCGCAGTTCTATAAGCGTCTATTTCCTAATATTCAACAATCGATAATATTAAATTGAAACACTTCAATTTAAGATGTTGTCGAACCAATTATATATTTGTACTCTCAAGACACTTAGGAAAGAAACTTGAAGATTGATGCTCTAACATAGCACGAGTGGGGAAAACTCCTTATCAACACCCATGCAAAAGGGAAGATGCAAGTCCTCTAATTGAATTGCATCAGGTTTGTATGCTATGCGATTTTTCATATTTAAATATAATAACTGTTTTCATTCACACATTAAAATTAAATATTATAATATATAATTTCCAACAAAAGTAACCCTTGAAAGTTACTTAAAAATGAACAATTCTAATCATGAAACAAGTAGTTAGAGCCGTATCAATCAAAACGGAAAGCAAAAAGACATTAAGAAAAAAGAACTTTTGGGCTTGTCTGAGTTAGATGCATCGCTCTGAAAAGTAAGCTTGGTTTTCAATTGAAGCCACAGAGGAGTTTTACAACACTGAGGCAATTCAAGCATGTTTCACAGTAACTAGACAGATGTTGGAGATGAGGTTAATTCAACGTGTACAATACATCTAAGGAATTGAAGAATATGTAATTACCCATTTAGGCAAACTAACTACAGCTTTACACTCAGAGTATCAACAACACAGCATTCAAACTGGTAACCAAGCTTGCACCTGCAGTGTATGGGAAGCTCAAACCCCTCTCCACCAATTGGCAGGGAAGCCTCATTCATTGTGTGCCAAAGCAGATTGTAAATTGGCCATCTTGCCTCCAAATCTTGAAATTCAATCATTGGCCATATATCAACACATAGCACATCTCGTTTGGCTAAAAAGCATACACAAATAATGCTCTATATCTTCACTGTGCTTTCACAAACATCTGGCTGGACACACCATGCAACAAATCCACGTTCCCATCAGTGTGCCTAATCCAGTCATGGAGAACCACATGAAGCGGGATTGAGGGACCAAATCCAAGTTCCTGAAACACATTTTGAAGAGAGTAAATAAAAATAGTCTCAGTTTGCTACATTCCAAATTGTACCGAGCCTTATAACTCTTTTTGGTTTCTAGAATGGTAAAAGTAAGAAGGGAGTAAAAGAGAAGGCTAATCAACAGGTCACGATGGTGTTTACTAATGTAATATGGCATCAAAGGTCAGTATAGGGCATATGCCATGCAGCTTTCCTGCCACCTACACTACACCCACATTATAGTCCTACATATGATATAACAAGTCCATTTTTCCGAATTTGAGCATTGAAATTGCATACAGTGAGCTCAACTAAAATCCGGGTTGCAAACATTACTAACTGCAGTAGTTCAAATTCTTCTTTTTCTCTGGATGTGGAGCAAACTAGTAAATCATTACTGTGATGGAGGAGTGAAATACATTGCTTCAATTCGAAACAAAAAGAGGACTTGGTCAAAACAAGTTAATGTGTAATATTGTGATCACTAGTTCTCTCCACAGTAACTCTTTATCAGAGGTGATTTCTGATTGCTTATTATTTACAAGTGTAACAAGGCAAAGAGAATTTGTTAGAGATGTAAATCAAGTCCAATTCATATGTAACACATTGAATACTCAGAAATCAACCTATGATTATCAAACTGTTTAATTTAATTTAAAGCAAGACTGCAAAACGCAGCATTAAAATTTCAACTTACTGAAGCAAGTTCTTCAATGACAATTGCTCTGTTTCCATCCCTCTCAAAAAGTTCACAGACACACTTTGAGCATGTTGTTCGCAAAGATCAAGTGCCTCGAGCTGATGAACACTTAATGCAGCGGCACAGAACTCTTCAAAATCCATTCTTCTGTATTGAAGTGCATTTAGCTGTCATGGAAGAAATAACCAGTCGGTACTTTTACAACACATCTAATACCATAGAAAAAGTCATGGAACATCAAAACAAACATTAGCAACCAAATTATTACCGATGCAATGAGATCAGAAATCCGAGACTCCTTCATTGCATCTGTAGCATTTTTCATCAAAGCCTGCCGAGGACAAAATGAAAAGAACAGTTTGAGCAGTAAATTATCTGAGAGAGAGAGAGAGCAACCATTCTAATTGGGACTTAAGGAGTAATAGGAGGCTGCCTCAGGGGTAAAACAGGAAGACAGAGAATTGAGGTTGTGGAGATGGCGTTTGAGGTATGTGATTGCTTTTTCTGGAAGCAGGGTGTCAGAGGGAGCACAGGGGAAGGAAGATGGCTTGTGAATATGAGGTTTCAGTAGGGGCATTTCCGGAATTGAAGAAGTTAGAGGTTTATCAGAAGCACAGCGGGAAGTAGAATGGAGAGGACGAAAATTACAAGAGAGTCAAAGTAGGATGTTTCATATATTAATAAATAAAATAAATTCTGATTTAAGTTGAGGTAACATATAAAACAACGAGAAACTTTACAAGTTTTCTTACAAAATTGAGTCACTCGTAATAACCTTACGGAAGCCACTTTTATAACTAACACAAAATGACTTTCCAACAAATAAGTAAAACCAAAAACTAATAAATAGTAATAAGAAAATCTAAGCGTAGCCACGTGCATAATGACTACCTACATAAAATCGAGCCATTTCCTAAAATAGGAGGCTGCCTAAGGGGTAAAACAAAAAGAGAGAGAAGTGAGGTTGTGGGGATGGCATTTGAGGTATGCGATTGCTCTTTCTGCGAGCAGGGTGTCAGAGGGAGCACAGGGGAAGGAAGATGGCTTGTGAATATGAGGTTTCAGTAGGGGCATTTCCGGAATTGAAGAAGTTAGAGGTTTATCAGAAGCACAGCGGGAAGTAGAATGGAGAGGACGAAAATTACAAGAGAGTCAAAGTAGGATGTTTCATATATTAATGAAAAACATATTTTTTCTTGTGGATCTTTCAATTTCAGGCTCCGCTTTGGTTCGGTTCCATGTGCTCAATCCCTGCAGCTGGGCTTGGACATTGAGAACCCTTGTGTCCAGTAGAGATTTTTTTTGGCTCAAGTTGAAACGTAAAGTGAGAAAATGCTTGCCTCTTAGAAACTTATGTTTCAGGCCAATCACAATTTAACATGTGTGCATAAATTTTTCTTATGTTTGTAATGAAAGATTTTTGTAAATTGTGATTTGCATAAAGAAAGAACGTCTTCTTCAAAAGCAATTGTGGTATATTGCTCTCTCTCTCTCTCTCTCTCTCTCTCTCTCTCTCTCTGCGCGACTATTTTAGATTTAAAAATACATGCTTGCTAGTCTTGCATTTACATAACTTTCTCACATATTCTAATTAAGATGCTTAAAGGTTTTAATGAGAATAAAAGTGATGGTGATGGGCTTAACTACTAAAAAAACAGTCATTACCCATTGAATATCTAGATACAAATACATAAAAGTAGTTTTTGAAGCCCACTTGAAGCCCCTGAAATCGAGTGGGCCCCATTTGGAAGAAAGCTGTCCAAATTGCAGCCCTCCACTCACCCAGCCAGCGCGCCTGGGAATTCATCCTCGCCCTTCTCCTTTATTTTTGTGGTGATGGTTGTACGTAGACCGACTAGTCGTATAAAAGTTTCAAGTGAATAATGATGACGGAGTCTCACTCAGTAAAAAAAAAAAAAGACATTAATTTGCATATCAATAATCTTAGATTCAAACTCATATAGCACATTGGCTGTATTCTTATTAGTTGAATTAATTGTTTATGAATTCGCATGGAAATACTAAATTGTCATAATATTATGGAGTACGTAACATCTTATGGTTTGGCTCTCTATCTAATGTCAATATTATCAACTCAGACTCTTTTTGTTCAAGGATCTCATGGACCAATTTGATGTACTAATGCTCAGGCTATGCCTTTTACTTTTTATTAAAAACCTGATCTGCCTGCCAAACGTCGCTTATGGAGCGGCTTTTAGTATCCTATGGAAACGTAACGTGCCTTGTTTGTACGTTCCCGAGAGAGAGAGAGAGAGAGAGAGAGAGAGAGAGAGAGAGAGAGAGAGAGAGAGAGAGAGAGAGAGCCTCCCCGACATGCAACCACTACTGCTCCAGTTTTATTACTCAGTTGTCCTCCGCTCCTGGTTTCAGTGAGATATCATGGTTTGGATCTAAAGGGGCAGAACGGTACTAGCATGCCCTTTGTCACAATGTGCTATCTAAAGGCATCGTGGCAATATTAGCCAATATATACTATTGTTATTAAGAAAATGCATCATCAAACTTACGAAATGAATGAATTTTCAAACCCCTTTGGTAGCTAGATTAGGTAACTTCTGAACCCAACAGATCTCAAGCTAGAAGCCTAAACATACTTGCCCAAATTATCCTAGATTTGGATGATGTCTATGTTGGCTAGCTCGGGATCCATTCACTTTGGTGTGCATATTAATTCACTAATAAATAGTATATGTTGTAAAATATGTCTGATATTAGGCTCATTTTAAACATCTCCTTCAGATCTTATTAATGCTATATTTCTCATCATAATAATATTTCTACATTTAAACTTATATCAAAATAATTACTACTAGTTAAAATAAAATAAAAATAAAAAGAGCCCTAAATCTTAAATCATAAAAAGCTAACAATAACAATTGAAATTGAAAATAAAACAAAAAGTAAGAGAGATCTTACTAATATTAAAGAACCTATTGAATATAGGTTGGTACAATTTTAAAGAGGAGGAGAGGGGTGGACTATTTTTAATTAACTTGGGTTTCACTTATAAAATTAACACTAAATTTTACTTATACAATTTTACTTATAAAATTAACTTGGGTTTCACTTATACAATTTCAAAGTCTCCCTAGAACTTATAATGTCATCCCCTTTTTCTTCCTTTCTATTTATTTCCACTTGTTTTTCATGTTCTTCGTATCAACTGAACATAGACCTTTATTCTTTTCCCTTTTATTCTTGACTTTGGTGCCAAGGGCGGATCTATGTATGGGCACTCTAGCCCAGTGCTAAATTTGGAGATGAAAAAAAATTGGGAGACTTTGGAAAAGGCCAAAGGAGAGAGAAATTTTTTAAAAGAAGCCAAAATGGACAAAATTGGCCTTATTTATTTTTGGATTTCCTAAGGAATCCTTTACATTTGCATGTCTTTGGTGTAAAAGTTGAGAGGTTTTTCTGTCATTTTCTAAAAAGCTTGGGTTTTTTCCAAAAGTGAAATTTTTTTTGTGGCTAAAACCTAAATTACCTTAAGTGTTTTGTTTCTACGATGAAGACATCTCTTCATATGATAACAAATAGTGAGTCAGTGTAGGTCCATATGATAACAAATAGTGAGTCAGTGTATGTCCTTTTAAGAGCAAAAAACTACACCAATGAAACAGATGAGTGGGGGCACACTATTTAATTCAAACAAGATTTGATTCTAACTTTATCTACGCCCCCCCTCCTCCCGGGGTGCGGGGGCAACCCCATGTGGTTTAAGGGAATCTGTCCCCCTACAATCTTGTAACAATCGTTCTTCTAAAACTGTTGTCAATTCCTATCCCAAAAAAATAAAAACTGTCGTCAATCGCATAATCGTTTTTCTACCTATAATACACCGCAACTTCAACTGAAATTTTGTTCGTGCATTAATTATTGGCCTAAACAAATAATTGCGCACGAATGTAAACAATTCATGCATTAATTATTAGCCAATATATCTTTGCAATGTCCAAGAGGGAACCCAATGACGACCAGATAATACTCAAAAACCTAGTTAGCATTTTTTTTATAAATAATACTCTTATTATACACATACATACATAGTTTTTAAAAATATTATCGTTTTCCATACTCATATGAAAGATTTGATAAAACATATGTTTTTCACGTTTAATGCACGTGTTTTGTATACAAAATTTTTAAGTATTATACACATATTTTTCACATATTATTGAATAAAAATAATATATATTACAAATTTTAAATAAATTATATTAAAATATTATGTAGTGGCTGAATTTTTCATCTGTATTTTCACACACGTATTTCGTATTTTACTACGTATGCTGAAAAGCATATACCTTTTTAGGGATGAAGTGAGAGGGTTTAGAGTTTAGGGTGAGCAAGTGGTCTTTGTAGCTTTGACTTGGTGCATGATGATGAGTCCTCAAACAGGTCATTTTGATTCCCTTAATAAGTTAAGAGTAACTTGTTCAGTTCACCTTCTTCTTTTCGGTCGAATTATGTTCCCTTCTACTCGACATCTTTGACAACAAAAATTATGACATCTAAAAGTACGTAGCACTCACTATCTTGCAAAATGATGTCATCCGTCTTGCTAAATGATGTCATCCCTTTTGCTAAATGAAGTCACCTTTTGGTGCATGGAAAACAAAAAGTAAAAGCAGCAGGACCTTTAGAGAAATTTTTATGTATTGATAATTAGTGGCGGTTAAGAAAGCAATAGAGAGTGAGCTGCGTGGAAATGGAAACCCTAACTCCTCCCTTCAAGAAAACGACACAAATCAGTGAGAAAAAATTAATATAAAACTACTTTATTGAAAGAAAAAAAAAATTAGGGAAAGATAATATATATATGTATAAATTCTTCTTAGTTTTTTGTGCGTGCACATGACCTCCACTTTTATTCATCTTTTAAAATCCTTCTTTCTTCCTTTTTTGCAGACTTCGTTTTCAATGTTTATTCATGCCCTCCAATAGGCAGCTGCACCTTTCTATTTCTCATGTACCAAATTCCCTCTTGCACTTTACCTTCTTCAACTTTATTTTCTTTATTTTCTTTCTCTGATCTTCCAAATCTCGACTCTCTTTGAGCGTCGAATTTGAGGGGGAAATAGACAACCTGTAATGCAGCATCTTCAGCATAAATGTGATATAAATAATATTATTGTATAATTAAACAATTCATAAAACCAAAAATAGGTTCATATAAAAAAAAATTCATAAAACAAAAAATAAATAGATTATCAAATTATTTTTCATAAAACAAGTGATAGGTACATTATTTAGAGAAAAAAATAGATACAAAATTTAGCCAAAAAATAGGTTCATTATACTAGGTTTACTAGGTTCATTATATTAGGTACATTTTTTGTCAAGTATCTAGTCTAGAGCATCTACGTGTAATGGATGCAAAAAAACAAAACAAAAAAGGTTCTTAATTTGGAATTATTGAATATAAAAAGCATCTGCTGTTTGACAGGTTGTTTTGACTCTTTCCTGTCAGGCGTGTTGTAGTGCATAATTTTTCACGTTTCGCTAAAAATCTCTCTCTCTCTCTCTCTCTCTCTCTCTCTCTCTCTCTCTCTCTCTCTCTCTCTCTTATAAATTAAAAATATATTATTCAATCATTAAAGTCAATATGGTTATGGTCAAGTTTTCAAACTCATTGCTATATCATAGAGAAAGGTGAGAAACTTTCTTGATCAGGTTTTCGAGGCAACATAACAACATTCCCTTGGAAATCAAAAAGAAGAATTTATTCGAAGGGAAATGAGAGATATTTTGTTCCACCACGCACAATTATTTGATTTTTGCATTCAAAAGAATCAGTGGAGTTATAGAAATTCTTAACTTTGCTGCTACTATTGAGAAAGAAAATATAAAGGCCTATAATTTCTAACAGATTCGAATTTAGTACTTCTTCTGAAAAACTAATCTTAAAAACGCACTTTCATTCATTAATTGGAAATAGTAATACTAATATCAATGATGGGAACAAAGAATGATAAACAAATTATACAAGAACATGGAATCTCTATTTTTTGGGCTTTATAATTTAATCTAAATGTGGGATTATCTAATTAAATCTCTAATTTTTGGGCTTTATAATTTAATCACCTTCGTTTAATATCAGTAATAACTAGTTAATTCTTGGATGCATTGTTGTACCATCCAAAAGGAGTATCCAAATTGGCCGTTCTGTAGGGTCCCCCTGAAAGCGTATTGTACTTCTGCCTTATTGTCAAAGCTTCACATTTCTAAGTAATAATTATCGCAATTGAAGGAAGCATTAATTGTCCTTGTAATTGGGAATTGAGATTGTGTTTGTGTGGATTAAAATCATCCAGTAAATCAAACTTGCCTTAACACTGTTATACCATTGTGATTGTGCTTGTTAAGTGTCACGAATCATATAACAAGTTAGTTGGACATGCATATGCAACCTTCTCAAATGTGCTGTCATCCAAGGCTTGATGGATGAGAGTGAGTGCCTTCTTGTCTTTCTTCCTTGTTTCCTTCAATGCTTCATCTCCATGTTCGTCAACTCCTCTCTCTACGACCTCCCAAGCATCATAGCAGCCAATCAAAGTCTTCATTCTAACACTCCAATTGTGATAATTATCTTTGGTCAGCAGAGGAACTTGAAATGGAGCCATCGAATTGTTCTCCATCTTCTATACTTCTTCTTATGGCTCTGATGCCAATTTGTTGGAAGGTGATGGACCCTCACTCATAAAACTCACAATAAACAATATTTGGGAGAAGTTACTTTATTTCATATTGCTTGGGTACAGCCAACCGATTACATGACTTTGACATATATAACAATTACAACCACTGAAGGTAATAAAGCCCCACTACTTCCTAGTCTTGAACACATGCGCCCAATCAACTTCTAGAATCTTTCTAAATGCTTATACATCAACTAAATATATAACGCATAAATCTAATTAATAAAGCATGTTTATTTTCTACAAGAGACAGAGATAGAGATGGAAAACCCACTTAAAGCCATGCACTCAAAGTTCCCTGGCCTACATGAAGTTCCCTGGTCTACATGAGAGAGAGACAGAGATAGAGATGGAAACCCTACTTAAATCCATGCACCGGAAGTTCCCTGGCCTACATGAGAGAGAGACAGAGATAGAGATGGAAACCCCACTTAAAGCCATGCACTGGCAGTTCCCTGGCCTACATCTTTGACAAGTATTACATCTTTCAAGAGGGCTACTCCAAAATCATATCCTACCTGTAGTGACCCTGATATCATATTTCTCTTTATATAGTAGCATCTGAGTGAGCTGAGCTCCTCTAAATCAATGAAACATCAGAAGATAAGTAGCTAAGTGAACATTTGTAGTTTGGTACTGAATTCATTTGTAAAGAGGGAGTGATGATATCGATGGAGCCTGCACACGGTGTGCAGAAAGTGATCTCGGCCACCGATGTTGGGAGACTTGTAGTGACCAGAGAAATTCTTGCTGTGCTGCCGCCTGTCAATCCAGGTAATGCTATCTCAATCAACGTTTTTGATAGGCAAACAGATCGGGTTTACGTGTTCAAGTTAGCTGGTAGGCGCGGCAGATACCTGAAGCCAGTTCTCCAGTCTCGAGGATGGAAACGCTTTGTCAACGACAGAGGCATTACTGTTGGGGACGTCGTCTGCTTCTGGGAGGAGGAAAACCCAACTTATCAAACACAATACCGAATTGCACTGTTCAAACCACATCTTTTTCCCGGCCAGCCAGATCTTCATGGTGTCTAGAAATTAATGAGTTAGCAGCAGCAACATGTTTGTTTTGTGTTTTGTCTAGTCGGTCCTTCATAGAGTGTGTGCTTTTTCGTCTTCATGTCAGTGTTGCTGTCAATTAATCACCATCTGTGTATTTAGTGAGTTTTATTCCTTGGGTGTTTGTCCGTGTGTACCTGATGCGAGTACTGTTATAATGTACTAGCATTGTGGCTTATATATGTTGAATAAAAAAATATAATATTACTGTTGTTATGAAGATGGCTGGATGATTTTCTGTACTTGTCATGATGTGATTCATTAACCCAGATGCAGGTACTCGACATGAACTGTGGATACTAACTATGAAATCTTGTATGTTGGGCTCAACTATGCAGCCACAGTAATCAGAAAGAGGGGGAGAGGGGGAGAGAGAACAAAGGGAGAGGGAGAAGATGGCAGAGGAGGAGATCGAAGGGGAGGGCTGGCTGTACAAAAATTGACATGTGGCTATATTGAATGGAAGATGTATTAGGTTTAGGGTTACTACAGTAGTATTGTATAATGGGAGAAGAAAGGGTGCAGATACATTGAATTTAGACAACTTTGGGTGCCAAGAAATGAAGGTGGGAAGGACTTTGGGTGCTGGGTAAGGGAGAGGGGTGTGATATGATGGTGTGGTTCGGGGAAGGGGCGTTTGGGTCGGTGAGAGAGAGACGTGGCAATGGCTGGCGAGTGATGGGATGGGGGTAATGGGGTTTAGGGTTTCATATTATTATTTTTAATATTTTGTTTTTGTATTCCCCTGCAACTGGTGATGGAATCCGCACTAAAAGCGAAGGCATGAGACTAAGTTTCAGTTTCAGTTTGATGCACTTTGAACATTCAAAATTTCTTTCACATGTAATAAAGCACGCACTGACTAAATTAATTAACTAACACTTGTTAACCAGAAAACAAAAAAGTAAACTTGAGAAAGACAAAATAGTGAATGAAGATGTTAATAGTAACAATAATACCAAAATAGTGAATGGTAAGTAGCTTGAGATCCATTAAACATGTCCAATCCAACTCTGTTAGTCAAAGAGCACAAATTAAAAAATTAAAAAAGAAAGTGTTAAGGAAAATGATCGTACAAAGAAAATTACTTTTTGTGAATGAAATTTCAAGCCAGCGCTTTTCCCTTAATAGACTCAATACCCTCAACTAAAATTACTGTAGCATAACTTATATGTTTGGTGTAAGGTAACGAGACGTATATATATATATATATATGTTTTAATTAAAATATGTCATATCATGCAAGTCTGGCCCCTCTAGTAAAAGAATGAAGATAATCTCGTTACCTTGTTTTATGTAGCCATACTTATAGAGTTGTTAAAATACTTATGTCAATATTTTACTCATATAGTTCTAGCTAGCCCTACTAAGCATTAGTCACCCCCAAAAGCACCACATCTCGAAAGACTTAATCACTTAAAAAGAATTCCTAAATTCAACTTGCTACTAAGAAAATATAAAGGCCTATAATTTCTAACACTTCATGAATACTTTTTTCTTGTGATGAGTAAATGAAGGGAGATTCGAATTTGGTACCTCTTTCGAAAACTTAATTGTAAAAACGTACTTTGGTTTATGAATTGAAAATAGTAATATCAACTATTGAAACAATGAAAAACAAATTATAGAAGAATATGGCTAGTAATAGAATCTCATAAAAGTAATAAACAAACAAATTACAGAAGAAAACATAGTGGGCTTTAATTTAAATGTGGGGATAAGCTAAATTTATATTTTTGAGAGATGGATGGGCTAAATTTTTGTGTTGTGAAATTTTAGCCCACATGTTAGGACGTACATGTTGAGATTGATTTGGTCTCTTTTTCTGTTTTCCTTTTTGGTCAAAATATATAGTATAATTAGATTTTGATTAGTCAAACTGTCGGTCAATATTATGAACCAAAAAACTCCATGTCCCTCCAATTTTTAGCTCCCCTCTCTTTCCTCCGAGATTCAAATCTATGAACCAAAACGCATCACTCAATTCTTAATTTCTTCGTCTGGGTGTCTTTAGTAAATCCCCAAAGCCCAAAGAGGCCCAATAACCAATCTTTGACTAAAGTCAAACCCCTTTAATTAGCTTTCAATTCCTATATTTTATAACAAAATATTTTAAAAAATTGTTTATCAATGAATAACCGTGCTACAAAAAACTATTTTGAATATTTGAACATAAGAATAACAATCAAAAGCAAGATGTCTTTTTTTCTTTTCGACAGTGCAAGAGAAGTTCAAGTTGGATGACTACAATAATGACATATTCAATTCTGCTATCGCCATAAAGTTCACAAATAGTATTTGGCAGCTGTTGGACAAGTTTTCTCAAGTAACAATTGCTCATATTTACAGAGAAGCTTATAAGCTCTAAACATATACTTATTGAATACTTAAGTATTTTATCTATTTGTATTTTCTACTTCGGCCCCCCTAATTTTACAATTCTAGTTCCGGCCATGGACTCAGCTCCCACAAAACGAAGAGTGATGTCTCTCTATATATATGCATCTCACCAATATTATCAACTCATCTCAACATAAGCAGCTAGCTACGTTCGTACGGAGTTCGACAGCTTTAGTTTGGTGCTTAAACTTTGGAGAGGCCGGAGAGAGATGGATCATTGTGAAAAAGAGTTGACGCCGTCTGATGTCAATCAAAGACTAGTAGTGTCGAAGGGCATGCTTGAATTCCTGCCCGAAATAGATCCAGAGAATGATGTCCCAATAAGGGTCTTAGACGAAACGGGTAAGGTCTATGTGTTCTATTTATCTGGCAGACGGGGGACGAACAAAAAACCCGTTTTCCAGCCAAACAATGGAGAGTCTTTGTCAAGGAGAGAGGCATTGCGGCTGGCGATGTCATGTATTTCTGGGCGGAGGAAAATGCATTTCATCGAACACAATACAGACTTGCACTCCTTAAACCGCTTTTTCCCTAGCCACGTACCCAGATCTTCAAGAATATTACAGCTAACCTATTTTCAATGAATTATGGTTAGTTATTCTTGCAATTTACTCTGGCTTTGTCCAGTTTGCTCGTTAGAGAGTGCCTAACTATGTTAGATAAATAGATGGGTACTGCTCTACCCTATCTTGGACTTTGTTTGTATTGGTTTTGTTGTTTTTGTATCCTTATTTGTTGTGTATCTTTTCTATTCTGGTGATGACAATTTGACAAATAGTAATGTTGTATTTTAATTACATCGTTCTACTTCATTTAAAAAGTTTTACATACAGTAGCTTGTAGCTTAAATGCTCAAAAATACTTATGGACAATGCTTGGCTCCTGATATATCAGGAGCCATTCCTCCTCAACAATCAATGTGGCTTCTTTACAAAACAACATGTGCTTTTTTTTTTCTTCTTTTTTTTCTTTCAACTCCTTTAACTCAAGTCTATTTATTGGTTTTCTTTAACTTGGGTTAGTTTTAGAGCAAGTCCTGCAGTGGGGTTTGGACTGAGGCTAGGGGGGTTTGGGAGAAAAAGGGCCTCCAGCAGCAAGGGTTGGCCCGAGTTGGCTATGGGGGCCACGAAGTCGGGCTGGCCCGAGGGCAGGTTCAGCCCCAGATCGAAAACGAGGGCTGATGACGTCAGCAACAAATTTTTTTTTAAAAAATTCGAAAAAAATCGAAAAAAAAAAATCAGATTTTTAAACAATAAATACTTAGTCATATTTTTCACTTCCTACACCAAAAATCTTTTAAAATTTTTTTGTCCAAATTAATTGTTTAGGTAAACAAATATGTGAAAAAAAACAAAAAAAATGAATAGTATTTGCCCTAAACTAGGGCAACTGCTGGAAACCAATATTGCTTTTTGCAAGGACAGCCACTATTCATGTGAATAGTGGCTGCCCTAGCCCCCCCTTGCCATGGCTAAGGGCAACTGGTGGAATTGCTCTTAAGGAGGAAGAGACGAAGGCAGGGGCGGTGCCTCGGGCTTGGGTAGGCTACCATATGTAATATTATTATAAGAAATAGATATAATATATGGGTTAAAATAGTAAAAATATTAAAACGTTCTTCTTCCTCTCTCTGCTGGTTATCACCCTCTTTCTTTCTTTAGCCATTTCTTTCTTTTCCCCTTCTTCTTTTGTTCCTCTCTCCGGCTGTTTTTTCTTTCTTTCTTTTTCCTTCTTATAATTTAGGAATTTTGGTGAAATGAAGACCGCCTTTTTTTCAATTTTTTTTTTTTCACGATCCTCATATCAACTGAAGATAGAACTTCATTTTATTTCCATTTTGGCTGGCTTAGTATGGTGTCTCTGGCCTTCTTTCTTTTTTTTCTTTTTTCTTTTTTCATTTTTGCCTGACTTGGTGTGGCTAGAACAGCATCGGCAAATTTTTTTGGTTTCACCTCTATTTAGCATGTAAGTTTTCTCTTCCTCCCTTTCCCTCTCCTCCTCCTTTCTTCAGCAACCATGAAAAATCTTTTTTTTCAAAAGAAGAAAAAAACCTACAAGTCACCCTCCCCTACCTTTGTCTCTTCCTCCTTAACTTACCCAAGTTTAAAAAACCTAGCAAAAAACTTGAGTTAAAGGAGTGGAAAAATAAAAAATACAACACGTGTTGTTTTATAAAAAAGCCATATTAGCTGTTGAGGAGGAATGGCTCCTGATATATTAGGAGCCGAGCATTGTCCAATATTTATTTCTTAATCTCAAATGATCAAGAATATTTTTCTCTGAATCTCAATCTCAAGCGATGAATAATATTTATCCTGGACAAAGAAATTGTCTTAATAGAGTCAAAGTCATGGACTGGTCTCCCTAGTCCAAGTAACTATAACTATTCCCAAGAAGGTTTTTTTTCCCTTCTCACCTTTAATATTGAATTGAAATCAATCAGGAAACAAGTGGATTTGCTAAAGCAAAATACAACGATCACCATGATGTGATGTACATTTGCCTAGACATTTGGGCTGCCTAGCTAAGAATAGGAGATAACTTCAAAGCCAGAATTTTCCTTGAAAGACTGCATATATATCATGCACGTGGGGTGCATTTTTGCTCACCACTTTAACCATAGGTGTACCCTCACCACTAACCTCATTGCTTGACACGTGTCCATAGACATAACCATAGTTAACTTTTGCTTTGTATTTATGGAATCATGATTACACCTATGGACACGTGTCAAGCATTGAGGGTGGTGGTGAGGGTACACCTATGGTTAAAGTGGTGAGCAAAAATGCTCCCCATGCACGTGTGCCCCTCTAGTAAAAGAATAAAGATAATCTCGTTACCTATAGAGGGTTGCTAAATACTTATGTCAATATTTTACTAATATAGTACTAGCTAGCCCTACTACGCATTAGTTTTAGTCACCCCGAAAAGCACCATATCTCGAAAGACTTAATCACTTTCGAATTTTTAAATTTAACTTGTTGCTATTGTGAGCATCTTCAGTCCAGCTGTCAAAAGCCAGGTGGAGTGCTAAACGGCTAGAAAAGGTGGCTGACTCATATCCACCTGAAGTGCTGTATCGGACGTATAAATAACGTCTTGTGAACCAGCGGCAATTTTGACAGCAAGAAACAAAGACGTTATTTCATTTATTCTTTTCTCTTACCACCTGAAGTGCTATGTATAAAAGTGACGTTTTCAAGCTTCGATATGCTTTTCTCTTACCATATTTTCTTTGTTTTTCATTTATTCTTTAATAACATAATAATTTTATTTAACAGTTCAAGTGGAATAAGAAGTTGTTCATAATGTTAAATGTACTTCTTCCGAAAACCTAATTTTAAAAATGTACTTTGGTTCATTAATTATAAATTGTAATATCAACTATTGAAACAATGAGAAATAAATTATGGTTAGTAAAAGAATCGCATAAAAGTAATAAACAATGATTATAGAAGAAAATACAGTGGGCTTTAATTTAGACAGTCCCAATCTCTTGAACTACAGTGGCCTTTAATCAAGAGATCGGGACTGTTCATTTAGATGTGGGGATGAGCTAAATTTATAATTTTGGGTAGATGGATGAACTAAATTTTTGTGTTGTGAAATTTTAGCCCACATGTTATGACGTACCTACCAACTTTTTCTTTCCAATGCATGCACTTGGCAACCTTCATGTGATGTATTGGCTCTCACTTTGCATGGGAACAGTCAAAGTTAAACATGGCACGCCTGTCGTTTGGTTCGGATGGGGGTATCTGCGTGCCGGCGCTCGCGACAAAGATATTCAACTTACCAAGAAAAACCCCAACAAATATTTGCGCAAAAATTTAAACACTTCGTGCATTAATTATTAGCCTATATGTCTTTGTAGGGTGCAAGGCAAACCAATGGCAATGATGACAAGATTATACCGAAAAGCCTAGTTAGCATTTTCAAGTATAATATTTGTATTATATATACGTAAATATTTTTATACATGTATTTTTCTATACAATATATATATATTATACATGTATATTTGTATTTTTCATGTTAAATATGTATTGTTTTATAAAATTTAATAATACAGACAAAATTCATGTATTATATATATTTTTCACATATTATTGAATAAAAATAATATATATTACAAATTTTAAATAAATTATATTAAAATATTATATAGTGGCCAAACTTTTCATTTGTATTTCTACATACGTATTTTATTCATACTTTTTCTGTCCTGTATTTTACTAACTATGCTCAAAAGCATATACTTTTTTTAAAAAAAATTTATTTTTTATAACTTCTAGAGTAACCAGTCTCACCAAATGCTTAAAGGGATTTGATTACAATTAGCAATCCAAACTCACAGCCGTACAATAGAAAGGTCCCCTTTCCCAAGGATTAGGGTCGCTTCTCTCCTAATGAATCGGGTATGGACAAAAAGAACAACCTTTTCTTTTCATAAATAAATAAAAAGGGAACTACCTCTACTCACACACATCACCATATTCTTGGTCACAAGAAAAAAGTCTAATTGCAGTATGAACACTACTACCATTCGTGCATTTTTATTATTGACCTATAAATTATTTGAACAAGAAAAAATATAAATTCTTTTTACCATAATTACAAGTAAAAGATTACGCTTAAAAGCAGAGCCAGATGCACGATGGGACAAGAGTGGTTGAACGACCCTTTTGGAATGCCTAAATTTTGGCTACAGACTCCATGGATGACCCCTTAGACAGCTGCGGAGCAACCCCTTGTGTGCACACCAGTTGCTCGACGAAAGTCCCAATCTGTCTGTCTACGGTCTTTTTTTTATTTTTAAAACGAGCATGGCCAAACCCTTTTTCATTCCCAATTTCATATCTCCCCCTTTCAATCCCTAAGAGCTCCAAACCTCCCTCCAACCTCCACCACAACTCTTCGCCTTCACTGCCAACCATCACCACCTAGTGCTGCCGTTCACCGCCATATTTTTCAACTACAAGTGAGAAACATTGATATTTATAAATTTCTAATGATAATATTAATTTATATTTTTGATATTGAATTTTTTTTATAGAATGAAATTTATGGAAATGATAATGTGGATTGATTGAGTTTATAATTGATTGATAATGTGGATTGATTTAGTATGTATGAAATATTGATTCATATGATAATTTGGTATATTGAAGAATATGATAATTTGGTATATTGAATATTGGTAGTGGGTTATTGACATATTCATTTTCTTATGATAATTTGGATAAAACTTAATGATTAATTGAATTAATTGATGTGTAGATTTATGGAACGATTCTCTAAAAAAAAATTATCTATGGATAGTCCTTCTCCGTCTAATTCGAGTAGTTCAAGTGCAAGACCAATTGAAGTAAATGAGATATTGTTTACATTGAGAGGGATGTTTTTTCTTGTATTGATAACGAAACTATAATGCAATGTTTTCAAAAAATAAAAACTCGTCGTGGACAATTGCAATTTATATTATTGATTTTGCCATGAATTATAAATAGAAGTACTATCTTTCTAATTTTTTATTATTATTTTCTTCGTATAAAAATTTCGAAACTTTTACACTGTAAACCCTTGTCCATAGAATCCTAGATCTGCCACTGCTCAAAAGCCTTTGAAAAAAAACTAGTAGAGCAACTAATTTTATTCCACCAAAGTGATTAAAGGCTAAACACAAAAAAATAAGCCTTAGTTATCCAGTATAACTAAGGCTTTTATTTTATTTTGTTCTCATGTCATGCTAAGCAACTCTAAAATAGAATTATAGGGACAAGAGCAAGCTTGACCGCGGGTTAGACTTTACGTTGGAAAAATGAAACTTAGCAACTAAGGCTTATTTTTATTTTATTCTCATGTCATGTTAAGCAACTGTAAAATAGAATTATCGGGACAAGAGCAAGCTTGAGGGTTAGAGTTTCCATAAATTAAAAAAAAATAAAAATAAAAACTTAGCACTACAGTGGAAATCAGCCCTTGGATTAGCTAGACTAGGCTAGCTTGGATTATAGCTAAATGATCCATCCAACAGAATGTATGCAATCAAGAGAAAGTAATGATGTTGTATCCTAAGTTGAAGGATGAGTGGTTGGGGATACTTTAAGATATCAATTTGTTTATGAAGGGTAATGCTAGGCTTACCACATTTTTCATACCACATTGTATACCACCTCTCTTATAGAGGTGGAGCCTACCAATACAATGGGGCTCATCTCTATTAGAAAGGTGGTACACAATGTGGTATGAAAGATATGTTAAGCCTAGCATTTTCCTTTTATGAATAATTCACCCATCCAAGTGAGAAGCAATATCCATGTTCTTCTTTGATTTCACACGAAATCTAGTCATTTCTAAGCTAAACTAGTCTAGCTCTCCATACGTGGCCTAGCCTATACTTTTTCAATCAAGTTCTCAACCCAATAGATCTCAAGATAGAAAGCCACCAAAAACAGCCCAATCGAGATGATTTAGATAAATGTTTTTTTTAGTTAGATTGAGAGGAAAGAAACTCCTTAGGATTTCAAACCTGAGTGTCAAGTAGGGGAGAAGGGGAACTGCTCATTTCTAATGTTAAAAGGGGTAGCAATTTGATCTCCCATCTCCTCACTAATCAAAAAATTCAAAAATTCAAAAATTCAAAATAAATAAATAAATAAATAAAAGCCTCATCGATGCTGCAACTACGAATAAATAGGCTATGAAGAAGAAGATTTTGTAAATGGGCAAAAACACACAGTAACCTGAATGGGCAAGATTAAAAATTCTCAAACAATGATTTTGCTCAAATTCACTTGTTCAGTTGAAAATGATCTAATTTGACTCCAACTCCGAAGTTCAAAACCCCAATTCTCCATTTCCTCTCTTCCTTCTGCAGCAGATCCTCTTCTTTCTTCAGTCCAAGAAGCTTCTGAGAGAACCCAGGAACCGGAGAAGAAACACAAACACTGAACCCAAATACATACGAATCATATATGTTGCTGTTTCTGCCCATTCATTAAATCTTCTTCTTCATAGCCTATTTATTCATAGTTGCTGCATCGATGAGGCTTTTATTTATTTTTATTTTTGATTTTTTTGATTAGTGAGGGGAGATGGGAGATCAAATTGCTATCCCTTTTAACATTGGAAATGTAGCCGCAAAAATTGTATCTAAATCATCTAGGTCTTAGACCACCTCGATTTAGTTGCCTCGATTGCGCTTATGAACATAAAATGATTCCTACGGCAGCAATCCCTAACAAGTTACTATGAATTTCTAAATTTTAGGCAACTTGCTACTTCTTTGAGATAAAAGATACCACCCCTATCTTGAGATCTATTTGGTTGAGTAATTGATTAAAAAAGTGCAGGACTAGACTAGACTAGGTTAGCTTAGAAATGACTAGATGAATAGATTTCACGTGAAATCGAAGAAGAACATGGATATTAGATGGATTAATGTTCATAAAAAGTTGCTGTCTTAAAGTTATCACCACTCATCTTTCACTTAATTATAAGTAGGCAACTACCCAAACCCAACAAAAGAAGATTAAATATGACATCCATGTAAAATTAGTGGGCATGCTGTAAATGAAAGGATGCTTTCATTTTTATTTTATGCACACTGTAAAATTAGGAAAAAGGAAAAATCACCACACTAAAAAAGACTTGGGTTTGAGACTTGGATGTTGGGAACGGATTAGAACTTAATCATGATGTTCTCTTTTGCTTCTCTTTTAGAAAAGAGCAGCAAAAGGCAAGTAAATGGTATATGTGTTGAGGAAAAAAATGTGAACCTTCCAACATAATTTCATCACCACTAATTAAATAATGAGGTTTTATTATTTTAGGTTTGAACCGTTCGAGACATCGTGTCTGTTAATTACAATCCCTTACTTCAAGAGAACACCCTTTGATTATATCATAAAGAAACATAATGTGTGTGTTTGGTTTTGCGGCTGCCCCTAAGTCGAACCTCAAGGTGCGTACGTATCTCTTGCAATAATCAAGCCACTCGTAGTTCAAAGAATTGCAACGAATAAATGACTCATTGCAAAAGGGGAAATTTGAATGAATTTGATTGAAAAAGTGTTTGAGTGAATTTAGCTGAATAAACTAGGGATTCGATTTTGATGTGTGTTTTGGGGTGAATTTGGTTAAAAATAAACCAGGGATTCTGTTTGGATTTGAGATTTTTGGGAATTTGGTTGATGTAACCAGTGATTCAAATTCGGTTGTGGTTGCGCCTAGTGGGATGCTAGACTGCCTATGTACCCATGACGGGATCAAACCAACGTAGTTCCAAAATTTGAAAATTAATGGGTAAGTGTGGCCCACTAATTTAGAATTTGTGTTTGAGAGATTCAATTTGATCTCATTGAAATTTGCATGGGTAGATAACCCATGAGAAAATTTGGAATGGTTTTGTACCATCTTTTCATTGTTAATGTCAAAGAAAACTAATGGGCAAAATTTTGATAAACCGCCAAACTCTCTTGAGAGTTTTCATTGGTTGATCAAACTCTTATTTTGAAAAAAATTCCGTAAGGAGAGGTTTGCACGTGGGATCAACCCACTTTTGAATTGTTTTATCTCTTGGCTTTGAAACTTGAAAAGCTTATCGGATAATTGGCTTTACTTTTTTTTTTTTTTTTTGAAATACTTATCATCTATATCAAATAAGGCTTGTTGGATGTGGGCTTAGACACAACCCAAATTTTTTTGTGTGAATTTTTTTGGTTCAACAATGTGGGTTGACGGGACTCGCTCACAACAATGATGTTCAACTTTCAATCAATCTTTTGCTTCTCCTTCTTCAACTTTCAAGTAAATGGTAATTGATTTACCTTTTCTATTCATGGCATACCAATTCTTTCTCAATGATTCAATAAAGGTTGAAGTCCGAATTGTTTCACATGTATTGTGATTAATGGTTTCTTTAGTTTTGAATGTCGTGCTTTGCTTTTTAGGAAATTAATCTTGAATTTACAAAATTCCAGTAAAGATTTACAGTTATTCTTAGGTTTATATGGTTAAATAAATATGTATTATTATACTAGAATTCGAGTAAAGTTTATATATCCCTTTTTTTGCAATATGGATTACATATTATTTTTTGTATAGTTGTTGTTTTTTTTTTCTCTTTAAATGTTACAATATTAAATTTGAGTTTATATAATATCCTTAGAGTAAAAATAAATAGAATGAATGTAATATCGAATCTAAGGCCTCTACGACCTTAGGACCTCCAACATGATGTAAGTATCGAATCTAAGGGGCAAAAAAAAAACCCGGTATAGTGGGCGAATTATGCAATCTAAAAAAACCCGGATGATAAGGTACACCTTTATTTAGTTCAACACAAAAAATGGTAGTTGTGGGCGCCCCGTAAATTGCAGAACGAAAAAAGTTATATGTCAAACTTAGGGGAAAACAAAATGGATATGGATGCAGATACTTGCCTTCATGGGAGTTCCATTTTCATGACAAGCATTTGACCCGAAAGCTTGCACATCAATTAATGAAACTTCTTCTTTTGAATATTTTCTTCGTCTCTCTGGTTTTGTTATTTTGTTTTGTTTTGCAAAGCCAATTAAAGAAGCATGTTGTTACCAACAAACATTTATGCTTTTGAGGAGAAATTGAACAAAGTTCTTTAAAAATGATTATAGTCCCTTAGTGGCGCCGCCCCAAATCAGAACTTAAATGTTATATATAATGTAATAATTGAAGGTTTGTTATTATTATTAATGTATAATTTAAAAATGATTTTTTTCACTAGTATGTGTTGTAAAATAGGAGCATGATTATATTATTATTAATGCCGCATAATTCACCAGTAAATGGTATATATATATGAGAAACCTCATGAACAAAGAACCAAGTGGGAGAAGAAGAAGAAATATAAGAATTTGAGAAACCTCTGGAAATGAACAGTGTAGCTCTATTTATAGAATACAACTTACTTACGGACTAGTAATTGTTTATCAAACTAGCCATAATATCATTGTCAAGATGTTTAACGAGAATGGTAAACCATTGTCAAAATAATTAGTACTAGTTAAAATAAAAAAAAAACAAAACAAAACGCCTGTTAAAGTAAGTGAACTTTAGATGAATCTTACAAACAAAGATCCCACCCCACTTTGGATTATAAAAGACACCAGTGAGTCGGACAGAGAAGGTGGCAACAAAGTGCGAAGTGCAGTTCCTGGCCTATTTATAGGCAGATTATGAAGCAGATGCACACACACAGAGATGGTGGATATAGAGAATGGTAGGTTTGAGAAAGTGTTGAACGCCAGCGATATGGAAAGACTTGTGGTGACAACCGCCATGTTAGAAATACTGCCGCCGGTGGATCCTGATCGCGATACCCCGATCAGAGTTTTTGACAACCAAAAACTCAAGACATACGAGTTCATGGTATCCATCCGAAAAAATGGAAGATACAGAAGGGCCGTTCTGCAATCAAGAGAATGGAGAGTGTTTGTCCTTGATAGAGGCATTGCAGCTGGGGATGTGCTCTATTTCTGGGCGGAGGAAGAGCCAGTCCAGCAAACGCAATATCGAATTGAGCTCTACAAGGCAGGTCTTTTCCCTGTCACAGTCACTAATAATTAATTCCAATCAAGTGTTGTAATCAGTTAATCTTGTAACTTGTAACGAGATTGATGTTGTCCATCTCTTTTTATTTTCTTTGTCTCCTCCATCTCTTCTCCATCTTCAGAAACTTAATTAGCCAAAGTATGTACGTATGTACGTATGTATTCTTGTTAATTATCTCTAATCATATCCGGAAACTTAATTAGCTTATCGCAACGCACTAGCTACCAAACAGAAGAGTGAAATTTGACCTGGAGGAGGGGTAGCTAGCTAGGGTTTTCAAATCAGAACTACATAAGTTATTTACGGACTGCAAATTGAGAACCTGCAAAAGTTATTCATCAAACTCATCTTACTCTTCCACCAAGAAAAAAAAAAAAGACTTTGTCTCCTCCATCTCTTTTCCATCTTCTAAAATCTTTTGCACTTTTGAAAAGAAAATTCTCAGCTCGTACAGTCTCCTTGCACCATGGAAGAGATGGAGAGTAAAGGAGTGTAGGAGATGCAGGAGAGATGGAGGCCATGGAGGAAGCCACACGAGTGGGTATTTTATTTTTATTATAATAATGGGTAGAAACTAAAATGCAACTGTATCCAAACAGTATTGTAATATCATGGAGGGTATTTTAGTATATCCATAAGTATTGTTACATCCAATTTTAGGGTTTTTTTGGTTCATTACATTGGGACAAAACAAATGCATTGCGACAAATTCATTACAAGGAGGAGGCAAGGCAAATATATATTCTAACGACGTACACATTAAGAGATATATCATCACATCAAAATCTAAAGGAGGCAAGGCAAAACCCAGTAGGAGAATAAGCTGTGAGATAATACGTACAGTAAATCTCTTTCTCTGATCACACACGCACCAATTAAGCAGTACAATACCAAGCAGAACCAGCAAAGGATCGGATCACACCACACAACAAAAGGAATACTTACATTACATGTACAGAATCAAGGATTGCCAGTCAAAGCCCAAGTAGGCTTGTCTGACCTAAGCTTGCTTGTCTACCATGTTTGTGTGTGCCAGTCAAAGCCCTGCGCTGAATCCAAAACGCGTTTGATGTTGGATTTTCTTTTAGGCTTGTCTGACTCGTTTGTTTTGCATGCATATGGTTTACATATCCAGAGGACCTTTTATTGCTTTATTGGCAATTAGGTGATAATATACACACAATTAAGCAGTACAATATAAAGCAGAACTAGCAAAGGATCGGATCACAAAACAAACCACAGCAAATTATATCCTCTGCCAGCTTCACTGACAAAACGCATGATTAAGGAAGTGATCTTTAGTAAGTTTTCAAACTAAGACTGGACTTTGGAAAACACAGAGAGAGAGAGAGAGAGAGAGAGAGAGAGAGAGAGAGAGAGAGAGAGAGAGAGAGAGAGAGAGAGAGATGGAGAACGGCCGTTTTGAGAAAGTGTTGAACGCCACCGCCATGTTCCTGTCAATCCCAGTCAGAAACTTGGAGGAGGGGTATCTGGCAAACATTTATGCTCTTTAGGAGAAATTGAACAAAGTTCTTTAAAAATTTATATTAATTATTATTGATGACAAAGAATTTTAACTTTTTGCATGCCCTGTTAAAGTATGTTTGCAATAGGAACTTTTCTATTTTGCTTTTAAACCTGAGTTTAATATAGGATCAAGAAAAAATCTACAGTGGACCTGCGCCAATAGATATTGACAGTTATATTTAGACAAAATAACAAGGACAGATCTACACCATTGAATGAGATAACTTGAAAACCTGCTCAACAGGTTGAGAGAGAGGACAGAAAGAGAGATCGAGATGGAGCCGTTTTAAGAAAGTGTTGAACGCCAGCGATGTTGACAGACTTGTGGTGACCACCGCCATGCTTGAAATGCTCCTCCATCTCTTCTCCATCTTCAGAAACTTAATTAGCCAAAGTATGTATGTATGCTTCTTAATTATCACTAATCATATCCAGAAACGTAACTAGCTTCTAGCAACGCACTAGCTACCAAACAGAAGAGTGAAATTTGACCTGGAGGAGGGGTAGCTAGCTAGGGTTTTCAAATCAAAACTACTTAGAACTACATAAGTTATTAACGGAAGGCAAATTGAGAACCTGCAAAACCAGACGCAGCTTGAAATTCCTTGGCTTCTCAAGATACATTAAGGCAACACGAGATGCCAGATTCCGAAAACACTGGCAAGTGAACATGGTAGGGCAGAGAAAAATTATGTGCAGTTTCACTACAATGGGCTGTAGCTTTTAGGTAAGAAAATATTAATTTGAAGGGGAAAAGCCAAATTTACTATAAAATTAAAACAAAGTGCGAAAACCCGATTCAGCCCACTTTGGATTATAAAAGACACCAGTGACTCGGACAGAGATTTGCAAATCATCACTTGGATTTGGGTGGCAACAAACTGCGAAGTGCAGTTCCTGGCCTATTTATTGGCAGATTATGAAGCAGATAGATACACACACACAGAGATAGTAGATATGGAGAATGGTAGGTTTGAGAAAGTGTTGAACGCAAGCGATCTGGAAAGACTTGTGGTGACCACCGCCATGCTTGAAATACTGCCTCCGGTGGATCCTGATCGCGATACCCCGATCAGAGTTTTTGACAACCAAAAACTCAAGACATACGAGTTCATGATATCCATCCGAAAAAATGGAAGATATCGAAGAGCCGTTTTATTTTTATTTGTAATATAGTATATCCATAAGTATTGTTACATCTAATTTTAGGGATTTGAAGTTATGTGAAATCATTTTGAAATCTGAGGGGGTGTTTGTGTAATTTCTAGGACATTAGGGGTTATGTGAAAACACAAAAAAAACTCAGGGAGGTGTTAGCGTAAATAACTTTCTATTTTATTAATATTTTATTTTTATATTCCCATGCAACTAATGATTCTGTACGGTTAATTGATTACGCTTTCTATTAATGGCGTATATTTAAACAAAACATAATAATTAAACAAAGCATAATAATTAAACAAAGCATAAATTGCGAAATTTGTATTGAGATTCACCAAAGAATATTAATTAATTAATATGCCTTTTTGCATGCCCTGTTAAAGTTATGTTTGAAATAGGAACCTTTCTATTTTGCTTTTAAACCTGAGTTTGAAATACGATCAAATGGCATTTTTTCTTGCGCGGGAAGGAGACAACCAAATGGATTTGTGAGCTTATGTTCCCTCATATATTATTTTTAATTGATCAAATGTCGTTTCTTTTTCATTCTGCTATATCCCCTATTTCTACTTTTAATGGTTCACATTACTTTTAATGGACCCATCCCGCTAATTAGCAAATACTCCTAAATTACAAAACCTAAGCTTTTGAGCGTAAAGCCTTTGGGATCATTAGCCCAAGTAATGAGAAAAAACCTAAGCTCTGCGCTGAAGTCAAAACTCGTTTGTTGTAGGCTTGTCGGACCTAAGCTTGCTTTGTCTACCCGTTTGTGCATGCATATGGTTTTTTTACATATCCATTTTCTTTGTAGTGAGGACTACCTTGTATGCTTTATTGACTGGGGTCAGCCTTTGCTTTATTGCCTTCAAGGCTCAACTCTCTCTCTCTCTCTCTCTCTCTCTCTCTCTCTCTCTCTCTCTCTCTCTCTCTCTTATTTCCTTCAAGGCAACTTTTATTGAGATTGAGATATCAATGTTTGGATCTATATTCTAAAGTCCCACTTGGGGTTTTCTGTTTCAACCAAATAGAATCACTATGGAATATTGGAAATTGTAAATTAACCAGTTGATCATAACCTAATTAAGAAGAAGTGGGCACTTGTATTTGGTAATGAATATGAGACTTCATTAGTGTTGGACAAGGCTCATGTGTTCATTTGTTGTATGTCTTAACTCTTTAAATTCATGTCGTACCTCTTCACAGATTGACATAGAGGCTTAAACTACAAAGACAAGTTAGAGTTACTAAATAGCTTGGTTTATTTCAGCATGTATTGTTTTCAATGTAATTTTTTTAAAATATCATTTCTCTAGATAGTTAACAAAGTTATTACAAGTTTTTGAATGTTTGTATCTAATGATGAATTTTATATTCTTTTGCTTTGAAATATTATTTTATTGAGGTTAGTATAATAGCAAGCTTTGTTTTCATGTCAGTCGCCATCTGTTTAGTTGGTTTTTATTCCTGAGGTTTATCTTTAATTGGGACTGTGTTTTGGAATCAGATATATGCGGTCCCATTATTGTAGTATAATTTAGTGCTATTATTGTAGTATAATAGGAAAGGTGTAGTGTGTGAATTTAGTATATTATTGTATTTTTTAATAAGAAAAGTTTTTATTTTTTTATTTTTTTAAAGGTCTTCATTATAAGAAAGGCACGTGAATGCATGCATGTGTGTAGAAGAAGTTTCCAATCATTACATGATTACAATTATTTTAGTGTTGCCACATAATTAACTAGTAAATAATATATGTTTCATATTAGGCTCATTTTAAAGATCTTATTAATGCTATATTTCTCATAATAATAAGAGAGTGTTATTATTTCCACCCCCTTATCCTATTTCTCCATCCACCTTATCTTTAAAATTTTAAAGACAATTTACCCATTTGTAAAATAACTTTTAAGAACTAAGGAAAAAAACTCAACTAAAATATCCCATCTATTCTAGGGTTTGACAAAAAGAAGAAGAAAAATTAAAGAAGAAAGCGTACATTTTTTCCCCTCTGCAAAACCGGCCAACAAAAAATTGCCACGTTTCAATAATTAATAACAATAAAGAAAATTGAACCAAACAAATTAAGAAAGTCTCATCTTCTCTCTCTTCACTTTCTCCAGTCTAAACAACTCAGGTCTCGTAGGAAACCTTTTTTCTTTTCTTCTTTTATTGAATACTTAAGTATTTTATCTACTCGTATTTTCTACTTCGACCCCTTAATTTTACAATTCTAGCTCCGCCCTGGACTCAGCTCCCACAAAACGAAGAGTGATGTCTCTCTATATATGCTGCATCTCACCAATATTATCAACTCATCTCAACATAAGCAGCTAGCTACGTCCGTACGGAGCTCGACAGCTTTAGTTTGGTGCTCAAACTTTGTAGAGGCCCCAGAGAGATGAATCGATTTGAAAAAGAGTTGACACAGACTGATGTCAATCAAAGACTAGCAGTGACGAAGGGAATGCTTGAATTCCTGCCCCGAATAGATCCCGAGAATGATGTCCCAATCAGAGTCTTAGACGAAAAGGGTAAGGTCCATGTGTTCTATTTATCTGGTAGACAGGGTAAGGACCAAAAACCAGTTTTCCAGGCAAAAAACTGGAAAGTATTTGTCAAGGAGAGAGGCATTGCTGCGGGCGATGTCATGTATTTCTGGCGGGAGGAGAATGCATTTTATCAGACAGAGTACAGAATTGCACTGCTCAAACCGCTTTTTCGGTAGCCACATACCCAGATCTTCAAGAATATTACAGCTAACCTATTTTCAATGAATTATGGTTAGTTATTCTTGCAATTTTGGCTTTGTCCAGTTTGCTTGTTAGAGAGTGCCTAACTATGTTAGAGAAATAGATGGGTACAGCTCTACCCCATCTTGGCCTTTGTTTGTCTTGGTTTTGTTGTGATAGAGTTACTACTGAAAACAATCCTAGCCACTCATCTCAGTCAAAGACCTGAGTCCAGCTCCTGTGATTAGTTAGAACTAATTTTATCTTTTGTTAATCTGTTGCAACAGATCTTGTACAGCTGTTGTACAGCTGTCATTCTTATACCCTTTACTTGTATATTATATAAGCTTTGTAATCACAATTACAGTAAGTCAATGAGAATATTCAGTTTCTCTACATGGTATCACGAGCCTAGCGTCTAACCGACTTCTCTCTTCGTTTTCCCTTTCTTGCATTTTCTTGCATTTTCTCGCTGTCCAAACACTCCTTTCTCTGCCCTAAGCTCTACTGGCATGGCAACTTCTGATCTTCCTCCTTCACACTCCACCACAAATCCTTCCTCTTCTCACATTCCGATCTCGGATTCCTCTTCGTCGATCTCTGTTTCTTCAATTACGGTGCAAAATATTGCTGGCATGGTTCCGATTAAACTCAAGGCTGGCAATTATCTTCTATGGAAGAATCTTTTCCTTCCGGTGCTGCGCAAATACAAGCTCTTGGGGCTTATCACTGGATCGGAGCCTCCTCCTCCTCAAACTATTCCGACTTCGGCTGGTCTCTCTGTTGATAATCATGTGTTCGATCTCTGGTATGATCGTGATCAGAGTGTCATGATTTGGCTCATTTCAACTCTCTCTGAAGATCTTCTCACTCACACTGTTGGTGTGGAATCCTCCCGTGATCTGTGGCTTCTTCTGGAAAAGCGATTTGCTGGTGTCTCTCGCACCAATATCCATCAATTGAGATCGCGTTTGCAATCAATTACAAAAGGCGAATCCTCCATGACGACTTATCTTCACAGTATTAAAGAAATTGCTGACGGTTTGGCTGCTGCTGGTCAACCTCTCTCTGAATCTGACATTGTGGCCTACGTTCTTGGAGGCTTACCTGAGGCGTATGATCCTCTTGTTACGTCTATTGAGACTCGCCTTGAACTTGTTACTTCGGATGAACTTCATGGCCTACTTCTTAGTCGTGAGGCTGTGATTCTTAAGCGCCAAGCTCGTACACCTTCTCAAGCGCCCTTTCATGCCTATGCGGCTACTACTGGTAGTGACAGATCGGTCAGGCCTTGGCAATCTCGTGGTCGTGGTCGTGGACGCCATCAATTTCCCTCTGGTTTCGCTTCCCCCAACACCTTTGTTGCTCGCCCTTACAACTCTGGACGAGGTCTTTTACCAACGCCCAATCACAGTTCTTCTTCAGGCTCATTCTTCCCAAATTCCTCTGTTGATCGCCCTTTGGTGTGCCAAATTTGCGACAGGAAAGGCCATTCTGCTCTCACTTGCCGCCAACGCTTGAATCTCTCTTATAATGCTACTCAGGTTCCTGCGCAATTTACTGGTCCTACTGCTCATTTTGCTCAGTCCACTATGCCTCTGTCTTCTGCCTTAAGTCCCTCTGGCACTGTTTGGCTTGCTGACTCTGGAGCCTCCAGCCATGTTACTTCTGATCTTGGCCATCTATCCAGTCATTCTCCTTATCAAGGTTCAGAGTCTTTGCGTATTGGTGATGGTAAATCTTTGCAAATTCATCATGTTGGATCTGCTACTATGCATACTCCTCTTGCTTCCTTTAATCTGCAAAATGTGTTGCATGTTCCTAATGTTGCCCATAACTTGCTCTCTGTCTTTCAATTTGTGCGTGATAATCATTGCTCACTAACTCTTGATGAATATGGTTTCTTCATCAAGGACAACATTTCACGGCAGATGCTATGTCAGGGCCCTGTTGAGAATGGTCTCTATCCTATCTACTGTTCCTCCTCTGTCAAAGCTTCCTCTCCTCTTCCTTCTGCTACACCTACTGCTTATTTGGTGTGCAAGGCTTCTCTTTCTACTTGGCACAAAAGGTTGGGACATCCACATCAGTCTATGCTTCAGTCTATTGTCAATAGGAATAACTTGCAAATTACTAGTCTTGCTACTGCTTCTCTGCCTTGTTCTGCTTGTGTTCTTGGCAAGGCCACTAGATTACCTTTTCTGTCTCAAGGGTCTGTATCTAGTAAACCTTTGGAGATCATTTTCTCTGATGTTTGGGGTCCAAGTCCTGTTGAGTCTTCCTCAGGTTACAAATACTATGTACTGTTTGTTGATGATTTCACCAAATATAGTTGGCTCTATCCTCTTCAAGCAAAATCTGATGTTTGTTCTACTTTTCAAATTTTCAAATCTAAAGTTGAGAATGTTTTGAATGCTCGTATTAAGACTCTTCGAAGTGATTCTGGTGGGGAATATCTTAGCAAAAAGTTTCAGGAGTTTCTTAATACTCATGGCATTGTTCATCAATTGAGTTGCCCTCACACCCCTCAGCAAAATGGAGTTGCTGAGAGGAAACACAGGCATATTGTGGAAACTGCTCGCACCTTTCTCTGTGATTCTGGTCTACCTCATAAGTACTGGGTTGATGCATTTCAGACAGCCGTGTATCTCATCAATAGGCTGCCCATTTCAGCTTCTGTATTATCTCCATGGGAACTGTTGTTTTGCAAATCACCCAATTATCAAGCTCTTAAGGTTTTTGGCTGTGCTTGCTATCCATGGCTGCAGCCCTATGCTTCCTCTAAGCTCCATCCTAAAAGTCAGCTTTGTGTCTTCATTGGCTATAGCCTACATCACTCCGGCTATAGGTGCTTGGATCCTAGTTCAGGCAAAGTCTTTATCTCTAGACATGTGGTCTTTCATGAAGATCACTTTCCTTTTCTTACTATGCCATCTGCTTCACCATCTGGTCCATCTTCCTCTTTGTCTCCCTTTCCTATGATTCCTCTCTGTTTTCCTTCTGGTTCAGCATCTTTACCTCAGTCCCCTTCATCTAGTGCTGGGTCTTCTTCTTCCCCTAGTTCCTCCCCCATTGCTCCACCCTCCCATCCTCCTGCCTCTTCCTCACCACCTCTTTCTCCACTATCCCACCCTTCTGCTCCTAGTTGTGTCAATCTGCATCCTATGGTCACTCGATCTAAGGCTGGTATTTTCAAACCAAAGGCTCTGTTGGCCACTAAACATCCTGTTTCTTCTGTTGTCGATCATCTCTCCACTCTTCCTACTGCTCCAACCACTTATAAGCAAGCTGCCAAATCTCCAGCTTGGCAGAAGGCTATGCAATCTGAACTGGATGCTCTTCTTCAGACCAAAACTTGGACACTGGTGCCTCCCTCTCCTCTCTATAATTTGGTAGGCTGCAAATGGGTGTATCGGGTCAAGCACAAACCTGATGGTTCAGTCGACAGATTTAAGGCCCGCCTTGTGGCCAAGGGTTTCCATCAGCAAGAAGGGTTGGACTATCATGAGACTTTTAGTCCTGTAGCCAAACCTGTTACAATTCGATTATTGCTTAGTTTGGCAGTGCAATATGGCTGGTTTTTACATCAACTGGATGTCAGTAACGCATTTCTTCATGGCTATCTTCACGAGGATGTTTATATGGAGCAACCCCCAGGCTTCACAGATCCTTTGAAACCTCATTTTGTCTGCAAGTTGAATCGCTCTTTATATGGTTTAAAACAGGCGCCTCGTGCCTGGTATGATGAGTTGTTTCAAGCCTTGATTGGTTTAGGATTTCAGTCTTCTCAGGCTGATACCTCTTTGTTTATTAAAGCTGGTCCTGATCTTGTGTTTATCTTAGTCTATGTTGACGATATACTCGTTACTGGCTCTTCTCCTTCTGCCTGCCAGCAGGTTATTCAGCATCTCAGCTCTCAATTTCCTGTGAAGGATCTTGGTCCTCTTCACTACTTCCTTGGTCTCCAGGTTACTCGAACAGATCGTGGTCTCTTTCTCCACCAAACAAAGTATGCCTATGATCTTCTTCAAAAGACTGACTTCTTGGGAGCCAAAGCCTGCACCACTCCTCTTGGTTCTTTTAAGTTGGACAATTCTAGTCCCATCCTACCCGATCCTACCTTTTATCGATCCACTGTTGGTGCTTTGCAGTATCTTACCTGGTCACGGCCTGACTTGGCTTTTGCTGTTAATCAAGTCTGCCAGTTTATGCATCAGCCTCGTGTGTCTCATTTAGGCGCTGTTAAGCGTATTCTCCGGTATTTGAAAGGTACTTTGGAGCATGGTATTTGGTTTCAGCAAGGCTCCACTCGTCTTCACGCCTACTCTGACGCTGATTGGGCTGGTTGCCCGATTGATCGCCGGTCCACAAGTGGCTACTGTGTGTTTTTCGGCTCCAATCTCATTTCTTGGTCTGCTAAGAAGCAACCCACTGTTGCTCGCAGCTCTACAGAGGCAGAGTATCGTGGCATTGCTATCGCTGCTGCTGAGTTAGTCTATATTTCTAAGCTTTTTAGAGATATTGGTCTCTACCTTGCTGATCCACCTATTTTGTGGTGTGACAATCAGTCTGCTATGGCCTTGGCTTCCAACCCAGTCTTTCATGCTCGAACGAAGCACATTGAGGTCGATTACCATTTTATTCGAGAATTGGTTCTTCTTGGTTATGTTCGTTTAAAATTTGTGAGCTCCTCTTATCAGTTGGCTGACATCTTTACTAAGTCTCTCTCCACTGCTCGTTTTCAGTTTCTTTGTTCCAAGCTCTCAGTTTGCACTGCACCCTTCAGCTTGAGGGGGCCTGATAGAGTTACTACTGAAAACAATCCTAGCCACTCATCTCAGTCAAAGACCTGAGTCCAGCTCCTGTGATTAGTTAGAACTAATTTTATCTTTTGTTAATCTGTTGCAACAGATCTTGTACAGCTGTTGTACAGCTGTCATTCTTATACCCTTTACTTGTATATTATATAAGCTTTGTAATCACAATTACAGTAAGTCAATGAGAATATTCAGTTTCTCTACACTTGTTGTGTATGCTTTGTTCCCTGATGGCTGCATATATGGAAAGTTTTTGCATATTGCTCCTGTAGACATTGTATCTTTTCTACTTCTGGTGATGACAATTTGACAAATAGTAATGTTGTATTTTAGTTACATCTTTCTACTTCATTTAAAAAGTTTTACATACAGTAGCTTGTAGCTGAGGTGATCAAAGATATTTATTTCTTAATCTCAAATGATCAAGAATATTTTTCTCTGAATCTCAAGTGATGATTAATATTTATCCCAGACAATGAAATTGTCTTAATAGAGTCAAAATCATGGACTGGTATCCCTAGTCCAAGTAATTTCCAGAAAAGCACAAGAAACTTCCAAGAATACAACACACAGCGTGTGCCGTCTCCCATTACTAAACAAGCCTCTCTCCATTCTCTTCTCTTCCAAGCAGTTGCTGCTGAAGAACCAAAATCCCAGAAAAAATGAAGAAAGAAAGTGAGAGAAAATGTGCTCTTCAGAAGGTGATTGCAGGCCTCTGGGCTTTCTGCTAGGCCTTCCTTTTGCTCTCCTCTCCGTCGTCCTCTCCATCGTCGGCATCGTTCTCTGGATCGTCTGATTGTTGGTGACTTGCATATGCCTGTGATGTTTGTGCGTGACGGTGGTCGTGGAGTTGGTCAAAGCCACTTCTCAAATCCCCTGCTAATCTCATCTCATTCAGATTCTTTAAATGTTATTATTTTTATTTTTAGTTTAGTTTTATCACTGAATTTGTTGTTTTATATTCCAAAAAAATAATAATAATAACTATAACTATTTCCAAGAATGTTTTTTTTTCCCTCTTACCTTTAATATTGAATTGAAATCAACCTGGAAACAACTGGATTTTTTTTCATGTTTAGTATATGTATTGTTTTAAAAAATGTAATAATATAAAGATAAAATTCACATATTATACATATTTTTCACATAATATTGAATAAAAATAATATATATTACAAATTTTAAATAAATTATATTAAAATATTATATAGTGGCCAAAATTTTCATTTGTATCTTTACATACGTATTTTATTCATACTTTTTCTGTTATGTATTTTACTAACTATGCTCAAAAGCATATATATATATATATATATATATTAATTCTATAGTAACCAGTGTCACCAAATGCTTAAAGGGCTTTGATTACAACTAGCAATCCAAACACACAGCTGTACAACAGAAAGGTCCCCTTTGCTGAGAGAAACGTCCTTGAAACGTTTTGGGATGACAAATTTTCCCAAGGATTAGGGTCTTCATGGACTTCTACCCTAATGAATCGGGTATGGACAAAAAGAACAACCTTTACTCACACACATCACCATATTCTTGGTGACAAGAAGCAAAGTCTAATTGAAGTATTGAACACTACTACGAATGCATAAATTCTTTGAACAAGAAAAAATATAAATTCTTTTGACCATAATTACAAGTACAAGATTACGCTCAAAAGCATAGGCGGATGCACACTGGGACAAGAGGGGTTGAATGATTATTGGTAGTGGGTTATTGACATTTTCATTTTCATATGATAATTTGGATAAAACTTAATGATTAAGTGAATTAATTAATGTGTAGATTTATGGAACGATTCTTTAAAAGAAAATTATCTACGGATAGTCCTTCTCTGTCTAATTCGAGTAGTTCAAGTGCAAGACCAATTGAAGTAGATGAGATATTGTTTATATTGAACGGAATGTTTTTGCTTATATTGATAACGAAACTATAATGCAATGTTTTCAAAAGATAAAAACTCGTTGTGGACAATTGTAACTTACATGATTGATTTTGCTATGAATTATGAATGAAAGTATTATCTTTCTATTTTTTAGTATTATTTTCTTTGTATAAAAATTTCGGAACTTTTATACTGTGACCACTTGTCCATAGAATCCTAGATCTGCCACTGCTCAAAAGTCTTTAAAAAAAACTTGTAGAGCAACTAATCTATCCCACCAAAGTGCTAAAAGGCTAAAACATAAAAATAAGCCTTAGTTATCCCTTATAACTAAGGCTTTTATTTTATTTTATTCCTAAGCAACTTTAAAATAGAATTATAGGGACAAGAGCAAGTTACATCGAAAAAAAACTTAGCAATTAAGGCTTATTTTTATGGGAGCTTCACTAATATACCCAAAATGGGAGATGAATTTATAATAAAAAAAACCCCACGTAGAATGCACTTTAGAAACACACCCAAAATATAACAAATTGGTATTGAAGTTCCTATATATTACAGGGCTGCCACTAATAAGCCCAACAAAAAAAAAACTCAAAAAAACCCCAAAACCAACCCAACCCAAATTTATAAACAAGCCCAAACATTTTAACCATCTAGAAAACTATAACTTTTGTCCAAAAAAAAAAACGGTAACTCAACTTCCAACACGCGCTTTTATTAACTTCTCTGCAAAACGTCGCTTCGTTCACCTTCATCAAAGCGTCCTCATCTTCAATCAGACAGAAACTCCATAACCACCACCAAGCACCAAGAACAAATATGACATAGTGACCTCTGCTTACAAAACCAAGAGAAAAGTTCAGAGAACGATTTCAACACAAAAACGCTTCAAAGGTAAGACATTTACAACACCGAACTTACTGTAATGTTGATAAATTGATATAAAGTTCCATTCTAGGGTAATAACAGTCTCTGTAAAACATAACTACAAGCATGCATCTTCATTAAACAATCTCTGCAAAACGTCTGATTATTTCATCGTCTTCATCATTTATGCAAACTGAAACTCCATAACCACCATGAAGCTTGATTTACTTTCAAAAACCAACACCACACACTAACCTCCACCTACAAAACAAAGACAAAATTTCAGAGAACAATTTCAACAAGAAAAGGCTTCAAAAGTAAGACATTTAAAAGCCAAACCTTTACTGTAATGTTGATTAATTGTTGTAAAGTTCCAGTGTAGGGTAATAACAATATTTTAGATTTGACTCCAAGATAAAATCTTTAAACTATATTAGATTTTCACTATTGGATTGACTGCATAGGACTATAAAATAGTCGGTTTTTAGCAACTCAAAACAGAAAGAGATATTTAGTCATACAGATTCTTAACACTGCTAGTTTACTGTCATGTTGATTAATGGCTGTAAAGTTCCAGTATAGGATAATAACACTGCTTGTTTCCTATGGAATCCTATTTTTAATGCATGTCGACTACTGTAAAGTTTCAGTCTATGGTAATAACACTCCTAGTTTCATATGAAATCCTATTTCTAATGCATATCTACCACTATCAAGTTCCAGTATAGGGTAATAACAATATTTTAGATTCGAATCTAGGACAAAATCTTGAAACTATATTGGATTTTCATTATTGAACTGATTGCATAGGACTATAAAATAGTCAATTTTCAGCAACTCAAAAAAGAAAGAGATATTTAGTCATATACCCATTCTTAACACTGCTAGTTTACTGTCATATTGATTAATGATTGTAAAGTTCCAGTATAGGGTAATAACACTGCTTGTTTCCTATGAAATCCTATTTCGAATGCATGTCTACCACTGTAAAGTTCCAGTACAGGGTAATAACACTGCTTGTTTCCTATGAAATCCTATTTCTAATGCATGTCTACCATTGTAAATGTCTAGTATAGGGTAATAACACTGCTAGATTCCTTTGCTTGTTTCCTATGAAATCCTATTTCTAATGCATGTCTACCATTGTAAAGTTCTAGTATAGGGTAATAACACTGCTAGATTCCTCCGAAATCCTATTTCTAATAAATGTCTGCTCCCTGTAAAGTTCCAGTATATGGTAATAACACTACTAGTTTCCTATAAAATCTGGTTTCTAATGCATGTCTACCACTGTAAAGTTCCAGTATAGGGTAATAACACTGCTTGTTTCCTATGAAATCCTATTTCTAATTCATGTCTGTAAAGTTCCAATATAAGGTAATAACACTGCTACCTAACAGCAAATTATAGTCAACTCAAAAACCAGTAGTGCATAAACAGAAAAAACACGAATATAGTCAAATTCAATTGAAAAAACATACCTCCATTAATATGATAACCGAATCAAATATCACAAATTTGTAACCACAGCTCAAACCGAAACACAAGAGCAAATCCACAAACAAACCGAATATGAAATCAATCCAAATTATAAACAAAAAGAAACTAAAATCACAATTTAAAACTCAAATGAATATCAAAATACAAATTAGAACGAAATCAGAAAATCCAAAAACTTACCTCCAAATCGGCAATAACAAAAATAAACATATAAAATCAAGAAGAATTGGATCTACAATTGCACATACATAAACACCAAAATCTAGTGTGTATTGATTAATTTTCAAAACTCCAAAATCTATCCTAACCACATACATAAACACCTAGAGCATGAAAAGTAAATAAGTTTCATACCTTGATTGACGGAAACAATCGCCGGAGTCGCCGGAAACGACGTCAGAAAACTCAAAATTCACAGACCTTTCCGAGCTCGTAATGGAGTCGTGAGTGGCTGATGTGGCTGGGCTTTAGCCCATACTTGATCGTTGGCCTTGGCCGGTCCTTTTTTGACCTGTCTCACGGCTGGTTGTGGCCAGAGCACCAAGATCGCTGGAGAGAGACGAGAGAGAGAACGCCCAAATTTTTTCAAAAAAACTAATTTAATACTAAATGGGTAATAAAGGTATTTCATTTATCTAATTAAACTAAAAAAGGTAATAGCTGTCAGTTTTGGGTATTTTTTTGGTGTGTTTATATATATTGAATGGTATAAGGTATATTTATAGTTTTATGTCTAGGAATGAGTATTTCACTAATTTTCTATATTTTTATTTTATTCTCATGTCATGCTAAGCAGCTCTAAAATAGAATTATCGGGACAAGAGCAAGCTGCAAGCTTGAGGGTTTGAGTTTACATCGAAAAAATGGAACTTAGCACTCCCTCGACCCTTACCTCGTCTCCAAGATCACCAAAATGGTCACCCGCCTCCTCGCCATCAAGCTCTACCCGGAGTTCATCAAGATCCCTGTCTCCCGCCGCAGACTCATCGAGACCACCCAGGCTTTCGAGGAGCTCACAAAACTCCCCAACATGTGTGGCGCCATTGACGGAAGCTCAATCAAGCTCCACAAGCACAACTTGCCTTGAAACTACAAACGCAAATATGGGCACCCTTCGGTTTTGCTCGAAGTTGTGGCTGATCACAAGAAAATCTTCTGGGATGTGTGTGTCAAAGCTCCATGAGGCACATACGACGCAACCCATTTTAGAGATAGTCTTTTGTATAATAGGCTGACTTCTGGTGATATTGTTTCGGATAAGGTGATCAATGTGAGGGGTCACCATGTGAGGCCTTACATTGTTGGGGACTGGTGCTATCCCTTGCTGTCTTTTTTGTTGACACCCTTTTCCCCAAATGGGATGGGAACTCCTGCACAGAACCTGTTCGATGGAATGCTTATGAAGGGAAGGTCTTTTGTGGTTGAAGCAATTGGATTGCTGAAAGGGAGGTGGAAGATTCTGCAGGACCTCAATGTGGGTCTTAATCATGTGCCCCAGACAATTGTTGCTTGTTTTGTGTTGCATAATTTGTGCCAGATTGTGAGAGAGCCTGAACCGGAGCTCTGGAAGGACCCTGAAGAGTGGGGCGCCACCGAGGGTGCTTGACAGTGAGAAGTCGTTTTACTACTTTGGGGAAAGCTTGAGGCAAGCATTGGCTGATGATTTGCATCAGAGGCTTTCTTCCAGATAGGACATGTTTCCTCAGTAAAGGGATGGCTTCTTAACCCTTCTTTATTTCTATGTAAGGATGTCCTTTTGATTGTTATCTTTATTATTCCTTTTAGGTGTAGGGTGTAGAACTTGGATTAAGCTAATATGTAATGACTGTCATATAGTTGCTGGGACCAACTGACATGGTAATGAAAATTACAAGATTGGTAGAAAAAGTGGAAATTCACTAGTGTTTTATCAATAGCATTGCATTCTCATCTCTGTATTTAGCAGGGCCTGGTGAGGGGCTTAGTAGCCAGTGTGGTTTTATGTCGATTTGGAAGAAAATCTGTCTACCTAGAATCTTGTACTTCTTAACATTGCAATATTACTACTGAAAATTATCATATTGATGAGAGTACTTGTTTGGGCATTTTGGTCCACTATAATGGGTTAGTTGCTAGCATTTTCTTATGAAAAAAGTTTCTTTTTTAAAATGTTATTCTGGCTTAAATCTTCTAAATTGACTGTGCAAGAAAGTTCCAGGCTCAATTGTTTCACGGTTGTGTTATTGGGGTCTGTAGACTCTCTTCCTCTCAGGGTTCAGGTCCTGCAGAACTCTCAGATAACATATATGTTTCATGCTTGTGCCTTGTACAGTTGCACTGGCAATGTGGCCAGTTATGTAGAGAAGCACTAATGGAAGGAATGCCGTTGCCAGCAACAGTACCCTTCTGAGATTTGATTCTTCCATGACTGACAGCAGAACCAAAGTAGCAGTTAAGATGCCGATCGAAAATATGCTTATACTGAAACAACAACTAAACTAGTCTGCATACAGTGATTTTCCTTAAATCCTAAGTGAATGCTAATAATTGGTTGAGCTAGTGAACCATAGCCTTCTATCCTTAACAGGAGGAGAGTTCAAGTTCTAAGTTCCAAGTTGGGCGACATTGTTAAGACTAGTGCTCTATTATGAAAATCTGGATGATGGAGTTTGCTACAGAGGGCGGAGAACTGTTTGGCGCTTGATTGGTGGCAAATTCCATAGACTTGAGGCTCCTGGAAGTTTTCATGTTTCCATCAATAGAAATTAAAAGGACAGCTTAGACAAATTATTGGGAGAAGAATACAATCAGAATTCTGGTGAGGATACAGAAGCACTGCAAAGGTAACCAAGCCAGAGCGTTTATCCCAGACCTAGTTTGGTCTATAGGTTAAGACTTACGCGGTCTGTTTGATCTAATTGAGATATGAGAATATACAACTGTTATACAACCTCCCACTCACGATTGATCACAGAATTGGCACGTTATATACAGCATTTCATCCTTCAAATCTCATCAGATGCAGCTTGAAATCCACATCCTTGGCTTCTCAAGATACATTAAGGCAACACGAGATGCCTGCTTCCAAAAACACCGGCAAGTGAAGATGGTAGTGCAGAGAAAAATTATGTGCAGTTTCACTACAAGGATAGAGCCTAATGCTTCTTCAGGTCCTTGTTTGGTTTGTATGCTGCTTCAGTAGCAGACAATTGATGCTAAGTATTGCATCTGAAATTGCATTATGACAGCACGCCAGGAATAAATCCATCAACTTCGGCTAAATTAACAATGTTCAGAACCATATCAATGAAATTCAAATGAGACTTCACCACCAAGTCGAAAACCTCCGAGCTCGACTTGCAGCGAGGACAAGCAATTCAAGCTAGATGCAGGCATTATCATTAGAAAGATGATATGAAAATAATGACGATTATAGCAAGAAGTTGACTTATGCCTCCCCTTTTGAAACATTAATATGAACATGTCATAGTTAATCTCCTTTTGTTGGGTTTGGGTAGTTAATTATTGGTGCATACTTAATTAATTATAAGGATAATTAAGTGAAAGATGAGTGGTGATAACTTTAAGATATCAACTTTTTATGAATCCCTAATTAATAGATATTTATAAAAATACCCAATCCTACCCAATAATTAATCCATCCAATATCCATGTTCTTCTTCTATTTCACGTGAAATTTAGTCATTTCTAAACTAACCTAGTCTATTCTAGTCCCGCACTTTTTTAATCAATTACTCAACCAAATAGATCTCAAGATAGGCCTGATATCTTTTATCTCAAAGAAGTAGCAAGTTGCCTAAAATTTAGAAATTCTTAGTAACTTGTTTGGGATTGCTGCTGTAGGAATCATTTTATGTTCATATGCGCAATCGAGGCCACTAAATCGAGGTGGTCTAAGACCTAGATGATTTAGATACAATTTTTGCGGCTACATTTCCAATGTTAAAAGGGATAGCAATTTGATCTCCCATCTCCCCTCAAAAATCAAAAAATTCAAAAAGAAAAATAAATAAATAAATAAAAGCCTCATCGATGCAGCAACTATGAATAAATAGGCTATGAAGAAGAAGATTTAATAAATGGGCAGAAACAGTAACATATATGACTCGTATGTATTTGTTAGTTATTAGAGTTATTGAGTTTTGGGATTGATGGACTATTGTATATATGTTTGGTTATTGAGAAAGTTGAAGAAAGTGAATAGAATTCCCACAAATGGGGAAGCGGGAATGCTAGCAATCTTCTCTCTAATCTTCTCCTTTGGACCTTCTCCCTTTTCTTCATTACATGTGTCACTTTCCTTATACTAAATGTATTGTCATTAATGCATCCCATGAACTAATTTTTATTTTAATTCAACACAAAAAATGGTAGTTGTTGGGCAAACAGAACGGATAATTAGTGTAGAGTACTGCACACAGACACATTCGCTAAGAGGTCCTTCACAGTCGCAGATAGCGTCCCATAAATTGCAGAACCAAAAAAGTTATATGTCAAACTTAAGGGAAAACAAGGATATGGATGCAGATACTTGCCTTCACGGGAGTTCCATTTTCATGACAAGCATTTGACCAGAAAGCTTGCACATGCGCACATCAGGTAATGAAACTTCTTCTTTTGAATATTTAATTCGTCTCTCTGATTTTGTTCTTTTTTTTTGTTTTGCAAAGCCAATTAAAGAAGCATGTTGTTACCAACAAACATTTATGCTTTTTAGGAGAAACTGAACAAAGTTCTTTAAAAATGACTATAGTCCCTTAGTGGCGCCGCCTCAAATCATCATAAGTGTCTGCTAATCAGAACTTAAATATATCGACCAAAAAAAAAAAAATTTATCGAAAACTTAAATGGATTAGGAATGGTCCGTGCACTGTGCACAAAACGGCCTGCTTCCAAATATTGATATATCTAGATTTTGTAAATTCAACAATTTTGAAAATATGGCGTAATTGATAAACGTGGAAATACAAGTTACACATAGAGCACGCAATTCACTAGTAAATGCCGCATAATTCACTAGTAAATGGTATATATATGAGAAACCTCATGAACAAAGAACCAAGTGGGAGAAGAAGAAGAAATAAAAGAATCTGAGAAACCTCTGGAAATTTCTTATCTCTGTTAATCTCTGATAATTGTGCAAATGAACAGTGTAGCTCTATTTATAGAATACAACTTACTTACGGACTAGTAATTGCTTAACAAACTAGCCATAATATCATTGTCAACATGTTTAACGAGAATGGTAAAACATTGTCAAAATAATTAGAACTAGTTAAAATGAAAAAAAAAAACAAAACAAAACAAAACGCCTGTTAAAGTAAGTGAACTTTAGATGAATTTTACAAACAAAGACCCCACCCCACTTTGGATTATAAAAGACACCAGTGACTCGGACGGAGATTTGCAAATCATCACTTGGATTTGAGTGGCAACAAAGTGCGAAGTGCAGTTCCTGGCCTATTTATAGGCAGATTATGAAGCAGATAGACACACAAACACACAGAGATAAGATATGGAGAATGGTAGGTTTGAGAAAGTGTTAAACGCAAGCGATCTGGAAAGACTTGTGGTCACAACCGCAATGCTTGAAATACTGCCTCCGGTGGATCCTGATCGCGATACCCCTATCAGAGTTTTTGACAACCAAAAACTCAAGACCTATGAGTTCAAGATATCCATCCGCAAGAACGGAAGATATCAAAAAGCAGTTTTGCAATCCCGAGAATGGGGAGTTTTTGTTCGTGATAGAGGCATTGCAGCTGGAGATGTGCTCTATTTCTGGGCGGAGGAAGAGCCTGCTCATCAAACGCAATATCGAATTGCGCTCTACAAGGCAGGTCTTTTCCCTGTTACAGTCACTAATAATTAATTCCAATCAAGTGTTGTAATCAGTTAATCTTGTAACTTATAACGAGATTGATGGTTTTCATCTTTTTTTATTTTCTCTGTCTCCTCCATCTCTTCTCCATCTTCAGAAACTTAATTAGCCAAAGTATGTCTGTCTGTCTGTCTGTATTTATGCATGTAAGTATGTATTCTTGTTATTTATCACTAATCATATCCAGAAACTTAATTAGCTTATCGCAACGCTAGCCAAACAGAAGAGTGAAATTTGACCTGGAGGAGGGGTAGCTAGCTAGGGTTTTCAAATCAGAACTACTTAGAACTACATAAGTTATTCACGGACGGCAAATTGAGAACCTGCAAAAGTTATTCATCAAACTCATCTTACTCTTCCACCAAGAAAAAAAAAAGACTTTGTCTCCTCCATCTCTTTTCCATCTTCTAAAATCTTTTGCAGTTTTGAAAAGAAAATTCTCAGCTCGTACAGTTTCCTTGCACCTTGGGTGGGATTAATTTATTATTTTCCACAACCACTTGCGCTAAGTGTTTATTAGGCATTAGTCACCAAGTTACTGAGAAGAAATTCGAGTAACACCTTGGATGGGGATCCTAACCTCTACAGATTGAGATCACAGGTTTTGAGGATAGGAGTGTATTCTTAATCTTAACTTTGGAAAGCCCTTCTTTTTCTTTTTCTCTGAACTTGGGGAAGACCTTATTTTTCTTTTTCTCTGAAGTTGGGAGTGTATTGAAATCATTAAATGGTTTGGGACTCATCAGATTGAGGATTCAAGGAGTATAGGAGACGGAGGAGAGATGGAGGCCATGGAGGAAACCACCACGAAGGGTATTTTAGTATATCCATAAGTGGGTATTTTAGTATATCCATAAGTATTGTTACAACTAATTTTAGGGTTTTTTTTTTTTTTGGGATTTTGACGTTATGTGAAATCATTTTAAAATCTGAGGGGGTGTTTTTGTGTAATTTCTAGGACATTAGGGGTTATGTGAAAACACAAAAAACTTCCTTTTTATTTTATTAATATTTTATTTTTATATTCCCATGCAACTAATGATTCTATTGAGATTCACCAAAGAACATAATAATTAAACAAAGCATAATAATTAAACAAAGCATAAATTGTGAAATTTTTATTGAGATTCACCAAAGAATATTAATTAATTAATATGCCTTTTTGCATAAATTGTGAAATTGTTAAAGTAATGTTTGAAATAGGAACCTTTCTATTTTGCTTTTAAACCTGAGTTTGAAATACGGTCAAATGGCATTTTTTCTTGCGCGGGAGGGAGGCAACAAAAGTTAATGGATTTGTGAGCTCATGTTCCCTCATATATTATTTTTAATTGATCAAATGGGGTTTCTTTTTCGTTCTGCTATATCCCCTATTTCTACTTTCAATGGTTCACATTATTTCTATTGGGATCATCATCATTATCTTCATCAGTTCCAGCCTTCAAGGCATAAACCCTTTTCTTTCCAATTTAAAAAAATAAAAATAAAAGGCATAAACCCTTGGCAAGACCCATCCTGATAATTAGCAAATACTCCTAAATAATAAAACATTAGCCCTGCGCTGAAGTCAAAACTCGTTTGTTGTAGGCTTTTCTTTTAGGCTTGCTTTGTCTAGCGGTGTGTGCATGCATATGGTTTTTTTACATATCCATTTTCTTTGTAGGTTGGACTAACTTGTATGCTTTATTGACTGGGGTCAGCCTTTGCTTTGTTGCCTTCAAGGCTCAACTCTCTCTCTCTCTCTCTCTCTCTCTCTCTCTCTCTCTCTCTCTCTCTCTCTCTCTCTCTTATTTCCTTCAAGGCAACTTTTATTGAGATTGAGATATCAATGTTTTGATCTATATTCTACAGGGGGCATGAACACTAGCATGTCCTTTCTCACAATGTGCAATCTAAAGACGTCGGCATATTAGCCAATATATACTAAACTACAGGTTCTGCAAACCTCAGTTTTTTAAAACCGAAATCTGAAATCAAATCCTTCAATCTCTTTGCAGGTCAAGAATTCATCACTTGACCCTAATTTTTAAAAATATTAAGGAACCCTAGTAACCTCCTTGAATTCCCTCTAAAGTCCCACTTGGGTTTTTTGTTTCAACCAAATAGAATCACTATGGAATATTGGAAATTGTAAATTAACCAGTTGATCTCTACAAGTCTGAATTCAATCATAACCTAATTAAGAAGAAGTGGGCACTTGTATTTGGTAATGAATGTGAATGATATGAGACTTCATTGGTGTTGGACAAGGCTGACGTGTTCATTGGTTGTACGTCTTAACTCTTTAAATTCATGTCTTAATTCTTGACAGATTGACATAGAGGCTTAAACTACAAAGAAAAGTGCAAGCTTCTAAGTTAGAGTTAGAAGTTTTACCGTACTAAATTGCTTGGTTTATTTCAGCATGTATTGTTTTCAATGTAATTTTTTTAAATATAATTAATTCGGTATAAGTCCAATTCTTATGACAGAATTTGGGTGCAATCCACACACTTGTTGTTAGTAATTCAAGTCCTCTGACTTTTGTGCCATGTAGGATTACTTACCTTTTTTTAATTTCTGAGGTTTATATTTTATTTTCTTAATTTTTTAATTTATGTTGTGCTTCCAATTTTGCCCCTAAGATATAAATCAGGTAACCTTAAAAACAACAAAATCACAAAAATTACGTTAAACAATCCTCAAATGGCAAGAACAGAAAAATTGCAAAAATATCATATCTTCCACAATCAATTATGTACCTATAGCACCTATCGTATAGGTAACCTCCTATTGTATAGGTAATAACCGACATTGTACCTATATCACAGGTATATGCCAAACTGTTACCTGTGCCATGGGCACACACTTAAGAGGTTACTTGTCGGTTAGGTTCTACGTGAAGTGCCATATCAAGTCACAAAGTGACAGTTCTTACCATTGACAGATTGTGGTAGAAAAACTATAGCATAGGTACAGTTTCAGAGATTACCTATACAACATATTCTAGTTGAGCAAAACCCAATTATGATATTTGTCTATTAGAGATTCATAAGACAACAAATAAAGTTGGATATAGTGGAGCAATAAACCCCTGCTGCATTCAAATCCCAATTTATCTGCCCTGGGTTGTAGCTATGGGATGTGGCCCTGACGTTGCTCGCACTTTGGCCATTGGCACCACCCAAAATCACAACACAAATCAGTAACAACACACGATTAACATTAACTTCCCCATTTTCATTAGCTCTTTGTTTCTCTCTCTAATATATTCCGTGGGATATAATGTTCATGTTATGCAACGTACCTATAACATAGGTACAGTTTCAAAGATTACCTAAACAACAGGTTCTAGTTGAGGAAAACCCAGTTATGATATTTATCTATTAGAGATTCATAAGCCAGCAAATAGAGTTGGATATGCTAGAAAACATTTGCAGCAAAACCATTCACCAATGATTGAGGAAAGCAACAACAAACAGACTCTCAGAAAGCATCAGGAACAAACCGTAACAGAAAAGTATGAACGTCGTACGTTGAATGAGAGAATTTATTTGGGATACATGAACTTCAACTGACACCACAACTGATGATAATCCAAAAAATTTGGGTTATTCCATATGTAATAATGAATAATTAGTAGGAATCCAAAAATCTTCCCATTAAGGAACCAAAAAATCAATGAAAATTGACAAAGATAGATCATGACTTTCGGGATTTCTTCAATTTGGGGGCTGTTAGATATGCAATTTGGATCTACCTCCTTTACTTTCTGTTTGTATATAATGGCAGGAATTGTAAATACATTAAAATAGTGGGCACACTATTTGCTTAGGTGGCTGCACAACTGAGCAGTAGGATTAAAATTAATATGTAACAATTACTGTATTGCTGAAATTGGATCCGTATCTAATAGCCCTTTGAAATATCATTTCTCTAGATTAGATAGTTAACAAAGTTATTACAAGTTTTTGAATGTTTGTATCTAACATGAATTTTATATTCTATTTGCTTTTAAATATTATTTTATTGAGGTTAGTACAATAGCGTGCTTTGTTTTCATGTCAGTCGCCATCTGTTTGGTTGGTTTTTATACCTTAGGTTCATCTTTACTTACGGTTTAGTGCTAGTGTGACACGTCGTCATGCAGCGATAAAAAGGTCGTCATTAATAGGAAAGGTGTAGTGTTTTAAGGAAAGGTGTCATTCATAGGAAATAGAAAAGGTATAGTGTTTTAAAGAAAAGTATAGTGTGAGAATTTAGTATATTATTGTGTTTTTTAATAAGAATTTTTAAATAAATAAAAAAAAGAAAAAAAAGGTCCTCATTAATGTTTAGGGTAAAAGGCCGGTGATGTGATGCTTTTTGTTGCTACATCAATGCAGAGAAAAACTTCCAATCATTATAACAAGGTCACGTGAGTGAGCATGCATGCGTGTAGAAGAAGCTTCCAATCATTACATGATTATAATTATTTTAGTGTTGCCACATAATTAATTAGTAAATAATATATGTTTGATATTAGGCTCATTTTAAAGATCTTATTAATGCTACATTTCTCATAATAATAAGATTTCATTATTTTAGCCCGCAGCTCTTTCTATCTCCATTCCCTTTGTCAACTACAGAGAAAGGGTTATACAGAGCACTAGATCATAAGACAGGTGTTATATAGTTATAAAACTTTTCATTTGTATTTTAACATACATATTTTATTCATACTTTTTCTGTTCTATATTTTACTAACTATGCTCAAAGGCATATACTTTTTTTTAAAATTTTCCCAAGGATTTAGGGTCTTCATGGGCTTCTACTCTAATGAATCGGATATGGACAAAAAGAACAACATTTACTTTTCATAAATAAATAAAAAAAGGAACAACCTTTACTCACACACATCACCATATTCTTGGTCACAAGAAGCAAAGTCTAATTGAAGTATTGAACACTACTACCATTCGTGCGTTTTATTATTAACCTATAAATTCTTCTGACCATAATTACAAGTACAAGATTACGCTCACAAGCAGAAGGGGATGCACGCTGGCACAAGAGGGGTTGAACGATTATTAGTAGTGGGTTATTGATATTTTCATATTCATATGATAATTTGGATAAAACTTAATGATTAATTGAATTAATTAATCTGTAGATTTATGGAAGGATTCTTTAAAAGAAAATTATCTACAGATAGTCCTTCCCCTTCTAATTCGGGTAGTTCAAGTGCAAGACCAATTGAAGTAGATGAGATATTGTTTATATTGAGAGGGATGTTTTTACTTGTATTGATAACAAAACTATAATGCAATGTTTTCAAAAGATAAAAACTCGTCTTGGACAATTGTAACTTATATTATTAATTTTGCCATGAATTATGAATGGAAGTACAATTTTTTTATTTTTTTAGTATTATTTTCTTTGTATAAAAATTTCGGAACTTTTACAAAAAAAAAACTTGTAGAGCAACTAATCTTATCCCACCAAAGTGCTTAAAGGCTAAATACATAAAAATAAGCCTTAGTTATCCAGTATAACTAAGGCTTTTATTTTATTTTATTCCTAAGCAACTCTAAAATAGAATTATGGGGACAAGAGCAAGTTACATCGAAAAAATAAACTTAGCAACTAAGGCTTATTTTTATTTTTATTCTCATGTCATGCTAATAAGCAACTCTAGAATAAAATTATCGGGACAAGAGCAAGCTTGAGGGTTAGAGTTTACATCGAAAAAATGAAACTTCGCACTACAGTAGAAATCAGCCCTTGGATTAGCTAGGCTAGCCTAGCTTGGATTATAGCTAAATGATCCATCCAAGAGAAAGCATGCAATCAAGAGAAAGTATGGATGTTGTCTCTTAAGTTGAAGGATAAGTGGGTGGGGATAACTTTAAGATATCAATTTTTTTATGAATAATTCATCCATCAGAGTGCGAAGACAATATCCATGTTCTTCTTTGATTTCACAAGAAATCTAGTCATTTCTAAGCTAACCTAGTCTAGTCCTCCACACGTGACCAAAAACAGCCCAATCGAGATGATATAGATAAATGTTTTTTTTAGTTACGATGGGAGAGGAAAGAAACCCCTTTCGAACCTGAGTGTCAAGCAGGGGAGAAGGGGGAGACCACCAATGTGGTAACTGCTCATTTCCAATGTTAAAAGGGGTAGCAATTTGATCTCCCAATCTCCTCACTAATCAAAAAATTCAAAAATTCAAAAAATTTAAATAAATAAAAGCCTCATCGATGCAGCAACTACGAATAAATAGGCTATGAAGAAGAGGATTTTGTAAATGGGCAAAAACAATAACTTGAATCGTATGTATTTGTTAGTTATTATATGTTTGGTTACTGAGAAAATTGAAGAAAGTGAACAGAAATCCCACAAATAATAGCTTTATGTTGATTTAATCTCACTTTTTCTTTTTCATACCCAAAGTTTATTACCAAACAAATCTCATGAGTCGTTACATTTACAATTGTCCTTATATTTACCTTCCTCTGTCAACTACCTTATGGCAGATGTTAAAGTGTATCTGTCATCTACCATGTTAAAGTGGTTTGCTTGTAAATGTGATTGAGATCATAAACCTATTATTAAATGAGAGAAGAAGCAAAATGACCATGCTGGTAAGAGACAATATGAGTAGCATAGCAGTTATGATCCCGACGGAAAATACACTTAAACAAGAAGTAAACTACTCTCCATCAGTGAGGTGCCTTAGGTCCTAAGTAAATGTTAATACTTGGTCGTGAAACACAGCTACAGAGGGCAGATGACTGTATGGCGCTGGATTGATGGAAAATTCCATAGATTTGAGGTTCCTGGAAGTTCTGGTGAGGATACACAAGTTCTGCAAGGTAACCAATCCAGCGTCGATCCTACACTTAGTTTGGTCCATAGGTTAAGACTTCAGAGATCTATTCAATCAAATTGGGATACGAGAAATTCAAGCATTCACAAGATTGATCACATAACTGACATGTTATGTAGCTGCCTATCCGATTTTCAGGGAGGCATAGTACCATATCAAATGCTATGCGTGATGTTTCTTTCAAACCTTATTCATAAAACAAACTCAATAGCTGCACAAATAATTTTGCCCAATTAGACTTACAAATGAAGACGACAATAAAATATCAGGTTACAATTTTGTATACTGCTGTCAAAATACAGCAGATCATCAGACATATATACTTCTGTAAAATCTGAAGATTTAATCGCCATAAATCAGTATTTAGGACAGTATATTATTCTTCAAATCTCATCAGATGCAGCTTGAGATCCACATCCTTGGCTTCTCAAGATACATTTAAGGCAACACAAGATGTCAACTTCCAGAAACACCGGCAAGCGAAGATGGCAGCGCAGAGAAACATTATTTGCAGTAGGAGCTAATGCTTCTTCAGGTCCTTGTTTGCTTGTGCTTTGGTATGAAACTTATTTTATCTTCTCAAGAACGACTAAGTAGCAGAGAATAGATTAAACTGCAATTATCTGTTAACTGAAACTGAAAAGTCCAATAATGGGTCATGAGTACACATAGTATACAAAAACAACAATCTGTACTGCCAATGTATTTCCAATTCTCTTCCATGATGAAAAAAAACCTTATCCATACACACACACACACATTACCTGAACTTGTAAGAAAGTAACTGCATGATAATTTGATAAATGAAGAACCTTCATAAAAAGGTTGGCTGGATTGTAAGAAAACATGGGCATGGAGTAATAAGGCTTATCTGCACAAGCCACCATAGCACTGAAGTATTTTATCGGACAATAATCACAATCAAGGTGAATATGCACTTCGGCTTCATCAGTTACTCTGTCAACCAAAAGATTGCAATCAGCTTGAACTTTTGCTATCATTTTTTGCTCCCTTTAATAAGAGAATGCTTGCCGTTTGTTATCCCCCTGCAGAACCTCTTACTCCACTATTTGGAAGGAGGCCGTTCTTGGCCATATCACTAAGCACATTAAAAACTTCATCCATATTCCTTCTTTATGGTTGATGTCAATGAGTAGTTTTGCACGTTCAGCATCAGAAAGCTGACAGTTTCTCAGTGTGTTGCCTATGACTTGACTCAAATCATTGTTCATCTCCTCTGTGAAAAGTGCTTTAACCAGCCACAGTATGTGGAAAAAAAAAAAACCAGAATGCAACATTTCCTTGCACAGATTGTATGCCTTGATAACATTTCCACCCTTACAATGACCATGAATAATAACATCATAAACTGCTTCGTTAGGCTTGTGTTTCCTCTCAATCAAAAACTAGGTGTGCTTCTTTCATCAAACCCTTCATACATTATCCCTTTACTAGAGCAACCACACTCTTAAATTCACCATTAGTGCAGTTCTCTATTAGCGTATTATATGTGACATCATCAGGGACAGACTCCTCATAGAACAAGTTGAGAAGAAGCCTCTTTGCTTCCCTCGTTTGAGCTTGTTAGTTAAGTCCATAAATGAGCACACTGTAGGTAACAACATCAGGTAGGAATCATTTTTGTATAATTTCATCATTCAAATGAAGAGCCTTATTTAAATCCCCTTCCACACAGTAAGCATTGATCAATGTTGTGTATGTAAATTCATCAGGAGGCATACCCATACTCAACATTTCTTGGAATAGATCACAAGATTCATCTAGTCTTCTTTGCTGACAGACGCCTTGAATGAGTGATGAATAGGCAACAGCATCAGGTGATACACCCTTATCCATCATCTCCAGCTTCATTCGAAATGCGCTCTCCAATTCTTGATGCCGCCAAAACCCAGTTATAATAGTACTATAACTTAGTACATCAGGGGACAACCCGTTCCCTGTCATATCTTGTAGGATTCGAATGGCATCTTCCATCCTCCCCAATAAGCAGTATCCATTGATAAGTGCATTGTAAGTCACAATCGAAGGTGATAATCCATTCCCAATCATTTCCTTCAGACCATCATAAGCTTCATTTAAGAACCCCTGTTGGGAGAAACCATCAATCAACTTAGTATACGTCCTCTCATTTGGACGAAGTCCTCTAACACGCATCTGATCGAAAAACTCCATTGCTCGATTTAAATTCTTAGCCTTACACATAGCGTTAATGACATTGAAAACATTGGGAGACAAGCGATTCCTCCGCATCTCCTCTTGCAGAACAAAGTGCTTGGTGAAAATTACCTTCCTTGCAATACCCACTAATAAGTGTATTACAATTTACAAGTCACCTCATCAGGGACAAAACCTTTTCTTTTCATCTCCTAGAGAACCTGACTTGTCTCATTCATCCTCCCTTCTCGACACAACCCATTGATTACCACATTATACGAAATCAAATTCAGCTCCAACCCCTTCAACGCCATCAATCTCAACAGTTCAAATGCCTGATCAATCCTATTCAATTTGTAATATGCATCAATCAACGTATTATAAGTAACCACATTCGGCAAACATCCATTTCTTTCCATTCCACCAAAAAACTACAGCCCCATTTTCAAATTCCCCGCCCCGCTAAAACCCTTAATCAAAATATTGTACGTAATACACATTAGGGGATACCCCATTGCTAATCAGAAAACAGCTCCTCAGCAAATTGAATTAATATCTTAGACTTATTTAATTATTATTTCTTTGGTGAATAATTAAATAATTTAATTAACTTAATGAATGGTAATTATTATTCTAATTTCATCAAATATTTAAATACTAATTCTTCACTAAGTAAATAGTAATTAAAACATCACTACTAAATAAAGTAATTAAAAGTAAAGCAACCAATTTTACAAGTTTAAAATTAAAAAAATGACAATAAAAAATTATTTTTTAAAAAAAAATGTAAAAAATGGCCATAAAACCTCTACCGACGAAATTTCGTCGGCAGAAGTCTATCCCGACGAAAGTTCGTCGGATTAGAGTTTCCCTGACGAAATTTCTTACACCTACGCCGACGAAATTTCGTCGGGAGAGATTTTATTCAAAAATAAATATAAATTTAGTATCTTTTAGGTCCAATAAATTTTTTTTAAGTAGTTAAATAATATCTTAGACTTATTTAATTCTTATTTCTTTAGTGAATAATTAAATAATTTAATTAACTTAATGAATGGTAATTATTATTTTAATTTCATCAAATATTTAAATACTAATTCTTCACTAAGTAAATAGTAATTAAAACATCACTACTAAATAAAGTAATTAAAAGTAAAGCAACCAATTTTACAAGTTTAAAATTAAAAAAATGACAATAAAAAATTATTTTTTTAAAAAAAATGTAAAAAATGGCCATAAAACCTCTACCGACGAAATTTCGTCGGCAGAAGTCTATCCCGACGAAAGTTCGTCGGATTAGAGTTTCCCTGACGAAATTTCTTACACCTACGCCGACGAAATTTCGTCGGGAGAGATTTTATTCAAAAATAAATATAAATTTAGTATCTTTTAGGTCCAATAAATTTTTTTTAAGTAGTTAAATAATATCTTAGACTTATTTAATTCTTATTTCTTTAGTGAATAATTAAATAATTTAATTAACTTAATGAATGGTAATTATTATTTTAATTTCATCAAATATTTAAATACTAATTCTTCACTAAGTAAATAGTAATTAAAACATAACTACTAAATAAAGTAATTAAAAGTAAAGCAACCAATTTCACATGTTTAAAATTAAAATAATGACAATAAAAAATTATTTTAACAAAAAAAATGTAAAAAATGGCCATAAAACCTCTACCGACGAAATTTCGTCGGCAGAAGTCTATCCCGACGAAAGTTCGTCGGATTAGAGTTTCCCTGACGAAATTTCTTACACCTACGCCGACGAAATTTCGTCGGGAGAGATTTTATTCAAAAATAAATATAAATTTAGTATCTTTTAGGTCCAATAAATTTTTTTTAAGTAGTTAAATAATATCTTAGACTTATTTAATTCTTATTTCTTTAGTGAATAATTAAATAATTTAATTAACTTAATGAATGGTAATTATTATTTTAATTTCATCAAATATTTAAATACTAATTCTTCACTAAGTAAATAGTAATTAAAACATCACTACTAAATAAAGTAATTAAAAGTAAAGCAACCAATTTCACATGTTTAAAATTAAAATAATGACAATAAAAAATTATTTTAACAAAAAAAATATAAAAAATGGCCATAAAACCTCTACCGACGAAATTTCGTCGGCACAAGTCTATCCCGACGAAAATACGTCGGATTAGACTTTCCCTGACGAAATTTCATATACCTATGACGATGAAATTTCGTCGGGAGAGATTTTATTCAAAAATAAATATAAATTTAGTATCTTTTAGGTCCAATAAATTTTTTTTAAGTAGTTAAATAATATCTTAGACTTATTTAATTATTATTTCTTTAGTGAATAATTAAATAATTTAATTAACTTAAACGAATGGTAATTATTATTTTAATTTCATCAAATATTTAAATACTAATTCTTCACTAAGTAAATAGTAATTAAAACATAACTACTAAATAAAGTAATTAAAAGAGAGAAATCAAGATTATGATATTCAAAGGGTATAGCCGAGCGGCCTATACTTTTTAAAAATGTTCTTTTCTATTCAATAAATAATATCTTAGCCTTGTCTAAATACTTTCATTAGCGATTACGTTTTAATTATTATTTATTTAGTGAATAATTAGCATTAAATAGTTGAATAGAAATCCTAGAAATTTAGTTTCAATACCCAAAATAGTTTAGAATTCCAAGAATGGATTTTAGCCTCGAAAAAGGTTTGGGAACAATTTCGGAAGCTAGGGTTTTTGGTTCAAGACTTGGATTTACACAAACTAATTTTGTGAAAACAAAAATTTCAAACAAAGTCCACAAAAAAATAATAATTAATTACTATTCATTAAGTAAAATATTTAAATATTCACTGCAGACATAATAATTAAACATAATTACCAATTAAAGTAATTAAAAAAAAAAGGCTATGATATTACTCAATTACGTATACTAAACTAAAGAAGTTGGCCAAAAAATAAAAGTAAAGCAACCAATTTTACATGTTTGAAATTAAAATAATGATAATAAAAAATTATTTTTTTAAAAAAATATGTAAAAAATGGCCATAAAACCTCTACCGACGAAATTTCGTCGGCAAAAGTCTATCCCGACGAAATTTCATCGGATTAGACTTTCCATGACAAAATTTCTTACACCTACGCCGACGAAATTTCGTCGGGAGAGATTTTATTAAAAAATAAATATGAATTTAGTATCTTTTAGGTCCAATAAATTTTTTTTAAGTAGTTAATTAATATCTTAGATTTATTTAATTATTATTTCTTTGGTGAATAATTAAATAATTTAATTAACTTAATAAATGCTAATTATTATTTTAATTTCATCAAATATTTAAATACTAATTCTTCACTAAGTAAATAGTAATTAAAACATCACTACTAAATAAAGTAATTAAAAGTAACGCAACCAATTTTACATGTTTAAAACTAAAAAAATGACAACAAAAAATTATTTTTTTAAAAAAATATATGTAAAAAAATGGCCATAAAACCTCTACCGACGAAATTTCGTCGGCACAAGTCTATCCCGACGAAATTTCGTCGGATGACACTTTCCCTGACGAAATTTCTTATACCTACGCCGACGAAATTTCGTCGGGAGAGATTTTATTCAAAAATAAATATAAATTTAGTATCTTTTAGGTCCAATAAATTTTTTTTAAGTAGTTAAATAATATCTTAGACTTATTTAATTCTTATTTCTTTAGTGAATAGTTAAATAATTTAATTAACTTAAATAAATGGTAATAATTATATTAATTTCATCAAATATTTAAATACTAATTCTTCACTAAGTAAATAGTAATTGAAACATAACTACTAAATAAAGTAATTAAAAGAGAGAAATCAAGATTATGCTATTCAAAGGATATAGCCAGGCGGCCTATACTTTTTAAAAATGTTCTTTTCTATTCAATAAATAATATCTTAGCCTTGTTTAAATACTTTCATTAGTGATTACGTTTTAATTATTATTTATTTAGTGAATAATTAGTATTAAATAATTTAATAGAAATCCTAAAAATTTAGTTTCAGTACCCAAAATAGTTTAGCATTCCAAGAATGGATTTTAGCCTCGAAAAAGGTTTGGGAACAATTTTGGAAGCTAGGGTTTTTGGTTCAAGACTTGGATTTACACAAACTAATTTTGTGAACACAAAAATTTCAAACAAAGTCCACAAAAAATAATAATTAATTACTATTCATTAAGTAAAATATTTAAATATTCACTGCAGACATAATAATTAAACACAATTACCAATTAAAGTAATTAAAAAAAAAGGCTATGATATTACTCAATTACGTATACTAAACTAAAGAAGTTGGCCAAAAAATAAAAGTAAAGCAACCAATTTTACATGTTTGAAATTAAAATAATGACAATAAAAAATTATTTTTTACAAAAAAAATTTGTAAAAAATGGCCACAAAACCTCTACCGACGAAATTTCGTCGGATTAGACTTTCCCTGACGAAATTTTTTACACCTACGCCGACGAAATTTCGTCGGGAGATATTTTATTCAAAAATAAATATAAATTTAGTATCTTTTAGGTCCAATAAATTTTTTTTAAGTTGTTAAATAATATCTTAGACTTATTTAATTCTTATTTCTTTAGTGAATAATTAAATAATTTAATTAACTTAATGAATGGTAATTATTATTTTAATTTCATCAAATATTTAAATACTAATTCTTCACTAAGTAAATAGTAATTAAAACATAACTACTAAATAAAGTAATTAAAAGTAAAGCAACCAATTTCACATGTTTAAAATTAAAATAATGACAATAAAAAATTATTTTTAAAAAAAATATATAAAAAATGGCCATAAAACCTCTTCCGACGAAATTTCGTCGGCACAAGTCTATCCCGACGAAAATTCGTCGGATTAGACTTTCCCTGGCGAAATTTCTTATACCTTTGCCGACGAAATTTCGTCTGGAGAGATTTTATTCAAAAATAAATATAAATTTAGTATCTTTTAGGTCCAATAAATTTTTTTTAAGTAGTTAAATAATATCTTAGACTTATTTAATTATTATTTCTTTAGTGAATAATTAAATAATTTAATTAACTTAAATGAATGGTAATTATTATTTTAATTTCATCAAATATTTAAATACTAATTCTTCACTAAGTAAATAGTAATTAAAACATAACTACTAAATAAAGTAATTAAAAGAGAGAAGTCAGGATTATGCTATTCAAAGGATATAGCTGGGCGGCCTATACTTTTTAAAAATGTTCTTTTCTATTCGATAAATAATATCTTAGCCTTGTCTAAATACTTTCATTAGTGATTACGTTTTAATTATTATTTATTTAGTGAATAATTAGCATTAAATAGTTGAATAGAAATCCTAGAAATTTAGTTTCAATACCCAAAATAGTTTGCCATTCCAAGAATGGATTTTAGCCTCGAAAAAGGTTTGGGAACAATTTCGGAAGCTATGGTTTTTGGTTCAAGACTTGGATTTACACAAACTAATTTTGTGAAAACAAAAATTTCAAACAAAGTCCACAAAAAAATAATAATTAATTACTATTCATTAAGTAAAATATTTAAATATTCACTGCAGACATAATAATTAAACATAATTACCAATTAAAGTAATTAAAAAAAAAGGCTATGATATTACTCAATTACGTATACTAAACTAAAGAAGTTGGCCAAAAAATAAAAGTAAAGCAACCAATTTTACATGTTTGAAATTAAAATAATGACAATAAAAAATTATTTTTTAAAAAAAAAATATGTAAAAAATGGCCATAAAACCTATACCGACGAAATTTCGTCGGCACAAGTCTATCCCGACGAAAGTTCGTCGGATTAGACTTTCCCTGACGAAATTTCTTACACCTACGTCGACGAAACTTCGTCGGGAGAGATTTTATTCAAAAATAAATATAAATTTAGTATCTTTTAGGTCCAATAAATTTTTTTTAAGTAGTTAAATAATATCTTAGACTTATTTAATTCTTATTTCTTTAGTGAGTAATTAAATAATTTAATTAACTTAAGGAATGGCAATTATTATTTTAATTTCATCAAATATTTAAATACTAATTCTTCACTAAGTAAATAGTAATTAAAACATAACTACTAAATAAAGTAATTAAAAGTAAAGCAACCAATTTCACATGTTTAAAATTAAAATAATGACAATAAAAAATTATTTTTTTAAAAAAATATATAAAAAATGGCCATAAAACCTTTACCGACGAAATTTCGTCCGCACAAGTCTATCCCGACGAAAATTCGTCGGATTAGACTTTCCCTGACGAAATTTCTTATACATATGCCGATGAAATTTCGTCGGGAGAGAGTTTATTCAAAAATAAATATAAATTTAGTATCTTTTTGTTTGTACCAAAATTTGCACTTTTTGGCCAAACTCTCCATGCTAGCCAAAATACATTTGGACTTATTTTTTACTCATCAGCCCAACTAGCTATTCGGGCTCCACTTGCCAAAAATTGGAAAAGAAGCCCATATCATTCCAAGAGATAAAATAAGCCAAAATAGCTTTCCCAAGTTCCCAGATTACATATTTTGAAACTTGAGGTCTGACCTTCATTAACTCAAGACCATATCAATAGAAAGGTAAAAGCAAAAGTTATCTCCTATAGCCATTTAAGTCTCAGGAATTACAGACCCGTGTGGTCTCATCAGTTAAGATATTTTGAAGCACAAGTTACAAGAATGGCCAGAAGGTATTCAAAAGGAATTCTTAGAGAAAGCATGCTGAGTATCTCTGCAAAACATCCAAGTGCCTTCAAAAGAGGGATATTTTCTTCACAAGTTACAAGGAAAAGATATTCATCACAACTGATATTTTCCAGGAGATATTTTCCAGATATTTTTAGGAACCAAAATTCCTATAAATACAAGGGATGAGAGCTGAAAAAAGGACAACCAACAATCAACAAAACAAATACAAAAGAAACAGTCAGTTCACTGATCATTCTAGCCTTCAATAGAAGCAAAGCCAGCAAAGGTACCAAGGACCTTCAAAGCTATCCTTGAGATTCTGCTCAGAATTCCCAGCCACTCACAACTCAACTTGATTATAGCTCTGCCAATTTCAACATTGGTATCGATTTCCAGCTAATATTTATTAGTTGAAGGTGCAACCAATCCAGTCCGGTCCAGCTTGACAGTCCAGTCCAGTCCAATCCAGTCCAGTCCAGTCCAGCCTGACAGTCCAGTCCAGTCCAGTCCGGTCCAGCTTGACAGTCCAGTCCAGTCCAGTCCAGCCACACAATCCAGTGCAGTCCAGCTTGACTAAAATAGTCTCAGAAATGGCATTCCAGGCAGAATTCGAAGTCCAATATTTTGATGTATTTCCGGACTTAGCAGTTCCTTTCATTTACTGTATTTCAAACAGTTCTCCTTGAACTTGTTTTTATTTTCAAACACTTGTATTTTTGCTTTACTTCCCAGTTTTATTTAGATAAATTATGAAGTCCTTACCAGTCTAAGGCATAGAAAAGAACTTACTTGGGAGATATTCCTCACCCAAATTCACAATCGTTTGTTCAAAGTCAATAGCTTGGGGCGCAAGTTATTCTTACTCTCAAAATCTGTTAGAATTGAAAAATTACTAACGGTGGCACGCTCGACACATAAAGAAAGTTAATTTATTGACCAACCATGGTCTTTGGATTAATGGGGAACTTTACCCTACCATCACAGGTACTAAACACAAAAAAAGGGGTGAACACTTTTAGGTCCAATAAATTTTTTTTAAGTAGTTAAATAATATCTTAGACTTATTTAATTCTTATTTCTTTAGTGAATAATTAAATAATTTAATTAACTCAAACGAATGGTAATTATTATTTTAATTTCATCAAATATTTAAATACTAATTCTTCACTAAGTAAATAGTAATTAAAACATAACTACTAAATAAAGTAATTAAAAGAGAGAAATCAAGATTATGCTATTCAAAGGGTATTGCCGAGCGGCCTATACTTTTTAAAAATGTTCTTTTTTATTCAATAAATAATATCTTAGCCTTGTCTAAATACTTTCATTAGTGATTACGTTTTAATTATTATTTCTTTTGTGAATAATTAGCATTAAATAGTTTAATAGAAATCCTAGAAATTTAGTTTCAGTACCCAAAATAGTTTAGCATTCCAAGAATGGATTTTAGCCTCGAAAAAGGTTTGGGAACAATTTCGGAAGCTAGGGTTTTTGGTTCAAGACTTGGATTTACACAAACTAATTTTGTGAAAACAAAAATTTAAAGCAAAGTCCACAAAAAAATAATAATTAATTACTATTCATTAAGTAAAATATTTAAATATTCACTGCAGACATAATAATTAAACATAATTACCAATTAAAGTAATTAAAAAAAAAAGGCTATGATATTACTCAATTATGTATATTAAACTAAAGAAGTTGGCCAAAAAATAAAAGTAAAGCAACCAATTTTACATGTTTAAAATTAAAATAATGACAATAAAAAACTCGTTTGGTGGCTTAACTTGGATTGGATTGTAGTTGATTCCAAGCTATTCTTTAGAACTTTCACTCCTCTATATGGGGGATCCCGAACCTCTGCATTTAGTATCGATTCATTTATATGCATTTAAAAGAATCTTAACCATTTGATTAATCTAATAAAGTTAATAATTCCACCTCAGCAAAATCGTATTACATTAAAATTTTCATATTTTGTGGCATATGACTTACCTTTTTCTAACTGTAACAAATTAAATCGTGGGTTTTTATTTATTTATTTAAACGTGAGTTAGTTAACTTGAGAGTTATTGTAGAGAAGGCTTATTTTCCAAAATATTGAACTATACAGGAATACAATATTTATACAGGTATTGCTAGGATAACAGTCCTATACTAATTACAGAGTTAATGATAGAGTTAATTCTATAACTGAAAGCTGTTACAGATTATATTGAATGGGTGTCATTGATTCGGGGTTACTGATGTAACTCCCTAACATTCCCCCGCAAACTTGACGCCGGGGAGGTGACAAGGTTGGAAACAAGACGATTGAACCTGTCCGTTGGTAAGCCTTTGGTAAAAACATCAGCTAGTTGATGTGTAGAGGGAATAAATTTAACTTGGTGACTGCCACTGGCAATGCGCTCATGAACAAAGTGATAGTCAAGGCCAATATGTTTAGTGCGAGGATGAAAGAACGGATTAGCAGCCATGTAAGTAGCAGAAAGGTTGTCACAATTAAGAATTACTGGTCGAGGGAGAGGGTACCGAAGCTCACGTAAAAGGCCTTGGATCCAAATAGTATCAGCACATGCATAGGCCAGTGCACGGTACTTCGCTTTGGCACTAGAGCGAGAGATTGTGCGCTGTTTCTTAGCACTCCAAGAAATGAGATTGGGTCCCAAAAAGATACAATACCCTGTGGTAGATCGACGGGTCTCGGGACACCCTGCCCAATCAGCATCCGAGTATGCAATTAGAAGGGAAGGATCAAGAGAGCGGCAAAGAGAGAAGCCATGACCAAGAGTTCCTTTGAGGTAGCGAAGGATGCATTTTATAGCTTCCAAATGTGTATCACTGGGAGAACTCATGAATTGAGAAACATGTTGTACGGCATAGGTGATATCTGGGCGAGTGATGATGAGATACTGAAGAGCACCTATGAGTTGGCGATAAGGAGTTGGATCAGCAAGGGGAGACCCATCAGTGCGAGAAGCAGATGTGCGGGAGGCCATGGGAGTTGAGATAGGTTTACACTCGAGAAGGTTCCTTTTCCGGAGAAGATCAAGAGTATATTTATTTTGTGTTAGGTGAACATAATCCTTCAAATGAGAGACTTCAATGCCAAGGAAGTAATTGAGTGTGACAAGATCAGTAAACTCAAATTCAATACCAAGAGCATCAATAAAAGCAAAGAGTTGAGAGGGTGTATTGCCAATAAGCACAATATCATCAACGTAGAGGAGTAAAATCATTATTGATAAGCCATCCCGATACACAAACAAGGAAGAATCAGAACGACTTTGAATAAAACCAACTTGAAGGAGAAAGTTACCAAACCTCTGAAACCAAGCGCGGGGAGCTTGCTTAAGACCATAGATGGCCTTATGGAGTTTGCAAACATGAGTGGGTCGTTGAGCATCAATGAAGCCAAGCGGTTGTTGCATAAAAACTGTCTCAGAGAGATAACCGTGCAGGAAAGCATTTTTAATATCAAGTTGACCAATCCCCCAGCCACAGGAAACCGCAATACTCAGAACGGTGCGAATAGTGGTCGGCTTTACCACCGGGCTGAACGTGTCAAAATAATCCACCCCGGATTGCTGATGGAATCCTTTGGCAACGAGACGTGCTTTATATCGTTCGAGCGATCCATCGGAGCGACGTTTGATTTTGAATACCCATTTGCAGCCAACCGTGTTGTGATGAGGAGAAGAGGGTACAAGAGACCATGTGCCTTGGAGAAGAAGGGCATTGAACTCATCAAGCATGGCTTGCCGCCAATGAGAAGACTTGGACGCCTGGGTGTAGCAAGTGGGTTCAATTTCTGAGGCAACAGAGGCCATGAGTGCCTGTGGAATTGGGTAGCGAGCGGAAAAATTGGACTGAAATTTCGGATTTGGTTTGAAGATGCCAGAGCGAGAACGAGTTTGAATTGGACTAGAGCGACCAAGAAGAGGAGATGGCGCTGGTATGGAAGAAGAGATAGACATGTCGGAGAGCATCGATCAAGGTAGTGGAGCCATAGCCAGGGTGGTGGTGCGACACGTGGGGGCAGGAGAAGGCGGGATTGGGCTGGGCGACGGAGGAGGCGATGTGGCTGGACACGGGTTTGTAGGGAGAGAAGGTGTTGGAGACGAGGGCTCTGGAGATATCGCAGGTGATGCAGCTTCAGAGAAAGAAGGCACTGGAGACATAGCGACTTGCTGAACTAAATTAATTGGTGTAGGTAGTGGGGGCAGGGTTGGGCTAGTCTGGGCAGGGTGTGATGAAGGCCCGTCAGGAATAAGAGGAAGGGATGGAGGCCCAATAGGAACAAAGGCAATGTCTGGAGTTGGTGGCTGGGAAGACGAGGGAACAGCACAAGGAAAGGATTCTTCATGAAACACAACATGGTGAGAAGTGTATAGGCGGCCTATGGGAAGATGAAGGCGTCTGTAGCCACGATAGTGATCATGATAACCTACAAAAATACAAGCCAAAGAACGAGGTTGTAATTTGTTAGAAACATAATCCACAAGGTAGGGGAAACAAGCACAACCGAATGTATGAAGGAGGGAGTAATCAGGGTGTTTGCCATATAATTTAAAAAATGGAGACACCCATTTAAGGGTTGGAGTAGGAAGGCGATTGATTAAATGGACAGTGGTATAAAAAGCTTCAACCCACAGGTTAAGAGGGACTTGTGATGTCTGAAGAAGAGTGCGACCCATGTCAGCGATATGACGATGTTTTCTTTTAGCAAGGCCATTTTGTTGGGGGATATGAGGACGAAAGAACCTGTGGATAATGCCTTGTTGAGAACAAAAAATTTTGAACTGCAAGTTATCAAATTCTTTGCCACCATCACTTTGAAATTGTTTGACAAGGGATGAAAATTGGGTGTGCACATAAGTCACAAAGGTGGAGAAATGAGAGAAAACTTCTGATTTCTGGCGCATTGGAAAAAGCCATGTGTAACGAGTGTAATCATCCGTAAAAAGAACATAATACCGGAATCCAGAGACAGAAACAATAGGAGACATCCAAACATCAGAGTGTATTAACTCAAATGGAGCATGGGACCAATGAGCATGAGATAGAAAAGAAAGACGAGTAGATTTAGCAAGTGCACAATGAGTACATTTATTTGATTTCAAAGAAAAACTAGATCCTAATAATGATTGAGTGACAAGAATGCCAAGGACATGATCAGAAGGATGTCCGAGACGTCGATGCCAGATGGAGGATGAATTGACAGCGGAGACGAGAGCATGCTTGGACCCAAGAGATGAAAAAGGATATGGGAGGACAGGTTATAGACCATCTATACATTGGCCCTGAAAAAGAAGTTTACCTGAGTGTAAGTCACAAATACGATAACCCCAAGGATAAAAAGTAATACAAACAAGAAGATCTCGAGTGAGTTGAGCAACAAACATAAGATTTTTACTGAGGGAAGGAACATGAAGGACATCGGACATACGGAAAATAAAATTACCAGAAGAAAAGGATATGTTACCGGATTGAGTAACAGGAAGAGAGGCACCTTACCAACAACAATGTGGTCAAAAGAAGCATTGGAGGAAATTGAGGGAGTGGCATGAGTCATATGATTAGTGGTGCCGGAATCCATGTACCAAGCAGAATCGGTGGGATGATTGACATGGAGGCCAACAAAGGTGCGCGACAAATCCGTATTTTGTGGACATTGAGCAGCAATATGACCAAATTGTTGGCAAGTCCAACATTGACGAGGCCCACGAGAGAATGGGGCAGGACCCAAAATACCATTGGAAGAGGTGGATGAAGGGTGATAGGTAGTGGGCCGGTGAGGAGTAGCAAAATGGGACCCACGCGGATGAGAAGACCGAAAATTGGTGGAGCGACGAGGAGTGGAGCCACGAGGAGAACTAGGAAGCCGCTGAGATGCAACAGAAGCAGAGGGTTGAGGAGGCGAGAACAATTGAGCGGTCATGGCTTGTTGAGCTTTGAATGAGAGCAGACGAGTGCGAAGATCGGGGAAGGAAGGAAGAGGTGGGAAGAAGAGAGTAGCAGTGACTAGAGTGCTGTAGTCAAGGCCCAAGCCGTGAAGAACATATGTAAAATTGCATTGAACAGACTCTTTTGACCTACTTATTGCATCTAAAATTGCATTATATGACAGTACACCAGGCATAAATCCATGAACTTCGACTAAATTAACAATATTCAGAGCCTCATCAATGAAATTCAATAGAGAGTAAGACTTTCCCACCAAGTCAAAAACCGCCGAGCTCGAATTGCAGATATGCAGACAGTCACTGAGGCACTGAAAGACCAAATTACCCCTATCGTCGATGGTGCTGACGGCAACATCCTCGGCGAGGGGTTGGGCGCTCTTGTAGAGCTTGAAGCGAGTAAGGATGTGGAGGGCGAGTCACTTGCATTGGAAGGTGAAGAAACCATGGTTCCGAGCCCAGCTGAGGAACTTTAGGGTTAGGGGCTGGTCGAATTGGGACTTGAGGAGTAAATAGGAGGCTGCCTCAGGGGTAAAACCGGAAGAGAGAGAAGTGAGGTTGTGGGGATGGCGTTTGAGGTAGGTGATTGCTCTTTCTGCGAACAGGTTGTCGGAGGGAGCACAAGGGAAGAAAGATGGCTTGTGAATATGAGGTTTCAGTAGGGGCATTTCCGGAATTGAGGAAGTTAGAGGTTTATTAAAAGCACAGCGGGAAGTAGAACGGAGAAGACGAAAATCACAAGAGAGTCAAAGTATGAATAAAAATATATTTTTCCTTATGGATCTTTCAATTTCAGGCCCCGCTTTGGTTCAGTTCCATGGGCTGAAACCAGCTGTGGACTTTGCTCAATCCCTGTAGCTGGACTTGGACATTTAGAACCCTTGGGTCCATTAGAGATGTTTTTTTGCTCAAGTTGAAACAAAAATGGAGAAAATGCTCGCCTCGTAGAAACTTATGTTTCATGCCAATCATAATTTAACATGTGTGCATAATTTTTTCTTATATTTGCAATGAAAGATTCCTGTAAATTGTGATTTACATAAGAAAGAACGTCTTCTTCAAAAGCAATCGTGGTATATTGCTCCCTCTGTGTGGATTAATATGTAAAATATGGTGTTCTCTCTATTTCTCTCAATACGGTGCCGACTATTTTAGATGTAAAAATACATGCTTGCTCGTCTTTCATTTACGTAACTTTCTCACATATTCTAATTAAGATGCTCTTAAGGTTTTAATGAGAATAAAAGTGATGGTGATGGGCTTAGCTCGATCAATATGGAATTTTTTAGTGAAGCGACAAAAATCGAAAACAATTAGGTAAGCAAGTAGTCTTTGTAGTTTTGGCTAATCATGTTGTCATCCAAACTTTTATTACCATATTTATTTTGCTTTGATTTACTTCTTGTACGATGAGTGTCTCGATTACCTATCAAATAGTCAAGACAGTTTATTAAAAAGGTTGAAGGGCAAAAGGTCTTTTAAAAGTGAACATGCTTGATATTTGTTAGATTTGTTGAGATTGAAAAAAATGTCTCGATCATAGGTTTCACCAAGGAACAAAAAAGCAGTCCTTAATAAAAGAGGGTGAAAAAAACAAAAGCAAATTTGTAGAAAGAAGAAACTAAAAAGGTTGATTCATCTCAACCTCTTTAGAGACGCAGCAATTTGCCCTTTTGCTTGTGCCCACCAAGTATTCAATTAAAAGTCTCAAAGAGGCTGTTTTGTTGCTGCTATGGGAGACCCTAAATATTTACCTTAGATTATTGAGCTCGATCTCACGATCATGTAAGAGAAAATGGTTCGTCAATTGGACCTACACAACCAAAGTTATAGATTTTAGAAGATTTTGAAATTTTTTTCACTTAAGTTGCAGACATCAGTCGAAGAAGAAGATGACTCTACATATTCGTAGTTAAAATCCTGTGCTTCTCAATTTGCATTCCTTTTTAATATGGTCCACTATCAAGGCGCCATGTGTCAAATTTTAACTAGACCAACTTTAGAAATTCATTAAAAATTCATATGTGCTCCAAAAAATTCACCCAAAAATACTCCAAACTCATAATCACATGTACTTTTATTTCATGACCTCCAAATCACATGTACTTTGAGTTAGATTAATTGGTAATGATTTTGGTTAGATTAATGAATGATTTCATATGAATTTTGATAGACTAATTGTGCAAATGACATGCATTTTGTACATATTTGCAGGCGATGGATGCATGCTTTGTTTGTTTGATTTTAACATGCATTTGTCCATGGTAAAACTCATGGGAAAAAAAAATTAAGGTACTATTTTGGTTTACAAAATTATACTCAAATCTTCATCTTCAAAAACAATAACTACACATGAACGGAAAAAATACATTGCATTTTTCTTTTTAAAATGGTCAAGAAGGAGATTTCGAACATAAAACTTTCGTTTAATATCAGTAATAACTAATAATACTCAATTTTATAATATTTTAAAAGTAATATACGGTTATGTATTTGTGTATATATATATATATATATATATATATATATATATATATATATATTATTTCAAATACTTTACGTTTTGATATATACCCACATGTGTTGTGGAGGACCTATTAAGGCATAATGAGGTGCTTCAAATTTCCCATTTGCTCAGGTGGTAGTGGTGCACTCCAGGTATATAGATTACCTTATTTACATTTTCAACACATGTTTACTTTAATATATTTTTATATTATTTTTATATTACTCCATTTACTTAAGTTTACAATGTAAATAAAGAAGTACCCCCTATTTAGATTCAAATAAAAATACTAGAAAATCAAATTCCTATCAAATCAAAATATGAAAAATCGGTTTTAGTGCAAACTACGATTTAGGCTAAAAATTATGGCTCATCAAGTCAGTATATACTTCATACTAAAATCCCATAAAATCAAGTTTTCTTATTTAATGTGTAAGGAATAAAAGCCGCCAAAAATTATCTTGAGAAAATGATTATTCCGAAAAACTATTTTTCATACTTAGTCAATATTTTTACATAAAACATTTTTTCATGTATGATATGAATGCATGAAGAGACCTAAGGTTTTTTTTAGTTTGTGAAATTTTGATTTTTTTTCTTTCTATTGGGTTTTATGGGGGGAAAAGCTTTAAAGATATTTGCTAAATCGCTAATATTTGTCTATCTCTTACAATTTTTCTTGCTTATAATGTATTTTTTTTATCCCTTTGATGAGGACAATTATGATTGCAACCAATAAGCAATATAATTCTTGACATATGTAATATATATATATATATTTTACGTATGTATTGTGAGTTTGAATTTTAGATTTTTTATAATTTGTAAGAGGCTCTCACACACATGAAATCCTGGTTTTGCCATTGATAATACTACAAAATCAAGTTGGTCCATAAAAACATCTTTTGGCATCACAAAACAGATGTAATACCGTCTGCTGCACCCTCTTTCTTTCTTTTCTTTTAGTTTTTTTTTAAATTTATCTTTGATCTTATTTAAAAGAAAAAAGACTATATATATCTTGTTAATTATTGGATGCATTGTTGTACCATCTAGAAGGAGTATCCAAATTGGCCGTTTTGTAGGGTCCCCCCTGAAAGCGTATTGTATTTCTGCCTTATTGTCAAAGCTTCACATTTCTGCCTTACTATCTCACTCACTCACGCATTCTCTGGTTCGCTTTCGTTTTCAACTACTGGACTGGACCCTCCTCTTCAACGCCACTAGGTAGCTACCTGACTCTGTAGCAGTCCAATCTCTTCCTGTCCAAAAAAAAAAAAGTCCACATGACATGAGACAAGCCTAGTCTAATCTTGACTATACATGGTGTTTGACTATAAAACTGAAGCTCTCCACTCGCCCAGCACCCAAAGTTGGTTAAATTGAATGAATAAACAAAAGTCAAGTATGCCGTCAGCCGTCCATTTCATTTTCATTACTCATTTGTGAATAATAATTTCTGCATGGAATGTTTTCAACATGAAGAGAACACCTAAATATCTATCTAGAACATCTACTTAATTTACAAATATTCAAATAGTGATTAAATTCACTACTAGTTAAAATGGAAAAAAACAAGGCATGAAAGGAAAGTGGTTTGAACAAAACTAGAGTTGGAATCAAGACAAAAAGCGAGGCCCTGACACGTAAAAGTCAAATCTAAAGCAAGGTTTTGGTCTTCCTTACTTTCCATTCATCACCCTGTCTCTCTCTCTTGAGTGGAGCATTCACACTTAAATATATTGAGACGTTCCTACGATCAAACTTGCAAGCTTTTTGGTTATCATTCTGTCAGAGAGAGCGAGAGAGTTCCATGGAGCTTGATCGTTTTGAGAAAGTGTTAAAGGCCTCAGATGTTAAAAGACTTGTAGTGAACAGCGCCATGCTTGCGATGCTACCCCGTGCCGATCCAAATCGGGATGTCCCGATCAGAGTTTTCGACAAACAGAAGCTCAAGGTTTGCGAGTTCAAATTATCTAGCAGACAACGAGGCAGATACAAAAAGCCAGTTTTCCAGTCTAGAGGATGGAGAGTGTTTGTCAATGACAGAGGGATTAGAGCTGGAGACCTGCTCTATTTTTGGGAGGACGATTACCAAATTCATGGAACTCGATATCGCATTGCACTGTGCAAGCCAGATCTTTTCCCTCATCTTTAATAATTCCAATCACGTGTTGTAACCCATAACAGGTATCTCTCTCTCTCTCTCTCTCTGCTATATTATTTTTATGTCTCCGTCTTCACTGCTGTTCCTCTCCTTCATCGAGCTATCTTGCAGCAACCCATGGCGCCTAGAGAACGACTATCAAGCCAAGAATCCCACTATCTCAAGTCAACCTCCCATCACAACGTGATTGGTACAATTTATGTACAAATCCCTGTAATCATGTATATATTTTCCTCTTTTGTTATAGTTGACCATCGCTAGAATCCTGTATATATGGTGTATCTCAACATGAATCCTGTATTTATGGTGTATCTTAAAACAATCTTTTTCTTTTTCATTTTTTTCTCTTCTTTTATAGGATGATTTCTCATATCACTACTTGTATATATCCTTGAGTCTTTCCCTCTCTTAACGTATGGTATAGGAATGTCTTCTTTGTTTTGAGTGCAATATCTTCTTTTAGGAGAAGCAAAAGTTCTATTTTTACTGAAATTATCTGTTTGGTGAGTGATTTTTAACTGATACAAGTGTATTTTTGGATGAATGGATGCATGTTGCTTTGTTAAGGCTTTTTGGATGGATGATGTAGATGTATTTTTATCATGGCTTGTAACTTGTAACTATAATTTTTTTACATCATGGATTGTAACTTGTAACTATAATTTTTATCAGGGGTTGTAAGTTGTAACCGTCGGCCCAATATGGGTGTTTTGATTAATTTTCAAAAGTCCAAAATCGATCATAACCACAAACATAAACAGATAGAACAAGAAGAGTAGATAAAATTACATACCTCGATTGACGGAAATGGTGGCCGGAGTCGCTGGAAAATGCTCATAAGCCTCCGACACTTCCAGTCGTTCCAGACACCAATTCTTGGGTTTTCGAGCTGGGAAATGGCCTGGGTTAGGTAGAGGATGTCAATACGAAATTTTTGGGACCAATCTTGCTTGAAACGGTTGCCGGACGGGGAAAAAATCGCTGGTCAAAATTCGGCGTCGCGGAGAGGGAATAGAGAGAAGTCGGGGAGATAGAGAAGTAGCATGGAAGAGAGAAAATGATGTGTTTTACCATGGGTATTTAAATTTTAAGTTCTCCAAAATTACTATTGGTCTAGGGCTAAAATTTTGGCAAAGAAAAAGAAAAACAAAGGACCGATAAAAGCGTTGACGACAGACGGAAACAGTCGTCTGTCGTCATGCCCAACTATCTTGTATGGATGCTTTTGCTAAATGAAGTTACCTTTTGCTGCACGGAAACAGTCAATCCGCCGACATTATAATTATTTTAGTGTTGCCACATAATTAACTACTAAATAATATATTAGGCTCATTTTACTGCTTGTATTTTGGATATTGTTAGAATAATATCAAAATTGATTTCCTGTTTAAGCATAAAGTTAAGGTTGAGATAGCTGCGTCGTATCATTGTCAAGGAATTAATGCAACAGAAGAATCAACTAAACTTAGATTCAAGTCCTCTAGGTCATCCTTTGGACCAGTCAATGAATAAATGCAATTCCTTCTGCATATTCCCTTTTAATTCTGTGCAGTCTAGAACTTATTCAATTCATGGGCAAAAACAAAAACCCCACCGCTCACCTCCGCTGCCTCAATTCAATTCATGGGCTATATATCTGTGTTTACTATATATAATAGCATCATAATAAAAGCACAAAAAGTTTTTCTTTTTTTTTTTCTTTTTTTTTTTTTGGGTTATATACGCAATCTTAATTATTAAAATCCAAAAATGAGCACCGAGTGTCGACACCCTCGCGCTCTGCTTCTCTCGGGCACGCGAGCTTTCGTCAAAATATGTCGACACTCTTTCCTAATCCCCCTCCTCCTCCCTCCCCATTTGCATCTTCCATCTCTTTCTCTCTCTCTCTCTCTCTGTATGTACTCTGTTTCTGTGCTCTGCTTCTCCCAACAACATCAAGACATCCCCCAAATTGAAATTCGTCTCTTCCCCCATCAAAACTATCAAATCGAGACTCGCGTTTTCCCATCCTCATCATTGTAACTATGGAGAGAGAGAATTGAACTTATAATTTGAAGCTATGGCCATAGTTGACATGTACGATCCAATTCTATGATTATCTAGAATGTAAGATATTTATGTTAATTTTTGTTTGAATGCGTATGTAGTACAAAATTAATTCTTGTAATATGGATGACAACATAGACATGCTATGACATCTTGTTATTATGAGACATATACCATTATATACGTGTAATGGATAAGTTTTTTTTAAAAGTAATTTTATTATTAGTTTCTTGGTCTTTCAAATTAGATAATTGAGGCTGAGTTATGGGGGCTTTTTTGGGGGCTTAATATGACTTGAGACGCTGGATTTCGCACGTTGGTGATTGAGTGTGATGCTACTTTTGCTGTGGCTTTGTTAAAAAGTCCTATTGTGTCAACACACCTTTTCTTTAGTATTATCAATTGTTGCAAAATGAAGATTCATGAGGATTGGTGCTGCTCTGTGAAGTATATTTTCCGTGAACAAAACTGTGTTGTGGATGCCCTGGCTGCAAAGAGTTATGATTTTGGTCTAGGCCTCCATGTGTTTTTGGAGGCTCCGTCCTTTCTTAGCACCTGTTAGCAGCTGATGTTCGAGGTATTGCTAGACCTCGTCCAGTTTCAATTTAGTTTCTTTTTGGTTTGGGGCTTTAGCCTCCCTCTGTACTAAAAAAATAAATAAATAATAGATTTGCTCATAAAAGAGATGAAAATTTGAATGAAATGTGGAGCAATTGGTCTTTCGGCGACTCCTTGCATGTTTGCAAATTGCAATTCGAGCTCGGCAGTTTTCGAATTGGTGGTGAATTCTTACTCTGACTTGAATTTCATTGATAAGGCTCTGAACATTGTTAATTTAGCCAAAGTACTAGTTCATGGATTTATGCTTTCATATAATGAAATTCTAGATGCAGTAATAAGCTCCAAAGGGTCTGTTCAAGGTGTCGACATCTCTCTGACCCCACTTGGAATCTTGGACCACTACTAAGAAATCTTGAAGTGGCAAGAAACGTAACGTATCCTTTAACATAAGAACTAGCTAAATGGGTTATAGGCGTTGTTCTTTTCATCTAGTTAAATGGGTCGGATGAACAACTTGAATTCTTCTCTTATAGACATTGTTCTTTTCATCAACTTGAATCTTTCCCTTATATAGACATTGTACTTGAATATTTCCCTTATAGACATTGTCCTTTTCATCAACTTGAATCTTTCCCATATAAACGTTGTCCTTTTCATCGATCTAGCTAAATGGGTCGGAGATGAACAACTTGAATCTTTCCCTTATAGGCATTGTCCTTTTCATCTTCCATGACTTGAGGAATTTAAGATTCCCATAGGCCATGGGTGCCAATTTAATCAATAAGAGATTTAATAAGAAGAAAGGGCCATGGGCCATGACTTGTAAAAAAAGATGTAAAAAAAGATGCAAAATTGCATCCGGAGGAGATGTAAAAAAAGATTCTCAGCTAGGTTCCATCCGGAGAAAATGTAAAAAAAGATGTACAATTGCATCTAAATTTACATCTCATGATGATGATGTAATTATACATTCATTTACACCCTCACATTACGGGTGTTTCCAATCACAACGAGTATATATTTAATACACACCATGTTATACACCCCCCATCGCTCTTAAAAAAAATAATAGTCCCTATTGGGACTGTGTTTTGGAATCAGATATATGCGGTCCCATTATTCTAGTATAATTGAGTTCTAGCGTGAACAGTCGTCATGCAGCGATAAAAAGGTCGTTTTATAAAAGGTCTTAATTAATGTAAGAGGCCGGTGATGTGATGCTTTTTGTTGCTACATGAATACAGAATTTTCGAAACTTCCTTTCCAATCATTATAGCAAGGTCACACTCACATGAGTGAGCATGCATACATGCATGTGTGTATAAGAAGCTTCCAATCATTACATTATTATAATTATTTTAGTGTTGCCGCATAATTAACTAGTAAATAATATATGTTCCATATTAGGCTCATTTTAAAGGTCTTATTAATGCTACATTTCTCATAATAATAAGATTTCTATGTTTAAACTTATATCAAAATAATAAGATTTCTTTAGTGATTTCTCAATTTCTCCCTCTTCTAGATTTGGCATGTAAAGATTTTATTTTTTGGTCGAAATTGAAATTCATTAAAAACCCACAAAGAGGCATATCAATATACCCAATAGTGAGACCCAACCAACTGGGCTCACTAACAAGTGAACATGCTAGAGACCCAAATAAAATACAAAGGAACCAACAAGAAATTACAAACCCAGAAGGCATTAAGCCCACACAAGCCCAAACCAAGGCCAAGGAGGCTAACAAACCCTAACCAAAATTCAACAGAGCCGCCGCCGCCGCCACCACTTGAGACGACATCACCGGGACAAGTTGAGGGGAAGAGCTGCCACACCCAAGGGGCACAGAACGATAAAATCGCACAACCCTCAGATCCACCCAACTACCTTAAAATCCCACATATTACGAAGACACAGTCAAGAAAAAAGACGCCAGCCACAAGATCATCACCTCCCAAATCAAACCTAACAAAGTACCAGAACAAACACAAAAACACAAAAACCCAACAACACATCAACATAGTAGAAGAAGGTGGTGCATGCACCCGAGAAAGAGCAAAAGCTCGACCTCTACACATCTTCAGAGTTGTGCGCGGAAAACCGCGTTTTCGGCTAGCCGGAGCATCCACAAGGTGAAGCCAGATCAATAAGGAGGAGAGAGTTTCGGTGGGAAGGACCAAGACCATAGAGAAGGGAATTGAATGGAGTGTGTGAGGGAGATATGAGGAAATGGATGGAGGAGGGGACAACTGAATACAAGGGATGAGGAATAAAGGTGGATCTGGGTACATAAAGGAAACCGAAGGCATAAAGCCTCAAAGTTCAAGCAAGGCTTGAGAAAAACACCCACAAAGGGGAGTACAAACACCCACAAAAGGGGAAAAAACAGGCCGACAGATCTCCACTAGGGAGATCCACAAGCAGCAGGGAGCAGGCTAGAGTAGAGAAACCAGAGGAAAGGGGAGGTTTTTTCTTTCACAGAGCGACGGGTTTTTTTAGGTAATACAAGTGTAAAGATTAGCACACTCGTTCTCTCTCAGTTTCAATATGTGGAGCCCGCCATTCTAACATATCCCTTTGCTTCAATTCATTCTAACATGCGGAGCCTGCCGCCCTTTCTATCTCCATTCCCTTTTACATTGTGACCACTTGTCCATAGAATCCTAAATCTGCCACTGCTCAAAAGCCTTTAAAAAAACCTTGTAGAGCAACTAATCTTATCCCACCAAAGTGCTTAAAGGCTAAACACATAAAAATAAGCCTTAGTTATCCAGTATAACTAAGGCTTTTATTTTATTTTATTTATTCCTAAGCAACTCTAAAATAGAATTATAGGGACAAGAGCAAGTTACATCGAAAAAATGAAACTTAGCAACTAAGGCTTTATTTTTATTTTTCTTTTTAATATTCTCATGTAATGCTAATAAGCAACTCTAAAATAAAATTATCGGTACAAGAGCAAGCTTGAGGGTTAGAGTTTACATCGAAAAAATGAAACTTAGCACTACTGTAGAAATCAGCACTTGGATTAGCTAGACTAGGCTAGCTTGGATTATAGCTAAATATCCATCCAAGAGAAAGTATGGATGTTGTCTCCTAAGTCGAAGGATGAGTGGATGGGGATAACTTTAAGACATCAATTTTTTTATGAATAATTCATCCATCCAGTATCCATGTTCTTCTTTGATTTCACACGAAATCTAGTCATTTCTAAGCTAACCTAGTCTAGTCCTCCATACGTGGCCTAGCCTATACTTTTTCAATCAAGTTCTCAACCCAATAGATCTCAAAATAGAAAGCCACCAAAAACAGCCCAATCGAGATGATTTAGATAAATGTTTTTTCAGTCATTGAGAGGAAAGAAACCCCTTAAGTTTCGAACCTGAGTGTCAAGCAGGGAGAATGGGGAGCTCATTTCCAATGTTAAAAGGGGTAGCAATTTAATCTCACTTTTTCTCTTTCATACTCAAAGTTTATTACCAAACAAATCTCATGAGTCACTGCATTTACAATTGTCCTTATATTTACCTTCCTCTGTCAACAACCTTATGGCAGATGTCAGTATATTACAAGTATTCTGTATCTGTCATCTACCATGTTAAAGTGGTTTGCTTGTAAATGTGATTGAGATCATAAACCTATTATTAATTGAGAGAAGAAGCAAAATGACCATGCTTAATACTTGGTCGTGAAACACAGCTACAGAGGGCAGATGACTGTATGGCGCTGGATTGATGGAAAATTCCATAGATTTGAGGTTCCTGGAAGTTCTGGTGAGGATACACAAGTTCTGCAAGGTAACCAATCCAGCGTCGATCCTACACTTAGTTTGGTCCATAGGTTAAGACTTCAGAGATCTATTCAATCAAATTGGGATACGAGAAATTCAAGCATTCACAAGTTGATCACATAACTGACATGTTATGTAGCTGCCTATCCGATTTTCAGGGAGGCATAGTACCATATCAAATGCTATGCGTGATGTTTCTTTCAAACCTTATTCATAAAACAAACTCAATAGCTGCACAAATAATTTTGCCCAATTAGACTTACAAATGAAGACGACAATAAAATATCAGGTTACAATTTTGTATACTGCTGTCAAAACACAGCAGATCATCAGACATATATACTTCTGTAAAATCTGAAGATTTAATCGCCATAAATCAGTATTTAGGACAGTATATTATTCTTCAAATCTCATCAGATGCAGCTTGAGATCCACATCCTTGGCTTCTCAAGATACATTTAAGGCAACACAAGATGTCAACTTACAGAAACACCGGCAAGCGAAGATGGCAGCGCAGAGAAACATTATTTGCAGTAGGAGCTAATGCTTCTTCAGGTCCTTGTTTGCTTGTGCTTTGGTATGAAACTTATTTTATCTTCTCAAGAACGACTAAGTAGCAGAGAATAGATTAAACTGCAATTATCTGTTAACTGAAACTGAAAAGTCCAATAATGGGTCATGAGTACACATAGTATACAAAAACAACAATCTGTACTGCCAATGTATTTCCAATTCTCTTCCATGATGAAAAAAAAACCTTATCCATACACACACACACACATTACCTGAACTTGTAAGAAAGTAACTGCACGATAAATTGATAAATGAAGAACCTTCATAAAAAGGTTGGCTGGATTGTAAGAAAACATGGGCATGGAGTAATAAGGCTTATCTGCACAAGCCACCATAGCACTGAAGTATTTTATCGGACAATAATCACAATCAAGGTGAATATGCACTTCGGCTTCATCAGTTACTCTGTCAACCAAAAGATTGCAATCAGCTTGAACTTTTGCTATCATTTTTTGCTCCCTTTAATAAGAGAATGCTTGCCGTTTGTTATCCCCCTGCAGAACCTCTTACTCCACTATTTGGAAGGAGGTCGTTCTTGGCCATATCACTAAGCACATTAAAAACTTCATCCATATTCCTTCTTTATGGTTGATGTCAATGAGTAGTTTTGCACGTTCAGCATCAGAAAGCTGACAGTTTCTCAGTGTGTTGCCTATGACTTGACTCAATTCATTGTTCATCTCCTCTGTGAAAAGTGCTTTAACCAGCCACAGTATGTGGAAAAAAAAAAAACCAGAATGCAACATTTCCTTGTACAGATTGTATGCCTTGATAACATTTCCACCCTTACAATGACCATGAATAATAACATCATAAACTGCTTCGTTAGGCTTGTGTTTCCTCTCAATCAAAAACTAGGTGTGCTTCTTTCATCAAACCCTTCATACATTATCCCTTTACTAGAGCAACCACACTCTTAAATTCACCATTAGTGCAGTTCTCTATTAGCGTAATATATGTGACATCATCAGGGACAGACTCCTCATAGAACATGTTGAGAAGAAGCCTCTTTGCTTCCCTCGTTCGAGCTTGTTAGTTAAGTCCACAAATGAGCACACTGTAGGTAACAACATCAGGTAGGAATCATTTTTGTATCATTTCATCATTCAAATAAAGAGCCTTATTTAAATCCCCTTCCACACAGTAAGCATTGATCAATGTTGTGTTTTCATCAGGAGGCATACCCATACTCAACATTTCTTGGAATAGATCACAAGATTCACCCAGTCTTCTTTGCTGACAGACACCTTGAATGAGTGATGAATAGGCAACAGCATCAGGTGATACACCCTTATCCATCATCTCCAGCTTCATTCGAAATGCGCTCTCCAATTCTTGATGCCGCCAAAACCCAGTTATAATAGTACTATAACTTAGTACATCAGGGGACAACCCTTTCCCTGTCATATCTTGTAGGATTCGAATGGCATCTTCCATCCTCCCCAATAAGCAGTATCCATTGATAAGTGCATTGTAAGTCACAATCGAAGGTGATAATCCATTCCCAATCATTTCCTTCAGACCATCATAAGCTTCATTTAAGAACCCCTGTGGGGAGAAACCATCAATAAACTTAGTATACGTCCTTTCATTTGGACGAAGTCCTCGAACACGCATCTGATCAAAAAACTCCATTGCTCGATTTAAATTCTTAGCCTTACACATAGCATTAATGACATTGAAAACATTGGGAGACAAGCGATTCCTCCGCATCTCCTCTTGCAGAACAAAGTGCTTGGTGAAAATTACAAGCTCGACTTGTCTCTAGGAGATGAGGTGACTTGTAAATTGTAATACAGTCATTTTTGTATCATTACCCACTAATAAGTGTATTACAATTTACAAGTCACCTCATCAGGAACAAAACCTTTTCTTTTCATCTCCTAGAGAACCTGACTTGTCTCATTCATCGTCCCTTCTCGACACAACCCATTGATTACCACATTATATGAAATCAAATTCAGCCCCAACCCCTTCAACGCCATCAATCTCAACAGTTCAAATGCCTGATCAATCCTATTCAATTTGCAATATGCATCAATCAACGTATTAGAAGTAACCACATTCGGCAAACATCCATTTCTTTCCATTCCACCAAAAAACTACAGCCCCATTTTCAAATTCCCCGCCCCGCTAAAACCCCTAATCAAAATATTGTAAGTAAAACACATTCGGGGATACCCCATTGCTAATCAGAAAACACTCCTCAGAAAATTGAACAGACTCTTTTGACCTACTTATTGCATCTAAAATTGCATTATCTGACAGTACACCAGGCATAAATCCATGAACTTCGGCTAAATTAACAATATTCAGAGCCTCATCAATGAAATTCAATAGAGAGTAAGACTTCCCCACCAAGTCGAAAACCGCCGAGCTCGAATTGCAGATATGCAGGGAGTCACTGAGGCACTGAAAGACCAAATTACCCCTATCGTCGATGGTGTTGACGGCAACGTCCTCAGCGAGGGTTGGGCACTCTTGTAGAGGTTGAAGCAAGTGAGGATGTGGAGGGCGAGTCACTTGCATTGGAAGGTGAAGAAACATGGTTCCGAGCCCAGCTGAGGAACTTTAGGGTTAGGGGCTGGTCGAATTGGGACTTGAGGAGTAAATAGGAGGCTGCCTCAGGGGTAAAACCGGAGGAGAGAGAAGTGAGGTTGTGGGAATGGCGTTTGAGGTATGTGATTGCTCTTTCTGCGAGCAGGGTGTCGGAGGGAGCACAAGGGAAGGAAGATGGCTTGTGAATATGAGGTTTCAGTAGGGGCATTTCCGGAATTGAGGAAGTTAGAGGTTTATCAGAAGCACAGCGGGAAGTAGAACGGAGAAGACGAAAATCACAAGAGAGTCAAAGTATGAATAAAAATATATTTTTTCTTGTGGATCTTTCAATTTCAGGCCCCGCTTTGGTTCGGTTCCATGGGCTGAAACCAGCTGTGGACTTTGCTCAATCCCTGTAGCTGGACTTGGACATTTAGAACCCTTGGGTCCATTAGAGATGCTTTCTTGCTCAAGTTGAAACAAAAATCGAGAAAATGCTCGCCTCATAGAAATTTATGTTTCATGCCAATCATAATTTAACATGTGTGCATAAATTTTTCTTATATTTGCAATGAAAAATTCCTGTAAATTGTGATTTACATAAGAAAGAACGTCTTCTTCAAAAGCAATCATGGTATATTGCTCCCTCTTTGTGCGGATTAATTTGTAAAAAATGGTGCTCTCTCTCTTTCTCTCAGTACGGTGCCAACTATTTTAGACGTAAAAATACATGCTTGCTAGTCTTTCATTTACGTAACTTTCTCACATATTCTAATTAAGATTTTCTTAAGGTTTTAATGAGAATAAAAGTGATGGTGATGGGCTTAGCTCGATCAATATGGAATTTTTTAGTGAAGCGATAAAATTCGAAAACAAGTAGATAAGCAAGTAGTCTTTGTAGTTTTGGCTAATCATGTTGTCATCCAAACTTTTATTACCAGATTTATTTTGCTTTGATTTACTTCTTGCATGATGAGTTTCTCGATTACTTATCAAATAGTCAAGACAGTTTATTAGAAAGGTTGAAGGGCAAAAGGTCTTTTAAAAGTGAACATGCCTGATATCTATCAGATTTGTTGAGATTCAAAAAAATGTCTCGATCATAGGTTTCACCAAGGAACAAAAAGCAGTCCTTAGACTGCATGTCATTTTGCCTTTTTCTTAATAATAGAGGGGAAAAAAAAACAAAAGCAAATTTGTAGAAAGACAAAACTAAAAAGGTTGATTCATCTGCTGGCGAGCAACTAGCTGGTGAAGCAACACTCTTCTAATTCATAGCATCCGTATAGTGTATGTAAGTTTAATATACTATCATCCCTCTCAATAAGAAAGGTCTTAAAACAAAAAAGATGGAAAATATTTTGGGTTTTGAACAAACAATACATATTAAGAAGAAATCACACACACATATACATATACTAAATAAGAAAATATAAATAATAATTATTGTCAAAGGTTGACATTTCTAAGTAATAATTAGGGCAATTGAACGAAGCGTTAATTGTCCTTGTGATTGGGAATTGAGATTGTGTTTGTGTGGATTAAAATCATCCAGTAAATCAAACTTACCTTCAACGCCACTGGGTCGCTACCCGATTGTGTAGCAGTGGCGGACCCACAGAGGCGCAAGGAGGCGCATGTGCACCTCCCCTCGCCTGAAAATGCCATAGAAGTCAGTCATCTTGAGCTCTTGAGGGGCTGGGTGGCTGGGCAAGAATGCCCACAACCTGTTTGTGGAAAGGCTGGAGTGAAGAGCAACAGCAGCAAGCAGGATCTATTTTTCTCTTTAATAATCTAGCCAAAACGAATCGTTTTGGACCAAATCAATTAATACGTTTTAAAACCTTTCTGTGCAATACACGTGTTTAACTTTTGTTAAATGAATGACCACATCATGCTGCAGTTTTAGTTTGAGGGTAGAGTAGTCATTAGAGTTTGAGGGCTTAACCTATATATATATATATAAATTGCACATTTATTTGTTAATTTAATTATTTGTTAATTTAATCTTCTTGCAAGTTCTTCATTTCTTTTCTCTTTTTTTCTTTTCCCTGAATATATAAATTGCACATTTATGACAAGCGAATTTTGTTAGTTCATATATACATTACAATATTGTAAATCCAATTAATCAATATATTCAAATTATGAATGTGCATATGCATGTTTTTCAAAACAAAAAATAAAAATTCATCAGTGAATTTTTTTTGATTAATTAGAAAATGTTATTTCTTTTATAAATTATGAATAATAATAGTATCAGTTCAATTATAAATTTCCAAAGTTTTTTTTTGTTTTTTTGTTTTTTTGTTTTTGTGTGGAACAGTTAGTTTTTGAAATGTTGCACCTCCCCTTAAAAATTCCTGGATCCGCCAGTGGTAGCAGACCAATCTCTTCCTGTCAAAAGAAAAAAGAAAAAAAGTTGCACATGACATAAGACAAGCCCAGACAAGCCTAGTCTAATCTTGACCATAAATGGTGTTCGACTATAAACTGCAGCTCTCCACTCACCCAGCACCCAAAGTTGGTTAAATTCAATGAATAAATATAAAAAGAGTCATGCAATTTCCTGTTCACGTATGGTTGTCTTTTTCTTGTAAAATTTATCTTGGATGGGTAGTTACTGTGGTGAGAGACAGGGACGGCCCCATTACTCCTTTGTGAATAATAATTTCTGCATGGGAATGTTTACAACCCGTTGACAAAGTCAGTACTTTAATTTTCAAATATTCAAATAGTGGTTTCGTCGCGCAAATTCATTACTCAACCCCATTCAAATAGTGATTAAATTTACTTTGGTGTGCATATTAATTCACTAGTAAATAGTACATTTTATTGTCTTACTTATTACTAGCCTTTCCGCACGCGCTTCCACGCCTGCGAGAGGCTTTATTTTAAAATTTTAAAATTTTATTTTAGAATTAAAAAAAGATAATGAGTAGTTGTTTTCTATAAAATTAGGATCCATTATCCGAATTTTCTTTTAATTTTAATTTTTTAAAATATTAAAAAGTGTGAATTTACCATATTATCCTCATTTAATTAATAATTTCAATTATTAATATTTGTATTAACCAAGGGCATTTTCTGGTATTTTGAATGTTTCACCATTCTCTGCCTTTTGCTTTATATATAGATAGATAAATAAATAAAATGAAAACAATGCTTGTATAAAAAACAAATGAAAAGAAATGAAAAAAAAAGTTAAAATGAAAAGAAAGAAGGCATTGAAACTAAACTAGTTATCAATGGTCGGCGTTACTACAATGGTCAGCCAAAAACAAAAAAACAGAAACAAAAAATTGGAGACTTTTTTGAGCATACATATCAAAATGACAGGTTGAGGATGTAGAAAAGGAGGTGGATTCTATCATTGATCAGGCCAATGAGAAAATCAAAGCATCTAACGATACTGAAAAGGAGACAGCAAAAATGAAACGCCACTGTTGGCCTCTCCCTTTTATTGCGAACTTGAACTCTTCGAAGATGATATGTTTGAATCATTACGGAGTCTTGAAATGGTCAGAGATCTACTAAGATAGTCTTCCTATCAAAATTAAGAGGTTGGAGATTACACGTAAAATTAAGAGGTTGAGAGTATGCATGGAATTTCATTTTCATTGACATTTGTGAATAATAATTTATGCATGGAATGTTTTCAACCTGCTGTCAAAGACAGTGACTTTGTGACGATGAAGAGAACACCTAAATATCTATCTGGAACATCTACTAAATTTACAAATATTCAAATAGTGATTAAATTCACTAGTAAATAGTATATGTTGTAAAATATGTCTGATATTAGACTCATTTTAAACATCTCCTTCAGATCTTATTAATGCTATATTTCTCATCATAATAATATTTCTACATTTAAACTTATATCAAAATAACTAGTACTAGTTGAAATGATAAAAAAGAAGGCATGATAAGGAAAGCAGTATGAACAAAACTAGACGATGGAATGTCAAAATCTCTACTAAAAGCCAGGCCCTGACACTAAAAGTCAAAATCTTTAAAGCAAGGTTTTGGTTTTCCTTACTTTCCATTCATCACCCTCTTGAGTGTATTCAGTCTTATATATATTGAGACGTTCCTACAATAAAAAGTGCAACCGACCAGAGCAGGACACAGAGAGAGAGAGAGAGAGAGAGAGAGAGTTCCATGGAGCTTGATCGTTTTGAGAAAGTGTTAAAGGCCGCAGATGTTAAAAGACTTGTAGTGACCAGCGCCATGCTTGCGATGCTACCCCGTGCCGATCGAGATCGGGATGTCCCGATCAGAGTTTTCGACAACCAGAAGCTCAAGGTTTACGAGTTCAAATTATCCAGCAGACAACGGGGCAGATACAAAAAGCCAGTTTTCCAGTCTAGAGGATGGAGAGTGTTTGTCAATGACAGAGGGATTATAGCTGGGGACCTGCTCTATTTTTGGGAGGAGGATTACCAAATTCATGGAACTCGATATCGCATTGCACTGTACAAGCCAGATCTTTTCCCTCATCTTTAATAATTCCAATCAGGTGTTGTAACCCATAACAGGTATCTCTCTCTCTCTCTCTCTGCTATATTATTTTTATGTCTCCGTCTTCACTGCTGTTCCTCTCCTTCATCGAGCTATCTTGCAGCAACCCATGGCGCCCAGAGAACGACTATCAAGCCAAGAATCCCACTATCTCAAGTCAACCTCCCATCACAACGTGATTGGTACAATTTATGTACAAATCCCTGTAATCATGTATATATTTTCCTCTTTTGTTATAGTTGACCATCGCTAGAATCCTGTATATATGGTGTATCTCAACATGAATCAAATCATCGAGTAATTCAACCCAAACTTCTCTCGTCTATTTTTCTACATGGTATCAGAGCTCTACAGGGGCTAACGCTCAAGACTCGATCCAACAGTTCCTATGGCCATTGATTGGTCCTCTTGGTATGGAAGGAGAAGCAAAAGTTCATGAATTTGTAAGCTAAACTCTCATTTCCCTGAGTTACAGACATTGCCTCCTCTCCCATCCCATGTACGAGAGAGAGTACCCCTACCCGTTTCACCACTAGTTGAACATTTTGTTTCATCTGTTTTAGCAAACTCTCCATAATTTTTGGGTTACTTCTTCAAATACTTCTTTTAACGGTTCTTTTGTGGTTTTTCTTATCTTAAAACAATTTTTTTCTTGTTCATTTTTTTCTCTTCTTTTATAGGATGATTTCTCATATCACTACTTGTATATATCCTTGAGTCTTTCCCTCTCTTAACGTGTAGTATAGGAATGTCTTCTTTGTTTTGAGTGCAATATCTTCTTTTAGGTGAAGCAAAAGTTCTATTTTTACTGAAATTATCTGTTTGGTGAGTGATTTTTAACTGATACAAATGTATTTTTGGATGAATGGATGCATGTTGCTTTGTTAAGGCTTTTTGGATGGATGATGTAGATGTATTTTTATCATGGCTTGTAACTTGTAACTATAATTTTTTTATGGGCTTGTTCAATATAGATCCCTGCATTTTCTATTTCCTAGACATATACCCATCACTCTATAAATCTATGTGTAAAACCCAATTTCAAATTTAAATGACCAGTAGGATATAAGAGGTCGTAGTATTCCTATATTTTTACATCGTTGCCACCAAACTTCATATTTTATTTATAATTTATTTCAAGCATTTCATTAACTGTCATAATTGTAATTAACACTCCCTATTAATACCATATCAATCACCCCATTTCTTTTGGTTGTCATTCCCTCTCACATACTGCCCCTAAAATTGCAAACCAAAAAAAAAATCTATAAATTACATATCCAATAATGTACCTATTAAAAATATAAATATAAATATATACATATAAAATATAAATATATTATTTAAATAAAATATAGGTATATTATTTACCAAAAAAATTAATAAATAAAAAAAACTAAGTCAGTTACTTTGTAATTGAAATTTCCGTACATTTTTCATAAATTAAAAATAAGTACACAATAATTTATAGAAAATATAGGTACATTATTTACCCATAGGTAAATTATTTTACAATATACCTATAAATGTGTATAGGTACATTATTTGGAAAGGAAAAATAGGTTCATTTAAAAAAAATACGTGCATTGTTTTACTAGGTATATTATTAGAGGAAAAAAAAATAGGTACATTATTTGGAGAGAGAAAATAGGTTCATTTAAAAAAATTGTTTTTCATAAAACAAATAATAGGTACTTTATTCAGAGAAAAGGGTACATAATTTAGAGAAAAAAAAATAGGTACATTATTTAGAGTAAAAATAGGTTCATTTAAAAAAAAAAATGTTTTTCATAAAACAAACAATAAATAGATTATCAAAATATTTATCAACATAATTAGAATGTACACTATTATTCATAAAACTATAATAAAATAGATTATTAGTAGTATAATTCATAAAAGGAAAACAACAACAAAAATTTATTAAATAAACCAAAACGTTTTTTTTTTGTCATAAAATAAACCAAAACGTTACTAATATGTTAATGTTGAATTTAATATTTAATTTCAAATAAGTTTCTAAATTAATTCCTACATCCATTACACCCATTTGAAGATCTTTCCAACTTCAACGTGTGTCATTAGTTACACCTCCACATAACATGTTAACTTGTAAATAGGGGTAGTTTTGGAATCCGAAAAATAGAACAAATCAGATTTTAAGCTAGATTAGGTAACTTGCTTACTTGGATCCTAGTCAGCGGGTTTTACTTGAAAAAATTGGGTATTTTAAATAGAAAAATAAAGGAAAGGGTTGTAGATGATTACAAATGAATTTTATGGGTCTAAGCTCAATTTACTATTTTTTTATCACGGGTTGTAACTTGTAACCGTCGGCCCAATGTGCGTGTTTAGATTAATTTTCAAAAGTCCAAAATCGATCATAACCACAAACATAAACAGATAGAACATGAAGAGTAGATGAAGTTACATACCTCGATTGATGGAAATGGTTGCCGGAGTCGCCGAAAAATGCTCCTAAGTCACCGACACTTCCAGTCGTTTCAGCCACCAATTCTTGGGTTTTCGAGCTGGGAAATGGCCTGGGTTAGGTAGGGGATGTCAATACGAAATTTTTGGGACCAGTCTTGCTTGAAATGGTCGACGGACGGCGAAAAAATCGCCGGTCAAAGTTCGGCGTCGCGGGGAGGGAATAGAGAGAAGTAGCACGGAAGAGAGCAAATGATGGTGTAAAAAATCTTACCATGGATATTTAAATTTTAAATTCTCCAAAATTAGTATTGGTCTGGGGCTAAAATTTTGGCAAAGAGAAAGAAAAAGAAAGGACCGATAAAAGCGTTGACAACAGACGGTCAAATGACTAAAAAAGAAAGGTAGGTGCTGCCTGAATGGTCTTTTTATATATTGGCTGCTTTGCTGATGTAAACATTGCTTTAGTATTTGCAAATATCTAAACTCCCAGTTCACTTTGTCTTGAACTGAATCAATGTTAAAAAAACTAAATATAAGCAAAAGTTGGATGCATGAATTTTCAAATATTAGCAAGAAGAAAGGGTGCAGATACATTTTCAAATATTATCAAAAATAATAAGATTTCTTTTGTGATTTCTCAATTTCTCCCTCTTGTAGATTTGGCAATGCAAAAATTAGCACACTCATTCTCTCTCAGTTTCAACATGCGGAGCCCGCCACTGTTGCATACCGTGTGTGCATATGTTATTCTAACTTATCCAATTTGCTTCAATATATTCATTCTAACATACGCAATCTTAATTATTAAAATCCAAAAACGAGCACCGAGTGTCGACACCCTCGCGCTCATTGTGAAGCAAAAGGTCGAAGTTGAAGCCTTTGCCTCTCTCGCGCACGCGACCTTTCGTCAAAATATGTCGACACTCTCACCTCCGCCCTCCCCATTTGCATCTTCCATCTCTTTCAAGGAATGATATATGTCGTTCAACTTTAAACCGGAACCCAGCTCAAGCAAGGCACCTTTTACGGCCACTTCTAATCTAAAGTAAGAAAAAGAAACTTAACCATTTGGCTTGTTCGCTATGTAGACGTGTGACAACATTGAATATTTAAAACACAATTATGAACTTTTTGCAATTTGTCAGTTCAATTTTGACGGGATTAACGAGAAATTCAATTGATGAGGGTAGCTCTTTAATATTTGTTTCTTTTAATGAAAGAAACTTCAGATTTCCCATAGGCTCCAAGATTTCTGGAAAGTACTTGAATTTTGAGCAACCACCGAGATCAACATTTATAAGAGATTTTAACTTACAAATGGTCGATGAAAGACTCACAAATCTTTTTCAATCAAGTAGTCGAATTGTATTGAGACCAAAGAGATACTCGATTGCTGAGGGCAATATTTCTATTTTTGCCCCTATCATTTCTAACACTGTTAGATCCCTAGGAAGCTCCGAAAACTTGCCAAGACATGAGCAGCCCTCTAGACTGAAACCAGAGGGTAGTTTCAGCTTACAACTGCTGCTCGTGAGATTCCTAAGGTCGTTACAAAATCGAATATCCAAGTAAGAAATCTTCTCGTGAGACCAAACTGATGAAGGCAATTCCTTTATTGCAGTTTTAGACAAATTTAAGAATTCAATGTTGCTTGGCATCTGCGGAAGATATTTGAGAATCTAGGCCTTGAGAATCTAGGCCCTGTTTAGTGGGTTGGACTAGACAAGACTTTTTCAATTAAAATGGATTACAATCCTGTATGTCGTTTGGCGAGCTTAAATGCACAACGGGACTGGTTGGGACTCATATTTCCTATTGGATAACAATCCAGCAAACCTTAGTATTGTAAACCTGAGGGGAACCACGGGTTTAGAACGACATCGCCTCCTTTCTCCTTTGATCGTCTACGGCCTCTACTTCCTCTCTCCTTTGTTCTTCTACGCCCCTGCCTCTGCCTCTGCTTTTTTTTGTTTTCTACAAGTACACATGAATTTGTTTCATTTTATGAAAACATTCTCAGTGTTTTCTGTTTTTGGGCCACCGAATGTGTTTTTGCCTAATTTCTATTATCTGAAAATGAAAACAACCCCTTAAAACGTTACCGAACGGGCCCTTATGTTTCATGCCAATCGTAATTTAATATGTGTGCATAAATTTTTCTTATATTTGCAATGAAAGATTCCTGTAAATTGGGATTTACATAAGAAAGAACATCTTCTTCAAAAGCAATCATGGTATATTGCTCCCTCTTCGTGCGGATTAATATGCAAAATATGGTGTTCTCTCTCTCTCTCTCTTTCTCTCAGCTACTTACATGCTTGCTAGTCTTTCATTTACGTAACTTTCTCACATATTCTAATTAAGATGCTCTTAAGGTTTTAATGAGAATAAAAGTGATGGTGATGGGCTTAGCTCGATCAATATGGAATTTTTTAGTGAAGCGATAAAATTCGAAAACAAGTAGGTAAGCAAGTAGTCTTTGTAGTTTTGGCTAATCATGTTGTCATCCAAACTTTTATTACCAGATTTATTTTGCTTTGATTTACTTCTTGCATGATGAGTTTCTCGATTACTTATCAAATAGTCAAGACAGTTGATTAGAAAGGTTGAAGGGCAAAAGGTCTTTTAAAAGTGAACATGCCTGATATCTATCAGATTTGTTGAGATTCAAAAAAATGTCTCGATCATAGGTTTCACCAAGGAACAAAAAGCAGTCCTTAGACTGCATGTCATTTTGCCTTTTTCTTAATAATAGAGGGGAAAAAAAACAAAAGCAAATTTGTAGAAAGACGAAACTAAAAAGGTTGATTCATCTGCTGGCGAGCAACTAGCTGGTGAAGCAACACTCTTCTAATTCATAGCATCCGTGTAGTGTATGTAAGTTTAATATACTATCACCCCTCTCAATAAGAAAGGTCTAAAAACAAAAAAGATGGAAAATATTTTGGGTTTTGAACAAACAATACATATTAAGAAGAAATCACACACACATATACATATACTAATTAAGAAAATATAAATTAATGATAATAAAATGCATCACCAAACTTAGGAAATGCATATGCTTGTTAAAAAAAATTTAGGAAATGCATATGGCAGAGCTATAAAGAAGGCAACCATAGGCTGCATAGATTTGGGGGGAAAAGCAATTTACTATATTATTATCTATTTCCAAATATAGCCCATATTACGTATTTTTTTTGAAAATAAGCGATAGTATATTATTGATAAACAAACAAAAGTACAAAGTAATTATGTGCTGAATAATATGGATAAAACTTCTCAAGTGACCAAATACAACAACATGTTGAATTGATCTGGAGAGAATTATGCACAACCCAAACAATGACTAACCCTGAATTAGCAACCAAAAGCACATGAACTAAGACTTATGACACATATCCACCGCCAGCCACAAAGGCGCAAGGAGGTGCAGGTGTACCCTAACCCCCCCACGTCGAAAAATGCGTTGGAGATGCAGCAATTTGCCCCTTTGCTTGTGCCCACCAAATGTTCAATTAAAAGCCTCAAAGAGGCTGTTTTTTTTCTGCTGTGGGAGACCCTAAATATTTACCTTAGATTATTGAGCTCGATCTCACGATCATGTAGGAGAAAACGGTTCGTCAATTGGACCTCCACAACCAAAGTTATAGATTTTAGAAGATTTTGAAATTTTTTTCACTTATGTTGCAGACACCAGTCGAAGAAGAAGATGACTCGACATGTTTGTGGTTAAAATCCTATGCTTCTCAATTTGCATTCTTTTTAATATCGTCCACTATCAAGACGCCATGTGTCAAATTTTAACTAGACCAACTTTAGAAATTCATTAAAAATTCATATGTGCTCCAAAAAAATCACCGAAAAATACCCCAAACTCATAATCACATGTACTTTTATTTCATGACCTCCAAATCACATGTACTTTGGGTTAGATTAATTAATGTTGATTTTGGTTAGATAAATGGATGATTTCATATGAATTTTGATATACTAATTGTGCAAATGACATGCATTTTGTTCATATTTGACATGCATTTAGTCCATATTTGACATGCATTTTGTACATATTTGTAGGCGATGGATGCATGCTTTGTTTGTTTGATATTAACATGCATTGTTGTACCATCTAGAAGGAGTATCCAAATTGGCCGTTCTGTAGGGTCCCCCCTGAAAGCGTATTGTATTTCTGCCTTATTGTTAAAGCTTCACATTTCTAAGTAATAATTAGGGCAATTGAAGGAAGCGTTAATTGTCCTTGTGATTGGGAATTGAGATTGTTTTTGTGTTGATTAAAATCATCCAGTAAATCAAACTTACCTTAACTCTCTCTCTCTCTCTCTCTCTCTCTCTCTCTCTCTCTCTCTCTCTCTCTCTCTGTGGTTGGCTTTCGTTTTCAACTACTGGACTGGACCCTCCTCTTCAACGCCACTAGGTCGCTACCTGTGCACATGACATGAGACCAATGAGAACGTAGAAAAGGAGGTGGATTCTGCCATTGATCAGGCCAATGAGAAAATCAAAGCATCTAACGATGCTGAAAAGGAGACAGCAAAAGTGCACACTCCAGTTTTATTGCGAACTTGGACTCTTCGAAGATGATGTGTTTTTTTCTCTCTTTTTGAAGCAGATGAATTAGTTAGTTAACGCAGACCATTGACAACAACTTTAGTCGCAAGTTGCATGTATGGGTGGGCCCGTTGTTTCTTCTGTACATGACCAATCACTATGGTCACCATTTTTCACTCTTTTGAAAATGGCATTAACAACAGACAGTTAAAATTTAATACATTAATGAACTGATTTTCTGTCAAAAACCTGTTTGTAGGAAATTGATTTCATTATTTTGAGTGTTATCTTCAAAGTAACTAGTAAATAATTAATAGTTTGTGTTCTAAATAATTATAATAATTAAGAGGCCATATTAAGAATAAGGACATCTACTAAGATAGTCTTCCTATCAAAATTAAGAGGTTGGAGATCACAAAGGAAAATTAAATGGTCAGATCTACTAAGATAGTCTTCCTATCAAAATTAAGTGGTTGGAGATCACAAAGGAAAATGAAATTGTCAAGTCAGCCGTTCATTTCATTTTCATTACTCATTTGTGAATAATAAGTTCTGCATGGAATGTCTTCAATTCAACATGAAGAGAACACACCTAAATATCTATCTAGAACATCTACTTAATTTACAAATATTCAAATAGTGATTAAATTCACTAGTGAATAGTATATGTTGTAAAATATGTCTGATATTAGACTCATTTTAAACATCTCCTTCAGATCTTATTAATGCTATATTTCTCATCATAATAATATTTCTACATTTAAACTTATATCAAAATAATTACTACTAGTTAAAATTAATTTTTTTTAAAAAAAGAAAAAAGAAGGCGTGATAAGGAACAAAACTAGAGATGGAATTATCCGCACTAAAAAGCAGGCTTGATAGAAAGTAACACGTCGAAACAAAAGTAGGCTTGATAGAAAGTCAATTTGTAAAGCAAGAGTTTGAAGGATTCAAGCCAAAAAGATCAAAAGCAAGGTTTTCATATCAAAATAATTACTACTGGTTAAAATGAAAAAACAAAAGGCATGACAAGGAAAGCAGTTTGAACAAAACTAGAGATGGAATCCACACTGACACTAGAAAACCCTCAAAACAAATGTTTTGACTCTTCCTCTCTCTTCTGTACAAATATTGAATATAATTATATAAATATTCTTGGCACTATACAACCTACAACCTAGCAGAGCAGAGCTATAATGCTTTTGGTTTTTTAGAAGGAGGCTGAGTTTTGTTTTCAGACCTGATTTTTCCTTTTAACATACGTTTTTCTCGGCCTTTATCTTGGATGGGTAGGGTACTTACTACTTACTACTTACTGCACTAAAGGCCAATATTCTTCAAAACTATATAAACCAACCTCACTTAGCAGAGCAGAGCAGAGCAGGGCATATAGCGATCAAAGTTGCAAGCTTTTTGGTTATCATTTTCTCACACACAGAGAGAGAGAGTTCCATGGAGCTTGTTGATCGTTTTGAGAAAGTGTTAAAGGCCACCGATGTTGAAAGACTTGTGGTGACCAGAGCCATGCTTGCGATGCTACCTCGTGCCGATCCAGATCGTGATGTCCCAATCAGAGTTTTCGACAACCAGAAGCACAAGGTTTACGAGTTCAAATTATCCAGCAGAAAAAGGGGCAGATACGAAAAGCCAGTTTTCCAGTCTAGAGGATGGAAAGTGTTTGTCAATGACAGAGGGATTGCAGCTGGGGACGTGCTCTATTTCTGGGAGGATGAATACCCAATTGAAGGAACTCGATATCGCATTGCCCTCTACAAGCCAGATCTTTTCCCTCATCTTTAATAATTCCAATCAGGTGTTGTAACCCATAAAAGGTATTTGTCTTGTGTTGTCCTCTTGGTATAGAAGGAGAAGCAAGAGTTCATGGATTATAAGCTAAACTCTCATTTGCCTTATTATTTAATATTTTTAATTGACTCACGTTTCTTTTCCAAAAGTGTTTTGTATGGTCCTCTTGGTACTCCTCTCATAAGTGTTCTCTCTCTCTCTATGTTAAAATCAGATTGAGCCCATATTATTTTTATGTCTCTGTCTTCAATGCGGTTCCTCTCCTTCATCGAGCTATCTTGCAGCAACCCATGGCGCCTCTATCTCTCTCACTCGTCAACGATGGTCTTTTTCCTCTGTGAGCCTCATCACTGCTCACCGAGCCGTCTCTTTCGTCCGTGAGCCTCGTAGACGCTCACCGAGCAGTCACGTCTTTGGACAACTCACCTGCGCCTCCACTTTAAGCACCTAGAGCATACCCACGACGCCTCATGCAAGCGCAGAAAGCTCTGCGCAAGCACCACAACAGCAGCAAACTGACGTCCACCTTTGTGGTCTGGTTCAGGTCGCCAGAGATGCCGCCCTCATATCTCACAACCTCAGAGATGCCGCCCTCAATTTCATCTCTCCTCCAAGATGATGTTTCTTTGTGCGTGCACATGACCTCCGCTTTCTTTCTTCCTTTTTGGGCTGTTGCAGACTTATTTTTCAATTTTTATTTATTCCCTCCAATATGCAGCTGCACCTTTCTATTTCTCCTACAACAAATTCCCTTTTGCACTTTAACTCGCTGCCAGCCTCCATCTCAATTCTTTCTTTTTTTTTCGCCGCTCTCCATCTCTCTGGCCGCCGATCTCGGATGAAACTGGGGCAGTTTTAGCTCCATGAAGTTGAAAGCTTGGTCAGAATCTTCGACTCCATCCATGCCCTTTTCTCTCTCATTCTCTCTTTGATAAGTCCCCTCTCTGTTTGTTCTTTTTGTCTTATTAAAATTTGTTGTTCTTGATATCCATGTTACGAAAATAGGGTTTAGGGTATGAGTTTATTGTCTTCTCTTTATGAAGAAATTTCCCTTGATTTTAATTCCATTAATTTCTTTTATGGTTTGATTTCTAAACCTAACCATGACTTTGGTGCAGAACTTGTTCTACTTTTATTCTAAAATTATATAACTGGTACCTGACTCCATTTCTTTGGGATAAAAAGCCTAAACTTTGGTTGAGTTGAGTTTTATGGTACCCCTGCTGCTAGGTTTGATGAGTTTTATGATTTTTGTCATGTTTGTTTGTTTGTTAAGCTTTGACTGGTTTCGAAGATAAACAAACAATTTATTTCTATTTTTACTGAAATTATCTGTTGGGTGAGTGATTTTTAACTAATACAAGTGTATTTTTGGATAAATGGATGCATGTTGCTTTGTTAAGGCTTTTTGGATGGATGATACAGATGTTTTGGAATGATATTTATTATCTTTATATGTATTTTTATCATGGGTTGTAACTTGGGTTGTAACTTGTAACTATAATTTTTATCAGGGGTTGTAAGTTGTAACTGTCGGCCCAATATGGGTGTTTTGATTAACTTTCAAAAGTCCAAAATGGATCATAACCATACACATAAACAGATAGAACAGGAAGAGTAGATGAAGTTTCATACCTCTATCGACGGAAATGGTGGCCGGAAACGCTGGAAAATGATCCTAAGCCACCAACACTTCCAGTGGTTTCAGCCACCAATTCTTGGGTTTTCGAGCTGGGAAATGGCCTGGGTTAGGTAGAGGATGTCAATACGAAATTTTTGAGACCAATCTTGCTTGAAAAGGTCGCTGGACGGTGAAAAAATCGCCGGTCAAAGTTCGGCGTCGCGGAGAGAGAATAGAGAGAAGTCGGAAGATAGAGAAGTAGCACTGAAGAGAGAAAATGATGTGTAAAAAATCTATTTTTGGATATTTAAATTTTAAATTCTCCAAAATTACTATTGGTCTAGGGCAAAAAGTTTGGCAAAGAAAAAGAAAAACAAAGGACCGATAAAAGCGTTGTCAACAGACGGTCAAATGACTAAAAAAGAAAGGTAGGTGCTGCCTGAATGGTCTTTTTATATATTGGCTGCTTTGCTGATGTAAACATTGCTTTACCAATCCCACCCCTATTTGCAAATATCTAAACTCCCAGTTCACTTGTCTTGAACTGAATCAATGTTAAAAAAAGCTAATATTAGCAAAAGTTGGATGCATGAATTTTCAAATACTAGCAAGAAGAAAGGGTGCAGATGCATTGAATGCAAGCAAATATGGGTGCCAAGAAATGAAGGTGGCTGAGACTTTGGGTCGTGGGTAAGGGAGGGGGTGTGATATGATGATGAGGTTCAGGGAGAGGGGGGGTTTGGGTCGGAGAGAGAGAGAGAGAGAGAGAGAGAGAGAGAGAGAGAGAGAGATGTACCAAATCCCTCATGCCCAACTATCTTGGATGGATGCTTTTTGCTAAATGAAGTTACCTTTTGCTGCATGGAAACAGTCAATTCGCCGACATTATAATTATTTTAGTGTTGCCACATAATTAGCTAGTAAATAATATATGTTCCTTCTGCATATTCCCTTTTAATTCTGTGCAGTCTAGAACTTATTCAATTCATGGGCAAAAACAAAAACCCCACCACCCACCTCGCTGCCTCAGTTCATGGGCTATATATCTGTGTTTACTATATATAATAGAATCATAATAAAAGCACAAAAAGTTTTTCTTTTTTTTTTCTTTTTTTTTTTTTGGGTTATATACGCAATCTTAATTATTAAAATCCAAAAATGAGCACCGAGTGTCGACACCCTCGCTCTCATTGTGAAGCAAAGGTCGAAGTTGAAGCCTTTACCTCTCTCGCGCACTCGAGCTTTCGTCAAAATATGTCGACACTCTCTCCTAATGCCCCTCCTCCGTCCCTCCCCATTTGCATCTTCCATCGCTCTCTCTCTCTCTCTCTCTCTCTCTCTCTCTCTCCATCCCTCTGTGTATGTGTCTGTTTCTGTACTCTGCTTCTCCCAACAACATCAAGACATCCCCCAAATTGAAATTCGTCACTTCCCACATCAAAACTATCAAATCGAGATCCGCGTTTTCCAGATCAATCAATTTCGGTGGAATTTTCAATCTCTATATGGTCTGATGGTTGGAGAAAAGGTCTTCAATTTTGTTTTCCTATTTGTGTAAATTGTTTTGGAGGGAAAACATCAACCATTTGAGGAAGGCAAAATGAATCGAAGCAAAAACATGATAATAAGATTTCTACGTTTAAAATAATTAGTATTAGTTGAAAGACAAAACATGACAGTAAATGCCTTGAATTATCAATTTTTCTCTTCCTGTGTCGCTTGCTTTTTCAACTACAGAGGACACCTAAAGTTTTCAAACCGTCAATGTATTGATATAAAACTCAGAAATCAACTCCTCCCTTCAAGAAAACGACACAAATGAGTGAGAAAAAACTAATATAAAACTAATATAAAACTCAGAAATCAAGTCCAATAACACATTGAATACTCAGAAATCAACCTATAATTATCAAACTGCAAAACGCAGCATTAAAATTTCAACTTACTGAAGCAAGTTCTTCAATGACAATTGCTCTGTTTCCATCCCTCTCAAAAAGTTCATATACAATACACATCGAGCATGTTGTTTGCAATGATCAAGCGCCTCAAGCTGATGAACACTTAATGCAGCGGCACAGAACTCTTCAAAATCCATTCTTCTGTATTGAAGTGCATTTAGCTGTTATGGAAGAAATAACCAGTCAGTACTTTTACAACACATCTAATACCATAGAAAAAGTCATGGAACATCAAAGCAAACATTAGCAACCAAATTATTACCGAGACTCCTTCATTGCATCTGCAGCATTTTTCATCAGAGCCTGCCGAGGACAAAATGAAAAGAACAGTTTGAGCATTAAATTATCTGAGAGAGAGAGAGAAAGCAACCATTCTAATTGGGACTTGAGGAGTATATAGGAGGCTGCCTCAGGGGTAAAACAGGAAGAGAGAGAATTGAGGTTGTGGAGATGGCGTTTGAGGTATGTGATTGCTTTTTCTGGGAGCAGGGTGTCGGAGGGAGCACAGCGAAAGGAAGATGGCTTGTGAATATGAGGTTTCAGGAGGGGCATTTCTGGAATTGGAGAAGTTAGATGTTTATCAGAAGCACAACGGTAAGCTGACGGAGAAGTTAGAAGTCGAAGTAGGATTTGTCTTTATTTCAGGCCCGTAGAGCCTAACCAGTGGGTCAACTGAAAGGTCCTGTTTGGTGGGCTAGTTTGGACTGGACAAGTCCAATTAATTGAACGTTGGTCTAGTCCATTGTTTGATGCTACGGGTTTTCAATTCGGTTTGATCTTGTGGGATCATTTTTACCCAGCGATAAACTAATAATAATAAATAAAATAAATTCTGATTTAAGTTGAGGTAACATATAAGACAACGATAAACTTTACAAGTCTTCCTACAAAATTGTAACCTTACGGAAGCCACTTTTATAAATAAACAAAATGACTTTCCAACAAATAAGTTAAACCAGAAAATCTAAGGGTAGCCACATGCATAATGACTCCTCAAACAGTCATTTTAGTGAAAATGGACAATCGAGTAAGTATCGAACAAACAAACAAATTAATAAAGTCGACCGACCACCCAAGACGGTTTTTGACAGATACCCATCTCCATCAGGGGCCCGACAAATGCCAAAAAACAAAACTCCAAAACTAAAATACGTACTAGTTTTGTTTTTAACCGTCCGATGGCTTTTATAGGGTCTAGATTTAAAACAAAATTTAATAACCAGTTTTATACCTAGCTGATATACCTCCATCTTCAGTCTAATACCCGTGCTTCTCCCCAAAAAAACGAAAGGAAACGAGGTTTGGATTATTTTTGCAGATATAAAAGCCATCTGGCGATTCAAAACAAAACTCCGTACATACACCGTAATGGAGAAGACCCCAAGAGGGTTTGGGTTATTTTTGCAGATATAAAAATTGAATGCTGGTGCCTCCCTCCAAGAAAACGACATGCCTAAACTCCGTGGCTGATGGATTATGGAGAGGACTTGACTTGAGTGCGTAGTAGTAAGTATTATTGTCGTTTTGCCTGTAAAGACAAATATTCGAATTTAAAGACTTGGCATGCCGCCCAATATTCGTCGCGTGTATATATATATATATATATATATAAACTTAAAAACCAAGCTAGCACAACAGGCATATTATATAATGCAATGCAGGTGATCAAAGTAGCTAGGTTTTTGGTTATCATTTTGTAAGACAGAGAGGGAGAGAGTTGAGTGGATCCATGGAGCTAAATCGTTTTGAGAAAGTATTGAAGGCCACCGATGTCGAAAGACTTGTGGTGACCAGCGCCATGCTTGCGATGCTACCTCGTGTCGATCCAGATCGTGATATCCCAATCAGAGTTTTCGACAACCAAAGGCGTCGGGTTTACGAGTTCAGATTATCAGGCAGGCAATGGGGCAAATACAGAAAGCCAGTTTTCCAGTCTAGAGAATGGAGAGTGTTTGTCAAGGACAGAGGCGTTGTAGCTGGGGATGTGCTCTTTTTCTGGGTGGAGGAGAACCCTTTTCATCGAACACAATATCGAATTGCACTCTACAAGCCAGGGCTTTTCCCTTAATAGACTCAATAACCTCAACTAAAACCTAGACCACCACACCCCAACAGTCATAACACCCCCTACCCACCCCCACCCCAGCCCCTACAACCCCATCCCAGCCACAATCGACACCCACCTCTCTCTCTCTCTCTCTCTCTCTCTCTCTCTCTCTCTCTCTGCCAACCCCTCCCACCACCATCAACACTGAAAAATTGTTGATGAAGGCAATCAACATGATATGAGTTACTTGTATGCCTTCGCAAAAGTTCACAACAGGATGGAACCAAACCCCTATGAAACCCTGACCCAAAAAAAATGAAACCATCCTTAAAATCCTTTTGAAACGAGAAGTCAATCCATGTCCGGAACATATACTCATCATGTTATATGGTTTAAACCAAAAACAAGTTATACGGTTTAAAACTCGAACCAAACCGTAAATAATGTTTTGATTTTGAGCTTTCACAAATTTGCCTAAATTGAACCGGACTGTCTACCTATATTTTTATGTATTTGTATGTTATTATAAACATGTAGTCCTCACAATAATGTACCTTAATCTTTTTTATTTTTTGCAATTTGGTTTCGGCGTTAATTAACTTCACTGTCAAAATTTACATTAACTGCCACATGGCAGGCTTCGGTCCCACCTACTTTAAACTTTAAACCTTACGTTTCGTCCAAAAACAATTTGAAAAATACTAATTTTCGTCCAAAAACAATTTGAAAAGTACTAATTTTTCAACACTTACAACTTTTCTTAGATGGGATTTTTATCGCATCTACGAAACCGATAACTTTCTCAAAATTAATTTTGTTTATTTTTATAAAATGATTGATACAGGCTACAGCAGTATTTACAGATGATCTCAAAAAAAGACTTAAGACATCTTCAAACAAAAATGACAACTTGTTATTTAAAGTAGTATAACAAAATCTAACCAAAGCCAGTCTGAGAGTTAGGTAATATAGGTGATGATGTTCCAGTCCAGTGTGCTTATTAGGTCCATGTAATATCTCTCAATACCAATTCGTACGTGAGCAAGCATGCATGCATGCATGTGTGTACGTAGAAGCTTCCGATCATTACATGATTATATGTTCACATGATTATGCCGCATAATTAAATTAACTAGTAAATAATATATATGTTGTAATTAAAATATGTTTGATATTAGGCTCATTTTAAAGATCTCATTGAGATCTTATTAATGCTACATTGAGATCTTTTCCCTTGCCTTTAATTCAATCAAGTGTTGCAATCAGTTGTTGAGATACTTTTTGTTGGAGAGAGAGAGAGAGAGAGAGAGAGAGAGAGAGAGAGAGAGAGAGATCCCAATTCCTTTTTGTGGGGGGAGCAGAGACGTAGAGACAAACAGAAGCCAGCTCCTTTGACCAAAGAAAAGAAATAAAACAACTTTTTTTGTGGGACCAAGACTGTTTAGCATTAGAAGAAAGTGTTATGATAATTTTAGGTCCCATGTGTTCAAGATTCGTCTGTTCAAAACTCTCCCCAATACAACGCGGTATCTGTTTCAGTTTCAGAACTTTCCCCAATACACGCGGTATTTGTTTCAGTTTCAGAGACGAATACTTGTCTTTTAGGTACTGCAAATTCTGTATTTTAACAAACTACTTTTGTGCGTTTTTAGGTACTGAAATTCCTATATTTTAACAAACTATTTGTTTAACAAATGAATCACCAAGTCTGCCCTAAACCCTAATTAAGGAAGTTAATGACATGATTGAAGATAAATATGAAGGTAAATAACACTATGTCAAATATATTTTACATGACAACTTATTTTAAATTTGAGTTTTAAGTAAAGATTTAAAAATAGGTGGAAATGCGTCTTGTAAGGGTCTATATTGAAACAATTTTGTGGACATGTGTCTTGTAGAGCAAGTAATCCGACCAAGTGCTTAAAGGCTAAACTAAACACATAAAAATATGACAACATCCATTTTCTTCTTCGATTCCACGTGAAATCTAGTCATTTCCCAAGCTAACCTAGTCTAGTCCTCTGCACACGTGGCCTAACCTACACTTTTTCATTCAACTTCTCCACGACCGTCGTATAAGACATGGTTTAGATTCAATTTTTGCCGCCACAGTTCCCAATGTTAAAAAGGGGTAGAAATTAATAAAAGTTTTCTTCCTCTGTCAATGCAGCAACTACGTAATGACATTTTATTATATTTACAAGTATTCTCCCTCTGTCAACTACCTTATGGCGGAGGTCAGGGCAGAATAAAGATAATCTCGTTTCCTTAGTTTAATGTATCTATACAGGGCTGTTTTAAAATACTTAATGTCAATATTTTACTGAAATAGTACCACGTCCCTTAAGAATTTCTAAATCCTAGGCAACTTGCTGCTACTTTGAGAGAAATTTTGGTGTTTCGAATTTGGTATCTCTTCCGAAAACTTAATTTTAAAAACATACTTTGGTTGGTTCGTTAATTGAAAATGGAAATATCAAACAATCAAAACAATGAGAAAAAAAATTATAGAAGAATATGACTAGAAAATGAATCGCATAAAAGTAATAAACAAATTATAGAAGAAAACATACTTTGTGCTAAATTTAAATTTTTGGGAAGATGGATGAGCTAAATTTTTCTGATGTGAAATTTTAGCCCACACGTACACGTACCAACTTTTTCTTTCCATAGCATGTTCTGACTCTGCATGGGAACATTCAAAACTAATTCCAGGGTTTCCGCTTGACGAAAACAAAATAATAATTTCTAGGGTGTCTGGGTGCCGGCGCTAGCGACAAAGATATTCAACTTTCCAACCAAAACAAACAAATATTAAACAGTTCGTGAAGTTCGCCTCCTGTGATAGCTTATGGCCTCTTAATGTTAAGCATTAAATTAATATAAAGATTTGATTTTATCTTATATTAAATAACATCAAATAAATTTTCTATACTATTGGTATAATCAATTCTATACTATTTTAATGCCCAACTTGGAAACCATGAGCGGAGAAGATAACCCCCAGCTCCCAAAAAACGAAGAGTGCTCTCTCTCTCTCTCTCTCTTATATATATACGTGCATCTCAAGCCAGTATTATTTTGAACTCAGAGTCTTTCTGTTCAAGGATCTCAACCTAAGCAGCGAAGTTTGAGTTTGGTGCTCAAACTTTGTAAAAAGAGGCCGGCCGGAGAGAAATGGAGCGCTGTGAAAAAGAGTTATCGCCCACTGACGTCAATCAAAGACTAGCAGTGACAAAGGAGATGCTTGAATTCCTGCCCCCTATAGATCCAGAGAACGATGTCCCAGTGAGAGTCTTAGACGAAACGGGTAAGGTCTATGTGTTCTATTTATCTTGCAGACAAGGCAAGCACCGGAAACCAGTTTTCCAGTCAAAACACTGGAGAGTTTTTGTCAAGGAGAGAGACATTGCTGCTGGCGATGTCATGTACTTCTGGGCTGAGGAAAATGCATTTCATCAAACACAATACAGAATTGCGCTGCTGAAAATGCTTTTTTCCTGACCAAGTAACCAGATCTTCAAGAATATTATAGTTATTCTTGCAATTTAGTCTGGCTTTGTCCAATTTGCTAGTTAGAGAGTGCCTAACTGTGTTAGATAAATTAATGGGTACTGCTCTGCCCTATCTTGGTTCTGTTGTTTGTATCCTATTGTGTATGCTTTGCATCCCTGATGGATGCACATTTGGTATGTACATATATATTGCTCCTGTAGGAGATTGTATCTTTTCGACTTAACGTTGGGTTTGTTTATATAGCTCTACTTCATTTTAAAAGTTGTACAATTTGTGTTACCTCAGTGGTTGAGGTCCTTCTCATCTTCCCCAATGGCACCAGTTCGAAACCCGCCAAGTGTGAAATTGTCTTGTTGGAGTCAACATATTTCGCATTAGAATGTTCTTTTCCCTTTAATATTTGATTGAAATAATCTTAAAAGCAGATAGTCCATGTGATCACCATTCGTGCATTCTCTTATTCCCAGAAATGGGTAACTCACGAACTGAAGAATCTCTATATAAAAAATACTCTCATCTTTGTAGATCCCAGAGGAACAAATGGAGGATTCTAAAACTTGGTGGGAGCAACTAATCCCACTCCCACCAAGTGCTTAAAGGCTAAACACATAAAAATATGCCTCGGGTCATGCCCTAAAAACAGTATTATAGGGCCTCGGGTTAGAGTTTACATAGGAAACATAAAACTTAGCACTACAGTAGAGATCAGCCTGTAGTGTAACTTTGGATTATAGCTAAATGATTAAATTTTACGTGTTTTAAGACATCAATTTTTTATGAATAATTCATCTACTCCTCTGAATTAAGAAGACAACATCCTTGTTCTTTTTTGATTCACGTGAAATCTAGTCATGTCCAAGCTAACATAGCCTAGTCCTCTGCATACGTGGCCTAACCAACACTTTTTCATTCAAGTTCTCTTCAGGGAGTGTCGGAAGCGGATGGTCTTCCAGGACCACCAAACTAATGTCCTTATCTATATTTTGTATTAAGTTAGTCACTCCACTTGCTTGTTTTTGCTGAGTGTGTGCTGGCTTAATTTTTATGTTCTGTTCGTGGCTCTTGCCTCTTAATGAAGTTCCTTTTCGTCCAAAAAAAAAGAAAATAAATTATTTGCTATGAATAAATAATGTCAAGAGTGGTTCATAATAAAAATGAAACACTACCACATCAATTGGTATCCACAAATGGGTAGTGCTTTTAGCATCTCTAGTATATATTAATTACTTGACGAATTATAGGCCGAGCATAGAATTTGAAAATCTAGTTAATTGGTTTTGGTAGTGCTTTTAGCATCAAGTATATGTTTTTTTTATCCCATTTCCGTTCTCCAACTCTTGTTTGATACTAGTAATAACATTGCATTTTCTCTCATATTTACCTTCCAATTAAAAAAAATAATGAAGTCATAAATCAGAAAACAAAATTTTAAGAACTGTGGAATAAAAAAAACATAGCATAATTGTTTCACAATCTAAAGTCTATTATCAATTTGAAATTCAGAACAACAAATTGACACACATAACTTTAAATATCCCTATGGCTCATTTTGCTCAATGGTCTCATCCATTCCATTCCAATTCAATCTTGAAGCAGCCGAGCGCAAACATGTAACAGAAGAAGGATCTAAATGCACCGAGATATGTCATGCCACCAACTAATCCATAAATTTTCAGGAAGACTACCACAACATTCCCCACATCCTCAATTCATCTCTTTCCCATGAGCGTTGTGAACAAGCTCCCAAATGAAAACTGAGGTTACTTGGTGAGGAAGCCTGATCAAAAGCAAGTGACAAAATCTCTAGGCAGAGGCGGCTGATCACTTAAAAGGACGCCTTTGTTGAAGATCAGTAATGAATGCAGTTTTCTTCTGCATATTCCCTTTTAATTCTGCGCACTCTACCAATTCTGGTATCAGAGCTTCTTCAGTTCATGGTCACAAAAACAAAAACCCAACCACCGACCTCGCTGCCTCGAGCCAAGAGCTGGACCCTATTACCCATGATTATTTGGCTGGACAAATTCAAGATATATGATCAAGAATCCCACCAATCGTCATTAATATGCCCAACTCCAGAAAACTATGGATTCTTAGTTGATTTGTTGATTTTTTAAAATCAATAATCCTTTTATATATATTTTTTTTCTCTCAAAACTGATGGCGTCACAGCCATGACTTTAACTATCTATAAACCAGGGACTCAGATTACTGGATCCTTAATTTCTTCAACTGGGTGTCTTTAGTAAATCCCCAGAGCCCAAGAGGCCCAATAACCATCTTTGACTAAAGTCATACCCATAAATAATAGTGGCATATGCATGGTGAATGGAATGCGGCTATCAAAAACTGAGTTTTATTTTATTTTTCTAAGAAAAGAAATACAAGAACAAAAAATTCACAAAATTGTTGTCTTGAAATTTTTGTACCAAATCAAGAATTAAGAGAACAATTGTTTGCTATGAAATTCACTAAATCTTTTATATATTTTTTGCTTCTTTGTTTTTTTGTTTTTTCTTTCTATTTTCAATTTAAAACACTCTCTATCATAAGTGATTGTAACTCAGCACACTTTGCTTATAACAACATCATTGTTTATGCCAAAAACTCAATCATCATGAAGCAATTACACCAAGTGGACAAGGAAACAAAAACCTTAGCATAACAAGAGAGAGAGAGAGAGAGAGAGAGAGAGAGAGAGAGAGAGAGAGAGATGACAATAATTGGTAGTAGAGAAGTATGAGGTGCATTGGATGGGGTGTGGGGGGGCGGCCCAGATTCTAATTGAAGAAACAAAATCCAGCTATTATTGCCTCTGTCTACTTCTCAGATGACAAAAATTTGGTACAGTGGCTCTGCATTACCAGTTTCCCACTCCCCTTCCCCCACAACCCATCATAATCCTGCCTAGCTACCTTCCTTCCATCTGCTTTTCAAAAAATAAAAACAAAAATCAAACAAGCTGGGAAACAAACATTATGGATTAAGAACAATTCCAGTTATTGATTTCCATAATGTAATTCATGTCTTCTACATAGAAACATGCACACAAAGACAAGGGAGAGATCATGTGAGGACAATATAGGGAAGGGAAAACCCCATTTGCTAATGATTAATTGGGATTAGAATCCAAGAAATAAGCTTCTTCAAATCAAAATCAATTGTAGAACTCATTTGAGATTACTTTTATAGGAAACACTTTTGTTTATAAGCGATTTTTTTTTACTATAAAACACTTGAAAGTACTTCATGAAGAAAGTACATACTAGAAAGCACTTTTACGATCTATGAGCACTTTTATACTTTTTTGTCCTAAACCCTAAACTATGAACCATGAACAAAGCTTCCAGCAACGATCCCTTCCAACAACATCCCAATTTCCTAATGATTTTAAGTGGCGCACATAAGGCCATAAAAAAAATTTGTGGATTAACCATTTCTTTATCACATTGACTCTCTCATCAACATTGGTCACCCCCAACTGCTACCTTCAAATTTATAGTCAATTGAATTATAAATAGCTTTAACAATTGTTGTCTTGCCTATTCCTTCAATCCCCCCATACCTATCATGCGAACAATTGTTGAAATGTGATGGGCTCAACTGTGGGAAATAGAAGAAAACCCACTAGAGAATGAAATCAAACAACAGATTGGATCCATGTCCATTTTAATTGGATATATCCAGTCCAGTCTAACCCACCAAACACGGCCAAAAGCTCATTCGAATCTTGTACATGAGTTCTTTGTTACAGTAAAATAGGTGCGTTTAATACTTGTGTTGAAATCTCTTCAACAATCTTATGAATGAAATTAGATTTGTGCCTGCCAGTAAAAAACATATGAAACATTAGTGATATGACATTTTGATATTACATATAGGTTTAAAAAAAAAGTCAACTAACTCATGGGCTGTAACTGAAACAAAGAACATGCTCTAGATGTAATCTTTTCAATCAGAATTGAAGGAACTAGTTCGTGAAAAATATTTGGTTACGTAATATATAGATATCATATTATTACATACCATTTATATTTATTGCAGTTTTAGACAAATTTAAGAATTCAATGTTGCTTGGCACCTGCGGAAGATATTTGAGATTCGAGCATTCTCCCAGGTCAAGATGAGCAAGCTTGTCAAGACACTGAAAATACGAAGGCATTTGAACCAAACTTGTACAGCCAAAAAGATTTATATGCAACAATTTTCGACTTTGTGAGAGATCTGGGACTTCAACAAGATGAGTGGAGAAACTAAGATCCATCACTATTTAAGTTCTCTAGATTCTGTCATAAATAAAGAGAAATGACAAGACTTAATAACTTAGACAGAAAAAATAATCACACTAAATTTGATACAATAAGCGAAATAAGCATCAACGAGAGTGGTCTTGTCAATTTATACCACCCATGCCCAAAATACCTGCACTAAAACATCTGGTGAATTAAAGCATAATGACCCTTCTATTTGCTCGATTTTCCATTCAATTCCGACTAGGCCCTTTAAATCACTTGACGATTTGCAATTCAATTTGGTCAAAATATATTCGACAACGTTCGCAACGAAATTGGCCCCTGTCTTGGCAAATATGATTATTGTTAGTGTTTTGTATTTTAGCTGAGTTATGGAATGTCGAAGAGAATGAATAGAAGAATGAAGAAATGCAGAGTGATGAAATGTTTTGCTTCCCTCTAACTGAAATTGCAGAGAGGAATATATTTATCTTCTATCAGAATGAGCACACAAGGCGTGTACTACATAATCGTTAACCTTAGCTTGTTTCACACACAACATATTGAATCTCAGCCACAAATCTAGCTATTCTAGGATCACTACATGTGGCTATTTCAGCCTTACATTTTGGAGCCTTACACCTGTCATTCTAAGAGACAAAGTGCATACACAATTATCGTTCTAGGCTTAGACTATACTAATCAGCTCCCTCCTTTCAGTTCTACAATTATGAGGACAAACAATGGTTTAGCCTTAAGGAATCTTGTTTGAATTAAATTTTTCACAAGTAGAAATAGCAGAGTTTGTTACCCGGTTTTGTTTGAATTGTCACAAGTAGAAATAGCAGAGTTTGAGTTTCTGGTTTAATTTTTGCAAAAGTTGGGTTTTTCTTCAATTTGAGGCCAAAAGTTAGGAATTTGCATTTGATTCTTGTTAAGAAAATAAATAAAATAAAATAAAAAATTGAACTCAATCCCAGTTTGTCGTTTGGTGCAAAATTAAATGGGCACTGAACTTCAAATCCTAGCCAGTCGAGTCCAATATTTCAAAACCTATCTTAATCAGTTCAAACCAGCCCACCAAATGGGCCTTTGAGCAGTTTCAGCAGGCAACCCCTTACTTGGGCAAGGGGGAGCTTAGCCCCAAAAAGTGTTTCCAACGAGCAAATACAGCAGGGTAGTTGGTGGGCTCCACAAGTCTGGGCTAGCCCAAAGGTAGGAATAGCATGGTTTGCTAACATTAGCAATGAAAAAAATCTAAAAAAAAATCTAAAAATTTCAGAATTTTTAAAAATAAATACTTAGTCATATTCTTCACTTCCCACACCAAAACTCTATACAAATTCTTCTCCTCATATCTCATGTGAATAGTGGTTGCCTTTGGGTTGTCATGGCAATGGGTGGAAACACCACAAGCCTTTTGCAAGAGCTGCTACTATTTATGTGAATAGTAATAGCCCTTACCTTGCCCTTTTCCTTTTCTATGACAAATGAGTGAAAGTGCTCTTACAGTACACTTAAAATTAAAGATGTAATGACTTTTTTTTGTTCATGTTCGGATGTAGGGGTCAGTCAATGCATTGCTTTTAGTGCGGTTTCCATCTCTCTCTCTCTCTCACTTTCTTTGTTAGTCTATGATAATATATATATATATAGTGGCGGATCTATTAAGGCACAAGGAGGTGCAGCTGCACCTCCCACATGGAGAGGCCGAAATTTGCCCCTCTGATGGTGCTCAACATTTGTTCGATTAAATGTCTCAAAGAGGCTTTCCTATTTTGGTAGCTAAAAATCGCATCTACTACGACAAGACTCCTTCATATGTGTGTCTAGTTAGAATTGCATACTTATTTTTCTGACACAGAGATGCTACGCAAGGAAGAAGATGCACAAGGAAGAAGATATGTGCTGTTTCTTTTGGGTTTCTCATTAAAACGATGTCGTCTTAGTATATGAGTTTCATTTAAAATGAAACGATGTGTTTTGCTCAAACCTTCTTAGGATATAAAACAGGTATGTTTGGTGGAATAATCACCAAATTAAAAAAATAAAGAATGGAACGATGGATGCTCTCCATCCCTTCCTTTCGAGTCATGTCATCATGAGCAATAGTACCGTCTCATAATCATATTATTAGGTTTTCTTATGTTAAAAACAATGGTGCCTTTTGTTTGTAGTAAAACCTTTATTTTATTTTTTTTTGGAACATCTTAGTTATTTGATATTACATTAGCCTAGCATGAAAACTTAAACGTATTTCTTAGAAAGAAAAAAAAAAAATCATGTCATGAAAGGCTTACGTCTCAATGCCTCAAGACTTACACCTGACCTTAAGCGACCAAAAGGGTATCGTTCAAAACTTCGGCAGGAACTAGGAGTCTGAGGCTTGTGGGAGGGTAAAAATGAAGGCCATGTACATGTAGCTACGAAATATGGATGGTATTAGTTGGTAGTTTTTTTTTTTTTTTTTGCCTTTAGCCTTTTAAATATTGCCCATTCTCTAAAAATTTCCTGGATCCACCGAAAATCCAAGTGAGACATGATTTGTCATGTTCTGTGAAGGTTTCCATATATGATATCAAGATTCTATGCAGTGTGGGGGGAGGAGAGAAGGTTATTTCTGTTTTTCTTTTTTTCCGTCAACTGGGGTCTTTGTCGCAACTTTATCTAAAGTTCACTTGCCCAATATCATACATATTTTACAACATATTCTATTTACTGTTTTGCCCCCCAAAGAAAAAAAAACTATTTACTGTAAAAAAGGAACAGCTCCAGGGGCTATGTTTTCGTGATGTCCTATTTCCCTTCTCATATGCAAAATTTTCTTCTTGTTTTGTTTTATTTTTGCAGCAAAAAATAAAAATAAAACTCAGCCATTTTTTAACTTTCAAGAAAAACTCAAATTTTAAAATGTTGCCATGTAAGATAATATTATCCTAGTATTATATACTAAATTACAATCTTTCACACATCCACCCACCTTCATATTAATGTTTTTATACTTCATATTTTGTATTACATTTTTTTTTTCTAGTAACAATTCCTAATTTCTAGCATATCTATAATTTCATTTTTTTAGTTTATATCACATTGTATATCACCTCTCTAATAGAGGTGGGCCCAATTGTATTTGTGGGCTCCACCTCTATTGGAGAGGTAGTACACAAGGGCGGACCTAAGCTTAGGCTGGAGTGGGCTCCAGCCTAGGGGAAGATCTATAAAGTATTGAACATGGTTTAAATGTTATAAGTTTTATTTCTACTCTAATAAATATTAGCCTACTCCTAAAGCATATAGGAAATAATAACTTCAATCCAAACCTATATAAATTCGCCGGAAAAATCATTGTAAGTGCTTCAAATTGCCCATTTGCTCAACTGGTGTGCAGATTACCTTATTTCCATTTTCAACGTCTTTGCCCTTTTACTTTCATCTATTTTTATATTACTCCATTTACTTAAGTTTACAATGTAAATAAGGAAGTTCCCCCCAATTTGGATTCAAATAAAAATACTAGAAAATCAAATTCACACCAAATCAAAATATGAAAAATCGGTTTTAGTGCAAAATATGATTTAGGCTAAAAATCATGGCTCATTAAGTCAATATATACTTCATATTAAAATTCCATAAAATCAGTTACCAAAAAAAAAAAATTCCATAAAATCAAGTTTTCTTATTTGATGTGTAAGGAATAAAAGCCGCCAAAAATTATCTTGAGAAAATGAGTATTCCAAAAAACCATTTTTCATACTTAGTCAATATTGCACCTCCGCTAAAAAATTTCTAGGTCCGCCAGTGGCTACACCCATAGAGAGCAAACATAAAAAAATTTCTTCTAGCCACCAAAAATGCCATATTTGAATCTTGAGAGCCAAGAGGAAATAGCTCTCCTCCTCTAAAAAATTTACCAACCTATCTTCAGTAGGTACTTCAATCTTGGTAAGTTTTTTTATTTTATATATATTCAATTTCCAATTTTAATTGTTGTTGTTAAGTTTTTATGATTTAGGGTTAGGGTGAAAACTTTTGGAGACTGTTGATATATATTTTATTTTTGCAACTTGAATTATTAATTAGCATATATGATATTTTTAAGTTGGACAATGTATTTGATTTGGTATTTATTTATATTTTGTACTTCTTTATGTTATATTTGCTTGTAATGTGGCCATGTTTGATTTATAAAATTTTATTTACATTTTTGTTTGAAGAGAAAAAAAAAATGCTTATAATATATCTCATCTATAAAAATATATATATATTTAGCCTACCCCTATAAAAATTTCTGGGTCCGCCATTGGTAGTACACAATGTGATATAAAAATATGATAAACCTAGCATTACTTTTTTTTTATTTTTCTCTCAAACACTCTCCACATCTCTCCCTCTCAAACCCTAATCGCTGCTCTTATCCTAAGGGAGTGGGAGGGAAGGTCACTGCCTTTATTGCATATAAAATTGCATTATATGATAGCACACCAGGCATAAATCCATCAAACTTTGGCTACATTAACAAAGTTCAAAGCCTTGTCAATGAAGTTTATGTGAGACTAAGACTTTACCAATTCGAAAAACACTGAGCTTGAATTGCAGCAGATATGCAAGGACAAGCAATTCAACAAGCACTAGAAAGATGATATGGCGAAGAAAACATAAAAAGAGTTTCAGATTGATTAGTTTGCTTGAATTACTTGGTTATAATTGTTTTGTGTACAATTATCCAATACTCGTCAGAAGAAAGCCGAAACCCATTTGCTGCTGTCCAAACTATACCTCTCCACTCACCCAGCGCGCCTGGGAGTTTATACTCGCCCTTTTACTTTATTTTTGTGGTGAGGATTGTACATGTTAGAAGAAATGAATAAATAGCTTATATTATAGAGTCACTATAATAAAATGTAGAGAGTAACAAAATACACTACTATAGGGTTGTACTTCTTTCAAGTGATTGATTTTTTGGGATCATGTTGGGTGTCACTTTGTGGCCGCTTTCTTTTCTGTTTTTGGTCAAGACTGTCTGCCCGCTTTCTTAGAAAAACTACATTGATCAGAATCTTTTCAACAGTTTGCCGACACGAAAAGGAGGGGAGAGGCTAAAGGTAGCTTCGACAGAATCACAGACGCATATTCAAAAGTGACTTCGACACGAAATCCCTATCGCTATCGACCGTTTTTCTAGAATTTGATGACGATAAGAGTGACGACGACAAGTTCACGTATTCGTACGTCAGCATGCTTGAATGCATAAAGAAGTTTCCAATCATCACATGATTATGCCGCATAATTAACTAGTAAATAATATATATGTTTGATATTAGGCTCATTTTAAAGATGTACATTTCTCACATAATAATAAGATTTTTTCATTTTAACTTATATCAAAATAATTATGATAGTAAATGACAGGATTCGACACAAATTTCACTTTGGAATATGAGCTGAATCTTATGCTTGTCTGATATCTGGCAGGTGCCAAGCATGCACAGAATTCGGCTCATATCCCAAAGTGAAATTTGGGTCGGATCCTGTCAGTAAATGCCTTGAATTGTCAACTTTTCTCTCTTTGTGTCGCTTGCTTTTTCAACTACAAGTCATTGTATTGATAATTAGAGAGAGGGCGAATATTTTCCAAATTATCCAAATACATTGACTTCTATTGCCAAGCCGATCAACTTCTGAAGCCAACTGATCTCAAGATAGCAAAAATACAAAAACAAAAGTTGGATGCATGAATCTAAAGGATTGGAGACATTTCACATTAAATCTAGAAATTATAGAAGAAAATATAGTGGGCTTTAATTTAAATGTGGGGATGAGCTAAATTTATATTTTTGTGGTGAAATTTTAGCCCACATGTTATTTTACGACGTACCAACTTTTTCTTTCCAAAGCATCTTTGCATGGGAACAGTCAAAACTAATTCTAGGGTGTCCGGGTGCCGGCCCTACTCACAAAGATATTCAACTTTAGTCTGAAATTGCAATTCTCTTTTGCTTTGTTTTTGTTTTGATTTTCTTTTACTTGGAGCAACCCATTTGACCCGTCATTCACTATCAACAGTGTAGATTACCCCACATCCCAAAACAGTTTATCCAATGGCCTATAATGGTGGTGCATACCTCATTTATATCTAATTAGGGTTGTTGGGCCCCACCATTGCAAAATTATTCGGACTATCTACAAAACTTATGGTTTCATGTCATGTTATCAATCTTCAATTAAGGAAACTGAACCCCAGCTCCCAACAAACGATGAGTGGTCTCTCTCTCTCTCTTACTTATATACATGCATCTCATGCCAATATTATTATGAACTCAGAGTCTTTCTGTTCAAGGATCTCAACATAAGCAGCTAGCTACGCCGTACGGAGCTTGACAGTTTTAGTTTGGTGCTCAGACTTTGTAAAAAGAGCCCGGCCGGAGAGAAATGGAGCGCTGTGAAAAAGAGTTATCGCCCACTGATGTCAGTCAAAGACTAGCGGTGACGAAGGGGATGCTTGAATTCCTGCCCCCTATAGATCCAGAGCATGTTGTCCCAGTCAGAGTCTTAGACGAAACGGGTAAGGTCTATGTATTCTATTTATCTTGCAGACAAGGCAAGTACAGAAAACCAGTTCTCCAGTCAAAACAATGGAGAGTCTTTGTCAAGGAGAGAGGCATTGCTGCTGGCGATGTCATGTATTTCTGGGCTGAGGAAAATGCATTTCATCAAACACAATACAGAATTGCGCTGCTGAAAATGCTTTTTTCCTAACCAAGTAACCAGATCTTCAAGAATATTATAGCTAACCTATTTTCAATGAATTATGGTTAGTACTAGTTATTCTTGCAATTTACTCTGGCTTTGTCCAATTTGCTAGTTAGAGAGTGCCTAACTATGTTAGATAAATTAATGGGTACTGCTCTGCCCTATCTTGGTTCTGTTGTTTGTTTCCTGTAGTGTATGCTTTGCATCCCTGATGGATGCGCATATGGTATGCATGTTTTTGCATATATATATATATATATTGCTCCTGTAGGGGATTGTATCTTTTCGACTTAACGTTGGGTTTGTTTATATAGCTCTATTTCATTTTAAAAGTTGTACAATTTGTGTTACCTCAGTTGTTGAGGTCCTTTTCTTCTCCCCCAATGACACCAGTTCGAAACCCGTGAAGTGTGAAATTGTCTTGTTTCATTCCAGTTCTCTCCAGGGAGTGTTGGAAGCGGATGGTCTTCCAGGACCACCAAACTAATGTCTTTATCTATATTTTTGTATTAAGTTAGCCTCTCCACTTGCTTGCTTTGGCTGAGTGTGTGTTGGCTTAGTTTTTATGTTCTGTTCGTGGCTCTTGGCTCTTAATGAAGTTCCTTTTAGTCCCAAAAAAAAAAAGGACAAATTATTTGCTACATACTATCCTCTTCGCACGTGCTTCCGCGCCTACGAGAAGCTTTTTTTTAAAAAAATTTAATTTATTTTAGAATTAAAAAAGATAATGGGTAGTTGTGGTCCATAAAAATAAGATTCATTATCTGATTTATCTTTTAATTTTAATTTTTTTAATATGAAAAGGTATGAATTTACCATATTATCCTCATTTAATTAATAATTTCAATTCTTAATGTTTGCATTAACCAATGGTATTTTCTGGTATTTTGAATGTTTCACCATTCACTGCATTTTGCTTTATATATATAGATGAATAAATAATGTCAAAAGTGAGTTCATAATAAAAATGAAACACTGCCAAATCCACAAATGGGTATAGTAAATTAGCATCTCTAGTATATATTACTCGACGAAATTGGTTTTGGTAGTGCTTTTAGCATTAAGTATATGTTTTTTTTATCCCATTTCCGTTCTCCAACTCTTGTTTGATACTAGTAATAACATTGCATTTTCTCTCATATTTACCTTCCAATTAAAAAAAATAATGAAGTCATAAATGAGAAAACAAAATTTTAAGAACTGTGGAATAAAAAAAAACAAAGCATAATTGTTGCACAATCTAAAGTCTATTATCAATTTGAAATTCAGAACAGCAAATTGACACACATAACTTTAAATATCCCTATGGCTACTCATTTTGCTCAATTAATGGTCTCTCATCCATTCCATTCCAACTCAATCTTGAAGCAGCCGAGCGCAAACATGTAACAGAAGAAGGATCTAAATGCACCGAGATATGTCATGCCACCAACTAATCCATAAATTTTCAGGAAGACTACCACAACATTCCCCACCTCCTCAATTCATCACTTTCCCATGAGCGTTGTGAACAAGCTCCCAAAATGAAAACTGAGGTTACTTGGTGAGGAAGTCTGATCATGGGCACAAAAACAAAACAAAAACCCCACCACCGACCTCGCTGCCTCAAGCCAAGAGCTGGACCCTATTACCCATGATTATTTGGCTGGACAAATTCAAGATATACGATCAAGAATCCCACCAATCGTCATTAATTAGCCCAACTCCATAAAACTATGGATTCTAAGGCTACCTAAAAGCAGAACCCTTATAGTTTTGTATCCAAGATTTTGAATCAGTAAAGGGACTAGTGAGGATGATTTGTTGAGTTTTTTTTCATCAATAATCTTTTTATATATATTGTTTTTTTCAAAACTGATGGCGTCACAGCCATGACTTTAACTATCTATAAACCAAGGACTGAGATTACTGGATCCTTACTTTCTTCGACTGGGTGTCTTTAGTAAATCCCCAGAGCCCAAGAGGCCCAATAACCATCTTTGACTAAAGTCAAACCCCTTTTGAGTCAAACCCATAAATAATAGTGGCATATGCATGAATGGAATGTGGTTATCCAAAAATTGTTTTGTTTTATTTGTCTAAGAAAAGAAATACAAGAATAAAAATTCACAAAATTGTCTTGAAACTTTTGTACCAAATCAAGAATTAAGAGAACCCTTTTGTGGCTTAAACATTTCTTTATCACATTGACTCTCTCATCAACATTGCTCACCTCCAACTGCTACCTTCAAATTTATAGTCAATTGAATTATAAACTGCTTTAACAATTGTTGTCTTGCCTATTCCTTCAATCCCCCCATATACCTATCATGTGAACAATTGTTCTTGGAACTTGGATATATTATCAACAACATGATATCTAGAAAAATTGAAGTGTCTCAAAACAAGAACAGAAAACCCACTAGACTAATGAAATCAATACCTTTGCAAAAATGTAATTGGCTCAACTGTGGAAATGGAAGAAAACCCACCAGAGAATGAAACCAAACAATAGATTGGACCCATGTCCAGTTTAATTGGATATATCAAATCTCCAAACACGACCAAAAGCTCATTCATATCTCGTACTGTACACAAGACTCTATTCTTTATTACAGTCAAATAGGAGCGTTTAATACTTGTGTTGAAATCTCTTCAACAATCTTATGAATGAAATTAGATTCGTGCCTGCCAATAAAAAACATATGAAACATTAGTGATATGACATTCTGATATTACATATAAGTTCAAAAAAGAGTCAACTAACTCATGGGCTGCAACTGAAACAAAGAACATGCTTTAGATGTACTCTTTTCAAGCAGAATTGAAGGAACTAGTTCATGAAAAATATTTGGTTATGTAATATATAGATATCATATATTACATACCATTTATATTTTAAAAATATATATATGTTATTACATATCATAGTATAGAGTATATAGATGTGGGTTAAGCCATGGCAGCGTGCTTGCTCCCATAAATTAGAAGTTTAGAACATCACTTTGTCCAAAAAAAAAAAAATTATCAATTTTAAATAGAGAACGAGATTAAAAAACCAACTTAAAAAGCTAGTAAGCCTGGTTAAAAAAACATACCCGTGCAAGAAATACCACTCAGACAACTTTGTTGTTTCTGTAAGAACTGGCCTCCATCTCAACACCTTCGCTATGTTATCCTTTAATGTGCATTCATGATTAGCAATTGCCTCACCAAAACTACCTTGCTGGTCACGTACATCCAAAGGATCTACCTTGTAATAAATTGGCTAAACAATTTGTTTCTTTGATAATCTACATTAGAGGATCTTAACCAGTTCAATCAAGCACCACTCGGAGGACGCAAAATTTTCAGTGAATATGATGATTGAAACCCTTGATTCTTCAATAACTTTGAGAAGCATTGGCAATGGAAGTTCTTCTCCTCTTCTATAAAGGTAGGTTTTTATTCCCTTTTGAAGCAACTTGCTATGCAGATTGTATGTAAAATTGTTGTGTGCATCGGCGCCTCTATAACTGAGAAAGACATCATATGCCAATGAATGGGTGAAAGAAGAAGAGGAAGAGGCTCATAATTGAGTGGTCACAGAACCCATAGTGTTTGATTGTACAAGAGCTGAAAGAGTTGGGACTGTTAGTGATGTTAAACGCTCTCTTCGTATATATATATAGGGTTATTCACAGCAATGGTCCCTCAACTATATCCGTATTTACAGTTTGGTCACTTAATTCAATTATTAGTTGCAGAGGTCACTTAAGTAGGTGTTTTGTTGCACCATTAGTCATTCCGTAAAGTCTGTGACTTTTTCTGTTTAAAATGATGACGTGACAAGCATCTCTTAGATTATTAATGGGCAAATGCGACTTTTCAGTTAGGATTATTTGTAGCAATGATCCCTCAACTATACTCGGAGTTACATTTTGGTCACTTAACTCCAAAAAATAGTTACAGAGGTCACTCAATTAGGTGTTGTGTTGCACCGTTAGTCCATATCGTTAGAGAGACTTGACAGTAGGGACTAATAGTGCAACACAACACCCAATTGAGTGACCTCTGCAACTAATAATTGAATTGAGTGACCAAAATGTAATATATATATATATTATACAGTTTCGATCTCTTGGACCATAGGAGTCCAAGAGATTGCGGTCACCCACCGTTGGATATTAATCTAATGGTTCAAAAAAGTTTATTAAAAGGAGTGCAACAGTGAGTGAACCGTTGAATTTATATCCAACGGTGAGTGACCACAAATCTCTTGGATCCCTGTAGTCCAAGAGATCAGGACTGATATATTATATACAGAGAGCTTTAATAGTGTGACATCCTCATTCTGCATTGTATTTTAATTATCTGAACCGTTTATTTTTTAAGTATTACCTTACAGATCATTCATGCAAAAAATCACTCAAATCCGAAACAATTTAACCTCTCACTTGAATGATTGTGGTTTTAGTCTATGTATATACATATATAATAGTAAGCCAATTGCTTAGCAGCTTCTTGCTTTGTGATAATTGATGGTAGTGGTGATATTATATGTCTGCAATGGCTAATATAAACTATTATATTAGCGCCTCATTTCTGACGGTGCACTGGATCCTAAATTTTATAGTCAACTTTGTTAGCGAGATATCCCTATTTTATTAGGATATTATTTTATTTCTTTTTGTATAGATATTATGTAATTAGGAATACCACTTCTTTTCCTCGTTTAACCCCACTAGGGTTTACAACCTTGTATTATAAATACCTCCTTTCGGAGAATGAAATATATCTGAAAATATTCTACCATATTGTTTGACTTGGTATCAGAGCCGACTTTCTGGTAACCTGTGTGTGTTGTGCCCACCCGTGTTCTACTCTGTGCCATAATTTCTTTTTAGGGTTCTTGTGCCCATGTTCTACTCTGTGCCCTAATTTTCTTTTTAGGGTTCTTGTGCCCGTGCCTGTGCTGTGTTTATCGTATCTGCTTCGTGTTGTGTTTCCGCTGCTATCATGGGTGATGATTCCATAGTTGTGACTGGTACTAGTGCGTCTACACCGAAGGAGGCCCGTCCCTCGCGTGATTACTCTACCCCGATTACATCTGACAAATTGGATGGCTCCAATTATGCCTCTTGGTCTCGTGGTGCGCGTATTACGATTACTAGTCGTCGTATGGCAAGTTGGATCAATGGGAAGAAGCCTGCTCTGTCTCAAGATTCCGCTGACTATACCGAATGGGAAGAAGATAATTGTCCGGTGCAGTCATGGCTTCTCAATTCCATGACTAAACCAGTTCGTGCCTTATTCGAACATGGTGCTACTGCTTTTGATATATGGGAGGCTGCTCGGAAGACCTATACTGTGACTCAGAATAGTTCTCGTTTGTTTCAACTCCGACGGCAATCCATACTTATAGGTCAAAATGGTGAATCTGTGAAAGTGTTCTATGAAAAACTTCATGCTATCTGGCAAGAGATTGATTGTCTGCGTCCGCATGAGTTTAAGTGTTCTACTGATGGGGCTCGTCGTCTGAAAGAAATTGAAGTCGATCGAGTTTATGATTTTCTTGGTGGGCTAGATCCACCGTATGATGGTGTTCGTAGCCGTATTCTTGCTCTTAGTCCTGTTCCACCCCCTCTCGAAGCCTATGCCATGGTCATGGAGGAAGATACCCGTCAGTCCGCTATGCTTGGAGGAGGATCGCTGGCTCTTAAGGTGGATCCAGCACGTCACCGACCGGTCGCCCCGCAAGTCACGATCGGTCGCTCTCCGTCAAAAAAGTTTGGATCTTCTGCTGGGTTTCGTCCTTCTACCTCCACCTCCAGCTCTTTTGAAGGTCCGCCTAAGTGCCGCCATTGTAATGGGGATCATTACTCTGAGAAGTGTTTTAAGGAGCATGGTTACCCTGGTTGGTTTGCTGACTACAAAGCTCGTATGTATGGTCCCAAGGCCACTTACACTGTGACTCTTGATGAGGCCCGTCCTCCGACTCCATCTGCAAATCTGTGTGCTTCTGATACTATGCCAGGTATGGGTTCTACTACTTGGATAATTGACACTGGTGCATCTGATCATATGACTTATAATGATAAAATGTTTGATGAGCTGTCGCATAACCCTCGTGACCCTTATATTACTAGTGCTAATGGTTTACCTTCCCCAGTTATTGGTGAAGGTACCATCCATCTTACTCCTTCTTTACCCCTGTCTCATGCACTCTTGGTTCCCAATATTCATTGCAATTTGTTATTTGTTGGGCGTTTACTTGATACACTTAACGCTTCTGCTACCTTCAATTCTACCCATTGTTTTTTCCAGGATCTCAGGATTCACGAGAAGATTGGGCATGGTAAACGGATAGGGGGGTTATATTACTTACAGTTGCCGGCTACAGCAGTTCGTGATTGTGTCGCTAATAAAGCTCTGAGTGGCAGTGTCAAAGACAAGCAACAACTTTGGTTATGGCATCGTCGCTTAGGACATCCGTCGTTTGGTTATCTTAGACATTTGTTTCCTTCGTTATTTAGTTCGTGTGATGAGTCTAGTTTCAAATGTGAGACTTATGTAATGGCCAAGAGCCACCGTACTGTTTTTCCCTTAAGTAATAATAAAGCTGCTTTGCCTTTTGAGTTAGTACATTCTGATGTTTGGGGTCCTGCTCGTGTGACTTCTCATGGTTTCCGTTGGTTTGTGACATTTATTGATGACTGCACTCGCTTAACATGGGTGTATTTGATGAAGAATAAACATGATGTTGCCTCTATTCTTCCTGACTTTTGTGCCATGGTGTCCACTCAGTTTCATGCTCGTGTTAAAGTATTTCGCACTGATAATGGCGGTGAATATGTGAATCATACCTTGGCCCAATTCTTTCGTGCTCAAGGTATCATTCACCAAACTACCACTCCATTCACACCTCAACAGAATGGTGTGTCTGAAAGGAAGAATCGCCAGTTACTTGAAGTTGCTCGCTCTCTGATGTTGGATATGTCTGTTCCCCATCATCTTTGGGGACATGGTGTCTTGGCCGCCGCCTACTTGATTAACCGTACTCCTAGTCGGGTTCTTGATTTCAAGACTCCACTTGATGTGTTGTGTGCTCTTACTCCTCCGGTTTCGGTCTCTAAGTTACCTCCGAAGGTGTTTGGGTGTGTTGCGTATGTTCATGTCTACTCCCACCAATTGAGTAAACTTGATCCTTGTGCTCTCCGCTGCGTCTTCATTGGTTATTCTACTACTCAGAAGGGTTATAAGTGTTATCACCCCCCTACTCAGAAGGTACATGTTACTTTGGATGTCACATTTCATGAGGAAGTACCCTATTATGTTTCTCCTTCCTCTTCAATTCAAGGGGAGAGGGAGAGTGAATTGAAGAGTTTCGGAGTGGAAAATATGGAAGTTTTTCGACCTGAAGAACAAATTTCTGGCGAACAAGAAGCGACCGGTCGCAGGGAAGAAACTACCGGTCGCCAACGAATATGCGCACATAGGACGCGACCGGTCGCCTGTCTCGACGAAACAGTACAGTACCGATACGAGCGAAGCGACCGGTCGCAGTGATCTCACGACCGGTCGCGAACGAATTTGCCCAGGAAACGACCGGTCGCACATAGGAAGCGACCGGTCGCCCGCGTCGACGAACGACAACAGTACCGATACGAGTGACGCGACCGGTCGAGAGGAAAGCCACGACCGGTCGCCAGACAAAAATGATGGTGTTTTCGAGCCTCTCTCAGAAGGACATGACAGTGATATTGGCGACTCTCGTACAGATGAAATTGATAATATATCCCCCTTTGCCCTGCCATTGCCTCAATCAAGTTGTGATAATGAGGTACTTTCTAGTGATATGCCTACCTATTCTTTGCCCCCACGTACTACCCGTGGGAAACCTAAAGTACAATATTCTCTTGATATACATGCCAAGTCTAAATATCCCATTAACCATTATATGTCAACTCATCGTTTATCTAAGTCATATGCATCATATTTGTGTCAATTATCTAGTGTATGTGTGCCAACTAAGTTGCAGGATGCTCTATCTGATCAAAACTGGGTAAATGCAATGCATGTTGAGATGGAAGCCTTGAACAAGAATGCTACTTGGGAATTAGTTCCTTTACCAAAAGGAAAAAAGGCAGTTGGGTGCAGATGAGTGTTTACTTTGAAGCACAAGGCTGATGGTTCCATTGACCGTTACAAGGCAAGATTGGTAGCAAAAATGTATACTCAGACATATGGAGTGGATTACACAGAGACTTTTGCTCCAGTAGCTAAGCTCAACACTGTACGCGTACTCTTATCCTTAGCTGCTAACCGTGACTGGCCGCTGCTACAATTTGATGTCAAAAATGCATTCCTCCATGGTGACCTTAAGGAAGAAATATATATGGATCCTCCGCCGGGTATCCCTGTGACCTCTAAGGAGGGTGTGGTGTGCAAGCTACGGAAGTCTTTGTACGGATTAAAGCAGTCTCCAAGAGCGTGGTTTGGAAGATTTGCTGCATCCATGAAAAAGTTTGGGTATGTGCAAAGTAACTCTGATCATACCTTGTTTCTGAAGCGTCATAAAGGTAAATTGACGGCTTTAATTATTTATGTTGATGATATGATTGTGACTGGAGATGATCATGTAGAAATACAGAGTCTTCAGAAGTATTTGGCTTCCGAGTTTGAGATGAAATTATTAGGTGATTTAAAGTATTTTCTTGGGATTGAAGTTGCCAGATCTAAACATGGTATTTTTCTATCCCAAAGAAAGTATGTTTTGGATTTACTTGCAGAAACTGGAATGTTGGATTGTAAACCAATTGATACCCCTAGTGAGTAGAATCATAAGTTGGGGATATATCTCGATCAAGTTCCGACTGATAAAGAACGTTATCAACGACTTGTGGGGAAGTTGATTTATTTAGCTCATACCCGTCCTGACATTGCGTATGCTGTAAATATAGTGAGTCAGTTTATGCACTCTCCTAGTGTAGATCATATGGGGGCTGTGACTCGTATTTTAAGATATCTGAAAGTAACTCCTAGCAAGGGGTTAATTTTCTCCAAGTATGGCCATACGGATGTAGAAGGGTATATAGATGCTGATTGAGCAGGTTCAGCCACAGATAGGCGTTTGACATCTGGGTATTTTATGTTTGTAGGTGGCAATCTTGTTACGCGGAGGAGCAAGAAACAAAAGGTGGTGTCTAGATCTAGTGCTGAGGCCGAGTATCGGGGAATGGCCCATGGTGTATCTGAGTTACTATGGTTGAGGAGATTGTTGAAAGACCTTGGTTTTGGGCCTAAAAAACCCATGTATTTATATTGTGACAATACGACTGCAATTACAATTGCTCATAACCCTGTACAACATAACCGTACAAAGCATGTGGAGGTTGATCGAAATTTCATTAAAGAAAAGTTGGATGCGGAGATTGTGTCTTTTCCCTTCATCCGTTCTGAGTATCAGTTAGCTGATGTTCTTACGAAAGCTGTTTCTACAAGTATTTTCCTCAACTCGCTTGACAAGTTGGGCATGCGTGACGTCTTTGCTCCAACTTGAGGGGGAGTGTTAGCGAGATATCCCTATTCTATTAGGATATTATTTTATTTCTTTTTGTATAGATATTATGTAATTAGGAATACCACTTCTTTTCCTCGTTTAACCCTACTAGGGTTTACAACCTTGTATTATAAATACCTCCTTTCGGAGAATGAAATATATCTGAAAATATTCTACCATATTGTTTGACTAACTTTCCATTGCATGATAATAAAGATTGACTTAAGAGGATCGAAAAGAAAAAAAACAAAATCAATTGACAATTAGTTCTTTATGCTATTGATTTAATAGGAGCAACTCCTTCTCTTTTCTTCTTCTTTTCATTTTTTGATGGGTCATGCTAAGCAAATACTTCTAAATAGAAGCATTAATTTAAGGTGCTGGGCGTAAGCCCTTGGGATTAGCCGAAGTAAAGAGAATGAGTGGGAAAATGTTAGCATTTAGAGTATTGCTCGTCAAAGCCCTGCACTGATGCCCAAACTAACATTTCTTCCATCATTGTCTTTTCAATCAGAGAAAATGACGTCATAATAAATCAGAAACAAAGAGTCAAGAATTGTGGAATCCAAATCACTTCAATCCTAGAGCAAAAACTGCATCCCAGTTCATGCTACAATTCAAATTCAAAACACAACAGAACAACAAATTGACTTGCATATATAACTTTAAATGCCCCTGCAGGCCAAAGAGGATAACTATATCGAACAGATGCAATGCCATGCCACCAACTAATCCATAAATTTTAAGGAAGACTACCACAAAGCCACCACAACACTCCCCACCTCCTCAATTCATCTCTTTCCATTTTACCTGAGGGTTACTTGGTGAGGAAGCCTGATCAAAAGCATGTGACAAAATCTCTGGACCAAGGCTGGTGAGTAAAAGGGTCCATTGTTCAAGCAGCCCTACAAAATAAATCGGTAATGCGTTCAATTGAATGTGAATTTGTTGATATGATATAAGAGCTACAGCAGTGCTCTAATATAACTGTAGAAAAGTCACTATTATAAATTGCTAAATGCAATTAGAAGTTAGTTAGATAATATAGATAAAGGACGACATTGCCTGTACTTGAATAAATAGCGTATAGTTTGATTATAAAAAAATAGAAAATAATAAAAAGAATGAATGACTAGTTTAGAAATGAATTTAGCAATCAGTTTGCAATTACCATATCAATCACTACACCAAAATACATCTATTACGGCACACAAAGCACGTCGTGAATTATCATTCACAACGCGAAACACAGAAGCAGTAAAAGCCCGCGTCGTAAATAGTGTTCCTCAATCACGGCGTGCATGAACGTCATAATAAAAACTTAAGAAAACGTTCCTTGTGAGCCGTAATTCAGTTGAAGCTGCTCCGCACGCCTTCTTAAATTATTAAATATGGCTTACAATGCACGCCGTAAAAGAGTAATTAATTCCCATTTAAGACGTTTATTGCATGCCGTGTTTAACTTTAAATTTAAAAAATACATATATTTATATATTAATTCCCTGCCTGCTCCTCCTATTTCATATTTACCAATCATAATCAATTCCAACCAAAACGAAAAGTAGTATTGCAACCAAACTTGAAAGAAAGAACCATTTCATTGAAAACTATACCAATCATAATCAATTCCAAATACAAACTCTATAGAGTATTAAAGAAACACATAATAGTGCTGCCAAATCTACAATTAACTTGTACACAGCCGCCAACTCATTCACTCATAATAGTGCTGACAAACCTACAACGTAACCTATGCAAAAACCTCATGATAGCACTGGCCGTAGACATTATCTAACAAGAATCAAACTCACACTTGATCTGCTGCAATGGCCACCTGCATTTTGTTTGAAAACTCATTTTAGCAACTTAACCATTGTAATTTGCCAAAGGAAAAACCTCATGATAGAAGGGCAAAACTAAGCCTGAATGTTATGATTGAAGTGTGCATTATTAAGGAAAGAATAAAAACAAAAACAAAATAAGAATATTAGAAGACATATATTATGATTGAAGTATGCATTATTAAGGAAAATGGTGGAAAAATATATGTCTCCTGTATATCCAGAAAATTATGTGTATGCCTTTTCATCAACACAGAAAAAATGAACAGAGGCAGAACTTGTTGTTCTTCACTTTGTTCTTTACACAAAAACAATCACATTTCACTAGAACAATTTATATCTTGAAAGACAGATAACACATCAAACGTACAAGAACCAGATAAATGACTGATAGATTTTACCTCTAATGTTTCCTCTGCTGCCATATCATCCAAAAGAAGTATGTCCTTTGCGACTCTAGGATGAATACAACCTGGCCAAGATATGTTTAGCCTTATAGCCATAACTCACTGCAAAGAGAAAGGCACTAAATCCCTTAACAACGATAACAACAATTAATATATGAAGGAAAAATGTGCCACATGAAAGTTACCTGATCTATACAAAATTCTGCAGATTGAAATTGTTGCCTTTGATGGGTATTCTAGAACCTGTCAGCGCCATCTAGAGCCTGATAAACAAAAAAATTGCTGAAGTTAAACATGAAACTACAAGTTCCTAATATAAAGTACATAACTTTTTGATTCTTATATGAATTGGAACATTTCAACAAGATTTTACCTCTCTCAAACTATGAATAACAAGTTGAATTTGTCTCCGAAGTGTTTCCTCTGCCATTAGATGAACATTTCAGCAACAAGTTGAATATCTATCAAACTATGAATAACAAGTTGAATTTGTCTCTGAACATTTCAGCAACATAAATTCTTACAATGAAGGAACACATATGAGAAATAAAATCTCTTAGCTGAAATGGTTTTCAGCAGCTTCGCATATCTTTTCAACTTTAGCCTCAGATAAACCTTTGATTCCAGTCAAGTTCTGCCAAACAGAAATCAGAGTAAGGAATCGGACCTTAACATGCTCAGTATAAGAAATTAGAGTTTAAATTCGTTTTACCTTCTTCATATGCATCATCAAGCCATTGCAGGTGTAGATCCCAGCGTCTTCAAACTTATTAATATCTCCGGCATTGATTCCCTGAGCAATCACTGCACAAAACCCACACGTTACTATTAGAAATTCGATTCCTCAATTTTGAAGCAAAATTCGCTCAAAACTTATGCCTACAGAATCGGGGAAAACTTGTTCGATCTCACCGAGAAATCTAACTGAATTACTTAAACGAAGAGATACTCATATATTTCAGGAGTTTTTTTTATTAAGAAAAACAGAGCAAATAAAACAGAATTTTAAAAATACGAAACGAAAATTGAAATCCGATTCAGCGCTGAACACTGAATCCAAGACGTACAGAGATCGAGCTGAAACAATGAATATTTAAATAAATCGAGAAAAATAGTTAACGATATCAATTTTTCTGAATTTAAACGAAAATAATACGCTGTAAAAATCAAGAATTAAAGCAATGAGGCCTCTAACTACATGAATGCAGTAGGGAACATGATTCTAAACTATAAGAAAACTCATAATCAAGCATTGGGGGTCAGGGCTTTTGAGAATCGCACCTTGGGACTGTCACTGAGCATTCAACTTTGAAGTAATAGGGCTCGAGCAATAGTTTTCTAGCAAACAAGGAGCTAGAGCTCTTGAATGGTCCAGTGAAAGAGAATCCTAAAATTGTGAGAGAGGGAGAGGGAGCGAGAGGGAGAGAGAAGTGATGAGAATGTTCTGGTCTGAAGGAAATTTTAAAAAAGGTCATATGTTTAGCGGGTTATCAAATATAATTAGGGGGTTTCGTGAAAAAGCCAAAAAATCAAAAACAATCAGGGCGTACTTAGTTGCACGCCGTAATAGATTAAAAAAAAAATAAAAAAAATAAAAACTTTACAATGTATATCTAAACATGCTGTTAGAGGACACAAAAGTACCTTTTTAAGGTGTGCTTTCACATGCCGTAAATATCAGTTATTAACGGCACGCTTTGTTACCTTTTAAAAGTGTGCTTTGCCATATGCCGTAAATATTAGATATTAACGACATGCACAAAAAGCATGTCGTAAATCTCAAGTCGTAAAAACTCCAATTTGGTGTAGTGAATAAAATAAAGGAAAATGCTAGGCTTACCACATTTTTCATATCACATTTATACCACCTCTCTAATAGAGGTGAGCCCCATTGTATTGGTGGGCTCCACTTCACTCTTTTGATCCCAACTAACATTTGACTCAGAATTGAATTTAGTAAATTTTTTATATATATGTTAGGGTTATCTCCGAACCATGTCATAGGTAAGCATGGCAACAAGAAGCATGGATTATGAAAAGGATAAATCAGTGACAATAAAACACTGGTTTTTTTTTATGTGTTCAGATTACCAAAAGGTTTGGTCACTAATCTAGTAGGAATATAAAAATAGGATGATGATCTTGCTTACCGTAATTGATCTCCGATAAGATCGCTTTAAGGAAAGAAATTTATGTGTTGGTGATAGCTAGCTTGGTCCTCCGATCTGCTTGTGAAATATAATAAATTACATATCATAAAACTTTATAATTAGTGAAAACAAATAATAATGGTTTCGATTGTTGTCTCATGTTGGAAGTACCTGGAAGGAGAGCACGAGAACGGGAGGCGCGGGCTATGATCTGGATTTGCTCTATGCACGTGGTTATGAATCCGAATGTAAGGGATGTGCGCTATGGAGGGCCAATATCTTCCCTTACTTGGTTTGCATCTCTCTTCTAGCAGCGGACAGTGATAGATAGTAAGTTGTGTAAGTGATAGAGGAAGACTCTCCTCTGCCATTGATGCTAGCTTAGGACACCCCTCGATGTGAAAAGATTGAAGACAGTTGAGGAGTTGAAAGCCGTTGCTGAGTTTAACGAGATTCGGGAAGTCCTGAATTGTAAGTCGAATGAGAGATTTAGGAAGCACCATCTCTTTCTCAGGAGGGAAGAACAACACGTCTGGGTCTTTGCTGCGAATTTCCAGTTCTCTAAGAGAGGTGAGCTTGTGCAACCCCAAGTCCAAGAATGCCTTACAGCTCTTGAGATTATAAATTGTAAGCTGTATTAAGTTAGGGGGAAAACCATCTTCTAGAAACGGCGTGAAACCTTCGCAACAAGAAATGCTCAATATCTGAAGAGAGTTGAGGTCATGTATGCCGTTGGGTAGCGCCTCCAATTTGTTGCAGTAGCTGATGTCGATCTCTCTTAGGTAGGCAGCGCTTTGTGGCAACCCTCCTTCGGGGAAGGAAACAAGACTTGCACAGTCATAAATACCTAACTCTTGAAGATTGGTGAGGTAGCATAGGCCTTCCGGTAAACACTTGAGATTTGTACAACGCGAGATCTTAATTTCTTCAAGGCAAGTGTTATGCTTGAACCTATTGGTCATTGTCTCTAGCTGTTCACAATTGCTTATGCGAAGGTGTTTAAGCGTCCTGGGAAGATGGTCTTCGAATGATAAGGACGTTAGCAATGGACAATCCTCTATACTCAAGTACTCAAGACAAGATGCCTCTTCTTTCACCAGATAAGGAGAAGAGGAAGGCGAAGAACCCTTTACCTCCTCTTCCTCCAGCAGTGATTTCAAATTTTCGCATAACATAATATCCATTCTTCTTAGACTTGGAGGTATCCGGTATCTTGCAAAATACACAAGAGAACTGCACCGCTCAATTTTTATTTCCTTGACAAAAGGTGGCAAAAGAAACTCTTGAAAAGAAATCAGACTTGGGCAGTCATATATGCGAAGCTCTTGGAGTGATACAAGATTTTGAACAAGATGGGGGTGAGGGTTGTCTCCAATAACCAAACAATGAAGAGAAATCAGGTCATGGAGCAATTTATCTTCATTCTGCCATAAAGATGTGAGCTCATCACAACCGCTAATAACCAGATCATTAAGCTTTGGTAACCCTCCCATGAAATCCTTTATTTGGAGTTTGAACTCTGCAATACTTGAAAGCTGCAAGGCCTCCAATAACTCAAGCTGAACTTTTGTATGGACCACCCTTTTGCAATCATCAATATCTAATTTCTGAAGTTGTTTATAGTCAGAAATTGAAATCACCAACTGCTCACATCCACGAATCACAAGCTTTGACAGTGAATCAAGGTTCTCGGGTAACCTGCCCTCCAATTTGGGGCATTTGGATATGGAAAGCATTTTCAGGCAAGGGAAAACTCTAATTCCTTGATCTTGATCTTGTTCGTATGGAAACCACTCCCTCCAATGTTTCATATCCTCAAACTCAAGGATCTCTAACTGTGGAAAAGGCAATGTAGGCGTTCCATAGAACTCAAGACCCACTACTTCCACAGCATACAATCTTTTTATAGAAAGCTTTTTGAGAGATGGCAATTGTCCAAGTGATGGCAAGAGACAGCAATTGTTGCAACCCTCTAAGCACACCGTTGTCAAGCTAGAGAGGAAAGGATGTCCAATCCATTTTGAAAATTCCAAACCACCATATCCCTTGATGCTGAGCACTTTGAGCTTCCTATGAGGTTGTAACATGTCGAGCACGTCGGATTCCTTTTCTCCTAAGCCATTCCATTCTAGTAGCAATACATCAAGCCCGGCCTTGCTAATTAAGTCCGCCCTCTTCACATCCTTAATGTCATTCACATTCTGCAATCTTGAGAGGCGCAATGTCCCCTGGAGATGCAATAGGGGCTCTACCTCTCTTATACTCGACTCGCTACCTTTGCTCACCACAAAATTATGCAATGTTTTCAAATTCGTCAATTGACCTAGTTGTGCAGGCATTCCTTGCAATGAAGGTGTGTTTGAATTGTTGAGATGACGCAGATTAATTAGGTTCTTCATGTTTGCAGGTAGTGCCTTCAAACTATAACAATTCTCTAATATCAACGTTTGTAAGTTGCAAAGTGTGCTTATTGAACGAGGCAAACTCGTTATTTCGGTGTGAGAAAGATCTAGGTATCGGAGAAACTTCAACTCACCAATTGAATTCGGCAGCTTGATTAATCGATAACCATTCAAAGAGAGCACTCGTAAGTATTGCAACTTTGGCAATAACTCAAAAGAAACCCTACAAGTCAAATAATTACATGGATCCTGTGAAATTGAAAGTGGTAGAAAAGTCCGCAAAACTTTTGCTTTAGCAAACGCCTCAAATCTTTTAACTCCGTCATATTTACCAGCAGTGTAAGACAAATGACGAGTCTTCGGAGACCATCTACCATCCAAGATATCCTCCAATCTTAAACAGGTTTCTCCGGAAACCATTTGTGCCAAATCACTAATGAGGTGATGCATCACATATCTTGAATCTTGTTTGCTTGATTTTTGAAATAATGACCTAGACACAAGCTCTTGAAAATACTCACGGCCTACGTCTTCCAATTGTTTATTTTCTTCTGGTTTCTGAATCAAATCTTCTGCCATCCATAGAAGGATCAACTGTGTCTCCCCAAATTCATAGTCATTTGGAAGTATTGAGCAATAGGCAAAACACCTTTTCAAAGTTGAAGGGAGATAATGGTAGCTAATTTTTAATACTGGGAGAATTCCACTCTTATCAGATAGAAACCACAATTTGTTGTTCAATATTTCCTCCCATTCATTTATTTCTTTACAACCTAAAAGACCACCAAGAGTCCTTGCTGCCAAGGGCAACCCACAACATTTTGCAACAATTTTCTCCTGAAGTAATTCATACTTCGTTGGTCTGGAGCTTTTTTCAATATTAAAAAATGCATGTTGCACAAATACTTTCCAGCAATCACCATTTGATATACCGCTCAAATAGTGAACTTCAGTGGATCTCATCATTCTTGGAACTTCTGCATCACGTGTTGTCACGATTATCTTACTTCCCAATGCTCCAACACAAAAAGGGGATTGCAGCATTGTCCATAGATTATACTCACATGTATTCCAGACATCATCTAAAACAATCAAAAACTTTTTTCCTGCCAATGCTTTGCTCAAATTGTTCTGAATGTTACTGAATTCCTCCAAATCACAGCGTCCGGACGTGACTGATTCAAGAATTGCCTTTGTTACTCTTACAACGTCGAATTCATCAGACACGGATACCCATGCCTTAAGATCAAACTGTTTCAGGACATCATCCTCATTGAATACAAATTGAGCCAGTGTTGTTTTCCCAACTCCAGGCATGCCAACAATCGCAACTACTTGAAAATTGATAGCATTAGGCTCATAGTTTCTTGACAACAATTCAACAATCTTTGCTTTGTCACTATCTCTTCCGACAACAGGCACTCCATTCAGAACACATGAACTTGGTGGCCTTGGCCAAGGGTTAGTGGAGGAAGATCCAATACCATCTAAACTTAACCCAAGTTTATCTTTTCGTTCAGATATGGCTTGTAGCCGATTGGTAATCTCCTTTATTTTGAAGTACATATTAAAGTGGACTTCAAATCTAGGAATTAGGCTTCGTACCTTACTTGTTGTAGCCCCACGTTGTTCGTCCAACTTGCGCCGTAACATCTCTGTATAAAACTTGTCGAGGATGTCTTCGATATCATAAGCCAAGTCTTTGAGATCATCCAGCCACAGCTCCACTGCACTGCTCGTTAGTTGCTTCTTCTCTGCATCACGAAGCACCAGTTCAATTGAAGACAACATTTCACTCCATTTCTTCAGTTTTTTGCCAACACCGTCCGCGAGGAAGTGAAGTGGAGTCAATAACCTGTCCAGCAGAAACCGAAGGAGTGCCCCAAGAAAGACCTCTGCTACTGCCACCATGTTTTCTCTTGTCCAAAAGGAAGCAATCAAGATTGTAATTTGTAAGAATGAAGAGTTTCAACCAATCAAAGAAGTAAGGAGTTCTTCTGTGAAAGCATGATATCAAGATTCAAGTCGCAAGATTGAGTCATATGAACAAAAAGTCAATGAGTTAGATGGGATAGTTATGATGGATGGGGTCGATGGAGTGAGACTGTTACCGCGTTTTCATTTTATTATTATTTTTTTCTAGCTAGGTACCTTGTTTTTTCCAATGAACTCGATACGTCTCTTGTCATATACAGTTCTCTGACCAAATAAAAAATTTAGTCATATACAATTATTCATACTTTTTAAATACTTTTTGGAGGTGTTATTGTTTACTTTACAAGTCATATAATAGGGAGTTTTTTAAAAAAAAAACTCAATAAAAACTTTAATATTATGAAAGACACCACCTGTCCTCTAATCTATGTCCTTTTGTATATGACATAGTCAATATTACATATAATAATTTGTTCAAAGCCTTACTTATATAAAGATTTAAGTGGAGTTCCTTCTACGTAGTTTCTCTTCTTTTAAATAAGGTCAAATTTAACTCTTTGTCCATGTAGTTTGCCTAGTTTTCGTTTTTGGTTGTTATATATTTGATTTTTGCAATTTTACCCTTCTACATTGAGTGTAGCAATTCAAATATAAATCCCAAAATTATGTTAATTTGGTACACAGAAGAGGCACGTGACTTGCACATGTCAAGGAATTTCTGCCTTTTGTTTCCTGTTTTCCCCAAATTAATTCATGTGCCAAACCCTCGAATTTTTCCCCCAATCTTTAATTCCGCTTCAAATTCACACAAGTATATATATATATGCATAGGTTTTAATACAAGAAAGACCATACAAGGACATCCCCCTAAACCCAAAAGCATCCTCAGCCTCAACAGTACAGGAGGGGGAAGAGCCCAGAATATGAAAACCACACAACATGAAGAAGTAGTTTTCTCTTTTTATTTTTATTTTAAATTATTATTATTTTTTAAATCTACAAACCTGGTTAATCTTGCTCCTACAATCTTCTTTTCTTTTCAATTCTCTCAGGAAGTAGTTCATCTTTCTGTTCCTCATAAGAGAGAGAGAGACTTAATTACGTGTTGTTGAATTTTCTCTAACACATTTTCCACACAAAAGAACAGCTCCCTTCAAATTCCAGTTAAAAAACTATGAATTTTTCAAAATGAAAATAGTCGAACAGAATTGAAACAAAACATGCTCTTGTACTTTTTTCAAACAAAATTGAAGGAATTAGTTTGAAGTCGTATCTTCATGAAAACTATTTGGTTAATCTTAATTATGCAATATATATATATATCAGTCCCCTTCTATTGAGGGATCTCTCAAATAAAAGATGTCCTTTAGGGTACCCTACAATTTTTTTTCCAATGATCCAAACCATCTATTTTTTAGGTCTTCATTCATAGATCATCCTTAAAAAAATTAGACAAATTGGAAATTGTTTCGACATCCAATTATGTCTTACAAAATCAATAAACACAGTGCTTCAAGAAAGTACTAAAATTTCAATAACTCAATTGAGTGGTCAGATGATATCGGATTCAAGTGATTTTTTATAGAGATGATCTTTGAATGAATATCTACAAAATAGACGGTTTGGATTAGTGAAATACAATCCGGAGTGGGGCTTACAAGGGGTGTCCCTCAAATAAGCTTATTTGATGGATTCCTTAATGGAAGCTCTCTGCATATATATTACATACCATTAATTTATATCTGAAAAATATGTTTTATTACATACCATATACTAGATAATAGTATAGATTATACACATTTGGGTTAAGCCATATCAGTGTGCCTGCTACCATAAATTAGAAGTTCAGAACATCACTTTGTCAAAAAAAAATTAAAAAAAAAAAGAATTATCAATTTTAAATAGCGAACAATATTTTAAAAAACAACTTAAAAAGCTAGTAAGCATGGTAAAAAATATACCCGTGCAAGAAATTCCACCCAAACAACTTCGTTGCTTCTGTAAGAGCTACCCTCCGTCTCTACACCTCTCTATGTTATCCTTGAATGTGCATTCATGATTAACAATTGCCTCACCAAAACTACCTTGTTAGTCACGTACATCCAAGGGATCCACCTTGTAATAAATTGGCCAAACTATTTGTTGCTTTGATTCTCTGCACTGGAGGATCTTAACCAGCTCAATCAAGCACCACTCGGAAGATGCAAAATTTTCAGTGAATATGATTTCTAGGAAGATTTCTAGGAAAACGAGTTGAATGGTTCAGCACTAGAAAGCAGTTGCAGAGACATTGCCTTTCTTATTAGGAAGGAAGCAATAGATTGTTGCAGTTGCAGGAAATTACAAAAGGTGGACCCGAATATTAACCCAGACTATTGGCGAGACGATAAAACTCCCAATCATACGGGAAAGTTTTGGGCATGAGGCTTGTGCAATGAAAGTGAACCAACTTTGTTAACTTCACCCTGGATGAAAGTCAACTGTATTATACTATGTGTAATTATTAGTTTTTTTTTTTTTTAGGCTTCTTAGATCTAGGTCCAAAATGATTAGCTGTCATTGGATTAAGTCCACACATTTTTGGTTTTAGATGTAAGTCCTTTGACATTTATTACTTTTTTTGCTGTGTCGATTTTACCTTTGAGGTAAATAAAGAAAACACATTGAAAATCTAAATTTAATGCATTATTTCCTTGTAATTGATTTTCAGAATTTAATTTTTGAATTCTTTCCTTGATAATATTTACCTATATATGGATAAAATACAATTTAATCAATGAAAAATAAAGACCCACATATTATACCAATTATTCAGGCAAGCACCCACATGCAATTATGTACCTAACATATAGGTAAATAGTGTTATTATTAACAATGGAAAAAACTTAGTTATAAATTGTGTTACCTATAAGTCAGGAACATAAATTCAAAGACTACCTATAAGTTAGGAACATAAATTAGAACACTTCCTATAAGTTAGATACAAAAATAGATGCTGCTATGGTCCCCAAGAAAAGTTGCCAACAAGTATCACCAGTATTAGTACCATTTGAGGAATATTCTGCCATGCTTGCTATGAAAGTATATTTAGGCTTATTTTTATAAATTGTTTTTCGTACCATTTGAGAGATTTTTATTTAAATGCTCTCTGGGATATGTTTGCAATATTTTTCTTTTCTATTCAATGACAGTCATAAATGACTAATTATTATCACATAAATTACTATTAACCGATTCAAAGCATAACGGGCAACATTGGAACCAAAAAATGATTTTAAAAAATAAAAATAAAAAGATTGCATCAAAAAGTATTTAAAAATGAATGTAATCCTATGTGGCATAAGAGTCAAAGGACTTGTATCAAAGTCATCAAATCCTAGGATTAAGTCCAACTTCTCAATGAAAATTTGGATCTATATCAACTTTTCCTTTCTGTTTTTTTGATACCAACTTGGTTTTATAGTTTTGAATATAAAACCATTTAACCACTCAATTAAATAATTATAATTTTAGTATTTCTATACACTCATATAATACTAAGCCACTTACCTGTCATCATATTTGCGAAGCAACTTCCTGCTTTGTGATAATTGATGGTAGTGGTGATATTTTTTTTTGGGTCAAATGGTGATATTATATGCCTGCAAGTGGTTAATTGATCGTAGTTTCTAATACTATATTTTTATAGCGCGGTTAAGGCTGCAGGATGGAGGTGGTGTAAAGAGATATAATTAATTTGTAAATGAGAGATGCATGTCAAATTGTGAACAAAGTGAGGAAGATTAAAATTGGCCAGCACAGTGGTTGGGTTGGGCTGGTTGGTCACTCACCCACTGGGGTACGTACGATGCGGTTAAGGCTGCAGCCATATCTCTGACGGAAACACCAATCTTCAATGCCGATGAAATCAATCTGTACTTACGACCAAACTTGTAAATCTTATCATGATGAACAGTTTTCTTAAGTAGACTCCTATCTCTACTAGCTAGTTATAATGATTCTACTTCCAGGGCCGAACTTAAGATGACCACCACATGCTAGATATTCTATCTGGCTTGAATCATTCACATCATCAAGAACAATGTGAGGACCTTTGTACGGCTGAGCCTTTCTCGAATAAACGAGGATACAGATGGAGTGTCGATACTTAGAACTTTTTCGTTTAATATCTCACGAAGAAGTACATTTCTCAAGTGCTTCAGTCCTTGTCTTTTTGACTCCTCCTTAACATTTGCAAGAAAACAAGTAGCTTCAAATTGACCAGACAGCCGGTGAAATATAATTCATCACCAAGGGTGCTCAGCGAATTCTTGCCCCAAATGCCTACAGTGCAAACGCCTGGTGAATCAATCCATAATAACGATTCAATTTCCTCAATTTGCCTTGATCGAAATGCATCCAATTCCACGGAATCACTTGAAGATGATGTGCGATTCAGTTTGGTCAAAACATCTTCAGCAACTTTCTCAAAGAAATCAGCCTCCGTCCTGAAAATGAAGAACACAGAATAATATTTAGTAGCAGATATGGATTAAGCCATTTGGTCATGAGATATCGCTTATATAAAAAAGTATTAATTAATAATAATATTTAGTAACTAGCCCTTAACGATTCTTGTATATATATGAATGAAATGGTCACAAAGACTTACCCTGTTCTTTTTGAATTATCGAAGCCAGACATATTGGCTGCTTCCTTCAAGGCATTTCTCCACATGAGCACTTTGTCCATGTTGTCCTCGAAACGTTCTTCAAGTTGAGCAAATGCATCTGCATAACTCTCCTGTTGTTTCCGTACCTGTGATGGATCTATGCCGTAAAAAATGGGTATGACAATTTGCCCGTATCTTTTTTCGCATTCCGATATGTGCTCAAGTTCATCCAAACACCACGTGGAAAAAGCATAGTTTTTCGAGAAAACGATTAACGAAACCTTTGATTTCTCGATCGCTTGCAGGAGAGCAGGTCCAATTTTGTCCCCCCCAAGTTTGTCATCCATGTAGGTCTCAATTTTCTTGCGACCTAAAGCAGCTTTGAGATGGCTGGTAAAAGTGTCCCGGGTATCTGCACCTCTGAAACTTATAAATGCATCGTACTTTTGAGGAGGGGGATTAGCAAAAGGAGGAGAAGAAGAAGGAGAAGATGAAGACGAAGAAGAAGAAGAAAAAGAAGAACAAGAGGATGAAGCCATATTAAAAACCTGCAAAACCCTGCAAGTATTCAAAAGGATGAAGCCTCGATGCACCTCTGAATAACTAGCTAGCTAATATATAACATTCAGTTCAGCAGAGGTAAACATGTGAAAAGGAAACTACGCAAGCCCTTCCTGCTAAGAAATTTCAATGCTAGCACTGGAACTAGTCAAGACTCAAATGAGTCAATTCTGTCAACTCTTTATGGCTAGTTGCAGAGATAATGAGCCCGGCCTCTCACACCAGAAAAACTTTATTGTAATGGGATATCACTGTTTTGCTATTCCCAACCAATAATACGTACAATGACATTTGAAAAAGTTATTTCATATGTTATTGCGTTATTGATTGGGGATAGCAAAAAGTGATATCACTGTTGCATGAGAGTGTCTCACCTCTCACACCTGCTCTACCAAAATGTAAATAAATAATTACAACTACCATTTAAAAAAAGAAAAAAAGAAAAAGCACAAAAGGTAATACGTTCCCTAATACAAAGAAACTTCCTATTAGAGGACTATAGGAAAACAAGTTGAAATGGAGCAGCTGGAGAAGAAAAAGAATCCAAAATGAATTTCCACAGAAAAACCAAATAAATAATAAGTAACCAGAACACAGAAAAGGTTAAGGATCATTATAAAATGACAATTTAAGAAGACAAAGGTCCGAGTTGAACAATTAGTCAAAAGAACCCTGAATATAACAGTAAAAGATACTTTTGCAATAGCAAGAAAAGAAAGTCAATAAGAATATTATTTATGTGGTACAAGAGCAATGAAAATGATATGCATGCAATGCAGATAAAATCTGTTGCACGTTTTCAAGTAGGTTTCTTACGTGCTATACCCACCTACGAAGTTCATGACGTAGATTAATGATATGTTTAGTAGTGCTTTTAAAAGGGCTAAAAGTTCATTCTAATAACTAAAAGTGTTTCTAACTAAGAACTAAACTACATAGAGACTAGACTTTAGCCCGTGCAAGATTTGATAAAACATTGGTTTTGGTGCAAATTTATAAGGTATTTCCTACTCCCACGAATATTATCCCACCCCTTTTGCAAATTTTATAATCTAGATAGCCCATCCCACTCTTTTTTTTTTCAACTTACACTCTTTTTTGTTTTTTTTAATACTTTTTGCTATAACATAAAATAGAGTTTAAGTAGACAAAAGATGATGATGAGAAAGAGAAGGGAGAAAATTAGCTTTCTATATATAGGGCCAGTTTGGCATTGCTGTGCTGGGAAAATAATCGCTGTCAGATTTGCTGTAAGAGAAATCAGCTGTGAGAGAAAGCAGTTTGGTGTTTGGTAAACTTTTTGTTAAAAGTGTTGTTAGTACTAATTCCCGCATAATTAGAAAAAAAAATTGTAGCATAATCATTAAACCCAATGCCTCTTCGAAACTGATTCCTGCATAATCAGAAAATGAAAGCACCTCATTAGCTGCTTTCCCTTATAGCTTTCTCTCATAGCAATTTTTAACAATAAGTGATTTTCTCATAGTTTACCAAACGGGCTGGGCTTCCCAAAATTTTTTAAAAATCACTTATTACCCCAAATAAGCAACGCCAAACTGGCACATAATATATAAGTATTGACCAAAAAATGTATATAATATATAAGTTTTTATTTATTTATTACTTTTTGGTTTGGAGGCCACGTGAGTGCCTTTTGTATTTTCTGGATTGTCTGGTTGTTTTTTTATTTCTTATTACGATCACATATTCATATCAAAGAGAACAAACTTGCCTTGTAAAAGGAAGTGAGAAACCGTGCCAAGTTTTGAATGAATGCCTTCAAAAACAACATCTTATGAACCAGTTTACACACAATATTTAATTTTTAGACCCGTACCTTTATTATATGCATACCAAGTTTATAAACTTGTCACTTCTCTGTTTTTTTGGTCAATCACTTCTTGACCCTTCTCTGTGTTCTTTTTCTAGCTCTCTCTCTCTCCCTCCCTCCCTCCTGGTCTTTTCTTCTCGAGTTCCTCTCTGTGTTCTTTCTGCTGATTTGTGTGTGTGTGTTTTTTTTTTCGGTTTGGTTGTACTTATTTGTGTTAGTGTTTGGGAAAAAAATGAACTTGTTTGGTTTCTAAATTTAACTAGACTATAGGCCTCGTTCTTGTTTAGTTATGCTGTTTTCGGCTTAGACCCCCTACCCACAAAAAAATAATTCTTGACAATTTGAAGCAGAGTGTTGCTATTTCCACCCACCTGACCTATTTCCCCACCCACCTTGTTTTCAAAATTTCAAAGACAAATTTATCTTTTTATAAAATGACTTCTAAGGATTTAAGGAAAAAAAAAAAGAAAGGATATTTTAGAAATAATTAAAGGGTATTTTAATTTTTTATTATCTCTTAATTACTAAACAATTACCCATATATATATTTTTTCTATGTCCGACCCTTCATCTTCCTCCTCCCCTCACCCTCTTCTTCTCTTTGGAAATTCCATTATATATGCTATTCTCATTGGCGCCGCAAATCACATCAGTACATGCATCATTCTCTCTCTACATCAATTCAAGTACTACTGGATAATTCAAATGGCTAATCCTATAGAAACCTTATATCCTCTTGAGACTATCCAAAAAATTCAACTAAACTCTTCCTGCAAATCTGAAAAAATCTTTTCTTTCATCATCACAACAAATATCTCAATAACTTTCCTAGTTGAAGTCTTAAAACAAATCGGTTCATGATAGGTTTTATAATTATTAGTTATTGTATCCCAAACACCCAGAACCAAGTAATTATATAAACCAATTATCTTCATATATAGATCTAGAAAATATAGAAGACGAGAGAGGCATGAATAATGATGCAGCGGCAGTGAGAAATCCAATACAATTGCCATGGTGAAGAGAGGGAACTGTCATGGGAGAATGAGTAAGTGAGATGGGTTTAGCGGCATTGGTGAGAAATATGGCAATAATGGAAATTTTGTGGGAAGAGGGTGGGGGAGGAGGAAGAAGAAAGAGGGAGATGGAAAGACTTTTTGGTAATTATTGCTTTTATTAGGATATAATAATAAAACAATTAAAAAAGACTTAGTTGTTGTATTAGATGAGTTGGCATGCCACATAAGGTGGTTTATAAGGGGTATTTTAGGAATAATGGTGGGTGGAAAGATAGGATTGTGTTTTTTCAAATTTACAGGGTGAGTGGGAAGATAAGGTGGGTGGGGGAATAGGACAAGTGGGTGGAAATAACATCACTCTTTAAAGCATGATATATTATTTTATAGAAGAAGCTAAGGAAAAAAAATTTAGCCCGGCCCTATATAAATTTATGGTTTCCCCATTGCTTATGACAATGTTTGATTAAAAAAATTTAGAAGTCCGGATCATAGAACACTTTTTGGAGTACCCAATTGGTTCAAAAACAATTAAAACACATATTTAAAATATCAATTACCTTCTCCATTGCTTCAAGTAATTATGTTTCTATCCCAAAAGTGAAACTCAACAAACTGGCCCTTTTCATTGGTTACAGACAATGTCTAAAAAATCGAAATTATCACCGAAATGTCGGCGATAATATCGTTATTTTGGCTAGGCGATATTCTGGGAACAAACGAAATTATTTCGTGCAAATATCGATATTGTCGGCGAAAATATCGCCGATATATCGATCCTAATATTATCGAGCAACGCCAACACAAAACGGTGATAATCAAGGGTGGACGGATACAAACTGGCTGGAAAAATGGCTATGGACAGCTTGTGGAGGTCTGAGCAGACCCCATGGCAAGCAGAACGACGAACGCAAGGTGCTTGACGGAAGGCCACCGCGACGAGAGGCCACAGAGGTTGTATTGTTTGCTGCTGGTGAGACCCTGAATATTACCTTAGATTGTTGGGATCGATCTCACGATCATGTAGGAGAAAACGGTTCGTCAATCGGAGCCCCACAACCAAAGTTATGAATTTTAGAAGTTTTTAAGAGCTTTTAGAATTGAAGTTGCAGAGCTCTCCGAAGAAGAAGAAGAAGAAAGACACAACATGTTTGGGTTGTAATCCAGCGCTTCTCATTTTAATTCCTTTTGAAATGATGCATTAACAAGGCGCCACATGTCAATTTTTAATTGGACTAACATCATAAATTCATTAAAAAGTCATATGTGCTCTAAAAAATTCATCGAAAATTATCCCAAACTTGTAATCACATCTACTTTTATGTCGTGACTTCCAAATCACATGTACTTTTGGTTAGATTAATTGTGTAATTGACATGGATTTTGTTCATATTTGATAAGAATTTTGATAGACTAATTGTATAATTGTAAAACTCTTATTTATATTTTTTAAAATTGATATTGTTATATTGTTATATTTTCTTTTTTTTTCCTTCTTTCTTTTTTCTTTCTATTTAAGTGGGTTGCCAGCTCGCTATATAATCAACTTAAATCAGTTAAATCCATCATGTAATGCATTTCCTTCCAATTTTTTATGATAAACTAATAGATAATTGCTAAAATAAACATCCTACAAAGTTTCAATAAAAATTTCCAAGTTTTTCTTACAATTTCCGTGGTGTTTATTCAATTTTTATCGATATCGATAATATCCCGATATTTCCATCGAAATTTCCGTGTTTTTGGCCTACCGATATTTCCGATACAACCGATATTTAAGACCTTGGTTACAGAAATGATATTGGGCCTAGAATCTTCTAAGATCCACCTTATTAATATTGGATCCAGTGCGACAAACAAAATATGATATTGGGCCTAGAATCTTTTTCCTATGTGACTCGCGGGTCTTAGAATCTTTTTTCTTCATTTTTATTTTTATTCAACACTAATAATATTGGCTAACGATTACTTTTCAAAATAAGAACAAGAACAATAACAATATTGGCTAACAAAATCGTACATACAATCTCGACTGCTTATAACGTGTCCTTTTTGATGTCCTAGAGTTGCATAATGCAGTGTAAACAAAAAATTTCCGAAGGTAAATGCTCTACCACCAAAATTATGAATTCTAAATTTTCCGCAACCTTGGAGCAGAAAGGGCTAAGAAGACTTAGATGAGAAGAAATGATAGTACAAAAAAGTAATAAAACATAAAAATGTTGCTCGCAAGAATCAAGACTACACAAAAAATGCCAACGAATGAAGTAAAAATAAAAGGGTGAAACGGGAGAAAAGACCAGTCTTACACATATCTTCTTCAAGGATACTACTTATGCAACTACAAAAGAACAATCCGAAAAGGCTGGCACTCACTCAGCCTATGGTTGAAGCTTCTAAAGGGTACTAACTAAAACATAAAATAAACGTTCTTCTGGCAAGAAGTTATAATGATGTTGCCCTGCGGGCCTGCGGCAACCATTTCAGCTCGTCAATGTTTAGCCTTGGCTTCAGCTTTCTTATGTGACTTGGCCTTCATCTAATAATCAAAAGAAGAAAGTAAATAAACGTCTATACAATGCAAGAAAAGTTGAAGGCAAAGCAAGTGAAGGTGCTCTCTCATTCTTAATTTTTTCTCAAGGCAAAGCGAATGAAGGAGAGGAAAAGTTCAACGTATCTACTTTCAAAAGTATCCGAAAATTCCAAAACACTTCTGCAAAACTAAAAATCCTGAATTTCACAAAAATCAGAAACTTCGGAATTGAATTGGCATATAGGAATCCAGAAATTTTGGACTTGAAATCAAAAGCGCATTTGAAATTCTGAAAGTAGTTTCAAGGACCCCGTTCAGGCCTCGATGTAGGACTTAGGATTGGGACCTAAATACTACGAAACAGGCTGATTTTATGCAAAAGAGGCATATCACCAATTGTCAGTTCTCATTTTACTTTGCAAGAGCAATTAAAGGGCCATAAAATCCAAGACAGTGATGCCTAGAAATCTCCAAATGAAAAGGCCTAAAATCAACAACAACCACCCAACTGAAGCATATAAAATTAAATCTAACAATGATTATGGCATGTGCAATATATATATATGAAGACCAGAACCACAGAACAATAGACAAGTTGAAATGGCTAAGGGAACAAAGATTAATTTCAACAAGAAAACGTAGGTATAAAATGCTCTGTATGCAAATCTTTGTACAAAAGTTGAAGCATTTTTAAATCCCAAAGAAGAACATGAAGAAGCAGACACGCAAACAAGATTGCCAATCAGTTCGAAATATACTCATATACAATAAGGAATTTTTAGCAAATATAGTATTCAATAAGAACAAAGTCAAATCGAAGGAGATCAGGAAGCACCTTTGTTTGTACCCAAAATGAACAGCCAATGAGAACGAGATACGTGGAAGAAATCGAGCCTGGTCAGGGTAGCCCTCGGCACCCTACCTACTGATCGCCCCATTAGGGCAACAAACCCTCCTGGGACACGTGGCATGCTCCCAAGCGACGTCCACAGTCCCACATCGAAATTATCAACAAAGTGCACACCTCCCAAGGCCTATAAAAGAGGCCGACCATCCCAAAATAGAGGTAATCAGAACTTACGGCATACAAGCCTATTGATCTGTCAGTTGAACTTTCTAATCCCGAACTTACTTAAGCATCTGAGAGCCTTCGGCCGGTATCACACCGGTGTCTTAGGTCTTACCGAGAGTTTGCTCATATTGCAGATCACGGATACCGAGGGCATTAAAATTACTAAGTTGACCCTCTAAGTCAGACTTTTTGGCGTCAACAACCTTGAGAACCCTGAGCTTCACGCTTCCATAAACCAGACCGAAAGTGAAGGCCGATGCACGAGCAACCTATCAAACATTCAAAAGTTAAAGAAATAAACTTTACGATCACATTCCTCGGCAGAAGAGATCAGAGGGAAAGGAAAGGAGTGTATCAAGGCAAGGGTGCTGGTGCCAGAGTAAGGGCCTGGAGGAGGTGCCATTGGATTTGGTGATGACAATCTCAGCTTGACTCGTCGAGTGCTTGCGGCAAAACCCTAATTGGATTGCAACCCCTGAGCCTGAGCGGTGGTTCAGTCGCTGCTCTTCACAATTGTATCTGTAGTCTGTATCTTGGACCCGAACTGAAAAAAGGTCGGGTTGCTGGATTTGGAAATGCGCTTAAGATCCAGTCAATAACCGTTACCCGAAACGTGGCACGATTTAAGCATCACTTCCGCCACGTGGCCGTTTCCTCACGGGAATAAAACGACACCGTATTGTGAGATCGTTCTTTCTAACTTCTAACTATAGAAACGCAGACAGATAAGTTGGCGCAATATATTATATTGAGTTGAGAAAAGAAAAGAATATCCGGTTGCGGAGAAAATCCAGCGAAAATGGGAGCATCAAAATCGATGGAGCAGAAGGTTTCGATCAAGCAACGAGAGGCGAAAACCCTAGCAGCATCCACTGGAGCTCTTTCTATGCTTCAGAAATCTTTCTCCAACCTCGCCGATCCTGATTCTAATGCAATTCCCATCAACTCTCTTCAGCTGGATTCAAAATGCCAACTCAACTCCTCGAATTCAGTTTTCATTCTATGCCTCTATAAACCAGAAATTGAAGCTTTTGCGTTTCAATTTTTCAGCAATGCTTCTGTTTAACGTACAAGAACCCAATATGTGAAGCTCTTACAGTGCCTGAGTGATTTGTTTCCGATGCTGTTGGATCATCTTGGTTCGTCAATTCTGGACCTGTTTTTCGTCTCGGAGAATGGCAAAGTGAGCTGGGTTGAGTTCGTTAGGGGCTTCTGCGTCTGTGTCGCTTAATATATTGCTCAGAGTGTTTGCTGTGGCACTTCAAAAAGCGGGTTCGCCTTCGAACTTGGACTTTGAATCTGATGGTGTTGACTATAAGATAACCGGGTCGCTTAAGCCCGTGGACGTGCTTATGCTTCTTTGGATGTGTTGGGCCATTTCCTGGAATTCTAGGACTTCGAAAATTTCCAAAGAGAAAACAGATTTACCTCTGCCGGATATTAATCAGATTGTTTCGTCGGCTATTGTTTCATGCGCTGAAGTTGGCGGTGGCTTGAATGTGTGGGATTGCCAGCTCTCGGGTTTGGAAGTTGAACTTCCTGTGGGAAGTTTCTTTCTTGGGTTTTGAGAACAGTGCCTAGTCTCCCAGATTGCTTTTCACAGTTTGTGTATGCAATTCTCAAAAACTCTGTTTCTCACAAGGTATCTAGCATCTTCTCAATTGAACAAAATCATAGGCTTTTATTTTTTCCATTTCTCTTATATTTCATTATCTTATTGCCTTGTCAATACGATATCGTGTGTTTGAGCTTATTGGTTAAGGACTCGTTAAGACAAAATGGGAAGTGCACTTGGAAACCTTTTAAGTATTGAGGCACTTGTTATAGAAGGAGTTGTGTATTTAGATCTCTCAAGTTGTCTTTGAACTTGGAAATTTATATTACCTGAATGCAACGGATTTTGATGGCAGGATGGACAAGAATGCCCAACTTCATCAGTGGTAGAGAATTCTTCAACCATGTCATACAGTTCTCATCATTTGTCCAGTGGAATGGCATGGGCGATTTTCCTTACAATGAGAGGCACAATAACTGAAGAGATATAAAAAACATGCTTCCCCAGCAAGGCTGATGGAATAGATAAGAACCTACTTTACAGGTGTGCCTTTTTATCCCCTTGATCTTGTGTTGTTTGAATTCTTCCCTGCCTGTTCCGGTATATACAATATCAACGCAGTACAAATATATACAAGCATAAGCATAACATCCTGAAGTATTGATTTTATTTTTTTCACGGTCTCGGAATCCAATAAATGATGATAAGGTAGTTAGTTGATGTGTTATTTCGAGAAGTGAGGCTATTGGAAGCTTGGCATGCCCACCTTTGCACGCATCCTGCACACAGCATGCGTCCATGGCCTTGCGTGCCGTGCCCATGGCTTGTCTTGCCCTTGCCGTAGCTTTGGCTTGCCTTGCTTTGCCTTGCCTTGCCTTGCCGTGCCGTGGCCTTGGCCTTGGCATTGCTCCCCATTTAAGGCATTTCGAGAAAGTGAGACTATTGGAAGCTTGGCATGCCCACCCTTGCACGCAGCCTATGCGCATCATGCACGAAGCCTGCACACAGAGTGCTGAAAATGTCGATAGAAATTTTCAAACCTTGTCATGCCATGGCTTGCACGCAGCATGCTGAAAATGTTGACAGATAATCAAAAGAACATACTCGAAAATAAAGACCATACGTAAAATATACTATTCAGAAAACCAGTATTCATGATTCATCAGTTCCAAAATTCCACATTTCAATTCTGAATCATTGAGCACATAATTAAATATAAATCCAAAATCAAACATTAATTTAATCTTTACTGAAACCAAACCGGGCTATCGAGCCATTTTCGACTCATGCACTCATCCAAATCTTTCCTGAACATTTCGTCACCACTTAAATTCATTCCAAGCTAGTGCTGAAAGTATAATCAACTCTTTCCTATACCCATACCCTATCCAAGGCATATGTTACAAAACAACAATTCCCAAACAACCCTCACAAGTACTCACATACATACTTTACAACCTTACGTGTAAAACAAACCGACTCTTAAACAAGATGTCTCAAACCCCCATATAATATAAGTATAATTAATATATATATATATATATATATATATATATATATATATATATATATATATATATATATATATATATATATATATATAAGTAAGACTGCTGCACCAAACTTGTACCCGGGAAACAATCCATCAGGGGATTGTTTGGCTAGACCACGGGACGACATCGCATCATCTCGTGACTAAGGTTCAGCTATCCAACCGGGGGACTAATGCTTAGTAGCACACACGCTGGCATTACATCGCACATGCAGCCAATCTCAAGCCCTACGTGCGCAAATTGCTCGGCAAGGGCCTTCGGTAACACCCCGTCAAGGGTGCCAGGGACATAACCACTATCCATTGATTCCAACAATTCCAAGTATCCGTAGCAAGGGAGGTACATATCATGGCATACACCATGTATCGGGGGAAACGATCCAATCAGGGGATTGTTTGGCTAGACCACGGGATGACATCGCATCATCCCGTGACTAGGGTTGAGCCGTCCAACCGGGGGACTGATACTCGACAGCACACATGCCGACATCGCAACTCACGTGTGCCCAAATCAAGTCTCGCGAGCGCGGACTACCGGACAAGGGCCTTTGGCACACCCGATCAAAGGTGCCCGGGCCTTTACTATACACCGGAACTTTCCAACGCCACGTATAGTAAGGTAACAATAACCACAATCAGTCCCACACGCCGGAAATTTCCAATGTCACGGTCATCCGAGAGGTCAAACTTTCCAATTTGATAAAAGGGGCCTGCGGGCCCACGACCTCCAATTCGGTTCCAAACGTTCCTAAAAGTCCAACAAAGTCAACTAATCAAGTTCCGAAGGTTTGGTCTCATCGAACGGTCAGATTTCTCATGATCGGACGGTTTTCGTTAAATTAAACTTGAAGTCAATGATCTAGAGCATCCAGCGCTCCTATCCTCGATCTGTGAATTCCTACACGATCCTAAAGGTTCGAGAACCAATATATTTGAAATTGAAATCAATCCAACAGTCCGAACACGTCGAACCCGGATATTGCCTATTAGGCGTAATATCCAATTGACTGTCATACGACATCCAATTTCAAATTCGAGCGTCTTGCGCTCTCAAGACAACGTGGGGATAATTTAGGAATGAATGGCTAGTTTGGTATTGCTGTGTTTTTAAAAAAAAAAAAACTACATTTGCTGTGCTGTGAGAATAAACAGCTGTGAAATGAAGCAGTGAAGTGTTTGGTAATTTATATTTGTAAAAGTGCTGTGAGTATAAAAAACAGTGTCTTAGTGTTTGGTAAACTTTTTTTTTTCAGAAGTGTTGTGACTGTGTATAATGACCAAAAAGAGTATGATATTGAAATGTTTATTTTAATTTTAAAAAATTGATATTTATGTTGTTTTACAATATATTTACAATTTTTTTTTTTATGTAATCTTAATAGTAGTGTACAGTTTTAAAAATAAAAAACTTGAGAAGGTAAAATGTTCCCTTTTCTCTCCTTTATTTTTTATTTTTATCTCTCAACCTTTCTTCTCCATTCTCTCTCTCCTCAGCCTCTTCATTCAACAAACCAACAGCCTGGGCACATCAACAACCCAGTCGCCACCATCCTACCTTTTCTACCCACAAACCTAATCCCACCCATCACGACCAAGAGATGCCTGGCAGTGCCTTTGCATATTGATTTTCATCATGCCCTATCCTCCCTCATGTCCTTTTCTTTTTCTTCAACATCCCCTCACCAATGTATTCCTTTATTCCCCGTCCTAAAATTAAAAAAATACCCTTCGCCCTCTGTCCCGTCAGCCTTTAGCCACCGCCACCGCGCCTCACCTCAAAATCTCCTCGGCTCAACACCAGAAAATAGATCTGGGTGGGTGTAGGTGCTTGGTTGGGTTGGGTTTGTGAGTAGGGATGGTGGGCTGGGTTTGTTGAAATGTCGAAAAAATAATTTGGAGATATGAGAGATCCGTGAGAAAAATGAGAGATTAATGGAGAGTGGGAAGAGAGAGCTACAGAGGACTGAGGTGGGAATAGAGGCCCGATCGTGAAAAATGAGGAGGGTAAATCATGTCATTTTCTAAAATGACAATTCGAGGATGTTGAAATATTCATTAAAGGCTCCGCATGCTTCTATCCGCAGCAGCTTTTAAAAGCAGCATCTCAGCTGCTTCTAAAAACTGCTGCCACTACCCACGATTTTGAAAAAAAACAGTTTTGTTTTGATTTACCAAACCCCTTTTCATTCATAATTTTAAAAATAAGCTGCTTATTTTAAAAGCACAGCAATCCCAAACTAAGCCGAAGTTGGGCCTCCACAAGTGGGCTCACGTGCTGGCAGCCCATTGGGTGTCTTGAGCAATTCTTTGGAGATCGGAAACTTCCAAAACACCGGGCATAATTTATATCAAATCGACGAGCATGAAGAGTGGAGTAACTTACCCAACTGGATCGACAGCCAATTTGATGCAACCACACTACACTTCCACAGCCCAATACAATCTCTTTCATGGCTTTGGGCCCAATATGTGTATTTATCTTTGTTAGGCACCATTAGATAGCTGTCATGTGTCTTACATTTTCATCCTTATCAGCTTTCCGTATTTTGTTGTATTTAAAGAGCCTGACCTCACAGTTGTGAGGCAGAGAAGAATATACAATTCCCATTTTCCATTCTGCCTTTCTGTATTCTTTTGCATTGCCTTTTAGGCGCACAACCCGTGTGCCCATCGTCTGGTATCAGAGCCCACCTATGGGTTCTAGAAAAGCCACCACTCACGAACCTAGCGCCGCATCCATCTCCCGTGATGTCCGTCATGACCACCTTGAATCCCAGCTTAATGATGCCCAAGACACCATTTCTTCCCTTCTCGCCCACCAAGAAACCCATGAATCCTCCATTGCCTCCCTTCACAAGACCATGGACACCCTCTCCTCAACTCAAACCTCAAATCACGGTGGAATCTGGCCAAATCTTTGAGGGGTTATGCCAAAAAGGGGTGGGGGAGTGTTTTGGAGAAGTTTGGAGGGTAGCCGTGGCCGGTGGTGTCTGGAAAACCACATGGATTTTCACGGGTTCGAAGACTGTTTTTGGGAAGTGTGTTTCGTTCGAATTTCTACAAAAATCACAAGGATTCGAGGTTAGTTAAGCTTGCAGGGCTGTAGAGGAGAGGGAGAGCAAGAGATTGGGTGGTGGGTTGCGGCTGGCCGTGGCCTGAAACAGCCAAAAACGCCGCTGGAAATGGTGGTCTCGCGGTGGGTGCGAGACCGAAGAGAGAGAGAGGGGAGATCGGGTTTGGGAGAAAGAGAGAAGGCCAGTGCCTCTTGGAACACAGGAGTCCAAGAAATTGTGGTCTCCTACCTTTGGATATTAATCCAATGATTCAAAAAAAATTCTTAAAAGAAGTGCAAGAGTGAGTGAACCGTTGAATTTACATCCAACGGTGAGTGACCACAAATTTCTAAGACCCCTGTGGTCCAAGAGATCGAGATTGTAAATTTCAATAATTATTATTAATTAATTCATATTAGTTTATTTAATTTACTTATTTTAATTTCTTTATTATGTTTTAAATTTAATTCTTTCATTAGGGTCGGGATGTTACAATTTTAGGAAATAAGTTGTTGGTTTCATCAAACCATTTGACACTCCATTGACGCATGAATGTTTTCGTGTAGTGTGAATAAAATGGATTGAATGGGATTTTGTAAAATGGAATTGTAAACAAGGGTAGAATGAAGGAGGTATCCAGAAATAAATTCACTGAAGATTGTTTAGAATGAAGGACGTAGCCAAAGTGTTTTTGTTTATTTCTTTCTGGGGAATCAAACACCTACTCAACTCAACTACATGTTTGAATAATTTTCAGCAATAGCAGCGGAATATACAAACAAATTTGAGCACATCTTGATTTTCAAATTCAACGTCATTTCATTAAATTACTATATCAAAAATAAGGTTTACCAAAGAGATTAGCCAAGTATCTTCCTAATAGATTATTAATAACCAGCAAAGCGAATTAAATAAAACTAGATCATTTCCATTTTCCAAATGCAAATCACGAGAAGAAAGACCATCTTTTATTTTATTTTTATTTTTTGGTAAAACAGTAGCCTGTCTAAAACTGAAAAATATTAATGGCAATAATTCCGATGAGAAATTTGTACAAACTGTGAAAGTCGTACGCTTTTGGTACCAATGTCTAAGTGTCTGAGCTCAGGAAAAAAAAATATATATATATATTTAAAGGACCCGACCCGCCCAGGCGCAGCCTAACTCCCTATCGCTTCCCCCTAACAATTAGGGTTAAATTGCAGCAGTTCCTTCTGCCAAGGCCGATTTTTCGAACACTGCTACCAGTTTACTTTCTTGGGGTTTTCTACCTAATCAAATGTAACGTTTATAACAGAAAGCGAACGTGCAGCGAGGAGCTCAGTATCATCATTGAAGTCGGAGGCTAAGGCGTCGTTCATCTGGTCCATAACCAAAACCTTCTCTTCCTCCCTCGTTCTGCTTCTTGAACGTTGAAGCCGGACGGTGAAAAAATGAAAAACGAAACTAGCCCTCGCCCAACAGGCCTATATCTGCAATTGGGCTATAACAAAAATTGATTTGGGTCTGTTGGTTTTGGGCCTACATAGAGTTTGAATTTAAGCCCACTTTTTAGGGAAATTAAAATATTCCCAAGCGCAAAGCATAAGTGAGACTCTCTGTTAATGGAGAAAAACTTAGTTGCAACGGGAATAGCACAGTTTTGTTATCCCTGACAAATAATGCTCTGTCATGTGTTAGTGTTGTCACACGTGTCATGGCGTTATTAGTAGAAGATAGCAAAATAGTTTTATCTTCGTTACATAGAAGTCTTTCTCCTGTTAATGTCATCGGCATTCCTTCACAGCCCCTTAACATTCTTTTATTTATTTTTTCATTTTTGTTTTAAAAAACTGAATTCATGGTATGACCAATTTTGAATAAGGGAAATGCTGTTCAAAGTTCAAAACCCTAAGCCAAATTTCTACATTGACTTTTAGCTGCAAGCTGGAGTGATTTGCTTCATCATGATAAATTGTTTTTTCTAATCAGTTTTTGTCTGTCGGGGAATTCAGTGATCATACATATCATCTAGCGGGTCAAGCAATCAGTTAAGAAAGATACACAAAATTTTAGAATAGAAAATGTTACAAGTGGTGTAAACTGATGTCCACCAAATCCAGATAACACCCTCAGCCACACACATATTTCCCCCCTTCCTAAATAAGAAGAATTAACACTGAAATGAACATCCCTACATTTAACTTCATCTATTTGCCCTTGAAGTTGTTTGGTGTACTACTTTAACGACCCACAGTTTCAAAACTAGAAGTTAATGATTGCAGTTGCTGAGAGGAACCAGCTTCTTGTTGAGGTTGAGGTGGCGGATGATCATGCAAGTCTTTTGGAAGTTGAGGCAATGGTGCTTCAAGCTGAAGAACCCTCATCACTTGCCCTGCTTTTGGTCTTTGCTTGTTGTTGGGATGAGTACACCATAATCCCACAATTAACAAGCATTCCATTTCATTTGGAACAAAATTCATATCCAACCTCTCATCAGCTGCAGAGAGCAGATTTCCGGCAAGGTACAGCTGCCAAACCCACCTGAAAAGCGCCACGTGATATTCTTCATACTGATAAGTCCTCCTTCCACATGCAAGTTCCAAGGCCACAACTCCAAAACTATACATGTCTGACTCTTTACTAGCTCTACCTCCATTTGCATATTCCGGGGCTATGTAACCAAAAGTCCCTACCACTCCTGTTGTCTGAGTCCTGAACCGCGGATCCACGAGCTTAGCAATCCCAAAATCACCAAGCTTAGTCTTGAAATCGTAGTCCAACAATACGTTAGCTGATTTGATATCCCTATGCAGGACACACGTCTCTGCATCTTCATGTAGGTAATGAACGGCTGTGGCCAAGTCTGAAGCTATCTTGTACCTGAAATCCCATTGCAAGGTTGTTCTAGAGCCGAATAGATGCGTGTCAAGGCTGCTGTTAGGCATGTATGCATAAACAAGTAAGCACTCGCCTTGCTCATGACACCATCCAATGAATTGCACCAGGTTCCTGTGTATTAAGCGGCTTATTATTTTCACTTCGTTGATGAAGACTTTCTCATAGTGCTCGGATTCTGGGACGATTCTCTTCACAGCAACTGTGCAGCCTAGATCTTGTATGATTCCTTTATAAACTTTCCCTGACCCTCCTTGGCCTAGCCTTCTGTCGTTTGCAAAGTCATTGGTGGCTGCAACTAATTCTTTGTAAGAAAATCGTCTTGGCAAGGCTTGCCACACAAGATCTGTGGAGGCTACTGAATTGGAGTCATTTCCATGTTCATCAATCCTGTTTTTCTGCCTCTTTACCACCAACCAGCATATGGCTACAACAAGAATCAAAATGAAGACAGAAACTGCAACGGCCCCAATCCAGAATAACCTCCTCTCCTTTTTGGTACTTAACTCCTTTGAGTTTGATCTGAAATCCCACGTATATATAGCAGTCCGCTCTCGGGCAAGGCCACTGGCAGTTGAAAATCCAATTGTAACCCACTCTGGGAGAACCTCTCTCAGGTCAATAGTGTGAGAAAGCGAAGTGATGGCCACATCTGTATATTCCTCATATGTCCAAAACACAGTGAGGTTCTTGGTGGTAGCATTGTAAGTTATCTGTACGTGAGCCTTCTTCCCACTGTTGCCGAGAGCATCCCAACTGGTATTAACAACTGAGGACATGGTATTGATATTGATCCCAACGTGTGGCCATCTTGGATCCCATGAGTTTGGCACAGCGTCAAACTCAACCATTACAATTTGGTTTTGGGATGCTTCAGAACGAGTGGTGGTGTTTAATAATCCTAGATCACCACCAGCAGAGTTTGGTGGAATTGGATAGTGAACAGGGGCAAGGAAAAACACAAGTCCATCACCAATGTCGGTATAATTATGAATAGTGTCAATCATGAAAGAGAAATTAGTAGTGAAGTCTGCCAGTTTAGCAGAGTCCCATAAGTGCAAAGGTTCTGCATACGTAGCCCGGCCAGTGCGGAATAATATATCCTGTAGATCTGTGGCTGTGATCGTGCTGAGTTCAATCACTCCTGAAGAAGGCGCGGCATCACCTTCATAAAGTATGTTGTTTGCATCTCGACCAAAGCCATTGATGCTGAAGGAAAGTGGATGAACAAAGGGTTGGAAAAAACTGAAGAACATGAAGAGAACAACAGAGCAGTTTATCAAGGGTTGAAGACGGAAAGTTGATAGCCTGCTTAGAGACATCGCAATGCAACCAACAACAAGAACGTGAAAATCTGCAATGCAAGGAATAATGGTAATGTATGTGGCAACTATAACGAAGAAGTCAGAATTATGAAGAGTGTAATGAAGAGCAAGGATTGCCATGTTTTAAAGGGAAAGAAGCCCAAGACTTTGACGTTGAAAACAAAAGCACAAAGAAATTGAAATGGTCCATTTTCAAAAAATAAATATCAAGAAATGGTCCATGTTAGAGCATCTACAATTATAGTCCTTATTTTTTAGTTAAAATTTAGCTAAAAACACACAAAAGTTATTTTAGGAGCTCTCTATAAAATTTGAACTCCAATCACACTCCCTAATTTAGAGAGTCATAAATACTATAATTATTTTTTAATTCAATATGATTGGTCCATCTCTATAAAAAATAATATTTAAAAAATAGCATTAAATTATAGGGAGCCACTATGAGTCATTTCTCTCTCCTCAGATTTAAGAGCTCCTAGAGGTCTCCCTATTTTAGGAGGTGGATAGGGAGCATGGTTGGAGTTGTATTTTTCCAATTCCGCCTTAAAATTTGTCTAAGGAGGTGATTTAGGGAGCCCATTATAAATGCCCTTAGGTGTTCTCGACACGCTGCAAGATGAAATCAATTGAAAAAACACCTAACATGGACCATACCAGTGTTTGTGTCGAGAACATACAAGTGTTTATGTCGTAAGATAATTTTCATAGCATTTCTGCTGATACATAGAAATGCCAAATACTTCACCTCTTACCGTCCATTTTAAGATATCTAGTCTAAGGAAAAAAAAAACCCATACAGATGACAAATACATACAAAATAATTGAGATATTAGAGCACCTCCACCCCAAAAGGCAAGGCAAGGGCAAGAAAAAAAAAGATTATGCAACAAAATATAAACAATTTAGCAATGTAAGAAATAAAATGATTATGCAAGAAAAAAATTAATATGGAAGAAAATATAAAAAATTTACAAATGCAAGAAAAAAAAAATTTAAGGGCCACATAGGTAGGTAGGTGGCAAAATTGGCTTTGCGTGGGGCAGCCATATTCCATATGTTGTCTATAATGTGCGACGTTACTAACAATGTGACGTTAAGAAAAGCATAAACGTTTACGTACAAAGCCAACGCACCTTGCTTTGACGTTTGACAAAAGCATAACGGTTTATTCCGTTTGATTTTAATATCCATCTCAATTTGCCGTATATTTTGTTGAGCGGATAATAATGAACCAAACCTGTGGAAGACCAATAAAATTATTAAGAAACTAAAATTATATAAAAGCTATTTCTTTGAAAAAAGGAGAGAGATAAAAATTAAAAAATTAAAAAGAATAAACAAATCCATGCAAGGCAAGTATCTGCTGTGAATATTTCCAAAGTGGGAAAGTACAGCAACCTTGTAAGATGAAGTTTCAACCTTGCATGAAGGGTAGCTGGGTGGATACCCTGAGCAGTGGGCCCACATTACTTAAGTGGATCAAACAGTGCGTCTCATCTGAGGTAGAGAAAATAATAGTTTGGAATATGCAAAGGAGGTGTAATTGGCAATGGCAATGGCAATGGGAATGCCATGTGAACTCGTGAAGGAAATTCTAACGTGAGAACCCAACTATAATGAAGAAGTCAGAATTATGAAGAGTGTAATGAAGACCAAGGATTGCCATGTTTTAAAAGGAAAGAAGCCCAAGACTTTGACATTGAAAACAAAAGCCCAAAGAAATTGAAATGGTCCGTGTTCAAAAAATAAATATCAAGAAATGGTTCATGTTATGTGTTCTCGACACTCTGCAAGATGAAATTAACTTTGAAAACAAAAGCCCAAAGAAATTGAAATGGTCCATGTTCAAAAAATAAACATCAAGAAATGGTCCATGTTAGGTGTTCTCGACACGCTGTAAGATGAAATTGACATTGAAAACAAAAGTCCAAAGAAATTGAAATGGTCCATGTTCAAAAAATAAATATCAAGAAATAGTCCATGTTAGGTGTTCTCGACATGCTGCAAGATGAAATTGACATTGACTCAAATTGGGAACATGCATGGCAGCTACGCCCAACTGAAGGGTAGACCTGTTGACTTGACTCCACTGCCACTCGAGTCAGAGTTGGCCCATAGCATGTGTGGGCTGTGCGACCGCACAGGGCCCCCAAAATTTAGGGGCCTCCAAATGTTTTTAAAAGTCCAGCATTATATTATTATTTTTTATTCCAAAAATATTATTATTATTTCCTAATGAGCAGATATTTGTTCCTTCTTAATTCTTCTGTCTTCCGTCCAAACACAAAATCTTCTTTACTCTTTGGCAAGTCAAAAGGCGTGCTCTCTCTCTCTCTCTCTCTCTCTCTCTCTCTCTCTCTCATATTAGACTTTAGAAATTATATGTTGCATTTGGAATTAGCCATCATATGATTGCAAGAAGTGTGCATCTTGAGTGTTGCTGGTTTTATAGTATTTTGCTTCATTTTGCTAGGTGTAGTTCTTTTGTATGCAAAAGAAAATTGAATAGATGTGAGTATGTGAAAATAGACGAAGGATGATCTTGATTCTATTTGTGGGTTCTAATTTAATTGATGCCACATAATGATTTCGGTTTAATTTATGATTTATGAATTTTAAAATTTGAAAAATTGTTATTTTACTTATACATATAGGGCCTCATCAGCTTTCTTCGCACATGGCCTCCATATCTAATGGACCGGCTCTAACTCGAATCTTTTCAAATTTGTAACGCGTTGGTTGGAGATCAAGGGGTCACTTCGTCCACACAAGAAGTCAGAATTATGAAAAGTGTAATGAAGACCAAGGATTGCCATGTTTTAAAAGGAAAGAAGCCCAAGACTTTGACATTGAAAACAAAAGCCCAAAGAAATTGAAATGGTCCGTGTTCAAAAAATAAATATCAAGAAATGGTCCATGTTATGTGTTCTCGACACGCTGCAAGATGAAATTAACTTTGAAAACAAAAGCCCAAAGAAAATGAAATGGTCCATGTTCAAAAAATAAACATCAAGAAATGGTCCATGTTAGGTGTTCTCGACACGCTGTAAGATGAAATTGACATTGAAAACAAAAGTTCAAAGAAATTGAAATGGTCCATGTTCAAAAAATAAATATCAAGAAATAGTCCATATTAGGTGTTCTCGACATGCTGCAAGATAAAATTGACATTGACATTGACTCAAATTGGGAACATGCATGGCAGCTGTGCCCAACTGAAGGATAGACCTGTTGACTTGACTCCATTGACACTTGAATCAGAGTTGGCCCATAGCATGTGCGGGCTGTGCGACTGCACAGGGCCCCCAAAATTTAGGGCCCTCCAAATGTTTTTAAAAGTCCAGCATTATATTATATCTTTTTTTATTCCAAAAATATTATTATTATTTCCTAACGAGCAGATATTTGTTCCTTCTTGATTCTTCTGTCTTTCGTCCAAACACAAAGTCTTCTTTACTCTTTGGCAAGTCAAAAGGCGTGTTGTGTGCATCTCTGCCCTCCAGTCTCCACCACACCTCTCTCTCTCTCTCTCTCTCTCTCTCTCTCTCTCTCATATTAGAATTTAGAAATGATATGTTGCATTTGGAATTAGCCATCATATGATTGCAAGAAGTGTGCATCTTGAGTGTTGCTGGTTTTGTAGTATTTTGCTTCGTTTTGCTAGGTGTAGTTCTTTTGTATGCAAAAGAAAATTGAATAGATGCGAGTATGTGAAAATAGACGAAGGATGATCTTGATTCTATTTGTGGGTTCTAATGTAATTGATGCCACATAATGATTTCGGTTTAATTTATGATTTATGAATTTTAAAATTTGAAAAATTGTTATTTTACTTATACATATAGGGCTTCATCAGCTTTCTTCGCATAGGGCCTCATCAGCTTTCTTCGCATTGGGCCTCCATATCTAATGGACCGGCTCTGACTCAAATCTTTTCAAATTTGTAACGCGTTGCTTGGAGATCAAGGGGTCACTTCGTCCACACACAAAAAAGGAGCCATTTGGGGGAGTTAGAAATTTCCAAGTTGTATTTCTAGAAACCACTCATTAATTATTCATTAATTTAGACTCTTAAAAGGATATATCATATAACCCTTTTCCTCGTCATTGTCTTTTGTTTTCCTTTCTTCCCCCAAACAATCACCGTTGGACTTGAACCAAAGAAAAATTGCAATATCAAGAAAACCTCAAATAATGAGAAAAATCTACATAAACTTCCATTGAACTTCCAGGTAGCTGCCGGTTCCTTTGTAGCAAAGTTAACTGGAATAGTTCTAAGTGGCTCTTTCTACTTTAACACATAGCAAAGAAAGCACCTACTAAGTACATGCAAAAATACCCTCCCCTTTCATGATCAAACACAACCAATAAGGAAGCCCTATTAAAAAGACAAGGAACTTGATCATTTCAATTTTCCAAATGCAAATCACTTAAGCTAATTTCGAGAAGAAAGGCTAAAACCCAATGGTAGGAAAGAGTACCACCCATGCTATTGACTAAACATAAGAGTCAAACAACTTATACGAATTAGACAAACCTAAAACCTAACCAGAAAACCCTTAAAATAACATCCCATCACTACGTAGGTACTGTCAAAGAAGTCCTCATATGATCTAGAGAAAGCATCCTAAATATTTGTACAAAGTCAAAAACGTACTATGGGTATCAGAGTAGATCCAACCAATTACCCAATCGCAAAACCATTGAAACACATCCCATCACTACACATGTACTGTCAAAGAAAGCCACCAATGATCTAAAGAAAGCATCATAGTTCTTCGTACATAGTCAAAAATGCATTGTGAGCATAATAACAGATCCAGCCAAACACCAACTGACACCTCCAATTTTCTTGATCTAGAACCCTAGTTGACAAGCAAGGGAGACCAAGATTGACCTCTTAGCCTGAAGAAATTTCCGAAGAAAGATCTTCATAGTAGGAACGTTCAGTAGTTGCCAAGCCCACGAATGTTCCATAAAAGAATGATTAGGGAGACCTTGGAGACCCCTTAAGGCTGGTCTCCTCCTCCTTGTCAACAAAATCCTCAATACAAAAACTACACTTACTAGAAAAAGACATGTCACTAACAATCAGATGCCTAACACCAGTTTCCACAGACTTTTGATTCTCGCTTGGTGCCGCATACTTGTCATCCCCTTGAGCAGAAGAGATGATGGTCACCTTCATAGCTTTAAGATGGAGACCCCTCACCAGCGACTGCCTCCTTGGGAACCCAGAAAGGAAGAAAGCGCAGCTACCCCATGGAGAACAAAAGAGCAACAAAAAAAAACGTAGTACCCAATACACCAAGAAGAATCCAGAGAGACAATCAGAGAAAACTGAGAGAGACGACGCAGAGAATGAGTAAAGAAAACTAGAGAAACCCTAAAACTAGCCATCAAGGCTCGCGTGAACGAGAGAGCAAACGTGTGGTAAAATATATGTTTGTGGAGGTGAAAAACGTGTTTCACATATTGATTTTGTCTTTTTTTATACTAGTGATAATGATATGTGCTACATTTTTATACTAGTGATGATGATATGGCCCCCAAGAATGTTGATGGTGAGGAAAAAGTCCAATGGCCTTCCAAACATGAAGAGTTTTTTTTATACATTTATTGCATGATCATGTGAAGAAGGGTGACTTGCAAGCATCAACCTTTAAAAAGAAAGTTTGGTCCGAAATAAGCGAGGAGTTGTTAGCAAAATGTGGGAAAAAATGCACTATTAAGCAACTTAAGTCTAAGTTTAATAGGTTGTGAATTGCACATCGTGAGTTCTCGGATCTAATTGAGCACATTGGATTTGGGTGGGATCTTATTGCTAACACAGTCAATGCCTCAAACAATGTTTAGGCTAGTTACATTAAGGTATACCAAGTTTTTGTTTTAGCGGGTTTTTTTTTTTCACTTCACTTCACATAGTTCAGTGAATTGCTTGTGATGTTTGAGTATAATAAGTTTCATGGTTTGTAGAGTAAGCCAAGAGCGAAGCAATATCGCACTCAAGGTTTAGTGCACTATTAGCTTTTAGGGGAGATATTCAACACCACTACTGCAACCAGTCAGTTGTGTTATGCCTCTAATCAACTTCCTCCTAACTCAAATAAAGACTGTGAGTTAGAGAACAACTTCCTTAACATCAGTGTTCACATTGATGTTGACTTGGATGATGATGGTGTTAACCTGGAAATTGATCATGGTAAAGGAAAAAGAAAGTGTGTAACTGCTACCCCAACCGAACGTCATCCAAAGAAATGAGATAAAATGGAATCTTATTTGGAGGTTTGCAGTGAAGTTATGAGTCAAAGATTACAAACAATTCAAAAGGAAAAGAGTCTTGAAGCATCTAGCACCTCCAATGATATGTATTATATTGAAGAATGTATCGGACTTGTTGAAGAAATTGGGGATATTGATAATGACACATTCAACAAGATGCTAGAAAAAATTATGCTTGTTGAATGGAGGAAAATATTTGTTACAAGGTTGGATGCTAGGAGGAGAGCTTGGTTAGCTAGTCTTTAGGAATACTAGAGATTGTGGTTTTTCTTTAGTTGAGATTATGAATATCTTTTATATGTTAAAGACAAAGACAAAGTCAAAGTAAACACACTTCCCAAACTTAAAACGAAAGCAAGACGACAACTGGAAAAGAAATGCAAAACACAATGCACCAGAAAACATAGAGAAAAAGAAAGTAAAGTGAAAGTAGAAATGCTCCCCTCTAAATGCACGCGACCACAAAATCCTCGTGAAGCAGAGGGATCCAAGAGAAATGAGCAAACAGTTGGATAGCACTCTGGAGATCCGAAGTGTTGTCGGCTCCCTTATCAGCATATGTCTATTTAAGCCATGCTTCAGTAAACTAATAATACCCTACATTTCTTCCTGCAAACTCAAGGAAAACCATCAAATAATCCAAAAACAAAACAATGGCATCCTCAGCTACTCCCATTGATGACCTCAACCTTGAGTTATCACTTGCACCACCGAATGCCCAGATAAGGGCTCCTCCAAACCCTGTCTTCCCAAATTCCTCTTATCACCATGACTCGACCTCAAACTTCTCTGAGGCAGTGCCGTGTAGAGTAGTACTGCCGGAAGGCATGACTGTCAGCAGACTCACATCGGCAGATCATCTGCATGTGGCACAGAGGTCTGACACAGTTGCAGTGGAGGAGTCCCACAATTTAACTGTGCTCCACACGGTCTCGGCTACCAATTTGGGCATGCGATTACTGGCGAGGACGCGAGAGTGTGCAGCGCTGAGCGAGGAAGTGGCTGCCTTGAAAGCTCAGGTGGCAGACTTGCAGAAGCGGCTCTACTGTGCCAACCAGCATATAGAAATGCTGCAAAAGAGAAATGAAGACCATGTAGAGCTCTTACAGGTTCTTCAAGTAAGAAGCAAATAGAGGCAATTAGCATGATGCCTCAGGTGGCTCAGAATGCAAAAGGAATCATGTGATTCAGAACTTTATGTACGCATGGTCAAATTTATGTTTGTAATCACATGGTATGGAATGAAATAAGCATTTACTCCAATATTCAAAGTGTGCAATCTAGGGAAATGTCTAACTCCGCATGGAACATATGAAAATCGTGCATGTAATAAAAGGAAACAAAAATAAATTAAGATAAAAAGAAACAACAGTCAATTAACGAAAATAAAATTAAGTACTCCAAACATACTCAAACAAACGCCATAAATTTTTGTACTAATAACTGACACAAATTAATGTGCAAACAACAAATTGGAAACTAAAAATGAGTAAAGAAAGGTAAAAGAAAAGAAACAAAACAAGAAACCAAAGAAAAACACAAACAGCACTTTCTATCACCCTTTTATCACCATTTGGACAGATTCGTTTCTCTGTTTTTCAGCTTTGACCTCTGTTCAGTATTTGGCCTATAACTTTCCAACCATTTGTCCAAATTTCACGTTCTTTATATGGTTGGATTTAGCATTAAAAAAAAAAAAAGAACGCATCGCAGACCAAAAGTCAAAAACAATTACGGAAATAAACAGAATTCAAAGAAGAAAACACATAAATATACAAGCAACTCATGGATGACCAGTTAAGGGCCTCAGAAAACACAGCCAGGGGTTCCGGGAAGGTTGGAGGGGTCACAATGGTCCCGCTTAAAACCCTAACTTCTTAGACACCGAAGGTGTCGCCTAAAGAACTCCTAGACACTGTATTGACGGAGGTGCTCACTGGGGTTACCAAAAGTTAGCTTATATGAAAAATCTTTTTTTTTTTTTTATAAATCTTTTTATATAAAAAGAAACAAAAACTTAAAATTACTAAAATAAAAACAAAACAAGTAAAGAGAAAGGATTGGAATGCTCCCCCTTGAAGCGATTAGGTTGAGCGTGATGCATTTGGAGGTCGCGACTTCTCCCACTACTCCACACTTCCTATCTTTATGATTGACGTTGCCTTCTCTTTCCCTATATTATTGAGCTATTCTAAATTGCTAAAACAAACACAGAAAACTTGAAATAGAATTAAAAGGATGAGGAAATAAAAACTAAAATGAAAAGGAAAATCAACACACATCCAATTTCATGCTTCAAAGTAACAAACACCAATGGGTTGTGTAAGCTAGGACTTAAACCCAGTTCTCTTGCTTGTTGGGCAATTGTCCTTTTCCGTTGGACTACAAACACAACTTGTCAATTAACGTCATTAACTTTAAAACATGAAACTGTCCAGTTATAAATAAAAATAAATAAAAAGTAGGAAAACCAAATAGAATCAAGCAATGTTACCAATCCCCGGCAACGGCGCCAAAAACTTGTTGCGTCGATTCAGCTGCACCAAAATGGATTCAGTTGCATCCTCAACTTGTGATACTCGCAAGTGCACGAGTCGTTCTGTAGTATAGCATATGTAAGTGCGAGGTCGATTCCACAGGGATTGGTGATTGAATAATCCAATTTAGTTGTGACTTGTGGGACTCCTTGCCTTGCTTAGAGTTGTGACTTGTGGTAATGCTTATTTGGCTAAGGTGATGACCTCTGAAAGCATGGCACGTGGATGATCTAGCCTAGCTAGTTGCTCGGCTAGTTACGGTACCAACAGTAGTCCCCCAAGTTCGCGAGTAAGAAGGTACTTTTTGATTGGCGACTTGTAATTTTAAGTGTACTGGTCGAGCAACACCACAGTTCATTTTCTAAGCTGTATAGTGCACTACACATAGTCCCCAAGGTCCCTGGGTAAGAAGGACATTGGAGGGAGGGAACTTGCAACAAAAACCGAAGTGGTTTGCAAGTTCTCAGTTTGTTATGCAAGGGTACCGAAGGGCATGAAGGGTTGAGGGTGCTGAAGGTACAAGACTTGAATGTCGCAAGATAAATGTGCTCCGGCACAGGGGTGCCAAAGGTGAAGGGATGCCGAAGGCAACACAAAGCTTGCATGTTGCAAGGCAATGTGCTTAGGCACGGGGGTGCCGAAGGTGAAGAGGTGCCGAAGGCGACACAAAGCTTGCATGTTGCAAGGCAATATGCTTAGGCACAGGGGTGCCGAAGGTGAAGGAATGCTGAAGGCGACACAAAGCTTACATATTGCAAGGCAATGTGTTTAGGCACGGGGTTGCCGATGGCAAAGGAGATGCCGAAGGTGACACAAAGCATGCATGTTGCAAGGCGATGTGCTTAGGCACGGCTTAGCCGAAGGCAAAGGGGTTGCCGAAGACACAAAGCTTGCATGTTGCAAGGCAATGTGCTTAGGCACGGGGGTGCAGGAGACAAAGGGGTTGCTGAAGGCACAAAGCTTACATGTCGCAAGGCAATACGCTTAGGCACGGGGGTGCCGAAGGCAAAGGGGTTGCCAAAGGCACAAAGCTTGAATGTCGCAAGGTAATGCGCTTAGGCACGGGGGTGCCGAAGGCAAAGGGGTTGTCAAAGGCACAAAGCTTGCATGTTGCAAGGATGCCGAAGGCACAAAGCTTGCATGTCGCAAGGCAATGTGCTTAGGCACGAGGTGCCGAAGGCAAAGGGGTTGCCAAAGGCACAAAGCTTGCATGTTACAAGTCAATGCGCTTAGGCACAAGGGTGCCAAAGGCAAAGGGGTTGCCGAAGGCACAAAGCTTGCATGTTGCAAGGCAATGTGCTTAGGCACGGGGGTGCTGAAGGCACAAAGCTTGCATGTCGCAAGGCAATGTGTCAAAAGCACCTGTATGAATCTTTCTTGTAGCAAAGAAATTGCCAAAGGGCATGGAACTTGGCAAGGTACCGAAGGGTACAGGTTGCCGAAGGTATGTTGATATTATATGCCGAAGGTATGTTGATATTATATGCCGAAGGCCATACTGAGACTAGTTGAAAGGAAAAGTGGAGCATGCTGAAGGCAAGTCGCCTTCCTTAGTGATTTTGGAAGGTCTTGTATTGCTTCTGTAGGAGTCACCCTTCTATGGTGTCTTGACCAGTGGGTGACAATCAATATTCTAGGTACGAGGCAATAGAGGTGTTGGGCTGATAGAGACAATCTGGGGGCCCTTCTTGCACGATTTGTAGGTGACCTACCGATTAGCAAATGTGACATCACGTCTGCCGTTCGGCATGGAGCGTGCCGAAGTAAATTGGGGGAAGGTTGTTGTACGGTACTGGGCAGAATTTTGGAGGTGGATATGGCTTCTGAAAGCCATTGGCTAAATGATTAGAGATGAGCACTAGGTGCCGATCGATCCGCATTGCTATTCTGGTTTTCTGAATCTGAAGCACATGGTTGCTGTTTGGTTTGGCCAATTGATTGGTTTGGATGTTGAAGTGTCATACGACGCTGCATATTTTGGCCTCAGATGGCCTGGTGGCCTCCTTGGCGCATTTGAAATATTTGGGCACCCCAAATTGAGACTTTTCAAGGTAACTGAGAGATGGGTTGCTTCAGCAAGTACACATCTTCGGAATATCGGTGCCTTGAGACCCCTTGGTGGCTTCGGCACATATGGTGCCAAACGATAAGCTTAAAAGGTGATGATTGGAAGGGTGTCGAAGGACACTGAAGGAAGGGAGAACGACAAAGGCTTCTTATGTCGATTCCCACAGACGGCGCTAAACTGTTGATGCTCAAAATGGGATTCAACTTAGATAGATGTGGAGTGGTGGATAATGTGTGAAAATGTGGGCCTTTAGCATGTGTACGTGCCTTCGGCAGTCAGTGACATTCAGCATAAGTAAAGTAAATAAGCATGTAGAAGACAAGGTATACGTGATTCACCCGAATGATGGGCTACGTCCACGGAAAATGATGTTCTCATTATGATAATGTTTGTTTACATTTGTACAAGGGGATTAGACCCAAAGATAAAGGGAAGAATTCCCCAGGCCTAAGGTACAAAGCCCAAGGGTCAAGACCTAAGACCCGAAGACCAGAAGAGAGAGTCTTGTTCTAAGGGAAGAGTAGTCTTCTTTTATAGGTGAAGGGAAGTCTCCATTTCTTGTAGTTTTCCGATGTGGGACTCCTTGCCTTGCTTAGAGTTGTGACTTGTGGTAATGCTTATTTTGCTAAGGTGATGACCTCCCAAAGCATGGCACGTGGATGATCTAGCCTAGCTAGTTGCTCGGCTAGTTACGGTACCAACGAAAATTGCCCGGTTTCCATCCTTCTCGAAAAGTTCGTATGCACATCGAGCATTTTGTTCCCAACAATCAAGTGCCTCTAGCTGATGAACGCTTAATGCAGCGGCACAGAACTCTTCAAAATCCATTCTTCTGTATTGAAGTGCATTTGCCTGTCATGGAATCAGTACTTTTACAACATATGAGACCTAACACAATAGAAAAAGTCAAGGAACATCAAAGCAAACAATTAGCAACCCAAATTATTACCGATGCAACGAGAGATGCCATGCCAACAACTAATCCATAAACTTTCAGAAAGACTGCCACATCCCCCCACCTTCTCAATTCATCTGTTTCCATTTTAGCCTTGTGAACGAGCTCCTCCAAATGCAAATTGAGGGTTACTTGGTGAGGAAGCCTGATCAAAAGCAAGTGACAAAATCTCTAGGCACAGGCTGTTGGTCAGTAAAAAGGTCCACTTTGTCGAAGCAGCCTACAAAATAAATCAGTTATATATTCAATTAAAACTTAAAGATATCTAGGACAAAATATGCACATGAAAAATGTTGGTTAACTATATGGTTGTAAGTTTTGACCACTAAAGTCAGTTGTCCTTTAGGGAACAAGCATATCAAGGAATATTTACAATCTCTCACTGACCGTCCCTCAAAATTTTCAATCTGATCTTGTTTGTTTTATATGGTATGATAGATAGAGAAAAATTCTTCAGTTTTTTTTTCCTATTTGTAAGTTGTTTTGGAGGGAAAACGTGAACTATTTAAGGAAGGGAAAATGAATTGAAGCAAAAACATGACATTTATGATATATTTGCTTTCGTAGATTGGCTGAACAACATTTGTAATTACAAATATAAATTTACAGACCTGGATCAGGTGCTGATGTGCAGGCCGATTGATCTGCATGCCTTAGCGATCAATTGAGTTTTCAGAATTTTATAAAAACCACAGCAGTGATACGACATGGGTGGCTCAACATCGATCTGGCCTAAACTTAACCATTTGGCTTGTTCCCTACACGTGTGACAACATTGAATTGAATGAATTAAATCACTCAGCTTGTTCTTACAAATTTAAAACCCAATTATGAATATAAACTACGTACCTTGAATGGTATTGTGATCGGAAAGGCATCCTCGATTAGAACAAGAAAGACCATTATTGGACGTCCCTAGGCAGGGCAAACCAAAAGCATCTTCAGCCACAAGGCTTGTAACACGAGAGGAGGTGAGAGCCCAAAATATGAAAAGCGTATAAATAAGAGAGATCCCAACGAGCAAAGAGCATCCGCTACCACATTTTGTTCTCCATAAATCTGACCTTGCCCCTACAGTTTTGTTTTCTTTACAATCCCCCGAAGAAGTAGTTCCTTAAAAGAGCCAGAAGTGTCACTTCCACTTGCTTCAGACTCATCACGGCATCTCTTAGTTTTAGTAGCTTCTTCTACTTTTTGTCCCCCAAAAGTGACATCAAATTTCTAGGTATCTTTGGCATAAAACAACCGGAGCCCACACCTCTTCACGTGAACTTGGAAATCCTTAATGGGCGGTCTCTTAAAACCATCCACTTGGTTGAAGTCAAAAGAGGCCTCAGTGACATTGTGAAAACCAGGGGAGAAATTTGCTCCCTCTACAAGTTCAAAGGAACTGTGCCACAAAAACACGTGATCTGAATTGAAATTGTAGTCATTGCTTTCTCCATTGTTCGTTTCATGACAATACAGAACAAGCATACGACAATTGTATTCACATATTTTACCATTATTTGCTTTGAATTTGGATTTACATCCAAACCCCAAACTCCCTTTAACATTATAGTTGTCGAATCCAACAACAACAGATAGAGCGAAACCCAAGAAATCTGTATCTCCAATCTGGAGGAAACTTGATATTTATTGTGGATCCCTCGTTTTGATAGCTGAACCAATTTGGAATTTCATGTCCCGGACAAACAATGATAATTGAAGGTCTTCCAGAATAATAGTTCTGTTCTGTGACACAGATGGACGTCATCATTATTAAACAAATTAAGAAAAAAAGAAAAAAAAGAGAAACAGATGCACCAGGCTTAATTAGAGGCTCAACTGAACAACAGAACTGAGAGAGAGAGAGAGAGAGAGAGAGAGAGAGAGAGAGAGAGAGAGAGAGACGTACATCTGATGCGATTTCAATTTTTTCTTCAAGTTCTACATCTAATGCTACTTCGATTTCTGCTTCAAGTTCTACATCTGATGCATCTTCAATTTCTTTTTCAAGTTCTACATCTGATGCTACTTCGATTTGTTTTTCTTCTTCTTCAGGCTTTGATACTGCAAGTGCGAATTGTAGAATTCTAGGCTGTGCATCTGCCATTACATGCTTCCATGCATTCTGATCCAATTTTAGGCAGTTAGAAAAAATGAGTGCCTGGTCAAGCCCTGGAAAAAAATTATATCCATCCCAGCCTTGTGTCAGTGCAGTCCTTGAGCTTGACACTGCGTTCAGCGAGGTGCAGCCATGTGCTTTAAGAGAACATAGCATTAATGGGAGCTCTGGTAAAGATTGAAGGCTCTTGCAATTGATCAAGCACAGGAACAACAACGAAGAAGCTTGTTTGATGTTTACAGGTACGCTCTTAATCATTGTTCCACTTAGATCTAAATTTCGTAATGCGGTTAAGCAAAGGAGATGATTAGGGATCTCTAAGGTACTACAGTAACTGAGGTTTACTTCTTCCAAAGAGTGCAAACCGACTGAGAAGGGAGGTAATTTCTTAAGTTTCAAGCAACCATCAAACCTTAGGCTAATAAGACGGTTCAAATTGTAGATGCTCTCAGGGACAAACTCAAGGTTCTAGCAGAAACAAAGATCTAATTTTTGAAGCCCAGTTAGATTTCCAATCGACGAGAGTAGCCCTTTAACCGATGTTCTTTCTAAACCCAGGAACTCCAGCTCCCCCATAGGGTCCAAAATTTCAAGTAAGTCTTCAAATTCAGAGCAACCAGTGAGATCAAGTTCCTTAAGAGATTTTAACTTACAAATGCGTGGCGGAAGCCTCACAAGCCTTTTGCAATTTTTCAGTCCAATTCTTAGGAGAGCAAAAAGACATTTGATTGATGAGGGTAGTTCTTTAACAGCTGTTCCGTTTAACAAAAGAAACTTTAGATGTCCCATAGGCTCCAATATTTCAGGGAAGTATTCAATTTCAGAGCAACTTGTAAGATCAAGTTCATAAAGAGACTTCAACTTTAAAATGCTTGGCGGGAGACTCACAAGCCTTTTGCAATTTTTCAGTCCAATTCTTGTGAGACCAAAAAGACATTCGATTGATGAGGGTAGTTCTTTAACAGCTGTTCCGTTTAACAAAAGAATCTTTAGATGTCCCATAGGCTCCAAGATTTCGGGGAAGTCTTCAAATTCAAAGCAACCTGTAAGATCAAGTCCATAAAGTGACCTCAACTTTAAAATGCTTAGGGGGAGACTCACAAGCCTTTTGCAATTTTCCAGTCCAATTCTTGTGAGACAAAAACGACATTCGATTGATGTGGGTAGTTCTTTAACAGCTGTTCCATTTCACAAAAGAACCTTTAGATGTCCCATAGGAGCCAAGATTTCAGGAAAGTCTTCAAATTCAGAGCAACTTGTAAGATCAAGTTCATAAAGAGACTTCAACTTTAAAATGCTTGGCGGGAGACTCACAAGCCTTTTGCAATTTTTCAGTCCAATTCTTGTGAGACCAAAAAGACATTCGATTGATGAGGGTAGTTCTTTAACAGCTGTTCCGTTTAACAAAAGAAACTCTAGATGTCCCATAGGCTCCCAGATTTCAGGGAAGTCTTCAAATTCAGAGAACCCGTAAGATCAAGTCCATAAAGTGACTTCAAATTTAAAATGCTTGGCGGGAGACTCACAAGCCTTTTGCAATTTTTCAGTCCAATTCTTGTGAGACCAAAAAGACAATCGATTGATGAGGGTAGTTCTTTAACAGCTGTTCCGTTTAACAAAAGAAACTCTAGATGTCCCATAGGCTCCCAAATTTCAGGGAAGTCTTCAAATTTAGAGCAACCTGTAAGATCAAGTCCATAAAGTGACTTAAACTTTAAAATGCTTGGCGGGAGACTCACAAGCCTTTTGCAATTTTTCAGTCCAATTCTTGTGAGACCAAAAAGACATTCGATTGATGAGGGTAGTTCTTTAACAGCTGTTCCGTTTAACAAAAGAATCTTTAGATGTCCCATAGGCTCCAAGATTTCGGGGAAGTCTTCAAATTCAAAGCAACCTGTAAGATCAAGTCCATAAAGTGACCTCAACTTTAAAATGCTTAGGGGGAGACTCACAAGCCTTTTGCAATTTTCCAGTCCAATTCTTGTGAGACAAAAACGACATTCGATTGATGTGGGTAGTTCTTTAACAGCTGTTCCATTTCACAAAAGAACCTTTAGATGTCCCATAGGAGCCAAGATTTCAGGAAAGTCTTCAAATTCAGAGCAACTTGTAAGATCAAGTTCATAAAGAGACTTCAACTTTAAAATGCTTGGCGGGAGACTCACAAGCCTTTTGCAATTTTTCAGTCCAATTCTTGTGAGACCAAAAAGACATTCGATTGATGAGGGTAGTTCTTTAACAGCTGTTCCGTTTAACAAAAGAAACTCTAGATGTCCCATAGGCTCCCAGATTTCAGGGAAGTCTTCAAATTCAGAGAACCCGTAAGATCAAGTCCATAAAGTGACTTCAAATTTAAAATGCTTGGCGGGAGACTCACAAGCCTTTTGCAATTTTTCAGTCCAATTCTTGTGAGACCAAAAAGACAATCGATTGATGAGGGTAGTTCTTTAACAGCTGTTCCGTTTAACAAAAGAAACTCTAGATGTCCCATAGGCTCCCAAATTTCAGGGAAGTCTTCAAATTTAGAGCAACCTGTAAGATCAAGTCCATAAAGTGACTTAAACTTTAAAATGCTTGGCGGGAGACTTACAAGCCTTTTGCAATTTTTCAGTCCAACTCTTGTGACACCAAAAAGACAATCGATTGATGAGGGTAGTTCTTTAACAGCTGTTCCGTTTAACAAAAGAACCTTTAGATGTCCCATAGGCTCCCAGATTTCAGGGAAGTCTTCAAATTTAGAGCAACCTGTAAGATCAAGTTCATAAAGAGACTTCAACTTAAAAATGCTTGGCGGGAGACTCACAAGCCTTTTGCAATTTTTCAGTCCAATTCTTGTGAGACCAAAAAGACATTCGATTGATGAGGGTAGTTCTTTAACAGCTATTCCGTTTAACAAAAGAAACTCTAGATGTCCCATAGGCTCCCAGATTTCAGGGAAGTCTTCAAATTCAAAGCAACCCGTAAGATCAAATCCATAAGGTGACTTCAAATTTAAAATGCTTGGCGGGAGACTCACAAGCCTTTTGCAATTTTTAAGTCCAATTCTTGTGAGACCAAAAAGACAATCGATTGACGAGGGTAGTTCTTTAACAGCTGTTCCATTTAACAGAAGAAACTCTAGATGTCCCATAGACTCCCAGATTTCAGGGAAGTCTTCAAATTCAGAGCAACCCGTAAGATCAAGTCCATAAAGTGACTTCAAATTTAAAATGCTTGGCGGGAGACTCACAAGCCTTTTGCAATTTTTAAGTCCAATTCTTGTGAGACCAAAAAGACAATCGATTGATGAGGGTAGTTCTTTAACAGCTGTTCCGTTTAACAAAAGAAACTCTAGATGTCCCACAGGCTCCCAGATTTCAGGGAATTCTTCAAATTCAGAGCAACCCGTAAGGTCAAGTCCATAAAGTGACTTCAAATTTAAAATGCTTGGCGGGAGACTCACAAGCTTTTTGCAATTTTTCAGTCCAATTCTTGTGAGACCAAAAAGACAATCGAAAGATGAAGGTAGTTCTTTAACAGTTGTTCCGTTTAACAAAAGAAACTGTAGATGTCCCATAGGCTCCCATATTTCAGGGAAGTCTTCAAATTCAGAGCAACCCGTAAGATCAAGTCCATAAAGTGACTTAAACTTTAAAATGCTTGGCGGGAGACTCACAAGCCTTTTGCAATTTTTCAGTCCAATTCTTGTGAGACCAAAAAGACATTCGATTGATGAGGGTAGTTCTTTAACAGCTGTTCCGTTTAACAAAGGAATCTTTAGATGTCCCATAGGCTCCAAGATTTCGGGGAAGTCTTCAAATTCAAAGCAACCTGTAAGATCAAGTCCATAAAGTGACCTCAACTTTAAAATGCTTAGGGGGAGACTCACAAGCCTTTTGCAATTTTCCAGTCCAATTCTTGTGAGACAAAAACGACATTCGATTGATGTGGGTAGTTCTTTAACAGCTGTTCCATTTCACAAAAGAACCTTTAGATGTCCCATAGGAGCCAAGATTTCAGGAAAGTCTTCAAATTCAGAGCAACTTGTAAGATCAAGTTCATAAAGAGACTTCAACTTTAAAATGCTTGGCGGGAGACTCACAAGCCTTTTGCAATTTTTCAGTCCAATTCTTGTGAGACCAAAAAGACATTCGATTGATGAGGGTAGTTCTTTAACAGCTGTTCCGTTTAACAAAAGAAACTCTAGATGTCCCATAGGCTCCCAGATTTCAGGGAAGTCTTCAAATTCAGAGAACCCGTAAGATCAAGTCCATAAAGTGACTTCAAATTTAAAATGCTTGGCGGGAGACTCACAAGCCTTTTGCAATTTTTCAGTCCAATTCTTGTGAGACCAAAAAGACAATCGATTGATGAGGGTAGTTCTTTAACAGCTGTTCCGTTTAACAAAAGAAACTCTAGATGTCCCATAGGCTCCCAAATTTCAGGGAAGTCTTCAAATTTAGAGCAACCTGTAAGATCAAGTCCATAAAGTGACTTAAACTTTAAAATGCTTGGCGGGAGACTTACAAGCCTTTTGCAATTTTTCAGTCCAACTCTTGTGACACCAAAAAGACAATCGATTGATGAGGGTAGTTCTTTAACAGCTGTTCCGTTTAACAAAAGAACCTTTAGATGTCCCATAGGCTCCCAGATTTCAGGGAAGTCTTCAAATTTAGAGCAACCTGTAAGATCAAGTTCATAAAGAGACTTCAACTTAAAAATGCTTGGCGGGAGACTCACAAGCCTTTTGCAATTTTTCAGTCCAATTCTTGTGAGACCAAAAAGACATTCGATTGATGAGGGTAGTTCTTTAACAGCTATTCCGTTTAACAAAAGAAACTCTAGATGTCCCATAGGCTCCCAGATTTCAGGGAAGTCTTCAAATTCAAAGCAACCCGTAAGATCAAATCCATAAGGTGACTTCAAATTTAAAATGCTTGGCGGGAGACTCACAAGCCTTTTGCAATTTTTAAGTCCAATTCTTGTGAGACCAAAAAGACAATCGATTGACGAGGGTAGTTCTTTAACAGCTGTTCCATTTAACAGAAGAAACTCTAGATGTCCCATAGACTCCCAGATTTCAGGGAAGTCTTCAAATTCAGAGCAACCCGTAAGATCAAGTCCATAAAGTGACTTCAAATTTAAAATGCTTGGCGGGAGACTCACAAGCCTTTTGCAATTTTTAAGTCCAATTCTTGTGAGACCAAAAAGACAATCGATTGATGAGGGTAGTTCTTTAACAGCTGTTCCGTTTAACAAAAGAAACTCTAGATGTCCCACAGGCTCCCAGATTTCAGGGAATTCTTCAAATTCAGAGCAACCCGTAAGGTCAAGTCCATAAAGTGACTTCAAATTTAAAATGCTTGGCGGGAGACTCACAAGCTTTTTGCAATTTTTCAGTCCAATTCTTGTGAGACCAAAAAGACAATCGAAAGATGAAGGTAGTTCTTTAACAGCTGTTCCGTTTAACAAAAGAAACTGTAGATGTCCCATAGGCTCCCATATTTCAGGGAAGTCTTCAAATTCAGAGCAACCCGTAAGATCAAGTCCATAAAGTGACTTCAACTTTAAAATGCTTGGCGGGAGACTCACAAGCCTTTTGCAATTTTTCAGTCCAATTCTTGTGAGACCAAAAAGACATTCGATTGATGAGGGTAGTTCTTTTACAGCTGTTCCGTTTAACAAAAGAATCTTTAGATGTCCCATAGGCTCCAAGATTTCAGGGATGTCTTCAAATTCAGAGCAACCTGTAAGATCAAGTTCATAAAGTGACTTCAACTTTAAAATGCTTGGCGGGAGACTCACAAGCCTTTTGCAATTTTTCAGTCCAATTCTTGTGAGACCAAAAAGACATTCAATTGATGAGGGTAGTTCTTTAATAGCTGTTCCGTTTAACAAAAGAAACTTTAGATGTCCAATAGGCTCCCAGATTTCAGGGAAGTCTTCAAATTCCGAGCAACCTGTAAGATCAAGTCCATAAAGTGACTTCAACTTTAAAATGCTTGGCAGGAGACTCACAAGTCTTCTGCAATTTTCCAGTCGAATTGTTGTGAGACCAAAAAGACATTCGATTGATGAGGGTAGTTCTATAACAGCTGTTTCGTTTAACAAAAGAACCTTTAGATGTCCCGTAGGCTCCCATATTTCAGGGAAGTCTTCAAATTCACAGCAACCTGTAAGATCAAGTTCGTAAAGAAACTTCAACTTTAAAATGCTTGGCGGGAGACTCACAAGCCTTTTGCAATTTTTCAGTCCAATTCTTGTGAGACCAAAAAGACATTCGATTGATGAGGGTAGTTCTTTAACAGCTGTTCCGTTTAAAGAAAGAATCTTTAGATGTTCCATAGGCTCCAAGATTTCAAGGAAGTCTTCAAATTCAGAGCAACCTGTAAGATCAAGTTCATAAAGTGACTTCAACTTTAAAATGCTTGGCGGGAGACTCACTAGTTTTCTGCAATTTTCCAATCCTATTCTTGTGATACCAAAAAGACATTCGATCGATGTGGATAGTTTTATAACAGTTGTTCTGTTTAACAAAAGAACCTTTAGATGTCCCATTGGCTCCCATATTTCAGGGAAGTCTTCAATTTCAGAGCAACCTGTAAGATCAAGTTCATAAAGAGACTTCAACTTTAAAATGCTTGGCGGGAGACTCACAAGCCTTTTGCAATTTTTCAGTCCAATTCTTGTGAGACCAAAAAGACATTCAATTGATGAGTGTAGTTCTTTAACAGCTGTTCCGTTTAACAAAAGAAACCCTAGATGTCCCATAGGCTCCCAGATTTCAGGGAAGTCTTCAAATTCAGAGCAACCTGTAAGATCAAGTCCATAAAGTGACTTCAACTTTAAAATGCTTGGCGGGATACTCACAAGTCTTCTGCAATTTTCCAGTCCAATTCTTGTGAGACCAAAAAGACATTCGATTGATGTGGGTAGTTCTTTAACAGCTGTTCCGTTTAACAAAAGAAACTTTAGATGTCCCATAGGCTCCCAGATTTCAGGGAAGTCTTCAAATTCAGAGCAACCTGTAAGATCAAGTCCATAAAGTGACTTCAACTTTAAAATGCTTGGCGGTAGACTCACAAGTCTTCTGCAATTTTTCAGTCCAATTCTTGTGAGACCAAAAAGACATTCAATTGATGAGGGTAGTTCTTTAACAGCTGTTCCGTTTAACAAAAGAATCTTTATATGTCCCATAGGCTCCCAGATTTCAGGGAAGTCTTCAAATTCAGAGCAACCTGTAAGATCAAGTTCATATAGAGACTTCAACTTTGAAATGCTTGGCGGGAGACTCACAAACCTTTTGCAATCAAGTAGTCGAATTGTATTGAGATGATAGAGATACTCTGATGAGGGCAATACTTCTATTTTTGTCCCCACCATCACTAATACTCTTAGATCTCTTGGAAGTTCCGAAAAATTGCGAATAGATGAGCAGCCTTCTAGACTAAAACCAGAGGTTAGTTTCAGGTTACAACTGTTGCTTGGAAGATTCCTAAGGTCTTTACAAAATCGAATATTCAAGTATGAAATTTTTTTGTGTGACCAAACTGATGAAGGCAATTCCTCTATTGCAGTTTTAGACAAATTTAAAAATTCAATGTTGCCTGGCATCTGCGGAAGATATTTGAGATTCAAGCAATCTCCCAGGTCAAGATGAGTAAGCTTGTCAAGACATTGAAAATAGGAAGGTATTTGAACCAAACTTGTAGAACCAAAAAGTTTTATATGCACCATTTTTCGACTTTGAGAGAGATCTGGGACTTTAATAAGATGAGTGGAGGAACGAAGATCCATCACTTTTAAGTTCTCAAGATTCTGTAACAAATTAAAGACAAATGACAAGACTTAATTAATGACTTAGCCAGAATAAGTTTTCGCACTAAATTTTAAACAATAAGAAAAATAAGCATATATACCTGGTCTTTATTCCAAAGTTGCTCAACTTTGCTTCCAGACATTCGAAGCTCAACAAGATTTTCTGGAGAAAATTTTGATGGCAAAGACTTCAAAGGATATTCCTCCCAGCAAAGATAGCCAAGAGAATTGGGAAGAGAAACTTTTAATTTGTAGTACTTTCCAAAGCTAGAATCAACATTGAGTAATCTTAGATTATACATCTTTTTGAAATCTGCATGATCCAAGCGTAGTTGTCCACTCTTAGAGCTTTTAAAGAATATGGCTTGAACCGTTTCAGTCCCCTGACAATCAAAAGCAAAATATAAATATGATGCAATATACAACAAAGTTTAATCAAAATTACATTTGTATGTATCTGACTTGTTTATTGTATAAATGAGTGTTTTCCCAAGTAGTTCATAGAAAAATTCGTGAAATTTTTATTTTTATTGTTTAGAGAAAGTGAATGTATTTGGTTCTTACTGTATTATTTCTCAATATACGATAGATATCATGAGCGATGAACAATCTACTGCGTCTTCCGGGCTCTTTAATACATTGTTCGTAAACTATTGTCTTGCCCATTTCCTGTACCAAATCATGCATCTCTAGGCAGTTCCATCTTGATATTGATACTAGAGATTTCTCAATAAGAACCTTAATTCCACCCGCAAATAAACCACGAATATGTAACATTTCTTTTGCAAAATCTATTTTCATCCCCTTATAGAAACATGCTATATCAAGAAATATCTCCTTTGCATTTTTTTCTAATCCATCATAACTTAGTCTCAACATGTTCTCAATTTCTTGGTTGGGAAATTTTTTCAAGTTATTCAATTCATCTTCCCATTCATGATTGTTGTCACACTGAAGGAATAAGGAACCCAAAATCTTAAGAGCTAATGGCATGCCTCCTGCATAATCTATCACCAACTCTGTATAACATATTTCAGTCGAGTTATTTTTTAAAGCATGTAAATGAAATAGCTCACGAGCTTCATCATAAGATAATCCCTCAACCTTGTATATCTTATCATCATCAACCTTTTTCTTAAGTAGGCGCCTGTCCCTTGTCGTTATAATTATTCGACTCCCAGAGCCAAACTGAAAATGATCACCAACTAGAAATTCTAATTGGGTTGAAGCACTCACATCATCTAGAACAATGAGGACCTTTGTAATGCTGAGCCTTTCTCGAACATAAGTTGATCCTATAGATGGAGTGCCGATGGTTAGATCTTTTTCATTTAATATCTCACGAAGAAGGACATTTCGCAAGTGCTTTAGTCCATGTTTTTCTGACTCCTCCCTAACATTTGCAAGGAAGCAAGAAGCTTCAAATTTAGAAGAAAGTCGGTGATACACAACATCAGCAAGAGTGGTCTTGCCAATACCACCCATGCCCCAAATACCAATGGTGCAAACATTTGGCGAATCACTGCATAATAACCTTTCTATTTGCTCAATTTTCCTTTTAATTCCAACTAGTCCCTTTAAATCAGGTGACGATTTACGATTCAATTTGGTCAAAATATCTTCGACAACTTTCTCAACGAAATTGGCCTCTGTCCTGGAAAATATGATTATAAGGACAAACTATGTTCAGTAAGAGTAAGTGTACCCTAACGAATCTTGTTCAAATTAAATGGTCACAAGTAGAAATTGGTACAAGTTGCAGAATTAGTTACCCTGTTTTGTTTGAATTATCAAACCCAGCCATATTGGCTGCATTTTTCAAAGCATCTCTCCAGTTGCGCACCTTCATAACTCCCTCCGTGCTGTCCTTGAAACGTGTTTCAAGTTGAGTAAATGCATAAGCATAACTCGCCTGCTGATTTCGTACATGTGATGGGTCGATGCAGTAAAAAATTGGTAGAACAAAGTGCTCACCTCTTTCCTTGCATCGCAATATATGCACAAGTTCATCCAAGCACCATGTGGAAGAAGCATAGTTTTTCGAGAAAATGATTACCGAAAGCTTTCATTTTTCAATTGCTTCGAGAAGGGAAGGTGCAATTTCCTCTCCTCTCTCAAGTTTGTCGTCTATGTAGGTTTTGATCTTCTTCGCGCATAAAGCAGCATAAAGATGACTGGTAAAAGTATAGCGGGTGTCCTCACCTCTGAAACTAAGAAACACATCATACTTTTCCTGAGTGGGGATGGCAGCAGCAGAGGAAGAAGCAGCCATATTGATAACCTGCATACCCACTTCAAGTCAACTAAAAACTTCACCATATTCTTAACCAGAAAATCCATGCATATTCATGACACATGCAAATGAACAACACTAAGAGATTAATATGTAAACATAAGCGAAAAGGATAACAAAGAGAGACAGGATGAACTCAAAGTTCGGCTCCTGCTTCTGGGACTGGACTTGTTTCTCCCATCTTGATAAGAGTACATATAAAGGAGTTGGTTTTTCACACTTTTCACTCTTAACCAACTAAGAGGAATGGCTGATAATATCAACCAGCCAATAAACCTACCCAGCCATACAAAAATAAGACGCAAAGTGGGTTCTTAAAGTCCTTACAAACATAATACAAAAAAAAACAGTTTCTGACATGAAAGGCTCGAGCCCTTTTTCATAGACAAGAATTAGTCTGAGCTCTTTTTGACAGAAACTCATATATATAACTGTTGAAGTTAATACTTAATTGTAAAATTTTATGTTTAAGATAAATTAGTGGAGTTGGTGAGAGAGACTTGTGGTAGTGTTTTGTGTAAGAGAACAAGAGTCTACATAAAAGTCTAAGTGCAGAAACGTGTAAAGGTGAGAATAAAAGTCTCAGGGAGTACACAAGTGGTTCCTCTGTTTTTGGTCCATTTTCTTCTCCTTTATTATTGTTTGTGTGCTTAATCCAAATTCCACAATAACAACGACATTATCATTAAATTTAACAAAATAAGGAAAAAAATGTCCACAAAATTGAAGATCTTTGTACAACAGACTCTGTTGTACGAATGTACAAAGATCTTAGATATAGATCTGATATATTAGTACAAAATATAATAGGTAGAGGCAGTCTCGAAGGGTAAGTCAGGGGATTACCTCCAGGCTCCAGATCCAGAAAGAAGTATAAATTAAGAAGACGTTGCACCTCAGGATTGTCCTAAGCAAAAGAGAGAGCGCCAGAAAGCCATTGCAGAGAGGTTGCCTTTCTTTCTTATTAGGAAGCAATAGATTGTTGCAGTTGCAGTTGCAGGAAATTACCCAACCATTCTCTGCTATAGGAAAAAAACAAGGGCATAAAATCGGGGACATGGATGCACGCCATTGTTTTTCAGTCAATATAGAACATTCATTGGAAAAAGCCCAACAACTAAAAAAAAAAATCAGAAGGGAGGGTTTGAGGCTCTTGTGCAATGAACATCAACCAAGATAAAAGTCAATTGTATTCTGTGCAATTCTTTAGTCATTTTAAATTAATATTTATGATTGCCGATTTTTCCACAAACATGCAATTTCCAACAAGTGAGTGTGACAAAAGGGAGTTTAAGTGGACAAAAGAAAAATAGAAAAATCAGCTCCCATATTTATACTAATATTTAGCAAAACTCTGAAACAGATGTGCTGTCTTTGCTGGAAACCATATCACCACTATGCATAATTTTCATATGGTCAACGGTTCGAATTCAAGTTAGCCAATGTTTAAGGGTTTTATTTCGGGCTTAATTCATGTTTTACCCTTGAACTCTTTGCTCACTGTCAAATTACCCAATGTAACTCAAAATTTCTCACTTAATCATCCAATGCCTCGCTCCGTGTCTCATTTACCTTTTTTTTTTAAACTCCGTTCAAAGAATCATTAAGTGTGCCTACGTGGCAGGGCAAATGCGTCATTTTGGAAAAAGCCCAACAACAACAACAACAAAAGGACAAAAATTCGTTTTTAATTGAAGCAATTCAATGACAAATTCTAATTTCTGTCAAAATAGAGTAACTACCTTTAGTTGTTGAGGGATATTTCGGTCCAAAACAAAGGTAACCAAAAAATTAACCAAAACCGTTCGAATTCACATCCTGGTTGATTTCCTTTCATCTTTTATTATCGTAACATTTCTTTCTTCTTACTAATTTTTTCCTTTTTATTTAAAGGCAAAATATGAAACACAAAATTGCTACATTGTTTTTCTCTCACACCTCGGAATTAAATTTGAGGCTAGTGTTTTTAATGGGTGCTAGGATTAGAGAAAAGCATACAACCAGTGGCGGAGCCAGGATTTCACATTAGAGGGGGCCCTTCAAAAAAAAAATTCAAATAATTCAAATAGGAGCCCTCAAGCGCTATCCGAGTTAATAAGTTAATAATATCATTTCATACTGATTAATAATTTATCCATTTATTACAATCATAATTGTCCTGAATTTCATATTTTAACATGGTTGAATATTAATCTCATCATCTACACGATTAAAGACTCAAAATTTAATAATTTATACTTCAACATAGATAAGAAATATAAAAAATGTTCATAAATCCCAATATTAAGATGCCCTACTTAGACATGTAAAATGGGGGAAAGGAGAATTCACAAAGCTTAAGTTAATCAAAAGAGGAAGAGAAGGAGAAAAAACATGAATTTTTACAGTTTTTACTCCAGGAAGCCAACATATATAGCAACACATATAAGTAAAAATATGATAAAATAAAGAATATGAGAGAGGGCCTGGCCCCACACTGGTCCTTAGGTGGCTCTGCCACTGCATACAACCCCAAATTCCTACAGTGCAAACAACTACCCCTTAACGATTCTTCTATGCTTTATATAAATATATTGTAAATATGAAACAGGCAGGGAATTAATAATTTTATTATAAAAAAAATTTAATGTTAAACATAGCATGCATTGAACATCTTAAATGAGAATTAATTACTCTTTACGCCGTGCATTCTATGCCATAATTAGTCATTTAAGAAGGCGCGTGGAAAACACAGAAATTATTCTTTTAAGGCGTGCAAAGCGTGTTGTAATTGTTTCAACAAAATTACGGCTCTCAGGGAACGTCGTCTTAAGTTTTCATAACGACGTTCATTCATGACGTGCTTTGTGCGTTACGACTAGGGCTTTTATTGAGGAACACTATTTACGACTAGGGCTTTTACTGCTTGCGCATTTCGCGTCATGAATGATAATTCATGACGTGCTTTGTGTGCCGTAATATATGTGTTCTGGTGTAGTGGTTACTGATGGTTCTCTTATTAATTATAGCCCCTTGGCACATGCGTGAGTTTTATAACTTTATATATATATAATCTAAAATGCTTTACAGTCTTGGAGGTGGTTGTCTCCTATAGTTTTATGGGCAAGTGCAGATAAGGGTTTTTATTTATTTTATTACTAGCCTCTTTGCACGTGCTTTCGTGCCTACGAGAGACTTTTTTTTATAAAAAAAAAATTTATTTAGAATTAAAAAATATAATGGGTAGTTGTGTTCCATAAAAATAGGATCTATTATTTGATATTTCTTTTAATTTTATTTTTTTTAATATGAAAAGGTGTGAATTTATCATATTATCCTCATTTAATTAATAATTTCAATTCTTAATGTTTGCATTAACCAAGGGCATTTTCTGATATTTTGAATGTTTCACCATTCTCTGCCTTTTGCTTTATATATATAGATTTATTAAATTTCATTTAAATATGTTGTGAATGTACTAATTTAACATTATGTAATAAAATATTTTCTGTTTTAATATTTTCATTAACCAAGGTTATTTTGAGGATTTTGAAGTTTCATTTTAAAGGCCTTCTACCTTTATATATAGAAAATTATACTAAGAGCTTCAATTGAATGACACACTTATAGAACCTACTCTACATTGCATTTTAATTATCTGAACCGTTTATCTTTTAGATGTTGCTTCATAGATTGTCCTTACAAAAATTCGCTTGAATATAAAACCATTTAACCACTCAATTAAATAATTGTGATTTTAGTATTTCTATGCACTCATATAATACTAAGCCACTTGCTTAACATCATATTTGCGAAGCAACTTCCTGCTTTGTGATAATTGATCATAGTTTCTAATACTGCAAGTGGTTAATTGATCATAGTTTCTAATAATGTATGCTTATAGCGCGGTTAAGGCTGCAGGATGGAGGTGGTGTGAAGAGATATAATTAATTTGTAAATGAGAGATGCATGTCAAATTGTGAACAAAGTGAGGAAGATTACAATTGGCCAGCAGAGTGGTTGGGTTGGGCTGGTTGGTCACTCACCCACTGGGGTACGTACTGTGCGGTTAAGGCTTCAGCCCTATCTCTGACGGAAACACCATTCTTCAATGCTGATGAAAACCATCTGTACTTTCGACCAAACTTGTAAATCTTATCATGATGAACAGTTTTCTTAAGTAGACTCCTATTTCTACTAGTTATAATGATTCTACTTCCAGGGCCAAACTTAAGATGACCACCACATGCTAGATATTCTGTCTGGCTTGAATCATTCGCATTATCAAGAACAATGAGGACCTTTGTACGGCTGAGCCTTTTTCGAATAAACGATGGTACAGATGGACTGTCGATACTTAGATCTTTGTCGTTTAATACATCACGAAGAAGTAGATTTCTCAAGTGCTTCAGTCCATGTCTTTTTGACACCTCCTTAACATTTGCAAGAAAACAAGTAGCTTCAAATTGACAAGACAGCCGGTGAAATAAAACATCAGCAAGGGTGGTTAGCCAACTCTTGCTCCAAATGCCTACCGAAATGCCTATAGTGCAAACATCTGGTGAATCAAGACATAATAACGATTCAATTTCCTCAATTTTTCTTGAATAAAATTGATCCAGGTCCTCTAAATCACTGGACGATGTGCGATTCAGTTTGGTCAGAACATCTTCTGAAACTTTCTCTATGAAATCAGCCTCCGTCCTGAAAAAATATGATCATGAAGAACAAAGAATAATATTTAGTAGCAGATATGAATTAAATAAAAAAATATGAATTAATAATAATATTTAGTAACTACCCCTTAACGATTCTTGTATGAATGAAATGGTCAAGAGTTACCCTGTTCTTTTTGAATTATCAAAGCCAGACATATTGGCCGCTTCCTGCAAGGCATTTTTCCACTTGAGCACTTTGTCCATGTTGTCTTGGAAACGTTCTTCAAGTTGAGCAAATGCATCTTCATAACTCTCCTGTTGTTTCCGTACCTGTGATGGATCTATGCCGTAAAAAATGGGTATGACAATTTGTCCGTTTCTTTTTTCGCATTCCAATATGTGCACAAGTTCATCCAAACACCAGGTGGAAGAAGCATAGTTTTTCGAGAAAACGATCAACAAAAGCTTTGATTTCTCAATCGCTTGCAAGAGGGAAGGTCCAATTTTGTCCCCCATCTCAAGTCTGTAATCCATGTAGGTCTCAATTTTCTTGCGAACTAAAGCAGCATGGAGATGGCTGGTAAAAGTGTCCCGCGTATCTGCACCTCTGAAACTTATAAACACATCATACTTTTGTGGTGGGGAATTAGCAAAAGAAGAAGAAGACGAAGATGAAGAAGAAGAAGAAGAAGAAGAAGAAGAAGAAGAAGAAGAAGAGGATGAGGCCATATAAAAACACCTACAAACCCTACAAGAGTATTCAAAAGGATAAAGCCTCGATGCACCTCAGAAATGAGGCTAGCTAACTAATATATGACATTCAGCAGAGAGAAACACGTAAAAAAGAAATTACGCAAGGACTGGAACGAGTCAAATGAAATGAATGAATAAATCAACTCTTCATTACTTTTCCAAGTCATTGAATGAAGTTTCTATTGGATGGGTTTCTAGGGAAACGAGTTGAATGGCTCGGCACTAGAAAGCAGTTGCAGAGAGGTTGCCTGTCTCATATTTTAGCCTCTCATATTTTGACAAAGGAAGCAATAGATTGTTGCAGTCAAGGGCAGAACTACATGTAGGCTCTGCTGGGCTCTAGCCCAGTGCTGTTTTTCTGTTTTCCACATATAAGCTTAGTTTTACATTCCAAATTAGGGTAAATCAAATATTAGCCCACCGCATTAGGTAGAAATAAGCCCACCAATGCAACCAATCTCTACACCACAAACACCTCTTCAAACAAACTCTACACGTGTTGGTTCATGATTTAATAGGAAAGCATTTTGTAATTTGTGCCAACGTTTCCAGCACAAAAGAAACCAAATTATAATTTAAAAAAACTCTAACATCTATCAAGCTTATATAAAGTATTTGTAATTTTAAAAAAACTCAACACTTTCCTCTTTTCTTTCACCCTTTAAAAAAAAAAAAATGTTTCTCCTTTTCTCGAATATTAACCTAGACTAATGGTGAGACGATAAAACTCCCCATCAGACGGGAAAGTTTTGGGTATGAGGCTTGTGCAATGAAAGTGAACTTTGTTAACTTCATCCTCCTGGATGAAAGTCAACTGTACTATACTATGTGTAAATCTTAGTATTTTTGTTTCTTCGATACAAGCGATGTTCTACTTTAATATAATCTAAATTATGGGGAGAGAAATTCAAATTCGGATATAGAGTGAGGAGCACATCCACTCTAACCAACTTGACTAAGCACATGTCTGTAATTCTTAAAAAATTTAAATTAATGTAGACACTAATTATTACCAAAACTCTGAAAAATAGGTGGTGTCTTTCTTTGCTGTGTAGCACCACTACATTTTTCATAGGGTCAAAACGAGCAGTTAGCGCCGCAGAACTTACTAATCGTTTGACTTATGTTGTAGTTGAATACTAACAATTTTTGTAATTTAAAATCCATTTGTGTTGGTACCCAGGACAGCCAAAGGCTTAAAAGAAGAAATACTTTTGGACATCCCTAAGCCTGACAAACTCAAAAGCATCCTCAGCTACAAGGCTTGCAACAGCAGGAGGAGATCCCAAACTCAAAACTCAAACTTTACTTTTTCTAATTTTTGCTTTTAATTCTCTGAGAAGGTAGTTCGTCTTCTTGTTCCTTCATCCAGAGCTAAAAATTTTACTTCCAGATGATTACCAGATGTGAGATTATTTACACTATTTTTAGTTACCACACTACTTGTAAGCTTGGTTTTCAATTGAAGCCACAGAGGAGTTTTCCAATACTGAGGCAATTCATTCAAGCATGTTTCACAGTAACTGGACAGATGTTGGAGGAGATGAGGATAATTTAACGTGTACAATGCATCTAAGGAGTTGAAGAATATGTAATTACCCATTTAGGCAAACTAACTACAGCTTTACACTCTGAATATCAACAACACAGCATTCAAACTGGTAACCAGGCTTGCACCTGCAGCGTCCGGGAAGTTCAAGCTTCTCTCCCCAAATTGGCACGGAAGGCTCATTCTATGTGCCAAAGCAGATTGTAAATTGGCCATCTTATCAGATCTCCAAATCTTGAAAATCAATCATTGGATGCACGTCGTCTATCAACACATAGCACATCTCGTTTGGTTAAAACGCATACCCAAATAATGTTCTATAACTTCACTACGCTTTCACAAACGTCCGGCTGGACACACCATGCAACAACTTCACAAAGCCAAAGAAGCTTAGCTTCCCATCAGTGTGCCTAATCCAGTCATGGAGAACCACATGAAGCGGAATTGAGGGACCAAGTCCAAGTTCCTGAAACACATTTTGAAGATAATGTAAATAACAGTAGTCTCAGTTCGCTACAGTCCAAAATGTACTAAGCCTTATAAATCTTTTGTTTCTAGAATGGTAAAAATAAGAAGTAAAAGAAAAGGCAAATCAACATGCCAAGATCATCTTTTCTAAATGGTTTGACAACGGGCAGATCCTACTAAAATGCAGATGCATAGGATGCACTGGCGTACAAATTAAAAACCCTAGACCAACATACACTTTGGGAATATGGTTCTTACTTCTTTTTTTTTGTTTTGTTGGAATGGAAAAAGAAGGGATGCAACACGAGGACTTCCCAGCATTACTTTTTCAATTATTTCAATTAGATCTTTCAATTTTTCAGTGAAGCAATGTGATCTGTTAGATCTCACGATTTTTCAGTGAAGCAATGGACCACTGTTTACTGATATGACGTCAAAGGTCAGTATAGAGCAAATGCCATGCAGCGTTCCTGCCACCTACCCGTATTATAGTCTACACAATATAATAAGTCCATTTTTCCGAATTTGAGCATTAAAATTGCTTACAGTGAGGTCAACTAAATTACTAACTACACTAGTTTCCTCTTTTTCTCTGCATATGAAGCAAACTAGTAATTATTATTGTGATGGAGGAATGAATGACATTGGATTTTATTTGAAAAATAAAAGGACTTGGTTAAAACAAGTGAAAAAACAAGGACCAAAAGTTCGGTCTATCCAAAACTCTTTAATATAATTAGTTCTCTCCACAGTAACTAGTTCCAATATTCTGATTGTTTTACCAGGGTAACAAGTAACATAGAAATTGGTTAGAGATGTAAATCAACTCCAATTAATAACTAAAATGTTGAATGCTCAGAAATCAACCTATGATTATCAAACTCTTTAATTTAATTTATAGCAAGACAGCAAAATGAGGCAATAAAATTTCAACTTACTGAAGCGAGTTCTTCAATGACAATTGTCCTGTTTCCATCCTTCTCGAAAAGTTCATATGCACATCGTGCATGTTGTTCCCAACGATCAAGTGCCTCCAGCTGATGAAACACTTAATGCAGCTGAACAGAACTCTTCAAAATCCATTCTTCTGTATTGAAGTGCATTTAGCTGTCATGGAAGAATAATCAGTCAGTAATTTTACAACCTATGAGACCTAACACAATAGAAAAGGTCAAGGAACATCAAAGAAAAAAATTAGCATCCACATTATTACCGATGCAATGAGATCAGGAATGCGAGACTCCTTCATTGCATCTGTTGCATTTTTCAGGGCCTGTCCAGGACAACCATTTTAGTATTTTTATTTGAATCCAGAGAGAGAGAGAGAGAGAGAGAGAGAGAGACCAACCATTCTAGTATTTTTATTTGAATCCAAATGGGGGGTATTTCCTTATTTACATTGTAAACTTAAGTAAGTGGAGTAATAAAAAAATAAATAAAAGTAAAAGGGGTCAACTTGAGCATTTCCTTATTTACATTGTACGTCCTTATTTACATTGTAAACTTTAGCCTGCTGTGCTAGTGTGCTACGCCCTCTGGAGCATTTCATCAAGCAGTTTATGGGCAATTTGCAGGAGTCAACATCTTCGCCTCCAATGGTGAAATCCGTGCTTGCAAGGGTCAATTGACCCATCTTGCCCACCCCTGTAACCCTTGTTTAATGAGGCAGTCATTATCTCTAACGGAAACACTATTCAATGCCCATGACATCAATCCTTCCATATGACCAAACTTGTAAATCTTATCATGAGGAAGAGTTTTCTTAAGTAGACTCCTATCTCTAGTTGTTATAATGATTCTACTTCCAGGGCCAAACTTAAGCTGACTAGTACATGCTAGATATTTCATCTGCCTCGAATCATTCACATCATCAAGAACAAGGAGGGCCTTTGTACGGCTGAGCCTTTCTTGAATAAACGGCAATACAGATGCAGTGTCGATACTTAGATCTTTTTCGTTTAATATCTCACAAAGAAGTAGATTTCTCAAGTGCGTCAGTCCATGTCCTTTTGACCTCTCCTTAACATTTGCAAGAAAACAAGTAGCTTCAAATTGACGAGACAGCTGGCGAATTAAACCATCACTAAGGGTGGTCAGCCAACTCTTGCCCAAACTGCCTACCCTACGGCTTACCCAAATGCCTACAGTGCAAACATCTGGTAAATCAAGGCATAATAACGATTTAATTTCCTCAATATTTCTTGAATAAAATTGATCCAGGTCCTCTAAATCACTTGACAATGATTGATTCAGTTTGGTCAGAACATCTTCAACAACTTCCTCAATGAAATCAGCGTCCGTCCTGAAAAATACGATCATTAAGAACAAAGAATAATATTTAGTAGCAGATATGAATTAATAATAATATTTAGTAACTACCCCTTAACGATTCTTGTATGAATGAAACGGTCAAGAGTTACCCTGTTCTGTTTGAATTATCAAAGCCAGACATACTGGCTGCTTCCTTCGAGGCATTTCTCCACATGAGCACTTTGTCCATGTTGTCTTTGAAACGTTCTTCAAGTTCAGCAAATGCATCTCCATAACTCCCGTGTTGATTCCGTACCTGTGATGGATCTGTGTCGTAAAAAATGGGTATGACAATTTGTCCGTAACTTTTTTTGCATCCCAATATGTGCACAAGTTCATTCAAGCACCAGGTGGAAAAAGCATAGTTTTTCGAGAAAACGATCAACGAAAGCTTTGATTTCTTGATCGCTTGCAAGAGGGAAGGTCCAATTTCGTCCCCCCTCTCAAGTTTGCGATCCCTGTAGGTCTCAATTTTCTTGCGAACTAAAGCAGCATAAAGATGACTGGTAAAAGTGTGCCGGGTATCTGCACCTCTGAAACTTATAAACACATCATACTTTTGTGGATTAGCAAAAGAAGAAGAAGAAGAAGAAGAAGATGAAGAAGATGAGGCCATATTTAAAAAAACTACAAACCCTACAAGAGTATTCAAAAGGATGGAGCCTCTATGCACCTCAGAAATGAGGCTAGCTAGCTAATATATAATATTCAGCAGAGAGAATCACATAAAAAGGAAATTACGCAAGGACTGGAACGAGTCAAATGAAATGAGTGAATAAATCAACTCTTGATGACTTTTCCAAATCATTGAAAGAAGCTTCTATTGGAGGATTTCTAGGGAAACGAGTTGAATGGTTCGGCACTAGAAAGCAGTTGCAGAGAGGTTGCCTTTCTTCTTAGAGCAAGTCCAGCAGCTCAGGCTGGACTCAGGCTAGGGGATTTTTGGACAAAAAATGGATTCCAGCAGCTCAGGCTGGCCCGAGATGGAGGTGGGGACCACGAAGACAGGCTGGCCCAAGGGCAGGTCGAGCCCGAGATCCAAAACAAGAGGGGGGCTAACGTCGGTGAAAGGAGTTTAATTTTTTTTTCCCGTTGGTGAGTGCAATGCACGCGCTGACGTCAGCCCTGCGCTGCGCCAATTGCTCTGGGACACGTGGCGTTGTCTGGGTGCTCCAATCGTGATTCTCTCCTCCAATCCAACGATAGCCAATATTTTTGCAATAAAAATATGAAGAAAAAAAAATCCGAATTTTTTTTTAAAATAATACCAAAAAATGCTGGAATTTTTTTCTATGAATACCTACCAATTATCTGAACTTTGAAACCGAAAATTTTATCCGATTATGAGATATGAATAGTATTGAAACGTAGGAACCTAAAAATCTTATCCGAAAATATTGTCCAAATTAATTATTTAGGTAAACAAATTTGTGAAAAAAAACAAAAAGAAATGAATAGTATTTGCCCTCAGCTATGGCAACTGCTGGAAACCAACATTGCTTTTTGCAAGGGCAGCCACTATTCACGTGAATAGTAGCTGCCCTAGGCCCCCTCCCCCACGCCATGGCAAGGGTTTGACTACTGGAACTGCTTTTAGGAAAGATGTTAGCTTGTGTGTGAAAGCAATAAATGTTGGAAGTGTGAAAGCAAGAAATATTAGCTTGACTTGTGGAGACTGCAGCTTTCAATTCCAGGCATTGTGGAGAGTATTCTTGAGGACTGTGTGATTGTATGGGGATTGAAGGATACCAATTAAAACATTAATGGCACCAGCTACCTACTTGTAGTTAATATTGAGCTTGGTTAGCAAGCCTTTTCTTCTTGTATAAATTCCTGTTGTAAGTTATACAAAGTAATAAAGTTGAAAACCAGAAAAATTATCTTCTCTCATTCTCATATTCTCCCTTAGTCTCATATTTTAGCTCTCATATTTTGACAAAGGAAGCAATAGATTATTGCAGTTGCAGGAAATTACAAAGGGTGGACCCGAATATTAACCCAGACTAATGGCGAGATGATAAAACTCCCCATCAGACGGGAAAGTTTTGGGTATGAGGCTTGTGCAATGAAAGTGAACTTTGTTTAACTTCATCTTGGATGAAAGTCAGCTGTACTATACTATATGTGTACTTCTTAGTTTTTTTGTTTTTTTGATACAAAGCAATGTTCTACTTTAATATAATCTAAACTATGGGGGAGAGAAATTCAAATTCGGGTATAGAGTGAGGAGCACATCCACTCTAACCAACTTGGCTAAGTGCATGTCTGCAATTCTTAAAAAATTTAAATTAATATAGACACTAATTATTACCGAAACTCTGAAAAATAGGTGGTGTCTTTGCTGTGTAGCACCACTGCATTTTTCTTAGGGTCAAAACGAATGGTTAGCGCCGTAGAACTTACTAACCAGTAATCGTTCGACTCATGTTGTAGTTGAATACTAACAATTTTTGTAATTTAAAATCCAATTGTATCGGTACTCAGGAGACCAAAATTAAAACAAGAAATACTTTTGGACATCCCTAAGCCTGATAAACTCAAAAGCATCCTCAGCCACAAGGCTTGCAACAGCAGGAGAGATCCCAAACTCAAAACTCAAACTTTTCTTTTTCTGATTTTTCCTTTTAATTCTCTGAGAAGGTAGTTCTTCTTCTTGTTCCTTCATCCAGAGATAAAATTTACTTCCAGATGCTTACCGGATGTGAGATTATTTACACTGTTTTTTTGTTACCACACTGCTTGTATGCTTGGTTTTCAATTGAAGCCACAGAGGAGTTTTCCAATACTGAGGCAATTCATTCAAGCATGTTTCACAGTAACTGGACAGATGTTGGAGGAGACGATGATAATTTAACGTGTACAACGCATCTGAGGAGTTGAAGAATATGTAATTACCCATTTAGGCAAACTAACTACAGCTTTACACTCTGAATATCAACAACACAGCATTCAAACTGGTAACCAGGCTTGCACCTGCAGTGTCCGGGAAGTTCAAGCTTCTCTCCCCAAATTGGCACAGAATGCTCATTCTATGTGCCAAAGCAGATTGTAAATTGGCCAACTTATCAGATCTCCAAATCTTGAAAATCAATCATTGGATGCACGTCGTCTATCAACACATAGCACATCTCATTTGGTTAAAACGCATACCCAAATAATGTTCTATAACTTCACTATGCTTTCACAAATGTCCGGCTGGACACACCATGCAACAACTTCACAAAGCCAAGGAAGCTTAGCTTCCCATCAGTGTGCCTAATCCAGTCATGGAGAACCACATGAAGCGGAATTGAGGGACCAAGTCCAAGTTCCTGAAACGCATTTTGAAGATAATGTAAATAACAGTAGTCTCAGTTCGCTACAGTCCAAAATGTACTAAGCCTTATAAATCTTTTGTTTCTAGAATGGTAAAAATAAGAAGTAAAAGAAAAGGCAAATCAACATGTCAAGATCATCTTTTCTAAATGGTTTGACAAAGGGCAGATCCTACTAAAATCCAGATGCATAGTATGCACTGGCGTACAAATTAAAAACCCTTGACCAACATACACTCCTTACTTTTTCTTTTTCTTTTTTTAATGGAAAAAGAAGGGATGCAACATGAGGATTTCCCAGCATTACTTTTCAATTGTTTCAATTAGATCTTTCAATTTTTCAGTGAAGCAATGTGATCTGTTAGGCACCATAATCACGATTTTGTTATCGAAAGTGTTGATGTGGACCACTGTTTACTGATATGACGTCAAAGGTCAGTATAGAGCAAATGCCATGCAGCGTTCCTGCCACCTACCCGTATTATAGTCTACACAATATAATAAGTCCATTTTTCCGAATTTGAGCATTAAAATTGCTTACAGTGAGGTCAACTAAATTACTAACTACACTAGTTTCCTCTTTTTCTCTGCATATGAAGCAAACTAGTAATTATTATTGTGATGGAGGAATGAATGACATTGGATTTTATTTGAAAAATAAAAGGACTTGGTTAAAACAAGGACAAAAAAAAGGGACCAAAGTTCGGTTTATCCAAAACTCTTTAATATAATTAGTTCTCTCCACAGTAACTAGTTCCAATATTCTGATTGTTTTACCAGGGTAACAAGTAACATAGAAATTGGTTAGAGATGTAAATCAACTCCAGTTAATAACTAACATGTTGAATGCTCAGAAATCAACCTATGATTATCAAACTCTTTAATTTAATTTATAGCAAGACAGCAAAATGAGACAATAAAATTTCAACTTACTGAAGCGAGTTCTTCAATGACAATTGCCCTGTTTCCATCCTTCTCGAAAAGTTCATATGCACATCGTGCATGTTGTTCCCAACGATCAAGTGCCTCCAGCTGATGAACACTTAATGCAGCTGCACAGAACTCTTCAAAATCCATTCTTCTGTATTGAAGTGCATTTAGCTGTCATGGAAGAAATAATCAGTCAGTAATTTTACAGCCAATGAGACCTAACACAATAGAAAAGGTCAAGGAACATCAAAGAAAAAAATTAGCATCCACATTATTACCGATGCAATGAGATCAGGAATGCGAGACTCCTTCATTGCATCTGTTGCATTTTTCATCAGGGCCTGTCCAGGACAAAATGAAAAGAATACTATAAGCATTGACTTATCTCAGAGAGAGAAGAGTGAGAGAGAGAGAGAGAGAGAGAGAGAGAGAGAGAGAGACCAACCATTCTAATATTGTCCAGAGTTATAGTGCCATTTTTGTTTGGCTCCAATAGTGCAAACTGCTCCTTCAGATAAAAGAGCTCATCCACAGTCAATGTCTTAGATAAGGCCTGTCACGAAAATTGACAAAAAAAAATGAACTCTTAAGAGATTGATTATACATACACCAAAATTTCAAGTTATGAACAATATAAAACATACAACAAAAAATTAAAAACACAACTATGCACACACATAGAAGGATAATTTGGATGAAGCAATTATCGAGTAACTGATGATAACACCTTAGCAAACCCCGCTACTTCCCTTATTTTTACCAGGCTTTGATGGGTTTATTGATCATCATAATAATTATTCTCAAATTTTCACACGTTTTAGGACGCAAAAACAAGAATCCCATTCAACAAGAAAACTAACCCAATCATTTGACTTGATATACAAAATTCTTAAGACCAAGAATCTGATTCAGCATGGGCAAAATTCGAGACAAAGTTCTCTTTCTTTCATCAGTTAAAACATATACACACCCTTAAAGCAGCCTTTCGAAGTGATGATGATCGCATATAAACCTTCATGAGTCTAAATATTAAAATATCAAGAGGCACTTTTACATCATTATAATTCCTGATCCAAGGATGACCTGCCAACAAAAGATTATGGTCAGTGACTCAGGAAAGTGATGGCAGAAACTTAATACATAATAGAGATAGGGAAGACTCACTTAAAGCCTGCGCTGCTGTCATTCGTTTCCGAGGGTCCTTGTTCAATAAGCGTTTAACAAAGTCCTTTGCTTCAGTAGATAAAGACGGCCAAGGTGCTTCATCAAAACTGGGATCAGCTTTCAACACCGCTCGAAAAATCCCAGACTCAGTCCGGGCCCAAAACGGGCGACTACCACATAAAAGAATATATGCTATTACACCTATGCTCCAAACATCAGCCTCTGTACTATAAGATCTATGTAGAACCTCAGGTGCGACATAATATGCGCTTCCAACAATATCATTAAGCCTCTCATCTGTAAGCCAGAATGCGTATTAAAACCCCCCTCCAAACTCCAAAGGCTGAGACATTGATAAGAAGATAGAGCTGGATTATTCAGGAAAGGGCATACCTGGTTTGGCAAAATCTGATAAGCCAAAATCAATGGCTTTCAACTGGGAATTCTCATCCTTAGCGGAATACAAAAAGTTCTGATAAGAAAAATGAAAAAAGAACATTAGATTGATACAAATATAATTACATATAGAACAATCAACAGTAACAAATATATCAAGCAGACCAGAACTTCTAGCTTTAATTATGGATATCTGACTTATGTATCAAGGTATCTGGCACAGCAATATGGGGAGACATCAGTTTTCTTGTCAATTGTTAGGAGGAAACCTTACACTTCCCACATAAAACGTCTTTTGAACAAAGCACATAAAGATACCATATGGACCAAGCATACATGGGTCAATACTCAGGCTTTTTCTTCAGTTCTTCAAAACCACCTGTTAAAGAAACAGCTGGGAACCTCAGCTACAGCAATTACAGCAATGACATCAGAAATCTGGGAACTGAAGGTACAGGCTGGGAACTTATGAGACCCATGGAAAATCCACTGATACGAGTTTATGAGATTGGAAGCATCAGATAGTAATAACAATACTAGAAAAGAATTTTAGTCCAGGAGAAAAATTGGTTTAGTCCTGCTAGAGGATAGTGTTTAAACTTAGTCCAGAAGAGAAATAGGTTTTAGTTCTCCTAAGGATGACGTTCAATCTTAGTCCACAAGAATCAACCATGTATTAGTTTCACTAATTTGAAACAGTCAAGTAATTTTTGGGAAACTATGTATCCAGTCAATTGAAACATATGCGGATTTTACTGCAGCCTCTCTGTTGTATAAAAGCAAGCATCAGTTGTGGCAGTTCCATTTCTTGTAAAAATTGTTGGGGGTTGGGGAGGTGAACACTTGAATCTAAATTAAGAATGTTTTCCCCCCTAAACCCGATAGTGCAGGCAAGATTAATCAGCCTCATCCACTACCAGAAAGCCCCTTCATTCGGTCAATACCCACACCCACGTTCCTATACTCAGATCTTCATAACAAATGTAGCCTTTAAACAGGCATCTCATAACAAGAAAAGAAAGGAACATGTTCCACCTCTGGCTTAAGATCCCGATGCACCACGCCCTGAAGATGACAAAACGCAACAACATTCAGTATTTGAACCATGACAGTCTTCGCATCATCTTCCGAGTATTTCCCGCCCCTTCAGAAGTAACATGATATCAAGTTAGTGGCAACAATTAACAGCATCTGAAAGTCCCAAGGAAGATTTTTAATTTTTTTTATATACTATCATCTAAAAAATACCTTGAAAGTATTCTATCTAAAAGCTCCCCACCTTCGCATAACCTGAAATGTCAAAAAATTTGAATACCATAAATTCAGAGACCATTAAGCGATCCTCCATGTAATGTAAATTAATAAAAATGAAAAACAGAAAACCAACTGAATCATACAACCTCACCAAGGGGATTACTTGCTCATACTCAATAATGGGACAAGTTTAGTGAAGTATTCATAAAAATATAAATTTTCACCTCAGTCAATAACTATTACTTGTGCAAAAGAAAAACCCGATGTAGTATTAAATAGTAATTCAAATTTTAAGCTTACTCCATTACTATGTAGACATTATCACTGTCTTCAAATGCATCATAGAACTGAACTAGATTGCTATGTCCCGTCAAGGCACGCAATATCTTGACCTCCCTTCTCACATCCTCAATTGCAATGGCAGTTGTCATCTAACAACAAAGAATACATTGGCATGACAATAAATTATCATAACAAAAATACAGAAACTGCATATTATCTCAACAGAATGCATTGTCATGGCCTTCTATATACTTCTTTAAGTACTTCACATCTTATATTTCCCCTCCAAATTTACTCAGGAAACAGGAAGTCAAATCCAATTAGATACCAGTATTCCATTGTACCAGTCATGATCTTGGACCTTTTTCCCAGGCAACTGGAGTATTTACCTCATCCAATTTTGCATTTGTTCAACATTCGTAATACGTAATCTACTTTATTTAAAAATAATTAAACTCTGTTCTCCCAGCATATGAGGCATAATTTTATGTTTATTAGAGGCTAGAAAGATGTCAGCTGCTATCCCTCAAGAGTTTTTTCTCTTCCCCGTCTTTCTTTTAGAATGACTTGTCAGGAAGGAAAGCAAAGTCGTCATCTTCTATTCTTTAATGAAAAAGTGGGTAGATTGAGTCAGCTTGACCCTGGATATTGGTTCAGCTTCAGTCCCTTATTCCTTAGTATTGGTTGGACATAGATCTTTTGTAACTTTGTTCAAAATAATATACTGTCAATCATATAGCTCCAATTATTGCTGAACCACCTTATGGTACACGATCATCAGAACACAAAACAACAAAAGATTAAGTACAATGTTTCTTTCCTCTTGGAATAAGTGTCAGACCACCTAATGAGGGTTCTGACGGTTACCATGTATTTAGTCAATATCGTGAAATGTGACCTATGAAAAGTTTTCGGACCATATGATCTAGTTCAATTATATGCCACTGTGAAGACCAAAACCACAATTTGGACCATGACTTTTGTCCATATTTAGGTCCACTCACAACTCTTGGACTGTATGCTTTGTTTATCCTTTAGAAGGAACTGTCACATCTTAGACATCAACGAAGTGTTATATGGAGGAGAAGCCGTTAAAGAAAAGAAAAAAAACAGTTGTGTTTATTCCTATTCCCACTACATGGAATTCAATCAATCTCCAAACATACTAATTGTTTAAAGGAAAAATGTACTTTCGTTCCAAAATGTGATTTGAACATAAAATATCCCAACTTGTGTGGCAAAACATGGTGTAAGCCATTCAGATGGATCAAGTAGGCCAAGAGATCAACACCTATCATTGACCAGAGAAAAGCAATAAACAAACAAGTTGGTCACTTTACACCCCTTTCACTCAAAGTTCCAAGATGCGGAGCTGTATACATCTAAAAAAATTAATGCCTAATATTCTATATCTAGAAGGATTCCTCAACAGTCAATTGATATGAACACATGACAAGATCTTGTAAAGATCTTCCTTGTGCTGCATTCAACCTCGAGTCTTCACTCAGGTAGGAATTAACATAATCACACAGTAAACTAGTAAAGTACCTAATTTAATAAACCACAAACCACCATTCCCTGGTTCCACCCACAAGACCCACAACAACAATACTAATAACAGGGATTCAACATAGGCCTAAAATCTCAGCTTTTATCTTGAAGTGAAGAATGACAAAAATAAATAATAAATAATAAAAAGAACCCGACTTTTATCCAGCAACATTAAGCAAACGGGGTGGACCAAATCCAATTCTTACAACAATAGAAAGAAAAAAAAAATCATACATGCTCCTTACTATCAATTCAATCCTAAGCAAATGAGAGCTTTCATAGATGAGCTAAAGAGATAAGGAATTAAAGAAAGCACGAACCTTTGATTTGGGGATGACCTTGACAGCAACCTGCTGACCCTTAAACTCACCCTTCTTGAACCTAGCAGAGCAAGTATACCCAAAATGCCCTCGACCCACTTCGTCGCCAACCTCCAATCGGCTTGTTAACTCCTTAGAAAACCCAAACCTCTTGTCCAGCTCAACCCCATCTTCGTCCTCAGCATCCTCCGGTATCGCCACCGAAGCCGAGGCCTTTTTGCCAAGCCGCCGAGCCAGCACGGCCTTTATGTGTTTGGCCGGCGACGGCGGCGGAAAGGGTCGCCGGAAAAAGCGGCTGGGAGTGGAAGTGGCGCTCTTGGTCCTCGCCGGAGACGACTTCTTGAGGTAATGGGCGGGGCTCGGACTGTAGAAGGGGAAGTAGGGGGACTGGGACTGGGACTGCCGGGAAACGACGTCATCCTTGTGGTGGTGAGGGGTGAGGGACGGAAGGGATTTGGGGGTTTGTGAAGGGTTGGTTTGGTCATTTGGGTCTCTAGAGGAATATGGGTTGGGTTTTGGTGGCTTTGAAGTGCAGGTTCCCATGGTGAATTCAAATGAAGAGTGTGAGTGGGGGATTTGAGAGGTCTGAGCTCAACTGGGTCAAAGGTTGAAGCTTTGAGGTTGAATGGTTGCTTAATTCAATGGCTACGGCTGTGCCATTGTGGAAATGTGTGTCAGTGTAGCTCTAGCTCTAGGGTTTGTTTGTAAATGCTGTTGGGTGTTGTTGTTGCTCCACTTTTCTTGTGTTGCATAGAGAGAGAGAGAGAGAGAGAGAGAGAGAGAGAGAGAGAGAGAGAGGCAGGGGCTGGTGGAGCTGTTGGAGTTAATAATAAAAGGTGGGAAAAAGGTGTAAATGTGTTGAGAGAGAGAATGAGGATTTGTTGGGGGAGGAGGGCGACGAGAGAGAGAGAGAGAGGACTGAGGAAGATGGAAGTGAGGGAGTGAGCTGTAGCTTGTTGCCTTGTATGATCTCACTGGCCACGGGTCAAGCACATGGAGTTTTTTCTATTTTTCTTTTTGGTTGAGGGGTTTTTGTTTGTGAATTGGGATTTGGGGGTTGGGAAGGGAACTTGGGATTTGGGTATTTTTTAGCACTTGGGTTTTGGGGTGGTGCTCTGGTCTTCATTCTTCAAGATGACGCCAAGACAAGGAAGAAAGTTGGAAAGTGGATTAGTCATTGCCCTTGGTAAAGTCACTATTATTTTATTTTTAGACCCCAAAAGCACCAAATACAAAAGTCACAATTATTTTTTCCAATATACTTGCAAATTGAAATACTTCGCATTTTTACTTATTAACAAATTCTTCAGATTATGTTTCCAAATCTTCTTTTTTTGACAAAAGCGATATTATAAATTACTTTAATGTACGAAGAGAGGAATTGAACTTTGGTGCAAAGGAAGAGAACATATTACGATATTATAAGCTATTTTAATTCATGAAGAGGGAGATCAAACTTTGATGCAAGAGAAAAAAAAATATTGTCTTTGTCAACTGGCCTAATCCATGTCTACTTATGTTTGCAAATTATATAATAAGTTCTTGGTGAGATTTTTTCTTCCAAAAGTATTTCTCACTATAAAGCTATTTTAGAGCATTTCTCTAGCAATTGCCTTTTCTCATCTTCATATATGGCAGAATTGTGTTATTCGATTTAGTGGGGCAGTTAAATAACGTAAATCATAATTAAATTCTAATCAATACTCATGAAAGCACAATTATTGAGGAAAACGGGAAACAGGGAAGCATAGATTAGTAGAAAATGATCCGTATCCCCATTTTTTATTATTGCTCATGATCTCGTAACTCCTAATTCCTAGAGCAGTGAACATTTATTTATTTATTTATTTATATATACACATAGATTAATCAAATTAAAATGACGAAAGGAGTGCAGAATGTCAAGTGTATTGGCCTGATTTATTATCAGTTTTTTTTTTTCCTTTTTTTTTCATTTTGTTTCATGTTTTGCTAATGAATGACCCATCTATTCAATCATTTGAACTGAAATAAAAATGAAAAAAAAAATGGAGATCTCACAACAAGTATCCAAAAAGATCATCCTTCTTATTATAATTTTATTTTATATCTCATTTCCTCGTCATAGTTATTATATATACACACACATAGCTTTTCTTCCTCTCCTTTTTTTTTTCTCTTTCATGAGCTTTTTCTATATAAATAAATAAAACTCTTTCAACGTAGCCTTGTTTTATGTCATGCATGTATGCAGAGGAGGAGGAATTATATAATAGCAGCCAAGTGGTCAACCTGCATGCAATCTTGTGGTTCTCATTAAGTCAATTGAAAATCACTTAGCTTATAATTGGAGATGGAAATCACATATATTAGAGATGGCAATCAATTTGTGTTGAATCGCATCATTTTGCCTTTATGTTGAATACTAGTCAATGCGTGTTAGTTAGGTACTTAGATTATCTAAGTTAGTTACCTTAATAATAACTCGATTTTAGACTAGTTAGTCAGGACAGTGAGTTCGCATCCTTTTACTCAGGTCTGAATCCTTCTTCCTACAGATTAATTAGACTATTACTTGTATAAAAAAACTCGATTTGTTTAATAATTGTGTCGTATTTTTAAATTATGATTATGATATTCATTTCTAAACTAAATATATCACTTGTATTGTATACTTCTCATATCATCTAAATGTCAGCAAAATCAAGAAACTTTGTAACTTTTTTATCCTCCTTCATACAAACACAAACATCTTCCTTAGGATAAAAATTCATTGCCTAAAATCTTATACAACTTATCATTTTCAAATTTTTTTTTCCTTTTAAAACAATTTTTTTTTTCCCAAAAGAACAATATTCTTTTAAAAAGTAGTTTTATCTAATGATGATGATCGTATCGTATGAGTTCGTATTATAATAAATCTTGTTATTTATGAGTTCGTATCAAGTAATGCTAACCCTAACCCATACATACATCTCTCATATTGTTTTGAAAAATTGACATCCAATGAAGATGATCGGTAAATTATGATAACGACTAAACATAATCTTTCATGACTATCACCAATGCTAATTATTGTTGTTTTGGTAATCCTATGTTGATTACACAGTAGTAAAAGGACAATGAATTTATCTCAAACTCAACAAGAAGATGCAGTTCGTGACAGGTATTTATTAACATGGACCCATATGAACAAACGCATGCAATAATAGGAGGATAGGAGGGTGCTTGTGCTTCTTATAAAATCCCCTCCTTCGACTAAAGCTTATATGCAACGAAGTGTATATCCATTTATATATATCTATTATGTTATGATAAGAATGTATACACTTCGTGACATGTAAGTTTCTTTCTTTTGTTCTCCCACGCGTATTTGTGCAACTAGATACAAAAGAGTCGGCCATAAAATGTTAAACATCACTAGACAAGCAGTGTCCATAATGACAAGTCATTACTTGCTCTCAGAAATATGCTCAAGAGAGCAGCCCCAAAGGGCCATACCTTATAGCTTTTTCCCTATGGTCAATTCTCCTTCAATTATGATCAAATCCAGTAGACTTTTCTTTTTCTGTTTCTACAATGACCATTTGAACTGCAAACCTAAAAAACCAAAGAAAATTCAATGATTCAATCCATATATGTTAGGCCTTGATGGTAATGTAATTTTCTTTTTCTTCTTTTTTTTTTACCAATTAATGATATGGTTAGAATAATAACACTTTCTAGGATTTGATATATTCTGTTTCACTCTGAACAGTCCATCCAAAAAAAAAAAAAAGTAAAAAAGCTAAAGTCTTCACAATGATGGTTGTGACTGAGTTCGATCAAGAGAGGCTGTGGATTGCCAAAGTGGGTTTCCAATCTCTCATGGAAATTCCCACTTAAATATTCTTTTTCTTTTTGTTTTTTTATTCATTTTCCTTTTTGACCCTTCATCAACTTTGTTGTTTCTTAAAGGGTCCTCAAAATTATTCATTCCAAGTTCAAGTGACTTTGAAATTTCGTCCCCCATTATCCCATTATGGAACTTCAATGAGTGGGTTCCCCACTACATGACATTGTGAGGGAATAAACAATCTCTCTTTCTCATCAACATGTTTTTGACATTTGGACACACATTTGACCTCCTATAATATAAATTAATATTTTCGCGCCTAATCAATGCCACTTAAAAATGAAGGAGAGGTCACCTACCTGCACATAAAAACTGTTCTGGATTAACCACTCTAATCACCCTTTGCATTTGTAATTACATGTTTGGGAGATCTTGTGCATGAAGCCATTTTTCCCAAATAGTTGGGTAGTATTTTAGGTATGTATGAGAAGCTTACATAAAACTTTTAATAATAATAAGAAAATGCGTTCTGCACCCTTCTTATACAAACGATATTCTATTTTAATATAATCTAAAATAGAGTGAGGAGCACATCCCGCTCTAACCAACTTAGCTAAGCTCATATCTACTGATGTAAGAAAAGAAGAAAAAGAAATGTACCCTTCTTTCTCCCGAGGATGGAGACTAATTAGAGATTTCTAGGTTATAATTTTTACTTTTGCAATTCTGAAATAAAGTAGCATTAAAGTGAATTGGGCTGTCACAACCATAACCAACCTCATTGATGTTGATTTTAGACTTGTTTTGCAGTTCTGAGTTCTGACCTCTCCGCAGCCTTACCCCATAAAATTAATCAAAAGACTGCCCTACTGATGAAAATGACGAACATTAAAGTTGAATAACTTCTGAAAACAACCACTACTATAAGTTCCATCATCTTCTTCAATGAATAACTTAAAGCTTATTTGAGCTCATGTCCTTTTGATTCCAACCCTTTCTGAAATCATATTCAACTCTTCTGAAAACAATATCTCCTTATTTTGCAGAACATTTACCTTTCACCTACAGCAAGTGTTCCACTACTCTTGTGCATGAATCTCTCTTTATTAATTAAGCTTTCAAACAATGCACAAAGCCAGTTAAACTACACATCACAGCCTGGTTGTAAGCCCAAAGACAAATCAGTGGTTACCCAGAAATTGATTATAGACTAATGCTCTCTTGTCAGATTATTAAAGTATTTTTTTTGTCTCTGAATGTGGTTTAGATTCACAGTTTGGCCAAATAAGTATCAATTTAGTAAGCAATAATGCCAATGTATGTGAGACCTACATGTATTAGAGAGGTGATAAGTAAAAGTGGTACAAATAAGCAATATCCATTTAGCAAGAGAGGAAGAAGCGTCACTGCCCCTTCTCCCATTCCTCTGTTCTCGTCTTTTCCTTTTAGATTAGTGAATAAGTCTACTGGGGCGTTTTGAATAAAAAATTCTTTGTGATGGTTTCCTTTGAGCCATGGTTAGATTGAAGTTCCTCATCACCCATTTTAGTTTATGTTCTCAATCAAATCCTGCTTCCAAAACCCTATCCCTAACACCGCTCATGTTCTCTAAAGTTGATTCTACATTGTCTTTGACAGAGGTTACTGCAAATAACTCAATTGTTCTTTGGCAAGGTTGTTGTTTTCGTTTATTTTTTTGCTTTTATGTGCAAGTAGATTGCTGGAAATCATATTTTAGGGTCGTCTAGGCTCATGAGTTGTTTTAGGGTTTTCGTCATGTTGGGTTTATGGGCTTTATTTGAGCTTATGGTTAATTGTGTTGTTGTGGGCTATTAGTTTGAGTGCGGCTTTTGTTCGGTTTAGTTTTGCATTTAGCATGTTAGTTTGTTGCCCCCCTCGGGATTGATATTTTACATGTTTTGTTGATATCTTTAATTGTATTTGATAAAAAAAAATATTCCAGATACATTTGTCTACCATCTAGTAGAGAGTGAAAGCTAACCCCAACCACAACCACAAGAAAATAGGTGAAGGGAAGCTAACCACAAAATCAAAAGAGGTACTATGTACCCTCCTCATTAGTCACATAATGGTCCATGAAGGAACGTTTTCCCAACTGCCAACCAACCCAAAGATTTAGACAGATTTGGCTCTTGATCATTGTATTTTTACATGGAGGTCATGATTCCATTCTATGAGTTCTACATGGTTATATCTAGGGACTAGGGTTCGTCCTTCCAATCACATGAGGCATGAGCAAAGAGCACACATGGTGTAGGCTATGCTATACCCATGGTCGTGAATGAGTCGACAAGTTAGATGAAAAGGGAAAAATTTGATAGAAAATTCACTAAATTCCAGAAGAGTTAAGTTAGAGAAGGCCTAACAGACTGACCCATTTAAATTGGGCCTTGTCAATCAATCCATACTAGTTAGAGGCCCTCTCAAAAGAATAAGAAACACAAAGGTCCATAAATCATTTAACCCTTTGTGTACGTTTTCTAGCACTATAATGAGTGGTTATAATGCGGGGGTCCTTAATATCCATTCGATTAATTTTAGAGTTATTATTGCACGAATGAATTCTTATATGTTTTTTTGTTGCTAAAGTTAGGAAGGAGAAGGGGGGGTTTTCTCACACACAAACTGCCAAGATTCTATCCTAAGACCACTTGTCTATAAGTTAAGGCCCTCTTTCACTGAGCTGACAACACCGGCATTGCAAGGCTGAATTGAATCCCTCAGCATAGCTGCCTCATTGCCCCGGTTTCTAGTGTTATGGGCCTTGGGCTGCATTTGTTTAGTAAAAGAAGGAGATAAATGCATTGCTTGGGCCCCTTTGGCCCAATGTTATCTCGTGAGTTACCGCAGCGAGTTACTTCTGAGTAAATTATCACCACACCACACGCATCCAAGTAGGACAGTAACATCAAAACCCTAAACCCTAAAGCGCTTCTTTCAAAAAAAAAAAAAAAAAAAAAAAAAAAACACCCTAAAGCGCCTCATTATAAAGATTCTCGCTGCCGACTATCTCCGTATTCTCGCTACCGCCTCATCTCCATAGCCGCTCACAACAACAATCACAGAGATGGCACCTCCTCGAGGTAGAGCAAAATAGGATTGATCTGTGTAGTCTGCTGAAAATACATTTTATGCTTTTGGTTTGGTTCTTCTGAATGGATTTTTTTTTGGTTGGGTAATTTGTATTCAACAAAATATAAATAAAATTTCGGTTCTTTACTATACATTCTTCATTTGGATTCTTAGTTTCTGAGTTATTTTACTTTTTTGAGTTTATGGTTGTTATTGTTGGGAAGTTTTAGCAGCAGCCCTTATAGTTTTGTGAGTTTTGTGCAGGTCGTGGTGGTAGCGGTGGTGGATTCAGGGGCAGGGGTGATGGAGGGAGAGGTGGAAGAGGAGGAGGCAGGTTTGGTGGTGGTGGAAGAGGCGGTGACAGAGGTGGTAGTGCCTTTAAAAGCCGGGGCGGAGGACGTGGTGGTGATCGTGGAGGCCGTGGAGGAAGAGGCCGTGGTGGTGGAAGGGGAGGAATGAAGGGTGGAAACAAAGTAGTTGTCGAGCCTCACAGACATGAAGGGGTGTTCATTGCCAAGGGTAAAGAAGATGCTCTTGTAACCAAGAATATGGTGCCCGGGGAAGCTGTCTACAACGAGAAGAGGATATCTGTTCAGGTCGGTTTCTTTCGTTAGTTTTCTTATTTAAATGCCTTCAACACAATTGATTTTCAAAGCAATAGCTTTACGGATGACTTATTGGTTCCTGCTGTGTCTTGCAATTTTTATTTTCATGGTTGATGAATGTAATAAAAAATTTGAAGTTCACCTTAAAGTGCATTTTCTTCCTTTCAGAATGAGGATGGAACAAAAATTGAATATAGAATTTGGAACCCTTTCCGTTCTAAGTTGGCTGCAGCTATTCTCGGTGGTGTTGATGATATATGGATTGTAAGTTTTGATTCCAAGTTTTCTTCCATTCTGTTTTGTCTTTTTTCTATCCATGATTTTGAGTTTACAATCTCTCTGTTTCTGTATGTCGATGAAGAAACCTGGTGCTCGTGTTCTCTACCTTGGTGCTGCTTCTGGCACCACAGTGTCTCATGTGTCTGACATTGTTGGCCCTGTAAGTGTTATTTTTAATATTGCAGTTCTTAAATTGGTTAAGCTGATAATAGATTCTTATAACTGCTGTTGTTTGTGTAGACTGGAGTTGTCTATGCAGTGGAGTTTTCTCATAGAAGTGGCAGAGATTTGGTAAACATGGCAAAGAAGCGCACGAATGTTATACCCATTATTGAAGATGCCAGACATCCAGCTAAATATCGTATGCTTGTTGGCATGGTTGATGTGATATTTTCTGATGTTGCACAACCTGATCAGGTTTGTTTCTTGCAATTCTTTTCTTTGCTAGTAGCTAAATTTAAATATGGAGAGACTTGGGGTGGTATTCTTTGGTTGAGCTGGTGGCAGAGCCTTTCTTGAGGCTTTTGCAAGTTCAAGGATTTCCATACTTCATGTGGATTTGTTCTTTTAGCTTATTGATTTACTAATCCATATCACCTGTGTTGCATTTGCTATTATATGAGTTGGATTTTTATGTTTTCGACAAAGCATAATTGTTTTGTGTTATCTTTCACTCATGTGATGAGTTAACTCGGATTCCCCTTCAGGATGTCATGTATGATGTGAGCTCGAGTTTTCTGATGCGTAATGCGTTTGTCTTTTGAAATGCCCTTTCTGTTTGTCTTTTTCATTGGCTCAGTGTATTAAGACAAGCTTTTTTCATGCTTATTCCTTTTTTGCTTACAAGGTTTTGTATGTTTTCTACAAAGCATAGTTGTTTTGTGTTATCTTTCACGCATGTGATGAGTTAACTCGGATTCCCCTTCAGGATGTCATGTATGATGTGAGCTCGAGTTTTCTGATGCGTAATGTGTTTGTCTTTTGAAATGCCCTTTCTGTTTGTGTCTTTTTCATTGGCTCAGTGTATTAAGACAAGCTTTTTTCATGCTTATTCCTTTTTTGCTTACAAGGTTTTGTATGTACTTGTTCTACCCATTCTTGTTTTGGAACTAGATACTTGTTCTACCCATTCTTGTCATGGCTCAGTGCAATGAGTCATGCATTTATTTCTTTATTTATTTCTTTATGTCCCTTCATTGTATTTGTAGAAGTTGTGTTTACAGTATTGAGCATGTGACGAAGTACTCGGATTCCCCTTCAAGACATAATGGGTGATGTAAGTCGAGTTTCTGATGCTCCTGATGTCAAGTGGTTGATTTTGTGGTGTTGCTTGCCTTTTCATTCTCTCTCTCTCTCTCTCTCTCTCTCTCTCTCTCTCTCTCTCTCTTGTTTTTCTGGTAGCCTGCACGTCAATGTTTTGATGGTGTTGGCAAGGCGCTCGGGGTTGAGGCTTTAGGCTTGGCCACAATCTCTTGCCACTGGTTTCTCCCAGCTCACTTAAGCCATTTGCATCTGAAAATTGTTTGCTCTCTTTAATGATTTTGCAGGCTAGGATTGTAGCATTGAATGCGTCGTATTTTCTCAAGGCTGGAGGTCACTTCGTTATCTCAATTAAGGTTTGCTTTCAAAATTCTCAGTAGTCTTTGTCATAAGACATGAAGTCCCTTAGCCTATTATATTCATTTAAGTCAAGTTAGACTGGAAAGTTGCCTCTCACTGCATAGTCCAGTGTTTGATAAATGTAGTTTGTCATTTCAGGCCAATTGCATTGATTCAACCTCACCTGCGGAAGCAGTGTTCCAACAGGAGGTGAAGAGGCTGCAGGCAGATCAGTTTAAGCCTATGGAACAAGTCACTCTTGAACCTTTTGAGCGCGACCATGCTTGTGTTGTTGGTGGCTATCGTGTGCCAAAGAAGTCAAAAACTGCTGCTTAGAATTGTTGGCCATGTATAATATGATCACCCATGAGCAGCATTTTTGCTTTCTAGTTTTAACTACTTACTAGTTAGAGTTGCCTTTTATGTAGTTTCGAACTCGTGGGTCAACGTTTGATACATTTTTCCTTTTTATAAAATAGTTTCGTTTGATCATTTGGTGGAATGCAAAATTTGTTGTATTAATGTCGCATTAGAATGCTCGCCAATGTTTTTTTCTCTATTATGTTTCTGTTGTGCATTAGGGTTTTGTGCGCATAATGATGGTCATTTTTTGGCTGAAAGCAGTTAAAACAAATTGACAATATTGATGATGAAAGAGAACCCTGAAAAGGGGAAATCAGATAATCCAGTTGAATGAAATTGACAGGTAAATTCTGTACCACTGGCCGGCGGGTATACTCCCCTGCCGGGAACAAATTATGTTGGTTTAAAATCGTGTCAACACAAAAATTGGAAGAGCACCCTGCAACTCTAAAACATGACTTTCCAGAGAAATTCAGGCCAATATAAAGCAAGGAGATTTTAGGTACTCAGGACTATCTAGTCTGTGGAGAAACATGATATGAATTTCTTTTAGGATCTTCATATGCTGTTAGCTATCTTCTCATCTTCAACGTCTCCCCCACTTCTTCATTCACTCCGAAGATTGTTCAACTTGCCAAGAAAAAAAATTACGATTATTGCCTTTGACCAGGAATGCTGAAGTCCTTATCGATTTTCCTAGCAGATTTTAACTTACCTCCTTGTTCCAGAGGGTTCTATGAAGCACTATCAAAAGAAGCAACGACTGAAGAGCAGTTCCACATATCATGCCTCCCCATATTCCCTACAACAATGAACAAATGTTGGTATTAAAACTAGCTGGACAAAACAAAGATTAGAGACCGCGAAGACGAAAGAATCTCACAAAATTTAGCTGTGGAACTGAGACTGAAATGTTCTACCTTCACTCCCAAGTTTGCTTTATAACCAAGAAGGAACCCAAGTGGGAGGCCAAAAATCTAATAACCAACAACCCAAGTTGATATAAGCCACCAGTCCTTTGCCATCCACCTCCAATAGCAACACCTGAAATCATGAATCCAGTAAAAATTAAAAGGGGAAGGGTCCTGCATACAGAGAGGGAACTAAGGAGAATCCAATTAAGTAACTCGATCGATACCCAAAATCAGGACACTATTAAGAACCATGGTAATTCCATGAAGAAATAGGCTAGCTTTGCAGCAGCTTGTTGCAATTCCTTGCTTGTGAAGATGACAGAAAAGTAGTCTTTGGTTATCAAGACGACAATCATGCAAACCATTCCAGTGGCCAGAGACTCAGGGACTGTCACACAGAAGACGTATTTAGCTGCTCTTGGAGTCCCAATCCAAGTTCATATAAATAAACTAATAAATTAGTAAACAGAAAATGTCAAGTTGATGTAGTCCTTTTTGTGAATGTTTGCATGGATGTTATGTTTGGCTAATAAGGTTAATAATTTAACGTAGGAAGACAACGAATGTTTGAATGCTTGATTAAAAACTTCTGTTAGAAAAAAAAATTGGCACACGCGTAATCATATAGTATTATATCTTTAAACTAGATAACAAGAATTAACAATCATGAAATTATCAACTATACTTTCTCAAAACTTGCATAACAAGTCTTGTTATTTGCTCAAAAAGCTAATTAATAATTAAGAACATTAGAAATGCTCCATAGCCAGAAGATCAGTAATGCCAGCCGCGATACATTGGGAAGATGATGAACCTCATCAGTCCTTCATTACAATGATGGCCATCGTGCTCGCCGCAAGCGAAGTAGTAAGGCTTCCACTTCTTGAGCACAAACTCAAAGCCTTCTCCTCCTCCTTGTGTCTGATTTCCAACCATCCTAGCCTGGCTTAAGTCACAGTTCATGAAGCTCCAAGGGTTTTGAAACAAGTACACGCTGTGAGGTCGTGTGGTGTCATTTGGGGGATCATACTTGAAAACTGCAAGCTCATCATAGAAAAAGGGTTGCTTATAGTGAAACAAATTTCGTAAACAAGTTATTATAATTATAACAAATATAAGTGAGGGAACTTTCTGTAGTTAGACATTTTGACATATTATGTTATCAGATTATCAATGTCGATAATCTTCTTTACTAAGCTAAAGATGAAAGCTCACCTAGAGTATCCTTGATGTAAAATGGGCCATTCTGCAAAGCCCACTGTTTGTAGTTAAATCCGTAATGCCAGTTTTCTGACCCACCAACTGTGATTTTGTTGGGTCCTTTGGTCTCGTTGAGGTGATATGAGCCATGGTTGAAACCCCAACCAGTGTAGTTGCCATATTCCCAATCCTTGTTGGCTGAGCCAAGTGCCAGCATTGAAGCAATTAGCACCATTGCTAGGGCTTTTGCAAAATAATGGGAACCCATTATTCACTTTCAAATGCTACTCAAGGAGAAGGAAGAGAGAGGGAAATTAAGAGGGTTGAGAGGAGGAGACCTAAGAATGAGATTATTGTGAATTCAAATGTTGGCGCTGGGTTCTTTTGTAGGCAGATTGAGTGGTGCAAAACGGCCTAATGACCCCTTTTCAAAATTGGCGGGTAAGACGAAGAAAACATGATGTTAATTTGTAATGCTTCTTATTAAGTTCAAGTCTCCCCAAGTCAGTCCTCCACTTTCCCCTCTCTAACCTCAATTTCATTCCCTTTTAATAAAAAATTCTTTTGATTCAAGGGAAGAAGAATGTAAGAATTAAACTCTATTCCTCGAATGTAGAGAGATGAAAGTATCATTCGAATTATAAGTCATTACTTTCAACAAATTGTTACGTTGTAAGTTGAAACACATATTGCAAAATTTTAAAGGGAAAAAATAAACAAAACGCAAAATCCCAAAAGAGGTACCGCAAATTCACTTCCCTAAGAGTAACTCCAACTACTGCATATGTAGAGGGAGTTTTCTCCATCTAAAAATTAATGACAAAGGTGAATGACAGTGGAGGGAATTTTCTCCATCAAATGTAGTGGGAGTCAACCAAGTGCAAATGGGCTATCCTTTTTTACTATTTCTTTTGAGCATAACAGTTTATTTAAATATGTTTTTAATGTGAAATGGAAAATTAGGCATTGTTAACCGAACTAGATATTGGGGAAAACGAGTAAAAGTCGGCCTAAGAAGTTAGGAGAATATGTATTGGATTTAGGGAGAAACTTTGCCATACAACTGTGTGACATGATGATGACATAGAGAAATAAATAGAGAAATTCACTATTATACTCAATATAGGGGCCAAAATTATAAAAATATCCTATATAAAATGGACTTTAAAAATACACCAAAAACTCATTTACAACATAACAAAGAGGCTTTTAGCTTCTTATAAATTACAAAACTGCCATCGATTTCTTAAAACAAACCCAACCCCAAAAGCTCATAAAAAACCCAAAACATTCAATAAGGCATCAAAGTAATTTAATAATCAAAATTAAATTAAATAGAGCCAGCTGTTATTTTTTAGGTTTTTTTTGGATTTGTTTATAAAAATTAAATGGTGTAGGGTTTATTTATATTTTTTGTGCTAAGAATGTGTATATGACTAAATATCTCAAATAAATAACCACTGTGGAAGATTCTTGCTAGCTAACCATGTTCAAAACTTTGCAAATTTGGACTGAGATCATCATACACATGTTCAAAACTTGACATAGCATTCATGTTCGAACAGATGCTTCAACTTGGCACGACATAACACTTTTTTATTATATCAATTTGTTGAAATGTAGATATGAGTTAGGTCAGTCGGCTAAGGCGGTAAGTTCGTTCGTTTGCATATGAGTATGATCTCCTCTTCGTATATTAAAATAATTTAAAATAAAATAAAATATTAATTTGTTGAAATAAGTGGTATGTTCTTTCGTTTGCATATGAGTCCGATCTCCTCTCCGTACATTAAAATAATCTAAAATATTGCTTGATAAAATAAAATATTAATTTGTTGACCAGGACTAAGATCACCATGCATGTTCAAAACTTGACATAGCATACATGTTCGAACAGATGCTTCAACTTGGATGGCATAGCACTTTTTTATTATATTAATTTGTTCAAATGTAGATATGAGTTAGGTTAGTTGGCTAAGACAATATGCTCATCCGTTTGCATATAAGTTTAATCTCTTCTTCGTATATTAAAATAATTTAAAATATTTCCTAATAAAACAAAATATTAATTTGTTGAAATAAGCGGTATGTTCGTTCGTTTGCATTAGAGTCCGATCTCCTCTCCGTATATTAAAATAATCTAAAATGTTACTTGATAATTAAAATATTAATTTGTTGAATTAGAGAAATATTATATTTATAAGCACCTGGACTGGAACAATATAAAGGATGAAAAGGAGTCTCTCAAGAGTTGTGTGGAAGTTTCGGGTTTGAATTGAGGCATATGGGCATCCTTTAGGTTAATTTGGCCAGCATACACAGGCAGGTATAGCTATCAAAGCTTTGGGTACCATTAATACAGAAGCAAAATAAATTAATATTACAATTTCATATTTCTACATGACAGTCAATTCAAACACGATAATACCTTTTCTTTTTTTGTCATTTTTTGTGTGTGGTTGCTTTCCATGAAAAATAAGGCATTTTGAGAAATATGATTTTTCTTCTTTAAATTCCTTCATGCATGTTTGTTGGCCGGGGCAACACGATAAGTTGGTAAGAAGTGAAATATCCATTCATTTTTCTATCTCTAGTCACTCATTCACCTTTCTATTTCCTCAACAGCTCTCTTCATATTAGTATAATTATAACCCAATGAGATTAAAAGGACATGGAAACTCAACATAAACAATTTTAATCATTTTAAGGGGAAATAACTAACTCTGCTATAATGATCACAAAGCCCTAAAATATATGCATGACGGTTGTTGCCCATACACCCCTAAACAAAGCTACAAAAATATAGGAAGTATCAAATAGTTGACTTAAAGGAAGAGATAACAATCTCAAGGAAACAACATGGTTTATTAATCTTGAAGAAAAGATTAGGAATTTATAGGAGGAGAAGAAGAAACTATAAGAGCATGAATTGGCAACCCCTCATGTTTTTCAATGAACCGTCTTTTAGGACTTTCTTCAAATCATTTCTGCGACAAATCACTTAAATTCATATTTGAATTAAATGATTGTAATTTTAGTGTTTTCTTGAAACACGTTGGTCTTATTTTGTTGGTCACAATTAGAAGTTTTAATGATTTTTAATTTGTCTAATTTTTTTCTTCAAAAATAAGGTATGAGTTCCGATCATTGAAATAAATTTTGTATTGAAATTAGAAAGTTAATGATCGTGAACCTATTATCATCCTTACAAGTTGATGTAGTCCAATAGTATTGTGGATACGGAGTCCTTGTTGTGAATATTTGCATGGATGTTTGCCTATAAGGTTAATAAAAGTAGGAAGAGAATGTTTCTTAAAAAAAAGAAGTAGGAAGACAATGAATTTTTGATTGCTTATTTATAAATTCTGTTACAAAAAACAGCACACGTATCATATAATGTATTATATCTTAGACTAGTTAACAAGAGTTAATAATTATGAAATTATCAACTATACTCTCAAAAACTTGCACACCAAGTCTTGTTATTTGTTTAAAAAGTAATTAATAATTATGAAAATTAGAAAGCCTCCATTGCCAGATGATCAGTAATGCCAGCCGCGATACATTGGGAAGACGACGAACCTCATCAGTCCGTCCTTACAATGGAGGCCATCATGCTCACCGCAAGCGAAGTAGTAAGGCTGCCACCTCTTGAGCACAAACTCAAAGCCTTTTCCGCCTCCTTGTGTAGGTTTTCCTACCATCTTGGCTTGGCTTAAATCACACTTCATGAAACTCCAAGGGTTTTGGAATAAGTACACGCTGTGAGGACGTGTGGTGTCATTTGGTGGATCATACTTGAAAACTGCATGTTCATCATGGAGAAAGGGTTAGTGAATCAAATTGTGCATAATAATTAGTGTAATTACGACAAATATAACTAAAGGAACATTTTGTTACTATATAGTTAGTTGTTAAGTTGTCAGATTATTAATATGGATAATCTGTGTAACTGAGCAACTTACAGCTTGACAATAGAAGACAACATTTCATATGTATAATTAGAGCATGTAGCATTCTAGAGAACTTAAACATCTTTGTACAGAATCAAGCTTTTTTTTTCTTTTCCCAAAAGGCTTAAGGAAGCTAAAGATGAACAAAAAGTTGCAAACTCACCTAGAGTGTCATTGATATAAAACGGGCCATTCTTCCAAGCCCATTGTTTGTAGTCAAATCCGTAATGCCAGTTTTCTGAGCCACCAACTGTGATTTTGCTGGGTCCTTTGGTCTCGTTGAGGTGATATGTGCCATGGTTGAAACCCCAACCAGTGTAGTTGCCATATTTCCAATCCTTGTTGGCTGAGCCAAGTGCCAGCATTGAAGCAATTAGCACCATTGCTAGGGCTTGTGCAAAATAATGGGATCCCATCATTCACTTCCAAACGCAGATCAAGGAGAAGGAAGAGAGAGGGAAATAAAGAGGGTTGAGAGGAGGAGATTTTTTTTTGGTCTGAGGAGAGAGGAGGAAACTTAAGAATGAGATTATTGTGAATTCAAATGTTGGCGCTGGGTTCTTATGTAGGCAGATTGAGTAGTGCAAAACGGCCTAATGACCCCTTTTCAAAATTGGTGGGTAAGACGAAGTTTGTAATGCTTCTTATTATGTTCAAGTCTCCCTAAGTCAGTCCTCCACTTTCCCCTCTCTAACCTCAATTTCATTCCCTTTTAATAAACAATTCTTTTAATTGAAGGGAAGACATTTTCATACCTAAGCTACTGTTGCCCCTTCACATACGTCGCAAATTGTAAAACCATGAGCTTCACAATTCGGACATTTTGCTCCCTCTTCCACCCAATCCAAGAACTGCTGTCATTTAACAAAATAATTAAAATTTCATCCTGGATGGATAATGCTCGAAAATGAGAATATTAACATCTCTGTTTGAAACCTCTAACCTGTTCTTCAATGTTTGGCTCGCATGATCCATCACATTCTGCAACAAAGAAATAAGCTACCAAGGGGACTGACGATAGTTGAAACAAAATATGCGAAAGTACAAAAATAAAACTAATGCATATCATCATCAAAGCCATTGGTGTTCAACATTATATTTAAAAATCAAAATCAGATCAAACAAAATAAATATACAAATACATAGTATGGGTGGATTTAGAGTACTTCTGCAAAAGTTTAGTGTAGCAAGGCAATGGTTTATAAACTTGAATATAGTGACTAGGACGGGAGACAGACAGGAGGTACCTGTGCACAATAAGCGACCCTCCCCTTGACAAGTAAGACACCTTGTTGTGGTATTCATTGTCTTGCTTTCACCTTCTTTTTTTTGGTTCCTGCTAAGTCTAGAAGAATCTTCCTAGCGGTTCTCTCCAAGGAGAAAAACACAATGCTCAGATACCTCTACTTCTGTAACACCTTCTTTCACAAGTGTTTGCCGGACCTCTGAAATTTCTGTTGCAGAAGTAACTGCAGCTCCGTTTGTATCTTCCTAAACAAAAGAACCCACACAACCATTAGAAGAATTACAATGTTTCAGCCTATGTAGTGGTTCGCTATAGCTTATACAAACATGATCAGATACCTCTACTTGCAATTCTTCCTAGCGGTTCTATCCAAGGAGAAAAACACAATGCTCAGATACCTCTACTTGCAATTCTTCCTGTCAAATAATAGGAACATTATATTAGAACAAGTCGAAATCACAAATATTACATCCAAAAACGAAGCGAACACTGGAAAAGGAAAGAACCACACAAACCCAGTTACAGAAACAAAATAATAGGAACATTATATTGTAAGTTGTAATAAACTGTATGCTGCTCAGTTTTCAATTTGCCAAATTTAAAAGTACCATTTTATAATTCAAAGACAACACTAAATCATAAACGAAGCACAAGAAATGAATGATAGACTCCGCAAAATCAAAATTCACCTTTCAAAAGCAAGCAGACTTGCATAGCTCGAACCTCTTCACCTTCCGACCCCTTCCTCAAAGCATTTCTGCTCTTCTTCTTCTCCTTCACTTCCAGAACGGCAGACACCTCCTCAATCTCCTCCTGAATATGGTCCAATTCTATGGCTCTGGAACTCGACCCTGTCTCCGCTATTAGATTTTTCTCCGTCAAAATCTGCAACAAGCCGGCGATGTTGGGCTAGGCGGTGGCTAGGCGGGCTCTAGGCGGCTAGGCGGCTGGGCGGGCCTCCTAGGCGGGTTGGTCTTTTTTCGGTGCTGAACCAGGAGGACGAAGCGGCCGAAACCGAAGAAAACCAACCGAAGCTTGAGTTTGATAAAGAAGCGAAATGGCTGACTGCGAGTGCCAGCTTCGTGTTAATATTTAAAGAGTATAGCCGCTCGGCTATAGTCTTAAAATATTCGAATATATTAATATTTAAAGCGTCTAGCCGTTCGGCTATACTTTAAAATACTCGAATCCATTTAGAGAGTATAGCCGTGCGGCTATACCCTTTAAATATACATTTTTGTCATATTATTTTAGGGTTTAGGGCTAAAATACCACTCTAGCCCATTGGGCTAGAGTTATTTCTTCAATTATTTTATTTATACAAGCGATATTGGGGAATGAAAATTTAAATTCTTTCCGATACCTCTCATTCTAATGATTTTCAGCTATTAGCCCATTGGGCAAGAATAAAAAGAATAGATTTTATTTCTAACAAATAATACAGGAACCCATAAATACAACAACAAAAAATAGGGATCTGCCAACATTTTGTGGATCAAAGAATGTTGAATTTCATAGTATAAAATTGCTTATATAGGAATTTACTTTTTAAAATGTATCCATCGTAATTATGAATTAAACACAATTACAGCCTTTTTCCGCATTGCACTTGACAACCCTTCTCTTCTGCTATGAGATATATCAGTCCGCAATGTATTCTATGCAGATGAAAAATTGGATACAAAACAGTCTAATGAGACAACGAAGAGAAGTTTGCAGCTCTGTTTTGAAATAAATTGAAAGCAACATAAATCATATGACATTGATATACGAACTATTCTAAATGAGAATTCAAACAACACGTGTTAGATGAGAATTAGCATCTCATTCTTAGGCCTTGTTTGGGATTGCTTTTTTTTTTTTGTTGTTGCCAAAAACCTGCTTTACTTTAAAGTTAAGCAGTTTAAGATGTTTAGTAAAAATAAGATATCCCAATTATTTTAAAAGCCGTGGCCTTTTGACAACACCTTTTAAAAGCAGACTCTGGGTTGCTTTTCAAAGCTGCTTTCAAAAAAAGTAGAGATGAACCTTTAATGAATTTTTTTAATTCCCAAAATACCATAATTCATTTTTAAAAATGACACCACCTCCACTTCCACATCTAACTCCACCACATTTACTACCTCCACAACAAGAACTTATAACAAGCCCTCATTGGAGTAACAATGTCCAAAAACACAAAATGAACACTACACCACACTCAACACACATAATTTCTCAATTGTGTTGTAAATATAAAAAAAGATGAGATATCACTTTGTACAATCAAATAGTTCTTCATTCCTTGTCGCCCAAATCATTGAACGCAACACGCAAATTGTGGGAACCGAATTAAATCATAACCCTAGGTCAAATAATTCCTTCCATTTGGGGATTATTTGACCTAATTGGGAATTACTCAACCTAATTGGGAGTTACTCAATTAAATTAAGAGTTACCTAATTAAGTCGGAAATTGATTTGATTCATACCACAATTCCCAATTAAATGAGGAGTTACCTAATTAAATTAGGGATTGATTTGATACCTACCACAATTAGGGATTTGATTATTTTCCTAATAAATCAAATCCCTAATTAATCAAATCAATCCCAAATTAGGGAGGAATAATTCCTTTCCATATACGGAATTATCCATCTGAAACCCTAGCTCCTGAGACCTCTATAAAAGGATGGCCACACACAGGGGTTGAGGTACGTCAGAATTACTACTAAAAACTCTGCATAAATTTTCCCTTCACAAATCCTAGCCACCTTCTTTCTCCCCCTCTTTTACATAAGGCTCCAGCCGCCCGGTTTACACCATAAACACACATATCTCCTTACCCTAGTTAGCTAGTGTTTTTCTCATAAACTCTCAAACTAATTTAGGCATCGGAGCGCCTTTGGCCAACACCCCCCCGAGTGTGGTCCTCTTATTTGTTCTATTTTGTAGGGAGAAAGAGGCGGCGAAGAAGAAAGAGGAATCTTTCCAATCGAATATTCTCGTGGGGAAATTTGCTCCCACACAAATCATTGAGCATTTCATCCGACGTCTTTTCTACATGCAGATGAAATGAGTATCCATCAACAGGAAGAACCAAATGGTCCATACCACGAAGAAATTCAGGAAATTCAAAACCCTCGCACATAAATTTACTAAGAGCAATTCCACCAGTTGCCCTTAGCCATGGCAAGGGGGGGTGCTAGGGCAGCCACTATTCACGTGAATAGTGGCTGCCCTTGCAAAAAGCAATGTTGGTTTCCAGCAATTGCCCTAGTTTAGGGCAAATACTATTCATTTTTTTGTTTTTTTACATATTTGTTTACCTAAACAATTAATTTGGACAATATTTTTTTTAAAGATTTTTGGTGTGGGAAGTGAAAAATATGACTAAGTATTTATTTAAAAAAAATCTGAAATTTTTTGTTTTTGTTTTCAATTTTTTTCGATTTTTTTATTTATTTTTTGTTGCTGACGTCATCGCTGACATCAGCACCCCTAGTTTTGGACCTGGGGCTGGACCTGCCCTCGGGCCAGCCCGACTTTGTAGACCCCACCACCAACTCGGGCCAAACCTTGCTGCTGGAGGCCCTTTTTCTCCCAAACCCCCCCTTGCCTCAGTCCAAACCCCACTGCTGGACTTGCTCTAATATGAGACACATGTGCTTTGACATTTCATCGTCGTTGTCATTGAAACCATACAAATCTTTGGCGTCCAACATCACCAGACCTTTGCATTTGCACAGCAACGTGACAAGACCATCCCAATTAACTTTTGCAGCCTTCAAATTTAAGTACTTGATATTAAGCACCAACTTCACAATTGACAATGCCTCACGTCCATGAACAGAGCCTTTGGACAAATCTAAACTATAAAAATTCTTGCAATGTGTTTGTATAATTGCAAGTATTTTCGCCAAATTTAAGCATGAAACCAATTCTAACACCTCCAAAATTTTCCACTTGCCAATCAACTCTAGGTTTGTCTATTTGCAATTAATGTGTTTGTATAAGTCCTGCCATTTTCCGTCGTCCATCTGCAAGAGTATGACAAGGAATTAAAAAAAAAGCTTGAGCACTGAGACAAAAAGATTACTAAATAATAAACAGAAACCTGGGAAAACAATCACCTTAAGTTGAAGAATGCAAGGCTGAATGCATATTAATCATTTATAATAAGAACCAACAAGAGAATTAATTGATGGAGTGTTGGAAAATTGTTCATTCAACAAGGACTTTCCGCATTCAAATGCAGTGGATGCTCTGGATGTTCAAAAGGACTTCTCGCATTCCAATGCAGTGCATGTGCTTTGTAGATTCAAAAGGACTTTGCACATTTCAATGCAGTGCATTGGTTTCGTAGGCTGATTAGGGCTAAGCATGGACCAAGTGGTTGGAACTGCCCATCCAACTCAAACTGATCAAGTTGATAAAAGAAATTATGGGACCAACATCGACTGGCCATTCACTAATCTACAATTATTCATGGATTTTGCACACGTAAAGCTCTTAATTACCAATTATCGAACACCATAAATATGGCAACGTATGCATGTCCTGCATGTTATGTATTAACCATATGCTATTGTTGAATGGAATGGTAATGATATACCAAGGTCATAAACTCTAAATTAGATCATGATAATCTTTTTTCAAAGTAGTTTAGTCTGCAGTGCATAGAACCTTTAATTGAGCCAATCACATATTCGTAGCATAAAGTTTTCCATACCTTCAACCCACTCTCATCTACCGACCACAGTGGGTTCATGACCAAGCAAATGGTTTGTTGTAGGTCGATTTCAACGAGAAAGAGAGCAAGAAGAGAGAGAAAGAGAGGTTGAAGTACTAATCATGTGCATTATTGCAATACTTAACATGTGAAGCAGTAGACGTCCTGAATAATGAGGATAGCATAAAACGGCGTTGATGCTAGTGAGGGGAATTTATTCCACCCATCAAGGAAATGCCGAATAAACTCCTTTGTTGAAGACCCGATTAAAAGGTAACCATTAAAAACTAGAACCCCGATTAACTAATGATTATTCATGGATTTTGCACACGTAAAGCTCTTAATTACCAATTATCGAACACTATAAGTATGGCCACATATGCATGTCCTGCATGTTGCGTATTAACCATATGCTATTGTTGAATGGCATGGTAATGATATACCAAGGTCATAAACTCATACTTGCATAGGAAAGAGAATAAGTCAACTCTAAATTAGATCATGATAATCTTTTTTTAAAGTAGTTTAGTATGCAATTCGTAGAACCTTTAATTTAGCCAATCACATATTCGTAGCATAAAGTTTTCCATACCTTCAACCATCATCTCCTTCCCTTCTCTCTATATAACCTTCAAATATTAGTGAACCTCCATCCAAGAGCATAAAGACGTCTTCCATTTGATGCTGCACACATGAAGTAACAGAGAGTTGATCATGAGAAACAGAAATATATAAGTCTAGGGGATCATCTATAACAAGGTAACAAATCAATTAAGCAACAATAAAATTATTTTTATAAGTAACATTATATACAGTGGTTTTGATGAAGTCTTACCTCCTCAGCAGTCTTCTACTTGTGAATGTGGTCGTTCTCAAACAAAATTATTAATGATTCAGGATCCAGGGAACGGTGGTACACAAAGCATCAACCAGTTTCTATAGATTTGTACTTCTTTTGATCCTAAAGAAAACTTCACTTTCATCCTACAAGTGGAAACATAAAAATCACAAGACTAGAAATTGCAAGAAAAAACATGATGCTAGATTGGCCCAAGAGATTTGACATTATTAATGGAATTGCTCGGGGGCTCCTCTATCTTCATTATGTACGTATTTTAAGTGTGTAGCGTAACCCGATAGATAGGCTGAGCATACCAGCTGAATGTTGAGTGGTGAAGGGTCATTGCCTCAACCTCAAAAACCTGGTTTTTATAGTGAAAGGGATCTCAATGAACTGGAAGTCGATCCTTCTTCTAAAGCATTTTCAGCTAATGAAGTCACAGTCCTTTTACGCTAATGGAGGCTCGATAAATGATATTCATGTTGATGTGTTAATCTAGTGCATTTGAAGTCAGTTTGAAAAGTTAAATATAATTAAGAGATTCCCAACCCATGCGTTAGCAAATGCACCCTCTAATTTTTTTATTTTTTGTTTTTGTTTTTGTTTTCTTTGGAGTTGAGGTGGAGTTCATACTACAGAAACACAAATGTTGATAAAAGAACTAATATAAAAGCTTAAATGAATTAGATTTTTCACTTGAGTGGTGAAATTTTCAATTTTTTTGTTTAGTTCTTTGGTGGGTTGGTTTTGTGTTCCTATGCAAGAGGAGGAGGAGACAACTCTTATTATTATTATTATTATTATTATTTCTCTCAGCAAACAAGAGGGTGTGATCAACGGTCAAAATCTATAACAGAAATGCAATATCCAAAGAATGAAAAGCAGTCCAACCAAGAAGAACCATCAATGGATGAATATTGAATGCATAAAGATTTATCAAGCTTCAAACAAAAAGAACCAAACCAATCAATCTAATGCTTAACCAAACCAGAAATAAATAATCAGAATTAATTTGAGATTGGGGCCTAAAAACCGTACCTTGTTATTGGCAAGACCATAGAAACTCCATGATAGGATAGCTTCATCATTTTCCTTCCACTGAAGACAGACACAAAGTCAGCAATTTTGTATTTTTTTTCTTCTACGCCATGTTGTCAATGCGAAGAGAGAAAAGAATAAGGCGGAGTTGGTAGAGGGAGGAATTGTCGTTGGTGTGGTGAGGTGAACAAGTCGTTTGGGAGAGAGCCAAGAGAGAAGAGAATTAGGCGGGAAACATGGAGACGAATGGAATTAGAAGAATTAAGAGTCTCATGATCTCTTCTTCTATGGACCTGACTTGTGCTTCACTGCTTCGGCTTCCCAACCTCAAGCTCAAATTTGCAGTTAAATTTTTTCAATTTCGGGTTTCAGACTTTTAGTCAATCGCAGTGTTCGAAAAATCGGCCTAGGCGGGCGGCTAGGCAGCTAGGTAGTCACTAGGCAGGCACTAGGACTCGAAGGACAGAGTACTCTGCCTTGGCAAACATTGAGAAAGCCCAATCCAATGGAATCAACGTAGCAGCCGAAACCCCAAAAAAAATAAAAAATCGAAGCTTGAGTTGAGAGAGAGGCTCAAGACTGAGTCTTTGAAGCTTGGAAGCGCTTATAGCGAAGCGAAATGGTTGTGACTGCAAGTGCAAGCTTCGTGTTCGTTTATCTATCCATTCATTTCACTCGCGCACAACATTCTTCTGCGAGTGCAAGCTTATACTCTTAAAATATATTTCAATTAGTTTGCAAGGGCGTATAGTAGTGCGGCTATACTTATAAAATATGCCAATATATCTGAAGAGTGTAGCCGCCCGGCTATACAAGTTAAATAAACAATTTTGTCATATTATTTTAGGGTTTAGGGCTAAAATACCATTTTAGCCCATTGGGCTAGAGTTATTTCTTCAATTATTTTATTTATACAAGCAATATTAGTGCTCAAAATGCTCGAATAGATTAATTTCTTTTTTATATAATTTTTTAAGAATTCCTAGAATATCATATTAAGAAATGATATATATATATTATATATAAATAACAGTTAAACGTTAAATCTCTCGGTTTATTATTTGTATTAACACGTCCTATTGAGTAATGGTTAACTTAACTTACTTCATGTTGGATTTGGTTTTCATCTTATTAAGGTAAAAATTGTTACCCCAGCCAACAATCACAAAGAGATGGGAAAAAGAGCTCATTAACTCCATGCCAAATAGTACTTCACATGAGGCAATTAATTCCTTAAACATAAATATGACAGCCGAAAGCAAAGTTTACAACATCTAACTATCCCAATTTCAACATATGAGGCTTTAGCCTCCTAACATGGACACATCTCGTTCTCACCTGAATCTCGGGACCAACGACAAGGTCCGCACCACACTCAAAACACACAAAAGTAATGTTTAACCTGTGGCTGCACCTAGGCCTTACCCTAGGCTGCCTACGTACCCTAGCCGAGGGATCAAGCCACACGTACTTCTCATGTCAACGGTCACAACTCCGATAATAGACAACTATTTACAACAGAACCAACTATACATTTCAGATCTATCACAATTCTAAATCCGATAAAAACACATTGAAACATTATCACTTTCCTCCCAAGGCATCGTATTAAGAAGACATCTGAAGGGTCTGGACAAACTCCGACAAGCCTGGGCAAAACAAATCTCCGAAGGGCCTGGACAAACTCCGACAGGCCTGGGCAAAATAAATCTCCGAAGGGCCTGGGCAAAATAAATATCTGAAGGGCCTGAGCAAACTCCGACGGGCCTAGGCAAAATAAATCTCAAACATAAAACCCATAACCGGGGAGGTACCTAAGGTAGTGCTAATAACACTCAAATTAACATTCTAAGTACCCCATACAAAATCAACAAAGATAGCACTTTCTCAATTATTATAAATCTACACTCAAGATATTCAAATGTATCAGAACACAAATATACAACAAAAATACTTCATAATATATCAAATCCATTAATCAAATATATAATATATTTCAAATGAATCATTAAAACAATATGCATAAACTTTCCACATTTGGTCAATTGGCCCCGCGGGGCCCACGACCTCTGTTTTACGATCCGAAAGTTTCAATGGGTTCCACAAGGTCTAGGGTAAGCGTCCTACAAGTTTGGTTCAAATCGGACGGTCGGATCACCCGCAATCGCACGATCAGACGGTTATTGTAAAACACAAACTTTAACTTATTGAATCGGAACATCCGGGACTCCGATTCACATTCCGTGAAATCCTACATGATCCCAAGAATACATAAATCAACATATATTAAATGGGAAGCGATCCGACGGTTCTAACATATCAAACCTGGAAATCACACAATATGTAAAATCCGTTCGGGTTCAAATGTTACCCAAATTGAGATTCGTAAAATCCTAAGCGCTCGTGACAACCAAGGGATCGTATTGGGACAAAATTCCCCTCTGATATAGTGCCCACGCGCCGCCACACGCGCTGGCAGCGCGTGAGTGTCCAAAGCGATATCGCATCGTTGGAAAATCTCAAAATCACGGCTCCAAACTCCTACCCTACATAAAACCCTTAATTTGGAGCCACTTTTGTTCTTGGACATACCCCAAATTCTCAACGGAAGTGGCCGAAATTTCAAATTGAAAACCGGCTGAAACCTAATTCCAAAATCGAGCTACAAACTCTCAAAATTTCTGGAATCCTATCCAGCAGGCAGCTAGAGCACAAAAAATAGTCGAGAATCCATACATCACTCGACTGATTTGGTGGAGAATTGAAGGAGAACGAGCGCTTGGAATTTTCTGTCAAAACCGGCGACTTTCCTCCAGTTTCCTGCGATCCTCGTGGCTGCCAGCGTCAGAGAAGGGACGGAATGGAGAGAGCACGAGACAACGGTTCTAACGCGACCGGTCTTGTCGCCAGAGGTGGCCGAACGTAGCGGTAGCTGGCCAAGATCCGTTCGAATGAACAGTGTCGGGAGGGGGTTTTGCGCGGAGAGAGAGAGAGAGAGAGAGAAGTGAGGGATTTTCTGATTTTTATTAAAATTAAACTTCAAAAATATTACGATTGTGCCACTGGAGATTTTTACCTCGTATCTCTCTCGTTAAAAGTCCGATTCAAACCCACCTTATGTCTACGGACTCGTCTCAGTACGACCTTCCTAAAAATACCACTTGTCATCCCAAAAACTTCTCGGATAAAAATTACCATTTTGCCCCTACTCGAGGGCAAATTTGGAAATTCACATTTAATTAAATTAAATTAATTAACGGAAGGTTATATTTTGGGTCGGGATGTTACACTGCCCGCGCATCAGATTCCGCTACTTCGTTTGCTGAACATATTAGGCAACTACATGATGACACCCGTCGGCAGATATCCATCCACACCGATACTTATAAACTGACTGCCAATGCTCATCGTCATCAACAGGAGTTTCAAGAAGGGGATTTCGTTATGGTGCAAATTTGTCCTGAGCATTTTCCTAAGCAATCTTTTAAGAAGCTTCATGCTCGTTCGATGGGTCCTTATCGTATCATTAAGAAGCTTGGGTCCAATGCTTACTTGATTGAGTTGCCCGCAGATATGCATATAAGTCCTATTTTCAATAATGGTTCTAATTTATCTCCTTATCGGGGAACCTTTTCTCCACCTATTTCTATGGATGTTGCTCAGGGTTCTACTCCTCCTATGGTACCGCGTATTCCTTCTACTAGTTCTGCCCCTAAAGATTAGATTGAGGACGTCTTGGATCATGAAGTTATGGCCTCGTCTACTGGAGGTTCTACCCGTTATCTGGTTCGTTGGGTTGGAAGGCCTGCTACTGAGGATACTTGGATTACATAAGCTGAATTTCACCAGTTGGATTCCACTCTTCTGCACAGTTATCAGGATGCTTTTCATGATCTTGATTTGGCTGCATCCCGTCCTCTGATCATCCATACTTAAAAACGTTGTCGTCGTCCTTAATCTTGGTTTACTCGCCGGTGTCGAGTTCTTTTTCGGTGGGGGAGAATGATGCAGAATGCATATTATTAGTTTTCCTAATTCTACTTGGATTAGCTTTCCTATTATTAGTTTTCCTAGTTCTATTTGGATTAGCTTTCCTATTATTAGTTTTCCTAGTTCAGTTAAAGATTCCTTGTTGTTGAAGGATCTCTTATTAGTTAATTTGCTTTCCTATTTCTTAATAGTTTACTTTTCCTTTTCCTAGACTAAAAAGGGTTTTGCCTCTATAAGAAGAAGAAGAAGAAGGCCATATAAAAAAACCGACAAGGATTGGAACAAGTCAAATGAAATGAGTGAATAAATCAACTCTTCATGACTTTTCCAAATCATTGAAAGAAGTTTCTATTGGAGGATTTCTAGGGAAACGAGTTGAATGGTTAGTGCAATCTTGCTCATTTTAGGGTGTTTACGTCATTTTTAGGTCCGTTGTACTTTTGATTTTGGGCTTTATCTGCATTTTTTGGGTTCTAACTCTCAAACTTTGGACCCTTATGAGTACTATCTTAAAGGGGGCTTATTCAAGCAAATATATCTTCAATACATAAGAGTTAGGTTATTCTTGTAAAACTCTTTGTGGATTGAACATCTAAGGTTTTTTTTACTTAGATTGACCTTAGGTCCCTTCATGCATTCATATTATACCTGAAAAATTGTTTTATGTAAAAATATTGGCTAAGTATGATTTTTCAGAATAATCATTTTCTCAAAGATAATTTTTGGCGGCTTTTATTCCTTACACATCAAATAAGAAAACTTGATTTTATGGGATTTTAGTATGAAGTATATATTGACTTAATGAGCCATCATTTTTAGCTTAAATCGTATTGTGCACTAAAACCGATTATTCATACTTTGATTTGGTGGGAATTTGATTTTCTAGTATTTTTATTTGAATCCAAATGGGGGGGTACTTCCTTATTTACATTGTAAACTTAAGTAAATGGAGTAATATAAAAATAAATAAAAGTAAAAGGACAAAGAGTAATATGCTTGCTGTGCTGGTGTGCTGCGCCCTCTGGAGCATTTCATCAACCAGTTTATGAGCAATTTGCATTGGTCAACATCTTCGCCTCCAATAGTGAATTTCAGGCTTGCATGGGTCTATTGACCCCTCTTGCCCCTATGTGGATCTGGCCCTGCGTATGCCTTTAATGATGCAGCCATTATCTCTAACGGAAACACCAATCTTCAATGCCCATGAAATCAATCCGTCCTTATGACCAAACTTGTAAATCTTATCATGAGGAAGAGTTTTCTTAAGTAGACTCTTATCTCTAGTTGTTATAATGATTCTACTTCCAGGGCCAAACTTAAGATGACTACTACATGCTAGATATTCTATTTGGCTTGAATCATTCACGTCATCAAGAACAATGAGGGCCCTTGTACGGCTGAGCCTTTCTTGAATAAACGGCGATACAAATGGAGTGTTGATACTTAGATCTTTTTCGTTTAATATCTCACGAAGGAGTACATTTCTCAAGTCCTTCAGTCCAACATGTCTTTTTGACACCTCCTTAACGTCTGCAAGAAAACAAGTAGCTTCAAATTGACGTGACAGCCGGTGAAATAAAACATTACCAAAGGTGGTCAGCCAACTCTTGCCCAAACTGCCTACCCAACTGCCTACCCAAATGCCTACATTGCAAACATTTGGTGAATCAAGGCATAATAACGATTCAATTTCCTCAATTTTTCTTGAATAAAATTGCTCCAGGTCCTTTAAACCACTTGACGATGTGCGATTCAGTTTAGTCAAAACATCTTCGGCAATTTTCTCAATAAAATCAGCCTCCGTCCTGAAAAAAATATGATCATGAAGAACAAAGAACAATTTTTAGTAGCAGATATGAAGTAAATCTGAAAATATTAATTCATAATAATATTTAGTAAACTACCCTTTAACGATTCTTGTATATATGAATGAAATGGTCAAGAGTTACCCTGTTCTGTTTGAATTATCAAAGCCAGACATATTGGCTGCTTCCTTCAAGGCATTTCTCCACTTGAGCACTTTGTCCGTGCTGTCTTCAAAACGTTCTTCAAGTTCAGCAAATGCATCTCCATAACTCTCCTGTTGTTTCCGTACCTGTGATGGATCTATGCCGTAAAAAATGGGTATGACAATTTGTCTGTTTCTTTTTTCGCATTCCAATATGTGCGCAAGTTCATCCAAACACCAGGTGGAAGAAGCATAGTTTTTCGAGAAAACGATCAATGAAAGCTTTGATTCCTCAATCGCCTGCAAGAGGGAAAGTTCAATTTTGTTCCCCCTCTCAAGTCTGTCATCCATGTAGGTCTCAATTTTCTTGCGAACTAAAGCAGTACAGAGATGACTGGTAAAAGTGTCCCGGGTATCTGCACCTCTGAAACTTATAAACACATCATACTTTTGTGGAGGGGGATTAGCAAAAGAAGAAGAAGAAGAAGAAGAAGAAGAAGAAGAGGATGAGGCCATATAAAAAAACCTACAAACCCTACAAGAGTATTCGAAAGGATGAAGCCTCTATGCACCTCAGAAATGAGGCTAGCTAGCTAATATATAATATTCAGCAGAGAGAAACACGTAAAAAGGAAATTACGCAAGGACTGGAACGAGTCAAATGAAATGAGTGAATAAATCTTCATGACTTTTCCAAATCACTGAAAGAAGTTTCTATTGGAGGATTTCTAGGGAAACGAGTTGAATGGTTCGGCACTAGAAAGCAGTTGCAGAGAGGTTGCCTTTCTTCTTAGAAAGGATGTTAGCTTGTGTGTGAAAGCAATAACAGTGTGTTTGGATGCGGTAAAATAACTCGGGATTTTAATAAAAGTCAAAATTTGGAGCGTGGAAAAGGGAAAGTTTCATCTTCTGCCCGCGATAACCCATTCCTTGTCGTTGGCCTCTTTTTGGTCTACTATATTGTAAGTCCTCTTTCTCTCTATTAACTGCAAACGCCTTTCTTCCTCAATGCGCCTCCAACTTTTTGGTAAGTCCAACTTTTCGGTAAGTCCTCTCTCTCTCTCTCAAGTGTTTTCTTCTGGCTTCTCTTTCTCTTTTTCTCTGAATCGATGTCCATATTCAAAATTTGTTTAGTTTGAATTCCTCTTTGCTTTTTCTCTGATTCTTCCTTGAACTGAATCTGTTTCTTGGAAGTGTGAAAGCAAGAAATATTAGCTTGACTTGTGAAAGCAGGATATATTGATAATATATCGCGATATCAAACCCAAAAATACATGAAAATGTTGAAAACTCTCCTTTTGCGCATAGAGGGATTTGAACCTCTTCCACTACGCACCAAACCCAGCACCATAACCAACTCGCTGAAGATGGGTTTGTGATTAGAGTTGTAGTATTTATAACATCTTTAAAAATGTCTGCAATCTAGGATAAATTTCTATACTAAAAAACACCAAGGGGATTCGAACCCCTACCATTTTACTCTTTCAACACCTTAACCACCATATCACTTATGTCTTTGTGAAAATATGCTAAACTATTTATATATATATACATGGTTTTGTTTTAAATTCTTTTTGCAAGAAACAAATTTTCACATGATCTTCATCAAAAAAAAAATAAAAAAATTTCACATGACCATTCTTTTTCAAGTTTCTACTTTTAAACTACTCCCCCCCACATTTCAACTTACAGCACTTACCCAACATTCAACAACTCACCTAACTAATTAGTTGTAGTCATATTTCTATATATATAGTTAGGTAGTCCTATTTGTATTTATACAAATAAAATCAAATGGTCCCATGTATCTTACCATGCGATGTATAAAGTGTAAAATATTGTAGTAATTTATTATATATAAATGATTATGGTGTGTTTAATCTTCTTTCATTAATTAGTATACATATTTCTATATATATAGTTAGGTAGTCCTATTTGTATTTATACAAATAAAATCAAATGGTCCCATGTATCTTACCATGCAATGTATACAGTGTAAAATATTGTAGTAATTTATTATATATAAATGATTATGGTGTGTTTAATCTTCTTTCATTAATTAGTACATATTTTCTACTCTCACAGTGTTTGCCAGCTCGCTATATAATCAACTTAAATAAGTTAAATCCATTATGTAATGTATTTCCTTCCAATTTTTTGTGATAAACTAATAGATAATTGACTAAATAAACATTTTGCAAAGTTTCAATAAAAATTTCCAAGTTTTTCTTGCAATTTCCGTGGTTTTTATTCAATTTTTATCGATATCGATAATATCCCGATATTTCCATCAAAATTTCCGTGTTTTTGGACTATCGATATTTTCGATATCATTGATATTTTAGACCTTACTTGTAATTAATTGAGCTTGGTTAGCAAGCCTTTTCTTCTTGTATAAATTCCTGCTGTAAGTCAAAGTTGAAAACCAAAAAAATTATCTTCTCTCATTCTCATATTCTCCCATAGTCTCATATTTTAGCCTCTCATATTTTGACAAAGGAAGCAATAGATTGTTGCAGTTGTAGGAAATTACAAAGGGTGGACCCGAATATTAACCCAGACTAATGGCGAGACGATAAAACTCCTCATCAGACGGGAAAGTTTTGGGTATGAGGCTTGTGCAATGAAAGTGAACTTTGTTTAACTTCATCCTGGATGAAAGTCAACTGTACTATACTATATGTGTAATTCCTAGTCTTTTTGTTTTTTCGATACAAGCAATGTTCTACTTTAATATAATCTAAACTATGGGGAGAGAAATTCAAACTCAGGTATAGAGTGAGGAGCACATCCACTCTGACCAACTTGGCTAAGCACATATTCTTTAAAAATTTAAATTAATATAAACACTAATTATTACCAAAACTCCGAAAAATAGGTGGTGTCTTTGCTGTGTAGCACCAATACATTTTTCGTAGGATCAAAACGAGTGGTTAGCGCCGTAGAACTTACTAACCAGTAATCGATTGACTCATGTTGTAGTTGAATGCTAACAATTTTTGTAATTTAAAATCCAATTGTGTCGGTACCCAGGAGACCCAAATTAAACAAGAAATACTTTTGGACATCCCTAAGCCTGATAAACTCAAAAGCATCCTCAGCCACAAGGCTTGCAACAGCAGGAGGAGATCCCAAACTCAAAACTCAAACTTTTCTTTTTCTAATTTTTCCTTTTAATTCTCTGAGAAGGTAGTTCGTCTTCTTGTTCCTTCATCCAGAGCTAAAATTTTTACCTGCAGATGCTTACCGGATGTGAGATTATTTACACTGTTTTTAGTTACAACACCGCTTGTAAGCTTGGTTTTCAATTGAAGCCACAGAGGAGTTTTCCAATACTGAGGCAATTCATTCAAGCATGTTTCACAGTAACTGGACAGATGTTGGGGGAGACGAGGATAATTTAACGTGTGCAATGCATCTAAGGAGTTGAGGAATATGTAATTACCCATTTAGGCAAACTAACTACAGCTTTACACTCTGAATATCAACAACACAGCATTCAAACTGGTAACCAGGCTTGCACCTGCAGTGTCCGGGAAGTTCAAGCTTCTCTCCCCAAATTGGCACAGAAGGCTCGTTCTATGTGCCAAAGCAGATTGTAAATTGGCCATCTTATCAGATCTCCAAATCTTGAAAATCAATCATTGGATGCACGTCGTCTATCAACACATAGCACATCTCGTTTGGTTAAAACGCATACCCAAATAATGTTCTATAACTTCACTATGCTTTCACAAACGTCCGGCTGGACACACCATGCAACAACTTCACAAAGCCAAGGAAGCTTAGCTTCCCATCAGTGTGCCTAATCCAGTCATGGAGAACCACATGAAGCGGAATTGAGGGACCAAGTCCAAGTTCCTGAAACGCATTTTGAAGATAATGTAAATAACAGTAGTCTCAGTTCGCTACAGTCCAAAATGTACTAAGCCTTATAAATCTTTTGTTTCTAGAATGGTAAAAATAAGAAGTAAAAGAAAAGGCAAATCAACATGTCAAGATCATCTTTTCTAAATGGTTTGACAACGGGCAGATCCTACTAAAATGCAGATGCATAGGATGCACTGGCGTACAAATTAAAAACCCTAGACCAACATACACTCCTTACTTCTTCTTTTTTTTTGAATGGAAAAAGAAGGGATGCAACACGAGGACTTCCCAGCATTACTTTTTCAATTGTTTCAATTAGATCTTTCAATTTTTCAGTGAAGCAATGTGATCTGTTAGGCACCATAATCACGATTTTGTTATCGAAAGTGTTGATTGGACCACTGTTTATTGATATGACGTCAAAGGTCAGTATACAGCAAATGCCATGCAGCGTTCCTGCCACCTACCCGTATTATAGTCTACACAATATAATAAGTCCATTTTTCCGAATTTGAGCATTAAAATTGCTTACAGTGACGTCAACTAAATTACTAACTAGTAATTATTATTGTGATGGAGGAATGAATGACATTGGATTTTATTTGAAAAATAAAAGGACTTGGTTAAAACTCTTTAACCAAAAGTTTGGTTTATCCAAAACTCTTTAATATAATTAGTTCTCTCCACAGTAACTAGTTCCAATATTCTAATATTGTCCAGAGTTATAGTGCCATTTTTGTTTGGCTCCAATAGTGCAAACTGCTCCTTCAGATAAAAGAGCTCATCCACAGTCAATGTCTTAGATAAGCCCTGTCACGAAAATTGACAAAAAAAAAATGAACTCTTAAGAGATTGATTATACATACACCAAAATTTCAAGTTATGAACAATATAAAACATACAACAAAAAATTAAAAACACAACTATGCACACACATAGAAGAATAATTTGGATGAAGCAATTATCGAGTAACTGATGATAACACCTTAGCAAACCCCGCTACTTCCCTTATTTTTTCCAGGCTTTGATGGGTTTATTGATCATCATAATAATTATGGATAATGTTGTCACTAAAACTTGAACGGATAGAGATGAGTGCAACTTACAAGAGATGTGGACGATCTAAGAGATCGATTGAGTGATAGATGAAGATTCTTCCTGTCTTCGGATGCTGATCCTGAATAGAAGGAAGCTAAGACTCGTGAGGTCTATGGAACCGGTGTGGAACCAGCCTAAGACCCTCCGATGCCAAAGTAAGATTGTTTTCTAAGAGCCTTTGCTGTTGACAATATAATAATATAAAAGTCAACCTGAAAAGTCTTACCCTTGTACTGTGGTGGAGGGGTGTATTTATAGAGGGCATTTTGTATGCTCTTAGTACTTTCTTTCGATGTGGGACTCATAGGAGAGCCCTAGGAGGTTGACACGAGTCCTTAGATATTTCGGGCGGGTGCTTTGAGGTTGATTGTGCAGAATCGGTAGGGGGTACCGATTGTAGACGAAGTGGACCTATATCAGCTGTTGGTAGCTTTGAGACAACGCCATCGGTATCCGATACCGATTGTTCGAGGCCTTGGGTACTTGGGTGAGTTTCCATGATCCACGTGTCGTTGTTTGAGTGGAGGATCAGATATGGTACAAACAGATAATAATAATTATTCTCAAATTTTCACATGTTTTAGGACGCAAAAACAAGAATCCCATAAAACAAGAAAACTAACCCAATCATTTGACTTGATATACAAAATTCTTAAGACCAAGAATCTGATTCAGCATGGGCAAAATTCGAGACAAAGTTCTCTTTCTTTCATCAGTGAAAACATATACACACCCTTAAAGCAGCCTTTCGAAGTGATGATGATCGCATATAAACCTTCATGAGTCTAAATATTAAAATATCAAGAGGCACTTTTATATCATTATAATTCCTGATCCAAGGATGACCTGCCAGCAAAAGATTTTGGTCAGTGACTCAGGAAAGTGATGGCAGAAACTTAATACATAATAGAGATAGGGAAGACTCACTTAAAGCCTGCGCTGCTGTCATTCGTTTCCGAGGGTCCTTGTTCAATAAGCGTTTAACAAAGTCCTTTGCTTCAGGAGATAAAGACGGCCAAGGTGCTTCATCAAAACTGGGATCAGCTTTCAACACCGCTCGAAAAATCCCAGACTCAGTCCGGGCCCAAAATGGGGTTCCACTTTTAACATAAGCATGCAACTCTTATTAATTTGATCCACAAAATATTTTCCATTGTAATTGTTCAAAATAATTAAAGCACTTTTTAATTTCCTTTAGAAGTATTCTAAGCATAACTTGTACCATTGGCAACAAACTATCAAAAAATAATCTTCATCAAAATTCTATTAATCTTTGGTAATTCTCTTCTCTTTTAAAAGCATGAAAGTTTTTACTACACAATGGGAAAAACATGATTGAACCCATGAAATAGATTATCAAACATTCATCAATTAATTAAAAAGAAAACTACAAATTCCATTTGAACAAAAACTACAAATTCACATTAAAGCATAAGTTTGGATCAAACTAATAACAATTACACACTTATATTAAAAGCTTTCTCCCTAGCCTTAGCTAGGGAGTTAGTTCCCCATAATAAAATTAAACTAAAAACAGAAATTAAAACTTAGAAAGATGGAGGGAAGAGAGAAAGCTCAAGAGTTGTGGAGCTTGGGTGTCTCTACAAGCTTGGGAAACCTCACTATTTATAGGCCTAAGGAAGTTGAAAATCTGAATTAAGTATGGTTAATGCATACAACACTTGTATTATAAAATCTGAATTGGTTGCTGCACTTCACCAATAAATCCCACCAGCAGCCCTAGCTCATCTTCATGTCACCATGACCAAGCTTCCAACCAGCTCATCCTGAGGTCAGCATGACCAGCAACTTCAAGGGCTTACGAATTGGGCTTCTCTTAAGCAAATTATGACTTTAAGCACTCCAAATTGAAGTTCAGAATGTCTTCTTTCTAGCCATATGTCATTTGGGCCAATCCAAGGTCGGATGAAGAAGTTAAGGCCAAAACAAATTGCTAACTCGTTTTGCTCGCTGACAAAATCCATCCTGAGCATAGTTCTGTGTTTGCTAGGTAACGGACTCCAGATTTATTCAATGGGGCTGAATTTTGGATATGTTATAGCATACACCCATTGGAACAACTTTCATGAAGAATGCTGCCTCATCCGAGCTGTGTAGGTTGCTGAAACAAAGCTTGCAATATGACCTACGAAACTGGACTGGCAGGGGGCTGTAGCAAAAAATGAGTTTGTCTTTAAGCTCTTCTTCCCTTCATCCAAATCAGGCCTTAACATGCTTGAATTGCATGAATTATGCTCTCTTGCTCTTTTGGCCTACAAAACACACAAAGGGAGGCAAATAACTCAGAATTATAGGAAACTAAGCAAAATAAGTAAGTAAATTGGGCATGTATATGTATGAAATTATGAGCTTAACAGGCGACTACCACATAAAAGAATATATGCTATTACACCAATTCTCGACTGCGTTGCCTAGGTGGCGTGTTGGTGGACTGCGCTTGCGAGTGATCCTTCGTAGCTTGTCGACGAGAATTGGTTCTTCGAGAGTGAGCAGCGAAGCGCCTTTCCTCGTCATCCTCACCGTGAAGGTTGTCAGGTTGACCTCATTGGGAGCCTAGCCTTTGAAGAATGTTCCTCGACGAGTGAACAGCAAAGCGCCTTTCTTCACGATCCTCATTGCGATGGTCGTCAGGCTGATCTCCCTGGGAGCCTAGCCCTCGAGGAGCATTCCTCTGCGGGCCTAGGTGGTCGCGGATGTGGAGTCGTGGGCCTTGCCTTCCTCGCATGTTGCTCTGAGTGTGGCTTGCGAATGCTTGTGACATGTTGGCGAGCTGATCACGTTGTTGTCCCTCTCCTTGTCTGCTCATGCCTGCTTGACCTGCTTGGCGCCCGTCGATCTGCCTGTTGGCGCAATCGTCCATCCTTCTCTCTTCGCCCAGTGGTCCAAGGGATTCCATTGTGCATTATAGTGAAACGTAAAGTATTTTCTTACGCCAGTGGAAGCAATCAACAAACTCCACTAGTTGAGTTCAAACCAATGCCAATGAACCTCAACTTGGGTACTCAAGGTAATTTAGAAGATTATGAGCAAGATAAGGATTCAGATTCAGAAGATGACTTGGGAACCGAAGAATTTGAGGACTCAGAATATGAAGTGGAAAATAATACAGCACATGTAGATGAGTTGCATTCTGAGAACATGCAATTTGAGGATATGCCATATGTAGAGGTTGATAATATTTTTCAAGATAATGTTGCCTTCGATGAAAACATGAGAAGTGACAAAGTGCCAGCTATCAACGTGCAATGTGATGAGCCTAACTCTGACAATCCAACTACTCCAAACAAGGATAAAAACATTCTACATGGATCAGACCCCATGACATCATGGAGGATATGCGGAAGGACATGGTTGTGAGTATAAGCTATGTGAAGGCTTGGACAGCTAGAGAACATGCATTGGAGTTGGTTAGGGGATCAATAGAGGAATCTTACATGAGACTCCCATCATATTGTGCTATGCTAGAAGCCAAAAATCCTGGTACGATAACGCATATTGAAACTGACAATAATAATCATTTTATGTATTTTTTTTATGTCACTTGGACCTTGCATCAGAGGATTTCATAGTTATCAGGCCAGTAATAGCACTTGATGGAACATTTTTAAAAGGTAAATATCTTGGAACGTTGTTTGTTGCCACATGCAAGGATGGAAATAATCAAATATACCCTCTAGCATTTAGAGTTGGAGATTCAGAGAATGATGCATCATGGAATTGGTTTTTGACAAAATTACGGGGAGCTATTGGGCATATCGATGACTTAGTTTTCATTTTTGATAGACATGAAAGCATTCGGAAGGCTATCTCCACTATATTTCCTGATGCTCATCATGGGGCATGCATATTCCATATAAGCCAAAACCTTAAGAACCACTTTAAGCATGAAAGAGCGCATTCGCTTTATTTTAGAGCTGCTAAGGCATATCGTATTCCCGAATTTGATTGTCATATGGTGCAAATATTTAATGTTGACCTTCATGTGGGTAATTATCTTCATGCAACTGGATATGAAAAGTGGGCTTGTGCGTACTTTAATGGGAAGCGGTACAACGTAGTGACAACAAATATTGCTGAATGTCTCAATTCAATCACTAGAGATGCTCGTAAGTTGCCTATCACCAATTTTATGGAGTATTTAAGAATGAATATACTTCAAAACTGGTTTCATAAGTGTCGAATTGAGGCAGCCAAAATGGATTCACATTTGACGGAATGGGTTGACAAATTGGTGCTAGAAAATAACCAAAAAGGATTATCATTGCAGGTATTTTGAATTCATTTTTTTTTCCGTTGTTGCAAGTATTTAATTTTAAAGAAATAAAACATACTGGAAACTTGTCCTTGGTATACTTGGCTGCAATCAAGGCTACCAAATGAGAAAGACAACTTACTGATATTAATGGGCATATCATTCGATTAGAAAAAAAATTATTGAATTAATTTGTTCTTTTGTTTAAGGAACAGATTTGTTGAAAAGATTTCCAATAAAATGGTTGGGGAGTATTTATAATGTATTTCATTTTTCTTGAATATACAGGTTTCTCCTATTGAGGCATACTCATTTCATGTGTACGATGGAAGTTGTGTTGAAGTTGTAAATTTAGAGGGGAAGTGTTGCACATGCCGAGAATTTGATCTTGACCAACTACCATGTGCACATGCTTGTGCAGCATGTAGGCATCGACAAATCTCGTGCTACCCAATGTGTTCAAAATATTATACTACAAACTCATTGATAATTGCGTATGCATAACCTATATGGCCAGTTGGGGATCAAACAGATTGGGTGGTGCCTGATGATGTACGAGATAGAATTGTGCTACCACCAATTACACGAAGAAGGCACGGCAGACGTAAGGAAAATAGAATCCCTTCACGAGGAGAAGAACCATCAACTCGTAAGTGTTCAAGATGTGGTTCAATTGGCCATTATCGACAAACTTGCAAGAATCCGATTGCACTTCATCCTACCTAATAGACTGAGTGGTGTAATATTTTTCTCTTTAACTTTATGAATTGTAATGAATGAATATTTAATTATATATTTTAATGTAGATCGTTTTATTGAATTTTTTATTGTACAATTTTTGAAGAATTAAAGTTATGTGAAATATTTTTTTTGGGTGAGAAGAGGAAATTATACTTGGGCATATATTCAATAATTTTCTGAATTTTTGGTTCTACATACTTTTTTTGTTTGGCCAAATAAATACATACATTTTATTTGGAGACAAATGAGAGAGAAGAAGATGAGAAGAAGAAGAAAAGAGAGCAGACGGGAGAAGAAGAAAGAAAAAAAGATAAGGAAAAGAGAGGGAGTGATGCTGGAGACAAACTGAAGAAGAAGGGAAAAAAAAAATGAAAAAAGAAATATAGGTGATTGGACTAAGCATGTTTGGAGGAAATATTCCAAAGTTTTATTTAATAAGGTTTCTTTTTTAGGTTTATGTGGGTTTTAAATTTAAGGGCAATTGTGTCTATTTAGGTGAGTTTTCTATTATTTTTGAAATTTTTTATAAAAACCGACATTTTTGAAATTGGGGGTCAAGTTTTGGCTATTTTTGATAAATTCTCTTAAATTTGCCGATTGGCAACTTCCCTTTTTATTTTTCTCTTTAATTTCCAAGTACAACGTCCACTTGTTTTTTTTTTTTTAATTATTATTATTATTTTTTTATAGTATAAGCACTATGTTTAAAGGGGAGGGGGATTTCTCAAACACACACACACAACTATGATGTCGTGGTTCGAACATGAGACCTCTGGTTTGCAAGTCATTGCGCTTTTACACTGAGCTAGACCCCGTTGACTTGTATAATAAACAGTAGATATACATATGATATTTTCCATTTGTTTATAAATCCAAACTACCATTAAACACATGTATCAAAGCATAAAACTGGACATGTCTTTACGGGGAGACAGTTTCATACCTAAGCTACTGTTGCCCCTTCCCATACGTCGCAAATTGTAAACCCATGACCTTCACAATATGGACATTTTGCTCCCTCTTCCACCCAATGCAAGAACTGCTGTCATTTAACAAAATAATTAAAACTTCATCCTGGATGGATAATGCTCGAAAATGAGAATATTAATATCTCTATTTGAAATCTCCAAGAGCATCCGCAATGATGCTCTCTATTTCTTAGCTAATTTAGCTAAAAGTTTGGCTCGCCTATTCCATCACATTCTGCAACAAAGAAATACAGATAAGCTACCAAGGGGACTGAGGATAGTTGAAACAAAATATGCAAAAGTACAAAAATAAAACTAATGCATATCATCATCAAAGCCATTGGTGTTCAACATTATATTTAAAAATCAGATCAAACAAAATAAATATACAAATACATAGTATGGGTGGATTTAGAGTACTTCTGCAAAAGTTCAGCGTAGCAAGGCAATGGTTTATAAACTTGAATATAGTGACTAAGACGGGAGACAGACAGGAGGTACCTGTGCACAATAAGCGACACTCCCCTCGACAAGTAAGACACCTTGTTGTTGTGGTATTCATTGTCCTGCTTTCACCTTCTTCTTTTTTGTTCCTGCTAAGTCTAGAAGAATCTTCCTAGTGGTTCTCTCCAAGGAGAAAAACACAATGCTCAGATACCTCTACTTCTGCAACACCTTCTTTCACAAGTGTTTGCTGGACCTTTGAAATTTCTGTTGCAGAAGTAACTGCAGCTCCATTTGTATCTTCCTAAACAACAGAACCCACACAACCATTAGAATAATTACGATGTTTCAGCCTATGTAGTGGTTCGCTATAGCTTATACGAACATGATCAAGTTGCTAGCTCAAGGCCAACCCGGAGAAGAAAATCAGTTTACCAATATAATCAGCTTCATTTATTAGTATCCAAAATAAGTTACGGTGTGTTACCAGTTACTACAGCACACTACGTCACTGTCATATCGTATTTATTTGCACGTTAAGTGATTGTCTCATGAACTGGAACCAAGAAACCTCATGTTTGAGTTACTGAAAATAGAGTCGGAGCTCCAGGTCCATTTCTCAATTAAGTAACATGGCTTCTTGGTTGGTACTTAGTATTGTTTGCTACAATTCTTTACAATTTGGTTGAAGAAAATGAAGGCTTAGTTCACTTCAAATTGAACCATCAAATGAGTTTTTGGCTCCTCTTGAGGAATGCAAGTAATGACTTACCAAACCATTACATTCAGTTCCAAGTGAGGAATGATATATTGGTACTGAAACTTAAAACATCAACGGCTTCCACCTAATAAAGGTGAATGGTATGTCGTCATCAGAAGGCTATACCTTTAGTGTAGCAGTCAGAGTACTCCCTTTGTTATCCAGACCCCCAATTTGTGCCACCGTATATAATTGTTTAAGAAGTTCTATAGTCACTATGCCATCTTGAGGGGCGTCTGAGGAGGCCTGTCAAACAAGATATTACAAGTTGACTAACATATATATTTCACGTTGTGAAATTTTTGTTCAACTTGATGATTCTGAAATTTTACTCTTCTTGCATTATACATCTGGTGATAATTGAAACTTACTTGCCAAGTCTTGACAGCACGTTCGGTCCCGCTTGAGAAACTGGAAAACTCCATGTCTTCCTCACCCGAGTAAAATCCCAGTTTTTGCAATGCTTCCTGTCAAATAACAGGAACATTATATTAGAGCAAGTTGAATTCACAAATATTACATCCAAAAACGAAGCAAACACTAGAAAAGGAAAGAACCACACAAACCCAGTTACAGAACAAGAAAAGAAACAAAAGTTAACAACTTTCTATACTAAAAAGAAAGTTAATACCCTAAATCATAAATAAAGCACAAGAAATGAATGATAGACTCCGAAAAATCAAAATTCGCCTTTCAAAAGCAAGCAGACCTGCATAGCTCGAACCTATTCACCTTCTGACCCCTTCCTCAAAGCATTTATGCTCTTCTTCTTCTCCTTCACTTCCAGAACGGCAGACACCTCCTCAATCTCCTCCTGAATATGGTCCAATTCTATGGCTCTGGAACTCGACCCTGTATCCGCTATCAGATTTTTCTCAGTCAAAATCTGCAACAAACTGGCGATGTTGGGCTAGGCGAGCGCTAGGCGGCTAGGCGGGGGCTAGGTGGCTAGGGGGGGCGGGTTGGTTCTTTTCTCGATGCTGAACCCGAAGGACGAAGCAGCCGAAACCGAAGAAAACCAATCGAAGCTTGAGTTTGATAAAGAAGCGAAATGGCTGACTGCGAGTGCAAGCTTCGTGTTAATATTTATAGAGTATAGCCGCGCGGCGATACTCTTAAAATATTCGAATATATTAATATTTAAAGCGTCTAGCCGTGTGGCTATACTTTTAAAATATTCGAATCTATTTAGAAAGTATAGCCGTGCGGCTATACCCTTTAAATATACATTTTTGTCATATCATTTTAGGGTTTAGGGCTAAAATACCACTCTAGCCCATTGGGCTAGAGTTATTTCTTCAATTATTTTATTTATACAAGCGATATTGGGGAATGAAAATTTAAATTCTTTCCAATACCTCTCATTCTAATAATTTCCAGCTATTAGCCCATTGGGCAAGAATAAAAAAAAGGATTTTATTTATAACAAATAATACGAGTTAAACCCATAAATACAACAACAAAAAATAGGGATCCGCCAACATTTTGTGGATCAAAGAATGTTGAATTTCATGGTATAAAATTGCTTGTATAGGAATTTACTTTTAAAAATGTATCCATCGTAATTATGAATTAAACCCAATTACAACCTTTTTTCTCATTGCACTTGACAACCTTTCTGTTCTGCTATGAGATATATCAATCCGCGATGTATTCAATGCAGATGAAAAATTGGATACAAAATAGTCTAACGAGACAACAAAAAGAAGTTTGAATACGAACAATGAGAATTCAAACAACATATGTTAGATGACGGTTGTTGCCCATATCTATATACACACCCCTAAACAAAGCTACAAAAATATAGGAAGTATCAAATAGTTGACTTAAAGGAAGAGGTAAAAATCTCAAGGAAACAACATGGTTTATAAATCTTGAAGCAAAGATTAGGAATTTATAGGAGGAGAAGAAGAAGCTATAAGAGCATGCTTGCTTGAAAATTGGCAACCCCTTATGTTTTTCAATGAACCCTCTTTTAGGACTTTCTTCAAATCATTTCTGCTAACTTAAATTCAAATTTGAATTAAATGATTGTAATTTTAGTGTTTTCTTGAAACACATTGGTCTTATTTTGTTGGTCACAATTACAAGTCTTAATAATTTTTAATTTGTCTAATCTTTTTCTTCAAAATATATAACGTATGAGTTTGGATCATTGAAATAAATTTTGTAGTGAAATTGGAAAGTTAATGACGTGGACCTATTATCATACTTACAAGTTGATGTAGTCCAATAGTATTGTGGATACGGAGTCCTTGTTGTTGTGAATATTTGCATGGATGTTTGCCTATAAGGTTAATAAAAGTAGGAAGAGAATGGTTCACAAAAAAAGAGAGTAGGAAGACAACGAATTTTTGATTGCTTATTTATAAATTCTGTTTCAAAAAACAGCACGCGTATCATATAATGTATTATATCTTACACTAGTTAACAAGAGTTAATAATTATGAAAATATCAACTATACTCTCTCAAAACTTGCACACCAAGTCTTGTTATTTGTTCAAAAAGTAATTAATAATTATGAAAATTAGAAAGGCTCCATTGCCAGATGATCAGTAATGCCAGCCGCGATACATTGGGAAGACGACGAACCTCATCAGTCCGTCCTTACAATGGAGGCCGTTGTGCTCGCCGCAAGCGAAGTAGTAAGGCTGCCACCTCTTGAGCACAAACTCAAAGCCTTTTCCGCCTCCTTCTGTCGGTTTTCCTACCATCTTGGCTTGGCTTAAATCACACTTCATGAAGCTCCAAGGGTTTTGGAACAAGTACACGCTGTGAGGACGTGTGGTGTCATTTGGTGGATCATACTTGAAAACTGCATGTTCATCATGGAAAAAGGGTTAGTGAAGGAAATTTTGCAGAATAATTAGTGTAATTATGACAAATATAACTAAAGGAACTTTTTGTTACTATATAGTTGTTATGTTATCAGATTATTAATATGGATAATCTGTGTAACTGAGCAACTTACAGCTTGACAATAGAAGACAACATTTCATATGTATAATTAGAGCATGTAGCATGCTAGAGAACTTAAACATCCTTGTACAGAATCAAGCTTTTTTTTTTCTCCCAAAAGGCTTGAGGAAGCTAAAGATGAACAAAAAGTTGCAAACTCACCAAGAGTGTCATTGATGTAAAACGGGCCATTCTTCCAAGCCCATTGTTTGTAGTCAAATCCGTAATGCCAGTTTTCTGACCCACCAACTGTGATTTTGTTGGGTCCTTTGGTCTCGTTGAGGTGATATGGGCCATGGTTCAAACCCCAACCGGTGTAGTTGCCACGTTGCCAATCCTTATTGGCTAAGCCAAGTGCCAGCATTGAAGCAATTAGCACCGTTGCTAGGGCTTGTGCAAAATAATGGGAACCCATTATTCACTTTCAAATGCAACTCAAGGAGAAGGAAGAGAGATGGAAATTTTAGAGGGTTGAGAGCATGAGACTTGAGAATGAGATTGTGAAGATGTTGGCAATGGGTTCTTATATGTAGGCAGATCGAGTGGTGCAAAACGGCCTAATTGACCCATTTTCAAAATGGGTGGGTAAGACAAAGAAAACGTGTTGTTAGTTGTAAGCTTAAGTCTCCCTAAGTCAGTCCTCCGCATGTGTCTCTTTTTCCCTCTCTAACCTCAATTTCATTCCCATCTAATAAACAACAATTTTCATACAAAGGGAAGCAGAATGTAAGAATTAAATTCTATCCCTCGCATGTGTAGAGATGAAAGTATCATTTGAATTATAAGTCATCACTTTTAACAAATTGTTACCTTGTAACACATATTGCAAAAAAAATTGGGGAAAAAAGGAAACAAAGTGCAAAATCCCAAAAAGAAGTACCGCAAATTGACTTCCCTAAGAGCAACTCTAACTAGTGCATATGCAGAGAGAAGGTTAACAAATTTCACCACACCTCTTCTTCATGAAAATTATATCATACCCAAAAGTACACTTTTGCTTGAAAATTATATCATACCCAAAAGTACACTTTTGCTTTGTACATTTGTAACATTTATTAGAGATGCTCTAATGAAGTGAAATTAACGGTATTAAAAAAAAAGTACTCAATAATTTCATTGAAATCATCTGAAAAATGAAGCAAATAATATATATATATATATATATATTATTTTTTTTTTTTAAATTCCAAAAATGAATGAGAGTTGACGGAATTTTCTCCATCAAAACTAGAGGGAATCAACCAAACGCAAATGGGCTATGCTTTTTTTTACTATTTCTTTTGAGCATAAAAGTTTATCTAAATATATATTTTTTTTAAGTCAATGTGAAATGGAAAATTAGGCATTGTGATCTTAACCGAACTAGATATTGGGGAAAACGAGTAAAAGTTGCGGCCTAAGAAGTTGGGAAAACATGTATTTCATGCTTGAGAAAAAAAACTATGGCATACGATTGTGTGACATGACGATGACATAGAGAAATAAATAAATAACCACTATGTGGAAGAGTCTTACTTGCTAATCATGTTCAAGAGACTGCAAATTTGGACTGATCAACCCAACTTGGCATAGCATATATGTTCAAACGGATGCTTCAAATAAAATGAGGTTTTCTTCAAAAGGAAGGGCATGTTCTGAAGTATTTTCTCAGCGCCAAAAGCACTTTTTTATATCAATTTGTTGAAATGTTGATATGAGTTACATCAGTTGTCTAGAGCGGTATTTTCGTTGCTTTGCATTTGAGTCCGATCTCTTCTTTGTACATTAGAATAATTTAAAATATCGCTTTATTAAAGAAATTATAAATTTGTTGAAATAGATATCAGGCTTTTTGTGGGGAGGGAGGAGGGGGGGTGGTGGAATTAGAGAAATATTGGAACAATATGAAGGACGAAGTCTCTCATGAGTTGTGTGGAAGTTCATATGGGCATGCATTAGGGTAATTTGGCCAGCATAGCCAGTTATAGCTATCAAAGCTTTGGGTACCATTAATTCAGAAGCGAAATTAATATTACACTTTCATCTTTCTACCATGACAGTCAATTCCAACAAGATAATACCTTCTTTTTTATTTGTTGCTTTCCATGAAAAATAAGACGTTTTGAGGGAGATATGATTTTTGTCTATAAATTCCTTCGTCCATGTTGTTCTCTCGACAGGAAAACTAAGAGCTAAATATCTAGACTTCGAATTATCCGGACACATACTTGGGCAAATGGTTTTCATGCATGTTTGTTGACCGGGACAACAAGATAAGTTGGTGAGGATTGAAATAGCCATTCATTTTTCCATCACTAGTCACTCATTCACCTTTCTATTTCCTCATCAACAGCTCTCTTCATATTATTATAAAAATAACCCAAAGAGATTAAAGGACTTTGGGGAGACTCAACATAAACAATTTAAATCATTTTTAAGGGAAATAACCTATAATGATGACAAAGCCCTAAAAGTTTCTCAATCGAGTCATTTTTTAGGGACAAGACATATATATGTATGACCATTGTTGCCCATATTTATATACCACTAAACAAAGTTCCAAAATTTACAAATTATCAAATTGTTGACTTGAAGCAAAGATTAGAAATTTAAATAAGGAGGAGAAGAAGAAACTATTCGAGCTGGCTTGCTTGAAAAGTCGGCAACCCTCATGTTTTTCAATGATTCGAACCATTTATTTTTTTTGGAATTTCTTCAAATCATCTTTGCAATAAATTATTTGAATCTAAATTTGAATTAAATGGTTGTAATTTTAATGTTTGCTTGAAACAAATTGTTCGTTTATTTTGTTGATTATAATTATATATCTTAATTATTTTATTTTATTTTTACAAAAATGATATATGAATTCCAATCGTTGAAAAAAAAACTTAGTAGTTGAATGAGTAACAAAGTTAATGAGAAGGACCTATTATCATCCTTTCGAAGTTGATGTAGTCCAATAGTATTATGGATGCAGAGTCCTTGTTGTGAATATTGGCATGGATGTTTGCCAATAAGGCTAATAAAAGTAGGAAGACAATGAATTTATAATTACTTGTTTATAAAGTTCTGTTACAAAAAACGGCACACGTATCATATAATGTATTATATCTTACACTAGTTAAACAATAATTAATAATTATGAAATTATCAACTATATATACTCTCTCAAAACTTGCACACCAAGTCTTGTTATTTGTTCAAAAAGTAATAATAATAATAATGAAAATTAGAAAGGCTCCATTGCCAGATGATCAGTAATTCCAGCCGCGAAACATTGGGAAGACGACGAACCTCATCAGTCCGTCCTTACAATGGAGGCCGTCATGCTCGCCGCAAGCGAAGTAGTAAGGCTGCCACCTCTTGAGCACATACTCAAAGCCTTCTCCGCCTCCTTCTGTCGGTTTTCCCACCATCTTGGCTTGGCTTAAATCACACTTCATGAAGCTCCAAGGGTTTTGGAACAAGTACACGCTATGAGGACGTGTGGTGTCATTTGGAGGATCATACTTGAAAACTGCATGTTCATCATGGAAAAAGGGTTGCTTATAGTGAAGCACATTGCACAGTAGAATTAATGTAATTATGACAAATGTAACTGCGGGAACTTTATGTTGCTTGATAGTTTCACGTGTTATATTATGTTATCAGATTCTCAATATATATATAACATGCGTAACTGAGCAACTTACAGATATCAATAGAAGACAACATTTCATTTGTATAATTAGAGCATGCAGCATGCTAGTGAACTTAAACATCCTCGAACAGAAGCAAGCTTTTTACTTTCCCTCAAAAGGCTTAAGGAAGCTAAAGATGAACAAAAAGTTGCGAACTCACCTAGAGTGTCATTGATATAAAAGGGGCCATTCTTCCAAGCCCATTGTTTGTAGTCAAATCCGTAATGCCAATTTTCTGAGCCACCAACTGTGATTTTGTTAGGTCCTTTGGTCTCGTTGAGGTGATATGGGCCACGGTTGGATCCCCAACCAGTGTAGTTGCCACGTTGCCAATCCTTGTTCGCTGAGCCAACTGCCAGCATTGAAGCAAATAGCACCATAGCTAGGGCTTGTGCAAAATAATGGGAACCCATTATTCACTTTCAAATGCAACTCAAGGAGAAGGAAGAGAGATGGAGATTTTAGAGGGTTGAGAGGATAAGACTTGAGAATGAGATTGTGAATTCAAATGTTGGCAATGGGTTCTTATATGTAGGCAGATTGAGTAGTGCAAAACGGCCTAATTGACCCCTTTTCAAAATTGGTTGGTAAGACAAAGAAAACATGTTGTTATTTGTAATGCTTCTTATTAAGCCTAAGTCTCCCTAAGTTAGTCCTCCACTAGCGTCTCTTTCTCCCTCTCTAACCTCAATTTCATGCTTGGGAGGTCAAACATTTTTTTTTGCTTTTCTAATGGAGAGAGTTGAATACTTGTTTTGTTGGTGCTCATAATTTCTGCGCTTTTAATAAGTAATGTTTTGATTCTAAGGAAGCAGAATGTAAGAATCAAACTCAGCTTTTGGATGTAGAGATAAAATCACTTTATCATTTGATTTTTTTTTTTTTTATGACCTTTATTATTTGAATAATAAGCCTTCAATTTTAACAAATTATTAGGTTGTAACACATTGCAAAATATTTATTAAATTTTTTTTTTTTAAATGAAGCAAAAAGGATTTAAAAGAATTCTAAAAATGAATGAAAAGGAGACAATGGGTTGGTGGCTGAGTGAGAGTGGAAAGAATTTTCTCCATCAATCTAGAGGAAAGTCAACCAAATGCAAATGGGCAATCGTTTTAACTATTTCTTTTGAGTTTGAAAGTAGATTGAAATTGCCAACAAGGGTTGGTTCAAGTGATAAGGTACATGCACTATGTATAACTCCACTACCCACCAGTGCTTAAATCTCATTGTCAACAATTTTTATTGTTACACTATCTATAATTTTCTATATAAATTCATACCGATGACAGCTAGCAATTGGGTGCCACGCGTAAATCTTTACAGCTCGAGGTTGTGGATCTGCCCAGACATTGGTTGTGAGAGTAGCAAATCTCCTCCTAAATTTTTGTTCACACAAAAAAAATGCAGATTGAAATTATTATAATAAACAAAATAAAAAAATTTAGTCCAAGTCAATGCAAATAAAATTTAGGGGGTTGTATTCAATTAGGATTGTGTATGATTTTGAAAGATTTTTTTTAAGTGACAAATTTCCTGGAATTGTATAACTCCTATAGGTTTTACCCGGATTTTTAATAAACTTGTATAGACTTTAATTATAGACTTTCATACTTTTGTATGAACTTTTGTTATAGAGTCAGATCTATTTGGATAGACTTTATCACTCTTTCTTTCCAACACTATTTTCTTTAACTTCGTATTTATATCTTGACCAAACTCAGGTTTTAAAGTCTTTACAATCAGACCCACGCAAAACGGGTAAGAATTGCGGCGGCCTAATAGAAGTTGAGGATGCTTGAGGGAAATAGTTGCGCTATAACGATTGTGTGACACGATGATGACATCCACAAATTAGACAAGTCATGCTATAATATATTTTTTTTCTTTGGGTAAAAAGTCTTGGTATAATTATTCCCCCTTTTTTTTTTAATCATGAAAGTCATGTATAATTAGAAACCACAGAGACATGCTATAGTATTGTGTGACATGTCAATGACATTAGCAAAGGAGTAGTTTACCAAGTATTATCTCAATTTTTCAGTACCAAATGTGACAGATAATATAGTAGTGATTCATACATTGTAAATAAATGAAGTTCAAGATTGGAATATGATTATTTTAGCAAACTACACAATGTTGGCACCAAAATTTGTTGTAACTTGTAACTTTTGTGCATCATATGAAAAGGCTTCCATGTGCTAACTTTGTCAATATTAACTTTTGGGTGTGAATATAGCACTAGGCTATGTTGCACTGACACTCCAAAACTGTTGAAGTGTCGGAGTGTCGGACACGCCAACACATCTATAGTAACATTACGCCGATGTTAAGTGATGTTATAATTAAAAACAAAAATTTCTCAATAAAACTTTTACAAATCTTGAAGAAGGAGAATCGAGCATAAGCCATGAGGTACAAGAAGTGCATATCATGTGATATGACAAACATAACCATAAATCAGGAGAGAGGTTTCTCACACACACACACTATCAATGTATCTTGGTAATTCGAACCTGAAGCCATTGGCAAGTCAATTCCTTTTCTCCACTGGCTATACCCGATTATTTTTTTGCAAGTTTTTCTTTGTACACGAGCACAACAACCAATCATTTTCACTTGAAAGGAAAGTAAAAGGAGTGTTTCTCATAATTTTTTTTTTGACAGGTGGAGTAACATAATTGGTTGTGAGAAAAGTTGGATGACAGACAAGTCACCTAGGCATCAGCCCTCAAATCAAATCTCAGACCATCCCCTCATTTTCAAATCGGCGCGCTGCCTTCTTTGCCACCCGCACTCTCCATTCTCAACTCTCCACAACTATACTACCACCATCCCCAACACCAAGTCCGTATTTCCGATCGGACGGTGCCGGAAACATCAGCGATGGGCCCACCGAAGAACGCGGTCCGTTCGATCTCTCAGGAGGCCTTCGACGAGGTGGTGAAGGAGAACATGGACGATCTCGGCATGGACCCCACCGAGGCCCTCCAAGATGCCATCCAAACCCTAACTCTCCAGGGCGTTGATCTCTCTGGTACACTACTCGTACCCCAATCTCTCCAATACGATTCGTTTTGGTTTCGAAGAACTGTAGGAGGAAGAAAAAAAACAGAGTGATTGAGTGAAATCAAATTGCCTGCATTTCATTTCCAGCATTTTCTCGGAAACCAAACAGACCCAATTCAGTAAGTGTAGCGTTTATTTCATTTCATTGTGTCATTTTCGGTTATTTGTGTGTTACAGGGATTGTCACCTGTGTCCCGGGAGAGGGTAGTGTGAAGGACAACCCTGTGATACATTGTTTGGATAGATTGAACCAGTTGAATGCCGGTCCAAGCAATCAAATCGACGATGAGACGGTGGAGTTACTTAATAAACTTACAGAGCTCTGTAATTCCGAAGGTTCTGGAAATGCAGCAATTGCCTCTAGAAATGGAGGGGTTGAAATAATTTGTTCTATATGTTCTAAGGTTCCAAAGGGGTGCGAACACGCTATTGTTTCGGCTTTGAAGGCATTGGCTTTTTTGCTTCATGGTATGATGGCTAAATTGGCTTCTTTAGTTTCTTGTGAAATTTGATTTTTTTGAAATTATTATGTGTATGTTGTGCATAATTACTGGGCTTTTGTTCATTTGTAGATTTACAAAGTAGAGAAATGTTTAGGGCAAGTGATGGACCAAAGCTTGTGGTGGGTATTATAACTGATGGATTCGAGAATGTAGACATATTGAGTAGTGGTTTTGCTGTCATTGATGCGGCCGCAACGGGTAATGAGGTTCTAAAAGAGCTATTTGTAGAGTTGAAGATTGAGGAGCTCATTCTGCGAGTATTGAGTGTAAAAAGGGAAGCCAGCATTCAGAGCGTATATGATGCTATACGGGTTCTCTTAACACCTGATGATAATCGTGTTTTGGCTTCGCAAGTAAGTTGAGGTTTATAGCAAAATTCCAGAAGCTTCTCCAGTGAGCCTTTTTAAGTCAAGTGTTACGTGCTACAAATTCAAAAGAGAAGCACATTCCTTATAAAAACAATGTTGTGAATTTCAGGTCTTTGGTTATGCCCGGAAATTTGCCAAAATTGGAATTGCCAGAGCTCTAGTTGACTCAATACGTGCAGGGCTTAGCTCATCTAGTCTTGTTTCAGCAAGCATCGCTTTGAAGGCTGTTGCTGTCAATGTAAGAATGTTATATGATGCGATGCCAATTTAGAGTGATGTTTTAATTATGGCCTTTTATATTTTAGTCAGTGTGAAACATTTTGGAATTCCAATTTAGACTTTATTAGGCGGATCAAACCCTTATTTTCATATAATGGAAAGGTTTTTTTAAAATATTTTTTTTATCATTATATCTCATGCAAATATGTCTCATGGCAGTAACAACTGATAGTATGTTGACCGGGGATACACCTCTTCATCTAATTTGTATATGGATTGTTACTAATTACAAATGTGATATATTGTACACTATATTTTCTTATTCTAATTCTTTTAATTATTGGTCTTCATTTTTCCACAGGATGAAATATGCACCTCCATTTCCGAAAATGGTGGAGTTGATGCTGTTCTCATATGTATTGATGACAGCAGTGAACAAGGCAACAAGACCGTTGCTAAAGTTTGCTGTTCTTTGCTCTGCAAGGTCTAAATCACATTTATAACCTTGATTAAGTGAAATTATTTTCTATTTTTCTTTTGAGACACCATTGGCACGGTGTACCTCTCACATTCGTTCTTTAATAACTCACATGTGAGCAATTGGAGGTCACAAGAGAAAAACCTATTTTACTGACAGTGTGAAGATTTAAGGCAGTTTTAAGGTTTTATCTAGAACTCTTGGACCGCAATTCTTGGAAGTAAATACATTATCTATTGCTTTGTGCTATTTAAACTCTTGGTATTAATTACTAAGTGCTAGATGCGTTCAGTTGCCTTTGTCAGTATTACTTAGAAAATTGCACATGCTACAGTCTGGTGAAGCTTGTTAGGTCCTCTTATATATTGTTATATTTTAGTTGGCAGGAAGTGACGCAAATAAGACAACCATTGTTGAGAAGAAGGGTATGGATAGGCTAATTAAACTGTCGGCTAGATTTTTTGATGACCCATCTGTCCTGCAAGAGGTAAGGAAACTGCAATTGTTTCATATTGAATTTGTATATTTTGGACTAATTATGTGGCTGAGGTACCAATTCAATTGAATTCCGAGTTCATATGCCATTATGTGGTTAGATGTTAGCGGTATTGTCTGTGTGCTTCAACTGTTAATTGTTTCCCCTGTTCTTGAATGCATTTTAGGTTTTAGTAGTGTCTGACACTGTACAGTTGATTGAATGGCTTTAATGGCTCTAGATATGGCAGTTTGAACATGTTTAACATACCTGAAATCAAAACATGCTTATTAACGGCAAAGTGCTATTTCTTCTCTGTTTAAGTATTTTTTTGCAAGAATTCTGAACAAAATATTGTTAGTGATCAGATCCTCGCAAGAATAATGTTGTAATGACTTCCCGAGCAACTAATTCTAACTGTGATATGATCTTCATTTCAGTCTTACATTTATTCCGTAGCTCAACCTTTGCATTAATTATTTCCATGATGGTACAGATCATGGCTGTTATTTCTGTACTCTCCTTAAGGTCCCCAGAAAATGCTGCACGTGCCATTGAAGCTGGGGCTGGAGAACTTGCCCTCCAAGCTATGCAGAAGTTTCCTGCAGCACAGCAAATGCAGAAGAATTCCTGTCTCATGATCCGGAATCTGGTCGCAAGAAATGCAGCCAACAGGCAAGTCTTTTTGTTATAAACCCATCTCCCTCTCGTTTTCGTATCAGTATCACATATTTTTAATCATACTATGCATGCCATTCATTTGTGCTCTCGTTTTAACCTAACTGTTCCGACGTCATCTTTTTTCGCTGCACAGAACTCTTCTGCTCAATAGCGGTGTTGAGAAACACATAAGGGTGGCCAAGCAAAACCATGTAAGCTGTAAGGAAGCCGCTACTGACGCACTGAGGGATCTCGGACTTGATGATTACAACGTTTGAATTTTCAGAGTGGATATACTCCGTTCCCTTGAACCATAATTTTGCATGCCCAAATTGATTTTCACTGTTTGCTTTGGCTCTTTTTGCTTGAGGGTAGCTTTCATTCATGTATCTTATGCGACAGTATGTTGTTACACGCTCCTTCCGTTGCTATACATGAATATTTTGATTTTATCAAATTTAACTTGTCTTCCTATAGGAGTTTTTACTTACAAGGAAACGAGAGAAGTATTTTCCCAATAAGAATAGCGGTTCTTAGACTACTTAATAAACTTGTCAAATATTAAAATAATTTATATACAATACAACGTACTACACATGTATATCTCTCGTCACATAACACTAGATTAAAGATAAAACAAAAGGAATATTCACTCCATTGAGAGGTAAGTCTACGCCTGGGTCTACACCTGAAATTTCTAAATTATCAGCCACTCTGATGTGTGAGGTAGACGTGACCCCCCCAAAAAAGGAGAAAAAGTGGTAAACGGCGGTGATGTGGAGCCACCAGATCCAAGTTTACAAGTCCAAGCAAGTGATGGTGATTTGTGACTTGCACTAATCTGACAAGACAAAAATTCAACCCTAAGAATGATGCAACTTTATTACCAATCTCAGTTAGCCAGCTGTCTTCCCTCAGATCCTTAGAAACGAAGAACGTACAACATACAGAAAGTTTTACGATCTTTTTGGGTTTTGACAAAAGCACCAGATAAGTCTACTTTCATTTGTAAACTAATTCTGAAGTGTTCGCATAAATTTGGTGTATTCTTTGCCCTAAATTTTGCTCCCATACATCTAAAGTTGAGATTAACTTTCAACCATAAAAAGGACTATATTTTTTGTGCAATAAATGTAAGCTGTACTTGCATGTGCAGGGGTCACAAGATTTTTGCCTATAATAGGAGTTGAGCGTGACCGGAAATTTATTACAAGGCTCGCAATAATCAATGCATAGTTTTGCACGACTGATGTTAGCATAATTCATAACAATAAAAACCAATTAGTTAACACATAATATCTACCATAAAAACAGAAAAAATCTAGCCCAGGTGAAAGTTTGTCTCTCACCATTTTATCAACAAATGCTTCTAGCATGTAACAGGACAAAATTGTTTGGTTTAACGTTTGATCAAGTTACAACTCATTGGCTTTTTGCAAGTTCCAAATAGTAAAGCTGTCTTGGTAGTAAAATGAAAAACAAAAGAGGGGAGAAGTTCAATTAGATGAGCTTCAAGCTTTAATTCTTTACAGTTAAATTTTCTTGCAAGGATAAGACTTATTCTCCTATGATCTGGAACGACCTGCGAAATAGGAAGGTGTCAAAAGTAAATAAAGATCCATGAACGAACTACAAAAACATACAAACCAAATTTGAAGTATAAAATACAGAAGCAATACTGATATGGAACCAATAGCTGAATGAACCTAATCTCCAAATTCCATATGAAACTTACAAAAAACTGTAAATATATAGACAAAATACATTTCTTGCCAACCTAAACTATTTAATTGTGTTAAAATCATATTTGAATGTGTGGTCCTAATTCACAGTTGAACAACGTAGTGTGCTAGATATCTGTCAAAAAACATTACAACGTGTATACTTTGTGTATTGTCATTTGTGAAAATATCGAGAGGACAGAATATTCAGTACCTGATTTTCCCTCCAGAAAATCAGGGCTTGTGAGAAAATAAGTCTGAACCAGTTGACACTAGGTATGATTGGACTCCAAAGCATTTGTTAATTCAAGGTATAGGCAGCCTGTATTGGCAAATCACATTAGGCAGTGATTCTTAATATCAATGTTGAGTCATAAGGTGAAAAAAAATCAAACCAAATAGTATCTTACTTACCAGTTGACTGCCGAAGTGCTACTTTTGGAACATCTTGCTGTAGGCCTTCTTCTCCTTATCACGTCTATCAGAAATCTGTCCAAAAATTATGAAATCAGAAATCAGAAACATCTATTTCCGCAGAATTTCACAAGTCTGGTTTAATATACGGACCTTCTTCTTTGCAGCAGCAAGCTCCTTTTTTATTCCAGCTGAAGATCAAAAGTAAACCACAGTAAGTTTCGGCAAACAGGTAAGCCCAAATTGCAAAGTATTTGCATCAACTTGACCATTTATGCCTACAAAGTACTAACGCAAAAGTATTCTCCTCCTTTCACAAGAAACGTCGTGTTACTTGTATTTGAGACTGCTAATTGCTCTCCATCGAAAATATAACAAAACGTTGGATCCAGATTGTTCAACTCCATTACCACCCATGTACAAATTTATGACTCTCCATAGTTTCACATGTTATTATCTACTGCTCACCAATCTTTTTTCTAGAACCACTAAAACTGGCATGAAAATAAAGCTTTAGGCTTATGACAAAGGTCTCTGTCCATACCATCAGTTGGCTCCAGATCCAATGCCCTTTTGAAGCTTTCAACTGCAGCATCAATATCATTAAGCGCCATGTATGCCTGACAGACAAGGAACATAGCCATCAGGATATAAAGACGCAATCCAATAAACTTCCCATCAGTAACTTAACAACCAGCTACAATAGTGAAGGCAATATTCACAAATTTCATGAATAACAATAAGGGCAGACTGCATGGATAAGACACTGGAAATATAGAATTAAATGCACCAGGAAGTGAAGAGTGATACAACTTTAAGCCGATACAGGACCACCGTGGCATACATGCATAAACAGAAGATACTAACCTGACCTTGGCGAAACAAAGCCTTAACATTATCTTCTCCATCCCTCATTGCAAAGTCGGTGTCTAACAGTGCTCCTTTAAGGTCCCCCAATTTCAATTTACAAGCCTAGAACAACATACCAAACATAGTAAGTAGTTAGACAAAATGCACTAGAAATACAATCAAAACAGGAAAGAATTTACAGTAATGGGATATGCTTCTAAGAAGCAGAAGAAAGGCATAAGAACTTCATCACTGCAATCTGTTCCCCAAACAAAAGAAAACCATTGATTTAGGAAGAGTAGTAATGAGTTATTCAGCACTAAAATAAGAAAACATGGCTTCAATAATAACTAAGTTGGAAGGTCATGTACATATCATAACAGTTTAAAGTACAACACATATCACGTTCAAGCAATAATCAAGTCCTGCCAACCTTTTATATTGGCATCTAGACCTTTTAAAAATACCCTGTTTTTTACATTCAAAATTCAAATAGATAGTAATTCTAGAGAGAAAATTACTTTCATAATACAATTTCAACTAAAATGATCAATATATTATACTTTGAAGCCAACACAAAAAAGATAACTTACAGAGCTGTTTGTGAAAATCTGTGACTTGGTCTTTCTCAGACCTGAACTCCTCTCTGCAGAGTCGCAGGGGAAGCGGAGTAAATCATGAGATGGAAACTTGTTGTCCAATACAATTAGGGAATAAACAGATTACAGAATTTTAGAAGAGCAAATTCACCTTCATCAATTCCATCTTTCTCCCAGCAAATATCCAGATAGCGTAAAGACTTTCGATACTTTTTAAGAGCCATCTTATAGTCTTGTTTCTGCTAACAGTAAATATCACCTTTTCAGTACAATCACTTATTTCTTTGTTTAATTTCTTCTTCTTTTTTGGGAGAGGGGGCGGTGGGGGGAATAAACATCAGAAAGATCAATAGACTGTAACTTAACATGAACATTACCTTATAATATTCATTACCAAAAGCCTTAATTGACTCTACAGAGGTCATCCACCAAGAAAGATCAATAGGACTCTCATCAATATCAGCTGGCCAATCAGGATAAATATCACCGTCTTTGAAAAGATTAGAAACTCCGTCATCTTCCCCCTCAAGAATTTCTCCACAATCCGCAATTATAACATCAACATTGGGACAATCACTATCAGCAGTGGTTATGTGCTCAATTGAACGGACAACTCCCATTCCTTTAACTACCTTCCCAAAAACCACATGTTTCCCATCTAGATGAGCAGTGCGAGTTGTTGTGATGAAAAACTGAGACCCATTGGTGTCCTGACCAGAATTAGCCATCGATAACATGCCTTTCCTTTCGTGTTTCAATTCAAAATTTTCATCCTCAAATTTCAATCCATATATAGATTCTCCCCCAGTACCATCTCCAGCAGAAATATCGCCCCCTTGAATCATAAAACCTTTGATTACACGATGAAAACGAACTCCCTGATATGACATGGAATAACAGAAGATTTTCACAGCAAGACATTTAATATATCCCAAAGGCAGCTAATGAACCGCTATACAAACTGAAAAAGCACATTACAGTACCGAAAAACCAAAAACAAGAGGTTACAATAGGATATCATTTTTCGACCATGGATTGTCCAGCCTTCAAATTTTCTATGAGTTTCAACAGTCTCTATGAAATTTCATTTTCCTTTCAACACATATAATCGACCCTGGTAAACAATTAACTTTTCTTTATCAACAATCACAATTCTTTATCAAAATATCCCCAAAATTACGGATGAATAGTAATTAAATGAGCCTCTTTAAGACAAAACATAAAATCTTTGATACGATTGTCTTCACAGGTACTCCGATGGCAAATGACTCTGAGCATATAAGAAGCTGGTTGTACAAAACCACAATCACCAAAGAAAAGAAACAACAAAAAGTTGCAGTTTTGCAAAAGAATGTATCCTTAAACAAAGATTAATGACACATAAACCCAATAATCAAAATGGAAAACCCAGAAGTTCTGCTTATCAATCAAGACTTTCTTAGTCTTTTACATCATAAAAACAAGTAAAAAGAACCCAAGATGCATTAACAAACATATGAACATAAACAAAGAAAAGAAACAATGAAAAAGAGAGGACCTTGTAATGGAGAGGAGCACCAGTGTTTGGTCCAATGCCCTTCTCACCAGTACAGAGAGCTCTGAAATTCTCGGCGGTTTTAGGCACCACATCATTGTAAAGCTCCACCACTATCCGGCCTTCAAGTTCTTCTCCTATGCTAATGTCAAGAAAGCACCTTGGCCTTCCCATCTCAGCAGAGTCTCCCTCGTAGAGTTCTTCTGGACTATTCTCTTCTGTCTCTTCCAGTTCTCTCTCAAATGACAAATGAAGTGGGAAACAGAGTTAGTAAAACCCTATTTATTTATGTCTCTCCTGCCAACTTTTCCAATGCCGCTCTGTTTTGATTGTTTCTGCTCCTTTTATTTATTTTTATTACATGTTGTCCCCCTCAAAATGGGGCCCTCCCCAAATCAATCACCATTAGTAGTCGCACTTGACCTACAAGTCAATTATATTGTAGCTATTAAAGCATCTTCAATAGTAGTAGCTAATTAATTTTTTTAAGTAAAAGTTTGTTGTATGTGGCAATTTGAAAATATTTATTTGCTATTTTTATAATTTGTAAACTTAATAAACTCTTCAATTCAATTAATGCAATGTTATTAAAAAAAAAAAAAAAGGGAAAAATACGAAAATATTTGAAGTCTATTATTTGAAAAGAAAAAAATGTAGGTTTTTATAATTTTCAATGTAGATTTTGTTCTTTGAAAGCAAAATTAAATGTTTTGAAGAGCCTTTGTCAACTAATCAGTCATGAATAGAGAGAAAATGGTTGCAGCTTTGATGACTGGGTTTGATAAGCCTGTTGGAGAGAGTTTTGGTGATGTCACTCGCCTATTTTAGCCTTCCAAAGTTGTTGAAGATGCTATAGCCTCTTTCACAACTTTGGGATGATCAAATAGGTGAGCCACATCATAAAAAATCTATGTAAGAGTCTTGTCAAAGTCAGTCATGATATTGCTCTAAAAATAGGTGAGCAAAAAATTATTGCATTACATGATATTGCTCTAATTACTGTTGTACAATAGGCTTGTAGTTCAAGTGCTCACGAATTTTCACACCGTTGTACTCAAGGTATCCATTTCCATTGTATCAAAAGAAATGAGAAATTAAGTTAGGTCATTTTGTTTGCATGTATAAGGCTTACCCTAACTTGATATGTTCAATCAATCATGTTGAGCTATAAAGTTAAGATTATGACAATCAAATTTCATACTCTTATGTTATTTTTTATCCACGAATGGAATTCAGACATATAAAACATAACAAAAGGTGTTTTTCTTTGTTAACAAAGAGAACTTTTATCATTTAATTACTCATAATTATTTATTGCTTCTGAGCTCGTGCTCGTGCGTTTACATCCGTTGAAGGCTGCGTCGAAAAGGGGTTTGTCTGGGTGTGTCTTGTCTGTCTGGATGTTGTGGTCGCGTTGCCAAAGTGGTGGAACCAACGTTTATGCCAATGCCAATAACAAACAACTAATTAAATAATTATTGTCTTCTTCTCTATAAAAGTGGGATCTAATGAAGCTCTAGAAACTCTGTAATGTACCAATTCATTGGAATTTATCATACTCAAAAACCGAGGATAACAGAAACAAGATCTTCTACTTTTGGTTTTTTGGATTTTTTTTTGTTTATGCCTAAAAAGATGTTGTTTTAGGTTTACCACATTATTCTATATACTTGAGATTTTTTTATATGTAAGTAATATTATATTTTAAACTAATCTAAACTACAGGAATAGGGATTCGAATTTGGATGCAAAGTGGGAAGCACATCTGCTCTAGATTTTTGAGAGAAAAACGATAATTGTATTCATAATTTTGGCACAAAGACCATGCTTGAATGAACCAGACATGAATCACAGCGCCCAAATCTATTAATACAACTACAACTTTTAACTCTCACAAGTACAAAATACAAGTAGAGATTAGAAAACAATAAAACACCCAACTCACAAGAAGTTGATGCAATTATTACCAAAAAAGAAAACTGCAAACAAACAACCAAAAACCAAAAGAGCCACTATCGCCATTGTTGCCACAGCCACCATAGACGTTGTCGCCGTCTTGGAGACAAAGAACACCACTGAAATTGCAGCTAGTCACCTTACAACTAAAACACCAACCAATAAAACCACAAATCCAAGCAGATCTAGACACAAGTAACCTCCCCACGATTAAAAAAAATCCAGTAAATGAGGAAGGGGAAAATAAGTGGGGAGGTAAGGAAAAGAGAGAGAGGGAGAGTGGAGGAGGAGTGGCCTCCTTCCCCCTCCCCAGAACACAATAGAAGAGGTTTAAGAGAGAGAAGGGAGGCTATGACCCTAGCCTGCTCTAGATTTTATTTTCACACAAACGTACTTTTCCCCTTTCTTTTTCTTCATTTGCAAAAATAAAAGAAAGAAAAAGAGCATGAATGTAAAGTTGCAACAAATAGTGGGAAGGGAAAATAAACGCGTGCTCTCTTTTTGATCCACTCTCATTACACTTACTCATATAAATCCAACATAATTGACAAAAATGTAATTAAGATAATAATAATAATTGACATGAAGAGTTGCATCACTAAGAACATCATTCATTTGCACTTTTCGAAGCAACAAATCGCCTTCTAACATACAACTCCAACTTTAAATATATCCTTAATTAAAAAATTCGTAATTAAATCTAAAAAACCCTACTTTTGCAGGGTTGGTTTTCTAATCTCATGGCCTCTAGCTCGTACAATATGGTGCAGTGGCCATGCAAGACGCAAGCATGGCATCCTCCATCACTGAAAAGAGACCTTACTTGCTAGCTTGTTAGGAGCATGGGTCCTCCCAAACGTGTATATATAGACATGACTAGGATAAGGCACTACCTTTACCTTATCAAGATGTAGCCGTATATATCGTCCTGGCATTGCTATTTTCTACATGAGCTTACTATTATATTCATTGTTGAAGCTTGACAATGGCTACTTGCGTGGGCCCGCTAACTGCATCCGCCTAAAAACACTTGCTTTGCTTTGGATTGGATTCAATGAGTTTAATGCGCAGTACTGCTTTTGTATAGTATATGTACGCCATCATTTGAATTATATCTTTGAATATAGCAACGGGATCTAACGTGAAGAAATGTTTTGATTTGCAAATCAGTAATCTCAGGTTTTAATTATTCCTTTACACATAATGGTATGTAACAATATGATAACGTAAAACACAACAAACGAATTATTATTCATGATATATTATTATATTATATATCATGAATAATAATTCCTTATTATCTATATTTTCTTTAAGGGCAGTGAGTAAGGTGCTCGATGAAATGCGTAAACAAAACTGAGACAGAAGGAGAGCAAAAAAACTTCTTCATCTCTCCTTCACGAAGAAAAACACATGGATTTGCCGCCACTAGTTTGTGTCATGCCTGCCCATTGCTGCAACAGCAAATCTGACAGTTTATGAATCTTGTGCATATATAAACAGGGCGCGTGGGTGTTAGCAACTCTGAGTTTCATGACCAAGCTCTACAGTTTTGGCAAGGCCTACTTCATAAAGTTGTCTGTCCTGTTTTATACATAGAAACTGTGCATTTGCTAATATATCTCAAATTGGTTTAAATGGCTGGCCCCTCCTCCCTCTTTGCATATTTAAAACTCTTTCTGCAGGGCACCCACCGCATGTGTTAAATTTTCCCCACCAACCCATTGCTTTCGCCTTTACCCATCGTACACAAACACAAAACCTACTTATCGCTTGCTCCCACTATCTATAGAGACCAAAATGAGTGAAGTTATGTTTTGTGTACAGAACAAGACAGATTATACAAAAAATTTATGCATGTCACATGCATTTTATCCATTTGCACTCCTAACTTGTTACTTTTTGACCGAGTAAGTAAAATAAAGGAAACGAGTGCAAACGAACAAAAGTAGAGTGTGAAAGTCGTTGCGCATTATAAAACCTGCATCAGCATGTTTACCTTTCTTTTTTGGTTATATTTGGGAGGAAAGAAACCCCTTGGGGTTTCGAACCTGGGTGTCAAGCAGGGGGAAGGGGGGAGGCCACCACTGTGGTACCTGCTTTCGACTCAACATGTTTACCTTTCAATTAAGAGAGATAATTAAGGAAATAATTTTATTCTCCATAAAAATTAAACGATGGGTCAATATCTTCCATATTGTAATTTTTATACCTCCTTTTTTTTGGGTCTTCAAAGGAGTTGCACCAAAGAGACGGGCTTTGGGAACCATAGCATGTCATGTGTTACGTAGGCCCAAAAAGTGATGAAATGGAAAGCATGATAAGATCAACTTTTCTAGTGCTAGTGCACCTTCTAAATTTAGTGGTTGAGCAAGCAATTTATATCATATCCATGGCAAAAGTTCGTAACTTCTCTCCACATCCTCCTGAAAAAGAAATGAGAAAACCCCTTTAATTATAAAAGAAATCGAAACATTATTCGTATATTGAATCGGTTGTTTGCTTTTTTCCCAAAATGAAAACCCATTACAACAAGAGGGAAATCTAGAACTATTAACTTGAGCTGAGAATTATAGTATACGAGGATGAGCAGCATCTAGTTCCAGACTTTAAGGAAAGGATGAGGCCCTTCCCTCTAAAGATTGACTGATAAAGAGGATGTCCTCTCGTCACAAGAGGCCAGTGGATATATAGTGACGAAAATGAAAAGTCTCCAAAAAGCAGTAGATAATTGTTGCACAAACAAGAAGTGTACTCCCTACAATCCTAATCCTAGGTAGGGAGGGTCGCCTTTTGATACACTTTGGCGTCTGATTGACTTGATGTATGTAAATATATTATTCTAATTACTACATGATAGAATTTTGTTACATGTTATCAACTTTTTGTAACGATTGATAGATTGTGAGCCTCATATACATCAACAGTCAAGAATCGTCCACGTATGCATCAGCGACTCACTTTAGCATAGAGTAATATATATAAATATACCCATGAATTTTCATGTGCTTGACAATAAATCTAATATATACATTCATAATCCTCGAGTGACTAAGTATGGCCCTGGATTTTCACGTGCTTGAGGAAAAGGTCCAAAATGTTTGTCCACTTTTTCTCCATATATAGAATCTACTTGTTTGCTTTTTGTTTCCACAAAAGGAAATATATTTGGGGGGATTGGGCACTGTGTTGGAAATTGATGCATCATCATGATTAGTCTAGTTACATTTTAAAGTTTTGTTAGTGTACTATAATTTGAATTTCTGAGGAATGAAACGGATCATGTTGTGTTATCTCGTTAATTTTATGACTCATATTTATATTTGAGTTTTTTCATTTATTAACATATCATATTCGTGTCAATTCGTAAAAACACAATAAGACGTATACAACACCATCCGAAAACGAAAAAAACAACTCGTTTACCAAGTTTAGTTTTCATGAAACGATAAAATAAAATCATTAGATTTGAAAGGTGAAGATGACTTCAAATGCATAAAATAACTCTTTTTATTTTATTTTTTACTAGCCTCTCTGCACGCGCTTGTGCGAGGCTTTTTTTTAAAAAAATTTAAATTTATTTTAGAATTAAAAAAATAATGGGTAGTTGTGTTCCTTAAAAATAGGATCCATTATCTGAATTTTCTTTTAATTTTAATTTTTTTAAATATGAAAATGTATGAATTTACCATATTATCCTCATTTAATTAAAATTTCAATTCTTAATATTTGCATTAACCAATGGCATTTTTTGGTATTTTGAATGTTTCATCATTCTCTACCTTTTGCTTTTTATATATAGATAAATGGGGCGGATCCGTGGCACCACAAATTTGACACAAGTTTTGACACAATTTTATAGCCTTTATATGCAAGCACTTTCAAGGGTTAAGATTAAATGTGATTTTATTATTTATTTATTTTATTTCGATAACATAACAAAGAAAGTAAAATATTGAACTCACCACTTTTCAAGGTAACATAAATGTAGGCTAAAATCTCTCCATCTTCTCCAATCTCATTTATTCTCACGTTTTGAGTATGAACTTTTCTCTTATTTAATTTTTTGTCCCTTTATCTGGAAACAAAGTTCTGAGTTGATCTCCAAACATGCAAGGATCTATTCCTGATTTTTCCACTCCATGCAATTTTTGCTAAATATTCTGGAGATTGTTTGAAAATCTTAATTGTTAATTGTGCTAAGAAGCTATGGATACTTTTTGCTGCTGTTAGATACTAAATTGTTTGAGAATGAACTTGAACTTCTCATGGTAAAAGACATTAATAAATGCACAAATGTAAGAGGAAAAAGAAATTCAAATAGAAAGCAATCCAAGGATTTAGAGACTCAAAGCTCAAGAAATTAACAAAATAACCAACATACAAGACTGCAAGATAAACCTCTCCAAATTTTGCTGCAAGATAGAGAAAGACAGTAGTTGAACCAAACGCAGAACGAATAAAAAGAAAGGATCAGAAAAAAAAAAATTCATACTCAGAGAATTAGATCATACCATTTATTTATTATATTGATTGAAATCTTAGGGAGAAAAAATTAATGGCTAACATGTGAAATATGGGAGGGAGAAGAGCTACTTGTTTAGTGCTGGTAATGATAGAAATTGTAAAAGGGAGAAATAAAAATTGTAAGAAGAAGAAAAAACAGAAGTAAAGGCATGAAGAAGAAGATGACGTGAGAAAAAATGTTAATGCTTTTAGGAAGTTGGGAAAACATAAATAAAGAGAGATAAAATATTATAGTAAGTTAATTAAAATTAATTTCAACTAATAGTTATTTAAAGAAAAAGAATCGGTTTGTTTAATCTTAACCATTCATTGTAGCCTAATCTAATGGTTAAAAAATTATGTCAAAACTTGTGTCAAATTTGCGGTGCCACGGATCCGCCCCCGTAGATAAATGCATAAAAGAACTTAAAAACGAATAGAAGCATATCCAAAGTCAAAGCCCAACCCAAGTTGTCTAGGTATCGAGTGACACTTTTTATCGGCTATGCTAGACCACTCTTCAAAGGCACACAATTCAACACAATGCAACCTTGTGAGTTTCCTCTCTGACCAAACTCTTGTCTGAATTATATATCATCAGAGTGTATTTCACCGACACCACGTTGGTTTTGCTTCAATAGTTTCTTGCTGTCTTCCAAAGTTTTTAACTTTTGTGTTATTTGATTCTTCGATCCAATTATAAGCGCTTACATACTTTACAATGCATAACTGGGATATCATCATCCAGCTAGAGATGGTCATAGGTAGTTATTGGGTCCAGATTAAGCTCTCTCAACTTGAGAAAAACCATAGCGTTATTTCAAGCCAATCACTTATTGCCATGTGTTTTAATTTTCTGATATAACAATGTGTGATAGATTTTGAATACCGCCACGTTACATGTAAGTTCTTCTCAACTAAACTTATGTGTGTGATTCTTCTCAATATAAGAATCTTACTTCCAATATCCATCTCAACTAAACTCAATTTATCGGATTACGCCATCAAATCTATCTCCTATTAATTACATCGGATTCAGATTAGATTCGAATCGGATCTAAATCAAAATTGGATCCATTAACAGCTCTAATTCTGATGAACTAGCTAGTTGATTTTGTAATTTGAGTAACAACATTTTTAATAAATAATTCTAATGAAGCAAAATAATAAAAGAGTATTCTTCTTGAAAACCATGTTACGCAATTTAAATTGAAATAAAAATCTAATCGATATCGTTTCATTTTTTATTCATTTTTATTTTGTCTGACTCATTATCGTTTTTCTTTTCTTGGGACCCCAAAAACCAAAAGTTGCATGGAACCACAAAGCATAACAAAGGAATGTTCAATATTTTAATTCACAACTTAATAATATATGGATCACATCACAAGAAAAGAATCCAAAGAAAAGGGATAGAAACAAATTGCAGACAATAACGAGGGATATGCAGATATGGAATGACCCTAAAACGAATCCAGAGAGCCAAGATATGTATATTCTACAGTCTAACACTACATTGCTATTTTTTTTCTTTCCTTATCGAGTGATTAAGAATGTTTTTTCATACACCCAGAGTTTTGTGCTCGTTTTATCCTCCCTTAATATCGCTTGTATATAATAAAAAATATAATCAACACTAAATACACATTACATTACACAATACCATATAGAGGCAAAATACATAAACAAAGATTTATAAATTTTCTACTCTTTTCTACCTTAGCAACATTCTCAATATGAACAAAAATTAAAAATCCCACCAATTTCATATTAAATATTCATATTTTAAATTGCCTCATGTTCATTTGTCATGAATCATGGTATACATCCCACCAAAATGGCAAACGAAAAAAACAAAAAACGAAAGAAAGGAAACGAGCCCAACAAAACCAATGAAAGCAAGAAGCTTACAAATAAAGCCCAACCTTGGACAAGGAAAATTTCCACAACCCAATTAAAAACCATAACCCAATTACCAAATTAAAAGCATTAAGCAGCTCCCTCTCATTAACCCTCACTACTACTAGTTGCATGTAAATTGTGTTGTTCTTGTTGCTGATGTTGTTGATGTTGATGTTGTTGTTGTTGTTGTTGTTGTTGTTGCTGCTGCTGCTGTTGTTGCTCTTCTTCTTCCTTTATTTCTGGTGATGTGTCTGCTGGCTCGGCCGCCAGAACATTCTCACCGGGGACTGCAGCCAGAGGCGGCTGAGGAGGGTCGAGTCTGCCATCTAGACACGATGAGCATTTTGTCTCGATCCATGCTTCGAAGTCATAGTACCGTCCATGACCCATGATCCGACGACCCGAGCAGAGCCTACCAATCATGCCGGCTATGACTCCGAGGATGGTGATCACTGCAACCACTGCAATCACGGGTCCCACCGACCCGTGACCCGAATGGGTCGTGTAGGCTTGCTGGGTCACTGCCATGGGCGGTGGCTGCAGCTGCTGCTCCATAAGTGAAAGTTGTGGTTTTGTGTCAAGTTTTGAATCCAAAAAATGGTGAGATTTTTGAGGGTTTTAGAAGAGACTGAGAACAGTTGCTGCCTTGTTTCTTTTTTTGTTTTGTTTTCTGTTTTGGTTAGAATTTAACTTTTCAGCTGGATTGATAGATTTTTCCCTGAAAAAGGAAGATGATGGGAAGCATGTGAAAGAATAATGGGGATTGTTTATTTTGTGAGAGGCAGGAAGAAGAGAGGTGGAAAAGGGTGTGAGAGGGAGGGATATATCATATATGGGAATGTTTTGGGGGGAACAAAACCCAAGAAAAGCCCTTTTCAAATGGGAGGGAGATTTAGCTTTTTTTGGGAGCTTTTTCTGGTATTGTAAAGAAAATGAGAAACAGCTAGCTTATATAATGCTTTTATCAATAGAAATGCCAAAGGGAGGACTTGGATCCTCTGCTTTTTCAGACCTTTGCATAGTTGCATTAGGCAGTGAGAGAGAGCACTTAAGTAAAAATGCATTCATTTAGCTTAAATGCAAAGCTGAATGGGTGATCTAATTTGGATTTTCCAAGCATAACCAGGCCAGCCATTAGCTTAACCAGTCCGTTTGGTTTGTCCAATTTGTGTGTTTTGAGGATAGAGGATAGAGAAGAGAGATGGAATATGGATGGACACTTTGATAAATTGTTATTTTCTTTTATTTATATAAAAGAAGATTCAAACTCGTGACTTCTTTCAATAAAGTAGAGAGAAATATCATTAGATGAATGGTTGATAGAAATGATGAAGAAAATGCAAGACATTTCGACTTGTTCACATTGGGATCTTTTATATTTTGTATTTTGAACTTTTTTTAAGAGAGAACACTATATGACAATAATTTTTGGGTGGACTTTTGCGGACATTATTGGATTAATATTGTTGCCTAATGTTTGAAACTGTTCATTTTTTGGAAATCGTTCATGCAAAAGATTAATGAAATTGAAAATAATTTAAACATTTGATTATCATAGCATGATGATTATTTATGTGATAGATGACTACATAGTTTCTAATTTTCCTTTAGCAACGATCATCTTTATGTCTTAAAAATGGATGATTTTGATCATTCCATTGCATTGGGAGGTCGCTAGGGCTTGTTTGATGGGGAGGACTAGACTAAATTGGACTTTACTAGCAAAATGCCTACATTTCTTGTGTATTGAAGGCATAATATGAATATATTGCCTAACTTAGAGGATGAATGGGGACTATCTATAAGACGTTGATGACTGAAACTTATAAATATTCCCCATTCATCTTCCAAATTAGACAACAATATCAATATTATGCCTCGATTACTAGCTAGTCCTTTCTATCAAACAAGTCCAAATTTGTGGATGTTGCAATCGGCTAACTTCTTCTTTTCTTTTTCTTTTTGGAAAAAAAGAGAAATCACTTTTTTTCAATATAAGGAATAGGTTTGCCTTTTTCGATTGTCAAAAAGTGTAACATTTCTGCCAAAAAATGTCAGAAAGTGTAACAGTACGTAATTTATGGCAAAAAAAGTTTAAAACTATGTCAAAAACTTTAAGCGAATTGGACCACAAGTCTCTCTTCTTTTCTCTGTCTTTTCCACCTCTCCAATTATATGTACTCGGAAGTTAAGGAAGCAAGGCCTAACCATCTTAGTGATGAAAATTTTATTTTGGCACATTAAATAATTATTCTAGAGAAAGGATTGATTGATTGCCCAACAATTGAAGCCAGCTAGATCATAGTTAATGTAGGGTAAATGTGTTTTGGTATTTAATCAAGGGCTAAATTGTTTTCTTCTCAGTGATCAAATTGAAATTTCGTAGAAAACTCAATGACCAAAAAGTTATTTAACCTAACAACTTAACGACAAGTTTATAAATTGTAAACTGTGGTTAATACAGTAATCAATATGACTAAATTTTTTACTCATTGACCATTTCATGTAAAACCTAGTGACAAAAAAATATTTAGTCTTGTAATCAATGAGTTTTACAATTAACCCAAGCTTGAATAAGGTGGTTGCTTGATAATTTAATGTGTTGGTCTTTCATTTAGTTTTTTATTAAGTGAGATTAATTCTAATCCAATTAATCCCAAAATTAATCTCACTAACAAAAAGGTGGCAAACATAGAGAGCCACAGAGAGGCCAAAGGTCAGGTCAGCATAGATAGAATCTAGCCTGAAAGCAGAGAATATGTCCCTGATGTGTTGTTGTTGATGATGATGATGATGATTATGATGGTTCATGACATACAATAATATTTTTTTTTGGCAGATCCAAATATATAAAAAGATGGTATTGGGGACTGGAAATTGGAGAGACAAGGACAAATATCTCAATGTGCTCGTACAGAGGTTACAACTTAGGCTCAGGCATCTACCAGCTTTTCTCTATATCCTTTTTTGAATCCAAGCACTCCTTGTCGGCTTCTTTTTTCAAACTATGTGCATTTTCAGTTTGGTTTAGAGCTAATTAACTCTCTCTCTCTCTCTCTCTCTCTCCATTTTGAAAGTGGAACTTAGAAACCAATGTAAACAAGAAGTACTGTTTACTGATGATATCAGGCTTAGTTCACACCGGGTCACCACCTTCACTAGTCACACACTAGTTATAAAAAAGGCTCAGACTCAGTGAGAGAAGCTAGCATAGCTGTCTACGTGCGCGTGAATGACCCATAATTAATTATGGGTGATTGCGAACCTCACACCTATTAATGATTCGAAAATACATGCATATTTGAGCGATTAAAGCTAGCTTTTGGCAAACCCCAATAAACCAACTTCGTTTGTGTTTCACAAATGACTATGTGGTTTAAAATTTATAGCCTGACAATATAACATTCCAGATATTTGCCAAAACAATGTTACCTTTCATGTGTCATGCTGCAAATTAGTTAATATATTCATTCATATATATCAACTAGTTATAACTTATAATGTGCTGTGCTGCATTTGGTTTTCCCATAAATGGCAAGAGTGAATAATACTTGAACACCAAACTAGTTATTCATATGTTCATGGTTCCATTAACAACTTCAACTAGATTACACAACTTTTCATAGAGAGAAATGCCATTAATATTACAAATCATTCATTCAGTTCATAGATCCACATTTCTTCCTTATTTGCCCATCTTTCCCAGTCAATACTCCAACATTACCAAGCTTCACCATTGATGCAGCAAAGTCATTAGAGAAAAGAAAAGGGTTTGCACTATAAGAATTAACCATTGCAGCAGTATTTGGATCCTTCACCAATGCCTGATCAGATTCTAGAAGACCTGTGTTGCTAACCAGGTTTGTGTAATAGGCATTGTCAAATTTGAGATTAGTGGAATCAAGAGGAGCAAGATTGCTGTTTGCTGAATCTTTTTCGGGACATATGCTTCTCAAGTTTGTAAGGGCTGAAGAATCAAGTGTTGGGTCAGGCTTGCCAGAGCCGTTGAAGTCGAAGAGTCTTCTCTTGAAGGTGAAGCATTGAGCAAATCCTAGAGTATGTCCACCTTCAAGAAACAAAAGCAAGAAAGATGTTCATGTCAAGAACATTAGGATCATTATTTTAGGCTTTAAAACTTTGGAGAATGACTGAACCCAAAAGAGGGAAAAAAAAAACAGGATGGTTTTGGTGGGAAGAAAGTGAAAAACAAGAACCTGAGAGGACTACAACATCTTTTATGTCAAGACCCTTTGATGTGAACTTGGCAGTGATATTCTCCAAAGGCTCAATAGGCGATGGTAGTTGTTCATTAACTGCCTTCTCACTTGCAGTTGTTCCATCTCTTCTGCCCAATGGAACAGGCCAAAAAGGCCCTCCTGCCTAAACCAGAATAAGGAAATGAAAGTGAGACTAGAAAGACTGCAAAGAGAAACAACCATTTTGGTAACTTGGCCATAAGATACGGAAATCTGTCAAGTATACCAGGCGAACAGCTTCTCTTGCCGCAAGAGTCAAAATATCAGCACACGAAACAGTTGATGGGCAAAATCTCTCAACATCTGCCTTTATATTGTCAATCACTTCGAAACCCCGAAGTGACTTGATATTTGGCAAAGCATTCTTCTCGCCCTTAAACTCTTCTGTGTCATCAAGAAGCACTGAGCCGTCACACCCCTACAAAAGAACAACATTGGATATAACACCTTGTGTCAACACAGAGTTGCTCTTAAGTTGCTTCATGATTGTTACTCGTAACTTCTTATTGGTAGAGGGAGATAAATATATTGAGTTTCTAGTAAAGGCTTCTGCAGAATAAATTATTAGGAAGTAGATTTTTCATATTGTCACAAGAAAGTTGTAACTTTCATGATATTCTTGCTTAGGATATGAGGATTTCTTGAAGTTGCTTAGGACCAACTTCAGGCTATTTGTTTGGTTTTAGAACAAAGGATTTCAGCTAAAATGAGGGAAGCTGTATATGCCTATTTTCCTTTGCAACCAATATATCTGTTAAAGTTTTCTAACTCTGTATGAAAATGTGAATTGCAGACATGTGTAAAACCAATATATCTGCTGTCTTAGGTCTTCTTTTGCAACCAATAAAAGGGTGAAAAGTAAAGGAGAAAGCTACTAGTAAACAGTCTACCACTCAGTATTAGTAATTTTTACTTTAAAACATCCTAGTTCTTCAAAGGAGATAAAGATGTGGAAGAAAGAACAGTTACATTGACGATACAATCGTGAAAATGCATCCGAAGAAGGGATGCAGCCATCCTGGTGTCATTCCTGATAGCTGCCCACAAATTGTACCTAACAATCATTGATAAGCGGGGGCATGATCTGTCATAGAAATTGTAATCAAGCTGGCTATAAGCAAATGAATGCATATGAACAAAGGGAGACAAAGACAAGAATAAACATAAAGAAAAAGTGAAGTAGGAGATGATTTTGTGAGTCATAGCTGGTGATCAATGTAAAAGGTTTGCTGTGAAATTCTGATTATGATGACACCTAACGGGATCTTTTGCTGTTATTTATAGGCGAAAACACTGAAAATTCAAAGTGATTTCATTGGTTAAACTCAGAGTGGTAATGCCACTAGTTGGAAAAATCTAATGGCCAACTCTGCAACTAAATTATCATATTGGAGTATTTTTTTATCAGGTGATACGATCCATTTACTATTTTATTACTTCTTTTTTTCCATGCTAACAAAGCAAAGTTCCACATCTTTCAACTGCTCTCTTTCTGAAGCAAAAGGAATGTTGAAATAACATGAATAATGTCTTTGCTACAACAAGATGTCAAACTTAAAAAGTTAAAACATAGATGATCAATAGCACTACAGAAACAGCCAAAAACTCAGTGCACTGGTGACCTCTTACTTCAAAACTTTTTATACATAAGTTGCTAGTGATGAATGAATCTGCTGATTTTGGACAAAGCAAATTGAAGATTTGTTCTCAACTATTTCTAATTGGAAAACTTTTAGTTTCAATTCAACACATGCGCTTTTCACAATTGCTTGTAGTTTGAGATTGTTTCCAAATCAGGGCAATGGAGAGCAATTTAGAAAAAGAAGTTTACTGACACTATTTCTGAAGCAGCATGGACTGGTTGAAATTTTAGTATGATCATGAGGTGAGAAAGACATAATTCAGTAATCTAAATAGATGCATGTGGTAGGAGCAAATTCCAAAACCTGACTAGGATCTCATATTAAAGATTCATGAGAATGTATTGTTTAAGTCTTTAAGTCAATGTGCAGAGATAAGGGGCGGCCTGCACACAAAATGCCTAATGTTTATCATATAAATACAAAGGAGTGGAAGTACAAGTGTCACTGAGGTGAAGGCTAATGCCACTACATTTGCACTTCTGATAGTTTTAACTTCAGAAAAGAACTGGACTGGGTGGGTGTATGTCATCCTATTTTGCTTTGTGGTAAGGTAAGAGAAAAAAACTGGAGATCTAACAAAACCTATCTCTTCCATTGATGGCATATCCTTTCAGAGAGGTAGTTCAAATCCAATGAACTTGGGTTCAATTTTAAAAGAACTGAGAACTGAGATACTGATGTAAACCAACCTATAAATATAACTATGTTGTGAAGTAAAATAATTCTAATATAATTCTATAAAAACAAGAAGAAGAAAAAAAAGGTATGACATTTTTCGTAACGATTTAGCCTTGGTGATACAAAGTGAACAAAAAGAGAAAAGATGAACACATAATTACAGAACTATTCCATGTATGTAATAATGTAAGGCTTGTTGAACTGAAAAAGCATTGTGTTCTTGCTTCTTAGGTTGACTTGTCCATATCATGTACAACATAAAAAGGGTACAAAGATAAGTTGGCAAACATGAAGTAGTGGCCAATTGAAGTGAACTATAATGATGCATGTGGAAAACTGATGCTTAAAAATGGAAAATGACTAACCACATTGCCTGACATGATTGCTAGGAATCATGTATTTCATTTTGGATCCACACCAATTGAAAAGGAGCACTCATGCTGAAATCCCATCACAAGATTAAGTTTTTACAAATCTGTAGATGGGCAATTGGCATATGGTGGACAATGCCATCAATCAAAAACTCATCCTAAGATTCACCAAAAGCACTTGTAATTGCAAAAGTTAGGTTATACCAGTTACTCAATGTAATGTGTTCTTCCCCTCGTACCCAAGTTCAAATTCCCTCGCTCTAAATTAGAATAATTTATATAATTTCTTATATAATATAAATAAATATGTGAAAGTTGTGTGTTTGATGGTAATCCTACGGGTTTCACGGTTATATTGTGTTTGGAAGTTGTTTAAATCAACATGGCCTATTAGCTCAGTTGGTTAGAGCGTCGTGCTAATAACGCGAAGGTCGCAGGTTCGAGACCTGCATGGGCCACTTTTTCTAACTTCTTTTTTCTTTTTTCCGGGTTTATCCTCCTGAAAACAAACTGTTCCGGCTTTTAGATAATAAGGCTCTGTATATGGGCCCAGTGATTAGGGTTTGAAATTCTTCATTGAGATTTTTGATTCAATATTTGTTTCTTTCTTCTAGAGAAAAACGATTTCTGACAAGAACCCTACCATGGTTTCAAATTTTGCTGGTTATATCTCAAACCAGAAACCACCATGAATTCCACACCTGAACCAAATCCTGCTGATGAAGTCCTCCATTGAGCAAGTGCTTATGACCATTGTTGTGTCTAAATATTTTAGTTAAGCAGTAGAGAGAGAGAGAGAGAGAGAGAGAGAGAGAGAGAGAGAGAGAGAGAGATGTGCCCATCAACTTCATTATTCAAATAGAATTGTACAAAGAGAACTGAATGCCATCCCAAATGCAAAGTACCTCTATAAAAAGATGCAAAACAAAAAAAGTGATCACTATGATCACTGCCAAGAGCTATGACATCCCCATACCTTTTTTTACCGTACTATACATCTCAATTAAATCAATAAAAATCATTTCACAAATTATGGCTACTTAACCAAAATCCCCCTTCTTCTCAAGACTCCTCAGGGAAGGCAGAGCCATGCATGTACCAATAACTAAGTAGACCTTCTTCAACAAAAATGGGGCACCACCAATCACTCCTAAAGCGAATTGATGGCGCTTACGGGCTTGCCTCTTCCCATGGTGAAACCCCTAGTCCCATCTGGCATTCTTGGGCCCTTGGCATTCTGTTTTGCAGGTGCTTCACACTGGATGGTACTGCTTGACTGTGGAGATGGAGCAATCAGGCCACGGCCACTCTGTCCCTGGCCACGCCCTCGGGCCTTACCGCGCCCCCAAGCCCATCCTTTCTTGGATGCCGCCAAATTTTCTTCCTACCCAAACATATTCTCATGTGAGATCAACGTCTTATTTGAAATTGATAAAACTATTTGTAACATATCATGCAGTATTGCTTCATTGTAAACATAGCATGCAATCTACTTTGTACAACTGACATTTGGTAATTTCAAATTCTAACACTATTCTCAGTCCATCTGAGGGATCTACATGCTGTAAAAAGACAGTGTTATGTTAATGTAATGGCATGATACTATGATTGGTATGCAAGGAAAGACTCACATTAGGACTATCGGTAACCAATTCAGGGTTGCTTGGCTGAGAAGTTTCTTCTGCACAGTCATATTGTGGCTCATCATCCTCTAAAATGCCATCGAAATCAGACTTTCGGTTCTTCAAAACAGATTTTGGCTGTAAATTAAATTACATCAGAAGTAATGAGGCTATGTCAAACAATTCGAGGTTACATATATCGAAGTTTTATATAGACATACCGAGCGTCTAAGCAGCAACCTTACTCGGAGCCCTTTTCTCCAGTTCCTTTCATCACTCAACTTATCAACCTGTAGCACGAAAAAATATTAAGAAAACCAATGGTGTAACTCCGAAGTTATAACAGCAATCAACGTACCGCTCTCTCTGCTATATCTGTTGTCTCATACTCCACAAGTGCATGAAGCTTCATAAAATAAAGAAGAAATTTAAGATTAAAAGAAAACTTATACAATAAGTTCCTTTGGAATTATATGTATGGCTATTAGATTAAAAAAAATGGTTCAATTTAATCTTGTACCTTGTTGCTGATAATGAAATCGCCTTTGGACCGGGAAGAATTGGATTCATGGGGATGGCATATTCGGATGGTTTTCACACTGTTCTTGACAGCAAATGTAAATATACAGTGATGATTCTCTTAAAACATATGATAACACAAAAGAAAAGGAAGGGAAATAATAAGCCCAGTGCAAAAATCCAACCTTCCAACCACACTAAATATCTTCTCTAGGTTTTGATGAGAGTGATCTTCAGGCAAATTCTCTGCCACAACAGTACGCGACTGCAAGAAGGAGAAAAAGAAGACACAACATAAAATGATTCATGAAGCTATTTAGATCCATGTGGTTTAGGAAGAATCTGTTTTTACCTGCAATTCCTCTTTGTCTTTTTCAGTGAAAGGGTACTTACGTCTAACCTTCTTGCCATCTTCATTTACAACCTTTAATAACATTATTCAAGAACAATAATGAAAGCTTGAAGACCAAATGAGAAATATTATTCAGACAAGAGTAGAAAAGGAAAAAAACTGATCAGAAATTATATCAGACAACTTACAAGCTTTGACGAGGACCGGAGTGCTTGCGCAAGCATGTGGTTGTTGCTAATAAGTGACTTCATTTTTTTGGTAGAAGCAACAACAGATATTGGAACTGTTTTACAAAAAAAATCATGCATGAATTAAAAAGCATACTAAAAAATTTACTTAATCTATATAAATTACTCCTTGAAAATGCTTACCATAGCCTTCGGGATCTTTACTTATGTGTTTCACTAAAGATTCATTTGCCAGCAGACTCATGTCGCTGAACTGGTACTCCACCTGTTTTATGCAGAAATAGTCCTTAGATTCAGGAGGTGCTGTCATAGTCCAGTCCTAATTGCTTAATGACTAGCATCAATAAGGATGACAGGCAACCAATATGTAAAATGCCTTAACATCTCATGCATATTACAGAATTATAACATGAAAAGGAAGCAAGATGATTTATCACTTGTAGAGGGATTTCTCATTGTTATAAACATTTAGAGACGGGTTCCCTTATGGGACAAAAGCTTTCAATGACTTCAGGGGTAAATCTCCTGCCTGACAATCCTGGAATTGCTTCTCATCTGAAATTGGATAAGGTCCACATTATTTATGAAGATCCTACTACCGAATTTCATTCAGAAACGAAGGTGCTAGGTAGAGGGGAAACCGGGGAATTTGGGTTGGAAGGTTTGAATTGAACGGTACCCAACCTCTGGCGATTAGAGCTGCTACCATACTAGACATTCACTAGACCTCGAAAACTTAAACGGTTAGAAAAATTGGCCGACAAATGTATATCAAATTAACAGTAAGTTCTTCAGATAGCAGGTGTGTGAATCTGAATCAATATAATCTGACTTGCAAAAGCCATGGAGGGGATGGGAATAAGTGAAGGACCTAAAAGGATGATACCACTATGCCCAACATGATCCAAACCCTGACATATAATTTATCTTCCAAATAAAAAACAGATCTTGCAGGTACATAGTTTAACAATATAATCTAAAAGAATATAAATAAAAACCAATACACAAATGTAGCCAATTTCAAGGAGCTCAACAGGAACAACGATATTTGCAAAGAAAAAAAATACATAGAACATAAGATAAGACAAAACCCAAATATAAATGCATGAAAGGTAGGACATTTAAACACAGAATCATCCAAAGAATATAATCACAGTAAACAATAGAGGCCTAACACATAAACTATAAAGGATGAACATTCACAGAAACATTACCTGTTTGATGATCTTCTGCTGAAGATCATCTGGGAGTGCATTCTTGGATCGATTGGCAAGAGGGATGTTGGGATTATTGGGGATCAAATAAGGAGGCAACTCCTGGTCCCCAATGTAAAACCAATCAGGGGAAGCAGAGTCACCAAGAAAGTGAAAGCAGGGATAAAAATAACCAGAAATGGGCATCTGTGTATGTGATCTTGGCACAAATTCAGGTGCTTGTGCATTGAATTTGAAGGATGGGCTTATTGGGTTTTCTTTCACTACCATTTCTGGGGCCTCTTGGGTTTTCTCCCCAGGTGGTTGTGCTTGTGCCATGTTTTTTTTTCCTTTTTGCTCTTCTTCTATTCTCTCTGTCCCTCTCTCTCTCTCTCTCTCTCTCTCTATCTGCCCACTCTCTCTATGTGTTTCTGATTTTTTTAGAGTGTTAAGGTTTTTTCTGATTATTGTGTGCAAGTTTAGTAACTGTAATTTGATATTGAAGCCTTGTTTGGCGCCCAAATATTGGGGCATCCGTATTTCAATCTGGGATTTGTAGGGACTGATTTTTCTTACACATGACCGTTGCTTGAGGGTTTGACTGGTTATTTTGAGGTTTCCTTTTTGCCCAAGTGTCCTCTTTTTCTCTCTCAACTAGTCCTACAAATTTGGTCATACAATTACATTTATGATTCATGTGACCGTTTTGGGAGATAAAGAGAGTGCACTTCTAACAACCTCCCTCTCGCTCTCTCTCTCTCTGCATTTTTTTCTTTTCAAAAAGATAAAAAGGAAGACAATTTTAGCATGGCGACACACACAAAAGTATTGTGTGCATAAAGTTGAAAGAAAATAACTTCCAATTGATAATCTTGTTATAAATAAACTGATAAACTCAATGTAGAGTATTAATTAAATTATTAATACTGTTTTTTTTTACTTTTTTTCATTTTTAAGAGTGTTGCTATTTCCACCCCTCATCCTATTTTTCCACCCACCATATAAATTTGAAAAAACACAATCCTATCTTTCTACCCACCATTATTCATAAATACCCATATCTGGGGTGACTGTGGAAATCTGGGGCTAGGGGTCTAGGTTAAGAAATAGAGGAGGAGGATGGTCCGAGCAGGTGGGTGGAGGCTAAGAGACAAAGGGTGGGGTGGGGTGGGGTTAATTTTTTTGTATTCTTTTATTCTTTTTTTTTTTAATCTATAGCAAAAGATAGAGAATGGTAAAACATTCAAAATACCAAAAAATGCCCTTGGTTAATGCAAACATTAAGAATTGAAATTATTAACTAAATAAGGATAATATGGTAAATTCACACTTTTTCATATTTAAATAATTAAAATTTAAAAAAAAATCAGATAATGGATCCTATTTTTATGTAATACAACTATCCATTATCTTTTTTAATTCTAAATTAAATTAAAATTTTTTTTTAAAAAAAGCATCTCGCAAGCACGGAAGTGCGTGCAGAGAGACTAATGAGTTTTAATGTGTTTCCTTAAGTTCTTAGAAGTCATTTTATAAAGGGTAAATTTGTCTTTGAAATTTCGAAGATAAAGTGAGTGATAAAATAGAACAGGTAGGTGAAAATAGCAGCACTCATTTTTAATCATGTAATAAAACTATCTTCAGTTCTAAAACAATGAATGCATCATTAATGGATAAGTTTTAGATGATACATTTTTATTTATCAAATGTGCATGATTAATAATGTAAGAGAGATAACTAAAGATGAGTGGAGAAGAAATTATCTTTGTGATACTAAAGATGAGTGAAAAATAACACAAACTACACGAATTAAAAAGTGTAATTTAGCTTTTTGGGTTACCAGTCCCCATCCAAAAAAAATTAGTGTATTTAAAAAGTGTTCGATTATAGTAGATATGGGCTTAGTCAAATTGACTAGTGCGGATACGCTCCCCACTCTGCACTCCCATTTCCGTAATTTAGATTAGATTAAAATAGAATATTATTTGTATAAAATTTAAAAAAAATTGTTAGATTATCTATTTATATGCTCTCTATTATTGCTGCTTCACCCACTTGAGATTTGGCCCAATAGATTTTTTTAGCCCAATATAAATTCAAAAGCACAAAGTTGAGGAAAGCCTTATTACGGATCAAGCAAAACAATGGTGGAAAAACTGCTAGCACAACAATAGAAGGCCAGCCATTTAGGCCCAATGAGATGTTAAAAGGACGTAATTTAAGACTTCAACTTTCCATTTGGTCCATTTCTAAGCAAGAACATCAGTTTTATCACTACTGTGTGAAGACAAGTCCGTGATGAAATAGTCAATATACTTTTTATTTACTTGTTGATAAATTACATTGTCTCTAGAGTTGAGATAAAATTATGAGTAACGGACTTATAACTTAAGTGATTAAGGGCTTGTTTGAAAGTGCTTAAGGAAGGACTGAAAGCGCTTTTTACTAACTAAAAGAGCTTTTAATAGTGTTTGACAGAAAATTTTAAAAGCACTTGCTATGTGCTTCTTCATGAAGCACTCCCAAATGCTTTTCCAAGAAGCACTTGGATTTTTTTATGAAAATTCAAGATTTTTATAATGAAAGCGCTTTTGTTAGAAGCGCTTATGAGCAGAAGTTCTTTCTAAAGAACCGGTCCCAGACAAGCCTTAAGGGCTCGTTTGGTACACCGTATTAGACTTTGGATAGGGGTAAATAGTCTATGTCAGGTGTTTGGTGTCAACTTGTATTATTTAATTACCCGGCTATTTTATACGGATTGGGCTTTTAATACTCTCCTTACCTGACTAACTAATACAACCCACACACCCCGGATTAGATAATACATGCTTAATTATACGGCTAGGGAATAAGAACACGCATTCTATGAAAAAAGTCAGACGCTCTTTTCATCTTCTTCTCCCTAGGATTCTCTGCTATCTTCTCCACATGTTATTTTCTTCACTCTTCTCCAGGTATCCATCTCTCACTCTCTCTCTCTCTCTTTCATACTCTCTCCAATATGCTTCTTCTTTCTTCTTCTCTATTCTTTATATATTTCAATTTTTTATTAAGTTTTTGTGGAAAATAGGTTATTAATTTTTCTTTTTTGACATTTTTTTAATCGAATGTTTTCTTTGTATGTGATATATTGATTCAACGTTGTGGGAATATTTAGATTGTTGGTATTAAACAGAGTAGTTGTAGTTTTCGTCCAAAAACAAACAACTGTGCTAGTGTTGGTAGTTTAGTTGAATACATACATACCTGACGATTAGGTAGCAAAATTACAAAATTAAAATTGTATGAACTTGAATTCTAGGTACCATTTTTTTTTTCTGGGCGACCATGGGCCCTTTATGATGTTTTCCTCTTGAACCATTTTCTTGATTGATAAATTTTCTCTCTTCCTTTTCTTTTTACGATTCCCAAGCTTGTGGCCTTGGCTCTTTTGATTGCATTGCTTCTGTTTTGCTGCTACTTTCTCCTTCTTCTTGTTGGACATGGAAACTTTGATGTCCAATACAGACATATGCAGATCAATATTCATAATACAATTCTAATAGTTAAACCACATATATTTCTGTATATGCAATCGGGATGGTATTTTGTAGCCTTTTGTCATGTGTAGAATTCTACTTATTGTTGTATTATTCTAATTTCCAAAAAAAAATATGAATCTTATGGTATCTTGTCATATGAATCTTACCAAAAAAAAATTCATGTCATTTGAATCTCAATTTCCATTAAAATTATCAAAGATTTTTTATTTATTTTTAAAATAGTTTGATATGATGTTATCCGGAACATCACCAAACACAGTATAACTTAGTCAGACTATTTATCTGGAACAGCACCAAACGCCTTATAATATTATGGATAAATAGTCAGTACTCTCCGGAACAGATTAGTACTATCCGACGGAAATTAGTCAGTACAGTCCGACGTACCAAACGAGCCCTAAGAGTATCAAGGAGATTCTCCAATAAGTATTTTACGTTAAGGATTGGTCACATATTTCTAATCTCGACCGTTAGATTACATATATGTTGTATATTGAATTTACCAACACATCTAGTGAATGCAATCCGACGACCAGGATTAGAAATATGTAACAAATCCTTAACTTAGAGACTTATTGAAGAATCTCTCAAGAGTATCAATCCTTGCATTAGAGGTTATGTGTTTTCAAGTACAAGCAATAGTCTAAACTACAGGTGAGGAGGGTTCCTCACACACACACAACCAAGATGTCATGGTGATTCGAACTTGAAACTTCTTATCTGCAAGTCAATGTCCTTTTTCACTAGGCTAGACTTCGTTGGCTAGAGGTTATGTGTTTGATTCTTCCTCACTCAATATCAATTGTGTTGGCTAGAGACACTAACTTATTACACCAACTGATGCATTGTCGTTTTATTTATTTTCTTTCTAGACCCGCTATGGACTTTAAGTATTTGCAGCAAATAAAACATTGCCACCAATCATGGGGTAAATTGAGAATCAGATACAAACAACTGCCAGAGAATCTCAAATATGCGTTGTTTAAGGCACTTTTCTTATTTTATTGATGGTGAATTTGGTTCTGAAAAGCCTGAATCATAGAAAAACTGAGCAACTCCACAACTGATATGTCAAGTTGCCAAATCTGCCAAAGCTGTCATGGTATTGCACAAATCTTGTCAACATGGATTATCAAACACAGTTTCCTTTGGGTGTATGCAACACATGGGAATCTCAGATAGAAAGTCCTGGAAATAGTTAGTTGCTTGGCCTTTGTACCAAATTTCCAAACCCTATCTGTAATTGCCCAATTGAATGTGTTTTCCATGTCAATTATTCCAAATTATGTCATCCCCATCAGCAGGGATCATTATCTATGGCTGGTCTTTGAAGGAATCTTTAATGAGAATGCTGTTGGTGTGGGCCAAGCACTTATATTTTGCTTCTGCTGCCATGTGACTTTCTCAAATGTGTGTAGCTGCTTCACATATTCTATCTCCATTCTACCAATAGAGGAAAGAGAATAGCTATTGGGTTTGAAATCTGATCAGCTTACTCAAAACCAGAAGAATAAAATAAACCCTCTTTTTAGCAAGAGAAATTAATTAGAACCTCCATCATTTTCATTCACTTCTGTCACCAAACAAACCATTTATACCATCCACAAAAATGGGCCCTCGGTATGGGCTCCCTTCATTATATCTTGTCTATAAGATTCTCTCTATTATTTTGCTTGTGACAGAGACTGTTTTGTCATGCAGCTCAGATAAACATACCAACTGATTATGTTTTTTTTTTTAAAAGTGGGATATGACAGGGTTAGGTATAAAAGATAGAATCAGCAGGATTTAGTATAATTCTAATAAAGAGGCTTTTTTTTTTCCTCCACGGTTAGGAAGGAGAGAGGGGTTTTCTCACGCATACACCGTCAAGGTGCAATGAGAGTTCGAATCTAAAGAAATTGACTAAATTATCGTATCTTTTGGAATAGTTATCATATATTTGTTTAATTCATTATCATATCATTCCGGGGAAGAAAAAAAAAAGCAAAAGATAGAGGTTTTTTTTTTTTTTTTTTTGGGGTCAAAGGGATTAATGGTCTTGAGTAGCTGAAACAGAATTGCTGGAAAAGGAAAGGCTAGGTTGGCTCATGAGTTTCATTGATTTGGCCTTCTGCATATTTGAGCCCTTCATCATTTCTGATTTTACCATTTTTGTGTCTGCAATTAGGACAAATGTCATAATCGTTTTTGGTTGGATTTTTCGCTTTACCCTGCAACAGTTAAAACCCCTTAATTAAGAACTCAAACTGGTACTTATTAGGTGGCCTGAATTTGGGAGAATAATGTCAACTTATTCCTTGTCTACTTTTCATAAAATAAGAAACCATCAGTTCTCAGAGGGATTGAAGATAATGACAAGAAAATAGAGGAGATAAGTGCGGATCTTGTCCTTTCATCCTGTTCAATACAGCTAAAACCCTTCCAATCTGCCAACCACCAAATTGAACATTGACACTTTTTTTTTTTAATTGGTAGCCAAAACATTGAAATTAATCATTGCTCTCTTTCAAGCATGTTTATCTCCTGTCCTAGTAAATGCATTGATGGCTTTATTTTAGAGAATTGTTCATAAAATCTTGTTCAAATGCTATGTAAATTAGACTCGGTCCTAGATGCAATTCAGAATAGAACATTTGAATGAAGCCAAAAGAGTCTCACGGAGCCTTGACAAAACTTAGGTTTTTTTTTTTTTTTTGGCCCACAGATAGTAAGGAGGAGGGGTTATTCTCACACACCATGTCATGGGGATCAAACAGTAGACCACTAGTCTTGACAAGCACTAACTAGAAGAGTTAAAGATAATTTCTTCTTTTCTTAGTACAAACGAGAGTCTAAACTACAGAGAAGGGGGATTTCTTTCACACACACAACTATGATACTGTGACGTTTCGAACCTAAGACCTCTAATATGCAAGTCAATGCCCCTTTTCACTGGGCTAGAAGCAAGTTAAAGATAACTTAAACAATAGAAATATTGGCAAAATGGGATTGAATTGAAGACTCAATTTCATTAGAGCATCTCCAGCGCGCAAGGCCAGCTTGGGCAGGAGGGGGCCCAAGGGCCAGAATCCAACTCCACCGCGCCAAGTCCAACCTGGGCAAGGGGTGGGTCCCATTAGCCCAGGCAAGTCCATGGGCAAGTTCAGCCGGAGCTGCTGCCTGGGCAAAATGACACAATACCGATGTCATAATGACGTCAGCAACTAAAAAAAATTGAAAGAAAATTGAAAAAAAAAAGAAACCAAAAATTTCATATATTAATAAATACCTAGCCATATTCTTTACTTCCCACACCAAAAATTCTATACAAATTCATCTCCTCATATCTCTTGTGAATATCAATTGCCTTTCTCATGTGAATAGTAATTGCCCTTACCCTAGCCCATAGGGGTGGAAACAAAATGGCAAGGGCTGCCACTACAACCTTTGCTTTGCCTTTGCTCATAGGGGTGGAAGTGCTCTCAATGCAAAACCATTTTTTTTTATTACTATAACCAATATTTTTCAAATAATATGATGGAGTAATTAATTATCATCTCATTTGAGCTTAGGAATGTCAAGCAGACGCATAGTTTCAAAATGCTATGGACCAAAAGAGGACAATAGTTATCTTGAAAATACCAAAGTTGTCATCTACTTGGGAAGGCATACCTCCAAGGACGTTAGAATATGTTAGCTGTTAGAAGGTTCACCTTATTCTCCTGATAAAAGCTGATATGTGGTTCTGCGAAGTCCTAAAGGTTTGGTATCTGGAGTTGTCCAATCCAGGGTGAAAACATGAAGAGAAAAAGCAAACCATTCTGCACAACTTTTTTATTCTATTTGGATTTGTGGAAGTCTTTAGCAATTTTGACCAAAAAGAAAGAATTCATACAACGATTAGGCAAAACTGAAAACAAGATGGTTCGAGTGCCTGGATTTTAACAATCATAAAGCATAGAATTTTGACATTTTCTTTTTCTTTGGTTGAAATGTTCAATTGATGTTTGCTGTTGGATTTCAAACATTTCATCTGCGTCTTGGATTTCATAGTTTGACCAATACTTCCATCATTCCTCTGAAGATAATTTAGACAAAGGAGTTCTCTTCAGTCTGAGAATTAAAAAGGGATGAAGCTGCAGGGTCAGTTTTCAACAGATTGGGAGAGAAACAGATTCCTCAGGGTCCATTTAAGATGAGATCATGATCGAATTGTTCCACCACCTGAAATGCTCAAGAACCCATCTGAAAGACTTCAAATCTAAAACAATAAAACTTCCATGGAAACTATGAGCTTGATGTAGGAAAAATGGCCTTGTTTCTTCCATGGCCATGAGGACCTAACCAAAAAATTCTTATACCAATTTCGTGACAATAAAACTCATACTCAAGACATAGGGGAAGGGAAACTAATCCTGCAAAATTTCATAGCCGCTCTGTCTCTCTCAAGATCCTTCTCCTTTTATGTATAATGTAATTATATTTTTCTTTATATTCATTGGCTCCTCCCATGTATAAATATATCTGCAAAATTGATAGTGGATAAACTCTATACATCATCTTTTCCAGGTTTTTGAATGTGACCTTTCCAGCTATAACTTTCAGATTTTGCATCTTCATCATCTTCATCATCTCCACCTGTTCCAGTTAAATGGAGGGGACCTTGGGGTGAGCCAGACTGGGAACTACTAGCCTTTGAAGAATCAGCATATTGATCTTGGGACATCCACAAGCCCCCCAAAACAACTACAGATTGATTGTCTGGGGCTGCGGTGGCAGTTGGAACTCTTCTTGTGTGAAGTCGGTATTTCTGCATTGACAAGAAAATTCGCTCAATTTTAAACATCAACATTCAATGTCAAAAGTGATAAAAGTGTTTGAAAGTTCAATCTCATTCTTTCTAAGAACGAAGACTTCCAAAATGCCTTCTCCTTTGTTACTTTGAAATATTTTCACATAATCAAACAGAAGCAAGGAAAGGGTAACTTAGAACTGACCTGCAAATGACTCTTCACTTCGTCATTGGTCAAGCCATCAACCTGCATGAGTTCTCTAATTTGCTTTGGAGTGGCCACTGCAAAAGATCCAAAAAGTTCAAGTTAGACACTAGATATGGTAGGGGAAAATAAAGAGAGTATAATAATCCACCACAGCAATGTATGCAGAGAGACAATCAATTTATCATTGAGCTAGCAAATCCATCAATATCTGTTATGCAACAAATATTCTGTCACTTGCCAGATTCATACTAATATCCTTATACATATGTTTGATTAATAGCACAAAATTTTCTGGAGTTCAACCATTGAAAATTAAAGTAGCCTAGCCATAGAAGGAAACTGACAATACTTGCACCTTTTCCAGATTCAAACATTTAATAATCCACAATTCCATTGTGAACTCTAAAGAATCAAATCCATGAAACCAAAATAATGAGCAAACAAAACAAATTTGGAAACTAACTCCAATTTAAGTTATAGAATCTAGACTCTCACAATCACGAAAGTAAGACATACATGTTAATTTACATTAGAACCTGAATTTCAGATTCAATATCTAACAGTTGACCAGAAAAAAAAGTTCCAATATCTAACCTTGTGAACCTCCAAGTTGCTGCAAGGCATTGACGAATCTCCGATGCAACTCCGGCGACCAGCACCTTCTCTGTTTCCGGCTAGTTGGCTGCTGCGGCGGAGTCCGCATATTGGATTGAGCATTGGCAGTAGAGAAGGAGACTGCCCTGCCACAAGTGGATCTTGAACCACTGGAAGCTGATTCTTCCTTTGGATTCTTGATTCCTGGAGTGAGCAAAGACAGCCCATGAATTGGCAATTCCTCCTTGTCTTCCTTCCTCGCCGCCGTGACAGAGAAAGCAGGGTATGTCTTAAATGGCATGAATGCTCTTCCACCAGTCCTATTTCTACATGTCTGGAAGGGATCCTCATTTGCTAACCCATTTTCTGCCTCATTTCTCTGCCATAGTTTATTGTCTCAGTTAGAAGATAAAGTTCAATGCTTTGTTTAGTTTTGTTCAAATTTTTTGATGTTCTGTTTGTTTACCTTAGAATCAATTTCAGAAACTTGCTTTCGATCATATGGGAAATCACTAGAGGGATGTTGATAATTATCAGTGTTCCAAAGCTGGACAGAGCTCATCCAATTCTTCTTATCCCTACAGTCTTTTTCTTTCTTATTGTTATTGGTTCCTCCATTGTTTTTTTCACAATCTTTCTTCAATGGTATGAATTCTTCCAACACCGGTTGAACATTTGGTGCCGCACATTGCATTGCATCTTCCTTCAGAGCTAGAATCGCTGCAATCAATATGAAGAAAGCAAACCCAGAAAAAGAGTTAGAACGAAACAAAAACCCATTGATCAATATCTTCCAAACTAGAAACCCATTAACCATTTCGACCACACAAAAAAACCCATTAACCAAAACCAACAAACACGAAAAACCCCAATTCTCAAATCGAACTAATTTAATCATTTACTGAATACCCATCAATCAAAACCTTAAAAAATCCAAAACCCCATCTCCAGAATCGGTTCCTCTTTTCCCCAAAAAAAAAAAGTTAAAATGGAAAATATGTACTTAAAAATCGAAGTTTTAATGTTTTAGTGGAATGGAAAAACAAAAACCAACCATCATTCAAGAGAAACATGCAAAGAGGAAGCTCGCGCTTGAAGGCGTCGATCTTCCTCATCTCTTCCTCCAATCGCTTAACAAAATCGTCAAGCTTGGACAGCCTTTCGGACACATTACCGATCATTGAAACCTCCCTGAGGAAATCACTGATCGTTTTAGGCACAAAAGTGGGTCTAAAATCCAAGCTCAGTTCAGGAGGAACCGAACCCATTTGAGATTTTTGGAGATTTGGATCCTTCAGGTATTTTGGTTTCTCTTTGCAATCGCTTGTTGCTTTGTGTTTGCGTGTGATGTACCAGAGAGAGAGAGAGAGAAAAAAACAGAGAGGTGAAAACCGAGAATCAGAAATAGTGAGGATCTATTTATATAGACAATGTTATAAATAACACAGTGAGTAGGGTGTTTGGGGGCAGAGAAAAAGTGGGAAAATTAAAAAGGAAAATAAAAATCGAAAAAGGAAAATTAAGTCGAGAGAGAGAGAGGAAGAAGAAGAAGAGAAGTTTCTATTGAGGGAGAGAAAGCAGCGGCCAGTTTGGACGGGTTTTTAAAAAAGTCTCTTTCGTGGCGTCGCGTCTTTTATCTACCCTTCTGTCATCCCGAGTTAACCCGGGCTTTTTTCTCTTCTGAGTGAGTTAGCTCGGGCATCGAAAGTCTACTTTTTTGTCTCTCTAGTAAATACTCGTATCAATTTGTTGCTATAGTATCTTGACAAAATAAATAAAGATAGTGACGGTGGTAGAAGAATAATAATATTCATATTGTTTGAAGAAGTGGAAACTATTTTTCCCTTGTATTGGATGAGTATGTATGCACCAAATAAGGTATGTTATGTTGCGTTCAAATTTCAGATATTTATTAATGATTTTTTGGGTTTTGGATTTGTTTTGATTGTTTCATATAATTATCAGATTACAAGCAAATTTTTATTTATTTTTGGGTTAAATACTTTTTTGGTCACTCGGTTTTACACGAAAATTCAATTTGATCATTGAGAAGAAAAAAAAAACCTAATTGGTCAATGTGTTTCTCAAAGTTTACAATTTATAGATATTCTGTTATGTTTTGGTTAAGTGCAGTTTTTATTTTTATTATTTCAAGAAGCACCTTTAGTCTTCTTCCTTTAACTCAACGAGTTAGGGTATGTTTTACTATTAGGGTTTAACAAATTTAGGAAAATTTTGTGTTGAAATCGAATTGTGGGGTGTAAGGAAAATAAAAAAACGAAACCAAATTAAAATGAAATCAACAACTTAACAATATATTTTGGTGCTCTATCATCATGATTACGTCTCATTGCCATCCAAGGTCACAGTACAATTCTCACTCAATCCGAAGTCACAATTTTGATATCAGCACAAGATTTCTCCCAATTTCTTAAACCCTAATAACACAATATATTCTAACTCATTGAGTTAGAGGAAGACTAAACGTGCTTCCTAGAAAAATAAAAATAAAAATTGCCCTTGACGAAAGATAGCGGAATGTCCATAAATTGTAAACTTTGGGAAACATAATGACCAATTTGGCTTAATTTTTTTTCCTCGGGGACCAAATTGAATTTTCGTGTAAAACCTAGTATCCAAAAAGGTATTTAATATAAGCGATAGTCTAAACTACGAGGGAGAGGGGGTTTCTCACATACACACTACCACGGTGTTATAAGGGTTCGAACCTGTGACTATTGGTTTGCAAGTCAAGATCATTTTCTACTGGGCTAGACCCGTTGGCCAAACAACTCTTAAATAGGTATATTTTTTGCTTTCCAATTGTGGCTTAGCATTTATGAGATTAACATGAGATATATTAAATAAATTTGGTCTAATAGTATTTGTCTCCGCTTGATTGGAGGAGATCTCAAGTTTGACTAAAATGGATGACGATGATGATATATATATATATATATATATTTGTGATAAGTTCAATACCTAATTAAATGTGACTAATCGTATACACTCGTTTTAAGTGTATGAGTCCGTTATATTATATTGTGTATGGAGGCATGCATCCTCACTATATAAGGGGGATGTTCATGAAGGAAAAAGAGGTTGAACAGCCAACACTCACATGTAACATTCAAACCCATGATCTAATCTTGGCCAAGTGTTTTAAAGCAAACAACTTGCCATCCAAAATCTATAATTTAATGACCAATTTAGCTCACATGAATGAATGCCTCTTTTATTCTTCAAAGCAACAAGATATATATGCTAGAGAATCAGATAAAGAAATTGATCTTAATTTTGCTCAATATCCCCACATGCTTACTTGAGTTGGCCAATTAGGGTCAATTATCTTAAAGCAACCCTTCATGAAGAAAAGGTGAAAGGAAATGGTCAATAGGCAGTCTAAGCCATAACTCAAAAAGCATCCAACCACCAATTTGAGGCCTCATCACCAACTTTGAACCCAATAGATGCTCTAGAATTTGGTCATTTTTGTTGTGTGAAACATTTCTGAAATGGCAGGTAAAAATAATATGGTAAAATATCTTGAAATGGTCAAATCTCACAACCTAAAAGTTGTTCTTCTTTCAAAGTTAATTATATTGAAATAGCTTTACATCTTTTATAATTTTGTTGTTGAGCATGGATCTCAACCCTCCAAATCCAATCTCCATTCTCAGTCAAATGGAGAATATAATTTTGCCCTAATTATAACTCACTTTTTGTAGCCCTGGCTTGTAGGTCAAAGTGGTGTTATTTCTTTAATGGAAACAGAAGGGCCACCAAAGTGGAATTTTCATGTTATAGTCAGTCTTTGTCCATTGAGATTCCTACAGATGTACAATATTTTATGACCTTCAGTCCTTCACCGCTGTTTACTATTCATGTGATTATTTAACAATTTGTAGAAAAAATAAATTTAAAAAATAGTGGTTGTTTGTTTACCATTGGCAGGGCTTTCTATGCTATTAGGTAGTGGTTAGCCTTTTTTTTTCTTTTCTTCTACCCCAATTTCAAAGGAATCCACCCCACTTTCAAACCTTAGGGTTCGGCTTGGTGGATCACCAAATTTGTTTCTTATGTGCCTTTTTATGGATTCCAAAACCCAACATTTAGGTCATCTTTCCTTGAAGGTTCGCAAGTTATTTGGCGTGTTCGAGTAGGATTAATCTCTACATAAAGTGTGATTTAAATATATTATCGCCCACTAGTTGGTTCGGAGCAATTGCTACTCCCGAAATTAGTTGAGTACATGATGAAAATTAAGGTCTCTCCCTATTTTCTTATAAGGATTAAAAGTAAAAAAATCAAAATAAATCTATAGATTCCGATTTGCATCAATTGATTAATGACACATAGAAAACCAACAAAATCCAGAGCAATTATTAAGGGGGACTATACAACATGTGATTGGGTGATGTTTATGGACCCATCAATTCAGCAAAGGTGGCTAAAAAAACTTAGAGATAAGGAATCTTGTGAAAAATGTTGGGGCCAACTTCGATATCGCCAGAGATTTCAGCAGGGAACAAATATATATGTTAACGTTGGCAGGAGGAGGGAGGAGGAGGAGAGAAGAAGATGCCCTTTTCAAGGAAAAAAAAGACAGGCTTTTACAGCCATTAGATTCCCATCTCTTTTATTTAGTCCATAGAATTGAAGAATCTATCTCAATTCTAGTATTCTCTTGAAGCTGCTCCACCAAATTCAATTTTCTTTGTTTTAAATATATTAATTAAAGAAAGTTTGGATTGGATCCGGCTCCAATTTCTCGCATCTCCATTAGTTTTTGTCGGATGCTTGTAAGCTAAGAATCTTTGTGTCTATTCCATTCCATTAGTTTCCTATCACATCCTTCCAATTTTTCTAGGACTTTTTATTTACATAAGAAAGCACTAACGTGTGTATCCACCACACACACACACACACACAAAAACACTAAAATGTATTTTTTGTGTTCAATTTTCTCTCTTAAAATTAAAGGAAAAAAAAAAACCAACAGGGTCTAGCCCAGTAGAAAAGAGACTTGACTTGTAGATCAGAGGTCTCATGTTCGAATCCTCACGGCATCATAGTTGTGTTTATGTGTGTGAGAAATCCCTGTCCCTTCTAGTTTAGCTATCACTACTTCCTTTTATTTAAAAAGAAAATTAAAGATATTCATTATTTTTCTCAAGCCAAAATGATAATTAATTGCTTTTTCTCAACCCACAAATTTATATATATATATAATGATCATATTCTTTAAACCTAGATATATATGAGTCAAATGGGCTATAAAGTTGTTTTCTCAACAATATATTAATTTCTGTCAACGAATTCCCTTGGCCAAAGGAACCGATTTATTATTTATTTTGGCCGGTGGCACTATATTAATTAATTCATGAAAACACAATACAATTGCAATTTTTTAATTATTTTTTTAACAAAAGTTAAGAGAGAGGGGAGAAACTCATACGCACAGAGATCATGAAAACTTGAACCCAAGACCATTTGGAAGCAATATAATTGCATTTTGTTAAATACGTTGTATGGGAATAAGATGAAAGTAATTGAAATTTCCAATTTTTTCCCCATATCTTTATCTTCTTGCTTCAAAAAATTAAATATTTAGAAGTTCTAAAAAAAGACCCAATTAATGCCTAAAATTTCCACCATTTCTTCAACAATTTAAATAATCTCTTTATTTCCCCAGAACAACTGGTTGGGTTTCCCACGTTATGTTTTGGTTCAAGTTGAGTCAATAGGTTGAAAGAAAAAACAAGTAGTTTGGTGGGTAATAAGAAGAAAATGATATAACCATGTTATGTTGTGAATCTACCAAATTCTTGCTTTACATATTTAAACGAAAACCTACTTGGTCAATGTTAATTGCTATTTTGAGCACATCTACACTGTTTTCCCTGTACATGTTCTCTATTATTTGTAAACTAAGAGCATCCGCAATGGGCTTCCTAAACCACCTCCTTAGACAAATTTTAGGGAGGAATTGTAAAAATGCAACTCCAATCATGCTCCCTATCCATCTCCTAAAATAGGGAGTCTTCTAGGAGCTCCTAAATCTGAGGAGAGAGAAACTACTCCTAGTGGCTCCCTATAATTTAATGCTACTTTATTTAATGAGTATTCCAAACCTTTATTTAATGCTAACTATTTTTTATTTTATTTTTTAATAGAGATGGACCAATCAAAAAAGAGTTATAACATTTATGACTCTCCAAATTAGGGAGTATGGTTGGAGTTGAAATTTTTTAGAGAGCTCCTAAAATGGCTTTATTATATTTTTAGCTAAATTTTAGGTAAGAAATAGAGTGCATCATTGCGGATGCTCTAACTAGAGAGTCTACATGTTCACATGTTTTTTATATTGACCATTTAAATTATTTTATTGAAAAATATTCCGAGTTCAAATGTCGTAAACGAGAACTTGACGTGAAAAGAAAGTTTGACAGAAGATTTATGCACCGAAGCCTAATCCAAATTTGTTCACATGGCCATTGTGATTTTTAAATCAAAGCACAAGAAATGGAAGAAGAAGATGATATCATGTGCAAACATCTTTCATGAGTGGTTTTACCCATGTGTAATTCTATCCCGTCAACTCCATTCATCCCCCTTGGTATAATTTCTCCAAAGGCACCCAGCAAATGACACCTTACCTAACAAGACTCCGTTATTCCAGCAAGTGCAAAATTAGCTACTCTTGTAAAATTCTAACCCATCTCTTAGTCTAATCAATGCAAAATGAAAATGGCAAGATTATGAGGGACTCGCGGAAGGGCATTTGAGTCATTTCACAGTGCGGTCTTTCCTTTCCTCTTTTTTTTATTTTTAGTACAAGCGATGGGTGGGCAGTTACACAGATATTCATTGGGGGACTAGAGGTTTCGAACCTCTGCCCACATAAATAGAGGTCGAAGAGCTCAATCAATTGAGCTATACCCTGTTGTTTGTGTGCTTATTTAGTTTTATATTGTTCATTATGATGGGTCAAAGGGGGATAAGATTCTCTCAATCCTGCTTCTAATGAAAGCAAATGATGGCATGGAATTGAAGCCAGGTCTTTGAACAATTCAAGAAAAAGATAAACAAAAGGGAAGGCATGGAATTTACTCTAAAGACTTTATAAAAATATAGAGATAAAGGAGAAAAGGAGAGAAAGAGAGAGGTAGCTTGGCTTGACCGCTTGAAAGCCAACCAACTTGTGTTTTGAGTGCCAAAGCAAAGCATCTCAATTTTGATTTGAAGATATTATTTTGGTACTCTCTAGAATCCAAGAAATGGTATCTCTGTACCACCCAACTGTTGGGTACTTTTCTACCACACAGAATATATATGATTTTATTTTTTCCACACGTTACCATCAAAGAAAGCAACATGAAGAATCACAAATAATTAATATATAAATTACCTTTTTTTTAGTATAAAAGAAATATAAAGATCTCTGAGTTTGAGTGCGAGTTGACTCACAGCCAACTCAGGTTTTACAGTGAAATTAAGGAGGTGACTGTTAATTCAACTCTTCCCCAAAGGCATGTATTAGCTAGTGAGTTTCCTTGTTGACAAATTTTAACAAAATGACATTGTCGGTAGGGATTAAGAATAATGCATTTTATTATTTATATAAATATATATAGGTAGATAGATCATCACCTACTTTATTCTTCATTTGAAAAAAACATAATTTTGATTACCATATGTTTACTCACGTCGCATCCATTGCTAAGCACGTTTTGTACGTTTTGTTTATTTATTTATTTATTCATTAATAAATTTTCAATATATTCAGCTCTATTATGAGATTCATAGAAAATATCATTAAATACACTAGTTATATATGATGTTGATTGTTACCACATCCGAATTCCAGCCCTATAGATTCATTGAAAAAAAATAAAACTTATGTAGATTATCACCCGGCCCTGGTGTACGTGTTAAGATTTTAGAGGGAGAGAATTGGATCCTCTACTCCATTTGTAGCTTTATGAGTTTCAAATGGTTTCATTTGAATGTTTATAACGCCCTCTGTCGACATGATGCATATAATCGATGACATGGTATATAATTTTGATGTACGTACAGTTCACATTATTAGGTGATACAAAAATTTCTCTGATTTGAAAACAACAAATCTTGTAAAGAATGAATTGATTATACTCATTTTTATATAACGAGAAAGGGAAAAGCATATGCATCTTTGCACCTTGCAGCTTCCAATGTGTACGTCTGAAAATTTCCACAAGATTCAGTGCATGAGCCAATTCCCTCTCACTTTCAAGATACTAACAAAGGCAAGTAGCTTCTTGTTGGGTCAATCAAAAGAACAAACACAATAAAATACCTAATTTAAAATGCTTCCGAAGAAGACACACACAATCCTTATCAAACCCCAAAAGCATCTTTCACGTGATGACAAGCTTTGTTCTTGCCATTTCAATTTCTGCGAGCCCTCCTCCTGAGGGAGGGTATCTTTTGCCTCTCTCTCTCCTTCCCCATTTTTTTTTTATTTTGCAAATAAGTGGGTCCCCTTTTGCATGCCAAGGACGGATAGAATCTTTTTAAATAATGCTAGATATCAAAAAAATTACAGTGTTTTTTTTTTCTTCCCGCAACTTTTTGTGAGGCTGTTTTTGTCATTAGGGTTTTGGTGTGTCTTTGTCTGCTTTTAAAGGAGTTGTTCAATGGCATTATTGGTGTGTTGTGTTCTTGCTTGGTCCTTGCAAGGATTCCACTTATTGGGCCCTCCCTCATGTCCTCTCCAACTACATCATCATCATTTTTTTCCACTCTCCCTTTTCCCATCGATCTTACCTTTCTAGAAATCAAGAAGTAGGTTTAATTCAGGGTAACAAATCAAAACTCCAGCTTGATAAATAGCAATTTTTTGATGTATATAGGTTCGGTCTCATGTGAGATCCAACTTGCAATAGTAGATCTCACCTATCGTATTAAATAATCATGTAGTAATGTTCGGAATATCACATTTATATAGACCACTTCCTGTAAGGTCGGATCCATTATAAGAGATATGAAACGCAATGTCATCATGTTATCTCCCTAGCATTTTCCATTATTTCTTACAAATTAATGCCTATATAATCTCTGTAGTGTTTTGAATCTAATTGCGTACAAAATGAGCTGTAAATAATTATGATATTTTGTCAGCTTGAACCTCCTCTCTTCATGCGCATGATGGAATTATACTACATTTGTCAAAGTCATAAATTCATGGTGTTCATTGTCACTAGCTAGCTACATGAGTTTGGACCACAAAGAGAAACTTTGGCTGCAACTATTAGAAAAAAGTTCGTTCTAATTTGATTGTCTTACTTGCCAAATTAATTGTGTATTCTTTAATAAACAACAAAAAGACAGTCGAATTAAAGAACTCTTCCAATAGTTAAAAAGTAAGAATTAGTTAATTTTATATTATCATTATATGCAAATCACACATTTTAAAATGTAGTCGGTAACATCTTAGTTTGTGTAGTTAGTAAATACTCGGGTACCGAGGTAAATGCTCAATAAAATTACTTGTATTTATAATTTTCTATATTTTAGTGAGAGAGAAAAAAAAAAGGAAAAAAAAGAAAAAGGAGACACTAATGCGTAGAGAGAGATATGGTGGAGATTCCGTCTTGAGTCTTGAATTGAAAGGAAAGCTTTTACGGTGGAGTGGTACGCAGTACGGTGAAAAAAACGTGGGGAGTGTCGGGAGCGCGATCATGGCTTATGACGTGGCAGAATGATGGGTAGGGAATCCGGATCGCCGCATACGAGCGGCGGTGCTTTTAACATTCAGGAATAATGGTGGGCCCAACACCCTCCTCCCATCAGATTCTCTCTTTTGTCGCCTTCGATTTTCCATTTTCCATTTTTGGGCTTTTGTTTTCTACTCTTTTTCATTCTCACCCTCTTCTTCTTCCTCTACAATTCTACACCACATATGCGTATGCCCATGTGGCCAAAGTGTGCCTTTCACAACTCTCCATTCCATCAAATATCAATGGTTTGGTTTGTGCTTTGCTTGCAAATAAGGATATTATGCTTATATTTTCGATGTTGATGCTTTGTCTACGACTGAAATCTACTAAAATTGAGACGTGTAACGCTCTTTTACAAGCATAATATCAATAAATAAATAAAATAAGTATAAATATCAAACTCCCTTCGCTCTTTTCATATTATGACTTAAAAGTGATCAGAGTTGCGACAAAATAATTGGTATCATGTGTTATATTTAATAACTCAATACAATTAGCAAAAAATTTATGTAAAGTGTTCGTATCGATGGTTATGTAAAGTTTTCATAAATAGATGAAATATTTGAATAAGATTTCATGTCTTTCACCCAAAAATATGGTGATAACTTGTTCACACAGAATAATTGGCCCAATTTATAACCACAGACACCAATTTAAAAGAGCATGAACTCGAGACCTTCCTTCCTTGCAAGCATTTTCTAAGATATATTGATTGCGCATTCTTATCCTCCATGATTAGTTAGCTCGCTGGTCCCTGTCCCTATAATAATGGCATCGTGCCCTCCAATCTGAGGACACAAGTCTCACGATCTAGAGCTGCTGCCACTAATACATCTCTAATTTTTGCCCTTGTAATAAAGGATTTTTTTTCTTTTATTTGGGAACTGACTTGCAATTTACCTTTTGTTCATCAAACAGAGGGTTAGTAGGTCGACCAAAACCCAATTAAATTTTGGTGGACATGTTTTGTAATCCCATTTGGAGTTAAAATAAATAAATACATTCCCATTTGGAGTTTAATAATGAACAAGAAGGCCCAAACATTTAGAGCCCTTTTGGAAGATTCAGTAGAAAACATTTTTACTCGTAAGCACCTTTGCTAGAAGCGCTTTTATTAGAATCACGTCAGAATTCTCTATTACAATTCCAAATGCTTCTTGAAAAAACCCCTAGCATGTGGTGTTTTCCAGAAAAGGCTTTTTATACAGAAGCACTTCGATGTTTCGTGCTAAATGTTTTCAAAACCACTTTTAGCCATTCCAAAATCAGTCTCAAATAGATCAAACACAATTGTTCCACATCAGAGAAGTGACTGTCCATAAAGGATAGTGAGGCCCAGATTGGTTACCAGATCATAACAAAAAATGCTCTGAGATTGAAGTGTGATCAAATTTCTCTCTTCGGATTGATGTATATATGATATCTGATTCTTAAACCACAGAAAGATAGAAAATTGGCTAATGACTGTATCATGCACACCAGAAAAACAATTTATTTTGCAACGATTGAACAGCGCTCCTACAAGACAATAACAGGGATTGAAGTTCTTTTCTGTCAATCTTCAATTTCAACTTATTATGCTTAGCATTTGAACAAACAAAAAACCGTTGCGCTAAGCTAAGCCGCCAAAATCCCTTGAAAAGGGAACGAAAAGAAAATGACACCGAGCCTGTAAACACATGCAGAAGAAAACTGTGAGCAGGGCATTGGTAGCAAGATCAAGCTTCTCAAAATTTCTATTTCCATTTCTTGGAGATGTTACGAGCATAAGAAGTACAAAACTTAGGAAAGGATAATGACTAGTGCAAAAACGCCCTCTTTTAATTGGGCTAAAACTATTTACACTTCAGCATCATTCTGTCCTGTCTTGATGAAATGAGCAGTCAGAAGCTTTGGGACTGAGAAGCCATTGAAGGGGTCGACCTCAGAAAGTTCTTTTAGCTTATCATCTCACTTCATTCTCCGCTTATCAGAGGGATCCTTCAAGGGGGAAAAACAGCCAAAAGCAGGTGTGAAGTTAAGCAGTCGGTACCAAGATCTTGTGGCACCCTAAAGCAATGGCAATACGGTAGAAAACAGTCATTAATGTATCTACACTATCAAATGTAACGTCTTCCCTCAGGTATGTCTATCCCATTGAACTTCAAGTAACTGGAAAATGGGCCAATTTTACCTGAATGATTCCCGGACACTATAATTTGGATTTTAGACATACATTAATGGGAAATAGAAGTAGGCAAAAAATTAAGCTGCTCTGAAATAGTGTGTTGGATCAACATCATTCAATGTTGGGCCGAAAGTGGTAGGAGAGAAAGAAGACCCAAACCATCTTTCTTTAGTCATTTTCATTTTGCTTAGGGTCATCTGAATCTGAATATTGAAATTGGTGCTGAGACTCACAAGTTCATAACTGAAAGCACCTTGGTTCATTTCTTAGCATATTATTTGGAAACATTATGCCAGTACCAGAAACCCAGCAAAGTTTGATAGCTGAAGACCTGAACATATATATATATATTGATATTGATATATCTCACCTTCTTCATGCTCCTGTTCAGACTGCTTATCCTTTTGTGAAGCGTTATCTGGAGCTGCTAGATTATAAGTGACACAATTTGTAAGTAGGTACCAAAATATTTGTCAAAACTTCAACGAGAGAGAATATAAATTCTGTGACAGCATAGCACAGATAGCATGGCATACACTTCGGATGAATTAAAATCCTTCCTTGAGAAAATTTATCACTTTTATCACTGGACATACAAACAAACTGAAAGCAGCACTATGTAGATAAAGAGACACTTCAAAATACTCATGTTCACAATGCAGCTAAATGGGTATAGCTCCAGGTGAAATATATGGAGCCATGTTCCACCCAACATATGTCGGAGAGCGAGTACAATAATTAAATAATTCCTTCCTTCCTGCTGACCTATCTCCCTTTCTTGTGAAGCTATCAATATATCATAATCCATATGCATGAAGTATAGAAATAAGTGTGCAAAAAGCATCACATCCAAGAAACAGTTTCCCCATTCTACACAATGCATTTTGATTTATCAGTACTGAAAACTGCAGGATTTATGACAATCAAATTCATCCCAAACCGTAAGTACATAGGAAATATAATGCATGTTTATTGAAGATGTATACCTTCTCCATTTAAGGGCAATATGTGCTTGGACAGAGCTTTATTCATTTGAAACATATTGATAGAATCAACATCAAAAAGGGTACGCAATGACTCATCACATATTATCTCTCGTTTATTATTTGGATCTTGCAAATTGTTCTCCCGGATATAACTCCAAAGTTTCTTTACAACCTAATTCAGGAAAAGAAATGAGAATGAGCATACAATAAGTTTTGAAATTATACTTAAAGCGATTTCATCTGGCTAAAAATAAAATAAAATATTTTCTTTTTCCTCAAGGAGAAAGGGGTTTTCTGAAAATCTAAAACTAGTACCTCTGTTCTGGCCAATTCTGGCACTCCCGTGAACTTTTGAAGTTCTGGAGAAAGGCCGCATAATTTGGTAAAGCCACCTCCTCCCCTTTTCTTGACTTCTTTATCCACTTTTGCAGACCTACTTGATAACACACTATATTAGAAAAAAATAAACACCAGCCACCTTGGAACCAGGTGTATATCGCCCAAACAGCCATAGAGGGTCTTATGAATATCCAATAGGTTGCTATGTACCCAGTACATATCATTATACAAATAAACAGTACTGGACTTTCCTTTTCTTTTCTTTTTTGGGCGGGAGCAAGGGAAATCAGGAGAAACTCAAACTATCACGATTCACGAGTAATAACTCTACGAGTGTTATCTTCTGATAAAGTAAATAGACAATAAGTGAATTCAATGATTGGATTTAGAAGTTACACTTTTGAATCTCCAGGAACTCTGTTTTTGCCTAGTTATGCAAATCAATAACAAATAAATCATAATTACATCTCTACAAGGACTTCAAGTTAAAATATCAAACTTCCAAATGTAGAACATGCATAATAGAAGAACTTAAAAAATAATGGAAACAATGAAAAGGTCAACAAAATCAAAAACCTAGACACAAAAGGATAAGACATGAAATTAAAGAAAGTAACCTTCGTTTCTTGCTTTCTTTTTGTTTACTAACTTTTTCTTCCTCCTCCTCTTCTTCTTCTTCCACCTCTTCTTCCTCTTGTGCTACATTATTTACATCTCCTTCAGAGACAGAATGATCACTTTCTTCCCCTTTCTTCTTTTGCTTTACAGGTTCTGAGTTTCATCATGCTACGGTGTTAAAATCTCAAATAAATACTATAACATGTAACTTCAGGGTGACAATACTAAAGGTAAATGATAAATAAAATTTTAAGATACCATTACATGAAATACGGCAATGATCCTATCTGGAAGACTTTTTTGTTGGCAGATGAAGTTGTAAAAAAGTAAAATAAATTACAGATAGATACCCCATGCTAATGGACATACTGAAAAAAGAGAATAGTTTATGAGCCAAGATATCAGTATTATACCGGAGCTACAGAAAGTCAAAATAACCTAGAAAGGAAAAAATGAAATCATGCTCCGAAGAAAAATAACAAAGCATAAATTTAAAAAAATCATGGTTTTATTAATCTTTGTAACCAAATGTTATACCTTCTTCTTAGTAAGCAAAACCAACCACATGCGCAAAGTACAAGTGAAATGGATAAGCATCCAAGAGAACCTATAAGTGGAGGGTTCCATCCTATCATAAGCTGATTCATACAACTCCGTAATGTAAAATCATTCTTAAACTGGAGAATAAACAATTAGTAATATTGCCTGTCCTCAGTGAATTACAGTATAAAATAGTGTATGTCTTGTAGGAACGTCCTTTTTTTTTTCATTTTCAGTGAGTGCACATTCAAGTTTAGTAGAGTTGAAATGCATGTCAAGCAGCTGCACATACCATGCTCATCAAACGGAGAGTAACAAGAAGAAAGAAAAAACCAACACTACACACATTCTTGAGTATATAGAAAATCAACATGTAAGGTACTAAGGTAATATAAACAAGTTAACATCATGAACAAAGACAATTGGGTCACATATAAGTGTCATCAGAAGGATGAGGAAAGTAATTCTAGACATACCATCTTCTCTGCTAAGGGGCCATATATGCTTGGAGAGAACTTTATTCATTTGAAACATATTAATAGAGTTAACACGGAAAAGGGAATGTAGTGATTCATCACATCTTATATTCCGCCTATTTTTTGGGTCTTGCAAATCCTTTTCACGGATATAGGCCCAAATTCTCTTCACTACCTAAAAATGAATGAGGGAGAATAAGTATCACATTTTGGTTCCAAAATCTCCATCCAACACAAGGATGCATTGAAAAGTAAACAATAAAAAATTGCATAAACCTAATAAATTATACCTCTGTCCGGGCCATTTCGGGCTCTCCAACAAATTCTTGAAGCTGTGGAGACAAGCTACATATTTTGTTGAAGCCACCTCTTTTGACAACTCCTTTATCCACCCTGTTTGGCAATATAAAATAACTTAGAGAAGTGTGCATAGCAGAAACTCAGAGTCCCAGCACGAATACGTATTTACAGAGCCACATACATCTCATAATGATTCATATATGGAGGACAAAAGTAACCAACCACAGATGGAACTTAACAACAAGTACACAGAAAATTCATTCTTCTAGAAAAAATGTAAAGAAATCCTCGTCCCCAAACTGGATTTCAGAATATGAGCCTACTTTGAGAAATTCCACAATCATATTAGACAATTAGCCTATAGATGAATGCAAAGCTTTCTCAACATATATGTGCTCCTTAGAATAACAGGAGAGAATGAATGTTAGTTGTACAAGTATTAGCCTCCAGCATATAGCGCAATATCCTTGACTTGTCAATGTAATCATAGTATGAGCTTCAACTCCTTTCATATAGTGCTCTAAATATGTAGTATTAACTATGAAGAGCTAAATAGATAAACAGATTTATAGGCATACAAGTAATTGCATAATAAAATAAGAGCACTTCCTTACAATGAGTAAGGTGGACTTTAAGGGCCATATCTCTAGATACAAAGTCACTGTTATTAAATGAGAACTAAGCGTGAATGTTTTAAGGGAAGCCATAGATTTTGAACTGATCATTTCCAATTCACTGTCAATCGGTATACTTCCATATCAAATTCTTCACTAAACAGAGACTTCTCATTTACTCCCCCCAACTCTAAATATGCAAACTTTAAAAATGTATACTCTAAACTTTTAGGAGCCTTTTTAGTTTCAAGACAGCAAGACAGACTGCTGTCAGTTTGCTACCGGCACTGAAAACCTCAGTATTTGATAATTCAATGAGCATTCCATGTAGAAACACCGAAAAAAATATTCATTATTTCTTCATTCAGGGTCGTATGTGTTTTTTCTAAGTCCGAAGTATGATATGTTCACATAAGAAATGTACTGCAATGATGTTGTGGATTATGAAACCAGAGTTTAAGACCAGAAAGAAAGAAATCAACTTCAATACAAATTTCAGCCAACCAATTGATAAAGAAAGGAAAAAGGAAATAAAAACTGCAATTGGATGCACATAGTTGACAGAAATATCAAGAAAGGAATTTAGTTCACTTCTTGCAACTACTCCAAAATCCCAAAAGATTATTGACTCGGCTTTTATTTCAATAGAAAAGAAGAAAGAAAGAAAAGCCGCATTTCTCATCATGTGGGACCCAATAAATCCGAAAAAAAGAGAGGCCAAATTGGGCAACTGGTATCCTCATTAGCTTAAAACCTCGATTTATTTCCTACCGACTAACGCCATTTTCCCAGCAACCAAACACTAATAAAACAAAACAAAAAATGCAGTTTAAAAAAATAATTAATTAATTAACTCACGTTTTTCTCCTTTTCTTTTTGCCTTTATTCTCTTCCTCTCCTTCTTCATCTCCATCTTCTTCTTGTTCTGCATTCTCCGACCCTTCACCGACCTCCTCCCCCTCTGCTTCTTCTTCGTCTTGGGGTTTGGAACTGTGGGTATCGAGGAAAATGTCGATTTGGTCCCGGATAAACTTTTTCCGGTCCGATAAATCAACTCCGAAATCGTTTTCCAGTTGACGGCGAACGCTGCCGGCGGTGGCCGTGTCGAGGTCCGAAGTGCTGAGGATTTCTGTGAGCCGGGTCAGGATGTCCGAGTTCGAAACCATTTTTCCTGGGCTCTGAACTTTGCCGATATCTGGGCGGTGATTGGAGTTGAGAGATGCTTCGGCGAGGGAGAGAGAGAGAAGGGATATGGAGTCTCATGCAAGTGAAACCTGTGAAGAAGAAGGAGAAAGAACAAAACAGGTAATGGTGTAGCGTGTGGGCGGGTGGAGGGTATTTCTGGAATTTGAAATTTTATCTTGCAGCTTGCTTGGCTGGGGTCTAAGGTCTTCGCACTAGTATTTACACATCTTGGTGGTGTAGTCTAGGTTAACTCCATTCGCACTCAACAAATTAGGTGAAAATTTGGCAAAATTTTTTTTAAAAAAATAAAGGTAAAAGAGAAAAATCTAGGATTTACTTTATTATCACATGCACTATTTTAAAGTAGATTATAAATACACATAATTGTCGCGATCCATACATATTTGAAATGTCTTTTAACTTATGAAACTAAAACGTCAAATTCATAGCTTGCCACATACTCATTCTTAAAGATTCACAAGAAACTTGATTCAAACTACCTAAAACCAATTTCATTCGTGCGAAAATAAACTATACTAACCACTCGAGTGTGCTACAAGGCCCTTATTTTAAATAATTTTGTTTAGCGCTAAAAACTACAACTTAAAATTTTATTAAACAATATTGAGAAAAAATGCAATATTTTTTAAAAAAGAAAATTTGGCCTTGGAACTCAGAAACCTATGTTCTTATTTTTGGACTGTTTTGCCCTTATAGTTGGGTTTTGGGGCAATGTCCAATTGGGTAGGCGCAGTCCTTCCCCTAGCCAAAACAAGCTAAGAGCATCCACAGTGGGGGGGTGTATATGGGGGTGTATATTAAATATACACCCTGAGTCACCGGAATCGTCTCCAATGGTGAGATGTAAATGGATGTAAATATACATCACCACCATGGGGATGTAAAATAAAATGTATATTTGCATCCATTTTTACATCCCTTGCACGCGGGACCCACCCGAGAAAAGAGAAGAAAAATGAAGAAAAGTCAACATAAAAGGCTGGGACCCACGGCTACACCCCCGAATTTACACCCTCCCACTGGAGCAAAAAACATATTTACACCCCCCGGAGGTGTAAATGGGATGTAAAAGTGGCTTTACACCCCCGAATTTACACCCCCCCACTGTGGATGCTCTAAAGAGGCAAAATCCATTTCTCCAAACAAAAGTCAATATGGATCCTTTAACTGAAAAAGGAATACAATAACAAACGAAAGTCACTCATTATTGATATTACCAAAAAAAAAGACTAAAATGACCCTGTCTCATTTTGGTTTTGGGCACTTTTCTTTCTACTGCTGGAAAAAACTGCGGACAGGTTCAGGTTGTACTTGTTCAGTTGGGATTTTTTTTTTTTTTTTGGGTCGAAGTTCAGTTGGGAATTAGGGTTTGGATTTTCTGATTTCTCAATTGATCTCTGTCAGGTAGGCTGTCGTTTTGTTTTTAGATTTTTAGTTAGGGTGAGCCAGGGCTTAGGTTTAGTTTTTGGTGATTTCGACCCAAAAAAAAAGGTTTTGTTTTGGTGTTGTTGTCTGAGTCTCTACTGTTTTGGGTTTTGTAGTTGGGCTTTGAGGTAGCTGTCTGTGCCTCTTTGGGCTTCAATTTCAAATCAAAGAAAGAAAACAAGAAAAAATATCTCTGTTTATCTTCTACTGATTCTTATTTCCTTCCATTCTTTCCACAAGTCTATATGAAAACAAAAAATATGCATGTGACAAGGAAGGAATTAAATCATTCGAGTCAAGAGGGAAACCATTATGCAAGAGGCTTGTAGCTCAAATGGTTAAGAGTATTTATTCCTGCACTCAAGGTCTTAAGTTCAATTCCCTTTCCCCCCTCCCCAGTATCGCCTATATAAAAATTTATAATAAAAAAAAAAAGAAAAGAGAAGGAAACCCATTCCTAAACTAAAGAGTTGTCAAAACATATACTGGATGATGACAGAAACAGATAATGCCATTCCAGGGAAACAAGGAACAGGAGATTGTTTATAGACTAAAGATATATTACAAAAATATCAAGACTCATCTACTTTCTGTCATCAAAGTATGTACAACTCTCGAAGCGAAAGCCTTGAATTGATTGAGAAGTCTCCTAGCTTACTAAACACAGCAATAATCTGAGAATGGCCAACAATACACCACCTTATAGAGCGCTACACATTATTATCATTATCATTGTGATCAGATTCAGAAGCATTCTCATCAGTGTCAGACCCACTGCCAAAGTTGACGTTTTCAGTTCCAACCGCGCTGTTATCTGAGATTTGGCCACCTTTTAAAAGATGCTTCAAGTCATCTAGAATGTAAGGTTCTACTAATTTCCAGAACCAGGTAGAATTACTTCCCAGAAAACCAATCCAAAAAACTCTCCTCTTCCTCTTCACCTTGCAATCCAGGGACTTTGCCTTCAAGGCTCTGACAATCTTCTCAACACCCTCTTCATTTCCCTTTATCTTCAACAATATGTCACCTGTTGAAGTCCTGTGGCCCCCATACATATACCAGTAGGCAAGAGCACAGGGTGACAACCATCTATGGATTAGCTTTGGAATCACCAGTCTACCTTTTGGCCAAAACTGGTCCGCATAGAAACCTAAATAAGAATGTGAGATGGTTGAAAATTTATATGGTATGTCATCAGTACTCTCACTGGTTTTACAAGAAGGATGTAGCCACTCGTGGTATTGATCATACATATGTCTCCTTAACAGAGAATGTGTGCTAGAATTCTCACTGAACTCAAACCGGATCATGTGATTCTTCCTGTCTTCATCTGACTCAATCTGCAAACCACCCAACAGCATACCTACTAAAACTTCTCGTTGTTCTTTGCTCAGCTTCAGGCTTACAGGTCTCTTAACTACTTTTCTGCTCAAGCTCAAGACATAGTCAATCTTTTCCATCAATGGGGAGTCAACATCATATTTCTTCTGGCACATCAGATCAAATATTTTTTCTGCCTTGACATAATCTCCAGATGATAGGTATCCGCTTAATATGGTGTTGCAGGACCGAGCGTTAATACCAATTGCCCCATTACTCTGCATTTGGTCAAAGATCTCCTCAGCTTTATCAAGATTACCAACTTTCACCAAAGAATCCAAGTATATAGAATAAATCGTACGGCTGGGTCGACATCTCTCAAGGCACTGGAAGAAAGCCGATTCCAATTTGTCATGTGAGCCTAAGTTGAAGTACATGTTCATTAGATCAATATAAGATGGCATGAAAGTCTTCAAACCAGTGTTGATGAAATCTGTCATGAGGGACTCTGCAAGTTCAACTTCTTGAGCTTCACATAAGACCTGTATGACTTTATGATATGCCACAGCATTGGCTGAACCCAACTGTTCTTGCATCTCCCTGAATATCTCCAGGGATCTCCTAGGTTCTCCAGCCTTTGAATAGGCTTCCATTTTATAAACATATGCCTGAGATGGGAGGCCAACGTCAAGGTGGAGAAGTTTGAGCCAAGTACTTTCTGCTTCCTCCACATCCCCCTCCTTTGAGCAAGCTCTCAAGATAGACACAAGCACATCTCTGCCCACCTCAATTCCAGCTTGTTGCATTTCTTTCCTTAATGATGTCATCCTCTCTTTATCTATAGTATCCTGACAGCTATGTAGCCAAATTAAGCCACTATAAATATCCTTGTGAATCTCGAGTCCAGTTGTTACCAAATTATGAAAAATAAACTCAGCCTGTTTAAGGTAATGTTTCGAAGAGGTTCCAGGTTTGCTGACAAGGGCTTTGAAGAGAGAATTGTGCAAGCTAAGCCGGGGCTGGTAGCCTCCCAACTGAATCATACGATTGTAAATGCCACATGCTTCCTCCAAGCAACCTTGAACCGATCCACTAAGATATGCAACAACCAATATATGAAATGTAGATTCACTAGGCACACGCCCCTGATTAATTATATCATCAAATATATCCCTACACTTTGAGAATTTTCGCTCTTTACCCATGTAATCTGCTAACTTGGTAGCAAGAGCAAAATCAAAACGATACCAATGTTGTTGCATCATCCATTTGTAAACCTACAGACATTTTAACAAAACTTAACTAAGTCCACATATATTTACATAATCAAAGAATCATTTCTTTTACTAGGATCTATAGACATGCTAAAATCATAGTCCAAGTGAAGGGAAACATGCATATTGCAAGTTTTATTTTTTGAAAAGAAACAGCTATATTGATAACAAGAGGATAAGCAATCCTCAATCAACAGTACAGAAGACTAATGTGACAGCAATCTACAACAAGAAAGCTAGAAACACATCAAAATGCGCATATTGCAAATATTAACACAACGAAAACTCAAAAAGACTGAAAATTTAGTTACTTTACCCTAAACCCGACATCATTTTCCCGAATTCGCATACAATGCACTGCAACATAAGTGGCATCTTCTTGCCTCATCCACTTCTTCTGCGCATTCAGTATCCGACTCAATGTGCCGGCCTTATGCGCCGGCAGTTCCTTACAAAGCCACGCCAGCTTCGACCTTCGCCACTGCTCCGGGAGGTCCTCGAGCTCCGGAACCTCAAGCTCCGGAACTGCCAGGTGCTTCAAGTCGACTGAAGAAAAGCACTTCTCTAAATCGAAAGCCTCGCCCTGCGCAACATTGCTCAAATCCCAATTCTCCCCTGGCTGCGAGGCCTCGCCAGAAAGGTGTTCGACGAAAGTACTGGAAGAGGGAAGGGCGAGTACTCGGCGGGATTTGGCGGCGACGGCGAGCGGGAAACCAGAGATGGGTCTCGGGAATCGGTGGGTAAGGTGGTGGTGGTGGTGGTGTGAGAGAGAAAGTGTGAGGGAGCGGAGGAGGGAGAGAGAAGAACGCATAGGGAGGGGTTTAGGTTTAGGGTTTGAGGAGCACAGGGAGGAGAAGAAAGTGAAGGAGGAGTGGGTTAGAGAGAGAGTGGAGAGTGAGAGCTTTGGAGGTCTACTCGGAAGCATTTCTGTGCTTCAGCCCTCAGTTTTTTCGCAGCTGGGGATTTTGATTTTGGGAGGGTTTTTTTTTTGTAATTATTAAATTGGAAATAGAAGGCTTGAGATTATATAACGCTGCTTGGGGCCCACTACTTGGGCTTGACAATGGACCCAATTCACTTAAAAGGCAAGCCAATTAACCCCAAGTAGAATCTAGATCCTTTAACTCAATTAATACCCAAATCCCATAGTCCAAATTTATAAATAATATATGTTTAATAATTTGTAATTGGAATTAAAGGAGTTGAATTCCGATTACGAATTACTCATATGTTTACTTCACAAAAAGGAATGAAAATGCAAGTGGGGCCTGTACAAAATTAAGAATTCTCATGATTTTGGAGGAATTGGATTTTTGGGTGGGAGGTGATATTCTAATTCCTGGAGAACTAACTCATCAAGAATTCATCTTTTTTTTTATGCATTATATCCTTACACAATTTTTTAAATTCCAATTTTCCATCCACTTAATCCAAACAAGAATTTGCATATAAAATAATTTATTTAAACCAAGAGCATTTTAGTAATCAAATGGGTTTGAATCGGGGGAATTTAACTTATAAGGAATCAATATCCTTCCTACCCCAATTTCACATTGTTTAGTAAACAACTTCAATGGAAATCAATATTCCAACTCATCCTCAATTCAATTCCTCCTTACCCAATTACGGATTAGTAAACATGCCTAAATAACAACTGTACACCTATTTCTTTTTCTTCTCCATCTCTTTGTTTCGGTGCACCATAGCCATTTTCCTTGTTACCCCTCCTTTCTTTCTTCTCCATCTCTTTCTTTCCCTCTCTCTCTTCATTTTTCTCTCTTCTTCACCTCTAGCTCAATTTGAAAAATTGGTTTGGCTTTTTCATCAAAAAAAAAAAAAAAAAGGTTTGGCTTGGTTTCCCTAAATATTTTGTATGTGAATTGAACCAAATCAAATTGTGTGTAATTTTCAATCTCAATTCAAATTTGAGGGGTAAACTGGGTCAAACTAGACCCCTATTGGCTAGTCCCTAACAACATCGTTTGGTGACTTGGCATGTGATTAATGTATTAACCGTCGGTTAGTGAACTTGTAAATGTTAGAACCGTACTTGTTAAATTGGACAATAATCCAACACATTGTTTCTTATAAGTCTCATCTAAAGAAGCGTGTTGTTTCTGATAAGTCTCATCTAAAGAAGCAAGACTCATAAAAATTGACTCAGACAATTCCAATCTAGTTGAAGGCGAGCCACCAAACAAGACTTACGAGTTTAAGGTTAGAACTTGGGGCTTTTCATTAGGGAATATATTGATATATATAATACAAAAGTGTGATGACAATGGGGTGTTATTGTCGTGCAAAAATGCAAATAGTGCCAATGTCAGTTGCTTTGCCAAACGGACTATCAGTATCCTTTGGTTCCTAGTCATCAAGAAAACATGCTCTTCACATAAAAAAAATTTAGTTGTTAAAAGACTGATAAGACAGATGGATAATGTGCCTTTTTAACCAATTTCCCTATGCTCGAGGAAACCACTTTCCACCTTACTACAGAAGTAAGTGACACATCCTGTTTGGCATCAATTTTAGGACTTTGTAATCACCAAGGAGCCCAGCCAAGCATGATAAAGACAACAGAGAAATTGTATAAATTTTTACAAAAAGTATTTAATGCTCTATATTTTTGTCATGCGGTCCTGTTTTGTATTGAGAATAAACATTTACATGAAACGGGAATAACATTATTTTGAGAATCCTTTCTAGTGATGTTCAATGACCATGCTATTTGTTTGGAAAGCCAGCATTAGGAAGAAAAAAAACTCAATTCCAGCTAGCTAGGCTTGCAATTTGGTAGGTCAGTTTGTGGTTGGAAAAGATCAGTATAAGTAAAGTATTTAAATATTCAGTTAAAATCAAAATTAGTATCCAGCTGCAGTTTAATATGAAGAACTGCCACTTACTTGACCAAGAGAATAAAATATAATAATAATTTGATGTCTATCTTCCCATTGCCCACACCTTCTTGACACTTGTCAGGCAACAACAATCTCACTCACCATTGTTTCCTTCTGTTTTTTTACCCTTTGTTTTGCTGGCCACTCCCACTCTGTCTCTCACACCCCATTATAAAAATATAGGAGATCCAAGATTTGAACAGAGCAGGGAGCATCATAAGATTTAGGTTGTCCCTTTCTTAAGCCCTTGAAATTTTACCTTCAAAATTAATGATATGCTGGTTTACTACTCTAGCTCATCCTTAATTAAGGATGAGGGAGTCAAAGATTCAGATTGCAGAGAGGGGTGGGTTTGACTAATCATCATTTAACACATACACAATGCTGTATATTTCTCAACCTTATAATAACAAAAATTACTTCCTCTTAACCTAAGGAACCATTAGGATCAATACATGTAAGTGATAATTAGGCAAATGGAAGTATAGGTTAGAAACAAAGTAAAGCAAATGAGAATGTAATTGATAATAAAAATATGACCCCTCAAATATAAAAAGTATTTGTATATGTTCCACTTGAGAAAGATACTACTCCAAAATGATTTTCATAGACAATGAATTTGTAGTTATGAAGCTAATTCACCCATGCACAAATAGATGATGTTTTGACGCTTAAATCAAAGGTTTATCATCTTCTATTAGGGTATAGCTTCATTATAAACCATGCGAATCCACATTGTAAATAAAGTGAGTTTGAGCACACCCACAATGTGAATTTGTATTGAATGTAATCTAGCTCTTTCTATAATGGGAATTCGCATTGAAAGTGAACTTTGGTTTGACTCTTAGATCAACATGTTTATCATTTTTTATATACATACAAGATATTCTTGAGGAGGGTTGAATCGAATACAAAATCTTAAATTCCAAATTTAATGATAACTGCTCTTAATTACTTGAATTATAAACTCTTACATTTGTCACTCTCAATTTGAAGATAAACAACTTACCATCATTGGATTGTGTTCCCAATCCATACAAAGCCATCCCTTTCTTTATGTTTCTCAATATAACAAATTTCAGGGTTTGACAGACACTTCACAATATCTACCATTGATTGCATTCCAGGTGTGGGAAAACACAACCAGAAGAAACAGAAAAGCTTATCCCCATGTGGACAGTACTGATATGGTTAGGGGGTATTTAAATAATTGCACATGTTCTGAGTTCACTGAATTTGAGACAATATAGGTATGAACAGTATGCCCTGTCTCCTAAAGAGTTCTCGAGGTTTGGACTCTGGAGCGGATAAAATCATAAAAATATCATAAAAATTCATTTTCCATAAAAGAATCAGATAAATACCACACCAACAAAAAAACAATCTCACTCAGACTGAGAGAGAGAAGAGCGAGCAAGGGCTGAAACAAAAGAAAAACCACACAGTTGTACAAACAGAAGACACAGCACAGAGAGAGGGAGAGAGAGAGAGTGGATGGTTGGGTTCACGAGCTCTATCGTAACGACTCTGCAATCAGTGTTCTAAAATACCCAGAAAAGAAAAAAGGAAAAACTTTTTTCTTTGGCCAAAAATCTGAGAAACCCCCCATTTCTGAGGTGGGTGAAGCTTCACGGGCTCGAACCCATCTCGGTCTTTTTCTTCACCCACCACCAGCTTTTCATCAATCCAGTGGTCCACGTCCTGCCACGTCATCTCCACCACCGCCTTCTCGGTTGATTTGATCACTGTTTTGGGCCATTTTGCTATTGTTTCTCTCTCTCTCTCTCTCTCTCTCTCTCTCTCTATAATGTAACAGAGAAAGAAAGCTCAGCTTGTGGAGGAACTTAATTCGGTTTTTTTTCTTTTTTCTTTTTTCTTTTTTAAAGGGTGTTGGTATATATAGGGAGAGGGAGAGAGGAGAGAGATGGATCGGTCTGTGCTCACAGTTGGGCCAGGCATGGATATGCCGATCATGCATGACAGCGATCGGTACGAGCTCGTTCGTGATATTGGGTCTGGAAATTTCGGGGTTGCCAGGCTTATGAGGGACAAGCAGACTGATGAGCTTGTTGCTGTGAAATATATAGAGAGAGGTGAGAAGGTTAGTGCCTGAATTTTACTCTTCTTTTGTTATTTTTTTTCTTTTAGATGAGTTTTTGAGGTCTGACTGAGTTGTTTTGTATGTGAGGGAATTCACTGTTTTCTTGGCATTTAAATTTTTTTTTTATAGGTCCGTTGATGGGTTTTTTGTTTTGTGCTCGATTAAAGTTTCCTTTTTTGTGATCCTTTCAAATTGATTTGGTGGGTCATAAAATGTTTTTGTCTTTGTGTGTCTTTTGAATGGAAATTTCCGGAAGTTGATTGTTTATTTGTTGCTTGAGGGTTAATAAGTTTCCTACTGAAGTGTCCAAAACAGAAACAGTTGTTTCTCTTAGATTTGAATTCTTAAATGCTCAGGATTTTGTTTGTAAAAAAGCTGGAACTTGACAATCTAATGGAGGATAGAAGATAAACATCTGCCCTCTGCTAAACTTCTGAATAAACCAGAGAAAAGAAAGAAGCAATGAATTTGAACTGCAAATTTACCTTACATTGGCCCAGTAGTTCCCTATGTTATGGATTGCAAATATCTAAACGTTTGTTTTCTTCTATTTTCCCAGTTTGTTGGTCAGTAATCCCTCTTTGGAATGAATTTTTCTTCTCAGTTAGGTGCCGATGGATAAAATGAGAATCCGTGGATGTTTAAAGAATCCAGAATTAGCATTGGCTTTCTATTCTATAACCATGTATATAGTAAAACCACTAATAGTATGTCTGAGAAAGAAACTTGTAAAGACCTATCGACTAAATTTGAGTTTTAACTCTGTAACTGACTTCGATATGTAGCCGGAAAATAAGTATACAACTGTGTCAGATAGAATTTGACCATGTTAGAATTGATGACATTTGAGGACTGCAGACTAATGGTTTTCATTAGTAGATCACAAGCAGTAAGACTTTTCCTGGATGGGTTATGCTGGCATTCCTTTGTAAATTGTTAAATTATTAAAAAACCTTTTAACAATTTTATGTTATCTTCTTATTGACTGTGTTGAAGTTAATCTTATTTTTTAGTTATCTTCTTATTGGCTTGTAATAGGCCTTGTTGTGCTTGGTAGTTCAATTCAAATACTCTCCTATCATTGTTGATTTACCCTACTTCTATATTTTGTCTAACAGATAGATGAAAATGTACAAAGAGAAATTATAAACCACAGGTCATTGAGGCACCCAAACATTGTCCGATTCAAAGAGGTCTGTTAATTTCTAACATCTAATCACACAGATTAAATCATCCATGGGATTCAGTAATGTTACTATTGATTGCAGGTAATATTAACCCCTACTCATCTGGCTATTGTGATGGAGTATGCATCTGGAGGAGAGCTCTTTGAGCGGATATGCAATGCTGGGCGGTTCAGCGAGGATGAGGTTCTTATCCAATACATTAATTTTGTTTCTAATAGTGATTCCGACTTATTTCTAATGTACTTGTGTTGCAGGCACGCTTCTTTTTCCAACAACTTATATCAGGAGTCAGTTACTGTCATGCAATGGTGTGCTGACTAATCAGTCTATCTCTATTGTGATTCTTTTGATATCTACTAGATTTCTGACTGGATATATATTTTTGCATTTCATCATGAAGCAAGTGTGCCATCGGGACTTGAAGTTGGAGAACACATTGTTAGATGGAAGTCCAGCTCCTCGTTTAAAAATATGTGACTTTGGCTACTCAAAGGTACGTGACTCTCTCTCTCTCTCTCTCTCTCTCTCAGTGCACGTGCCCTTGCCTTCATTTTACAGAAGTCGCGTGCTAAATTATGACAGATCTCTGGTGATTAAACTTAAAACAAAAATGTATCCAGAAAATCACTAGAAAAGTATGGTTCCTTGAATGCAATACATGTGTTTTCCTTTAACTGGTAGATACTTCATAGGAAGTTGTCTCTTGTAGTTTTGTGATATTGGTGAAGTGTAAGCTAATTTTTCATTGCTAACCTCTGTGTGCTATTACCTTCTTTGTTCTTTGTTTTTTTTTCTTCCCATATCCATCTAATTAGGCTCTGTCTCTTTTCTCAGTCCTCGGTGCTGCATTCACAACCAAAATCAACCGTTGGCACCCCTGCATATATTGCTCCTGAAGTGTTACTTAAGAAAGAATATGATGGCAAGGTAATAATGTTTTTCATCTATACGAATCAATCTATTTAAAGTTGGAGAGGATAATTCTTTTAACTAACATGTTAAGTAATCTCGATTAATGGTCTCTTATTATGTTTGTTGACTTTTAGTTATTTCTCTATTCAATTCTTTATAGGTTCATTTGTCACTGTATTTGCATATATTTAACTTAGCTTAAGACTTTCTGGGAAAAAAAAGCTTACAACTTATAACTTGCAACATATACTCCCATTATCTTATAGTTATAAGTATGTAAAGCTGTCCCATTTCTATCTCAATTGTAATAATTTATGAGTAATCCAACCACCCTTAAATCAGTTCCAAATTCCACCATGATATATGGAGTTCAGTTCTGAGTTCATCTGGCAGAAATTTAAAACACCATGGCCATGGGTAACTAGCTGCAACTGAAAGGATGAGCCAGGAAAGATTGTTGGATATTACGACAATGCATAAATGTTGGGGGGTTTACTTTTTTCTTCTTGCCTTATCCTTGATTTTGGTACCTTACAAACTGTACTCTTGAGGGCTTTTGTGTTGACTGATGATAACCTGAGGCAAATGCCAGGAAAGCAAAAGTACACTAGTTAGATGCACATCCTAAAATATGGCAATTTGATTACTCACCACCCCTTAGAAAGAAAGGGTTGTTCTTAATCAATGTTCGATCTCTATTCCCTGCATGCATGATTCAATGCTGTGTACTTCTGCATGATGGATAAAGGTTATTCTTTCCTCTGCTTTCACATAAATTGAATACGTCATGTTAATAGTTCTCCACTTTGGCATGCCTTTCAGATTGCAGATGTCTGGTCTTGTGGGGTGACCTTATATGTCATGTTGGTGGGTGCATACCCATTTGAGGATCCTGGGGAGCCTAAAAACTTCCGCAAGACAATACATGTAATTTTTTGCACCATATTCAATACTGAAACAGGGAAGCTATGACACTTAACTAAATGAAAGATTATTTCTCTTTTGCAGCGTATAACAAATGTCCAGTACTCGATTCCTGACTATGTTCACATATCTCCAGAGTGCCACCATCTAATCTCAAGGATTTTTGTTGCAGAACCAGAGAAGGTGGGTGATGTTCTTTGTATTATAGGTGTGCACCTATACCAGTATCTTATTCCACCTTGATCCATGCCCTATTTGCTTATTGCTGGATTCTTGTACATGAATTTATTAGGATCTTGCATTTACTTATCCTTCTCATTCTCTTCCTATGTATGTGGCATCCCTGAACCTGGTTTCACAAAATGCAAAGAGAATAGGCTGCATTTTGTGAAAGAAACCAGGAATGCAGCCTATTCTCTTTCCTGCATATAGAATATGCTTTGCAAGTTGTTTCTTTCATTGGCTTGCTCCCCATATCTGATTAGGGTTCAAAGGACAGAAAGAGCAATGTTCTAATTTGAGTTCCATTGAATATTTTTCTGTGCAACAGAGGATAACGATTCCTGAGATTAGGAACCATGAGTGGTTTCTGAAGAACCTTCCAGCAGATCTCATGGTTGAAAACACCACAGACAGCCAGTTTGAAGAGCCTGATCAACCCATGCAAAGCATTGATGAGATCATGCAGATAATTGCTGAGGCTACGATACCTGCAGCTGGGACGAACAGCCTCAACCAGTATCTTGCTGGCAGCCTGGACATTGATAACATGGAGGAGGATCTGGAGTCTGATCCCGACATCGACATTGACAGCAGCGGAGAGATAGTCTATGCACTATAGTTTGGCAGAATGCTTGGTCATGGTGCGGATGACGTGCAAGCAGGAATTTAGAAGACCTGCTTCTATGAAACTAATTATTATTCTTCAGTCACAGGTCCGCTGATGTGAAATTGGAGCAAGGGTTTTTAGCATTTCCTGGCAATGGAGGGTTCAGTGCCTGAAAGTTCCTGGCAATGGAGTCCATCCTCCGCCTGTGTTTCTTTTTTTCTCCTTTTTCTAGTGGCAGCTTCTGTTCATTTGCATTGCTTTGTTTTTGCCACTAATTACTAGTGGCATTTATCTACTGTTATGTACTTGTCGCAAGTAATGTAACAGGTGGTTTGCTGAAAATTGTATCAGTGCTCATTCTCCAGAAAGTTTCCCCTCTCTCTCTCTCTCTCTCTCTCTCTCTCTCTCTCTAACAAAACATGTTTTTGAAAGAATTGTAGGAAATATAAGCCGGATTTTGTCACAAGAAGAGAAAAAACCTTATGTAATTGTTAACGCCTGTAGGATGTGGATCAACCCGACGTTAATTTGAATTTAGACATTATTGTGTTTCTAATTCGACAGGATTGTACTTAAATTTCCAAATCCATAAAAAGGTTCGGGGTTAAGCAGTGATTAGCCTTTCCACGCCACCCGATTTGTATCCATAATTACAAATAACGCAAAATCACATACTATGTAACTTTGGATAATAGAGGTTTTACAAGGAACCCACGTTTTTTAATTTCAAACTTTCAGAAGTTTTTGGACCTTCTGAAAAGTAATTACAAAATTTTAAATCTTATTTAAGGGTAAGCAAAATAACAAGGATGTGCATTTGTGCGTAGAAGCAGGACTGTCTTTCCAAAGCAAAGCACTTAAACAGTACCGTATGTCTCAGCTTACAAAATCTTCAAAAGTGGGCATCCATCTTGTGCATCAACCATTGATATATTTGTAGCAAAAATTTTACTGCAAACATATTGTCAAACAACAAAATTACCTTCATAGCTCATCTGGTGCCACACTGTTAAAATATTTCATGGACCTCGGGACTACAAATGTTATGAAGTTAAACAAACATAAAAACAAGATAACTCATGGACTAGCTGTTGACTGCTAATCATCACATATGAACATAATAAACGGGTGTCTAACAATATATCCCTACATATTACGGCTAGAAATATAATGCTTTGCAACCACACAGATGGTATGTGAGAGCAATATGAAAAATCATTCCAAAAATGAAAAAAGATAACAGAAAGGAAATAAGTAAGCGAGGGCATCCTTAACCAGCTAAAATATCAGCTTTCAGAACCAACAGTTTCCGCTGCAGGGGCTGAGCGATCTTCCTCCGAATTCCTCTCACCAGTTTTTTCAGCCGCATAACCTGATGGATCCGCATATCCATTGGTCGGTGGCTGTGACTGGTGTTGTGGCTGATGCTGTGACTCTCCATTGACAGGAGGATTCACTGCTTGGCCATAATGGGAAGGGTCTGGCTGAGGATACCCACCTTGTCCATATACTGCTGACTGAGATGCCGCAGAAGGGTCTTCGACCGCCTGCTGCCCACCATAACTTGTTTGGTAATAGCCCGTTTGAGTATGTGGTTGCCAATACCCAGCTTGAGAGTTGGTCGGTGGCTGGCTGTATGGAACTGGATAAGCAGCTGATGGCTGAGTACTTTGAGAGGAAGCGCTTCCATCTACACTGGATGGCACTGCAGGTGGCCCATATCCTGAAGTTGCATATTGTTGCTGCTGATCAGACCCTGGAGCTTGACTAGAGATGTTTTGTCCATAACTTGGTGGCTGCTGAGCGTAACCCTGATCATAACCATGGCTTGCGACAGGGGGTGTCTGGTTGTAGTTGTAGCTAGGATTTGGGGGAGCTGACCCCATCGGAGGTTGTTGTCCATAGTAATTATATGCACTGCTTTCTTGAGGTGGTTGAGAGCTGGGTACTTGGTTTGACTGATCCCAACCTGCTACCTGGGTAGGATAGTTACCATAGTACGAGGCAGGAGGTGCATAGCTTCCTGGTTGTGTGTACCCATAATGAGGCTGCTGTTGCTGAATTGGAGCTTGTCCTGGTGGGGCCCAATTACCAGGAGGGGCGTAAGACTGCTGCATATAGCTATTGGTTCCAGAGGAATTTACTAAACGCTTCTGCAGAAGTGAAACCAAGGGCAGAATATATAGAACTAACCAAGAAGCAACAATCCAGTAATTCAGAGGAATAATATGATGAGAAGGGTAATGGGAACTGAATGTTTCAATTGCCAATTATGTCTGCATTTGGACAGATCAGTACAAGAAGAATTTAACCAGAAACCGAGTTCAAATTTAGGCCAAAAATTTCTGACATTCAATAAAATTATAAGAAAAAATTAGAGTAAATAGAGGAAGAGTACAAAGTGATGAAAAGAGGACCAGTGCTCCAACCTTAGCTATCAGAACAATTTTAAAGAAAACTATACACCACATGAAGGAAGAAAACCAGTCCTATAAACCATTATTCCAGTCCCTAAAAAGAAAACTTCTGAATAATCCTTATAAAATAGTTGCACTTGAAACCAATAATGAAGCAAAATATAATGTTCTCTTTCTCGCTCTCTGTCTCTCTCCCTCTCCCTCTTTGACAAGTTGCTCGATGGTCATTGTATAGGATTACAATTGATAAAGAATGACCATCAAAGAAAGACTCAGAAGAAAATCTGATAATGCTAACCCGAACAAGATTTTGTTCATCAGATTAAAAGGTCAATTGTTGTAAGTAGAAAGCAATGCTAATCCTTTATCATAAGATCATACTTTTTTTAAAATTGAACTTTTAGGAAGAAGATAAAAAAAAGGTTGAATACAAAAACAGGGAACCAACAAACCACTGATGACTCACCCCACTGATTACTTCGTTGACCAATTCCTTGGCTGCCTCAATTTGCTCTGTCACTCCATTTATATATACTGATCTCTCAGCTGACATATCACCAGGAGGAAGGTGCAGTGGTACAACCTGAACCAAAATAATGTATTAAAAATAATGGAGATAAGATGTAGGAACATACGAGACAAATGGCATGCAAGACTTGTTCCATGTGGTGAGGCAATTGTCATTCCATAAAAATGCCTTTGCTATCAATTTTATTTCAGGAACATAATCTCAAATATGACACAGAAAAGGTTTGAGTCCTCGACAGCTTTAGAATAAAAAATAGTAGATAAACATTTAACCTAAAAAGAAAAAAAGTAATGCTCTAAATAACAGACCGATCATTGAACAAAAAGTGGCAGAGGGTCAAGGTTTAAAGGTTCAACCACATACTATGATGCTATACTAACATAACAATTATATTTTTCATATAAAGTTATATGATAAAAATTTAAGAAGTTACATACCATGTAATTGAAACAACTCAAAATTTTGAAAAGAACATGTTATTTTGCTAAAATTGGTTCCAATATTTTGTATTTCTCATTGAGCATAAAATATCATTATGTAAACATAACATCCACATTTTTTTAATGCACACTTCATGTTCATTAGGTTAAATTATTTATTTTTTAAAGCACTTATATATAAAGGAAAAACATATTTCTTACTATGGTTTTCATGCTTTTTTTAATCGGACCTAGGTTTAGTTTTCCGAATAATAAATACAGTGTTTTCCAGGATTGGTTCAAATAAAGAGGTTACTATAACAAGAGAAGTGAGTACTATAGTAATTTTTTTTCCCTTTTTTTTAAAAGGAGAAAAGTACTATAGTAATCTAATGGATGCAAACCCAACACAATGGCCATTTCTGTCCTCATCCTAGAGTTATACGATATTAATTTCCAATCCTCTTCATGCCGAAAAACTAAATGCTCTGAAACCATCAAACCAATCAAGTTGACTTTAATGCAGTAAGATTGCAAATATGAACTAAGTGCCATAATTGTATTTTACCATTTTGACAAGGTTGTTATAATTTATATTTGAAAATACACGTGACCAACCAATGGAATTATGAGATAGTATAAGTTCCCATGATTACTTTTACCCTCCTTAAAATACACACCTGAATACGAGCTCCTGACTTGCTTTGCATATTCCTGATAGTCTCACCTCCCTTGCCAATAATTAAAGCAACCTATGACAATAATGAGTGCAAGCATGACACTGTTTCATTAGCATTAGCTTCATCTAAAAAGAAAAATATCCAACAGATCTACCTTATTATTGGGAACTTTCATGACAAACTGTTCTGTTCCAGGTTGGATTGAGTTGAATCCCTGATTTGTAGACGGAGGAGCAGAGCCCCCTGCATCTGCCTGTACAACAAAAATATTTTTAGAGAGAATGGTACTTTTTGAATCATGAAACAGCAAGAACATCAATGTACAAACCAATATAAACATAGCTTTCACCTCTGCTATGACATCACTGATAAGTTGTTCCGCCCTACTGATCTGTTCAGACGTACCCGTCAAGTCCACATCCCTAGTTAGAGAACTAAGATCAGCTTCGGAATCCCTGGTTATCTGGATTTTGGCCCCTGACTGAAGTTGCAGCTGTTTTATCGTTTCTCCTCCTTTTCCAATAATTACCCCAACCTGAAAGACGGAATTACCGAAACAAATCCAATTTCATCAGCATTATGCCATGAAAAAAGTCCGAGGAGCAGCAAGAAACCAACAAAGTACCTTCCCGTTTGGTATAGTTATTTTCTTGCTTGTGCCGGGAGAACCATAAGACTGGCCTGATTGCGCGGTAAAAGAAACTGAACCAACTTTTTAGTTAGAAAACGAAGGTCTCATGCAGTTCTAAAAATGGGGATGCTTGTATGAAAATATAACACCACACTCCTAAAACAATGGGAGAGGATCTTGGATTCAAACATGCAGATGCACTACAAGAAATAGCCCGAATCTTTATATTTAACTACTGTATGACATCCACGCAACAGGCTCTCTTTTTTCTTTTTAAAAAAACAAAAAAAAGAGAGGACATTGAGCACTCGTGGGAACTGATACCCATGATTGAGCACCAGATGCTCCACAAAAGCTCAAACAGTCCCAGGGGTGGAGTAGTTCATTACTTAATCCCAAGTGCTCACTATCACCTAAATTCCCTAAACCTAAAGTTAGGTTTAACGACCAAAGAGCTAGACTGAAAGTAGAACTCTTTTTTTTTTTTTCCATTTACACACAATCCAACCCCAAAATCTCCACATATCTTGCGCTATAGTTAACAATTATTTCCCTTTTTGTTAATTTTCAATTAACAGTAGAGGCGAATAGTAATAAATTAACAAAACTAGAAGACTAAAACCCTAGAAAGAGCAAAGCATTGGAAGAATGAAGGAGTACCAGGGTAGGGAGGAGGGTTGAAGACGGGGCTAGGCTGGAAAGGCTCCTCTTCGAGTCGAGGGCGCTTTGACTCGGCGTCACTGACGAGTCGGGCGGCGATTTCCTGAGCTTTCTGCTTGGCCAGTTCGATGCTGAAACTGCTGTCTTCCAGCTTTCTCTTTGCACTGTCGCCGGTGGCGGTGGCTTCTTGGTGTTGGTCTTGGTCTTCTTTCATGGTGCAATTGCTCTATGACTCAGTGAGTGACTCGCCGACCAATTGGGGAGGGCGTGTGAGAGAGAGAGAGAGAGAGGGAAGTGAAAGGAGGAAAAGACTTGGCATAACAGATTACATAGGGCTCTGATTGAAAATATGAAATCTGTCCAGACGACGTCGTTTCTAGATTAAATTGTGATTTTTTTTTTGGGTCGAAAAAATTAAAGATTAAGTCTTGCTTGCTTCCATTTGAGCAATTTATTTTAGTCAAAATATTAATTAAATATAACCCTTTTTATTTATTTATTTATTTTTGCAGCTTAATAGTGGATGGATGCCATGCTCTCATTGAATCAGGCATGAAAGTGAACTAATTTCAGCTATAAATATTCTGATCTACTTCTCAAAATTCAACCAAGAAAACATGTCCTTTGCCGATAGACATCGCATTTAGCTTACAAAGAATTCCTCAAGATCAAATATCTCAAATTGACAATTTGAATGACCAAGAATTCCTCAAGTCATCGCTCTCATACCATTTATCTGTTGGTAGCCCAAGCAGAAGAACGCTTGAGTGGATTCAATCAGGACAGAGAGCTTCAACAATTTACAGACGAAGTATCAACACTTCTTTGAGATGGTGCGATGCCGGCTGCCGGCTGCGTAATAAAGATGCTAGTGTGCTATACCCTAACAAAAAGAATAGTCTGACACTTGCAAAGTCTCCCTCTCCCACAACAAAGAAAAGAAACATAAAGAGCAAATAAGGCTGTCCAATTAGGCAAACGAGTGTAGCAGTTATCAAGCCACCAAAAGCATCTTCAGAACCACCGTTTGAGCTCCGAATTGATGCCACTTCCCACTTTGAGTAATTTCTCAATCAATGGCACTGATCACCTCATTGGATAAAATTTCACCTATATCAAAAGAGAGAGTTAAAATTATTTGATGAAGCCCTAAATCTTATTACTTAAAAGGTTCAAGTAAGCAAAAGCATACAGGTCTGTGACATGAAAAACTTATGAACTGAAGGGAGACAGATTTATTACATGAATTAACTAAATGAAAACCGAAAGCCTCAGGGAAACAAGGGGGATGTATAATACCTACTCTAAAGTGGCAGGATACAGGCTACGATGAACAGCATAAAACTTCAAAAAGAAAACCTGAAAAAGTTAACAAATACCTGGTGCAAGGTTTGGACGCAAGAATTAGAGCTTATTTGGTTCAACTTCAGATTGACTGCCACTTTCAGAATTTTTTGACGGTGCCATTCTCAATACCCTTTGGGGTCTTCTATACCACAAAAATGCAAACCATAATGTCCTTAACAACCCCCCATTAGCCAAGTTTGGGATTAAAATTTTCCCCCAGAATGGGTAATATGGACCTGGCAATTTGAGCAGTGTGAAGAAGATTGCCATGACAATCAGATGCCAGGGAACTTCTGCATCCTGACAATTAAAACCAGACAATAAGCTTCAATAGTATATAACCGAGTTTAATTTTCATTCCTCTTATGCAAGAACTGTTCCCATAGAATGAACTCACAAAAAGATTCAGGACACTCTAAGATACACTGAAAATGAGAAATTCAAATCAGGGTGTCCTGCAATTCTAAAGGAGGGAAACAAATAGACAGAAGAACAAAAACAAAAGGCAAATGGGGAAAACTATGTTGCAGTCATCAATTATTTCATAATATTGTCTTTAAATAAAAGAAATTATAACGATATTTTGAGTAAGATAATAGCAAACAAAGAAGAACCAGATTCCTGAAGAAACCCACCCCCAACTCTGTACTTGTTTAAATCTTTCTGCCACAAGTAAGGGGTTTGAGCAAAATAACTTTACCTTAAGAAGTGGGGAAGCATCCAAGGCTGCCAGTTTTAAGACTTCTGCAATAGCCATTCCAATGAGGACTGGGATAGGAACTAAAAACAACTTCTTCGCATGTGCACAGTAGGACATTTCACTAAGGGAGGAAACAGCCAGCAAAGGTACAGATAAGTATTTGACAACTGCTAGTATAAGGTCAAGGATGAGTTGAATAAAGTTTTGCACGGCCCTTTTCCAAGGGAATATCTTGACTGGCTGTGGAGAGCTTTCCCACAGTTTTCTTGCTTTATTAATCAGGTGATTGAATTTTATCTTCCCCGGTTCATCCGACTGTCCTGCAGTCATATTTATCGCACACGAGATATTGTGCCGAGAATTCTGATGCAACCCAGAAAGCTTAACACTCTGACCAAAGGCATGCAGTTTACTACAATGTGCCAAACCCTTCAACAACAAAATGAAACTTGTTAACTGAGGAAGCTACACAACCCAATTGAACAAAAGCTACATGCCAACTAGTTTGATATTCATGGGGAAAGTTACTCACTAAAACATAACATTGCCAAAGTCAGCAGTTCCGAATTCAGATAAATTAGATGATGTGAGGTTCTAAATTTATTTCCTCAGAAAACATAAAACGTAATCGTTTAAATCACAATATGATTGTGCTGACAATTCTAGACCCATTTTGTGCATTTGTTTTGCCCATCAACCAAACATATCAGCATACAATAAAAAGTTGAAAGCAAATATAAATTTCTACCACAAATGAACATAAGATTGAAAACAATTCCAGAAACACGTTTCCTAACATTCAAAATCAAGAAAATTTAATCTTCACACAACAAGATTCATGAATGCCCATTTCAATTCTGTCCTAAGAAGATTCCCATATATATTATCATAATTTTAAAAAATAAATAAAAAATATATAAATTAGAAGCTCACCTTGAGCCCAAGAACAGAAGGAGGAGCATGAGCCCGAAGGTTGATTTTAGCGGAGGCTTGGAGGTGGGGGGAGGCAGATAACAAGTGAGAAGGATAAAGAGTTGCCATTGCTTACAATGCTCGAGCCCTTTTCCAGTAAAATTGAAAGTAAAATAAAAAATTAGGTGATGATTTCTTTGATTCGAAACGCCATGGCTGGATTTTTTGGAGGATAAGATACAGAAGAAACTCTTCGATGTCGGAGAGTCGCAGACGGTATTTTCGGTGTGGGAAATTGAGAATGAGAGAGGAAGGTTTAAGGGATGGAGCTGGGATCCGCTACTGCCGCCAATATTGTAAGCGTACCTTCGTGGCCGCCAGTTAATGGGCCGTCCATAGATTTTTATTTTTCGGTTTGAGAAACACATTTTATAAAAATAAATACATAGTTCAACCAAAAGAAAATGAAGAATTATATATAAGTGAAGCTTTATTGAATAATTTAAATTAAATAGTGCTCTCGTTACTGATAAGCTTCTTACACCTTGGCCTTTCATATCAGTACACTTGCACACTAATTTAAAAACATAACTTTGGTTGTATGGATTATTAGCGATTTGAGCTACAAATTCTATGTCATTAAATCATACATTCGAACGAATGGAAGTATGATGAGTTATATTTTTTGCACTACTCTCGCATCAGGATCGCACAATTTATGCCCTAATAAAAACCCTATATCCTAAACCAATTAAATAAGTCTCTCAAATCATGCTACAACGTACTCTAACACATTCATATAGCATAAAGGCCCTAACATCAATCACCAAAAAACAACAAAAAGTATAATTGAAAAACAAAAATTACAACCGTTAGAATAGCCTTTAAAACAAATCAAAGCCGTTTGAGCGTCACAATAGGAGGAAAGTTCAATTTTTAAGTCCTTGTATTTTTATTTTTTTTGACACAATAGATACATGGAAGGGGGAACAGACCTCGAATGCAAAGGTAAATGCTATCAACTACTTGAGTTAGGCCCCATTTGGGATTGCTTTTTTTCTCCAAAAACCTGCTTCACTTTAAAGTTAAGCAGTTTAAGGTGTTTGGTAAAAAGAAAATATCCCAATTATTTTAAAAGCAATGGCCTTTTGACAGTAGCTTTTAAAAGCAGGCTCTAAGTTGCTTTTCAAAGTTGCTTTCAAAAGAAGCAGAGATGAACATTTAATGAATTTTTTTAATTCCCAAAATACCATCATTCATTTGAAAAAATGACACCACCTCCACTTTCACATCCAACTCCACCACTTGCACCACCACATTCACTACCTCCACAACCACCGCCACCAAATCCTTTTCCTCCTCATCCACCACCACAACCACCACCTCCTCCTTCACCTCCACCTCCACCTCCACAATGACCACCACCACCACCACCACCTCCTCCTCCAAAACCTCCAAATCCACCACCACCTCCACAACCAACATCACCACCATCACCACAACCACCACCACCTCCTCCAAAACCTCCAAATCGACCACCACCACCAACTCCACCTTCATCACCACCACCACCTCCACTCTATAACTACAACTACCACCACATGATTAGTACATAACACTTTTAACATCATGTCTATTTTAGTCATTATTCAGTTACAAAAATTTTATATTAAAATTTACCAAACGCTTTTTGTACTAACAGCACTTTAAAAATATTGTTTACCAAACATGGAGCTGCTTTACTTTACAGCTAATTATTTTCAAAGCACAGCAGAAGCAACTTTTTTTAAAAGTGACAGCAATCCCAAACTAGGCCTTACAAACCTCTTGTAAGTCCTTGTAATTTCAACATAAGCATCCGACAAATTTGTGAGTATTTAATAAAGTTGTCTCGAGCTTATGAGTAATTGATTAATGAAAGTATGCATTTATTTTTAAGTTTACCACGATAAATTACATGGAAAATTTTATTGGACTATCTGTGGCATAACAGTAAGACCGAGAAATAGGTTGTAAAATTATTTCATGATTAAGTGCCATCAAATCAAACAGGCTAGCATTTAAGAGGATACAAAATCTCTAAATACAACAGGTAAAACATATTTCTAAACTTGTATAACCAAAGTAAACTCCCAGATATAGTCACGCAGCTCCTGCAAACGGGTTTTCCACATCTTAATTACCTGCAACACAATCAGCGGAATGTAAGTTATCAGGAGATCGGAATATGAAAATCAATTTGCATGAGAATAAAAAAGGAAAAAAATATTTAATCTTGGCTTAATTTGCATGAGAAGCAGGAGATCGGAAGATAAAAATCAAGGCCAAAATTATAACTTTGGGACAAGACAACCCCAGCTGAACCTGTGATGGTATTATAGAATACAGATGTCATACAAGGTAGTCTTTTATGGTGGTCTTGCACCTTGGATGCTATTAGAAACATGGGATGATATGCATTTTGGGTAGCAACAATTTGGCTTTCCTATCTCCCGATATCAAATATTATAAAGTTGGTGCCATTTATGCAAAAGAGAGCCACTAGGACAATAGAACACCAAAATGGCGGGGATCGAAAAATTCCTAGATGAGAAAATGGGGTTTGCATAGCCAAAACGAAAGTTTTAGTCAAGACTTGCCTGCTTACTCATGTGTGATTAATTAACATGTCAAGGAAATAAGGGCTGATAAAGAAGCCCTGTGCTTTCTGGAAACCCCATCATCACATTAAGATTCTGTAAGGCTTGACCTGAAGCTCCCTTGACAAGATTATCAATCTGCACCAACATTTTGAAAGTTTAGCTGTCAGCCGATAACAACATAAGCTCACACTTACATAGAAGCACAATTTTTTTCAAAAGACAAGGATGGGGAACATGAACATACAACAGAAATTATTATTGCTCTTCCAGGAATCCGATCAGGAAAGACATTGATGAAACAATAATTAGATCCTCGAGTATTATGAGTGCGAGGAACAATTCCTTCATCCAACAAAACTACAAAATCTTCATCCTGCAAAAGAAAAAAGGAAATAGAAAAGAATAATCAATACTTTCACCCATCACCCAAGAGAGTAGAGAAAAAACATGATATAAACATACAAGCAATATGATTGCACAAATAATGGGCTTCCTAGTGCAACTGCCAAATTGCCAAGGAGATTAAGGGACGCTGGTAATTTATCTGACTGACTTATGTTTTATTAATCAATGCAGCATAAACAGAAGTCCTGCGCTCAATATCTTGCCATTTAGCATTGGGTGTTTACACATTGTTTCGGCCAAAAGAAAAACTAGTTTGAACTGTGAATCCTATGAACCAAGCAACACATAATTCTGGCAGATTGTTAAGCCATGATAGTCTAGCTCCACTAATGCAAATAATTGTTCACTGATATGGGAATCTATGAAAGAAAATTCTTGCTTGACAGGTATGTAAGTAACTTTTATTTATTAAACCAAACTACTAAACAGTTTTAACTATATGAGTGTGTCTGTGGGTTGTGCATTTAAACTTCAATGTATTGGCTTTTATTCCCACTGAGCATCAGAGATGCATCAATTTATTTTTTTTGGTTGTAGATGCATCAGATTTTTTTTGGTTGTTGATGCGGACATCTGTTTTCGGTTGTTTTAGCTTCCGCTAAATTACCTAAACACTCAATTCACCCATATCCTACATCAGTCATAGATGCATCAGATAAGTACACAACCAGCAGAACAAAAATATAACCAGTATATACCTCATAGGATAACTTCAACTGTTGGCGTAAGTCCTTGATTTCTACCCCCGGAGCCAGTTCCACATAGATAGTTGATTGCATTCCACGGCTCTAAAAGACAAAAGTAAAATAATGCTTAGTCTGTTAGCAAAAAGTCAATTGTAAAATACGGAATCTCTAATTGCATATGAGAGTAATAGTTACCATTGGCATTAGATGTGGAGTAAAACTAACAGTTACTTTTGAATTTGCAGCATCAGATAGTCCCTGCTCAATTTCCGGAACTGAATTTCAAAGATAAAATCCAGGTCACTGCCTTAGGTAATCAAAATCAAATAAAAAAACACACATGCTGTCTACTGTTTATGTAACTTCGTACAAGTATCCAGAATATGCAGATACACCATTTTCTGAAGCCTAGACCTTCAATATGAACATCAGCTAGATCAACCAGTAAATTCCAGAATTATGTCATCTAAGAGAGACCACTCAGTCCAGTCAATGAAGGAACACAGTCAACCCCCACTTATGTATTCCATTCAGAAGACGCCAGTAAAAAGGCAAAACTATTGTTCCTAACCTTCATGTTCCTCAACAATATAAGACTTACAAGCATCTGAATTTCAAAGGTGTAGCAAAGAAGCCCTTCACCCTTTGTTTCTCTTTATTTAAACCAGATTCTTACTACAAACATCAGAGTTTCGAAGTTCTACATCTATTATGTAAGACTAAAGTTCCCAAACTGCATGTTTGTTCAATGGTGTAAAAAGCTTACAAGCATTTGAGTTTGAGAGGTGTAGCAAAGAAGCTGTTTACCTGTTGTTTCTCTCCACTTACCAGAATTCTTTAAGCATCTTTTCAGGCATATGTTCTCAGTAAAGAAGTAAATACACACTTTTTAAAATTATTTCCCATTATTTGTGTTTAGCTCAATAGCCCATTCTGTGTATTTAGCTTAATTGCCCATTCTGTGTATTTTGCTCAAGTTAGGAAGTAAGATTGAACATGTCATATAGTGTAAAATTTAAATTTCTACAAATCCAAAATCTTACCATGGCGATGACGGGTAACGCCATAAGAATATATGCCTTCAGCTATTTCAGTGTACAAATTTGCCTCCTTGGCACCACGTCCTGCAAAAGTAACCAGGTCGTAGGCATAATTGATGGGAGCACTAGGGGCACATATATGGTAAAGTTTCGCAAGGAAATGTTAGAAACTGCAATCAAGCCCTAACCTGCTCCGCTAACACCAGACTTTGAGTCAATAATAATATTTTTAGGTTGAACGAGGTTAGCCTGCAAGGAAAATGCAATAAGAGAACCATAAGGCATGTGCCAGGACCATTGGGAATAAAGAACAGCATAACTGGCATGAGGCTAGTGACTAGACAACTGCCATTTATACGATTATAATGGCTACCTAAAGCACAATTCATGAGAAAGCAATGCTTATATCCAAACTTTAAAACAGTTTGTAATTCATGCCACCTGCATACCTTTTGTTTCATATTTTCAAGGATCAAATAGTTTTATTTCTTTTTTCTGCTCTGAAGAAATCTTTAACTTGTGATATCGTATGTACTTCCAATAGAATCATAGATAAAACCAAGTTTTGAAGCTTCGCCTTTATACAAGTTTATCACTTTAAGATTGTTTTCTGTAACATTCCAAGGAATTTTAATGTCTTGGTTTCCCTCCTAGTGCATGGTGGTTCAGTATGCATAATAAGTGTGCAGGAGTTTTAAGACATAGTATTTCATTTTTCCACTTTTGTTGCTCTCTAAAGAGTATCCAGGAGTGACACCATCCTGTATGTATATGGGTTTGTATCTCAGCTACATTATTACATCTCAAACAGTGAGTGAATTGATCTCAAGCCCATATTTCATAAAAGCATGCAATTTTCAGAGAACTCATATACAAGGCACAAACCTTAATCAGTGGAACAAGGGGAAGTTGAACAGAAGTTGGATAGCAACCAGGATTAGCAACTAGGCGTGCACTTTTTACCTCCTCCCTTGAAATCTCCGTCAAACCATATACAGCTTCTTTCTGGATCCAGGAAGATAAATGCTTGTTAAAATAAGCAGAGCAATAATTTAAAGAAATAAGAGCAAGATGGTGCCTGAGTTTTATTTGTCATATACATTTGCTGCAAAACAAAGGTGAACTTTATGACAACAAATTAAACAGGCCAGAGACTTTTTTTGAAAGTTGAAGTTAACATTCAATCTATCCCTACAGTAATGCTTGGTGGACTTTATAATTCCGTAGAAGCCTAGATATGCAGAAGAAATTACCTTACCTGCAATTCTGGTGCTCTATGTGCCTGACCATACCATTCTTCATACTCAGAGATATCTCGTAGACGGAAGTCCTGAAAAAACCATCACATAAAATTAAAAATGTGAAAAATTTATAGTTGATGAATGGCAATAAAAAATCCCAAAAGCATTGCATGGTAGTGCTATTCAAAGCATACAGCAGACAGATCAACAATCTTTAAACTCTTGGGAAGGCCTTTGATAATTTCCTGCAATTGAAATAACAAACATATACATGTTAGAAATTCAGGAGGAGATTCAGTAAATCAGAAAGGATTGACTGATACAAAGGAAAAAAAAAAGAAAAAAAACCTGTGTGGTTCCGTGTGGTAAACAACAAAAGACAGCATCAACATCAGAAAAATCAGCATCCTTGACAGCAACCATTTTTGGCAGATTCTGCAAACACAGAAAGCCAAGCAATGTAATTCCAAAGTATTGAAAATTATGCCATGATCAAACACCACCATCAAATGATTGAAACCCCATCATCAAATTGACCATGACAACAACTAACAGAGCACAACCATACCATAGGAATGCACCAATATTTAAGCTTATATAAAGAGAAAGAGAAAAGGAAAGATATCATATCATATTTAAATTCAAGTCCTTGGCCCTAGAGGAAACACATAAATCATAGAAATTCTTACTTGGGAAACCAGATGAGGAAACACCGATCCAATCGACTGTCCAGCTTTTCTATCAGCAGTCATCAAGGTAATGCCAAAGTGAGGATGGTTTGCCAGCAGCCGAACAATCTTCCAGAAAGAAGGATCATCTCAGCTCATTGTAAGCCATAAAACCATGGAACTACTTAAATATTGAGTACATAATTATCTAACCCAATTCAATTTTCATCTATACTTAACATTACTGCTCTGAGTTAAAATAAGAAATGGTAAACAAAAGGGTTTGTCAGTGAGCCACTACCTCAGAACCAGTGTAACCACTGGCTCCAAGAACACCAAGTCGAACTTCCTTTTCTGCTTTCTGGGTTTTTGTATTCACGGAACATTTAACAAACACCTTCCCTACATTTCGCTTCTTATCCTTTGGATTGTTAAACCCGTCCTGCATTTACCAAACCTCAATAATAAGTTCAACTTTTATGATGAAAACACTAACACAACAAATCAAAGTTTCTAATTGACTGATAATTTACAATGCAGGGCTTTAACTGGGTTTCTTTTTCCCGCATTTTCTGAGAAAACAAACAGAAATCTTAATGAGTACATACCTTCCTGAGGCACCCAGTTTGAAGAAAATTGGAGCTGAAAGTTGCAGAGCTCATCTTCTATCAGAAACTTGCACAGAGCAACAACACCTAGAAAACTTCAAATTGAATACCAGGTCTCACAAGCCTAAACTACAATACAGCATGTATATATAGGCCGTCAAGAATTAGATGCTGGGGAATGCGAAACTAGAAAAAAGGCTTCTTCTTTTTTGGCAGACAAAAAAGGTTCTTTTTTTCAGTAAGAAAACGGAGTTTCCCCGCTGCAGAAACTGATAGAGCATCCATGACGAAACATACAATATATTCCACGGTAAAAAAGGCACAAGTGTGGGTGCAAAAGTAGTAAAGGAAAATTAGGTATTAGACATAGATAACTTTACTTATTAGTATTTAAGACATTTGATATTTTGGTTTGGGTTTTAATACCTAGAAAAGAATTGTTATTTTGGATTAGGCCAAAGAGGAAGACCAGATTTGTTGACCCACCTTACATTAGTCATTAAAAAGGCAATTATACCCTTTTCATTTAAAAACCTAAACCCTAATTATACAATTTTCAGATCTCTCTCTCTCTCTCCCTCTCTCCCTCTCTCCCTGCGTCTTCTCCCTTTCTCCTCCCCTTTGTTTCGACCGACACCGACAAAACCCCCCAGCCACTGTCACGTCGGCCACCAAGCCACCGGACCGGTCAAGTTTTGACCGGCGTCGCACCCCAAGCCAGCTCCGACCTTCCTCCTACCTATGCTTTCTCGACGGTGCTATGCTATCACCGAACACCAAAACCCTAGTTGCCTAGCTCGGACGACGACAACGATGATGCTGATGTGGAACGGTGCGAGGGACCTAGTGTTAGATTCGGACGACGACAACGATGATGCTGATATGGACTTTCTGTTGGTGCCAATTTCATTTGGCTTGTTCGCATTTTGATGTGCATCCGTTATCCAATTGCGTACCCATTTGCCAAGGTAATGCTTATATCCTTGTACTGCATCGTCGAATTTCAATTTTCTCTTCAAGTTTTTTAATTAATTGTTTTTGGGGTTATTAGAAATTTAAGATATTGCATCAGACAATAAGCTTTCTTTCTGATTGTAATTGAGCTTGGGGTGTACAACTTTTGATTGTTTCTTTAATTTTAACAGAATGGTGGGGAGAAAATAAGGATGTGGCTTGAAGAGAACTTGGTCCCTGTGCTATTCGAGAAGCTTGCAAAGAACGGGATAAATGATTTTTCTATTATATATATTGAAGCCTCAGCGGAGACAAACCAATTGTCTTTCAGTTGGGCAAATTGCAGACATTCACTTGAAGAACAAGATGTTAATCAATTAGCATCTTTAAGGGAATTGAGATTGATGTACCGTAAAGAGAAAGAACGGGCAAAGAATGTCTACATTCTAAGAAAAATTCACAACAAATTAATCACTAGTGCTAATGCTGAATTGGGTCATGCCATTGCTGTTGTTCAAGAGCTAATTAATACAATTCGGGATCTAGTTACAATTCCCAGTGGTATCAAGTCCTTCCTCGACAATCCTAAAATGGTATGTAATTTTGTTTTCACTGGCATTCACTCTTGCTGAATATTTCTTAATTGACTAAGTTCAGTATGGGTGAATATATACTTACACTATTCATGACTGTTTTTAGGTGGCAATGGCTGCCTTGAACGAGGATGAGCTTAGGCAGAACAAGAGGGCTAAAAAGTGAACTGAGGGTTGAGTTGCTAAGAGATTTGCCGGCGAGGCGAATTACAAAACTTTTGATCTGAGTAAGCTAATCATATGAAGAAGCCCCAAACTATGATGTTTGAAGCTTATTGGAATGCCATTAGCTAACTTGCCTTTTTGGGTATGGCATTGACTCTTACAATGTCGACATGAGTCTTCGCTGCATCCCATTCCTCAAAGGGACTTAGCAAAGACAGGATGAGCTGAGAGGATTCTTGAGCTCTACTTCGCCAAGCTGACTGAAGCCACAAGTAGATGTAAATTGTCATAGGCATCATACTAACCAAACAAAAAGGTTTTTTTTTTCACCAACTGTTACAGCAAAGGATTTACTTGGAATTTCTTAACTTTGTTTTATGAGAACATAGGTTTTAGAGCTGAGCATTTTTGCCCAGGCTCAGCATTTCAGTGTCTATTTTTGTATTGCAGTTTCTGTTTCTGCATTGCAGTTTCTGTTTCTGCATCGCAGTTTCTGTTTCTGCATTGCAGTTTCTATTTCTGCATTGCAGTTTCTGTTTCTGCATCGCAGTTTCCATTTTGCTTCTATAAATTTTATTTTATTTATATATATATAATTGATATCTACATTGTATTTTTGTTTCAGTTTCTGCTTTTATTTGCAGTTTTTATGTGAATATGTGGTGAAATGATTTTTTTTTAATTTTTAAAACCGTTGATCGTTTATATAAATATTGTATAATTGAATAAATATTACAAAATCAAGTTTGGTGTAGTGGTTTGTGAGTGAGCCCTCTTCCTTTGAGGGTCAAGGTTCGAGTCCCTTTAATGACACAAAATCTTCTTTTTTTTTAAAAAGTGAATAAGGGGCAACGGCGGTTGGTCGGAGGTGGCCGGCGGCGGCTGGTCGGAGGTGGCCGGCGGCAGGTGGTTGGCCGGCGGTGGTGGTTGGCTGGATGTGGACATGTGGCATAGTATGCTTGCCTTAGAATGAATGGCATTGTGTGTAATTTTGATATTTTTTTAATGATATTTTTGTAAAATTGGGTACTCATTTTGGTCTTTGGCCTTATGCTAATTAGATGAAATTGTATTTCTTTCTACTAAATTAGTAAACTATATTATGGTTTAAAACTAAAGCTCCCAAGTAGTAAACAGTAGTACTCAGTGGAAAAGGACAAAACATTAGGGTTAGGATTTTTTTTTTTTTGTTTGCCAGTAGGGTCTGGATTTAAGTGGACATATTAAGGGTGAGGTGAGTGAAATGATAGCTTGAAAATAAAAGGGAAATTCACTATTATATCCAATATAGATGCTCAAATTAATTAATAAACTCTACATTTTGGAATTTTGGGAAAATATTTAGGAATACCTAATATAGTTAAATGGAAGGATCTCTCTAATACACAGGAATTGTTGAATAAAGTAAATAAAAAAAATTTCTAGCTGGAAATCTAATTTACTATCTAGAGAAAGAAAATTAATACTATTTTTTTTTTGGAAAAAAATTAATACTAATTAATTCTCATATTTTAAGCATGCCAAATATTTAATGGGTTGTTTTCCTTGTTCTAAAAATGTTATTACAAAAACTGAAAATTGAGGAAGTAAGAAACATCAATAAAACAGCGTATAGCCGCGCGGCTATACATTTTAACAAAAAAATAAAAACCGCGTATAGCCGGTCGGCTATACTATTTTTATTTTTTAAAAAAGAGGAAAAACCGAGTCTAGCCAGGCGGCTATACTCTCTCTCTCTCTCTCTCTCTCTCTCTCTCTACCTACATATACATATAAGATGACCCTCTTTGCGAACGTGCCAAAATAAGTGTAGCTGAAAAGGACAAAATCACGTATAGCCGCGAGGCTATACTATTTTGTGGAAACATTAATAAAATAGAGTATAGCCGCTCGGCTATAATATTTATATATAAAAAGATGACCCTCCGTGCGACACGTGTCAAAATGAGTATAGCCGCGCGGCTATACCCTTTTTAAAAAATATCAAAAAACTTAGTATAGCCGGTCGGCTATACGGTTTATATATATATATATATATATACACACACACATAAGGGACCCGCTTTGCGGTTAGGCGCCTAGGTGTCAAAATCGGTATAGCCGCACGGCTATACAATATATATATATATATATATATATATATATAAAAGATGACCCTCCTTGCAATTAGGCACCATGTGTCAAAATAAGTATAGCTACACGGCTTGTGCTTATTACATCACGACAATGAGATTCAATCTTTTCCCATACCTTCTGCTTGTACTCACAAGCCTGTGCTTCTGTATGCAAATTCAGCTCAGAGATATGTGCTTTAAATTGGGCAATCTGTCAGGTAAAAACAAAACCATGATATTATTATTGAGTCTGCATTCCACAATCATATCAGAAAACTATGGTTCAACGTTGAGAGGTCAGATCAGAGTTAGAATTTATTGCAGTACAGGTGCAACAAAGAACTTCACCTCTGCATCCTTCTCAGCTATATCCTTCTCAAGTATTTGTATGTTCTGTAGGGCTTCTGGTGATGATATGATAGATAATATAAACAAGACTTAATCGCAATCAAAGAAAAAGTAGTAAATGTTTATGCTGAACAAGCATGTACCTCTTGAGCTTCATTTGCAATTGCTTCAATTTCATCCGCTCATGCTTGTTCTCTTTCAAGCTTTTCCTTCAACTTAAGCATATCAATGTGAAGAAGATCCTTTTCACTAGCAAGTTCATTCATATTGCTCCTCAAGGATTCATTCGAGTTATTCATTTGGTCAAGAGCATTACTCGTTTCCAGGAGTTCCATTTTCAAGTTCTCACTTATCTTCTGTCCCTCTATCAACTCCTTCTCAACAGAATACCTTGCTGCCAAAGCATCTTCCATATACCCAACTCAAGAGTGGAGATTACGTTTGTTTTCTCCTGCAGTTGAGTTTCAAGCATTTGGCTGTTAGCAATGGCCTGACCAAGCTCGCATGATTTTGCTGAAAGCTCATCCCTCTAAAGCCTCCAAAGAAGACAATATTTCCTCAATTTCATCTTGTTGATCCTTATTCTTAGATGCAGATTCCTGCAACATGCTCAGATCAAATAACAATCCTTTAAGAACGTCATCCTTCCTTAGTAATTCAGCCTGAAGAGACAAATTTTCAGATACCAGTTCCTTAGCATGGCTCTCTAAGCAATCGACCTGCTCAATTAACTCAGATATTCAGTTTCACATTTTCCTTGAAACATTTTGTCCACAATGATGAAACCTTCCCCCTTTAAAATATTACGTAATATGTTACTCACTGAATCCACAGTTTCCACTGAATCAATGCACTTCTTACTGTTCACATTTGACATGGTGAGGAATTCATCCTTGCTTTTCTTGAGAGACAAAAGTTCTTCCCTGAAGAGAACATTCTCTTCCTTCAGTGTATTAGTTTTGCTAAGACAGATCTGCAACTCCTGGCTTTTTGAGCATAGTTCTTCCATAATGGCCGACTCTGATTGTTTGAGTTCATACAGTCCAGCACTTTTCACCTTAGATTAGTCTGCAGATTAGCAATGTGAATCTCCAACGAGATAATTTCATCTTGCAACCTGCAGTTTTCTTTATCAAAGAAATTTATACGGCTTAATGAAGATGAAAATTCAGAATTCTTCTCCTCCAAATTTTTAAGAGTCGTGCTGTTTTCTGGAAAATTAAAAAATGAAAAGGGAACAATAGAGATTCGGGTAATGGCCTAATAGTAATGGATAATGCTCTAAACTATTCTTATATATATCGAGGGTATAGCCGCCCGGCTATACTAGTTTTTTAAAAGACAAAAATGGTGTATAGCCGCGCGGCTATACTATTATATATATATATATATATATATATATATATATATATATATATATATATATATATATATATAAAGCCCTTCCGATTAGGCGCCCACGAGTCAAAATCAGTATAGCCGGCTATACTATTTTTTTTTAGAAAAAATGAGTATGGCCTATGAATAGAATATTTTAAAAGTAAAGCCGTTTGGCTATATGCGGTAAATAGAATATTAGAGATTGTGGGCTAATATTTTTTGGAGTAGGATTAGCTTATAAAATTTGTACTAAGTTTAGTATTTTAAAAATTTTACACCGTACTAGAGCCCAGCCTAGCCTGTATATGGGTTCATTCTTATTCAGTAGGCAAAGTGAGACTCAAATACATTTTCAGGAGGTATATAAAAAAAATAAGCCAAATATTAATACGGAGAGAGAAAATGGAAAGGGAAAGTCAATAAAAAAATTAATTACACTATATCATTATATTAAAAAATATATATATAAAAAATTAGTTTATTTAATTTTAGCCAGTCATTGACTCATTGTACTCTAATCTAATGGTTGAAAATTTGTGTCAAATAAAAGAAGGATAATTATCCTTGACAATTTGACATTTTGTCTTCCAAAATATCCAATAAGGCCTTGTTTCTTTATTGCCGATTCAAAGATATTTGAATATTTTAACAGTATAGCCGAGCGGCTATACCCTTTAAGTATATTCCAGACGAACACGAAGCTTGCACTCGCAGAGTATGGAACTTGCACTCGCAGTCAAGCCATTTCGCTTCTCTATCAACTCAAGCTTCGATTTGTTTTCTTTGGTTTCGGCTCCGGGTTCGGCAACGAAAAAAGACTGAAACCGCCTAGGCGCCCGCCTAGCGACCGCCTAGCCGCCTAGCCACCCGCCTAGCGACCGCCTAGCCGCCTAGCCACCGCCTAGCATCCTCGCGCCCGCCTAGCCACCGCCTAGGCGCCTCGCGCCCGCCTAGCAACTGCCTAGCCACCTCGCGCCTTCCTAGCGACAGCCTAGCCGCCTCGAGCCCGCCTAGCGACCGCCTAGGCCGATTTTTTGAACACTGCGATTGACTGAAAGTCTGAAACAACAATGGCCTCTTTCAGCGTCCTTTGGCTTCTTTTGCAGTCTATGCTTTCTCAGTTGCTTCTGGTTTCATGTGTCCATGGCTCAAAATGCTACTACCGATCCATCTGAAGGTACTAGCCATCTTTCAGGTATAGCATAAATACGTTATGTGATGTGTACGCAATGATTGAATTGAGAATGCAGAGACGGCGTTGATCTCAATATTCAAGCAATGGGACATGCAAGCCCTGCCTATCAGTGGAGGAGAGCAATGCATTGGATTTTCCATCAATGGAAGCGAGTTTGAAAAGCCAGAGAATAATCCAGCCATCACTTGTGACTGTACTTATGACAAAAATACTACCTGCCACATCACCAAACTGTATGTTATTACCCTCCTCTCTCTCTCTCTCTCTCTCTCTCTCTCTCTCTCTCTCTCTCTCTCTCTCCATATTCTTTAGTCTTGTGTTGTTGACTGTAGCAAATCAATTAATTATCAAGTTTGGAAAACTAAGCAGAACATGCCTGATATATCAATTGTAATATTAAGTGCCTAGCTGCTCAATCTTTTTTCTTTCCAGTCGAGTTCATGCTCTGAACAAACAAGGGGTGTTTCCAAAAGAATTTGAGGCTTTAAGATATCTGGCCGTTTTGTATGAAGTTTTTCCAACCCCCTTCTCTGTTGTTTGGTTTATCGTAGTTAACATTTTCATATAAAAGACACAGGTTTCTTACCGTTCAACATTGTCACGAATATTTTTTATGCTCAGAAATTAATAGCTGGTCATTGCATTTTGTTTCATTTCTTGTAGGAAACTTGAACTGAAGTATTTCACCGGTCCCCTACCAGCATTCATCGGCAATATGTCTGCGTCGACAGTATTGTAAGTAGTGAAACATAAACTCCCAAGTGAGTTATACCATATGGCCAAAGAAGCACATAGTACTTACTCAGTTTTTATCCTGAATTATAAACGGGTGCTAATATCTTTAATTGATATTTCCATTCAGGTCAATTGCCCACAATTCATTCTCTGAGCCCATCCCCAAGGAGCTTGGGAACCTTAAGGAGCTAACTAAGCAAAGACAACTGGGAAATGCTCTATTGGGACATGTTAAATATAGAACCCCCTATCATTTAATTCTATACCTCTTCAACATGACTTGTTGCAGGTCCTTTGGATCAAATAATTCCTCCGGAACACTCCCTCTAGAACTTGGTAACTTAGTCAATCTCGGGCTATTGTGAGTGCTTCATTTAACTCATCGATTTTGAATCACATGTTGCAGTGTGTAATTATTTTCTCGCGGTTTATTTGTTAATTCATTATCGATGAGCAAGGAATGCGTTTATCATATAAAATTGGTAGCAATCAGTTTATTATTTTCACAGTTATATGGACAGCTGTGGACTCGGTGGAGAAATTCCTTCAACATTTGCTAAGCTCATCAACATGAAAATCCTATAAGTTTTTTGTTTATTCAGTACTTTGAGATTTCTATTCTGGGATGAGCTTACTATGAGTCAACTTTTGGAATTTTAGCTATGCATCAGACAATCCTTTTGCAGGAAAGATACCTTCTTTCATTGGGAATTGGAGAAAACTGACTTCTTTGTAAGTATGGCAAACTTTTAACCTTCTGCAGTTTATGAAAGCAGATCTACATGAAACCAGTACTCTGTGTGTGTGTGTGTGCGTGCATTCTGGCAGCCTTTTTCTTACTTAAATTCCTTTGAACTTTCATGCATTTTTGTGCCTTCTCATTATGTAGTGTTATGTGCAGAGATTTGTCTTACAACTATTTCTCAGGAAGCTTTCCCCCCTGGGTAACCACAATATCGCAACTATATGTTTCCTTTTTATCTTTCACCTTCATTTTTATGGTCCAAATCACCTTCATTGTGCATACATAATACCACATGAATGAAATTCAATAAATTAGAAGGGATGGATTTGAAGTACTGATATGTTGAGATCTTGAACACGAAATTTTCATCTTCATATGTGGATTGATTAATGATTTTATTCAGGAATTTAGTGGTCCACAACTTCACATTTGACAGTTCAAACATAACGTGAGTTGAATTGAAATACCCTTTTTTTTAGACGGATGGTTCAAACATAAAGTGATTGCTATTACACTTTTGCAGTTTAATGGATTCTTCCACTGCAGTTTAATTATTATAAATAATAATTTGTTCTCAGCGTTTACAGTCTTCCTGGATTGAATTGCCTCCAGAGGAATTTTCCATGCAATCGAAATACCCCACGATGTAATCTTCTTCTATATTTCACTAGCATTTATTTCTTTAATGCAAGATCATGTTACAGCAATAGGCATTGCTTATCTCATTATGTATACATATTGTAGGAATGTCGTGATAAATCTAGTAAGCATATCTTGTGCTATTACCTCAGTTTGAAGTTTTTTCACTAATCATAGCTTGTGCTATTACATTGAATTGTACAGATACAAACTTCTCAATAAAGTGTGGAGGACCACAAATGAGAGGAAATGATGGCATATTGTATGAGGCTGAAGACTCAGCTCTTGGCCCAGCAACATTTAATGTAACCAGTACACAGAAATGGGCTGTTAGCAATGCGGGTTTTTATGATAATTTGAATCAATCATTTGTGGAAACCAACCTTACGCAAGTCTCCAGTGCAGATTTGACACCAGTGCTTTTCGAGACTTCAAGAGTGTCCCCAGGTTCACTGAGATACTATGGCCTGGGTCTTCAGAATGGACCTTATACTGTAACATTGCAATTTGCAGAAACGGTTTTTGCTGGCCGCGATACACAAACTTCGCAAAGTCTAGGAAGGCGTGTATTTGATATCTATATTCAAGTAAGGCTGCTAATAAAGAAAAAAAAAATTAAGCTAATTTAAGTAAAGGCAACCTCATTAGACAGAATTATTTAACTATCTCTTCATTTGCTTCCTAGGGGAACCTCAGAAGGAAGGACTTCGACATATCGAAGTAGGCAGGTGGGGTTCACAGAGCAGTTGCGATACCCTTCAAGGTTAATGTGACAGAGAATTACCTAGATATTCATCTGTTCTGGGCTGGTAAGGGAACATGTTGCATACATGAACAAGGTGATTACAGCCCACTAATATCGGCTGTCCATGCTGCTTCAAGTATATAATATAATGTCAAGTTATGAAGATTTCCTATGAATGGTTTAAATGTATTTATCTGCTGTCAATTGATTGACACTGAACAATTATTCTGTTTCATTGCTCAGATACACCAACTACTCCAGGAAAGAAGAGCAGGACTGGGTTGATAGTTGGTATTGCAGTCCCCGTCGGAGTAGTGATCTTGCTATTATTATTTGCAGTTTTATTTATGCGGAGAAAAACGTCAGAAAAAAATGACGATGAAGGTAAAAGAGCAATGGGCATATTATTAAGGGTTAATTCTGCATGCGGTTCTAGGTTCTTTCTAGTGTTGATAAGCATATTTGAAAGAAAATACTTCTGATATGTTGTTTCGAACTTTAAACCTATGTCATACTCTCTTTTGAATATGCAGATCTTCTAGGATTAGGTCCCCGACCAAATACTTTCAGTTATGCTGAGTTGAGAGCTGCAACAGAAGATTTTAATCCTTCAAATAAGCTAGGAGAGGGAGGATATGGACCTGTTTATAAGGTGAAATCTATTTTACATCAATATCTGCTACTTTAAAGTAATGACTTTGACTTCTTACAAAAAGAAATTGAGAGAAGCAAAATAGATTCTTTCTACTTCCCTTTTATGTCACTGAATTGTATTTCTGTTTATAGGATACACTTTCTGATGGGAGGGTAGTGGCTGTGAAACAACTTTCAGTAGCAGCTCACCAAGGGAAGAGTCAATTTGTAACCGAGATTGCTACGATATCTGCAGTCCAACATCGCAATCTAGTGAAATTGTCTGGATGCTGCATTGAGGGAAGCCACCGTATTTTGGTTTATGAGTATCTTGAAAACAAGAGCCCTTGATCAGTCACTTTTTGGTAGGTTTTATAGAAACAGAATACTCTGCAGTTTCAAGTACTCTAAACGTTCATCCATGTTTTTTACGCGACCATTTGTAATAATTTTTCTCTGCTGAGGAGTGAAGATTAAAGAAACCAAAAGAGTAATTATCTGAATCAGAATATTCTGCAGTTTGAAGTACTCTGAAGTTACATCCAAGTTTTTTCCTTGAGAATAAATCTTCTTTCGCTACCTTGTTTTTCTGCTGGAAAATAAAGAAAGAAGAAAACTACAGCTAGTTAGATTTTATTAGTTTTTGCTCTGTATAAGGGATTATTCAATTAAGTATCCTGAACAATTAAAATATGTTAAACCAGCCCAATTCTCATATCAAAACATATTTTCATTAATTTTCTTTTTCCTTTTTTTCTTATATGTGCATTGGTTGTTTTTCCATGTAATGTTTCAGGAAGAAATGACTTGCACCTTGACTGGCCTACCCGCTTCAATATATTGTTGGGAACAGCAAGAGGACTTGCTTACCTTCATGAGGAGTCAAAGCCCAGGATTATACATCGAGATGTCAAAGCCAGTAATATTTTGCAAGATGCAGAACTCTCCCCAAAAATATCAGATTTTGGATGGGCAAAGCTTTATGATGACAAGAAAACACACATGAGCACCTGGGTTGCAGGCACAATGTAAGCCCTCATTTATGTTATACATTGTTAATCATGACTAGGGAGGGTTTAATCCAAGCAACATTTTTAGTAAGCATTTGATAATCTTGTAGAGGCTATTTGGCGCCGGAGTATGCAATGCGCAGACGTCTCACAGAAAAGGCTGATGTTTTTGGTTTCGGGGTTGTTGCTTTGGAGATCCTCAGCGGGAGACAAAATTCTGACGACAACTTGGATCCTGAGAAGATTTATCTTCTTGAATGGGTAGGAAAACTTTGCCTAGCTACTTTTACTTTAGCATTGCTGTGAAAACTTCTCTGTCTTTTTTCCTTTTTGACCATGCCATGATGTTTGTTTTCAGGCATGGACTCTACATGAAAACGACCAGAGTCTGATGCTGGTGGATCCGAGATTGACAGAGCTTGATGAAAATGACGCAACTAGATTGATAAAAGCAGCTCTCCTCTGCACTCAGGCTTCACCAATGATGAGGCCATCGATGTCACGTGTGGTAGCAATACTTTCTGGAGATATTGAAACAAGCACTGTTATGTCAAAGCCAAGTTATTTGGCAGATTGGGATTTCAAAGATGTAACCATAAGTAGCTTTTTGGTGGATGATGATACCTCATCAACTGAGAGCAATGTTCTCCTCAACCATCAGCCTGAAGGGAGAACTGGTGCCAGCCCCGGGATTGACCCTGCCCTATCTACGGTAAATGTGATTGGATCAATGCTCAATGGCATTATAGGAGAAGGAATGTGAGAAGTAAGAAGTTTCCATTGTCTTTCCCTTACTGTAAATCTGTGACTCTCTCACTGCTAAAACTTTTCTACATTTTGTACTTGTCTTTGTGTCTTTCTGCCTTTAGTTTATGGGAATGATGATGTATATAGAAATATAGATATCTGGTTGCCTTAATCGGCCATTGAATAATAGAAAAATATATTATTATTATCAAACAAATAGATGGGTTATCCTGCAGTACGCATCCTATAAATGTTGGCTAGGTAAGTGTCATGTCTTACCTATCATAAGAGTAGTAGTTATGAAGCCTGTAGACCATCCCCAATTGGTAGAAAAAAACCTCAACCCCTTTTGGGGTTATCTTGCACTTGGAAGAAGAAGTAGAAAGAGAAATAAATATAGTGATAATTAATAATTTTAGTGTTTGGATTTATGTATGTTGAATGAAGAAAAATGAATTATTGCTCAATAGAAACAATCTCGACCCTCAATTTGCATGATTTTTTCCGCAAGTAATTTAATAATTTCTCTACTTAAGTTGCCAAACAATGAAAATATCAATTTTCCTCTTCAATTCCTGACTTTTAAATCCTAAACCTCCAGGGCAGATTTGCACCAAACCATACAATATACAAACATTTGCTCTTCTAGACAGAATCCGAAACCACAAGACCAGATTGGAGAAGCTTGAGTTGTTTGCTGGGCAGCTGGTTAAGGAAAAAGAGAGGAGAAAAACTTGCTTCTTGCCAACAATGGTTTTAAAGCAGACTTGTCCAACTTCGCCTAGCTTAATTAGTCTTAATTACTACATTAAGCATTCATAGCCGGTTGGGATGTATGAATTCCTTTAAAATTTTAATTTCGATCATTTACTTTATCACTACTTAGCACATGTCCACATGGTGTTAAAAAAATCACAAAAATCATAACATGTGGCATGTCAAGGTGTTACTGTTACATCGAATAATTTCTTCTTATATGTTTTTTTTGTTTGTTGGTTTGGATTATGAGATTTGGCTGAATGTTCTAATTTGCTGTTGGGCCTCGTGTATTCTTTTAGCTGTTGGGCTTCGTTCAGTGAACAAAAACCGAAGTCAAACGTACATCTTTGAATTTTATATTTTTTTAAAAGGAAAACTAAATCTGAACTGACTTGAATTGAACAGAGGAATATATAGTATTTGGGTTTGACTGTTCCAAATTTCACCCATTTTATCCCATGAACTACACTAATCCCCCAAACTATATTTTGAGCCCATTTAGGGCATTTCCACCACAGCCCCCAGCCCGGGCAAGAGGGGCCATAGGCTAAAGAATTAGTTTCCAACGGTACAAAACAGCCCTGGCAAGGCGTGGGCTTCACAAGCCCTAGCAGATCCGAAGGCAAGAACAACCTGAGCTAGGGCCTAAGGCTTGTGACGTTAGCAACCAAATTTTTAAAAAAATCGAAAACAAAACCAAAAGTTTCAGATTTTTTTATTTCTTATAATAATTAGCTTGCTATATTCTTCACTTCCCACACCAAAACTCTATACAAATTTCTCTCCTCATACTCATATGCCATATAATGGGTGGAAACCAACAAAAAAATTGCTAAGGCAAGCACTATTCATGTGGATGGTACCAACATTTGCCTCCCCTTACCTTTTGCCTTGGCAAATGAGTGGAAATGCTCTTAGCACCCAAACTAATTTATATTGCCAATTTCAGACCTAGCCTTAGATTTAAGTCAATTTAATCAAAATTGATGTTAAATGACACATGAGGCACACGTGTAACGTAATTTGAGGGCAATTTGGCCCTTCTAATCTTTTCCCTCTCAAAACCCGTAGTCCCCCTTTCCTTGAAAACTTGAAAAGCAAACTAGAAAAAGAAAAGACCAAAAGTCACTTTTGGTCCCTGTAGTTTGGCACTTCAACTACTTTTGACCCTGTAGTTTCAATTCCGTCAATTTTGTTATTGTAGTTTCGTATTTGTAGCAATTCAAGAACATGTTAGTATTCTTGTCAATTTCTTTAACGATGCAAGGGGTTATTTCGTCAACCCCAAACCCTTGAGCGTAATAGCTTGTTTGAAATTCGCCCCATTTCATATTAGGGCTTGAAATTCGACCACTAATCCCAATTTTTGAAGAACCCTAAATCCAAATGACCAATTTCAAGCCCTAATATGAAATTAGGGGAGTTTCAAACGAGATTTTATGCTCAAGGATTTTGGGTTGACGAAAATTGCCCCTTACATCATCAATGAAATTGACAGAAATATTAACTTGTTCTTGAATTGCTACAAATATGAAACTACAAGGTCAAAATTGACGGTATTGAAACTACATGGTCAAAAGTGGTTGAAGTGCCAAACTACAGGGACCAAAAGTGACTTTTAACCAAAAGAAAATGAAATCTGCAGCCTACCTCGAGAAAATATGCAGAGAAATCAAGTTCCCCATTTGGTAACTCTATCTGTTCCAAAATACTCCAACTATTTGTGATTTGTGATTATTTTGTATATCAAAACCAGCTATGCTTGGTTGATGTGAAAACGGAAGAAAACTAATCCCCAATTAAACAAAACAAAGTGCAGTATTATGCACTTTGATTTATGTTTATTTTTGGCTTATGAAAAATGTAAAACACCCATCTCAGTAATACCAAATTCTAATAATGTTCGGAACTACAACTTTCTCGGCAGCCAAATAGATCCTTAACTTTATTTTGGATAGAATAGCTATGTAAGTTTTGAATTTTCTTTTTATTTGGGAAATGGGTTAAATTTCCTCCATCTGTTTTGCAGTTTGAGCGATTCAGCCTCAATTGGGCACTTGCAGATGCGCATTTTCTTCTTCTTTCTCTATTGTAATAAATGGGTTCAGAGGGAAAGGAAGATGGGGATTGGGAGAGAAAAGGGTTTTCACTACAAGAAAATTACCCTTTTGCAACCAAACTTATCAGCGAACAATTATTTTTTGTCGCTAATAGGGTGATTTTGCCACCAAGTTTCCAGAGTTGGTCTCCCATAGTTTCTTAACATTTACAAATATCAAATTTCAACGGGGGAAGCTTTAGCGACCAAATCCGGTACTTGTTGGAGTTGGCTCGACTAAACGAAGGAAAGAAGGAAGCAGCCTAGCGTGCAGGCGCTCGAGCGAAACCTGCAGGCGCTCGAGCGGATCGCGATTTTCTGTTTCAAAATAGGTCGGTTTTTGGCCTAGTTTTGGGAGGTTTTTTAGTTTCCTATTCCTTGTATGATTGTGCTAAAGGCCTATACATATAAATAGGTACTTTAGACTAGGGTTTAGTAGAGGTTCAAGATATACAAACCTACGGTGAGAGAAAAAGAGATCTAGAGAGAGAGAGAGAGATCAAAGGGAGTTCTTTATTGTAACCAAAGGGATTTTTCTCATACTAGTGAATTTTCTCGGGGATCACCGGAGAGGACGTAGGCACTACGCCGAACCTCTATAAATTCTTGTGTGTTCTTGTGTGTGTTTGCTTTTGTGGTTTCGTGTGCGATTTATCTTTGCGTAGCTTGTGTTGTGATTGTTGCGTAGTCCATCAACGACAAGGTCTTGGAAGTGTTTTCGCACAACAGTACTCACTAGAACCTATAGGCGACGAACCAATCTATTTGGTCGCCCAATCCTTTCTTCAGTTCGTAGAAAATTTTGGTATTTATGTGGGAACCCTTCTTTATAGGCGACCAACTAATTAACGTTAGGCCACAAAACCAATTGGTCACGTAAAGGTTTTGGCTACGAAAATAAATTTTCGTCGCCGTATACAGCCAAGAGCCTTAGACAACCACTCTGGCAGCGAAATAATTTCTTCGCTAAAGTGTTTTGGTGGCGAAATTTAACCTTTTAACGACCAAAGCTGGTGGTCGCCGAAATGATTTTTCCTTGTAGTGCAAACAAGTTTATGACTTTAAAATCACTCTTTGAAAACTCATGTTTTTAACAAGAATCATAGTTTTTTAATTTACTTTTTAAAGTAAGATACCAAATAGGGCTTAAAGCTGCCGAAATTTTGAGGCTAATTTAATGATATGCCCCCTGAAGGTGTATTTGAGTCTCACTTTGCCCCTTGAAACTCATTTTGTCTCACTTTACTCCTTTTTTCACACATATTGGTCTCACTTTGTCTAGATTCTGGCGAGGCCAAAAATTTCCGATCAAAATATTAATCAAAAATTAAAAACTGAATTAATATACATTATGCTTTAAATATTTAATCTTATTTAAAATTGAGTTTTAAATTTTTAATTAATATTTTGACAAGAAATTGTTGGCTTCATGGGAATCGAGGCAAAGTGAGTCAAATATGTGTGGAAAAAGGAGTAAAGTGAGCCAAAATGAGTTTCAGGGGCAAGGACAGATTCAGGAAAGTGGGCTAATATTTTTCTTGGCTTTGGGGACTCAAAGTAAAATAATAATAATAATAATAATATAATAATAATATTTAAAATATTTCAAAACCAAAAAGTAACAAATAAAATAATAAAATAACATCTTTTAAATTAAAAAAAAATCTAAAACAAACATTTCTCCTTATCTCAAAAATACTATGCAGCTAGAAGAAGCAATGCAAATGCAATTCAACAGAAGCAATCCAAACTATAGAGGGACTAGACAAGCCACTATTTTTAACCTCAAGCCTTGGAATTTCAACTTCAAAACCACCTTAATTAGTTGATACTTGTAAAAATATTTAAAATAGAGCCAAAGAAGATGGGTTTACAGTTTATTTTGGCAAAAAAGGAAAGGGGGTTTACGACTACTAGGGAACATATAGCATGAAGAAATTATTAAATTTTCAAGTTGGGAGACATTAAATATTTCTCATGTTTATTTTGATAGTAATTTATTATTACTACCATGTTATTTGTTCCAAAAGCAGTCATAAATGTGTTTTTTTAGTCAAAAGAGGTGAGCTAATATTAAACAAAAAACAATCACAGGCCATGAGACAAAGAGATTGTGGGCTAATATTTTTTTGGAGTAGGATTAGCTTATTAAATTTGTACTAAGTTTAGTATTTTAAAAATTTTACACCGTACTAGAGCCCAACCTAGCCTGTACATGGATTCGTTCTTATTCATGGGGCAAAGTGAAACTCAAATACATTTTCAGGAGGTATATAAAAAAAAAAAAAAGCCAAATATTAATACAAAGAGAGATAATGGAATGGGAAAGTCAATAAAAAAAAAAATTAATTACAATATATCATTATATTACAAAATATAAAAAATTTGTTTGTTTAAAAAAAATATAAAAAATTTGTTTGTTTAGTTTGTTTATATTAAAATATAAAAATAAAAATATAAAAATATATATTACAATGTATCATTATATTACTTGTGTCAAATAAAAGAAGGATAATTATCCTTGACAATTTGACATTTTGACATTTTGTCGTCCAAAATATCCAATAAGGCCTTGTTTCTTTACTGCCGATTTAAAGACATTTGAATATTTTAAAAGTATAGCCGAGCGGCTATACCCGTTAAATATATTCTAGACGACCACGAAGCTTGCACTCGCAGAGTACGGAACTTGCGCTCGCAGTCAAGCCATTTCCCTTCTCTATCAACTCAAGCTTCGATTTGGTTTCGGCTGCTTCATCCTCCGGGTTCGGCAACGAAAAAAGACCCAACCCGCCTAGGCGCCCACCTAGCCACCGCCTAGCCGCCTAGCGCCCGCCGAGCGACCGCCTAGCCGCCTAGCGACCGCCTAGCGCCCGCCTAGCAGCCTCGCGCCCGCCTAGCAACTGCCTAGCAATTGCGTAGCCACCTCGCGCCTTCCTAGAGACAGCCTAGCCGCCTCGAGCCCTTCTAGCGACCCCCTAGCCACCTAGCCGACCGCCTAGGCTGATTTTTCGAACACTGCGATTGACTGAAAGTCTGAAACAACACTGGCCTCTTTCAGCGTCCTTTGGCTTCTTTTGCAGTCTATGCTTTCTCAGCTGCTTCTGGTTTCATGTGTCCATGATCCATCAGCTTTCTTCAAGATCACTTTCACCATAGCCACTTGGTATATAGTGCTTGGTCTAGACTTATCTGTGAAGTGCTGTCTTTGATTTGGATTTGTATATGATTGTTGCTTCAATTTTTTATTTTTGGAATTTTGACATGGAAGGCATGATGCTTGTGGTTTGTAGGTTGTTGGTTACCTTAACAGCAAGCAGGCGGCAGTGTTCAAAAGAATGATTTGGGAAGCAATGAACAAGGACAATGATAAGGTAATGCCTTTGGAAATCCATAAATTTTATCATATATGTGTTCACAAGGATTCGGTGCAATGCTAGGGGCTTTCTTAGTTTCTGTTTGTTCCATGGTTTCTTTTTATTTGTTGTCTGTATTTTTGGCTTTTGAGTCTTTAGATTGAAAATCATTGAGGTTATGTAGTTAATCATGATTATCAGCCCCTGCATTATTTGCCTCTTCATTCTCCTTAGCTCTGTGATTGTGCAGGAATTCTTCACTTTTAAAACCGACCTCGTTTCTTGTATTTGAGTTTATGTTTGCTGCATGTCATATGTGCATTGTGATCTGAAGCTTAGGCTTGGAAGTCTCATCCAGCTTAGAGTTCTTGCCTTGTTCTGAGCTGTTATTTGAGTCACACATTGCATAACTGTGTTGAAAATTTTCACTTCAATCTTATTTGCATTTGACTTATTTTTTAATCTTTCGACTATTTGTGTATGTTCTACTGCCAGCATTGAGTCTTATGTATTGATCTCTATATGCAACTATACAATTGGCAGGGAAAGAGTGGAAAACGAGCCAGAATGGCCAAGAAAGCTGCTCCTGCTAAAAAGCCAGAAAAGACTGTCAAAGTTTCTACTGTGATGGATACTAAGAATGTAAGTTAATAATAAACTGGTTTATGGGATTTTTGTTCTTGCAGAGGCTGAGTTCAAAAATCAACTATGAAGCTTTGGATAAATTAAATGAAGAGCTTGTAAGCATCTTTTATATGTCTTATTTTAGAATCAATTTTGCTTTTATTCATGCTTTGCAAATCCCATATTATGTTCTGTCAATATCCAAGGTCTTGTTAATTGATGCACAGACTACCAGTGACTAAAAGCCAATCAAATCTAATGGCACGTTTAACTTCGATTGTCAAATGATGTTACTTGTTCAATATATTTTTTGTTTTCTTAATGTCTGGTTAGTGTGCAGACACCAAATTCCTGTTTAATGGAATAAAGGTATATCCAAGTCACACAAACTACTCCAGGATAGAACTTAATACATAAAAGAATAATCTTTGGAAGATGGTATATTATTATTAAGCATGGATTAAGACATGAAACTGTGATATCTGAAAATCAATCTGGTGGTTTACTAGAATGATCAGTTAACTAATTGGGCAGTTATATGGTTCAAAGTTTTTTTTTTTTTTTGTTGTCATTTTATAATGATTTTGCAATGTAGTTCCTAGTTAAAAATCCTGGTAGGTTTTAGAAAATGGAGGTATCTCTCTGCGATTAATTGCCTGAACTTTAATAGATACTGAATTTGATTCATCTGATCTTTTTCTTCATGTGTAAAATCAGGGTTTTGCACCTACATTTGAGGAAGGCACAAAGTCTAATTGTGGCAGTCTTGGTGATTTGCAACTGTCAAATGAGAAGAACAGTCGTGATGATGAGTTTGAGCATGAAAGTAATGGTTACAGTGAAGAGGCTGAAGCCAGACAAGGCCAAGATGACGATTCATATGTTGCAAATGACAAATATAATGGATACAATTACGATGATGAATGCAAATTATGATGAGGAATGCAATTTTGAAGAATTGACTTAACTAATCAACTTTTTTTTTTCTTGATTTAGATTATTTTTTCATGAACTAGTTGTATCATGTTACAATCTAAAGGTTAAGCAATTCAATCTTCTGGTTTTTAACGACTTTTTCGAATTGGAATCAGTCTGAGGAGAGATGCTATTGAGCATTGTTTGCATATGAAACTCCTTGAACTATAACCAAGAGCAAAATTTGTAAATTGGAACACTGAATTGTTGGTTTAAAGTTGTTCGCAGTTTATTGAGTGTAGGGAGAAGCAGCAGTTTGACAACAATGTTTCCCCTGTTTCATTCTTCCTAAATTCAACACTGACAACACCAAAAGGCTTCTCAATATTCTATACAAGAGGAAAATATCAATTGATCACTGATTTGCATCTCAAACTGTGAATTTATATAATTCAGTTAAAAGAAATTTTATTCAATGTTGAAAAATCTTTACATAGAACACAGACGGAATTGTGTCTTGGGTCTTGGTTCCAGCTTCCAAGTTGTTCAGAGTTTGCTAGCGAGAGCAAGATACTTGTATGACGGCCCTGAGCTATAATTTTCTTCTTCCTTAACTCAACACTGGCAACACCAACAGCCTTCTCGTAAAGCCTTGGCCTCAACCTCAACTTCCTCACTAGGGTAAGCAGAATCCAAGTATGAAACGTTGATCTCCATTGAAACTCCAAAGCTGGGAGTTCCGACGGTGAGGATTGCAGCTGACCCTATCAAATCCACAAGGGTTGCTGTGGCTCCACCATGCATTAAATTGCCTCCATTTAGCAAACGATGGGGTACTTTGAAGGAGCAAACAATACGACCGGGTTCAAGGAGATCGACTTGAATGCCTTTCATGATAAAGGGCTCAAAGAACTTCTCTGGCAGCCCATCCATGTTGATTGCCATTTCACCTTCTTTCTCCAAGAACTTCTTCACTGTATCCATACTTGTTTCCTCATTTCTCCAGAAGCCTAGCCATCAGAGAAACAACAGATAAAAGAGTCACATTAAACATCAAGGGTCCTAATACCCTTAGCCCAAGCCATTTGCAAACCTCTAAGGAGACTCCATAATTCAGCCTTTGAAGGAAACATGCATACAAATTTAAACTCATGGATTTTAAGCTACAACATACATGAATCAAACATTCAAAGAGGCAGAAGCGACTTTTAGATCTTATTAAGCCTAATGCTACCAAATTCCAAGTATCTTTCTAGCTATAATCTCACTTATGCACAAAAGAAAAGGGAGGAAAGGATGAGACTTTCTTATCCATGAAGCTCTCTTGGATGGTCTCCGAGTTTTCACCTTTGGAAAGACCTTCTTCCTTGTTGCTTGCTTCATAGAGTCTTCACAAGGTACCAAAGTAGATACCCTCTAGTTCATACACACAAACGTAGTGTAAGAGATGAAGAAGATGACCAAGAGGAGGTAAGGTACTAGCCCTCTCCTCTTGGTGGCCGGTTCTAGCATGGTAGAGTGGAGATTTCTCTCCTCTCAAACCACTCCAAAATTGGATTCTTCAAACCCTAGAAAGAAAACAATTTAAGTGTGGCTTATATAAGCCAATAAAAAAGATGAAGCAAAACCCCATCCTTGTATTTAGCCATAGTGTTTCTTGGGCTCATTGAACTTAGAGTTTTTCTATTTAAACCCCGCACTTCTCTTTGTTCACCCAAATTTCTAATTCAACCTTTCACAATTTCTAATAAAACCCCACTATCTTCCCAAACCACCCCTAAATACACACTCAGCAGAAAAAATAAAAAAATAAAAAACTCATCAACCTCACACCCCACACCCCACACCCCACACCCCTCTATCTTGCCCCTCGCCACTCTAAGTTCACCTTAACCTTACATTATTTAAAGAGATAAAAACATTGTTGTTAGATGTGCAGCAGCATTGAGAATGAACTAGGAGGTTTTGTGAAGAGAATAAGAGAGTGTCGTAGGTTTCTTAGATTGAAAGAGGAGTAATTTGGTAATAGGGTGTAGAGGAATTTGTGTTTTTCTAAAACTTAATATGAAGAGTGGTGGGGTGTGTGTATAGATGTACTTGGGTTAAGTATTAAGTTGGATGACTTTTTTGTCTTTTTACACAATAATAAAACTTAGAGCTTAATAATTTAAGTATTGGGGTGAACAAAGAAAAGTGTGGGGTTTAAATAGGAAAACTCTTAACTTATGTTGTCATACAACACATGTTCTCTTGGGCTCATTTAGTTCCAATTTTTTTAGATCTTGAAAATACTCTGGAGTTCAATACCAAACAAGTTTACGATCTTAAAATCACTCTTTGAAAACTAAAGTTTTTAACAAGAATCATAGTTTTTGAATTTTACTTTTTAAAGTAGGATACCAAATAGGGCTTAAAGCTCCCGAAATATTAAGGCTTATTTTATGATATGCCCCCTGAAGGTGTATTTGAGTCTCATTTTGCCCCTTGAAACTCATTTTGTCTCACTTTACTCTGTTTTTCACACATATTTGTCTCACTTGGTGTAGATTCCGGCAAGGCCAACAATTTCTGGTCAAAATATTAATTAAAAATTAAAAACTCAATTAATATACATTATTTTTTAAATATTTAATCTCATTTAAAATTGACTTTTTAATTTTTAATTAATATTTTGACCAGAAATTGTTGGCCTCACCGGAATCAAGGTAAAGTGAGACAAAATGAGTTTCAGGGGTAAGGACGAATTCAGGAAAGTGGGCTAATATTTTTCTTGGCTTTGGAGACTTCAAGTAAAATAAAAATAAAAATAATATAATAACATTTAAAATATTTCAAAACTAGAAAGTAACAAATAAAATAATAAAATCACATCTTTAAAAAAAATATCTAAAACAAAACTTTCTCCTTCTCTCAAAAATACTATGCAGCTAGAAGAAGCAATGCAAATGCAAATGCAATTCAACATAAGCAATCCAAACTACACAGGGACCAGACACTATTTAACCTCTAGCCTTGGAGTTTCAACATCAAAACCACCTTAATTAGTTGATACTTGTAAAAATATTTAAAATAGAGCCAAAGAAGACGGGTTTACAATTTATTTTGGCAAAAAAGGAAAGGGGGTTTACGGCTACTGGGGAACATAGAGCATGAAGAAATTATTAAATTTTCATATTGGCAGACATTAAAGATTTCCCATGTTTGTATTGATAGTAGTTTATTATTAAAGCAGTCATAAATGTGTTTTTTTAGTCAAAAGAGGTGAGCTAATATTAAACAAGAAACAATCACAGGCCAGGAGACAATGCTATAGAAACTTTAAACGTATAGCCGCGCGGCTATACTCTGTAAATAGAACATTTAAATAGTATAGCCGCGCGGCTGTACTATATGAATAGAATATTTTAGAAGTATAGCCTAGGCGGTTATACAGTAGAATATTTTAAAGGTATAGCCGCGCGGCTATACGCGATAAATAAAATATTTTAAACCATACCACCCCCCGGCCACCACCTCGTAACCAGATCCATCATCGCCATCACCATCTTCTTTGTCGTCGTCGTCATCGTCGTAAAATTCCGAAGAATTATCGTCTGATTCGAAAACTGGATGAAATTTCGAATATTAAACTTGTAAAATTCGAAGAGTTGTGGGAGTAAGGTTGAGAAATTCAACTGGGTTTGTTGTTGTTTTGCTCAGTGTAAAATTCGTCAAGTCTCCAAATTGGCGGTGGCGTGCTACAAAGCTCTCCTATTTTCCCTACCAATACACCGCGTTTCAACTTTTTCACCATTGATGATCCTTCTTGCTTTGTTCTTTCACTTACCACACCCTTTTCTTTCCTTTCCATATCTCTCTCTCTCTCTCTCTCTCTCTCTCTCTCTCAATTTCTAAACACACGCAGACATGCACAGATCCATCAAGCCCACCACCGCCAAAACCAAGCATCCAGCTATCATTATTTTGTTCACATTTGTTAGAAACACTTTAGATCTCGGAAGTGAATAAATATTGACAAGCCACCAAATTTGTATGATCCAATATATGCACAGAGAGGAGCACAACGGAAAAATCTGAATTTGTATTAACGTGTATTCACATCTGTTTTATTTACACAACCGCAAAAGAATAATATACATATAAATATTCGAAAGACAGAGAACTTGTATACATATAAATATTAGCAGAAAGCTAACCAGACTCTGATTCTTTACAGCAAAGAATAAAGTCATCGATCTAAGGCAGAAAAATATGGAGCTTGGGACATTCTTTTTGGAGTGTGACGATTCTCATCCGTCCTTGTGCATATTGGTGAAGCTTGTGGCATGAGCTCTGACAATCGAATTCTTTCACTGCTTATTTTGTTCTGTAGAAACAAAATATTAGGATCATAACATAGTTTTTGTATACATTGTACATTCCTGTATAGCAAAACAAGCTCAAAGATAAACAAAATGCTTTTGCAGTGCTAAAATTTTATATACCTTGTACTTCAAATCCTGCAATTCTCTATCCATCGAAGTAACCTTGTTCTTGATTTGTTCGAGTGCCTCTTCAGCGACAGATGGGTTTATGTGGGTTGATGGTTTTGTTATTCCAGCAGCCTGAAAGTTAGTTCAAAAGGAAATATAAGTCCAGGTTTGGTTTCTTAATTTCTGAGAGTGAATTAAGTAACCTCATGGCCTTTTAACATACCTTCAAAACACTAGTACACAGGCCTAACAATTTCTGTGCTAGTTGCAATTTTTCCTCCTCAGTTTCCTGTAGCAGATTCACTTCCATTGTCAGGCATCAAACTATGGGTTGATTTTGCACCTCTCTCTCTCTCTCTCTCTCTCTCTCTCTCTCTCTCTCTCTCTCACACACACACACACACACACACACACACACACACACATACAGACACACAAGACAACACTAACCTTCAGTTTGGCACTCAATCGTTGCTCCTCATCAAAATCAACATAAGGATTCCTCCCACAGGAAGCACGAAAGCGAGCAAGCTCTTCCTTGACACGAGAAAGAATAACTTCTGTCCGCCGGAGCTTAGTGCTTAGTTCTTCATTCTGAACTTTTAGCTTGTGATTTTCTTCCTGTTGCATTATAGACAAGACTCACTCAGATTGGCTAGGAATAGAAATGATAAGTAGAGAAAATACAGATGCTGTGCTTAGAAAGACTTCATTAGCAAGAATATCTTAATTGGAAATATCTTGCCTTGATTTTTGCATGATGATGAATCCGTTGCTGGAGGTTTTGCTGACCAGACAGCTTATTTACTTCCCCTTCAAGTTCCATCACCTTCTTTTTATGATTTACATTCTCCACCTACACAGATCAAAAGTAATAAGCCAAGAAATAAAGAAGATACAGCATTCACTTTATTTAAGGAATAATGTTTCAAAAACAGTCTCCACCTTCAGCATTTCATTTTCAGTTTTTAGAAACTGATCTCGCTGCCTAAGTTTTTCCAAACCAATTTGCACAGCTATGAGTTCAGCCTGTTTTCGGTCAATTTCCTCGAGCCACCTGGAATATGAGGCTTAAAGAAACTTAGGCATATGGAAGATAGAAAAGTTACTAGAAAATTTGGAAGTTTTGAAGTACTATGTGCTCACCCTTGTCTTTCCTGAATGAATTCATTCAGCTGTTTTTTCAGCTTAACTACCTCCTGCTCCTGAATGAAAGAGTTAATTACAACAAAACACAACAAAAGTTATCTATCCGAGTTTCAATATAATTAAAGGTGAATACCTTTTCTTCGGATTCCACACTATGAAGCCGGGCCTTCTCTGTTATTTTCTGCACTTGTTGATTATCCAATAGTGACTAGCATTCACAAAAAGGGAAAAGGTGAGATGATCATAGCTCGTTTTTGTTAAAATAGTAAATCATAATTGTGCATCAGTAATATAATTCTTTGATATTTGTTATATTGTGTACAATAATTTACCACGTAAGTGGTCATATCCAACTTGACTCCCAGTAAGTCCCGAATTACATCATGGGTCATGCTTTCAGCAGCAGCCAATTTGGAATTCAAAGTAAATATCTGCACCACCAAAATGGAAAAACAGGATTAATTTGTGGTAGATGAACGTACTTGTAAGAACCAAATAGGACAGTAAAGCCCTACCTCTTTCTGTCGACTTAATGCTAAGGATTCAAGCTCTTCAATGCGGACCCTTGAGGTTGTAAGTTCTTCATCCTTCTCAGATTTTATCTGTTGTGCCAAGCCCAAGCCAATGCATTTAAATGGGGAACCAGAGCCTCTAGACTTTGTGGCATGTTTCTCTGACTTGTTTGATGAACTTGTGGCATGAGTGGAATGGCCTTCAGGTCTGACTTGTTCAGCCATGGATTCCAATGCCTTAAACTGTTTGCAGATTTTGTAGTTACATAATTGAAGAACTACAAAAAATATGTTTTTTAAAAAGATCATCAAGACAATGAGATTCAATCTTTTCCCATACCTTCTGCTTGTACTCACAAGCCTGTGCTTCTGCATGCAAATTCAGCTCAGAGATATGTGCTTTAAATTGGGCAATCTGTCATGTAAAAACAAAACCATGATATTGCAAAACTATAATAACAATAGATATGATTGAGTCTGCACTCCACAGTCATATGAGAAAACTGCAAGCTCAGATCAGAGTTAGAATTTATTGCAGTACAGGTGCTACAAGAACTTCACCTCTGCATCCTTCTCAGCTATATCCTTCTCAAGTATTTGTATGTTCTGTAGGGCTTCTTGAAGGCTTTTCTCTTTCTCATCTAAATATCTATTTTCAAAAGAAAAATAAAATTCATTATTTAGTGTCTATTTATCAAAACAGTTGAGTGTGTTTGTGCACTTGAAACAAATTGATGGGAGGATGTGCTCTAAACCTCTTCATGTCAGCATTAGCATTTTCAACATTCTGCATCTGATGTTTCACAGCATGAAGTTCCAATTCAAGCTCTTCTCCATGCAGCCGTTGTCGTTCAGCTTCTCCCTTAACAATATCAACCTAGGCAGGAGTCCATAGATCGCGGTGATGATATGATAGATAATAAACAGAACTTGAACAAGATTCATGTGAACTTAATCGCAATCAAAGACATACCTTGTTTTCCAGCACATCTACAGTACGTTCAAGCTCCTCAACAGACCTCTCTAAGAGCTTCACCTCTGCCTCTTTGTCGTCAGCATAGTTCTTTCTTAATTCAGCTATCTGAAAATTAGTACAGCAAACTAGAATCAGTATATGTAAATTTGAAGAAAAAGTAGTAAACTGTTTGTGCTGAACAAGCATGTACCTCTTGAGCTTCATTTGCAATTGCTTCAATTTCATCCGCTCGTGCTTGTTCTCTTTCAAGCTTTTCCTTCAACTTAAGCATCTCAATGTGAGGAAGATCCTTTTCACTAGCAAGTTCATGCATATTGCTCCTCAAGGATTCATTCGAGTTATTCATTTGGTCAAGAGCATTACTCATTTCCAGGAGTTCCATTTTCAAGCTCTCAGTTATCTTCTGTCTCTCTGTCAACTCCTTCTCAACATAATACTTTGCTTCCAAAGCATCTTCCATATGAGCTCTCAGCTCCAGGTTTTCACTGGACAGCAATTTTACAGACTCGCGCTCTTCCAATATACCCAACTCAAGAGTGGAGATTACGTTTGTTTTCTCCTCCAGTTGAGTTTCAAGCATTTGGCTGTTAGCAATGGCCTGACCAAGCTCGCATGATTTTGCTGAAAGCTCATCCTCTAAAGCCTCCAGAGAAGACAATATTTCCTCAATTTCATCTTGTTGATCCTTATTCTTAGAGGCAGATTCCTGCAACATGCTCAGATCAAATAACAATCCTTTAAGAACGTCATCCTTCCTTAGTAATTCAGCCTGAAGAGACAAATTTTCAGATACCAGTTCCTTAGCATGGCTCTCTAAGCAATCGACCTGCTCTATGAACCCAGATATTCTCTCTCCAGTTTCACAAATTTCTTGAAACATTTTGTCCACAATGATGAAACCTTCGCCCTTTAAAATATTACGTAATATGTTACTCACTGAATCCACAGTTTCCACTGAATCAATGCACTTCTTACTGTTCACATTTGACATGGTGAGGAATTCATCCTTGCTTTTCTTGAGAGACAAAAGTTCTTCCCTGAAGAGAACATTCTCTTCCTTCAGTGTATTAGTTTTGCTAAGACAGATCTGCAACTCCTGGCTTTTTGAGCACAGTTCTTCCATAATGGCAGACTGTGATTGTTTGAGTTCATACAGTTCAGCACTTTTCACCCTTAGATTAGTCTCCACATTAGTAATATGAATCTCCAACGAGATAATTTCATCTTGCAACCTGCAGTTTTCTTTATCAAAGACATTTATACGGTTTAATGAAGATGCAAATTCAGAATTCTTCTCCTCCAAATTTTTTAGGGTCGTGCTGTTTTCTGTATTTAACTTCCCTATCTCAGTTTTAAGTGACTCATTTTCCATCTCCAAGTGACTCAATCTGCTCAGCTCGGCATCTTTCTTCTCTAAAGCATCTTGAAGTCCATATGATGAGGTTTGCAACATGCGAATATCATTCTGCAACCTTTGGTTGTCCTGATCAAGGACAGAAATCTGTCGGGCAGAAAGTTCCAAGTTCATTTCCTTCATTTTTAAATCGTCCTGTAGTTTTTGGTATTCAGCTTCTAGTGCCTGAACGTGGCTCGACAGCTTCACCTCTGTTTGCTTAACTTCACCAAGTTCACCTTTCAAGGCATCATTTGAAAGAGCAACATCCTTTAGCAACTGAATATCTTTTTCAAGAGCCTTGTTCACTTCATTTATTTGTGTGATCCTTAAAGTGCTTTGGTTCAGCTGTGACAACAAATCCTGCCTCTCCTTTTGGGCTTCCTTTTGCAGATGAGCAACCTCAACTTCTTCATCCAGTAAGGACTGTTCTTTCAACAGTGCATCAACCTTTGAAAGAATTAATTCTTTCTTCAAATCTTCAAGCATCACACAACAAGTGATATGCTCTCTCTCCATATCAACTTTGTGCATAGCCATCTCTTCTAATTCTGATGTCAAGATAAGTGCCTCAAAGTCTTTCACACACCAATCTATCATGAAACACTCCGCTTGAGATTCAAGTGCCTCCTCTTTATCTTTCAGAAATTTCTCTTGATCCAGAAGGGATGCACCAAAATTTGAGTTGCTCAAATCGAACTCTTTCATTAGAATAGCAAGCTGAGATCCCATATAATTAGACCTTTGCAGCATTAACTCCTCTTGAAACTTAAGTTCTGATATCTGTTCCTCGAAAGTGTTGAGCTTCATATTAAGCTTCCCAGCTTCCTCTTCTCTCCTTGTGATGTGATCAAAACTGTTCTTAATGTCAGTCAGTAATTTCCCCTTTAGAATCTGACACATCTCGAGCTCTCTTTTTGACCTAATGTTGTGTTGCCTCAGATCAGCTATACAAGAACTTGATTCACAAAGTCCACGTTGAAGCAGACCGTTCTCTGCATTCAGCCCAGTCACTGTTTCCAGCAAAAGTCCCATGTGACAGAGGTGTAGAACTGAAACTGCACAATCCTTCACAATTATCTCCGACCAGATGTCCTCAAGTGATGAACGAACTAACTTTGAGGAGTCTGAAAGCAGAGACTTCACACTGCGGAAATCAGAGGCTAAAAGCATGAAATTTTCGTTGTAATTAGCCTGGACCTCTGCAAGCATGCCCTCCAGCTCTACAACCAGAGCCTTTGTTTCCTTTATATCTGAGGCAAGCAACTCTTCAACTTCTGCAAATTGTTGATTGCTCAGATGATTGATGGACTGCAAGCTTTGAACCTCATTTAGTAACATATCCCTGTCACTCGTTACTGAGGCTTCCATTTTCTTCAGCCTTTTTATTTCAAGCTTCATTGTTTCATTTGATATCATCAGTTCATTGATCATAATATCTGCTTCCTTTATGATATCCTGAGCCTCTTCAAACTTAGGAAGAATGCAAGAGACCTCAGCGGTTTTCTGATCTGCAACTAACTTTGCATCATCAAATTCTATTTCCATTAGCTGCGAGGGGGAAAAACCAAAGAAGTTGATAAAGTTGTTCAATGCCAAGATATACGCACAAGTGAGTTAGAAATAAATTTACAATTATGTACAACACAGGGAAACATAAGAGGATGGAAAAGGACAATGGATTCAGGTATGAGCAGATATTATCATTATCTAAGAAGGTTGCTTTGGGTTTTTCTGGGTACACACAGATAAGTGGAAGTCTTGTCAGACAGTAGGGCGTAGCTCAACCAAGAAACAAAAATGAATTGAATTTGAAAATACAATGGTTTACCTCTTTCGTTTGGCACCAATGAGAGCCAGCTTCCTGCACAATCTGTTGAAATGCTTCCAGTCTATGATTGTGAGCTTCCAACTTCACTTTCGATTGCCTTTCTAAGTTATTCATAGTTGATTGCAGATTAAGGACCTGAGTTTTGAGATATTTCATGCTTTCCCGACTCTGTTGCTCGGACTTGCACATCGCTTTGTTCTCTTCACGTAGTTTGTCCATCTCAGCCTGTACCTCTTTTAAGCTATCAAGGGCAGCTTCTATTTCCTTTTTCAGAAGAATAATGGTAACATCTCTACCACTCACTTCCTTGGAAGGTCTGTCAGACTTCAAATTTTCCCAAGTGCATATATTAGCGCTAATACGCTTCCTGGCTTCAAGAGAACACTCAGATAAATCATCTCTCAGGTCTTCAACAAACTGTTTGTTTCCATTCTGGTCTATAATTGTTCCCGTAGCTATCTGCAACAATATTTAGGCATAGCAATTACAAAACAGAGCACTCTTCAAAGAATTCCTCTACAACATAGACGTGAACCTCAAGATCAAGCTATCAGGAAGCAAAATATTAACTTACCCATCCACCTCCTTCTCCTTTGGAAGTCTTACAAGATACTTGTGAATTCTTCATTTCAGAACTTGTATGATGCTCTGCATGTGTGTTCATGCATGACCTGAGTGTGGATACACCAGTTTTTAGCTCAGCTAGTTTCTCCTTCGTCATCAAAATGTTTTTCTCTTCAACATCTTCAAGCTTCTGTTCTATAGTGCAAGCATGTTGCCGCTCCTCAGAAAGCTCCTGCCTTAGATTGGTGCAGGTTCTCTCCCACTCTTCAACTTCCCCACTTAGAGACAGAATTTTTTTCTCTCCTTCTGCTATCACAGTTGCCTGATCATTGAGAACGGCAACCTTCATTGAGATCAAGTCTTCTGATTCACTAAGCTGAATATTCTTACGCTTTAAAGCGTCTTCATAATCAAGTTTCATCTCTTCTAATCTGTTCACAACAACGAAAGCACCTGTTGCACAAACTGATGTTTTTCTGATTTGATCTTCAAGCAGCTTTACTCTATTCTCCAGCTTTTCCACTGTAGATGTCTTTGCATTCAACTGTGTTGTCATCATGACCATTTCTGTCTCCTTTTCACAACATTCCTGCTCATGTGCTTCAGTAATAACTAGTGCCGCTCCTCTCAAAGACTTCAGCATGCGCTCCACATCACTTTTCTTGTTGTTTGCATCCTCTAAACACTTCCTCAATTCTTCAATCAAAAATTCCTTTTCACAGGTGGTTTGTACAATTCTTCCAACTTGTTGCGAAATCCAAATCCTTTTCTGCGGAAAGGAATTGGATATAAGGTCAAGTTGATCAGAGGCACCATCTAGTACCTCACACCCATCAGAAAGAACTTCTCCAATCTCACTGGACAATAATGCCCATTCTTCTGATAATGTTCTTGCTTCCCCATCTTTCTCCTCAAGCTCTTTACCTAACCTTTCATTATCTTTGTTCAACATGTACAACTTTTCTCGCACATCCTTCAGTTCAGCTTCCAGAATCATTACATTTTTGTTCATCTCCAATTCTTTCAAATGGCTATCGTGAATTTGCTGCTGAAGCATGCCAAGTTCTTCCTGCATACAGACAATCACCTCAGCAGTTTCAGCCTCAGCCTGCCTGCAGACTTCATCCATTTCTTCTTCATTTGACACTTGAAATGCACGATCACTTTGGTACCACGTATTCAGTCTCTTTGCTTTTTCAAGGGAATCTTGCATCCTTTTCAAATTTCCCTGTAATGGCGAGTCATGATTGTTTGAGCAGTTCAAAGGTGATAAGTCTCTGAACTCCTTAAAATTACGTTGTTCCTTCAGAGCCCTCAATTCAAGCTCCTGTTCACTCAAAAGCTGCACATAATGATTATTACTATTCCTCATATCCTCAAGCTCATTGATTGACAGAATTTGCTGAGACTCGAGAGCTTCAATAATGGACTTAGCCTCTTGCAATTTGCTGTTTGCATCATCATGTTGTTTGCTTATCAGAAAAAGTTCTTCATTTGCCAGCTGAAGATCTCTATTTAAGAAAAACACCCTTTCCTCTTGAGTAGTCCTCTCTTCTTTAAGAATGATATTCAGTATATCCAATTCTAGCTGTAAATTCAAAATCTCTTCCGCATGTTTTATTACAGGGTCATCCTTCCGTTCCATCTCCTCAATTTGAACTGCATTGTGCACCTGAATTCAAAAGGTAGATTTAGTGAATCCTGAAAGTAATATCTACTGCTTCCCTGTAAACCTTGTACATAGAATACAAGAATCTAAAGCATGCCTATGCACACAACAGAAGATGCAAAGCAAACACACACATGTCACATAAGCCTGAATAGACAATCTACTGACAGCCATAAAGAATTGTAAAACTAGGCCACAGGATTCATTACACTAAGGCTCTATTGCATTCTACCATAAAACAATTTACTGGCGGCCATAAAACAAATTCTCATTTTAAAGACAGAAATACCTCCAAAGCTACACCGCCATGTTGATCAAAGGGCTTGAGATTGTTCAGCATTGTGCGCAGATCATCAATTTCCCTGCAACATATGGGAAAGAACAAAACCACATGAGTATATTACTTTAAGAGTTAAGGATTCCAATATAAAGGCAGAAACTAAGTGTACCAATGACCACATGTATTGATAAAACAGGAGGACAAAATTTTCTAACCTGCTGAGTTTTGCATTATCCTCCATACAATTATTTAAGTTCCTCCTGCATTCCTCTAACTCATGGAGAGTATTCTTTAACTGAAACCATGAAACCAAATATGTTAATATGAGTAAAATAATGAAGCGGCTATTTAGAGACATGAGTAAGTTCTACCTCTGAATTGAGGGAATCATTCTCTTTGTTCGTGCACATGGTTTCCTGTTTCAATAAAAGATATATAATTAGCGAAAAAAGATAACACACAAACATATACGTATATTAATAATAGCTAGCCCTGGATTTGGCTCCCGGAGAAGGTTGAGGTAAGGAAAATGCTTGAGGAAGCCACAAACAGAAATCCACTCCCATTTTCCTTTCATTGACACCATATATTCCGAAATGAATGAAACTTAAAATATAAAGAATTACCAAATAGAATTAGAGTAACCAACCTGAGGTTTCATACTCAAATTTGGAATGCTATGGTTCTTAGAGTGTCCATCAAGAAATTGAAGCAACTGAAAACAAAAATTGTATTTAATTTGTTATACCGGCTGTAAACAACAGCTAAAATGGGGATTAAAAAAAATATATTTTTGTTATTTCTGTAAGTACCTGATCTCGCAGTTTAGATACCTCATCCAAGAGTATCTCTCTCTCCCCTTCTTCATAAAAATCTTGGAACCTGTGAATGCCACAGTGAAGAGATTAGTTTAATGGATAGGAGAGTTCTTAAATTGATTAATTTTGAAAAAAACTACCTTCTAAGTTGGTCCAAAAGCCTTATATTCTCCAATGCAAAGCGAGTTACTTCGGGATTCTTATCAAGTTTTGCTTGAAGTAGCAGAATCTGTTCAGAGAGTGTTTTGTTCTCCTCCAGTAAGTAAGTCTCCACAGGAATAGAACCACTAATAAGTGACTCCATTTTCTGAATTTTGTCTTCCCGAAACCGAAGCATCATTTTAGTGCACCTGGTGTCTTCCTCTCTTTGACGAACCTGAGAGTAATGAATGCTAAGGAGTTAAGCCACAACCTCCAAATCTCCATATGGAAAAATAACAAAGAAAGAATGCACAAAGACCCCTAAAAATACCAAACGGTTCAACTGCTCTTTTTCAGCTTCAAGTTGCTTGATGGTAGTTTCTGCCATCTGCTCCCTTCTCAAGGCACCCGCAAGTGTTGTCTCCAAAGATTTTAACTGATTCACCGAAAATATTCAGCCGATGTGATGATTCCAAAAACAAGGAAAATCTAGTGACATGGCTCATGGTAAACCCAAGAATAGTACAGCAGTCCCACAACTAAAAATAGAAAGGTGTAATCTAACAGTGATTAAGTGTTTTTCTTTTGTTGCTTGGGATGCTTATATATGAGACATTCCTAATATATGTGCACCCTGTAATGTCATTAGCATGAACAACCAGCTATTTAGCATGTTTAGCATGATGCTAAAGAAGAAACAGTCATAGACACACACATAGATTTATTCACATGCTTAGGTATTTAGTTGATCAGTTTCTAGACAACATAGAAGCTAGCAAAGCAACCATACCTGTTTGGTGGAAAGTCTCACAGTTCCTTTTGATCCATTTTCCAGAAAATCATCATCACACTCGAGGTCCATTTCACATACATTTCCATTACAATCAATTTTTTGTACTTGTGTGTCTTCAATATTGGTCGAACCAAACGATAAAGATCGGGAGACATTGTGACGCTTAAGAATGAAAAGCTCCTCCTATTCCAGAAAGCACACCATTTGAACTATTAATTATTTGATATATGAGAACATAAAAGAACAGAGATAATCAGTACCACCTTTAAAAGCCGTATTTGGTGTTGTAGGGCAATGACATCGCCTGTAGCATCTTCATTCACCACAGCCTGCGCAATGACAAAGAAAGAAATATATTAGTCAATGAATTGGCTGATGCTTAATAATTTAAAAAACACTAGTTACAGTATGAAGCTTACATTGTTTTGAATAAGCTTTGCTCTCTGAGCAAACTTAAGGGTATTCAGTGTTTCAGCTTGACAACTGTAACCAATAGACCAAATATTAGTAAAATTTACCAAAAAAAGGTTCACCAAAGTTTTGTCACGAAGTGTATAAATTCAAATGATTTTAGAAAACTAACTAAAATAAAATAGAAGAGAAAACAAACCAGATAGAAGGGCTGACATTTGCAATGATCATTGTTTTGGAGTTTCCACCGAGCGAGTCCTGCATTTAAGTGGTACCAAGAGTAACATTCTGTCTAAGCAATTTACAGTTGATTTAAGGAAGAGAAGATGGAATTACAAATAACCTGTAGAAGGAAGGTTAGCCTAGAGTCTCTATACGGTACATGTTTCAGCTTCCCATGTGCCATATCCACCAGAACCATTATAACATGACTGCAAATGAAATAACACCCATTAACATAAGGGCTAGAACAAGAAACACATGAATACGCATAGGAGAACCAAGATAGGAATTAAAAAAATATACCCCAGTGCAGATAGTGATTTATTAATATTAGCAGCTTCCTTTAACCGTTCACCCTCAGCACCAGAATCTTTCTGCCTACAAAAAAACAATTGGGTCAGGGGTAATTGACATGCAAATATATATATAATTATATATACAACAAGCTTGGGTCTGGCAACATACCTTTCTGAACCAGCCAGATCAACTAGGTTCAGTCTAGCAAAACGTAGATTAGCTGTGGAATCTTTTTCCCATCTACTCTCAATTACACAAGTAAAGACACTGTGTGAACGACTGCTTTCTCTATTCATGTTTGTTGCAGCAACTTTCCTATTTGAAGAACCCTATGTGCAACAAATTACAGTTTAAATCAGTCACATGCCTGCATGCGTGCATTATGCAGAAAGAGAAACGTGTGTCTACAACTGAGAAAGATTATGATCAATGAGTGGAAACCTGGATTAGAAGCCTCAGGATATCGCTCACAGTACAAACTTCAAATTCAGAGAGATTTTCTACGTAAACACCCTTCTTAACATCCTCCCGCAGCTTAAAAAAAAAGGTAAATGATAACATAATGAGAAATACTTCAAGATAATCAAACGTCATGCATTTGTAAAAGAATCAACTTACAAGCAAATTGGTAGATGATGGATCAAGGAGATCTGTAATTTGTTCATTGTAAATCTCTAAGAAAGAGCACTTGCAATTGTATTTTAATTTCTCATCCCTCCGGATTTCCTCTTCCTGAATATACAAAGATGAAGTAAAAATCATATAGTGAAAAACTTCTATGTACTCACGTATAATCTTAGAGATAAAGTAGAAAAAAGTTTTTAAAAAAAACTTACAGCTTGAATCCTTGCAAATAAAAATTCGAAAATGCGGGGCGTCATTCCACGGTGTGGACTGGGCTTGGTTTCTAAGTCTTCAATCTCCCCAAGCATTGTATATGTCTTTCCACTTCCTGTCTGCAAGACCAAATCCCAAACATTATAAACACGTTGGAATAATAAAAAACTACCATATGCTTAAACTGTCTCAATTAAATAAGTACAATCTTTCAGTTATGAGAAGTATACAACATGCTATTGCATACGCATCCATGTTATCTACGCCTTCATGGTTGGCAAATTTCTGCCATATGATTCATGCTATTTTGACCATGTGAAGCAATAATAGGAATGACATACTAGACAGAATAAATGTATAGAGAAATTGGATTCTACAAATAGGACTAGGTAGGCATCAAAGATATCTCTGCCTCCATCTAGTAGCATGACATATAAAATTCAAGGCGCTAGATGAGAAATTTAAGCCATCTTACTTTCACTAATACAATATTTTGCATAGCTCTGCTAGGTAATAGTAAGTCGAGTTTAACCAGTGCTCATGTAAATAGATGATAAGAATGAGGGCCAAATGCAGCAGAGCATAAGTGTGTCTTTCATGGTTGCATTAACTTCACATTACTAACGGTTCACCCTATTCCTGGTTAAACAGTACCCAACTCCATGAGATTACCTGACCGTAGGCAAACATACAACTATTATACCCTGACAAGCAATTCTCCACCATCGGGAGACCAGCCATCCTGAAAAGCATTTCCTGCAAAACTCACAAATTTAAAAACCACATGTAACTAGTACAAATGAGTAGAAGCATAAGAAAAAAAAATATAGTAGATCAGAATATAACCCTGTCCCGAATCACACCTGATCAACTGTTTCACAGGCTACATGATCAAATGTGAACCGACTTTCTGGTTGCCCAATCCAAGAAATTGTCTGAGCACTTTCTTGCTTCAAACACCTGCTGTAACCGTGCATACTCCGCTCCATGCTATTGAGAGGACGGACACGAATAAGAACCTAAATCAAATTTACAATCCCATTAGCATAACTTGCAATATACTACAGAAAGTATGCAAATTTTATTGGCCCAATCCATTTCCTTCAATCATAAAAATAGAAAAATAGAACGAACATAAAAACTCTAGAAACCATTAAACAAAAAATCCACTATTGCTCATTTGTAACATATTTTTGCCTTTTACTTGAATAAAAAATAAGCTCAATCGTGAAACAATAAATGTATGTCCAAATTGGATTACAAACTGAGCTTTTTACCTGTACATTGTGATCCATCCAGAAAGAGGGATCTTCCTTGAGATCAAAGTGAGGCACTTCCACTGTATTAACCACCGTAGATGGACCACAAGAAATGGGAATCCCTTTATACATTGCGGCATAGTTCCCTCCTCGAGGACCAACACTTCCATCAACTTTATTCCGAAAACCCGAATTCGGAGGCTTTGAAACACTCTTGGTCGGTGTTGTCTGCGTCGAATTACTCTCCATATAACTCGAAACAGCCCTCCCAGCGGTCCTCATTACCCGAGGAGTCACATTTGCCAAACCCCCATTTCCAGTACCACCACCTCCTCTGCTCACTTGGGTCGAACAATTAGCCCCATCTTCATGCGAATCACTGGTGGTCATACAACTGGGTTCAGTCTTCTGGGCCCAGCCAAATCGTTTCCGGGTAGAAAACCCAGGTCCGTGCTTGTCGGGGGTCCGAAGAGGCAACGTGGGATCAGAAGTTTTAGCCTTGGAAGCCTTAGTTGGTGTCTTTTCAACCCTGCTCCGAATACCCACTTCTTGTTCTGGCTTGGGAAGCTGAGCGAGCTCTTGAATCGGGTTAAATGGAGCTCTCGACGACTCGGAGCTGATTCGGATCGCCGATAAGTCCTTTGGGTTCATCGGCGGCACGTTCTCGGGCTCTTCTTTCTTTTGGGAATTTGAGCGGAGGAATTTGAAATCCCTCAACATCCTGACGTGCAGAAATTCAACAAGACAAGGAAATGGGAATATCAGAGAAACAGATTTACATATTTTTGGATTTATTAGTGAAAATTATGTAAATACGTACCTGAAAGATGAATTGAAAAACAAAATATGAAGCTGTCGAATTGCTATTATTGATTTTGCTGACGAATCTCTGGAAGTGGGTCTTGATTCAATAGCTCATCTCTTCCTTTTTGTGTTGTTGGTTTTGAGCTCGAGCATTTCTCTCTCTCTCTCTCTCAATCTCACTGTGGAAGTTCAAAGTTGTTCGGGGTTTTGAACAGAGCTCTGAAAGCTAAAAGGTTGAAGACTTGAAGGGACGGTTGAGATGTAATCTTAAATTTGAAATTGCGCATCCTGCAAATGAAGTCGCGGTTTTCGGATTCGAATTACGAGGGCTTTTTGGTCAAAAAAGGAAATATGAGGGGTATATTAATTATGACTGTAAATTCAAATTTCAACGGCTACATGCCACATGCCCTATGATATGAGATTCGAATTCAAACTAAAACTATGAAAAACATAAGGAAATCAAACTCTTGATTTTCTGATATTTCACTTTATAATATCAGAGGATTTTTAAGTTCAAATCTCCCTTCACGTTAATTTATTAAGGACTCGTTTAGAAGTGATTCTAGATGCCAGAATCACTTTTGGGGAAAATCATTAGTGATTTCTAGAGAGAACATGTGTTTCTCCATTAAATCACTTAAAACCACTTAGGGCTTGTTTGAGACTGCTTCTTTAGAAAGCATTTTTGCTCATAAGCGCTTCTAGCAAAAACACTTTTATTATAAAGATGTTGAAATCTTCCTAAGAAATCCAAGTGCTTCGTGGAAAGGCACTTGGGAGTGCTTCCTGGAAAAGCACATGTTGTAGAAAGAGCTTCAATAAGCCAGAAGCGCTTTTGGTTATCATAAAGCACTTTTAGCCCTTCCAGAAGCACTCTCAAGCAAATCCTTACAATGATTATATGGAGAAGTGATTCTAATGTGCACAAATTCAAACTGTTTGGTCTATCTAGAATGTTGAAAAAACATAATTGATTAAATAAAACTAAAACAAAAATACGAATAATCCTTGAAAGAAAACCTAAAATAATTAGGGTTAATTACAATTTATTACCATGTAGTTACACCCTTAAGACATGTTAGTCCTTATCTTTTCAATTTTTACAATCACATACCCCTGATCTTTTAAATTTGTTACAATGTGGTTCCGCCGTTAGAATTTCTTGCAAATCTCTCCGTTAGTTGCCTACGTGGCATTTATGGGTCCCACATTTTTATTTTATTTTATATATTTAGGTGTAATAAAATATTCATATCATTTTTAAAAATCAATTAAAAAAAAGGGCAAAAAACCCACACCACCCATTTTCTTCATCGTCCAATGGAAAAAGAAAGAAACAGGTGTTTGTCTTCATCGCCAACACCACACCACCCATTTTCTCCTCAGATCTGAACCCTCTTCTTCTTCTTTGTCAGTTGCAACCTTTTTATCAAGACCTAATTTTCCAGGGACTCTTTTTTATTTCCCCTATTTTCAAGCAATTGAGAAGCAAAAACTAAACCCATAAATCAGAGAATTTGGGGAAGGGAACCAAAAACTTGTGACATATATATTGAATGAAAAGCTCTTCATTTGTGACACAAAATCAAAACTTGAAAATTTTCAGAACTTGGAAGTTGAATGCAAAAAATTTCAGAGAGAGAGGTGTTATGTTTTCCTATTTAGATCGGTGTACTAGATACTAAGTTATATCAGGTTTTGATAAGAGTTTAAATTAAGTTGTACCTTGAGGCCCAAAACCTTGTGAAATAAGGAAGGGTTTTGAGGCCTATTAAGGGGTCCTATTTATTTCCTTTTATGAGTGAACCGATCTGGTGGGCTTGGAAGATAAGTCAAGTTGGCCCTCGATGATGAGTAGAGACGACTTAACCTAACCCTATATAAGCTTAAGGCCCTGCTCTCATCAGACACGTTCTCTAACCCTATTCTCATCATAAAGAAAGAGCTGAAACAGATTCTGAAAGAGAGCAGAAGGCTTGAGATGTTCCTGTTCTTGCTAGGATTGCTGCTGCTACAGATTGGATGAGTTCAAAGGTCGTGTACTCAAGGAAGATGGCTCCAGGTATGTCTTCATGTCTTTATACATATTACATATTTGTGTGAAAGATATTGATTGTGTATTAAGGAAATCTAACAAGAGGTCAAACTCTTCATCCTCCCTTGCGAACTCCAACTCCATATCTCATGGTCCTTAGTGCACCCATACCCGACACAATAACACAAAACGACTTCGGTGAGATCTGATGAGTGAGATGGTGCCTAGATCTGGGAGGTGACTTTGAGAAAGAGAGAGAGAGAGAGAGAGAGAGAGAGAGAGAGAGAGAGAATCGGAGACAGAGAGAGATGCGATTGGTGGTTGGGTTCGTGGGTCTAGGTGGAGATTGAGGGTTGCAGAGAAGAAATTCGGAGGTTGGAGGGGTGGAGGAGGAGGGCAGAGGGATGGGTTTGGGTTTATGATGGGGGAGAAAAAATCACAAGAAATTGTCTTGGGGTAGGGGGAATGGGCGCGGGTTTGTGATGGGTTCTGCAAATTAGTTGAAAGAGAGATGAGGAAGGTCTTCGTGGTTGGTATAGTGGTGGTTGGAGGCTAGTCAGGATAGGAAGGGGGGAGGAGGGTGTGGTGGTCATGGGGAAAGGGAGAGAAGAACTAAGATAATATTTTAAAATTTTTGGTCTTTCGTATAAACCCTAGTATCATAAACTAAGATTTTTTTTCTTCTCTTTTTCTTCAATTTTTTCAAAAAAATAATAATTTATTTATACATTAATCAATTTAAAATAAAAAATAATAAAAATATGGGACCCATAAATGCCACGTAGGCAACTAACGGAGAGATTTTACGGAAGTCCTAACGGCGGAACCACACTATAACAAATTTAAAAGATCGGGGTATGTGATTGTAAAAATTGCAAAGATAGGGACTAACATGTCTTAAGGGTGTAACTACAGTCTATAGGGTACTAAACTGTAATTCACCCAAATAATTATGATCCATACATTAGGGCCCCAACTTTAGGAGGGCCCAAAATTTTGTTTCACCATATATATTATTTATTATTATGTCATATATTTGTTTTAATTTAGGGTTAGTTTGACATTGTTGTGCTTTAAAAATAATTATTGTCAGATTTGCTTTGAGATAAATCAGCTATGAAAAAAAAAAGCAATTTGGGATTTGGTAAACTTTTTGTTAAAAGTGTTGTTGGTACAATAATCAATTTATGAGTGTTTGGTAACGTTTTGTGTAAAAGTGTTATGAGTTGTGTATAATGACTAAAAAATGTGTCATGCTAAATGATATTTCTATTCAAGTATTTGGTAAAAAAAAAAGAAAAGCATTTTCATTTTCATTTTCACTTAAATATGTTTCTTAACCATCACACGTAATAAATTTTTTAATCATAAAATAAATAAATAAATAAAGTATCATTATTGAAATTGTTAAATCATTGCAACATTAAGGTGCTATCAAGAATAAATAGTACATAAATTTAACCATGTACGAAAATTTCATCTCTTATTAATAATGTTATAAATACAAGGCTTTATAAACTCAATACATATATAATATCTTATTTGTTCGTACAAAATACTAATGCTTGGACCTAATGATAGCTAAAAATATAAGAAAGCTATTTTAGGAGCTCTCTAAAAAATTTCAACTCCAACCATACTCCCTAATTTGGAGAGTCATAAATGCTTTAACTCTTTTTTGATTGGTCCATCTCTATTAAAAAAAAAAATAAAAAAAAATACTCATTAAATAAGGCAGAATTAAATTATAGGGAGCCACTAGGAGTACTTTCTCTCTCCTCAGATTTAGGAGCTCCTAGAGGGCTCCCTATTTTAGGAGGTGAATAGGGAGCATGGTTGGAGTTGCATTTTTACAATTCCTCCCTAAAATTTGTCTAAGGATGTGGTTTAGGGAGCCCATTGCGGATGCTCTTAGAGAAAGTACTCTTAGTGGCTCCCTATAATTTAATGTTGCCTTATTTAATAAGTATTTCAAACCTTTATTTAATACTAACTATTTTTTATTTTATTTTTTAATAGAGATGGACCAATCAAAAAAGAGTTATAGCATTTATGACTCTCCAAATTAGGGAGTATGGTTGGAGTTGAAATTTTTTAGAGAGCTCCTAAAATAACTTTCTTATATTTTTAGCTAAATTTTAGCTAAGAAATAGAGAGCATCATTGCGGATGCTCTAAGTCAACTAATTTGCTAGTTCTCCTCAAAACTCATTAATTAAAACCCATTAGTTGACCAACGCACTTTGAGATTCAAGTTTGCCCTCTTGGGTTGAGCCTCACCAATTATAACCTTTCTCTACACACATGAACATATTTCTAGTAAACATCACAAATCCTGCTTTAACATGCTAATCATTCAAATTTAAATACATCACAAAATTGGAGCCGGAAAATGTGGACAAAAATCTAGCAAGATCAACTAAACACTAGACTTGGTTAAAGAAATTTCTAATCAAGATCACAAACCATGCTCTGTCTTCCCCAATCATCCATATTTGAATACATTACATTGAAAATTGAAACTGGATCAAAATGTGGACCAAACTCTAGCCAACTTAATTGTTTTTGCTTTCTCAATAAACAAACACCAAATACAAGCACAATTAAATTATTGCAAAACGCTATATATTTTCATCAACAACCATATGCTTGAATTTCCATTAACTGTATACACTAAGAAGTAAGAAATAATAGTTTGAAAACCAAGACAAACCAAACGATATGCAAATAACATCATGGAAAAGCAATTGGAACCATTTATACTGCCCATTCAAAAACAAACATATATATGTATATATGCCAATGCATTCTAATGCCAGATTTGCAAATATCACAAGTGAAGAAAGGAAATCAAGTGCAGGCTGCAGGTTGTCGTTGCTTGCTGCTCAGCAGCATGACTGGACTTGATGAACCCAAACCCGAAAGTGCAGGCTTACTTTATTAAGAAAAGACAAAAACAAAGAAAAACGAATTGAGTTCATGGATTGAAAGAAGTTGCAAGATTCAGGTTGTGTTTATAGCTATCAAATGCAACGACATGGTCTCACAAGATGCAAAACAAAAGAAGCCAAAATACAATTTAATCACTTATTTGGTTGATTGAAACAAACAAGCTAGGGATCATTGATGCAGGCTCAGAAATTCTTCAAAAGAAAAACGCAATTGATTAATTTCATGGTTTATCAGTTTGATTTGTACAATAAAGCCATTATATATTGAGAAGCTTCTCTAACCCTAACTGAGAAGAAAGAAATTGACAAGAAAAATAAACCTAATATGTCTCTTACCTGAATCTTACTGCTTCTAGAGAGTACTTTATGTTAAATTTTAGAGAGACAGGATATTGGCCCATTACTAACAACACCAATATTATTCCCAACTTAACCACCTGCAAAGCCTAGTAGGTGTGAGGTTTTATCACAAAAGGCCTCGATACAATTAGTAGTGGAACCATTCATTATATGTTATATTTTATTTTGTAAAGTTTCCGATGTGGGATTTTATTCTTCAACACATAGTGGGCCACATGTGGAGCCAACTCCATATCGGAGTCAAACATTCAAGCCCAACACGTAAACACCACATATTAGGTAAGGGGTAAGGGTAAACATTCAAGCCCAACATATGAACACCACATGTTGGGTAAGGAGTAAAGGTAAATGTCCAGTAATTCAAGCCCAGACAATAAACCTGCTCTGATATCATGTTAAATTTCAGAAAGACGAGTCATTGGCCCACTACTAGCAACACCGATATTGTCCCCAACTTAACCACCTACAAAGCCGAGTAGGTGTGAGGTTTTAACACAAAAGGTCTCGGTACAATTAGTAGTGGAACCATTCCCCTCACGTGGGACCACCACATAGTGGGCCACATATGGAGCCAAGTCCACATCAGAGTCAAACATTCAAGCCTAACACGTGAACACCACATATTGGGTAAGGGGTAAGGGTAAGCATTCAAGCCCAACATGTGAATACCACATGTTGGGTAAGAAGTAAGGGTAAATGCCCAGTAATTCAAACCCAAACAATAAATTCGCTCTGATGCAATGTTAAATTTCAAAGAGAAAGGTCATTGGCCCACTACTAGCAACACCGATATTGTCCCCAACTTAACCATCTACAAAGAGCCCAGTAGGTGTGAGGTTTTGTCACAAAAGGCCTTGGTACAATTAGTAGTGGAATTATTTATTATATGTTATATTTTATTTTGTCAAGTTTCCGATATGGGACTTTATTCTTCAACACTTTAATCGATCCAACAAAAAAATATTGAAGAAGGAGAAGAGAAGGAGAAGAGTGATAGCTTTGGACTGAGGAACGTGGAAGAGAGTGCGTAAAGACGAATGATGGGAATGAGAAGAGAGACGATAGTGTGAAGAAAAAAAAAAGACGGGGTTATTTATGAAATTTTGAAAGTTTCATTAAACCCAACGCCTCTTCAAAATTGATTCCCGCATAATCAAAAAATGAAAGTAGCTCATTACATGCTTTTCCTAATTGCTTTCTCTCACAGCAATTATTCAAAATAAATGATTTTATTATCTCTTCCCAAACATGTTGGGCTTTCAAAAATTTCAAAATAATCACTTATAGCCCCAAATAAGCAATATCAAACGAGCACTTAATAGATGATATATCCACCACTTCGTTTAAGTTGATTCCACATAGATATTAATATATTAAAATTACATATGGTAGGAGCTCTTGATTCTTAACCTAGCAAATCTTAGGTGTATTGTCTTTTTGTTTTTGCTTTATTTTAATTAGTAATTTGATGAATCACGGGGTTTTGATTTTATGCACCTTGTTGAATAATTTGTTTAACATTCCAATATATATGCTCTTGTTTTTTTTTTTTTTTTTTTTAATAGTATTTTATTTGAAGACTTTGTTTTAGGAGGCCCATATTACTCAATTTGTACATATATATATATATATAGTTTCAATCGAGTGTTTCCTTAAATAAGAACATTTGAGGGAATCTGTTATAAGCCCACTCGGCATTGTGCCGTAATAATTTGAACCATCTACTTTTATGTATTACCTCAAAGATCATCTTCATAACTATTTAATCACTCAATTAAATAGTTGTCATTTTGGTGTTTTTTGGAAACACCGTGTACGTCTATTTTATGAGTAATTTTCAATTTATTTAATATTTTTGTAAAAATTATCTTTAAATAATGACTTAAAAAATATAGACCGTTCAAATTATTAATGCACACTGCGTAGTGAACCCCACAATGCGTCCTTCAAATCTTAAAGAATTCCCTCAATATGTTAGGGATAATGCTATCAACAGTAACTCTTAAAAGCATTAACGTTGACAGGGTATGGACAATATCAATGCATGTTGCTATTCTCGACATGTGGATGACTCCAAACCACAGATGAAGATGAGTTGGCACATACATCAACGGCTATCACTGCTCTTGATGTTATAAAAGGGGGCTATTGCTCTGTAATAGCACTAGTGTAATGCTTTGTGTTAACCGACGTTTGTTAATTACATTGTGCTACCACACCTAACCTTACTTGCCTGTTGTTAATTAGATTGTGCTACCACACCTAACCTTCATCCTCTTGTAGACTTGGACCCACATCATTATCATCTTTGACATTTACAGAATCTTAACCGATAAGAATGACATTTCGGCTTGGCTTAAATAAGAATACTTCTTGTGGGTTCACTGGGAATATATACATTCACATAGAGAGAGAGAGAGAGAGAGAGAGAGAGAGATGCTGGTGTCCCTTGGCATTCACCAAAAACCATATTAAGGTACCATATATTTTTCTCTTTTAACTCCTAACAAAATTTTCTGAGAACCAGCTTAGCATCTAATGCTGTAAATAAACTCCGAAAACGTATAATTCCTTGAAAATTACGTATCAAGTCGTTATTCGGAATTAAATATCAAGTTTAGTGGTACTTTTCTTTTCAATATTTCGGAGATATCCCAAATCCGAATCTTCTATAAACCAGATATTATCCATTAACTGATCTACGCGTTTTGCTATTCATGTTAATTTTTTAGTATATAAATGCAAGGGACTTGTCAATGAATATGGATAAGGAAGAGGGATAAGGGGAGAATATACAGGAGGAAGAAGAAAACGACACAAAAATAATCCTCAAGCTCAAGCGACAGCTAGCCATGGTGATCCAGAGGCTGGAAATGTGTATAGAGCTGCTGAAACTGGCCCTGGAGTTTGTCCTCGTTGTAGCTCAAGCAGTGGAGATAGCCCTTCAGCACAACATGTCTCCATTCACCAGCTATTCGGCTTATAGCAGTGCTCCGGTTCATTTTGTTGGTTTTCTTCCTTAAGTTATATTCATCATTTTCATCTCTCATGTAAAGCTTCAGGTTGGTACAAATTATTTAATTGCACTTTTTGAAGAGCTTGATTTCCTTTTTACAGTAGAGATTTGTAGCTTTAATTCATCTGTGAGAAAAATCTACCCATATATATATGCTTGTGAATTTAGTCATGGAATTTTTTTGGCCATATGATTTACAACTCATATGGTAATGTTTGAGACCATTGTCAATTTTCAATCTCCATTGCTTAAATTCTTTTTTTTTTTAATGCTTCTGGGAATTTTAGTATCGTACTGTTTGCTTCAATATGGCTGGCTGGTTAATTTGGTTACTCATACTGCTCATGGGATGCCTTTTATTTTTATTTTAATTAATCTAATTTAAATTACAGAGAGAGGAGAATTCGAACTCAGATGCAGAGTAGGGAGTAGGAAGCACATCCGTTCTTATCAACCTGACTAAGTTCATGTCTATGGAATTGCATTTTCACTAATGGAAAACAGCTCATAAGGCATTGTTCTATATTTGTGCTTTTTGAGGCAAAAAAACAAACTGAAGTGTTTTTGCTGTTTATTAATGGCAATGATGCTTACCTTTGTTTATAAGACAAGAGTTTGTAATATGTGGCAAACTTTATAAAGCACAACAAAAATAGATCATTTGTGCTTCTGTTCTGAAAAGCTAATTAGGGTTTAGGATATTTCAGCTACTTTTTTCGTTGTTGTCCCTAATTTGTTTTCATTGAATATTTTAAAACTCTAATTGGAATTGTTTAAGAGGAGGGTCTTTATCAAACCAAAAATATCTTCTTCTTTTATTGAGGGATGACTTGTAAAGTTCACTGTGAATTTTAATTATGCAATTCAGACCGTCAATTATTTATAAATTATCATCACAAAAAGTTAGATAAATTGAAAATCATTAAGATATTTAGATGTGACCAACAAAATAGATAAACACGGTGTTTACACTAAAACGACTACTATTGAGAGTTGCTTGTTACATGGTTTTCGATTCAAGTAATTTTTTTTTACAGAGATTTTCTTAGAAGGAATACTTGAAAAAATAGATAATTTGGATCATTTGCAAAGTGCGTTCTACAAACGTGTTTATCAAATAAGCATATTTTAGATATTTCTTAATTGAAGTTCTCTAATATATTTTTCTTATATAGTATACATATATGTAATATCTTAATCAAGAAGGTAGACGGATAGGGCAGGTGTGATTGTATTCATATGTGAAGTCCAGAGCATAATTTGTAACCAATGTTGAAGTACACTACAAAAAGGTCACAATGATGCTAAAATCCAAGGCAAATGATGCTAAATTATTTAATTTCTGAAATTAAATATCTTGGATGTATCTAAATTATTGATTCCAGACAAATGATGCCTTACTGTCTGGTTGGATATCCAATTTCCATGGCATTTATTTTTACAAAATAACTTAACAATTAAGAATATTTTTCAGAAATTCTTTGGATATGCACCCACAGCTCTAATGGCTTAGAAATCATGACCATGTGATCAGATCCTGTGATTTCCACCACACTGCTTGGCCTGTTGCTCTTAATCATCCACCGTTGAAGATCCTTCTTCCCCACCAAATCTCCGCCAGATAAGACGTAAACCCGATTGACCGACCCGTATTTCTCATGGGTTAGCTTGAGTTCTTTGGATTGGTCCTCTTCACTAAACAAACGTTGTGGTCTCATTAACATGGTGCCCAGTGCTACATCCTGCACCAAATTATGATCCGTTTTATATGGACGGTAGGATTTTGTTAGTTGATGATGATCCAACGGTTAGATTTCACTTACCTCAATTGGGCTGAGTTGGTACACCTTTGTTGCCAAGAACAACGGGCCAATAGGAGAATATGGTTGCCAAGACTGTGACCAACAAGGATACTCTATTCTTTTCCTCTGGTTTGCAAACTTGAGGTTTGCCAGAGCAGCAATATGGTTGTTCTTGATATCCTTTGATTGGATGAAGATAAGCTTATTTAGAACTAAACTAGCACTCAATTGAGATTGGTGAGTAAACAACCCCCAAGTAAAAAAAACTCTCAGATATGGCGATCTCAAAAGCCAAGGTAGAGAGCACTTGTAAAAAGCTTCCACCTTTTGTCCTGTAAAATAAAAAATCTCAAAGCCAAGAAAGTAGCTTTTTGGTTTTGGCTTTTGTTGATGCTTTAGGCTTGGTGGGAGGGTCACTCTCACTACATACTATAACTGCTAATGCTGGGTCTCAGTCATCACTAGCCAACCAGTATGACCATATATGTACAAAGCCTTTTGTATGTTTCCCATGACAGTTGGAATCTTTGTGACGTTATCAAATCACCAGCAAAGTTTGTCCAGTACCGGTATACAATGCGGTAAGTAAATATGATACATGCAGCATCGTTCAAATTTGCCTTCGACTATGTAAAAATTTGTAAGAAGTCCATGTTAGCACACAATTGTTTTTGTGTACATAGACTAATTATTGTAAAGGATAGCACACGTCTTTCTCTTTTGAGGGGTCATAACTTATTCCGAAACCCTGAAATGATAAAGCTGGATGTTTTCAGCATTGTGTTTCTTGAAATTACTGAGGTTTCTGTGATTCAAAAACTTGCCCCAGCTGTAAGGCTTATATTTTGCAGGGTCTTCTTGTTCATGGGTCAGCTCCTCCAAGGGCTTGACTAGGGTATAGTGTGCTGGGTTGACAAAGTAGGGAATGGAATACCTTCCCATCTCTGAATTCACCAACACCCTGTGTTCCACACTCTCATATCTGTCATTGCTCCAAACCTGCATAAAATGGAGAATGAAAGTATAAAAATAAGTAGAGGAGCTAAACGCAATTGCGCAAAATGCGAGTGTTAAAATTGCTACCCTATAGTAGTAATTGGTACCTTGGTTCTAACAAGTTTTTGAAAAATAATCTGCACACAAGTACTTAGTATGAAGTTTGAAGAGTGGAACCTGAATAATGTCACCAACATTGATGATATAGGCATTTGGGGTAGGTTTAACCTGAATCCACTCTCCATCTCTCTTCCTCTTCACTTCCAATCCTCCGACCTCATCCTGAGCAAGCACAGTTAAAGCACCGCTATCCTTGTGGCGCCCAACGCCGAGAGCTAACTGAGGAGAAGGGCAAGGTGGATAGTAGTTGAGTCTGATAAAACTTGTTTGATCTTTGAAGTAGCTGTTGAACCTGTCTGCTGGCAAGCCTAGACTCAAGGCTATAAGCCCCATCAACTTTAGAGCTAGCTTTTCTACTTCTTCAGTATACTCTTCACACGCCACCCTGCTCAAAGCATGCACTGTCTAGTTATTAGATCATATAAGTGATCAAGTTCCAAAGTTGTTTTTAACCCTTTAATGCAAAGGGTCCTTGCAGCACAAACAGTTATCTTTTCAATTGAGAGCTAGTGTTCTTTGATTGGCTCCTAAGCATTTTCATTATGAATCACAGGTGTTCTAGATTTCTGTAACATTTTATTGCTTCTCTGTTTTTTGTTTTCATCTTTGTATAATCATATGATTACCTAAAATAAGCATGTTCTTCTTAGTGATCATTGAGTTACCTTAGTTCTGGAGGATACTCAGGCCACTTGTTAGTCCACTTTGTCTCTTCCTTGTCCTCAGGATCAAGGGAAGCTGGCATTAACATTGGCTCCTCCACTGCGAAATCAAACAGCTCCTTCCAGTCTCTTACATTCTTGGTGTGCTCAGTGTCATAGTAACCAAACATACTTTTTTCATCCCTCGTGATCTTCCTCTTCTCCTCCAAAGGCTGAGCAAAAAATTTCCTAGCAGCAGCCTCGATCTGTTTGTGCTTATCCAATAGCACCCCATGGTTGATCACTTGAAAGAACCCCCACTCTTTGCAAGCTTTGCCTATTTCTCTGACAACCCCTTCCATGGCTTTAGGGTCAGAAATGTTGTCTGCGGAGTTTAAGGGAGACAGGTCAATCAATGGTATGCCTTCAGCTTCGGTGACGGAGAGTTTGGGCCTGTGCTCAGGGTCTTGGATGAAAGCTGGATCAACCGCTCCCATGGATGGTGAATTTGATTTGGAAGCTAAGCTGCTCAATGGTATTTTTGTTTCTTTTTGTTTTTGCAAGAAAGCTACTAGAAAAATGGCAGGTTTTATAATATGAGCGGATGAAGTTTTATCTTGAATCTGGACAGGTTCTTGTCAATGAGTAGGGCAGGTGTGATTGTATTCATATGTGAAGTTCAGAGCATAATTTATAACAAATGTTGAAGTTCACAACAAAAAGGTCACACATCCACTAAACTCCAAGGCAAATGATGCTAAATGATTTAATTTCTGAAATTAAATATCTTGGATGTATCTAAATTTTTGATTCCAGACAAATGATGCTTTACTGTCTGGTTGGATATTAGCCTAATAGGAAATCCAATTTCCATGGCTTTTATTTTTACAAAATAACTTAACAATTAGGAATATTTTTCAGAAATTCTTTGGATATGCACCCACAGCTCTAATGGCTTAGAAATCATGACCATGTGATCAGATCCTGTGATTTCCACCGCACTGTTTGGCCTGTTCCTCTTAATCATCCACCGTTGAAAATCCTTCTTCCCCACCAAATCTCCACCCGATAAGACGTAAACCCGATTGACCGACCCGTATTTCTCATGGGTTAGCTTGAGTTCTTTGGACATGTCCTCTTCACTAAACAAGCGTTGAGGTCTCATTAACATGGTGCCCAGTGCTACATCCTGCACCAAATTATGATCCGTTTTATATGAACGGTCGGATTTTGTTGGTTGATGATGATCCAACGGTTAGATTTCACTTACCTCAATTGGGCTGAGTTGGTACACCTTTGTTGCCAAGAACAATGGGCCGAATATGAGAGTGGTTGGAGGATTGTTTGGGCCTTGGCCATATGTGTATTTGCTGTCTAATAGAGATCCTTGTCTTCCGAACGACTTTATAATTCCAATTAGAAGAGAAAAATAAATCAAAGAAAAAAAGATATAATCAGCATAAAAGGACAAGGAACTTCCCATAATAATTCAAAGATATATATTTATAAAATTATGTGCATATAAAAGAAAAATACTGGAAGCACATTATCTATATCTATATATATAAAGCAAAAGGCAAAGAATGGTGAAACATTCAAAATACCATAAAATGCCCTTGGTTAATGCAAACATTAATAATTAAAATTATTAATTAAATGAGGATAATATGGTAAATTCACATTTTTTCATATTAAAAAAATTTAAAATTAAAAGAAAAATCAGATAACTACCCATTATCTTTTTTAATTCTAAAATAAATTTAAATTTTTTTTAAAAAAGCCTCTCGCAAACGCGGAAGCGCGTGCGGAGAGGCTAGTGTGAATAACACATTCATCTTATGATTGTTTCTCTACGAAGCGCTTAAAGTGATTATGTGATTTCTTATTAAGTACTTTTGTTCATTTCCGCAAGTTATTAAAAGAAAAAACACTTTTAGTTATCTCAAAGCATTTTTCAACAACGTAAGTTAATGAAAGTAATAAGTACCTCTTGATTAAGACTGGAGATGTTGAGGGTTGGGCCAGGCATTAAGGCAGTGACGAAAACAGCTAGAGATATCTTATCTGGAAATCTTTCCATGGCATAAGAAATGGCCAACCCACCGAGACTGTGACCAACAAGGATGACCTTATCATGTGGAGGATCAAGAGCTGCCATGAAATCCGTCAAGGGCTTGAAGTAGTCAGAAATTGATTGCAGATCTTTTGCCTGCTGAGGGTCAACCCCAGAAGCAGCTAGGTCTAGGGCAGTGACGTTGTCACCGGATGACTTCATTAAGGTCACAAGCTTGTACCATGACCAAGCACCAAAGCAGGAACCATGAACCAGTACAAAGTGCTTCTTGCTAGGGTTTGTAGGCTCTGATTCTGTTATATTTGCTGCACAGAGAAGAATGATCAGCAAAGTAGAGATTGATTTGACCAAAACTTTCTTTCTTTGATCCATGTGTTTATGTTTCTGGTTTGGTCACCCCAATTTGATTGGGAAATATATATTCATTGTTTTGTATATGTCTCCATATTATTTATTGGATTTAAAAGTACTGATAGGGTTAGGTTTTGACCAATTTTTTTTCCTTGCATTGAATTTTGACTTCAATTTAAAATTGTATCTCTAAAGACTTGTTAGTTCTCCAATAAACAAGCATTTTGGTCTCTTACTATCAAGGTTGCTGATGCCAAATGCTTTGACAATCGCAACACTCCAAGTGAAACGACGTCGTTTCAGTTACGATTTTTTTTTTAAAAACGCAATCAAAACGACGTCGTTTCATTTAAAGTTAAAACACTGCAATTGAAACGACGTCGTTTCATAACAATAAACCTAAAAAACAAACGCGTGAGTCGTCTTCCTCGCAGAGTCGCAGCCAGTTTGCAGAGTCGCAAAATTTCTTCCGGTTCAGAAGTGTCCAGATCTGGCTCGCGTTGCAACCCTCCTTAAGCCTTCCCCGCGCTAAACGTGCAACTCGCGAAACAGCTGACCGCCTCGGGCGATTTCCTGCCGCCTCGCTCCGACGCGCGCGAAGGCATGCCTTTACAAACACTGATTTGTAGTTCTTTGCTTTGAGTTAGAAAAGCATCCCAGCTCCTGGGAATTTGTTCTCTCCTTCCCAAATTTATGGCACATGGTGTTGGTTCTGCAATACTATGGTACTTATGAACTTTCTCTTAAACAGAAACGTAGATGAACCCCATGGATTCGCAGACCCAGAACACCTCGCTGCAGAGGCTTCAAAATGTGGAGAAGGTAAGCAATGAAATACTGAAATGTAATTGCCTTTAGGAACCGACTATATCTATAATAAGAATTTTTTTTCTTGATTGCGCAGAGAATCGTTAAGGTTTTGGAGCTAGCTGGAGGTGTCATGGACGAGCTTGCAAACCCTAGTGGTCCCAGAAAGGAGTATATCAACAACCATTGCCGCGAGTTCATGCAATTGATCAAGGTCTGTCTTTTGTTTTATTCTGCTAATCAAGGTCGTAGCTAGGTATATCATGTGTTTGTGCATCCATACATATATGTGTTTTTATATAGCTGAAAATTTCTGTAATCTGTAACCGAAAAAAAAAAAAAATTCTGTAATTGTGGAGCTGTCATTGAATTTGAGATTTGCTAACGGGACCCAAAAATTGAACTCTGCCTGGAAGTAGATTGCAGATTTGGCATTTGTAATGTTATCAGGGGAAAATTTTGGGACGAGGGTTTTGGGGTTCAAGAAAGTTGTGCTTTTAATAGTCTAGAATTGAATTAGGAGTATATTTGATTCAGTGGTTTGCATGCTATATTGAATTTTGGATCAATAATGTAAATTTAACCAAGGACCATAGTACCTAGAGTATATTTGGAAATTTCATTTAAGTATAAATTTTTTTTGTCTAATTTTATTTTGGTATGGAAATATTTTCTGGTGCAAAATGTTTTGGTCTCAGTGAGAAGGTTGGTTAATTGGATGGATTATTCTTTTTGGTAATGAGATTATTCTTACTCTAAGTTCTTATTTTGGAATATTTGTTTCTTTCGTGAATCAGGATATTCAAGTGGCACTGCGGGATGAAATTAAAAGTGCATGCGATTACCGTCCGTTTGAGAAGTGTGATTACAGTTCAAGAGTAGCTAATGAAATCTGTTGCAAGAAACTGGAATATGTCATGTCACAGTTGGATGCAATGAAAGAAACAATGGACGAATATCATAATGCAGTTTGAAGATCCATGGTAGACAAGTTAAGTCCATTCTCATCAGCATTCCACCTTTTTGTATCAGGCTTCCTAGAATATAATGCTTTTGCAAGCATATAGTTTTTAGAATCTGGAAAAGGAATTATCACTCTGCTTCTGTCATATGATCCCATGTTCATTTTACCAGATTGCGGGAAGGAGAGAGAGAGAAACTGGGATTTTGAAACAAAAATGGGCAGATTTTGTTCTAGAATCCCATTATCTAGCTCTTAAGGTTCATTCTTAGTAGATGCACATGTTCTAAGAACGTTTTTTTTGATTGTATATACTTAACTTGGGCTATATGCGTGGTTATTATTAATAGCATTCTTGATAATGTTACCTGAAACTTTCCAGTTCTATAATGAAAACCAAGTATTGATAATATATGTCCTATTACTTGCCTTCGGGACTCTGTTTATGAATGACCAAAGTAACTCGTGTCCTTATTTTTGTACCATTTTTCATATATCGATAAAATATTGTGTTTCCTAACAATATAGGGTTAGATTTTCTCACTAGTTGGCTTGTTTTTGTACTCTATTCTTTTCCTCTTATGGTTTGCAAACTTGAGGTTTGCCAGAGCAGCAATATGGTTGTACTTGATATCCTTTGATTGGATGAAAATAAGCTTATTTAAATCTAAACCAGCACTCAATTGAGATTGGTGAGTAAACACCCCCCAAGTTTAAAAAAACTCTCGGATATGGCGATCTCAAAAGCCAAGGTAGAGAGCACTTGTAAAAGCTTCCACCTTTTGTCCAGTACTATGTTGTAACTTGTAAGCCACATATTTAATAGAGTTTGTGAGTGGATCCACAATTTATTATAAATCTGGTATACAATGCGGTAAGTAAATATGGTACATGTAGCATTGTTCAAATTTGCCTTCGACTATGTAAAAATTTGTAAGAAATCCATGTTAACCCACAATTATTTTTGTGTACATAGACTAATTATTGTAAAGGATAGCATACGTCTTTCTCTTTTGAGGGGTCATAACTTATTCCGAAACCCTGAAATGATGAAGCTGGATGTTTTCAGCATTGTGTTTCTTGAAATTACTGAGGGTTCTGTGACTCAAAAACTTGCCCCAGCTGTAAGGCTTATATTTTGCAGGGTCTTCTTGTTCATGGGTCAGCTCTTCCAAGGGCTTGACTAGGGTATAGTGTGCTGGGTTGACAAAGTAGGGAATGGAAAACCTTCCCTTCTCTGAATTCACCAACACCCTGTGTTCCACACTCTCATATCTGTCATTGCTCCAAACCTGCATAAAATGGAGAATGAAAGTATAAAAATAAATAGAGGAGCTAAACGCAACTGCACAAAATGCGAGTGTCAAATCACTACCCTATAGTAGTAATTGGTACCTTGGTTCTAACAAGTTTTTGAAAAATAATCTGCACACAAGTACATAGTATGAAGTTTGAAGAGTGGAACCTGAATAATGTCACCAACATTGATGATAGGCATTTGGGGTAGGTTTAACCTGAATCCACTCTCCATCTCTCTTCCTCTTCACTTCCAATCCTCCGACCTCATCCTGAGCAAGCACGGTTAAAGCACCGCTATCCTTGTGGCGCCCAACGCCAAGAGCTGAGGGGAAGGGCAAGGTGGATAGTAGTTGAGTCTGATAAAACTTGTCTGATCTTTGAAGTAGCTGTTGAACCTGTCTGCTGGCACGCCTAGGCTCAAGGCTGTAAGTCCCATCAACTTTAGAGCTAGCTTTTCTACTTCTTCAGTATACTCTTCACACGCCACCCTGCTCAAAGCATGCAGTGTCTGGTTATTAGATCATATAAGTGATCAAGTTCCAAATTTGTATTTAACCCTTTAATGCAAAGGGTCCTTACAGCACAAGCAGTTATCTTTTCAATTGTGACATTGGCTGTTTTGGGTTCTTTGATTAGCTCCTAAGCATTTTCATTATGAATCACAGGTGTTCTAGATTTCTTTAACCATTTTATTGCTTCTCTGTTTTTTTTTTTCCATCTTTGTATAATCATATGATTACCTAAAATAAGCATGTTCTTCTTAGTGATCATTGAGTTACCTTAGTTCTGGAGGATACTCAGGCCACTGGTTAGTCCACTTTGTCTCTTCCTTGTCCTCAGGATCAAGGGAAGCTGGCATTAACATTGGCTCCTCCACTACGAAATCAAACACCTCCTTCCAGTCTCTTACATTCTTGGTGTGCTCAGTGTCATAGTAACCAAACAAACTTTTTTCATCCCTCGTAATCTTCTTCTTCTCCTCCAAAGGCTGAGCAAAAAATTTCCTAGCAGCAGCCTTGATCTTTTTGCACTTATCCAATAGCACCCCATGGTTGATCACTTGGAAGAACCCCCACTCTTTGCATGCATTGCCTATTTCTCTAACAACCCCTTCAATGGCTTTAGGGTGAGAAATGTTGTCTGAGGAGTTTAGGGGAGACAGGTCAATCAATGGTATGCCTACAGCTTCGGTGGCGGAGAGTTTGGGCCTGTGCTCAGGGTCTTGGATGAAAGCTGGATCAACCTCCCCCATGGATGGTGAATTTGATTTGGAAGCAAAGCTGCTCAATGGTATTTTGTTTTTGGTTTTTGCAAGCAAGCTAATAAAGAATGGTAGGTTTTTTAATGTGAGTGGTTGAAGTTTTATCTTGAATCTGGATAGAAGGTGCTGCAAGGTTTTGATTTGGAAGGTTGTGATGGTTTGTGCTTGCTGTTAGGAACGGTGGATCAAATACAATTGTCCCACGTCAGAAAAGGAACTGTCCATATATGGATTCATTAAGCGGTAGCTCTTTCTAAATTGTACTGCAATTCAAAAATTTTTAAAATGTGGGATGGGATTGAGATAGATTTTAGCAGGTTAGTAAGTTCATTCATCCTAAAGAACCCAAAACAGCCAATGTCACAAATTAATCAAAACCCAAAGCGTTCTCATTGTTGAAGCCAAATAAATGTTTGTGGATAATTATATTACTGATCTTAGTGACACATTAACCACAGAATGTTCAGAAGTTACACACAGGTCACTTCTCTATAGAACAATGCATTATTTTCTGAATCGATATACAGCACGGTATGCACAGGGAGCTAAAATAACAATAGTAGCACTCAGCAAAACTCCTTGTAATCCAAACTTATTCCGATACCCTGAAATCATAAATCTGGATGTTTTCAGTACTGAGTTTCTTGAAATTACTGAGCTTTCTATGTGTGATAAACTTGCCCCAGGTGTAGGGCTTATACTTGGCAGGGTTTCGTTCATCGGTCAGATCCTCCAAGGGCTTGACTTGTGTGTAGTGTGCTGGGCTGAGGAAGAAGGGAATGGAAAACCTTTCCTTCTCTGAGTTCACCATCACCCTGTGTTCCACACTCTCATATCTCTCATTGCTCCAAACCTGTATAAACATTTCTTTGTTATGTGCACAACAATATATAGCGTGCATTGACTAATTAACATATCCTGTAAAGTAATTCTAATTGGACAACTGATTATGTTCTAGATCTAGATTGGTGTGTGTGTGTGTGTGTGTGTGTCCTTTTAGGTTCTTATGCTGTTAGAAGTGGAAAGCAATCTTGGTCAGTAACAACTTTCAAAAGTAATCTGAACACAAGTAATTAGTATGAAGAGTGGAACCTGAATAACATCACCAACATTGATGATATAGGCATTTGGGGTAGGTTTCACCAGAATCCACTCCCCGTCTGTTTTTCTCTTCACTTCCAATCCTCCAACATCATCTTGAGCTAGCACGGTTAATGCACCGCCATCCTTGTGGCGCCCAACACCGAGAACTAACTGAGGGGAAGGGCAAGGTGGATAGTGGTTGAGTCTGATAAAACTTGTTCGGTCTTTCAAGTAGCTGTTGAACCTGTCTTCTGGCAAGCCTAGACTCAAGGCTATAAGTCCCATCAACTTCAGAGCTAGCTTTTCTACTTCTTGAGCATACTCTTCACACGCCAGTCTGGTCAAGGCATGCAGTATAGCTATTAGATCATATTCATATATAAATCAGGTTCCCAAATTTATGTTTAACACTTCAATGCAGGGTTCTTACAGCACAAACAGTTGAGTTTCCAAGTGAGAAAGCTAGCATTTCTTTACTTGATACACATTATAATTCAAAGGTGATTTTGGAATTACAGGTACATAAAAAATGTAATTGACCCTTTGGTTGATTGCTCAGCAATTTCTTAGATTGAGGTACCTTAGTTCAGGAGGATTCTCAGGCCATTGGTTTATCCACTCTGTCTCTTCTTTGTCCTCAGGATCAGGGGAAGCTGGGACTAATGTAGGCTTCTCCACTACGAAATCAAACACCTCCTTCCAGTCTCTAACATTCTTGGTGTGCTCAGTGTCATAGTAGCCCACCACAATTTTTTCATCCCTCCTAATCTTCCTCTTCTCCTCCAAGGGCTGAGCAAAGAACTTCCTAGCAGCTGTCTCAATCTTTTCGCGCTTATCCAAAGCGACTCCATGGTTGATCACTTGGAAGAAACCCCAGTCCTTGCAAGCACTGCCTATTTCTCTAACAAGCCCTTCAATGGCTTTAAGCTCGGAAATGGAATCTGGGGTAGGGATACTATTTATAGGAGAAAGATCAATCAATGGTATGCCTTCAGCTTCAATGATGGAGAGTTTTGGCCTGTGCTCAGGGTCTTGAATGAAAGCTGGATCAACCTCTCCCATGGCTGGTGATTTTTGATTTGGAAGGTAAAGCCACTCTGTGGTTTTAATTTAACTTTTTGCAAGAAGAGCTAATAGAAGAGTTATAATGGATGCCTTATCTTGAACCTGGACGGGTAGGTGGAGATTGGTAAGTTACTAAGTGCTTCTGCACGGTTTGTTTTGGAAGATTGTGGCTGTTGTGCTTTCATGGGCTTGTATTTTTCTGTACTATTATGCCATTGCAGACGTAGATCAAAATAATTGGTACAAATACTGACTTTGACACTAACATATTTCTCTTCCTAGAGAACCCAAAACAGACAATGCCAGAGAGTCCAACATTCACTCTCTTTTTTTATTTATTTTATCTCAAAGTTACCTTTAAAATTTTCAACAAACAGTATTGCAGAAGTGTACTGAGAAAATATATTGCAGATTTTTTGACTCAACCAAGAGATCTTGTGCTGTTTTTTACTGTTTGCATATGTATCAACTTAAATTGATTCTTTCTGGACAAATCAATATGTAATGACTGATTTGAGAAGAAAAATGCATTTGTCTCTCTTTTCTTTTTTCTCTGAGCTGAAACTGGTTTTCTAGATGTTCCTCCATGGGTGCTGGAATCCAAAATACTTCGGTTTTTCATTTGCAGAGGGAAGGACATAAATTTTATTTCTTTATTTAAACATATATCGAAAGCAACGGGGTCTTACTATTGTCCATTAACTTATCTTAAGTTCTTAACTTAGTTTTATGATGAATAATGCTAAAAGGGTTCTCAGGAATTTGTTCTTAGTCTTTGAAGCAATATACAGTAATATTCCTAGATTGGTGTACTAGATACTAAGTTATATAAAGTTTGATAAGAGTTTAAATTAGGTTATACCTTGAGGCCCAAAACCTTGTGAAATAAGGAAAGTTTTGAAGCTAATTAAAGGGGTCCTATTTATTTCCTTTTGCTGCTTGATGGGCTTTGACTGTTAGTCAAGTCGGCCCTTGGTGATGAGTAAAGACGACTTGAACTAGCCCTATATAAGCTTAAGACCCTACTCTCATCAGACACATTCTCTAACTTTAATCTCATTATAAAGAGATAGCTGAAATAGTTTCTGAGAGAGCAGAAGTATTGAGCCGTTCGTGTCTTTTGCTAGGGTTGTTGTTGCTGCAATTGAATGAGTTCTGAGATCGTGTACTCAAGGAAGATGGCGCGCCATGTATGTCTTCTATTTATTTCAAGTTGTGTGAAAGATCATGAACACTTATATAGAAAATCTAACACATGGTTACTCACACACAATGAGATCGTTTTTCAAGCATGACTATTGCAATTTCTTTATCCGTTGATGCATGACTATTTTGGTTTATGTTTAAAATTTTGATGACAGTTTAAACATGTTTTATGCATACTATGAATATTAAAGCATTTGGAAAAAACATGTTTCAATATCTTCAAAACTTTAAACCCATTTTTGACCTACTAGATGATCTTAAAACCCTAACAACAGCTTGATATTAATACAAAGTAGTAGGCTCTGTTAGTTATGCCATTCCCTATTCGGAAAGGTATTTTGGGTTAAAAACGAACACTGAAAACACTGTTCATTGCAATTTTAGGGTTTTCTCTTATATTGTGTTTTGTTTGGTTATTTTTTATGCTACATAGGAATTTGGTTTTGTTCTCAGAATCAACAAATTTTTCATAACAAAACCAAACCTAAATACTCAAATCCTAAAGAAATAACCAAAATTGCTTCATACCTAAATTACTTGATAACTTTATTCAACAATTAGAATCTATCCTGTAATCTATTTATGATGGCACAAGATAACACGTAATTTGTTGTAAGCTATAAGTAATCTCTTGCCACAAAGGTGTGATACTTAATTAATGAAGCTTGCATATATTATTTGTTAGTTTTGTGAAATAAAGTTAAACTTAAAAACTATTTTCTCTTAACAAATTGAGAATCGGTTTCTTAGGAAGTACTTATACTTTCCTTTGCAAATCCTTATAGCATCAAATCCTTAATCAATTTTTTTGCAAATTGAAATACTTACTAGCAAACTTCAAAAGATGAAAGTTCGATTTTTGAAGTTATTCTCGGAATGAATGAGATCGATTATGATCTCACTCATGATTATATTTAATTCAAGTTAGCCGTTTTGTTTATGTATCTTGTAGTAAGACTCTCAAAGTTTAGGAAAAAGGAGAAGCATCTGGGGTTTAATAGGTGCCACTCGTGTCAACTTATCATGAATAGAATTCTAGTAAAGAATATAAGGGAGCTAATTAAGAAGCGGAACGAAGATGAATTGGAGCGAAAAAGAGTTGAGGCGTAACAACGATGTTGACTTTATGGAGGACCCATAAGGAGGTACACGTCTACAAGGGACAATCTTAGGATCACCGTAAAGCTCGAAATAGGAATAGGAATTATCAAGACTTGGTTTTTGTTTTTGTTTTAATTCAATAAAGATGGTTTCACATTATCTCAAAATTTCAATATTTTTGCTACTAGTCTTCTCTCAAATGGATTACATTTTCTAAATTATGATAAAGATGGTGAAGTTTTAATGGCTGAATCAAGTGAGAAAAGGGTTATAAGTGAGGGAACATCTACTAGGTTATGGCATAGACATTTAGGGCACATTTCAAAAGAAGTATGAAAATTCTTGTTAAAGAACAAGTCTTGCCACCACTGCCTTTCAGTGATGACGAGATTTGTATTGAATGTCTTAAAGGAAAACTCACGAAGACTAAAAAGAAATGTGCAACTCGCAGTAGTGATCTTTTAGAGATCATCCACACATATATTTATGGACCATTCCCTCATCAAACAATTGATGGAAATCGATATTTCATCACTTTTATAGATGACCATTCTTGTTTTGGTTATCTATACCTCATAGTAGACAAATCTCAAGCTTTTGAGATGTTCAAAAAATTTCAAACTGAAGTTGAAAGGCAACTTGAGAAAAAGATCAAAATTGTGAGGTCAGACAAAGGGGGTGAATATTATGGACGTTTTGATGAAGAGGAACAATGTGTTGGACTTTTTGCTAGGTATATGCAAGATAATGAAATAGTTGCTCAGTACACAACGCTAGGAACTCCGCAACAGAATGGTGTGGCTGAGAGAAGAAATCAAACTTTGAAGGATATGGTTCACCTTCGTTGATGATGATCCAACGGTTAGATTTCACTTACCTCAATTGGGCTGAGTTGGTACACCTTCGTTGCCAAGAACAACGGGCCGAATATGAGAACATGGTTGCCAAGACTGTGACCAACAAGGATACTCTATTCTTTTCCTCTTATGGTTTGCAAACTTGAGGTTTGCCAGAGCAGCAATATGGTTGTGCTTGATATCCTTTGATTGGATGAAGATAAGCTTATTTAGAACTAAACTAGCACTCAATTGAGATTGGTGAGTAAACACCCCCCAAGTAAAAAAAAACTCTCAGATATGGCGATCTCAAAAGCCAAGGTAGAGAGCACTTGTAAAAGCTTCCACCTTTTGTCCTGTAAAATAAAAAATCTCATAGCCAAGAAAGTATCTTTTTGGTTTTGGCTTTTGTTGATGCTTTAGGCTTGGTGGGAGGGTCACTACATACTATAACTGCTAATGCTGGGTCTGAGTCATCACTAGCCAACCAGTATGACCATATGCACAAAGCCTTTTGTATGTTTCCCAACATTTGGAATCTTTGTGATGTTATCAAATCACCTGCAAAGTTTGTCCAGTACTATGTTGTAACTTGTAAGCCACATATTTAATAGAGTTTGTGAGTGGATCCACACTTTATTAGAAATCTGGTATACAATGCCGTAAGTAAATATGGTACATGTAGCATCAATCAAATTTGCCTTCGATATACAGCACGGTATGCACAGGGAGCTAAAATAACAATAGTAGCACTCAGGAAAACTCCTTGTAATCCAAACTTATTCCGATACCCTGAAATGATAAATCTGTATGTTTTCAGTGTTGAGTTTCTTGAAATTACTGAGCTTCCTGTGTGTGATAAACTTGCCCCAGCTGTAGGGCTTATACTTGTCAGGGTTTCGTTCATCAGTCAGCTCCTTCAAGGGCTTGACTTGTGTGTAGTGTGCTGGGTTGAGGAAGCAGGGAATGGAAAACCTTTCCTTCTCTGAGTTCACCATCACCCTGTGTTCCACACTCTCATATCTCTCATTGCTCCAAACCTGTATGAACATATTTATTTGTTATGTGCACAACAATATATATAACCTGCTTAGACTAATTAACATATCCTGTAAAGTAATTTTATTTGGACAACTGATTATATGTTGTAGATCTAGAAAGGTGTGTTTGTGTCTTTTTAGGTTCTTATGCTGTTAGAAGTGGAAAGCAAGCTTGGCTAGTAACAAATTTCAAAAGTAATCTGAACACAAATACTTAGTATGAAGTTTGAAGAGTGGAACCTGAATAATATCACCAACATTGATGATATAGGCATTTGGGGTGGGTTTCACCCGAATCCACTCCCCGTCTGTTTTTCTCTTCACTTCCAATCCTCCAACATCATCTTGAGCTAGCACGGTTAATGCACCACCATCCTTGTGGCGCCCAACTCCGAGAGCTAACTGAGGGGAAGGGCAAGGTGGATAGTGGTTGAGTCTGATAAAACTTGTTTGGTCTTTGAAGTAGCTGTTGAACCTGTCTGCTGGCAAGCCTAGGCTCAAGGCTATAAGTCCCATCAACTTCAGAGCTAGCTTTTCTACTTCTCCAGCATACTCTTCACAGGCCGCTCTGGTCAAGGCATGCAGTATAGCTATTAGATCATCATATTCATATATAAATCAGGTTCCAAAGTTTATGTTTAACACTTCAATTCATAGGGTTCTTACAGCACCAACAGTTAAGTTTCCAAGTAAGAAAGCTAGCATTTCTTTACTTGATACACATTATAATTCAAAGGTGATTTTGGAATTACAGGTACATAAAAAATGTAATTGACCCTTTGGTTGATTGCTCAGCAATTTCTTAGATTGAGGTACCTTAGTTCAGGAGGATTCTCAGGCCATTGGTTTATCCACTCTGTCTCTTCTTTATCCTCAGGATCAGGGGAAGCTGGGACTAATGTAGGCTCCTCCACTAAGAAATCAAACACCTCCTTCCAGTCTCTAATATTCTTGGTGTGCTCAGTGTCATAGTAGCCCACCACAATTTTTTCATCCCTCCTAATCTTCCTCTTCTCCTCCAAGGGCTGAGCAAAGAACTTCCTAGCAGCTGTCTCAATCTTTTCGCGCTTATCCAAAGCGACTCCATGGTTGATCACTTGGAAGAAACCCCAGTCCTTGCAAGCACTGCCTATTTCTCTAACAAGCCCTTCAATGGCTTTAAGCTCGGAAATGGAATCTGGGGTAGGGATACTATTTATAGGAGAAAGATCAATCAATGGTATGCCTTCAGCTTCAATGATGGAGAGTTTTGGCCTGTGCTCAGGGTCTTGAATGAAAGCTGGATCAACCTCTCCCATGGCTGGTGATTTTTGATTTGGAAGGTAAAGCCACTCTGTGGTTTTAATTTTAACTTTTTGCAAGAAGAGCTAATAGAAGAGTTATAATGGAAGCCTTACCTTGAACCTGGACGGGTTTTAGTCAACTGTTAGGTGGAGATTGGTAGGTTACCAAGTGCTGCTGCACGGTTTGTTTTGGAAGATTGTGGCTGTTGTGCTTTCATGGGGTTGTATTTTTCTGTACTATTATGCCATTGCAGACGTAGATCAAAATAATTCGTACAAATAGTGACTTTGACACTAATATATTTCTCTTCCTAGAGAACCCAAAACAGACAATGCCAGAGAGTCCAACCATTCACTCTCTCTTTTTATTTATTTTATCTCAAAGTTACCAGCTTTAAAATTTTCAACAAACAGTATTGCAGAAGTGTACTGAGAAAATATATTGCAGATTTTTTAACTTTTGTCTTTTCTTTTTTCTCTGAGCTGAAACTGGTTGTCTAGATGTTCCTCCACGGGTGCTGGAATCCGAAATACTTTTGTTTATTTTTTTGGTTACAAAAATACTTCTGTTTTTCATTTGCAGAGGGAAGGACATAAATTTTATTTCTTTATTTAAATATAGGCTTTGTATCACAAATGGTCCATGAGGTTTGCGAAATTATCACCTTTCGTTCTTAACTTTTTTTGTAACACTAATAGTCGTTATGGTTAGCTTCAATCAAATTTTCTATTAAGTTGCTAACATGGCACATGTTTGGAGCCCACACATCCAATAGTATAAAGCCGCAGCCCGCATGGCTTTAAATATTTTAAAACTTTAAATCCACACAACAACCAAAAAAAAAAAAAAAATTGCACCATGACCATCCCCTATGCGTCCTCCCTCTGCCAGCGCTACGCCTCCGCCCCTCGCAAACACACCCTTTGCCTCTCTCTCCCTCATCTTCCTTCATTTTTATAGTCTAATCCAACCAAACATTGCCCCTCCTTTTGGTTCTGCTTGTGATTGGACATGGGTAGTAAAAGATTGATGTTGCCTACAAAGATTGGAGGGGAAAACAGATTTTACAGAGTAGGAGATGCAGAGGAAATAGATCAAAAGCAAGAAACATAATGTGATCATTGTGGAGGTCCAAGAGTAGAGGCCTTCTACAGGGTCAGCCAAAGATCACATATAGTCTTTGGCATTGCAGCCTTAGCCAAAGCAAAAGTCAAAGCCTTTGGTTTTGTAGAATTAAAAACAGGGAGAGGGAGAAAGAGAAAGAGAAGGGAGGAAGAGGAGGGAGAGAGAGGCAAAAGGTGGGTCTGCCGGGGGGAAGGGCGCTGGCAGAGTGAGAATGCAGAGGGTGCAGGTATTTTTGTTTTTGTTTTTATGGATTTAAGTTTTAAAATATTTAAAATATATTTTATTTTATTTAAAGTCATGTAGCTTTATACCATTGGATGTGTGGGCTCCACACATGTGCCACGTCAACAATTTAACAAAAAATTTTGCGAAAGTTAACGGCAGGGACTATTTTGATGTGTAGAGGGTAACCTTAAGGATCATTAGTGTTACAAAAAACCGTTAGAGACGAAAGGTGATAATTTCGCAAACTTCAGGGACCATTTGTGATAAAAAGCCTTAAATATATATCGAAAACAACGGTCTTACTATTGTCCATTAACTTATCTTAACTTAGTTTTGTGATGAATAATGCTAAAAGGGTTCTCGGGAATTTGTTCTTAGTCTTTGAAGCAATATATTTCCTATTTAAATTGGTGCACTAGATACTAAGTTATATAAACTTTGATAAGAGTTTAAATTAGGTTACACCTTGAGGCCCAAAACCTTGTGAAATAAGGAAAGTTTTGAAGCCAATTAAAGGGGTCCTATTTATTTCCTTTTGCGTGAACCGTTGCTTGATGAGCTTTGAGTGTTAGTCAAGTCGGCCCTTAGTGATGAGTAGAGAGGAGTAGAACTGGCCCTTGGTATTTGGAATTGTTGGAATTTTGAGAGTTGTGATGTGCTGTGATACCATTGTTGGTTTATAGGGTGAAGGGGTTTAGGAAATATAGAACAATAGTTGAAACAAAGTGTTTTTTATTAATTTATAGGAGAATAGTACATAGCTTTGTGTAGGCTAATTGGCCTCCTAGTGGTGTAGCTATTGGCTACCTATCTTCTCGATTTAGACTCTAGGCTATTTGTCCCTTTACTTAGCTTGGTGAGCTTATTGGCTCCGCAACATAGCTTAGTTTGGATTGGGAGACTCTTGTTAGCTCCACCTTGTTATATTGCATTGCATGCCTACTTATAGGCATTGTTGCCGACTTTCTCTGCCGCCTTATCCCACAGGCTTTGTTCCACCGCCCTTAGCCTTTTATTCCAGCCACTAGAGAGTTCCTCCGCCGCCATAATCATTTCTTTTCAGCCACTAGCTTGTGACTTCAACTAGTTTGTAGGTTCTTGACTCTTTTAGAATTTTCTTTATTTTTTTTTAGTACAAATGTGCATTTATTTCAACAAGAATAACAAATCACCTGCAAAATTTGTCCAATAGAGGTGAGAATTGGATCTATCTTTATTAGCGCTACAATACAGTCAAAAAATGTGGTACATGTAGCATCACTCAAATTTTTCTTCAATTCTATAATGTAATCATTTGACCATTTCGAATTAGTACTAACCAATGTCTTTTGTTACTTGAGGAATGCTATTTGTATCCCATTCACTAATATATTGTTCATCACAGGCTATTCTTACGTATATGGATCTCACGTACGTCTTATCCTTGCGAGAGATGTGATTAGTAATTAGTACGAATATTTTTATTGTTGTTGAGTTCCATCAGGACATTCATTGAACACTCTGTTTTTCAGATGAGGGAATACTTCAAAATGCAAAAATTGTTTGTTATAAAAATTAAGCAGTAGGAACACTTTTAGTTTTATGTATAATGACTAATTATTGTGTAGGATACTACTAAAAGAATATGCACTCAGTTTTTGAAGCAAAAAATGTGTTTGTATATCATTATATTTCTCACCTGATACAATCACCATTAACCACTTATTCAGATTTGAGTTTTCTTGAAATTACTGAGCTTCTTGAAACACATAATTTCAAGAAGCTCAGTTTTGATTTGGAAGTTAACTAGCTAAGCCACTCCATGGTTTTTTGCAAGAATAACAATACTGCAGAATTTAGCACTTAACCAAGAAGTCTTGTGCTGTTTTGCACTGTTTGTAATTTGATTCTTCTGCTGCAACATTTAATGATTGATTTGGGTGCCTTACATTTTGGTTTTTGAGAAACATGATGTCACGACCCGATTCAAGAATAAAGAATACTCCTGAATCAGAGTGCGTGAATTGAAAGGAATAAATAAAAGGACTGAAAAATTAATTAAAATACATTACCATTATATTTATAAAAACAAATTAAAATAATCTTATAAGGGTACAAGATATAAATAAAAGTTTAACACTCTAAACAAATCCAACTTCTCTGATTTCTCGTCTTTGTCTTGCCCACTAATTGATCTGAAAAACAAAATAGGTGAGGGATGAGCAAACCACCGCTTAGTGAGTAAATTATGTAATATGCCAGTCAAGCAATGTCATTTTTAAACACTCTAGAAAATATAATATAAATATACACAATCCAAATCATATCACATCATTCCTTCAAATCTTGGTTATCCTTCACAAATTGTACCCAGCATGTGACTCCTATTGGCCTCACTGCCATATGTCCCCATCTGGTACACATTTATCCTTCGGATACCCTGTCACTGAAGTTCTCATGTTCCATGAATAACACATACTTCACAAAAACTCCAAATAATATATAATATTGCACAAATTAGACATGCTTGACTTGAAAATAGAGAGAGATTTGTAAATAGAATAAATCCATGATTTATCACAAAATAAGAACTTTTAGAACACGTTACATAACCCACTCACCAAGATAAGTATGAAATATTGCAAGACAAACACACATGCTCTTCATCTTGTTTCTTTTTCTTCCTTCTCTCTCTCTCTCTCTCTCTCTCTCTCTCTCTCTCTCTCTCTCTCATGGTAGAAATCTATCTTAAAGGATTGGAATGAATTAATGAAGTAAGGAAGCATGATATTTATAGTAGAGGCTATGCATGCACCCAAATAATATTTATATAAATAATATTTTAAATCAACAAAAGATAAGATATAAAATTAAGGGAATAATGTGACTCATCCCCTTTGGCCAATGAAATCACAACACACACCACCAAAAGATAAGATAGAGAGATTAGGGAATAAGGTGAGTCATCAAGTTAGAAGAGAGTGTTGATACAATGAATGGGAAGAAGAGAATAAGAAAGAAGCTTAGGCTAGGTGACTCACCAACTTTAGACTAGGTGACTCACCTCCAATTAATAGATGAACAACTTATCCCAAATTGAGATAAAAATCATATTTTTTGAAGAGAAAGAAAGAGGGAAAGGGGGAAGAATGGGAGGATGATGGTTTGATTAAAACAAATTCTAAGTCTCTATACATGGATAACAAGAATGGTGCCATCTTTCAACTAAAAGGATAATCCCATACTAGACTCAAGATTTAATAACATATAAATCTTCACAATAAATATTTAAATAAGAAAAATTCATATTAATAAATAATTATTATATATACTTTTTTATAGGTTCTCACACATGATAATTTGCTTACATGATTGTTTTACTCTAAGGCCTTTGTTTCTTTTTTCCCTTAGGTGCCACTGATCTTTTAGAGTGTAACTTAATTTTTGGTCATGAGTTCTAAAATTTCACGCTTGGACTCGGCTAATTCAGGTCATGAAAATCCAGACTAAATAATTTTTATTTACGAGGCGATATTCTAAACTACTTCAATTTTTAAGTTTTTGGTATAACAATAATGACTAATTGTTGTAGTGAAAGTGGTAAAATGATTCTCCGAAATATGTTCTTAGTTTTCGAAGCAGAATGTGTTTGTAGATAATTATATTACTGATCTTGTTGACAAATTAACCAGGCCTTGTTTCAAAAAAGTTCCTTACAAGTCACTTCTATACACAGCATGCCATTATTTTCTGAATTGATATACAACATGGCATTGGTATGCACAGGATCAGGAAGCTGAAATAACATAAAACTCCTCCTCACCCACTTATTCTGATAACCTGAAATGATGAATTTGGATGTTCTCCACATTGAGTTTCTTGAAATTGGTGAGTTTTCTGTGAGTCAAAAACTTTCCCCAGTTGTATGGCCTATACTTGGCAGGGTTTTCTTCACTTATTAGCTCCTCCAAGGGCTTGATTAGGGTGTAGTGTGATGGTTTGAGAGAGTAAGCAATAGAAAACCTTTCCTTCTCTGAGTTCACCATTGCTCTGTGTTCTACACTATGATATATATCATTGCTCCAAACCTGTATAGACATATCTATTTGCTATATGAAAGTGGCCAAAAACAATATATTTAGCTGTAGCAATGAGTCATTGTGCTGATAACAAATTTCAAAGTGTTTTGAGCACAAGAAGTTAATATGAAGTCTGAAGAGTGGAGAACCTGAAGACTGTCACTAACATTGATGACATAGGCATTTGGGGTGGGTTTAACCCGGATCCACTCTCCATCTGTTTTTCTCTTCACTTCCAATCCTCCAACTTCATCTTGAGCTAGCACGGTTAACGCACCGCCATCCTTGTGGGGACCAACACCAAGAACTAACTGAGGGGAAGGACAAGGTGGATAGTAATTGAGTGTGATAGAAGTTGTTTGGTCTCTGAAGTATCTGCTGAACCTGTTTTCTGGCAAGCCAAGGCTCAAGGCAATAAGTCCCATCAACTTCAGAGCTAGCTTTTCGATTTCTTGCGCATATTCTTCACAGGCCTCCCTGGTCAGGGCAGTCTATTATATCATATAAATCAAGTTCCAAATACAAGTTCATCTCATCGTGCATGAGGTCCTTACAGTTGCAGCACAATCATTTAAGTTACCAAGTAAGAGCTAGTGTTTTTTGATTGATTCACATTATAAGTTATAACTCACAGGATGTAAAGTTTAACTGACCCTTTGATCACAGGTGAGGGGATCTAGATTTCTTTTACATATTAGTGATCATTCAGTTACCTGAATTCTGGAGGATACTCCGGCCATCGGTTATGCCACTCTGTCTCTTCCTTGTCCTCGGGGTCAGGCGAAGCCGGGACTAACGTAGGCTCCTCCACTGTTAAATCAAACACCTCCTTCCAGTCTCTGACATTCTTGGTACGCTCACAGTCATAGTAACCCAACACGCTTTTTTCATCCCTTCTAATCTTCCTCTTCTCCTCCAAGGGCAGAGCAAAGAACTTCCTAGCAGCAGTCTCAATATTTCGGAGCTTATCTAATTGAACCCCATGATTGATCACTTGGAAGAACCCCCAGCCCTTGCATGCACTGCCTATTTCTCTAACAACACCTTCAATGGATTTGGGATCAGTAATGGAGTCTGGGGAGTTTGTTGGAGACAGGTCAATCAAGGGTATGCCTTCGGCTTTGATGATGAAGAGTTTAGGTCTGTGATCAGGGTCTTGTATGAAAGCTGGATCAACTTCTCCCATGTCTGGACTCTGGTTAAATGATTTGCTTTGCAAGAAGAGGCAGTTAAAGCAACAAGGCTATTGATTGGTAGGTTTTATAATGTGAGCGGTTCAACTTTTATCTTGGATGTGTGGACAGGTTTGGAAGGCTGTGATGTTTGTGCTTGCTTGGTCATCTTTTGATTTTATTTGATGCCATTGCAGACGTAGAGCCACATATGTGGAACCAAAGTCCGACTTGACACTACAAAATAAAGAAAAAGAAGGAAAAGCCAGAGCAGACAATGTCACTTCATAATCAAATTGATACCTCCTCATCCAGATTTCTGATTTTTTCCTTTTTCAAATTAATCATTGATGGGTGGGGGGATGCTAGGAAAGTTCAGGTTCAATTGCAGCAGGAAGAATATTAGGCCTAACTGAATTCAGGGTCCTATATTTCAAGTAAGAACTTATGCAGAACCAGTATTAGTTTCTGAGGGGATTCAAACCCGATTCCCCTACCGTTTTGGCCATCAAACTTGAACTTCAAACAAGTTTTCTTTAATCCAATCATGTCCAAACTTATGAAACTTTTAAGAAGGGAAAAGATCAAAGCGGCAGAATTTTTGCAGTTCAAGTTTGTAGTATAGCAACCAAAAATTGGCCAACTTTATGCAAATCTTTCTTTATAAGGAGACGTTCTTAGTTTTTGAAGCAGAACATGTGCTTGTAGATAATTATATTACAGATCTTATTGCCACATTAACCACGCCATGTTTCAGAAGTTCCTAACAAGTTACTTCCTTCTCTATACAGCATGGCATTATTTTCTGAGTTGATAGCACAGGAAGCAGAAATAACATTACTATCGATTGGTCGTACAGAAACAGTCCTTCTAATCCATTTATTCCGAAACCCTGAAATGATGAATTTGGATGTTTTCAACATTGAGTTTCTTGAAATTACTGAGCTTTCTGTTAGTCATAAACTTGCCCCAGCTGTAGGGCCTATACTTGGCAAGGTTTTGTTCATTTATTAGCTCCTCCAAAGGCTTGATTATGGTGTAGTGGGATGGGTTGAGGCGGTAAGGGATAGAAAACCTTTCCTTCTCTGAGTTCACCATCACCCTATGTTCCACACTCTGATATTTTTCATTGGTCCAAACCTGCATAAACATGTTCATTTGTTGTGAGAAACTGGCAAAAAACAATAAACGCCGGAATAGACTAATTAGCATATCTTCAAAAGCGACAAACTTCAAAGTGTTTTGAGCACAACAAGTTAATATAAAGTTTGAAGTGATGAACCTGGATACAGTCACCAACATTGATGATATAGGCATTTGGGGTGGGCTTAACCCGAATCCACGCTCCATCTGTTTTTCTCCTCACTTCCAATCCTCCAACGTCATCTTGAGCTAGCACGGTTAAAGCACCACCATCCTTGTGACGACCAACACCAAGAGCTAGCTGGGGGGAAGGACAAACTGGATAGTGATTGAGTCTGACAGAAGTTGTTTGGTCTTTGAAGTAGCTGCTGAACCTGTTTTCTGGCAAGCCTAGGCTTAAGGCAATAAGTCCCATCAACTTCAGAGCTAGCTTTTCGACTTCTCGAGCATATTCTTCACAGACCTCCCTAGTCAAGGCAGTGTATTATATCATATAAAGGAAGCTCAAAAGCATGGGGTCCTTACGGCACAACCGAATAAGTTACTAAGTGATGAGAGCTAGTGTTTTTTGTTTGATACACATTATAATTCACAAGGTATGATCATAGGTGATCAAGATTTCCCTTTCCTATTACAATTAGCTAAAACATATATACTTATACTACCTTTGGTGATCATTTAGTTACCTTAGTTCCGGAGGGTGCTCAGGCCATTGGTTATACCACCCTGTCTCTTCCTTGTCCTCAGGGTCAGGCGAAGCCGGGACTAGAGTAGGCTCCTCCACTGTGAAATCAAACACCTCCTTCCAGTCTCTGACATTCTTGGTACGCTCACAGTCAAAGTAACCCAACACGCTTTTTTCATCCCTTATAATCTTCCTCTTCTCCTCCAAGGGCAAAGCAAAGAACTTCCTAGCAGCAGTCTCAATATTTCGGAGCTTATCTAATTGAACCCCATGATTGATCACTTGGAAGAACCCCCAGCCCTTGCATGCACTGCCTATTTCTCTAACCACACCTTCAATGGCTTTGGGATCAGTAATGGAGTCTGGGGAGATTATTGGAGACAGGTCAATCAAGGGTATGCCTTCGCCTTCGATGATGAAGAGTTTAGGCCTGTGATCAGGGTCTTGTATGAAAGCTGGATCAACTTCTCCCATGTCTGGACTCTGGTTAAATGATTTGCTTTGCAAGAAGAGGCAGTTAAAGCAACAAGGCTATTGATTGTTAGGTTTTATAATGTGAGCGGTTCAACTTTTATCTTGGATGTGTGGACAGGTTTGGAAGGCTGTGATGTTTGTGCTTGCTTAGTCATCTTTTGATTTTATTTGATGCCATTGCAGACGTAGAGCCACATATGTGGAACCAAAGTCTGACTTGACACTACAAAATAAAGAAAAAGAAGGAAAAGCCAGAGCAGACAATGTCCCATCACAATCAAATTGATACATCCTCATCCAAATTTCTTTTTCTTTTTTTTTTCCTTTTTCAAATTAATCATTGATGGGTGGGGGATGCTAGAAAAGTTCAGGTTCAATTTCAGCAGGAAGAATGTTAGGCCTAACTGAATTCAGGGTCCTCTATTTCAAGTGATAACTTATGCAGAACCAGTATTAGTTTCTGAGGGGATTCAAACCCGATTTCCCTGAACCGTTTTGGCCATCAAACTTAAACTTCAAACAAGTTTTCTTTAATCCAATCATGTCCAAACTTATGAAAATTTTAAGAAGGGAAAAGATCAAAGCGGCAGAATTTTTGCAGACGCTATTTTTGCAGTTCAAGTTTGTAGTTCAACTATAGCAACCAAAAATTGGCCAACTTTATGCAAATCTTTCTTTATGAGGAGACGTTCTTAGTTTTTGAAGCAGAACATGTGCTTGTAGATAATTATATTACAGATCTTATTGCCACATTAACCACGCCATGTTTCAGAAGTTCCTAACAAGTTACTTCCTTCTCTATACAGCATGGCATTGTTTTCTGAGTTGATAGCGCAGGAAGCAGAAATAACATTACTATCGATTGGTCATACAGAAACAGTCCTTCTAATCCATTTATTCCGAAACCCTGAAATGATGAATTTGGATGTTTTCAACATTGAGTTTCTTGAAATTACTGAGCTTTCTGTTAGTCATAAACTTGCCCCAGCTGTAGGGCCTATACTTGGCAAGGTTTTGTTCATTTATTAGCTCCTCCAAAGGCTTGATTATGGTGTAGTGGGATGGGTTGAGGAAGTAAGGGATAGAAAACCTTTCCTTCTCTGAGTTCACCATCACCCTATGTTCCACACTCTGATATTTTTCATTCGTCCAAACCTGCATAAACATGTTCATTTGTTATGAGAAACTGGCAAAAAACAATAAACGCTGGAATAGACTAATTAGCATATCTTCAAAAGCGACAAACTTCAAAGTGTTTTGAGCACAAGTTAATATAGAGTTTGAAGTGATGAACCTGGATACTGTCACCAACATTGATGATATAGGCATTTGGGGTGGGCTTAACCCGAATCCACGCTCCATCTGTTTTTCTCCTCACTTCCAATCCTCCAACGTCATCTTGAGCTAGCACGGTTAAAGCACCACCATCCTTGTGACGACCAACACCAAGAGCTAGCTGAGGGGAAGGACAAGCTGGATAGTGATTGAGTCTGACAGAAGTTGTTTGGTCTTTGAAGTAGCTGCTGAACCTGTTTTCTGGCAAGCCTAGGCTTAAGGCAATAAGTCCCATCAACTTCAGAGCTAGCTTTTCGACTTCTCGAGCATATTCTTCACAGACCTCCCTGGTCAAGGCAGTGTATTATATCATATAAAGGAAGCTCAAAAGCATGGGGTCCTTACGGCACAACCGAATAAGTTACTAAGTGATGAGAGCCAGTGTTTTTTGTTTGATACACATTATAATTCACAAGGTATGATCATAGGTGATCAAATTTTCCCTTTCCTATTACAATTATCTAAAACATATTTACTTATACTACCTTTGGTGATCATTTAGTTACCTTAGTTCCGGAGGGTGCTCAGGCCATTGGTTATACCACTTTGTCTCTTCCTTGTCCTCAGGGTCAGGCGAAGCCGGGACTAGAGTAGGCTCCTCCACTGTGAAATCAAACACCTCCTTCCAGTCTCTGACATTCTTGGTACGTTCACTGTCGTAGTAACCTAACACACTTTTTTCATCCCTCCTAATCTTCCTCTTTTCCTCCAAAGGCAGAGCAAAGAATTTCCTAGCAGCAGTCTCAATCTTTCGGAGCTTATCCAATACTACTCCATGATTGATCACTTGGAAGAACCCCCAGTCCCTGCATGCATTGCCTATTTCTCTAACAACCGCTTCAACAGCTTTAGGGTCGGAAATGGAGTCTGGGGAGATAATCGGAGTCAGGTCAATCAAGGGTATGCCTTCGACTTCGGTGATGGAGAGTTTAGGCCTGTGATCAGGGTCTTGGATGAAAGCTGGATCAACCTCTCCCATGGCTAGTGATCTTGGTTTAACAAATGATTTGTTTTGCTAGAAAAGCCACTTTGAAGCAACAAGGACACTGGTAGCTTTTATAATGCAAGTGCTTGTACTTTTATATTGAATCTGGACAAGGGTTTGGGTAAATTACTAGGTGGAGATTACCTAGTGCTGCACGGTTTTGCTTTGTAGAGGGTTGTGACCTTTTGTGCTTGCATGGTTGTCTTTTTCTTTGCTATGATGCCATTGCAGACGTATAGCAACATATTGGGAACCAAAGTCTGACTTGACACCAATATTTCTTTTCGGTATTATTTCTAAATAAGTATGATTGTATCAGTTTACTCAGTGCAATACTCACCCTTCTAAAGAAAGAAGAAAAAACCAAAGCAGAAAATGTCACTACAAAATCCAAATTCTCTTCTTCTCTTCTTCTTTTTTTAAAAAAATAAATAAATTAAACATTGATGGGTGGGGCTGCTAGAATTAAATTAATTTAATTGCCCTGGTTCAGCTGCAGCAGGAAGAATATTATCCCTGTAAGTAATGGAAGCAGCTTGTCACTACCATTACAACAAACAATATTGAAGAATCTTGGGCTTAACGAAGAGGTCTTGTACTGTTTTGTTATGTTTGCCTATGTCTTAATTAATTCCATCATTTCTTACCTTTTTTTTCTTTTGAGAAGAATGCTAATTTGCTTAAATAGTTGTTTTTTTATACAAGTGATATTGGGGAAGGGGGAATCAAACTTAGGGCCTCGGTGCATGGGTAAATACTCTTAACCACTTGAGCTACAAACCCCTTGCTTAAATAGTTGTTTACTATAAGGGTTGTACCTTTTTTTCCAGTTCTGTTTTCTTTTTTGGGCTCTGCTGCACTCTATTAGCTGCAACGTTCTGGATAATCCTTATTCATAGTTTTGCATCAATTTTTTTTTTCTTCTTTTGGCTTTAAGGATTAGCATGAACTTCATGCTGATGATTAAATTTTTTAAAACTGTACACATTGATAAATATGTCTTGCTTAGACTGAGTAACTGGTGATAAATTTAAACTCAGAAACTGCCTGAAAAACAATCATAAAACATAAAGACATAAGAAGCTAAAAGTACTTAATGTTGTTATAAAAGCAAGTTTTGAAAGCCTCTGACCTGATTACATAGCACAATATTCACAAGAAGCTAAAAGGACTTTATGTTGTTAGCAATGGATAACATTTCACTTCACCGATATATCCTATCTACTCTGGTAACCTGAAATTATGAATTTGGATGTTCTCCGCCTCTTGTTTCTTGAAATCACTGCGGTTTCTCGTAGCATAAAACTTTCCCCAGTTGTATTCCCTGTATTTGGCAGGGTTTTCATCACTCAGTAGCTCCTCCAAGGGCTTCACCATCACATGGTGGGCTGGGAAGAAGAAGAAAGGAACTGAAAACCTTTCTTTCTCAGAATTCACTACCACCCTGTGCTCCACGCTCTCATATTTGTCATTGCTCCAAACCTGCAGATAAAAACACCGTTTACAAAGTGAACGTACATCTCATAAAATGCAAGTGTCTAAAAAATTTATTGGTGTTGTGCACAAGGTCACTCGCAATTACAATCTCATTCATAATTATGAATGACATAATTGGGAAATTTCATTTCACAGTTCATGAATAGTACCTGAACAATGTCACCAACATTGATGATGTAGGCATTTGGGGTGGGTGTGACTGGAATCCATTCTCCATCAGATTTCCGCTTAACTTCTAGTCCTCCAACATCATCTTGGGCCAGGACGGTTAAGGCACCAGCATCCTTGTGGCGCCCAACGCCTAGAGCTAGGTGAGGAAAAGGGCATGGAGGATAGTGATTGAATCTGACCATGCTCGTTTGCTGGTCTTTGAAGTAGTCATTGAACCTGTTTTCTGGCTGGTCTAAGCCCAAAGCAATTAGTCCTAACAACTTGTGAGCCAGTTTTTCCACCGCTCGAGCATACTCCTGGCAGACCTCTCTACTCAAGGCAGTCAATTAGAGTACATAGACCACATGCCAATGTAAAGGCAAAACGTTAGCGTCCTGGGATATTAGTCTGGTGGAGTGAGAATTTAAGCAAAATGTAGCTAATAAGTTTTTGGTTTTATTTGAATCTTAACCAACATGTGCTTCTGAGGGGATTTAAACTCAATTACACTGAAGTTTTTGAAAACCTGGTGGAGTTAAGCCTGTATTACATGCGCATTCATGGCAAATCCGTTTAATCTGTTCGAATCCGAACTTGTAAAACTTCTGAGAGTAACCTGTCTAGTGAACCACATATGAAAACAGCAGTTCTTATGGTGAATTAAGAAGGGGGAAATTTGAAGGGGCAGAACTTTTGCAGAAATATTCTTTTTTACAGTTCAAGTTTGCTCTCAGTTCAACTAAAGTCTAAAAGGCTAGCATTATACAATATTATCCTAGTGGAATACAAGGTCCTATTTCCAAGTGAGAATTTATGCAGAACCAGTTTTGCTTCTGAGGGGATCCAAACCCAATTTCCCTGAACAATTTTGGCCCCAAAATCTCATGGACTAAAAGCCTATACTAGATCATAATGATTTCTAAGTCAAATCAGTTTTCTTGTATCCAATCATGTCTCCAAACTTCTAAACCTTCTAAGAGTTGGCAAATTTTCTGATGAATCAAGTTATAAAAGAACACCGCTTATTTAAGAAGGGAAAAAAATCAAAGAAGCAATCCAGAATCAATTTTAATTTAATTTTGCACAATCAGCTAAAGCAGTCCAAGTTTGTTCAAGTTTTTGCAGAAATGTCAATTTTTTTCAGTTCAATATTGTTCTCAGTTCAACTAAAGCAATCCAGAATCAGCCAACTCTATGCAAACCTATTACAAAGCAAAGATAAACTAAAAATGAACAATTCAAATAAGCAAATATAAAACACCTGAACTCAGGAGGGTACTGAGGCCACTGATTAGTCAATTTCCTCAACTCCTTATCATCAGGCTCAGGTGATGCTGGGACCAAAGTCTCATCTTCCACCAAGAAATCAAAGACTTCCTTCCAATCTCTAACATTTTTAGTGTTCTCACCATCATGGTACCCCAGTGCATTCACCATGTCTCTCTTCACCTTTTTCTTTTCTTCTGCTGGTAGTTCAAAGAATGTCTTAGCCACCTCCTCAATCTTCCTGGCCAGTTCCAATGGCACCCCATGATTTATAACTTGGAAAAATCCCCAGTTTTTGCATGCATGGCCTATCTCTGATACCACTTTTCTGGTCTCATCAGGGCTGCTTAAAACTGAGAGGTCAATTATGGGGATTTCATCAGCAACTGGGTTTGTGGGTTTGAGCTTGGGCCTCTGGTCTGTGGCTTGGATGAAGGCTGGATCAATTTCTCCCATTGGTTAAGATTCAAGAACAGATAGATTGTAAAATTTAATGGAAGTGGTTTTGTGGTGGAAGAAAGTGGCGTTGGTTTATATATATTTTGGATTTTTCTGTGCATAATTTTCTCTTCTGTACAATGAATGTAGACAGTTTCGGAGTAGAAAATGTTGGTTTGGTAAATGAAGACAATATGGTGAGCAAACTAAGCAGTATAGAGTTTGGAAGGTACCACTGCAGGATAGACCGACAAGTATACCGTGGTTGTTTTCTTTAGTAGCACACATCTAGGGTCATCTGCTGCTTTTGTAGTGTCTTGATTAGGTGAGGGAGGACTAGGCCACAACCTTTCTATGGTGGGAATGGCAGCCATTTTCTGAATTCAATGATAAAAATGCAAATCGGGCACAAGTTCAGGGACCATTCCTATTAAAAACCCTATCAAGGATTATTGCAAAAAGGATTAGCTAAGAAGTGTTTTATCATGGCAGCAACATCATATGGACGCCTATCATAAGGGATTTGCACTAAGAATTGAAAGATTATTCTGCTAATAGTCATGCAGAGTGTTTGGAGCTGTCGCTCATGTCAGTATTTGCAACACATTATACCAATAGCTGGAAGTCACCCACGGGCACTTCAGCGACTATCCATTAGAAGCGAGCAAAGCGCCCGTCCATCAGAACTGAGCAAGGAATTTGCTCAAAGGCTGCAGAGTTGAGCAAATCCCTCTTTTTGTTTTCTGTGTTGAATAAGTTCAAATCTCTATTTATGATTCAAGTGCTGATTAGGGCTTGGTAAGTGGTAATATCGCACTCTTGCCAACTTGGCCATCCAAAATTACTAATGAAACCAAGGTAGCAAGAATAGCTGTGAATAGGATCCATCAACTTAACCTTAATTAACGCAATACATAATCTCTACCTTCCTCATTGTTACAGATTGCTGACTGTTTAAGAGTTCTAACAAGAATTTTCCTTCAATTTCGTATAACACTTGAAATGATAAGAGAATTCAAACCCACTTGAAAAACCACTATTTACAAAGCTTAACAAATAGAGCTTGTGAAATATCAGAGATCTGAGTTCTCTCATGCAGTGGGCATAGAGCTTGAAACAACCACATATGACAAGTAGTGAAGCCCATCCTGGATTTTGCCCAAAGCTGTGTTCTGGTCATCACGGAGATGTTTAGAGAAGGAACTGGCTTTTTCTTGGATTGATGTTTGTGGAAGCACGTCATGGGATTCCGCAGAAGCACCTTTTATGGCTGCTAGATAAGCTTCGGCAACATCAGATATGCCTGTCAAGTTCGTAAAGACTCAAACTGTCAACAAAAATATCTGCTACAATACATATCTTGCATATCAGATATGAACTTGGAAATGAAAATCATCAAGACCTCAGTCTAAAAGCACACAAAAAAGACACAAGGCTTTCTGAGTTGGGGACCTTAGGAATTAGGCTCCCTATAGATAATATACATGGACTTCATGGCTTATACAATGGCTATATTCGGGTCAAAAGATTGCTGCATGCATGCGGATGCGGATCATCTTTCCACCTGTGGTCAGCTAATAGCTAACCACTCTCATGTTGAGGTACCGAGTAATCTCTGAGTATTTTTCCTTTGAGCACAACAGGGTGAACTGTAATGGCATATTGCAACTAGGAAAAATTAGTCATTTATGACCACAAAGAAACAGAGCTCCAGGATATCAACCTGTGATGAAACTGCTGGACACTGCCTCCACATATCCAGTCATTGCTTGCGCTTTTGATCTGATTATCTTTGCTTTTTCAACAGAATCTTCAGGCCAATCAATATTCTCAACATCAGCATCCACATCTTCTACCTGTGTGTTGTTTGCACTAGATATGATGGATTTACCAAGCATCAACAGTTGAGACACCGCAGAGCAGCACATTTCCGAGAGTCTCTGCAAAGACATATGATTACATCAAAACTATTAAACCCATATCAACAAAAGCAGAGCCAAGAGAATACAATACAGTTATCCCAGATAACTCCATACATGAACCCCCTCTGAGTGAAGACTCTCTAATCGGCCAGTGGTTCTTTGAATTATATCATTAACAGCTTGTCCAGCTAAGGCACTTGTAAACCTGAATAATGTTAAATACAGAAGATTGTTAGAGGGATGTGGAAAAGGAGAACGTACGTAGAAAATTTCAAAAGTAATAGTAGTTAAGGCATGATATGTATAAAAATAAAGTTAAGCACCAAAGACCAGGCATGTTTCTACTCCTATGTTTCAGACAAGGTCACATAATTAAGAGGAGCAAATTGTAAAATAAAATGTGTATAATGAGGAGGCTGATCAAATTGCAATCAGTATAGACACTGGACATATCATCACCCTGCAATAACTTATTATAGGACTCGCCTTTCACCAGTCCCACCTTTTAAAGACTAACATTTTTTGAGAATGTCACGCATGTCAAGTACCAAACTGACCCATAAACTCAATCTCTTTTAGCAAATGATTATAAAAAAAATTCATTTTGAAATCATCTAGTAGGATTGTATGATCTCCAATCAATTCACATTGACAAGAACGATGGGTATAGAAAGGATGCATCATCAACAGTGACACAGTGAAAATTTATCTAATGTAACTCTGATAGATGCAAGAACAGCTAGTTTTACAGTTATTGTAATCTAATTCTGGCTCTAGTGAATGTGTCAAAATCAGATCAAAGTCCAAAAAGAAGCAATAGACCTAAAACAGCCATGCATGAAAGCAAAACTACTAATGATATTCAAAATATCTTTATAAGAAAAGAAAAGAAAAAGGAAAAGACATAAAAATAGAAATTGAACAAGGTATAATACCCAGCCGCCATATCAGCAGCCTTGCTGACGCTTGAATCATGCAAACTCTTCATCTCATTGCTATTTCCATCATCTCCAGTCTCTTTCTTTTTGCCTTTATCCGACTCTGCACCACTTCCATCCAATTCAATATCCAAACTGAAAATCTGCTGCACCTGTTTAAGCTTTCCATCATAAGTAGATTTCTGTTCTGATGATAATTTTCCTTTTCTCCGGTTAAATAATAGTGCATAATGGCTGGACAATGCCTCCAATTCCTGACAGAATTACAATACACAGCTTCAATAAATTTATTCCTTAAGATAACAAGACTTAACCTCCCGGATTAAGAAAATGACCTCCAACTGTTCTGGACCTCCATATATGTAGAAGCATCGATCAAATCCTACTTCCTCGTATAACTGATCCTCTTCGGCTTCCTGTTCAGAGGGTTTAGAATTCTTCTCAACTTCTATACCAGTCTCTGTGATCAGTAGATCCAAAGTTTCCTTGCCTACAAGCTCAAGCACTTGCATTCCCTTTGAGGTAAAAGCCTTTCCAGTCTGTAACATGAAACCAAGATATAAGCAATGAAGTCAACATAACTTAACAAGCCATGTAACAGGAGAATACAAACCTCTAATAAGGATGGCGCAGCAGAACCAGCAGCTGTAGGCAAACCACCTTGCTGGATGGATCCCGCAAGATTCACAGCTGAATTCTCAAGCCTAGAGAACAACAAAACTTATTTCAATAACAAAATACAATGCTAGTAGAAAGTAATTAGAGAAGTTGGTAAAGTCAAACTTGACCACTGTCAATAGAACACAATACAACTGTATTACTGCACCTATTTTGAACTTATGAAACCATATTTACTACATCATGCAGTACTAGATCATCTTTACAACATTCTACAATCCTAGAACTAAAAAAAAAAATACGCACACAGCTCCTGGGAAACAAGAGAAAGTAATGACCAGTTAGCATCTGATGATTAATAATTTTAATCCAGAAAATAACCCCAAAAAACTGTCCCCACATGCAATGCAAGAACTACTCTTGTTTCCCTCTAACATAACGTAAAATATAGTAAAACATTCAACTGCAGTGGAACATACTTGTGGACTAGATCAGTACCGCCTTTCAATGCACTTCCTAATGCTTGCCACGCTCCTGAAGCAAAATTCTCCACAGAACTATCAAGTACCTTCAAACCCTGAAAATTTTATAGCAATGGCACACTTAGTGAAATATAAATAAAAGGTATCAGTTTCAGAGGATAGTTACAGAAGTCAAGAAACAAACAGCTCCAGTCCAGTTGAACAGAAAGTAATGTAATGTTAAAGTGTCCTATATCAAATTGAGAGAGATGAATAGAAGTATATGCAATATTATGAGCGCAAAAATAGCAAAAATATAAAAGGAAAGTTCAACTGCTTAAAAATTTACGACTTGCCTGACCGAGAAACGACTCTTCACTAGCTTTTTCCAATTTTTCCAGAGCAGCCTTTCGTTGCTTTTCATGCTCATCTTGGCTTTCCGTCCCATCCTGGCTTTCCTTTTCAGTATCCCCTTCGTCCTCCTTGGAAGATTCTTCCGAGTCCTCTGCAGGGTTTTGCATGTCGGCAATGCTCTTTGCTGCAGTCTGAGCAACTGCAGTCGCCTGCATCCACAAATAACCATTTCACACATTTAATTAAAAAATGCAGCAAACCTAAACTTTTCAATTTGGATTAAATAGACAAATCTTTGCATATTTTATAATTACCCAATTAAACCTACATTAAGATTCGCAGTCTGAAGAGTTAATTAACATCGGATACATCTAAAAACACCAAAATTAGATCCAACAACGAACCTTTCCCAAACTTAGAAACCCTAATTTCTAATTTCCTAAAAATAGAAAGAAAAAAAATCAGGCAGGTTTATAATAAAAATGGAGATTCACATACACTTGTGAAATGCTAGAGACGCTTACATTGCGAGAGATCTCTTCGGCGGCTTTCTGGAGATCTGAGAAAACAGAGGAAAATCCCCAGCCTCCCCAGCCTCCACTTTTTGCTGGTGATGCTTGTGCTTCTGCTGCTTCTGCTTTTTTTGCTTCCTCTTTTTCTTCTGGAAGAAGACTTTTCTCTTCCTTCAGTGGCTGTTTGTCTTCTTCCTCCATTGTCGATTGCAGCCAAGACCAGTCCTCAGTCTGAGATCTCAAGCCCTTCGGAGAAAAATGAAAGTTTGAAATTTGAGGAATTTGATTGAGATTTTATCTTTTTATTTTTTTGAATGGGAAGTGTTGGGAAGTTCGAATGTGCGTAAAATTTGTTGGGGCGTTTTGTCACTTTTGGGAAGTTGAAATGAACGAAACCTTACCTCACTATCTGCTTCATTCAACGTGCTTTAGAAGGCAATCAAGCACCATAACGACGCCGTTTTTGGGCTTCACTCATTTGGCACTAACGGTAAGGGCTGGATTTTGTACTTTGGGCACGTGTCGGTTCGGTTTGGTTTGGTACGAAATTTTTGTCGGTCCACTTCTTTTTTTTTTACAAAGTTGAATGAGGTCAATTTTGGTTGTTTATCAATTACTTTCAGGCGCAACATTGGAATTAAAACTTAACATTGTGTTCAAAGTATCACTCCCAAACAAATTGGCCCATTCCCAAACAAAACCATATCTATATGACTTATTTATCAAACCAATTTAATTAAATGTTTACACGTATATTAGTAATTAAATAAAAAAATTAATTTTAAATTTCAGTTCTATACAAATTTTCAGTAGTTAGGGAGAATGTAACTTGCTTCTTTAACCACTACTTTTGTTCGGTATGGTCAGCACATGAGTTTTACACATCAAATGCGCACCCCTATTTTGAAATTACTTTAATTTATGAGATACAAAATTCGAACTTGAGTGCAAAGACACGTGCGCTGACGTGACCAACTAATCTAACCTATATCTACGTTATGTACTTGTTAGTTCTTAATACACTCCTTTCTAAAAAGAGTAATGCTTCCATATGTTGTGACTATAGATATGCACGCACTTCAATTATCATGACTAGTTTTTAGTTAATACATCAACTATCATGTTATGATTAGCTAATGTAGTCCTTTTACTCTTTTGAAAAACAAATGTTTTTGGTGGTTTAGATGTAGCTTTCAAAAATAAAATGGGTGGAACTAGGGAGATACCAGATACCATATGATCTCACAAAATTACTACCTTCTTTCTTTTTCTAAAGACTGAGCCACACTTGTTTGGCAACTTCAATGAATTATTGCCTTAATACGTATGTACTGTGGATGGTTAATATAATCCTAAGCAATTATATATCTCACTACGATAAATAATTTTATAGCTTTTTAGAGGTGTGAATAGCGTTTTCAAACAACTAAAAACGCTTTTAATAGCTCTTGCACAATAATGAAAAGTATTTTCTAGATTATAGAGGCATGGTTTCCCAAATAAATACTTAATAATAAAATTAATTTTTATTCATGATAAACTGCAAATTTCATACCCTTAATTTCTCTCTCATTTTTCTTTTACATTTCGTTTCATTTTCAGTTTCCATCTTAGCAATAAACACAAGATAAGCTAACATTACAATTTCATGCATTGAGAATAAAAGAGGTAACTAATCAAGTAGCAATGGAAGGTAGTTCAAATTTCAAATTTCATTGTTCAGTAAGATTCTCAAAGTTACAAAGCGAGTGTGTGTAGAAGGGGTTTTTGAAAAAAGAAAAAAAAATACAAAATATGGGAAACATGTCAAATGATAAACTAGCACTCAGTAGCCTTGGAACATTGGCGGTGGTGGGGACGAGTAGAGTGCGCCAAAGTTTGGTGGCAACACGAAGTCCGGTTCGGTTGGTGGTGGAGACTGAGCAGGAGGAGGCAGAGGAGGAGATGGAGTGGGAGCTGGTGGTGGAGGCGATTCAACTGGTGGTGGTGGGGATTGAACCGGTGGTGGTGGGGATTGAACCGGTGGTGGTGGGGATTGGACCGGTGGGGGTGGGGATTGAACCGGTGGTGGTGGGGATTGGACCGGTGGGGGTGGGGATTGAACCGGTGGTGGTGGGGATTGGACCGGTGGGGGTGGGGATTGGACCGGCGGTGGTGGGGATTGAACCGGTGGGGGTGGGGATTGAACCGGCGGTGGTGGGGATTGGACCGGTGGGGGTGGGGATTGGACCGGTGGGGGTGGGGATTGAACCGGCGGTGGTGGGGATTGAACAGGTGGCGGTGGGGAATGGACTGGTGGTGGTGGTGGTGGTGGAGAGAATACCTGTGGTGGAGGTGACTGCACTAGCTCTGGAGATGGTGGCGGTGTTGGTGATGGTGGTGGCTCAGCCTTTGGTATTTGAGGTGGCTCTGCCTCAGGTGTTTGAGGTGGTTCAGCTTCAGGTGTTTGAGGTGGCTCAGCCTCAGGTGTTTCGGGTGGCTCGGCCTTAGGTGTGGGAGGTGGCTCGGCCTTGGGTGCGGGAGGTGGCTCGGCCTTTGGTGTGGGTGGTGGCTCAGCCTTGGGTGTGGGAGGTGGCTCAGCCTTTGGTGTTGGTGGTGGCTCGGCCTTTGGTGTGGGAGGTGGCTCGATCTCTGGTGTTTGAGGTGGCTCAGCCTCGGGTGTTTGGGGTGGCTCAGCCTCAGGTGTGGGTGGTGGCTCGACCTCAGGTGTGGGAGGTGGCTCAACCTTTGGTGTTGGTGGTGGCTCGGCCTTAGGTGTGGGTGGTGGCTCTGCCTTGGGTGTGGGTGGTGGCTCGGCCTTGGGTGTGGGTGGTGGCTCGGCCTTGGGTGTCGGTGGTGGCTCGGCCTTTGGTGTGGGAGGTGGCTCCGCCTTTGGTGTCAGTGGTGGCTCGGCCTTTGGTGTAGGAGGTGGCTCGACCTCTGGTGTTTGAGGTGGCTCGGCCTCGGGTGTTTGGGGTGGCTCGGCCTCGGGTGTTTGGGGTGGCTCGGCCTCCGGTGTTTGGGGTGGTTCGGCCTCAGGTGTTTTGGGTGGCTCGGCCTTTGGTGTTGGTGGCGGCTCGGCCTTTGGTGTTGGTGGCGGCTCGGCCTTTGGTGTTGGAGGTGGCTCTGCCTTCGGTGTTGGAGGTGGCTCGGCCTTTGGTGTGGGTGGTGGCTCGGCCTTTGGTGTTGGAGGTGGCTCAGCCTTTGGCGTGGGAGGTGGCTCGGCCTTGGGTGTGGGTGGTGGCTCGGCCTTTGGCGTGGGAGGTGGCTTGGCCTTTGGCGTGGGAGGTGGCTCGGGTTTAGGGGTGGGAGGTGGCTCCGCCTTAGGTGTGGGAGGTGACTCGACTTTAGGCATGGGAGGTGGCTCTGCCTTTGGTGTTGGTGGTGGCTCAGCCTTTGGTGTCGGAGGCTTCTCGGTCTTTGGCGTCGGAGGTGGTTGAGGCCTTGGTGTCTTTGGCTTATCCGGGGTTGGAGAACCACCACCACAATGCTTGCTGCAATCCACAGGCTTAGTGACCACAGGGAAGCAAGTCTTGGTGTTCTTTTGCTTGGGCCTGCCGGGCATGCAGTTGCCCGTGTCATCAAATTTTACCTTACGTTTGGGATTTGGCATACATTTCTGAGCTTCTCCACTGAAATAATTGTAAGCAAATGTGAAATTGGCCAACTTAGGCAAGGAGCAAATTTTTTCAGTCACAAACCCTGTCAACCTGTTGTACCCAACAGCCAATTCCTCTATGCTGCGGAGCTCCAAGAAGGTCTTTGGGAAGGAACCAATAAACACATTGTTGCTCACATCAAGAACCTGCAGATTTCCAAGGTTTCCAATCTCAGGAGGGAAGCAGCCACCAAGTTGGTTGTTCATGAAAATAATCTCATTCAGATTTTTCATGTTCCCAATGCCTCGTGGTATGCAACCAGTGAAGTTGTTGAACCCAAAATTCACCACAGAAACATTGGAGTGGCCCAAGGTGTCTGGAATTATTGATGTGAATCGGTTGTCGTTGAAGAACAAGGCATCGTACTCCTTGAGAAAAATCTCTGGAGGCAGCTCCCCTTCGAAATCGTTGAAACGGAGATCAAGGTACTTGCAAGTAGGCCATTCGAGGACCACCTCAGGGAAGGAGCCGACGAAGCGGTTGTTGCTGACATCAAACTCATGCATAAGTATCAGTCTCCTGAAGCTCCGTGGGATAATGCCGCAGAACCTGTTGGAGTTGAGGTGGATGAGAGCAGCATCAGTCAAGAGCCCCATTTCGACAGGGAAATGGCCAGCAATGTCGGCATGGTTCAGGTCCAAACCGGCCACAACGGTCAGTTTTTCATCGTCAAGCGCCGGTGCACAGAAGACCCCTTTGTAGGAGCAAACATCTTCACCTTCCCAATTGACTGAGAAGCCAAAAGGGTCGGAGAAGATGGCCTTCTTCAAGGCCTGAAGAGCAACATAAGCGTTTTTGAGCCTGCCGTTTTCAAAGTTGAGCTTGGCATCCACTTGAACCTCATAGTTTTCAGGAAGGTCACCGTCCTCCGGGAGAGCCAGGAGCTGGCGGTGAGCTATGAAGGCGACTTCAGCATCGGTTAAGGCGAACGAGAGGGCTGAGAATGAAGAGAATAGGAGGAAGAAGAGAAGGCAGCCGCCTGAGGCCATGTTTGTGATGAGAGGTGGAGCCATTGGATGAGTACTAAGTCGGCAAGCACAAGGCTGCTTATGAAGACAATGGGATGAGGTGAAGAGGGAAGCTGTTATATTGTGGGGATGAGGCTGTTGTGTATTGACAGAAATTGAATGGTTGTAGAAGACGGGTCTTCCTGTTTTAGGACCGGAAAATATGGGGATCTTCACATCACCCACAAAACTTGGTGGTACCTTCATTTTTTAGTATCAGAAGCTATCGGGTGTCTAAAAATTGGCAATAGACCTGGTCCTCTTTTAGTTGGAGGACTAAATTTGGCTGTTGAATCCTAACCATCCATTTTTGTACCAGATTTAGTTTCCACGCATCGATCTATTTGCCACTTTGCATAAACCTCATGTTTTTAGCAGAAAAAGGGAAAGAAAAAAAAAATCCTCAGGAGGTCCAATAATAACATTGAATTAATGGCATCAGCAAGAGAAGATGAAATGCTGTTGCTCACCAATCCAAAGTCAAGCTTATAACCCCTGTTTCTGTGGCTGCTTACAAGAGTGCAACTATAATTTTTTCATCAAGAACTTGAAACTTACTAAAGTTTGCTGTTTGGTTTGCGGAAAAGATTTGATACGGACATTCAGAGGAACAGTCAGAGGGTTATAGCAATTTATGTTGCTACCTTAGCATATTATTAATCACTTCAAAATGGAATATAGTACCATGGTCTCAGACATTAATTAGGTGAACAAAACACTCAGTTTTTTAGTTTTTTTTATTTATTATCAAACTTTACTTTCCCAAAACTAAGCCATGGATCTCCTTGGGTGCTCATTATTTTGAGGTTCCTCCCCTGTTTTGGAATAGCTGTGAGGGGCTGGCTTGGGTTGCTTGGCCCCTGGTAACTTCGAAAAGGAGAAAACACCAAGGTTTCAATTAAATTATGTAGCATTAAAATATGAAAGCATCACATATAATTCACAAAATATCCCCACCTTTCCCAATTTTTTTTCCTTATCTTTTTCTCTCATTTCCATCTCACACATCTCACAACTTATGGTGTCTTTGATTTCTGTCTCTTATCTTTTTATTTATTTATTAATACCATTTTAAGTATACTGTATACACTTTTTATTTACATACATGTACAAAAAGTCTAACTTTAGAATAGATGGATTCATATAAAAGAAGAAGATAAGGTTCTCTTCTCTGTTCATGTTTTGCTAACAAAGGAAGATGAGGTTGACATAGCAAGCAGGCACTGAAGTCCTTGAAATTCCACTAAATAACAAGAAACTTGAAGGCAATCTCTTCAGCTTGGGAAATTTTAATTCGTTGAACTTCATGAAAAATCATACAGGGATTGAAGTCCTCTACTGAAAAATAAACCTTCAAAGCCTCTCAACAATCAAAAACCCAAAAACATCCCCACGTCTATAAACACCATTACACCACACTCCTAAACCAGTAAATCCCAAAGACGTATTCACAAATAAAACAAAAGACAAAACTTCGTGTTTGATCAATCTGTTTCATGGTCAGGGGTAGCTGAATACCACGCAGGGTGCCTCCCCTTGATTCTAAGAAGCCTGGTGAAGGGTGAATCTGGCATTCTTGCACTTTCTTCTTCCTCCAGCTCCTGAGCTGATTTTGGCAACCCATCTGGTATGGGGCAGAGTCTCTCTCCTTCTTTTGCCACATCTGTTGGCTTTGCTGAATTAAATCCAAGCTTCTTATCCTTTTTTATTGCTGCAACGCCATGTAAGCATCCCACTAATGTCTTTACACCTCCTGCTTGAAGAATTAGCTTCTCCACATCTTGTTTTGGTATCTCCTTCTGTACCCAGCAAGATTTAAAAAATATGTGATTTCCTTGGCTTTAATTTCCTCCATTTTCTCAGCAGCCAAACAATAATTGAACAGGTAAGAAAGTTTTTGTACCTCTAGATCCTTGAGCTCAAAATACGCTCTCCAGCAACCATAAGACTCGTCTCCTTCGAGCGTTGAACAGTAATCTGAACAAAAATCATATCAACAGAACGAGTTAATACAAAATTCACTGAAACAGCATAAAACCCAAAGAAAGATTCATACGGGTAATAACAAAAATCAAAAGCAGATCATGCCTTCAAAACCCACTTCAGATTAATCAATAACAACATTAAAAAAAAAATTGAAATTTAGGAGATGGGTACGTACCAGAGAGCTCGTTCTCGCACTTTTCGATCAAGGGCGGGTCTCTAATGGCGCGATCAAGCTTGGACCGGCTAAAAGGCTCGAGCTTTGGAATGTAAGCATGGTTTCTGGACGAGCAACAGATAGTGGAAGCGAACTTCGGCGTCGTTGATGACGACGACGGCGGAGACGGTCTTACAGAAAAAGCTTCTCTGTTGGCTTCGAAGATTAGAGGAGAAGATGAAGGACAAGAACGAAGCATGACTGTTTTTATCATCGTGTCCAAACACACCCCAAATTTCACTACGTTCTCTCGCTTTGCTTTGCTTCTGGCTTTTTCTTTTCTTCTCTCAGAAATTGGTTTGATTGGATTGGACTGGATTGGGATCGGACATACTATTTTATACGAAAAAGGCCTCAGCCGAGTGGATAAGAATTAAGTCTTGGTTTTTTAAAGATATTTGAGTGGTGTTAACGTGAATTGGCTGTGACGGGAAATAATGACGGAGAAATCATGGCCGTTGATCGTTGAGATGCGTGGAGGGTTGGGATGTGATCTGTCGTGGTAGAGGCATGAGGAGGGTGACTTTTTGTGGAAAGTGTTAATGTGGGACCGGGTCATAGGTTGTCGAATTTGGGATCCGTTAAGCAAAACGCGGCGGTATGTGTGAATCCGCGGGCGGGAAGAGAAAAGAAGAGGGCACATGCACTCAGCAGCTCACTGCATTTTTTTATCCACCCTTCTTTTTCTTTTTAGGGTGACCGTTTTACCCCTGCAGATATTTGCGGAGGCAACGTACTGACAAAAGTTTGATATTTTCTTTTTCAATATCTTATTTTTTATTTTGAAGGATTTTTAATTTTTCGCGAAATATTTCAAGGTTATTTGATCTTGATCTTTTACCTTAAAACAAAAAATGGTTATTTGATCATGGGTAGATGTTTTAATTTTTTCAGCAGATGGGTAGATGTTGAATACCCGCAACATACCTATGTACATTATGAAGTCAATTTTAATGGAGGAAGTCCTTATTAATTTAAATTTAATGAACAATAATTGTGAACAAATAAATAAAAACTATATAACAATAAAAGTTGATGTATCATTGCCAATGGAGTCTAGTTCAATGGAAAAAAGGCAATAATATGTAAACCAATGATCTCAGGTTCGAATCCCGTGACGTATTGACAGTGTGTTTAAGAAAACTACTTTCCCTTTGTAACTCAATAACCTATTCACGAGTCTTAAAATACTTTGGTTTATGGATAAAACTTAAGTCGAGCTTAAATCTTTACGGTATAATTTAACTCGATCACTATCTTTAAAATAGGGATGGATAATGGGTACTCATTGGGCCTAACATGTATCCATCGGATGCTGAGACCGACGGGTACTCATTGGGCCCAACATGTAATTGTCGGGTGTCGAGGCCGACGGGTACTCATTTCCTATCCTTATTATTTTGAGGTCATAATGGACCAGGAGCCATGTAAGACTTGGGAAAAGTGTGCCTAGGACTAGGCCCGGCCCAACCGATCCAATTTCAATTTTACCTAGCTCAAATCTTAATAGAATCAAAACCCATGTGAGCATGATTTATTAACTAACATAAACATACGAAGATGTTAAAAGTATTATTTTAACTCACTCAATTTATGGCAAGCTCCAAACAATAATAAGCCAAACATGCTTTAAGACAACTCACTTTTTTCTTATTGGTCATCAACAAAACTGTAATTTAATTTAAAAATGTTCCCACATGGCCAATTTCATTAAACAAAACAAAACAATTTGGAAATTAATTATTGCTTAAACTCACCTCAAAATGCATGAAAGGGCCCCACACTTGATTTAGTCCACCTTCTCATCAATGTTTTGTATTATGGCAATAACGTGGAGAGAACACAGCGAAGCCAAACCGGTCCAACCGGTCCGACCGGTCGGACACCCAGACATTACAAGCATACGTTTAACCGGGTTAACCGTTAACGAACTACCGCTCTCTCTCTCCTATATCTGATTCTTCGTCCGTTTCCTCCGTACACACCAGCTCACAGTATAATACATATTTTGTTAAAAAAGAAAATAAATAGAGAAAAAAAAAATTGAAATTAACCAAGTAATAAAAGAAAGAGAAGGTGAAACAAAATCAAAGACCCAAACGAATTCCAGATTAGTCTTCGTCGTCTTCTTCTTCTTCTTCTTCTTCTTCTTCTCTGTTACTCCGTGAAGCAATTTCTGCGAGCTCGGGAACCAGACAGAACCCTTTGGCAAGGGAAGGGTCCACGGTTGATCTTGCTTGGTGTTGAAGCTTTTGACGTTTGAAACTTTCAAGGATTTGACTCGGATTACGGAATTTGATTGGGTTGGAGTTCGTTTTACTTTTAGCGAATTGGAGTGGGATTCTAGGGTTTCGGGGAACAAGATGAACCCCATGCAGACCATACAAGATCTGATCGAGGAGATTAAGCTCCGAGTGGTTTGGTGGGCCTTGTTTGTCTTCTGCGTTACCTACTTCCTGTCCCGTAAGTACTCCAATCTGATGCAAATTGGATTTTTTTGTTCTTTCTTTGTTTCTGTTTTGTTACAAATATGCTGTAGTTCATGAAATTATTGCTTTTCTTGGGGGTGTTGATGATTTCTAATTGTATCTAAGTTGCTTTTTATTCCAAGAATTAAGAATCAGTAGATAACTCTTAACTCTGTGTTTAGCTTCCGAGAAACTGGTCGAAAATAATCAAGTGAAAATACAATGTTGGGTTTTACATATTATCTGTGATTTCTTCATCATATGTTTATTATACTCAGCTAAAGCCATGACGTAGTTTCAAGTTTCTAAAATTTATCTGTAAACAAGTGCAGGTTAGAATTATGGTAGTCTGTGTTGTGAAAATTGGTTGGTTCTCTTGAAAATGTGGTCTTTTTCACTCTTAAAAGAGTTTTTTTTTCCTGACTCCAATTCTTTGTCATTCCTCACAGATTCGAGTAAATCAATGTGGATGAATATACCAATATCAATTTTGTTGGTTTCCGCATTACGTATTCTATTAAATAATGTGGAATTCCATTGGAAGGTTCAAAGACCTGTTCGACCGCAGTCATATTTGTCTCATTTGGAGAAGAAACAGTTGTCGGTTAATGATCCACGCCTTTCTACCGGGCCTCCACCTCCAAGGTGGAAGAGGAAAATTGGTTCTCCAATCGTAGAGGATGCGATGAGAGATTTCATTGACAAAATTTTAAAGGATTTCGTGATTGATTTATGGTATTCAGATATAACACCAGACAAGGAGGCTCCAGAGCAAATACGGGTGATAATCATGGATGCTCTTGGTGAAGTATCAGGAAGAGTTAAAGAGATAAACCTTGTTGACTTGCTGACAAGGTATCCTTCTGTTTCTCGTGGAAGTGAATCATTTGCAAGTTGTTAAAACACTTTTATCATTAAAGAAACATAATTAAAGGCTTTCGTATGTTTCAGGGATATAATTGATTTAATAGGGGATCATATGGAGCTTTTCAGAAAAAACCAAGCTGCTATAGGTGTTGATGTTATGAAAACTTTGTCTTCAGAGGAGAGAGATGATAGGTTAAAACATCAGCTCATGGCTTCAAAGGAGCTCCATCCTGCATTGATATCACCTGAGAGTGAGTACAAGGTGTGAGTGGAGTGTTCTTACAGAAATAAGTTTTGTTTTTAGATTTTATCTCTTGGATTTAGGTTGATGCTCTTTATCTTCCATAGGTTCTTCAGCGGCTGATGGGTGGAGTGTTAGCTGTGGTTTTAAGGCCGCGAGAAGCTCAATGTCCAGTGGTGCGATCTATTGCCAGAGAACTTCTTACAAGCTTGGTAATCCAACCTGTTCTGAATTTTGCAAGCCCTGGGTATGTTATTGAATATTTTAATTTAATATTACCTTATTTATTTTTGTTTTTCAGTTTTTAGTTTAGTTTAGGTTTTTTGGCTGTCTATAGGGTGTTAAATTCTCCTAAAAGGTATTGCCATTTAGTTTAGTTTTTTTCTTTTTCTTTTCTGTCTTGAGGGTGCTAAATTCTCCTGAAAGGTATTGTCATGTAAAACTGTTCAGAAGCATCAAACTGTCATTTAGTATCTATATTCTATAGAAAGCACCTGATGGCCTGGGCTAAACCTTTATTTATTTTGTTTTCCAGATTTTTAAACATATATTACAGAACTGTGGTTGAAATCTTGTATTAGATTATTATTATTATTGTTGTTATTTTATCATGATCTATTTATGCCATGATTTAGAGCTTAGGAGCATCTGATCATATAAGTGGGCGTATATGTGTATAACAGCGTAGTAATGATATGTGCCTCCAATTTAATAACATAAATGGTACACATTTTTACATGCCTTTCCTATTGCTTACACAAATTAAGCCATTTTAACTTACAATTTTCCTTTATTCAGGTATATCAACGAATTGATTGAATACATTTTGCTAGCCATTAAAGATGAAATCACTAAAGTGGTAGCGGGTGACCAGTCAACTGCAGGGGGTGTACCTGATCATGATTCTCCATTGAACAAATATGCAACCTTTAATCAAAGAACTGATATGATATTGTCTAAAGTTGACAATCAGAGAGAAAAATCCCCGGATTATAACCCATTCCAGGAAGATCCTTTGCAGCCACGGCCTGCTGATTGGGCAAGAATTTTGGAGGCTGCGACACAGAGAAGGACTGAAGTTCTTGCTCCTGAAAATCTTGAAAACATGTGGACGAAAGGGAGAAATTACAAAAGAAAAGAGCACAAGAAAAAGATAAGAGCAACTCAGGAACATACACCTGTGAGTTCTGGAGTTGATAGTGCTGTACCTGCTAGAAAGTTGGGGAACGAAATGGTAGCTGACAGGCATGAAATTTCTACAGGAATAGTGGATAAATCTATTGTGAAGCTAACACGTGAGACAAGTTTAGATTCTCAATTGAGTGATGAGACCAAAAAAGAGATGCAGTTCTCTTTGGATCCCAGCAAAAAATCTTATGCTGAGGGTGGGAATCTTGTTGATGAATTGGAGGGCATTGGAAGCCCTGCTGCTGATGGAAATAAAAGTAGGCTTAAAAGATCAAATAGCACTTCTGCTTTAAAAATCCAATCAGACACAAAAAGGGCATTCACAGAAGGTGGAGGGTCTATCATATCAGAGTTCTATAGCCCTGAGTTTGGCAGGCACAGAGAAGAGCATATTGGTAAGAGTGCCCCAGATATGGTCGTCCATTGTGTGGGACAACAAGTTCCCAAGCTCAGATGCCGGGTAAGCATTTTTTTGTGAAATTTGATGGTCTAGTAGATATCATAAATTTTGAAGATATAAATTTGATGGTCTAGCAGATATAAATTTTGGCAATGGGCTAGCAGATATCGTAAGTATTGAAGATGTAAACAATTTCAGCTTCTTGACTCTTTGTCCAATATGTCTATACAGGTTATGGGCGCATACTTTGAGAAACTTGGGTCAAAATCTTTTGCAGTTTATTCAATTGCAGTTACAGATTCAGAAAACAGAACTTGGTTTGTGAAAAGAAGGTTTCATTCTCATCTATATCATCACACCAAGATTACTCCTTTCTTTTTTTCAATTTTCTTTTTATTGCACATGCCCAAACCTGCCCACTCTCTCTCTCTCTCTCTCTCTCTCTCATAAAAATAATAAAAATAAAATTACAGACACATACAACATATACAGAATCCACCTCTGATGCGGATGTCCTAATTTAAAGAAAAGTGAAAACTACTTTGTTGGGGCTCACCTTGAAGTGTAATCCCATGATCCAAACCATCCACTTTTTAGGTTTCCATTCAACGATCATCATTGCAAAAATTGAGCTAAATGGAAATCGTTTAGCCCTTTGATGATCGTCATCATGATAATTTCTATGTTTACCAGAAATACTTGACGAAAATTAGATGACTAAACAGATTCAGATTTTGTTAAGTTATTCTTGCTGGGTGGTCCCACTATGTGGACCTTGTTTTTCTTAAAATGAAGACATGCTCATTAGAGAAAATATGTGTGTGTGTGTTTGTTCTTACATGTGTTCAGAAAGTTCTTGAAGTCTATTTCAGCATTACCTGGTCCATATATGAATTTTTGTTCTACCCGCAGATATAGGAATTTTGAGCGATTACATCGCCATCTTAAAGAAATTCCAAATTACACTTTGCATTTGCCACCCAAAAGAATATTTTCGTCAAGCACAGAGGACGCTTTTGTTCATCAGCGATGTATTCAGCTGGACAAATATCTGCAGGTATGATGCAGGTTCTTCAATGTATTTCTTAACCCGCCCCACCCAACCCCTCCTCATTCTCTACTTTCTTCTCTCCTTGTTGCTTTACTCATGCTGTATTTTCCCAGGATCTCTTGTCAATAGCTAATGTTGCTGAACAGCATGAAGTGTGGGATTTTTTAAGTGGTTCCTCAAAGGTATTCATTGTCTTGACCTTAGTATTAGAATCGTAGATGACCACCTATATATGTCTCTCTCTCACTCTTTTTTTACTAAACAGTTTTTTTTTTTTTTTTTTTTTGGGTTTTAGAGTTACGCTTTTGGAAAATCTCCCTCAGTGATGAGAACTCTTGCAGGTATGTGGTTATTCTCAGTGGTTTTTCGCATATTTTCTGTTCATATTTTTGGGGTGTCCATGTTTACATTCAGAAATTAGTGTCCATGTTTGAAGAACACAAGTGATATAATGGAACTGAAGGATATGTCTTCAGAGCATTGTTTGACCAGATTAAGGGGTCCTTTATCTATTTTATCCCTCGTAATTTTTTGGTCCTTTATATTTTTCAATATTTTACAGATTAGCACCCCCTTGAAAATCTTTTAGAATAGTTTCTTTCCTTATAAAAAAACTAATTTAGAAGTATTTGTCTTGCTGAAAAGGAGTTGTTCTGCTGCCTGCAGCAAATATTTTTCAGAGGCTCGGACAGTTTTTGATTCATATATTATGGACCATGAAACCTTTCATTATAGTATAGTCACTAAAAGGCAATTGTTCTTACTTCTTAGTAATTATCTTCAGTGAACATGGGCTTTTCTCTTTTATTTACTTTATACAGAATACAGTTAATAACTAAAATGTAATTATCCATCGCCAAAGTAATTCTCAGAAAGCCATATATGTTAAAGAACCTATTTTTAAATTTTTTTTTATGAAAACCATAGTGGGTCTTCTCCATAATTGCCCTTGGTCCTAAATCCTAGTATCTTTATTTTTAATTTTATCTTGATTTGGCTGCTTCATTTAATGTTATGGCAATTTCACATATTTGCTTGTTGCTTTTCGAGATTCAGTTAGTCAAGGTTTTCATGGTCATTCTTTTTATTTGATTGAAGCAGTCAATGTGGATGATGCTGTGGATGATATTGTACGCCAGTTCAAAGGGGTTTCAGATGGCTTAATGCGTAAAGTTGTTGGTTCTCCTACATCTGAGGCCTCATCTTCAATTTCTGCATGGAACTTGTCCACAAATGCAGATGAGACAGGCGTACGTGCTATTAGGCAAAATACAGTGGAAACAACAAATAGCTTTTCTGATAATGAGGATGGTGATAAAGATAAAAGTTGTGACCCTAAGGAAGCAGGATCTGGTGCACAAGAAAATGGGTGGCATTCAGATAATGAATTGAACTCCAAGGGTTATCCATGTAGGGTTATACATACAAGGAGCTTAGGTTTGGAGAAGAAAGATGATTTAGCTGGGGAGGGTGGCTTTCCTGCAGCAAATTTTACAGCAACCTCCAGAAATTTGGAGGATCCAATTGGAATGCCACCTGAGGTATTATTGTTCACTGTCATGATACGTAGTATCCTAAATTAGTTGATTATGGTAAACAAATTCATGTTGGTTTTTGGCATGTAAGCCACTAGACTGCTAACTAGTGTTTGATAGGGCTGACTGGTAGAAAAGAATTCATGTTAACCACCTTGAAGTATTTTGAGAAAAGGACTTCTGGAGTTGACTCAATTTCTTAGGAAAAAGGCTTGGGTAAGATGTGAGAGGAGTAGCTTCATGTTGGACCTTTTTGACCATTTTCACCAATATCTTATGTGGTATCCCATTTCCAGAGTACTTGCCTGCTTCCATCATTACCTGAAGTCTCTTTCACGGCATGATCCTTTTTCTTCACACAACTAAACTATAGTTTTAGGTATTTTATATGACCAGCAATTACTTATTTGGTTAATATTGTTATCCATTTTTTTACTTTCTTAATTTTCTGCCAGTGTAGCATGATGATATTCTCTATGCCCATTTTGGATCCTCCTGTTTCCAGCGTATTGCAATCTCTGTCCGTGGTTATAAAGTTTAGGTCTTGGATTTTGTATACAAGATGCCATTTTAGTTTGAATTTAAAATTTACTACCAGTTTTTCACTGCTGGACCAGAGTAAAAATCTCGATCACCAAGATATTCTGAAAGTTTCCAACCTTGATATATGTTAAAGCATACTCAACACTAGAAATGAAGGAGGTGGTGCCCATTGAAACTGTACATTGCTGAACTTAGAAATATGATTCAGGAGGTTTTTATGGACATGTAAATTATAAGAAAATAGTATCCTGACTTGTGAAAGGTTGCCATTAGAGTAATTGTGAATTGCATGTATAAGTTTTAGATTTTTCATTGAACTTGGTTCTTTCATAGGTTTATCTGAAGATTACCATTCCATTCAACATTTTTAAATAAATACCACAGTGCTTCGTAGGACATTTTGGTTGTGTCTAATATGGATGTTTACAACTTGGTTTCTTTCAGTGGACCCCACCCAATGTTAGCGTACCTCTGTTGAATCTAGTGGACAAGGTATTTCAGCTTAAGAGAAGGGGCTGGCTGAGGTGAGATGTATTTTTGTTTTTAGTGATTGCTAGGAAATCCTGGTTTCTTTGTAATACTTCAAGGAAATTATGGTTGTGTGTCCTGATGATGTATGATGATGTAATCTGTAGTCATTATGTTGGTGTATATTAGAGACCAGATCTTTAATTTGTTATCTTTTTATTATGCCTGAGTGTACCTGAGGTATGTCTTCAGCTCTAGTAAGTTGATCTTGGATAAAAGCATTTGGACCATGCATGATAAACCGGTATCCAGTTTTGTTTTCATTTAATAAAGTAGGCGAAGTACAACAGCGTTGTCCAGAAGTGGGCAAGCAGTTCACCATTCAAAAAGTAAAAAACTCTTACCTCCACCCTGTTTTCTTGAAAACATTGAAAGGAAACATCATATGCCATCATGGCAAAGTTTTATATATTGGTTATTCTCTGTGCCATTTCTCTTTGTTGTGCTTTTCTTTCTTTCGGTTGCTCATCTCTTCCTTTTTTTTTCACAATTGATTTGAATTTGTTCTCCCATGGTTCTGCTTTAATTTTAGTGATAAATATTTCTTTTTTCTTTCAATTTTATGTGGTCAATAACTTACGAGTTTCAGAATTGTTGTCATTTTGTTCTCCCCTTTTTGTATGAGCAACTGTCTATAGCTTATAAGACTTCTTTTCTTAATTCCTTTTGGTCTGCAGACCATGTCCCAAGTACTGGTCGAATTGTATAAAGCATGATGTTATGCATTAGTGCTGTAACGTGTGTAATTACAGTAAATGATTGGTCTTTCACACATGCTTATTTTTGTTCATGCAGAAGGCAGGTCTTTTGGATATCAAAACAAATATTACAGTTGATGATGGAGGATGCTATTGATGACTGGCTCTTGAGGCAGATTCATTGGCTTCGGAGGGAGGATACTATTGCTTCGGGAATTCGGTGGCTTAAAGACGTAAGGACTGAACCAATTATAAACTTCTTCATTTTACTGAAATAGTATTATATACCAACTTAATGATGTAAGCCGTAAATGCAATTAGAAGAATACAGTCCAAAGCTTAGATGAATACTGCAGAAGAATAGTTATATGAATAAATATTTGTGCATATTAGTCCACCGCATATATTATGGGTAGCTTTGTTTTTATTATGTAAATGGAGTCACCTTTGCCTGCACTTTCCTCGGTAGATTTCTGAAATGGAAAGGGATTAGGTCTATTGGGTAAGTCAGTCCAACCTCTGCAGGCTTAGTCATTGTGCATACTTTTGCCCTCAAAATATTCTACGGGTTATAAACATATTGCAATTGCGATGTTGGCCTGACTCAAGCTTAAGTTAAGAACGTGGAAGAAAATATATCTACATTAAGATGTCATGCAAAACGACCTTGCTCAAGGGTTCAATCACAAAACCTTGTATCCACCTCATAAATGTTTGTGTTGAGCAGTGAAAAACAGAACTCCTGTTGCAAGTTCTTTTTTGTTTTTAATTTATTGTCTGCACAAAATCATATGGAGGTTCTATTATTGTTATATTTTTTCTTTTGAACTGCTTCTCTTGAAGCTGGTAAAAGTTTTGGTTACATTTGAAAGGAGCGAATTCATGTATTCCTGTTTGTTGAATTTTGATTTTCAACTCTCAATTCTTAATCATCATAATAAATTTGGTATGTGCTTCCAAAATTTCTTTCTAAGGTAAAATTGTTCTCGCAGTTGTCATATGCAAATATTTTTGCTTTCTAATCATATGTATTTCTTTTAGGTTCTGTGGCCCAATGGCATATTCTTCCTTAGAGTCGGAAATGCTCAAGACGGTAATGAAAACCCTTTTCAAAATATAAGTCAATTGGGTGGCAGTAAGGCTGATAAACCGGGGTCTTTTGAGCAGCAGCTTGAGGCTGCTCGTAGAGCTAGTGATATCAAAAAAATGCTCTTTGGTGAGTGATTAATATTATCTGTTTTTTGGTCGTAGATAATTTTGGTGGCTGTATTAGTCTTCATGGTAATGGTTCTGCTGCCTTGTTTTTCATTAACCAGTGAAATCTGTTTTCCAGAAGTTTTTAGGTTCAAGCACTCTTTATCTGTTGTTTCTCCAAATTTTCTTGGACTATAATTATTTATTTCTTTTGGGTTTCTGATAAGTGCTTATATTGAATACCTAGGATTGTAGCGAGGGCCTCTGAGAGTTGTGGGATTTTGAGAGTTCGACTATTTTAACATAGAGAAAATGGCTAAATTGCTCTTAGATATAGGTTAATCATCACTTTTCATGTGAAACTTAAAATCTTATGAATAGACGAAGATACCAAAGAACTGGAATATTAATTCTACAGTTATGTGAGTCTAGAACTATATATCATGAAAAATACACTCTTTCAGTTGTCACAGCCTCTTGTTCAGGAGAGGTGAAACAAAGTTTCCGGCACCGGAATTCTGTGACAACTCATGAATCTTCTGCCACTTTCTTGTTATATACGTACATGCATTCATTTTTCTGGCTTGATTCATGTGTATATACATTGTTATATATATATATATATATATATATATATATATATATATATATCATAGAGTATTCCATGATTGTTAGAGTAGTGTGAAGACTAAAACTACTTGTGTCATTGTCTAACTGCTCTGACTACTACTACATGAAAAGAAACAAACTGATCCACAATTGTGACAGATGGAACTCCGACAGCCTTAGTCAGCTTAATCGGGCATAAGCAGTACAGACATTGTGCAAGAGACATTTATTATTTCACTCAGGTTAGTCTCCCATCCTCTTGCATTGTCTGCTGCAATTTATTTTGTTAGTTTTCAAACTGCATATGGTGATTGTGGGTTATTATGAACTGCAGTCTACTATCTGCGTGAAGCAACTTGCATATGCCATACTTGAATTGTCGCTCGTTTCAATTTTCCCTGAGCTGCGAGATCTTGTTCTTGATGTTCATCAGACGATGGGTGTTAATGAAACTGTTTAGTGAAGATCTTATGTCCGTCCTTCCTCTTGATTGTTGCTGTTTATCTTCTCAATGATCACAAAGCTCAAATACTAAGGTACCTTCCAAGATAGGCAAGACTCAAGAGCACATGATCCAATTCTCTAAGCATTGCCTGTGGTATTCATTATGCAGGTAAACAGAAAGTCATGAAGTTGAAGTTTACTAAATTCTTTTGAGAATGTGAGAAATGGTCCTGTTTTACGCTGTCTCTCGTGTTTCAACTGTACAAAAATGTAGATGTAGGGTGTGTACAGGCGTCATCTTCTTTGTGTATAGCTTCTGCGTGGTGAAGTCGATACCCTTTTGTGGGGGTTTTTATACTGTTGCATACTTAAGAAATATTATCCGTAATGGTGCTTTCATCATTATGTAATGCAACAGTGAGAAATGAGCCTATTTTGGTTTTAGTTATAAAGCAATTCAATTTTTCAAAGATGAATATGTTTGTTTTTGCTTCAAATTTCTTGAGATTTACGTGAACTCATCAATCCAATGGTTAAAAATGCATTTGTATTTGTATTGGATACAAGTTTACGTAAGTCCTAAATTTGTGAAGAATTTGTGAAGACAATGAGAAGAGAGCCCTTCAAAGATCGTTATTCTGTTTGCTTAGACCAATTTGAAGTGTTATCCAAGTTTAACACAATCGTTTTTTGAAGTGATCGGTATTTGTATTTGAGCAAGAGCTTTCAATTTATTTCCCTACAGATAAGAAACGAGTGCGATAAAATTTACTATACAAATCATCTAAACATAAGAAAAACACTCGGGATATATATATATATATATATATTAGCCTCTCTATACGCGCCTGCGAGAGGCTCTTTTCAAAAAAATTTAAATTTATTTTAGAATTAAAAAAGATAATGGGTAGTTGTGTTTCATAAAAATAAGATCTATTATCTGATTTTTCTTTTAATTTTAATTTTTTTTAAATATGAAAAAGTATGAATTTACCATATTATTATCATTTAATTAATAATTTCAATTCTTAATGTTTGCATTAACTAAGAACATTTTATGGTATTTTGAATGTTTCACACACACACGCTTGTTTCAGAGAATTAATGTGTATCCGATTTCAATCATTTGAACATGTTTTACTCAAAACTATTGATCTTTTTCAGTCTTTTATCTTTCTCGCCTTTTCTCCGGGAGACCAGAGCTTATGGACCTATTGTATTGGGTTATAAATGTTTCAAACAAATGGAATTTCTACGTATGGGCCTTATGAGGATAACTTGAGTATGTTACTCACACAAGTATTATCTAAAGAAAATCCAGATTCAGGATAACTAAGTGGAAACATTAGCGGCACATCTAAATCTATAATAGGAAAAAAAAAAAAACTTCTGTATATGAGCTAGCGCAATGTTGGAATTCTTTTTTGAATGACAAGCGTTACGCACCATGCAAAAATTGTCTCATTACAACAAGCCAAAAAGTTCGCAAGCATTGCCCTCGAAGTCGAGGAGCTATAATTTGGATGGTAGGTTGCGTCCTAAAATACTTAGATGAAAATTTCTTTGGTAAAATTGACATGGATAATGAGATTTATTTGAAAAATCATAAATCCCTTTAGAATGCCAAGTTCATTCAAAAGAAAGTGCATCAAGTCTTAACCCAATTATGTGACAAAGTTGTTCGTGGATCGCTGCATGCTCATGGGCAGCTAAAAGTTTCAGAAACAAGGACGGTTCATGGTGTAGTTGTTGTCATAAGAGAACTTCTAGATTATAGTTCTAAGACGGAAGATGGACGTGCTATTTATGGGAGTTGTTATATCAAATATGAACTTTACCGCTTTTACAAGTACGCATTTGTTTAACATAACAAATTCTATGAGGATGTCATTCCTAAACTCATTTTAGCGGATGAAAACAAATGACTCCCATTCCAGTGTTTGGAAATACTCGTAATGGTAATATGAAAGTATTACTTATTCTCGTTCTCATATTTGATTGTTCAATAGTAAAAATAAAAATACGTACAATTTTCTATAATACACAAATGTTCGTACTTGCAATTTAGATAATGTATTTAAAGAAATTAGATACAACTATACTAGTCCTTGTCTAAATACATATTTAGACTAATCCCTTGTGTAAGATTAAGAATTGATTTTGTTCCCTTGATTCTTTGTCTATGTCAACATACACATTACGCATCAGATTTTCTTTTATTTCTCTAGATTTATTGTTTCTTCTTTCTATAATACCTTTTTGTCGAAGAAAACTCTGATTTGTGATAATTCACATTTTTTTAATGAGTTGTAAGGGGCTTTGTAGCGCAAGTAATTATCATTTATCATTTTTATATCGCTTGATTTATAAAAATAACTGCATTTATCATTTATATTTTAAACTTTTTATTTCTTAATTGTATCACTGGCATCTAGTATTTGTCATTCTTTTCATTTCACTGTTTTTAATTTTGTAGTAGCTTTTGTGCATAAGCTTGCTTTCATAGTTGTTCTACTTTGTAGGTCACTCTCCCACTGTCTCTCTTCACATGACGTATATACGTCATTGAGAATGCCATGCTTGCTTCCACTTCAGTTTTATCATTGTTGAGCTCTTTGGTGTGCATCAATGGATATTAATTGATTTCCCAAAAGTAGTACCCTAGTTTGCATTTTTTGTCATTTAATATTTGTATTATATACGTGTGTATGTATTTTTGAATAATATTTCTGTTTTCCATACATGTCTTAAAGACTCGGTAAAATACATGTTTTAAAAATAAATAAATAAAGCAAAAACGTACGTAAGTATTTTTCACATTTAATATACATATTTTTAATAAAATTTTAAATAATACAGACAAAATTCACATATTATACACGTATTTTTCACATATTATTGAAAATTAATAATATATATTTAAATATTTAAATATATTCTATTAAATTATTATAAAGTGACCAAACTTTTCGACTGTATCATGCCAAAATTTTACTGAATAAAACACGTACATATTTTATTCATACTTTTCCCTTTCCGCGTATGTAGTAGTCATCATTTCATTTTAGCCTCATCTTAGTTATTCGTACACGTTATCCTCTTTATTTTTTCTCAAAGTGTTTTAGACTCTCTTAACGTTCAACTTTGATATTTTGATATATAAAAAAAACCATTTAACTTAAGATTTTACGTAGGTTCACTAAACTTGGTCACCGTAAATTATTAGGCAATTTGATATAAATTCAAAAGGCTTTTGATTTGCCGAGGTCTTTAATGTGCTCTCAAGTGGTTAATGATTCAAACCTCCATAGTACCTACATGTATGAATTTTGCTCTCTCTCTCCATTCCTAACTTTAGCCACACAAAAATAAGACAAAAAGTCCCTCGGATTTGCTGGGAGTTTTATTTATTATTTATTTATTAGTTTCATTTGAGGGCAAAATAGGAAGATTTGGGGAAGTAATTTATTGTTGAGTCTTTTTTTTTTGGACAAAATTTATTGTTGAGTCTAGAAAGCATTTTAGTAGTTCCCAACCCAATAGAATTTCCCCATTTGTAATGTGCATTGCCGCCTCTCTATCTGTCGCTCTCTCTTTTTTTCTTTTTTTTTTTCAAGCACATCAATTTCTTATAAATACACTCTTGTTTTTGCCAGTGTCGTTTGCAGAGTCCACAGTCCACTGTTTTCAATGGTGGTTCAGGGAAATCGAGACCAAGGCACCTCGGAAATGAACAGCGGTGAAGGAACCGTAGAGAATGGAGCTGCTGGGGTTTCTGGGTACGAGCAGTTCAGGGACCAAAGGATCAAAGAGAACAAGGAGAGATTGCAGAAGCTGGGAATTTTGGACCTTGCTCTGAAGCTGAAGCCCAAAGCTGCCCTTCCAAAACGTTCCCAGAGTCAGAGAGATTCGTCTGTTCATACCAAAATCCACAAGTCCCCGAGGCGCTCTTCTAGGTAACCCACTTTTCTACTTTTCGTTTTAAAGACCCTCTTCTTTGGGTTCCAGGAAAACGCACAAGAAAATGGTAGGAAAGGTTAGAACTTTAAAGGATTCTCTTTTTCAAAAAAGCGATTTTTGTTTTTGTTAGGTTGAAGACTGTGGCGCCAGTAAGTTATGTGGAAATTAAAAAGCCTAAAGAGAAGGAAGAGACCTCAGAGACTGTTGATATTTATATCAAGAAGGGCTCAAAGAGAGAGGTTTATACAGAGGAACATGAGAAGCAGTTGGGGGATTGTAAGACAAGCTGGCCCCTGGGTGTGGATTTGGTTAAGGGAGAAACTTGCCACCAATGCAGGTAGTTCATGACTCATGTGATGGGTTTCTTGCTTTTCTTATAACAATTGAAGATGACTCATTGTGTTTGTTGTAATTCCCTGGGACTGGATATTTTTTGCATTGTTGTAAACTTGCCACAAATATTATTTCTGATGTATATTTGGTAAAGGTGTGATCTTGAACTCTGAAAAGATTTCATACTTTATAGGGATTAGTTGAACCGGCTTTAATTGATTAGCTGATAATGATGTTCTTAACGACATTATCAAATTTTAACATGTCAAGTTATGCAGTACGTTCTAAAATTTTAGATATAGTTTAACTGTAAGTCTGCAAGTTTAGCCCATTCATGGTAAACCGAAAAAAGTCGCGTGGCTTGTTTGACATTTGAATCATTGTCCTTAAAAGGATTCTGTGAGGACCAGAGTTTTTCGAGTTTCAAACTGATATAAATTGTTGTTGTTGTTACCTTTTGGTTGGGTTGTTTTTTTTTAATATATCAAGCTTGCATTTGACCTTACCATAAATTTATTTTATGTTCTCCTTTTCCCAATAGTTTATCCTTTACACCACATTTTATTTAGAACCATTTAATGTTTGTTGCCTCTTTTGGCTTTAAGCTTTCAATTCATCAAATTACTTATATGGATAGATGAAAATGTAGCATTGAAGGAAGTCTTGTCATTGCTATGAAAATTATGCATCCAATTGAAACTTTTCAATATACCAGGTACTCTTTCAATGGATTGGTTCCTTCCTATTCTTCTTTCAGTTTTGCAGTGCATTGGTTGGTTGTTGCAGCATTTCGTCCATGTATTAATATTTTATACTCTTTAGTAATTTGTTTTCTAAATCTATAATGGAAAGGAGATTTCAAGGATTACTGATGCTTAGGAGCTCATACATATGATTATAACCCAAAGGAAGATGGTACCTTCTCAAGAGCATAGAAAAAATGCTTAAATTTACGGTTATACTGTGTTCATTGCTTAATCGTACAATACATTCATCATGCGTTATTTTAGCTTACCTTTGACTTTTTAATTAAAGGTGTCCTTTCACTTGGTAAAGTATGCTTAGAGATGACATACTTCCTTGCAGGCATAAAACTCTTGGCCAGCATACACATTGCTGCAAATGTGACTCGGTCCAAGGGCAGTTATGTGGAGATTGCTTATACACGAGGTAAGTTCTTTCATAAATTACCTATTGAAAGTAACATTTCTTTTAATGTTCCAATTCTTACAAAAAACATGCAATGAATTTTACCGTCTTCCACAGATATGGAGAGAATATGCTTGAAGCCAACCAAAATCCTGATTGGGTTTGCCCTGTTTGTCGGGACATCTGCAACTGCAATCTTTGCCGTAAAGAAAAAGGGTGGGAACCCACTGGTAATCTGTATTGGAAGGTTAACCATATCAACCTTATGTTTGCTGCATGCATTTGTGATCATTATATAATTTGGTGTAATATTCTTCTCTTCCAGCATGATCCCCACGGTTTCTCAGTTGATACTCTTAGGTCCTTGCATGTCAGACTGAGTGAGGTCCTATCATCTGTTTGAAAAAATGAAAAAGAAATAAAGAGAAAAACATGCACACATGCATTCACTCAATATAATCATTACATAGTTTTTTTTTTTTTTTTTGGTCTGAATCATTATATAGTTTGGGCACTGTGGTTTTGGTACATAATGAGCAAGTCCACAAATTAACATGGATAACCAATTGCTAAATTTTGTTAATTTATCAGGTCTCAAAACTGGGTTACAAGTCTGTGGCACATTATCTTATTCAAACCCACCGTTCCCGGATAAAATCAAAAACCTCAGGTGCAGAGGTTGCTGAAGAGGGATCTAAGCCTTCTTCACATGATGAATTTCTGGAAAGCACAACACATCAACCCGAGGACTTAAGGCATGATGAGGGTTCCTTCACAACGGAAGAAGAAATGGGAGAGGCACACTTCCTGGGCATCAAGCATGTTGATGTCAATGATGTGGGTAAGCTAGATGATGTTGCTGCTGGTGATGCTAATGATGGTGAGGCAAAGGAAAAGCCAAGAAGAGAAACAAGGGTGAGCAGGAACTAAATATTTCTGGATTATTGATTGTCTAACATGAAGCCTGTTCTTAATACTAAGTAGTCTTGGATCAACTGGTGAAATGGTGGGAGACACCAAACTCGTTTTGAGCACAAATATTCCTCTTTTGTTAGCAGGACAACAAAGAAGGCCACATCTGCAATATTTTGTGGAGTTACTGATTTCACTCTAATATATTAACTATCCTTTTCAAGATCGGAGAGTGCTGTTGAGTGGTGAGCAACTCAATCTTCGGATTTGAGACATTTTCCAAACTGACAGAAAAATGGAAGGGAAAAAAACAATTGAGCAGTTCTATGATTTCAATGCAGTTTTACAAAAACCCAGTAGGCAGATAAGCTTTTACGAGGGAGTATATGAGTCTATTGCACGTTGATTTTGGGACTTGAATGCTTGAAAATGAAAAAACAAAAAAACGAATAAAGCTAATAAATAGGTGGAAAAGAAAACCGTGCTGTTTTGCAAATTATACGACCTTCACATGTGACACTGTCACACTGGTGCAAGTCATTAGCAGTATTTCTAAATTAGCAACCAAGCAGGCCCCAAAAAGTACAATTGAAATAACTCAAAATAATGAAGAAAAGAAAGAAAAAAACTTGATAATAACTAATTAGATATCTAAACCAGAAGAGTTAAAAAAATAAATGTAAAAAGTATAAATTAAAAAATAAATGAAACAACATGGGCTAAACCAAAAGCACGGCCCATCATGTAAGGAAGCAAATAATTCAAACTTTTTATGGTGTCTGACATGCTGATGTGGCTATGAAGCAATTAGGTCCTTTATCATATTTGAGGGAAATCACTTCTCATGTCGTTTTCTAAGGGATGAGAAATGAAGATTCCTTTATCATATTTGGTAATCCTAAGAAAGTAATCAAGAAATATCATTTTATTTCCTTTTACATGTTTAGTTGGTGTAGGAATGTAAAACTAAGTTTGTTTAATTTTCCAATTATACTCATATGAAATCAAATAAAAAAAGAATGCATTTAATGCTATATTGTAATTCTAAATTATTAATGGGGACAATATGGTCATGAAAAATGTGTATTTAATGTTGGCTCATTTTCCTAAACTTTCCCATAAAGAGGAAAACAAAACCCAAGGAAGTAGGAGGGCTTCACTTTCCCCCCTACTTTCTCATGTGCAAGGCAACGATCTCTCATGCTTGAACTTACCAAACATGGAAAAACAATTGATTTTCCATCCCCAAGCCTTTTTTCTCATGTATCCAAATGGAGTGGCAACAATTCAAACTTTATATGGTGTTGTAGTAACCGCCAAACTGCAAATAACTTCTCAAACGTTTAATGTAATTCGTCTGGTAGTTTTTATCATTTTGCAGTGTGTATACTTTTTCTCATCTGGCTTTCTTAAAATCTTTGGATGTGTTTCGACGCCAAAATAAAAAAACAGAAAAGAAAAACTTGTGATGTGATTATGCCTTGATTCATGACTTGGTTCTTGCCACATTCCTTCTTGGCCTCATAGACATTGATTGAATATGAACTTATGGACATCTTCACTGTTGGAGCAGAAATTCTTACAATAAGAATATCTTCCACATGTTCTCGGCTTTACTCCGCACTTATGATAAATAAATCTCCAAGCAACACTCCTCCGAAAATCAAATGAGAGAGGATTGGGTACCTACAAAAGATACTCCGACGCTTAAGTCAATTTTTTGTATGTATTTTAGTGCCCCAATTAATTGGGAATCGCATACCTTTATCTGGTTGTGAAGCTTCGCATTTATTCCTAATGCCAGCCTTGGGATGCAAGCTTCACTTTGAATGTCTTATGTCCACTTTCGTCACTTCCGGTTAATGAGAGTTGTGCGTTACCGACTCCCAACCGTGTTCACATTATCTCTCGATTCATGCGAATTGGGGAGTGCGGGCGTTTGAACATACCCACGAACTCACGTCGGGCCGTTTGTGTACGAGTCCATATAGGTAATGCGCCTGTGAACCCATGTTGGGAGGTGCACATCCAAACCCGTGTTGGGCGGTGCACATCTGAACTCGCATTGGGCTTACGCACATGCGAACCGGTATTGGGCCAATGCCCATATGAATTTTCGTTGGGCTTATGCGCATACGAACTCACATTGGACCGACGCCAATCCGAGCTCATGTTTTGCGCATGCGAACCCACATTGGGCCAATGCCCATCCAAACCTATGTTGGGTTGTGCCTCAATCCGATCCCGTGATGTGGCGGATCAGTAGCAAATTATTCTACTCCCACATTGCCCCCTTTTTTCCTCTTCCCCCTCGTGCCTAGCACGTGAGTTGAGGGAAAAACTCAACTTAACTCATATTCACTTTGGGATATTATCCTTGCCCTCTTAGACCATTGGACAAACGCTTGTACCTAACTTGCCAATCAACAAGACAACAATGACAGTTACCAATGTCATAAAAGATCACTAGGGTACATGCATATCTACATGAATAGTGTGCAGTGTGTCAGATTCAACAAGACAAGAAAGCCTATTAATTATTATCGAAAATGGGGGAAGACACTTTTTCTTGAGTATAGACATGGGCATACTTGAGTAAGTAACAGCTGGCAACGTAGCAAGGATTTTACTTCAGTTCTAGCAAGTGCATGCCAATCACTTTGACAAGATGCCTCATATAGCCTACCATGCACTCAAGGGATCTCCAAAAAATAATGGATTTCTACGACCTGACAATTTAGCTTTTCAAAACTTGCTCCTGACATCAATTTAGTACTCCTCCTTCTCCTTTAAAATTTTGCACTTCCCTCTTCACTTATAAAAGAAGATGAATATATTGCAGAGGCAACAAGAGTGAAAACAAAAGAAAAGAGAAAGAGAAAAATAGGGGAAGGGAGAAGAGGGAAGATCTCTCATAATCTACGTTGGCTTCTTGCTTAATTACGTGTCAACGATGCTTAGGTATTTTTCTACGGCTGGCCTGTAAACAGGTCCACACCTGGGTACTACTTTCTTTCTATAATTTGTACTCTTCCAGATCTACCACCAACTGCTCCTCTTCTTTGAGGTTTCCTTCATCATCAATAATTTCTTTGTCCAGGTATCAACTAAATATGCAATAATCTATGCACTTCTATTCGCACTGATTCAGTAGTGATGAGCATGTATATAAAGCTATATGTTTATGTGCTTGTATCCAAGTAAAGAATATATGCATACATGAAAGAAATATGATGCGTATGTATACATTACTATGCATATATATGTTGATAGCGATATGTAGGCATTACTACTTTGTAGTTTTGCATGTGCATATATTAATATACATATATATGTTCCCTGGATTGCTATTTATGTATATTTGCACATATGAATAAAAGTCTATGCATGGCAAATGTTAATATAAATCTATGCATGGTATATATATATATATATATAATAATTCTGATGTAGACCTTATGTTGACATCTACTACACAACGGGTGCTGTACCCATCATCAGTACTTCCCAAAACACATAGAATGGTCTGCTAAAGGCTGAAGCTACTGACGGCAAAGCATCCCATATAAATACTTGGTGTTAAACAACCACAGACTTACAAAATTAATAAGTAAGATGAAGTTGACGGGCAACACTACTCAGCTTACTTAATTATAATATGTTCTAGGTGCACTTGACCTAGTAGATTTATCAACTAAAGTCAATTGATATATGCATACTGTGCATTTTCCTAATATGTAGTTAACCCGCACATGCAGTGCGTAAGGGAATGATAATAGCAACGGTGCACTCAAGCTTAATGCACGTGCCTTATGTCTATGTAATTGTTTTGGTATGTCTAAACTTGGAGTCTACACTCTTTAATTGCTTCGTAGTTACCATGCTCTTACCATTTATGAGTTTATGTGGATAACCAACTTGCTTTCTTTTAACAAGGATTTTCTTTAGTCATGCTTACTTGAAGCTGTGGTTGACTTCTGATTATCTTTATATTTGACTTCTCAGGAGACTTACTCAACTCAAGCCTTTTCACTTCAGGGTTGTGTTTTGACTAAGCTGAACCCCCTCAAGTCTTATTTATCCAGTTTGGGTTGCGTCGATCTCTGAACCCAACTCACATTCAAACTGACCTCGTGGTACGCATCCCCTTCTCAAGTTGCCTCTTTCATTCAACTTTTGTTTCACTTGCTTGCCTTTTAATTACTTCGATGCCAAGACTTAGCCTTTGGGCGAAGTCAAAGGTGGGACATCCCTCGAGGCCTGAGATAAATAAGATGCGGGAGAAATTCTGCATTCCTGATGATGTTACTATCAGTTGAATACCTAAAGGAGTGGACATGTACACAAGGGTTGGAATCCCAGAGGGAGCCTTGGTGCTCTCACCATCTCACCTAGAGTTTATTAGGTTTCCGCTTCATCCCTTATTTCATCTTGTGTTGAATTCTCTGAACCTCCACCCTATGCAATTAAATCCGAACTCATCCTATGCAATTAAATCCGAACTCATACTTATTGATCAGTGGTATGCTAGCAGTTGCCCTCAAATGGGGGGTGTCACTAGGCTTCTTAGATTTCTTTTACTACCATTATGTTGTCATGGTTAGATGTGAGACTAAGTATTTCTACCTAACCCCTCAACCTACCCGTAAATTTTTTGGCTACAAATCATCTTCCGCGAAAGATTGGAAGACCCAACCCTTGATGATTACTGGGAATTGGGTGGCCCCTGAGATGTCTTGTGTTTATATTCCTTCATTGTTCGGGCCCGAACCTAGTATTCTTGATTATGACTATTCTGCTGATACTGATTCTGATATGAATTTTCAGAGGAAGCTCATTGAATGGTTCCTTTGTTTTACAGTGCCAACCCAACCCGTTCGGAGATTGTCCTTGCTCACGAGCGGATTCAGTGGCTGAACCGCCACTTGGTGGGTCGAGATTGAGATGTTCAGTACTTCCTCGATCCCAGCACACTTCTTCGTATTTCTCAAGATCGAGATAACATCATTTATCCATCTTATCTCAGGGTTGATCTTAGTGCGGATATGCATGAGACAAAACTAGTAGGTCACATAGTCAGCTTTGATCGAGTTATCCAATTCGAGAAGGATTCTTCACACCGCATTCGAAGGAATTACGCAGAGAGACATGCTCAAGAGGAAGAAGATAGAGGTGGATACTCCCCTGACGAATCCGAGCTATCTGATATGTCGGGCCCATTACCCAACCCTTCAAAACGTGCTTCTCGACCAGGTCCAGGGCAGAGACCTTCCGTTGATCAACAGACAAAGAGGTCCAAGCGTGTTCCAAATGCTGGGTTGATTTCAGATCTTACAGACGAGTGCATTCCGGGTTTATCCTCAGGCCGATCCCATCGTGATGCGCCTCAGCGGGTCGGTTTGGCCACCTCTGCTCCACTTTTGGCTGCTGAGGATACTAATCTCGATAATGAACCCATCATTCCTGCTGATGGTGAGATATGGAGGCCCAAGTTTCAAAGGTCAGACGGGAAGCGTCTTATGACGAATGAAGGACTCTTGCATGATCCTAAGGCATGCGACGCCGTTTGAGGTGGTCTCCTTCAACCACAAGACATTAAGGAACTGATTGATTTGGATGATCGTGACATTGCGCTCCAGCAAGCTCACCACTTAATCTCGGTATGTTTTGTCTTTGCATTTCTCATTTTTTCAGTTGAGTTTTGTCTCACTTAACTAATTTGTACAAATGTCTTGCAGATGGCTGAACTTCGCTTGGTTGAACTATCTAGGGCTCAAGGGCGTAAGGACGAGTTAGACAACTTGAGAAAGTCCCACGAATACTTAGGAAAACGACTTAAGGCAAGTGAGGCTGCATCGGCGAAAGAGAAGGGTGAGATTTCCCGTCTCTCTGACAAAATCGAAGCCCTCAACCTTAAGTGCAAGGATGCTCTACTGGAAATGGAGTAGCTGAAGAATGATATGGGACGTGTTGAAAAGGAGAAAAAAGATCAGTATGATGCATGTTGCTCTAAGATTTTCAAGGAATCTGCCAAACACTTTCGGTTCGGCTGGGTGCAGGGACAGCAGCCTACCCACCATAGAGTCGTGGCTGATCATGACGCCTATGACGGAGAGATGGGAGTTGGTGTTGCAGACTACGAGTTCATATTCAGGATGATCCCTACAGACATTCCTCCTCCCGGATCTGTAGAGCATCATGCGCCTCCTGACTCTGGTGATACCGCGCCTTCCACCGTGAGTCACAACATTTCTGTTCGTGACTATGAGATCGGGGAGTAGGCTTCTGGGTTGATGTAGCGAATTTTGGTGTGTGACACCTACTCTATTTAGTATTTACTTTATGTGGCACGTATCTTGTTTTGATGTTGAACTTGTGTACTGAACCTTATGTGGATGTACCGGACTTAGCTGGACTTGACTGCTTCCTTTTGACATCCAAGCTTGGGTTTATTTTGATTATGTGTTTAATTCACTTCTCCTATTTGGGTGAGTACGAAAAAATGAGCACAACCATCCTCACCCTGGGTTCCCTTATATGTGATTCGTCTGGGTCATTCTAAGTTTCAAATCTATTATAATCCTATCTTGTATTACGTGTTGAGTTCATCAGGATAACACTATCCTTTTATCAAAAATCAAATAGGGTTGGAGTTTCAGTTTCTCAAATAAACTACTTTTTGAATTTGGAAATCTACACAATTATCTAAACCAACGGTATTTCGACTGATGCTATAAAATGAATGCCTGAGGATGGGATTCAAGTACCTGGATGCTATGGCTCACAAGGGTAGGCTAAAACTTCGTTTTCGCCCTTGTGCTGACATTCCAAAAAAATGGTTGTTCTCCCAAGAAAAGAGGTACTAGAGGAATAGAGATTCGCATTGGTGGGGGTTCTTCATCCGATTCGCCAGTGAGGTCATCTGATTACTCCAAAGTTCCGAACTCATTGCCTAGTCGTGAATGTAAATCCAGGACTCGGTCGAGATCTGAAATAGATGCGGATTCCATTCTGGCTCTCCTTCGGTTCGTTGTGGGCACTCACCAGATTGCGTTAGAAGAAAAAGAGAAGGTCCCAAACCTTCTCGCTTGAACAGAGGTGATGTTGGCACTTCATACTCTATGAGGGATGACCTTAGGCCGTCACGTTTTGGACATCGTCACCTGCATTCTGATAGGGATAGAGAAGCTTCTCCATTGACAAGTTATTATCAGATGGAGAGGGAAATATACTTACTAAGGGAAACCTTGACTCACCTTAAAAGGGAACTAGCAAATGTGGATCGTGTTGTGGCTCACACTCAATCTGAAGGGATTCATGATGACTTCCAGCAAGGGGTCAGCTACTTTCGTGACAAAGCCAAAGCAGCTTATTCGTTTGTTGATTGGGATAACTTCTTGAGATGGACAAATTGAGTTTAGGGAGTGGTAATAAGTTAGGTTTCAATGCCCGATCCTCACTAGGGTTCTAGTGGGGTGAGTCCAACTAGCTAATTGTCTAATCTCCTGTTTTGTAGTATTAGTTTGTTTCATTTTGCGTCGGCCCATGGCCTGTTATGATTTCTTGTACCTTTGAGTTTTTGAATAAAGTTGGAAGGATTCTACTTCCCATTCGATTTCCCACAAACGGTGCCAACTGTTGGAGTAGAAATTCTTACAATAAGAATATCTTCTACAAGTTCTCGGCTTTACTCAGCACTCAGGATAGATAAATCTCCAAGCAATACTCCTCCAAAATCAAATGAGAGAGGGTTGGGTACCTGCAAAAGATACTCCAACGCTCAAGTCAATTTTTGTATGTATTTTAGTACCCCAATTAATTGGGAATCGCATAACTTTATCTGGTTGTGAAGCTTAGCATTTATACCTAATGCAAGCTTCACTTTGCACGTCTTATGTCCACTTTCGTCACTTCTGGTTAATGAGAGTTGTGCGTTACCGACTCCCAACCGTGTTCACGTTATCTCTCGATTCATGCAGATTGGGGAGTGCGGGCGTTTGAACATACCCACGAACCCACGTCGGGCCGTTTGTGTACGAGTCCATATGGGGTAATGCGCCCTTGAACCCACGTTGAGTGGTGCACATCCGAACCCGTGTTGAGTGGTGCACATCCAAACTCGCATTGGGTTTACGCGCATGCGAACCGGTATTGGGCCAATGCCCATATGAATTTTCGTTGGGCTTATGCGCATACGAACTCACATTGGACCGACGCCAATCCGAGCTCGTGTTTCGCGCATGCGAACCCACATTGGGCCAATGCCCATCCAAACCTAAGTTGGGTTGTGCCTGACGTGGCGGATTGGTAGCAAATTATTCTACTCCCACATTCACTTTGTTAGATACCTATCTCAGGTTGCATGACTTATAATTCGAATTTTAGGCACTCCATCAAGCCATAATTATTTGGGATCCAGCCGCAAGGTCTCCATCAGCTCCAGCCACACGACCTCAAATCTCACTCAAAGTCAATTACGGGTTTCTTCACGTAAAGTTTGGTTCTCTTGCCAACATGCCAATTGTCCACCACAATGATAATAAACTAACCTTACAAAATGGCAATAAACTAACTTAAAGTTTGGTTCTATTGGGAACCCAAGATGCTCTTTCATTATGTGTGCCAAAATCTCTAGTGTTACTACAAAATGGCAATAAAGTAACTTCTTTTTTGTTTTCTTTTCAGATCGAATATTCAATTTTGACTTTTTTAATTCATACAAGTGATATTAAGGGATGAGATATCAGAATATAAGACCTCAAGTGCAGAATAATTGCTTTTAATCTTTTGAGCTACAAGTTCTTTATTTGTTGTTTATAAATTGTTAGCGAGCCCAACATTGAGATTAAAAACTTATAATTTTGTTCAAAAGTATCATATGGATGCATTTTAAATTAAATTAATTGATTACACACAACTTGGGTGTAGAAAGCATTAGTGGGTTCCCAATAGAATTTCCCCATTCGTTTCGTATTGTGTATTGGCGCCTCTCTCTGTCTCTGTCTCTGTCTCTCTATCTCAATAACATCAATTTCTTATAATAAAAAATACACAGGCACAGGCAAATAGGTTTTGTCACTTTCGCTTACAGAGGAAAGTCCATCAATCTCCACTGCCCCCTGTTTTTAATGGTGGTTCAGAGAAATCCAGGCCGAGGAGGCAACTCGGAAGTGAACAGTGGTGAAGGAACCGTAGAGAATGGAACTGCAGGGGTTTCAGGGTACGAGCAGTTCAGGGACCAAAGGATCAAAGAGAATAAGGAGAGATTGCAGAAGCTGGGTCTTTTGGACTTCTCGCTGAAGCTCAAGCCGAAAGCTGCCCCTCCAAAACGTTCCCAGAATCAGAGAGACCCTTCTGTTCAGACCAAAATCCACAACTCTGGGTCCCCCCCAAGGCGCTCCTCTAGGTAACCCACTTGTCTCCTCTTTCGTTTTTATGACCCTCTTGTTTGGGTTCCAGGAAAATGCAAAAGAAAATGGTAGGAAAGGTTAAAACTTCCAAGGATTTTCTCTTTAAAAAAATTGTTTTTTGTTTTTGTTAGGTTGAAGACTCTGACTCCAGTAAGTTATGTGGAAATTAGTAAGCCTAAAGGGAAGAGAGAGACCTCAGGGAGTGTTAATATTTGTATCAAGGAGGGTTCACAGCCAGAGATTTATACAGAGGAACATGAGAAGCTGTTGGGGGATTGCATGACAAGCTGGACCATGGGTGTGGATGGCTATGGGGATGATAGAAAACGCATATATGATGGGGTTAAGGGAGAAACTTGCCACCAATGCAGGTAGTTCATGATTCATACGATGGGTTTCTTGCTTTTCTAGTAACCATTGAAGATGACTTACTGTGTTTGTTGTAATCCCTGGGACTGTCGATATTTTTGCATTGTTGTAAACTTGTGACAAATATTATTTCAAATTTTTATTCAGTAAAGTTATGATTTGAACTGTGAAAAGATTTCATACTTTATACATATTAGTTGAACCGGCTTTAATTGACTGGCTGATAAAGATGTTCTTAACATTTCAGTTATGCAGAACATTCTAAGATATAAAATACAATTTAACTGTAAGTCCGCAAGCTTAGCCCATTCATGTTACACAGAAAAAAGTCATGTGGCTTGTTTGACATTTGAATCATTGTCCTGAAAAGGATTCTCTGAGCAGCAGACTTCGTCAATTTTCAAACTAATATAAATTGTTGTGTTGCCTTTTGATTCCTTCCTATTCTTCCTTGAGTTTTGCAGTGCATTGGTTGGTTGTTGCAGCATTCTTATTTGTGCATGTATTAATTTCGTACTTTAAACAGATTCGTTGAACCAGCTTTAATTGACTAGCTGATAATGATGTTCTTAACAACATTGTCAGATTTTAACATGTCAACTTATGCAGAACATTCTAAGATTTTAGATACAATTTAACTCTTAAGTCCGCAAGCTTAGCCCATTCATGTTTACACTGAAAACTTCACATGGCTTGTTTGACATTTGAATAATTGTCCTTAAAGAATTCCTTCAAGTTTCAAACTGATATAAATTGTTGTTGCTTCCTTTTCTTCCTTGAGTTTTGCAGTGCATTGGTTCGTTGTTGCGGCATTCTTATTCGTGCATTTATTAATCTTTTATACTCAAAGTAATTTGTTTTCTGAATCTAAAATGGAAAATTATTTCAAGGGTTAATGATGTTTGACATAGCTCGTACATATGATTTATAACTGAACGAAAGATGGTACCTTCTCAAGAGTATAGAAAAAGTGCCTAAATTTACTGTTATACTGAGTTCATTGTTTAATCGCACAATACATTCATCATGCGTTATTTGAGCTTACTTTTTACTTGTTAATTAAAGGTGTCCTTTCACTTGGTAAAATATGCTTAGAGATGACGTACTTCCTTGCAGGCAGAAAACTCTTGGCCAGCATACACATTGCTGCAAATGTGACTTGGTCCAAGGGCAGTTATGTGGAGATTGCATATACACGAGGTAAGTTCTTTCATAAGTTACCTGTTCAAAGTAACTTTTTTTGTTATTATTTTAATGCTTCAATTCTTACCAAAAACATGCAATGAATGAAAGGTTGTACATGTACCTTGAGAACAACTGACAAGACCTCAGAAGCATGTCATTAGCTTAATGTTTATTCAAAGAACTAGTGTTGCAATTTTATATCTTTGTAATGAGCGCTGATGGCCCTATACATTGAACTTTACCGTCTTCAACAGATATGGAGAGAATGTGATTGAAGCCAACCAAAATCCTGATTGGGTTTGCCCTGCTTGTCGGGGCATCTGCAACTGCAGTCTTTGCCGTAAAGCAAAAGGGTGGGAACCCACTGGTAATCTGTATAGGAAGGTTAACCCTATCAACCTTATTCATCCTGCATGCATCTGTGATCATTATATAATTTGGTGTAATATTCTTCTCTTCCAGCACCCCACAGTTTCTCAGTTGATAATCTTAGGTCCTTGCATGTCATGCTTAGTGAGGTCCTATCATCTGTGTGAAAAATAGAAAAAGAAATAAAGAGAAAGGGTATGCATACAGGCATTCACTCATTAGAATCACTACATAGTTTGGGCACTGTGATTTTGGTACATAGTGAGCAAGTTCACAAATTAACATGGCTAAACAATTGCTAAATTTTGTTAATTTATCAGGTCTCAAAACTGGGTTACAAGTCAGTGGCACATTATCTTATTCAAACCCGCCGTTCCCAGATAAAATCAGAAACCTCAGGTGCAGAGGTTGCTGAAGAGGGATCAATTCCCTCAGCAGAGCCCTCTTCACATGATGAATCTCTGGAAACAGCCAAAAGCCTCGATAATAGCACAATACATCAACCCGTGGACGTAAAGCATGATGATATGGGAGAGGGTTACTTCACTGCAGAGGAAGAAATGGGAGAGGTGCACTTCATGGGCATCGAGCATGTTGATGTCGATGATGTGGGTAAGCTAGATGCTGTTGCTGCTGGTGATACTGTTGATGGTGAGGCAAAGGAAAAGCCAAGGAGGAGGACAAGGGTGAGCAGGAACTAAATATTTCGGGATTATAGATTGTCTGACATGAAGGTGTTCTTAATACTAACTAGTCTTGGATCAACTGGTGAAAGGTTGGGTAGGGAGACACCAAACTCTTCTTGAGCACAAATATTCCTCTTTTGTTAGCAAGTCAACTAAAAGAATGCCACAGCTGTAATTTTTTGTGGAGTTACTGATTTTACTCTAATATTTTAACTATCTTTTTCATGGTCGAAGAGTGCTGTTCAGTGGTGACCCAACACAATTTTCGGATTTAAGACATTTTCCAAACTGTGACAGAAAATTGGAAGAAAAAAACAACAATATAAGTTCCATTATGGAACAGCATTTCTATGATTTAAAAGGAGTTCTACAAAAACCAAAGAGGCAGACGAGTATATGGGTCTATTTCACATATTTTGGGACTTGAATGCTTAAAAAGATGAAAAAGAAAAGAAAAACTAACAAATAGGTGGAAAAGAAAACCGAGCTGCTTTGCAAATTACACGACGTTCAGATATCGACATTGATTCAATTTACTTGTAGTGTCTCTAGTTAGCTCACAAAGCAAACCCCCCAATAAGTATTTTACTCTATAATTTCTCTCTGTGCTCACCCTGATGCCCTGACTGGTGCTATAACTTCTACATATTCTTAGGCATAGCTGTGGAAGCTTTTCGTTCCTGCGAAGATTTTGGGCGCCTAAAAATCAAGACCAGGTTGAATACAACAACCGTATATTCGAGCTTGTGAGTTTGGAGACCATTCCATCAGAGCATATTATACAGAGCAGTTCCAGTTGTTGCATGATCACTGCAGAAGCTTGGAGAATAGACCATACAGCGAGTAGCTTCGAAGATTTTTCACCTCATACCAGGAGTTGAGCACTTGAAGATGCTTGTCCGTTCCTGAGAATGCCAACTGTATGCTTAAATTGCAGTCAAAAGATCCCCCACTGCTTTTGCACTTTGAGTTTGGCACAGCACAATCTTCGTTGTTGAGGCAAACAGAATAGTCCCCGGAGCATGCCTTGCACCCAAATTTCTTCCAATACAAGTTTTGAAGAGTGCCCCTTTGGAATTCAAGTACCTGTTGAACAAATAAAATACAAGTTCAACTCAATGCTGCTATGAGAGAGGGAGAGAGAGAGAGGTTGTGTATGGTTAAATGGCTGTACCAAGGTGAAACTAGTAATGGTGTTTGAATCATCAGCAACCAATGTTGGGAGTGATCTTGCTGCATACTTGCGTCCGGCGAATGCTACCATATAGCCACCAGCCTTAATTTGAAAAATTCATGAGATTATATCACCTACTTTTACTCTTAATCTTGTAATGTATGTGTAAATATGGTAGGAGATAAAAACTACCATTTGACATTAGAAGCTATTATAAATACATTGGGTTTTGAGTCTTTTCACACCTTTGATCAATTTAATTATTCGAATTCTGAAACCCAACGAAATCTACCAAATCATGAACAAATTAAAAAGCATGAGCTGATTGATAAGGGACAAGGGACAGAAGAATCTTAATTCCATCTAAATAAGCTAAGTGTGCTTCAATATTGTACCGGGCTGAAGGTGCTGCTGTTGATAGTTAGGAGAGACATCTCATCAACCTTTGGCCTAAACACAGCAAGTTGTGCATTATTTCCTGCGAGGTTTAGACGACTGTCACAGGGTGAAAGCTGCGTCTGGTTGAATGAGAATGAGTCTTTCTTTGAAAATGCAAGACCAAAAGTAAAACCATCCAATCTCCGGATTTTTGCATCTGAGCAAGGATCATATACACTATTTGTATCAGCTGCATCTCCAACAAACACCATCATCACCATCAACAGCATGGCCGTGATCATCTTGATCTTCACCATTGTTGTTGTTTCCATGATGAACAGGTCTTGATCACCTTCTGCACCAATCCAACTCAAACAAAATGAAAAACCCAGCAACAAATTTGTATTGAAAAGAAATGTTGGTGAGATTGATACAAGGAATCAGTAAAACTTTTCTAGTGGTCAAAACAATGTGCCTTTGCTGTCTTATAATACAATGCTCCTAAGTCATAACATTGATAACTCAAAAATCCAAGAAGAAAAAGACGAAATAGAAAGCCCAGAATCTCAACAGCAGAAACTAACATAGAATTTTTATAAAACATATACAAAAAACAAAAAAGAAAACAGAAGGGAAAAAAAAAACACAAAATCCACAAGGACCCTAGTCTCAAAATTAATCAGCAAACTAATCCATAAAGGAAATAAAATTATATAAAAAAAATGACCAAAACGTACCAATATCCAAAATGGTAATGAATGTTCTTCCAATGCTCACAAGGTGTTGCTGCAACAAGTTTCTATGAATTCTATGTGGATTTAATCAATGATAAAGCAATTAAACGTGGGAAATAAAGAGCCAGGCAAATGGGTTAATGGATTTCTTAAAGAACATTGGATGACTGGTTAATTAAAATTTTCTTTGTAATAAAATTATTAGAGTGATATGAGGTTTTCTTTTGGGGTTTTGTGTTCCCTGGAATTGTTTTCATCCGATACACGCCAAACGGTTATCTCGGCAGACTGGCTGGATCTTGTCTAAGAGTTTAGGAAACGGTTATGGAAGTTGGTGCTCTTAACGTGGCAAATTTTGTAAGAAACAAAGATCATTAAATAAATTATTTTTTTTGCTTCAAGATAATTAAATTATGGGTTAAATACTCTTTTGGTCACTGAATTTTATACGAAAATTCAATTTAGTCAAAGCTAAAGTTTACAATTTATAGCTCAATTTGTGCGAGCTTTCAGGGCGCAAACTGCTGTACCAGAGGGTCAATAGTGAATAAAAAAATTGACATTCTGTTATCTTCCGTTAAGTGTAGTTTTTATTTATATTTTTTTAGGAAGCACCTTTAGTCTTCTTCCTCTAACTCAACGAGTTAACGTGTATTAGGGTTTAACAAATTAGGGGAAATCTTCGGTTGAAATCAAAAATGTGAGGCAACAACTTATCAATATATTTTGGTTCCATATCACGATACGGTTCGGGTTTTCTCTTTTTGGTGTTGAAAACTCAAGAAATTGAAAGAACAACAAAATTGCCAAAGAATTGAAAAAAGAACCAAAGAGAGATTGATGAATGATGATGAGTACTTACCAGAAAATCAAAGTTTAAGAGAAAGAAGAAGCTATGAATTTTTTTGTTTTGTTTTGTTTTGAGTGGAAGAAAGCACTTTTTTTGGAGGAGAAAACCCTATTGTTGTTATAATGCAAAAATAATTTTATAAAAAAGGCAAATGGAATGATTCAATGAGACTCAAACCCGGGGCCTTCTATTAGAGGTATAAGCAAGCTCCGCCACACTCCCTTTTGTGCTAATTATAAACACGCTAAAGTATATATACAACTCCTATAATATTAATATAAATATAAATATATATATATATACATTTTTTTTAGGCCCTCAAAATTGGTGGCCCTGTGCGGTGGCGCCACTTGCACCACCCTGGGGCCGCCCTTTTTGGACTGGTTCTGCAAATTTTCAAAACCTTAGCTCATCTTCAAACAATTAAAGCCCTTGTGTACCTATTACCAATGGTTGATCTATGATTTGAAAGTCGCTTGGACGAAACTTACTTACTAAACTCGACGATACAAATGAATTTGATTAATAAACATAAAAAAAATACACATAAGGGGAACCAAAAATAGATGAGAGAATCGGAACCAAAGATTGTTGTTGGATAAGTAGTAAATTAATCAAAACATATGCTCGCCTATAATTTACATATCATATTTCTCTATGAGTTTTTTGTTGTCTCTTTTGTGTTTTGGATTCTCATTTTATGTTTTATGCTTCTTTTTTTCTTGAATTTGCTTGTTCTTTCAAAAAATAATATGACCATCAAATCATTCGTATTGAAAAAACAAATCTCTAGAAAAGAAAAAATCCATTTAGAAGTTGTAGTCATGTACAAAGGGTAACTATATAGAAGAGGAAATTATAAGAAGACTATTATTGTATTTGTCTTTACAAGCAATAGTATTTTGTTTTTAAGTTTTTATGTCGAGTGAGTAGCTATAGTATTTAATGAGTGAGTTAGTGTATATTGTGCTATTAGAGTTTAACAAATTGGAGGAAATCTTGAGTTGAAATCGAAATTGTGATGTATAAAGTCACGGTTTAATGCTATAAAGTCACGGATTAAGTTGGTGGGACCGTGGGAGTACCAAACTAACATATTAGTTCAGTGTTACTTTTCTTTTTTCAATGTTAAAAGATGTCTCGAGTTTGATTTTTTACTCCGTTGATGATTAAAAAAGGATTTTGGTGAGTTTTAAGGTGTCGTTTGGTAAGGGGGGAATATTACTAGACTAAATTAGCAAAGTGGCTACATTTCATATACAATCAAGGCATAATATGGATATTATTGTCTAACTTGGAGGATGTAGGAGGGCTATTATGATGACTAAAACTTATCCTTCATAATCCCACCATTTTCAAGGGAATTAGGGGGGTGACAGGTTTTAATCATTAACCACTTATAGATAGTCCCAATTCTTTCTCAAAGTTAGGCAACATATCCATATTATGCCTTAAATGCACATGAAATGTATGCATTTTGTTAGTCTAGTTCTCCCTATCAAACAAGGCCTAATAGTTAAGCTTGGGATGGTGTTGGGGATAAAGCTAAAATTCACGAGCCTATTCTAATCTTTTACCGGGCTTGGCCCTTTTGTGTTTGGTCCAAAAGATTGATGATGGGCCACAATCACACATATCACTTCTATACCCTGTCGCAAGGTTGATCCGTCTAATCATCATCAAAACAAAGATGGGTATGAAAGATTTGCCGAATGCAATAAGACTTAGAGCTATGATATGCGCATGGCTGACCTTAGCAAAATCCTAAAATGTACGAGCAAATGATGGTTTTGTAATTGTTTGTTTAGCAACTATAACAAAAGAATGCCAATTCTCTCTCTTTCTCTCTCTTTTGGGGAGCCACATTTTCTTTGTAGAGATAGTTGAGAAATTGGGCCGGAAGTTAGCATAAATTCTGTATGGAAGTCAAAATAAAAGCCTGGTATGGGAAAACTTGTTAGGTTTAAAGCTTCAAATGATTAAACTATATGGGCCTGATCGATAAATCTGCTGCAATAGAAACCAAGCACTTGATTCTAGAAAGTAAGGCGGAGGAAGGAAGGAACCTCCTGAAGACACCATTGATATCAGTCTCCACTTCTCTTGTTGCATCTTATGATTTCATTCTCTGTGATGGACGATCGCAGCTTCCAACTTACAAACGTCCAAGCACACTTTGAGAGCAAAACTTCAATATGCAAACAACCCATATAAGCAAAGATGAATTAAAATCGCTATATTTTAGTATTACATGTCAATTCCGACAAACAAGCATTAAAATTTGCAGTTATTCTTCTAATATATATAGAGATCATGCAATTGGTTAATAGGTAAAACATGTCGGATTTTATGCAAGATTAGAGAAGAGAATAGATAGAGACAAGATGAACTCATCAGAGGTCTAAAACTCAGACTTGATTCAATAACTTGAGGTTTGTGCATGCATGATGCATGATGAGGTATTAACTTTGGACCAGTTTCCACATAGGAGCATCAACTGATGATTCATACAGTACAGATGGATAGAAAATTACCCCAAATCCTAAACTTATTTTTGGGAATGATATGATCCAAAAATTTATTCCAAAGAAAGATACTGAATCCCCTCGCTCGGGGTTGATTCATTGGCCGTCAAAGTCGTATTGTTATTATTATTATTATTATTATTATTATTATCAGAGAATGCTCCAACTTGGACTCGGAACGTTGCAGTAGTAGCTCTGGACATCGGGTTCCGGAATTTTCACGTCTTTCGACTGAAGCTTATACCTGTGTCAAACCGAAATCTCGAGCCCAAACAGATCTGTGGTGTTACCATCCGAGATTTTGTTGGCCACGTCATCAGCCACGTAAGCATTGAGCGTGGGGAGTTTGAAACTAACGAGTGTTTGGTTGGCGGTGGTTAAAAGCAAGAGACGCAACGATGTTGCTGCGAGCAGCACGAATTGGTACTTTTGATCTTGATCTGTAATATGTTGGTAGAAGAGCGAGGCCTGGAGGCTGTCACAGTAGATGTCCCACTTCTTGTTGGGGTTCATGGCTAGGAGCGTTAGGTTCCAAATGACGGTAAACTTGGAGGGGGTATTGTTGTGTGGGTATTGCAGGGCCGCTGAGTGGACTAGGAACTCAAGGGCATTCCCTCTTGGAAGCGTTAAGAACAAGGTAAGGATCGATGGGGCTAGAATGAAATAGGGGACCACGATACACATGATGCAAAATAACGTTCCCTCAAAGTCGAAGAAGGGTTGTCGTATGGGCTGATCATTAGAAGCGGAAGACGGGATTAAGAAAACTAAATCTCCTTTCCTTTTCCTCACTCAAGTTATATAATTAATGAAGTAGCATTAAGTATCATTGTATCAATCACTCTCAACATGCAGAATGCAATTTCACAAAGCTTTATCAAATCAGCTTCATCACTGTCAACAGTTAATTGGTAAATCATCATTGGCAAGACGATTTACTAAGAATGTCAGCAATCTAACTGAAAAACATATCTCTTTTGTGTGCATTTTACTGAGAAGAACTATTTTCTATGTAATAATGAAAAAAAATAATTCCAAGTTTTGATTTATGAAAAAAAAGGAGTGAAAAGTAGGACAAAGCTGAGGTTAAGAGAGAACCAATCATAGCCTTCCTTCCCTCATAGTGCAATGATTGGTTGGTTGGTTTTGCAACATCATCTGAGGAGGGGAATGAGCATTGACATGGTAAGACATTGGAGTTCCTCTTGGAGAGTCTCTTGCCTGTGAATCCAAATAAATTTGCTTTAGTCTCAATGAACCCCAAAAGACAAGGATATATATATATATATTAGTTGTAATGGGTTCTGGGAAGGGAGGCATGTGGAGCAAAGTTGGATTGTATTGGTGATAAGGAAGAATGAAGAGTTCCATGGTGCAATAATGGTTAATAACACTTAAGACTGACCGTGAAGAATTAATGCTTTAGTTGGTTTAGTTTTTGTAAGAGAAAAAGAGATAGGATAGCACTTCATCAATGCTTTGTGCATGCCTTGTCTTATAGCAATGTGATGTGCCTCTGCATCATCTTAAACAAAAAGCCTTCCAAACACTTCACTTCTTCATGCCTTTCTTTCTCAGCCAATCTTCTTCCTCTTCCTATGTCACTGCCTTCCACCCATCTTTTAAGCCTTTGAATTAGCTTTCTCCTTTTTGAACAAGCCTGATCACTGCTCACAATTCCATAGCAAGGCCCATTATGCTCCAAAACCATGTTAGCTAACCCACAATCTCAACTTTCTCCGCTTCCTTTAAAATATGTTGCCAAATTATTCTTCTTCTCTTGATTCCTGCTGTTCTTCCTGTGTTTGATTCCTCATCAACTCGTGCCTTAAGCATGCGTTGCTCCACCACAAGTAAATCAGTTCCTTCAGTTCAGTTGCATCATCCTTTTGCAGTTGCTCTATTTCCTTTTCGAGGACCTCAAAGTTGACACTATGAAAGCTATCCCTATCTCTAAGCCTTGGAGAAATATTGGTCTTTGGGGGAGCCTTGATCTCTCAAGCTGCCTCATGCACCTGCTTGTTCTGCCAGAGCCCGTGTTGCTGCAGCCGCCACCTCCTTTTGCCGTGCTGCTCTCGCCTCATCCTCTTCCCGTGCCCCTGCTGCTGCTGGCTCCTCTGTCTGTTGCAAAGGCCCTTGCACAACATGGCACTAATTGACAATCATTGGGACTAAGTTGTGCACCATAGAATTTGAAATTTGTTTAAATTAGTGAAATTAAATGGAAGCATAACAACAACAAAAAAGGCGGAAACCCATACTTTCAAGAGTCATAGTGGCAGTGGATAATGTTAATCGCTCTCTTCACAATAGGAGTACTCCAAGCCAACCAAAAGATGACAAAATATTTTCCACCAGTTGTTTTGAAGTATAAATCTCCATAATGTACCAATGTAAAAGAGCAAAAACATAGGTAAAGGCAATTAGTAAAAGTGTAGCCTTCGATAAAGAAACTACCCATCACTCCCACAGTCATAGCAAAGACAAAAAGACAATATTGATGATGTGCGTTCAATATTTCTGACATTGGCTTCGGTATTTCCGACATTGGCAAAAATCCTATGATTCAAATGAGTGATAATCCTATCACTTAACCGAATCATAAGGAAATTGACACAAGGGTCCACATACATGCAACCAAACTCAAGTACAAATATAGCAAACCACTTCTCCGCAATGGTATGGGCCATGAAGTCTCTATATCCCATGGTTGTAAGTGTAACAACGGCCATGTATATTCCATAAAGTAGAGAGTTACAGATAAGCTTAAGGGCAAAGTTAGGGGAATCCTCATTGGGAAAGAGATGGTGAAAATAGGAAAAATCAGTTATAGCTATGGTGAAATACAGTGCACACTCAAGTACAGACACAAGAATCAATAGAAATGGTATCGGTTGTAAGGCTAGCTGATGTTGAATATTCCCAGCCATTATTGAATACTGCTTCCGTGTTCGAGATTTGTTGGTTCGGTTCTGAATACCGAACGGCTGTTGACTTTCCAGTCAATGCGGTTTATGGCCCTGAAAAATCGGACAGGAACCTCCGATTTTTGGTTTCTTGGGTAAAACCGCACAGGCCTACTTAAATGAAAGAATTTTTTGAAATTGAGGTTTCACCGTGAACATTACATCAAACTTGGGAAAATTCAGTTATAGCTATGGTGAAGTACAATGCACACTCAAGTACATGCACAAGAATCAATTGAAATGGTATTGGTTGTAGGGCTAATTGATGTTGAATATTCATACCCATTATTGACTACTACTTCCGTGTCCAAGACTCGTTGGCTCAATTCTGCATACCGAACCACTGTTGACTTTCCAGTCAATGCGGTTTATTGCCCGGAAAAATGTGTGGGGAACCTTCGGTTTTCGGTATTTTCGGTAGAACCATACATGCCTATTTGAATGTTAGAATTTTTTAAAATTTGGATTTCACCGTGAACATTATACCAAACTGGGGTTAAAATTTGTAATTTTAATACTTCAACCTAGAAACCTACTCCTCTTAGGTTTTGGCTTTCACACTAGATTTTAACAAACAAACCTTTGGGTTTTGGGGGGAAAAGAACGAAGAAAAGAACTATATGCTCCAAGGAGCATTATACCTCCCTCGTCTCTATTTTGCGGCTTCACTGCTCACTACTCTGCTCCATTATTGAATACCGCTTCCGTGTCCGAAACTTGTCGGCTTGGTTTTGAATACTGAATCGCCGTTGACTTTTTGGTCAATGCGGTTTATTGCCTGGAAAAATGCGTCGGGAACCTTCGGTTTTTTCGGTAGAACCACACATGCCTACTTGAATGTTAGAATTTTTTTAAATTTGGGTTTTACCGTGAACATTATATCAAACTTGGGTTAAAATTTGTAATTTTAATACTTCAACCTAGAAACCTAGCCCTCTTAGGATTTGTCTTTCCCATCAGGTTTTCACAAGCGAACCTTTGGGTTTTTGGGGAAAAGAACGAAGAAAAGAACTATATGCTCCAAGGAGCATTCTACCTCTCTCGTCTCTGTTATGTGGCTCCACTGCTCCATTGCTTTACTACTCTACTAGTTATTTTTCTTTTTCCTTTTTTTTTAATAAATCGATCTGACTTGGTTATGATAACGTTAAATTTCTTTTTCTTTTTCTTTTAATAAAATTGATTTGACTAGATGTTAAAGTTAAAGAAAATCGATCTGACTTGGTTGTTTGAGAAAGTTAAAGAAGTTCTTTAATAAATGTTATAGTACAGAAAGAAGGTTTTTAAAACAAAATGTATAATTAATATAAATGACATGTGTATATATATTACTGTATAACAGTTTTCAAATTCATAAATGCATGCGTATATCTGTGTATATATATAATATCTTTAGGCCAAAAGTCACTTTTGGTCCCTGTAATTTGGCACTTCAACCACTTTTGACCCTTTAGTTTCAATTTCGTCACTTTTGACCATGTAGTTTCATGTTTGTAGCAATTTAAGGACATGTTAAAATTTCCGTCAATTTCTTTAATGGAGTAACCATGTGCCCTTCATGTGGAGGGGCAATTTTGTCAGTCCAAAGCAGCTTGTCTCTACCTCTTCCCTAGGCGCTCAAAATTGGCCATTTTGAAGCAGACTAGGATTAAGGCTCCTAAAAATTGAAATTCGTTTGGGCAACAAGAGGATGCGAAAAGACTAGCAGACTTCAATCGGTTGTTATTTCCGTAAAGAAGGAACGACGATGGTGAAGAAGAGAGGTGAAGTCGATGGAGGCTTCAATAATCCACGTGCACTCAGAATCTGTAAAGGTTCAGTTTTATGTGCGAAATTGTTTTATAACTTTTATTCGAGTTTTCAATGCATATAAAGTGGGTTCCAACGCTTTTGTTTATTCCATTCTTTTGTGAACTTTCTTCTTTTGCTATCTTTTGCTATAACTGTAGCATGCCTTGAATTCTTCTTTTGTTATCAGACAGGGTTTTTTTGTTGCAAGTGTAAGACCCCTGTTTTGGGTATAATACAATCATATTTGACAAAAAAAAAAACACTCAAATGTTCATTGTGAAATAGCAATCAAATTTAACAATCATAATATAAACATACTAAATTTTTTGTTTTACGTGGGGTATAAGCTTTTATGTGGGATTTTGGATTGACAAAATTGCCCCTCCACGTGGTTACTCTGTTAAAGAAATTGACAAAAATAAACATGTCCTTGAATTGCTACAATATGAAACCACAGGGTCAAAAATGACGAAATTGAAACTACAGGGTCAAAAGTGGTTGAAGTGCCAAACTACAGGGACCAAAAGAGACTTTTAGACATCTTTATATGTTTTAGTTAGTTTGTTCAAATTAGTGAAATTAAACAGAAATATAACACAAGCATAACAACAACAAAAAAAAGCGGAAACCCTTGCCTCCAGGAGTCATAATGGCAGTGGATAATGTTAATCGTCTTCTTCACAATAGAGGTACTCCAAGCCAACCAAAAATGACAAAATATTTTACACCGGTTGTTTTGAAATGTAAATTGTCATAATACACCAATGTGAAAGAGCAAAAGCAGAAGCAAAGGCCATCAGTAAAAGAGTAGCCTTTGATAAAACAACTACCCAACACTCCCACAGTCATAGCAAGGACAAAGGACAATATTGATGATGTGCGTTCAATCTTTCTAACATTGGCTTCGGCATTTCCGGCATTAGCAAAAATCCTATGATTCAAATGAGTGATAATCATATCACTTAACTTAATCATAAGGAAATTGACACAAGGGAACACATACATGCAACCAAACCTGATTGCAAATATAGCAGACCACTTCTCCTTAATGATATGGGCTATGAAGTCCCCATATCCCATGGTTGTAAGTGTAACAACAACCACGTATATTCCATTAAGTAGAGAGTTACAAACAAGTTTAAGGGCAAAGTTAGGGGAATCCTTATTGGGAGAGAGATGGTAAAAATGGGAAAAACCAATTATAGTTATGGTGAAGTACAATGCACACTCAAGTACAAGCACAAGAATCAATTGAAATGATATTGGTTGTAAGGCCAGTTGATGTTGAATATTCCTAGCCATTATGGAATACCGCTTCCGTGTTCGAGACTTGTCGACTCGGTTCTACATACCGAACTGCCGTTGAATTTCCGGTCAATGTGGTTTATCGCCAAGAAAAATGTGTCAGGAAGCTTTGATTTTTTCGGTAGAACCACACATGCCTACTTGAATGTTAGAATTTTTTAAAATTTGGTTTTCACCGTGAGCATTATATCAAACTTGGTTTAAAATTTGTCATTTTAATACTTCAACCTAAAAACCTAGCCCTCTTAGGTTTTGTCTTTCACATCAAATTTTCACAAGTGAATCTTTGGGTTTTGGGAGAAAAGAACGAAAAAAAGAACTATCTGCTCCAAGGAGCATTCTACCTCTATCGTCTACGTTCTGCGTCTCCACTGCTCACTGCTCTGCTCCATTATTGAATACCGCTTTTGTGTTCGAAACTCGTTGGCTCGGTTCTGAATACCGAACCACCGTTGACTTTCCTGTCAATGCGGTTTATCTCCAAGAAAAATGTGTTAGGAACCTCCGGTTTTCGGTTCTTTTTTGTAGAACCACACATGCCTACTTGAATGGTAGAATTTTTTGAAATTTGGGTTTCACCGTGAACATTATATCAAACTTGGGTTAAAATTTGAAATTTTAATACTTCAACCTAGAAAGCTAGCCCTATTAGGTTTTGGCTTTCACACTAGATTTTCACAAACGAACCTTTAGGTGTTGGGAGGAAAAGAACGAAAAAAAGAACTATATGCTCCAATAAGCATTCTACCTCCCTTGTTTTTGTTATGCGACTTTACTGCTCACTGCTATGCTCCATTATTGAATACTATTTCCATGTCCGATACTCGTCGGCCCGATTCTTAATACCGAATCGTCTTTGACTTTTCGGTCAATGCAGTTTATCACCAAGAAAAATCGGTCGGGAACCTCCAATTTTCGGTAAAACCACACATTCCTAGTTGAATGTATGAATTTTTTGAAATTTGGGTTTCACCGTAAACATTATATCAAACTTGGGTTAAAATTTGTTATTTGAATACTTCAATCTAGAAACCTAACCCTCTTATGTTTTGGCTTTCACACCAGATTTTCACAAAGCGAACCTTTGTGTTTTGGGGAAAAAGAACTAAGAAAAGAATTATCTGCTCCAAGGAGCATTCTACCTCTCTCGTCTCTATTTTGTGGCTCCACTGCTCCACTGCTCCACTAGGTATTTTTCTTTTTTCCTTTTCTTTTAATAAATCGATCTGACTTGATTATGATAACGTTAAATTTCTTTTTCTTTTTCTTTTAATAAAATCGATCTGACAAGATGATAAAGTTAAATAAAATCGATTTGACTTGGTTGCTTGAGAAAGTTAAAGAAGTTCTTTAATAAATGTTATAATACAGAAAGAAGGTTTTTAAAATAAAATGTATAATTAATATGCGGAAATCCATGCCTTCAGGAGTCATAATTACAGTTGATAATGTTAATCGCCCTCTTCACAATAGGGGTACTCCAAGCCCACCAAAAGATGACAAAATATTTTCCACCGGTTGTTTTGAAGTGTAAATCTCCATAATGCACCAATGTAAAAGAGCAAAAGAAGAGGTAAAAGCCATCGGTAAAAGAGTAGCCTTCGATAAAGCAACTACCCATCACTCCCACAGTCATAGCAAGGACAAAGGACAATATTAATGATGTGCGTTCAATCTTTCTAGCATTGGCTTCGGCATTTCTTGCATTGGCAAAAATCCTATGATTCGAATGAGTGATAATCCTATCACTTAACCGAATCATAAGGAAATTGACAATCATTGGGACTAAGTTGTGCACCATATAATTTGAAATTTGTTTAAATTAGTGAAATTAAATGGAAGCATAACAACAACTAAAAAAGGCGGAAAACCATACTCTCAGGAGTCATAGTGGCAGTGGATAATGTTAATCGCTCTCTTCACAATAGGAGTACTTCAAGCCAACCAAAAGATGACAAAATATTTTCCACCAGTTGTTTTGAAGTATAAATCTCCATAATGCACCAATGTAAAAGAGCAAAAGCAAAGGTAAAGGCCATTAGTAAAAGTATAGCCTTCGGTAAAGAAACTAGCCATCACTCCCACAGTCATAGCAAAGACAAAAAGACAATATTGATGATGTACGTTTAATATTTCTGACATTGGCTTCGGTATTTCCAACATTGGCAAAAATCCTATGATTCAAATGAGTGATAATCCTATCACTTAATCGAATCATAAGGAAATTGACACAAGGGTCCACATACATGCAACCAAACTCAAGTACAAATATAACAAACCACTTCTCCGCAATGGTATGGGCCATGAAGTCCCCATATCCCACGGTTGTAAGTGTAACAACAGCCATGTATATTCCATTAAGTAGAGAGTTACAAACAAGCTTAAGGGCAAAATTATGGAAATACTTATTGGGAAAGAGATGGTGAAAATAGGAAAAACTAGTTAGAACTATGATGAAGTACGGTGCACACTCAAGTACAGGCACAAGAATCAATTGAAATGGTTTTGGTTGTAGGGCTAGTTGATGTTAAATATTTCCAGCCATTATGGAATACTGCTTCCGTGTCTGAGACTCGTTGGCTTAGTTCTACATACCGAACCGCTGTTAACTTTCCAGTCAATGCGGTTTATCGCTCGGAAAAATGTGTCGGGAACCTTCGGTTTTTTCGGTAAAACCACATGCCTACTTGAATGTTAGAATTTTTTAAAATTTGGGTTTCACCGTGAACATTATATCAAACTTGGGTTAAAATTTATAACTTTAATACTTCAACCTAGAAACCTAGCCCTCTTAGATTTTGTCTTTCACATCAGATTTTCACAAGCGAACCTTTGGGTTTTTGGGGAAAAGAACGAAGAAAATATCTATTTGCTTCAAGGAGCATTCTATCTCCCTCGTCTTTATTCTGCTGCTCCACTGCTCGCTGCTCTCCTCCATTATTGAATATCGCTTTCGTGTCCGAGACTCGTCGGCTCGGTTCTAAATACCGAATTGTTGTTGACTTTTCGGTCAATGCGGTTTATGGCTCGGAAAAATCAGTCGGGAACCTCCAGTTTTCTGTTTTGTTGGTAGAACCACACTTGCCTACTTGAATGTAAGAATTTTTTGAAATTTGGGTTTCACCGTGAACATTATATCAAACTTGGGTTAAAATTTGTAATTTTAATACTTCAACCTAGAAACCTAACCCTCTTAGATTTTGGCTTTCATACCAGATTTTCACAAGCGAATCTTTGAGTTTTGGGGGAAAAGAACGAAGAAAAGAACTATCTGCTCCAAGGAGCATTCTACCTCCCTCGTCTCTGTTCTGCGACTCCACTGCTCCACTGCTCCACTAGGTATTTTTCTTTTTCCTTTTCTTTTAATATGATTATGATAACGTTAAATTTCCTTTTTCTTTTAATAAAATCAATATGACTAGATGATAAAGTTAAAGAAAATTGATATGACTTGGTTGCTTCGGAAAGTTAAAGAATTTATTAATAAATGTTATAGTATAGAAAGAAGGTTTTTAAAACAAAGTGTTTAATTAATATAAATGATATGTGTGTATATATTACTGTATATCAGTTTTTAAATTCAGAAATGCATAGATATATGTGTGTATATATAATATCTTTATATGTTTTAGTTAGTTTGTCTGAATTAGTGAAATTAAACAGAAGCATAACACAAGCATAACAACAACAAAAAAGGTGGAAACCCATTCCTCCAGGATTCATAATGGCAGTGGATAATGTCAATCGCCCTCTTCACAATAGGGTTACTCCAAGCCAACCAAAATATGACAAAATATTTTCCACCGATTGTTTTGAAGTGTAAATCGCCATAATGCACCAATGTGAAAGAGCAAAAGCAAAGGTAAAGGCCATCGGTAAAAGTGTAGCATTCGATAAAGCAACTATCCATCACTCCCACAGTCATAGCAAAGACAAAGAACAATATTGATGATGTGCATTCAATCTTTCTGACATTGGCTTCGGCATTGGAAAAAAATCCTATAATTCAAGTGAATGATAATCCTATCATTTAACCGAATCATAAGGAAATTGACACAATAGTCCACATACATGCAACCAAACCCGATTACAAATATAGCAGACCACTTCTCTCCAATGGCATGGGCCACAAAGTCCCCATATCCCATGGTTGTAAGTGTAACACTGGCTATGTATATTCCATGAAGTAGAAAGTTACAGACAAGCTTAAGGGCAAAGTTAGGGGAATCCTTATTGGGAGAGAGATGGTGAAAATAGGAAAAACCAGTTATAGCTATGGTGAAGTACGGTGCACACTCAAGTACATGCACAAAAATTAATGGAAATGGTATCGGCTGTAGGGCTAGTTGATGTTGAATATTCCTAGACATTATTCTGAAATAAATCATGAAAACAAAATCATAACCCACCAATTCCAAGATGGCAACAAACTAATATGTTAAAGTAAAACTTGAGCAGACAAAACATCAACTACATGGTAGTCACAGCCCATTTCATGGATAGTGCGTGGAATTTGCATAAAAGGATCATGAATTTCACAAAGATCACTAGTAACAAGGGTGTTGACATCGATAAGACTTTATATCCATGCTTGAATGCTTGGGGGATTGAAAAATTGTTTAGCATTATGGTTGACAATGCTTCGGCAAATGATGGGATGATTGTGTATGTGGGAAATAGGATGAAGGATTTCAATAACCTTTTGCTTGATGGGAAGTATTTGCACTTGAGGTGTGCATGTCATATCCTTAACTTGATTGTTAAGGATGGGTTGAAGGAGCTTCTTAGCTCATTCGAGGGGATAAGGAATTGTGTAAAATATATTCACTCATCCCCGTCAAGGTTGGATTCTTTTGGGGACCATGCCTTGGAGATGAGGATGGATGGGATGGCAAATGTACCAATGAATGTGGTGACAAGGTGGAATTCAACTTATAAACTGCTTGATTGTGCATTCAATTACAAGATAGTGTTCAATAGGATGGTGGCGGAAAATGTAGCTTTTCAAGCTTACATTGAGGAGATAGAGAAGGATGGGATGAAGAGAGTGGGTTCTCCGAGTAATGAAGATTGGGAGAAGTCAATCTCATTTGTTCACTTTCTTAAGAAATTCTACGACACAACCTTAAAACTAAGTGCAACCAAAGTGGTTACATCCAATATAATTTTTCATGAATTGGTTAGTTTACAAGTTAAGATTGAACTCAAAATGAATGATCCTAGAGATCCGCTCTTGCAAAGGGTGGCTTCATAAATGAAGAAGAGGTTTGACAAGTATTGGGAGAGTTTTGAAAGTGTGAACAAGATGATTTTTGTAGCATTAGTGCTAGACCCAAGATTTAAACTTCAAATGATTAAGATAAGCTTCCAAAATCTTAAGGCCAAAGAAAATAAGATAGGTGAGGTTGTGGGTGAAGTGAGAACATGCTTGTTCAATTTGTATAATGAGTACAGAGGGGTGGATGGCTTAGTGAGCCAACCAATGAATGAATGTGAAGATGAAAATGTTGGAAATGATGTTGAAGGCTATGATGATGTTCAAACCAAAATGTTTCATCAACTTGTGCAACAAAGGAAGGAGGAACAACTTGCGGAAATATCCAATGAAGTGGATAAATACTTGACTGATCCTTTTGAAAGCCCTTTTACCAAAGGCTTCAAACTCTTGAATTGGTGGAAAGGCAATGAGGGTAGATATCCAATCCTTTCAAAGATTGCCAAAGATATCTTTGTAATCCCAAGCTCAACCGTTGCTAGTTAGAATGCCTTTAGCCTAGGCAAGAGGATTGTGAATCCTTTTAGAAGTTTATTGACACCTAAAATGGTACAGGCATTAGTGTGTACTAGTGATTGGCTTAAGGCAGATGAATTTTGCTTCTACAAGGAACCAATGGATGAAGAGCTTGCATTCTATAAAGAACTTGAACCACTTGAAGCAAGTAAGACATAATCTACTATTTTGTTTTAAATAAATTATGTTTCTATCTTCTTTTTTTAACATTCATGTTTGTTTTTTTTACTTGTTACTACTAGATGTGGCCCGTACTCAAACTTCTACAACAGCACTACCTCCTCGATTTGCTTCCACATCATCATTACCTACTCTTTGAGTTGTGAGTGACACCATGGTTTGTTCAACAAACTTTGGACTCTGTTCCACCAAGGAATTTTGGCTTCGGCCTCCAGTAGTAGTACTACTACTAGTAGTGGCAAGGCAACCATGATTTTAGAGAGATTAATATTCAATATTCAGGGGATAAGTAAGGAAAGCCGATTGAATAAGTTATAAGGATATATCCAATTAGAATTAGAATTAAATTTAGATTGTACCAAGTACCAAACCCTTATTATATTGTCTAAGACATTAATTGTGTTTATATTTATCTTTTAAATTTGCTTACTCTAAAAAGAAATAGAACAACAAAACTAAATCTCCTTTTCTTTTCCTCACTCAAGTTATATAATTAATCAAGTAGCATTGTATCAATAACTCTCAACATGCATAATGCAATTTCACACACAAGCTTTATCAAAAATCAGCTTCATCATTGTCACTATGTGCGCGACGGACCTTAGCAAGGAGAGTTGCTAGGGCACGCTTTTTTGGGTAAATTGGAGGGGATAAACCCCGAACACAACAACAACTAAAAGGAATCATAACAAACTAATCTAGGTTTTGCTACACCAAGAATATCATCAAGGAGAAGAGAACCAATCCAAGCAGGAGCTTCGTCAAAATAAAGGATACCTAGGTCTAAGTTGTAACTCCGGTTTGCCAAACCCGTTAGCCACACTATTTCCTTCTTAATAAATATGAAGGAGAGTGCAATTATCAAAATGCTTCATGAGAGCACAGCAAGCCTTAATCAGGGAAGCAAAAGGGTGGTGAGCCAGGCCATCAATATTCTTGACTAGATGGACAACCACAACAACATCCATTTCAATAATAAGGCAGGTTATACCTTTAGTCACAACAAGCTTAAGGCCAAAATATAACCCCCAGATTTCAGCATGCAATATATGTCCTTGGCAGCTACCAAAAGCATCACGAATCACCCCCCCCCCCCCCCCCCCCCCCAGCCCTAATACATCCAGAGGAGGTGCGTTTAGACCCATCAACATTAAGTTTAAACTGAGCAAGCCAGGAGGTTTCTAGGAGATAAAAGAATGCACCTTATCCACCTTAATCACAGCAGCAAGGGCGGCTTTAACCCAATCCTTAGTAGCAGTGAGAATTATTTGTCTTGGATTATATGGACGGTCCTCTTGGTTGTTGAAAGCCAATTGATTCCGCCATTTCCATATATACCAACAGGTGCACACAAAAGTAGTGTTCCAATTTAAGGTGGCACTCTCCTTGGCCTTAGAAAAAAGGTTGCTCAATACACTTGCATTACCAATAGTGGGCACGCTTTGATCCTGTGCTGCGTTAGCTTATTATTCTTTCAAACCTTGCATTAGCTTGTAAAATGTATTGATGGCTTTGACGCACGTCACGTCATACATCTTTTGTAATTGAAAAGAACCCTAAACCCTAAAAATAGAAAAATAGACCAACCCCTTATATTCAAATAAATTAATCTACATACCACTTCTTATTATTATCACTCAAAGTTCATATCATGTATTGGAATTTATTATTATACTTGAAACTTTTGTTTCAATTTTTAAAATTTTAAAATTTTATTTTTGAATTTTGTTATTATTGTTTTATGTGTGTGGAGTCTATGTGAGATTTTTTTTAATTGCGCAATCCCACACAATATTCTTGAATTTGGGTATGAAAAATTACATTTCCTCAAACACAACAACATTCATTCAATCCCTCACAACAACAATATTCTTTATGAATTCACATTAATTTTATTTTAGTGAGTAAAAAAATCAAATTTAAGAAATCTCGGAATCTCAACAACAGTGGGTTTTTATTTTCTTTAATTTTTCTTTTTTCCTTTTTAAATTTTATTTAGATTGAATCTTGTTAAAGTTTGGGCTTAGTGATTTTATTTGAGTAACAAGGTGTTTGAACTTTTCTTTCACTATTGGTAAGAGCATCCGCAATGGGCTCCCTAAACCACCTCCTTAGACAAATTTTAGAGAGGAATTGTAAAAATGCAACTCCAACCATGCTCCCTATCCATCTCCTAAAATAGGGAGTCCTCTAGAAGCTCCTAAATCTGAGGAGAGAGAAAGTACTCCTAATAATGGCTCCCTATAATTTAATGCTGCCTTATTTAATAAGTATTTCAAACCTTTATTTAATCCTAAATTTTTATGAATTTGATTTTTGATTTTAATTATATGTTTATTGATAGTGACTTTTAGTTATAAAAAAAAAATTCTTTTACAACATTAAGTTATGGCAAATTCTTTTTTATAGTATTTTCGTATTAGATTATATAAAGTCTCAATTTAAGTTTTACACCGGGCCCTCAAAATCTCAAGAACGGCCCAGCAGTCCAGTATATATCAGAGTAGCAAAGGGAGGAACATTAATGAGGTGGTTGCCATTTGGTGTTGTTCCGGTAGGTTGATACGATAATGGGCCATTAAGGAACTCCCCCTTGAACAGATTAATAAGGTCCTAGGATCCGAGGTGTTTGGGAATCAAACATAGTTATTAATGGCTGTTAGTTGGGAGACAGAGGAAGATGAATCAGTAAATGTAGGGGAGGGGAAGCAGATTCACAATGAATGAAGCGATCTTTTGATTTAGAATCGTGACAAAATCCTCATTTCTCCTTCATTACTGTTTATTTATTTAGTCCTTCCTTGCACAACGAAAGGAACGTTTTTTCAGACAGTAAAACAACACACCACAGATGTGACGTGCCACGTGTCCTAACGGGAACTGAAAAATGCGATTGTCTTTTCTTCCTTAATTCCGTACAGTACAGAATGAAGAGAAATGTTTATTATTAAATAAAGGGCTTAAAACAAGAACCCCCATCCAATATTCAAAGTCTCAAGTGTGCTTAGGTTAGGAGCAGTCCTCTCAGTCAGCAGCAGTCACTTCTCAGCAAAATCCCAAAAAACACAGGTAATCAGCTGGGTTGCCTATTCAGTTTAGAGTTATAGATCTGTTTCCTGTATTTATGTATTCATTTTTATATTTTGTTAAGTGGGTTTTCTTCTTGCTTGTTTCTCTTACTTGTTGCATCTTCGCTTCCACTTGGTATGCTGGTTTGTGTTCCTTGTTATTTTGCTTTTTTAATTTCATGTTAGATGGGGTAGTTTGTTTGTGTTCTGGGTGTTGGGTTTCTTCTTCCGTAACTCCTTTTTTCAGCTTAAAAATTATTTCTTTAGTTGTATTGTCCCCATCTATGGATGAAATCACGTTGTTTTTGTAGTAAATTTATGGTTATCTTTGTTTTTATGTGAACTCTAACACTGTTACTTATCAGAAGCTGAACTTCATGTTAGTTTGATGCTTTGTTTGTGTTTCTTCGGTTGCGATTTCACCATTTATCTCTTCTTTTTCTGTTTAAAGATTCTTCCTTTACGTACCAATAATGTTGACTGTACAGAGCATCATTATCAGCTCTAACAGAGGAGAAAATGGTGAGAAACATATCCAAGAATGAAGAGAAGAAGCATTCGTTTTTCAAGCTTCTTGCTGGTTTCAACACTGACTGTGTGGTAATTAATTTCAATTTTCAACTAGTGTTGTGTATTTGATATCCTGCACTTCACCTTGGAATGTTGTAACTCTGCAGCTGTTTTTTTTTTTTGGAATCTGTATTTGGGTGCTTAATATTAGGTCTCTGTTTAAATTCTTTACCAAGTGCATATATTCTGAAATTTCTGTTATCTTTGTTTTTTTAAGCGTATCCCACCAAAGTTCTTGAAACATATGTCGAAGGACCTGTCGGAGAGAGCAACACTGAAACTGAAGAATTCGTCAGATTCTTCATGGACTGTTAAAGTAAAGAAGATAAGAGAAGGTGCTGTGTATTTCAAGAATGGCTGGGAGGAGTTTATAAGGGATAATTCCTTGGGCACTGACAATGAGATGTTAACAATTTTCTATGAGGGAAATATGCATTTCAGCATAAGGATTTTTGGCGAGAATGGGATTGAGAGAACTGAAGAACTTTCAAGTTCTGAATCCAGTGAGCTGAAAGAGATCAAAGAAGAGGAGGAAGATTCTGAAGACAACACATCTGAGGATTTGGAAGCTGATTTTACCAAGATTGGATCACTTCACAACAACTCCACCTTTGCTAAAAATACTACTAAAAGGCCTCGTGGTAGACCAAGAAAATACCCTGTGAGTTCTTCGAAGCCTCGTCCATCGAAGTCTTGCGAATTTGAATCGGGTATGTGATCAGATGTTGCTATACCTATATATCATGAGCATATGTCACTAGCGGAACCCATAACTCATATCTCTGCTTGCTATGTTTCATTTTGGACGTGAAACTGCAGGTGAAGAACTTTCAAGGTCTGAATCCATTGAGCTGAAAGAGATCAAAGAAGAGGAGGAAGATTCTGAAGACAACACATCTGAGGATTTGGAAGCTGATTTTACCAAGATTGGATCACTTCACAACAACTCCACCTTTGCTAAAAATACTACTAAAAGGCCTCGTGGTAGACCAAGAAAATACCCTGTGAGTTCTTCGAAGCCTCGTCCATCGAAGTCTTGCAAAGTTGAATCGGGTATGTGATCAGATGTTGCTATACCCATATATCATGTGCATATGTCACTAGCGGAACCCATAACTCGTATCTCTGCTTGCTATGTTTCATTTTGGACGTGAAACTGCAGGTGAAGAACTTTCAAGTTCTGAATCCATTGAGCTCAATGAGATCAAAGAAGAGGAGGAAGATTCTGAAGATAGCACATCTGAGGATTTGGAAGGTGTTGAGCCTGAAGCTTTCAAATCTAACTTCCCTTATTTTGAAGGCATCATCAATAAAACTAAAGGTCAGGTAAGCAAGGAAACCTTTAACTTTGTTTTTGTTCCTTTAGTTTAGCTTTAGGGCACCATTTTTGTTCCCTCGTCACTATCAGTCCTCTTTCTGCAATAGACTTAACATGCATCCAAGAAATGAAATTTCTCATATATGCAGTTAGAGAAAGGATATATATATAAACTGCCATTGGCAGCAGTAATTTGCATTTACATAAAGTATATGTTAACATGTTAAGAAATATTTTATGAGAATGTTCACGGTTTAGGCTTCTAATAACTTGATTCACAAGAAGCGACAGTTATAATTATATTTATATGATTAACTGCAGGTTTTAACATATTGTTATTAAGCTTGGGAAACATCAATTTGAATGTTTAAGGCCATCAATTTGTACTTGTAGACTATATATATACAACCTTACCATTTAGAAAACTAGAATAAAAATCTTATGAATGTTTATCTCAGTTTCTTGCTCTGCTGATTGGTGCTGTTTCAACTTTTGGTCCTCTCTCTCTCTCTCTCTCTCTCTCTCTCTCTCTCTCTCTCTCTCTCTCTCTCTCTCTCTCTCTCTCTCTCACACACACACACACACACACACACTCTTCTCCCTCCTCACATGTCAAATTCTCAATTGACATATTGGATTTCTCTCACGCAGTTCATCCCCACAGCCTTCTCTAGGGAGCATTTTCCTGAAGGCAAAGGTTTTAAGGCTATCCTGAAAAATGCAGAGGGGGAAAAATGGACCGTGAAGGGTATCCCTCATTTCCCTCAGTCACACAACTTTTCTGAAGGGTGGTCTGAATTTGTATCTGCTAACCAAATCCGTATCGGCGATACTTGCATATTTGAGCTTTTGAGCCGGTACCAGATGACGGTTCACATTTTGCGGAAGAGATAATGTGGTAACTTAAGCTAATTTTAATGGCTTTTGTTACTGCTTAATGTTGTATTGCATGCATTTGGGTTGTATTGCAAATAGTTAGTTATATTTCGGATTAAGAAGTTGGATGTTGGTGCAAAGTCTACTAATTTTTTATGTTTAATAGTTAGAACTTAATCAGCTCTGGATCATTTGTGACCTCAAATCTATTTCTATATATAATCCTTTACATAGTTGAAGTTCAACAAAATATTTGATCAGTTGAAGTTGGAGATCATTTGGCAGAAAATTTATAGAAAGAGCTGTGTTATATTTCTACGCCGTATTAAATTAACATTCTCTTCTTATCCACCATTATTCTAAAGAACTTAAATCCCTCAAAATTTGATTTGAGACTCCATGAAGTAGGAGGAGATGGTGCAGTCTCTTTCTTTTTCACACAACCAAGAAAAAATAGTGATTTGCTTTCCTTTTTCAATTACCCGCCAAAATAAGTAAAAGGGAGTGCCAAAATAAGTCAAATTACTTCACAACCGTTACACGACAGGCACATATGTGATGCGCCACGTGGCCAGGCGCAGCTCAATATGGGATTTGTCTTTTTTTTTTTTTTGTCTTTTACTGTTCTAAATTTCAAAACCCAATATGATCATTGACTCTTGTTATTACTTTTTTCCCAGTCAAATTGCATTGACTATGATTTGTAGAGCAGTTAAGAGCGATGTGAATGTTTTATTAAAGAATTTACCAACCCTACTGCAGTGCCCATAATTATTCCAAATGCAAATGTTTTTTTTCTTTCTTTTTATTATTTTGGTAGTTTGTTTCTTTGAATATTTCATTTGGATAGCAAGAAAAACATGCCATTATATTATTATATCGGGATTTTTGTAGAAATGTCAACTAAACTTATACATCAGTTTCAATTTGTCACCTTAAAGAAAAATTTAAGCGAAATTTCACCTTAGGTTTTCAAAATCCATGATTTGTCACCTGACTTTAACATCATCTAATTTTCCATCCATTTTGAAGGGTGTTTTAGTCTTTGCAATATGTAAACCCTCTTTTTTTAATATAATTTAAATATAAAGCTATGTAAACCCTCTTGCTTGGAAAGACTAAAATACCCTTCAAAATGGATGAAAAATTGGATGATGTTAAATTCAGGTGACAAATCATGGATTTTGAAAACTTAAGGTGACATTTCGCTTAAATTTTTCTTTAAGGTGACAAATTGAAACTAATGTATAAGTTCAGGTGACATTTCTACAAATATCCCTTATATATCCAAATGAATAAGCACAATAAACATGCCGTGTTCTTCTTGTTATCAATTTTAGGAAGCGAGAAAAACAAACACTGATGTGTGTAAACATCACATTCTCTTGCATCAAGATTCGACTGCATTTTTGCATTTGATCTTTACTTGAGGCCATTAATTAGCTATTCTTTGAGAGAAGAAAAATCATTACGGAGATAACAATGTTTTGTTTTCTTCGACAAATAATGTTATGATATGTGGAAGCATTATCACACGTGTTATAGCGTTATTTGCCAAAATAACAAAATAGTGTTATCCATGTTTCATAAAAGTTTATCTCCTTTGAGTGAGGTGTGGAAGTTCCCTTTGAAGTTCAAACTAAACAATAACTTATTGACATGGGAGATGGGAAGTGAAGGTTGTCTCTGGCAGTGGAACTCACTTCTTTTCTGCAGGGTGGATTTGCTTTTGAAAAAAGCTAACCAAATCAAGCCCGGCCATAGTTTGCATAGTTGAGGCATTTTCCAGAACTGAGGGTTTGATGATGGTATTTTGGTTGTGAGCTCTTGGTTTCTAACTCCCCATTATTTCTTTTCCATCTAATGATCTGCTTCTATATGAAAAGGTGTACAATAAATATTATTTCTTTTCCCATGCCTAAAATACAATGATTATTGACTTCTTGATTGATTAAATAGTGAAAATGAAAATAAATAAATAATAAAAATGACCAACATTTGCTATAATAAATCACTAATTCTTTTTATAAAAAAACTCTGGCTATCATGTTCAATCATGAATGCCAACACCTAATCTGCGTGCGTAGCATAAAAAGCAGCAGCAAGTTGATTGTGTCTTTTGCTTATTTGGTGAACACTAATAATAAGCAATTAATCCTCCACTTGATAGAAGTGGAAGTCCATCTAAGTTGAACAATATATTATATCAGTGAAGTCACCTATACAATTGTCACTTTTCCTTATTACCCTTTCATTTAGTGCCTATCCTATGCACATTTATAGTACTTTATTCATTTGGATATATAACATAATGACATAACCGACAGCCTTTGGTTTAGTGATATTTGTCTCCGCTTAATTGAAGTCCGTGGTTTTAGGTTTGACTCACATGAAGACAAGGACAAGGACAAGGACGATGTATATTAGTGATGAGTTTGATGATCTAATCTTGAATGACAAAGACGATATATATTTGTGATGAGTTTGATATCTAGTTAGTAACATCTCCTTATGACTGTATATGCTCCCATAATAAGTAGCACTAACGAATAAGCACCCTGCTGCAAAATCTATGAAGTTAATTGAAAAAGACTCCAATACGAAATAATTCTCTCTAAGGAAAATAGAAGTGAGCCTCGTTGGATATTTGAGGATACACATTTTTTTTCTTCTTCTCAATTTTTGTAAAAATTCAATGAAAAAACATTCTCTTGAATTCTCTGTAGTCCAACTAGTATAAACAGTGTTTGCCTCCTCATATTGCAAGCCTAATGCAATAATGCATATGGCTGCCCACCCTGATTTGACACGTGTACATTATTAAAGTACATCTTGTTGCAAAAAGAAATGGTATGTATTGCAAAACTAAAGAATATTATTTTAAATATTGCTGGTTGCTAACCAAGAAAGTATACTATTTCATTTCATACCTTAGAAGGTTGCTTTGGAGATTATTATAACCACTACCTTTAGCATAAGCTTGCATTGAAATGGCCCTCTAAATAATAGGCCACCAATAAATCCATCAAAATCCTATACCCCCAACGAATTAGCTGTTAGAAAGTTCAACTTATACATTTTATTTATCAAAGAGTAAATTTATAAATTTATAAAATAAAATATAAAAAACCCAAATGTCTTAAGTCTAAGATTCTGGGTCTATTGTGTACGAGTCGGGGGTCGGGGGTCCCTAATTTCATTTTCTAAATCCAAGGTTGGAAAAGCATTCTTACAATTATATATGTTCCAAAAAAGTCATCATGCACTATTTCAGGTTGAATTCTCCTTATATTTTTCTATTGAGGAATGCATAATAATTTTTTTGAAGTACCAATAATAATTTCATTGCTATACAATTTAGTTACATACTTTGAGAGGTTCCAATACCATTCCATCATCATCTTTGTTGCCTAGAGCCGCCTCTACTCAAAACCAAGAGTGAGGAGATAGAAGAGGAGGAAGGAAAGAGGAAGCAGTTTTTCATTTCAGAGTTTTTAAAATAGATATTTATAAAAATACCCAATCCTAGACATGTATTTATAAAAATACCCAAACACTATTTAAACATAGAAACACACCCTAAATCAACCCCACAATCAACAATTGTATATTTTTTGGGTGTGTTTATAAATGGGTTTTGAGTGTGTGTAATGATGGGTTTTGGGTATGTTTATAAAGTGTTTTGGGTGTTGGGTATTTTTATAATTTCAGCCCTCATTTTGGGTATTTTAGTGAAACTCCCTTTTTAAAAAGGGTAATAATTTCCCCACTCTCTTTTTATCCACTTACACTCCTTTTTTAATTATAAAATGGAGTGTAAGTGGATAAAATTGGAGTGGGGAAATTTAAAAATACATCCACAACTGTATACTAGAACCGTATTTATCGAAGTATACACTATGGATTTAATTTAATTTAAAAAAGAAAAAGAAATTATGTATACACTTTGCTTTTAAAAAACAAAGAAAAACAAGAAAATTGATGAATGGGTCAATTGTTGTGAGGAACCCGACCCGTATACCCAATGGACTCAAACACGTACATGACAAAAGATGGACCCAGCTTCGACTCGTTCAACTTTTAGGTCAAGTTTGTGGAGATTAGAGAGGAGTAGATGTATTTGTACAAGGTTAGGTTTTTAAAACCGAGTGTTTGACTCTCAAAACCAGGTAAGTGTTTGAGTAGGCCTGTAGCCTGTTGTAGGGTTAAAACTCAGATCTGAAAGCAGACGCACAAACAGCCTTTCTCAGCCAATCTCACCCTGCAAAAGTTACACAGTTTCAATGCCTTTCTTCTAACCCCCAAAATTTAATTCTTGCTACAAAGCTCAAACCCAAAAAAAAACCCAACAAAAAAGAAAAAAAATGATACGCCCTTGTTTTCACAAGCTGATTCTTTCCTCTACTCTCCAAGCCAAACAGCTGGTATCCTCTTTCTCTCTCTTGATTTTTTTTTTTTTTAAAAAAAAAATTGTGGGTTTTTTGTATTTCTTTAATTGTTCTTGATTGTAGTTTGGTGCTTGTTTTGCTTTGGTCACTGAGAAAATTGGGTGTGTGAAACCCAGATGGCAAATTGGAAACTTTTCTTCTCTTTCTTGAAGATTTTGCAGACCCACTCAGGAGATGAAAGTGAATCCTTCAAATTCCCACTCTTGTGGTTTTTTTTTTCGTTTTTTTTTTTGTGGGTGGGTCAAAACCTAAAGGGTGAAACTTTGGTTTACTTGTATGCTGAGATTAGTAAAGCCAAAGATGATGATTAGCTAATCAAGGTTGTTTAGATATTTTCTTTCAATTTTAGTCACAGGATGTTCTAATAGAACTCCCAGAATTTTTTTCGAAACGAAATTTGAATTATAAAACTAAGTTTGTTTGTATTTTTTTAATGAATTTCGTTCTTGATATTTATAAGGATCAAAACTTAATTAGGCTGCTAAATTTATGTCTTACTGGACTGAAAAGATGAAAATACATCAAATGTTTATACCAGTTTTGCTCTGTTTGGTTAGAAAGAAAGTTATTCTGAGATTATAAATCTTCTGTGACCATTTGCTTATTGACAAATAACTGTATAACTGGAAACATAATTTATTCTTAATTTTACTTATTGACAAAACTGGTGCTTGAGCCTTTTCAACTATTTTTGTTAATCTTCTGCCATTCATTGAAAAAGAGAGTTATAATGCTCTGCCAGCCTTCTAACATGTCTTATTGAAAAAAAGAGTTGCATTGGAGCCAATAAAATAAGTTGTAATTGGATTTTACCTGTATAAATAACTCCCCATATGGTAGCATTGATCTAACTCTATTTTGGGTCCCTCAAGTGTGATTGTTTAGGAGCATATCAAAAAGCGATCTGCTTCTGAATGGTCGCCTCTGCTATTTTTCTAGTCATGTTTGTCGCTGAAAAATAATTATGGTTGATTTCCTGCATTCCTTTGGAAGGCCTCTGAAACAATATGAATTTGTTTCATACAAGTAACACAGGTTATGTTCATGTAATTATCTAATGGGATCCAGAGTCACTTTCTTGGACCTGAAACTTAAAATTTGATGAATATGATATAGTGGGGAAAATAATTTTACTTTTGGTATTATATTTGTGCCACTGTCTGTAATTCTGATTTCTTTTCTGGAATGCTATCATTTTAGGTGATAAGCTTGCATTGTTCAGGTTATGTTTATGCAAATTTACTGATATAGCATATTATACAATGGCAACGGAAAAAAAACAAGAGTTCATTTACAACTTAACATGGTGGTCACTTTATTCTTGCTAAAAAGCCTTGCTTTATTTTTGTAATTGTAGATGATCCCAGAAAATTTTGTCAAAAAATTCAGAGACGATCTATCCACCGTTGCTACGCTGAGTGTTCCAGATGGGAATGTTTGGCGTGTAGGAATAAAGAAGGCTGACAAGTTTTGGTTTCATGATGGCTGGCAGGAATTCATTGAACGTTATACAATCCGTGTTGGATACTTTTTAACCTTCCGATATGAAGGACATTCGTCTTTCACTGTTCATATATTCAATTTGACCACTGCTGAGATTAACTATCAACCTAATGCTCTCAGTAGTACTGGAGGGTCTGTTTACAGACATCAAGTATTTGAAGAAATGGAAGACGATGACTCTGTCGAAATCTTGGGTTCCTCCCCTAAATCCATTGTTACTGATTCATTGAGAGACAAGCTCTTTGGCGACTGTGCAAATCAACTGATCCCTGGGAAAGATTATAATCCTCCAGCTCTGCAGAATTTGTTTAATGGCTCCAAACCTAAGAATTGCACGAATTGGCCTGATGCAGGGAACCTGCATCCATCAAAGGGTTCTAGTCTACAAGCAGGTAACCAATCTAGTCGAGAGATAGGAGTTCAATTTAATGTAACAGAGCTTAAAAAGACTGTGGATGAAGTTAAATTGCGTAGTTCAGGTGAAGATATACGAAGCATGAAGAAAACTATGAGAAAAAAACGAAAACTTGATCCTAGTAAGTTCTCTAACTCATATTAATTGTCAGTCTGTTGATGGGAAATTTGAATCTCACTATTAATTCTACGAAAGTGCAGCTGTGCAGGAGTCGTCTTCTCAACATGAAAAAGAAGTTGAAATCCGCTTTAGATTTTATGAAAGTGCATCTGCAAGGAAGAGAACTGTGACTGCTGAAGAAAGAGAAAGGGCTATTAATGCAGCCAAAACGTTTGAGCCAGTTAATCCATTTTGTAGGGTTGTCCTTCGACCATCCTACCTATATAGGGGTTGCATAATGGTGAGTCGTTCAATATGATGTGTTATAGCTTGTTTGTCGATTTCAAATTGTTACATCTTGGCTTAAAATGTCTTTCCTCATGCAGTATTTGCCATCCTGCTTTGCCGAAAAGAATTTAAATGGAGTTTCGGGATTCATCAAACTTCAATCCTCTGATGGTAGACAGTGGCCGGTTCGATGCCTTTACAGAGGAGGTAGAGCAAAATTAAGCCAGGGATGGTATGAGTTTACGCTGGAGAACAATTTGGGAGAGGGTGATGTTTGTGTCTTTGAGTTGCTCAAGATGAAGGAGGTTGTGCTGAAAGTTACTGTATTTTGTGTCGTCGAAGCTGCAGGATTTGTGAACCAACCTCCACAGCAAAATGCCAGCCAAGCTAAAATGATTAGAAATTAGCGGCTACCTGGCTGGTAAATTTGGATGTCTAAACTGTATCAAAGAATCTCCTCTTTGGGTAGTGATCTGATTTGTTCATGTGGACTTAGTGGAACTTTTCAGGATGACATAGTGGAAACTTTTTTCATTGTTTAGGAGTTTCAATACAAATTTTTGTGTCTTGACTAGCACTGTAAATAGATTGTGCAATACTAGGATCCTAATCTTCTCAATTTTCTTTTTCATGGTGTTGTTAACTTTTGTTCAATGCATTTGTTTGTGCTCGACCATCCTTCGTTCTAATTTGCATGTGTACAACCGAGGACACCTTTTTCTTTTATGTGACATTCCCTCTTATCTGCCGATGCTAGATGTTCATAAGCTCAGGTGGAGAGAGCACAGGGTTTAGAAATATGGTCAAAAAGAAAAGAATTCAGAATCTCCTTGAAAACCATCTTTTTGGGTTGTCTTTATAATTTTTTTAATAAAGAAAAGAAAAAAAGGTGGGAAAAGGAGAGGCCTCAGTCACTCAAAGTCGCTATTCTCATTCTAAATGTCCAAAAGGAAAAGCCTCATTATATTATACTTTCGGCTCAGTTCTTTCTTTTTGTGGCAACCTTTTCCAGAATTTTATAGAGATCAACGGAAGTGGTTGATGACTTTCATGGGTTGGTATTTGATGAGTTGGGCAGCTGCAACTGTATAATTCACAACATGACACTACAGCTCTGTTTGCAATAAAAATTACATATTTTTTAATCATTAGTTAATCACATTAATGATCATAATCAACTGTTAATTAACACATCAACTCTCGTACGAACGAACACAAATTCGTTCATATCAAACCGAGGGATCAATCAAGTTAGTACACCAAAAAGAGCTGGCCTCTTCCGCAAGTTAATGCTATACATCCTCTATTATCCAAGAAGGCTGGTAGAAAGTTAAATACTTCCATTTAAGAAGTCATAGTTCTGTTTGGTTGCAGAAAATTAAGCTGTGTGAAAAGGGAAAGGGTCGCATCTTAAGCTGAGTCAGCTCAAGATGCTACTTGTAGCAAATAATTTGTTGTCTTTTACTTCACACAGCTTATTCTTTTTCTTTATAATATTTGTGTAATTTTTTATTTTTCTCAAGTGGGAGAGTAGGGGTTGGCCAAGAGGTGGCTTGGTCCACATTTCGTGAAAGACTCGCGAAAAAGCCAAAAGATGGGGGGATTGCTTGGATGGTGGGAATATTTCCTTTCTTCTTTTGACCAGCTAAAAAATTCATGAAAATTTCAACCAAGTTGTAATTTGCCATGACCTTTTGGGGCGTTTTTGCTCCATTCTTTATCGTTTCCCAGTTTGTACGGACGTTAGACAGTCTAACATGTTATATTTTCAAACTGTTAACTTCAAACGTCGTATCTACAAAAATTTAATTATTATTACCTAATAAGAGAATATGGTGATTGATTATACATTAGGTCAAATATATGAATATTTTTATATCTTCATTTTAATAAGATGGACAAGACTACCTAATACTCGATTTGGAAGTTTTGAAAAGTTGAGAAATAGAAAACTACAAGATTTTTACTATTTTATGTCCGAAAGCAAGCTGTGCTTTTTGAAAAGGTGGTAGGCTGAGGCCAAGCCGAAAAACAGCTAGTAGGCTACGAGCCTGAGCATAAGATAATCCACATGTAATGCAAGTCTTCTTTCAAAATCAAAATAATAAAGCTATTTGTATCGTATTTATTGATCGCATCTCTTGAAAGTAATATTCTCTCTTGGGCTCAAGTTGATGGGAAGATTTCTGCCTTTTTTATTATTTATAAATATAACATTTTTATTTTAGTTTAATGTTTTGCTTTAATGTGGTTTGGCTTGTGTGGGGGCTTCGGATGCGTTATGGGTTCTCCTTTTCTTTGCTTTAAACTTGAATGATCTTCTTTTATTTTTTATCTTTGGGCTCAGCTGTTCTTCTTTTACTTTGTGTTCTTTAAGGCCTGTGCTTTATTTTCTCTCTCTCTCTCTCTCTCTCTCTCTCTCTCTCTCTGTGGATGTGTTTGTGTGTAGTTGTAAGTTGCATTTGTTTGAGTTTAAAGGTCATCATAAGTTTTGAGCTTGACATTTTGTAAGCATCTAATCGATTTGTCGCTATAATTGGTCATATAATTCCAAAAAATCATTAACATTTAATAATTTCCCGCCAGCAGGGAAAAAAGAAAAATAAAAAAGAAACTAAAGGGCCATGTTCTTCTTCTGGAATCTGGTGGGTTCATTAGTGTTTTTTTTTATTGATTGGTTGCTGAGAAAATAGAGAGAGAAAGAAAAGGGAAAAGAGAGAGAGAGTTTGGAATGGGTTCATTAACTATTTTGATGATTGGTTAGTGAGAAATGGAGAAAAAGGTAAAGTTGAACTTAAAAAATAGGTCGCCGTTGCCGGGGATCGAACCCGGGTCACCCGCGTGACAGGCGGGAATACTTACCACTATACTACAACGACTTTGTTGTTAGTTGTTTATATGTTTTATTATAAATACCTTTTATTTTCATTATTTCCTTTCGCTTTAAGCCTACTATTCAATTCTGTGGTCTGCTTTTACAGCTTTGTTTTTTTTGCCTGAATAACATAATTTTTTTTATTTGAATTTTTATACAAACTATAGTCTAATCTTATATCAAACATACATTTACTTTGCTAGATGAGAAAAGGTTTCGTTGTGTAAAAAATACATGTATCTTTGTTTATCCAAATAGATGTAGATATGGACTTAGCTACGTTGGCTAGAGTGAATGTATTCCCTACTCTGCAACCGAGTTCAAATTCCCTTCCATTACATTAAAAAGTAGAATATCATTTGCATCAAAATAATACTTTTCTTTTCTTCTCCCAATTTAGTTTTGGCTCATTCATTTCCATAGTGTTGAGAGTGGATCTCATGGAGAAGGCCCAATGGTTATATTGCTCTGCTCTGTAGGTGATAGTTTCGGCCCATATTATTCCAACATGGAAAAAAAGACCCAACCTCAAAGAAAACAAGGATTGTAGTCAATCTTTATTCTTTATTGTCAAGCCTTAGTTTTATGTTTTTCCTTGGCCAGCATTTAAAGTTGCACAATCTTTCTCTAGAAACTAAGCTCATCCAAATCTTCTTGTCCACCAACCATCCCCCTCCCCACCTTATCCATTCATCTTTTATCCCATGCCAATACTAAGTCACTCATTTGATTTTCCCATCATCTTTGTAATTGCAGAAGCCTGAAAAAATTCAAGCACCACCGCAGAAAAGGAAAAAAGGTGACAATATACTCCTTCCCTACACAAAGGGTTCCTTCTATTTCATTACCAGCAAAATCTGTTTTTAGTTAATCTTGTCTAAATCTTTGTACCAATTTTTTTTTCTCTCCTCTGCAGAAGTTTTCCACAATGGCAACAGCCTCAGCTACTGTGTCTCCAGCAATGTTCACCACAACCACAGTGGCCAAGCCAAGGAGGGCAGCAAACAATGTGAATTACATAACAGGGCTCAATTCATTTTCTGGGCTGAAAGCTCACAGCAGTGTGGCCTCTCTTGGCCTTCCACAGGGCACTGAGCAGTCCTTTGCAAAGATTGTGAGCTCCTTGAGAGCCCCTTCACAGGGTAAAGGCAGAGGTGGAGGAGGGGCACTCTCCTCTACCTGCGATGCTGTTGGGGAGATTTTCAAGATTGCAGCAATCCTGAATGGGCTTACTCTTATTGGAGTTGCAGTAGGGTTTGTTCTTCTTCGAATCGAAGCGTCCGTGGAGGAGGCAGCTGAGTCTGAGTAAGAATTATGTGATGGTTGGTTCTGTGTTTTGCTAAATATTTACATTGTATCTCTCTTTAAATACTTCATTTGATGTATGTAGCAATGATTTATATATTTTCATTTCTGGTGCATTGAGTTGGGTATCTAATCTAAGTTCAAGAAATAGGATCTGGACCAAGTTTTTTATTCTTGTATATATATACTTGCATCTTATCGTGCACCAGCTTTACCAACAAAGTAGTTCATCTCCCAAATGATTGAAAACAAACTATAACAAAAAGAGTAAAATCTTTCTGAATCTCTAAAAAGACTGGGGCATCACCTTTTTCTTGTAGACAGTTTTGGAATTTTTTTATTTCTTTTACTGGTCAGGTCATATGATAATCCATGCATTGAAATTTTAGTGGCATTAGTTGGCAAGTTAGGACAAATTTAATTGTTTAAGCATTTGAGCGTGACACTGATCCAGTTGATGAATTAGGTTCCAATTTGGCACTTTGTAAAATTTTCTTATCTCTACCTGAAATATATCATAAACTATATTATTTTATTATATTTTTAAACACAAATGGAGCTCATGTGATTATTTATTTTTATCTCCAACTTGGTTGAAGTAATCTTCCCTGTCAATTTTTACCATTTCATTTCATGTGCACACGATAGTTTGACATATCGGGTGGAGATGCTCTAGAGACAAAATTTGGCCCTGAATTATTTAGAAATGTTAGGGCACCAATATAAATGATTTCTCATACAAAATGGCTATTACATGCCCAACCAGAGTTCATGAGGGTTCAATGTTACCTTTTCAGTTATCTCACCATAAATAAGAAAATCTCATATTATCAAGATATATAATTTGAAACTGTGGAAACAAATATCAAAGAGCTACTCCAGCCCAAGTTTGATACATTATTGATCCCAGAAATTAAGTGTCATATATGTTGTCCTTGCAAAGAACATTGGACTTGCTCTTATTGACTACTAAATATTCTATGGATGAGCTTCCTTGAAATCATTTATGACTATAGGGACATCTGCTCCTCTGCTATGGAGTTGCTCATACTCTATTGGCAGGTCCCTTGGAATGCATTTGACAGCAAATTTCAGGCATGTACAACCTGTGAATATCAAAATTCCAGAAAGTATCCAACTAAATTGCAAGTTGGCCAATGCTCTTGCCCTAAAATCAGCCTCACTTGACTGACAAGTTACGGCTCCAAGCATGGTATCGTTGGTGCTGTCTACATAATGGACAACACACCCCTTTGGAACAAACCTAGGAACCCAGAGCAAAAACCCCATGTTCATAAACCAGCAACCTTGAAATACCACTGAAATTGAAAGAACAAGTGCTGCAGGAAGACTGGTTTGGCAACAAGTTGCTGCCAAAGCTGCCATGACAGAAACAAACACTATGAGCTGCAGCAGCCAATGGTAATGCCCTTCAAGACCAACATGGTCAGCAGAGTGGAAATGAAGTAGGAAAAGTTCTTGACAGAAAACAGATGCTACTAACATTCCAACAACCCCAGATAGGGTCTGAAACGAATGAATCAACTCAGCACAAAGGGCAAATCCTGCAAATACGACTAGGTGGAGGAACATAGTTGCATGCTCCAAGTTGTGGAGCTTGAAAGAGAGTTGAAGAAAAGGGAAGTCTAGAACTTGCATGAAAATTGCCAATACAGAGAAAGATAAGATGAAAATGAGCTCCAAGTGTTTGAGTTTGGAAAGAGGGGAATTGAATGGGTGCCAAAACCTTACTCTAAAGTTACTAGGGCCTCTCAGAAAATAAGATCTGATAGTGTTGATGGTGTGCCATAAACCAAGGAGGGTGAGTGCAAACCCGGGAACAATGTGTCCAACAAACGTGCCCATCGGAAGCTTGTCTTCACAGATCAGGGTTTTCAGTGAATGATCTGTAGCAGACTGAGCTTAACTCACAATCTCAATATAGACCTTAAATACATGAAGCCATTGCAGTGGTAGAGAATACTAAAAGCAACAAAAGTCCATCATCGTAATTTTTCAGAGCATTTGGTGCATGATGCATGTGTTTCCACAAACAAAATTTCACAAAACGACAGCCAGCCAGGTGTGACACTCCAAAAAGCTGAAGAAAATGGATATCCGAAATGGAAGTGTCACCCCATGAAGAAGATTAAGGGTTACTTCATGACATGAAAGTTACTTTAGATTAAGATTACAAGATGATTACTTTAATTTGTTGCTTATTCGATTCGTCCATGTACAAGTAGTGGAGAGTGAAATGGTTTCAATATAGTGCGTGTGGGAAATAAGATGTTTCCACTTGTTCAAGAATTTTTTTTGTTCCAGTGGTCCTTATGCGACTAAGGAATTGTGCAATAATAAAGGTAAAAGTTGTAAGATTCCTGGAATATTACCTTGCCACAGAATGAGTGTTGGGAAAAGTCTTCTCAGAACCTAGTGAAGAAAAAAAGTTTGAAGCTTGGTAGTATTGCAATTGAGTCCATTCTCATCAGTTTGACTACCTAGACACAATGAAATTCCAAAATACATTTACTGCACAAATATGATAAACTTTCCTGCTATAAACTAACTTTATGAGTTATGACTGACTGTACGTCCAAGTTTAGTCTTCCCCCTCAAGATGAAAGCGGCTGGGAGTTTTTTGGGGAGAGAGGCGTAGGGTTCGGTTGCTGAAAAAACTCATGGTGTACGTCCAAGTTTCAAGTAATCATATATATGGAAAAAGTCACGTTTGGTACCTGTAGTTTGTCGGTTTTTCCACTTTAGTTCATATAGTTTTAATTTTATCAATTTAACCCATATAGTTTGATTCTATTGCAATTCAAGAACACATCTGAATTTCCATCCAAAATACTCCCCACGTAAGCAACCTGTTTATTTCGTCAAGAAATTGGACGAAAATTTGTACATGTCTTTAAATTGCAATAAAATCAAGGTACATGGTTCAAATTGTCAAAATTAAAACCATAGAGACGAAAGTGGAAATTTCGTCGAGCTATAGGGATGAAAAGTGACTTTTTGCCAATATATAATGTTATTTTACCAAACAATTTAACATGTTAAGCATCTACCTTTGACCAACAACAAAATAGCATCTAGTGTATTCAATTGAGATTTTAAAAGACTATTTAGAGATAAAAAAAAGTCTAGTGGATTTAAGCAGAATATAATGACTTATAGGATTTTATTTATGGATTTTAAAAAATATGATGGATTTGAAAGGACCGCATGGATTTCTTTCGGGATCGACATAAGATTTTTTAAGAAAAATTTACCCGTAAATATGAATAGCTAATATTATTTCATTGTTTCATGGCTACTTGTAGATTCATTACAACAACTAGAAAGAGAAGATACAATAGCATCAAGTACATAGTTTGCTCCCAGGTTAGGCTATGATATAAAGAGTTTCATGAGTTTATCATCTAAAGAAATAACCAAAACATGGTTTCTACAAGCACCCAAAAAGCTCCTTAGTATAACAGAGTTAGGCTCCATTGGCGTATTTTTGATAATCTCATAAGCTTCTTCAATGAGACCAACTCTTCCAAGCAAATCTACTAAGCATCCATAATGTTCCAATGTTAGCTGAATACCATACGTTCTCACCATTTGATTGAAAAATTGTCGACCCTTATGTACATGGCCCAAATGGCTACATGCTGACAAGATGACAGAGAATGGCATGATGTCTGGTACTAGCCCAGTATGTTCCATAAGAGTAAACAATGAGATAGCATCCTTTCCATGACCGTGATCAGCAAAACCAAAGATCATAATTGTCCAAGCCTGGAAATTCTTCTCACTCATTGAACTAAAAACTTGGAAGTCTTTCTTAACATGCCCACACTTGGAATACATCTCAAGGAGAGCTGTCCCCAAAGCAACATCTATCCCAATGCAATTAACATCAATGTAGTAATGAATGGACTCTCCTGCTCTAAAATCAAGTAGGCGGGTACAGGCAGAAAGCATGCTTACCAAAGTGATTGAACTTGGATTTTCATTCACTAGTTTCATATCTTGAAAACCTTAAAGGCATCCAAGGGACAATTGTTGAAAACAAAAGAAGGAAACGAATATGAGTAATAATATATGTGTGTAGGAAAAGTTGTTTTAGTAGAGCTCTAAAGAATGACTAACTAGTTAACATTTGGTTCTATGTACTGCTATAAAACATCTTTAAGTAACAACTGGTGCATAAGAAGGCAGAAATGATCCAAATTGCGCATTGATGCAACAAATTTAAAAAGAAAAAAAGGGTAAACAATTTGAACAAATAAGGCGCACACCAAGCTACATATCTTGCAATCATAGAGCTCTAAGAAACCACATATCTAACAGTCATTTCATCAAACACCCACCTTGCAAGCCGATTGTGCCTGTTTGTGCCTAATAAATCACGGCCATGAACTAGCCGAAGGCGCCCCTTTTCCTCGACCCTTGCACTTGCTCGTAAAACTGAAACGCAGCGTTTCGCCAAGGTGTTTGGCCTCCCTGAAAACAAAAGAGGAAATGCCAAGGCACGATCATCTCGGCCTCGATTGCAAGCCGAGGCCGAGGCCGAGCAAAATCGCAGCCAGAGGTATTAAAGTCAAATCATCACGTGATGACAGGGTCCCATGCTTCATTTAATGAGGTAGTGTCTCTGTTTATTGCAGTAAACCCACTGGCCATGAATAAACATTTAATGCATGAGGGAAGGTGGGAAGTGACTAAAGTCAGGGTTTGGCGACAGAAAACAGAGTGATTAGACGTGGACATTCTCACAAGAATTCTTGCAGTTTGAGAGATTGGGGGTGACTAACTATTAGAGCAATAAATGCGTCCCCACGGCCAGTTGTGTAGAAACCACGATCAAGGGCGGCGGCCGAGATTCACCAGGATTCAGGGGGTCACACCACCATGCTTCACGATCCCAAATGTCGATTGGACTACCCACTTGCGCTAATCAGGCTCCACCATGCAGATTTTCAGCCTCGATTACTCCTCCAGGAACTCTTCCTATAAATACAAAGCTCAAGACTACATTCAAAGGGTTCAAACACCAAACCAAAGCCTCCCACGGAGCAACTTATATTTTCCTGTAATGCACTTTCAATATCTTTACTTGCTTTCCTAGGAGTAGTGTTAGTTTGTAAGGGAAATCCATTCATCAATATATCATACGACCCTTGATTTTCAAGGCGCCGGAGCACCATCTTTGTTATTCACTCATTCACCCCATATATCACACGACCGCCGCTCATTGAGCAGCGCGCCGGAGCACCGCCCTAAACCCACCATCGACACCACCACTAAACGGCCTTGTAGCTCAGGGCGTGAACCTGACAGCCGAGATTAGTTCCTCTCTCGGCTACAATCGTTTGATCAGAAGACAAGTTCAAACAGGCGCACCACTCAACCATCTCCATTCACACCAACAACCTCGACGCACGGTAGATTGTGCTGGCACGCCCGCGCATAACCGCACCGCATCCAAAAGCAGGAAGCCGCGTGTCAACGCATATCCCCTCGGCCCGGAACTTAAGGCCGTGAGATTTGACGGTAGACAGTGCCCAAACAGCATAAACTAACTATTTATATATAGTACATCACATCAATCAAAGCCAACAATTTCAATGCTTTTGGGTATTGGTGGTTTGGTCATCATGTGAGGAAAGAATATTATTACTTATACCCAGTGGTCTTCATTGGTGATTTGGTCGCCATGGCTTGTACCCAGTGCACAACTACTTGGATGGAGGTCAAGGTGAGGAAATAAATAAAAAAATCTCATGCGAAAAGTCTGATGGGTTAGAGTGGGATTTGAGATAAGGCTTGGTATTTATACTTCCCACTTAAAACTCCCACACAATTCCACATTTTAAAAAATCCTTCAAAATTAGCAAGTTTTTTTAATACCATAAGACTTTTTGTTACTTGTTTAAAGTCTTAATTGAAAACCAATAGATTTGGCGACTCTATTTTAAAAATCCTAATAGACTGAATGGAATACGACAAGACTTATTTAGGTTATTTAAAAGTCTTAATTGAATACCACATAACTTATTTATCTCAAAATAGTATTTTAAAATCTCAATTGAATACATCCCCCTTAAATCTATAATAAAGTTGCTGAATATGACACTTCATTAACCTAGTAATAGTGTACTAACACACACAAACAGAGCATCGTCTGGTTCCAAGACTTTGCTGAATCCATCTTTCTTCATGCCCTCAAACTGAAAAATATCACTAAAAATTGGTTTGGTTTAGTTTGGTTTTGTTGTGTACCAAAGTCCACCCAATTTGATGAATCACAAACCAGTTTAACCAAATTGGGGATTACCAGAAGAAACAGATGAATGACCAAAAACCCAATTTGTTAATAATTGATTACATGGAGTTTGTCAGTTAATCAGCTCCTTTCAATTGAAGCCACATCGGAGTCACTGAGCCCCCCCATCAGAAGCGTAATAATACATTGAGATCGAAACACATTTTCGGATAGTTTTAAATGACCAAGCTGACCTCTCTTTTTTATTTTACTAGTATCAGATTACATTTGTTTAGCCCTAAATATAAATGACAAACAATAAGTTATAAAATTGCTCAACAAGAATAGCCTCAACATATCAATTTCTACTTTTCCTTTGCATGTTGAATACGAAAAGTTTCCTCACTCCTTACTTGCACACTTCATACCTAGTTATATATCTAACAAAACTTGGGAAGAATCCTTCCACCACTTTGCCATCTCCAGATTAGGCCATCTGCAAGAAAGAGTAGAAGCATTAGAGTGATTGCAAACTATAACAAAATGAAGCTATTTAAAAGAGCATGAAAAACCTTGAGAAGTGCACTCATAATTATCTATTTGAAAACAACAACTTCAAATTTAAGTTTCATCCGTACGAGCTAGTTGCAGTGCTGCTGTGCTCAAACAGGTATACAAATTATAATAGTTTTTTTTAAAAGCACAAATTACATTAGATTTTTATAATCTATAAGAAACGTGACACTTTATTAAAAATAAACAGTACAACAAAAGTAAACAAGGAGTCAACTCTTTAAAAAAAAAAAAACTAAACTAAACATGCAAACTGCATCAACACCTCAATCCTTGGGGAAAACATCAAAACAAGAACAGAATTCCAAGGAGCTACAAAACAGATGCTTTCCAATCAGACAAAATAACTGAAAAAGATAACTCACTAAACTCTGAAGCTACAGATGGCCGCAAAGACGCCAGAAAAGGCACCCTATCCCAAGCAAAGCTTCATTCCTCTTTGCTAAATTACCCACCCCTGAACCTCCTTTTCCTTTGGTTTGAGACAGAACATCCCATCTCACCAAACTGTTCTTAGTTTTTACTCTTCACTGATATAAACAATACTACTATATCAACCACCTTTTTATTTTTGGGGTATCGACTGGTGGAAATGGAATACAGAAATTAAAAGGAATACCCATAGTATCCCCCAAGTCAGCAAAGTAAAACAATTTGGGGAAAATATTTGAAGAAAGTGAAACTGCTCCAAACTAAGGTTTCGTTAACAATGACTAAAGGCCAAAGAGGATAACAAACAGCAACAAAATCAATCAATGTCTAGTGAACTCAACCAGGTGCGAAAATAGACATCCTTGACTTGAGTTGGAGGTACATAACAATGTGCAGCCTACTTCCAGTGAGAACCGAAATCTTGCCATGCTATCAGCTACAGTTTTGCTCTCCCTACAGACATGAGAAAGACAAGAAGACCCCTCCCCATTAGAATCTTACAACCAGGTAATGAGGTTTCCAAAGGGTGACAAGCTCTAGTATTTTGCTGCAGCAAAGGCAGCAATGTATCAGTCTCAACCCTGAATTTGGAGCATTCCTCCTCCAAAGCAAATTTCAACTCCAAGTAAAGAGTCCAGACTTCTTCTAATTTCCAAATTAGCAGAAAATCCAAACTTCCTAGTACGATGGAAGTTCGTCAGGACACCTCCATCCTCAGTCCACCCTGACAAGTATTGCACTACCACATTAAGTTGCCACACTTGAAAGTGCCAAAACTTCAGGCACCATCCTCCCTAAAAGAATTATACTGTCTAAAGGTGTAAAGTTGAGTTTCCATTCAAGAGCGAATAACCTCTGACAATTTAAAAATAATAATAATTCCAAAGTGCATTTCAATTCAAGTGTTAAAAAGCTATACGTAAGTTAATTTCGTTCGAAGCACTACTTCCAAATCACACTCGTCATAGAAGATAAGAAACAAGTAAGGAGCTTCTCATAATGTGTTTTTTTTCAAAAGGTATATAGCCCATTTGAAACAATCAGAAAATTCATGGAACACCAAATCCTTGAGTTTTATCTATCCGCCCCAGTTTCAACATCAGATGGGTTTTCCCAGAAAATGAGAAACAAGCTAGAAACTGAACTGACTAAATGACAGTAAGAATTAAGCACCATAGAAAACTAAAAACTACATTTTTTATCTTCTATTTTCTAGAAACAAAACAGGTACCCAACAAATTTTGAAGATTGAGCAACAGTTGGCATGGGAGACAAAAACATTTTAGCAATAGCAAATATCCAAGGCCAATTTGATGAACGTGTCAAACAACAATAATTCATAAATAAATAAATAAAATTCTCTGGAAAGGAACATTCAATCGCTAACCATATATGAAAATATTAAATTACGGACCTTTCATATCAAATTTTACCTGAAATTTTAAGCGACAGTAATGGGTTGCTGCTTGGAGGGCTCGATGGGTTTATTGCTTTTCTTATCTAAGAAATCTTCGACGTTGTAAACGACGGTGATGTAGAGGGAGCAACTAGGGCACCGAGCGATCTCTTCGCCCAACTTCAGGTCCTCCTTGGTGATCTGAAACAAGTCCCCGCATGGACAGGGGTATGTGTACGCCTGGAGCTCATTGTTCCACTCCATATCTTCGATCTCCACATCGTCGTACGACATCGTTTTGGCTCCGGAGTTTGGATTAGGGTTCGTTAATTCTTGAAACCTTGCAAAAGCCCTAACTTGAATTGAAAGATCCAAAACCCTAATTGGAAAATTCCTTCAAGTTACCTGGAAAAATTCAGCCGTCGATATGACTTAAACTGAAGATCAGGTGTTTGGTAATCTATGTGGCTATATATATATATATATATATATATATAAATATATTTATATGAACAATTTATAAAATCTCTTGAACATAAAAAAAAGGAAAATATTTTCCTTAAAAAGGCCCCAAATTCCGAAAAGACTAGAACAAAGAAGGGTTAATCGTTTTATTAGTCCCTGAACTTAGAACTGATTTGCATTTGAGTCCCTCAATTTTCAAAATGATTTCTGTGGTCCTTTAACTTCACTTTCGTTAGGACAAATGGTTTTGTCGTCAATTTTGTTAACTTTTTCTGTTAAACGCAAAGGCAAAATGGTATTTTGAATTATTATTAATTTTCAATTTTTGAATATTCCTTTCACCCAAAAAATAAAATTAAAAAATCTTATCCTCAGTCAAACTAAAAATTAAAAAATTAGTTCTTATTCCTAAAAACTTGATTTTTTTTTTTTGGTTTGGTTTTTAATATTTTATTTATATTTTAATCCATTTAAAATTAAAATTAAAATAAAAATACCATTTTATCACTGCATTTAACAGAAAAGTTAACAAAATTCATGGCAAGACCATTTGTTCTAATGAAACTGAAGTTGAAAGACCACGGGAACAATTTTAGAAATTAAGGAACACAAATGCAAATTGGGTCTAAGTTTAGAAACTAATAAAACGAATGACCCCAAAAAAATTAACTAAGAATAAAATAACAAAACTTTTTTAAAAAAAGAAACCCAAATTACCCAAACCCCACCCATCCTTATTATTCCTCATCCTAACCCAACCTTGCAACCTCTCCCCCCCCCCATCCCCAAACCACAGCCACCCCATTAGTCCCCCAGCCCCCCTTTACGAACCGTTTTCTCTCTATCTCTTCACCCGGTCTCTTGCTCTCTCTCCTCGTCTTTGTACACACAACTCAAATATGAATCTGGAGTTGTTTTGTTGGTTACGGGTCATATTTAAATCGGGTTGGCTTGATTGGCTTAAAGCTACTAGGGAGGAATTCTATGAACTAGCTATTAAGGTTTCCCAAAGTCAATTTATGAGAGAGAGAGAGAGAGAGAGAGAGAGAGAGAGAGAGAGAGAGAGAGAGAGAGGTTGGGGAATGGATGATGGGTTTCAAATTTGGGGTGCAATGAAAGCAATTGCAGATGTTGCGGGTGTGGTATGGGCAAAGTCTAAAATATCGATGATATCGGAAATATCAGTAGTCCAAAAACACGGAAATTTTCATGAAAATATCGGGATATTATCAATATCGATAAAAATTGAATAAAAACCACGAAAATTGTAAGAAAAGCTTGGAAATTTTTATTGGAACTTTGCAGGATGTTTATTTAGTCAATTATTTATTAGTTTATCATATAAAATTGGAAGGAAATGATGGATTTAACTTATTTAAGTTGATTATATAGCGAGCTGACAAACACTGTGAGTGTAGAAAATATGTAGTAATTAATGAAAGAAGATTAAACACATCATAATTATTTATATATAATGAATTACTACAATATTTTACACTTTATACATTGCATGATAAGATACATGAGTGACTTAGTACCACATAGAGTTCCTATGAGGTTCAAAATTTTCACTTTCTTCATCATCTATATATGTGTAGAGTAAATATATTGTGAAGAGTAGTCATCAAATGATAAATCTCCAAAAGTAGAAACTTGAAAAGGAATGGTCAAAGATTCATTCTCATGTGAAAATTTGTTTCTTGCAAAAATAATTCTAAACAAAACCATGTATTTATATAAATATTTTAGCATATTTTCACAAAAACATAAGTGATATGGTGGTTAAGGTGTTGAAAGAATAAAATGGGAGGGGTTCGAATTCCTTTGGTGTTTTGTTTTAATATAGAAATTTATCATAGATAATGAATATTAGCTTGCAAACATTTTAAAGACGTTATAAATATTACACGTTGAAAATACAATCACAAATACATCCGTAGCGAGTTGGATAAGGCGCAGTGGTTGGTTGACAGAGAGAGGGATTTGAATCCCTCTATGCGCAGTAGCTCGTGGTGTGGAGCTCGATATTATTGCGATATTGATAATATCAATAAAAATATCGATATATTGACAATAATTACGAGAATAGGTGCGAAAATATTGCCCTCTCAAAAAAATGATAAAAATGATATTATCGGCAAAATATCGCCAATAATATCGATATTTAATACATTATGGGGAGGTTGCGAGTGGCGTTTGGGCTATGTTGCACCGACACTCCAAACTGCTTTTTGAAATATTTTTTAAAAGATGGGTTAAAAGTGGAAAAAGATTTTTTTAAACCTAAATGAATCTCACATTTTCAGCAGCCACTTCAGTTCCTCCTCGCAGCTCTTCTCCTCTTCTCCTCTTCTCCAGCTTTTGCAAAGGTAAGTATCTTTTCAATTTTTTCGCCCAAGCTAGAAGAACAATTTCTTTTCCCACATCAAGCAAAGAAAGTTTTTTGAGTGCTAGTGCTTTAGATTTGGATTTTGGCATGAATGAAGAAGTTTTGGAACCAAAGAAAAGAAAGGGAGTTAGTGGACCTCTTGAAAAAGCCTTCCAAAACAATGCAAGAGAGTAATTGGATAGTGTAATAGCAAGGATGATGAACATGAGTTATTTATTTTGTTTGATGGAATTATGTGATATTGAAATATTGAGAATGAATTAATTATTATTTTAATTGCCGTGTCCTAGCCGCGTATGTGTCCTATTTTTTTTGAGATTTTCCTTGTCGCCGTATCGCGTTCCTGTGTCTCCGTACCTATGTTCGTGCAACATAAGGTTTGGGGGTGATATGGGTTTGTTTATTTTTGGTTATTCTTTTTTTAATTTTTATTATTTAATTTTTGTTTTTATCTAATTTTAATTTTTAAATTAATTTAAACAATAGAGAAATTGTAATTCTGGACCAAAATGACCCTCAATAACTAACTGAAGTTACTTATTTTGACAAAAATTGTAATTTGTCCTCGAATTGCTTAAATTGAAAACCACATGGACAAAATTGATCAAATTGAAATAACATTGACCAAAATAATAAAAGTGGCAAACTAAGGGACCAAAAACAACTTTTTGCATAAAATTAACATATCTTATGTCTTTTCTGTTAATTTCCTAAAATAAGTGTCATCTCATTTATTTTAGATTATTTTATAAGATATTTTCTTCCACGGTGTTTAAAGTAGGATTTTACTGTACATGGATTAAAAAAGTAAAGAAAATGAGTCATTCGCTCCTTCAATTTCCATCGCCGGAAAACCAACAAAAAAAAACCCAAAAACAATAGAAAGACTTCGGAAAACAGAAGAAAGCAGAAGACAATTACGTTGAAGCCGAAAGAGAGAGAGAGAGAAACCAGAGCAGAGCAGCAACAACAAACAAAGCCAATAGAAAGCTCGAGCCATAGTTCAGAAAGTCGACTCAGTCGAGTGAGAATGAGAGATGTTAAAACAACAGAAGCAGCAGCAAGAGAATGATGCAGGGTCTTCATCACCAACAGCAGCAACTCGCGACGCTTCTCTCCGTCGCGCTTCCCAAGGACGATTCGGCTTCCGCCTCGGCACCATCCTCTAACTCGGACGACGACGACTCGGCTCGACTCGCCGCCATCAACTCGCTTCACCGCGCCGTTCTTTACCTGCCCAACTCGCTCCTCGTCACTCACTCCGCCACTTTTCTCGCCCCGGGCTTTTCGCAGCTTCTCTCCGACAAGTAAAGCCTCCTCAATTTCAGTTTCACTTTTTCTTTCTTTAAAATTAAACTTTTTTTTTCCTTACTAATTTTTTGTTTAATTATCCATTAAATTGGAATTTGCGTTGCACTTCGCATTGTTTAGACAAATCCTGATGTTCTGTTTGGTTACAGATTAAGGGATTAGACAAGTAAAGCCACTGGAATTTTAGTTGATATTTCGCTTTTCTTACTTTCTTTTTAGTTCAATTTTCTACTGAAGTACAACTTTCGAGTATTTTGCATTCTGAAGTTGTTTTAGTTTTATACAAGTTCTGCTGGTTGTGTTTGTTTGCTGAGAAAGCGTAGGATAATTAAAGGATTGGAATGTGGAACTATGAAGCTTGTGTTATTAAGGTTTGTGATGCATAGATCACAGTAGATGTTCTAACTTACTATGGTTAATTAAAATTTATGGACCACCACTTAAAATGGCAATATTTTTTAATCAAATCGTGAAAAATTATATTGGGTAGAAGGGTTTTGCGTTGTGAAAATGTCAGAAATGATCTATTCTCGTTGAAAGTACATATGTTTATGTAATATCTCTGGAAATTGCACTGTAGATCGTATGCGGTGAGGCAAGGGGCAGCTGTAGCGTACGGGGCTCTTTGTGCCGTGGTTTCTTCGATCCCTATAACGTCAAATGGAAGGCAAAACCATGTTATGCTGGGAAGCTTGGTTGACCGGTTCATTGGTTGGGCGTTGCCGTTGCTTAGCAATGGCGGCGCTGGAGAAGGGACCATGGAATTGGCATTGCATAGCCTACGGGAGTTTCTTAATGTTGGGGATGTTGGTGGGGTTGAGAGATATGCTTTGTCAATTCTCAAAGCATGCCAAGTACTTCTCGAGGATGAGAGAACCTCCTTGAGTCTGTTACATCTGCTTCTCGGTGTTTTAACATTGATTTCGTTAAAGTTTTCTAGATGCTTCCAGCCTCATTTTCTTGACATTGTTGATCTTCTTCTTGGGTGGGCTTTGGTACCAGACCTTGCTGAATCGGATAGACGAATAATAATGGATAGTTTTTTGCAATTTCAGAATCATTGGGTGGGTAATTTGCAGTTTTCTGTTGGACTGCTGTCGAAGTTTCTAGGTGACATGGATGTTTTGCTTCAGGATGTAAATCATGGAACCCCACAACAATTTCGAAGGTTGCTTGCATTGCTTTCTTGTTTTTCAACAATTTTGCAGTCCACTGCTTCTGGGTTGCTGGAAATGAATTTACTTGAACAAATCACTGAACCCCTTAACAGAATTGTTCCTCGTTTATTGGGATGTTTATCTATGGTTGGAAGGAAATTTGGGTGGTTGGAATGGATTGGGGATTTATGGAAGTGTTTGACTCTGTTGGCAGAAATATTTTGTGAAAGGTTTTCCACCTTTTATCCCCTTGCATTTGATATTTTATTTCAAAGTTTGGAAGTGGACAATACTACCCAACCAATGGGAAGTGGAAGAATTACCTCCTTTCAAGTTCATGGAGTTTTAAAAACTAATCTCCAATTATTATCCTTGCAAAAGTTTGGCCTTCTCCAATCATCTGTGCAGAAAATATTGCAATTTGATGCTCCAATATCTCAGCTGCGCTTGCATCCTAATCACCTAGTAACTGGCAGTTCGGCTGCCACTTATATTTTCTTGCTTCAACACGGGAATAATGAAGTTGTTGAACAAGTACTGACATCTTTAACAGAGGAGCTGGAGTTGTTGAAGGGCATGTTAGAGAAAGCCACGGGTCTTGGAGATGAGGTTGTTGGATGCTCTAAATTGTATTCAAAACTTGAATTGTTTGCATTGATTAAATTTGATTTGAAAGTTTTGTTGACATCTGTTTTCTTGGGTGGGGAGAACAGTTTGACTTGTCAACTAGACATTGCAACCCTATATCTTATTAGGTCAGAAAAATTGTTGGATTTTATCATAGAGAAATTTAATCCTTTTGACTTACCTATTATGGCATATGTGGATTTGCAAGTCAATGTTATCAAGACATTAGACAGGCTAACAACAGTTAAATTCTTAAGCAAGTGCTCTATAACATATCAGAGTAGTGGGAAATCATCACCAGTTGTGACTGCTGATAAATTACTTAATGGCAATTATTTGACGAATGAACTATCAGTTGTGGTTGTTGAGAATCTGAGGAAGTACAGTATGTTCTTTGTGAAAGCTCTCCATGTTTCTTCTCCTCTTGCAGTTAAAACAGTTGCGCTAGATTGGGTTCAAAGTTTTGGTGAGAATGTTATTGCTTTTAACGAGAAATCAAACACAGAAACTGATTTCTATGAAGTGTATGGTAATATTAAGATTATTGGGAATATGCTTTTCTCAATTTTGGATGCTGCATCTGACAGGGAACCAAATGTGAGGTCACATGTTGCATTAGTATTGGAGTTGTTACTGCAGGCAAGGATTATACATCCTCGCTACTTTTATTGTTTGGCTGAAGTGGTCCTAGGAAAACTTGGTGATCCAGATAGTGATATAAAAAATGCATTCGTTCGGTTGCTTGCTATTGTTGTGCCTACTACATTGTATGCATGTGGGCTTCATGATTATGGGACATCTACTTCTTCTAGGGCTGTTGCTCTTCGGTTAGGCAATAGTTCTAACTTGCAATGGAAGCAAGGATTTGCCTTGAAGCAGCTCCCTCAGCAACTTCACTCGCAACAACTTGTTACCATATTAAGTTACATATCCCAAAGGTGGAAGGTGCCTCTTTCCTCTTGGATCCAACGGCTTATTCATAGTTGTCGGAGTTCAAAAGACCTTCCAATTCAACTTGAGGAAACAGGAAATTTTGGTGCCACTGGTGTGTGGTTGGACATAAAAATGGAGGAAGACTTTCTTGAAAAGCATTGCTCAGTTAATAATCTGGCTGGTGCCTGGTGGGCTGTTCATGAAGCTGCTAGATATTGTATTGCCACACGCCTTCGGACTAACCTTGGTGGGCCAACCCAGACCTTTGCAGCATTAGAGCGAATGCTTTTGGACGTTGCACACCTGCTAATGCTTGACAGTGAGCAAAATGATGGGAATTTAAGTATGATAGGGTCATCTGGTGCTCATTTGTTACCAATGAGGTTACTATTCGATTTCGTTGAGGCGCTGAAGAAAAATGTATATAATGCATACGAGGGATCTGCTGTTTTACCGTCTGCTACTCGCTCTAGTTCCTTATTCTTTCGAGCTAACAAGAAAGTCTGTGAGGAGTGGTTTTCTCGTATTTGTGAGCCAATGATGAATGCTGGATTAGCTCTCCAATGCCATGATGCTACAATTCAGTATTGTGCTCTGCGTTTACAGGAGCTGAGGAATCTTGTGGCTTCAGCTTTAAATGAAAAATCTAGGTCACAAGTAACTGAGAACCTCCATAATATCAGGGGCAGATTTTCTGCAGACATCTTGAGGGTTGTACGGCACATGGCATTGGCTCTGTGTAAGACTCACGAATCAGAGGCTTTACATGGCCTGGAAAAATGGGTTTCAATGACACTCGCTCCCTTTCTTGTGGAGGAAAACCAGTCCCTCAGTAACAGTAGGGCATTGGGACCCTTTACATGGGTCACTGGGCTTGTATATCAGGCAGAAGGTAAATATGAAAAGGCTGCTGCGCACTTTATTCACTTGCTACAGGCTGAGGAGTTGTTGAGTTCCTTGGGTTCTGATGGTGTACAGTTTGTCATTGCACGCATCATTGAGTGTTATACTTCTGTTTGTGATTGGAAATCTTTAGAATCCTGGTTATCAGAGTTGCAAACACTTCGTGCTAAGCATGCTGGGAAGAGTTATTGCGGTGCTCTCACAACGACGGGCAATGAAATTAATGCAATCCATGCCTTGGCACGGTATGATGAGGGTGAATTTCAGGCAGCATGGGCATGCCTTGGTTTGACACCTAAAAGTAGCAGTGAGCTCACACTTGATCCGAAATTGGCCTTGCAAAGAAGTGAGCAGATGCTTTTACAGGCAATGCTTCTTCAGAATGAGGGAAAGGAAGATAAGATGCCACATGAATTACTGAAGGCCAGGTCAATGCTGGAGGAAACATTGTCTATTCTGCCGCTTGATGGATTAGAAGAAGCAGCAGCATATGCTACCCAGTTGCACTGCATCATTGCATTTGAAGAATTTTACAAGATTAAAGGCAACCAAGATAAACCCAGGCAACTTCAGTCAATATTAAGTTCATATGTCCAACTTATGCATCCACAAATGGGTAGAGTCTATCAAGATTGTAACCCTTGGTTAAAAGTTCTGCGAGTTTATCAAACCATTTCCCCAATTTCTCCTGCTACTTTAAAGCTTTCTATGAATTTGTTGAGCTTGGCCCGCAAACAACAAAACCTACTGTTGGCAAACCGTCTGAACAACTATCTCAAAGATCACATATTGAGTTGCTCCAGGGAAAGGCACCATGACTTTCTCACCTCAAATTTGCAGTATGAGGGCATCCTGCTAATGCATGCTGAAAACAAGTTTGAAGATGCTTTGACGAACCTTTGGTCTTTTGTGCATCCTTGCATGGTTTCTTCACTGTCTATAGTTTCTGATGCTGACAATAGTATTCTGAAGGCCAAGGCATGCTTGAAACTCTCAAATTGGCTTAAACAGAACTATTCAGATTTGAGGTTAGATGACATTGTTCTTAATATGCGGTCAGACTTTGAGATGGCTGATTCCACTTCTCCTGGAAGGGGTAGGCCCTCATTTGGCGATGAGATCTTAAGCTCTAAACCACCTTTGGGTCCTATCATTGAGGAAATTGTGGGTACAGCTACAAAATTGTCTACTCGTCTCTGTCCCACTATGGGAAAATCCTGGATTTCTTATGCCTCTTGGTGTTTTAGTATGGCTCAGGATTCTCTCTTAACCCCAAATGAAAATACCCTTCACTCATGCTCATTTTCTCCCATCCTTGTTCGTGAAGTTCTGCCCGAGAGATTCAAGCTAACTGAAGATGAGATCATAAAAGTGGAATCTTTGATTTTACAGCTCGTTCAGAATAAGGATGACAAGGGTTTTAGAGCTGAACAGGGAGATTCGAACTACTCTCTTGATTCTACTGAAGTGAGAAATAACAACCCTGTGATGGCTTTGGTGCAGCAAGTAGTGAGTATCATTGAAGCTGTTTCTGGGGGACCTGGTGCAGAAGATTGTAGTGACGATTGCTTTTCTGCCACTCTAGCTTCTCAGTTGAAGATCTGCTTTCTTCGTGCAAATTTTGGCCTAAATGAAACCGATATAATTTCTGTAGTTGATGATTTAGTTGTTGTTTGGTGGTCTTTGAGGAGGAGAAGAGTGTCACTCTTTGGGCATGCAGCTCATGGCTTTATAAAGTATCTTTCGTATTCATCCGCTAAAATTTGCAATGGTGGCTTGGCTGACTCTGATTTTGAGCCTCTGAAGCAAAAAGCTGGCAGCTATACTCTGAGGGCTACATTGTATGTCCTAAATATTCTTCTCAAATATGGAGCGGAGTTGAAAGATACACTTGAACCTGCTCTTTCAACTGTACCTTTGTCACCCTGGCAGGTAAGGGGCTCTTCCTTGGTTTGTTTCCTACATGCTAATTTTTTATTTTATTAGTACGGATGACTTGATTTCATTCTGATTACAATCTTCACTTCTAGGAAGTAACTCCTCAATTGTTTGCTCGGTTAAGTTCTCATCCCGAGCAAGTGGTTCGGAAGCAGTTGGAGGGCTTATTGATGATGCTAGCCAAGCAATCTCCTTGGTCTATTGTCTACCCAACACTAGTTGACGTGGATGCTTATGAAGAGAAGCCCTCAGAGGAGCTTCAGCACATACTTGGTTGTTTGGTAAGGAAATTTCTTTCAATATTTTTATTTTAACTCTTTTTTTTTTCAGGGTGTTGTGGATTTAGTGCAATACAATTAGACTACAAATTCTGGAGTGCGAGGTTATCATTAATAACAATGAAAAGCACAGTAACATGACAAGTTTGCATTTTGTAATAATAACAAAACTACTAATTACTAACTTTTATGTATTAATAAAGGTTATATCTTGCAAATGGTGCTAACTATCCTAATCTTTATTAATTTGAGATTTCGTATTATAACTTGCTTGTACACCACTGAATTAAGCATAATCATGTTACGTGCAGAGTGAACTATATCCAAGATTGATTCAGGATGTGCAGCTTGTGATAAATGAGCTGGGAAACGTTACTGTTCTTTGGGAGGAGCTATGGCTCAGCACACTTCAAGATATTCACACAGGTATGTTTGACCTTGCTTAAACGAGGCTTTTGTTGTTTCTGATGCCATTTATTTGAATATGCATTTGTTTTTTAGATGCCAAAAATTCTGTGGGATGTAAGTGTTCTCTTTTCAGTCTTATATAACTTGGATATGAAACTATATGCCAGTACATGCTTTAATCACAAATGAGCTACTGCACACTGGGACCTGAATATATGTGTGCGCCAGACATAAAAATTGGTGTACTGTTTTCAACCTGACCCATTTATTTAATTTAATTTTTGTTTCAGATGTAATGAGGCGCATAAATGTGCTGAAAGAGGAAGCTGCACGAATTGCAGAAAATGTTACTCTTAGCCAGAGTGAGAAAAACAAGATAAACGCTGCTAAATATTCAGCTATGATGGCTCCTATTGTTGTGGCCTTGGAGCGTCGTCTAGCTTCTACGTCTCGGAAACCTGAAACACCTCATGAAGTATGGTTCCATGAGGAGTATAAAGATCGGTTGAAATCAGCCATCATCGCCTTCAAGACCCCTCCAGCATCAGCTGCAGCACTTGGTGATGCATGGCGTCCATTTGATAACATTGCTGCATCCTTAGGATCTTATCAGAGGAAGTTATCAATTCCTTTAAGGGAAGTCGCACCACAACTGGCTCTACTATCATCGTCTGATGTTCCAATGCCTGGTCTTGAGAAGCAAGACACAGTCTCTGAAGCTGACAGAGGTCTCAGTGCTAATCTTCAGGGAATTGTCACCATTGCTTCGTTCTCTGAGGAGGTGGCTATCATATCAACCAAGACTAAACCTAAGAAACTAGTTATTCTTGGTTCAGATGGTCAAAAGTACACATATCTCTTGAAGGGCAGGGAAGATCTCCGCCTTGATGCCAGAATCATGCAGCTCTTGCAAGCTATAAATGGTTTTCTGCATACATCTCTTGCAACTCATAGTCACTTTCTTGGTGTTCGCTATTATTCTGTGACTCCAATTAGTGGCCGGGCTGGCCTCATCCAGTGGGTAGACAATGTAATTAGTATATACAGTGTCTTTAAGTCCTGGCAAAACCGCATCCAATTGGCTCAGCTCTCAGCAGTGGGTGGCAGCAGTTCAAAAAGTTCTGTTCCTCCAGCTGTTCCCCGACCCAGTGATATGTTCTATGGTAAAATCATACCAGCGCTCAAAGAGAAAGGTATAAGGAGAGTAATTTCACGAAGAGACTGGCCTCATGAGGTGAAGCGTAAAGTTCTTCTGGAGCTTATGAAGGAGACTCCTAGACAGCTTCTTTATCAAGAACTTTGGTGTGCTAGTGAAGGATTCAAAGCGTTCAGTTCAAAACAGAAGAGGTAACTGACACTCATGAAAACACTCTTTACGGTGCTAACAATCTGTATTGCATTGATTTATGTAATTAGCTAAGCTTTAACAACCTGCTTGAGATCTATTAATTGCACTGTCAGTGGAGCTTCCAGTTCCTCAACCTAGTCATCATGCTTTATAGCATTCTTATTGTAGCATATATACTATTAATCAAAGATGATTCCTCACGTGGTGTCCACTTTAGACTTTCCAAATAACTCCCAGGTAAGGTGAATAGGTGGTTGAAATTAAAAATATTAAACAATAAATTCCATTTCTCTCAAATTGCATATACCTTTAGCAGGTATAACTGCTCATGGAGTTACAAGGAGACGGGAATGCATATATTTATATTATGTAAATATTGTTGACTTGCACAATGTGAATAATATACTGGGTTTGACACTATAATTTGTGGAGCAGAATCAGCATTTTAATTTGATAGGTGAGGTAAGGTACATTGAAATATTAATCCATTATAAGATCAGTTTCCTTTTATCCCCCCTTTTTGTGGTAGAGTATAGTCTTTTTGCATTCTGATATATTTTAGTACTTGGCTATTAGATTGTTTTTGAGCAATCAGATACTATTGTTTCATAAAAAAAGTATACACTATGTTGTAAACCATTTAGTGTTTAATGTGTTCTTCACTTTGTAGGTTTTCTGGAAGTGTTGCTGCCATGAGCATGGTGGGCCATATTCTTGGCCTTGGGGATAGACACCTGGATAATATTCTAATGGATTTCTGTAGTGGTGATATAGTACATATTGATTACAATGTTTGTTTTGATAAAGGGCAAAGATTAAAAATTCCAGAAATTGTTCCCTTCCGCCTTACACAGATCATTGAAGCAGCGTTAGGGATGACTGGGATAGAAGGTACCTTCAGGTCAAACTGTGAAGCAGTTATTGGTGTTTTGAGGAAGAACAAAGACATACTCTTGATGTTACTTGAAGTGTTTGTTTGGGATCCTCTTGTGGAATGGACACGGGGAGATTTTCATGATGATGCTGCAATTGCTGGTGAAGAAAGGAAGGGCATGGAGTTGGCTGTCAGTCTGAGTTTATTTGCATCACGTGTGCAGGAAATTCGTGTTCCCTTACAGGTACTTATTCTGAAACCGAAGCTTGTATATGCCTTTGTGGTGAAAATGTGGGTTGTTCTTAGTCACTGCCTTCTATTATTTCATTTATCCTGATGGCTGAAAACAATCTCGAACATACATAGAATTCAATTTCAACCTAGCGCATTGTATGTGACTCTTTTGATTTTATTATATATCTGCAAATGTCCTGAAGTTCTGGTCTTTGCATTGGCACATTATGCCTATTGTATCTACATCTATCCTTGGTTATGTGTGTGCATGAATATATGTTTCAATATATTTATATGCCCATAGTGGAACTTGTTTGATCATGTGAATGGCACCTTGATGTCCTTTATTGTGACCAGGAACACCATGATCTTTTATTGGCTACTCTACCAGCTGTTGAATCTGCTCTTGAGGTGGGTAACTCCCTTTTATTATTATTATTATTATTATTATGTACTTTTGTGCGCCTGAAATTTGTTTTTGATTTTTGGGAAATGTTGTACCAGAGGTTTGCTGATGTTCTAAACCAATATGAACTTACATCTGCACTCTTTTATCGAGCTGATCAAGAGAGATCTAACCTCATTCTGCATGAGACATCTGCGAAGTCAATGGTTGCTGAAGCAACTAGCAATTCAGAGAAAATTCATGCTTCGTTTGAAATTCAGGCTCGAGAATTTGCTCAGGCGAAGGCCTTGGTTGCTGAGAAATCTCAAGAGGCAGCAACCTGGATGGAACAACATGGAAGCATCCTCGATGCTTTACGAAGCAATTTACTTCAAGAAATAAATGCCTTTGTAAAGCTGAGTAGTATGCAGGAAACCTTGTCTCTTACGTCGGCCGTCCTGGTGGCTGGGGTTCCACTGACTATTGTTCCTGAGCCTACACAAGCACAATGCTACGATATAGATAGGGAAGTCTCTCAACTAGTATCTGAATTGGACGATGGACTCTCTTCTGCGATAAATGCACTTCAAGTATATTCTTTGGCTTTGCAAAGAATTTTACCATTGAATTACATTACAACAAGTGCAGTTCATGGCTGGGCACAGGCTCTGCAGCTATCAGCGAGTGCTCTTTCCTCTGATATCCTTTCTCTTGCTAGAAGACAGGGTGCTGAACTTATTTCCAAAGTACATGGGGATAATACTGATTCTATCATACACAGTCATGATGATATGTGTCTTAAAGTGAAAAAGTATGCTCTAGAGATAGAGAAGCTTGAAGAGGAGTGTGCTGGACTAGTGAACTCTATTGGCTTGGAGACTGAATCAAAGGCTAAGGATCGGCTTTTGTCTGCTTTTATGAAATACATGCAATCTGCTGGTCTTGCAAAGAAAGAAGATGCTATTCTTTCCATTCAATTTGGGCAATCTAAATATGATGGGAATGGGACAAAGGATGCTAAATTGCGTGGGGAGCTAAATGAGAAAAAGGAAAAGGTTTTGTTTGTTCTGAACTCAGCAGCCAGTTATTTGTACAATGAAGTCAAGCATAAGGTGCTCGATATATTCAATGACTCAAATAAACGGAGAAATGCAAACAACCAGTTACAATATGAATTTGAAACTATTTTCTGTGGGTTTGAAGAGCAAGTAGAGAAGTGTATACTTCTAGCAGGGTTTGTTAATGAACTTCAGCAATTGATTGGTAGAGATGGTCCTAGTGGTGGTGACACAGATAAAGACCATCCAGGATATTACTCTGATAGAAATTGGGCCTCCATTTTTAAAACCATTTTACTTTCCTGCAAGAGCTTGATTGGGCAAATGACTGAAGCTGTTCTTCCAGATGTTATAAGATCTGCAGTTTCACTGAATTCTGAAGTCATGGATGCATTTGGACTAATCTCACAAATTCGTGGTACTATTGATACAGTACTTGAGCAATTTATAGAGGTAGAGATGGAGAGGGCTTCTTTAGTTGAACTGGAACAGAACTACTTTTTTAAGGTTGGTCTCATTACCGAGCAGCAGTTGGCTCTTGAAGAAGCTGCCATGAAAGGTAGGGATCATCTTTCATGGGAAGAGGCAGAGGAGCTTGCATCCCAAGAAGAAGCTTGTAGGGCACAGCTGGACCAACTCCATCAAACTTGGAACCAAAGGGATTTGCGCACTTCCTCTCTCATAAAGAGAGAATCAGATATAAAGAATGCCCTGGCTACTTCTGCCCACCATTTTCACTCTCTAGTTGGCGTCAAAGAGGAAGGAGAGCTGCATGTCTCAAAAAGCAAAGTGCTATTGTCGATGCTTGTTAAGCCCTTTACTGATTTGGAATCAATTGATAAAGTGTTTTCTTCATTTGGATCCACGTCTCACTCAAATGAGATTTCTAATTTAGCAGATTTGATGAGTTCAGGGTACCCAATATCTGAATATGTTTGGAAGTTTGGCAGCTCATTGAATCATCATTCTTTCTTTGTTTGGAAATTAGGGGTTATTGATTCTTTTCTTGATTCCTGCCTAAATGATGTAGCTTCATCTGTGGATCAAACTTTAGGGTTTGACCAGCTCTACAATGTCGTTAAGAGAAAGCTTGAAATGCAACTTCAAGAGCATCTTGGTCGATACCTGAAAGACCGAGTTGGCCCTTGTTTATTGGCTAGCGTAGATAAAGAAAATGAGCGTTTGAAGCAACTGACAGAGGCTACAAAGGAAGTTTCTCTTGATCAAGTTAAAAGAGATGTTGGGGCTCTGAAAAGGGTTCAGCTTATGCTTGAGGAATTCTGCAATGCACATGAAACTGCCAGAGCAGCAAGGGTAGCTGCATCTCTAATGAAAAAGCAAGTGAATGAGCTCAGAGAGGCTCTTTGGAAGACTGGCCTAGAGATTGTTCAGATGGAATGGATGCATGATGCTACTTTGAACCCTTCTCATAGTAGCAGGGTCATGTTTCAGAAATTTCTTTCTGGTGATGATAGTTTATACCCTATCGTCTTAAAACTGAGCAGACCTAACATGTTGGAAAGTTTACAATTTGCTGTGTCAAAGATAGCTAGGTCTATGGAGTCACTGCAAGCTTGTGAACGAACTTCTCTTGCAGCTGAAGGGCAGCTTGAGAGAGCAATGGGGTGGGCCTGTGGTGGCCCAAACTCCAGTGCAACAGGAAATAATTCAAGCAAGACTTCTGGAATTCCTCCCGAATTTCATGACCATCTAATGAGGCGAAGGCAACTACTATGGCAAGCTAGAGAAAAGGCATCAGATGTTATAAAAATTTGCATGTCTATATTGGAGTTTGAAGCATCAAGAGACGGTATTTTCCATTCGCCTGGAGAGATCTATCCATTCAGGACTGGTGCAGATGGTCGAACATGGCAGCAAGCTTACTTGAATGCACTAAAAAGATTGGATATTACTTACCATTCTTTTGCTCGTGAGTTTCTAATTTTTTTGGTGATCAACTTGTTTCTGGTACTTCTTTCTCATCCATATGAGTCCTAAATGTGCAGTTTGTTGTTTCTGGTATTAGGCACTGAACAAGAATGGAAGGTTGCAGAAAGGACCATGGAAACTGCTTCTAGTGGATTATCTTCTGCAACCAACGAACTTAGTGTTGCCTCTCTTAGAGCAAAGTCAGCTTCAGGTGATGCCTACTTTTCCACATATACTAATGGATGCATCTTCCACTTTATACTAGTTAATATTTATTAGAAAAGAAATAAGTAAATACCACACAATCCCATCTGTGCAATACGTATATCTACAAATCATGTGAGACCTGCTGGTTTTTGTCATTTACAGGTGATTTACAAAGCACCGTGCTTGCAATGAGTGACTGTGCATGCGAAGCCAGTGTCGCACTGAGTGCATATGCCCGTGTGTCAAATCGTCATTCTGCTTTGACTTCTGAATGTGGTTCCATGCTCGAAGAGGTATGGGCTACAACATTGATGCTAATTGATTTTTCCTTTTGAGCATATTTTAATGTACTTTGTACATTTATATACTGTATTGAAATACTCGTCAAATAGCCGTAAACTTGTGTACCAATATTATATGCACAGCTGAGATGTTCATTGTTGCATGGCATTGCCATATTAGCTATCATGTTTTTGAATAAATATTGTAAATATTTTTGTACCTCGAGATTTAGTTTTTTCTAATAGATGCATGCATTTTTATAGGGTCCTTTATATTGATCCATGCTCAATTTTACCATGTTATCTTCACTGTGCTTGAGCCCTTACTACTTTCTTAAAAACTCAATTATGTAAAAGTTAATTTCATTTTTGATGATTTTAATTTTATTCTTTTTATTCCCTTTGAGTCCTTTGAATTTGAGGTTTAATTCTGAAGTCATTCCAATAAATTGGCAATGTTTTAAATTTTAGCTTTCTTCTAATTGTTAGTCATACATCCAGTAGAAACAGTTTATGATTTTAAAAGGTGATGGATAGATTGCCCATAAACTTTATGATCAAGTATCGAAACAGCATTACTGAATTTTTCTTTCCTTTCTTTTTCTTCTGGAATTAGAATTTCTCAAGGATCTTATCAGCTGGCACTCTATTTCCCTTTTCATTTTTTAATTGTTCTTTTGTGGGGGATGGCTTCGTTGTGTTACTAATACTGCTACTTTGAATAGGTTCTTGCAATAACTGAAGATCTACATGATGTTCACAGTCTTGGAAAGGAGGCTGCTGCAGTACACTGTTCTCTTGTACAAGAGCTCTCAAAGGTTTTCCTTGTCTCACAATTATTATTTTATATTTGAGTGTAGTTTACTTATTCCATCAGTTTTGTATGAAAATATTAATATATCTGGTTGTTTTCAAGTATGTTAATAACCACATATGCTGTTTGTTGACATCTTGGGCAGGCAAATGCAATTCTTCTTCCACTGGAAACAGTGTTGTCCAAGGATGTAGCTGCCATGACTGATGCTATGGCTAGGGGAAGGGAGACCAAGACGGAAATATCTCCCATTCATGGACAAGCAATATACCAGTCTTATTCTTTAAGAATTAGGGAGGCTCGTCAGGCCATAGAGCCTTTGGTGCCCTCCCTTACGTCATCTGTGAAGGGGCTCTATTCCATGTTGACTAGGCTTGCACGAACTGCAAGTCTCCATGCTGGGAATCTTCATAAAGTATAGTCACAGTCTTGACATAAATCATACTTTTTGATAACTACATGTTAAATAATATGAACTCTGTCTCTCTCATCTTGGATAGGCTCTTGAAGGACTGGGAGAAAGTCAGGAAGTAGAATCACCAGTAATTGATGTATCGAGGCCAGATCTTGCTGCTGATGCTACTGGATTTGATGAAAAGGAGGAGAAAGAGAGCCTCTCCATGTCAAATGGTGAAAGCACCAAAGATTTTCTTGGCATTACTGGACTTCCATTGGAAGCGAAAGGATGGTTATCTCCGCCAGATAGTATCTGCAGTAGTAGTACAGAATCTGGCATTACCTTAGCTGAAGAGAGTTTTCCAGGTAGCTTCAATGATCTAGAAGATATAGGACAACAGCTTTTGCTTGGGCCTAGCAGCAGAGAGGCTACAGATTATCAAAATACCGCTCCTTACTCTCAAAATGATAACCAAGAAATCACAGATTCTGCGCAGTTCGAATCAAAGTACACACAGGTTGATAACATTCATGTTGGTTCTTTCAAGTCAACACTTAGTGACCCAAATGAATATCCCCAGGCTGTGGCATCACCAAGTGATGAATCTGCAACTGTTGGTCCTGAAATTTTGCGTCCATCAAATGAGAACACACAGGAGAAGTTTGGGAGTAAAGAGGAAATATCTTCACTAAACAAGGTCAAAATAAAGGATGAAAATCGTGATGCTATGCAGGCTTCTAGCCGAGTAGGCAGGGGTAAGTATCATGCCTATCTATAAAATCATCTACTTGTATTCTTTTTTCTCTGCTCTTTAATATGTATATCTACTGTTTCCTTTCCATCCCTTTTTTAACTTTCCCAGATCAAGTCTACACAGTTTAACATCTGAGCAGGATTTTCATTTCAAAGTTCAACTCATCCCATTTCTCATTGAAAATGCCCGCCGTTCATAATATTGTTATTTCTTTTATTTCCTTATAAATTTTATTTACGAAAAAGAAGTAACTAGATTGATATATTGGAATTATCATTTCCATAATCATAGCATGGTGATAAGTGTTAAAACTAATAAGCTTATTACAAGATGAAAATGTGTCTCAATGACTTAGAGTGGAAGGAAAACGACAAAATGGTTAGTTCTCTTGTTTGGTTTCATAATAAAGAAGAAACCATTAATGAAGGAAACCAGGCTCCCTTCAAGGGCCTTCTGACCCAGGTTTCTGCTTCCCCTAAAGAGTGAGGGGAATACTAGGTAACAGGTAGAATTCCAAAGTTCCACTAACCATCAGCCATTTAGGGGTAGAAATGGAAAATTAGGATAACAAGGGCTGTAACAGTAATATTGCTTTTATATAAACTCCACTTCACTTTTCTCTTTTTTCTCATATTGAAGATTACAACATGGACAACAGATTTATACCCTCTCTTCCGCACTATTACTTCCATTGTTCTTTCCTTCAAGTATTTCACCGTGCTCAATTTAACTACTGTATAAAGTTCTCACTTAAGAGTTCAGAGACGAGGTGGGCAATGGGAGGGGAATGGGTAGTGCCGGAAGGGGGAGGGGGATCCAGGTGACTTGAAAGCTGGGCAGAATCACAAAAAAAAGTGGTGTGAGAGCAAGACTATGAATTGATGGAAAACTCTCAAGATTGAGAGCGGGAAGAGGACTGACTAAGTTTTGGATGTGGTTAAAATAAATTTGTGTTAATATGTTTGGTATGAAGATAAAATTATGAAACGGATCCAAAGATTTAGGTGGGGAAATCAGTATGCAACCTTATTTTGTGAAAGAACACACTAAATGTTTTAATGTGGTTCAACAGCATTTCTGCGTTATTATGTATAATATGGTGATATGTCTTAAATTGGTCTCCCTTAGTCGTTAATATGTTTTCATGTGGTAAGTCAATCTGACCCACCCCACCCCATCCACACCCTCCAACTCTGCATTCACTGTGCCTGAATACATACTACTTTTTGTCTGGTGATTGCTGGGTGCTTAATAGCTTGAGAAAAAAAGTAATATACTTTTGGTTCTTTTTATAGGTAAAAACCCTTACGCAATGTCGGTCTTGAGGCGAGTTGAGATGAAACTAGATGGTCGAGATATTGCTGAGAACAGGTAACTGCTTCTTCTGGAGTTCTGTGTAGGTTGTTGGTGATAATCGGTATTGACATTGGCTCTTTTTTTTATTCTCAGAGAAATTAGCATCTCAGAACAAGTTGACTATCTACTTAAGCAGGCCACTAGTGTGGACAATCTTTGCAACATGTATGAAGGTTGGACACCATGGATTTGAACTTGTGAAGATGATGTGTTTCCAAGTCTGTTTATCAGGAATGTTGGGGTCGTTCATTTTTGCCGTGCATAATCAGACAATCGAGCATGGAACCTTTTGCATCCTTGGCAAACTTCAGCAACCCCGGCTTTCTGTTCGTTTCAAATCTCCTGGCCCTTGATCATTAAATGTGCCATGGTTATCTTTGGAAAGAAACTGGCCACAAATGTCCAATAACTGCATTAGGCATGTGCCCACCCTATAATGGTCAGCAGTTAATTAGGTGGAAAACATGCGGTGCCTCGACGAAATTAATGAATGTTTCATGCACACCAGTCTTGCAGCTTGAAGCTGAACTCGATTTCCGAACAAAACAAGGGCTTGCTTAGCTGCCTTCACTGCTTTAGTCCTTTTATGAAGATGGGACAACCTCACACTATTATCCAAAGTAGAAAACTGTTGGAGGTTTGAAAAAGGTTTTTCCACAGTTGCAATTTAAAGTAAGAGGATTTTGGATTTGTGGCAGCTCGCTCGCATGGTGTATTACATATCTCTGCTCCATTCTCAGTATCTCCCAAAGCAGTCTCTAGAAAACCAACACGATCTCCATATCGCAAATTTGCTTACCAATGTGAGTGCAGCATCAATCTTTTGTTCTGTTGTATATTTAAATGCATTTTTTCCCAGAAGTACTCTTTGCGTTTATATATATGCTCAGCCAGGTTGTCCAGTTCTTCTCCTACCAATTTGAAAGGCAATCAGTTTATTTTTCCACAGGTTGCATTTCAGAAAGAGCAGGATCTTCATCTCTGCAGGAATACGAAAACTACAACACAACCTGAAATGCGTTTTTGGACAGTGCCATCCTCTTTCATAGTTGGAAACTTTGAGAGTAACCTTTCTTTCACATTTTTTTTTTCTTCTTCTAGATATCTACTGTATTGGGGGCGGATGGTAAGAATGACGGTTGAAACTAACAAAACAGAGCAGTGGTATTCTTAATAAAAAGATGCACTAAACTAAATCCAGCCCTCTTTTGATAAAATCTGATCCAGATTTTGGTACTCAGTTTGACTCTCGGGAATCGAATTTATTATTATCATTCTCTGAAGGGCAACCCATATACTGGAGAAAGATTTGCATGTCACAAGGATAGCAAAACATCCCCATCCAATCATGCTCCATCGTTTTGAATTCTTATCACGCGTGGTAGAGTGTGATTGATTGGGAATAGCAAAATAGTGTCATCTCTGTGTACAAGTTTTTCTTCAAATATTGATTTGGGACTACCCTTGTTTGTGTGTGTGGCCAGACTGGTGATATTGTCTACCGGCCGGACCAAAGAATTTTTCTCACTTAACCTAACTAAAGTTACGATTTCGGGCCATCAGAAAAGAAATACAGGAAGCCTTATGAGGTCCATAGGATGAGTAAATGCCCAATGTTTTCATTTCCATATCGTTCTTTTCTAATACCACTAGCTAGCTTGCCGTGGTTTTTGGGACTTCCTGTGGCCAGACAAGAACGTTCAATGAAACTGACCAACGTAGGTGCCTGTTTCTATAAAAACAAGCCCACAGATAAAAAATATATATACATATATATAGAACCTACCAAGTTCCCTAAATTATCCAAACACATAAAGCTTCAAAAATATCCAACCCCGAACTTTCAAAATCTCCCCCTTTCTAATTTCACAAGCATTTCAAGGTTGAAGATATTCAGTCATGTCTGCAGTGGCAAGTATGTGGAGTAGTGAGATGAACAAGCGAACCCGAAAGGATCAAACCCTTGCCTCTAATGCCTCGGGCTCAACTGATGCTGGGTCTAGCCAGGAGGTGCAAGCAAAAGGAGGGATCAACTCAACTGTCTTAGCTCCGATTTTCGGCCGAGTCGTGGGTGCCAACTCGCTTTTGACTAGCTATTCTGAGGCTTCAATTTCCATGCTTGTTGATTGGTTTAGTGCTTGAAGGATGTTGCTTCGCCATCTCTGTTTCCTTATCTTCGTTTTCTCTTTAAGTATTCAATAAAAGTATTGTACAGTTTTCAACACTGAAATTATGACATAAGGCCAATAGTTTTTTTTAAATATATGTTTTTATTTTATTTTATAAAATAACAAATTTCATTACATAAACTCTAGTTTTGGGCTAGTAGATCATATAAAAAAAAAACCAGAGATGGCATAATTTAAAAGAAAAAAAAGGGAAGCTGCCGCAGCTCTTTCAATATGGTTGAAACGTGACAAAGCTAGGTCACTGTAAAAAGCTTAGACTCGTATGTGATCAAAGGCAGACTTCATATAGTTCTTGGCACTTTGTTGAAGCTGTATATATTCCTTGTAGTTCATGGCAAGGTATTTGGGAGCTTGGCCTTCCTTTTCCAACAACTCTGGAGCTGGTGCAACGATTGTATCTGCAGATGGTCCATGCGGTATGGCGATCGATATCCTTGTAGCTTTGTTGTTCACGGTGGCTCGATGCATTACGCTCTTGTATTTACCATTAGTTAGAATCTGCAAGAAACCGAACAGGTTTAGATAAATTGTTGTATAACATGTTGAGTTGAGAAAAGTTAAAAATTAAAAAACCTGCATCTGGTCAGCAAGGTTGACAAAGAAACCGTTGGGAGGTCCGTCAACGGTGAGCCACTTGCCGTTGTGCTCAACTTGGAGGCCTTTCATCTCATTCTGGATGAGGAGGGTGACAAGGCCATGATCAGTGTGATGGGGTATACCAATTGCATGTTCTGGCTGAGGGCAAGGCGGGTAGTAGTTGGCGGCGAGCATTTGTATGCCACGATCCATGTTCATGGCGTTGTGTATGTAGTTTGGCCCCAACCCCAAGCTTTCTGAGATTGCTCTTGTTATCTCCAACGCAACTTCTCGGGCTCTCTTGCTGAACTCCATTGAGACCTCACTGAAGCAAGCCGGCTTGTAGAGGGAGTAGAATTCGGGATGCACCCTGACCTTGAAGAAGTCCCTCCAGAGAAGGAATTTATCCAATGCCAGATTATAGCTAGTTCCATACTTGAACATCTCCAGCACATCGTTCCCCGATTTGAACTCATTCTTCTCCTCGTCCGGTAGACTGAAAAATCCATGGCATGCTTCGATCATCGCCTTCATGAGGCTCTCAGGGACTCCATGGTTAATGGCCTGCAATGCACATGATTATAATAAGTTGTTAATTTTTTAATTCGTTGATTATATAACTGCATGTATATTTGCATGTCCACTTACTATGAAGAAGCCCCATTCTTGACAAATTTTGACGAGGTCATGGATGATTTTTGACCGTTGATCTGGAGATCCTGAGGTGAGAAGAGACATGTCGACGATGGGAATTGCAAATTCAGGGTCGTTGGGATCTGCTTCATCGTTGGGGTTTATGGTGAAGCCATATGCAGAAGGAACAGAGTTGAGAGCAGGTGATTCAGCAAGTGATTTGATGCTCGTTACTTTCAATGCCTCAGTGCTTTGAGCAGCAGCAACTTCAGCCATATCTAAACTTAACTAAGAAGATGATGATTAGTAATTAGAAGATAGAAATTGAGAGGGAAGCAAGAGTGTGATGAGTTGTTCTATTTGAAAGAAGTGGTTCTTATTTATAGCTACTTAGAGCCAAGTATCTCAACTTTCACCGGGTCAAAATACAACTAAATAAATGGCTTAAGCAAAATATATACAAGGGTCAACTACATTTTGGTAAGAGTAATGCTATTTAGATATACAAGATTGACTATATTAGCCAACCACCTTATGTGGCAACTGATGTGGTCATGCCATGTCAATTAAAAAAAAGAATCAACGGACATTTGGGAACACAAAAGGGGTTTATGTTGGCATTAATTAGTGTTGAAAAAAAGTTTATATTGACACTTTTGGTGCCCTATATACTAAAGTAATATATTCACGCTAAATTGGACACCAAAAGTCTCCATACGTTGCTTTTGTAGACACTAAGGCCATCTCCAGCCATGGGCTAAACAAAATTTTGGCCAAATTTGGAGGGTCACATTTGGCCCGTTAGCCCTCCAACTGGGCCACATGTAGCCTAGCTTTGGCGTAGGTCAAATTTTTTGTAGAACCCATGCATGTGCTTTTGAAGAAGATAAATTATGAAGTGTGGGTAAGAGCACGAATCATCTCGTACAAATGCATATCCAACCACCAACATTAAAAACGCTGATGTCATCAATGACGTCAGCTGGATATATATATATATATATATTAAAAGCCTTTTAAAATGTTTTCAAGTCGTGTTGTTTAAGAAAAAATTATAAAAAATTAATGGTCGTGACCATTGGAGGTCAGACCATTGAAACCCATCCTTTTTTCTTTTTCCTTTTTTATAAATATGGTCACCTTTTTAAATGTTTTTAATTCGTGTTATTTAAGAAAAAATTATAAAAAAATACTAATCATGACCGTTGGAGCCCGAAAAATTATGTTTTCAAATTTTAAATGTTTTAAATGTTTTAAAATGTTTAAAATGTTTTCAATTCATGTTTTCACATGTACTTTTTAAATGTTTTAAATGTTTTCTGTTTTCAATTCGTGTTATTTAAGAAAAAATTATAAAAAAATTCAACACGTGTCACTTGAAAATCATAGTATGAAAAATTATTAAGATTCCTTCCGGATAAGACGTGCCACGTGGACACAAAATCTTATCAGAAATCTTGTCATATATGGAATATTGTCTCTAAATAGTAGTTTAATTAAATTAAACAATACATAGTTGTAGAAATATATATGAGTGTTGTACCATAGTTTTTTTCAAAATAATAAAATATGAAGGACCCTAAAATAAAGCCTTGCATGTTTGGAGACGAAAAAATTTAGCCATGCACTATTCTTTAAAAAATTAATATTTTAGAGGGCTAAATTTTTAGCCCTGAACTACATTTAGCCATATGACTGGAGATGGCCTAATGCCCATGTCTTGTTGACCCAAAAATAAGAAGGACAAACTACAGTAAACCCCCCAACCTATAGGGTCATTTATGATTACATATCCGATTTTGGGGACATTTACCATTACATACTCAACGTTGCGGAAACCCTACAATTTTGCCATATCTGTTAGCCAAACTGTTAGTGAGTCTGTTAAATACTGATGTGTCAAAAGTGGGACCCCTTTTTTTGTTGACGTGGACCAAAAATTAATAAAAAAATTATGTACTTATTAAAATAAAAGAAAAAACCATAAATTAAAAAAAAAAACTAAAAAACCATCCAAAAAAAAACTCATCTTCTCCGCAGCCCCACCCTCTTCCCTAGAGAAAAAAAATAGATTTTCTATTTAAACCCCACACTTCTCTTAGTTCACCCCATCTTTTAATTTAAATTTTTACAATTTCTAAGAAAACCTCACTATCTTCCCAAACTACCCTTAAATACACCCCAAACTGAAAAAATAAGAAATAAAAGAGATTTTCTATTTAAACCCCACAATTTTCTTTGTTCCCAGCAAAAAAAAACACAAACAAATAGAACCCTAAACTCAAAATTTAATACTTTCTAAAGAAAGAGAACAACTTTACCTCTCTCCAAGAACTGTAACTGGAATTCCAACACTTGGGTATTGTTGAGTTGATAATCAACAAGCCTTTCCATCAACTTCCACACATATTTAAAGAGGTAGACTCATCTATTTTCTATGTCTTTAAAAGAGAAGAGTAATCTGGCAATAAGATGTAGAGGAGTTTGTATTTTTTAAAAACTTGATATGAAGAGTGGTGGGGAGTGTGGGAGTGGGGTGTGTGTATAGATGTACTAGGGTTAATTATTAAGTTGGATGACTTTTTTTGTCTTTTTACACAATAATAAAACTTACAGCTTAATGATTTAAGTATTTGGGTGAATAAAAAGAAACGCGGGGTTTAAATAGAAAATCTCAAAGAAAAAAAAAAGCTAACTTCCAGCCTAACCTCTCCAACCCACCCTCCGCCAAAAAACAACCACCAAAAATTACTGTAGTTTGTCCAAAACAGAAAGTCATTGAAAAAATAAATAATTAAGTTGCCATCAATCCCGTTCAACAGCCCACCAACATTTTAAAAAAGGAAAAAACGGCAATGAGAAAAGCCTTATTTTCATACCTAGTTTTTCATTCTTGGTCATGAGCTGAACCGACCATCTAGAAAAACCTTCTTTTCCTTCGCCTCTGGCACCATATAAGCCTTCAAGTTTTTTCATCTTTGTAGATTAATCCAGACGCTTTGAATCGATCTGATTGACATAATTCTTGATCAACAGTGTTATAGTACGTAGCAGTTGGAAGAAATTAATTAGGAGATGACTTAGAGAATTAATTCTCAAGCTTTGGACGGTCGAACAAGTTTTGGTTCAAAAATTCTCAAGCTTTGGACACTACAGCACGATTTCAATAAGAAACACACAGATGACTTAGTAGGTCCTCCTAATTACTTCAACTTTTCTTTAATTTTTCTTGTGTCTACTTCTCATCTCTCAATTATTAGGGCTTAAAGCTAATGTCAAGCCAACCAGGACCCCCCACGTGGGCTGGAATATGTGGGTCAGGCCGGGGCAATAAACCAAGCCGGATTATGCCTATTTTCGAACCTAAAATATATTTGGGTCATATCAAATCATAAAATTGCATAAAAATTAGTGAGTCACATGACACAATTGCTACCTTCCCAAAACGAATTTATTGCTCAAAACAAAACAAATTTAGTGCCCTATAACTAAAATCATTCAAAAATATTGCAGGGAGAAGGATGGTGGTTGAAGGGAAGAAGGAGTGAGGAGCGTGGGGGTATTTAAAATAAATTGTATCTTTTATTATTTGAAGTCACTTAGTTCTATATTATTGGAAATGTGAGTTTACATGTGGGCTACGTTAGCATTTTAACAAAAAATTTGACGAAAACTTACGATAGAGACCAATTTGATGTACAAAGAGTAATCTTCAAGACCAACTATGTCAAACAAAAACCTTAAGGACGAAAATCAATGGAAGCGTGAGCGGCCTCTCTCTATGTATGCTTTGATGACAAAGAAGAAACCCAAAATAAAACTCAAGACACCCAAATAGACGACACTACTCAAGGCACCCAAGCCTTATCTAGCATAGGGACAACTCATGGCTCAAAGGACAGTGTGACATGTAATAGATAAGGTATTTCTTTGGTCTTCATTGGGGTTATGCTCCATCGTAGCTCATCTTAGAATTCAAAACGAACGAATTGTCATATTTCTCTTTTCCCTCTACATAACGCCTTAATCAAATTTCCATGTCTCATTTCGATGCCCCAACAAATATAATCAAATTTTTTTTTTCCTTTACATGACCTAAGTCTGAAGAGAGTGGATAAAGAAACTAGCAATTGATGAGGACATCGAAAATGGAGTTTTTGTTGATTACAACTTCTGATTTCTGAAATTGAATATTCTGTGATTGAATCATGATGTTCGATGATCTTCAGTCTTCAGAGATTAAAGAGCTGGTATCTGGAAAACCAACTGATTTGCAATGGCCAGACATTAACCCTCACACCATCAATGGTCTATGGGATGGAGCCAATTCCACTCAGTGGATGTCTTCAAAGGAGCTCTTCCCCATTCCTTGAAGAAGGGATGAGATGGATTTGGGGAAGTTGGAGATGGATTTTTATTTTTATTTTATAAATATATATAATTATTTTTTAACTTTAGATGAATTATTTTTTTCAATAAATAAATTGACGGAATTGAGGCATGTGATTGAATTTGTTTACTACTAAAATTACGATGACTGAATTTGATTTCGAGGCAATTAACTTTAATATTTATAGCCCATACCCAATGTGAAGCTTAAAATGGACATGATAGGATTGGTGGGCTGGACTGGATAGGATTTTTTCATTTAAAATGGACATGGATCCTGGCCATTGTTTGGTGGGCTTAAAATGCATCATGGACTGGATGTAGTTATTGGACACTAGTCCATAATAACACTGGCTCTAGAACCCATCGCTAGACATGGGTTTCGAAGCCAACCACGCCTCTTCATTCTTTGATTCACGAGAACTTTCTCTGGTTTGTTTTGCTGCCTTCTATTCTCTCTCTCTCTCTCTCTCTCTCTCTCTCTCTCTCTTCTGCTCTCTCTTCCCCTTTGCCATATCTTCGCATCTTCCAGTCGGTCCATCAAAGCTTGAGATCTGATTTAAAGGAGGCCTTGTTCTCGAGATCTTATGAGGGAGCCTTGCGATTCTTGCTTGTTTGGGCTCTTGGGTGTTTGGTTGCGGAGATGGAGAGTGGAAAATCGATATGGGATCACAGCCCTGGTGTGAATATTTTCAAGCTCTTGATGAGAAAGCTATGGACTGCTGAGATGCTTTTGAGCCACCCCTTTGTTTCTGATTATGACACCGTTTTGGTGGAAGACAAGGAAGAGCTCTTTCGGTGGATCACCATCTCCAAGAGGCAATTTTGATTTCCCAGATTGGGTTTCAATGGCAAGTTATGAAATTTCACAAGGATTTGGGGATTTCCCAGATTGCGTCTAGTCAAGAGTTTGAGTCATAGTCCTGTGATTCAAATATTTTTTAAGAATTGTATTTATTATTATAATTTTAATAAATTTATTTGTATTTGTTTTTAATTTTGCTATTTTTGTTCTGGTCCTACAATCTCAACTTGGTGTTTATTGCACCAAACAACTGCTTAAAATCCAATCATATCCCAACCAGTCTAATATATCCAATCTAGCCTACCAAACGGGGCCTAAATTGCTTCCATGAGGTCTATTGTCCATCTACTAAGCATGGGACATTCCAGAATTATAAGGACCAATTCCTTTCTCTATTATCAATGTGGGACAAAAGATGTTTTGAATTTCATTCAAACTTCCAACACTATTTGCTTTTACTTTATTGTTAATTACTGTAGACGTCCGTGAATTATGGCCCCAGTTGCAATTGGGTTCGTGAACTAATTTTCGTGGCAATTACATCCTTTAATTAGACAATTAGTTGCAATTGGGTCCTACAGTCCAATTCTGTCAATTTATCCGTTAAAATGACGGGTAAAAGCGTCTTTTTGGGGTAAATAAATAATATACAGTTTGTAAAACTGAAAAGAAAAACTAAAAAAATCTGGAAAATAATAATAATAATAAAATAAATAAATAAACTTAAAAATAAAAAATCCAAATCCAAATTCCTCTCTCTCAGAGCTCTTCCTCTCTGTCTCTCCCTCTCTCCTGCAACCCATTCCCCCTCCTCCTTAGTCCACCCCCTCAAAACCCAAATCCAAACCCAACCTGCAACTGGGTTTTGAGCATGAACTGCCCTGTTTTGGGTCTGAATTTTAAGAGCTTGGCATTGGCTTGCGATCCCTCGCTTGTTCACGTCGCGATGACCATTGATTCAGAGTACTTGAGAGGCACCATGGCTGTAGTTCACTCTGTTCTCAAGCACGCTTCTTGCCCAGAAAACACCTTCTTCCACTTCATCGCCTCAGATTCAAGTTTAGTCAATTTACAAGACCTCACTCGCATTGTCCAATCGACCTTCCCTTCACTGAGTTTCCGAGTTTATGTGTTCAGGGAAAGCCGCGTCAAGAATCTGATTTCGTCTTCGATTTGACAAGCTCTCGACAACCCATTGAACTACGCGAGAAACTACTTAGCTGACTTGCTCGACCCCTGTGTGGAGAGAGTGATTTATCTCGACTCTGATGTCATAGTTGTGGATGATGTGCAGAAGCTATGGAAGATCTCTTTATCTGGGTCGAGAGTGATTGGTGCTCCAGAGTATTGCCATGCAAATTTCACCAAGTATTTTTCTGATGGGTTTTGGAAAGACTCTGAGCTCTCTAAAGTTTTTGAAGGGAAAAAGCCTTGTTATTTCAATACAGGTGTTATGTTGATGGATTTGGTAAGGTGGAGAGAGGGTGAGTACACGAAAAAGATTGAGAATTGGATGGAGATTCAGAAGGAGAGGAGGATTTATGAGCTGGGTTCTCTGCTGAGCCCAATACTACTGATACTACTGAAGTACTCTGCTGAGTCCAGAAAATCAATTACCCAACAAATATCAAACTTGAAATTTCAATACCCACATCAAATCTCAGCCCCAAATAGCTGAAACTTTATACTTTCAACCAAATCAAATACACCCAGCATGGCTACAATTTCAGATCTCAAATAACCATAATTTCAAGCCACAAAGAAAACCCAGAAACAAAATAAATCTAGAAAACACAAGGGTTCATAGCAATGAAATTCAAAATGCATTGAAATCTCAGGTTTTTTTTCTTTTTCTTTCTCCTTCATTTCTCTTGAAGTCAGTTTTGGCTGAATCGAATTCCTGGTTGTTCTCTGAAGTTTCAAATCCATGGAAGCACAAGCCACCCCACAACTGAAAAAACCTCCAAAACCCAGCAAGCCCATGACAGAGCTATGGTGGTTTATCGCCGCAGCCGCCTGCGTAAAGCTGCTTCTGATCCCAGCCTACAAAAGCACAGACTTTGAGGTCCATCGCCACTGGCTTGCTATAACCTACTCTCTGCCTCTCTCTCAATGGTACTTTGACGAGACCAGCCCTTGGACCCTTGACTACCCTCCATTCTTTGGGGGCTGGGCGAGAGCGGAAGGTAGAGGTCATTTATGTCGAGGCTGGGTTTTGGCTGTCTCTCTGTGAACCCCTCTCTCTCCTCTCTTTTTCTCTGTCTTTGTCTGTCTCTGTCACTCTCTATCTCAGTCTATGAACTCGCAACAAGGAAGGGGTTGGTCGGCAAAGCTATGCACTCTCGAAGAAGTAGGCATGGGTGCCTTGATGGTTTTTGGCGATGGCTAGGTGGTGGTCGGTAGACGATGGTTTGGAAACAGAGCGAAAGAGAGGGAGAGACAGCGAAAGAGAGAGGGAGAGACAGAGCGAAAGGACGCTTTTACCCCTCATTTTGACAGATAAATTGACAAAATTGGACGGCATGACCTAATTGCACCCTATTGTCAAATTAAAGTACGACATTGCCACAAAATTTAGTTCACGGACCCAATTGCAATTAGGGCCATAATTCACGAACGTCTACAGTAATTAACCCTCTTGTTTATATATAGTCTTTATACCCTACCAAGTTTCTATATATCTTCCAAAATATCCAATTAAGCTTCAAAATATCTCCCTTAATTTCACACGCTTGGAGTTGTTGAAGAGTTCTTTCTTTGCTCTACACTTTTGACTTTTTATTGGTGCAGAAGATATTTAGGGGGGTGTATTCAATTAAGATTTTAAAAGAGTTTAAAAGTTTGGGTGTATTCAATTCAGATTTTAAAAGAGTTCGTAAAAGTTTGGGTGTATTCAATTCAAATTTCAATTGACATTAAAAAAGTACATCGAAATCTAGATGTATTCAATTATGACTTTTTAAAAGTCAAACAAAATTTAGATGTACTCAAAAAGTAATTTATTTTGAAGGAATTAATGAGTTGCCCGATTTCGTTAGAAATTAAAGTGGTAAGTATAAATACAATAGGCCCTGACAAATCTTATGTCAACCTTAGAAACTTTGAATGTGCTCTACGTTTTCCAGTCCTTAAACGTGTGTGCTTGTCATGTGGAGGTAAAAAAATCTCCTCTCTTTTTCTACGTTTACATACATGCATGATCTTTCATCGTGTGGTTGTTGCTATATATCGATGAACAATAGCATATATATGGATGTACATCATAATATGAACAGTTGCTGCTTGAATAGTTGTTGTTCTTGCCATCATCATATATAGATGAACATCAACTTATTTGTTGCTGTAAATATTTGCTGCTATATGCATCAAACAAGTTTTATTTTTCTACGCTTTTTCAACTTTTCCCTTCTTTTTTTTTTGTTGATGTTATTATTATTATTTTTATTTTATTTTAGTTGCTGTTAATTTGTTTTTTTGTTTCTGTCGTACCTCATATCATATATATGATACCCTTCTTCATCGATCTATTGAAGAAGACAACGAGCATATCAACATCGTCATCGTTACCAGAAAATGAGGGAAATCATTATGACCAAGTATTTCAAATTCAAGAACAACAACACAAGAATGCTAACCAATGGGTTGGGATATCTTCAAATATGTGGATAGATGTTATGAATGATGGGAGTCAAAGATGAGCAATGAAGCAAATACTTATTCGTTTTTATGCATTTAGAATTATAGTTTACTTATCATTTTTTTTTTGTCGAGAAATTACTTTTATGTTTTAACTTTTGCGTATTTTTCATAAACATGTAGACATATATCTTTGGATGTATATGGTTTGGACGTTCTTTACAAAAGATTTTTGTAAAGATACTTTTCTCTTTGGAAAATCTAGAAAAACAATAAACAACCCAAAAAAAAAAAAAAAAACCAATTTAGAACTCTAATCAACTCTTTTAAAATTTATGATAAGACTCTAACAAACACCATTAAAATCAATCTACGAATTCAATCAAACTCTATGTGGAGTTTATAGAAATCAATTAAAATATATTGAACTCTATAAACTTTATAACTCCAGTTAACTCTTTTAAAATCTTAATTGAATACACCCCCCTTAGTCTTAGCTTCGGTGGTGGACCTATGGAGTAAGAGATGAGCAAGATGAGTTTTGTATTTTATTTTATTGCTCGTAAATTATAATGTGCATATAGTCTAAGTTTTTTCGTAACTCGAAGCTACGACTAAGGTCACCTAAAGCTATTAAGGAATGAGCAAGATGGCTAGCAATGTCATCGACTTACAATCACATATGCCAAATATTTGCCCCACATACAGAGGCCCCAAAACCATGTGTTTATGACGTCAACACTGGTCCAGGTGACTGCGAAATTATTTAAAGAAGCTTTCATGAAACATGTATAGGGAGCCAAAGGAAAATTTGACTGGATTGTAGTGAAAATATCAATGAAAATATCCTCTTTTGTCAAGTTCGAGATCTTTTATGTACCCAAAGAACTTAAGTTTTTTTTTTATATAAGAAGATTTCATTCATGAGCTAAAACGGTATAGAAAGACAGACATGAATACAATAGTTTCATTAAAATCTTTCTAAGAAAACCACTTGGGACAAATTCCAGGATAAGAAAGAGTACCACACATACCAACGACTAAGAAGAGAGTTCGACCAAAAGCACAAAAGACTATCACAAGAATAGAAAAACTCAAAGGACTTAAGTTTTGTATAAACAAAAAAAGGACTTCAATAGTTAATTTTGGAAATTGAAGTTTGCTTAAGATTTCAATTAAGGGCAATTCTTTAAATCAACAAAAGGAATTTGATGTTTTCACATGATAAACACGTGGTGGAGGGGTAAATTAACATTTTGGAGCTGAGCAGGTCCAACTTCCTTCGATTCTCACCTCAAAAATCACCAAATTGTGGATCCCCAATTTTACCAATACAATTCTCCAAACAGCCTTTTGGAGAAATGCAATGTTGGAATCAGACAAAGAAAAACTAAGATGCCATTGAATATTATTGTTGAATAGTAATAAGCCAAGTCGGCCACAATCTAAAGAAGAGAGTTCCGAGTGCCCACGAGGAAGCTTTTCATTCACTCAAAACTCAAATACCCCACTTCTACTCTCTCTCTCTCTCTTCCCAAGGAATATTCCTAAAACTAAATCCTGTGTGCGAGCCTATAACCAACGGCTGTCTGTGACACACTGATTTTTCATCCAACCCAAACCACATGAAGGGCAAGGCCCTCTTTCTCTCTCTACCTCTTCTATTTAACCCAACAAACATAATAGCCAGCTCTCCTCATCATCCTTGATCAAACTCAAGAGTCAAGACCAAGCCAGAATTTCAAGTTTTCAAGTAGTTCAAGTATGTCTGCAGTGGTGGAGGTTTGGATGAGCGAGTTGGCAAAGCTGAAAGACAAGGTAGGGGCTAAGAAGCGAATGGTGTTTTCATCAAAGGCCAAACAAGGAGAAGGTGATGATGAGGTTGAAGAACAACAACAAGTGTTGAAAGAAGCAAGAAAAGAGAGCAGCAGAATGGCTCAGATTCAGAGGGACTTGGATTCCTCTACGCTTTCAGAGGCCACAGTCTGTTTGCTTATGGACCGTTTTGTGCCTTGGTGACACCTTCTAAACATGTTTAAATATTAGTCTAATCTTGCATATATATAAATGAACTATTAATTTGATGTGTATTTGTTTTTTGTTTTTCCATTTTAATCATATTTTTGCAAGCTATTAGCGGATGAATTAATGGTTCTTACATTTGGATTTAAAGAAATTATATATAAACCAGAAGTTTAATTATTGCAACCAAGCTTTCCCTTAACAGGACAAACCATTAAACCATAAACTATTTTTAACAAACGAACAAACAAAAACAAAATACATCCAGTTGCTTTTGTGACAAAATGACTGTAGCTAGCTTTGATGTGGTTTTGGAAGTTGTTGTGGTGAGACAAGAAAGTAAACACACACGACCAAATGTTGAACTGAAAACTATTTTTAGTGCAGAATTGTTTCTAGACACAAAGGGTTTGCATTCAAATTTTTATGTAACTGCAAGGTGTTTAACGACGCATGTACTAGTTAATACTGGTCTAATTGCCGACTGAATTTGAAGTTTGAAATGTAACATGAAAAAAGTTACAATTGTAAGTAAGTGGGACAAGCGCGACCATGAGCAACGTAGAGGGGTGTAAATTGTCTTAAGGATAGAGTGCCGAGCACTTTCCTCCACCAATTTTGCATGAATAGTAACCGCCCTTACTAGTGTGTTATTATTTCTACGTTTATTTTTGGTTAAACTGTCCCTCGGGTCTAGAGAGACCCAGCAGAGGGTAGGGGCTCTTGGGGCCCAGAAAGACCAAGACTTTCACTCACATGATTCTTCTCCCCACTGACATTGCCAACCAGAGACTCTTGGACAATAAATCACTATAATTTCCAAACCTTTCAGCCTGTTCAATTTTCAACAATATGGATCTAGACACCACTCGATTATTAGGAGCTCCTTCCCCTTCTTCTTCTTCTTTCACCAATTCATGGACACACGATGTGTTTCTCAGCTTTAGAGGTGAGGACACACGCTACAATTTCACAGACCATCTGCACAAAAATTTGGTCCAGAGGGGCATCAAAACCTTCATAGATGATGAGCTCCCAAGAGGAGAAGAAATATCACAAGCACTTCTTGATGCAATTGAAGGATCGAGGTGTTCCATTGTCGTATTCTCTGAAAACTATGCATCCTCGAAGTGGTGCTTGGATGAACTTGTTCATATCATTCAGTGTAGAAAATCAAAGCAACAGATGGTTTGGCCAGTTTTCTACAAAGTGGATCCCTCAGATGTAAGGAACCAAAGAGGTAGTTATGGTGAGGCACTGAATAACCATGAACGCAAATTCAAAGAACAGAAACTTACTAACCATGATGAAAGTAAATTCGAGGACAATATGAAGAAGGTGCTGAGATGGAAGGAAACCCTTACAAGCTGCAAATTTGTCTGGGTCCCATTACTTGGAGGGGTATGTTTATATATATATATATATATTTTTTTTTTCCCTTTTCTGAATGCGGTTAAAATGTGATGGACATTTGGTAGAATTCTCTAGAGTAATAATTTATGTTGGAATTTAGAGGTGTGTGATGTGTTGCTCTGATACCACTGTTAGAATTGTAAGGGAAACAAAATGATTTTATTATATTTGGAGGAGAATAGTACATAGGTGAGTGTAGGCTAATTGGCCTCCTTAGTATATTGGCTTATTGGCCACCACACTTGATTTAGAATAGTTTGGGCTATTTGGCCCTTACACTTTGATTGATGAGCTTATTGGCTCTCAACATATAGCGTCCTTTGGGTAGCTCTTGGCTCCCTAATGGTTTGAGAGTTCTCTTGTTACACTCCCACATAGATTGGGAGTTGATTGGTTCACTCCTTACCTATTCACTTTGATTGGGAAGGCTACATTGCCTTTTATAGATGAGAGTAGCCGACTTAGCCTTTGTCCACCGACTTGGACATTTTCTCCCAACCACATGTTTGTATGCTCTAGAGATTTCTTCCACCGACTTGATTTCTTTACTCCACAAGTGTGTGGCTTTCTAGAATAATATTCATAGTTGCATGTAGTTGCTGACTTCCCACCAAGCCTCTAGAATAGTTTAGGCTCTTCCACCAAGTTAGTAATATTAATGATTCTTCTAGAACCTTTTGGATCTATTTGTCACAAATGGGCATTAGTGTTTTCAACACTCCTCCTTAATGCGCATTTGTGTTTCTCCAAGCATGCTCCTGAAGCTAGTATTGATGAAGCTCTAGTTGATGCTACAGTTCCGTGCTCGTGTGGCATTTTATTTGTTCGTGCTCTTGTTGCACTTTCTCCGTTCATAGTTACCTTTCTTTGCCGGCAATATTTCTCTTCTCAATGCCCAATTTTTTTAGTTTCAACATTCGGGCTTCTTTTTTCTTTTTCTAAGTGCCTTAACTTTGTGCACACTCCAAATGGAGAAAAATTTCCCTCTCATGCCACCTCTCTTTTATTTTCACTATCTCCTCCTCTAGAACTTTCTCTAGATCTCCTTTCCCTTCTCTAGATTTCTTGAAACTTTGAGTTAAGTATTGATAGCACGTACCTTGCTTCCTTTGCTTCCGTAGAATCGGCTCATGCGCCCATAGTTGATCGAACCAGCTCTGAAGTCGGCCCTTACGGCCAAAGCGATCGAACCAGCTCTGATGCCCAATGCGATCGAACCAGCTTTGATACCACTTGTTGGAATTTAGAGGTGTGTGATGTGTTGCTCTGATACCACTGTTAGAATTGTAGGGGAAACAAAGTGATTTTATTATATTGGAGGAGAATAGTACATAGGTGAGTGTAGGCTAATTGGCCTCCTTAGCATATTGGCTTATTGGCCACCACACTTGATTTAGAATAGTTTGGGCTATTTGGCCCTTACACTTTGATTGATGAGCTTATTGGCTCTCAACATATAGCGTCCTTTGGGTAGCTCTTGGCTCCCTAATGGTTTGAGAGTTCTCTTGTTACACTCCCACATAGATTGGGAGTTGATTGGTTCACTCCTTACCTATTCACTTTGATTGGGAAGGCTACATTGCCTTTTATAGATGAGAGTAGCCGACTTAGCCTTTGTCCACCGACTTGGACATTTTCTCCCAACCACGTGTTTGTATGCTCTAGAGATTTCTTCCACCGACTTGATTTCTTTACTCCACAAGTGTGTGGCTTTCTAGAATAATCTTCATAGTTGCATGTAGTTGCTGACTTCCCACCAAGCCTCTAGAATAGTTTAGGCACTTCCACCAAGTTAGTCATATTAATGATTCTTCTAGAACCTTTTGGATCTTTTTGTCACAAATGGGCATTAGTATTTTCAACAATTTAGAATCCCAAAGTGCTACAATAGCTATCTAGAGGAGGGTATCTACTGGACTAAATGACCAAGTCGGTGAACTATGTCGGCTAAACAAATAGCCACAAACATATAAGGAGTTTTGTAGAATGCTCTAGTCTAGAGCAAGCCGCAGCTTATGTGGCTGATAATATTTGATAAAGCCAAGTCGTAGACATGGCAGTTGGTCAAGTCGGCAGTCTTGCCGGAAAACTAAGAAATCTACTAGAAAGTCAAACACTAGTCTTATATCTAAGCCTCACACAACCTAATAGAAACAGAGGAGATTACAAGGCTTTGTGTAATATGCCAGTGGAATCCTGCAGTCCTTTATTTTTATGATGGATGAAATCCTGCAGTCCACTAAGTAGCAAATAGTTACATCACTGAAAGGCCAATTAGCCAACCAATAGCTACATTATCAATAGCCTATAGTTCTACACCAAGCAGTGTACTTCTCTCCCTTGTAATAAAATCACTCTGTTACAAAAACCAATCTCTTCTATTGTTATCGTAGTCCATCACATGCTTTCCCTAACATCATAGCTTGGTCACGTATTTTTCTAATTTTTTATTTTTATTTTTATTTTTATTTTTATTTTTTAATATGAAAATTTGTGAATTTATCATATTATCCTCATTTAATTAATAATTTCAATACTTAATTTTTGCATTAACCAAGGGCATTTTTCGGTATTTTGAATGTTTCGCCATTCTCTGCCTTTTGCTTTATATATATAGATTCACGACATAATTTACACTAGTATCGAGTCGAGCACTTCTTTAAAACATATATACAGAAAAATCCCATTTTATTTAAATGTTGTTTGTGCTTCAAATTGGCAGCTGTGAAACTGAATTTATTCAGAACATTGTCAACGCGATTTCCTTACAAGTATTAAGGGCTCGTTTGGTACGTCGGACTGTACTGACTAATTTTTGTCGGATAGTATTAATCTGTTCCGGAGAGTACGACTATTTATCCATAATATTATAAGACATTTGGTGATGTTCCGGATAAATAGTCTGACTAAGTTATACTGTGTTTGGCGATGTTCCGGATAACATCAGATTAGACTATTTTTAAAATAAATAAAAAATCTTTGATAATTTTAATGGAAATTGAGAGTCAAATGACAAGAATTTTTTTTTTGGTAAGATTCATATGACAAGATTTGTTTTTCAATTGTTTTTGCCAAGATTTTTTTTCATATAACCCATTATCATGATTGTAGTATCTCATAAAAATTCCAACATACTCGCATACGTTAATAAAAACAGTACCAAAGAATGTATAATTCAAAGTGATCACATACTAAGGTGATAAGAGCAAAATGGAAAGTTGTTCATAAACAAAACTACATCAAAGAGTGAATCACAGCTCCCTTGCCCCAAGTAAGAGAAGAACAAATGCTTTTCTCATAGCACCATCCACTGTCAGGAATGTTCTCTCATCACTTGCTTTCTCCAAAATTAGCCGTAGTGTCTTAATTTGGTCATTAATAGACAAGTCCATCTTTGCCAATTCACCAGCAATGTCAAGTCTTGGTTCTAATCCTTTCACCAAACTATTAGTTATAGTTTTCAATTGGTCAACAGAACTGTACATCACCAAATGGCCTTGTCAATTGAACTGTACATCACAAAAACTTCAAATGAAATTTGACGCCTCAAATTACAAGCAACAAACTGAGGTAGATTGATCAACCAGAAGTGAAAAATGTACAGTTTTGATATTACCTTGATTCTATGTCTTTTGATATTTCTCGACAAGAAAGTGTGTTTCTTAAGATTTCCAGCAGATCATCAATGCCAGGCCCCGGGCGAACATGAGCATCTTTGTCAGGCAAGTAGCTTTTCACTAATGTCTTTATCCCATATATCTACAGTTCAAAAAAAGAAAGAACAATCCAATGTATAAGGAATTTGGCGAAAAGGTAATACATCAAAACAGTATCACTAGATTACACAATTAAATCCTGGGAAATTTGCATAAACATTCTTTTTAATTCCTTGGGGAGGATCGAAACTGAAAAATAAAATAAAATAAACCCAGATTCCATATGGTAAACAAAAACAAACATCTCTCCAAATTGACCAACCTTTAGCAAACAAAGCTCGCTTTTGTCATCCCACGACGCATTTTTACTATCACCTGATTTCTGAAAAGTATATGCATGAAAACAAATTGTCATCCTGTCATAAAATCAAAAATATATCACAAAGTGCAGTTGCAGTGAGTTTGAAATGTTGGCGAGTCCTTACTCAGTTAGGATTTGGGTTCCTTATTTTATTAGAATTTTGGTTACTTACCAATTATTATTTAGTCCTATTGTAATAGAGATTTACTTCCTATTGTAATTTAGATATATTTCCTATTTTATTTAGGGTTAACACTTCTTTGTACTTATATAAATACCTCCATATTGGAGAAGAATAATAATATGAGCGTATCTGAGCATAACTAAATATTTACCCTACTTTGTTTGACATGGTATCAGAGCCAGGTTTTCTTGTGACCTGTGTTTGCTTTCTTCTTGAAATTTAAGTGCTCTCCTCCCCTCCTCTTCAAGGGGGGGAGAGGGAGTGAAAAAGGATATGTTTATTGACGTATCCCCATTAGCTTGACATATTCCCATGAAGATGTTGCTTATTTCTTGACTCCGACGACCTCTTCTCTTCAAGGGGAGAGGAGGAGTGAAGAGAAGTTGTGTCTACGTGAATTAGCTAAAGTTGATATGGAAGAACTGTTGTTGTTGTCGTTGCCTCTACTACCGCCGTTGATGTTACCGTTGCCGCTATTGTTGCCCTTGTTATGGTCATTGCCGATGATGTTGCTGTGTTTTGATATGTCTCTACCCTAACCCCAGACACTACCTATTTCCGTTGCACTATACATCTAGCTTATAATCCTAGTCTGCCACCGCCGACATCTACCTTGCTACCGCCGTTTACCTTGCTACCGTCATCGCTGCCTACCTTGCTATTGTCACCGCTGCTCATTTATTTTGCTGCAATTTAACCACCTATCTGCCATGGATGATTCTGCTACATCTCAGTGTTAGTCAGTGCATGTTTCTCAAGTACCATTGATCATATGGCTCCATCGACCCCTTCTCTTCAGGGGGAGAGGGGGAGTGAAGAGAAGTTGTCTCTGCTGTTGCTGCTGCCAGTGCCTTATATTGCTCTTGCTGGTGCCAATGCCTTGTATTGCTCTTGTTGGTGCCAGTATTGTTGCTCATGCCTTTGTTGGTGTGTTTCCGTTGTGGTCATGCCCGTTGACCTTGCCTTTGCTCTTGACTTTCTTTGCCTTGCCTTACCTTATTTGTTAGGGTTTGGCTTTGCCTTGCCATGCCTTGCCTTGCCCTATTTTTAGGGTAAGGCTTTACCTTTGTCGTGCCTTATCCTATTTTTTAGGGTTTGGTTTTTGCCTTATCTTCTGCCGTGCTCACAGGGCTTCTGTGTTCTGCCTTATCTGCTGCCGTGCTCACAGGGTTTCTGTGTTTTGCTATTTGCCTTATCTTCTGCCGTGTTCACAGGGCTTCTGTGTTCTGCCTTCTCTGCTGCCGTGCTCACAGGGTTTCTGTGTTCTGCCTTATATATTGCCGTGCTCACAAGGCTTCTGTGTTCTGCCTTATCTGCTGCCGTGCTCACAGGGTTTCTGTGTCCTTTGCCGTGTTCACAGGATTTATGTGTTCTGCCTTACCTACTGCCGTGCTCACAGGGTTTCTGTGTTCTGCTATGTGCCCTATTTTTTAGGGTTTGCTCTTGTGTTTCCGCTGCAAACTTTGCTCATGGTTGATGAAAAGACCTTCTCTACAATTGGTGCTTCTCAAGTATGGTGTTCTGTGACTCGCTTGTCAAGTTGGGCGTGCGAAATATCTTTGCCCAACTTGAGGGGGAGTGTTGGCGAGTCCTTACTCAGTTAGGATTTGGGTTCCTTATTTTATTAGAATTTTGATTACTTACCAATTATTATTTAGTCATATTGTAATAGAGATTTACTTCCTATTGTAATTTAGATATATTTCCTATATTATTTAGGGTTAACACTTCTTTGTACTTATATAAATACCTCCATATTGGAGAAGAATAATAATATGAGCGTATCTGAGCATAACTAAATATTTACCCTACTTTGTTTGACATGAAAGGCATACATTATCACATTTTAGAATCTTTTCTATTATAAACTCTTCAATTTCTCTCTCTTGTTTCAAAAACTGGCATTGTAGTCTGAGCTATACACCCCATAGATTGTAGCACAGCAGGCAAATGTGTCTTCTCCTTCGGCATATCCACAAGCCTCTGCAAATTGAGAAACATCAACTTCCCAACTCCGAAAACTATCATGAAATTGTACAAATTAAGGGGATTGAATCACTATATCACATACAAAGAAAACATTCGTTTAAAAAAAATGTCAAAAAAGAAAAATTCATAACCTAATTTCCACAAAAATGTAATAAAAAATTGAAATATATAAAGAATAGAGAAGAAGCATATTGAAGAGAGTATGAAAAAGAGAGAGAGTGAGAGATGGATACCTGGCGAAGAGTGAAGAAAATAACCTATGGAGAAGATAGTAGAGAAGAACCCTAGGGAGAAGAAGATGAAAAGAGCGTCTGTTTTTTTCGTAGAACGCGTGTTCTTTTTTCCTAGCCGTATAATTAAGCGTGTATTTTCTAAACCGGGGTGTGTGGGTTGTATTAGTTAGTCAGGTAAGCAGAGTATTAAAAGCCCAACCTGTATAAAATAGTCGGGTAATTAAGGAATACAAGTTGACACCAAACACCTGACATAGACTATTTACTCCTATCCAGAGTCTAATACGGTGTACCATGTTCGGTTCATTTTTACACATGATTTTTCATGTTATTCACCCACTATTTTGAGTTAGTTCTTGACATTTTATAGCTTTTTACTTCCTTTTTGTGTTTTCTTAGATTTTACCTTGGTTGAGATGAAAATGAGCTAAAAGTGCATTATTAGTTATAAATTCTGTTTATGTTCATTTTCGTAGGTCAACTTCTTGGCCTGGGATCAACATGCTCTGGTGCTCGGATGAGGTCATGATCTTCATGAGACTTGTTCCAATGGATGTTAACTACAACATATCCAAATTTGAGCTCCATTGGACAAGTATTGCCTATCCAACCAATCCAACATGTTACCACAGCTCTGGAAATCCGAATTTGGCCAGCTTTTACCTCCTTTGTGTCATCTTAATTTCTTGTTACCATAACTCTTGGTAACAAGGAATTACCTTTGTAAAAAAGATATTTTCTGAATCATTTGGCATCTTTGTGAAGACAAAGCTTCATCATGGCAAGGGGACAAGGAGACAAGGGTGAGTTGGAAAGGAGCATAGAGAAGGCATCTTTCCTCTAGGCAATTGGAATGGGATCAGATTGGAGGGGATCATTCAGTTTTTGGCAAGGAGAGAGAGCAGGTTTTACGGAGAGAGAATTGGGAGCAGACTTTGGGAGAGCTTGGAGCTAGGAGAAAGCCAAGGTGCAGCCAAGCAAAGTGGAGAAGAAGACTTCCACCATTGAAGACTTCAAGCTTTCACCTTTTTTATCAAAATCTGTAAACTCTCTCTAATTTTATTTTGAGTTTGTATTTGGAATAAGTATGAGCAACTAAACTCCATAGCTAGGGCTTAGGTTGAAGCCCTAAACATGATTACCTTATTGTTTTGATGCTTGAGTGTATGAATTTCTAAATATTGTTGATAAATTTCAATTCACTAAAATAATCTATCCTTGATGTATGTTCTTCCTTGATTGATCACCTTTGAAAGCATGCTTCTTGAGATTGTTGGGATTATGTGTATCTTCATATTTTCCTAAGCAACAAATGGATGGAGTAAGAACCATCCATGTGAATTGGTTTCTTGAATACCTAATGTAAACACCATGCTATTAGGATTCTTGTGATGTTCATATTCTCTTTGAACTTAATGGGTTTTCCTTGTAATTGAATCGAAGTACGAACCATACCTAGGTTCGGTTATGAGGAAGGCACAAGTATTGTAGCACGAACCATGCACTTTAAGTATATTAGAGAGAATCAATGCGTCTTGAGCCACGACCCATGGTCTTGATTGCGAACATCTTCATCAACACATTTAGAGTTCATCACTTGAGTATTCATGAACTTAGGTAGAATTGTTTAGGGTGGATTCCGAAACCCTAGTGTTTGTTACATTTTACTTTCACATTTAGATAATTCATCTCTGCCATTCTCATTTAATTTCGAAGTCCATTTACATTCATGCACTAGAAATAGGTCACATGAACCAAACCAAAACCCCCCCCCCCCCCCCCAATGTGTGTGCGAGTTGCGTGTTTGACACGTTTTGTGTCTTTGTCACTGCATTTTGTTTATTTTCGTAATTGTTTTGGACTTTTGGTCCGCGTTGTGTTCTTTCATTTTCTGTGCTGAATCCAACCGTATAAAGAACGTGAAATTTGGGTAAACGGTTGGAAAGTTATAGGTCAAAAACTGGACAGAGGTCGAAGCTGAAAAACAGAGAAACGAATCTGTCAAAATTGTGATAAAAGGGTGATAGAAAATGCTGTTTGTGTTTTTCTTTAGTTTTCTTGTGTTGTTTCATTTCTTTTACACTTCTTTACTCATTTTTAGTTTCCAATTTGTACTGTTTTTGTGTGTTGTGTAAAATTAGTGTTCTTTACGTACTCAAATTAGAACTTATAGGAAGCCGACAAGTTCTTCATGGGATCGACCCCGTACTTACATAATCTATACCTCAATAGATTCGTGCACTTGCGGGTATTTTTAATTGGTTGTTTGCACATTAATTTGTGTCCTTTTAGGAATACAACAATTTTTGGCGCCGTTGCCGGGGAACTGGCACGGTTGCTTATTTGTTTTGTTTGAGTATATTTAGAGTACTTAATTTTATTTTCATTTTTTTTGTTTGTCGTTTCATTTTATTTGAGTTTGTTTTTGTTTCTTCTTATTGCAGGAACACTCTGCTTATGTCCCTCTCGAATTTGGATATTTCATTAGATTGCACAATAGAAGATATCCAAGCTCAAGCTTTGAGAGAAAGGAACATCCGACTAGCTGTGTCTACTCCATTGCCTTTTTCATTCTCACCGTTTTCATCATCACCAAGCTCACCAATAGTCGAGTCACCTCCACCTTCACCAATGGCGGCAGCAGCTGGAAACGCGGAACTTACTATGCAAGAATACTCTTCACCGCCAACAACTGGACAACCATCTTGCATAGTATATCCCGCAACCACTTTGGAAAACTTTGAGTTGAAATCGGGCATGATACACGTATTGCCTAAGTTCCTTGGAAATCCTGGAGAAAACCCCAATGCACATATCCTAGACTTTGAGGAAGTGTGTTCCACAATAAAGATCACAGGCATGAATAGTGAAGAGATAAGATTGAAACTTTTCTCGTTTAGTTTGAAGGATACAGCAAAGGAATGGCTTCACTATCTACCTCCAAATTCCATCACAACGTGGACAGACCTTGCAACATTTTTTCCCAGCACAAAGGACAAATGAATTCCGAAGTCAGATTACAGGAATTCTGCAAAGGCAGGGAGAAAGCTTCCAGGATTATTGGGACCGTTTCAAGAAACTTCTAATCACTTGTCCGCATCATAATGTACAACCTTGGCTCCTAATGGAACACTTCTATGAAGGACTTTTTGAAGCGGATCAAAATAATGTGAATGCAGCTGCAGAAGGAACTATAATGACCAAGACTCCAACACAAGTGCGAGCCATATTTGATCTTGTTGCTGCAAATGCTCGCCAATATAATTCAAGGCAAAAACCAGTCAGAAAAGGGGAATCCTATGATGTAAGTACCCTTTCTAGTATGGAAGCTCAGATAGCAAACCTAACCAACATGGTGAAGAAATTGGCACCAGGATCATCCAAGGTTTGTGCATTTTGCTCCACAATTGGTCATGACACTGAAGATTGTCCTTTGGCATTGGAGGAAGCGAATGCAGTGGGTTCATTTCAGAGAAATCAGTGGCCTAAGAATGATCCTTTCTCACAAACATACAATCCGGGGTGGAGAAATCATCCGAATTTCAGGTGGAGTGACAATTCGAATGTTCAACAAGGGCCAACTCAACCACCTCAAGGCCAACAACATACTCGCCCACCTCATGGTCAAATGCACTATTTCAATCCACCACCACCTAACCAATCAAGTTCAAATCAATCTCACCCACCATCTACAGGAAAATCTTTGGAAGAACTTGTTGCTTCAATGGCTAGAAACACAGATAGTTTCATCACTGAGACAAAAGGCTACATGCAAAGGAATGACGCCCAGATGCAGAAAACAGATAAGGCCATTGCCAATCTAGAAAATCAAGTGGGGCAAATTGCTACAGCTTTGAGTCAAAGGGAACCTGGTATGATGCCTAGCCAACCAGTGATTAATCCAACCGGGCATGAGCCTGCTAAAGCAATTACCTTGAGAACTGGTAAGGTAGTTGGTGAAGTTGATAATTCTAAAAATTTGATTCACAATGTTGATGACATGCAGGTTGAGGAAGTGACTATGCCTAATGAAAATGATGAAATCAACAAAGAGAAAGATAAACATGCAGCTTCTTCATCCGAATGGATCCCAAAGCATGAACTTGCGAGAAGGGCAAGAAAGGAGAAGGTAAGTCGTGAACCTACTGATGAAGATATCTTACGTGCTCCTTTTCCTCACAGGCTTATGAGTTCCAAAAAAATTCAACATGCCAAGGACATATTGGAAACCTTCAGAAAAGTGCAAGTCAACATTCCTCTCTTGGATGCAATCAAGCAAATTCCGAGCTATGCAAAGTTCTTGAAGGACCTTTGTACCAACAAGAGGAGATTCCAAGATCATGAAACGGTTGCACTAACGGAAGAAGCTTCTGCTGTTTTGCAAAGGAAGCTCCCTCCCAAATTAAAAGATCCAGGAAGTTTTACAATTCCTTGCACTATTGGTGATAAATTGTTTGAAAAAGCTTTACTTGATTTAGGTGCTTCAATTAATCTAATGCCTTATTCTGTTTTTGAAGCCCTTAACTTAGGTGATCTTAAACCAACTTCTGTCAGCATTCAATTGGCGGACCGATCAGTGAGATATCCAAGAGGAATCTTGGAAGATGTACTTGTGAAAGTAAATGATCTCATTTTACCCGCTGACTTTTTGGTGCTAGAAATGGAAGAAGCTCCTATTCCGGGTGTGGATCTTCCATTGATTCTTGGCCGCCCCTTCATGGCCACTGCAGATACTAGGATCAGTGTTCGACAAGGAACATTGACAATGACAGTTCAAGGGGAAACGATAATGTTCAATGTTTATGATGCTTTCAAACTCCCTAGTGATGAACATGAATGTTTTCGTATTGATACATTGTGTCAAATTGTGCAGAATACCTTCGATAGCACTCATGGTACGGATCCATTAGAAAAGGTGTTGACACAAAATCCTCAAGTTGCTGAAATTGATGACGATGAATTACTTGAGGCTGTGCAATTCCTTGATGCATGTCCAGCCATACCACGTAAGTACACTCCTAATTTTATACCTTTGCCAGTCAATACTGAAAAGCTTGTTCCTTCTCTTGACAGGGCACCTGAGTTAGAGCTCAAACCATTGCCATCCCACTTGAAGTATGTTTATTTAGGTGAAACAGAGACATTGCCCGCGATTATAGCTAGCAATCTCAATGTGGAAAATGAAGAGAAGTTGATGCGGGTGTTAAGAGAACACAAGGGAGCAATTGGTTGGAGTATTGCAGACATCAAGGGAATAAGCCCAACGAAATGCATGCACATAATTTTATTGGAGGATGATTCCAAACCTACCATAGATGCTCAACGCAGGTTAAATCCAGTAATGACAGAGGTAGTCCGAAAAGAGATTCTGAAGCTATTGGATGTGGGTATAATTTATCCTATTTCCGATAGCAAGTGGGTAAGCCCGGTCCAAGTGGTTCCTAAAAAGTCAGGAATAACTGTTGTAAGAAATGAGGAAAATGAACTTATTCCATCTCGTGTCAAAACGGGGTGGCGTGTTTGCATTGATTATAGAAAATTAAATAACGCCACCCGTAAAGATCATTTTCCATTACCATTTATTGACCAAATGCTTGAACGACTTGCAGGTCACAGTTACTACTGCTTCTTGGATGGCTACTCAGGATACAACCAAATTGCCATCGCTCCTGAAGACCAACACAAGACGACATTCACATGTCCTTATGGCACCTTCGCCTACCGGCGTATGCCATTTGGATTGTGTAATGCCCCGGCCACCTTCCAACGATGCATGATGAGTATTTTCTCCGATATGGTAGAAAAATTCATTGAAGTATTCATGGATGATTTTAGTGTGTTCGGTTCTTCATTTGATTCTTGCCTTAACAACTTGTCTTTAGTTTTGCAAAGATGCAGGGAATGCAACTTAATTCTCAATTGGGAAAAGTGTCATTTCATGGTACAACAGGGAATTGTTTTAGGTCATGTGATTTCCAGTCAAGGCATTGAGGTTGACAAAGCCAAAGTAGACGTGATAAGCGGTTTGCCACCTCCCACATCAGTAAAAGAGATCCGATCCTTCTTAGGACATGCCGGGTTCTATAGAAGATTCATAAAAGATTTTTCTAAGATATCTCGACCATTGTGTAGTTTGCTTGCCAAAGATGCAAATTTTGATTTTAATGATGAATGCTTGGCAGCTTTTCAAAAGCTCAAAACTCTTCTCACAACTGCACCTATCATTATGCCTCCAAATTGGAATTTACCTTTTGAATTAATGTGTGATGCATCTGATTTTGCAGTTGGAGCTGTTTTGGGACAAAGAGTTGAGAAGAGATTGCATGCCATATATTATGCAAGCCGTACCCTTAATGATGCTCAGTTGAACTATTCAACTACTGAGAAAGAGCTTTTAGCTGTAATTTTTGCTTTAGAGAAATTTCGTTCGTATTTGATAGGCTCTAAAGTAATTGTTTTTACTGATCATGCAGCTTTGAAATATCTCTTGGCAAAGAAGGAAGCAAAACCAAGATTGATACGATGGGTTTTGTTGCTCCAAGAGTTTGATATAGAAATCAGAGATAAGAAGGGATCGGAGAATGTGGTAGCTGACCACCTTAGCCGATTGATCACTAACTCCAATACCGAAGAAGACACTCTTCCTCTTCGTGAATCCTTTCCTGATGAGCAACTTTTTGCATTGCAAGTTTCTAACCCATGGTATGCTGACATTATCAATTTTCTTGCTACAGGAAATATACCCTGGGACTTGTCAAGAGGCACAAAGGACAAATTATTGAAAACCACCAAGTCCTATGTGTGGGATGACCCATATTTGTGGAAGTATTGCTCGGACTCCGTGATTAGGCGATGTGTTCCCGAGACCGAATTTCAGTCTATACTCACATTCTGTCACTCGAACGCATGTGGTGGCCACTTTGGAGCCAAGAAGACAGCATTAAAAGTTTTGCAAAGTGGATTCTATTGGCCAAGCTTGTTCAAGGATGCCTCACAATTCTGTCTATCTTGTGATAGGTGTCAAGGGATGGGTAACATTTCATCCCGAAATCAAATGCCTTTAAATCCAATTCTAATTGTTGAAATATTTGATGTATGGGGAATAGATTTCATGGGACCATTTCCTTCATCTTTTGGAAATCTATTTATTCTCCTTGCGGTTGATTATGTTTCAAAATGGGTGGAAGCAATTCCAACCAAGACTAATGATTCGAAAGTTGTTCTTAGCTTTCTTCGAGCCAATATCTTTTGTAGGTTTGGAACACCGAGGGCCATCATTAGTGATGGAGGATCCCATTTTTGCAACCGATCATTTGAGACCCTACTCAAGAAGTATGGCATAACTCACAAGGTGTCCACCCCCTATCACCCTCAAACTTGTGGACAAGTGGAGATTTCCAACAGAGAGGTGAAGCATATATTAGAGAAGACTGTTGGACCTACTCGAAAGGATTGGTCTATGCGCCTTAACGATGCTCTCTGGGCCTACAGAACTGCTTACAAAACTCCAATCGGTATGTCTCCATTTCGCTTAATCTTTGGTAAACCTTGTCATCTACCTGTCGAACTTGAACACAGGGCCCTTTGGGCAATTAAGAAGTACAACTTCGACATGAAGGAAGCAGGAGATATGAGAAGGTTACAACTGAGCGAACTGGATGAGCTTCGCAATGATGCTTATGAGAACGCAAAAATTTACAAAGAAAAAACAAAGGCGTTCCATGATAAGCATATCATTCGAAAGTCGTTTGAAGTAGGGCAAAGAGTATTACTCTTTAACTCTAGGTTCAAACTATTTCCAGGTAAGCTTCGTTCCCACTGGACTGGCCCATTTATCGTCACTAATGTCTATTCCTATGGTGCAGTTGAAATCCGACCAATTGGGGAGAGAGGAGAGAGGAGAGAGGAGAGAGGAGAGAAAAAAAAGAAGGAGAAGTGAGAAGTGAGGAGAGAGGAGAGAAAAAAAAAAACCCCCCACGAACGACCGGTCGTTTTTCCATAGCGACCGGTCGCTCCGCGCGATTTTTTTTTTTTTTTAAAACCGTCTTTTTTTCTTTCTTTTCTCTTTTCTCTCCTCTCTCCTCACTTCTCCTTCTTTTTATATAATTTTTATTAAGGACTTACCTTCCCAACTCAGTTTTGCACCACTGCAGGTGCATCAATGAAGTGGAGCACTTCATGTTCTTGATGCAAAGCATTTTCGTGGTAGATTTTCAACCTTTGCCCATTAACTTTGAATTCCTTTCCCATGCCAATTGGTCGGATTTCAAATGCACCATAGGAATAGACATTAGTGACGATAAATGGGCCAGTCCAGTGGGAACGAAGCTTACCTGGAAATAGTTTGAACCTAGAGTTAAAGAGTAATACTCTTTGCCCTACTTCAAACGACTTTCGAATGATATGCTTATCATGGAACGCCTTTGTTTTTTCTTTGTAAATTTTTGCGTTCTCATAAGCATCATTGCGAAGCTCATCCAGTTCGCTCAGTTGTAACCTTCTCATATCTCCTGCTTCCTTCATGTCGAAGTTGTACTTCTTAATTGCCCAAAGGGCCCTGTGTTCAAGTTCGACAGGTAGATGACAAGGTTTACCAAAGATTAAGCGAAATGGAGACATACCGATTGGAGTTTTGTAAGCAGTTCTGTAGGCCCAGAGAGCATCGTTAAGGCGCATAGACCAATCCTTTCGAGTAGGTCCAACAGTCTTCTCTAATATATGCTTCACCTCTCTGTTGGAAATCTCCACTTGTCCACAAGTTTGAGGGTGATAGGGGGTGGACACCTTGTGAGTTATGCCATACTTCTTGAGTAGGGTCTCAAATGATCGGTTGCAAAAATGGGATCCTCCATCACTAATGATGGCCCTCGGTGTTCCAAACCTACAAAAGATATTGGCTCGAAGAAAGCTAAGAACAACTTTCGAATCATTAGTCTTGGTTGGAATTGCTTCCACCCATTTTGAAACATAATCAACCGCAAGGAGAATAAATAGATTTCCAAAAGATGAAGGAAATGGTCCCATGAAATCTATTCCCCATACATCAAATATTTCAACAATTAGAATTGGATTTAAAGGCATTTGATTTCGGGATGAAATGTTACCCATCCCTTGACACCTATCACAAGATAGACAGAATTGTGAGGCATCCTTGAACAAGCTTGGCCAATAGAATCCACTTTGCAAAACTTTTAATGCTGTCTTCTTGGCTCCAAAGTGGCCACCACATGCGTTCGAGTGACAGAATGTGAGTATAGACTGAAATTCGGTCTCGGGAACACATCGCCTAATCACGGAGTCCGAGCAATACTTCCACAAATATGGGTCATCCCACACATAGGACTTGGTGGTTTTCAATAATTTGTCCTTTGTGCCTCTTGACAAGTCCCAGGGTATATTTCCTGTAGCAAGAAAATTGATAATGTCAGCATACCATGGGTTAGAAACTTGCAATGCAAAAAGTTGCTCATCAGGAAAGGATTCACGAAGAGGAAGAGTGTCTTCTTCGGTATTGGAGTTAGTGATCAATCGGCTAAGGTGGTCAGCTACCACATTCTCCGATCCCTTCTTATCTCTGATTTCTATATCAAACTCTTGGAGCAACAAAACCCATCGTATCAATCTTGGTTTTGCTTCCTTCTTTGCCAAGAGATATTTCAAAGCTGCATGATCAGTAAAAACAATTACTTTAGAGCCTATCAAATACGAACGAAATTTCTCTAAAGCAAAAATTACAGCTAAAAGCTCTTTCTCAGTAGTTGAATAGTTCAACTGAGCATCATTAAGGGTACGGCTTGCATAATATATGGCATGCAATCTCTTCTCAACTCTTTGTCCCAAAACAGCTCCAACTGCAAAATCAGATGCATCACACATTAATTCAAAAGGTAAATTCCAATTTGGAGGCATAATGATAGGTGCAGTTGTGAGAAGAGTTTTGAGCTTTTGAAAAGCTGCCAAGCATTCATCATTAAAATCAAAATTTGCATCTTTGGCAAGCAAACTACACAATGGTCGAGATATCTTAGAAAAATCTTTTATGAATCTTCTATAGAACCCGGCATGTCCTAAGAAGGATCGGATCTCTTTTACTGATGTGGGAGGTGGCAAACCGCTTATCACGTCTACTTTGGCTTTGTCAACCTCAATGCCTTGACTGGAAATCACATGACCTAAAACAATTCCCTGTTGTACCATGAAATGACACTTTTCCCAATTGAGAATTAAGTTGCATTCCCTGCATCTTTGCAAAACTAAAGACAAGTTGTTAAGGCAAGAATCAAATGAAGAACCGAACACACTAAAATCATCCATGAATACTTCAATGAATTTTTCTACCATATCGGAGAAAATACTCATCATGCATCGTTGGAAGGTGGCCGGGGCATTACACAATCCAAATGGCATACGCCGGTAGGCGAAGGTGCCATAAGGACATGTGAATGTCGTCTTGTGTTGGTCTTCAGGAGCGATGGCAATTTGGTTGTATCCTGAGTAGCCATCCAAGAAGCAGTAGTAACTGTGACCTGCAAGTCGTTCAAGCATTTGGTCAATAAATGGTAATGGAAAATGATCTTTACGGGTGGCGTTATTTAATTTTCTATAATCAATGCAAACACGCCACCCCGTTTTGACACGAGATGGAATAAGTTCATTTTCCTCATTTCTTACAACAGTTATTCCTGACTTTTTAGGAACCACTTGGACCGGGCTTACCCACTTGCTATCGGAAATAGGATAAATTATACCCACATCCAATAGCTTCAGAATCTCTTTTCGGACTACCTCTGTCATTACTGGATTTAACCTGCGTTGAGCATCTATGGTAGGTTTGGAATCATCCTCCAATAAAATTATGTGCATGCATTTCGTTGGGCTTATTCCCTTGATGTCTGCAATACTCCAACCAATTGCTCCCTTGTGTTCTCTTAACACCCGCATCAACTTCTCTTCATTTTCCACATTGAGATTGCTAGCTATAATCGCGGGCAATGTCTCTGTTTCACCTAAATAAACATACTTCAAGTGGGATGGCAATGGTTTGAGCTCTAACTCAGGTGCCCTGTCAAGAGAAGGAACAAGCTTTTCAGTATTGACTGGCAAAGGTATAAAATTAGGAGTGTACTTACGTGGTATGGCTGGACATGCATCAAGGAATTGCACAGCCTCAAGTAATTCATCGTCATCAATTTCAGCAACTTGAGGATTTTGTGTCAACACCTTTTCTAATGGATCCGTACCATGAGTGCTATCGAAGGTATTCTGCACAATTTGACACAATGTATCAATACGAAAACATTCATGTTCATCACTAGGGAGTTTGAAAGCATCATAAACATTGAACATTATCGTTTCCCCTTGAACTGTCATTGTCAATGTTCCTTGTCGAACACTGATCCTAGTATCTGCAGTGGCCATGAAGGGGCGGCCAAGAATCAATGGAAGATCCACACCCGGAATAGGAGCTTCTTCCATTTCTAGCACCAAAAAGTCAGCGGGTAAAATGAGATCATTTACTTTCACAAGTACATCTTCCAAGATTCCTCTTGGATATCTCACTGATCGGTCCGCCAATTGAATGCTGACAGAAGTTGGTTTAAGATCACCTAAGTTAAGGGCTTCAAAAACAGAATAAGGCATTAGATTAATTGAAGCACCTAAATCAAGTAAAGCTTTTTCAAACAATTTATCACCAATAGTGCAAGGAATTGTAAAACTTCCTGGATCTTTTAATTTGGGAGGGAGCTTCCTTTGCAAAACAGCAGAAGCTTCTTCCGTTAGTGCAACCGTTTCATGATCTTGGAATCTCCTCTTGTTGGTACAAAGGTCCTTCAAGAACTTTGCATAGCTCGGAATTTGCTTGATTGCATCCAAGAGAGGAATGTTGACTTGCACTTTTCTGAAGGTTTCCAATATGTCCTTGGCATGTTGAATTTTTTTGGAACTCATAAGCCTGTGAGGAAAAGGAGCACGTAAGATATCTTCATCAGTAGGTTCACGACTTACCTTCTCCTTTCTTGCCCTTCTCGCAAGTTCATGCTTTGGGATCCATTCGGATGAAGAAGCTGCATGTTTATCTTTCTCTTTGTTGATTTCATCATTTTCATTAGGCATAGTCACTTCCTCAACCTGCATGTCATCAACATTGTGAATCAAATTTTTAGAATTATCAACTTCACCAACTACCTTACCAGTTCTCAAGGTAATTGCTTTAGCAGGCTCATGCCCGGTTGGATTAATCACTGGTTGGCTAGGCATCATACCAGGTTCCCTTTGACTCAAAGCTGTAGCAATTTGCCCCACTTGATTTTCTAGATTGGCAATGGCCTTATCTGTTTTCTGCATCTGGGCGTCATTCCTTTGCATGTAGCCTTTTGTCTCAGTGATGAAACTATCTGTGTTTCTAGCCATTGAAGCAACAAGTTCTTCCAAAGATTTTCCTGTAGATGGTGGGTGAGATTGATTTGAACTTGATTGGTTAGGTGGTGGTGGATTGAAATAGTGCATTTGACCATGAGGTGGGCGAGTATGTTGTTGGCCTTGAGGTGGTTGAGTTGGCCCTTGTTGAACATTCGAATTGTCACTCCACCTGAAATTCGGATGATTTCTCCACCCCGGATTGTATGTTTGTGAGAAAGGATCATTCTTAGGCCACTGATTTCTCTGAAATGAACCCACTGCATTCGCTTCCTCCAATGCCAAAGGACAATCTTCAGTGTCATGACCAATTGTGGAGCAAAATGCACAAACCTTGGATGATCCTGGTGCCAATTTCTTCACCATGTTGGTTAGGTTTGCTATCTGAGCTTCCATACTAGAAAGGGTACTTACATCATAGGATTCCCCTTTTCTGACTGGTTTTTGCCTTGAATTATATTGGCGAGCATTTGCAGCAACAAGATCAAATATGGCTCGCACTTGTGTTGGAGTCTTGGTCATTATAGTTCCTTCTGCAGCTGCATTCACATTATTTTGATCCGCTTCAAAAAGTCCTTCATAGAAGTGTTCCATTAGGAGCCAAGGTTGTACATTATGATGCGGACAAGTGATTAGAAGTTTCTTGAAACGGTCCCAATAATCCTGGAAGCTTTCTCCCTGCCTTTGCAGAATTCCTGTAATCTGACTTCGGAATTCATTTGTCCTTTGTGCTGGGAAAAAATGTTGCAAGGTCTGTCCACGTTGTGATGGAATTTGGAGGTAGATAGTGAAGCCATTCCTTTGCTGTATCCTTCAAACTAAACGAGAAAAGTTTCAATCTTATCTCTTCACTATTCATGCCTGTGATCTTTATTGTGGAACACACTTCCTCAAAGTCTAGGATATGTGCATTGGGGTTTTCTCCAGGATTTCCAAGGAACTTAGGCAATACGTGTATCATGCCCGATTTCAACTCAAAGTTTTCCAAAGTGGTTGCGGGATATACTATGCAAGATGGTTGTCCAGTTGTTGGCGGTGAAGAGTATTCTTGCATAGTAAGTTCCGCGTTTCCAGCTGCTGCCGCCATTGGTGAAGGTGGAGGTGACTCGACTATTGGTGAGCTTGATGATGATGATGCTGATGTTCAGTAGTACTTTGAGTATTGTACCCTTTTTGAGATTTTCGTTTATTTTGTTTTTGGATTTTATTTTACAACGGTTGTTAGTTTGTTTAATCATTTTCTTTTGTTAGTTCAATTTGTTTTTGTTTACTTTTCCTTTTATTTTGAGATTAACCTTCCCAATTTTCTATATGACATTGTTTCATCTTAAATCTTCGTCGTTTATAAATAGTGTTTCATATAAGTTTGGGAAGTGTTTTCATTTCATTCATGCACAATCAGGATTTTGGCTCGAATGCTTATTTTATTTCATAACATGTGATTATATATATAAACTTGAAAATGCATACATAAAATTCCTAATCACATGTTCATTGTTGCATTCTGCGCCACCCGAGGCTTCTGCTAATTGCCTCTGTCTATTCTTGCTTGTAGAACCTGCAACAGCTCCACATGATCTTCATTCCTTTTTTGCAGCATCTCTACAATGTGGTTGGCACTGTAGAGCCGCTTCTGCAGGTCCGCCACCTGAGCTTTCAGAGCAGCCACCTCCTCGTTCAGTGCTCCGCACTCTCGTGTTCTCGCCAGTAGGCGCATGCCCAAATTGGTAGCCGAGACCGCATTGAGCACTGTCAGATTGTGAGACTCGTCCACTGCCATCGAGTCAGACCTCTGCGCCACATGCAGATGATTCGCCACTGTAAGTCTGCTGACAGTCATGCCTTGCGGCAGTACTGCCCTACACCGCACGACCTCAGAGAAATTCGAGGCCGAGCCATGATGGTATGAGGAGTTTGGGAAGACAAGGGTTGGAGGAGCCCTTATCTGGTCATTTGGTGGGGCAAGTGTTAACTCAAGGTTAAGATCATCAACAAGCATATCTGAGGATGCCATTGATTTTTATGTCTGGACTATTTGATGGTTTTTTCTTGAGTTTGCAGGATGAAATGCAGGGTACTTCTCCTTTCAACCGAGAAGTGGTTTAAATAGACATATGCTCATAGGGGAGCCGACACCACTTTGCATTTCCTGAGCAATTTGCGGTTGCGTCCAGTTAAATAGGGAAGCATTTCCACTTTCACTTTACTTTTCTTTTCCTCCCTGTTTTCTGGTGCATTGTGTTTTGTTTTCTTTTTAGTTTGTCGTTTTTGTTTTATTTCAGTTGGGGAAGTGTGCTTTGTTTCTTTCTAGTTTGTCGCATTCTCTTTATTTAAGTTTGGGAAGTGCGTTTTGTTTTTCTTCTTTGTCTTTTGCAACTTTCTTTTTTTTTTTTTCCGAAAAAAAAAACAACAACAAAAAACAAAAAAAAATTACACGGAAAGGGCAACGCAAACAGGCACACCAATAATACATTAGATTCACTTTTTCACAGTGCTCGGTGTCTCGACCATAGGACCCTTGAGTTTGGCCCTATGGCTATCCTCTTCCGGGGCTTCACGCACAGCCTCTTGGGGCTCATCACTCGAGCTCCCAAAGAGCGCACTCTTAGCTTGAGCGTAACCGCTCTCGCGATCTGTTTTCTTGCGTTTACTCGGTCGATCTAGGTTCTCCAGCTGCTTGCGCATGTCTCGAGAGTACAACTCTACCATCTTTGATAGGTTTTTATTCTCGTCCCGCAATACTTCTAGCTGGTGTCGATTCACCTCCACTATCCTTGCCCTTTCTCTTTTCAAGCTTTTTATGGCACTCTGACACTCTTCAACCATACTCCGCTCCGCCGCCAACTGACCTCTCAGCACCTCTACCTCATGGGACTTCGCAAGTAGGCGATGCCCCAAACTTGCCACACACGCTGTACTCTGCACGCTCAGTGCCAGGGCATCACTCGTGACCCGGTTGTCATCTCTTGTCCCAAACACACGTATATCTTTGGGAGTCACTAAATTTCTGCCCACTCCAATGGCAACATCGTTGTCCAGGAGTATTGAGTCAGTTACTGTCACAGGGCCCCGTGCGGAGGCAAAGTAAGGCACCCATACTGGTGCCGGTGCTTGGCCCCTTGTCTGAGTCGGTGGAGCTAGGTTGAGATCCAACGAGAATGGGTAGGAAGATGCCATTTCAACTCTCACGTTCTTTTCTTCTTTCTTTTCTCTTTTGTGTGTTTCTGAGTTTGTGTGTTTTTTTCCCCAACTCTTTCTCTTTCTCTTTTATAGACTAAGTCTGCTTAACCCTAGCCACTGCGCTTCTGGTTTGGCGCGGCCCTTACGGCCTATCCCCCTCTGTCCTCACCTGTCCCCCAACCCCTTTAATTGCTTTTCTACCTTTCAGCGCTTTCAAGAAACAAAAGTCGTCACACTTTCCTATGAAGCCAATAATTCTGGCTTGGGACTGTGAGAGGGGCCTCTGCACGAGACACGTCCCTCGCTTGGTTGCCCGTGACTCACAGGAGCCGAGACATCAGGGCCCACTTTTTTCTATTTTTCTGAGTTCTCGCTCTTTGTGCTTCTGACTGGGTTTCTTTGTTTTATATACTTTCTTCGCTTTTGGGCTTTCGTTTGGGTTGGGCTTTCATTTTGGTTTGTGCGTTTCTTTGGGTTGGATTTCTGCGTGTCTGAGACTGTTGTTAGGGCTTACTGTTTTATTTGTTTTTGTTTGGTTTCGTTTTTGTTTTTGTTTTTGCAACTGTGTTGTAGTTGTTTTTCTTGTTTGTTCTTGTATCTACTTGCTTTATTCCCTTTATCTCTTGTTATAACGTTGTTGATGCCTACATTCTTTAACATTGAGGACAATGTTTATTTCTGAGTTTAGGAAGGGATAGCAAGTCTTTTTCGTTTCGCTTAAATTCTTGCTTTATTTTTGTTTTGTTTTGTTTTCTGTTTTGAGTCTTGTTGTTTTCAAGTCACTTTCCGGACATATATGATGAGATTGTGATGAATGTTTACATGACTTGATTGAAAAAGCTAAAAAAAATAATAATAATAATTTTGTTATTCACTAAATGGCATCGTTCTAGCATGATATGTTTGAAACCCTCTATGCACTTGCCATTTGTTTCATAATTCTCCAGTTAAGGGACTTGCATGATCCAAAGAATTGTATCAGGCATGAATTAGACTTGTATAACCATATAATGTGAGCTTTGAGCCTTGTGCTTCAATTCATGAGTGTTATACACATATTCTTATTTTCTTGTCATCCGAGTTGTTATTTGATCTCATTATTCATTGACTTGGTTGAACACTTAAAAGACATTCATTCTTGTGCAATTTGATTACATGACATTTGAGAAATGATATTAAGGCCCTCTTTGGACCGTTTGTGCCTTTCAAGCTAACCCTATGCATGCTTAAGCATGATTTTCCATTGTTAACCACCTTGAGCCTATATGTAAGCCTTTTCTTTCAAGTAACCAATTTTTACTTCTAGCCTTAGCCTGAAAAACAAGAATTTACCTTTCTAAGGAACTCATGAGCTTTAATTTTGATGTGTTTTTCATACTAAGTTTGGGAAGGGTTATTACACCATGATGAAAAAAAAAAAAGAAAAAAAAAAAGAGTACTTCACTCAAAGGATGAAAGAAAAGAGAAAAGTTGTGGTTAAGTGGCAATGGTTTCAAATTCAATTCCATGTTTCTTGGTTGTTCGAATGGAAGAAAGGAGTGTGAATCATAATTAGTGGAAGTATAAGGCCTTGTGGTCTATTTGATCACCCAAAAAAAAAAAAAAAAAATGAAATTCTCAAGCGTGATATTACAAAGTCTTTTAGTCAACGATTATATGCTCTTACATTGTGAGTTCCTTGGACTTTGTTGTATCCATATCCTTCATTTCTTACTCACCTTACACCCTTAGCCCCATTACAACCTATAATAAAGACCTAAATTGATCCTAAATGTCATGTGGTTGAATTGCACACATTCTTCTTCTTTTAAGTGTTTAGCATCCTTCTTCAGATCATATTCATGCATGTTTTTCATCTTGCTAATTGTGAGTTAAGTCCCGTTTGGTTTAACTCTATTCTCATATTTACTATTGAGTGATGCATTGTAACCCTCTTCCGAGTGATTCATTTGTGAGAGGACAACTTTGGTGAGATTTGAAGTTACATTTGTGCTTGGTATGATTTTTGAAGTTGTGTGAAAACTGAAATTGGAGAATGAGTTCCATTTGGCCATCACACTACTACACTTGAGCATGTTGTGTTCTGAACTTTGCCGCCTTGTGACTAATGTCTAAACTGAGTTTTTCTTGTGAAAACTTTTGAGTCGTTTGCATGAGTCGCTCTCTCTTTGGAAAGTGTTCGGAAAGTTTTGTTTCGAGTCTTGTTTTAGTTTCTGTTTTGCTCGAGGACTAGCAAAAGATAAGTTTGGGAAGTTTGTTCGGTTCATTTTTACACATGATTTTTCATGTTATTCACCCACTATTTTGAGTTAGTTCTTGACATTTTATAGCTTTTTACTTCCTTTTTGTGTTTTCTTAGATTTTACCTTGGTTGAGATGAAAATGAGCTAAAAGTGCATTATTAGTTATAAATTCTGTTTATGTTCATTTTCGCAGGTCAACTTCTTGGCCTGGGATTAACATGCTCTGGTGCTCGGATGAGGTCATGATCTTCATGAGACTTGTTCCAATGGATGTTAACTACAACATATCCAAATTTGAGCTCCATTGGACAAGTATTGCCTATCCAACCAATCCAACATGTTACCACAGCTCTGGAAATCCGAATTTGGCCAGCTTTTACCTCCTTTGTGTCATCTTAATTTCTTGTTACCATAACTCTTGGTAACAAGGAATTACCTTTGTAAAAAAGATATTTTCTGAATCATTTGGCATCTTTGTGAAGACAAAGCTTCATCATGGCAAGGGGACAAGGAGACAAGGGTGAGTTGGAAAGGAGCATAGAGAAGGCATCTTTCCTCTAGGCAATTGGAATGGGATCAGATTGGAGGGGATCATTCAGTTTTTGGCAAGGAGAGAGAGCAGGTTTTACGGAGAGAGAATTGGGAGCAGACTTTGGGAGAGCTTGGAGCTAGGAGAAAGCCAAGGTGCAGCCAAGCAAAGTGGAGAAGAAGACTTCCACCATTGAAGACTTCAAGCTTTCACCTTTTTTCTCAAAATCTGTAAACTCTCTCTAATTTTATTTTGAGTTTGTATTTGGAATAAGTATGAGCAACTAAACTCCATAGCTAGGGCTTAGGTTGAAGCCCTAAACATGATTACCTTATTGTTTTGATGCTTGAGTGTATGAATTTCTAAATATTGTTGATAAATTTCAATTCACTAAAATAATCTATCCTTGATGTATGTTCTTCCTTGATTGATCACCTTTGAAAGCATGCTTCTTGAGATTGTTGGGATTATGTGTATCTTCATATTTTCCTAAGCAACAAATGGATGGAGTAAGAACCATCCATGTGAATTGGTTTCTTGAATACCTAATGTAAACACCATGCTATTAGGATTCTTGTGATGTTCATATTCTCTTTGAACTTAATGGGTTTTCCATGTAATTGAATCGAAGTACGAACCATACCTAGGTTCGGTTATGAGGAAGGCACAAGTATTGTAGCACGAACCATGCACTTTAAGTATATTAGAGAGAATCAATGCGTCTTGAGCCACGACCCATGGTCTTGATTGCGAACATCTTCATCAACACATTTAGAGTTCATCACTTGAGTATTCATGAACTTGGGTAGAATTGTTTAGGGTGGATTCCGAAACCCTAGTGTTTGTTACATTTTACTTTCACATTTAGATAATTCATCTCTGCCATTCTCATTTAATTTCGAAGTCCATTTACATTCACGCACTAGAAATAGGTCACATGAACCAAACCAAACCACCCCCCCCCCCCCCCCCCCCCCAATGTGTGTGTGAGTTGCGTGTTTGACACGTTTTGTGTCTTTGTCACTGCATTTTGTTTATTTTCGTAATTGTTTTGGACTTTTGGTCCGCGTTGTGTTCTTTAATTTTCTGTGCTGAATCCAACCGTATAAAGAACGTGAAATTTGGGTAAACGGTTGGAAAGTTATAGGTCAAAAACTGGACAGAGGTCGAAGCTGAAAAACAGAGAAACGAATCTGTCAAAATTGTGATAAAAGGGTGATAGAAAATGCTGTTTGTGTTTTTCTTTAGTTTTCTTGTGTTGTTTCATTTCTTTTACACTTCTTTACTCATTTTTAGTTTCCAATTTGTACTGTTTTTGTGTGTTGTGTAAAATTAGTATTCTTTACGTACTCAAATTAGAACTTATAGGAAGCCGACAAGTTCTTCGTGGGATCGACCCCGTACTTACATAATCTATACCTCAATAGATTCGTGCACTTGCGGGTATTTTTAATTGGTTGTTTGCACATTAATTTGTGTCCTTTTAGGAATACAACATACCAAACGAGCCCTAATGATACCCATATCAATGTGGCAAAATACCAAGTCGGAATAGAGGCTCGTGTACGAGATCTTCATAAAGTTTTAGATGTTGACGGAAATGATGTTCGCATGGTAGGAATATGGGGGAATGGTGGAATAGGAAAGACAACTGTTGCTAAAGCTGTTTATAACTCACTGGCCCATGTGTTTGAAGGGAGTTGTTTCCTGGAAAATGTAAGAGAAAGATCAATACCATATGGAGGCCTAGTCGACCTACAAAATCTTCTTCTTTATGAGATTCTAAGGGGAAAGGAAATAAAGGTTACCAATGCCGATAAAGGAATCAATGTGATAAAGGAAAGGTTGAGTCGTAAAAAGGTCCTTGTAATTGTAGATGATGTGGATCATTTGGACCAGTTAAACAACTTAGTTGGAGGTTGTGATTGGTTTGGTTTGGGCAGTAGAATTATCATAACGACAAGAGATAAGCATTTGCTAACTTCTCATCAAGTTAGTAAAATATACAGGGCCAAGAAATTAAACTTCGGTGAATCTCTTGATCTCTTCGTTAGTTGGAATGGCGGGAGAAATAAAAATTTGGATGATGATTATGTGGAAGTTGCAGAAACTGTGGTGAAGCATGCTCAAGGTCTTCCTTTAGCTCTCAAGGTTTTAGGTTCTCATCTATATGGTAGAAGTATAGATGAGTGGCATGATGCATTGGATGGGAATCTACACTGAAATTATGACATAAGGCCAATAGGTTTTTTAATATATGTTTTAATTTTATTTATCAAATAACAAATTTCATTACATAAACTCTAGTTTTGGGCCAGTAGATCATAAAAAAAATAAAAAAAACCAGAGATGGCATAATTTAAAAGAAAAAAAAGGGAAGCTGCTGCAGCTCTTTTAATATGGTTGAAACGTGACGAAGCTAGGCCACTGTAAAAAGCTTAGACTCGTATGTGATCAAAGGCAGACTTCATATAGTTCTTGGCACTTTGTTGAAGCTGTATATATTCCTTGTAGTTCATGGCAAGGTATTTGGGAGCTTGGCCTTCCTTTTCCAACAACTCTGGAGCTGGTGCAACGATTGTATCTACAGATGGTCCATGCGGTATGGCGATCGATATCCTTGTAGCTCTGTTGTTCACGGTGGCTCGATGCATTACGCTCTTGTATTTACCATTAGTTAGAATCTGCAAGAAACCGAAGAGGTTTAGATAAATTGTTGTATAACATTTTGAGTTGAGAAAAGTTAAAAATTAAAAAACCTGCATCTGGTCAGCAAGGTTGACAAAGAAACCGTTGGGAGGTCCGTCAACGGTGAGCCACTTGCCGTTGTGCTCAACTTGGAGGCCTTTCATCTCATTCTGGATGAGGAGGGTGACAAGGCCATGATCAGTGTGATGGGGTATACCAATTGCATGTTCTGGCTGAGGGCAAGGCGGGTAGTAGTTGGCGGCGAGCATTTGTATGCCACGATCCATGTTCATGGCGTTGTGTATGTAGTTTGGCCCCAACCCCAAGCTTTCTGAGATTGCTCTTGTTATCTCCAACGCAACATCTCGGGCTCTCTTGCTGAACTCCATTGAGACCTCACTGAAGCAAGCCGGCTTGTAGAGGGAGTAGAATTCGGGATGCACCCTGACCTTGAAGAAGTCCCTCCAGAGAAGGAATTTATCCAATGCCAGATTATAGCTAGTTCCATACTTGAACATCTCCAGCACATCGTTCCCCAATTTGAACTCATTCTTCTCCTCGTCCGGTAGACTGAAAAATCCATGGCATGCTTCGATCATCGCCTTCATGAGGCTCTCAGGGACTCCATGGTTAATGGCCTGCAATGCACATGATTATAATAAGTTGTTAATTTTTTAATACGTTGATAATATAACTGCATGTATATTTGCATGTCCACTTACTATGAAGAAGCCCCATTCTTGACAAATTTTGACGAGGTCATGGATGATTTTTGACCGTTGATCTGGAGATCCTGAGGTGAGAAGAGACATGTCGAGGATGGGAATTGCGAATTCAGGGTCGTTGGGATCTGCTTCATCGTTGGGGTTTATGGTGAAGCCATATGCAGAAGGAACAGAGTTGAGAGCAGGTGATTCAGCTAGTGATTTGATGCTCGTTACTTTCAATACCTCTGTGCTTTGAGCAGCAGCAACTTCAGCCATCTCTAAACTTAACTAAGAAGATGATGATTAGTAATTAGAAGATAGAAATTGAGAGGGAAGCAAAAGTGTGATGAGTTGTTCTATTTGAAAGAAGTGGTTCTTATTTATAGCTACTTTAGAGCCAAGTATCTCAACTTTCACCGGGTAAAAATACGACTTAATAAATGGCTTAAGCAAAATATATATATATATATATATATATATATATATATATATATATATATATATATATATATATATTACATTTTTGGCAAGAGTAATGCTATTTTGACACACAAGATTGACCATATTAGCCGACCACCTTATGTTGCAGCTGATGTGGTCATGCCATGTCAATTAAAAAATAAAAGAATCAACCGACATTTGGGAACACAAAAGGAGTTTATATTGGCATTGATGTCGAATAAAACGTTTATATTGACACTTTTGGTGCCCAATATACTAAAGGAATATTAACACTAAATTGGACACCAAAAGTCTCCATAAGTTGCCTTTGTAGACACTAATGTCATGTTTTGTTGACCCAAAAAGAAAAAAATCATTGAAAAAAAAACAAAAAGTTGCCATCAATCCCGTTCAACAGCCCACCAACATTTGAAAAAAGAAAAAAACGGCGGCGAGAAAAACCTTATTTTCACACCTAATTTTTCATTCTTGGTCATGAGCTGAAAATAGTAGAAAGATATCATTCAAAATATTACCTACCATATAGAAAAACCTTCTTTTCATTGGCCTTTGGAACCATATGAGTGGCTTAAGCCTTCAAGTTTTTTCATCTTTGTAGATTATTCTAGACGCTTTGAATCGATCTGATTGACATAATTCTTGATCAACACTGTTATAGTAGCAGTTGGAAGAAATTAAACCAATGTAATTAATTTCTCACGACATCGCTTTCCATCAGGAGAAATAGAAGGTTCACGTTTTCAACAAGAAACACGCAGATGACTTAGAGAATTCATTCTCAAGCTTTGGACAGTACAACAAGTTTTGGTTCAGAAACCAAATACCTCATCTAGTAATTCCTCCTAAGGCCATCTCTAGTTATTGGGCTAAATGTAGTTCAGGGCTAAAAATTTAGCACTCCAAAATATTAATTTTGTAAAAAATAGTGCATGGCTAAATTTTTCCATCTCCAGCCATGTAGGGCTATATTTTAGGGTATTTCATATTTTATTATTTTGAGAAAAACTATGGTACAACACTCATACATCCCACAACTATGTATTGTTTAATTTAATTAAACTACTATTTAGAGACAATATTTCATATATGACAAGATTTCTGAAAAGATTTTGTGTCCACGTGGCACGTCTTATCCTAAAGGAATCTTAATAATTTTTAGGACTATGATTTTTGAGTGACACGTGTTGAATTTTTTTATAATTTTTTCTTAAATAACACGAATTGAAAACATTTAAAACATTTAAAACATTTAAAAATTGAAAACATAAGTTTTCGGGCTCCAACGGTTATGACCAGTAATTTTTTTATAAATTTCTTAAACAACACGAATTGAAAACATTTACAAAGGCTTATATATATATATATTTATATCCAGCTGATGTCATCAATGACATCATCGCTTTTAATGTTGGCTGTTGGATATGCATTTGCACTAGATGATTCATGCTCTTGCACGAGATGATTCGTGCTCTTGCCCACACTTGATAATTTATCTTCTTCAAAAGCACATGAATGGGGCCCACAAAAAATTTGGCCTAGGCCAAATTTGGGCTACATGTGGCCCGATTGGAGGGCTAAAGGGCCAAATGGGGCCCTCCAAATTTGGCCAAAATTTTGTTTAGTCCATGGCTGGAGATGGGTTTTGCATTATTTTAGGACTATATTTGGGATATAGCCCATGGCTGGAGATGACCTAATTACTTCAACTTTTCTTTAAATTTAAAAAATTCTTGACCCACCATTAAAATAATATTAGATTTTTTTATTGTTGAGAAATTCTAGGATTGCGTTCATAATTCAATCAAAAAAGCCAATAGCCACAAAAGACTAATACAAATGAGCCACAAAGGGCCATTGCACACTAACAAAATAATCAAAAAGAGAAAAAAACTTGAAAAAAAACAAAGTCATAACAATACTAATAAAACTCTTACAAAGGAGAGATGAAAAGTTCTCACAAAAGGAGAGGTGAAAACTACACAGAGGACCCAAAAAGTCTTTGTAACTTATTCCAAACATAAAGAAACAACAAAAAAGATGGTGGTGGAAATCTGATGCTAAAGCACAGGTGGAGATTCGACGCTGAGATGCATCTGCCTGTGATGGTTGAAAGAAAATCATAACAAAACGAAGACGAAAACATTTTGTCTCTGAAAATGAGGGAAGAAGAGAGGGAGGAAGAAAAGAGGAGAGAGGGGAGAAATAATAGTGACTTCCTCCCCCCTCAAAATGAAAACGACCCCAGGAGGGTTTTTTGATAGAAAGGGGGCTAGGGTTTGGCATTCGTAAAGATTATTAGATTTTCAATCAGCATGTACATATTTAATATAACTAAATAAGCATAAAATATGGGGCAAATGTCCATTTTTCTTGTGTCTACTGATAATCTCTCTAGTAGATGATGATGGGTTTGGATTAATTAATTCGTTTAGGAGTTGTCAATGGGCCGGCCCAAATTGTTAGGGCTTAAAGCTAATGTTAAGCCAACCAGGTTCCCTCACATGGGCTGGAATATGTGGGTCAGGCTGGGGCAATAAAGCAAGCCGGATTATGCCTATTTTAAAACCTAAAATATATTTGGGTCATATCAAAATTTGTGTAGTTCATACAATTGTATAAAAATTAGTGAGTCACATGACATAATTGCTACCTTCCCAAAACGAATTTATTGCTCAAAACAAAACAAATTTAGTGCCCTACAACTAAAATCATTAAAAAAATATTGCAAGGAAGGAGGATGGTGGTTGAAGGGTGTTGTGTAGATTCAGCTGCACCAAAATGGATTCAGCTGCATCCTCAACTTGTGATACTCACAAGTGCACGAGCCGTTCGGTAGTATAGCATATGTAAGTGCGAGGTCGATTCCACAGGGATTGGTGATTGAATAATCCAATTCAGTTTTCCTACACAAAATAGAAAAACAAGAAAGAAAATAAATAAAACAAGAAAGGAAAAAAAGAAAATAACTCAAGTAGATAAGTTCCCAAGTTCAATTAGATTAACGGATTGATTCTAGCTAAAGTATGTTTAAGCCATGATGTTTGGTCATAACCTTGTATTCCTAATTCCCTAATTTGATCATCTGTTGTCTAACCTAAACTAAGCATTAGGAATCCATTAAGCATAGAAGAACATTTTAAACAACCAAGTATGTATCTAATCCCTGTTGTCGAATGTCCATACTTACTCTTCCTATTCATAGTTCAATTCGAATTAAAGCATGGTGTCTACTCTTAATTCAAACCAAGATAGCTAACATGCAAGCCTAAATGGTGATCAATCATTCAAACTAGCATATTAACTTATAAGCATAATGAATAAGAACAAAAACCATAATTGAAACTTGGAAACTAATCAAACTTGAAACTAAAGAAAAGAATTTACATAACAATGAAAAGTAAAGTGGAACTAAGAAAAACTTAAGGAGAATTTCAGCACAAATATTTCATTACAACAATTGAAAACTAGAAAGAAAAACTAAAAGAATTTGAGGGAGAGAAGGGAGGGGAGCTCTAGAGAAGTGTTTGAGAGCTCCCCCCTTTGGGAATGTGTTTTGAAGCTTGAAGACTTCTCTATTTATAGGGCTAAGAGGGAGGAACATCATGATGAATTCCAACACCACCATTCCTCATTTAATACAATCCATAACTCCCACTTCATCTTGTCTATGTTAGTGTGGTTGGAATCAATCCCATCCTATACTTCTTTTGCTGCACCTCAAGCTTTTTTCATATGGGTGTTCAAAGGTATTCAATTGTGGCTGCATTTTGCTGCCAACCCATGTGGGTTTTCTTTTGGTTGTTGGAAAAAAAAAGATTCTTCTGAACCAGACTTGGTGTATGAAAGCCTGAGGTTTCAATATGTATCCAATGGGGCTCAAATTTGGATATGTAATAATAGACACCCATTGGAACAACTGTTATGAAGAATGTATTCCCATTGGAGCAGTACAAGTATACGTTTTAGGCCTTGCAAGTTAACTGCTGAAAATAGACTGGAATTGACAATGCATTGCAGTCAGCTTGTGGGCTTGTTTTGGGCTTGATCTTCCTTCCTATAAAATCTGGAAAAATCTGGATCTTCAAACCCTTTGAATTATATTTCCAAGCATATGCAGCCCAATTCAAGAAAAAATCGGAAAGACTTTCAAATGTCATTTTTGGCCCAGTAACGCAGATGCTGCCGAATTTGACCTTAAGCTGCCAAAACTTGCATAACTTCCTCTAGAAGACTCGGAATCATGAACCGTAAAATTCTCTAGAAACTAGACTTCTGCATCTTTCCAATGATATAGGGCTCAGCATCTGGTTCTTCCTGAGAAAGTACAGTCCATTTCGTGAAGTTGACTAATCTGCAGACACCGTTTTGAGCTAACTTGTCTCCAAAATGCATTTAATGAGTCTCAAGCTTATTACACTGAAACAAACACAAAATTTATTAAAATCACAAGTTTAACTCAAAAACATAATCAAATCATAAATTAGAAGGGTACAAAATGATATATAAATATGCACCGATCAAAAGGAAGAAGGGGTGAGGAACATGGGGGGTATTTAAAATATATTGTATCTTTTATTATTTAAAGCTACGTGTTTTTTATATTATTGGATTTGTGGGCTCACATGTGGGCTACGTTAGCATTTTAATAGAAAATTTGACAAAAGCTAATAGTAGAGACCAATTTGATGTACAAAAAGTAATCTTCATGACCAATTATGTCACACAAAAACCTTAAGGATGAAAATAAATGGATGCGTGAGCGGCCTCTCTCTATATATGCTTTGATAATAGAGAAGAAACCCGACATAAAATTCAAGACACCCAAATAGACGACACTACTCAAGGCACCTAAGCCTTACTTAGCATAAGGACAACTAATGGCTCAAAGGACAATGTGACATGTAATAGATAAGGATGAGCTACAAAATATATTCTCTTGTGTAATTCTTGATACCGGTTCTAGTTTGGTACATGTTAATTTGGTGCAAGGATAGTTGCCTGAGTTGTACATTTAAATTTTAAATAACAAATGGGTATCGTTGATTACATTATTACATTCCATAACCAAAAGCCAAATCAAATTCCAAGTACGGTGGTCAAATTGGTAAAAATTAAAATCACGGTGACCAAATTTAATTTCGAGGCAAACCCAAGAATAAAAAATATAATTAATCATAATATTTAAAGTCCATACCAAATGTGAAGCTCAAATTACTTCTACTAGGTCTACTGTCCATCTACCAAGTGTGGGACATTTCAGAATTATACGAACCAATCTCTTTCTCTATTCTACGATGTCTTGGATTTCATTCAAACTTCCAACACGATTGGCTTTACTTTATTGTTTATATATAGTCTTTATACCCTACCAAGTTTCTATATATCTTCCAAAATATCCAATTAAGCTTCAAAATATCTCCCTTAATTTCACACGCTTGGAGTTGTTGAAGAGTTCTTTCTTTGCTCTACACTTTTGACTTTTTATTGGTGCAGAAGATATTTAGTCTTATCTTCGGTGGTGGACCTATGGAGTAAGAGATGAGCAAGTTGAGTTTTTTATTTTATTTTATTGCTCGTAAATTATAATGTGCATATAGTCTAAGTTTTTTCGTAACTCGAAGCTACGACTAGGGTCACTTAAAGCTACTAAGGAATGAGCAAGATGGCTAGCAATGTCATCGACTTACAGTCACATATGCCAAATATTTGCCCCACAATTGAGGCCCCAAAACCATGTGTTTATGACGTCAACACTGGTCCAGGTGACTGCGAAATTATTTAAAGAAGCTTTCATGAACATGTATAGGGAGCCAAAGGAAGATTTGAATGGATTGTAGTGAAAATATCAATGAAAATATCCTCTTTTGTCAAGTTGGAGACCTTTTATGTACCCAAAGAACTTAATTTTTTTATTTTTTATATAAGAAGATTTCATTCATGAGCTAAAACGGTATAGAAAGACATATATGAATACAATAGTTTCGTTAAAATCTTCCTAAGAAAACTACTTGGGACAAACTCCAGGAGAAGAAAGAGTACCACATATGCCAACAACTAAGAAGAGAGTTCAACCCAAAGCACAAAAGACTATTACAAGAATAGAAAAACTCAAAGGACTTAAGTTTTGTATCAAAAAAGGACTTATAGTTAATTTTGGAAATTGAAGTTTGCTTAAGATTTCAATTAAGGGCAATTCTTTAAATCAACAAAAACACGTGGTGGAGGGGTAAGTAGACATTTTGGAGCTGAGCAGGTCCAACTTCCTTCGATTCTCACCTCAAAAATCACCAAATTGTGGATCCCCAATTTTACCAATACAATTCTCCAAACAGCCTTTCGGAGAAATACAATGTTGGAATCAGACAAAACAAAAACTAAGATGCCATTGAATATTATTGTTGAATAGTAATAAGCCAAGTCGGCCACAATCTAAAGAAGAGAGTTCCGTGTGCCCACGAGGAAGCTTTTCATTCACTCAAAACTCAAATACCCCACTTCTACTCTCTCTCTCTCTCTCTCTCTCTCTCTTCCCAAGGAATATTCCTAAAACTAAATCCTGTGTGCGAGCATATAACCAACGGCTGTCTGTGACACACTGATTTTTCATCCAACCCAAACCACATGAAGGGCAAGGCCCTCTTTCTCTCTATATCTCCTCTATATAACCCAACAAGCATAATAGCCAGCTCTCCTCATCATCCTTGATCAAACTCAAGAGTCAACACAAAGCCAGAATTTCAAGTTTTCAAGTAGTTCAAGTATGTCTGCAGTGGTGGAGGTTTGGATGAGCGAGTTGGCAAAGCTGAAAGACAAGGTAGGGGCTAAGAAGCGAATGGTGTTTTCATCAAAGGCCAAACAAGGAGAAGGTGATGATGAGGTTGAAGAACAACAACAAGTGTTGAAAGAAGCAAGAAAAGAGAGCAGCAGAATGGCTCAGATTCAGAGGGACTTGGATTCCTCTACGCTTTCAGAGGCCACAGTCTGTTTGCTTATGGACCGTTTTGTGCCTTGGTGACACCTTGTAAACATGTTTAAATATGAGTCTAATCTTGCATATATATAAATGAACTATTAATTTGATGTGTATTTGATTTTTGTTTTTCTATTTTAATCATATTTTTGCAAGCTATTAGCGGATGAATTAATGGTTCTTACATTGGGATTTAAAGAAATTATTTATAAACCAAAAGTTTAATTATTGCAACCAAGCTTTCCCTTAACAGGACAAACCATTAAACCATAAACTAATTTTAACAAACGAACAAACAAAAACAAAATACATCAAGTTGGTTTTTGTGACAAAATGACTGTAGCTAGCTTTGCTGTGGTTTTGGAAGTTGTTGTGGTGAGATTACACACGACCAATGTTGAACTGAAAACTATTTTTAGTGCAGAATTGTTTCTAGACACAAAGGGTTTGCATTCAAATTTTTATGTAACCGCAAGGTGTTTAACGACGAATGTACTAGTTAATACTGGTCTAATTGCCGACTGAATTTGAAGTTTGAAATGTAAAATGAAAAGAGTTACAATTGTAAGTAAGTGGTGGTTGAATCATGTAGCTGGGCGTAAACTGTCTTCAGGACAGAGTGTCGAGCACTTTCCCCAATCAATTTTACATGAATAGTAACAGCCTTTGCTCTTTGTCACAACAGATAAGTGGAATTGCTGTTAGCAGAGGTATAAACTTTTTACTAGTGTGTTATTATTACTAAGGATTTTTTTTGGTTACACTGTCCCTCGGGTCTAGAGAGACCCAGCAGAGGTAGGGGCTCTTGGGGCCCAGAAAGACCAAGACTTTCACTCACATGATTCTTCTCCCCAGTGACATTGCCAACCAGAGACTCTTGGACAATAAATTACTATAATTTCCAACCCTTTCAGCCTGTGAAATTTTCAACAATATGGATCTAGACACCACTCGATTATTAGGAGCTCCTTCCCCTTCTTCTTCTTCTTTTTTCACCAATTCATGGACACACGATGTCTTTCTCAGCTTTAGAGGCGAGGACACACGCTGCAATTTCACAGACCATCTACACAAAAATTTGGTCCAGAGGGGCATCAGAACCTTCATAGATTATGAGCTCCCAAGAGGAGAAGAAATATCACAAACACTTGTGGATGCAATTGAAGGATCGAGGTGTTCTGTCATCGTATTCTCTGAAAATTATGCATCCTCCAAGTGGTGCTTGGATGAACTCGCTCATATCATTCAATGTAGAAATTCGAAACAACAAATGGTTTGGCCAGTTTTCTACAAAGTGGATCCCTCGGATGTGCGGCATCAAAGAGGTTGTTATGGTGAGGCACTTGCTAACCATGAACGCAAATTCGAAGACGAGAAACTTACAAACCATGATGAAAGAAAATTCCAAGACAATATGAAGAAGGTGCTGAGATGGAAGGAAGCTCTTACAAAAGCTGCAAATTTGTCTGGGTCGCATTACTTGGAGGGGTATGTTTTTTTCTTGTTTTTATATATATTTTCTTTTCTGTATGCGGTATATTTATATCTTTAATATACATTTAGGATACGGAGGCTCTGCTTTAATTTCAATTTATTTCTCCCAGGGTTTTCTAGAATAATTTAGGATCTAAAATGCTATAATAGCTATCAAATATTTAAGATAATAGTATCAAATATCTATAATAGCTACCAAGCAGTGTACTTCTCTCCATTCTAATAAAATCACTCGTTACGAAAACCAATATCTTCTATTGTTATCGTAGTGTCCATTCCATCACATGCTTTCCCTAACATCATAGCTTGGTCACGTATTTTCTAATTGTTTGTTTTTCCCACATGTTCTCAGCCATCAAACAATATAAATTCAAGATATGCAATCAAAAGTTCCGAAAATGAATAGAAACTACAGATTAGATATTTTTTCTGCACTTCATTTCTCAACCACCAAACGACAAATTCGAGATCTTGAAGCAAAATGAGCAAAAATAGACAAAAGACAACATGAAAATCTTGTACAATAATAGTAACATGTTCGATAAACAATTGTTGGATAATGTAAGGAGAAATCGAGAAGAGCGATTAAACGATAGAGTGATAAAATAGAAGGGGAGTGTAAGACAGAAGAAGAAAACCATGTTTTATGTACTTTCCCTAACTTATTTATTTGGGTTTAATATTGTGAAAAACATAATAAAAATAATTTAAAAATGTAAGAACCTAAATGAACCCTAACTTCTCAAATCAACCCATCCCTGCCATACACAGCCGCACTCCCGCCTCTCTTATGACCCTCCCTCCACCTTCCTCTATCCCATCCACCACCTTTCTCTCTCTCTCTCCTGAGGCAATCCCACCTAGAGGATTTTAAAAAAATTAAGCCTATGGTATATGATATTACATGCAACAAACATATATAAAATGTTGTCCATAAATTACATAATTTCCAAGAACAAAATACTTAATTGATTTATTAGTCTTAGATACCTTACCAAACAGCTCTTCCCTATCTTATCAAGCTAGCCGACATGAATGAGGTAAAGCCGGAGTAAGTGGATTGGCGTTATCAGATCCAGACGAGCTCAGAGCCATAGCCTATGCGAGCCTTTAAGACAGTTGTGGATATTGAATCCAACTCTTAACTAACAAACCGAGATTTTAATAAGAAGTGTCTAGACATATCAAATATCATGATGGAGTAACTCCATCATCTAAAATTCACGACATAATTTACACTAGTATCGAGTCGAGCACTTCTTTAAAAACATATATAGAAAAATTCCTTTTTATTTAAATGTTGTTTGTGCTTCAAATTGGCAGCCGTGAAACTGAATTTATTCAGAACATTGTCAACGAGATTTCCTTACGAGTATTAAATGATACCCATATCAATGTGGCAAAATACCAAGTCGGAATAGAGGCTCGTGTACGAGATATTCATAAAGTTTTAGATGTTGGCGGAGATGATGTTCGCATGGTAGGAATATGGGGGAGTGGTGGAATAGGAAAGACAACTGTTGCTAAAGCTGTTTATAACTCACTGGTTCATGTGTTTGATGGGAGTTGTTTTCTGGAAAATGTAAGAGAAAGATCAATACCATATGGAGGCCTAGTCGACCTACAAAATCTTCTTCTTGATGAGATTCTAAGGGAAAAGGAAATAAAGGTTACCAGTGCCGATAAAGGAATCAATGTGATAAAGGAAAGGTTGAGTCGTAAAAAGGTCCTTGTAATTGTAGATGATGTGGATCATTTGGACCAGTTAAACAACTTAGTTGGAGGTTGTGATTGGTTTGGTTTGGGCAGTAGAATTATCATAACGACAAGAGATAAGCATTTGCTAACTTCTCATCAAGTTAGTATAATATACAAGGCCAATAAATTAAACTTTGGTGAATCTCTTGATCTTTTCATTAGTTGGAATGGTGGGAGAAGTAAAAATTTGGATGATGATTATGTGAAAGCTGCAGAAACTGTGGTGAAGCATGCTCAAGGTCTTCCTTTAGCTCTCAAGGTTTTAGGTTCTCATCTATGTGGTAGAAGTATAGATGAGTGGCATGATGCATTGGATGGGAATCTGCACTCGGACATTAAAAAAACTCTCAAAATAAGCTATGATGCATTGGAATATTCGGTTCAAGAAGTTTTCCTTGACGTAGCATGTTTCTTTAAAGGTAGAACGGTGTACGATGTGATACCGATCCTGGAAGGTTGTGACCTCAAGCCTAAGTATGCTATTAAAGTACTCGTAGACAAGGCCCTCATAAATATTGAACAAGGCAGAATTGGGATGCACGACTTGCTTGAAGAATTGGGTAGAGGAATAGTTTATCAAGAGTCGCCAAATGAGCCTGGTGAACGTAGCAGATTGTGGTTTCATGAGGATGTTTATCGTGTTCTAACAGAAAGAACAGTAAGTCTCTGTGTGTGTGTGTGTACACTTGCATTTTTATTTGCTATAGAGCTTTGTATGTTAGCACTACTGCTTTTTTATAATAGGGAACAAACAATATTAAAGGCATCATAGCAAAGTTTCCGACACCAGATGACATATGCTTGAGTGGTGACAGCTTCTCAAAGATGAAAAACCTTCGACTTTTCATCAATGTGAATGCACAATTTTATGGCGATCACGTGGATTATCTATCTAATGAGTTGAGGTTTCTTCATTGGCCTGGTTGTCCTTTACAAACTTTACCATCTACTTTCAATCCAAGGAAACTTGTTGAACTTTATATGCCTCGTAGCCGCTTGTCACAACTTGGGGAGGGATTCAAGGTAATTTAAATTATTTTCATCCCTTCGTATTTTAAAAAGTTTATTAAGTTTTTGGCGTTATGGCTTAAACTTGTTTATGCCTTATCGTTTGATCCTTCTTTTTCTTTTCTATTTTTGTCTTATATAGCGTTTGCAAAATTTGACGTCCATGGATTTTGAGAGCTGTGAATTCCTAACAAAAACCCCAAATATCTCTGGAATTCCAAACTTACAGTCCTTGAATCTAGACTACTGCACAAGTTTAGTTGAGGTTCATCCTTCTGTTGGATTTCATGATAAGCTTGTGGGGTTGAGTCTTGAGGGTTGCCATAACCTCACACTACTTCCAATAATCAAGTCAAAATCTCTAGAAGTTCTCAATCTTGAATATTGCAGAAGACTGGAGACTTTCCCTGAAATTGGGGGAAAGATGGATTCCTTACATCACATGTTTCTATGTGGTAGTGGCATCAAAGAATTGCCGGCGTCAATTGCATATCTCATGAGTCTTAAATTTTTAGACCTAAGCAGTTGTGAAAATCTTACGAATCTGCCACCCAGCATTTATGAGTTGGAACATCTAAACGAAATTCATCTCCGAGGAAGTCGAAAACTTGTTACATTTCCAAATACAATGAAGTCTGAAGTTTTGGGGAGTTCAGAATCACTTCCCTTAGTGCTTCCCAGTCTTGAGGCATTCACTCTGGAAGAAAGCAATTTATCAGAATTTAATTTCCTCAGGACTCTTGATTGTGTGTCTACATTGAGCATAGTTGATCTAACACGAAGTGATTTCCTTGTAAGTATTCCCGAATGGATTACGAAATTTGTCAATTTGCGGGATCTTTACTTGCATGGCTGCAAGAGGCTTCGAGATATTCCGGAACTTCCACCAAAAATAGTAAAGTTAGGGGCAAGTGATTGCGTATCATTGGAAAGGTTTTCATTATTGTCCAACATTCTGAAAGGTAAAAAAGACTCACAAATGATTAAGTTGGTGGACTTGAGTAATTGCCAGAGACTGTGCGGCAATCTGGCTCGTGACCTCACAAAGAAGCAAAACATTTTAGCAAAGGAGCAGATCACTCTCTTCTTTGATCACCTTCTGTCTTCACGGAAACATGGATTTCAGGTTGTATTTCCAGCAAGTTTTGAAGCTCTCTCGACGTTGTTCAGGTGTCATAAGGATGTGAAGGAGCATGATGAATCATGTGAACTTTTGATTGAAATCCCCCCAAACTTCAAATGCCAGAACCAAGGATTGGCTCTATACGCTGCTGTTGAAAACCCGCAAAATAAAAGACGACGTTACTATGGTTTTCTAACAAAAATTTCCGTCAATCAACCAGGAGTGGTACCTCATTTTATTCAGTTCGATTACCATTTCAGAAAGATAGGGTCAGGTCATGTGTGGCTGTGCTATATTCGATTCAGAGAAATGTTTTACCGGGATGATCAGATTACCTGGCCTCAGTCGCCTTTTGCGTGTCGAGTTAATTTTCAGAATTTGACAGAAGATTCGCTGCGTTTTAAAAGCTTCGGGGTCCACCTGGTAATGACACAGGATGATGAAGACCTGTCTATATTTACGGAAGATGGTGAGTCTGAATCCAATGACTTGGAAGATTCTAATGACAGGTTTGATGGAGATGATTGTGTTGATCTATGTGAAGATGAGCAAGACTCGGAACATGACTACTTCAGCTGTGAAGATAATGAAGATGGCTACTTTTACTGAAGATGATGATGAAGAGGTGAATAGGTATTTCGGAGAAAGAGATTTGCAATGTTGGAATAAGACAAAAGAAAAACTAAGATGCAATGTAATACTATTGATGAATAGTAATATGCCAAGTCGCCCACAATCTAAAGAAGAGAGTTCCGTGCGCCCACGGGGAAGCTTTTCATTCACCCAACAAAACCTCATCGAAACTCATACCCCAATTGCTACTCTCTCTCTCTCTCTCTCTCTCTCTCTCTCTCTCATCCCAAGGAATATTCCTAGAACTAAATCCGTGCGCCCACGGGTTGGATATTTATACGATTTTACAAGGAGTAACGAGTAAAGAACAGTGAAGAGTCTTTGGCAAAACATAAAAAACAGATCAGTGAAAAAGTTATGGTTCAAGAACCCAAACTCACAAACTTGCACATCTCTCTCACAAAGCCAAAGAAAACTCCCACTGACTTACTTCCTCCACTGTGGCTCGAACCGAAAACACATTATACATACAAAATGTTAAACCATGGCATTGGACAATGAAATTATTGTTTCATTTTTTATTTCCCTTTTCTTTAAAGTTGGAATTGCAACTTTTTCATTTTCTCGAAGCATGATTAACCCAGAAAGTGCGCTAGCCAAACAGAGGAAATGGTATAGTTCTGTCACGACTAGAACAATTCAAACAAAACATGTTTCTTGCCTTGCTTTACTGGAAAAATTAATCCACTCCAGCTATCCCCAACAAATCTGAAGAGTTAAGCCTTGCTTTACTGGAAAAATTAATCCACTCCAGCTGTCCCCAACATATCTGAAGAGGAATAACTCGTGAATATAAATGGTGTAGGATTTATTTATATTTCTTTTAATACGAAAAAGTATGAATTTACCATATTATCCTCATTTAATTAATAATTTCAATTTTTAATGTTTGTATTAACCAATAGCATTTTTTAGTATTTTGAATGTTTCACCATTCTCTACCTTTTGCTCTTTATATATCTAGTCAGTTAACTTAACCAAACCAGATTGTAATCTTTAATTAAATAGTTGTTGTCTAAACTATGGAGAGGTTGAATTCTTTCTTGCGAGTTATATGAGTTACAGAAATTACAATGAGGGAGTTATATATAACATTTGTACTCTAGACATAACATTGATCACAACAGAGTAAAGTACTGCAAATCCCAAGAGCATACACAGACAAAACCACAAAGAAAAAAAGGACACCTCTTCAACTAAAAATAGGAAAAGGTATTGGTCATGCAACAATTGACTATACCATCATCAAACAACAAGTTTGATTAAATCCTCCATCTTATTTTAGCCCTTGCCATCATTAATTAAAAAGTTACTATCTAGTAACAGCCTGTTTGATCTTGTAATATATATTTGGTGGCAACCCAATTGAAACCACCCACCCCAAAACTTATTTGACATTCGACGATATGGTCACTATCCAGCTATTGATCATATAAAGATTTCATTCTGATACTCAACAAGTTTCTACTCGAAGGAAAGATCGAACGAAGTTCGTCTCACTATATGTGAATGGGTTCATGATATTATTTTAAAGAATTGCATTAATTTTTAATCAACAAAATATCGCTTTAATTACGATCCTGTTTTTTTAATTTGGTTATGTATCTCATTACCTGCAAGTCCTAATTGTTAGATGATATATATATAATTTTAGGACCTAACCTATTGAGAAAGGCGATAATATACTAAACTTACAAACGCTAGATGAAACTTTTCTATCTAATAGTTAGCATGAAACATTATGAATTAAACTGACTCCCCAATAACAAAATTTTGTCTTCTAACAATTGTGGAGGTTATTTTTGACAATCCCGTTCTATTTCAGTCATCTTCATCAACAAACGACCTTTTGTCTTCTTTTTTTCCACACCCCGACTACTTGGTAAACACCAACGTTGCAACGAAAGTGTATTGATGCTTCTTTTTCCTTTTTCTTTTTGTGGTTTGTCGGTGTTCCCTTTTGACCATTTTCTTATTCCCTTTGACTTCACATCCACTATGAAGATGACAGGAAACTACTTCGCATCTGTGATGTATATTGATGCTTATTATGAGTGAAATTATGGTTTTTATTATAAATAGTTAGTCTCATTAATTTTACAATAAATAAGGAAAGTTTTTGGTAAGAAGTAAGGTATTAAATATCGATAGTTTCAAAAATATTCGTGGTCTAAAAATTTGGAAATATATATCTATGAAAAATTATCGATATTGATAAAAACTAGATTTAAAAAAAAAACAATGGAAATGATAAGAAAAACATGGAAATTTGTAATGAATTTTTTTTTTAGTACAAGTGATTGGGGGATGGTTTACACAAATATTCATTAGGTGCCTGAGTGTCTCGAACTTTTGCCTACATGAGTGGAGGTGGAAGAGCTCAATCAACTGAGTTATACCCCATTGATGTAATGAAACTTTTAAAAGAAGTTCAAGTAGTCAATTATTTTGGCACAAAAGAATTGAATGAAATGTGTTGCATAGTGAGTTTGAGTGATTTAAGGTGATTATATTACAAGCTAACAAACAATGTGATTACCGAATTCAATTCAGGTCGTATTGAGACTATCAAATTTAGCTTATCATCCTAAATCCGATAAACACCAATTTTTGGATCCTATTGATTTTATATCCTAATGAATATCCTAAGCGCGTCCTATGTGTGTGTATCTAGTGGGGATTAAAATATGACAACATTTGTCTTGTTCAATTTTTGTTTAAAATTTACCTAAATTCTGTGAATTAGGCCATTTTGTCGATAAAGGAATCAATATTATTTTTCAAAAATTTTAGTGCAGAATTGTTTCTAGACACAAAGAGTTTGCATTCAAATTTTTATGTAACTGCAAGGTGTTTAACGACTCATGTACTAGTTAATACTGGTCTAATTGCCGACTGAATTTGAAGTTTGAAATGTAAAATGAAAAAAGTTACAATTGTAAGTAAGTGGTGGTTGTATCTTAGGAGACAAGCGCGACCATGAGCAACGTAGTGGTGCGTAAACTGTGTTAAGAACAGAGTGCCGAGCACTTTCCTCTACCAATTTCGCATAAATAGTAACAACTTTTGCTCTTTGTCATCTCCAACCATGTTGGGGCTAAACTCAAATTTTTACCCTCTAAAATATAACTATTCATGTATTTTAAGGACTTAATTTTGTTTTTTCCTCCAACCTTACAAACTCATAATTTGAGTCCACAACTTTATTAAATTGTTTAAGAATGATTAACCCTAAATTTTTTTTCTCGTTAATTTTTCTTGACATTGTTTTTGTTTCAACATTCATGATTTAATTTTCTAAACATTTTAACCTAAAAAAATTAAAACTCTAAAACATAATATAATTTCACTTAAAAATAAAAACAAGTACAACACCATACATATGCCAGGAATAAATAATAAAAGTGGTTGTGTGATTTTAATGAATTATGTGGTTTATCATTGAATTTAAAAAAATAAACGACAATCATAAATAAAGATAAACGATAATTATAAATAAACGGGAGAAAATATAACACACGGAGAAAGGAAAACAAAGAGATAATTATAAGTTACTTCTGAATTGCGAAACAACCGTACGTTGCAACGAAAGTGCAGTCTTCTCTTTTATTCATATTCGCCTTTTGACTTCTCATCCATTGTGAAAATGACAGAGGAAACTACTTCGCATATGGGATGGCCTTATTTTATTTTATTTTATTTTTAATACAAGCAATTGGCGGAGTACTGAGTAAACACCTAATATATAACAAAGGAAAGTAGCCTTTCCCAACATCGATATCTCATCCTTTTTTGCAATCAGATGGATTCATCCACTAATGAAGGTGGTTCTCTTTCCCGCCATTCACGGAAAACTTTTGAAAGAGTAACAAATTAGTTTTATTTTATTGATTAAATAATTATATAAAATTAAAAATTAAAAAAATTTAAAACTGTCCCTCGGGTCTAGACAGACCCAGCAGAGGTAGGGGCTCTTGCGGCCCAGAAAGACGAAGACTTTTCACTCACATGATTCTTCTCCCCACTGACATTGCCAACCAAAGACTCTTGGACAATAAGTGCCCGTTTGGCATTGCTTATTTGGGGTGATAAGTGATTTTTAAAAAATTTTGGGAAGCCCAACCCGTTTGGTAAATTGTGAGAAAATCACTTATTGTTAAAAATTGCTGTGAGAGAAAGCTATAAGGGAAAGCAGCTAATGAGGTGCTGTCATTTTCTGATTATGCAGAAATCAGTTTCGAAGAGGCGTTGAGTTTAATGATTATGCAGCAATCATTTTCTGATTTTGTTGAAATCAATATCAACAACACTTTTAACAAAAATTTTACCAAACGCCAAACTGCTTTATCTTACAGCTGATTTCTCTCACAGCAAATCTAACATCGATTATTTTCACAGCACAGCAATGCCAAACTGGCCCTAAATCACTATAATTTCCAACCCCTTCAGCCTGTGAAATTTTCAACAATATGGATCTAGACACCACTCGATTATTAGGAGCTCCTTCCCCTTCTTCTTCTTCTTTCACCAATTCATGGACACACGATGTGTTTCTCAGCTTTAGAGGTGAGGACACACGCTACAATTTCACAGACCATCTGCACAAAAATTTGGTCCAGAGGGGCATCATAACCTTCATAGATGATGAGCTCCCAAGAGGAGAAGAAATATCACAAGCACTTCTTGATGCAATTGAAGGATCGAGGTGTTCCATCGTCGTATTCTCTGAAAACTATGCATCCTCGAAGTGGTGCTTGGATGAACTTGTTCATATCATTCAGTGTAGAAAATCAAAGCAACAGATGGTTTGGCCAGTTTTCTACAAAGTGGATCCCTCAGATGTAAGGAACCAAAGAGGTAGTTATGGTGAGGCACTAAATAACCATGAACGCAAATTCAAAGAAGAGAAGCTTACTAACCATGATGAAAGTAAATTCGAGGACAATATGAAGAAGGTGCTGAGATGGAAGGAAACCCTTACAGAAGCTGCAAATTTGTCTGGGTCGCATTACTTGGAGGGGTATGTTTTTATTTTTATATTTTTTTCTTTTCTGAATGCGGTATATTTCTATCTTTAATATACATTTAGGATACTAGGATCTGGAGGCTCTACTTTAATTTCAATTTATTTCTCCCAGGGTTGCAGAATCTGTTATTGTAACTGTTAAAATGTGATGGACATTTGGTAGAAATCTCTAGAGTAATAATTTAGAATCCCAGAGTGCTATAATAGATATCAAATATCTAAGAAAATTGTAGTAGAATCTAGAAGAGGGTAGCTACTGGACTAAATGACCAAGTCGGTGAACTATGCCGGCTAAACAAATAGTTACATCACTGAAAGGCCAATTAGCCAACCAATAGCTACATTATTAGTAGCCTATCTATAGTTCTACACCAAGCAGTGTACTTCTCTTCTTTCTAACATCATAGCTTTTTTTTTTTTTTTTTTTTTTTGATCAAATAGAAAGATTCATTCAACCGTAGCACCAACCAATGATAACGTTTACAAACGAACGGAGAGCGTTAGTGTGGCCTCATTAAAACCTTGCCATCCAAAACCCCCAATGGGGGAAAATCCGGTCAAGCTTGGTCACGTATTTTCTAATTTTTTTTTCTTTTAATTTTAATTTATTTTCAATATGAAAAAGTGTGAATTTACCATATTATCCCCATTTAATTAATAATTTCAATTCTTAATGTTTGCATTAACCAATGACATTTTATGGTATTTTGAATGTTTCACCATTCTCTCCCTTTTGCTTTATATATATAGATTCACGGCATAATTTACATTAGTATCGATCGAGCACTTCTTTAAAACATATATAGAAAAATCCCATTTTATTGAAATGTTATTTGTGATCCAAATTGGCAGCCGTGAAACTGAATTTATTCAGAACATTGTCAACGAGATTTCCTTACAAGTATTAAATGATACTCATATCAATGTGGCAAAATACCAAGTCGGAATAGAGGCTCGTGTACGAGATCTTCATAACGTTTTAGATGTTGACGGAAATGATGTTCGCATGGTAGGAATATGGGGGAATGGTGGAATAGGAAAGACAACTGTTGCTAAAGCTGTTTATAACTCACTGGCCCATGTGTTTGAAGGGAGTTGTTTTCTGGAAAATGTAAGAGAAAGATCAATACCATATGGAGGCCTAGTCGACCTACAAAATCTTCTTCTTGATGAGATTCTAAGGGGAAAGGAAATAAAGGTTACCAGTGCCGATAAAGGAATCAATGTGATAAAGGAAAGGTTGAGTCGTAAAAAGGTCCTTGTAATTGTAGATGATGTGGATCATTTGGACCAGTTAAACAACTTAGTTGGAGGTTGTGATTGGTTTGGTTTGGGCAGTAGAATTATCATAACGACAAGAGATAAGCATTTGCTAACTTCTCATCAAGTTAGTATAATATACAAGGCCAAGAAATTAAGCTTCGGTGAATCTCTTGATCTCTTCATTAGTTGGAATGGTGGGAGAAATAAAAATTTGGATGATGATTATGTGAAAGTTGCAGCAACTGTGGTGAAGCGTGCTCAAGGTCTTCCTTTAGCTCTCAAGGTTTTAGGTTCTCATCTATGTGGTAGAAGCATAGATGTGTGGCATGATGCATTGGATGGTGCTCTTCACTCAGACATTCAAAAAACTCTCAAAATAAGCTATGATGCACTGGAAGATTTGGTGAAAGAAGTTTTCCTTGACATAGCATGTTTCTTTAAAGGTAGAAAGGTGTACGATGTGATACCGATCCTGGATGGTTGTGGCCTCAAGCCTAAGTATGCTATTAAAGTACTCATAGACAAGGCCCTCATAAATATTGAACAAGGCATAATTGGGATGCATGACTTGCTTGAAGAATTGGGTAGAGGAATAGTTTATCAAGAGTCGCCAAATGAGCCTGGTAAACGTAGCAGATTGTGGTTTCACGAGGATGTTTATCGTGTTCTAACAGAAGGAACAGTAAGTCTGTGTGTGTGTGTGCGCGCGTGTACACTTGCATTTTTATTTGCTAAAGAGCTTTGTATGTTAACACTTCTGCTTTTTGATAATAGGGAACAAACAGTATTAAAGGCATCATAGCAAAGTTTCCGACACCAGATGACATATGCTTGAGTGGTGACAGCTTCTCAAAGATGAAAAACCTTCGACTTTTCATCAATGTGAATGCACAATTTTCTGGTGATCACGTGGATTATCTATCTAATGAGTTGAGGTTTCTTCATTGGCCTGATTGTCCTCTACAAACTTTACCATCTACTTTCAATCCAAGGAAACTTGTTGAACTTTATATGCCTTGTAGCCGCTTGTCACAACTTGGGAACGGATTCAAGGTAATTTAAATTATTTTCATCCCTTCGTATTTTCAAAAGTTCATTAAGTGTTTGGAGTTATGGCTTAAACTTGTTTATGCCTTATTGTTTGATCCTTCTTTTTCTTTTCTAATTTTGTCTTATACAGCGTTTGCAAAATTTGAAGTCCATGAATTTTAAGAGCTGTGAATTCCTAACAAAAACCCCAAATATCTCTGGAATTCCAAACTTACAGTCCTTGAATCTAGACGACTGCACAAGTTTAGCTGAGGTTCATCCCTCTGTTGGATTTCATGATAAGCTTGTCTACTTGAGTCTTATGAGATGCTATAACCTCACACTATTTCCAATAATCAAGTCAAAATCTCTAGAAGCTCTCAATCTTGAAGATTGCAGAAGACTGGAGACTTTCCCTGAAATTGGGGGAAAGATGGATTCCATACGTACCATGTTTCTATCTGGTACTGGCATCAAAGAATTGCCTGCGTCAATTGCATATCTCACCAGTCTTAAATTTTTAGAGCTAAGGAAGTGTGAAAATTTTACGAATCTGCCACCCAGCATTTATGAGTTGGAACTTCTAAAGTTAATTGATCTCCAAGGATGTCGAAAGCTTGTTACATTTCCAAATAAAGTGAAGTCTGAAGTTTTGGGGAGTGCAGAATCACTTCCTTTAGCGCTTCCCAGTCTTGAGGCATTCACTCTGGAAGGAAGCAATTTATCAGAATTTAATTTCCTCAGGACTCTTGATTGTGTGTCTACATTGAGCAGACTTGATCTAACACGATGTGATTTCCTTGTAAGTATTCCCGAATGCATTACGAAATTTGTCAATTTGCGGGATCTTTACTTGCATGGCTGCAAGAGGCTTCGAGATATTCCGGAACTTCCACCAAAAATAGTAAAGTTAGAGGCAAGTGATTGCGTATCATTGGAAAGGTTTTCATCATTGTCCAACATTCTGAAAGGTAAAAAAGACTCACAAATGATTGAGTTGGTGGACTTGTGTAATTGCCAGAGATTGTGCGGCAATCTGGCTCGTGACCTCACAAAGATGCAAAACATTTTAGCAAAGGAGCAGATCACTCTCTTCTTTGATCACCTTCTGTCTTCACAGAAACATGGATTTCAGGTTGCATTTCCAGCAAGTTCTGAAGCTCTCTCGACGTTGTTCAGCTGTCATAAGGATGTGAAGGAGCGTGATGAAGCATGTGAACTTTTGATTGAAATCCCTCCAACCTTCAAATGCCAGAACCAAGGATTGGCTCTATACTCTGCTGTTGACAACCCGCAAAATAAAAGACGACGTTACTATGGTTTTCAAACAAAAATTTCCGTCAATCAACCAGGAGTGGAACCTCATTTTATTCATTTCGATTTAAGAAAGAACGGGTCAGGTCATGTTATAGGGTCAGGTCATGTGTGGCTGTGCTATATTCGATTCAGAGAAATGTTTTACCGGGATGATCAGATTATCTGGCCTCAGTCGCCTTTTGCGTGTCGGGTTAATTTTCAGAATTTGACAGCAGATTCGCTGCCTTTTAAAAGCGTCGGGGTCCACCTGGTAATGACACAGGATGATAAAGACCCGTCTATATTTATGGAAGATGGTGAGTCTGAATCCGATGACTTTGAAGATGCTAATGAGAGGTTTGATGGAGATAATTGTGTTGATCTATGTGAAGATGAGCAAGACTCGGAACATGACTACTTCAGCTGTGAAGATAATGAAGATGGCTACTTTTACTGAAGATGATGATGAAGAGGTGAATAGGTATTTCGGAGAAAGAGATTTGCAATGTTGGAATAAGACAAAAGAAAAACTAGGATGCAATGGAATAGTGATATGCCAACTTCTAGTCGCCCACAATCTAGAGAAGAGAGTTCCGTGCGCCCGCCCACGGGGAAGCTTTTCATTCACCCAACAAAACTCATACCCCACTTTCTAGTCTCTCTCTTCCCAACGAATATTCTTAAAACTAACGGCTGTCTGTCTGTGTGCGAGCCTATAACCAACGGCTGTCTGTAACACACTGATTTTTCATCCAATCCAAACCACATGAAGGGCGAGGCCCTCTTTTTCTCTCTCTCCTCTATATATAACCCCAGCATAATAGCCAGCTCTCCTCATCATCCTTGATCAAACTCACGAGTCAAGACCAAGCCAGAATTTCAAGTTTTCAAGTAGTTCAAGTATGTCTGCACTGGTGGATGTTTGGATGAGCGAGTTGGCAAAGCTGAAGGACAAGGTAGGGGCTAAGAAGCGACTGGTGTTTTCATCAAAGGGAAAACAGGGAGAAGGTGATGATGAGGTTGAAGAACAACAGCAAGTGTTGAAAGAAGCAAGAAAAGAGAGCAGCAGAATGGCTCAGATTCAGAGGGACTTGGATTCCTCTACGCTTTCAGAGGCCAGAATTCGTTTGCTTATGGACCGTTTTGTGCCTTGGTGACACCTTGTAAACATGTTTAATTTGTTGAAGGACCTTTGCTCACTTCTCTGGCCATGAAAAATGACTCATTATTTTTTTCAGTAATTATATAGAACTAGATTGTTTTGATTCAAAAATCATTACTGATCCATTAGATTGCCTCCATGTAATTAAGTTTTAGTAGATACATAAACTTATTACTAGTGTATTTGTTTTTGGTTTTTCCATTTTAATTATATTTTTGCAAGCTATTGTTTTTCCAAAAGTTTAAATTATTGCCTCCAAGCTTTCCCTTAACAGGACAACCCATTAAACCATATATTATTTTTTAACGAACAAACAAACAAAAACAAAATACACAGGTTGTTTTTATGTATTTATAATATATATAGTCAGTTAACTTAACCAAATCAGATTGTGATCTCTATTTAATTAAGGGAGTTGATTTTCTCACTCATCTTTTGTTTACTTACACTCCCTTGGTTAGAAATTGTATGTTCTCACTCCTTTTTTGTCTACTTATACTCCCTTTTTTTATTAAAATAAAAAGTATTAAAAAACAAAAAATCGACAAAAAGGGAGTGAGAAAATCACTACCAAGAGTCTTTTTGTGACAAAATGACTGTAAATTGTAATTTGTAATACCACTAGCTAGCTTTGCCGTGGTTTTGGAACTTCTTGTGGTAAAACACACGACCAATGTGGCTGTTTGTTTCCATATATCAAAAGCTGTGCGCTAGTACCTATGTGCATCTACTTTCTTATATAGACCCTGTACCAAGTTCCTATCTTCAAAAATATCCCAACCTAATCTATAATTTCAATTTAAAATTAAGGCGAATGAATCTTTTAGGCCCGTTTGATAATAATTTCAATTTTAGTTTTTAGTTTTTATTTAGGGGGTTTCACTAAAACACCCAAAATGGGGGCTGAAATTATAAAAAAACCCAACACCCAAAACACTTTATAAACACACCCAAAACCCATCATTACACACACTCAAAACCCATTTATAAACACACCCAAAAAATATACAATTGTTTATTTTAGGATTGATTTTGGGTGTGTTTCTATATTTAAATAGTGTGTGGGTTTTTTTATAAATACATGCCTAGAATTGGGTTTATTTATAATAATCTATTTTATTTATTGTGCTATAGTATAGAGGAAAATGAGAGCGAAGATGAAATTGAAAGTGAGGATGAGATTGAAAGAGAGAGAATGAGAGGGGAGGATGAGTACATATATTTTAATGTTATTCATCCCATAAAAACTTAGTAACCCAATTAAATGTAGCGTTGTAATCCATTGTCTACTCAATTTTGTAGGCCTATAATAATTTTATATTTAATTTGTTTGCTCAATTAAGAAACACAATCTTTTAATAATAAACACTCATGATTTTAATTCTCTATCTTTTACTATTTTAACCCATATATACTTTTAAACTAAAAAAACTATAGAAACAGTAAAGTACTATAAATCCGAAGAGCATACACACAGAAAAAAAAAAAAAAAAAAAAAAAAGACACCTCTTCAACTTAAAATAGGAAAAGGTCTTAATCAAACAACAAGTCTGATTAAATCCTCCAACTTATTTTAGCCCTTGGCATCATTAATTAAAAAGTTACTATCTAGTAACAGCCTGTTTGATCTTGTAATATATATTTGGTGGCAACCCAATTGAAACCACCCACCCCAAAACTTATTTGACTTTCCATTATACACTCACTATCCTGCACTGGATACTCAACAAGTTTCTGCTCGAAGAAAATATCGAATGAAGTCCCTCTCACTCTATGTGAATGGGTTCATGATATTATTTTTTTAGAATTGCATTCATTCTTAATCAACAAAATATCGCTTTAATTACAATCTTGTTTTTTAATTTGGTTATGTGTCTCATTACCTGCAAGCCCCAATTGTTAGATGATATATATGCTTTTTCTATATATATATAGGAACTTTCCTATCGAGAGGGGCGATAATATACTAAACTCACATACATTATTATGATACCTTTCTATCTAATAGTTAGTATGACACATTATGAATTAACTGACTCGCCAATAACAAAATTTTGCCTTCTAACAACTAGCCTCTCCGCGCCTGCGAGAGGCTTTTTATTTAAAAAAATTAAATTTATTTTAGAATTAAAAAAGATAACGGGTAGTTGTGTTCCATAAAAATAGGATCTATTATCTTATTTTTCTTTTAATTTTATTTTTTTTAATATGAAAAAGTGTGAATTTACTATATTATCCTCATTTAATTAATAATTTCAATTCTTAATGTTTGCACTAACCAATGATATTTTCTGGTATTTTGAATGTTTCACCGTTCTATGTCTTTTGCTTTATATATATAGATTATGGAGGTTATTTCTGACAATCCTGATCTATTTTAGTCATCTTCATCATCAATCGACCTTTTGGGCTCTTTTTTTCCCACAACCCCCACTACACCCATGTTGCAACGAAAGCGTATTAATGCTTCTTTTTTCTTCTTCTTTTTGTGGTTTGTCGGTGTTTCCTTTTTGACCATTTTCTTATTCCTTTGACTTCACATCCACTATGAAGATGTACAGGAAACTACTTCGCATCTGTGATGTATATTGATGCTTATTATGAGTGAAATTATGGTTTGTGTTATAAATAGTTAGCCTAATCAATTTTACAATAAATATGGAAAGTTTTTTAGGGTAAGAAGTAAGGTATTAAATATCAATGGTTTCAAAAATATTTGTGGTTTAAAATTTTTGGAAATATATATCTATGAAAAATTATCGATATTGATAAAAACTAGATTTAAAAAAAACAATGGAAATGATAAGAAAAACATGGGAATTTGTAATTAATTTTTTTTATAGGGGTGGTTTACACAAATATTCATTGGGTGCCTAGGTGTCTTGAACTTTTGCCCACGTGAATGGAGGTGGAAAAGCTCAATCAACAGAGTTATACCCCATTGACGAAATGAAACTTTTAGAAAATGTTCAAGTAGTTAATTATTTTGGCACAAAAGAAGTGAATGAAATGTATTGCATAGTGAGTTTGAGTGATTTAAGGTGATTATATTACAAGCTGACAAACAATGTGAATTATAATAAGATAACCGAATTCATGTCGTATCGAGACTATCGAATTTAGCTTATCATCCTATATCCGATAAACACCAAATTTTGGATCCTATTGATTTTATTTCCTAATGAATATCCTAAACGTGTCTGCTGTGCGTGTATCTAGTGGGGATAAAAATACGACAGTATTTCTCTTGTGTTTTTTTAAAAAATCAATTTTTGTTTAAAATTTACTTAAATTCTGTAAATAATTAGGCCTTTTTGTCGATAAAGGAATCAATATTATTTTTCAAAATTTTGTCGACAAGATCCTAAATATGAGGTCGTATAATAAGAAAAAAGAAAAAAGAAAAGGAAACAAAGTTTTGTCTTCTAACAAAATATTATTAGAGCATCCACAATGGGGAGGTGTAAATTTGGGGGTGTAAAGCCACTTTTACATCCCCTTTACACCTCCGGGGGGTGTAAATATGTTTTTTGCTCCAGTGGGGGGGTGTAAATTCGGGGGTGTAACCGTGGGTCCCAGCCTTTTATGTTGACTTTTCTTCATTTTTCTTCTCTTTTCTCGGGTGGGTCCCGCCTGCAAGGGATGTAAAAATGGATGCAAATATACATTTTATTTTACATCCCCATGGTGGTGATGTATATTTACATCCATTTACATCTCACCATTAGAGACGATTCCGGTGACTCGGGGTGTATATTTAACATACACCCCCATATACACCCCCCACTGTGAATGCTCTTAGGAGGTTATTTTATGCATCTTCATCATCTATGCATTTTGTCTTTCTTTTTTTTTGGACACGCCGAACTACTACGTCACTTCTGAATTGCGAAACAACCGTACGTTGCAACGAAAGTGCAGTCTTCTATTTTATTCATATTCGCCTTTGACTTCTCATCCACTGTGAAGATGACAGAGGAACTACTTCGCAGATGGGATGGCCTAATTATTTATATTTTATATTTTTAATACAAGCAATTGGCAGAGTGGAGTTTGCACAAACAAATATTTACTGGTGTTTGGGATTTCGAGCCCGCATGAGTGGAAGGTGGAAGCGACTGAGCAAACACCTAATATATAACAAAGGAAAGGAGACTTTCCCGACATCGATATCTCATCCTTTTTTGCAATCAAATGGATTCAACCACTAATGAAGGTGGCTCTTCTTTCCGCCATTCACGGACATATGATGTCTTTCTTAGTTTTAGAGGTGAAGATACACGCAACAATTTCACAGGTCATTTGTACAGCAATTTGGTTCAAAAGGGTATTAAAACCTTCATAGATGATGATCTAAGTAGGGGAGAAGAAATATCACCAGCGCTTCTCAAAGCAATTGAAGAGTCAATGGTTTCTATTATTGTCTTCTCCGAAAACTACGCAGACTCCAAGTGGTGCTTGGATGAACTCGTTAAGATTCTTGAGTGTAAAGAATCGATGAACCAAATGGTTTTCCCAGTTTTCTACAAGGTGGATCCCTCAGATGTGAGAAACCATAGAGCTAGTTTTGGCCGGGCACTTGCAGGCCATGAATCCAAACTCAGAGACAACATGGAGAAGGTCTTGAGGTGGAGGACGACTCTTACACGAGCAGCAAATTTGTCTGGGTGGTCTTTCTTGGACGGGTATGTGGCAAACTATATTATAATTTAGTCACAATTATCTCATGCTGCAAGTCTTGTTGAATTCATATCCAACATAATTGAAGTATTAGTTGTTTTTAAGAAGAAAAAAAAATACTAAGAAAAATATGAAGATAGTTTTCTTTCTTTTTGTGAGTGTTTTGTATTATTTGCCTTTTTTAGCCATATAAAGCAAAACATCATTTCATTAAATATTTTGTATACTTCTAAATGGCAGGAATGAATCAAAGTTTATTCATAACATTGTTGAAAGCATTTCCCTACAAGTATTAGATTGTACCCATTTGAATGTGGCAAAGTACCCAATTGGAATAAGGTCTCGTGTATGCGAGGTATATAAGCTTTTAGATGTTGGGCAAAATGATGTTCGCATGGTAGGGATATGGGGGACAGGCGGAATAGGTAAGACAACAATCGCTAAAGCTGTTTATAATTCAATTGCCCACAAGTTTGAAGCTAGTTGTTTTTTGAAAGATGTTAGAGAAAGATCAATACCATATGGAGGCCTAGTCGAACTACAAAATTGTCTTCTGTATGAGATTCTAAGGGGAAAGGAATTAAGGGTAACCAATGTTGATAAAGGAATCAATGTGATTAGGGATAGGTTGAGGGGCAAAAAAATTCTCTTGATTCTTGATGATGTAAATGAACTGAACCAGTTAAACACATTAGTTGGGGGGTTTGATTGGTTTGGTTCAGGCAGCAGAATTATCATAACAACAAGAGATAAGCATTTGTTAACTGCGCATGAAGTCAATCGGATATACAAGGTCAAGGAATTAGATCCTCATGAAGCTCTTGAGCTCTTCAGCAGTTGGAATGGATTCTCAAGAAACAGACATTTGCATGATGAGTGCGAGAAACTCGCACAAAGTATAGTACACTATGCTCAAGGCCTTCCATTAGCTCTAATGGTTTTTGGCTCACTTCTACGTGGCAAAAGTGTTGATCAATGGCAATCAGCATTAGATGGCTATAAAAGAGTTCCAAACAAAGAGATTCAGGAAATTCTCAAAATAAGTTATAATGCATTAGAAGAGCATGTGAAAAATGTTTTCCTGCACATCGCTTGTTTCTTTAGAGGGGAAAATAAAAACTATGTGATAGAAATACTAGAAATTTGTGACCTCAACCCTAAGTATAGTATTGTATTGCTCGTGGAAAAGGCCCTCATAAATATAGATGAGAGAGATTGTATTGGGATGCATCACTTGCTAGAAGAAATGGGTAAAGAAATAGTTCACCAAGAGTCACCATCCGAGCCAGGAAAACGAAGCAGATTGTGGTTTTATGAGGATATTTGTCATGTCCTAGAAGAAAATACTGTAAGTACTAAGTAGATTATATACAATATGAATATATATACATAAATAATCAACTTGACAACAAAGAAAATCTTATCATCGTTTGAACTATTGTGCTTTCATACTAGGGGACGAGTAAAATTAAAGGCATCATGATGAATTTTCCAGAAGAACATGAGATATCCTTGAGTGCTAATAGCTTATCAAAGATGAAAAATCTTCAACTTTTCATAAATAGAAATGCACGATTTTCTGAAACTCGTGTGGATTATCTCTCCAACGAGTTGAGGTTGCTTGATTGGCCTGAATGTCCGTTGCAAACTTTTCCATCCAGTTTTAATCCAAAGAAACTTGTTGAAATCAATATGCCTCGTAGCAGCTTGTCACAACTTGGAGAAGGATTCAAGGTACGTGTTTTCAATTTATTTTCATACATTGGTATTTTCAAGAGTTTACTTTATGAAGTTGTTGTTTACATCTCTTTAAGTAAAGCTTATCGGTTGATCTTTTTCTTTTCCCTTTCCATAGAGGTTGCAGAATCTAAAATCTATGAGTTTGGAGGGATGCAAGTTCCTCACAGAAACCCCCAACTTCTCTGGATTCCCAAATTTAGAGGACTTGAATCTAAACTACTGTACAAGTTTAGTTGAGGTTCATCCTTCTGTTGGATTCCTTGGTAAGCTTATTTGCTTGAGTATGAGAGGATGCCGTAAACTTGCGAAACTTCCAGGAAGGGTTCACTTAAAATCTCTGGAATCTATAGATCTTAGTCATTGTGGAAGTCTAAAAAATTTCCCTGAGATTGTTGGAAAGATGGAATCATTGGGAGAGATGAACCTATCCCGCACTGCCATCGAAGAATTGCCTTCATCAATCAGATATCTCATTCGTCTCTATTCGTTAAAGTTAAGCAACTGCAAAAACTTCACAAATCTACCATGCAGCATTTATGAGTTACAGAATCTTCAATTTGTTTATCTTCGTGGATGCCAGAAGCTTGTGAGATTTCCAAATAAGGTGATTCCAACCAACTCAAATGACATTGCTGGTTCTTTAACGCTTCCCAATCTTTCCCATTTATATATAGAAGGAGCCAATTTATCCGAAATCGATTTCCTTGGGACTCTTGATTGTTGGTCCAGATTAGGCATACTTGATCTTTCAGGATCCAATTTTGTTAGACTTCCCGAATGGATTACCAAATTTGTCAACATGCAAGAACTGAACTTGGTTGGCTGCAAGAGGCTTTTAGAGATTTCAGATCTTCCACCAAACATACATTCAGTAGATGTGAGTGGTTGCATATCATTGGAAAGATTTCCGAAATTGCCAAACATCTTGGAAGGTAAAGAGTTACAGAGGCATATAACGATGAACTTGTCTAATTGCTGGAGACTGCTCGACATTGCGGCTCATTTCTCTGATCACTTTCTGATCGCTTGTAAGCAATTGTCAGTCGGGGTCGTATTTCCAGGAAGTGAAGTTCCAATGTGGTTCAACTGTCGTAAGAATTTGAAGAAGCCCGTAAAGAACTGTGACATTTCCTTCGAAATCCCTCGAGATTTCAGATGGAAAAAGAAAGGATTGGCTCTCTCTGTTGCTTTTGAAACGCCATCTAAATTCGGTACTTTATATGCCGTTATTCACGTCAATGAAGAACAAATTTATGGTGTTATGTTTGAATTTGGTTCAACAATGTTTGAGTCAACTCACGTGTGGCTGCTCTATGTTCCATTTTGTAAGATGGATGAGTATGCAAAGCTAAATCAGTCTACGTGGCCGCTGCCGCCTTTTATGTGTCGAGCTAGTTTTTATCGACATTATGATCCACTGTATTTTAAAAGCTGCGGAGTCCACCTGGTAGTGCCACAGGATGGTGGAGATATTCGTTCGTCTCGTCTCGTAGGTGGCAGTGAGGAAGGAGGAGAATGATATTGGGGTCGATATTCAACACTAGTTTGAAGAAGAAGAAGTTCTGCCAGGAAGTCCAGAGAATAATATACTTTCAAATTATTAGATTTTGTAAATTAATTTGTAACTCCTTGTGGCACCAACTGGGTTTACATGTAAGCAATGGAGCGTGTTCGTTCATGCCATGTTAGATCAAGAAGCTCTGTTAACTGAGTCTATAAAATAATAATAATTTTTATTGCAATGTTGGAATCAGACAAAAGAAAAACTAAGATGCAATGGAATATTATTGATGAATAGTAATATGCCAAGTCGCCCACAGTCTAAAGAAGAGAGTTCCGTGGGGTTGGAGCCCCAGAACACTATGTTGCCTCCCTTATTGATCATCAGACAATGCAATGGAAGAAGGACTTAATCCAGAATTGGCTTTCCCCTTATGAAGCCGAATTGATCTATCGACTGCCTCTGAGCTTTCGCTGCCCCCCAGATCGACTTATCTGGCATTTTGATAAAAAAACTTTTTTCTCGGTGCGCTCCGCCTATCAAGTGGCTCGTCGTTTGATGCTGATGGAGGATGAAATGGCCTCCTCTTCGACTGAGTCTTATGGGACCAAGTTCTGGAAGCACATTTGGGAGGCTAATGTTCCACCAAAAGTCCGTCACTTCATTTGGCGTGTTGCACAAAATATCTTACCAACCAAGGATAGATTGATCACTCGTGGGGTTGATGGGAACCTGCTTGGTTGCGTGTTCTGCGGTAAGACAGAGGAGTCAGCCGTCCATGTCCTCCTATTTTGCCCTTTTGCGGTTTCTCTGTGGTCTGCCAGTCCAATGGGCCTTTGGTTTCTGGATGGGGCTGAACCAAGCTTGAAGTGCTTGCTGAACAGAGTCTTTGACACTTGCTCAAAATCTCGTGTTGAACAAATTATGATTTTATGGTGGGCCCTATGGAATTAGAGAAATGCTCGCGTCTGGTCAAATGAGAAGCACCACCCTGTGGAAATTGCTTCTTCTGCGATGAATCTCCTCCTGGAGTATCACAGCCTCAATTTTATTGCCAAACCTCCTAGCATCAGGCGTCATGTCAGATGGCATAAACCTCTCCCTGGCATAGTCAAAATCAATGTTGATGGGGCCTTCAATCCCGCCACTGGTAAGGGGGGAGTTGGCATTGTTATTCGTGATGATCAAGGTGGTTTCTTGGGTGGCAGAGCTCGTTGCTTCGAGAATGTTTTTTCCCCTGCACATGTGGAGGCTCTGGCTCTTCTCGAAGGATTAGCTGTTGTTCAAACATGGTTGGGCATTCCTGTGGCTTTGGAAAGCGACTCACAGGCTCTTGTCCTTGCTGTTAATGGCCCCAACAATGACACCTCGGAGCTGGGCCGCTTCATTGATGATGCCAGATTTCTCCTTGCTCGGTGGGATTCTTGTTCTCTCTCCCATGTTCTTAGAGAAGGCAATAAAGTAGCACATTGTATCGCTCGCTTTGCACTTTTAATTCAGCAAGTTTGCTTTTGGGAGCAGCCTCCTGATTTTATTCAGAAGGATTTGCTTGCCGACCTTATGTAACCTTTGTCTTATTCAATATTATCGCTAATTCTCAACAAAAAAAAAAAAAAAAGAGAGTTCCGTGTGCCCACGGGGAAACTTTTCATTCACTCAAAACTCTCATACCCCACTTCTACTCTCTCTCTCTCTCTCTTCCCAAGGAATATTCCTAAAACTAAATCCTGTGTGCGAGCCTATAACCAACGGCTGTCTGTGACACACTGATTGTTCTTGTCAAAATCTATTTGCCTCAGAATCTGACCTAGGGGTGCAAGTTGGATTGGAAAATCCGATTCCTACCGATTCCGGTCCGAAAATTTCCAAAAAATTCCGACTCCGATAAATCCGATATCCGAATATGCCGAAATCCGAAATTTCCGATAAAATTCGGATCGGAATCGGAATGCATCTGTAAATTCCGAAAATTCCGAAATTCCGATCCGAAAAATTCCGAAGTTCTCTGAATCCATTCCGATCCGATTTTTCCGATTTGTTCCGAAAATTTCCGAATTTATAATAATAATAATTTCTAAATGCATTGTTTTTAGTTTATAAGCCTAATATATGTTTCATTACTTATTTGTTATATTTCAATACCCATATACAAATATTCATACATGCATATATACTAAACATAGGAGTATATCACTTTAAGACTATATATTTTCTATAAATAAGCTTGTTTGAATTATAAAAAAAAATGCATATGTGTGCTTGTTATGTAGAAGTATATATAACTTTAAGACTATATATTTTTGGCAAATATGCTTGTTTGAATATAACAAAAATGCATATATGTACTTGTTATATCCAAACCTTGTATATGTGGAGAAATGAAACATTATTAGATAAATTGAGCTATAAAAATTTGGAATTTATGTTGGTGTTTCCAGCATTACTCTGATCAACAATGCATGTAACCTCTATAATATGGTATGGTCATTTATTTGAATTGAAGCTAGATGTTGTATATGACTAGACATGCTTGTCACAAAGTGTCTTGTTACAACACCATGTACCTTCATTTAAATTCTAAAGCCATGACCATTTTGGTAATATTTTTGAAAAAATTGTTTTTAGAGAACATTTTCAGAAAATGAAAATGAGAAAGAAACCTTAACCAATCCCTTAGCAAAATAAAAGAAAAAAAATCGTATGTAATCTTATAATCTTTAGTTTAAATATGAAATTAGATAATATATCATGGTTTAACTAAATAGACAAAGTGCAACAGAAAAGGAAAAAAAAATTATCACCCATAAAAAAAATACAATAAAATTCGAATGTTAAAAATATCTCATCCATACAATTAAAATATATTAATCCCAAGTCAGATAGAGGGTTCTTGACGTAATGGTTCAAATGGAAATAATAAAAATAAAAATAGTTCAGTTAGCCAACAACTTTGTATCTAGATCCAGTTGCATCATTATGACACAGAAGAACCCTTGAAATTGACAAAACAAATCTCCTTTTTTTGCCAGCAACAACAAATAATAGTTTACAGCACCATCAATCCTTCAACCCATACAAGAACTATGCTCTATAATAAATAATCTCATCAAACCAAAACGAAAAAGCAAGGAAACGTGAAGAAGAAATCTATAGGACACCAGAATTTGGCAATAATCAACTAGAGAGAAGTTTAGAGGGAGCAACTGAGAGAGGAAGGTAAAATTCCAGATCGCATGTATCATTTGGATTGAAAATAAGACTGATAAGAAGATAAAAGACGAATTCATAAGTAAAGATCCCTTAATGCTTGAAGTTATTAAATAATTACAGATTAGAACTTGCTACCATGCTCAAAAAATTGATTAGGGTGGAGAGGATTTAATTAACTGAGATTGATGACGGTGGAGAGAGAGAGAGAGAGAGAGATTTAAAGATGCATATCAGATGTCTTTCTCTAGTGCAGAGATGATTAGTTTTCTGGTGGACAAGGGAGTGGTTGCAATCCCATATCGTTTTTATGTTTTTATGAAGTGGTTGCAATCCCACATCGGTTGCTTAGATAAACCTCATCTGTTTTTTCCTCTATAAAAGTTTCATTCTAGCCTTCTCTGTCACAGACTTGAAATCCAGCCTTTATTTGGGCTTCAAATATATTTGTCTATTTGGGCTTTTGGCCATTTGGAGTTAAGTTTTGAATTAAAGTTCATTAGTTTCGATACTAATGATCTAGAATTTCTAATTTATGAATACCTAAATTTTCGAAATTATTGTAATAATATTTCGAAAGTTAACTTTTTGGAATTTCCGAATTTTCCGAAATTGCCGAATATTTTTTATCGGAATAGAATTATTATATTCCGAATTTTCGGAATCGGCATCGGAATTGATTTTTAGTTCCGAATATTTTCGGATCGGAATTCGGAACACTCGTTTCCGATCCGTTCCGGCCGAATTGCAGCCCTAATCTGACCACATGCCCTCACAAAACTCCTTAAGCTGCTCAAAATCTCTTTGCCTCAGAAGAGAATACTTGTGAGTTCTGTTTCGTCAGTTAATTTCTCTCTTCTTGCATAATTTACGAGGCACAATAGTCTTGCAATCTTGACCCTTTCATACCATACATTGCAATTAACTACGTGGATCGACTCTTATCCAACCCCGATATTCTGGTGATTAAAGAGCTTGAGGGTTTTCTTTAATTTGGTGAAGGAGGCGACAACTTGAGGGTTTTCTTTAAAGTCAGGGAAAAAAAAAAATCTATATTAAAAATAAAATAAAAATTGCCTAGACCCGCCTAGGCTACCTAGATCCTAGGCTGAATTTTTTTTAATTTTTTTAATTTTTTTTTTATTCTATTGCATTTAATTTGTGGTGATACATTGGAATTGGTGTAATTGTTTATAGTTGGTGCTCTTCGTTTTGAACTATGAAGCGGACAAGTGTGGGACAATTGTTAGAGTTGGCCTCCGTCCTGTGAACTGTTGATATTAAACAGTTAGTGAGTTAGGTGTGCAAAGCACGGGAGTTGTTAGTAATGAGGAAGTTAGACAGTCGGATTGGTTAGACGGTTAAGCCTGCTTTACAGGTATAAAGTGTAATAGTGCTATAGCTAAAATGCAATTAAGCAATATAGAAATCAAGATTGCAATTTCTCTCTGTTTATCTTTCCCTCTTCTTCTTCAGATCTCTTTCTCATACTTCTCTGAATATGTTGGTTAACATGGTATCAGAGCCCTCAGTGGCTTTCACATAATCAATCGATCCTTTCTACGCTTTTTCTGGCTGCCATTTCACTCCTTTCCTCCTCTTTTCTTCCCGATTCTCTCCTTTTCTTCATTCAATTCCAATTCTAGGGTTCTCCCTGCTTCATAATGGCCACTTCTCCCTCCATCAAGATTGATGGCCTACTTAGTATGGATACCATTCGTCTCGGTGATAACAATTTCTTGAAGTGGAGTTTTCAATTGGAGTCTGTGTTGCAGGGGTATGAGCTTTTTGGGCATTTCGATGGCTTTATCTCTCAGCCACCAAAATTTGCAATCTTGGATGAATAGGGTGTTACATCTCAAGTCACCACCGGTTACAAGGAATGGCTGAAGACTGACAAGTCACTTCTCAGCTTGCTCATCCCCACTTTTTCGGATGAAGCCATGGAATATGTCATTAGGACTAAGACGGCTCGAGACGCTTGGCTCAAATTGGTGGATCTCTATGCCTTAGTTTCACGAGCCCATATTAATCACTTGAAGATTGAGCTTCAAACCGCTCAAAAAAGGGGGGGGGGGGGGGGGGGGGGAGGAAATTCTATTGAAAGATTTCTTCTTCGTTTAAAGCATGTTCGAGATCAGCTTGCTCAAGTTGGTGTGAAGGTCTCAGATGATGATTTCATGATTGCTACACTCAACGGGCTGCCTCCTGAATATGATATGATCAAGACTATCTTGATTGCAAGGGATTCCTTCATTTCTTTGAAGGACTTCAGAGCTCAATTGCTCGTAGCTAAACAAACTACTGAAGCACGAATCTTGACCCACTCTACTATGCTTACTGTGGAAGCGAAATATCTCACTCTAGGTCAAATAATTAGGCTAACCAATTTGGGAATTATTTGACCTAATTGGGAGTTACCTAGCCTAATTGGGAATTATCTGAATTAATTGGGAGGTTATTTGATTTAAATTAGATGTCTTTGATTTTCGTCTTAATTAGGGATTTGATTAAATCCCTAACCCCTATATACACCAACCCCACCAACCTCGCCAAATTAAACCTCTGAGACCCTCTCTAAATATTGGCTACACACGAGGATTGACGTACGTCTATATTCCTACTGAAACTCTGCATAAATTATTTCTCATAAACCCTTCTCCCTTCCTATTCTTTCTCTCTCTCACACAAGGCTCCGGCCACCACACACGGCTCCGGCTACCCGGTTTTCCTTGAAACACCTAACCTAACTTAGGTATCGGAGGGCCTTTGGCCAACACCCCCCGGGTGTGGTCCTTTTATTCCGATTTATTTTGCAGGGAGAAAGAGAAGTGGAGAAGACGAAGGAATCTTGGGCGAATATTCTTGTGGGGAAAATTGCTCCCACACTTACCTCTCACCATCCTTCATCTGGGTATAATTCCATGGCTTCTTCTTCCACTAGGTATGCTCCTATGCCTCCTTCTCTGTCTAATGGTACATGTATACTTCTGACCCCTTCTGGTTCAATAGTTGCTTTCTATGCTTCTAATACTCATAATCGATATTCTAGTCCACGTCGGGTGTCTAGTTTGAGTGGTTCTCCAATGTATAATGGGTCTAATGGCTTTGGTAGAGGAAAGTTTTCTAATAGGGGTTTTGGTAGACCAGTATCTGCATATTCATTAATGTTTGGCTCCCAGGTATCTGGCTCCAAGTTTGGTTTTAACTCCTTTCATAAGAGCAACATTGTCCCTGAATGTCAGATTTGTTGCAAGCGTGGCCATACCGCTGTCAACTACTATTTTAGGCATGATACCTCTCCCGCACAGGGCTCTGCACAAGTGATTGAATCCTAGATCTGTGGCAAGAGGGGTCATGGAGTTCTTGATTGTTTTCAGAGATCCAATGACTCATATCAGGGGCAACCTCCATCTTCCAAGCTTCCTGCTATTACTGCACAGAGCTCTTATATGCCTAATCATGTCTGCATTGCAGATAATGTCGCATCTCATCATATGGTCGTAGATGTTTCATCTTTGCATCAGGTTACTCCCTGTGAATCTGCAGAACAAGTTACAGTGGGAAATGACGAAGGTTTGGAAATTCAGAATATTGGCACTACATCTCTTTCTTGTAACTCTTCTTCTTTACATATGCCTTCTATTTTTCATGTGCCTAAACTGTTTGCAAACCTCTTATCTGTTAATCAGTTGTCCAAGGACAATCAGTGTCTTATATGCTTTGATGCTTCCGGTTTTTATATACAGGACAAGCGAACTAAGACCATTCTACTCAGAGGCCTGAGCCGTAATGGTATCTACCCTATCCCATGTACATTGACTCAGCCTTCACAGCCCAAGGCAGTGGCTTTGCTTGGACAGAAGGTTAGTTCCTCTTTGTGGCATCGAAGACTTGGTCATCCTACCAATGCCGTCGTCAAAATGATGCTCAAGAATTCACAGTTAGGGTCTCCAAATGATGAATCAAGTGTGATTTGTTCTTCTTGCCTTCGTGGGAAAATGCACAAGCTGCCTTTCACAGAGACACATGTTAAAACTAGGATTCCTTTTTCTAGAATCCATAGTGATGTATGGGGTCCTTCCCAATTCAAGTCTCTGGATGGCTATAGGTACTTTGTATCATTTCTGGATGAATGTACCGGTTATTTGTGGCTTTTTCCACTATTCAATTAATTAGAAGTTTTCTCTAAGTTTCTTCATTTCACTGTATATGTTCAGAATCAGTTTAAGGCAACTATTCAGTGCTTACAAAGTGATAGGGGTGGCGAATATATTAGCCATCTGTTTTCTCAGTTTCTGTCATCAAAAGGTATTCTCCATCAGGTGTCCTGCCCATACACACCCTCGCAAAATGGGATGACAAAAAGAAAGAATAGGCATGTTATCGAAACAACTATTACTCTTTTGACTAAAGCATCATTACCAAGGAAGTTTTGGTTTCATGCTACTGCTCATGCTGCTTATTTAATAAATAGAATGCCTAGTTCTTCTTTGGATAATCAAGCTCCATATTTTCGATTATTTGGTGCGGACCCTACTCTTCACTTCTTGAGAGTTTTTGGTACAGCTGTATATCCATATCTTCGCCATTACAATATGCACAAGTTACAACCTCGAACTGCTCAGTGTGTGTTTCTAGGATATGCCACATGATATAAAGGGGTTATTGGCTACAATTGTGCTACTGGAAAATTTATGGTCTCTAGGCATGTAATTCATGACGAGTCTGTCTATCCGTGTGTGCCCTCCACTACTCCTAAGCAGTCTTCTGTTGTGAATACATCTCCTATTATAATTTCTCTACCATCTCAATCCCATCAAGATTCACAGCCTGCAGTTAATGATTTATTTGAGGATGAAGTTCCCTTAAGCTCTAGCTTCGTTCCAGCTCAAGCTATTCCTAGCAATGCTTCCATGTCACCTGCGTCTTCCTCATCACAGTCTGCGAATTATTAGCCAGTATTTAGTGATCAACAATTACAAGTGATGCTACCTGATGAAGAACCTTCCTCTCTTCCCCCTTCTCCTACTCCAGAACCAGTCAACACTCATGCTATGCAAACCAGATCCAAGTCTGGTATCGTTAAACCAAAACAGTTTCAAGAGTATCAAGGCTATTTCACATGTTTAATAGCAAGTGTTGAGCTAGGTGAACCTTGTAGTTATAGAGTGGCTTCTTACTCAGTTGAATGAAGGCAAGCTATGCAGGAAGAAATAGATGCCCTTCAATTACAAGGTACTTGGAGTTTGGTGCCTAATCCTGGCAACAAGAATATTGTTGGCAGTAAATCGTTGTATAAAATAAAGAAGAATTCAAATGGCTCTATTGCAAGATAAAAAGCAAGGTTGGTTGCTCAGGGATTTAGTCAACAACCAGGATTATATTTTGGAGAAACGTTTAGCCCTGTCATAAAGCATACCACAATTCGGTTGATTTTAAGTCTTGCTGCTATGAATCACTGGTCGTTAAGGCAACTAGATGTGAAGAAGGCCTTCCTCCATGGAGATTTAGAAGAGGAGGTGTTTATGCACCAACCACAAGGGTATGAAGATCTTGCTTATCCAGAATATGTGTGTAAGCTCAAGAAATCCTTTTATGGTTTGAAGCAAGCTCCAAGAGCTTGGAATGCTAAATTCACAGGATATTTACCAACCCTTGGTTTCAAATTATCGCTTTCTGATCCGAGTATGTTTGTAAAACACGAAGGTTCAGATGTTATAATGTTGCTGCTGTATGTTGATGACTTATATTGACTGGTTTTAATGCAGATTTGGTACAAACTGTGGTTGACAACTTGAGTTCAGTATTTGAAATGAAAGACATGGATCACCTTGCCTATTTCTTGTTGTTGCAGATTGCATATCCTGTCTCAGGAGGTTTGTTTGTGAGTAAAACAAAGTATGCTAAGGATCTTTTGCATAAAGCTGGGATGCACTCCTGTAGAGCTTGTTCAACTTCTTGTAAACCACACAATCAAATTTTGAAAGACCTGTTATCTGATCCCATCGTGTTTAGGAGTGTCGTTGAGGCTTTACAGTATTGGACATTCACAAGACCTGACTTGGCCTATGTAGTAAACATAGTTTGTCAGTATATGAATAGTCCTACTGATGATCATTGGTTTCTAGTTAAAAGAATCTTAAGATATGTTCAAGGTACTCTGAACTTTGGGATTAGGTTTACTAGTACCAGCCCTACAGCAAGTGATCCTTGCCAGCTGTCTGCCTATAGTGATGTCGACTGGGCTGGAGACATCAACACCAGAAGATCTACCACAGGTTTTGTAGTGTTCTCAGGAAATAATCCCATGCTTTGGCGGTCCAAAAAGTAGGGCTCAGTCTCCAGAAGCTCAAAAAAGGCAGAGTATAGAGCTTTGGCAAACACTGCTACAGATATTGCCTGGATCATATAAGTTCTGCAAGATTTGAAATTCTTTATAACTAATCCTCCTGTGATGTATTGTGACAACCTATCTGCCCTAGCACTTAGCTCTATTCCTGTCTACCATTCCAGGATCAAACATCTCGACAACATTGTACAGTATGTTCAGAAGAAAGACTTACTGGTACAGTATGTTCCTACAGAAGAGCAAGTAGTAGATGTGTTCACAAAGGGACTACATAGTCCTATATTTTCACAACATTGTACTCATCTTCGATTAGGGAATATAATAGGGCAGTCCCGATCTCTCGGACTACAGGGGTCCAAGAGATTTGTGGTCACTCACTGTTGGATGTAAATTCAACGGTTCACTCACTCTTGCACTCCTTTTAAGAAACTTTTTTGAACCATTGGACTAATATCTAACGGTGGGTGATCACAATCTCTTGGACTCCTGTGGTCCAAGAGATCAGGACTGTATAATAGGGTAGGGAAAATGTGAACTGTTGATATTAAACAGTTAGTGAGATAGGTGTGCAAAGCACGTGAGTTTTAGTAGTGAGGAAGTTAGACAGTTGGATTGGTTAGACGGTTAAGCCCTGCTTTACAGGTATAAAGTGTAATAGTGCTATAGCTAAAAGGCAATTAAGCAATACAGAAATCAAGAGTGCAATTTCTCTCAGTTTATCTTTCCGTCTTCTTCTTCAGATCTCTTTCTCATACTTCTCTGAATATGTTGGTTAACACGTCTTCCCCAATACAGATTCTACAGGGACTATATATACATTTCCTACTAGAGGAAATACCTTCTAATTGTACAATACCGCCAACAGTTTTTACTGGAGTAATTATTCCAGGTCATTCCAGCAACAAGTGCAGTGAGACATAATTGCTTGGAAAAGGCTCTCCGATAGATGGAGTTTCCCCAAGCCTTTGTATCCACTTGTGCATCCTGCTGTTTTGGTGGAAACTTATGAACAAGGGGAATGTGTCGATGATCTTCAAGGGCATGATCGGATTAAATCAAGAAATCAAGGGGGGGGGGGGGGAGAGAGAGAGAGAGAGAGAGAGAGAGAGAGAGAGAGAGAGAGAGAGAGAGAGAGAGAGATTTGATTCTCCTTGATTTCTCGTGGTTTAATTATTAGTGAGAGTTCAGAAGTTCTGGTCTTTGCTACTTTTCAGTATGTTCTAAGTTATTAGAATTTCTTCTTTCAGGTGGACAACTTTATTCATGCAGACATGCATCCTTTAAATATCCTTGTCCGGGTGGCTCAGAGCAATTCTCAGAAGCGACTCTTCAAATCAAAGCCTCATGTCATTTTTCAAGGCTGTTGCTCTTCGTGATGGGCGTACTGCTGCTGAGTGCACACTTAGACTATCTAAACAACACAAGTGCCCAGATCCAAAGGCTTTCATTGAGGTAAAATCGTGACGCAACTTAAATTTATTACTGGGAATGATTGGGGATACAGTTGTATGATTTGATTTTTCAATTGGAACTTGGAAATTCATTAGTAAGTTTATGTTTGTTTATGAAACTCAACTCTCTTGAACCCTAACTCACCTTCTAAGGTTCTGCCTTGGTAGTTTTTCCTTAACAGTTCTGGAGATCCGTTGCATTTATCTTGTTTGTGTGTTGTGGTTGTAGACAAATGCAGTTCCTCAATGATATTTTGAACTCAGGAAGCTTCTGTTACAAGTTTCCCTCCTTAATAATCTACATTCTGTATTTGATTTTAGCCTATATTTGGCCAAAGTTTCTAATATTCTTCTTTTTACAGCAAGTGCAAGAGGCATTCGCATTCTGGGGTACTCCAGAAGGTGATTTGGTACATCCTGCTGAGTGTATACAGCAGTTACTGGAGAAAGTTAGGTGTCATAGAGTCAATGTTGATGGCATTGTCTGTACTCACTGTCATGGTAACCACTTCGGTTCTTGTGGTAATTTCTTTCCTTTATCTACTGCAACTTAAGCATGGAAATTCTCGTATGAATTTCTGTAATCTTTGCAATATAAGCATGTGCAATTTATAGGTACAAAGAGATTAAATTAAAGCACACGCAGATTATCAAGTTGTCTTTTCTTTTTTATTTCACACCGTTTTGTTTTTCTGCTTTTCTCTGTTGGTCATATATTCTTTACTCCTTTCTCTTCTCTTTATAAATTTAATTTTATTGTCTCAGAAATACATATATCCTTAACAAATATGTTTTGCAGGGATGGCAGCGGAAACTTGATCCCGGTTACAGTGTGATGCAAACTTGATTTTAAAAATACCTCTTTGTACAGCTTGAATTTGGTTACTTTTGAAGGGAAAGAAGATAATTGTCTAGGTGTATATTGGAAACTCTTGTCCATGTTGCAGATCAACGTGAATGATTCTTCTTGACGCCTACTTCTACTATTTTTTATGCCACTTTCCTGATGTCTTTTGATCATTTCTTATTCACATCTGCATATATTTTTAGTTGATGCATATCATTTACATTTATACATGAAATCTATTTCAAGTGTCATGTCGTTTATGGCTCAAAACATCAACCCAGAGCCTTCGATTGCTAAATTTGGAGGAGTCAAGGAGAATTATGATGGTGATCCCTTGCTAGGATTAATGTTACAGTCAAATACTGTTTCACTTGAAAAGTTGACTCATGATCCCTGAGCATTTTTTGTTATGTTTCCTTCTTGTGCATAAGTTCAATCAAAATTACTAGTGAGATAGTTTCTTGAATAAATTTACAGTCCCAATTGGCAGTTGTAAATCAGTGTTATTTTCCTTCTCAAACAATCTTCAGCATTTTGTTAGAAATAGTTTTGGGTAACTAATATGAACTTTATGGATTCTTAAACTAAATGAGAGAAATTTTTTTGGTGTTAGATCTATTTTGCCAAGTATGGATGGAGTAAGAAAACAACAATGCAGAAGGATTCTGGCTTGTAACTTGAAAGTTCATGAGGGCTAAAACAAATTTCCTCTTGCCTTAGTCTTCCAATCCTGTATCCTAAACTGCACTTCCACACTCAATCAATTGTAAAATTAGGTGGCTACTATACTCTGAGGATTGGTGCTATAGTGGCTGCTCTGGCTTCTGCAGCCACCATGGGAACAAGTGATCAAAACCTTCCTTTCTTCACCCAGTTTTTCCAGTTTGAAGCTAGTAGAGCCGCACGATGATACTATTTAAATACATTATATTTAAGGGAGTTTCACTAAAACACCCAAAATGGGGGCTGAAATTATAAAAAAACCCAACACCCAAAACACTTTATAAACACACCCAAAACTCATCATTATACACACTCAAAAACCATTTATAAACACACCCAAAAAATATACAATTATTAATTTTGGGGTTGATTTTGGGTGTGTTTCTATGTTTAAATAGTGTTCGGGTTTTTTTATAAATACATGTCTAGGATTGGGTTTATTTATAAATTTCTCTATATTTAAACGGTATAGCCGCGTGGTTATACAATTTAATAAATAAAATTTTTAAGAAGAAAAGCACCATCTTTGTTGCATTAGTTTATGCTCTAGAGATATTAATTTGCTAGTTTCAACATATTTAAAATAGATATAATCGACCACTATATAATAATTTAATATATATTATTTTTATTCAATAATAAGTGAGAATTATTTGTATAATACATGAATTTTATGTCTTATTGAAAATTTTGTTAAAAATACATGAATTAAACATGACAAATACTAACGTAGATTTACAATACGAGTATTGTACGTTTACTTTTAAAAAATTAAACGAAGATTTGCAATATGTGTACAATAGAGTATTAAACGTGAAAGTGTTAAATTCTTTAAATTGGTAATAACTCTGGAAAAGTAAAAAATTAAACGGGGACAATAAAGACTCGGGTAATGGCCTAATAGTAATGGATAATGTTATAAACCACTCTTATGGATAAACGAAAATCGGGGAAAAAATTAAAAGAAAAAAAGGATTCCAATATATATATATATATATATATATACTCGGTGTTTTAATTTTTTTTTTTAAAAAAAAAAAGAATATCTAACAGCATGGCCGTGCGGCTTTACGCTATAAATACAATATGATGACTACGAGATAGAATGGAATTCAATCGAACACAAGCCGTCTTCTAGGCCCTCTCTCGTGCTTAGACGTAACCGGCGACCTCTCTTCTTCAATCCTCATCTCTCTCTCTCTCTCTCTCATAGCACCATTGTCATCTCGTCACTGACCTTGGAGACCGCCTAGCACCCGCCTAGTGGCGGCCTAGCAACCGCCTAGACTGCCTAGCCCGCCTAGCCCTCCTAGCGCCCGCCTAGACCGCCTAGACCGCCTAGCGACAGCCTAGACCGCCTAGAGCCCACCTAGTGGCCGCCTAGCAACCGCCTAGACCGCCTAGCCCGCCTAGAGCCCGCCTAGGCCATTTATTCTGTAATATTAACAATATGAGTGAGTGTGTTCAAGGATTTAACTTGTAAAGAAGATTTCCGAACAACAACAGATAACCCAGAGAAGTTTCATGGAGTTATCACAATGTTGGCTCTTGGCCAAGTAAGTCTCATGGAGATGGTGTTATCACAGTGTGCTATTTGCGTTAGTTCTTTATCTTTTCTGTTCTTTTTGTTCATGACTTGTTTTGATTTGTCTCTGTTACGTGCTATGTTTATTCATTTTAGCACCTCTAGTAGTCATTTTTACCATTAAAGTATAAAGGTTTTTGCTTAAATATCGGTGGCTCAAGGCTGGTTTTGTTAGTTTCCGTTGATTTGTAAATCTTTCAGATAATGTCCCCTGTGTCTATTTGCTTGATATTACAATTTGCAGTTCTATTTTTCTACTTGAAGCCTAGTGCTAGTTCTATTTGACTGAGACCTTTCAATTACATTTCATGAACATTGGTACCCACTTTATGTGAGTAGGCTAGTTATTGTTTTTGTTTAGTAAACCAGGCTACAAGCACTACTTACCTGACATGGTATCTTTTATTTTAAACATCTTTATTTGCTGATTGTAACCACTTTTCCAATCGAAATCTTCGGGTATATAAATGTTGTGGGATACATTTCTGAATGTAATTTGGGAAAGTGTGCCAAATGGTGCTCTTCGTTTTGAAATATGAAGCGGACAAGTGTGGGACAATTGTTAGAGTTGGCCTCCGTCTTCCCCAATACAGATTCTACAGGGACTATATATACGTTTCCTGCTAGAGGAAATACCTTCTCATTGTACAATTATTAGTGAGAGAGAGAGAGAGTGATTTGATTCTCCTTGATTTCGTGAGGTTTAATTATTAGTGAGAGTTCAGAAGTTCTGGTCTTTGCTACTTGTCAGTATGTTCTAAGTTATCAGAATTTCTTCTTTCAGGTGGACAACTTTATTCATGCAGACATGCATCCTTTAAATATCCTTGTCCGGGTGGCTCAGAGCAATTCTCGGAAGCGACTCTTCAAATCAAAGCTTTTCAAGGCTGTTACTCTTCGTGATGGGCATACTGCTGCTGAGTGCACACTCAGACTATCTAAGCAACAAAGTTCCAAAGGCTTTCATTGAGGTAAAATCGTGAGGCTACTTAATTTATTACTAGGAATGATTGGGATAAGGTTGTATGATTTGATTTTTCAATTGGAACTTGGAAATTCATTAGTAAGTTTATGTTTGTTTATGAGTGAACCAGTTTGTGTAGTGGACTGCTTGTAGGAGTGTTCATGAAACTAGAACTATATGATGCTCAATGGAATATTGACAAATTTTCCGAGTTAGAATTTAGAAATAAGTGCAGACATGAAAGGAGTTCGTTATTGCAAAGTACCTTGCCTGCTAGAGGTTCTGTTGATTGTCTTTTTTAAAAATTTGTTGTTTCTGTCTGTAAGGATAGCATCTTGGCCTTTGAAACAGATTATGGCTAAGATTAGTGCTGAGGTATTATTAGGTAGTTAAAGACTAGATTGTTTAACGTAAAGCATGTTTTGTCTCTCCATCTATATTATAAGGCAGACATGAAAGGAGTTCGTTATTGCAAAGTACCTTGCCTGCTAGAGGTGCTGTTGATTGTCTTTTTTAAAAATTTGTTGTTTCTGTCTGTAAGGATGGCATCTTGGCCTTTGAAACAGATTATGGCTAAGATTAGTGCTAAGGTATTATTAGGTAGTTAAAGACTAGATTGTTTAACGTAAAGCATGTTTTGTCTCTCCATCTATATTATAAGGTAGGATGCCTTTAGCTAAGCTGAGATTCTTCTCTATGTTCATGTTCCTTTTTCCTTTGTCTTAGAAAACTTTCAATTTTTTCATTGGTAATTGGCGATTGTCATAGGTTCTTTTGATAGATATCGTTTTTGTTGAATAATTTCTACACTTGGTGTATGTTTAGTGTTTCAAAGGCTAATGGCACAAAGTTGTGATGGCAGATTAAGAGGGCGACAGAGTCTGCTGAAGGTTGTGTGAAAGACTTCATCTTTGGATTAAAAAGACAACCTGAAAGAGAAATTGAGAAGCTTGCCCTTAACAGTGCAAAGGAATATCATTAGTCTTAGAAAAAAAAAAAAAAAAAAAAACAGAAAGAACATCCTTAGTTAAATAGGCAGTTAACAATGTATTGAGAATGATTCTACTGTTCTTGTTAGTTTTATGTGGTGATATTTGGACCTTATGTGGTGATATTTCATGTATGATCTTCACCTTGCTGCTGAGATAAAACCAAATTCAGTATGGATATGATTCTTGGGCATTTGAGCAGTGTTTTATAATTTTGGAATCCTTTGCAGTATTTGGAAATGGTCACATAACGATAGAAATTCTTATTAGATCGGTTAATAGATAGTCCTATTCGAAAAATTAACGACACATGTGAATGTTGTCATAGATATGCAAATACATTTAGTATTTTTTCTCTTGCGGTACAAGATTATACATATACAAATAGAAAGTAGATGGTTTCAACTAGGAATATCTTTTAAAGAAATATTCTTTTTATCTACTACTGAGGGGAGTGAAGGTGAAGACATACATCTCCAATGTCCTTTCCTTGACCTCCCCTGTTTGTACTCAGACTTCATAAACAAATTCACTTGAAACACAAAACCAAGCAGAGAAAATGGATGAGTTTACACCATCACTCTCACATTCAACATCTCAAATGTACTATACACCCGTATATATGCAAAACTTTCACTTGAGGAGGATATCTTTGTGGATCGACCAAAATATAAGCGAACTCTATTTACCCTAGTCCCCAAAATTTTTTCGTTCTTTACTGAATAGCAAAAGTAGAGCAATGCAAATCTACTTTAGCTACTGTTGTAAGTACCGATGATAGAGAAAAAGGGAATTAAAGACAGGATTGTTCTACAATAAGATACTAGGATGAACTCATAACATTTTCTGTGTTCGGACAAAAATGTTGAATGCACACCATACAGAAGTTTCTATACTAGGAGTACATAAATAAGAGCAATGAGTCTGAGCCAAGTTGAAGAGTTTAATGCTCAGGCGAGTAGGTTACAAATGGAATTAAAATTTAATCCTGTGTGCAAGCATATATAATTGTACTATTAATTTGTTGAAGGACCCTTCGTCACTTCTCTGGCCGTAAAAAATGAGTAATTATATATAACTAAGGTTGTTTGGATTCAAAAATCATTACGGATGCGTTAGTTTGTCTCTTGTAATTAAGTTTTAGTAGGTGCATAAACTTATGACTAGTGTATTTGTTTTTGGTTTTTCCATTTTAATTATGTTTTTGCAAGCTATTAACGGATGAATGGTTCTTACATTTGGATTTAAAGAAATTATATATAAACCAAAAGTTTAATTATTGCTTCAAAACCCTTAACAGGGCAAAGCATTGCACCATAAACTATTTTTAACAAACAAACAAACAAAAACAAAATACATAAAGTTGTTTTTTTATTTATAATATTTTCTTTTGACCGGAAATTGTTGGGCTCACCAGAATTCAAGCAAAGTGAGACTAATATGTGTGAAAAAGGGAGTAAAGTGAGACAAAATGAGTTTCAGGGGCAAAGTGAGACTCAAATACACTTTTAGGGGTATATAAAAAAATATGCCTTTTTAAAATTATTTATATACATTTCAAGGTGTATAATATATATGGACTTGGGGTAAGCTTCTCTACATCTAAACCTCAACTAAAATAATCCAATTCATCCTCAATTCAATCCGATTACATATTAGTAAACATGCCATAAATGAATTTTTTTGTAAACAAAAACTTGGAAGGTTGACCTTCAGAAAAAATTTGTACACATCAATTTTGGCCCAAATAACTAAAGAGTTGGCCCGTATCAATTTGGTCCAAACAAAAAGTTATACATATCTTCCACTTTTCTTGGTTTTTTAAAGATTTTGGATCAGTTCCGGAAAGGTGGTTCACGTCTAGGCCCTTGTCTTATTTTATTTTAAGTAAACATCAAATTCAATTGAAGTCAACGCCAGTGAAGTTGCACCCCAGGTAGCAGGAAACTGCTTCGCATATACGATGCCAAACAAGAGATCAAATTCTGACTATATATCAGTACCATTTCCAACCCTTTCAGCCTGTTTAGTTTTAAACTTTCAACAAAATGGATTCAAACACCACTCAATTATTAGGAGCTCCTTCCCCTCCTTCTTCCTCGTCTTCCACTAATTCATGGACACACGATGTCTTTCTCAGCTTTAGAGGTGAGGACACACGCTACAACTTCACAGATCATCTACACAAAAATTTGATCCAGAAAGGCATCAGAACCTTCATAGATGATGAGCTCCCAAGGGGAGAAGAAATATCACAAGCACTTCTTGATGCAATTGAAGGATCAAGGTGTTCCATCGTCGTATTCTCTGAAAACTATGCATCCTCGAAGTGGTGCTTGGATGAACTTGTTCATATCATTCAGTGTGGAAAATCAAAGCAACAGATGGTTTGGCCAGTTTTCTACAAAGTGGATCCCTCAGATGTAAGGAACCAAAGAGGTAGTTATGGTGAGGCACTTAATAACCATGAACGCAAATTCAAAGAAGAGAAACTTACTAACCATGATGAAAGTAAATTCGAGGACAATATGAAGAAGGTGCTGAGATGGAAGGAAACCCTTACAGAAGCTGCAAATTTGTCTGGGTCGCATTACTTAGAGAGGTATATTTCTTTATATTTGAGGGCTAGCTTTTTGAGCTTCTCTTAATTTCTCCTTTATTTCATTTTATTAAGAAACCCTCATTACTTATTTTTCTTCATAAATGTATGACAATTATGGATTGAATCCAACTTTTAATCAATAAACCTAGAGTTTATTAAGAAGAAGTGTCTAGAGCATATCAAATTATGCAATCTTCCTATTGTACTAATGCCAGGTTGTTTCGAACTTCAAGTGATCTGTTTTTTAACCCAGCAAAATTCTATTTCTTTTCTTGTGTCATATTTAAAACATATATAGCAAAATCTCATTCTTAGATGTTATTTTTTCCTTAAATTGGCAGCCATGAAACTGAATTTATTCAGAACATTGTCAATGAGATTTCCTTACAAGTATTAAATGATACCCATATCAATGTGGCAAAATACCAAGTCGGAATAGAGGCTCGTGTACGAGATATTCATAAAGCTTTAGATGTTGACGGAAATGATGTTCGCATGGTAGGAATATGGGGGAGCGGTGGAATAGGAAAGACAACTGTTGCTAAAGCTGTTTATAACTCACAGGCCCATGTGTTTGAAGGGAGTTGTTTTCTGGAAAATGTAAGAGAAAGATCAATACCATACGGAGGCCTAGTCGACCTACAAAATCTTCTTCTTGATGAGATTCTAAGGGGAAAGGAAATAAAGGTTACCAGTGCCGATAAAGGTATCAATGTGATAAAGGAAAGGTTGAGTCGTAAAAAGGTCCTCGTAATTGTAGATGATGTGGATCATTTGGACCAGTTAAACAACTTAGTTGGAGGTTGTGATTGGTTTGGTTTGGGCAGCAGAATTGTCATAACGACAAGAGATAAGCATTTGCTAACTTCTCATCAAGTTAGTATAATATACAAGGCCAATAAATTAAACTTTGGTGAATCTCTTGATCTCTTCATTAGTTGGAATGGTGGGAGAAATAAAAATTTGGATGATGATTATGTGAAAGCTGCAGAAACTGTGGTGAAGCATGCTCAAGGTCTTCCTTTAGCTCTCAAGGTTTTAGGTTCTCATCTATGTGGTAGAAGTATAGATGAGTGGCATGATGCATTGGATGGGAATCTGCACTCGGACATTAAAAAAACTCTTAAAATAAGCTATGATGCATTGGAATATTCGGTTCAAGAAGCTTTCCTTGACATAGCATGTTTCTTTAAAGGTAGAAAGGTGTACGATGTGATACCGATCCTGGAAGGTTGTGACCTCAAGCCTAAGTATGCTATTAAAGTACTCGTAGACAAGGCCCTCATAAATATTGAACAAGGCACAATTGGGATGCATGACTTGCTTGAAGAATTGGGTAGAGGAATAGTTTATCAAGAGTCGCCAAATGAGCCTGGTGAACGTAGCAGATTGTGGTTTCACGAGGATGTTTATCGTGTTCTAACAGAAGGAACAGTAAGTCTGTGTGTGTGTGTGTGTACACTTGCATTTTTATTTGCTATAGAGCTTTGTATGTTAACACTACTTCTTTTTTTAAATAATAGGGAACAAACAATATTAAAGGCATCATAGCAAAGTTTCCGACTCCAGATGACATATGCTTGAGTGATGACAGCTTCTCAAAGATGAAAAACCTCCGACTTTTCATCAATGTGAATGCACGATTTTATGGCGATCACTTGGATTATCTATCTAATGAGTTGAGGTTTCTTCATTGGCCTGGTTGTCCTTTACAAACTTTACCATCTACTTTCAATCCAAGGAAACTTGTTGAACTTCATATGCCTCGTAGCCGCTTGTCACAACTTGGGGAGGGATTCAAGGTAATTTAAATAATTTTCATCCCTTCGTATTTTCAAAAGTTTATTAAGTTTTTGGAGTTATGCTTGTTTATGCCTTATCGTTTGATCCTTCTTTTTCTTTTCTATTTTTGTCTTATATAGCGTTTGCAAAATTTGACGTCCATGAATTTTGAGAGCTGTAAATTCCTAACAAAAACCCCAAATATCTCTGGAATTCCAAACTTACAGTCCTTGAATCTAGACTTCTGCACAAGTTTAGCTGAGGTTCATCCTTCTGTTGGATTTCATGATAAGCTTGTGGACTTGAGGCTTGAGAGTTGCCATAACCTCACACTATTTCCAATAATCAAGTCAAAATCTCTAGAAGTTCTCAATCTTGAAGATTGCAGAAGACTAGAGACTTTCCCTGAAATTGGGGGAAAGATGGATTCCTTACGTCGCGTGTTTCTACGTGGTAGTGGCATCAAAGAATTGCCTGCGTCAATTGCATATCTCATCAGTCTTGAATTTTTAGACCTAAGCAGTTGTGAAAATCTTACGAATCTGCCACCCAGCATTTATAAGTTGGAACATCTAAACCAAATTTTTCTCCAAGGAAGTCGAACGCTTGTTACATTTCCAAATAAAGTGAAGTCTGAAGTTTTGGGGAGTGCAGTATCACATCCTTTAGCGCTTCCCAGTCTTGAGGAATTCATTTTGGAAGGGAGCAATTTATCAGAATTTAATTTCCTCTGGACTCTTGATTGTGTGTCTACATTGAGCATGCTTGATCTAACACGATGTGATTTCCTTGTAAGTATTCCCGAATGCATTACGAAATTTGTCAATTTGCGGGATCTTTACTTGCATGGCTGCAAGAGGCTTCGAGATATTCCGGAACTTCCACCAAAAATAGTAAAGTTAGAGGCAAGTGATTGCGTATCATTGGAAAGGTTTTCATCATTGTCCAACATTCTGAAAGGTAAAAAAGACTCACAAATGATTGAGTTGGTGGACTTGTGTAATTGCCACAGACTGTGCGGCAATCTGGCTCGTGACCTCACAAAGAAGCAAAACATTTTAGCAAAGGAGCAGATCACTCTCTTCTTTGATCACCTTCTGTCTTCACGGAAACATGGATTTCAGGTTGTATTTCCAGCAAGTTTTGAAGCTCTCTCGACATTGTTCAGGTGTCATAAGGATGTGAAGGAGCATGATGAATCATGTGAACTTTTGATTGAAATCCCCCCAAACTTCAAATGCCAGAACCAAGGATTGGCTCTATACGCTGCTGTTGAAAACCCGCAAAATAAAAGACGACGTTACTATGGTTTTCTAACAAAAATTTCCGTCAATCAACCAGGAGTGGAACCTCATTTTATTCAGTTCGATTACCATTTCAGAAAGATAGGGTCAGGTCATGTGTGGCTGTGCTATATTCGATTCAGAGAAATGTTTTACCGGGATGATCAGATTACCTGGCCTCAGTCGCCTTTTGCGTGTCGAGTTAATTTTCTGAAATTGACACTAGATTCACAGCGTTTTAAAAGCTTCGGGGTCCACCTGGTAATGACACAGGATGATGAAGACCTGTCTATATTTACGGAAGATGGTGACTCTGAATCCGATGACTTGGAAGATGCTAATGAGAGGTTTGATGGAGATAATTGTATTGATCTATGTGAAGATGAGCAAGACTCGGAACCTGACTACTTCAGCTGTGAAGATAATGAAGATGGCTACTTTTACTGAAGATGATGATGAAGATGGCTACTTTCTAGTCTCTCTCTTTTTCTCTCTCTCTCTCTTCCCAACGAATATTCCTAAAACTAACGGCTGTCTGTCTGTGTGCGAGCCTATAACCAACGGCTGTCTGTAACACACTGATTTTTCATCCAATCCAAACCACATGAAGGGCGAGGCCCTCTTTCTCTTCTCTCTCTTCTATATATAACCCAAGCATAATAGCCAGCTCTCCTCATCATCCTTGATCAAACTCAAGGGTCAAGACCAAGCCAGAATTTCAAGTTTTCAAGTAGTTCAAGTATGTCTGCACTGGTGGATGTTTGGATGAGCGAGTTGGCAAAGCTGAAAGAAAAGGTAGGGGCTACGAAGCGACTGGTGTTTTCATTAAAGGGAAAACAAGGAGAAGGTGTCAAATTTAGGAGGATATGTTGAAGGTTGAGTAGAGAGAATGGAGAGTGCAGAGAATTTGGAAGCTACACATATTTTTCTGATTTTAACTTCTTGTTCATTCTATTTTACATCATAACATTTATACATGTAATTATCCTATACTAATACAAAAGTTCTCCCTAAAACATTCCATGAAACATTCCCTAAGTCAAGGATTACATACTTCAAGAAAAGTATTCCCTAAAACAAGGAATGAGACAAGTGTGCCATGAGACAAGGATTGTCTTGTGTTTCATGTCTTTGTGTTTCACAAGATGACAATTGCACAAGATGCCAATACTGCTAACACTCCCCCTCAAGTTGGTGCATAGATATCACCAATGCCCAACTTGATCAGTGAGTTGTGGAATACTCTGCTAGAAACTGCTTTTGTCAAAATATCTGCCAGCTGGTCTTCGGACTTGACAAACGGAAGCTGAATTTCTTTATTTTCAAGTTTTTCTTTAATGAAGTGTCGATCCACTTCAACATGCTTAGTGCGATCATGTTGGACTGGATTGTGTGCAATGGATATTGAAGCCTTGTTATCACACTGTAGATGCATTCCTAATGTAGGTGCATATCCAATCTCTGTAAGCAATTTCTTCAACCAAAGGAGTTCGCAAATTCCTTTGGTCATTCCTCTGAATTCGGCTTCTACACTAGACAAAGCAACAACATTCTGTTTCTTGCTTCTCCAAGTAACCAAGTTACCTCCCACAAATGTGAAATACCCTGATGTTGATCGTCTATCAGTGACATTCCCTGCCCAATCTGCATCTGTATAGCCACTGATATTCAGATGACCATTTTTAGAGAACATAAGTCCTTTTCCTGGTGCGGACTTCAAATATTTAAGAATCCGAAGAACCGCATCCATATGATCTTCACTTGCACAATGCATAAACTGACTAGCAACACTTACAGCATACGCAATGTCGGGTCGGGTATGGGATAGGTAGATCAGTTGTCCCACCAATCTTTGATATCTTTCTTTGTTAGTGGGTACTTGATTGTGATATTCCCCAAGGCGGTGATTCTGAACGATTGGAGTGTCCACAGGTTTGCAATCTAACATTCCAGTTTCTGCCAATAAATCTAGAACATACTTCCTTTGTGAGAGAAATATGTCTTGCTTTGATCGAGAAACTTCAATGCCCAAGAAGTACTTGAGTCCACCAAGATTTTTCATTTCAAACTCCTTTGCCATTTTTGTAGTTAAGAAATTTCCTGCTTATCATTCCCAGTAATAATCATATCATCGACATAAATGATGAGAGCCGTTGCCTTTCCTCCCTTGTGTTTTTAGAACAGAGTATGGTCAGAATTACTCTGCTTAAAACCATAATTCTTCATTGCCAAGGTAAAACGCCCAAACCATGCCCGGGGAGACTGCTTCAATCCATATAATGCCTTTCGTAATCTGCACACCACATTAGCATAAGTAGATGTAACATATCCTGGTGGGATATCCATGTAGACTTCTTCTGTGAGTTCTCCATGGAGAAAGGCATTCTTCACATCAAATTGGTGGAGAGGCCAATCAAGATTTGCTGCAATGGACAATAGCACTCGAACGGTGTTAAGTTTTGCAACAGGGGCGCAGGTTTCTTCATAGTCAATACCATATGTTTGCGTGTATCCCTTTGCCACAAGTCGTGCTTTGTAACGTTCAATTGACCCATCAACATTGTATTTCAAGGTGTAAACCCATCTGCATCCGACAGTCCTTTTTCCTTGAGGTAAATTCTCCAGTGTCCATGTGTGATTTTTCTCCAGAGCATGCATCTCCTCCTTCATTGCGTGAACCCACTTTGGATCCTTCAATGCCTCACTCACTTTGGTTGGAATATTAATTGTGGATAACTGGCGTACAAAAGCCTTGGAAGGGTGCAGATAATTTTTCCGTAGAAACATAGTTTGCAATTGGATACTTCGATGCCTTGCCATTATCTGGTGAATACCGAATTGGCGATTTTCCACGGTTCTGTCTATCGGGTAATTGATATCTAACAGTTTCATCAACTAAAATAGTAGATGTAGTAGAATCACGTACCTCAGGAGTATTCTCAGGAGTGTTCGCACCACTTTGCAAAACCCAAGGGAAGGTATCGTATAGTAGTGTAGCTCGGAAGTCCGAGTGTTGTATCCACAGAGAGCGGTGTAAAGATAACAGAGCTGAAAAAGAACAATTATGATTGAAAAGTAGATTTATGCAAGATTTGATTTCAAGAAAATTCAATTGATTAAAACACTAAGGCATTGGGGTTCCACTTTTAACATAAGCATGCAACTCTTATTAATTTGATCCACAAAATATTTTCCATTGTAGTTGTTCAAAATAATTAAAGCTCTTTTTTCCTTTAGAAGTATTCTAAGCATAACTTGTACAATTGGCAACAAACTATCAAAAAATAATCTTCATCAAAATTCTATTAATCTTTGGTAATTCTCTTCTCTTTTAAAAGCATGAAAGTTTTTACTACACAATAGGAAAAACATGATTGAACCCATGAAATAGATTATCAAACATTCATCAATTAATTAAAAAGAAAACTACAAATTCCATTTGAACAAAAACTACAAATTCACATTAAAGCTTAAGTTTGGATCAAACTAATAAAAATTACACACTCATATTAAAAGCTTTCTCCCTAGCCTTAGCTAGGGAGTTAGTTCCCCATAATAAAATAAAACTAAAAACAGAAATTAAAACTTAGAAAGATGGAGGGAAGAGAGAAAGCTCAAGAGTTGTGGAGCTTGGTGCGTTTTCCTTCTACGGCAACAATCTATTTATAGAGAATGGGAATTGCTCATGTTGCAACTTGCTTTGATTAAACTATTATTCCACCTTGCTACTACCAAGTGTTTCACCCGTCAATTGCCATCAAATGCTTTCTTTACTTAATTCATTGTGTTGATGACTCCACTTTCTTTGTTTATTTCACTCTAGTGCTGGCAGCACCCTCCAAATCTTCATCCTTATTAGTTTGGCTGCCACACTTCAACGAGCATGTGCTTGTAATTGCTTGCTAGTGGCTGGCCATACTTCATGCTTTTGTTTTATTTGTATCAATGCCATCACCACTTCTTCCTTTGATAAATCTTCTTTGGCAAGTGCTGCACTCCATGCATTCTTTTTAATTCTTTTCTTGCTGCCATTTGCTTATTTGTTCCAATGATCTTCTTCAACCTTAAAATAAAATAATGAAATCATCATCAATTATGTAATGGGTATGTAAGCAAGTGAATAAGTGAAAAACATTCCTAATTAACTAAAATTGTAAGAAAATCAATTACTAACAAATATATTTAGGGATAATAAACATGATAATTTATGTGCTCATCAAGGAGATTGATCAGCTGGTACTGAGATGTGAGGGGGGTCTTCATCATCATCGTCGGTGAAGTATGAAAAGAGGTTGTGCTCTCTGCTGTGGAGCGACCGGTCGCTGGTCTCCTCGCGACCGGTTGCATTTGGGCAGATTCGAAAACTTCCAGGAATTCGACGCGACCGGTCGCTAGGGTGATGATGAGGTTGAAGAACAACAGCAAGTGAAAGAAGCAAGAAAAGAGAGCAGCAGAATGGCTTAGATTCAGAGGGACTTGGATTCCTCTACGCTTTCAGAGGCCAGAATTCGTTTGCTTATGGACCGTTTTGTGCCTTGGTGACACCTTGTAAACATGTTTAATTTGTTGAAGGACCTTTGCTCGCTTCTCTGGCCATGAAAAATGATTTATTATTTTTTTCAGTAATTATATAGAACTAGATTATTTTGATTCAAAAATCATTAGTGATCCATTAGATTGCCTCCATGTAATTAAGTTTTAGTAGATACATAAACTTATTACTAGTGTAGTTGTTTTTCGTTTTTCCATTTTAATTATACTTTTGCAAGCTATTAGTGGATGAATGGTTCTTACATTTGGGATTATTGTTTTTCCAAAAGTTTAAATTGTTGCCTCCAAGCTTTCCCTTAACAGGACAACCCATCAAACCATATATAATTTTTTTACAAACAAACAAACAAAAACAAAATACACAGGTTGTTTTCAGTTAACTTAACCAAATCAGATTGTAATCTCTATTAAATTAGGGGAGTTGATTTTCTCACTCCTCTTTTGTTTACTTACACTCCCTTTGTTAGAAATTGTATGTTCTGACTCATCTTTTTTGTCCACTTACACTCCCTTTTTCGCTATAGTAAAAATTATAAAACACAAAACGGAGTGTAAGTCGACAAAAAGGGAGTGAGAAAATCACTACTAAGAGTCTTTTTGTGACAAAATGACTGTAAGTTGTAATTTGTAATACCACTAGCTAACTTTGCTGTGGTTTTGGAACTTCTTGTGGTAAAATACACGACCAATGTGGCTGTTTGTTTCCATATATCGAAAGCTCTGCGCTAGTACCTATGTGCATCTACTTTCTTATATAGACCCTGTACCAAGTTCCTATCTTCAAAAATATCCCAACCCAAGCTATAATTTCCACTTAAAATTAAGGCGAATGAATCTTTTAGGGCCCATTTGATAATAATTTCAATTTTAATTTTTAGTTTTCATTTATTGTGCTATAGTATAGAGGAAAATAAGAGTGCTTTAGTTTTCATTTAGTTTTTAGTTTTCCTTTCTATTTTATTTTAGGTAAACATCAAATTCAATTGATGTCAACGCCTGTGAAGTTGCACCCCAGGTAGCAGGAAACTGCTTTGCATATACGATGCCAAACAAGAGATCAAATTCTGACTATATATCAGTACCATTTCCAACCCTTTCAGCCTGTTTAGTTTTAAACTTTCAACAAAATGGATTCAAACACCACTCAATTATTAGGAGCTCCTTCCCCTCCTTCTTCCTCGTCTTCCACCAATTCATGGACACACGATGTCTTTCTCAGCTTTTGTCACACCCCAATTTATTTACTTATTTATTGAGAGTGTGAGGTAAAAGAAAAACTAAAACTAAAAATTTAAATAGCAAGAAACATGAGAATTAAACATAAAACTTCTATTTAAACCAAAGTAATTTACATTGTAATTTTACAAGCAAAATTTCAGGAAAGTACAGACTCTTAATAAAACATCCAAAACTATCTGCAACTCATTCTTCTTGTTTCCTTGTCACAACTAAACTTCAGATTCAAAACCTGCAATAAATTCATTAAGGGGTGAGCATTACATGCTCAGTATAGGCCCTATATGATTAGTGAGATTTTTAATGTACAATTTATGCAATGTATGAATGAACTTCAATTCTACCCAACCCGTTAATCTATAGAATAGGGCAAACAAATCTGCATGTCCCATACCGTGCATTTTACCACTGTGATTCCGAATGCCCCATCATATAAACTAACACCCATTTCAATCATCCCATAATTCCCCTTTTGCTAGTCATCTTGTCCATACCATTGATCTCCAAGCCCAAATCACCCAATCGACAATTATACCGCCGATTTCCTAATCTACTGTGCACACGGGCTCGCCTGAACTTGGTCCCTACAATGGTTAAACTCAACTACACAAAAGACTATTCCCATTTTCCATAATCTCTTTATCAACCCAAAAATTCCAACCACCATCAACAACATATGAACATGTCAATATTAATCAAATTATAATGATAATTGACAATCATATAAACACCCAATATCAAGGATAATAATCAAACAATATTACCAAGCGTAATATAGTGTTCACAATATTTAATGAAATCAATTTTTGCAAAACCTCCCCAAGAAAGAACCCCTACCTCAAATCCAAAGCTATTGCGTAACTCCCAGTTGCAAGTTCAAAACACTTTGAGCTTTTCCAAAATCTCACCTTACTTCACTCTCTCTTTCTTCTGTCTAGGATTTTTAGGAAACTAATGCACTTGAAGTACCTATGATGAAAGAACTATTGAGTAGCCCTATTTATAGTATGCTAGAGTCGGTTAGAAGAAACTTAATATTGTGCCACTTAGTTAGTCTATAGGTTCCTAGACTCCCAAATAGGCTTTTGCGTTGGCTTGGTAGAGTGCTCACTAAGCACTCTCCTATCAAGTTTATATATATATGAATGACTATCATTCTTACACCTCAAGCTTTAATGGATTTTGAAGACACCATCATGCAACACGTTAGTTTTCAACAATGCTTAGTAAGCATATATGTTTTTCTAATAGTTTTTGTAAAGTAAATATATATATATAATAATAATAATGATAAATAATGCTGAAATGAATAGAACCATGCAATAACATTTGATAGGCTTTTAGTTAATAGCTATCTTTACGTAACTTACTATACAATTAATATATATATATATATTATTAATTATATAGTTTTTGGAGATTAATAATTGTAAATATTTAATTTTATGAAATATTAAAAATATGGGGTTTCACAGCTTTAGAGGTGAGGACACATGCTACAACTTCACAGATCATCTACACAAAAATTTGGTCCAGAAAGGCATCAGAACCTTCATAGATGATGAGCTCCCAAGAGGAGAAGAAATATCACAAGCACTTCTTCATGCAATTGAAGGATCAAGGTGTTCCGTCGTTGTATTCTCTGAAAACTATGCATCCTCGAAGTAGTGCTTGCTAAAATATGAATATGGGTTTCGAATATGTTAGGTTCTTATTTTATTCTTCTCCATAAGGAGGTATATATAAGAGTTTACATAAGTGCTTTACAAGAAATTAGATCCAGTAAAGGATTAGGAAAGTATCTCCTAATTATACAATGATTTGACAACTATATAAAATAGGAAAGTAAATCCCTTAATTAATCAAGGAAATAAATCTCCTTGATTAATTAGGAGACTCACTTCAACACTACTCCTCAAGTTGGTGCATATACGTCACAAATGCCCAACTTGGTAAGTGAGTCATGAAATTCGTTGCACCCAAGTCGATAATCCATGCAATTCAGGTAGAGTCTTTGGCGACCGGTCGTTTGCTTCGGGCGTCCAGTCGTTTGCTTCGGGCGACCGGTCGCTTTCTTCGGGCGACCGTTCGCTTGCTTCGGGCGACCGGTCGTTTGCTTCGGGCGACCGGTCACTTGCTTTAGGCGACCGGTCACTTGCTTAGGGCGACCGGTCACTTGCTTAGGGCAACCGGTCGTTTGCTTCGGGCAACCGGTCGCTTTCTTCGGGCGACCGATCGTTTGCTTAAGGCGACCGGTCACTTGCTTCGGGCGACCAGTCACTTGCTTAAGGCGACCGGTCGCTTGCTTCGGGCGACCAGTCGCTTTCTTCGGGCGACCGGTCGTTTGCTTCGGGCGACCGGTCACTTGCTTAGGGCGACCGGTCGTTTTGAGTCTGCAATAAGAGAAGTAAAAAGTGATATGAGAATGTGAGGGATTTTGATTGGAGGAATTTGATTTGAGGAATTTGATGTAGGAATTGGATTTGGATTCGGATTTAGGTTGGAAGGTTGAGATTCAGATTCGGATTCGGATTTGGATTTGGATTCGGATTCAGGTTGGAAGGTTGGGATTCGGATTCGGATTCGGATTTGGATTCAGATTCAGGTTGGAAGGTTGGGATTCGGATTCGGATTTGGATTTGGATTTGATTATGAGAAAGGGGATTCGGTGGTTTTGGAAACGATATCCATGGCAGCGGAAGGATTTAAGAATAAGAGAAAAAAGGTGTGTTTAGGGTTTCGAGATTCAAGATTCAGGATTCAGAGTATGTTTAGGGTTTCGGGATTCAGGATTCAGGATTCAGAGTTTCAGGATTCAGGGTTTCGGGATTCAGGATTCAGGATTCAGGATTCAGGGATTCAGGATACAAGGATACGGGTTCGTGTTTCAAGGAATTCGATACTAGGGATTCGGGTTTAAATCTGAATCTGAAACAAGGAATTTGGTTTAGGATACGAGGATATATGATACGAGGAAATTTGATACGAGGAATACGATTTGTGGTTCAAGAAAATTCGATACGAGGATATGAGGAATACGATACGAGGAATGTAAAGAACACAGAAACCCTGTGAACACGGCTAAAGGACACAGAAACCCTGTGAACACGGTTTAAGAACACAGAAACCCTGTGAACACGGCTAAAGGACACAGAAATCCTGTGAACACGGCTAAAGGACACAAAAACCCTGTGAACACAGCTAAAGGACACAGAAGCTTCTCTTCAATTCTCTTCTCCCGCTGAAGAGAAGGGTATGTCGGAATCAAGAAAGAGGCAAAATCTCCATGATAAAGAGAAACATATCTTTTTTCACTTCCCCTCCCCCCCTTGAAGAGGAGGGGAGGAGAACTTTTGATATGAGAAGTTAGAGACAACCGAGGATCGATTGCTCTGATACCATGCTAAAATATGAATATGGGTTTCGAATATGTTAGGTTCTTATTTTATTCTTCTCCATAAGGAGGTATATATAAGAGTTTACATAAGTGCTTTACAAGGAATTAGATCCAGTAAAGGATTAGGAAAGTATCTCCTAATTATACAATGATTTGACAACTATATAAAATAGGAAAGTAAATCCCTTAATTAATCAAGGAAATAAATCTCCTTGATTAATTAGGAGACTCACTTCAACAGTGCTTGGATGAACTTGTTCATATCATTCAGTGTAGAAAATCAAAGCAACAGATGGTTCGGCCAGTTTTCTACAAAGTGAATCCCTCAGATGTAAGGAACCAAAGAGGTATTTATGGTGAGGCAATTGATAACCATGAATGCAAATTCAAAGAAGAAAAATGACAGGACCAGCCCCGAAATCCTCCCGAATAAAAATGACCAAATTACCCCTACTCCGAGGGTAAAATTGAAAATTCATAATTCTTGAAATTAATTAATTCACTAATCCTTTTATTTTGGGTCGGGATGTTACAATCTACCCCCCTTATAAAAATTTCGTCCTCGAAATTTACGTGTACCTGTCGTTCGAAGAGATTAAGGGTACTTGGCTCGCATCTACGTCTCGACTCCCAAGTAATTTCTTCAACAATTTAACCTAACGAGGACTTAACTTCCCACATTTCTAGAACCTCATCATCTTCCCAATAACTACTTTCAAGCATACCCACTCACCAACTACAATTTCAACATACTTGGGCTAACTATCCGTGTAACCCTTCCATTAGTGTTGTGTCACCTGAACTTTGCAACACCATCATTTATATGGTTAGGTAAAAGCTTACTGGGTCTAATACTTGCAACCTTGGGAATTGATGATGAAGCTTCGATCCAAGGTCCACTCAGTTTAAGACATTCCAATGTCTAAGGATTTCTTGAGGCCCAACATAGATTATCATCACAACTCCACCACCCATTTCAGCTGCAGAACATAGGCCTTTGCAAGAAAAGAATATAGCATATTTGGCATTTCCGACAACTTATTCCAACTCCTCATTTCTCAAAGCTTTTGAATAATTCAGTATCCAAAAACTCTCTGGAGTCCAGAGAAGTCGCAACCATGTTGTCCGCCAACCCAAAACTCCTGCCTAAGCAAACAGAAAAAGAGAAGTATCCTTCTCCCGCTAAGAGTATCTTCTGATAGCTGCTGTAATGCTTAATCTTTTGCCAAAGCTAAACACTTTCCATTCTTGCTCTCCAACCTTCTCAGAACTCCATGACTTATTAATATTTTCCTTCTTTCTTTAGAATTGACAGGCGACATTGCCAATATGATTCTTCAAGAGGAACACCACAAAGGATCATCTTTACTGAATTGCAGTCATCATCCATCTCAACTCAACAGATTCAGTAATTTTAGTTTTTCAGCTTTTCTCCTATAGGATATTGAGATGTGACAATGTGGATAGGAACGTTTCCACAAACGTGGCATCTCCAAGTGTAATAATCAATACACACAAAATCAGGCAATGTCAAAGAAACCTGATGCAAAGCCTATGCATGGTTATTGTGGCTACCAAGAGGTGATGCCTTTGAATAAAAGGTCATCTTCTTCACAATTCAACAAATCTACAGAACTTCAGATCAAAGATCGATATTTGCATAAGGATGCATATAATGGAGGAGGTTCAAGCAGCTTTACTGGGAGCTGCAAGGCTGGGGAGTTTGTGGACAAGAGTACTAGTGGCTTGGGCTACAAGCAAGAGACAAACTACACTTATAAAACTTGAGGGTGAAGACGTGGTGCGAAGTCCACAAGAATTCAAACCTAATGCTTTTCATTTAACAATTCAACTTCACTCATCTTAACCTTATCCTCAAACCCTCATCTCTAAATTCATATCCACAAGACAATTTCCCCGTTTCCTCCTACTCCTTTACCCAGTTTACCTTCTCCAATTCTCGACATTAAATGTCTCCAGTTATAATTCCTACCAAACCGTTCATTCCAACGTGTATCCTACATTTTCATATGAAAACCTCAACAAATTTTTCAAACCGCTTCAAGTAACTTTAAAACCCAGAAGTCAGATTTCATCGAGAAATCAAGGAAACAATTTGTAAGACGTACTTGAAACGTCTAATGAGGTCATCCACGTCAAAGATGTCTCATTCTGTGATGGGACCCACAACACTACCCACATACTAAGGATGCACACGAGGTGCGGGGTCTGCAGAAATTTGAACCTAAAGCTCTGATACCAAGTTGACAGGACCCGCCCCGAAATCCTCCCGGATAAAAATGACCAAATTACCCCTACTCCGAGGGTAAAATTGGAAATTCATAATTCTTGAAATTAATTAAGTCACTAATCCTTTTATTTTGGGTCGGGATGTTACAAAAAACTTACTAACGATGATGAAAATAAATTCGAGGACAATATGAAGAAGGTGCAGAGATGGAAGGAAACCCTTACAAAAGCTGCAAATTTGTCTGGGTTTCATTACTTGGAGAGGTATATTTCTTTATATTTGAGGGCTTTTTGAGCTTCTCTATTAATTTCTCCTTCTTTATTTTATTTTATTTTTTTGCATCAGAAGTGTCAAATTTCAGTGAAGGATAGGATCTAAACCACATAAAATAATCTCTCCAACTTGCAACATCAAATATGGTATATAATATTACATCCAAGAAAAAAATACTTATAATTGGATAGATTATTAGGCATAGATGCCTATCAATCAGCTCATCCCAGTGTTGATTAAGAAACCCCCATTACTTATTTTTCTTCATAAATGTATGAAAATTGTGGATTGAATCCAACTTTTAATCCGTAAATCGAGATTTTATTAAGAAGAAGTGTCTAGAGCATATCAAATTATCAATATCTTGCTATTGTACTAATGCCAGCTTGTTTCGAACTTCCAGTGATCTTTTTTTGAACCCGGCAAAATTCTATTTCTTTTCTTGTGTCATATATACATTCTTTACCTTATTTAAAACATATATAGCAAAATCTCATTCTATTTAGATGTTATTTCTTCCTTAAATTGGCAGCCGTGAAACTGAATTTATTCAGAACATTGTCAACGAGATTTCCTTAGAAGTATTAAATGATACCCACATCAATGTGGCAAAATACCAAGTCGGAATAGAGGCTCGTGTACGAGATATTCATAAAGTTTTAGATGTTGATGGAAATGATGTTCGCATGGTAGGAATATGGGGGAATGGTGGAATAGGAAAGACAACTGTTGCTAAAGTTGTTTATAACTCACTGGCCCATATGTTTGAAGGGAGTTGTTTTCTGGAAAATGTAAGAGAAAGATCAATACCATATGGAGGCCTAGTCAACCTACAAAATCTTCTTCTTTATGAGATTCTAAGGGACAAGGAAATAAAGGTTACCATTGCCAATAAAGGAATCAATGTGATAAAGGAAAGGTTGAGATGTAAAAAGGTTCTCTTAATTGTTGATGTGTGGATCATTTGGACCAGTTAAACAACTTAGTTGGAGGGTGTGATTGGTTTGGTTTGGGCAGTAGAATTATCATAACAACAAGAGATAAGCATTTGCTAACTTGTCATCGAGTTAGTATAATCTACGAGACAAAGAAATTAAATTATCATGAATCTCTTGATCTCTTCTTTAGTTGGAATGGTTTTACAAGAACTAGAAATTTGGATGATGATTATGTGGAACTTGCAGAATTTGTGGTGGACTATGCTGGAGGTCTTCCATTAGCTCTCAAGGTTTTAGGTTCACATCTATGTGGTAGAAGCATAGATGTGTGGCATGATGCATTGGATGGTGCTCTTCACTCAGACATTCAAAAAACTCTCAAAATAAGCTATGATGCACTGGACAATTTGGTGAAAGAAGTTTTCCTAGACATAGCATGTTTCTTTAAAGGCAAAGATATGAACCATGTGATATCGATCCTGGAAGGTTGTGACCGCAAGCCTAAGTATGCTATTGAAGTACTCGTAGAAAAGGCCCTCATATATATTGAACAAAACAAAATTTGGATGCATGACTTGCTAGAAGAATTGGGTAGATGTATAGTTCATTAGGAGTCGCCAAATGAGCCAGGTGAACGTAGCAGAGTGTGGTTTCATGAGGATGTTTATCATGTTTTAACAGAAGGAACAGTAAGTGTGTGTGTGTGTGTGTGTGTGTGTGTGTGTGTGTGTGTGTGTGTGTGTTTTTATTTGCTAAAGAGCTTTGTTTGTTAACACTATTGCTCTATCATAATAGGGAACAAATAATGTTAAAGTCATCATAGCAAAGTTTCCAACACCAGATGACATATGCTTGAGTGATGATAGCTTCTCAAAGATGAAAAAGCTTCAACTTTTCATCAATGTTAATGCACGATTTTCTGGTGATCACGTGGATTATCTCTCTAATGATTGAGGTTCCTTCATTGGCCTGAATGTCCTTTACAAGTTTTGCCATCTACTTTCAATCCAGGGAAACTTGTTGAACTTTATATGCCGTGTAGCCGCTTGTCACAACTTGGAGAAGGACTCAAGGTAATTCAAATTATTTTCATCCCCTGGTATTTTCAAGAGTTTATTAATATTGGGGATTTATGGCTTAAATGTTCATACCGTATGTACTTTTCAAGAGATTTTATTTTTGTAAAATTATGGTTTAAGTTTCACCAACGCTTATTGTTTGATCCTTTTATTGGTCCTTTTTGCTTTGTAGAGGTTGCAAAATCTGAAATCTATAAATTTGGAGAACTGCCAGTTCCTAACAAAAACCTCAAACTTCTATGGAATTTCAAATTTAGAGTTCTTGTACCTAGATGGCTGCACAAGTTTAGTTCATGTCGATCCTTCTGTTGGATTCCTCAAAAAGCTTATTCGCTTGAGTCTTAAAGGATGTTGTAACCTTACGATACTTCTCAGAAGTATTGACTTGGAATCTCTTGAATCTATCTATCTTAGTGGCTGTCGAAAACTTGAGAATTTCCCTGAAATTGTGGGAAAGATGGAATCTTTAACATGGATGGATATATCACACACTGCCATCAAAGAATTGCCTTCATCAATTGGATATCTCACTAGTCTGAAAACTTTACTTTTACTTGGATGTGAATGTTGGAAAAATGGCTCATATTAAGGTTGCAAGTGAAGGAGGAGGCGACCGGGCGCTGGGCATTGGCGACCGGTCGTTTTGAAGCAGATTCGAAGTCTGAAGGAGAAGCTGGAAGTCGCGACAAGCGATCGGTTGCAAGGTGCAAGCGACCGGTCGCTTTCAGGCAGATTGCAAAGCGACTGGTCGCCAGTGTTGCTGGTGGCTGAAGAAACAGCCACTAATGACTAGGATGGAGCCTTCTCCTAATTCCAAAGGCTTGTGTATTAAAGGGAAGAGGAAGGAAGACAGCAAGTGTGTGGTTTATCTCAAGGGGTGGTCAAGTAGCCGGGAGCTAGAGTGTCCACAAGAGGTTAAACTCACCAAGGAAGGAAGGGAGAGAGGGCAATCAGTTCAAGATAGGAGCTGAGTTGGGTCTTGAGAGTCTAGACACCAAGGAGGGAAACACCAAGTGTGAGAGAGTGTTCACAAGTGCATCAAAGTGTTGAGCAAGAAGTGAGAGAGAAAAGAGAGCTTGGGAGAGAATAGAGTTCTAAGGGGGTTTCTGTGTAAACCAAAGTTGTAACTTATTCTTTTATTAGTGAATTTCTCAAGGGGATCACCAAGAGGATGTAGGCAATTGCTGAACCTCTAAAATACTTGTGTCACTTTGTGCTTGGTTGGTTTCTCAAGTGTGTGTGTGTGATTCATCCATAATTGTGTGTGTCACAAAGTCCATCAACAACAAGATCATTAGGGGAGTGAGTGAAAGTCTTTGTCCATTTTCACAACAGTGAAAACCTTACAAATCTTCCAGGCAGCATTTATGACATGAAACAACTAAAGGTTTTCTACCTTCGTGGATGCCCAAAACTTGTTGCATTTCCAAATCAGTCGACTTCCGAAGTTTCAACGAGTGCAGAATCTGTTCCTTCGGTGCTTGTTGGCTGCGCAAATCTCACGGCCTGGGGTTCCGGGCCGAGGGGATGTGCGTTAACACGTGGCTTCCTTCTTTTGGATACGGTGCGGTTGTGCGCGGGAGTACAAGCACGGTCTACCGTGCGTCGAGATGTGGTTTGGATAGAAATGGTTAAGTGGTGCGCCTGTTTGAAATCGACTTCTAATCAAACGATTGTGGCCGAGAGAGGAACTGATCTCAGCCGTCAGGTTCACGGCCTGAGCTACAATGCCGTTTAGTGGTGGTGTTGGTGGTGGGTTTTGGGCGGTGCTCTGGCACGTTACTCAGTGAGCGACGGTCGTATGATATATGGGGTGAGTGAGAGAGTAACAGAGATGGTGCTCCGGCGCCTTGAAAATCAAGGGTCGTATGATATATTGATGAACGGATTTTCCTTACAATCTAACACTACTCCTAGGAAAGCAAGTAAAGATATTGAAAGTGCATTACAGGAAAATATAATTTGCTCCGTGGGAGGCTTTTGGTTTGGTGTTTGAACCCTTTGAATGTAGCTTGAGCCTCGTATTTATAGGAAGGGTTCATGGAGGGGTAATCGAGGCTGAAAATCTGCATGGTGGAGCCTGATTAGAGCAAGTGGGTAGTCCAATCGACATTTGGGATCGTGAAGCATGGTGGTGTGACCCCATAAATCCTGGTAAATCTCGGCCGCCGCCTTGATCGTGGGTTCTGCACTTCTGGCCGTGGGGACTCATTTATTGCTCTGATAGCTGGTTACCTAATCTCTCAAGCTGTAAGAATTCTGTAAGAATGTCTGCGCTTAACCACTCTGATTCCTGTCGCCAAATCCTGACGCTAGTCACTTCCCCTCTTCCCTCGTGCTTTAAATGCCCCTTTTCAGCCAGTGGGTTTGCTAGTCAGAGGGGTTACTTCATTAAATGAAGTGTGGGCCCTAGCTGTCACGTGACGATTTGACTCCAATATCTTCGGCCGTGTCGCTTCATCCTTCGGCCTTGGCCTGCAATACCACGGTCGAGGCCGAGATGTTCATGCCTTCGCCGTGTTTCCTTTGTTTTGAAGGAGGCAAAAACGCTTGGCGGAACGCTGCGTTTTGTTCATGCCGAGAAAGGAAGCCCCTTCGGTCAGTGTACGACCGTGATTTATTAGGCACAAACATTGCCCCCACATCCCCGGATTCTTTGGTCTCGGCATGGGTAGGGGCCGAATGGATTCCAGGGGATGGACCCTTTGCATTCCTTCGGAAGTGATTGACAACTGGTGCATTAAATGCGCAGGTCAGTCGGCGCATTTAATGCCCAAGCACGTCGTGCAGGCCATCATTGCCCAGACTTACGTGAGGCGTCACTTTGTTTTGTTAGAGGAAACGACGGCCTCTGGGCTTTCGACACGTCATTGTGCCTTTTGAGCACGTTGTCAGATCGTTATGTCTCTCGAGAGAGACATGCCCTTTCGTTTCGAATTCTAGCGCCAATATAAAAACCCAAACTTCTTCGTTTCTTCTTTACACTCTCAGAACTCTCGGACGCTCAAGGTTTGTCAAAATTCTCTCCCAACCCTTCAATTCTACCAAACTCTCGAGTCTTCCAAGTTTACCAGTGATTCTTGCCTGTAACCACGACTCTCTTTCATTCTTGAGTTTCGACTTCTCAAGAACCCACCAATTCTGAACCTTTTTCTGGTTTTTTTCTTCGGTGTTCTTCGCGTTCGTTGCTTTTTCTCTGCACTTTTCTCCCAAACACCCAACCTCGATCTGTTTCAATGGCCTCCAGCACCTCTACCTCTGTTGAAGCTCGGTCCCAAGCCTTCCAGACCGAGTTTGAAGACATTTGCCGAGAAATCCAGGGCTCGGTCCTACCTAACATCATCACGCCCTGGACTGATGACGAGGGCGCTGCCACTGATTCCTGCGTCCTCGGCCCCTCTGTCGATGGCGGAATGCCAGAGAGGTTAGTGGCCCATTTAAAGAACAATCTGGTGGACCTCTCGGCCTTTGACGGGGGGGACTTCCAAGATTGGAACGTTGCCAGGCCGCAGCCCTAGTGGCCAACCTCGACCCCAGATTGGGAGAAATGGCTGCCGAGGATGGAGCATTTCTTCAGTCAGCAATGGAAGGATCAAGGCATCTATCACTTAATCAAGCTGTTCGATCGGCCGCTCGTCATGGACCGGTCGCTCTTGGCCGCGGCCCTGTGCTTCTGGTCGTCGGCCACAAATACCATGAACTTTCGGTTTGGCATGATGACGCCGACCGTTCTAGACATGGCCGCCCTGTTCGGCCTCTCCCCTCTCGGTGTAGAAGTGAACGCCGCACTTGTTGCTCCCGAGGTGGAAGGGAGTTTCAAGGCTGCCCGGCCCGCGGTCACCAAGATACCTGGGAGCAAGGCGAAAAATATGCTCAACTACTCCAGCTTCTACAGTAACTTCGGTGTAGAGGACAGCGCCGAAGACGACGCCATCGCCCCCCTCGGCGAAGTTGAGCGTGCCACATTCTTGCTATACTGGTTGTGCAAGTTTGTGTTTTGCACTCAGGCGAACAAGGTCACCCTGGAGTTCGCCCACCTGGCCAATTACCTTGCGCAGGGCGGAAGGCTAGCACTTGGCCCCTTCCTCCTCGGTCATATCTATCGTACGCTTCATGACGTGGTCACCGATGGGATGAAGCCGAAGCATGGTGGTCCACTATGGGCCTTCCAGTTCTGGCTGCAAGCCTACTTCCCAGAGCTGAGGGCGGTGGCCAACATCACCGACACCGAGCCGTTGGCCAACACATTTGCCCGAGCCCCCAGGAAGCATAACACCTCGGTCTTCTACTACAAATTTTTCTACGGCTTGGCCGAGAGAACTGGGACGCAGTTTCGAATTTGCCTTGCTCGGCCATTCCCTCTGTTCTTGACACATGACCTCTCCGTCATTCCTGATGGCGAGACGGAGAACGACCTGAAGGAGATCTAGGGCTCCTTCTAGTCACGCGCGATCTTCACTGCGGTCTGTCCAAGGCCGGGGCCGAGGTCTATCTGCCGAACTTCGTGGCGCGGTAATTCGGCCTGATCTAGACGGCCCCACTTCCCCCCTTGCCAACCAACGGGCTCTCGTCTTAGAGGGCCGACGTCGCCCAGCAGCACGGCGTGGCTGGCATCTCCTTCCAACTTCAAAAGGGGATGACCTTCCTCACTCTAACGCCTTGGCTGCGTCGTAATGCGTACGACGAGGATGGAAGGGTCTGGTACGAGGAGTGCATCTCGGCCAGATTTATTCGGCCTGTTGAAGAGGCCGTGAGGGAGGCTTTGAAGAATGCAGATTGGGACCCCCTCACTCCTAAGGGTGGCAAAGGGAAAAAGGGCCCAACCGTGCCTCCTCGACCGAGTACTCCAGCCGCGGCCGTACCCAGGGTGACGGCCCCTCCTTTGGCTGGAGCAACGGTCGTGACTTCAACCGCGGCCCCAACCTCCAGAGCGCCGGCTGTGGCGGGGGCGCGAAAAACGCTGGCACATAGGACCGTGCCGTCCTCTCCTCCCGTTCAGCCGAGCGCTGCTGCTGGTAAGCACTCTCTCCCTTTTATATCATATATTTTATTTTCTTCGACCTCCTTGAGCCACTTTTGTCCTTGTTTATCTTACCTCTATTGCTGTTCTCTTTGCATTCGTAGCCCCGAGTCGCAAGAGGGGTCGAGAGGCTTCAAGTACCGAGGCCACAGCGGTTGAGGCCGCACCGGCCAAGCGTGTTGCGGTAGAGACGGCGGCGTTGGAGAGGCCGAGAAAAAGGACCCTCCTAGTTCTCTCAGAGGGCGAGGACGAGGAGGAAGTCCCTCCTGTTATTGCAAGTGAAGCCCTTCTTACGACTGTAAGTACTTCTCCTTGGTCTCCTTTCCCTCCTTTATTTCTTTGGGTTACGCCCCCCTCTTATATATTTTGATGATCTGGTTCTTTCCTCAGGGCGATGCAGTGATCGAGGAGGCAGCCGCCGCCGAGGAGCTGGACGCCGAAGAGGCGGCCGTCGTTGAGACGGTGGTCGAGGGGGCGGCCACAGCCGAGGCGATGAAACCAACACGGGCTGCCCTGGTGGAAGTCCCTTCGGCAACTTCTGCCGAGCCTACCTTGGCCGTTACCACGTCCGTCGAGCCGTTCCCGCTCGCTCCTCGTCGTCCAAGCGGCATTGTGATCCGCTCGGTAAGCGTTTCGTCCTTCGCCACCCCTAGTCTAATAATTTTAGACCTTTGAACTAACATTGTTCCTTCTTTGCACTCAGCCCCCTAGGTCGTCATTTTCTTCATCCACGGCCCTCATTATACCGAGCCCGCAGGTTGTCTCGGTCGCCATGTCTATCCCTTCAGCACCTCTATCCCAAGAATCGACGGTCGTCACTGAGCTCGCAGTGGTTGAGGCCGCAACCACTGATGCACCAAGCCCACCGCCGGTCTCCTCGACGGTCCTGACCGAGGTCGTGGCTGCAGAAGTTCTTGCGGCGCCATCGGCCGCTGAAGTGAGTATTCTAGATTTCTACCTTGTCATTCCTCATATCCTAGCTGGTTGTTCCTTACCTAAACCCCTTTCCATTTTTCAGGAGACCACCTCCTACGATGATCTTGAGGAGCTATATGCCAGCCTCCACGAGGAAGGAGGTAGCTCGACCTTGGCTCCCCTGGACGAGAATTCCAAGGCCGTCGTTGAACAGCTTCGAGAGTTCCTTTTCTTTGGGGTTCATCAAATGACCACCGCCGAAGCGTTCATGGAGTTCAGGTCCTGCTTAGATACGGCTATGGCGCTCGGTCTGCTAAACTCGGCTCAGCTGCATGAGTTGCAGGCCCGTCTGGCCGAAGGCGAGGAGATGATCGGCCGGTACGCTGAAGCCACCATGAGGATGACCGAGGGATGCTCGCTCGAGCAGGAGCTGGTGGAGATAAAGGAACAAGTCCGACCTGCGATGGCCCGATTGAAAGAAAATGACCTCGTGGTCCAAAGGGAGAACGAGGAACTTGCGCAAATTGAGGCTCAGATAGCCGAGCTCCAGGCCCGTCGAGATCTTATCCTTCAGCGCCGAGACGGTACGGTTGCGGTTCGAACTGAGCTGAAGTCTTCAGCCAAGCAGATCCTTAAAGCAACGACTGAGACGAAGAAAGCATTGGCCGAACGGAAGCTGATCCGGGCGAGATGGCAGGCAGACATAGACGGCGGGGATATTGCTTGGAGAAGGATCACTTGCCTGATCTGAGGGATGTTTAGTGAGGGGGTCTAGGTGGGCGGCCGTTTTAAACATTTTGGGATGTAATATTTAAGCATTTTTTGTACATAGCCATATACAGATATATGTATATATTTTTTCGGCCCTGACTGGCCGTTTTCTCTTTTTTGTAAAAAGACTTTAATCTAGATATAAGGCGTAGGCCTTCTTTTCTGTATGATCGAATGTATGCCTTTTGCTTTACATTGGCCGCACTGTTCGTCTAGCTCATTCGCCTACCTCCCCCTCTTTTTCTTTTTGACTTTTTTGTCGTATGCCCTCGGTGCCATTTTTTCTTGAGCTTGCGCCGATTTGTAAGCGTCGAGTCTTGACTTTTCTAACTTTCCTAAACTCCGGGGCATGATTTGCGAGTAGTCCTTCACCTTCTGGCTATGTTGCTTGACAACTTGAAGAAATCGAACCCTCAGCTCCAACAGCCTATTAGTGTCGTGGCCGTAGGCCAAAACATAAGGAGATGTGTCCACGGCCGAGTTTTTTGGGGTGCGGCGTGCCCAAAAAACTTTAGGGAATAAGTCGAGCAAAACCCTGGGTTTCCTTGATGGACACGGCTTAACGTAACCTGGTGCCCTTGGCTGCCTCTGATCTAAGCCGTCTTTGACCACACACCGGATGTCTTCGAACTGAAACCCTTGAGGGGGCATTTCTTGCTAGACCGCACCCGGCCGCGGGACCTGCTGCATATCGTTCTGTGACTGTTAGGCCACCTGAACAAGAGGCTCGGCCGTTACGACCGAGCCAGGTTGCATTAGATGAGTACCATAGGTTTCATCAGGGTGCATACGGCCCTTCGGCCATAGTGGCATGGTATTATTCTAGCGATGGAAACCTGGGTGGATCTGTGTTGCCGTTGGAGTGGCTAAACCGCATGCCTGCAATGGCGGTGCAATGGCCAGATTGCTCTGACCGCCTTGTTGTGATGAAGCGGCGGTCGCGTTGCTCGGGCCAGGATGGGTCTGGATGGCCACAGTATGAACTGGGCCGAGTGGCCAGATTATGGAATGCGCGAGGCTGCTTTGCCCTAATGATACGGCCAAAGCATGGAGTGGGCCGTATGTTGTCTCTGCCAAGTAAGTTGGCCCGGGGTTCGACCACGTCGGCTGGGACTGCCCCCAGCTGTTCGTCGGCGGCAGAGAATACTGACTGTAACCTGACGCTTGGGTGCGGGCAGAGGCGCCGAGGCTGCTGCTTTCGCTGTAAGGCTCGATTCTTTCGCGCTCTTGGCTCCTCTGACTGGCTCTGGGAGGTGTTGCGAACGAGATTGCCGGCATCCTCTCCTGAAAAAGCGTTTGCAGCTCTGAGGAGAATCTGTCCATTGCGGCCATAAAGGATGTCTCTATCCTGTAGGCCTGCTTGGACATCAGATCCTCCACCACTGCTTGTTCCTGTATGGACTCGGCCGTGCGATCCGTCTTTACTGGGACTCTGGCCGAGATCCTGACCGCATGGTCGGTCTCATTGATAGTGATTGGTGAGGTGGACTCAGGAGTCTCAGAAGTCATTTCAATTGTTTTGTTTTTGAGCTTTGCATGTGCCCTAGTTTCCACCATGAGTTTTTTGACAGAAGTCCCACCGAGTGTGCCAAAAGTGTTGGCTGTGCAAATCTCACGGCCTGGGGTTCCGGGCCGAGGGGATGTGCGTTAACACGTGGCTTCCTTCTTTTGGATGCAGTGCGGTTGTGCGCGGGCGTGCCAGCACGGTCTATCGTGCGTCGAGATGTGGTTTGGATAGAAATGGTTAAGTGGTGCGCCTATTTGAAATCGACTTCTAATCAAACGATTGTGGCCGAGAGAGGAACTGATCTCGGCCGTCAGGTTCACGGCCTGAGCTACAAGGCCGTTTAGTGGTGGTGTTGGTGGTGGGTTTTGGGCGGTGCTCCGACGCGTTGCTCAGTGAGTGACCGTCGTATGATATATGGGGTGAGTGAGAGAGTAACAGAGATGGTGCTCCGGCGCCTTGAAAATCAAGGGTCGTATGATATATTGGTGAACGGGTTTTCCTTATAATCTAACACTACTCCTAGGAAAGCAAGTAAAGATATTGAAAGTGCATTACAGGAAAATATAATTTGCTCCGTGGGAGGCTTTTGGTTTGGTGTTTGAACCCTTTGAATGTAGCTTGAGCCTCGTATTTATAGGAAGGGTTCATGGAGGGGTAATCGAGGCTGAAAATCTGCATGGTGGAGCCTGATTAGAGCAAGTGGGTAGTCCAATCGACGTTTGGGATCGTGAAACATGGTGGTGTGACCCCATAAATCCTGGTAAATCTCGGCCGCCGCCTTGATCGTGGGTTCTGCACTTCTGGCCATGGGGACGCATTTATTGCTCTGATAGCTGGTCACCTAATCTATCAAGCTGTAAGAATTTTGTAAGAATGTCTGCGCTTAACCACTCTGATTCCTGTCGCCAAATCCTGACGCTAGTCACTTCCCCTCTTCCCTCGTGCTTTAAATGCCCCTTTTCAGCCAGTGGGTTTGCTAGTCAGAGGGGTTACTTCATTAAATGAAGTGTGGGCCCTGGCTGTCACGTGACGATTTGACTCTAATATCTTCGGCCGTGTCGCTTCATCCTTCGGCCTCGGCCTGCAATACCACGGTCGAGGCCGAGATGTTCATGCCTTCGCAGTTTTTCCTTTGTTTTGAAGGAGGCAAAAACGCTTGGCAGAACACCACATTTTGTTCATGAGCAGGCGCTAAGGCCGAGAAAGGAAGCCCCTTTGGTCAGTGTACGACCGTGATTTATTAGGCACAAACAGTGCTTCCAGCTAACACAAACATTTCACCTAACTGTTGTGGCTCTTTATTGCTTCCAAATCTAGAGGAGTTAGATGTCAAATGAGGCAATTTATCAAAAATCAATTTCCTTGGGACTCTTCATTGTGCGTCCACCTTATTCAAACTTGATCTATCAGGATGCAAATTTGTCACTTTCCCTATATGCATTACCAAATTCGTCAGCTTGAGGATACTTGACTTGCATGGCTGCAACAAGCTTGTGGAAATTCCAGAACTTCCACCGAAAATAGGATGGCTAGATGCATGTGATTGCGTATCATTGGAAAGATTTTTGAAATTGTCGAACATTTTGGAATGTAAAGAGTCACAAATGATTCGTTGGATGAACTTGTCTAATTTCCAGAGATTGTGTCGCAATCTGGCTCATGGTGTGGCAAAGACGAAAAATGTTTTAGTGAATGATCAGGGAGCTCTCTTTTCTTATCTCTTTCTAATATCTTCTCAGCAATCTAAATTCCAAGTTGTATTTCCTGGAAATGAAGTTCCAAAGAGGTTCATCTGTCACAAGGATCTGGAGGAGGTTGAAAGATATTGTAAATTTTATATGGAAATCTCTGAAAATTTCAAATGGCAAAATAGAGGATTGGCTCTCTATGCTATGGTCATCGCTGATGATGTTACTGTGTTTTGATCTGTCTCTACCCTAACCCTAGACACTACCTTTTCCTTTGCACTATACATCTAGCTTATCATCCTAGTCTGCCGCCACCGCCGTCTACCTTGCTACCGTCATCGCTGCCTACCTTGCTATTGTCACCGCTGCTCATCTATTCCGCTGCAATTTATCCACCTATCTGTCATGGCTGATTCTGCTACATCTCAGTGTTAGTCAGTGCATGTTTCTCAAGTACCATTGATCATATGGCTCCATCGACCCCTTCCCTTCAAGGGGAGAGGGGGAGTGAAGAGAAGTTGTCTCTGCTGTTGTTGCTGCCAATGCCTTGTATTGCTGTTCATGATGCCTGTTATGTTTCTGCCTTGTTGCTCCTGTTATGGTGCCAGTATTGTTGCTCATGCCTTTGCTGATGTGTTTCCGCTGTGGTCATGCCTGTTGACCTTGCCTTTGCTCTTGACTTTCTTTGCCTTGCCTTACCTTATTTGTTAGGGTTTGGCTTTGCCTTGCCATGCCTTGCCTTACCCTATTTTTAGGGTAAGGCTTTACCTTTGTCGTGCCTTATCCTATTTTTTAGGGTTTGGTTTCTGCCTTATCTTCTGCTGTGCTCGCAGGGTTTCTGTGTTCTGCCTTATCTGTTGCCGTGCTCACAGGATTTCTGTGTTCTGCTATTTGCCTTATCTTCTGCCGTGTTCACAGGGCTTCTGTGTTCTGTCTTATCTGCTATCGTGCTCGCAGGGTTTCTGTGTTCTGCTATGTGCCCTATTTTTTAGGGTTTGCTCTTGTGTTTCCGCTGCAAACTTTGCTTATGGTTGACAAAAAGACCTTCTCTATAATTGGTGCTTCTCAAGTATGGTGTTCTGTGACTCGCTTGTCAAGTTGGGCGTGCAAAATATCTTTGCCCAACTTGAGGGGGAGTGTTGGCGAGTCCTTACTTAGTTAGGATTTTGGTTCCTTATTTCATTAGAATTTTGGTTACTTACCAATTATTAATTAGTCCTATTGTAATAGAGATTTACTTCCTATGGTAATTTAGATATATTTTCTATTTTATTTAGAGTTAACACATCTTTGTACTTGTATAAATACCTTCATATTGGAGAAGAATAATAATATGAGCGTATCTTAGCATAACTGAATATTTACCCTACTTTGTTTGACAGGATCTCCTTACTTCATAGTCGAATTTTACGTCAATGAAAAGCGCATTAATTGACTTATTAATTAGGTCTGATGTTGGTTCAACAATATTAGAGTCAGAACATGTGTGGCTGTACTACATTTCCATTCTGCGAAATGGAGTTTGATGAGTCTGCATATCCGAAACCTCCTTTTAAATGTCGAGTTATTTTTTAACTTCCTTTCAACAGTTCTCTGTGTGTTAAAAGCTTCGGGGCACACCTTGTAATGCCAGAGTTTGAAAACGTCTCAACATCTATGGAGGTATTGATCCATGAAGGTACTAGTAAAAGAGAAATTATTGGTGAAGATATTGGTTCTCCAGTGGAAGATGATGAAGACTTCGAAGATGACTACTTGAGCTGTGAAGATGATGAAGAGTTGGATTAGAAATTGATTTCTTGTGACTTTTGGATTGTGCGTTGATATGAGGTATACTTGATATGTCGGAAGGCACTTTTGTTAGTATTTCGGTATGCATTAGAAATTTGTTAACTTGTTGAAGCTGAACTTGTGTGCTTGCACCAGCCTTGTAGAATTTATATTCATTAATATTGGTGTTGGTTTTGTGCACTCTTGCTCTTTTTCCAAATGAGATTGTAGGAGTAGAGAGTGGTCATCAGCAGCTGGTTATTATTTGATTCAACTGGTACTGGTAGATGATGCACAGTAGGGAGTATTAATTTATATTTCCCAACTAATATTTGCATCATTTACAGCTTCAAGCCTTATCCTGCTAATCTTGCAATTCTTTGGGAGTCGAATCTCCTTCAGTCTGTGATCACAGTATCTTCTTGTGTCTGCCATTTTGGGTGGCTGGCACTGTCTTTCTTGCTTTTCTGGGCTGCTGCTCAGCTTTTTTTCCTCAGTCGTTGCTTCTTGCTGCTTGGTTTGGGGGTGATTTATTTATGGTGCTTTGGCTATCCTTACTTTGGTTTGGCGCGTCTGGTAAATTGCAACCCTATTGGTTGTTTTTCCCTTGCACACTTTCTGTTGTTTTTGTGTGGCTAATCTGATGTGCAGCAGATTTTGACTTCGCTTATCTTGCTGCCTTCAGATGCATTGCTGTTTGACTTTGCGATGGCCTTAAATTGTGGAGCTGTATTATTAATTAGTTACTGTAATTGGGTTCTTGTTTTCTTTCTTGGACTACATTTAAAAGTTCTTGAGCATCTCAACTGGAAGTAAAAGTCCCGTATTTGAATGGGAAGAGAATCTCAATTCTCACCAAAAACCAGACAAGGGTCCTTTAGACCTTGAGCAAATAGTGTGTTGTTTTCTACAACAATGAAAATTGAGTCTCTTGCACAATGTATCTGTGCTAACATTTCAACATATTCTAACAGTTGAAATGTAAACAGTATCTAAGAGTAACAACTAATTACAGTACGCATAGAAAGAAATAGGATGGGTAAAGAGCTATAAACGATTCTTAATCACCGCGTTGCCCTGACTTGCGTCTCAAGGCACCCCTAAGTCTCGCCTTTCAAAACTTTGTTGAGATTATATATTGGAAATGAAATTGCTATCCTGTGCTTTCAGGTAACTTATTGTTCAATTAGCATCACAGATATATATTCCTCAATTTCAGTAATTATTCTTAAAGTACATAGTGTTGATCACTAGTCCCAGTTATGACTTTCAGAAATTTCTATCCACTGGGCATAGCCCATTTGACATTCTGCGATGGACATTAAATATTCTCTTTTCTTTTTTCTTTGCTAGATCTACCATGGCAACATGCACCACAAATTAGGAGAAGTAAGAGAAATATAAAAGAGAAAAGGATAAGAACCCCATTTTCTTCCTTTTTTCCATTTGCACATTGATCAATTTTGACATTTTTTTCCTCCAAATCTTTCAATTTCTTTCTTTTAGATTTCAGGTCTGTTCAGGGAAGGTTTTTTCAACTATTCAACACCCCCAACTACCACGTCTGCTGCTGAATTGGTAAACGCCCTTGGCTTATTTTATTTTATTGTTAATGTGTGTGGTTTTTTCGTTGATCTTATTCAGTTGACTTCACATTATCATGTGAAAGGTAGCAGGAATTTTGGGCATTTGTGAATTTTTAATCTCCAAAAATAAAATTTTAGTTGAGTTTTGTATATAAAAAAAATTTCAACAAAAAAAAAAAAAAGAAAAAAAAAGATTCCGGTCCAAAATCGGAAACTGAACTGGCTTATGGGCAAACAGGAGTAGATAATTTTTTCATCAAAACTTGACCGAATGGATAGTCTTGATTTCAATTTCGATTTGGAATGAGAACTAGCCTGATTCGAACCGTACCCAACACCAGTTTGAACCCAGGACCAGTTAGGAGCATAACAAACTAAAGACATGGGACATTAATCCAAGTGACACCCCATTGGTAATGAGTTTTTTTTTTTTTTTTTTTTTTTTTTTTTTTTTGGTCTAACCCCATCGGTAGTGAGTTTAGTTGTTTGTGTATGTACTCTAGTCACGTGGCTGAAACTAAATCGCCAAAATTGATAAATTAAGTAGGTTTGAATTTGTCAATTGAAAGAGTTTAAAAGATATTGTACTATACATGATCAACTTAGGCAATTAATATGATACAAATATGAATTTGAGATAACGATCATATCCCATACGAACAGTTCTTTATATTTTAAATGGTACACCAGTCATTTGGTAAAATGGAATGAGTCACTACTTATCTTAAAAATTAGTGACCTAAAAGGTGGAAAAAAAGTATGCATTGTGGGTCCACAAACAATAGTCACCTAATTCTTATATTTGGTCACTGTTCCTTCACAAATTTGTGACCACTAAGGTCTTGGTCGTGAAATTTTTATTTTTCAAACCCGAGAGACCTTCTCTCTAGAATTATTATGGAAGAATCATATCCAATCCTCCAATTATGCTTCACAGATCCAAAATTAATCAAAACGTTATTACCATTTTTGTTTGCGTATTAAAAATTCATCAATTCCTAACATTTTCTTTTGGCCAAAATGAAATAATCCCTTTGAATTAGAGCCCGTTCGGTAACGTTTTCAGATAATGTTTTCTTAGAATATTTTCAAAAAATAAAAACAAGAAAACGAATTTGCATTTTCAGGAAATGAAAATACGTCTGGTAAATTAATTAGAAAATATATTCAGAAAACAAAAACAAGGTAGTACAATTTGAAATAATAATATGTGAGTTATTTTTATGAAAACGTTTCCTATGAGAATGAAAACAACTTTTTGTTTTTTAATGCGCAGTTACGGCTCATGGTTCCATGGTCCTTTATCCGTAGTGTCTATATGGCTGATACTTGTATTGCTTGTATCATAAAGCATGGGAAGGTCTATTACCTGACCGCCTCCTCATATATTGCATTAAGTATTATGGTCTTTGATGAGCTGCTTTTACTTGTTGGCTGTAGTTTTAAGATGGATTATTCTAGTGTTGCAGCTTCTTTATCTTTTGGTACAACAGGTAGTATCACCATGCCTCATGGTGAAATTAAGATGGATTGATGGGGAGATCAATTGCAAAGAGACTTCGGGAATTTGATGTGCGTAGGTATGTATGTATGTATAGGTATATATGTATGTATGTATGTATGTCTTGAGTGTTTTGGAGATTTGCGGGCAAAGCCACAGTTTGATCTTTATATAGTGTATGTAGTTACGAATCCCTGAACAGGTGAAATAATCCCGATACAGAAAGGAATAGAAAAGGCATATCAATACAAAACTTGATTTTCGTAGTAGCTGCTAGGAAAGGATCTGTGTTACAAGCTTATGTAGAATTTTGGTAGCCGACCCTCATGTTTCTAAATCTCGATTTTATGCAAGTGAAATAGGAAACTTGTCCTATTGAGTTTAAACCAAAGCTCCATCGCAAGTATTAATTTTCTATTTTCTGTCAAAAATATGTACTCCATCAAAAATAAAAATAAAAAGTTTAGCTGGACTCCAATGTAAAACTTAAATGGTTTCATTTCATAAGAAATGATCGAAATGCCACTGTAGTTCTTTTTTGGGTCGAAATGCCCCTAATGCCTCAAAGGCTATGAAAGTCTTATTGCAAGTCGAAAAATTACCTTCTGAGGGTGTAATCTGGCAGCCCTGATGGCATCTGATATGTTGATTGTCTCAGAAATAAATCCAGCTGTCAGTTTGCAGTTCAGACCCTCAAAAAGATGTTCATGAAGGAATGAGTTTTGACTGTAACAAAGCTCATAATTCTTGTTCAGAAGGTATTTCGAAATCTCAGAATTTATGTTACCATTGAATAGAACGTCAAAGTTACCCATACATTTCACTTCTTTGAAAAAGGGACGACAGATTCTGAAATGGCAAGAATGTTTGATTGGTAATCCTTTTTCCTTGTCTTCAGATTGCCACTATAGACATGAAATGGCAAAAATTAAACGTTAAAGTTGCTCCAACCGAGTAGTCAAATCCTCTCTACACTTGAAGGCTAGAATAGATATGTCAAAAATAACATATCAAAAAGCTTGATGTCAAATATTATTTTAATATTTTTTCAGTCACGAACCTCATTTATTCTCTTTTAAAACTTTATGCATCATATGAGCCTCATTTGCTTTAAAAAAAATATGATAAAATAATATGATATTTGACATTTCGGATGGAGTTAAATTTTTTCTTAAGTGTCAAATCGCCACATAAGCCATCAAATTCAAATTTAACATTTTTTTCAATGACTCACTGATGTGCGGTGGATGAAGAGAAAATAAGAGCATCTCCAAGGGAGATATCAAATGCAAAATGTTAAATTTGAATTTGAATTTGATATTCAAGGGAGATATCATCTCCATCAAATGTGCAATGTCACTAGGCCAAAGCTAGTCAGCAGGCCAAAAGGGCCAAATGTAGTCTGATTCTTAGGTGGGCTAATCTTATTTGAGTAATGCTAGGGACACCAAATTTGTGTACCAAATTTAACTCCCAAATGATATGGCACGTGCCATATCATAAAGATTTAATTAACAAATTCCAACTTGGATTATGATTTAGTCTATTTGTTTTAGGAAGAAAATTAAAAACATAAAACTAAATTAATCAAAAGCCCTATAGCTTGCCCCAAATGATCAAGCTACCATCGTTCCCACCATCACCTCTCCACCACCACCACCTTCACCTCTGCCTCCACCACCTGTTGGAGAGCAAGCTAGTGAGAACATGTTGGACTTGCAACAAGTTATAAATCAATTCACAAATCAGTTCACCACGCAGCTCGTCCAAACTATGGCTACAACCATGCAAGGAAGACGAGATCAGGAAGGTTCAGACATCAGGCGAGTCAAAGAATTGGGAGGAATTCCAGCGCGTCTTCTTCGTGCAGTTCTACCCGCATTCTTATCGGAATGCGAAGAAGATTGAATTTCAGCAATTGACTCAAGGAGCTATGACCATGTTTGAATATGAGCAGAAATTCAATGAGTTATCAAGGTTTGCACCGGACATGGTAACCACTGAAGAAGAAAAGTGTATGCGGTTTGAAAATGGTTTATGGTTGGATATTCAGGGTAAAGTTACTGCTACCCCATATCCTACTATGAGGGCACTGGCTGAAGCTGCTGATAGAGTGGAAAGGACAATCAGATTGAGTCCTGGTACACGACGTAGAGACATGTCAGGTTTTGGTGGACCGAGTCAGGGTCCATCAAAGAGAGGAGGATCCAGCTCCAATTCAGCAGGTAGTGGCTGGTCGGGTGGACGGGGATCTAGCTCCAGCAGTGGTAGGTCTAGCGCTCGACCAGTGTGGAGCCAGCACTCAGGACAGCAGTCGGTGGCCAGTACAGGTTGCTATTTCTGTGGACAGACAAGACATCTCATGAGGGATTGTCCATTACGTGGGCAGTACAGGTTGCTATTTCAGTGTGGACAGCCAGAGCACTATAGGAGTGAGTGTCCACTTCTTACTGTTGGTGGTAATACGGGACAGGTGACTGGGGCCCAGCAGGGGCAAGGCAGTAGAGGACATGGTCAGACCCGGGGCGGGGCATCTTCTTCTGCAGCCGGTTCTTCTTCGAGCAGCGGAGTTCAGTCCACTTTCCGTGGACGAGACGGTAGGAGTCAGAGGGGTCAGCCAGGGCGTGCTACTACTCAGGCCCGTGTTTTCTCCATGACCCAGCAGGAGGCTCAGGCATGTTCTTCCGTAACATGGACACATGGAATACGTCATGGATCCGAGATAGTTCTGAAGGTAAGGCAAGTCTGTAGGCAACTGGTCCGACACGTTCCGTGATCTCATACGGTCCAATATAACGAGGACTTAACTTCCCACGTTTACCAAACCTCATCACACCCTTCCAAGGAGATAGCTTCAAGAATACCCAATCTCCAACTGCAAACTCAAGATCCTTGGACCGGTTCGCATAACTCTTCTGTCTGTCTTGTGCAGTCTTAAGCTTCTCTCGAATCATCTTCACTTGTTCAGTTGTATCCCGAATACTATCCACTTTTTCCACTATCCTGTCACCCACCTCATTCCAACAGACTGGAGTTCTACACATCCTCCCATACAAAGTTTCATACGGAGCCATCTCAATGCTCGAATGATAACTGTTGTTATATGCAAACTCCACCAACGCAAGGTGAGTATCCCAACTACCTTTCAGCTGTAACACACAGGATCTCAACATGTCCTCTAGAGTCTGAATGGTTCTTTCTGACTGTCCATCAGTCTGTGGGTGGAAAGCAGTACTGAAACGTAACCGGGTACCCATAGCCTCATGTAGACACTTCCAGAATCGAGAGGTAAACCTAGCATCCCTGTCCGACACAATGGACACAGGAGCTCCATGCAATCGCACTATCTCATCCACAAAGAGCTTCACCAGCTTTGACAAGGAATAGGTTTCCTTTACAGGTAGGAAGTGAGCTGATTTGGTGAGTCGATCACCCAAATTCCGTCATACCCATTTGTAGAACGTGGAAGTTTGAAAACGAAGTCCATTGTAATATGCTCCCACTTCCATTCAGGGATCGGGAGTGGCTGCATAAGCCCAGAAGGTTTCTGTCGCTCTGCTTTCACTTGTTGGCAAACCAAACACCTACTCACATATTTAGCAATGTCACCCTTCATATGTGGCCACGAGTAGTACTCCCGTAGAGTCCGATACATCTTAGTACTACCCGGATGCATAGAATATGTTGAACAGTGAGCTTCCTCCATGATTTCTCTTTTCAGGTCGTCGCCCTTCTTAGGTACGCAAAGACGAGTTCCAGCTACCAAAGCTCCATCTTCTCTTATTGCATAATCCCTCCGCACATCACTTTCTACTGCTGACCTTATCACACAAAGATTAGGATCTTCCAGTTGTGCTGCAATCACCCTCTCAATCAAAATAGGCCTCACATAAAAACTAGCAAGTATTGCGCCTTGTTGACTCCATTCCAACTCTACCTCTTCCTTCCGTAGTTCCCCCATCAACGGAATATAAACCCCTTTAAAATGAGCTATACTCATATTAATACTCCTACTCAAAGCATCAGCTACCACATTAGCACGATCGGGATGATACTCAATCGTACAGTCGTAATCCTTAATCAACTCCATCCAACGTCGTTGTCTCAGGTTCAACTCCTTCTGAGTGAAAATATACTTGAGGCTCTTATGATCTGTGAAGATCTAACACGTCTCACCATACAGATAGTGTCGCCAAATTTTGAGAGCAAACACCACTGCAGCAAGTTCCAAGTTGTGTGTAGGATAATTCTGCTCATGCTTCTTAAGTTGCCTTGAGGCATAAGCAATCACCCGATCATGCTGCATCAAAACACATCACAAACCTTGTAATGATGCATTACTGTAGATCACAAAATTCCCTGAATTGTCTGGAATGGCTAATACAGGTGCGGTGGTCAACCGCTTCTTCAACTCTTGAAAACTCTATTCGTACTCCTCCGTCCACTCAAACTGAACATCTTTCCTCGTTAACCGTGTAAGAGGTGCTGCTATGACAGAGAACCCTTCCACAAACCGACGATAATAACCTGCTAACCCCAGGAAACTCCGTAATTCTGTCACACTAGTGGGTTGCACCCAATTTACAACAGCTTCTACTTTCCGAGAGTCTACATAGATTCCTTCTGCTGATATCACATGCCCGAGAAAGTCCACTCTATCCAACCAAAACTGACACTTACTGAACTTGGCATACAGCTGCCCCCATCTCAAAGTCCTTAATACCAACCTTAGATGCTTCTTATGACCCTCCAAAGTTTTGGAATAGACAAGGATGTCGTCTATGAATACAATCACAAAGCGATCCAGGTAAGGTCGGAACACTCTGTTCATGAGATCCATAAACGCTGCTGGAGCATTTGTCAATCCGAAAGGCATCACCAAGTACTCATAATGGCCGTAACGAGTCCTGAATGCTATCTTCGGAACATCCTCCTCTCGTACTCTGAGTTGATGGTAACCTGATCTCAGATCGATCTTGGAGAAATACTTGGCACCCTTTAATTGATCAAACAAATCATCAATTCGAGGCAAAGGATATCGATTACGCACTGTCACCTTGTTCAATTGTCTGTAATCAATACATAGCCTCATGGTTCCATCCTTCTCTTCACAAAAAACACCGGTGCACCCCAAGGTGAAACACTCGGTCGAATGAATCCAAGATCCACTAATTCTTGCAATTGAATCTTCAACTCCCGCAACTCTGCTGGTGCCATCCTGTAAGGAGCTTGATAAATTGGATTTGTGCCTGGAAGGAGTTCGATAATGAACTCGGTTTCTCTCTGAGGAGCCAAACCAGGAAGATCATCCGGAAAGACATCTGGAAACTCACGAACAATAGGAACATCTTCCAGATTCAAAGTGATCTCCTGAGTATCAATGATGTGGGCTAAGTACCCCACACATCCCTTCTTAAGTAACCTTTTTGCCGTGATGGCGGAGATTAGACAAGAAGGAATAACCCTACGCTCTCCACAGAACATGACTTCAGGTTGTCCGGGACTTCTAAATATTACCTCCTTCCTGAAACAATCCACTGATGCCCGATGCTTCTCTAACCAATCCATTCCAATGATAATATCAAGATCCACCAAATCTAAGGGAATCAAATCAGCTTCTAACATTGCATCTCCCACTTGGACATAACAACCCTTGAATACCATGTCTGCAAACAGGACATCCCTCGTAGGCAAAGAAATACTAAAACTTCCTGCCATGGGTGTGGGTCTAACACTAGCATATGGTACAAAAGTACGTGCAATGAACGAATGGGTAGCCCCGGGATCTATCAATACATGTGCAAAGTAACCAAAAATAGGGACCATACCAGTGATAACATCCGGTGTGGCCTGAGCCTCCTGCTGGGTCATGGAGAAAACACGGGCCTGAGTAGTAGCACTGCCCTGGCTGACCCCTCTGACTCCTACCGCCTCGTCCACGGAAAGTGGACTGAACTCCGCTGCTTGAAGAAGAACCGGCTGCAGAAGAAGATGCCCCACCTCGGGTCTGACCATGTCCTCTACTGCCTTGCACCTGCTGGGCCCCAATCACCTGTCCCGTAGTACCACCAACAGTAAGAAGTGGACATTCACTCCTATAGTGCTCTGGCTGTTCACACTGAAAACAGGGTTACTCCGCTCCTCTGGGTGGGACCACTAGTCTGCCCACGTAATGGACAATCCCTCATGAGATGTCCTGTCTGTCCACAGAAATAGCAACCTGTACTGGCCACCGACTGCTGTCCTGAGTGCTGGCTCCACACTAGTCGAGCGCTAGACCTACCACTGCTGAAGCTAGATCCCCGTCCACCCGACCAGCCACTACCTGCTGAACTGGAGCTGGATCCTCCTCTCTTTGATGGACCCTGACTCGGTCCACCAAAACCTGACATGTCTCTACGTCGTGTACCAGCACTCAATCTGATTGTCCTTTCCACTCTATCAGCAGCTTCAGCCAGTGCCCTCATAGTAGGATATGGGGTAGCAGTAACCTTACCCTGAATATCCAACCATAAACCATTTTCAAACCGCATACACTTTTCTTCTTCAGTGGTTACCATGTCCGGTGCAAACCTTGATAACTCATTGAATTTCTACTCATATTCAAACACGGTCATAGCTCCTTGAGTCAATTGCTGAAATTCAATCTTCTTCGCATTCCGATAAGAATGCGGGTAGAACTGCACGAAGAAGACGCGCTGGAATTCCTCCCAAGTAATATCAGCAATACTATTGTAACCTCTCCTGACAGTTCTCCACCAATGATACGCATTCCCTTTAAGTAGGAAGGCCGCCAATCTCACTTTATCCCCTTCCGGACATTGTAAAACCTCAAAAACTCTTTCCATATCAGTGAGCCAAGCCTCGGCTTCCGTAGGATCAGAGCTACCAAAGAACTCTTTGGCTCCCAATTCTTTGACTCTCCTGATGTCTGAACCTTCCTGATCTCGTCTCCCTTGCATGGCTGTAACCATAGTTTGGGCGAGCTTGATTTGTGAACTGATTTATAACTTGTTGCAAGTCCAGCATGTTCTCACCAGCTTGCTCTCCAACAGGTGGTGGAGGCAGAGGTGAACGTGGTGGTGGTGGAGAGGGTGGCGGAGATGGAGATGGAGTTGGAGGATTCGGTCCATATCTCTGAGCACAACCACGACCTCTTATTCAAGCACCACGACGATGCATGATTCTAAACAAAAGAAACCACAAAATCATTAGTACCAACACGCAAAAGAAGCATGATAGTCAAGGAAAAGAAACCTAATGCTCTGATACCAAGCTGACAGGACCCGGCCCAGATTTCCTCGGAAACCGGGACGGATCCCGTCTATGATCCGACATCCTACAGATGCCGGGCCCACTTACTAAGAACTGAGACTTCTACCAAAAATTTTGGCAATCTCCCTTGTAAACAGGACATATCCCAAATATTTCAACCTGTCAAAAACACAGATATTTACAACCCAACAGCCAGCATGCATTACACAAAGTATAGTGTTACAAACCATGGCCTCCGGCCTCAAAAATCACATCCTAACAGGACGATAACAGAGCAAGTCTAACAGAATTCAACAAACCAGCAAAAATAAAGTTTTACGAATTTACAAAGTATAGAACTCTACGAAGGCTCGGTGTACTGAAGCTCGTGATTCGGGAGCACAAGACACAGCTCGGCTGCTCGTTCCAGTCAACTACTGGCTGTAGGGCGCAAAACAGAAAATTGTGAGTGGACAAAACAAGATTCAATTTCATTTAAACCAAAGTAATATAACCCCACTGTTAGAAAACCATGCATGAAACCAATGCATTAAAAACCATCATAATCATATATATATATATATATATATATATATATATATATAGTTTGCTCAAACCCGAGCTAAATTCGAAATTCAATGAAACTTACAAATCCACTCATCCAAACCTTTCCTTATAAATCTCAAATCAAACTCTCTAAACACGTGCCTACTAGCACGACGAGCGGGGAAGTATCCTCACTCAAAAACAAAAACAAAGGAATAGCTATATAATATAAGCGATGTGGCTAGGGACGAGCCGTCCAACGGACTATGTGGCTAGGGACGAGCCGTCCAACTGGGGGACTAACTCTCAGCCAACACGTACGGACGAAGAATCAAGACCCGTACGCCTGTAAACAGTCCTACGAGCGCAGACTACCCAATTAAGGGTTTACAGCGACACCCCGTTAAGGTATGCCCCGGGTTCCGACATTTCCAAGTATCTCACAATTCCATATCCACAATCCAAATCAGGGGAGGTACACAGGGTAGTGCTTACAGCACTCCAAACTGACTTTCTACTCTCGCATCTTACCATGCCTTACAACCAATCCCAAGTACCCCCACATAAACTCAACATAAAGTACTTTCCCAAATAGTACGCATAAATAATTCAAGATACTTGAATATGTCTAAAACCCAAACATAACACCCATACTTTATAAAAATATTAGTTTCGAATAATAAGTATAAAGTAAATTTCCATAAACCCTTAAATTCTTAAGCATAGAAATTTCATCATAAAATTCATGCAACTTATTGAAAACAAAGTCCACTCACAAGTAGTCCCAAGCTGCGTGACCCTGAGAGGGTCCTGCCTGCTATGAAGGAGGTGTCGAATTACCTATTTCAGAATACGAGCACGATATTAAAATCCAACGCTTCAAAAGAAGACTTTAAAGTAAAATCCTAATTTCTCGGGTTTCTCTTAAGTACGAGGAACGATAATGCCTAACTAAAGGTTTCAAGTGCTGGAAAAGTCTCGGAAGACACTCGGTCAACCAGACGGTCAAAACTTTAAGTTGATGAATCGGAACATCTGGGGCTCCAATTCACGATCCGCGAATTCCTATACGATCCTAGGAATACCAGGAGCAACATACGTGAGATTGGGTTTGATCCAACGGTCCAAACACATCAAACCCAAAAATCACAGAATATGTCTAATTCGTTCGAGGCCCAAACGATATCCAAATTGAGATCCGTAAACTCCTACGCGCTCGTGACAACACAAGGATCATTTTAGGATAAAATGTGACCTCTGCCGGACTGCCGATCCGCCTGATCACTGTTCAGGCGACCGGAAAAACTTAGAATCTTGGCTCCAAACTCCTACCCTAGGTAATACCCCTAATTTGGAGTCACTTTTGTTCTTGAGCAATGGCCAAAAAGTGGCCGGAAGTGACCGGAAATTCAAATTGAAAACCGGCAGATTCTAGGGTTCGAATTCGAGTTGCTAAACTTAGAAATCAGTCAAATCCTACCCAACAGCCAGCTAGAGCACGAAAAGCCGTCCAAATTCCATACCTCACTTGTCGAAATCGATGGAGAATTGAAGGAGAACGAGTTGTTGCAAAATCTGCCAAAAACCAGCAAATTTTCTGCGTTTTTCTGGTGGCTGAAGCGGCTGTCGACGGCAGAGACGGCGGGGGAAGAGACGGCAGGTCCAGGCCGGTCAGCTTGCCTCCGGCGGTGTGGGCTACGGTGGTCGGTGGCGGTGGCTGGGGGTTTTGCAGAGTGAAGAGGGAGGAGTCGCGCGCGGAGGGAGAGGTCGGGGGAGAGAGAGAGAAATGAAAAATGAAAAATGAAAAAGGAAAATTCTGATTTTATCCAAATAAATTTTGAAATAATTTCAATTAGGCCCTTGTTGATTTTTCAATCGTATCTTCTTCGTTTCTAGTCCGAATCGAGCCTACGGCGTGTCTACGGACTCGGCTCAGTACCACTTTCCTAAAAACACCACTTGCTGCCCCAAACTCTCTCCGGATAAAAAAAATTGACCTTTTTGCCCCCACTTCAAGGGCAAAAATGGAAATTCCGTTTTTAATTTAATTAAATAGTGAATAATCTTTAAATTTTTGGGTCGGGATGTTACAAATAGTAAATTAAATTATAATTATTGCTTACTTTTTGGACCATTTAAGGTTATATTTCCCCCTTAAATTTAGGTCAATGACTATTGCACGACTTCTATTATGCTTTCTTCTTCGTCGCCTTCTTTCTTCTTCATATTTTCATCATCTCTTTCTTCTTCTCCATTACTCTACTCTACCAATAAATCCATTGGTGTTGAGTACCTTATATATAGGTATAGAATTGGGGATTTTACCCGTAATACAGATACATAATTAGGGTTACCATGAATAAAGTTTTAAAAAGATTTCCTAAAAGAAATTAACTTATTCATAATTGAAGCTGAATTTGATCTTATTTTATTTCAAAAATTCACATAATGATTATCAATCTTTAAAATCTCCCCAGTTAGCCGTTATATATATAATTATTTTTTTCAAAAAATCCTAAAAATTTGTTTTTATTTTTTGATAAATTTATCAACCTCATTTCTACATAATTTCCCACATTCTTATCATCCTTTTACATACTATCCTTATTAATTTCATCATTCTACATAAAATCCCACAAACTTTTTATCCTTTACATATTTATCCTTCATCTTTTTCATAAAATAAAAAATTGCCCCCCTCATAGGAAAAAAACCCTATCCGAAAATATTTTTCTCTTCTAAAATAAATTTTAAATATGATCTAAAATAGTAGCACAATTAAATTATTCAATATATTTAAAGAATATACTAAAAACTTAGCCATGCACTATTGGAGACTGTAAAAATATAAGCCTAGCACTATTCCTTAAAAAACTACTAGCCTCTCCACACGCGCTTCCACGCCTACGAGAGGCTTTTTTAAAAAAATTAAAAAAAATTATTTTAGAATTAAAAAAGATAATGGGTAGTTGTGTTCCATAAAAATAGGATTCATTATCTGATTTTTCTTTTTATTTTATTTTATTTTAATATAAAAAGTGTGAATTTACCATATTATCCTCATTTAATTAATAATTTTAATTCTTAATGTTTGGATTAACCAAGGGCATTTTCTGGTATTTTGAATGTTTCACCATTCTCTACCTTTTGCTTTATATATATATAGATAAATGGGCTAAATTTTATGGGTGTGCTATGTTTAGCCCTTCACTGCTGGAGATCGCCTTAATTGGATTGGCACAGGCTTTTGGTGTGCTCCCAATGAGTCCTAGGTTTAGGTCCCTATGGTATCCGTGTGTGTAAGTTTTTCCCTCCCTTTCCTAAATTTGTCAAAAATAAAACATAAAAATTCAATCGGTCTTAATTTCTTTTTGTATTCCTTTCCTATTTCTTTTTGTATTGGGTTGGGATATCTTATTTCACTTGTATTAGGATTCGTAATTACATACACTATATAAAGATTCTGTAGCTTTACCCCAAAATCTCCAAAACGCTCAAGACATACGCACGTCCCAACTCCCAAAATCTCTCTGCAATCGATCTGCCCATCAATCCGCCCATCAATCCGTCCGTATTAATTTCACCACGAGACCTGGTGATACTACTTCTACCAACAGAAAACGAAGCTTCAACACTACAATATATCTCAATCTCTTGGACCACTCTGCGAGTCCCACTTACAAAGATTAAAAAAAACATCGCCATTGAAACTTATATCAAACCCACCACCATGTTCAATCTTGATGATCTCCCTGATTTCGTATTGGTTGAAATCCTTTGTCGACTCCCCCGTGAATATGCAGTTCAATGCACGTGTGTGTCGAAGCGTTGGTATAGTCTCGTTTATAATCCTTATTTTGTTGGCCGATTTCTACGTCAACAAAATGATAACCAAAAGCCCATTCCACGTCCTAGACTAATCTTCACAAATCCAGAGCACAGAAGAGAATTCTTCACAAATCCAAAGTGCACAAGCAAGTTCTTTTCCATGTCCAAGCAGACTCCAGCGCCCGAAAAACTCAAGTTCTCTTTGAGATGCCTCCCTTGTTTTCAAGGGCCTGTCAAGACAGAAGAGGGTGAACCAATGGTGGTAGGAACATATAACGACTTAGTTTTATGTTGTGCAACCATGCGTTTTCAACGTGATTACTACCTTTGCAATGCATACACCAAGCAGTGGGAAGCTCTTCCTTCTCCTCCTCAATGCCACGAGGAAGTAGGTGTTGGATTCATCTGTGATCCCTACTATAAGGAATGCAAGGAAGATACTGACCAAAGAAAAGAAGAAAGTAGTACTAGTAAAGCATCATTCCAGCTTAATACTGAGTATAGGTACAGGGTTGTGCGTATAATTCCTGAATCTCCACTGGGTTCCTTCCAATTCAAAGCAGAGATCTTCTCTTCTGAGACTGGTAAATGGACAGAAACAATTGTGTTATGCCCAAGAAGCTTCTATCTGGCTGTAAGACATGAAGGCGTTGCTTACAATGGAATGTTGTACTGGATGAGCAGTAGTGCTGGCTCTCTTATTGGTTTGGATCCCTACTCAAACAAAAATGTTGATAAAAAATATAATTGTCGTTTCATCGATAATCCTGAAGATGATCAGGTCCCTGTCACTGCAACATTTGATCTCCTAAGTGTGTGTAGAGTTAGAGGAGGAGGAGAGCGTCTGCGAATGTGCCAGTTCAGCGGAAATAATGAAGATGGAGTCATGGATCGGCTGAGTGTTTGGGAGTTGAAAGATGATCAGGTCAATAACGATAGCAATTGGCTTTTAGTAAGCAGAATTTCCCTGAACAGGATGTTTTCACAAAATCCAGTGATCATGAAATGGAGAGATCAGGGCTACTGGCATGATGAGATAATGTTGCTTGCTTTCGACCCAAATGATGACGATATCTTGTATGTAGATTTTATTGGACACGTTGTCATGTTCAACATTAATGGTGGAGGAAGGATAACGTGTTATTTGAGCACTCCGCGTTGTTATGCGATTCAGAATCACCATAGGAGAGCTGTCTTCCCATTTGTGATCCCATGGTGGCCGACCCCAGTAACTACTAGACAAAAACAGAGCTTGAGTTCAAACCACATGTAGCGAAAGAAGCGTGCTCGCTAATGAAAAAAGTTGTGCTTCCAGTACAAAGAAACAGAACGCCCGCCCTGCGGATAATTTGAAAGCAGGTAAGAAGGGAAAAGCCAATGAGGACACGGTAGTGAACAAAAAGCAAAAAAAAACAGTTTTCCTGCGGACACATTGAAGAGTGGCACTAGCAGTACAAGCAGTAGTAGTATTAGATCAGGTGGAGGAGAGAAGATGAGGAGGGAAATAGTAAGTGGTAAGGTTTGCCTCTTATAGGTGGAAAAGTATGGTCTAGAACTAGGGAGGTAATTATACATGATGTTGCCCTAATATGTAAGTGTCTCTTTGACTCTCATATCATATAGTGTTATATATGTTACTTACCACGAAACAACAAGTTCGATTAAATCCTCGAACTTATTTTAACCCTTGGCATCATTTAAAAAGTTACTATATCTAGTAATATAATATATGGTGACGGCCTGTTTGATCTTGTAATATATATTTGGTTGCCACCCAATTGAAACCACCCCAAACTTATTTGACATTCCACTATACGCTCACTATTCCGTTTGATTACGATGATTTTTTTGTAGATTCTAAAGGAGTTTCAATAAACAAGGCGATGGAAAGTAAGCAGCTCTTTGAAATATTGTTACAAATTTCATTAGCGCTTGAAGGTTCCCCCCCCCCCCCCCCCCCGAAAAATTATAAATTCTAGCTGCGTCCCTTCAAATTGATAGTATCTGATCGTGAAAAGTAAGTGCTTAGTTTGTATGCAAACTGATAGTCTCTATATGTGGATTAGACAAAATACAACACATTTTTATTCATGTATTGTTGGAGTTTTACAATTATTAAAATGAAAACTATTTTGAAAATATTATTTTGCAAAGTAATCATTTGCAAAATAAATTTTGAAAATATCTTGGTTTTTTGTGATCAAAGAGAGTGGTGAATTGCAATGCTTGCTGCAAATATCTCATGAAACAAGTAGCACTATGGTCATTGATTGATCATTCTACAGTGAGACTCTAACCATGGAAGGCAAAAAGACTTGTGTGGCATTTTTTTTTTAATATCCGGTCCGATTTCATTAATAAAAAGGACATTACAAGAATATAGCTCCACAAAAGGCTCTTGCAAACAATAAACACAAATATTGCAAGACAATGAGCACAAACAATTTTACATTTTGAAGACCCAGCTCACTAGAAACTGAAAAACATAAGAGAATCCGTAAAGCCATTGCATCCGGTGCTATAAAAATTTCATATGAGAGATAGAACTCTCTACTAGTTTGGGAGTTCGGACATCTACTAGTGGAAAAGTAAATCTCGCTCAACTTCCACCACGACACGTGATCACAACGTCCCCCAAACACCCCTAAACCCAATGGCGGACCCAGGAATTTTTATAGGGGTAGGCTAAATATATATATTTTTTTTTATAGAGGAGATATATTATAAGCCTTTTTTTTTTCTCTTGAAACAAAAATGTAAATAAAATTTTATAAATCAAACATGGCCACATTACAAGCAAATATAACATAAAGAAGTACAAAATATAAATAAATACCAAATCAAATACATTGTCCAACTTTAAAAAATCATATATGCTAATTAATAATTCAAGTTGCAAAAATAAAATATATATCAACAGTCTCCAAAAGTTTTCACCCTAACCCTAAATCATAAAAACTTAACAACAACAATTAAAATTGGAAATTGAATATATATATAAAATAAAAAAAACTTACCAAGATTGAAGAACCTACTGAAGATAGGTTGGTAAATTTTTTAGAGGAGGAGAGCTATTTCCTCTTGGCTCTCGAGATTTAAATATGGCGTTTTGGGTGGCTAGAAGAAATTTTTTTATGTTTGCTCTCTATGGGTGTAGCCACTGGCGGACCCAGAATTTTTTTAGCGGAGGTGCAATATTGACTAAGTATGAAAAATGATTTTTCGGAATACTCATTTTCTCAAGATAATTTTTGGCGGCTTTTATTCCTTACACATCAAATAAGAAAACTTGATTTTATGGGATTTTAATATGAAGTATATATTGACTTAATGAGCCATCATTTTTAGCCTAAATCGTATTTTGCACTAAAACCGATTTTCATATTTTGATTTGGTGAGAATTTGATTTTCTAGTATTTTTATTTGAATCCAAATGGGGGGTACTTCCTTATTTACATTGTAAACTTAAGTAAATGGAGTAATATAAAAATAAATGAAAGTAAAAGGACAAAGACATTTACTTAAATGTTGAAAATGGAAATAAGGTCATTTGCACACCAGTTGAGCAAATGGGCAATTTGAAGCACTTACAATGATTTTTCCTGTAAATTTATATAGGTTTGGATTGATGTTATTATTTCCTATATGCTTTAGGAGTGGGCTAATATTTATTAGATTAGAAATAAAGCTTATAACATTTAAACCATGTTCAATACTTTATAAATCTTCCCCTAGGCTGGAGCCCACTCCAGCCTAAGCTTAGGTCCGCCCTTGCCTAAACCCAAAGCATCAATTGATAGTAGATGCACAAAATCAGCTTCAGCCCTCCACTAGAGATCTGATGGAGATCCACCTCATCAACCCCAAAACTGCAAGAACATCACAACATAGGCCAAAAAGATAGATCACAAATCTACAAAGATCCAACCAAAAAGGTTGGTGGAAGACCCTAGAATAACTAGGTATGAGACAAACCTTACAAAACACAAGGGAGACAAAAGCCTAGCATGGAATTGGCGAGGAAGAAAAGCCCTATGTAAGAGGGGGAGGTAACTCGATTTATTTGTATGATGGGATGATTCTATTAGGAAGAATGAGAGAATGAGGATGGAAGGAGAGAGAAGGAGGAGGGAAGACTAGTGTGGTTGAGTTTTTTCTTTAGGGAGAGGGAGGAGGGAGGACTAGTGTGGCTTTAAAGCAAATAAATGCAAAGAAGTGAAGATAGATAGAGAAAATATATCTTCATATATAAATTCCTACTTTTAAAGTATAAAGAATGATTTATTGATAACCTAATATCAACCACAATTATAAGAGATAATAATTGTTTGAAAGAACCTAATATCAACCACAATTATTGTGAGGGTGGCTTAGCTATCTATGCAATTTCATATTTACTTAAGAAGAATGGAAAAGTAAGATAATAAACAATTACTGATTTGATGATAAAAACCAAAGTTATGGAATAAATATATCACACACTGCCATCAAAGAATTGCCACTGGAGGAGCTAGATATCAAAGGAGGCAATTTATCATAAATCAATTTCCTTAGGAATCTTCATATATAGTGCGTCCACCTTATTCAGACTTGATCTATGTCAGGAAAAAAATTTGACACTCTCCCTGCATGCATTACCAAATTCGTCAGCTTGAGGATACTTGACTTGCATGGCTGCAATAGGCTTGTGGAAATTCCAGAACTTTCACTGAAAATAAGATGGCTAGATGCATGTGATTGCGTATCATTGGAAAGATTTTTGAAATTGTCGAGCGTTTAGTCAGAAATGATTTTTTGGATGGACCTGTGTAATTGCCAGAAACTGTATGGCAATCTGGCTCATGGTGTGTCAAATACGAAAAATGTTTTAGTGAATGATCAAGGTGCTCTCTTCTCTTATCTCTTTTTAATATCTTCTGAGCAATCTAAATTCTAAATTGTATTTCCTGAAAACGAAGTTCCAAAGAGGTTCAGCTGTAACAAGGACTTGGAGGAGGTTGAAAAATATTGTGAATTTTATATGGAAATCCCTTAAAAATTTCAAATGGCAGAACAGAGGATTGGCTCTCTATGCTGCTGTTAAGAAAACACAAGATGCACCTTATCCTTGCTATAGAAACAATAATGGATCTCCTTACTTCATAACCGAATTTCACATCAATGAAAAATGCATTCACTTAATTAAGTCTGATTTTGGTTCAACAATATTAGAGTCAGATCATGTGTGGTTGTACTACATTCCAATCTGCGAGATGATGGAGTTTGATGACTCTGCATATCCCAAACCCCCTTCTAAAATTTCGAGTTATTTTTTAACTTACTTTCAACAGTTCTCTGTGTGTTAAAAGCTTCAGGACACACCTTGTAAAACCAGAGGATGAAAACGTATCAAAATCTATGGAGGTATTGATCCATGAAGGTACTAGTAAAAGAGAAATTATTGGTGAAGATATTGGTTCTCCGGTGGAAGATGATGAAGACTTTGAAGATAACTACTTCAGTTGTGAATATGACGAAAAGTTGGATTAGAAATTGATTTCTTGTGACTTTTAGATTGTGCGTTGTTATCAGGTATACTTGATCTGTCGAAAGGGAAGTTTGTTAGTCTTCCGGTATGCATTAGAAATTTGTTAACTTGTTGAAGCTGAACTTGTGTACTTGCACGAGCCTTGTAGAATTCATATTCATTCATATTGGTGTTGGTTTTGTGCACTCTTACTCTTTTTCCAATTGAGATTGTAGAAGTGAAGAGTGGTCATCAGGAACAAGTTATTATTTGATTCAACTGGTTCTGGTAGATGATGCACAGTAGGGAGTACAAATTTATATTTCCCAACTAATATTTGCATCATTTACAGCTTCAAGCCTTATCTTGACAATCTTGTAATTCTTGGGGAGTCGAATCTGCTTCAGTCTGTGATCAGGCACGGACCTTAGTGTATTGGTACCTGGGCTGTAGCCCGAGGGGCTTTTAACTTTTTACAACCCAAATTAAATTTTTAGCCCGCCCAAGCCCACTCACACAGCAGCAATCTATCCCTTCACTTCACGAATTAGCTCTGGCACTAGGTGTGAGAAGGGGGCCTAAAGCAGACAATATCGTTCTACAGCGGAGCGATTCGGGATGTGATATTAGTTACACCCCCCATAATATATTAACTTATAAATAGGGGTAGTTTTGGAATCCGAAAAATACAATAAATCATATTTTAAGTTATATTAGGTAACATGCTTAGTTGAATACTAGCAGGGCTCGTCAATGGGCCAGGCCAGGCTAGCTCGGTCATAATTTAATGGGCTTGGGCCGGGCTGGGTTGGGCTTTAAAGAGGAGAGAGAAAATAACGGGCCGGGCTGGGTCGGGTTTTTTTAGAAAATTCAAAGCCCAAGCCCAACCCATGGGCCGAACTTGAGAAAGCCCATCCGGCCAGGCCGGGCCAAAACGGGCCTACTTCAATCGAAAAAAATCATAAACTTAATCTTAAGGGCATTTTAGTCCAAATTTGAGATTAAACTCACTTAATTCCAATATTTTCACATCAAACCTAATTCATAAAACACCTAATAAAGTCACACAACTTAATAAGATTTTCTACAAAAATAATAAAACCAAGTATTATTTTTGAGGTTATTACATAATTAGACCGTAATACGTTTTAAGAAATAATTTTAAAAACTAATAAGTATAAAATAAAAAATTTAAAGGATGGTATGAATAAATATTCAAATGTTTGGTGATGTGTTCAAGAAAAGCATGATTATATTTGGTGGTAAGATTATGTTTCGTGATATGATTATATTTGGTGATATGATATGTTGTTCATCTTATTTATATATATATAATTGTTGTATTAATAATTGACACAAATTAAATTAATGTGCTAATCATCCAATTATAAACTAGGAATGAGTAAAGAAAAGTAAATGAAATGAAACAAATTATATATGTGATTTAAGTGATATAATTCTAATCCTAAACTCTTATTTATACATAATTATACATGTATGCGGGCCTAACGGGCCGGGCTTTTGTGGCGGGCCGGGTCGGGCTTTCTTGGGCCTAATCGGGCCGGGCTTCAAATACTCAAGCCCAAGCCTAGCCCGGGCGGGCTGAGCCGGGCTTTTTTCGATGGGCCGGGCGGGCCCCCATTGGCCCATGAGCCCGCGGGCCAAATGATGAGGCCTAAATACTAGTCATCGGGTATTATTTGAAAAAATTGGGTATTTTAAATAGAAAAATAAAGGGAAGGGTATTTTATGGGTCTAAGCTCAATTTACTATAAATTTAATCAGCAGGCCCATTTTGCATTAATTCTGCGATGAGGACACTAAATATTCTCTGTTCTTTTTTCTTTGCTAGATCTGCCATGCTAACATCCACCACAAATTAGGAGAAAACATGATCAATTTTGACATTTGCACATTGATCAATTTTGACATTTTGTTTCTTTTAGATTTCAGGTCTTTTTCAACTATTCAACAACCCCAACTACCCCGTCTACTGCTGAATTGGTAAACGGCCCTTGGCTTATATTATTGTTTATGTGTTTGCCTTTTTACCTTGATCTTATTCGGTTGACTTCACATTCTTGTGAAAGGTAGCAGGAAACTCCTTGGCTGCTTTGCATTATATGATGAAGCCAAGCAAGAGCAAATAGGCCTAATATATATATTGTCTTTGACAAGATCAGTACCACTCCCAACATCTCATCCTGTTTAGTTATCTGGCGTGCACGCAAACCTTCACTCATCTTGTTTAGTTATGGATTCAACGACCACTCAAGGAGCCTCTTTCTCTTATGTTACTCACTCATGGACATATGATGTCTTTCTGAGTTTTCGGGGTGAGGATACACGCAACAATTTTACAGCCCATTTGCACAGAAATTTGGTTCAAAAGGGTATCAAAACCTTTATAGATTATGAGCTTAGAAGAGGAGAAGAAGTATCACCAGCACTTCTCAAAGCTGTTGAAGAGTCAAGGATTTCTATCATTATTTTCTCTGAAAACTACGCAACTTCAACGTGGTGCTTGGATGAACTCGTTAAGATTCTCGAGTGTAAAGAATCGAAGCAACAAATGGTTTGGCCAATTTTTTATAAGGTGGATCCATCAGATGTACGAAACCAGAGAGGTAGTTTTGGTGAGGCACTTGCTAACCATGAATGCAAATTCAAAGATGACAAGGCGAAGGTAAATAGATGGAGGGCAGCACTTACCAGAGCAGCAAATTTGTCTGGGTGGCCTCTCATGGACGGGTATCGATCTTTCTTACTACAATAGTACAGCTTACTAGCTTTTGTCTATATTTGAGGGTTAATCTATCTTCCGATTGAGATTTTTCATATAAAAATCTATATATCGATCATTATTGCATTTTTCATTTTTAGCTTATAATAGGATTTGAACCTAGTCCTACTACTTTTTGACCCCACTTGAGCTGCAGCCCTTGTACCTCTTCAAATAAACTTAGTAATATTGCATCTAATAATTTTTTTTTTTTTTTATCAATTGGGGAGAAGATCAATTTGAACATGAAAGCTAATTATAAATAAACTCCCCAGGATTTAGTGTGATTAGAATGTTTGACAATAGACGTAGTATCAATAAATATAAATATGGCCTTGACTTGCAACTCAGAGGTCTCATGTTCGAATCCCCACTGCATCATAATTGTGTGTGTGTGTGTGTGTGAGAGAGAGAGAGAGAAATCATCCTCCCATGTAGTTTAGACTATCGCTTGTACTCAAAATAAATATAAATAAATAAATTACTGGCCTATGTTTTTCTTTTTTTCTTTTTTTCTTTTCTTTTCGTTTTTTTCTTTTTTTCTTTTTTTCTTTTTTTTGTGGAGAAACTAGCCTATCTTTTAAACATACATAAAGTTCAATTTATTAACTGTTTCATACGCTTTTAAATTTGCAGGCATGAACCGGATTTTATAGATATCATTGTTCAAGAGATTTCAGTGCTATTAACCCAAAACATCTTGAATGTGGCAAAGTACCCTGTGGGAATAAAGTCCCGTTTACGAGATGTTTATAAGCTTTTAATAAGTGTTGGGGTAAATGATGTTCGCATGGTAGGGATATGGGGGAGGGGAGGAATAGGTAAGACAACAGTCGCTAAAGCTGTTTTTAATTCAATTTCCTGTAAGTTTGAAGCCAGCTGTTTTTTAGCAAATGTTAGAGAATGTTCAATGGCACATGGAGGAGGCCTACTCCAACTACAAAAGACTCTTCTTTTTGATATTCTAGGAGAAAAATTCTTGAATTTGAACAATGTTGATAAAGGAGTAACTGTGATAAAGGAAAGGTTGAAGCATAAAATAGTTCTCTTAATTCTTGACGATGTGAATCATTTGGACCAGTTAAACAAACTTGCAGGAGGGCTTGATTGGTTTGGTTTGGGCAGCCGAATTATCATAACGACAAGAGATAAACATTTGCTAACTGCGCATCAAGTTAATCTTATATACCATGTCAAGGGATTTGGTAGTTATAATGCTCTTAAGCTCTTCATCAGTTGGAATGGTGTCACAGCAGATAGAAATTTGGGTGATGATTATATGGAAGTCGCAAAAACTGTTATAGACTATGCTCAAGGCCTTCCATTAGCTCTGATGGTTTTAGGCCGGCATCTATATGGTCGAAGTATAGATCAATGGGAAGCTTTTTTAAATAGTCAACGGAGGTCTCCTGTTGCTGAGATTCACGACGTTCTGAAAATAAGCTACGATGCTCTAGAATATCCAGTGAACGAAGTTTTCCTTGACATTGCATGTTTCTTTAATGGTGAAGATAAGAACTATGTGATAAAAGTGCTAGAAGGCTGTGATCTCAACCCTATTTATTGTATTGAAGTACTCATAGAAAAGGCCCTCATATATATCGATGCAATAAATCAAATTTGGATGCATGACTTGGTTAAAGAAATGGGAAGAGAAATAGTTCGTCACGAGTCGCCAACTGAGCCTGGAAAACGTAGCAGATTATGGTTTCACGAAGATGTTCATCATGTTCTAACCGAAAATACAGTAAGTAGAATATATATATATATATATATATATATATATATATATACACCTTTTATTTAAATCCCGGAGAAAAGTAGAATTTGATAAACCAATTATGGTAAGGACTTGCTTTGCTAATACTCGCTTTTTCATACCAGGGAACAAACAGAGTTAAAAAAATTATGGTAAATTTGCCGAAACCGTATGAGATATGCTTGAGTGCTAAAAGCTTCGCAGAGATGAAAAATCTTCAACTTTTCATAAACTGTAACGCACACTTCTCTGGAGAAGTTGGTTATCTCTCCAATGATTTGAGGTTCCTTGATTGGCCTGAATGTCCATTAAAAGCTTTGCCTTCCAGTTTTAATCCAAAGAAACTTGTTGAGCTCAAACTGCATAACAGTCGTATCGAACAACTAGGGAATGGATTCGAGGTATTTTAAATGTTTCCTATCCGTTGTTATTTTCAGAAGTTTAGTTTGTGCAATTATATTGTAAATTTATTTAAAGCTTATCATTTGACGCCTTCTTCTTTTTTATTTTTTTGATGTTACAGAGTCTGGCAACGTTAAAACATATAAGTTTTCGAAGTTGCGAGTTCCTAACAAAAATCCCCGACTTCTCTGGACTCTCAAGCTTGGTGGAGTTGGATCTAAACTTCTGTACAAGTTTAGTTGAGGTACATCCATCAGTCGGATTCCTTAATAAGCTTGCCATATTGAGACTTGTTGATTGTATTAATCTTACAAGGTTTCCAAGAGCAGCCAACTTGAAATCTCTGAAACTTATTATTCTTAATTGCAAAAAGCTCGAGTATTTCCCCGAAATTTTGGGAAAGATGGAATTCATAACAAGAATGAATCTATCCGGCACTGCCATCAAAGAGTTGCCTTCATCAATTAGATATCTCGTTAGTCTTCAATACTTAGAGTTATATGAAAGTGAAAACCTTAGCCATCTACCGAGCAGCATTTATGAATTGCAACATCTGCAGCATTTTGATTTATGGGATTGTCCAAAACTTGTTACATTTCCAAATAAGGTGATGCCTGAAAATGAGTCTGAAGGCAATTTAGCTCTTCCCGAGCTATGTGTGCTCAATATGGACAGATGTAATTTATCAGAAAGTGCTTTTCTTGGTAATCTTGATTGTCTATCCACATTAGAAACCCTAAACCTTTCAGGAGGCAATTTTGCTAGTCTTCCCGAATGCATTAGCAAATTTGTCAACTTGTGGCAACTTTCCCTACATGGTTGCGAGAGGCTTCCAGAAATTCCAGAACTTCCACAAAAATTAAGATATGTAGGGTTAGGTGGCTGCATATCGTTGGAAGGTGATTTTCTTCGTGCTCCTGGTTGTCTATCCACATTGGAAAGTATAGACCTTTCAGGAGGCAACTTTGTTAGTCTTCCCGAATGCATTAGCAAATTTGTCAAGTTGAAGCATCTTTCCCTGGCTGGTTGTAAGAGGCTTGAAGAAATTCCAGAACTTCCACCAAAAGTGAAACATGTACGGGCGAGTGGTTGTATATCACTGGAAAGATTTTCAAAACTGTCGAACATTTTGGAACGTAAAGAATCGAAAATGATTAAGAGCCTTAACTTATCAAATTGCTGGAGACTCTGTGACAATCTGGCTCACATGGTAGAGAAGAAATACACATTAGTGAATGATCAGGCGGCTCTCTTCTCTCTCTGTCTCTCTTCTCAGAAATCTAAATTTGGAGTTATATTTCCAGGAAGTGAAGTTCCAAGGTGGTTCAGCAGTCGTACGGATTTGTCGGCGCCAAGTGGTAAATGTGAAGTTTGTGTTGAAATCACTGAAATGTTGGAGAACGATGGATTGGCTCTCTGGGCTACTTTTCATCAGAACACGCAAAATAAATCTTATGATGAGTCCATCTTTTTTGAAGCCGAAATTTGCATCAATGAAAAATACATTGGTAAAGCTAAAACAACTTTTTATGGTTCATTAGAGATAGAGACAGCTCATGTGTGGCTCTACTATATTCCAGACCTTTCGAGGATAGAGACGTGGCGGAGACATTGGATTGATGATGAGTTCCTGCATTGCATGTGTCGAGTCAGTTTTACTTGTGAAAGTTCGCTGGCCTTCAAAAGTGCCGGGGTCCACCCAATCCTTCGAGACGAAGACAGTATACATTCTGATGATGACTCAGATGACAGTATACATTCTGATGACGACTCAGATGATTAGTTTTTCTCTGTACTGGACAAATAGGACATTGTTTTTCCTTCCCCAAAAGGAGAATCACAATTTGACACATAAGTAAAAATAATTCGTCAAAAAGAAATTTTTTTTGCACATATGTCAAACTGTGATTAGTATGAAAGTATATGAGTTCCCCCCTACAGAATAACGAGGCAAGTATTTTCCAGACAAATACATACGTACTTCCCAACTAACAGGTGAGGACCTCTAAATTGTTTCTGTGAAAGCAGCTCATAAAAGTTTTATGAGTATGCCTCTCTTTCTTTATCATTCATTCATCCTCATGATTATGTTTCTAGGTTTTAAATAGTTATATTCCAAATTAGTTGCTCATAATTAACTACGTTTGATGTGTTCTGGTTTTGCAGCATGCATTACTCAAGAATATGTGGGAGCAGAAGGCATGCTGCAGCTGCTTCAATAATCCATTTTCGATGAGGAAGTTGAAATGTTTCTTTTTTTCTAAAGATACGATGGTTTTTGTTTGTGGGTTGTTTCTTTATTGTAGATTGAGCTGAGTCTTGTTATTATAATTTTTCTATGGAAGAGTTTTTGCTTTTCTATCCTGCTCCATATTCTTTCAGTTACCACAACCATGCACATACTGTATTATGTAATTTTAGGCAATAACATATGGTGTTTTATTACATGAACTTCATGGTGAGCACTTGGGGGAAACTAAAGACAACTTATCAACCCATTTGGGCAATTTGGTTTTCTTCAATATTTGTAGTTGTGCTGTGCAGGCAGACTTTTGCTTTTTCAAACAAATAAAATTTCAGACAGCCTATTGGAAAGATATTATTCTTATTCATTTGCTAATCCACCGTGTCAACTTCCGCATAAGTTATGAGAAGTAATAGCAACAAAAAAATAGAAAAAAATCTGAACTCTATTTTCTTCTTATATATCTGTGTTCCGGAGTGCATGTATGTAAACAATTTGAACAAAGGTAATGGATGCAGGCCTTACAAGCCACATTTACTCACATTTACGCAGAAGAACTTGCATCAATACTAGCAGATGATAACTCATTAACTAATCTGGGTACCTCTTTGTCCCACTTTTGAATCTCACGAGCATATCTGAGAGCTTCGTCTACGGTGTCAGGCTCTAATGCCGTAACCAGTGAAACAAACAACTTTCTATCTGTTAAAGAACGAAAGATTCTTTTGAACTTCATTGCAACATACTGAAAGGCTCGGTGAGCCAATGTGGGGTTATTACTGTTATTATTGCTGCTGTTGGGATTTTGGCTGGTCACGGGATTGAAGTCGTGAAACCATTCACATCGACTGAGAGGGACTTCGTCGATCTTTTCTTCGAGCAGGTCAAACTTGTTGAGTATCAGGAGGAAGTCTTTGTGGTCAAGGGCCGGATGAGTAACAATATTTTCAAAGAGCTGCTTACTTGCCATCATCTTGTTCATTGAAACGCCATTAGAATCAACAGAAAACTCATCGTAGTCTGTCAATGCAACACAAAATAGGACCACATCAACATCTTCAAACATCTCCACCAACTTGCAGTTTCCTCCAAGGCTGCTATGATGCACTCTAATGAGTTGGTATCTGAAAAGAAAAGCATGCCAACGCATGTTAAAAGACACTTTGATACCCTGTTTGTCAACACATCAAATAAGAATGTTTCAGTGTTTTTTTAGATAAACAGAATACTCGTCATTCTTTCAATAATTAAGAGACTGGAAAAAAAGGACCATTTAAAACTTTGAAATTTTGAATTCAATACCATATCTTAGAAATTTCTTGTTCTTCCAAGTAACTTATTGATCAATTGGCATCGAACAGATATTTTCCTTGCCACTGTTTCCCTTCATTGGCAAATTATATAATCCAATTTCACTACTTATGATGCAAGGATTTTATAAGTTTCATTTTCAAAGAATACTTTTGTTGATGACTAGTCCCAGTTATAAATGATCTAAAACTGCATACCAATTTCTATTCATTGGGCAATGCACGTCAAAAATAAATTTAATCAGCAACAACATTAAGCAATAGATTTGGCCAAAATCACGCTCAATGAAGGATAATTAAGGCACGTATTGCTCAAACATCATTTAATTAAGGCATGAATCAGGAACCCTAACCTTAAAGAAGGGTCACGCTGATAGGCAGGGTCCAGATTGCTATGTCCTGGTGACAAGGGAAATGAAAATTCCATGCTAGTAAGGCTGTTGGATGAAGTGATTCCTTCAGCATACAAGATGTCAATGTCTGAGAGCTCATAATCTGGCCTAGAAATCTCAACAGCCTGCAAAGAAAGGTATATAAATTGATTAACAAGGGTATACTATCCCGTATTATCCACATTCCACATTCGTATCTAAATTTATCCACAAGATCAAACAAACATTCTAAGCATCTGGCGCATCAAATAATTGAAAACTCAAATACTTAAAGGTCAGAGAGATTAAACTTAAACAAACAAAAAATACGAGCACAAGCACTGTGAGAGTGAATTGGCTAAAACTAGAGGACAGGGACCACAGAGCGTGATCTCACCCGATTAAGAAAATAAGCAGCTGGTCTGGGTAGCATTTCTATTTCATTCCTCCGGTCGTATGTGGCCTGAATAGCAGGATCCTTCCACAACTCCTCAACAAATGGTGCATATTCACGAGTAGCTGCTGGAAATATGGCTTCTAAATTACCGGATACCATAACTTTGATGAGCCAATCTGCAAAAGCTTTCAGTCTTGGGCCAATGGAATATTTTGTTTTATTGTTAAGCTGGCTTGCATCCCCTGTCGTTAAGTAACAAACTTCAGACATGACTCCATAATGAAAATATTGATAGCAATAATTTATACAAAAGGCAAGCATCATACTTGCTGTTTCAGATGTTATTTGTAAGCCAAGTGGTAAGGTGATAATCAACTAATAGAAAGATACATCGACTTGACAGACATCGAAAGATCAGTAACCCACATGAAGCACCAAAAGTATTCAAAAGGAGAAAGCTGTGATACAAAGATATCATAATGAAATTCTAACTGAAAGCTTTAACGCAACCCACGTAGTCCTTCAAATAAAGTCCAATTGCCCAATTAATATCAGTGAAAACAAATATGTTTTTCCTTTATAACTAATTTATAGGAGATAACGCTTTTTATTAAAGCACAATTAGATAGATAACTGAGAAACCATGGGTGGAAGGTTTAGACACTCACTGGTCAGAAATAAATTGGATGGACAATTCACGAATCAAATAAAGAATCACACAGCTGAGATGAAAAAGTATGAAGACATAAACCTGGGAACATCATACAGAAGATAAGAATTGTATAAATGTGTCCCACGGTAGATTATTTACATAGTTTGTGAGGCAGAAAAAATCGATGCTAGCCTTTTTTCCACATGCTTGGTAAATTTCTACATACTCTAAGATCTTGCAAAGGGTGACTCATCTTCCTTTTTATGTTTAATACAAACGTATGTTTCCTATCTGAACAAAAATAAAATCTAAGATCGCATCTATTTTAATTGAAAAACTAATTTATCTAAAGTTAGAAATGAATAGGACAACTGACTGTAGTGAATGAATTGCTACCCGTACACAATTGTTACATATTGATGTAAAAAAACGACCAGATTATGTAAACATAATGTAGTGAATAAAACAAGGTATCAGTTCTTATTGTACCTGAAGGGCCAGGTTCATCTAGAAGCTGTCCTTTTCCTTTGCTCTTCTCAAGCAAACATTCTTCTTCAAACCATTCACGCCCCTCAAGCAGTATACCAAGATAACTGTACAATCTGCTTTGGATCATGAACTTAATATTTTGCAGCTCATCTTCAGAGAAAGGATCATCATACAGAAGCTTGGCCTAAAATACACAAGTACTTAGTGTCACCAAAAATCCAGGCAGCATTCAGAATAAATTTATTGGAATGAAGTGTTTCTAAAAGTAACATTCCTAGTAGCACTGTTTTACATTGAACAAATACACAACCACTTACTTAGAAATGTTTAAGTTAGTAACATATTGTCCTTCCAATAGTTTATTGAACACAACATAAAAGTACACAAATATAGAACATTGGATCCTATTACAAATGAGGAAAAGAAAAAGAAAACAATGAGTTTCTTGATATAGGCTTTCACGATAAGATTGCTCCAGCATAAGGAAAATGAAGTCATGTTTAGTTATCCATGTCCATATTTTCACTTGATAGTTATAAAAATTCTAAATAGAACGCACTCCTGCTGATACGGTGCACTAAGAAAAACACATGTATAGTAATGAATTAAGAAAAATCCACATAAAGGCATGTGTTTGTACGTTTCTGTATGCACCTTCAACATTTTACAGGCATACATATACAGAAAATCAATCAGCAACAAGTTTCTTGAAAACTTTAAGTCATGCCAATACTGATTTGGCTGTCAAGTTTTGATGTTGATTATCATCTAATGTTTTCCACGACAAATAATTTTGTAAGACCCTGAAGCTATGTAATAGAAATGCACCAATTAGGTTACAAACTTTACTATACTAAGAGACTAAGAGATGTGTAATCGTGTAATTCCCTTCACCAATGTCTTACCCGTTTAAATATAGTGCTTGTGCCAGATTTATGATACCCAACTAGAACAAGTTTGCTAGGCATTTTCTCTTCATTGGAGTTCTGGGTGTTCACTTCATCCGCAGAAACATTTGCACAATCAGAAGGAATTGGCAACGACAAGACATTACAAACCAGCTTTATACTAGTCTGTAAAGAAGTAACTTGACAGTTAAGGGATGCTTGATGCATAAGATTGATTGGAAAGACACGCAAGTCATCGCATATACACATGCATGCATACCTTGTCCCATATTTTTCCTTTTACTTTATTCATTCCCTCTTCCTGATAGGACCCATCTGCATTCACCCAGTAATGAAGCTTTCCTTCACATGGGACTCCTGCCAACTGCATACGTTCAACAGATGGCATCAATACAATGTGTTTTTCAAAAATTTATAATACTAATGAACTTGAACAAGTCTAGTACAAAAACCTGCAGTATGAAGGCCTCTAATTTAGTAATCTCCCGACCGTTTATCAATATGTTTGTATCCCCTTTACTAGCATCTTGCTTTAAGTGTCCTCCAACATTTAGCTGGGGGCTAATAATTTGGCAAGGCTTGTGCCCTTCCTGTTCAATTAAAGCAGGACAATTATCTCAGTGCAGTGCAAGTTGCACAACAATATAGAGGTCTAATATGAACAAGCTCAAACAAATAAAAATTCCAAGCTGAGTTCAATTTTTACCTTTCCCCAAAACCCAGATACGTTATCATACCAATAGCATCCTGGTTTTAGCTTTTTTGGTGGGTTTCTGCAACCTTGCAATCGAACAAGCTCTTCTTGTGAAAGAGTTTGGCCGTTCACAAAAATAAGTTTTCCTGGAAGTTGATTTGGTTGGCATGATATCTCGGCTTCCATTATCAGTTCAACTTCCAATTTAGTGAGAAGCCGCTTGAGCATCCTAGAACACTTTCCCAGCTTCTTTCGCCTTGACTCATCAATCCTTACACCAATGCAAGTAACACACTTCCTTCCTTCTGGCATTGACCCCATTGCTCTCAGCACACAATTAAAACAATACTTTGCACCACAAACAATGCAAACCTCCTTGTCAGTGAGTCTGTTTCCCTTCCCACATCGAAAGCACGAGCCTTTATTCCCATTCCTCTCAACCCTTGGCCTCACCTGCACACTTTCATCGCCATCAGAAAGTTCAAATTCTTCTGCCTGAACTATGTCATTCGAATCAGGATCGCGAAAAGTCACAGTCGATGGCCTTTTAACATGGCGAGGCGTTTCATCCCCACCAGCTTCCTCTCTACCAGAGAAAACCTCAGAGGAAAGACTCCGCGAGCTTGAACCAGACTCTGACGATCCCCAATTACCAGGGCTCATATAACTTTGAAAGCCTTGAGCTTCTTGACCATCATCAGGTAATTCCAGCACATACTCCAAGCTTCCAGAGAGCTTGCAAGAGAAACCCAATTTCCCAGAGCTTCCAAGTTTATGTGATAAAGTAGAGACACCCTTTTCTCCATTCCTATATTCCAGTGCAACAGGGGCTACTGAATTGGAAGAAGAAATTGCCTTTTCTGGCTTTGCTTCACTTTCCAGTTTTGCCTCTTCTCTGGGTATCTTGTTAGAAGGGTTGGATTTTGCAATCGGTTGAATCACTGGGAGTGATAAATTGTGCAAGAGAGAGGCTGAAGAAACTGGAGCCGCAGTGGGGATTTGGTCAAGAGCAACAGGAACTGCATTTGGGATATCATAAGCCAAAGGAGGACCACGGTACTCTATTGCAAATGAGTATTCCAATTCTGTGCTAAAATCTTCATGATCATCACGATCACCATCAACAGCAGGAACAGCACTTGAAGCTATAGCATGACTCAGTTTTCTCATAATAGCAGCCATATCAGAGTAAAGGAAAATTTCAGCAGAAAGCAGGCAATTTCAATACCATAACCGTTGATATCAAAAACCCATGAAGATTAAGCATTGACCTTGCAAAGCCATGAAGCAAAACGATGATTCAACAAAACCCATGAAGAAAAATTGAAAATTTTCACAAACCCATCAAGGAAAAGCTCTGGAATTTTGAGCTGAAACACCCCAACCTCCTCCACCTTGCCCCAAACAAACAAACAAAACATAAACAATTCGGGGACTCTTTGGTGAAAGTCACGGGTGTGGAGACGCGGACTCGGGCGAAGACCAATACGTTGACTTCCCATTTTCTCCACACGATGATGAGAGGAAGCTGCTGACGAATTTCTCACAACAAGAGAAGCAAATCACCACACTCAAAACCCATGCGACTGAGTCTTCGGTTGAAGGGGTTATGATTCTCTGTAGCTATCTATAGGAAGTAAATCTGCTAAACCTCTCTTGTTTCACTACCGAACGACGTCGTTCGCACCGTCCCTGTGAGTAAAACATGGTTCCGTACAGTCACACGTCGACTTTTGGTAGTTCTTTGACTCTTGCCGCAATGAGCTCCGGGCTTGCTGTAATTTTCTAGGTCAACTAATCATCACGTCGGATTTTCTCAACGAGTTTAATTTAACATTTTTTTGTCTCTGCATTTTCGTTTGATCAATTCGTCTAACTTCTATAAAATATAAATGAATATTATTCAATATAAGTCGTGGTTGATTTAGTCAGATGAAGAATTATTATGTAACAATCAGTCCTATGAAGAAGGTAAATTCTATTTTTAAAACAAAGAGTTTTCTTTGGACGCATGAATTTTCCAATTTTACCCTTCAATTATTTTAACGGTTTTATACAAGCGGTGTGAACCCCCTCCCCAATCGCTTGTACTATAAAAATAAAAAATACAAGTGGTGTTTAAAAAGAGGGAATCGAAACAAAAAGAACTTCTGTGTGTAGGTATGATTTTTCTTATTTAAATTAGGAAAGAATAGAAAGGAACAAGTTGGAAAACTTTCAACTGGTGGGAAGGTAAACAGGGGGGATTCTGAATGCATTATGCATCTAAAAGTTTGGTCTTTTCAACAACAACAAAATACCAACCAGCGGTCAAAAGAAATTTAAAACTTTCTAATTTTGCATGGTTAAAAATCAAAGAACTTATTAGAACCGTTTCTTTGTTTAGAGAAAACAACGTCCCCGATGCTCCAACCATGGGGGGTCTCTTCCAGACAAAGTTAGACTATGTTATTATGAAAATTGTATTGGTATTTTCTAGACTCTAGCATAGGTTGGGAATTAGGGTGTGAATATCTTTTACTAGAAGTTTTGGCGCAACACATTCAATCCGGATTTTCGAAGAAAGACTTGATCGATATGAGGAAACTAATTTCAGGTAAATCATGACATAATCATGCATTCCTTATAGTCCTAGTTGGAGTTATTTTCACTCAAGTGCTTTTATATTAGTCTTATTTTTAATAGGATTAGATTTTATCTCTTGAGATTCTTTCATAGTTGGACCCTATTTTGATTTAAGTTAAAATATTATATTTTCATCATCTTTGACTAGGAGAGCACTTTTTATTAAACCTAATTGGTTTTTTTATTAATATTATTTCCTTGAATAACAATTCTTTTGATTAGAAATTATCCTAAAGATTGCATGAGCTGACGAATGAGCTGACGAATTGAATAGAGAATCAAATTTGATTAGCCAATGATCTTTTGGCTTTAGGCACTCCTCTTGCAACAAGGAGAATAGGTCTGTATAAAAACATGACGTGCTACTTTGTTTATTTACAGCTTTGATATATTTGTTTTGAGCATATAGAATTCCAAGAAAAGCTAATGTGCATATATTTGAGATAACTCATCAAGTGTTCCATGTTTACTTGGTGATTTATCAAGCACTTTAATCATTTATATTGCATTCATTTGCATTGTTCGGTGACTCATACGGTTGAGGGCACCAAGAACACCTCCTTAGGAGATTTCATATTGTTATTGGTAATTTTGTGTATTTAGGGGTCGTTTGTTACACAGGTTTGGCTTGCCCTAGCTTGAACTAAATTTAGTACCATGTTTGTTTTATCTAATCCTAGTTTTAGATGGGATTGCTCATACCGGGCTCACCAAAAACACCTCCTTAGGAGAGGACTACTAAATCCATGTGAAAATAGAGGATTAATTAGTCTCATACTTACCAATATATAAGATACATATATTATAATTTTTTTTCGCTGCATTTTCGTTTGATCAATTCTTCTAACTCTATAAAATATAAATGAATATTATTCAAGATAACTAGTGGTTGATTTAGTCATATGAAGAATTATTATGTAAAATTCTATTTTTAAAACAAAGAGTTTTCTTTGGACGCATAAATTTTCCAATTTTACCCTTTAATTATTTAACTTACAAGTAGTGTAAACTCCCTCCCCAATCACTTGTACTATAAAAATAAAAAATACAAACGGTGTTTGAAAAGAGGGAATCAAAACCAAAAAAAAAACAACCAACGGTAAAAAAAAAAATTTAAACTTTCTAATTTTGCATTAGAACCATTTCTTTGTTTAGAGAAAACAACGTCCCCGATGTTCCAACCATTAGGTGCCTGTAGAATTTTTGTGTATTGATCAAAATTTTGGGTGCCTTTAGAATAGCCTAAAAGTCCAACCCATCAACTTGTAAGCCCAACACCAGTTTTTCTCTCCTAATCCATGGTTGTTCTACATTTAGAAAAGCCTTGAAGCCCATTCATTCAGCCTCCTCCTAAGGCAAGGTTTTTTTTTGTTTTTTTTTTATTTTTAAGGCCCTCCTAATTAGAAGTGAACATCTCTTATTCTCATCAATGCGAAACTAAATTGTAGCCAGATTGCAAACCATTGTAGGTACATGCTAATCCTTTTCCTCATATATGGTTTTCTAATCTTCCGTCATCTGTCGTTTTGAATTTAGGTCTTTAGGGATCTCTAGGGAACTCGAATTCGGATTCAAATTCAAATTCGAGTTCGAGTTCATACAGATTTTGGGTTCACTGGGGTTGGGTTCGCAATATTTATGTATATAACCATTTTTCCTGTGTTGAGGTGTTTTCCAACTTTTGAGAATGATATTTTAGACTTTATAGCAACAACCGGGTGGGGACTATAGGCGGTTTCTGGGTTAACTTTCGGTCGCATATGCATGTTCAAGACTTTCAAGTCAAGAGATTCTAATTACAAATATAAATGTAGAAATGGGCTTTGCTTTCTCTTCAAGAAACTTCAGGACTAGTGTGAAATGGGGCTTGATACCATTCACCAGTTTCAAATATTGGACCATACAATACAAAGAAATTGACCATATATTTTAAACTTTCCCTTTTCTGCGTTGCTTGTGTATCTATATATTCTCACTCTTAGTACAGCTTGCTTGCATCGGCTGTGTTTCATTTATTCTAGGTACCAAGAAAAGAAAAGGAACAAAATTACAATAAGCGAGCAAAGGACGCATTAGTATAGTGGTTTCGAGCAATTGCTCTCTCAGGAAAGGTTATGGGTTTGAGTCCTAACATTCGTGTATTATCACCCCTTTCAATACGAAATGTTCTAGAAAAAATACAATTAAGAGAACAAATAATAATCCTGGGCTCAATTTGCTTTTATTTAATTGTCCATACCTTTGATAAAATCTCACACAACAAGAAACCAAAATATTTACATCCCAATAACATATACCCAAAACAAGCAAAAAGGTTAATTGGGTTTGTAATATGCTAAAAATAAAAAATAAAAAACCAAAGAAAGAACACATATTAGGCTATGTGACATATGCGACCAAATTATACATAATTAAGCAGGAAAACTAATGTTCTTCTGGGAAAATATGGTCGGTCCATTTGTATTTGCTTCATAATATTGAATTAGGTCATGCAGGACTCTATACATATAGGCTTTTAGGGATCTTGTCTTGTACTTCTTTTTTTGGCATGCATCTCGTATTGTCATATTCATAGTAATCTTCAAGTTATTTACAAGACCTTCATGCCAAGGCTTCTCTTGAAAGCAAAACCAGGTGGTCCTCCACGGACCACTCATCACCTAGTCTGGCTTGGGCGGTGCCCCGCAGCTTCGTCTGAACATTTTTGGCACCTTACTGTAGGGGCCCCCAGAGAACAGAGGGCGAGTGTACTATACGATCTCATTCAAGGAGCGTCGGCTTTAAGTAGACTATCTACGACCTTTTTGTTTTCAAGGCTTTCCCAATTTGTTAATAGTGACGAGGGCGGTCTTGTTGTTGATAATCTGACTCAAGTTCGGCGCGTCCTCCGAAACGCGCCAAACCTTCACCGACCGATCCAAGCTCCCGCTGTACACCACCCACCGCTGATCCGCCTTATGCTCCGTCCCGTAATCTTCCACCACTGTCAAGCACTTCACAGGTCCAGTGTGACCCGTCAAGACAGACAGACACGAGTGTGCCCCGCCTTCCTCCCTTCTCCACACGCAGATGTTCTTGTCCGCCGATCCGCTGAACACCAAGTTCCCGGCCGTGGACAAGCACAGCACGGCCAGTTTATGGCCCCGCAGAACCCCACCGTGGGACAAGTGCTTCTCCCACTTCCAATAATTCACCAACCCATCCGACGACCCACAGTAGACGACATCCGCTTCCTGGTTCACGGCCAATGCCGTCACGGCGTTCTCCTGCTTCAGCAACGTCTGAACCAACACGTGCGTCGTTCCTTTCCCTTGCAACTCCCTCCTCCAAACCTTCACCGTCCCGTCCGCGGACCCGGTGAACACCAACGACTCGAAACCCACAATGACGCTATTGACAGCGTCGTCGTGAGCCGCCACCGATTCCAAGCACTTGGAATCGGCAATTCTCCAGACCTTCAAAGTCTTGTCCCACGAACCAGTATAAAGAAGGCCTTGATCTTCGTTCATGCTCATGCACGACACCGCGTCGAAGTGTCTGATCCGGACGACATTTCTATGCCGCCGGACCTCCACGTAGTTCTTCGGGTTCATCGAGCTCCGAATAAAATCTTTCATAGTCGGCAAGCTGCCAACCCGTCTGTGATTAATCGGGTTTTTAGTGGACACTTTCCAGACTCTGATCTTGCCATCCTGATGGCCCGTAAATATCTTCTCACCCGATATCACAATCGCTTTGATCAACCCGCTCTTGGATTTGAAACCCGTGAATTCCTTCAAGTTCTTCCAGACCCGGATGTTCTTGCTATCCGACCCGGTGTAGAGCAAGTCTCCATTGACAGCCAGGGAGTATATGTGGCCTTCTTCCCGAACTAAGGAGCCGATGAGTCCGTTCACAGGGAAGTTCTCCTCGAGCGGATTCAAGGGCGACGGGGTTATCCACGGGGACTTATTGTACGGCGACGCGGACGCCTGGTTCCACGGGGACATGGCATAGGGAGATGCCTCGGCGCTGCTGCCATGTGTACTGGCGTCGTACACAGGGCTGGTTGCCGAGGCACTGCTACGACGTGTTGAGTAATCGTTGTTGTTGTTGATGTCACCGTTGGAACCTTGTTGGTTCGCGGCGTTTGCCGGAGACGGCAGGGAGGGGTCGGAGGAATGCAAGAAGGCTCCGAATCTCGGTCTGTGGTGGAGAGCATTTCGTTCTGCTACCATTGTACCTCCTCCTCTTTCGTTTCTCATTTACGATTGGTGAGACAAGAAGGGCAAGGGAAATGTGAAAAGAAAAAAAAATATTGATGAAGAGAAAATTGAGAGGATTTTGACGGAAAGCGAGAGAAAATTTAGGAAATTTTTGTTTTAGAGATTTGGAAAGGTTGAGAGGAGTGAGGGAGTATATATAAATAGGAGGGGATGAAAGAGCGGTGGGTGTGGGTTGGTGCCACGTGTTGGGATGAGACGTGGTTGTTTTGAACCGGGAAACCGGGTGTGCCGGTAATTATAACGAAAAAACTAATTTTTGTTGTGAGACGAAGGTTTTTGGGCGTTGAATTTGTTTTCCTTCTAGAGATTAGTTTAATATCCACACGTATTTTTGGAGAAAAAGACGAAAAGGGTTTTTTTTGGAGGATACGTATACGTGTGGATTTTTGTTACATGCGGATATATGATGGAAGCGTATTTTCAGACTCGGTTGTTCTGAATTCTCAGCTGCGTTGAAGATTTGACCTTTCAGTTGGTCAAGAATTTACGTTTCGTTTTCTTTGAGTTGACACGACATCGTTTTTGCTGTGTTCACGAATGTTGGGTCTCTCCTCAGTTCTCTTCACATGCACGCATGCAAATCGGTTTTCATGGATTAAATTCGCCTAACAGTAATGGCGGTTTGAAGACGAAAGGGTAAAAGTTTGGCAATTGGGACGGCAGTTGGAATTGCAGTTTAAGTGCATCGTTTTTAATTTCGCACTACGATTACCAAACTAGTTTAATTTAGACCTTACTATTTTTAACAAGTAATAATACTATCTTTTCCATCGATTTATGAAATTCGATAAAAATTTCAAGACTAACGCGTAAATGAATTCGAGTGAAAAATAAAGAAATAAAAAGCGAGACTGTATAATTTCTCTAATTCTAGAAGAAGCAACACGAAAGGTTTTGTTTTCAATTTTAATTACTATATTATAATATTTATATGCATATAGTGGCAAACAAGAAATATATAGTGAAAACAACAGAGAAATCCTTACCCAAAGAAAAGTAGAAATTGAATGATTATCAAGAATTCCAGTAATTTGCTTTAGAGGTGGCCATTAAGAACGGACCCTACTGCCATTATCTCCCTTCCAGTACTTACTTACACACTATTTACTATTTATTGATTGACAATCACATCATCCAAATTGAAAGGCCCCTGCTAGCTGTTTTATTTGATCATTTCATAGTTTTCATAATATGGTTAACCATCCTTGTGGATAACTAATTTTGTGTCTCGTCAATCATCCAATCAGTTCATACCGGTTGACCAGCAATGCAGAAACTTGTTATTGCAACAGTTGAGATCAAATTATAGTTTAAAGTACCGTTAATTCTTATAATCTTTGCTCCCAAATTACTCGTCTCATGCAAAACATTTAATTTAGTAGAACTCGATCTCATTTTTATTGAAAGAGGTTATGAGTTTAAGTTTCGCGAACGAAAAAATTGTCGAATAAAAATGAAAAACTAATGTATCACATGTTTAGTAGTGCACAAATTGTTTGTTTGTTTCCAAGTCGTAAAGGTTGGTGAACCGTACACACGCTTGGTTCCATATAAGCTGCACAAAACCCTGTTAGGCCTGGGCCTCGCTCTACATTTTATAACACCGTGGCGCGCCAAAACCGCTTTATGGTTCACCTTTTTAACGTGCCAATTAGTCAATGGCGCCATGAAAATGGGCCGCCACCTGTAACCGAAATATTGGTGAAGCCTGAAAGAGACTGGCAGCCACGTAACCGTTTAATTAGCGCACCCAAGCAAGACCAAAAAGTTCTACCTAAATAAATCTGAAATATTTGTCGTATATATTCCACGTCATCAGATAAAATTAGGTCTGCCAATTGGCCTCCTTTTAGGCCGACACGCGTCCTTGGGGGATTAGGTCACGGCTCATAAGCATGACGGATTAAGCCAAATGTCAGCTGGGTTTAACTGATATTGATAGAAGGTTATATTTGTCATAGTCACATTTTGGGTCTAAGTTCCATGAAGCTGGAAATGGCTTGGAGTTTAATTGACACTTGCCCTCCTATGTTGTTTACGTATTTGAGGCTATAAATCCGAATGATTGACAGATTAAAATAATCTTTGATTAATTGTATACTTAATTATGTAATTACAAAACTTTAATTACTTTGCTAACATTTGAAGGAGTTTATTCTCGATGTAACAAACAACTCATTGATGCTTTTGCTTAATAAGTTATGGCTCGTTTGGGAGTGATTCTGAATAGGCTAGAATCACTTATGAAAAGAAGCATCTCCCACGCGTTTTTCCATATAATCATATTAAATGATATTTAGTGATTTTGGAAAGAAGCAACTCCCATGTGCTTCTCTATAAAATCACTTAAAGTGATTATATGAAGAAGTGATTCTCCATATAAGTGATTTTTGGCCTATTCAGAATCACTCACTAACGAGCCCTTATTTAATTTTGTTTTTTATCTAAGGTGCCTTTGATATTATTCAAAAAATTTCTTTTTCAAGAGATGTACGGTATGATTGTCTTTAGTGCGTCACCAAAATCTTAAGTTTTATTATTTTTCAATATCCAGAAGAGTTGCAGCTTGGTGGGAAAAGAAGCGAGCTGTACTGAATTTTCTTGCATGTATTTAGCAAGGTAGGTAAGAATATAATTTGTTTATAGCAGCTTTTTTGGATAATTTGAACAATAATTTTACCACAAAGCTGACTTTTTAGTGCAACCTCACCAAAAGTCCGAAAACTGCATTTATGGAAACTAGGTCAGCTTCATGCACATGATAATATAAATACTCGCATTTTTTTTAGGCCTGCAAAAGGTGTACTTCGCTGCTTTTCTTTTCGTGACAAGTTTAAATTCTAGAATCGTATACAAATTTTTAGACTAGGTAATATTAGGGAGACCACAAATGTAGTATATAAATGTAGCCTAGCTAGTACTTTTCTTTTAGACCTCACTAGAAAGTCACTAGCTAGTGTTATCTGTGCGGAAGGAAAACGAGATTATTTTTTATCACGTTGAAGGAAAGAAACCCCACTAGGGTTGGACTCTGGATGCCGGGGGGGAGTGGAAACCCATTGACGAATGAAACAAGATTAAGGCTATACCTCAATTTGTATAAAATATAAATCTTAATTACAATTTTACATGAGATAATCAATTGATTAAGACCCTAGTTTGTGCTTATCACTTAGTCTAGAGATAGCATATGATATGGAGTCAAGCAAAAGTACATACAAAAATGGTCTCCTTTAGAAAAGATTTCACAATATTTGAATAGGTTTTTATTTATTAATTTATATGGATTTTATACATCTTGGTTGTTGGTCTTACATAATTGACAAGGTTGTCTGTTGTGTGATTAGAACATGAATATGTGGTTATGTTGGACCAACTTGTGATTCATTGCTACAATGTTGAACTTGTTGCCATGCCATTATTGTTGCTGCCATTCTTGTTTATTTCTTTGTTATTTTTATCTTCTTCTTTTTTTTATTGTCAACGATGGCTTTCGCATGTTAATTTCAACTCTATTTCTAGTAAATTATTAATTTAAAGTATCTGTTCTCCTTCTACAATTTATTATTTTTTTATTTTATTTTTTTATCGAAAAGACGCAATTTTATAAACTTGATAACTAATGAACTTTTTTATTTTGTGGTTGGGAGCCTAACAATTGGAAAACTTCATAAAATAGTACGTGTCAACTACCCAAAGGGTTGCCAAACTGCCACGTCGGGGGTTTATTTATTTATTTTTTACCAAACAATAAGGAAGAAAAGAAAAAAAAGTCAAATTGATTAAAAAAAATGGTAGCAGCTCTTTCTAATTCTTATTAAACAAATATATATTGTGAAAGTGGAAGTTCCTTAATAAATGAACTTTTTTATTTTGTGGCTGGGAACTATGTTGCACGGACACTCGGACATTCGGACACTCATCGGATATCCGTGTTCAACAGTCATCACCATGTTTATGGTCAAAACACTCCCCATACATGGTCAAAACACTCTACGGACATGGATCAACTCATACTCATAATCAACTAATGTGTTAATTTAATTATAATTCATATAAAATTTAAGAACTATATTTGAAAGACTTGAAAAGCTTGAATTTCACTATATATAGTATTGTGAAATTGGACTATGAACATCAATATTTTGTTTTTTTATAAATATATAATTATTATCATAATAATAAGAAATTAATTGTCGTGTCTCCTATGTCTTAGTTTTTTGAGATTTACCGTATCCACGTGTCCTTGTGTCGCTGTATCCGTGTCCAACATAGTTTGGAAAGCTTAACAATTGGAGAACTTCATAAAATAGTACGTGTCAACAACCCAAAGGGTTATGGTGAAATCATCTCACTCAGATACGTAGGAGGCTTGACGCTTGGCTCAAGGGGTTGCCAAACTGCCACGTCGGGTTTTTTTTTTCACTAAACAATAAGGAAAAAAAGAAAAGAAAGAATAATGTGAAATTGATTAATATGTTCTTTTTCATTAAGCTATATAAATATTCTTCCTCAAAACTTTATATAATCTTTACTTTGGGGCTTTGTCTGATAATCACTACACTAAAAAAATAAAAAGAACAAAATTCTTTGCAAAATAGAAAATTTAGTAGCAATGAGAGTGAAATGTTAGCAACTCTTCCTAATTATTATATAAAAAAATTGAGAAAGTGGAAGTTCCTTAATAAATTAATTAAACCTTAAACTTACTTAGTTAGAGGCTTGCCCCCAAATCATCAAACACGTTTGCAAAACGGTGAACAAACCCTTGCCTCAATTTTTTAGGTTATCAAATTTTATAAGCAACAGAATTAAAAAGTGAGCTTGACAAGAATTGATCATGACTCTTTCTGTTTATATACAAACACTGTTTAAAAAATATCATAAGATGTACAATGGAGAGCCAGAAGAACGGTCAATCTATAACTCAAAGCGTGACATACATACTCCTTCCATTTATAATGATTTCACAACACTTGAATAAGTTTTGTTTTTGCTGACATTTTTTTTATGGGCACACATGCTAATTATTAAAGAATCATAATTTAAACTTATATTTATAGTGAAGTATTAATTTAAGGTACTTTTTCTCCTTACATAATTAATTGATAAATTTTTAAATTTGTGGTCGGGGCGGAAAAATTGGAAAGTTTATAAGAAAAAAATACGTGTCTACTATTCAAATGGGTTATGGTAATCAAATAATACCTAATAGGAGAGTTGATTATCTCACTCAGCTACGTATGACCCTTGACACTTGGCTCAAATCCAGAGAGTTGACAAACTGCCACGTGGTGCTTTCGCTGTAACTAAAAAATATAACGTACGAAATGGAAAAAGAAAGAAAATAAAAATAAAAAAAGGGGCAAAAGATCCTGTAGATTAATTATTATGATTAATGTAGAATTGGCAATCTGAGAAAGTGAAAGTTCCTTACTAAACAAAACTTTAATCTAATAATAATTTTTTAATTTGGGAATTGCCTCCAAATCATAAACACGTTTGCAGAACGATCAACATAATCCCTTGCCTCAGTTTTCTAGGTTATCAGAATTTATAATCAATAGGATTAAAAATTCTTGTTGCTAATCACGTTAGCAGAAATAAGATTTGATCTTGTTGCTAATCACCAAACACTCCCAGATCTCAAGATCTTTAGTTTAGTATTAAAATCGATAAAAAGTTCAGATATTATTATGCGCTGTATAAACTCGCCTTCCCTAATCGCTTATACTAAAATTAAAAAAACTTATCAAGTGATTAAACAACTTTCGATGGCACCAAAAGAACAAATATAGCCTTAGGTATGCTACGTCTATATTTGGGGGCGTGACACTGGAAAATCCTCATGTGAAAGTTTCTAATCTTATTATAACAAGCATCATTAAGATAAAATATTAATAAGTAAATACATTTAGTATAATATGAGTGAATAATTGATATGATCTAGATTCATTATATGATTAAATTGTTTATTTCAATTCATGTACTCCAAAATTTGGATAAGAATGAAAAAAAATAAATGAATTTCAAATGACTATAAATTTTGAATGGATTTGAAATACATACAATCTAATATTTTCTAGTATATTTTAGAATCTTTAGCTTTGATGTCAAATCCAAATCTTCTCTTTCAATTTCTCTGGATGCATTGGACGACTTGAAACACCAAAAAGTAGCTATCGCTACAAATTGATTGCTTGAAAAGTAATGTTAGCTCAGATTGGATGCATATGTCAATGGCCTACATATTTTGCTACCGGAAGTTAGTTTTCCATGTATAAGGCAAACAAAATGGCAAAGTATAAATTAAATAGCCCCTTCCTACTAATTTTTTTGGTTTCAAATGTGACTGCAGTATAATTATTTTTCAAACAAGAAACTCTCAAGGAAGAAAAACTTATATGAATCAAGGGTATCACGATTTTGCTATTTCCGACCAACAACGCTATGACATGCGTGATAATACTTCTACGTGACATAGTATTAGAGCAACTCCAGGTGTAAGCCTAGACAGAGGCTGAGGAGGGGGAAAAAAAAAGTCAGTTCCAGCGAGGAGCCCAAGCTCGGGCTGGGAGTGGGACCCACAAAGACGGGCTGCCCCGAAGGCAAGTCTTGCCCGACATGCAGCCCGAGGGGGAGGTGACGTCATGCGCCACGTGGTGTGTTCTGGTGCTCCAATGGGTTTTTTTTTTTTTTTTTCCAAATCCAACGATTGAGCTTTTTTTGGGCAAAAAAAAAAGTGAAAAAAATTCACCCCAAAGTTATGAACTGTTTTTCTATAAATACCTACCATTCTTCTTCATTTTCAACACAAAATCCTCTTATAATTTCTTCTCCTTCTATTATTTTTCATTTTCTACACAAAATTTTCAACACATTCAATACATCAAACAAAATATAATTAAAAGAAATCTTATCCGAAATATTCTCAAAGTTAATTCTTTAGGTTTTTTTTTTATAAAAAAAATCTTATCCGAAATATTATCCTAATTAATTATTTAGGTAAAAAAAAAAATTGTGAAAAAAACAAAAAAATAAATAGTAATTGCCCTTTGCCATGGCAACGGGTGGAAACACACATTTCTTTTTGCAAGGGCAATCACTATTCACGTGAATAGTGGCTGCCCTAACTCTCCCCCCTTGCCATGGTAAAAGGCAAATGGGTGGAGTTGCTCTTATTGTTATCCCAAGGGGACTTGTCAAAAGGAAGCTTCCCCTTTTGTATGGGAATGTACCTTTCAATTTTTAGGTAACTACAAAGAAAAAAAGTACAAGGACATGTTGAAAACTTGCATTTCACATCACATCTCTAAATTAGAGGTTAAAAATCAAGTCATCTGGCAATACATGTAGGGCCTGTGTACATTGATCAATCTTATGGACAGGTTTTAAGAAAATTAATGCTCACAAGTTGTCACTGCCAGACCAGTATATTCAAAATGTCAAAAATGTCAATATATACAATTATTTGATATATCATTTGTATATATATATACACTTCAAGGATAAGTCGCACCAGACAAGAAAATATAAGCCACACACAAGGATGTAGGACGGTTGAAGTTAGGCCACCATTTCGAAGTTTCCTTCAAATGAAGGATGAGTTTGAGGGCGTGCCTGTTCAATTGAGAGATACATCTCAAATAAGTCTATTTAACGAACTTTTTTGTTCGCATTATTTAATGATTTAAACGTTTATTTTGCAACTTCTAATTCATAGATTATATGTGCAAAAAATCACCCGGATCAGACAACATTTAACCATTTGATTAAATAGTCGTCATTTTAATGTTTTCAAAGATGATATTTTAATAAGAGTTAGAAAATCAACAATTAAGATCGTTGGAAGACAAATATGTTCTTGTCAGATTGTTTCGATGAGTTGATCAAGTCAAATCTTAATTGAAAATGTGGTTCATATTTACTTTAGCAAGATAACACTACTTTCTATATAATATAAAGATAACGTTACTTTCTATATACTATAAATTTTTCTTGAAGATAAACTTCAAAACGGGAAGGAAAATGGACCGTTGGAATTATTGGATTCCATACAGTCCTACATGCAATACCTTTTTTATATCAGTGTTTAGAATTTTCAGAACACAGTAGAACACAAGACACCGGCAAATGATAGACTTATGCTGCTGCGCTGTAGAATCCTTGCAGTATGAGTGGACCATAGTCGATCTAGTGTCCATTCTGGAATAGTCACTGAATGTTAGAGGAGACAAGGCGTCTCCTAACCTTACCAACTCAATTATTAGTTTCATTAGTGCCCTACACTTGGCTGATTTGGACTCTGCAGAGTTCCATGATTGTCACTAAGCCAGACATACACCAAGAGGCAAAAGAAGAACTTCCATGCAACGTCATGTCTGGTATCTTAAGTCAATCAGGCATTATCATGTGAAAAATTTAAAATGTCTGATAATATATGACTAACTTAGAATATCGTTACAGTAGTAATTCTGTATGTAGGTAAAGTTTTTCTCCCGCTTTTATCATACTTAATTATGAAAAAAAAGAAAAGAAAAAAAAAACATGTCAAATTAAAAAAGGGTTTTGATTTTGAACTTCTATGATCGTGGTTGTTTTAATTGTCATTCTAAATTCTATTTAAAAGGGGTTTCAAATCATTCCAAAACGTGGGAGGAGATTCTTGGCATAGTCATTGACACTCGTCTCAAGTGCGTGTGAAGTTGTGGAATGAAAAGTAATACACGTTTAGATTAAAGTTAAATAGATGATTATTGTTGTCTCTTATTAAGCTACAGATATTTTTTCATCCAAGCTTTATACATACTTTATATACCCTTTCTTTTTTATATTTGTCTTGTAAACTACACGTACGATTAAATTAGCCATGGAGGTCAAGTCAGATTAATTTGCAGAATTCAGGAAGATCTTCCATAACTATTTTATACACAAATAGTCGAGAAAGTGAAAGTTCCTTACAAAACTAAACCTTAATGTTAACTTATTTATTAATTTGGGGTTGCCTCCAAATCATCAAACACGTTTGTAGAACGATGAACAGATCAACTTGTTGCCTCGGTTTTTTACGGAATGAAATATTATAAATCTGCACTAGGTTGGAGAAGAAGACGCAGGGGGTGGGTGGGTCCATAAGATTTTTTTTTCCTTTTTTTTCTTTAATTTTTTCAAAAAATTTATTTATTTTAAAAAATATATATATATATTTTTAATGATTTAATGGATTATTGGATGAAATGTTGATGATTTAGACGGCAGGGGGAACATTGATAATAAAATTTAATTCGAGCCCTTAATTCGCTAAAAAAAAAGGTCAGGGGGTAAATTGATAATTAGGTACAAGTTCAAGGGGCATTTCAACAGTTTACCCTAAAACTCATTTACGGGCATAAAATCCCACTAAACCTCGGTGATCATGTCACCTTCGCTACTCCAAGGGAATTCAATTGCTTAGAGATAACTACACATAGAAAATGGGTCTTGTTTTCTTGGTCAAGTGGGTAGGCACTCATGTTCCATTTCACATCGCACTCTAAACGAAATCTAAACTAGAGGTCAGAAATCAAAGTCTTCTCTCTTCTCGCAACATATCTGAAGAAAATAAATAGTGTGGGGCTTGTTGATTGATCTTAATATTAATGGATAGGTTTACGACAATTAATTCCTGGGCTCCAAAGTCTCACAAGCTGTCACTGCCAAAACCAGTAGTATTGTCTTTGTCGACCTATACAATTGTTTCGAAGTTACGTAAGCTTGGCTAATATTGACGTAATAAAAGATTATTCGGAATCTGAGTATCAACTGAAAAATTTCCTTGCGAGTTTATTTTAAGAGTTGTTTTCTTGAAATTCTTCTATTTTATTGTTAATATTAACATGTTGTAATAATTTCTTATTGTTCATATCACCCCTTGCTAAATTCAGAAAATGATTTTAAACCTGAGATATTTAGTAAAATACCCATTCTTAGAACTAAAACTATAAATAAACCCTACACCATTTAATTTCTTTAAACAAAACAAAAAAAAAAAAACCCAAAAAATGACAATTGGCCCTATTAAATTTAATTTTGATTATTAAATTACTTTGATGCCCTATTGAGTGTTTTTGGCTCTTTTATGAGGTTTTGGGGTTGTGTTTGTTTTAAAAAATCAATGACAGTTTTGTAATTTAAAAGAAGTTAAAAGCATTTTTGTTGTGTTATAAATGGACTTTAAGTATGTTTCTAAAGTCCATTTCATATAGGGATTTTTTTTTAATAATTTGGGCTCCTATATTTAGTATAATAGTGAATCTTCCTTTAAACTTTCATAATCATCGGAACCTTTTTATGGGATACATGGCATGTGCGCCACCATTTGTTTGGGATTGTGCTTAAGTGGTGCTACATAGCATGGCATGAAGACTTAAAGTAAGGCAAACCAGTCCAAAAATGTCGAAGCCAAATCAATATTGTCGTCGGAAAAAGGCAATCGAAAATGGAAACGACATTTTTAGGGAAAAATAGAGGAGGATACAGCTTCAAGAGTCAGTGTTAGTATGTGTCCATGGACTTTTAAGTTGGACAGATCGTAAACCAAAAAGAAGTAGAGACAAATGATGAAGTATATAGAAGAAGGGATCTTATGATGAGAAGCGTTGATGGCTTGATAATTCCAGCTGATAACCCGCTTTTTGATGGTTTCCATGCAATGGCCTTAGAAATCCTAGCAACTTGGCATAGTTTCAGGATGTCAATATGTCGACAACAGCATGTTAATAGTAAAACGTATTGACATGTTATAGATATATCATGGGTTTTATGCACTTATTTTATATGTATATGGCGGCTCTTGGAACGTATCTTGTAAGGTTTCACTTCGAAAATTTTGGTACTGTTACATGGCATTAGTTTTCTCTAATTGTCTGTGGTTTGGATTTTGAAGGGGCTGAATATTAGTTTGCTAGGAATGTATCTTGATTTGCCTTACTCATGAATACTTTATCCACCGGATGGAAGGTGAACTGTATTTGTTGAAGAAACAGATACCAGGATGACACTTGAAGGTATGCAGCAGAGGCTAGAAAGATGGTTGAGGATATTTTTTTCTGGGTAAGGGCAACGAGCAAAATAATCTCTTTCTGGAAGGCCAAAATATTTGGTGGATCATCAAATCTTCATGCCCATACGCTAAATTAATGAGAAATTTCCTCCCTTGTTCATAAAAAAGAAGAAGAAGAGAAATTTGTGATGTTTCAAACATTGTAGATCTCCAAACTGAAATTTCATGATGCCAGTAAACAAAGAATTAATCTAGCAAGCTCAACAATGAAATGCAAAAGAAAGAAAAACAGAGCAAAAAAACAGGGGATGCAGAAGGTGGTTTGGCACTAGACTTCCCTTAATATTCAATATGTGAGGAGAGACATGTATTCTCTCTCTAATTCTATTACACAAATTGCTCTATTTTGTAAGAGTAGTAGAAGTTATTTGAACTCATTGCAGTAATTAACAGTTTCAGAAGACAAATTTCTAATGGCGGCATAGGAGATAAATTTCTAGCAACAGAGAGGCCGTGGAACTAGGAGAACATATGAAGAGAAGTCTAGAAATAAATATAGAATGGAAGGAAGAGGCCAGAAAGTAGAGGCGGCCGGTAGCACACCATCTTGAACACAACTCACCATAGCTTTTGATTGAGAATGTTTGAGTATCCAAAAGCTATTCTTCTCCTCATGTCAACCAACAATGTGAACCCCGTCATCGTCATCATCATCATCATATCTGGTTACGCTCAACAACAAACGGAAGATACAGTACAAGATGAACCGTGTAATGCGATTCTTGGAAGAAATTGGGACTATTAGTGGAACAAGCAGAGCTGATATGATGACGAGAAAGATTGAACCCGTAATGGCAACGAAGATCGACAGCCAAAGAAGGTTACTTGTTACTAGTGCAACACCAGCCATGAACGCCATGAACATCATTGAGAGAGCTACCCCTAATATTGGCAATCCGAATCTTGCAGAAGCATAACTCATATCACCTGTTTGTGCCCAAAGAAGGGAAATTGCACCAGTGATTGAGCTATACATTGCTATGGTGTTGCATATCAGAAATGTTTTAAATGGCCAATCTGTAACCAAAGTTGCCATGCCTTCATCACGTCCAGAGTTCTTATATCCACCCGGCACTGTGAAGCCAGCAGCAAAGGTTACCGTGGCAACGAGTGTCGACACCAACAAGAGATTGTTGACAGTCTGTCTGTGGCTGTCAGCATCCTCAGTGGCCCCAGAATGAAATTTTCCATCTTTCTTAGTGCTCTTAAAATAATTAACTCTTGCCGGCTTTACTTTGGCAATAATCCTCTCTTGAGATCGTGAAGCATTAGCTAATGTCAAGGCCATAACTGTTAGAGGCTGCAAGGAGAGAAAAATTGCAGTTCATGATCCGCTCCTTTGTAAGGAGAGTTGAAATGTGAAGGCAATAAAATGTGTTGAGAAAATTAAGTACCCTTCGAAGAAACAAGATCTTTTCACCCATCAACGACATTCGTGCAATGTCCATTGCCGTATGGCGTTCATGGTTCCTAATGCTTAAGTTAACCCTCTTATCCGATGCCAAAATGCTGACAGTCTTTGGATACCCTTGCCGAACTGCTAAATGCAAAGGTGTGTTTCCAAAGCGATCTTTCTGATTGATAAGCCCTTCAAGCTCTCGCCTTTTGAGCAAATATTTTACCATGTTGTCTCTTCGATGCCAAACTGCCACTTGTAGAATGTTCCATCCGTTACCGTCCAGTAAATACCTTGATCGCGGGCAGCGATTGAGATACATTTCGACAATCCTGATGTGGCCTTTTCTGGAGGCCAAATGTGCCGGAGTGAAGCCGTTTTTGTCCTGCTTGTATGGGCCATCAGGACACAAGCTTAACAACTTGTCTGCAGCTTCAGTGTCACCTATATGTACTGCAAGTGTATGAGCCGTCTGTTGGAAAATTGGCTCGCATAAAGGATACAAAGTTTCGGACTCGCGACCGGTCGCCAGCCATTTGCGACCGGTCGTTTTTAACACAGAGACGAAGTCTGGAGCATTGTCGACTCGCGACCGGTCGCCAGACATTTGCGACCGGTCGTTTTTTAGGCAGAATCGAAGTCTGGAGGTTCTGTGCAAAGCGACCGGTCGCTCAGTGCGCACGACCGGTCGCCCAGCACGTGCTGTTTCAGTTTTCTCAAGTTTTGAACTCTAATTTCAAGGGCTATCGCCTCCCACCTACTTGCAAGGACTCTAGGGGTCACTTCTAAGTCAGAAGAACGTTGGAAATCAGTTGGGAGGTTTGAGGTAGCATTGAAGGACATTGGAAGACTTGTTTCAAGGTGTAGCTACTCTATGGTTCCATATAGGGTGGCTGCACAAGTAGCCATCAATACATAGCTTGTGGCTGGCCTAACCTGTGGTCCATGTCAGGTATTCAAGGGCAGAACGTGGGAGACAAAGCAAGGGTCTCCTCTCATGTCTAGAGGCTCATGTATTAAAGGAAAGAGTGAGCAAGTCTGAAATGTGGAGAGAGTTAGAGAGAGTTGGAAGAAAAGTAGCTGGGAACTAGTGAGTCAAGAAGAGGAGAGAATTCTCAAGTGTATCAAGGTGTTGAGCAAGGGTGTGAGAGAAACAGATTGTGAGGGTAGTGTTCTAAGGGGGTTTCCATTTGTAAACCAAAGTTGTAACCTATCTTCATTAGTGAAATTTCTCAAGGGGATCACCAAAGAGGATGTAGGCAAATTGCTGAACCTCTATAAACACTTGTGTCTTTTGTGCTTGATTATTTTCTGTGTGTGTGTGTGTAAGATTCATCCATCATTGAGTCTTGTCCAAAGTCTATCAACAACAAGGTCGTAAGGGGAGTGAGTTGGTTCTAATTCACAACACCGTCATCCCCTCTTCATCCGATGAGTCAATCAAAGACGGATCAGTGTCCAAAAGTATTGCATCAAAGACACCTATAAGAATTTACAAAAAATATAATGGCAACCAAAAAGATTGTATTTGATTAAAATGTAAACCAAAAATGATGCCTTAAATTCCAGTGGCAGAAAGAAATTATGTACCCTTGTTCCTTCCGAGTATGGCAGCTCGAAGAACCGAGTTCCCTTCCCACCGGTTCTTAAAAAGATAGTAGCTGGAGCCATCTGGTTCAGAGCCTATCGGCTGATCTTGATAGCGGTAGAGCATTAAATTAACGAGCTCATGATTTCCAGCTTCAGCAGCCATGGAAATGGGAGTCTTGTTGTGCATATTTGGAGAATACCACATCGATCCATCTATTTGAATCAACAACTTAGCCACCTCTAGGTGCCCATTTTCCATGGCCACGTGCAGCGCCGTGTTCCCTCTGTTATTCTTTTCCCTCAGCATATCAGTTTGAGGAAATTGAAATTCTACAAGAGAAAGGACTGTGGACTGGTCCCCTACGGAAGCTGCTAAGTGCAGTGGGAGGTTTCCGTCGTTGTTTTTCGTTAGGATGAGCTCCGGTGACTGGTAGCGCAGCCGTTGGACATGGGCAGCGTCGCCTACACTAGCGGCGAAGTGAACCAGGGTGTTGCCAAGAGCGCTTACTTGGAACAATTCCATCTGCAGTTCTTCCTTAGAGGTCGCGTAGCTGTATATTTCAGGATCCATGCATTTGTCAATACTAATTTCTTCCTCGTTTGTGGAGTTCCAGTTCTCAGAGTGCTCGACAGACTCGATATCCCCTGCGTCGTGCTCACGAGCAACCTCCTCCATAGCCAGCGCCGTTTCAATATCCTCTGTTGAACCTGGAGCAGCCATTGTATATACCAATAAATTGTACTCAAGGAAGATTAATGTTGCTATAAAAACTAAAACCCAAGAGAAGAAAATTAGAAGCAAAGAAGGAAGATGGGAGAAACAACCAAGTGCAAACAAGGACTCCAAAGGGGCAAGGACCTCCAACCAACCACTGATGAAGAAGAAGACTCCGTTTTCTTCCTATGAACAATATAATAAGATTTGGGGAGTTCATATTTCAAGAGTCAATGGCCAAGGTCTTCTTCAACCATGAAAAAGATTAAAGAACTCAGGGATTCTCATCCAATCATTCCGCTTTACCCAAAATTTTTGTACCCACTTTGTTTCCTCCTAGTGTTTTTTTGCACGTGCCAAACTCTCTCTGGTTGATCAGATCAGAAAAAGGAAAAGAAAAGAAAAAAGACATGTCACTAATAAAACATATCGACATACTATTGATACATTTTTGTCATTTTCGATACTATTGACATTTTCAAATACAAAACTTATATCATTTAACAAACAACTACTTGTCAAATGAATGAGTCCCATTTTCTCTATACCCAAAGAAACATTCCGCGAACTAAATAGACCCTAAGAAAACTCAATTAATTAGAATCTAAAGAAAAATTCTTGTACACAACCTTCTTTCAGAAATAATTATCATGAAGCTTTTCTCGCGTTTACAATAATTTTTTTGTTTTGATCGTTAGACTTTTAGTTGGCCCAATTAAGCCAAGGCCCCAAAACTAGGACTAATGGAGCCCAGAATCGGCCCACATATATTTTCTTCCCCAAAAAGTTTCCTTCTGCTCTTCTTCAGCTTGAACGACCTCCCTCACATTCAGAGTCACCGGCTCACCGATCATACATTTCAGCAATTTCCTGCTTTGCTCGGCAATGGAATTCGTTCCTGAACAAGGCAAACACGTCAACGGCGACTCTTCCACTCTGATCCTGGTCAGTTCAATTTTCTAGGGCAGTGGCTGTTCTTTCTAATTTTTTAATTAATGTTTAGCTAGGAGTTTTTTTTTTCCCGGACGTTTGAGCTCTGTTTGGTTGCTTAGAAAGTCTAGGAAAATTTGAAATTTTGAATCTTTATGGAATGCAGCCGGCTTTGTCTATTGGAAATGTGGGGCAGCTTGCAGTGGACCTCTTAGTTGCGTCAACGAGAGCTGAGAGAATTGGGTATTTGGATACTCCCTATGTGCTTCCATGCGTTGGCAACGACGCATATGGGCCTGTTCCAAATGGCGAGCTTGCTCTCCCTCTTGAAGGTCCTCACTCTCTTACTTCTCTTTCTTATTTGCTTTTAAAAAAAATTAAAAAAAATCTGTTTTTTAAATGAATTCATATTTGGGTTTGCAGCTTATGATTCGTCTGCTAATGCAATGACTTTAATCCAACAAAGGTCTCCTGTTGTTAAGGTACGCTTGAACCTTTTGCCACGCATTTGGGATTGTTCTGGTCCTTTCATCTTTCTTGTTGTGGTGCTCTGCTTTTGAATCTTAAAGGTTTTAAAAATGGTAATTCTAAACAGGGAAGGATGATTGAATTTGCCAAAAACTTGGCTGATTATGTTGCTGCTAGTGGAAATATGCATGTTGTCGTGCTCTCAAGCTTAGATTTTGGGAGGTGGCAGAGAGTTGATATGTCAAGGTATAATGAGCAGGGTTCTCGTTTTCTGTTAGCTCTTTAAAATTTTTGAAGTTTTTTCGTTTACTGGCTATGTGTAAGTTATTCAGTCAGCTCAGACCAGTGCCCTGGCAAGTAAGCATTTCATGCACTTAGTTTAAAAAAATTCCTTAATACTTCGAATGCATCAACTAAGGAAATGCGTTTATATAGGAATGTAGCTGATTGGATGAAAAATATTTAGGTCAAACTCTCAACCTAATAAGCGAAGTACTTGATTTTGGTTAATCTAAATATTCCAGAGGAAGGGAATGACAAATATTGAAACATCTCTTAAGAGTGTTAAACTACAAACATCTTGTAATTCGTTTTGAACTAAAACTACTTTACTCTCTCTCTCTCTCTGCAACAATTGCACAATCATTGTCCTCTTGGATCTAACTGTTGTATCCTAGAATTCTGGCATTTCTTGCTTGGCTGCAACTTCTTAGTTTGGCGTATTTTGCATCTTATGTTTGCTTTTACTTCGTAGAGTTTGGTAATGATACCATAAAAATATTATACCTACTTCAGTTAAAGCTTCATTTGAGAATAAACTTTCTACCTAATGTGTACTTCAGGAATTGTACCAAGAACTTGGAACCGATCTGGAAACTAAACATCTCCATTCTTCAAACATGCATAACTAGTCATAAAAGATAATTATATGCTTTTGAGCTCTATTGTTCGTACAATGATGTGGTTTGGGAGCTGGATGGCCTGTTGTTTTATGTGCTTTTTTGAAATGCTGATTTATCTTTTGGCGACATACCAGTGGTTTGCAGACGCTTTACCTGTCTAGCACCAACTCAGATGGAACAGATGATTACTGCGAACAGCTTGGGTGGAAAAAACTGCAGGAATATAAACCCACTCAGAAGGCTTGGAAGTATCTCAGCGCATTAGCTGAAGGCAATGCCATACCAGAGAGCATCTTGCCCTTTGAAGGTGAACTAGAAGAAGAAGAATATTACTACCCGAGCTTGCCTTTTGCAGCACTCTTTTCTTGTCTCAAGGTATTCTTTGCAATGCATACCCAAGACTGCAATAAGTGGACGTGGACAGTTGTTCCTAAACATGTGGGGGTTCCCCTTGGCGAACACCCTATTTATGTTTTGCAATAAATGTGTTCATGCCAACTGGTTGCAATCATTTCCGTTTCAATCTCTCTCGCCCAAATGTGAAAACCATGAATTACAAGGAAATTTTCTATTTTATTTATCCTATGGTTTCTCTTATTGAATCAGGCCAAAGGATTGAAGGTCACCTGTTTATTTTGCTACTGCTCAGAAGGGGACAACATACCTGATGCTTTCCATTTGGCTGAGGCAGCATGCAAACTTCTGGGCTTGAGTCCCAGTAATTTCCAGGGTTAGTTTCTCTTCAATGAATAGCTATAACTATTTCACTATTTAATGTATTTTGTTTGAGAGGAAGTCTTGTCATTCCCATAAGCTTTATTTTTTGTTTTGCCTGTTCTCTTTGATTAGCATGTATGTTAATCTTAATACTTTCTTATTCTTTAAAGAAAATGTAGTGATTTTAATTTAATGCGTGCCATTTTAAGTCTTGATTTCATGGTCGGTAATGCTTTAGAAATAGATATTGTGTCTTTTTGTGTGCTGGCACATGTATGTTTCATAGCATGTGCAGATCAACATTCAGAGTGCTGACAGGAAGTTGAGATTTTGTCAATATATAGATTTTTTATTCTCAATATTTTATATATCATTCTCTTCATTGGTCAGATTTGATTATTCATTAGCTTGTCCTAGAAGAATGGTTACCCAAGGGCATGATTTCAGCCCCAGTCCTAGCCCATCCTGAATGGGGTGATTTACCCTACCGGAAATCAGATGTAGGATGGTGATGAGCTAAAATTAAACCCTGAGGCAGGGTTTGGCAAGGATGCAATTGCCTTGCGTGACCACAGCTACCTAAATCGTCATCCATTATGTCACAAGTTATTATTCTAAGTTCACATTCTTAATTAACAATTTTATAGCTTAAAGTTTTATTAGGAGTATTCAGGCTATTATTAAAAGTTGTAAACTGTAGCCACATTTAAAAAAGATCCTTGATTTTCCCCTTTCCGACCCCCAATTTTTTTTTTCTTCTTCCATTGGATCTATTTTTGTTCCTAGAAGCCTGAGTTTCTTGATGTTAGTGGTATACTCATCTTTACTAATTTTTTGTGCAGGCAACGGCAATGATAAATTGGTTATTCCATTGTCTTGGAAGACTGTGTATGGACCACCGGCAGACATGTCTCTCTTTTAGACAGGATTCCTCTCACCTGAGGTAAGATCTGCAAGGATGGAGTTCCTTTAGAAGTTTTGTTAGTAACAAGAGAAAATGTATCAATAGTACTTATTGGGTCGAGAAGTTGAATATGTACATTCTTCAGACTCATGAAAATACAAAAAATGTTCTATCCTGCTATGGTTCCCCCGTTATTTTCAGCTCTGCGTTGTGTCGTTGACGATTACATTAACTTCTTGATTTGAATACTCAATTCTTTTCTTGGTAGATTATTTATTAAGCAGGCTAAACAGCAGGCGATGACTTTGCTTTTACAAAAAAGAGTGATTATCTGTCACGTTTACCATGATGTTATGATTTAGAAAGGCTACAGTAGTTGCACCTAAAACCAAAAGCTCTTAGTCAGCAATTCATAATGATAGGCTTTGATTGTTTGGTTGATGGAAGGAGTGGAGAATTCTCTACGATGATACTCTTCCTACCCTTATTTTGAGTAGAACTATTTACTCTGCCAGCTACTTTAGCATGTGATGTTCATTTCTTAAATCTACTCTCCGAATATGTCAAAATGTAAAATGCGTTGACCGTGACGGGTCTGTTCTTGTACATCATGGGGTAAAGTAGTTATATAAAATAAATATCTAGGTTGGAGAGTGTAAAATGCGTTGACCGTGACGGGTCTGTTCTTGTACATCATGGGGTAAAGTGGTTATATAAAATAAATATATAGGTTGGAGAGTGCTAGCGTCAATCGACCAACGCATTCTGAGTTGCTGATCAATATGGCCTTTATAGTGAGTCCCATAATCATTGCGCAGTATGTGGTGTGCTATAGACGCTAACACTCTTCATCTTGGTTTGGCATTACCCTTCTTAGTATGCTGTGCATTGAAGAAGTAGAGACCAATACTCCATGGAATTAAGCGCGCATATGGTATGGTTAGATCAGTGGCATAATTGAAGAGAGGGAAGGAAAAGTAATGGGAAAGCGAGAAGAAACAGGGTGGGCCTGAGTCAGTCATGGGAGAAATAACACAGGAATTAAGGGCACGGTTTTAATTTTATGCATATGCTTTAAATTTTGTTATGCCTTTCTTGGCTCTCCTGTCAACCGCTTTGATTAAACTGGGAAAAATAATTAAGGAGGTTGTTTGAGAGAGCTTACATAGGAAGTAGTTCTACTCATAAACGTTTTTCTGTCACTAAAATAAGTCCGAAACATTTACCAAACGAGATTTCTATGTTTTTTCTTTGGCATGTTATTTTATAGACGGACATGTGAATATGAACATGCAAAGGGATATGCAATCAGAATGGGTCCAATGGAGTGATTCATGAGTGTGAAGTGATAATATAATTCCTAATTTCACGTCCTAATCAGGTTAGTTAACAATTTTGAATTCGTAATTTGGCATTATATACACATTAATTTTTCACAAATCACGATTCACATGGACCTTTTTAAATTACGCTCGAATTCTTCAGAATTGGCTTGTTTGTCACAATGTAGATATAAAATGTGCCAAGTTGATTCTTTTTTGTTCTTTTATAGTTAGTGTAGAGGAAAATCTAGGTAGAGGTCAACCAAATCTTTTATATATATATATATATATGTATCTGAATCGTATAGGGTAAAGCTTATTTCTAATTAATGCACGTTAGTCTTATTTTTAATTATAATAACATATACATCTTTAGTCGTCCATGTTAATTAATAACATATACATCTTACTACAGAGAGTCGTAGAATTTAGATCGACACTTTTCATTATACTAAATACATATCGTACTTCTACATTGGAAAGTCGTTCAAACCTAAAGTCTCCCATTATACTTTTTGAGAAACAGAAAAACTTTATAATATTTTATAGTTTGCGTGCAACAAATATCGTCAACTTAAGAATACATGGGCTTAATCAAGTTGACTAGAGAGATAAAATCTTTGAACTAGGTAGAGGGATAGAATCTCATTCAAGTTGACCAAAAAAAAAAAATCTCATTCAAGCCGCAAGGATGTGATCAAGTTGTTCACGCATTTATCTAGTTAGTCTTAGACGTTATGCTCTTCAAATTTCTATTGTAACTTAACTAATATAATAAATATATCGGAGCCTGTATAATTTATATTATTTACATAATAATTTGTCCACAAAAAAAAAAGAGTCACGAGGAAATTTCTATAAGCCACGAGGACATATGTAAAAGGAAAAGTCAGGAAATATGTTTGGAATTTTATTTTTTTTCAATTTCCTGACTCTTTCATTAAGCCACGAGGACATATGTTTGGAAAAAATTAGAGACGTTGAAGTTGAAATTAAAAGTCCGGAAATATGTGATCAAGTTGATAATAATTTTACAGAGAATTTGTTTTAGCAAGGACATGAACCCAGAAGCATATTTCCTAAATGGCACAGGGTATATGCACTGGCCCACCTGCATAGAGCCTAGTGTGGGTAGCTGCCTAGACTTAATTTCTTCTTCAACCATGTAGGCTACAATAAATAAAGACATTTGGCCAACAAATAAATAAAATCTTCAAGATTTTAAATTAAATTTCCCATATTCAAAATATCAAGGCCCCAAAATTGACAAAATATCAAGACCCAGTTTTAAAAATTACTTAGTTTGACCTCTCTCGCACGTGTATTTTGTGTTCATTAAATAAATAGTTATATAAATATATAATATTACTACATAAATAAATATTATTATATTATTATATAATATTTAAGTCCACACTTTGAAAAGATGCTGGATCCGCCACTGGGTATACGACATGTATTTATTACATTAACACACTCTGCCCCGTCACATGTTAGCTTACAAAAGAAAAGTCCTTTTACGTTAAAACAAACCAACCCTATTGATTGTGTACAAAACTTTTGTGTGCAAATTATGTACAACCAAATTATTATATCGATATTATTTTTATTTAAAATCAATCAATGAATAAGCAAGAGACTTAATAGCTCAAGCTATTAAAAGCAATTATCCTTGTATCGAGGTTCTGTGTTTGGATTCCGCCTTTCATAATATCGCTTGTATAAGAATTTAAAAGAAACTTAAGGGGAGAATATGTTGTAAAGACAAAGTCATTGGTGCCTCTGCAGCCGTACTAGGTTTGTATAATTAGAAACTACACACATCTTTCATTAGAAGATGGGACAAAATACCCTTCCCTAATTCTGTTTGGATTTTTGGTCCAACCCACTCTATTTTATCACTAAAACCACATGAATTAGATGAACAAGGGCACAAAATACTATTCTACCATTTTCATCTTCAATTTCGTTACTCCGCGTTAGTTTAATTTTCCCTCCGCTGCGAATCTTATCCTTCTTGGTTCAAAGAGGAACTATTCAAGGACCCCAATTGGACCCAGGCTGAAAAGTACAAACTCATGTAGCAACTTTTATAGAATATTTGTTTAAAAATACTTTTTTACCCCTAGCCCCCTCTATAGGTTACCACCTTATATTCATGGCCAATCCTGAGATTTTGAGAGTCCTCACATCATCTAATATGAAAATATTTATAATAAAAAAAATTTGCCATGACTTAATACCATAAGATAATTTTTTTAATAACTAAAATTCATCATCGATTAGCATGCAATGGCAATCATAAATCAATTTCACAAAAATAATATATTCCATGACTTAATACCATTAGATAAATTTTTTAATACCTAAAATTCATCATCGATTAGCATGCAATTGCAATCATAAATCAATTTCACAAAAATTTTAATGTTTCAATTTGAGAAACAGGAAGAGGAAGAAGAAGACAAGAGCTTTTTTTGTTTTGTTTTGAGTGGGTGAAAACATACACTACAAATTTTTTTGGTTGATTGGAAAAAGCTTGTATATATTGCTTTCCTCTTCTTTGGCTTGTTTCCTTATTTTTGTTTTTTTTAACATGTTTTTCGTTTTTTTCCCTTGTTAACAAAAAGAGAAGAAATGTAAATACAACTATTAAATGACACAATATTGACTCAAACCCAACTTGCCTACTAAAATCAAGGCGTTGATTTTTTTTTGGTGAAAATCAAGGTATCCCCCGCGCGATTGCGGGGACTAACCCTCGAGGTACTGTCGGGCGCAAAGCGGGGACCTCTCCCAACTTGCCTACTAAAATCAAGGCGTTGATTTCCAACTCAACGAAATAGTCGCTTGTGTTATTGTCATACACGCTCAAGTATATATATAATACCTATAATATAATATAATATATATAATATACATATAAAAAAATTTCAGGGCCCTGTGCAGTGGCACCACTTGCACACTCTCAGAGCCACCCCTGCCTATACATATTGAGAGAGGCAATAGCATACTAAACTTATACTGTAACATCCCACATCGACCAATGGCCAGAAACAAAACTGTGAGTGTAGAAAAGGGGGCCCAAAGAGGACAATGTGGTGCTACAACGAAGCTGATCCGGGACATGACACACACACACTTCACGGATGCTAGGACTTGAACCCAGGACCTTTCCTGAGGGAGCAATTACTCCAAACCACTATACTAGTGGGTATTTTGCAATTTTAACCTATATGATGAATATATTATATTTGATAATAATTTTACAGAAATTTGTTATAGCAAGGACATGAACCCAGCAGCATATTTCCTATTAACTTTTAATTTCAACTTCAATGGCACAGGGCAGATGACATGACCCATTGACAGACTCTAACCCATCACATGTTAGCTTACGAAAGAAAAGTCCTTTTACAGTAAAACAAACCAACCTTATTTGACTGTGTACAAACTTTTGTGTGCAAATTATGTACAACCAAATTATTATATGATTATATTGATATTATTTTTATTTAAAATCAATTAATGAATAAGCAATAGATTTATAGCTGTTAAAAGCAGTTATCTTTGTACCGAGGTCCTGCGTTTGGATTCCGCCTCCCCTAATATCACTTGTATAAAAACTAAAAAAAAACTTCAAGGGAGAAAGTGTTGTAAAGAAATAGTCATTGGTGCCCCGCCGGCAGCCATACTAGGTTTGTATAAGAAACTACACACATGTTCCATGCGTTTCATATCATTAGAAGATGGGACAAAATACCCTTCCCTAATTGTATTTGGATTTTTGGTCCAACCCATATTCTATTTTGTCACTAAAACCCCGTGAATTAGATGAACAAGGGCACAAAATACTATTCTACCATTTTCTTCTCCAATTTCATTACTCCACGTTAGTTTAATTTTCCCCCTGCTGCAAATCTTATCGAACTAGGATTCAAGGACCCAAATTGGACCCAGGCTGAAAAGTACAAATCCAAGCAGCAACTTTTCTAGAATATTTGTTTAAAAGTACTTTCTTACCCCTATATAAGGGAATCACACTCTAGATATCAACCATAAGTTACACAATTATTAAACCTAAGTTCCCCATCTGCACCACAAAGCAAGCACATCCCTTATTTTAAAACCTTGTACAACTCATCCGACATCCTCCAAAAATCCCACCTCTTCCCCGTCCCAAAGCACAATTGTCAGACCATGGTTTCTTCTTCTTCTTCTTCACCAAACAACCTTCCATTGAAGCCAATCCCTGGAGACTATGGCTGGCCATTTTTTGGACACATCAAAGATCGCTATGACTACTTCTACAACCAAGGCCGAATCAATTTCTTCAAAACCAGAATGGAAAAATACCAGTCCACAGTCTTCCGCACAAATATGCCTCCCGGCGTCCTCATCCCTTCGAACCCTAAAGTCATCGCTCTGCTCGATGCCAAGAGCTTCCCAATTATCTTTGACACCACCAAAGTCTTGAGACGCGACGTTTTGGACGGCACTTACATGCCCTCCACCGCCTACACAGGCGGCTACCGCGTCTGCGCTTATCTTGACCCTTCGGAGCCCAACCACGCCACTCTCAAGAGCTACTTCGCAGCCCTACTCGCTTCTCAGCACACCAAATTTATACCCCTCTTCCAGAGCTCCACCTCTGACATGTTTCTCAACTTGGAAGCCCAACTCTCCAAAGATGGCAAGGCATACTTCAACACACTGAGCGACAACATGTCGTTCAATTTCGTTTTTGAGCTGTTTTGTGGTAAGAGCCCGTCAAACACAAAGCTCGGCTCCAAAGGGCCCAGCCTGGTCACTCTTTGGCTCTTTCCACAGCTTGCCCCTCAGATTACGTTGGGGGTGCCAAAGTTTCTAGGGTTTGCTGAAGATTTGTTGCTGCACACGTTCTCCTACCCTGCCATTCTCGTCAAATACCCTTACAAGAAGCTGTACGATGCCTTTTACGAGTCCGCCGCTTCGGCTTTGGACTTGGCAGAGGGTAAGTTCGGACTTTCACGCGAGGAAGCTTGCCACAATCTGCTGTTCGTGGCTGGCTTCAACGCATTTGGTGGCATGAAGCTTTTGTTTCCTGCTTTGATCAAGTGGGTTGCGTCAGGGGGAGAGGAGCTGCACCGCCAGCTCCGTAATGAAATCAGAACCGTTGTTAAAGAAAGCGAAGGTACAGTCACTTTTGCAGCGCTGGAGAAGATGACTTTGACTAAATCAGTGGTTTATGAAGCCTTGAGGATCGAGCCTCCTGTTCCGTATCAGTACGGGAAGGCCAAGGAGGATATCGTGATCCAAAGCCACGATGCCACATTTGAGATCAAGAAAGGTGAGATGATCTTTGGAAATCAGAATTTTGTTGGGAAGGATCCGAAGGTTTTTGAGAACCCAGAGGAGTTTGTGGCCCATAGGTTTGTGGGGGAAGGAGAGAAACTGCTGAAGTACCTTTACTGGTCCAACGGTCGTCAGATGGATGATCATCCGACGGCTGAGAATAAGCAGTGCCCGGGAAAGGATGTGGTGGTGCTCATGTCCAGGTTAATGTTGGTGGAGTTTTTCCTTCGATATGACACTTTTACCGTTGATGCCAGCACGGTGTTGTTGGGTTCATCCGTGACGTTCAAATCATTGACCAAAGCCTCATGAATTTGATCAAATATAAACTTTCATTTTATTTATTTTTAATGATTCAATTAATCCTATATACCCTATAAAATAAAAACCATTCCTCGTAAGCCTTGCTAATTTATTTATTTTTCGCTCGTGTTGTTAACTTGTTTGTTTAGTGAAGTGTATTATGTATAATGTACGTATCTTTGTATTTAAAGAAATCAATCAATGTAAAGTGGTGAATTCAATTTAAGCACACTGAATTGCAGCTGAGAAACTGCAGAAACCAGAAGGAGTAAAATTTTGTAAGTTCAACAGCAGCACCGAGAGCTAATCCTGTGTCAAACCACTTGGCATTTGAAGGTATTTCAATAGAAAATTCACATCCAGGGAGCCCTGTGTAGCAGGCGGACCTATTGAGGCGCAAGGAGGTGCATCTGCACCTCCCATTGCAGGAAAAACTATTGTAGGTGCTTCAAATTGCATATTTGCTTAGTTGGTGGTTGTGAACTCCAGCAGGCCTATAGCCTGTGCGGATTGTGCTACTACACAGCACTGGTGGACCCAGGAATTTTTTAGCGGAGGTGCAATTTTGAAAGGATAAAAGCTTTATAAAAATAAATTGAATATAAACAAATCATAATTGATCATATCATGAGTCGTGCGTTGCAGAGCCTCTTCTTCCTCAAGTTTGCTATTGAATACTTATTATAAGAGCCAAATCAGAAAAAATAAAATAAGAAGCAGATTACAAAAATAAGGGGGGGGGGGGGGGGGGGGGGGGGAAGAAACACCAAAAATAAATTTGATAAGTCTTTTCTTTTGTATTTGAAAAAGTCCCCCTCTTTACATAAATTTAAGCCCTATTTATTGGAGTTTTCACAAGATATTCTTCAAGCCGGTCACCTCAGCTCGGGCCCAGCCGTTTATGTCACATCAAGTTGTCCGTTTTGTCAGGTGGTGGATGGTCGGGTTTAGCCATGTGAGGTGGTGTGGTCGGGAGCAAAGCCGACGTGTATAGTTAGCAGCCGAGGGGGTGGGATGGCTATTTTTGCCACGTGACTAGCGAGATTCATGTGTTCTGTTCTCATTGAGCAGACAGGCGTAGACAGATTCCTATAGAATCCCCGCGTACCATGGCTGCAACTGGATTGGCATTTTGCTTAAAAGTTATTATTATTTTATTTTAATTTCCCTTGTCCTTTTCTTTCCTCAATTCTTATTGCCTCACGCGACTTCATATTCACATGAAAAAGTTAGGCAGGAAACTGCTTCACATTATGCGATGCCAAGCAAGTGGACTTATAACTCACGTGAAGCACGTGTCTTTTCAGCAATTTGCTCTATATAAAATGAGAAAAGTCTTTCACATATCCCAAACAAAATGGACTCCATTACCATTACCAGTCATGGAATCTTTTCCTCTTATTCTATATAGCAGACAGATTCGGATTCTCTATTCGGATTTGCTTCACTTTTATCCTAAGCTTGTCATCTCATTAAAAAAATCATCCAATTGTTAAAAACTGGGATCCATAAATGTATTTACAAAATATTTTCAAACTCTAGTATACCATATATATTTTGTCGACGGCATCCATATACATAAGCTAACCTTAAAGAAGTATTATGCTGCTGCTGGTCTTCCCCGGCATGTACAGAGCCCAAGTAGGAGAGGATCAAGATATCCCGGGCATCTGAGCAGCAACCCACTGTAATAAAAGCCACATAGAATTGCGATCTGCTTCCAATTGATCGACTCTACGATCAGTCGCCAATCGAGCTGCCTCATGCGCATCCAACTGTGCCTCCTGCACCCTATCAATGCAGCATGTCTCTGAGAAGAACCTGACCCAACCTCAAGAAACCTACCAAATCCCAATCCTCGGATCTCTCGTCCAGGGGCTTTACACCTAGCGTGTCCATTATCACGACCTGCCTCCTCAGGAATGGGTATATCCTCAACTGGAGTGCTCTTAGGATACCGGGAAGCCAACACCTCCACGTAGTCTTCTTGGCAATCATTTCATCCTTTAAAAAAAAAAAAAAAAAAAAAAAACAAAGGAAATGTTTTCAAAGAAGTACCCTAATAATATCACATAACATCCATACAAAATATCTTTCTTACATTAAGCAGCAAGCTAGCGTTATGTGGTTATTAGAAAAAGCATTCCACATAACATATTACATATAATTTGGAATAGCTACATTGCCGTTGTTGGATAGCATGTGATCATCAGATTGCTGCAAGACAGAAAGTAAGAGATCATATCGTTCTTTGCAAGATGTTTTGTTCTTTAATGGAGATTCTTTATTTTGTTTCTGCGAGTCCATTACTAATGGTTAAAATTTTTATTGGAGGCTCATTCTAACATGACATTTTATAAAAGAAAAACCCTTCAATTCCAGTACTTTAGAAAAACTCTATGTTGTACTTTCAATTGAAAAAATTGTACAACACTAGAACCAATTAGAAAATGAAAAGTGACTAATTGAGGACTTTTTATTATTTACTTTTATATCCAAATAGGCTCTCCAAGAGTTTTTATATTATTATTTGATGTGCATCCCGGATAGCGATATATATACAGCCCGAAGGAGTTGGACATGCCACTAGTCGTGCCAAAGATTGTTTCATTGTTATATTTGGCCTCTCGCTTGGCTCTGTATAATGCGAAAGCAGTTTCGTCCTAGCTTCAACGCCAAAAGGAAACCAAAGAAAAAAAAACATGAAAAGTAAAAAAGGCCTTCGATCACTTTCTTCTTGTTTGGGAAAAACAAGGCCAGTTCGTTTTCGCTGCAACTTGGAAGGTGTTACCGAGAAGAGCATCTCCTCCCAGCCAAATGCCAGTTGGAGTATATATGACGGTAAGAAATATTAAGCACCAGGATGAACCAAAACGTTGAAGTCGATGTGGAATTGAAAGGCTGGAGATAAAGGACAGTTTTGCCAGTGCCACTATGCAAAAGCAACATCATCAGCTAGTTCAAAGGCCTAGGTACACCAAATCTTCAATTATTTATGGGCTACTTGGTCAGAGCGTAATGCCATTTTCTGGATGTCTTATTATGTATATATAACGATCAAATCTTCATCATCTTCACAGCAGAAGTAATCATCTTCCAAGTCTTTAGAGGCGTCGGGGAATTCTGTTAGGAATCGGCAGCTTTCCAAATTGATATGGATTTCAGGTTTTCCAAACTTTGTAAAGCAAAACAATAATAACAAAGAAAACTAAGGATATCAAAAGATTAAAAAAATTTGCCCTTTTTAACAATTCAGTTTTTTTGAAAAAAGAGTTCTCTGTACAATATATAACAAATGGATACGAATAATTAAAAATACTGCCAGAACCACTTTTCTCCACCATCCACACCACCAATGTCGCCGAATACTAACCTGCAAACCAATCTCCAGTTCTATTATCTCATCTCGCAAAAGAGCACAAATCTGCACCATTCAAATAAAACTATGCATTGGTTGGGGACTTCGAATTCACTCACAAGAAACACAAATATTGGTCAACAGATTCTACACATAGGCTTGACAATATCTGTTTTTAAGAAGCAGCCTCTCAAGTCTCAAAACACAAAACAATTCCAATTGAAAATCACAAAAATTTTCGTCATCTTCATAGCAGAAGTACTACTCATTTTTCAAATCTTCATCATCTTCACAGCTGAAGTACTCATCTTCCAAGTCTTCATGATTTTCCTCATCTTCAACTTTCATGTCTTCATAATTTTCATCATCCTCATCATTTAAATCTTCATCCTGTGGTATTACCAGGTGAACCCCGTAGCTCTTACAGCACACGTAACCTTCGCTAGTATGTTCCAAACTAACCTGACACAAAAAAAGTGGCAATGTCGAACGCGCAAGCTTAACGAATGGAACATAAAGCAGCCACACATGAGGTGATTCCACATATGTTTGTTCAAAGAAAAACGAATGCACCACAACACTTTCTCCGTTAATGTAAATTCTGGCTGTGAATGAGCAACGGCCAGAATTACTTTGCGCTTTTTCTTTTTCTTCTTCTTCTTCTTCCGCTACTTCTTCTTTTTCTTTTTGGCTAATTTCAACACCAATCTTACTTTGCATAATTTCTTTTAATATTTTATTAATTCCAACAGCAGCACATATCGACAATCCTCCATTCCGCAGTTTGAAATTTCGAGGGATTGCTAAAGAAAACTCAGATTCATCACTCGTTTCATACAAATCTTCACGATGGCTGAACCACTTAGGAACTTCACTTCCGGGAAATACAATGTCGAATTGAGATTGCTTAGAGGAGAGAAAGACAGAGCAGAGACTGACCTTATTCAGTGAAATATTTTCAATCTTTGACAAGTCATGAGCCAAATTGTCACACAGCTTCTGACAATTAAACAATGTGATGCATTCGATCATTTGTTCCTCTTTATGCTCCAAGATGCTCGACAATTTTGCAAATCGTTCCAATGAAACACAATCAGCAGCATTTACCCGTTCCACTTTTGGTGGAAGTTCAGGAATTTCTTTAAGGCTCTTGCAACCACTCAGGTTAAGATACCACAAGTCAGATGAAATGTTTGAGTTAGTTGGAAGTGACTCCGCACTCCATTCTGGAAACATAACAAGACTTTGGCATCTAAATAGATTAACACTCATTAGATGTTGTAACTCGTAAATGCTGCATGGCAGATTTGTAAGGTTTTTGCATTCTTCTAAAGCTAACACTTCGAGTCTAACGAGATATCTAATTGATGAAGGCAACTCTGTTACGGCAGTGTGGGATAGATCCAATACTGTTATGCACTCCATCTTTTCCACAATCTCAGGGAAAAAGTTGAGCAGCCTGCAACCTCTAAGATTTATATTTTTGACAGATTTCAACGCAATTCTCGTTGGAAACAAAGTAAGGTTGGTGCATCCCTCGAGACTCAAGGCAACAAGTTTATCAAGGAATCCAACAGAAGGATGAACCTTAACTAAACTTACGCAGTAGTTTAGATTCAAATCCTTTAAATGTGGAACTCCAGAGGCGTTGGGGAATTCTGTTAGGAATCGAGAGCTTTCCAAATTGATAGATTTCAGATTTTCCAAACCCTTGAAGGCAAAAGAAAAATAAAGGATCCGAATAGAGAAAGAGTTTTTGTCATTTTACAATGTAGTTTCAAACAAATATACTATCTTGACAATACTATAACAATGGATAAGAATAATTAAAAATACCTTGAATCCCTCCCCAAGTTGTAACATGCGGCTACGAGGCATATTCAGCTTAAGAAGCTTCTTCGGATTAGAATTGAATGGCAAGTATTCGGATGAAAATTCAGGCCAGTCAATAAACCTTAACTCATTGGGCAGCAAAAAAGTCTCTCCATAGAAGTGTGCATTATTGTTGATAAAAAGTTTAAGATTTATCATCTTTGAGAAGCTTGAAGCAGTCAATCCTATGCCATCTCGTCGAGGCAACTTAATCATGATGCCCTTAATTTTTTTTGTACCCTAAGGTGAACAACCAATAGTATTAATAAATAAAGAAGAGTTCTTTATCACATAAAAATGCAAGTTTTTCATAATTCTATTTTTGAATCTTCATGATATATTATGTCAGTAAAAATTTAATAACAAAGTGAAACTTTTATACAAGGAGCTGGTCGTCATAGGTAAAGCTGGTTATTAAGTTTTCACAAGCCCTACAAGAGTGTCCGGATCCCTCAACCGAAGTATATATATATATATATATATAAGCTTACTTGGGACACTCTTGTAGGACCCACTCCATATTGTATTTCACTAATCCAAACCGTCTATTTTGTAGATACTCATTCAAAGATTATTTCTACAAAAAATCACTTGAATCCGATATCATTTGACCACTCAATTGAACTATTGAAATTTTAGTTTCTTATTAAAGCATCGTATTCATTGATTTTGTAGGACATATTTGGATTTGAAACGGTTTTCCAATGTGTCTAATTTTTTGCAAGGATAATCTATGAATGAAGACCTGAAAAATAGATGATTTGGATCGTTGAAAACAAATTCGTAGGGTACCCTAAAAAGGGTGTCCCTTATTATTTGAGGGATGAAAGGGGACTGATATACATACATACATACATGTATATATATAATGTTATACATAAAACGATATATGTTTTCACTTACCATGCCTTGTGTTAGAACCTGATCAACATCCTCGTGTGAGACCACAATCTGCTACGTTTTCCAGGTTCAAATGGTGACTCTTTGCGAACTATTTCTTTGCCCATTTCTTCGACTAAGTCATGCATCCAAATACAATTGTCGTCGTTAACATTTATGAGGGCCTTTTCTTTGAGTACTTTGATACCATACTTAGGGTTGAGGCCACAACCTTGGAGTATTTGTATCACATTGTCCTTATTTTCACCTTTAAAGAAACATGCAATGTCAAGGAAAACTTCTTTCACTAAATCTTCCAATGAGTTATAACTTATTTCAAGAGTTTCTTGAATGTCTGGGTTAGGAACTTTTTTGTAACCATTTAATGCATCTTGCCATTCCTCCATACTTGCATCACATAGAAGTGAACCTAAAACTACCAGAGCTAAGGGAAGACCTCGAGCGTACTGCACTACAGTACTAGCGAGCTTCACATAATCATCTGAAGGCTTTTCTCTTGGAAAGGCATTTGTACTGAAGAGATCAAAAGCTTCACGATCATCTAATTCCTTGACATTGTAGATTAGATTAACTTGATGAGCAGTGAGCAAGTGCTTATCTCTCGTTGTTATTATAATTCTACTACCCGAACCAAGCCATTCAGAGCTTCCAACTAATTTTTTCAGTTGGTCTAGTTGGTTCACACCATCAACAATTAAGAGAAACCTTTTCTTGCACAACCTTTTCTTTATCACATTGACTCCTTCATGAACATTGGTCACCTCCAATTCTTTCCCTCGTAGAATCTTAAATAAAACAATATTTTGTAGTTTGACTAGGCCTCCACGTTGCTTTGACTCTTCATGAACATTTTCCAAAAAACAGCTACCTTCAAATTTATGGGCAATTGTATTGTAAACAGCTCTAGCAATTGTTGTCTTGCCTATTCCACCTAATCCCCATATTCCTACCATACAGATATCAATTTCCTCAACATAAAAAAGCTTAATCACATCTCGTACACGAGACTCAATTCCAACTGGGTGATCTGCCACAATCAATCTAGTACCATTTAAAACTTTTTGTGAAATCGTTTGAACGATGTTATCAATAAAGTCAGATTCATTCCTGCCAATCAAAAGGAGATGAAACATTTAATGAATGGTAGTTTAATTTGCTTCGGAAGAAGACAAATTTGCTTGATTTACAAGAAAACCAAAACAAAAAAACCTCAACGAAAAAAGAAAAAAAAAATACCGAGCACTTTAACTTCAGTTTTTTATTTCTGGTTGATTCATAAACTACTAAAAAAGGCTGTTACGCTAATTTTTTGTTAGTAAACTTTCTTGTCTTCATATGGCACATAGCACAAAATAATTTGAAGTCTAGTTTCCTAGCTTGTTGAACACTTTTCTTTCAGTAAATCATTCCACTATAGTGTTTGTTAGTGCACAATCAGTTTCACTTAAGATCTGTAAATGGGGACCTATGATGACCTGCTTTACCTCAGTTGTAGGATTGTATTGGATTAATTCCATATGCTCAAAATCTTTGACAACTTGAATATACCTGATCTAGAACAGATGGCAAAAGCAATCAAAGAATCAAAGAGGCGCTGGAGAGACACACGTGCAAGGGTAAATCAGGCAAACTGCAAATTTGGGTTCCGAGCTTAGAATTGAGTCCATGACCTGTCGATTCGAAGTGAACGGTGTCACGAGTAAAACTCATTACTTTGCCATGACGTATGAGCTTTTTTTGGGCATCCGAGATCGTTTAGCATCCCAAATTCCAGTTTTAATGTTTTTACAGTTTTTGGAAATTTTTTGTTATTTCCTATTTTAATTCCTTGATTATACCTAGGGTTTCGAGGGGTATTTAAACAGATTTTACCCGTGGCTAGGGTTATATTTTGTTATTTCAATTTATCAATAAACTTTGAGGTTTCCTCATATCTTCCTGGTGGATTCCAGAGTTACATGTTCTAGGCTAAAGTTTTAGCCATTCCATTGTCACGCTACATCAATTGGCATAAGAGCATGTATGGCCGGCCTAGTGAACAACCCAAATGGAGGTGATTGGACCCATGGCACAAGGGAAGTTGTTACTTGTGCCGAGTTCGAGACCCTCCCTGCAACAACGGAAGAGGTTCGGCGTTTATTTTTGGGGATGGGAAACCAAAATCCTCCACCAGAACCTAATGGAGGCCCTCACATGCGATGTAATGTTCTTGAGAGACGTCCTCTCCTTGAGAGTGACGAGGAGTCTAAAGAAGAATTCCGTGAAAACCCCCCGAATCCGCCTAATCAAAATAATCGTAACCAATACATGGATGATTTTCATATTAAGGATGATATTCCATACTTTAATGGCCACTTATAGATTGAAGACTCTCTTGATTGGTTGGTAGAGGTGGAGAGTTTTTTCGAGATCCTAGAGGTTCTAGAGACGAAGATGGTGAAGATCGCTGCTTTTCGTTTGAAAGGTAGTGCGGCTGTATGGTGGGACTAGCTTCAAAAATCACAGCAGCGGCAGGGTAAGCAAACAATGAAGATTTGGCGCTGTATGAAGCAATTGATGATGGTGAGATTCCTACTTGCCGATTATGAGCAGTACCTGTATCGGCTCTACTATAATTGCCACCAAGGCAATCATACCGTTTTTGAGTATACGGATGAATTTTTGTGTTTGGCTTAGCGCAATAATTTTGATGAAACAGATGGTCAGATGGTCGCATGGTATATCAATGGGCTAAGAAGTTCTCTGCATGAGAAAATTGGGCTTCAGACTTTGTGGACAGTGTATGAGGCACATAACATGGCGTTGAAGGCCGAATTACTGGAGAAAGAAAAGGGTACTAGGTCGAGCACTAGTGGTATCAAGAAGAGTAGTTATGAATCCTCTGCTCCATCCATGGAGAAAAATAAGGGTGTGCAGTGGCTTCTAGGGGAGATTGATAAATAGAAGAATTTTACCCTATGTGACGAAGGTAGTAACAAAATTTGGGATAGAGATCGCAAACCGAGAAGCAATTTTTGTGCTAGGCCTACGAATGATATCTGTTACAGGTGTTCCAAACCAGGGCATCGCTCCAATGAGTGCCTCACCCATATCAAATAGGTCAATCTAGTTGAGGCAACTGAAGACGGAGATAAGGAAGATAATGTTGATGATGATTACGAAGGAGCAAAATTTGCTAATGAGGATAGTGATGAGATGATCAATTTAGTGTTGCATAGATTCCTCCCTTCCCCAAAACAGGAGGCAGGGCAACGTAACATGATTTTCCATTCACTTTGCACCATTGACAATAAAGTGTGCAGTGTGATCGTGGATAGTGGTAGTTGCGAAAACTTAGTGTCCAAGAAATTGGCGATTATTTACAGCACTCAACACATAAGCATGAGGCAAGTATGCGTTGAGGTGCATGCAGAAAGGACCCGTAGTGCAGGTGACAAAAGCGTGCAAGGTTCCTATTGAAAAGTATTACAACTAGGAAGTTTCGTGTGACGTGATCAATATGGATGCTAGCCATGTGTTACTAGGGCGTCATTAGCAGTATGATGTGGATGCTACACATAAATGATGTGATAATGTGTGCCTGTTCAATTGGGGTTACCACAAGATTGGAGAAGCCAAAGAACTCAAGTTTTCTGGTGATGTCAAACAACGAGAAAAAGTTTGAGGAAGATATTAAGAAGCTGATGTAGTCTACCCTGTGTATGTGAAGGGGTTGTTGGCTGCCTTGCCAGAGGGTGTCTTGTCCCAAAGAGGTAAACAAAATTTTAACAAATTTTCAGGGGTTGATTTTTCATGATTTACCTAATGAGCTACCTCCCATGAGAGACATACATCATCAAATTAATTTGGGCCTATGAGCTAGTCTTCCCAATCTACCCCACTATTGTATGAGCCCTAATGAGAATGAAATTCTCAGAGAGAAGATAGAAGATTTGTTGCAGAAAGGGTTTATTTGAAAGAGAATGAGTTCCTGTGCAGTTCCTATATTATTGGTATCGAAGAAAGACAGTACATGGTGCATATGTGTTGATAGCCATGCGATCAACAAAATCACCATCAAGTATAGATTTCCAATTCCATGCCTGGAGGACATGTTGGAGGTTTTGAAGGGATTTAAAGTGTTTTCCAAACTTGATTTGGGAAGTGGTTACCATCAGATTTGGATCAAACTTGGAGATGAGTGGAAAACATATGGATTGTACGAATGGTTGGTGATGCCGTTTGGATTTTCAAACGCACCGAGCACATTTATTAGGCGTATGAATCAGGTTCTGCGGCCCTTTATTGGTCATTTGTTGTAGTTTATTTTGATGACATTCTGATTTACAGCAAAATCAAGGAGGATCATCTGATATATTTGAAGGAGATTTTGAAGGTTCTGCAAGAGAACAAGTTGTATATTAACTTGAAAGTGTACTTTCATTACAAACAAGTTACTTTTTATGGGTTATATTGTTAATGCATACGGTATCCAAGTGGATGAAAATAAGGTGCAAGCTATTTGGGAATGGCCTACCCCGAAAACAGCCAGTGATGTGAGGAGGTTCCATGGCCTTGCAACCTTTTGCAAGCGTTTTGTTCGACATTTTAGTACCCTTGCCACACCAATTACTGAATGCCTGAAGCGTGGAAAATTCAATTAGGGTGAAAAGCAAGAGCAAAGTTTGCCCTCGTTAAAGAAAAGCTAAGCATAGCACCGGTTCTCACCCTTCCCAACTTTGAGAAGATATTTGAGGTCGAATGTGATGCGAGTGGAGTGGGTATAAGAGCTGTTTTGTCTCAAGAGAAGAGACCAGTTGCATTATTCTTAGAAAAACTCAGTGGAGGATGCCAAAAATGTAACACTTATGACTAGGAGTTTTATGCATTAGTTTGAGCCTTGAAACAATGGGAGCATTATCTAATACAGCTGGAGCTTGTGCTTACATTGACTACCAAGCCCTGAAATTTATCAACAGCCAGAAGAGTGTGAATAAGATGCATGTGATGTGGGCTAATTTTCTACAGAAATTTCCATTTGTTATTAAACATAATTCTGGAGTTATTAACCGTGTAGTAGATGCACTGAGTCGGCAAGCAACCTTGCTTGTGGTTTGGCTCAAGAAGTTGTGGGTTTTGAATTTATGAAGGAACTCTATGAGACTGATGAGGATTTTCAAGAAATTTGGGATGAGTGTGTTCGCAATGAGCCAATGACAGATTATCATATTAATGAGAGGTATTTATTTAAGGGCAACCGATTGTGCATCCCTATTTCTTCTTTAAGGGAGACACTGATTAGAGACTTGCATGGGGGTAGACTGAGTGGCCATTTGGGTAGTGACAAATCCATTTCTAGTACGGAGGAGCGTTATTTTTTGGCACACTTGAAGCGAGATGTCAGCACTATTGTGAGGAAGAGCTACAGCTCTTAGGTATCTAAAAAACAGTCCCAAAATACTGGTCTTTACATGTCTCTCCCTATCCCTAATGATATTTGGCAACACTTGTTGTTGACACCGTAACTAACCGAGCAACTAACTAAGCAAGATTAGCCACGTGCCATGCTTAGAGAAGTCATCACATTCGTTAAAGAAGCCTTGTCACAAGTCACCATTAGGGGCAATGTCAAGAGTCCCACATTGGAAGACTACAAGAAGTGGAGACTCCCCCTCACCTATAAAAGAAGACTGCTCTACTCTTGGAAAGGGATCCGATCCTATCGGATCCAATGCTATCCTATCCTAGGCTGGGCTCTCTCTCTTCAGGACTCTCCTGCTAGTCTGGCCTTCGGGTCCTAGGTCTCCGAACCCGGGGACTTGACCCCTAGGCTCCAGACTCCTAACTTTGTACCTTAGGCCCTAGGCCTCCTTCCACTTATCTTTGGGTCTAACCCCCTTGTACAAATGTAAACAATATCATAATGAGAACATCTTCTCCGTGGACGTAGCCCATTCATTAAGGGTGAACCACGTATATCTTGTCTTTTGTATGTTTATCGCTTGGCTAAGTCCTCACATACATGCTAAAGGTCCTCACCTTCACCCATCATCCATCACACCTCATCACTAAGTTGGACTCAATCTTGGCCCAACCATTTTGAGCATCAATAGTTTGGCGCCGTCTGTGGGAACCGACACAAAAGGCTTATGTCGTTCTCCCTTCTTTCAGTGCCCTTTGGCACCCCTCCAATCATCATCCTTAACCATTCAGCATTATCTGTGCCAAAGCAATCAGGAGTCAAACTCAAACATCACATCAGCCTTGCCGAATGGCTAGGCCTGTGCTGAAACACGAATGAGCTCACATATCCCTTTCCTCCCCTTGCCGAAGCTTCAAGGCCCAGCTACAGCCTGCTGCCTCTCGAAGCCCAGCTCCACAAACCTGCCGAAGATCAAGCCAAGACCTATCCAGAAGGCTCATGCCACGAGACATGACACTGGCCTAGCCTGGACACCTCTTGGCTCCCTTGTGGAAATTGAGTTCAGATCCTAGGCCCTCACCGCTTCCTTGCCTAGCCTAAACCACCTTTGGCACCTTCGGCACCCTGTGCCATTCGGCACTTTAGATTGCGACTTGCAAGTCTTATGCCTTCGGCACCCTTGTGCCCAGCCACTTCCTCTTGCGACATGCAAGCTTGGCACCTTCGGCACCCCGTGCCCTTTAGCATTTTATATTGCGACACGCAAGCTTTGTGTCGCCTTTGGCACCCAAGTACCTGGCCACATCGCCTTGCGACACGCAAGCTTTGTGACGCCTCTGGCACCCAAGTGCCTACCCACATTGCCTTGCGACACGCAAGCTTTGTGACGCCTTCGGCACCCAAGTGCCTGGCCATTGCCTTGCGACACGCAAGCTTTGTGTCACATTCGGCACCCCCGTGCCTAAGCACATTGCCTTGCAACATGCAAGCTTTGTGTCGTCTTTGGCATCTCCTTTGCCTTCGGCACCCTCGTGCCTAGCCTCACCCTCGGCACCCCTTTGCCTAAGCTCATTTTCGGCACCCCAGTGTCTAAGCTCACATTCGGCACCCCTTTGCCTAAGCTCACCTTCGGCACCCCAGTGCCTAAGCTCACTTTCGGCACCCACGTGCCTAAGCTCACTTTCGGCACCCCAAGTGCCTAAGCTCACTTTCGGCACCCCAGTGCCTAAGCTCACATTCGGCACCCCATTGCCTAAGCTCATTTTCGGCACCCCAGTGTCTAAGCTCACATTCGGCATCTCCGTGCCTAGCTTCACCTTCGGCACCCTAGTGCCTAAGTTCACTTTCGGCCCCCCAGTGGCTAAGCTTACTTTCGACACCCATGTGTCTAAGCTCACCTTCGGCACCCCCGTGCCTAGGCACATTGCCTTGCAACATGCAAGCTTTGTGTCACCTTTGGCATCTCCTTTGCCTTCGGCACCCTCGTGCCTAGCTTCACCTTTGGCACCCCCTTGCTTAAGCCCACCTTTGGCACCCCCGTGCCTAAGCTCACCTTCGGCGCCCCCGTGCCTAAGTCCACCTTTGGCGCCCCCGTACCTAAGCTCACCTTCGGCATCTCCGTGCCTAAGCTCACATTTGGCACCCCCATGCCTAAGTTCACTTTCGGCACCCTAGTGCCTAAGCTCACCATCGGCACCCCTGTTGCCTAAACTCACATTCGACACCCCCTTGCCTAGGCACATTGCCTTGCAACATGCAAGCTTTGTGTCACCTTTGGCATCTCCTTTGCCTTCGGCACCCTCGTGCCTAGCTTCACCTTCGGCACCCCCTTGCCTAAGCCCACCTTTGGCGCCCCCGTGCCTAAGCTCACCTTCGGCGCCCCCGTGCCTAAGTCCACTTTTGGCGCCCCCGTACCTAAGCTCACCTTCGGCGCCCCCGTGCCTAAGTCCACCTTTGGTGCCCCCGTACCGAAGCTCACCTTCGGCATCTCCGTGCCTAGGCCCACCTTTGGCACCTCCATGCTTTGCAACATCCAAGCTTTGGCACCCCTTTGCCTAAGCCCACCTTTGGCACCCCCATGCCTAAGCTCACCTTCGGCGCCCCCGTGCCTAAGTCCACCTTTGGCGCCCCCGTACCTAAGCTCACCTTCGGCATCTCCGTGCCTAAGCTCACATTTGGCACCCTCGTGCCTAAGTTTACTTTCGGCACCCTAGTGCCTAAGCTCACCATCGGCACCCCTTTTGCCTAAACTCACATTCGGCACCCCCTTGCCTAGGCACATTGCCTTCCAACATGCAAGCTTTGGCACCCCTTTGCTTAAGATCACCTTTGGCACCCCCATGCCTAAGCTCACTTTCAGCACCCAAGTGCCTAAGCTCACTTTCGGCACCCCTTTGCCTAAAGCTCACATTCGACACCCCCTTGCCTGAGCATTTCACCTTGCGACACACAAACTTTACACCTTCGGCACCCCCGTGCCTAGGCACATTTCCTTGCGACATACAAGCTTATGTATTTGGCAAACCCCTCTGCCTTCGGCACCCTTGTGCCTTTAGCATCCCTTTTGCCTTCGGCATCCCCCCCTTGCCGACCGACACCTTGGCTCCTTGCCTAGCTTAGCCTAGCACTCTAGGCTCAACCCAAGCCCACATGGCCCCTTGTTGAACGGCACGACACGTGCCTAGCCCAAACACACCCAGGCCCTGCTGAAGGTTCCTTCTCTTTCTTCCAGAGCCCAACTCCAAATCCATGTCAAAATCCCCAAAGGCTTCACTACTTCACCATGCCGAAGAATGGGCCACAATGCCTCAAAATTTGCCAACAAATTCCCTTGCCGATCGGCAAGGGATGTACCGAAGCTCCTAGCTGACCTAGCTCACCCACTTGCTGACCTAGCTCTAAAATGCGACCTAGCTCACCCACTTGCTGACCTAGCTCCAAAATGCGACCTAGCTCACGCTCACCCACTTGCTGACCTATCTCTAAAATGCGACCTAGCTCACCCTCACCCACTTGCTGACCTATCTCTAAAATGCGACCTAGCTCACCCACTTGATGACCTAGCTCCTTTTTGCTGACCTAGCTCCAAGCTCCAAAAGATGACCTAGCTCCTTTTTGTTGACCTAGCTCCTTTTTGCTAACCTAGCTCCAAAAGCCCACCTTGGGCCCAGCCCCATTTCACCTCCCAACTATCGCTAAAATGCCCAAACCCAAAAACTGGCACTCAAACAAAAACCGGGACTAGGCTCATCTCTAGGCCCAAGCCCGGGACTTTCTAAACCCCTTGCCGAACGGCAAGGGGCATGCAACTTTTTTTTTGGGGGCTCCCATAAATCTTAGCTCACCAAATGGCCCAGCCCCCTAAAAGGCCCAGTCCCCTAAACGGCCCATGCCATGACACAAAACATTTCCCAAACAAGCCCAGCTCCCTACTCCAAAGCCCAGCCTTCAGGGAAAGGGTCGGACCCATCCAAACCCTCTTGCCGAAGCCATCCAAAGCCCTCAAAATCCTTTTAATCCACCCTTGCCGTTCGGCAAGGGTTGCGGACCAACTCAACAAACCTAACTCGCCGAAGCCTAACCCACGAAGCTCGGCTCAAGTTTACGAAGCTTAGCTCCCTTTTTTGCTGACCTAGCTCCACCTACCGAAGGTCCAAGTACTACCAATTGGCTGACCTAGCCCCCCCAAAAAAAAAAAAAAAAAATGGGCCTAGCTTCCTTGCCGAATGGCAAGGAGCATGCAGAAGGAGAATGGGGGACTACCAATTGGCTGACCTAGCCCCAAAAAAAAAATAAAAAAAAATCCCTTTTTTTGGCCTTGCCGAACGGCAAGGACCATGCAGAAGGTGTGGGTGGCCTACTTGCTGACCTAGCCCCAAAAAAAAAATAAAAAAAACCTTTTCTCCCTCTAAACCACTTAGGTTTTTGTTGCAACTTCTCTCCCTCCAAAGTCCTTCTTACCCGGGGACTTGGGGGACTGGGGATAGTGCACCATACGACTTGAAGGGCGAACTACGGTGTTGCTCGGCTAGTGCACTTAAGATTACAAATCCCCAAGCAAGAAGTACATTCTTACTCGCGAACTTGGGGGACTACTGTTGACACCGTAACTAACCGAGCAACTAACTAAGCAAGATTAGCCACGTGCCATGCTTAGAGAAGTCATCACATTCGTTAAAGAAGCCTTGTCACAAGTCACCATTAGGGGCAATGTCAAGAGTCCCACATTGGAAGACTACAAGAAGTGGAGACTCCCCCTCACCTATAAAAGAAGACTGCTCTACTCTTGGAAAGGGATCCGATCCTATCGGATCCAATGCTATCCTATCCTAGGCTAGGCTCTCTCTCTTCAGGACTCTCCTGCTAGTCTGGCCTTCGGGTCCTAGGTCTCCGGACCCGGGGACTTGACCCCTAGGCTCCAGACTCCTAACTTTGTACCTTAGGCCCTAGGCCTCCTTCCACTTATCTTTGGGTCTAACCCCCTTGTACAAATGTAAACAATATCATAATGAGAACATCTTCTCCGTGGACGTAGCCCATTCATTAAGGGTGAACCACGTATATCTTGTCTTTTGTATGTTTATCGCTTGGCTAAGTCCTCACATACATGCTAAAGGTCCTCACCTTCACCCATCATCCATCACACCTCATCACTAAGTTGGACTCAATCTTGGCCCAACCATTTTGAGCATCAACACTTGTCTATAGATTTTGTTCTAGGACCCCCTTGTACTCAACAAGGAGTTGATTATGTTTTTGTTGTGATTGACAGGTTTTCCAAGATGGCACACTTTATTGCTTGCAAGAAGACTGCGGATGCTTCCAACATAGCCAAACTGTTTTTCACGTAGGTTGTGCGGTTGCATGGTGTTCCCAAATCCATTACGTCAGGCCGTGACACCAAATTCCTCAGCCACCTTTAGATCATGTTGTGGAGGATGTTAGGTACGAACTTGAATCGTAGTAGCACCGCTCATCCTCAAACAGATGGCCAAACTAAGGTTACCAACAAAACCCTCGAAAACATGGTTAGGAGCATTTGCGGAGACAGATCGAAGCAATGGGACTTTGCATTGCCACATGTGGAGTTCTCTTACAACAGTGTTGTCTATTCTTCCACAGGGAAATCACCTTTTGCCGTGGTTTACAATTCAGTGCCTAGGCATGTGGTTGACCAGGTTAAACTTCCAAGAGCCCAGAAGACTAGTGTAGTAGCTAAAAATATGGTTGAAAAGGTCCAGACTGTGAGGGAAGAAGTGAAGGATAAGCTAGAGAGGACCAATGCCAAAAATAAAGATGTCGATGACAAGCGTCGCTGTGTGGAGTTGTTCCAAGAATGAGACTCCATGACGGTTTACTTGAGGAGAGAACGTTTTCCAGTTGGTACCGACAACAAACTAAAGCCTCGGAAATATGGCCCCTGCAAAGTTCGGAATAAGATAAACGACAATGCCTATGTTGTGGATCTTCCTTCTTCCATGGGCATATTAAGCACTTTCAGTGTTGCGGATCTACATGAGTTCCAAATGAGTCAATTTATCCTAATTATAACTTGGGGTCGAGTTCTTCAGAAGTGGAAGGGATTGATATAGAACAGATAGCGGAAGCAATCGAAGAGGAGCTACAGAGATGCATATGCAAGGGTAAATCGGGCAAACTGCAGATTTGGGCTCCGAGCTCATAATTGGGCCCATGAGAATGACGTCACAAGTAAAACACATCGCTTTGCCATAACATATGGGATATTTCAAGCATCCGAGATCGTTTAGCAGCCTGAAATCTAATTTTAATGTTTTTGGAAACTTTGTTATTTTCCTTTTTTAATTCCTTGATTATTCATAGGGTTTCTAGGGGTATTTAAACAAATTTTATCCGTGGCTAGGGTTATGTTTGATATTCCAATTTATCAATAAACCTGGAGGTTTCCTCATATATTCCTGGTGGATTTCATTTTACATGTTTTAAGCTAAAGTTTTAGCCATTCCATTGTCAAGCTGCATCAATACCCAAATCAAACCCATTTCAAATTCAAGATCCAGTTCATATGGAAAAAGCCGTATTGTTTGTTTTTGAGTAAATTTCACTTTAGTACCTTGTAGTTTACCGAATTTTAGCATTTACTACCCTTTTTTGTTTTTCATTTTGTACCCGAACTTTAATTTCACCACATTTTCATATATCCACTGTCACTCTTGTCACCAAGAAGTCTATTAATGTGTAAAATTATTAAACTCGTTAATTAAAAATGCTGCTATTTCCACCCACTGTCCTATTTCCCCACTTATCTTATCTTCAAAATTTTAAAGACAAATTTATCTATTTGTAAAATGACTTCTAAGGACTTAGTACCCGTTTGGCATTGCTTATTTGGGGTGATAAATGATTTTTAAAAAATTTTGGGAAGCCCAACCCGTTTGGTAAACTGTGAGAAAATCACTTATTGTTAAAAATTGCTGTGAGAGAAAGCTATAAGTGAAAGCAGCTAATGAGGTGCTGTCATTTTCTGATTATACAGAAATCAGTTTCGAAGAGGCGTTGGGTTTAATGATTATGCAACAATTATTTTCTGATTTTGTTAAAATCAATATCAACAACACTTTGAACAAAAAATTTACCAAACGCCAAACTGCTTTATCTTACAGCTGATTTCTCTCACAGCAAATCTAACAGCGATTATTTTCACAGCACAGCAATGCCAATAGGATAGATGGGTGTAAACAGATTGTAGGCGTGACTATAACATGTCATGAAGCTAGCCAGTAAAGCATAATTACAATGGTTAAAACAAAAATTTACCCGTTTAACAAATGCCACCCGGATATATCCGTTGCTGCTCTAAGAGCTGCCTTCCATCTTAGCACCTTCTCCATATCATTCCTGAAGTCGTATTCATGCCCAGCAAATGCCTCCCCAAAACTACCTCTCTGGTTTCGTACATCAGAGGGATGTACGTTGTAAAAAACTGGATAAAATATGTGTGGCTTTGATTTTTGACATTCAAGGATATGAACGAGTTCATCCAAGCACCACCTAGAGAAAGCGTAGTTCTCAGAGAAGACAACAACATAAATCCTTAACTCTTCAATTGCGTTGAAAAGCGCTTGTGATATTTCTTCTCCTCTTTGAAGCACATGATCTATGAAGGTGTTGATTCCGTTCCGAATCAAATTGCTATACAAATGGCCTGTAAAATTGTTGCGTGTATCCAAACCTCTAAAACTAAGAAAGACATCGTATTTCCATGAATAGGGAAGGAAAGAAGAAAAAGAAGCCCATTGAGTGGTAACTGAATCCATAAACAGGCTCAAAGTCGCTTGCTACCTTACATTGTGAATATGAAGTCAACGGAACAAAAATATGACCCAAAAAAGAGCCCAGTTCGCTTTCGGAGCAACTTCTGAAGGTATCTTTTTCCTTGTCTGTTGTGCAGGGTGCCAACTGACGACAGATAGACAGCCAAGGATCGATCAAATCGAGGAAGAGCTAAAACCGGCTGGACACCTAAGAGCATGTCGAGTGGATGTCTGGTTTAGCCCTAAAATTTCAAAGTGGGTTTCTAGTGGGTTGAGTTGGTCTAGGGCAATTGGAGCCCAGGCTCCATGGGGTGCTATTCTGGCCCAAGCTCTAGCCTGGGCTGATGTTGGAGACCACAAGGTAATCTTTCATATAAATTATGGTTCAATTAATAATTCTTAATATAACAATTACCCATTTCTTAATCATACCAATAAGACAAATATTCATTATAGCAGTTTCTCATACCTATTCACTATTTGATCATATTTCATCACCAACATATTAATAATTGAGTGATATACATTAACATATAAACAAAATTACAGCCATATGCACTGAAGTATAAGACACTTTTAGAAATTTTCGTCCTTTTAACCTAACAACAATTTTACTTTCCATCATACTCGATGCAATCCCAACAAATGGTCTAAGTGACTATTCATATATTATATTCCCCATCTCCATTGAGTTATTTTGTTATAAAATAAAATAATTAGAGTATGGAATTACCACTGAAAAATGATAGTGGAATTATATCTTTTCTTGTGGCGTTTGCACAGATTGAATTTCCTCTCAAATAGGAACTCCCTCAATAGTATTCAAATCTCACTCTCCTTTTCTTTCTTCTCTTCTGATGGTGTACATTACAAATGAACGAACAAGCCTATTTATAGGCGCTTCTGAAATTTTCTCGTGAGTGTATAGTGCAAAGCTTCTGCCTTAATTTCAAACCATCACTTTCATCCGTGAGTGTATAGTGAAACTTTTGCCTCTTTTTCAAACTTCCTAATTGATTGTGGGCTCCACTTCCACTATTTATAACACTCCCCCTTGGAGACCACATATCCCTAGATTAGTTGCCTCATTAAAACCTTGCCTGGAAAAACCCAGTGGGAAAAAACCGAAGCGAAGGAAAAAGAGTACAACCTTACTTGGGACATTAGAGTAATGTGAAGTGCGCACATGTTGCCTCGTTAAAACCTTGCTAGGAAAAACCCAGTGGGAAAAACCCTAGTCGAAGGAAAAAGAGTACAACGCGCTTATGTCCTGTGTTAGAGGACTCTTGAATGCTCCCCCTGATTTTGCATGCTCCAACTTGATTGCTTGCAGAGTTGTCGTAATCCGATGCCATGTACTAGCTTCTGGAATGTGCACTTGGGTAAAGACTTGGTGAAGAGATCTGCCAAGTTATCGCTTGAACGGATTTGTCTGACTTTGATTTCTTGATTCTTCTGAAGCTCATGTGTGTAGAAAAACTTTGGTGATATGTGCTTGGTCCGGTCACCCTTGATGTACCCTCCTGTGATCTGAGCAATACAAGCTGCATTGTCTTCGTTTAGGATGGTTGGAGTGTCCGTTGTTGAGGGCAAAGCACAGGTGCTTCGAATGTAATGAATCATTGACCTTAACCAAACGCATTCACGACTGGCTTCATGGAGGGCAAGTATTTCTGAGTGATTGGAAGATGTGGCTACCAACGTTTGCTTTGTTGATCGCCATGAGATTGCAGTTCCTCCACATGTAAACACATACCCAGTTTGTGAGCGTCCTTGATGTGGATCAGAGAGATATCCTGCATCAGCATATCCAACAATACTCGGGGCATTGGTCAACTCACTGGAATAGAATAAGCCCATGTCTGTTGTTCCACGAAGATATCGTAGAATATGTTTAACACCGGTCCAATGTCGGCCTGTTGGAGCAGAGCTGTATCTTGCTAACAAATTTACTGAAAATGTGATGTCAGGTCTGGTACATTGTGCTAAATACATTAAAGCACCTATTGCACTAAGATATGGTACTTCTGGACCAAGGACCATTTCATCATCCCCTTTCGGACGATATGGATCTTTCTTAGTGTCGAGAGACCGAACGACCATTGGTGTGCTAAGTGGATGGGCTTTATCCATGCCAAACCGCTTTAATACCTTTTCAGTATAATTTGATTGATGCACCAAAATTCCATCAGCACTGTGCTCAATCTGTAGGCTAAGACAATATTTTGTCTTTCCAAGATCTTTCATCTCAAATTCGCGTTTGAGATAATCAGCAGTCTTTTGGAGCTCGTCAGGAGTTCCAATTAGATTCATGTCATCAACATAGACTGCCACTATTGCAAATCCAGACTCTGATTTCTTAATAAACACACATGGGCAGACAGGATCATTTGTGTATCCTTCTTTCAGTAAATACTTGCTGAGACGATTATACCACATTCGCCCAGATTGTTTCAACCCATATAATGATCTTCTCAATTTGATTGAGAACATAGCCCGTGGTTTATTACTGGCTGCATCGGGCAGCTTAAGTCCTTCTGGGACTTTCATGTATATGTCGGTATCCAACTCTCCATACAGATATGCGGTAATGACATCCATAAGTCTCATGTCAAGTTTTTCTGAAACCGCTAGGCTTATCAAGTAACGGAACGTAATTGCGTCCATTACTGGAGAGTATGTTTCCACATAATCAATTCCAGGCCTTTGTGAAAAACCTTGCGCAACAAGTCGTGCTTTATACCTTGCAATCTCATTTTGCTCATTGCGCTTTCTTGTAAATACCCACTTGTAACCTACAGGGTTCACATTGAGTGGGGTTGGAACAATAGGTCCAAAAACACTCCTTTTTTCCAAAGAGTCTAATTCTGCCTAGATTGCATCTTTCCACTTAGGCCAATCCTGTCTCTGTGTGCATTCATCAATGGAGCAAGGCTCAACATCATCAAATTTAATGATCTCAGTAGCCACTAAGAATGCAAATAAATTATCAATGATCATCTCATTTCTGTTCCACAATTCATTAGTGGATGCATAATTTATGGAGATTTCTTGGCTTTCGGGTACAGCTACCACTTCAGGAGCACGTGCCTCATCAAGGACATTTTCCTTCACAGGAAGTACCCGTCCCTCTTGAGGGAGATTTAAATCATGAATTATGGGCTCTCCATTTATTTCATTTGCATTCATTTTGGCCATCAACTTCCTCTTTCGAGGAACTGAGTCCTTTGAGCCTAGTGGTCTGCCACGCTTCAGGCGTGCAACAGATGAGCCGTTTGCTGGCGCATTGCCTTTTTCATTATGAACATCAATCCTTGCAGGTGCATTTGCAGCTGGGATATGTGATTTCATCACCTTTGAAGCATCATTAAAAGCATCTGGCATTTGATGTGCAATGCTTTGGAGGTGAACGATCCTTCTCACTTCGTTGTCACATTGAGCGGTACGAGGATCGAGATGAAACAAAGTGGGTACATCCCATGATAATTCACGCCGTTCTTCAGGAACGGGTTTGCCTTGTTCTTTAGGAACAGATTTTTCTCCCCCTAATAATGGGAAAATTGTCTCATCAAAATGACAATCCGCGAATCGTGCCCTAAAGATATCACCAGTCAGAGGCTCCAGATATCTTATGATAGATGGTGAATCAAAGCCAACATAAATTCCCAATCTGCGTTGAGGGCCCATCTTAGTACGTTGCGGTGGTGCAATAGGCACATAAACCGCACAACCAAAAACTCTTAAATGTGAAACATTTGGTTGAATGCCCAACACAAGCTGAATTGGAGAATATTGATTGTTGGCGACGGGCCTCAATCGTACCAGAGATGCTGCATGTAAAATGGCATATCCCCAAGCAGAAACTGACAACTTTGTTCTCATTAGCAATGTGCGTGCTATCAATTGAAGACGCTTAATCAAAGCTTCTGCCAAGCCATTTTGAGTATGAACATGGGAAACAGGATGTTCAATGTCAATGCCTAACGACATGCAGTAATCATCAAAAGTCTGAGATGTAAATTCACCAGCATTATCGAGTCTGATTGACTTAATGGGATAATCTGGGAATTGGGCTCGTAATTTAATTATCTGAGCCAAGAGCCTAGCAAATGCCATATTCCGAGTGGACAAAAGGCAAACATGTGACCATCGGGTAGATGCATCCACCAAGACCATAAAGTACCGAAATGGTCCACAGGGAGGATGAATAGGCCCACAAATATCCCCTTGAATTCTCTGTAAAAATGATGGGGATTCAACATCAACCTTTTGTTGTGATGGTCTGATTACCAACTTCCCTTGTGAACAAGCTTGACAAAAACTGTCATTTGATACCATAATATGTTTTGTCAATAAGGGATGTCCTTTAGAGTTGGTAATGATCCTACACATCATAGTGGATCCAGGATGACCCAATCGGTCATGCCAAAGCTTGAAAGTATTTGAGTCAATGGACTTCTGGTCCATGATACTATGTGCCTCAATTGTCCGTATGGTTGTATAGTACAACCCTGATGAGAGCGCACAAAGCTTTTCCAATATACGCTTCTGGGTATCATTGGAAATAATACAAAGATATTCCATGTTTTTCTCATTCTTTGTTTCAACATGGTAACCATTCAAACGAATATCTTTGAAACTCAACAGATTTCTTCTGGAGTTAGATGAATACAAGGCATCTTGAATGGACAGTATTGTCCCATTTGGTAACATAACTTGGGCTATGCCTGAGCCTTCAATCAGGTCTGTAGGTCCTGATATGGTTGTTACCTTTACTTTTGTAAGCATCAATTTTGAGAAATACTTTCGATCTCGAAGGATTGTATGAGTAGTTGCACTGTCTGCAAGACAAATATCTTTTCTAGAGCTCTTGTTTTGGGGGCATCCATAATTTACATCCATGCCTTCAAATAAAATAAGTTGAATCAACAATCATTCAAAACATTGCCACTTTTATTGAAGTGAAGGCAGAAAAGAAAAATAAACAGTGCTTCAGATAATACAAATGGTACATGAAGGAATTTAATCCAGTTCGGACCCATAAATTTCATTCCCCCTTTCAGAAACAAAATCGGAAACATCTAGATGCGTCTTGTCTAAACGACGCGATATTTCCGATGAGCCGTCTATGGCTGGCGGATCAGGTGCAACATAATTTGTCTCCACTTTTCTGTTTTTAAGTGAAGTTTGATAAAGATCCGCCAAGTGCCTCGGCGTACGACATGTACGCATCCAATGTCCCCTTGCACCACATCTGTAACAAGCTCTTTCATTATTTCTAGGCACATAGCTTGCTTGTGTTTTTCCCTTATTTCTGGGTGCATTTTTGCCATTCATGGATGGATTGTTTCTTGGCCCCAAGCCGTATGGATGAGCACCACGATCTTTTCTACTCCCTTGCCATCGGCTACGTTTGCCTTCTCGCCCACGTTTGTGGATACTGCCACGAGATGAGGTGGCATTTACTTCCCGAGATGCAGCATTTATTTCGGGAAGTGGTGCTGAGCCAGTTGGGCGAGATTGGTGATTTTTCAACAAAAGCTCGTTGTTCTGCTCAGCTAGCAAGAGGCAAGATACAAGTTCTGAGTACTTCGTGAAACCACTATGCCTATATTGCTGTTGCAGAAGCACATTTGAGGCATGAAATGTACTCAGAGTTTTTTCGAGCATATCTTCCTCAGAGATATTCTCACCACATAATTTCATAAGGGAGGTGATCCTGTGCATAGCTGAGTTGTATTCAGACACTGTCTTGAAATCTTGAAATCTCAAGTGTGTCCATTCATATCTAGCTTTTGGGAGAGTCACCGTCTTCTGATGATTGTATCTCTCACATAAAGCTTTTCACAGGACCAATGGTTCATCAATCACCACATATTCGCTCTTCAGCGCTTCATGAATGTGGCGGCGAAGGAAAATCATGGCCTTCGCATTTTCCTCAGGTGATGCATCACTTCCATCTTCAATTGCTTTGCCAAGGCCATTAGCACGCAGATGGATCTTGGCATCCAGGACCCATGATAGGTAATTGTCCCCAGAAAGATCTAGGGCAGCGAATTCCAATTTTGCCAGATTTGCCATCTTCAAAAGAAGAATGAGATGCATTAGAATTCGCAATAATCTTCAGGCTTAATATATTTTTGAACTTCAGGCCAAAAATATTTTACTCAAAATTTCAGATTTGGGATCTGGGACATTAAGCCAAATAGGAACTTCAGGCCTTATAATTGTTTGAGGAACTCCAGGCCCTTATTTTAGTTGGTTATAAAAATAAAGTGCTATAAATTTACTGGTATGGACGATAAACCCGCACCATACTTTAAATGAAAGTAAATGTGCGATAAAATAAATTCATAAAGTAAATTACTTGCTGTATGGACGTTAATCCCGCACCATACTTTAAATAAAAGTAAATGTGCGGTAAAGTAAACGTGCTGGTATGAGCACTAATCCTGCTCCATACATTTAAACAAAAGAAATAAAAGGCAGTTGTGTGGACGATAAACCCGCACCACACTCTAAATAAATACTGCCGTATGGGTAATAAACCTACACCATACAGTAAATAAAATGAGTGTGGGGATAAAACCACCACTAAAAATACAGGAAGTACATATTATATTTTGTGGGCAATATAACTACACCACTATATAATAGATGGGTTTTAAGATCACACCATCATTTTATTATGATAATTTGTGTTACAACGCGATGGGTAATGAAAATTACACCACCATAAAATAATAGAATGGGGTATAAAACCGCGCCATTCCAAATTATATTACAAAGAAATAAATTAAGCAAACATGGATGAAACAGCACAAAAATTGTGAGAACACAAAAAAGAAAGTTTGCATGTCGTCGTAGTAGTAAAGTGAGAGGAGACATATGACGGAGAGGAGAAAGAGAAATAACCACATAGTGTTGAGCTGAGAAAAGTGGAGAGACTATCGTGCTGATAACGTGTTATAAAATAAAATAATTAGAGTATGGAATTACCACTGAAAAATGATAGTGGAATTATATCTTTTCTTGTGGCGTTTGCACAGATTGAATTTCCTCTCAAATAGGAACTCCCTCAATAGTATTCAAATCTCACTCTCCTTTTCTTTCTTCTCTTCTGATGGTGTACATTACAAATGAACGAACAAGCCTATTTATAGGCGCTTCTGAAATTTTCTCGTGAGTGTACAGTGCAAAGCTTCTGCCTTAATTTCAAACCATCACTTTCATCCGTGAGTGTATAGTGAAACTTTTGCCTCTTTTTCAAACTTCCTAATTGATTGTGGGCTCCACTTCCACTATTTATAACATATTTCATTTTTTATTTTTTTGGTTGAAAATCACTTTTATTATGAAAATGGAGAAAAGGTGACAACACAAGTTGGGAACCAAATAAAGGTTGAAACACGCCCTTGGGTAACCCCCAGAGGCCAGCATTCATAAACATTCCAAAACTAAATTCTGATTAAAAACTACAAAATGTTCATAATCACGTTATTAGTAATGCACTTTCGAAGGTGAGTTGAGAAAAATTGGGCGAGTTGAGCTTCAGATGATGTTGCAAATTGTACGACCAAGGAGGTTGAGAAAAAAATTGGATGAGTTTGTCCAAGCTCGACGAAGAGCCAGATGAGTTTGCCCTCGAATCTCGTCCAAGCTCACGAAGAGCCAGCTGTGTTTCATCGGGATTTGTCAAGCTTTGGGTCTTTTTTCAGGTCGAAAACAACCCAGCTGCAACTTAAGTTGCTATTTTAGTCCAGCCGTCCAATTTTATCCAACGGCTGTGATCTGTCCTCATTTAAGTTCCTCAATTAAGGTTCCTCAAGAAAGACACGCTTGTGATCTGTCCTTATTTGGAATCATCTTCATCATCTTCCAAGTCGTCATCTTGTGGCATTACTAGGTGGACCCCATAGCTTTTACAGCACACCAAATCCTGGCTAGTATGTTCCAAACTAACTCGACACAAAAGGCGACAATGGACAATGCACAAACTTAACAAATGGAACATAAAGCAGCCACACATGAGCTGATTCCAAATATGTTTGTTCAAAGAAAATCGAATGTGCCGCAACACTTTCTGTATTCACGTCAATTCCGGCTGTAAACGAGCAACGACCAAAATTACTTTGTGAATTGCCTTTCTCTTTTTGGCTAGTTTCAACACCAAACTTACTTTGCATAGTTTCTTTCAATTCGTTGTTAATTTCAACAGCAGCACAGATAGCCAATCCGCTGTTCTCCAGTTTGAAATTCTGAGGGATTTTTAAAGAAAACTTGTTGACAATGACTTGAGACAAAGCTGGAAACATGGAAAAGCTTGTCTACCACCTAGAAACTCACTTCCATGTTTTAGGGGAACACAAGGGGAACACAACAAGCTGGAAACATGGAGACATAATTCATGCTTTGGAGATTGTAATATTGTAAATTGTGAATTGGGGTTGTAACCAACGGATGGCTATCTAGCTATGCCTATACTTGTAGATAAATATTCAATATGTGAAATGAGAAAAATCAGATTTGCATTCTCTGCAAAACCTCTCTATTTTCAACTTCTATACTCTCTCAATTACACTATCTTTGGCATGGTATCAGAGCAATCGATTTTGGTTGCCTCTGCATAACCTTGTTCTTGCCTAATCTCTACCTATCCTTGCCCATAATTTGCTGTTATATCATTTCTATCTTATACTTTGCCTTGCCTTAAAATTGGTTGTGATCACAATCCTAATTTGTGCTATTGTTTGCTGAAGTTCTAAGCTTGTTTGCTTAAGCCTTGTCTCTACTTAACCTTGTCCCTGCATAATTCAACTTGTGTTCCTTTGATTACTTGGTTCTGTTGTACCCCTGTTGTGTTCTTGAAATCTTCCGCTGCATTTACGTATCCATACTTTCACACAAGACCCGCAACATGGCATCCAAGACTGCTTATGTCATGACTACCGGTGAGTCTCCGTCTCCTTCCTTACTCTCCGACTCCAACCCCGACTCAGGTACACGCTCTACTACATGGATCATTGATACTGGTGCCACTGATCATATGACTTTTGACTCCACTGTTTTTTCCACCTTATCTCCTAAATCTCATTATCCTTACATCACTAGTGCCAATGGGGCTCCTTCTAAGGTTGCTGGAGAAGGGACTATATCACTTTCCCCTAAATTGTCCTTACCTCATACACTACTTGTCCCCTCTATTAAATGCAATTTGTTGTCTGTTGGGAAATTCCTTGACTCACATAATTGTTATGCCACATTCTATCCTTCTCATTGTAAGTTTCAGGACCTTACGACTCACAAGACGATTGGGCATGGTAAACGGAGAGGGGGGTTGTATACCTTGACGGTCTCATCACCACCACGAGCTGTCCATGTTCAAAACTCACGTGCTCAACAACAGATTTGGCTATGGCATCGTCGCTTAGGACATCCATCGTTTGGCTACCTTCGACGGTTGTTTCCATCACTATTCCAAGGCTTAGTTGATTCTCAGTTTAAGTGTGAAACATGTGTGTTGGCCAAGAGTCATCGCACTGTATTTCCCTCAAGTGATAGTAAAACAGAATTTTCTTTTGAGTTGATTCACTCCGATGTTTGGGGCCCTGCTAAAGTCTCTTCTACTGGCAAGAGGTGGTTTGTTACATTTATAGATGACTGTACCCGCATGACATGGGTATATTTGCTCGCCCATAAAAGTGATGTTACCACCACAGTCCGCGAATTTCATGCTATGATCACCACTCAGTTCCAAGCATCCATCAAAGTGTTTCGGTCTGACAATGGTGGGGAATATGTGAATGGTGCCTTGGCTCAATTCTTCAAGGACCAAGGCATCATCCATCAAACCTCCACACCTTTCACTCCACAACAAAATGGTGTCGCCGAACGAAAGAATCGCCAATTACTTGAAGTTGCCCGTGCCTATATGCTTGATAAATCTGTTCCTCATCACTTATGGGGTCATGCTCTCCTCTCTGCAGTCTATGTGATTAATCGGGTGCCTAGTAGCGCTCTGAATTTCCAAACTCCACTAGATACCTTGGCTCATCACATCTCTCTTCCTACCATTCTCAAGTTGCCTCCTCGTGTGTTCGGTTGCGTTGTTTATGCTCATGTTCCTTCTCATCAACGGAGTAAGCTGGATCCGTGTGCCCTCCGATGTGTGTTCATTGGATATGGCTTGAATCAAAAAGGATACAAGTGTTACCATCCTCCTACTCAAAAAATCTTTGTCACTATGGATACTATTTTTCATGAAGATTTGGCCTACTTTATGATTTCCAAGACCTCTTCTCTTCAGGGGGAGAGGGGGAGTGAAGAGAAGGACTTGTCATTTGAAGAGAATATCGAAAAAAATGTTGAAGAAAACGGAGAAGTACCCCAGGCGACCGGTCGCCACCTTACTTGCGACCGGTCGTGTTTACACAGAGTTGAAGATTCTCATGAAGTGCCCCAGGCGACTGGTCGCGATCCATCGACGACCAGTCGCGAAGTGCCCCATGTGACCGGTCGCGACACATTTACGACCGGTTGTTTTGACACAGAGACGAATACAAATCAAATTCCCCTGGCGACCAATCGTGAAGAACCCAGCGACCGGTCGCTTTTTCACAGAGTTGAAAATTCTGGAGAAAATTATGATCTGTCCAGTCCTGACCTCAATGAAGACCTTGAGACTATGGAACCAGAAGGTGATCCAGATGCCCCTGATGATCAACTACAAAATACAACCCCTCCTGCCCTGCCATCGCATCATTCGTCTAGTGATGAAGAAGTACTTGAGGTAACCACTGAACCACCTAATGTTGCACCATATACACTTCCACCTAGATCCATTAGGGGAAAACCTAAACCTCAATATTGCCCTGACCTTAATGCTAAATCTAAATACCCCATCAATAACCATGTGTCCACTCATAGATTGTCAAAGTCATATGCATCATTTGTCAATCAATTATCTACTGTATGTGTTCCAAGTAAATGGCAGGATGCTGTGACAGATTCTAGATGGACTGAAGCAATGGCAATTGAAATGGAAGCTTTGAACAAGAATTGTACATGGGAAATGGTTCCTCTACCACATGGGAAGAAACCAGTTGGATGTCGATGGATATACACTGTTAAATACAAAGCTGATGGATCCATAGACCGATACAAAGCTCGATTAGTGGCCAAGGGATATACACAAACATATGGAATTGACTACCAGGAGACGTTTGCACCAGTTGCCAAAATCAACACTGTACGTGTTCTCATATCTTTGGCTGCGAATCTTGACTGGCCACTACTGCAATATGATGTAAAAAATGCTTTTCTTCATGGGGACTTACAAGAAGAAATATATATGGATCCACCACCAGGGATTCCTATGACATCCAGTCCGAATACCGTATGCAAGCTGAGAAAATCTCTGTATGGGCTAAAGCAATCACCTCGAGCCTGGTTTAGGAGATTTACTGATTCCATGAAACGATTTGGGTACACTCCGAGTAGCTCAGATCACACATTGTTCTTAAAGCGTCGTGGTGGAAAGCTTACAGCTCTGATCATCTATGTAGATGATATGGTGGTTACCGGTAATGACAATGAAGAAATGCAGAATCTACAGAAGCTCCTTGGAAGTGAATTTGAGATGAAGGAACTGGGTGAGTTACAATATTTTCTTGGCATTGAGGTTGCTAGATCTAAACATGGCATATTTTTATCCCAAAGAAAGTATGTGTTAGATTTGTTGACAGAAACAGGAATGCTGGATTGCAAGCCAACTGACACACCTATTGAACAGAATCACAAATTGGGAATGTATCCAGATCAAGCTCCTACTGATAAAGAAAGGTATCAAAGGTTAGTTGGGCGATTGATTTATCTATCCCACACACGCCCTGACATAGCTTATGCTGTGAGTGTGGTAAGCCAATTCATGCATCAACCAAGTGAAGCACACATGAATGGAGTAATACGGATAATGCGATACTTGAAGACTGCCCCTGGAAAAGGATTGATGTTCTCCAAACATACACCTATGGATCTTGAAGGATACACTGATGCTGATTGGGCAGGGTGTATCACGGATAGACGCTCAACTTCTGGATATTTTACATTTGTGGGTGGCAATTTAGTTACTTGGAGGAGTAAGAAACAAAGAGTTGTAGCAAGATCCAGTGCTGAAGCTGAGTTTAGAGGAATGGCTCAAGGAGTATGTGAATTGCTTTGGTTGCGAAGATTGCTAAAGAATCTTGGCATTAAACAAGTGAATGCCACAAACCTATATTGTGACAATAAAGCTGCCATCGAGATAGCACATAACCCAGTACAACACGACCGTACCAAACATGTGGAAGTCGATCGACACTTCATCAAAGAGAAACTAGAAAGTGGTATAATTAAGTTTCCGTTTGTAAACTCGGAAAACCAACTTGCCGACATTCTGACGAAGGCCGTATCAAGTAAAGTCTTTCATGACTCAGTTGACAAGTTGGGCATGCGTGATATCTTTGCACCAACTTGAGGGGGAGTGTTGACAATGACTTGAGACAAAGCTGGAAACATGGAAAAGCTTGTCTACCACCTAGAAACTCACTTCCATGTTTTAGGGGAACACAAGGGGAACACAACAAGCTGGAAACATGGAGACATAATTCATGCTTTGGAGATTGTAATATTGTAAATTGTGAATTGGGGTTGTAACCAACGGATGGCTATCTAGCTATGCCTATACTTGTAGATAAATATTCAATATGTGAAATGAGAAAAATCAGATTTGCATTCTCTGCAAAACCTCTCTATTTTCAGCTTCTATACTCTCTCAATTACACTATCTTTGGCAAAACTCATATTTATCACTTAGCTCATACAAATCTTCACGATGGCTGAACCACTTTGGAACTTCGCTTCCGGGAAATACAACCAGGAATTGAGATTTCTTAGAGGAGAGAAAAACAAAGTAGAGGCTGACCTTATTCAATGAAATATATTCTATCTTTGACGCTTCATGAGCCAGATTGTCACATAGTTTCTGACAATCAAACAATGTGACATATTCGATAATTTGTTCCTCTTTATGCTCCAAGATGCTTGACAGTTTGCAAATCGTTCCAATGAAACACAACCAGCAGCATTTACCCGTTCCACTTTTGGTGGAAGTTCAGGAATTTCTTTAAGGCTCTTGCAACCACTCAGGTTAAGATAGCGCAAGTCAGGTGATATATTTGAGTTAGTAGGAAGTGAATCTACACTCCATTTTGGAAACTTAACAAGATTTTGGCATCTAAAGAGATTAACACTCGTTAGATGTTGCAGCTCGTAAATGCTGCATGGCAGATTTGTAAGGTTTTGACACTCTACTAAAGTTAACACTTCGAGGCTGACGAGATATCCAATTGACGAAGGCAACTCTGTGATGGCAGAGTGAGATAGATCCAAGAATGTTATGCACTCCATCTTTTCCTCTAAGATTTATATTTTTGACAGATTTCAAGGGGATTCGCATTGGAAACAAAGTGTTGAAAAAGTAATGCATATTTGTGTAGATGTAACCACACAATTCTAGAAATCTCAAGAACCTACAAACTAGATGATGGAATGTCGGCAACACAAAAATAAATATGCAAAGAATATTCTAGATGAAGCCACACTTGTGGCTGGATAAAAGAGAGCAAATCAGTGGGACTAAAGCATGGCCACAAGACGCATATGGCTAAAGATAAATATCCATGGAGGAATTCTCTAGAGCAAGACTACATTAACTAGATATTATATTAGAATAATGTAGTTAAGCCTAGAAAGTTGTATAAGTAAATAAAGAAGCCAAGTCGGTGGAACTTGGGCTATGTCGGTTAGGGACAACTATAAATAGGCAAGCCATCCAATGTAATGAATTAAGTGATGAGATTGGGAGTTAACCAAAAAAACTCCCAACTAAGGGAGCCAATAAGCTCACCAATCTAGTGTAAGGGCCAAATAGCCCAAACTATTCAAAGTCAAGTGTGATGGCCAATTAGCCAAAATACTAAGGAGGCCAATAAGCCAATAAGCTATGAAGAAGGCCAATTAGCCTATACCTCACCTATGTACTATTCTCCTCCAAATCTAATAAAATCACTTTGTTTTCCCCTAACAATCCAACAAGTGGTATCAGAGAACACACAATCACACCTCCTACAAACTAACACAAAGTAAGGCTGTCGCATCCCTCAAGACTCAAGGCAACAAGCTTATCAAGGAATCCAACAGAATGATGAACCTTAACTAAACTTATGCAGTAGTTTAGATTCAACTTCTTTAAGTAGGGGAATTGATAAGTGTATTATTTCCTATATTTCTAGACCTCTTTTATTTGGTTTTTGTAGGGAAAGTTAATTAAAAATAGCTTTATTACCTTACTTTCCTTATTTTCAGTTATTCTGCGCTCTTGGAAGGATTTTGACTGAAAATCGACTTTTTGAATGAATTTTAGCGCAAGGTCAATTGGAGAAGAAAGCTAAGACATTGAAGATCATTGTGTCAAAGTTTCATAATTTTCTGCCTAGCCAAATGCTCCAGACTTGCAAGTCAAGACAGCCTAAGTTGAAATCCCGTCAGAATTGCACTGCTGTGGAAGATTGAAGATTTGAAGACCTTTCCGATTTTTCTTAGTGGCGTGTAATATATGCTTGGAAAGCTTAGAGATAAAGCTACGTTTCTGATATTTTTCCAGAATTTTCTAGGAAGTGGAACGACCCCAAAACGTGAGTGCAAGATGGCTGACATGTTTCCAAGTCAAAGAAGGATTCTTTCCTAATTTGTTTCCTTAGTTGTTTGGGATTTTGTTTTGCTTTAGGAGAGTTTTTCCAGACCTTTTAAAGTTAGGGTTTAGTTGTTTTACACTATATAAGGTCACCCTAAGGATCTCTTTAGATCATCCTCCCATATACCATACTTTTCCACCAACTTTCATACACCCAGAGAAACATCAGAGAGAGCCAAGGATTTGCTGCTGCACTACTTGAGGAGCTTTCGAAGGTGTTCCTGTGGAGACTCCGAAGATCAAGTCCATCTGCCAAATCGGTTTTATGACAACAATTCTCTTGTTTATCTTTTCTTTTGTTATGAACTAATTATCCTTGCTAGGGCTACGATGTAGCCTAACCATGAATACTTAATTTTTATAGTTATATTAATTTCTTATTACTATTCCATGTTGAGTATTTGTTACTGTTCTTAATGCGTTAAATATTTAGCTAGTATTTAATTGATGATCCAAGCGGAGACCGAGAGGAGATGTTTGGTGTTTGCTTCTTGTAACAAATACCATGACTTGAATGAGTGCCCGAGAGGGACTAACATGACTCATGCAGTTTTCTTGCAGGTTCTCACAGAACTTAATGGGTTCTTGATTTCCTAAATCCGTTGCTCGAGAGAGAATGGGTTGTTAATTAAGAATACTTTTGGTTGAGCCCGAGAGGGGATATCGAATGAATTAGGAGAAACCAACTGTCAACATGGGTAGTAATTAGGGTTAATTGGCTATAAGAATTAAGGGGAATTGGTTATGGTGAAATCGGATGCTCTAGTGTCTCATCATCTTAATTTTCTATCATTAATTAAATTGCTATTTTTCATAATTGTTTTAGGTTACTTAAATCAATCAATCTTCTTAATCAATTGTTCAGATAAACTTTCGAATTAATCATAATTGGTAATTAATAGGAAATTACAGTCTTCGTGGGAACAATACTCTACTTATTTCTATATTACTTGTGCGAATTGTGCGCTTGCAATAATTTCACAACAGGAATCCAGAGGCGTCGGGGAATTTTGTTAGGAACTGGCAGCTTTCCAAATTGATAGATTTCAGGTTTGCCAAACTCTGCAAGGAAGCAATAAAGGATCAAAAGCTACAGAATTTTTGTCATTTTACAGAGAAAAAACTATTTTGACAATATATATAATGGATAGGAATAATAAAAAATACCTTGAATCCTTCCCTAAGTCCTGACATGTAGCTGCGAGGCATATTCAGCTTAAGAAGCTTCTTCGGATTAGAATCAAATGGTAAGTATTCAGACGAAAATTCAGGCCAATCAATAAACCTTAATTCATTGGGCAGAAAACCAATCTCTCCGGAAGGTGTGCATTACTGTTTATAAAGAGTTTAAGATTTATCATGTTTGAGAAGCTTGAAGAACTCAATCGTATGCCATCTCGTCGAGGCAACTTTATCATGATGCCCTTAAGAATATTTGTCCCCTAAGGTGAAAAAGCAATAGTATTAACATGAATATGCAATTTGATTCTTCATGATATTATGCCTTCTGTTAAGACTTGATAAACATCCTCGTGAGACCACAATCTGCTATGTTTTCCAGGTTAAAATGGTGCCTCTTGGCGAACTATTTGTTTCCTCATTTCTTCTATCAAGTCATGCATCCAAATACTATTGTCTTCATTAACATTTATAAGGGCCTTTTCTTTGAGTACTTTGACATCATACTTAGGGTTGAGGCCGCAATCTTCTAGTATTTGTATCACATGGTCCTTTTCTTCACCTTTAAAGAAACATGCAATGTCAAGGAAAACTTCTTTCACATGATCTTCCAATGAATTATAACTTATTTTAAGAGCTTCTTGAACGTCTGGATTAGGAATTTTTTGTAACCATCTAATGCATCTAGCCGTTCCTCAATACTTCCACAACATAGATGTGAACCTAAAACCACCAGAGCTAGGTAGGGGAAGGCCTCTAGCATACTGCACTATAGTGCTAGCGAGCTTCTTATAATCATCTGAAAGTCGTCTTTCTCCTGGAAAGGCATTCACACTGAAGAGATCAAAAGCTTCGTGATCATCTAATTCCTTGACATTGTAGATTAGATTAACTTGATGAGCAGAGAGCAAGTGCTTATCTCTAGTTGTTATGATTATTCTACTTCCCAAACCTTTCAGACCTTCCAACTAATTTCTTCAGTTGGTCTACTTGGTTTGCATCATCAACAATTATGAGAACCCTTTTCTTGCTCAACCTTTTCTTTATCACATTCATTCCCTCATGAACATTGGCCAGCTCCAAGTCTTTCCCTCCTAGAATCTTTGACAAAATAATGTTTTGTAGTTTAACTAGGCCTCCATGTTGCATTGATTCTTCTCTAACATTGTCCAAAAAGCAGCTACCTTCAAATTTATGGGCAATTGTATTGTAAACAGCTCTAGCAATAGTTGTTTTCCCTATTCCACCTATTCCCCATATCCCTACCATACAAACATTATTTTCCCCAGCACGTAAAAGCTTATACCACATGTCGTACACGAGACTTGATTCCAACTGGGTGATCTGCCACATTAAAGGCAATATTATTTAATACTCGTACCGAAATCTCTTCAACGATGTCATGAATAAATTTAGATTCATGCCTGCCAATAAAAGCATACGAAACATATAGATGAATGGCAGTTTCATTTGTTAAATTTGTTTTTGGGAAAAAGATTGAACATGAAAAGTAGAAGACAATTTGCTTGATTAAAAGTAACAATGCTTTAAATCAAGGACTTTTAATTTATTTCCATTATTTACCTTCAAGGGCAAAATAGTCATGAAAAATAAGTAATAAATGCAAATTAGTTACCTGCTATTAGTTATGTGTGTTCTTGTAGTGTATAGTGCTCAGAAAATTTACCCGTGTAAGAAATGCCACCCGGACAAATTTGCTGCTTCTACAAGAGCTGCTTTCCATCTCAGCACCTTGTTCGTATCATTCTTGAAGTTGCATTCATGGTTAACAATTGCCTCCCCAAAACTACCTCTCTGGTGCCGTACATGGGAGGGATCCACTTCGTAAAAAACTGGAAAAACCATTTGTTGCTTTAATTCTCTACATTGAATGATATGAGCTAGTTCATCCAAGCACCACGTAGGGGATGCATAGTTTTCAGAGAATACGATGAGAGAAATCATTGACCCTTGAATTGCTTCGAGAAGCGCTGGCGATGTATCTGTTCCTCTTTCAAGCTCATCATTATCTATGAAGGTGTGGTAGCTTCGTGAATGCAGAAAAGGAAATACAAAGAAGGAAATTAAAGGAATAACATATTTCATTCATAATCCTCTCTGTACCAGCTATTAGGTACTTTATACATGATTTTGGATGATGCCACGTGGCAAGCATACCAAGAGAAAAGGATAACCGTTTCCTAGCTATTGCAATGAAACTAGAAGGGTGTTATGGATAGTGCAGGGTGATGTAGTGTGGGTGACGGTCCTATCAAGGTGTTGATCCCCTTCCGATCCAAACTGCTATGCAAATGGTCTGTAAAATTGTAGCATGTATCCTCGCCTTTAAAATTGAGAAAGACATCGTATGTCCATGAATGGGGGGAAGAAGAAGAAGAAGAGGAAGAAGCCCCATGAGTGGTAATTGATTCCATAAACAGTCTGAAAGAGTTTGTACTGCTAACTCATGTCGATGACATTGCTCCTTCCATTGTGAATGTGAAGTCAACCGGTCAAGAATGAATAAGGAATAATAGAACAAGACGAAAAGAAAGAGGCAAGTTTGCTCTCTCTCTCTCTCTCTCTCTCCACTTCCAGCCCTTAAGATTCCTCTCTTAAGTTTTGATCATAACGTAATTAAAGACCTACAATAATTAAAGGTATATACTTGTGGTTGCACGCGGTGTTCAATATATATTAAGGACAAATTACAGCAGAAATGGCCCAACAACCATATAAACCGCAGTTTCGCAGGAAAGCCATCAGGGATTAAGGTACCATGGAGGTAGGGCTGGGAATTTAATCTGCCAAACTGACCGACCATATTGGTTTGGTTTACGGTTTCAAATTTCAAAGTGGTTGGTTCAACCCAACCGAACTAAGTGTAAAAATTCTAAATATATTAGAAAATTGGTGTCTAAAGAAAATGTTGTTATCGCCCTTGTTATCATGCTTCCGCATCTATTAATTCTATCTTATATGGTTATTTGTATTTGTAACTGACGGCCTTTAGGTTTGAATTATGAATGCATTCTATCATCTTTCTAATAAATTTGTTGCTTAAGATTCAACCTTCATCTCCACACCTCCATACCATGATGTGCATTCATGAATAGTAAGTGCCTCGTCAAAAAACTACCCTTTTGTACATCTGAAGGATCCACTTTGTAAAATAAGGCCCATAAACCACTTGTTGCTTCATCTCTTGACATTTGAGGATCTTCTCTTAACGAGTTCCTTCCTCCAAGCACCACTCTGAAGAATGCATACATTTTAGAGAATACGACGATGCAAATTCTTGAAGATAAACAACAATCAAATTGCAGAATCAGCATATCATTATTCTGAATTAAACAAACCCCTTGACAAAAATGTCAGGTGATGCTTAGTATGTGGTACAGCATATAGAGTCGTGAGACGCTCTACTTCCTCTTGTTCAGTTATCGACTCGCTGGCTGTTTCAGTGGGCCCAGATGCTTTGGGAGACCGAAAGCTTCATTTTGTGAGCATGGAACATTGCGAGAAAGGCTGCACTGCACATGGGGGTTTTCTGCCAAAATTATATGTGGTGCCCAGAAAGTCCAAGTCATCTTACTGTAGTAGAATTGAATACTTATTATGAAGAAGGGATCAAAATGAGTCGGTTCACAAGACAAAACACTAGGGTAACGGGGATATTTTGCGACAAGGGGATAAAAATGATCTTTTCACATATTGATATTTCCACGACAGACTTACACGATGACACTTTTTGTTTAAAAAGAATCACCAAATTATAAACACGTCCTGAATTGCAAATGAAACCCAAATATAAGGACCTCATTGCAAAACTACATTAACCTACAGGTCGACAACGAAGGAAACAGTGTTAAATTGCACACGGCAAACCCAATCATAGACGCTGTATAAAGCATTTCTTTCAACAACCAAAAACCCAAACAGAAACCCCACAAAGTAAAAGGACTTGGATGCAGTTAAATTGGCTGTTGGATTGTTCATCTGATACACTGTTGGGTCTTTCAGTTCATTTTCCTCAAATATATAATTAAATAAAATTAAAGTAAAAATAAATAAACTCCGGGTTCTTACAAGAAAAATAATATCCAGAAGACAAAGGAGGAGGCGTCCAAATCTCAAAATAGCTGGTGCAATTCACCACTTGGCCAAATCATTATTGGTTGCCCAATACTGCCACGTGGCGCTAATGTTGGTGTTTGGTGATAATGTTGTTACTGCCCTTGTTAAATACGGGCATAAACCACTTGTTGCTTCATCTATTGACATTTGAGGATCTTCTCTAATGTATACATATAAGTTTACTTACTATGCCTTCTGTTAAGACTTGATAAACATCCTCATGAGACCACAATCTGCTACGTTTTCCAGGTTCAAATAGTGCCTCTTGGCGAACTATTTCTCTTCCCATTATCTTCTATCAAGTCATGCATCCAAACTATTGTCTTCATTAACATGTATAAGGGCCTTTTCTTTGAGTACTTTGAGACCATACTTAGGCCTCGTTTGGTTCACGTAGATTTGATGGAAAATTATTTCCCATGTTATTTCCCAAGGAATAGGAAATGGTGATTCCTTTCCCATGTTTGGTAATGCCGGGAAAATAACCCGGAAATATTACTTTATTTTCTTTCCCATGTTTGTTTTGAGTAGGAATGGAAAACTAATTTTGTTTAGTTTTCCAATTTTACCCCTATTAAAAATATGTTATGAATTAAAAAATAAAAAAGGAATATCAATAGTTGTTGGATAAAACTATAATTATAAATTATTAGTAAGGACAAATTAGTCAGAAAATATGCATTTAATGCTAGCCTTACTTTCCCATGAAAAGGTAAAGTAAAACCCAAGGAGGGAGGATGACTTCACTTTCCCCCCTACTTTCCCTTATGCAAGGCAATGATTCCCATGCCTGACTTACCAAACATGGGAAAACAATTGATTTCTCATCCCCAAGTTTCCTTTCCCATGTTGCATTGATTCTTCTCTAACATTGTCCAAAAAGCAGCTACCTTCAAATTTATGGGCAATTGTATTGTAAATAGCTCTAGCAATTGTTGTTTTACCTATTCCGCCAATTCCCCATTTCCCTACCATACAAACATTATTTTGCCCAACGTAAAAGCTTAACCACATGTCGTACATGAGACTCGATTCCAACTAGGTGATCTGCCACATTAAAGGCAATATCATTTAATACTAGTACCGAAATCTCTTCAACGATGTCATAAATAAATTTAGATTCATGCCTGCCAATAAAAGCATATGAAACATTAGATGAATGGCAGTTTCATTTGCTAAATTTGTTTGGAAAAAAGATAGAACATGAAAACTAGAAGACAATTCTGCTTGATTAAAAGTGACAACGCTTTAAATCAAGGACCTTAAATTTATTTCCATTATTTACCTTCAAGGGCAAAATAGTCATGAAAATAAGTAATAAATGCAAATTAGGTTAGCTACTATTAGTTATGTGTGTTCTTGTAGTGTATGGTGCTCAGCAAATTTACGTGTAAGAAATGCCACTGGGACAAATCTGCTGCTTCTACAAGAGCTGCTTTCCATCTCATCAGCAACTTGTTCATATCATTCTTGAAGTTGCATTCATGGTTAGCAATTGCCTCTCCAAAACTACCTCTCTGGTGCCGTACATGGGAGGGATCCACTTTGTAAAAAATTGGAAAAACCATTTGTTGCTTTAATTCTCTACATTGAGCGAATTCATCCAAGCATCACGTAGAGGATGCATAGTTTTCAGAGAATATGATGAGAGAAATCATTGACCCTTGAATTGCTTTGAGAAGTGCTAGCGATATATATATTCCTCCTTCAAGCTTGTCATTATCTATGAAGGTGTTGATCCCCTTCCGATCCAAACTGCTATGCAAATGGTCTGTAAAATTGTAACGTGTATCCTCACCTCTAAAACTGAGAAAGACATCGCATGTCCATGACTGGGGGGAAGAAGAAGATGAGGAAGAAGCCCCATGAATGGTAATTGAATCCATAAACAGTCTGAAAGAGTTTGTATTGCTAACTCATGTCGATGACTTTGTATATTGATTGGCCTCATAATTACGAAGCAGCCTGCTCCTTCCATTGTGAATCTGAAGTCAACCGGTCAAGGAATAATAGAACAAGACGAAAAGAAAGAGCCACGTTTGCTTTCGGTGCAACTTCCAATCAAATTTTTAATTTTTTTTTCTTTCTAACTTTAAAGATTTCTTGTGAGTGAATGACTTTCACAAAGTTAATGACTTTTACTTTGTGAGTAAGTAATATACTTTCATATACTTTTATCATACAATTTTACATACTTTTATCTACTTTTTTTGAATATTTATTTTATGAATAGTATTTGTACTTTTTGAAAAATGTTCTCTCACATCTCTCGGTGAAAAACTAACAGGGAGAAATTGCTTTCCGTGCAAATTTAAAAGCTAGAATTAAATACATCCCTTAAGATTCCTCTCTTAAGTTTTGATCATAAGGTAATTAAAGAACTACAATTAAGGTACCATGGAGGTAGGGCTGGGAATTTAATCTGCCAAACCGACCGAACCGTATTGGTTTGGTTTACGGTTTCAAATTTCAAAGTGGTTGGTTCAGCCCAACCGAACTAAGTGTAAAAATGCTAAATATATTAGAAAATTGGTGCATGACGATAATGTTATTACTGCCCTTGTTACTATGCTTCTGCATCTATATTAATTCTATCTTATATAGTTATTTGTATTTGTAACTGACGGCCTTTAGATTTGAATTATGAATGCATTCTATCATCTTTCTAATAAATTTGTTGCTTAAGATCCAACCTTCATCTCCACACCCCCATACCATGATGTGCATTCATGATTAAGAAGTGCCTCGTCAAAAAACTACCCTTTTGTACATCTGAAGGATCCACTTTGTAAATTGCTTCATCTCTTGACATTTGAGGATCTTCTCTTGACGAGTTCCTCTAAGCACCACTCTGAAAATGTGCATACTTTTTATAGACTGCACGAAGCAAATTCTTGAAGATAAACAACAATCAAATTGCAGAATCAGCATATCATTATTCTGAATTAAACAAACCCCCTTGAGAAGAAGGTCAGGCGATGCGCGCATGGACCATTGAGAGAAAGGCTGCACTGCACATTGGGGTTTTCTGCCAAAATTATATGTGGTGCCTAGAAAGTCCGAGTCATCATATTTTAGTGGAATTGAATACTCATTATGAGGAAGGGATCAGGATGAGTCGGTTGACAAGACAAGACAAGACATTAGGCTAACGGGATGTTTATAGACAAAGGGATAAAATGATCTTTTCACATATTGATATATAGGGGGATTCTCCAATGCGAACTCTAAGATGCGGATTGGTTGCGAATTTTTGTTTTTAACCGTTGGATGGCTTGTGTGGCTTTATTTTCTTTCTTTTCGCTCTTCATCCAACGGTTAAAAACAAAAGTTCGCAACCAATCCGCATCTTAGAGTTCGCATTGGAGAAGGCCCCTTGATATATATATATATATATATATAAATATTTTCGGTTACAACATATTGATATTTTCACATGATGACGCTTTGTTCTAAAAGAATCACCAAATTGTATACTTATCCTGAATTGCAAATGAAACCCAACTATAAGGACCTCATTGCAAAACTACATGAACCTAAAGGTCGACAAAGAAAACAGTGTCGAATTGCACACCCAACCCCCCCAACCACCAGAAACCCAACAAAACCCTACAAAGAAAAAGGACTTGGATGCAGTTAAATTTTACTTAATTGGAAGTCGCCTGTCTACAAAATTTCATTTTTATATACATAGTCCATTGATGAATTTCTCAAATAATTTTATTTGAGGAACATCTTTTAAGGTACCCTATGAATTTTTTTCAATGATCCAAATAATTTATTTTTAAGTCTATATTGAAAGATCATCCTGACAAAACATTAGACAAATTGGAAATTGTTTTGACATTCAATTGTGTCCTACAAAATCAATGAACTCAGTGCTTCAAGAAAGTACTAAAATTTTAATAACTCAATCAAGTAGTCAAATGATACTGGATTTAAGTGATTTTTTGTAGAGATGATCTTTGAATAATTATCTAAAAATAGATGATTTGAATTAGTGGAATTCAATATGAAGTGGGGCCCTACAAGGGTGTCCCTCAATGAAAGCTCCTTATATATAGGGATATGATTTCCCCACTATCATTTTCTCCACTTACACCCACTTTTGCTTTTTTAATACTTTTTAATCAATTTTGTTTCCTATTGAGATGAGCGATAATATATTAAAGTCACACATACTACACCGATGTTAGGACTCGAATTCAAGACCTTTCATAGATGAATCAATTACTCAAAACCACTACATCAGCGAATTCTTTACAAATTTTCTCAAATATTTAAATAAAGATAATCGAATTTATAAGCTCGAAATTCAATAATGCAGAACTTCCTTAGTTCTTACAAGAAAAATAATTAAATAAACAAAATCAGAAATAGACAACTAACAAGGGTTTAGGGTTTAGAGAATATGAGAATACAAATTCTTGAAGCTAAAATAACAATCAAGCTGCAGAATCAGCATTTTTATTATTCTTAATTAAACAAATCCCTTGTCAAAAATGTCAGGTGGGGTGGGGCGCGCATGGTCAACATCAACAGAGGCTGCACATGCATTGGTGGGTTTCTCTGCCAAAATTCTATGTGGTGCCTAGAAACTCCAAGTCATCATATTTGTAGAAACTATTACTTATTATGAGAAACGGTTCAAATGAGTCGGCCGACAAGACAAAAACACTAGGGTCCAGAATTGTAAATGAAACCCAACCATAAGGACCTCATTGCAAAACTACATTAACCTAAAGGTCGACAACAAAGAAAACAGTGTTAAATTGCACACGGCAAATCCAATCACAGACGTTGTATAATCTTATGGTATTCTAATAAAGCATCTTTTTCAACCAAAAGAATAAAAAAAACCTAATCACCAGTAACCCCACAAAGAAAAGGGACTTGGGACCGTTGGATTGTTCATCTGATACACTGTTGGATCTTTCAGTTCATTTTGCTTAGGGGGGATTGGCAACGTGTCAAGCTACAAAGTTTCCTCAAATATATAATTAAATTAAATTTAAGTAAAAATAAATCAAGATTATCTACTTCATAAGCTTGAATTCAATAATGCAGAACTCCCTTAGTTCTTACAAGAAAAATAATTAAATAAAAAAAATCATAAAGAGAAGGGGTCCAACTTTGTGATTAATCCAGAAGACAAAGAAGGAACGTCCAAATCTCAATATAGCTGGTGGAACTCACCAATTACTGCCACGTGGCGCCAATAATTTCTTTTTATAGATATTTTCTCAAATCTTCCACCCACTTCCTTCCTTCCTTATATACGCAAGAGAACCCAGCTCCAAGTCCACTCTCTGCCTTCTCCCTAGTAAACTTCGCTGTACTCTGTTTCTGTATGTGTTTTGAACAGTCAAAGAGTTGTTTTCTGTTTGTTGGGGTTGTGAACAGAGATTTAGAGAGAAATTGGAGATGGCAAAACAGAGCTACTTGAAAATGATGACTGAATCAGATGCAAATGAATTGATCCACTCCGATCTCAAAGACCTTGCCACTGCTGCTAAAAAGCTTGCCAACCATGCCATCCATCTGGGCAGCTTAGGCTTTGGCACCTCTTTCCTCAAATGGGTTGCTTCTTTTGCTGCAATGTATGCTCCTCTCCTTATTATTGAGAATTTTTTGGTTGATCTTTGTCTCATGAATTTAATTTTTAACAGATATTGATTCATATGTGTTTCTGGGTAATAGTTTAATCATGTTAATTTCATATACTTGATCTATTAAGTGACTCTGTCTGTCTTACAAAATACACGATCTGTTCTGTACTGAAAATTCTGTGCTTATTTCTACTTTGGTTTTCAAAGTTTTGATTGTGATTGCTCTGTAACTAAGATTTTTCATTTGTATGTTTGATGGATAGCTAAAGTTGAATTTTTTGTCAGTTATTTCTTTTACAGATTTGTGATGCGAACTTTTTGAGTGGTTTTCATGGTGTTTGTAATATCATTGCGAATATATAGACTTCTGAGTGAGTGCACAGTCATTGACAGTGGCACAGATTGTCAATTTATCACATTTTTTCTGATGTAAAGTGATTTGATTTGAGAAAATATGCACGACCTTACCTATTTCTATCTGTGCTTACTGCAGCTATCTGTTGGTCTTGGATCGAACAAACTGGAAATCAAACATCCTTACAGGGCTCTTAATCCCCTACATTTTCTTTACCCTTCCTTCAATATTGTTCAACTTCTTCAGGTTATTTTCTGTACTGTCACTGTGTATATTATCAGTTGCGTATTTCCTATTATCTGTTCATTCTTTTCTCTCCCTCTAAACTCTTCTAAATGGTTAATTTCACAGGGGACAGATTGGAAGATGGATTGCTTTAGTTGCTGTCATCTTACGGATTTTCTTTCCTAAACATTTCCCAGGTAAAATGCAAATTTGATTCCCAGTGCTGAGTTATAATGTTTATGTTAGCTGGGGAAGTTGATTCATATTATGTTACCTAGAAGTTGATCCTTCGTTTTCTGTTTGTGCTTGCTGGTTATGATGGTAACCTCCAGAGTGGCTTGAATTGCCGGCTGCGTTGATTCTTCTTATAGTCGTTGCTCCTAGTTTAATTGCAAACACCGTGAGGGGCGACTGGATTGGCGTTGTAATATGTCTCATCATCGCTGGTTATTTGCTGCAAGAACACATCCGGGCAGCCGGTGGGTTCAGAAATGCTTTCACAAAAGCCAATGGCGTATCGAATACCGTTGGCATAGTTATTCTGTTCGTCTACCCTGTTTGGGCATTGGTGCTTGACATCCTATAGACTTTACAACCATTCTTGCCATCATGTGGAGTCTTCTGTGGTTTGGACATTGTGTTAAATTCCTTTTTTTAATTTAATTCATGTAGACACCAACAAAATTCATATTTTCGTTGTGTTTGCATATGAGTCTTGTAGTGTATTTATGAAAATGTGAGCAGAAACCTTGTGCAAGAGACTTATTTCTCTTTGATGTAGTGAGAGCTCAGTATTTGTTCAATGATTCTTGAAGGACCTTTTCTTATTATCTTATGTGATAAACATCATATGTTACTGGAACTCTTTTCTTCAACAACAAAAGAAGAATGAAACACAACTTAATTAGAAGGAAGACAAGAAACAAGGAGTGAGAGAAATTCAAATGCGAAATGCGACTTACCCAGCATTACATTTGAATGCAATAATTAGGGGAAAACTTTGTTTTGGGCACTGGCAAATCATCTTTTATCACTAGGTGGACTCCGCAGCTTTCGGAAAACACTGAACCTTCACTGGTAAGGTCAAAACTAACTTGGCACTTATAAGGTGGCGAGCCACTTCTTGTCCTGGCTATCATTGTATGGAATGGGATATAATACAGCCACAGATGAGCTGACTCCATCTCTTTCGAATCGAAATAAACTGCATGTTCATGAGAACATACTTCATCCATGTAAACTCTGGCTATCAAGCCACAATTGCCAAAACTGTGTTGCTTGATTTCAACAGCAGCACAGAGAGCCAACCCTGTTTTTGACCATTTGAAATTGGGAGGGACTTCAACAGAAACTTCACATTCACGACGCTCCTTCAAATCCCTACAACAGCTGAACCACTTTGGAACCTCACTTCCTGGAAACACAACCTCAACCACAGATTGTTGGGCGAGAAACAGAGAGGACAGAACAACCGGACACAGTACAATCTTTTTCATCTTTGCCACACCGGCCAGATTGTCACACAGTCTCCGGCAATTAGACAAGTTCATCCAACCAATCATATGCGAGTCTCTGCCTTCCAGAATGTTTGACAAGTTCGAAAATTCTTCCAATGATATGCAATCAGTTGCATCCACTCGTTCTATTCCGGATGGGAGTTGGGGAATTTCTCCCAGCCTCTTACAGCCACGCAAGTTAAGCATCCGCAAGTTGACAAATTTTCTAATGCACAAGGGAAGATTAACAAAATCGCTTCCTGAGAGATCAAGTACTTCTAAAGTGGACCCGCAATCGAGAGTCTGCAGGAAATTACTTTCTGATAAATTGCATCTTCCCACATCGAATTTCCAGAGCTTGGGAAATGCTAAGGAGCCATAGTTTCCACGTGAAATGTTTGAAGACTTAGTTGGAAGCACTAAGGAAAGTGCTTCTGCACTGCATGAAGGTTCAGGGTTAACCTTATTCGGAAATGTAACAAGTTTTTGGCATTGATAGATGGAAACCATCTTTAGATGCTGCAACCGATAAATGCTGCATGGAAGACTTGTAAGGTTCTCACATCCATGTATATATAACTTTTCAAGACCAATGGGATTTCCAATTGACGAAGGCAATTGTTTGATGGCAGTTCGGGATAGATCCATCCATATTAAGGATTTCATATTCCCCTCTATTTCAGGGAAATTCTCAAGCCTTGTGCAGCCTTCAAGATTCATCCTTCGCAGAGATTTCAAGTTCATTCTTCTTGGAAAAACTCTAAGGTTATAGCACCCATTAAGCCTCAAGTGAACAAGTTTATCAAGGAACCCAACAGAAGGATCAACCTCAACTAAACTTCCACAGTACTTCAGATTCAATTCCTCTAAGTTCGGGATTTGAGAGAAGTTGGGAATTTTCGTTAGGAACTTACAGCTTTCAAAATTTATACATTTCAGATGTTGTGAACTCTGTGAGACAACAACCACAAAAAAGAAAGATGGGATCAAATGATAAGCTTTAAAGAAAGCATATTGAGTTGAACAAGCTTTATATACCTTGAATCCCTCCCCTAGTCGTAACAGGCCGCTGCGAGGCATATTGAGTTGAACAAGTTTCCTTGGATTAAAATTTGATGGCAGAGATTGACACGGACATTCAGGCCAGTCAAGGAACCTTAGCTCATTGGGCAGATAATCGATGTCTCCAGAAAAACGAGCATTGCAGTTGATAAAAACTTGAAGATTCTTCATTTGTGAAAAACTTTGAGCATTCAAGCATATTTCATATGACTCGGGCAACTTTACAACGATTCCTTTAATTTTACTTGTTCCCTAGTATGAAAAATCAATAGCCCGAAGAAAGTAAGTTCATCAAATAAGAATGCAAGTGTTCAAATTTATTCTATTAAGGATTTTAACAAGAAAACTATATCCTGCATAATTAAGCTGTTGCTTTATTGAATTGAATAAACACTGTATGCATATATAGAAGCATTCAAACACTAACTGACAAGTAAATTAATAAAACACTAAACAAATTTCGATTTTTTTTTCTTTTCTCTTGGGATGATCCATCAAGGGAAACCTGAAAAGGGAAATGTTCAAATCAATCACAGAGTAGAATCAGAAAAGTGTTGAGTGTGTATAAATCATACTTACTGTGTTTTCCGTTAGAACATGGTAAATATCCTCGTGAAACCACAATCTGCTACGATTACCAGGCTCAGTTGGTGACTCTTGGCGAACGATTTCTTTACCCATTTCTTCTAGCAAGTCATGCATCCCAATATGATCACCCTCAATATTTATAAGAGCCTTCTCCATGAGTACTTCAATACCATACTTAGGGTTCAGCTCACAACATTCCAGTATTCGCATCACATAGTCCTTATTTTCACCTTTATAAAAACATGCAATATCAAGGAAAATTTCTTTCACCGGATCTTCTAGTGCATAATAACTTACTTTGAGAATTTCTTGAATCTCTTGGTTAGGAACTCTTCTGTAATTATCTAATGCTGCTTGCCACTGATGTATACTTCTACCACATAGAAGTGAACCTAAAACAATCAAAGCTAATGGAAGGCCATGAGCATATTGTACTACACTCATTACAAGTTTCACATAATTATCATCCAGACGTCTATCTCTGAAGGCATTCCAAGTAAATAGCTTCGAAGCTTCATGATGATCCAATTCTGTGACCTTGTATATGTGATTAACTTGGTGAGCAACTAGCAAATGCTTATCCCTTGTGGTTATGATAATTCTACTGCCCAAACCAAACCAATCAGACCCTCCAGCTAATTTGTTTAACTGGTCCAAATGATTCACGTCATCAAGAATTAAGAGAACCCTTTTATGGCTCAACCTTTGCTTTATCACATTCATTCCTTTATCAACATTAGTCACCTTCAATTCTGTTCCCCCTATTACCTCAGAAAGAAGAACGTTTTGTAGTTGGACGACACCTCCATGTCTCATTGTGGTTTCTCTAACATTTGCTAAAAAACAGCTACCTTCGAACTTATAGGAAATTGAGTTATAAACGGCTTTAGCAAGTGTTGTCTTACCTATTCCACCAGTTCCCCATATCCCTACCATACGAACTATATTTCTCCCAACATCTAAAAGCTTATCCATCTCTTGAACACGAGATTCGATTCCAACTGGGTACTTCGCCACATTCAAATAGGTTCGATTTAATAGCCGCATTGAAATCTCTTCCACCACATCATGAATGAATTTTGATTCATGCCTGCATGTTAGAAGCATAAGAAGCCTTTAATGTAAGGGTATATTTCCATGAATGTTTAAAAGAAAGGCATTGAATTAAAAAAAAACACAAAAAGAAGAGAATTTCGCACGATTAACCAAAAAAAACCACCTTAATTAATACTAGTTTCATTAAATTTCCCTTAATACTAGTTTCATTAAATTTCCCTTAAGATATTATGGCTTACTAGCTTTCATTACACATACTACAATGTCATCTGATCAAAGTCATTCATTTTTTAGATAATCATTGAGCACTATTTTATAGATATTAGGATTTTGGAACCTAAACTAATTTTCAACTATTATAAAAAAAAAATAATATAAATGTAAAAAAACCCGCAAGCCTATAATAAAAGCTGGTAAGCCGCTATAGTGGTTAGAAATATACCCTTCCCAAAAAGCCCAGCCTGACAAATTTGCTGCTTCTGTAAGAGCTATCCTCCACTTGGCCACGTTCTCTATGTTATTCTTGAACTGACCTTCATGGTTGGCAAGTGCTTCACCAAAATTACCTTTCTGATTTCGCACATCCGAAGGATCCACTTTGTAAAAAATTGGAAAAACCATTTGCCCTTTTGATTCTTTACATTGCAGGATCTTAACTAGCTCATCCAAGCACCACCTTGACCATGCATAGTTTTGGGAAAATATGACAATACAAATCCTCGACTCTTCAATTGCTTTAAGAAGGGCTGGTGATATCTCTTCTCCTCGTCTAAGCTCCTCCTCATCTACGAACGTTTTAATTCCCTTCTGAACCAAATTGCTGTACAAATGGTCTGTAAAATTGTAGCGAGTATCGTCACCTCTAAAACTCAGAAAGACATGGTATGTCCAAGAATGGTTGAAAGAAGAGGAGGAAGAGGAGGAAGAGGCTCCTAATATCTGAGTGGTCATTGGATCCATGTCGTTTGATTATGTTGCATATATGCCTGAGAAGGAGAAGTAATAGGCTGAAAGAGTTGGGAATAATATATGTCGTTTGATCAAGGTGGATGTGAATTTGAAGTGAAGGCAATAATAAGATCAAGCAAAAGGAAAAAGAGAAAAGAAATGCCAGTGCGTTGACTGTCTGTGCAACTTTCAGAGTTCACAGGTGTTTATCAATGACCTTTTCCTTTCATCCATGTGTTGTGTTTTTTTATTCTCTTGATTTTGATGATAGAGATAGGACCAGATTTTCTATAGAGTTTTGTCGATCTCCAACTCAAAACCAGTTGGCATCTATTAAATTGTAGGAACTTGAGTTTTGGCATCTAATCACAGGGTGACACGTGGATAGGGGAAGATTCCTTAGGTCAAATAATTGTGTTAATTAAACTCGATTTATGATAATAATATCTCCCTAAATCGAGGATCAGATTTCTAGTAAATCTCCTCGATTTCATCTCATTTACCCTCCGTTTGGATGAGGAAAAAAAATTCTGTGTTTATTTCTACATTGGTTTTTCAAAGTTTTGATTGTGATTGCTCTGTAACTAAGATTTTTCATTTGTATGTTTGATGGATAGCTAAAGTGGAATTTTTTGTCAGTTATTTCTTTTACAGATTTGTGATGCGAACTTTTTGAGTGGTTTTAATGGTGTTTGTAATATCATTGCGAATATATAGACTTCTGAGTGAGTGCACAGTCATTGACAGTGGCACAGATTGTCAATTTATCACATTTTTTTCTGATGTAAAGTGATTTGATTTGAGAAAATATGCACGACCTTACCTATTTATATCTGTGCTTACTGCAGCTATCTGTTGGTCTTGGATCGAACAAACTGGAAATCAAACATCCTTACAGGGCTCTTAATCCCCTACATTTTCTTTACCCTTCCTTCAATATTGTTCAACTTCTTCAGGTTATTTTCTATACTGTCACTGTGTATATTATCAGTTGCATATTTCCTATTATCTGTTCATTCTTTTCTCTCCCTCTAAACTCGTCTAAATGGTTATTTGCACAGGGGACAGATTGGAAGATGGATTGCTTTAGTTGCTGTCATCTTACGGATTTTCTTTCCTAAACATTTCCCAGGTAAAATGCAATTTTTATTCCCAGTGCTGAGTTATAATGTTTATGTTAGCTTGGGAAGTTGATTCATATTATGTTACCTAGAAGTTGATCCTTTGTTTTTCTGTTTGTGCTTACTGGTTATGATGGTAACCTCCAGAGTGGCTTGAATTGCCTGCTGCGTTAATTCTTCTTATAGTCGTTGCTCCTAGTTTAATTGCAAACACCGTGAGGGGCGACTGGATTGGCATTGTAATATGTCTCATCATCGCTGGTTATTTGCTGCAAGAACACATCCGGGCAGCAGGTGGGTTCAGAAATGCTTTCACAAAAGCCAATGGCGTATCAAATACCGTTGGCATAGTTATTCTGTTCGTCTACCCTGTTTGGGCATTGGTGCTTGACATCCTATAGACTTTACAACCATTCTTGCCATCATGTGGAGTCTTCTGTGATTTGGACATTGTGTTAAATTCCCTTTTTGTGTTTAATTCATGTAGACCCCTACAAAATTCGTATTTTCGTTGTGTTTACATACGAGTCTTTTAGTTTGTACTAGCAGAGGTGCCCGCGTGATGCTGCGGATTTTAAACTGTCTGAAATGTGTATAAAGTTATAAAAATATGTAGCAAGTTTAAGTTACAAAATAAAGACTAATAACATGTTTTATATATAGAAGGATTTTGACCTTGAGGACCATTTATGAACTCTAAATCCTTTATTTTTTTCATTTTTAAGTTTTATGAATTTTAAATGATTTTTTTAAAAACTCCATTAGTTAGTTAATGTGGCATATATGTGGAGCCCACATCTTCAATAATGTAGTGTTACGTGTATTTAAAAATGGTGAGAGGGAAGACTTTTCCTTTTGTGTAAGAACCGATAAGATTTTTTTTTCTTTTAATGTGAATCAGAAAAGGAGAAGGGGCATTTCCATCATTACATTGTTCTTAATTTTATACATAAACGTCACTTATAAAATAAGTATATTAAATGGGGCTTAACAATTGTAGTATTCTAATTGTCTAGAGCAAAGTTATATTTATACACACCAAGATTAAACATACATTTAATTACATGAGACATAAACTCTCTCTATATATTAATTAAAACATACATATAATTATAAGTAATATATAATTTATAGGAAGTTAAAATAATTATAAAAAAAAAAAAAAAAAAAAAAACAATCTTGGCCTTTTGTTGGGCCCGCCTGTCTCTCTCTATTTTTCTTTTTCTTTTTTCTTCTTCTTCCTCTTTCCGTTTGTCTCCATCTATTCCTTTCTCTCTTTTTTTAGTTTTTATATTTATGTATTTTAGTAAAAGGAGAAGGGGAAAAAGGGAGGATCAGAAAAGGTTAAGTGGAGGGCATTTTTGGCAATTCACTGTGCTGAAGAAAAGACAAAACTGAAAACAACATTAAAAAGAGGGGCATTTCCGTCATTACACTGTGCTTAAGAACAGTGTAGGTGTGTATTGCCAATTAGGATATATATAATTTCTGAAAATGTGAGCAGAAACCTTGTGGAAGAGACTAATTTCTCTTTGATGTAGAGAGAGCTCAGTATTTGTTCAATGATACTTGAAGGACCTTTTCTTATTATCTTATGTGATAAACATTATATGTTACTGGAACTCTTTTCTTCAACAACAAAAGAAGAAAGAAATACAAGGAGTGAGAGAGAACCAAATGCGACTTTACCCAGCATTACATTTGAAGGAAATAATTAGGGAAAAGCTTTGTTTTGGGCACTGGCAAATCATCTTTTATCACATAGTCGGTGGACGCCGCAGCTTTCGAAAAACACTGAACCTTCGCTGGTGGCAAATCACTTCTTGTCTTGGCTATCATTGTATGGAATGGGATATAATACAGCCACAGGTGAGCTGACTCTTCTCTTCTTCTCTTTCGAATCGAAATAAACCGCATGTTCATGAGAACATTCTTCATCCATGTAAACGCATGTTCATGAGAACATTCTTCATCCATGTAAACTCTGGCTACCAACCAACAATTGCCAGAACTGTTTTGCTTAATTTCAACAGCAGCACAGAGAGCCAACCCTGTTTTTTACCATTTGAAATTGGGAGGAATTTCAACAGAAACTTCACATTCACGACGCTCCTTCAAATCCCTACAACAGCTGAACCACTTTGGAACCTCATTTCCTGGAAACACAACCTCAAACACAGATTGTTCGGAGAGAAACAGAGAGGACAGAACAACAAGACACAGTACAATCTTTTTCATCTTTGCGACACCGGCCAGATTGTCACAGAGTCTCCGGCAATTAGACAAGTTCATCCAACCAATCATATGCGAGTCACAAAGTTGCAACACCCCAGCTGGGACTGGGAGCACTATCAAGGATGATGACACGGCTATGGATGTGTTTTGAAATTTAACGTCTCAAAGGGATTTGGACCGTTTGGTTCCAAATGAAGACCTTTACATCTAGAAAATTCGAAGCTCAGCCATGGTGTTTCTGAATTCTGACGAGTAAACATCAGCCATCAGCAAGCATGGAATTAGCAAAAGGGCATTGCGTTTGGTGTTTCTGACCATTACTTTTGTGCTCATCAAAAATGTTTTTTTTCTTGCCTTTAGGTTTAGACATAATAACAGGTCGAAGCATGCTCTGGTCCCAAGTCCCCCAATGCTTTTCTGTCAAGCACCACCGCAGCAATAAGAAAAGACTCAAAGTTGTTTCCAAAATACCAAACCTGTGAACCAATTGGGAAATCAACATATTCAAAACTTCAGAATCCTAAGAACCCAACAAACAGAATCTCATCTACTGAGGCAAATAGATAGAGATGAGATGAGAGGGCAGGGGTTTGTTTTCAACGCTATCCACGACATATTCACCTTGAGACAGTTAAATTCGATTCATTCTTCTTCCTCTGCATGATTTCATTGCCTCTCTGGCTGACCAATGTCATCTGCATTAAAAACATCATTATCTTTCATGAACGAGATTAGAATTATCCTCAAATGAGTCCATAAGAAGTGATCAAGTACGTAATGTGAATAAAGTTGTATAAATTGATGGATAAATTAACTTATGCAAAATGGTTATTAGGAAAAATTATCTTGAGCTCGCCCAACAATCGTGTACCAAAAATGAAACAGAACTGTACTTTGGTAGCTTGTTGGAGCAACGATAAAATATTCAAAATTAGCTAAAATAGCTTTCTAGGCTATATTCAGGAGTACTTAAATCACAGGTGAGGTGACCAGGTTTAACCAATGGCCTTGACAGTTATATATCATCACAGGAAATTCAGGGGCAAACAGAGAAGAAAGAGCTCACCATTATCTCCTGTGTGTGTTGGGCTATCTGGAAGGCCATTCTGAGGTCTGCAAGTGAATCCAATGCCTCAACTGGAGCCGCAAAGTTTTTTGGAAGTACAAGAATCAGTGGTTAAATCAAAGCCGGAAGAACACTTGAGGAAACCCATAAATAAACGCACTTTGCTCCTACCAGAGGAATCAGTGAAAAATATCGACTTGGATGGTGCTTGTGATGCGGGGGCAGGAATAATCACTAGGGAGTGTCTCGCCTGTGTGGTAGGGGGCCAAGACCGGAGCTTTACTGCCTCATTAGCAGTAGTTGCATTTGTGAAAGCCCCTCTTAAACTTGCGAAAACAACTCTTGAACTTGGACAGCATTGTTGGGGTTGATGACTGCACCCCCTTCCTTTATGTCCACTAGTATCTACATCGAATGAAGGACGAGCTTTCAATTTCTTCTGGAACAATAGCTTCATTACTTTCCGTCTCTCTCCCCAACATGAGGAAACATGCAAAGCCCTAACCAACAACAAATAGGAGAACTAATGCAGCAACACCAAGGAGAAAATAAGGCTGAGCCAAACAGCAATCTGTTCTGCTATAAAAACCACAACGCAGCAATCTGTTCTACCCACGGGCTTGAGAATGTCAGCTTGTAAGAAGGATGCAAATCCTTATCATCCCAATCACATTTGAATGCTACTGTCCTTTCCCTTTGGAGGATTGATCAATTGGTATCTTCCTGGACATACCCACGCCTCTTTACTGAGGTCTTCATCCTGGTGGCATTACTAGGTGGACTCCGCAGCTTTTCACAGCTTTGCTAATACGCACAAAATGAACTCGGATTGTAGGCAAATAAGGCGGCATCACCCATGTTCTTTTCACATTTCTTTTCGTGCGTGCCATTATCGACATCAAATAATGAAAAGGGATATATTTCAGCCACACATAACTCGAGTATTTCCCTGTTAAACGAATTCTATCAGCACATTCATCGAAGTAAATATCAATAGCAAACTCCCTGATGCTGGGTTTAGCACTAAAAACTAACCTATTTTTGGTCTTTTCGAGAAAAGCACAAAAAGAAATTCCTTTGTTCTCCCAATTGAAATTTTGAGAGGTTTTAATAGAGAATTGACATTCGCAAAGATCCTTCAAATCCTTACGATAACTGAACCACTTTGGAATTCCCCTTCCTGGAAATTCAACATCGACACAAGATCGGAGAGAGATGAGAAAGAGAGAGAAGAGATTGACTTGATTTATGAACATATTTTTCTTCTTTGCAATTCGAACCAGATTGTTACGCAGTCTCCAACAATTAGTCAATCTCATTTCCATGAACATTTGAGACTCTTTACGTTCCAAAATGTTGGACAATTTTGAAACTCTTTCCAATGATAAGCAATCACTCACATCTAAAAATTTCAATGCTTGCGGAAGATCTGGAATTTCTCTAAGTCTCTTGCAACCAACCAACCAAAGTTCATTCAAGTTGACAAAGTTAATAATGCATACGGGAAGACTAACGAAATTGCTTCCTGATAGACCAAGTCTAGTTAATGTGGTCATGCAATCAAGAGTCAGAAGGAAATCGGCAATGTCTGAAAGATTGGATCCCCCCACATAGAATTTAGATAGCTTGGGAAACGCAAAACTGCCTCCATGAAGAGTCACATGTGATTCTGCACTCCTTGAATCTTCAGACTTCGCCATTTTAGGAAATGAAACCAATTTTGAGCATTTACGGATAGAAATTTTCTTTAGGTGCTTCAACTCATAAATGCTGCATGGCAGATTTGTAAGGTTTTCACATCCGGTAAATTTCAATTTCTTGAGCCGAGTGAAATGTCGAATTGACGATGAAGGCAATTCTTTGATGGAAGTCCTTGATAGATCCAGGTATTTCAAAGATTCCATCTTCCCCTTAATTTCAGGAAAATTCTCAAGACTTATGCAACCTTTAAGATTCAACTCCAGCAGAGATTTCAAGTTGACAATTCTTGGAAACAGAGTAAGACGACGGCATCCCCTAAGAGTCAACTTAACAAGCTTATGAAGGAATCCAGCAGAAGGATGAAGCTCAACTAAACTTGTACAATAGTTTAGATTCAACTGCTCCAAGTTTAGGACTCCAGAGAAGTCAGGGGTTTTTCTTAGGAATTCGCTGTGCTCCACATTTATAAATTTCAAACTCTGTCCCACAAAACAGGGAGAAAAAGAGAGAAGATGGCATCATAAGCTTTAAAGAAACTTACAACATGCTAAGAAGAAAGAGAAAAAAATGAACTCCTGAAAATACCAGTCATTTTAAATACCTTGAATTTCAAATCCAGTCGTAAAATGCAGCTGCGAGGCAAAGTAAGACCAACAAGTGTCTTTGGATTAAAATTGGCTGGCAAAGATTGTGACGGATATTCAGGCCAGCTAAGGAGCCTCAACTCATTGGGAAGATAATCAACTTTTCCAGACAAGCGCGCATTATGATTTATAAAAAGTCGAAGATTTTTCATCTTTGAGAAGCTTTCAGCATTCAAACATACCTCATCTGACTCAAGCCCAGCAGGCAACTTCACCATAATACCTTTGATCTTATCCGTTCCCTAGTATGAAAAAGCAATACTATTAACAAAGGACAATTTTTTTTGTGAAATAAAAATAAAATGTTTTAAATTATATATTCTACTTACTGTGTTTTCTGTTAAAACATGGTAAACATCCTCGTGAAACCACAACCTACTACGTTTTCCAGGCTCAGTAGGCGACTCCTGGCGAACTACTTCTTTACCCATTTCTTGTATCAAGTCATGCATCCAAATGCAGCCTTCTTCCGTAATTTTTATAAGAGCCTTTTCCACAAGTACATCAAGATCATACTTAGGGTTGAGGTGACAACCTTCTAGCATTTGTATCACATAATCCTGACGTAGACCTTTATAGAAAAATGCAATATCAAGGAAAACTTCCTTCACCGCATCTTCTAGTGCATTATAACTTATTTTGAGAATTTCTTGAATCTCTCGGTTAGGAACTCTTCTATAACCATCTAATGCATATTTCCATTGATCTATACTTCTACCACATAGATTGGAACCCAGAACCATCAGAGCTAATGGAAGACCGTCAGCATAGTCTACTACATTGTTTGCAAGTTTCGCATAATCATCTTCTAAGTGTCCATTTCTTGAAAATGAATTCCAGCTGGCGAAGAGCTCTAGGGACTCATAATGATCTAACTTCTCAACCTCATATATTAGATTGACTTGATGAGCAATTAGCAAATGCTTATCTCTTGTCGTTAGAACAATTCTGCTGCCTGAACCAAACCAATCAGACCTTCCAACTAATTTGTTTAATTGGTCCAAATGATTCACATCGTCAAGAATTAAGAGAAGCTTCTTACCATTCAACATTTTCTTTATCACATTGACTCCTTTGTCAACATTGGTCACCTTTACCTTCTCCCCTAGAATCTCAGAAAGAAGAATGCCTTGTAGTTTGACTAAGCCTCCATACGGCATTGATCTTTCTCTAACATCATCTAGAAAACAGCTACCTTCAAACATGTGGGCGATGGAATTGTAAACAGCTTTGGCAATTGTTGTCTTACCTATTCCACCAGTGCCCCATATCCCTACCATGCGAACATCATTTCCTCCAACACCCAAAAGCTTATCTATCTCGCACACACGAGACTCTATTCCAACTGGGTACGTTGCTACATCCAAATACGCATGGTTTAATACTTGTAATGAAATCTCTTGAACGATGTCGTGAATACATTTTGATTCATGCCTGCAAGGTTATACAATATGCGAAAGATTAATGATGAATAACATTTTGTAATATTACATACATAGGCTTTTTATCACAAATGGTCCATGAGGTTTCGAAATTATCAAATTTCATCCCTAACGTTTTTTTTTCACACTAATGGTCCTTAAGGTTAGTCTCCACACATTAAAATGATCTCTGCCGTTAGCTTCCGTCAGATTTTCTATTAAATTGATGATGTGGCACATGTGTGGAGCCCACACATCTAATGGTATATTGCCACGTGGATTTAAATATAATATAACATATTTTTAAAACTTAAAATCCATTAAAAAAATAAATTAAAAGCAAGTTAAATCTTTTTAATATATTTTTAAATATCTTTCTCTCTCTCCCCCTCCTTGTGTTCTGTTTCCCTTTCCCCCTCGCAAACCCACCAGGGCGGTCCTATGCCTAAGGCAAGGTAGGCTGCTGCCTATCTCAAAATTTTCAAACATAAAAAATACCCATATATAATAGGCCAACTCATGTGAAACATACAAATCTATGCCCACCCAAAAAAGCAACCCACATGTATTCATAACCTAAAATTTCTCTCTTCTTTAATTATCTCCTCTTTAATTACCTACCCCAAATTTTAAGATGTTGTATATGACAACATTGAATCTAATATATTTTAAATAGGTTAGAAGTTATGTGTTCTAATCTATTCTAGTGCTTACTTAAGAATGAATTATAATTTGTTGACTTTGTTGAAATTAATTAGGTCTTTGATTTTTGGAATTTTGTTGAGTTGTTTGATTTGATATTGGTATTATTGAGATATTTGATTTGTTGTTGGTATGTTAATGTTTGATTAAAGGCATTGATGTTATTATGAGAATTTATTTGATTATTTGTTGGGATGTTGGATTAAATAGGTTATCTTTTGTTATGTTGGATCACAATCCAAACCCCAAGAAAACAAAGAATTTGTTGGAAATTTTTTTTTGAAGAAAAATAATAGGTTTTTTTTTTGTTGCTAAACTTTTATTTATGTATAGAGATGCATTTGAGGGTCAGGCTAATTATGTCCTCTTACTATAGGTGTATATTTTTATGTTTAGTAATGAGATTCACTCATAACATCGAGTTTTTAGTGTAAGTTTTGCCCCGCCGGATTTCGAATCCTGAATCTGCCACTGAAACCCACTCCTCTCTCCCTCCTCTTCCTCCCTTCGCTTTCTCTCTCCTTCTACCTGTGTTATCTTTCCCTTCCCCCCTCGCAATACCCACTTCTTTCTCTCTCTCTCAAATCATAGCATGAAATATATTTAAAAATATATTAAAAATTTTAAATTGCTTTTAATTTTTTAATTTATGAATTTTAAGTTTTAAAAATATTAAAAATCTATTATATTATATTTAAAACTACGTGGCTCTATACCATTGGATGTGTGGACTCCACGCATGTGCCACATCAGCAATTTAACAGAAAATTTGACAGAAGCTAACAGTAAGGACTATTTTGATGTGTGGAGGATAACCTTAAGGACCATTCGTGTCACAAAAAATACGTTAGGGACGAAAAGTGATAATTTCGTAAATCTCAGGGACCATTTGTGATAAAAAGCATATATATATATAATATACAGAGAGCTTCCATTGAGGGATCCCTCAAATAAGCTTATTTGAGGGACACCCCTTGTAGGCCCCACTATGGATTGTATTTCACTAATCCAAACCGTCTATTTTGTGGATACTCATTCAAAGATCATCTCTACAAAAAATCACTTGAATCCGATATCATTTGACCACTCAATTGTGTTATTGAAATTTGAGTACTTTCTTGATGCACCGTTGTTCGTTGATTTTGTAGGACACAATTGGATATCGAAACGGTTTCCGATTTGTCTAATTTTTTGTAAGGATGATCTATGAATGAAGACCTAAAAAATAAATGGTTTGGATCATTGAGAAAAAAATTGTAGGGTACCCTAAAGGGCGTCCCTCAAATAAAATTATTTGAGGGATCCCTCAATAGAAGGGGACTGTATATATATATATATATATGTGTGTGTGTGTGTGTGTACAACTCCCTTCTAAAAGGAATCCCCTCTTGACTATTTACAAAAATGGATCACTGGTTCGGATAACATGAACCGTTTATTTTTAAGGACATTATTCAAAGATCACTCTTATAAAAAATTACCAAAATTCGTTCATCAAAAAATTACCAAAATCCAAAATATTTAGTCATCTAAAAATACGGCAACAAATAGATTAATACAACTTTTCCTCTACAAGATGTTCATGGTGATAATCAAATGGTACGATTTCAGATTTTGCTAATTTAGCAGGGATAATTCTTAATTTGGGGATTGAAAAACTAGACGGTTTGTATGTATAAGGATCAGGTTCAAAGGACACACAAAAGCCACATCTTTAAACCTTGGATGTTCAAAAGCATTTGACATTAAAAACAATGCCTTTGTATATCGGTCCTGATCCTATTCTAACAGTTTCAATTTCGATTAAAAGATCAGAAATAAACAAGTTTAGTAAGCAGCTAAGGTGCGTGTTTGAAAATAAATATATACCCGTTGATGAAACACCATCCGGACAGATTGGCTGCTTTCGTAAGACTTCTCCTCCATCTTTGCACCTTCTCCATGTCATCTTTGAACTCGCATTCATAGTCAGCAAGTGCCTGACCGAAACTGCCCCTTTGATGCCGTACATCCGACGGATCCACCTTGTAAAAAACAGGCCAAACTATTTGCTCCCTTGTTTCTTTACTCTCAAGTATCTTGACGAGTTCATCCAAGCACCACTTCGAAGATGCATAGTTTTCGGAGAACACTATGATGGAAATCTTCGACTCTTCGATCGCTCTGAGAAGGGCCGGTGATACTTCTTCCCCTCTCTTAAGACCATCATCTATGAAGGTTCTAATTCCCTTCCGAGTCAAATTACTGTACAGATGATCAGTAAAGTTGAATCGCGTGTCCTCGCCTCTGAAACTCAGGAAGACGTCGTATGTCATTGAATGACTGTCGTTTGATTGCGTGCCGAAGAAGTAAACAGGCTGATCAAAGAACTGGGAAGGGCATGGCCTCTGGGTTTCTTTTTTTTTTTTATAATAAGAAAGCATCTTATGAGCGAGGGAAGCTGCGAGGAAGTTAGCTGCGAGCTTCAACTTCCTTTGTGAGAACACAGCGTAGTCGATGAAGGTGAAGGGAAGACAAGGAAAGGAAAGGAAACAAAGAAAGAGGAAGGGCCAGTGTGCTTCCGTTGAAACTTCAAACGTCTTTTCCAGGCGTAGTAGTTGGTGTGTTTCAGTGTTGTCTTTTAATTCTACTATAAACTAGTCTTTTTATATAATACTAATAAATAGTGGACGGTGGAATGGCGTCCATCACTAGGAAATTTCCTTGCATTAGGATGCTACGATTTTCTTATTATTTTAATTTTTGGTAAAGATGAACTTTTTCATTAATGAAGACCAAAGAGAGGTCATAGAACCGGGAGCTTCTATAGTGAGGGGAAAGTTATAAGGGGTTTATTTGAGGGGTATGTTAGAGCCGTTGGATTTCATCCAACGGTGAGTTTTTAAAAGAGGGTGCATGTAAAACCGGGTTGAAATCTGACCCGTTGGAAACCCAACTTCAGTTGAAGATATTTCCCTCTGAAAAATTCAAGAACACATTCCTCTGTTTTTTAATGCAACGCAAACCCAGAATTAGAAAGATCCAAAGCTCCCAAACCCTATAGTCGCTCCATTGTCATCAGCTCCTTGGGAGGCCTGCGATCTATGGCATCCTCGGTATGACGATTAATGGCTCTTATCTAGCTATTGCCCTGTTTTGATTCTATGGCTGAAGTGAAAACCCCTTCTCTTTTTCGTTCAGCACACGAGATTCTAGATGAAAGCAAAGTAGCATATCTGCTACACGCCGCAGCAGCATTTGTTCCTCGATTGTGGTAGAGATGGAGTCTCCACTACCAAAGAGTCTTCTCTAATGTCCACCACATTCTCTTAAGCTGATTGACTTCGGAGCTCCCGCTTGAGTTTGAGAGGTAAGTTTACTGTTGTTGGATTGATTTTATTGGGTTTGGTTTGTTTTTTGTGAGGGTGAGAAATTCGTCATTTGTGGCATCAATAATGCGTCATTTCTGCGATCAATTATGTGTTATTCTGCCTTTAATAATGGGTCAGTTTGCTATCAATAATGCGTCATTTCCTTATGAATATTCAATATATTTAGTTGATTGTTTTTGGTGAGGGTGGGAAATTATAAAATGTAGGTAAAAGATCCTAAACTTAGGCTTAATGGCATTAGGAGTAAGGATTTGGAGAGGATATTGGGAGAAGTTCTGTAATTGCTGGTTTGAATTACATTTGTGTTCTTAGTTGAACATGTTGGTTCTAATGTTATTTTTTCCAGATTATTGCACAAGAGATGACATAACTATTATTAAATTTTGTGTAATAATGGCTCTTACAAACAAGCTAGGCTATGCGTCTTTTTTGTGTCAATTTGGGCAATGTTTTGTGTAAGTGGAATACATTGATATGTTGTAATGCAGTAATGATTGATTAATTAATGAATTAATATTTGCTATGCAGTGATATAGAAGTAGTTAAAAAATATATGTGGGTAAAATGTCTGGGGGCTCAGAGAGTGATGACTGTGTAACAGCTAATGGGATGGTTTACATTCCTGAAGTAAGAAATGAGGAAACACCAGCGGTTGGGATGAAGTTCGACTCGCTTGACCTCGCTTATAATTTCTATAATAGATATGCATTCTTGGCTGGCTTTGGTATTCGACTTCATTCCAGCTTTCGGGGGACAAATAAGAAAGAGATTCTGAGGAAAGAATTTGTTTGTTGCAAACAAGGTGCATACAGGAAAGATGAAACTCGGGAGAGAAAAAGACAGCGGGGAATAAGTAGATGCAATTGCAAAGCTAAGATTGTGGTTGTGAAGACAAATGGGAGCAAGAAGTATGCCATCTCTCTTTTTGCAGAGGGACACAATCATAAGATGACAGCCTCAGAAAGAGTGCATTTATTGAGATCACACCGTCGTATTTCGGATTCTGCAAAAGTACTTACAAAACAGTTGGGCTCGGTTAATATCCCAATTCATCAGAAAGTAAGTATTTTCGAGGTGCAATCCGGAGGAATGGATAAAATCGGTTTTATCAAAAAGGATATTTACAATCTTGAATGTAGTGTGAATGGGAAGCTGAGGAACCACGATGTTGAACTAGTGACCGAGTATTTTATGGCTGAACAGAAAAAAAATGAGGCTTTTTATTTCAAGATTGAGGGAGATGGCGAAGACAGGTTTAGTCGATGTTTTTGGGCAGATGCAAGTTCTAGACGGGCGTACCGGTTGTATGGAGATGTTGTTGTATTCGATACCACATTCAACACGAATCGATACGACTTGACATTTGCACCAATATTGGGAGTTAATAACCATGGTCAGACAATTGTCTTAGCATGCACATTTTTGAGCAAGGAAACGACTGAGTCGTTTATTTGGATGTTTGAGGAGTTTAAGAAAGCCATGCAAGGTGGCGAACCTAAAACGATCATTACAGATCAAGATGCGGCCATCACCAGAGCGATTTCAATAGCCTTCCCGACTACATTTCATCGGCTTTGCATATGGCACATCACATCAAAGTTCCATGTTAAGTTACCACATTCTGCTTATAAGGAGTATTGGCGTGAATTTCAGAAAGCCATATGGGATACTGACAATAAGGATGAGTTTGATGCAAAGTGGAATATTGTGGTTACAAAGGCTGGTTTGACTGACCATCAATGGCTAAGTTCAATGTTTGATTTAAGAGAATCTTGGGTTCCAGCCTACGCACGAGACTTTTTTGCTGCTGGAATGTCAAGCAGCCAAAGAGCGGAAGGTTCTCATGCTTTCTTCAAGCAATACATATCAAGGAGAAATTCGTTGATGGATTTCATAATACGATTTGAGAGGGCACTTTCCCATCAACGTCAAAAAGAGTTAGCTGCTGATCACGTAGATGCATTTGAAGTGGCTCAATGTATTCTACCAATGCCAATGAACAAACAAATGGCTACCTTGTACACAAGGGCAATGTTTCAAAAGTTTGAGAAAGAACTAATACAAAGTACAGCATGTTTCCTAGAGCTCAAAACAGAGGATGCTTCAAAAGTTGTCTTTAATGTGAGCGAAAGGAAAAATTGGCAAACAAGAGTGGCAGAAGTCGTATATGTCAAAGATTCTGACCACGCATCATGTAGCTGCAAAAAATTTGAATTTGTTGGGATTATTTGCAAGCACATCCTAGCATTGTTCAGAAGGGACCAGATTGAATATATGCCTGATAAATATATTTTGAAAAGGTGGAAGAAAACTGCGAAAGCTGGATTGGTGTCAGATGCAAATGGCAACGAAATTAAAGACTCTGCAGATCCTGGTCTTTTAATAAAGCGGAGTACAATGTCCCGACTTGCTTCAGATGTGGTTGAGGATGCATTAATGTGTGAAGAAGGATGTGAGCTAGTGTCAGAGACTCTAAAAAGTTTGCGGGTGAAGTTGAAGTTGTTGAAGGATGGACCAAGTAATAACGAAGTTGGAGGGTCCAGCTCTCAAACACAATATATGAAAGACCCTAAGAGAGTAAGGTGCAAAGGAAAGTGGAAACAAGTAACGGGAGCAAAGGAAAAGCCAATGAAGCGAGGGATTCGACACTGTCGGGAGTGTGGAGACATTGGTCATGATAGAAGACAATGCCCAAGAAATTTGAACACACCGTAAGATGTTAAAACTATTTATAATAACACCTAAAATTTGAATAGTTAAATTTTTTATGTGCTTGTGTTTGGTGTTTATGCAGGACATCACCGTCAAACAATGAGGAATCAACTCCAATAGATCTCAGTGACCCATTATTCGACGAATTTTATAGGATGCACGGACCTACCGAATGATTTATGTTTGTATTATACAAAGGCCGGTTGTTATGAATGCTAATGATCAGGTTAAGTTTTCTATATGCAGTTTTATTTTATTTGTTTGTTCATGTCCACTGATAAGCTCTTACTTTGTCCACTGCTAATTGAAATGGAAATTTGGTTGGTTTACTTCTTGCATGAAATTTGGACACATGTTAATTTTACATGTCTTCTCCCTATTTGGAAATTTTCATAGACATTTGATAAAGTATCAAATTTTGAGTTTTGTGAAGAAGCAATGACTTTTACCATGTAAAATGGGTAGTCTATGCTGAATTATGAACGAGTGACACAGATTCATTGATTATATCACAGGCTAATGTAGCATTTCCAGCAGGGAGCTGTTGTTTCCATCAGCAGTAATGATTTCCAGCACGAATCATTTCCAGCAACACTAATCATTTACAGCAGCAACCAATTTTTCCTAATGTTATGTTCTAGTGCTTGACTGGTTATTAAGATCTGACCTTGACTATGAAGCAATATTGGTGCACGATTTTGTAAACATTCATACCTGAAGGATACTTGAAATTTGCACTATGTTGGAACACAATGATTAGAAATCAGCGTGTAAAATACAAACTACAATACAACATCTTCAATGCATGATAAGTACATTGCAGCTAATCACATTTCGAATGCTTGGAGAATATTAAAGTGTACACCAACATTTCAACTACTCGTAATTTCGCACACACAAGAAAATTACATTGCAAAGCATTTTATGTGCTCCCTCTTAGCAATATCACGATCACCCCAACCAACTGAACAATGGTAGCCATATTCACTCGGTCGTATGGGTCAGCTTTTTTCGAGCAGCTTGCACGTGCTTATGGTCACTCGTGTCCCCACTCATATAGACGAAATAAATATTCAGCAATATTTGTAATATTTTGTTATATAAATAACCCATAAATCATTCACCAAAGAATGTATAGCACATTGGCATGTAAAGTGAATAAGGAGAGTGTTACTTATGACTGACGTGTCAATTTTTTGAGAAAAAGTACGCCATCTGTTTAATGTGAAGGGACATGATAATGAGACTTTACTGATTTCCAACGCGTGGTGATATTGACAACTTATTGAATAATATTTCAGTTTTTGCAAAATACAATGTTAGACACAAGGAATTGCAATACATAATCCCAATAATTATATATGAAGCAAATGAAAGTAATACTTGTGTTATTATAAATTAGATAATGAACATTAAGGAAATATACTTCTAATTTGTCCCAGTTATATGTTGTTGTTTGTACTGTTTCATGTCACACTTTTTCTATCTTTCTTTATATTATATGTTTAGGGAATCCCTCAAAGCAACATGTACTGTGAAAAATAAAATATTGTGTGAAGTTCTAATCACTCATATAGACTAGGACAAATATTCAGTACTATTTCAAAATTGCTTGACTGGTGTCAGGCCATCGAACGATGTGATTTGACATGATAGAGATATTTACTACGAACCCAAGACGGAGCCATATTGACAACTTATTGAATAGCGTTGACGTGTTCAAAGATCTAGATGCACGCACCCATGATGGCTTCAGAGCATTGTCCAATTATTATATATGTGGATTATTATAACAAAATAGATACGTTTACAGCCTTTTATATGAAAGGAAACTAATTATTGTATTATTAAATCCTAGATAATTAATATTAGGGAAATATACTTGTGATGTTGGTTGTTGCAAAATATATAGCTAGGGTTAAGAGGAAAGTGAGTTATCTAAAGGCATTCAAATTTTTTCTTTATGAAATTGATGATTTCTAGCTTCCCCCAGTTGTATATCGTCACAAGGAGGCCGGAGTAATTTTCGGGGCATTTTTCCAAATTTCCTACTATTTATTTAACTTTTTTCAAGATTTTTGCACTAAAAAAAACCAAAATAATCGGAAGCTGACACCTGGCGCGATCTGAGCGCATCACCTTTCACCACTTGCACAAGTGTACGTCAATACACATGGCCACATCCTTGGTTTTTACCCTAAATTCTTATTTTATTGTTTTTTCTTATGAAATTCATAACTAAATACACAAAAATGATAAAAATGTTCCGAAAATTGATACGAACTCATTGACACTTCATCTTCCTTACTGAATTCCCCATTTCATGGTTATTCATTTTAAAAGACAATTTCGAGCATTCACAGGAGATGCTTGTTGATGTAGGTTATCTAGGTTAAAGTTAACAACATATATAGCTAGGGTTAAGAGGAAAGTGAGTTATCTAAAGGCATTCAAATTTTTTTCTTTATGAAATTGATGATTTCTAGCTTCCCCCAGTTGTATAACGTCACAAGGAGGCCGGAGTAATTTTCGGGGCATTTTTCCAAATTTCCTACTATTTATTTAACTTTTTTCAAGATTTTTGCACTAAAAAAAGCCAAAATAATCGGAAGCTGACACCTGGCGCGATCTGAGCGCATCACCTTTCACCACTTGCACAAGTGTACGTCAATACACATGGCCACATCCTTGGTTTTTACCCTAAATTCTTATTTTATTGTTTTTTCTTATGAAATTCATAACTAAATACACAAAAATGATAAAAATGTTCCGAAAATTGATACGAACTCATTGACACTTCATCTTCCTTACTGAATTCCCCGTTTCATGGTTATTCATTTTAAAAGACAATTTCGAGCATTCACGGGAGATGCTTGTTGATGTAGGTTATCTAGGTTAAAGTTAACAACATATATAGCTAGGGTTAAGAGGAAAGTGAGTTATCTAAAGGCATTCAAATTTTTTCTTTATGAAATTGATGATTTCTAGCTTCTCCCAGTTGTATAACGTCACAAGGAGGCCGGAGTAATTTTCGGGGCATTTTTCCAAATTTCCTACTATTTATTTAACTTTTTTCAAGATTTTTGCACTAAAAAAAGCCAAAATAATCGGAAGCTGACACCTGGCGCGATCTGAGCGCATCACCTTTCACCACTTGCACAAGTGTACGTCAATACACATGGCCACATCCTTGGTTTTTACCCTAAATTCTTATTTTATTGTTTTTTCTTATGAAATTCATAACTAAATACACAAAAATGATAAAAATGTTTCAAAAATTGATACGAACTCATTGACACTTCATCTTCCTTACTGAATTCCCTGTTTCATGGTTACGCTATATTAGTATTTTATTATTATTTACCCTACATTATTATTATATTACTTTTTAGCCTCTACATTTGTTAATTATATTTACTCGAAATTATTATTTTTATTGTTATTTTGAGTGAGAATAGACCATTTCTGGTGTTAATCAGTTTCTCTCTTCTTCAATTTGTTAATTTTTTTTTCCTTTATTAGGGTGAAGGGATGTTTTGAAAAATGAAAAGAACAAATTACATTCCAAGTATTGTATAACATCAGAAAAAAGTCCATGAATAACCCATTATTTGTATAGCTTAATTTACTGCATCCAAACATTTCATTCATTCATACAAAATTGACGAATTACTGACGACTGACATAATGGTCCCATAAGATATTTTTACATTGCAAAGCATATTATTTGGTCCCTGTTAGCAATACCACGATCACCCCAACCAACTGAACAGCCGTAGCCGCAATTAGTCAGTCGTATTGGTCGGCTTCTTCCGAGCAGCTTTGACGTGCTTATGCTCACTCATGTCACCACCATCGTCTAGTATCTCTCTCACAGCATTAGGGGATACATAGTCCCAATTATAACTTGTATGAGTAGTTGCCGCAAATGCTCGGAAATTTTCGAATCCTTCGTTGAATGCCATCTCCAGTTCACTATGGTGCTCTTCGCATCGCATATGGTTCATCAAACAACCTTTAATTTCATCATTCATTACTGTATCCAACTCCTCTGCTTTCAACTTCCTTGTATGACTCAACTTCAAGTACTTGTTCTTTTGGGAGAACGCTTTGTTAACTCTAATGTTAAGATCAGCCAGAATGGCCTCGTCTTCAACACATTTCTCGTGCCACGAATTGATCAGTCTGGAATTATAATCTAGCTTGCTACTGACTGCATGTATTGCCTCTAATGGATCATCGGAGTCCCCCTCACTCCCAAATGATGTTGAAAATGGACGGGGTCGGCGAGTACAACGTGGAAATGGAGCCTGCAACTCCAATTTTTCATATTCGACTGTGTTGTTGGCGCCTGAAGAGGATGACATGCTTGAATAATCCTATTTGTTTTTAGAGGATGAGGATTGCATACGCAATTTCGTTTGAGGAAGGGGACATAGCTTTATAGACCAACATACCAAAGCTTGCATGTAGTCAACATATGTACTTTATTTCAATTTTTAAAAAGAGGTGTCAGGTTTTGCTTTTCAAGCATGTCAACCTCATCACCACTGTCAGTGGCTGAAAGAAACTCAATGGAAGTGACATCTAGTTAGTGAACCCAACCACAGTGGTTAGGATTAAACTTAGATTGTATCAGACAAAAAATTAATTTATACATTGTCAACCAAATATTTTTTGGCGGGAACCTTTTTATTGGTATTACTATCACATCCTTCATAGAAACTCTCCCTCCACGAAAAACTGACTCCTCCACCGAATCTCTCTCCATCGACTGAAACTCTCTCCTCCACAGAAACTCTCTCCCTCCATAAAATGGATTTACTAACCAAGTTTGATGTCAGCATAATAAACACCCCTCCAAACAAAGACCGCCTTCGACACGCAAGTGAGTCACCAGACAAGCAGTGTCACATTCCTAGACAGAATGACCATTTTGTTGGAAGTTTTGAGTCTGAAAGGGTTCTTGGATTCTGGAAGGAGAGGCATCTTCAACTTGGTGATGAAATCCAAAGGGCAAGGGCACGTTTGGAATTTGTTGAAGGCCAAATTGAAGATGACAAAAGGCAGGCCAATCTGGATAGGGTGAAGTTGCAGCGCATGAAGCGTAGACACAAACGACTTCGGAGTGTAGCTGTTCAAAAATACAAGAACTCATCTAATGCAGTGGAGTCAAAGAAGCGTGTGATGCAAGCTGGATTCGACTACTTCCGGTCCTATGCAAAACTCGTCGTACCCGAGTTTGATTGGTCATCTATTACCTTTTCCGACGTTAACAAATATACTCACCAAGGGAAGTAACCATTTTGGTTATCGTGTTTGAGCAGAGACAAATCAGTGGAATTGGAATTTTCGTTCAACTCTGCTTCAAACCTATTTTGATGCTTACTATTATGGAAGATTTCAACCTTCATATTTTGATGTCTTTAATGATGAGAACACGTGATGCAACGTGGCCATCTACTTCAGTCATATGTTGCTGCCATGTCCATTTTTGTGTGATCACGTATCAAATTTGGACATGGTTGCATCATATGCAATGTTGCCTTTATTTATTATATGTTAGGGCAAGGTTTATGGAAAAGCATTTGTGACAAGGTTATGTTATTGTTTTTTTGTACTGGTTCATCTCCTACTATTGTTTTCTTCCTTTATATTATATGTTTGTGGAATCCCTCAAAGTTAACATATACTGTGAAAAAAATGCAGAGTGAATATATAATCACTTATATAGACTAGGACAAATATTCACTAATATTTTAAAATTGCTTGAGTGGTGTGAGGTTTTTCAAAAAAGTATGGCATTATTTTATGTGATTGGACATGATGGATATTTTGTACTGATTCCCGATGGACTACTTATTGAATACCTGTGACGGTTCATAACTCTAGACGCAGTTGCGTATGGACGACTTATTGAATACCTCTGACGTGTTCAAAGCTCTAGGCGCAGTTGCAATGATGGCTTCAAAGCAGTGTGCAATTATTATATATGTACATTATTATAACAAAACAAAAACAGATTATGTTACATCCTTATATTTGAAAGGAAACTATTTCTTGTCTTATTACAAATTATATAACGAATATTAAGGAAATATACTTGTTAAAGTGAACAAACATATATACTTAGGGTTAAGAGGAAAGTCAGTTCTCTAAAACAATTTGGATTTTTTCATTGCGAAATGGATGCTTTATAGGTTCCTCTAGTTATATAACGTCACAAGGAGGGCGGAGTAATTTCTGGGGCATTTTTACGATTTTCCGACTATTTATTACAATTTGTTCAAGTTGTTTGCACTAAAAAACCCCAAATAATCGCAAGTGGACACATGGCGCGATCTCAGTGCATACCTTTCACCACTTGCACAAGTGTACGTCAGTTGCAACCAAACATTCTTGCTTTTTACCCTAAATTCTTATTTTATTGTTTTGCCTTACAAAATTCATAACTAAATACACAAAAATGATAAAAAAAACTTCCAAAAATTGCTACGAATTCATTGAGGCTTCATCTTTCTTACTGATTTCCCCGTTTTGTGGTGACGCTAAATTATTATGATATTGTTCTTTATCCTAAATTATTATTATATGACTTTTTACCTTCTATATTTATTAATTTTATTGACCCTAAATTTTTTTTTTCTTCTAATTTTGTTATGCGAAAAGACCATTTCAGGTGCCAATTAGTTTCTCTCTTCTTCAATTTCTTAACTTTTAATTTTTATTAGGGTTAAGGGATGTTTTGAAAAAGTAAATGAAAAAAATACATGTCCAACCATTGTATGGCATCAGAAAAAAATTAGTTTAGGATATGATAAGTGGGAAAATGTCTTTTCCAAGCACTGGTGAACAGACAGCTCACTCCATGCACGCCTTTTTGTTTACCAAATATTAAGATTGTAGTTGGCCAAAATATCTATGTCAGTAAAATGTCATATTACCCATCTCTGATGTCAGTAAGCATTCAAGTATACAAATATATATACGTAGATTTATATATAAAACGGTTTATGACTGCACAAACACCAGACAAAATACATTAAAACCCAACATTTGGCCAACGTAGCCAGCCAACGTAGAACTGAAGAGAAGCAAGTCCAGAAAGCATAAAAACCTTAAAAACATACTACAACTAATTATAAGGGTATGGATTCCCTGGCACAACATACACACGCATTACCTTGAACCAAAAAACACTCTCACGGTGCCATTTGCATCGATTGCAACAAGTCCAGAACGAAGGATTTATCTTTGCTTCAGTAGGCCAGCCTTCAATAACAAAACACCATTCGTTGTTGTTACAAGCGCTGCAATGATTGAACTTAATCTTCCCATAGTAAAACATATCTACGATATGTCTTGCAACATTCCAAACTCGGCTTAATCTTCGTCTCAAAGCATCCCTGGTTCCTTTCATATCAATGTTGTTACGTTGATTCAAAGAACACAAAAATTCTAATGCATCCTCTTTTGACGGACCAATTCCAGACATGCCAAGAAGTCCAACTATATATGCCGCTTCCATATGGCCTGCCGTGGCTGCGATGCGCATCCCATACAACGCTTCCACGTTACCCTGCATGAAAAACACTTCGAACGCCTCTCTAAATATCGACTCAGGGTTCTCGCAAGCTCTGCATTGTTGCAAGAAAAGCTGGACCGCAGGATTATCATGGTACCAGCTAGGATGGTCTGGGTACTTAGCCATTGAAATGGTGTTCCACACTTGTGGAGTGTTTGCCAACGTCCGGAATAATGGGCACACAGATGCCATACGGAAGAGATCTTCCGAAGATTGGGTTGCCACGTATAACATCACTTTAAACCAAGCCAACTCCGGGATGAAGGCTTGGGGCATCTCCAAATGGATATGCTTCCTTCTCTTTCCTCCGACTGTAGTGAAATATTTGGAATTCATGTGTTTCTATTTTTTTGGAATGGAACGATTTGAGGAGTGGAAGAGGGGAGAAATGAGAATAGATGGGGTTTTGGTTCTGTTATAGGATGTGTTTGTTGTACCGTTTGGAAAATGTGTTTCCACTTGAGGTTTTTCTCACTTGACCCTTTTTAAAGAAACTGAACCAACACCCTAAAACTAGAGAAAAACAGAAGAGAAGGAAAATGTCATCGAAATGAGAAGTCAGACAGTCAAAAAGTAAATTAAGAACCTATATGCATAGCCATTTTTAGGATTTTCCCGCCCTTTTTATGTCAATGAAACAAATGTGACGGATTACTGACTAGTCACAGAACGTCCCATCACATAACTTTTCATTTTCCCACACCGAAATATAGTAGTACTGTTATTAAAATGTGATGAATGTTTATCCAACTAGTTGGTTTAATGAAATATAATGAAAATAATATAGGGTTTAGGGCAGTTTTCCCTCAATTTTCATATTCGGTTTTGGTAGTTAAATATTATATTGGTTTATGGGGTAAACGATGCCCCATATCTGACGGTACATGTGTCGAAAGCATGCCCAACCCACCCACGGACAAAAAAGACGATATAATCGCATTTGGGCAGAGATGAGAGAGCTCTGAGTCTGAAGAGGTTTGAGTGAGAAGATCTGAGTGAGAAGGTATGAGTCCGAAGAGGTTTCAGTGAGAAGATCTGAGTGAGAAAAGGTACAAGTGAGAAGATTCAACATGTCTTCGTCTTCATCTCCAGCTCAAACAAAGAGGTGTCCGTACTGTGGAGCTGCAATGGTGCTTAGGGTTTCAAAATCAGAGAAAAATCGAGGGAAGCCATTTTGGAAGTGCCTAACCTCCTATGTAAGTTTTCATTTCCAGAATATGTATGTGGGTGAAAAAAACCTTGGTCTAACTCTGACACAATTATTTTGCATATATGATGCCTGCAATTAGGGAGCCACCAGTTGCAATGGATTTGAATGGGTTGATGTAACTTCCGCTCAAACAGAACAGCCAGATGACACGTATGATGCTACGGTGCTGAATATGTTGAAGTCCATTAAGGACTTGGTATTAGTTTTATTACTTTTATCAATTTTAATAATATTTGTTCTTTTAATGACCAATTAAGTGCACAGTTTCAAGGATTGTAAAAGTTCTCCCCAAAAAGACATGTTGCACGCACCACCAATGAGTTTTCAAACCCATTTTGTAATATTTGTTCTTGAAATAGGTGGATTGGCATTGAGTTTAAATTATTGTTCTTGAAATAGGTAGATTGTTTATTGGCATATACTAAAGGTTTATTGATTGTTTACTGCATGTATATCGCATGTTATAGCGCGGATATTGGATGTTTATTGAAGGTTTATTGATTGTTTACTGTATGTATATCGCATGTTATTGCTCGGATATTGGATGTATATTGAAGGTTTATTGATTGTTTACTGCATGTGTATCGCATGTTATTTACCGGATATTGGATGTTTATTGAAGGTTTATTGATTGTGTACTGCATGTGTATCGCATGTTATTTAGCGGATATTGGATGTTTATTGAAGGTTTATTGATTGTTTACTGCATGTGTATCGCATGTTATTTATCGGATATTGGATGTTTATTGAAGGTTTATTGATTGTGTACTGCATGTGTATCGCATGTTATTTATCGGATATTGAATGTTTATTGAAGGTTTATTGATTGTTTACTGCATGTGTATCGCATGTTATTTATCGGATATTGGATGTTTATTGAAGGTTTATTGATTGTGTACTGCATGTATTTCGCATGTTATTGTCCGATATTGAATGTTTATTGAAGGTTTATTGATTGTTTATTAATAGGAAGAACAACTATTAAGTAGAATTTCCTAATCGATACGACTCCCTTATGGATGGTGAAATTAGGGACTGATGTATATTGCATGTCTATTGCGTATAGATTGCATGTGTATTGCGTGTATATTGCTTGTCTGTTGCCTGTGTATTGTTGTTTATTTCCTTCGTAAGCAATAAACAATCAAGACACACGCAATAAATGTACGCTATGCACGCAATAGAGAAGCAATATAGACGCAATAGACAAGCAATATAGATGCACCAATATACATTACTTTTATGCTACTGAGCTGCCCAAGACCAATAAAATAAAGAAAATCAACGAATTTATTAACCGATTATAAAGGAAAGAGGGATTCAAACCCGATGGGCGGTACGGAACCAATAGGAAGTTTTTATAGCATTGCAGATGGGAAATGTTTATTGAAGTTTTATTGAGGTTTATTGACGGTTTATTGAATGTTTACTGAAGGTTTACTGCATGTATATCGCATGTGTTTCTATAAACAGGGCATGGTTGAATAAAACATTGGAGGCGAGGGCATAGCCGCCTATTTCCCTTACAGAATTACAATCAATACACACGCAACCCATTGCGATTAAGTTAAGGCATGGTGAACGGCTTAAAGATTGGGATCTGATATTTGGAATGGTGGCTTGGATAAATCATGACATATTACTTTGAAATAATGTAATACACTTTAAAAAGCCATCAGTCATTGTTCACATATGCAGTCTTCCAATCCCAATTCAATGCAGTTTGGTTAAGGTTATGTAAATGCCGTGAAGGAGTTAGGGCAATATTACAGAGATGTTTGTTTCATTAAATCCAAAAAAACTTTACACTCCAGATGCACATTCTATGTATGGGAATGGCATGTGCCTAACTTCAAAAACGCATATGCCTATCCATTTACATTTGCCCACGTGCACTAGATTTACAGATCCATTTACTTTTCTCCTCACTAAGCCTCTGCATCTCCATTTCAGATTCTTCATTTTTCTGTCTATGCTCTGCATCCAGCTACTATATACATTTAGCCTAATATGAGAATAAACGTAGCGTAGTATCACACTAATCAAAATGAAAGCATGCATCCGCTATAATAATATTTTGGTTCTAATTGTTGCCCAATAACTTAAACTTAAAATTATGTACAAAAATACACTAAGATTGAGAAAGACGAAGAAGAATTGAGGAGCAGAGGTAGAATTCGAAAAGGAGCCGTGGATCTGTATTGTGTATTTACATGACTTTCAAATTGGAGATTTCCAAAACCAATTTAATCATCCCGTACCTAAACCCATTTCAACCACTATCATGGCATGTAAGCATCTCCCCGTAATATCTCTGCAGCCAACTTCAACCGGAAAAAGGGCATGTTCTGCGAGGTGCAAGTAGCTAACGGAATCTCAGCGCTCAAAAGCTCAATGTACTTCAACACGAACATGCCACAATCGCCTCTGAAGCAAATCAAGAACTCGATCAATTGAAGTAATGACATTGTAACGTAATTGACAATTTCAAGTAATAAAATTAAATAAAAAGTTGTGCTCACTGATTAGATTGTTGTGGAACATCCACACGTTCTATTGGCCATGGACACCACCAATCTCTGCTGCAGTCGTTTGCATAAACATCTTCTTCATAAAAGTCGATGGAGTTGAGAAGATTTGGAATCGTAATTGAAAGCGGGGTGAGTTCTTCCTTTAACATCTCATCTGGAATAAGTGAAACCATTGAATCGTACACTTTGATTTCACACTTAACCAGATCAATCATTAGAGCCACCCAATGCTTATACTTCGTCAACATACAAGGGGCATACACCTTATACGCGTTCTGCCAATCCAGCCCACACGCCGGAACCTTGCCATTTACAACGTTCACTAAACTGTTTCTAATTTTCCACCCAACCTGCTCTTTTTTTCTTTTATTATCCGCAAAGCAAGTATGGATGTGATTCTGTGAAATAGAAAACAATCAATGGTTAAACACCTCCACAAAGCAAGTACGGATAATTTGTAATTATGAACTGCACTTGGTCAAGGCCTATGACATACCATGAAAAATACATCGGTTGTTGTCCAGTTCGATATTTGTACAACCTCCAAATCTTGTTGTCGCTTCCGGATGAGATACAACCCCAAATCAATGTGCTGCACATGTTTTTCTGGTCAATCTCATAATCTATGTACATTAAAACAAATGCATAATCAATTAAACTTACATCTCCTGTCAGCCAACCGTCAGCTTTTACGAGGGAAGCGAAGAATTCAATCTCAGCTTCCACGTGGCCAAATTGCATCACTAAACTGTGAATATAACAAAGTTTTAGATCACAACAATTTAAAAATATATACACTAATGCCTTCTATCTCAAAAAACAAGGGACTTACTTTGGGTTATGGCGCCATTCCCAACAAAGTTTCAGCAATTTCACCATATCATCATGCGGAATCGCCTTCATTGGGTCTAACATCTGAAGTCGGGTTGTCTCTGGCACAGTTTTTTTCACCAATTCACTAGCTTCAAGGATCTTCCACATAGCAATAATCCTCTTCCTCTTTCGTAATTGGACCCCTTGTTCCACAGCTTTACTTTTATCATTCAACCAAACGTTCAACTCAGATAGCACAGCTGTAGGTTGATCCAAATCAATATCCCCGAGAGTAAACTCAACAGTTGTCCCCGCTGTGCTCTCGCCAATGTCATCACAAACCAAAACAACTTCATCACCATCTTCCTTACATTCCTTTATTTGCAATTCCTTTTCCTCACTTCTCTTTCTTTTCACTTCCTTGCCCTCCTTTCTTTTTCTTTGCGGATCCTCTCCATCACTGCTTTTTCTTGGCAGTTCCCCTCTATCACTGCTTTTTGTTTGCAGTTCCTCTCCCTCACTGTTTTTTCTTTTCACTTCATCTCCCTCACTGCTCTTTCTTTGCAGTTCCTCTCCCTCATTGCCTTTTCTTTTCACTTCCTCTCCCCTACTGCTCTTTCTTTGCAGTTCCTTTCCCTCATTGCTTCCTCTTTTCACTTCCTCTCCCTCACTGCTCTTTCTTTGCGCTTCCTCTCCCTTGCTGCTTTTTATTTTCACTTGCTCTCCCTCACTTGTTTTCCTTTGCGCTTCCTCTACCTCACTTGTTTTTCTTTGCACTTCACCCCCTTCAATCCCCTCCTCGTCCTTTTCCTCTCCCTCATATCTGTTACTTGGCCCTTCATCCCATTCACTGTCATCCATTTCGTCAGATCCCTTAAATAGATGTGAGATGGCACAACGATTCGTCCTCTCTTTCAGTAAAGCTAGGTCCCTCCTTACTTCCTGCTCAAACTGAGGACCTAAACAGTGGTCCAAAAGTTTTTCCATCCGTATGACCTTTAACTCAAGGACGTCATTTTCCCGCTTTACTTGAAACAACTCGGACCTCAACAAGCTTACCAGCTTGTTCAACTCATCAAGATCAGCACATGAAGAAGGATTTGACTCTGCCGAGACAACAGCAGGGCGATCCTGTGGCCAACTCCAATATGATTGTCTCATTTCCTCTTCACTCGGACGTAGCGCCCGCAACTGAACTGACTGTTTCAGAATACAGACAATATTCATATTCAATCATTCTACTTTATAATTTCATTGAATCTTATAAACAGTTTCAAGGGCTGCAAACCAAACCTCTTTGCTCTGGAAAAAATAATTGTTCAACTTCCTCATCTCGGGCATAGACGTAGTCGTTCTCCATCGCAAAATACGCGGGACAGTTGTTGGATCAACAACCTTGCAGTAATTCAGGTCCACCATTCTAGGAATTAATTCATATACCCAAATCTACACAATTCACAGGACAAAAGTCATTATTTAAGTTTTAAAGTTCACAAAGCATAACTGACATGAACATTATTACCATGTACCTGGAAAGCATACGTGAAACCTTTAAAACTCCACCCACCCCTTTGCACTTCACCATGCTTATGCTTCTTGCCCTTCTCATTTTTCCGGCTTGTTCCCGTTACCTTACTTTTCCCCTTCTCTCTTCCCTCTTCATTTTCAAAGCTTTTCATATACTTTGTTGGTGCAGAAAATAGACTGTCTTGGGTTTTGTCAAACGACACCGAACCCCACGGATACCTGTTGAACGCATCCAAGTCCTCTACAAGGGTCAGGTAATTTACATTGATGTTCAAATGCTTGTCCCTTCCCAAAACCACTAACTCAGCAAAGTAAACAAGAGCTAGCTTGTAGACGTCATCTCTCTCTTTGCACCTCAGAAATGCTTCTTCTAAAGCATTACATGTAATTCCTTCATCTATAAAATATCTTTTCTGAAGTCTAATTTCAGCACTTTCTCCACTGGAAACTTCAGGCACTTCCCCAAAACGAAGCCCCGAGATCAAACAGAAATCCTGACGAGTAAACTGAGCAACGTCGCACCCTATTAAGAAACTCAGTCCATCCAAGTCTTTCACACCCTGCCCCGCCACTCGACGCAACACAACTCCATGCACAATTTGCCCGCTAAACTGAATCTTGTCTATATTCAGAAGATGGCCAAAGCATGATGTCTTGAATTGTTCTAATTGTTCCGCACTCAACTTCGCTCGAATTGCAGCTAGGGTTGAATTTGCATGTGAGCAGTTGTTCACCCGTGACGCATATGCCTCTGACTCTGGCCATATCAGCTGCACATTGGATCCCATTTCCTAAAATACAAGATGAAATAACCTTAACACATGTACTACCACCACGTATTTGCACAATCATATTGGTATTTAGTATTTACATAACTAGTCAACTAGGCACATTACAAATTTTATGAAGTACATGCGCATAGGGATTACTGATCACAGCCTTTAACATCATCAAAGCAATATGACAAATTTTGTGCAAATACCTGTTAATGCAATGATTCTGTGAATTACAACAAATAGCATGTGTTTTATTTTTGGATACAAACTCCAATCAATGGTTGATGCATGAGTGAGTGTGAGTGCAATCTAGGCAAGTTCTGCACTTCACACACATGACAATTATTGTCATCTCATACACAACACAAAATAAATAAATAAATAAGAAAGATAGTGGAAGGAAGCAAAGCAAAGCATCTGCTCTGCTATCTGCTTGCTAAGCCATTGCCACATCCTTCTTTCTTTCTAGCTTTTTCTTCAGTCAGCCACTATGAGCATGGATCAACCTTCATTTCAAATGCTTTGCACTTTTATTCATGACTTTATTATTATATCTTCTCATTTTTCACAGGCAAATTTAGCAACAAGGGAAATAATATTTATTTCAAAAAATATATATATTCTAGCGCCTGAGATATGTTATTGACATGTTATTAACATGTTATTGACTTGAGGGTCTCCTCCAATTCAACGCCATTATCTTATTCATATCATTATTGATATGTTATCGATATGTTATTGATATGTTATTGACTTGATTTTCATTCATTTTTTAACATATACACAAGCAAAAATTAACATGCAAGTGAAGCACAAGGAAGAGATGCCAAATCCAACAACATTGATGGTACAAATTGGGGAAAACCTTTACTCTAACCCTAAACACAAATTCCATAAATTACTCACCAAATGCTGGTTATTGAACAATCGCAAGGTGTCTGCGCGGGGTCTTTGTGCGGCTTTGCAACACAAATGGAACCTATCACTTCCAACGACTACGGATTCTCTCCTTCCCCTTCCACTGCTTCGCCTCTTCACTGTTTCGGAATCCACGCCTTTGCCCCTTCAACTCAAAATAAATACTTTTTAAGGGTTTAGAGAAAGGAGTTGCGTTCAACCGTTGCCTTCAACCATCGTTTACCGTTGCCTTCAACCATCGTTAACAGTTGCCTTCAACCTTTTCTCAGAGCTTAGCGGTTTCTCAGAGCTATGGGTTTTAGAGCGATGGGTTTTTTCTGTTCAAACTTCGAACTTGCCTCTTTTTTTAATTTTTCGAACCAACTTCAATTCTGGATATTAAATTCGGGTTTGGGTTCCTCACCCACCCGATTGCAAAACTTTATCTCAATTCTCCCTAGCCCTTAGATTGATCTGATGGCTATAAAGTGAACCCCTTATAACTTAACACTTATAAGTTTCCACTCACTATAGAATCAGCCCATAGAACCACCCAGACTACACAACTTGGAAGTTTATTTATGAAAGTTAATGAAAAATTGGGCCTCTAGAACATGAAAAATAATCAAGGTTTGCATACCAATCAATTAATGAAAGTTTAGTTGCTACATGACGTTATTGTTATTACTTTTATCATTTGGTTATTTATCCATGTGGCATAATTAATTCATGTTATTATATAATTTTTATTTTGTATGAAATCCTAGAGCAAATCTTTTGATTCTTTGGAGAATACAAAAAAGTCCTAAGTGATAAGAGAATCATGTAATTACAATTTATTAAAATCATAAGTAAAATCTTGTAATTACAAATCCTACTGAAATCCATTACATTAAAATCATGTGATTACAATTTATTAAAATCCTAATTGAATACACCCCCTAAGATACAAGGGAGCGGAGTTTTTGCTCACACACTAGCAAGGTATCACAGGAGTTCGAACCTGAGACCCTATTGGCAACTTTTTCTTTTTCTTTTTGGGTGGATTTGTGTCACGCCCCAACCCACGGGTTTACGTAATCTTGGATTAAGACGTGATTCACACCTTAATTATAGAATTTAATAAAAGCTATAACTAAAATGTGAAGAAACATTTAAATAAATAAAGTAAATATTTCACATAGAATCTTCGAAACAACAACATCTGAAAGCTTGAAATAGTTATATTATTTTACAAGCCAGAACTCCTAAAGAGTTTACTAAAAAAAAAAAGTAACTCATTATTTATCCACAAGCTATGTACACAGTACACTCTTATAAATATGCCAAAATCATCACAAGCTTTAGATTTCAGGTTCGGTACCTGCAAAATCTATTACGGGGTGAGCGAAACCACAGCTCAGTAGGGACATAAACCTTTTTACATGAAATTGATATAATTAAATTAAATGACGAACAATTACACATCCAAATATCACATTATTAATAATAATGCATGAATGCTCTTCATCTAATCCCGTTAATTCATATAACTGGACAAGCAGACCTGCACGTCCCATACCATGCTTATACCACTTGGTCTCGGATGTCCATTTATATGAACTAACACCCATTTCAACCGTCCCATAATTCCCCTTTTGTTAGTCATCTTACCTAACTCCCTTTCGCCAATCCTGAATCACCCAATAAAAATCATGTGCATTGTGGGATCCCTGAGACCTGGTACCTGCCAAGAGTTAGACTTAACTACACAAAAGACTATATCTATTACCCTCTTTTCCACCATTATTTTCTCAATCCAACAACTCCAACCAATTTCCATGACATGATATAATTATGTATTTCACATATTCATATATCCCACAACAATGTAGCTATTCAGAATATCACCAATGTACTAACATGGTTCAAATAGTTTGGAGAATATAAACACCCAATACAAGGAACGTCAATCAAACAGTATCACGTACAATGTAATGCTCATAGAATTTAATTAAATCAATCTCTGAAAAAGGCCCCCAAGAAACCCTTACCTCTTTTCCAAAGCTAACTCCAAGTTAAGAAAACACACAAGCTATGACCTCTACTTCCTCCTGAGATTTTGATCACCACTTGCTTTCTCTTGTTTTCTTTCCTCTCTTCTATCTCACTCTCTTTATTTCAATTTCTTTTCTTTTGTCAAGCACAACTATGCCTGAAAACAAATAGTTATGACCCTATTTATACTAAGAAGATGGCGGCAACTCTCCTAAGCTTTCATTGGCTGCATGTTGACTTGCTTGAACTATAGATAACTATCTCTACAATTACAACAGCTCATGGATATCTATTTCTACAATTACAACAGCTCAAGGTAAAGTTTGCTTAGTCACAAAGACACTTGTAAGCCTTAGTGTGCTGCAAGTAAGTGTAAATATCTAAGTTAATTCTTTAATATGCAAGGAAAAGTAAAGTTACCAACTACAATTGAACATATATATGCAACCATTTATAATTATTCAATGAAACGTTATAGCAAACCATTTATAGTAAACCAAATGAACATATATTTACTAAATACAAATAATTGTTAGAATAGTATTGTAAACGTAAAACAATTCATATATATATACTAAGTACAATTATTTATTTAGAGTAGTATTGTAAAAACAATATATATATATATATATATATATATATATTTAAATGTTTAATCTTCTTTAAAAACTTTTTAAGAATATAGATTCTCACAATCTACCCTCCTTAAAGAAATTTCGTCCTCGAAATTTTAAAACTTACTGGAACAAGAGAATAATTCCGGGTACTTTTTACGCATTTCTGTCTCTAATTCCCATGTAGCTTCTTCGGTATTTCCATGTAACCAAAGAACTTTGACCAATGGTATTGTTTTCGTACGTAACACTTGTTCCTTATGATCCAAAATATGTATTGGTATTTCCTCAAATGACAGTTCTTTATCTAAGTTGAGCTCTCCCCAATCTAGAACATGGGTTGAATCAGGCTCATACTTTCGAAGCATAGAAACATGGAAAACATTATGTATAGTTGAAAGTTGAGGTGGTAGTGCTAGCTTATAAGCTACTTCACCAATCCTTTCCAAGATTTCAAATGGTCCAATAAACCTTGGTGCTAATTTTCCAGTTTTTCCAAACCTCTTTACTCCTCTTCGCGGTGAGACTTTAAGAAACACATAATCCCCCACATTAAAACTTAATGATTTCCTTCTTCGGTCAGCGTAGTTCTTTTGTCGACTTTAAGCTGTTAAGAGACGTTGCTTGATAAGTTTAACCTTTTTAGTTGTGTCTTGTACCAAATCAGGTCCTAGCAACACAGTTTCTCCCATTTCAGTCCAACATACAGGTGACCGACAAGGTCTTCCATATAAAGCTTCATACGGTGCCATTTGAATACAGGATTGATAGCTGTTGTTGTAGGCGAATTCTGCCAACACCAAATGATCTTCCCAACTTCCACCAAAATCTAATACATGCTCTCAACATGTCCTCTAAAATTTGAATGGTCCTCTCTGACTGTCCATCAGTTTGGGGGTGAAAAGCAGTACTAAAATTTAGTTGCGTACCCAACGCTTTCTGTAAACTTCCCCAACATTTAGAAGTAAACTTAGAATCTCTATCTGAAACAATTGAAATTGGAATCCCATGTAATCTTATTATCTCTCGAACATAAAGCTTTCCAAGACTTTCAGTAGAATCTGTTGTTTCGATTGGTAAGAAATGTGCAGATTTGGTCAACCGATCCACTATAACCCATACTGCATCTCGACCCTTTGGAGATTTTGGTAAACCTGTAACAAAATCCATGGTTATATGATCCCATTTCCATTCTGCTACTGGTAATGGCTGTAATGGACCTGACGGTTTCTGATGTTCAGCTTTCACCTACTGACATGTAAGACACTTCGCTATAAATTTTCCTATATCTCCCTTCATGCCACTCCACCAAAAGTTACATCTCAAGTCACGATACATCTTTGTCCCTCCGGGATGAATTGTATAGAACGAATGATGTCCTTCTTTCAGAACTTCCTTTCTCATATCTGAAATTTCTGGAACATACAATCTATTCAAATATCTTAATCCACTGTTTGCGTGGATACTCCATCCATATGGTGTATCTCTAGTTGTAATCTTAGTTCGAATGTCTTTAGACACAGAATTAGATTCCTGTGCCTCAATTATCTTTCTAATCAAAGTGGGGTGAGTTACTAAATTACATAGATATGCACAATCCTCGTGTATACCTACGTACAAGTTAAAACTATAGAGAGACTTTACCATCTTCCTCCTTTGATCATATAAATTGGCTACAACTTCTTGGGGATCTCGACTTAAAGCATCTGCCACCACATTAGCTTTTCCTGGATGATAATGTAAATCAAAGTCATAATCTTCTAAATATTCCATCCAACGCCTTTATCTTAAATTCAACTCCTTATGAGTGAATAAGTACTTCAAACTCTTATGATCCGAGTAGAGTTTAAAACGTTCCCCATATAAATAATGTCTCCAAACTTTCAATGCGTGAACAATGGCTGCCAGTTCTAAATCATCGGTCAAATGATGCTCTGCTGCCCAATCCTCCAATGCCTTTCTGTCAGGGACCACCACAGCAACAAGAAACGACTCAACAAAACATTCTAACACGCACAGTGGTGACATCTTGACCAACCAAAAGACTGACCATCAAGCAAGTAAATTATTTCATTCAACTGTATGGCTAATCATTGTAAGAATTTTTACCATCAATAAGGACTTCCTCTGTCAGATCTTGTCGCTTGTGGTAACCAGAAAACAAGGATTTTCCTCTCAGGCAAATCTCTCCATGTGGCACACTGGAAAGTGCATCATATCCCATTTCTGGCACTGACTCAAGCCTTGTTTCAATAGTTGTCATGGGGACACCCAGAGTTCCCATCATATAGGAAAAACATTGCCAATAGACGTAAGACATCCACCACAGCTTTCAGTGAGGCCTACATGTCAAAGAGCTTAACAAGCTGATGGAAAGCTCTTTTTTCAAGGAAAACTTTTATAAACTACTGTTGATGTGTTGTGCATCAAAATTTAAAAAGCTCGCTTCACTGACTAGAAAATCTTGCGTACACGGTACATCCTAGATCGTGCATATATAGTTGTAATGATGAGTAAATATCTTAACCTTATAATTTTTCCTGTATTTTCAACATTATGCTTTAGATTTCATCAGTTAAACAATTAATACCAGCTTCTTCAAAGATGAGAATGAATTCATACTACGTATATGTCAAGTCCGCATCACAATGTCTTTTCTTTTTTCTTGGCCAAATATAAAGGTCGCTGCAAAACCTATGAAGATTACCTAACACCATTTATATGATTCTATATATTTCCTAGATGACTTAGCAGATATTCATACAACCATACCATATCCTTGTGACAAAGTACTGCAGGCGGTGACCCTCAAAAATTCCTCCACATGCCTAGGCAAAGGTGCAGCACCAGACAACAGTATACGAACTCGTCCCCCTAATGCTTGTTTTATCTGCCACAAGTAACACTTTGTTAGAATATAAAACAGCTATTTCAAGAATGGATTGGTGAAGGATGGGATAACTGACCTTATCAAAGACAAGCTTGTCCTAGAGAGGTGCTGCGTTTTCTTGTGGCAGACCCTTCTCCAGATTTGCCAACTTGCTGTCAATTAAATCTTCATTTGTTTTATTGTAGAGATGCAAATGCAACAAAAATATTTCCATTTTATCGTCACTCATACTAGTTATAAGCATATTGGAACAGCATACCACTAGATGAAACTTTATTAGCATTACCCGCACGAAGGAAATTTAAGCCAAATATTTAGAATAACAAGATTCAAGGACATGCATCTATATAGTTCAGTATAATGCATGTATATGCGATCATACACTCTAGGAACCCCGCAATACATAGTAGGCCTTAGTTCCTGAAGGTCCTCCATGAGAAATCTGATATCCTTCAAGTTCAAAATAAAAAATCACATTGGGAACAAGTTGGTAATGCACCAAGAGAACTTTTGACTGAAACATATAAGTGTAAGAAAAAGAAATCACTGCAATAAATTACTTTTATTACTTACTCCTCGCCAAAAGCCTATAGAGGAACCCTTGTAGATGCAATAGCTCTCCATAATTTGATCATATATATGGGCCAAAGGAAGAAAGGAAAAATACGAATCTTCTTCTGTACACTGAAATAATCATGTGATCAATTTCAGTGTCAATGTCATATGATTAGCACGAGGAAATAATCATTGAGTTCAATTGATAAACTTAACAACAAATCATGTTCTCAACTTTCTAGTGGTAATACTTCCTTGTAATCACAGAACTTGGAAAGAGAAACCAAAAGTTAAAAAACAAAGTGCAAATAAGAGGCAGCATAATCATTAATTTGGAAACTCCAAGGATATATATCATAAAAAGGCTAGGAAACTCATTTTTTATGGAAATAGTAAACTATGTTTCATTTGTTTTCCACAGACAATACTTCTGTCATAATTGCTCCATTAGTAATAATAACACCTTTTGGTTCTCCAGTTGTTCCACTTGTGTACATTATAGTGCAAATGTCAGTCCTCTGTTTTGGAGGTAGTTCACAATCTAAATTTCCCTGAAAAAAGATGAGGAAAGGTGGTTTTACATTATTGAAAACCATTTGACCAATCTTTTACCAAAAAAGAGAATTTATATGAGAAAAACAGTGTTAACAAATTACCAACTGAGAGAATTCCTCCCAAGAAAAACAAGATACCCCCAGTCCTTCAGCTTCCTCCTTTTGCGCGCTAGAAATATTTGCAAAGCTGACAATTGCTGAACAAAGCAAATGCATAACTGAGATACCGTCCTTTGAAGTTTCACCTTAAACTTCAAGTCTCTAAGGAAATAGCATATGACCTACTTTTTAAATGCGTAGAGCAATTTGGAAGGCATGACAGAATCTGCACAAAGCATTTCGATATGAGCAGCGCATTATGAAACAAGAGAAAGAGAGCCAGAAACAACTAAAATACCATCTATTTATTAAACTAATGAGGGTCAAAATACACAAAGTCAAGTTCGTCTTTATATTTATATTGAGGTTTGGTGCCATGGAATTGGATTAGGAAGATTTTAGTACCACGGTATCAGAAATCAGTAGCCTTGAACATTTAAGTAATCATGATGTTTATGCCATAATCAACGGCCAATAGGAACAGAACACGTGGACAAGATCTAGCCTGGTCAAAGTTGCCTTCGGCATCCAGCTCCTGGTCAAAGTTGCCTTCGGCACCCAGGGTACCGATCTCTCCATTAGGGCAACACCCTCTCCTGGGACACGTGGCACGCCCTCGGTCGATGTCCACAGTCCCACATCGAAATTCTACAACAAGTGCACACCTCCCAAGGCCTATAAAGGAGGCCAACTACCCCAGAATGGAGGTAATCAGAACGTACGGCATACTAGCCTATTAATCTGTCAGTTGAACTTTATAAATCCCGAACTTACTTAAGCATCGGAGAGCCTACGGCCGGTACCACACCGGTGCCCTAGGTCTTACCGAGCGTATTCTCTTTTTGCAGATAACGCTCCCTACCGAGGCATTGAGGTTACCGAAGGCATAAAATTACTAAGTTGACCCTCTAAGGGAGAGAACCACTTTTTGGAGTCAACAGTTTGGCGCCGTCTGTGGGAAACGATTAAAACTAATCAACCCTTTGTCCCGAACATATGGGGACCACTGAAAAAGCTACGTTCGGAGCACGGGAGGGGATGCCGTTCGGTATGCCAAGCGGGGTAAACCCAGCACCGTCCCCATATACCCCGGCAACAAATCCACCTGTGCTCCAACCCGCTGAAAACTCGGAGCTTCTAGCCCAAGTCGTGTCCCTTTGGCAGGACATGGCTAGGTTACAAGAACACAATAACTTCCTCTCGTCCAGAGTGGACGAAACACAGCAGCTGCTGAACCAGCAACAAACGCAAAACATTCAGACCGGTCGATCGTCCGAAAGCTTACAGACTCCCCATCGGCAAAAGAAGGGTAAGAAGGCGGCAAAAGCAACGCCTGCGCCGTCTAGACAGTTGATAGTCCCTGCGCCAAAGAACAGGCCTCACGGGTCGAGCAAGGTCTATTCCGACTGTCGCCATAGACTGCTGGATCGGGAAGTCGAGCGACAGTCCGAACGGCAGGGATCGCCAATCAGGATCAATGCACACCTAGACGATCCCCGCCTGAGGGGTCTAGGGAGAAAGTCTCCCATACGAAGGATTCCGGTTCTGGAGAGCACGGCCGAGTCTGACAAAGAGTACATCCCATCCACCGACCGGTCATCGTCTTACCGTTCGGCAACCCCGTTGAAGTTCTCGGAGGTTAATCCTGTCATGTCCCAGCAACGATCGGTGCATCAGGCTGCCGAGGCAATACCGGACAGGGATCCCGTCATTCGCCTACTCCTTCAGAGGGTACAGAAGATGGAGGATGATAGGACACGCTCACAAGAGCCAAACCGGGGAAGGCTTCGGCCGGGACCCTTTACCGAGCGCATAAGGCACTCACGGCAAGACAGAGACGTCCAGCCCTTACGCATAACCCCCTACACAGGAGTAGAGGATCCCCTGACACATCTCCAGTCTTTTCAATCGGCTGTAGGATGCCGAGGGCTAAGCGACGAAGGACTGTGCCTACTGTTTCCCTCTTCGCTCACAGAGGCGGCTCTGAATTGGTTCTACCGATTGGAACCAGGAACGGTGGATTCCTTCGACGAACTGAAGCAGATCTTCCTGAACCATTTTATGATCCAGACAGACAGACTGTACTCTGCCGATGACTTATATAACATTCGACAAGGAGATGACGAACCGTTGCGCAAGTACGCCGCACGGTTCAGCCATGAATACTCAAGATATCCGGATACAGATGACAGGGCAGCCTACGGCGCCTTCAAAAGTGGCCTACGGTCCTCACACTTTCGGTATCTGGTACACAGCAGCAATTGGCGCACATACGATGAACTCATGAAGCAAGCGGCAATCCACGCCAAAGCCGAATACTTCAACTCGAGGGCCGAGCCAACGGCACGGCAGGGCGAACCCATACAGCTTCCCTCTACGGTACAGGCGTCGCCGTTCGTTCCAGCAGCACAAACCACCGGCTACCCAGAAAGCCACAAGCGCAAAGATGCCGGAAGCTCCCAAAAGGGGCATTCCAAGAAAAATAGGAGTAGGTACGGCAGGGACAACTACCGAGCGCCTCTGCCAAGTCATAACCAAGGAACGGAAGTATTCACTCTGCTCAACACCACCTATGAGGCAGTATTGATGAACGAGTGTGACAACATCCCGAAACCCGCATTCCGGAAGCCCAGTCGGCAGGACGGTAGGGACACGGGAAAATTCTGCCGGTACCATCAGCAGAACAGCCACAATACCGAGGACTGCATAAGCCTGCGAAAAATCATCGAGCGGTTGATTCGGGAAGGCAAATTGGATCAGTACATAGCCAGACCACAGCAGGCGCCCGTGCCGAACGCCAATCGACAAATTAACATGATCAGCACGATCAGTGGAGGCCCAACCCTTGCCGGGACATCTAACCGGTCGATGAAGCAGTATGTCAGGGCGGCACACTACCCCCAGGTCCTCGGCATTGAGAGCAGCCGGCACGCCAAGATGCCGAAGGTCAGGTGGGAACCTATCACTTTCTCTGAGGAAGAAGAAGAAGGAATCATCTACCCACATGACGACCCTATGATCGTCCGAGCCGAGATTGCCGAATTCGATGTCGGACGAATTCTGATAGACACTGGCAGTTCGGTAAATGTCATCTTCGCCGATGCATTCAGAGAACTCGGGATAGATGACAGTCAAGTCAACAGGCGACTCTCGCCTCTCCTTAGCTTTTCGGGAGATTTGGTCCAGCCAGTCGGCAGTGTCAGCTTGCCAATTGCCTTCGGCATGGCCCCACGAAGGACCATGGTCTACGACCAGTTCCTCGTGGTGGACTGTCCGACGGCTTACAACGTCATAGTCGGCCGAACGGCACTCACAGCAATCAAAGCCCACTTGTCCCCCCACATGCTGCTAATGAAGTTCCCGACTTGCTACGGCACGGGGGCAATCAGGGGCGACCAGCTGAGCGCTCGGAATTGCTATGCCACGGCATTGAAATCAGCAGCCCCCGAGAAGCAAAAGGAAACCTTGACTGTCGTGGACATACCGAACGGCAACGAACCAGTAGATGATCCAAGGGAGGAAACACCCACTCTGGTGGCACAACCTGCCGAAGATCTCGAAACTGTGGCGCTTGACGAAGGCCAGCCGGGACGATGCGTAAGAATCGGTACCATGCTGAATGCCACCCTCCGTGCCGAATTCATCCAGTTCCTTCGGCAGAACTCGGAGGTCTTCGCCTGGTCTTACAACGACATGCCGGGCATATCTCCCGATGTCATCAACCACAAGCTCAGCATATTACCGGCCTTCAAACCCGTCAGGCAAAAGCGCCGATCCTATGATGCCGAACGGTATGAAGCTATGAAGAACGAGGTCGACAAACTCACGACCATAGGCTTCATCCGGGAGGCTGTTTATCCGGACTGGCTGGCAAACTCTGTCATGGTTCGGAAGGCAAAGGGCGGCTGGCGAATGTGCCAAGACTATACCGACCTGAACAAGGCCTGTCCGAAGGACAGCTTCCCGTTGCCACGCATTGACCAACTGGTGGACGCCACTGCCGGTCACGAACTTCTCAGCTTCATGGACGCATACTCTGGATATAACCAGATCTTCATGCACCATGCCGACAGCGAACACACGGCGTTCATAACAGATAAAGGCCTATACTGTTATAATGTCATGCCGTTCGGCCTGAAGAATGCCGGGGCGACTTACCAGAGGTTGGTCAACCGAATCTTCACCCAACAAATCGGCAGCACAATGGAGGTCTACGTGGACGACATGCTAGTCAAGAGCCGAACGGCAGGTGAGCACCTGACAAACCTATCCCTCATGTTCGGCATCTTGAAGGCTTACCAAATGAGACTCAACCCAACGAAGTGCTCCTTCGATGTGTCTTCGGGAAGATTCCTCGGTTTCATGATCAGTCAGAGGGGTATCGAAGCTAACCCCGACAAAATCAAGGCCATACTCGACATGGAGGTGCCGAAGACACAGAAGGACATCCAGAGCCTCACCGGACGAGTGGCTGCCCTCACTCGTTTCATTTCCAAAGCCACAGACAAATGTGCACCGTTCTTCAAAGCCTTGAAAGGGGGCAAACTCCGTATAGAATGGACTGCCGAATGCGATAAGGCGTTTCAAGACTTGAAGGACTATATGGGCAGAGCACCGCTACTTGCCAAACCACTACCCGGGGAGATTCTGTCCTTATATCTATCAGTATCCCACACTGCCGTCAGCTCAGTGCTGATTCGGATTCCAGCGAAGGCAGAACTGCCGATCTTCTACGTCAGCAAGGCCCTACAGGGGGCAGAGTCTCGGTACCCCCCACTCAAGCAGCTGGCTTTGGCTCTGGTCGTTTCTGCCCGACGGTTGAGGCCCTATTTCCAGGCCCACACCATCGTCGTTCTCACCAACCAACCCCTTCGGTAGGTTTTTCAAAAACCAGAAACATCCGGAAGACTGGTGAAATGGGCGATAGAGTTGGGAGAATTCGACGTACAGTTCAGACCCAAGCCTACCGAGAAGGGACAGGCGGTGGCAGACTTTATCGCCGAACTAACACCTTCGGAGGTTTTGGAAACTGAAAAGACCCTTCCCCAGAAAGACCTGCCGAACGAAAGCCGTTTAGACCAGTCAGTTCCTATCTGGATCTTACACGTGGACGGTTCGGCAAACCAACAAGGATGCGGAGCTGGTCTGGTGCTCACCGCCCCTGATAGAACTAAAATTGAATATGCCATCAGATTCGGCTTCCGAACGTCCAACAATGAAGCGGAATACGAGGCGCTTTTGGCCGGCCTACGGCTCGCCAAAAGCATGGGGGCCATTCAGATCAGCATCTACAGCAACTCCCAGCTGATAGTAAACCAGGTGACTGCCGATTTCGCAGCGAAGTACGCGTCAATGACGGCGTACCTAACGGCAGCACACCAATTGCTAAACAAGTTCCAGGCGTATGAGATTCGGCAAATACCAAGAAACGAGAACAGTCTTGCCGACGCCCTCGCTAGACTGGCTTCGGCAATCAACGACAAAGTGGGACGAAAGATCCCCGTCGAGATACTGACACTACCGAGCACAACCGTTGCCGAGATCTGCGCTATTGAGTACAACGACACATGGATGTCGCCCATCCATGCCTACCTGACGAACGACACTCTCCCTGAAGACAAGGCCAAGGCGAGACAGCTGCGTTACCGATCGGCAAGATACATCGTCATCAACGACATCCTTTATAAACGTGGCTATACCACCCTATACACGAAATGCATTACCGAAGAGCAGGGCGAATATGTCCTTCAGGAGATCCACAGTGGTATCTGCGGAGACCACTCCGGTTCCAGATCCCTAGCCCACAAAACCTTTCGGCAGGGATACTATTGGCCGTTAATGCATCGGGACGCAATAGCGATGGTAAAGAAGTGCGACAAATGCCAGAGGTTCGGCAACATTCCGCACTTACCTGCCGAACCCCTCACGCCGATCGTGAGCCCATGGCCATTCGCCCAGTGGGGACTCGACCTAATCGGGACCATGCCGCAAGGCAAAGGACAGGTCAAGTATGCGATCGTCGCCGTGGACTACTTCACGAAATGGGTTGAGGCTGAAGCCCTAGCCACTATAACAGCAGCAAGGGTCGAAGAATTTGTCTGGACCAACATCTGTTGCCGCTTCGGCATCCCCAACGCCATCATCACCGATAACGGCAGGCAGTTTGATTTGGAACTCTTCAGGCAGTTCTGCACCCGCCTCAAGATCAACCTATTTTTCGCCTCCCCAGCTCATCCTCAGTCGAACGGTCAGGTGGAGGCCGTAAACAAGATTATCAAGAAGCTCTTGAAACGGCAACTCAACAGTGCTAAGGGCGCCTGGCCGGAGAAGCTCCCCGAAGCCTTGTGGGCCATAAGGACATCTTACCGAACTTCCACAGGGGAAACTCCCTTCAGCCTTGCATTCGGCTCGGAAGCCGTGGTCCCTGTGGAAATCGGCGAGTCATCCTACCGAACGGAAGCTTTCACACCGAAGGCGAACGAGGCTGCACTCGCGCTGAGCTTAGACTTGATCGAAGAGCGCCGAACGGTAGCCAACCTTCGGAATGAGGCATACAAACAGCGTGTCTCTCGGTATTATGACTCAAGGGTCAGACCCCGCTCCTTCAGAATCAGAGACTGGGTCATGCGCAAGGTCTCGCTTACAACAAAAAAAACCCGACAGAAGGAACCCTCAGCCCTTCCTAGGAAGGACCCTACGAAGTCATCGGCACCCTTCGTTCTGGTACTTACAGGCTCCGGGGCACAGATGGGAAGACCCTTGGTCACCCATGGAACGTGGATCACCTCAAGAGTTATTTTAAGTAAAACCCCCTAGCCAACTGCAGGGGCAGAATTTGTATTTTTGCCCACGGCATATATATAAAATGAGATTATTCAATTTCGCATGTTCAGAACGTAATATCCTAGCGGTACGGTTGTTCAAAAATATTTCGGTAGGGCCCATCAAATGTGCCACCGCAACATTGCCTACGGCAATTGAAAGCTACAACCCTGCATTTTACTACCGATTCCGACTTAGCTTGCCAACTTTCTCCAAAATTAATAAACCAAGTACAAGCCAACGGTAGTATACTGCTTCAGAATTACCTACGGTAGTCCCAAGTACGCTCGGTATCCTAGACGTGCCCACGGCATCTCTATGGACGAAAGGTAATTAGGGCCTGTCCCTACCGATGCCTGTGGCACTTGGCCAATCCAAAGCGGAATACCTAAGGTGGCCAACGGCCCGATCGGTAACCGTCCTAAACAGTTATTAGCCTACGGTAGTAACAAGCATCGGTAATTATTGAAGCACGTAATAAATCAAAACACAAGTTAAATAAAACAGTGCTTCAATTAAGGATGCCCTCGGCATCAGTATGTTCTGAAATAGTGGCCAAACGGCAAATACAAAAATATATAGAAAAAAAAAAAAAAAAGAGTTCAGGCTTCGGCAGCTTGGCCGCCATCAGCTCCAGTAGCCTTGGCAGTGGTCTCGACGACAGCAGCAGGACCCTCATCGGCATCAGGGCCATCTTCAGGGGCGTCCTCCCCCTCATACTGCTCGATCATCTCCTCTGTAATACCTTCCGGTAGTGGAGGGAGCTCGGCAGTGAAATTCAGATTCAGCTTCTTGCTTGGGTTCAGCCGTTTGAAACGGTAGATGAGGTCCGCCATCTCAGAGGCCACCTCATTATCCACCAGAGCAGTAAACTCAGCGGTGGAACGGTAGGCTCTAATGGCGGCCTCGATCTCTGCCGCCTTCGCCCGCTCGGAAGCCACCAATGCCGCCAGCGCTGCCACCTTTGCTCCCTCGGCATCCCTGGCCGCCTGCTCTACCCCATCCAGAGCCTCGCGCATCTCGGCAAGCTTAGCCTCGTGCGCTTGAATCTGCCGTTCGGCAGCATGCATATCCTGCACGAGGCTGGCGTGGTCCTAGAGAGCCTTCGTGGCATCAGCAACCTTGGATCGGCCCTCTTCATACAGCCATTTGGCATGTTCGGTAGCCGTGATCGCCCTCTTCATACAGAGCCACATGTCCATTGACGCCTGAAAGATGAAACCACAGGTTAGTGCCGAACGAAGGATAACAATAAAAACAAGGTGATTACAAAAAGGTTACCGTGGCTTGGAGATGGAAGGCGCGCCCCGCCTCTTCCAGAAGGGCCTTCTTCGGCAGATCGTCGATCTCAGACAAGTCCATCTACGAACCCACGATCATGTGGTTCGCGAACTGGACCGTCTTTGATGGGCAGGCAAGTGTGACCGCCTCGGTAGGCCCCCCTTCGTTCTCGGCAGCGAAGATGGCCCTCGGCGGATCGGTAAGCCGCACCCGCTTGGGAGTGGAGACGGCATCGGGGTTCACCTGCATTGGCCGCTTCCCGGACGCCTTGGACGAAGCAGCGTCGGCACCATGGGTCGGGGTAAGCAGCGGCTCATCAACCGACAACCTTCGGCACACGGCCTCGGCATTGAGCTCCCTCAGCCGTTCGGAAAGGGGCTGCTCCTCGATGTCCGGCTGCACGATCTTCTCGGCAGAAGCCTCTGGCTGCCTTTTTTGCTTCTTCCCCTTTGAAATCACACCAAGGCGGCGCTTTGAAGTCTCAGATAGCTTCTTGGCCTCGGCAGTCTTCCTGGCATCAGACACTAAAATTACGAAATACTTGTTAGCTGAAGGAACTCAGTGGAAACAAAGGGAAAAAGGCCAAGTTAGCTTACTCTCGGCAGGGTCAGCTAGGCGGGCTCTGATGAGATTTTCGGTAAAGAGGAACTGTGGGTATTCCCTGTCACCGGCAGGAACCTTCAACCTCACTCTGTCAATTTGCCGAAGCCCTGACTGAGGTGCCACGGGCTGCTTCAGTTTGCCTGCAAAAAAGAAAATAACAAAACAGATTAGTCCATTAAAAAGGTAATGTGGCCTACCGATCGGTATGATAGTGACCTACCGGCAATCTGGAAGGTGGTGGGAATATGAAAACGAACAGGCACTCCCGAAGGCGATTCCCAATCGCCGGAGAGAAGCACCCGCCGATTCCTCCAAGACTTCTGAGAAGTCGGCACGGCAGTCAGAAAATGGCCCCTTTCGGAAGCCCTGAGACAGTTCGCCTGGACCCAACCTCCATGATCGGTACTCTTGGACTTGATGATACTGTACAGATGAGAGAACTGCTCATAGGTCGGCCCCTCCTCACCGGCAAGTCCAAATGCCGTGACAACCCCCATCAGAACGGCCCAGAAGTTCGGATTGAACTGGCCTGGGGCGTACCCAATCTGAGCCAGAATCCGTTGAACTGGAGGCTGCAACGGCAACCTAACGCCCTGCTGGAGGACATCAGTGAAGAACGCAACTTCGCCATCCTTGGGGTTGCTCAGCGATTCGGTAGGGCTTGGGATCCTCATCCCTACCGAATCAGGAATCATGTACTCCGCCCTGATCTTCGCCAGCTCTCAGTAAGTCAGCTTGTTCGGCGGCAAGTAGTCCACATCGAATAGCTGCTCCTTCGGTACGCCCATTGGCACCCTAGTATGCGCACTATTCACTATGGTTACCCTCGGCAGTATAATTGGCTAGGAAGTTTCCCCCCGGCCAGAAGTGGAAGCCTCCGGACGGTAACTGGAGGATGCCTCGGGCACCCGAGCGTCCTCCACCTGAGGCTAAGGGTGCAGATCCAACCCAACATGCCGACCGTCGCTGAACACGGCTGACAACGGCATGGGCTGACTAGTCATTAGCCCCTTACCGACACCATGCCTGGGCACAGTTCTAAACCTCTCGCCAACCACTTCCACCTCAGAGCCACTATCGCTCTCGGTACCTTGGCTTGACTCCTCACTATCGGTAGCCCCTCCCCTATCTGGGGACTCGTTCTCGAACGCATTGGGCTCGCTCTCGAATCCTGACTCGCTATCAGACATCTACAAAAAGAACAAAAAAACTAAGGGCCATGCAGAGGGCTATCCTACCGATGCCTACGTCTCTACCTATGGCAACTAGACTACCGAACCACACCCCACTTTTAAAGTTCTAGTCTAGTTCGAACCAAGGAAGGACGTACGCATAACGAAAAGAAAGAGAAACAAAGGGTTACCGAACGGTACCTTATGAGAACTGAGGGTAAAGGACGAGAATCGCTTTGCCTTCCGAATGGTCGCGCCGGAAATCGCCTTTGTTACCGTTTGCTCTCGCCGGAAATCGCCTTTGTTACCGTTTGATCTTGCCGGAAATCGCCTGAACAGAGCTCTTGCTTCACTCACAAATGCAAAGTGAGTTTCGCCTCAGAGACCCCTCCTATTTATAGGGCGAAAGACGCAACGGTATGCCTCGAGAAGCCAAACGACGCATTAATGGCGCCGCTCAGAATGATTTGACACGCCACGCGTCGCGCGTTCTGTGGGACCTCTGACAGCACGCTGGGTACGGAAGATGAAGCGTCGCCCTGTCCCATCGCTCCTTTACCCAATGCTTGGGCCACGAGAAAGCGGTCAAATCTGCCCGAGCCAGCAACCCATCGGCAAGGTCCGCTCGGAATACCGTTCGAACACGCCAAGCAATGCCGAACGGTAACCTTAAAAACGACGACCCTTGGGCTCCCAGACGGAACGTACCGAATGAAACTCTCACGGACGAGGGCCAAAGCGCCATCTTTTCCGAGCTACCGAACGGTAGGGCAACCTGCATTGGCCGAAGAAGAATCAAGTCCCCATCCGAGAACTCTCGAATGAGAACTTGGGGGACTCCTGTTTATGCCATAATCAACGGCCAATAGGAACAGAACACGTGGACAGGATCTAGCCTGGTCAAAGTTGCCTTCGGCATCCAGCTCCTGGTCAAAGTTGCCTTCGGCACCCAGGGTACCAATCTCTCCATTAGGGCAACACCCTCTCCTGGGACACGTGGCACGCCCTCGGTCGATGTCCACAGTCCCACATCGAAATTCTACAACAAGTGCACACCTCCCAAGGCCTATAAAGGAGGCCAACTACCCCAGAATGGAGGTAATCAGAACGTACGGCATACTAGCCTATTAATCTGTCAGTTGAACTTTATAAATCCTGAACTTACTTAAGCATCGGAGAGCCTACGGCCGGTACCACACAGGTGCCCTAGGTCTTACCGAGCGTATTCTCTTTTTGCAGATAACGCTCCCTACCGAGGCATTGAGGTTACCGAAGGCATAAAATTACTAAGTTGACCCTCTAAGGGAGATAACCACTTTTTGGCGTCAACACATGATGATCCTATAAAGAAAAGGTACTCATGATCATGAGGAAATAGATAGAAAGATAACTTACAGCAGGGATCTTGTTCTCTTGAACAAAAGCTATGGAAACTTCAGCATGATTGATGATGAATTCAACTGCATTAGCACCTGTTATATGTAAAACCATGAAAAGTTAATGGGATATCAACCACCATCATTGAAGTCCAATTGCTACTGGAAATTATATTGCGGAAGAAAATGTATAGAAACTCTAAAACTCATGGTGATATAAGCACTGATGAGCATTGACAAAGAGAAAGAAAACATACCAAGGGTGTCATACAGCGGAAAATAGGTTATGGCATGGCTATTACAGGCCTGTAAAACATCAAGAAAACACAAAAGCATTACAGTTATTCAACCTGTCAAAGAATTTCCTTCGAATATTGACAACTTCTCCCTTCAAGTGAGCAATGCATGAATATGAAGCCAATCATGATCCATGAAAATAGGAAATACAGTATTTACCTCCATTGCAATAAGCCACAGGGGACAGATTGGATGATGGATTGCTTTAGTTGCTGTCATCTTACGGATTTTCTTTCCTAAACATTTCCCAGGTAAAATGCAAATTTTATTCCCAGTGCTGAGTTATAATGTTTATGTTAGCTTGGGAAGTTGATTTATATTATGTTACCTAGAAGTTGATCCTTTGTTTTCTGTTTGTGCTTACTAGTTATGATGGTAACCTCCAGAGTGGCTTGAATTGCTTGCTGCGTTGATTCTCCTTATAGTCGTTGCTCCTAGTTTAATTGCAAACACCGTGAGGGGCGACTGGATTGGCATTGTAATATGTCTCATCATCGCTGGTTATTTGCTGCAAGAACACATCCGGGCAGCCGGTGGGTTCAGAAATGCTTTCACAAAAGCCAATGGCGTATCGAATACCGTTGGCATAGTTATTCTGTTCGTCTACCCTGTTTGGGCATTGGTGCTTGACATCCTATAGACTTTACAACCATTCTTGCCATCATGTGGACTTTTCTGATTTGGACATTGTGTTAAATTCCTTTTTTGTATTTAATACATGTAGACCCCTACAAAATTCGCATTTTCGTTGTGTTTACACATGAGTCTTTTAGTTTGTATTTATGAAAATGTGAGCAGAAACCTTGTGCAAGAGACTTATTTCTCTTTGATGTAGAGAGAGCTCAGTATTTGTTCAATGATTCTTGAAGGACCTTTTCTTATTATCTTATGTAATAAACATCATATGTTACTGGAACTCATTTCTTCAACAACGAAAGAAAGAAATACAACTTAATTAGAAGGAAGACAAAAAACAAGGAGAGAGAGAGAATCAAATGCGACTTTACCCAGCATTACATTTGAAGGCAATGATTAGGGAAAAACTTTGTTTTGGGCACTGGGAAATCATCCTCGATCACTAGGTGGACTCCGCAGCTTTCGGAAAAGACTGAACTTTTGCACTTATAAGGTGGCAAGCCACTTCTTGTCTTGGCTATCATTGTATGGAATCGGATATAATACAGCCACAGGTGAGCTGACTCTTCTCTTTCGAATCGAAATAAACCGCATGTTCATGGGAACATTCTTCATCCATGTAAACTCTGGCTATCAAGCAACAATTGCCAGAACTGTTTTGCTTAATTTCAACAGCAGCACAGAGAGCCAACCCTGTTTTTGACCATTTGAAATTGGGAGGGATTTCAACAGAAACTTCACATTCACTACGCTCCTTCAAATCCCTACAACAGCTGAACCACTTTGGAACCTCATTTCCTGGAAACACAACCTCAAACACAGATTGTTGGGAGAGAAACAGAGAGGACAGAACAACAGACAGAGTACAATCTTTTTCATCTTCGCCACACCAGCCAGATTGTCAGTCTCCGGCAATTAGACAAGTTCATCCAACCAATCATATGCGAGTCACAAACTTGCAACACCTCAGCTGGGAGCACTATCAAGGATGATGACATGGCTATCGATGTGTTTTGAAATTTAACGTCTCAAAGGGATTTGGACCGTTTGGTTCCAAATGAAGACTCTTTACATCTAGAAAATTCGAAGCTCAGCCATGGTGTTTCTGAATTCTGACGAGTAAACATCAGCCATCAGTGAGCATGCAATTAGCAAAAGGGCATTGAGTATGGTGTTTCTGACCATTACTTTTGTGCTCATCAAAAATGTTTTTTTCTTGCCTTCAGGTTTAGACATAATAACAGGTCGAAGCATGCTCTGGTCCCAAGTCCCCCAATGCCTTTCTGTCAAGCACCACCGCAGCAATAAGAAAAGACTCAAAGTTGTTTCCAAAATACCAAACCTGTGAACCAATTGGGAAATCAACATATTCAAAACTTCAAAAGATTCGAATAAAGAAAGTGGAAATTAGTGCTAAGACCCCAACAAACAGAATCTCATCTACTGAGGCAAATAGATAGAGATGAGATGAGAGGGCAGGGGTTTGTTTTCAATGCTATCCACGACATATTCACCTTGAGACAGTTAAATTCGATTCATTCTTCTTCCTCTGCATGATTTCATTGCCTCTCTGGCTGACCAATGTCATCTGCATTAAAAACATCATTATCTTTCATGAACGTAATGTAAATAAACTTCTATAAATTGATGAATAAATTAACTCATGCAAAATGGTTATTAGGAAAAATTATCTTGAGCTCACCCTACAATCGTGTACCAAAAATGAAACAGGACTGTACTTTGGTAGCTTGTTGGAGCAACGATAAAATATTCAAAATTAGCTAAAATAGCTAAAATAGCTTTCTAGGCTATATTCAGGACTAGTTAAATCACAGGTGAGGTGACCAGGTTTAACCAATGGCCTTGACAGTTATATATCATCACAGGAAATTCAGGGGCAAACAGAGAAGAAAGAGCTCACCATTATCTCCTGTGTGTGTTGGGCTATCTGGAAGGCCATTCTGAAAGTGTATTCTGAGGTCTGCAAGTGAATCCAATGCCTGTCATAACACAAGCCTCAACTGGAGCCGCAAAGTTTTTTGGAAGTACAAGAATCAGTGGTTAAATCAAAGCCGGAAGAAGACTTGAGGAAACCCATAAATAAATGCACTTTGCTCCTACCAGAGGAATCAGTGAAAAATATCGACTTGGATGGTGCTTGTGATGCGGGGGCAGGAATAATCACTAGGGAGTGTCTCGCCTGTGTGGTAGGGGGCCAAGACCGGAGCTTTACTGCCTCATTAGCAGTAGTTGCATTTGTGAAAGCCCCTCTTAAACTTGCGAAAACAACTCTTGAACTTGGACAGCATTGTTGGGGTTGATGACTGCACCCCCTTTCTTTAGGTCCACTAGTATCTACATCGAATGAAGGACGAGCTTTCAATTTCTTCTGGAACAACAGCTTCATTAATTTCCGTCTTTCTCTCCCCAACATGAGGCAACATGCAAAGCCCTAACCAACAACAAATAGGAGAACTAATGCAGCAACACCAAGGAGAAAATAAGGCTGAGCCAAACAGCAATCTGTTCTGCTATAAAAAACACAACGCAGCCGCGGGAAGAACAAAGTCTACTGCCAGCAACACACTTTAATAATACAGCAAGGCAGCGCTAACCATAAAAGCAGGTCAAAAGACAGGTCCTGTAAAGAGCAACTAGCCAAAAACAGTGGCGCACCAAGGGGAGACCAACCCACAGGGACTGCAATACTAGCAACCCCAAACTGAAGGAAGGACAGTAGAATCACCACACCAGTAACAAATCATTTACAAAACCAAACAGCAAGAAGTAAAGACAGCCAGGAAACCATTAGAGCAGCTGCACGAAAGGAAAAGCAAGACCATGTAAGCCACCAGGAATAGCAGCACCAGAACACTAAGGGATCACAAACTCGGAGTTCCATGTGGCACAATTGCTAAGCTGTAAACAATAGTGCTCTGGAAGTATAACTATATACGGTATATCCTAGTGGACATCATCTACAGTGAAACAATAGGGTGCAAACCAGTCTCCTCTCCTCTCATCTCATCTTGCATAGAGCAAGACTGCACCATTCCAACATCCACCATTCAAAACTCAATCGAAGTCTAAGAAACCAATCATGTGGAATTAACACAAACAATCACAAATATAAATCACTGAATTCTACCCACGGGCTTGAGAATGTCAGCTTGTAAGAAGGATGCAAATCCTTATCATCCCAATCACATTTGAATCCTACTGTCCTTTCCCTTTGGAGGATTAATCGATTGGTATCTTCCTGCACATACCCATGCCTCTGTCTATACTGAGGTCTTCATCCTGGTGGCATTACTAGGTGGACTCCGCAGCTTTTCACAGCTTTGCTAATACGCACAAAATGAACTCGGATTGTAGGCAAATAAGGCGGCATCACCCATGTGCGTGCCATTCTCGACATCAAATCAGGGAAAGGGACATAATACAGCCACACTAAACTCGAGTCTTTCCCTGTTGGACGAATTTTATAAGGGGATACTTCATTGTAGTATATATCAATAGCAAACTCCCTGATGCTGGGTATAATTTGAACACTAAACCTATTTTTGGTCTTTTCGAGAAAAGCACAAAAAGAAATTCCCTTGTTCTCCCAATTGAAATTTTGAGAGGTTTTAATATAGAATTGACATTCGCAAAGATCCTTCAAATCCTTACGATAACTGAACCACTTTGGAATTCCCCTTCCTGGAAATTCAACCTCGACATGAGATGTGAGAGACAAGAGAAAGAGAGAGAAGAGATTGACTTGATTTATGAACATATTTTTCTTCTTTGCAATTCGAAACAGATTGTTACGCAGTCTCCAACAATCAGTCAAGTACATTTGACTGAACATTTGAGAATCTTTACTTTCCAAAATGTTGGACAATTTTGAAACTCTTTCCAATGATAAGCAATCACTCACATCTAAAAGTTTCAAGGCTTGTGGAAGATCTGGAATTTCTCTAAGTCTCTTGCAACCAACCAACCAAAGATCATCCAAGTTGACAAAGTTATTAATGCATGCGGGAAGACTAACGAAATTGCTTCCTGATAGATCAAGTCTAGTTAATGTGGTCATGCAATCAAGAGTCAGAAGGAAATCGGCAATGTCTGAAAGATTGGATCCCCCCACATAGAATCCAGATAGCTTGGGAAACGCTAAATTGCCTCCATGAAGAGTCACAAGTGATTCTGCACTCCTTGAATCTTCAGACTTCGCCATTTTAGGAAATGAAACCAATTTTGAGCATTTATAGACAGAAATTGTCTCTAGGTGCTTCAACTCATAAATGCCGCGTGGCAGATTTGTAAGTTTTTTACATCCGGTAAAAAACAAATTCTCGAGACGAGTGAAATGTCGAATTGACGATGAAGGCAATTCTTTGATGGAAGTCTTTGTTAGATCCAGGTATTTCAAAGATTCCATCTTCCCCTTAATTTCAGGAAAATTCTCAAGACTTATGCAACCTTCAAGATTCAACTCCAGCAGAGATTTCAAGTTGACAATTCTTGGAAACAGAGTAAGACTACAGCATCCCGTAAGAGTCAACTTAACAAGCTTATGAAGGAATCCAGCAGAAGGATGAAGCTCAACTAAACTTGTACAATAGTTTAGATTCAACTCATCAAAATGCGGCCTTCTTCTGTAATATCTATAAGAGCCTTTTCCACGAGTACTTCAAGATCATGCTTAGGGTTGAGGTCACAACCTTCTAGCATTTGTATCACATAATCCTCGCATAGACCTTTATAGAAAAATGCAATATCAAGGAAAACTTCCTTCACCGCATCTTCTAGTGCATTATAACTTATTTTGAGAATTTCTTGAATCTCTCGGTTAGGAACTCTTCTGTAACCATCTAATGCATATTTCCATTGATCAATACTTCTACCACATAGATGTGAACCCAAAACCATCAGAGCTAATGGAAGACCGTCAGCATAGTCTACTACATTGTTTGCAAGTTTCGCATAATCATCTTCTAAGTGTCCATTTCTTGAAAATGAATTCCAACTGGTAAAGAGCTTTAAGGACTCATAATGATCTAACTTCTCAACCTCATATATTTGATTGACTTGATGAGCAATTAGCAAATGCTTATCTCTTGTCGTTAGAACAATTCTGCTGCCTGAACCAAACCAATCAGACCCTCCAACTAATTTGTTTAATTGGTCCAAATGATTCACATCGTCAAGAATTAAGAGAAGCTTCTTACCATTCAACATTTTCTTTATCACATTGACTCCTTTGTCAACATTGGTCAACTTTACTTCTTTCACCCTTAGAATCTCAGAAAGAAGAATACTTTGTAGTTCGACTAAGCCTCCATACGGCATTGATCTTTCTCTAACATCTTCTAGAAAACAGCTCCCTTCAAACATACGGGCGATGGAATTATAAACAGTTTAGCAATTGTTGTCTTACCTATTCCACCAGTACCCCATATCCCTACCATGCGAACATCGTTTCCTCCAACGCCCAAAAGCTTATGTATCTCGCGCACACGAGACTCTATTCCAACTGGGTACTTTGCTACATCCAAATACGCATCGTTTAATACTTGTAATGAAATCGCTTCAACGATGTTGTCAATAAATTTTGATTCATGCCTGCAAGGTTATACAATATGCGAAAGATTAACGATGAATAACATTTTGTAATATTATATATATAGGTTTTTTTTATCACAAATAGTCCCTGAGGTTTGCGAAATTATCAAATTTTGTCCATAACGTTTGTTTTTACACTAATGGTCCTTAAGGTTAGCCTCCACACATCAAAATGGTCCATGCTGTTAGCTTCCGTCAAATTTTTTCTATTTAATTGATGACGTGGCATATGTGTGAAGCCCACACATCCAATGGTATATTGCCACATGGATTTAAATATAATATAACATATTTTTAAAACTTAAAATCCATAAAAAATTAAATTAAAAGCAAGTTAAATATTTTTTAATATATTTTTAAATATATTTCTCTCTCCCTCTCCTTCCCTCTCCTTATGTTCTCTTTCCATTTCCCCTCGCAAGCCCACTCCTCTCTCCCTCCTCTTCCTCCCTTCGCTTTCTCTCTCCCTCTCCCTGTGTTATATCTTTCCCTCCCCCCCTTCTCTCTCTCTCTCTCTCTCTCTCTCTCTCTCTCTCTCTCTCTCTCTCAAAACAGAGCACGAAATATATTTAAAAATGTATAAAAAGATTTAAATTGCTTTTAATTCTTTTATTTATGAATTTTAAGTTTTAAAAATATTTAAAATATATTATATTATATTTAAAACTACGTGGCTCTATACCATTGGATGTGTAGGCTCTACACATGTGCCACATCAGCAATTTAACAAAAAAATTGATGGAAGAAGCTAACGGTAGAGACCATTTTGATGTGTGGAGGGTAACCTTAAGGACCATTAGTGTCACAAAAAAACGTTAGGGACGTAAGGTGATAATTTCGTAAACCTGAAGGACCATTGTTGATAAAAAGCCTATATATATATATATATGTGTGTGTGTGTGTCTGTATGTGTACTAACTCCCTTCCAAAAGGAATCCCCTTTTGACTATTTACAAAAATAGATCACAGGTTCGGATAACATGAACCATTTATATTTAAGGACATCATTCAAGGACTTATAAAAAATTACCAAAATCTGAAATATTTAGTCATCTAAAAATGCGGCAACAAATAGATTAATACAACTTTTCCTCTACAAGATGTTCATGGTGATAATCAAATGGTACGATTTCGGATTTTGCTAATTTTTTGAAGGGATAATTCTTAATTTGGGATCGAAAAACTAGACAATTTGTATGTATAAGGATCAGGTTCAAAGGACACACAAAAGCCACATCTTTAAACCTTGGATGTTCAAAAGCATTTGACATTAAAAACAATGCCTTTGTATATCGGTCCTGATCCTATTCTAACAGTTTCAATTTCTTTTAAAAGATCAGAAATAAACAAGTTTAGTAAGCAGCTAAGGTGCGTGGTTGAAAATAAATATATACCCGTTCATGAAAGGCCATCCGGATAAATTGGCTGCTTCTGTAAGACTTCTCCTCCATCTTTGCACCTTCTCCATGTCATCTTTGAACTCGCATTCATAGTCAGCAAGTGCCTGACCGAAACTGCCCCTTTGATGCCGTACATCCGACGGATTCACCTTGTAAAAAACAGGCCAAACTATTTGCTCCCTTGTTTCTTTACTCTCAAGGATCTTGACGAGTTCATCCAAGCACCACTTCGAAGATGCATAGTTTTCGGAGAACACGATGATGGAAATCTTCGACTCTTCGATCGCTCTGAGAAGGGCCGGTGATATTTCTTCCCCTCTCTTGAGACCATCATCTATGAAGGTTCTAATTCCCTTCCGAGTCAAATTACTGTGCAAATGATCAGTAAAGTTGAATCGCGTGTCCTTGCCTCTGAAACTCAGGAAGACGTCGTATGTCATTGAATGACTGTCGTTTGATCGCGTGCCGGAGAAGTAAACGGGATGATCAAACAACTGGGAAGGGAATAGCCTCTGGGTTTCTTTTCTTTTAATAAGAAAGCATCTTATGAGCGAGGGAAGCTGCGAGGAAGTTAGCTGCGAGCTTCAACCTCCTTTGTGAAAACACTGCGAACTCAATGAAGGTGAAGGGAAGACGAGGAAAGGAAAGGAAAAGCAGAAAGGCCAGTGTGCTTCCGTTGAAACTTCAAACGTCTTTTCCAGTCCAATTATGGGTAGTGGAAAAGTCCAAACGACAAAAGCTCATAGGCGTAGTAGTTGGTGTGTTTCTGTGTTGTCTTTTAATTCTACTATAAACTAGTCTTTCTTATCTTTCTTTTTATATAATACTAATAAATAGTGGACGGTGGAATGGCGTCCATCACCTATGTAGGGCTCATCATTTGGCCCGCGGGCTCATGGGCCTACGGGGGCCCGCCCGGTCCGGCCCGTTATGGGCTTTGAGAGGGCCCGGCCCGCTTGGGCTTGGGCCGGGCTTGGGCTTAGGTGTTTGAAGCCCGGCCCGGCCCGATTAAGCCCATGAAAGCCCGGCCCGGCCCGCCCACAAAAGCCCGGCCCGTTAGGCCCGCATACATATATAATTATGTATAAATAAAGGTTTAGGATTAGGATTACATCACTTGAATGACAAATCCCCCTCTTTAATTTTTGTGTGTGTGTTACTTGTTATAAAAATTGTGTTTGTTTCCATTGAATTCTACTCATTCTAGTTTATAATTTGATGATTAGCACATTAATTTGTATCATTTATTAATATAACAATTATATATATATATAATAAGACAAACAACATATCATATCACCAAACATAATCAAACCAACAAATATAATCATACTTTTCTTTAACACATCACCAAACATTTGCATATTTATTCATACCATCATTATAATTTTTTATTTTTTATTTTACACTTATTATTTTTTAGGCCCATTTCGGCCCGGCCCGGCCCGATGGGCTTTTTCAAGCCCGACTCATGAGATGGGCTTGGGCTTTGAATTTTCTAACAAAGCCCGGCCCGGCCCGATATTTTCTTTCTCCTCTTTAAAGCCCGGCCCGGCCTGGCCCAAGCCCATGAAATTTGGGCCGGGCTAGCCCGGCCCATTGACGAGCCCTACACCTATGTTGCACCGACACTCCAAACTGTTGGAGTGTCGGAGTGTCGGACACGCCGACATGCCGACATGCCGACACGGCTCCGACACGCGTTGGACACGGTCAACGGCTGGGACACGGTCAAGACACGCTGCCGACACGGTCAAGACACGGCTCCGACACAGTCAAGACACGGCAGGGACCAGATTGAAATTTTGAAAATAAAAGTTGGGGTCTAAATGTAATTTTTGAAACTTTGATGGACTGATTTGAAATATTTTTAAAAAGATGGGTTAAAAGTGAAAAACGACTTTTTTAAACTCATGTGAAGATTTTTTATTTTTTTTAATTTTTTTAAAGAAAAACACAACAAGAAGGACGATTCTTTCTTGCAAATCGTGACCAAGAAGGACGATTCCTTCTTGCAAACTTAGGTTAGGCTTCACAGATTTTTAATTTTGTTTCTCTGTTTTGATGTGTTTTTTGTGTGTGGGTATTTTGTTTGATTGTATCTGTTTGGAGCTTTTTTTATTTTTAATAAAAGTCTTGTTATTAGTTGTTGAGTATATTTGAATTTGTTTTATTAATTGGGTATTAGACTATTAGACGTAATGAATGTGAACCATGTTTTATTTTGTTTCTCTGTTTTGATGTGTTTTGTATCTTTGTATGATTATATCTGTATTTGGTTTTTTATTTTTAATAAAAGTCTTGTTACTTAGTTGTGGAGTATATTTGAATTTGGTTTATTAATTGGGTATTAGACATAATGAATGTGAAGTTGAACCATGCTAAATTTTTTTAGGGAAAGATGAGTTACTCTAATGCTAACTCTAGTGGGGATTCCTCTCATGCTCAATCAATTGATGATAGTGCTCTATTGTGAAAGTATATTACAAAGGTTGAATCAAGTAAGAAAGTTGGAGGATGGATTTGATACTATGAACTTGAAGAATGGGGGTGTGCTTGAAATTGCAAACCTTTTACTTGATGAACTAGAATTAGAGGGCGTGTTGTTTTCTAATAACAACAATGAAGACATAGATGATTGAAGAAGATTGAGAGTTAGATCATTTATGTTTTATTTTGTGGTGTATTAATTATTATGTATGGATGATGAACATGAGTTATTTATTTTATTTTATGGAATTATGTGACATTGAAATATTGAGAATTAATTATTATTTTAATTGCCGTGTCCTAGCCGTGTCCGTGTCCTACTTTTTTGAGATTTTCCGTGTCGACGTGTCGCCGTGTCGCGTTCCCGTGTCCCCGTACCCGTGTCCGTGCAACATAGTCCATCACTAGGAAATTTCCTTGCATGCACAGTGTTTGGGTCTTCTAGTCCCACTTGGGAGAAAAGAACCACTATGCTACGATTTTATTATTATTTTAATTATTGGTAAAGATGAACTTTCATTAATAAAGACCAAAGAGAGGTCATAGAACCACCGAGACTACACAACATCGAAGTTTATTTATGAAGGTTCTAATTCCCTTCCGAGTCAAATTACTGTGCAGATGGTCAGTAAAGTTGAATCGCGTGTCCTGGCCTCTGAAACTCAGGAAGACGTCGTATGTCATTGAATGACTGTCGTTTGATTGCGTGCCGGAGAAGTAAACAGGCTGATCAAAGAGCTGGGAAGGGCATGGCCTCTGGGTTTCTTTTAATTTAATAAGAAAGCATCTTATGAGCGAGGGAAGCTGCGACGAAGTTAGCTGCGAGCTTCAACTTCCTTTGTGAGAACACAGCGAAGTCGTTGAAGGTGAAGGGAAGACAAGGAAAGGAAAGGAAACAAAGAAAGAGGAAGGGCCAGTGTTCTTTCGTTGAAACTTCAAACGTCTTTTCCAGTCCATAACGACAAAAGCTCATACGCGTAGAAGTTGGTGTGTTTCAGTGTTGTCCTTTAATTCTACTTTAAGCTTTTTCTTTTTCTTTTTTAAATACAAGCGATAGTCTAAATACAAGGGATACAAGGGGAGTGGAGTTTTTGCTTTTTTGAAAACAAGCGATAGTCTAATATACAAGGGGAGCGGAATTTTTACACACACTAACAAGGTACCACCGGAGTTCAAACCCCCCTGTTGGCAACTTTTTCTTTTTCTTTTTGAGTGGATTTGTTGATGAAAAAGACAACTAAGAAAGCCACAAAGATTATTTTACATTGGTAGCCATTAATTCTTTATCGTCTTTAACTTCCATACAAATGGTTTGGGAAGCAAATCATTTCTTGTCCAATATATCTGACATTCATACTGAAAGAGTGAATGAATATAGCAATTCTGTGTGTATTTGCAAGCACAAATAACTGACATTGGGACCAATAATATATATATGGTTTCTCAAACCAGAACTTTTCATATTATCTTTATTTATACACAAACTAAATTGGACGGACTCACAGGGATCCGAATCCAAAGTCTTTGTGGGTAGCACCTGCCCACTATCAGCAATCACATCTTTGGGAAATTGTGGTAAAAAGGTTTTCTCCAGCAGCCTCCGGCTTTCGACATTGCTGTCATACCCTTGCTTCCTTTGCTTCACTGTACAGTCTATCAATATGGTCCTGCAGATGATATTCCAAAAAATAAAAAAATTTACATTTACTTGACGAAGTCAGCTTTTACTATTTGAGAGAGAGAGAGAGAGATTTATATATAGAATTGGCATAGCACTTGATCATTAGCAATAGAAATTCATTTCTTTTAAGAAATAATGCAAGGTCACAGCCGCAAGGGTGGGGAAAGGATATTAAGCGAGTGGCGAACTGAAGGCCTACCAGGTGCTTGAAAAGGAAGTCGCACAGTTACAGTGAGGAGATTTAAGACAATATATAGAAAGAGAGAGCGGAAGGCATACCTTGTAATATTTAAGTAGGTGTGGTCTCTTCAGTTTGAATGTTGGAGTTATAAGATCCCTCTCCATGTCAAAGGGATTTGGTTCCAAGTGAACTGCTTTTAACAGCTCAAAACCTCGAAGCTGGAGGAAGGTCACCCAAGTCAGATTGAGTAGACATTAACAAAGCATCGAATTAGAAACAGGGAGTTGAGACAATTATCTACATACTTGCTGCTTCTGACCAACACTATTGAGCTCATCCAAAATGTACTTGCCTTCAGGTTTTGACATAATGATTTAAAATCATCAGTCAAATGATGCTCTGCTGCCCAATCCTCCAATGCCTTTTTGTCAGGGACCACAACAGCAACAAGAAACGACTCAAAGCTGTTCCCATAAACCCAAATCTGCAAACCAGAGGAAAGTTCAGATATCCACAACTTTAGAAAACAGGAAAACAACCAAAAGGAAATTTTCACAAATTAAAATGGTGGTAAAAAGACCAAAAATACAAACTCGTCAATGGAGGAAAACAGAGGCGAGTCCTAATATATGGAAATAGTTCTACTTCTATTGGATGTAGTAACAAGCAACGTACCGATGTGATAAGAGGGCATTGCAGGTATCTGCTTTCAATGTTTTCCACAGCAACATATTCACCTTGAGACAGTTTAAATATATTCTTTTTCCTATCTATAATTTTCATTGCTCCATTAGGCTGCAATTCTCCAATGTCACCTACCAGTGGCGGAGCCAGGAATCGAAACACAAGGGGTCTTAGTGTAAAAGTTCAAAAAAAAAAAAATTTAGGATAGCATCAACATATATATATTCTACATATGCAAAAAAATGAAAATAAAAACTCACATTGTTACTGGAAATTAGTGCGATAAACATCTCTAAGAATCTCATACTTCACTTACGCACTAAACACATAAACTTGAGACATCATTTTATTCGAGATCACATAGAAAAGGGAAACATATAACTAGAATTTATTAGTATTGACTTTCAGTGGGTAGACATTTTCACTAAACCTCTTCCCGCGCTCATGAAACACGAAAACATGTTGGATATCTTTTCCGCAAATTGGACATCTTTTCCACCGAATTAATTATAAAATAAGGAAAAGAGGGAGGAGGGAGGAGGGAGGAGAGAGGAGATTATGTAGTTACCCTAAATTCCTTAATTAAACTGCTGCCTAAGTTTTAAATTTAAAAAAAAAAAATTAGAATGGCATGCACAGGCTGAGGCGCAAGAGTGGCAGAAGTGCAGCTTCAGATGGATATTAAAAATATAAACTTTGTTATTACTGGGGGCAAGAATGCTTTGTGATGGTCCAGAGGCCAATAGATAGCACTTTGCCATTTTGCTTTGACTTCAATTATAGTTTCTCACAGGCTTAGGAGCAAAGTCTTCTGAGTGGCCAAGAATATGTAAAATACATTTGAACTTTGGCTTGAGGACAAATTCTGTCAAGTTGTGTTGTGGAGAAGCAACGGCTGGAGAGGATATGCTGGTCTTTTCCAATTTTTTCAAACCTGGCCAAAACGTCGTTTTGGCCAGGTCGTTTTAAGAAAAAAAAACTGGCGCGCGCCAGCCTTCTTCTTCAACCTGCAACCCATCGTTCTTTCAGACATTTCGTCGACCATATGGTGTGCAGCTCCAGGAGGTCGCACCAGCAGCTCCAATGGACCTCTAAGCCTATTTCCATGGCTTCCAAGAGGTTGTGCGACCCAAATGACCCCACTGTGGCTCCGCCTCAGCCTACAATCCACTCAAAGTCAAGAAATACCACCTTTTAATGCAACAATTAACCATCAACAAAACATTCTAACATGCACAGTGGTGACATCTTGACAAGCCAAAAGACTGACCATCAAGCAAGTAAATTATTTCATTCAACTGTATGGCTAACTATTGTAAGAATTTTCACCAGTATGAAACCATCCATCAATAAGGACTTCCTCTGTCAGATCTTGTCGCTTGTGGTAACCAGAAAACAAGGATTTTCCTCTCAGGCAAATCTCTCCACGTGGCACACTGGAAAGTGCATCATATCCCATTTTTGGCACTGACTCAAGCCTTGTTTCAATAGTTGTCATGGGGACACCCACAGTTCCCAATCATAGGAAAAACATTGCCAATAGACGTAAGACATCCACCACAGCTTTCAGTGAGGCCTACATGTCAAAGAGCGTAACAAGCTGATGGAAAGCTCTTTTTTAAAAGGAAAACTTTTATAAACTACAGTTGATGTGTTGTGCATCAAAATTTAAAAAGCTCGCATCACTGACTAGAAAATCTTGCACACATGGTACATCCTGGATCATGCATATATAGTTGTAATGATAAGTAATTATTTTCCTGTGCATGATTCTCATTGCCCATCTAACTGTGATCTACCTTAAAAACATCATTATCTTTTCTTGAACGAGATCAGAATTCTGAGGTCTGCAAAACTGGAACTAGACCTGAGGAAACCCATAAATAAATGCACCTCTTTGCTCCCAACAGAGGAATCAGTGATAAATATCGACTTGGATGGTGCTTGCAGGGCAGAAATATCCACTTGGATTGCATTTGTTGCCGCTTTCATTTTCTTCTGCCACAACACCTTCATTAATTTCCTTCTCTCTCTCCCCAACATGAGGCAACATGCAAAGCCCTAACCAACAACAACGGGATAATGCAGCAACACCAAGGAGAAAACTAGGCAGAGCCAAACAGCAGCCTATTCTGCTATCAAAAACACAATGCAGCCGCAGGAAGAGCAAAGTCTACAGCCAGCAACACACCTTAACAAAGCAGCATGGCAGCACCAACCCGCAAAGCAGGTCAAAAGAGAGGAACTGTGAAGAGCAACTAGCCAAAAACAATGGCTCACCAAGGGGAGACCAACAAAAACCCCAAACTGAAGGAGGAATCACCAGTAACAAATCATCCGCACAACCAAGCAGCAAGAAGAAAAGACATCCAGGAAACTAGCATGAAAAGAAAAGCAAGACCACGCCACAAGGAATAGCAGGCACCAGAACACTAAGTGATCACAGAATAGGGGAGATTCCACGGCACAATTGCTGGGAGAGATTAGCAGGATGAGGCTTGAAGCTTCAAAGAATATTACTTGGGAAGTATAACTTTATACCCTTACCCTAGTGGACACCATCTACTCCGAAACAAAAAGGTGCAAACGAGTCTCCTCCCCTCTTATCTCATCTTGAATCAGAGCAAAACTGCACCATTCCAACAATACATTTTACAATGTCCACCATTCAAAACTCAATTGAAGCCTAAGAAGACAAAATCCTCATGTTAAACTAGCACAAAAACAATCACAAATATTAATCACTGAATTCTACCCGCAGGCTTGAAAATGTCAGCTTGCAAGAAGGATGCAAATCCTTATCATCCCAATTACATTTGAATGGTGGCCTTTCGCTTTGGAGGATTGATCAATTGGTCTCTTCATGGATGTATCCATGGCTCCATACTGATGCCTTCATCCTGGTGGCATTACTAGGTGGACTCCGCAGCTTTTCACAGCTTTGCTAATACGCACCAAGTGAACTCGAAGTGTAGGCAAATAAGACGGCACCAGCCATGAGCTTTTTGCTCTTCCTTTCCCGCATTCGTACTCCCATAAGGTTTCCGTGGCTGACATCATTTCAAAGAACGGAAAATACCACAGCCACACTACACTTGACTCTTTCGCTGTAGAATGAGTATTATTAGTGCATCGTTCATTGATGGTAATATCAATAACAAACTCCCTGACGTTAAGTCTTGGTTTGGTATCAAAATGGAACCTGTTTTTAGTTTTTTCAAGAAAAGCACAAAAAGCCAATCCTTCGTTCTCAAATTTATAATTTTGAGGGATTTTAATACAGAATGCACATTCACGAAGATCCTTCAAATCTTTACGAAAACTGAACCACTTTGGAATCTCACTTCCAGGAAATACAACCTCAACTTCCGATTGCTGAGAAGAGAGAAAGAGAGAGAAGAGATTGACCTGATTTCCTAACATATTTTTCTTCTTTGCCGTGCGAGCCAGATTGTTACACAGTGTCCAACAATTAGTCAAGTTCATTTCAGGGATCATTTGAGACTCTTTACGTTCCAAAATGTCGGACAATTTTGAAACTCTTTCTAATGATACACAATCACCCACATCTAAAATTTCAATTTCTTGGGGAAGATCTGGGATTTCTCTAAGTCTCTTGCAACCAACCAACCGAAGTTCATGCAAGGTGACAAAGTTGCTAATGCATACAGGAAGACTAACAAAATTGCTTCCTGATAGATCAAGTCTTTTTAATGTGGCCATGCAATCAAGAGCCACAAGGAAAGCAGTAATTTCTGAAAGATTAGATCCCCCCACATTGAACTTAGATAGCTTGGGAAACGCTAAATTGTTTCTGTGAAGAGTGACAAGTGAGTCTGCACTCCTTGAATCTGCAGACTTCATCATTTTAGGAAATGTAACCAATTTTTGGGCATTTACTCAAAGAAATTTCCACTAGCTGCTGCAACTCGTAAATGCTGCATGGCAGATTCGTAAGGTTTTCGCAGCCAGTTAGATACAATGTCTTGAGGCTAGTGAAATGTCGAATTGATGATGAAGGCAACTCTTTGATAGAAGTCTTCGATAGATCTAGGTATGTCAAAGATTCCATCATTCCCATAATTTCAGGGAAATTCTCAAGACTTATGCACCCTTCAAGATTCAACTTCATCAGAGATTTCAAGTTGACAATTCTTGGAAACAAAGTAAGACTATTGTGGGAGTCAAATTTCTCCCACGGGAATATTCGCCTAAAGATTCCTTCGTCTTCTCCGCCTCTCTTTCTCCCTGCAAAACGAATAGCAATAAGAGGACCACACCCGGGGGGTGTTGGCCAAAGGCCCTCCGATGCCTAAATTAGTTCAATTGATTTAGGGCAAAAAACCAATAGCTAAATAAGGTACGGAGTTTATATGTGTTTTTGGGATGAACCGGGCGGCCGGAGCCTTATGTAAAAGAGGGAGAGAAAGGAGGTGGCTAGGGTTTCTGAGAGATGATTTCTGCAGAGTTTCAGTAGGAATTTAGACGTACCTTCACCCTTGTGTGTAGCTAGGTATTTATAGGAGTCTCGGGAGCTAGGGTTTCAGAGGAATAATTCCGTAGATGGAAGGGAATTATTCCTCCCCAATTTGGCGAGATTTGACTAATTAGGGATTTGATTTATTTGATTTAAATCAAATCCCTAATCAGGATAGCAATCAAATCAACACCTAATTTAATTAGGTAACTCCTCCATTAATTGAGAATATTCGTAGGAATCAAATCAATCCTCAACCTAATTAGGTAACATTCTATTTAATTGGGTAACCCCCAATTAAATTGAATAATTCCCAATTAGGTCAAATAATCCCCAATTGGAAGGAATTATTTGACCTAGGGTTATGAATTAATTCGGTTCCTACAAATGCCCCCCCAGCTTCTGTATGGCGCGTGGTGGCATGTAGGAGATGTAAATTATCTGTTGGGCTGTCCAGCTGTAACTGGGCTTCCTTCAGTGAGTTGGACTCATTTTGCAAATTGGGTTCCCAATTGGAGTGAGCTTTTGACTGTTCTTGGAGTTGGGTTCCCAGTAGGAATGGGCTTGCGATTCCTTCTTGACCTAGGATGCTCAACCTGTGTAAATGTAGGGCTTCTCTTCACTCTTCTTCACATCACAAACTTAACTTCTCTACTTTCTAGCTTGAGAGAGATCTTGGAGAATTTGTACTGCTTGTCGAAGAGAGGAGTCGCCGTGCATCCAAAGGTAAGTCGAGCACGTATATTTCTTTTTCTTCGTCTTTTCTTCTTTTTTGCTGCGAAGGCTAGCTGGGGGAAGTCCGGCTAGTTGTCGTCGTGACAGGCGATGGCTGATAGTGGGCGGCAGTCGTGGTAGAGCAGGTGCGCGCAGGTGGACCAGCTATTGCCTATCATCGCAGGTCTGGGCTGAAGCATGCTTGGCCTCATGCGTTGCAGGCCTGTCAGCTGGGCAAGTATCGAGAGGAAGTTGGTGGTCTGCCCCCTGCCCAGGATGTTGAGAGATGGAAGCAGAATGGTCCAGATTCTGATGATCTGCCCAAAGTAAGGCTGACGTCAAGTCTTCTAGAAATGGAGTTGCGACTTCTCGTGCGAATGATGTGTCTCTGTTGAGGATGAAGCCAAAGTCCAATTCTGCTGGGAAGACTCAAGTGGGGTTTGTTCCATCATCATCCGAGCCTCCTACTGACAAGCTTGAAAATCATGATCTGCTTCGTGAGGTAGTTCGTGCCCGATCCCGTTCTGCCGAGCGTCAAAGAGATGTAGATATTCCTCTTCGTAGTTCGAGTCGTCTGCATCAGTCAAAGGATGGAGATCAAAGCGGGAGATCTGCTCATGGCTCGGTTGTTGAGACACGGGCAGTCAAGAGTGGAGTTGATTCTGCCTCATGGACTTCTTCGGAGGCGAGGTTGGCAGAGTCTAAGAGGATGAGAAAGTCATCTGGCAGAGCGAAGAGTTCTTCTGCAACGTCAGCTGTTGGTCCCAAGGTTGATAGGCCCAACCCCACAGGAGGTGCACGCGTGTTTAATCTGCTCAAGATGAACTTTTTGTCAAGCTCGTCCACTTGTGCTGAATTGGTTAACCACGTCCGCCAGGCCGGCGAACTTGGCACCCTCTCGAGTCTTTCCTTGGAAAAACAAAGGGAAGCGACACTCCATTTGCTTCCGTCTTGAGCGCAAGAATGTTGACGCCTCATTTGGTTATGACAAGCTTCTTGCTAAGTTTGGCGCCTATAACAAGTCTGCATTAGAGATGGAGACATTGAGATGCTCTGTTCTGACTTGCTCCATGTGCAAAGTGAGCAGGTTAATGCTGTGAACATGGCAGGAGCTGAAGAACAGGCAGCTGAAGAGGCGGTAGCTGAAGAGGATGAAGCAGATGAGGATGCAACAGATGAGGTAGTGGCAGACGTCGCGGATCAAGCAGGTGGAGCTGCTGAGAACGTGGCTGATCAAGCAGATGCCGAAGAGACTGTAGATCAGGGATCTCCTGCTGGCGTCCCAAAGTAAATGAAGACTCATTTATTTCTTTTCACCTTGTAGTCTGCTTTCTTCTTTAGAATAATTGGCCTTATTCGACCATCTTCCTTTTGTTGAACTTGGCCGGTTGGTCAGCTTGCTATGGAAATTTCAGTTATTTTTTCAACTTCAATTGGCATATTGACTTGTGGACTGTTTGAGTAACCAGCCTGTATTTTGATTGCGCATCTTCTTTTGGAGATTTTATGATTGCCAGGGTCCTTTTTAAGGGACTCCGTGCGTGTTCTGCGCATCCCGTAAGATGTTTTCCCTTAGGAAATTGGCGAGGGCCAAGGTCCCCCTTAAGGGACTCCGGGCGTGTTCTGCTCCCGTAAGATGTTTTCCCTTAGGAAATTGGCGAGGGCCAGGGTCCCCTTTGAGGGACTCCGGGCGTAGGAAATTGGCGAGGGCCAGGGTCCCCTTTGAGGGACTCCGGGCGTAGGAAATTGGCGAGGGCCAGGGTCCCCCTTAAGGGACTCCGGGCGTGTTCTGCTCCCGTAAGATGTTTTCCTTTAGGAAATTCCTGGCGCACCCTGCGTCTCCCTTAGGACGCTTTTTATGGGCTGCGTCTCCCGAAGGACGCTTTGGTCGTCGCCCTGCATCTCCCCAAGGACGCTGCTTATGGGCAACTGTGTGACTATCCTGCCTCCCTTAGGAAACGGATAGGAACCTGGATACCTCCCTTAGGAAATTCCTGGCGCACCCTGTGTCTCCCGAAGGACGCTTCTTATGGGCTGCGTCTCCCGAAGGACGCTTTGGTCGTCGCCCTGCGTCTCCCGAAGGACGCTGCTTATGGGCAACTGTGTGACTATCCTGCCTCCCTTAGAAAACGGATAGGAACCTGGATACCTCCCTTAGGAAATTCCTGGCGCACCCTGCGTCTCCCTGAGGACGCTTCTTATGGGCTGCGTCTCCCGAAGGACGCTTTGGTCGTCGCCCTGCGTCTCCCGAAGGACGCTGCTTATGGGCAACTTATATGGAGATATTCTGGTATGAGTAGGCAGATAAGACATTCTGGAATGAGAAACTGAACTTATATTGATGTTTATAAGGTTACAGTGCCTTATTCGAGAATGTAAATAACTGGATACAAGAAAACCAGAAGCTTCTAGCAGTTGCTTCTCTTCTTCAGAGATGTGTAGGGCTCAGTCATCTGCTTGTCGATGAATTGTGAGCTATTGTCGGTAACTGGTGGTTGTGGGCAGCCAAATCGGCAGATGATGTTTATCCAGATGAATCGTTCCACATCGGCTTCTTTAGTAGATGATAGAGCTTCGGCCTCGATCCATTTAGTAAAGTAGTCGGTGGCAACGATCATCATGTCCTTCTTGGCAGGCGCCGGTGGTAAGAGACCCACTAGGTCAATGGCCCATTGCATGAATGGCCATGGATTGTTTTGCGAATGGTAGACTTCGGCAGGCAGGTTAAGAATTGGCTTGTATCGCTGGCAGCGATCACATTTCTTAACATATTTGATGGAGTAGTAGCGCATGGTAGGCCAGAAGTAGCCTATGTTTAGAGCCTTCTAGGTGAGTGATATGCCCCCAGAGTGGTTGCCACACTCGCCGTTGTGAATTTTGCAGAGAACCTCAAGTCTTTGAGGGTATTTTATGCAGGTGAGATGAGGGCCGGAGTATGATCTACGAATGAGCTTGTTGTCGTGCATGTAGTATCTTGCAGCCTTCTGCTGGACCTTTCTGGCTTCGGACTTGTCCGTTGACAGATTTCCATTCTACAAGTAGTCGATGATGGGGTCTTGCCAGCTGGGGTCCTCGTCAATCTGCATTGCGTCGATTGGCTCTATTTCTTCAATGCTTGGTCGGTCTAGGCGTTCGACCGGGATGGAGCATCTGAATTGGGTATCCAGCGCGGACCCTAGGCTTACTAGGGCATCTGCATGCGCGTTCTCTGCTCGAGGCACCTGTTGGATGGTGAAGGTAGGAAATGCCTTCAATAGCTCTTGAACTTTGTCAAGGTACAAGATCATCCTTAGGTGCTTTGCCATGTATTCACCTGAGGCTTGATTCGTAATCAACTGGGATCTGAGTAGATGGCTAGCTTTTTGGTCGCTAGCTCCTTTGCCAAGCGTAGGTCAGCGAGCAATGCCTCGTATTCTACCTCGTTGTTTGAGGCTGGGAAACCAAGCCTGATGGCCTGCGCCAATAGGGTCCCATCTGGGGTGATGATGACGACGCTTGCTCCCGCTCCTTTTTGGTTCGACGCTCCGTCTGCATGCAATTGCCACATGTCTGTAGGTTGGCCAGGTTCAGCGGATGTGCCATCTGTTTTTGAACTTTCCTTCTTATGGTTGACCAGCTTCTCTTCTTCGGCTGATGAGGTGAATTCTGCTATAAAGTCTGCTAGAGCCTGGGCTTTTATTGCACTCTTTGGCCGGTAGAGGAGGTCATACTGGCTTAGTTCTATAGCCCATTTCATGAGTCGCTGGGAAGCGTCAGGGCTGTGAAGTATTGATCTCAAAGGAAAGTCGGTCATGACGATGACTCGATGAGCTTGGTAGTAGGGTCGTAACTTTCTCGCGGAAACTACAAGTGCCAAAATAAGCTTTTCCAATTTCGGGTAGCGAGTCTCTGCATCGAGGAGAGCTTTTGAAGTGTAGAATACTGGATGTTAGGCCCCTAGTTCTTCTCGAATGAGAGCTGAGCTAACGGCCGAGTTGGACACTGCCAGGTACACGAACAAGTCCTCGCCTGGAACTGGTTTTGAGAGCAGGGGAGGTGAAGTGAGGTAAGTCTTCAGATTCTGAAAAGCTACTTCGCACTCCTCATCCCACTTATCTCTTTGTCATTTTTTCAAAGCTTTGAAAAATGGTTTGCACTTGTCGGTAGATCTCGAGAGGAATCGATTGAGGGCCGCTGCTCTGCCCGTCAAACTTTGTATTTCCTTCATAGTGGAAGGCGACTTTATCTCGAGAATGGCCTTGATTTGTCGTGGGTGTGCCTTGATACCTCGTTGCGTGACTAGGTACCCTAGGAATCGGCCGGACGATACGCCAAACGTGCATTTACTTGGATTCAACTTCATGTGATACTGGCGTAGCAAGCTGAATGCCTTGGCGAGGTTTTTGATGTGATCTGCACGTTTTGGGGCTTTGACCAGCATGTCATCCACGTAGACTTCCATAGTCTTGCCAATCTGCTCCTTGAAGATTTTATTCACAAGCCTCTGGTATGTTGCTCCGGCGTTCTTTAGCCCAAAGGGCATGACCTTGTAGCAGTAGGTCCTTCTCTCGATGATGAAAGAAGTTTTCACCTTGTCATCCTCGTGCATCATGATTTGATTGTAGCCGGAGTAGGCGTCCATGAAGCTGAGCAGCTGATTGCCGGAGGTGGAATCCACGAGTTGGTCGATTCTTGGCAATGGGAAGTTGTCTTTAGGACATGCCTTGTTGAGGTCAGTGTAGTCGACGCAAACTCTCCATTTGCCATTTTCCTGTTTCGCCACCAGAACAACGTTGGCCAACCACTCTGAGTAGGAGACCTCTTCAATGAAGCCGGCTGCTAGAAGTTTGTCGATCTCGGCTTCGATGATTGCGACCCGCTTTGGGGCGAAGTTGCGTCTCTTCTGTGCCACTGGCTTGCTGGCAGGGTTGACGTGGAGGCGATGGCAGATGATGTTCGGGTCGATACCTGGCATGTCTGACGGTGACCATGCGGACATGTCCTTGTTGTTCTGGAGGAAGGTGGTCAGCTCCACCTTTTTCGTCTGGGCTTAGGCGCGAGCCGATCCGTGCTTTTTTGTCTGGCTGGTCAGGATCCAAGGGTATTAGCTCGACGTCCTCTTCGGGTTTCCATCCTTCTTCAGGAGAGACCTCTGGACGGATTTCCTCGACTTGGTCCTGACGCTTTGATTGCTATAAGAAGATAGCTTTTTCCTTCCCCTTCTGGCTTGCTCGGTTGCTAGGAGTGGGATTTGGCTGTTCTACTCCCTTCAGATCTGCCTGATTCACAAGGAGGAATTGTGTTGTCTTGCTTTTCTTCAACCCTTGAGCTGAGCATTTCCTCACCATTGCCTGGTCGCTGTTGATCTGGCCGACACCGCCCCCAGGAATTGAGTAGCGGATTTTCTGATGAGTGGCAGAGGTGAAGGCGTTGATCTTACCAATCCATGGTCTGCCTACGATGCCATTGTAGGGTGAGACTTCATCAATGACCATGAATGTTTGTGAGCTGATTATAGGTGGGGAGTAGACGTCGAGATCTATTGTGCCCACGGTAACCGTCGTTGCGCCATTGAAGCCAGTCAGTGACCTGGCTAATTTGTTAATCTTTGCTTCCAAGCCCATCTGTTGGATGACAGTCAACTGCCGGATATTGGCTGCGCTGCCTTCATCCACATGGATTCGGTCGACCATGGCTTGAGCGATTTGAATGCTGACGACAAGGGCGTCGTTGTGTGGCATGTCGAGGCCGATCAGATCTTTCTTCTGGAAGCCGATCACTGGGTCGTCTTCCGTCGGTGAAAGGTCGGTCGAGACTTGGGAGACCACCGTGGCCTGTTTGATCTTCCTGCTTTGTAGACTTCTTTGCGGCGATTCGATCGTCATCCCAGAGCGCATAGCGTTCCGCTGTTGCGAAGACCTCTGCCAGAGTCTGGCTAGGAGCGATAGTCAGCTTGCGGTATAAGTCGTGTTCAGCTGAAAGGCCTTTCTTCACGATCCTCATTGCGATGGTCGTCGGGCTGATCTCTCCAGGAGCCTAGCCCTTGAGGAGCATTCCTCTGTGGGCCTAGGCGGTCGTAGACGTGGAGTCGTGGGCCTTGCCTTCCTCGCACGTTGCTCTAAGTGTGGCTTGCGGATGCTTGTGACATGTTGGCGAGCTGATCACGTTATTGTCCCTCTCCTTGTCTGCTCATGCCTGCTTGACCTGCTCGGCGCCCGTCGATCTGCCTGTTGGTGCAGTCGTCCATCCTTCTCTCTTCGCCCAGTTGTCCAAGGCCAAGGTTTTGAGCTAGATTGATTTGGTTGAGAAGCTGCCTCATCAAATTGCTTTGGTCCTCCGTTCTCAGAGCTAGCTGGTCAACTCTCAAATTGAGGTCTGCTCGACTTCGTGGATCGGGAGGAGAGAAGTGTGTGGAGCCCAACTGCATACAGGCTAGGGTTTCATTGGAGGTGTACGCCAGAGCGTGCGTCGAGCGTGGAGGCAACGGAGGGAACGCTTGAAGTTACTCCAAGATTGGGCCTAGGTCGGCGGTGGTAACGAGCCCACCTTGATGGGAGGTTCCACCATCCTTGGCGATGGAGCCACGAGGGTGGCTAGATCCGGCCATGGGGCCTTGGGTTGACATGGCGACGTTGAGGTAGCCGTGATAGGAGGTCGCATGCCTCGCTTTGAAGGACCATGTGTCGGGCTGACCGACGGATCGTGGATCAGGTTGACCGGAGAATCGTTGATCGGGTGGACCAAGGACTCGTAGGTTAGCCACCAACTCATTTGGCATTTTCCTGATCATTAATGATGAATGTAATTAGCTGGCATGATAAAAGCATGATTATATGCCAACTATAATATCACTTGTGCCTTTAAATAATAAATCTATTAAATAAGGCATGTTTTATAATTCAAGCAATAAAATATTAATGGTTAATATTTATTAAGAATATACACTAAATCAAAATAAATATCAAATACTAATATTTATTAGGAAAGTGCATTAATTCATAACTAAATATTAAATACTAATATTATAATTGAGAATTATTTAAATTAGGAAATAAATGAATGAGAGGGAACAACGTATCTCTGTGTTTGGAAGTCAGCCATGGGGGAGTCTTTTGCAGAACCGTTCGAACCCAGGCGCGGAGCTCAGTCGCCGGCCGTGCGACGAAGAGGCTGGGCTCTCCAGAAAATTGACAGACCCGACTCTCCTAGTTCCAATGGTGGTAGCGACGTTGCGAGCCGATGAGCACGGCGGCATCGACGGCTCTGGCTAGTTCCGGCGGAAACGTCCGATTGCCCGTCCGCCATTTCTCTGGTGCGGGCTGCATCGTTTCTCCGGGTTTGTGCAGATCGGAGGCCGGGGAAATCGCTGGTGTTGGCAATGACGCAAGGCAGCACCGGGAAGGTCCCCAACCATGCTGGGCCGTGGCTGTCATCTTCTCCAAGGCTTTGTCGGCGAGGTCCCAGCGTCTGGCCATGGAGTTTTCCGTCAGAGTCTGCAGTTTGGATACCACGAGTGCGATGGTGTTGTCCGTGTGGCCAAGCGACGAGCGGAAGTCGTCGACTCGTGAATGGCAGCGGCTGGAGAATTTCTTCGACGCAGCCTGAGCTGCGCGTTGGCAGTCGGTGTGAGCCGCTGTGGTTGGAGATTGAAGGTCGGTCTCCTTGCATTATTTTTGGTTTGGTTCCAAAAATAGGTGTCTTCGAATTTGATCAAGGCACCCAAACGGTTTTGAAAGAGAACAAAATTCTCTTCTCTTTGTTTGTTGTATCACGCGAAGAAGAAACAACTTGTTTCTTTGCACAGGACCTTCATGTGGTGACTGCCCATCGCACATCCAACTTTTCTGTTTTTTGTTTTATTTGCTGATTTGGAGATGAGACCAAAAGCATATTTTTGGTAGTTTTCGTACCCAAAGCCTTGCATCCAAACTCTGATTTATTTTTGGTCATATTTTTGTCGCTGTGTCTTTTTCCAGTCACGCCAAACGGAGAGGAGATATTCCTCTAGGCTTTGAATCGGTGACGGAATTAATGAATGAAGGGGGAAAACGGATTTCCCTTGATTTGGATTCGAGAGCATTGCATTGAGTATATCTCGAATCTCTCAATGAAAGCACCAATTTGTGGGAGTCAAATTTCTCCCACGGGAATATTTGCCTAAAGATTCCTTCGTCTTCTCCGCCTCTCTTTCTCCCTGCAAAATGAATAGCAATAAGAGGACCACACCCGGGGGGTGTTGGCCAAAGGCCCTCCGATGCCTAAATTAGTTCAATTGATTTAGGGCAAAAAAACCAATAGCTAAATAGGGTACGGAGTTTATATGTGTTTTTGGGATGAACCGGGCGGCCGGAGCCTTATGTAAAAGAGGGAGAGAAAGGAGGTGGCTAGGGTTTCTGAGAGATGATTTTTGCAGAGTTTCAGTAGGAATTTAGACGTACCTTCACCCTTGTGTGTAGCTAGGTATTTATAGGAGTCTCGGGAGCTAGGGTTTCAGAGGAATAATTCCGTAGATGGAAGGGAATTATTCCTCCCCAATTTGGCGAGATTTGACTAATTAGGGATTTGATTTATTTGATTTAAATCAAATCCCTAATCAGGATAGCAATCAAATCAACACCTAATTTAATTAGGTAACTCCTCCATTAATTGAGAATATTCGTAGGAATCAAATCAATCCTCAACCTAATTAGGTAACATTCTATTTAATTGGGTAACCCCCAATTAAATTGAATAATTCCCAATTAGGTCAAATAATCCCCAATTGGAAGGAATTATTTGACCTAGGGTTATGAATTAATTCGGTTCCCACAACTATGGCATCCTGTAAGACTCAACTTAACAAGTTTATGAAGGAATCCAACAGAAGGATGAAGCTCAACTAAACTTGTACAATAGTTTAGATTCAACTTCTCCAAGTTTGGGACTCCAGACCAGAGAAGTCAGGGGTTTTTCTCAGGAATTATTGTGCTCCACATTTATAAATTTCAAACTCTGTCCCACAAAACAGGGAGAAAAAGTGCCTGACCGAAACTGCCCCTTTGAAGGCGCATAGTTTTTGGAGAATACGATGACAGAAATCTTCGACTCTTCTATTGCTCTGAGTAACGCCGGAGATATTTCTTCCCCTCTCTTAAAGACCATCATCTCTGAAGGTTTTGATTCCCTTCCGAATCAGATTACTGTGCAGATGATCTGTGAAGTTGAACCGCTTATCCTCACCTCTGAAACTCAGAAAGACGTCGTATGTGTTGTGCGAAAACACTTCCAAGACCTTGTCGTTGATGGACTACGCAACAATCACAACACAAGCTACGCAAAGATAAATTGCACACGAAACCACAAAAGCAAACACACACAAGAACACACAAGAATTTATAGAGGTTCGGCGTCGTGCCTACATCCTCTCCGGTGATCCTCGAGAAAATTCACTAGTATGAGAAAAATCTATTTGGTTACAATAAAGAACTCCCTTTGATCTCTCTCTCTCTCTCTCTCTCTCTCTCTCTCTCTCTCTCTCTCTCTCTCTCACCCTAGGTTTGTATATCTTGAACCTCTTCTAAACCCTAGTCTAAAGTACCTATTTATATTTATAGGCCTTTAGCACAATCATACAAGGAATAGGAAACTAAAAAACCTCCCAAAACTAAGCAAAAAAACCGACCTGTTTTGAAACAAGAAATCACGATCCGCTCAAGCTCCTGCAGGTCCGCTCGAGCACCTGCGCCAAGATGCCTCTGCCGCTCGAGCGCTTGCAATTTCCGCTCGAGCACCTGCATGCTGGGCTGCTTCCTTCTTTCCTTCGTTTAGTCGAGCCAACTCCAACAATCTCCACCTTGGCGAGCCTAAACACCTTTGTGAAAACCATTGATCCCTAGAACATCTTCAAACATCTTGGAAATCGTTCTAGTAACTCCCAAGAGCTCCACCTCAATCTTCAGCATGTAACAAGATTGAGCAAGCTCAAACAATGTCTGAACTTCTCAGCTGTAACTGGCTTGGTCATGCAATCTGAAGCGTTCTCATCTGTATGAACCTTCTTTATCGCAATGTCCCCATCGTTCACCCAATCCCTTATCCGGTGGTACCGTACATGAATATGTTTGGATCTTCCATGATACACTTGGTTCTTGGCCAAAAATATAGCACTTTGACTGTCACACTTAATCACCACCAGGTCTTGAGCTATCCCGAACTCTTGTGCCAATCTTTGCAACCATAATGCTTCCTTAGAAGCCTCCGTTAGTGCCATATACTCCGCTTCAGTAGTAGACAATGCAGTGACTGATTGTAGCACTGCTCTCCAGCTAATCGGTCCTCCACCACAAACGAAAACATACCCTGTGGTGGACCTTCTCTTGTCTAAGTCTCCCGCATAATCTGAATCCACATATCCCAACACACATGCCTTTCTTTGTTGTCTTTCAAACAAAATCCCAAACCTCTTGGTGCCCTTCAAATACCTAAAAATCCACTTCACCGCATTCCAGTGTTGCTTGCCCAGATTTGCCATGTATCTTGAAACTACACTCACAGCTTGAGCCAAGTCGGGACGTGTGCAAACCATTGCGTACATGAGACACCCTACTGCGCTTGCATATGGAACATTACTCATCTCATCCTTCTCTTTGTCACTAGAAGGACTCTCTTGGGCACTTAGCCTGAAGTGCTCCGCCAAAGGAGTAGACACGGGCTTGCAATCCAACATATTGAATCTTTCAAGTACCTTAGCTATGTACTTGCTTTGTGACAGCCACAAGTTGCCCTCATCTCTGTCTCTCCTTATTTCCATTCCTAGGATCTTTTGTGCGGGTCCAAGATCTTTCATGTCAAACTCCTTCCCAAGTTGGATCTTCAACTCTTGAACCTTTGACATATCTTGACACGCAATCAGCATATCATCCACATAAAGTAGTAACAGAATGATCTTCCCATCCTTGAACACATGAGAATACACATAGCAATCTGATTCACATCTTCTATACCCAATCCGCAGCATATAAGTGTCAAAGCGCTTGTACCACTGTCTTGGAGATTGCTTGAGCCCATACAAAGACTTCTTCAACCTGCAAACCAGATTTCCCTTACTTGCTTCAACGAACCCTTGAGGTTGACTCATGTAGATATCTTCCTCTAAGTCTCCATGGAGAAAAGCTGTCTTCACATCCATTTGCTCCACCTCCATATCCCATTGTGCCGCTATGGAGAGCAATAACAGTATAGAAGTATGCTTTACAACCGGGGAAAAGATCTCATCATAATCAATTCCTTCCTTCTGTAAGTATCCCTTAGCCACTAGACGAGCTTTGAATCTAATTGGCTCCTTCTCACATATTCCTTCCTTCTTCCTAAACACCCACTTGCAGCCAATCACCTTTCTGTCTTTGGGTTTAGGGACCAACTCCCAAACGGAATTCCGGTGTAGAGATTCCATCTCATCCATCATAGCACTCATCCAACTTTCCCGCTCCGCACTCTCAACTGCTTCTTGGAACGTAGTTGGGTCTCGTTCACTTATGTTTAGAGCATAGTGAACTGCGTCCGTCTCCCATCCAAACCGTTGAGGAGGTTTGATGGTTCTCTTGGGCCTGGACCTTGCTATGGATGGCGGCTCCACCTGATCTTGAGCCTCTTTTTCTTCTTCATCTTGAGTCTGTTGTTGTTGCCCAAATTCCTCCACCTCATTGTCGGACTCCACTGCTTCATGGACGTCTCCAATTGGCTGCAAACTCGGAGTACCCCCGAACACTCTACTAGATGATTCTGTAACGGTTGTTTCTGTCCCAACAACATTCTCCTTCACCTCTAGTTTCTTGACTTTAATCATAGGCATAGTCTTCTCGTCAAAGACAACGTCTCTACTGAGTATCTTCTTCCGGTTCACTGGATCCCATAACTTGAAACCCTTCACACCACTCTCAAACCTGAGGAATATGCATTCAAGAGATTTTGGCTTCAACTTGGTTCTCTCATCACTAGGTATAAGAGCATAGGCACTGCATCCAAATACTTTCAAAATAGAATACTCAATAGACTTGTTAGACCATACCTCTTCCGCACACTTAAAATCAAGATACTTTGATGGTGACCAGTTAACCAAATAGGAAGCGTGGTTAACCGCCTCTGCCCAAAATGTCTCGGGCAAGCCTGCATGAATCCTCATGCACCTCTCACGCTCCATGAGAGTTCTGTTCATCCTCTCTGCGGCTCCATTCTGTTGGGGCGTCTTCTTCACGGTAAAATGCCTCTTAATACCTTCACTCTTGCAAAACTCCAGAAATTTGCTATTTTTATATTCCCCCCCATTGTCACTCCTAAGGACCTTGATCTTCCTTCCTGTCAGGTTATCTACTTATGCCTTCCACACCTTGAATTTTGTGAAGACCTCGGATTTCTCCTTCATGAAATAGACCCAAACCTTCCTAGAAAAATCATCCAAAAACGTAACATAGTAGCGAGCTCCACCCAATGACTTAACTGGCGCAGGCCCCCACACATCCGAGTGAATATAGTCAAGCACTCCCGTGCTCCTCTTTTCCTTGTCTTGCAGCTTGAATGTCACTTTCGACTGCTTCCCCATGGTACAATACTTGCAGAACTCAAGTTTGCAATTGTGCACACCCTTTAGAAGCTTCCGTTTGTGCAACTCTTGCATGGCTCGCTCACTCATGTGCCCTAGCCTCAAATGCCAAAGCTGAGTATCATCTTCTGAGTTCTTCTTGGTAGATATAGCTGCTCCACCAGTCACTGTTGTACCACATAGTCGATACAGGCAGTTAGGTTGAATCTCCCCTTTCATAATCACGAGTGAACCCTTCGAAATTATGAGCTTTCCTCCCATACACGTGTACGAATAACCATTCTTGTCAAAAGTACCCAAGGAGATGAGATTCTTCTTCAGCTTAGGTATGTACCTAACCATACCCAATGTTCTAACCACACCGTCATGCATCTTCACCTTGATTGTACCTGTTCCTTCAACTCTACAAACTGAGCCGTCCCCCATCATAACTTCGCCGCCAATGTCCGTCTCATATGTGTCAAACCAAGACTTATTTGAACACATGTGATATGAGCACCCAGAATCCAAAATCCAATCAGAAGCAGAAACCCTGGAAGTAATAGCAAGTGCATCAGTATTAACAATGCTATTAGTAAGTAAAAGCTCACCGTCGCTCTCTTCCGCGACCCCAGCTTCATCCGGCTTCTTCCCTTTGTTTCTCTTCTCTCGCCATGTAGGGCAATTCTTCTTCCAATGATCCTTTGACCCACACTCGAAACAACCATCTTTCGCCTTGGATTTTGACCTTCCCTTATTGCTCTTCTTGCCCTCACGCTTGCTCGATCTACCTCTCTCTCTGGACTTGACCACAAGACCTTCACCTTGAGAGACTCCATCGGAACGTTGAACCATTCTGTCATGCGTCAAGATGTCTTGCATGACCTCTTCATACTTCAAGGTTCCCTTCCCGAACATAAGCGTTGTGCGAAAGTGTTTATAAGACGGTGGCAAGGATGTCAACAACATCACGGCCTTGTCTTCCGACTTATAAACCTCATCCATTCTCTACAAGTCAGCAATACACCTATTAAAGGCGCTCACGTGCTCCATCATGCTTGCGCCCTCCTCTATCTTAAGAGAGTGAAGCTCTTCCTTCAAGAAAAGCTTGTTGGACAATGATTTTGACGCAAACATCTCTTCTAGCTTTTCCCATGTTTGCTTTGCGGTGTCTTCCATCGCATTACACAACACCTCATCGGTTAGATGTTGTTCGATGGATCCTCTAGCAAGCTCGTCTAGGTCATCCCACTCTGCATCTGTCATGGTTACCGGCTTCTTTTCCTTGCCTTCCAAAACTTTGCTGAGACCCTGCTGCTTAAGAACATGCTTCATTCTTCTTTGCCAAAGCGTGAAGTTCTCCTTGCCGGTGAACGGCTTTAACTTCACCGTTGTGCTTGATACCCGTTGTGACTTAGTACCAGAACATTCTTCGTCCTTGTCGCCTGCCATCTTCAACACATTGCCGCTCTTAAAGTTATAAGAGCTCTTGGGCATAAACCAACGCCCGCCGCAACCTGGCTCTGATACCACTTGTTGTGCGAAAAAACTTCCAAGACCTTGTCGTTGATGGACTACGCAACAATCACAACACAAGCTACGCAAAGATAAATTGCACACGAAACCACAAAAGCAAACACACACAAGAATTTATAGAGGTTCGGCGTCGTGCCTACATCCTCTCTGGTGATCCCCGAGAAAATTCACTAGTATGAGAAAAATCGATTTGGTTACAATAAAGAACTCCCTTTGATCTCTCTCTCTCTTTCTCTCTCTCTCTCTCTCTCTCTCTCTCTCTCTCTCTAGATCTCTTTTTCTCTCACCCTAGGTTTGTATATCTTGAACCTCTTCTAAACCCTAGTCTAAAGTACCTATTTATATTTATAGGCCTTTAGCACAATCATACAAGGAATAGGAAACTAAAAAACCTCCCAAAACTAGGCCAAAAACCGACCTGTTTTGAAACAGGAAATCGCGATCCGCTCAAGCGCCTGCAGGTCTGCTTGAGCACCTGCGCCAAGATGCCTCTGCCGCTCGAGCGCCTGAAATTTCCGCTCGAGCGCCTGCATGCTGGGCTGCTTCCTTCTTTCCTTTGTTTAGTCGAGCCAACTCCAACAGTATGTGCATGCTCTTGGAAGGCTCATTGAATGCCTATTGTTGGATTGCATGCCGAAGAACTAAGCCGGCTTGTCAAAGAGCTGGGAATGGGACTTATTATGCCGATAACTAGTCTAGTTATGATGATGGCCTCTTGGTTAATTGGCATCTTATTAGCCAACACTGCGACTTAAGAAGATACAACCAGAATGGGAGGAAGAAACAAAGACGAAGAAAAGGCCAATCTGCTTCCATTGGAAGTTCAAACGTCTTGGCCTGTCCAGTGGTTGGCAATGGGTCGACCCATTAAATGTGTAATAAATCTTTAAGCTAAATATTAAAAATCTCTGCCAATAAGGTCTAACAAGGTCAAGTCCAGTAGAAAATGGCTTGAACTTGTAGAGCAGTGGTATTATATTCGAACCCAATGGCACCCTAGTATGTGTGAGAAATCCCCCGCCCTTTATAATTTAGACTATTGCTTATATTAACAAAAAATAGAAAATTCCAACTCGAACACAACTTGTTTGTTAGAAGAATAAGAAGACAAAATCCCCGTATATAAGGAAAATTAGGTATTAGACATAGATAACTTTACTTATTAGTATTTAAGACATTTGATATTTTGGTTTGGGTTTTAATACCTAGAAAAGAATTGTTATTTTGGATTAGGCCAAAGAGGAAGACCAGATTTGTTGACCCACCTTACATTAGTCATTAAAAAGACAATTATACCCTTTTCATTTAAAAACCTAACCCAAATTCGTTAGTTTCTCAGATCTCGATCTCTCTCTCTCTCTCCGCGTCGCTCGCGTCTCTGAGTAGACGACATTCGAGAATGGAGCCCCATGGCAAAATACGAACTCTCAATCACTTTCATTGCCTTGTCCGGAACCGGATCCGGATCCAAACAAGGCAATTATTTAGGGTTTCGGATGGTGCAAAGAGAATGGTGAGATCGTTGGTCTCTGCGTCGACGATGAAGATGACAACAATCCAGAATGTAGCCATGTCGCGCGGATCAAGATCTGTCTCAGATTATGGTAAGAGTCTGAATCGATGATTTAGACCCTAATTTTGAGTGCTAGATTTACACTAGTAGCAAGAATCCATTTTATACTTGTTTGGAGAAAAAGAGAAGGTTCAATTTCCCCTATGTAGGCAGTTTTTGACTATTTTTTAATCGTATATTTTGATTAATTTAACCTAGTTATTCTGCTGATGTAAAATGCATGAAATTTTTGTTCATATATATCTAACTTTGTTTTTACTTTAGCCTCTGTGCTTTATATTTAAACACTACTTTTGTAGTTTCAACCATTGTTAAGTTGATTGAAAACGAGCATTCGGTTTTCAATTTGTCAATGGAACATGCACGAATAACTCCCTAGGGTATGCGCTTTAGGTTTTCATTTTATAAGTTGGACAGTTTTCAGTTCTATTCAGTTTAGGGCTTGAGAGTTATATGGATCTCTGTAGATTCTATTATGGATCACTTGCGGCTGCGATGGAATTCTCAAGTTGCTCATCCCTTCGGCCTTCGCCGATAACTCCAAGGTCGTGGTGGGACTGGTTGAGCCTCATGTTGTCCTGGATTTTCTCAGAGATTTGGAGCTGGCATATACAATATTGATCTCTGGTTTAGCCTTTTGGTGCATGGGTTTGAACTTTTGAGTGTTTCACCACATTATGAGTAATTATAGGGTTTGGGGTAATTGGCCATTGGTTTTGCCTATGTAGATGAGGCGATGTTGTAATAGTAAGATTTTCTTCTTGTGGCATGATCGAGAAGTTTGAGTTCTGGTTTTACCATGTTGTGGTGTGTTCTACTGCCTCATGTGTATATCATAGAGTTGGATATCAAACCCAGGGTAGTTAACTCAAGCATTGATTACATGTGCAACCAAACTTGTCCAATATCCATCCGACTTGAACAATTTCCGTTAGTTAAATATTTTGTGGATTTAGTAATGTCTATTGATATTAGTGTCATTTTAATACAGTTTTTTAGATAGTAGTGTTTTAATAACTAGTTCTTATCTTTGGTTGTAGAGTAAGATGTGGATTGTTGACTGATTTTTCTTTTTTATATAATTGCAGGTCATGTGCTGAAGTTAGAAAGATGATAGGTATTACTTTTGACATTTTAGCTGAGCATAGTGTAAGGTAGGATTTGGTTGCTTACATTTATATGCCTAGAAGGTAATCCCTTTGACTATGTTGTCTCATTTGATTATGAAATCTTCTATTTGTTAGTTGCTCAGTTCTTGTGATATTAGTTTCATATCAGACTTCACAACAATAAAAAGATCTATTGTTTAAATCTCCAGCTTGCATCCTTATTATTTTAGTCATTGATATCTGTTGTCATGGTTTTTTACTTTTAAAAAAAAAACTGTTCTATTGCATCAATATCTGTCGTTGAAACTGTTCTATTGCAAAAGTTTAATTCTTTGGATTCTTTTAGCATTCAAGAATGCCGTTCTCTTAGCTCTTCTGTCTTGCATTTCATTTGCATATATCTCTTTTTGCTCTTTGTTTCAAAATCACGAGCCAACTAATGCTTTCGTCTGCATATATCCCTTTTTGCTCTTTGTAGAAAATAGAAACTGCATTGCAGAAAACAGAAACTGCATTACAAAAAACGGAATGTGCAATGCAAAAAACAGAAACATGAATAATCTATTTTACATTCTAGGTGGTTTTCAATCTGATTCCCTCTCTCCCAACATGTTTTGAATATAAAAAAACTATTGTTTTGTTTTGTTTAACTTTAGAGCTGAGCATTTTTGCCCAGGCTCAGCATTTTAGTGTCTAATTGAATAAATATTACAAAATCAAGTTTGGTGTAGTGGTTTGTGAGTGAGCCCTCTTCCTTTGAGGGTTAAGGTTCGAGTCCCTTTAATGACACAAAATCTTCTTTTTTTAAAAAAAGTGAATAAGGGGCAACGGCGGTTGGTCGGAGGTGGCCGGCGGCGGCTGGTCGGAGGTGGCCGGCGGTGGTGGTTGGCTGGATGTGGACATGTGGCATAGTATGCTTGCCTTAGAAGGAATGGCATTGTGTGTAATTTTGATATTTTTTAATGATATTTTTGTAAAATTGGGTACTCATTTTGGTCTTTGGCCTTATGCTAATTAGATGAAATTGTATTTCTTTCTACTAAATTAGTAAACTATATTATGGTTTAAAACTAAAGCTCCCTATATTAAATGGGTTCCATGGAACTATTACCCACGTAAACCTATTGATATGCAATCTATTTAGCGTATTTGAACCAAATGGGAAATCAACATATTCGAAACTCGAAACAAGAAAAAAGAAAGTTCATTTTCACAACCTAAAATGAGTGCAAAGACGAACCCAACACAATCTCATCTATTGAGGCAAATAGATAGAGATGAGATAAGAGAGCATTGCAGAGGTTTGTTTTCAATGCTATCCACAACATATTCACCTTGACAAAGTTAAATTCGATTCATTCTTATTCCTCAACATGATTTTCGTTGCCCATCTAGCTGACCAATCTCATCTGCATAAGACATCATTATCTTTTCTCGAACTAGATCAGAATAGTGTTCGAGTCCATAAGAAGTGATCACATACGTAATGTGTATATACTTTTATGAATTGATGGATAAGTAAACTTGTGTAAAATGGTTATTATGAACAGTTATCTTGGGCTCGCCCAAAAATTGTTGAAGTAACATTTAAAAATAACTAGCGAACATAGCTTTCTAGGCTATATTCAGAGTCATTAAATCACAGGTGACAAGGTTTAACCAAGACCTGAGCTTTACTGCCTCATTGGCTGTAGTTGCATAGCAAAACAGCAACCTGATCACAGATAATCTTAACACCTGGGAAAACAGAGCAAAATGAACTGAAGCAAGATCAAAGTCCACAACCAGCAACACACCGTAACAACACAGCAAGGCAGCACAAAGCAGCAAAGCAGGGCAAAATATTCTGCACATCAGATTACAGCAACTGGATGAGATGAACCAAGAGGACCAACCAGCCATAGACAGTGTCGGAGAATGACTAATAGGACTGCAATAACAGCAACCCCAAATTCTTGATAACAAAATCTTGACGCGTTGGTACAACACTCATGTGGTTCTTACAATCACGCAACCAAAACGTCCGCAACTTGAAAATTTTGCTGGTGCACATGGGAAGACTAACCAAAATTTCTTCCTCAAGGAAATCAGTACTTTCTGATAGACTGCATTTCCCCACACTGAATCCAATTAGCTTGGGGAACGGTAAGTTGCCTTCAGCATAACTTTCTGTTTCCAATATATTTGAGAAATAGCTAGGCAGGCATTAAAGAGAGGGAGTCTTCTTATGAAATCTAGTTCGAATCCCCAAGGAAGGTTCTGCACTCCACGAAACTTTAGACTTCACCATTTTTGTAAATGTAGCCAGTTTTGAGCATCCACAGACAAAAAGTTTCTCTACATGTTGCAGCTCAAAATTGCTACATGCGTGTAACAAAGGACGAGCTTTCATTTTCTTCTGCGACAATAGTTTCTTAATTTCCTTCTTTCTTCTCCCCAACATTAGGCAGCACGCAAAGCACTAACCAACAATGACGGGAGAACTAATGCAGCAACGCCAAGGAGAAAACAAGGCAGAGCCAAACAGCAACCTGTTCTGCTATCAAGAACAAAATGCAGCCGCAGGAAGAGAAAAGTCTACAGCCAGCAACACACCTTAACAAAGCAGCAAGGCAGCACTAACCAGCAAAGCAGGTCAAAAGCGAGGAACTGTGAAAAGCAACTAGCCAAAAACAGTGGCGCAGCAAGGAGAGAGCAACCAAGAGGGACTGCAATAATAGCAACCCCGAACTGAAGGAAGGAAAGTAGAATCACTAGTAACAAATCATCCACAAAACCAAGCAGCAGGAAAGAAAAGACATCCAGGAAACCAGCAGAGCAGTGACATGAAAAGGAAAGCAAGACCATGCTAGCCATCAGGAATAGTAGGCACCAGAACACTAAGTGATCACAGACTCAGGGAGAGATTTCCACGCCACAATTGCTGGGAGAGTAGCAGGTTGAGGCTTGAAGCTTTAAAGAATATTGCTCGGGAAGTATAACTTTATTCCCTAGTGGGCACCATCTACTCAGAAACAATAAGGTGCAGACCAATCTCCTCCCTCTTATCTCATCTTTAATAAGAGCAAAACTGCACCATTCCAACAATACATTCTACAATGTCCACCATTCAAAACTTGATTGAAAAGAAACCAAAATCCTCATGTTGAATTAACACAAAAACCATAACAAATAATAATCACTGAATTCTACCCGCAGGCTTGAGAATGTCATCTTGTAAGAAGGATGCAAATCCTTAGCATCCCAATCACATTTCAAGGCTACTGATCTTACGCTTTGGAGGATTGATCAGCTGGTATGCTGGTATCTTCAAGGACGCACCCATGCCTCCATACTGACGTCTTCATCCTGGTGGCATTACTAGGTGGACTCCGCAGCTTTTCACAGCTTTGCTAATGCGCACAAAATGAACTCGAAGTGTAGGCAAATAAGGTGGCATCACCCGTGAGCTTTTCGCTCTTCCTTTCATGCATTCGTACTCCCATAAGGATTCCCTGACCGACATTATTTCAAAGAACGAAAAATACCACAGCCACACTACACTTGACTCTTTCGCTGTAGAATGAGTATTATTAGTGCATCGTTCATTGATGGTAATATCAATAACAAACTCCCTGACGTTAAGTCTTGGTTTAGTATCAAAATGGAACCTGTTTTTGGTTTTTTCAAGAAAAGCACAAAAAGCCAATCCTTTGTTCTCGAATTTATAATTTTGAGGGATTTTAATAGAGAATGCACATTTGCGAAGATCCTTCAAATCTTTACGAAAACTGAACCACTTTGGAATCTCACTTCCAGGAAATACAACCTCAACTTCCGATTGCTGAGAAGAGAGAAAGAGAGAGAAGAGATTGACCTGATTTATGAACATATTTTTCTTCTTTGCAATGCGAACCAGATTGTTACGCAGTCTCCAACAATTAGTCAAGTTCATTTCAGGGATCATTTGAGACTCTTTACGTTCCAAAATGTTGGACAATTTTGAAACTCTTTCCAATGATACACAATCACTCACATCTAAAACTTCCATTTCTTGTGGAAGATCTGGAATTTCTCTAAGTCTCTTGCAACCAACCAACCGAAGTTCATGCAAGTTGACAAAGTTGCTAATGCATGCGGGAAGACTAATGAAATTGCTTCCTGATAGATCAAGTCTTTTTAATGTGGCCATGCAATCAAGAGTCAAAAGAAAATTGGTAATTTCTGAAAGATTAGATCCCCCCACACTGAATTTAGATAGCTTGGGAAACACTAAATTGCCTCTGTGAAGAGTCACAAGTGATTCTGCAGTCCTTGAATCTTCAGATTTCACCATTTTAGGAAATGTAACCAATTTTGAGCATCTACTCAAAGAAATTTCCACTAGATGCTGCAATTCATAAATGCTGCATGGAAGATTTGTAAGGTTTTCACATCCGGTTAGATACAACGTCTTGAGACTAGTAAAATGTCGAATTGATGATGAAGGCAATTCTTTGATGGAAGTCTTCGATAGATCCAGGTATGTCAAAGATTCCATCTTTCCCATAATTTCAGGGAAATTCTCAAGACTTATGCAGCCTTCAAGATTCAACTTCAGCAGAGATTTCAAGTTGACAATTCTTGGAAACAGAGTAAGACTACGGCATCCGGTAAGACTCAACTTAACAAGCTTATGAAGGAATCCAACAGAAGGATGAAGCTCAACTAAACTTGTACAATAGTTTAGATTTAACTTCTCTAAATTTGGGACTCCAGAGAAGTTAGGGGTTTTTGTCAGGAATTTGCTGTTCTCCACATTTATAAATTTCAAACTCTGCCCCACAAAACAGAGAGAAAAAGAGAGAGGATCACATCATAAGCTCTTAATAAACTCCCAATATGCTGAAAAAGAAAAAGAAAAAAAATAAACTCTTGAAAAAAGCTGTAATTTTAAATACCTTGAATTCCAAATCCAGTTGTAAAATGCGGCTATGAGGCATAGTAAGACCAACAAGTTTCTTTGGATTAAAATTTGCTGGCAAAGATTGCAATGGATATTCAGGCCACCTGAGGAGCCGCAACTCATTGGGAAGATAATCAACTTCTCCAGATAAGCGTGCATTACGATTTAAAAGAATTCGAAGATTTTTCATCTTTGAGAAGCTTTTAGCATTCAAGCATATCTCATCTGACTCAAGGCCAGCAGGAAACTTCACCATGATACCTTTGATCTTATCTGTTCCCTAGTATGAAAACGCAATAGTATTAGCAAAGGATAATTTTTTGTGAAATAATTATAGAAGTGTTTCAAATTATATTCTACTTACTGTATTTTCAGTTAAAACATGGTTAACATCCTCGTGGAACCACAACCTACTACGCTTTCCAGGCTCAGTTGGCGACTCTTGGCGAACTAATTCTTTACCCATTTCTTCTATCAAGTCATGCATCCAAATCCTGCCTTCTTCCGTAATATTTATAAGAGCCTTTTCCACGAGTACTTCAAGATCATACTTAGGGTTTAGGTCACAACCTTCTAGTATTTCAATCACATAGTCCTTGCCTACACCTTTAAAGAAACATGCAATATCAAGGAAAACTTCCTTCACCGCAACTTCTAGTGCACTATAACTTATTTTGAGAATGTCTTGAATCTCTTGGTTAGGCACTCTTCTGTAACCATCTAATGCACATTTCCATTGATCAATACTTCTACCACATAGATGTGAACCTAAAACCATAAGAGCTAATGGAAGACCTTGAGCATAGTCTACTACATTGTTTGCAAGTTCCACATAATCACCATCTAAGTGTCCATTTCTTGAAAATGAATTCCAGCTGGTGAAAAGCTTTAAAGATTCATAATGGTCTAACTTCTCAACCTCATACATTAGATTGACTTGATGAGCAATTAGCAAATGCTTATCTCTTGTCGTTAGAACAATTCTGCTGCCTGAACCAAACCAATCAGACCCTCCAACTAATTTGTTTAATTGGTCCAAATGATTCACATCGTCAAGAATTAAGAGAAGCTTCTTACCATTCAACATTTTCTTTATCACATTGACTCCTTTGTCAACATTGGTCACCTTTACTTCTTTCACCCCTAGAATCTCAGAAAGAAGAATACTTTGTAGTTCGACTAAGCCTCCATACGGCATTGATCTTTCTCTAACATCTTCTAGAAAACAGCTACCTTCAAACATATGGGCGATGGAATTATAAACAGCTTTAGCAATTGTTGTCTTACCTATTCCACCAGTGCCCCATATCCCTACCATGCGAACATCTTTTCCTCCAACGCACAAAAGCTTATCTATCTCACGCACACGAGACTCTAATCCAACCGGGTACTTTGCTACATTCAAATACGCATGGTTTAATACTTGTAATGAAATCGCTTCAACGATGTTGTCAATAAATTTTGATTCATGCCTGCAAGGTTATACAATATGCGAAAGATTAATGATGAATAACATTTTGTAATATTAAAAAATAAATTAAAAGCAAGTTAAATCTTTTTAAATATATTTTTAAATATCTTTCTCTCTCTCCCTCTCAGGCCCGGCCCTGACCAGGGGCAGTCAGTGCGACTGCCCTGGGCCCATTATTCAGGGGGGCCCAATTTATTTTTATTTTTATAAGTGTTATATTATATATTATAAATTGATTTAATATTTTCGAGGGAACAAAATGGAAGAACCGCATCTCTTCCGCTTAGGGATGGCAAAAATACCCGCCGGGTCGGGTCCCCGTCGGGTACCCGCCCCTAACGGGGGAAGATTTCGGGGAAAATCGGGGGCGGGTATGGGGATCCCCGAATTTTAAAAATCCCCGGTTGGAGATGGGCCGGGGATGGTATCGTTATCCTCATCCCCGAACCCGGCCCGATTAGTCATATATATAATTTTTTTAATTATGAATATAGAATTTAGAATATATATTTCAATAAAGCAATAGGAAACAATTCATGATTTTCTTGGTTGGCCAAGAAACATATGAGAATTGTTTTTTTATGTGTTCTCCCCGTTATTAGAACCTCCTTCCATTCCATATTGTCTGATGTAGCTACGTTGCTGGTGCTATAGTGCTACTAGTTTTTTTTGTTTTCTTGATCTTTTATTTTCGTAGGTCTTTAATGTATTTTGTTGTTGTTAATGTTAGCAGTAAAATAAGAATTTTGCGGCAAAATATTTAGTTTTGATTGTGGAATATATGATTTCTATTAGTTTGTCAAATTGTTTATATGATTTTAAGTAGTTGAGTTGAATTTTATGGTTTAATTGAATGTAATTGAGTTTTTTTTTTTTTGTTCAAAATTGAGTGTAGTATATTTTTAATAAATAAAAACCGGGGATTCGGGGCGGGTTTGGGAGACAACCCCCCGACGGGGACGGGGACGGGGATTCCCCGAAATTTCTCATTGGGGATTGGGGTGGGGACGGGTGAGGGGATGGGGAGCGGGGACGGGGATGGTATTGCCATACCCGTCCCTAAACCGGCCCGTTGCCATCCCTACTTCCGCTCCTCAAGAACCCTTTTGCGCTGGTGTTCCACTCCTCCAGGTTATCTATTCTAAAAATTTCTTCTTCTTGTTCTTGTTTTTCCTCTTCTTCTCTTCTCATCTCGTCTAAGCCTCTCCTAAGTTCATTTATGTTTCACTCTTCAGTTTCGTCCTCTGCAAAAAATAACCATGGGCGATTTAACCATGGGTGATTTGCTTTTTTTTTTCCTATCGCTCTTTTTCTCTATCGATTCCTCTTCTATGTCATTTAAATCATGGGGTTTTCTTGGATTGATTCATTCAAATTCTTTGAATCACTAATAGATGTACTATTCTGGGGTTTTCTTTTCAAATAGAAACCCTGCTTTACTGTTGGAATTGTGTTAGTGTTAGTGATTAATGTGTGTAGGGCACACTTTAGAATTTCGCCCTGGGCCTTTGAAAACTCAGGACCGGCCCTGCTCCCTCTCCTTGTATTCTCTTTCCCTTTCCCCCTCGCAAACCCACTCCTCTCTCCCTCCTCTTCCTCCCTTCGCTTTCTTTCTCCCTCTCCCTATGTTATCTTTCCCTCCCCCCCTCGCATACCCACTTCTCTCTCTTTCTCAAAACAGAGCATGAAATATATTTCAAAATATATAAAAGATTTAAATTGCTTTTAATTTTTTTATTTATGAATTTTAAGTTTTTAAAATATTTAAAATATATTATATTATATTATATTTAAAACTACGTGGCTCTATACCATTGGATGTGTGGGCTCCAGACATATGCCACATCAATAATTTAACAGAAAATTTGACGGAAGCTAACGGTAGGGACAGTTTATATTTACAAAAATATATATGTGTGTGTGTACAACTCCCTTCTAAAAGGAATCCCCTTTTGACTATTTACAAAAATGGATCACAAGTTAGGATAACATGAACCGTTTATAAAAAAATTACCAAAATCCATTCATCAAAAAATTACAAAAATCCAAAATATTTAGTCATCTAAAAATGCGGCAACAAATAGATTAATACAACTTTTCCTCTACAAGATGTTCATGGTGATAATGAAATGGTACGATTTCAGATTTTGCTAATTTTTTGCAGGGATAATTCTTAATTTGGGGATCGAAAAACTAGACAGTTTGTATGTATTAGGATCAGGTTCAAAGGACACACAAAAGCCACATCTTTAAACCTTGGATGTTCAAAAGCATTTGACATTAAAAGCAATGCCTTTGTATATCCGTCCTGATCCATTAAAAGATCAGAAATAAACAAGTTCAGTAAGCAGCTAAGGTGCGTGGTTGAAAATAAATATATACCCGTTAATGAAACACCATCCGGACAGATTGGCTGCTTTCGTAAGACTTCTCCTCCATCTTTGCACCTTCTCCATGTCATCTTTGAACTCGCATTCATAGTCAGCAAGTGCCTGACCGAAACTGCCCCTTTGATGCCGTACAACCGACGGATCCACCTTGTAAAAAACAGGCCAAACTATTTGCTCCCTTGTTTCTTTACTCTCAAAGATCTTGACGAGTTCATCCAAGCACCACTTCGAAGATGCATAGTTTTCGGAGAACACTATGATGGAAATCTTCGACTCTTCGATCGCCCTGAGAAGGGCCGGTGATATTTCTTCCCCTCTCTTAAGACCATCATCTATGAAGGCTCTAATTCCCTTCCGAGTCAAATTACTGTGCAGATGATCAGTAAAGTTGAATCGCGTGTCCTCGCCTCTGAAACTCAGGAAGACGTCGTATGTCATTGAATGACTGTCGTTTGATTGCGTGCCGGAGAAGTAAACAGGCTGATCAAAGAGCTGGGAAGGGAATGGCCTCTGGGTTTCTTTTAATTTAATAAGAAAGCATCTTATGAGCGAGGGAAGCTGCGAGCTTCAACTTCCTTTGTGAGAACACAGCGAAGTCGATGAGGGTGAAGGGAAGACAAGGAAAGGAAAGGAAACAAAGAAAGAGGAAGGGCCAGTGTTCTTTTGTTGAAACTTCAAACGTCTTTTCCAGTCCATAACGACAAAAGCTCATACGCGTAGTGGAAAAATCCAAAACGACAAAAGCTCATACGCGTAGTGGAAATATTTTAAAACGACAAAAGCTCATACGCGTAGAAGTTGGTGTGTTTCAGTGTTGTCCTTTAATTCTACATTAAACTTTTTCTTTTTCTTTTTTTAATACAAGCGAAAATCTAAGATACAAGGGATACAAGGGGAGCGGAGTTTTTGCTTTTTTGAATACAAGCTATAGTCTAAGATACAAGGGGAGCGGAGTTTTTGCACACACACTAACAAGGTACCACGGGAATTCAAACCCCCCTGTTGGCAACTTTTTCTTTTTCTTTTTGAGTGGATTTGTTGATGAAAAAGAAAACTAAGAAAGCCACAAAGATAATTTTACATTGGTAGCCATTAATTCTTTATCGTCTTTAACTTCCATACAAATGGTTTGGGAAGCAAATCATTTCTTGTCCAATATATCTGACATTCATACTGAAAGAGTGAATGAATATAGCAATTCTGTGTGTATTTGCAAGCACAAATAACTGACATTGGGACCAATATATATATATGGTTTCTCAAACCAGAACTTCTCATATTATCTTTATTTATACACAAACTAACTAAGACGGACTCACAGAGATCCGAATCCAGAGTCTTTGTGGGAAGCACCTGCCCACTATCAGCAATCACATCTTTGGGAAATTGTGGCAAAAAGGTTTTCTCCAGTAGCTTCCAGCTTTCGACATTGCTGTCATACCCTTGCTTCCTTTGCTTCACTGTACAGTTTATCAATACGGTCCTGCAGATGATATTCCAAAAAATATAAACTTAACATTCACTTGACGAAGTCAGCCTTTACTATTTGAGAGAGAGAGAGAGAGAGAGAGAGAGAGAGAGAGAGAGATATATATATATATATATATATATTTATATATGGACTGAGGGAGACCCGTTTATGGCATAGCACTTGATCATTAGCAATAGAAATTCATTTCTTTTAAGAAATAATCCAAGGTCACAGCCGCAAGGGTGGGAAAAGGATATTCAGTGAGTGGCAAACTGAAGGCCTACGAGGTGCTTGAAAAGGAAGTCACACAGTTACAGTGAGGAGATTTAAGACAACATATAGAAAGAGAGAGCAGAAGGCATACCTTGTAATATTTAAGTAGGTGTGGTCTCTTCAGTTTGAATGTTGGAGTTATAAGATCCCTCTCCATGTCAAAGGGATTTGGTTCCAAGTGAACTGCTTTTAACAGCTCAAAACCTCGAAGCTGCAGGAAGGTCACCCAAGTCAGATTGAGTAGACATTAACAAAGCATCGAATTAGAAACAGGGAGTTGAGACAATTATCTACATACTTGCTGCTTCTGACCAACACTATTGAGCTCATCCAAAATGTACTTTCTTGCCTTCAGGTTTTGACATAATGATTTAAAATCATCGGTCAAATGATGCTCTGCTGCCCAATCCTCCAATGCCTTTCTGTCAGGGACCACCACAGCAACAAGAAACGACTCAAAGCTGTTCCCATAAACCCAAATCTGCAAACCAGAGGAAAGTTCAGATATCCACAACTTTAGAAAACAGGAAAACAACCAAAAGGAAATTTTCACAAATTAAAATGTAGTAAAAATACCAAAAATACAAACTCGTCAATGGAGGAAAACAGAAGCGAGTCCTAATCATGGAAATAGTTCTACTTCTATTGGATGTAGTAACAAGCAACGTACCGATGTGATAAGAGGGCATTGCAGGTATTTGCTTTCAATGTTTTCCACAGCAACATATTCACCTTGAGACAGTTTAAATATATTCTTTTTCCTATCTATAATTTTCATTGCTCCATTAGGCTGCAATTCTCCAATGTCACCTGCAATCCACTCCAAGTCAAGAAATACCACCTTTTAATGCAACAATTAACCATCAACAAAACATTCTAACATGCACAGTGGTGACATTTTGACAAGCCAAAAGACCTGACCATCAAGCAAGTAAATTATTTCATTCAACTGTATGGCTAACTATTGTAAGAATTTTTACCAGTATGAAACCACCCATCAATAAGGACTTCCTCTGTCAGATCTTGTCGCTTGTGGTAACCAGAAAACAAGGATTTTCCTCTCAGGCAAATCTCTCCACGTGGCACACTGGAAAGTGCATCATATCCCATTTCTAGCACTGACTCAAGCCTTGTTTCAATAGTTGTCATGGGGACACCCACAGTTCCCATCATAGGAAAAACATTGCCAATAGATGTAAGACATCCACCACAGCTTTCAGTGAGGCCTACATGTCAAAGAGCTTAACAAGCTGATGGAAAGCTCTTTTTTCAAGGAAAACTTTTATAAACTACTGTTGATGTGTTGTGCATCAAAATTTAAAAAGCTCACGTCACTGACTAGAAAATCTTGCATACATGGTACATCCTAGATCATGCATATATAGTTGTAATGATAATTAAATATCTTAACCTTATAAATTTTCCTGTATTTTCAAAATTATGCTTTAGATTTCATCAGTTAAACAATTAATACCAGCTTCTTCAAAGATGAGAATGAATTCATACTAGGTCAAGTCCGCATCATGTCTTTTCTTTTTTCTTGGCCAAATATAAAGGTCACTGCAAAACCTATGAAGATTACCTAACACCATTTATATAATACTATATATTTCCTAGATGACTTAGCAGATGTTCATCCAACCATACCATATCCTTGTGACAAAGTACTGCAGGCAGTGACCCTAAAAAATTCCTCCACATGCCTAGGCAACGGTGCAGCACCAGACAACAGTATACGAACTCGTCCCCCTAATGCTTGTTTTATCTGCCACAAGTAGCACTTTGTTAGAATGTAAAATAGCTATTTCAAGAATGGAATGGTGAAGGATGGGATGACTGACCTTATCAAAGACAAGCTTGTCCAAGAGAGGTGCTGCATTTTCTTGTGGCAGACCCTTCTCCAGATTTGCCAACTTGCTGTCAATTAAATCTTCATTAGTTTTATTGTAGAGATGCAAATGCAAAAAAAAAAATATTTCCATTTTATCGTCACTCATACTAGTTATAAGCATATTGGAACAGCATCTTCCTCAACGCACCACTAGATGAAACTTTATTAGCAATACCTGCACGAACAAAATTTAAGCCAAATATTTAGAATAACAAAATTCAAGGACATATATCTATATAGTTCAGTATAATGCATGCATTACCAGTGTATATGCGATCATACACTCTAGGGACCCCGCAAAACATAGTAGGCCTTAGTTCCTGAAGGTCCTCCATTAGAAATCTGATATCCTTCAAGTTCAAAGTAAAAAATCACATTGGGAACAAGTTGGTAATGCACCAAGAGAACTTTTGACTGAAACATATAAGTGTAAGAAAAAGAAATCACTGCAATAAATTACTTTTATTACTTACTCCTCGCCAGAAGCCTATAGAGGAACCCTTGTAGATGCAATAGCTCTCCATAATTTGATCATATATATGGGCCAAAGGAAGAAAGGAAAAATACGAATCTTCTTCTGTACACTGAAATAATCATGTGATCAATTTCAGTGTCAATGTCATATGATTAGCACAACGGAAATAATCATTGAGTTCAATTGATAAACTTAACAACAAATCATGTTCTCAACTTTCTAGTGGTAATACTTCCTTGTAATCACAGAACTTGGAAAGAGAAACCAAAAGTTAAAAAACAAAGTGCAAATAAGAGGCAGCATAATCATTAATTTGGAAACTCCAAGGATATATATCATAAAAAGGCTAGGAAACTCATTTATTATGGAAATAGTAAACTATGTTTCAGTTGTTTACCACTTTATCTGTTAGAAAAAGTATTTGCTCCACGGACAATACTTCTGCCATAATTGCTCCATTAGTAATAATAACACCTTTTGGTTCTCCAGTTGTTCCACTTGTGTACATTATAGTGCAAATGTCAGTCCTCTGTTTTGGAGGTAGTTCACAATCTAAATTTCCCTGAAAAAAGATGAGGAAAGGTGGTTTTACAGTTATTGAAAACCATTTTACCAATCTTTTACCAATAAAGAGAATTTATATGAGAAACACAGTGTTAAAAAATTACCAACTGAGAGAATTCCTCCCAAGAAAAACAAGATACCCCAAGTCCTTCAGCTTCCTCCTTTCGAGTGCTAGAAATATTTGCAAAGCTGACAATTGCTGAACAAAGCAAATGCATAACTGAGATACCATCCTTTGAAGTTTCACCTTAAAACTTCAAGTCTCTAAGGAAATAGCATATGACCTACTTTTTAAATGCGTAGAGCAATTTGGAAGGCATGACAGAATCTGCACAAAGCATTTCGATATGAGCAGGACATTATGAAACAAGAGAAAGAGAGCCAGAAACAACTAAAATACCATATATTTATTAAACTAATGAGGGTCAAAATACACAAAGTCAAGTTCGTCTTTATATTTATATTGAGATTTGGTGCCATGGAATTGGATTAGGAAGATTTTAGTACCACGGTATCAGAAATCAGTAGCCTTGAACATTTAAGTAATCATTATGATCCTATAAAGAATAGGTACTCATGATCATGTGGAAATAGATAGAAAGATAACTTACAGCAGGGATCTTGTTCTCTTGAACAAAAGCTATGGAAACTTCAGCATGATTGATGATGAATTCAACTGCATTAGCACCTGTTATATGTAAAACCATGAAAAGTTAATGTGATGTATTTAATCGAACTCGACCACTATCATTGAAGTCCAATTGCTACTGGAAATTATATTGCGGAAGAAAATGTATAGAAACTCTAAAACTCATGGTGATATAAGCACTGATGATCATTGACAAAGAGAGAGAAAACATACCAAGGGTGTCATACAGCGGAACATAGGTTATGGCATGGCTATTACAGGCCTGTAAAACATCAAGAAAACATAAAAGCATTACAGTTATTCAACCTGTCAAAGAATTTCCTTCCGATATTGACAACTTTTCCATTCAAGTGAGAAATGCATGAATATGAAGCCAATCATGATCCATGAAAATAGGAAATACAGTATTTACCTCCATTGCAGTAAGCCACTGGGGGCAGTTTGATCCAAATATACCACAACGATCTCCCTGTATACATTTAAAAGATACAAAAATATAAACACCAATGTTAGTTTCCTTCTATTTTTTTTCCTTTTGCTATGATAAACACCAACCTTTCACAGCTACTACTTTCACTAACAACTTGCATCAACTCTAAACAACATCACATTACAATTATAAATCTTTTCTTTTCTTCATTCACAACATAACATATTGCATGTCAAACTTTAATGCAAATTACAATAACACATTAATTTATGCATTCATACACACACATATATTCTCAATAGGCACGTGACTTACAGGATTGACACCGCGGCTCCTGATGGCTGAACCCATTCGAAGGGCTGCATCATGAACCTCTTGATATGTAAGCCATATATAGGGACCCACCTGCAATTTCCATTAAACAAATTCAAAATTGGCATTTCATAAACCTATTTGAAAAAAAAAGAGCTTATGGGTTTCAATGGGTTTGTGCTGTTGCTCAAAAAGAAGGTACCTTTGTTTCCGTGACTTGACGCCGACCAAGCATTGGATTGTTCGGATACTTTTTCGCAGAGTACGCTGCCAGTAAAAGCAGAGTTTCAGCCATGAACTCACGCTAGGAATTCGAATTACAATATGTTTTGAATTGATTGCAATTTTCCAGTGATTTTAAGCTTTTTAGAAAACTAAGAACAGGGTTTGTGCTATTCGAGTTGCAGAGCGTGGATTAGTAGAAAAGCAAGCTTCTTTTTCTTTGTTTTCTGCTTCAGCTTCTCTAACCTTTCTTTTGGCTGACCACAACCAGAAAAAACCTTTCTTTTCGATCAGCACGACATGCCGTTTTCTATCCCATTTTAGTATAGTACTAAAAAGTACGGGGAAATTATCAAATGGCCTATTAGCTCAGCTGGTTAGAGCGTCGTGCTAATAACGCGAAGGTCGCAGGTTCGAGACCTGCATGGGCCATTCTCTTTTTCTTTTTAGTTTAATTTTAATCCCAGAACAAACTGTCAAGCTAGATCGATCTGCTTAAACACAATTACCTGCTTAACAAAATGCAATTTGTTTCTACATCATATCCAATATAAATATGCCAAATTTTCCGGGAAAGTTTTTGTCCATTTACTCAGGATCCAAACAAACATTCAAGCTTTCAGTCTACATGTTTTCACAACAAAAATGTGACACTCAAATTAACGTAAATTATTAACCCCGTAACACATATAACGCACAACATACAACAATGAACAACAACACATGCAACAACAGCAAGTAATTCCAAAATGGGATGAGAGATATACCTGAGAAACTGCCATGGAGACTCCAACCCCTCCGGCAACTCCATGAGCCCATCTTTAGCATAAATGCTCCTGTACACAGGCCCCGCCGATGGCCTCCCGTCTGCGGCCGGCCTTGATTCTTCAACCTTCACTATAAAATCCATCAACCCTTTTACCCAACTCAGCTAAGTAAGCAAGCTAGCTAGCTAGCTAAAATGAAAGAACCTATGCAAGATGAAGAGATAGCTAGCTAGAACGATTTGGATAGCTATGGTAATATTATGGTGTTGAAAGCTTTTTGCTGAATGTTATAATTAATAACCAGAACCAGAAAGGGAGGTGGGACGGTTTGGTACAGCTGAAAGCAATAAATTCTGGTTTTTCCGCTGTAGGAAAAAATATTCATATCTTCACCAATTTATAGCGGCGTTTATGAGGGGAAAGTCTTGAAGCTACCAGCTAGCGGCATTTATAATGGTAGATGAAGTTTGGTGGGTGTTTCGAACTTTTTTCTTAATACAAGTGATAGTCTAAATTACAAGAGTGAGGGGCGTTTCTTACATATACTACTAAGGTATCATAGGAGTCGAACTTGATTGAGACCACTAATTTGTAGGTCAAGACCCTTTTCCATTGGGTTAAGAGCCGATTGACATTAACTTATTGGAACTAATGCTTGTTTTTGTGAAGAAATTTGGTCTTTCTATTTTGTTGGTTTTTTGGTGAGCTGCCTTGTGGTACATTTTGGTGAAATGGGTAGCCAAATTAGAATGATTCTCCAATTATTTGAAACAATTTCCTGATGCAGGCATGTTAATTATAGTAACTTATTTTCTTACATGGTGATGTCATGTGGATCATGAGCAATAAATGGTGCACCAATTCATACAAGATCCAGCTAAGTTGAAGACCCAAGTGGTTGGAAAAACAGTATTCAGACATTTGTATACTTGATCTGCTGGATAGGATTTCCAATCTTTGTTAATGTTGATTTAAATATTTGGTTAGTATAACTTGTGGAATACCCTCAAGATTTTAATATAATTAACTTTGCCCCAAGTATTTTTCTATTATGTCTTTAGAATTAAGGTGCTGCAGTTAAAGTTAAAGGGAAAATTGTAAATTGATACCAACAAGAGTTGGTCCAAGTGGAAAGGGCTTGGATCCTTTAAACAAGAGGTCCTGGGTTCGATCCCAGACACTTGCGAATAGAGCAGATTCTGTTGGGAGAGGTCCCCGCTTTGCGCCTGACCGTACCTCGAGGGATTTAGTCTCCGCAGTCGAGCGGGGATACCCTGGGAAACCAAAAATTGTAAATTGATCCTTTAGATTTTGATGTTTGTAAATTGATCCTTTAGGAAAAAAAACCATATTATATATAATATGTGCAGGTCGGTGAGATTGGGTATGACAAAAAGAAATTAATGGTAGATTGATGCATAAGTCTAAGAAGTCCATCAAAATGGTTGTCTATTGGACTAAACTCCCAACAAAATTTGTGACTCTGTTAGACATTTGGTACAGCAATGTTTGAACCTTGACAAGATGACAACATCCTGATGATATCTGACAATTTGAACCTTTTCTTTTTTTCTTTTTCTTTTTTAAATTAAAAGATTAATTAAAGTTGCAACCTAATCCAAGATAGCTTTTCTTTTTTCATTTTTGCTTGTTTGCTGATACCTTAGGTTTATCTGTGATTTAGTTTTCAACGCGTTTGAGTCTATTTATGTGAGATTTTTGTTATTTTTATGAACATACGGGGTAAATTGGGCTCGAAGTAAATTCGGCCTAAACTACACAATGGGCCTATAGCTTTGATTATGGGTTGGTTTTCATTCAAGTCCAGAAGCTGGCATGGCCTTAGTTAGGCATTGTTTTTCCTTGCTCTGTCAGGCCATTTTTCAAGTCATGTATGAGTAAATATTCCATGCATCCAAATATGATTATATATATATATATATATATACTGCAAGAGTAGCAGCAGCAACAGGGGAACAAAATTAAGCAAAAACTACCAAACAGCAAAACCAGGCAGCCCCCATAAGAGGAAACTGAAATTCTACAGAAATCAAAAAGGAAGCAGCCAAAAGAAACCATAAATCTAATTTAGCAACCCAATTAAAGCAAAGAACTCTGCCTGCAATTCAATTTCAACCCCAAAAATTCTTTGTTCTAAATTACACGATCCATGCATCAACAAGGACCAAATTCTTTACAAAAATTTGACCCAAAATGCTACAATATTACACAGAGATCTAAAACACCAAAAATTACCCAACTTGTGGCGTTGACTTTCCCCAGTGTGGACGACCGACCACACATTCTACCAACTCACTAAAGTCAGGTGAGATGAAAAGAATGACAATGACAAGTGCAGAAGAACACTGAACCCATTGCACTTCTTCACATCCCTGCTCTTTTCTCTGTTTTCACTGCCTAGTTCCTACCCCCCAAAAAAACCTAAATCAACCCAAACCCCCAAATTGCCACTACACTTTAGCCCTAACCCTAGCTCACATGGCATTTTGCATTATTGTCGGTGGGTTTTTGCTCTAACACAAATAAATGGCGCCAAAACCCATTAAATCTCTCTCATTTATGAGCCTCTCTATAAAACCCCAGTTTTTTGTTTTGTTTTGTGTGTTTTTCCTGCTCTCCTTCTCTCTCGTCAATTCTGGGCATTTAATGCCTCCTCACTCCTCAGTCCCCAATTAATGACCGCACCAGCTCTCATTTACTCTCCGACTCTCCCATCTCCCACCGTCTGTTCTCCCCCCTCCCTCGCTCGCTCCATCCCCTCCCTCCACGTGTCTCTCCAGAATTTAATCGTTCCGATCTTTTCTTTTGGTTTCTATCTTCTGTTAAACCTCTCCGGCGATAACAACGCCTCTGGATCTCCGCACCGGAGGCGGCTCGATGAGAAAGCTGACATCGCCTGACGATCTCATGAACATCGGGCTCGTCATCGACTTGCTCCGGCGAGATGATCCTCCGGCCCCGCCGCCGGAGAATCTCGCGCTCGGCTCCGTCAGCGGGAAGAAGCACTTACGGCGGAAGAAAGGCGATTTCATATTCACAGCCGCCTCTGTACGTTGACCTAAAGGAGAACACCCGAGCCTTCGTCAACGACCCGAAGGGCGACGGCCGCTTGCTCCAGAAGCTTCCTCTCCGGTACCGCCACGGCGACGCCGTCGCTGGCTCCGTCACCATCATCCTCTCCGCCGACGCCGAGCTCCGCTCGAATCCGAACGAGTGCGACCGCTTCAGGACGAAATCTCCGCCGTTGATCCGATAATCCTCCCAGTAGTTGGAGCTCCTCCTCGGCGACCGGTCCTCCGCACACCGTTCGATCTCGGTGACGATCGAATCGGAATCCCGAGACCCCGGAGCTTCGACAAGCGGCTCGAGCGCGATGCTCCGGAAAACGGCGTCATCAAGGCTCGGCCGGATCCTGGCGGCCATCAACGGAACGAACGGAGACTCCGGGCGGAATATTCCGGCGCGGCAGAGAGGACAGTTGGCGTGAGATCGAAGCCACATGTCGATGCAGTCCACGTGAAACACGTGCGAACAGACCGGAAGAGTGCGAACGTAGTCGTCGTCTTGGAACTCGATCAAGCAAACGGCGCAGTCTTTACTGAGAGGATTATTCAAACCGGTCGACGTCGTTTTGGACGTGTAGAGAGAGAGTGGGATCGTTTTGATGACCGACTCGTCGAGGCCGTAGGGAGAGAAGGCTTGGAAGGCGAGGTCGGCCGGGTCGAACGACGAGTCGTACCGTGGAGAGTCGAGGTCGCCGATGGAGGAGGGGAGGTAGGAGCGGCGACGGCGGCGTCGCCAGCGTCGTTGGAGGCGGAGGATTGGCGGGATGACGTGTTGGGAGATGAGGCGGGAGTAAGTGACGATTAGGAAGGCGGTGGCGACGACGACCACCATGGCGATTAACGGCGGGGAGAAGTCGATGGGGTACTTGGACGGCGGAGATGATGCATGGAGTGAGGTGGCGGCGGTGATGATGGGAATGGATAGGGTGGGTGCGAGTGCAGGATATGGCGATGGAGCTGGAGCTGGAGCTGGAGCTGAAGCTGGAGCTGCAGCAGCAACCATTTTTATGGCGTTTATCAGTGGAATGAAGTCATGGTGTTTTGAAGGAGAAGTGTTTTGTGGGAAAGGAGGGAGGGGGTTTAATGGTTACGGTTGACTGTTTAGTCGTTTTGTTTGCTTTTTTTGTTGCGATGCGGTGCGTTTCGGGAGGTCGATGCCTACGACACGTCAGCGTCAGTGAATTTAAGGCCGCGTGAAGCTGCTATTTTCCTGAGCGGGTTGCACCACGTTGCTGTCCATGTGGACTATTTCTTTTTTGGGTTCGTATTTGTGTAAATTCCTGAAAAGACCGAACTAACCCCAACAACCGTTGTTGAAAAATCTCAAGTCATAAGTTTGTCACACACAGGCTTACAGATACTATAATGAATTCGCAACTTAATTGTTGACCAGTTATGTCTTGATTCCGTTTTGTATCTTGTGAAGAAGAATCTTTTTTTGGGTAAGTCTTGTCAAGAAGAAATCGGAAGATAATGTATGGATAAATGTTTTTGGTTTTTTCAACCAAAAAACGGGAACATTATAATATATAGAGATTTTCTATTTAAACCCAACACTTCTCTTAGTTCACTCCATGTTTTAAGTTCACCCTATCTTTTAATTTAAACTTGGGCTTGTTCAATATAGGTCCCTACAATTTCTATTTCTTAGACATATACCCATCATTCTATAAATCTATGTATAAAACCCAATTTCAAACTTAAATGATCAGTAGGATATAAGAGGTCATAATATTCCTATGTTTTTATATCGTTGCCATCAGACTTCATATTTTATTTATAATTTATTCCAAACATTTCATTAATTGTCATAATTGTAATTAAAACTCCCTATTAATCACCCCATTTCTTTTGGTTGCCATTCCCTCTAACATATAGCCCCCTAAAATTGCAAACAAAAAAAAATGTAAATTACATATCCAATAATGTACATGTGAAAAATATAAATATAAATATATACCTATAAAAATATAGGTATAGTATTTACCAAAAAAATTTTAAAAAAACTAGGTCAGTTACTTTGTAATTGAAATTCCGTACAGTTTTTATAAATTAAAAGTATGTACACAATAATTTATAGAAAATAGGTACGTTGTATAATTGAAATTTATGCACATTTTTTCAATTGAAAACAGGTTCATTATACTAGGTAAATTATAGAAAATAGGTACGTTGTATAATTGAAAATAGGTTCATTATACTAGGTAAATTGTTTTACTAGGTACATTATTAGAGAAAAAAAATAGGTACATTATTTGGAGAGAAAAAATAGGTTCATTTAAAAAAAAAATTGTTTTCATAAAACAAACAATAAAAATATTATCAAATTATTTTTCATAAAACAAGTAATAGGTGCTTTATTTGGAGAAAAAATAGGTTCATTTAAAAAAAATATTTTTCAAAAAACAAACAATAAATAGCTTATCAAATTCTTTTTCAACATAATTAGAATGTACACTATTATTCATAAAACTATAATAAATAGATTACTAGTCGTATAATTCATAAAAGGAAAACAACATAATTTTTATATTTAATAAACTGAAACGTTAATCACCTATAGATTACTAATACATTAATGTTGAATTTAATATTTAATTTCAAATAAGTTTCTAAATTAATTCCTACATCCATTACAACCGTTTGGACATCTTTCCAAATTCAACGTGTGTCATTAGTTACACCCCCCCATAACACATTAATTAACTTATAAATAGGGGTAGTTTTGGAATCCAAAAAATACAATAAATCAGATTTTAAGTTATATTAGGTAACTTGCTTAGTTGGATCCTAGTCATCGGGTATTATTTGAAAAAATTGGGTATTTTAAATAGAAAAATAAAGGGAAGGGTTGTAGGTGATTTAAAATGAATTTTATGGGTTTAAGCTCAATTTACTATTCACAATTTCTAAGAGAACCTCACTATCTTCCCAAACTACCCTTAAATACATCCCAAACTAAAAAAAATAAGAAATAAAAGAGATTTTCTATTTAAACCCCATAATTTTCTTTGTTCCCAGCAAAAAAAAAACACAAACAAATGGAAACCCAAACCCGAAATTTAATACTTTCTAGAGAAATATAACAACTTTACCTCTCTTCAAGTAGAGAAGTTTGTCATGATCTGATCCAATTTATACTTTACCTATATCCTGATCCAATTTAAATAGGATGTAGAGGAGTTTGTATTTTTCTAAAACTTAATTAATATGAAGAGTTGTGGGGTGTGTGTGGTGTGTGTATAGATGTACTAGGGTTAATTATTAAGTTGGATAACATTTTTGGTCTTTTTACACAATAATAAAACTTACAGTTTAATGATTTAAGTATTGGGGTGAACAAAGAGAAATGCGGGGTTTAAATAGAAAATCTCTAATATATATCTATATATATAAAGCAAAAGGCAGAGAATTGTGAAATATTCAAAATATCGGAAAATGCAATTGGTTAATGCAAACATTAAGAATAGAAATTATTAATTAAATGAGGATAATATGGTAAATTCACACTTTTTCATATTTAAAAAAAAAATCAAATAATGGATCCTATTTTTATGGAATACAACTACCCATTATCTTTTTTCTAAAATAAATTTAATTTTTTTTAAAAAAACCCTCTCACAAGTGCCGAAGCGCATGCAGAGAGGCTAGTATATATAAAGCAAAAGGTAGAGAATGGTGAAACATTCAAAATACCAGAAAATGCCCTTGGTTAATTCAAACATTAAGAATTAAAATTATTAATTAAATGAGGATAATATGGTAAATTCACACTTTTTCATATTAAAAAAAAATAAAATTAAAAGAAAATTCATATAATGGATCCTATTTTTATGAAACACAACTAACCCATTATCTTTTTTAATTCTAAAATAAATTTAAATTTTTTTTAAAAAGCCTCTCGCAGACGCGGAAGTGTGTGCGGAAAGACTAGTATATATATATAAATCATGGCATGGTTTTCAAACTGAGAAATTTTTGCATGTTCTCGTGGTATACCATGTACATAAGATATGTAGAATTTTTTATTTTTTTATTTTTTATTTTTTAAAGAGTGTAGTAAGTTGGAGTATATTTCCACTTGTTTTATGTATATGGGATGGAACACTAGTTGGCTGGTTTACCCGTAAATTTTTACAATAATTGAGTTATTTACACTAATGCCATTTGAGGTTTTCGGTGTTTTCACAGAACTCCTTGATGTTACGAATATCCCCTGAGGGTTTAAATTGTTTTTAGAAAACCCCTTCTTGTTGATTTTTTATCCAAAATTTGACGATTTATATGAAAAATTTCTCCAAATGACAGAGTCATCCATTGAGATTAGATTGCACATACATTCATTGAGGTTAACTTTGTCATTTGCATAAGTTGTTTTTAATGAAATCGTCCAAAAACTTGGATGAACAATCAACGAGAAAGGATTTTGTGAAAACAATTTAAAACCTCAGGATGTGTTTGTGTAAATAATTCATAAATTAAATTGACGTGGAGTGGTTTAAAGAAAACTAAAAAATATAAAAAGTTTGGTCAAGAATGATTTTTGGTTTTGGATATGCAAATAAAAGAAAGAATGGATGGGCCTCCAGTAGGATTATTGGGCTATTTGGATGGTGACCAAGCTCACATTTCAAGGCCTTGAACCAACGGATTCCGCATTAGTCGAATCAAATATTGTAATGCAATCTAATTAATAAATCCATTAACACTAACCATCAACACTAATTATGGATTCTCATGCCCAAGACAACAACAACCCTCGTCGGATCAACTGGCGGGGAATAATCGCCAAATGGTTGAAAATAATCGTCAAGTGGTGGGGAGCAATCGCCATCCTCTCCGTTGGCGCCATCCTTATCGTCGTCTTGGCAATCTTGATCCTCTTCAAGCAGGTCGTAATCAAACCCCTCGACCCTGAGTTCCGCCTCCAATCCGCCACCGTCTCCCTCCTCAACACCTCCGCTGCCGAATTCACCGCCACGTGGGACGTGAAGTTCATCGCCGTTAACCCCAACCACAAGCTCAACATCTCCTACAACAGCATGCGGGCTGCCATGTTCTACAAAGTGAACAACAGCGACGGCAACGGCGTCTTGCTCGCAACGAAGCCGGTGCCGCCGCCGTCGGCTTTGATCCCCAAGGCCGAGACCACTCGCAGTTTCAGAGTCGAAACGGCGTCGGCGTACGTGGGCGAGGACGTGGCGAATGAAATCTCGGAAGGGAGAGCTCGTGGGTCGGTGAGCTTTGTGCTCAGGTTTTTGGGTTCGTTTAAGTATTCCTCGTACTGGACAGATCCCAGAAAGTTTGAAGCCTCTTGCGACCGGGTCGAGTTCGGGTTTTCCCCGGGTAACTCGACCGGGGCACTGACACTGGGTCAGTCAAGGGCATGCGGGACTGATCTGAGAAGAGGTAAGTTTTGTCTTTTCGATTGATTGGTTTGACATTTTCTTGGTAATTTGGTTTGGTTGGTAACCCTTGTAGTAGTCGCAGTTTATTAACTCTTTGAAATCTGATTTTTTTTGTTAATTCATTGTATAATATATTGTAAAATAATTGTAATATTGTTGCAGGTTTTTTTTTTTTTTTTTTTCTTCTCTCTTTTGTGTAAAAATTCCAGAAAACAAGCACTGATAAACCCTAAAATATATTACCAGGTGGAAAGGATATAGTTCAAATAAAGCAGTTTAGGGTTTAAAATTTTCAGCTCAATAGAGTGCAGAAACTTCAATCCACATCTACAAAATCATGCATTCTCTCCAACATCCTCATCGGTGCCTCACCGACGCTGAAAGAAATCAACAAATATTATTTTTTTCCAACCAAAAACGAGAATATATACATATAAATCACGGCATGTAATTTAACAATTGGAAATTAAGACGTCTTCTAACTTTGGTAATTGAACCGACTTAGACCAAACATCAAATTTAAATTTGATGGCTGATGTGGCAATTTGACATCTAACACAGCTTTACACTCTACCTGATATGTCAAATTAAATTATTATTTTATTACATTTTAGTGTTGATTTATTTTTAATTAAAAATAATAGAAAAGAAAAAATGATAAAATATTCATTTAACATCTTGCTTTTGGGATGTCAAAAATAACATCTCAATCTTCAGCCTTCATTCCACATCAACTTTGACACATCGGTTGGAGTGGTGTGAGATGTTATTTCTAGCTGTTAAATGTCTATGTGGCACTTTTGACATATCGGTTGGAGATGCTCTTATAGATCAAGCTACCATATGAGAAGAGGGGGTAGTGGGAGAAAAATATGGGAGGATTTTGTTTATCTTTTTTTTTTCTTAGATAATTTATAATTACTATCTGCCCTTTCTATATCAACTTTAAATTTTGAGTTTTTAACTCAAATAGTCCTCAAATTTATACAAAGTTGCATTTTGATCCCTCAATGATTCATCAACTCTTTATTTTTCGGTACATTGGTCCTACCGTCTATAATATTAAAAATGTCTCTCTCAATATATGCAACAAAGCAATCATTCATCCATAAATTGAAAGACCTATTAAAATCAATAGAAAAAAAAATATTAAAATTTCACAAACTGAAAAAAAAAAAACACCAGTAAAGAGAAAATAATAAAAAATAAGAGAACTACTAACAAACTTTAATTAAATGAATTAACCTAATTAAAACTTGATAGCTTAATATGGAGTTTGAGAGAAAGACTCACAAAGCTGCGCAATGAGAAAGTATGCTTTGCTGCTTGTCTATGCTCCAAGAAGAGAGAGTTTTTATCGATTTGTGTAAAAGGGTCCAAATCTCACGCTTAATTACTACGGTGCCCTAATAAGAGCTATAAACCGATTTGGAAAAGGAAAGGAAAGTGGCATAAGCTGGGAGGAATGGCTCACGTGATAGAATAAACATATTATTTAATATAGATTTTTTTTTTTGGTCTGAACCGAGAGGTGGTCCTGGATGGGCCCCAACTATGGGTGGCACCTTTAAGCCTTAACCACAACCCAGACTAATATCCGCTCACACCGGGTCGGTCCGTAAGGGGTAAAGTGCTGGCCAAAGTGGTGACTCCATACGAGAGCAGGGATCGAACCCCTGACCTCTCTTAAGGAATGAGAGTGCCGAACCACTCACACCAACCACCTTGGTTATTTAATATAGATTATTCAATAACAGCAATACATAGTACATTCTAAAAGAGAAAAAAAATTTAGTGAGGGCTTGGGACTGTATTGGTCCTCACGTGCCCTTAACCCTCCTCCCCTTTAGGTTTCATTTTCCTTTCCCATGGAAACTTTGGGAAAATGGGCCACTATTAAATACACATTTTTTATGATCATTTTGTCCCCATTATATATATATATCAGTCCCGATCTCTTGGACCGCAGGGGTCCAAGAAATTTGTGGTCACTCACCGTTAGATGTAAATTCAACGGTTCACTCACTCTTGCACTCCTTTTAATAAACTTTTTTGAACCATTGAATTAATATCCAACGGTAGGTGACCACAATTTCTTGGACTCCTGTGGTCCAAGAGATCAGGACTGATATATATATATATATGAATCCCGTTCTCCTGGACCCTTATAGTCTAAGGAGTTTGTGGTCACCCACCATTGGATCTAATCTAAGGATGGAGAAAACACTTTTTTTAAAACACATAAAATGTTATTCCATTTTCTCTTACTAAACAATATATTAATGAAAAAACCAGAAACAAAACACGTTTCTGGAAACTTGCGGGGAGTCGCTGCTTAGCCTCCTCCGACCCCATGGTAGAGGTTGACTCTTTAGCTTAGTCTGGAAACTTGCTCTATTTTTGCTAATTAGTTTTTTAATCTCATATGGACTCTCAAAGAAGCAAGATATTGGGAAATAACTTCAGTTTTCGTTTTTTAAATTATGGGCTCTTTTACTTTTTGGGGTTTCTCCTATGCTTTTTCTTCTGTTTTTTGATTAATAAGAGAGCAATCCTTATATAAAAATGATTTTTTTTTTTGGTGTTGAGAAATTGATATTGGTTGGTTGATAAATCAATGATGTGTTGAATCAAAGGTGAAGAAGAGCAAGAGAAGTTATGATTTCAAATCTGGGTTCCTCAATCATTCAAATCTAGGATTTCAAATCAGAAAAATTGAATCAAAGTGGTGAAGAAGAACAAGAAAAGTCATAACACCCAAATTGGCTCTTCTTTATTTTACAATCCATCCACAAAAGCTGAAAAAACTAACCCAAAAAAATAGAGCACAAGAATCAGAAGAATCCGCTGCCCCAATGTCAGAAGAATCAGAAGGTGATAAAGGGGTCGAATTCTACAGCGGCTGCACTCCAAGTTTTCATAATGTGTTTTTTTCTTTTTTCTTTTTTTTTCCCCAGAAAATGTGTTTTTTTAACTAATAGAGTAAAAAATATGGATTTTAAAATAAGTTTTTTCTCCACCCTTAAATTAGATCCAAGGGTGGGTGACCACAAACACCTTAGACTACAAGGGTCCAGGAGAACGGGATTGATATATATATATATATATATAAAGCAAAAGACAAAGAATGATGAAACATTCAAAATATATATATATATATATATAAAGCAAAAGACAAAGAATGATGAAACATTCAAAATATCAGAAAATGTGTTAATGCAAGCATTAAGAATTGAAATTATTAATTAAATGAGGATAATATGGTAAATTCACACTTTTTCATATTAAAAAATGTAAAATTAAAATAAAAATCAAATAATTGATCCTATTTTTATGGAACACAAGTACCCATTATGCAGGCACGCAAGCGCGTGCAAATAGAATAGTATAACATTAAATCCATTTTTTTATAAAATATTTAATTTCATATAGGTATATTGAAAAATTAAACAAACTTTATTTTGCAAACTAAACATGGGAAGAAATCTTTTATTTCCCACCCCTTAAGAAAAGGCATGGGAAATTATTTCCCACGAAATTTTATTTGCAAACCAAACAAAATGTTAATTATAAATAAATAAAGAACCCATTTATATAGATGTCGTTACGAACCCTAAGAAAAGGGAGTAGTGGGAGAAAAATAAGGGATGATATTATTTAATTATTATTATTTTTTTTACAGAACATCTATCTTTTTTGTTAATAATTTGTAATTACTATTTTGACCTTATGATATCAACTCATTTGATTTAGTGTAAATTAAATAAGGGCATAATTGACACTTTGTAAACAGTTTGACTAAATAGTTGGCAAGTCGAATAACGTACGTTGGCTAGAGATGATTCCAACTCGACTTTTTGTAACAGCAAGCAAGAATCCAATTTATGAAGGAATTTGAATTTAAAAAAGGACTGTTCTCGCTCTCTCTTATTTATTAGTCTTTCTAATTATTATTCATTAACACTAATTAATTATGGGTGCTGCTGCTGATGCTGATGCTTATGCCGCCGAAGAAGACAAAACCCCTCAAGCTCGTCAGACAATGTGTATTTGTATCCTCTTCTGGCTCACGATCCTTGCAGGTGTGATCTGGCTCATCAACCTCATCGTCAGGGACATCGCAATCAACCGTGTGAACCCCACGTTCCGCCTCCACTCCGCCACCGTGTCCCTACTCAACAACGCCTCTTCCTCCAACTTCACCGCCACTTGAGACGTGACGCTGGTCGCCTCCAACCCCAACCACAAGCTCGAAATCTACTACGACACCATCCAGGCCACCATCTTCTACAACCGCGGCAACAGCCATAGGGTCAGAGTCTTGCTGGCAACGAAGCCGCTGCCGCCGCCATTGGCTCCGAGGACCAGGGCCGAGACCACTTGTAGTTTCCGCATCGAAGCCGAGTCCGCGTACATAGGTGATGACGTGGCCAAGGAAATCTCGGAAGGGAGAGCTCGTGGAATGGTGAGGTTTGAGCTCACCCTGTTGGCTATATATAAGCTTCCCAGCTGGTATTGGAAAGATCCCAAATTGTTTAAGGCCTCGTGCAACCCCGTCGAGTTTGGGTTTTCCCCGGATAATTGGATCGGGACGGCTCAGTCAAGCCAATGCAAGGGCGATGGGGATCTAAGTCGTTTGGTATTATATATTGCAACATGAGTTTATTGACTCTTTGAAATCGATTTTTTTTTTTTAAATTTATATTCATCGAATGGAAAAAGAAGGAACTGCATTAACCATATAAAGCACAGGGAGATTGTGTGATTAAGGGTGGCTGACTTTTTAGCGAAGGGAGCTATAATTTTGATTCAGGGTTTGTTGTGTTTGATGAGATTCCTAGATGGGTTGAGGCTACCTTTGATGATGATTTGTTAAGAATTCCTAGAATACGTACTGTATCTGTCATTTAGTTTTTGTGTGTTTAGGGGTTAATTCCTCCCATTTCAACTGAAAAAACGAAGAAGGAACTGCATTCAACATAAAGCAATTACAAATAGTATAGGGTGCAAAAATCTTTAATTCCGAAGAATTTGGTGGCCTGAGGGGATGCCAAAAGAAGGCCCCATTAACATGATGGACTAGGAATCAAAATAAATAAATCTGGGAAATAAAAGAAAATCTTATGTGTAATATGCATGTTGACATGGACTAAGAATCAAAATCAAATCTTAATCTTACAGCAAGGATTACTCTAAATTTGAATTTAGCAATATTACTCAAAATCAAATCTTAATCTTACTCAAAATCTTATGTGTAGTATCTATTTTCTTTAAATATACAAGTACCAATATTTCTGTATTGTTAGAAAATTGAACATATTTTTTATTTTTATTATTGTATAAATGAAATATATGGAAACGAGAATAAATAATTCTTTTTTTAATGATTAACGTTACGAGTATTTTCAAACACCATAGCGGGAGTTATATATTCCCATCCTCTAAAATGAGTTTAGGGCTGACATCCTCATCGAATTGATTATGCTAAATAAATGGGTATTTGTAAAACCCGTAAAATTCATATTTTATGTAACAACTCCCATAAATAGCACGTCCACCTTCTGTTTTATAAGAGTGTTGCTAAACGAACCCTAAAATTAACTGAGTACACCCTATAATCTAAGTACACCTTAATATTTAAATCAAAATGTAAAATTAACTCAGTATACCCTATTTTACTACCAAAAATACCTCTGATATACCCTATACACTCTGAAGCATTGGTGGCCTCCTCTCTAAGCATCCTTACAGGGAAAGCTCAACCGAATTTAATAGAATTGGTAATTCGTATATTGATTAATATTTCAGAATGGGGTACAACACCTTTATACAAATACAATAGCCAGTTAAGATGCTGAAAACTAGCCTAAATGAGCTATTCCTTAATGTACACGCCTATAGAAAAGGAAGGAAATAAACTAAATATCTGTACAAGTCAATGATCAATATTCATAATCAATCACGTTGATTTAGTTGGGATTTTACGCTCCTCAACACTCCCCTTCAAGTTGGAATATATGTTGATGATTCCTAACTTGCCGAGTAAAACCGCAAATTGTGGAAGACTCACGGCCTTTGTGAATATGTCTGCTGGTTGTTGTAAGGTGGAAATATGGGCCGTTTTGATCGTTCCACTTTGAACCTTTTCTCTCACTAGATGGCAATCAATCTCAATGTGTTTAGTCCGTTCATGAAATATTGGATTCGAAGCAATGTGGAGCGCTGCTTGGTTGTCACAATATAACTTGACTGCATGTGAATGCTTAATGCCTAAATCTTGCAAAACATATCGTAACCAAGTAATTTCACAACAAGCGGCAGCCATGGAACGATATTCAGCTTCAGTACTATATCGAGATACTGTGGTTCGCTTCTTGGTTTTCCAAGAAACCAAAGAATCACCAAGAAATACACAATACCCGGTAGTAGAACGTCGAGTATCACGACATCGAGCCCAATCCGCATCACAAAAAGCATTTAATTGGATTGGACTGTTGGCAGAAAGAAAAATACCTTGCCCTGGTGCACGTTTGACATAGCGCAAAACCCGATGAGCTGCCTCTAGGTGTGGTGTTCGTGGCTTATCCATGAACTGACTCAGAGTGTGAACGGCATACACCAAGTCAGGCCGCGTAATTGTCAAATAGATCAGCCTCCCCACAAGTCTTCGATACGAAGATGGATCATCAATGTAATCACCCTCATGTTTGCTAAGGGACAAATTTGGCTCCATGGGTGAATTGGCTGGTTTTGCACCAAGTTGTCCTGCATCCTCTAGTATTTCAAGTGCATACTTGCGTTGTGAAAGGGCTATGCCTTTGCTAGAACGAGCAATCTCGATGCCAAGAAAATATTTCAATTGACCAAGGTCTTTCAATTTGAATTGTTGCAGCAAGTATGACTTGGTTGCGTCAATGTCTTGTAAATTATTCCCTGTCAAAATGATATCATCCACATAGACAAGTAAGGCAGTGAATGTGCTACCTCGGGTTCGGACGAACAATGAATAATCTGCCTTCGATTGATGGTAGCCTGCTTGCTTAAGGGCTGTGGAAAGTTTAATGAACCATTGACGTGAAGCTTGCTTGAGTCCATACAAGGATTTATGAAGCTTGCATACACGAGTCTCCCCTTTTCGTCCGAATCCAGGAGGTAGATTCATATAAACATCTTCATCAAGATCACCATTGAGGAAAGCATTATTGACATCAAGCTGATGAAGATGCCAACGACGTGTGGAAGCAACGGCGAGAAGGAGGCGGACGGTGACAAGCTTTGCGACAGGGGCAAAAGTTTCCCCGTAGTCCAATCCCTCAACCTGACTATAGCCCTTTGCAACCAAACGCGCTTTATACCGATCAAGGGAACCATCAGAATGAAGTTTGACCTTGTACACCCACTTACAACCAATGGGTTTCTTGCCAGGGGGCAAAGGTTGAAGAGTCCATGTACCATTAGCTTCAAGAGCAGCCAATTCTTGTGCCATGGCATGACGCCATTGAGGGTCGTGAGATGCTTGAACAAAAGAGGTGGGTTCTTTGACCGCTGAAAGAGAAGCACTAAAAACAAGATGGTGTTGTGACAAGCGATCATATGTAAGGACATGAGAGAGAGGATGTTTGGTACCTTGGGGTTCAGTCGACGCCGAGTTAGATGATGGGAGAGACCGAGAAGGTAATTTTATGTTGACATGATACTGCTGAAGATAACTAGGGCGAGCCGTGGTACGCCGTAGAGGTGGTGGAGACGCTGGTGCAAGAATAGGTGGAGGAGCCGGATGTGGAGACTCAAGTCCAAGTGCTGGATACTCAAGGTCAGGCGCAAGAAGCACAAGGTCAGGTGCTGGAAGAGCAAGGTCAGGTGCTGGAAGCGCAAGATCAGGCACTGGAAGAGTAAGGGCAGGTGCTGGAAATGCAAAGTCAGGTGCTGGAAACTGCGAAGTAGGAGAATTAAGTACAGGCGTGGGAGACTCTGCAAGTGGAGAGGAGTGGGAGGTTGGGGCATCATCAAAATTGGTGGGATGAGAGGTTGGGAAGACAAGAGAAGAGTCAGTAGCGGAAGATGGAAAAGGGAAAGTAGTTTCATGAAAGATAACATCCCGAGAAATAAAAATTTTACCCGTGTTAAGATCATAAACCCGATAACCCTTCGTACCATATGGGTAACCAAGAAAAATGCAAGATGTGGCCCTAGCATCAAATTTGGTTGGGCGATGATGATGAGTAGAGGCAAAGCACAAACAACCAAAAACCCTTAAGTGATCATAGACTGGTGGTTTGCGAAAAAGGATTTCGTAGGGAGTTTTTCCTTGAAGAACCTGTGTAGGAGTGCGGTTGATAAGATATGTGGCAGTGAGTATGGCATCCCCCCAAAATTTCTTAGGAAGTTTGGCTTGGAAGAGTAAAGCTCGTGCAACATTGAGAAGGTGTCGGTGTTTTCTTTCGGCTACTCCATTTTGCTGTGGAGTGGAGACACAACTAGTGTGATGTAAAATCCCTTTATCAGAAAAAAATTGTGTCATCATAAACTCAGGACCATTGTCACTGCGAACAATTTTAACCTGGGAAGAAAATTGTGTTTCAACAAGGTTGATGAAAGTGGTGAGCTTTTGGCGTGCATCTGATTTGTGGTGCATTAAATAAACCCATGTGCATCTGGAGTAATCATCTACAATGGTCAAGAAGTATTGTGCCTTAGTGATGGAAGGAACGTGATAACCACCCCAAATATCAACATGAATTAATTCAAATGGCGCAAGTGAATTTATAGAACTCAAGGGAAACGGATGACGAGTTTGTTTAGCTAAAGGACAAACCAAACAATCATCAATGTCACAAAATTTCATGTTCTTAGCAGGAAGGGAAAGAGCACGTAGGCTTTTATTTGAAAGATGACCAAGGCGTTGATGCCAAAGTCGAGAAGAAGAAGGAACCATGGCTGAAACGGAATTGCACCCGGCTGTCTTCGCAGTATCAAGATAGTAGAGACCTTCCCTCTCAGTTCCCGTCCCAATCATCTTTCCCGAACGGCGGTCCTGAACAATACAAAATTCATTAGTAAACATCGCAAGACAAGAGGAGCTTTTGGTGAGCTTGCTCACAGAGATTAAATTTAATCTAAATGAGGGAACACAAAGCACATTATGAAGAATAAAATCATCCGAGAAACGGATAGTGCCGATGTGGGTGACATTGGCAAGGGCATGATCAGGAAGGTACACTTGACGAGTAGAGACTGGAGTGCATGTGGTCATCAACTTAGGCGAACAAACCATGTGATCGGTGGCGCCAGTATCAAAAATCCAGTTGAGTCCACCAATGAAAGCAGAGGCACAGAAGGTGTGACCTGAGAGATCACTGGTGCTGGAAACAGTGCTAACATGATTAGCCAAAACTGTGGGCTTGTGTTGATTGAGGAGAGCAAGGGAGCTCTGGCATTGTGCTGCTGTGAGGTTGTATGATGGGGAAGCTGCGGTGGCCATCTGAGTGGCATCAACACGATGGACCGAAGGAGAAAAAAAACCCCGATGACGTTGAGAGTCACTGTTGCCGCTAGGATCATCATACTTGGGTTGCTCAGGCTGGGCTGAGGCTTGAAAATCATATTTGGGTTGCTCAGGCTTGGCTGAGACTTGAGGTGATTCGCTGTCGTTGATTGCCATGGAGATTAGCAAGAGGACAGGCTAGGGTTCGAGTTTGTGTAGGATTATTGGTAACCTTAGAGCTCTGATACCATAACAGAATTGGTAATTCGTATATTGATTAATATTTCAGAATGGGGTACAACACCTTTATACAAATACAATAGCCAGTTAAGATGCTGAAAACTAGCCTAAATGAGCTATTCCTTAATGTACACGCCTATAGAAAAGGAAGGAAATAAACTAAATATCTGTACAAGTCAATGATCAATATTCATAATCAATCACGTTGATTTAGTTGGGATTTTACGCTCCTCAACAGAATTGATGCACAATCAACTGGGAGCGACGCAGGCTTGCCACCAACGCATCTAATTTCTGATTCACACCAAGGTTTTGTTGCCACCCGAATAAATAGTCCGCGAGGTCCAGGGCCACCCACTCCTTACTCATGCTTATCTATTTTGGAAGCTGAAGAAACCTGTTATGCATTTCCTTTTCAAAAGTTCTCCTCGTCGGGAAAAGATGTTCTGGGACTTGGTGGAAGTTGTAGTGGAGGTTTCAGCCAGAATGCGGCTTCCAAAGTATTCAAGTTCCCTAATGCAGCCAAGGTTTGCTGAATTCTATATATACATTTCATTATGTTATTGCAATTGAGTGGTATGTTGCTTAAATTTGGATTCATATTTCAAAATCAATTGGCTTATTCATCAAATTCCGAAAAGAATAATGATACAATATAATATAAGATATGTTTTTAACCTTTTAAAAAATGTAGATATTTTTCACTTACGTTTGATTAGGGTTGAATATGGTGTACTTATTAAAATTACATTTGTTTCACAATTCAACATATCTTTTTTGGCCATTTTATATTAGGGTAAATTTGTAATTTAATAAATAGTTTGATAATCGGGTGTACTTAGTTAATTTTAGGGTTCGTTTAACAACACTCTTTTATAACTCCGATTTATAGGTTTTCTTATGGCAACATTACTGCACTTCTTACAATCCACTTCAAAGTCCCCAGTGCATTCAACTACACCATAAACGGTCCTTGTGTTTGATACTTTTAGTTGCCCATGAGCATGTGCAACGATCCACGAACAACTTTGTTACATAATTGTGTTAAAACTTGATGCACTTTTTTTCGAATGAACTTGGTATTATAAAGGGAATTGGGGCTTTTCAAATAAATTTCATTAACTGTGTCTATTTTACCAAAGAAATTTTCATCTGAGTATTTTAATATGCAACTTACCATCCAAATTATAGCCCCTCGATTGTAAGGGCAACGCTTACGAATTTCCAGACTTCCTACAGTGAGACAAGTTTTGCATGGTGTGAAACGCTTTTCATTCAAAAAAGAATACCAACATTGCTCTAGCTCGGATACATAAATATTTTGTTCTATTATAGATTTAGATGTAACCTTGATATTTCCACTTTAAGTATCCTGAATTCGGAGTTTCTTCAGAAAATACTTGTGTCGGTAACAAATTCAATTTTTCTGCATAAGGCCCATTATGTAGAAGCCCAAAATAATAAGTCTATAAGTAGCTATGGTATCTTGGGGCAAAAGCAAGAAAGACAAAAGACTAAGGCCCCGTTTGGGATTACTTTTTTTTGGCCAAAAACCTGCTTCACTTTAAAGTTAAGCAGTTTAAGGTGTTTGGTAAAAAGAAAATATCCCGATTATTTTAAAAGCAATTGCCTTTGACAACAGCTTTTAAAAGCAGGCTTTGAGTTACTTTTCAAAGCTGCTTTCAAAAGAAGCAGAGATGAACATGAACATTTAATGAATTTTTTTAATTCCCAAAATACCATCATTCATTTTAAAAAATGACACCACCTCCACTTCCACATCCAACTCCACCACTTGCACCACCACATTCACTACCTCCACAACCACCGCCGCCACCACCACCACCACCTCTTCCACCTCTTCCACCTCCTCCACCACCGCCACCACCACCTCCTCCTCCACCTCCACCTCCACCTCCACAACTAGCACCACCACCTCCTCCAAAACCTCCAAATCCACCACCACCACCTCCACAACTAACATCATCACCACCACCACCACCACCACATCCTCCTCCTCCTCATCCTCCTCCACCACCACCACATCCACCACCTCCTCCACCACCACCTCCTCCAAAACCTCCAAATCCACCACCACCTCCACAACCACCATCCCCACCACCACCAGTACCACAACCACCAACTCCACCTTCATCACCACCACCACCTTCATCGCCACTCCACCACCACCACCACCACTACCACAACCACCAACCCGACCTTCACCACCACCACCACCTCCACTCCATCACTACCACCACATGATTAGTACATAACACTTTTAACATCATGTCTATTTTAGTCATTATTCACAGTTACAACAATTTTATATTAAAATTTACCAAACGTTTTTTACACTGCTTTTTGTACTAACAGCACTTTAAAAATATTGTTTACCAAACACAGAGCTGCTTTACTTTACAGCTAATTATTTTCAAAGCACAGCAGAAGCAACTTTTTTTAAAAGTGACAGCAATGCCAAACTGGGCCTAAAAAAAATCAATAGTTTCTAGTAAAACATGTTTAGTAAATTGAAATATGATACAAATTCTCTAAAACAAGAGTGTATTTATATACATTTTTCTTATGTTTAAATGATTTGTGTAGTAAATTTTAGGGCTTATCCAATATAGGTCCCTATATTTTCTATTTCCTAGACACATACCCATCACTCTATAAATCTATGTGTAAAATCAAATTTCAAATTTAAATGACCAGTAGGATATAAGAGGTCATAGTATTCCCATGTTTTTACATCGTTGCCACCAAACTTCATATTTTATTTATAATTTATTTCAAGCATTTCATTAACTGCCATAATTGTAATTAATACTCCCTATTAATAGCATATGAATCATCCCATTTCTTTTGGTTGACATTCCCTCTAACATATCAGCCCCAAAATTGCAAACCAAATTTTTTTTTTGTAAATTACATATCCAATAATGTACCTATGAAAAATATAAATATAAATATAAATGTATAAAAATATAGGTATATTATTTAAATAAAATATAGGTATATTATCTAGGCTTAATTGTAAGGTAAGTTAAGTTGAATTTGAAGGGTGTAAGCCAAATTTACTAAAAATTTTATCATAGTAGTTGTATACATGTTAAAATATAGGCTTAATTGTAGCAATCGTCTCTAAACTATACCCCATTTTTCATTTTCGTCCTCAAATTCCAATAATAATTCTTGTAGCCCTCAAATTAAGTCTTGGGTTGCATTACTGGTCCTTTTCATCAACTTTGTCAATTTTTTTGTTAAATGCAGGATAAATAAGGAAAACTGAATTAAATGAAAAACTGAAAGGGAAAAAAAAAAAAAAAAAGAGTTATCACTTTGAACATAGGAGCTTACCAATCTGCAGCTCAAAAATAGTAAGCATGAAAAAAAAAAAAAAAATCAAACCTTTCAATCTAATCTGGGTTTTACATGAAAATTGAAAATGGTAACTGAGATTTTCTAGGAGAGAATTAAACATATAGCTCTACAAGATGGGTAGATCCAATTATGCTAAAATATGAAACCAAATATGAGAATATTTGTTTGTGGGAATTTTTTGTATATTCATCTCCTTGTAGGAGGTCATATTTATGATACAAAGGAGCCTTAGTGGCCAAGTAAATAATAAATTTTTATTTCTATTTACAGTAGGAAATCAGGAATTAAAAGTAAATAAAATTTAATTATAATGGGAATCCTTGGTGTGTAAGGAAAGAAAGTCAATGGTCCACAAGTCACACCAACGCTCCCCCTCACGTTTGTGCATACATATCGTAAATGCCCAACTGGTCTAGTGAATTGTGGAACGCTCTACTGGAAATTGTCTTTGTCAAAATATCCGCCAATTGATCCTCGGATTTTACGAAAGGAAACTAAATCACTTTAGCTTCGAGCTTCTGTTAGATATAGTGTCAATCCACCTTAACATGTTTGGTGTGATCATGTTGAACTAGATTATGTGCAATAACTATTCCAGCCTTGTTGTCACAAAAGAGATTCATTACAGATGTAGGTCTATACCCAAGTTCAGTAAGCAACCTCTTTAACCAAATGAGTTCTCAAATTCCTTTACAGTGCGTTTGGATGAGGAAATTTAAACGTACAAAGGATTTCATAAATGACGGAAATTAATGTTCTAGAATTTGTAAAGTTTCTTGTTTGGGTGACGGCTTTAAAACACAGAATTTAACCTTTATTTGTAAAGTTATCTTGTTTTAAAACTCAATCTCCCTTGGGATTTTAGAAATGACAACATTTACATAGAATTTAAAGTTAGGATTTATGATCTCCAAATTCCATGTTTTTTCCCATGCGGAATTTCTAAATTTCTATGTTTTTTTTTATCCAAACACGGGAATTTGTTCATGTCAATTTAGAAATTCTGACTTTTGTCAAAATCCCAAGTTTATTTCCCTCATCCAAATGCACCATTAGAGAGCAACATAATACTTCCCTTTGAACAAATTAATTTCAAACCATAACAATTATTAAATTTGAAAATTGGTATATATAATAGGAAATAAATAAGCTATCAATTTGAAAATTAAAATACGAAATGATCAAGTAGTCAAATTTATTAAAAAACCGAGCATATTCTTGTCTTTTTATAGGAACGAGTATGACAATGCCGGGCTCATGATATATCAAGAGCCATTCCTCCTCCATAGCTGACATGGCTTCCTTAAAAAACAACACGTGTTTCTTCTTCTTTTGTTTTTTTCACCGTTTTTCTTTCAACTCCATTAATTCATGCACAAAATTTGTTTATGCCATAAACACAAAATCTGGGCTAGGCAATTTGCGGACGAATCTGGTTGATGGGTTCTAGATAAATAAGTTATGAGTTTCATCATAATCAACATCTACAAATATAAAACCATTACAGGAACAAATATAAAACCATTAGAGGAGCCCAATAGGTTGGAATACGGGAAGAATGTGAGGTTTTTGAGCTAAGAACTGTTGTCTGCGAACAACGATGTTTCGGGGTCCAAGGATCAGAGAGTTGATTCTCAATCAATTGTCTGTCTGCATTTTATTTTTAAAAGGGGGATAAATCCATTAATTCTGTTGGATTGGGTTGGAATTGATAAAGAGTAGAGAGAGGAGATGGGATTAGGATTTAGGAATTGCTACATAGCAGAGAGAGAGGAGATGAGATTATGATTTAGGAATTGATACATAGCAGAGAAAGAGGAGATGGGAATTGATACAGAGAAGAGAGAGGTGACAGTAATGGGGTTGGGTTTGGCTAAGGGTGGCTTGGGGTGACAACGTTGTGGCTGGGTGTGGCTTGGCCACATGGGTTTTGGTGGTGGAGTGCATAGGTGGTTTCTGGATTATTTTTTCTCTAGATGAAGGCTTGAGTTAATGGAGTTGAAAGAAAAACAGTTAAAAAAACAAAAGAAGAAGAAGAAACACGTGTTGTTTTTTAGGGAAGCAACGTCAGCTATGGAGGAGAAATGGCTCCTGATATAAGGAGCCGTGCATTGTCCGTATATTTAAACCATACGGCAGTAATTACGCCAAGCTTTAATTACTTTTTTTCTAAATAAGGAAAAAAACTGACCCATTAAATCCTTGGAATCTATACAAAATTGAAACACAATTAATGGGCATTGAATTGCAGCTAATTTGTTAAACAAATCACGTTAAAAATGTAATCAAGGGTATTATAGGAATTTAAAAACTATAACATTTAACACATTAAACTTGATTAGGAAACTTGATGAGTTGGATCCTAGTCATCGAGTTTTTCGTATAAAAATCGGGCTTTACTTATAGAAAAATAAAATGATGGGTTGTAAGTAAGAAAATATTAATTTGAAGGGGAAAAGTCAAATTTACTATAAAGAGAAAGAGGGAAGAATGAAATTGAGAATAAATAAACATAATATGCCTTTTACCTGAGTCTTGTGGCTTCTCAGGAGTGAGCTTCACTTGGTCCAAGAAGAAGAAAAAAATATAGAAAGAATGGAAGAGAAAGAGAAGAGTGAGCTCTGTGAAGAGATAGCGTGAAGAAGCAAAGCGATGGGAAGGAAAAGACATATGGAGAGAATAGAGTGTGAAAATAGATTGGGGTATTTACGGAAGTTCGTAAATTGCATTAAAGCCCAACACCTCCTCGAGAGTGTAATTGCCGCATAATGAGAAATTGAAAGTAACTCATTAGTTAGTTTCCCAAAATTAATTGTTTTCTCTTATAACAATTATATTCACAATAATTGATTTTTTTTTTCTTCTAATCTTACCAAACGGGTTAGGCTTTCAAAATTTTCAAAATAATTACTTATGCCGTCAATAAGCAATGCCAAATGGGCAATCGAGTTTCTTTACCAAACTTAATGTATGAGATTATGTATGTTTGGAATCCCTAAAATACACTATTTTATTAGAGTTCAGTTAAGTTTCTTAACAAGCCTAGTATTTAACATTCTTTTCCTTGTAATACAAGTAAATATAAGCCAAGAACCTCTTGGGGCAAGAACTTATTGTCCCGCATAGAATTCCCATTAGGGCAACCAAATATATAATCTAAGCTAATAAATCCAACACTGCTCTCTTATGTTGCGAGTAGTTGTGCGAGTTGTATGGCTTATTTTTAGTAGTTTTCTTTATTTCCATTTTTACTCACGGTGTAATTAAGATTCCTTGTATTGGTAGGTTTATTTGTAAAACACACTTGTGAATTCTATAAATGGCTCCAGAGTGGAGAGAAATAATAATCTGAAAATTCCCCAAATATTGTTTGACTTCTTACCGTCTCTCTCTGTAGTCTCTCTAATCATAAATTAACACTAATCAAGACTAATTATGGAAGCTGCTCCTGCAGCCGAAGACAACAACCCTCGTCGGGTCGATTGGAAGAAGGTTGTAGAAGAGGGCTATATCTTCTGCGTCTTGCTGATAATTTTATTTGTTATTTTGGTAGGAGGGTTCATCGCCATCAGGGACCACAGAATTCATCTCGAAGCCCCCGCGTTCCGCCTCTATTCTGCCACCATGTCCCTTCCCAATGCGTCCGCCTCCGAATTCACTGCCACGTGGGACGTGACCGTCGTCGCGTTCAACCCCAACCACAAGCTCAACATCTCCTTCAACAGCCTGCAGGCGACGGTCTCCTACGCAACAGACCCCAGCGGGAGTGCAGCAGTCTTGCTCGCGACAAAGCCGGTGCCGCCGCCCTCCTTTCTAACCACAATGGCCCAGACCACTAACCGTTTCAGAGTCGAAACAGTGTCGGCGAACATAGGTGATGATATAGCCAGAAAAATCTCCGAAGGGAGAGCTCATGGAGGGGTGAGGTTTGAGATCGATATGTTAAGTCAGTATAGGTATGCCTCGTATGACAAAAGTCCCAGAATGTTTAAGGCTTGCTTCCAGGTCGAGTTTGAGTTTTCCCCGGGTAATTCGACCAGGGCACTGACACGAACGCACCAGCCAATTGAATGCGAGATTTAGGGGAGAAGTCATGCTTATTATGCGTTATGGTTCAGAAAAAAAGTACAAAAGAAGCTTATCATGTATGTAATGTGATTTAATTTTAATTTTAATTTGATTTAACACTTATATATTTGGATACTTTTCGACAAATCTTTTGTGTTAAATCCAATAGCTAGCTATGCTGCTGTCAAAGTGTGGTTCGTTTATTTTCAGATGTTAAAATCATATCAATTTGAGGGCCTATATGCATGTTAGTCACTGACAATTGGAGGCCTATATGCATGTCATCTTGTCATCTTGTCATATTCTGAAGGTTAACAATCAAATATATATAACAAGGGAAATGTTTTACTTTCATTTCGTCATCTTGCACTACTTTGAATGCAAAATCCAAAAAGCTGAACTAGGTTTGTGTACGTTGGAGTTCATATATGAGTATCAATTCATTCTTAAACTCCAACGTTCCTTGCTCTGAACATTTTGACAACCTCTTCACAGCTATTTCTCGTCCGGTCGCCAATTTTTCCTGCATTAATAAATCCATCATATGTCCCCTTTTTTTTAAAAAAAATAAGGCAATCAATTATTATGTTGGTGATCAGTTGTCGCAAAAAGAAAAAAAGAACACTATAATATTTCTCAGCTATATTGATCCAGATCATCAAACAACTCTCTAATTTTGTATATATTCTCAAGTAATTGAAAATGTGACAATTTGAGGCCTATTTCTTATATCACTACTAAAAAACCTCATTATAAGTCACTAACAATTCGAGGCCTATACGCATATTAGTCACTGACAATCTATAGACAAAGAGTGTTGGCCATAGATTGACCACAAAACACTGAATTGTTCTAGTTATTGGCATTACCATTAAATTTTTGCCATTATCCGCTCTTCTTGCAGCTCATTAATAATATAAAACAAATTTTTTTTATAATTATACATGGGCACATGAGTGTACGATTGAGCCCTAGCTCTGCTAACAGATATAGAGGAGCAAATTGTGGTTACAAAAGTTTCAATTTTGGGCCCTGAATACGACCACTGAGAATTTGCAGCCTATTTTTGTTGTAGTGCTTCTATCCAACCTCGTCACACAGAGCCCTCATCGAGAAAGAAAGAAAGAAATAGTTACTCCCCCTAGTTCGATTTGTCGATCGATGATTGAAAGTGAGATTTAGATTCCATCATGGACGAAACTTCTTGTGTTAGATTCAATAATGAATTGGATCTCATGGGTGCGGACAAAATCGAAATCGGAGTGACCATCCTTCTTTTTCCTCCGTTTTTTTATAAAATTTTTATAAATAAATTTTTTTAAAAACATATTTTAAATCTCAATCTTCCAAGTTCATCCAAAAATAGGGGAATTGTGCATGAGCCGTCAACATTTTAGAGGCCTGAACTATAAAAAAAAAAACCGAGGACTTCTCGCCTTATGCTCGCATGCAATTGACTGACCCGCTCGTGTCAGTTCCCCTGTCCAATTACCCGGGGAAAACCCAAACTCGACCTGGTAGCAAGCCTCAAACATTCTGGGACTTGTGTTACACGAGGTATACCTATACCAACCCAACATCTTGAGCCCAAACGTCACCCCTCCACGAGCTCTCCCTTCTGAGATTTCTCTGGCCACTTCATCACCTACGTATGCCGACACTGTTTCGACTCTGAAACGGTGAGTGGTCTGGGCCTTTGTGGTCAGAAACGAGGGCGGGGGCACCGGCTTTGTCGCGAGCAAGACTGCGTCCTCGAAGGGGTCTGTTACGTAGAAGATCGTGGCCTGCAGGCTGTCGTAGGAGATGTTGACCTTGTGATTGGGATTGAACGCGACGACCGTCACCTCCCACGTGGCGGTGAATTCGGAGGCAGATGTATTGGGAAGGGACATGGTGGCGGAGTGGAGGCGGAACTCGGGGGAATTGATTCCGAGCTCACTGTAGCCGTTGCTGATTAACACGATCATACCGATTATGCATAAGCAGAAGACGATGGCAAATAATATGAACTCGTACCAACGGACCCGATGAGGGTTGTTGTGTTCGGCGGCAGAAGCAGCTGTCATAATTAGTCTTGGTTAATGTTTATTTATGATTAGAGAGACTAGAGAGAGAAACAGTAAGACTATATAGAGAATTTTGGTTTGAACTCGACAAGAAGTTTACTATTGTGGTAGATAAGAACTCAATTTCAGTTAATCTAGATAAGAATTCATTTAAAATCAATCACTTTTATATCACTAGTTTTGTTCCAACAACAACACCATCAAGTTTCGAATAATGATTCTACTAAAACGGATAGTTATCCACATAATGTGAATTCAGAAAGAACTCTTTTATTGTTTTTCTAATTTGATATTAAACCAAGTACGGATTCCGCATTGGACTCGCAGTAGTCGAACCAAATAATAATGTAAGCTAATCAAATCCAACACTGGTCTTACTCTCTAAGCTCTCTAATCATAAATTAACACTAATCAAGCCGGGATCAACCGTTGAAAATTTGCCATGTGTCTTATTTTTATATAAAAGTTTATTTTTATCCAGCTGGGTTTAAAAGTTTATTTTACATTTTCAATTTATAAAAAAAAAATGGAAGGAAAAAACACAAAAAACAAAAGCAGCCCCAACCCTTCCTCGCCTACAAGTCCCCCCACCCCCACGGCTGTCAAGGTTGTCGCTCATCTTCCTTTTTTTCTCGTCTTTCATATCTCTTTACCTTACAATTTCTCAACACCTTGAACATTAAAAGAAGGCTTGAGAATCATCATTTAGTAGACCTAACCTAATAATTGCTATGGTTGATCTTGTCTCTCTCTCTCTCTCTCTCTCCCAATGTAGGGTTAGATTGAGGATCTAAAAGGAGGTGGGTTTATGGTAATGTAATAAACTGAATCCTCTATGCCAATATTGGCTTCATACGAAGGCCACTAAGCCAATAAGTCTGTGAGGAATCTGACAGTGATAGATTTCCATGGAAGTAAGCTGTGGGGAACGGCTTTTGTCGTTCAGCCTGGTGATTGCTGCATAATTTTCCTTTAAAAAAAATTTATTTTTAAAGATAAAAATAAGTGGTAAATTCAGCCGTAAACAAATTATATACATGACAAATTTTGAGTGACCTAGTCACCTAGTATAAGTTGTTGGAATTTGAATTCAGGAAAAACTCTTTTGTTTTTCTAAATCAAACCAAATACGGATTCCGCATAGCATAGGACTCGCATGAGGCAAACCAAATATATTATATAATGTAAGCTAATCAAATCCAATCATTAATTACATAAAGTAAGCTTACCCCATCTCTCTCTCTCTCTCTCTCTCTCTCTAGTCTCTCTAATCACTAATTTACAGTAATAAAAACAGACTATGGGTGCTGCTTATGCTTATGGAGACGACGACGACGACAAGCCTCGGTTCGAATGTGCGTTGGTATTCTTCGCCATCCTCTTCCTTATCTTCGTCGGCATGGTAGCCACCATCGTCTGCGGCACCGCCATGGAGTTTGCAATCAATCCTGTAAACCCAACGTTCCATCTCCAATATGCCACTGTGTCCCTCCTCAACGTGTCCGCCTCGGAATTCACCACCACGTGGGACGTTACGCTCGTCGCGTCCAACCCTAACCACAAGCTCAACATTTCCTACGACAGCCTGCAGGCCACTGTCTTCTACGGAACGGACCACAGCAAAAGAGGCAGAGTCTTGCTTGCGACAAAGCCGGTGCCGCATCCGCTAGAGTGTTTAACCACAAAGGCCAACACCACTCTCCGTTTCAAAATCGAAACGGTGTCCGCGTACGTCGGTGATGTCGTGTCCAGGGAAATCTCGGACGGGAGAGCTCGTGGAATGGTGAGGTTTGAGCTCAACATGTTGGGCTGGTATAAATATACCTCGTACATGACAAATGCCAGAATGTTTCAGGCCTCGTTCAAACGATTCAGGTTTGGATTTTTGCCAGGAAATTGGACCGGGTCCCTCGCACCCACGGGTCAGTCAAGTGAGCCTTATTCGATAATTCCCAAGTTTTGTATTTTGTAGTGGAGCATTGGATGGGATAAGTATGGTTGAAGGAACATTGAAGTTGCTTCCAATTGGACCGCTTGTACCAGGGACAATCCTATTTAGATCTGGATTCCATTTTCTTAAAACAACTTCTTTCATCTCCAACTTCTATTCTAATATTATTATTTTTGTGAAGATTTATGCTATATTTTGGATTTCTTCGAATGTAGATTCAGATTTTTTTTAATTTAATCTTATTTTGATATTGAAATTGTGTTATCACTTTGTTTTTTTTTTTGTTTTGGTTGTGAAATATGTGTTATCAGTAAATTAGAAATTTTGGTTTTTACTTTTCATTTAAGAATTCTTTTCTTTCTTTTTTTGGTCTCTTCCAACCTGTCGTATTTATTCTTTGTGCCTCAAGTCTATTGACTAGAAAGCAAGTTTTCCTAATAAGCTTGATGTATGAGATTAATTATGTATGTTTTGAATTCCTATTAGGGTTGAGTTAAGTTTCTTAACAAGCCTAGTATTTAACTTTCTTTTTTCTTGTCATACAAGTAAAGAACCTCTAACCTATATGGCTTATTGGGACAAGAACCTCTTATCCGCATAGGACTCGCATTACGGCCACCAAATAATGGGAACCATCCTCTTCTGCGTCTTCCTAACAATTATGGTTTGGTTATATCTGTGACTAGTGCTGGAAAAACTATTGTAGGTTCTTCAAATTGCCTTTTTGCTCAGCTAGTGGTGGTGTACATATTACCTTATTTCCATTTTCAGCATTCAAGTAAATATCTTTGTCCTTTTACTTTCATTTATTTTTGTATTACTCTATTTACTTAATCGGTTTTAGTGAAAATTACAATTTAGGCTAAAAATGATGGCTCATTAAGTTAATATATACTCATACTAAAATCCCATAAAATTAAGTTTTCTTATTTGATGTGTAAGGAATAAAAGCCGCTAAAAATTATCTTGAGAAAATGATTATTCTGAAAAACCATTTTTCATACTTAGTCAATATTTTTACATAAAATAATTTTTCATGTATGATATAAATGCATAAAGGGACCTAAGGTCAATCTAGGTAAAATGTCTTAGATGTTCAATATACAAAGAGTTTTTAGCCTTTCAAAATTGCACATTCGCTAAAAAATTCCTAGGTTCATCAGTGTCTGCGATGCAGCCAGGGATATCCGAATAAATCCTGTAAAGCCCGCGTTTCACCTCCACTCTGCCACCTTGTCCCTTCCCAACGTGTCTGCCTTTGAATTCACTGCCACGTGGGACGTGATGGTCGTCGCATTTAACCCCAACCACAAGCTCAACATCTCCTTCAACATCCTGCAGGCCACGATCTTCTACGAAACATACCCCGACAGAAGACCCGCAGTCTTGCTGGCGATGAAGTCGGTGCCACCGCCCTCATTTCTAACCACAAAGGCCTAGACCACTCATCATTTCAGAGTCGAAATGGTGTCGGCGTACGTAGCTGATGATGTGGCCAAACAAATCTCCGAAGGGAGAGCTCGCGGAGGGGTGTGGTTTGAGCTAGAGATGTTGACTTTGTATAGGTATACCTCGCATGACATTAGTTCCCACAATGGTTACGGCTTGCTACCTGGTCGAGTTTGGGGTTTTTCCTGGGTAATTGGACCGGGGTACTAACATGAACGGGTCAGCCATTGGACAATGGTGCAACCATTACTCATACATAATATAGAGAAGTTCTAGACATTTTCTTATTGACAAGATGAGGGATTCAAGTCAATTACTTTATTCAAACTTCCATATGCTAATCGGGGTCTGTTCCAATGGAAAAATGACATTGATTTGTAGACCAGTAATCTTATGTTCGAATTCTCATATATAACACCTTGATAATGTGTGGATAAGAAACTTCCCCTCCTAATTTTGTATTAGAAAAAACAAACAAAAGAAACTTCTATGTATGCCCTTACACGAAATCAACGAAGAAAAATATAAACAAAACAAATGTCTCTCATCACTCTTCTTCCTGCTCTCATGTGGCTTTAGTGTAATTGTCTGTTATTTCTTTTGTATAGTATATTCGTTTATCACTAGGGATCACTTTAAGGGCATGTTTACGTATCAGTAATGGGTATGGGAGAAAAGGGAATGATTTCCATTCCTGACTTCCCCTGCGTTTACTTGCAATCAAGAATGAAAAAATAAGTGAGCCCCACCTCAAAATCCGTAATCAAATCCCCTCAAAACTGGGTATCAGATCACCTAGGGGGGAGTAGTCGATACGATTCCCATTCCTATTTTCTCTTAATAACTTCCAAAAATACATTTACTACTTTACCATAATTCCAAAAAACCCCCAAACCCTAAATAAATAAATAAATAACTCACGCCAAGAAGTTCCAAGACGCTCCAACTTATTTTTCATATTATCGTTGCAGACACAACCTCCCATAAGCAGTAGCAACGCCTTGTGCTATGTAAATCATTCTATCTATCAACATATTGATTCCTCATGTTTACACCGCCTTACTAGTTTGCTACTGGATTAGTTTGGTCTCCCCTCCCCAATTTGAGAATTATATATGTGCTGTGGTGAAAATGTGCAGGGCATTTTAGTAATCAAATTAATTTGGATTCTGATTCATGAAAATTAGTAAACAATAATAATGGGAATCAACCCCATTCCTTCGCTAATTCCATATGTTTAGTAAACAACTTAATGAGAATGATTCTTTCCATACCGATTCAGTAGTTCCCCGATTCCTAAATTCTCTGATTCCTTACTTTCTCCATTACTGATACGTAAACATGCCCTAAGAGGAAGGTTTTTTTTTTTTTAAAAAAAAGGAAATTTACATAAATATCACCTAAACTTTTAACTATGTGTGCGATTACCCTATGAATTTTCAATTTTTACTATTAACCACTTGAACTTTGCAAAGTGTAGTAATTTTCCTCCTATTGTAACTACTTTAAAATTTACGTTAAATAAAGTCACATGTTGAACATGTGATATTTTTAGGGTAAACTGCCGAATACCCCCCTAAACTATTTTGATTGTCAAACTTAGCACTCTAAATTATTTTTTCAGCAAATTTAGCCCTTAGACTATTTTAAATGGTCAATTTATCCCCTACTGTTAGTTTTCATGCAATTTCATCCAATTTTTCATCTAAATGTCACATGTTAGGCATGCAATTCACTGTTTAATTAAAATTAATTTTTTTAAAGTTTAAAATAATTAAATTGTTAAAACTACAAAATTGAAAAAAGAAAAAAAAAAAAAGAAGGCAATCAATGTCTTCCCCAGCCTCTTCCTCCCAAGACTATCTGTCTACAATCCCATATCAAGGCCCCGTTTGGTTCATGAGAAATCAATTGCTTTCCCATGTTTGGTAAGTTCAGGCATGGAAAATAGTTGCCTGGCACATGGGAAAGTAGAGGGAAAGTGAAGCCCTCCTCCTAACTTAGGTTTTGTTTTCCCTCCTCATGGAAAAGTTTGGGGAAATGAGCCAACATTTAATGTACTTTTTTCATGACCATTTTATCCCCATTAACAATTTAGAATTACAATATATCATTAAAATCACTCTCTTTTTATTTGATTTAATATGAGTATAATTGGAAAATTATACAAACTTTATTTTCCATTCCTACTCAAAACAAAAATAGAAAAGGAAATAAAGTGAAATCTCCCAATTACTTTCCCGGCATCACCAAATGTGGGAAATGAATCTTCCATTTCCCATCCCTTAAGAAATGACGTGAGAAGTGATTTCCTCCCATATCCGTTCCGTGAACCAAACGGGGCCTAAGGGTTTTCGAGTGAATGTCAATGGTTGGTACATGTAAATAAACATACAATCAGAATCAAGATATGTTTTCATCTTCATCGCCACCTACGTATAGATAGTAAATTGCTACACTTTATAAAGTTTAGGTGGTTAATAATAAAAAAAAGTTAAGGTAGTAATCTCGTACGTGTCTAAAAGTTCAAGTGGTATTTATGCAAATTTCCCTTTTAAAAGAATTATTAAAAATCGATTTTTGTAATTTCTGTATATTATTTTCTACAAGCTAACTTGGTTTCCTATCAAAGATATCACACATGTGCGAAGTTAAAGAACCCCTAGCCGCACGTGTGCTGCACGCTATATTCATCCTTTTGATTTGAAGCCGACAAACCCCAAAATACAAAATCGCAGAGCAAGAGCAACACAACTAGGGTTTTAGGTTTCTCAACGTCAGGCTCTGTTTCGCATAAATTTTGTAGGAAGAGAAAGAGCTTCAGAGAAATCAAAATGTTTCCGGGAATGTTCATGAAGAAGCCAGACAAGGCAGAGGCTCTGAAGCAGCTGCGAAGCCATGTGGCCATGTTTGGGGCTTGGGTCGTTGCGATCCGGGCCGCCCCCTACGTTCTTCACTTCCTCTGCGGTGAAAAGGATGAGCTCAAGCTTGAATTTTGATACCCATCTCATTATATGAGGTAGTTTTGGATACCATCTTGCTCTTATTTTCTGGGTTTTGCTAATTGATTTTGTTGGTTGGTTTTTAATATATGCAATTTGTTGCTAATTTTTAGAAATTTATGAATAGAATTTTGGTGTGAGATTCAGAACTCATAACAAGGTTGTTTTAATTTAGAAGTAGTATCTTTTTTTGTGGGGAATTTGGGTCGACAGATTATATTGTTTGTTTTTTTTGTGTGATCTGGTTTGTGTATAAGTGATTGTATTCATTGGTATTATGTTTGAAACAGAAGAGTAAGAAAATCTAGAATGATGAGTGATTGCTTTATGTAATTGATGTATTTGTAGTTGGCTTTGTGATGTCTGATAGCGGTGATTGTTGGTTGGAATTGCTAGTAGCATCTGGAAACCTCTACACTATTACAAACAATATAATCTTCTCTTTTTTGTTTGTTTTAATTTTGATGCCACTGATCGCTACTATACCATGCTATAAGTGGCATGTGCTGATCTAGTTATAAAGAAACTCTATTAGGAGAGAGATTTATGGCATAGTGAAGTTAGTGATCAATGGCGTCAACAATGTCCCCTAGGCGAAGAGCAGGTTGTATGAACAAGAAAAGTTACTTTGGATCAATATTGTTTAAAAATGGTGTTCTTCTGTAAGTAGCAAGTTGACACATGCATTGCATTGCATGACTTACAACATAGTAAAGTTGAGACTTGCTGAATGGTTCGCCCCTATGTGTGAACTGTATCTTAAACAAAGAAACTCATGAATCCTTTTTTATCCATATCGGTTTATGGCTTTCTATTACTTAGCTTTTGTGAGTTTTTTTTATTTGTCTTTGCTTTGCTTTGTTTTTTTGGCTATACGTTAATATTTATCAAGTCCATGATTTAATAAGAAGAGTAGGAAGCCAAATTTCGCAGCTTGCATTGACACTAAAAGATTATATACAGATTCCAATGGAAAGGATTGAAGTGTAACTATGTAGGTAACCCGAGGATTTTAGAATTTGAGTTTTGTTGGGAGGACAATATGTGATTATATAATGATTTGATGGTAATGAATTAGTCAGTTCTCATTGCATTAGATTTTTTTGGGACATGAGTATTTTGATTCACTTACATAGACCATAGCTGTATATCTTAGATTCTAGCATCTCTTGAACCACTTTGACTTCTGTCTCTCTACTTTTTCTCGATGTTGGAAGTTGCATTTTATGGCTGAAGATTGAATGCCATTCTGGTGATGCCTGTCTCTAGACTAGTTCTCTATAAATGTATAAATGTAAGGTTATGTCTGAGTTAAGAGTGGTGGTTGTGTGAGTCTCTACTTAAAAGCAATATCTCACTAGCTGCTGATTATTCATGGTTTAACGATGATACCATTTGAATCTTGTGGTTTCCTGGATGACAAAGTAACTGATATGATTTGGATCTTCAACCTTCTAATAATAATCAATATCTGCAGTTGATCCCTCATCTTTTCTTTGATTGTGCAGCAAGGCTCGGGGAGCAGAGGAGTTCACTTCAGATGAGGAAGAGTTATTTAGAGCTTCTATTTAGTTTATTTTTGACATTCTTGGAAAAACGTATGACCTTGCATTAGGGTGTTATGATGCTATAGCTTTTCATATTATTGGATAAGAGATAACTTCTGTTCATTTTAATGATTTCATTATGGTTTGGTAGGCAATAGCGTCTCTTTAAATGCACTTTTGTCTTAGTATTGGTACCATAAGACACTCGATTTTAATGCAAGGGTGACATACCCTACCATTATAATTTATATGTATGCATCACACTTGAAGTTCAAATCTGCTCATCATCTGTGTGTGTGTGTGTTTTTTGCCGGGGGGATTTATGAATAATTTTATTATCCAGAAAAAGGGGCTGAAAAGGCCCATTGATAGGAACAGCAAAGCAGAAAGAAGGGTTAAGCCCAAATCTGGTATTATTAATATTTTTCGGGTATATGAATGATTTTTATGAAGGCAGAGGCCAAACAAGCCAGAAGGCCAGCTAACAGAAAGTACTATAAATCATCAAAAGCAAGAACCAATTCTAGTGACCATGCACAATTATGGAGCTGACATGAGCAATTCTTGGCCGGCCAGATGTTTGAATGATTCTAGGATGCCATTTCAGTGTAATGGAAGTTGGGTTCCAGTTGCAGTACCAAAGAGATGTGGTTCCTCCATCCCTTTCCCTACCCCAGTTCATAGCTTAATAGGTGCTTCTTGGTAAAGAGAAAAAAGAACTATAAATATAAAATGCTTTTGGTTATTTGAAAGCGCTTTTATTTATTCTAAAAACACAGTCAAAGAAGCTCTTAATTATTTATAATGTTATTTTCTTATGCTGATTTTATGCAACTAACCATGTCGATTTCCATCACTATCTAACCACATAAAATATTCACGTTACAAGTTAACTACAAATTGTGCCAAATATGATTTAACATTAGCATCAAAATCAGAGAATAAATAACTTTGCATCTTTGAACATCATTCCCACAAGCCACAATGCAAGAAATTCACCTCCCAAACCATGGTGGGAAATTGCCAAAGTTTCACCACTTGAAATCCCCACTAACTTCGGGCCAACTGTGGTTATGGCACGTGGTAAATCCATAACCCCTCCTAAAGCAATGGACCTTGCTCTTCTGGTCATTTAATGTATTATTTTGCATATTGACCAACATTTTCGATTGTGTCATGTCTAATCTGTAAAGAGCTTTGCCCTAGAGAAATCCGACCCAAAAACCCCACCGTCACGTTGCCCCCACTTCTTTTGCCAAAAAGATCAACAAAAAAACGAAACATATTAATGAAGCAGCATATTGAGTGGGACTTTAGTGAAAAATACATTATATGGTGAATGTGAATCCCACGTAGTAGGTAAACGTTGTTTCTGTCCACATCCATCCTCTTATATTCCTTTTCTTTTTCCTACACCCTCTTTAGTCTTTAATTTTTGCGTATTTCACAAAAAAATTATGCTAACATCAATCGTGTACGTGATTGTGAATGATTATAAGTTTTTAATTTATTGAAAAACTCACTAATGACTCACAGTCATCTATACACGTGTCGTGTCGACAGTTGATTCTAACACTGCTATTTGAGGCAGCCGGTTTTCTTGACAAAAGTTTTAGAAGGCAGCCGGTTTTCTTGACAAAAGTTTTAGAAGACTATTGATATATCATGAACAGCATTTAGGAAACAAAGAATTTTGATGGCTTTTTCAACACCACATTCAAGCATCACTAAACTGTTTCAAAACCTCATAGTGTATATCTTGAGTATGAATATCTATTTAATGGGAAAACAATTCAATTAATTGTAATTAATTTATACTCTTCATACGTAAAATGCCTTTATACAAATGCATTTTTTTATATAAAAATCTTTCCTATTAAGATGGATGATAATATACTAAATTCCCACACATTACGGGAATGCTAGAATTCAAACCAGAACCTTTCATACAAACGCATATTAGAATCAGCTTCTCCTCTCCACCTTGTGAACCTCCAGAGTAAAAAGCAGCTTACAGCTGACTCTTCAATTGTAGCACCAACTGTCTCTCCAACCGACTAAGCAATGCCAGCAGAGAAAAAGTGAGGCCAAGTGTCAAAGTCCAACATAATTAAAGCAACATCATAATTATTCAATAACCATTCAATAACAAGCTTTTTACAAGTCCAAACTCTCCACCTGAAAATTTGGCCATATACTATACACTACTGTGTGCGCCCAATGGAGATCAAGGCCAACATTTTCTAAAGCTTTGGGTTTTTGTTCCTTTGTTTTTTCTTTTTCCAGAATTTAGATATTCACATAGAGAAAAGAGAAGGGGGCTAGAGAAATTGTTGGGTTTGATCTGTCACGGATCATATAGTTGAGAATTGTTCTTGATAACGAGTTTGTGGTTAGAATGGTTGAGAATTGAAGGGCTAAGATGAACCTTCACAAGGTAGACATGCGACAAGGCCATGGATGAGGTACCTGGCTCTGTAGGGACCAGTGCCAGCTTCTCTTTGAGATTGGGTCAGGCCATCTTTTCCTCTGCTTCCCTTCTCTTCATGTCTCTTGGGGTTGAGTTCTACAGCTACACTGCTTTCTGGTAAGCTTTTAATTGTTTCATGTTTACTTGTTTTAGGGTCTCTCCTCTTTGGACTTTTAGATTCAGAATTTGGTTGGAATTGGTGGAACCAAAAATAGTGGCATTATTTGATTGATTGATTTTGTTTCATGAATGATGAATTTAAAATTGCAGTTGCTTATAGATTGGGTTACCTTCTCACTCAATTTTAAGATCCCATATTTTTCCTGATCCTGATTCTGAATTTGATGAATCTTTGGTTACACTTTAGCCAACTCTGTAGGGAAATGCATTCATTGGAATTTGGAATCACTGCTATGATATCAAGGCTCTGTGTCCATAAACAAATAATTTTGTTTGGTGAATATTAAATTTGTCTGATGGGCAAATGTTTTACAATCCAGAAAAATAGAAACCCAGTAAATCAATGAATAGTTGCCCTCTTATAATCCTGTGTTTTCTCTCAATCTTGAATAATTCAGTGCACAACATTTAATTGCAGCTACCTGGTAACAATCATGGGTCTGGTTATACCATGGAGTTTCACATTGGCTATGGTGGATGGCTACTCTGTTCTTGTTAAATGTCCTCTTCGACAGCCCGGAATTCTGCTGATCATTGTTGTTGGAGATTGGGTAAGCAATAAGCACAATTGTGATAGAGGTACACTCACTCATGCCAACAACTATGTGTGATAGATTCAACATTTTTCTCAACAGGTATTATCAATTCTCACTCTAGCTGCAGCATGCTCAACAGCAAGTGTCGTGGACGTCCTGCTCCATGCGAACGGTCCGTATTGCCCTCCAAAGTTTTGCAGCAGGTATAAAATATCTGCTGCTATGGCTTTCATGTCATGGTTTCTGTCTCTGGCTTCATCTCTGTTCAATCTTTGGTTACTTCCGTCCTTATGATTCTCATATGAATATAAGCTCGTCTTCGACTTCTGCAGAAATTTGTGATACATATCTTCGTATTCAATATTATTCAAAATCATAGGCTTGTACATCAGCAATTGTAAATCATGAATGAAGTTTTATTCCTTGATGAAAGTTCCGCCCTTTGATGATCAATCATTTTCACTGCAAGAGTAAAGCCTTGAACATTTCTGACAACTTGGAAACATAAAATAACTAATGGATTTATGATATTTCCAAGCTTACAAGTGTTAAGATCAATACACCCTGATAATGAGAAGTGGTCATTGTATAAAGCTTGCAAAAAGCTGAATACATGCCATACAGATTGATAGTTTACAATTCAATAGTGCTTTACTTCATCGCGTGTGCCTAGTACATGTTATATGCTTCTGTTCTAGCACGAAAAAAGAGGGTTTATATTGCTTCAAATCATAGACTACAAGTATACAAAGGAGCTCAAGTTTAGTTGATATTGTTAACTGAACCAAACTCCACACACCCGCAATTGAACCCATCTGCATCTACGTATGAGCAACAGAGGTAGAGCTATAGGGATCCAATCCAACTGACCTGCCTTTGCTTTTCCACTAACTTTAAGTTTTGCTGTACATATGGCAATCCTTCATGTCTTTGGGTGTTGAGTTCATGTCTTAGGATCTTCTCTTCATGTCTTTGGGTGTTGAGTTCTACAGCTAGACTGCTGTATCTATGGCAATCCTTAGGATCTTGCTCGACAATATATAACTTTAGCAACTCTTTCTCTTATAAGATCGTTTGGAGGATTCATTTGGATCTTGGTTTCACTGTCAATACTTCCCATTATCATTCTAGCAATCTACAAGACATCTGAGAGAAAGCACATTTTTTGGAATAAATGTGGCCATTCTTAGGTTCTTGACAAGAGGCAGGGTGCCCCCCACACATAGCATAAAGTTGCGACCCTTGCTCTTGAAGGGAGAGAATCTGTGGAAACTCTTCAAGGCGAGATTCATTGCCTCTCGGCAATCTTGTCCTTCATTGAAATCTTCTGCTGTTGGTCCATCGTGCGAACACAGATTCACTGCAAACCTGCCCTTGTTTGTCTCACTCCACATCCATCTTGCTGGGTACAACTTTGGCAGTGGTCTTTCTATATGTTTTGAACTGTGCGTGTGTAAAAAGTGATTTGCTTGCACTTGGACATTGGACAAACCACCTAACTTAACTACATATGAAACATAAATCTAAGATGCCACTTTCTGGTCGTCTGCCCAAGTTCAAAAGAACAAACTTCAAGTTTCAATGAAGTTCTGAACCACGCTGTTAAAAGGTGCAGCAACTCAGATATCAGAAGGGACAATGGCAAGTCTTCTAATTTCCAGAGTGGGGCTCATTCATTTGACAAACAAAAATAATCTAATTCCCATTCCGAGCATCCAACATTTCATTCCTTAACCTTTCTGCTACTTCATTGTTTCCTTGTTTCATATAGCCACTGATAAATGCACTATAGATCTCAGAATTGGGTTTAAACCCTTTTCCCACCATCTCAGCCTGAAGCTTAAGTGCTTCTTCCAACTTCCCCTCCTCACACAACCCTCTTATCAGAAACCCATAACTCTTCTCTGTTGGACAAAAACCAAAATGTACCACTGCACCTCTCATAACCTCGAAAGCTTCTAAAACCCGACTTTCATCGCACAGCCCTTGAATCAACGCATCCATTGTTGAACCCTCAGGCCTAAAATCTTTCCTAAGCATATCCTTATACAAGAGCATGGCTGCATCAAGGTTTCCCATTTTACAGTACCCAGTAATAAGATGCTCATAAGTGGCATCGGTACTCCCTATTCCACTCAACCCCATTTCTTTGGAAAACTCTTCAGCCATTTCAATCTCTCCAACTCTGCAAAACCCACCAATCATAGTGTTGTAAGCAACAACATCAGGTTCCAGGCCTTTAGCTCTCATTTCTTCCCACACCTCCTCTGCTTCATTCATTTTCTCTTGCTCACAATAAGCTGCCATCAAAATACTATAACTATAACCATTAGGACAGCGAGTCAAATCCGCCATTTGGTCCCAAATCTCCTTCACCTTCTCCACCAGACCATCCTGATAAAAACCCAACATCAATGCATTGAAAGTTTCCACATTGGGGCTAATCCTAGCAACCCTTTTCACGTTATGCTCTAAAACTTCACAATCCAATCCAAAAATCTCCCTATAAATCTCATAACCAGCATACGCACCTCGACGCTGCGAAAGAAGCCGAATCAAAGCATTGCAGGTGCTCAATCCCGGGCTAATCCCGCGAGATAACAACATTCTCACTATCTGGATTGCCGGGTCGATTTTCTTTGACTCCAAACAAGCTTTGATCAGCAAATCAAACACAAAGGGTGCCGAGTCACATTGCCTGTAGGTCTTCACGAGACTCTCAAACACTTTCAAAGGCTCAGATTCATGGCTACCAATACTCTCAGACTCAGAGACCCGAATGGCGGTTCGAATAAGGTCGTAAGCTTGGGACCTCAAGCGGCCCCGAGCGAGGATGTGGATGATGGTGGAGTGGGATTGGAGGTTGTGGCTGCAGAGGGATTTGTGCTGGGTCCAGAGGAAGAAGCGGAGGGCAAGACGGGGATTGTTTTTTATGTGGAGGGCAATCTGGGAAAAGTCATTTGAGTCGAAGCCGTTGGGGTACAGGGAGCGGAGGTAGCTCCAGCGAGTCTTGGAGCGGAGGTTGGTTAGGATGGAGACGACGTCTGAGATTATGGGGTTGGTCTGAGATGGAGTTCGATCGGACGGTGGGGAGGAGGAGAAGTGGGAGACGGAGAGGGGCCTGGGTTTTGTTGCTGGGAAAAGGTTGCGTTTGAGGATTTGAAAAGCCATAACAACCAGAGAGGACAGAGAACGGAGAAGAAGAAGTAGAAAAAAATATGTGGGCTGTGTCAAAGGCCCATCATAGATATTGCACAAGGAGGCCCATTGAACAATTGCATGGTCTTCCAGGTGGGTTTTGTTGAAGAAGAGATATTCCAGATTGGAAAACATATGTAAAAATATTAATAAAATTTGTGTCCGTCATTTACATGTTTACTTAATAGTGTAGAGGTCTTTTTGTTCCAGCAGCCTGATGAATGGGCTTGGGCTGCTGTAAGAAGAGAACGAACAAAAACCTCCTGACGCCTGAGTTCAAGAACAAGATTCCCAAAAGAATTTTTAAAAGAATTGCTGAAGTCTTAGAAAAATACGTAACAACCAGAAGAATGTATCAAATTCGTTAATGACTTAGCTTGAGGAGCTTGTGGCATGGGAGCTAAGCTTTCACAAGTTTAGCAATTTGAGAGAGAGATCAAAGCATGAATTTTTTTAGAAAAGAAGGTTTAGAGTGGAAGAAGGGGAAATTAGGAGAGTTTCTATCTTAGAGGGAGAGAGAAATGATGGAAATAAAAGATGGGGTAAATTTCAGTTTGCTTGACAAAGCTTGGTCTTGCTCTGGAATGGTGTGTGTTTGCTGGGTGAAGAAAGCTCTCTTTTATAGGCATTTGGAACCCTAATTTCTTTGATCCTCCATTCCCACTTTTCCTTTGCTTTTTTCCAATTACTCCCTTTCTTGTGAAATCACTTCTACCAGAGCACCTGAGTCAATGGTCCCAAGGTCTTATGCGGTTAAACCTCCCTATGGGGGTGAGGTGCCTCCTGCCTTCTTCCTTGGTTTTCAAACTAGAGCTTGCAAAGGAAAAAGGGGAATGGGTAGAGTTGTTTGTCCAATGGGTATTCCTTCTATAATTATGAATTCCCTTCGATTCCTTCAATGGCTTCTTGTTGACCGTTATGGAGTTTTGCACAGGTTGGAACATGACGCTAGATTTTTTAGTAAGAACTTGGGCTGGGCTTAGCTCATAGATATTGGGTTATTGGTGTTCTCTTTTCCAGCAGCCCGCATGTTTTCGTCAAGCTGCTAGAAGTGGCTTATTTGTTTTTTTTTGGGCATTCTAACTATAATGGGTTTGCCTAAATGCTACAGCAACCTATGGGATGTTCTCCTAATGCATTAGACCCCATTTTTCTCTCTCATGCTAACCCATGTATTTGGGCCCGGGGAATGGGCTTAAGTTTTAGTGCTCCCAAGTGGCCTAAAACTTCCCATTCCTTGGTCCCTCAATGGGCCCTGTGAGTGCTCGTACCTATCCATGCCACGACCTTTTCAGCAAGCCCCGGGTGGTTACGTGGCTTGGGCCCACTTGAGCTTGTAGCATGACATCGCGTGTTGATTTGTCGTGCTTGTGCTTGAGTCTTATTGCACCATATTAGGCCAATATCGAATTAAATGGCATCGAGCAGGTTTATGAGCGTGAATTTATAAAGCCGTTCGCATTTTTAGCCCTTTCGCGCGTGCTTGCTTGACGTGACACGTGGCCTGCGGCTTATGTAGGCGTGTCCTACAATTTCTTTTATATCCTGATCGGGCTTCTTTTTGCGACTAATTATTTATGCCAGGCTAAGAACAAGTTTGGGCCTAGCCCTTAGATTTTTGGGCCTCAACAAATAGGAATGGAGGAAGTCATAAATCGGGTAATATAGGAATAGGAGAATTAAGGAATTGAATCAACTACTCTTCCTAGTTGATTTTATTCATGGTCTTGAGGGAATTGAATTACGAATTTTAACACAGAGATCGAATGATGCTTTGATTTCTTATGTGTTAGTAAATGCACGAGAAGTTAAAAATCAAAATAATTCAAATACCCATGTGTCAGTAAATACACCAGAAGCAAGAATTAAAATAATTTCAATACCCGTTTCTGATAAGTAAGCATGTTGAAGATGGATATATCAAGACATGGACGTTAAAGATGAGAAGAACTCAAGAAAGAATCACATTCAAATTCATTGTTCCCTTGCAAGTACAACACTTGAAGCCACTGGATATATATTACGACATAGACTACTGCAGCCGCACTTATATATATGGAATATTCCAGATGTTTCAATCCTACCAAAATAAATAAAAACAAAAGTGCAATAAGAAAAGAAGAAGAAAAAGCTAACTATACTATACCATCAAATTATTGGTTAACCAGAGTTATTTGATTCCAATTCTTGATCATGTCAGTCAATTTTCAGCACTATGACTGGATGAGTGCAGTCAACCCACCCACACCAACCAATCACACTTTGACACCATGAAATTCATGGGCTCTTTGGTCATTGAACTCATTTGGTGCATGCAATTGTCAATATATAAATTATAATTGATGATGGTGCTGATGATGGATTGATTGAGAATCAGTTCTTTATGGACAATGATGGGGTCACCTTGCTTGCCCTAGGTACAGGTAGGTAGTTGAAGATACAAATGGATAACATGCATGCCAAGCAATTCTCTAATACAAGCAATTGAGACTTGTGAGGTTAAAAGTGAAGGTATCTAAAAGAGGGAATTGGTTCCCCCACGTCATGCAATCTTTCTTGGAAGAAAAATATACCAAGTACTCTTAATTATTATTAATTTTTTTTAATGCAGAGTGATTAATTATTTAATTCCTTCTTATCTTTCGTGATGTGTGGGATCGATCTACACTTCTATAAGTTATATCCATTGGAAAGGATTTGATGATGTTGTTGATACGAAAGAACTTTCTGGAATAAAGGTTTATTAGGGTACGTTTTGAATATATAATGGTTGTGCTTTGAATATAATTCTAGCTAGAATGAAAGAAGAACCAAAAAAATTATAAAAAGTTTTGGCTTAGGATATCACCATCACCTGGATATAGATATGGTAATCACGAACTGCTTTTTAGATGCCAAATTCGTTATATTTTATGAAATTCTGAAGTTGATGAGAAGTCCTTGATTCTTAATCTTTCCTTAATCCTTTCTAACATACCTAAAATATTCTTAACACCTATTCGAGCTGAAAATAGTTGTAAATTCCAGAACCATTGAAAATTAAACTAATTTGGTCTTATGGGAATTTAAAATCCGAGTTTAAGAATCATTCTCACCAAAATTTTCAAGTTAATATCCAAAATTTCGTTCGTATGAAATTTATTGCATGTTTCTTTGCATGTGGTCATATTATCGTAATATTCTATAATTTGCATGCTTCTATAAATGTAAGGAATTCAGAGCCACTAATTATCATATAATATATAAAAGATGATAATTAACTGAATATAATATATTTATTTTCCTTTCATTTTCCACTTTTCACTTTTAGGCACTTCCTTTTGAATTTTGTATACGTAATTCACTAGAGGAGAGGACAAAAAGATATCATATAAAGTGAAAATTTCGTATATATTCTCATTTGACAAGACCTAAAACATGTTCCTAATGTCTGTCCTTTCGCCTCTAGACTCGGTGATTCTCAAGCACACTCAAAAACTCCCACCATCCCAAAGCATAATTCCCTCCAATTGCTTCAATTACAAGCTAACATAAGTATTAATTTACACACAATCACAATTGAACACCCTCTCCTTGTATATATTTCCCGAAACGGCTTAATTTCTTTACCACAAGTCACAAAAAATTTCATTTGATAGCTATCCAAAAGCCATGAAATACAATGAGATATCCCACTTCAGCCACCCCCAACACAAGCTCAAGTTTGAGTACACAGAAATCCCATTCAAGTGTGACGGATGCAAGGAGGTAGGCATAGGCTCGCGCTACAAGTGCGCCATGTGCGATTTCGATCTCCACATGCATTGTGCCATGCCTTCCCCTTCTATCTTCCACCCTTTCTACACCAAGTGCTCTTTCCAGTTCCTCTCGAGGCCACCGGGGAACAACCCTCGCTTTTGCAATGCATGTGAGAAAGATATTACCGGATTCACATACCACTGCACGTCCTGTGGGTTCGACCTTCACCCGTGTTGCGCGAAGCTCCCCATGGTGCTCGACGACGGGGAGGTCAAGCTCTATCTGTATCGGAAAGTGAGCAGCTCTTGTCATAGGTGTGGGCGGAAAGGGCGCAGTTGGAGTTATAGGTCAAAATGTAAGAAGTATAATTTGCATGTGGCATGTGTTAAGGAAATGCTTGTGGAAACTTGGCATGAGTTTTTGGGGTCACATGGGAATAAAAGTACGACTAGGAGACTGGAGATGACTAGAATTCCTAGCCTCAAAAATACGCTCCAAACTCACCATCATAAGAGCAGAGGTAAAGTGAAGAAGTGCTGTGAGATGGCTGGATTGGCTGTGCAATTTGTGATATCAGCTGTGTTGGGTGATCCAACGACTCTGATTGCTGGGGTGATTGGGTCGTTAATGTCACGAGCCTGATGAGTGGGGTATGTGGGTTCCAGTGTAGTTTGATGGAACTGTAGATTTCAGAAGACGTTGGATAAAAGGTACTCCATGATCCTGTAATATTGTTAATAAATTGTACTACACTTGCTTGCAACTTTATGTTTGTAAAAATTAAAGATGTAGGGATAAAGGCTCCTTTTGTACATACGGAACTTGATTAACCAATGATAAATTGTGATCTCTATTGTAGATGAGGGTAGTATGCTCAGCCATTTGCTTCCGAATTCGAATTTTCCTCCCCGCGTAAATTAGAATAATTTAAAAAAATCCGTCTTGTTAAAAGAAAAAACATGATCTCGATTTGATGAGTCGGAATAAATTAGGTAGTTACACAAATATTTTCAACATACAACTGAGTTAGTTTTATTTTATTTATTTTTTTATACAAAGACTTTCTTCAATGAGATTTGAACTTATGACCTCCTCCAAACCTTTGCATAATTAAGGGTCTATTTGGAACTATTTTTAGAGTTGTTAAAAACTGTTTCAGAAAACCAAAACCGAAAACGCTTCCGACCATATTTAATATAATTTTTTTTAATAGTGCTTTCTGAATAATGCTTGAGGGAGAGAGGAAGCACTTCCAGATGTTTTTTTTATAAAAAATTCAAGAAAGTCACATTGTGGCCCTCTTGATACCCAAGCTTTTGAAAGAAACATTATGTCCTTGGGCTTATTCCTTGGACAATATGTCAGCCTCACTCTCACATTTACATTTACACGGTTTGGGCACACCCACCACCCCCAAACAGTATTATGGCAGAATTGTCTATTTTTGAACAGTCCAATGTCATTTAAGTAAAAGTTAGTCAAAAATCTGAAATTTTTTAGCCATTAATTTGATGTTCATATATTCATTTTTATATTAAAATTCATTTCTGTATTTATGAAATGACAATTGTATACCTAATATCTTTTAAACTTTTACCACAAAGGATCCCTTTTAAGAGAAAGTTGCAAACTAAAAATGATTCGGATCTTATCGTAAACTGAATGATCCCTTTAACAATGTTGCCCTTAATTTTTCTCATTCAAAAACAAAAGTCGAATTGGCGTTCGAATGGCAGTGCTCTCTTTGCAACGCGGAAAAAATTATTTTTTATATGTAAAATACTAACAAATACTTGCCAGAAAGCTTAAGAATCGAACTCCGAGCGGGGATTAATTTCATCGTTCGGGTGTGGGGACATCTCGTAGTATTTACCCAAAAAAAGAAAGCCCAGGAATCAGGCCCACAGAGTGAAATGAGGATCAACTTATTATATGACGGAATACCTTTAGACTATCTAATTTTTGACATCCAACAATTTCATTTCTTTTTAAGAAGGACACTACTTTCCTCCTTCTTTGTAAAGAGGGAATCCGTGTAAATCATAGTTTGATACAAATATAGAAGTATGTATGATAGTACTGGCACGTGATACATCTTGTGCACATATTATAATATAAATGGATATTTATTGATATTATTCCCTAAAATGGAAAAAAAATAAACTATGTCGTCCACTCATATTATAACACATATATAAGATGTACCACAACATGGTCATACTATCGTAGTAGTATAATTTCTCCTGGTATTGCATGTCTTGCAGTTGTAGCTAAAATCCCAATTAATTGACACTTCTAGTGTGCTACAAATAATTCATATCACTCATCAATTTTCTTAATTATGTCAATTCTCTGAACCAATTGAATCATGTTTTAATTATGCTCACAATTAAATTACACCAAAATGCCAAATCCAAACAAGAAAACGGTGACCGATTCCAAGTTGAAACAAAAGTTAACAAAAATACATTAAAATACATGTTCCATCACTTCATCGTTAATTAAGCAATTAATTATTCGATTAAATCAACAAAAACAAACGCGTAAATCTTCCTTTAATTAACCCCTCCAAAGTCCTCAGCCAAAATGAAACCATTAACTAATGGGCATTTGCAGCTCAAGCGGCTCAGCCTCTGTGTCTGTTGTCACAGCCAAGGTGATTCTCCAGGACGGGCAGCTTCAAGAATTCTCAAACCCAGTTAAGGTCTCGCACGTGCTTCAAAAGAGTCCCACGTGCTTCATATGTGACTCGGACGACATGGATTTTGGAGGCTTTGTTAGGGCCGTGAATGGGGACGAAGAGCTTCAGCTCGGTCAGCTTTATTTTGTGTTGCCGTTGAGCTGGCTAAGCAGGCCGCTTCGAGCCGAGCAGATGGCTGCTTTGGCTGTTAGGGCAAGCTTGGCGCTTGGAAATATGAGACGGAGGAAGCGATGTTTTGTGGGTGGACGTAAAAGGGTCAATCAAGTTGTGTTTACTATTAAGAAGAAGGATGAGCCTAGCCGGATGGGGGCTATGGGCAGTTATGGTGGTGGCCCAAGTGTCGCTGGACGTCGAGAAGTTGTGAGGAAAAGGAGAGGGAGAGGCCGCGGGCGGCACAGTCATGGCGGTGGTGATGGAGGAGGTGGTGGCTTTGTGACAAGGTTGAGTGTGATTTTAGAGGATGAGGATATGATGGAGGGTGCATGATGTTATATATTGGAAATTTACTTTATATTTTAATCAGTTCCTTGGTTATGTTCGTTTTCACATGGACATAGAGGATTTGATTTTGATTGACTCAAATTAAATTTTAATCAGAATTTGATCACCCTTTTTTGGGTTGATTGATCACTTTTTTGTCTTCAAGGGATTAAGTTTTTGTTCTTGTTGTAATGGCTGGCATTGACAGTAACGTTCTAGGATAGATTTCCAAAGCGTAAAGTACTCATGGCGTAATAGAAGTGCTGAAGGCAGCCAAGAAACTTAAAATAGAAACTTCAAAATTTGTTGGATACCCCCCAAATCAAAAGATCTAATGAGAAAAACATTACAAGTTTACAATTGAAGAGAAAAAAACTGTATTTAATTGATAAAGAACAGATTACAAAGCAATCACCGCATGCTCTATGATATTGTTGCGTCTATCCAAGTACAAGTAGTCACACGTAGTAATAATCTTGGAAGTCCAAAGTATCGTATCCTTAAGGAGCAGGTAGGCAAATGTCTGCACAAAAAGAAATAATTAAAAGTACCAAAATAAAAGTGACAAGCAAAATGAACAAGTAATTTGATTTGATTGTTGTAGAGATTGAGTTTAAAAATGAAATATAAATAATGGAAATGCTAAGACATTAAGGTTCAATTCTTTAAGCAAAATATGTTTCATGCTCTTTAATCCAAATTAAACTCGATTAAAATTATCATTGAGAAACTTTAATCGGAAGATAAAGAAATTAAAACCAATTTACTTTTTCAATGTTATCTTTTATTAATGATTGTTCAGAAAATCTAGTTGCTTAATAACTAATCTTTTAATTTAAAAGCATGCTAAGTCAGTTCTTAACAATGAGAAAAATATAATTGAACTCATGAAAAGATAGTAGCACTTAACATCAATCAAAATAAAAGGATATGAAAATATTGAACAACCAAAAATAAAAGAATTTAGCAATTCATACCGTATATTGGATTAAAGAACAATTCACAAACTTACTCAAAGGACATTCCCTTTAGCCTTAGCCAGAGTTCTAGCAAATCATTACAAAGGAAAACATAACTAAATTTTGAATGAAATGGATAAAGAAATCTGTCGTCAAGATGTCTTGCAAAATAAGTTGATGGGTGATTTATAGTAGTCAATGAGGTGAGTGGGAAGTTAATACATTCGTGGTAGGTAATGAAGGGTCTAAGTGAGAGATTCATTGAATTAAACATGTGATGATGGTGGAGAGTTGGTGGAAAAGAAATAACAGTGAGGTAGTGGCCGTTAAATGGCTATGAATAACATGAAATAGGCTCTTTAGCTTCAACGGTTTTGTCTTCTCTTTTCCTTCTTTATAATCACAATAATCCCACAATCAATTCTTCAATAAAATTCACCAACAATTTTCTTCACACCTGGCTCGAACTTAGACAAATGTATGTTCATCTTTTGGCTTTTCAACTTCCTACAAAAGATAAATTTACCTAATAAGTTCACCAATTTAATATAGAAAATTCATGAATCCAGTTGGTGAGAATAAAATGTAACAACAAGTAAAATTATGTTTATTAAGCCAAAATTATATCATAAAGTCTCCAAAATAATATTAAAAAGATGTAATTTGAGACTCTCATCAGATATCACCCGGGTCTTGAAATCAAGAGGATGCATTATCAAGAATTAAAGCAAAACGAGTTAATCTATGAGCCACATCATCGGTTCTCTGAAAAACATAGCTAAAAGGAGTACCCAAAAATTGAGACAATAGGCTCTAGTACTATTTGATGTTTTTATTTTATTTTATTTTACGATTGGAGGATTTGAAATGTGAAACATGTTGGGAAAATGTGTCAAATAGAGTTTTTATTATAGCATTGTTCTCAAATAAGTATATTATATCGATATTATCTCGATACAGTGTCGATAATATTCTATTATATAATCTTAATATGGCATAAATAAAGTATTATGTAATTTGAAGATGAATCCAAAGGCTAGCTTTGGCAAGTTGGGTGGTTTGAGACACGCTTTTGGTAGCTCTAGAATTTCTAGTTGTGGTTGCAATGAAAAGAATTAGGAATAAATGGCACATCGATCGATCAGTTGCAGAAGAATGAGAGAAGCAGCCAAAGGAGAAAAGGACATTAGCATAAAGCTCCCAAATGATTCTACATCTTTTGGGTTCCAAAAGTAAAAAGAATGTGAAAGGATCATTTGAAAAATAAAAAACACGCACACAATCGAGAAGGCCAAACAAAGACTATTATTTGTTGTAGTCTCCGTTTGACCTTGACTCTTCCTGGGAAAATAAGCCGTATACCTACGGTCTGCGGTCCACCAACGGCGACGCAAAAATACCGTGTCAACGATTACGAACCGCACAACAATATGAATTTCAATCGAATTAATTATTTAATTAATTATATGTTTATACAAATTAATTAATGAAATATGGGCATATGCTTTATACTAATCTGAAGCCTTGTAGATGCCAACCTGGCTTTTTTTAAAAAATAAATAAATTTTCTTGCACCCTAAACAACACTCATGTTTTTCATTATACAATTCCCTAAATTCGTTGTAATAGGATAGCCCGCAAATACTCTCTCTTATGTTGAGGATAATTTCTTTTTTCGTGTTAACAGTGTCAGTATTGTAACATAACATGTATATACAGCGTTTTTACAACTTTATAAATATTTTAAGATACCCCGATCGTTCTAGTTATGATTTTGATTGTCCTGTCACATCCGCTTTTAATCTCCTTAATATGATTATGGTTATGAAAGCACTTGGAGCTCTCGGGTTTAATTAATCTGTTAAACATCAGAATATTTCTGGTTGATCCTGTTATCAAACATAGAATATCAACATCAACGACAATTGCTGCCATCAAGGGAAGCCAATAGGCTTAAGGTTGAGTTTGTCGAAAGGCTTGAGGTTGAGTTAGACATTGACAGCTCTGGTAATTAGCCTGCCTCCAGCTAGCGACCTAGCATTACTAGCTAGTCAAACAAACTAGTGGTGCACAATAGTGATGACTATTCTAGAAGATTTTTCTGTCGGATTTGGTGGTTCTAGAAGACTAGTACTGTTTCATTATAGATTATGCATATAGAGAAAAATTATTTGTAGTACAAGACGAGTTGTAAATTCAAATGTTCTAAACTCAAACATATATTACAGATACAAAATACATAACCGATGACTTAATATATATAACTTACGAGTAATTGCACGTATTGAAATTTAATTAGTACCTTTTTTTTTTAAATTCATAATAATTTATCTATAAGAGACTTGTGCTTGACTCGATGAGATAATATAAAGCATAAAGTAATAATGTCAGGCTGAACCCTATATATTTTCAAACACTTCCCATTCTCTTCCCCACCCCCTACGCGGTTTAACTAATTATAGCATTGATGTTGGGTCAACCATGGCTCCACATCTATGCTTCTATCTCCCTCTATAAATAACAGCCCTCTCTTCCACCCAACGCTGTCCTTAATTTCCTTTAAATTCCATGCTTTTCAATCTCTCTCTAGAAAAATAAGCACAACCCTCTTCCCCATATTTAGTTCCCAACACAAACAGAACAATCGCTCTCTCTCTCTCTCTCTCTCTCTCTCTCTCTCTCTCTCTCTCTCTCTCTCTCATGGGTAACATTTGTGCATCTTCTCAATTCATAAGTGAGGGTGCAAAGCTCATAAGGCCATCCACAACCAAGATCGTTCACTTGGATGGGGGGCTACAAGAGCTTCGGCGCCCAGTTGTATCAAGCCACATCCTCTCCCAAAACCCCAACTGCTTCCTCTGCACCTCAGAGTCCATGTACGTAGGCTCATGTGCTCCTCAAGTTCCTAAAGATGAAGAGCTCCAGCTGGGTCAAATCTACTTCCTCATGCCACTTTCTCAGTCGAAGTCGCCATTGTCTCTCCAAGACTTGTGTTCTCTGGCCATCAAGGCCAGCGCAGCCCTAGCCAACCATTCAAAGGCAGCACATCTTGTTTCATCAAAGAGGCCACCGACTGGCGTTGACATGGTTGGCATGAGCTCCAAGGTAGGGCGAGGCAACCAAAGAATTGAGCTCTAATTTTAATTTGCAGCCAATAGAAGTGCATATTGGCACATAGTAGATAGCTAGGCATGTAGCTTTTGGACTTTTAGCCGTTGTTCTAGAGAATGATGGGAAAACAAAAGTCTATAAAGCCCAAGAATATTACAAGAGATTATTATGTTTTGTAACAAAACAAAATGTAGAAAGCGACTTCTTATCTTTGCACTTTTCTTGTGCTTTTTATACTTTGACAGTGCTGTATGTAGCTCCTTTAGAGCATCCGCAATGATGCTCTCTATTTCTTAGCTAAAATTTAGCTAAAAATATAAGAAAGCTATTTTAGGAGCTTTCTAAAAAATTTCAACTCCAACCATACTCCCTAATTTGGAGAGTCATAAATGTTATAACTCTTTTTTGATTGGTCCATCTCTATTAAAAAATAAAATAAAAAATAGTTAGCATTAAATAAAGGTTTGAAATACTCATTAAATAAGGCAGCATTAAATTATAGAGAGCCACTAGGAGTACTTTCTCTCTCCTCAGATTTAAGCGCTCCTAGAGGACTCCTTATTTTAGGAGGTGGATAGGGAGCATGGTTGGAGTTGCATTTTTACAATTACTCCCTAAAATTTGTTTAAGGAGGTGATTTAGGGAGTCCATTTCGGATGCTCTTACTAAGTTATGAAAGACCCCTCTCTAGATAACAACTATATTTTGATATTGCGCATTTGATTTAAATTATGAGTGTCGCATTTCTAGATGAAACTTGTAAAATACAATATAATGGACTATTGTCCAATTAGTCCCAATATTTATAAGTTCACGAAACACTGGTTGAGACAATTGTCAAATGTAATTGAAATATATCAGTCGTCCCATCCAAGTGACCAACTGTTAGCCGTTAGATTATATTGGTTAGCTTGATCCAATGGTTAAGAGATAAGGCCTCACCTAAGAGCCATATATAAGGCTCTTACTATAGAATTCTTGAATTAATCAAGTATACTCCCTTCCCAACCATTGGATTGTCTTTGGAGTCCCTGTTTCAAGAACCATCAAACAGACCAAACTTCAGTCTTTTGACACAATTATCCAAGTGATGCTTTCTTGTTTTTTGGGCCTACCCATGGAAAAATTCTTGATTCCGCCATTGCAATTAACCATACATCTTTATGTGGTAAAGATAAATTTTTTAAACATGTATATATGATTTATAATATATGATATTTTAACATCAAATATATTATTATTTGTATGGCGAAATGTGATTTAGGTATGGTACGTTCTCCGAAAGCAAATAATATGGACGTGACAAGTCATAAAATGTTGTGAGTGATATTTTGAGCCCCCATTTTCTTTTTATAATATGATAGAATATAAATTTTTTGTCTTTGACTTAGAAAAAATAAAATTCGCCCATTAACGTTGATGATATATATCACTTCAGATACGTTCTTTCTTATTAAATATAAGTTTAATTCTTGTGAAGGTGACAGAGAATGAAGTGGCATACAATTGCATGTGTGCAACTATTATTGACTTTGATTTGATATCATACAAGCAGTGAAAATGTTATACCCTAGTAAAACATGTGCCAATTCAAAATATTTTCATTCTTTTTCATCCAAAATGTTTTTGATTCTTTTCTTTTTACTTCCTCTAAATTGCCCTCAGCAAACACACAAACAAAGCAGAAATGGGTAAATTCCAATCTCGTACCAATTTCTAAAACCAAGGTATACCAACGTCGGATTAAAATCAGCACTTTTGTTTATACCATATCTAATCAAGCAACTTAAAGGCAATGTCAAAATTCCTACATTGGAATATTATGTCTTCTCCAACCCATTTGGGGCTAAACCCAAATTTTCCCCTTCCAAAAAGTTATTATTTGTGTTTTACCCAGACTCAAACTATTTTTTCTCCTAACCCTCTGGACTCAAATTTTAAATCCGCAACTTTATTAAATTGTTTAAGAATGGTTTAAGTCTAATTTTTTATTTTATTTTATGAATAACCTTTCTTCATTTAATCTTTTTAAATAACTTCATAATTTAATTTTTTGAACAATTTGACCTAAAAAAATTGAAATTCCACAAATATAATTTTATTCCAAAAGAAAACACACAACATAATTCTAAAAGAAAACACACAATACTTCAAATTCACCATACATGAAACCCAATAGGAATAAACTAATAACCACCATCGTGGGGGCTTGGATAATAGTCCCCTGAGTTGTCTTCGGGATTAACGGTAGACTGTTGACCCTGTGCATGTTCTTGCATAATTTCATCTTGTTTATCCCCCCCAATACTTCTTCTCTCTTGGAGTAAATTTGGACACGTCAATGGATATTATTTTTTGTTCTTGGGCTTCCTTATCTTGTTGCTTATGATACGCATAAGCATCAGCTTGATCTTGGACAAACTTGTCCAATATGTTGAGCTTTCATCTCCTATCCTCCTCAAAAGCAATACCTTGCTCAATTAATGATTCCAAGTACTTATCCCTTATTTGTTGAGAAGGGTCAACCATCTTCCCTTTTTTTTTTTTTTTTTTTTTTTGTAGCCTTTTGTTTATCTCGCCCCTCAGGCCTTGGACTAGGCATGGTGATATCATATGCCTTGTTATCCAAATTCACCATACTTGCACTATCTCCATAAGAACGTTGTGTGGGAAGCTCATTTATATCGTTCCATTTTGGGCAATCTTTTAAGATTTCCCAAGCGTGGTACAACTTGAAAGGCTTATTTGGAGGCTTATTATCATTAAGAAAGATCGTTTTCACATACACGTCCTACGCATGAAAAAATAAATTTAAGTTTGGAGTTGAATAAAATTTCAAATGTAAATTTAAAGCTTTAATAAGAATGGTTACTTACCACATCATGTAGAGTTGAGTCACTTTGTGGGTTCGCAGTGGTCTTAGTCAAGCATGCCTTCCAAATAGAACATTGTTGGTTGATAGTCTTGAACCAAGAAGCAATGGCTTGGTATGTTCATTGCTCGGGTCCATTAATGCTCGGATCATTTTCCAGAAACTTTTGTTATACACGCTTCCAAAATGTGTCACTTGCTTGATTAGTGCCAATAGCCCCATCTTCACTGACGAAAACCTACCCTTTGCACAATGCCCCATCTTCTTTGGGCCTCCAATTCACAACTCTTTGAGATTTTGTGGACATCTTCAACAAGAATGAAAGGAGATTGATGAGATTGACAAAGAAAAATAAATTGAGAAATAGATAAAATGTTTTTCGTTGATTATTTGAGAACTTGGTGGGTATTTATAGAGTTTGGAGTGAATTTTGGGGTTGGATTTGATCTAGATTAATTTAAAATATTATTTTGACTGTTGGATTTAAATTTCAGCTGTTGGATCTTTTTTTATACCATTAAAATAGCTTAGATTTAATTTAGATCGTTAATTTAAGTTACTATTAGAATATATAAATAAATAAATAAACGAAGTTTGAATTGTTGTCGTTGGATTCCAATGGCAACATCACTAGAGCTGGACAAGTGGCGCGACACAGTTGCCATAAAGCAGTAGCACAACAGCAGGTGGGGCCCATGTCAGATTTCTTGCACATGGGCTGCGTCAGCAGCAGTTGAGCTCCACCGAATTTTTATTGGGTCCAGGGAGGCAATAGCTGGATTGCTATTTGGCCCTAAGTTTGGAGTTTCCCAAATTCTGACCCCTTCGTTTTCTTGGGTTATGAGAGGTTTTGGGTTCATAGGTTGGAGATGGCCTTACAAGAAATGAAAACTCTCCCTCACTTATAAAAGGAGACCACTCTCTACTTAGAGGGGGTCCTCTCTCTCTCTCTCTCTCTCTTTGGGTCCTACCCCTTGTATAGTGTAAATAAATATTATTATAGTGAGAATATACTTCTACGTAGCCCATTTATTAAGGTGAATGAAGGCTTAGGCCGTCACATACTTGCTGCTAAAGGCCCAAGCCTTCACACACTTGCTGAAGGCCCTAGCCTTCACACACCTCACATCTTTAATTTGGGCTCAATTTCGACCATTCATTTTTTAGCATCAACAGTTTTAATCCAAATTGAGTTTACAATTTGTATAGATGTGGAACATATGTGATTGATAAGTTATTTTCGATGAACTCACTTTCACTGATGATGATTTAGTCATCCATATCCTCAGTGGCGTGGCCCCAAGTTTAAAGAACTTGTTCTAAAGTCACTAACCTGTTGGATGTAGTCAAAATTTGCTTTAGGATGTTGTCAAAATTTGATAAGTACCTAACTTTTGCTAGTGTTGGTGGGCAAGCAGCAAAGTTTATTCTTAGATTTATAAAGATTTTGGTCCAAACTTCTGCAGTCAAATTAGTGGGTTGAGAAAGCCCGGATTCAAATTATCTCGAGCCCAATCTAGCTCAAGTTAGCCCATCACAGATAAACTTTAAAAATGCTTGGGTCATGGTCATAATCTGAATATTGTTGGGTTCATCCAGAATTTTTATTTTATTTTATATTGGTCTGATATTAATTACAAATATTTTTTTTATAGGGGATATATATATGAGCTAATAACCCAGTGAACCTTATTTAAAGAGTGCTGCTATTTAGACATACACCATTGACCACTTTAGCTGACCACCTTATGTGGCAATTGATGTGTCATGCCAACTCAATTAATGAATGTCGCCATGTCAATTAAAAAACAAATAAAAAACCCTAGCGTTCCTAGTAAATGGACTCATGGCAACATTCATTAATTGACATGGCATGACACATCAGTTGCCACATAAGGTGGTCAGCTAAGGTGGTCAATGTTGTGTGTCTAAATAGCATTACTCTTATTTAAAAGACCAAACTCACAAAATTTCATTTAAAAGAAAAGGTTAAGAAAATAACAAACAATCAAACAAAATTAACAGAGGCCCATGCCCTGATGCAAACTTTCTGTGCATTATTTCCATGTTGTAAAATTCCCAAATGAAGCAAGAGCTGAGATTGTACTGAAGAAGTTTTTAATTTAAGGGGAGGGCTTCATTTCTGCTTTTATAGCAGCAACCAACTGATCATAAGCTTCTCCCCATGCATTCTTCATCTCTGGTGACCACATTTCTGGCACAGCTTCCTTTATGGTTTCCAGCAATGCGAATTTAGTGACCTGAAAATTGTTCAACGAGGCGTCGGCCCAATTAGTTACTTACTAGTAATTTATTTGCATTTTCAAATTATAATTGGAATTTTCATGACAATTTTTTCCAAACGAAAAGTTATATATGTATACCTCATAATGTTCATCGACCACTCCAGACTTGAAATGCACTCCACCTAATCTTTTCAAGGTTGATTCTCTCACTGTGACTTTGCCTGATTTCCGAAGTTGAACGGCTGATTCACAGGTCTGCCACACAAATTGAAGAATATATGATTGAAAGTTGTCATTAGTGTAGGACTAATTTGGGACTGCTCTTAGAAGTGCTTCTACTATAAAAATATTTTTACTAAATATTGAAGTTCTTTTTAAAAAGGCACTTAAAAGTGATTCCTGAATAAGCACTTAAAAATGATTTATGTTTAGAAAGCAGTTTTATGAATCATAAATATTTTCAAGTTTTTCTACAAGCAGAAGCAGTACTAAACCTACCCTTGCATTTTGCAAGATTGTCATGAAAATTCATGGTTAACTACCTACCAACCGTTGGATCAAAATCTAACGGTTAGCAACATATCATTCCAAAATGAAATACTTTATTCGGAATATTTGAATGAGGTGGACATGGGTGGCTTATAATTACCATAACAAAGACAGAAATAGCATGGGGCTTGAGCTTTGGGTTCTTCTCCAGAGGAATATCAGAGTCCTTCAAGAAAGAGAACAGCTTCTGCGCTGATGGTGCAATTTCAAATATCCTGCAATTGTTTCATACATATAGGATTTAACAATATTTATAACAATAAAATGTTAATGGAAAAAAAAAACCTGCAAGACTGACTTACTTTAGGAAGAATTTAAGACCCAATTCAGCAGAATTCTTCTTCATCACACCCCATGACTTGGCCACCAATGTTTCCTGCTCTTCTGTGAAAACTTTCCCTTCCATGTTATGAATTTTTTTTTTCCACACAAACTGACTTGACTTCAAAATGGTATTGAGGATGTTGAGTTCAGATCAATATTCTTCGAAAGGGATTATATATATATCGTAAACCCAGTGAAGATTAGATTTAACCCTTCAGGGCACTGGAGAGCCATTCTTTGATCTTTTAATTTCTCTTCTGTTTTCCGCAAAATTTGATAAGCAACACATGTCCCAAAACTAGGGGCTGTTTGAGGCCAAATGGGGGAACATGGTTTTGGGCTTTTAGGTTTTTGGCTGAAGTGACGCAAGCCATAACATCATATTTTTGCCAAGAGTGGCCAAAGTTTGGAAGGAGAATGGAAGGTGGCGTTGAGATTTGAACATGAGAACGCTAATTCATAGACAATTATTCTTACCACTGAGCTATGAATTCATTCGCTTTACCCTATATCTCACAGGAGCCGAAGAAATTTGTCACCAATGACAAATAATAAGGTAGTCGTATTGGCTTTTGCTTTGGCATAAGTGGGGTGGGTTTGAGGCATTATTTTTACACAAAAAGACAGGAATATAATATTGCAGCCCTTCAAATTATGGTAGAGCCAAAAACTTTCAGTTAGCAAATACAACTTGGCCTCCTAGGTGAAGGTACAATCCAGTGATCCACCATAAAAAATGATCACCAGTTTCATGGGTCCACCTATGGGATGCCACAATTGTCCAAGCTTTGCAGGATGTCCATTTTCTGATATTTATTTGAGCTAGTTCTGCAGCAGGATGTCCATTTTAGGATTTCTTGAACAGGGGCGGAGGAAGAAAATTTGTTCAAGGGGCGTAACTTTACTAAAACAAAGAATCATGTACACCATTGTTGAAAGGTTTACTTCGAAAGCCAAAATTGTGACAATGGGTCATATGAACTTCCATTAGCCTTTTTGATAATGGAAAATGGAATATTCGAACTTGAGATATCTTTTAAATTCAACATTGAAAAGAGAAATACTACTAGACTGGTAGCTCGTTGGTGGCCGTACATATACTAGGAACATCATCCTTTAAAGATCTTGAAAGAGTATTCTTATTCTCTGCACTTACAATATTTCAAGGAGATCAAGTAAAGTTTTTCAAATATGAAATATGTTTGGGCTCGTCTGGTGCTTAGGATTGGATTGGATTGGATTGGATTGAATTGAATAACTTGTAGATTTAAGTTAAGTTGAAGGAGGAAAAGGAGGTAGAAGTGAAATATTTTTAATTTTTAGGATTAGAAGGGATATAAGTTATAAGGTGTTAAGATCCTACCATGTTATAGGAATTAGATTAGATAAGTTTTCTTCATAGGTAATTCATCTTCTACCTTCAACTTGGACAAAATTTCTTCATTTTTTTCCCTTCAACATGTCTTAATGAGTTATCCAATCTAGTCCAATATTAGGCATCAAACGAGTCCTTTGTGTTTCTATGCAATACTTAACTTGAAGTTAAATTTGTGTCTCTGTTTTTTTCCTTTTTCACATGACCAATTAACTTCCTTTATTTTTTTCCAGTCAAAATATACTTTTACAGACGTAGGTCTACTGCAGCCGCCATGACGAAATTCGATGAGATACTGCACCCGAGCGACCCAGAACAAAAGCTGGAGCAGAGTTGGACAGGGAAGCTGTTCATGTGCAACGCGTGCAATGAGCCAGGCATAGGTTCACACTACACATGTCCCCAATCCTCATGCACCTTTGATCTCAACATGCACTGTGCCATCCCTTTGGGCCTTTTCCACCACCCCTTCCAACGCGGTTGCAGCTTCCAACTCCTCCCAAGCCCACCGGAGAACGCTCACAGCTGTGAAGCATGCGGGGAGAAGGGAACGGGGTTCGTGTACCATTGCAAAAACTGCAAGTCCAACCTCCACCCCTGCTGTGCTAAGCTGCCCATGAAGCTCGAGGCTGGAGATGTCAACCTCTATTTGTATGAAAAAGTGAAAAAATCGTGCCAAGAATGTGGATATAAAGGGAAGGGCTGGAGTTATAGGTCCGTAAACAAGAAATGTTATTTGCATGTGGCATGTGCGAAGAAATTGATAGCAGAAAAATGGCTTTATGGCTCGGGACATGGTGATGATTTGCAGACCACAATTCCAAACCTTAACAACATGATTCAAAAGTACCATCAACCTAAAGGGAAGCTGAAGAGGTTCGCTGAGATTGTCCGGTTGGTATTGCAGACGGTGATATCAACTCTGCTAGGTGATCCAACGGCTTTGATTGCTGGAACTGTCAAGTTGCTCTTGACAGATGATTGACTTGGTCAAACCTAGTTGAATGATTTTGATTTATTTTATTTATTTGTTTATTTTTGGAAGTGATATGAAACTTTAGAACTAGGGGATAATTGCGTGTGATTGTGTAAGAAGTCCCCTTCCCCCGTTAGTGCGACTATTAGCTTGTAACTAGGGGATAATTGTGTGTGATTGTGTAATAAGTCCCCAACGAAGAAGAATGAAATTGCTCTTAAACAAATTAGAAAGAATTCTACAGAAAACAGAGTTCTTAACAGAGTTGAGAAGGTTGTGAATTCAAACGGGAAGTAAGCACTGAGACAGATAGTAGAGTCGTTGAAGATGAGAAGGATTGTGTAGCCGGAGACCCAGAAGGAAGTTGGAAAAAACGAAAGGCTTTTCCGAAAGAGAACATAGCAGGAGAAGGGTAACCAAGAATGCTTCATAACTTGTATGACATCCCAACCTTCGGTTCATGAAGCAAAGGGTTTCCGAAACAATCGGGACTTCAAATTCTGTGCAGTGTACTTAATACAAGCACCATTTCAAACTCAAAATACAAGCACCATACATGATAGATTTACAGTTAACACCATTAAAACTATAACATTCCAAACTTTATCCAGCAAAAGGTCTACGAAGCATTAGAAGCATTAGAATTTAATAGAGATATATATCAGGACCAGATGAGAACATTAAAAGAGACTCATAACATAACAAGCCAACTCATGCAAAGCAACAGCATTCTGATAACATTATCGATAACCAAAAACCTTAATAAAAATATCAAACATAAACTCCAACATAAGTTTGCCCAAAATTTAAAATCTTAATACCGAATGGAAAGTTGGATTACATGAAATCAGTTCACAGCAGCGTCTATGAATGCTCCTCCAGGACGGCGCAACGCCAAAGATCCATGGCATCCCAAAAGCTACAAGAACAACATATGGATCGTTAAATATTGGCATTGGCTCATGAAATCAAGCTTAAGGAACTAATAAAATAAATTAACACTACTTTGTTAGGGATAAACAAACCTTGGCATTGACACCATCAGAAACAATACGATTCTCTGCCTTCAACCTGACATAGTCAGCTCTGCTGAACTTGGTAAAGCCCCTGAAAAGTAACACAGAGACAAAGTTTCAGCATAATAATGATTAATTCTAATTATAGTTATGACAAAAATTAAACAATTAACAGAACCCATGATATACCAACAACCAAAAAAAGCAATCAAAATCAAAAATTGGATTTTGGGTTTTGAGTTACAGATTGCAAAATCCAAAACCCATAAACTCAAAAGAAAAACATACCATTTCCTGCTCTCAATGATCTTTTGACGCCCAGGGAACTTGAACTTGGAGCGGCGCAGAGCCTCATGAGCGTGGTTCTTGTTGCTGTCTTTGCAGCGAACGGAGAGAAGCACCTGACCAATAGCAACCCTAGCACAAGTACCGAGGGGCTTCCCAAAAGCACCTCGCATACCAGTCTGAAGCCTATCGGCTCCGGCGCAAGAAAGCATCTTGTTGATCCTGAGAACATGGAAAGGATGAACCCTAACTCGCAAATGAAACGTGTCCTTTCCGGCGAACTTAGTCATGTACTTGTTGCAGGCAATACGGGCGGCTTCGAGGGCTTCGCTCGAAACGTTTTCTTTCTCCCAAGAAACGAGGTGGATGCAGAAAGGAAACTCATCCACGCCCTTCTTCTTCATGCCCACATCGTAGATTCGGATCTTCGGATCCGGAACACCACGGCAAAAACGTGATTTTGGGTAGGGTTTGTTCTTGATCTGGCGGTAGCACCTGGCTGGTCTTCGTCCCATGGCGACTGGTTTCGGCTGCCCAAACCCTAAATCTCAAAATGAATTGAGTTGAAGAAGGTTGAGAAAGGCGTTTGTGGTTTCTATATATAGTATGATTTCTGAAGCCCAAATCAATATTTTGGGTTTTCTTGGACCCGACACATGTTATCCGGGCCTTAAATTTAACCCAATAATAATGCATAGCTTTGGTTCGGGTCAAACTTTACCATCTTCTGATTCTCCATGGTGGGCCATACCGTTTATGCACCAAACAAATATTGTCTCGGGCCTTATTGGAAAGAATGTTGAAGCCCTCACAATGAAATTAAGAAATATTTATAATTAAAAAAATTGAGCTACATCTCTTCGTCATGAAGAAAAATATTATGAGAGACTAATAGCAAGCTAATTCATATGAACTTTATGAATATCTTTTTTTTTTTTTATTTATTTTATTTATTTATTTTTTTAAATATAAATGATAACTTAAACTACAAAAGTGAATGATGATTCACACATACGCACTACTAAAGTGCCATGAGTTTGAATTTGAGACCACTGATATACAAGTTAAAGCCATTTTCTACTGGGTCAAGACTCCCGTTGACTTGAGTGCCATTCTTTATCCTCAAGCAATGTTTAGCACAGCTTTTCATTAGCAGGGGAATCATTATGTAGCAAATTTCCAAAACTCGGGGATTTTTAAGGCTAATGGGGGAACATGGTTTAAGGCTTTTAGCTATTGGCTCAAGTGACGCAAGCTAAAATAAATTTGTCACTTATAATCTCTAATCATATCTCTAACCAGAAGTCACTAAACATCCCCCAACAAAACCCGAACTGCTACTATTCATAAGAATCGCTACTCCTGAAAGATTAGGACAGCCCTTGGATCATTAGAGATGCAATTTCCATTAACAGCATATCACAACGAAGCAGAGATATACAAAACGATGGAAGGAAGAAACAATTAACCGCAACCGTAGTTTACATCTGGTCTTGCAACAGCTGACGAGAACGGAACTTCAACTCTCTCTTTCACAACGCATCGTGCTTTCCCATCTTCCACAACAAGGACTCTCCCCGGGGGGCATTCAATTGTCGATCTCTTTTCTTTACTCGGTGGTTGCTGAGAAAGGCCTGATATTTTGAAAGTGGTATTACTTCTCACAAATCTAGGACCAAAACCAGACAAGCTTAACACAGATGCCACGCCAACAATAGTAAGCACGGTCTTGGCTGCTGTGCTGAGGACAAATCCCAACCCTCTTGAGTTTTTGGATCCAGTTTTCACCTCATCTCTGTCTGTCTCACTCAATTTCTTCTTTGCTTCATTTGTTGGATCACTATTGATTATCCCATTTTGTAGAGACTTTTGTGTAGGTGGCAGATAGCTATTTTCTAGGCAAAAAGTGTGTGGAGAGCGGCTTGGATATGGAGGAAGCAAGAGATCGTTGTTGTGCTCTACTGTTTCACCAGCAAAAGCAGAAGCTTCATGTATCACTTCCAAATCATTCCCTTTGTACTCCTTAAGCTTGTTGAGCAGCATCTTTCGGCTGCTTTCAAGCTCAGAAAGGGCAACTTCCCTCTCATACCTTTGCTGCTGTTGCAAAGCCTGATCATTGAAAACACAAAACAAAAAAAGGTCACAAATCTTATAAAGTTATCTTACCTATACATGTTAAATTTGTTCTTGATATATTTTCCAAATAAAAATGATAGGTAAACCCACACGTCACTTTTCCAAGACATAAAACCGTTTCATTGTGACTATAACATACTTCTTACAATAAATCAAACACACGGCCACATTTAATGAACCTGTATGCTTTCCATGGAAAGCGCAACCGGTCACTAATTAATTATAATAAATTATTAATAATAAATATGCTAACACTTCGAGATCTAGCTAGTACGTCAAAAAGAATGTTTCAATTTGAGAACATCAAGCATGGGTCAAACAAACAAAAGGGAGTTCATCCAACCTCATACAAGTACGTAAAATGCTCAACACAAGTCATTTCTTATTCACATGACTATGCATCAACACAAGTCTAATGCCTCCCTCCATGGTAAAAATTGAGTACTCTGGAATTTCATGTGTGCAGGAAGCTAACATGCATATAGTGCATTTGCATGCAGGTTCAATGAATTGCAACTCCAGCCTTTCTAGCCAAGTGAAATACTTATCCTCTTAAAGAGGAGGTCTTGGGTTCATCTCATGGAGGAGAAAGAACTCAGGAAGCGAAGCCAACTCCTATTGGTTGCCTGTGGTCACTATATGATGCAAAAATTTGCTTTCCAATTACTTTAGTAATTAAAAACTTTGTGAGAAGGAACTACTTCAAGCTGATGTGATATCTATAATTTGTCTCTATTGCCTCTGATAAGAACCATAAAATGTAATATCAAATATTAAATACTTTGTAGACAACCTATAATAGAATTTTCACTGTGCAGGTGACAAGTGTTATCGGGAATAGGCAAAATAGATTGAAAGTCAAGATGTTGGAAGATATCAAACCACAGAATAACTAATTTTTGTGGATGGAACAAGTTTTTTCTTTCTTTCTACGAGTGAAAAGAAAAAGAACAGCACGTATGTCTTCCCTTAACATATAGCACTTTTATATGAAAAACTGAAACTTTAGTAATTCAACAAACACATCCACCAATCCTCAATAAGAAGGGGAAGGCTGCACAATCAAACGAGTTCTGAGAAATAAACATAATTCCAATTTTGGGGTTCCACTCATATATTACCTTTTTTATATTTGAACATTAAACCGAGGTCTCCCCTTATTCCTCCCCCCACACAACCACCATCTAAAACAAGTCCGAAATCAACACTGTTTCATCTTAAAAGCAGAAAGGATGCCTAATATCTCTTGATACTGAATTCTGTACCTTATCAGTCATTCTGATTGTATATGTGGTAATAACGTTGGTTCAACTCTGTATTTTAAATAACACCTAGCAACAAATCCCTCCTTTTGATGTTATTTTTTGCTTAAGCAAATAGAAAGAAGTGCAATTTGGCATTCATAAAAAGAGGAAGACTAATCAAGAAGCTAATAAACAATGCCCAAGTATTATAGTCCATGTATAAACCAACACGAAAGAAATTAAACCCGAAGTCAAGCATAAACCAACCCATTTAACACAGCACACTCGCATAAGCACATACACACTCACATACATCAAACTGCAAGTTTCAAACTTTAAGCACTCAATTGCAGTAGACAAACTACTTCAGCAAAATTAGGGTTTTTAACAAAACCAACACAAACGAAATTGGGTTTTGGGGAAAACAAACCTGTAAGGAAGAGAGCTGGTTCTCAAGGGATTCAAGGGCATCGCAAATGTTGAAAAGCTTATGCGCCTCTTCATCTTCTTCTTCTTCTTCTTCTCTGTCTTCATCTCCTGCTTCACCATCAGCTTGGATTCCATTTTCCCTTTTGGGTGGTGGGTCATTTGCTTTGTGGTTGCAGTTGCTGATCTTCAACCTCAGCTCTGTAGCTCTTGCCAGAACCAACCCTATACCCTCTTCTTCCATTTCTCTTCTTTTCTTATTTTCCTTTTCTAAGCAAAAAATAAAATAAAGAGAGAGAGAATGGGAAATTTATTAATAAAAGTAGGTTGAGAATAGGTTTTTTTTGAAGGGTTTTGAAATTGAAATTGAATAGTTATTGCATTCTATTGGGGGAAGAAGGAAGGTTTATGAGTAGCGCCAAAATAGAACTGCACTACAGCTAATGCTTTTGGGGTTTAAGTGACTCTGGTGGCTCCCTCTCTCATACTAGTAGATAGACTCCTTTTGTTATTTGATGCCCTTCACTCTTTTTTATTGTTTGTTTTGCCAAATGCCAAATCTCCCCACCAAAGAAAACAAAATGGTTCTTTATTTATTTATTTTTATATATTCCTTTTTGTTTACCCAAAATTTAAAAAATATAATTTTTCATATTTTTAAAAAATTATGAATTAAGAATTAATGTTTATGGTTCAGTTCAGTTCAGGAGAAATCTATGGTTGCAACAGTGCACATGTGACATGAACTTTATACATTTTGGTTTCATTATTGGTGTAATCTTTTTGGGAAGTGCCCAAGACTTGGAGTATCTGGTCAAATATTAATATATTGTGGGTGGAATGGGTACCATACCCTTTGTATCAGACAAGATGAAAACAAATCTATATATATAAAGCAAAAGACAGAGAATGGTGAAACATTCAAAATACCAGAAAATGCCCTTAGTTAATACAACATTAATGAATTGAAATTATTAATTAAATGAGGATAATATGGTAAATTCATACTTTTTCATATTTAAAAAAATTAAAATTAAAAGAAAAATCGAATAATGGATCCTATTTTTATGAAAAACAACAACCCATTATTTTTTTAATTCTAAAATAAAATAAAATATTTTTTTAAAAAAGCCTCTCGCAGACGCAAAAGCGCGTGCAAAGAGTCTAGTATTACATAACATGAGTATATATATATGTAAAATTATAAATATAGTATAGCATTTTTGGGGTTTTTTTTTCTCTAGTTTCTTATATTTTTATACACTGTAGTATCGAACTCCTCACATAACCTCCTCACTTTAAACTCCCCATTATAGCCTCTTCGATACGACTAGTTTCAGTTACTGGCTTGAGCCCAAATGAATGTATGAGACAAAAAGTACAAAACACTTAACATGCAACCAAAACGCTGCGTATTGTAATTAGGGAACCTAACATCATCTTCTTCAGGAGTTAGCCACCTTTCTTGGCAGATTGCAACTGGAGATTAGCAGAAGCTGCAAGCGCAAGTAAGTTATTTTCTTCCTTCTTCCTTCTTCTTCTTTCTTCTCTGCCGCTGAAACCAGTAAAAACCTAGCCTTCGTCGAATCTGGAAGAAGAGGTTGCGTATTGTGAAATAACCCCCGCCGTGTCCTTGACCGTATCAGGATCGTGTCGCTCGTGTGTCCATGGCGTATCGAAGACATATCGAAAGGTCAACATAACAGAAAAAGTACACGATACGCCGTTTGCCGTATCCCATACATATCGGAGGCGTATCGTACTCGTATCGTATCGTTTCGGAGGAGTATCCGATACGAGCATACCCTTCATGACCGGCGTATCGGTGCAAATATAGGCTATATTTCATTCCATTCCTTTCCTCCATCCAAACGTACTGTAAATATAGAATTTGATGTAGTATATCTGGAGATGGTTATATATATTTGTTGCACCTTGAATTCCATAGCTTAATAAATAGTGAACTTTTGCACACTGACAAACTAAAACTCAGTCTTTTGGCTACCTTGGCAGTTGATTGTGGTGATTGATTCAAATCATTCAGCATGTCGTCCCTAAGGAATGCTATTAGCAGGCGGGCTCACAAGGAACGAGCTCAACCGTGAGCAACCGCATTCCCTTTGCTGTTAGACTTTCAGATAATGTTGTTTTGCATCAATCAGATCATGGGAATTATGTAATTTATTGTTCAAATTTTTGTTAGGGAATCGAGGAAAAAATTTGGGCTTCTTGAAAAGCACAAGGACTATGTTGAGCGTGCAAAAGCATATCACAAGAAGGAGGAGACTTTACGGGTAAAATTGTGGTGACTTTGTTGCTTGTCTCCTTGGATTTCATCATTTGTCTATAATCGTGTAATATAACTTCCAATTATGGTATATTTCTTAGGCTATGTCTTATCTGTCTTTTCACTCAACAGAGACTGAAGGAGAAAGCGGCCTTTAGAAACCCAGATGAGTTCTACTTCAAGATGATCAAGACTCGAACTGTTGATGGAGTCCATAAATTAGAGTAACATAGAACTCTTGTATAATGCTTCTTTATAATTTTTCTTTGGCACTTGCTCCTCAAATGACATAGCTTGTTGCTACAGGAGTCAGGCAAACAAGTACACTCCAGAAGAGCTCTTACTTATAAAGACCCAAGATATTGGATACATACTTCAGAAAGTTCAGAGTGAGAAAAAGGTTATTAATGCTGGTACCAAGAAGCTATGGTTTATCAAGTGGTTTTTTCAGCTTACCCTGTTGGTTATAATTATGCTGTTATCCAATGCAGAAAATTGAAAAGTTGACTGCAACACTCCACTCTCTTGACAATCGGCCTTCAAGTAGACACGTTTACTTTGCTGAAGACAGGTTTGAGCTTCATCCGCTTTTTCTGTCTTTGGAAAATCAAAATTATATCTGATTAAGTGGATTGCTTTTAATGTTTTAGTTTTTCTTATTGTTGTTGTTGTTTGTAACCAGACTTAGATATGTTGGAGAGACCATTTTCTGTTTCTTGTTATTTTTAGGGAGGCTTTCAATTACACCCCTTGAGGTTTGGCCTAATTACAGTCAGACTCCACATGTTTTTGAACATTTTTTCAAATATATCTTATCTTTCTTTTTCCTTTTGTTTGTAGGGAGGAGGCTAAAGAAATTCAATCATGTTCAAAAAGTGGAACTATGCCTGCTTCTGAGGACATTCCTGATCATATAAAAAGGTACAAACAAAGTTTTCAGTGTTAGGGGATAGATTGATGAGTTATGTTTATTATTGAAGGTGGTCTGTTGATTTTTATCAGTTTAAGAATCTATTATGAGCGTCTGTGTGTTACAGTATCATATAAACAAATGCCTTTTGATTTGGTTGATAGAATTTTGGCATATTTTTCTATCAAGGGGTAACTGTGCACTGATTGGTTCGTACTTTTTTTTTTAAACGCCATAAGATTACTTTGTGAGACAAATCCATTAATCCTTCAGAATATGAATAGGACTTAGAAACTTCGTCATAATAGAAAGGTTTAAAGCAAAACTATTCTCTTAATATTTAGTTCAATGGATGCAATTTGGCTTTTTATAGTAGTGATTTGTCAGTATGTTAATTGACCTGAAAGAGGATAAGCGAATCTTATTGGTCACAAGTATATTGCTGAAGTTTTCTGTATTTTTAACAAATGGGATGTACTGCCCTTTGCTGTTATGTCAACCACAATCCAATTCTTTTGCATCTCCGACCGCATTACGTGGAAAAGACCTGATTATAGGCTTGGAGTCTGGCTTAGAGATTTTTCAAGTTTGATTTTAAAAAGTTAAAACTACAAGTTGGTTCGAGGCCCTACTATCAAGTGCTAGTTGGAGTTGAGAAATTTGGTAGTGTAATAATCTCTCTCTTAAATTTTATTTATTTATCATGATATCTTAAGTTTTCTTTTCTTCTATGCTATTTTATCTCCTGAATTCTTGGTAGCTGACTCATGCTTTAAGAAATTCTTGTTATCCTTCAATTTCTTAAATATCATGGTAATCTACCTTTCAATGGTGGAGTGGTGCACACTTCTTCCTTCCTGTTTCCATTTTCGTCCTGAATCCTAGGTAGCTCACTCATGCTTTAAGAAATTCTTATTATCCTTAAATTTCTACAATATCATGGTATGCTACCTTTCAATTGGTGGAGTGTTGCACACTTCTTCCTTCCTGTTTCCATTGTCATGCTGAATTCTTGTAGAACGATATTAGTCTTTTGGTTAAGTCTTATATTCTTTTGTCTTCAATGTGCAGGAAAACAACTGCTTCCTACAGAGAGCTAGAAGCAAGGAGGAATAGAGTCAATGAGTTGGAGAAAATCTATACGGATATGGCAATGCAGAAGGAATTACAGGTATTGACATCCAAATTTCTTTTTCGTAGATCTGGTTCTTTTGTTGTGCATGGAAAATGTTGAAAAAAAGTCAATCTAAATTAACAGATAAAGGGTAGAAAACGCAAACTACGGGAAGATGAGGTAGCCTGCCCAACATCCAAACCTGTATTCAAGTGGCGGGCTGAGCGTAAGCGTTGAATAGGTAGGTGTTGATCAGTGATTAGTTTCTTTTTGTGTCTAGGTCTTTTTGCTTATTTCTCTGCTTAAAAGTGTGTACTTCTTGGTGCTATGACAATACTAACAAGCAGTCTACAGTCATTTTTGAGATTTTGCTGATTGACATAATCAGCCATAGTATATGTAATAATGAGATGCTACTTCTCATCTAACACGTTGTTTGAAATCTCATTTAGAATAGTTCATATATATATCAATGCCATATGACCTCGGATACCTTCAATTTATTTCAAAACTCTTCTCCTCGTTGTCTCATTAGACTGTTTTGTATCCAATTTTTCATCTGCAAAGAGTACAACGCGAATTGATATATCTCATAGCAGAGGAGCAAGGTTGTCAAGTGCAATGAGAAAAAAGTTGTCATTGGGTTTAGTTCATAATTATGATGGACACATTTTAGTAAGTAAATTCTTACGCAAGCAATTTTACTCTATGAGATTCAATATTCCTTTATCCCCAAAATGTTGGTGGATCTCTATTTTTTGTTATATTTATGGACTCGTATTATTTCTTATAAATAAAATCCATTTTTTATTCTTGCCGAATGGACTAATAGCTAGAACTCATTAGAATGGGAAGTAGCGGAAACAATTTAAATTCTCATTCCCCAATTTCACTGGTATAAAAAAAAAAAATTGAAGAAATAACTCTATCCTAAAGTGGTATTTTAAAATAACATGACAAAATTGTATATTTAAATAGTATAGCCGCGCGGCTATACTATTTAAATGTATTATTTTAACGGTATGGCCGTGCGGCTATACTCCTCGAATATATTCAAATATTTTAAAGGTATAGACGAGCGGCTATACTATTTAAATATATTATTTTCAATGTATACCCTTCGAATATATTTGAATTTTTTTTTCTTTCGTTTCAGCTGCTGCGTTGATTCAAATGTCATTCAGCGATTGAAATCTCCACTAAGATAACAACTCTGATGCTATAAGGGAGTTAGGCAGCCTGGGCGGATCTAGGCGGTGCTGGTGGGTCTAGGCGGCCTGGGTTGATCTAGGCGGCGCCTAGGCTGCCTGGGCGGTTCTAGGCGGTGTTGGTGGGTCTAGGCGGCCTGGGCGGGTCTGGCCGCCTCCTTTTTGTTCCAAATGAAGACAGACGAAGCTTGCACTCACAGAGGAATGTGGTGGGCGAGTGAAATGAAGAGACAGAGAAATGAACTCTGATGAAGTTATCGTTACCCTTAGAGCCCTTGCTATCAAGGCCTGTCAAGGGGACCCCAAACCCGGATGCCAAATTCACGGGTTTGCAGTTTCTTCTGGGTTTGCTTCGTATACTACACCAAAGCTGGACAGTTTGATGGTCCCTTACTTATCCTTGAGACTATGTGCTGTACTGATATAGTTTCTTGGAATACTATTCTTTCGGGGTTTCAAACAAGTGAGGGTGCATTGAATTTTTCTCTTAGGATGAATTTTAATGGAGTTGTTTTTGATCCAGTGACTTATACTACGATTCTTGCTTTTTGTGCTGATCATGAAGATTTTCTATTTGGATTACAACTGTGTTCTCTTATATTTAAGTCTGGTTTAGATGGTGAAGTTTTTGTTGGAAATGCACTTATAAGTATGTATTCAGGGTAGAGGCGGTTAATAGAAACTAGGAATGTGTTTGATGAAATGGTGTTGAGGCCCAAAAAATCCATGGTTGGGCCCGAATAAATTCCTAGCCCAAAGCGATATATTATTGAGAAAAGACTCGATTCGGAGCATGCAAAATCCACCATGCACGAGTTATACTTCGCATGCCATGCCAAATAAAAAATCCATCATGCTAGAAACCGAGACTAAAATTATAAAAATGCATTTAGCCTTGCAAATCCATGCTAATTATCTCATCAAGCGTCATAATTAAAAGCATGCCAAGCAACATGCCATGCTAAGTGGGAAATCATTATTTCACACCCAATTGCACTGCAAGCTTAAGTGGGCCCAAGCCACTCAAATGCCCGGGGCTTGCTTGAGTGGGTTGTGGTATGGATGGTGACAAGTTATCACGGGGCCCATCGATGGGCCAAGAAATGGAAGTCTCGGGTCGCTTGGGGACCTCGAGACTCAAGCACATTTTCTTAGGCCCAAACATGGGTAAGTACAAGGAAAGAAATGGATCATTGCCTCAACCAAAATAAGCCCATTAGAATAAATTAGCCAAATAAGTCCATTGACCCAATTAGAGCAAACTAGCCAAAATAAAGCCCAACACTTGACCAAAATATCCTATCCGTTGGATAGATCATGTGGTTAAAAAGCCAACATAATTAGGATGAAAACCAGCTCAGACTTTGGCACTCAGTTTAGAGCCAAAACCACAAAACCAGCGTTGGAAATCAGCACATGGAGGCTGCTGGGAACTAGTTCCAAGTAGAAGAAATTCAAGAAACCAAGGGATTTTGGCATGCAAGGGAGGATGCCACCTCTCAAACCAACGGGTACAGCCACTTCCTTTCCTTCATCAGACTCAGCCGTGGAAAGAGGAAGAAAGAGGGGGAAGAAGATGGCTGAAAAAGTGGAGCTTCCTTCTGAGGCCGCCGCTGGAAGAGACTTGGAGCACCCAAAATCTCTGATTTTGGGGGATTGGACGAGGCTAACCTTGCCACTATGAGGTAAGTCAAGAAGGAAGAGAAGAAAGGAAGAAGAAAGCCTACCTAAGTTAGGAAGAAACCACTAGGGTTTCTTGAAGAAGAGCAAACCCCCTGCAACTATAAATAGAGCCTGTTCTACCCAGCCAAAACACAATACAACCCACCATCTTCAGAGAGCAAGCTTTCTCTCCTGAAAACCCCGCAAATTTTCGTGCTTTGCTAGCCCATTTCCTCCATCTCCTATACTTTGGCAAAATCGCTACAGTTCCAACGGAGACACTGCCAAGCTGCCGGAAACCACGAAAAACACTTAAAACCTCCTCCTCAGAATCTCTAACCTCCATAGGAATCCACAAACCCTCTCTTTCCAAAAGTGCTAGACCCATGATGACTTTGCTCCCATGCCACATGCTCACCATGCCAAGCCCAAAAGTTCATCTGTAAATGTGAACAAATTATCTGTAACTTTCTGTTGTTTTTGTTGGAGAAGATAACCAAAATACTTCCTAAGGCTCCGCTGCCCTTTCGAAGCATTTTGGGGCTTAATTTCGAACTCAAACAAAGGGGATAACCTCATCAGTCCAGCCCACTTGCTGCCGGAAGGAAAAAGCCCCTACAAATGGCGAATGAGGATCTGGTTTCACGGAATGCAATACTATCAGGTTACTCTCAAGAGGGAAATCATGGGCTAGTGGCGATTTTTGTCTTTATTGAGATGGTGGGAGAAGGGATGGGGTTAGATCATGTCTCATTTACTAGTGCAGTTTCAGCTTGCGGTCATGAAATGAATTTAGAACTTTGGAAACAGATACATGGCTTGACAATTAAATCAGGATATGGAAGTCATGTTTCAGTTTGTAATGTATTGATCTCGACGTAGTCTTTCAGTGCATGAATGATCGCAACGTAGTGTCTTGGACAACTATGATTTAATGAGATGAGATTGGATGGAGTATATCCAAATGATGTTGCATGTGTTGGACTAATCCATGCTATATCAATTAGGAAGTTGGTGGAGGAAGGCGAAATGATTCATGGCTTTTTATCAAAGCATAATGTTTGCAACAGCTTGGGTATATGCTAATGAGTCCATGCATGACTCCATCAAAGTTTTTGAGGAGTTAAACTGCAGAGAAATCATATCGTGGAATGCTTTGATTTCAGGGTATGCTCAGAACGAGCTGTGTCAAGATGCACTAAAAACATTCTTGGTAGCAACTATGGAGTCAAAGCCAAACAATTACACATTTGGTAGTGTCTTGAGTGCAATTGGTGATGCTCAGGATATTTCTCTGAAATATGGCCAATGATGCCACTCTTCCTTGATCAAACTTGGATTAGTGACTGGCCCAATTATCGCAGGTGCTCTTGATATGTATGCAAAGCGAGGAAGCATTTGTGAGTCCAAAAGAGTTTTCAGTGAGACGCCTCATAAAAGCCAGTTTGCTTGGACTGCAATAATATCTGCATATGCTGGGCATGGAGACTGACTCAGTGATAGAATTGTTCAAGGAGATGGATGAGAGATAAAGGAGTGAGAAAGGAAGTGGGATATAGTTGGGTGGATACTGGTGATGCTGATGGTTCCCTGTATCTGCATGGGTTTTCATCAGGTGATACATCCCACCCACACAGTCTGGGGAGATATGTAGAATGGCAAAATGTCTAGGATTAGAGATGAAGATTTTGAGAGAGAACATGTACATGTAAAACTTCAAAATCACTGAAAATGGACTCCTTCTCAAGGCCCTCACTATGAAGGCTTGAATCTGTACGTGTAAAACTTCAAAAGTGACTCATGATTGTTAAGAAGTTCTGTAGCCAAATGTCAAAATAAAAAATAAAAAAAGGAAATTCATCTTGAGGTAATTCAAAAATGGAAAAACGTGATCGGCAGGATTCGAACCTATATTACTACTTCTTGTTCACATTATTGAAGAGCCAACTTTCAGAGATGAACTTACAAGACAACAATAAAATAGTTATTATTTAAATTTTGCAGCCAATGTGTATTTTAGTTAGATTATCCCCATAATGTTTTTCTGAAGAGGACAGGAGTTGGAAGTTGGTAGCTGTTCTAACACTGCTAGTTCATCGCAAAACTATTTGATAAAATGCTCTAACCACCGCTACTTGGTCTACTCAAGGTCCAAAACCTTTGTATGGTAATGCCAAAATTGAGGATGTTATGAAGTTGCATCTTTGAATTTTACAAGGTTGCTAAAAATCTTGTAACAGGTAAGGTGTAGAAGGGTGCTAAAAATCGTAAAATTAATTGGCAAGAAGAGCTGCCACAAATAAAAATCTTGTGACTGGTAATGTGTAGAAAGGTCCAAAACCTTTGGATTGGATTCCTATTTTTTGTTGTTGCATTTATGGGTTTCACCCGTATTATTTCTTATAAATAAAATCCATTTTTTATTCTTGCCTAATGGGCTAATAGCTGGAAATCATTAGAATGGGAGGTATCGGAAAGAACTTAAATTCTCATTCCCCAATATCACTAGTATAAATAAAATAATTGAAGAAATAACTCTATCCTAATTAGCTAAAGTGGTATTTTAGCCCTAAACCCTAAAATATCATGACAAAATTGTATATTTCAAGAGTATAGCCGTGCGGCTGTACTATTTAAAAGGGATAGCCTTACGGCTATACGCTTTGAATATATTCGAATATTTAAAGGTATAGCCGCTCGGCTATACGCTTTAAATATATTCGCAGTCGCACCAATTCGCTTCTCTATAAGCGCTTCCAAGCTTCAAAGACTCTCTCTCTCTCTCAACTCAAGCTGCTAATTTTTTTTCCTTTCGTTTCGGCTGCTACGTTGATTGGATTGGATTGGACTCTCTCTATGCAACCATAAAATGCCATTCAGCTATTGAAATCTCCACTAAGATAACAACTCTGATGCTATAAGGGAGTTAGGCGGCGCCTAGGCAGCCTGGGCGGATCTAGGCGGCACCTAGGCGGATCTAGACGGCGCCTAAGCGGCCTGGGCGGGTCTAGGAGGCTTGGGCGGTTCTAGGCGGCGCCTAGGCGGCCTGGGTGGGTCTAGGAGGCCTGGGCGGGTCTAGGCGTCCTTTTTTTTTTTTTTTTTCCAAATGAAGACAGACTAAGCTTGCACTCGTAGAGGAATGTGGTGCGTGAGTGAAATGAAGAGACAGAGAAACGAACACAAGCTTGCACTCGCAGTCCAATCTTGGATTTTTTTTCTTCGGTTTCGGCTGCTGTGTTGATTCGATTTTTTTGGGTGCTTTTTTGTTATTGAAGTTGGCAACGTCAGATGAACATCCACGGCAGTTTCTTAGTATGCCAGAAGAAGCCCAGCAGATGGTTCTTTAACCTGGGGCACACATTGCAGTTTGGCATTGGATTTGTGAAATTAAGTATATATTGTTTAATACCAACTAGCTGGCTATTTTATTTGGTTTTGTGAAATTCTTAAATGTTATATTATTTTATATTTTGTGTGGTATTCTATAGCAATCCTCTTCAGGACTGTTTTCAGAATTTAGAGAGAATACAAGCTAATTTCACAGGGAGAAGAAGCCATAGAAAAGCATAATGCAGTGATGACTTTGATTGCACACTATGCTTGAAATTACTATACGAACCTGTCACAACTGCTTGTGGGCATTTCATGCCTATTTCAGTCAATGGATTGTGGTGAGTGTTTTGCTGTTACTGATTCTATTTAATTGAGTTAGTCTATATCTTCTAATCCCTTTTTAGTCCTTGAGACTTGTGTTAATTTTCCTAGGTAACAAATGTCCTTTGTGCCCAACGGTTCTTTTCATTACTCCTAGAACATGTGCTTATAATAATTAAATGAGATGCTTGTATTATTTGACATCAGAATTGTTGCTTTATGGTTTTCTATACCTATGCTGTTTGTAATGGACGCGGCTGCGCATCCCCCAGGAGTTCCACCTATTACAGAGTATAACAATTAGTGGATTTGTGGTTTCTAGATTTTGGAAAGAAAAAAAAAATCCAAGTAATATGAAATTACTAATCTATAAATATGAATTTAGGAAATAATTTTGGTGGTGCCATTCAAACTTTTATTTCCATCGTGCATTCAATGCTAGGCATATATTTAGGTTTGTCAGCATAATATGTGCTTTCTAATTTTTTGTGCATAATTAGTGTTATACCTTTCAGAGTTTATCAAGATCGTTTGCTTCAGTTCTGACATCTTAATATCTTCTTTTTGTTTTTCCCATTGTGACACTTAATGACATTATACAAAAGAAATTCTCAGAGGAATCGCCGAAAGGAGGAAGTTGGAGAATGATACAATGACAAACTTTGGTGTTGATTTGGTGCCACTCTTTGTAATGGATGGTGTCCTCCCATTTCAGAAGTTTCTGCTACCCATTTTTGAACCTCAGCATAGACTTATGGTAAGTTGGTTAGCAATTTGTATTTTCCACATATGACATGCATAAAATATTTATACGTAGAAGTGCATTTGCTGCAAAATAACTATGTTGAAAATGTTATCTGGCAAGTTTTGTACGCCTACTTGGTACTTTTCTACTGTCCATGTGATCCATGTGTTTTGTTGTTTTAGTTGAATATTCATAGATTTTTGCTTGTACCTTGCCACTTAAACAACGGGTAAGGAGTATAATGGAAGGCAACCGTCGGATGGGAATGGTAGATTAGTGTCACTAGTCCTTTTCGTTACCTTTTAACTTTCTTAAGGTATATAAAGTTTGATCCAAAGTATAAGTTTCACTGATTGTGCTGTTTGTTTGTTTGTTTGTTTTTTTTGGTTTTAATTTTTTTTTTAATAAATAAATTGGTCACACATTTTTCTAGATGCAAAGTTGCGTAGTTTTCAACTTCAATTGGCAAAACTTGAGATACAATAATCAGAGCTTAAAGTGCTGTGGATAAGGCATCTTATTTTACATGTGGCATGTGACCTAATGGAATTTGGTTGTAAATCTTCAAATGTATTATAGTTGTCACTGAATTAAGTCCAATAATGTCATTGCTAAAAGGCCCTGTAGCTAATGTATTAATAGCCTGAAGTGTAACATGCATCACTGTAGGAAGATGCAGGACAAAGTTCTTCCATGTTTTTCCCCCTCATATTGGTTGCGCCTATATGTTTTAACTTCAATACCTGTCTAGTTGTAGGAATTGACAAATAATGCAGCAGAGTATGCTCAGTTATGGATAGGGCAGGGTAAAAGAGCAGCACGTCAAGGTAAAATGCTCAGGAATGACATCAATTGAATGAACTCGGAATTTACCTTCTTTTTTATATTTTTTTTAATGGGTTATCTCCATAAGTTAAATCTCTTAGTCCTATATAATAGGTATATGGATGACCTTTAAGAATATCCTGAATTAGATTTTCCATTATTTTGGGTGAATATTACTACCTGACTGAGATTGCATGTTTCAATTTGGTGGTCAGTTGAAATGGTTGGAAATGGAAGATTAGTTTTATTAGGTTAAACCTTTTGTTCCACTGAAATGTCTGTCATATTCAGATTTCATTTTTAGGAAGCTTCTGCTTCGAACATTTGGGGAGGATCTTTATCTCTAGATCAACATATCAATGCAATGCCAGTGTACATAAGAATGGTTTCTTCCTCTATTCTTGTGTTCAGTATACCTATGTGCCCTTTTGATGTATGATAGTATCTCTTTACAGATCAAAGACGACTTGAGAGACTTCTCGGTGTGGAAGCGCTAATGCCTTCACTACAAGATCCTGAGCGTTTCAGCTTCTAGGTAACTTTATATTTCTCTTTATTAAAATTGAGTATATTGTGGGCTGTGATTGCCGATATTAATGTGTGATTGGATGCAACTTGCTTCTTTATCAAATCGGCATCCTCATGAAAGGTTGGATCTCCTACGCTTGCGAGATACAAGAGAGGTATTGCACTTTTCTCCCCTCTTAATATTGGGAATTTCAGGTGCACGTTGGTATGATATATGTAAGAATGAGATGCTACTTCTCATCTAACACGTTGTTTGAAATCTCATTTAGAATAGTTCGTATATATATCAATTCCATATGACCTTGGATACCTCCAATTTTTCATATGCAGAGAATACAATGCGAACTGATATATCTCATAGCAGAGGAGCAAGTGCAATGAGAAAAATGATGTGACTGGGGTTAGTTCATAATTACGATGGATACATTTTAGAAAGTAAATTCTTCCACAAACAATTTTACACTATGAAAATCAAGATTCTTTTATCCCCAAAATGTTGGTGGATCCCTATTTTTTGTTGTTGTATTTATGGGTTTAACCCGTATTATTTCTTATAAATAAAATCCATTTTTTATTCTTGCCTAATGGGCTAATGGCTGGAAATCATTAGAATCGGAGGTATCGGAAAGAACTTAAATTTTCATTCTCCAATATTACTAGTATAAATAAAATAATTGAAGAAATAACTCTATCCTAATTAGCTAAAGTGGTATTTTAGCCCTAAACCCTAAAATATCATGACAAAATTGTATATTTAAAGCGTATAGCCGGCCGGCTGTACTATTTAAATATATTATTTTAAAGGTATAGCCGTGCGGCTATACTCTGAATATATTTGAATATTTTAACGGTATAGCCGCGCGGCTATACGCTTTAAATATAGGGAGCTTCACTAATATACCCAAAATGGGAGCTGAAATTATAAAAAAACCCCATATGAAAATCACTTCATAAACACACCCAAAACCCATTTATTAAATAACAAATTAGTATTGAAGTTCCAATATATTACAAGAACTGCCATTATCAAGCCCAACAGAAAAAAACTCAAAAAGCACCCAAAAGAACCCCAGCCCAAACTTATAAACAAGCCCAACGGAAAAAAACTCAAAACGCACCCAAAAAAACCCCAGCCCAAACTTATAAACAAGCCCAAATATTTTACCATCTCAAAACAGTAATATAGTTCAAAAAAATTGAAAACAAAAAAGTAACTTCCAGCACCCAACTTCCCTCTGCGAAACGTCCCTTCAGTCAGCGTCTTCATCAATGCGTCTTCTTCATCGCTCCAGAACCGAAACTCCATAACCACCACCGAGCTGCTTTATCTACTTTCGAAAACAAACACCACACTGACCTCCACCTTCAAAACCAAGACAAAAATTCATAGAACATTTTCGACGAGAAAGCGCTTCAAAGGTAAGACATTTACAAACCTATACTGTAATTTTGATTAATTGCTAGAGTTCCAGTCTAGGGTAATAACAGTATTTTAGATTTGAATCAAGGACAAAATCTTGAAACTACACTGCTTATTATCAGGATTTTAGTCGCTAGTTTACTGTCATTCTGATTAATGGCTGTAAATTTCCAATATAGGGTAATAACACTGCTTGTTCATTCCTCTGAAAATCCTATTTTCTGATGCATGTCTACCTCTGTTACGTTCCAGTATAGGGTATTAACACTGCTTGTTCATTCCTCTGAAAATCCTATTTCTGATGCATGTTTACCACTGTTGAGTTCCAGTATAGGGTATTAACACTGCTTGTTCATTCCTCTGAAAATCCTATTTGTAATGCATGTCTAACACTGTATAGTTCCAGTATACGGTATTAACACTGATTGTTTCTTATGAAATCCTATGTCTGATGCATTTCTACCACTGCAAAGTTCCAGTATAGGGTATTAACACTGCTACTTTACTGTCATGTTGATTAATGCCTATCATGTTGCTATTTCTAATACAGGTATATCAAATAAATAATGAAGAAAGGACAACAGTCATCATCCAAAACAAAAACAAACAAGAAGCCGGGCAGATGGGAAGACCCCAACTATGTGCAAATCAAGAGCAACATGCTCTCTTTTACAGCAACAATTGACAACATTAGAGAAAAACTTGAAAACCGGAACGATGTCAAGACACTGCTATCGAAGACACCTTTCTGGCCACTGATAGAAGCTTATATGCAGAAAAGGTTAACAAAGGTCGAGTGCATGAAGTCTAACTACGACATCGTGAGACTCATTAAAGACTATGACACAAAGACAAGGAAGTTCAAGTTTAATGATGGTCACAGTGAGATGAAAATCCAAGATGTGGCTGAAATTTTTGGCTTGCCAGACAGAGGCAACAAGCTACCAAGCACGACAAGCTCAACAAGGCCAAATTTGCATTTTGTGAAGAAATACTTCAGCGGTTATAAGAAGATAACAAAGACTTCAATTGATAAGTGCTTGAACTTAGCACTTGAGGATGAAACAGAAGAGGGTCCGATGGATGTAACAAGATTGATAATCCTACAACTCTTCATGACCAATCTATTCTGCAACTCTGGTTGTACACTTGCTTGGACATACACAACCACAATAGACACCTTAGAAGAGATGGGGAAATATAATTGGGCTCAAGGAGTTTTGGACTACATGTACTTTGGATTGGAACAAGCAAAGAAGAACAAGAAGGACAAAAAAAAGCAGCCAAGCGTGAGTGGCTGCCTAGTCCTAATACTGGTAAGAACACAAATCTCCAAACTGCAAATTCGTAGCATTATTCTAATGATATGAATTGACAAGTGATATTGCAAACAAAAAATTGTGCAGTATTGGCTCTGTCAAAGATCTAACCTGATCACTCCAATTCCTGGAAGAGAAAAAATGACACCAGGGGCTGTCAAATGGAGTCTTCAAGAACTGAGTGCGAAGCTTCATCATCTAAAGAACAATCAGATAAAGGTACTCTTTCCTTTCAAATAATCTGCAGCTGGTATGACAACATTGTTAATAACATGTCACAGAAGTAAACTATTAATACCATGTCATAGAAGCTAACTATTAATACCATGTCACAGAAGTAAACTATTAATACCATGTCATAGAAGTACACTCTTAATACCATGTAATAGAAGTACACTGTCAATGCTAAACTCTACTTAACAAACAGATAAAAAGCACTAAAGTTCAAGAGGAGGAGGAGGATGCTGAAGAAGTGAATGAAGAGCATGATGATGCTGCTCAAGAAGAAAATGAAGAGGAGGATGATGCTGCTGAAGAAGTGGATGAAGAGCATGATGATGCTGCTGAAGAAGAAAATGAAGAAGAGGATGATGAGAACCAAGAACATGAAGTCCACCAACACCACCAGCTACAAGATGACCTCCAAACTGAAATCCCAGAATTCAAGAATTCAAAATTGTTTGAGGAAGTTGTTAGATCAATCCCAGAATGCAAGGAGGATGAAATACAACTTACAAAAGAGTACATGATGGAGGTCAATAATGCTGCTGAATATTGGACAAAGAAAGGAGACCATCAAAAGATCCATGATGTAATAGCATCCTGCATAAAAAAGAATAAATTTATTCAGATGCTATACAATGAAAAAGTAGAATTAAGGAAGCAGCAGCAGCAATTGCAGAAGCTGGTTAAGGAAGAAGCATATCACAAGAAATCCATTCAACTTGATCTTTATGAGGAAAAATCCTGCATGACAAAGCTGCAGCTAGAAAATGATAAACTTCTTGCAGAGAAGATTTCCTACTTGGAGATTATAAATGAAAAGGAATCTGTCATTGTCTCCTTGACAGATAAAAAATTAGCACAAGAGATCGCAACAGAACCAGATTCCTCATTCCCCAAAGCACAGACGAGAGCAAAAAAGAGAAAGGCACCAAGAAAAGGACCAGCAAAATCAAAGAAGAGGGCCAAAGGTTCATTCCTGCAATGGAATACATATGAGGTCTACAACATGCTGGATGAACTCTCACAAGAAAAGCTGAGAAATTACTGGAAACATTCAGTAGATGGGTAAGCCAATGTGTTTCATTCATTTTCAATGGGTTTAGGCACTATTATTGAACATGCATTAGAAAATAGGATTTCATAGGAATGAACAAGCAGTGTTATGATCCTATACTGGAACTTTACAGGGTGTAGACATGCATTAGAACTAGGATTTCAGAGGAATCTAGCAGTGTTATTACCCTATACTGGAACTCAACAGTGGTAGACGTGCATTAGAACTAGGATTTCATAGGGACCTAGCAGTGTTATTACCCTATACTGGAACTCAACAGTGGTGGACATGCATTAGAAAATAGGATTTCATAGCAAACAAGCAGTGTTATTACCCTATACTGGAACTTTATTGAACAGTTCTTTCACTTTTATTAACATTTTTTCTAACTACAAATACTGTTACAGCTCTGCTTTTTGGCAAGGGGAAAGCATTTTGTTCAAAGATGACATACAAAGCTTATTGAAAGATACTGAAATTTTTGGACAAATCATAGATGCATATGGAGAGATACTTCATCATGACGAAAAGAAGGACCCTGAAAGACAACAGAATGCATACATCACATGCTATGCTTATGTAAGATAATAGCTATCTCATCACCTCTAGTGAATATCACAAATTATTCATCTTCCTATACTTTTCACATGCTTTTCTAATGCTGAAACTATTAATCTTGCAGAGGTATCTCACAGGGAAAATGCACACAAAAGCGTTTGATGAATATTTTCTCAAAATCCTTGAATTAATAGGGAAAACTTCAAAGGTTTTCATACCAATTACGGATGACGGCCACCACACCCTCCTTGTCTTTGACACCATTTCATTGAAATGGACGCACTACAACTCTTTGAGGGGGGCAACGGAGCAAACAGTTGAATACTACAACAAAAAAGCAGTCATTCTGGTAAGACAGACTACTACTGTGAACTGTTAATACAAGGCATTAACAAAACAGTTAAACAAGAATCAGTGAAGCTAACAACATACTTGCCTACAATGCAGGTAGACGCCTCAAATGTCTTCCTCAATAGTGTGAAGGAATGTGCTCCAAAAATTTTAGAAAAAAACAGCCTCACACTTCTTGAGTTCAAGAAGCCAATCTACAATGAAGAATTTACCGAAGACGTTGCAAAACGTCTTCCAACTCTGAAGTTTACACCAGCAATTGCTCAAACACTACATTATCTGATGAAACATGATCCCACCAAATTCGACTTTAACGAGGATAGGGAATGCGCCCAACAACCCGAAAATTAGTAAGTGTCACAATAATATAGGGTAATAACACTGCTTGTTTGCTATCAAATCCTATATCTAATGCATGTCCACCACTGTAAAGTTCCAGTATAGGGTATTAATACTGATTTTTTCCTCTGAAATCCTATTTCTGATGCATGTCTACCACTGTAAAGTTCCAGTATCTGGTAATAACACTGCTTGTTCATTCCTATGAAATCCTATTTTCTAATGCATATATGTGTGTGAATTTGCAGAAAAGATTGTGGTGTATTTGTCATGTACTACATGCAGCAGTTGTCGCAACGGAAAAAAATTGAAGGAAGCTTGAGTGCAGACCAAGTGTGGGAAATGAGAAAAGAAATTTTATTGAAGACAATGGCAAGTGAAAAAAGTTGGTATTTCACAGAAGGGAATAAAGGATGAAAGCATGGATTTCACAGATTTTAGAACTGTCCAATATGTAGCTTCTAACTTCCAAATGTCAAATTGTTAATATGTAGCTTCTTAACTTTGTAGTTACTGTATAGTGAAATTCAAATGTAAAAAATTATTACTCTGTAGCTTCTCATTTTCAAAATTCTTAACAGAGGGTTTCAAAATGCGCATTAACAGTGACTTTCAAAAAGCCCAGCCCAAGTTGACAAAAACTAGGTCAGAAACGAGCTAAAGCCCAAAAAAATCAAATAAGCCATAGTAAAAAACAGAAAAAAGGCCCAATCTAATTTGACAAAAAAAAAGCCCAAATAAACTAAAAGAAATCACAAAGTCCCCAAAAAAAAGCCCAGAAAACTTTTTTTAAAAAGCCCAATATCACCAAGCCCATAAAAAAAAAACAATTAAACGCCCAAAAAACAGTTAAACGAAGAGAACAGGATAGACGACAGACGCACGACCCCCAAATTGAATTGAAAAACCAACTCACCTCACTCCGATCTTCGCGACACCGATTCCAAAAGCAGCCCACAACTTCCATAACCACCAATCAACGATTCCAAAAGCAGCCCACAACTTCCATAACCACCAATCAACGAGAAACCCGGCGACATGTCTTCAAAAACGACACAGCAAAACCCTAAAACAGCAAAAAGCACTCCAGATGCAAAAAGCAAAGAAGACAATCCCAAATCAAACAAAGAAGCTTCAGAAATGACTGACAAAGAATCAGTATCAAACTCCCAGGTATTACAAAATCTCTAACTTCAAAGTCCAATAGCAATGTTTTGACTTGTTTTGAAAAGAAGCATGTTTCGACTGCAAATGTATATGTTTCACAACTGTTAATACTATGCCATAGAACTTGAACTGTTAATACTATGTAATAGAACTTCAAAATATATAGAATGCTCTTCTAGTGCACTGCGAAGCAGTGCACTTGAATACCAAAATATATAGCATGCTTTGTTAATTAAAATCTGGGACTGCTATACATCTTGCTCTTCAAGTGCACTGCTTCGCAGTGCACTTGAAGAGCAAAAAATATAGCATGCTTTGTGGACCAAAATATATAACATGCACTAGAAATTGTAGTGTACTAGAAAGAGAAGCATGAGGTTCAAATGCATAGAAGTAAACAGTTAATACCATGTAATAGAAGTATTAATTCTCATTTGTCATCTTTCTTTTGTCTAGTTAAAGTAACCTATTTGCTTCACTTAGCAGGTGGTCATATGGAAAAAGGTAACCGGGTTGAAATACAAAAGAAAAGCTTACAAAAGGATCCCAAGCCAGCAAAAGGTCAACATAGCATCAACAAACACACAAGGCACACCACCAACAACAGCAAAAGCCAAACTGTCAACACCTGAAGCCGATCCACCTAAACCAAAAACCAAATCTAAAAAAACACCAAAACCATCCACACCCAAACCCACAAACACACTGAAACCGAAGAAAACAACGAAGACGAAAAGAACACCATCCCAAACACAAAAACCTAAACCGAGCAGACGCAATAACCCAAATTATGTGCAGATCAAGAGCAACATGCTCACATTTGACAACACAATTCAAACGGTAAAAGACAAGCTTGAAGCAAGAAAGGATGTCCTCAAGATCCTACAAAAAACGCCATTTTGGAGCATCATCAAGGCTTACATGGCAGGACAGTTCACCAAGACAGAGTGCCAGAAGTCTAATTATGAAATAGTTAGACTGATCAGACTCTACAACCCTGCAACCAAAAAATTCAAATTCAGTGAAGGCAACGAGTATGAAATTACAAGCAACGATGTGTCTGACATCTTTGGATTGCCAAACAAAGGAAACAAGTTGCCAAGCACAACAACTTCCACAAGAACAAATTTGGACTTTGAAGAGAAATACTTCAAGAATTCAAAAAAAATCACAAAAACTGAAGTTGATAGGTCTCTGAACACAGCAATAGCAGATGACAGAAACAAGAATGCAATGGATGTTGTGAGGTTGTTAATCCTAGAGCTCTTCATCACAAATCTCTTTTGCAACTCTGGGGCGACAATGGCTTGGACCTTTTTGACAATGATCGACACCTTAAAAGCAATGAACAGCTACAACTGGGCACAAGGAGTCTTAGATTACATGCATTTTGGACTGGACCAAGCCATGAAAAATAAAAAAGACAAGACAAATCAACCAAGTGTGAGTGGTTGCCTTGTGCTAATCTTGGTAAGAAACTATATCCATTTGTTAATCCTACATCTAATGCATGTCTACCACCACTGTAAAGTTCCAGTATAGGGTAATAACACTGCTTGTTTGCTATGAAATCCTACATCTAATGCACGTCTACCTCTGTTACGTTCCAGTATAGGGTAATAACACTGCTTGTTTCCTCTGAAATCCTATATCTAATGCACGTCTACCACTGTAAAGTTCCAGTATAGGGTATTAATACTGTTATTGGCTGTGTGCAGTATTGGCTGTGTGAAAGAACTAACCTGATCAGTCCAATTCCTGGAAGAGAAGATCACAAACCAGCGGCTGTCAAATGGAGCCTTCCGGAGCTCAATATCAAGCTGAATACTGCAAAATATGAAAACATTAAGGTATTTTCTTACTTCCATAAACATATATAATGTTAGTGCACAATAATTACTACTGACTCCAATCATTAAACAGATAAAAGCTGCTGGCAATGAAAAAGAAGAAGAAGCAACAAAGGCTGATCATGCAGACCATGAAGAACAAGAAGAAAATGAAGAGGATGATGACTTTGTTATGACACTTAAAGATTGGGTAAGATAAACTACAATGATCAAACATTGTACAAACACATATAAATGTATATAAATTTGCTAATCCTCTTTTTTCTCCTCTCTAATATTTGTGACAGTTAAAGAGTCAAACACAAAAAGGAAAAAAGCAGACTGTTATTACCCAGAAACAGAACTTCAGCTTCCATGAAAATGTGGACCAAAGTGTAACCCAGACAAAAACTCCACAAGAGGAGCAAAAGGTAAAATTTCTCCACAATTTAAAAACAAATGTAAATCATTTAAATATCCAAATGCAACCAGAAACCAAAAACAAAATTATCAGTTTTAGTTGCGAATGTTCTATTATTAACCTAAGCAGAAAAAAAACTCTTTTGCTTCAGGAGGAAAATGAAGACAATGCACAATCATTGGGATGCAAAGCAGATGATGAAATTGAAGAACAAGCAGTTGACCTTAGTGCAGACACAATGACGGAGGTGACGACTGTTAATGTCCGGCAACAGGATCCAGAACTTCACAGCCAGGAAGACAACTTCGACAACATTTTTGACGACATGGTGGGTTCAATCCCAGAGTACTACAAGCATGAAATAGTCCCTCCCCATGAGAAAATCCAAGAGCTGAAGGAAGCAGTCGACTATTGGATTGAGAAGGCAGATACTCGAAAGGATATGATGCAGACTGCTATAGAATCCTGCATCAAGAAAAATACATTCATTCATCAAATATGGGCTGAAAAAGAAGATTTGGAACAACAAATCGAAATACTGAAAAAGCAGCTTGACCAAGAGCAAAAAGAAAGTAGAAAATTACAAGGGGAACTTCATGCACTTAAATCAAACAGGAGACAACTACAGGAACAACGTGAAATACTTGAAGGGGAAAAGTTGTCCTGCATTGAGAGCATGAAAGAAAAAGACACTGTTATTGCCTCTCTGAAACATATGATGGGGGAAAATCTCAAACAAGGGGAACAAGGAGAAATTCCAATGAAAGAACAAGCTGATAAGGAGAAAAAAGATGAGAGAATAGCAGAAGAACGAGACGACAACAAAGCAGTTGAAGGTGAAACCAGCAGAGAAAAGATTGAGCAGAAAATTGAGAAACCAGCAGAGAACCTTGAAAGAACAGATGGAAAAGACAATCAGAAAGATGATAACACAATGGAAGAGGAGAAGGAAGAAAGTGAATTGGAGATGCAAGAATCTCCTGATGATGAAGATGAGAATGCTGATGAGAAAACTCCTGAAAAATCAGTTATCATGCAAGCGAAAGAAGTAGGAAAACGGCAGTTACGTTCTGGCATCAAAATAACCAAAGATAGAAAAGACAGAAAGCCTGCAAAAAAAGAAGATTACACATACCCCGAAGCACATAAGAAAGCCCGAAAAAGAGCAAGCCAAAGCGAAGATGAAGCAGCCAACAAAAAAAAGGACAAAGATGCATACCTTCAGTTGCACATGTATGGGGTCTTCAACAGGCTGGATGAAATATCAAAGAAGAAGTTGGAAAATTACTGGAAAACTGCATCTGATTCTGATGAGTAAGCCAATCTGTCGTAGAATTACACTGTTAATACTATGTAGTAGAACTATCTAGAATTACACTGTTAATACAATGTCATAGAACTGTCTTGTTATTAAACTGTTATGAGATTTTCATTTGCTGAATTATTATTTGAACAACATTATTGTTGCAGGGACGCTTTTTACCTAAACAATAGGACAATATTGTACAAACATAACATTGAAAAGCTGATTGGAGATTATCCAATTTCTGCACTAATCATCGATGCTTATGGAGAGGCCCTTAATGATGATGCGAAGCAGAACACTCAGAAACAAAAAAATGCTTACTTGTCCGCCGATAACTATGTAAGATCACATCTAATACATCAAAATTATATTATCAAACATGCTCACTAATTACCAACCTATGACTTTTGCAGATGTTTTTGCGAGGTGCTTCATACAAGCTGACATATGATGCTTTCTATATGCCACTCCTAGAAAATATTGGAAGAGTTGATAGAGTGTTCATACCAATTACAGATGAGAACCACCATACGCTGCTTGTCTTTGACACCGGTGCAGCAACGTGGACACACTTCAACTCATTCAGGCCATCAGAAAAAACTGTCGAATATTATCACAAGAAGGCAATTGTTTTGGTAAGTAAGATGGGTGATTAACACTGTTAATACATAGGACACTAAATTTAAAGGAAACTAAGTACATACTTGACTATGATGCAGGTTGAGATAGCAAATATATTCCTCTGTCTTCTTAAGGAATGTGCTGCAACATCACTGAAGACAAAACTCATCTCGATTCCTGATTTTGATGCCAAGAAGCCGAGAGGGCTGAATGAAGCTTCAGCTAAAATGATTGCAAAAATACTTGCCAGCATCAAACTTACACCAGAATATACTCGGACATTGAAGTATCTGATTCGTCAAAAGACTACTAACTTCAAGCTGACTGAGAACAGAGAATGTCCCCAACAAGCAAACAATTCGTAAGTTAAGCAATAACAGTGAAACTTAAATCCTCTTCAACTAAAAAAAGGCTGAACTAACTCCTGCATGTGTATCTCTATTATGCAGCAATGATTGTGGCGTCTTTGTCATGCACTTCATGAAGCAGCTTTCCAAAGACCAACCAATAGAATCAGATTTCAACAAAGAAAAGGTTTGGGAAATGAGAAAAGAAGTCCTCATGAAGATTATGAGCAATGAAAGAAGTTGGATTTCCATCAAAGAGAGAGAAGAGACAAATGCAAAAGAATGAAGTTGTAATCAAATATTTTGCCAAAATTCTTGCTTATATTGTAGTTTTGTAGGACTTGTGCTGGTTTAGAACACTAAAGTAAGGTGATTTTAAAATTCAAATTATGTACTTATTCAAAAACCAGTTTATTTACGTGAATTAACAGTGTATGTAACCTGAAATAACGGTCTCCATAACACTAAAACAAATAACAATACACTCCAAGTACAAATGTTAGTATTATATGATGGAAATAGATTGTTAATACCATGTCATAGAAGTATCTTGTTATTACTATGTTATTGAACTATCTTGTAATTTCAAGAATGATGTAAACAGCGCGCATTAAACACTGTTTGTTGATTTATAGATAATTCAAACAGCAGTAATGCTAAATTCATATCAAACTTCCAAACCAAAATTTGCAAAATACCAAAAATGGTAAATATTATGTATTAATACCAAAAGTCAAAGAGTATTCATAAGCAGTAACTGCTATTTCACCATATTAACAACTTGCATATCAATTTCTATTCCTTTCAACTATGATTGTCATTAATCAATCGTATAGCACTTAGTTAAAAACTAACTACACTCAGTCAACTCTTTATACTCCAGAACCTTTACTTCAAATAGGGGCCTTGCAAGTCCTCCTATTATGACGATCACAAGCACCGCATCTCTTGCACTTCACTTGCCTTTTAGTTTCACTGCTTGACTTGAAGCGCTTTGTTGGAGGTCGTCCCGGAGGCTTTCTTGTATGAGGAGGCAGAAGAACAACATCTCCAGGAGGAGGCTTCTCAATATCAGGTATGGGAAATATAGGGGTTGCATAAGTAGCCCTATAAAAGTCTGCCTTGTAATACTCATCAACAAAGTCGTACAAACACAACCTGGAATGATGGATAACTTGAATTGCATGCTGACATGGAAACCCAAGCAATTGCCACTGATAACAGGAGCAAAACCTCTCGTCCAAATTGACCATAACACTCAAATCAGCATGAACTTCAAATACAGATTCACTCGCGCGACATATCCTCCAATGACGACCCTTTGAAGCTAAATTCTTCAACTCATCCTCAATAACCGGACACAAAACACTAAACCATTTCTCGGATGCAAGCTTCCTCCTAGAAATCATCTCCATCATTTTGATCCTAATAGTGTCAATCAGCTCATAAATTGGAAGCCTACGCACCTCCTTAATCCATGAATTAAACGACTCGGACAAGGCATTACTAACCTCCCCATACCTCTTTCCCGGAAAATATGCATTAGCAAAATTTTGGACAGGAAGATCAGCCAAAAACTTATCAATTATTGTTGCACCGCCATCATCTCTTAATTTTTTCAACCTCTCCTGATATTCCTCAACAGTCGGTGCATACAACAACTTACAAAAAAGCCATAAAATATGATCCTTGAAAGAGGAACCAACAGAATGCGGATACTTCTTTTTCAAGTTGTCTTTCAAATGATATAGACAAAAACCATGGGGAGAAGAAGGAAAAACAGTCCTAACAGCATCGATAATAGCACCATGCCTATCAGAAATGAATGTAAGTTGCCTACCTTCATCCACCAAGACTTCAGATATCCTTTGCAGAAACCACCTCCAATTGTCCACAGTTTCACCAGATACAATCGCGAAGGCAAAAGGGAATACCTCTACAAGAAACAGAGAACTGTATTAGTTAGTTTGAACTATAACAGTGTCACCACATGAAGCAGAGTAAAACTACAATGCATAAAAATACTCAGATGCAGGGTATGAACAGTATAGCAACTACAGCATTTACATTTGCATAACTACACTGTTCATACCACTCAATGGAAGTCAACACCTACAGCATTTACATTTGCATAACTACACTGTTCATACCACTCAATGGAAGTCAACACCTACAGCATTTACATTTGCATAACTACACTGTTCATACCACTCAATGGAAGTCAACAACTACAGCATTTACATTTGCATAACTACACTGTTCATACCACTCAATGAAAGTCAACAACTACAGCATTTACATTACATACCTTTATTTCCATTCTTTGCAGTAGCTCCTAGAAGAGTACCCTTGTACTTGTTTGTGACGAAAGTACCATCAATGAACAGCATAGGCCTACACCATCGAAAACCATCAATGGAGGCCTTGAAACATATAAAGATCCGCTGGAAACGAGAACCATCCTCGCCACAGTCAAGCACACAATGAGATCCGACATTGCTGGCCTTCAAAACATCCACATACCAGGGCAGGTGAGCATAAGACAACCCCTCATCACCATGTAAATCCTTAGTAGCCGACTCCTTCCCATACCACGCAACATGATAAGGGATATCCAATCCATAATTTTCCTTCAAATCAGTAAGCAGCTCAATTGGCCTTACCAAAGGATTGCTACGAACTTTATCCTTGACAATTGAAGACACCAAACGCGACCCCATTGCCTTATTGCTCTTCTCTCGGATCAAACCAGTGCAACTGTGTACGTTATTTAAATTCTTAATATAAAAGAATCCATTTACATTAGAATTAACAGCATGCACATGCCACTCACAGCCATCTGATTCCTTCTTAGCACACACAGCAGTAACGCGACGAGGCTCATTTTTCAAATACTTCATCTTAAAACCATTCTCAATCGCATACTTAGCCAACTTATCGCGGAATTCAGAAACTCCACCCTCAAACTTCTGACCCTCATGAGTAATATAACCCTCCCAATCAGTAGACAAATACTTACGACCTCCACAACTACCATATTTGCCTAAATAATCATTTCCAAACTCACTGCTAGTACTATCAAAATCTATACTCAAACAAGAAGAAGAAGCTGCATTGGACTCAACAATACTACCAGCCACACTTGAATCTATACATGTATCCTCAATATTGTCATTATAAGGAGCAGCCTCCAACAAAAAAGGAGAGGCAATTATGTCGGTATAAACTGCTTGAACATGATTCACTACTACAGCCTTATCCCTAACAGAAATGTGAATTAATTGATCCTTCATCAGTCCACATACCATAAACATGACTTTCAAATCATCATCCGATTCCAACAAACAATTGGAGCAATCTGTAAAGGAGTACCTCAACTCAAAATGACCTAACTTAAGTTTAAACCTACTACACAACTCGTTGGACAACCAATCAAAAGTAGTAGTTGAAGATAAAATAACCATTAAAGTTCCAGCACCATAGGTGCACTTTGCCACTCTCGAATCATCCATATCTCTACAAAAAAACAACAAACAAAACAAAAATGACTACTAGTAATAACAGTGTTATTACCCTATACTGGAACTTTACAGTGGTGGTAGACATGCATTAGATATAGGATTTCATAGCAAACAAGCAGTGTTATTACCCTATACTGGAACGTAACAGAGGTAGACGTGCATTAGATGTAGGATTTCATAGCAAACAAGCAGTGTTATTACCCTATACTGGAACTTTACAGTGGTGGTAGACATGCATTAGATGTAGGATTTCATAGCAAACAAGCAGTGTTATTACCCTATACTAGAACTTTATTGAACAGTTCTTTCCCTTTTATTAACATTGTTCCTAACTACAAATACTGTTGCAGCACTGAAAAAGCAAGAATATACTCAGATTCAACTGAAAAAGCATACCTCAATTAATATGAAAACCAAATCGAATATCACAAATTTCTAACCGCAGCTCAAACCAAAACATGCATTAGAAATAGGATTTCATAAGAAACAAGCAGTGTTATGATCCTATACTGGAACTTTACATGGTGTAGACATGGCATTAGAACTAGGATTTCAGAGGAATCTAGCAGTGTTATTACCCTATACTGGAACTTTACAGTGGTAGACGTGCATTAGAAATAGGATTTCATAGCAAACAAGCAGTGTTATTACCCTAGACTGGAACGTAACAGAGGTAGACGTGCATTACAAATACGATTTCATACCAAACAAGCAGTGTTATTACCCTATACTGGAACTTTATTGAACAGTTCTTTCACTTTTATTAACGTTTTTCCTAACTACAAATACTGTTACAGTACTGAAAAAGCACGAATATACTCAGATTCAACTGAAAAAACATACCTCAATTAATATGAAAACCAAATCGAATAGCACAAATTTCTAACCGCAGCTCAAACAAAAACTCGAGCAAATCCACAACCAAACAGAATCTGAAATCAATCCAAATTATAAACAAAAAGAAATTAAAATCACAATTTAAAACTCAAACGAATATCTAAGTACAAATTAGAACGAAATCAGAAAATCCAATAGCTTACCTCCAAATCAGCAATAACAAAAAAAAACGGATAAAATCAAGAAGAATTGGATCTGCATGTCAAATTTAAACTCCAAGACTGCAAAAATTAAAAACGAAAACATAATCAGCAACTTAATTAATCAAACATGAAATCACAAAAAATCAGACTACAATATAATCGAATACCTCAAAAATCGAATATGAATTCACAAGAGAAAATCGAATACCTCAAAATCGAAGATCGCAGATCGCACCAAGCTCCAATCGAATCTCATGCAGCACAATGTCGCTCCAAAAACCACCAATTCAACCAAGAATGAAGCAATAGAACTCAGCTCACACCAAAAATTAAGCTCAGAATCGAAAAAGAAAGGAGATCTGGAACCAGATTATACAGAGCTTCGTTCGAAAAGGTGAACGAAGATCGCTTCGTTCGAACGACGCTCGTTTGGAATATTCGATCTGCTGGAACAAAAATCACGAGGCTGCCAAACAGTTTTCAGTCAGCAACGTAAATTTGAAGACATTCCTATCCTACCTGGCGAATTTTGGGCTTGTTTCTCAAAATTCAAACCAAAAGGTCAAAACCGTAATCCAACATATAGACAGAATCCAAAAATCGACAGCTGTCGACTTTTGGGTGTATTTTGGGTGTGTTTATATACCCTAAATAGTTTAGGGTATATTTATAATTTTGTGTGTAGTATAGGGTATTTCACTAAATTTCTATTAAATATATTCAAAACAAACACGAAGCTTGCACTCGCGACTGAGCCATTTCGCTTCTCTATAAGCTCTTCCGAGCTTCAAAGACTGTCTCTCTCTCAACTCAAGCTTCAATTTCTTTTTTTCTTTTGTTTCGGCTGTTGTGTTGATTGGATTGGATTGGACTCTCTCTATGAAAACCATCAAATGTCATTCAGCTATTGAAATCTCCACTAAGATAACAACTCTGATGCTATAAGGGACTTAGGCGGCCTGGGCAGATCTAGGCCGCGCTTAGGGGGCCTGGGCGGGTCTAGGAGGCGCTTGGGCGGGTCTAGGCGGTGCCTAGGCGGCCTGGGCGGTTCTAGGCGGTCTGGGCGTGTCTGGGCGTCCTTTTTTTTCCAAATGAAGACAAACGAAGTTTGCACTCGCAGAGGAATGTGGTGCGCGAGTGAAATGAAGAGACAGAGAAAGGAACGCAAGCTTGCACTCGCAGTCCAATCTTCAAAATTCAAATATTCAGTCTGTAGCCTCTCTCTCAACTCAAGCTCGGATTTTTTTTTTCTTCGGTTTCGGCTGCTGTGTTGATTTGATTTTTTTGGTGCTTTTCTGTTATTGAAGTTGGCAACGTCAGATGTACATCCAAGGCAGTTTCTTAGTATGCCAGAAGAAGCCCCGCATATGGTTCTTTAACCTGAGGCACACATTGCAGTTTGGCATTGGATTACACCATGCCGGTCTGAGTGACAAAGATGGATCTCTGGTTGGGGAGCTTTTTGCAAACAACAAGATTCAGGCATTTCTGTCTTACCTCTGTAAGCATGAGTGTTTCCTGAAAAACACATTAGGGAAAGAGAATATAAAAAGATCATGTTCTTACTCTATATACTGATTAGGCATACCTATTAAATTATAGGTATTGGTTTGTACCAGCACATTGGCGTGGGTTGTAAACCTTCCAGGTCATCATCTGGTCATTATTAAGGTAAGGCAAAATTTGTGCAATATCTTTTTCATTTGGTTCCTATATTTACAAAGGTTTCTAGTAGGAGTATATTGCAGCAGCTGTTCTTCAGGACAAATTTACGTAAGTGTTGATTCTCTTGCAGGGAACAGAATATTATGATGGGAAAACAAAGAGATATGTTGATTTTCCAATATGAATCACAGATATATTGCAAATGATGGTTTTGGTCACACATGACTATATAGAATAAAAAATGGAAAGAAAGAAATATGTGAATCAGATTACATGCTTTTCTCCCTTTATAATCAACAGTTGCTCAGATTCTACAAGAAAGATGGGAGTAGATGTCCATCACAATCCGCCCGTTCGTTACTTTCTGAATATGTGCCTCAAATACTAGGAATCAGGTTGTTTGGGGTTTTGAATATAAGAAAATCTAATAAAGTCAATGGATGAAGTCTTGCAGTCCTATATCTAATTAATAAACCATTTCCCTTTTTATTTTTTCAACTCTACACCTATCTTTTTTTTTTTGCTGTTAAAGTTCAGAGCGCCTATCATTTGCATTGCTGCTGTGACAATGATCCTCTTGTATTTAAATGTGGTGAAGACACAAGTTAAAAGCCTTTGGTTTTTATTATTTTGTGTCCTTAGTATTTACTGAGCCTGTACAAAATCTTACATGTGCATAGTCTTCTACAGATGTTTAATCCAGCTTACTATGGCTTGGACAATACTGAACCTGAGTTTGATATAAAGTGGATAAGGACTGCTTAGATAATCCACATGTCAAAGCCAATCTGCTATTTCAGGTCAGAGTTGTCTTCAACTATATGTTTTTCAAATAAAAACTTCATGTTCTTATCCTTTTTAGTTCTCTCATCGTTTTATTCTCTTACCATGCATGAATTTTGCATTCGCACATTTCTCGCAGTTAGAATTACCAATCAATGATTAAGTCACAGACTTGAAGTCAGTATTGGATCAAAGTATGCGAATCATCCAGGCCATGATAGATATATATGTGCTAATAGTGGGTGGATTTCAAGCGCAATTACTTGCATGAATCTTCTGCAAATGGTCGTGCAGGTATTTCTGACTTCTTAGTAGTAGTACTTGCCTAGAATAAAAGACTAGTGCTATTGCGAATTGGGCATTCGGCCTTGTTTATATTATTACATTCTACAGCTAGTGCTAGTCCTCTTTCCTGTTTTGTTTATCTTGTTTTGTTTTTTTTTTCCTTTGTCCTCCTAGAGAAGTTCAGCTTTTGTGTATTTCCTTTTCACAGTACATTATCCTAAAAAATATAGGGCCATTTCAGCAGGACTCAAACTTTAAGCTTTTGGGTCCTAACTTTATATTTCTCTCTATTTCTCTTCATTTCAAAATAATCCATTTCAATATCATTTATTAATTTTTCACGTTGTGAATCCAGTCGGAGTAGGATATTAAACTGATATCATCAGGCTTTGCTTAAGTGGAGTTTCAGCTCATTCAGCCCTTCAATACGTTCAATTTGGTAGACATAATTCCGTAGTATTTTTGTCAAGAATACAGTAGTGTAACTGGAAGACGTAGGAGCATACAATATATTCGGGTCTACATCATAGCCCCTTTAGTTGCCATATTCTCCCACAATTCAGTGTTTCTTTGTTTTGAGTACAAGTGATTAGGGAAGCGGAGTTTACACAAATATTCATTGGGTGTCTGTCCTCGGAGTTTAGATATAGTGGATACAGGACATCAAAATTGGACTCCTCAATAGAAGTCCTCGGAGTCAGCGTGTGTACATATAAGCAAAGTCTTTGTCCTTCTTTTTAAACTTATTTACTTCCAGTGCCATTAAATAGAAAAGGTAAATAGATCGACACATCCTAGCTTTCATGTTTATTTCCTGCAATCATGCTCATTCCTTCCAAAGCGCTCCAGATTTCGTCCCAGTTGCTACAGATTTCTTGCAGCAGTAATGGAGAGTTATTTGGGTATGAAAATTTTAGGATTTGTACGTCTTCAACTACATTGAAACATTTCCAGTTTGAAATAAAAAGATACCTTGGAATATGCAATTGTCATGATCGTTGGGTTATTTATATATTTTTTTTTGTTTACAAGCTTGTTTGTTGTCATTAGATGAAGGTAGCTTATGAAATATGTTGTACAAATATCAACAGATTGTAATGGGGATTTGGTTTTCTCTATACCGTAGGTTTTTTCCATAAGGTACATAGATTATACCTGTTGAATAGGTAGACGCATAAAAATACATATTGTAAGAAATACACAGGTAGAAACATATGAGCTGCTGTGTTTTTCAAAGCTAAGACTGTGATACCTGTATCAAAGGTAACTGACGAAGATTGTACCTCTACCACAAGATGGGTAGTCAATGTAAACAAAGGTACAAGATCTACCTGTGTAATAGGTAGAGTATTCGCATTATACCTATAGCACACATTCCATAGGCTTAATTATACCCAGAAATGTTAAGCACAACCCATGCTAAATGACAACACATATTACCAAAAAACAAAAATTATATTATGTCATTCGATGACAAATTTGAGTGCAAGAAGAAATTCCAGCAGTTGACAACACAAAATAACCATGAACTAAACTACGAAAAACACAGTTGTGATTTTAGTAAACAATGTAACCATTAAAGAAATAGCAGTCTAATTAATCTTGTATGCATCCCATGAACATTCGTCATCATTTATGAACCTCCCAAGCACATGCGCCCTCATATTTTTCATTGCTCCTGGAAGGAACACAGGATCCAATGCCTTTCCTTCAGATAACGTCTTCATTATGTACATCACAGCTACCCCACAGTCAAAACTGTAAAAATTCAAAACAATTAGTGAAATTGAAGCTAATATATGTAACATATTATGGAAAAAATTGGGGAAAGTATAAACCAAAAATGACATGGACATGGCTAGATTTGTCTAAAAACAATTGCTATGTTTTGCTTAGCGTTGTTAGATTTGTCTAAAAAATAACTTTCTTCATAACATACTGAGGAAAGTATAAACCAAAAATGACATGGACATGGCTGAAATGATGAGACAGAAAAAAGATAATGATATTCCCTTCCTTGTTTCCTTCACTTGAATGAAGCACAAGCACAATTTTGCACAATTTGGGTGTAAAAAATCTGTCTATTCAATTTTGCACAATCTGCGTGTAAAAAATCCCAAATCAACCAATTAATATAGGGTTACAATAGGTAAGTTCATGCCCCTGCATCTGATAGTATGAAATGCATTATCTCTAGATTAGTATTAGTTTAGGTAAGCATTTCCCAGATAGTATGAAACCCAGAAACCAGCAAGTATGAAACCCAGAAAATATATCTCAATTTCTCAATTCACCAAGTCTGATACCCAATCTCTGTTTTACGTTTGACAAATGTCAAAGACCCAATTCCTATTTGACCACAATAGGTAAAATGACGAATTCATACCAGCCCAAACGCAAAAACGACAACACACAAAGCAGATTGTTGAAATTGAAATACAGAAATTAAAAATACCTGTACGTGAGGAACTGCAATCCAGCAACCCAATGTCAGAATACCCAAGCCCTATTTGGTCGAAAATTGATTTCTTGCTTGTGAATATCAGGTTCCTATCAGTTTCATACCCAAAGAACTCTACATTATTGCTGCAAGAAATCTGCAGCGAAGGGACGGAAATCTGGAGCGATTTGGACGGAATGAGCATGATTTTAGGAAACAACCATGAAAGCTGGGATGTCTCAGACGTGCTAAATTGTGAAATTCTTCCGCAAGATCTAGGGCTTCTGACCATCTAACCTTCTGAGTATCTGTAAGCAAGGAATCAGCAGAGATTGGGTTCAAAGGAGAATGACTGTTTGTAGCAACGTGATTTCTGGGATATGTTTGAAATATTTTCCTTTTCTATTCAATGACAAATGTGGTAAATGGCTTCAGATTATGACGTGAATTATTATTAGCCAATTCAAGGCATAAAGGGCAATATTGGAACCAAATATGAGGGTGAAAAATAAAAATAAAAATAATGTATAAGAAAATATTAAAAAAGGAATGTAATCCTATGTGGCACAAAAGTCAAAGGACTTGTATCAAAGTCACCACATCCGAGGATTAAACCCAATTTCTCAATGGGAATTTGGATCTATATCAACTTTTCTATTCTTATAATTGGCACAACCTGAGTTTGATGGTGAAGTTTATTGTACTAATGTAATAGATGATGCAATTATATTTCGTTTCTCAAAATAAATGAAGTTAAAGGTGACGTCTGTGGATAAGGAATAAACAACATCAGATCAGGTATAGTTTTCTTACCCAAATAAAGGTCAACCGTAAAATGAAAACATTTTTTTAAGCATATATTGGTGGAAAAAGGATCTGCCTCTTGCTCTTTGAACCTCTCACAATTTGCATAATGTCGTTTTGTTTCCTTCAATTCAGTAGTTTAAAAGCAACAAATTCCCCATTTCTCCAATACATGATGAAAGAGTGAAAGATCAGAAAACAATATATAGCAGAAGAATCATCTGCTGCTCAAATGTTGAAGCACTGTCATTAAGTTTTTAAACCCACAAAGAACACGTTCAAAAAACAAAGGCCCAAAAATAGGAAAAAGGAAGCAAAAGAAGTTCCCACAATCTCCTACCCCATGACGATTGGCATTTTCTCTTCGAATTTAAGAGTCATCATCACCGCCTACGTTCTTGGATGAGGTCCCGGCCTTCTTTGGGAGCAGAAGGCTATGAAAGTTGGGCATGACACCACCATATGCAATTGTAACATGACCTGGAAGCTTGCCGAGCTCCTCAAATCAGCAAGCCCAGGCTCCTTGAAGGGCTATTCCAGCCCAAACCCAAGCCCATTCCGACAGCACTCAAATTCGCTGTTTCTATTGTTCACACAATTTTAGCGTTCACAAGATCATCATTTTTAACACTCTGAAATGTATGTGGCATGTCAGTTTGATAGTCACACTGGCCTAGTGGTTGTAAATAAAAACGACACGTAATTACTCACTTTATATAAGGTAGTACAACATGCAAGTATTTTTTTAAAATGATTCGTTTGTTGTGATGGAGAAATTAAAGAAAAAAATTGTTTGTTGTAATGGCTTCTCCCTCGGTAATGGTTCTATTGATACGATGACAAGAAATGTTGGGGGACACCAAAAATTATGTTGAATATAATGGAGGTACATAACTAGTAATAGGTGGACAATAGGAGGGAAAGCAAAACAACTACAAGAAAAACTTTGTGATAGTGTAGTTTCGCTATCTGGTATTGTGAGAGTTAGCTATGTGTTGTTTAGTGATAAACTAAGTCTGTAATATTGTTAGAACAATAGTTTGAGAGCTGTTAAGAGTTTGTTAATACAGCTGGAAGTTGGCTAGGTTGATTCAATACACAAATTTAGAAACAGATAGTATTCTTCTGGCTTGTTTTCTCTCAAATTCATAACTGTTGTCATGGTATCCAGAGCCCGTAGGCTAATGCCATAACTCGATCTTCTTCCGCTGTTGCGCTTCGTCATTTCTTTGGTTCTAATTTCTAAAACACTAACTCTTACTTTTTGAAATTTTCTCCAATTCTTTGAGAATTTCTTCAATTCTTCTCGAATTTTTGCTCTCTTTCCCTTCTCAAAATAGTAACTACTTCTCAATTAGCTCTTCCTCAATCTCCAATTTCTTCTCTCATTTCGAGTGTTGGAAACACAGTTACTTTAAAGTTTGATGATTCGAACTATGTTATATGGAATTTTCAAATGGAATTGTTGCTTCGTGGAAATGGTATTTTGGGTTTTGTTGATGGTTGTTGCCCTGTCTCCTCAATTCATTGGTGATGACTCTCTTTAACCTGTATCCAGGGGCGGCCCTGGCATGGTGCAAGTGGCGCCACTGGATACATTATATTAATACTATAAAAACTGTATATATATACTCTATCGTGCATCATAGTGAAACAAAGTGTATTTGGTGAAGTTTGTTTTTAGCGCATATCCCTTGGTACAAGGGCCAAGTTCGAGTCTCAGTGATGTCATTCTATTCGTATTTAGGGCCAAGTGCCAAGTTCGAGTCCGAACATAATAATATTTAACTTTATCAAATGAAAACATTAAAACAAAATTATAAATTTGATTTGTGATTGTTATTACATGCTAATTGATGATGAATTTTAGTTATAAAAAAATTGTTTTATGACATTAAGTCATGGAAATTTTTAATTTTTGTATTTTCATATAACATTATGTGAGGGCTCCAGTTTAAGTTTCGCATATGGCCCTTAAAATCTTGGGACCACCCTGCCTGTATTGAGGCATATTAGATTTGGAAGATTCATGATCAAGCTCTCATGATCTTAATCACTGCTACTCTATGTCTTCTTCTGCTATTTCTTGTGTGATTGGCAGTCAGACTTCTCGTGACATGTGGCTTCATCTCAAGGATAAACAGCCCCCAAGTGTTTTTTTGGTCAGCATTCATGCTGTAAGTGTAAGGGCATGTTTAGTGGGAGCCAAATGGCCCAGGCCATAGCTGTTTTCAGCCTCAAATTAGAAGAATGGGTTTCTAATGAGCCGCGCAGCTCTAGTCAGGTCACTTATATCCGGTCATTTCGTCCGGTCACCATTGGATTAATCCAAAAGATGAAAAGAAATCTAATCTTACAGTAGAAATGGATAAAATAAAATATTTCTAATGAACGCCCGACTAACAAGCTTAAGTTCACAAGAGCACTATTGCACATACCTATCTTGAAAACATATATTAGGGTTTTCTAACGTGTAAAGGCTAGAGAGAGAAACCTATTTCCTCTACACTGATGGCTCACTTAGGGATCGCTCAAGACAAATATCTTGATATTGTAGAAGACTAATTAACAAGGTATTTATGTAATTTAAGTCTAATTGAATTTTCGCCTAATGCTATTGTGAAAATCATGACGTTCAAGATCCTTGATTATGTATTGGGTCTCATAGTTTTACCCAGTATTAAGTTTACACTGAGGTCCTATGTTTGATTCCCCCATTTCCAACATCGCTTGGATAAAAAAATATTTAAAAAAAGTGTTAACACACAGGGTCATATTATGTATTTATCAATGCTCTCCAAGGACTCAATATACTTCACAAGTTTGATGCTTCTCACTTGGGAATTGAAACCCTGGGAGTTATGCGTCCTCCTTTAACTTCTAGCCATCTTCCAAGATGGCCAAGTATATCACTTTTATCTGTGACATTTTCTGTGCATGGTTACTAATGGATATCCAAATCCAAGGAAGCAAATATCCCAAGGGCACACTTGTGGCTGCCTCTCTGAACGCTATTAAGATACTTAGACATTAGAAAATGCAGACGAATAAAGATCACACACATCACACTAACAGCTAGCTGCATGCAAACCTGTCTCTTGCTTCTTTTCTTTTTCTTTTTACATACAAGCCTACTGTAATATGCTGGATAGTACAACACCTAATGACAGCAGACCACTGCCACGACACTCAAACAATATTGGTGATCAAACAAGCTCAAGCTCACAAGAGCACAAGACTTCCTAGTTATGAAACCAGAGCACACCTAATGTTCTTCTCGATTAAAGCCCTTTCATGTCCGGCATTCTTTCGAATAACTCAAGCTCAACCTTGAGCGCATTTGATCATCATTCTGCTCAGAAAGAGCGCATTTCTTGAGGATGCATAGTTGTGATTCATTTTCGTTCTGAACTCTTCATGTTGTCTATGGCGAAACACATCAAAGGAACAAACTATCCATAAAGTCAACTCATATGCTTTATCAGTGCAAAGAGATCACCAAGCTACTTCTTTGGATAGCAGATAACGGAAAGTAAAGTTGTGAGGAATCCACTCAATTCCTTTCCAGGTTCTTTTGTGTTGAAACGGTTGATTGCTTTTTCTTTGAAAATCAGGCATAAAATGCTCAATCATCTCCATCAAATCAGCTGAGCACAATCCTGTATCCTTTGCAAATGACTCCACAATCTTTGGAAGAAGGATTTTCTGTTCCTTGTGCACAAGGAAGGTCGATTGGATGTATTCGTCTTTTGCAGTTTCCAGCTCCTCAAACACTCTCTTGGATGTGTATACGCGAACCTGAACAGTAACAGTAAATGAGTTAGATCCTGGAGAACTACTTAAAACCTATAACTGACATGTTCTACTAGTTCAAAGAACATGTTACTCAAACTAAAAGCAAAACTTTGATATGATTCTGTAATTCATTTAGTCACATGGAAATTTGTATCATGGCTGCAAAACTAATCTTATGCAGTATAAAATTATTTAGAGAAGCTTTAGTGAGTCAGACTTATGGCCAGAGCCCCAGGCTATTAGTGAGCATGATTTGCAAATCATGATCTTCAAATAAGGTTGCATTTAAAAATCATGTCAAAATTGTCATTTAATTAATATTCTCATCAGGTTGGTACATTTCAGCCTGTTGGGATTTTGATTCATGAGCGAAATTTTGCCAGAAGAAACAATTATATACTCTGGATAACCCTCGATAACATTGTTTTGTATCTAGCAGAAGCTTATGCTTTAGTAAAGGGACATCATGTACAAACAACAGTACGATAAGGGCATAGGTGTATACCGCAGGATCAGAATGACTTCCTGAACAGAGTGCAAAATGCAAAAGAGGTTCAGGATGCTCAATTGCATACGCTTTCCGTGCATCTCCAACCTTGAATTTTGTTTTCATGGAAAACAACAGCCGCAGCCACTGTAGGGAAATAAAGCTCATTGCTCAGTAAGTATAAATGAGTAGATTCTTCGAAATCATAAATTAGTAGAAAACAAGTACTAACAAATTAACTTTTCTATATGGTGTGTATCAGAAGGTAAATGGGTCGTAATATGAACTAGTTGTTACAGAAAGAGAGATTACTTGTCCAGGACGAGGCAATCTGCATCCGAGAATGGATCTTTGTATCATGTCTACGCTTATGGCGTGACCTCCCACATTATAAGCAGCCTGCAGAAGCTTGTAATGAAAATTGTGCACCATGCTTATTACAAAAATTGTAAAAAACAATTCTGATTACCTTGAGTAGCAGTGAAACTCTTTTTAGATTATTCTGTGGAATGCCATAGACCAAAAATGCCTGAAGACAACAGATAAGATAAATTGGAAATGCTCAAAGACTCAAAGAAAAACCGCAAAAGAAAAGTAAGAATATCAAGCCATCAGGTTTTGTACTCTTTCTTGGCTGTAGAATCATACATGCATCACGAGTGCATTATGCACGTTAATCCAAAAGGCCAACTTCTCCTCATGCTTCATCTTTCTGAGATCAACTTCTTCCAATTGACAGATAAGCGACCTACAATAAGAAAGTTTTAAGTTTTACAAATTTAGAACAACATATTTATGAGGCCTATAGTAATTTTCACTGTCACAATTCATACATGTTCGAGCGGAAACCCTTCTCCATTTACCTTTAGCAAAAGGTTATCCATGGTGGAGGTCAAACTAAAAGCAATTATTCAAAACCATGCACAAAAATGAATTGTCATTTAATGTGGCATGTACAACTTCATCAAAAATCTCACAACAGAGGCACCAAAGTTAAAGATAGACATCTAACCACAGTGGACTTTGTAATGTCATTCTGTTACTGAGGACAGCATTGGTTACCAGTTCTTTTTCTCGATATGTTGATCTCTCAGTCACCAGATACAGCAGACAGGGAAACAAATTTATAACAGATTGACAAATAGCTTGATGCAAAATAATTAAGGATTCGGCATCTTTATCTCAGAATTGGCATACCTAAATTTCTTTAGTGCATGTTCAACATCTCCTAACTTCTCTGCGTCCCTACAGATTGAATGTACCTTTAACATTCTGCAATAAGGTCCACTCATTTCATCTGGCCCTTCAATGTGGAAAGGCTTATCGGAATGTGAATTGAAAAAAGGAATTTTTGTGCGTTTTGAGCTCCACTTTTCACCTTGACTGTGAGAAGATAAGTTATACGTTGATGATGATGTGATTGGAGAGCTAGAGTAATCCTGACTGATAACAGGTGGATCTGCAAGTTCGCAAAATACAATTGCAATGCACTTAATCATCTCCTCCGAAATGCAGTTTGGTGTGTCTGGAACTTGATCAGAGAAATAGGTTTCAAGCGGTTCTGTCGGATATACATTTGTAGTTGCACTCTGAGCTTGCTGCAGGGGCAACATATAAACCACACATTAGAGAGAAACACATAATTTCCAAAGCAACACTATAATATTAATAAGAGGAACACTGAAGAGACAAACAAAAGGAAATAAATAACTGCTGTTTGGTAGATTTTCTCTTATTCAGTTACCTCTAGCATCGAGAAAGGTAAGGAGTGGTATGAATCTACAGCTTTAGCTCGAGATTTCGTTCGAGGAGAAGTTCTAGTTGAACAAGTTGAATGCTGCGACAGTGATGAGTAGGTACGATGAATGCTTGAATCTAACAGTTGTTGTTCTACTATGTCATTGCATTCCTTTAGTGGTTTGACAATCGAATTCCGAGGTGACATAAGATCATCAGAGTAGGTGACTGTATTGCTATTTTCTGGTGTAACAGCTTGTCCAGGAGCCACGCTCAATTCAGATGATATTTGTTGATCAAAGGTTTTCCGATACAGGGAAAGAAGATAGCGCTCCAAATACACAACTTCTAGTTCCAACACAGCTATTTCCTTAATGACTTCCTTGGTAGACTGGAGTCAAGGAAAAGGAATATAAGATCTTGGAAAATGGAAAAACAATTAAGCTAAAGATGTGTGAAGAAAGGAAGCATTGAACTACACTGAAAGTTCCAAACCAATAGTGTCTGAGATCAATTATCTTAAAAATGGCACTCAAATTGTTTCTTTATCTTAATTTCTTGAAGATTTGCCTAGATGGCAGGTTAATGTACCTTTCAGCTTTGATATGCTTTACATTTCCATATCCTTTAAATAAAAGAAATAGAACTAATATGATAGTGGAATTCCATACAAGGGAGTGAAAACAGAGGAAACACATCTGAACTGATAAATTGCACCTAAAGCACATAACAGACTACCTTTGGTAGAGAGGTTTCAATTGTAGAATCCGGTGATAATGGACGATAACTTAATGCCTTCTGTAAAGCATGCCGTACCAAAAATTGGTCCTCCAGTTGTTTTTGAAGCTGTAGAATCTACAAAAGGAAGAAATTGTAAATCATCAGAACATAGGTTCGAAGAACACCTGATTTGGATAAGCTTAATTAACTAGTCCAGCAATAACTACTTGGATAAGCTGAGATTTGTACCTCCTGATATAAAGAACTCTGAACATCAGAATCCGTAGATTGCCTCTTCATCATAGCTTCAACATAGCAGTTCGGTCTTCCCATTTCCTTTTACAAAACAAAACAAAGACTACTTAAATAAGATTGGTCAAACAGTTGGATTGTACTGGACCATAGCAATGAACAGGAATGCATGTGATTCTAGAAATAAGAGAGCTTAAAATTGACCTATATATCTGACATTCTGGCCTACTGAGCTAGTCTAGTAAAACTTGTCTGGATCATAACAATTATGCACAGAACATGTAAATACAAGATTGTAATGAAAATCAAATAAATATTAAAGAAACTCTTACCATTTTAAGACTGTAAGGAGCTTCGAGGATGCTATCCAGTTTATCTTTCTCAAATTCTCTGTTTACTGGTTCACTGTCAGTAAAGGAGAACAAAACTTGTTAAAATCTGAAATGAAGCATATTCCTCATAGAGTCTTCTGTATTGCAAAGAAGGTCAGTTTCTCACTCCTGGCTGGCAAACCCAGTTCAGCTGTTAAGACTAGTTAAATGGGTAATTGATAAAATTATCTAATAACTTATGGAATCTTCTGCCAATGAAAAATCAAATTAGAAGGTTTCAGAAATTAAATACACATGCCCTGTGTAGATCCAGTAAATGCATTAAATTATTTTTTCTGATTCTCAAAAATCTTTTTGTAGTTCAAGCAAAGCATCATTAGGGTTACAGAAGAAGCAAATGGAAAATTAAACGTGGAATTTTTGTATATTAAAAAAAGGGTATAAAATGAAGAACACAAAGCCACCTGTTGGAACGCTTGTGTCTTGAAATTCCTTCCATGAACTCGTATGGCATCAAACTATTACCCTGCCACTTGATTTCATGCATAATAAGATCAAAACTTGGTTTTGTCCACTTCCAAAACTCACTGAAACAACATTAATTGCAGAATGAACCGCCCTTCAGAAATGGACAAGTGCCTGAACAGAAAAAAACATCCAGCATGAAAGAAACATCCAAAAAACCCATTAAATGCACACAGCACAAAAATCTGATTGAAGGAAATAGAAAGCACACTGAGCTATAGAATGAGACCGCTCACAGAAATTAGCCTTATTCGAAAGCTGAACCAAAAACTAGTTTTAGGGATGACCAAATATATGTCTCTAGCTATATTTATTTCATATCCCAGAAAATCTTATTTATTGGTTTTTTGCTATGAATTTGAACTATAAATAGTTCTGCAAGGATAAGTGTGAAGTATCTGTGCTATTATATATACAACTATAGAAGATAGTGCTCTAAAGGGTCACTAGCTAGTCGCTTGTCTTAGAAAGCTATGTCACCTTTCAAGAGCTTTGGCAATGGTGAGCTTTTTGCATTGCATTAAAAGAAGTAAATCTGTGGCTTTTGATTTAAGATAATATTGATTTCCAAAAAGTTCAAAAACTTCACCATTTGAAAAATTAAAAAGGGATAAAGAAATTGACAGTTGCTCTAGAATCTGTATATACATAGAAATGTAAATCAGAAAGTAACGGCTCCTCCTTTTTGGTTTTTTTGCCACAAGCGATTGTTTAGTGTATTAAGAAATTTAGCATGAGCTTGTAAAGAGTTAGGCTACTCCATATTATCAATTAATTTTGAGTGAAACTTTAACTACATTCGACGACGTGAAGATATCGATGAATCAAATATACAACTACAAAGATAACTATTCTTAACCATTTGACCTTACAAGATTTGTTCAATTTGACTTTCTAAGAACAGAAAATCTTATGCATGCCAACTGTGAAAAGTTCTTACTAAACTGAGAGAGTTTGAAACTACATGAAAACGACTAGAGCCAAAATTTGGTGGGATACTGCTCCATGTCAGTTGGAGGCACGTGTACTCAATTTGAAAAGATTAACCAATTTCTTTGACTGGACATACTGGTGCCCAGAAATTGCAACCATGTGACCTTGAGGTTTTGTGAAGAGATTAGATTACAACCAAAAATTGACTAGGCCATCCAAAGTCTCCAAAAAACCTGTAACTCCATACTCAACTCATATTATAACTCGGTTATTGGGCACTTACGTTTGTTCATGATAAAAGTTTGACTCTCGTTCTCGTGATCGATACTCCATAATTTAGGCCTTCTTTACACACAACAAAATAAATTCAAGTACAAATACATGAATACATTTGTTATAAGCTTAAAGCTGTGCAAAAAGTCTTGGAATGCAGACATCAGACAGGTACAAATAAACATTTGTTAAAGCTGTGCCCCATACAAAACGTGAGCTGTCCAGCCAAATTGAAGAGGTCAGAGAGACTCAACTCAAAGTATATATGCATGGTTGGTTGGTCCATAAAAGCTAAGCTAAAAGTGGGCAGCAGCACTTAGAAAAACAAAAACCAAAAGCCAGCGACCTCAAAAGGGCTGAAAGGTGAAGGTCAAAGCTAAAACAATTTGTATGATTGACATGAAATGACTGGTTATTTTCGTGGGCTTTCATTGTCCAATTCCTTGGAGGAATTACTGTACAACCAACTTGTCCAGTCAAAGGCTTTGCATGCTGCTAAAAGCTTCTTGCCTTTGTTTTCAATTTTTTGGGAAGGGTGCTAGTGAAAAAATAGAGAAGAAAAATAAAATATGACAAATTAATTAACAATGCCTATTTGATAAAAAAATAATAATAATAATTAACAATGCCTAAGTTTTGGCTTTTAATAATTGCCCTGAGCCTAAATTGAAGTCGGGGTGGAATGAAATCCAATGAAAAATATATTGCATTTGGATCTAAATTCAAGGGACAAATGCCCGTCATAGTGGAGTTCGCAACTTCTTGATGACCTTGAAATAAACAACATAATTTTATTGACCCAAAAATAAAAAACAACATAGTTTCTGGACAACTCTTATCAAAGAAATTTATTAAAATAAGAGTTGATGTATGTTTATTAGCTATTAGAGAAAAGTAGAGCTATAACCAAGACGTCCAACCAAAAAGATAATAATAACAAAATTTGTATGGGAAAGCGGTCTTTGAGACGTTAATCTCATTTGAGAATTTGGAAAAAGGGGGCTTTAGGGGATTGAGCATATTGTCATTGTCTCTCTAGTTCTACATGTTCTAAAAGTGCTCCATCAATTTACATTATTTTATTTCAGTCTCTTTACGTCAACATTTTTAATGTGGAGAATCATAGTGGTATTTTTACTGAGTTTTGTTAAGGTTAGTCGTTCACGAGCACGTAGTTAGACTTGGATACAGATTAAATCATTTCGAGAGAGAACACAACCTATTAACTGTATCAAAGTTTCAAAAAACCCTACTATACTTCCTACGAAAACTCCCATCCATTTGTCATATGCAATGTAACCCGCAAATTTTATTCATAAGACTCACCTGCGCCATGTAGGTACTTTAATGCTAGAAATAGGACCTAAAATGTAGTCAAACCTTGTAATCTAAGTCAAGAAGTTTCTAATATGTGATGACCTAGAAATTAAACTATAGTTTAATCATTGTATTAAGATCCAAACAAATTAGAAGTCTCACAACGATGCTTGGATTTCATATAACAATGAGGAAGCAAATTGTTAAATATAAAAAAACAAACATTTTCAATCTTGAGCAAACCAAATAGCCATTACCAAAGAAACTGACAGACATGCTTACATTTCTCTTAAAATTAAAGCTTCGGATTCCGTTTATCACATTGTTTAATTGGAAGCTAAACAAAAATTCTACAAAAACCAAAGTCATATTGAATTTAGTGCAATAAAAAGCTAAAATTTTGAAAGATGCATTTGTCTCTATGTATAATCGTGAACTTGAATAAAATAGTTGTTGCCTTTCTTTATTATTTAGAAGGTCAAACAACAGAAAACTATAGAAAGTTGCTTCAATTTTTAATACTTGATAGATAATTTATTTTACATTAAAAAACAAAAAACATATTGATGCTTGTTTGTTATCAATAAATTTTTGTATAAAACAATAATACAAGTGAAAGCAAACTTTTTGTTCTTACAATTTAGCTGTGTACAACGGGGAAAAATAAACAAAAACAGCAAAAACTAGTTTTTTTAGTTTAGAGTATTATAAGTTTGGGTTTTTGACCGAAATGGTCCCTCAATTATTGCTCGAGTTTCATTTCGGTCTATGAACTAAAATTTTCATTTCAATAGTCTTTCAACTCTCCATTTAGTATCAAAACGGTCTTACCATCAAAGTCTGTCAATTGTTCAGTGAAATAAAGGGGCAAAATTGTCTTTTTCAGGCAAAACCATCTAAAAAAGAAAGAAATTAAAGAAAAAAAACTAAAAAAAAAACTGCACCTAGATATCACCCCCCCCACCAGCCCCTCCAACTTTCTATTCTCTATGATTCCTTTGCTCTCATTTAAAATAAAATAAAAAGTTTTATGGTGGGAATGGGATTTGGTTGTTGGGGTGGGGTCTGTGCAGCCCACCGCTTTGTCCCCTCTTTCTTCGTCTTCTTGGAGTTAGTCATAGAAGATTAATCCTAGTAATCCTAGTAATCCTAGCAATCCCAGTAATATGAAGCTTTGGGTACCCAAGCCTATAAGAGAGATTTTGTATGAGGCAAGGCCATTGAAAACTATAATGGATATCAAAATCAATTATGTGGATCATTGTTGTTTTCTCAGCTACATTCATTACTGTCTCATTTGAGAAGAAATTTATAGCTTCTTAAATGCACATGTGGCAAGATAAAGATGGTTAGCCTTCTCTCATTTTCAAAATCAAGATTTGCAGCCATGTGGGGTGGCTCGGGGAGGGAATAGAGAGTAGAGAGAAGAGAGAGGGAGAGAGAGTCAATTTTGCCCCTCGATTTCACGAAACAATTGACAGACTTTGAGGGTAAGACCGTTTTGATACTAAATGGAGAGTTGGAGGAATATTGAAATGAAAAATTTAGTTAGTGAACCAAAATGAAATTCGAGCAATAGTTGAGGGACCATTTCGGTTAATAACCGTATAAGTTTTCTTTCTATGAAAAATGAGCATATGCAGTAAAAATTAAAATAGTGTCATAACATTATCTTTTCAATCAAATAAATACTGAACTAAGATATAAAATTAAAGACAAGATATATGTTGAGAGTTGAGACCTATACAAAATTTGGTGTCATCTCTAACACACAGAAAGAGACACATGCGAGTTTAGGTTCCCAAAGGGACCAAGGCAAGTTACTCAAGCCAATGAAATGAAGGAGCAAAGGCATCATCCACTTCTGGTTTAGGCTCTTCTTTCCTTCTAATCATGCCTGTTATTTACGGATAATATATTAATTAACTTAATTAATCCCATTTTAAAATGTTGCGGCTACGTACAAAACAAATCCTAAACACACAATTTACTATAGTAATGTAATAACAATAATCGTTGGGACAAAAAAAACATCGTTTCATTGATAATCATGATTATAATCTGCAAATTTCTTAATTGTCTATGACAACTTGTATACAAATTTCTTCATTCTATTTTCATATTATGAGTTTCTAATGTGTAATGTAAATCAGGCAGCAGATTATCTATAAATAAACGTAAGTCTATTTCAAAAGCTTACAGCGCATCATATAAAAAACAAAAAGTAACGATCCACCTCAAATATGGTTCACAAGAGCATAAGCAAAAAGGTTGTAAAGCATTACTTGTGCTATATGCATTACTTGTGTTATAAGCCAACAGGTATAGCCCAATGGAAAATACCTTAATTTGCAAATCAGTGATCTCAAGTTCAAACGTGTGTGTGTAAGAAATCTCACTCCCTTTCCTAATTTTGGCAAAAAAAAAATAATAATTTTTTGCATGCTATAAAAAATTAAAATAAATTAAATAACAATCACCAATTTCATTAATTGATATGGCAAATAAAATATCATGGGAGCTTTAATTTTAAACCATAATATAGTTTACTAATTAGTAGAAAGAAATACAATTTAGTCTAATTAGCAAAAGGCCAAACACCAAAATGTAACAAAAATACCATTACAAAATATGAAAATTACAACATATGCCATTTTCAGTATTTAGTTTTAAACCAAAGCTGAAAAACGACATCAACTTCACCTCCAGAAACCTCTTCAACTTCACCTCCAAAAACCTCTAGACCACCAACCCATTCGTGCGACCATCATCGAAGACCACCAACGATCGAAGCCGATTCTTCATCTCAGTTTCTACGGTTTTCTGCATCGCAAAATAACTCCGAAATTAACCAATTAAACCTCAAAATTTCTGAAATCTTACCCAACTAACAGCTAGATCGTGGAAAATAGCTAGAAAACCATACCTCAATCGAAGGATTTGATACACAAGAGTTGAGAATCTCAAAATTTTCCAGTAAATTCTAATAAAAATTCTATAATTTCAACGAAGATAAAAGCTATTTTGTGTGTAATTACATCCTGTCAAATAACTGGTTTTCGACAATTACTTGATGGATATCCTCCTCAAGTACCTCATAGAAACACTTTGATCTTGAACTCAGCAAGATAGCGATCGTAATTGCTCTTCATCTTGAGCTAGAAGACATTGGAGTTACTGGTGAAGGCCGAAGGGATGAGCAGTTTGAGAATTCCATCGCAGAGAGAGAGAGAGAGAGAGAGAGAGAGAGAGAGAGAGAGAGAGAGAGAGAGAGAGAGAGAGATGAGCAGTTGGAGTTACCGGTGGTCGTCGTTGTTGCGGAGAGAGAGAGAGAGAGAGAGAGAGTCGTCGTTGCTGCGAAGAGAGAGAGAGATCTAATCTGATCAAAAAGGGAGACCAACCCTAAATATTTTAATAAAAAGGGTATAATTGTCTTCTCAGTGATTAATATAAGGTGGGCCAACGAATCTGAGCCTCCTCTTTGGCCTAATCCAAAATAACAATTCTTTTATAGGTATTAAAACCCAAACTAAAATACCCAATGTCTCAAATACTAATTAATAAAGTTAATTATGTCTAATACCTAATTTTCCTAAATATCATCTCCACTCTCTCACTTATTTTCTATAAAATATAATAGTAAATGTAAAAGATAAAAATGAATAATATAATAATGGTTTGTAGACTTGCATTGCCTACTCCCTCGGAGTGACCAACTTTTTTCATGAGGCCAATGGGCAGGCAACATGTCACCTAGGTTGTTATAGTACAATTTTGTCTACTTCATTTGCATACTCCCTTGGAGATGCTAAGAACACTCATAAGTATTCATAAGTCAAGCCAAACGCATTTGCCTTATAATTGAAACACATAATTTATCGTTGATCATGTGTATTTCCGAATATTTCTAAGGAAAACTCACACTTCAGATCCCTCACATTTATGCCTCAGTTTGTCTTGAAATGTTTTAATAAAACTTTTGTAGACTATAATAGCATTTCTATGATCTTGGACCCTTTGATATCAAATACCATCCCTTAGACCATAATTTAGTTGGACTAACACTGAGTCAGAGTCTTACTAAAGCAAAGGTAATGAAGGAGAAGCATATCAAACAACATTACCTCAAAACAACTCTATAAACGGTCAAGTTCCTTGTCAATATCATTAATAGCTTGGTTATATGCCTGCATTGGTAAAGACTGGCTGGTGGTTTGAATCTACAAAAACACCAATATACCACCAAAATACCCGTTAAGGTACATAAAAACGACAACATCGATCATAAGAGTACTTGTGCTTCTAACTTAGGGTTTGCTGCTCTTTGCTCTAGTCATTTGAAAAATAGAATAGAAAATTAAATTTGGAAACTAATCTTGACAATGATCTTGTGCTGAAGGGGGTGAGGATATATACTTGTAACCGGCAAATAGAACATTCTCATCATTGTGCAACTGCCTGATCGATTGTCATAAATTTTCGACACACATGCTAATAATCAAATTATCTCTTGTTCTATTCTCCTAAGAAACCCTAGCCGCTCTCTCCCTCTGTGAGTCCTAAAGGAAAACTCCATAGAGGGTGAAGGAGGAAGAAGTGTCACTGCCCTTCCTCACCCTCATCTCTTCTCGTCTTTTCCTCTTAAGTTAGTGAATAAGCCCACTAGGGCTTGTTGAAAAAAAAAGACCCTTATGGTGGTTTCTTATGAGCCATGGTTAGATTAAAATTCCTCATCACCCCTTTTAGTCTATGTTCTCAATCAAATTCTGCTCCCAAAACTCGCTCCATAATGCCGCTCATGTTCTCTAAATTTGATTTTACGTCGTCTTTGACGGAGGTTACTGCAAATCACCTGATTGTTCTTTGACGAAGTTGTTGTTTTCGTTTATTTGTTCGCTCTTATGCTCAAATAGATTGCTGAAAATCATATTTTCCCCATATTTGTTACGAATGCAGTGGTGGGTGTGGCCACGACGGTGCTTCTTTAGGTGGTGATGGTAGGGTTCTTTTCTTCTAGGCTCATATGTTGTTTTAGAGTTTTGGTTATATTGGGTTTGTGGACTTTGTTTGGGCTTATGGTTAATTATGATGATGTGGGCTAGTAGTTTAGTGCGATTTTTATCTACGTTAGTTTTGTTTTTAGCATGTTAGTTTGTTGACATCTTATGATTGGTATTTTGGATGTCTTGTTAATGTCTTTGATTCTATCGTTGAAGTTTATCTAATGAAGTTTCTATTTAATTATATATAAAAAATTTAAAAAAAAAAAGAAGAAGAAGAAAGGATTGTCATAAATTTTCAATCAATTAGGGTTTGATATTAAGCTTATACAAGCAAACCCCGGAATGAAAAAAAGTTAAAACAGGACATAAAATTTGAATAAAAGGAGATGCATGTCGGAGGATGTTGCCAACGGTGTGGTCCTCTAACAATTGTAAAGGATGCTGCGTTTATGATATTTTTGCCCCTCTTATATGACACCCTACAACAGAGTAAACAAAATCAGGCTTAGGCTTTAGGCCTTAGGCCTTAGAGAGGAGCAGAAAGTTTTCCACAGGGATTAAAATTACTTTTCTTTGCCTTTAGGGACATCAAATCGTTCGTATTGTTCTGGTGCTTTCATGGTGCTAGCTTGGCTTCCTCTTCTCTCTCTCTCTCTCTCTCTCTCTCTCTATATATATATATATTTGGGTTACAGAAGAAGCAAATAGAAAATTGAATCTTAATTAATTAACTCGCACTAAACTTAATAAAACAAATGATTGATTGATTTAATTCAACTATAAAATTAACAAAAACTCAAGAACCAAAACAAACAAAACACACAAAAATTAAAGGGGTTGAAAATCAATTTGTAAAAGTAATAGGATACCGAATCCACCCCTAACAATTAATCCAATCCACGCTCTTATTTACCTATTCGTTATTTAATTCAATTGATGTTATTGATTAGTTTGCCTTTTGCATGAACTGTCGGTTGTATCAGAAAATCTTATGCATGCCAAGTTGCCCACTGTGAAAAGTACTCACTAAAACCACAAAGAAAGAAAAAAGTTAGAAACTATAATATGAAAAGGACTGGAGACAAAATTTGGTGGGATATATTATGTGAGTTGAATAAACGTGTTAACTCAATTTGAAAAGATTAACCAATTGCTTTGACTGGACATACTGGTGCCCAGAAATTGCAACCATGTGACCTTGACGCTATGTGAAAATTAGATTACAACCAAATGTTCACTAGGACATCCAAAGCCACCATAACTTCATAGAAGTTATAACTCACGATAAGAATTTGACTCTTGACTTTTGTCCTCGCGTGATCGATAGTTCATTATCAAGCCTTCTTTATGAACAACAAAATATATTCCAGTATACAAGTCTTGATGCAAAGACATGAACATTTGTTATAAGCTTAAAGCTGTGCAAAAAGTCTTGAAATGCAGACATCATACAAGTACAAATAAACATATATATAGTTATTAGGTTAAAGTTGTGCCCCATACAAAACGTGACCTGTCCAGCCAAATTGAAGATGTCTGAGAGACTCAAAGCATATATGGTTGATCCATAAGTGCGAAACTAAAAGGGGGCAGTAGCACTTAGAAAAACTGATTTCACCTTTTAACCTTTTCTCGTTTCATAACTATCCATGTACTTCAGGAGACATCACATCATTAAAATTCACACAAGTACTTTGATAGCATGTTTACAAAAGGCAATAATCGATATCAGTACCAATTTGCATACCAACAAACAACAATTATCTGACATCTCTTGTCAAAATATGCCTCCTTACAATTCCTTGAATGCCTATTAGTACTCCACTGAATGCTTTGCCACCTCAGCCTGCAAACAGGAATTTAGAGATGTAAGAACGCTCATCATAACATAAGTATTCCTAAGTCCAGTCGTAACACATTTGCCTTACAAATTGAAACACATTATTTCTTGTCAATCGTTTGTATTTTCAAATATTTCAAAGGAAAACCCACACTTCATAACACCCCTCGCATTTACACCTCAGTATGTATTTAAATGTTTTAAAACTTTTGTAGAATATAATAGCATTTCTATGATCTTGCACCCTCAGAAGTTTGATATCAAACACCATCCCTCATTCCTATGATGTTTGGTACTTTGATATTATCAAGTTATTTAAAACAAACTATAATGTGAGTTGAGTTTTTCACTATTTATTACAAGAGGGTCGTATTAGCGTAATATTAAAAGTATTAAAATGCTTTAAATGAAAGTAAAGGTCATGTTGCAATCTGGAAAGCATTCCCAACACCTTAATTTACTTGGACTAACACTGAGTAAGAGACTTAATAAAGCAAGGGTTAAGAAGAAGAAGCATCAAACAGCATTACCTCAAAACAACTCTTTAAATGATCAAGTTCCTTGTCAAGATCATTAATAGCCTGGTTATATGCCTGCATTGGTGAAGACTGGCTGGTGGTGTGAATCTACAAAAAGACCAATGTACCACCAAAACACCAGTTAAGGTAAAAACGACAATATCATACGAGTACTTGTGCTTCTAACTTAAGGGTTTGCTCTTTACTCTAGGTCATTTGAAAAATAGAAAAGAAAATTAAATTTGGAGAACTAACCCTGACAATAATCTTGTACTGAAGGGGGTGAGGAAGCTTGTAACCGGCAAATAGAACATTCTCATCCCTGTGCAACTGCCTGATTGCCACAATATTTCAATCAATTATGGTATGATTGGGCTTATACAAGGAATCTTGGAATGAAAAAAAGTTTAAGACAGAACATAAAACTTGAATTAAAGGAGAATGGCATGCATACATGCGGAGGATGTTTCCAATGGTGTGGTCCTCTCTCTCAATTGTGAAGGATGCTGCGTTTATGATCTTTGTGTCCCTCTCATATGACACCCTGCAAAAGTGTAAACAAAATCAGGCTTAGGCTTTAGACCTTAGAGAGAAGCAGAAAGTGTTCCCACATGGATTAACATTACTTTTTGGTTCCTTCAGGGACAACAAATCTTTCGTATCGATCTGGGGCATTCATGGTGCTGGCTTCCTTATCTCTCTCTCACGGACTGAGGAAAATGCTCCTTCTCTTTTGTGGGGCGTAAATGACTGAATACAGTACCCCAGCAATGTATAGCCTCTTTCGTGGGGATCTGAAAGTGGACACCAAACAAGAGTTAGTTGAGATAGTTATATACGGTATAGACACCACACGAGATTACAGTGTTCTATATAACAAAGTGGGGGAAACATTATAGTCTGATAGTGAAAAAAAAAATTGTATTCAAAGGAAAGGACCAACACAGAAATCAACATAGAAAAGACAAAAGCCAGATGAAAAAAAGTGATAATCGCCGACAAGCGAAACTTCTGCACACCCAGACTAAGGGCTTGGCAGAATAGAATGTATCAAGTATTACAGATTCGCTTATAACCAGAAAGCCCCAATCAAATTCAGTTAAAAATCGGAAATTTGTTGAAATTATGCAGGAAAACCCACAGCTTGACTCGCAGAAATCAGAGAAAGAGAGAGAGTTCGCTTAAAACCAGAAAGCCCCAATCAAATTCAGTTAAAAATCGAAAATTTGTTGAAATTATGCAGGAAAACCCACAGCTTGACTCACAGAAATCAGAGAGAGAGAGAGAGAGAGCACTTACAGGGACAATGGCGTATACGGACTTGTCCTGTGCTTGCTACGGTGACCAGTGACGAAGAAGACGGATAGAGGGAGAGGGATATAATAGGTTTGTGGGCTCGGGAGCTACCAAGTTATGATGGCTATATATTCATGTATATATATTCTTGTTCAATATAAAGAAATAGAAAGATGGGTTTGTTGACTTAAATAAAAGGATAAGTAACTAAAATTTTAATTAAATAAGAAATTAAAATAGCTTCCTCACTTTAAACTCTTCATTGTAGCTTTTTTCCAGAATTTATGCTTGTGGTGGGTTTATGTCTAATTAGCTTTTGTTTGGGTCTCTGGCCTTTTTGTGTTATTGCTAAGATCATTTTTCTTTTAGTCTCACTTTTGTATTTCTTAACAAAACTGGTTTATGACAACAACAACAAAAACCTATAGCGTTTGTACAATGTTTCTGAAAAAATAGATACTAATTTTTCGAATAAAATCATGAAAAACAAAAGATTTTGTACACAATCCATAAGCATTCGACCCAACCTCAAATTTGAACCCTTAGTCCAACCTGGATCCCAATCCTTATATTAGACCCCGAGCCATAAGACATGCACCATAGAATCTGTACATACAATTTGATAAGGGGAGTGGGGATTGTAACTCTAGCGGTTAGGAGCATAAGGTCGAATGCTGAATACCCTCTCTCTTATTACTGTTTGAAAGTCCGAATGCCCTCTCTCTAATTATCATTTGAAAAAATAAAAAAACAATAGTATGCACCAATTTTTAATGTGTCACGTCTTCGTAGTCTTTTAAATTCGAAACGAATGCGTTGTGCTCTACTTGAGTGTAATCTGAAATGCTACTTGGGTTTGTAGATTTTCTGCCTGTTTGACTACTTTTCTTCTGAGAACTTATTTGCTTCTTGTATTGCCTCTAAATTTTGCACCTCAAACAATAGCTTCTTTTCCCCTTTACAATCCATTGATTTTCTTTTCCCTCTCATTTTAGAGCTACTTACACACAATTTTGGTGCCATTTGGGTACACACTAATTCTTGTCCACGTCATGCAGATATAAACGCCTGCGGTTTGTCAAAATTTCTGCACATTTAACCTGTGAAGCCCGCATAAAACTCATCCATGTTTGTCTATATTTGTTCTTCAAGTTTCTCGGATTGCCCAGATTATAGCATCTAAAATGGGTATGAGTTTAAATAAGAATTGAGAAATAAAATCTGAAATCTTAGTACACAACATATAAGCAAATCTAATATAAGCTTGAACTACACCCAAGTAACGGTTTACACATTGTAACTGAATCTTGTCTTATCTTGCGTTTGCTGGACCTTTAAATCAAATTAAACCGTGTTTGCTTAACTTACAAAAAAGTGCTCATCCAAGTTAATCCAAAGTGCAACTTGGATTTGAGTTGGTTGGTTTGTCCAACACAAATGCCTCACCATTGGCACAAAGGATAGTAGAGCAACTCCAAGAGATTACGCCTAACCCAGCCTACCATAATAGGCCTGAAGTCCAACAACTTGAATTAGCAATTGGTTGCCACTAACTACAATATGTGTGTGCTTTTAGTTCAGTTACATATTGTAGAATTCATTCCAGAAATAAAACTGATTGAATTGTGATCATTTGGACAGCACAAAAAGGCAAACGACGAAAACGATAAAGTCAGCTTATTTCCAGTCTCCAAAATTTTTGAATATATCCCAAAATACTATTTAAGAATAGCTCAAGTTTCAGTCGGACAATTTACAACTTTAGTTCCCCCAAAAAGATCCCAATAAACGTTTATCTACAAAGTACGTATTTTCAAAGAGAGAACTCCAAATTTCTCTTCACATAGAGACCAATGGCAACAAAAAGGATAAGAATGGGGAAAACGCAAAATACAAGGGAGCTAGAAACGTTAAGTACTTGGGAGTTTAATAATGACGATACCGTCATAGAAAAATAGAGTCTTACGTTAGAGACTGTACACCTTTTCTGCACGAAGCCTGCAGCTTTCAAGAATCAGATTTGTCAATAACCTCTGCCGGCAAGTTCAGATCAAAAAACCCACCTCCAAGAGCCCCCTTCCTAGCACGCTTTCGAGAAGAGCATCCACTCTCATCTGAACTTCCAGAACCTGAAGGTTGTTCTGGTTCCGTTGATCCTCCTACATTAGAAGCATATTAGCAAAACCTTACACATGTTAGCCTGAGTTATCTTCTATTTTGCATCCATCATATTCCATACATGAGAGAATATACTAAGAAATTCTTTTTCAACTTAAAAGTGGAAGAAAAAAGAATATTGATGGTTTGCAACCCCAAGAAATTTCTTTCAGCAAGTAATTTGCACCCCAAGAAAACATAATATTAACTACATTACATTGCTTTTATTCATTTAAAGAAAAACTCACGGTGACTACTATGGATCAAGGTTTTTATAAGTAAAGAAGTTTTTTTGGGTCATAAAAGTAAAGAAGTTAATCCAAAAGAAAATTACCAAATTTCAATGTCAAGAAGATGTGATGCAATGTTGGAAGTGCTACCAGAACAAGAACAAAGTCAAAGGGATACATGATGGGATGGATAAAAAGACAGGAAAAATGTAATAACCACTGTGAGTGGGTCCTGCAGAGCCCATACGAATTAAAATATAAAAAAGGTCCAATTATCTTATCTTTCTACTGGATTCCAATCAGATATCAGTTCCACGATAATCTATTCAACTAAAAGAAAAGGCAGAAGAAGCTGACCACAATAGAAGCAAAAAAGCCTTCAATTTTCGATATCAACTGGTCAGATTAAAACATTCCCTAAGCAGCAAAAATACTGAACATAAGCTAACATATAATCACTGTAAATAAGGGGAGACCATTATGTTTAAGCTATAGCTACATATACCAAAGCTTTTATTAGCTAATGGAGATGCATGCTAAACTTGAATTGCAATAACTACAAGCAAGAAGAGGCATATTCAAATATATAATATAAGATTGCTTGAAGACCATGAAAACTATAACAGAATTTAGGGTTTAGGGGGGATGCAATCAGGCTCCGTAGTATACCATCATAGCGACTCATAAAAAGTGAACTGGTTCAACTACTACTCTTAAGAATGCTTATACGTATATGCCCTATTTCTTTCACAATTGACGCCATACTTGAATTTTTTTCTGTTAATTAAGCGGATAAGGGAGGTAGAAGAATTCATGGAATCAACTTTACCACTTGTGCCACAATGCAATCGTAGATCTTTATCAGCATTATTAGCTTTATTGACCCAACAAACAGTAAGTTCTGATGCCTTCTCAATGCCCTTTGACTTGTAAGGAGCTATATTGTGGATACCAAGTTGTAGAGAACCCAAAAGATCACTCTCAATGCAGTCATACCTGCATGCAGTTAAAAAAAATCATGTTTTGATGAGAATCATATATGTACACAGATACATTTATAACAGCAAGTTCAATTAAGATATTTTTCTGACTGCCATTCTCACATTTTCTGACACAGGGTATCAGTGATTGCTGAGAGATTGATCACTTGCATCCTTATGTCCATAACTTCATTCTCATTATAATCATCAAAAGGTGCCTCCAAGAACTTGGATAATTTCTCAACATTTTCCTCAAGTTGCTGCTGCTGGTCCTCAAACAAATGCTGTTTTATTTCCCTTTCCTCCTTTGTCATCTCATCCTTAAACAGCTCTTCTCCAAACATGTAAAAAGCAAATGGGTATGAATATGAAAGAACTCTCCTTGACCTGAAAAGTCTGGAGAGTCCATTATTTACCCAGCTGAAATCCCTGAGCCTTGAGTCCTTCTCCTCTGAAACTGCCACCTTCTTTTGTATACTCTCCTTTAAGTTACTTTCAAGCTTAAAGGAATCAGTATGAGCTTTGTAACGGTTATGATAGTGCATATATCGGTAAAGATCCCGCTTTGCACGCTCAGCGTTTTGCTCTTTGTCTTCTTTGTACCGACCACAACTATGACCTGCAATACTTGACCATGTATGGTCTCGACCAGTGGCTCCACCACATAGCCAACTGCATCAAGATGACAGAAAGTACAAATCAGTTTCGACCCCCAAAACAACAGTCAATATATATATATAAAAGAAACAGTCAATAAATATCAAAACCATAATGCAAGTCTTCGTTTATTTTTTAAGTTTGTCAAGCACGGATGACAAGAACATGCATCAAGTTATAAAGAAAGTCTAAAGTACCAAGAAAAATAACATAATAAAATTACAATAACAGTAGGGAGGAATGAGCGGAAAAAAGAAAGAAAGAACCTCACCAAAATGCTTGTCCACAGATACAGCTTACAAGGTTGCAGCCACCATTCTTCTCCACAGGTTTGTGACACTTGGGACAAGGTTTTGTATGGACGGTGATCCAATTAACTGTCTCTGATTCATCTCGGCACTTCTTGGTCCAAAGCTCCCACATCAAACATGAACAAGGTGAATGAGCTTGTGATAAACAACTGAAACAAAACTGCAGACCACAAGTACATTCTATCTCGCAAAACTCATCATCCTCTACGCGTATTGCATTCCCACAATGAGGAGTACTTGGGCACCACTTGACCCTTTTATTGTCCTCAATGTACGACTCAAGAAGAAAACGATCAAATTTCTCAGCAAGATGAGGATGCCTCTTACTGACTAGATTTCTGACCACAGATTCGTCACAAATGGCATTGCATTTGTGAGCCATGCATTTAATGCGCTTACTTTGACCCTCATTTATCTTAACAACAAAATGTTCTGTCCAACCTTTATAAGATAGAGAATACACAGTAGTTACTAAATGATAGAAAAGATGGAACACAGACAGAAAGGGACTTCACATATATATATATATATATATATATATATATATATATATATATATATATATATATATATATATATGCATAAATACACAATGAAAGATAAATCTAAAAATACCATTTGATGAGATAAAAGTACATAGTAATAATCGTATGAGTCCACCAAATGAATAAAGCGAAAGTGCAAAAAATGGGTGGGGTACTTACAACTGTTGCAAAAGCAATGTCCACAGTCCATTTTCGTCGTGTCAACACTAGGTACATCTTCTATACAAATAGCACACATTACTGGAGAATTAGGCAGTGGTGGGTCATGATCTTCATGCTCAACAAGACTTACACCTGCTTCAGAAAACAAGCAAGGTTTTCCTTTCTCTACAAGGACTGCAAAAAGCTTCTCAACATCCCAGCGGTAATGAATAAGCAAAGTCCTGGCATGGTGCTCCCTCAAGAAAAGTAAGTCCATCACCCTACGCAAATCCTCCTTCTGCAAAAAAATAAAAATATACATGCAACCCAATTGAAACATTAACCTTAATGTTTTGATGACAAATTGGTGAGGATTAAAACAGAGTAGTAAGGAAAATTATTCCTACCTGTGCCGACAACAGAGATTCTTTGGTAATTACCTGGAAGGGTAAAAAAACATAGTCAATTTCTAACGAAGTATTGAAGTGGGAAAATAATAAAGCACCTTAATCCAAATATACTCCAGCGATATACACATTTACATTATGTTAGAAAAAATACTACGATCATCTTTGCTTCTGATGGATTGTGCTCAAATACAACTCTGTGTTCTCTCTGACCACCCATTAAAGTTCATAACTTTACCATACACATACAGAGCTAGAACTTATCTAAAAGAAATACCCAACAATAAAGATTATGTTTGATAAAATGAAAGTAACCCTAATTCCAAAGCACCCCACATAAAATTTAGTCTATTCAAATTGAAACGAACAACTTAGAATGACCATCAACCCTTTCATGAAACTAAAATTATCCCAATATATTCATGGATGATGTACTCAAATCAAACAAACAAAACATACACATATTGCCATGCAGACCCATCAAAACTTATGATAAAATAATTGAAATTCAACTCTTATTGATTGCTGGAAGAGCTGAAAATCCAGGGAAAAAAATAAAATCGAAGACCTTAGTTGTGGTGCCCTTCGGCGGAATCCACTGAGGATCAGAGTCTTCGTTCTCGATGCCATCAAGAGAGTCCTGATCGGAGTAGTAGTACTCATCGTCGCTGCCCAAACAATCCTCCATCGATTATCAATCCCCCAAAAAGATTGAAAATTTATTACAAAATTCTCAGGAAAACGAAAACTTTGATCAAAATAGAAACAAAAAGGCGCTATAAGCATGCATCATATGTGTGTATAGGCGAATTGGGGATTATTCTCAATTGGGTTTTCAGCCGAAGAGAGAGAGAGAGAGAGAGAGAGAGAGAGAGAGAGAGAGATTGAATTGGGTAGGTTTTGGAAGCCAAGGGCTTCGCGTGGATTATGTAGGAGGAGTTGGACGACGGCGTTTTAGCTGGCAGGGAAGTGGAGAGATCGATCTAGTTGTAGTTGTGGATTTGGGGTCTGAGTCTGGGGAGAGGTTGGGAAGAAACTGAACTGGAAAGTCTGAATGGGAGATTATGGGACGAGGCCTTTGCTTTATGCTACTCTCTCTCTCTCTCTCTCTCTCAGCTGAGTTTGTGTCACAAATTAAAAACCATTTGAAATACTACTAGCTAACAATTACCACACAAAAAACACACTAAAAAGTAATATTTTTTAATTTTCATAAAAAAAGATTTATTTCTTTATTTATGGACCATAATTACATGTAGTTATTATCCCTTTTATCTTTACTTTAACATATTAAATTGGTCATCAATATGAGTATCAACGTGTTACTAATTCATTTGTTATAATACGTACATTAGTAATATTTCATCAAGATGTCATGTTATTATGACCCTTTTGTTTTATCACATTATGGCCCTATAGTTTAGGTTCACACCAACAAAAAAAAATGTAATTGGCCCTATGTTTTTATTGTAAAAAATGTGGTGTTGTTAAGATTTTAAGCCTTACTATAAATACATAAAGATAAACACAAGTAAATAGATTCTCACTGATCGTGTTCTAGTAAGACGAAATAAGACAAACAGCACCATTAAATTAAGGAAAAGAAAATTCAAACGTTATAAACCCAAAACTTTAAAATAAAGAATTATAATATACCTATTTAAATTTAAAAATTACATGGGTAAGGGGATAAGGATATATGGAAGTAGGGAAAGTAGGTGTGTTACACTTGTTCGTTCCCGCCCTATTAGGGTCGGGGCTCCGAATTGGCGGGCAAACTTACCGTTTATAATTATGGAAGAAGAAAAATAATTACAAATTAGGAATATATAAGAGAGAAGAAGTACATTGAATAAAATAATATTATTTGGTTCTGACAATCAACAGCTGGAGTAGCTCAGTTGGTTAGAGCGTGTGGCTGTTAACCACAAGGTCGAAGGTTCGAACCCTTCTTCTAGCGTACTATCTCTTTTTCTTCCAATTTTTGTTTTTGACTTTTTGTGAAAGTCAAGGAAACCCTCATTGTTCTTCATTACTGAGTTTGCACGTTGACGGCTTCTCATTTAAAAAACAAGAACTAACTTGTAAGAAAGAAGAAATTTAGCATCTTCCTATAGCTTGAGACTCGATGCCTTTCTTACAATCCCAGTCTCCATCTTGTTTGGTTCTCAGGAAAATTCATCTTGCAAAAAGCTTATTAGCAGATTTTCTCCTCTTTTGAGTTGATTAGCTTAAACATATTATATTGTAGCAGAATGTAAATCATCATAAACTTGTTTCTAACGCCGCCTCCCCGGAAGGGACTCCTCCGATCTAGTTCTTCTTTTTGGTTGTTATCGACGCATCAGCACAATCCAAGAGTGAAGCAATAGGAGGTGTTGCTTGGCACGCACTCTGTTGGGAGAATGCTTTAAATGGTCTGAAGAGTAGAGAGTCATACTAGTATTCCCCAAGCTACCAATCATGGAACCACGGCCAATTTACAAAGAGTGTTTGTTTTTAGTCAATGCAATTTGCAATGAAAAGAAATACAACTTTCATTCAAATATTTCTGGGTATTACAGGTTAAAATGGTTGAATAAAAATGTTTGAACTCTGCTTCAATACAACCAAATGAACATTACACCAGGAAAATGATGAATACAAGGTACAATCAGTTCTGAGTTCTAACAATTGAGCTCATCAATGTTGGTTCGAAAAAGATAATCCTCACCCTCTAATTCATCTTGAAAAAGACAAATAGATGGGATCTCTAACTTCTCTTTACTAGATCCTTTATCATCCAATGATCTTCTTCCCTGAAACATTAATGATATCATTAATCACACAACCTAGGATTCAGCGGGCCAAATGTCGATATATAAGCCTCAACAAGTACGCCAACAATTATCTGGACTAACCTTCTTCAATGTATAGAAAAAATAGTGAAATCCATCACCGAAGGTACTCCACTCCACAGACCAGGTAAATTGTGGAGCCTCAAAGAAAGGGCGCCTGAAATGCGGCTGTGGGATAACAATCCAAGTTAGAATACTAGCTTTTGTAATTAAGAAAAGATTTTGAATTTATTTGTATAACCTGGCCAAAGGAAATTGAGATGTAAATGCCATCTGGTTTTAAAACCCTATGTACACCCTCAAGCATCTTCATGACCTTGGTTACGGTTGCAGGCCGTGGATTCCATGGGTCACCACTATCAACGAACAGTACCTCCTTCATAATGAAAAATAGATTATATATACCCTTGTCATTTAAGGTTTAGGTGGTGAGAAAGTTACAACAATATTGACGATAGTAATAACTGATAACACGACTTGAAACTAGACCACATATAAGGAAAGCCATCTTAAATAGTATGTTTACCATGGTTCCTTTCTCAATAACAACATCAAAACACTCGTTGCTAAAAGGCAGGTCTAGCATGTCAGCTTCCAGAACTTTTATTTCTGATAATAAAGAATATTGGAAAAGATAAATAAGATTTTCCATTTGTTGCAAATCAACTATGTTTCGACAACTTTGACCCAAAAGAAAAAAAGCTATGTTCAGACAATCAGTTCAAACAGAGTCAAAAAAGAGTAAGGAAATTCCAAGGGAACAAGAAAAACTGTGATGGGATCTCAAAGAAGTCCATTGCTCACTTTGCTCTAGAATATAAAAGGTTTCTAATTTAGGAACAGGAACACCAAAACATTAAACAGACGGCATAGGTAGGTCCAATAAGTCAAGAGTCCCTCCCAAGATTAGGCAGTTCAAAGTTAGCAGTGAACAACCTTGGATTCTGCTCTCTTTTCAGCCCATCAAAAAACAAAACACACATAATTGACAGATTTCCACTTTTCCCCATAAATAGTTTCTAAGTAATGACTAGTGATTATTTTTATTATTCACCCTCCTTGCATATTATCAGAAATCAGAACATACATAAATAGACGTAATGAATACATAATACATACACATCATATATATCTATATGAGGCATAAATACATTCACTAATTGTACTACTTACAGTTTTTTAAGTTTGGTGCTCCACATACAGAGGCAACATTACACTTACAATTAACCACTCACTTAGAGCAAAGAAATTTCAAGCTGTCAAAAACCTTGAAACCCAAATCGCTTTAAAACAGAAAAAATGAAGGGAAAAGAAATAGGGTCTTAGAATAAGTAAATAAACAAATACTCCTAATGCAGATATTTTTCAGAATATCAAACAGCACACCTTTAAAACCTTTAGACAGTAACTTCTTCTGCATGTTCTGCACTGCAACCGCGGACAGATCAATGCATGTTATTTCAGTAACCCCATCTTTATACAACTCTTCACACAACTGTGAATTTCCACACCCCAGCTCCAAGACCTGTATTACAGTCATTACTCATCACTACTGCTTTATCCAACTCTTCTAATTGTTCCATTAATGTAAAACCGATAAACTCGATGCTAATTCTTATAGAAACAAACAAATAAATCCGATGTGAATGAACCAACATCCAGGCAAGTTGTTGCAGATAACAGAGTTGAAATTTTCCTTTGAAATTTTTTGCATAGCAGGAGCTCAGGACGATCAAGGCAACAAAAAGAGCGATATTAGACATAGGAGTCTATGCAAATCCTATATAGAGGGTTGAATTCATTTATATCATGGTTTCAACTCCACCCAGTTTGAATAATCCATCAATCAATCAATCAATTTAACCCATTAGTAAAATACCATTCCCTTTATGCATCTTCCTAACAAACATTGATTAAAATACCCCAAACCAGAAATAATTTCTGGTTAGAAAGGTAGAAAACATACATTCCCTGTACATCATACATACAACGTAATATGCATTAGAATAGATTGATGAAACCCAGAATACACATACAACCTGCAACTACATGCTGCTCTGTGAGAATTATTACTAAGAGAGAGAGAGAGAGAGAGAGAGAGAGAGAAGAGAGAGTAAAAATCTTTACAGAAGAATTGGGAGTGATATGGGATTGAATGAGGTGACGGAAATGAGAGTAATCCTTGAGCCACTCGTAATGCTCCTCAGTAGAAAATCGTTCATCCCTGAAACAACAAGAGCAACATTAATGGAATTATCCAATAAAGATAGGGGTAAATATGGGAAGAGAAAAATACAATTACCAATATTTAGGGTCGAGGTAAGCTGGAGCAGTGGATGGGCCACCGCAATTTTTGTGAGTTCCGTTCGGGTCCTGTCTTGTACCCATTTCACTGTCTTCGGGTTTTCTTCTTCTCCTCTACTCTGGTCGTCAGCTTCACCAGCTAAAATCCTAAAACCCCTTTTCTTTCTTACTATTTTTCTCTCTCTTTTATGATGTTTCCAATTTTGGGCCGATTCCTAAACCCAACTGAATACTCAGCTCCGGAGGGGACAAGTTGAAAGCCCATAGGTTTCTTTTTTGGGGTGCCATTTTTTTATACAAACGATAATGGGGGAGGGGAAATCAAATGTAGGACCTCGAGTGAGAGGTAGATACTCTTAACCTTGACCTATAAGTCTCTTGCTTTTAAGAAAAATTTTTAAACCAAAAATCTTTACCCTATTCTTCTGTCTAAGGATGATAATAATCCCTGTGAAATGTTTGTGTGTAAAACCCCCCTTTCTCAATAGCTCGTATTAAAAAAAAAAGTATAATAACATGGATATAGATTGTCTTACAAGATTTTGATTATTTTGCCTCTTAAACGCGCAAATACAACTAAAAACCGGCTAACATTCTGGACATTTAGCAAATACAACTAAAAACTGCTAAGTCGCCCGGAGAGGGTAGTAACATATTAACATAAAATTTAACTTTTGATCCCCTCTCCTTTTGATCAATTTTTTTCTCTATATAAAATGCACTGAAGCTTAAATTTTTATATTGCATTTGTGTTTATTAAATTTGTTTAAGCCATATCACAAATGTTGTGCTGTGTTTCAAGTTCTTGGAAACTTAACATAGGACTCATTTAATCGAGCCGAATTATGTTGCTGGGGGTGTGCATATCGAGTACATAGTCTGAAAGAAGAAGAAAAATCTGAAACATAAAAACTGTAACATATACAACGTTGGTATTATATTAGAACATCCATGAATAATACTCCCGCAATTTCAGTTGCTTCCTCTTCATGAATATGTAAACTTGCCAAACCTTGCATTCAAAGTCCAAATTTACTCCAACGGCTCTGTTGCAGTGAAGAGCTTATGGTTATTCCTGCACAGAAAATGGTTTAGCCTCAATGTAAAGAGAAAGATTGATTTGCATTCGGAGATGAAAAGTACGATGAGCTTTGAATCACTACCGTGCTGTTGAAGGTATCAATCGGAGACCCATTATTTGCAACAGGTTCTGAGAGGGCTGATAAGATTGGAGGAGTTGGAGTAGGAGATGATAGGATTGGAGGAGTAGGAGATGGTGATGCAGGGGGCTTGAAGTTGTCATATCTGAAAACATAGCATGCCCACAATAATTTTGATACCTCTATGTCAGAACAATATAACTATAGCAAAAGGCATGTAATATTGTAGTAAGCTAAGGAGCAAGGACAAATAACACCTATATTAATTTATGATCGAAGTGCTCACGCAGGGGACTAAAGTTGAGGGACAAGGGAGGGAGGACACATTTAATCGTTCGAATTGAGACAATTATTGAAATCAATAATTCATTGAAGTGAACCCAGCCCTTGCCCTCAATTTAAGTCCCTTAGGTAAGCACTTCTCTATATTAAGGAAAACATCTGTATTACCAACAGACTCTTGTAGTTATTTCCTAGAAAAAGCCATTGCATTACTGGTTGATTGTAAGTTTACCGAATTGAAGAGCACAAGTGAACAAAGTAACAAGAAGGAAACTACACTTCGTTTGAAGACACTCTACATTAGATCACAAAAAACTTACACATAGTAGGGTGAATGATAATGAGTTGAACTTTGTGGAGAAACCTCTTCAGCAACACTGTTTATCACAGCCTCTGTGGAATCATTACCTCCACTTGATTGTGAGACAGCTTCTACCGGAGTTGAGGCATCCAAGGGTGTTTGCTTGGGACCACTTGGTATTGGGCTTGGAGAGCTCGGTGGCTTCAAATCCTCATAACTATCAAAATCATATCAGCTCATACAGAAATTGTCCCATATCTATGATGTGACAGGAAAGCATTAGAAAAAGCTTACGCAACATAAGGCGAAAGAGGCCTTGTTATTAGTACTTCTTGTGAGGTTGGTTTTATCTCATCCACGGCAGTTGTCGTATCCACTGAGCTGGTTTGAGCATCAGAAATGGTCTGTGACACTGCATCAACAACATTATCTTTTTGAACACTAGGTGGAGAGGGAGAAGGGGATGAAGGCGGTTTAAAATCCTCATATCTGCAAAATAGCCAGAACAGTAAGAATCAAACATGATTGACAACAACAGAAGCAATGATATTTGAAGAAAAGTTCTTTTTGAATTTTGGCCCATTTTTAATAGGCATTGCAATTTGTAACATGTCTCATGACCTGACTCAAAGGAACCAAACACAAATTGCCACCCCTAAATTCTTTGGATTCTAGACCCTTAGGCTCATTATATACCTAAGTTTAACACCAGTGTCAATGATGTTCTTATTAAAAGAAAGTTAGATAATGTAATTTTCAATATCTAGTATACAACTTACGAAGCATAAGGCGAGAGCGGCCTTGTATCTTTCGCTTTTGTCTCAATGTCTTCTTTCTCTACAATGGTTTCTGAAGCTTCTTGAAGAGTGGTGGCTGCGGGTGCTGCAGGCCTAGCATCTGCATCACTTGCTTTGGTGGCAACATCAGTAGTGCTTGGGGATAGAGTAGGAGATGTTGGTGGTTTGGCACTCGTAGAAGGTTCTGGACTAGTAGCAGGTGCAGTACCTAATCCCTGATGACACCAAAAAGAAATTCAATTTGACTCTGACAGTCTTTTCAATTTGCTTTAGTGATATTTCCTGACACCAACATTTCCCTTGCCATCAGTCATTGGTTAGAGGATGAAAGCCAGAACACAAACCCACCTATCCATATAGATGCCTGCCCACCCTCATGTATAGAATTAATTATTTTCTTAGAGGATAAGGGCTGCACAGAGGGAATCAATTTCTGCTTCAAGACACCACATACTTTCCTTTGTCAAATTGAATAAGAAAAGTTTCATAAACAGGAAAGTTCAATAAAAGAACAGAGATATTTATCTTCAGGCTTTATGGTAATTGGATTTAGAGAACTCATGAAGTGATAACAAGAAAGGTGAAAGGTGAAAGCTAGATAACACAAGAAGTAATAAGGGAGCTCCAGGATTCACTCAGAAGCTCAAGGATCGCATATCAAATTTTCTTAAAGAGCTTGAACTCTTTTCTGCCCTATTAGGAAAAAAGTGACCAAAATTTCTTTGATTACTAAATATTAGCAAAAGAAAGAACAAGCATACCTTTGGTGGGTAAGTGTCAGCACGTTGAGATGGTATCTTTGCAAGAAGGTCTTCCAGGGGAGTCAATGGAGCAGTTGTTTCTGCAATTACTTCCACTACTTTGAAGTAAGAAACAGCACGATTTTTGGCTGCAGATGCCAGGAGCTCGGCCACCTGAATTGATTAATGTAACTTACTTTTACTGTTGATCGATAAATTCCAAGTTACTCAAACCAAATTCAGATATAGATGTCTATATATAGTTCCAAAAAACTTAAAGAGGAACAAAAAGTGGACAAGTCAGAGTGATCAAACAAAGCAGTACACAAATCTCATGTGTGAAGGTATTGAAATGAACTTCCAGATGAAACTATTGTTTTGCATAAAAACAATAAGGTGTCATTGTGAGGAAAAACCATACTATATAAAAGTCATCCAGACTAGACTAATGCAGGAAAATTTTATGACTCTAGCATTTGATCTTTTCGTGTTTTATCATCTTCTTTCCCATGTGTGGATACATTATATATGACATGAGTCAACATTTTCATTTCCGAAAAGAAGCAACATGATCAGAACAATCTTTGATTTATCTGCACATAATTTAGTAACAGAAAGATTGAGTTTTAACAGAATAACACAAAACACAATGCCTGTTCTACATAGGAATATGGTAATAAAATCACGAAGACACAACAGAATTGCAAGATAGATGTGCATTTTTATAATTTCTAATGAATTATTCAAGTGAAGTTTTTTCATTGGTACGAAAAATATATTTATGATGCAAATTTACTATTGATAACGTTTACTATTTGAAATTGTTTAACCATTAATTTGATGTTCATATTCATTTTTATATTCAAATTCATTTCTATATTATTCTCATATTAACCATTATTCATTTCTATATTAATTTGAAGTTCATATTAATTTGATGATCAAGTGAAGTCTCTTGTAAAAAAACTGTTGCATTGACCTCAATTCTGGAAATTTTATATAGGTTGCCAAATTATTATTCTCATAGTCCTAGAGAAGAAAGAAAAAGCAGGAGTTCTCAAAAAATAAATATGCCCTGTAATATGTTGGATTCAGATAGAGGTGAAAAATAATAATGTTGTTAGCTAACAATCAAAAAGGGTTTCATTTTGAATAAGCAGATTATATGTTTGAAAATTTTATGTACTACTTGTGGATTCTGAAAAAAAATGTTTAACAGGTTAATGCTGAAAACAGAAACATCACTGCATGCTTAAGTAAACTTTACGGAAAGAATACCTGGAGGTTTGAAACTTGACCACCAAATAAAGTATCTTCCTCTGAGAGGGTAGTATTATGAGTTTCCTTGTAAGCGTCAGTGGGCCGTTCCATTCCACCAGGTCTCACTATCTGAAGAAAACCACGCATAAGGACTAAAAGCACCTACAAGTTACAACCTCTCTGTTTCATTAATTTATCTGCAGCTAATACTATGAATACTCACAGTGTAGGGAAGTCCACTGGCTATCAGTGCTTCTTCTGCCTTTCTTTTCCAAATCAGGACTCCCCAAAATAAACTTTGTAAAAAAAAGAAAACAGAGTAAATTCAGTAAAATAAGAAACAAAAGAAGCTTAATTCTCTCAAGTTCTTAGGTCAGCTATAGCTGATTTATCTGAAATGTTTACCAAAAGTGTAAGTAAAGATAAAAGCTTGAAGACTTACTTTAGAATAGCTGCAGGAAATCCAATCTTGTTTGTCCCCAGAGAGGTAAGCAATATGAAGTGGTTAACTTTTGCAACCGTTGCTGTACATCATTGAATACTCAAGATTTTCACATTTTTTAGCATTAAAAAAAAATACATAATTGGTTAGATTGAGTCAAATATTAATAAAATTATTATCAACAGGAATATCAGTTGCCATCAATGCATTACACTCCCTCCTATCTTCCCTAAGCAGAAAAAGAATATTGGGTTCTTGGTAGGTCACAACTTGAGGAATACTTTCCAAGTATAAGTACAAGGCAAACCAGAGCATGTGTGTGTTTATGATTGAACGGCGAAGTACACCAGAATATGGTTTCAGCGAAATTTAAAGTTTATACCAAAATGCTTCAGAAGCTTGGCTAGTCCCCCCAAAATGGTATTTTTTCTAGGTCTTAGGTGTAAGAAGAGTTCTACCTAGAGGTAAGGAAACTAATAATATCAACAAAACTATCAAAAAGGGGGTGGAGGGTAGTGAAGTTAGTCATATTGTTTGCATTTAAACTTCTTCTAGGGCTGCAAAAAAAAAGCACCATGGATAAGACCAAAGCCCCAATATGGTGACATCAAGTAAAACTATCATTAACATAGTACAGGCCGATTTGACAAAAAGAAAAATAGTATAGGCCGCCAGTGAAAACCTTGCTTACCTGCCTCAATAAGGTTTTTGGTAGCTAGATAGTCAATTCGATATGGTCCAGTAACATCAAAAACTTCCTTCTCGCTCGCACCAATGCAGCACAACACAACTGATGCATTGCCCAATGCTGGGCCAATCTGATCTGGTTTCTCTAAGTCACACTCCACAATTTTAAGCTTCTCTACAACTGGGCTAAAGATCAAAAGCTACCTGTTATTTGCTATAAGCATATACTGTTAAAGATAACATCTCTTCTCCAAAACTACACCACTTTTATTTTTCACTTTTCTTGTCTATTTTCCTTAAAGCTTTACAAAAACCAAATGCAAAGAAATTGACAGTTCTAAAATTTTTAATCTTACATTGAGTTCCTTCACCGTTAAGCTTCATTTGTTTAACACTCTGCAGAGGAGTTAATTTCTCATTATAAATCTGATTTAAGGAAAAGTAGTACAAAACTAATAACTCCACCAATCAAATTCGTACTTGCACAAGAGTTTCTGCTCTCTGAGCACTTCTGACACCAGCTCTGACCTGGAACCCAAGTTTCAAAAGCTCCCTGAATAGGAGTACGAATGCTTAGCAATTCTAATAAACCAAGTCTCATGTTGAAAAAGTATTTTCACCTAAAAGGGGAGTGAGAAGTAAAGTATAACCTCACTGTTCGTGAGCCAACTTTACCAGTAGCACCAGCGACAAATGCAAGATTCTCATCCTTTAGATCTACTTCTTTTGAAGTTGGCTCAACTATCTCTGAGCTGAACTTTGCGGTGCCTTGTAAAAACAACAAACGTCAGTTACATATAGGTGAGGAAAGAAATACATTGATTACCAATTTACCGTATTCAGCACAGCACAAACAGAACAAAAGCTCCTTAATTTTCTTTCACGTAATGGTGAGAAAATATTGTGACATGAAGTAGGAAGACTAAATTTTAAGTCACTTCCTTACGCTTCCTACAGATTCTTTACGCCAAATCATTCCGGATAACGAGGCATTGCTCCATCAGGCTGGTAGTCGGGTTATGCAGCTACAGCATATTTACTTACAAGCACTAATGTCAAATTTTCCAGGTTAACGGGCCGAGAGCCCACTCCAACAACACCGATACTGTCCCCACTTTACCACCTGCACAATCCTCAGGTGTGGGGTTTTATCACAAAAGGCCTCGGTGCTAGTTAGAGAGGGGTATTTCTATTTAAACTACTTTCTCTTTGGCCCTCTGGCCGATGTGGGACAACAATGAGTTCCAACAACTAATTCATAATTCACATCTTCAAGAGTACCTAATTTAACTAGGTCTCACTTCCTAAATTGGAAGCTAGTCTAATAGAGAAACTAGTTGACATCGGTGCCCAAAAGAGTTTGAGGCCTGTGCAAATATCTCTAAAGGTTAAAGATCTTGATATAATTGTGGAGTTTCTAGACCATTGACTCTGGAGAGTTAGTTTTGCAGCTCCCAAACTGTTCATGTTACCTGGAGTTCTCTGGTAAATATTCCAAATTTTAGTGCAAACAGATCATAACTATGTGAGGGTTCCTACATTGCAATCCATTCCAACGATTAACTAACGCAAACTAAATTGCCTTTATCCATTCTTTTAACGTAGCCTGATTATTCGTTCTAGAATGTTGTCTGGAGAACTTGGAAACAAGATGCAGCTGCTGAAGTAGATAAAATCCTAGTACATTTTGAGGGTTCAATCATATCATTGCTACATTTTTACAAATGCACAGGGAAATACAAATAAAAACATAATGAAATCAGAAAGTCCAGAAAGAAAGAGCATCATATGGTAGAAAGAGAATAAACAAACCCATCATATTATGCATTAATCTTCAAACCATAAAAAACCCATTTCAGGAAAACATTAAAAAGAATAATTACATACCTGAAGCTTGAGCTTTGATATGAAGAAATCCAAGCTTCCTGGCATGTGGGTACCTCTTGGAATTGGAAAATTTGAGGACCTGGCCACGCAGAAGAGGTTTTTCTGTAAACCCACTGTGGGATAAAGAGGGTATTGTGGTTACAGTTGGTGAGTGCATGGAGCAAGCCTCCATTGCAATGGAATTCAAGTGCTCAGTTCAGTGGTCACCAAAAGTCTAGAGCTTTAAACAATTGGAGACAAATAAACGGTTTTATTATCTTCTGATACTTTTTTGAGTTTGGCAAATGTGGCACCCTCCACAGTCCATGGATATGATGGACCCCGCGCCAAATTTCCCCTGTCAGTGGCTTGGCGGCTGTAAATTGGCTACACTTCTCTTTTTTCTTTTTCTTTTTTAAATAAATGAAAATGCGGAAAGACAAAAAAATTGAATCAAGCCGGTATTGAAAATAGGTGGATTAAAAAAGATATTTTTCAGTAATGGATAAAAATAAATCTATTTTTTATTTATGGTGAATTACAATTTTGATTTTTGTAATTTGGCATTTTCAGTATTAAATTTTTATATCTAAAAAAGTTTAGAAGAAGCGCCAAGGCATATCAAGGCCTCTTTGATGACTTAGCCCCTCTTTTTTGGTTTTTACAGATTAACAATCAAGAGGAATTGTTGACAATGGGGTACTCGAACCTAGGCTTGGATAGCGAGGAGAACGATCCTTTCCAACTCAACCAAACCTCGTTGGCTTTGGCATTTTCAATTTAATTCTTGTAGTTATTGTTCTAACAAGTGAACATGTCTTTCAATTTCACCATAACAGTTAAGAAGAGAGCAAAGTGTGAGGACATGATGGAAGGCTCTGATAGCTTGACTGACATTCTGTTTTCTTGGTCTCTCCAAAACATTCTTAACGAAAATCTTTAAGATAACAGTATTGACCATAGCACTTTCTCGAGCATTTTGTTTTCATCTCTACATGGCATGTTATATATCGATTGACTTATGATAACAATATATATATTTTTTTGGGTCAAGAACTTATGATAACAGTATTGACCATGAAGTTATATCAGAAAGAACAGCAGCACCAAAAGGCAGAAGAGGGATTCTACGGTGTTGAGAGCAATACATTCAGACATGTTAGTCCGCATAATGAGGCTGAGGTGATTTCTGCTTTTTCAACTAATAACGTTACTGCTTTGCGCCAGCTTTTCATGACAGTCAATCCCGAACTCTGTTTTGCTGTCAAGCAACATGTTTCACAATTGAAAAGGTGAGCGGATTATTCGAATAAAGATGTTTGCTCCCTTTTTATTTCTATAAAAGTAGTTTGTTTTCTTCAGAAATATTTTCGTTTGATAGAAAACTTCCTTCTTACTCTTTCTGCCGAAAGTCTCTGTTATAAAGCAATGGCTTTCTTTTGGGAAGGGTGCTCTGCCTTCTTATTTTCTGGTTTTTAATTTCTTTTAGGTACAAATCAGAAAAATAATAAGGGCCTGTTTGGGTGAGGGATTTGGACAAGGTATTTGGGCCTTCATGGGATTTACAATTCCCTATGACCCAATTACCTTGTTTGGCAACCCCATTAGTAACTTCATAAATGACTTGGGATTTGGAGGAGGGACTTGTAAAGTCCAAACCCCCTTCTGAAATAACGCCTCCCCACAAGCTACTTTGAAATTTTCTCAACGCTCGAACCGAACCACCACCAACAGAAAAATTAATAGGGGTTACTAGAAATAAAGGTTCAGCAGTATCAAAGAACAAAAATGACATTGACTTCAGTAAGGAAGAGAGAAGAAGGGGGGTTAAGGACCTCTATGTTTTCTTTGATGTACATCTAACAATGGTCTCCTTAGAACAGTAAAATGAACCTGCAATTTCTAATGGTAAATCCACTATTTTTCTTATTGTGATTACATCTGGAAAATTAAGTGTCAAATTTAAATCAAGAGATGAAGAAGATAACCACTAAGAATTAAAGTGAAGGTACACGTGATCTTGATTTTTGTCTGCAATGGCTGAGTCAATGGTAGCTTTGAGCAACTTGATGGCACAAGAACATGTTCTTGGTTTTATGAGAGAGAATGTGATTTGGTTGGAGTGATTTTATTTTTATTTCTGCTTTTAGTTTTTGTCATTCAAGTAAAAATTAATGTATCGTACAGTTTTTTTATTGTTGGAATTTATTGTATAGTTATAGTTAAATGATGACATATTGATTTTTAAATTAATTTTGTTTCAACTTTTCCATTAGATTTAAGAATGAGTGACCACAACTTCCTTGGATCGTAGGGTCCAAGAGAACAGGACTGTATAATGTTTTTTTAGCCAACCTTTAGGAAGGCGGAGGAGGGGGAATAAATCACACATACACACACTTTATATCGAAAATAAAAACAAAAATTAACACGCACTCACATGTACTATGGCTTGAACCCAAGAAAGGCTGGGTAGAGGCTATGCTCTTTACCACTATATACTAGTGGGCCACTCGCAAGCATAACACATATATTGAAAAAGTAAATGTTGATGTGAACAAAGGTTATACAGGCCAGTGAAAAATAATTACTATGTGGTTGAGATTTGGAAAATATCATATACTTCTTCCATTTCTACTTCTCCACGTATAAAGCATATGCTTTTTACTCATGCATGTACTTCACATAAAGAAATGAAAACGGTAAATTACTCAAATGGTACTTAAATTTGTACTCGATTTACATTTTGATCCCTCAACTAAATTATTCGTTCAAATGGTCCATTAACTATATATTAATCGCTCCATTGGTCCCACAGTCTAATTTTCTTTTAGATTTAACCAAATTTTAGGGTAAATACGACTTTTCATAATTAACAAATAAAGTAGGGTTAAAATAAATACTATTGAGGCCCAAAAAAGTCACGGGAAGCCCAAAGACATTTAAAGCCCAATATAACATATAATGTTGGTCATGTGTTAATCCAAGCTATATTTTGGGAATTAATTTATTAAATAAATATAGAAATAGTATGCATGTCATGCCAAGCCAATAATACATTTTTCATATGTCAATCACCTACCAAGCTTACATGAACCCAAGTCATGTGGTTTACGGGGCTTGCACGAGGGATTGTGGTGTAGAAGGTTACAGAGGTCCACAAGGCCCACGGAAGCTCTTAGATAATGGAGACTTTGGGCTAGCTACTTAGGAGCACCAAAGTTCAAGCCCATTACTTAGAGTTCTCCAATGTGGGTAAACAAATGAGATATTTTTCAAGCACTTCCTTTTACCCATAGGAAATAGTCATTTTTCAAATGCCAAGTTTTACCTGTTGGAAACAAGCCTTTTCCAACAGTCCCTATTACCCATTGGAAACAAGCCAATTCCGATACTTCCTTTTACCCATAGGAAATAGTCATTTTCCAATTCCTAGCTTTACTTGTTGGAAATAAAAATGTCCCAATGCTCCCTTTTACCCATTGGAAATAGACTAACTCCAACACTTCTTTTTACTTATTGGGAACCAAAGAGAGCCTTCCCCTTCTATAAATTGGGAGGCATTGCCCAAGCAAAATCAACATCTCTTGGTTACTACAAGCCTCCCAACAACCATGAGAACTCACATTTCTTCAGCTGTTGCAAGCGTTCTAGCAGCCATCAACCCCCTTCTTCAGCCATTGGCTCTTCCTTTAGCTGCTGAAGCAACACAACAACTTCTTGCTTTGGTTGCTGCAAGCATCCCAGCAGCCATCAACCCTCTTCTTCAATCATCATACCTACTTCCTAGCTGTTCCAAGCACCCTAGCCATAACCTCCTCATCTTGAAATCCATCATCTTCTCTATAAAGCCTCACCGAGCATAACTCCAAGCTTTTCCTTCATTCCAAGCTATAAACACCATAGCCTTCAAATCTCAAGATTTTCCTCCCATCTTCCTCTTGAAACTCTTAAATTCTCATAGTCTTAGTCACAAACAACAAATTATCAACACCCAAACTCAAGCAAATCCAACACCAAGCCAAGCACATGCATTCTCATTTGCTAAACTTGTGGATCTTTAGCTCCCACACTTTAAACTCTCATGTCAAGCTCATATAATCTCATATCAACATCAGCAAGTCATCTTCAACTCTTTATCAAGCTGCCGGAAATATCAGCAAGTCATCTTTAACTTTTTGTCAAGCTGCCGGAAACATAAGCAAGTCATCTTCAACTCTTCTTCAAGCTGCTGGAAACATCAGCAAGTCATCTTCAACTCTTCGTCAAGCTGTCAGAAACATCAGCACCAAACACACAGCCACTAAAAGAAGAACAGAGTACTCCCCTGGGACTTGCTTTTCCCTCGGGATGCTTTGGGCCTAATCCTCGCTAACTTAGAAAAAGGGGCAACGAATGCTTGATCTACCACTCTATGGCGGTCCGAGAATCAACAAGCCTGGATAAGCCTTCCGACGAAAAAAGACCCCAACAAATACAAAATTAGAAAAAAAAAATCATGAGACCCAAACCCCCTCCCTTCGATTTCTTCTCCCTCATTCCCCATAAACCTCTCCATATGGGCATAATTCCCCAAAACTCTTGCAGCAATTTCGGCGTCTTGGCCGAAGAAACGGTACTTGTAACCGATTTCCACCATCAAAAGGACATATGGGTACCTCTTCTTGAGGTCCACCACTTTCTACTCCAAAGGCGTGAACTTGGCAGGTGGGTTGGAAGAAGGAGAAGGTTCTGGAACGTCGAAAGCTTATGGAGGAACTTTTGGTGGAGGAAGAGATTAGGTGCGGTGGGTATAGGGTTGTGGGTGTGGGGAAAGAGTTTGGATAGTTTGGATGGTTTGGGAGATGAGGAGGTGAGGTGGGAGGAGAGGAGAGTGCACTTGGAGGGTGAGAAATTGATAGTGGCTGTGATTTTGGGAGGTGGGGTTGGTGGGTGATGAGGTGGGGAGGAGAGTGGTGGATGGTTGTCTCTCAACAACAAAGGGAAATCAAGGGGGGAGGGGGAGAGGGTCTGGGTGGTTGTTGAGTTAGGGTTCTGGGTTCGTTAGGAGGGGGTCTGTGAAGATTTTTTTTCTTTTCTTTTTTTGTGCGGGTGGAGGGTGGGGAGGAGCTGGGGTTCTGGGTTCATGGGGCTTGGGGTGGAGGGTGGTTGTTGGATGGGTTTGGGTGAAGAGTGGTTGTGAGATGGGTTTGGGGGTTAGAGCTTGAGGGTGGTGGCCATAGGGGAATGGAGAGAGAGAGAGAGAGAGAGAGAGAGAGAGAGAGAGAGAGAGAGAGAGAGAGAGAGAGAGAGAGAGAGAGAGAGAGAGAATTTTTATTTCATTTTTCAGTATTTATTTATTTTTAATGTACAAAATGACCAATTTGCCTTTATATTTAACGGCAACATTAACAGAATGTAACGGTAGGACCAATGGAGCGATTAATATATAGTTAATGGACCATTTGAACGAATAATTTAATTGAGGGACCAAAAGGTAAATCAAGTACAAATTTGAGGACTATTTGAGTTATTTACCCAAATGAAAATTTAAGTGGAGTCCATATGAAATCAGGAATTGAACTCCTGATTTTGGAGGAATGAAAATGTGCTTCAACACTCAAGTTGAACAAAAACTTGAGCAAGAAGTAGTGTCACGTGTAAAGAACAAAAGAAAAAAAAAAACTCCATAGTGTTGATCCATGTAAGAACATTTCTTTAATTGCTATGCTCCTTACCACTACGCTAGTACAAGCATAACTTATATATTGAAAAAGTAAATGTTGATGTGATAAAAAGGTTATAGCTAGTGAACAAATAATTGCTATGTGGTTGAAGTTTGGAAAGTATCATATGCTTCTTCCACTTCTACTTCTCCACATATAAAGTATAAAGCATAAAACATAAAGCATTTAAAGCAGAAAGCATACTAATCCGTACACAGAATCTAATTTTTTATTTTAATTCTGATTACGGATTACTAATGCATTGACTTTACATGAAGGAATGAAAATGTAAATGGAGCCCACACAAAATCGTGAATTGAACTCCTAATTTTAGACGAATGAGACTCTTGGATGGGAGGTGATATTCTAACCCATCATGAATTCATCTTTTTTACCCATTATATCCCCACATAATTTTTTTAAATTCCAAATTTCTCATCCACTTTAACCAACAAAATTTTTCATATAAATATATTTAGAATAAGGGCATTTTAATAATCAAATTAATTTCAATTCTAATTCAAGGGAATTTAGTAAACAATATAGGGAATTAGTATCATTCCTACTCCAGTTGGTGAGAGTTTAGTACACAGCTTTAATGGGAATCCAAATTCTAATTTCTCATCAATTCAATTCCTCCTTGTTCAATTATGGATTAGTAAATAGCAGAAAGCATATAAAGCAGAAAGCAAAGCAGAGAGCATAAGGCAGAAATATTTGGGACAGCAGTCGCATGACATGGCTAAGTAATCTCGTACCAAAACCCAACCCCTTCACCTTCTCCACTTATATTTGCCTTTCCCACTTCTTGACGTACTTCAACACTCAAGTTGAACAAAAACTGGAGCAAGAAGTAGTGTTACAGGTAAAGAACAAAAGATTAAAAAAAGAAGCTCCATAGCGTCGATCCATGTAAGAACATTTCTTTGATTTTTATCAGTACTCTTTCGGAACAAGTTTAAAAAGAAGTCCTTTAAAAAGAAAAAAATTTGGTTAAGGTCTCTGTTTAATTACCATTTTGATTAGTGAAAATGGAATTGCCTTCTTAATCTTCTTAGATTAATGCATGCAGATATAATTGTCTTTCAACTTCACCATATCAGTTAAGAAGAGGACAAAGTGTGAGGACATGATGGAAGGCTCTGAGAGCTTGACTGACATTCTGTTTTCTTGGTCTCTCCAAGACATTCTTAATGAAAACCTTTACCAGCACAAGGTATTTAATTAGTTCCTATGTTTATCTTCCATTGTCATCTTTCTCTTTGTTTTTTTTTTCGTTGCAATGGAAGCAAATCGAACATTTGACCTATCCTTATTGTATCGTGTTCTCTTTGTCTTGTTTCTTAAAATTTGATGAGATTTTTATGCTTCGTATTATGCATGCATGTCCTTAAAAATGAAGTCTGAAACCAATTATTTGATTTGTAATCTTTAGGTGGAAAAGATTCCTGAATCATTTCAGTCGGTTCAGGATCATTTCGGGTCTTATTCATATCCTTTGTTGGACGACAGTCGGACACAACTGCGTTCCAGTATGGAAACTATGGACAGAGCGCCATATAGTAAGGTAATTTCTGTTGAAGAGTTGAATCCATATGGAACAAAGCTATATGATATCAAGGTTGATTGCTGGAGAAACCTGTCCACCGATGGCAGCAAAGGACCGTACAAAATTCTGCCTGGAGATGTTTTTGTTTTAGCAGATACTAGACCCGAAACTGTTTCTGATTTACAGAAGTTAGGGAGCTCTTGGGCCTTTCTAGTAGTCACTGAGGTCTCCAAAAATAAGAACGAGGATGATAGAACTGCTCTTCATTTTAAAGTCAAAGCGTCGAAAGAGTTTGAAGTCAACCATAGCATTCATAAATCACTCTTTATGGTTTTCTTATTAAACATAGCTCCTTATATACGAATATGGAAGGCGATGCACATGTCTGGAAGTGCAACATGGAAGGTACAAATTTTTGGTTTATCAGCTTGACAGTTTTTTTCCCCCCCTCTATTTCACTAAAATTTTTGAGCTGTGACACTTGTCAATATTTTTTCCCAAATTTTCTTAGGTGGTATTCAGTGATAACTTTTTGAAATCGTTCAAAGAACTGAAGTCATTCCAATTGAAGATGTCAGTACTGAGTCTTCTACTTAGGATTTCGAGTGGCTGGAGACCCAGGAGACAAAATGTAGAGATAGTTTGTAGAAGCTCTTCCATGATTTTAAGGAAATTTAAGGTTGAAGGGCTATACATTCTCAGCACAACAGACATAGTGAAAAATTCAAGACACGTTCAAGTGTTAAAAATCTGGGACATATTGCCTGATCTACAGGGTATTGAAAAATTGGTGGACCGATTAGACAGTATATTTAAAAGATATACAGATGGTTTTATCAATCTCTGCAGGGAGAGATGTCTTGAGGGGTATGCTGTTTTGCCTCTACTATATATTTTTATGAATTGATGTTGCCAGAGCTTTACACTATGCTTCCTTGGACTCATGTAACAAATGTTTGATCAGTTTTTTTAAATAAAAGAGTGCTGACTTTTACTGGTTTGTATTGTGACCAGTGATGTGGAAGTTCCAGCAAGCTGGCCACCCTCTTTGGATGTTCCCCGATTCAAAGATGTTAGCATCACGGAAATCCCAAATGATTTTGTTGGTCACTCTTCTGGAAATACAAGTTATGTTGAGAGTTGCAAGGTCCGCGACAGTTTGTTGCTGATGAAATTCTATTCCTTGTCATCTTCTGGGGTAATGAATGTCTTGCTTTCCGACCATGAGGGTAGAGAATTGGATCTCCCGTTTGAAGTTACTGACCAAGAAATGGAGACCATCCTTTACAATAGAAGTACATTTATTCTAGGACGGTCAGGCACTGGGAAGACGACAGTATTGACCATGAAGTTATATCAGAAAGAACAGAAGCACCGTAGGGCAGCAGAAGAGGGATTCTACGGTGTTGGGAGCAATACATTCAGACATGTTAGTCCGAATAATGAGGCTGAGCAGATTTCTTCTTCTTCATCTACTAATGTGACTGCTCTGCGCCAGCTTTTTGTGACTGTCAGTCCTAAACTCTGTTTTTCTGTCAAGCAACATATTTCACGATTGGAAAGGTGAGCGGATTATTTGAATAATGATGTTTGCTACCTTTTTATTTCTTTAAAAATAGTTTGTTTTCTTCAGAAATCTATTTACTGTGACCCTTTTGTCAGAATGCACCATATTTATGTTCTTGATTAACTTGCTAGTTGTTTGAATGCTTGCATAGTACCTGGGGACATGTTCTTGAAATCGTAAATTTATGTGTATAAATCTAATTGTTAATTTATTGGTTCAAGTTCTGGTACATATGATTAAGAATGAATTATATATATATATATATATATATATATATATATATATATATATATATATATATTCGTTTCAATTGTAAATGTCAACTTCATCAACTTTTTTATGTTCACAGTTTCGCTTGTGGTGGAAGCCATTCAGGTCAATGTAGTTTGATTGATATGGATGATTTTGATGATGAGGAAGCACAATTCAGGGGTATCCCTGATTCTTTTCTTAATATTCCCCCCAAATGCTATCCTCTTTGCTTAACATTTCGTAAATTCTTGATGATGCTTGATGGAAGTTTGGGTAATTCTTACTTTGAAAGATTCCTTGACATCACTGAACTTCCTCACAACAGACTGCAAAGTTCAAGATCGGTTTTGCTGCAGAACTTTCTAAGCACGAAGGAGGTCAATTATGAGAGATTTAGTTCATCATATTGGCCTCGTTTTAATATCCAGTTAACAAAGAAGCTTGATGCTTCAAGAGTCTTTACTGAGATTATTTCTCAAATAAAAGGTGGTCTGGATGCTATGGAAGCATGTGATGGAAAACTCAGCCGGCAGGATTATGCGCAAATGTCAGAGGGAAAGGCTTCCGACCTTGACAAAGAGAAGAGAGATATAATATATGATATATTTCAAGTTTATGAAAAAATGAAGAGAAGGAATGGTGAATTCGATATTGCTGATTTTGTAAATGATATTCACCGCCGGTTTAAACGTGAAAAATATGAGGGTGATGAGATTGATTTTGTGTACATTGATGAGGTTCAGGATCTTGCCATGAGCCAAATTGCACTGTTCAAATATATCTGCAGTAATGTTGAAGAGGGCTTTGTTTTTTCTGGTGATACAGCGCAAACCATTGCAAGGGGGATTCATTTTAGATTCCAACATATACGACATCTTTTCTACAAGAAGTTTGTATTGGATTCAAGAAGAAAGAAGCATAAAGAACAAATGGACAATGAGAAAATCTCAGAAATTTTTCATTTGACAGAAAACTTCCGAAGCCATGATGGTATACTGAAGCTATTGCAGAGCATTGTTGAACTACTTTATCATTTTTTTCCCCACTCGATTGATAAGTTGAAACCAGAAACAATTCCAGTATATGGGGAAGCTCCAATTTTAATTTATTCTGGAGAAAATGAAAATGTATTCGAAACAATTTTTGGAAATAGTGTACTTGTTACTGGGAACACAATTGGTTTCGGGGCGGAGCAGGTTATTGTTGTACGTGACGCTAGTGCACGGAAGGAAGTCTCCAACTCCATACAGAAGCAAGCACTTGTTCTTACTATAATGGACTGCAAGGGCCTGGAGTTTCAGGTCACTATAGTGTTTGTTTCTTTGATTTGTTTAATAATCTTACATAAGTTATTATCACTGAAAATTTTCATTTAATATATTTTGATGTGTTTGATCCTCAGTGACTTCTGCCAGGTAAAGGTTCTTCTGTTTTTGTTTTTTTGAATATTCTATAAGAAATTTGCTGCAAATTTAATATTTTTATTCCAGTTGAAATTGTCATGTTTGAAATCAATGTTCGGTACATTCTTAGCATTTGCTCTTTTTGCAGGATGTACTCTTGTACAAATTTTTTGGATCATCACCCCTGAAAAATCAATGGAGGGTGATATATGATTTCATGAAGGAACAAGATTCGCTCAATTCTGCCTTACCTGAGCGTTTTCCGAGCTTTGATGATGCAAAACACAGCATGTTATGCCACGAATTAAAGCAGTTATATGTTGCAGTCTCTCGTACGAGACAGAGGTTGTGGATTTATGAGAATGTTGAAGAGCTCTCCAATCCCATGTTTGACTATTGGAAAAAGAAATGTCTTGTACAAGTTAGACAACTTGATGATTCCCTAGCCCATTATATGCAAGTTGCAAGCAGTCCACAAGAGTGGAAAGCACGTGGAATTAAGGTTTGCTTAATCATGACAAGAGTAATAATTGATATTCTTATCATTGTTAGAATAATAATAATCATGATCATTACGATCATAATAACTATTGTCATGATCATCATCATAACCATTAGTTTCAATAATATTAATGTATCCTTTTAATTTTGTTTTCTTGCAGCTATATCAAGATAATAACTACAAAATGGCCAGAATGTGCTTTGAAAAAGCTGGTGATACATTCTGGAATAGGCGTTCTGAAGCTGCTGAACTTAGAGCTAAGGCTCACCATATGCGCACTTCAAATCCTGAAATGGCTAATTCCATTCTTAGGAGGGCTGCTTTAATATTTGATGCTATCGGCCTGTCTGTTTCTGCTGCCAGATGCTTTTACGATTTGGGAGAGTATAAACGAGCTGGTATGATCTTAAAATCTATTGTCTTTGTCTTGCCAGAATTCATGTTACAGTGAAAAGGCTATTGTGTTGTGTGACTAGTGACAGCTTTCAGGGTATCCTTTGTTGCACTTAAAATCTTAAAATTGTTGCTTTTATCACTTAAACTTTTTGGTGGTGCAGGCTATATTTATTTGGATAAATGCAATGAACTGGAAAGAGCTGGGGAATGCTTTTCTCTAGCTGGATGCTATGTGCTTGCAGCAGATGCGTATGCAAGGCAGAACTATTTCTCTGAGTGTATTTCTATGTGTTCCAAAGGAAAACTATTTGACAGAGGTCTGGAATACATCAAAGATTGGAAACAACATGCAACGGCAGAGTATGGTAAACGAGGAAATGGGACTGCTAAAATTGAATTGGATTTTCTAGAGATTTGTGCATTTCACTATTCTGTTGTGAAAGATGAGAGATCCAGGATGGAAACTATCAGATCTGAAATGTTTTCAGCTCAGAAAACTTTGAATGGTCTTCTTTCTTCAAGCACCTCTAAGTTTTTGTGGGAAGACAAATTGATGGATAATCGTAAACAGCAGTCAGAAGGCCAAAAATATAAGACACAGGTTTCTGCTGATTCACTGCTGTACTTTTGGAATTCTTGGAAGGATAAAAGTGTTTACTTGATTGAATATCTAGGGAACTTCGAATCGATAGATGCCGATGAATACAGAAATTATGAAGACTTCATTCTAAATTACTTAGGAGTATGGAGGCTGTTTCATGAAGATCTGAATCCGATTTATCTTTCAGTCATCTCTGATGTGGATTGGATTAGAGGTGTGGAGAAAAGATTTTTTCGAAGTAATGGGGAGTTAGTCTCAATTGACGTTCACAAGTATGTTTCAGCTGCTCAGAATTATTGGAGTTCTGAAATGCTATGTCTTGGCATTAAGGTTTTGGGCAAACTTGAAGCTCTTTACAGTTTCCTAAGCACTAAATCTCATTCAAAATTCTTCAGAAGCAAGTCTCTTATCCAGATATATGAGGTTGTGACATATCTTCTTAACTCTAAATTTCTGATGCGGAGCCTGATAGATCATGACACACTGCAGAAATTTGTGAAGTTGTCGGGTGATAATTTTGTTTCCTACATATTTCCTTTAGATTGGAGGAAATCATCAAGAGAGAATATGATATCTCTTCGACGGTCTGATGCTTGTAAGAATTTACTGAAACAAGTGATAGTTGAATACATGAGCTCATCCAAAGAGCTGTCTTCAGGGAAAATTGGATACCTTGCTTCAATAATTCTTGCGTCTGGTAAGCTGAATGATGAACTGTGTGCGACGCTTGTGAAAAATATTGAGTATAATCCACTATGGAAGGCGTTCATTGAGAATCTATGTGGCAACATTCAAGAACTAAGAGTGGAGTCTCTTTTGTCGACGTTCTGTGATGCGTTGTTCAAAACTTATAACGAAACTAGGAGTGCACGTTACTACATATCACCTAGTTGCTTCTTGTATCTTGTTGATCGCCTTCTGATTTGGGTATCTCTGTGTCAAGGTTATGTGATCACTGAAAGATCTTGCTTTATTGAATGGCTGATATACCATGAGAAAGATACCAAATTAACTTCCTGTAAAGTTTTTGATGTGCGAATGTCTTTTGAAGGCATCCTTCAGTTTTTGACTGATGTTGTTCGGGAGTGTCTCTTTGATGAGGCGACCATGATTGAGTGGATTGGAAATTTTACCACATATTCGAAGAAGTATTATTCTCTACTAATGCAAAGATTGGTTATGACATTGTGTTTGCTTTATTTGAATTTTGGGATATGTTTTGATATACTCTTAGATCTGATGAAATGGGAATATGTCACTGAGAATCTACTACCAAGGGAGATCTATGCTGCCCTTAGAAGAATTATTTCTGTACAGAAGTCTCTTGGTATAAATGTCAATGTGCTTCCACTCAAAGAAAATGTCAATGTGCTAGCTAAAGCATTTAAGAAGACTGGCAGTGCTTTGGTAATTGCAACTTCTGGGATTGATTGTTCACAGTTCGTCTGTTCAGATGCCATTTTTGTCGACATAAATGGCAACCTGGGCATGGTTGATATATTGAGACTTTTGTTTCCAGAATAATAGATGGTTGAAGCTTCGCAAGGTCAAACTGGATTCATGGAAGGCACTCACATTGGGACAGAAGTAACCTCCCAAAGGATTCTCATTGCTTCTTGGAAATATTTGAGGGTTTCCTTTTGGTTAGAAAAGTATTTGAAGGTTTAAAATTAGTAATTACCGTCTGTTTTAGTTTTCTATATTTATAAAAATTGTGGTTTCAGTACCTAATATGAGCAACTGTATTGAATTTTCTTGTTTCTTGACATTAGTTTCAGTTGGATGTGGAGAAATTATGACTGATGTATGGTCTACGCTTTCTGAACTCCGTTGGTCAAGAAGAAAAAAAATATGCTATAGACAATGGCTGGGCATGCTTGATCAATCGATGAACTTAAATTTATGCTGCATTTGATGGGAGGTGGGTCTTAACTGTAACATACACTACATTATTTTTCTGTTTCTAACAGATTAGCTTTAGAATAGCTTTACTTACTCCAGATTAGACATCAGTGTTAGACTACCTTTGTCCAAAAGCTTAAGCTGTGAAGGAATAGGCCAACAATCTCACGTGCCGGCACATCATGCACGTGGAGAGGCAGATAAACGGCGGTAGATAGGCAAACATATATGTGCACCCCCACCGTGCGTGCACCCTGCAAACCAACAAAAAAGTGGGAAACGAGGATCGAACTCAAGACCACTTACAAAGAAGGATCTAAGACCATGTTAGCCAACAACATTAACTCCAAAGGCTTAACAAATGAGATCAATAATGCATAGCAACTTATTACAATCATGGTGTACGATTGAGAATCTATATTTTACCAACTGTCTGAAATTTTTGCTGGTACTTGGCAACAAAGTTTCTACAATTAAAGAACTTTCCAGGAGGTTTCAATTGAGGATAACGAGAATGCAGGACATCTTGGATAAGCTATTTTTGGAGCACTGCAAGACCAAACATTTGGGAAAGCATTTGAGACTGTTGTCAAACCCGGAAACAAGCATGACGCAGAAGACGGTGGTGGTAAAGCTGAGGTAAATAGCACATCCAGTGATGTCCAATTCAGGTTCTCCGGAAGCTGCTGATACTCTGCTTCTCGAGTCCAAACCCATCAGTTAGAAGCCAAATAAACTTGCTCTTGGGATTTGTCTGAGTTTTAAATATGAATCAAACAGCTTATATTTGAGTAATAGTCTACCAAGTAAGCATTTGTAAATGTATTTAGTAGAAGGGAGAAGGATGAACCTTAAACTTTCACCCTGCTTCTTTTTTCAATATTTTTTTATTTTATTTCACCCACTTATTATTTACAGTAACCACAAAAGTTGAGAAAATTTTAATGATTTCCAACACTAATTTGTTAATGATTTCGTTTAGGGTTTAGCAAATTTGAAATACGCTGATTTTCTCTTTTCCTCATTTCCTTAACCCAAGTAAAGAATTTCTTTGAGAGTAGTAGGTTAAGTCAGCAATTATTATTAGTTAGCTTAATGAAAAATGCAAAACCATGCCAAGCAAGTTTCATTCTCAATTTAGAAGAGAGCAACAAGTACAACATACAAGTAAAGAAAATTAGAACAGCTAGGGTAGCTTAGATCCCAGTGACCGGCACGGCACACATCGGTTGTGGTTTTAACTCCTCACTTTGTATTACAGGGGAATTGCAGGGGAGTTGATCCAGTGGATGGGAGGAGGTGGGATTCGGCAGAGGTACCGCACGTGATAGATATCCCAGGAAGGGGAGTCTGAGGGATGGTGGTTAATCTCCACATCTTACTTTCTTATGAAAATCGATCCAATTTTTATTTATTTATAAAATTGATATGAAACATATGTAAGCTTTGCTTAACTATTACAAATAGCAAATTAAAACAACTAATTTGAGTAGCTTAAGACCCTAATATTTCCTTGTGATCCAAGGCATCTCAAAACGGCAAATAGGGCAACTATGGTGACTCCCTTTCAGCCATCGTCCTATGCAGTTGCCATGAAACACATGTGAGCAAGGCATGGAAGCAACATCTTCTGATCCCACAACAAACCCTTCCATACAAATAGGGCAAACCTCACTTTCTTGCACTACACGTCTTCTTTTTCCTTTTCCACCCTCCTCCTCCTCCTCCTCCTCCTCCTCCCCCTCCTCCTGATCTTCATCTTCATCAGCAGCCACCACTCTAACCCTCTTTAGGGTTTTCTTGATCAACGCTTCCATCTCAAGTTCTCTTTCTTTCGGGACCCTCTCGGAGCAAATCCAGTTATGCTCTTTTTTTATATGAGCGCTGAATTGCAGTACTTTAGCCCCCTTGTTCGAATCCAAGTCGCGAATTTTGCAACCGAATTCTATAATCATTTCCACCAATTGATCCTGCGGGTCCTCGTCGACTCCAAGCAAGGACAAATTCTCTGAAAGAAAACGCTTGACGTCGTTTCGGGTTTCTAAACCGCACACATCTTCTATTGTGGCTTTTGTTATTGTCACTTGAGGTTCATATTGGTGTATAAGGTTTAGGCCGGTTAAGGTTCCGTCTTCAGATAGATCGCCGTCGAAAACCTTGTGGTTTATGGAGTATTTGAAATCAATCTCAATTGGAACGCTGGGTGAAGATTGCTCATGAAGATCAGGGTGGTCTAATTGTGTGTCACGCAACTCCTCCATATGCAACTCGTAATAGGCGGCTTCCATTGCGCGTCGCTCAAAAATAGAAAAGCTAGTTATGGTGAATAGTAAGACGCAAGAGTGACGCTAATATATATATATAGGTTCCCACACCGACTCGGTTTTCCCAATTGAAAAAGGAAATGTTTTCCTTATTGTCATGGGAGTCCAACTTTATTATTATTTTTTTCTATCGAGAATAAAATGGATAAAATGTGAAAAAGCAAATGTGGAAAACTTGAGGGGGAGCACATATATAAACTAAAAAAAATATTTATGATGGTTTTTATTTCATCAATTATATGATGCCACTCTCATTAAATTTGAGAAATTTTTTCATTTGATCATAACAATGACACGTGGTGTTATCAAATTGCCTATACCATAATATGTACCTGTGCTTATTTATTAATACTATATCCTAAAGAGCACGTTGTCCATTCATGTGTACATATATAAAAGTGGAGTTGTTGGGCTAAATCAACTACGTAATGGTCCTATGTTCAGACAAAGTTTTGTCCATTCTATTGGACCAAATGAACCAAGTCCGTATTGACAATAGGTTTAAATAGTTTTTCTAGCAAAGAGGGTAATGATTTCCCCACTTCAATTGGAGTGGGGAAATCACCACTCTTAAAATTTTGATATCTATAGTTTTCTTTGGTTATAACAGTCATGTTGACGTAACTATTAGGATATATAATACATTAGAAAATAAGGCTTCTAGTTTGGTTTTTTTTTCTTTTAATTAAACCACTTTAGAGCACACCAAAAACCGAAGCCAATACACCTCATTGGTGTTTAATTTTTTCACTAGCTAATTCATTATACCCAAAATCTCAAGATCCCTGATATTGTTGTAAATCAATATGATTATTATAGATGCCCACCATATCTCTTTTACTCACAATTCCCACCATTATATTTGTACCCCATGATATTGTAACCTAACTTATGACTCACCAATGATGTATATGACCACTCTACCTAATATGTGACTCACTAATGATATATATGACCACTTATTCAAATCACGTGGATAAAAAATTTATTTCGTCCTTAATTATATTTCAACCCAGCAAACAACCAAATTCACATCACAAATTTCATGGTCGCATCCCAAAAATTATTCCCAATAGCAATAGTTTTCATCATATAACATATTATTATATATATGATATATCCCAACATCTCTAGGGCTCCTCTCGAACGTCCTGAGGAGTCAGGTGGATCTATCTACGTTCTTCCCAGCATTTCTTCCAACTGATCTGTTAGAAGAACTCCCCGCAGCACCCTCAGCCACAGCAGGAACTACATCATCAGACTCATCATCCTAGATAACAATTGGAAAAAGGCAACACAATCAGTCAGCAAATTCAGAAGTAGGGATATATATATATATAAAAGAGAAGGGAGACGTGCAAGTGCTTAAAAGCAGTTATCCCTGCACCTGAGGTCATCCCATTCCCCCAATATCTCTTGTTATAAAGAAAATAAAATGAAAACCTCATGTCTTCCATGATGTTATTTTAAATAAAAAGGGGTAATTCCACTTACTCCTGTATCAGAAACTATTTGATTTTGATGAGTAGAACCAGTGGAGCTGGAATAAGATGAAGAAAATGATGTCAGTCTGATATGTACAATGTAACCTAACCTGAACATGTCTACGAAACTAAATGTTTATTTGACAGTTAACTTTTCAGAATAACCTCCTTCACCTTCTTCTTATTCTTATGTACATAATCCTTTTCTTATTCTCTCATCCAGACATCCACACCTTATTAATTATTGTGCGGAGGACACCATCATAAACAGGGAGGAAATGAAGGAGGGGTAATAAAAAATACATAGCGTCTGCATGGTAATAATGTCTGGATGTCCGCATAGGAGAATTTTTGTATATATATACAAGGTGAATAAATTGACTTTGAAATGAGATGAGTTTTACCTGGATGGTTTTGAGGAGTTACTTCTTTCTTCAATAGATATAGCCATAGCTAGCAGCATGTCAAAATCATCCTCAGAATATTCACCCTCTAATTAAAAAGTAATACATTTGGTAAATATTAATTTTTTGAAGTACTAAAAAAGCAATTAACTAAAAATCATTGTTATCAGTAGAGGGATATTTTGTTTTAGGGTGTGTATAAAGGGATATTAGCCTTTGACAAAAAAAATAAAATAAAGGGATATTAGCCAGCCTCACCGTCTACAATATCTTTGCCCTTTCTTTGTGAATCTAACAGAGAAAGTTGAGTGGCAAACTCCTTATCAATTTGTTCTTGCGACAATGGAGCCTGTGTTTGGAAGGATAAATAAACTCGAAATTTAGACAAAACTCGAAATTTCTGAAATGGATCAAATGACAAGAAGAAAATGGGAAAAAAGGATTACCATTCTCGTAGACAAACAAATACTTCGGCTAAGCCAATTGGTAAATGAAAATTCTTGCTACGATTTGAGTCTTACCTCTTTGTATTGAACAAATCGAACACTTGCCCAAGGCATATACATAGGTTTGATCACGGGAAGGAAGCATGTTGGATTGTATTCATGGAGAGTTAAGAGACCAGAGAGAGCAAATCTTTATTCTATGCGCAAAATCTGTTTGCATGCTCATTATTTAAACACTAGTTATTTGCACATAATGCTTTGAATTTTTTCTTTGTTTTAGTTATAAATGGGAATGAAAATCAACTAATTGTTGTGATGGTGAAGGTAAAAATATATATGACATATCTTGCAAAACTTATTCATATAGATGCAAATAAAAATCCAAATTCATTAATTTCTCATGATTAGGAGAAATTAACCAATGATATAGAAACAAACATACAAAAATACAAAGTAGCTAGCGGGTTAAACTCTACAATGTTATTTTCTTGTGAGATCCATATGTTCAATAGGCATCTCTCAGTTAATGTGACTCTTCAGCCATTATCGTATGCAATTTCAATGAAACACATGAGTCAGGCATGCTCCTATATATGCTTCTAATTATTTGGAAGGATGATCCTTGAATGAACTGTGAACAGACTTGAAAATTAGACGTTTGGGTCATTAAAGTAAAATTTGCAGTGGATGTCTGTGTCCATAAAATTAGATTATTTGAGCATTTCTTCAATAGAAAAGGAGTTATGTACATAATCAGGTCATTACATGGAGCCTATGTGAAACTCTTCTCTTAGGAATATGCTCATAATCAAAAGAATAAATGCACTGCATATAGAAACAAGTTGAAATGACATCGAAACTTATTTACAAGATACTTAAAATTGTCCAAAAAATTATTCATTCTCATTCTCATGATCAGAAGAAATCAACCAATTAGGACATTCATCAACCACAACTTTTCCTTGTGATCCGTGTTCAATAGGTAACTTGAAGCGGCAAACAGGGCAATTGTGTTGATTCTCTCTAAGCCATCCTCCTATGCATTTCTCATGAAACGGATGCGAGCAAGGCATGCAAGTTACCTCATCCCATCCTGCAATAAACTCTTCCATGCAAATAGGACAAAGCTCATTTTCACGCACAACACGGGGTCGTTTTCTTTCTCGACCTCCCTCCTCCTCCTCCTCCTCCTCCTCCTCCTCCTCATTCTCGTCATGTTGTTCATCATTAGCCACCACTCTTGTCCTCTTTAGCATCTTCTTGAGCAATGCATCCCTCTCGAGCACTGTTTTATCCGAACATATATCACACAGCTCCAAGATATGGGTTATACTCATGTCAACCCTCAAACGCAGAATTTTGGGCCCCTTTTTTGAATCCGACTTGCCAATTTCATGACCACGCTTTATAATATCCTCCACGACTGAATCGTGCCACTCGTCGTCGTCGATTTTCAGTTGGTACAGTTGCTCGGAGAGAAAAATCTTGACGATGTCGAGTTCAGTGTCTAACGAGCGCACATCATCAATTGTATGTGTTGCTGTTATGGCGGGCTCTTCATGCTGGCAGATAGCGATGCTTTGGGTTTCGTCTTCTTCGGAGAGGTTGACGTAGTACTTGTTGTAAACGAAGAAGGTGAAGTTGATTTCAAGTTTAGCCCTATCATGTGGAGATGAAGATTTCTCATTTTGATGATCATGATCATGATCAGGGTGGTGGTCTACTAATTCTGTGGTGATTAGGGGCTTGATATCACAGAAGAATCCTTGATCGCTCTCGTGATAGATTTCCATTCTCAAGTATATATTGAAGCATAGAGAACCAAGAGTAGTGGGATGATAATATATATATAGGTTTGAAATCCATGTAAAATGTGGAAACCGACTTCTTCTCGAAACAATGTTTTCCTTCTGTTAAACGGAGTTTGAATTCTTTCAAGTCAAGGACTGGGAAATTGTTGCTTTTCTTTTCTTGTTTGAACGGGAAAACCAAAAGTCCAAAACAGAGCGAATCCTAGAAAGAATGGGAAAAAGGAAAAACAGATATACACGAAGGTAGACGCCACAAACAGAGCGACACCTGTAATCCCACAAAGTAAGCTGGCCAGCAGCAACACGTCCCTCACGTGATCTCTACCCCCGCCGCGACGAAGAATGACTTCACTTCCTTCCGTCCGCGACTTCGCGCTCGCTGCAGGAGACCGTGATCCGAGACGGCCTCAGCTCTCGACCGTCCGATTCCATCGCCACCGCCATAAAAAACACAGCGATCGCTACGCCGATTTCCATGGGAAGCGCCATTCTCTCTCTCTCTCTCGATGCCTCTGTCTTCGTCTCAGTCTCTAGAGAGTTGAGGTACAAACACGGCGTCGTTTTATAAGAGTATGAGCACCAAACACTCTACACTCTGTGTGTCTCTCCCTCTCTCCTCCCTCCCTCGTCTCTCTCTCTGATGAGATAGAGCAGAGCAATCGTTTTGATTTGATTTTATTCATTCATTCGTTCAGTTGGAGTGGGGATCCGACTCCGTTAAAACAAAGCAAACGGGTCCACTCCAAGAAACAACCGGACGTTGCCGTACTATGGAATCAAAGAGGAGGGGAAGGGGGGGGCGACTCTTCTTCCTCCTACCCTTCCTTTGGGACTCAAATAGGGATAAAGGGCTAAGGTTTTATGCGAAGGATTATACAAACGATCTAAAGTAAACTATGTGGAGGGGGATTCGAACTCGAATGCTCAATGAAGAGTACATCCGTTCTAGCTAACTTGGAGAAAATGGAGATGAAAAAATTGATTAACTATCTCGCAAAATCGAGAGCATGATATATATATATATATAACACTGGCAATTATCTACTTTAGTCATGACTCATGAGGTTCTCAATTTCTGAAATTGTTAAGTTTATGTATCTTCTTCTTCTTTAGTTCTTTAAGGAACCTATTATCTACACTACTGAATCTATCTCTTAAGCCGGTCATTAAGGACTACGTAATCATATACTAAATAGAAGCATGAAATAAATAGAAAATTTAATTCATTAAAACAATTCATTACAGAAAATTAATAAAACCACAATTTTTCATCGTGATCATTCAACAACAGGCATCTCAAAGCGACAAACAGGGCAATTAGGTTTATCCCCATCTAGCCATACTCCTATGCATGTTTCATGGAACACATGCGAGCAAGGCATGCAAGTAACATCTTCTGATCCCACAACAAACTCTTCCATACAAATAGTGCAAACCTCACTTTCTCGCACTACACATCTTCTTTTTCTTCCTCGACCCTCCCCCTCATCACCATCGCATTCTTTTCCATTATCATCAGCCACCACATTAACCCTCTTCATCATCTTCCTGATCAAAAACTCCTTTGTGCACCTCTCACTCACATCGCCGCAAGATACGGTCTCTTCTCATAACAACCCTGAAGCCTGGCATTTTATTGGAACCCTTTTTTGAACCTGAGTTGCCAATTATGTTGCTCACGGCGTCTATAATCTCTTCCACTATTGCATCTTGCGAACCCTCTTCTATTCTAAATTCAGAACGAAGCTTGTGATAAAGAACAAATTTGACGTTGCTGTGCATAGTTTCTACGCAACTCACGTTAAGTTTGCGTGTTGCTTTTTTCACAGGTTCATAGAACAAATTTGACGTTGGATAGACGCTGATGGAAACATCAGAGAAAGAGGAGGAGCTTCCAGCCCAAATAACCCTAGAAGTTTTGTTAACAGACTTTTTAGTAGGCCTCAACAAACAGAATTTCAATTAGATGAATTAATAGATCCAGACCAAGACTATCAAGCTTCTGCCCAGAATGGTTTAAGAGCAGTAAATCCAAGAACTTAATACAATACAGGTTTCCAGCTAATTAATAGAACTACTTTCTTTAGCACCCGGACTTGAAAAAACGAATCTTTCTTTTCTTTAATTTTCTTTGAAGTCCGTAGCAGCGTCAAGACTTAGGTATATATATAGACTTCTAAGAGTCGGTTTGCAGCAATCGCCACAACCTCCAGCACTTTGTATAAACACTTTGAGTTTATAATAAAAGAAGTTCAGGAGTTTACTCCAAGACCAGAGCAGTTAAAGGATATCCCGAAAGGGAAAACCCTTCCCCCTTTTAATTCGGTATGTCTTAATATATAATTTGTAGAGAATTTATTAGAATTGCGGTTTTTCAATATATAATTTGTAGACAAGTGTTAGAAGGGAATTTAGATTTAAGTTGGTATCTGACAGAGACCCCCAGGGAGCCCTTATTTCTGGTATCAGAGCAATATAAGATTCTAGAACTCTAGTAAAGACAACATAGCTATGGAAAAAGAGCGCGATTATTTAGAATATCTTTGTTTAGAACTTTCTAATCCTCACACACAATTTAGAAAATCCAGTAAAAAATTTTCCATTAAGTGTAATTTTCCTAGCGATTTAATGCAGCACATTCTTCATACTGAAGAAAATACTCAAACTAATAAACAGTTAAACGCTGTTATAGATTTGTTAATTAATCTTGGTTATAAGATAGAGCAAAAACAAGGTCAATTAATAGAAAATTTTGGGACACTAGAAAAATCTTATTCTGACAGAATTTCTAAATTAGAAAAACAAGTTAATAGTTTAACTACCAATCTAGATTTAGAATATCTTTGTGAGAAGACCAAACAATTTGAGAGAGAGAGAGATGAGAGAGAAGCTTTAGAGAGAAGAAACCTTGAGACACAAAATGCCTTTCTTGAGCAACAGCTGTCAGACCACAAAAATAAGATTCTTTTCTTAGAAGAACAAAATAGACAACTGTCAAACAGTCAAACTCAGCTTCAATTACAGATTGCAGAGACTCAGGCGAGTTTCATTCCACTTCCCCTTCCCACTACGTTGGGTCGTAAGTTCCCAGTAAGTTACAATAGGGTCAGTGAAACGGCCAAAACAGTTTCACCTAGCCCGTCTCAAACGGTAGACGGTAAAGGCTCATCAAATCCGTTGATGGCTGAGGCTTTGCCCAAAAGCCCAGAACAGGTACAGATTAGTTCAAAGACGGACAAGGGCGAAAACGTTGCCCTCTCACTAGATCAGACTGCCCAACTTCTGGATCAGAACTACTGTTCACCCCCTAGCCAGCAGTCAACCAGTCAGCAGTTAGAAGATCTAATTTCCTTTCAGAAAGCTCAGGCTTCTCCAAGAAGCAACCCGTCATCATCAAGATTGATGAAGACAAAGAAAAAGAAGACTCTAGCAAAGAAAGAGATTGAACAGACAGTAGCCAAGGTGTTTCAAGATTTTTTGAACATGATGCTAGCTACACAGATGCAGACAGACCAGCAAAAGGAGCCAAGACAGCTTAGAGAAGAATTGACAAGACTCCAACAAAGACAGCAAGACGCTGAGAGAACGCCAGCCTTTAGCAGTGACGCAGACCCGGAGCAGCTAGACGACAAAGGCAATAATACCGACATATCCTCTGAGGAGTCGTTTGGTACGGCAGACTCTCAAGTCTCGAACTAGATTTAATTTTGAAATTGTCTTGGATTAGTTCGGATTGGTCTAAGCTGAATTAAAGACCGACCTACCTTTGGTGCTATATTGAACTACGAAGCTGAATTATAAAAATAATAAAAACCTATATTTGGTGCTGTGTCGAATTAAAAAATAATTATTTTAATATTTAATTTTAATTAGAAATTTTAACCAAAAAATAAATATATAAAATATATATTAATATATATATAACTTTTTTATAAAAATTTAAATAAAAAAATTGAAAATTATAAATATAGTGTAGCATTTTGGGCTTTAATTTTTGTCGTGTTGTGTTTAGAGTCTTTAGTAAAGTGAATTATTCTCTACCGCTTTAGTCACTATCCGACTTTAATCAGTGGTAAAAAACTGTGGTGGGAAAATAATGTGTGTGTGAACAGTTGTTCACGCGTCTTTCTTTTCTAATTTTTTAAGAAAAGAATCTCTTTTTTGAAGTTGTCGATGGGGCACAATGAGCACCAGGACTTGAAAAACGAATCTTTCTTTTCTTTAATTTTCTTTGAAGCCTTTAGTAGCGTCAAGACTTAGGCTATACATCATCGTATATTCCTCAGGATATACGTGTTGAAACGATAATTTTTACATATATTAGGCTTGAATTTTTTTTAAAAAAAGGGGGTGGCAACCCATTTAAAATAAAATAAAATGCCAACCGTAATTTGTATTTGAATGGGACTGAAATATTCCTCCTTGCAAGTTTATCAAAAAAATATAAGTGTTTGCCAAGTATCAAACAATGAAAGATAAGCATCCCAGCTGAGAAGTGGCTATTCACTTCAACTCAAGCTCAAATCTCATGGTCTATATAAGAGTCATACCTATGATAAAAAAAAGGAGGACAGAAGGCAGAGAGGAGAACAGCTGCAGGAAGGAAAAATTAGCAAGCACACTTAAGAAAGGGAATAGCCATTTCAAGGTAAAAGAAATTAGTTTCATGGCACAATTTTCTGGTTTTTTGCTCAAGACTGCTGGTTTCATTCAACTCAAGGGTTCCTGGCTATGACGATTTCTATCATCATAAAAAGGGCCAGGTATCTCTTAAAGGGACAGCTTTGCTCAAGTATTTCCGAGGATACAATCTGCACCCAGTTTGTTTGATCAATCCACAGAGATTCTTGGCTATGATGATTTTAATCATCATAAACAAAGTTAAGAATCTCTCCGAGGCTTGGCTCCGCTCAAATAATTCCAGCAGTTTGTTTGATCAATCCACAGAGATTCTTGGCTATGATGATTTCAATCATCATAAACAAAGTTAAGAATCTCTCCAAGGCTTGGCTCCGTTCAAATAATTCCATCGAAGTTTTCAGGCCACCACTAGCATGGAAGATTGTCTTCCATGATGATTTCAATCATCATATTTCCAATAGGCAACTCCAGTTAAATACTTCCACATGTAGAGAGCCAGCAGAGGAAGAGCTAATGGAACAAAAGAAAAACACATGTGTTTTTTTTATAAGAAAAACACATATAGCCTAATCCTATATGGACAAGAAGTTTACTTTATCGGATGATTCAGGAGTTCCAAATCAACAAGGAGCTTAATTCAGGCTCTACTTGGACAAGGATTCTTATCCTTGGGTGTCTTAATCAAATTAAAAGACACTTGTTAATGGCACCAATCTGTGAGGCGTCCAGGAGCAAAGCAAGGCCTTCGATTTACTATGTTTTGCTGAATGAACCAAAAGAAAAAAAGAATAAAAGCCTGTGGAGGTGAACCCTCCTCGTGAAAATAAGAAGAAAGTGGTTTTATTCCCTTTTGTTCCAACGCCACCTACACAAAAATGAGACTCAAGATAAATTTTTTTTTTTAAAAAAAAAAAAAAGCAAACAAAATAGCCAAAGGTCACAAAAGACCTCAGTTTGCAAGTGGAAAGACCACGTGGGTTGTTCCCTCGAGCTTAGAAAACGTGATCAAGAAAGCTAAAGACTCGCGAAGGTTCAAGCTCATTTCCAACTCGTTGACAGCAATAGGCCCAACATGAAATTACAAGATTTGATGGCCCGTGACATAATGGTCTCGTGCTCACAGGGCTCGTCTCACATCTCAAGATCAGTCAATCTCAAGCTGACATTCCAAGACTCGATGGTCTCAAATGCAACGGGCTTGGTCATTAAAAAATTCCAATTGGTGAATAATTGGTACAAGGTCTCAAATTCACAAATTATGGATTAATGGGCTCAAATAAAAAGGATCTCATTAATTCCCAAATCGCCAAGTGAGGACCCAAGTGGTACAAAACCACACCAAATCCCAAATGCAAATGTCAATTGTCGAAAATTAGTGGGTTAATCAAAATTGCTCATTATTATTTTTTCTTGGACATTGACAAAAAGGGAAATGGTACAAAACAATCCAATTTTTTCATTGGTCATCTACCCATGCAAATTTCAATGAAATTAAATTCAAATCTCTCAAACAAATTCTCAATTAGTGGGCCACACTTACCCATTAATTTCTAATCATTTTGAACTACGCCGGTTTGATCATATCAAGGGTACGTAGGCAGTCTAGCATCCCAATAGACGCAACCATAACCAAATTTGAATCACTTGTTACATCAACCAAATTCCCACAAATCAAATATCTATCTCCACACAAATCATGTTGGAACTACGCCGGTTTGATCCCGTCAAGGGTACAAAGGCAGTCTACCATACCAATAGACGCAAGCGCAACCAAATTTGAATCCTTGGTTTATTCTAACCAAATTCGCCAAAACACTTTTCCAAGTGCAAATATCAATTTTATGAAAAATCAATGGGATAATTAAAATTACTCATTATTTTTCTCGGATATTGACAATAAGAAAAATGGTACAAAACCACCAATTAATTTCCAATTTTTCCCATGGGTCATCTACCCATGCAAATTTCAATGAGATTAAATTCAAATCTCTCAAACACAAATTCTCAATTAGTGGGCCACACTTACCCATTAATTTCCAATTTTTCTCATGGGTTATTTACCTATGAAAATCTCAAAATCTCCAAACAGTCTCAAAGACACAAATTCTTAATTAGTGGGCCACACTTACCCATTAATTTTCAAATCAATTCCGAACTACGTTAGTTTGATCCCTTCGAAAGGGTATGTAGGCAATTTAGATGCAACCGCCCAAATCTCAAATCCAAATTGAATCCCTGGTTCATTTTAAACCAAATTTACCCCAAACACACATCAAAATCGAATCCCTAGTTTATTCAGCTAAATTCACTCAAACGCTTTTTTCAATCAAATTCATTCAAATTCCTTTTTTTTTTTGTTTTTTTTGTTTTGTTTTGTTTTTTTTGTAATAAGTCATTTATTCATTGCAGTTCTTTGAACTACGAGTGGCTTGATTTTCGTAAGGGATACGTAGGCACCTTGAGGTTCGACTTAGGGCAGCCGCAAAACTAAACACACACGTTCTGTTTCTTTATGATGGAATCAAAGAGTTTTCCCTTGAAGCAAGGGATTGTAATTAAGAGACTTGCATCTTGAATGGGTCGAACCTAAAATAATAAAACCCAATTAGTTAATTAGTGCTGGTGAAATTATGTTGGGAGGTTCACATTTTTCTTTAACAATACGATGATAAACTATTCCTAAAAAACTTCAGGAGACCATGAAACATGAAATAAATAGAAAATTTAATTCATTAAAACAACTCCTTACAGAAAATTAATAAAACCACAATTTTTCATCGTGATCATTAATCAACAACAGGCATCTCAAAGCGACAAACAGGGCAATTAGGTTTATCCCCATCTAGCCATACTCCTATGCATGTTTCATGAAACACATGTGAGCAAGGCATGCAAGTAACATCTTCTGATCCCACAACAAACTCTTCCATACAAATAGGGCAAACCTCACTTTCTCGCACTGCACATCTTCTTTTTCTTTCTCGACCCTCCCTCTCATCACCATCACATTCTTTTCCATTATCATCAGCCACCACCTTAACCCTCTTCATCATCTTCCTGATCAAAAACTCCTTTGTGCACCTCTCACATCGCCACAAGATACGGTCTCTTCTCATAACAACCCTCAAGCCAAGCATTATATTGGAACCCTTTTTTGAACCTGAATTGCCAATTATGTTGCTCACGGCGTCCATAATCTCTTCCACTATTGCATCTTGCGAACCCTCTTCTATTCTAAATGCAGAACGAAGCGTGTGATAAAGAACAAATTTGACGTTGCTGTGCATCGTTTCTACACAACTCACGTTAAGTTTGCGTGTTGCTTCTTTCACAGGTTCTACATCTTCACATTGGTATACAGGAGTACTTTTGGTATTTCTGCCTTTCGAGACATCGATCACGTAGTATTTGTTGCGCACGAATAATGCGAAGTCGATATGGATTAATAACCTTTGTGTTGAAAACGAAGATTTATCATCATGATCACAATGATCAGGCTGGTAGTCTAGCTCAAGGGGCTGGACGCCATATTTGAAGTCCTCATTGATGTAGTGATATGCATGCATTGTGATGTCAAAACTCAAAAGAGAGAAGTTTTAAGTCCAAGATAGATCCAATAGTAGTGACATTAAACTAGTATTTATAGAGGGTTTTAAATCCGTGTGGAGTAGGGAAAAGTTGGAAATCAACTTCTTCTCCTTGTTTTAGTCAAAAGAGTCTAATTTATTGCAAGTCAAGTTTCGAAAATATTTTTCTCCCTTTTCCTTAAGGATTTCTTTTCTGCTTTTCATTTTGTTTTTCTTTACAAAAGAAGGCAGATAGAAGAGAGGATTCTAACTCTAATCACGATAACAAGAAATCAGCCAATGATTCACACACAAAATTAATATACAAATATATAATTATAAGCAGCAAAAACAGCCATCTCCTTCCTCCACGTCAGCATATATCAAATTTTAATATTTTAAGGTTGTTTTATTATATTTTAATCAAAAAAAAAAAAGGTTGTTTTATTATATAGAAATAATTAATTAGTCTTCCTACGTTACCCTTGTAATCAATTACACAGTTTTTTTAGGCATCCACTTATCCTAACTTTCAAGCTTATGATGAAATTGATGTTAACTGATCTCATTTAAATTCATAAATATTTTGCATTTATTTATTCGCAAATCCTGCCTCTCTCTCTCTCTCTCTCTCTCTCTCTCTCTCTCTCTCTCTCTCTTTGGTTTTGAAGGACCTATAACTTGTGATTTTGATCTATGAAATATTGCTGGGTTTGGAGTTGGGTTTGCTTATATTTGTCGGTTTGATATGTATGGTGATGTTTTAGGTTAGAATCAAGGTGGTGATTCTTTCCAAGGCCAAGCCATTAGTTTTAGGTGTAGTCTCTATTAAAGGAAAAGCAATTACACGATCTGATTGAGAGTGATTGTAGCTTTTGAAATTGTCAACTTTTGGGATAGTGTAATTATAGGGTGTAAATGTAATTAGCTTTATTTTAGGATCTGTTTACTTAGAATAGCACATAGGTTCTGTATAAAATCTTACCTTGTGTACCAATATTTATATCAATGCAATATACAAATTCTCAATTCAAGTTGGTATCAGAGCATCGATCTTGGTGACTCTATACGCTTCCGCCACCATAACCACCGTAGTCCTCCCATAACCACCACAAATCTCTCACAAACACCATGACATAACCAACCAAAAACACGAAACGAGATGAGAATACCATGAAATTTTCAGATCCATATGCCATGCACCACTCAGATCATACTGGACTTATCCTAGCTCCCATAACAATCATGTTCCCATCAAGTGGTTTGGAAGCTAGGATAAGTCCAGTATGATCTGAGTGGTGTATGGCATATGGATTTGAGAATTCCATGGTATTCTCATCTGATTTCGTGTTTTTGGTTGGTTCTGTCATGGTGTTTGTGAGAGATCTGTGGTGGTTTCGTGTCTTTGGTATATTTCTAACTAATAATTAGGTACAATGATGATGTGTTTTTAGTTAGATAGTGTAATTTATATTCGATTAGGCACTATGGTTGAGGTATATTATACTTATTTATATTCGTTTTTGTAATTGAGATCTTCGCTTTCCATTAGCTGCATTCGATTAATTAGGTACTTGGATTAAAATATATTTATATTTATTTAGCCACCTTCCATTAGGTACCGTGGTTATCTCGATTGCTTTCTGTTTTGGTGTATTCTCCTTTTTAGATGAAATTACCCAAAATATGTCCCTAAACAAAAATGTGGAACATACCTAAAATATCACGTTTTTAAACAAATGAGTATTTTAGCAGATATGGATTGGGAGAAATTATAGAATAGTACTATACTACCACCTCAGCTTATGATACTTCTATTAAAAATATGCCATGTGTTATGGTTTTATAAAAAAAATTGAACTTTTTTTACAGCTGGATTTAAAACATGTATGCCATTTAGAATAAACTTAAAAAGAAAAAAAAAACTAAAAGAAAAGAAAAGAAAATAGAAGACGACAGAATCCACCTCCCACCCCAACCCAATCTCCCTACACCGCCACCGCACTGCCTCCCCTATCTTCCCCTCCTTATCTTCTTCTTCTTCCTCCTCCTCCTCCTCCCTCCCCCCCCCCCCCCCCCCCCCCCCCCCCCTCTCTCTTTCTCCCTCTCTCTCTGCAAGATCTCTTGAACCCGTGAATGAACCTACAAGATCTCATCAGCATTGAAAAGGGTCCAATTTCATTCAATTACTACTACTACTAACAGACACCTCCCACCCCAACTTTCTTCACATCTGATTGCAATTTGAAAATTAGAAGTTAACAAATTAGTGAGAAAAAGGAGAAAAAAAGAAGAAGCTACTCTTGGGGTAGCCACTGAAAGGGTAAGAGGATTGAATAATGATTAAGCGGTTGAAGTGCGTGAGAAGGACCACATAGAGAGACAGAGAGAGGGGGAGGAGGAGGAAGAAAAAGAGAGGGAGTGGGCATCGGCCAGGAAGGCAGCACGAGGCGGACGACGGGTCGGGGTGGGTGGTGGCTCTTTCCTTTTTTCTTTTTTCGATTTTTTGATTTCTTAGTTTATTCAAAAGATAATAATTAGATTCCAAATCCAGCTGTAAAAAAAATTAAAATTATTATTCTTAAATGACACAATGGAAGTATCATAAGTTGAGGTGGTAGTACAGTACTATTATATAATTTCTCGTGAATTGGGCCAGTTAGTTATGACATTGTACCCGTTCCTTTGCATTCGAGTTTGATCTCCATTGCCGTACATTAAAATAATTTAGAATAACACTTTATAAGAAAAACAAAAGTGTATTTTGGGAAGAAAAAAAAAGGGAGAAAATATGTAAAAACCAAAATAGACCTTATTCAAATTGGAAAGGAAAAAACAAAGAAGTGTGCCGATAAAAGTTCCATAGCCAACAAAACCCACCTAAAAGTTTGGTAAGCAATTTTGGCCTATCGGAAGTTTGATAGGGTTAAAGCGCTGAATCTCTCCTAAACGAGAAAGACTTTCATAAAACGAGAATAATACTATTTTGCTATTATCGACCAATAACTTTGTGACATGCTAATAACAAGATGCCAAACTTTCCAGAAATTTGATACTCTACATTTTAGGCCAAACTTCCCAGAAAATATTAAACGAATAAAAGGACCACTTACTATTCATGGATAAAAATAAGAGTAATGCTATTTAGACACACAATATTGACCATTTTAGTTGACCACCTTATATGGCAATTAATGTGTCATGCCAAGTTAATTAATAAACGTCGTCATGCCAATTAAAAAACAAATTAAAAATCACAGCCAATTCCGCACTAGTACCTCTCCACACGCTCAGCCATAACACATGCGCCTCTCCCTCTCTCTTGCTTTGCACTAGCAATCATTCTCCACCTCTGCCTCCGCAAACTCGACCCGATCTCTTCTTCTCTGATAGCATTGCTAGAAACGCCTCTCTACATCGCCGGAAACTTCTGTCCGTCCGATGCTCCGGCGACTCCTCCTCTATGGCGGCCGTCGAGCTCGAATTCAACGCCAAGGTGTTTCGCAAGAACCTCACTTGAAGCAAGAACTACAATCACAGAGGCTTCGGCCACAGAGAAGCAACCCTCAAGCTCATGAACCGCAATTATACTAGTAAGCTCCTTAGAGTTAGGAACTAATCACTTAATTAATGGATTAATTTAATTATTTTTATTTTTTCCAGGTGATATTTTAAAGACGTTGAAAGCGAACGGGTTGGAATACACGTGGGGAAACGTGACGGTGAAACTCGCAGAGACGCACAGGTTCTGCTGGGACATCGAGAGAGCCGTCCAGATTGCTTATGAGGCAAGAAAGCAGTTTCCTGATTAAAAGATTTGGATCACCAACGAGATCATCCATAATCCAACGGTCAATAAGGTCCTTGTTATTATTATTATTATTTTTCATTTATTAGGTAATTAATTAGTTATTTAGTTAATTAAATTATTAATTTGAATATGGGCAGCGATTGGAGGAAAGGTAGAGAGAATTCGGAGAGAGGAATGTCGGCTGAGGCAATTTGAGATGGTGCACAAGGGCGATGTGGTCATTTTGCCTGCTTTTGGAGCAGGAGTGGATGAGATGCTCACCTTGACTAACAAAGATGTTCAAATTGTTGACACTACTTGCCCCTGGGTTTCCAAGGTTGGTTATTTATTTATTATTTATATTTCATTCAATTTTTGAAGAAAAATTAAAATATGTGTCTGTTTGTGTGAAGGTCTGGAACACTGTGGAGAAGCACAAGAAAGAAGACTAAACTTCAATCATTCATGGTGTATATGGTCATGAGGAAACTGTAGCCATTGCTTCTTTTGCTGGGAAGCACGTTGTATACAAGTGTTTTGCACTTGTGTTTGAATCCTCCTCCTCGTCCTGATATCAATTGTATAAAGAAAATAATAGAATACTATTTGAAAGTAACTCAACTCAACCCACCATTAAAGGAGAATTCGACAACATATGACAGACTTGTCATTTGCATTGTCCAAATCTTTTGTAAACTTAATACAATTTTATGAGTCTTATACGGTTACAAACTTTCTTGAAGTATCATATAATTAATTAAAAAAACAATTAAAATTGCTTGCTAAATCAAATTTTGTAAAGAAAACAAAATTCCGAGGAACAATTTAAAATTATATATTTTTAAATAAATCTTGATATATAGTTAATAAATTAGAAGTGCATCCATGACCATGAGTGTATTTTTTATATATTATAATCATAACATTTATTTTTATTCAAAATTATATTAGGATCATGAAACAATATTACGTTCTATTTTGATATGTGATTAATGATATAATTATGCTATATCTGACCATCTGACTTAACCCACGTTTGCTGCTTTATTACTCTTAGATTACCAGTATAATTAAGGAAGTTTTCTATATTAATAATGTTTTTATTTAAATAAATAAAAATGCACACATCCTTGGTTGGACCTACCTCACAACACAAGTCAACAATCAAAACAATATGCAGTCATCTTCAAAGGGTCATCTCTGACTGTTTGATCATGTGAAAAACGAACAAAAAAACAAAGTATGGTTTGTTGGATTGACCGAAACGAAAATAGGAATAATAAATAAAATTGCTAAACAATTTATGATTTAAGATACCTTTTACATCCTTAGAAGAAAACCCAAAAGTAAACCCTTATGATCTATTAGATTTTATTTCTCTCTTATCTTTCTTAAGGGAAATTTGTATAAATACCACCTGAACTTTTAGGCATATGCACCATTATTATCTAAATTTTTAATTTTTATTATTAACCACCTGAATTTTATAGAGTGTTGCAATGTACCACCTATGTCCAACTCTATTAAACTTTCTATTAATTTTAAGGACAATTCCGTCAATTCACTATACAACAAGACTTAATATTTTAAAACTACCAACTTTAAATAATAAAATAATAAACCTAACCTAATTATCATTCTCCACCTCTGGATATATGTAGAGCGGGGGTGGGGGGTGGGGATTTAGGTTAGGTTTTTAATAAAGAACAAAAATTATTAATTACAAATTCTGTTAGTTTTAAAAATGTTAAGTTTTTTTAGTTATAGTGAATTGACGGAATTATTCTTAAAGTTAATGAAAAGTTTAACAGAGTTAGACATAGGTAGTATATTGCAACACTCTCTAAAGTTCAAGTGGTTAATAATAAAAATTAAAAGTTCAAGTGGTAACGGTGCACATACTTAAAAGTTCAGGCGGGATTTATGCAAATTTCCCCTTTCTTAAATAAGGACATCCTTACACGCCATACATTTTGTCTCTCTTCCTTTTACAGGAGCGACAAGATGCAATGAACAAGTTGTCTCTCTACTCCACATAAGGTAGTTTCCATAAGCCTAAATTGTTTATCATCTTAATTAGCTTCATCTTTCATATTTTCCATTTGGGTTTCGGCCAGGTCATGAAGACATTCTTATTAGGGTGTTCGACATCAAGCGTAAAGAATGCCCGCAACTAGCATAGAAGCTAAATTGAAGCTAGAATTTCAAATGAATGCAATGTATAAAGTGTAAAATATTAATGTTATTAAATATTATGAATAATAGATTATCATGTGCTTATCGATAGTTTGTTGATATTTCCAGGTTTTTGAACTATCAATATTTCTGAAATCAACGATATTTAAGATCTTGGTTATATCGAAGCTCTTTAATCTATAACATGAATTAACATGGATGATATTTCCAACTACAATTACTTCTAGAAAAGCAACCCGAGCTCATGATACACCGCGTGGTCATACCTCAATACACACTACAATTACTCCCAAAAAATTACTTAATTCCTCTGAAAATTGTAATTGTGCAACTTTTACATGACCTCTTTGAAAATTGTAATTGTCTTCCTTTTTAAAAATAATAAATTATATCGTTTCTTCCATAAAAGACCTAACCAAATACTTCTACATCTTTCCTTTTTGTCTAGGAGCGAACGAATTGTTAGATAAATTTCCAAATCCACAAATTTTTTTCTGTCCCATTTTGTTTAAATGGTAAGAGCCATTAATTGTGTTTACAAATTTGGTAGTGCATTCCAAAAGCAAGGTTCCCATCACCTGGCCTATTCAGTAATTTGACGTGTACGCGAATGCCGTTCAGAATCGAAACGACGACCCTTAAATCCGATCCTCTCCATAAAACGACAAGCTTCCAAAATAGAAAAAAAACACATAATAAACAAATAATTATATAAAAACACGAAATATTCATGGAGCACAAGCACATTGTTGGTCTGTAGATAAAACGAACACCACGAGTCCCAATCCCACCAGTCTCTCCCTCTGCACGCGCCTTTCCTTCTCTCTCTCTCTCTCTGCCATGGCGACCACTCTCCACCTCTGCCGCCTTCCATATCGCACCGATCTCTTCTTCTCCGAAAGCCTTGCCGGAAAGGTCTCTCCGAGTCGCCGGAAACTCTCCGTCCGATGCTCCGGCGACTCCTCCTCTTCGGCTGCGGTCGAGTCCGATTTCGACGCCAAGGTCTTCCGGAAGAACCTCACTCGAAGCAAGAACTACAATCGCAGAGGCTTCGGCCACAAAGAAGCGACCCTCGAGCTCATGAATCGCGAGTACACCAGTAAGCTATAGTTAGCCTTTAGCTATATCTCCTCAGAATCTGTAATTAGTTAATTAATTATGTTTTTTTTTGATCTGAATTAATTGAGTTTTTGAATTTTTTATTTTTCAGGTGATATTATAAAGACGTTGAAGGAGAACGGGTTCGAGTACACGTGGGGAAATGTGACGGTGAAGCTCGCCGAGGCGTACGGCTTCTGTTGGGGCGTTGAGAGAGCCGTCCAGATTGCTTACGAGGCCAGAAAGCAGTTTCCTGATGAAAAGATTTGGATTACAAACGAGATCATCCACAATCCAACGGTCAATAAGGTCCTCTTTTTTTTTTTTTTTCAAATTCAGTTTGTTTACTTTGTTTACAGTACCTAATTTAGTTAATTAGTTAATTAATTAAGTTAAGATGAATCTGGGCAGCGATTGGAAGAGATGAAGGTGGAGAACATCCCAATAGAGGAAGGGCAGAAGCAATTTGAGGTGGTGAACAAGGGTGATGTGGTCATTTTGCCTGCTTTTGGAGCTGGAGTGGATGAGATGCTCGACTTGAGTAACAGAGATGTTCAAATTGTTGACACTACTTGCCCATGGGTTTCCAAGGTTTGGTGTTTTATTTTATTTGAAGTTTTCCCAGAAATTGAAAAAAATAAAAGTTGGGTCTGATACGTAGTGTGGGTATTTTGGTGCGAAGGTTTGGAATACTGTGGAGAAGCACAAGAAAGGGGACTACACATCAATAATTCATGGTAAATATGCTCATGAGGAAACTGTAGCCACTGCTTCTTTTGCTGGGAAGTACATTATAGTGAAAAACATGGATGAGGTATACAAGTTTTGTACTTTGTTATTTGTTGGTATTCTTCAAGTTTTCAGCTAGTGATGCTATTGGTTTCAATATTATTTCAGGCAACATATGTGTGTGACTATATTCTTGGTGGTGAACTTAATGGGTCTAGCTCAACTAGAGAGGCGTTTCTAGAGGTTAATTTTTCTTTTTGTTGCTTATATGAATTCAAATGGGTCTGTTCATATTTTGTACATCATGCAGTGTTAAAGTGTTTTTGATTTGCTTTGAATGCAGAAATTTAAAAAGGCAATTTCTCCAGGGTTTGATCCGGACAGAGACCTAGTAAAAGTTGGCATTGCGAATCAGACTACGATGCTTAAGGGGGAGACAGAAGAGATTGGTTAGTTTTATCTGTTATGCTATGTTGGTCCATCGTTTGGCAAATAGATTAGTATGTGTGGATTATTGACTGCATCGATCAATCTAACAGGAAAATTAGTTGAGAAGACCATGATGCGTAAGCACGGAGTGGAAAATATCAATGACCACTTTGTCAGCTTCAACACAATATGTGATGCGACTCAAGTAAGTTGTTTCCTCAGTTCATGGTTTTTCTTGCTAGACGTCTACAAAGTTGGTATGTTGTAGAGCATTGTGTACCATATCTTGCCTTTCATCCTCTTGTAAGATTGTGCTTATAAAAATAACCAAAAAAGAAAAAGAAATGCTTATTCTAATACTCCATAGCAGCAGCCATGTGCACACCCTTGTGAAGCTAGTTCTTCAATGAGCATGAATGCAGAGTTAATTTATTACACTTGCTGACTGGTATAGTCATGTATACATTTTTTTGAATATTTAGTGAGACTTAAAGGTGATCTGTCTGTTCCTTTAACAGGAGCGACAAGATGCAATGTACAAGCTTGTTGAGGAAAAGCTAGATCTTTTGTTAGTCATTGGTGGGTGGAACTCGAGTAACACCTCTCACCTACAAGAGATTGCAGAAGAGCGTGGAATTCCCTCATATTGGGTTGACAGCGAGAAGAGAATAGGCCCTGGAAACAGAATAGCTTATAAACTCAATGTGAGTCTGTAAAGACAGAATTCCAATTCAGTTATTGTTTTTATTTTGGTATGGCGTTTGTACCTACCATAACTGTCTATCATGTATTTTTTATAGCATGGCGAGTTGGTTGAGAAAGAGAACTGGCTTCCTCAAGGTCCTATCACTATTGGTGTGACATCTGGTGCGTCTACTCCAGATAAGGTAATTCTCATCTCTGTGAATGTTATTTGAACCATTGAACAGCGTTTGTTGCAAGCTATGTGAATTCATATTATCTGCCAAAGTTTTTACTTCTTAGCTTGATAGTTGATCAATTCCATTCGGGTTTTTCCCAGGTCGTTGAAGACACTCTTATCAGGGTTTTCGACCTCAAGCGTGAAGAAGCCCTTCAACTAGTGTAATCTAAGTTAGGCATCATCACTACACAGTAGCCCGGTTCATCACAGCTTTATAATTGTATAATCAAGATGAAAGTCCTTACTGTATCTTTATGTTGTAAGGCTCCAGGACCCTAGAAATGTAATTGCTGTATCTTATATGATATAGAGGTCAATGTTTTATTTCTGGAATGTCTTCCTGATATGCAGAGCAACTATTTGTCATTGGTGAGAAGTTCGTGTGGAACATCTCAAGTCCCTACCAATAATATGTCGAAGAAAACCTGAATTCGATTAGTGACGCATGTCATCTTGGTAAGAAAAGGAAAAAAAAAGTGAACTAACTAATCTCCTCTTCGAAATTAGGCCTAATTTGCAACTAAAAGCGAATTCTGTGAAAGGAAATGTATTTGAAACACTTGGTCTCACTAACGAAAGGATGAAAGAGCTGAAAAACAAAATGAAAGGATGCAAGCCAAGTCTGTGTAAAGAATGGTACCCTTTTCAAATCCAATAAATGCTGAACTGTTACAATATGTATACTAAGTTCAATACTTGTAGGAGAAGCAACTATACAAATATAGATACGTACAATTTTAAAGCTTGGACTTTGCCTGGAAACCACAATACGAATCATGTATAGTGCTGGTATGTATACATTCAAAAGTAAATTCAACTGGTCACTCTATGTGTTGAATTGTGCCTCGAAAAATAATTTTTGGATGAAGAACGTATATGAACTGCTCCACCGATCTGTCAAATTGTGCTTCATAAATGAGTAATGAATTCTCTCGCTTTTCGTTTGAACTGGAAAATCATTTTAGATGGGAGCAATATCTGGCTTTTTACTAAAGTAGCCAGAAGGGCAGCATCTAATCCTGCTCTTCCATTCCATCGAGATGCCCCAGAAACTAGCCAACAATGCTATCTGATTGCCTGGAAAGAGACGAGTTAACTAATTCTGGAACCCGATCGAGTAAGCGGTTCATCTCCTCTGGAAATTCACCCTTTGCTCGGTTAGTTTTTCCTCCTATGATCACTGCTGTTCCATCTTGTATGGCCCATATCTTTTGTTTGAGCAGAGGAGAAAACAAAGAACATAGCATATAAGAATAATCTGGGGGAACACTTCCAATAATGGTAACAATAAGCAATATCAACTTAACATATAGGCACCCAAACCAACTATGATAGGTCTTCACCAATCATAGTAGGTATCGACCACAATGTAAAGTCCATAAGATTCTTTAAGATCCTACAATAAAAAATTTCCACTATAATAGAGATAGTGCACACTTGATGACACCAAATTACATGCAACCTGCTTGATGAAGACAAATATAAAGCATTTGAATCGTCATGAAAAGAGGGCTACATGTTTTCTGGTTTATAAACACACAACACTAACCTGTGAATGAGACAGAAAACTGATGCAAGTAGTGAGCATTAGAGCACCAAATCCAGCATATACCACCGGCACTCCTGGGTCAGTCTGATAAGAACAAGGTTTAGTTTCAACGCTGAATGGATGCAGGTGAAGAAATTTGCATATTTCTTTTTGTATTTAAAAAGGTTTAGTTGTCACCTTTAAGTCAAGACCGCTACTCCCAATTGCATCTACAATAACAATTTTGGTGCCATCAATTTCAATTGGAAGCTTGGAACTTGGTCGTCGAATTCCAGCAAATTTCCCTTCTTGATCATACAGGACAATTGATTGTAGATCACGGGCAAGCATTGATCTGAAATTACAGAAAAGAGTGTAGATAAGCAACAGCCAGAAACAATAATCTGCCGGAATGAAGGGGGACTATTCCTTCTCCCCTCACTCCCCCTCCTTTCTGTAAGAATGAAGGGGCAGGGGAAATAAATCAATCTGTAAAAAGAGTTTTAAAGGCTCTCCATCCCAATTCAGCCTTGGGTAATTGTTCAAAACACCAATAAGAAAACAATTCGGAGTTAAGCTATCTACTTTGGTTCAAGAAGATATAGCTGTAAGACAATCACATACATTCCCTTAACATCAGGAGAATTAACATCTCCAACGGGTAAGAAGGTTCCATAAAGCTTCTTGTCTCCATTGATCTTAAGAGGTGCCACCGCCAAATTAAAAGGTCCTTCATTATCCTTAAGTACTTGTAGCGCTGAAATACTCCAATCTGTCTGGTATATGGTGATCCCTCCATACCTTAAAGGGTTATTTACACTGATTGTTTTCCTTAGCACCTCCTTACCCTCAAGGTCCAGTAGTGAAAGATCAGTGTAAAATTGTGATACCTGTGACATAAACAAGGGCGTGAGAAGATAAACCACCTAAGCATGTAGCAGTACCGAGCAAGCACAGCTGGGAGGTGATTATGTCATTATAAAGATCATCATAAGAACATGCCAGAGTTAAGATGGCACAAAGGAAATAAAATGGAGCACATCTTCAGGAAGCCTCTTGATCAATTTCCAAAACAGAAAATACATTTGTAGCCAGGGGCGGACCTACTAAGGCGCAAGGAGGAGCAGCTGCACCTCCCCTGGCCGGAAAAACCATTGTAGGTGCTTGAAATTGCCCTTTTGCCCAACTGGTGTACAGATTACCTTATTTCCATCTTCAACATTTAAGTAAATGTCTTTGTCCTTTTACTTTTATTTATTTTTATATTACTCCATTTACTTAAGTTTACAATGTAAATAAGGAAGTACCCCCCATTTGGATTCAAATAAAAATACTAGAAAATCAAATTCCCACCAAATCAAAATATGAAAATTCGATTTTAGTGCAAAATACGATTTAGGCTAAAAATGATGGCTCATTAAGTTAATATATACTTCATACTAAAATCCCATAAAATCAAGTTTTCTTATTTGATGTGTAAGGAACAAAAGCCGCCAAAAATTATCTTGAGAAAATGATTATTCCGAAAAACCATTTTTCATACTTAGTCAATATTGCACCTCCGCTAAAAAATTTCTGGGTCCGCCATTGTTTGTAGCCAAAGGTTTCCACTCTTTATATATATTTCCACTAACAAACATAGACGTAAACATAAACATTCACCTCGCCACTGTCGTAGTAGGTCATGTAGAATCTGTTGACATGAACCTCTGTATTGAAAGCCTCAGTTGGCTTAGAGAGAAACCCGATTGGGCCCATCACATCTCCTATAACAAAATTTAAACCCTGTGGAACTGTGACTGTTCCTTTGAAGCTTCCAGTTGCGCTAAGAGTTCCACCTACCATTATTAGCAGCATTGCTAAATGTACTCCAATAGGGGCAAACCGACCAGCCAACCCCCTGAAAGCATATAAAGAAGGCCCCTTCAAGAATACCTGAAAGGATGAAGCCATCCATAATGAACAGGTAGCAATAAACAATAAATATAAGGAACTAAAATTCAGAAGGGAGTATTAACATATGCAAGGTGATATCTAATGCCAATTTAGATTAAACTATTATCAGTAAATGAGAAACACAAAACACATAGGGATACACTTATAATCCATTTTGCTTAGAATAGACAGAAAAGAGTCAATTTGTCCAGCTAACAGTAAAGTTAAAAAGAACATCTTCAAGACATGTTACTTCATTCATACAGGACTGTATTGCCTGTAACCTTGTCTGTCACATTGTTTTCAGATTATAATATTTCCTAGTTTGTGTAACCTAATCGTAGAAACTAGAAAGTTAAAGATGTTAAAAATTCATAAGAATAAAAAGAAAAATAAAAGGAACTTAAAAAAAGAGAAAGAAAGAAAGAGAAAAGAAAAAGGAAGAAATAGATGAAGAATATGAAAGTATATAACCTCATATCCAGCTCCCATAAGAACAACACCCAAATCTTGAATTGATGCTCTGGGCAAAGACTCTGAAAATTCCTGCTTATTGATGGCCTCAGAAGATTGCAAAAAGTTCCATCTGTTTTTACCAATTAAATCATTGGTTAATAGGGTGGTGCCCAACTCATTTTCATTTAGGGGTCATGAAGTAAACTAAAAAAAGAAATCAAACCTTCTTGCGACCTTGACAAGGGGTATTTGTGTAGTGTAAGTGCAGGCCATTAGTGATGCACCGAGGAGAGCCAATAGTGCAAGGAAAATGGGGGATGTGAACATGTGGTCAAACCCAAGGGTGAGAACCCATCTCCAAGTGAAAATTCCCAACACCGGATTACTTTCAGGGTACTTATCGAAATAGAAATCCGGGGCCTCACCTTGGTCAATGAAAGTTCCTGCAGAAGCATTGCATTGCCAGAACGCCTACTTACAATTTTGTCCGAAGATTAAAAAAAATCTATCATTATGATAACTCATCAACAAGACATAATGTCATGAAAACATGATAAATTATTCTCTTGAACATGAATATCATTGGCGCATTATGAAAAAAAGCATTTCTTTAAGCTATATTTGTTAAGAAAATATAAAGTAATGAGCCTAGGAAACAAGCTGCCTTGAAGAAACTCTTAACTGTCATTTACTTAAACAAATTAAAAGCAACTACTAACAAGCATTAAGCATCAGCAAGTAATCCCAATTAACAAAACAATAACAAAAAATAATTAAATGCTTATGTAAATAAAGATAGCGAACCCAAAACTCAAAACATACCCAGAGCCATAAGACCAGCAATGGCGAACATTTCTCCAATAGCCAAAGGCAGATAAGACAAAACTGACAAAACCCTTCTGGGCAGCCTCTTCACCAAACCCATTACTCCACTCCCACTTCCTAACTTCGCCGGAGCTTCCTCGCTTCCGCCTGCGCCGCCACTCTCCTCCGCCAACGGCGGCGGCCTTCCTTCAGAGAGTATAATCTGCTTGGCAATTTTGTTGCTTTTGGTGTTGTTCTTCTTGTTATCTTGAGGGGTCTTCAGCTTACAAGCGGTGGTGAGTGAGAAAGGTGTCTTCTTGAATGAACGTCTGTGAATTTGACAATTGTGGGGAGAAAATGTGGGTTTGAAGGTGCAGGGGAGGAGAGGGGCTTTGAGGAAATAGGTTTTGGGTAGACATGATTTGGGGGTTGTGGTGGGGTTTAGATTTAGAGCCTCCATTGTTGGAGACTTGTGAGAGCTGGAGTGTTATCAGCTCCAGAGCAACTGTGTCAGTTGAGGGACTGTGAGGTGTAACGACCCGTAGTTTTGTTAGTTTATCCGGAAAGGAGATATTTTTATTATTTTATTGTAACATTATTCGAAATCCCCTATACTCAATTGATTTATTTAATAACGAATTTTTTTTTAAAAATAAAATAAAAAGAAAACCGTGCCTACTTTGCCAAAAATGAAAAATAAAATAGGAGCATGGAGCACTTCTTATGCGTACTACTACGTACATTATTGCATTCAAAACACAAATTATATTATTATAATAAAGATTTTTGGGTATGAGGGTCACACTATTACATAAGTACTATGATATATCATATATGTGGACATCTCGGTTGTATATCTTGAACCTAATGTAGAGTATTAATTTATACATACACGTGCTAGCTATAACATAACTAAATTGGAAACATCATGTGGATGCGCGATTATCACACTGAAATATTCAAAATCCAATGGTGAATCTGAAGCAACCGTTTCTTTACGTAATTCCATTTAACACCATTAGAAAAACACGTCTTTACGTAATTTCATTTAACAACTAAGCAAAGACATGTATCCAAGTCATCTTCGAGATAAGGCTCCAACAAAAGAGGAATATCCTCCATCTATACAATAAGATCTCATACAGCTCACTACGCAACCGAATAATCAACTCCATCACATAATGATTTAAGAACATACTTGAGATAACATATATATCTTTCAAATCTTCGGTAATGCTAGGCTTGCTACATTTTTATATCATATTGTGTATCACATTTCTAATAGAGGTGGAGACCACAAATATTAAAGAGATTGTACACAATGTGGTATAAAAATGTAATAAGTCTAGTATTTTCCATGTATCAAACACTGAATTCTTTTGAGATCATTATTTTTCTTGATATAGTATCAAGAGGCAGACACATGATGTACGAATGCAAATCCCAATCCCAAGCTAGGGTTTAATGTACCAGTTTTTGATGTCGTTTAATGTTCCCTTTTAGGACATCCCAAATGACCAGAGTGACCCAAGAGCACAAACTGAAAACCAAAACCTTCTCCACCAAGTCATTTTTTCTCTCCCTTGGCAAAGAGGGATGTAAAATCACAAGAATTGTAGTAACTGGCAAAACCCTTGTCATGAAAATCTCCATGGTTCGTCTACCAAACCAAAACAAAGCTCCAATGGAAGCAAACACAAGCTGAACAAAACGGCTCACTCTGAGACTCAAAGCAGTGCAGGCAATACCCGCGGGTACCGACCAAGATCCGGAACCCAAAACATTGTGTGATTTGGTCCCTTTTCCATAAAGAGGCACCACCTTGTTCTCCTCTATAACATCCTTGCAAACCCAACATGTGGAATTTGAGTTCCATTTGTGAAGCCATTTGTTCAAACAAGTCCAGCAGTAAAGGTGGCCACAAAGAGTGACAATTGGGTCTTGAGCTAGCTGAGAGCAAATGTTGCATTCAAACCCAGATCTTGAATCTGAAGACGATTTCAGTTTTGCATTGGAGAAGATCAATTGGCTGAGCTCTATTTCAGCTCTGCAAACTGGGCACTCATTATTGGAATGTGACTTGAAAATCCATTTCATCAAACAAGACCAGCAGTATAGGTGGCCACAGGGTGTTATGACTGGGTCTTGAGCTAAGGCCAGGCAGATGTTGCATTCAAAACCACAAGTATCATCACCTCCATCCATTATGAGAGCTTCAAAATAATCCTAAACATTTTAAATCAACAAAATTAAAAAGCTTATAATACCAATCTTATACATAGAAAAAAAAGTGTGTTCAAGGCAGCCATGAACATGCAATGATTAGAGTAGAACGAATTAAACTTTGTAAAATAGCAAGAGAGACGTATAAATGAAACTACATCAAATTAATTTATAGGAAAAGGAAAAAAGAAAAGTGCAACAAATTATCAGAGAAGAACCATGTTAGAGTTTTAAACCAAGGCCAAGCAATTGACTTCTTAACCTCATTTGAGAGAACAGCATTATTGAAATGAATTAATTAGGATTTTCTATAGGAAAATAAGAGTGTTAAACTCACCTCAATTTTCAAGGGCTAGGACTGCTTCTGATTCCTGAGATATCCCGACTCTTGTGACGTCCCTCTACTATTCTGGTGGTGCTGGCAATGAGAGAGAGAGAGAGAGAGAGAGAGAGAGAGAGAGAGAGAGAGAGGTAGGATGTTCAGGTGTTGCAGGAGATTCATGTTCTTAAGACCCCTTCGGTAACATTTTCAGGTTTTAACAAAAAACAAAAACAGTTTATAGTTTTTGTTTCAAAAACAGAAGTCTAGTTTGGTATACCATCCCTTTTCCTGATGATCAGTATACCATCCCTTTTCCTGATGATCAGAGAAACTAAAAGACAGCAACCATTTAGTAACTGTTTTTAACAGAAACTGTTTTTTTTAAGGAAAAAAACACTCATAAACCCCTTTTTGCTTCTTTTAAACACATAAGCCTATTAAGTGTTATAATGATTTTTTTTTTGGTGTGGGTTGTTTGTTTTAAATATTTTAAAAGAATTCAAAATAAAGAGTTAAGTGACATGTGTTAAATTTTAAAATAGGTGGTGAGGATACACATTGGGTTAAAGTGCTTTCGTCAAGACATCTGCTAACTAATCTTCTGATTTTACAAATGATAGGCAGATGATCTTATTCTCAATTTTTCCTTTAATGAAATTTCGATCCACTTCAACATGTTTTGTTCGATCAAGCTGAACTAGATTATGAGCAATATCAATCGCTCACTTGTTATCACAATGTAATTGCATAAACTCAGTTCTATCAAGAGCCCTCTAATCCACAATAATTCACAAACTCCTTGAGCCATACCTCGATACTCTGCTTTTGCACGAGATCAAGCACCCACATTTTATTTTTTACTTTGCCAAGTGACTAGGTTACCTCCAACGAATATAAAGTAACCCGATGTAGAGCATCTATATGTACTGGAACTTGCCCAATCAACATCAGTATATCCAACAACTTCGAGATTTCCATTCTTTGAGAACATTAATCCCTTCCCAGGGGCTGACTTTAAGTATGTTAAGATTGGATCAACTGCATTCTTATGAGAAACACTGGGTGAATGCATAAACTGACTAACCACACTCACAATATGCTGTGACTAACCACACTCACAACATACTGCATTCCTTATTGCTTGACTCTTGGTCCATATCTTCACACAACTTGTGATTCATCTTGATGGGTGTGTCAGCCAGCTTACATCCTAGCACTCCTATTTCAGTGAGTAGATTGTCACATACTTCTTTTGAGACAGAAAACTACCAGTTTTTGACCTTGCTACTTCAATTCCGAGGAAGTATTTCTGAGCACCTAAATCTTTCATCTCAAATTTCTGAGACAAATACTTTTGTAGCTTCTGTTGCTCTCATGTGTCGTTTTTAGTTACGACCATGTCATCCACATAAAAAATTAATATAGTGATTTTTATTTTTCTATCATGCTTCAAGAACAAGGTATGGTTTGAATTACTCTGAGTGTATCCAAAATTCTCTATGAACTTAGTAAATCTTCCAAACCACGCCTTGGGAGACTGTTTTAACCCATATAATGACTTTTTGAGCTTGCAAACTTGATTTTTCTTGTCATGAGCTAAGTTACATCCTGGTGGGAAATCCATGTATACCTATTCTTCCAAGTCTCCATGTAAGAAGGAATTTTTAACATCGAATTGATGTAGTTACCAATCTAAATTTGTTGCTAGAGACAGTAGGACTATGATAATGTTAATTTTGGCTACTGGGGCAAGGTCTTTTGGTGGTCCACCCCATACCTTTGTGTATACCCTTTTGCCATAAATTTGGCTTTATATCTTTCGATAGATTCATCTGCTTTGAGTTTCACAATATAGATCCACCTGCATCCCACCAATTTCTTTCCGTGAGGTAAATGCATGGGCTCCCATGTGGCATTGTTCTCGAGAGCTCTCATTTCTTTATTCATGGCTTCTTTCCATTTTGAGTCTGCTAGTGCTTCATTCACGTTATTTGGGACACATATATCGTCCAATTGCTTCACAAAGTGTACATGTGACTCTGATAATCTACTTAGAGATATATAATTGTTGATGACTATTTTACCTTGGTTTTAGGATCTGCTTCGTACTGTACTCGAGGGTTACCATAATTCTTCCTCTCTGGAAGTTTGTATATAGGATTATTTACCTTTAATCCATTTGTGTCTTCATCCTTCTCTGTTGATCAGATTTGAAGCTGTACATCCCATTTGATTGGCGCCACTAATAGAAACCAGAATTTGTTTCCAAAAAGTCGCGAGGAGAGAGAAAGTGTGAGGGAAATCTGACTGCGCGGTAGGGTTTTGGGGCTTTGACCCAACTTCTAAAATTACCATTTTACTCAAAACGTTTTTAGACCATAACTTTCTCAATTTAACTTGAAATTGAGCCCACTACGTGTCTCGTGAGAGTGAGCTCCACGCAAAGGTGTAATCCAAATTCTTGAAATAAATTCCGAGCCAAAAGTGACCATAAAAGTCAAATTCTTTATGAAAATACATATTATAATATGTACACTTTCAATTATGTTGTTCAACATATTTTTATTTTGATAATATGTGTTTTTAGTACAAGCGATTGGGGGAAGGGAGAGTTTACACAAATATTTATTGGGTGCAAGGCAGTTAGTTATGCTGCAACTTATCCTGAGGGCCACAGATCAAGCTGAATGGATCGGTCCATGAGGACCAACCAACCCCATGAGCTCCCAAAATGAGATCAATTAATATATCCAACAAGTCAATTTTTTTGGGTCAAGAATTAATATATCCAAGTCTAACGAACCCTTTTTGTTATTTTCTTCCATTGTTGGGTCATTATTGTTTTTCTCACTAAAAGAAACCTGTCATCACCTTTAATCCATTTGTGTCTTCATCCTTCCCTGTTGATCAAATTTCAAGCAGTACATCCCATTTGATTGGCGCCACTAATAGAAACCAGAATTTGTTTCCAAAAACAAAACCAACGCCAGCACCAGCCCAAAACAACAGCAGCTCCAGGAAACGGATAGAAACCATACAACTACTTTAGGTTAGAGTTAGCTTATATATTATCTTCCTCTCTCTCTCTCTTCCTCAACGCTCATTGATAAGTGATCACTCCCTCTCTCTCTCTCTCTCTCTCTCTCTCTCTCTCTCTCTCTCTCTCTCTCCCCCGAATATCAAAATGGCTGACCGAAGAGTCGAAGACAATGCTGTCTCCGGCCAACTCCAGAACGACCATCGTATTGCAGACTTTGATCCCCCACAGAAACCCAAGACAAACAAGTTCGCTATAGCCTGCGCCATTTTGGCTTGCACGACTTCAATCTTATTGGGTTATGGTAATTATCCTTTACACCCTCAGTTCTTCAAAATTCACAAGCCAAATAAATTTTTTTTTTCTTTCCTAATTGTTGTTAGCCCCCGAAAATAGTCACATGAAGTTGGCGCTTGTTTTATTATTTTAAATCACAATCCTTGAGGGAAAAGTGCATGAATTGTACTGGAGTGTGGTTAATTATATTAATTTTGTTTACAGATATTGGTGTAATGAGTGGGGCGAATATATTCATCCAAAACGACCTCAAAATCAGCGACACCCAAACCGCAGTCCTTGCGGGCACTCTAAATATCTACTCCCTCATCGGCTCTGCCTTGGCCGGCCGAACCTCTGATTGGATCGGCCGCCGGTACACCGTTGTCCTCTCTGGAGTCATCTTCTTTGTCGGAGCTCTCCTCATGGGCCTTGCTCCCAGCTACGCCCTCCTCATGTTTGGCCGATTCGTCGCTGGAATCGGCGTCGGCTACGGTCTCATGATCGCCCCAGTCTACACCGTCGAGATCTCTCCGACGTTGTCTCGTGGCTTCCTCACATCTTTCCCAGAGGTTTGTTTTGTTTCATTGTTTGTCTCTTTACTATATTTTCTTTTTCCTTTTTGGTAATTAGATTCCACAAGTACCTCATGCTTTATATTTTGCTTCAATTTTTTTCCCTTTATTTTATACAAATAATATTGATGAGGGGATATGAACACAAGACTTTTAGCTGCAGTTGTAACTACTTTAACCGCTTGAGCTACAAAGGCTTATGAATATTTTGTTTCAGATTAATCAAACCCAAAAACAAGATTAATTAAGGAAAAAGAGTTGTGATCAATTGTGTATGTATATTTATTTTTGGACAGTAGGTGTGGAATTTATACTAATTGATTAATTTGTTTATTTGAAAAAATATATATGCCTAGGTGTTTGTCAATCTTGGCATATTATTGGGGTACGTATCCAATTATGCCTTCTCCAAGCTCCCAACTAACTTGGGCTGGAGGTACATGCTTGGCGTCGGTGCACTTCCAGCGGTGGTTCTTGCCGTCGGCGTTTTAGCCATGCCCGAGTCACCTCGTTGGCTCGTCATGCAGGGACGACTCGGGGATGCCAAGCGAGTTCTCGACAAAACCTCAACTTCCAAGGAAGAGGCTCAACTCAGGCTAGACGACATCAAAGAAGCGGCAGGCATCCCCATGCACTTAAACGACGATGTTGTTTCGGTCACGAAACAAAGCCACGACGAAGGTGTAGGGAGACAACTGATCCTTCATCCCACACCGGCTGTTCTTCACATTTTAATCGCAGCCCTTGGTATCCATTTCTTTCAACAAGTAACGGGCATAGACTCTGTCGTTTTGTACAGCCCAAGGATCTTTGCGAAGGCCGGGATCACCTCTTACGAGCACACGCTATTGGCAACCGTGGCCGTTGGATTCATCAAGACCATTTTCATCTTCATCGCCACGTTTCTCCTTGATCGGGTCGGACGACGCCCGTTGCTTTTAACCAGCATGGGTGGAATGATATTTTCCCTTGCGTGTCTCGGTGCGGCACTTACGATCGTCGAGCATCACGACAGCACAATCCCGTGGGCCGTCGCATTGTGCATCACCATGGTGTTATTCAACGTTGCATTTTTCTCAATCGGGTTGGGGCCCATCACGTGGGTCTATAGCTCTGAGATCTTCCCGCTAAAGCTGCGAGCGCAAGGAGTTAGTTTCGGAGTGGCCATTAACAGGGTGATAAGTGGCATCATCTCCATGACTTTTCTTTCCTTGTACAAGGCCATCACGATTGGCGGGGCCTTCTTTCTTTACGCGGGAATTGGAGTGTTGGCTTGGGTCTTCTTCTATACCATGCTTCCGGAAACACAGGGCAGAACCCTCGAAGAAATGGAGCTCTTGTTTGGTAAATACCATAAGTGGAGACAAGCCAACGCCATGCTCAAGAGCAAGAAAGTTGATCATGATGATGGCGATGAAAACAAGGGTCAAGTCAACTAAGAATAAAAATCAAGTCTACAATAGGTATTGTATTAAAGTCTCACGGCTACCACAAGTGAATCGACATTTGCATTTCATTTGTCTTCTACAAAGAATTATTACTGCAACCAATTCATTCCCTCAAGCCACTACATAATTTAAGTTCAAAATATCAAAAGCAGGGATCCACATCCATGTGCCCTAACATGAGATTTGATCCCATGATCAAGCTCAACCTTGTTCAATCTTAGTTGTCCAACCAAAACTAACAAGTCAAGAAATGTTTATGATAAACGTGCATGTCCTTGAAATACTCAACCGATGGGTGAGTGGACAGAAATACTCAACAGATTTTGGAGGAATTTGACAGAAATTGAAACGTGTCCTTGAATTGCTATGAACTGATTACGATGATAAAATTGACAAAATTAAAATGATGGGGATAAAATTGACAAATTAAATTGAAACTATGGGGAGGGTTACACAAATATTTATTGTGTGCCTAGGCGTTTCGAAGCTCTATCCACATGGATGGAGGTGGAAAAGCTCAACCAATTGAGATATACAAACTGACATATGTATTTGTACTCAAAAGTAATTAGGGTTTAAACTAATATATTTCTTCTCTCACGGAGGGATATATATACTACATACGGAGTGGGTAAATATATGAAATATGTACAAAATCTCCTAATTCTACTCAAATTAGATAATTACAATAAAATATAAATTCTATTCCAAATAGGAACAAATTCTATTCCTAATAGGAATGTTGACTTTGACTCACGCCAACACTCCCCCTCAAGTTGTTGCATAGATATGGGTAATGCCCAATTTGTCAAGTGAGTCTTCAAATCGGTGCTTTGACACAACATTGGTCAACATATCTGCAAGCTGCTCCGAAGAAGACACAAAAGGTAAAGAAATTAACTTATGCTCCAGCTTCTCCTTAATGAAATGCCGATCAACTTCTACATGCTTAGTTCAATCATGTTGCACCAGATTGTTAGCAATTTCAAATGCAGACTGACTATCATAGTGGAGCTTTGTAGCAGCATTCGGTCTAAACCCATTTTCAGTAGGTAACCACCTCAAGCACAGTGTTTCACAAACCCCTTGGGCAATCCCTCTGTACTCAGACTCTGCAGAGGACCGAGACACAATATTTTGCTTCTTGCTACGCCACGTAACTAGGTTACTGCCAACAAAGGTGAAGTAAACTGATGTAGAATGTATATCTGTAATATTCCCTGCATAATCTGCTTCAGTGTAACCTTCTAGATCCAAGTGTCCATTTTTCTTAAATAATAAACCTCTCCCAGGAGCAGACTTTAAGTAAATCAAAATACGCATCAGAGCAGCCATATGATCCTTACTAGGTGAATGTATAAATTGGCTAGCAACGCTTATCGCATAGGCAATATTAGGGCGTGTCAGTGATAAATAAATCAATATGCCAAACAACCTTTGGTATCTTGCTTTGTTAGTTGGGATCTGATCCACATAAACCCCAAGTTTATGATTCTCAACAATAGGTGTATCAGCTAGTTTACAGTTAAGCATTCCAGTATCTGCTACTAAGTGCATGACATACTTCCTTTGTGAAAGAAATAAGCCATGTTTAGATTGAGTGGCTTCCACTCCTAGAAAATATTTCAGATTGCCCAAATCTTTCATCTGAAATTCGGACGCTAAATGCTTCTGCAGTTCCTCGATTTCAACAATATCATCACTAGTCACAATCATATCATCAACATAAATAATCAACAAAGTCACCTTAGCAGCCATATGTTTAATGAATAGAGTATGATCAGTATTGGCTTGTTGGTACCAAACTTCTTCATAGCTGCAATAAATTTGCCAAACCATGCCCGAGGAAACTGCTTTAATCCATACAATGCCTTTTTTAATTTGTACACGTTCCCCGTGTCACCAGTAAAGCTATAGCATGACGGAAGACTCATGTACACTTCTTCTTCTAGTTCACCATGTAAGAATAAATTTTTTACATCAAATTGCCTTAATCCAGGTTTACTACTAAGGACAACAAAACTTTGGCAGTATTCATCTTAGCCATAGGTGCAAAAGTATCATAATAATGAACTCCATATGTCTGAGTGAACCCTTTAGCTACTAATCTTGCCTTGTACCTATAACACCCCGACCCTAAATTATTTTAGCCATTAAAGTATTTAATTTATTTAAATATGAAATGACAATTTTGCCCTTGGGGTAGGGGTAAAATGGTCAGTCTTTGTTTCAGAGAGATGTTGGGGGCAACAAGTGGTATTTTTAGGTAGGTCGTACTGAAACAAGTCCGTAGACATGCGGTAGGCTTGAATTGGAGTTGCAACGAGAAAGTTACGAGCAAAACATCACTAGTGGCACAATCGTAATTATTTTGAAATTTAATTTTGATAAAAGAAAACCAGAAAAACTCTCATCTCTCTCTCTCTCCCCCCACGACAGAACCCTCTCCCCCGACTGTTTATCCAGCCGACACCCACTCACCCTCGCAGGCAGCAGTCATCGGACCGGACCGAATGGCACCGCCACCTCTCCCTCTTCCTTTCCCGGCCAGGCCCCGCCCCTGGAACCGATGAATCTCGTCGGAAAAACCACGAAAACCACTAGTTTTCGTTCGAAACTTCACGGCCGTCGATCTCTCTCCTCCGCTACCAAATCTGACGAGTTTCTCAGCTATTTATACTATTCTAACTGATGGTTGGGTAGGATTTGAACGATTCCTAGTGTAGGTAACTTTATTTTGAACCCTAAGTTTGGCTGGTTTTTGGATTAAAAATTCCGGCCACTTCCGTTGATTTTTTGGGGTAGGCCCAAGAACAAAAGTGGCTCCAAATGAGGTTTTACACCTAGGATAGGAAGTTTGGCCCTTGATTTTGAGATTTTTCGGCAAGCGGAATTGCTTTGGGACACCCACGCGCTGCCGGAGCGTGTGGCGACGTGTGGGCCTTGTAGAAAAGGGGCATTTTTTCCCGAGGTGATCCTCTAGTTGTCACGAGTGCGTAGGTGTGCTTGGATTTCAATTTGAATATTGTTTGGACCTCGAACGGATTTCGCATATTATGCGTTATCCAGGTTCAATATGTTCGAACCGTTGGATCGCTTCCAATTTCATATATGTTGATCTAGACATTCTTAGGATCGTGTAGGATTTTGCGGATCGTGAATCGGAGCCCCGGATGTTCCGATTCAATAACTTAAAGTTTACGTTTTACGATAACCGTCCAATCGTGCGATCGGGAGCGATCCGATTGTCCGATTCGGACCAAACTTAAAGGACGTGTATCCTAGACTGTGTGGAACCCATAGGAAAATTCGGATTGTAAAATGGAGGTCGTGGGTCCCGTGGGCCCGATTGATCCAATTTGGAAGGTTTGACTGCTCGGTTGACCAAACATCTTTCGAGGCTATCCCATCATATGAAACACTTAGTTGGACATTAAGAACGTCTCATTACGTGTGCTTACTTGAAACTCGGGAATTAGGGTTTTAACTTAAAGATTCTCGTTCGATAGCGCCTTGTATTAATTGCGTGCTCGTATTCTAAAACAGGTACTCCCACCACGCGTGCGCAACAGGTGGGATCCTTCTCAAGGTTAAGCAGTGTGGGACTATCTGTGAGTGAACTTTGTTTTAAAAGTGCATGATTTTGATTGATTGAAATAATATGCATTAAACATGGATTTTTCGGGATATAGGAGTTTTCATATATATATATATATATATATACATTGCTTAAAGGGGAATTTTTCCTATTTCGATTATTGAGAATCATGATTGTTTTTGGATATGGAGTTTATGTTTTGAGAAATTGAAATTTTTACTATGATGAAGTATTTGGGCAAAATATTAATATAAGTTGGGAAATGATTATTCATTCTACGATATATATGAGTTGGGGTACTTTATTACTTGGATATGTGAGTATGTGATTGCGCTATACTAAGTACCCCCTTTTAATTATTGGGCCCACACGTGGCGTTGGAACTTCCAACTTGTGGGCATATATGATATTATAGTTAGTATCACACGTGGAGTTGGATCTTCCGACGTGTGATAAAGTTTGTCTACGCGCATAGGACTAGGTGATTGGTGTTGGCCACAAGTGGCATTGGAACTTCCGGCGTGTGTGGTGTAGAGTTTAGGCCCCCGGTTGGACCGCTCATCCCTAGACGCAGGATAGGAACTTGAAATCCTGCGGGATAGCCAAACAATCCCCTTGTTGGATTGTTTCCCCGGTACTCAAGTCAATGTGATATTAATATATATATTTATAAATATATTTATCTTATAATATATATACGGGATTTAAGAAAAAGTGCCTGACTTGGGTGATAACGTATGTTCTCAGAAAAGTGAAAACATTTGGATTTAAACAGGATTAGGTAAATATGGTATGAGTGCATGTTTTGACATTATTTTCTAAACGGTGGGGTTATTATGTTGTTTTGCAATATAAACAAACTTTGTTTTGTCCACTCACATATTTTCTGTTTTGTGCCCCCCAGACAGTAGTTGACTGTCCTGAGCAGCCGAGCTGAGCCCTGAGTTCTGAATCTCAAGCTTCTGTAGGATAAGTTGGTTTCGTTTCTATTTGTAAATTTGAATTCATAGATTGCTCTGTTATTACTCATGATGGGTTTGATTTGTGAGGCCGGAGGCCATTGTCTGTAAACACTATGTTTTGTCTAATGTATGCTGACAGTTGGGTTATAAATTGTATTTTTAACAAGTTGGAAATTTGGGAAATGTTCATTTTATAGAGGAGACTCTGCCAAAATTTAGGTAGAAAGTCTCGGTTCCTAGTATGTGGGCCCGACATTGGTAAGACATCGGAAACAAGGCAGGGTCCGTCCCGGATTCCGAAGAAATTTGGGGCGGGTCCTGTCAGTACCTTTCCACAGTACCATTTGCATTATATTTTACTGTAAACACTCATCTGCATCTTATAGGCCTTGTTCCCTTTGGTACATCAATAATGTCCCATGTATTATTTTTTTGCAGCGCCTCCATTTCAATATTCATGGCTTCGGCCCACTTTGAATCATTAAATGCCTCCTTAACACGGGTTGAAATTTTAATACTTTCCATTCTTGTCACAAACGTTTTGCACTCAAGACTTAACCTGTGATCAGAGACATAATGGGTAATAGCAAGAGCTTTGCCTTTTAGTGAGTAATGATCAGGTGGAATCCCACGGTTCCGTTTAGGTGGTAGAACATAAGAATTATCAGCAGTATGAATATAATTACTTACCTCAAGAATATCCAGGGGAGCTTGATCGGGTACTATTAGAGAAGCCTCAGAGGGCAATCGGTTCAGTGACAGTAACAACATCAGTTAAAATAGCAAGTTCAGCTGGTGTGACATGTTCGGCCGGTGCAACAGGTTTAGTCGGTTCTCCTCTTTGTATGAAACCATTCAATACCACTACCCCTTGTAAATCTAGCTAGTTATGTCCTTCACTACTAGTCTCCCCCTGTAGGACATGCTCAGGTGTATCAAAGAAGAACATCTCATCCTCAATGAAGGTAACATTCATAGAAACATATAGATATCGGGTAGTAAGATGATAGCCTTTTCGATGAGGAGAAAAACCCAGAAAGACATAGCGGAGAGCACAAGGGTCCAGCTTGCTCCTCTGATTCTGATGGAGGTGAAAATAGATGATACAACTAAACACCTTTGAAGATAGAGTCAGCACAGAAGAGATAGAGATATGATGGATCAGTACCTGTATAAGAGTTCGGAAATCCAGAACTCGTGAAGGTAAACGATTCAAGAGATAGACTACATATCAATAACCACTTTGGAACTGAGGCACTAAGCAGCAGAGCATAGGCAGCAGCAAGGATCTGCTCATTTTTGCATTCAGCGACCCCATTCTGATATGGTGTTTGAGGGCAAGTAGTCTCATGGAGTACACCCTTAGTGTGAAAAAAAGGGGATAACACTGAATTAACAAATTCTCCACCATTATCAGATCAAAAAACCTTGATAGGGAGCATACATTGAGTTTGAATCATATGATAGAAATGCTATAAAATTTTGAGCACATTACTTCTATTTTTTTATCACATATAACCACATCATACAAGTACAATCATCCACAAATAACACAAACCAGCGAACTCCCAAGGCAGTAGAAATAGGGGAAGATGTCCAAACATCAGAATGAACTAAATCAAATAGCATAAGCCGTCGAAGGGTAGGCTACCCGATGACTCTTAGCTAAAATATAAGTCTGACATTGGAAAGCAGACTCGTTGACACCACTAAATAATGCAGGAAACAAATGCTGTAAATATCCAAAGGAGGCATGACCAAATCAACAATGTAGCAACCAAATCCGATGATACTGAGAAGTTTCGGTGTTACCAGCACGAAGAACCCAACTAGTTGCCACATCATCCACATAATAAAGCCCCCATTTTTAATACCACAACCAAAGATCTCCCGAGTCTGGATGTCCTATAGTAAGACAAAAGATGAATACATCAGTACAACGCAGTTTAACTGCTCAGTAACTTGCGGCACATATAATAAATTATTAGACAAAGATGGAACCAATAACACATTGTCCAATGGTGAAGCAGGTGTCAAGAGTACAAAACCAGCCTCTATGACAAAAGCAACATCATTATTAATAGTCAGAACATGATCACGATGAGGCGGAAGAGTCATAGAGAATAAATCAGAATTATACGTCATATGGTCAGTAGCTCCTGAATCAATAATCCAACCTGCATCGCATGTATCATGGGCATGGAAAGCCCTGCCAAAGTTACCTAGAGGCCCAGTGTGTGAGTGCTTGAGACCGTGGTCACAGCCAGAGTAGGAGTAGCAATAATGTGGTCGTGCCCAATGGTGACGTCAACCACAGAAGTGGCATCAGCAGCCACATCAGCTTTGGAGTCCAGTTGTTCCCTTTTTAAACACGTCCGTTCCTTCTCCCAATATGGTACCCCATGCAATGCTCAGCAAGTGTGGATAGTATGTCTCTTTTCACCACAGTGATCACATTTTAATTTGTCTACCTCTGCAGAAGTCAGGTGACGAGGCGGAACGACAAAAAAGCCAGACCCTGTATGCCGAGAAACCAGAGTAGTGTTTTTGGAAGCAAACACAACAACAAGTTCCCCAATCTTGGTGCCGGATCCAAGCATAGTAATCTGGCGTTGAACCTCTCGACGGACCATAAAAAATACTTTTTCGATACTTAGAACTTTATCACTCTATAGAATATCACTGCGGACCTTGTCATAAGTATCATCAAGGCCAACCAAAAAATCATACACACGATCTGCCATAATAGCAGCCTGAAAGTCTTCATATCATTAGCATACTTCATATGAAAAAAATGTCTCTTGTCCAATTCAATCCAGATCGCCTTAAGTTCGGCAAAATAGGTGGAGACAGGACGACTCCCTCACTTGAGATGGGTAGCCTAACACCATAGTTCATAGAGCTGGGATATGTCAGAGCCATCTTAAAACAACTGATTAACAACATCCCAAATATCCTTAGCAATAGGGAGAGTATGAAACATACTCAACAAATTGGGTTCCATGGTTCGTGACATCCAACTTTTCACAATAGCATCAGCAATCTTCCACTTCCCAAATTGTGAGTCTTGGGAACTCGGGGCATTAGTATCCCCAATTAGATATCCCAATTTGCCTTGCGTAGTAGCATGAAGTTTGATCACCGAAGCCCATGTCTCATAATTGGATCCATTCAATTTGAATCCCAAGGGTAGATTAGGGGACGACTCAGTGTGAATCGTAAAAATAGAGGTAGGAGTAGCAGTAGGTAAATTAGGTGAGATAGTAGAGTCGTTAACGTTAGACATGGTGACAGGCAACGACAACGGCGATGGAGAGGAGTGCGGCGACAATGGCAACGGTGGAGTAAGGGGCGGCTAGACGTGTTAGCAGTGGAAATAGGATTAGAGCGGCTTGGCATATAGTGCAACGGAAAAATAGGTAGTGTTTAGGGTTAGGTGTTTTGATGTTGTAGAGACAGATTGAAAACCGCTCTGATACCAACTCAAAAGTAATTAGGGTTTAAACTAATATGTTTATTCTTCTCTCAAGGAGGGATATATATACTACATACGAAGTGAGTACAAATAGGAAATATGTACAAAATCTCCTAATTCTACTCAAATTAGATAATTACAATAGAATATAAATTTTATTCCTAGTAGGAACAAACTCTATTCCTAATAGGAACGTTCACTTTGACTCACACCAACATATGTTTTATGCTAAAGCTTAGCGGATATTAGCATTTAGCCTTGCACTCGAGGTCCTAGGTTCAATTTCCCCTACCAATATTGCGTATAAAAAAATTATTGAAAATTAGTCAATAAAATTATGAACTATCGTGGTTTATATGATTTAATGTTTACTTTGATTTTTAAAAAGGTTGTAGAAATTGTAAGTACCAAAAAAAAAAAAGATTTTTAGATTATTTAGCTAATAACTTTAGATGGTCAAGATGCCTGCCACATGCCGTGAAGATGATACATATCTTGTAATGATTGAACCATCCAAAATTTCATCTATGATAAAATGACAATTAATTTCATTGTGATCTAGTTCTTTCATGGAACACTCCGGATTCGCATATATATATATATATATGTGTGTGTGTGTGTGTGCAAGGCAGTTAGTTATGCTGCAACTTATCCTGAGGGCAACAGATGAAGCTGAATGGATCGGTCCATGAGGACCAAACCAACCCATGAGCTCCCAAAATGAGATCAATTAATATATCCAAGTCAATTTTTTTTTGGGTCGAGAATTAATATATAGAAAATTTGGCATAAGTCCAATTATGAGGAGAGACTTGGGGTGCAATCCACGCAGAAATTGTTGTTGATCCAAGTCCTTTGACTTTTGCGCCACTTCTTTTTATTTTTTATTTTTAGTTCCAGTTATGCACCTGAAACATAAAGAAGGTAAATTATGAATTCCTAAAACAGGTAAGTTATTGATTTGTAGGAAATTAATTATCATATTTGATTTGAATTTAATTGCAAATCTATTTATTAAATTATGAAATTTTCCCAAGGTATACCGACATCAAAATTTGTAATAAGAGTTCATAAAAACTTCATACCTTAACAATAGGTAAGGTACCTATGCATACACCTCGTATGCAGTATATAGGTAATTAAACCCATAAATTACCTCTGGTCTAGGTAATTAAATCCATAAATTACCTTTAGTCTAGGTAGTTATACCCTCTAGCCCAGCTAATTGAACTCATATAATATCTTGGTATGGATCTTTAAACTCAACTGAGATAAAAATCCATGAAAAACATGTACGTATGTATATAAATATGAACGTCCAAAAAAAACTGCTTAAGAAAACTCAAGAATAAAACACTTACCTGTAAGGCAGGTACATATATACCTATAAGGCAGGTACATATATACTTGTATGTATTAACATTATTTATCTGTATGTCAGGTACATAATTTAATATGGGTGCTTGTCTGATCGATTGGTATAATATGTGAGTCTTTACTTTTTATTGATTAAATTGTATTTTATCTATATATTAGGAATATTATCAAGGAAAAAAAATTCAAAATTCAAAATTTGGAATTCAATTTCAAGGAAATAATGCGTTAAATTTAGATTTTCAATGTGTTTTCCTTATTTACCTTAAAGGGTAAAATCGACACAACAAAAAAGTAATAAATGTCAAAAGACCTACATCTAAAACAAAAAACACGAGGACTAGACTCAATAACAACTAATCGTTTTGGACCTAGATCAAAGAACCCCATTAATATATCCAAGTGTAACGAAGGAACAGTTGGCCCTTTTTGTTATTTTCTTCCATTGTTGGGTCATTATTGTTTTTCTCACTAAAAGAAACCGGTCATCACCTTTAATCCATTTGTGTCTTCATCCTTCCCTGTTGATCAGATTTCAAGCAGTATATCCCATTTGATTGGCGCCACTAATAGAAACCAGAATTTGATTCCAAAAACAAAACCAACGCCGGCACCAGCCCAAAACAAAAGCAGCTCCAGGAAACGGATAGAAACCATACAACTACTTTAGGTTAGAGTTAGCTTATATATTCTCTTCCTCCCTCTCTCTTCCTCATCGCTCATTGATAAGTGATCACTCTCTCTCTCTCTCTCTCTCTCTCTCTCTCTCTCCAAATATCAAAATGGCTGACCGAAGAGTAGAAGACAATGCTGTCTCCGGCCAACTCCAGAACGACCATCGTATTGCAGACTTTGATCCCCCACAGAAACCCAAGACAAACAAGTTCGCTATAGCCTGCGCCATTTTGGCTTGCACGACTTCAATCTTATTGGGTTATGGTAATTATCCTTTACACCCTCAGTTCTTCAAAATTCACGAGCCAAATAAAATTTATTTTTTCTTTCCTAATTGTTGTTAGCCCCCGAAAATAGTCAGCATGAAGTTGGCGCTTGTTTATTATTTTGATTATTTTTAATCACAATCCTTGAGGGAAAAGTGCATGAATTGTACTGGAGTGTGGTTAATTATATCAATTTTGTGTACACAGATATTGGTGTAATGAGTGGGGCGAATATCTTCATCCAAAACGACCTCAAAATCAGCGACACCCAAACGGCAGTCCTTGCGGGCACTCTAAATATCTACTCCCTCATCGGCTCCGCCTTGGCCGGCCAAACCTCTGATTGGATCGGCCGCCGGTACACCGTTGTCCTCTCTGGAGTCATCTTCTTTGTCGGAGCTCTCCTCATGGGTCTCGCTCCCGGCTACGCCTTCCTCATGTTTGGCCGATTCGTAGCTGGAATCGGCGTCGGCTACGGTCTCATGATCGCCCCGGTCTACACCGTCGAGATCTCTCCAACGTTGTCCCGTGGCTTCCTCACATCTTTCCCAGAGGTTTGTTTTCACTACTAAAAATAACCCCTTGCGCGACCAAACTTTGCGCGACCAAACAAAATTCGTCGCGCAAAGTCACTTTGCGCGACAAATACGAATCATCGTCGCGCAAAGTCATACGCGACTCAATTTTGCGCAACGAAAAACAAATCGTCGCGCAAAATGACTTTGCGCGACAAAACTTTGCGCGACGACAAATAATTGTCGCGAAAAGTAACTGTGCGCGACGAATAATAGAATTCGGTGCACAGAGTTTTGCGCGACGAATAAATATTCGTCTCGCAAAGTATTTACAAAAATAAATAAATAAAAAATTATTTTTAAAATTTTTTGGATGCCTTTGCGCGACGAAATAATAATCTTCGTCTCGCAAAGTCTTTACTAAAATTTAAAAAAAAATTTAAAAAATTTTTGGATGACTTTGCGCGACGAAATAATAATCTTCGTCTCGCAAAGTCTATACTAAAATAAAAAAATTATTTTGTTAGAAAAATATATTATTGTAGTTCGGATTAGGTTTTTGTTAGAAAATATATATTTTAAATTGACGATCAAATTGGTTCATTGTATTCATATAGGGTCAAGGAATGTAGCTGTAAAAAATCATCAAAATCGGAGTTAAAATAACCGTTTAATCGTGATTTTTGTTTATAACCATCTAAAAGTTTTGTCCCATTACGTGATCTCTGAATGTTTATTTTTTCCGATTTTTGGGGTATACGATCTCGAAGTATAAACAAACAAGTTTGACGGTTGGATCGTTGAAACTGGTTTCATAGAATACATATGCTATTAAAACAATATATTCACTAACAATTAAGAGTTTATTTATACTTTTGTTAAATATAACATAAGATTTTGTGGTATCCCCTAGTGTAAATATTTTAAATTGACGATCAAAGTGGTTCATTGTATTCATATAGGTTCAAGGAGTGTAGCTGTAAAAAATCATCAAAATCAGAGTTGAAATAACCGTTAAATCATGATTTTTCGTTTATAACCGTCGAAAAGTTTTGTCCTATTACTTAATCTCTGAATGTTTATTTTTTCCAATTTTTGGCGTGTATGATCTCGAAGTGTAAACAAACAAATTTGACGGTTGGATCGTTGAAACTAGTTTCGTAGAATGGGTATGCCACGAAAATAATATATTCACTAACAAATAAGAGTTTATTTATACTTTTATTAAATATAACATAAGATTTTGTGGTATCTACTAGTGTAAATATGTTAAATTGACGATCAAATGCAATCATTGTATTCATATAGGGTCAAGGAGTGTAGCTGTAAAAAATCATCAAAATCAGAGTTGAAATAACCGTTAAATCATGATTTTTCGTTTATAACCATCGAAAAGTTTTGTCCTATTACTTAATCTCTGAATGTTTATTTTTTCCGATTTTTGGCGTATATGATCTCGAAGTGTAAACAAACAAATTTGACGGTTGGATCGTTGAAACTAGTTTCGTAGAATGCGTATGCCATGAAAATAATATATTCACTAACAAATAAGAGTTTATTTATACTTTTATTAAATATAACATAAGATTTTGTGGTATCTACTAGTGTAAATATTTTAAATTGATGATCGAATGCAATCATTGTATTCATATAGGGTCAAGGAGTGTAGTTGTAAAAAATCATCAAAATCAAAGTTGAAATAACCGTTAAATCGTGATTTTTCGTTTATAACCATCGAAAAGTTTTGTCCTATTACTTAATCTCTGAATGTTTATTTTTTCCGATTTTTGGCATATATGATCTCGAAGTGTAAACAAACAAATTTGACGGTTGGATCGTTGAAACTAGTTTCGTAGAATGCGTAGGCCATGAAAACAATATATTCACTAACAAATAAGAGTTTATTTATACTTTTATTAAATATAACATAAGATTTTGTGGTATCTACTAGTGTAAATATTTTAAATTGACGATCGAATGCAGTCATTGTATTCATATAGCATCAAGGAGTGTAGCTGTAAGAAATCATCAAAATCAGGGTTGAAATAACCGTTAAATCATGATTTTTCGTTTATAACCGTCGAAATGTTTTGTCCCATTAATTGATCTCTTAATGTTTATTTTTTCTAAATTTTGGTGTATATGATCTCGAAATATAAACAAACAAGTTTGACGGTTGGATCGTTGAGTAGCTTTAAATTTATTTATTTTGTACGTATAACACTTAAGAAATTGAATAGTATATGTATTTATTACTAGCTTTAAATATTTTTTAAGACTTTGCGCGACCAATTGGTATTTCGTCGCGCAAAGTATACTCTCAAAACACCAAAAATGGGAATTTTAAAATAAATAAAAATTTCGACTTTGCGCGACCAATATATAAATATTCGTCGCGCAAAGTATACTCTAAAAATTTGGCGGGCACCAAAAATGGGATTTTTAAAATAAAAAAAAATTTCGACTTTGCGCGACCAATATAAATATTCGTCGCGCAAAGTATACTCTAAAAATTTGGCGGCACCAAAAATGGGATTTTTAAAATTAAAAAAAATTTCGACTTTGCGCGACCAATATAAATATTCGTCGCGCAAAGTATATATTCTAAAAATTTGGCTGGCACCAAAAATGGGATTTTTTTTTTAAAATTCGACTTTGCGCGACCAATATATAAATATTCGTCGCGCAAAGTATTCTCTAAAAAATTGGCGGGCACCAAAAATGGGACGCGGGAATATTTTGGTCGCGCAAAAGTTTGGGCGACCAGAAATTCGTCGCGCAAAACTGAAAAAATTTGGCGGGCAACGAAAATGATAATTTTTTTTAAATTTTTTTTAAACACTTTGCGCGACCAATATATGGTTTCGTCGCGCAAAGTGATACGTTCTTTAAAAGCAAAATAACTCCTCCACCATTTTCTCAATGTCTTCTAAATCCTACCATTTCTCTCTCTTTCCCACTCTCCAAATCCTACCATTTCTCTCACACTCACTCCTCTCACTTAATCTCTCATCTCTCTCTTCACTATCTCTCTCTCTCTCTCACTCACTCTCTCATCTCTCTTTTCATCATCTCTCACTCTCACTCACTCTCTCATCATCTCTCACTCTCACTCACTCTCTCATCTCTCTTTTCATCATCTCTCACTCTCTCATCTCTCTCTCACTATCTTCTCTAATTCTCTCACACTCACTTATTTGTAAATTTAAATTTTTTTTCATTAATATGTGTTTTTGGAGTTAGTTTTGAGTTTATGCCAATTATTTGTCATTATTTTATGTTATTGTTTTGTTATTTGACAATATTTGTTTTTTTTTTGTAGGGAATTGTTGAGGCTTTGATGGCTAAAGTTGAGGATTTGATATAAGATGCTTGTAGATTTTATTATTGTACTTTGTTAATTTAAGTGTACATTTTGAATATTATGTATATTGGATAATTTGACCACTATTTTTCTTATGTAATTTTATTTTGAATATGTCAATTTAAATTAAAGTAATTAAGAAAAATAAAATCATAAAATTAAATTAAAGTTAAAAAAATTAATATAATGAAATTGATATAAGAGAAATAATAATAAAAAATGTCAAAAACCTTGCGCGACAAAATATTTCGTCGCGCAAACTATTAAATTAGTTTATTTTAGTTTAAAATTTTCAAAATAAAAAATAAAAAATAAATGAATATTTCGTCGCGCAAACCTTTGCGTGACGTTAACATTCGTCGCTCAAAGTACACTTGCGCGACATTAACTTTCGTCGCGCAAAGGAGATATTATTCGTCGCGCAAAGTAGATAATATTCGTCGCGCAAAGTTGTTATTGTCCGTCGCGCGAAATAATTAATATTCGTCGCGCAAAGTTGTTATTTTCGTCGCGCAAAGTCGTCATTATTCGTCGCGCAAGTTGTTATCCTTCGTCGCGCAAAGTGGCTTTGTGCGACGAAGAACTTTCGTCGTCGCGCAAACCCTTTCTTTACGAGTTTTGCGCGACAGAACTTGCGCGACCAAAATTTCGTCGCGCAAAGTTTGCGCGACGAAATTTTCCTTTGCGCGACCAAAAATCATTCGTCGCGCAAAGTGTTTTTTGTAGTAGTGTTTGTTTCATTGTTTGTCTCTCTCTTTACTATTTTTTTTTTCTTTTTGGGTAATTAGATTCCACATGCTTTATATTTTGCTTCAATATTGATGAGGTGGATATGAACACAAGACCTCAGCTGTAGTTGTAACTACTTTAACCACTTACAAAGGCTTATGTATATTTTATTTCAAATTAATCAAACCCAAAAACAAGATTAACTATGGAAAAAGAGTTGTGATCAATTGTGTGTGAAATTTATACTCATTGATTAATTTGTTTATTTGAAAATATATATGTCTAGGTGTTTGTCAATCTTGGCATATTATTGGGGTACGTATCCAATTATGCCTTCTCCAAGCTCCCAACTAACTTGGGCTGGAGGTACATGCTCGGCGTCGGCGCACTTCCAGCGGTGGTTCTTGCCGTCGGCGTTTTAGCCATGCCCGAGTCACCTCGTTGGCTCGTCATGCAGGGACGACTCGGGGATGCCAAGAGAGTTCTCGACAAAACCTCAACTTCCAAGGAAGAGGCTCAACTCAGGCTAGACGACATCAAAGAAGCTGCAGGCATCCCAATGCACTTAAACGACGACGTTGTTTCGGTCACGAAACAAAGCCACGGCGAAGGTGTATGGAGACAATTGATCCTTCATCCCACACCAGCCGTTCTTCACATTTTAATCGCAGCCCTTGGTATCCATTTCTTTCAACAAGTCACGGGCATAGACTCCGTCGTTTTGTACAGCCCAAGGATCTTTGCGAAGGCCGGGATCACCTCTTACGAGCACACTCTACTGGCAACCGTGGCCGTTGGATTCGTCAAGACCATTTTCATCTTCATCGCCACGTTTCTCCTTGATCGGGTCGGACGACGCCCGTTGCTTTTGACCAGCATGGGTGGAATGATATTTTCCCTTGCATGTCTCGGTGCGGCGCTTACGATCGTCGACAATCACGACAGCACAATCCCGTGGGCCGTCGCGTTATGCATCACCATGGTGCTATTCAACGTTGCATTTTTCTCTATCGGGTTGGGGCCCATCACATGGGTCTATAGCTCTGAGATCTTCCCGCTAAAGCTGCGAGCGCAAGGAGTTAGTTTCGGAGTGGCCATTAACAGGGTGATAAGTGGCATCATCTCCATGACTTTTCTTTCCTTGTACAAGGCCATCACGATTGGCGGGGCCTTCTTTCTTTACGCGGGAATTGGAGTGTTGGCTTGGGTCTTCTTCTATACAAAGCTTCCGGAAACACAGGGCAGAACCCTCGAAGAAATGGAGCTCTTGTTTGGTAAATACCATAAGTGGAGACAAGCCAACGCCATGCTCAAGAGCAAGAAAGTTGATCATGGTGATGGCAATGAAAACAAGGGTCAAGTCAACTAAGAATAAAAATCAAGTCTACAATAGGTATTGTATTGAAGTCTCACAGCTACCACAAGTGAATCGACATTTGCATTTCATTTGTCTTCCTCAAAGAATTTTTACTGCAACCAATTCATTCCCTCAAGCCACATCCAAGTGCACTAACATGAGATTTGCTCCCATGATCAAGCTCAGCCTTGTTCAATCTTAGTTGTCCAACCAAAACTAACGAGTCAAGAAATTTTTATGATAAACGTGTCCTTGAAATACTCTATAGATGGGTTGAACTAAAATACTCAACAGATTTTGGAGGAATCTGACAGAAATTGAAATGTGTCTTTGAATTGCTATGAATTGAACTACGAAGATAAAATTGACAAAATTAAAATTACATGGATGAAAGTGGTAAAACCTGCAAACTACAGAATCTAAAAGTGAATTTTTGCCTTTGTTTAATATTATGGTCCTTCCAACCTCAAATCCTAGCGTTGCTTCCGTTGTCCATATAATTTTCAAAGAGATGCTGAAGAACAAAGGCATTTGTTTGAATTCAAAATATTGGACCTTTAGCACTTTGAAACACGACTTGATAATGTTATATGATTTCAAAAATGGTATAGGTTGCCCATTTTTTTTTGAGAGAAAATGGTATTTCATTCAACCCAAGCATATAATATTATGTGGTAAAAACTAGCATATTAAAACGGTGGCCTTCTTAAGACCTTCTCGTAGAAAATCACATGGGATAAAACCCCGGGGTAGGAAAAAAGATCATCCATGCTATTAACTAAACAGAAGAGTCAATCACCTACTACAAGAATTAGACAACTCGAGACCAATCCTCCCTAACGCCATAGAAGTCATGGAGGTCTGATATCCAACCAAAAACAAAGCTTCTCTATACCTATTCTTCCAAGTCTCCATGTAAGAAGGAATTTTAGTCAAACAATATGGGGTAAAATATTTTCTGATATATTTCATTCTCCGAAAGGAGGTATTTATAATACAGGTTGCAAACCCTAGTAGGGTTAAACTAGGAAAATAAGTGGTATCCTAATTACATAATATTTATACAAAAGGAAATAAATAAAACAATATCCTAATAGAATAGGAATATCTCGCTAACACTCCCCCTCAAGTCGGAGCAAAGACGTCACGCATGCCCAACTTGTCAAGCGAGTTGAGAAAGATACTTGTAGAAACAACTTTTGTGAGAACATCAGCTAACTAAAACTCTGAACGGATGAAGGGGAAGGACACGATCTCCGCATCCAACTTTTCTTTAATGAAATTTCGATCAACCTCCACATGCTTTGTACGGTCATGTTGTACAGGATTATGAGCAATTGCAATCGCAGCCGTATTGTCACAATATAAATCCATGTGTTTATTAGGCCCAAAACCAAGGTCTCTCAACAATCTCCTCAACCATAGTAACTCAGATACACCATGAGCCATTCCCCGATACTCGGCCTCAGCACTAGATCGAGACACCACCTTCTGTTTCTTGCTCCTCCACGTAACAAGATTGCCACCAACAAACATAAAATACCCAGATGTCGAACGCCTATCTGTAGCTGAACCTGCCCAATCAGCATCCGTGTACCCTTCCACATCTGTATGACCATACTTGGAAAACATTAACCCCTTGCCATGAGTTACTTTGAGATATCTCAAAATACGTGTCACAGCTCTCATTTGGTCTTCACTAGGCGAGTGCATAAACTGACTCACTATACTCACTGCATACGCAATGTCAGGACGTGTATGAGCTAAATAAATTAATTTCCCCACAAGCCGTTGATAGCGCTCCTTATCAGTAGGAACTTGATCAGGATACAACCCCAACTTGTGATTCTGTTCACTAGGAGTATCAATTGGTTTACAATCCAACATTCCAGTTTCTGCAAGTAAATCCAACACATACTTCCTTTGGGACAAAAAGATACCATGTTTAGATCTGGCAACTTCAATCCCAAGAAAGTACTTCAAGTCACCTAATGATTTCATCTCAAACTCAGATGCAAGATATTTCTGAAGACTCTGTATTTCTACCTGATCATCTCCAGTTACAATCATATCATCAACATAAATTATTAAAGCTGTCAATTTACCTCTGCGACGTTTCAGAAACAAAGTATGATCAGAGTTACTTTGCACATACCCAAACTTCTTCATAGATGTTGCAAATCTCCCAAACCACGCTCTTGGAGACTGCTTCAATCCATATAAAGACTTCTGCAGCTTACACACAACACTCTCTTCAGAGGTTACAGGGATACCAGGAGAGAGAGCCATGTAAATCTCCTCTTTGAGATCACCATGGAGGAATGCATTTTTGACATCAAATTATAATAACGGCCAATCATGATTAGCAGCCAAGGACAAGAGTACGCGCACAGTATTGAGCTTTGCTACCGGAGCAAAGGTCTCTGTATAATCCACTCCATAGGTCTGAGTATACCCTTTTGCTACCAATCTTGCCTTGTAACGGTCAATGGACCCATCAGCCTTGTGCTTCAAAGTAAACACCCATCTGCACCCAACTGCTTTTTTTCCCTTTGTTAAAGGAACGAACTCCCATGTGGCATTTTTGTTTAAGGCTTCCATCTCAGTATGCATTGCATCTACCCATTTTGGATCAGATAAAGCATCCTGCAGCTTAGTTGGCACACATACACTAGATATTTGACACAAATATGATGCATATGACTTAGACAAACGATGAGTTGACACATAATGACTAATGGGATATTTAGACTTGGCATGTATATCAGGAGAATATTGTACTTTAGGTTTCCCACGAGTGGTTCGTGGGGGTAATTGATAAGTAGAAACAGACAGATCATCAGAAGATACCTCACTTGACTCAGTATCATGATTTGACTGGGGCAATGGCAGGGCAGAGGGGGGTCTTGTATCGATCTCATCTACACAAGAGTCACCAATATCACTGTCACGTTCTTCTTGGGCAGAGCCAAATTCGTCAAAAAATTCAACTTGCGACCGGTCATTACCTTCTGTGCGACCGGTCGCATCCTCTGCGCGACCGGTCGTTTCCAGACAGGTTCCTTCGCGACCGGTCGCTTCCTCTGCACGACCGGTTGTTTCCTGGCAGATTCCTTCGCAACCGATCGCTTCCTCTGTGCGACCAGTCGATGGCACTTCGTCATAAATTCCTTCACACGCCTCTTTATATCCAAAATTTTCCATTCTGAAATTCTTCAATTCACTCCCCCTCTCCCCCTGAATTGAAGAAGAGGGAGAAACATAATACGGTACTTCTTCGTGAAAGATGACATCCAAAGTAACATGTACTTCTGAGTAGGAGGGTGATAGCACTTATAACCCTTCTGAGTAGAAAAATAACCAATAAAGACACATCTAAGAGCACAAGGATCAAGTTTACTCCGTTGATGAGAGTAGACATGAACATAAGCAACACACCCAAAAACTTTAAGGGGCAACTTGGAAACGGAGACAGGGGAAACATGGTCACCAAACACATCATGCGGAGTCTTGAAATCAAGAACCTGGCTAGGAGTACGATTAATCAAATAGGCAGCAGACAGAACAGCATGCCCCCAAAGGTGATGGGGAATAGACATATCCAACATGAGTGAGCGGGCAACTTCAAGCAATTGTCGGTTCTTTCTTTCAGACACACCATTTTGTTGCGGAGTAAAAGGGGTTGTCGTTTGGTGAATAATACCTTGAGCACGGAAGAAAGACACCAAAGTATTATTCACATATTCACCTCCGTTATCTGTCCGGAATACTTTGATCTGAGCATGAAACTGAGTAGACACCATAGTACAAAACTCTGGAAGGATTGAAGCAACATCATGTTTATTTTTCAGCAAGAAAACCCAAGTAAGTCGGGTACAATCATCAATAAATGTGACGAACCAACGAAATCCGTTCGAAGTAACGCGAATCGGACCCCACACATTAGAATGCACTAAATCAAAAGGCTTTGCAGCTTTACTGTCACTCAAAGGAAACACAGTGCGATGGCTCTTGGCCAAAATACATGTCTCACACTTAAAACTGGACTCATCGCAGGAGCGGAATAAAGATGGAAACAGACGCTTAAGGTAGCCAAATGACGGGTGTCCCAAGCGACGATGCCATAACCAAATTTGTTGTTTGTCTTTGACACTACAACGTTGAACAGTATTAACGACACGATCACGAACTGGTGCAGAAGGCAATGTCAAATAATATAACCCCCTTATCCGTTTACCATGCCCAATCATCTCATGAGTCTTGAGATCCTGAAAAAAGAAATGGGTAGGATAAAAAGTAGCAGAAGCATTAAGTGTATCAAGTAATCGACCAACAGATAACAAGTTACAATGGATATTAGGAACTAATAATGCACGAGACAAGGACAGAGTTGGGGTGAGAGAGATTGTGCCCTCGCCAGTAATTGGAGAGGGCAAGCCATTAGCACTAGTTATGTATGGGTCACGGGTGTTACTAGACAACTCATCAAAAAATTTAGCATCATAAGTCATATGATCAGAAGCACCAGTGTCAATTATCCAAGTATTGGAGCCAGTACCTGGAATAGAGGCAGAAACACGCAAATTTGCAGAAGCAGCAGCAACACCCACAATAGAATTATCACCCATGATTGTAGCAGAAACTCAACAAATCACGCAGAGTATACAAAAGAACACAGCACAGACACAAATACGGCAGATGCACGAAGACAGTAGAAGCACGAACACAGTAGATGCACAAACACAACAGAGTACACAGCGGAACACGACAAAGGCACAGGCACAAGAACCCTAAAATAATTTAGGGCACACAGTAGAACACGGGTGGGCACAACACACACAGGTCACCAGAAAGTCGGCTCTGATGCCAAGTCAAACAATATGGGGTAGAATATTTTCTGATATATTTCATTCTCCGAAAGGAAGTATTTATAATACAGGTTGCAAACCCTAGTAGGGTTAAACTAGGAAAATAAGTGGTATCCTAATTACATAATATCTATACAAAAGGAAATAAATAAAACAATATCCTAATAGAATAGGAATATCTCGCTAACATTTTTAACATCGAATTGATGTAGTTACCAATCTAAATTTGCTGCTAGAGACAGTATGACTATGATAATGTTAATTTTGGCTACTGGGGCAAAGGTCTTTTGGTGGTCCACCCCATACCTTTGTGTATACCCTTTTGCCATAAATTTGGCTTTATATCTTTCGATAAATTCATCTGCTTTGAGTTTCACAATATAGATCCACCTGCATCCCACCAATTTCTTTCCGTGAGGTAAATGCATGGGCTCCCATGTGGCATTGTTCTTGAGAGCTCTCATTTCTTTATTCATGGCTTCTTTCCATTTTGAGTCTTCTAGTGCTTCATTCATGTTATTTGGGACACATATATCGTCCAATTGCTTCACAAAGTGTACATGTGACTCTGATAATCCACTTAGAAATATATAATTGTTGATTGACTATTTTACCTTGGTTTTAGGATCTGCTTCGTACTGTACTCGAGGGTTACCATAATTCTTCCTCTCTGGAAGTTTGTATATAGGATTATTTACCTTTAATCCATTTGTGTCTTCATCCTTCTCTGTTGATCAGATTTGAAGCTGTACATCCCATTTGATTGGCGCCACTAATAGAAACCAGAATTTGTTTCCAAAAAGTCGCAAGGAGAGAGAAAGTGTGAAGGAAATCTGACTGCGCGGTAGGGTTTTGGGGCTTTGACCCAACTTCTAAAATTACCATTTTACCCAAAACGTTTTTAGACCATAACTTTCTCAATTTAACTTGAAATTGAGCCCACTACGTGTCTCGTGAGAGCGAGCTCCACGCAAAGGTGTAATCCAAATTCTTGAAATAAATTCCGAGCCAAAAGTGACCATAAAAGTCAAATTCTTTATGAAAATACATATTATAATATGTACACTTTCAATTTTGTTGTTCAACATATTTTTATTTTGATAATATGTGTTTTTAGTACAAGCGATTGGGGGAGGGGAGAGTTTACACAAATATTTATTGGGTGCAAGACAGTTAGTTATGCTGCAACTTATCCCGAGGGCCACAGATCAAGCTGAATGGATCGGTCCAGGAGGACCAACCAACCCCATGAGCTCCCAAAATGAGATCAATTAATATATCCAACAAGTCAATTTTTTTGGGTCAAGAATTAATATATCCAAGTCTAACGAACCCTTTTTGTTATTTTCTTCCATTGTTGGGTCATTATTGTTTTTCTCACTAAAAGAAACCTGTCATCACCTTTAATCCATTTGAGTCTTCATCCTTCCCTGTTGATCAAATTTCAAGCAGTACATCCCATTTGATTGGCGCCACTAATAGAAACCAGAATTTGTTTCCAAAAACAAAACCAACGCCAGCACCAGCCCAAAACAACAGCAGCTCCAGGAAACGGATAGAAACCATACAACTACTTTAGGTTAGAGTTAGCTTATATATTATCTTCCTCTCTCTCTCTCTTCCTCAACGCTCATTGATAAGTGATCACTCCCTCTCCCTCTCCCTCTCTCTCTCTCTCTCTCTCTCTCTCTCTCTCTCTCTCTCTCTCTCTCTCTCTCTCCCCCGAATATCAAAATGGCTGACCGAAGAGTCGAAGACAATGCTGTCTCCGGCCAACTCCAGAACGACCATCGTATTGCAGACTTTGATCCCCCACAGAAACCCAAGACAAACAAGTTCGCTATAGCCTGCGCCATTTTGGCTTGCACGACTTCAATCTTATTGGGTTATGGTAATTATCCTTTACACCCTCAGTTCTTCAAAATTCACAAGCCAAATAAATTTTTTTTTTTCTTTCCTAATTGTTGTTAGCCCCCGAAAATAGTCACATGAAGTTGGCGCTTGTTTTATTATTTTTAATCACAATCCTTGAGGGAAAAGTGCATGAATTGTACTGGAGTGTGGTTAATTATATTAATTTTGTGTACAGATATTGGTGTAATGAGTGGGGCGAATATATTCATCCAAAACGACCTCAAAATCAGCGACACCCAAACCGCAGTCCTTGCGGGCACTCTAAATATCTACTCCCTCATCGGCTCTGCTTTGGCCGGCCGAACCTCTGATTGGATCGGCCGCCGGTACACCGTTGTCCTCTCTGGAGTCATCTTCTTTGTCGGAGCTCTCCTCATGGGTCTTGCTCCCGGCTATGCCTTCCTCATGTTTGGCCGATTCGTCGCTGGAATCGGCGTCGGCTACGGTCTCATGATCGCCCCGGTCTACACCGTCGAGATCTCTCCGACGTTGTCTCGTGGCTTCCTCACATCTTTCCCAGAGGTTTGTTTTGTTTCATTGTTTGTCTCTTTACTATATTTTTTTTTTCCTTTTTGGTAATTAGATTCCACAAGTACCTCATGCTTTATATTTTGCTTCAATTTTTTTCCCTTTATTTTATACAAATAATATTGATGAGGGGATATGAACACAAGACTTTAGCTGCAGTTGTAACTACTTTAACCGCTTGAGCTACAAAGACTTATGTATATTTTGTTTCAGATTAATCAAACCCAAAAACAAGATTAATTAAGGAAAAAGAGTTGTGATCAATTGTGTATGTATATTTATTTTTGGACAGTAGGTGTGGAATTTATACTAATTGATTAATTTGTTTATTTGAAAATATATACATGTCTAGGTGTTTGTCAATCTTGGCATATTATTGGGGTACGTATCCAATTATGCCTTCTCCAAGCTCCCAACTAACTTGGGCTGGAGGTACATGCTTGGCGTCGGTGCACTTCCAGCGGTGGTTCTTGCCGTCGGCGTTTTAGCCATGCCCGAGTCACCTCGTTGGCTCGTCATGCAGGGACGACTCGGGGATGCCAAGCGAGTTCTCGACAAAACCTCAACTTCCAAGGAAGAGGCTCAACTCAGGCTAGACGACATCAAAGAAGCGGCAGGCATCCCCATGCACTTAAACGACGATGTTGTTTCGGTCACGAAACAAAGCCACGACGAAGGTGTAGGGAGACAACTGATCCTTCATCCCACACCGGCTGTTCTTCACATTTTAATCGCAGCCCTTGGTATCCATTTCTTTCAACAAGTAACGGGCATAGACTCTGTCGTTTTGTACAGCCCAAGGATCTTTGCGAAGGCCGGGATCACCTCTTACGAGCACACGCTATTGGCAACCGTGGCCGTTGGATTCATCAAGACCATTTTCATCTTCATCGCCACGTTTCTCCTTGATCGGGTCGGACGACGCCCGTTGCTTTTAACCAGCATGGGTGGAATGATATTTTCCCTTGCGTGTCTCGGTGCGGCACTTACGATCGTCGAGCATCACGACAGCACAATCCCGTGGGCCGTCGCATTGTGCATCACCATGGTGTTATTCAACGTTGCATTTTTCTCAATCGGGTTGGGGCCCATCACGTGGGTCTATAGCTCTGAGATCTTCCCGCTAAAGCTGCGAGCGCAAGGAGTTAGTTTCGGAGTGGCCATTAACAGGGTGATAAGTGGCATCATCTCCATGACTTTTCTTTCCTTGTACAAGGCCATCACGATTGGCGGGGCCTTCTTTCTTTACGCGGGAATTGGAGTGTTGGCTTGGGTCTTCTTCTATACCATGCTTCCGGAAACACAGGGCAGAACCCTCGAAGAAATGGAGCTCTTGTTTGGTAAATACCATAAGTGGAGACAAGCCAACGCCATGCTCAAGAGCAAGAAAGTTGATCATGGTGATGGCGATGAAAACAAGGGTCAAGCCAACTAAGAATAAAAATCAAGTCTACAATAGGTATTGTATTGAAGTCTCACGGCTACCACAAGTGAATCGACATTTGCATTTCATTTGTCTTCTACAAAGAATTATTACTGCAACCAATTCATTCCCTCAAGCCACTACATAATTTAAGTTCAAAATATCAAAAGCAGGGATCCACATCCATGTGCACTAACATGAGATTTATTCCCATGATCAAGCTCAGCCTTGTTCAATCTTAGTTGTCCAACCAAAACTAGCAAGTCAAGAAATGTTTATAATAAACGTTCATGTCCTTGAAATACTCAACAGATGGGTGAGTGGACTAAAATACTCAACAAATTTTGGAGGAATCTGACAGAAATTGAAATGTGTCCTTAAATTGCTATGAATTGAACTACGATGATAAAATTGACAAAATTGAAACTACGGGGATAAAATTGATAAAATTGAAACTACGGGGAGGGTTTACACAAATATTTATTGGGTGCCTAGGGGTTTCGAACCTCTATCCACATGAGTGGAGGTGGAAAAGCTCAACCAATTGAGATATAACCTCTAACATATGTATTTGTACTCAAAAGTAATTAGAGTTTAAACTAATATGTTTATTCTTCTCTTAAGGAGGGATATATATACTACATACGGAGTGGGTACAAATAGGAAATGTGTACAAAATCTCCTAATTCTACTCAAATTAGATAATTACAATAAAATATAAATTCTATTCCAAATAGGAACAAATTCTATTTATAATAGGAAAGTTGACTTTGACTCACGCCTACACTCCCCCTCAAGTTGTTGCATAGATAATGGTAATGCCCAAGTTGTCAAGTGAGTCTTCAAATTGGCGCTTTGAGACGACATTGGTCAACATATTTGCAAGCTGCTCCGAAGAAGACACAAAAGGTATATAAATTAACTTTTGCTCCAACTTCTCCTTAATGAAATGCCGATCAAATTCTACATGCTTAGTTCAGTCATGTTGCACCAGATTGTTAGCAATTTCAAATGCAGACTGATTATGACAATGGAGCTTTGTAGCAGCATTCGGTCTAAACCCAATTTCAGCAAGCAACCACCTCAAGCACAGTATTTCACAAACCCCTTGGGCAATCCCTTTGTACTCAAACTCTGCAGAGGACCGAGACACAACATTTTGCTTCTTGCTACGCCACATAATTAGGTTACCGCCAACAAAGGTGAAGTAACCTAATGTAGAATGTATACCTGTAATACTCCCTGCATAATCTGCTTCAGTGTAACCTTCTAGATCTAAGTGGCCATTTTTCTTAAATAAGAAACCTCTCCTAGTAGTAGACTTTAAGTAAATCAGAATACGCATTAGAGCAGCCATATGATCCTTACTAGGTGAATGCATAAATTGGCTAGTAACGCTTATCGCATAGGCAATATTAGGGCGTGTCAGTGATAAATAAATAAATCTCCCAACCAACCTTTGGTATCTTTCTTTCTTAGTTGGGACGTGATCCACATAAACCCCAAGTTTATGATTCTCAACAATAGGTGTTGTTGTATTCATAACTGACACAAGTTAATGTACAAACAACCAATTAAAAATACCCGTAAGTGCACAAATCTATTGAGGTATAGATTATGTAAGTACGGGGTCGATCCCATGAAGAACTGTCGGCTTCCTACAAGTTCTAATTTGAGTACGTAAAGAACACTTATTTAACACACCACACATGCACAAAACAAATTGGAAACTAAACATGAGTAAAGAAAGGTAAAAGAAAAGAAACAAAACAAGAAACCAAAGAAAAACACAAACAGCACTTTCTATCACCCTTTTATCACCACTGTATCAACTGTTTACACCTGTGAACAGTGCGTGAAAAGTAGTTGGCGACCGGTCATGAATAGTGATCGGTCGTTTTCTGGCAGATTGGCTTGCGACCGGTCGTTGTTTGGCAGATTCGTTTTCTCTGTTTTTCAGTTTCGACCTCTGTCCAGTTTTTGACCTATAACTTTCCAACTGTTTGTCCAAATTTCACGTTCTTTATATGGTTGGATTCAGCACAGAAAATAGAAGAACACATCATGGACCAAAAGTCAAAAACAATTACAGAAACAAACAAAATTCAGTGAAGAAGACACACAACGTTTCCAACAACACAAACACACACAAAAATTTGGGGGGGAGGGGGGGAGGGTTTGAGTTGATTTGAGTGACCTATTTCTAATGCTTGAATGTAAATGTACTTTAAATTTAAATGAGAATGACAAGAATGAAAATCAAATTGTGAAATTAAAATGTAACAAACACTAGGGTTTCGGAGTCTACCCTAAACAATCCTACCCATGTCCATGGACACTCAAGTGATGAACTCTAAATGAATTGATGAAGATGTTCGCAATCAAAACCGAGACTAGTGGCTCAAGACTCATTGATTCTCTCTAATATATGTAAAGTGCAGGGCTAGTGCTACAATACTTGTGCCTTCCCTATAACCAAATCTAGGTGTGCTTAGTACTTCAATTCAATTACAAGAAAAACCTATTAAGTTCAAAGAGAATATGAACATCACAAGAACTCTAATAGCATGATGTTTACATTAGGTGTTCAAGTAACCAATTCACATGGATGATTCTTACTTCATCCATTTATTTCTTAGGAAAACATGACGAAACACATAATCCCAACAACCTCAAGAAGCATGCTTTCAAAGGTAATCAATCAAAGGAAAACATACATCAAGGATAGATTATTTTAGTGAAGAGGAATTCATCAATTGTTGTCAAGAAACCAATTCACATGATGCTCACTTAAATAAGTTCAATCATTTGTTGCTAATTAGAAATTATGTTCTTGGGTATCTTACACAACTTCTCAACTTTAGCTACAGGCATACAACCTAAGGTGATTAATCAAAGGAAGCAAACACATATCACAAGATTCAATTAGTGAATGGGATTCATCAACAACATCTAAAAATTCATACACTGAAAGCATCAAAACAATAAAGTATTCATGTTTAGGGCTTCAACCTATGCCCTAGATATGGATTTTAGTTCCTCATACTTATTTCAAATACAAACTCAAAATATAACTAGAAAGAGCTTACAGATTTTGTGAAAATGGTGGGAGCTCAAGGTCTTCAATGGTGGAAATCTCTTCCACTTCCTGCTTTGTTGCCCTTGTCTTCCTCCTTGAGCTCTCTAGCTCCAAGCTCCCAAAAATCTCTGCAAAATTGTAGAATGAATGAATGGAATTCAGATTCCAATGGCTGCCTCCTTCTTTGCTCCCTTCTCTCCTCCTTTTCATCTTTTACTTTTAATATATGTTGAAATAAAAAATTTATTATCAGCAAACTAAATTCTGGCCCAAGTTTAAAGAAGTTGGGCTCATGGCTAAAATGGTTTTGTGGACTTGTTGCAAAATCAGTTAAGGCCCAAAATGAATTAATATTAATATTTTTACAAGAAAATATTAATGAATTAAAAACAGTAATAGGGTATGCTTCATGTACGGAGTTGAGGGGCTGAAAGAAAGTGGGAAGTTATTCCCACATACAGCATCCACACAATACGTGAGCCCTTAACTGGCTCCACTCCTTTCGGTTTTCTTTGGGTCTATAAAAAGAGACCATTGAGGAGGAAGGGCGGAGAGGACGGAGGAGAGAAAACAGAAGCAGAGAGCAAAAGTAAAAACGCAGAGGAAGAAGTACTAAACTACTGCAGAAATCCAAGGGAGATACAAAGCTCTGTCACAATACCGTTTGAGAAGGTATAAACCAATTTATCTCAGCATTTTCTTATGTACAGTTAACTTGCAGGCAAAAGAAAGAGTGTAAGAGAAACTGTACAGAAGCCTTAGCAATGGAAGATGTAAACAAATCTCTTCAAAATGATGATAATTTTTGGTGCTTACACAAAGAGAGATCTCGCAAGGACCTCTCTGTTGTGAATTACAGATGGGTTTCCGCAAGAAACCCACTGTACTGAGTGCTATGAACACCTTGCGAGTGTTCATGGGCACATTGTGGTACTCAGAGAAGTCCTTGCAAGTGTTCTTGAGTACCAAAAAATAGAAAATGGCGAGTTTCATCCCAACCCACCTTCAGCACAACAAAATTCCAAGTCTGCAAATTGGAGAAGGAAGAGATGGCGAAATGTGCTGCAAATGTGAAAATCAACTCTGTTTTAGAGTCACTCATATGCATAAACAGAAGAAAGTATGAAATCTGATTGCCATAAAATTTACAAAAATTGATAACTCACATCTTGGTGTCGTGCTTCAAAAGCTGCCGAGAAAGAAAAATCCCAAAGCCAGATAGCCCACGAAAATTACTGAGACAGCACTCCTCTGCAGCAAGTTGCAAAAATTATAAGGGATTCTCACTCTGATACTAGCAGTATGATGGCCCTTCCCAAAAGATTTCTGCAATCAAATGAGGAAAAAGTGCACCAAAGTTTCAGATAGCTGCAACAAAATTCAAGCAAGACTTGCCATATGCAAAAGGAGAAGTCAAAACAAAAGTAGATGTGCGACTTGCTGCCATCACCTCTCCTTCGAACCAAAATTTTGGGTCAAGACAAAAAGACCCATTCTGTAGAAGACTCCCATAAATATATAGAAAACAATAAAAGGGAAAGATGGTTCTAAGCCTCCATCTCCTGCCATGCCCAAGACAGAAGAAGAAAACAACAAGAAAGGGGAAGAAACCAGAAAAAAAGCAAAAGACTAATTTCAAGTTGAAAAGCTTATTGTGTTGCGGCTGTTGAAGAACCCAAGAGCAACTAAGCCAAAAGTTGGAGTCTCAGAAGCTAAAATAAAAGAAATGAAAAGCAAAGAAGAAAAAGCCAAAACAAAGGACAAAGGAAAGTCTGTACCTTGACAAACAGACGTGGCCTTCAAATTCCCATACTTCAAATTAATATTTTATTTGATTATGTAGTCTAAGGCTGACAGAAAGGAGTAAAAGGAAAGACCAACCTTATTTTAGTATTTCTTTGGTTTTGGCGTGCGTTTCAAATTCAAAGCCCTGAAGTGATTTTGGCTAACGGATAATTGGAGAGATGTATGTTTTGGTCCAACTTGAGTTATCTTAAACTACTCCAGATAAAGATGGGAGTGATTCAGTTTGGATTGATCTCTACTACTCCAAATGGATATCAGCTTCAAATGGCAGTTGGCTCTCAAAGCCATTCTAACGCAGACTCATTTTCTTATGGGCCAAATGTCAAGGCCCGCAAATAAATTGATGGGTTGACAAAACAAATTACCCATTAACTTTCAAAAGCCCAAAATATTTGATGGGTGGTCCAAATAAATTATGCCATCCTCACAACCATATGTGAGTAAATTAATGGGCTTATTAAAATGCCTGTTAATTTTCTTTCCAAATTTTCCCATGGGTCATTTACCCGTACAAATTTCAGTGAGATCAAATTTAAATCTCTCAATCACAAACTCTTTCAAGGGGTCATTCATTCCTTGAAAGTTCAATTAAATCATATTCCGAACTACGTTGGTTTGATCCCATCAAGGGTACGTAGGCAGTCTAACACCCCAATAGACACAACCACAAAATCAAATTGAATCCCTGGTCCAACCACATTCATCTAAATTCCATAAAATATTCCTCACAACACAAATTCTTTCAAGGGGTCTTTCATTCTTTGAAAGTCCAATCAAATTCTCCAGTGAACTACAAAAGGCTTGATCCCCGACAAGGGGTATGTAGGCAGTCTAGGGTTTCCTGGATGCAGCCATAACATCAAATCAAATTCCATTATTTATTTCATTCTTCACTTTGGAATCAAAGGGTGTTCTCTTCTAAAAGAGATTATAATTAAGAGATATTTTTTATCTTGAATGGGTCGAACTCAATTAATAATAAAAAAAAAACTCTTATTGGTAAATAAGAGTGAAATTATGTTGGGTGAATTTTTAATTACGTTATTACATTTTTTATCTAACATAATTTTTGGCACACCCGGTGGGACCCATTCTCCCTTTCATCTCCAATTGTTGATAAAATGAATTAATAAATTTTTGTTATGTCTTTTCTTTATTTAACAGGGAAACGACATGGCACCACAAGTAACCATATACTTTCATAAGCTTCCTGCGGTCCAATCTGGGGCTGAATCACCAAGACGTGTCGGTCACCGAGTCACCTTCACTATGACTCATGCACCAGTTGTCAACAATATTCCAAAGGCTAGCCTAAAGATCAAAGCCAACAAGGCTTTCGTGAAAGTCATGAAGACTCAACTGATGAAATCCCCATCCAAAAATTCCATACGGAATGCAAGGAAAAGGGCTGCACGAGCTTCTAGGAAGAAAACCGCACAAGCTAACTCATTTGAGCTCATTGAAACTATCCCAATTGTTGCTGTTGAGACACATGCATCCAAGACCGGCACTCAACACAAAGTCAATGGTTCTGTCATGACTCCAATTATCACTCAAATTATGATTGGTTCAATTCCAATTACTTTAATTACCACTGAGTCCGTAATGGTAATCACTACCAAGGAAGATGAGGAGGTTACATCCAAAACCTCCAAGGACCAAGACTCTGAGTCACATTTAAAAGTTGCAGAGGAATCAATAAGGTTTCCACACTATAATTATCAACAAAAACAGTTAGAGGTGTCTGGCCTAAGCAAGTCTAAAGAAGGCTCCAACATGCAAACCGTGGAGGCCCAAGATCACTTGACACCAGGGGGAAGTCCTAAGTCTTTAATTGTTTCGAGAACATATACGGGGCCAGTCACTCGCGCAAAGGCTCGAGCTTTATCACTTCAGTCTCCTGAGGCAATACCTCTCCAAAGGAATAAGTCAGATTGTCAAGAACAATTAATAACCCAATTCCAAGGGTTATACATAAATGAAGAAAGTGAAAGGTTCGAAAATATGCCTGTCATGATGACCGGTACAACAAGTGCAGACGAGCAACTTCTTGAGATGCAAAGAAAGCTTGCTGAAAGAGAAACAGAGGTGGCAGCACTAACAGCTCAATTAGCGGCCAAAGTTATTGTAGATAGTGAGAAGAAAGATGAAGAAAGAAAGGAGGAGGAGATGGGAGAGAGTTCTAATAGCCAAATAACTCAGCAAGATATAAAGACTTTAATTGCAGAAGGAATCCGTGAATTCCAGATGTCTATATCACCACCTATCCTCGGATATCGAAAGCCTTATCCAGCTCATTATGATGCGTTGCCTTTCCCCAAGGGTTATCAAAAGCCAACTTTCGATAAGTTTGATGGGATGAGCGGCTCTCCACATGAACACTTAGCTCATTTTTCCTCTGCATGTGGAGAAACTTCACAATCAGACGCTTTGCTAATAAGGCAATTCGTTCAATCCCTCAAAGGGTCTGCTTTCACATGGTATACTCAGTTACCACCTGGGTCCATTCTAACATGGGACGACATGCAAAAGGTTTTTCTTGCACAATTTGTCAGTTCAAAGAAAAAGGTCTCACTTATAGATCTGGCCAAAACCACACAAAAACCTGGGGAGAGTGCAAATGATTTTATCATGAGATGGAGGAGTCTTAATCTCCAATGCACTGAAAAGATCACTGAGCAATCTGCGGTGCAAATGTGTTATAATAATCTCCTGCCAGAAATTGCAACGTTTGTCGCAACAGCGGAGCCCCAATCATTCGATACATTGGTATCAAAAGCGAGTAATGTTGAAATACAGATTGCTCGTCAGAAGACAACAACAAAAATCCAGATTGGGGAAAAGAAAAATGAAGGCAAGAAAGCATTCAAGAAAGGGGAGTCAATGGCTACTTTTGTCAAAACGGACAAGAAAAATGACAGAGGAAAAGGGAGAGAAGAAACAAGGAGACTCACTCTTAAAGAAAGGAAGGAAGTCAAATATACATTTGATGATGAGGATGTTGAAACTATTTTAGATGAGCTCCTCGCAGCAAAAGCTATCAAACTTCCAGAACCAAAGCGCCCTGCAGAAGTTGATAAAACTAATGATTCTAAATATTGCAGGTACCATCGGATTGTGAGTCATCCATTAAGAGATTGCTATGTGCTTAAAAACATAATTCAAGAAAAAATCAACAATCATGAGATAGAGGTGGATTCATCTTCAAAGCAGCAAACTGCAACTTCTAACATGATTGAGGGTGAACTTTTTCCTTATGTTTCCTTACCAGAAAGAGCCATACCCGTAGGATTCAATGTTGACAATGAGGTTACAGTTGTTCATGCATACCCTGATATGCCTCGTCCTGGAAATCCTAATATTCCTACCTTGTATGACCTTATGACCGCACCTAGCCTGGATATTTGGGAAGATTCGTCAAACTTTTCTGATGAGTCCCAAAGTGAATGGCAGACAATTGTCAAAAGAAAGGCTAAAAATATTGTCAAAAATTCCTCGGTGCTAGAATCATTTGCTCATCGTGATGTCAAAATTATGAGTAGGCCATCTTTGAAAAATAAGAAATTGAAAAAGAAGATTTCAAAGAAACCAAAGACTATACAAGGAAAAGAGTATGAACAGCAACCAAGGGCATCAGTTACCCTTGCTGAATTTTTACCTGCTAATTCCTTTAAGAAAAGCTACGAAGGAAAAGAAGAATGCTTTAATTGTTTAATGACTTCGTGTGAATCCTCTGAAGCAGCAGGTCAAACCACGCAGCAAACTGCACCAGTCTTTCCTGATAAATCAAAAATGACAGAAATTCCAATTTCTTCACAAAGTTTTGCAGTGGAAATACCAATCAAAGCAAGTAGTTCCAAATCTCAGCAAGGACAAACTTGTGCCAAGGGCCAATCACAGTTCGATGTAGTGGCTCAATTGAAACGTATCCCAGCATTTCTTAATGTCTATGACGCCATGCAAATGTCAGAGGAACTTAGAGAAGCACTCACTATGGTTTTAATGAGCCCCGAGATGTTTAGAACCAATTTGGAGCCAGCAAACACAGTTACTGCATCACCAAAATATTGTGCTTGTTGTCTAGCAAGCATCACATTTGACGAAAATGATATGATGCTTGGATCTGAGTTCCATAACCGACCACTTTATGTTAGTGGAGAAGTTGGAAATACATTGATTAATCGAATTTTGCTTGATTGTGGCTCAGCGGTAAATCTTCTTCCTTTAAAGACACTTCATATGATTGGAATGAGTGCCCGACAGTTGTCACCATCTATGTTAACGATTCAGGGTTTCAATCAAGTCGGACAAAGAGCTATGGGCACCATAGCATTGCAAATGGAAATAGGGGAACTTTATTCTGATGCCCTTTTTCATGTCATTGACGCTGACACATCCTACAACGTGCTTTTGGGGCGCCCATGGCTCCACACATATGGCATTGTTCCTTCTACACTACATCAGTGTTTTAAGTTCTTATCAAATGGTGAAGTCAAAAAGGTTTCTGCAGATGCTGATCCATTTAGAGGTGAAGAAGTTAATTATTCAGATGCAAAGTTCTATAAATCACCAAGCTTTACCTTTGTACAGCCGCAAAATACAGAGAAGGCAAAGCGAGGGCTGAGCATAAAAACAGAAGGAGCATCAGAGTCAATGAAACCAATCAAAATAAAGGTCACGACGCCTTCTGTTTTCTCAAGTAAAGAAAAGACTTCAAGTTCAAAGACAGCCTTTAAATACTCACCAAATGACCCAAAAAAGCCAGGTCAAAAAGCATTGATGTCAGTTCAAAATACAATTGAGACGCTCATGACAACATACACACATCCATTACGCAGGATTAACCATTCAATCCCAGGGGGTAGTTTGATAGTCTCAACTGTGTTAAAGAAGAACAACAGTCGGCATAATCACGTTGTCTTTAATGGAAATCCAACTATTTCAAAGAAGAACAATACTCGACGTAACCGTGTTGTGTTCTTTGAAGGAAATAAGTCTATGAAGACATCATCTTCAACTTCATTGAAGATCAAATCAAAAAAAGGCAAAGTCAGAAAGAATTGCATTGACGTCTCAGCAAGACAAGAAAATGGCATGCTCAAGGTAAAAGGTCCAAAGACAGAAAAAGACGAATCAGTAGTTTTCACTGACCTCGAAAAATCTTTGTTTGCTGAAACTGAGTCAAGCAATAAACCACCCCGCATCTCAGTTTTTGAACGGCTTGGTAACAAAGCAAATAATTTTCCAACTCGCATCTCAGTTTTCAAAAGACTTGGAGGTGTTGCTACCTCACAAAAACTTCAAAAGGGTAAGAAATGGAGAGTCAAGAAAAGTGTGATAACGAGTTCAGAGCAATCTAGAAATATTGAGGCCGCTCAAGTTAACTGTGTCTCCATCACAGATGATAACCCAACAGAAAATGAAGAGCATGAAATCCGAACTCCTGATAATGAGCCAGTGGAGTTTATTGATAATATTCAGCCAGCACCATCCCAAATCGAAGATGGAGGCCAAGCTACTGTGGATGAGTTACAAGAAATTAATCTTGGTACAAATGATGAGCCCAAACCCATTTTTGTGAGTGCCTTACTAACTCCAAATGAATTGGAAAATTATAGGTGCCTTCTTCAAGAGTACCGAGATGTATTTGCATGGGGCTATCAAGACATGCCTGGTCTAGATCCTAATGTTGCAGTACACAGACTGGCAGTATCAAGTCAATGTCGTTATGTGAAGCAAGCTCCACGACGGTTTCGACCAGAGCTACAGGTACAAATAAATGCTGAAATTGACAAGTTAATAAATGCTGGGTTCATTCGAGAAGTCCAGTATCCAACTTGGCTCGCAAGCATTGTTCCTGTAAAAAAGAAGAATGGTCAAATACGTATCTGTATAGATTTTAGAGATCTTAATAATGCATGTCCCAAAGATGAGTTCCCTCTCCCGATCACTGAATTGTTGGTGGATGCAACGACTGGATTTGAGGCTTTATCCTTCATGGATGGGTTTTCAGGATATAACCAAATCAAAATGGCACCTGAAGATGAAGAGCTTACTGCATTTCGAACCCCAAAAGGAGTTTTCTGTTATACTGTGATGCCGTTTGGTCTGAAAAATGCTGGTGCAACATATCAAAGAGCCATGACAGTCATCTTTAGCGACATGCTACATAATACCATCGAATGTTATGTGGATGATTTGGTTGTAAAAACCAGAAAGAGAGAGCATCATTTAAATGACCTGAAACGGGTTTTTGATAGGCTCAGAAAACATGAGTTAAAAATGAACCCTTTGAAATGCGCATTTGGAGTGACGTCAGGGAAATTCTTGGGTTTTGTAGTGAGACATCGTGGAATCGAAATTGACCCTTCCAAAATCAAGGCAATCCTAGAAATGCCTCCTCCTCAAACTTTGAAACAGTTAAGAGGTTTACAAGGAAGACTAGCTTACATACGAAGGTTCATTTCAAATTTGTCTGGGAGGTGCCAGCCATTCACAAGGCTGATGAAAAAAGATACACCATTCATATGGGACCAAGCATGCCAGAATGCTTTTGATAGCATCAAAGCATATCTTCTCAAACCCCCAGTATTGATGGCACCAATTAAGGGAAAACCCTTAATATTATACATTGCCGCACTTGAACACTCACTGGGGGCAATGCTCGCTCAAGAGAATGAAGATGGGAAGGAGAATGCACTCTACTATTTGAGCCGAACACTAGTGGGGGCAGAACAAAACTACACCCCCATTGAAAAGGTTTGTTTGGCTTTGATTTTTGCTGTGCAGAAATTACGACATTATATATTATCACATGGCATTACATTAATCTCCAAAGCAGATCCTCTCAAATATCTCATGGCAAAACCAGTGCCTTCTGGGCGTTTAGCAAAATGGTCTCTGCTGTTATCAGAGTTCGAAATTAAATATGTATCCCAAAAGGCAATCAAGGGACAAGCACTAGCTGATTTCCTGGCCGCACACCCCGTGCCAGACAATATGGAGTTGTCAAATGATTTACCAGATGAAGAGGTATTTTCCACAGAAATCTCACCATGGCAACTTTATTTTGATGGTGCGGCTAGAAAGAAGGGAGCAGGGGCAGGCGTGGTATTCATCACACCGTCAGGGGGTTTGATCCCCTACTCTTTTTCTCTAATGACACTCTGCTCAAATAACATAGCAGAATACGAGGCACTCATCATTGGCCTCGAAATTGCACTTGAAATGAGCATCAATTGTTTGCATGCATTTGGAGATTCACAATTAATTGTCAAACAATTGAACGGCCAGTATGCAGTCAAAAATGAAAACTTGGTTCCGTACAATGAGAGAGCTAAGTATTTAATGACCCAATTTCAAGACATTCAAATTGCCCACATCCCAAGGTCAGAAAATGACAAAGCTGATGCATTAGCAAATCTGGCAGCATCTTTATCTCTCCCTGAAGAAAGAGATATACAAGTCACTGTTGGAGAGCGTCATCTACTTCCTCCAGCCTTTGATCGGTTGAGGGAAAACCATGAGGTCAATATTGTCACAGTTTATGAAATTGAAGAGGGCCCAGATTGGCGTCAATCCATGATAGATTTTCTTCAACATGGAAAATTACCAACTGACCCAAGGAAAAGAATTGACATCAGGCGTAGGGCCAATCGTTTCTTGTATCTAAATGATACCTTATACAAGAGATCCTTTGATGGAATACTCCTTCGGTGTTTATCAAAACAAGAAGCAACTACTGCCCTTTTGGAAACTCATGGAGGTATCTGTGGTGCCCATCAATCTGGACCCAAGCTTGCAGCCCAGTTAAAAAGGTTAGGATATTACTGGCCAACAATGGTTCAAGATGCGATGAAGTTTTCAAATACTTGTAAGGCATGTCAACTACACGGAGATTTCATACATCAACCACCTTTGCCTCTTCATCCAACAATATTGTCTTGGCCATTCGATACTTGGGGGTTGGATGTCATAGGCATCATAAAGCCTAAATCCTCTCGTCAACACCAGTACATCTTAGCTGCAACAGACTATTTTTCAAAATGGGCGGAAGTGGTGCCTTTAAAAGCAGTGAAAGCAGATGATGTTGCAAATTTTATAAGGACACATATAATTCATCGTTATGGTGTACCTTCCAAAATCATTTCAGATAATGCCTTGTATTTCAAATGTAAGACTATGGTCAAGCTCTGTGATAAGTACAACATCCGACATTCATTTTCTGCAAGTTATAATCCACAGTCCAATGGCCAAGCCGAGGCATTTAACAAAGTGCTTTGCAATATTCTCAAAAAGATGGTTTCAGGAACCAAGAAAGATTGGCATGAACGTCTTCCTGAGGCATTGTGGGCTTATAGGACGACTGTTCGCACAGCAACTGGATGCACTCCATATAGTTTGGTCTATGGGTCAGAAGCAATATTACCATTGGAAATTCAATTACCTTCTTTAAGGGTAGCCACACATCTAGTCAACCCAGATGAAAATGTGAAGGTTAGGCTAGCTGAGTTAGAGGCACTGGACGAAAAACGTCTCTCTGTGCAACAAAAACTCGAGGTTTACCAAGCTCAAATGGCAGGTGCTTTCAACAGGAAGGTCAAATTCAGGTCATTTTCCGTGGGTGATTTAGTTCTAACCATACGAAGACCCATTGTCATTACTCGAAAGATGCATGGGAAATTTGTATCAAAATGGGAAGGACCCTACGTCGTCACTAGGGTTTTTGCTAAAGGCGCTTATGAACTGTCAAATCCTGAAGGAACATGCATCTACCCATGTGTAAATGGGAAATTTGTAAAAAGATTCTATGTTTAGACAATAGCCCGTTGGACTGAAAACCCGAAAGGGCAGTTCAAGCAAAAGTTAGGGCAACCAAAAAAAAAAGAGAGAGCTTGAACTACGTGCGGCTTGATCCCTCAAAAGGGGTACGTAGGCAGTCTAGTTTTAACACTAGATGCAGCCACAAAGGTCACACAAAAAAAAAAAAAAAAAAAAAAAAAAAAAAAAAAAAAAAAAAATCCTCCTTCAAATCCGGGAGTGAACTACGTTTGGCTTGATCCCTTCACAGGGTACGTAGGCAATTTAGTCTAATAGCTAGATGCAGCCATAAATCACTAAAACATTCCTCCTTTCACCAATTGTATTGGCATGAGGTGAAGTTGAGTTGCCAAAATAAAATATTATGTGCAGCTTGTCAAAATTAAATGTTCCATCAACTTTATTATTCATGAAGAGAATGATGAAGAAAATAATAAATTCTAAAAGAGGTCAATTACAAAGAGATGATGGTCCCTTAGGACTTATTACAAAAGGGAACTAATGAATTAATTAGTTTTTGGATCTCTGTTTCCTGTGACTTGCAAGTGGCCTCAATACGCTCAATTTCGAGAAGCTCTTTTTCACTGATACGTGATTGGCGAAGTTCTTCATCCAACTTGTTTAGTTTCTCCAGGGAAGTTTTGGCATCTTTGATCTGACAATTAAGAGAAAACTTTCGAGAATCATGTTGTTCTCGAAGTACACGAGCTCGTTCCTCTGCTTCTTTAACAATAAACTCCTGAGCATTCAAGTCTTCAAGCTCCCGAGTAAAATCCAATAAGTTTGAGTCAGCTACCCTTTTGGAGTTTAGACAATCATCATGACGACGAATGAGATCACGAACCTGAGTACCTTGTTCAACAATGTTGGCATTCTTAGAAATTTGCAAGACACAGCAGAAAATTTGGTCAATTGTGTCAACAAACCATTCAAGTTCAGTTTTGCCAAAATCAAGAATGTCTAACATTGACCGCAAGACTTTGAACACTGATTTCATTCCTGCATGATGAGCAAGCATCTCTTCAATTGACTTTGAAGACTGAAGTTTATCAAAAATTTCTTGCACTTCATCAATAATATATATATGCCTAAAATTCTTCACCTCTGAGCCAAAAATATCAAAGATTGATTTTTTGCAACCTTCCAATGATGATATGTCATTAGCCAATGGAGAAATGACGTTAACATCACAAGATGAAGACCTAGCCAATTCTTGCACCACAATATTGTCATCAGGAGGATTTAGTAAGCCTGAAGTTGCTTCAAAGTTGGAGTTGTCAAGATCCACTTCTTTTGTAGCCTTGGCTCTCTCAGGACCTGTGCTCAAAGAACCATCGGATTTTGGATAACGAATCCGTTTAAAGTTTATATCTTGACTACTTTCAGATGAAGAGAGGGTGTCTTCATTTTTTCTACCTGCTCTTTCCTTCCGTCTCTTCCCAGGACGGGAAATTTCACTTTGTCGCTTCACATTGATGGGCGAATCTCTTGCTTCCACTTCAGAAATTAAGACTTCCTTTTGTAAACCAGTGGAAACTTCTTTCAAATTGGATATTACATAAATCGGTTTTTCCTTGAGAGGACGTTTAGACAGGTTTACATAAACAGTCGACACAGATAAACCCAAGTATGATGCAGTATAACCCATCCACCACCTGCAGTACCAGTATGTACATTGCCCCATACGAGTGGAACGTGGAATGTATAAAAGCACTGAAGTGTTTCTCCTTAGAAGTGAAGTTTGAGCTCTGAACAAATCTTCAACATTACAATGACTTCTTTTGGCAATACCAAAGCTAAGTTTATCAGATGGAACACTCTGATCAAAACCAAATTGGCGAGCGAATCTATTTGGGTAATACGGCTCCAGCCAAAGTTTGTTATCAACTCTTATAGGGAGTTTTGACGTACGCATACAAACTAATATCTCAAACCTGTCATCAGACAGTTTCTCATCATCCATAAAGGTAAGGCCATCCTGCTCATCAAAAGCGCTGGGGCGATATCGCATGGATGTGTCACTTCTAAAAATAACTATGGCCTTTGAAATGCCCATATCGTTAGCAGCAATACCAGCATATCTAGTTAAATGAGGGTAATTAGCTGGAAATTCAATATCATTATGGCATCTGTACAAACAGGGAAAATATTCACCCATCCACCCAATGACGTAATGAATCGGAAAACAAGCTAAAGAAGTACCCGGACCTCTTGGACAAGTGACAGTTTCCCCAAGGCCATGATATATATAGCCCAACACGGCTGGTGCAATAGAAACTTTTACTCCTTGAGCCATCAAACTAGCCATGTAGAAAGTTTCTGGCCTTATCCGAGAACCTCTTGACGGCAGAGCAAATTTGCTAAGAAAGAATGCTAAGAAGGCAGTTAATTTTCCTTCTGTTGATATCTCCAGATTTAATTTTCGAGCCATCAGATTTTCTCTTGGTTTCAAGATGTTACCTTCACCAAAAGATCCATAAATTATTTTCCCTCTGAAAAAATGTGCGACCCATTGGTCCCAAAATACACATTTTTGATCGTAAAGTGAACAGAGTTGAGAATAAATTAAAAGAAGTTCCCGAATGGTCGACGGATACATCTCTTCACGCTGCAAATCTTGATTTGGAGGTATAAACTCCTCATAAGGAATTCCTAAAATGGGTAAACCCCCAATGATCTTCAGATCGTACAATGATATTCCCATTTCACCATTTCCTTGGTGCAAAGTGTTAGTCAAAGGCCCCCACAATTCCAAAAAGGCTTTCCAGACATTTAGTGAATACATATAAGGGTAGCGGGAAACGGCTACAGCACCATAGATTTCAGCACGAAATAATACCTCTTTGAAGTCTCGTAAAATGGCCTCAGTCCATTCTAGGATGCCAGGACGAAATTCTGCCAAACCGCGAATGCTTAGTTCGCCTCCCCAATCTGTCTTGTTTTTTCAGCATCTTATATAAAATAGGAGGAAAATCATTTCTGTGGCCAACTTCAATGTCACCATCAGAATTATTGTTGACCTCCATCAAAGTGCAAGCTTCAAATTTTGGACCGTGAACTCGACAAACTTTAAGAATTCCATCATCAGGAATAAACTCGCAATATCCAGAGTTCACATTCTCAGTGGAAAACCAAGTGACTCTATTCTCAAGAGGTACATCAATTTGAACTGATTTCAAAGGCATAGACCTGTCATATTCTTGACCAATTGGAAGCCCTTTCTTATCAAGCACACGTTGGGCATATAATTGACCATTTGCATCCATACCTGAAATTTTTGCAATATGTGTTAGTCCAAGGTTATAAATTTTTATCAAGCCTCGTACGCGTAAAGGAGTTTACACGGACGATGCTTGAGGGGGTATCTGTTGAAATAAAAAATTTATTATCAGCAAACTAAATTCTGGCCCAAGTTTAAAGAAGTTGGGCTCATGGCTAAAATGGTTTTGTGGACTTGTTGCAAAATCAGTTAAGGCCCAAAATGAATTAATATTAATATTTTTACAAGAAAATATTAATGAATTAAAAACAGTAATAGGGTATGCTTCATGTACGGAGTTGAGGGGCTGAAAGAAAGTGGGAAGTTATTCCCACATACAGCATCCACACAATACGTGAGCCCTTAACTGGCTCCACTCCTTTCGGTTTTCTTTGGGTCTATAAAAAGAGACCATTGAGGAGGAAGGGCGGAGAGGACGGAGGAGAGAAAACAGAAGCAGAGAGCAAAAGTAAAAACGCAGAGGAAGAAGTACTAAACTACTGCAGAAATCCAAGGGAGATACAAAGCTCTGTCACAATACCGTTTGAGAAGGTATAAACCAATTTATCTCAGCATTTTCTTATGTACAGTTAACTTGCAGGCAAAAGAAAGAGTGTAAGAGAAACTGTACAGAAGCCTTAGCAATGGAAGATGTAAACAAATCTCTTCAAAATGATGATAATTTTTGGTGCTTACACAAAGAGAGATCTCGCAAGGACCTCTCTGTTGTGAATTACAGATGGGTTTCCGCAAGAAACCCACTGTACTGAGTGCTATGAACACCTTGCGAGTGTTCATGGGCACATTGTGGTACTCAGAGAAGTCCTTGCAAGTGTTCTTGAGTACCAAAAAATAGAAAATGGCGAGTTTCATCCCAACCCACCTTCAGCACAACAAAATTCCAAGTCTGCAAATTGGAGAAGGAAGAGATGGCGAAATGTGCTGCAAATGTGAAAATCAACTCTGTTTTAGAGTCACTCATATGCATAAACAGAAGAAAGTATGAAATCTGATTGCCATAAAATTTACAAAAATTGATAACTCACATCTTGGTGTCGTGCTTCAAAAGCTGCCGAGAAAGAAAAATCCCAAAGCCAGATAGCCCACGAAAATTACTGAGACAGCACTCCTCTGCAGCAAGTTGCAAAAATTATAAGGGATTCTCACTCTGATACTAGCAGTATGATGGCCCTTCCCAAAAGATTTCTGCAATCAAATGAGGAAAAAGTGCACCAAAGTTTCAGATAGCTGCAACAAAATTCAAGCAAGACTTGCCATATGCAAAAGGAGAAGTCAAAACAAAAGTAGATGTGCGACTTGCTGCCATCACCTCTCCTTCGAACCAAAATTTTGGGTCAAGACAAAAAGACCCATTCTGTAGAAGACTCCCATAAATATATAGAAAACAATAAAAGGGAAAGATGGTTCTAAGCCTCCATCTCCTGCCATGCCCAAGACAGAAGAAGAAAACAACAAGAAAGGGGAAGAAACCAGAAAAAAAGCAAAAGACTAATTTCAAGTTGAAAAGCTTATTGTGTTGCGGCTGTTGAAGAACCCAAGAGCAACTAAGCCAAAAGTTGGAGTCTCAGAAGCTAAAATAAAAGAAATGAAAAGCAAAGAAGAAAAAGCCAAAACAAAGGACAAAGGAAAGTCTGTACCTTGACAAACAGACGTGGCCTTCAAATTCCCATACTTCAAATTAATATTTTATTTGATTATGTAGTCTAAGGCTGACAGAAAGGAGTAAAAGGAAAGACCAACCTTATTTTAGTATTTCTTTGGTTTTGGCGTGCGTTTCAAATTCAAAGCCCTGAAGTGATTTTGGCTAACGGATAATTGGAGAGATGTATGTTTTGGTCCAACTTGAGTTATCTTAAACTACTCCAGATAAAGATGGGAGTGATTCAGTTTGGATTGATCTCTACTACTCCAAATGGATATCAGCTTCAAATGGCAGTTGGCTCTCAAAGCCATTCTAACGCAGACTCATTTTCTTATGGGCCAAATGTCAAGGCCCGCAAATAAATTGATGGGTTGACAAAACAAATTACCCATTAACTTTCAAAAGCCCAAAATATTTGATGGGTGGTCCAAATAAATTATGCCATCCTCACAACCATATGTGAGTAAATTAATGGGCTTATTAAAATGCCTGTTAATTTTCTTTCCAAATTTTCCCATGGGTCATTTACCCGTACAAATTTCAGTGAGATCAAATTTAAATCTCTCAATCACAAACTCTTTCAAGGGGTCATTCATTCCTTGAAAGTTCAATTAAATCATATTCCGAACTACGTTGGTTTGATCCCATCAAGGGTACGTAGGCAGTCTAACACCCCAATAGACACAACCACAAAATCAAATTGAATCCCTGGTCCAACCACATTCATCTAAATTCCATAAAATATTCCTCACAACACAAATTCTTTCAAGGGGTCTTTCATTCTTTGAAAGTCCAATCAAATTCTCCAGTGAACTACAAAAGGCTTGATCCCCGACAAGGGGTATGTAGGCAGTCTAGGGTTTCCTGGATGCAGCCATAACATCAAATCAAATTCCATTATTTATTTCATTCTTCACTTTGGAATCAAAGGGTGTTCTCTTCTAAAAGAGATTATAATTAAGAGATATTTTTTATCTTGAATGGGTCGAACTCAATTAATAATAAAAAAAAAACTCTTATTGGTAAATAAGAGTGAAATTATGTTGGGTGAATTTTTAATTACGTTATTACATTTTTTATCTAACATAATTTTTGGCACACCCGGTGGGACCCATTCTCCCTTTCATCTCCAATTGTTGATAAAATGAATTAATAAATTTTTGTTATGTCTTTTCTTTATTTAACAGGGAAACGACATGGCACCACAAGTAACCATATACTTTCATAAGCTTCCTGCGGTCCAATCTGGGGCTGAATCACCAAGACGTGTCGGTCACCGAGTCACCTTCACTATGACTCATGCACCAGTTGTCAACAATATTCCAAAGGCTAGCCTAAAGATCAAAGCCAACAAGGCTTTCGTGAAAGTCATGAAGACTCAACTGATGAAATCCCCATCCAAAAATTCCATACGGAATGCAAGGAAAAGGGCTGCACGAGCTTCTAGGAAGAAAACCGCACAAGCTAACTCATTTGAGCTCATTGAAACTATCAATATAAAACTACCACCTTTGTTAAAGCCTTAGCCTTTGTCCCCTTGCTATGATGGGGTTATTTTGTTCTTATCTTCTCAAAGACGCTCTTTGTTTCAGAAAATATCTCTCAACCAAAGTAATTTCTTGTTACCAAATGGTATGGTAACAAGAAGAATCAAGATGACACTTATGGAGGTAAAAACTGGAGCAAGACAATTCTCTAGAGCTGCTGTAACATGTAGGATCAGTTGGATAGGCTATACTTGTCCAATGGAGCTCAAATTTGGATATGTTGTAGTTAACATCCATTGGAACAAGTTTTATGAAGATCTTCACCTCATTCGAGCACTGGAGCATGCTGATCCAAGGCCAAGAAGTTGACCTACGAAAATGAACAAAATCAGAATTTATAACTAATAATGCACTTTTAACTCATTTTCATTCTAACCAAGGTAAAACCTATGAAAACACAAAAAGAAAGTAAAAAGCTATAAAATGTCAAGAACTAACTCAAAATATTAGGTGAATAACATGATAAATCATAGGGCTGTACACGGGTCGGGTCGAGTCGATTATGGGCCCAAACCATACATCGAACCGGCCAAGTCGGTCGGCCCAAATAGTAAACCGTGCACCTATGTATTAGGCCCATTTTTGACTGAAATCAAAACCCGAATTTGGCGGGTCGGGTTGGTTCGGTTTGGATGTATGCCGAGGCCCAATAACAGCAACAATTGAAAGTGTTTTTTTTTAAAAGTTTTCCAGGCCCATCCCTTTTTTCAGAGTTTTCCAGGCCCTTTTTTTTAAAAAAAGTTTTCAAGGCCCATTCTGTTTTTCCAGTTTCTCCGGCTTTGCATATATAAAGTTTATCATCATTCAAATACTTAAAACACCCTTAAAACCTAAGAAAATCATCACATGTCCAAATAATCCAATAATTATTACCGACCAATGCAGATTGTGAGAGTAATCTCAATCACAATCTGCATATTTGCAAAGTTCAAAAGAAAATCCAAATGAAAACAAATAAATTTCCATTACATATGCACAAATAATTCCATGAGTTCTACACTCCTCAAATCAAATTTGCACCTCTGCACACAAAAAAAAACAATTAATAAATATATGAATTAATAACAAATGAGAAAGAGCATATCCTCATAGAAATCCATGCCATGAGCAGCAATTTGAATCACATCACTTAATTCCAACTTGGCCACTACATATATTCTCTACCAATTGAATCAACTATGCTGCAAAATTTCAACTCAAAAGAATTGAGATACGAATCCCATATGCATTCTGCTCTTTTAAAAAACTAACAAAATATCCCTTAATCAGCACCCCATCAACTTCACAAAAATACCAAGCCCAGATCCATAAAACCCAAAATTTCACAACATATGATAAATGAAAACCCACAAATTACAATTGGATGATCACTGAGGAGCTACCAGTCACAAAATACAAGCAAATCGGCAGAAAACCAACAAAATAAGCAACATACAAATCAGGTGCCCAGAATTTTTCCAGAAATTCTCAACTAGAAAGAAAAATACCCATGAACTTTAAAAAAATTTAAAGCTTTCATTGAATTTGAAGAATAATAACAACAACAACAACAACAACACCAGAAATAAATGATAAATCAAACAGCAACAACAACAAAAATTACCAGAAATTACCTAGAGCAAGCCAATCGTTTCCTATGATCCCAAAATCAATTCTGTCCACAACAAATCACAACATAGTTAGATCAGATAAATAGAATTAACAAAAATTGTCAAATCCCTAAATTTTTTAATTAGGGTTTACACATATTCATACCCCGAACCGACAATAATCGAGAGAGAGAGACTCAGAATGACTGAGAGAGAGCGAGAGAGACTGAGAGAGAGCGAGAGAGACTAAGAGAGAGCGGCTGACAGAGAGCGAGAGCGGTTGACAGAGAGCGAGAGTGGCTGAGAGAGAACCATGTAGAAATTGGCTGAGGGAGATGAGAGTCAGAGCAAGTGAGAGAGAGAGAGAGAGTGAGTGATTGAGAGAGAGCGGGTGAGAGAGAGAGTGACTGAGAGACTGAGTGACTGAGAGATCGGGTGAGAAAATCTGGAAAAAAAAAAAGAGGAACTTGAGTCACTGAGAGAGGCAGAGGCGAGAGAGTCAAGTGATGAGAGAGAGCGGGTGAGAGGGAAAGTGAGAGATCGGCTGAGAAAATTTGGAAAAAAAATAGGCAGAGGTGACTCATGCGAGAGTGATTGAGAGCGGCAGAGGCAAGAGAGTCAGGTGACAGAGGAAGAAGAAAGAGGCGCAATGAGAAAACATTTCGAAGCCCTTCAGATGTTAGGGTTTCGCATAATTTGGTGTAGGAAGGAGTACGATACGCCAATGAAGCCATTAATCATCCGCTGACACGTGTATTATTTTATTTAATTAATAATATAATTAAAATACTCGGTCCGGTCCGATTTTTGACGGTTTGGAGTAAAAAATACCGGTCCAACCTGGTTCAAAGCCGATTCGGCCGGTTTTTTTTACCGGTTCTTTGATTTTTTAGTATAAAAACCGAACCAAACCACCTAAAGCGGTCCGGTTCGGCCGGTTCGATCGGGTTTTCGGTAATAATGCCCACCCCTAATGAATCATGTGTAAAAATGAACCGAACAGGTGTATCAGCTAGTTTATAGTGAAGCATTCTAGTATATGCTAGTAGGTCCATGACATACTTCCTTTGTGAAAGAAATAAGTCATGTTTAGACTGATTGGCTTCCACTCTTAGAAAACATTTTAGATTGCCCAAATTTTTCATCTGAAATTCGGATGCTAAACGCTTCTGTAGTTCCTCGATTTCTACAACATCATCACTAGTCACCATCATATCATCAACATAAATAATCAACAAAGTCACCTTAGCAGCCCTTGTTTATGCCTAATAAATCTCGGCCAAGGAGGTTGACCGAGGAAACTTCCTCTTGGCCCTAGCGCCTACCCACGGCCGAGCCTTGCAGGTCTTTATTTGCTTCCATTTGTTAAAAATGAAGGTGAGCTTATAAAGGCAAAATCATCACGGCCTCGGCGATATTGGCCGAGGACAAACTCCTTAGATACACGGCCAAGATAGGGAAAGTTAAGCAGCGTAGCCACATGGCGTCAAGGTCCCACACTTCATTTAATGAAGTAACGCCTCTGACTATAGCAGAAGGCCCATGACCCACGTAGAAGCATTAATGAGCCAAGAAAGAGGGGACGTGATTGAAGTCAGGATATGACGAGTAAAATCAGGGATTAGGTGCGAAAATCTCACGACTTGTAAGGTTAAGCCACCAACCATCAGACCAGGGCATTAAATGCTCCTCCAAGGCCCGAGACGCAGAGCCCACCATCAGGGCGGCGGTCGGGGTTTATGGGGGTCACACCACCATGCTTCACGTTCCCAAATGTCGATTCGACTACCCACTAGCTTTGATCAAACCTCACCATGCAGATTTTCAGCCTCATTGTCTTCTCAAGACCTTCCCTATAAATACCAGGCTCCAACTACATTTGAAGGGTTCAAACACCAAACACAAGCCTCCCACGGAGCATATTATATTTTCCTGTTATTTACTTCTTGTCATTTATCTTTTTGTAATGCATTTTCAATACTTTTACTTGCTTTTTTAGGAGTAGTGGCAGTTTGTAGGAAAATCCATTCATTAATATATCATACGACCCTTGATTTGCAAGGCGCCGGAGCACCATCTTTGTTACTCTTTCGTTCATCTCATATATCATACGATCGTCGCCACCCAGCGACGCATCGGAGCACCACCTAAAAACCACAATCAGCACCACCATTAACGGCCTTGTAGCTCAGGCCATGAACCTGATGGCCGAGATCAGTTCCTCTCTCGGCCACAGTCTCTCGATTAGAAGTTAGATTTAAACAGGTGCACTCCTCATCCATTCACCCAGTCAATTCACCCCAAACGCACGACAAACCGTGCTAGCACGCCCGTGCACAAACCACACGGCACCAAAGAAAGACGACTTGTGTTGACACAAATCCCCTCGGCCCAGAATACTAGGTCGTGAGATTTGCGAGGCCAACAGCCTTATGTTTAGTGAATAGAGTATGATCAGTATTGGCATGTTGGTAACCAAACTTCTTCATAGTTGCAGTAAATCTACCAAACCATGCCCGAGGTGACTGCTTTAACAAATACAACGCCTTTTTTTTAATTTGCAGACGTTCCTCGTGTCACCAGTAATGCTATAGCTTGGTGGAAGACTCATGTACACTTCTTCTTCTAGTTCACCATGTAAGAATTCATTGTTTTACATCAAATTGCCTTAGGGTCCAATCTAGGTTTATTGCTAAAGACATCAAAACTTTGGCAGTATTCATCTTAGCCGCATGTGCAAAAGTATCATGATAATGAACTCCATATGTCTGAGTGAACCCTTTAGCTACTAATCTTGCCTTGTACCTTTCCACAGTATCATTTGCATTATTATTATTTTTTTTGTAAACACCCATCTGCATCTTAGAGGCTTTGTTCCCTTTGGTTGATCAACAATGTCCCATGTATTATTTTTCTGCAGCGCCTCCATTTAAATATTCATGGCTTCAGCCCACTTTGAATCATTAAATGCCTCCTCAACATGGGTTGGAATTTTAATACTATCAATTCTTGTCACAAACGTTTTGTACTCAGGAGATAACCTATAATCAGAGACATAATGGGCAATAGCATATCTTGCTTTGCCTTCTGGTGAGTAATGATTAGGTGGAATCGGGTACTGTTAGAGAAGTTTCAGGGGGCAATCGGTTCAGTGACAGCAGCAACATTAGTTAAAATAGCAGGTTCAACTGGTGTGGCATGTTCATCCGGTTTAGCAGGTTCAGCAGGTTTAGTCGGTTCTCCTCTTTGTATGAAACCATCAATACCACTCCCCCTTGTAAATCTAACAAGTTATGTCCTTCACTATTAGTCTCTCCCTAAAGGACATGCTCGGGTGTATCAAAGAAGAACATCTCATCCTCAATGAAGGTAACATTCATAGAAACATGTAGATATCGGGTAGTAGGATGACAACATTGGTAGCCTTTTCGATGAGGAGAGAAACCCAGAAAGACATAGCGGAGAGCACAAGGGTCCAGCTTACTCCTCTGATTCTGATGGAGGTGAACATAGACGATACAACCAAACACCTTTGGAGACAGAGTTAGTATAGAAGAGACATACATATGATGGGTTAGTACCTGCATAGGAGTTCAGAAATCCAGAACTCGTGAAGGTAGACAATTCAAGAGATAGACTGTATATCAAGAACCACTTTGGACCTGAGGCACCAAGCAGCAGAGCATAAGAAGCATCAAGGATCTGCACATTTTTACGTTCAGCTACCCCATTTTGTTGTGGTGTTTGAGGGCAAGTAATCTCATGGAGTACATCCTTAGTGTGAAAAAAAGGGATAACATCGAATTAACAAATTATCCACCATTATCATATCGAAAAACCTTGATAGGGAGCATACATTGAGTTTGAATCATATGATAGAAACATTGAAAAATTTCGACCACATTACTGTTATTTTTCATCCCATATAACCACATCATACAAGTACAATCATCCACAAATAACACAAACCAACAAACTCCCAAGGCAATAGAAATAGGGGAAGGTGCCCAAACATCAGAATGAACTAAATCAAGTGGCATAAGCCATTTATTACAACTCGAAGGGTAGGCTACCCGATGACTCTTAGCTAAAATATAAGTCTGACATTGGAAAGCAGACTCATTGACACCACTAAATAATGCAAGAAACTAATGCTGTAAATATCCAAAGGAGGCATGACCAAATCGGCAATGTAGCAACCAAATCTGACGATATTGAGAAGTTTCGACGCTATTAGCATGAAGAACTTGACTAGTTGCCACATCATCCACATAATGAAGCCCCCCTTTTTAGTACCACAACCAAAGATCCCCCGAGTCTGGATATCCTGTAGTAAGACAAAAAGACGGATACATCAGTACAACGCAGTTTAATTGCTCAGTAACTTGCGGCACAAACAATAAATTACTAGACAAAGATAGAACTAGTAACATTTTGTCCAATGGTAAAGCAGGTGTCAAGAGTACAAAATCAGCCCCTGTGATAGGAGCAGCATCATTATTAATAGTCAGAACATGATCACGATGAGGCAGAAGAGTCGTAGAGAATAAAGCAAAAGAGTCATAGAGAATAAAGCAGAATTATACGTCATATGGTCAGTAACTCCTGAATTAGTAATCCAACCTGTATTGCATGTATCATGGGCATGGAAGGCCTTGCCAAAGTTACCTCGAGGCGGCAGTGTGGGAGTGTTTGAGTTCGCGGTCACGGCCGGAGCAGGAGTAGTAGTAATGTGGCCGTGCCCAGTGGTGATGTCAGTCACAGAAGTGGCGGCAGTCAGGTAGTATGTTCTCGTTTCCTTCTCCCAATCTGGTAACCCCACGCAATGCCCAGCAGTTGTCGATAGTATGTCTCTTTTCACCATAGTGATCACACTTTAGTTTGTCTTTTTTTGCAGAAGTCAGGTGACGAGGAGGAATGACAGAAGACCTAGACCCTATATGCCGAGATACAAGAGCAGTATTTTTGGAAGCAAACACAACAACAAGTTCCCCAATCTTGCTGCCAGATCCAAGCATAGTAATCTGGCGTTGAGCCTCTCGACAGATCATAAAAAAGACATTTTCGATACTTGGAACTTTGTCACTCTATAGAATATCACTACGAACCTTGTCATAAGTATCATCAAGGCCAGCCAAAAAATTGTACACCTGATCTGCTGTTGCGTCGATTCAGCTACAACAAAATGGATTCATCTGCATCCTCAACTTGTGATACTCGCAAGTGCACGAGCCGTTCGGTAGTATAGCATATGTAAGTGCGAGGTCAATTCCACAGGGATTGGTGATTGAATAATCCAATTCAGTTTTCCTACACAAAAACAGAAAAACAAGAAAGAAAATAAATAAAACAAGAAAGAAAGAAAAGAAAATAACTCAAGCAGATAAGTTCCCAAGTTCAATTAGATTAACGGATTGATTCTAGCTAAAGTATGATTAAACCATGGTGTTTGGTCCTAACCTTGTATTCCTAATTCCCTAATTTGATCATCTGTTGTCTAACCTAAACTAAGCATTAGGAATCCATTAAGCATAGAAGAACATTTTAAACAACCAAGTATGTATCTAATCCCTATTGTCGAATGTCCATACATACTCTTCCTATTCATAGTTCAATTCAAATTAAAGCATGTTGTCTACTCTTAATTCAAACCAAGATAGCTAACATGCAAGCCTAAATGGTGATCAATCATTCAAACTAGCATAATTAACTTATAAGCATAATGAATAAGAACAAAAACCATAATTGAAACTTGGAAACTAATCAAACTTGAAACTAAAGAAAAGAATTTACATAACAATGAAAAGTAAAGTGGAACTAAGAAAAACTTAAAGAGAATTTCAGCACAAATATTTCATTACAACAATTGAAAACTAGAAAGAGAAACTAAGAGAATTTGAGGGAGAAAGGGGAGGGGAGCTCTAGAGAAGTATTTGAGAGCTCCCCCCTTTGGGGGTGTTTTTTGAAGCTTGAAGATTTCTCTATTTATAGGGCTAAGAGAGAGGAACATCATGATGAATTCCAACACCACCATTCCTCTTTTAATACAATCCATAACTCAGACTTCATCTTGTCTATGTTAGTGTGGTTGGAATCAATCCCATCCCATACTTCTTTTGCTGCACCTTAAGCTTTTTTCACATGGGATTTCAAAGGTGTTCAATTGTGGCTGCCTTTTGCTGCCAACCCATGTGGGTTTTCTTTTGATTGCTGGAAAAAACTATTCTTCTGAACTAGACTTGGTGTAGGAAGGCCTGAGGTTTCAATATATATCCAATGGGGCTCAAATTTGGATATGTCATAATAAACACCCATTGGAACAACTTGTATGAAGAATGTATTTCCATCTGAGCAATAAAAGTATATGTTTTGGGCCTTGCAAGTTGACTGCCGAAAATAGACTGGAATTGACTTCATTGCAGTCAGCTTGTGGGCTTGTTTTGGGCTTGATCTTCCCTCCTACAAAATCTGGAAAAATCTGGATCTTCAAACCCTTTGAATTATCTTTCCAAGAATATGCAGCCCAGCTCAAGGAAAAATCGGAAAGCCCTTCAAATGTCATTTTTGGCCCAGTAACGCAGATGCTGCCGAATTTGACCTTAAGTTACCAAAACTTGTATAACTTTTTCTAGAAGACTCGGAATCATGAACCGTAAAAGTCTCCAAAAACCAGACTTCTGCATCTTTCCAATGATCTATGGCTCGTTATTTGGTTCTTCTTGAGCAAGTACAGTCCAATTCATGAAGTTGACTGATCTGCAGACACCGATAAGCCAACTCGTCTCCAAAATGCATTTAATGAGTCTCAAGCTTATTACACTGAAACAAACACAAAACTTATTAAAAGCACAAGTTTAACTCAAAAACATAACCAAATCATAAGTTAGAAGGATACAAAATGACATGTAATTATGCACCGATCATCTGCCATAACAGCAGCCTGAAAAGTCTTCATATCGTCAGTACACTTCATCTGAAAATGACGTCTCTTGTCCAATTCAAGCCAGATCACCTTGAGTTCGGCAAAATAGGTAGAGACAAGACGACCCCCTCACTTGAGATGGGTAGCCTAGTACCACAATTCATAGAGCTGGGATATGTCAGAGCTATCATAAAACATCTGATTAACAGCATCCCATATATCCTTAGCAATAGGGAGAGTATGAAACATACTCAACAAATTGGGTTCCATAGTTCGCAACATCCAACTTTTCACAGTAGCATCAACAATCTTCCACTTCCCAAATTGTGAGTCTTGGGAATTCGGGGCATCAGTATCCCCAGTTAGGTATCCTAATTTGCCTTGTGTAGTAGCATGGAGTTCAATCATCGAAGCCCATATCTCATAATTGGATCCATTCAATTTGAATCCCAAGAGTAGATTAGGGGACGACTCAGTGTGAATTGTAAAAATAGAGGTAAGAGTAGCAGTAGGTGAATTGGGTGAGACAATAGAGTTGTTGACGTCAGACATGGTGACAGGCGACGACAGCGGCGATGGAGAGGAATGCGCCGACAACGGCGACGGTGGAGTAAGGGGCGGCTCGATGTGTTAGTAGTGGAAATATGATTGGAGCGGCTAAGATTATAGTGCAACAGAAAAATAGGTAGTATTTAGGGTTAGGTTTTTTGATGTTGTAGAGACAGATTGAAAACCACTCCGATATCAACTCAAAAGTAATTAGGGTTTAAACTGATATGTTTATTCTTCTCTCAAGGAGGGATATATATACTACATACGAAGTGGGTACAAATAGGAAATATGTACAAAATCTCCTAATTCTTCTCAAATTAGATAATTACAATATAATATAAATTCTATTCCTAGTAGGAACAAATTCTATTCCTAATAGGAACGTTCACTTTGACTCACACCAACATTTGTTTTATTCTAAAGCTTAGCGGACATTAGCATCAAGCCTTGCACTCGAGGTCCTAGGTTCAATTTCCCCTCACCAATATTGAGTATAAAAAAAAATATTAGAAATTAGTCAATGAAATTATGAACTATCGTGGTTTATATGATTTAATGTTTACTTTTATTTCTAAAAATGTTGTAGAAATTGTAAGTACCAGATTTTTAAGCTAATAACTTTAGCTGGTCAAGATGCCTGCAACATGCCGTGAAGATGATACATATCTTGTAATGATTGAACCATCTAAAATTTTATCTCTGATAAAATGACAATTAATTTCATGGTGATCTAGTTCTTTCATGGAACACTCCGGAATAGCGCTAATCCAGAGGGTGTATGGAAACAATTAATTTCATTGTGATTATGGAACACTCAGGATTAGCATATATATGTGCAAGGCAGTTAGTTATGCTGCAACTTATCCTGAGGGCCACAGATCAAGCTGAATGGATCGGTCCATGAGGACCAACCAACCCCATGAGCTCCCAAAATGAGATCAATTAATATATCCAACAAGTCAATTTTTTTGGGTCAAGAATTAATATATCCAAGTCTAACGAACCCTTTTTGTTATTTTCTTCCATTGTTGGGTCATTATTGTTTTTCTCACTAAAAGAAACCTGTCATCACCTTTAATCCATTTGTGTCTTCATCCTTCCCTGTTGATCAAATTTCAAGCAGTACATCCCATTTGATTGGCGCCACTAATAGAAACCAGAATTTGTTTCCAAAAACAAAACCAACGCCAGCACCAGCCCAAAACAACAGCAGCTCCAGGAAACGGATAGAAACCATACAACTACTTTAGGTTAGAGTTAGCTTATATATTATCTTCCTCTCTCTCTCTCTTCCTCAACGCTCATTGATAAGTGATCACTCCCTCTCTCTCTCTCTCTCTCTCTCTCTCTCTCTCTCTCTCTCTCTCTCCCCCGAATATCAAAATGGCTGACCGAAGAGTCGAAGACAATGCTGTCTCCGGCCAACTCCAGAACGACCATCGTATTGCAGACTTTGATCCCCCACAGAAACCCAAGACAAACAAGTTCGCTATAGCCTGCGCCATTTTGGCTTGCACGACTTCAATCTTATTGGGTTATGGTAATTATCCTTTACACCCTCAGTTCTTCAAAATTCACAAGCCAAATAAATTTTTTTTTTCTTTCCTAATTGTTGTTAGCCCCCGAAAATAGTCACATGAAGTTGGCGCTTGTTTTATTATTTTTAATCACAATCCTTGAGGGAAAAGTGCATGAATTGTACTGGAGTGTGGTTAATTATATTAATTTTGTGTACAGATATTGGTGTAATGAGTGGGGCGAATATATTCATCCAAAACGACCTCAAAATCAGCGACACCCAAACCGCAGTCCTTGCGGGCACTCTAAATATCTACTCCCTCATCGGCTCTGCTTTGGCCGGCCGAACCTCTGATTGGATCGGCCGCCGGTACACCGTTGTCCTCTCTGGAGTCATCTTCTTTGTCGGAGCTCTCCTCATGGGTCTTGCTGTTGAAATAGCAGACTATTATCTACTCTAGATTTGGATTTTAGAATAGGAAGCTCAGGAGTTAGAGAAGAAATGAAGAACACAGAGAGATTTCAAAATGAGCAGATGAAAAAATGGTAGAAAAATGTGAGTCTGTAATCTCACTTCTCAATTCCACACTCAAACACGCACACTACATGCTTGATATAGAAACAGTTAGGAATAAGAATATTCCTCTCTTACATCAGCTCAATCTAACGATTCAAACCTCTACCCTATGAGATAAGAGACACATGGCAAATACAAACACTCATACCTCAGCTTAAGATCCTAGCCATCCATTGAACTATGATTCAATGGTTCATATTTAAACACTCAGCTAGCATACTTACAGAACCTAAACAGAATATTTCAGCTAATTACACTTATATTTCAACACTCCCTTCTAAGTGTTTAGCTGAAATAACACCAAGCTTCTTCCTCAAATATTCAAACCGATCTCTGGCTAGAGCTTTAGTAAAAATATCTGCTGTCTGCTCTTCTGTCTTGCAGTACAACAGATCAATTTCTCCATCTTGTAAGGCATCACGAATAAAATGAAAACGTCTGTTTATATGCCTTGTCTTGTGATGATGCACAGGATTTTTGGTTATAGCTATAGCTGAGGTATTATCACATAAAAGTGATGTTGCACTGACCTGTTCTTCACCAAAATCTGAAAGAACAAACCTCAACCACATTGCTTGTGCAGTTGCTTCAGCTGCACTCACGTATTCAGCTTCTGCAGTGGAGAGAGCCACACTGCTTTGCTTGACTGATGCCCAAGAAAAGACACCTGATCCAAGATGGAATGCATAACCAGAAGTGCTCCTCATATCATCCTCACTTCCAGACCAATCGCTGTCACAATAGCCAATTAGCACTGCTTCCTTTCCTCTTTCATAAGCTATCCCATAATCAAGTGTGCCTTGTATGTACCTAAGTACTCTCTTAGCAGTTCCCATATGTTTTCTGGTAGGACCATGCATAAATCGAGCTAAGAGACTAGCTGCAAACATAATATCAGGCCTTGTTGCAGTCAGATACAACAAACTCCCAACTACTTGCCTATACAAACTCTCATCAGCTTGTTCACTACCATCCTGCTTAGACAATTTCTCATTCACTGCAAGAGGAGTAGCACATGCCTTGCAATCCTTGAGACCAAACCTATCCAAAAGAGTCTTTGCATATTTCTTCTGATGCAAGAAAATATAGGCTTCAGTCTGTATCACTCCTAACCCCAGAAAATGATGTAACAGACCAAGATCTGTCATCTCATATTGTTTCATCATTTCAGTCTTGAAATCCAACAGTAGCTTCTTAGAACTTCCAGTATAGATGATGTCATCCACATAAAGCGAAACTATAAGAATTCCACTCTCTGCAGACTTCACATACAGAGTTGCCTCACTAAGACTTCTCCTGAAACCAGACTTCTCAAAATAAGCATTAATCTCTTCATACCAAGCTCTCGGGGCTTGTTTAAGACCATACAAAGCTTTCTTCAATCTGTAAACTCCATCCTCTCTGTTCTTAACCACAAAACCAGGTGGTTGATCAACATAAACTTCTTCATGTAACACTCCATTCAGAAAAGCCGATTTAACATCCAACTGAAACAGTTTCCACCCTTTCTGTGCAGCCAAAGCTACCAAAATCCGAATTGTGTCAAGCCTTGCCACTGGTGCAAACGTCTCATTGAAGTCTATCCCAGGCTTTTGAGAGTAGCCCTTTGCCACCAGCCTTGCTTTATTCTTCTGAACAGAACCATCCAAGTTTAACTTGGTTTTATACACCCATTTAACCCCAATAACTGGTTTATCCGATGGTCTATCAACCAAATCCCAAGTGTCATTCTTCTCTATCATATGAATCTCATTTTCCATTGCTTTCTGCCATGAATCATCCTTGACAGCTTCTTCAAATGACTCAGGTTCAATTATACACACATTACATCTTTCATAAACTTCAGCTATACTTTTAAATTTTCTAGGAGTGTGATCAAACTCCTGAGGACCTGTGACAGCTTCAGTGTGTTCTACTTCATTTTCTTCAGCCATTTCTATCTGAACTCCATATGCCTTATCAATTTCTTTTCCATTCTCAGCAACACCATCAGTGAGTGGAATTGAAATGCTGGATTCTTTTTGTGCATTCCAGTCCCAACTACTTTCCTCATTAAAAATAACATCTCTAGAAATGATCACTTTGCCCGATTCAAGATTGTATAATCTGTAACCTTTTTCACAGCTGCCATAACCAAGAAACACACACCTTGTGCTAGTTTGATCAAGCTTCTGTCTCTGCTGCTCTGGAATCTGAGCATAACACAAGGAACCAAACACTCTTAGATGCTTGACCCCTGGTTTTCTTCCACTGTAAGCTTCAAAGGGTGTTTTCTTCTCTAAAGCTTTAGTAGGACATCTATTCAATACATATACAGCAGTGTTAACTGCTTCAGCCCAAAATTCCAGAGGCATTTTCTTCTCAAACATCATACATTTTGCCATTTCAACAATTGATCTATTCTTCCTTTCAGCTACGCCATTCTGCTGTGGAGAATGAGCAACTGTCAGCTGCCTTTCCATTCCCATGTCATCACAAAACTTGCTAAATTCTGTAGAAGTATACTCACCCCCTCTATCGCTTCTTAATTTTTTCAATTTATAGCCACTTTGCAATTCAACCATAGCTTTAAACTTTTTAAACACAATAAATACTTCAGACTTGTATCTCAGAAAATATATCCAACACATTCTAGTGCTATCATCTATGAATGTAAGGAAATACCTATTTCCTGACTTTGTAGTAGTTTGCATTGGTCCACAAACATCCGTGTGTACCAATTCAAGTGGACTCGCAGCTCTGCTTGTTGCTTCTTTTGGAAAAGGTTCCCTGCAATGTTTTCCAAAAGTGCACCCTTCACACACATGACTTGTGGCTTTAATCTCTGGCAGTCCTAATGCCATTCCTTCATTTTGCAGTATTTTTAAACTATTGAAGTTTAAATGCCCCAGCCTCCTATGCCAAATCAAAGCTGATTGACATACACTTGCTCTTAGTGCTACTTGTAACTCAGTGTGAAGATTCAAGGGAAAACTTCTATTCCCTTTCATCTGTACTCTAGCCACCAGATTAGACAGCGAGCCATCATCATAGATATCTGCTTTGCTATCTCCAAAGATCAGAAAATATCCATGCTCCATCATCTGTCCAACACTGAGCAAGTTCTCCTTAAGACCAGATACAAGCATCACTTCCTTTATATATCTTTTTCCCATCTTTGTGTCAACTACCAAACTTCCTTTTCCCAAGACATCAACCAACTGTCCTGTTCCCATTGCAACCTTTGCTGTTATGCTTGTATCAATGTCAACCAAAACATCCTCCCTGCCAGTCATGTGGTTACTACAGCCACTGTCCAAGTACCACACATCTTCCATAGGCCTTTTATCAGATGCATTGTTGACAAAAAACATAGTTGGTGCAGTAGGAGCTTGAGTTGCATAGTTCAGCTGTTGCTGTGCAGGTTTCTTGCTGTAGCAGTCTTTTGCAATATGTCCCAACTTGTCACAGTTGTAACACTTTGGTTTTCCTTTAAATCTACATTCTCCATAATGCAGTTTTCCACAATGCTTACATGGATTCTTAGCACCATCAGTGGATTTATTTTCCCACTTCTTGTCTCTTAGCTTCCAACTCTTTTGATCTTTACCACTTTGTTTTCCTGTAGATTTATCAGTTTTAGAATTCACACTGAGACTAGCAAATGCTTTCTCAGTTTTAGGCTCAGTGTGTCTCTCCAATCTCTGTGCAAAACCTTTCAATGAGGCAACAACCTCTTGAACTTCAATTGTATCTATATCCCTCGAGTGCTCAATAACAGAACATATAGGATCATACATAGCAGGCAAGCTAATCAACAATTTTTGCACTACTCTTCCCTTAGATAAATCTTCTCCATAACTTCTCATTTGGTTTATAAGATCAAATAGTTTTGCAAGGTAAGCAGACAAAGATTCATCATCTCTCATCCTAGTATATTCAAAATCTCTTCGTAAACTTTGTAATTTTACACCTCTCACCTGTTTATCTCCATGAAATTCTCGCATCAAGAGATTCCAGGCTCCCTTCGAGGTTTCTTCATGAGCAATCCTAGGAAAAATTTCCTCAGAAACTGCTCCTTGGATCAGACCCAGAGCCTTAGCATCTTTCATAAGTGCCTCTGTGAAAGATATCTTCACAGCATCACTTGAGTCCTCCTTGTCTTTCTTCTTCTCATCAGATCCAGCAGCTCCCTTCGAATCTGAGATCTCTACCCCTTTCTCAACGAATTCCCAAAGCCCATGAGACTTGAAGATGGTTTTCATCCGTATGCTCCAGAACTCATAGTTCTCACCGTTGAAGATCGGAGCTCTCAGCTCACCACCTCCAGATCCAGCCATATTAGACTCGACCACAGAGGAATCGCAGCTTCCAGAATCGATTCGAGCTCAGGACCAGCTCAATCGTACTTCACAGATTCCACGCCCAGTTCAGACGAAGGAACCTGGCTCTGAGGCCATGTTGAAATAGCAGACTATTATCTACTCTAGATTTGGATTTTAGAATAGGAAGCTCAGGAGTTAGAGAAGAAATGAAGAACACAGAGAGATTTCAAAATGAGCAGATGAAAAAATGGTAGAAAAATGTGAGTCTGTAATCTCACTTCTCAATTCCACACTCAAACACGCACACTACATGCTTGATATAGAAACAGTTAGGAATAAGAATATTCCTCTCTTACATCAGCTCAATCTAACGATTCAAACCTCTACCCTATGAGATAAGAGACACATGGCAAATACAAACACTCATACCTCAGCTTAAGATCCTAGCCATCCATTGAACTATGATTCAATGGTTCATATTTAAACACTCAGCTAGCATACTTACAGAACCTAAACAGAATATTTCAGCTAATTACACTTATATTTCAACACTTGCTCCCGGCTATGCCTTCCTCATGTTTGGCCGATTCGTCGCTGGAATCGGCGTCGGCTACGGTCTCATGATCGCCCCGGTCTACACCGTCGAGATCTCTCCGACGTTGTCTCGTGGCTTCCTCACATCTTTCCCAGAGGTTTGTTTTGTTTCATTGTTTGTCTCTTTACTATATTTTTTTTTTCCTTTTTGGTAATTAGATTCCACAAGTACCTCATGCTTTATATTTTGCTTCAATTTTTTTCCCTTTATTTTATACAAATAATATTGATGAGGGGATATGAACACAAGACTTTAGCTGCAGTTGTAACTACTTTAACCGCTTGAGCTACAAAGACTTATGTATATTTTGTTTCAGATTAATCAAACCCAAAAACAAGATTAATTAAGGAAAAAGAGTTGTGATCAATTGTGTATGTATATTTATTTTTGGACAGTAGGTGTGGAATTTATACTAATTGATTAATTTGTTTATTTGAAAAAATATATATGCCTAGGTGTTTGTCAATCTTGGCATATTATTGGGGTACGTATCCAATTATGCCTTCTCCAAGCTCCCAACTAACTTGGGCTGGAGGTACATGCTTGGCGTCGGTGCACTTCCAGCGGTGGTTCTTGCCGTCGGCGTTTTAGCCATGCCCGAGTCACCTCGTTGGCTCGTCATGCAGGGACGACTCGGGGATGCCAAGCGAGTTCTCGACAAAACCTCAACTTCCAAGGAAGAGGCTCAACTCAGGCTAGACGACATCAAAGAAGCGGCAGGCATCCCCATGCACTTAAACGACGATGTTGTTTCGGTCACGAAACAAAGCCACGACGAAGGTGTAGGGAGACAACTGATCCTTCATCCCACACCGGCTGTTCTTCACATTTTAATCGCAGCCCTTGGTATCCATTTCTTTCAACAAGTAACGGGCATAGACTCTGTCGTTTTGTACAGCCCAAGGATCTTTGCGAAGGCCGGGATCACCTCTTACGAGCACACGCTATTGGCAACCGTGGCCGTTGGATTCATCAAGACCATTTTCATCTTCATCGCCACGTTTCTCCTTGATCGGGTCGGACGACGCCCGTTGCTTTTAACCAGCATGGGTGGAATGATATTTTCCCTTGCGTGTCTCGGTGCGGCACTTACGATCGTCGAGCATCACGACAGCACAATCCCGTGGGCCGTCGCATTGTGCATCACCATGGTGTTATTCAACGTTGCATTTTTCTCAATCGGGTTGGGGCCCATCACGTGGGTCTATAGCTCTGAGATCTTCCCGCTAAAGCTGCGAGCGCAAGGAGTTAGTTTCGGAGTGGCCATTAACAGGGTGATAAGTGGCATCATCTCCATGACTTTTCTTTCCTTGTACAAGGCCATCACGATTGGCGGGGCCTTCTTTCTTTACGCGGGAATTGGAGTGTTGGCTTGGGTCTTCTTCTATACCATGCTTCCGGAAACACAGGGCAGAACCCTCGAAGAAATGGAGCTCTTGTTTGGTAAATACCATAAGTGGAGACAAGCCAACGCCATGCTCAAGAGCAAGAAAGTTGATCATGGTGATGGCGATGAAAACAAGGGTCAAGCCAACTAAGAATAAAAATCAAGTCTACAATAGGTATTGTATTGAAGTCTCACGGCTACCACAAGTGAATCGACATTTGCATTTCATTTGTCTTCTACAAAGAATTATTACTGCAACCAATTCATTCCCTCAAGCCACTACATAATTTAAGTTCAAAATATCAAAAGCAGGGATCCACATCCATGTGCACTAACATGAGATTTACTCCCATGATCAAGCTCAACCTTGTTCAATCTTAGTTGTCCGACCAAAACTAACAAGTCAAGAAATGTTTTTGGGTTCACAAACAATATAAATTAAATAGGCTAGTTAAAGAAAGGCTTTAGCAAGGATTGAAAGAGCATCTCTTTATTACGCTTCACCATGCATTTTCATAGCAATAAAACATATAAGAAATGGGATAAGAGAACCCAACAAATATGGTGCACATAGAGGTAAAAAGTTTAAACCAACCTTGTTTTCATGCACACTTTCCCCGTTAAATATGCTGTTATATATTAAAAGAAAAAAAAAGGTAAAATTACTGTCATGAGCCATCATTGCTGAATTGGTGCAACAACAACCCCAACTTGGCTTTACCACTTTCGTCATCCAATTTCAATTTTGTCAATTATCCTTATTGTAACATCCCGACCAAAAATAAAAGGAATAGTGAATTAATTAATTTTAAGAATTATAAATTTACAATTTTGCCCTCAGAATAGGAGTAATTTGGTCATTTTTTAATCTGGTAGGATTTCGGGGTGGTGGCTGGTATATTTATGTAGGTTGTACTGAGACGAGTCCGTAGACATGCGGTAGGCTTGAATCGGAGTTGTAACGAGAAAGTTACGAGCAAAACATCATCAGTGGCAAAATCGTAAATATTTCAAAGTGAAGTTGAATGTGGAGAGAATCCTCTCTTTATCCATACCACCATTGGCATGGTTCTCACCGGAGCTATCGGTCTCATTGGAGCTACTCACGACACTGACACCGATCCTTTTGAGATCAGTCGGATTCATTTTAGCAATTATTACACTGACTTAAGGTGCACTTGAGCAGCTCAGACATGCAAATATTCGTCATATCATTTGGACCTATAAAACAATTTGTCGGATTAGGTATTGTTTTTATTTCAAATTAGAAAAAAAAAAAAAATCATAACCTTGATGATGATACTCTAATTTTATAACAACATTTTTCTTTTGGTATAGGAGAAAACTCAATCAAAGACATAAAGACTTTCTACGCCAGGTACCTCATATCACTTTAGCATCTCAAGTGAATGAGTTTACACTTTAATTTATTTTTATACTCATATTTGTACCAGTTTTACAAACATCGTACCCATTGCTATGTGGAGAAATTAGAGCACAAAATTAAGGTAGCAAATCATGAAACTGTTCCGTTAATCCTTTACCAATTTCTTATTAATTGTTCTATTGTTAAACTTGTCTTCTTATATAGAAACGAAAGTATTTTCCCTTTGTCTCTTGACTTTTGAAAATGACATTTTTTTTGGTACAGTTTTCTTCCGATAATTAGAGTAGGCATGTAGCAAAGGATAAACTATCAAAATTGAAGGTGAGTACATGTGTTCCCAAAATATGCTAAAATTTTTCAATTACAAATTTAAAGGGGAGTGTTTAAACTTGGTCTCATCTCATGTTATTTATGTATAGATTGACAATGAAAAAGTGAAAGATCATTTAGAGAGGAACGTGTGGCGCAAATGGTCTTGATCGTTGCATGTCTTCCTCCTATGTGCATATTATGTAAATATTTATGTACATAATCTAAAACTACAATGTTGTGTAGAATGAAAATATTATGTTATTTAAATTATTTGAGATTTTCCTATTAATGTTGGATTTGCTTTGGATAATATTAATGTGTGGGTAATTAATTGAATAAGAATCCCCCTAGCTTCTAAAGTTCATTAGACTAGCCTCCTGCACGTGTTTTCGCGCGTGCGAGAGGCCTTTTTTAATCACGCACTCTACACGCGACTTCCAAAGTTTCATAAATATTTTTTTGCAATTGTATTTATATAGATATTTGTTTTAATAGTTTCATATTTTAATTGCGTGCGTATGATATATTGTTGTCTTAAGAATAATCTAACAAGCTTTGTTATATTCACTAGCCTCTCTGCACGCGTTTTCGCGCCTGTGAGAGGGTTTTTTTTAAAGTTTTTTTAAATTTATTTTAGAATTAAAAAAGATAATGGGTAGTTGAGTTCCATAAAAATAAGATCAATTATCTGATTTTTCTATTTATTTTATTTATTTTTAATATGAAAAAGTGTGAATTGACCATATTATCCTCATTTAATTAATAATTTCAATACTTAATGTTTGCATTAACCAATGGCATTTTCTGGTATTTTGAATGTTTCACCATTCTTGACCTTTTGCTTTATATATATAGATAATCAGCTTCATTTTAGTTGCTTGCAGTTTTTCGGTTCTCTCCTCTTCATCTTTGCTTTTCTCAATAATTCATTTATTTAGAGTTGTGTCCAGATTAAGCTTGAATTTACAGAAACAATAATATAACAATTAATATAAAAAGATATAACGGGTGGCGCAAGTGGTCTTGATCGTTGCATGTCTTTCTCCTATGTGCATATTATGTAAATATTTATGTACATAATCTAAAACTAAAATGTTGTGTAGAATGGAAATATTATTTTATTTTAATTATTTGAGATTTTCCTATTACTGTTGGATTTGCTTTGGATAATATTAACGTAAAGGGATATTCACTCTTCTTTTTGAAAAAATAAATAAATATTTTAATGTGTACTTGAAACAACAACAAAAAATGTTTAGAGAATTACCAGAATATAGGGATCAAGTTTAATGAGTGCATAAATGAGCCAGACAATTCCATTACAGAAGTTAGCAAGAGAAAGGGCAAATGTTTGGCTGCAATGTTTTCATAATTCATATGTAACATAAGATCTCTTAAAGGTATAGATTAGAGACTGTTGGAAATGAGTTAATTACAAGGGCGGATCCACGTTAGGGCTAGAGTGGGCTCTAGCCCAGTGCTAATTAGAAAATAAGCTTAGGTGTAGAAAGACAATCTAGATATATCAATCATTAGCCCAGCGTTTTATGTAAATCCTTTCACGTGAATTAAGGCATAATATAATATTATCTCAGTCACTCATTATTTTTTGGGTCAAATCACTCGTTCTCTCTCTCACCCCTCATTTTCTTTTGTTTCTCTTTCTTCTCTCTTCTTTTCTTCTTCTTCTTCTTCTTTATCTGCGCTTGTTTCCTTCTCTTTACTTTCTTTCCTTCTTTCTTCATTGTTTCTTCTTCTCTCTCTTTCTTTCCTTCTTTTTTTTTTTTCCCTGCATTTATCTCTTTGTTTACGCGTTGATGGTATGAGCTGAAGAAGCTCTAGTGTTTATACCTCTATTTCAATTTTTTGGATATGCTACTACAAAACAAATATGAAATAGCTAGAAGAAGCATATAACTTAGAGACAGACACAAACATATGCATGTGCAAATTTATAGCTAGAACTTATTTATCAGATCTCAGTAAAAATAAAAATAAAAATTCACAGAGATACCTTTGCTAGGTTTAGGGGCTCCTGGCTAAGATAACAAGACTTTGTAGAAAGAAAGCTCTCCATCCAAATACACCAATTTGTTAAAGTAAAGATACTACATATATACACGTATCAGAATTTCCAAGTCTTCTTGTTTCTTTTTGGTCAAGAAATGTTTCTTGATTCTATATAATCATATCCACTAATACAATCAGGAAACCCAAAATTAATTTTCTGATTCTTTCCGCTTGCTCAAGATTCACTATGAGGTCAGCGTAAAAAAGAATTGTCTAAAGGCATCGATTATCAAATCATGAAAGTTTTATTTTCAGTTCATAAAAAAAAGGTTTTATTATCAGAGATTTCTTTTTTTATTATTATTATTTTTTAAATTTTTGGATGAAAGACAGTTTAGGTGAAGGGGAGGCTACCCCAATCCAGGGCCAGAGCATATCAAAAGGCCCTTTTTGGGTTTTTACAGATGAGCCACCAAGTGGTATATATGTAGGTAAATGAAAGCAAATATTGCAATCAAAATCCCAATCATCATCGCTTAATAAACAGAAGGGAAGGGACTGGATGGTTTCCTTATGGATTCAGAATCTTAAAAATAAAATAAAAATTGGAAAAAAGTAAACAATTGAAAGTGCGAGTAAACTACAGAGACGCTACAATTTAGCCTAAATATTTTACAACATGGAACTTTTATTTTATTTTCTGTTTTATTCATTTCTGCCGGCGGTAATGGGCGTACGTATTGCAAACAAGGTCTTAAATATCGGTTGTATCGGAAATATCGGTAGGCCAAAAACACGGAAATTTCGATGGAAATATCGAGATATTATCGATATCGATAAAAATTGAATAAAAACCACGGAAATTGTAAGAAAAACTTGGAAATTTTTATTGAAACTTTGTAGGATGTTTATTTAGGCAATTATCTATTAGTTTATCATAAAAAGTTGGAAGGAAATGCATTACATGATGGATTTAACTGATTTAAGTTGATTATATAGCGAGCTGGCAAACACTGTGAGTGTTGAAAATATATAGTAATTAATGAAAAAAGATTAAACACACCATAATCATTTATACATATTTTCACAAAAACATAAGTGATATGGTGGTTAAGGTGTTGAATGAGTAAAATGGGAGGGGTTCGAATCCCCTTGGTGTCTTTTTTAATTTAGAAATTTATCCTATATAATAAATATTAGCTTACAGACATTTGAAAGACGTTATAAATATTACACGCCGAAAATATAATTACAAACATGCTATTTTATGTGTATGTGTATGTGTATACATACATGCACGCATATACGGTATATATATATGAAATGCATATCCACATACATACACACACAATACTATATGTTTGTGTTGTGTTTTATATGTGGTACAGATTGGTGCATGCATGTATAATTAATACTTTAAGCGAGGGACAACTACATCTAAAGGTGCATTAAATTGTTTGGCCCAAATCCGTAATCTCCCTAAAAGGCAGAAATTAAAAAATAAAAAAATTAAATTAAAAAAAAGGAAAAAGAAAGAAAGAGAAAACAGAACAAGAAACAAAATGGTCATTTCCCCATTTTTATACCCACGAGTTGGGCCGTCGGTAGTTACAATGAAACATCCAAAATCTTTATCTTCTTCTTCTTCTCCAACGACGAATAAATCTCAGCAATAAACTCAGAGAGAGAGAGAGAGAGTTGCAGCGACAGATCTGATCGTTTTGCCCCAAATTCCAGACCCCAAAACGATGTCGTTTGCTCCTCGCCCCTTCCTTATCCTCCTCCTCTCTCTCCGCACCACCTTCTTCTCTCTCTGCTCCGCTCCGAGATCCGGTCCTCCTCTGTTCGATCCGACTGGCGACCCATCATCCCCTTCGACGAGTTCGGCTTCACCCACAAAGGCCGCCTCAAGCTCAACGTCTCCAAAATCGTTCGATGCGCAACAAGATAATTTTCAGTATTTTTCGGGTTTTTTTGGGTCAACATATCACGAGAATATCGATATTCTCGATAATATCGAGATATTACAGCGGTTTTTGTGTTGAAGCTGTGCGATAATATCGAGCTCGACATTTCGCCGACATTATCGGCGACATTATCGATATTCTGACGACATTCGTTTGGTTTGCTCCCAGATTATCGAGATGTGAAAATAACGAAATTATCGCCGATATTTCGGCGATAATTTCGATATTTCAGACACTGATTGCAAACTACTCATCTTTTGTTTGGTTGCAGTGAAACGTTGGAAAACAAAAAGAACGTCAATTATGGAGAACAACAAACTGATGACAATTGAGATTAAGACTTCGTTCAAATCGGATAATAGACAACACGTAACCCTAATGAACACATTGCTTTTACTTTTTTCCAACCATTATGTGTTGCTTCAATACAATCACACACAGGTTTCATAGCCTCACATAGTCTTTCCACAGAATCCAACACTTGTTTGGTACTATCACACACTTGTTGGACAGAATCCAACACTTGATAGGTACGATCACACAGTTCCTAAATACACCAAATGTATCCCCCCAACGAGAACAACAACTCCGATTCCACCTAGCACCATTGGCATGAATTCGAACACCTTCGAAAAACAGTTTGCATTGAGAGCTGAAGCAATGGCATTTCGGGTTTGACGAACTGCTCGTCCAATTGAAGTGAAGAAAATGGAGCACTGAAAGCTGAAGCAACGGCGTTTCTGATTTGACGAACCGATCGCCTATTTGAAGATGAAGAAGATGGAGATGGCCTATTTGGAATTTTAAAACCGGGCAGTAGAGAAGGAGATCTTCGATCTGATTCTATTCCATAGATAGCGATCAGCTTCTTCTCCTTAATGACAGTCGTACAAGCAGGGCACTGGAGCTTATTTGATTGTGATGAGCAAACACGAAGCCATCTATATAGACAGGGCCAGCAGTAAAGGTGGCCGCAAGGTGTTACAATTGGGTCCTGATCAGCTAATTCAAGGCATATGTTGCATTTAAAACCACGAGTATGATCATTCCGGGCATCATCACTTGATGAAAAAGAGTTTTCACCAACCGTATTGATCTCCATATCCACATCCATGGCCTTTGCTAGGTTTAGGGGCACCTAGCTAAGATAACAAGACTTGTCGAAAGAAAGCTCTCCATCTAATATTCCAATTCAACCAAAATATATATATATATATATAATATTCCAATTTGTTAAATTAAAAGCTACTATATACACGTATCAGAATTTCCAAATCTTCTTGTTTCTTTTTGGTCAAGAAAATTTTATTTCTAGCATATATTATTTTATTGATTCTATATAATCATATCGGTTAATACAATCAGGAAACACAATAATTTTCTGATTCTTTCCACTTCCTCGAGATTCGTTGGAGGTCAGCGTAAGAAAGAAGATTCTAAATGCTCCGATATCAAATCATGAAAGTTTTATTATCATTTCATAAAATAAATAAAATAAAAAACAAATTTATTATCAGAGAATTCTGACTCCCAAGAAATCAATTTGCACTGTGTCTCATATCATGCCATAACAATTTTACAAAATAAAACAAATAAAAGAAACATAAATAACTAAATTAAATTTTATCTCTATATATAAGGTAAAAGGCAGAGAATGGTAAAACATTCAAAATACCATAAAATGCCATTGGTTAATGCAAACATTAAGAATTGAAATTATTAATTAAATGAGGATAATATGGTAAATTTACACTTTTTCATATTAAAAAAATGAAAAAAAAAAAATCAGATAATAGATCCTATTTTTATGGAACACAACTACCCATTATCTTTTTTAATTCTAAAATAAATTAAAAAAATTTAAGAATACAAATAGATTATTCTGAACCCAATTATATTTGTGAGTAACAAAATAGGTATGAGTAAGGTAAGCTAATAGTGTATTTGCCATTGAATTAATCCGAAGGATCTTATTAAAAAGTTGTTTACAGTCACTCCTATTTTTTATCGTGGGAAAAATACATATTGCATGTCTTAAACAAGTTTTTTTTAAAATTTTAAATGCAAGCGTTATTCTACTTTAATCTAATCTAAACTACGGGGAGAGGGATTCGAGCTCAAGCGCTCTATCCAACTTGGCTAAGCCCATGTCTACAACCAATTTTTGGATATGAGAAAACTAAGTTATAGATTTAAATCCTATATCCATCAAGACAAAAAGTGTGAAATATATGTCATTTGCTCTCTCTCTAGCTAACTTTTGCAATGAAATTAACTGCTTCATCTATGCACTCATTAAATTTTAGGTCTGGTCTATAGGCCCTTATAATTTCTATTTCCTAGACATCAACCCATTAATTTTGAAATCTATGTATAAAACCCAAATTCAAACTAAAATGCCCCATAAGATATAAAAGGTCATAGTACTTTTACGTTTGCCACCAGAGTTCAGATAAGTCAACATGACGATTTTCAAGCATGTCATTAAGTCCCTTATTTTCTCCCAACTTCGGCTACTGTTTCAAGCAAGACCGGTCCCAAACGAACCACCTCACTTCTCTCTATCAGTCCCGCCCCTAAGCCACGATCAGCCGCTGCCGTCGCCGGAAATAGCCACGAAATAGGCCGGTTTCGACAGTTTTTTTGAAATTTTTCGGGAGCTCGTTCTCTCACTTCCGGCCACCATTTTCGTCGATACAGGTATGCTTTCTCAACCTCTCGAGATGCTTTAGCTGCTAGTTGTGTTTGATAGGAGAAATTTCTGAGTTTTGGAGGGTAAATAAGCAATTGAAAATCTGCCAATTTTCGGCCTCTGATTCCGGCCATTTCCGTCAACTTTTTGGGGTAGATCCAAGAACGAAAGTTGCTCAACTCTATGTGATCATCGGCATATAGCACAAAGGTCTAATAAGGTTGCGGTAGAGGAGTCCCACGCCTTGACCGTGCACAACGCGGCCTTGGCTACAATTTAGGCCTACGACTACTAGCTAGGACGCAAGAGTGTGCAGCGCTAACTGAGGAAGTGGCTTCCTTGAAGACTCAAATTGCAAAGTCGCAACAGAAGTTGGATTATGCCAACACACAGATAGGAGCACTAAAAAAGAGAAACGCAGACTACGCAAAGCTGGTGCAGGTCCTACAAGCAAAAGCCGACATAAACAATTAGCATGAAGCATCATGCGGCTCAAAATGCAAAAAGAAGCATGTGATCCCAAAACTCATGGAAGGCTTCTCCCTTCCTTTGCAGAATTCCCATAATCTGGTTTCGAATTTCATTTGTCTTCTGTGCTGAGAAGAAGTTTTGTAAGAACTGTGCAGCAAGATCCATCCAAGTTGTGATGGAATTAGGTGGCAGGGAATAAAGCCATTATTTTGCAGATATCCATGCTTAAGATAAAATGACACAACCATCAATAAACGAAAATGAACTAAGTACTCCAATTAGCTAAGTTGGTAGATATCCAAGCTTAAGGAATTACAACCTCACCCTTTTCTTTTGTAGTTTAGGGTTTAGGGTTTAGGGTCAACCATTCATCTGTCTATAGTGAAGGGATTTGATCATTGTTGGTGTTCTCGCTCGATGGCTGGTTGGAGAAAGAACGATGAAATGGAAATTGGACAAACATTGTGATACCTCATTAACATCACTAACTAGAAATATAAAATAACGAGGGAAATAAACAAAAAAAGAATTTGCTCTCAAGTGAAAGACCATCACTGACATTAAAAAATACTGAAGAATAATTCAAACGCACAAGGATCCGTGGGATAAAAAAATACACAATGTATAAGCAGCCAAACTCAGTAAATCAGCAAAGAGATGATGGGATATCTACTCTTGGAGCCCAGCACAAGTTATTAAGATATAAAAATAAAAAATTATAAAATAATTATAAAAAAATAAAGAAGAAGCAACCCTGCAAGACAAAAGGAAGAAAAGGCAACACGTCAAAGAAGTTGTACCTATAATTTCGTGATGTCCCATCCAAAAAGTATTTCAAGTCTGCAATTGGAGATGCACCAAACATTAAACATAACTTCATTCAAGGCCATAAACACTAAAAAGAAAGAATACAAAAGTGAAAGAACCAAAAAAACTAAGAAAATAGAAAATCTTGTACTCATCTAAATGAATAACCCCAACCCACCAATGATCAGGGGAAAAGAAACCCAGATAAAACAACATCTTTAGAACTCAGAAATAGAAAAGGAAAATTACGAAGAGTATATTAATAAAATTAAAAAAAATTAAAAGGACTTGGGAATAGAGGCGCCTCTAGCAATTCCACCGCCCCTGCAGAACTTGATCTTCCTGTATCACAGAATAACAAAGAATATACAAAAAACAAAATACAAAGAAAGCCATGACTGAAGCAAGCCCTACTCTAGCTCTCAGATCTGAGATATAAGATCTCAGATTTGAGATTTGATCTAAAAGGACCGCCCAGAGCCAAAGAAAAGCCCTAGAAAAACTAGGGAGATAACAAACTCTGTCAAAAGCAAGGAGATAGCCAAAAAAATTGAGGGATCGGGGTGAAAACCACCGGATCTGAAAAGAAAATCAGACGAGAAAGGGGTTGCTGGGTTGTTTTGGGAGGTAAGAGCTTACAAAAGAAAAGTGGCAGGTTTCGATTTGTTTGAGTTTGAGGAGTAGGAGACGAGAGGTTGAGGAGAGAGAACGAGAGGTGGGTAATCCACCGAATATTTTATTGGATTAGAATTATTAGCAAGGCTCTAATCAAATATTAGTCATGAAAAATTACTGTTTCGGGGTTAATCACAATAATTAGTTTTATATTTATTATTTTTAAATCAACTGTCACCAAAATATTAAAATGTGAGAGATTAGTCACAAATAACAGTGATAAGTAAACAAAAGCATTGACCAACCATTCAATTGTCGCACACATGTTTCATAGCCCCACATATTCTTTCCACAGAATCACACGCTTGTTAGACAGAATCCAACTCCAATTACACCAAATGTATCCCCCAACGAGAACAACAACTCTGATTCCACCTAGCACCATTGGCATGAATTCGAACACCTTCGAAAAATGGTTTGCATTGAGAGCTGAAGCAATGGCATTTAGGGTTTTACGAACTGCTCGTCCAATTGATGATGAAGAAAATGGAGCACTGAAAGCTGACGCAACGGCGTTTCTGATTTGACGAACTGATTGTCTATTTGAAGATGAAGAAGATGGAGATGGCCTATTTGGAATTTTAAAACCGGGCGGTACAGAAGGAGATCTTCGATCTGATTCTATGCCATAGATAGGGATCAGCTTCTTCTCCGTAATGACAATCGTACAAGCAAGGCACTGGGGCTTATTTGATTGTGATGAGCAAACACGAAGCCATCAATATAGACAAGGCCAGCAGTAAAGGTGGCCGCAAGGTGTTACAGTTGGGTCCTGATCAGCTAATTCTAGGCATATGTTGCATTTAAAACCACAAGAAGTATGATCATCCCAGGCATCATCACTTGATGAAAAAGAGTTTTCACCATCGGTATTGATCTCCATATCCACATCCATGGCCTTTCAAATTAAACGCATCGATTATAAAGGCAACCATAAAAGTTTTCTTGTATCATGGATTTATGACTTCCAGTAAAGTTTATATAAAGAATACAAATAGATTATTCTGAACCCAATTATATTTGTGAGTAACAAAATAGGTACGAGTGAGGTAAGCTAATAGTGTATTTGCCGTTGAATTAATCCGAAGGATCTTATTAAAAAGTTGTTTACTGTCACTCCTATTTTTTATTGTGGGAAAAATACATATTGCATGTCTTAAACAAGTTTTTTATTTATTTATTTATAAATACAAGTGATATTCTACTTTAATCTAATCTAAACTACATGAAGAGGGATTCAAGCTTAGGCGCTATAGCCAACTTGGCTAAGCCCATGTCTACAACTACAATCAATTTTTGGATATGAGAAACTAAGTTATAGATTTAAATCCTATATTTCTTGGGTTGCAGAAAATGGTCATCAAGAAAAAAAGTGTGAAATATATGTCATTTGCTCTCTCTCATGCTAATTTTGCAATGAAATTATTTGCCTCATCTATGCACTCATTAAATTTTAGGGTTGGTCTAATATAATATAGGCCCTTACAATTTCTATTTCCTAGACATCAACCCATTAATTTTGAAATCTATGTATAAAACCCAAATTCAAACTAAAATGCAGGTCATAGTACCCTTATGTTTGCCACCAGAGTTCAAATAAGTCAACATGACAGATTTCAAACATGTCATTAAGCCCCTTATTTCTAATTAATATTTCCTCATTTATAGCATATCAATGACTCTAGTTTTTTTTTTTGGGCATTCCCTTTGATACCTAAAATTTCTACCAATAAAAAAGTCCTTAAATTTCCGACCAATTAAAAATCCCTCAAATTTCGCTATAATAAAATATAACAGGTAAATTAGTATCAATACAATATACTGTACCTACAAATTTACCTATATATCGTGTATATATACAACACGGGTTGGTAAATATACCTATAAATGTGTTGGCTTTAATATACCTACAATAGGATACTGCTTGACTCCTTACCTGTAAAGACATACTCCTCCTTCTTGTGAATCACAATTTGACACATATGCAAAAATAATTCATCAAAAACACAAAAAGAAAAAATTATGCACACATGTCACACTACTATTGACAAGAATGTAGGAGCTCCTACTTACATGTTAAGAAGGGAAGTACTTTTCCCTACAATATACCCATAATAGGTAAATTACAAGTTATATTATTGCATAATAGGACATTATTAGGTAAATTATATCCAAAATGCGTTTATAAAAGTTGGTTATATTATTTGAATAATAAGTAAATTCATACTAGGTACACTATTATATTTATAAAATAATAATATAATAGATAATTAATCACGTATACTTTTTATATATATATATACAGTCCCCTTCTATTGAGGGATCCCTCAAATAATTTTATTTGAGGGACGCCCTTTAGGGTACCCTACAATTTTTTTCTCAATGATCCAAACCATCTATTTTTTAGGTCTTCATTCATAGATCATCCTTACAAAAAATTAGACAAATCAGAAACCGTTTCGATATCCAATTGTGTCCTACAAAATCAACGAACAACGGTGCATCAAGAAAGTACTCAAATTTCAATAACACAATTGAGTGGTCAAATCATATCGGATTCAAGTGATTTTTTGTAGAGATGATCTTTGAATGAGTATCTACAAAATAGACGGTTTGGATTAGTGAAATACAATCTGGAGTGAGCCTACAAGGGGTGTCCCTCAAATAAGCTTACTTGAGGGATCCCTCAATGGAAGCTCTCTGTATATATATATTTATTTATTTATTTATTAAATAAATTGATTAGGTATGTTAAATTTAAAAAAGTTTCCAAATTAATTCTTACATCCATACAAAATGCAAAAATGGCTTAGTTGGGGGTATTTTAAGATTAAAAAAGTACAATAATCCTTCAATGGTCCTAATGTCCCAAAAATACATCATTACAAAACTTTCACAAATATTATGCCTAGCACTATGTTGGGTTCTCTATCTTGTGTTAAAAAAGAGAGATGTTAATGTTTCCAAAAGGATATGAATCAACTCATTCACTCCAAAAAGAGAGATGTTAATGTACGGTAATGTTTTGTATCTTACATTTTCCTCAATAATTTAATATTGCTTCGTCTTTTAAAAGAAAAAAAAAACTACAAAGGAAAGAACACAACCTTGCATGCGCACCATCATATGCTCAAATGTGTGTCCCTTCATATGTTAACAAAAAGGAAAGAAAACTGATTTGCTTATATATGTTAAGTGTTTATACCTTCGTATGCTCTTTGCACATCTAAGCTATCAGTCGCAAAGAGCATGGTTAAAGGAAGAGAAGTACCAAGAAATTGAGAAACATAGGAAATTCTTTTTCGCTCTGGGCAAGGCTATAGGTCAATCAACAAGGAATTTTTTTGTGTGAGCTTCACATATGACCTCCTGGAGTCCAACTTTGAGGTCTTGGGGGGCTCTGGTCCTTCTTGGGGTATTGCGTGTCCCTCTCCTTTGACTGCGAGGTCCTCTACCTTATTTGAGCCGAAACCTAAACAGGTATTGAAAGAAAAAGAAAAACCTCAAGAGAGTTCAAATACTTACATTACAAAGAAAACATGATTCATGAAACTGAAGATTAAAATGGGGCAGAGGACCCGCGCCATCCCATCCACATCATTGCATTAGACAGGGAATCTCGGTTCCTCACCAGCCCGCTGGAACGAGACTCATCAACTCCACCCACATTAGTTTTTTGTTGCGCCCTTTTTTATTTTTTATCTATAAAAGAAAGGATAATACTTCCTTCCTTACCTTCTATTGTGGCTCAACCACAAAATGACATGTGCCCTCTCAAAACAGTTTTTTTTTTCTTTTCACTTTTACTGAGCCCCCCTAGCTTTACCAAAACAAAAACAAAATTCCCATTGTTATGGGTAGGGAGGAAGAAAAGTAAAAGACAGAAGAAACCAATGTCGGTGGAGAGAAGGATAAACTACGATTGATCCTACATTTAAACCAAACAAAAAATTTAGAAATTATCAACAACAAAAAAAACATACGTACAGATGGAATCTACAAGAAATCCTGAACTCTCGGGAAGTGGTTCAATAAAAGACACGAGTGAAAACAACATTCTCGCAAAGTGCCTTTTCAGCTTGGTCCTGAGGATACCATCTTGGTTGCGAGCCTTAATCTTGGGATTGGTAAATTTTCTATGTTCTTGTGAATTCGAACCGGTTGAAAATAAAGTCAAACTCTTTGGTAAATTAATTCAATGGGAATTTCAAAGGATTGGAAGTGAAGTTAAACTCTACCTGTTGGAGGAGGATGCAGAAATCGAGCTACAATATCTTAAGGTCCCCCAAGAAGTAATTATCCACAACACTCATGGCCAAAAGAAAATAATATCTGCAACTTGGTATTAGATTCTTCTTTCGGTTGGTGGTGGTGTGAGATTTAGACTGCGGTTGTTTTGACATGATAGTCCATAATGATTATTAGAACGTTCCTAACGTTCGCGTTTCGCGGTTAACGCGAATGATTAGAACATTCGCGTGAACGCTAACGATTAAACACGAATATAAAATAGTGCGGCATAATATGACTTGGTTATGACCCCTAATACTATTCTATACCTTTTTTCTTTTCTTTTTCTTTTTTGTTGAGATAAACGTAATGAGCTGCATTCATAATGTAGGCACAAAGACCGTTAGCCATAAGAGCTTATACAAATACACATAGTCATAAAAGGTTATTACAAATATTGAAGTAAAGTAACCACAAAGAATTAGTCCAAATACAACCACACAGGGATTTGAAGTAGATCTAACCAATCAAACAAAATAACCAAATACATCCAACAAACCAGCCAAAATGGCAAAACAACAAGCAACCAAAGGGGAAGCAAAAGAATGGGGGGCGTAGAGAGAGGGGAAGGGCTGAGAGAGAAAGAGGGAAGGGAGGGAAGCCACCCACCCCCAAAAGGGGGTGGCGGCTGATGATGATTTTGCTAGAGTTTTCTCTTGCTCAAGGGTTTTCTTTTCAACTCGTGATTAATAATATGCAATTGCATAATTTGCATTGACTATTCTATACTAGTCTTTGCATAATATGTATTGTGGAATTCTTTTAATGTGTACAATTTTCATGGCACTTTGGTAGTGCATGTGTGAAAATCCCTTCCCTCTTTCTAACTTTGGCAAAAAGAGAAGTGTACAATAATCCAAATCTTTTTTTTGGTTCTACCAGTCATACTATTTCAAGTCATGCGCATGACTTCTCCTATTTTTCCTTAGCTAGTACCATAATTTGTTTTATCTTAATATGGACATACAACTAATGATTATAAAGTGTCATTTATGAATTTCTCTACGTCTCTTTACGTACAATCTAACTTTTATTCATTCATGCATTATGAGTCTCATATATATTAATAGTAAAAAATCGCTCATTTAAAATTCCTAATAATCACGTCATCATGAGTCTCATATGCAACTTTTACAAGAGAAACATGCAAATGACTTTTTGGAATGTTAATAACATTTCCCTTATAAATCAAATATATATAATTCAATCACTATCACGTGGCCCTATAATCTAATATCTAATCACTGGATTCTGACAAAAAAATAATCTCACAATTATTTTATGATGAAATTGTTGGCGAGAATCTTAATTCTCTATTAGGAGATTTATTTCCTATTTTGTTAGGATTTTATTTATTTCTCTTTTTTACAATTTTGTGTAATTAGGAGTTTATTTGTTTCCTTGTTTAATCATACTAGCGTTTACACACTTATATTATAAATGCCTCCTTTTGAAGAATGAAAATATATCAGAAAATATTCTATCCCATATTGTTTGACTTGGCATCCGAGTTAACTTTCTGTTGACCTATGTGTTGTGCCCACCCGTGTTCTAGCCCCATTTTTTTTTCTTTCTATATGTGTCGTGTGTGCCCTCTTAGGTTTGTGTATTGTGTTGTAGTATTCGTGTCTCAACTGTGTTCGTGCCGTTCTTGTCTTCATGTATCTGACGTATTTGTGCTTCTGCAGTGTTCCCCTGTGTACTCTAACATGATCTATTGAGTTTATTCTACAATCATGGATGATAACTCCATTGTTGGTGTTGTCGTTGCTGCTTCTACAAATTTGTGTGCTTCTAACTTTATTTCAAGTATTGGCTCCCATACTTGGATAATTGATACTGGTACTTCTAATCATATGACTTATGATGCTAAATTTTTTTATGAATTCTCTAAACCCATGACCCATACATAACTAGTACTAATAGCTTGCCCTCTCCAATTCTTCAATCACTGGCAAGGGCACAATCTTTCTCACTTCTACTCTGTCCTTGTCTTCTGCGTTACTAGTTCTCACTATCCATTGTAACTTGTTATCTGTTGGTCGATTACTTGATACACTTAATGTTTCTGCTTCTTTCTATCCTACACATTGCTCTTTTCAGGATCTCAAGACTCACGAGACGATTGGGCATGGTCAACAGATGGGGTTATATTATTTGACATTACCTACTGCACCAGTTCGTGATCGTGTCGTTAATACTGTTCAAAATTGCAGTGTTAAAGACAAACAACAAATTCGGTTATGGCATCGTCGCTTAGGACACCCATCGTTTGACTACCTTAAGCGTTTATTTCCATCTTTATTCCGTTCTTGTGATGAGTCTAGTTTAAGTATGAGACATGTATTTTGGCCAAAAGCTGTCGCACTGTGTTTCCTTTGAGTGATAGTATGCTACAAAGCCTTTTGATTGAGTACATTCTGATGTGTGGGGTCCAACTCATGTTACTTCAAATAAATTTCGTTGGTTTGTCACATTTATTGATAATTGTACCCAACTCACTTAGGTTTTCTTGCTGAAAAATAAACATGATGTTGCTTCCATCCTTCCAGAGTTTTGTACTATAGTGTCTACTTAGTTTCAAGCTCAAATTAAAGTATTCCATACTGATAACTTAGGAGAATATGTGAAGAATACTTTAGCGTATTTCTTCCGTGTTCAAGGTATTATTCACCAAACGACAACCTTCTTTCCCCTCAACAAAATGGTGTATCTAAAAGGAAGAACCGACAATTGCTTAAAGTTTCCCACTCAATCATATTGGATATGTATTTTCCTCATCATCTTTGGGGGCATGTTGTTCTGTCTGCTGCCTATTTGATTAATCATACTGCTAGCCGGGTTCTTGATTTCAAGACTTCACATGATGTGTTTGGTGACCAAGTTTCCCCCTAAAGTTTTTGGATGTGTTACCTATGTTCATGTCTACTCTCATCAACGGAGTAAACTTGATCCTTGTGCTCTGCGCTGTGTCTTTATTGGTTACTCTTCTACTCAGAAGAGTTATAAGTATTATCATCCACCTACCCAGAAGGTGCATGTTACTTTGGACGTGACTTTCCATGAAGAAGTGCTATAATATATCTCTCCCTCCTCTCCAATTCAGGGGGAGAGGGGGAGTGAATTGGAGAGTCTTGGATTGGAGAATTTTGGACTTGAACTACAGAATGATGTATTTGAAGATGTTACTCCAAAGAATAAAACGATCAGTCACACTGGAGAAAGCGACTAGTCACCACATCCTAGAGCTGAAGATGGTGCTTTTTGTGAAGAAACAACCGGTCGACATTTGGAACTCAACCAGTCGACTGAGTCTGGCGATGACGAAATCGCTCTCTGTGAAGAAACGACTAGTCATCAGCTTGGATGAAACCGGTCGACTATGCCTAAAAATTATGACAGTGACCCTTGTGCCCCCTATGCCAGTGCCCCAATCTACTCGTGATAATGAATCAAGTGAGGCAATTTCTGATGATCTATCTGTATCAACTTATCAATTACCCTCACGAACCACATGTGGCAAAACCTAAAGTACAATATTCTCCTGATATACATGCTAAGTCTAAATATCTCATTAGCCATTATGTGTCAACTCATCATTTATCTAAGTCATCTACATCATATTTGTGTCAATTATCTAATGTAAGTGTGCCAACTAAGTTGCATGATGCTCTTTCTTACCCCAATGGGTGGATGCCATGAATGTTGAAATGGAAGCTTTGAACAAGAATGAAATTAGGGATTTAGTCCCTTTACCAAAAGGGAAGAAAGTTGTTGGGTGCAAAAAAGGTGTTTACTTTGAAGCATAAGGCATATGGTTCCATTGACCGTTACAAGGCTAGATTGGTAACAAAGGGTTATACTCAGACCTATGGAGTGAATTACTTAGAGACCTTTGCTCCAATAACAAAGCTCAATATGTGCATGTACTCTTGTTCTTGGCTGCTAATTGTGACTGGCTCTTATTGCAGTTTGATGTCAGAAATGCGTTCCTATATTGTGATCTCAAGGAAGAAATATACATGGATCTTCCTCCTGGAATTCATGTGACCTCCAAGGAGGGTGTTATGTGTAAGCTGCAGAAATCCTCATATGGATTAAAGCAATCTCCAAGAGCATGGTTTGCATTTATGAAGAAATTTGGGTATGTACAAAGTAACTTGGACTATACTTTATTTCTAAAGGGTCATAAAGGTAAATTGACAACTTTAATTATTTATGTTGATGATATGATTGTGACTGGAGATGATCAAGTAGAAATGCAAAATCTTCAAAAGTATCTGGCTTTTGAATTTGAGATGAAGTCATTAAGTGACTTAAAGTACTTTCTTGGGATTGAAGTTGCTAGATTTAAGCATGGTATCTTTCTGTCCCAAAGGAAGTATGTTTTGGATTTACTTGCAGAGACTATAATGTTGGATTGTAAACCAATTGATACCCCTAGTGAACAAAATCATAAGTTGGGGTTATATCTTGATCAAGTCCCTACTGATAAATAGTGTTATTAATGACTTGTGGGGAAATTGACTTATTTAGCTCATACACGTCCTGATATTACATATGCAGTGAGTGTAGTGAGTCAGTTTATGTATTTTCGTAGTGAAGATCATATGGGTACTGTGATACGTATTCTAAGGTATCTGAAAGTAACTCCTAGCAAGGGGTTAATGTTTTCCAAGTATGGCCATACAGATGCGAAAAGGTATACAGATGCCAATTGGGCTAGTTCAGTCACTAATAGACCTTCTACGTCAGGGTATTTCACATTTGTTGGTAGTAATCTTGTTATTTAGAAGAGTAAAAAGCAATCCCAGAAACCCATGGATTTGTATTGTTATAATAAAGCTGAAATTACAATTGCTCAGAACCCTGTGCAGCATGATCGTACAAAGCATGTAGAGGTTGATCGATATTTTATTAAAGAGAAGTTGGATGCTGAGATTATTTCTTTTCCATTCATATCATCCGAGTATCAGCTAGCAGATGTTCCTACGAAAGATGTGTCTACTACTGTCTTTCTCAACTCACTTGACAAGCTGGGCATGCGTGACATCTTTGCTCCAACTTAAGGGGGAGTGTTGGCGAGATCCTAATTATATTAGGAGATTTATACCCTATTCTATTAGGATTTTATTTCTTTCTCTTTTGTACAAATCTTGTGTAATTAGGAGTTTATTTGTTTCCATGTATAGCCCTACTAGGGTTTACACAATTGTATTATAAATACCTCATTTTGGAGAATGAAAATATTCTACCCCATATTGTTTGATTGAAATTATCTAAGAATTGGATTGTTTAGTTATAAGAATACACTAAGAAATAAACTTATCGTTTTTTTTTTCATTGGAGTTAACAAATTATGTGAATGTCTTTTTAATTTGATGTGACGTGGTTAAGGTTTAAAAAAAAAAAAATTCTAAGATATTTGTTTTTTTTTTTTTTTTATAATATAGAAAAAAGATGTTCATTCATGATAACAAGAACGTACATAACGACACAAAATAATGGCCCCATTAAAACCTTCCTAGGAAAACTCAAATGAGAAAAGAGTACCACACATGCCAAGGACTAACAAGAGAGTCCAAATCAAGTCACGCTGGACCGCTTACAAGACAAACCTAACAAAGAAAAGACTCAATAACACGAACAAGTCAGAGGAAGGAAAAACCTAGAAAACACACCCAATCTTCTTCACACTGTCAAAGGAAACCCTCATATGATAATCATAGTCCATAAGGCAGTCAAAGTCGCATCGGTACTAGGAAAGAAGGACACAGAGGAAGACCACGCAGCAAGAAGACAAACTGGCCTGGGCCACTTAACCTGAAACATAAATCAAGCCTCAATGCATTTGCAGGATGCCAAGCCGATGAACGCTTTGCAGAAGAACCTAAGGAAGGCCCCCAGGAGACCCCATCTCACCGATATCCATAGGCATAATAGCATGACTGTGGATGAAACCAACAAAGCGATCAGAGACATCAAAGGACCCAATGACCACACCAGTGCGTTCGCATGGAGTAAGAACTAGTCGACTGCCAAACGAGCATTCGATCTCATCTACAGTGTCATCGAGGATAATAGCTGGAGAAGACATGGCAGCGGTGCAAACTCCGAGAAGGAATGGACCACAAACCCTAGAATCCACCACCCAATATGCAGAGAAGGAGAGGGATGGAACCAGCGACATTGACAATGCCGCGGAATGATATGGGTTTCCAAGAGGTGGTTGCAAAGACGAGGGTGCGAGCAGGTGGTCGTGCGACCATGTCGATGGTCCCAATATAATCTAACCACTTCAACTCAACCATAATATTATTCAACGCAGAAATAGATACAAAACCAATCAACTCCTTGAAGTCTTCTTTCATGCATTCATGTTGTACAAATGATAGACTCTTCTCATATGATGCATTTATCTTAGTGTGTTGCAATTCTATTAAAGGATGAATCCTCGCGATGATGATGCAGTAGAACGAAGTCGAACGCACTATTGCCTAGAGAGCGAACAACAAAAGGGCAGGAACGACGATGCTAACAAGCAGAGAGGAGGCGCAATGCCAAAGAAGATGACTGTGGAAAAGGACGAGGTCTGGTGAGAGAGCGACTGTGCACAATGAAACCCTAACCCTATCTTGTGTCTCTTCTTGCTAACAAGAGAGCAACCCCGGTTAGGTAAACTTTTCTTATAAATTCAATTGATTTCTAAGATGATTGTTGTGAGTTTAAAGATATATAATATGATGCCCTCAGTTTGTTTTATCTCTTCTTTATCATTTATTATCTATTTTTAGTATTGTGATGTATTTTAAGGTTCCCAAGAAAACAAATGATTTCTAAAATGACAGTGTTGTGTCAATGTGTCTCCTTTCCATCTTCCTAAAGATTTAGAGGTAAAGTTTTTTGTGTGTGAAAATGTGGCAATATGTGAGTGGGGGATTGGTGCACCACTTGCAGACGCCGTGTTGGAGCAACCTAATTTGGTGCACCTGTCTCACTCTTCAATTTGTCACATTATTTTTCACTTATTTTTTGTTTATTTCATCTATCTTTGCTCCCTCTTTTCTCAACTTTGTGCACATTTTTATTGGGTTGGTGGGGTTTGTACATAGGTTGGTTTGGTGGATATTATTAATAACAAATGTTTGGAGAAATTGCACGTGAATGAGCGATTTTTAACTATTAATTTATCTGAAATTCACAATTCATGAATGACTGAAAGTTGCCCAATCACATGTGAGTGACTTTCCCTAACAAAATCCCAGATACCCACCTTCCCATATGCTTCATCACATTGCCTTTAGCTGCCTGCCTCTCTCTCATCTGTCTGACTGCAAACATCAGTGAGTTTTGTATCGTACCACCAATCAGGCTGGACAAGTCCACATGTACCTCTGTCGGTGAAGAACTATATTATTACATAAATTATCAGCGTAAAAACCAAAACAAATTATAAAAATTTTGTATTGAATTTGATGCTCAATAATCAAATCAAATATGCAAAATTGGAGCACTTGTGTAAAAGATGCTTTCACTTCTGTCTTTCTAAAAATTAGTGTACTGTGTGTGTATCTGTGCCTCAGACCTCATTATTTTGGTGCTATTGCATAGTGCGTGTGACCGCTAGAAAACTTTATTGAACGTTTGCTGATTTTGGGGTGCGCTGGGTTGTGCTCACTCCATTTGGGTCCGTCTATCTCTGAAATCAACTCCGTTTGGGTCGTCTATCTCTGAAATCATAAGAAAGTCCACTTTGTTTGGATCCGTTTATTCTCCAAAATCATAAGAAAGTCTATGCAAGTACAAATAATAAGAATCAAAATGCTCGTTCGGTTCTGTCTATCTTCGAAATCATAAGACAGTTCGTGCAAGTACAAATAATAAAAACTATCTCTGAAATCATAGGAAAATCCATGAAAATACAAATAATAAGAACCAAAACATTCACCTAGGTCTATCTATCTTCGAAATCATAAGAAAGGTGGTGCAAATATAAACATGGAAACATGCCAAAGATGCTAAGAGGATATGCTAAATAATGTAAGCCGAAGAGGGAAAATTGTTGGAGAGCATAGAATTTAGTCTTACAGCTCTATTGTTGGAATGCATGTGCTCCACATAATTCAATAGTACTATTTCGCTCATTACTAATTGGTTTTGGGTGAGAAGCTTGGACTTCTACATGTTAAAACCACATTGTTGGACTACACATACTCTACATCACTCAATAGTAGTAGGCCTAGCCCATAAGATTTCTTTGAGCTGGACAATCGCACAAGCCTCCTAGAAAAATGGGGCCTCTCATAAAACTTTTTTGTTGTATGATTGATGCTTTTTGGGCTTTATCTTGAAACTTTTTAAACCTTTTTTTTTTTTTTGTTCATATAATGGGCTTCTTTTATTTAAACTAACCAACTTAGCACTTATACGTGCAATCTTTTACATAACTCGAGGGTAGATCCTGACCCTTACATAGCTGTTCTCACTAGATCCTGACCCATCTTTTACAAAAGGAGCTAAATGTTGAACATAAAAGGCCTCATCTTTTATTTCTGCCCAGGATCTCCAAAATCAATGAACCAGCCTTGAATAGTAGCCATCCACGTGTTTAGCATAAAGTTCCGCCACATGTAATATGAGCTTACTATGAATATAACATCTCACCTTACCTATCACAAGAACCATGAGCTATATAACAAGAACCATAATATTTACAAAATAAATGTGCAGCCATTTTGTCAAAAGATACACTACTTTTTTTTCTTTTTTTTTTATACTTGAAATAACTCTAACAGTCGGGAATAAAGTGCATTTTATAGTTCAATTTTTCTACTCACCTTTTCTTCCCACTCACCATGTAAATTTGAAAAAACACAATCCTATCATTCCACCCACCATTATTCCTAAAATACCCCTTAATTATTAATTCAAGCAAATTCTCTTTGATAAAAAAACTTAAAAAACACTATGATTTCCTTACCTTTTCATTGGAATTGTTCTTCTTAACATCCATTCTCTTGTTGTTTTCTTCTTCGTTAAACAATTTGATTGAATGAACATAAGAGAGAAGAAATTTTTTTGAGAATTGAGTTTTGAGCACTCATGAGTCATAAGAGCAATTGAGGAGTCGCATGCTTTCTTTTTCTTTATATTTTTCTTTTCTTTTTGTTAACCGATAGAATAGGTGGGTTACGTGAGTTTGAGGTTTTTTCCCTAAGTCCTTAAAAGTCATTTTACTAAAAAGTAAATTTGTCTTTAAAATTTAAGTTTTGAAGATAAAATAGATGAGGATATAGTGAAAAGAGATTTTCTATTTAAACCCCACACTTCTCCTAGTTCACCCCATGTTCTAAGTTCACCCCATCTTTTAATTTAAATTTTCACAATTTCTAATAAAACCCCACTATCTTCCCAAACTACCCTTAAATGCACCCCAAACTGAAAAAATAAGAAATAAAAGAGATTTTCTATTTAAACCCCATAATTTTCTTTGTTCCTAGCAAAAAATACACAAACAAATGGAACCCCAAACCCGGAATTTAATACTTTCTAGAGAAAGAGAACAACTTTACCTCTCTCCATGTCGAGGAGTTTGTCCTGATATGATTCAATTCATACTTTACATTTGTCCTGATCCAATTTAAATAGGATGTAGAGGAGTTTGTATTTTTCTAAAACTTAATATAAAGAGTGATGGGGTGTATGGGGTGTGTGTATAGATGTACTAGGGTTAATTATTAAGTTGAATGACCTTTTTTGTCTTTTTACACAATAATAAAACTTACAACTTAATGATTTAAGTATTGGGGTAAACAAAGAGAAGTGTGGGGTTTAAATAGAAAATCTCAGTGAAAATAGCAGAACTCTTCTTTACCATTTTGCGCTAGGAGCATTGTCCTATTGTTTTGATACGAGCACTAGGTGCATTAAATAGTATTTTATTTCTATTAATTTTATGTCACAAGTCAAACAAATTTTGACTTCTTAGAAAGCCAAACTCAGTAATCTAATTATTTTTTATCAAAATTCTAATTTCCATTTTTTGGTAAATACCATGAGGTGTCCCCACATCCTAAGGGTGAAATTAATCCCCGCTCGGGGTTCGGCTGGTCCCTGGTCACTAATTTCCATTTTGATACAATACAAAAGTGATGTACATTTTCTAACTTTTTCGGGTGCTTTAAAATTTATTTTCTAATTTAACTTTTCAATTTTTAAAATGACGATTTGGTTGATTCTTAACATTGAAAATATTTTTTGACATAATTAAATAGTTCAATAACTTGACAAAATATATTAGAAATTCAATTATGGGCCGAGTCCCATTGGTTTCAAGATTTTTCATATATCACATATCCATCCATCCCCTTATCCACAAAACACAACTGCCTCTCTCTCTCTCTCTCTCTGTCTCAAACAGTTGCTTGCAATGCTTCGCACGCTCTGCCTCATCCCAACTCCCTCCTCCTCCTCCTCCTCCTCCTCCTCCTCCTCTCTCACCACCTCAAATCCCCATCCTACCTCACACTTCATCAAGTTCCGTACATCCTACCGCGAAAACCTCCGCTATCTCAAAACGCTGCGTATCATCTCCCCCGAAACCAACCCCAAAAAGCTCCCCCTCCCCGACGCCACAGACCAAATCCTCTCCACCGTAAATTTCCTCAAGTCCAAGGGCTTTTCGGACCCCGACTTCCCGAGGCTCGCCTTCCTCTCCCCCAAGCTCTTCTCCCCAACCCTCGACCCCACCGACATCGCCCCCGTCTTCGACTTCCTCGCTGCCGAGCTCCCCGCAGACCCCTCGTCCTCCTGCGGCCTCATCCTCCGCTGCCCGGACCTCCTCTTCTCCGACGTCGAGTTCTGCCTCCGCCCCACGCTGCATTATCTCAAACGGTTGGGGCTCGAGAAGCTCGGGGCTCCGACGAATTTGAATGCACATTTGTTGAACACGAGGGTGGAGAAGCTCAAGAGGAAGATGAGGTTCCTGAGGAGTTTGGCGCTTTCGTACGAGGAGGCAGCGAATGTGTGTGTGAGGCTGCCTGCAATTTTCGGGTACAGCGTGGAGGATAACTTGCGGCCCAAGTATGAGTACTTGGTGAAGGAGATGGGGAGGAGTGTGGAGGAGTTGAAGAAGTTTCCTCAGTATTTTGGGTTTAGTTTGGAGAAGAGAATAATGCCAAGGCATTTGCATTTGAAGGAAAGGAATGTTGAGATTCCGTTGAATAGGATGTTGTTGTGGAGTGACCAAAAGTTCTATGCCAAGTGGAAATAATAATCAAACAATCAAAATCTCCCTAGCATTAGTGAAAGAGTCCGCCTTGCACCCATGTTAGATTAATTTAGTTGAAATTAAATTATCGTTTGTATAAAATAAATAACAAAAACAAAAAATGTTGAGTTCTTTCTTTTCTTCTAAAATTTTTGTAAGAGGGAGAATTCGAACTTCAGAAGTGAGGAGAAACGCCAATGGACAAATAACTAATAGTTGCAATAAGGTCAGATTTGAAATTATTTGAGTATCCGTGTGTGTGAGTTTAGGGTTTTCTATTCTTCAATTCGGTTCATCAAGAACTGAAAATCAGATCTTTTATCATTGTTGTATAAGCATGGATCACAAAATGGAAACTGAAATCACATGCTCAGAGAATGAAATAGAAATATTCTAAAGGGATTTGTAGCAAAAAGAATATCGAAACTACAACTTATTAGAACTTGGGCAGCACATAGGCCTTTAAAAACGTTCAATTCCTTTCAACTGCTTTCCATCATCAAAAACCTTTAATGGTACAATTGACACCCTAGTAACACATTTTCTCATTCATATATTCCACTAAACTCAGTTTCAAATGAAAGATGTTGATGCCTTCTCATAGTCACAACCAACCAGGGTGTTCCTAAATCGTTGGATCCCCTTTTTGGCCAAAATCATTGAATGTTTATATGTCATAGTGATGTATATATTCAGAATCATGTGCATGGATGATGTGGTGCGGTCAAACCATATCGGTTGCTTACTCCTACTTGAATCACTTTGACCTGTTAATGAACGTTTCCCCATTGTCCTGTGAAGAGTAATCAAAATTATTAGAGAGACATAGGAAGGAGAATAAGAAGAAGAAGAAGAATTAACATCCTACAAGATCAATCCAGCAGAACAAGGCCTTCAAATTAATTCAGCAGAACCAAGGCTTTACATCCTGAACAAAATGTCATCTTGCCAATATAGAGCCACATGTGGGTTTGTTCTGCTGAATTAATTTTAAAGCCATGCATGTGGGTTCCCACAATAAATGCAGACGAGAGAGAGCTCTCTCGCACACACAAGACATAGAGAAGAGGGAGGGGGGCAGGAGATCAGTGCAAAGCTTCCCCGCAAACAAGAGAGAGGCAGGGCAGGGCTGGGTGAGAGTTTCATAGACAGGGATTGCCATTTACCAGATATTCAGAAAGTCAGCTTTGACTTGTTAAAAGTTCAATGTCCACTCCAACTTCAGCAATCTTGGTTTCTTTCGAAGCCTTTGCTATTTTAGCAATGTTTTCAACATCAAAGTCAATAGCTATCTTTTTCACAAGGCCCTCAAGCATCTGTTTTAGACAAAAAAGCAAGATCATCATAGATTAATGTAGTAACCAAGACTTCTATATGACACTGACATGTCAATTATTCTAGCACAAGTATGTTCCCTAAACTCCATAACATATAAGTATTCAAAACATACCAGTGATCCGATGGCAACTAAAGCTCGAAATTTTGCATCAACTTCTAGATTTTCCTCTTCTGCAATCTGCAAAAGTCAAAACATTACTTTCATGATTCTGACATCTGAATATCTAGTATTAAAAAGATACTCTAGTCCACCTCAAAAAGAGCAAGGGCCCTCTTTATCTATGTTCACCTTTTGAGGACATTAAATTTAAAAAACACAAACTGCCAACTGGTAAGTTGATGTATTATACCTGAAGCGCTGCTGAAAGAACCTGCGATTGACCTTCCTGATCCTTCTTTTCGATCAACAAAACAGCATAACTGTCAAGCTCAAAGGAAAAGGCCAAAAGGTTAATATCTAAACTCAATCAGTTACAGCACAGTAGTACAATTATATACCAAGTTGAGCACATTATGTCAACAAACATATCCCTTTCCAACATTAGTTGCCATTGCAGTCTTCATTTTTCCTATAACTTCGAATTATCACAAAATTGGAGAAAGAAAGAAGGGGATGGAAGAACAAGTTGTATCATGTAACAATACATGTGCAGCCAATAGAAAACTTACTTGAGAATCAAGGTTGCATATGATAACTGCAAATTCTTATTCGGAGATGAAGAACAACTTGAATACACATCTAGAATCTGCAAAGCCATTCAACAAATCAAGTTACTAAATCGTGATATATAGAATTCAAGATGCACTAACCATGACAAACTGTGTACCTCCCCATAACAGTCAATATTTAAGTACAAAGAAGCAAACACACATTTTTTTAGTACTTCTATAAAGTTTCCTACAAAGTTACCACTAGATAATCTAGTTTAATGATTTATTCAGGAAACTGTTCAATCGAACTCAATTAATGATTCCTGAAACAATTGCAAGATGTTCTAAACATAAAATCATTCATCGAAAAAATAATAAATAAATACAACACACATTTAATTTACATGTTGGAAGCAGTACAAAATTAATAAATGTACTGTGGTTTTGAATTAGGTTAGCATGCAATCATTAAAAAATAAATAAAAATCTGAAATTCATATTGCAGCATGCAGCAGAGTAATGCCTCACCAAACCTTGAATTGCAAAAAGAAATATATCAAACTTTATCAAAAGTACTGGACGGGCAAAAAAGACATAATCATTATAAGATGGTACCAAAATGTAATAGAGACCCTTATATACGAACCAATCCCAAAACATGGAACTTACTAAAGGTGAAATTTGAAAAGATCTGTGAGCACTTTATAGACAACGATATCATGCCCAGTATTGAATTTCAATTGAATCAACTAAAAAGCTGATAGATATCAACAGATAATTAACCCTACCATCAACAAAGAATTGAATGTTTGTAAGCAAAGAACATGTAAAGCGCAAACCAGAAATGTGACTGGGAAAGAGCCCATTAGCCTCTCAAATCACTAAGAAACCCCAAAAGCAATGTTATGTCAGGAACCAATTGCAAAGGAAGGCTAACCTCACTGCGATGCTTTTGTAACCAATTGTAGTAGCACGAATTCTTGAAAAGATTGGTCACAACACGAACACTAGTTAAGAGATTAGCAGGAAGTGAAGGATTTGTTGCGACTCTTTTGATCATTTCCAATAGTAAATCTGGTTATAGTACAAAACGTAAGAAATAGAGAACTTGAAATAAGAACAGCATCAACAGAAAGTAAGAAGGTTGCAAATGTTTGACTTGTATCATCTGTATACATCTGGAGAAATCAACTTAAGAATGTTCCCGGGTCATCTGGCCTCATCATCTAGTCCCATTTTCTTTTGTACAAGTGTCTATTGATATGTATTTTTATAATTCACAGAAAATAAATGAAAGTGAAACAATTATCTATTTCAAATAAGAACTATCTGATTACTGTGAACCAATTATCAAGATAAAACCATAGGATGGAATATGTCTAATATCATTACCATTCTGAGCTTCAACATGCTGGAGAAGTACAGTTGCCCCATCAGGGTGCAGGACAATCATCCTCAAAGTATCAATAACTGAAGATGAAAACAAAATATCCACTGAGTAGGCAAAGAAAGTTTCTGAAAACTACACACCAACAATCATAAGCATTCCACAATCTACATAAAAAGCCATAGCTTCTTGATATTCTCTTAAGAAACTGCTAAGTGTATAATGACTCTTATTACCAAATCTCCTCTGAAAACGGAGATGTTATGAGTAGTCACATCACTTGTATGACATCACATGCAGGACTACCACATTAACTTTTAAAAATGAAAATTTCACTACTATACACACTTACACTGAGACCATTCAAGTAACTTTCTCTTTTTCTCTATTGTTTTTTTGTTAGTGTTTCTTTTAACCTGCAACTTTCAATCATAAAGCTAAGAATTCACTTAAGCTTCATACCAGTAGTGCAGAGAAAATGTGGTAACTTGCCATTACAGTATCACGCCCAAGACACAACCAGACACAAGCCAGCTCAACCAGTTTCTATCAATTTGAGATTGGATAGTCATTACATTAGATAACCAGAACAGTCCTGTTTTTTCAGTTCATTCTTGGACAATGGTTTCTATGATTGTTAAATTGTAATCGTTTTTTTTGTTGAAGATTGTTCAATTGTAATCTTAACGGATGGAGTATATGCTATGCACTCCTAGACCAAAAAAGATATGAAGAACAGAGCTTTATACAAAATTCATCAGAAGTCAGCACACTAACCTGGAAATAACATTGCAACTGGCCATGATTTTAGCAACCTCAGCAACATAGCAATGTCAACTTCAGCAAATTTACTAGAATGATAATGTGACGTGTCCTTCAATATTTTAACAATAGCAACCAGCCTGGAAACCTCCACTTCATTTAAAGACAAATTCTTCTTTTCCTTCAAGATATTACCAAAGGCCATTATTCAGGAAATCATATTTTGCATAATATAAAGAAACACAGTTCTAAAACAGAAAAACAAAAAATACTAGCACCAAGCTGCTCCTCAAGTTAGGCTAAACATATTGGAAATTCAAAAACAAAACAAATAAATTAAAGGAAAAAAATAAAAATTAAAAAACTCAACACCCCATCATGCATAATGAAAGGAATAAGAAAAACGAAAGATGACTACAGAAAATTAATAGCAGAAAACAGTGAAAATAATATTAGGAACCTCAATAGTTTCAACAAAATCCATGACTGATAGTATCATCCAGATCCAAAAACTATTTCATTCCCTTCTACCACTTAAGGAAAGAATCAGTTACATATAATGATGCTTACTGTTGGTCTAGAAATTATATTGTCACAAACAAGTGATTTGGACACAGTGGACTCAAACAAACCAGTTACATATAAATGGGTGTTAAGACCCAAAGAAAAATACAAATTTTAAGAATGCAGCAAGCCTGCCAACTTAACAACGCTTCATCTACCAAGCTTATGATTCAGTGCTTGCTTGAGAGCAAAAACTACGAGATAACTTCTTATATGTATCACCGTCCAATTACAAATTATCAAAGTTGTCAATTGTTCATGATATTTAGAAAGAGGGTCGAGGTAGCTTAAAATATATGTTGAAGATGAGGACAGCAAATAGGAAGTTTCAAAAATGAAAAAGAATAATTGAAAGTTGGTGAAAGCTTATTAAAGGAGAACTTCCAAAAAGTTATGAAGAAGGCAGTCTGCTACAAAGGAAATTTGTACAAAAGACTAAAGCTATTCCATTCCAATTGAGTGGTAACAAGTTATAACGCTGGCATCTAGAGCAAAATTTCAATTTGTAAGAAATAAATATAATTTCAAAAACAAACTGAAACTTGCAAACTTGCAAAAGAACCAACCTGGTCAGAGAGTAGATTATTATTGAATTCTGTAATCTTCTTGAGGATTCCATCAAACTGAGCCACGTCAAAAACAAGCATTCCTTTCTGGAAACAAAATCATTCAAAGAAAAAGATGCTATAAGTATGACACTAATATAACAAATGCTCAAATTTCTTGAGGGACATGAAGAACGAAACCAAAACCACCAGAACAAGTAAAAAAGCCCAATTTGCGAACCCATCCACGAGAAGAATTGATCTTGAAATAATGAGTTCAAGGTAGAACTATGACTACCAGTAATAGCCTTTAAGAATAAAGCATTCACAAGGCTGACTAAACTCCAGTAATCTTCAACCACAACTACTCGGCATCAGCTACGGAATTATTAATGGTATAAGAAAATTTGATGATAGTGCACAACATCTGATCTCTTTCCTCTTTTCTCCTTTTCTTTCCATTGAAGGGGAAAAAAACTTCTAGCCTAAAACTAACTATGTAGTCCAAGAAATTTGCAATGTATATCCCACTCTGGCCCCAGAACTGCAACTCCCAAGGATATCCATAAAATTTCAAATGGAGTAACTGCACAAATGGATCAACACTGCTCATTTCTAGAAGCTAGATCGAAGTCATTTTACACTGCTTTGCCTTCTCCAATATGTTTAGCTTCTAAAACCCATTTATTAAGTTGGATTTCCAGATGATACAATATAATCGAATTACAGCATGTAAGTTTATACACAGAACACTAGTTATGGTAAATCATTTATCATTAAGTTAGTCTCAACCACATGGGTATGCCAAGCAATCTCATGTCAAACTGGGTCTAGATCTAGAACCCTATTTTAGAAGTACTGAAGCGAAAAGCCTTCATTAGTATGAGAAGCGTACAGAGCACAGATCAAACACAGGACATAAATATGACCAGCCGATACTTTTTAATCAACTTAACCTGTGCATGGAAATTGATGCATCCCAAACCTTAAGAACAAGAGCTGCAAAAGCCTACCTTAGGAACATGTTTGAAGGTAGGTTTTGCAGAAGCTGTAACCAGAAGAAAAATAAAATAAAATAATTAGAAATCAGGTATTGACATAGTTTATAGTTCAATATATATATATATAAAAAAATAAAAAAAAGGCATCCCGAATTCAATTAAAGAAAAAGAAATTTAAAAGGATACATACCAGACTTGTTTGAAGATTGTCCAGGTACATAAGCACTAGCTGAAATAAAGGGGGAAACAAGGACACAATATTACACATGAATCACCACCATATCAAGATTAGATGGTCACAACTCAAAACAGAATACTTACACCCAGTATAGGGATCACGAAATGATGGATCAAGTGTGAAGTCTTTCTGTCCAGTATTTTGGAGAATGAAAGCTACAACCTGTTCCCGGTAGGAAAGAGGAAGATTCTCCTTCAGAAGCCACTTGTCAGCAGCATCATATGGATTATCTGAAGATAAACAACTCAATGCATGACTCATATTCTTGAAATAATGTTGTTGACTCACACCAACTACAACTAAGCGCTAGAACTGTTGAGAAAGATAAGTGTTCTTTATTCATGAAGTTCTTAATTTACAATCAATAAAATCATAAACTTACAAGATTTCAAGATCACAAACTAATCATCATTGATTACTATAGAAATTAGATTCCTTGTGAGCAAAAATTATATATTCAAATCAAAAAAATTTACAACTGCTGTTAAAAAATTTTGTTTTTAGATTTTCCTATATCTCATCTTCTCAACAGATTAGAAGATGGCATGGTTAGGAAAACAAAGGACGAAAGATGTCCACAAACAGAGTGATTTAAATAAAATAAAATACCACTAAATGACTGGAAAATAACTGAATAACAAGAAAGAATCATATCGAAGGCAGGGCTACAAGAGGACAGATACAATACCTGATCGATTGTAAGGCAGCTTACGAATAGGTTCGCCATCTCCAATGTCGACATCAAATACTGAAGAATAAGAATATATATGTACGGATTTTCAAAATATATATGTAGAAAAAGAAAAATCAGACTACAAGTTGACAATAGAGTAAGATTCTGACCATGGTCATATTCATTTCCATCTAGAACAGGACGCTTCATGCCATCATCTGGCCCATCAACAACTTCGCCAATCTGAATTGAAAGAAGTCAAACATGAAGGTTCCCAACTTTTGAAAGCAGTATAGACTAACATCACCAGCATGGAAACATCTAGTTAGCTCTTGTTTCATTTCTTTATTTAGGAAGCACATCCTTATTACTTAAGGTACTGTACGCCCAAAGTTTTTAGCATATAAGTCATTTGATTTTTCTCACAACAAAAACTGTTTCATGAAAAATTTAACTTTTCTCTCACCCCTTAAATCTCAAAAACACAGTGGTCTATTTCTCGTTACAGACTACAACAAGACCTATGCAAAAAGAGGTTCAAAACTACTCGTGCCATTTATGAGTGTGTTTGTGTGTATGCTGCAAACAATTATGCAGCCTTTACCTACTTCAACTGCTCAAGATATTTGCGTTGGTTTCAAAGCATCAAAATTCAAGGCCATTGAGTCCTCAATAGCAAATTGGAAAAGTAGCCAAACTACAAACACACCCAAAAACCAGTGGCCAAACTAAATGCGACTGATACAACGGCTTATACTAATACAACTACTATAAGTCATACATCCTCAGACGGAAAACACAAGTATTAGTCTGAAAATGTAAATTACCTTATCCCACTTCTGTTCTCTTATATTCCATGCATACGCCACACCATTGTCCCCTTCTCTGACAACTTTTGTCTGGCCACCACTGGTTCCTGATGACAATACGACCAGACAACATTACTTGATGTGTGGTTTTACTAGTCAAAAGAAAACAACATTTACATATTGTTGGCAACTTAACAGAGGCTCTCACTTGGCAGCTGCCATGGAAACCACATACTAGAGTAGAAAATGTTATACTTTACTAACATAATACTAAGCCAAAAAGACTTGTCTTCCTAAAATTGAAATAATTGTACAGAAATTGAAAATACAAATCTGTCAAATTTAAAACAATAAAAATGTGTGATAAACCAAAATGATGAGCAGAAGCCAAAAAGTCACTAGAGAAGAGTAAAACTGAAATTGCACCTGGAATCTGTAAGGCCTCTAGCCCAGGTAATTCTTCCAATTTCAACCCTCCAACCCTCTTCCTAAAAGAAACAAGTCATTACATAAATACAAGTAATAAAGGTGAAGAAGATGAAACAGTCAACAGCCAAGAAATAATGTATGAAATCAGAAAAAAACCAATCAAATTCAAGTATATATATTTTTGGTCCGATTCAAGTATGTATTTGTATATACAGATAAGTGAAGAACTTTGGAATCCAAACAAAGAAATGGGCACTTCCATAAAGGAAAGGGGAAAAACATTAATTGAATACTAGAGAGAGAGGAAAGAGATCACTAGAAGACAACATATGACTATTAGGTAACCCTTAAAGAAGGAACTTTTAATATTATACGAGATTATAGTCAGAATAATCATGGAGCATTGAGAAGAAAATTGGTTCAAGCACATGTTATTAGGCATAGCAGATTCATAGCTGTTACGTCACATACACAAAACAAGAAGATGGAAATACCTGCTAATTTTGTGCTGAGCAATCTGGGAGAAATATAACTCCACTTCTAGGGCATCAGCAATTTTATCCTGATTTACTGTCCAGATACGTACAACTCCATCAGAACATGCTGTCGCAATATCCCCATTTTCTAAGAATTTTGCATCCCAAACACAGCCAGGATGCTCTATGCTCTGCACGCAAACTCCATCTGAAAAGGACATTATTTCCCGCTTAATATAAAGTGCTAATTAACATTTCTGGTGCTTTCTACAAAGAAATTTTCAGTGGCAAACATAAAAGAATGAATCTCGATGTGCAAGAATCCCTGGAGTAAGTGTGTGAATCTTTCTTTTTACTCCCCACAAAGCAGGAATTGCTTAAATCATTACCAGGTTTAAAAAATTAATCACATTCACATCTCTCATGTATTTTTTCCAAGAAACAAGAAGCATTAGGCAGTCACCTTTCCATATCTTAGCAAAACAATCTTCGCTGCTACTGACTATTAATCCAGACACATGTGAATCAACTGAATATACAATTGAAGTATGACCAACCATCTCCATTAAAACTTCACCGCTTAGAGCCCATAACCTAATGGAACTGAAGATGCCAACAAAAAGTAAAGTTATGGAGAGCTTACCCAAGTAGAAACGATAGAGCATTTATTATTTAGTAAGTTTACAAACAAGACATTTGCTAGCAACACATGTAAACTTTAAAACATAAATCTCAACTAATATTTTAACCACAAGAGAGAGCAGCAAAGACTCAAGGAAATCAAACAATGTGGTTGAACTTTTCTTAATAAGTGACACATGTAAAGAAATATAAGCCAAATTCTTCAACTTTTTCCAAACATTTTAATTATTGTCAAAATTTTCCAAAAAATAAAAGGTATATACATACCCTGTGTTTATTCATGTATGTATCTTTCCATATATGAACATATCTTCATACAACTATATGACCATGTTGAGACTCTAAGCAGTAGTTAGGATACATTGTACAATAAGCAACCTTTTTAACAGGTCCAAATTCATACCAGAACCAAAATTCAATTGTTCATTTTCTGAATGCTTCAGTTCAGTAGACAAGCTCCTAGTTATAGTGTCTAACAATCAAGATTTGTCGATATGATTTCTGTATGTTATCCTCAATAAACAAAGCTATCAAATATTCTATTTGCAACCTTTTTTATATATATGTTTGCTTTTCTTTTGGATGTTTTAATTTTATCTTGACAACAAACTAAACTAAACATTACTCATGCCCTACCAACACTAAGATACGCCTTCAGGATTATGTTCATTTAAACATATCCTCAAAGCAGAACCAGCAATTCAATATAAAAAGATACAAATGCAACAACAAGCTCACCCATCATGTGAAGCAGAAAGAATTCCCAATCCAGACATCACTGCCAGACCTCTAACAGTATCTGCACAATGCATTAGTATGTATAGATCATAAGTAACTGCAAAACATTATGTGCAAGTCATTTTTTTCTAAATAGAGTTATGCATTTGATTTATTAAAACATTCAAAATTTTAAAAATATAAATATAATATTTTATATTTTAAATATATTTTTAAAAAATTCATTTTATAAAAACGAGAGAGAGATATCCTATGCAAGTCAGGAGTGCACGTTATCTTCAAGTCAAATAGTCTTTGTAGCAACTTGTAATCCAAATGTTATCTTTCTAGCTCTAGTTTAGTATACTATAGCAATCAGAATTTGGGATTTAGCATAGTAAAGCAGTCTCTTTATCTTCTTATTAGGTAAGCCACAACGTCGAAAATGCCCAGACACTTTCACATTTATTCAGGACCTACAAGATGGCCAAATAAAAGTAACATACAAAAATAAAATTACCTGTATGCCCAACAAAAGTGCGAGTGCATGAACTTCCTCTCCAAAGTTTTAAAGTAGTATCACTTGAACCTAGATAGAGAAAACCGATTCAGCATCATTGTAAAGAAAAAGCTGGATCAAGCATTTGAATCTGATATAGAATGTGATTAATTTGGCCAGCTCAAAATGAAAAGATGAAACAGGAATGGATAAGCCACCTTGCTACATGTGAGGGCACGAGAGTAAACCTCATGCCATTTTTTGTTTTCATAAAAGCAGTCTCACGTAACAGATACTGAACTAGACACGTAAGCAGGGCATACAAAACAAAACAGTTTTTGGGAAGCTTACCATGGCATAGTTGAGTCTTATATTTTTTGCATTATAGTGTCCATTCTAGAATTCACAAAACTAAAATTGTTCCCATTGACATTATGACCAACTTGAAGTCTTGAATGAACTACAGCGCCACTAGGGCACATGATTAGCTGCAGCCAACTTTCAAAGTTCTCACAGCCAAGAAGCCAGGAACTCCTGTCCAAACAACGAGAGCTTACAAAGGCAGGGAGCATTATGATCTATTTCTTATAAAAGCATGGAGCATTTTGATCCTAACAACATTGTATCACATAGCATACGTATCAGCTACATAGAGAGTGCCTAAAATGTGCAATGTGCCACTTTACAATCCCCAAAGCTACACAGCCTCCATGCATCACATGCCATGCAAAGGTTTAAACCTATCCAACTCAAGCCAATTGCTCATGAGAAGCAAGCATAACAACTGTGTTCAGCTAATCCCTGGCTGGCTTAGCAAACTCCCTCAACCACAGTATTACCCATCCTACCACTGCTGCAGTCTCAGATCACAAGTCCAACAGCATTCTTCAATGGCCGGATATCAATTGCTCACTGGCTCAGCTAGGCCTAAGAGTTGACAGTTGACTAGTGTGCTTCTACAGTTCTACTAACTTTTAACAAAAATACATGCATACAAAATGAATCAAATAATTACAATTACAAGCCAGAAAAGGGGTTGTTAAAAAGGAGGTCCATAAATTCAGTGAAACCAACACCTCAATACTTTTTGGGGGGAAAAAGAAAAGAAAGATTGCAAAAAGTGAATAACCATACCCGTGACAAGCTCGCCCGAAGGAAGCTTTACAACTGCTTGGATCGGTGCCTTATGAGCCTCCCATGATTCTAACGACTGGCCTTTCCTCCACCGTCTTAAAGTACTGTAGAAAAGACACAAAAAGAAAATTAATACCTAGTGTCACCATAGCTTAATATATTAGGAGTAAAACCAGCACAGTATGCCTGGGAGATGGTCCAGGACAAAAATTGTATATAAATGTATACTTATAACTAAAGACAACTGTAAAACTAATCTATTTTAGCAAAACAGGCAACATAGATTAGATAGACATATTTACTAATTTCAGATGGAGACTCCAAACCAAATTTGCTTATTCGCAAAATCAAGATAGCACAAGATCAATTCTTGAACACAGCATGTTTCCACAAACCTCAACGAAGTTTACAACATGTAAAAGTTAATCCAGCCCATCCTACAGCAAACTTGGAATAACATAAAAGGTGAAAACTCACCAGTCCATAGAAGATGAGACAATGTCTCCATTATCCAAAGCGAGGCCGGTGACCTGCGACTGATGGCCCCTGAGAGTTTGCACCTTCTCCCCAGTCTTCGAGTCCCACACCAATACCATCGTGTCCAAGCCGCCGGACACAATTCCGCCATCTGGGTATTCCTCATTGGGTGAAATCCACACCAATGGGCCCACAAAACTGGTGTGCCCCAGCAGAATCTTCGACTCCGAGTACCGCCTTTCATCGGAAGGGTCCAAGGACCACAGCCTCACAGTTCGATCACGTGACGAGGTGGCTATACCCGCATTTCCGCAAACACAAATTCCGCGAACCTAAATTCATTGTTCATCATTTTTTTTCAGTAAACAAATTCATTGCTAAACACTAATTAGTAAATTTCAAATCTTTGTGGGTCTAAAACAATACAGAATTGATCATTCATGCGCAGGATTGTAGATTCAAACAAATTTTGCGCAAAAAATGAAAAAGGGTTTTGTGGGTGAGAGATCTTACGTCGTCTTCGTGGCCTCGGAGTTGGCAGCGCAATTGGTACTCTTTGAAATCGATGTCCATCGGGGAGAGAGAGAGAGAGAGAGAGAGAGAGAGAGAGGGGTTTAGGCAGTGATCAGAAAGGGGTTTTACTTGAAGTGAAGTTTAGAAATGGAAGAGCAAAATCACATAACCTTTCGGTTGCAAGAGCATCAGAAAATAGCTTGTTCTCCAAGTTCTTGTAGAGCTAAAATTGTCCGACCTGTAATTTTCCTGTCTTCTTTTTTAATTTGAATTCCCTGTCGTTTTACTTATCTTATATGAGTTTACGTTTTACTTTTCTTTATTAACCAATCCAATATGGAATTGAAGTTCAATCTCTTTCAAGTCTCAACATTGAACAAAAATAATTTGCAACAGTTCGACCCAAAAAAAAAAAATTGGATTGAAACTATGTTGGCAGACATTGAGTTCAAGTGATTAAGTATCTTATTTAGCTGCAGTTGCTTGATGATTTGGATATCTTGTTGATGTCTTAGTTATTCATTGAAAGTTATCGATTGAAGTTGTTATTTGATTAACAAAAGAAGTTCTCAATTCATCCTTACAATTAGCAGTTAAACCATTCATTATATTTATATAAAGTTTCCGAAATTTAACTTTACATTTTTGGGTATTAAGCCTTGCAACTCCATCCTACTATGCACATATAAAATGTCACAGATAAAATGTTAAAATTCAATCCTTCTTTGTCGATTCAAAAAAGAATCCTCTGACTCATCTAATGGATGTCATTCTCCATGACAGAAAAAGATACAGTTTGGCGGCACAAAGACACAATAAATCTATGTATTCTCTCATGCAAAATTAAATGGAGATGTACATATATAAAAATAATTTCGGAAAAACTCATATGCCTAATTATACACATATGCTGTAATCAACAAGATTTGGAATTTGCTTTGAAGTGCTTGTACGCCCTTTTCCACGAGGCATCTTCTTTGAAGCTGAGTAATCCTCCTCAACGACGCCGTTCAACTGGTAATAATGTGGAGCTATTTCAACCAACCATTCCGGCTTTATCTCAGTGACCTGTCTCATATATTCCTTGGTAGTAAGTACCAGTTCATGGTACAAAACACATCTAGGAAGCACGTGATGTTCCAATGCCATAATCCCTGAGCTGGGGTGTATATGGGCAGTGTGCGGATGTTTGATTGTTCTATAAGACCCGTTCTTCTGCAGCCTAGCACAATGAGGGAAGAATCCTGATGTAACGGCCTTCTTATAGCCTCTAAATCATTTGAGCTACTGAGCTTGATCTCAACCCTCTCCAAGAGGCCCTCGAGTTGATCACGGATGTCTCTTGCTCTTTTCATGCTCCTAACTTGTATATAGTTTTCGTAACACCATTGCGTAGAGTAATTTGCCTCTTTCCATGCATTGTAAACCTTAAGCAATGCAATGTGATCTCCCACATTCCCAGTGTGAAACCTCAACCTTGCAGTGTCAGCATGTACTTGTTTGTCTTTTGGACGATAGAAGATTGAACTGCCGGTGGAAAGCATGGCAGCAATGGAGATTACCTCATCTGAGCACTTGTACTTGTCCGACGCAACGATCATTTTAGATAGCATTGGATCAACAGGGAACTCCGCCATCCGTCTACCAACTTTAGTAAGCTCCCCCACTTTGTTTAACGCACCGAGTGCAAACAACAATTCCAGGGCTTTTAGTAATGCTTCACAAGGTGGAGGGTCCATGAACTCGAAATTCACCAAGTCATGAATGCCGAGGCTCTTGAGCGTGAGAACAACATTGGCGAGGTTAGTCCGCTGCACTTCCGGAACTGTTGTATCATCTAAATCACTGTCATAGTTGTAACTTGTATATAACCGGAAGCACTTCCCGTGCCCTGTTCGACCCGCCCGACCTGCCCTTTGCATGGAGGATGCCTTTGAGATCGGGGTGACTTGCAGTGACTCCATCCCACTCCTCGGATTATAAGATTTCATCTTGCTGAAGCCGGGGTCAATGACATATTTGATCCCATCAATAGTTAGAGAGGTCTCTGCAATATTTGTAGCAAGGACAACTTTTCTAGCCCCTTCCGGTGTGGGCTCAAAGATTTTAGCCTGCAGCTCCGTGGGCAGGTTTGCATATATGGGACAGACTATAAGCTCATTAATTTTTGTCCCTAACCCCCTTGTCCTATGTTTCAATATCTCCTCCGCGGTTTCGATTTCTTCCTGGCCAGTGAGAAAAACCAATATGTCCCCAGGCGGTTGTGTCACGTGTATCTGAAGTGCAGCCACAATTGCTGCATCTAGGTAATCAGCCTGCGGTGCTTCCATGTAGTGTATATCAACCGGATACCGTCTCCCAGGGATTCTTAAAATCTTGGCCGAATCAAAGAAATCACTGAACTTGTCAGCATCAAGAGTAGCACTTGAAATGATCAGTTTAAGATCAGGTCTATATCGTGCAATGTCCTTGAGCAATCCTAACAAAACATCCGTTGACAGTGTTCTCTCGTGAGCCTCGTCCACCATCACCACACTGTAGCTTGCCAAATCTGGCTCACCAAGGAGTTCTCGCAGCAGCATTCCATCTGTCATGTATTTCAACAGAGTCTTCTCTGAGGTGCAATCCTCGAAACGGATGGAATAACCAACCTCATGCCCAAGTTTGACACCCATCTCTTGAGAAACTCTGGCAGCAACGCTCATTGCAGCAATTCGCCGTGGTTGTGTGCACCCGATCTTCTTTCCTCCCCTAGTGTACCCGGCCTCGTGTAGATATTGAGGTATCTGTGTAGTTTTTCCAGATCCAGTTTCGCCAACAATAATAAGAATCTGATTTTTTTCAACATCTTGGATCAACCTCTCGCGAAATGAGTAGATAGGTAATGTTTTCCTCTCCTCCCGCAGCTCATCCAACTGATGGGATGGTTGCACTTTCCCGACATCATCATTACCGTTAGCTATCATCTGATCACCCTCTAGTAGTACCGACGCCTTGACAAATTCAATCTGGTCTTCAAATACAAAATCATACTCGTCATCACATTTTCGCCTTTTGTTTTTCGAACCAAACTTCAATGTTGCCTTCCCAATTTGCTGATCCTCCCAAGCTTTCTGTTCTGCAAAAGGGTTCGATTTTTTATCCCTGGCATTCACGTCATCATCCCAGCAGCGTTGTAAAGTCACCGAGAATCGCTTCTCCTGATTAACACCGCCCTCATGATCGTCATAGGGTTCCGGAATCCTGTAGTACTGATCATGATCATGATGAGTAGCAGCCTCATGCTTCGTCGCAAGCTCATATATTTTCTTCTCGTAACTTAATCGATTGTATTCCGTTTCAGTACGCTTAACGTCTTTATACAAGTACTCCTCATCTTCTATAGATTCTCCAAGCTCCTTCAATTTATTTGCCTCCCTTTTCTTTAAATATTCTTGTCTTGAAACTTTTCTTAAAGTTTCAACGTCGCCAACAATATTGCTTCTCCGAGTAGCAAAAGCCTGCTTTTGCTCTGACAGCTTTCGCGTTGCTGCTGCGTCCCGCTCCCTTATATTACGATCCAATTGCTCCCTTTCTCTTTGATCACGCAATCTCTCTTGTTCAGACTCTGAACCATCATCATTTTCTTCATCGTGTGGGGAAGTTGGTTGTCGTTTAACCCCTCTCTCTTTCTCTTTTCTGTTTTGTGCAGTCTCCTCTTCATCGTCTTCTCGGCTCAACACCTTCTTCCTGAACTGTTTCGCCATCTCCGATCCGATTGAAGTTAACCACCGATGGGATTAGTGTTTAGGTTTCTGGAAATCTGTTCTGGCAGAACTAGCTAGTGAAGTTTTTATTGGAATATGAACCCAAAAAACCACACGTTTAAGGATGGCCAGCCAAAACTGTATGCTTCACACATTTTCTTGTAGAGGACTTTATAATATTTATATAGGCAACTGACCGACAAAGAGAATTTCCTAAACCAAGTAGGATTAACTAACCGAAACCCTTTTCGTCATGGACTAGGATTTCCTAAACCAAGTAGGATTTCAAACAGGCTTTATTAAAGGAAACCCTTTTCGACATGGGCTAGGATTTCCTAAACCAATTAGGATTTCAAAAAGGCGTTTCAGGGTTCATTCTTTTTGTTAGCTTTAAATATTGTTTAGTCCATAGTTTGTGACCTAAACTCTTGTGGCACGTTTTTACCAATTGCAACTACCGTAGGTTGCAGAGAAATTACTACTTTTGGTCACATGATAAATGTTTTCAATAAATTCCGTGTTGGGATGAAAATTTTCCAGTATATCTCCACGGTACCAAAAAGAATGTCGATAATAAACGAAAATCCCAATATCCTTATAATCAAATCTGGGGAAAACATAAAGAATACCATAACTTTTGGTAATTTTTTGGTCGGTTTATATACATATCTTGTCATTTAATTCTAGAGCGCATGTGGGAGGTTCACTTGTTTATCGCCAATAATTACATCCTCCTGACCATTGCTGCAAAAAAAATAAAAATAAAAAATTCAAGGGATGAGAAAGCTAACCATAAAAACTGCTAGAAATCAACGGAATAGTTCAATACCTAAGATAGCTCAGAGCTGACATTCGGTAGAGACAGGTGAACACCAGTATATGCAACCCAATAGTGTAGAAAAATGCAAAAGTCCGAGCATACCTGCAAGATAATTCTCCTCAGTAAATTAAACTAGAAATATGTTTGTATTTAGCGACGAAAAACACTTTGAACAGTTATTTTATTAGCACCCAAAAATGGTTTGAACACACCCCCTTTCCAATATAAATTTTTTTTATGAGGCACATTCTGAGTAATTGAGAATAACACGAAGTGATCTTACTTGTTGCCAAGAAGAAAACGTCCGCTGCTAAGTGTAATTCTATCCCTGAAACCCAACTCCTTGTACCTCTGATCCCTTTCCTGTCATGAGTAAATTAAGTTTAATATTTGATATCTAACAAATAACGGAAAGTTAAAAAGAATAAATTCCAGGATGAAAGCATCTTTGATAACAGACGTCTAATTTCACCAGAAAGTAAAAATTAGCAACCTTTTTTGAGAAGGCTGCAAAGGGATTTATGTCATCCTCGTATATCTTCTTGTATTTGGATTCAACATCTGAGGAAAAACCACCTTCAAGATCCTCTGCAGGCTGAAATTACCACAAAAAGGAACAGAATATATTAAGGAACTAAAAGCACTCTGACCAAAAAAGTGAAAAAGCTACTAAAAGCACATAATAGGATGAAAATAGCAACATATGTAGAGTACCTTTTTTGATCCTCTAGAAACTACTTTTTCAAGACTGTAATCCTGAACATAACGAATCTTTCCATAGAGTTTAACATTATCAGCTTTTGTCTTTTCCAGTTCTGCTGTTAACGCTCCTATCCTTTCCTTCAACTGCCTTATTTCCTAATGCAACAAAATCAGTCAGCAAAGTAAAATGATTGGACTCGTAATCTAGCCATATGATATGGCAGATTAAAAAACCAAAGTAAATGTGGATGTTTGAAAATGAACAACATACTTCTTCTGTCTCTCTCAAGCGTGTCCTGAATCGATCTCGCTGGTTACAGATAACCTTAAGCATTGAGCTTTGATCTTGGTCCGAGGAAACGTGCTTTTGATCTGCATTCTGATTCAGAAAGGCTATTAGATCTAGAACAAGATAAATTAATGTGAAACCAAATGATTACTTAACCAAAGCGAGTAACATGGAATTTATAGTACATGTCATGATCTATCACTTAACTACAAATTAGCAATTAGCACAGAAAGTTCACGAGGATATTAATCAAAAATATGTTACATATTTTGACAATTAAATTGTCAAAAGGCTCGAAACCAAATAGGCCAGGCGCCAGTGATATAATAATTGTGAACAAATTTGGCAATCATCACCAATGTTATTAACTGAATATACCAAAGCACTGGCATGCAGTCTAAAACCTGCCAAAACCTACTGGGCAGGTTGCTGAAGTGATCCACAGGCATCAACATGCGTTGGACATACTCTCGAATTTGCAAAAACCAAAAAGAACAAACTTAATATGTTTTGCTAAGAATGCATGATATGCTTCAATGAGGACTACCCAAGAACAATACGATTAACTAGGTGATTTCAAACTTTCTTACACCTTAACATCATGATATCACCCAAGAATAAAAATCTTTGATTGAGGACTAATACTAACAAAGCAGCCAGGAAGGAAAGAGAATGCATTATTGCAGCAAAGAAGTATATTTTTGAAATTATTGACCCCATGACTGATGGACTTTTATGTGGAGAAAAATATTTGTCAAAAATTAGAGAAACGGAGATATGTAGAGGGGAGGCAGGGAGAGAGATGAGGGGTACCTCAGGCACCTCAGTGCTCCTAGCCTCTGAAAGATCCCAGTCATCAAATAGGATTCCTTTCTTATCCTTGGAACTATAGCCCTGCATTAGAAAGGGAAAAGTAAAAATTTAGAGAATCGTGAGGGCAACTAGCGTACATAGTTATGCATCATATGACGGTTGCACATATGTGCATGAGAGTTTGAATGCGTTTATGTCAATACTTAACTCATTATATATTTATAAAATCTAAAGTAACTCCATTTGTCAAAATTGTAACTGAAAAAAAAAAAGTTGAACATATCCATATACTTTATATAGTTCATATCATGGAAGCCAAAAGTAACACACTCATTCAGGCCCCAAATGAGCCATTGATCCCCACCTTCAGTATGTCATCCTCCAACTTTTGGATTAACTTTTGTTGTTCATTAACCTTTACTGTAAGTTCTGCTGTCTTGCCATCAGCTTTTTCCAGCAACGATGCTTTCTCCGAAAGTTTGACCTGAAAGCAGCACAATAAAATATACATCAGACAAAATGACAGATTAGTAATAGAATAAGTATCAATCTCTGACAAGAGCTAGACAGTAATCCAATCAAATGCATCTCAACGTGCATGCATGTCTTCATACTTTCAACTGTGTGAGTTCATGCTCCATTTTCCTGTTTTTATCAAGAAGAAGAGACTCCATTTTGCTCATCTCTTCCCCGCTTGTGGCTACTTCCCAATCTTCAGCCTCAATGGAATTATAACCCACTGCCTACAAATATAATAATGTGAAGTTAAAGAGAGATTAACAGAACACTGTTGGGGTACCAGGAAAATAAGAACAATGCTTCAAAATAACAAGGAATTCTATGGAAGAAAAGAAGATAAGTGAGAACAAATAAACAATACAAACCCGGAGATAAATAGATAAGAATAAAATTAAGATGGGCAAGAATCAAGCAGAAAAGAAAAAGAAAAATATAAAATAGAACCATTGATGTAACCATTTAAAATAATCATTGATAGAGAACTTGATTTATTCAAGTAAAATACATATCTTATACATATAGTTGGACTACAGTATTAGTGTACTCAGTAATGCCAATTACCATTTCAATTTACCAACATGACCCCAATCATTCCGGCCTATTTTCACAGAAGTCCCATACATGGATTCCCATTGTAGACTGATAGACAACATACTAGAAACAGTAACACTGAAGGTAAATCGTAGTGAATTTATTCCAGTCATCGTGCAAAGTGAATGCAATTTGACAATAAGAAATAGTAATTAGTTTCCTCGCAACTATATCCTTTGAATTTCTCCAAACAGAAAAGAAAACAAGTACAAGAAAAAAACCTAAACAATAAAAGAACTATAAAAAAAACTTTCAATAACACTCATGAAACTGAAGCTAAATTTATAAAAGGCAACTTCTGAGATAAAGAATGTAGAGAAAGATGGCATTACCTGCAAAATTTTCACCTTTTTACGCAAATCATCAACCAGTTTTGTTGTTGGCCTACCCTGAAGCTCTTTCTTCATCTCCTCGAGAGCAGCTTCCTTAATTAAAAGGCATAAAATAAAATGATTAGAGGAAAAGAGAAGACATTAAAGAAAACTGTGGTACAGAAGAGGAGCTGGGAGCTCAATTATATAAGACAGGTCATCAGATGAGAAGGTGGCGATTGCATGACTTCAGTTTCTGGCGCATCATTCTACAAAGCAAGACTAGGATCTTTCAGTGAGCTGACTCAATAAAATTAGTATACCTTTTCAATGAGCAATGCGTTCAACTTCTTGATCTCATTCAGGTGTTCCTCTCTTTCATTTGATAATGTTGTTTCAATATTGTGCAGTTCCATGTTGAGTTCGGCAATGATCTTCTCTTTGGCAATTAAAGAATTCTCAAGGATGCTATTTGAATCTGAAGTATCACTGTAGCACAGCAATAAACTTAAGATATAAAAAGATAACCCAAAGACAATAGAACCAATCTATACAAAAGCTTAATCGTAATGGAGGTACAGAATACTATAGATACATCAAATATCTATAATCCCACTTAGAGAGCAGGGTAAAAACCCAAAATCCAAGGATGCCAAAAAGTCACGAAACATGTTACTAGAATATAAGTCCACCCTAACTGGTACCAAGGGCTGTTCTAATAAAGCTATTCAAGACGACACCCTGTCATTAAACTTAACATCTGACAAGCTCAAGGATGAAGGGAGGAGAACCCAAGTGAAGATCACAAACATTCATCTAAACTTTTCCTATAGGGATGGCTGATAAGTTTCTCTTCTAAAATTTTCAAGTACATACTATCCACTGGACTAGTGGATTGCAATTTGCGACTAACGTACTTGTGGTAAAGGATTGATGCATACAAAGAATGAACGAGAGAAGATAGCAGAGACTCATTCAATCAGTTACTTCCATCACTAGAATATTAGAAGAAGTTCTTTTCTATTTGTTTTTTTTCTTTTAATAAGTTCTTAATTCTACGAATACTATGCTTACTTTCTTAGAGCAGCAAAATATTTGACATAGAATAGAATTCATGGAATCTTAGCACTAAAATAACAAACATTATGTATTTTTAAGATTAAAAATTCCAAATTTCTAACGCAGGGCCTTTGTATTTTCGTTGTTCATGGAATAAAATAACTATCATCTGAAAGACAACAAAAATAAATTGAAACCATAGTCTCCAGGGACATAGAAGTACAAGTAAGACTCTGAAGTACCTCACCTGTTCTTATTTTCAGTGTCTTCATTTGCTGTGTCTAATTTGGAGCGCAGAAGTCCCTGCAAAATGTTCAATGAAAAATGGGGCTTCAACAATGAAGAACCATTTACTGCAAGAAGCAAAATCAAGAAATTGAATAAACAATGATTGTGGCAGCCTGGACCTTAACAAACAATGAAAATTCACAACATATGATTTATTTGCACAAAAGAGTATGAAACTACAATGCAACAGCTACAAATAAATGTACAATGAATGTTGAAAGTGGATTATGAACAACTCATCTTGTAACATAAAAACTTTTGGGTTTCACACACACCTTCTCCCTCTCAAGACTAAGAAGCCGTGTCTGGGCCCGTTCAACTTCATCCATCAGAAGATTGACCTCGGATTGCTTGGTTGCCCTCTCTTCATCTGAAATCAGTGGACAAAACATGAGGTGCTTCAAGAAAATTTATCATATTTGCTTTAGAGATAGATGACCTATAAAATATGATATCAGAGGATCTTGCGAATGTATTAAAGATGTTCTAGAGAAGAAATCAGGAAATTTGGCACTCACCAGATTGAGCACGAAGCTCGAACAATTGACTTTGAGCAAGCTCATGTAATTTCTGCATATTGAAAACACTGTCTTTAGCTTGTCGTAATTGATCTTGCAACAATTGCTCTCTGTATAAAGTGGAGTTTCAATAAGACATCAAAAGACACAAAACAAAACCATTCAGAGATCTCATGTACAGTTTCCCTGACATCAGTCAAATAAATCTGGCTATATGACAGGAATTGTTACCTTTCTTTTAGGACCTCAAGCATTTTCTGGTTCTCTTCTGCAAAACTGCGTTGCTTGATCTCCACAATTTCTTTAACTTTATCCTCCATCTGACAGCATATGAGAAAGTTCACTCATTAAAAAGAGATATCAACGCTGATTAAAGAGTGTATATTTGTTCCGCTCTAAATTTCCAATATGGCCAAATACTCCAACAATTACATTTTAATTATTATAATAAAGTAACATAATGAAATCCATAAATTAAAAAAAATGATTTGGAAAGAACGAACTACAAGAGCACATGGCATGATAAAGGAAGGTAATGATCATTTGCATTTTAAAAAACTGTTTACATGATTACAATTTACATCTACCTTTAACTAAGAGATACCTCACCAAAGAGACAAAGCCTGGGAAGAAACCATTTATCAACCCAATTCATTTGTCTAACTTGAGGTGGAATTATGCTATTAGTAAAGACTTTGCATTACCAATAAAAATTTTCAGTTGCCATATTGAGAAATTGAAAATTTCAAACCACCTCAAACGATATAGTGGTGTTTTTTAAATTTAGAAAATTAATATTAAACATAGCCCACCTGTTGCTCTAACTGACGGTTGCGCTCTTCAAGTCTTCTTATTGTTGCCTGTTGATTCTTTAAATGAGTTGCTTCTGTCCTGAATTCTTCAAGCTCAACTTTCATTTTCCTATTCTCAGATTCTAATTCAGACAATTTCAGATCTTGCTCCTGCAGGAGATGCATACAAGTTTACTAATGAAACATAGAGACACAGCACACAGCACACAGCTAAAGAGCAGAGTACACACAAGAGATACAACATGGAGTCAACAAATGATGCAGGATTTTGATCATAGAACTTTTCCAGTTCATTTATATGAACAAGAAACCACTGAAAATTTTCCTCAAACAAAACTAATGAATCAATGATATTTCAATTGGATTCACAACTGTAATCATACACTTGCATTTGAGAGTTATGGGATTCTATTTAAAGCCAAAATCTTGCTCTTTAATCCCCAAATCTTTTGTTGATGAAATTACACTCATACCCATCATCAATTTTTAACTTTCAATCAAGTTTAAATAGAAAAACAACCCACCACCATGATGCCCTGCAATTGCCATAGATCTGGCCAAGCACTGAAATATCCTGAGGTAGGGGGAAATTTTTATTTTTTTTACCTCAATAGTTTGGAGGGAAAAATTGGATTTCAAAATTTACCAAAGACATAAGTGTAAAGAGCAATTTTTTTGGTTCAAAGAGAATCGCCTGAGTTATTTAATTCATGCATATAATGCTTAACATCATTGAAGTTCATTCACGTTAATGTATAAGGATCAAAGGATGCTCCAAATCAAGGTTGATATTTCAAGAAAATATTAAAAACTAGTAGCCATGGAAAGCTGAATGAAGTATTGTGGTACTTACAGCACTTGAAGCAAGAGCCAGATAAGGATCTGGAGCCTCATAAAGTTTTTGATAGATGTTAAGAAAAGCATTCTCCCCAAACTTTGCTCTCTTGGTCAGATTATCAACTTCTTCTTGGTAACCTCTAAGTAAAGAGTTAAAAAGATTTAGCTTTTCCTCTGGGGAAGCTTTCTTGAAATCTGTCAGCAAAACAATTTGTAAATTAACAAATATGTTTTATCATGCAAAGTGAGATGGAACAATTAAATCACAGAAAAAAGGCCTCTACAAGGTACCAAAATCTCCACTTCCAAGAAGTAATTCAGGCTGGCCCAGGGAGAGGCCGTCCTCTTCCCTCACTAGACCAACTACTAATTAGAGAAATCCCTTCAATGTAAACAAAGTACATTTAGTCTGATCATGAGAATATAAAACGGCATACCTCTAGTGCTCTCTGCAAGCTTCCGTCTATTCTTCTGGCTATTTTCTTGATTTTCAGCTATCCTGAGCCCTTGCTCATCCAGTACACTTTTTTCCTTCTCCAAATCAAATTCTGCCAATAAAAAACAAAATCAGCCATTAATAAATACTTTTTAGAATGATCTACCTGTTTCATTCGTTACGCAACCCAAAACCTAGATCGCCACAGTGGTCAGTCCATGAGGCATCATCTATGAATACTTTTTATTCCCATTATGCAAATTTCAAGCCCTTCTGCAATTTCTGAAGGATAAACTCATTCCACTCTCACTACTATCATGTGATTTAGTTAACTTTTACTCCAAAACTTAATAATTGTACACAAAACGCGATAAAGCCCAATAATATTAGTTAATTGCATCATTGCTGTAAATATGAACAAATTGTATATGATCCAAATGAAGCATAAATCAAAGCTAGTTTTTACTACTATTTATAGTATCATAGAATCCAATCAATAACATTAGACGTGACGCTACAAAAGCAAATTGCAGAGCTACATGAAGAAAAAAGTTGTGGATGCTACCATTCTCATATTCTTCAAGCCAAACAACAACTCAAGGCTTCAACTGAAAGCATAAACTAAAGCTATCACCAAATTGAAAGATACCTTTCCAGAAATTGGAGACGACGGAGATGGGGGAAGAGGAGGAGCTCGATTTGTCTCGGTCGGATCCGCCTTGCGGAGCCTCCATTTGCGCGGACTCCGATCTTTACGTCCTGAAACGGCACGTCGTTCTCTGGGGTCGCAATTCAGTGAGGTACAATTAGCGGAATGAGAGATCGAAATGGAAGAGAGATGGATCTGAGAAGAACAGAGCTTTGGATTTTGGTTATTTAATGGCTTCTCATCTAGCAATGCTTATTGTGTTGCTCGCGACTTGAAAGTGAAGCAAATGCCTTTCATTAATTAAGAAAAAAGAAAAAAAGAAAATAGAAAGTGAACCAAATGGCTTTTGGGTTGGGTCAATAGAGAAATTTTTATTGGGCCTTGAGTAATTTTTTTTGGGCAAAGATTGGGCCCTGGAGTTAGGTCAATAGAGAACTGACCGGCATACTCGTGAAAATTTATATTTGTCTGTCTTGTCGTGCCGTGAATTTTTTTTCTTTCCAATACATAATTTATATTTGGAATGCAAAACTGAGTAAATTTAAATTGACAATAGTTTGTCTATAAATGGCAAAATGCAAGGATTGGAATCAAGGACTTAACCTTCAAAATAAAAAATATTTGTTGGTTTTTTTTTCCCTCAAAACTTCCTTAGAACTCATAGAATTTCATATTGTGTTTCTTTCTCGGCATGGAGCTGAAGCTTAGAGGCGGCTTTGGGGTGTGCAAGGTGGGCCCTTGCACAAGGCCCCAATTTTAGGACGGCTCCTAATATTTTTTTTTCTTGTTTTATCATATCTATTATTTTATTATTATGTGCTATATATTTGTTCTAACTTAGGGCCAGTTTGGCATTGCTGTGCTGTGAAAATAATCGCTGTCAGATTTGCTGTGACAAAATTTAGCTGTGAGATAAAGCAGTTTGGCGTTTGGTAAACTTTTTATTAAAAGTGTTGTTGATATTAATTTCCACATAATCAGAAAATAATTGCCACATAATCATTAAACCCAACGCCTCTTCGAAATCGATTCATGTATAATCAGAAAATGAAAGCACTTCATTAGCTGCTTTCCCTTATAGCTTTCTCTCACAGCAATTTTTAACAATAAGTGATTTTCTCACAGTTTACCAAACGAGCTGAGCTTCCCAAATTTTTTAAAAAATCACTTATCATCCCAAATAAGCAATGTCAAACGGCACTTAATCTATAGTATATCCACCTTCAAAAAGAAATTATATCCACTACTTCTTTGATCCCATATAATATTTTAATACATTAATAGGAGCTCTTAGCTCTTAATAAAAACTAAATCGGTGGGCCATAGGTTTTTTTCTTTTTTTTGTTAATTATAATTACTAATTTGATGAGAAATGAGTTTTTGATTTTATGTTCCTTGTTGAATTATTTGTTTGGTAATCCTTCATAATATTTAAAGAATAAATATTGATAAGTAGTTTTAAATTTGCTATCAATATATATGGTCCAATTCTTTTTATATATTTTTGCTGGAGACTTTGTTCTAGGAGGTCCTACTATTAATTTTGTAAGGGGATGATCCAAAATATTTGTAGTCAACTACCTATAGATCTAATCTTTTTTTTCATATATATCAATCCCTTATATCTAATCTAAGGTTGAGAAAAAAAAAAATCAAATTTTCTTTACTTTTATTGCATAAGATATTAATTTAACTTAACAACAAATAAAAGTTGAAGAAAAACTAAATGACAAACTACGTCAGAGAACTTTTCACAGTTGGCATGCATAAGATTTTCTATTCCTAGAACAGTCAAATTACTCTTGTGCAAGAGCTATGGTTACTTTCACATGATAAATTACTTTTACATGATAAGTTTGTCACGTAAAAGAGGTGAATGTTGTCCTCTCAATTACTTTTACATGATAAGTTCGTCATTTTGTTAACTTATAATAAGTGTGAGAGCTATGATTTAGAAACATTATCAATAAAAAGAAATTTTGTGTGGATGAAATGATTCATTTTTCCATGTTTTATGAAATGATTCATTTCTTTTCATATTTGAGATATTGGAAGAAATTAAAAGAATTTGTAGTGAACCAGTAAGCAAGTTTGCATAGACACCCAACTCACCAATTTTTCTTTCTAGGCCCCTTATCTTGTGTTTCAATATTTCTGTTATTGTTTCGATTTCTTCTTGACCAGTATGGAAGATCAATATGTTTCTAGGTGCTTATATCACATGTATTTGAAGTGCAGTAACAATGGCTGCATTTAAATAATAAGCTTGTCGTGCTTTTGTGTAGACTATATCAATTAGATGTCGCTTTTCTGAAAACTAAAAAACCAGGACACAATCAAAATAGTCACTAAATTTCTTAGCATCAAGAGTTTCACTTGAGATTAGCATTTTAAGTTCGGGTTTTAATCAAACAATATCCTTTACTAATCCAAATAGAATACCATCAGTCATATATTTCTAAACAATTTTTCAAAGGTGCAATCACATCAAAACGAATGAAATAACCTACCTCATGTACAAGCTTGAATCACATTTCTTGAGAAAACCTGGCAGTAACACTCATAGTAGCAACTTGCTGGGCTGCGTGCACCCATTCTTTCCTCGCTTTGGGTATCCAACCTCATGAGGTATTCATTTAGTTTTTTCGGATCCAATTTCACCAACAATAACAAGAACCTGATATTTTTCGAATGCTCTTAGTAACTTGTTAGAAATGTGCCCTAAGAGCCAATACATTTGATGTAATAGAATACATTTCGTATATGATAAATAAAGTGTAAATTTATTTTGTTATCTTTTACATCGATTAAAGAAACAAAGTCTGGGGATAATGAAATATCAGTTGAAGTAATCTAAAGAAAATTAAATTCATGAGACCTTTAATTTGTAACCATGATATCCCAAAAGTTCATAATCATAGGGTTGTTAAATGAGCATTGATAAACCGTCAGGATTAGCACACATGATCAAATAGGAGGATGGTTAGTCTCAAACCATTTGTGTAGTTGACACTAATACAAGTATATGGGTGTTGAATAGTGATTGATTACACTGAACGCGATTAACTGAAGTTCTAGTATAGAATTTTATCTACATGTCAAATGAGAACTCATAATTGCAATAATGCAAATTAGTCCTTAGAATTGAGGCATCATGGTTGCATGTGATGCGTTATTGATCTTTGATAGCTCACAAAGGCATGTTGTAAAAGATTTATCTTATGAGTTATTGGGGTCTCTTAATTCATCATAGGGGTATGTGAATGTACAATAAGGAATTTCTACCTTCAATAAAGAAGGAGAATGTTTCGAGATGTGATTCAGACCGAAGTATTTAGAAAGTGATTCTTAATCATGTTCTTTTGCATCACATGAGGTTATAGATCATATTAGAGGTTTGACATAATCAATCCGTACCTCAATAATATGATTTAAAACATTGTATAAGAGAAGGACCGTATTGCATTGCAATTCCAACTGAATATGTTCTTCATCTATTCTAGTTAACTTAGGCAACCTTGATACATTGCTAGATGTCACTCTTGGCTCATGGAAGTCATAGGATTAATTGTTTTCAATCCATAAAAAGGAAGAATTAAAAGGTGCTAATTCCAGTTGATTAGAAATAGTTCTAATATTTTTCCACTCTTTTGCTAATTAGAACCTAACAGAACGTATACCTTACGTTTAAGTTTATGATTTTTCAATCTAAGTATAAGAAATTGAAGTGAGAAAATTATAATTTTGGATTAGAAAATCAACTGCCAAAGGGAGAACATGGAAGAAGAAACTGATAAAAACTGATGTCGGTGGTTTTCGGTGTGTTTTTTCTTTTCTAATATTTCAATTCTGTTTAATTGCTTGTTTTATTACTTATTTACCCTTAATGAATTAAATCATTGTGCTTGAGCATTTTAATTATTCCAAGGGTATGTTCGGAGTAATTGAAAGTTTCACTTTTAAACCTTCTGCCCTTGTATATCTATATATATAAAGCAAAAGGCAGAGAATGGTGATACATTCAAAATACCAGAAAATACCATTGGTTAATGCAAACATTAAGAATTGAAATCTATATATATAAAGCAAAAGGCAGAGAATGGTGATACATTCAAAATACCAGAAAATGCCCTTGGTTAATGCAAACATTAAGAATTGAAATCTATATATATAAAGCAAAAGGCAGAGAATGGTGATACATTCAAAATACCAGAAAATGCCCTTGGTTAATGCAAACATTAAGAATTGAAATTATTAATTAAATGAGGATAACATGGTAAATTCACACTTTTCATATTAAAAAATTTAAAATTAAAAGAAAATTCAAATAATAGATCCTATTTTTATGGAACAACTATCCATTCTCTTTTTTAATTCTAAAATAAATTTAAAATTTTCTTATTATAAAAAAATAATAATAAAAAAAAAGCCTCTCACAAGTGCGGAAGCGCGTGCGGAGAGGCTAGTATGTATATGTAAATGAAATAAGAGAAATTTATAAATAAACCCAATCCTAGACATGTATTTATAAAAAAACCCAAACACTATTTAAACATAGAAACACACCCAAAATCAACAATTGTATATTTTTTGGGTGTGTTTATAAATGGGTTTTGAGTGTGTGTAATGATGGGTTTTGGGTGTGTTTATAAAGTGTTTTGGGTGTTAGGTTTTTTTATAATTTCAGCCCCCATTTTGGGTGTTTTAGTGAAACTCCCATGAAATAAAGTAGCAGGGTAATAGTTTGATGCCGTTCAAGTTCATGGAGGGAATTTCAAAACACAAGCGTTCCAACAGGTAGCTTTGTGTTTTTCATTTTATACCCTTTAAAAAAAAAAAATTCCACATTCAATTTTCCATTTTTGCTTCTTCTGTAACCCTAATGATGCTTAGCTTGAACTACAAAAAGATTTGAGAATCAGAAAATAATTTGATACATTTACTGCATCTACACAGGGCAGCTGTGTTTAAAATTTGAAAACTTCTAATTTGGTTTTCACTGGCAGAAAATTCCATAAGTAATTAGATACTTTTATCAATTACCCATTTAACTAATCTTGACAGCTGAACTGGGTTTGCCAGGAGTGAGAAACTGACCTTCTCTTCAGATTTTAACGAGTTCTGTTCTCCTTCACAGACAGTGAGCCAGTCAACAGAAAACTTCAGGTGTTCTTCGAACCTATGCATCCGATGATTTACAAGTTCTTCCTTTTGTAGATTCTACATCTTCAAAAACAACTAGAGGACCAATTTTTGGTACGGCATTAAGTTATCGTCCATCCATTATCACCAGGTTCTAAAAATTGAAACCTCTCTCCCAAATGTATTCTGATATGTGCTTTAGATACAATGTTCAGATGTGTTTCCTCTGTTTGTTTGTATTCCTTTGTATGGAATTCCAATATCAAGCTGAAAGGTACATTAAGAAGAGGGCGAAAAACGAAAAGAAATTAAAATGAACAATTTTTAATTTGTTAACCTGACTAGGCAAAACTTCAGTTCATTATACAAAGAAACAATTTGGGTCATGACTCTTGAGAATGGGTGCCATTTTTAAAATAATTGATCTCAGACACTAATTTGGTTTGGAACTTTCAATGTAATTCAGTGCTTCCTTTCTTGTCACATTTTTAGCTTAATTTATATTTTATTTCCAACATCTTATATTCATTTTCCTTGACTTCAGTCTACCAAAGAAGTCATTAAGGAAATAGCTGTGTTGGAACTAGAAGTTGTGTATTTGGAGCGCTATCTTCTTTCTCTCTGTATCGGAAAACCTTTGATCAACAAATATCATCCGAATTGAGTGTGGCTCCTGTACAAGATGTTACACCAGAAAATAACAATACCACCTACTGTGATGATCTTATGTCACCTCGGAATTCAAATGGCAAACCACTAAAGGAATGCAATGACATAGTGGAACAACAAAAACTATTGGATTCAAGCATTCATCGTACCTACTCGTCACTGTCTCAGCATTCAACTTGTTCAACTAGAACTTCTCCTCAAACGAAATCTCGAGCTAAAGCTGTAGATTCATACCACTCCTTACCTGTCTCAATGCTAGAGGTAACTGAATAAGAGAAAATCTACCAAACATCTGTTATTTATTTCCTTTTGTTTGTTTCTTCAGTGTTCCTCTGATTAATATTATAGCTGCTGTGGAAATTACGTGTCTCGCTAATGTGTGGTTCATATGTTGCCTCTGCAGCAAGCTCAGAGTGCAACTATAAATGTATGTCCGACAGAACAGATTGAAACCTATTTCTCTGATCAAGTTCCAGAGACACCAAACTGCATTTCGGAGGAGATGATTAAGTGCATTGCAGCCGTGTTTTGTGAACTTGCTGATCCACCTGTTATCAATCATGATCACTCTAGTTCTCCAATCACATCATCATCAACGTATGACTTATCTTCTCACAGTCAAGGTGAAAAGTGGAGCTCAAAACGCACAAAAGTTCCATTTTGATAAGCCTTTCCGCATTGAAGGGCTAGAAGAAATGAGTGGACCTTATTGCAGAATGCTAAAGGTACATTCAATCTGTAGGGATGCAGAGAAGTGAGGAGATGTTGAACATGCACTAAAGAAATTTAGGTTTGCCAAATCCTTAATTATCTTGCGTCATGCTATCTGTCAATTTGTTAGTAAATTTGCTTTCCCATCTGCTGTATCTGGTGACTGAGAAATCAACATATCAAGAAAACAATTGGTAACCAATGCTGTCCTCAGCAACAGAATGACATTACAAAGTCCACTGCGCTTAGATGTGCATGATCTGTAGTTCATATATATTATCCAGGAGTGCAGTAAAAGCTTTTTGGGGATGGAATTTCAACTTTGGTGCCTCTGTTGTGAGCTTTTTGATGAAGTTGTAAATGTCACATTAAATGGGAATTCATTTTTATGCATAGTTTTGAATGATTGATTTTAGTTTGACCTCCACCGTAGATAACCTTTTGCTAAAGGTTGATGGAGAAGCGTTTCCGTTCGAACATGTTGTATGAATTGTGATAGTGAAAATTACTTTAGGCCTCATATATAATTTCTTCTGAATTTGTAAAGATTTCTCATTGTAGGTCACGTATCTACCGATTGGAAGAAGTTGATCTCAGAAAGATGAAACATGAGGAGAAGTTGGCCTTTTGGATTAACGTGCATAATGCACTCGTGATGCATATATGATTCTACAGCCAAGAAAGAGTACATAACCTGATGGTTTGATATTCTTATTGTTCTTTTGCGGTTTTTCTTTGAGTCTTTGAGCATATCCAATTCAACTTATCTGTTATCTTCAGGCATTTTTGGTTATGGGATTCCACAGAATAATCTATAGAGAGTTTCACTGCTACTCAAGGTATCGTAATCGGACTTTTTTTATACAATTTTTTGTAAAAAGCATGGTGCACAATTTTCAATACAAGCTTGTGCATTCTTCAGGCTGCTTATAATGTAGGAGGCCACGCCATAAGCGTAGACATGATACAAAGATCCATTCTCAGACGCAGATTGCCTCGTCCTGGACAAGTAATCTCTCTTTCTGTAACAACTAGTTTATATTAGGACCCATTTACCTTCTGGTACAGACCATATAGAAAAGTTAATTTGTTAGTATATGTTTCTACTAATTTATGATTTCAAATCTACTCTTTTATACTTACTGAGCAATGAGTTTATTTCCCTCCATTGGATGCGGCCGTTGTTTTCCATGAAAACAAAATTCAAGGTTGGAGATGCAGAAAAGCGTATGCAATTGAGCATCCTGAACCTCATTTGGATTTGCACTCTGTTCAGGAAGTGATTCTGACCCTGCGGTACACACCTATCCTGAGTTATTTACACCTTTTTCATACATATATATGCTGAAACTACCAGATAATATCACCGTCCAATTACAAATGATGCAAGTTGTCAACTGTTCATGATACTTGGTAAAAGGGTGGAGGTAGATTAAACTATATGTTGAAGATAAGCACCGCAAATAGGAAGTTTGAAAATTGAGAAAACATAATTCAAAGGTTGGCGAAAGCTTATTAAAAGAGAACTTCCAAAAAGTTATAAAGAAGGCACAGTCTGCTACAAAGTAAATATGTACAAAGCGCTAAAGCTATTCCATTCCAATTGAGTGATAACAAGTCATAACGCTGGCATCTATTTGGAAAACAAACTGAAACTTTCAAACTTGCTAGAGAACCAACCTGCTCAGAAAGTAGATTATGATTGAACTCTGTAATCTTCTTGAGGATCCCATCAAACTGAGCCAGGTCAAAAGCAAGCATTCCTTTCTGGAAACAAAATCATTCAAAGAAAAAGATGCTATAAATATCACACTGATATAACAAATGCCCAAATTTCTTGAGAGACATGAAGAACAAAACCAAAAACACCAAAACAAGTACAAATGCCGAATTTGGGAACCCATCAAGGAAAATAATTGATCTTGAAATAATGAATTCCAGGTAGAACTATGACTACCAGAAGTACAATCTAAGAATAAAGCATTCACAATGCTGACTAAACTCCAGTAAGTTTCAATCCAAACTACTCAGCATCAGCTACAGAAAAATTAAGGGTATAAGAAAATTTGATGACAGTACACAACCTCTGATCTTTTTCCTCTTTTTTCCTTTTCTTTTCTTTGAAGGGGAAAAAATTCTAGCCTGAAACTAACTATGTAGTCAGAGAAATTTGCAATATCTATCCCACTATGCACATATAAAATGTCACAGATAAAATGTTAAAATTCAATCCTTCTTTGTTAATTCGAAAAAGAATCCTCAGACTTATCTTATCTAATGGTTGTCATACACCATGACAGAAAGAGATACAGTTTGGCTGCACAAAGACACAATAAATCTATGTATTCTCTCATGCAAAATTAAATGGAGATGTACATATATAAAAATAATTTCAGAAAAACTCATATGCTTAATCATACACATATGCTGTAATCAACAAGATTAGGAATTTGCTTTGAAGTGCTTGTACGCCCCTTTCCACGAGGCATCTTCTTTGAAGTTGAGTAATCCTCCTCAACGACGCCGTTCAACTGGTAATAATGTGGAGCTATTTCAACCAACCATTCCGGCTTTATCTCTGTGACCTGTCTCATATATTCCTTGGTAGTAAGTACCAGTTCATGGTACAAAACACATCTAGGAAGCACGTGATCTTCCAATGCCATAATCCCTGAGCTGGGGTGTATATGGGCAGTGTGCGGATGTTTGATTGTTCTATAAGACCCATTCTTCTGCAGCCTAGCACAATGAGGGAAGAATCCTGATGTAACGGCCTTCTTTATAGCCTCTAAATCATTTGAGCTACTGAGCTTGATCTCAACCCTCTCCAAGAGGCGCTCGAGTTGATCACGGATGTCTCTCGCTCTTTTCATGCTCCTAACTTGTATATAGTTTTCGTAACACCATTGCGTTGAGTAATTTGCCTCTTTCCATGCATTGTAAACCTTAAGCAATGCAATGTGATCTCCCACATTCCCAGTGTGAAACCTCAACCTTGCAGTGTCAGCATGTACTTGTTTGTCTTTTGGACGATAGAAGATTGAACTACCAGTGGAAAGCATGGCAGCAATGGAGATTACCTCATCTGAGCACTTGTACTTGTCCGAGGAAACGATCATTTTAGATAGCATTGGATCAACAGGGAACTCCGCCATCCGTCTGCCAACTTTAGTTAGCTCCCCCACTTTGTTTAATGCACCGAGTGCAAACAACAATTCCAGGGCTTTCAGTAATGCTTCACAAGGTGGAGGGTCCATGAACTCGAAATTCACCAAGTCATGAATGCCGAGGCTCTTGAGCATGAGAACAACATTGGCGAGGTTAGTCCGCTGCACTTCCGGAACTGTTGTATCATCTAAATCACTGTCATAGTTGTAACTAGTGTATAACCGGAAGCACTTCCCGTGGCCTGTTCGACCAGCCCGACCTGCCCTTTGCATGGAGGATGCCTTTGAGATCGGGGTGACTTGCAGTGACTCCATCCCACTCCTTGGATTATAAGATTTCATCTTGCTGAAGCCGGGGTCAATGACATATTTGATCCCATCAATAGTTAGAGAGGTCTCTGCAATATTTGTAGCAAGGACAACCTTTCTAGCCCCTTCAGGTGTGGGCTCAAAGATTTTAGCCTGCAGCTCCGTGGGTAGGTTTGCATATATGGGACAGATTATAAGCTCGCTAATTTTCGTCCCTAACCCCCTTGTCCTGTGTTTTAATATCTCCTCCGCGGTTTCGATTTCTTCCTGACCAGTGAGAAAAACTAATATGTCCCCAGGCGGTTGTGTCACGTGTACTTGAAGTGCAGCCACAATTGCTGCATCTAGGTAATCAGCCTGCGGTGCTTCCATGTAGTGTATATCAACCGGATACCGTCTCCCAGGGATTCTTAAAATCTTGGCAGAATCAAAGAAGTCACTGAACTTCTCAGCATCAAGAGTAGCACTTGAAATGATCAGTTTAAGATCAGGTCTATATCGTGCAATGTCCTTGAGCAATCCTAACAAAACATCCGTTGACAGTGTTCTCTCGTGAGCCTCGTCCACCATCACCACACTGTAGCTTGCCAAATCTGGCTCACAAAGGAATTCTCGCAGCAGCATTCCATCTGTCATGTATTTCAAAACAGTCTTCTCCGAGGTGCAATCCTCGAAACGGATGGAATAACCGACCTCATGCCCAAGCTTGACACCCATCTCTTGAGAAACCCTGGCAGCAACACTCATAGCAGCAATTCGCCGTGGTTGCGTGCACCCGATCTTCTTTCCTCCCTTAGTGTACCCGGCCTCGTGTAGATATTGAGGTATCTGTGTAGTTTTTCCAGATCCAGTTTCGCCAACAATAATAAGAATCTGATTTTTTTCAACATCTTGGAGCAACCTCTCACGAAATGAGTAGATAGGTAATGTTTTCCTCTCCTCCCGCAGCTTATCCAACTGATGGGTTGGTTGCACTTTCCCGACATCAACATTACCGTTAGCAATCATCTGACCACCCTCCAGTAGTACTGACGCCTTGACAAATTCAATCTGGTCTTCAAATACAAAATCATACTCGTCATCACATTTTCGCCTTTTGTTTTTCGAACCAAACTTCAATGTTGCCTTCCCAATTTGCTGATCCTCCCAAGCTTTCTGTTCTGCAAAAGGGTTCGATTTTTTATCCCTGGCATTCAGGTCATCATCCCAGCAGCGTTGTAAAGCCACCGAGAATCGCTTCTCCTGATTAACACCGCCCTCATGATCGTCATAGGGTTCCGGAATCCTGTAGTACTGATCATGATCATGATCATGACCATGATGAGTAGCAGCCTCATGCTTCGTCGCAAGCTCATATATTTTCTTCTCGTAACTTAATCGATTGTATTCCGCTTCAGTACGCTTAACGTCTTTATACAAGTACTCCTCATCTTCTATAGATTCTCCAAGCTCCTTCAATTTATTTGCCTCCCTTTTCTTTAAATACTCTTGTCTTGAAACTTTTCTTAAAGTTTCAACGTCGCCAACAATATTGCTTCTCCGAATAGCGAAAGCCTCCATTTGCTCTGATAGCTTTCGCGTTGCTGCAGCGTCCCGCTCCCTTATATTACGGTCCAATTGCTCCCTCTCTCTTTGATCGCGCAATCTCTCTTGTTCAGACTCTGAACCATCACATCATCATTTCTTCATCATGTACGGGAAGTTGGTTGTCGTTTAACCCCTCTCTCTTTCTCTCTTCTGTTTTGTGCAGTCTCATCTTCATCATCTTCTCGGCTCAGCACCTTCTTCCTGAACTGTTTCGCCATCTCCAATCCGATTGAAGTTAACCAACGAGGGGATTAGTGTTTAGGTTTCTGGAAATCTGTTCTGGCAGATCTAGCTAGTGAAGTTTTTATTGGAATATGCACCCAAAAAACCACACGTTTAAGGATGGCCAGCCAAAACTGTATGCTTCACACATTTTATTGTAGAGGACTTTATAATATTTATATAGGCAACTGACCGACATAGAGGATTTCCTAAACCAAGTAGGATTTCCTAATCCTAAACCAAGTAAGGATTTCAAACAGTCTTATATAGTCAACTAACTGAAACCCTTTTCGACATGGACTGGATTTCCTAAACCAAGTAGGATTTCAAAGAGGCTCCCGTCCAATAAAAATATATATATATATATATTAGCCCGCTTAAAATGGTAAAATTTAAATTGAAAATAGTTGTCTATATTAAAATGGTAAAATTTAACCTTCAAAATGAAAAATATTTGTTGGTATTTTTTTTCTGCAAGAAATTGAAATGAGAAAATTATGATTTTGGATTAGAATGATGAGCTCCATCTTATGAATAGTAATAATCTTTGTCTATAAAGTACGGTTGGGCCACTGTGCAAATCAGATTTTTGCATTTGGGCCCGGAGTAGTTGTGAGCTCGTCGGAAGGGAGATTTCCAGCGGCGTCCACTAACTCCCTTTTCAACTTGCTATTAATTACACCAGGTTGTTTATTTAGTTAGGTATTTAGTTGAGTTTAAATTAGTTTTAAATTATAGTTTTGTCAATTAGTTTTAATTAGAGTATTAGTTTATTGAATTCGTTTTAATTAGTAATTAAGTAGTTTTAAAGGAAAAAGTAAAATTTAGAGAGGGAAACTATATCCCTGCATTTGAAAGGGGAAAGTAAAATATAGAGAATCATGAGGGCAAGTAGCGTACATAGTTATGCATCATACGATGATTGCACAAATGCACATGAGAGTTTCTTTTTCTTTTTCTTTTTTGTACATGAGAGTTTGAATATTTACAAAATCTAAAGTAACTCACTTGTCAGTATGTCATCCTCCACAACGAGACGCTCATTCAAGACTAATCCTGAACATAACGAATCTTTCCGTAAAGTTTAACATTATCAGCTTTTGTCTTTTCCAGTTCTGCTGTTAACGCTCCTATCCTTTCCTTCAACTGCCTTATTTCCTGATACAACAAAATCAGTCAGCAATGTCAAATAATTGGACCAGTAATCTAGCCGTATGATATGGGAGATTAAAAACCAAAGCAATTATGGATGTTTGAAAATAAACAACGTACTTCTTCTGTCTCTCTATCAAGCGTGTCCTAAATCGATCTCGCTGCTTACAGATAAGCATTGATTTTTGATCTTGGTCCAAGGAAACGTGCTTTTGATCTGCATTCTGATTTAGAAAGGCTATTAGAACAAGATAAATTAATGTGAAACCAAATGATTACTTAACGAAATAGAGTAATATGAAATAGATAGTAAATGTCAAGAACTGTCACTTAACTATAAATTAGCAGTTAGTAGAGAAAGTTCACGAGTTAATTAATCAAAATTTGTGTCTTGTTCTGACAATTAAATTGTCAAAAGGCTCGAAACCAAATAGGCCAGGTACCAGTGATATAATAATTGGGAACAAGTTTGGCAATCATCACCAATGTTGTTGACTGAATATACCAAAGCACTTGCAGTCTAAAACCTGCTAAAACTTACTGGTCATGTTGCTGAAGTGATTCACAGGCATCAGCAAGTGTTGGACATACTCTCGAATTTGCAAAAAGACAACTTCATGTATTTTACTAAGAGTGCATGATATGCTTCAATGAGGACTACCAATAACAATACGATTAACTAGGTGATTTCAAACTTTCTTACACCTTAACGTCATGATATCTCCCAAGAAATAAAAATCTTTGATTGAGGACTAATACTAAAAAAGCAGCCAGGAAAGAAAGGGGTTGCATTATTGCAGCGAAGAGGTATATTTTCGAAATTATTGACCCTATGACTGATGAAATTTTATGCGGGGAAAAAAACTGGTCAAAACATTCAGAAATTTGTGGTGCCAAAAGTTAGCGAAACATAGATATGTAGAGGGGAGGCAGGGAGAGAGATGAGGGGTACCTCAGACACCTCAGTGCTCCTAGCCTCTGAAAGATCCCAGTCATCAAATAGGATTCCTTTCTTCTCCTTGGAACTATAGCCCTGCATTAGAAAGGGAAAAGTAAAGTTTAGAGAATCATGGGGGCAACTAGCGTACATAGTTATGCATCATACGATGGTTGCACATATGTGCACGAGAGTTTGAATGTGTTTATGTCAATACTTAGCTCATTGTATATTTATAAAATCTAAAGTAACTCCATTTGTCAAAATTTTAACTGAAAAAAAAAGTAACCGCTGACGTAAGCATTTAAAATAACAATTGATAGAGAACTTGAATTTTATTCATGTAAAATACATATATTATACATCATAGATGGACTATAGTATTAGTGTACTCAATAATGCCAGTTACCATTTCAATTTACCAACATGACCTAATCATTCCAGCCTATTTTCACAGGATAAATGGATTCCCATTGTAGACTGATAGACGACATACTAGAAACAGTAACACACCGTAGTGAATTTATTCCGGTCATCGTGCAAAGTGAATGCAATTGGACGGTTAGAAATAGTTTTTAGTTTCCTTGCAAGCAACTATGTCTTTCGAATTTCTCCAAACAGCACAGAAAACAAATCCAAGAAAAATACTGAACAATAGAAAAACTCAAAAACTTTATAAAATTAAAAAATAACTTTTGATAACACTCATGAAACTGAAGCTAAAACAGGCAACTTCTGAGCTAAAGAATGTAGAGAAAGATGGCATTACCTGCAAAATTTTCACCTTTTTACGCAAATCATCAACCAGTTTTGTTGTTGGCCTACCCTGAAGCTCTTTCTTTATCTCCTCGAGAGCAGCTTCCTTAATTAAAAGGCAGAAAATAAAATTATTAGAGGAAAAGAGAAGAAATTAAAGAAAACTGTGGTACAGAAGATGAGCTGGGAGCTCAATTATATAACACAGGCCATCTGATGAGAGGGTGGCGATTGCATGACTTCAGTTTCTTGAGCATCTACAAAGCAAGACTACCTATGTAGCACTGAAGCAATAAAATTAGTATACCTTTTCAATGAGCAGTGCGTTCAACTTCTTGATCTCGTTCAGGTGTTCCTCTCTTTCACTTGATAATGTTGTTTCAATATTGTGCAGTTCCATGTTGAGTTCAGCGATGATCTTCTCTTTGGCAATTAAAGAATTCTCAAGGATGCTATATGAATCTGAAGTATCACTGTAGCACAGCAATAAACTTAAGATATAAAAAGAGAACCCAAAGACAATAGAACCAATCAATATAAAGACTTAATCCCAATGGAGGAACAGAACACTATAGATACACCAAACGAACTAGTGCATTGCAATTTGCGACTAACGTATTTGATGCATATGAAGAATGAACGAGAGAAGATAGCAGAAACTCTCATTCAATCAGTTACTTCCATCACTAGAATATTGGAAGAAGTTCTTTTCTATTGCTTTTTTTTCTTCTTCAAATAAGTTCTTAATTCTACCAATACTATGCTTAGTTTCTTAGAGCAGCAATATATTTGACATAGAATATAATTCATGGAATTTTGCAATAAAATTTACTTAACAAACATTATGTATTTTAAAGATTAACAATTCTAAGTTTCTATGGAAGGGCCTTTCTATTTTTGCTGTTCATGGATTAAAATAACTACCATCTGAAAGAAAACGAAAATAAATTGAAACTGTAGTCTCCAGGGAGATAGAAGTACAAGTAAAACTCTTAAGTACCTCACCTTTTTTTATTCTCAGTGTCTTCATTTGCTGTGTCCAATTTGAAGCGCAGAAGTCCCTGCAAAATGTTCAATGAAAAATGGGGCTTCAACAATGAAGAACCATTTATTTCAATAAGCAAAATCGAGAAATTGAATAAAGAATGATTGTGGCAGCCTGGACCTAAACAAACAATGAAAATTGACAATGTATGATCCATTTGTACAAAAGAGTATGAAACTACAATGGAACAGCTATAAATTAAAAACTTTTGGGTTTCGCACACACCTTCTCCCTCTCAAGCCTAAGAAGCCGTGTCTGAGCCTGTTCAACTTCATCCATCAGAAGATTGACCTCTGATTGCTTGGTTGCCCTCTCTTCATATGAAATCAGTAGATAAAACATGAGATGCTTCAAGAAAATTTATCATATTTGCTTGAGAGAAAGATGACCTATAAAATATGATATCAGAGGATCGTGCAAATGTATTAAAGATGTTCTAGAGAAGAAATCAGGAAATTTAGCACTCACCAGCAGACTCCACAATTTCTTTTTGCCTGTCCCTGCCTGATCCTAGGCAAACAGCAGATTCTTTGAAGCATGTTGCTTCAAAAGCGCACTCTGATAGAATGAACCGAGACCCAAGAGGCGAACTCTTTGAAGAGTGTAATATAGTTTTTGTAGGCTTCTCCTTTTTGTGGATTGGGAACCCTATCATTTCGACCCCGCTTTCCACCATTAATACAGCTCTCTCATCCTTGGACATACACAAGGGAATAAAAGAGGCTGTAAAGGAATATTCTGCTGCTTCCTCAATAATGGAAAGAGTTTCCCACACTCCCCCATCCTTTAGTAACCACAATATCACCTTGTTCTCAACTGGATTAAAGAGAGACATGCATATCTGGTTTGAGAGTACCGCAAGACTCACATTTTCCATGGTGATAGCCTCCTTTGGCAGTCCAAAATTCTGAAACCTCTTCTTCTTAAGGTCAAAACATATCACAACACCACTTTTTTCTTGAGAACTACCAAGGCCCTTCCAGTAAAGCTTTCCATCCACAAACCTCCCCCATTCGTTGCCACAAATTTCAAAAGTGTCGTCCGAGAGATGAATGGTGGTCCAAGATTTCGACTGTACTGCAAAGAACTCCACCTTCGCTACCTTTGTGTGCCCGAATCCTCCTCTGGGTTTAGTTAGAATAGTTGGCAGGACCTTGATCAGATAGTAATCATCCTCTGTGTAACCGAATCCATATGAACCCAGTAATGGTGTATCCTTAATGGTAATGAAAGTCCCATTACAAGGATTCCACAACAGCATTTTGTGATAGTTTCCCAGGCAAATAATGCCATTGCAGCAGCCAAACAACATCGGCAGTACTTTAAAATGGCTAGGGATATGGACTTCAATTTCAGTGGGTGTGCCACCCAAGCGCAATATGGTATGTCGTGAGCCTCCATATGAAATAAAGATAGGATCTGGTACTTCCATTAGAAGATTGACCTCGGATTGCTTGGTTGCCGTCTCTTCATCTGAAATAAGTAGACAAAATATGAGATGCTTCAAGAAAATTTATTGTATTTGGTTGAGAGATAGATGACCTATAAAAGATGATATAAGAGGATCTTGCAAATGTATTAAAGATGTTCTAGAGAAGAAATCAGGAAATTTGGCACTCACCAGATTGAGCACGAAGCTCGAACAATTGACTTTGAGTTGCTTCTGTCCTAAATTCTTCAAGCTCAACTTTCATTTTCCCATTCTCAGATTCTAATTCAGACAATTTCAGATCGTGCTCCTGCAGGAGATGAATACAAGTTTACTAATGAAACATAGAGACACAGCACACAGCTAAAGAGCAGTGAGTGCATAGGAGCACACACGATACAACATGTAGTCAACAAATGATGCAGGATTTTGATTCTAAAACTTTTCCAGTTCATCTATATGAACAAGCAACCACTGATTTTCCATTGCTCAAACAACACTAATGAATCAATGATATTTGAATTGGACTCGCAACTGTAATCATACACTTGCATTTGAGAGTTACGGGATTCTATTTAACGCCAAAATCCTGCTCTTCTAATCCCCAAATCTTTTGTTGATGAAGAACTCAAATCCAGCATCAATTTTTTTTTAACTTTAAATCAAGTTTAAATAGAAAAACAACCCACCACTATGGCCTGCAATGACCATAGAGCTGACCAAGCACCGAAATATCCTGAGGTAGGGGGAAGGTTTTTTTTCCCCCTCAATTGTTTGGAGGGAAAAATTGGATTTCAAAATTTACCAAAGACATAAGTGTAAAGAACATATATATGCTGAAAGTACCAGATAATACAACATCCAATTACAAATGATGCAAGTTGTCAACTGTTCATGATACTTAGTAAGAGGGTGGAGGTAGATTAAAATATATGTTGAAGATGAGCACCGCAAATAGGAAGTTAGAAAATTGAGAAAACATAATTCAAAGGTTGGCAAAAGCATATTAAAAGAGAACTTCCAAGAAGTTATAATGTAAATATGTACAAAGGGCTAAATCTATTCCATTCCAATTGAGTTATAACAAGTTATAACGCTGGCATCTACAGCAATATGTCTATTTGTAAAAAAAAAAAGTTTGGAAAACAAACTGAAACTTTCAAACTTGCAAGAGAACCAACCTGCTCAATATTGCACTCTGAAATCTTCTTGAGGATCCCATCAAACTGAGCCATGTCAAAAGCAAGCATTCCTCTCTGGAAACAAAATCATTCAAAGAAATAAATGCTAAAGTATGACACTGATATAACAAATGCCCAAAACCAAAAACACCAGAACAAGTAAAAAATAAATAAATTTGGGAACCCATCCAGGAAAAGAATTGATCTTGAAATAATGAATGCCAGGAAGAACTATGACTACCAGTACTAGAATCTAAGAATAAATCATTCACAATGCTGACTAAACTCTAGTAAGTTTCAATCCCAACTACTCAGCATCAGCTATAGAAAAATTAAGGGTATAAGAAAATTTGATGATGGCACCTCTGATCTTTTTCCTTTTCTTTTCTTTGAAGGGGAAAAAAACTTCTAGCCTGAAACTAACTACGTAGTCAGAGAAATTTGCAATATCTATCCCACACTGCCCTCAGAACTGCAAACTCCCGAGGATATTCATAAAATCATAAATGAAGTAACTTCAGAATAATTTCAGCTGCACAAATGGATCAACACTGCTCATTTCTAGAAGCTAGTTCAAAATCATTCTACACTAATTTAAGAGTATTACACTACTTGCCTTCTCAGATATGCTTGGCTTCCAAAAACCCATCTATTTAGTTGGATTTTCAGATGGTACAAAATAATCGAGTAACAGCACGTAAGTTTATACACACAACAATTGCTATATTAAATCATTTATCATTAAGTTTAAAATCAGTAACTCACTCAACTGAGCCCTAGTCTCAACCACATGGGTATGCCAAGCAATCTCATGTCAAACTTGGTCTTTATAGAGAACACTATTTTAGAATTATTGAAGCTAAAAGCCTTCATTAGTATGCAAAGTGTACAGAGCACAGATCAAACACAGAACCTAAATATGATTGGCCAATACTTTTTTATCAACTTAACCTGTGCATGGAAATTTATGCATCCCAAACCTTAAGAACAAGAGCTGCAAAAGCCTACCTTAGGAATATGTTTGAAAGTAGGTTTTCCAGAAGCTGTAACCAGAAGAAAAATAAAATAAAATAATTAGAAATCAGGTATTGACATAGCTTATAGGTCAATTTAATTTTAAAAAAAATGGCATCCCAAATTCAACTAAAGAAAAAGAAATGCAAAAGGATACATACAAGATTGCCCAGGTACATAAGCACTAGCTGAAATGGGGGGAGAAAAGCAAGTACTTAGTCAAGTGAAAAGCAAACAAGAACACAATTTAACACATGAATCACCACCATATCAAGATTAGATGGTCAACAACAGAAAACTTACAACCAGTATAGGGATCGCGAAATGATGGATCAAGTGTGAAGTCTTTCTGTCCAGTATTTTGGAGAATGAAAGCTACAACCTGTTCCCGGTAGGAAAGAGGAAGATTCTCCTTCAGAAGCCACTTGTCGGCAGCATCATATGGATTATCTGAAGATAAACAACTGAGTGCATGACTAATATTCTTGAAATAATGTTGTTGAATAACACCAACTAGCTAGAACTGTCGAGAAAGATAAGTGTTCTTTATTTGTGAAGTTCTCAATTTACAATCAATATAATCATAAACCTACAAGATTCCAAGATCACAAACTAAACATTATTGATTATTATAGAAATTAGTTTCCTAATAAGCAAAATTATCTATGAAAATAAAATAAAATATTGTTTCAATGACAAAAAACTTACAATAGCTGTTAAAAAAATTTGCTTTTAGTCTTCTCTTGATCAGATGAATGCGAGAAACATAGGAGATAGATGTAGTCATTTAGAGTTCATAGATTCTCTACATCTGTAAATGCATACATTGTGTTTATTGGGGCCTTTTCTTGTCCCTCTATTTCGTTGATATAATCGATTTACGTGATCAAACAAGTTTACTCTACAGTTCAGTCTTCTAGATTACTTGACATGCGGTTTTACTAGTTCAAAAGAATACAATTATACATATTGTTAAGAACTTAGCAGAAGCTCTCACTTGGAAGCTGCCATGGAAACCATTTAATGCAGTAAAAAGTATTATACTTTACTAACATAATCCTACGTCAAAAAGACTTGTCGTCCTTAACTGAAATAATTGAAACTACAAATCTGTAACATTTAAAACAATAAAAATGTATGATAACACAAAATGACCAGCAGAGGCCAAAAAGGCAGTAGAAAAGAGAAAAATTGAAATTGCACCTGGAATCTGTAAGGCCTCTAGCCCAGGTAATTCTTCCAATTTCAATCCTCCAACCCTGTTCCTAAAAGAAACAAATAATTACATAAATCCTAATAATAAAGGTAAAGAAGATGAAACAATCAACAGTATATACAGATAAATGAAGAACTTTGGAATCCAAAAAAATAAATGGGTACTGTGAAAGAGCATGCAATGAAAAGTGAATTGGATAGGTGGCGAGGCTCTAGATGTTTTATAATTTAACATAAGGCTTCGAATTCCAGATGTGGGATTCAATATTCTCAGCAGATAGCATGTGATACACTTCCATAAAGGAAAGGGGAAAAACATTAACTCAATACTACACAGAGAGAGAGAGAGAGAGAGAGAGAGAGAGAGAGAGAGAGATTACTACAAGAAAACATATGACTATTAGGTAACCCTTACAGAAGGAATTTTTAATATTATAAGAGATTATAGTCAAAATAATCATGGAGCATTTAGGCATAGCAGGTTCATAGCTGTTACATCACATACACGCAACAAGAAGATGTTAATACCTGCTAATTTTGTGTTGAGTAAGCTGGGAGAAATATAACTCCACTTCTAGGGGGTCAGCAATTTTATCCTGCTTTACTGTCCAGATACGTACGACTCCATCACAACATGCTGTTACAATATCCCCATTTTCTAAGAATTTTGCATCCCAAACACAGCCAGGATGCTCTATGCTCTGCACGCAAACTCCATCTGAAAAGGACATTATTTCCCACTTAAACTAAACTGATCACTTATAGCTAGACTCAAGACTGTAAAACTGATGCTAATGCACTTACAAGGAATATAAAACTGCTAATTAACATTTCTGGTGCTTTCTACAAAAAAAATTCAAGAAAAAATCTCAATGTGCAAGAATCCCTGGAGTAAGTGTGTGAATCTTTGTTTTTACTCCCCACAACCAATATGCAAGCAAGAACTGCTTGTATTATTACCAGGTTTTAAAAAAAATTACAATCAGATCTCTCATGCATGTTTTTACTCCACACAACAAATATACAGCAGTCACCTTTCCATATCTTAGTAAAACAATCTTTGCTGCTGCTGACTATTAATCCAGATGCATGTGAATCAACTGAATATACAATTGAAGTATGACCAACCATCTCCATTAAAACTTCACCGCTTAGAGCCCATAACCTGATGGAACTGCAGATGCCAAAAAGTATTAGTTATGGAGAGCTTCATTCCATTTCACTTTTTTTGGGGCGGGGTGGCAACAAGGGGAAAAGGAAAGAAACTAAGACACGAACCAGCATACCCAAGTAGAAATGATAGAGCATTTATTATTTAGTAAGTTTACAAACAAGACATTTGCTAGCAATAAATGTAAACTTTAAAGCATAAATCTCAATTAATATATCAAGCACAAGAGAGAGCAGCTCAGACTCAAGGTTAATCAGACAATGTGGTCGAACTTTTCTTAATAACTAACACATGTAAAGAAATATAAGTCAATATACTCAACATGCTCCAAACATTTTAATTATTGTCAAACTTTTCCAAAAATAAAAGGTACATACATACTCTATGCTTATTCATGTATGAAAATATCTTCATAATAATACACGATCATGTTGAGACTCTGAGCAGTAGTTATGATACATTGTACAATAAGCAGCCTTTTTAACAGCTCCAACTTCATAGCAGAACCAAAATTCAATCATTCATTTTTCAATGCTTCAGCTCAGTAGATAAGCTCCTAGTTATAGTTTCTAACAATAGAGATTTCTCGATATGATTTATGTACGTTATTTTCAATAAACAAATCTATTAAATATTCTATTTGCATTTTTTTTATTCTTGCTTTATTTTGGATGTCCTTTTTATTTTGACAACATAGTAAATTAAACACTACTCGTGTCCAACAAACAATAAGACATGCCTTCAGGGTTATGTTCATTTAAACTATATCCTCAAAGCAGAACCAGCATTACTAATATAAAAATTTACAAATGCAACAACAAGCTCACCCATCATGTGAAGCAGAAAGAATTCCCAATCCAGACATCACTGCCAAACCTCTTACAGTATCTGCACAATGCATTAGTATGTATAGATCATAAGTAACTGCAAAACAATCTTTGCAAGTCCTTTTTTCTAAATAGGGCTGTACATTTGATTCTAAAATGTTAAAATTTTATAAATTTATAAATAAACATAAACATATAAATTTATTATTATTATTATTATAAATAAAAAATATTAATATATAAGCTACAACGTCGAATATGACCCGACACTTATCGCTCAGGACCTATAAGATGGCCTAATAAAAGTAACATAAGAAAACACAATTACCTGTATGCCCAACAAAAGTGTGGGTGCATGTATTTCCTCTCCAGAGTTTTAAAACAGTATCACTTGAACCTAGACAGCAAACGGATTCAACATCATTACAAGAAATCCAATGGATAAGACACTTTGCTATATGTGAGGGAACGAGAGAAACCACATGCCATTTTTTATTTTCAGAAATACAGTATCACTTAACAGACACTGAAGTAGACACCTAAGCATGGCCCACAGCTGCCTTCTCTTTCCTTTCCATTACAAACGAAGCGATCCACTTTCAAAAGTATACAAAACAAAACAGTTTTTGGGACGCTTACCATGGCATAGCTGAGTTATACTGTTTGCATTATAGCAATGACATTATAGTATCCATTCTAGAATTCACAAAACTAACATGGTTCCCATTGACACTATGACAAACTTGAAGTCTCAAATGAACTACTGTGCCACTAGGGCTCATGATTAGTTACAACCAACTTTCAAATTTCTCACTGCCAAGGAGCCAGGAACTCCCATCCAAACAATGAGAGCTTACAAAGGCCCAAGAGTAGACGGTTGACTAGTGTCCTTCTACTCACTTTTAACAAAAATAGATACACACAAAATGAACTGTATAAGGATTATAAGTCAGAGAAGGGATTATTAAAAAGGAGGTCCAGAAATTTAGTGAAGCCAACACCTCAATACTTTTAGGGGAAAAAGAAAAGAAAGATCGCAACAAGTGAATAACCATACCCGTGACAAGCTCGCCCGAAGGAAGCTTTATAACTGCTTGGATCGGTGCCTTATGAGCCTCCCAGGATTCAACTAACTGGCCTTTCCTCCACCGCCTTAAAGTACTGTAGAAAAGACAAAAAAAAAAAAACCATAGCTTAATAGATAGGAGTAAAACCAGCACAGTACGCCTAGGAGAAGGTCCAGGGCCAAAAGTTTATATATTATAACTAAATACAAATGTAAGACCAATCTATATTAGCGAAACAGGCAACATAGATTTAGCTAGAAAGATTTACTAATTTCAGATGGAGACTCCAAACCAAATTATTTTTCTAATAAATTTGCTTATTCGCAAAATTAAGATAGCATAAGAATCAATTCTCGAAAACAGCATGTTTTCACAAACAGCATTGAAGGTTACAACATGTAAAAGCTCGTACAACCCATCATCATGCAGCAACTTTAGAATAAGGTAAAAAGTAAAATCTCACCAGTCCACAGAAGATGAGACAATGTCTCCATTATCCAAAGCGAGACCGGTAATTGGCAACTGATGGCCCATGAGAGTTTGCACCATCTCCCCAGTCTTCAAATCCCACACCAGTGCCATTGTGTCCATGCCGCCTGACACAATTCCGCCATCTGGGTATTCCTCATTGGGCGAAATCCACACCAATGGACCAACAAAACTGGTGTGGCCCAGCAGAATCTTCGACTCCGAGTACAGCCATTCATCGGAAGGGTCCAAGGACCATAGCCTCACAGTTCGATCACGTGACGAGGTGGCTATACCCACATTGCCGCAAATACAAATTCCACGAACCTAAATTCATTGTCCATCGTTTTTTCAGTAAATTTCAAGTCAATGTGGGTCTCAAATAGTACAGAATTGATCATTCAAGAGTAGGATTGTAGATTCAAATAAATTGTGTGCAAAAAATGAATGGGTTTTGTGGGTAAAAGATCTTACATCGTCTTCATGGCCTCGGAGTTGGCAGCGCAATTGGTACTCCTTGAAATCTATGTCCATAAGAGAGAGAAAGAGAAGGGGGAGGGGGGGTTGGTTAGGTAGTGATCAGAAAGGGGTTTTACTTGAAGTGAAGTTTAGAAGTCGAAGAGCAAAATTACATAATCTTTCGATGTAAACAAAGTACATTTAGTCTGATCATGAGAATATAAAACGGCATACCTCTAGTGCTCTCTCTGCAAGCTTCGGCCTATTCTTCTGTCTGTTTTCTTGATTTTCAGCTATCCTGAGCCCTTTCTCATCCAGTTCACTTTTTTCTTCCTCTAAATCAAATTCTGTCAATACATAAAGAAACAATCAGCCATTAATAAATAGTTGTTACAATGATGTTCCTGTTTCATTAGTTCCGCAACCCAAATACCTTGCTCATCACAGAAGTCAGTCCATGAGGTGGCATCCCAATCTTAACAAACGCTAAACTAAACTGAATGGTTTTCCAACCTTCATTTATGAATACTTTTTAGTGCCATTATGCAAATTTCAACCCCTTCAACAATTTCTTATCGATAAACTCATCCCACTCTCACTATGTGATTTAGTTAACTTTTAATTCAACACTTAATAATTGTACACAAGACGCGCGATAAAGCCCAATAAAATTAGCTGATTGCATCATTGCTGTAAATATGAACAAATTGTGCGTGAGCGCTTACAATCATACGTACATACGTATTTATATATGATCCAAATGAAGCATAAAAGCTAGTTTTTACTTCTATAGCTGGTAACATATAATCCAATCAGTAACATTTAGACGTGACCGTACAAAAGCAAATTGCAGAGCAACATGAAGAAAAAAATTGTGGATCCTTATAGAGCAAACATTCTTATATTCTTCAAGCAAAACCGCAACTCTAGGCTTCAACTGAAAGCTTAAACTAAAACTATCACCAAATTGAAATATACCTTTCCAGAAATTGGAGACGACGGAGATGGGAGAAGAGGAGGAGCTCGATTTGTCTCGGTTGGATTCGCCTTCCGGAGCCTCCATTTGCACTGACTCGGACCTTTACGGCCTGAAACGGCACATCGTTCTCTGAGCTCGCAATTCAGTGAGATACCGAAATGGAAGAGAGAATGATCTGAGAAAAAAAGAGCTTTGGATTTTGGTTATTTAATGGCTTCTCATCTAGCAATGCTTATTGTTGCCCGCTACTTGGAACTTGGAAGCGAAGCAAATGACTATTCATGAATTAAGAGAAAAGAAAAAGAAAAAAGAAGTGAACCAAATGGCTTTTGGGTTGGGTCAATAGAGAAATTATTGTTGGGCCTAGTGTTGGGTCAGTAGAGAAGTGACCGGCTTATTCTGGCCTACTTATCGTGAAAATTTATATTTCTCATGTCGTGATTCTTTTCTTTTTTCTTTTTTCTTTTTTCAATACATACTTTATTTTTGGATTGCTAAACTGAGTAATTTAAATTGAAAATAGTTGTCTTTTTTTTTCTTTCTTTTTTTGAGAGAGAGAAAATAGTTGTCCATAAATGGTAAAAATGCAAGGATTGGAATCATGGATGGACTGTTACTTCAAAATAAAAAAATATTTGTTGGTCTTTTTTTTGGCAAAACTTACAACGTGTACAATTTCAGATTATGTTTCTTCTCGGCATAAAGACAAAACCTAGAAATATCACGAACTAGCGTTAATTAAGTTATTTTTTTAACTTGATTTCTTTTTTGAATCTTTAGAAATATCACTTGATATGTGTATACAGAGCTTCTTCATACTTTGAAAATTCTCCTTTTCTATTATTTGACGTTTTCTTTCCCCAAATCCTCTTCTCAAACCTCTCATTCCTCTTAGCTGAACCCAAAATGAGTTTTCTCTCTCATTTTGAAAGCGAGCCTGTTTGAGATTGCTTTTGAAATGAGAATTCATTGTGATTTGATTCAACTAGAATAAGAATCCGAATTTTGCATTGTATTTTCTGTCTCTTTTAAAAAAATATATATAGAATAAGAATCCGAATTTTGCGTATGTGGATTAGGACAGTTAGGACAATTGGACAGAGCAGTGATCTCGCTCCTTGCACCCAAGTTCGAATCCTCATTTACGTAGATTAGATTAATTTATTGTAATTTAGACCATCGCTTGTATATATAAGAAAAACAAACTATGAATTTGCAATTAGTTTATTAGTTTTCATGCATTCAAAGCAAACTATACATCTGTCAAAGATAAACACGGATAGCGCCCTCCATCTTTGTCTCAACTCTCAACCATGCGGCAAATATGCTCAACTTCTGATCTTAAATTAAGAAGTTACCACTCTTTTTCTTGAGCCCGAATAAAAAAAGTTACCACCAATTGGGAGGTTGCTTGGCAAATATTATAAGAGCAATCCAGTTGGAGTGAAAGATCATTTTAACAACTTTTTCTTTGGGAAATGACAATCGGAAAGCCAAGCTTGTCTCATAGACATGGTTTTTATCTAACTACAATAAAAACCCAATTTCTTATGCTGAACTCTTCACATTAATGTTAAGAGGCCTACCTTCCATTGAATTACATTCAGACATTGTTAATTTCGCCTTCCTTTTTTAATTAAACTTTTTGTCGTCTGTCGGTTTTCAGAACAAGAAGAACCACAACATAAAATTGTAAACCACAAGATATCCTTCATCCCCTTCATCACTCACAGTCTCAAGTACTTTCGGAGTGTAGAGAAACTGCCTTGGCAAAAATGGGAAGCCATGAAACATCAACTCTCTGCACAATTGCTTTGAGGCTATCCAATACCAAGATTGATGGGCAGTTGATATTATCATATCAGGAAGCTCTCCAGGGTGATGCAGACTTGCAATGTTTTGAAAACACCCTCAAAACCCACATCAAGGCGGTCATCAACACCTTCCGAAACGGAGGCCCTTCAACTGGTTTCTTCAAGCAAGTCACAAAATATTTGCGCTATTTGAGCGAGCAGAGCGTCCACGCACTCTTGAGATGCAGAGTGATTGGGAAAAAGAAGCTTAATAGGGCCAGTGAGGAAAGATTTAAGCTTCTCGTCGACGAGTACACGAACAACAGCTCGCAGATGCTGGATTTCTGTTCTGAATTATATAGGTTCCTAAAGGCAGCTCGTGACACGCATTCATATATCAAATACGTGACTCAAGACTGCTTTGCAACGGAGACTGCCAAGGGAACACGCCACTACATGAGGATTTCCGAGAGGTTGAAGAATCTCAGTGTCTCTGGTGATGCCTATGGCAACTATTCTTCTGCTGAAAGGTTGCTCGAAAAGGTTGAGTGTTTGCGCAAGCAGCAGGAACAGATGCTTGAGAAGTTGAGAGTTCAAAACGAGAAGCTTGAGAAGAAGGAGAGCTCTGCTCATACTTGGCGCAAGGTCACCATTATACTGTTCGTTGTTGCCGTGGCCGGGTTGCTTATTTCTATGATTGTGACTGCAGTTCTGGCTGTTCCAGCTGTTGCGCCAGCTCTTGGCGCCGCTTTCGTCCCAATGCTAGCAAGCGCAGATTGGATTACCAATTTATTTGGAACCTTTCAAATTGCTTGTAAGGATCAGCAAGGTGAAAATGTGTGCATACAAGCCGGAACTAGGGTTTCCATTAAGGAGTTGGGGGACATAAAGTTTCTGATTGATAGGGTTGTTAATGAGATTGATTCACTCTTGTTCGCTCCAAGCTCCACAATTAAGGAGCAAATAGATTTCACAATGAAGGATATTAAGCTTAAGCTGGAAACGTTTATGAGGGAAATTGAGACTTTGCACGAGGAAACAAACAAATGCACCGATGAAATACGCAAGGCAAGGGATAAGGTTGTGAAGAGCATCAAAATTCTCAACAACAGATAAATTAAAGGAACTTTTTAAAAAAATCAAGACTAGCAAGGAGATCTACCCCTCTTTCCAAGAAAAAAAGAAGAAGAAAAAAAAAAGCAATTTGTATAGAATAAAACTTGCCAAAAAATTGAGGTGTGTAGTGCCATCATCTTTGGTTGCTTTTGTTTGTACTGATGCTACTAGTATTGCTCCCCAGTAAATTTTACTATTAAAAAAGAATTTCCATTTCATAATTAATATTTTCTATCGTTTTTGATTCATTGACTTTCCTCTTTCCATGGTAATAAATTAAAGTTGGTAATTGGTGGATTATCTACCGAACGTACTATACTGTATAGATATTTATAAAAATACCCAATCCTAGACATGTATTTATAAAAATACCCAATCCTAGACATGTATTTATAAAAATACCCATGCACTATTTAAACATAGAAACATACCCAAAATCAACCCCACAATCAACAATTGTATATTTTTTGGGTGTGTTTATAAATAGGTTTTGAGTGTGTGTAATAATGGATTTTGGGTATGGTTATAAAGTGTTTTGGGTGTTGGGTATTTTTATAATTTCAGCCCCCATTTTGGGTATTTTAGTGAAACTCCCTATACTATATTGCCCTTGAATTGGGATTTTGAATTGATAAATTGCGACCCACTTTGCATTTATTATTTATTTTTCATGACTATTTTGCTCTTGAAGGAAAATAATTAATGGAAACAAATTAAAAGTTCTTGATTTAAAGCATTGTCACTCTTAAATTTTTAATTTGAATTTTGAACATTTAGGGCTTAAAAAATCATAACTCATATAGACAAAAAAAAAGTTGGTTTTCTAAAGTATAATGCACATAAGATAAATTAATCTACCTTGCCAAAAGGTCAAAATGAAGAACATGTTTTTACATGAAGAAAACATAAATGGGTATCGAGTAAGGGGATCCCCGAACTTTAAAAATCCCAAACATGTATGGGGCGGGGATGGTATTGGCGTCCCCATCCCCATACCCGACCCGAAAACATTTATGTTTATATTTAAATAAATAAATATATAATTATAATATTTATGTTTAGCCCTAAGTTAACCTCCCTCTCCTAATTCTTCCTAATCTTCTCTGAAATTTCATATTGATGTGATTTTGAATAGTTGAGTTGAACTTTATAGTTAATTTGGATGCGTTGAATGATAATTTAATATGAAATTTAATGTTAAAATGTATGATAAATATTTTTTTATGCGAAAAAAATCAGGGATTCAGGGCGGGTATGGGGGATAGTCCCCCGACGGGGACGGGGATGGGGATTCCCTGAAACCTATTAAATGGGGATGGGTTCGATGACGGGGGCGGGGATGGAGAACGGGGACAGGGATGGTATTGTAGTACCTAGCCCTTACCCGACCCGTTGCCATCGCTCTCTCTCTCTCTCTCTCTCTCTCTCTCTCTCTCTCTCTCTCTCTCTATATATATATATACGGTCCCCTTCTATTGAGGGACACCATTTAGGGTACTCTACGTATTTTTTTTCAACAATCCAAAAGCACCTATTTTTTAGGTCTTCATTCATAGATCATCCTTGCAAAAAATTAGACAAATCGGAAATTGTTTCGATATCCAATTGTGTCCTACAAAATCAACGAACACAGTGGTTTAAGAAAGTATTAAAATTTCAATAATTCAATTGAGGGCTAATATCGAATTCAAGTGATTTTTTGTAGAGATGATCTTTAAATGAGTATCTACAAAATAGACATTTTGGATTAGTGAAAAACAATGCAGAGTGGGCCTTACAAGGGGTGTCCCTCAAATAATATTTGAGGGATCCCTCAAACAAAGAGATATATACGTATATATAGTACAGCCGCACAACTATACTATTTATTAAAGGAATTAAAACAAAAGAAACACCCATTCGAGCCGAGCGGCTATACTATATTTTTTTTTCTAAAAATCGTGTCTAGCCGCTCGGCTATACTCATTAGTTTTTTAAAGGCAGAGCTGCTGCACAGCGCCTAGGCGTCATGTGTCAAAATAGGTATTGCCAGAGTATAGCTGTGCGGCTATACTATTCGCGTATAGCCTTGCAGCTGTACTATTTTTATATATATAAAAAAAATGAACCCCTAGCGATTAGGTGCCATGTGTAAAAATAGTATAGCTGTACGGCTTTACTATTTTTTTTAAAAAAAATCGTAATATAGCCGCACGGCAATACTATTTAATTCCATTATATTTGAAATAGTGTTTAGGGGACACGTGTCCAAACTAGTATAGCCATGCGGCTATACTATTTTTTTAAGAAAAGAATTGTCGTATGGCCGGGCGGTGGTACTATTTAATCAATAAAAAATTAAGAAAAAAGCACCCTGCTTGTTGCATTAGCTTATACTTTAGAGATATTAATTTGCTAGTTTCACCATATTCAAAGTAGATATTAATTGGCCACTATATAATATTTTAATATATATTATTTTTATTCAAATTGTCACATCCAGAGTGGCTTTGCCGTAGCACGACATTGTCCGCTTTGGACCCCCCTCTCTGCCCTCAAGGTTTTGTTTCTTGGAACTCACAAGCAACTTCCTAGTGAGTCACCCATCCTAAGATTGTTCTAGCCCCAACTCGCTTAACTTCGGAGTTCCCATGAATTCAAAGCCAGTGAGTTCCCAAAAGGCCTCGTGCTAGATGGAGGCGGGCATGTACAAATAAGGCACATCATCCCCTCTCCGTTGGTCGATGTGGGAAGTTACAACTATATTTTATTTTCTCACCACACTAATAATTCTCACCACACTAATAACATGGCAGTAACTCTCAATATGGTGGTGCATGAAGTTGTTAAGGCCCAAAAAAGTCACGGGAAGCCCAAAAACATTTAAAGCCCAATATAACATATAATGTTGGTCATGCGTTAATCCAAGCTGTGTTTCGGGAATTAATTTATTAAATAAATATAGAAATAGTGTACATGTCATGCCAAACCAATAATAAATTTTTCCTATGCCAATCACCTACAAAGCTCACATAAACCCAAGTTATGTGGTTTACGGGGCTTGCATGAGGGATTATGGTGTGGAAGGTTACGAAGGTCCACAAAAGCTCTTGGATAATGGAGACTATGGGATAGCTACCTAGGAGCACCAAAGCCCAAGCCCATTACTTGGAGTTCTCCAATGTGGATAAGCAAATGAGATATTCTTCAAGCACTCCCTATTGCCCACTGGAAACAAGCCAATTCTGACACTTCTTTTTACCCATAGGAAATAGTCATTTTCCAATGCTTAGCTTTACCTGTGGGAAATAAGAATGTCACAATGCTTCGTTTTATCCATTGGAAATAGACTAGCTCTAACACTTCTTTTTACCTATTAGAAACCAAAGAGAGCATTCACCTTCTATAAATTGGGATACATTGCCCAAGCAAAACTAACCTCTCTTGGTTGCTGCAAGCCTCTCAGCAACCATGAGAACTCACATTTCTTCTGCTGCTGCAAGAATTCCAGCAGCCATCACAGTCATTTCTGAGCCATCAACCTCCATCCTTTGACTGCTGCAAGCATCCCAGCAACCATCGACCAACATCTCTTTGTTGCTCAAGCACCCCAACAACTAAGGGTGGTTGCGGTTCGGTAACTGCGAATTTTTCCCCGAATTTTGAAACCGACCGACCGACCGATTACCGTGAATTAACAGTTTAAACCGATTTGAAATTTTGGGCCTAAATTACACAATTTTAGATCTTTAAGTGTGGTTTTTTTGTGCCATAAAAATTTAATCTTCCACACTTTTAAGCCTAGGTTTGATGCTTTTTTTAAAGCTTTTTGAGTTCAAGCATACTTTAATCAAAAAATATAATTCACAACCTAAAGAAATAAATTCACAACCTCAACTTCTCAAGCATATATAAGTTTACAACCTAAAGAAATAAATTCACAACCTCAACTTCTCAAAGCATATATGAATTCACAACCTCAACCTCAACTTCTCAAGCATTCACAACCGAAAGAAAAATCCAATTCAAAGTTAATTAAAGTTACAAACCAAAAGGAGAACTCAAGTGTAGGTGGTGGTAAGTGGATTTTATTATAAGAAGAAGCCATTCTTTATGAGTTGGAGTGGAGGTTGTGTTTCGGGTGTTTCGGTTTGTGTTTGGGGGATTAGAGGCATTAGGTGTGTTAGAGTGGCTAGACTCCATCTATAACACAACACAACACAAAAGCAACAACATAAAAACATATTAATAACATATTTAACTCAACCAAATTAAAACACAATATCTAACTACTAAAATGCAATTTAAAAAAAAATATATTTGCGGTTTGCGGTAACCGCGAGTTGCCAAAATCACATACTGCAACCGCAATTGCGGTTCGGTTTCTAAAACCGCAATTTTCGATCGGTTTTTAGCTATTACGGTTCCAATGCGGTATAATGTCGGTTGGTTTTTGTGGTTTTTCGATTTTTCGGTCTAAAATACCACCCCTATACACACAGATATATATACATATACAATCGTGTTCTAGATATATTCCCTTCATCCATATGAATGTTAAAGCCTTGGTGGAGCCATAAGCTGTGGCACGCTCTTTAACACGATCAAGAGACTTTTGATTACACTTTTGGGTAAAAGTGTAGTCTTCCTCCCAGTGCGTAAGATATGTATGCAAGGTATCAACGCATGCAGTTACCGCAAAAGCCCAATAGTATGCTAATAAGAGAGATTTTGAATTAGTATAGTCTTGTAAGAAAAGAAAGAGAGGGCAAGTAATTTACTTACGTTTGTCATGCTGGTTATAGATAGGACCCATCCACAGCCTCAAGTCAATTGTTGTAATCCACAGCCTCAAGTTAATCTTTGTAATTTTTTTTGCTTAGCTCAAAGTGCTGGACCCGTATAATTTAAAATTGAGTTGGGGTTTAGTAGTGGAGAAACAAAAAGCAGCTTTATCAAATGGTACTTAGTGCCCGTTTGGCATTGCTTATTTGGGGTGATAAGTGATTTTTTAAAAATTTTGGGAAGCCCAACCCGTTTGGTAAACTATGAGAAAATCACTTATTGTTCAAAATTGCTGTGAGAGAAAGCTATAAGGGAAAGCTGCTAATGAGGTGCTTTCATTTTCTGATTATGCAGGAATCAGTTTCGAAGAGGCATTGGGTTTAATGATTATGCTGCAATTTTTTTTTTAATTATGCGGGAATTAGTACCAACAACACTTTCAACAAAAAGTTTACCAAACACCAAACTGCTTTCTCTCACAGCTGATTTCTCTCACAGCAAATCTGACAGCGATTATTTTCACAGCACAGCAATGCCAAACTAGCCCTTAGACAAAACCTTTAGAATCTTTTTTGAAGTTATGAAGAAGAATGGCCATTGTGAGAAGAATTGAGAGGAGGAAAAGTGGGAGTGGTGTTGGAGAAAGAGGGAGAATGATGGACTTAATTTGGGCTTACCCTTTTCCTTAATAATAATAACACTTTAAATCTTTTTCTTATATGAAAGTGTGACAAAAATATGACAAAAAATCCGTAATGCAAAAAAAAAAAATATATATATATATATATATATTTCCTGTATGATTGATGTGTAAATGAATTTGGGGGAGTTGAGTGCATTTTGGATTTGCATTTGAGTTTTTGTTTTTGTTTTTTCTAAATCATTTTCTTCTTGCTTGACACATACCTCTACAGTCTCATCTACGACAACTCATTGAGCTTCGATAGCCATGAAATTTAACATGAACACAAAACATATTTAAAGCGTGTGTATAGAGTGTGAACAAGCAAGCATGCAAGAACGGAACCAGGAACTTTTCGACGGGTGAGTTAGCTAAAATTTCTAACCAAAATAAAAGTGTACATTAAATTATATAAACCACACTAATTCATAGTTTTATTGACTAATTTCCAATAAGCTTTAACATAAAATAGATACATATTAAATGCAACAACAACAACAAAACATTTTATAAAAATGAATATATGTTCAACAATATAATTAAAAGTGTACTTATTGAAGTTGTGCCCTAAATAAATAAATTCACAACCTTAACTTTTCAAGCATATATAAGTTTACAACCTAAAGAAATAAATTAACAACCTCAACTTCTTAAGCATATATGAATTCACAACCTCAACCTCAACTTCTCAAGCATTCACAACCGAAAGAAAAATCCAATTCAAAGTTAATTAAAGTTACCAAAAGGAGAACTCAAGTGTAGGTGGTGGTGAGTGAATTTTATTATAAGAAGAAGCCATTTTTTATGAGTTGGATTGGAGGTTGTTTTTCGGTTTGTGTTTGGAGGATTAGAGTTGGAAACTCATGATACTCTAAACAAAAATAAAAATAAAAATAGAAAAGAAAACAAAGGACAGAATGACCACCAAACCTAAGTTGAGAAGAGAAATGTTGTTGAGAACAGAACGTTAATGCTCCTCCAAAATGATAAATATGCTAGTTGAGAAATAAGTTCCTTTCTATCTTTCTTTTTCGGGTGGGTGTGGGCTTGAAAATGAGAGTGAGGAAACCTAGAACCATAAGCACACTAGTACGATGAGAGGGAGGAAGGGCTTTTAGAAACCCTCTCACACGAGGTGGGCTCCACCCATCATCTTTTTAATTTGCATGAATGCGGATGCGGCCAGGGTGATTTGGTTTCCTTTTTTCATGTTGGGTTTGGCTGTAAAAGGAAAATTTTAGAGACAAATGGCGTGAGGTGGAAAAACAAACACTTTGTCTGCAAACTAGTGGTTGCAGCTACAAGCTAGTACTAGCTAGGGATGGCAATGAACCGGTTCGGAACCAAGTATGGCAATACCATCCCCGTCTCTGCCCTTATCCCAAGATAATAATTCTAATGTGTGTCAAATATGCTTTTATATTATTGGGTATGTTTTAATGATTTAACCCATTGATTATACACCTTTTCTAAGGTAGCATGCTCACCACTTGGTTCGTAATTGCATTAAAAAACACACAAATCAAAGTGCATATTGCATTTCCATTCTCAAAATGCAAATTAAAAGGGATGCCAATAATATGACAATTTGCGTACAGTAATTGCAAAAGCCGGCTAACTAGTTGGTAATCAGATTGATTAAAGAATCACATATCAAAGTACATATGTGGTTTAAATGAACTTGTATCTGATTACGACAAAAAAGAAAAAAAGAGAGTACATATTGCATTTCCAATCTCAAAATGCAAAAGGCTACCAATAACATGGCAATTTGTGTACATGAATTGCAAAAACATCCTGAGGAATTAGTAATTGCATTCAGAAAATCACATATCAAAGTATCTATTGCATTTCCATTCTCAAAATGCAAAAAGTTGCCAATTTATGTACACACCAATAACTACAAAAACCGCCTAACGAGTTCATAATTGCAAGTCTAAACCCTAAGATGAGTCGAAGATGAACTCAATGTCAGAGCTCAAAATATCATTATAATTAAGAAAATATACCTAATGATGGTTTTGCAATGAGTCACAAAACTTTCAAACATAAACAATAATATGTCAAAAATGAAAGAAAAGAAAGATACTAAGATTACTCGAATCCCCTTAGCCAAGGATGGATCTATGCTTGAGGTAGAGTGGGCTCTAACCCAATGTTGACTTTGGAGAGCGACAAATTAGGCTTAGTTGTGTAAACACAATAAATAAAAATTAAATAATAGCCCACCACTTTTTCTAGAAAGCATGCCACATCTACAACCAAATACTTTAATACTTCAATTACTAAAGTTTCTCTCTCTCTCTCTCTCTCTCTCTCTCTCTCTCTCACATTTGGTTTATTCAGCTTTTAATTTGGCTCAAATAATGTTTATATGTCTCTTTGATTTTGTTTTTTTCGAATTTATTGATGTTTCTTCTTTTCGTAGTTTTGAAATATGGACTCTCCCTAACTAAATCACTTTGATAAGCCTCCTCGAGCTTCAAATTGTTCTTCGTCTGAGCCTCTGAATTTTTATTTTTCTAAATTTTCTCTATTTGTTGTAGGTTTCTTTGTTTAAATATTCTTGGGTCTGCCATTGCCCTTAGCCCATGAACACTCAAAATCACATTGAGTTTTCTACACGTTCTTCATATGATTTGTATTCTTTAATTATTGTAATTTAAAAAGACATTTGCGAGCTCTTAATATTGATATATAAAAAGCAAACAAAGGGACTTCCTTCCTTCCCCCTAAACCAAACACTGTGGATGGAGTTTGATAATTTTTTTAAAAGCAAAAGAGTTATGCAATTTGAATAAATTCACAAAAATTATGTTAGTCAGGTTTGATTTCTCTTTAGTTTAAAGACAAAAAAACAAATGAAGTTATTGAATGAGAAAGTAAAAAAGAAGTTGGACAGAAAAAGAGAAAAGTCTTTTTTTAGTATATGCTGGGGCACGCGACACCACGTCCCCATTTGTTTTGATTTGGTTGGTCTGTCCGTACATGGGGTTCCCAAAACGTGTCATGTATGTTTGCGTCGTGACATATAGTTAATATAATAGTATCATCCACTTGCATATTATATTTTTTAAAATTTAACCTGTCAATATGGTAATATAAATAAAAATGAAAGAAAATCAAAGACTCAATATTTGAAGCCCCTACGTGGTGAGCTCCAACAACGTAGCATTTCAGGACATGATCAAGCGAATATACGAAGTGAAGTTCCATTGCATATTCAGAGAGAGAGAGAGATGGCAATGGGGACAAGCTCAAAAAAAGAGCCAAAGAAGCTGCTGCGAGTGTAATTCCAGCAAAGGGGAGGTCAGTGAAGAGAATGATTCTTGATGATTTTCTCCAATTTTGTTCTTCTCTTTTCAAAACCAACAACGCTAAATCGACTCAAACACCAAGAAGACGATCGGCAACAAGATTTTACCCAACCCCAACATTCTAGCACATGTTATATGCAAATGTAATTTGCTGTCATTTTCTTACTTGGTGTAATTTATACTTAATAATTGTGATATATATATATATAATCTTTAAAAAGAAAGGCTTGAATTATTATGGATTTTCTTTATAACTAGAGACAAGATTTTAGATCGGATTCAAGTGATTTTTTTAGAGATAATCTTTAAATGAGTATCTACAAAATAGACGGTTTGGATTAGTGAAATACAATATTGAGTGGGCACTACTATTTATTAAAGAAAATTAAAACAAAAGAAATACACATTAAAACCTATACTATTTTAAAAAAAATTAAAAAATCGGGTATAGCCATGCGGCTATACACTTTATTTTAAAAAAGCAGAGCTGCTGCGTAGCGTTTAGGTGCCATGTGTCAAAATAAGTATTGCCGTGCGGCGATACCATTTTAAAAAATTAAAAACATCGAGTATAGCTGTGCTTCTGGACTATTTTTATTTAAAAAAGGAATACCTTGGCAATTATGTGCCACGTGTCAAAAATAGTATAGCCGTCCGACTACACTATTTTTTAAAAAAAATCGTAGTATAGCCGCACGGCTGTACGATTGAAATACATTTTATTTAAAACAGTGATTAGGTGCCACGTGTAAAAATAGTATAGCGTTTTTTTCTTAAAAAATTGTAGTGTAGCCATGCGGCTGTACTATTTCATCAATAAAAAAAATTAAGAAAAAGCACCCTCCTTGTTGCATTAGTTTATACTTTAGATATATTAATTTGCTAGTTTCAACATATCTAAAGTAGATATTAATCGGCCACTATATAATATTTATATTTTAATTATTTTTATTCAATAATATGTGAGAATTATTTGTATAATACGTGAATTTTGTGTGTCTTATTGAAAATTTTGTAACCAACATGTGTATTAAACATGAGAAATACACACGTAGATGAACAATACAAGTATTGTGTGTTTGCTTTTTTTAAAAACATGAATTTAACCAAGTCTTTAAGACATGTATAGAACACGGATGTATTATTGAAAAATACATACGTACATGTATAATAGAGTATTAAACGTGAAAGTGCTAAATTCTTTATACGGGTAATAACTATGGGAAAGTAAAAAATTAAACGGGGATAATAGAGACTCGAGTAATGGCCTAATAGTAATGAATAATGTAATAAACTACTCTTGTCAATAAACGAAAATTGGGGACAAAATTTAATAAAAATAAAGGAACTACTCTTAGGGCATGTTTACGTATTAGTAATGGGTATGGGAGGAAAGGGAATGATTTCCATTCCTGACTTCCCTTACGTTTACTTGCAATCAGGAATGAAAAAATAAGTGGGCCCCACCTCAAAATCCGTAATCACATCCCCTCAAAACTAGGTATCAGATCAACTAGGGGGGAGTAGTCGATACGATTCCCATTCCTGTTTTCTCTTAATAACTTCCAAAAATACCCTTATCACTTTACCATAATTCCAAAACACCCCAAACCCTAAAAAAAAAAAGAAACTCATGCCAAGAAGTTCCAAGACGCTCTAACTTCTTTTTCACGCTAGCGTTGCAGACACAACCTCCCAGAAGCAGTAGCAACGCCTTGTGCTATGTAAGTCATTCTATCTATATATCTATCTTCTTCTTCTTCTATCTTCTATCTTCACATTCATCACAAAACAAAGTACGGTCATGGATAAAGACTTTTTTGGAGATTATATATCTCTTTTTTGGTAGTATGAAGATTATGCAGGTTATTATTATTTGATTATTTACTATTTACGTAGGTGAAAGATATATATTTATTAGACTTTATTTTTTTGTTTGAAATTGGCTCTGGACAAAGGTGTTATTAACATTATCATTGAATTGGGCTCTTGCTTGTTCAGCATAGTGATTCCTCATGTTTACATTGCCTTACTGGTTTGCTGCAGGATTAGTTTGGTCTCCTTAGCGAATTTGAGAATTATATATGTGTTGTGGTGAAAATGTGCAGGACATTTTAGTAATCAAATTAATTTGAATTCTGATTCATGAAAATTAGTAAAAAATAATAATGGGAATCAACCCCATTCCTTTGCTAATTCCATATGTTTAGTAAACAGCTTAATGGGAATGATTCTTTCCATATCGATTCAGTAGTTCCCCGATTCTTAAATTCTTTGATTCCTTACTTTCTCCATTATTGATACGTAAACATGCCCTTACAGTAATGCGTATAGTAATGTATATATATACACACACTTGGGGACGTTTGTATCACCTAGGCAACAAGTATCAGAATCACTATGTATTATCTATACACCCAATATTATACCCCAAAACAAAATTCAACCTCCCCAACATGTGAACAAATGAAGACAACTAAGAACAAACTAAATGAAAAACCCACCTTTAAACACACCAACGCCAAGTTCAAGTCTTCACACCATATTAAAGCCTTCTCTTTAGTACACAATTGACCCAAGAAATTGTTTACCACCATGAACACTATGAACAATAACATCTCTATAAAGTTTTCATGAGTTGGGAATTTTGTAAGTCCTCTCTCTCTCTCTCTCTCTCTCTCTCTCTCTCTCTCTCTCTCTCTCTCTCTCTCTCTCTCACCTTATAAGAAAAAGAAAAAAGATACAAACTTGAAATATGGCTAGCACTCTTCCTATACAAACTCTTCATTTTAAAATGACAATTAGTTTAAATTAAAAATTCAAGTAATAATTATTGACCTAAATATTAGTTTATTTCCGCCTTTTTATTCCTATAAATAGCATTAAATCATACATGAATTAAGGGTTAACAAAATTAAGGCCCAGTTTGGGATTGTTGTCACTTGTAAAAAAAAGTTGGTTATGTTGTGTTTTGAAAATAATTAGTTGTACATTAAAGCAGCTCCATGTTTGGTAAACAATATTTTTAAAGTGTTGTTAGTACAAAAAGTAGTGTCAAAAGTGTTATGTAACTGTGAATAATGACTAAAATAGACATGATGTTAAAAGTGTTATGTACTAATCCTGTGGTAGTAGTGGTAGCGATGGAGTGGAGGTGGTGGTGGTGATGAAGCTGGAGTTGGTTGTTGTGGTAGTGGTGGTGGTGCAAGTGGTGGAGTTGGATGTGGAAGTGGAGGTGGTATCATTTTTAAAATGAATGGTGGCATTTTGGGAATTAAAAAAATTCATTAAAAGTTCATCTCTGCTTCTTTTGAAAGCAACTTTGAAAAGCAACCCAGAGCCTGCTTTTAAAAGCTGCTGTCAAAAGGCCACTGCTTTTAAAATAATCGGGACATTTATTTTTACCAAACACCTTAAACTGCTTAGCTTTAAAGTGAAGTAGGTTTTTGGCAAAAAAAGCAATCACAAATGGGGCCTAAAAACTGTATAGGGTAATATAGGCTCAAATGTTTTCACAAATTGGAATCATAAATAGTAGTTGACTCATCTATGGTAAGTTTACTAGGGTTAATAAACTGAAAATGAGTTTATATTGAAATATTATAACACCATTGAGGAATAAATAGAAAATGAGAATTGAGACAAACAAAATGTTTCTTATTGATAGGGTTGTGATTGAGATTGATTCACCCTTGTTTGCTCCAAATTCCATAATTGAGGAACAAATAGATTTTACAATGAAGGATATTAAGCTTAAGCTAGAAACGTTTATAAGGGAAATTGAGACTTTGCAGCAGGAAGTAAACAATACGCTAACTTAGTGTAGTGATACTTATCTTCTCAAAATTTAAAAAGATCTCAAGTTCGAATCATATATCCCTAGACTCTAGAATTTATAATTTATTGCTTTTGAATGTAAAAATTTCCATCCGGCTTAGAGGATGTCAAATTTTTCCTCACTCCCCCCTCCGCCTTTAATGGGAGTTCCCATACCCGTCTCGCTTCGTATACACATTTTATAAATATAAAATATATATTTGTATACAATTTTATGTTGTAATTTTGTCTTTTCTATTGCAGTTTTAGTAGTATGCTTGCATGATTATATATTGCATACTATAAAGTGTGCACTTTGCATCGACTAAGTTATGATTTTTTTTAAAATCATTTTATTGAGGAAATCAATTTAATGAAGAAAAAGTTATGAGGACTACCGACGGGGATGGAATGATAATGGAATACCTGGCTCCAACTTGCCCCATTATCATCCCTAACTTTCAAGTTTTGGTTTTCAACATACCCTACAACTTGGAGAAATTATAGAATAGTATTGTATCACCACGTCAATTAGTGATACTTCCATTCAAAATACGCCATATATCAATATTTTTTAAATAAATTTTTTTTTTCAAGGTGTATTTAAAATTCATTATTTACATTTAGAATAAAATTTTAGAAAGACAAAAAACAAAAGACGCCATAACCACCTCCCTCCCGCCCCCCACTCCTACCACCTGCGGCCTCCTGCAAGATCTCTTAAACCATGGGAGCAAGAAAACCAAACCAATATCATATATTCTAAGTATGTCAGGAGTATCCATCATGTGACATATTTTGAATGGAAGTATCACAAGCTAATGTGGTGATACGGTACTATTGTGTATATACGGTACCATTGTGTAATTTCTCCAAAATCGGAGGATACACAAAAAACCACATAATTTGACATACATTTTTAACTTCTAGATGAATCATCATCAAATGGTTGAAAATCAATCAGCTATTTTTAATGTATTTCTTTTATTGAAAGGAAAATGTTTGGCTTACCACATTTTTATACCACATTGTGTATCACCTTTCTAATAAAAATGGGCCCATTATATTGATGGACTCCATCTTTATTAAAGAGACGATAAATAATGTGGTATAAAAATATGATAAACCTAGCATTACCCTTATTAAAAACACAAATACATTTAATTGGTGAACTATCTCTCTCTCTCTTCCTTTAACTTATTAAATCATTTTATTCAAAAGTTATTTTTTTGGGTGAACATATTATTCAAAAGTTGAAAAAGTGTGCCATGGTTTCTTCATCCCCACCATTCCCTTCCTCTACGGTCACCGCCACCCACACCACACCTCCCCTTTCTCGACATTATTTCTCTTAAAACACGTTAGAACCTAGAAAAAGGGAAAGAAAAAGAAAAACTAAACCCAGCAACTGCACATCCGTCTCCCCTCACTGTTCTCTCTCTCTTTTTGTTGTTCATCGCTCTTCATGTTCTTCCCGGTCCGTCTTCTCCACCTCCCAAACAACCCAGACAACCGGAGTCATCCAAGACAAAATTCGAAGAAAACTATATACTTTTGGCTGGGTATATAGTTTGCTTCATCAATTGAATTTCCCAGGAAACTTATCCCAAATTATTCCAACTTTGGACTGTATAGTGGTGGGAGACAGAGAGAGATAGGAGGAGGAGGACGAGCCGGCGGAGGAGGGGAATCTTGGCCGATTGACTCACTGCTCGAACTCGTCCTTTTCTTATTTTCTGTTTTCTATTTTTTTTACTTTACAGTGTTAAGTTAGAGTTAAAAGTGTCCAGGAATTACCGAGGAGACAGAGACAGGGAGGGTACAGAGAAATTGGGGCCAGAGGATCTGAAGTCAGCAGCACGGGGCCCGTGGCAGATTCCGTAATTTAAGAAACTTACGAGCCTCTTTTTCTATCCCCTTCGACATTCACAGTCTCAACTAGTCTCCTCCCTCTCGTAGCTCCCATAAGATATCTACGAAACTGCAGGCCAGGAGCTGTCGCCTACCGCAACCAGGTACAACAATCACCCCTAGTCTCTGATTTTTACATTATTTTATGTTTATAGAGTGCCGTTTGGTTGCCTAGAAACTCCGAGAAAGTTTTCAATAGTCTCGGAAAACTGCAAGATCTCATTTCCTAGTTGCTCTGAAACGCTAAGCTGTCTGCGCTTGTTGTTTTTCATCCATCACTTCATTTTGGAAATCTAATCAACGGTGAAATGATATTCATTAGATTTTCCTCGGGTTTCTCTGCAATCAAACGAGTTACGGTACGGTAGTTTTGGCGAAACTCTCATTTTCATTTCTGTTTCAGAAGAGTCAGAACAGATGTGGTAGAAGAAGTCAGTTTTGGATCTATTGATTTTTGTTTATGAGGTTTTGAAGTCATGCTTATCCTCTGCGTTGAGTGTTCACTTGATTTTTGGCATAGATTAAGACTTGAGTTACTTGGAAAGTAATTAGATCAACAAATTAGGTTCGTATGATGAATGATGAGATCTGCTCACTCACTTGGAAGCAATGATTTTCCATCTGAGTTAATTAATTTTTCTCTTATGACCTGATCCTGATTCTAATCTGGCAAATGGCAGAAGTAATGAGCAAAAAATCAGAGGTGTGGAGTTGTCCTTAGTTTTATCTTTATGTCCACATGAGTGGTTGAACTGCAAATAGAAGTTTGCCCCGAAAGGTAAACTGTGAATAGCCTACCCGCTTTCAAGACCTGGCTCGACAGTTTCGACCTTTTTTCCGAGGCATGCTTTACCCAACATACCAATCATGTTGGATGCTTTATGCAGGAATTAGCTATTTGTTCAGCTTTTACCTGGTAGTGAAATATTGATTTTACCAATTATAACTGTTGCGCTATCTTGTAAACTGTCTTTTCCTCTCTGCTATTATATGCAATTGAATTTCTGAGAGTACTTTTTTTCCCTGCCACCTGTTACCTTTGCATACTGCATTTAACAATGTTTCATCCCTCACTACACTAATTTTTTGTTCCATGAAACATGACATTGCTGAGTACCTTCCTGACTTTCCTTGTGCAGCCTATCCGAAGGTAGTTGCTAATGGTCAGCGTGGCTACTAGATTCCGTAGGAGTCATTTCTTGAAGCCAAGAACATAATGCCTTCAATACTCTGCTAAGAGCCTAGGAGCTTCTTCACATCCGCTTAATTTATTGCAATAGTGACCTTTTGGGGTTGGGACCTCATCATCCCATTAGGATCACTGTAAGTGGGTACATAAGGGAAGAAGTGCAACTCCCATTTAAGAGTTGTGATTGGATTTGACTGTTTGAGTACACATGGAAGTTCAAAAACCTTCGAATGATGCAATGAAGCACCTTCCTTTAACTCCACTTAGAGCAATTAGAGGTGTTGTGTGCTTACTTGTACTTGTTTCGACTGCATTTATGATGTTAGTGTATTTTGGCATTTTGGGTGCTGTTATAATTAGACTTTTCAGCATACATTACAGTAGAAGAGTAACTTCCTTCTTCTTTGGTGCTTGGATAGCTTTGTGGCCTTTTCTTTTTGAAAAGATAAACAATACAAAAGTTATATTTTCTGGAGAAACTGTTCCTGACGGTGAACGCATTTTACTTATTTCAAACCATAGAACTGAGGTTGACTGGATGTACTTGTGGGACTTGGCATTGCGAAAGGGATGCCAGGGATACATAAAGTATATCCTTAAAAGCAGCTTAATGAAACTGCCTTTATTTGGTTGGTCATTTCACATATTGGAGTTCATCTCTGTGGAGAGGAAGTGGGAGGTCGATGAATTAAACATGCGCCGAATGCTTTCAAGTCTGAAGGATCCCCAAGATTCCCTCTGGCTTGCACTTTTCCCAGAAGGAACAGATTTCACGTAATTTCTTGAACTGTTGTTGCTTTCAATTTTTATTGTAGAGTTGGTATAATCTAAGGGTATCCAATATCACCTTCATTTGGAATATATTGGTTCTCGTCTAACACTTTTTATCCTAATAATGTGTTGAATCATTTCTTCCCCCGACTATTTTATGCAGTGAGCAGAAGTGCATACGTAGTCAGAAATATGCTGCGGAAAATGGCTTACCAGTTCTAAAGCATGTCTTGCTTCCAAAAACAAAGGGTTTCAGTGCCTGTTTAGAAGAATTGAGGGGATCTTTGGATGCAGGTTGCCTTATTTACCTGTTATTTTGGAGGTTTACTCTTTATTTGAATCAGTTCCGCTTTTTTCTTTACAATTTGAAATGCAAAACATCCTTTCTTGCATGGTGACTGAATTGTCTTGAATTGGCTCTACCTTTGCAAATTGGCTGATCTTCATCTAACAATATTAATTATTTGACTTATGGTAGTTCTCAATGAGGATTTTTAAATTTTTTGAAATATCAAAGTTTTTGGTTCAGTTTTATCCGACTTATAAAAGTTCCTGCCCCTGTTTCTGATTTTTTTTTCTTTTCTGGTTTCCGTTGCTAATGTATTCAAAGAATAAGCCTTTGACTTTCAGGATGAAACCAAACCTTGCATTGCTTGCATAAGCTTGTAGGCTCAAATGGATTTTGACTGTTTGTAGAAATTCTGAACTTGGCACTTCATATGTCAGTACTTCGTTATTCATTTAGGGCCTTGATTTCTTATTAATGTAAAGACCTAAGCAAGTATTTAAATATCTGGATTTTGTTGTCGGTCTGTGCAGAGAAAGAATTCTGAAACTCTTACCAGTGCTGTAGAATATCCGAACGATGCCAATCTTGTCGATTACAATTTGTTGGATTTATTAACAAGAATTTGATAATATATGGACTAGCTTGCCTTCTTTCCAAATGAGTTCAACTTTTAGCTTTGAATGTATGGGGCCTTATACAAATCCAATGCTAATCTGTTTCTTTTGTAGGAAGATTATTTGTATAAATTTTGACACCACCACACATTCTTATTGTTAGCACTTGTTTCAAGGTGATGGCTTTGTTGGATTAAACCTTTGGATTAGATAGTGTTGAGTGTCCTTATTGTGCTTCAGCAGCCAATGTCTCTAACTTGTCTCTTTCACTTTTTCCATCACGATTACGTCTGATCAAATTTATTGAATATTGTGCTCATCTTTTGCAATGACTTCATGGTTTTGTGTTCAAATATTATTTGTAATTGAAATAGGGAGCAACATCTGTGCTTGGAATGCTTGAGTTGCTGGATTTGCTGCTTCATTGCTTTGTGTTTGCCTTTGATTACTCAAAAATTTATATGATAACCATTTTGGTCTCCCTTTCATTTTGTTTATTTATGGTCAAGTAAGAAGTAGTTTAACATAATCACTTGAAAATGAAAGGTTATAGGACCATATAGAATTGAGGTGGTTTGATATTCTAACCACATCTTTCAGATGATTGTGTTATTTTTTACTCGTCATCTTACAGTGTATTTGGTCTTCTGTTTACTTCAGTTTATGATGTGACTATTGGCTACAAGCCTAGCTGCCCAACTTTCTTTGACAATGCCTCCGGTGTGAACCCTTCTGAAGTTCATATGCACGTCCAGCGTATCCCCCTAGACAATATTCCAACATCTGAAGACGAGATTACAACTTGGTTAATGAACAGATTTCATCTCAAGGACCAGTTGCTTTCCGATTTTGATTCTCAAGGCCATTTTCCCCATGAAGGATCAGAAGGTGACCTTTCTACTCTGAGGTGCCTTGTAAATCTTGTAGCAGTAATTGTCTTGACCGGAACATGCGCTTACTTAACCATTTTCTCGTCCATCTGGTTTAAAATATATGTATCTTTGGTATGTGCGTATCTCACGGCCGCAACCATTTTCAATATTCGACCGTTGCCACTTGTTAGCCTTGTGAAAGCTTTGTTTAAGTGCAAATCATCTTAGTATTCAGGGAGTGTCAACAGGTTCTAGGTTTGAGCTTTAATGGTTGTAATTCTTAAGTGGGTCTCAATCCCATACATACACAACAAAATTTTCATAATTGAGGACAGTTTATGATACAGATAATTCTACAGTTTTAGAATGCCAGAAGTAATTTCCTTCACTTTTCATATTGGATGCATTACTGTTAAATTCCACCACCGCGACGTTCCGATTCAATTCAAAAATTGTATATAAAAGGGTGATTTACTCTGCAAAGTATATTGCCCCTTTATAAATTATAATCATGAAATTATGAAGGATTATAGCTTTGGAAAACAGAACAAAAAGGAAATTAATTAAATGTCCACACTCTTGGCTTAATGAGTAGCAAGTTTCTATTTTAAATAAGTAGCACGCAAACCTGAAAGTGTGAATATTTGTGCATGATTGGGAATTTTGCCTCTTTATGACGTGGATTTTCACTCTTTGTTTTCTTAACTCTTCATGAATAATTCAACATGCTTATTTTCCCTAATCTAACCTACATGTATATATACGCCTTATCAATTGGCTGTTGGTCTAATGATATTTCCTCTTTTAATATTGAAAAAGGTCCGAAGTTCGAATCATTCACCCACATTGATTATAAATAAAAAAAACCTACATGTACGTGTCTACACGAGTATTTTATAAATTTCTTTTCCTTTACTTCCTTCTTGTGATTTTATATATTTTGTGTGTCTCCATTAACATTTTGTATTGGAGAAAATACAGGATACAATGTCTCAACATGAAATTGATGATATCGAGCGTGCCATGCGGCTTTCTCTCTTGGATCTCTGTCGAAAAGGGAAAAAGAAAAACGGTGAGTCTGCCTAATATCCCTTACCCGACAAACAAATTTTTCCCTGAAGCAACGATTAACAGTTGATGTTTTTCAATTGATCAATTGGTATACAAAATAGGTTACCTCTATGTGGGGCTTTTGGCCCAAATGATTAAATATTTCAACCTCTATGATCTGGCTAGCATTTTACCCATTTTTTCACCCCATTTTCATGGTAAAAGGTTGGTGCTTGCCCTTCCCTCCTTTGAATAATTTAAAAGAATTTAAAAAATTTATTTCACAAGGCCAACAGAGTCTAGCCCAATGAAAAATGATCTTGACTATTAGTGGTCTCAAGTTCGTACTGTGATTATGTGTGTGAGAAATCCTACTCCCCCCTAATTTAGACTATTAGTTGTATTAAAAATAAAAGTCTTTTACAAATTGAATTGGTTCGGTTTGGGCTCAGCTCTTGCACCAAACCTACAGAGTTGGTTCAAGAAACAGAAAAAATTTGAGTGTAAAAACCAGAAATTTAGAGCCCATTTGATAATCATTTCAATTTTAGTTTTTATTTTTTATTTTTTGTGCTAGATTATAGAGGAAAATGAGAGTGAGAAAAGGAGTGAGGATGAGAGGGAGGAGTAACAAAAAAGAAAACAAAATCTTGAAAGTGAAATAGATTTCAGTTTTTAGTTTTTGTTTTCACTTTTATTACTCATCCCTCCCATCATCTCCTCTCATCTTCCCCCTCAATCTCATCCCCACTCTCATTCTCACTTTTATTCTCCATCTTTTTCCTCTGTACTCTTAACACAAAAAATGAAAACTAAAAATTAAAATTAAAATGATTATCAAACGGGCCTTTAAGTTCAAAAGTTTGCTCAACCCAACCCAAACCCATTTTCTAGGTTGAATTGGTCAAGCTAATGATCAGTTTGGGATTAGACCCAAATTAATTAACTAAGCCAATAAAAAGACATTAACCATTCAAATCAACAAGAAAATAATAATAATCCCAGTGAAAAAAGGGAGAAAAAGAAGTTTGTATGATTTTAGTGAAACACTTCTTAAGAACTTGTATGATATTTTAATTGGTATGATTTTAGTGAAACACTTCTTAAGTTGTTAGTGGTTAAATCTAAAACTTACAAATGTATTATTATTTATTCATTCAGAGAATGAATCTTCTTACGATGAGGACGGAGACCTTACTGAAGCTATTAAGGCAAGCCTTAGATCTCCAGGAGCCAGCAGGTAAAATGTATGCAGCCATGAAACTGGATATGTTAATTACTCACAATCCCATCTTATTTGTAGATAATGTATAATCATTATATGATTATTACACATTCTAAACCGTCCTTAATTTTCCTTAATTTAAAATTGACTCTGGACTTGAATTAACAGAACTTTAGATCTTCACATGAGATTGACATTATTTTCTTTATCTTGTTCCAGCTCTAGTCGTCAGAAGCAAAGGGTTTGTGACGTTTGTGATGCAATAGTAAGTAACTAAAATGGCCCTATTCTTGAAATATTAAGGCGGGATTAATCTACGAAACGATAATCTTCTCTCGTCACACTGAATTTCAGCCATAAATTTTGTACAAAATCAACTTGATCAATGATCCAGATTCATACTCCAAATACATAAACATCTTATCTTGTTAGATAGTCTGACAAAAAGAAACAATTGAAATAGCCTTTACGTGTTATTTCAACTTATTAGTTATATGATTTATAGCTAAAAGTTGAATTGGGAATCCATAAATTGAGAAGAGGATTAAATCTTATTACATTTAATTAATAATCCAGGCTGAATTAACATGCAAATGAAATCTAAGAAATGTAAACCATTCTTTACATTTAATTACCTTAATTAGCGATTGTTCTATGTCTTTCATCTAAAAAATAGTTTCAACAGATCAAGAGCACTCATCCACCTGATCAAATTCCGGTATGCTCTGAAATATGGAACCAAAAAGTTTGTCCTGCTCATCTACAGGACGGGACTCCGGAATGCTGTAGCTGCAGGAGGCTCAAGGTTTGCCAAATCATCACCTTTTATTCGAAATGCAAATTAAGGGACTAATTAATATAAGTTTTGGTACAGCATATACCAAATCAAAGATTCCATAATACCTACATTTTCAATTTAAAATGTTGATTATATTACCAAAACTTCATAGACTTTTAGCCTCTTTTTCTCAATATTTAGAAATATAGTCACTCAAGGCTTCTCAAGTACTGCTTGAGCCCTCTCGAAAACCCTCTCAAACGGTATTCAAGCCCTTCGAGTGGTCGAAATTCTAAAAGTATGAAGAAAAAAAGGGGCTGAAAATCTTTATCAAGTCCAAATTTGACTACTAGTTAAAATTTCCTATAATTTTTTGTAAGTAGAATTCTCAATTTAATGTGAGAATAAGCCAACAAAAATACCAAATATTCTCAATTTAATGTGAGAGTAAACTATTCAATTATGACCCTATTTAAATAAATTATAAAATAAAAAAACTTAATCATATTGGACAATGAAATTAATTCATTTGTTTAGTGCAGACCAAAGATGTAACATATATAAACCTTGGTGATGGTCGGCTTATTTGCGATGAATGCTATTCCACGGCAATCTTTACTACCCAACAATGTGAACCTCTTGTGGATATATGCCTTGAATTCTTCAACAATGGACTACAAATTCAAATTGGCAAGCACGACTTTCATGTTTCCATGGTGGATGAATTTGAGATGGCAAGACTTTCTGGGAGAGGAGGAGCTGGTTTGCAAACCCTAATTCACCATCCTCCTCATCCAGATTCCCTTGTTTTTGGGAAAACTATGAGCTATGGACCTCCTCTCATCAGTGTGAGAAATTTTATCACCACATTTTATTTTTATTTTTCTTTTATTTTGGCTTTCTCGTATAAACGATAGTCTAAACTAATGGGAAGCGGAACTCGAACTTGGTTGCAAGGGGACAGACTTAATGCCCTGACCAACCGACCTAACCAACACTTGCTTTTTTGTTTTGTCACAAAAATATAAAAGAAACCTATATATGTGCAGGTCACAAGCTTTTCAAGGAGAGGGAATAGCATTATAACAGCAAAACAGCAGCATCTTACCTATGGCAGCCCTCTAAGAATAGCAATTGCGTTCGGTTTGCCTAAGTACTTCTCAACCTTCCTTTCTTTCTTAAATCACAAAAATCCTTATTTTCACTTCAAGTTTCTTGTGCGTTACATTAAACTTCTATAAACTCGAATTTTGTTTACGAGTTTGAATTCAAATCAACATGCAGGGTTATGACCGGTGCAATATTGGCTCATGAGATGATGCATGCATGGTTTCGACTAAGAGGTAATTATCTCAACAAGTATTTAATTATAGTAAGAACGATAAAGTCGGTTGGTTTAAACAATATACGTTTGGGTTCTCAAAACTTGTTTTATCATATCCACCTTTACTTTGACAAATTTTAATAAGGTGACCGTTACACGTTACACCATTACGTGGTGTTGCTAATTTATATATTATAATACGAGTGGATAACATTATTTTATTTATTGGACCTTAGAGTATAGTATTAATATATGTGTTACTATAATGGTAACGCTATATGACGGCGTGACCATGACACCAAAGACTTTGTAATACAAATCCAAAAGTTATCCTAAACCCTAAATCATATATGAGGACTTAATATTCTTGGTTTATATATATAAAAGACTCAAATTAAAAACCAAGCAATATAATATGACTGGGTTTTTTTCCTTGCTATGTCTTTGTAAATAGGTATTAGAACAGGCCAACTGGAACTAAAAGTGGAAGAAGGAATGTGCCAAGTGATAGGTCGAAAATGGTTGGAGTGGTTGGAAGCCCAGGATTGTAAGACCTCATCAGCTATTACAGAGCAGGCTCAGTTTCAGAGAAACCTAATTGAAACGTACAAGTATGTGGTGGATATGCATTCCTCTTACGAGTATGGCCATGGATTTCGAGAGGCTAAATGGGCAGTTGAAAAATATAAACTTCACAGAACAATCGATCATATTTTAACCTATAGAAAACTTCCAGGATAATGATGGCTTTGTTGTATAAATGTACGCATTAATAAAGTTATGGAAAGAGGTTTTTGAACATTCATCAAAATGTAAATATTTTTTCTTTCTTGTTTTTTTTTTTTTTTGGATCAAAGCACTTGAATTTCATTCAACCTCAAAAATAGAGGAACAAAACATACAACTGAAAAAACAAAATAAGGGAGGAGATGGAAAACTAAACCAAAACACAGTTTAGTACAAAACTCCCAAACAACCCCAAACTAAGGTGGACCATCCGAATTGAGAACATGCATGTGAGCTAGTGGAGTCCTGGGGCCAGCATCGCGCTATTTTTTATTTCTTGCTCGCGTTAAAAGAGATAGACACAAGTCCTTTCTGTCCCACATCGACAATTTTGAGAACAACCAAGCGCTTTATATAGCTTGAGGTCGGCTAAGAGGTCACGACCTTACTTGGACAGGATCTGTTCTATAGTAATCGTACCTCTGTATCCTTGATTTCTAAGGAGACAGGAATCTCAACCTGGTGGATGAATCATGACCGTGTGATCAGAGCGTGATTAACAGTCTGGTGGTCCTTGTGATCATCGTCACCGTAGAGGATCGTTCTCAGTCAGTCTTCTCTGGCTGGGGTGGTCACACGGTTGTCTGACAGGTTCCCCCCTAAATATATTTTTCAATAACAGATGTAAGCAGGGAAGAGAAAACACAGTTCTTGCTCTTCGAATATCACGGCTGCAGGTATCAGCTTGAGCTCCCAAATCCTCTACATTCTTCATAAACACTACCAACTTTTTAATCTCCTCTAGTGCAACCTTCACTAGATTCCTCAATGGCAAAGCTAGCACTGTGCAAGAGGGACTCAATGTCAACTTTCAACCAGTCAATATGAACACGAAATGTTGTCCAAGTCCTTAATGGCAACATAAGTACCTACGTGCATCATAATCACTTCCTTTTGGACTTTCACATAATTTTCATAGTTTTTCAAGAGAGTCAATCCACTTCCCCATTGAGGCTACAGGGATAGAGCTAGCAGCAGCCAGAGCAGCTGCAACAGGTGGAGCTGGCATGGCTGCTGCAACAGCTGAACAAATCCACACAGAAGCAGATATAGCCACAAATATCATACTAAAGACCTTTCTCCAAGCATGAATGCTTTTGAAGTTTTGAGCTTCTTATCAAGCTTGTTCTCCGGAAGTTGCCTCATCTGAGCTCAATTGATCAGTTGTGTCCTGTAAATTGGTACCGAGAATGATAGCAGAAGATTATGTTTCAGGGCTCTTCTTGCTCATATGGCCTTCCATAGCTTCAATATAGATCTAAGCCAGCAAAAACAGGACCGTGTGATCAGGCCATGATTTAACAATCTAATGGTCCTTGGATCTTCCAGTTAGTAGAGGATCGTTCTCAGCCACTTTTCCGGGCCCCAACTACTAAAAAATTGAACACAAGACCAGAGAGATCAAAGGGACAGAAGTCTCGTTATTAGTCCCACATCGGCATTTTACAAAATTCCGAAGCGCTTCATATACCCAGAAGACCGCTGAGAGGTCACGACCTTACTTGGACAGGATCTGTTCTATAGTAATCGTACCTCTGTATCCTTGATTTCTAAGGAGACAGGAATCCCAACCTGGTGGATGAATCATGACCGTGTGATCAGAGCGTGATTAACAATCTGGTGGTCCTGGTGATCATCATGACCGTAGAGGATCGTTCTCAGTCAGTCTTTGCTGTCTGGGGTGGTCACGCGGTTGTCTGACAGGTTCCCCTTTTTATTTTTGGTGTTTTGTTAAATGTTGAGGCAACTTCTACATTTCTCCAGTGCGGTACAGGAATCTAAGGTCCGCAAGCTGTTTTTTAAGTACTTTTCAACAAGCTCAAACAATTCCTGATTTTTTTTTCATGTCTTTCTTGCATTCCAAGACAAGTTTTCACAACCTCCTGATTCATCTCCAATAGACATTTTGTGGCTTCCTTCAAGGAACGAAGTGAGGGAGCTTCAACCTCCTGCAGTTGCTATGATGACTTGGTTGGTATCAAAGGAATGCAAGCCTGCCTCAATCTTGAAAGCTGCCTCACCTGAGCTCAATTGATCAGTTGTGTCTTGTAAATTGGTATCGATATTCATAGCGGCAGATGTTTCAAGGCTCTTCTTGCTCATATGGCCTTCCATAGCTTCAATATAGATATAAGCCAGCAAAAACAGGACCGCGTGATCAGGGCATGATCAACAATCTAATGGTCCTTGGATCATCCAGTTAGTAGAGGATCGTTCTCAGCCACTCTTCACTTGCTGGGATGGTCACACGGTTGTCTGACTGACAGGTTCCCCTCTTTTATTTTCATTTTTGTTCTAGATTACTACATCATATGTTCAGAAGTCAGGAATGTGCAATTTTAAAATATATTCACTTCACATATGTTCATTAATGGTTTTCTGGTAAACTTATTTCTGAATTACAGATTAATTATAATTATTGGCTGAGGTTAAGTAGTCACCATCATGATTTGGTCATGAGAATTCTTTATAGCAGGGATTGTTGTTAAAACAGATTTCTTACTTACAGATTATAAATATTTGCTGAGATAAGAGTAGTTAACTATCAATTAAGATTAGGACAAGAGACTTCTATAGAGCACTCATTGTGGTTGTATGTATAGAAAAGTATGCAGGGAAAAGAAAATAACATAATAACTTAGTAGCTTAGAGAGCATACAAGTAGCTTAGAGAGGTGAGCATTGGATCGTAAACTCAAACAGATTATATTTGCCTTGAACTTGACCATGTAAAAATACTTAAATTTACCTGATACATGTGATTTGCAAGTTTTTGGGCGGGAATGAATGAGTCGTAAAGGTTTCCCTCATTACCTGAAAAAAGTCATGGATACAGTAGTTTAGTTATACAGGCACTTGGAAAACCAACCATAAAAGGAGAAAGCATAACCCGATTGCTCACGTGACTCAGAAAAGCCCCATATTGGAATTGGAAGTTTCAAGTCTCAACTTGTAACAATTAAGCATGATTTAAGCGGAAGAAAGATGGCTATATGAGCAATCATCATGAAAAGAGACCTCTGAGTGGCAATTTCTTCTAATCTTCCAGGCACCGCATTCTGAAATACATGAGGTCACACTGGTATGGAAGTTTATGGAACAATAGACCAGACAAACTCCAATGGTTGTTTGGAACAAAAGACCAGGCCAGACAAACTTCATCAGATCAAGTAAATAATGGTTAAATTGAAGACAAAATCATTATGGGAACTACTTCAAGTCAGTTCTTGCCTAAACATTGATAAAGTGTGAAATGCTATATAATCTTACATTATTTCTTTTATACATCAATCCAATTGTCTGGGATTCCAAGGTACAATCTAAGAATGAAAAAAAATAAGATAATTAAAAAAAAACAGAAAGTTACACAAATTCAAATGTCTTCAAGCATCAAAACAGCAACAGGTTTGAGGATCATCAGACTTTTAGTTGTTGGAATTTTTTATGATCCTCTGCAGAACCACAGTCCTTGCTCTTCGAATGTCACGGCTGCAGGTATCAGCTTGAGTTCCCAAATCCTCTACAAGCTTCATAAACACTCCCAACTTCTTTTTAATCTCCTCAATTGCAACTGTAACTGCTTCCTCCTCAATGGCAAAGCTTGCATTATGCAAGAGGGACTCAATTTCAACTTCCAATCGATCGATAAGAACCCGAATGTTGTCCAAGTCCTTTATGGCAACATAAGTTCCTACTTGCATTGAGCTAATTACTTCCTTTTGACCCCTCAAAGCATTTTCATAGTTTTTCCACAAAGAGTCGATCCACTTCCCCATTGAGCCTACAGGGATAGAACTAGCAGCAGCCAGAGCTGCTGCAACAGGTGGAGCAGCCATGGCTGCTGCCACAACAGAACAAATCAACACAGCAGCAAATGTAGCAACAAATATAATACTCGAAACCTTCCTCCAGGCGTGGATGTATTTGAGCTTCTTATCGAGCTTGCATTTTCTTAGTTGCAACTTCTCAAGCATTTGTATTTGTTGCCTGTAAACAGATTGAAAAATTTGGAAGAACTCTTCAGTAAAAGGATCACCTATAGCCTTGAAATTCTTCAATTCGTCCAAAGTCCTCGTGTATCGACTGCCTCCTATTTCGGTTTCCTCCTCAAACTGTTGAAGAGCAACAAGAATGAGCAATTGGCTATCACGAGCTCGCTTCAAACACTTCTCCAATGCAGTACAGAAATCTAAAGTCTGCAAGCTGTTTTCAAAGTACTCCTCTACAAGCTCAAACAATTCTTGATTTTTCCATATATCTTTCTTGCACTCCAAGATAACTTTCACAACCTCCTGGTTCATCTCCAACAGGCATTCTGTGATTTCCTTCAATGAATCAAATGAGAGAGCTCGAACTTCAACTCCTGCTGCAATTGTGTTGATGACTTGATTGGTTCTGGTTTGGAGGTTGGTATCAAAGGATTGCAATTCTGCATCAACCTTGCAAGCTGCCTCATATGAGCTTAATTGATCAGTTGTGTATTGTAAATTGGTATTGAGATTGATAGCAGAGGATGATGTTTCAGAGCTCTTCTTGCTCATATGGCTTCCCATAGCTTCAATTTAGATCTAAACAAGAGAAAACAGAAAAACCCACAAATCAAAGTTCAGAGCTTGGCCAAATTGCTTTCCCTTGTAATTATGATTCTCAAAGACAAGAAATTGGCTTTTTCTCAAGCAGATGCTAATTTCCAAACAAAGACCCTTAATTGCACCCCAAATGGAATCTTCAATCCCAGATTTGCTGCCAAACTAATTAATGAAGTTGCAGATTTGAACCAAACCCACTTGATCAAAACCAATGAATTCCAACTTTTTATACAAGAAAATCAACTTCTAAGACTTCACCATCACAAATCATAATGTAAAAGCATCGAAAGCACCAAACTTTATTGCTAAACTTTTTCCAAACCGACCTAGCCGGCCAGAATGAACAAGAACACCAGAACAAGATAAAGAGAAAGTTCGAGCCTTTGAGAGCAAATGGACAAGAGAAACAAATAAAATCGTTAAAATAGATGATGGGTTTTGATTAAATAAAGGAACTAAAGAAAATCAAGGAGAGAGAGAGAGAGAGACAGATGCGGTGAAATGTGAATGAGGAATGAAGAAAAGTTTAAAGAGAATTAAAAGTTTTAATGGCCAAGAAAATAAGATGGGTTGGGTTTTAGAATTTAGATTTTTGGAATAACTTGCACGCATGAGAGAAATGAGTGAAATAGGCATGGAAAACGCGGGAAGCAATGTCCCTTCTCTCTCTCTCTCTCTGTCTCTCTGCCTCCCCGAAAACCCTTCCCCGAAAACCCTTTAGGCCTTATCTTTCTCTCTGTCTCTGTGTGTTGTGGCGCTCTCCACAGTTTTAACGCGCAAAGCAACAGTTACCAAAGGTGAAGGAACCGCCTTTGATTTTGTTTCGACAAAACAAAACCAATAAATGAATGAAATTATTAAAAAGGGTGGCTTGGCAGAGGCTTGATTGATACCAAAGTCTTGTTTTGGTAGTAATAATGGCAAGCAAACGCAGTGCAGCACAAGTCAAGTGTTTCAAATGGGAAAACAACCAAAGGTCTTTTACTTTGAAGGTTTTGAGATGCTTTGCAGCACTGTTACAGAGGGTAAAAGCTGTTCGAGGGCCTACCCACTTGGTGAAATCACCAAAATACCCTCTCTGTCTCACTGCATAATAACTTCCCATTCCCCACCAAATTCAAATGTCATAATTATCTACTTTTCTTTTTTGTGGGTTCTGAATATATCAAACATGATAAAGGAATTTTAACCCAAAAGAAAAAAAAAAGATAATAATGAAAAGAAATAATAAAAGAGCTTCATAAACTTTTTCCAAAAATATTTCCGAATCTTATTTGAAATTTCTTCATTAAGAAAAGAGTTGCAACGTACTACTTTTGAAAAATTCGTAATGCAATGCTTGAAAAATCAGGAATTAGATTGATTAGGGAAGTAGTTGATCTCATTCTCATTCATCTCCTATTCCTATAACTTACTCAATTCATGATGACTTTCTTCATTCCTATTAAGTAATAGGATGTCCTGAATGTGTAAGTGAAATGCTCTACCAGTTGAGCTAAAAGAACGCGCGTATCTTGTCTTACAAAAAATAATTTCATTGAGTGGAACTTTTAACCACAAAAGAAATACTAACGAAGAAAACAAATGAGGTCCAATGGCTGCATAATTCTCATATATATCCTAAATTTCATGGGAATTTTTGTAATATTTAAGAGACAGAAGTACCTGTTTGTTGTTCTTCAAATTGGTAAGTAATGCAAGCAACCACAATGTATCAGGTCATGTTCATCTTGTAATTTATGTACGAAGCTAGTTAGTTAGAAATCTAACGGATTTTGAAACTAAATGGCAGTTTCGTAATTACTGCTGAAATGAAGGGGTGTTTTGTGTAGTGAGACTCCTTGTACGAGTAGGAAAGCTGAGGAAAGCAAAAGAGAGCAACGCGTGCTCCGACCCGCCCGCTTTACCGTGTGTGGTCAGGACATGGCTTCAGGAACTGACACGTAAGGCTTAGCAACACGTGTTGCCAAGCTACTGGTTGCCGCCAGTGGGAGATTTCAAAACGATTCCACGCTACGCCATGTGCCTCGTAACGCTCTCCCGCCACTTTTTGTTTTTATTTTGTGATTTTTGCTTTGTGTTTTGAAAAACTTGTGTTGTGTTGCTTTTCTTAGCAAAGAATTGTTCAAACTCTTTATCATCTTTTCACTTGGCGTTCACACCCATTTTCCAGGACACACTACAGTAAAATTACAAGTTAAATAAATGAAATTTTGCTTTCATTTTTGGTTCGATTAAATTTACCTTTTTAAAATAAAATAAATTCTCAAACTCTAAACTTAAACCTTTTTTTTTTTATATACTAACGATATTTTACTTTAATTTAATCTAAACTACGAGAAGCAGGATCCGAACTCTAGTGCAGAATAAGGAGCACACCCACTCCAGCCAACTTGACTAAGCCTATGTTTGCACTCTAAACTTAAACCTTTGTTAGACTTCAACAATTTTGAATAGACGGAAAAAAAAAGTACAATTAGAAGATCTAATATTTTTACTTCAAAAGACAACTAACACAGGAAATAACAAAAAAAAAATTGGTAGATCCTACACTTAAGTTCAGTTAAAGGCAAAATTGTAGCGATGATCCCTGGACTAAGACCAAACTTTACTTTTCGTCCCTCATATTGCTAAATTGTTACGATGGTATTTTAATTATGCCTCCACTTTCAGAAATTGTCCTTTCCGTTATCTCAGTCAACTTTTCCGTTAAAAATGATGACCTGACATGGACAAGTCCTACTTGGAATGGGCAAAAATATCTTTTCACAAAAAAATTTAAAAAATAAATCTCCCCTCTCTCTCTCTCTCTCTCTCTCCAATCTCTCTCTCCAATTTCTTCTTTCCCCATTCTTCCCAAGGGAAATTTCTTTCTCCCTCACCCCCCCTCCCCCCAAATTTCTTCTTTCCCCATTCTTCTCCCGGGGGAAATTTCCCAATTCTTCCCAGGGGAAATTTTTTCAACAACCACCTTCCCGCCAGGGAAATTTCTTCCCCACCGACCCCCCTCCCTTGTTCCTCCCGTGGGAAATTTCTTCCCCCTCCCATTTCTTGTTCCCCCCGATTCCTACCCCCACCCAACACCCAACACCCAATTCATATATTATTTTTTAAGATTTGAGTAATCAAAGCGTCATTCCCTTTGTTTAAATTGGTCATCATTTTCAGGCCTAGAGCTGGAGGATTAATTGGACCCATTTTCCTCTCAAGATTTAATTGACCCAACAAAATCAATGGGACTAGGGACAATATTAATGTTCAAATATGGATATCGGATCTCTCCTCCCCATGCCCAAATTTGTTCTTCCCCCTCCCGCCCGATAACACATCAGACCCCACACCCAGATTCACCCCCCCAAAACCCACATTAGACGGCATATCCTCCAACAAAACCAAACAACAAAATTAAAATAAAATTAAAAAAAGCCTCAAAAAGAAAGAAAGCAAAAAAGGAAAGAGAAAAAAAAATTTGTTAGTGGCGTCTCTGTTCAATCCAGCACAAGAAAAGACAAATACACCCTCATTTTTAATGGAAAAGTTGACTGGGAAGACGGAAATGATGATTTCTGAAAGTGAAGGCATAATTAAAGTACCACCGTAACAATTTAACAATATAAAGGACGAAAAGTAAAATTTGGTCTTAATCCATGGACCATTGCTATAATTTAGCCTCAGTTAAATGAGAAAAAGGGAACTTATATTGGTATAATTTTCCTTTTATAATTCTTCCTAGAAGATAGAAGATTGAGAGTTAATATTAAAGGATCAGCCTAAGGTTGGTTGGCCATGTTGTAATACGGCAAATACGTGGTCAGGTTTTGTCCACATCAAAATGGTAACCCACCACGTAATGGCAATGTGAACAATATGACCGACTATGTTGCTTTTGAGGCACAAATCTTCTCTAGAATCTATATTTACTTATATCTTCTTTCTTTTTCTTTTAGGTCAAACGGCAATGAGAAGCAATAAGTAGCGAGCTCATCTACGTATAAGGATTTGGTTCTCGAACTAACCAAGTAATCTACCCTTTTCGTGCTATTAGTAATGAGAAGCAATAAGTAGCGTACCTTATTTTCTTCAATTTGAGAGTGGAGAATGTCTAAATATGTCATCATTATCATGTTATCGTTACTCAAACTAGGTTGATCATTATTAATGCTTTATTAAATATATAGCACCCACCATAAAATCACTCAAATGTCTTGTGTTGTGGCCTAAACTAATAATAATTACTCGTTTCCGTTGATTGTGGCTTGCAGATTGTGTCATTAGTGGCAAGTCATGTTGTGCTATAAAAGTGTGATGTGGTGATCTTGGCCTTTTTCAAGGAATGGGCGGCAGAAACTGCTTTTTTAAGAATCACTTCTATTCATAAGCACTTCTTATTTTCATCGAGTTTATTTGTTATGATACAGTTTTGTAAAAATACAAAACAATAATTCATATTCCTTACCAAATCAAACCATTAGTCCGATAAAGATGTTTTTTTTTTTTCCGACACTTGTTTTCCTTCGTGTTAGGTTTTTTCGGGCACAAATGTCATCTATAAATACTAGCTATTTTTGGTCAATCTAGTCGTGTTAATTAATGACTTTTCAACCTAGTTCCCCATCAAGTATGAACGAATCAAAATGAAAGTGACAGTGAGAAATTGATATGAAGGGTCACATGTCACTTATACAATACAAGTTGTACATTCCTTTAAACTATAACGTAGGAAACAATTGATTGATTTGGACAAATGCTTGCTTCCCACAAAACACCAATCTCTTGTCACCACCAATGTGCTTCCGTGATTTTACAGCCCACAGTAACGCCAATACGCCAAGTCTCTGTCACGAGAGTTCTGATTAACAATGTAGCTGGTGCACATTTTTTTACTTCATAGAATATGCCCCCACCATTCCCATTTCCCATGTATTCCAAAAATAGCGAAACATAATGAAATACGATCACTAATTATATTTTCTTTATTGGTATAAACTTAAGTCCAAAATGATTTCAGTTTTATATTTAATGTTTTGTTTTAAGATGCATGTGACAAAGATAATTAAACTAAAGTATGAAATGATGATGTAGTGCCGGATTGGTAATGTTTTTCTTGTTAGATTTATATTGTCACAAATATTTATTTTGTCACAAATATTTATTTTGTCAGACTGTAAATTTGGACCGGACATTCAGACAAGAACCAACTTAGTCAATGGTCCGGATTTACAAATGTATATCTTATGTTGCAAGAGTAAGGCCATGGCCACAAGTGGGCAAGAGTAAGACAAGCCACCAACCCATACGTTCGCTTGCTATATAAGGCCATGGCCACAAACCGTCTTTCACTCCCCAAGAAACTAGAGAATAGATCAAAATCATAGACATGGCAGCATACAAAAAGCTTGTGGTTATTGTGGCATTGTTTTTGGCACTGGCCATTTGGTCTGAGGCCAATGAGCAGGTCCAGGTAACTTTTTGCCGCGTGACAAAAGAGGGTTTGAATGCTTGTGCTCCATCAGTGAGTGGGCTAAACCCTCTGCCTCCCTCGGCTCTGTGTTGCTCAGCTCTTTCCATCGCAGACTTCCAGTGCCTTTGCTTCTTCAAAAACTACTCAAACCTTTTGACTTCCTATGGCATCGACCCCAACCTTGCCATGCAGCTTCCTGCCAAATGCAATCTTCGCCAGACAGTCCATTGTTAAGAATATTGTTGTGTAAGAACGTAAAAGTTTTTGCATGGAATATTGATGCATGAAATCGATCTGTTTCAGTTTTTCTGGAACTTGAAGCTTTCTTGGGTTTTTGCGTTTTGCTTTAGTTTGTTGTGGCTAAGGTTGTGCTGTTCTTTTGAGCTATTTGTTGTTTGTTTTGTGTAGCTCGATCTGGTTTATTTTTTATTTTAAGGTTATTATGTAACGTTGATTGTCCTTGTAAAACTATATTTGGTTTTCTTCTGTCTTGTTTAGTTCATGTAACGCAACATGCAAAGCTAATGAAAGGCTGAAGGCTCTCAACAGATTTACAGTATCTCATATTCAGCAAAGTAAGTTTTTTGAGAAGTCCAATGGAACCGCAACCAATCTTGTACAACCTTGAAGCACCAGTGTCTCAAGATTTGGAACCTCTTTGAAGTTTGGGGTCATGATCAAATATTGCGAATCACTTAGATCAATGAATTGAAGCATGCTCCAGCCCTGATATAATTTGAAAAACAAAAGTGATTGAGAAATTAATAAGAATAAGCCTTGAGGTTTCCAGTCAAGCGTTTTTTCTTATTGGGTTAATGGTGTAGTGTTATTTTCTGTACTTTTGGTCAGAGGAAAAGAACTAACAAACCACAGAGAAACATGGACATAGCCAAGAGTAAAGAAGTCCAAACCCGCAATACAACCGATGCGAAACCAAAACAGATCCTGATAGTCATTTCTTGTACATCTTATTATGAAATAAAAGACTGCCAAATATAATATATTTACGTTTATTTAAATTTCTTTCAATAAGATAAGTTTAAAATACATAATTGGAAAGCATGGCTCTGCATCTGCTTCTAGTTTATAACATATATTTAATAATATAAACTTGCATACGATTAATATTAATGATCTGACATTTTCTCCCTCCCATTGTTGTTCAATGCGGCTCGAATACAAGTTGAGTTCAACAAACTTATCTGATTCAAAGTCTGACGGCAAAGAATTTAAAGGACACTCATGCCATTCCAGAAATTGTAACTAATTAGAAAGATATTCCATGTTTCCATGAAAGTTCCCATTCCAAATCTTGAGCGATCTTAAATTGTCCATCTTTGAGAAGGCATTCACAGTTAAGTTCACCTCTTTTTTATTTTTTGGTGCAAGAACCTCCTCTTTTTTTTGGCAATTTGAGGAATATGCTTTCTATCGCGCTGGTTCCCTAATAAAGAAGAACCAAGAATAAGTTGCTGCACAAGTTATAGCAAAATACAAAGGAGATTTAATAAATACATTTTAACAATCTGTGTGTACTCATTTGACTTCTTACCTTATTATTTCCATGTACAGGGATGATATCCTTGGAAAGCCACAACCTGCTACGTTCTCTGGGCCTCTCACGACATTCTCGACGAACAATTTCCCAACCCAATTCTTGTATCAAATCATGCATCCACAAATTTCTTCCAAATAGAGTTACTAGAGATTTTTCCACGAGAACGTCTATATCAATTTCCGGACGGTAGCCACAACTAGTTTCTAATATTCTTATTACACGATCTTTGTTCTCACCCTTAAAGAAGCCGGCAATGTCCACAAAAGCTTTTTTTTCTGTTTCTAATGATAATCCATCAAAATAGAAAGCTTGAAGGCCTACCGACAATTGAGGGAAATCATAAATGTTTCGTGGAATCTCAAGTCCAAAAGTTGGGAGGCTAAGATAGTGATTGTCAAAGAGACCTTGTGACATTGGATCGATCAGCGAAACAGGTTTGTTCTAGAACTATGAATGGCTGAGATTTGTGGTTGAACCCTAAAACACTCTTTTCATTATTATACAACCAAGCACTCTACATGATAGCATCAACAATAGCTTCACTATCCGAGTCAAAAAAAAAAAAAAAGCTGATGAACTTGTTTGATCTAGTCTTCATAATTTATACAATCGATGATTTAATTTTTAATGTATGAGAAAAAGACATGCTGGTGTACTTGTTTGATCTAATCTTCTTAACCTACATGATGACTTCTAACTTTTATGGTATGCATGAAAAAACAACTAGTGTTCATAATTAACTAACTAATTACATGATGACTTGTAGTTTGTAATGTTTGATCTAGTCTTACATGATGACTTTTACATGTGTATTGTATGATGATGCTCATTGCTCATACGTTAGATTACATGTGTTATGTATGATGATGCTCATATGTTACTACTCCAATCAAACTCCCACGACATCATTATTCTATTATTATTATTATTAGGTCTTCAAATCCAAAGTAGTTCAACCTCTCCTTCCCTCAACTTTCCCAAATTATTAAACCCCAAATTTGAATTATCCAAATGACAGCATCAGCTAGCAATAGCATCATTCAGAGAAAAGCACAGATTCTAAAGTAATAAAAATGGGGAAAATACCATAACTGTAAATACCAAAGGAAAAAAAAATTATACGTGTTAATATCTTCTAGTCTACGTTTTATTTTCCAACGTGTCATTACAAATAGCTTTTTTGTTTTTTATACAATTGATGCGGGGATAGGGGATTTGAACACAAGACATCTGGTACATAATTAAGTAACCACTCGAACTACAAGTCCCTTGCAGTAGTTGAATAGCTTTATTTCCACATGGATCCTGATGTTATCGACTATTATCCTTTATATTAATGAAGTATCACGATATTTTAATTTTGGATGAGGAACAAAACAAGAAGAAGCAACTATAAAACAAAGCCTCGATTCACACCAAGGCCATAACAATCTAATCACAACAACTCCCATCATTGTCATTGTTGCCACCATCACCGCTATTGTTGTCATCGACACTGCAACTACTAGTTTTTCCAACAAATCTTCGCCCATCTTCCACCACTACAACGAGAGGTGGATCCATGAATTTTACAGGGAAGAGGCAGTTTTAAAAGACTAAAAGCTCAACAACAACAAAATTCATAAGGGTCTTAGGTCTATGATTAATTGAATATAGTATATCAATTAAAATGAACAAAATTCATGTCAATTACACAATCTCTACCAAAATTCATATCAAATCATCAATTAATTTAACACAAAATAATATCAATTAATCTAATGCAAATAAATATCAATTGACCTAGCATCCGTGTATTGTGTGTGAGTTTAATATGCTATCGCCCCACTCTATAAGAAAGGTCCTTAAAAATGCAGAAGAAAAAAAGGCCAGAAGAAAACAACAATGGAAAGCAAAAAAGTCCCCAGACCTTGCGAAGGATTGGCTCTAAATCTTATTGCTGCAAGAGCAACTTCAACAACAGAGCTTATTCTTCAATTTTGAATTGAATTGAATTGGTTGGAGTGACTTCAACTTGGGCTGGGCTCCCCTCCGCTCTTTATTAATAGGGTTTATACAGATTCTGTGTTGGATAAGGCTTCGTGTAGGTTTTCACTATTTTGTTTCGTTGTCTGCTCCAAAATGACATCGTTTTTTTCACCCAGGACTTTATAAAAAATATAATTTAATAACCACGTGCAGCGCAGCAACACAACAAATACGAACACCGAGCAACAAAGGAGTTTCACTCAAGCAAAAACTCAAACAATTGTTGGGCCGACAGAGGGGCAAAGTCCGCCACCTCCAAAATGTTATCTGGCAAGGGGAGCTGTAAGGTCTAAAATATCGATGGTTTCGAAAATATCAATCTAAAAATACGGAAATTTCGATGGAAATATCAGAAAATTATATATATTGATAATGAGTGAATAAAAACCACGAAAATTGTAAGAAAAACTTGAAAATATTTCTTGGAACTTTGGAGGATGTTTATTTAGTCATTATATCTATTACATTGGAAGGAAATACATTGCATGATGAGTTTAACTTATTTAAGTTGATTATATAGTGAGCTGACAAACATTGCATGATGCGTTTAACTTATTTAAGTTAATCATTTATTTATAATGATTTACTACAATATTTTACACTTTATACATTGCATGGTAAGATACATAAGTGAATTAGTACCACATAGTTCCTATAAGGTTCAAATTTGAGTTATTTACATTAACACCCCATGGGGTTTTCGGCTTTTTCACAAAACTCCTTCAAGTTTTAGAAATTACAAGACCACCCCCTGAGATTTTAAATTGTTTTCATAAAACTCCTTTTCATTAATTTTTCATCCAAAGATTGATGATTTTATATTTAAAAAATTCTACAAATGACAAAGTTGGCCTTTGAGATTAAATTGTATATACTTCATTGAGGTTAATTTTGTCATTTGCATAAGTTTTTTTTCAATGAAATCATCACTTTTTGGACAAACAATCAACGAAAAAGGGTTTCGTGAAAACAAACTAAAACCTCATGGGGGTGTTCGTGTAATTTTTGAGACCTGAAGAGGTTTTGTGAAAACACAAGAAACCTTAGGGGGTGTTAGTGTAAATAACTCTTCAAATTTTTTAGTGTTTTCATCATCTCAATATTATCGATATTATCAATATTACAGTGATATTATAGTGATATTTTGGCCAAATGTTGTTGAAGTGAGAGAAATTATCGAAGTCAATATTTTCCGATATTATTAATACTTATACGATATTTGCATGGATATATTCCAAAATATCTTAAACTCGAGAAAATAGTAATATCCTCAATATTTGAGTCCTTTGGAGGTGCAAGTTGCAACTGCACCTCCTTACATCTCTCCACCATCACTATACATCACTATTACTATATCCACCGCACCCACTACGACTACTTTACTTGTTTTTTCAATCCCACCGTCGCTTATTTATAAGGGTTAGTTACGCTTTGCAAATTGAAAGTATGGCCCAATTATTTGAATTTGGAGAGATGTTTGAGGGAGGGCTACAAATGTTCCATGTATTTTCAAAAGCCTTTTTGTCCGCTAACGAGGTCTAGCTTAGTGAAAAATGAACTTGACTTATAAATTAGAGATCTCAGGTTCGAACCCCCATGATATCTTGTTGCTTGTGTGTGAAAATTCCCCTCTCATGCAGTTTAGACTATCGCTTGTACTCAACAAAAGCCTTCTTGTCCTATCCAATCATGTTAATTAATGACTTTTCGACCTACTTCCCCATCACGTATGAAAGAATCAAAATGAAAATAATGACAAATGGATATGAAAGGTCACATGTACTTGTCACCATACGATACAAAGCTGCACATTAATTCCTTAAACTATTTTAGTAAACAATTAGGATAATTAATTTGGATAATGCATTAATCTCCAGAAAAGACCAATATCTTGCCACCGCCTATGCACCTCCGTGACCTTTAGCCCACAGTAATGTAATACGCCAACTCTTTGTCACGAGTTCCAACAGTGTAATCCTATGGGCTGCTGGTTTTAAGCTTAATTATATTGCACATTTTTTATTTTCATTATTTTTCCATATAAAACTATTAATTTTTCATGATCAACTCAGCCATTCATCTATGGTGCATATTATTAGATCCATCAACACATTTAATGGATGACTAAGATTAGAAGTTCTTAACCAATATCTCTTAAAATCCTTGAAGAAGCTCCCATAATGATATCTATTCACTTACATGTATATTTTCTAGGTTAGTCTACAATGAAAGTCTGAAATTATGCATGTAGTGTAGTATAGTGTCGGATACAACTCTATGTTAATACTCTCTTTTCATACGACGTCTTATACTGATAGATATATGCTTATTTTTTCAAGTTGTGAATTTGAATCACACGTTTATATAATCAATGTTCCAAATTCATCTTAATTATGTTTTCTAACCTAACAAGATCTAACATAGGAAACTTAATTAAGTGTAGACCAAAAATGACCAATCCAAGCACACCACAAAATATAGTAACAAGTGGCCATGGGCAAGAGTAAGACAACTCACCAGCCCTACGTGTTTGGTTTGCTATATAAGGCTAAACCCACAACCCATCTTTCACACACTTCACTACACAGCAGTGATATATATCATAGAGACTGAAAGATATATTTTTAGACATGGAAGCATACAAAAAGCTTGTTGTGATTGTGGCATTAGTGCTTTTGGCACTAGCCATTGAATCTGAGGCCTTGTTGGTGAACAATGAGCAGAGTTTTTGCCGCATGACAAAAGAGGGTTTGAATGCATGTGCCCCAGCAGTGAGTGGGCAAAACCCTCTGCCTCCCTCAGCTCTTTGTTGCTCAGCTCTTAAAATGGCTGACTTCCAATGCCTTTGCCTTTTCAAGAAGTACTCAAACCTTCTGTCTGCCTATGGCATCGACCCAAACCTTGCCATGCAGCTTCCTGCCAAATGCAACCTTGGCCAGCCCATCCGTTGCTAGTAATTTTTTAACGCATATGATCATCAAGTGCTGCGTAAGAGATAGATCTGTATTTGTTTTTCTGCGGCGTAATTTATTTTGTTTTTGTTTGTTGTGGTAACTTTTTACTTAAGTTTTTTGGTTCATTGTTGTTTGTTTTCTCAAGCTTACTTTTACTTGTTTGCAAGGGTGTGTTTTGATTTTCAATGATGTAATGTTGATTGTCCTATTGTAAAGTTCTATTTTCAATGATGTAATGTTGATTTTCAATGATGTAAGTTTAAAATACATAATTGGAAAGCATAGCTCTGCATCTGCTTCTAGTTTATAACATATATTTAATAATATAAACATGCATACGATTAATATTAATGATCTGACCCTTTCTCCCTCCCATAGTTGTTCAATGCGGCTCGAATACAAGTTGACTTCAACAAGCTTATCTGATTCAAAGTCTGATGGCAAAGAATTTAAAGGACACTCATGCCATTCCGGAAATTGTAACTCATTAGAAAGATATTCGATGTTTCCATGAAAGTTCCCATTCCAAATCTTGAGCAATCTTAAATTGTCCGTCTTTGGGAAGGCATTCACAGTTAATTAAGTTCACCTCTTTTTTATTTTTTGGTGCAAGAACCTCCTCTTTTTTTGGCAATTTGAGGAATATGCTTTCTATTGCTCTGTTTCCCTAATAAAGAAGAACCAAGAATAAGTTGCTGCACAAGTTATAGCAAAATACAAAGGAGATTTAATAAATACATTTTAACAATCTTAGAGTCTATGTGTGTACTCATTTGACTTCTTACCTTATTATTTGCAAGTACAGGGATGATATCCTTGGAAAGCCACAACCTGCTACGTTCTCCAGGCCTCTCACGACATTCTCGATGAACAATTTCCCAACCCAATTCTTGTATCAAATCATGCATCCACAAATTTCTTCCAAATAGAGTTACTAGAGATTTTTCCACGAGAGCGTCTATATCAATTTCCGGACGGTAGCCACAACTAGTTTCTAATATTCTTATTACACGATCTTTGTTCTCACCCTTAAAGAAGCAGGCAATGTCCAAAAAAACTTTTTTTTTCTGTTTCTAATGATAATCCATCAAAACTCACTTTAAGGACATCAACGATTTTTTTCTCAGGATTTTCTTTTAGTCTATCCAATGCACTTGACCATGCGCTTTGTGGCCTATTACAAAGGAATGAACCCAAAACTATAATAGGTAATGGAAGGCCCTTAGCATATGTTAAAAAGTCCTTGGATAGCTTGAGAAAACTTTCCTCAACCTGATGTTTTTGAAAGGATTTCCAACTAAAGAGCTGAAGAGCTTCATCATTAGTTAACAGCTTAACCTGATATATTTTGTCCGCATATCTGCGTAGCACATGTTCATCTGTTGATGTTATGATGATTCTACTCCCTGGACCAAACCAAGTCCGATCACATAGTGCTTCCACTTGCTCAACCTCATCCACATTCATCAACAATAATAAGAGCCTTTTTATTACGTAGTCTATGCCCTATTACATCTTCCATATCAATATTTTGTATCTTTACATTGCTTTTCAGCAAGTCTGAAAGAAGTTGCTCTTGTAAATGTTCTAGACCTTGCTTTTCAGTTGCCTCTCTAACATTGGCTAGATGACTGTAACCTTCAAACCGAGCACGTATTCTTTTAGCAACTACTCGTGCAAGAGTTGTCTTGCCAATTCCCTTCATCCCCAAAATCCCTATGATACGAACATCAAGTAACCCTATCTCTAAGAAAGAAAGCAGTTCTTCTATACGAGAATCCATCGAAACTAAATCCTTGGATTCACTTAAAATTGTTTGGTTTAATCTAGTGAAACTCATTCCTACAATATCTTCAACAACTTCCGATTCAGGTCTGCAAATAAATAAATGAAACATTTATGTAGAAGGTAAAGCAAAACAGTTATATATATAAGGAAAATTAAAAATGGATCATAGGTTTTATCTTTTTATTAGTTTGAGTACAACTACTAGTATTTAATTACGAAGAGCTATTTCTTTCCATGGTTATAGAACTTTTCTCATAAAGGTAGCTATTAGATAACTTTGGTCCAAGGAAGTCATGAGCTAAGATGGTTAATGAGGGTTGCTCCACAGGATTTGAGGCAATGTTTTCCCTGGTTGATTGATTATTAAATGCCTTCTGGAGATGAGAAATAGAAAGCTTGAAGGCCTACCGACAATTGAGGGAAATCATAAATGTTTCGTGGAATCTCAAGTCCAAAAGTTGGGAGGCTAAGATAGTGATTGTCAAAGAGACCTTGTGACATTGGATCGATCAGTGAAAAAGGTTTGTTCTAGAACTATGAATGGCTGAGATTTGTGGTTGAACCCTAAAACCCTCTTTTCATTATTATACAACCAAGCACTCTATCAACTTGCATTCTCAAATTTAGCTGTCGTTAGGATCGATTTGGTGATCTCCATCGCTTGTTTGATTACAGAATCTTAATCTTAGGCTTGCCAATTGTATCCGCACATTTCTCAAGTCATCTTTTACAACCAACAAATCCACCCGAAAAAGACAAAATTTAAAGTTTAAAGTAGAATTAAATGACAGCATATTTAAAACACACTAAACTAATCAATTATTAATTGGACTGAAAAGACGTTTGAAGTTCCAACGTAGCACACTGTTCTTTCTTTTTTTTCTTGGAATTTTCTTCCTTTCTTCGCAGTGTTCTTCTCACTAAGGAGGTTGAAGTTTCAGCAAACTTTCTCGCAGCTTCCCTTGCTCATAAGATGCTTTCTTATTAAAATACAAGAAAACAAGAGGCCATTCCCTTCCCAGCTCTTTGATCAGCCTGGTTCGTTCTCATGCATGCAATCAAATAACATGCATTCAATGACGCACGATGTGTTTCTGAGTTTCAGAGGCGAGGACACGCGGTACAACTTTACTGATCATCTGCACAGAAATTTGACTCAGAAGGGAATTAGAACCTTCAGAGATGATGCTCTTAAGAGAGGGGAAGAAATATCACCGGCGCTTCTCAGAGCAATCGAAGAGTCGAAGAGTTCTGCCATCATATTCTCCGAAAACTATGCGTCTTCAAAGTGGTGTTTGGATGAACTCGTCAAGATCCTTGAAAGTAAAGAATCAAGGGAACAAATAGTTTGGCCTATTTTTTACAAGGTGAATCCGTCGGATGTACGGAATCAAAAGGGAAGTTTCGGTCAGGCATTTGCTGACTATGAATGCGAGTTGAAAGGTAACATGGAGAAGGTGCACAGATGGAGGAGAGCTCTTATGAAAGCGGCCAATCTGTCTGGGTGGTGTTTCTCCAACGGGTATATATTTTCAACCACGCACCATAGCTGCTTATTGAACTTGTTTATTCTTTATCTTTTAATAGAAATTGCAACGTACCTTAAAACTTAGAAAAACCCAAATTAAGCTCTTCATCTCTTAAAGTAGCTCCTCCCCTCCCTTCCTCTCCCCAGCTCCACCCCTTAGGGTAGGTGGGGGTGGATGGTTTGGAAGAGTGGCGAATAGGGGAAGCAGTTACTGCGTTGAGGGAGGAAGCGCTAAGTAAGTTAATACGACTAACCACTTGTTTGTACCCACTCTATTATGTCATCTCATGTATGCCTACCGTTCAATTTTTTAGGTTATCATTCAATGATCACTCTTGAAAAAATAAATTAGTGAAATTAGACAACACTTAGTAATCCATCTTTAATCAGACAAATAGACGAACAGAATATTTCCTATAAAACAATGAAAATGTTCGCAATAATAATCATATGGTTAAACAATTTTTGATTTGTCTACTTTTTTTTCTTCTTTTTGTAGAAATGTTCCTTGAATTATAACCTGAAAAATATATATATATATATATATATCTTACAAAATGCTATTTCATCATTAACTTTCATATATTGTTAATCTTGCAGGCATGAAGCAAAATTTATCCACAACATTGTTTAAGAAATTTCAATACAAGTATTAAAACATAATTATTTGAATGTAGCGAAATACCCAGTTGGAATAGTGTCTCGCGTACACGAGATAAGTAAGCTTTTGGGTGTTGGGGAAAACGATGTTCGCATGGTAGGGATATGGGGAATTGGTGGAATAGGTAAGACAATTGCTAAAGCTGTTTATAATTCCACTGCCCATATGTTTGAAGGTAGCTGTTTTCTAGAAGATGTTGGAGAAAGATCAATGCCATATGGGGGCTTAGTCGAACTACAAAATATTATTCTTTCTGAGATTCTCGGGGTGAAAGAAGTAAAGGTGACCAATGTTGACAAAGGAGTCAATGTGATAAAGAAAATATGTTGAATGGTAGGAAGCTTCTCTTAGTTCTTGATGATGTGAATCAATTGGACCAATTAAACAAATTAGTTGGAGGGTCTGATTGGTTTGGTACAGGCAGCAGAATTGTACTAACGACAAGAGATAAGCATTTGCTAATTCCACATCAAGTCAATCTAACGTATGAGGTTGAGAAGTTAGACCATTATGAATCTTTAAAGCTTTTCACCAGCTGGAATTCATTTTCAGGAAATGGACACTTAGATGGTGATTATGTGAAACTTGCAAACAATGTAGTAGACTTTGCTCAAGGTCTTCCATTAGCTCTTATGGTTTTAGGTTCACATCTATGTGGTAGAAGTATTGATCAATGGAAATGTGCATTAGATGGTTACAGAAGAGTGCCTAACCAAGAGATTCAAGACATTCTCAAAATAAGTTATAGTGCACTAGAAGATGCGGTGAAGGAAGTTTTCCTTGATATTGCACGTTTCTTTAAAGGTGTAGGCAAGGACTATGCGATTGAAATACTAGAAGGTTGTGACCTATGTTGACGTGAGTCTCCTAATTAATCAAGGAGATTTATTTCCTTGATTAATTAAGGGATTTACTTTTCTATTCTATATAGTTGACAAATCATTGTATAATTAGGAGATACTCTCCTAATTGATTGCTGTATTTATTTCTTTGTAAAGCACTCATGTAAACTCCTATATATACCTCATTATGGAGAAGAATAAAACCTAACCCAAAGTATTCAAACCATAGTCATATTTTAGCATGGTATCAGAGCAATCAATCCTAAGTTGTCTCTAAACCCTTATCTCAAATTTATCATATTCAAAACCAAAACCCTAAATCAAATTCCTCATATTTTTTCCCAAATCCAAATCCCTCAAATCTAAAGTCCTCAAATCCTCTTATCAAAATCCCTAAACACATAACCTTCAATCTTATACACTTACCTCTCAAATCCAAATCCTACATCAAATTCCTCAAATCAAATTCCTCCAATCAAAATTCCTCACATTCTCATATCACATATTACTTCCACTGCGATGTTAGAAACCCCTACGATTCTCCCTCTTATTACAGACTCACAGAAGCATGTGGTTAATTCTGCTAACTCGGCTACCCGGACTCGTGCTTCTATCGCCACCACCATAGGTTCTACTTTTCATATGTCCTCTCAAAAAACCGCAAGGATTATCGACTCTGGTGCTATGAATCACATGACATTTGATCCTGGCCAACTTATTAGTCTCAAATCATCCACTCCGTCGGTGGTGTCTAATGCTAATGGTACCCCCTCCCTTGTGGTTGGGGAGGGCTCACTATCTCTTTCTACTTCCCTATATTTGGATTATGTATTACTTGTTCCATCTTTGGACCATAACTTGTTATCTGTTGCACAACTTACTACTACTTTGGGGTGTACTGTAACATTTTGGCCAAATCATTGTGTTTTTCAGGACATCCTCACAAGATAGATGATTGGTTGTGGTACTCGGTGAGGCAAACTCTACTACTTGGACTGGGCATCGGATAGTGGGAACAAGGTTGGTCAAGCTTTCACAACCAGTGGAACTCGTTTTGAGGGGGAAAGGGGCAAAATTTGGTTATGGCATAAACGTCTTGGGCATGCCTCGTTCGGTTATCTTAAGAAGTTGTTTTCATCATTATTTTCCAGTCTTGATGTTGTGGGGGACTTTTTCTTCCGGCAGCTACAAATGGGTTAGGCCGCTCGGCTTCAATGATGGCAACCCGCTCGGGGGCAAAGTTGCGTCTCTTCTGCGCTACAGGCTTGATTGTTGGGTTGACGTGTAGGCGATGGTAGATGATATGGGGATCAATGCTTGGCATGTCGGATGACGACTATGCGAATACGTCTTTGTTGTTCTGGAGGAAGGCTGCAAGCTCTGCCTTTTCCTCCTGGCTTAAGCGCGAGCCGATCCGCGCTTTTCTCTCTGGCTTGTCAGGATCAAGGAGTACTAGCTCGATGTCCTCTCTGGGCTTCCATCCTTCTTCTGGAGAGACCTCCGGATGGATTCCCTCGACTTGGTCATGATCCTTTGATTGCTATTGGGGAGTGGTTATTCTCTTTCCTTTCTGGTCTTCTCGACCGTCAGGAACGGGATTTGCCTTCTACTCTAGTGATCTACTCCCTTCAGATCCGCCTGATTTACAGGAAGGAACTGTGTTTGCTTGATTGTCTTCAACCCTTGAGCTGAGCATTTCCTCGCCATTGCCAGATCACTGTTGATCTGACCAACACCGCCCCCAGGGATAGGGTAGCGGATTTTCTGATGTGTAGCGGAGGTGATGGCGTTAATCTTGCCGATCCATGGTCTGCTCAGAATGCCTTTATAGGGTGAGACTTCATCAATGACCATGAACGTTTGCGAGCTGATTCAGGCGGGGAGTAGACGTCAAGGTCTATCGTGCCCATGGTAACCGTTGTTGCGCCATTGAAGCCAGTCAGCGACCTAGCTGATTTGTTGATCTTTGTCTCCAAGCCTATCTGCTGGATGAATGCTAGTTGCAGGATATTGGTTGCACTGCCCTCGTCTGCATGGATTCGGTCCACCGTGGTCTAAGCGATCTGAATGCTGACGACAAGGGTATCGTTGTGTGGCATATCAAGGCCGATTAGATCTTTCTTGTGGAAGTCGATCATGGGACCGTCTTCTGTTGGTGGAAGGCTAGTCGAGATTTGGGAGATCATAGTTGCCTGTTTTATTTTCCTTTTCTTTTCTTTGCTGGTCAACCCAGACTCCTCGGAGTTGGCTAGGATTGTGTTAATCCTGATGACCTTCTGAGGTGGCTCCTTGGCGATGTCAGGATCCTCAATCCGCTGGATGGCCTACTTCGCAATGAATTCCGTGCAGTGACCTTCTCTCATGAGTTCTTCAAGGTGCGCCTTCCAAACGAAGTAGTTGTTCATAGTGTGCCCGTTCGTCCCATGGAAGGCACTGTATTTTCTGGTATCCTTCTTGTCCGGATCTCCCTTCAAGGGTGGCGGTCTCTTTACCCAAGGTTTGTCTTTCACTTGGGCTAAGATTTGATGTATGGGGATGGAGAACTTTGTGTAGTTCTCTCCTGCGGTAGCATCCCCTTGTGGGTGTGACCTGCGCTTGTCCTTGTTCCTGTTGCTAAACCCGTCGCTTCTTTGGCCTGTTGGTTCTTGTTCGACCTTCTTAAGACCTTTCTAACTGTCTGCCGGTGCATTCCTCCATCATTCTCTCTTCATCATTGGGTCCAAGGCCAAGGTCTTGGATCAAGTCAATCTGTTTGAGGAGCTGTCCAACCAGGTTGTTTTGGTCGTCTACTCTTTGAGTTATCTTGTCGTCTCTAAGATTGAGGTCTACTTGACTACGTTGATCAGAAGGAGAGAATTGTGTGGAGCCCAATTGCACGCGGGCTAGGGTTTTGTTGGAGGTGTGGGTGGCCACGAACATGAGGTGGCAGCGCCAAGAGTGCCGTGATGGGAGCTTGTGGATTTGCCATGGGTGAAAATCTTGACCTCGGCCACAAGGCCATGAAGTGGATTTTCGGCTTCGGTTTGCAGGATCATGCATCGGGCTAATCGACAGATCATGGATCAGATTGACCGGAGAATCGTTGATCAGGTAGACCAAGGACTCGCAAGTTGGTCACCAAGTCATTTGATATTTTCCTGATCATTAGTGATAAAATGTAATTAGCACGCATGATAGAAACACGATTATATGCCAACTATAATATCACTTGTGCCTCAAAATAATAAATCTATTAAATAAGGTATGTGCAATATTTCCATAATAAAATATTTATTATTAATATTTATTACGAATATGCATTAATTCAAAATGAATATTAATTGTTTAACATTTATTAAGAATATATATTAATTCAAAATAAATATTAAATATTAATATTATAATTGAGAATTGTAAATGAGGGAATAAGAAAGGAAAACTGTCCCTGTATATGCGCGGAGGCCATTGTTGGCGTGAGGAAGGAACGGCTGGTAGCTCCAGCATGTGCGGCGCCATCTCCGGCGATGCCATGGACCGTGACAGGGTGCCCCACTAAACCCACTGGTTTGAGCCCCTGGTTCCAGCGATGGTGACGGTGTTGCGAGGTGGAGGAAGGACCATCGCCATGAATGCTGGGCAGATCCGGCATCTGAAGAGATGGCAAGTCGACGACGCTACAGCGTCGACTGGTGTCTTCCTTCGTGGGTTCTGCAAATAGGAGGCCGGTGAGTCCGCTAGTGTTGGCGCTGACGCAAGGCAACACCGGGAAGGTCCTCATCCATGCTGGGCAGTGGCTGTCATCTTCTCCAAAGCTTCGTTAGCGAGGTTCCAGCGTCTGGTCATGAAGTTTTCCGTCAGAGTTTGCAGTTTGGACACCCACGAGTGTGATGGTGTCGTCCGTGTGGCCAAGCGACGAGCGGAAGTCGTCGACTCGTGAATGGCAGCGACTGGAGAATTCCTCCGATAGCGCCTGGGTTGACTCCTTGGCGGTGGGTAACAGCACAAGCCCCTGGCTTGGAGGTCGAAGACCAGTGTTCATGGTGGAATTGGCTGCGTCGTGAGTGGTCGACGCTGGCGACGAAGCATGCTGTTGTTTTCTCCTCTCTTTTTTTTCCTCTGTGTTGCGTGCATAAGCTTCTTCTTTTTTTCTTTTTTTTTTTCATAGGGTAAAAAATGTCCCTTGGGTGCCTAGAGAAATTCTTGCCAACAAGTGTTAGTTGTTTTCACTGTGTTCTTCGTTTTTGGGCCTCTCACCATTTGAGAACTTTGGATTGATGATGGAATCAATGAATGAGGGGGGGAGCATTGCATTGAGTATATTTCGAATCTCTCAATGAAAGCAACAATTTGTGGGAGCAAATTTCCCCACGAGAATATTCAATTGGAAAGATTATCCTTTCTTCTTCGCCACCTCTTTCTCCCTGCAAAATAGAACAAATAAGAGGACCAAACCTAGGGGGTGTTGGCCAAAGTCCCTTCGATGCCTAAATTAGTTCAAGAGTTTTGTAAGAAAAACACTAGCTAACTAGGTGTAGGGGTCTCTTGTTCCAGCAACCTAACGAATGGGCTTGGGCTGCTGTAAGAAGAAAACGAACAAAAAACCTCTTGGTGCCTGAGTTCAAGAACCAGACTCCCAAAAGAATTTTTAAAAGACTTGCTGAAGCCTTAGAAAATTACGTTTGGGTTCTTTTCACCAACAACCAGAAGAACGTATCAAATTCGTCAATGACTTAGCTTGAGGAGCTTGTGGCATGGGAGCTAAGCTTTCACAGGTTTAGCAACCTGAGAGAGAGATAAAAGCATGAATTTCTTTGGGGAAAGAAGGTTTTTTGGAGTGGAAGAAAGGAAAATTAGGGGAGTTTCTATCTCAGAAAGAGAGAGAAACTATGGAAATAAGAGATGGGGTAAATTCCAGTTCGCTTGACAAAGCTTGGTCTTGCTCTGGAATGGTGTGTGTTTCTGGGTAGAGGAAGCTCTGTTTTATAGGCGTCTGGAACCCTAATTTCGTTGATCCTCCATTCCCACTTTTCCTCTGCTTGTTTCCAATTACTTCATTTCTTGTGAAATCTCTTCGACCAGAGTGCCTGAGTCAAAGGTTTCTTATGGTTCCAACGTCTTGTGCGGCTGAGCCTTCCCATGGGGGTGAGGCGCCACTTGCTTTTGCCCTTGATTTTCGAATTGGAGCTCGCAGAGGAAAGGGGAGAATGGGCGTAGTCCTTTACCCAATGGGTATTTCTTCTACGTTTATGAATTTCCTATGGTCCTTGCTATGATTCTTTGTTGATCACATAGGAGTTCTGATATGGGTGGAGCTCGATGCTGAATTTTTTTATGAAACGCTGGGCTGGGCTTCACGTATAGCTTTGGGGTCATTGGTGTTCTCCTTTCCAGCGGCCCGCACGCTTTTGTTCAGCTACTGGAAGTGACTTATTCATTTTTTGGGCATTTTAACTATCATGGATTTTCCTAAATGCTACAGCAGCCTATGGGGTGTTCTCCTAAGGCATTGGACCCCATTCTTCTCTCTCTCATGCTAACCCATGTATTTGGGCCCGAGGAATGGGCTTGAGTTTTAGTGCTCCCAAGTGACCTAAAGCTTCCATTCCTCGGTCCCTCAATGAGCCCTGTGAGTGCTCGTACCCGTCCATACCACAACCTTCTCAGCAAGCCCTGGATAATTACGTGGCTTGGGCCCACTTGAGCTTGTAGCATGGCTTGATGATATTGCGTGTTTATTTGTCGTGCTTGGGCTTAAATTTTATTGTGCCATGACAAGCCGTGCCTGGATCGAATGACATCAGATAGGTTGATGAGCATGAATTTATAAAGCCATCGCATTTTTGGCATGCTTGCTTGGCGTGATATCACGGCTCGTGTAGGTGAGTCCTACAATTTCCCATTATGCCCCGATTGGGTTTCTTTTGTGATCATTTATCTGTGCCGGGCCAGGAATAAGCTTGGGCCTAGCCCTTGGATTTTTGGGCCTCAACACTAGGGTATGGAGATATATGTGTTTATGGTATAAACCGAGCGGCCGGAGCCTTATGTAAAAGAGGGAGAGAAAGGAGGTGGCTAGGGTTTGTGAAGGGAAAATTTACGCAGAGTTTTAGTAGTAATTCTGACGTACCACAATCCTTGTGCGTAGCCAAGTATGTATAGGGGGCCTTGACGAGGTTGGTGAGGTTGGTGTATTTAGGGATTTGATTTATTATTGATTTAAATTAAATCCCTAATTGTGGTAGGTATCCAATCAATTCCCAATCTGATTAGGTAACTCCTCATTTAATTGGGAAATGTGGTAGGAATCAAATTAATTCTCAACCTAATTAGGTAACATTCAATTTAATTGGGTAATCCTCAATTAAATTGAGTAACTCCCAATTAGGTTAAATAATTCCCAATTAGGTCAAATAATCCCCAAATGGAAGGAATTATTTGACTTAGGATTCTGATTTAATTTGGTTCCCACATATATTTTTTGGAATATCATCTGTAGGACCGTATTGATAAGTTGTACAGTGAAGCAGAGGAAGCACGGGTATGACAGCAATGTCGAAAGCCAGAAGCTACTGGAGAAAACCTTTTTACCACAATTTCCCAAAGATGTGATTGCTGATCGTGGGCAAGTGCTACCCACAAAGACTCTGGATTCGGATCCCTGTGAGTCCGTCCAAGTCAGTTTGTGTGTGTATATATATATATATATATATATATATATATATTTTGGTCGCAATGTCAGTTATTTGTGCTTGCAAATACACACAGAATTGCTATATTCATTCACTCTTTCAGTATGAATGTCAGATATATTGGACAAGAAATGATTTGCTTCTCAAACCATTTGTATGGAAGTTAAAGACGATAAATAATTAATGGCTACTTTACTTCTAATCTCTCGGGTACCAATTGCTTGTATCTACATTGCTATAACCCCAAAATCAATGATTAACTGATTCTCAATAGATCTTGGTCTATGCAATGTAAAATAATCTTTCTGGATTTCTTAGTTGTCTTTATCACCAACAAATCCACCCAAAAAGAAAAAGAAAAAGTTACCAACAGGGTCTCAGGTTCGAACTCCTGTGATACATTGCTAGTTTGTGAGCAAAAACTCCGCTCCCTTGTAGCTTGGGGTGTATTCAATTAGGATTTTAATAGATTGTAATCACATGATTTTAATGTAATAGATTTCAACAGGATTTGTAATTACAAGATTTTACTTATGATTTTAATATATTGTAATTACATGAGTCTCTTATGATTCACTTAGGACTTTTTTGTATTCTCCAAAGAATCAAAAAATTTGCTCTAGGATTTCATACAAAATAAAAAATATATAATAACATGGATTAATTATGCCACATGAATAAATAACCAAATGATAAAAGTAATAACAATAACGTCATGTAGCAACTAAACTTTCATTAATTGATTGGTATGCAAACCGTTGATTATTTTTCATTAAGAGCAAGTCCAGCACTATGGACTTGCCCTGGCAACAGGCCCCCCAAGCAAGGTTTGGACCTCCAGCGCACAAAACACAGCCCAGGCAAGGCATGGGACCCACCAGCCTGGGCAAGCCCACAGGCAGAAATTGACTGGGCTCTTGCCCTTGGGCTGTTGATGTCAGCGCCTAAAAAAAATTGAAAAAAATATCAAAAAAAATCTAGAATTTTTTCTATAAATACCTACCAATATTATTCACTCTCCACACCAAATTTTTATACCAATTCATCTCCTTTCAATATTTTTCACTTTCCATACCAAATTTTCTACTACAAAATTCTATTTGAAAATTTTAATTTAATAAATATGGACACGTGGCAACCAAAAATCTTATCCGAAAATTTAATTAGAAAATTTTATATGAAAATGTTATCTGAAATTTGAGGTGATAATTTTATAATAAATTATGACACGTGGCAACCGAAAATATTACCTGAAAAGCTTATCAAAATTAATGGTTTAAAGTATAAAAAAAAAGGAAATAAAGTACAATGAATAGTATTTGCCTTAGACTTAGCCCTCATTGGTGGAACCACAAATGGCAAGGCTAACACTATTCAAGTAAATAGTAGCAGTCCTTGCTTGCCCTTGCCCTAGACTTAGCCCTTATGAGTGGAGATGCTCTAACTTTCGTAAATAAACTTCTAGGTGGTTCTATGACCTCTCTTTGGTCATTATTAATGAAAGTTCATCTTTACCAAAAATTAAAATAATAATAAAATCGTAGCACAGTGGTTCTTTTCTCCCAAGTGGGACTAGAAGACCCAAACACTGTGCATTCAAACCACAAAATAAAGCATCCTAATGCAAGGAAATTTCCTAGTGATGGACGCCATTTCCACCGTCCACTATTCATTAGAATTATATAAAAAGAAAGATAGGAAAGACTAGTTTATAGTAGAATTAAAAGACAACTACTACGCCTATGAGCTTGTGTCGCAGCTTCCCTCGCTCATAAGATGCTTTCTTATTAAAAAAAAAAAAAGAAACCCAGAGGCCATGCCCTTCCCAGCTCTTTGATCAGCCTGTTTACTTCTCCGGCTCGCAATCAAACGACAGTCATTCAATGACATACGACGTCTTCCTGAGTTTCAGAGGCGAGGACACGCGATTCAACTTTACTGATCATCTGCACAGTAATTTGATTCGGAAGGGAATTAGAACCTTCATAGATGATGGTCTTAAGAGAGGGGAAGAAATATCACCTGCCCTTCTCAGAGCGATCGAAGAGTCGAAGATTTCCATCATCGTGTTCTCCGAAAACTATGCATCTTCGAAGTGGTGCTTGGATGAACTCGTCAAGATCCTTGAGAGTAAAGAAACAAGGGAGCAAATAGTTTGGCCTGTATTTTACAAGGTGAATCCGTCGGATGTACGGCATCAAAGGGGCAGTTTCGGTCAGGCACTTGCTGACTATGAATGCGAGTTCAAAGATGACATGGAGAAGGTGCAAAGATGGAGGAGAAGTCTTACGAAAGCAGCCAATCTGTCCGGATGGTGTTTCGTCAACGGGTATATAATATATACTATATATTTATTTTCAACCACGCACCATAGCTGCTTACTAAACTTGTTTATTTCTGATCTTTTAATAGAAATTGAAACTGTTAGAATAGGATCAGGACCGATATACAAAGGCATTGTTTTTAATGTCAAATGCTTTTGAACATCGAAGGTTTAAAGATGTGGCTTTTGTGTGTCCTTTGAACCTGATCCTTATACATACAAACTGTCTAGTTTTTCGATCCCCAAATTAAGAATTATCCCTGCAAAAAATTACCAAAATCTGACATCTTTCCATTTGATTATCACCATGAACATCTTGTAGAGGAAAAGTTGAATTAATCTATTTGTTGCCGCATTTTTAGATGACTAAATATTTCGGATTTTGGTAATTTTTTATAAGAGTGATCCTTGAATAATGTCCTTAAAAATGAACGGTTCATGTTTTCCGAACCTGTGATCCATTTTTGTAAATAGTCAAAAGGGGATTCGTTTTAGATGGGAGTTGTACACACACACACACACATATATATATATAGGCTTTTTATCACAAATGGTCCTTGAGATCTACGAAATTATCACCTTTCGTCCCTAACTTTTTTTGTGACACTAATGGTCTTTAAGGTTACCCTCCACACATCAAAATGGTCCATACTGTTAGCTTCCGTCAAATTTTCTGTTCAATTGTTGATGTGGCACATGTGTGGAGCCCGCACATCCAATGGTATAGAGCCACATAGTTTTAAATGTAATATAATATATTTTTAATATTTTTAAAACTTAAAATTCATAAATAAAAAAAATTAAAAGCAACTTAAATCTTTTGATATATTTTTAAATATATTTCATGCTCTGTTTTGAGAGAGAGAGAGAGAGAGAGAGAGAGAGAGAGAAGTGGGTATGCGAGGAGGGGGAGGGAAAGTTAACACAGGGAGAGGGAGAGAGAAAGCGAAGGGAGGAAGAAGAGGGAGAAAGGAGTGGGTCTGCGAGGGGGAAAGGGAAAGAGAACACAAGGAGAGGGAGAGAGAGAGATATTTAAAAATATATTAAAAAGATGTACCATTGGATGTGTGGGCTCCACATATGTGCCATGTCATCAATTTAACATAAAATTTGACGGAAGCTAACGGTAGGGACCATTTTGATGTGTGGAGGCTAACCTTAAGGACCATTAGTGTAAAAAAAACGTTAGGGATGAAATTTGATAATTTTGCAAACCTCGGGGACCATTTGTGATAAAAAGCATATATATATATAATATTACAAAATGTTATTCATCATTAATCTTTCGCATATTGTATAACCTTGCAGGCATGAATCAAAATTTATTCACAACATCGTTGAAGCGATTTCATTACAAGTATTAAACCATGCGTATTTGAATGTGGCAAAGTACCCAGTTGGAATAGAGTCTCGTGTGTGCGAGATAGATAAGCTTTTGGGCGTTGGAGGAAATGATGTTCGCATGGTAGGGATATGGGGCACTGGTGGAATAGGTAAGACAACAATTGCCAAAGCTGTTTATAATTCCCTGGCCCATATGTTTGAAGGTAGCTGTTTTCTAGATGATGTTAGAGAAAGATCAATGCCGTATGGAGGCTTAGTCAAACTACAAAGTATTCTTCTTTCTGAGATTCTAGGGGTGAAAGAAGTAAAGTTGACCAATGTTGACAAAGGAATCAATGTGATAAAGAAAATGTTGAATGGTAAGAAGCTTCTCTTAGTTCTTGACGATGTGAATCAATTGGACCAATTAAACAAATTAGTTGGAAGGTCTGATTGGTTTGGTTCAGGCAGCAGAATTGTTCTAACGACAAGAGATAAGCATTTGCTAATTGCTCATCAAGTCAATCTAATATATGAGGTTGAGAAGTTAGATCATTATGAGTCCTTAAAGCTCTTCACCAGTTGGAATTCATTTTCAAGAAATGGACACTTAGAAGATGATTATGCGAAACTTGCAAACAATGTAGTAGACTATGCTGACGGTCTTCCATTAGCTCTGATGGTTTTGGGTTCACATCTATGTGGTAGAAGTATTGATCAATGGAAATATGCATTAGATGGTTACAGAAGAGTTCCTAACCGAGAGATTCAAGAAATTCTCAAAATAAGTTATAATGCACTAGAAGATGCGGTGAAGGAAGTTTTCCTGGATATTGCATTTTTCTATAAAGGTCTAGGCGAGGATTATGTGATACAAATACTAGAAGGTTGTGACCTCAACCCTAAGTATGATCTTGAAGTACTCGTGGAAAAGGCTCTTATAAATATTACGGAAGATGGCTGCATTTGGATGCATGACTTGATACAAGAAATGGGTAAAGAAGTAGTTCGCCAAGAGTCACCAACTGAGCCTGGAAAACGTAGTAGGTTGTGGTTTCACGAGGATGTTTACCATGTTTTAACAGAAAACACAGTAAGTAGAATATATAATTTAAAACATTTTATTTTTATTTCACAAAAAAATTGTCCTTTGCTAATAGTATTGCTTTTTCGTACTAGGGAACGGATAAGATCAAAGGTATTATGGTGAAGTTGCCTGCTGGGCTTGAGTCAGATGAGGTATGTTTGAATGCTGAAAGCTTCTCAAAGATGAAAAATCTTCAACTTTTTATAAATCATAATGCGCGCTTGTCTGGAGAAGTTGATTATCTTCCCAGTGAGTTGAGGCTCCTTAGCTGGCCTGAATATCCGTCACAATCTTTGCCAGCCAATTTTAATCCAAAGAAACTTGTTGGTCTTACTTTGCCTCGCAGCTGCATTTTACGACTGGATTTGCAATTCAAGGTATTTGAAATGACTGGTATTTTCAAGAGTTCATTTTTTTCTCTTTCTTCTTAGCATGTTGTAAGTTTCTTTAAAGCTTATGATGCGATCTTCTCTCTTTTTCTCCCTGTTTTGTGGGTCAGAGTTTGAAATTTATGAATGTGGAGCACAGCAAATTCCTAAGAAAAACCCCTGACTTCTCTGGAGTCCCAAACTTGGAGAATTTGAATCTAAACTATTGTACAAGTTTAGTTGAGCTTCATCCTTCTGCTGGATTCCTTCATAAGCTTGTTAAGTTGAGTCTTACGGGATGCCGTAGTCTTACTCTGTTTCCAAGAATTGTCAACTTGAAATCTCTGCTGGAGTTGAAACTTGAAGGTTGCATAAGTCTTGAGAATTTTCCTGAAATTGAGGGGAAGATGGAATCTTTGAAATACCTGGATCTATCAAAGACTTCCATCAAAGAATTGCCTTCATCGTCAATTCGACATTTCACTCGTCTCAAGAAATTGAATTTAACCGGATGTGAAAACCTTACAAATCTGCCATGCAGCATTTATGAGTTGAAGCACCTAGTGAAAATTTCTGTCCGTAAATGCTCAAAATTGGTTTCATTTCCTAAAATGGCAAAGTCTGAAGATTCAAGGATGGCAGAATCACTTGTGACTCTTCATGGAGGCAATTTAGCGTTTCCCAAGCTATCTAAATTCTATGTGGGGGGATCCAATCTTTCAGACATTGCCGATTTCCTTCTGACTCTTGTTTGCATGACCACATTAACTAGACTTGATCTATCAGGAAGCAATTTCGTTAGTCTTCCCGTATGCATTAATAACTTTGTCAACTTGGATGAACTTTGGTTGATTAGTTGCAAGAGACTTAGAGAAATTCCAGATCTTCCACAAGCATTGCAACTTTTAGATGTGAGTGATTGCTTATCATTGGAAAGAGTTTCAAAATTGTCCAACCTTTTGGAACGTAAAGAGTCTCAAATGTTCATGGAAATGAAATTGACTAATTGTTGGAGACTGCGTAACAATCTGGTTCGAATTGCAAAGAAGAAAAATATGTTCATAAACCAAGTCAATCTCTTCTCTCTCTTTCTCTTGTCTCAGCAATCTGCTGTCGGGGTTGAATTTCCAGGAAGTGGAATTCCAAAGTGGTTCAGTTATCGTAAGGATTTGAAGGATCTTTGCGAATGTCAATTCTCTATTAAAACCTCTCAAAATTTCAATTGGGAGAACAAAGGAATTTCTTTTTGTGCTTTTCTCGAAAAGACCGAAAATACGTTATGGGTTGATATTAAACCCAGCATCAGGGAGTTTGCTATTGATATGTACGTCGAGGAAATATACAGTGATAATATTCATTCAACAGGGAAAGACTCGAGTTCAGTGAGGCTGTTTTATGTCCCTTTCCATGATTTGATGTCGATAATGGCACGCACGAAAAGAAATGTGAAAAGAACATGGGTGATGCCGCCTTATTTGCCTACAATCCGAGTTCATTTTGTGCGTATTAGCAAAGCTGTGAAAAGCTGCGGAGTCCACCTAGTAATGCCACCAGGATGAAGACCTCAGTATAGAGGCATGGGTATGTCCAGGAAGAGACCAATCGATCAATCCTCCAAAGGGAAAGGACAGCAGCATTCAAATGTGATTTGGATGATAAGGATTTGCATCCTTCTTACAAGCTGACATTCTCAAGCCCATGGGTAGAATTCAGTGATCTATATTTGTGATTGTTTGTGTTAATTCCACATGATTGGTTTCTTAGACTTCAATAGAGTTTTGAATGGTGGATGTTGGAATGGTGCAGTCTTGCTCTATGCAAGATGAGATAAGAGGAGAGGAGACTGGTTTGCACCCTATTGTTTCAGAGTAGATGATGTCCACTAGGATATACCGTATAAAGTTATACTTCCAGAGCACTATTGTTTACAGCTTAGCAATTGTGCCACATGGAACTCCGAGTTTGTGATCCCTTAGTGTTCTGGTGCTGCTATTCCTGGTGGCTTACATGGTCTTGCTTTTCTTTTGGTGCAGATGCTCTAATGGTTTCCTGGCTTTCTTTACTTCTTGCTGTTTGGTTTTGTAAATGATTTGTTACTGGTGCGGTGATTCTACTGTCCTTCCTTCAGTTTGGGGTTGCTAGTATTGCAGTCCCTATGGGTTGGTCTCCCCTTGGTGCGCCACTGTTTTTGGCTAGTTGCTCTTCACAGTTCCTGTCTTTTGACCTGCTTTTATGGTTAGTGCTGCCTTGCTGTATTATTAAAGTGTGTTGCTGGCTGTAGCCTTTGTTCTTCCTGCGGCTGCGTTGTGTTTTTTATAGCAGAACAGATTGCTGTTTGGCTCAGCCTTATTTTCTCCTTGGTGTTGCTGCATGAGTTCTCCTATTTGTTGTTGGTTAGGGCTTTGCATGTTGCCTCATGTTGGGGAGAGAAAGACGGAAATTAATGAAGCTGTTGTTCCAGAAGAAATTGAAAGCTCGTCCTTCATTCGATGTAGATACTAGTGGACTTAAAGAAAGGGGGTGCAGTCATCAACCCCAACAATGCTGTCCAAGTTCAAGAGTTGTTTTCGCAAGTTTAAGAGGGGCTTTCACAAATGCAACTACTGCTAATGAGGCAGTAAAGCTCCGGTCTCGGCCCCCTACCACACAGGCGAGACAATCCCTAGTGATCATTCCTGCCCCCGCATCACAAGCACCATCCAAGTCGATATTTTTCACTGATTCCTCTGGTAGGAGCAAAGTGCATTTATTTATGGGTTTCCTCAAGTCTTCTTCCGGCTTTGATTTAACCACTGATTCTTGTACTTTCAAAAAACTTTGTGGCTCCAGTTGAGGCTTGTGTTATGACACGCATTGGATTCACTTGCAAACCTCAGAATACACCTTCAGAATGGCCTTCCAGATAGCCCAACACACACAGGAGATAATGGTCAGCTCTTTCCCCTCTGTTTGCCCCTGAATTTCCTGTGATGATATTTAACTGTCAAGGCCATTGGTTAAACCTGGTCACCTCACCTGTGATTTAAGTACTCCTGAATATAACCTAGAAAGCTATTTTAGCTATTTTAGCTAATTTTGAATATTTTGTCGTTGCTCCAACATGCTACCAAAGTACAGTTCTGTTTCATTTTTGGTACACTATTGTAGGACGAGCTCAAGATAATTTTTTTCCTAATAACCATTTTGCATTAGTTAATTTATCCATCAATTTATACAAGTTTATTCACGTTATGTACTTGATCACTTCTTATGGACTCATTTCAGGATAATTCTAATCTCATTCATGAAACATAATGACGTTTTTAATGCAGATGACATTGGCCAGCCAGATAGGCAATGAAAATCATGCAGAGGAAGAAAAATGAATCGAATTTACCTGTCTCAAGGTGAATATGTTGTGGATAGCATTGAAAACAAACTCCTGCCCTCTTATCTCATCTCTTTTTATTTGCCTCAATAGATGAGATTCTGTTTGTTGGGGTCTTAGCACTAATTTCCACTTTCTTTATTCGAATCTTCAGAAGTTTTGAATATGTTGATTTCCCAATTGGTTCACAGGTTTGGTATTTTGGGAACAACTTTGAGTCTTTTCTTCTTGCTGCGGGTGCTTGACAGAAAGGCATTGGGGGACTTGGGACCAGAGCATGCTTCGACCTGTTATTATGTCTAAACCTTAAGGCAAGAAAAAACATTTTTGATGAGCACAAAAGTAATGGTCAGAAACACCATACTCAATCCCCTTTTCCTAATTGCATGCTTGCTGATGGCTGATGTTCACTCATCAGAATTCAGAAACACCATACTCGATTCACACAGCTTCGAATTTTCAAGATGTAAAGGGTCTTCATTTGGAACCGAACAGTCCAAATCCCTTTGAGACATTAAATTTCAAAACACATCCATAGCCATGTCATCATCCTTGATAGCGCTCCCAGCTGGGGACCTGGGGTGTTGCAACTTTGTGCTTCATTGTCTTGCAGCAAACTATATATGCCGAGATGGCTGTATGATGTGAAGAGTTTTCATCCCCGGAAGCTCAGCCATGAGTTTCTTCAAGATCTCCCTCAACTGCAATTCATCACTAGTTGAAAAGTTGTGGCTGTATGATATGATCACGATCTTTTCTTAATTGTTTGATGAACGTATAATTTTTTTCATTTGGAACATCATGATTCTCAGGTTGTGGCTGTATGTGTTGGTCTCTTTTCCTGTTGAGTGATCTTTTTCGCCTAACGTCGCGTTGGGCCTGCTCGGAAGAACACAGGAATCGTTGGACCTACACCAATGCCCCGATTGTATCTTTTTGGCCTGCGCAGATGTTACTTCAATACTCAACGGGATTGAAAGTTGAATCAGGTTGATGAGAAGTCCGGTCCCGCCCTGTCTTGGGCTTAACCTTTAAACCTCCTCTGATTCATGAGTTCTGCTTGATAGGCGTGCCACTGTTGGAGATACGACCAGTCCAACAGACCTGGTATGAGCAAGTGTGGTTAGTGTGATGTGGAGTTCGCGCCTTTTTCCTGATCTCCTGCTCAAGCCATTGTGCACCAGGTGGGGTACTGGCCTGGGTCAGTTCTTTTCTATGCCCCGGTTAAGAGGACTTCACAATTCTTTCTCTCGCATATACGTCAGCTGTGGCTAGTGCGAGCAACACCTAACCAAGCAAGGCGAAGAAACAAAGTTCTTGGTCAGCCAACACCCTGCATGGGCTTGTAGACCTAAATTCAAATATGTATATATAACTTTAAACAGAGCTTCGGGCCCAACTGTATGGCTTTCGGGCCCGATTAGTTTATATCCCTCAAGCCTAAGTGGCCCGATTCGGGCTAAAGAACCTTTCGTACTGTTAACTTGAATGAAATGAAAATGAAGTGATTTAAATATTGCATCTACAGAAACAGAAGTAAACATGAGCGCAGCAGGGTTCCATAAACATGAATTCCATCGTTTTCATTTACTTAATTCTTAAGTTAGTGGGAAAGACAGTAGAAATTCATACTCATTGATTCTAACCCGAGAAATACATTATCACCTTCACTGCGATCTAAGGTTCATAGCCTACTATATTATACAAATTTAAATTGAACATTTTGGGAGGTTAATCGTACCATGGGAATGGCAGAGAAGTAAAAGATGAACACAGAGACCGTCTAGTTGTCTGGAGTCTGGCTGGGCTAACTGGGATGCTTTGAGTGCTTTTTTAAGCGTTTTACAAGACGTTGCGTCTGGTTTTGGAGAGAGAGTCCCCTTCTTCTGTGCTGGAAGTCTTCTATTTATAGAGGCAGAGGAGCTCTCGAACGATGATGACTGGGTAAGGATATTTGCCTGCTACCCGAAGTCAGCTTGTTGATTTGACGCTCTGAACTGGTCTGTAGAGGGGGAGGTTGATCTTTCTGACGAGAACCGCCAGTTTTCGTATTGGCCTCCTGGTTTGAAGCGATCTCGTACTTGGCGATTTGATGTGCAAGTTGGCTTCTGGCTTGGTGGCTTCCTTGGACGGCTGGCTTTCCACTGGAAGAGGGAAAAGTCAAATCGTCATTTAATGTTGATGTTCCTTCTCTAATCTAGCGTGGGTTTGGAACAGTTTCCGATTTTTTCAGTTGTCAATGGTCCAATCGTTTTGGGCCCTTTGTCCTTGGGCTTTGGCCCTTTCTTTTTCTTGTCTTGGTTTTATTTTCAGTCAGGAAAAGCCCCTTTCTAAAAAATATGACCTGTAGCCCATTATTGGGCTTGGGCCTATGCTGCACTCCTTTTCTGGGAAGGTGACCACTTTTGGTCCATTGACCAAAATTGGGTACAAACATTGCCCCCCGGTTTTAATGGGCTTGGGTCAAGTCTATTAAAACTGACCCCCGGCACCCTACGATGTCAGATCGTACGAAAAGAGAATTTTTGAAAGTAGCGCGCCAAGTTAGTGACAGCAACTGTCATATCACGTCTGGCAATTAATTCGGCCTGCCAAAAGAACACTCTTCAGCTTCTCGTTGTTCTCCACTGTTTATCCAACACGCTCATTTCCTTTGTTCTTTTGCTAACCGTCCTTTCTTCTTCCCTTAGAGAAACCTAAGCAAACCAGAGAAAACTAGCCTTGCCATGGCTCCTAAGAAATCAAAAGCCGCGAAGGTCTCCACTGGAATTCCCGAGTGGATTTCCGAGCAAGCAGCGGCGGAACACGCTGACGAGTTCTTATCAACCCTGGCTCAGGAGCAAACAGATATTCTGTCGCCGGTCTATTCTCCTTTCCCGATAACCTTGAGGGGTCCTTTTCAGACGCCACTTTTGGGTCCTTACTATCCTCGATCCAAACCCGAAGCTCTCCTCTCGCTGGATACTCAGCTGGTTCGCGCCCCATTTTCGTACGGCTTGGAAGATGTCGATTGGAGTTCCTGGGAAGCCAACCTGGGACGGTTGGGTTCCAACCCTGATGTCCCCGTGTCTGAAGTCTATTTCTCTTGGTCGGATTGGATAGACGAGATGAAGCCCTTATTTTCAGACGTTTGGCGGCGAAATGGGATTTTTCACGCCATTTTGTTGTCTAAAAACAAGATTGAGCTGAACCCTCCGCTGCTGGGGGCTGCGCTCTGTTATTGGGACAGTACTTCGAACACGTTCGCCTTCGGGCCGGGTCCCATGACCCCCACCATCCTGGACATGGCAGCCCTTTTTGGTTTCAAGCCTTGGGGTGGGAATATCGATGCGCTGGGCGATTATGAACTGAGCAATCGGCAGGTTAAAGTTCCAATGAAGGCGAGCAAAGCCGAGATCCTTCGTCTGAAGACTTATTCTGGCTTTATGATGACCTTCCAAGGTATGTCCGATCGTGAACAGGAGCATATGATGTTTCTGCTCTTCTGGCTTAATCGATTCGTTTTCCCAAATGTGGATGGCAGCGTCAGTCCTGAGTATATGCATCTGGCCGAGGCTCTTCACAACGAATCAGGCCTGGCCACTGGCCCTTTTATGTTGGCCTCACTCTACCGCTGCCTTTACCAGATAACGGTCAATCCCCTTGACCTTGCTGTGTGTGGACCTCTCTGGATGGTCCAATTATGGCTGGAGTGGTACTTTCCTGAGCTTGGGACCGAGGATCTGGTGTATCTTGAAGATGACGTCCCTGCTGTCGCTCTGGCCCTGGCTCCGAAGAGACTGGTCAGCACTGAGGAGTGCTTTATCTTTTTTCGAGAGTGTCGAAAGCGTCCCAGCGAAATTTGGTTTCGCTCCCTTGGCTGTGACCTTCCTTGGTTTACAGACGGAGGCCTGCACCAGGCTCCGAGCCAGTGGAGGGAACTGACCAATTTTCGGTCTCAACTCCATGCTGACATGAGTCTCTCTTGTCTGGTTAGCAGGGACCTTTCCTTCGGAGGGGTTATGAATGATCAACAGTATAGTTACGGCGTCGAAGCCTACAATCCTCAATTTGTCAGTCGGCAATTTGGGCTTGTCCAACCAATCCCTGAACTGAGGTATGGCTCCGCGAACAAGAGCAGTTCCTGGCGTAATTTGGCCCTGAAGCCTGAAACGTTGAAATTAATAAGGTCCTGGAGAAACCGCGTCGTTAGGGCCAGAGTGCCTCCTTTTACCCCCTCGTCCCTCTGCACCTCGAGTTTTCATGAGTTTTGGGAAGGGAGACTGTTTTCGTGGCTTCCTGAACCCGCTAAGCTCTTTCATACCTCCGCCTTCCAAGGTTGCCCTTTTGCCCGAGAAATGACGGGCGAAGAAGAGAAGTCTATGCGGAAGCGGCTGTCGCGCCTCCAGGGCATAGCAGTAATAGGTAATCGTCCGAGACTTTTACCCCTTCCTTTGTCCTTGCTTCGTCAGTTTCTAACAATCTGGATTGTTTTTGGTGATTGACAGAAACGGTCCAGGACGAATCTTCCGTGCCAGAGAACACTGGTAAGATCCCGATCAGTCTTGCCCCTTTGATTTCTTTTTCTTATATGGGTCGTTTCTTCTTACCGCAGCTTGGGCCGACGTCAGCTCCTCTGGCGATGTGGCCATGGCTGAGGGACTGGAGGAACCCCCTGCCCCTTTTTCTTCCTCTCACCCTTCTGCCCCTGGCCCGTCAAGCGTAGATAAGGGGAAGGCCCCTCTAGTAGAGGAAGCAGTGGAAGAAGAAGAAGCAGCAGGCGAGGAAGAGGAAGAAGCGGGAGATTTGCCTTTTCAGAGAAAACGGAGGGCACCATCCTCGCCGGGCTTCGAGGATGCCAATCCTAAAGGAGGTTAGAGCTGGCCCCTCTTAAGTTATTTTCACCCTTGGTGGGTGGTCTCTAACCAGTATTATTTATTTCTGGTCCCAGGTGTCAGCGAGAAAAGGGCGAGAATGGATTCTTCTTCCAGCGAAGAAGATGAGCCAGAATTAGACCCATTGCCAGCTTCTCAGGTTTGATTCTCCGCTCTTGCTCATTTTTTATTACTTTTTTGAATATCTGGCTGAAATCGCTATCTGTAAGTGCAGCGCCCAGGCAAAGAAAAGGTCTCTGGGTTCGTTCCAGATGATGGGCGCCCCCGAAGAATTTGCTTGAAAGTGAGGACCATCAAGCTTGAGGAAGGAGTTGACCTCCCCCCCTATGAGCCTCTACCAGCGCCAAGTTCAGCCATGGCTCGCATGAACCGTCCCATTTTCTCGAATCTGGGAGCATTTGGGGCCTTCGGGCCCCAATCCAGTCGTGCTACCAGTCTTACAAGCGTGGAAGGCAGGAAGGTGCTGATGACCTTGAGCAAACCGGATGTGGTGCTTGCCAACGCAGTGGAAGGGCTTAAAATTCTGTGGAATACGATCCGGGCTCCAACTTTTGATCCTGTGTAGGATCATGATACCCTTTCGAAGATTCAGCCTCTCCTTTGTCAAATTGCTGAGGTGAAACCACATATTGCCTTGGCGTGCAATCACTTGGAGCGATGGTTAAGCAAGACGTTGAAGCATATCTGCACCATCAAGAGTATCATTCCTTCTGCGGTAGATCCTGAAGAGATTCTGGAGGATCATTGTGGTCGCCGAGAAGGATTTGCAGAAGCGGTTGAAGCGGCGGAAGATGTTCTGGATAGGCTCGAAGCGCTGGAACAAGAAGAGATTGCCCTAAAGGGTGAAATTTCTGCTGATCTCAAGTTGAAGGGTGAGCTGGAGACCAAGATGGCGGATATTCGGGCCCGAATCGCGGCCAGCGATCCTGTTGTTCAAGACTTGACCTCTCGCACCTTTCGGGCCAGATTGGCCAGCAAGAAGTTAGCTTCCACGCGGCGAGCCCTTGATCTGGATATGGACAATCTTTCGGACCTAATTTCCACTATTTTAGAGTTTATTGCTTAAATTTCAGTCATTTTAATTTGGCCTGTAAACATTTTTATGGTTCAGATCATGCCATGGTACTTTTTCCTCCTTCAATTCGTCTTTGACAATTATTCTCGTTCGTTCATTAATTGGCTCAATAACTGCGAACTTAGGCAAATCGAATTCTAGGAGAGTGGTTATTTAATCTTAATGAGTGCCAACCTGGTACAAATATTCGTTTTTAAGGAATAAAAGTAACCAAGTCTGGGAAGCCCTTTCAAAGTTGTTTTTTGGGCCTATACTCATAAAGTGGGTTTTTTGTCTGTTACGCGTTGCGTCAAGCGCCGCTTCGTTGAGCGTCGCGCCTCGAGACTCGCCACGTCCTTTTCTTTTCGGGCACGTGTCGTGCTGATGGAAACCTGTCAGGTGGCTGAATTGAAAGGTTATGTCAAGTTTTAAATATCTGACGCGAGCCTTTTCCTTCTTCCGCCTTTCCATTTTCTGTCTTTTCGAAGTCGTGTCAAAAGGGTCTGTACTTTTCTTTGAGCGAAAATTTTCAACTTCCTCCTTCCTTTCGAACTTTTGAATTCTCGTTTGCTTCTGGTACTTTCTGAGAAAAACAAAAAAATGGCGCCTAAGAAATCCTCGACCTCTGCCCCTGACACCTCTTCATCTGCTGCCGCCTCCGCTGGTCCTCCGTTTCTTTCCGGGACGGGGGTAAATACTTTTGCTACCGTCTTTGACGGCTGGGTTGAAAGGTTCGCTGCCGGCCGCGCCCAGTTTTTCTTGTGCAAAGATGCCATCAGTTTTGCCAATAACCACTGCATATTAGGCCCTCGATATTTTGACCAGAAATCTGACCAGCTTTGGAACTACGAGGTGCATCCCGTTCGCGCTCCGCTACCGGCCTGTCGCAAAGGAGGTGTTGACTGGTCGAATTGGAACAAGATGTTGCCTCGGTTCTTCCCAAAAATCGATGTGTCGAGTGTCGAACTTCGCTGGGCAGACTGGGTGAAGAGGATGGAGCCTCGATACGGGGATCGTTGGCTCGATAATGGTATTTATCAAGCCATCACTTGCTCTGTCATCCAACCACAGGCTGACTCTCCTCTTCTAGGCTCGGCCCTGGTCTTTTGGAACAGTGCCTCCAACACCTTTGATTTTGGGGTCGAGCCTATGTCGATTTCTATCCTTGATCTTGCAGTGATTTTTGGATTTCGACCGCACGGGCGGAGTGCTGACTGGTTGGGGGATTTTGAAGATGGTCCCTCTCGGGAGAAGGAGAGAAAGAAGAACCTTGAGGTTCTTATTAGTCTGATAGGTTCCAATCGGGCCTACGGGGCTTTTATGGTGGCTTTCATGGATCAGGAGGTCGACTATCCAGATGGGGAGCATGTGATGTTTCTGCTATACTGGCTGAACAGGTTCATTTTTCCCAGTGCTTCTAACTGTATCACCATGGAGTGGCTTCATCTGGCCGAGGGTCTATCCTCCTACAGGGACATAGCCACTGGCCCCTTGATTCTGGCCTCCATCTATAGGGCTCTAAGGGAGGCAACAGTGGAACCCATTAATCTTAACGTGAAGGGACCCTTGTGGATGGTTCAGGCCTGGCTTCAATGGACCTTTCCCGAACTGCGGGCCCGAAAGCTGCGGGTTGCTACTAACGCCGTGCCTCTGAGGGAACTATTGTTAAGTGCTGCCTCTGGTAAGACCACTGAAGAGTGTTTTACCTTCTTTTTATGTCGGAGGACTAGGCATGCCTTTCAGTGGCTGACGAATCTGAAAAGGGGTTCGCCTTGGTTCGAGAATCGGTCAATCTGCCAGGGTCCTCGAAGTGGTAAAGCCCCTCTGGCCTCTGAGAATATGGACATTTTCTCTTGCCTGCAAACGCATGATTTGCCCTGTGGTGGTAGGATGGACTCTAGGAACTACCAATATGGGGTAGAGGCCTACAATCCTCAGTTTTTTAGCAGACAACTTGGATGCCCCCAAGTGATTCCTGAATTGGACTATTCCTTAATCAATAAGGGTTCGTCCTACAGATTCCCCAAGCTCAGTAAGGATGATCTCTTGGGCGTTCGGGCCAAGATTCGGGAATCGGCCCGAATTCTTGAGTTGGGGCCTTACGAACCTGATTGCTGCTGCACCCAGTCCTTCCAAGTTTGGTGGGATCATTGTTTGAGCAGGTATGGTCCCCTGCCTGAGGCGTATCCAAGAGTTTTCAAGAGCTGTCCTTTTCGGAGGGATCTCCGAATTGAAGATAGGCGGGTTTTGCTCGAACAGATTGCAGAAGACAACCAGCTATCCTTAACCAGTAAGAGTCTTGCCTCTGTCCCTTTTCTTAGTTTGGGCATAATTATTTTTGCCTTCCAATGTAGTTTCGGTCAATTATCAGTCCTTCTGCACACCTCGCCAACTGGCCAACTTAGGGCAGGGAATTACCAGTGGACTGAGGACCCCCACTGCTGTTCAACAAGTGTCGCAGGAAAGAATTCCCACTTTTTCCCAAGGTACCTCAAAACCAAAAAAAAAAAAATTTGCACATATACCCCCTTATTCAAATTTCTAACTTCTGGACCGATTGTTGGTTAAAACAAGTGTTCGTGTGGGCACCAAGAAAAGGTCTCGGCCAGAAGAAGCTGGGAGTGGTGTGGGGGCCAAGGCTCAACCCAAAGTGGCTTCCAGCAAGCGGGCCAAAGTTCCTTCTGACGAGGCTCCTAGGGCTGCTCCGGTGGGCCCCTGAATTTCTTTGGTTTGCCTCCCTTTTCTTTCTGGGTTTTCTTATTCTTCTGACTTTTTGCAGGCTCCTGTTTCTCCCTCTCCTTTGGTAGTTCCGCCGCCCAGCACTGTTCTGTCTAGTGCTGGGGCCGAGGGAAGAATTGCTGAAGCTGGCTCTAGTGCTGAGGTAAGTGATGACCGTTTTTTTTTTTTTTTTTTTTTTTTTTTTTTTGAAATCTTATAGAAAAAGACAACAATAAGAATCTAATACATGATTCCTTAGGGTGCCGGGCCGGTCCCGCAAGTAGAGGAAGCCCAAGGAGGAGGCACAAGTGCGGTGGACAATCGGACCAAGGTATGATCCGAATAAACGCCTTTGCGTAATGGGTCTTCGCCGGTGTTTCGACTCCTTTTAGAGTGAAGTGTTTGATGTGCATTCGTTGCAGGTGGCTTCCACTCCGTCTATCCCTACTGAAACTTTCGGACCGGAGAGGGAGGTGGGTGAAGACACTGCGCCTATGGTGAAGAGCCCTACGGCCGAGACTCCGGCCGAGATGAATGACCAAGGAGGAAATGTTTCAGATGACGATGCCCCCCGAGCCCAAGAAGATGCACCCAAGATGCCGGCTGCCACTTCCGCCGCTGATCCTCCTTCTGGTTCTGCGAGCGCGAAGGTATCTGTCGATCCGGAGACTGGGGGCTCTGTCAGCACCTTTATTTCTAATGCAAGGGCGAAGATTCTGTTGGGGAAGTGGCTGACGTTGCCTCTAGCAGATAAGGTGGCGGATGAGCAAGGTGTCAAGGTTTCCAACGCTTTAGACTCCATTTGTCGTGCCAGCCCTGATTTCGCAACTTTCTGCGAAACTGCCAAGACTGATCTGGAAGCCCTCGTTAGGAAAGTCAAATGTGATGATCCGTTGCTGCAAACATCCGAAATTCTTCCTGGTCTGGAGGCAGAGCTGGCTCAAGCGAAGAAAGTGACGGAGGCGCAACACCGGGAGCTAAATGATCAGGACTCGCTGCTGAAGCAAGTGTGCTGGCGTTTGAAGACTGCAGAAGCTCGACTGGCGAGAGTGCAAGTGCAGAAAAGAGAGCTTCAGGATGCGGCGGACCAAATGCTCACTATGCTGTCTTTGGCCAAAGAAGATTTGGACAAGGCAGACCTAGATGTCGGGCTGGATTTATGGAATGAAAAGCTAAAGAAAATCCGAATCGATCGGCTACGTGTGGACGTGCTGCATTTTTCGGACAAGATCAAGACCCTGTTAGATCTTTTGGTGTGATCTTTGTTGAAATTTGTTTCGGACATCTTTGTTAATCGGCCACTCTCTTTATTCTTTCTTTAAATGCTTTTGACAATTAGCAAGTGGGCCAAATAAAATTTCAACGAATTTCTGTTCATACATATTCACCCCTACGCGGGTAATTGACTACAACATATTAGCAAACAAGGTTTTGCATTATGCGCTGTCCCCTTTTTAGTCATTGCTAAGATCGATGCCTGTCACTTCCCATAAGGAAGGAATGAACTTCTTTAACCATTGCCCGTTTATGGGGTGCTGGTGTGGGGTTCCGTCCCTGTCTTGCAGTAGATAAGCCCCCTTTCCCAGGATTCTGTTCACCAGAAATGGACCTTCCCAAGTTGGGCTCCACTTCCCAAATCCTGACACGTGGGCTCCTAGGGGTAGAACAGCTCGCCAGACGAGCTCTCCCTCTTCAAACGCCTTGCCTCGGACCCTCTTGTTGTAAGCACGGGCTACGGCCTGTTTACCAACCAAAAGGTGATTTAGAGCTTTGGCCCGAATAGGGCTCAATTCTTCCAATTCCTTCATCATGGATCCGATATAAGCCTCGTCGTCCATGTCAGGTTGTTTCTCCAGGCGTAGAGATTGTACGTTGATTTCAACTGGCAGGACTGCATCATGCCCGTATGTTAATGCAAAGGGAGTGGTACCGATAGATGTCTTCTTCGAGGTCCGATCTGCCCAAAGTGCCTTGGACAACCTTTCGTCCCAGTCCCTAGGATTATTTTCGGCCATTTTTTTGATGATGTTAATTAAGACTTTGTTGGTTGATTCTGCCTGACCGTTGGCCCGTGGGAAATAGGGACTGGACTGTACGAATTTAATGCCATAGGCCTCCGAAAAGTCTTGGATTTCCTTGGAAATGAAAGACGTGCCTCTGTCGGTCGTGATTGTCTCCGGGATTCCAAACCTGTGAATGATGTGTTGTTTAATAAAGGTGATGACCGTTGAAGAAGAGATGGATTTGACTGCGCTCGCTTCCACCCATTTTGTGAAATAATCGGTGGCCACGATGATGAATGTGTGTTCATTACTTGAACTAGGGACGATTTTGCCTACAAAATCCATAGCCCACCCCCTGAAAGGTCGAGGTTTGATGATCGGATTTAAAGGGACAGCTGGTAGGTGCTGTATCGGACCATTTCTTTGACAATCTTCGCAACCTTTGGCGTAGCTAAAGCAGTCTTTTTCCATGGTCGGCCAGAAGTAGCCATATCTTTTAATCAACCACTGCATCTTTTTTCCAGATTGATGGGCACCACAGGATCCTTCGTGAATTTCTCCCATCACTCTCATGGACTCTTTCGGCCCTAGACATCGCAAGAGGACCCCTTCCTTAGTTCGTCGGAACAAATCATCATTCATGACTAGGAATTTGGTGGCGTGGTATTTGATTTTTCTGCTCACCCTTGGGGATGGGTTGGTCAAGTAATCAATCAGAGGTTTCCTCCAATCTCCGGCTTGCACTTCATTCGTATTTATTTCGAGATCCATTCCTCTGCTAAGGATTGATGGTAATGCCCTTTTCTGAACTTTAATGACCCTTTCGGACTGATGCTCCTGTATCTGGATACCGGATGCGATCTGTGCCATCTCATTAGCCGCCAGATTGTCGTTTCTTGGGATATATTTGACCGATATTTCTTTGAACATGGAGCTCAGATTGCGGGCGGCGACGTAGTAGGCTGCCATAGTCGGATCTCTGCATCTATATTCATTGGTCAGCTGCCTGACTATTAACTGAGAATCTCCAAAGACCTCTAGGTGGGTAATTCCAAGCTCTAGTACCATCTCCAGGCCGATGATCAGGGCTTCATACTCGGCCCTATTGTTGGTACTGTCAAAGTCGAGCTGAAACGAGTATGCGTATTTAGCTCCAAATGGATCTTCGATGACAATGCCTGCACCAGCTGTCGATTCTGATCTAGACCCGTCGAAGAATAATTTCCATGGCTTGACCTGGACAGTTTTTACGGGAATCAAAATCTGACCTTGCTGGCCGGGTAGCTTTCCAAAGACATTCTTGATTTTTATTTTTGGGACTTTTTGATCGGGCGGGAAACCTAGGTTGGCTATTTCCATAGTGCTTAAATCCTCAATTTCGATGCAAGGATGAGCAGCTAGAAAGTCCGCAATAGCCTGACCTTTAACGGCCTTCTGGGGAATATATCTGAAACTGAACTCTGAGAGAGCCAGAATCCACTTCCCTAATCGCCCTCTTAGCACAGGTTTATTTAGCATGTATTTTATTAGATCAGTTTTGGCAATTATGTGAATAGTAAAGGGAAGCATGTAGTGGCGTAACTTTACTGCTGTAAAATACAACGCGAGGCAGAGTTTTTCAATGGCGGAATAACGAGTCTCAACCTCCTGTAATATTCTACTCAGATAAAATACAGCTTGTTCTTTGCCCTCTATGTTATCTTGGGCTAATAAACTTCCTATAGAGTTATCTGAAGCAGAAATATACAATTTTAGAGGGACGCCCTTCCTTGGAGGCGTGAGGACTGGTGGGTTACTTAGGTATTGTTTTATATGATCAAATGCTTCCTGTTGAATCGGTCCCCATAGGAATGGGTCCTTGTCCTTTATTCTCAGCAAAGGGGAAAAGGGTTGGACCTTCCCGGCGGAATTGGCGATGAATCGCCTGAGAAAATTGATCTTTCCGAGCAGACTTTGTAATTCTTTTTTACTGCGAGGAGCAGGGGCATCAATAATTGCCTTGGCTTTATTCTTGTCCACTTCGATTCCTCTCTGGTGAACGAGAAAGCCTAGGAAATTTCCCGCCTGGACGCCGAAGGCGCATTTCTTTGGATTCATTTTTAGCTGATGCTTCCTCATTCTGATAAAAGCTTTCCTGAGGTCTTCCACGTGATCCTCCTGTTCCTTTGACTTGATGACCACGTCGTCAATATACACTTCCAGGGTGTGTCCGATCATATCGTGGAAAATGGCGTTCATTGCCCTTTGGTATGTGGCCCCTGCATTTTTCAGTCCGAAAGGCATGACCAGATATTCGTACGCCCCCACGTGCCCTGGGCATCTGAATGCTGTCTTATGAATATCTTCCTCCGCGACCATGATCTGATTATACCCTGCGTTGCCATCCATAAACGATAGAATCTTGTTACGTGCCGCTCCATCAATCAGCATATCGGCCATTGGCATAGGGTACTCATCCTTTGGGGTAGCCTCGTTCAGGTTTCTGTAATCGACACATACCCTGACAGCCTTGGTGACCTTTTTCAGAACAGGCACGATGTTTGCTAACCATTCGACATATCGGGCTGGCCTAATGAATCCTGCCCTTAATAATCTCTGGATTTCTTCTTTTACCTTTAGCTCAGTTTCGACTAACATCCTCCGCTTCAGCTGCTTTACTGGTTTGTAACCCTCTTTTATGGGCAATCGGTGCTCTACCAAACTCCTATCCAACCCCGGCATTTCATGGTAGTGCCAGGCGAAACAGTCTCTGAATTCTTGGAGGAGGGAAACCAGTTCTTTCTTGATGCCAGGGTCCAACAGGCCACTAACGAATGTTGGCCTTGGGTCCTGGTCAGTGCCTAAATTGACTTCTTCAAGGGGATCTTGGATTTCCGGAGGTGTTGTGCTGAGCTTGGTAGGTCCCAGTTGGATTTCTTCATTTAACCCTACTGATTCGGCCCAGTTGTCTTCAGAAACGAATTCAGCCATGTAGTTGGCCGAGTCTATTCCTAACTCTTCTTGCTTTACCTCTTTTGTTTGCGGCCGTTCCACTGAAGAGGTTTCTGCCAGAGGCGGCTCTTGTTCCAGTAAGTCTTGTTTATCCATGGGATTTGGTGAAGGATATACGGGGCCTTTCCCATTCTTCCGCTGAGAAGATAAGGCCCTGCTGGATGAACTTCTGGGCCATCACTACTGGAGAGTGGCCGTTCTTGATTAGTTCTGGAATGGTGAGAGGAGCTATGTCTTCGTTGTAAAATCGTGCATCAATGCTATTGGCAGATGGTAGGAATGGCTGTGGATCTGCCTTTATCATTTCATAATCCTCTAACTCTTCGTCCCACATCAGTAATTCCTGTTGGAGGGAAGATGGTATAGACATGCTCTGATGTATCCAGTCTCTTCCCATCAGAGCGTGGTAGGAAGATGTGCTATCCACCACTAAGTAAGACACCATGAGATTTTTAGATCCAACCTCAAATTCGGCCACCAGAATGCCATGAGTGGCAGTAATGGTTCCTGCGAAGTTAGACACTGTCAAATCTGTTGGAATGAGGTCTGCCTTGTTCTTACCCAGTTTTTGCAATCTTTTAAGCGGTAAGATATTAACAGCGGCCCCTCCGTCAATGAGCACCTTCTTAAATGGGACGCCATTAACTCTAGCCGAAATGAACAGAGGTCTTAGGTGCTTCGTCATTGCTCGGGTTGGTCTGGTGAAGAATACCCGGGGAATCCCTTCCCTGAAACTCCCCCTCTTTCCGACTATACTCGACTCAGCCATCTCGGGAGTCTCGGGCCTTTCATCATGATCATCGACTATATGTATTAACGCGGTCGGATGATCTCCAACCAAGCTATCACCCTCCATGTATCCTGGCTGATCCTCTTGTGATCTATAGAGAGCTGGGAGGATGTACACCATATTTATGGGCATAGTCCCTTGGATAATGGGCAGCGATTCAATTTCCATCGGTTGATTTCTCTGGCCCTCTCTCTTGGCGACGTCATCTGAGGTTATTGGGTTTGCAGCCTGTCCTGTTGCAATAGTGGTCTTAAAGCCCTCTTCCAAGGTCCCGAATGTCAAGGCTGGGGTGTGATTAAGCTGCTCACCTTCTTCTTTGCATCCGACTTGCAATCCCAAGGCGGCTTTAAATTCTTCGTGATCGAGCTCGTAATTCAGCCAATCGTCGTTTTCTCCTTCGGACATGTTTTCATCTTCGTCTTCCTCTAAAGATAACTTGGCCCGAATCATTTTCTGCGGCATTATTACCTTCAAACCGGACCTTGATGGTCCGGCTTCAGGCTTTGTTGTCACTTCTTCCTCAGTATTGTGGTCGTTCGGAACAACGTCGCCTTCGGCCCTTGTGGGACGTTTGAGGATAGTCTTGCCTATCGAAAGCCTTGGTAATTTTGGGTAAACTGGTGGTTGGTCGACTGAAGCCTGGCGTTGTGCCCTTAATTCTCTTGATTCCTGTTCTTCCCGGGTTTTTGGCAAAGATGGCGACGTTTTTGGTCTTAGAACCCCAGTGGTTGGTCGTTTCCGACTTTGTACTTCAAGACCCCTATCTTGGGTGCTGGTAACAGCATCAGGATTGACTGCCTGGCTTTCCAGATGTCTTCTGGCCTTCCCATACTGCCGTCTGACTCTTCGGGCCTGGGTATTAGTTAATTCCCTTTCGGGCTTGCCTCCTCTTCCTACTAGGTACCATTTGCCATTTCGGACCGTCGCCGGCCTACCGGGCTCAATTGGTTTCACATTGGTCGAATTGGACGTGGTAGATGGTCTACTATTTCCTTCGCTCCAAATGCGCATTTTCCCAGGTTGTACAGAGGATGCTCCGGATTCGGGCCGGACCAATCTGGTGCGCCATTCGTCTCGATCCTCCAGTCTCGTGCGCTCAGCAATTTTTGGCACTAACGACTCTTGGATGGCTTTTCCGCTTACCTCTCGAAACTTTTCATAATCACCCCTCGGGCCCTGGCGCGGGCTAAAAAGACCATAGTTTCGGGCTCCGGCCCTGTGATAGTCCTGGTCGGCCTCGGCCATGTTCTGAAGTAGTTGTTCATCTATGTTTCCTCCTACAGCAGGTATCTCGAGTTCGCATTCGCACTTGCATCGGCTGCACATCACGATACCGGCCGTGATGGTTGCTTTTGGTCTTTTTACCAAGGAGGAACTAGTCTTCCTTTCTTTCTCAATATCCAGTGCGATTCTCCGCTTATTCTGTCTTTCGGGCCAGTTAACTCCGACCATGTGAGCGGGAAACGATTCGCTGTCGATTCTCATAGAGGGTGTTTTATCCAGGAGGAGTTTGCCTTCGTTAATGAGGTCCTGGATGGCATCCCTGAACTGAACACAATTGTTAATAGCATGGGAAAAGGAATTATGCCACTTACAGAACAATTTGCCTTTTACTTCTTCTTGCTTTGGAAATACGTGTTTCTCGTCCAGTTTAATCATCTTTCCCCTGAGCAACTCATCAAAGATGTCTTCTGCTTTGGAGAGGTCGAAGGAATATGATTTATGTTTCTGCTTGTAGGGCACGAATCCTCCGGTTGGTGGAGGATTGCTCCGTTGCTCTTTTCCAGGTCTGATTACTGCTTTGCAGGTGATCGGGCTTTTTATTTGAACAATTTCTGCGAGTGATACCTCCGGACCGATGTTCTCCTCGCTGGTTTCAGCTAATTCGTTGATGATTTCCAAATGATGGACTGGGTTCTTGAAGTAAATGGGCTTAGAACTGTTTCTTCTTTGCGCCTCTTCTTGGAGCAACAGCTCATATTTTCCAGCTCTTTGAGCTACGTCTTGTAAATCCATGAACTCCTGGTCGTCGAACTTCTTCCGCAGTGATAGTCTGAGAGCGTTCTGTGCCATTTTGATGAAGTGCTTCTCATCCATGGGGATTTTGCATTTCATTTTGAGCTTCTTAAAACGGGCGATGAAATCTTGCACTGTTTCATGTTCTCCTTGCTTCATATCAGTCAGGTCGTTGATAGTGACCTCAGGTTCGGACCGATAGTATTGCTCCATGAAAGCTCCTTCCATCTCTGCCCATCCCGTAATAGAGTTCGGGCCTAGATTTGAATACCATGTGAATGCTTGGCCCGAAAGGGAGCTTCCGAACAATCTCAGTTTCAGAAGAGGCTGGGTTTCGATGGCGACACATTGGGCCGAAAAGCGCCCGATATGTTCCAACGCTGATGCATACAAATCTTCTCCGTTAAACAAACTGAAATTTGGTACCTTGAATCCTCTTGGGAAGGGCAAATCGTCGATGTATGCAGGGTATGGTTTCTGATATGTAGGTCGAGCTGCTCTCCTGATTCCGGCCTGACCGTTCTGAACAAGCTGCCGTAATCCTTCTATTTCATTTCGTATGGCCTCATCCGGGTGGCGTGCCGGAGGTGGTTCGACAGCGGCCTGAGGGTTCTGACCTGCCTCGTCGTCGTCGTCAGAATCTTGAAACTGCTCGATTGTTCGTTCATGATCTCGCTTAGTTCGTCTATTACCCCCGCTATCGCCGTTGTTGGGGGTAATGTTGAATCCCGCAGGCTCCTTCCACTTTTCCGCGTACATGTTCTTTCGGACGTATCCTGGTGGTAAGGCTGGCTCGCCAGTTCTTGGCGCTTGATACTTCGAAGAGGTACCAGAGGGTGCGAACGGCTGACCCCCCGGTTCCTTTGATAGGTTGCTTGCTTGCGTAACAATTGGTCCTGCGAGCCTCAGGTCTGGAGTGCCCGTATTAGTGACCTGGAAAGGTGTTCCATAAGAACTCCCTATCACCATTTTGGGGGATGTCGAGTTAGCATGACCGCTCGTTTGGCCTAGGGAATATCTCGGAACTCCTGAGGGAGTATTTTCATTTTCGAGGAGCCCTTTTTCTTTCCTGGGCGCGTCCTCTTCTTGCGCCATCCGTATGATCCGCTCGAAGATTTGACTCAGGTGAGCTCTAGTCTCGTTCCCCTGTAGAGTTGTGTTCTCATGTCCCTTTTCGACGGTCTGGACAATGCTTTGGGACATGAGATTCATGGAGTTGGTCATGGAAGTGGTCATCGTTTGAAACCCTTCTACCATGGCCTTTTCCAGTCGTTCAAAGGGGTATCCCGTGGAGGACTCCATCGATTCAGTTTCCACGATCCCCTTGTTTCTTTCATCGGTGGCTCGCGTGGATTCCGCCATGTAGACTTTCCTTCTGGTCCTTCTCACCATACACGAGTGAAAGTCCCACTGGGCGTGCCAAAAATATGTTGGTCTCTTTTCCTGTTGAGTGATCTTTTTCGCCTAACGTCGCGTTGGGCCTGCTCGGAAGAACACAGGAATCGTTGGACCTACACCAATGCCCCGATTGTATCTTTTTGGCCTGCGCAGATGTTACTTCAATACTCAACGGGATTGAAAGTTGAATCAGGTTGATGAGAAGTCCGGTCCCGCCCTGTCTTGGGCTTAACCTTTAAACCTCCTCTGATTCATGAGTTCTGCTTGATAGGCGTGCCACTGTTGGAGATACGACCAGTCCAACAGACCTGGTATGAGCAAGTGTGGTTAGTGTGATGTGGAGTTCGCGCCTTTTTCCTGATCTCCTGCTCAAGCCATTGTGCACCAGGTGGGGTACTGGCCTGGGTCAGTTCTTTTCTATGCCCCGGTTAAGAGGACTTCACAATTCTTTCTCTCGCATATACGTCAGCTGTGGCTAGTGCGAGCAACACCTAACCAAGCAAGGCGAAGAAACAAAGTTCTTGGTCAGCCAACACCCTGCATGGGCTTGTAGACCTAAATTCAAATATGTATATATAACTTTAAACAGAGCTTCGGGCCCAACTGTATGGCTTTCGGGCCCGATTAGTTTATATCCCTCAAGCCTAAGTGGCCCGATTCGGGCTAAAGAACCTTTCGTACTGTTAACTTGAATGAAATGAAAATGAAGTGATTTAAATATTGCATCTACAGAAACAGAAGTAAACATGAGCGCAGCAGGGTTCCATAAACATGAATTCCATCGTTTTCATTTACTTAATTCTTAAGTTAGTGGGAAAGACAGTAGAAATTCATACTCATTGATTCTAACCCGAGAAATACATTATCACCTTCACTGCGATCTAAGGTTCATAGCCTACTATATTATACAAATTTAAATTGAACATTTTGGGAGGTTAATCGTACCATGGGAATGGCAGAGAAGTAAAAGATGAACACAGAGACCGTCTAGTTGTCTGGAGTCTGGCTGGGCTAACTGGGATGCTTTGAGTGCTTTTTTAAGCGTTTTACAAGACGTTGCGTCTGGTTTTGGAGAGAGAGTCCCCTTCTTCTGTGCTGGAAGTCTTCTATTTATAGAGGCAGAGGAGCTCTCGAACGATGATGACTGGGTAAGGATATTTGCCTACTACCCGAAGTCAGCTTGTTGATTTGACGCTCTGAACTGGTCTGTAGAGGGGGAGGTTGATCTTTCTGACGAGAACCGCCAGTTTTCGTATTGGCCTCCTGGTTTGAAGCGATCTCGTACTTGGCGATTTGATGTGCAAGTTGGCTTCTGGCTTGGTGGCTTCCTTGGACGGCTGGCTTTCCACTGGAAGAGGGAAAAGTCAAATCGTCATTTAATGTTGATGTTCCTTCTCTAATCTAGCGTGGGTTTGGAACAGTTTCCGATTTTTTCAGTTGTCAATGGTCCAATCGTTTTGGGCCCTTTGTCCTTGGGCTTTGGCCCTTTCTTTTTCTTGTCTTGGTTTTATTTTCAGTCAGGAAAAGCCCCTTTCTAAAAAATATGACCTGTAGCCCATTATTGGGCTTGGGCCTATGCTGCACTCCTTTTCTGGGAAGGTGACCACTTTTGGTCCATTGACCAAAATTGGGTACAAACAGTATGATATGGCCATGATCTTTTCACTTACCATTGCTCCCATCTATGGCAGCGATCTTAGTGTTCTGATTCTCAGGAGGTCTGTGATCACTTATTAGTGTTCTGATGCTTGCAGTTCTTTATATATTCACTATGATATTACTAACACCATCAAAAAAGTGTAAAAGAAACCACTAACTATAAAATTCCACTTTAACCTTTCGGAAAACCTAAAACTGAAAATCTTAGGGACGGAGCAATTACAAAGTCAATGTAGAAATAAGCAGAAAAAACATCATTTACATAAAAAGTGAAAATTGAAACCTCCTATTGCGAATGAGCCTTCTCATCCTGTAAATCCTATTTCTTAGAATATTAAACTCGAACTTGTTCAAGTCAATATTATTTTTTTATGTATTTTTGGCTATTCCACTTTCTATTTTCTTGTTTTGAGTTTCGAATATGTTGATTTCCTATTTGGTTCAAATATGCTATAGATTGAACAAATGAAACATATCAATAGGTTTACTTGGGTTATTAGCACGACGCTCTAACCAGCTGAGCTAATAGGCCATTTGATAATTTTCCCGTACTTTTTACTACTATACTAAAATGGGATAGAAAGCGGCATATCGTGCTGATCGAAAAGAAAGGTATTTCTGGTTGTGGTCAGCCAAAAGAAAGGTTAGAGAAGCTGCTGAAGCAGAAAACAAAGAAAAAGAAGCTTGCTTTTCTACTAATCCACGCTCTGCAACTCGATAGCACAAACCCTGTTCTTAGTTTTCTAGAAAGCTTAAAATCACAGGAAAATTGCAATCAATTCAAAACATATTGAAAAAGATAGACATGGCTGAAACTCTGCTTTTACTGGCAGCGACTCTGCGAAAAAGTATCCCAACAATCCAATGCTTGGTCGGCGTCAAGTCACGGACACAAAGGTACCTTCTTTTTTAGCAACAGCTCGAACCCATTAAAACCCATAAGCTCTTTTTTTTTTTTTTCCCCAAAAGAGTTTATGAAATGCTAATTTTCAATTTGTTTAATGGAAATGGCAGGTGGGTCCTTATGTATGGCTTACATATCAAGAGGTTTATGATGCAGCCCTTCGAATGGGTTCAGCCATCAGGAGCCGCGGTGTCAATCCCGTTAAGTCACGTGCCTATTGAGAATATATGTGTGTGTGTGTGTATGAATGCATAAATTAATGTGTTTCTGTAATTTGCATTAAAGTTTGACATGCGATATGTTATGTTGTGAATAAAGAAAAAAGATTTATAATTGTAATGTGATGTTGTTTAGAGTTGATGCAAGTTGTTAGTGAAAATAGTAGCTGTGAAAGGTTGGTGTTTATCATAGCAAAAGGAAAAAAATAGAAGGAAACTAACATTGGTGTTTTATATTTTGTATCTTTTAAATGTATACAGGGAGATCGTTGTGGTATATTTGGATTGGCTTACTGCAATGGAGGTAATTACTGTATTTCCTATTTTCATGGATCATGATTGGCTTCATATTCATGCATTGCTCACTTGAAGGGAAAAGTTGTCAATATCGGAAGGAAATTCTTTGACAGGTTGAATAACTTTTTTGATGTTTTACAGGCCTGTAATAGCCATGCCATAACCTATGTTCCGCTGTATGACACCCTTGGTATGTTTTCTCTCTCTTTGTCAATGATCATCAGTGCTTATATCACCATGAGTTTTAGAGTTTCTATACATTTTCTTCCGCAATATAATTTCCAGTAGGAATTGGAATTCAATGATGGTGGTCGAGTTCGATTAAATACATCACATTAACTTTTCATGGTTTTACAAATAACAGGTTCTAATGCAGTTGAATTCATCATCAATCATGCCGAAGTTTCCATAGCTTTTGTTCAAGAGAACAAGATCCCTGCTGTAAGTTATCTTTCTATATATTTCCTCATGATCATCAGTACCTTTTCTTTATAGGATCATCATGATTACTTAAATGTTCAAGGCTACTGATTTCTGATACCGTGGTACTAAAATCTTCATAATCCAATTCCATGGCCCCAAACCTCAATATAAATATAAAGACGAACTTGACTTTGTGTATTTTGATCCTCGTTAGTTTAATAAATATATGGTACTTTAGTTGTTTCTGGCTCTCTTTCTCTTGTTTCATAATGTCCTGCTCATATCGAAATGCTTTGTGCAGATTCTGTCATGCCTTCCAAATTGCTCTACGCATTTAAAAAGTACGTCATATGCTATTTCCTTAGAGACTTGAAGTTTTAAGGTGAAACTTCAAAGGAGGGTATCTCAGTTATGCATTTGCTTTGTTCAGCAATTGTCAGCTTTGCAAATATTTCTAGCACTCAAAAGGAGGAAGCTGAAGGACTGGGAGTATCTTGTTTTTCTTGGGAGGAATTCTCTCCGTTGGTAATTTTTTAACACTGTTTTTCTCATATAAATTCTCTTTTTTGGTAAAAGATTGGTAAAATGGTTTTCAATAATGTAAAACGACCTTTCCTCATCTTTTTTCAGGGAAATTTAGATTGTGAACTACCTCCAAAACAGAGGACTGACATTTGCACTAGTGTACACAAGTGGAACAACTGGAGAACCAAAAGGTGTTATGGCTGAAGTATTGTCTGTGGAGCAAATACTTTTTCTAACAGATAAAGTGGTAAACAACTGAACATAGATTACTACTAGCCAAAGGTGCCTGCGCGATGCTGCAGGTTTTAAAATTGCGTGAAATGTGTATAAAGCGATGAAAATAGGCAGGGAACATCTCAACTACCCAATTGTCAAAACACTCAAAGGATTTACCAACATGTTCAAATATTGTAATCATCTAAAAACCTATCATTACAACAAATAATTAACACCAACCAATTGTCAATTGATGCCATTAGCTAATTCCTATGCTCTATTCACAAAACTTAAAACAATTAATTGAAATTTCAGCCTAGAAACTCACCTCTTGCTTAACAAAACTATAAACACCAACCAAACCGCTCTATCCAAAGCAACGAAAGACCACCTGCAAAATATCAAAAGAAAACAGGGTTTTTTTTTTAAAAAAAAAAAAAAGAAGAAAAAGGAAGAAAAAACAGAAAAATCGGCGAAGAAATTAGCTTGAGTATTTTATACATGCACAATCTTTTCATTAAACCAAAAAATTAGCTTGAGCAAAATCTGTACGGAAAGAAACCACAGGGAAAATGTATGTAATTGAGTTCCTTACCTCTCTAGCATTAAATATAAATCTTTGCTTGTCCAAGAATAGCAACACTGAAGGAGATGTATCCTGCGTATCCATTCCAGTCCCTAGCAGCTACAAAGAGTAGAAGTATGGCCAAATTATTAGCCCATGAAAAGGAAAAAAACAATAGAACCAAACTCTGCATTCTTAAATTAGGATATACAAACTCTGCATTGCTTAGTTGGATCCTAGTTATCGGGTATTATTTGAAAAAATTGGGTATTTTAAATAGAAAACTAAAGGAAAGGGTTGTAAGTGATTTAAAATGAATTTTGTGGGTATAAACTCAATTTACTATTTTTTTTACCCATGACTTTATAAAAAAATAATTTAATAACCACGTGCAGCACAGCAACACAACAAATACAAACACCTAGCAACAAAGGAGTTTCACTCAAGCAAAAACTCAAACAATTGCTGGGCCGACAGAGGGGCAAAGTCCGCCACCTCCAAAATGCTATCTGGAAAAGGGAGCTGTAAGGTCTAAAATATCAATGGTTTCGGAAATATCGGTGGTCCAAAAATGCGAAAATTTCGATGGAAATATCATAAAATTATCTATATCGATAATAATTGAATAAAAACCACGAAAATTATAAGAAAAACTTGAAAAAATTTCTTGAAACTTTGGAGGATGTTTATTTAGTCATTATATCTATTACATTGGAAGGAAATACATTGCATGATGAGTTTAACTTATTTAAGTTGATTATACAGTGAGCTGACAAACATTGCATGATGAGTTTAACTTATTTAAGTTAATCATTTATTTATAATGATTTACTACAATATTTTACACTTTATACATTGCATGGTAAGATACATAAGTGAATTAGTACCACATAGAGTTCCTATAAGGTTCAAATTTGAGTTATTTACATTAACACCCCTTGGGGTTTTCGGCTTTTTCACAAAACTCCTTCGGGTTTTAGAAATTACAAGACCACCCCCTGAGATTTTAAATTGTTTTCATAAAACTCCTTTTCATTAATTTTTCATCCAAAGATTGATGATTTTATATTAAAAAAATTCTTCAAATGACAAAGTTGGCCTTTGAGATTAAATTGTATATACTTCATTGAGGTTAATTTTGTCATTTGCATAAGTTTTTTTTTCAATGAAATCATCACTTTTTGGACAAACAATCAATGAAAAGGGTTTCGTGAAAACAAACTGAAACCTCAAGGGGGTGTTCGTGTAATTTTTTAGACCTGGAGAGGTTTTGTGAAAACACAAGAAACCTTAGGGGGTGTTAGTGTAAATAACTCTTCAAAATTTTTAGTGTTTTCAACATCTCGATATTATCGATATTATCAATATTACAGTTATATTATAGTGATATTTTGGCCAAATGTTGTTGAAGTGTGAGAGAAATTATCGAAGTCAATATTTTCTGATATTATTGATACTTATACGATATGTGTATGGATATATTCCAAAATATCTTAAACTGGAAAAAATAGTAATATCCTCAATATTTTAGTCCTTGGAGGTGCAAGTTTCAACTGCACCTCCTTACGCCTCTCCACCATCACTATACATCACTATTACTATATCCACCGCACCCACCACGACTACTTTACTTGTTTTTTCAATCCCACCGTCGCTTATTTATAAGGGTTAGTTACACTTTGCAAATTGAAAGTATGGCCCAATTATTTGAATTTGGAGAGATGTTTGAGGGAGGGCTACAAATGTTCCATGTATTTTCAAAAGCCTTTTTGTCCGCTAATGAGGTCTAGCTTAGTTAAAAATAAACTTGACTTGTATATTAGAGATCTCAGGTTCGAACCCCCATGATATCTTGGTGCGTGTGTGTGAAAATTCTCCACCCATCCAGTTTAGGGTATCTCTTGTACTCAGCAATTCTTGTCCTATCCAATCATGTTAATTAATGACTTTTCGACCTACTTCCCCATCACGTATGAAAGAATCAAAATGAAAATAATGACAAATGGATATGAAAGGTCACATGTACTTGTCACCGTACGATACAGAGCTGCACATTAATTCCTTAAACTATTTTAGTAAACAATTAGGGTAATTAATTTGGATAATGCATTAATCTCCAGAAAAGACCAATATCTTGCCACCACCTATGCACCTCCGTGACCTTTACAGCCCACAGTAATGTAATACGCCAACTCTTTGTCACGAGTTCCAACAGTGTAATCCTAATGGGCTGCTGGTTTTAAGCTTAATTATATTGCACATTTTTTATTTTCATTATTTTTCCATATAAAACTATTAATTTTTCATGATCAACTCAGCCATTCATCTATGGTGCATATTATTAGACCCACCAACACATTTAATGGATGACTAAGATTAGAAGTTCTTAACCAATATCTCTTAAAATCCTTGAAGAAGCTCCCATAATGCTATCTATTCACTTACATGTATATTTTCTAGGTTAGTCTACAATGAAAGTCTGAAATGATGTATGTAGTATAGTGTCGGATACAACTCTATGTTAATATTCTCTTTTCATACGACGTCTTATACTGATAGATATATGCTTATCTTTTCAAGTTGTGAATTGAATCACACGTTTATAGAATCAACGTAATTAATCAATGTTCCAAATTCATCTTAATTATGTTTTCTAACCTAACAAGATCTAACATAGGAAATTTAATTAAGTGTAGACCAAAAATGACCAATCCAAGCTAGCACACCACAAAATATAGTAACAAGCGGCCATGGGCAAGAGTAAGACAACTCACCAGCCATATGTGTTTGGTTTGCTATATAAGGCTAAACCCACAACCCATCTTTCACACACTTCACTACACAGCAGTGATATATATCATAGAGACTGAAAGATATATTTTTAGACATGGAAGCATACAAAAAGCTTGTTGTGATTGTGGCATTGGTGCTTTCGGCACTAGCCATTGAATCTGAGGCCATGTTGGTGAACAATGAGCAGAGTTTTTGCAGCATGACAAAAGAGGGTTTGAATGCATGTGCCCCTGCAGTGAGTGGGCAAAACCCTCTGCCTCCCTCAGCTCTTTGTTGCTCAGCTCTTAAAATGGCTGACTTCCAATGCCTTTGCCTTTTCAAGAAGTACTCAAACCTTCTGTCTGCCTATGGCATCGACCCAAACCTTGCCATGCAGCTTCCTGCCAAATGCAACCTTGGCCAGCCCATCCGTTGCTAGTAATTTGTTAACGCATATGATCATCAAGTGCTGCGTAAGAGATAGATCTGTATTTGTTTTTCTGCAGCGTAATTTATTTTGTTTTTGTTTGTTGTGGTAACTTTTTACTTAAGTTTTTTGGTTCATTGTTGTTTGTTTTCTCAAGCTTACTTTTACTTGTTTGCAAGGGTGTGTTTTGATTTTCAATGATGTAATGTTGATTGTCCTATTGTAAAGTTCTATTTTGAATGTTTATGTATTGTTTAAATCATGAACTTCTTAGCCTCAACATATAGCATTATCATTTCATAATACATATCACAAGATGAACATCGATCATGTAGGTTTTTTTTTTTCAAAATAAACCACGACGGTCGTGTTTTTATTTTATTATTTATATATCTGAATAATTAGTCATTCTCTTATGCGGATATGCGGGCGTCATTATAAACAGGGAAAAAAGCATGGAGGGGTAGTAAAAAATAAATGATGTCCACACAATAATAACGTCCTGCCGTCCACATAAGAGCAAATTTGTCCAAAAAATAGTCTAAATTACTTTAAACTATTTTAGTTTGCGGAAAAGTGATTGCAAAATTTAGTGTAAGAAAATAAATACTAAACCATCAAATTAGTATCAAAACTCCAATTCTGGACTTTAAACATGAAACCTTCTTTAATGAAAGAGGGATTAATATAAAAAAAAATTGTACGATGTTTTTTTGCCTATTAGGTTTCTTGTTGAGAATTTGAAACCTTGATAATTTATCAAGAACTTGGAGTATGACAAACCAAAAAAAAAAAGTTACAATATTTCTTCAATGAGACTGGTAAAAATAGCTTCGTCTTGATTTGATTTGTGCTCCCATGGTAAAGAACATTTGCCTGACATATATATACCTCCCCTCTCCTCTATGGCTTTTCTTTGAAGTATAAAATAAAATGAAATTAAAAACAATAGCCAAAACAAAATTGTCAAGAGTTGGCCTCCACTTCATATGCGTCATAAATTTGACCCAAACTGGCCACTATGAGGCCAAGTTTTTCCATTTCAACCTCGGTTACAGTAGATGGGTTATTAGCATCCAGTCCACATCTACATCTCTTTGGGCTAAGAAGCCCCAACCTATTAGAGCAAGTGCAGCGCAGGCCCCCCCAGGCCCGATTTCCACCTTTAGTGCGCAAAAGACAGCCCGTGCAAGGCATGGGACCCACCAGCCTGGGCAAGCCCACAGGCAATTCTGGACTGAGCTCTTGCCCGAAGGCGCTGATGTAAGTCATAACGTCACGCTCACGCGCCAACGGTAAAAAAATAATAATAATTTCAGCCACTGACGTCAGTGTGATGTCACAACTGAAGCCAGCACTGACAGTCCCCAGTGGAAAGACACCACGTGGCTCTTCCTGGACTCTCCGATCGAATTTTGTCTAGAAATCCAACAGTCGTGATTTATTTGGCTAAAAAAATTTCAAAAAAAATTCTGTATTTTTTCCCTATAAATACCTAACAATTTTATTCACTTTCCACACCAAATCTTCATACAAACTCTTCTCCTTCCAATATTTTTTACTTTCCACTCATATTTTTCTACTACTTTCCATTGGTATCAAAAAACAAATGGCCTCTTATATCGAAGCCGGAGGCATGTGGACAACTCAGGAAGATATTGTGTTGTGTGAGTGTTGGGTGAAAGTTAGTCATTGCTCGGTCACGGGCAATGAGATGAAGTTCTGTCATATGTGGAGAAAAATTCATGGAGAATTTTGTGAAAGATCGGGTTCGCCTCGAACCAAAATGGCCTTGGCTAGTATGTGAAATTTTTTGAATAAGGAGTTAGGGAAATTGAGAGATGCCTTGGCAAAAGCAAGGGACAACATTCAAAGTGGTCAAAATCTATCCAATGAGGTAAAATATTTATAAATGCCGTTTTATTCAATTTAATGTAACCTTTTTTTTTTTCTAGAATATTCAAAAAAAAATTTCTTGCATTTCCAATTTGTTTATATTTTCTTGCATAATCTTTTTTTTTTCTTCTTGCATTTCCAATTTGTTTATATTTTCTTGCATAATCATTTTTTTTCTTGCATTTCCAATTTGTTTATATTTTGTTGCATATTCATTTTTTTTTCTTGCATTTCCAAATTGTTTATATTTTCTTGCATTTATAATTATTTATTTTTAATATATTATACAAGCACAAATGTGGTTCGGTGCCATGGGCCAAGGCAAAAAAAGTTTCATGAATCACTAATGTTGGGATTAGAATTTTTTAATAAATATCCGAAAATATTATCTAACATGGGACACATGGCGCAATTTTAGAGGGTGAAAATATTATCTGAAATATGATATTATAATTTTTTTAATAAATATCCGAAAATCTTATATGAAATTTAATGGACACGTGGCAACCGAAAATCTTATCAAAAAATTTAATTCGAAAATGTTATATGAAATTTTAGGTGAGAATTTTATAATAAATAGTGACACGTGGCAACCGAAAATATTATTCGAAAAGCTTATCAAAATTAATGGTTTAAGTATAAAAAATTGAAAATAAATTAAAATAAATACTGTTTGTCATTGCCCTTGTCCTTGCCCTTTGGGATGGAACCAACAAAGGCAAGGTTGCCACTATTCATGTGAATAGTGGCAAACATTGCCTTGCCTTTGCCTTGCCCTTGTCCTTTGGGGTGGAAGTGCTCTTACCATGAGAGTAATTTATATACATCTGTATATACTCTTGTATTCCTATAACACTCATCTCGCGACCTGAGTGCTACAGGAACACGGAGTATACACATCGGGTTTCTCCATATATAATTTTGCAGACTTCATATATCAAATCAATAAACGAGCCTCTCGTGGTATATGACCCAACACATCATAAGCTCATGGCTTGAAACTCATGAGTGCAATAGGGAATTGTAATTTTAAACCTCTTCTAATATTGGGAAGAAAACTAAAATACGAGCTACTTGGATTGTGAACACAATTCGGTCATAGAGCTCCTAAAATGCACAAGGGACTTATAGTATAAGAGTCTTAAGATCATTTACCCATGCATCCGAGATCCTAACTTAGATTCTATTCCCCTTTCCTCCAATCCAATATCACTTGTATATAAATAATAATAATAATAAGAGTTCATGGAATTGTATTGGGCTCTCATTTGTTTAGGCGATCCCACTCACACTTGGTGAAGGCCGGTTGTAAATGTGAGCCCACGTCTGAACGTTCAATTTTTCAGAATAATTAGGCGCATAATGAAATATAAAAAAGTTGAAGGACGAAATTGTAACAAAAGGGATTAGGGTTTTCTTCTCACGAGTATAAATACATGGAGCAGCCAAAAAGAACAGAAGATCAAAAACGCAGGAAAATCCTGAGCTCCAAACTCTGCCCTTTTGAAAAGAAGACGTTTTTATGCAGATTTTCATTGCGTTTTTGTGTTGTTGAATTTGTATGGCTCTGTGTGTGTGTGTGTGTGAGTGTTATTTTGAATGGTGGGAAAAAGGGGAGGAGGTGCCTTCATTAATCCCAGATAAGCTGAGAATTGGTGCTTATCTGATTCATAGGAGGCCAAAATCAACTCTGGAGGTTTCGCTGATAAATGCCTGTTTTTTTCATCATCGCAAGGCGTTTACTAGTAACTTTCCATACATATAAATCAGGGTTCTTTTTCTTTTTTGCGTTTTTTTTTAAAATGCTGGTCTGGTAAGAGTTGTCAAAATTTTAGTCTCGCAGAAAACGTTTATTTCCAGCATTGCTTTTAAGCATTGCCCCATGGATAGGTTGTGTTTCTGAGGATATGATATTAAGAATTAAAACTAAATTTTACAATCGGTTTTTGTGGGGATTTAGATTCACTACTTGGTCATAGAGCTACCCTTTTTTTTTAATTTTTTTTGGGTGTTAATCAAACAATGGAATGGGTATTCCATTTCAATTGACCAACACGTAAGATGTGAGAAGATAATTTTTTTTATAATTATAATTATATAATTTTCACAAAAGAGAAAGTACCTCAATGACATTATTTTGAGTGTTGCAAAATGCTAGTTCGTAACCCTATTAAAATTGGAGGCTCTTGGATTTTCAATTGCAATAGTCCCATGAATTTGTACCGGAATTTTATTTGATCGTATATGAATTTAAGTTGACAGTCATATTGACGGGAGGACCAAATTGCCATTGAAGTACGACAAAATTTAAACCAAAATGAATGTGAACTATTGCAGTTAAAAACCCTAAAGCTGAAATATAAGGGGGTAGTATACAAAGAAAAGGAAAACAAAAACAAAAACTAATCCAGTTGCAAATTACAAGTTACTGGAGCTTCATTTTTCCTATAAGGGGCATAATCGAAGTGCTGCTTTAGCACATTTGCTGACCACGTTTTATATGCACTGGAAACCTCCAATTAAGATTGCAATTACTTTGAAATCAAAGCAAATGATACGCGATTTTCTTACTGCTTAGATGTTTGAAAAGGGCATATTTTTCAGTAAATCGCTTGACCCATCTAGTGTCACATTTGTACCACCTAAAATAACACAATCATAAAATAGAATTTTCAGATATTAACCATCTTTCAGAACACTTTTACAGCCTCCATAAATCAACCAGTTTTCTCATTTCTCTCTGATGGGCGTTTTTGGCATGAGAGTAACTTTTAAATGTATAAACGCCCGTGGCGGCCTAGGAGATAATGGTGTCTATTAACTGGATGAATAAAAAGGTTTGGCATAATTAGCATTTCCTCAACGACATAATTTGTCCTATAATATAGAAAAGTCTGCGTAATGCTATTGCCTATCAAAATCTCCATTCCTAAGCTCTTAGTGCCCGCGGTACATCTTCCCTGACAAATTGTTCTATAGCTACTTGCTGTATAAGTGGACAGCCGTGAAGATGAAGAAGCCTGCCATCTGCATCACAAACAAAATATTTTTTTATCAGAATAGTTCCAAGTAATTTTCAGTAAAGCTAAGATCATACTCATTGTCTAAATACAGCTTATGACACCAAAAAGTGGGAATCTTGGGCTTCTTTCCTATGTGATGGAACATACACTAATGACTGGACCAAGAAAGCTGTGATCATCTTCAGACCATTAAAAGAGAATTGGGCAGAAGTTACACAGAAAAAATGTTAAATAAGAAAAAACATAGAGTGCCATTTGAACGGCAAAGGAGCCTACAAACTGGGATCCCATCTAAGCAGCTCGATAAATACATGTATAATAAATTAATGAACAATTACAGAGTGCAAAAGAGAGTTACCATAGAAAATGCTGCTCCATAATAGGGATAAGCTGCTGGTATAAATCTTTCATATTCATTGTGTCTAAATGGCCGAACAGGAATCTGCAATTCCATATCCATGGTTTTCATTCAGGTAGTGGATAAAGGAACAGTCCAAGAAAACCAAAAAAGCCCGACTTACACACACAAAGCATGATACAAAATAAAAGGTAGCACAATTGGTCAGAGTAAAAAGTTTTGGGTACTTCAGGATTATAATGCTTTACGTGCTACACAAAATGTCTTAACTCAGACATCTTCCATACTAGATATAAAACATAGGTGGGTGGCTCGTTGTTGTATGTTAAGACTATACAATCATTATTTTTCTTTCTTTTTTCTCACCATTCAAATAGCTATCCTAATTGCACTTAAGTCCATGATGGCCTCCTCCATGGGGTTTACGGGTAAACATAGATAAACTTTTTTAGTAGCAACATCTTCTCTTAACAAGTTATAGATACATGATACATCTCCACCATGAATAAGTACATTTCTTACCTGCTTTGATAGGGATAAACTTGTGTAGCCAAGCCTCTGGTACTCAACCTTGAACTGGAACACCCCGTAAACATCTGGAACTTTAAACGCTGTAAAATAACTGCCCTGCAATACAAAAAATAAAACAAAAATCATAAAGGGTATAAACAGAAAATCTACAGGAAATACAGAAAGTCTGGAGGGAATAACATGCATCACCTTCTGATCAGTCGATAAGGTTTTCAGAACATAGGGACTCATCATATAAAACTGCACTTGAACATCATCAGCAACATATGGCTCCCAACTTTTTCCATGCCATTCATAAATCTCCACCGAATATTCCTTCAATTGTAATTTCAGTGTCAGGTGCCGAGAACTTTAGTTATTCGCTCTTTTTTGGGAGTCTTATTAACACCACAAATAAATAAAAATTACCAAGTCATCGTTGATCCTGTAAATTGCAGGTTCATCTGCTTCCCCAACTTTGTGGTGTCTTACATTCACAGCCTACAGAACAAAATGGTTTAATAAGGTGAGCATTTAAGAAACCCAAAAATATAGTGATACCTAAAATGAAACTATTAGATGAGTTAACCCAGCCACCATCTCTTATTTCTCTTTTTTTTTTTTACCCCTTTTTTAACTTTTGTGCAAGCCTCATTAATAAACATTATACTATCAGGGCGACAAGATAATAACTTTTGCCTCACCTTGAGATGACCTCTTTCGTGGAAAACCCATTTGCTAAGTTCAGTCAGAAACTGCTCATTAGCTGATTTCTCATGTCTGTTATCACAAAATAAGTTTCTCATTAATTTCTTCTTTCAAACAGGAAAGTCTTCTGTGGTATTATGAGGTATGCACAGTAAACGCACCCAAAAATGCTCCATTCTCCACTAAAAGGTTCTTTTTCCTCTTTGATTATATAAGTTAATACATTATGTGGCAGTTAGAATAGGAAATGTCCTAATATCAATTGTAACATGCATGGAAAAGAAATTAAATTAGAATTCATAGCATCACTCACTTCTTTGGGCTCCCAGCCTTCTGAACCTTAGATCTGAAAAACCTGAAAAAGAGAACCAAATCTTGTCAGAGGAAACAATAAAAAAAATTAGAGAACTTCATTTGGCAGGAAATCATCACATACCTATCGCTAAACAAACTTAATGAACCAGAGATCAAAACCCGAGCATTGTTTCTTGCCTACAAAATAGACAAGAAAAACACATGAAAACTGTTACAGAATATATATATATATATATATATATATATATATATATCATTTACAGATCTCTCCACTCAAAGAACTCACTGATTTAGTAATGTTTATGAATGTAAACATTTAGAACCAGACAATAAGGAGCTAAATCCTGATACTGAAGATCAAACATCCATTTCCAATTGCTAGGGCAGGAATTAGAGAAAAGTCACTGGCCTCATAGGCAAAAGAGAAAGCAGAACATAATACAAAGTGGTAATGAGAAAAAGTAGGATGCTCTATAATAGTTTTCTGGAGAAATTATGTCATAGCAATTAGTCCTATGTTTCCCTTCAGGAAAAAATAGAGAAAGAGAGAAGGAGAGACGTAAACAATAAACACAATCTTCAAGAAAACATTATGAAACAAATAGTAAGTTGTAAATAATTAACAATATCTTCAATATCATTTACATATCACGGAGAACCATGAGTTTGAATTTTCTAAACAAAGCATAGACAAACACATAAACAAAGGAAACCATCTATGTATCACAAAAATAATATACACGGTAATGCAGTAAAAGAGGAGAGGAAAACAGGCAGTGAAGAGTTAACACACCTGCACAACTGAAACTAAAGATATAGCAGATCCCGTGAGAGATGGAGGATTTGACAGCTTGCTTTTGGGGTTAGCAGAATATGCTGAAGGTGAAGCTGAGAGAACTTTCAGAACCTAAAATGATGCATATATTTACATGAAAAAGTGAGGGTTAAAATTTTTAAAATAAAAACAGAAAAACAATTAACAGTTGAATAACTTTAATTAGCACAAAGGTTCATTTTATTGTTTTGCAATGCACTGAAGATGGAAAATTGAAAAATCTTACCAGGCTATTTTCAGAATTCACTGTATGGCCAATCCCCTGGAAAAGTACAGGAGCCTGTGGCAGAAGCGCCAACATAAACAATATCAGGCACAAAGACTATAATTACCACTACCATTTACTAATAGTGTGCATTGAATTGTCTCTGAGTGCAACCGTTACAAATTCTCTAAACACTTTGCTTAAGCAATTATTGGATAGGACAAAAATAATGAACAGCTTGAGGAAAAATGTCATGACCTGTAGCCAGGCCAGTACCAAAATAAGTTGATGGAAGAGCAAAAGTAGAAGAAACAAAAGGCAAATTAGGAAATGAGAACGAGAAATTACAAATTCAGAACACTTCATACACGAACTAATTGAGTTGGAAACAATATTCTGTAAATACTACCAATTGAAATACACATGAGCAAGATTTAACATAATTCAACTGGACAACAAATATTAACATTGTTAAGAATAGATACCTCAATTTTCTTGCTTCCTACAATTACATCAGACTTGATGAAATCATCACTAGCAATAACTGTATGATCTCCTTCAGTGTCGGAAACTGCATAGCTTGTGTGATCTATGACCATAGCCGCTGGATCCTGTACCCATTATAAATAACATACTCAAAAACATCAGTTCCTTAATCAAGCTCAAAATGCTGGACAAAAAGCAATGACCTAGAGAAACACGTATGAATTCTAGGGAAGGATATGAATATTGACTGTCATTAAACCTTGTAGAATACTATGAGATAAGAGGAGTAAAAAAACATATATATAAAGAACAGCTATTTCAACAAAAATGATTTTGCTAACCTCACAATCATATCAGTGTAGTGTATGACAGTGGTCATTCTTGCTGTCATTAAGGAAGCAGCAGAAAATACACCAAGCTATTTCAACAAAAATGATTTTGCTAACCTCAGTCATATCAGTGTAGTGTATGACAGTGGTCTGTGAGCATTATTATGTACTTAATGACAGGAGCTAGTAATTGACAATATGCTCATTTTAGTGAAGTTATTCTTGCTGTCATTAAGGAAGCAGCAGAAAATACACCTCTAGAAAGATCAGAAGTTATTCATAAAGAGCTCACATCTAGCAACAGTTCATGACACGATAGATGATAATTCTGCAATTGTTAATAAAGCATTATAATTTCATCCAAACCCTTTTGAATTAAATTTGCATTAGAATTGGCTTTGTTGTAACAAAGACATGAGTGTAATATATTGACATGGATATGCACTTTAGTGTTTATGGCTGTTTCTGTTATTCCCAAATGATCAATTCTTCAAAGAAAAGTCCTTTTTTTTCTTGGTAGTAGAAGATTTAAAGAAGCAATGCATGCATACTGGACAGAAATTCACAGAAATTCTGAATATTAAAAAGGAGACTGAAAACAGATAATTGATATAGTAACCAGTGAAATGCTTCAATGCTTAAACCAACCTCATCAAAATCAACTCCGCACTCGACTGCGATTTGTCGGATCAAATCAGATGCATTGGTATCAGCTGCAATGATCAAATCATGACCGCTATCCACAAAATCAAGTATAGCAGCCAGGTCAATGGACCCTCCAAACCCTATATCACATGATAAACAGAAATCATAAATACATACAGTCAATCTGAATTCCCAAAACCATTTCAATTCACCAAAGTTTTCGTTTTCCACAACACAACATTTCGCAAAGAGAGAGACTTACGATCGACCGAAGGAGAAAAGAGAATCAAGGCGTCATAGCTATACAGGCCGTAACGCTGCAAGGAGATCTTGGGATCATCGGCGAGCTTGAAATCGAGCTCGAAGCCTCGAGATTGCAGGGACTTGAAGAACAAGGAGTGCGAGGATTTCAGGGCGAGGTCGTCGAGCAAGACGAGGATCCGGCGATCGGTTGGGTGGTCCGGCGAGAAAGAGTGGGTGAGAAATGGGAGGGTTAGGGTTAGGAAGGTGAGGACACTGAGGAGCTTCAGCATGGTTTCGGTTGGGAGGGACTGAGGAGAAATGCGCCTGTGAGAAGTGCTGCTTCGACTTTCTTCCTTCAGATCGCAAAACTAGAGTGGACTCTGCACTGTGGGAGGGGTTGGCTGACTTTTCGTAATTTCTTCTCTTTCCTTTTTTTTTCCTTATAATTTGCCTTCTTTATTTTATATTTCTTTGAGACATATTTCCCCAAACGATAGTCGTGACTCAGGAATGTGAGAAGTTATGAATCGGGAAACTTTTAAGGGTCATTTACTTATCAGAAATGGAGGAAGTAAGGAATTGAGGAATTTAGAAATTGGGAAGGTAATGAATCGGTATGGGAAGAATCATTTCAATTAAGAATGTTTACGTATCAGTAATGGGTATGGGAGGAAAGGGAATGATTTCCATTCCTGACTTCCCCTGCGTTTACTTGCAATCAGGAATAAAAAAATAAGTGGGCCCCATCTCAAAATCCGTAATCACATCCCCATAAAACTGGGTATCAAATCACCTAGAGGGGAGTAGTCGATATGATTCTCATTCATGTTTTCTCTTAATAACTTCCAAAAATACCTTTACTACTTTACCATAATTCCAAAACACCCAAAACCCTAAAAAAAAATAAAAACTCACGCCAAGAAGTTCCAAGACACTCCAACTTCTTTTTCACGTTATCGTTGCAGACACAACCTTCCATAAGCAACAACAACGCCTTGTGCTATGTAAATCATTATATCTATTTATCTTCTTCTTCTATCTTCTGTCTTCACATTCATCACAAAACATAGTACGGTCATAGATAAAGACTTTTGTGGAGATTATATAACTCTTTTTTTGGTAGTATGAAGATTATGCAGGTCATTATTATTTGATTGTTTACTAGTTACGTAGGTGAAAAATATATATTTATTGGAGTTTATTTTTTCGTTTGAAATTGGCTCTTGACAAATGTGTTATTAACATTATCATTGAACTGGCCTCTTGCTGTTCATCTTGTTCAACATATTGATTCCTCATGTTTACACCGCCTCACTAGTTTGCTACCGGATTAGTTTGGTCTCCTTAGCCAATTTGAGAATTATGTATGTGCTGTGGTGAAAATGTGCAGGGCATTTTAGTAATCAAATTAATTTGGATTCTAATTCATGAAAATTAGTAAACAATAACAATGGGAATCAACCCCGTTCCTTTGCTAATTCCATATGTTTAGTAAACAACTTAATGTGAATGATTCTTCCCATACCGATTCAGTAGTTCCCCGATTCCTAAATTCTTTGATTCCTTACTTTCTCCATTACTGATATATAAACATGTAAAAGTTGTTTACTAACTATATGGAATTAGCACAGGAATGGAGTTGAATCTCATTGTTATTGTTTATTAATTCTCATGAATCAAAACTTAAACTAATTTGATTATTAAAATGCCCTGCACATATAAATATATATATATTTTCACCTAAGTAACTTGTAAAAAAGAAAATATACAAAACTTTATTTTATAACTAATGTATGATAAAAGAAACTATATGGCGAGTGATGAAAAAAATTAGTATATAATAATATACATAATATAATAGAAAAAAAAAAAACAAATATGACATAGTTATAAGAATCATATCAAGACAAGTAGAGGCTAGCAACCTAAGTGAAAAGATAAAAAATTTGCTTTTTCCAACAATGATTAATAAATAGCCATTGAATGTTTTTTAGGCTTTAAGGTGTTTTGGAATTATTGTAAAGTGGCAAGGGTATTTTTGGAAGGTAGTAAGGGAAAAAAGGAATGGGAATCGGATCAACTACTCCCCTTAGTTGATCCGATTACTAGTTTTGAGGGAATGTGATTACAAATTTTGAGGTATGCCCCATGTATTTTTTTTTTCTTGATTGCAAGTAAACGCGGAAGAAGTCAGAAATGGAAATCATTCATTTTCTTTCCACACTCATATTACTAATACATAAACATGCTCTTACCTAGGAAATCAAGTAATGGGAATTGTATCAACTACTCCCCTAGTTGATCCCATTCCTGATTTTAAGGGTATTCAATTACGGATTTTAACATGGAACCCACATGATTTTTTTTATTCCTTATAGGCCCTGTTTGATTTGCGGAAAAGATTTGACGGGAAATAATTTCCCATGTCGTTCTCAAGGGATGGGAAATGGAAGATTTCCCATGTTTGGTAATCCTAGGAAAGTAACCAGGAAATGTCACTTTCTTTCCTTCCATATGTTTGGTTTGTATAGGAATGTAAAACAAAGTTTGTTTAATTTTATGGGGGACAAAATGGTCATGAAAAATGTGCATTTAATGTTGTTTCATTTTCCCAAACTTTCCCATGAGGAGGATAACAAAACCCAAAGGGGGGAGGAGGGCTTCACTTTCGCCCCCTACTTTCTCATATGTCACGCAACCATTTCTCATGCCTAAACTTACCAAATATGGGAAAGCAATTGATTTCTCATACCCAAGCCTCATTTCCCATGAACCAAATAGGGCCATATGGTAGTAAATACATGTGAAGTCATGAATTAAGGGCTTGTTTCCGTAATCAAAATCAAAATAAGGAGTTGGATTCCGATTACAGATTACTCATGTGTTTACTTCACATAAAAGAATAAAAATGCAGGTGGGGTCCATACAAAATCAAGATTTCAACTTCTGATTTTGGAAGAATTGGACTCTTCGGTGTGAGGTGATATTCTAATTCCTAAAGAACCAACCCATCAAGAGTTCATCGTTATTATCCATTATATCCTCACACAATAAAAAAAAAAAATCAAATTTGCCATTCACTTTAACCCAACAAAAAAGGCATTTAGTAATCGAACTTGTTTCAATTATGATTTAAGTGAATTTACTAAACAACTTATAAAAAATCAATACCATTCCTACCCCGATTCCAAATAGTTTAGTAAACAAATTTAATGGGAATCCATATTCTAATTCCTCCTCAATCCAATTTTGTCACGCCCAGATCCGGAAATAAAAAATATTTCAAAATCAGGGTACGTGAATTGAAATAAATAAATAAAAAGATTGAAAAATTGGTTAAAATACATTACCATTATATATATATATATATATATATATATATATATATATATATATATATAATATAATAATCTTACAAGTGTACAAGATAGAAATAAAAGTTTATCACTCTAAACTAATCCAACTTCTCTAGTTTCAACTTTGTCTTGCCCACTATTGATCTGAAAAACAAAATAGGTGAGGGGTGAGCAAACCACCACTTAGTGAGTAGATTATGTAATATGTCAGTCAAGCAATGTCATTTTACACACTCTAGAAAAATATAATAAAAAAAAATACACAATTCAAATCATATCACATTATTACTTCATATATCTTGGTTATTCTTCACAAATTGTACCTAGTACGTGAACCCCATCGGCCTCACTGCCATATGTCCCCGTCAAGTACATTTATCCTTCAGATACCTCATCGCTGAAGTTTTCATGTTCCATGAATAATACATATTTCACAAAAACTCCAAATAATATATATTGTGTAAAATATTGCACAAATTAGATATGCTTGACTTGAAGAAAAAAAAAAGATTTGTAAATAGAATAAATCCATAATTTTCACATTTATCAGAAAATAAGAACTTTTAGAACACACTACATAACCCACTCACCATATTAAGTATGAAATATTGCAAGACAAACACACACGCTCTTCATCTTGTTTCTTTTTCTTCCTTATCTCTCTCTGTCTCTCTTTCTCTCTAACACTACTTCATGGTAGAAATCTATTTTAAAGGATTGGAATGAATGATTAAAGTTAGAAAGCATGATACTTATGGGAGAGGCTACGGATGCAACCAAATAATATTTATATATACAATATTTTAAACCACTAAAAGATAAGATAGAAAAGTAAGGGAATAAGGTGACTCATCCCCCTTTGGCCAATGACATCACAATATCACCACAAAAAGATAAGATAGAAAAGTAAGGGAATAATGTGAGTCATCTACCTTTGGCCAATGATATCATAACACCACTTGTTACTAGCACGCAAGATGGCATGGCAATGATGATTTGATTAAAACCAATTATAAGTCTCCACACGTGGAAAACAAGAATGGTGTCATCTTTCAACTAAAGGAATAATCTCATACTAGACTTAAGATTTAATAATATATAAGTCTTCATAATAAATATTTAAATAAGAAAAATTCATATTAATAAATAATTAATATGTAATATGAAAAATTATATATATATTTACAGGTTCTCACAAATTCCTCCTATGACATGTTTACTAATTCGTAATCGGATTAGGAGGAATTGAATTATGGAGGAGTTGGATTGAGGAGAATTAGATTCCGAATTCTTATTGAAGTTGTTTACTAAACCATATGGATTGAGAAGAGTTAGATTTCGAATTCCTATTGAAGTTGTTTACTAAACCATATGGAATTGGGGTAGGAGTGGTACTAATTACTAAAATATCCTCGTTGTTGGGTTAAAGTAGATGACAAATTTGGAATTTTTAAAATTGTGTGGGGATATAATTGGTAAAAGAGATGGATTCCTAATGGGTTAGTTCTCCATGAATTAAAATACCACCTCCCACTCAAGAATTGAATTCCTTCAAAATTAGGAATTCACTTTCTGATTTTGTATAGGCCCCACTTACTTTTTAATTCATTAATGTGAAGTAAACGCATGAATCCTCCATAATTGGAATTTAATTCCTGATTCAAATTCGAATTCCTGATTAGTAAACACACCCGATTACGGATTAGTAAGCATGCCATAAAATCATTCTACTACTCATGTGTGAGTAAACACAAGAGAAACATGAATTAAAATCATTTCAATATGCATCCGTAATAAGCAAACATGCCATACAATTATTACTCACTATTTATAGTCATGCATGCATGAATTGTTGATAATTTAAAAATTCATACACAAACTTCTAAAGTCGATAAATTGATCCATTAGTACATATGTTAATTACCGACTTGGCAAATATAAATCTATTTTTTTTTTTGGAGTGAAGTGGACTCCTCATAGACTAAATTTTTATATCAAAAATTGGAAATATCAAAACTAAATTTATAAAACAAAAGTAACATAAAAACATAAACACAAAAAAAGAAAAAAAAAATCATTCCAAAGCCAGAAACTTGCAGTTCAAGTGGTTAAGAGTATCATTTACCTTACATCTGATAATTGGTTAAAAACATTTACCCTTGCATAATGATTTCCTAGATTCGATTCCCCCTCCCTCAATATCACTTGGATAAAAAAAATCCTTCCAAACAACCGTCCTACTCCTCCCCTAACCAACCGATAGACCGAATCACCACCTTCCGCCACCTTCCACCACCAACCTCAAACACATAACCTCGGATGCAGAAGCAACGGACAATTTGGAATTATGAGATTTTTACCGTTTTGCCCTTGACTGGATTTACCTTCATGTATTGTCGTGGGCCTCGTGGCACTACGCGATTAGTTCGCTCCCTTGTAATAATGCGCCCATCTGCATTCCAACAGATCACAAAGCCGTGTCGCTTTCGGAAAGCAGTGCTGACGATAATTGACGCAGGGCGGTGGAGAGAGTCCAAACAAAGTAAGGAAAGTAAAAATAAATATAAAAAACAAAGAAAGCGAGGCTACCAGGGCCCCCACGTTTGTATAAACAAGAACACTCTCTGAATCTCACACGCGTTGGCCCTCTCAGATTCCTTTTCAGCTTCGCTCTGCTCGCTCTCTCTCTCTGCAAAGACCTTCGCTGTGCTTCAACAGGTAAATTTCGTTTCAACGATCGCAGAGCTCATGGCTTCTTATCGACTATATATAAGAATAGTTATCTGATCCTGGGTTTAAGCTTAGCGCACGCATATATGTTTTATTATGGGTATAAATTATTGGCTTTTTACTTCTTGTTTGATTGATTTTGAGCCCTTTTGATTGATCGGGTGTTTTGGGTTGATAAACGCGTGGTTGGAGAGCTATTTGAGTCTAAAGTTGATTTGATTTAAGAATTTAAATTTTGTGTTTTGAGGTTCTGGGTTTTGTTTTTAGGTAAAATCCTCAATCGTTTTCGCTGGTTTGGTGAATCCAACAGTTGAACCCAAGCTTTCAATCGAGGAGAGCCTTCAGACTCAGCGGTATGGTCTTATAATTTGTTGTTTTGAATTGTATTGTTTTAGAAAAAGAATGTTTTTTTAGTCTCAAGAAGTAATATTTATAGAAACCTCTGACCCCTTGATGAGTATTGGTGTATATTTTTTTGTTGTTACATAAAAAAGGTTAGGACTTGGGCTTGGTTATAATGGGTTTTTAGTTCCATATATACTTCTTCAGATCACTGGCTGTTCTGGCTTATGCGCATGCGTTTTATTCTCTGTTTGTTGGTTACTTTAATAGTAGGATCTGGTTTATTACTCTAGGATTGCTGAACCTAATCAAGCAACGATCTTTTGGTTGTTGTGAAGTTCATGCCTGTGAGTGTGCTTATTGATGCGAGCATATCTATGGATGTAAATAGGTTGAAAAGAAGCTGAATATCACATAGCATTCCAACTGAAGTCAAGAAAGCGACAAGTTTAGCTTGGTCAATGGCAGAGCTATAATACTTCGCATGTTATTTCAATCGCGATGTATATAAAATATAGAAGAGTGTTCAACACATATCATTATGTATTTCAATTATGCACCTACCATGCTTGAAATCCTTGGATAAAAATCCAACCTGTAAAGTCACAGAGGCTTAGAGCATGTAAATAAATAGTTCATTCTATTAATCGTTGTATTTTAATCTGAAAATTTGAACCATGGTATTATCTTAGTAAAATATTTAACATTATATGTCTGAAACACTCTGAAATATATACCTATATATTAATTAAGATGCCAAATCTCAAATCTGGAACTTCTCTGTGAGGTGCATGTATATTTATCTCGATGTTGTGTTGTAGGAAACATGATTAAGCTATTTAAAGTGAAGGAAAGGCAGAGGGAGATTGCAGCAAATGCCAATGGAAAACCACCTGTTAAGAAGCAAAGTGCAGGAGAATTACGTCTTCACAGAGGTATTCCATCACAAATTTTGAAATAAAAAAAGGTTCTATAGGACGTAGTATCTCATTGTTCAAATTTGGTTAACACAAAATAATTTTTTTCATTTTTAACTTCATTGGCATTCTATCTATTTGTTACTTAGTACTTTTGGATTATAATATGCAACATGCTCATGTTAAGTTTTTGACAACTCACATACTATGCATGAATGAAACTTGCTGAGGCATGCTTCTTCAGCTTTTAGTTTTGTATTCTTTACTTTTGGATGCAAAATTACAGAGGCTTGGATGGTTAACTTTCTTATTGGAATTGATGTCAGAACTCGAAAGCCCTCTTTCCAGACAAATGAACATAATTCTCCAAGAGAAACTAATATATAAGACTTGTGAAAAAAAAAGTTATAGATATAGCCTTATGTTCTTACTTTTTCTACTGTTCTCATCTTGTAGATATCAGCGAGCTGAACCTACAAAAAACGTGTACCATATCATTTCCCAATGGCAAAGACGACTTGATGAACTTTGAGGTTACTGTTCGCCCTGATGAAGGATATTATTTGTAAGTGTTTATGTTATGCAAAACACATGCCCCGTAGTTGGTATGCTATTAAGTAAGATGTGCACCTTAATGGTTATTTCCATTCAAAAATATTTTGAACATAAAAGCTTCAACTTCTCGGAGCATCTTGTGTCTTCTAAGCATATATCAAGTAAGAAAGTCTTCTAAGATATGAAAATTACGGGGTGCTAGTATAGGGATCTGCATTCTTAAATTAGATAGGTGTTAACTTCTTATCCTTTCATTTTCTTGTTATGATCACTTAGTTTTATTATGATTACTTATACTTTTTCCGGGGAGGAGTGCAGTAAGTTTTGCTTTGAGAGTTTTAAGTGCTTAACTCAGTATCTTTGATCACAGAGGTGGCACATTTATGTTCACGTTTCAAGTTTCTCCTGTCTACCCTCATGAGGCGCCAAAGGTTAAGTGCAAGACAAAGGTACAGTAGCATGCCCTCTTCGCTAAACATGGTGCTTTTCTAGTTGATGTTCCTACTTGTTCTCTTGTATGTATAAAAATCATCTTAATGGTATTTTCAACTTACAGGTCTACCATCCTAATATTGACTTGGAAGGAAATGTCTGCCTCAACATTCTAAGAGAAGACTGGAAACCTGTTTTGAATATCAACACTATAATATATGGACTATTTCATCTTTTTACGGTATTGATTATACTTTCACAAGTTGATTCTCAAAACTTGGCAAGTCTCTTTAATCACAACTTATTCTTCTGCTTGCAGCAACCCAATTATGAAGATCCCCTTAATCATGATGCAGCAGCCGTTCTAAGGGATAACCCCAAGATGTTTGAGTCCAACGTGAGAAGGGCGATGGCTGGTGGGTATGTGGGGCAAACCTTATTCCCACGCTGCATGTAGAGCTGCTTGTATTTAAACACCAAATTCATCCTTAAATGGTTGGTCAAGGGCTGTACATTTGGTCGTTAAAGCTTCTATTCTAGTGTGCTGCTGGGACGCAAATTCTTCGGATCGGGCAAGGGTAAGAGAGAGCTTATACCTGTTGTAACTTTGTGAAATGTTTGTGATATTGGCTGGAAACATTATATATTTTCATAAGTGTGACGATGATCATTGGGGAATTCTAGAATTGAGGTTCAATGATGTATTTATTAAATTTGTTTCCTAAATTAAAATGGGAAAGAAGATATGCTTTTTCCCCACCTTATTGCCCTAATTGTTTCCAGTTGCAAACCATATTGAATGCATGATGATAAGGAAGTTGCCTCAAGAAATCAAACTTAAGTTTCTCAAAGAATGGATGAATCTTGCTGATCCCAATTTCTAGAAATAAATTATAATAGTGAAGTGTTTTAACTTAAAGCATTTAACTTTGAGAAGCACAAAAATTAAAAGGACTTCCTAAAAAGACTAGAAAACTTCACGAACTTGAAACCTTGGACATCAGCTTTTCAACATGAGGTTCTTTCAATTGGAATTGTGAAGTTACCAAGTTAGAAAATCTCTTGATGAACCTTCCAACAAAATTGCCCGAAGTTAAGAGCAAACATAATTTGCAAGTAGTTAAGAGCACTTACTCTTGTATCTGAGGTCATGTGTTCAAATCTCCTTGCCGCGTTTGAATAAAAAAAGGCAACCCAATAAGCTTTTATACTTATAGACATATGCCAAGAAGTAATAATTGTGGATAAGCCAAAACTTTACAAGGTGTACATTTTTCCCTGCTCTTGTAATACTTCTGTAACATTGTGCAAGGTAACTAAGAGGATGAGGCCGTTCATTTTAGATTGTGTTACCATCACTCTTTCATTCAATATGGTGTATTTCTATGGAAGTTGGAAGACACAATATAAGAAATATGAAGTACGAACATGTCACAAGGTCTTTTTAAAAGCTTTCTGGAAAAGAGAAATATCATAAGCACTTGCCCAAGTGAACAACACGGTGTAGACGCCATATACAATTAAAAGTCGAGAACAAATTACAATTAAGCTTCTAATTTTTTAGCGTGACTATCACAGTATTACATGATGTTATCAATTTGCTCATGCCTTATGTAATAATAATAATATGTAACATATAGCCCCCTCTCTCCCAAAAAACCCTCCTATAGCCGTTTTCACTTTGAGGGGGGAGGAAGCCATTGTTCTTCCCCTCCTCTCCCCTCTTCACTTTGTAATGATTTTCCTCCAACCATCATAGGCGATTGCGTCTCAGCGTCGGATCTCCACCTGAGTTTAGACATCGGATCTCCATCTGCGTTTCAGCGTCGGATCTCCATCATTATCCTTTTTGCGGTTTCTTTATGTTCGGAATAAGTCACAGAGACTCTGGGTTTTCTGTGTAGTTTTCACCTCTCCTTTTGTGAGAGCCTTTCACCTCTCCTTTGTGAGAGTTTTTCCTCTCTCATTTGTGAGAGTTTTATTTGTATTGTTATGGCTTGATTTTTTCAAGCTTTGTCTATTTTTTATTATTATGAGTTTGCAATCTTAGTTGGGATGCATATGTCAGAGTTTATTCAATCCTTCGTGATCGTTAGTGGAGGCGCACCAGATTGTCTTAATTTTGTTGTTAGACCGCTCCGTTATTATAATCGCCCTTTGTGGCTAGTTTGTTTTTGGCCCCTTGTGACTAATGGCTTTTTTGACTGAATTATGAATGCAATCTTAGAATTTTCTCAACCAAAAAAAAAAAAAATGTATATATATATATAACATATCAACCTTTAACATTAATTTTCTCATGTTTTATGTAAAAATAATAACCCTTAATTTTTCAGTTTGACCATCACACTACTGCATGATGTTATCAATCTGCCCATGTTTTATTTGTTAATAATACACCTAAGTCAATCAACCTCATGTAAACAGGGAACGCAGCCCATTATCTCTTATCTTTCGGAGCACTCTTCAAAACAATTAAAGAAAATTATAGAATTTTAATATGTAAACTAAAATGCCAGCGAAGTTCTTGGAGTCAGAGACTGTAGTCCAGTCTGTCCAGACAGCTCGGGATTGAAGTCAGACAAACTCCAACTTCATTTCCACTAACTCCAAATCTTCACCAAGCTTCATTTCTCTTGGTCTTCTTGTTTATATTACTAACTAAGCTACAATTCAGAATCTGAACACAGATTGCTTATCCATTTCCTTTTACAATAAGCTATCCCATTGGCCATTATTCTTTGATCAAAATCTTCAGCGAGAGCACAGAGTCCTGACATTTCTCAGCTTCTGAACTGTCCTACTGCACCATAATCACAAACCAATTTTTTGAATTTCATGGGGAAAGGAGGTGGTTGTGTGCCAAGTAAGAACAGGCCACCCAAAGGCGTTTCTGATAAAGATCTTCAAAACCCAGAAAGCGATGGTCCTGTTTCAGACCAAAACCAAACCCAAACCACACAAACAAACCCAATTGACCATGCGATTGCACAAAGACAGCTGAGGGTTTTCATAGTGTTTTACTCAATGTATGGGCATGTGGAGGTCTTGGCCAGGAGGATAAAAAAAGGGGTTGATTCCATTGATGGGGTTGAAGGGTTTCTGTACCGGGTTCCGGAGACGCTGTCCTCTGAAGTATTGGAGCAGATGAAGGTGCCCAAGAAAGATGGTAATGCAGATGAAGTGCCTGTGATATTGGCTGAGAGGTTGGTGGAGGCTGACGGGCTCTTATTCGGGTTTCCGACCCGGTATGGATCCATGGCTGCTCAGATGAAAGCCTTTTTTGACTCCACAGGGCACTTGTGGAGGGAGCAGAGGCTTGCAGGTGTGCCTGCTGGGTTCTTTGTGAGTACTGGCACACAGGGTGGGGGGCAAGAGACCACTGCGTAAGTAAGACACCCTTGGTTTTTGTTTTTTAGTACATTGTTTCAAGAGTTGTGCTTTATTTTCTTCATGTTGGTTTTGGTGAATTTTGATTTGTTGGTATGCTGATATGAGTATTGTGCACTTTTTGATTTGTCAGTAGCATAAGATGAATTGGAAGTTGATATGTCAGAAAAAATATATTATTTCTATTTCTTATGTGTAATTAGCACGAGCATTGGAGTTTGTATCTGAGCATTACCTGTATTATATGTAGATATCATATAGTGGTTGGTAGCTTTCCAATTTTAGATGTAGTTCCAATTTGATTTCAGAGAACAGAGAAGTGAAAGTATCACATGAAGGTGTACCGGGTACCTACAAAAATTTCTCCACATGAAGTGTGCTTTCCTGAGTAGTAATTGGTCTTTTGAATTGCTTTGAAATGAGTGAGAGTTGGTAGCTTTCCAATTTTAGATGTAGTTCCAATTTGATTTCAGAGAACAGAAAAGTGAAAGTATCACATTAAGTGTTGTTTCCTGAGTAGGGTAATTTGTATTTTGAATTGCTTTGAAATGAGTGAGAGAAGGGGGTTGGATGTCAAGGTTCTCATATAGTTCATCCATGGGATGTGAAATGAAGGAAATTTCAACCCCTTTTCGAGACATCTCCTTTGGGTATAAATTATAAGGTGCTTGAATAAGAAACTTGTTTATTTAATTAGGTTACCAAATATTACAAAACTCGTTTTGTATTTCATGAGGTTATCTGAAAACTGTTGGAGATATTACAAAAGGTGCCCAAGAATTACAACCCGAATGAGGAACTCTTTGCAAACTTCGTCATTGTCGGACCAGATGTAAATCAAATCAGCCACGAATGTTCCGTTTTTGTCAACTTTAAACCATCCAGTATATTTTATTTCCTATTTAGTAAAGATTGACATCGATGCATTAGATCATAGTGCCTGTTAGAAGCACCAGCTACAGCTTAATTGGTATTAAATTTTTGCCATACTGTAGGTCTGTGATTGAGTCTGATCTTTGTCAGAAAAGACTGAAATGAGCTTATGGAAAGTAGAGGGTAACTCCACTAATATATCCCATATGTCCCGGCTAGTTTAAAGTCTCTGTTGATTAAATGCATTATTGGCTTGTCAAATTATGTTACACTTGAAATTTGAGGAAGTAAATAAATAATGGATTCTGAAATTCTAAATCATGTTAACTTTTCTTTTGTGTTTTCCTTTTTAGTTTGTCTTTGTAAAACTCAAAAATATATATTCACAATAGATAAATCTGTATGCTTGGTTTATTTCCAGCTCCTCTCTATGTGATCAATCTCATCCACCTATAAATATGCTAATATTATATGTATTTCCTGCAGTTGGACAGCAATTACTCAGTTAGCACACCATGGAATGCTCTATGTTCCTATTGGTTACACATTTGGTGCCAGAATGTTTGAAATGGACTCTCTTAGAGGAGGGTCTCCATATGGTGCTGGTGTTCTTTCTGGTGATGGCACAAGGAAACCAAGTGAAACAGAGCTGGCTCTCGCAGAGCATCAAGGGAAATACATGGCTGGAATAGTCAAGAGGTTTGCACAACCTTCTTTTCGTGCCCCAGGTCATGGACTGGACTAGTTTTGACTTTTGATAGACCAACATTCTTGTGCATTTCCATTGTTTTGTGATGGTCTTCTGATATCATGTGTTTATAGAAATTGGTTTTTTTTGGAAAATGGTGTTGATAAATTTTAGATAGCTGAGAGTCCTATGGTTTTGAACAATTGTATACTATAGCAGTTTCTCATTGTTACTGGTTTCGACCATTGTTCATTAATATTGTTTCAGTTGTATATGATGTTTTATGTTGATTGAAACATTATTATTCTCAATAAAATTGCAGTTGGTGTTCATTTATAACCATTTTCCCCAGTATTTCTTAGTTGAAATGCTATCTCCTCTGCGATGAGGCTGCTCTCCGAATTCTGACCCCATTCCAGAATTGGTGAGGCCTCATCCTCTCAATTACCCATAGCCCATTTGGTGGGCTGAATTATATAGCTGGATAGGATTCATTATCCCAATCACTGAATTATATAGTTGGATAGGATTCATTATCCCAGTCAAATGTTTCGTTAGATAGACAAATTTCCAATGAATTTTAGATAGACAAATTTATCAATCAAGGCGTTTGTTGCTTAAGCCAAAAAGCTTTCGAGAAGACCAACCAACTTTTGGTTTGTAGTAAAGGTTGATGTTGGAAGCTTCGAGACCTTCAGGCAATTTAGTCCAATGGTTCATCAAGAGATTCCTTAAATTTGCCAGCTTCACAATCCCAAGTGGAAGCAACCTAATGCAGGAATTACTAATATCAAATGTTTCTAGGTCATAATAAAAATTCAGTACCTTCTCAAAGCATATGCAACACATTAGGGTTTCCATAAAAGTATATATTTACTGATAATAAGTCATCAAAACTGTATGAAATGATATTTTACACCCTAATCTTGAACCTGCACACAACACAACCCCCACCCCACCTTTGTGGAACAAGAAGATATTAGATATGAAAAAATTGGAACTAAAGCCACAGAAATGACACTTTTTGCCAATGAGAGTGCCAGAAGAACATGAAGCTCAATATACTTCGATAGCAATGACGCAAGGCATTGCTCTCTCCTGTAATTATATGACTGCACATGAGTAACTCTAACATCAGAGATTTTAAAATACAATCGTACAAATACAATAAGCAAACTTCACAAACACTGGTTAGCAGGAAATCACAGTAACCCAGTGGTTTTACACTCCAATCTCAAAACAACAACATGTTTGCCGTCCTACGACTCTTGAATAATGAAAGTGACCTTCCCCACTAGCTCAGCATTGCAGACAGATGGTTGGTCGGGATTCTTTGAACTGAAGGAAATGTTGACGGATTTTCTCAACCTTCCTTCAATGAGTCATTTCTAGACCTTTTAAACTCCCACGGTGGTAAGCAGCCTTTATAGTGAGAATGTAGAAACAACGACGACATTGATACTTCCCTCTGAGGCATTGACATTGATGACAAGCAAGCGAACGCACTTCTTAGTCTCTTTCTTTCACTTTCACATCTTTGGAAATTGGGGTCATGTGGAACAGTGGTCGTCTTAAGGGTGTCCGGGAGTATACAGTTGCACAGTGAACCTAAAAGGAAGAGGAAAAGATGAATAAAGTATGAATTGGTCTCACCAACACAATAATTCCTTAAGAAGATGAAGGAAAAGTATGTTCCAAAATTAAATACTCTTCAAGCTTGACACTGAATATTTCTAGAAAAGGAGGCACTTTTTGCGTTACTTAATCTTTTATCTGACAATAAATTACTATATATATTTCTTCACTATGATGCAATATTTATACAAATGGTGAGCCTCATGGCATATTTGAGTGACTCATGAAAGCCTAGTGCTCTAAAGAGTTGCATGTGGCAGATAAATCTACACGGAATTAAACCACAAAGATTTTCAGTTCAATCATTCTCCACGGTCAATTAATAGAAGTGTTTGGTCCTCATCATGATATTTGAGAAGAGTGCATTATTGCAAGTCAAACATCAAATAAACAGTGGTTGTGAAAGGCATGCCATATACCTATTCTTGCGAGTCGGTTGACCCATTTTGGTATTGGTTTTCCGGTGAGCTTATAACATATATCCTCACAGAAATGGTTGCAGTTCCTTACAATCAAGTGATACGAGTCACCATTGTAAATTGCAGATTGACGCTCCATGAACTCTCTAACCTGGAATGGATCCAAGCATGTCATGCCAATGAAAATTGACCTTCTAAACTTGAAGCCAGGGCATTGTCGAGGTTCAACCTCAAAGACACCACTTGATGAGTACTCATGCGCTCCAAAGGCATATTCTACACCATGAACTGTAAGCAAGCAAAAATGATCAATAAACATTGCATCACCTTCATAAACCTGAGATTAAGTAAAATTGGACACCAGTTTAAATTCATTAATCAGAAATTGCTTTTACAATCAAGAATTCTATTTGACCACATAATCTTAGGGGAGTGTAGGACTAGTATTTTCACAAAGCAACCACTAATATTGGATTTATCAGGAACTATGTACTGATTAAAGTATGCTAACCTTCTACCCCGGAGTGAAAGATACCAAGGCCTGCCCAATAGACATAGCCATTTGCTGGTGTCAAGTCATAGACATTCAGATAGACAGGTGCGCTCCCTGGAATGTAGCCTGCTGTCTTCACCTTTGGAAACATGCAAAAACGAGAGGCTGCTTTGCCTCTCAAACAAAGAGGCATAATAGAGTGCCAGCCATCCTTTGGTCCTGATTTCATGCTGAAGGGTGAAACCAGGAATCAATAAATACCTTGTCAAGACCTGGAAAAATCAACGTAAAGTAAATAATGACAAGATACACCATTTTCTTGAAAATATTAAGGTCAAATAACATATCTAGTTTATCATTTCTTTTTGTATCTATAATAACCTAAAAGATCAAGATTGGCACTCATATGCATCACACTATTTATATTGAAATAAAAGAACATCTTTTTACAAGAGAAATAGCAATATTTTTCTTCTCTCTCTCTCTCTCTCTCTCTCATGTGTGAGCGAAATCACGGTATTATTCTCTCATCTCCCTACATAATTGGTCTTATTGCAGCAAAACGCCTCATGATATTGGAGCAAAGAATATTTCCTCTGTCATTTGAAATTCTCAATTAGTTTGGCATCTAACAAGTCACAAATCTTAATATCTAGTTATGTTATACTGTCTACAAGTACCATATACTTTCAGAGTTTACAATATGTAACTTGAGATGAGCAACTTTGGCTACCTCACCCAGTTCAGTTTCCTTTTTTTTTTTTGGTCATACCCAGTTCAGTTTTAAGATAGCTTTTTTGCACCAAAACTGTGGTAATACTGGTTTCATTCATGTCAACTTTGCACAATGCTAATGGATATATATCTTGCCATAGATCTATCTTATCAATACTACAACAGTATTCTATAGCCAAGTAGTGATATTCTGTACAACATGACAAACAAACCTAAGACGTACCTATCTCTCAGCTTTAGGAGTTTCAAAAGTTTTTTAAGTAGGAGGTTACCGGCAGTCAGAAATGTTTTAACTGTAGCATACATCCCATGGTGCATGGGTATCAAGAACTTTCGTGATGGAGATCCCCATTGAAATTTGGAGTGGATCTCTAGTCTAATCAGATAGTACCAACGTCAATAGCAATTTTGAACTGTTAACGTGATGTAGGATATGGGTGAATTATAGATTTAGGTAGTTTAGCGGAAGCGAAAGCAATGAAAAAACATAAAATCGATGGATAAAGATGCCTTGGCTAGCTTCACACCAAGAATTCTCCAATCTCTGGAAAATAAACTTTACTCAATAACTCAAATCTCAAATCCCCATAATGAATTACATAGAAGGGGTATTTACAGCAAACTAAAAACTAGAGACAATAGGATAAAATCCCTTGCTAAAACAGAAATCCTAATCCAAATATAAGTAAACCATATGCTAGTCAAACAAGAAATCCAGAAAGTAGAAAACTTAGGAAACAAGTTAGAAACACAGGAATCATCTACTGCTCCAAAATTGCAGGATTTGAAGACCGAATTAAATAATTTCCTTTTCCATCTCTTTCATTTGTAAGCCCTAATGGGTTTGACAAAGATGTCCTCATCAAAACGTCTTGTCTGTAAAACCTTACAGGATATCGACTGTAAAACCTTTACTCATTTAGCATTCTTTTTTTGTTCTTAAAAAAAACTGAAAATTTAAAGCGGATTCCATCTGGGAAAATTTACTGAAATTCAATAAGTGCAACCCAAAAAGACAAATCTTTGAAAGAAGCAGATCAGATTCAATAGGAAACCCACGCAGTAAACATTTTGAGAAAGAAAATCAAGAATGCGCCGACTAACCTTCACCAAAACTACAATGACAGAGACACAGGTATGGTGAAATGCCACAAGCAAATCAAGAAAGGAAAAACTTCAAAAAATAATCCAAACCCAATGGAGAAAATTGAAAAACCAGAGAAACCCACTAACCTCTTTGAAGACTGACAATCATCACCAAGTGAAGCCAATGCATCCACCGCCAAGACGCAAAGGAGCCATTTTCAAAATTCAAAGAGCACAAGAGAGCACCTGAGAGTGGAGTGTGTGTGGCTGAAACCCACACATTATTTTTGTTCTTCCTGGCAGAAATGAAAGCTGGCGGAGCACAGAAACTACTGTCCTTTGTGAAGCCCAATAAGGAAAGAGAGAGAATAACTGACCTGATAAAAAAAAAATTGAAATGCTAAAATTTGAGCAATTGTGGCTAAAGGTGAAAATTGTGAAAGAAACTTGTCTCTTTCACTTTGGGAAACTTTGACCGGCTCGCTTTATTTTTGTCTCTGCTTCCATTATAGCAAACTGTTGGGTCCGCTGCCATAACCCATCTTTTATAAAGATGTGCTTTTTTCTTCTTCTTTTTTTTGGTGTTCTTGTGGTCTGAAAATTAAAATAAAAAATTGGGTTCTAATTCTTTTTCTTTTTTGACACAACTAAATAGTGAGGAGAGGGAATCGAACTTTGGACTTCAAATGCACGAACAAATATTCTTAATCACTTAGGGCCAGTTTGGCATTGCTGTGCTGTGAAAATAATCGCTGTCAGATTTGCTGTGAGAAAAATCAGTTGTGAGAGAAAGCAGTTTGGCGTTTGGTAAACTTTTTGCTAAAAGTATTGTTGGTATTGATTCTCGCATAATCAAAAAAATGATTCCTGCATAATTATTAAACTCAGTGCATCTTCGAAACTTATTCCTGTATAATCAGAAAATGAAAGCATCTCATTAGCTGCTTTCCCTTATAGCTTTCTCTCACATCAATTTTTAACAATAAGTGATTTTCTCATAGTTTACCAAACGGGCTGGGCTTCTCAAATTTTTTTTAAAATCACTTATCATCCCAAATAAGCAATCCCAAACGGGCAAGTAAGGGAAAGCAGCTAATGAGATGCTTTCATTTTCTGATTATACAGGAATCAATTTCGAAGAGGTGCTGGATTTAATGATTATGCGGCAATTATTTTCTGATTATATGTGGAAATCAATACAAACAACACTTTTAACAAAAAGTTTACCAAACGCCAAATTGCTTTATCTCACAGTTGATTTCTCTCACAGCAAATCTGACAGCGATTATTTTCACAGCACAACAATGCCAAACTGGCCCTTAAACTCCAAACTCCTTGCGATCTAATTCTTTTTATGCATATGCACTTCAAAATAAGCCTTTTGATATCATTACAATTAGGTTATAATGTTTTCATATAATTAAAAGTGGGTGCAAATAACACTCTCCAAAGTAGTAGTACTGTTTTTATCCCAATGATCAGTGCTTGAATGAATTAGAGTGGACCCACTCAAGCTGTCTACAATTGTGAGTCCCACAAATGGATCTTATGATTTTCTGTCAAATTTTTTTAACGCTTGTCATGTTTTTAGAAAGTTGCATCTGAAGATGAAAGGAGAGAGGCCAAGTTTTAGGTGGGCACGATTTGATGAAATTGCCCCTCTACGTGAGGGGCGCATGACCAAAACATGATGGGCGTTAAAAAAATTTGACAGAAAATCACGATTGTCCTTGAATTGCTCGAAACTGAAAGTACAGGAACAAAATTGACCAAATTGAAACGACAGAGACCAAAGTGGTAAAAGCGGCAAATTACAGAGACCCAAAGTGACCTTTTGCATATTTTTATTGCCTTAAGATATAGTTTGAATGCTGTACAGATTTCTCATTCATTGCATGAACCCACCATTTATCTGTGCACTGTACACCAAAGCTCTAGATGATGAATGATTATAATTATAAACTATCAATAGTCTGAATATTTTTGGTGGGCATATATAACACAGAAAGTTTGTCTTGACAGGCACACCTTTGAGAGAAGAAGTATTTTGTTATTATTCTATTGGCTCATTTGTGATCTATCATGCTAGAATATGGTCAGCCATGGAATGTGAATAGTGATCACTGATCTGTCATGTATTTATTGGTCAGGCGTGTCTTGGTATACTGAGTGACAAAAGAGGAAGCAAGTTAGTGCGTATGCACTGAATTGGTAACAGATTGATGAATCGTATTATTGTTGCTTCATCTTAACATAGAAATGTTTTAAGGGTGATAACAAGAAAATCTTTGGTTGAATCTAATTGATATGGAAAAATTCTACGTGGCAGAAGAAAGTGGGATGAAAGTGGTCAGTTGAGGGGGAAGGGCACATGCTTACAATTATAGGATTTTTCCGCAATTTGTGCCTCAACTATATACAGTTAAAGAGGTGAGATGATGGAGGGGACCAAGATCACTTCATGCATGTGAATAGCTCCGTCTATGAAAGTGATGGCAACAACCATGCCATTGATGTAGAGTTGGAATTCACCAGAAAGTTAACAGAGACCTCAAAGTTATTAAGACTATAATAATATGAATAACAATCCTAATCACATAACTAAAGTTACTATTAGTATTACCTCAAACCGTAGAATCACTAGGAAGTTTTTTTATTTTTTGATACAAGTGATATTCTACTTTAATATAACCTAAACAATGGGTAGAGGAATTTGAACTCGGGTGACGAGTGGAAAGCACATCCGCTCTAGTCAACTTGGTTAAGCCCATGTATCATGTATGCACTAAGAAGCTTAGTTGCAAGCAAAATACAAATAAATTTTCAAAAGTACCCTTGGAACTTAAAATGTTGTTTTAACCTAATAAACTATGTTACTTGGCCTAAAAAGTAGTGAATTTGACTAGTCGGGTTGTTCTCCTTGAAACGTTTGATCATGGGCCCAAATCAAAGTTTGAGTGCCAAAGAGGGTTAGCTCATTGATTTTGGAAGCTTTGGGCAAAAATGAAAACTGAGGCCTTTTTGTTTAACACTTACCTCATTTTGAACCAAAATTATAGTAAAAACTTTAAACTTAGGTTGTAAGTAGGTTACCCATTATATGAAAGATAAAGAAAAAGTTCAAAATAAAGCCCAAAAAATATTAGTTTCTCACATATAAAAGACCTTTTTTGCTAGTTTATTTATTGGACTGGAAATGTGTAAGAGGCCTCAAATTTTGGAGGGCCCTATTTCGTCCCACAACACGCATACCATGTGGGCCGGGCTTGTTAACAAACCTGCAAGTTTTTAAGCTTAACCTAAAGGGGATGAGTTATAGAAAAGGCAACCACCCTCGCCCCCAAGGGAGCTATCTAAAGAGCATCAATAGTGAGTATTACATGTTGTTTGATTTTAAGAGTTTTTAATTTTCTTATTTTAATATGATGTGGACAAAAATACTAGGTGCCCTTTCTATGGGACGGGAATGTTAGCTCAATATCTCCTTTTGTGACATGCAAGTTTTTTTCTTATAGGCTGGCCTAAGCCATGCCTTAATCCATTGACATAGTCTAAAGTTTAAGAGCATCTCTAGCAGAGTTGCTATACTTTGATCCTTAACCGTTTTGGCTAGAATGAGGGCAAATTGCAGTTCCAGTAGACTTGCTATATGGCTCCTCTATTTTGGAGAACTCCATTTTTAAGTTTGGTGGCTTTCTACATTTGGAGAGGAGGAGAGAGAAATTGAGGGTTCTCCATTTCTTTCTCTTCTCTCTCTCTAGGCACACAACCCTCTCTCACCTCTTACTTTTTGCTTTTTTTAATAAACTTTTTATTTAAGAGAGAATGAAAGAGAAATAATAAAATATTAGAGATTAGCCAAAGTAGAGAACATTGCTAGAGGAAACTACTTTTAAATAGTTTGCTATAATGGCTTTCTAGCTATTTTAATTAAAATTTGGCTAAAATTTGGAGATTCTCTAAAGACACGAAGTAGTTTAGCACAATCACCTCTTAGAGTTTTTGACCTTAAGAGTGAGGTGAATAGTGTAGGGTTAACCCAAATTTTTTTGTGCCCCAACAATGGAGGAATATTGGAAACAAGGTAGCAATCTAAAAATAAAAAATTAAAACTTTTGGTCTTTGTTACATTTGGGCCGTTTAATTGAAAAAGAAAATTTGAGAATTAATGACCCAAATCAAACAGTTGTTGGGTTTGGGCCAAATGAAGCAAGCGGGTAATGTGGCCCACATTATTCTTCTCTCACATGCACTTGAAGAGGGCCTACATGTTGGTCACTAGGGCGGGACATTTGGACTAAAAAATTGACCGAAACAAACAGAACTAAATCCAACAAAATTGACGATTTGTTATATACTCATTTTTAGCACTAAAACTATATATCGTCAGTTTTGTTGGATTTTAAACAAAATCAAATTGAATTTTAAATGATCGACGAAACAAACGAAACAAGTCGAACTAAAATTGGTACAATTTGACTTGGCTTACTTGTTTTGAAGTTTGGTGAATAAGCCGAATCGAATCGGATGATCTAGTTTGGGGGTCGGTTCTTAGAAAAAAATACCATTGGTTAATAGAACCAAGGGGCCAATATGTAAGAAATTATATAAATAATGAATACGTTGCCGACATTGATTGGTACTGTCTATACAACCGTGCAACCTAGCGCACCGTATACCCACCCACCAAAAAGCCTCCTAGGCTCGATCGAACCTTCCTCATTCTATCGCCACCTCCCTCTGTTGCACCGATATGTGGGCTTTTTGGGGTATGCGCTTATTCGATACGTTGTCGATACGATACGGCATCGGTACGACCATGATACGTATCCAATACGCCACGTGGCGTATCATAGACTTTTTTGACCTGTTGACTTTACGATACAACTCCGATACTTTGTCGATACGTCATGATACGGTCGCGATACGTTTTCGATACGTCATGGGGGTAAAAGCTAAAATATTTGGAAAATGAGGGGGTGATTTTGAACGTTATTGAAAATATGGGGTTAAAATGTAAAATTAAAATTTAGAAGTTCAAAGACTCTGCTGCCTATATCGAGAGGCTAGGTGTTTTGGGTCTCATTCAGACAGCAAACAAAACGGAAGACGAAGGAAGAAGGAAGAGAACTCACCAGCGCCGTCGCACCCAGCGCCGTCGCATCTGGCCGTCGCACCCATAGCCGTCGCCATCTCAGATTCATTTGGGGTTTCTTACGCAGCAGCTCAAGGTTTTCTTTCTGTTTTCTTTTAAGCTCTGTCTCCGTCTCTCTCCTCTCCGTCGCCACCTAGCGCACTGTATTCCCTAATCTTCATTTCCTCAGCCCCGAATCTCTCTGCAGCCTGCAACTGACGAGGTAGTCTTTTAACTTAGACCTTTATTTTTATTTTTTATATTCTTAATTTGCTGCTGTTGTGATGAATTATGTGGTAATATTTGTGTCGTATGTTGTGTAATTTGTTTTGTTTTGTTTTGTTTTTCTTGTTTCTGTTTCCTGCCATTTGTGTTCATGGATCATAGATCTGCATACGTTATCTGGGTTTTCTGGAGTTTCGGGGTTTCTGGATTGATGTTTGTTTATTCATGTTTGGGAAGGAAGAAATGTAATGGGTTTGTGTTTTCTTGTTCAATTTTTTTTTTTTTGGGTAGGATTTTTGTTATCTGAGACATGGATAAGGACCTCCCCAATATAAAGAGATGGGTTGTGATATATCCTGTTTATATTAATTCAAAGAAAACCGTAGCTGAAGGGAGACGAATAAGTGTCGAGAAAGCGTGTGAGAGTCCTACTTGTGCTGAAATCGGTGATTGCTGCAGCCATTTCAAGCTCCCATTTGCAATTGAGGTTTGCAATCATTACATATGCACCATCTGTATCTTAGAATTTATGCATATAGAGTCCCAGCAGTGGGTGCGAGTGGTACTAATATATGCATTTTGCATGTTTGAATGATGTAGATAGATAAGGCTTATCCGCGGGATTTTATGCAAATAGGGAGAGTTAGGGTCTTGCTGAAAAGGGAAGATGGAACTCCATATAATCCAGCCATTACAACCAGTAAGTATTGCTTAACAACTATTGTACGCACCTTTAACTTTATGAACTTCTCTAATTATCAATTGCTTCTTTGAATGTGCAACATACTCGTTTAATCTGATCATTTAATACCGGTTAGAATAAATGTGGTTTTTTGAGCATCCCTCACATAATGTTTTTGATACTGGGCAAGTAGAGAATTGTTGTTTTGACAGAGATATATGTGTTAAGGAAATTATTGAATGGCACCCACTCTTTTATGGCAGCATTATGGTCTCAATACTGCTTGCAAAGAGCTCCATTACAAATGTTTTAATCAGATATCCTGGTTTCAAATCTGAGTATGACAGTACATTGATTATATCAGCTCCCAAAAAGAAATAAACCTCTTTTCCTCTAGTTCACGTTTAGCTGGCCATTTCTTCCTGAAAGTTTTGGAATTTTTGCCTGTGACCAAATCATTTTAACCTGGCGTAACAAAAGCATTAGCATTGATACCTGATAATTTTTACACGCATTAAGTGGTTCAGTGTGATGTGTGGCACTACTATTCCGTTTTCAGGAGAAGAAAAAGCAGAATTAGTTCTCTATTTTTCTATCAAGGTTAGGAGCATCGGTTAGTAATAATTTTCTGGTAAAATGTCGGGCAACAGTAATGCATCAATTAATGAAAGAATTTCGGAGGGGACAGGGAAATAAGTTCCCTTAATTATAGCTTGTCCATTTTTCTTTCCCTGACTGCATATGATTAATAGCGAGGGGGAATATTGTAGGGAGAAAATCTCAATTACTATTCTTTTTAATCCTTGGTTTGAGGTATACCTCATCTTGTTGGCAGTTGTAGCCGGATACAGTCATTATGTATATTGCTACAAAAAACTATTGTGATATTTAGCAGTTTGTAGCTGTTCTCTACTCTTTTTTGTATAAATATTTTCTGGAGTTCCATCTAGTTACCGTCAGTTTACTATCACCTTATACAGAGGCTTTGACTAATCCGTGGCTCAAGCTGTGTTATGCTCCTGAGTTGTCCATTCTATCATTTCTGGTCACCCTTATTGGGTTTTCATGCTTTGGATTGTCACGCTTTGGGCGGGGGTGGGTAATGGGAATGACATGTAGGGCAATAGAGATCCTTGTCTCTAGTGTTGGGGCATGATAAGTCCATGATCATCTCTTAACAACTGGTTCTTAGCAGTGTCAGCATCTACAAAGAGAGTTCAGGTTGGAACCACTTGGTTTTGGGATATCAGGGATAAATAGGGTTATGTTTAGATAAATGGACTTTGTTTTTTAAGTTGTTTCAGTGAACGTTTGAAATTGATTCCTTTGTCTGGTTGTCTCATTAATCCCAGGAAGGATGTCTTCACATTCTTGCATAGTTTAGCTAAAACAGAACAGAAATATCTGTTCTTGCGCCTTTCGATTTATAATTATATTCATTATTCTTTTTTGGGTGACTATTTGCAGGGAAACAGCTGATGCTCAAAGTTGCCGAGTTGGTTCCTAGACATCCTGGCAGGACTAAGAAGCAGGAGCCTGCTGCATCTGCATCAACTGCTGGACCGTCCAAATCTGGGAAACATGGAAAGAAAAAGAGATAGCTCCATAGTCTCAGAAATCATTTATAACTTTCCCTTTGACATTGAACTCTACTGGAATGCAAAGGCTCCCATTTAACAGATCCAAATTTTCAATCAGTCGAAACTCTTTGCCAGTTTAGACATTATACCTTGGTTATGGTTGAAATTACATACACAACATAAACCAACTTATGTGTAGAGGATGATTTATTTGGTTTGGTTAGAACATTTCCTTCTTTTCGGAAAGTTGGAGATAGTTTTGTTATATTTAATTTGGATTTTAAATTTTTTCAATAGCTAAATTTACTAAATAGTCCATATCGTATCAACAAGTTAGCGGTTTTACTAACCAAATTCCGCATGGAATAAGGTAATGTGGAATACGGAATGAAGCCCTATGGGTGCATAGAAGTTTAGAGGGGACAGGGAATGCGGAATGAAGCCCCGTGGATGCATAGAAGTTTAGAGGGGACAGTGAGATTTGACACAAAGCACATAAGGAAAACAATCGATAAGCTTTCCCACCACAGTGGTGGTGGATTCCCCCTTCTCCCCATGGCACGCATGACGCATGATCGAACCCTAGTGGGTTACGCATGATCGAACACTGGTGGGTTTTCTTTCCTTCAATGTAAGGGAAAAAAAAGGCTTTTTTTTTGTTCTTTTATGGGAAGAGACCAAATCTATAACTAAATACAGAATAATAAAAAAACCAAAAACAAAAAAGCAAGAAAAGAGCCGGACCGCTTTTTAATTTTTATTTTTCTGTAAAAAAAGAAGAAAGACGTGTATTTCCTAATAGTAGCGGGACAGAGTAGAAACGAAAGGTAGAAATAGCACAGCAGGCAGGTAATGCTTGTGGATCGTTGGATATCCTCCACAAACGATCCTAACCGTTCGTTTTTTAACCTCGTTCGTATAGGAAAGATCCCATACCGATGTATTATTATGGGCTCAACCTGTAGACTGTAAAAACCAAACCCACTCAGCACTCCATACTCTCTCGTTCTCTCTCTCTCTCTCTCTCTCTGTGTCTCGTTTGGCGCCACAAACACAGCCACAGGTCTTTTCTTTTCTCTCTCTCTCTCTAGTTTTCTTGGAATGGGATTTTGGCCCTTTTTCTTTTCCTTGGTGACAAATTCAATTGGGTCTGTGGTATTTTATTTTTTTCGTTTTTCTTGTTAACTTGTTTAAAAATCAATAATTTGTTTGAGGTTCTTGTTTCGCTCTACTTTTTGTAGTTATGATGTTTGTAAGCAGTATAGATATTGATTTTGCCTTGTTTTATATACAGATATATTTCTGTGAGAATTTTAGCATTGAAAAGTTGATATTGATTGTTTTCATTGTTCTGTACTTCCAATAATTTCTGGTGGGTTGTTTGAGAAAATTTATGTCAATATGTTTAGTTTTGGCTGCCTATTCAATTTGAAACTGCGAAGTAAATGCTATGAAATTTATCCGTTGTTAATCTCAGCTCAGAGTGGAAGGGCTTTGGTATTCTTATCCTAAAAAAATAAAGATTGGAAATTTGAACTCAGAACTGTGTGTTCAATTAAGAACCACTTTGTTTGCCTTTCGTTTTTTTGTTTAATGGGATGTAATGCATGCTTTGTCTGATTTAAGTTCTTTTGTTTATCTTAGTCGTTTAGTTATTGGAGTTCATAAACAGTAGGTTTGCAATACCTTCCACACTAATGGGGACTAGGGAAAGCAGTGAACCTTCAACTCAGGTGCGGCTCTCTCTCTCTCCCTCTCTCTCTCTCTCCAGATTATTATGCATATCCTAATGTAATTTTATAATACCTTCCCTGTCTTAGTTTCTGTCTTTTGGCCTTTCATCATACCAAACTTTAGTAGGGTTTGCCAAAATCCCATAAAAATATATATTGTGAATGAAGGGTTATGATTTTGAGTTTTTGGTGGTAAAATTAAAAATAAAAGGCAGATACTTGTATTCCCCAAGGAAAATATTTTCTATATCATGATTAAGCCAAGTTACTTGCACATTGATGACTGAATACATTTTTGCAACCAATTAAACTAAATGGGCAGGGTGCGCCCTTTGAAATTCAGAAGAAAGAGGAAACGTTTTTTGATGAGTACACAGAATCATTGACAATATACGAGGAAGGCTCAGTAGGTACGGAGTTTGTAGGTAATGGATTGGCGGAAAGTGAGAAGACAATTTCTTTTTCTGGAAATAATGGTGTTGGTGCTTCACAAAGGTACTGTTAATTCCTCTCCATGATTAATCCCTTCCCTAACATGTATTTGTATATATTCATGCAAAAGTTTTCTTTCAACAGTGCTGCAAGCAGAGGTGAGGACTCATCAGATGAGAGTGGTGACGCTAATCGAGTATGTCATTCTAATTAATCTTATGTTCAACAAAATTTAAATTTAAATTTTTTCCTGGGTTACTGGTATGGCCCTAGCAGACCAGATTAAATACTGTTCCTCTGAAGAGATTGTGTGACTGACAGATAGAACACATGATGAGTATACTAATATGGTTAAAACCTTTTCTTTTTCTTTCCAGGATTTTTCAGCAACTCAAAATCAAATGCTTGACCTGATGCATCAAGATGGTATGCTTTGAAGATCAATGCTTTCATTATTTAAACCCATTTAATTGATGATTCTGGTGCTTGAACTTGAACAGGGGATGCTGAGAATAATTCTACAGACCAGTATAGTGGTACAAATACAGATTTGGCATTTCAGGATTTTGGGGTAAACGTGCCTGAGACCCATTTGGATTTGGGAATGGGCCTCAATGTCTCCAGCGGTCAAGCCATACGTACCAAGGTGAGGCAAAATCTATCTGGTTCCTCAGCTGTAGTGGCTTCAGCAATGATGCTTGTATGAGAAATCATGCACGTGAACTGGATTCATAACTGGTTTCATTTTTATTTTGACAGTTTGATTTCATGTTTTCATCAATTGTTTTTGTGTTTTTTTCTTTTCTGCTATGATCTAGAGTCTAGCATACTGTGTTTCTCAGGTACAATAATAACTTTAGAATTGTTGATGTGTATTGTGTGGTTGGAGACTAGCAGCGTACTCATCAATGATTTTCCTTTCTATTTTTATTTGAGCATCAATGTTTGAGAATAGCTATCATGTTCACCTTTTTAAGTTATTTGATATATTGGTAAATCTTGATGATTATTTTACCAACAATTGCAGTTCCACCATAGATGTGCACTATAGACCCTTCTATGTAGACTGCTTGTATAATCCCATGTTTAAATTTTCACTCATGACAGATTCACAGGTTTTGAATTTGGCACGCATGATTCATAGAATTAGAAACTTGTCTGCTTATAAGAAAAGAGAGAATACTTTACAGGAACATATGCAATGAAAAATGCTATTATCATCTTTATTTGTATAGTCTGAGTCCTTTGTGATATGGACGTATGATCCTTTGGATTAGCTATCATTCTTGTAAACTTTAACAGTTCTATTCACTTCTATCAACTGGAATAAGCCTATGCAACTCTTGTTCTTTTGTTGACCCCTTCTGTTGCTTTGACAGGAAGATTATGAACAGAGAATAGAAAAGAGAAAGCAGTCTAATAGGGAGTCAGCTAAGAGGTCAAGATTACGCAGACAGGTAACGTACTCATGCAGTCTTTCAGCTGACAACATGTGTATACGTGTGTAATTTATAGAGGTTCCATTTATCATGTGTGTGTGTGTGTGTGCATGTGTATATATAGAGGTTTCATTTATCAATCATCTTTCTTTCCTTATATCATAGGGTGAGAGATTTTAGGATTTGTTTGTTACCCTTGTGAATGTTTAGAACGCACACTTTTATTAACCAAATTAAATTCGGACAAATAGAGGGAAATCACTGCATAATAAAAGCCTAAACTTTCAGTATGAAGCAAACAAGACCTAATTGTGAAAATGCATGATATCGAAGTTTTAAAAAAAAATTCTAGAACAAAAAGTACAGCTTCTATCAAACACTACTTAGATCCTAAGGTTCAATATTGCCACTCTAGGAAAACAGTGTCTTGGTTTCTATGCAAGGATTTGCTTATGTTTCTCATGGATTTGGAGAGGAGTGATAAAAAGTACAAGGATGTTTAAACTTTCAAACCAGCATGAACTCAACCTTAGCTTTGAACTCTTTGCAGTTGATATAAGCAATCTCTGGAATGGGGATTTAAAATTTCAAGGAAATACAAGATATACCCTCAACCTTTTTCTAATTTTGAACTTTTGATTGCTTATATAAATGGTCAGAATGAGTGAACTTTCAGATATCAGATAACTGTATAGATATTAGTTGAGGTGCCTAGGTACCACCCTTAGGCAATAGTAAACACATTTTGGATATTCCATCATGGGTAGCCTGAACTTTTGTTTTTCATATTACTGGTATCATAATTGAGAAAGCTAACGTGGAATTCAATGAGTAAAAATTGAAATTCTCCATCTAATTCTGAGTTAGCCTTCCTCGAAAATATTCTGGTATTAGTAGATTGGAGATGTATCGTTTACACCAGCTGCAGAAGTTCATACTACAGCAAAAAGATATTTTAAACATGATAAATTAGAAAGGTCATCTAAGCTCAGTCGATCTGCGTTCCTCATTCATTGCTTGTATGGATCTCTTTGTCTGAGACATAAAGCACCAAAGAGGAACAGAATAGAATAACCAATTGTGTACCCCATATAGGCCCAAACACTGATTACAAAACAATGGAATCAGAAGTGATGCAAACGATTCTGCCTATGCAAAAGGAAAAAAAAACATATTTGGCCTGAATATTGAAGTAGTGGCTTAGCTTGAAAAGCAGTCTTTCCTGTGACAGTAGGGCTACTTAGGGGCATCTTGTGGTTGCATATTATAGAACTTATAGAGTAACCTTTGCTGGAGCCTTGTGACTATTAGTTTCATTCTGGTATCATCCTGTAGAATTTTGATTGAAAAGGGATAAGAAAAAGATTTGGTACAGTATATTTCAAGAGTAGGCAAGGATTGTCTCTTCTGTTTTTAGTTGATTTTGACTTCTTAGTTGACTGGTCTCATTTGTTACAAAAGTTTACTTATTTCACCCTTAGGCAATAGCTGTGCTTCATATGATATTTTGGTTTTGTATTTCTTCTCAGCAGGAATGTGAGAAACTACAAGCAACTGCGGAGACACTGCAGAGGGAAATTTCCGAGATCCCACAAAAGTTATGGAGGCTTTCTGAGAAATGTGAGAAACTCAATGAAGAAAACAATGACACAATTGTTCGTCATCTAAACTCTACTTATTCATTATCGTTTGCCCCTTATTTTACCCCATTTGTGAATTTAGCTTCACCTATTCACTTTCAATATGATATTCATTATTTTCCTTTTATTTACTTTCTAATGCTGGAAGAAAGAAACAATTCATGAAATTGATTTGCCAATGGAACAGGATGAACTAGAGAAGACGTATGGTCCAGATGCTGTTTCTGATCTCAAAGCTGCGAAAGTTCAGTCTTTTGATGGCAAAAGCAACAGCCCTGAACCTTTTGATGGCGAAAGCAACAGCGCTGAACCAAAAACTCCAAGCAGAGACAACTCAAGTCCGGATCCTCTGATGCTTAGTTTGGGGCTATAACCACTCTGCTGATTTTTTTTTTATTGTAGTTGAAAGCTCCAGAATGAAAAGAAAGGAAAAAAAAAATTCCCATCTCATCATTTTTGCCTGTTTTGTGCCAACTGATGGTTTTCTACTAAATGTTGTGAGACTTGGATTGGAGAGTGGAACCGTAAAGATTTTTCTAATTATAAATAGAAATGGCTATAGTTGAAACAAAAATAAGTCTGTTGTGTTCTTTTTTTGGGGTGTATATGTACAAGTAAAATACACACATATTTTGATGCAACAGCACATAGAATTTTTATGTAAATGGAATGACTTCTGCAGTGTTGAAACAAAAGTAAGTCTTTGTGTATACAAGTAAAATGCACAATTTTATTCATGCAATTTTGATGTAAATAAACGTGTGCTTAGTAAAGAAGTACTAAGCTAACGAAATCCACATATGGAAATTTTTTTTCCTTTCTTTTAATGGCAGAGGATTGACATTCCTAAAATAATTCAAAAATTCAAAAATAAGTCTTTACGCGTACAACTCTTGGATATTGTTTACGTTACAATTCTTTTGAACACAAAGTATCAAAATGTCCCAAGCGTGTATATATATGATTAGCGGGAACAATCTTTTACCAATCTGAACCATCAGGAAAAGGTTTCAGAGCATCCTGCTTCCCGTTGACATAAAATTTCACAATTGCTATCATTCTAGGAAGCTTATCAGGATGGTAATTAACATGAACGATTACTGGCTTCAACTTGCTCAGATTTGCATCTTTCCTCACAGTCTTGAAGAGGACCTTGCTATTCATGAAAAGATAGAAATCCATAGTTCTCCTGGAAGCATGAAGCCCCTCATACCCAGGATGAGAAGGGAAGAAGAGTTCCTCATTGAAAACTGCCTGGTCCCAAGCCTGCTCCCTGGACAGTCGATTGGCCACACGATCCAACAGCTCAATTGAAGGAATTGTAGGTCTAATGTAGAAGAAACCAGAGTTATAAACCCATATACGCATTGTATGCGCATATCGAGCCCAGCCCATTCCTGGCTCATCAAAGACATTGTTATAGCCATAAGCAGTCATATTGTCATGACCATCAGTCATCGACTCTACATCTGAATCACGGTATAGATGATCGAAAGGGTTTTGCAAGTACACAATATCAACATCCGACAGAAGAACACTATATCCCAGCTGCAAAAACTCCCTCAAAATACGAAATTTCAACCCGGAGACAGCATGGTTCCCTCCAGTCCTTGCAACTGAATCAATGACTTTATCGGGGTCTCTCTTATAAACTGGAACATCTTTTGATTCGCAGTACTTTGCAATTTCTTCATCCAAAGCAACAACCAGATAATTGGATATGCCCACTCTCTTAATATTAGTGAACCATACCTCCAACATTTGCTTCACATTTGAATTTGCAAGTGCAACTATAAGCTCTCTATTAACAGCTACTTTCTCCAAAATCTTTGCTAATCTTGGATTCACAGATTCATCAGGAAGAACACTAGGGTTGGTTCTTAAGCCTTTGACAGTACCAAAAGGCCCAGCTTTCTTCTGATCACCTAACACAAGAACCTGTTTTTCTGCCTGATCTTTCCTTTGTTCCGCCAACCGAATCTTTTCAGTCAATTCCCTAACCTGCTTCTTCAACTCGGCATTTTTCTCAGAAGCTGCCACAAACTCTGATTTCAACAGGTTGATCCGTTCAGATGATTCACACAGGGTAGAACCAACCTAGTACACAAATGACCAAAAATATAAATATCATCATGTTTATGACCCTCAAAATTACACATTAAACTATGTCGATCTGTTCTAAGATTAGCTATTGCAATTCAGAACTCCAGAGAAGCTATATGTATGGCAATTAAAGGATCACAAGAAGCCCACAATCATGTTAACTGAGTATGCATAAATGATAGTCGTCTCATGTCAAAGGTTCACAAAAATGCCCAAATGGGGAATGAAAGCGCTTGAAAACAAAGCATACATCAAAATTCAAATCAAACTAACTTCTCAGTATGCCTAGCATATAATCTGATTTGACCAAAAAAAAAAAGGATAGCATATAATCTGAATTCCATCATTGGGACAGAGTACAACACAAATCAATTGCATTTACTGGGTTTCAATCAAAAGTCAATCCACCAAAATCTCAAGTCAACGGGCTTCATTTGTCATCAAATTGAAAAATCCCAATCACCAATCATCCATTCATTGAAAATGCTAAAAATTTCAAGCACTCAGCAATCGCTCAAACAGAGAACTAGAAAAATAAGAAAAGTAAGTAAACAAAGAACAACCCAAATTTAAAAAAAGATTAAGAACAACCTGAGCAATGGATTTGACGAAGCGGTGATTGAGAATAGGGGCCGGATTGGAAATTGAAACGAAGCCACTGGGGAAGCACAAGGCGAAGACACAGCCGAGAAGGACTCCGATTGCTATGGCAACGCCGACCCTCGATTTGCAGAAAGACTGCGCTTTCTCTCGGCGACCCACCATGCCTTTTTCCTTCTCAGCAATGCTTGAGTCTTCAGAGAGAGAGAGAGAGAGAGAGAGAGAGAGAGAGAGAGAGAGAAGCAGAGAGGGGAAGCTGGTACTAGCCAACTTCAGACAATGGTTGACTAGAGCAATGACGAAGGCTTATGGGTTTTAAAATATTAATTAATTTTGGTTTATTATTCTAATTTATCCTGATTATGGTTAAATTTCAAGGGGCGGGTAAATGCAACAGTCTCCTTGAATTTACATTTAAATTTAGAAAATAATAATAATAATAATGGCATGAAATTTAAATTTATTTATTTATTTTCTAATAAAATAGACTATTGTTACTAAAATAAATTATCATTAGCATCACAAAATGCTCATTAGTTTTTTTTAAAAAACACTTAGCAGCACTTGCAGTCATCGAACAATTTGATTCTTTTAATCCGAGGGTTCAAATTTTGACATTCAATATTTTTTTTATGTCATCCTCAAAGTCTGTTGGTCATTGTTGGTCAATGGTTTTCCCATACACGAACCTTTGTGAAATCAAATTGGACGTTAAACGAGGTGAAGAGTAAAATTCATGTCAAGAATAATAGTCAAAGATCACTTCTTGAATGAGCACTTGGGTTCCACAAGCAACTAGAAACATAAAATATTTGTGTATTATGTACAAGATCTATTGAGACCCAAAAAGAAAAATGATTCAACACTTTAACTACCAGATCTATGAAACATGTATTTCTGGTCAAGGAAACTGGCGAATGCTCTACTCATCTTTTTCTGATTCTGAGTCCTGAGTTTGTTTCGCAGGGTCTTCGATTGCCGGACTTGCTTGCCTTTGCCCGTGGGGCACAACACCCTTAACTACCCCACTTGCTGATTCAAGAGAAAAGGGAAGAAAACAAAAATATAAGTAGGTAATCTTATCAAATAATTTGTGAAATTTTCTTGTTGACAATACCACACGTATCATATTAGATATATAACACTAACATAAGTAAATAGTCAAAATTGTTCCCATCCATACCTGCTGCCAAAACCTTCATGAAAAGCACCCTCGCAAATTGTAAATCTCCTTGGTGTGAACTGATGAATTTACTCTGCAAGTTCAAAATCTATTAGCCCTCAAGAATGTGCAACCATATACAAGCCTCAGTATCTCAGCACTCAGAAGTGGACAAGAAAAGTCAATGTAAATGTGAGGTCTCAATAGCTACAGAGTGGCTGATGATGCAGAATACCATTCGACAATAAATTTTACCATATCTACAATAATTTCAGCAAATAGCAAGGCTGGTTAAACAAACACTTATGTCATAAGAATATCAAAGAAGTAATTACCATTTGACCATATATAAAATCCACAGCTTGATCAAGTCGGGCCTGATGCCTCAGAAAGAATGGACGCAGAAGGCTTGTATACAGATGCTTTGCCCCCTGTTAAACAGCAAGCAGTTAGTCAAGCTCTTTAAGAGCTCACTTAAGTGTACTTTTTGGAGTATTTTCTAAAACTTAATAATATTAGAAAAACTGAACATACACAACGCACTTAGATTTTGGAGTGAAACAGGAAAAAAAAAAAAAGAAAAAAAAAGAAGCACTGGTAAAAATGGAAGTTTTCTCAAACTAAAATCAATACCACTAACAAAGAAATCAATTGCAAGCAGGAATTAACAAGAAGCACTACATAGTAAAAGCAACTTAGCTGTGCTTACATTTGAGGATGGAAGTTGTAACCAAACAAGAAATGCAAACTTCACATGGTAGTAGAGTGGAAACCTGATGAAATGATGCAAAGAGCCTTCATCAGATTACAATAACTCATTCAGGGAAGCAGTAAAACAAAATTTTAAACTTGAAACTACCACTTACTAAATTAGCAACACTTGTGATATTGTTAAACACAACTATAAATCCAGACATATGAAGACAAATGCAACAAAAACTGTGCTTATTTAGGATTGTAAATGAGAATGCAACAGTCTAATCTATTCAAACAAATCATATGTAATGTTTCCATAGATGTCATTATTCAAACCAACCTTCCATCAAGAGTTGGACCAACTCCTTCAAAGTCATCTAGCAAGAAGAAGAATATTGACAAACACTAATGCACCCAGAGAGGAAATAGAATAGGGGAGAAAGAAAGAGAGGGAGAAGAGGAGGAAGCAGAGAAGAGAAGAAGGAAAAACAAAGCGGGCAGTAATCTGATTTAAATTTCAAATTAAGGTCTGTCAATAGAGTTATGCCATAGTCTAATTTATTGAGGTAAACAGAAATTAACTCAAATCACATTCCCTAATCAAATCAATTCCCATTGAATACCTCCATATCTCCATCAAATACTTAGAACAAGGGAAATATCTAACCTCTAAAGAGAGATCACAACTTTCCATTAAATGAAAGACCTTAAGGTTAGGCTTCAAACTCTATTTTCTCAAAGGCTATGGTTCCCATGGTCTGTTTTGTATATGAGTACTTTTATATTCATAAATGAAAATTGAAGAAGAATCATGTTATATAGAAAAATTTACCAGGACAGGATCTTGTCTGAAAATACTTCTGCAATACTGAAAGATCCATAAGCTGCAAGTAGCAAAAAAAAAGTCAACATTAAAAAAGAACAGGAAAACCCTGGACAATGCAATTATAATGTGGACTTCTACAATGGGTTGCTGCCGGCAACTACAACTGGGGAAAGACCCAAATACCAAAACAAGGAACTCACTGATCTGCAACAGTTTAACACAAACATGCGTTAATAAAATCCTGTCTAGTAGTCCTGCATTTTTCTGCCAATCTTGTACCTTAAGTGTCCCAAAGTTAGGTATCTAATGGAATGTGGAGTTCTTCGCCACAACATTTCTTTCTGTGTACTTTTTCTCCTCCATATATTGTCTAATAAGAATATGGCTATGGGGGTTTTCCCTAAAATTTCTTTCTACAGGCTATCTTAGGAGGGTAGAAAAAGAATTCAATTTAAGGGAATAAACCACCTACCTAGAAATTCTTTGTGTATGCGATATTAATCTCATAAAGGAACAATTAAAAACATGCCTCCAGTCAATTCATTGAAAACACATTAACAATCCATTAGAGAGTATCTAAATTTCTCAAGAATATCCCAATATTGATCTCATAGTAGTCTTACAAACGAAGTAACAATAGTGGTAAGGATCAAAGATAGTGTATTTGGAAGAACACAAAATTAGAAACGGGATTTCTGACCTGCCCAATAAAGGAGCCACCTTTGTTGCTCTGCTTGATTCTTATTCTCAATAGCTTTAAACGTTGAGTAAACGGGTAAAGCAATCCCCACAGAGCAGCTGCACAAGCCATTATTCAACATTTGCTTATCTCAACAAAACCCAATACTTAATTTGCTAACCAAGTATAGTAACAGTGAAAGAATTATAAACTCTGAAACCTAAAAAGGAATTAAGAAAGCAATAAAAACCCAAAAAAAAAAGAAAAAGAAAAAAGTTTACCAGGCAGTCCGGACAAGGACGTTAGAACCAAGAGGGCAAAGCAGTACGCGCAACCCGACCTGCACGAAGCAACGACGCTTTACAATTAAACAAGTAAAACATTTTACGGCGGAAAAATATGGTTCGTTGTTGAAAGGAACAAGATCAAATACACTAGAGAGAGAGAGATCGCTGACCTCGCTTGGGAGAGCCATGAAACAGTGAGATACAGAAAAATAAAAACCAACACTTATTAATAACAAGAGAATTTGTTCGTTAGCCTTCTTTTTCAGTTTTTCATGATTATTATTATTTTATTTTTACATTGGAGCGGATATTTTTTTCTTTCTTTTTTATCTTAGGGGATGGGGGAGCAAATAGTTATATACCCAATCTTATAAATAAACCATATACCATTTAAAAACTATAAACACACCAACAAAAAAAAACCAAAAATCGACAGTTGAGAATTTTTTCAATTTAATAGCCATTTTTTAGTTTATTTGTGTGTGTAAAATACCTATATTCCCCTTGTACTATGGATTTGAGAAAAAAAAAAAAAATTCAGATCTACCCAGATTTGCAAAAATAGATTTGCCAAAAAACCAAATCAGATTTATTTTCTCCTTTCTCGCTTGTGCTTTGTCAGTGTTGGAGCAAGAGGAGCTTCCATTGAAGCTCAGTCTCAGGTCCAAATATATTCTTCATCTATGATCTACAATTTTCAATATTTCACCTTTGATTTCTTGTTCTAAAATCGTGCTTCTATTGATATATATATATTTTTTCGGATTGTTCGGAACCTCGAACGAACCTCAATCAGATGCTCTTAGCTCTACTCCTCATCTTCGAGCTCTACTCCTCTTTCGCCACGTCATCATCGTCATTGTCGTCGTTTGGTTTGGACTTGAGATTTTTGATCTTTTGCTTCAATTATGTGTTTCTCTTCATATTTTAGTTGATTTTCGAAATGTATTTTAAGCTTTGATGATCGATTTATCTTTCGTTACTATTTCAGTTATGGATCCCATTTTTGTTTAACAATGTACTTCTATAACAGAGTATTAATAATGTACTTCTATGACATAATAGTATCAACAATCTGGGCTCGGCTTATTTTGAGTTGGTCTGGTTTGTTCTTTCTTCATCTTTTCTTTGGTGGACATGTATTAGAAATAGCAACATGACAAGCATTAACCAACATGACAGTAAACTAGCAGTGTTATTACCCTAGACTAGAACATTACAGGGGTAGACATGCATCAGAAATAGGATGTCATAGGAAACTAGCAGTGTTATTACCGTAGACTGGAACATTATAGGGGATAAACATGTATTAGAAATAGGATGTCATAGGAAACTAGCAGTGTTATTACCCTAAACTAAAACATTACAGGGGGTAGACATGCATTAGAAATAGGATGTCATAGGAAACTACCAGTGTTATTACCCTAGACTGGAAAATTACAACCATTAATCAACATGGCAATAAACTAGCAGTGTTATTACCCTAGACTGGAACATTATAGGGGTAGACATGCATTAGAAATAGGATGTCATAGGAAACTAGCAGTGCTATTATCCTAGACTGGAACATTACAAGGGTAGACAAGCATTAGAAATAAGATGTCATAGGAAACTAGCAGTGTTATTACCCTAGACTGGAACATTACAGGGGTATACATGCATTAGAAATAGAATGTCATAGGAAACTAGCAGTATTATTACCCTAGACTGGAACATTACAACCATTAATCAACATGATAATAAAGGTGTGGAACATTACAGTCATTAATCAACATGACACATTAATGAAGCTACGGTTTTCAAGACGTTTTGTTTGTAATGAATTGTTTGGGTTTTTTTTAATAAAATTGTTGGGTTTGTTTTGGGTGCTATTTAAGTTGTTTGTGTTGGGCTTCTTTTAAGTTGATGGCAGTCAAGTGAGTTATAAGAACTTTAACACCAATTTCTTATGTAGTAAATGAGTTTTTGGTGTGTTTCTAAAGTGCATTCCATGTGGGAGTTCTTTTTATTTATTTTTAATTTCAGCCCATATTTTGGGTATATTAGTGAAGCTCCCTTAATTAATTGGATAAACCGTAATTATATTCCATTTATACACGGAAAATACTTTCCTTCCTTCCCTAGTAACATTCTTGCTAATGGCAATATGACATGTCTGCAGAAGTTTTTCTTTTATGTTTTTAATGAATTATTTTTGCACATGTGTCAAACTGTAATTGACAAGAAGGAAGCAAGATCTTTTGTACACGCCCTTCTTCCCTGTCTTTTTCTAATTTTTTTGGCTCCGAAATGGAGTATAACTATGGTTTATCAATTACCTTTTGTGCATTAGAGAGGGAGCATTTTGGCTCACCCTACTTAATTGCCTAGAATTACCACCGCATTAATTGACATTAGTGATTGTGGTAGACGTCTTGTTGTGCGAAAACACACTCCAAGACCTTGTCACTGATGGACTACACAATCGGCACACACACAAAACCACTTGAGAATAAACTAGATGTGTTGTGTTGAGATGATGAAATTCAAATTATGAGCCTTAATTCTGCTCAAGATATCTGATACAATTCTTCAGCCAATAAGGCTAAGGTAAAATTTATAGCCTCTGTTCTTGGGTGAGTTTTGTCACCAGAAATAAATATATGAACTCCATTTTCCACGTATAACCAACTGCAACCAGCAGCCTTCTTGGCCTCCTTCCCTTTCATCTTCTTCCTTATTCTGCAAACCTCATCCCAATTTCTCTCTGCAGCATATAAATTAGCCAACTGTACATACCGATCACCAATGTCTCCTTCAAGTTTTAATAGCCTCTCCTCTGCCTCTCTAGCAAGTATGGTATTTCCATTTACCCTACAAGCATTCAAGAATGCCCCCCATATAATGGTGTCTGATTCTATAGGAATACTTCTCATCAATTCTTTTGCCTTGTCAAGCTGGTTAGCCCTCCCGTACAAATCAATCATACAAGCATAGTGCTCAATTTCGGGCAATACATTGTAATCCTTTTTCATGGAGTAGAAGAACTGCTCACCCAATTCCACCAAACAAGAGTGTCGACAAGCTGATAGAATTGCTAAAAAGGTGACTACATCAGGTTTAATACCTCGCTCCAACATTTCATTGAAGATCTGGATAGCTTTATTTTCAAGCCCATGATGAGCATAACCAGCTAACATCACATTGTAAAGGATTATATCCCTGTCAGAGCCTCTCTTGAAAAGGCTTTCTGCGTAGGTAATACTCCCAGATTTTGAGTACATATCAACCAAAGCACTAAACAACTTCTTATCCACTTCGATCCTGCTCCTTAAGATGTACGCATGAATCTGCTTACCAGGATCCAGGGCAGCTTTTATTGCGCAGGCACCAAGAACACTGATGAGAATTGCAGCATCAGGAACTATTGATTCCTTCGCCCTGAACTCACTTAAAAGTTCAAATACAGCTTCGCATTTCTGTGATTTGAGATATCCAGAAAACAAAGCTGTCCATACAACAGTGCTCTTTTCAGCCAATGAATCAAAAAGTCTCCGTGCTTCTACTAGGTTACCATGAAAGGCATGGCCCATAATCATTGACGTGACCGAGAAGGAATTTTCAATCCCTATTTCTGCGTGAACTGACTTTGCATACTTCATATTGCCACACTTACAGTAGACATCAACAATTCCACTGAGTATAAATGAATTCGAAGTCATCCCATTCTTCAACACCCAAGCATGGACTTCCCTTCCATGTTTGAAGGTCCTCAGGCCAGAGCAAGCACTTAAAACACTAGCAAAAGTGTGCTCATTCCCCCTAAATCCATTCTCCGCCATACGGACAAACAGATCGAGTGCTTCTTCTTCAAAACCATTCTGGGCATACCCTGCAATCAATGTGTTCCAAGACACATTATCATTCAGCTCCGGTTCTGTCCAAAATAGATTAACTGCCACTTCCAATTTTCCTTCTCTGCAACAAGCCGCCACCATTGCATTCTTTGAAACCAAGTCAACCACCCCTCTATGTCCACTAAAAACCCGCCACGCTTCTTGAAAATATCCACACTTAGAATACATATCAATAAGTGAGCTCACCGCGAACCCACTTGAATCATTGGCAGTTTTCACCATAAACGAATGCAACTCCCTTCCATAAGACACCACTTCTAACTTTGCAGTCAAGTTCAGCATCGTTGTGAGACTAATCTCATCAATTCTAATCCCATAATCCAGTGACTTCATTTCACTGAAAAGCTCAAGTGCACAATCCTCATACCCGTCTGCGCTGACGTAACCAGATAACAGTGAATTATAAGTGACCAAATCCTTGTACGAAGCAGAGTCAAATAACTGGCGGGCTCGCTTCAAGTTTTGTGCTTTTATGTGAGCGGATATAATGGCATTCCAAGAGAAGACGTTTCGTTGGGGCATTTCGTCGAACAGTTTCTGGGCTTCTCGTAAAAGGCCATTTCTGGAGTACAGGTGTATGAGTTGATTGGAAGTGAAAATGGTTAGCGGAAAACCGGCTTTTATGGCTTGAACGTGATATATAAGACCGTCTTTTAGAAACTGCATTAATATACAATTTGCTTATCCCTGTCCCTCTGCTTTGATGGCGTTCTCTGAACGAAAAAATATCAGAAAGAAAATTATAAGCGCGTTTGCGCGGAAAGGCGGTAAAGACAAAGCGAGCCCATTTCAAACGTAACTTCGTCTTTTGAATTGAAGGTGCCAAAAACCATTCGCTACTCATACGACATCAACAATGACGTCGTTAGGGGAGTGCGTGGGTGCTAATATGAACCAAAACGAGGTCGGTTTTTTTTTTCATTATTAATTTTTATTTATTTATGTGTAGTATTATTATTCAATAATATTTGAAAAACACATATACCCTATGTGAATTATACTTTATTATTAAATAGCTTGTAAGAAAAAAATAAAGGTGCATTAACCGTGAAGAATATGCATGTACATTACGTTTGATTTTTAAAAAACTTGTAGTGTATGAAAAACAGAAGTATTTGAAAAAAAAATTACATACGTATGTATATAATACGCAAATTTAGAAACTAGAGCAAAGATGCAAATATTTTTTGGTGATGCTGGCCAAAACCAATATTATTTTCATATTTCAGTAGATAGCAAATAAAGAAATATCTGAAAATGGTAAGACTGTTATGCAGTTCATTGAAATTTCCTGTTGGTACAATGGTAATGCTATACAGTTAAAATGGTAAGTATATTCTTGTTGTGCAGTGAAATTTCATGTACAGTTCATTGAAATTTCCAATTACTCAGACAAGCATAAGCCTTGCTTCCGTCATCCAACTCTGCCAATAGTAAACAACTTCACAATCTGCAGAATCAGATAATGAAATGATGTCTCCTTGACAACTTTAATGTATGAAGAACATTAGCAGAAAACAAAGATTGGCATGGTTCCTCAAGTGAAAGTTTCCCTCTGATTTACAACAATCTAACTGATTCAGCTTGATTCGCAGTTCCATGGTTTTACGGCATTGATTGATGGAACACAACTTTGGCAGCCGAGTATACCGACCTTGCATCATCTGCATGGAAAATAATTACACAACAATCAATATATAGAGCCTTGCGTCAAATAGTGGAATCTCTTTCATTCATGTCAAACCACCAGAAGTTACAATGGTTTTGCCTATCCCAAAAGACGATAATATTTGTGAAAATTAAGTAGACACTATAATTTGGATGTCCCTCTGAAATGGGTTCACAAATATTTTCTTTTCTAACTTGTTAACATCAGACAAATAAGGCTGTGTGTGTGTGTGGTAACTAGGTTTACTAATTACCATTCTATGTCATCTCAAGCATCACATTTTGGAGTACAGGATATTTCAGTGATTTCACAATTACTCGAAATTCTGCAACTAGGCCATCTTAGTTGTCTAATGCTCTGCAGTAATCACATACACCGAATGGTATGGGGAAAATATTAATACTCATGGAATTTCATACACACTTTATTTCCTTTTTACGCAAAATATACTACCAGATGGGGTTAAGTAGGAAACCTAGCTATATGCAAAATATACGTTCAAACTCGTACCTGCAATTGCAGCCAAATTAAATACAGAAGGCACATTGGTCTCTCCCTCAACTGCAGCTTTGGAAGCTGCAATACCAACTGCCAGACTTTGCATCACATCTAAACCTGCACAAATAGAAGCGATAGTTCCCCCAACCAAGCAATCACCAGCCCCTGTAAGCCTCACCACTGATGCAGGAAGTGCAGGAAAATGCACAGCAAAGAGAAACGAGCTTCCCTCAGAATCCAGAGGACTCGAGAACAGATTTGAAGGACAACTTGCAGTTACGGTATTGAATAATTCCCCATTGGAAACAAAAGGTTTGATTCCCTCACAACCAATTCTCATGAAGCTTGGTCCTCCTCTCGAACATAAGAACACTCCATCTGAACCAACTGTCACAACAACTATTTTAATACCCTTCTCAAGCAAAACCCAGACTGCAGGTTTTAGCAAATGGAACAAGGTTTCTGTTGAACATTTCTTTCCGTTATTGTTCCTTTCAACTGGACGATACACATTTCCACCAGACAAATTATTTGCCATGGCAACAAGTTCATCTTCATTGGGTGAAGCAAAAGTTACCTGTACATAATAACCAGCAAGCTAGTTGCAAATGAGGATAAAAAAGAAACCCTGGAAATATAAAGACTACATCAGGGTCAAGCATATAACTGTTTTTATTTGTTACCCTTAAATAGTTTTTTCTTTAAATAGTAATGCATGTTTTGATTAAAGATGGCAAGGGGTTGAACCCAAGTAACTTACAAACAACAACATGATTATACAGTGAGATCCATCTCTGTAAAATTTTACAATATATTATTAATTCCTGTACAATGAGATCCATCTCTGTTAATTCCTGTCACACGTAGATACTCATCAACTACAACTAGAATCATAAAAAGGGCATAACCCGTTCTACGAGTGACCTGGATCTAACATTTAAGAAGAATTAATAGAAATGTGGACATAAGAGCAAAAGGACAACACTCACATACTTGACAACTGAACTGATTCTTCGAGATTTTGCTACTGATACAGGTTCAAACCACACCGGAATTTTGCATTCTGCTGCCACTGAAATAAACCCAAAATAAGAGAAGAAAATTGAGAATTGAGTAAAAGATACTGAGAGAGGGAGAGAGGGGGAGACAGAGAGAGATCTAAAGTAAAATGTAATAAATACACTGGCAAGAAGCTTTTAGAGCAGAAAGAGTCAGGTTTGCATCAATCATCAACACTGGAGCGGAGCGTATATTATATTTGAACTGCTGGATCCACTCAGGTGTTAGAAATTTTTCCTGTTCCAGGGTCATCATGTAAGCATTAAATGGTCTGAACATGCCATTCTTAACTTAAGCTTTGTTTATGTTTTCAATTTAACAGCTCTCATAAATAAACAAATTTCTTTTATCGAACTTGAACTTACGATAGCTTCTACACTTGCAACAGCAGTAGCCAACTCCCCACTGACATCAAGTACATTGCACACAACAGGAGTCTCAATGTTTTGGTGCTTCCAAATCCCTAATCCAAAACCATCATAACATATTAATACACGAGTATGAATTGTGCTGAGATGCTTTAATAATTTCAAGATAAAGGAAAAATGACTAAATTTTGATTGTAAATTATCCCTGACAGACACACTGAAAGATAAGTCAAACTGACTAAATTTTGGTTGTAAATAGAGTATCTAAAACCTTATTGCAATCTGGAGTTATAACTATAATCAAAAGTCACCGAAGACGAAAGGTAAATTGCAAACATCATAGATGACCTTCAGTAGATAGCCCAGAAGACTTCCAGTGCTCCAACAATAAGTTTCCTAATGAAAAAGAAAATATGCGTAACTTGTCAGTTTCACAAATCATATGTGCTGTACAAAAATTGTGATTATGTGGCAAACACAATTCAGATAAAAATATATTAGAAAAACAGTCAAAGCCTAGTGAATAAGCCTGACAAGGAACAAATAGAGATGTTTTGAGATTCATGTGTTAAGAATATGGTTATCAATCGTAACATCAGATTTGGACTATGGAGTGATTACAATGAACACTGCAATTTGAAGTATGTTCATATTGCTACTCAAATCACTGGAAACCTGGCATCCCAACATTACGATATATCAAAAAGTATCCCAGCCCCAAAAGCATTACTTGATATTTTCCAACTAAGCATCCAAACAATTCTTATCAATTTTACAAAGTACTATTGATGATGAAACCTGCATGGCTCTTGTGGTTGTGGAGGTTGGCAAGCAGTAATTGTAATGATAAACAAAAAAAGGTCAGAAGACCACCTGGCATGTCAAGCCCCAAGGCACTAATCATGAATGGCTTTGCTCCTAGCTTTGATATGCACTCAGCAACATTCCTTGCTACCCCTCCTAGTACATAGCTGACCTGAGTAGATGATTCCCATAGATACGCACACGCAAATAAATATCTAATAAAAGAACAATCTTAGTGTGTTAGCAGTGAAAACCAATTTTCCATCATTTCAAACATAAACTTCAAGGTACAATTATTTAAACTCAGCCCTTGACGGTACAAGAATTTGAAATGTCAAAATACTGCAAATAAATATCTAATAAAAGAAAATGAACTCCCAATTTACAGCCCTGCTGAAGACTCTCACTGTTAGCAGTGAAAACCAATTCTTCATCATCTCAAAGTATAAACTTCAATCTACAATTCTGAAAATTGGGGGTACTACAATTTGAAATCTCAACATACTCAAACAAACTCACATGAAAACTACCATTTCCGATGTGGGCATAATTCATTAGCCATTTTATATTCTAAACTAAGAGAATTGGAGCAGAAGAACTTTTCCAGAAGCTTGAAATTGCTTAGCATAGTGGAATCTAAAATGCCAAATTGAATTAACTTACCAGACACAAAAGAGTACAATGACAATGTTGGACATACAATTCCAATTCACCTAAAAGAAAAACTTCATATGAAAAGTTTGTGGGGAAGAAAATTAAACTTACCTTGCCTGGAGTAGTGGTTCTGGGATTTGCAGGGATAGAAGGTGTGGCATGAATGTCCAACACCATTCCTCCTATCACCACAGGCTCTGCCTCCTCACTCTTCACTTGCCCATTACTTAATAACAGCACCTTGCAGTAGTTAAAAATTCAAACTTTATCAAATACAACATCTTTTCTTTTTCTACCAAGCTTCTCAGTACATAGTGCAAAAGATAACCCAACTAAAAATAGAAGAAGAAAAATGGAAAAAGATTGTGGATGAATCAATCTCACCTTCTGCAGACCGTGATTAGCTTGAGGTGGTAATACAAGGTGACGAGAAATACAATCCAATCGCCTCCGTGCACTCTTCTCCATTGTCGTCGTCTGGTTTACAAGTACAGCTTCTGAATCCTGCTCTCAGTTAAGACTTCACGAGGACATAATTGTTCTTGGGCTCTTGCTCTGATCAAAATCCTACTGGATAGTTTTAGTTGATGCCCATAAGGTTGGTCATGGCCTTGACGAGCTTGGGCTGAACTGTGTTCCTATGTATGGGCTAAGTTTGCTGTTGTTCGAGTCTTGAGCGTGGATCATTTCATACTCACAAATTTGATCACTACACCCTAGCATATCTGAAAACTTTCCCAACTTTTCAATTTTGACCCTTTCATTGATGTTTCAGAAAACTTCACAAGTAGTATAAAAAAATTTCAAAAATGTCAAAAATAAGATTGTCATTGTTGTCCTCATCTCATACATCTTCGTCGAGAATAGTGAGTAAATTTTTTAGCATGAATGGCAAGGCTCTTTATTCTTTGACAACTTGTTTTAGAGTTTTTTTGGAACTACTGTTTTAGGAAGTACTTTTGCTCATAAGCACCTTTATTATTAAGAAGTTCAAATTTTTACAAAAAATCTAAGTGCTTTCTAGAGAAACATATGCTATGTGAAGTAGGTGCTATGACCCAGAAGCACTTCTAAATATTTCTATCAAACATTATCAAAAACGTTTTCTTACTGTCATAAAGCGCTTTTAAGTGTTTCATAATCACTCCCAAACAGGAAATTAGATATATAATTAGTTAGGCCTTTATTAGACACGTATTGTAAGAAATGAGCTTATCATGGAAGTTAGAGGACCCAAATTCGAATCACACGTCCTCCAATACTCAAAAGAATAAAGAAAAGAAAAAGAGCTGGTGAGTCATCTTAGAGAATATCGGCCTCAAGTCAAGGTTAGGATGAGGCAAAATCTGAATTCATGATATTAGGCACATGTGTTATGAGAACAAGTAAAGTAATATGAACAAAAGGAAAAAAAAAGTTGGCCGTTAATCCCTTTTTGAAATTGTCCAAATACACAATCCAGAAGGCCCGCCTCTCTTTCTCCTCCATTTTGAGACAATAACAGTAGTAAACACTTACCAGTTGGCCAGTTATCCACATTGACCGCTATGAACATAAATTGCCTGCCTAGTGCTTATCCAACCGCCCACCTAGCCTATCCTTCTTTTTCGGCCACCTTGTAAACAGTACATGCATGCATTTCCACTTGTTTCACTTCTTTATATTCTTACCTTTTAGGAGAGATTTTTGTTCATAATTAAGAAAATCTGATAAGATCTTCTTCACGCCCCTATTTAGGACGGTCTTCCACTTATCTTGATAACTACGTGGGGAGTTTTATTAGACACTCATCTTTCTTAATACAATTACTAATCGTATACTAATCATGCTACACCAACCTAGAAAAAGTCCGAATCATGAGCAAGAACGGTCCTATGTTCACGCTAACATGGGCCATAACCCGGATGACTTGATATTTTATAGTCCAATATTAATACTCAGTCCACCAAAGCACACCTCCACACACCCCATCCCAGCAATCCCACCCATAGAAAATCTTTTTTTTTTACTTTAGTTAATTAATATTTATTACTCAGCATTTTTCAGAAAACACACATTCCTAGAGAACATCCTTTACTTTTTTTGTCCAAAAAAAAAAAAACTTTACTTTTTCTAGTGTACATAAAACGTCAATTCATTTTTTTTTTTTTTTTTATAATAAAATTTGGCTACTTCTTCTCTTTTTTTTTTTTTTTTCCAAGTTGGCTTGGTTGGATTAAAATGGTTCAGTTTTTTTCTTCTTCTTCTTTTGTAATGGATAATAATTGCTTTCAATTCTTTTCCTTTCATGGAGAAGTTTATCATATAATTGCTAATTGACCTTAAAATTCATACTTCAATGAATTCACTCGTACCGTCCAGTTTTTTAGGTTTGTATGTAAGATAAATTTAACTCACCCTATTTTCAAATCCTAGATCCATTCCTGATCATGAGATCGAAAATAGATAAACCTTGAAACTTTTAACTTATAACTTCTCACCTACCAAATTATTTTGATTACATTCACTTAATTAAATATAAAAATCAAAGTAGCAAGGCACCAACCCAACCCATAAAGTCCATCTACTCAAGCGGAATACCATATTTGATGAATATTGGCATTTGAATTTCGAAATTATAAAGTGGGGTTCTGCCGAAATTTTTTGAAAACTTCAGTATGATGCTACTGAAAACCATTAACATTTTCAGTTTGTGTAGCGGTGTCGTGTTGTTGATGCCCTAATTGGAGCAGGAAAAGAGAGGAGGCTGAGTCAACACCAATGCCCCGATTGGATCTCTGGCTCATGAGAGGACTGTTTAATTTTGGACAAAATTGAAAGTTGGATCAGGTTGAAAATGGTAGGAGAGCAAGGGTTGAGCCCTGGCAACCTTCTTCTTCTGGCCCGATTCATAGTTTGCGTAGACGTACCACTATTAGGGATGAGACCAGCCCAATAGACATGGTATATGTGATGTAGAATGCTTTGTTCGATGGATTTGCGCTTGTTTGGGAGCTCTGGTAAAGCCATTGTTCTCCAAGGAGGGTACTGGCTTGGATGAGTTCTTTTCTATGCCTCAATTAAGAGGACTTCAATATTCCTTCAATTGTGCGTCTATGGCTTGGGAGGTACGAACGATACCTAGCCAAACAAAAAAAACCAATGTTGTGGTCAATGTTCCCTTGATTGGATTCAAAAACCTCATTCGGGCCTAAGATAACCCTAGATTAGGTTAAGACATAGTTAATCGGGCCTAAGTAAACCCTTATTTTCGGGCTAAGAAAGCCCTATTTGAACCTAAAAACCCTTATTTTGGGCATGTCCAGCAATGAATAGTTATATTACTCTGAAAAGTAAAGATTCAAATATAAAGTGCGTGAAAGTAAATTATTGGAAAGTAAGGTGCGGGAAAGATAAATGGCAGGAGTGTAAAGTGCGAGTAAGGTTAATTGCAGAGGAAGTAAAGTTCCAGAAATTGGAGATTTCTCTATCCAACCCAGGCATGATAACAAATTAAGACAAAAGTTAAAGATTTCTCCATTTAGCTATTTTAAAGAACAAGTTACAGTAATGAAGAGATTGGAGATTTCTCTATCCAATCCTTACAAGTTTTAGCTGTTTAGAAGGAAGCTAGCCTAATTGTTAGATAAGTGCAGGAGTGGTCAACTGGTTATCTAAGTAGTAGGTTGGCTATTTGAAAAGATTGAAGTTTGTTCAAGTGTTTAAGAAGACATTGCGTTTGATTTTGGAGAGAGAGTCCTCGAGTGCTGTTGTTGAGCCTCTATATTTATAATATTTATAGGCAAAATATTCCAACAATGACGGTGGTGGGTGAAGGATAAAACTTGAGTGTTGTCCAATGTCAGTTGTAGACCTGCCCTCATAAGTTGATCCATGAGTAGGAGAAAAAATATCTTAAATGAAGATACTGGTTTCAAGGGATGTTCCTTTGATTTGCTATCCTTTTGCAGTTGGAAAACCAGTTGGAAGATGACTCCTCTTGGTTTTGGCATCAGTCAACCAGCTTACTTCCTTACTAAGAGAGATGGCAATCAAGTCGCTCTTAATGGTGAAAACCCATTTTCAACCGGTTATGTGTGTCAACTTGGTAACGGCTACCCACTCACTAACTTTAGTGTGCGTCAAGACTGAGATATTTTGAGATATAGGCCTTTGAGTGAATTTAAACCAAGCAGTGGCCCAAACATAAAATCAAAAGTCCTTTTTGTTGATTTTGAAAGAATGAAAGTGGGCTTGGGTCCAATGTAATTTTAATATTTAAAAAATAAATCAACTTTGGTCCGTTTTTCAAATATGGTACAAACACGTGTAACTTGGTTAGCAAACTTAAATGTTTTCTCCAATGTTCAGTTTTGGTGTATTGAATGAAAGCACAAACAACCGGATTTATAAATCATAAAAACTTCAACAAAATTGAAGAATTTTCAATTCATATACTTCATTTGGAGGCTCTCCCATTCATAAAAAATAACATTTATTTTCATCAACTTGTGAGAGTGTGAGAGAGTTAATGGGCGGGCTATGGCTTATGAAAAGTGGGATTTCGGGATGGATTGTCAACAAATAAGTTTGGATTTAAAAACAACTTGGTCTTCAATAGTAGTCATTTTATGTTATATTAATATTTTAGGGGATGCTCTCTCAGGTAAAGAACCCATTAGTATAATGGTTTGGAGAAATTCCTCTCTCAGGCAAGGTCCTATGTTTGAGTTTTAGTATTCATGTAATATGTATGAGTTCAGTATATTATTGCCCCTCTCAATAGGAAAAGTCTTTAAAAAATTATATATATACAAAGAGCTTCTATTGAGGGTTTATTTGAGGGATAACCTTGTAGGGCCCACTCCGCATTGTATTTCACTAATCCAAATGTCTATTTTTTAGATAATCATTCAAAGATTGTTTCTACAAAAAATCACTTGAATCCGATATTATTTGACCACTCAATTGAGTTATTAAAATTTTAGTACTTTCTTGAAGCACTGTGTTAATTGATTTTGTATAACACAATTGGATATCAAAATGGCTTCCGATTTGTCTAAATCGTTGGAAAAAAATTCGTAGGGGACCCTAAAGGGTGTCCCTCAATAGAAAGGGACTATATATATATTTTAGGGGATGCCTTCAATAAATTTGTTCAAATTCTTCTTCCTCTTCTTCTTGTTACTATCATTACTACTAGTACATCATATATCAATCCTTTTATCATAGTCAAGCCCTGTGATTTTAAAGAAGACCAAGCCCATTAATTTCAACTAAGAACTAAATGCAATAGGTACGTACTTCCATGATGCTGATGGTGAGCCCAATTTGATTATGATATATGTACAAAATTAATTCCAACATTGACAGGCATTACAATAAATGTTGGAAAGGATTGGTGGCTTGTTCTGTAGCTAGATATGATGAAGCATATGAAAAAAGTACTGATTTTTCTTTGGTGGTAGACCAAGCATGTTGGTTAATTATGATGAAGATGTGTCCTCGCTCTCTTTTAAATTAGTCACACACCACATTAATGTAATCCCTTGGCAATTATAAAATGGACAACTCAAAGATTGTGACCTACAATCTTCTAATTAATTCATCCTAAATTCCAAGTAATTGAGTCAATATTGACTTGAAGCGTCTGGTTGAAAAGTTTTCAAGGAAAAATTTGGCATCCATGTTAGTATGGAGTCTTTGAACGCATGTTGCACCCGAAGCAATTAGGCTGAGGGCACACCTACCTGAGCGTCACATGCCGTTGCCCAAGAGAAAAAATGTCAATATATATTTTTCCAATCTGTAGTTTGGTTAAAGTATAATGTGAATACAATTTTAGATATGGTTGTATTGGTGGACTTGACTTTTCAGAGGTTAATTAATCCTTATCCAATATAATGGTAAATTGGTAACCCATAAATCAGATTTAGCTGCTTATTATTATCTGGAAGAGTTATGATTTGGCCACATTCATGCCCGTACTCAACATAGTGATAATGTAGATTTGAAAAAAGCTACCAAAAAAGAAACTCCAAACAAATGAACTTTGTAAGATTCCAATGCTTCAAGATATATAAAAGAAGGCGGCCAAGGAGAAGGAGAAGTTCTTGCTGGTTCCCTAGTCAAGATCTTTCATCACATGCATTATTTGGTGCAATATGGTCCGCAGAGAGAATGAGAGAGTCCAAGTTGTGAACCACTAGGAGTTGAAAAATATTAGAGCATGCTGCACTGTGTGCACCCACAACGTTCTAATTTGGAATTTAGTTTGGAAGGGCACATCAATTTGAGAATAGAAATTGAAAAAAGAATCCATTGCAAGACAAATGTGAGGTGGTGAAATTTGCAGCTATCAGTTTCAAGCAAATGGCTATCAACTCATTGTAGTGATTTGGCCCTTGGGCGGCACATATTGGTTATTAGCAAGTTTCCTAATTGTGGAGGAGAGTGAGTTTGAAATTTCTTTAACTCTTAAACAACTAGCTAGGGAAACTCAATTGTAAAACCTACATGAGTGAATGAGACATACCAATTATTGGAATTGTGGATATGTTATCGTTATATGGTTGGCATGTTCTCAATATGTTGTCGGTACGTATGGATGTCGAGTACTCTGCTTGTAAGGAAATCTCACCTCACCGTAATTGAAATTGGGTACTCGACAACATATATGACAACCATTAATTTATCGAGAACATGCCAACAAGATAATGAAATCATATTGACAACATAATCACCATTCATATGAAGATCATGTCAGCATCCAAATATAAATGTTTGAGAATCGCATATATATCAAACTCTATGGCCTATATTGCATGATTTGTGAACTGAGACGACAATTGATTTTAAAAAAATTCATTGAGCTGAATAAAAACTCTGGAGGGATTTCAATAGGCAACACTAACATGCAACTGAAAATTGGTGAACTAAGCAGACACCACGCTTATACGTAATTAGGATGCAATTAGATTACGTAACCCAAAAGCACTTAGCAAATGCGGAAAACCGTAATTCTGAAATATGATACAATTAGAGCCTCACTTATTGATAATGAGTGGAGACGGTCAAACAATTTTAAAGTCCTAAAAGTAACACTCCCTATTTCGAACGTGAGATAAACTCTCAAAAAAATATTAGCGTCTCACTTACGCTCAGATTAAGTGAGTGTACGACTCTTTATTTAAGTATTGTTATTATCGTTATTATTAATATTCCTGATAAGAAAATAACAGCTCCATATATACGCAAAAAACTTCTAAACAAATTAATATGAAAAGCAGCATCTTTCCAACTATATATGCAGGGGCAAAATAGTGGTTCATTCTCAAAGGACACCCCATTGAAGGTCACTAGGTTTTCTCATGTTTGCGTGAGAGTTATGCAATGCACATTGTCCCATCCCATCCCATCCATGATAATTATTACTCTATATATATCTTTTTTACGAGCAATTTTCGTGCGTGTATCTAACATTAATATATATGACCTGAAACTCGTTAAATTTTAGTGATTTTAATGATCATCCAACTCTCTCCATCGTCGTATATGTTGTTTTTCAAATGCATGCTAGAATATAACTCAATAATAATAACAAATTTTGTATTTTTAGGTATATTGCTTTGATGTTGCTCTGTATTTCGTGTGTTTTGAAGTATTAATTTATGAACTTTCAAAAGATAGAGGGACTAACATTTCTCCCTTCGAATTAAAGAGCAGTCCAAATCAATGATCCCAAAATACAGGCAAGTCGGCAATTATGAAATGAAAGCAAGTGGTTCTTTATTTCTCTTCCACAAAGTCCCCAAAGTAAAATTTAAGGCCGAGATTAAGAATTCAATGCACGTGTGTTGGACCGACCTGCACGTGGACCCTAACCCTAAGAAAATTAAAGAGCAAATGAAAAAGCATGTGGCCCCATGTTTGGAAAAGATACTTAGCTCTTTTCCAAACGCGTCTAAGCAGAGCACCAGGAGTAGCATAGTACACGTCTCCAATCACTACCTTTCCTAATTTCCTTGACCATATTACCCCTGGATTTTGGTGAGTGGTAGGCGTAACTGCCATAAACTGCCAGAATTGAAATCATTTTCATTTATTTTGGTCACTTAATTTGACAAAGGAGTTCCTTTCCTAGAAGGTTGTTTAAGACATAAAGCAAAAGGAGATGGGGACTTGCATTTGGTAAACATTAATTTATCTATTTCAGACAGCTTTTTTTTTTTGTTTTTTTTTGTTTTTGGAGCTACTTATTCATTGTTATACCTCTTGTGTTGTTCCTGTTATTGAAGGGGAATGAGATGGGTTAATTAACTTATGCTTGAAGACAGAAAATTTAGATGTGGACTACATTTCTGACAGCTGAGTTCTGTTCTTATAAACTGTTGATTCTTATGTTGTTTGACTGTTTTATAATACCAACTATAGCCTTTCGTTTGGCTCGTTGTAAATTGTTGTAGGTGTATTGAACTGTTGTAAAAGAATCTTGCAATTCTCCTGTCGTTTGTAAATAAAAAATAAAAAAAATAAAGTTTTCTATGATGTTATTGGTAGGATCTCTTGTTCGGAGAGAGAGAGAGAGAGAGAGAAAAAGAAAAAGTACAGGTCATCAAAGTATTTTTTCTACATTTACACTTAAAATTAATTAAGACCAAGTTGTTATGCAAGACAATTCACTTTATTCGAATGCTATAGAAAACCAAATGGAAAACCCACTAACTCAATAAAGATATTCATGGAAAACTAAAACACGAAATGGAAGAAAAGATATGCAACTAGAGATATTTAAATTCCTACTTGAAGATATGGCACAGCCATGCATATGATTTTATTTCCAACTTAAACTGCAAACACCTGTCTGTCTGAGATTAGGGGAAAAAAGGTTATACAAAGCTTTGAGATATTTTAGTTGATTGAACTTCAAATACCTATCTGAAAGGAACACCAGTTGGAAAAACAAGGATTTGATTTGAATATAGATGTGATGATCATATGCGACCTTGTCCTAGATTTAGCTGTAGCAAAAAGATATGCAGATTTTTGCTTTATAAATTTGGATTGGAACACCAGCTGGAAAACAAGGATTTTGATTTGAACATAGATGTGATGGTTATATGCTTCCTTTTCCGAGATTTAGTAGTGATAAAAATATATGCAGTTTTTCGCAAACTATCCTCTCAACTGCAAAAAGGATCAACTTTACATGTTAATATATAGGCGACTTGCCATTTTTCTTTCATCACTTTCTGGTATTGTAAAACCAAGTTGCATATGCACATGCAGGTAAAGACATATACGAGTTGAGCCACCGAGGGTTCTGCTTCGTTGAATCAAATACTTGTTTAACATTGATAGTTTTCTAATGATTTCTGGTGGTGATCCGTCTTTATCTTAGATAAACTAGTTTATTTATTGGTTGGTTTTGTTGTAACCCATTAATTCAACATATTCAACCTGCTATACAAATCTTGTGGGTCAATGTGGGATCTCCCTTGAAGAATTACATGGATCGTTCATATTAATAATAGGATATTACAGATGTATATATATAGAGAATCTCACCAATACCAATATTTATTAATATCATAGTGTGAAGAAAAACCCTAGCCGCTAAGAGAGAGAGAGAGAAAAAAAAATATATATGAGAGAGCTTTAGATTGGGCCCCCCCGATCTCTTCCAATTTTCGGTGTTCTTCGGCTTTTGGTGAATTTATGTCTATCTACTCTTTCTTTGGCAAATCTATTGTCTCATATTTGGATTTTGGTTGTGCCTCATCTTGCGAGGCTGCTATTTGAGGTGTTACGGCTTGGTCATGGTAGATCCACTACTCATTAGTGTGTTGAGGCCTAGAGTAACTAGGTGGTGCTATCTATGTCATATCCTGAAGAAAGATTATCAGCAATTGGTTTTCCTTTTGTTGGCATTGTTTTAGTTTGTTCAATAAAGTCCATAAACTCTATGAGTTTCTATGAGTTTTCTGTGTTTTTTCTCTTATGATTCCAAAAACTTAGTTGAGTTTGCTAGGTGTTCTTATTCTCTTTGGGAGAGTCATGTCAGTTAGCAGCTAGTTTTTGTCCTTAATATCATTTGACTAGATTTGGGAAAATTATGACAGTTGAGAGGGGTTATAGAAAAGTTATTTTCGAGAGTAATTCTCTCCAAATCGTTTCAACTTTTCAGTTGGCTTAGGTCACTGGGGAAGTTTACCCATGTCTACCATATTGTTATTGGGATGGCTCCCTTTATAGTATGTGTCCCTTGTATTGTTATTTCTATTGATGTAATAAAATTTTATTTCCTTTTTATCAAAAAAAATTTATTATCATAGTGTACATTGCTATTTAGGTCCCAAATTAACTCAATTACCTCTCTCAAGGTTTTTGGATGTGAAATTTCTCATTCACTTATGTGTTCTTTCGTCCAAAATTAGTATAAGTAATTATAAAAGAAAACCCTAAAGTGGTCACGGTCATCAACATCTCTTAATAGAGGCATGATGAGGGAAGAGGGAGGAGGAGGAGGAGAAAGAGGGATGAGATTGATAAACAACTTTTCTTATAGTTTTTTCTATCAAATTTTTTAAGGTATACTGTTTGGATTATATAAAATCCTTATTTAAGGAAAAAAAATTAGAGAGGTTAAGTATATTAATCAACCATAATTTATAATAATCGGAAAACAAAATAATTTATTAAGAATATTGACGATGATGAGAATCACAATAATTAAGTTCAAAAGTATTATTAATTTGGGTAATGAATTGAAAATAAAATAAGGATCGTGGTGGACCAAGAAAGCATATATATAAAACGCAGGAAACTTGTATGCTGTCAAGATCTGAGCCACATAAAACCCTAGTTCATGTGTGATTCACATGCAGCTAGCCGCTGTCGTATCCCTATCTGTACTAGCAATGATGAATTTGGTTGAAAATTGACAAGTTAGGGAGAGAGAGAGAGAGAGAGAGAGAGAGAGAGAGAGAGAGAGAATCAAATGTTTCCCAAACGTTTGTGTTCGAAATGATTTTCTCTCCAAGTTGTGAAATGGAATTTTGGATGCATGGATGGCACGTAGCTGCAGATGTGTGGAGAGCAGAGAGATCGATCAGGTTCAGGAAGGTATATGATTTGTTAAATTGTCCCTTTCCTTTGCCGGACGCAACCATATACGTTTTGTCATTATGTTTTCCATGGAATTTTACCTGTTCGGTGCTCAAATTTGTGCGAAGAAATTTAAAAAGAAGAAAGGACTGAGGTTCGTTTACCTCATCTTCCACATTCTGTTTATGAGCACTATAAGGCCAACATTTTCTTTTTCTTTTTAAACCATTTGGACACCATAATTACTCACCGAATTACGTATGTGGCTCCCTTTTTGATCCACTTATTCCCATTAGGTGATATATTGACACATATATTAATATTGTCACATCATTTGACAAGCAAATTATTGGATCTAGCTTTATTGTTTATGGCTATGTTGGCAATGTTGATTCTTTCCGATAAAAATCAAATTAATTATTTTTTAAATATTATTTGTGAGGAATACGGAGAGGGAAAAGAAAAGGAACTTACTATACGGGTTCAATCAAAGATTTCTCATCCATTGGAATCGGAATTTAGAAAATTAAATTGTCGATTTGTTTAACCTAACTATATTCTCATTTGACATGACGATTAGGTCGAGAAATCAAGAACAATCACTTCCATTCGAATGTGTACTTTGCAAGGCATTTCATTTCGCGGTCGAAGGCCAAACGTAAACTTATATTGATTGTGTTGGTTTTGACTTCTTCAAATGATTGTGGTTGAGGAATCAACATTTATTGGCCGTTGGCTCTCTTTTACCTTGCTAGTGAACGTTGCCGTGCAGTGGTCACTAGCATGTGATCGTCGACCGTTGCATTGATAATTGTTGTATCATATTCAATCAAGGGCTCCACGAGGAAGAACAATGTATGAAGCCGAAGGAAACACATTAAAAGTTTATTTGGAAATGCTTTAAAAGCAGTTTTTGGTACTTTCGAAGAAGTACCTATCATGTGTTTGAATTTTTAATAGGGGAGATTCACTATTATACCCAATATAGGAGCCCAAATTATATATAAAAAAAATCCTATATGAAATGGACTTTAGAAACACACCCAAAGCCCATTTACAACATAACAAAAAGACTTTTAACTTCTTTTAAATTACAAAACTGTCATTGATTTCTTAAAATAAACCCAACCCCAAAACCTCATAAAAAAACCCAAAACACTCAATAGGGCATTAATGTAATTTAATAATCAAAATTAAATTCAATAGGGCCAGCTATCATTTGTTGGGTTTTTTTTGGGTTTGTTTATAGAAATTAAATGATGTAGGGTTTATTTATAGTTTTAGTGCTAATAATGGGTATATGACTAAATATCTCTATAAAAAAATTGTGCTTCTAACATAAACGCTTATAAATAAAAGTGCTTGCTACAACATTGATGATTTTTTCTTGACTACATAGTGTTGATTTCAATCAAGACAATATAAGATAGTTGTCTAGTACCGAGCTTGCAATAATACATGAGTGAGATATTATTTATGACACTCTAGTACATATGAAGATTAAGAAGTGAATCTAAGCAGCGATGGCCTCTGTGATGACGGTGGCAACAACGACGGTATTGACTTTGTTGGTTTTTGGTTGCTTGTTTGCAATTTTCTTATTTTGTAATAATTGCATCGATCTTGTGAGTTGGGTGTTGGATAGTTTTCTAGTCTTTACTTGTATTTTGTACTTGTGAGAATTAAAAGTTATAATTGTATTGGTAGATTTGGGCTATGTGATTCATGCCTTGTTTGTTTAGGCATGTGGGCTTTTATACCGAAATTTCTCTGGCTTATTAACCTTATGTGGTTAGTATGTTTCCATATTTATATTACCCCTTGTGGCTGATTTATGAACACAATCATCGCTTTTTCTCTAAAAAAAATAAGTGAAACTAAGCAAATCGTCCACTTAAATTTATAATAGTGTCCATTTTTCAATCAACAAAAAACAAGAAGAAAACGGTGAAATAGTAATTTTCTTGATTAAACTGGGAATCTAGTTTATGATTCGACAAACTAATCAAAGCGTGATGGTTGACCAAAAAAAAATCAAAGTTGATGACTATTGGGAAAAGAACAATAAAAACAAAAGGAAGACTAATCAAAGTTGCACGTTTACTGGCATCGTGGCCAATAATGATCTATCCAATTTCCAACCTCCCTGCCATTTTTTCTTTATACTCTTTCTCTCTCCTACGCCAGCCTTTTCAAATTATTGACACAGATGAGTCAAATATATTTGTAGTTTAATATATCCTTGGACCCGAAAATTCAACTCTTCTTGTGGCGATCGATGCCTTTTGAACTTAGCTAGTACCTCAGTTCTCCTAAGTCAATGCATACAATTCTTACTCCATGACGATGCACGTCTTCTAAGATAATGGATACGTGTCTTGATTCAATTGCTGCGGGTTAATTCAAGGCGGAGAAATTGCAACACCTAACAATGTAAGGATCATATTTGTAATGAGTTCGATGCTTAATTATGACGTACGTATTATCCAATTATGAAGACCGAAATTACGGCATCTTATGTTTTCTGTAGAGAACTTGACCTGTGACCTAAGTGAGATGTAGTTTTTGTTCTTGTTGCCCAAATTATTGATACGAATTCAATGTCTTACAAGATAAAAGAACAGAAACTCTGACATTATATGTCTCGTTATCAGTCTCTTTTGTACCTCCTGAGCTGCCAGTTGTTCATCCTTCTCGTCCTGCCACTGAATTCATTAAACAAAACAAAATAAAATTCAACTTGCCAAATGAAAACAAAAAAAATTTATTAATGAAAAGTAAAAATGAATGGGGGAAAATAGTGAAACAGGCAAGGTGTCCCTCAACTTGATATAAAAAAAAGATTCTTGGATTTTGAAAGATCACACCGTCTTTGTTGACCCGAGAAAATCGAGAAGGCAAATACAAGAAAATTAATCCAAGAAGTTCCCATCCGCTTTTGGTTTTTTTTTCTTTCTCATTGACTTGCTTGACTTATATATTAATATAAAAATAAAAAATAATCAAATTCATGATGAACAAATTCGTTTCTCCGGATTATGTCACACCGTACACATGGAATATGGATACGCAGTTATGTTGTCGACCAGCATAGAGAAAAGGAAAAGAAAAAATAAATCAATTTGGTTTTGTTTTAAGGGTTAATTTTGAAATTTTTTAAAATTTTGGTGGAATATCTAGGCCATACTTATCACCACCGAGAATTAAGAAAAACAATATTTGTGTGAAGATTTTTTTAATAAGTATGTAACCAATTACAATGGCGTCTAAAATAGCATGCACATTGCACTGTCCTATTCCTTATTTGTGTGAAGATTCACGAAACTATACTAGTGGTCCTCAAAGTTAATCTCCGTACTCAAAATTGATCCTTATCAAATTTAGGACTCGTTTGGGACTGCTTATCTAGGAAGTACATCTGCTCATAAGCGCTTTTATTATAAAAATCTTGAATTTTCATAAAAAATTAACATGCTTCATGGAAAAGCACTTGGGAGTGCTTTCTGAAAAAGCACATAGCAGGTGCTTCTCCAGGAAGCGCTTCTATGACTCAGAAGTGTTTCTAAACTTTTCTGCCAAACGTTGTCAAAAACGTTTTTAGTTATTAAAAAGTGCTTTTGGCCCTTTCAGAAGCACTCCCTTAATCATTAACGACTTACGTTTTTCTATACTGTCTCATAAGCTATAGTTTGGGTTTAAACTATATATACTAAACTGCGACATTCTTTTTCCTTTTTTTTTTCCTTTCTTTTTAGGAGTCTAGGTTTTTTTTTTTTTTTTTTTTTTTTCATTTAAACAACGCATTTCAGGGTTGATGGGAGACAAAATATTATTATTTATTGCTCTTTTAAATGCAAAGACAAAAGTGTGCGAGGTCTGTTGTGCCAGAAAACAGTGCCAAGTTTGGTCCCTATGACGGAGCCACACACACACAAAGCCAAATTGCATCAATAATCTTTGGCTTCTTTCAGACTTAAGGATAAAACCATTTTGGATGCATTTACCAAAACAAAAACAAACAAAAAATACCTCTTCCGATGCATATAAATTATAATTTTCAGAACACACAATAACTAATACTTAGCCGCCCACGCTCTCCAAGATTATAATGTTGTTTATAATCCTTCAATTAATCAGTAACATAAAACAATATTGTCTCGGAATGGACATTCAGTTGTTTATATAATCCATCTCTTGACTCATATGCTCAGGAGTTACAATGTTGTTTCTCACAAGCTTGTATGCTTTGCTTAGATCATGATTCGTTTGGTTTGAGGACCTTCTGATTTTATATAGAATTTATTAATTCGGGATTGTGCTGATTCATAGTTTTCAATAAAATTACGCTTTGTAAAATTAAAAAAAAAAATTTGTACGTTTGGTAGCTAATATCACATCGAATACGGGAGGGCGAAAGAGCAAAAACAAAAACAAACACGTACGTACGTAGAGAGACATTAGTTTATCTCATGTACAAATAAAACAACTATAAATCATTTGTATAAAAAATTTATAAAATGAATTAGGTCAAAGAAAAACTCCTTTGACAACATATTTACCGAAACGATGTCCAAGTGGAAGCCATTTTGGTAAATTTTAAAAAGGATTAATAAGCATGTGGCACATTTTTAATGGTTCTCTCGTGACTTCACAGGAAGTCACCATCAAGAAAAACCAATTGTAAATTTAGCGTCGTACATAAACAGTTTGATAGACTTGTTTCTTTCAAAAGATGATATAAAGGAATCTTAATTAATATATATCACATTAATTAATGAACTCCAATAAATTTTCTCTCGCTCCATATCTGACATGTTATATTGTTAGACTTAGATTGTCAATCATGAACGATAATCACATAAAAAATAATAAAAAAACCATATGCTCACGAGCAAAGATTGAAATTGTGATATTCATGTCAGATTTTTGACAAGAGTCTTAAACAAATGAAAACTATTTGATTGGGTGTGAGAATCTCGGAGTACAATTAGTAGATGATTTATTCTTTGGTGAAATAAAAAATAAATAAAAATGTAAACAATTAGTTTGTAATTGGTTCAATATATATAATATTTCTACATTATTGATCATTTTATTATAAATATACTATAATATTATTGATCATTTTATTATAATTTCGTGATACAGTCGGCGAGCGAATTTAGCTACAGCTGTTATACGTTGCACCTCACGCATCTAATTTCAAATTTTACGAAGCCTGAGAGTGAAAATGAATCCTCTGGTCCACAAGAATGATGCAATGGTTATGAAAGTGATGTGAGCTTTTTGGGTCTATTTAAACAACACTCTCCACAGCTCAAAACCCAACTCTGCATATCCACTATTATTTCTGCTTCCTTTCATGTCCACATAAATCGCTCTCTCTCTCTCTAGATTTCACTTCTGCAATTTGAGGCTATTTTTCTAGGCAACTGTCCAGTCTCTGTCTCTGTCTCTAAGAAGATGGCTGACCGGAGAGCTGAAGATAATGCTGTCGTCTCCGGCCAACCCCAGAAAACCATAGCAGACTTTGATCCCCCGGGGAAGCCAAAGAGAAACAAGTACGCCTTTGCTTGTGCCATCTTGGCTTCCATGACTTCCATCTTGCTTGGTTATGGTAAATATGCTTAAAACTTCAGCTTCTATTTTTTTTTTTGGGTTCCAGGGAAGCGTTACCTCATACCTGGATAATTACTCTTAACCACTAAGTCTGATACTTCAATTATTAAAGCAATCTTAATTTTGATGTGTTTTTTTTTCTTCTTTCTCTATGTTCTTTTGCGTTAAAGAAATTAATGGAGACTGATTAATGTTATTTCCAAAAAAATGGGAAACACTGTTGGAAGCTTTTATGTTTGTTTTTGTTTTTAGAAAGTTTCTAGACAAAGCTGCCTCCATGCATGTGTTGATGTTGCTGGTTTTCTGTACAGATATTGGTGTGATGAGTGGAGCTGTAATCTACATAAAAAAGGACCTCAAAGTCAGCGACGTAGAAATTGAGGTTCTCGTCGGTATTCTGAACCTTTACTCCCTCATCGGCTCGGCCGCAGCTGGCAGAACTTCCGACTGGATCGGTCGTCGGTACACCATAGTCCTCGCTGGAGCCATCTTCTTCGCCGGAGCTCTCCTCATGGGATTTGCCCCCAACTATGCCTTTCTCATGTTCGGCCGGTTTGTCGCCGGAATTGGCGTCGGCTACGCCCTCATGATCGCTCCGGTCTACACCGCCGAGGTCTCTCCGGCGTCGTCCCGTGGGTTCCTCACATCTTTCCCAGAGGTTTGTTTCTTTGTTTCTTTTCTTCCTACTTTGTTTAACCACAATCTTGGATATTATCTTCAAGAAAGCTTAGCATATACTTTTCGATTTTACCCAAGTATCCAATGATTTCTTTGCTTTTAAATTTGGAGGTGGTTGGGACTTGGGAATTTTCGTTTTGGGTTTTGGGTTGAAGGTTTTGAGAAGTTTGGTTGGAAACTTTTTAGACCATGTTAAAAGTATTTTCATATCATAACAAAAATAAAAGAATTTTTCTTGTTTGGTTTATAAAAGTGCTTATGAGCTTATAAAAGCACTTTTCATGTGCTATGGAAAAACTCAAATATGAAATCATATTTAATAGGGTAACGTTTGTTTGTTTTTGTAACAAATCACTTTTCTTGTGAAATGTAAATTAATTTTAATAAAATATTTAATTGATCAGTTTCTCTTTTTTTAAATAGGTGTTTATCAATGCTGGGATATTGTTCGGCTACGTGTCCAATTATGGCTTCTCAAAGCTCCCAACTCACTTGGGATGGCGGCTCATGCTCGGTGTGGGAGCCATCCCCTCTATTTTCCTAGCCGTCGGCGTCTTAGCCATGCCCGAGTCGCCTCGTTGGCTCGTCATGCAGGGTCGGCTCGGCGACGCCAGGAAAGTCCTCGACAAAACCTCAGACTCCCTAGAAGAGTCCAAGCTTCGGCTAGGCGAAATCAAAGAAGCCGCCGGCATCCCCGAACACTGCAACGACGACATCGTTGAGGTCAAGAAGCGCAGCCAAGGCCAAGAAGTGTGGAAAGAGTTGCTCCTTCGTCCAACACCGGCCGTCCGTCATATTTTAATGTGTGCCGTTGGTTTACACTTCTTTCAGCAAGCGTCAGGTATAGACGCCGTCGTTTTGTACAGCCCAAGGATCTTTGAGAAGGCTGGGATCAAAGGCGCCGACAGAATCCTACTCTGCACCGTGGCCGTAGGATTCGTCAAGACCGTTTTCATCTTGGTAGCCACGTTTCTGCTCGATCGGATCGGACGACGTCCGTTGCTTCTAACTAGTGTGGCCGGCATGGTATTCACGCTTGCAAGTCTCGGTTTGGGCCTTACGATTATCGATCACAACGAGGAGAAGATCATGTGGGCTATTGCTTTATCCTTGACCATGGTATTAGCATACGTCGCGTTCTTCTCGATCGGGATGGGCCCCATCACATGGGTCTACAGCTCTGAGATCTTCCCGTTGCAGCTACGTGCTCAGGGTTGCAGTATAGGAGTGGCCGTGAACAGGGTGGTGAGTGGGGTCCTCTCGATGACTTTTATTTCTCTGTACAAGGCCATCACAATTGGCGGGTCCTTCTTTCTTTTTGCGTCAATTGCAGCGGTTGGTTGGACGTTCTTTTTCACAATGCTCCCAGAAACACAGGGTAGAACCCTTGAGGACATGGAAGTCTTGTTTGGAAAATTCTACAGGTGGAGAAAAGCCAATGCACTCCTCAAACAGAGGAAGCAAGTTGGTCATGGTGATGGCAACAATAATCCCAACAACCCTGAAATCCAATTAGGAACAAAAGGGCTAGCTAATTAGATTATTAGTCAATCCACTTGATGGTAGATATATAGAGTACTCTTTTGTGGAAAAGTTATTGTATGCTTCAGCTATGTAATTTACAAGTACAAGTATTTCTTCTCTAAATCGGCAAGTAAAAGATGAAAGGGTTTTCGACAAAAGAAAGGAAAAAAGAGTTTGTAAGCAATCAAGAAAAACAAAGTTCAGATCAAATTAATTAGATATATGTATTGTACAAGTTTGTGCTTCAAAAATATGTTTTCCATTTGCAACTTTTATTTGTACTTTTCCAAAGCAATGAGAATAGGGCCACAATCGACCCATGATATAGATATTATTAATGAATTAATTATAATATAAAATGATATGCATATGAATGCTGACAACTTATGATATAGACTTGTGATTTTGACACCCAAACCACCACAAAACATGTTAGTTGAGGCAAATTTCGTGTCCTATTAAGAACTGTTACTTGCACTTTTGCTTTTCTTATATGAGTCAAATTTTTGTGGTACAATATGAATTAATTTTGATTTCGTTTCTCCAAGTAATTATCATCCTCAAGAATAAGTTCTAACTAACAATGTTATATAAATAAATTTCTTCCAAGCACGAATAAGTTAAGAACACATCATGTTTCAATTAAAATCAAGGAATCCGGTAGAGATATGGTGAAATCGTACAAACTCAGATGAATATTCTGACAAAAAAAAATCTAAAAAATGCATTATTCGAAAACAAAGAAGAGATAATAGGACAGAGGGGTGGTTCTTCTTATATATGCATGTGATTATGTACGGGTGTGATAAGAATTTCCGTAGCCGATGTAAAAATTAGAAACGAAAAAGAAAACAATAAAAGACCAAGTGGATCAATTGTATTTTTTTAAAAATACATTCCTGGAAGAGGGAAAGGACAAACAACATTAATTGGGGAGAAAAAATGAAGGCTATGTGAGCTGCATTTTGATTATGGTGGTATATATGATAGTTCCTTTGATGTTGATGTTGGTTAACTTTTTCTTCTCTGTTTGTGTCTACTTTTTCTTTTTTGGTATAATTTTCTGCTTAAAATATGTGGTCCATTCTATTTTTAGGTGCATACATTGTGTAAATTTATGTGGTTGATGTGATTAATTGCAAGTGGACAATATCGTTCAAATTAGTATAGTAGTAAATAGAGTATCGTTCCAATATGGATCAAGTTAATCTATTAAATACTAGAGTGATTTATTTCTAAATATATTTGAATTAAACGATAAGAGATTTATGATGATTAAAATCTAATTAAGCAAGTAAAATAAATTGAGATTAAGTAAATAATGTAAAAGATGAAAACAAAGATGATGAAGCACTAGGACACCGATTTCACCTAGCTAATCCTACCCAAATCCTTCTAGTTTGTCAATCTTAATTATCTAATAAGTTGACAATCGTTTTCCCTTACCTTACCAATATTCTTTTTCGAGTTATATTAGTTGTGTTCCGTACTGTTAATTAGACCTGGCGAACGGGTCATGTTAACGGGTTTCAGGTCGTGTTCGTGTTAACACGTTAAGTTAACGGGTGACAAATACTAGACCCAAACACGACCCGTTACAATTCACAAATATCCGACACGACCCGTTAATAATAAACCGAAAATAAAAACAAAAAAACAACTATCACTGTCATCGATTCTGAGCCCAGCCAACAACCCCTTATCTCTGTCCTCTCCCCCAATTTCCATCTCATAATCACCATAACCAACCACCACTCAAAAGTCAAAACCCCAACACACATGGATGGACAAGGAAGAAGTTCTTCACTGGTTCTCAACTTTTACATCCATAGAAAAGAAATTTGGATTCTAAAAAGAGAGAGAAGGAAATATACTCATGAGAAGGAAACACAGAGAGAAGGAAATATAAAAAATGTAAAGAAGAAGAAAACTGGGGAAACAAGAAGAAGAAGAAAAAAAAAATAGAGAGGAAGAAGAAAATTGTGCTAGGGAAGAAGATGAAAAAAAAGGAGAGGAAAAACAAAGAGAGAGAGAAGAATAAAAAAAAAATAAAGGATAGAGAGAGAAGATTAAAAAACAAAGTGCAGTTGGGTGGGTGTTTTTGTTTTTTTAATATGAATTATTATACAAAATTACAAAACTACCCTCCTTAACGGGTGGATAATGAATATTCGCGAATGAATTCGACACGACCTGTTAACTTAACGAGTGGATAACGGGTTCACCGGTTTTCAACTTGACCCGTTAAGCTCAACCCAAATACTGATAATTTCGAGCGAATTCATATCGTGTTAACGGGTCGTGTGCAACATTGCCAGGTCTACCGTCAACCCACTCTATTCCTAGTTATAGATTTAAATGGCTAAGAACCCATTAAGATTTGTGGAAAACATTAAAGACTACACAAACCATAACCTAATCTTTCGAGCCGACTATGTAATTTATGCTACTTGTTACAAGAAGCTTTTTATTAGGAATCTCCTTCCGGTCTTAACCCAATTCTTCCAATCATGCAATTAGTGGCCAATTAATTGAAAGCATTAAAAACAGTAACAAGGACTCAACATGTATAGATAAATAAAATTAACAATATCAAAGAATTTGAGTATTCATAGCTAGGCTACATCGTAGCCCTAGTAAAAGAAATTAGTTCATGAAGGACTTATTGAGAATCATGATGGTTGATGAAGACATGGAAGGCACCAAATTCTCCAAGTAGAACGCCAAAGGTTGAGCAAGCTATCTTTGTATTCTCCTTTGAGTGTTTCGGCTATGAGTATGAATGTGTGGAATTTGATGGTGGATGAGGCTTTGATTAATGGCCTAAACTCTCTATTTATAATACTTTTACAAATCCTACCTATCTAAGGTATAATTACAATTATTATAAAAGTATGATTCCTTTTAATATAGGGTCTTATTTATTTCTCCTTGTTTGACTTGGTAAGACTTGAACAATCTTGAATTAGGAAATTTGACAACACTCCTTGCAACAAAAGGAATGACTTGGCTTCTTTTTAATTAATCTTCAATCTTCATCTTCTTGCCCCTTTTTACCTTAATTTCTCATATTTCACAATTCCTTCACAAATCTCACAAAACCAATTAAAACAACCAATTTAATCCAAAGAAATTAACAAATAAATAAGTAAATGCGGCATAAAATATAGGCTTATCAGTGGTAAATATAGCATTACTCGTTGCTTTAATTTATCATTTAGTTGTGTTTTTTTGTGGCTGCTCTCATTTACTTTTTTGAATCTTATCATAGCTTTTATAGACTTTATTATCTTGTGCAAATCACAATCAGTCGAGATTGTGATTTTGAAATAATTGGATGTGAAAAGGGGCCAAATTTCTTTTATTGTTTTCAATTTCATTCTTTGAAAGGACCAACTGATCAAGCATTGCAACACTCGATTTTCTTAAATTGTGGTCATCAAATAATGTGAAAAGTGGCTTGAATAAGTTGAGAGTTTTTTTTTGAAAAGATGATGGGTTTTATTAGAAAATCAAAGCATTACAAGGATAAAGCATGTATAGAGTGGCCTCGTTAAAACCTCTATGAGGAAAACCCAATGGGATAAAACCCCAAGAGAGGAAAGAATACCACACACGCCAAGACTACAAGAGAGTCAAGCAACAGTACATTCAAAAGAGTCCTCATTTAGACAATCCTGTAACCAAAGAGGTGGGTCAGAAAACTAAAAAGCTAAGACCTTTTGACCAAGACTGAAGCGCACAAGACGATCCGCCACTCCGTTAGCTGTATGGGGAACAAAGCGGGCCAAGTAGGAGGAGAGCAAGGCAAGGGGCCATCTGATATCTTCGACGAGAGCCCCTTATGCAACATAACAGGGATCATCTTGAAAGATCAGATGGCTGGCGGTCGAAGAGTTAGACTCAATAATAAGAGGCGTGAGGGAAGCATCCACTGCAAAAGAAATACCAATTTTGAGAGCACACAACTCAGTAGCCAGGATTGACAGCAAGCTAGGAGCATGCATTGCTATTGCCCCACAAAGACGACTGTAGGAATCTCTGACCGCTACTACGACCCCACATAAACCAGAACTCAAGTTAAGTGCACCATCAACATTGAGTTTAAAATGACCATGAGGGGGAGATTGCCAGTTTTTATTAGGAATTGGCAAAGAAGACCACCTATGATGGATTAATAAAACCTTATGATACTCAACATTATAATTCTTTGCACTAAAAACTATTTGATCAGGGGCAAGACAAGAGAACCAAACAAAGTTGCATTTCGGGCATTCCATAAGAACTATAGAGTAATAGTAAATAAAGAGTGTTGTGAGCCAGGGAGGATATCCTATATAGCCAATAGCCAGATTGTAGCATCATTATAGGATAAAGTGGCGAGAAGTAAAGCCCAACCCATTAGGCCCAAAACAGAAGAATTGATCGTGCAATCGTGAAAGCATGCATCATAGTTTTAGTCGGACTCATACAACGAAAGCAAGTAGTATCTTGGACTATTTTCCGTTGAAGAAGCACTTAGCGAGTAAGGAGAGCATTGTGGGAGAGACGCCAGAAGAAATGTTCCATTTTTTGTGGAACTTCGAGCTTCCCTAGATGCTTCCATAACTGTTGAGATGCGGAAGAGGAAGACTAGAACATAGACAAAGAGGCCATCTGAATTTGAAATTCCAAAGTAGTCCAATATCCACTCGTAATTGTATACCGACCATTATGAGTAAAATGACAAATACAACGATCACCAGTATTGCAACTCAGAGGAATATATAGAATGAGTTTAGCTTCAGGGAAGGTGATTAAACGACAGATCTCAGAATCATTCCAGTGACCACTAGCAGTAATAAAAGCACTGACTTTGGAATCCACAGGGAGACAGGGAGAGGATTGAAAAGTAAATGTAAGATGGTGAGGTACCCACTGATCACTATAGATGTTCACAAGTCGGCCATCACCTATATGTCATTGAAGACCATGCGAGAGGAGTTCACGACCCCATAATATCGACTGCCAGGTTAAAGAAGGTGTCGAACCCCCTTGGGTATGCAGAAAATCAGAATCTGAAGAGCATCCGAGCAATGAGGGAATTGGAAAATTCCAGGAGACGCCACCCTTTTTTGGTAAGCAAAGCTTGATTAAAACAAACAATTCTCGAAAACTAAGACCTCCTTTAGTCTTATGCCTGCTCAGAACCTTCCAAGTCTTCTAATCCTTTGGACCACCAATAACAAGCCAAAATATTGTCAATTTCAGAACAAAAGCCAGCTGGTAGACGAAAGACACTCATAGAATAGGTAGGCATCGCCTGACACACTGCCTGAATAAGCACCTCCTTCCCAACTTTAGAAATAAGCTTACCTTCCCATCCTGAAATTTTCTTCCAAACGCGGTCTTTGATAGCTCGGAACATATATTTTTTATTTTTTTCGACTATAGTAGGAAGACCCAAATATCATTCATGGCAAGGAACGACCAATATGGTTGAAATCAGCTACCACACCACTCCTATTAAGAATTTCTAAACGGAGCTGACATATATCTAAACTAATAATACTCTAGTAACGTTGATAGAATAAAGTTGGCATCCCATTAGGACCAGGAGCTTTAGTTGGCCTCATAGATTTGATAGCAACTTCCACTTCCTCTCGAGTGAAAAGTAGAGACAGATACCGTGGAGTTATTTGAGAAACTCAGGTAGTAACAGCCTCAAAAATTTCATTACTCATAGTTGTGCTTGCGGAAGAAAATAGATGATCATAATAGTTGGGAAATACGGCACCAATCTTCACGAGATCACTCTATAATACTTTATTAGCATTGAAAAATCTATGCCACAGAATTAATTTTGGCTCTGTGATTAGCAATCTTATGAAAATAGGAAGTGTTACGGTCACCAGCTTGCAGCCAATTGACACGAGGTCGTTGGCGCCAATAAAGTTCATTGAGTTCTAGTAACCGGCCAAGCTCGTTTGCAACTAATTTCTTGCTCTGTAGAATGGCTTCAGAGGGGGCAATAGTTTGAAAGGAAGCCAAAGAGGTATGCAGAGACTAAATGTTAGAGTTCATATGACTGCATTTTTGACATTTCCACTGCGAGAGGCATTTTGCATAGATAGCATGATTAGTCGTCGAAGATTCCTAACATGGGCCACTTTTTTGGTCCATAGACAGAATCTCATTAAAGTCACCACAACACATCCATGGACTAATATCCACCTGTCTCAAACGGCAAAGAAGCTTCCAAGAATGAATTCGTCGAGTAGGGTCAGGATGACCATAGAACCCAGTAATTCGAGTAACAAAGGAATTAGGAAAGGTAACCCGAGCATCAATATGTCCTGAAGAGGATGAGAGCAACACAACCTGTAAACCAGTCTTCCAGAGAATACAAAGACCACCATAGAGCCCCTCATGGGGAACATAGAGGACTCCACCCACACCAAGTCTCCAGACCAAGCTGCCCATCTGAACAATAGTCATACGAGTCTCAGTAAGGAAAACAATATATGATGTTTTGTCCTGTAAGAGGTTTATGATATTATGGAACGTATAGTGGTTGCCAAGCCCCACACGTTCCAGTTTAACATAGACATAGCAGAGACCATAATTTCCACTCTAATCACCGAGCCAAGCCAAACAAAAAAAGCCACAACATGCGAATGAGAAGGACAAAGACAAAAGAGCAAAAAAACCACTAGCATGCTTAGGAAAACACCAACAAAGACCTAGAGTCAAAGATAATGAAAATAGCAGATAGTTGGCGTGAGAAAGACACAAGGGTAGAGAGCCCTAATTCCGACCGTGCTCGCAAGCAATACAGACCAAACCCAGTGAAATCCCAAGGGGCCAGTAGATGAACAACTACGATGAGCCCAAGTGGACAAGGGAGAGACAAAACCAGTCACTCATGGCGAGCTGTGAGGCAAGAAGGTGAGATGACGAGGAGACTTATTGCTGAGAGAGAAGGAGTGACGATGACTAGATATGTGACGGTGACAGCCGACGTTGAGGAGAAACCCTAGATATGATGTGTGGCTCTCTTCGCGTAGCAGGAGAGCGACCCTGAGCGTGTCTTTTAATAAGCTGAGAGTTATAATTTATGAATTTCTCTTGGCAAGTATTTGTTTTGCGGAAATCAATTCCAATGTTTTTTTTCCGAAGAGATGAGATCTTTCTTATATTTGATAATGTTGGAAAAATAAGTAGAAAATATTAGTTTATTTATGCTCTCATCTTTGATTTGTGCATGAATTAGAAATTTTTTTATTCAGTTTTATAATTTATAATTATACTCCTAAATTATAAATATGAAAAATATAATTAATACTTGCCCTTGCACATAGAGGTGCCAAATGGATTGGGTTAGCCCAAACACAGTATGACTTCGGCCCAATTAAGTAAGGCTTGAGACGACACGACACATATCTTTGGGCGGGCCTAGCAATGTACTTTTTTAAACTTGAATAACAGTATAATCCTTTTCTATTTTAAAAAAGTCATTGGCCTCTTTTTCCAACAAATAATAAATCTTGTTATACATAATTTTCCAACAAAAAATAAATCTTGTTAGACATAATTGTAAAAAAAATATTACAAAAAAATGTAATAAATAAATTTAGCATGGCGTGTGTCCATACCAGTTCGTTTAGTTGTCCAACGTGACCTTGGCCACGTCCCATAAGGGCTCGGTGTCAAATTTAATGATTTTTATAAATGGACAGGCTCAACTCGTTCCGTTTATTAATGAGACAACTCAAAACAGGTCAGCCCAACCCATCACGTCCCATTTGACACTTCTTAGTTATGCATGAGTTGCCTCGTTGGCTAATCATGCATGGTGGGCTCAGTGACACAGCCAAATGCTGGAATCCCTAAAAATTGGAACGACGACGTTGTTAAGGTTAAGAAGCACAACGAAGGCGAAGTCGTGTGGAAAGAGCTTCTCCTTTATCCAACGCTAGTCGTCCGTCATATTTTAATCTTAACCATTGGTTTGCACTTCTTTCAACAAACCTCGGGCGTCGACGTCGTTGTTTTGTACAACCCAACAATCTTAATGAAGGCTGGGATCACCAACTCAGACAAAAAGCTACTCTGCACCACAGTCGTAGGATTCGTCAAGACCATTTTCATCTTCATCTCCACGTTTATGCTCAATTAGATCTTACAGTGTCAGTTGCTTCTAACTAGCTTGGCTGACATGGTAGTTTCTCTCACATCTCTCGACGAGAGGATCATGTGTGTCATTGTTTTGTGCTTGACCATGGCATTAGCGTACTTCGCATTCTTCTAAATCGAGATGGGGCACATCACGTGGGTCTACAACTGCAGTATAGTAGTGGTCATGAGCAGGTCAGTGGGAGTCCTCTCAATGAGTTTTATTTTGTTGTATAAGGGCATCACAATCGGTGGGGCCTTCCTCTTTCTTTTTTCCTTTTTTTTTTTCTCGAGAGAATTGCAGCATTTGGCTAGGTCTTCTTTTGTCCAATGCTCTTGGAAACACAGGGTAGAACCCTTGAGGATATGGAGGTCTTGTTTGGAAAATTCCATTGGTGGAGAAAAACCAATGCACTATTCAAGTAGAAGAAGCAAGTTAATCATGTTGATGGCAACAACAATACCAACCCTCATATCCAATTAGAAACAGAAGGGGTAGCTAATTAGATTAGTGAATGCACTTGATCATGGTAGTATATTGTGGTGGAAATATAGGCTCTTTTGTGAAAAGATTATTGTATGCGTCAGTTATATGTAATTTGAAGTACACACATTCCTCCTTATCTATAAAAGATTAAAGGGCTTTTAACCCTAGAAAAGAGAGGAAAGAATTGGTAAGCAATGAAGAAAACAAAGTTTAGATCAAATTAGATGTGTATTGTACAAGTTTGTGCTTCAAATCTATGTTCTATTTGCAACTTTTTATTTTTTATTTTTTTTGTGGTTGCAAAAGCAATGAGAATAGAGCTTACAATTGACATATGACAGAAATTATTGACGAATAATAATAATCTAGCCATTTTCTATTTAACAGTACTTCAAATAAAGTCATTAGCCTCTTTTTCGGACAAATAATAAATCCTTTTAGTATATACATAATTGTAAAATAATTGAAATGAAATTGTAAAAAACTTGTATATCTCTTGTTGTGTATATCTATTTTTCTCTATTTTTACGATCACACATGAGGAGAGATAGAGAGATATGCATCAAGATGGAGGTAAGTTTTTCTCCAATGTAGCTTTATTGGATATTTGTGTCTACAAAGGTCTATGGGTTATGGCTAAATGGAAGAAGTTTTAAGAATGGATTGACAATGAGAGGATGAAAGATGCTTTTCGGCGCCTATGAATACGTTGTTTTTTAGACTTTATTTGCCCCTACAATTTGTGTGCAAATGGGTTAAGCAAATAAGTCTTGTGGATACAATGAAGCCTAGTCTAATAAATATATGTTGTTAGTCTTGCACAATCAAAGACAACCCCAAATACACTTTAGAATTATAAAAAAAAACGTACTCAAGAATTCCTAGAGGCTAAATCTGCAGAAAATAACTTCTACATGTTTTTACTTTTGTGAAACTAGATGGAGAATAGTTGGGATTGAACTTTGATCTTTCTTAGATCTTTCTTGGATTATTTCCATATCTTTGTTGTTGTATATTCATCTCTATTCATAGAGGAATTGGTTTATTTTCTGAATTGGTTTAACTCCTAATTCAGAAACTATACATCTGTTTGATTGTACCACTTCAATGAGGACACTTTTCTTCATGAAGAAAAGTGTCTTTATGTTTAAATCATGTATATGAAGTGTTTCTAACTTTCATATACATAATTCAAACATTTAGGCATCAAGAGGCATACCACATGACTGAAGAGGTGCTTCAAAATCACACCAAGACACCAACCAACTGGTCATTTTTCTCGACCAACCAGTCATCTTTGTATGAGATGAAGTTTGTAGCTTATGCCTGAAAATGACCGGTCGTTTTGTTTTAGATTCTAATATTTTTGAAAATCTTTAACATGTTTTCGGGGAGCCATATTAATCATTAATTCCTAACAAAAAAAAGTTAATTATTAATTTATTACAAATGGTTGAGGGGGAAAGTTAGGTTGGGTTCTTCCTACAACCATTTGCAGCAAAAGTGGCACTACAGGTTGAATTTTGAAACATATCACCTTCATGAAAATGATTACAACCCTAAATTTAAGAAAGAGAGTTTGGGTGAGCATTGTGCTAGTTAGGTCTGGTCATGTTCATCAAGATTTATGGAGTTTTGACATATGTTGTTACTATACTTTAAAATTTCTCTTAATCACGTCAACTACAAATCTCTTGTTAAATTTAATTGTTTTGTTTATGAAGTTCGACATGAATAATAATAATAATAATAATATAGAATCAATTGCAAGTTGGTTAGAGCGAATGTGATCCCTACTTTGCATCTGAGTTCGAATCCCCTTTCTGTATTTTAGATTAGATTAAAGTATAATATCATTTTTATTATTAAAAAAAAGATAAAAAATCAATTAGTTCAAATCTCTCATCAATTGATAAGAAAAGGAAAAAAAAGAAAATGATAGAGCTGTATATGTGTGTTGGTTTATTTATTTATTCATTATTTTTGGGCTAAGGCCTGCCAATTCACAGATAAAGGAATAAAAAAATAAAAAATTGTGCTGTTATCAGCTCATCAGACATGGGCTAAGTGCGCATTATTTTGGGCTTGGTGGGTGGGCATTAATTTGACCAAAAAAAGACATGGGCTTGGTGGGCGTTATTTTGGTGTTTTTTTTAATATTTCTGAAGAAGTTTTGATGGGCTTGGTCATATATATCCTGGACTGCAATTTTAGGTGATAAATAGCAGTATTGCAAAACCATAGTTGTAAGAGTAACTTCAAATATATATATATATATATATGTTCTCTTTTTTTAAAAAAAAAAAATCAAAAGAGAAAAGCTTTTATTCAGCAAAGGACAAGAAAAACTTATATATCACGGGAATAGTACTGTTTTGTTATTCCCAATTAATCATGTTCCACTGTGAGTGATAATTTTTTTACATAACAGCACGTAATTGTTTGAGAATAACAAAATAATGTTATTCTGTGACATGCAAGTTCTACACGTGAATGGCACGACTGCCAAAAGATTACAAAAACAAAATGCAACACTGGCCAATTTAAAACCTTACTTTCATTATAATAAGAATAAAATTAAACGATCCAATTTTGCTTCAATCAACACTTCATTTCTTTCTTTATTCTATGATTTAAGTTTGGATAATATCGTGATTTAAGTTTGGATAATATCGATTTCAGAGATCAATTGAAAATGACAAGGTTTGAAACAAGACAAAATAAATGACGGGGGAAATTGGCAAGTTCCAAGGAACATTATTCTCTTTGTGGATTTAACATTAAAACAAATGATAATGAAACTTTTCTTCTCCGCCATTTATATTTTGGACGACAAAATGGCGGATGTCTTTCCGTTTTCAAATTCCTTTCTACAATAAGAAGAAGAGATGGATGCGTTTGACCTTCAAATGTCATTCCTTCCAAGCTCTGAAAAAGAACTATTTCATAGAGAACTAGTGAAGATTGCGCCAAATTTACTCCTTGATCGTTTTAAAAGAAAGGGACTTTGAATTGAGCTACGTACCAATGGTGAGATCATAACTTGTACCATGAGTGGTTAATCTTATGTACTTTTTTTTTTTTAATTTTTAATTTTATAATAAAGAACTATAAGTTTTTTTTTATTTAAAAAGGGCACTGTTTTACCCTTGGAACGGACGCTCATCTTACTTTACCTCCTCAAATTAAACCTCTAGAATCTCTAAAAATTGATGAAATTTTCTCACTTTACCACTTCCGTCCATTTTTTGCCCACAAACCGTTAAGTGTGCTGACGTGGCATGAGTATATTAGTAATTTTAGCTATTAAAAAACTTTAAAATCAAATATAAAAATTGATTTTAAATTTTAAATTTTGTTAGGGTTAAACAACCCCCTCTTCCCTTTCTTCCCCTCCCCATCATCTAACCAATCCTTACCTCCATTATCTCCTGGAGAAATTATACAGTGATACGGTACTACCACGTGGCAGTGCCAGGTGGTAGTACGGACCAATAGAATAATGACATATGGCATAGCAGTTATTAGAGAGAGACAGCTTTTCATCCAGTACGAATGTTAACGCCGTTTACTCTCTTCCTTTTTTTCTTTATTTTTTTGTTTCTTTCAAAGCAAAGAACAGATAAACCCTGGTGTAATCAAAGTCTGCGCCACTTTTCAGAGAAAAAGAACACCTTTTTTTCAGCCAGAAAACTATGGATCTCCTCTTTTTCTTACGGTCTCTATTGATTTTGTTTCCCTATTTTTGCAAATCTTTTCTTCTTTTTGTCCAATTTTTGCACTCTATTTCCTCTTTTTTTTCCTTGTTAATTCCTCGATTTTGTTTTGGACGAAGACTTATGTGAGATCTCATCCCAGGCTACAACTCCTCTTCTCCAAGTTTGAAAAGTAAGGCTACCTTCCATTTTGTGAGATTTTCTCACCAGTTTTCCAACTAGACTCTCTGTATTCATTTATTTCTGGTAGTCTTTTTGGTTTAAGTTTCTTCAACAAAATTTCGAATTTGAATCTTTTGTCCCCTCCGAACACTAAATCCAGTTCTCATAGCATAACTATTGTAGAGATTATAAGCTTCCTCTTCAGTGGACACAACTTTTCCAAGCAAATCTTCTTGGAAACTTTCCATACGATTGACGATCATTGGATTTTCTTCTTCACTTTCAATATCAATAACTACTTGCACACGCCACAACATCATTTTAAAAACAAAACAAACAAAAACTAAGAGTATAATTGTTGATAAAATACTTATTAACAAGTACATCTATGTGCTACTCGAAAAAAAAAAATTTAATTCATGCAAGCAGCCAAGTTAAGGAAATAGACATGCAAAAAGTAATTACACTATATATGTGCAACTAACTAAATGTGTGAATCTAGTTCCACTTTATCAGAATACTAAAAAGAACAACCTACAGAAATCAACAAAAAAAATTGGATTCTGCAATAATCGGAAACAACATGCAGAAAGTAGAAAAAAAAAATTCTGTATAAAGCATAGGATTGTTTGATTGACTTACCATTATCCATTTTTGTCTGAGGCTAGTCCTTTGGTTTTTTAGGGCGGCTGGTGGTCTTTTCCTTCGACTGCAAAAGTAATTTCTGAACGTTGGTGCAGACTCCAATGACAATTCACGTGCTAGGGTTAGTTTTGCTTTCAAAGAAACAAAAAAATAAAGAAAAAGAGGAAGAGAGTAAACGGCGTTAACATTCTTACTGGATGAAAAGCTGTCTCTCTCTAATAACTGCTATGCCAGATGTCATTATTCTATTGGTCCGTACTACCACATGGCACTGCCACGTGGTAGTACCGTATCACTGTATAATTTCTCCATCTCCTGGTCACCCCCATCCCCAAAGCACCCAGCCCAACCTCGCCACCCCGCCACCCCACTCCCCCTTCCTCCCTCTTGCCTCCCCTCTTCCCTTTCCTTTAATTTCATTTAAAAAAAACCCCAATTGAATCTGATGGATTGAGGCCATCAAACAAAATTAGGGTCGGGGTTGCGTATGATGATGATGATGGAGTTGGCTAGAGTGGATTGCTTCATGGGAGGGGATGAGGGTAGTGGTTTGGGTTGCTGTGTAAGTTGGTTGTGTTGAGTAATATCAGGGAGCGTTGGGTTAGGGAGGAAAGATTGAGGTGTAGAGAGAGAGAGAGAGAGAGAGAGAGAGAGAGAGAGAGAGAGAGAGAGAGAGAGAGAGAGAGAGAGAGAGAGAGAGAGAGAGAGAGAGAGAGATGGGAGAGAAATAGGGATGGGATGGGGTGAGGTGGGGGTGTAATGAGGGTTGGGTTAGGGAGGAAATGGGAGAGAAGAGAGAGGCAGATAGAAGAGAGAAGATAAAGGAGCTAAAATTATTAAAATGCCCATGCCACATCAGCACACTTAACAATTTTGTGGACGAAAATGGACAAAAGTGGAAAAGTGGAAAAGTTTTAGCAATTTTTATAGATTCTGGGGGTTCAGTGAGAAAATTTCAGTTTCATGGGGTAAAGTGAGACCAAGCGTTCGTTCTAGAGTTACTGTGTGGCCCGATCAGCTATGAGAAAAAAGATGTTGTTGCGTCCATTCCATGTTGAAGATCTAGCCACAGTAGATTTCACAATAGTAAGTAAAACTTGTTACTTTATTACTTTGGATTCGCAATGTCCTCAGTTTCGTAATGATTTGGATCCTCTACTTGAATTTTACCTTATGATCCTTCTTGTTTGTTTTATGATGTGGAAGCAACCAACGTGAAACTCTGTAATTGCCATGATATAGTCACAGTCTTTTGGCCCACATGCACAAGGATTTGGCTCAAGTTGTCAACCTTCGACATACTTGCTAAGAGGGGAAGATGTCAGGTTGCGTTGGGTTCGTGTTTAGCCGGTGCGATACTATGATTTCGTTTGTTTGACGCTATGGCTCTATTCGAGTTGACTAGGAGGATGTGGAGCGGTGGTACTGCTTCTGAGTTTGTTTTAGTCTAATAATTTTCAGGAACTCTTTAAGAGTTTGTTGTGGTTTGTTTTCTATTTAGGATGTTTAATTTCTTTTTAGTTTTCGGCTTTCAATACTGATTCGCCATTTCTTATTGCGTGGTGGATCTATATTGCAAGATCGTGTACATGTGCTTATGGTTGCTGAACCAAGGATTTTAGTCATTTTTTGTATGATGCGTGGCCTAATTAATTCAACATGTTGTTGTATTTGGTCATTAGAGAAGATTTATCCATATTCAACACCATATTTGTTTTGTACTTTTGTTTATTCATCAATAATAACTATATCTCATTATTTTTTTAAAGGCTTAATATCACAAAACATCTCTAAGGTTTACGAAACTATCAGCTTGCATCCTTAATGTTTTTTTTGTGTCATTCGTGGTCCTCAAGGTTAGTATGTGTGATCACAAATGGTTCCTGCCGTTAGGTTCCGTAAAAAACTCCGTTAGTTTGCTGACGTGACATATATATATCACAAAACATCCCTGAGGTTCACGCATCTATCACAAATGGTCCATATGAATTTTTTTAATTTTTTAATTTAAAATTCATAAAATTTTGGTTTTCTTTTTTAAATTTTATGAATTTTAAATTATTTAAAAATATATATTGTATTTTAAATACATGTGACACTATATTATTGGAGATGTGGGCTCCAGATATATGCCACATCAACAAACTAATGAAGTTTTTTAAAAATAATTTAAAAATTATAAAACTTAGAAATGAAAAAACCAAGGGTTTAGGATTCATAAATGGTCCTCAATGTTAAAATCCTTCTATAAATGGTTTTTTAATTTTTAAATTTTATGAATTTTAAAATATTTTAAAAAAACTTCATTAGTTTGTTGATGTGGCATATATGTGGAGCCCACATCTTCAAAAATATAGTGTCACGTGTATTTAAAATACAATATATATTTTTAAATAATTTTAAAAAGAAAACCAAAATTTTATGAAATTTAAAAGAAAAAATTAAAAAAATTCGTAGGAACCATTTGTGATAGGTGCGTGAACCTCAGGGATGTTTTGTGATATATATATATATATATATATATATATATATATATATATAGTTGTGAGTGAGAGTGGAGTGTGAGTGTCATGCGTGGCATTGCTTGCTTTCACTGAACTAAGATTTCTGTAAGTTTTACTTTGTTTGTCAAAGCTTCCTCAGTCAATAATATTTTCAATTAATATTATTTTTTGAGTTATTTTTCGATACTCCTTCAAATTCTAATTTCATAAGCATAGTTTTCAGGTTATTTAAATTATGATTATATTGGTTTACATCTTTATATTTTAATAGTGTGCATTTACTCCATTCTAAATTTTTATTATCACTTGCTCCGATTCTTCAAAGCCTTCTTCTTCCTCCAAATTGAGTATCTAAGTCATCACCCCCATTAGATAAAGTCTTCAAGCCATTAAATACATAAATCAAACAAAAGTCAAGTCTTCCGCCTATAACTAGTTAAAAATCCTTTTTAATCTAGTTCTTCTAGATTATAGGTACTAGTCCCCTTCTGGTATCAGAGCCGTAAGAGTTGAAAGAATTGAGTCTAGGTGTGCTACTCATATCACCCAAGTGGCTGATTTAAGTCTTCTGAGTAAGCAAGTTCCCCAGTTATTCCAAACAGTTATCTTAAAGTTATCTGTTCCTTAGGGTCCCATCTCTCGAGAGTCTGAACCTAGAAGTCCAGGACCAAACAGTAAGTCCTAGAGAGTGGCCTGAGCGGTTGCAGCAGGAGATCGGTTAGAGAGAGAATGCCTTAGATTACAAGTACCTTTAAGTTAACCCTAGGAATTTCTATAGATCTTCTTTCTCTTGAGTCTTGAGTCAAATACTTGTAAGTATGAGTCGTCTATGTAGAACCAATTCAGTTAATTCTTCTAGTTCTAGAACCAGTTTGAGTCAAGTTCCAGACATAGTTAATGAAGAACAATTAGAATTTGAATCAACTAGTAGTGAGTTACACTGCAATGATTGGAATATACCTAAAGTCCCTAGTAAAGAAATTTATAAGCAAAAATGGTCAATTAATGCTTTTAAGTCAACTACACATATTAAGACAGTAGAACAAGTTTATGCCTTAGGTAAAGAACATGAAACATGCCAATTACTTAATCTCGAGTCAATTAAAAAGCATAAAAAAGAAGGTAATAATTTTCTGCATATAGGTTTAGTCCAAGTCGCAGTGAAACCCTTAACTAAGTTAGGTCTTAAAGCAGCAATTCTTTTAAGTTTAAGAGATGCCAGATTTAACGATTTCCAAGATGGAGCATTAGGAATCATTGAGTCAAGTTTATGCCATGGTCCAGTTCATTTTTATTGTTACCCAGATTTTACAGTAAGCCTAAGTGATCCCCATATATTAAAAGTTTTAACTTTAAATATTAAAACTCACGGTTATAATGTCTTACCAGGTACCCAACCTTTAGCTTTAATTTATAGAATTTATTACAAAGTTACAGGCACAAATATGAATTTCCAAGCCCTTAGTAAAAGCCCTAAGAATCAAACACTTTTAATCCAAAGTCATACGTCTAATGCTAATGTCACAGTTCCTCAAATGATTAGGTGGTCTGATGTCAGTTTACCCAAAGATTGGTTCTTAACTACTGACTGCCCCCCTAAGCCAATTCAACGTAGTCTAAATGATTTAGATTACATACAGCCTTATTTAGACGGTACAGTTAAAATCAGTTTCGATGGGCCAATTAAATCCACAGTTCAATTAGAACAGTTACCTACTCCTAGTCAATCCTTCAAGTTTCTAGCAAGACATTCGTCTGTGGAGTCATCCTCAATTACATAACGTGATTTAGAAGCCGATAAAGCCCTAATTGATTTTAAAATTAATGAATTAAGAAAAGCAAAACAAGTGGTCCAACCAAGTTACAATAAAATCCCTACTGCACCACCTGAGCCAATACAGCCTGAGTCACCCACTAAGTCAGATATGTTAGATGGTTCCACCTTCGAATTATATGATGCCCAATTAAGAGTTCTTAGTAAACCATTTAAAATCCATTGGTCAAAATTAAAGGCCCATTATTGTGCTCCTAAAAACAAGTTAAGGAAAGAAAATTATCACGTAACTTTCCCCGAAGACCAAAGAAAAATAATTTTTAATGGTTGGAAAGATTACATGAAAACCACTAAGTCAGAAACCTACTACCTAGACTACATAGAAAGTCATCATACAAGTCAAAAAATAAAGACTTTAACCCAAGAAAAATGGGAAAAAGAAGACAACACCAAAGTCATCTCCACACATCCTCCCGTAGAAACAATAGTCATTAATCACAAGAATGCTAAAGTCATTGCTAGTCCTTACAAAATCCCAAAATCAAAAGATGCCAATAAAATGGTAATAGAACAAAATAATTACACCAACACAAGGCTAATAGTCATAGGAAAACAATTAGATAAAATAGAAACCAAAGTCGATAAGTTAATCCCCCAGGAAATTACTCTAAAGCCTAAGAAAGAAAAACCTTTAGTTAAATTCCAAGAGTTAAAACCGGAGTCTTCCCTTAAAGTTAACCCAACAATGAGAAAAATTGAAGAAATGTTCAAAGAGTTAACCCCGGTTAAGCCAAAGCCAAATAAAGATAAAGATAAAGGAAAAGAAGAAGAAACCTCAGTTAGAGTTTTACAATTTGAAGTTAATTCTGATAGTGAGTCAGCTATGTCTTTAGAGTCAGTTTTGAGTCAAGAGTCAGAAACTAGTAATATCTCTAAAATTGAACCAGCCTTTAGTAATCTCCAAGTCAACCAGGATTCTCAAAGTCTTAAAGTTAGCAGGTTAACAGGAAAGGTCAACCCCACAAGCCTTACCAAAAATTGGTATCCTAAGCCTACGCCCCCAGATGTCCAGTTTAAAGAAAGAACCTAGAGTCAGTTTTCTGTATCTTCTGATAAGCTATACGAATGGAATATTGATGGCCTGTCTGAGCAGGAGATACTTAACAAGTTACAGCATATGTCTATGGTAGCCAATAGTCATGCCACAAATCACCAGTTAAAACAGTCAGAAATAGTTTCCCTTTTAGAAACAGGTTTCACAGGAACACTTCGTTTCTGGTGGGATAAACACCTCACAGAAGAAGCCAAACTAAGTATAATCCATGCCTATAAAATAAATGAAGATGGTTTCCGTATCTTAGATGAACGCCTAGGAGCAGGAATTGAAGGCGGAGTCAATGTCCTTTTATATACAATAATTGAGCACTTTATTGGTACGCCCAGTAGTATAACAGCTAGAATACATGATCAGTTAAGTAATCTTCGATGCCCTAAGCTAAGCGACTTTAGATGGTATAAAGATGTTTTCATTTCCAGAGTTATGTTAAGAGATGATAGTAATCAAGCCTTTTGGAAAGAAAAGTTTATTAACGGTTTTCCTAATCTATTTGCCCATAAGATTAGAACAGTCTTAAGCAATGAGTCCGGTCAAATTAATTACGATGAGTTAACCTATGGTAATATAATTAGTACAATTAATCAAGTCGGTATGAAAATGTGTGTAGATCTAAAAATAGGTAAATCAATCCAAGCCGACAGAAAAAATGCTAAGTACGAGTTAGGTAATTTCTGTGAACAGTATGGTCTAGCACCGGTCCTGCCATCTAGACAAGTCAAAAGAAGCCATGATAAACGCATCAATAAAAGTCGCCATTATTCCCGTAAAAGAAATTCTTTCAGAAATAATGATGAGTTTTATAGTAAAAGAAAGTTTACCCCTAGGAAAAGTAAATGGTCAAAAGGCTATTCAAAAGGTTACCGACAAAGTAAACAGGGTCAGAAAAAGACAGATAAAAGCAAAGTTAGATGTTACAAATGCAAAAAGCAAGGTCATTATGCTAATGAGTGTAAAGTTAAAGACACCGTTAAGCAATTAAAATTAGCCTCTGAAGATGAAGCCAAGTTAATTAAAGTCCTTGAGTTAGCCGATACTGAGTCAGACCCTATGTCCTCAGCCAGTTCACATGGTTACAGTTTAGACAGTTCACAGTCTAGTGAACCAAAAGTCCAATTAGGATGTAAAGATAAATGCTATAGAATCTTAAGTAAATCTATCTGTGTTCTCACTAAGCAAGAAGAATAAGAAGAATTACTAATAGAGTTAATTAGTAAAATCCAGGATCCCGAGTTAAAATCTGAATACCTTAGAAAACTTAGAAAAGTCATAAGTCAAGAAGATCCTAATTCTCCTATGCCTCCTAAGATAAGTCTTAATGCCACCTTAGAAAGGTTTAGTAAAAAGAAAGAAGTTCAGGATCTCCAGTTAGAAACCAAAACAATTAAGAAAGAAATTTTGGAGTTGAAAGAAATAAGTCAAAATTTACAAACTGAGAATTATGAAATTAAACAGGATCTAGTTAAGTTAATGGAATCCAGAGCAGAGTCTAGTAATCCCTTTGGAAAGTCTAGTTCTGAGTCAGAACCTGAATCGTCCGATAAAGAAGATAAAGTAATTAACTTAATTAAACAAATTAATTTTAGGAAATGGTATTCCAGAGTTAGTATTTTTATTAATGAATTTGAGTTAAACACAGTTGCCCTGTTTGACTCAGGAGCCGATTTAAATTGCATACAGGAAGGTTTAGTTCCAACCCAGTATTACAAGAAGTCAAAAGAAGTCCTAGGAACAGCATCCGGTAAAGCCTTGAAGTTAAAATATGAATTACCCAAAGCCCATGTTTGCCAGAATAAAATATGCTTTAAGACATCCCAAGTTAATTTCCTTAAAGAAGAAATCAAGTTTAAACGAGTAGAACAACAGTTAGCTAATAAGTCACTACAGTCACAAATTAATAAATTTGAGGGAAAGTTAAAAAATGAAGTCTGTTCTGATATGCCCAATGCTTTTTGGCACCGAAAGCAGCATGTCGTTTCCTTACCTTATGTCAGATCATTTAGTGAAAAGAATATTCCAACCAAAGCCCGTCCAATTCAAATGAGCTAAGAATTAATGGAATTATGCAAAGCCGAAGTCATGGATCTAGTCAACAAAGGAATAGTTAGAAAGAGTAAATCACCCTGGTCATGTCCAGCCTTTTATGTTCAGAAAAATACCGAGTTAGAAAGAGGAGCCCCTTGCCTAGTTATCAATTATAAGCCCCTTAATTCAGTTTTAGAATGGATTAGATACCCAATTCCTAATAAAAGAGATTTAGTTAACAGATTAGAAAAGGCAGTTATCTTTAGTAAATTTGATATGAAGAGTGGTTTTTGGCAAATTCAAATTAAAGAGTCAGATAGATATAAAACTGCTTTTGTAACCCCTTTCGGTCACTATGAATGGAATGTCATGCCTTTTGGATTAAAAAAATGCGCCTAGTGAATTCCAGAATATAATGAATGAAAATTTTAATTCCTACAGTCACTTTTCCATAGTTTATATTGATGATGTTTTAATCTTTTCTGAGTCAATTAAGCAGCACTGGAAACACCTGAGTAAAATTCTCCAGATAGTTAAGTCAAATGGTCTAGTTCTTTCTGCTAAGAAAATTAAGTTATTCCAAGTTAATATTAGGTTTTTAGGTTTCAACATCAGTCAATCCCAAATAAGCCCAATCAACCGAGTTATCCAGTTTACTGATAAATTTCCAGACCAAATTCTAGAGAAGAGTCAACTTCAGAGATTTTTAGGATCTTTGAATTATGTTTCTGATTTCTATCAAAATCTAAGAAAGCTATGCAAGCCCCTGTTTGATTGTCTCCAGAGCAATCCTCCTGCTTGGACAACGAGTCATACAGAAATAGTTAAACAAATTAAAATCCATGTCAAGTCACTTCCATGCCTTGGTATTCCTTCAGTTAATTCTTTTGAAATTGTTGAAACAGATGCCTCTGAGTCTGGTTATGGTGGTAATCTAAAGCAAAGAGTTAACCCTGAGTCTCATGAACAAATTGTCCGTTTTCATTTAGGAGTTCGGAGTCAATCTCAAGCTAATTATAGTACTGTTAAAAAAGAGATTTTATCTATTGTATTATGCATAAGCAAATTTCAGGATGATTTACTAAATCAAAAGTTTTTGATCAGAGTTGATTGTAAGTCAGCAAAGCATGTTTTAGAAAAGGATGTTAAAAATATAGCTAGTAAGCAAATTTTTGCAAGATGGCAAGCCATTCTCAATGTTTTTGATTTTGAGTTAGAATATTTGAGAGGTAGTTAAAACAGTATTCCAGATTTTCTCACAAGAGAGTTCCTGCGGGACAAACAAGCAGAGCCATGTCCAGCAAAGAAAAAGATAAACAAAAAATGCAGTACAATCAACACAATCAACCAAGCCCAGACCCCAGTTCAACCCAGAATCCTCCCAGCTACCTTGATGCCTATGCCTATGCCAATCAAGCAAGAATCTCCTTCACAACTTGTGCCTTTCCCAGGTTATGCTTCAATTCCAGTCAATAATAGGTTTAATCCTTTAAGTCAACCTTCCTTACGCCCCAATTATCAGTCAGTTTTAACTTCCCAGTATGACCCTTTCATAGTTCATTCTCCTATGCCTTCTCGGAGTCAAAGCCCAATTAGAAGATCCAAATATTTTCCCCAAAGCCATAGTCATCTTTTTGTTATTGAAACTTACCTTGAAGATTTATCTGAGCCAGAAAAAATAGCTAAAAAGTTCTTTCCTCCTAATCTTCATTATTTCCCAAGTCATCCTTCAAAGTCAATTAGGTTTTACAGAGATATCCTTTATGAAACCTAGTCAGTAGAAATCAGGCCAATTAAAGATAAACAAACAGATGCCACAATTTTCCATTCTCTTTATATTCGTCAAATCATTATGCCAGAAATGTGGAGCAAAAATGCCTATGACCAGTTACCTCTTCAATCAGGCCTTACCTATAATTATGGTTTTTACATTGATGCATGGTACACAATTTTTTATCATCAGCACCTAGATTTTAGTCATTCATGGTTCCTTAATTTTGATGCCAAATTCAAAGCCCAATTCCCATGCTGGTTTCTTCAATGGTGGAATATCCATGGCCTCGTTTGGGAAATCATTCCTAATGATCTCCAGCCCACAGTTCAATATTTTAGCTAGAAGTATCAGTTAACTAAGTCAGAAAAGTTCTTTCCTAATCTCCTTCATTTCGTCCCAAAATACAAAGTGCCCTGGATACTAAAATGGAATTATCAAATTAATTGGGACACTAGAATTCTAAGCCGTCATTTTGCAGTTAAATGGTGGGACAAAGTTATCCCAGAAAAAATTATTCTTCAAGTCAATACAAAGTTTCCACCTCTTCAGATGCCACTTAATCCAGTTAAAGAAGCCTCCCCGAAGCAGCTCCAATGCCTCCCTCAAAGGGAAATCTAAAAAAGAGTTAACAGAATTAGCACAGCAACTCCTTGCCCAAGTTTCTCAAATGAATAATGAAGATGATGACGATGCCAGTCCAAAGTTAGAATCTTCCTCCAGTCAAGTGCCTAGTCAGCCTTTCAGCCAGAAGCCTAAGCCCAGATGGTCAAACTATGCCCCCGACAGTCAAGACCCTTACGATTTGAACGAAGATTAAACTTCTCAGTCAAAGATGCCTCTGTCAAAGCTAAAGTAGCCGAAAGTAGAGTTAAAAATTTCTTTTCGGAGTTAAAGCAAAGATGCCCCGAGTCAAAGTTAAATGTTTTTCACCCAAGTTAAAGTAGAAGTTAATTCAAAAGTTTTTTTGTCCTCTTTTGTTTGCCAAGTCTTTAAATAGAAGCCTCGAGTCATTTGTATCTTCAAGCTTTGAGTAGTGAACATTGTATTTTCTTTCAGTTATCAAAGTTCTCTCAGTGTTATAGACCTGAGGCAACTACAATAGTTGTGAGTGATAGTGGAGTGTGAGTGTCCTGCGTGGCATTGCTTGCTTTCACTGAACTAAGATTTCTGTAAGTTTTACTTTGTTTGTCAAAGCTTCCTCAATCAATAATATTTTCAATTAATATTATTTTCTGAGTTATTTTTCCATAGTCCTTCAAATTCTAATTTCATAAGCATATGTTTTTAGGTTATTTAAATTACGATTATATTGGTTTATATCCTTATATTTTAATAGTGTGCATTTACTCCATTCTAAGTTTTTATTATCACTTGCTCCGATTCTTCAAAGCCTTCTTCTTCCTCCAAATTGAGTATCTAAGTCATCACCTCCATTAGATAAAGTCTTCAAGCCATTAAATACATAAGCCAAACAAAAGTCAAGTCTTCCGCCTATAACTAGTTAAAAATCCTTTTTAATCTAGTTATATATATATATATATGCCACATTGGCAAACTAACGGAGTTTTTGACGGAACCTAACGGCAGGGACTATTTGTGATCACACGTACTAACCTTGAGGACCACGAATGACACAAAAAAATATATTAAGGATGCAATCTGATAGTTTCGTAAACCTTAGGGACTTTTTGTGATATTAAGCCTTTTAAAAAAAAAAATTCCCAAAAGACATAGTGAAATTCCCTGCCCTATCCTATATCCCCACACAACCTATAGTCCACCCACCATGAAATTAAAAATGATTGACAGTATCATCCCACACACCATTGTTCCTACAATAACATTAACAATCAATCGAACCACTTTACCAATAAACACTCTTCACACACCCTCGCCCCTAAGGCTATCATCCCACCCCTTCTATTCTTTTTTGAGAGAAAATGGTATTACATTCAACCCAAAGAGAACATTACATGGTAAGAACGAGCATGTTAATAGTGGCCTCGTTAAAACCTTCTCAGGGAAAATCACAAGGGATAAAACCCTGGGGTAGGAAAGAGCACCACCCATGTTAATGACTAAACAGAAGAGTCAACACCCCTATTACAAGTCAGACAAAACAAGACTAATCCTTCCTAACGCCATCTAGGAGCCATGAAGGTCCATCACTCAACCAATAACAAAGCTGTTCCGCACGAAGACCATAACGTACAATACGATGAGCCATAATGTTGGTAGTACGGGGGATAAAACAAACACGAGAAGATAACGCTAGAAAAAGACGTTGAATTTCAGTCACAAGCATTCCCTCAGGTGCTAAACATTCTTCCTCATTTGATAGCAACTGTACTGCAGCCAGGGAGTCAGATTCAACTACCAAGGGCAGAAACGATGCATCTAAGGCAAAAGAGAGACCCACTTTGAGAGCGTAAAGCTCGGTAGCCAACACAGACAGGAGACTAGGTGCCCTTATTGCCACCGCCCCTATAAAAAAACACCGTGTGAGTCCCGAACAATCAGACCTACCGCCGGAAGACCATCCCGGAAATCCAAAACACCATTGACATTGAGCTTAAAACCTGAGGAGGACGCTGCTGGTCTGAAATGGGTAAAGAAATACACCTATGAAGTAGTAACTAAGATTGATGATATTCCGTAACATAGTTCTTTGCATAGAAAAGGAGATGCTTCGCAGACATAGGATCAGAACCAAAAAGGACATCATTCCGATCATTCCATAGTAGACACATCACAGTAACAAAAAAGGTTGTTGGGCAGTTGGGATTAAATCCAATGCGGCCAACCGCCAAGTAGCAGCGTCGTCTAGAGTCAAACCAAGAAAAACTATCAGCAGTTATGAAGACTCTTATACAGGACAAATAGTTGGGCAATATCATAGGGCATGAACTATTGTTTCACAACTAGTGGATCAACAAAAACAAGTCACGTCCATGGAGATCTTACGGTGAAAAAGGACAACTTTTGTTGGGATGCCATTCTGAGCAAAATGCCAAAGAAAGTGTTGTATTTTCACCAGCACTTTCATTTTCCAAAGATTCTTCCATAATTTTTTGTAATGGAGAAGAACCAGTACCAGTGCCAGTATGACTGAGGGAAAAATTCTGATATTCTAAGGCAACCCAGTATCCACACTTCACAGTATATCGCCCATATGTAGTAAAGTGCCAAATTCTACAATCGACGTTATCACAGACCAAAGGTATAGACAAGATAATTTCCGCTTCCATGAAAGTAAATAAACTATAAACCTCGGGAACATCCCACTGCCCACTTGCTGAAATCAGGGTGCTAACCTTAGTATCCATAGGGACGCGTGGAGCAGTTTGAACCATGAATATGCTGCGGTGGGGAATCCAAGCATCACCATAAATTTGTACTAGCCAACCGTCACTAATCCGCCATTGGAAATCACAGAGTAAGAGATCTCAACCTCATAGAATAGACTGCCAAGTATAGGAAGAAGACGAACCCTCTTGTGCACTCAAGAAATCAGTAGTAGGAAAATACCTAGCTTTCAGCATCCGGGCTACAAGGGAATTAGGAGATTGGAGCGAACGCCAACCTTGTTTTGCCAATAGAGCTTTGTTAAAACTAACTAATTCCAGGAAACCCAACCCTCCTTCCGACTTATGTCGGCATAGTGCTGTCCAATTTTTCCAATGAATTCTTTGCGCAGCACCCTTAGACCGCCAAAACCGAGCAATAATCCTTTCAACCTCATTGCAGATCTCAATGGGGAGCCTGAAGATGCTCATTGAGTAAGTAGGCATAGCTTGGAAAACTGCCTTAATCAAAACTTCCTTCCCAGCCTTCGGGTTTAGGGTTTAGGGTTTAAGGTTTAGTCTCCCATAAACCTTAACTCCATTCTCTCACAAAAAAATTTCAGCGATTGGTGTGAGATTAAAACTCATTTTGTCAGAATCTTGGATTTTGTGCAAGTCAAAGGTACAAATTTGACAAATGAGACTGAACGTACTTTATTTGATCCAACGAGTTATATGAAAGGAAATCTTATATTTGTTATTTAACTTAAGGGAAAATAGTTGAGAGAAGTGAGAGGTAAAGAAAAACAATAGAATTTCCTATAAAAACTTGTATCTTTCGTATTTAGTAAGTACTTATTTATAGACTTACGATGGTAGGAGTCTAATATACTAATTGTAGGTTACAAGCTACAAATTACACTAATAAGGGCATAAGTTACGAATCATTAAAATGGTGGAGGTTATAGATGTTATGATGCCCATCCACATTCCATATATTTACAATAAGATCTTGAGTTTTTTTTTTTGGGATTGGAATGTCTATAAAAACCCATGAAGGTGCAACCTAGTATAGAGCATCGGAGAAAAGATACATTTAACACCCTAAAGATTTCACTTGGTTCTAAAATATATTTTTGAATGGAGAGGTCAAGTCAAGAGATATACAACAACACCGGCTTATTTTTATTTAAAGTTGGAAATATATATATATATATATAAATTTAGAGTCCCCTTAATTGGAGGCCCATGGCCATGGCCCTACTCACCCACCCCAAGGCTAATCCTACGTGTTATATAAGTGAGAAGTAGAGAAATACAATTGAAATGGCTTTAAAAACTTGTATCTTTCATCTTGGATAAACACCTAATTATATGTTTATAACAATTGAACTTTAACTCCCAAATTGTTAGAAGTTACTAATTACACTAATAAGGTGGTCATCCACATTTCATATATTTACAAAAACTTGGTTTTTAGGGCTCTTTCACCTCCATCCATGTGCGCAGAGGTTTGAAATCCCTAGACACTCAATGAATATTTGTGTAAACCCCCCTCTCCCAATCACTAGCGGACCTACAGAGGTGCAAGGAGGTGCAGTGCACCTCCTCTCATTGGAGAAAGGGTTGTAGGTAACAGAAAGTTGCCCCTTCGCTCAGTCTGGTTGTGCATTGTACCTGTTCGATAAAAGGCCTGCTTTCCTTGCTCCCTTTGTTGCGCGCTTGTATTTTTTAAAAAAAATATATGGCCAAAATAACGTCATTTTGGACAGGAAAAAAGAAAGGAAGCTCCGTATGCTGTAGACGGAAAAGTAAGGAATCTCCTTAAGGATATTTTTTTTCCCTTTTATAAAATGAAGCTTTCTTAAGGAGATTTTGTTTATTAAATTTTTTTAAAAAAAATCCCTTTTTGATTATGTCCCCACCCACCAATCCAATCCAAGTCCTTATAAAAAGATCATCAAATTAATAAATTTTATTTACGTCTCCACCACCAAGTCTTTTTTTTTTTTTTTTCCTCGTTTTTTTCTTTGTTTTTTGTTTTGGGAAAACTCCAGTCTTCTATAAAAAAAAAAGGATTCATCGACCAAATCTTGCGCCAAAAAAGAAAATATTGTATCAATCAATCTTTCAAAGTAAGTTCATCAAACATGCTGCGGTTTTTTTTTTCTTCTGGGCAACCATCACCTCAATTTTGTTTTTCTTGTAATAATATTTGGCGTTTCATATATGTGATTGTCAATTTTTTTTTTTGTTACAAAACTTTTAGTCTTTCAAAATCACTTGTACGGAAACCAAAAAAAGAGTCTGGAATTTGAATTTTTTATTTATTGAAATCTCCATCAATGGAAACATTAAGATTTCACTTGGGCCATAGTTGATCGAAGCCTCAATTGGGTCCAGCCTTCGCCTATCAAGATAAGCTACAACAGATAATTTGTCGTAATTGTGAAGCAAGTTGGTGGTGGATCAAAGGGAATTGTGCTAATAAGAGACGCTTCTTATAAAGAGATCACTTTCTTTCTTTCACATGCCCAAATGGCCCACCAAAAATATGTCTCAAAAAAATTCTTACCAAGCATAAAAAAATAAAATGACACCCACTAGCATTTCTGATATGAAAGCGACGTGAGCTTTTGTATTTTTTTTCTTTCGTGTCTATTTAACACCAACCCCTCTGCAGCCCCCTCGGCAGCCCCAAAACCCAAACGTGGCCAAATTTGCTTCTCTCTAAATCACACTGTTCTGCAATCAAACACCACAGAGCTCAAGATGACTGACCGGAGAGCTGAAGACAACGCCGTTTCCGGCCAGCCCCTGCTCAAGAAGAAGCCCAAAAGAAACCTGTACGCCATCGGTTGCGCCATTTTGGCTTCCATGACTTCAATCTTGCTGGGCTACGGTAAATCATCAATCGCTTCCTCAAGTTTCAATTTTGTTTTTGTTTGTTTTTATTTCATCGCGTAATAATTTTAATTTCTACTGATTTCTGTAGATATTGGCGTGATGAGTGGAGCTTCAATCTACATACAGCAGGACCTGAAAATCACGGACGTGGAAGTTGAGATCCTCATCGGGATTCTGAACCTCTACTCGCTCATCGGCTCCGCAGCCGCCGGCCGAACTTCCGACTGGATTGGCCGCCGGTACACTATCGTCTTCGCCGGAGCCATATTCTTCACCGGAGCTCTCCTCATGGGCTTGGCCACGAACTACGCCTTCCTCATGGTCGGTCGGTTCGTCGCCGGAATCGGCGTCGGCTACGCCCTCATGATCGCTCCGGTCTACAACGCCGAGGTCTCTCCGGCGTCGTCTCGCGGCGCTCTCACTTCTTTCCCGGAGGTTGGTGGGTCTGCTCCTTGCTTAATTTACAATTTTGGACATGTGCTTAAATTACTATTTTGGACATTTGCTCAAATTACAATTTTAGACATTTGCATAAATAACTATTTTAGGCATTTGGCTTAAAGACATCTGGACTTCAACCCAATTATCCAATTGGATGGGGATGAGGACGTGGCTGTGGCTGTGGTCGGAAATGTTTTTTAAAATTGATTAAAAATTTGGGTCAATAGAAAAGCCGCCCACGCCACGTTTCTACTCTTCAAACTTTGGGTCAATAAAAATTGAATAAAAATGGCCTAAGATGGCCCATTACTGAAAAGAAATCATAAAATAAAAGAGTAAAGAGTACTTTTTATCAAACCAAAAGACACAGTTTCATCCTTTTCTCTGCAGAGTTTCAGCCACTGCTAAGAATTTGTAGAATTTCAATGGATGAAATCATGAAACAAATTCATCTTCTTAATCCTTTCCATTTTGCTTACTTTTCAAGGTAAGAACTTGCTCTTCCTTTGCCTTGTTTATTTATTTCATGTATCTCTGTTTTATTAGAATTTTAAAGTTATGTGGAGATTGTTTTGATTTGGGTTGTGAACTTTGGACATTGTACTATTTGGTACTTAGACTTATTGTACTGTAAATTGGTACCCAATTCATACCTACCACTCTTGTTTTGCAGAAACCTTACCAAAAGGAATATAAATAATCCACCCAAATAACCTTTCCCATAACTCTTGAAAGTTTTTTATGTTTGGTGTTAGAAACAACATATTAGCATTCAAATGTCGTGAGGTGAGTTAGCAACTAGCTCACTGTCTCATTGTCTAGTGACAAGTTCAAATTACTCTTTCCCAATGTTAACGAAAGGGTGGGGAGTATTTTTCGTGCAGTAATTACATAACAATGTGTACTAAGAATGTGTTTTATACATCAGATTAATTGTTAGTTAGACAAAAAAGTTGTGAAATGCATATATAAACTGATTAATTGATTTTTCCTGACAAGGTGATTTGTTTGAATATGTATTTATACAGGTCTTTGTCAATATTGGCATATTATTGGGGTACGTTGCCAACTATGCCTTCTCCGGGCTCCCGATTGATTTGGGCTGGCGGCTCATGCTCGGAGTTGGTGTATTTCCCTCCGTTATTCTCGCCGTCGGTGTCTTATCAATGCCTGAGTCGCCCCGTTGGCTTGTCATGCAGGGTCGGCTCGGCGATGCCAAGCGAGTCCTCGACAAAACCTCAGACTCCTTGGAAGAGGCTCAGCTTCGGCTAGCCGACATCAAAGAAGCCGCGGGCATCCCTGAGCATTGCATCGAAGACATTGTTCAGGTCCCCAAGCACAGCCACGGCGAGGAAGTGTGGAAGGAATTGCTCCTCCATCCAACGCCCCCTGTTCGTCACATTTTAATGGCAGCCATTGGTTTCCACTTCTTCCAACAGTTGTCAGGCATCGACGCCCTCGTTTTGTACAGCCCAAGGATCTTTGAAAAGGCTGGGATCACCGACTCCAGCACGTTGCTGCTCGCAACCGTGGCCGTTGGATTTTCCAAGACCGTTTTCACCCTGGTTGCCATAGGTTTCCTTGATCGGGTGGGACGACGCCCGCTGCTTCTAACGAGCGTGGCCGGGATGATAGCCTCGCTTCTCTGCCTCGGTACGAGCCTCACAATCGTCGATCATGAAAACGAGAAGATGATGTGGGCTTCTGTTTTGTGCTTGACCATGGTATTAGCCTACGTCGGGTTCTTCTCGATTGGGATGGGGCCCATTGCGTGGGTCTACAGCTCTGAGATCTTCCCGTTGAAGCTACGTGCTCAAGGTTGCAGCATGGGAACAGCCGTGAATAGGATTATGAGTGGAGTCCTCTCAATGACTTTTATCTCGCTGTATAAGGCGATCACGATGGGCGGGACCTTCTTTCTTTATGCAGGAATTGCTACGGTTGGTTGGGTGTTCTTTTATACAATGCTCCCGGAAACACAGGGTAGAACCCTTGAAGACATGGAGGTCTTGTTTGGCAAGTTCTGGAGGTGGAGAGAAGGCTATGCACTGCTCAGAAACAAAAGGTCCGTCATATGTTAGTGAGTTTACTTGGGTGATATAGTATATGAAAGCACTTGAACTCCAGAGTAGGTGTTTAATTGAAAAATTGTTGTATGCGTCGGTTATATATTTGTCGCTACAAATGCTCCTTTTAGAGAAGACAGTAGCGCTCGGCCTGGTCCTATTTTTGGAGGTCCGATGGTCGGGGAAGAAGCCAAGTCGATCATGGAGCGTGTTACTACTACCCATGAAATTTCTTTTATGAAGATTTTAGTACGAGTTAAGATGAAGAAACCGTAGTTAAGATGAAATTTGTTACATATGTATTGTACAAGTTTGTTCGCCGAATTTGTTTTCCATTTGTTGCTTTTATTTTATCTGTTTGTCAAAACGGTGAGATACAATCGACCTGTAATGTAGTGATGATAATTGATATGAATATTATTTAAATATGACAAACTTGTGTACATCATTGACACCCAACTGCAAGACATATTGCTGCTGTTGAGAGTAAGAACTTTTCTTTTACAATAGCAAGCCATCTTACTTTCAAATATATGCACGTGATTTAACGAGTCTCAGAAATAATTTTCAAAGCATTTTTTTGGTCATTTGATATTTTTAAGTATATGTTACATTTTCATGACTAAAAGATGAAAAGTGGATATAACATTGGCCAAAATAAGAAATCAAAAGGGGTCTACTTTACTTTATTACTTCGGGTCAGTAGAAATTAAAAGCGAAAAAGACGTATGCAAGATCACGAGAAGCAATAGTAAATCTTCACACACGCGCATATCACAACTTTTATGTGAGCGATCATGTGCTTTTGCCATATGAGCTCTTTTCATTTTAGTAGTGAGCATTATCATTATATTAAATTATTGTTGGATTAGTGTGATTTAATATATATGTTACAAAAATAATAAAAAGAATTAAATATACATTTAATGGCAATTAATGTGATGGTAACACTCAACGCTGCGAATACATTTAGTGGCGAGAACTTTATGTCTTATTATTATTATTATTATTATTATTATTTTGGTGATAAAGATCAACATGTTTATCTTGTAGAATGGTGGTCCATTCTGATTTTTGGTGGCATAAATTGCTTTCAACTTCATTGCAATTTGCAGAGCAGTAAATAGACCCCACATTTCTTCATGTTTTCCTCGTCTTTACTTTTCCCCCCCTTTTTCTTTTCTTATTTGTATCTTTTAAGAGAAGCTCCCAAAAACCGTGGCACAAAGTAGAAAATCATTCAGACCCAAAAAAAAAGAAAAAAAAGTAGTAAATCATCAAATCCACACTTGCATGATGATATTAAAACACATAATATTGCCGGAAAAAAGAAGTCACATTTATCCCAAGAAAATGTGAAAATAATGGGAAAGCAGGTGGTAGGTTGGAAAGGCGGAAAAGCTAGCACATGTTACTCGTTTTGGGCCCAGAAGCACGCTTTTAATATGCAAAGGGGGACCCATTTTAAATTATTAATATAAGACCAAATGGTCGAGGGTGAAGTTAATTAGGGTAAGTTTTTGCCATCTTTTAGCATGATTCATGAAAATGATTGCAAACCCTCGGTTACTTGAGATGAGGGAAGTTTCTCACATGCACGCACACAACTAAGATTTTTGGGTAGATTTATTACATGTTTTACTTCTATCTTCGTTTAGTAGCTAAAAAATATACCACCATGGGTCCATGCTTATGCCCAATATGAACGATATACAATATACCAAGAGGAGGAAACATTCTAAAAGCCTCTACAAACTTTTGATTAACAAACACATTAGAAACACAATTGCACAAAATAAAATGAAAAACATTTTAAGTTGCGTGAAGCGCATGATTAACTAGGATCAGTTTCATATGATATTTTTACTTAAAATATATATATTGAACAAGTTGAATATTTACACATTTAAGCATTATATAATCTAGTTTTCACATTTCATCAATATCTCAATATCAACCTACAAGATAAACCCAAAATCTCATTGTGTTCAATGCTTTAGAACTCGTTGTTACAAATCAAAAGAAATATAATTGAAACATTCCAAGATTACACAAGCATAAATCCAGCTGAATGGATTGTTTGGTCCATGAGGAACCAAACCCCATGAGCTCCCAAAATGTGATCAATCTATATATCCAAGTCTAAGGAAGGTACAGTTGGCCCAACCCTTTTTGTTATTTTCTTCTATTATTGTTGGTCAATTTTGGTTTCCCCATTGCAACAAACTTGCCATGGCCTTTGATCCATTCATGTCTTCGTCCTTCTCTGTTGATCGGATTTCAAGAAGTACATCATCCCATTAAATTGGCGCCACTAATGGAAACCAGAACACCAACCCCGGCACCAGAATTTGTTGCCCTAAACAACACAAACCCCGGCACCAGAATTTGTTGCTTTTATCTGTTTTTCAAAACAATGAGATATTGTAGCTTACAATCGACCTATAATATAATCATTCTTAATGAGTGATGATAATTGATATGAATATTATTTAAATATGAATGTTGAGAGCAAGACTTTTCCTATTGAAAGCCATCTTTTTTACGCTTTTGCACTTTCATATATGCACGTGATTAACGAGTCTGAGAAATAATTTTCAAAGCATATGTAACATTTGATATATATATATATATATATATATAACATTTGCCAAAATAAAAAATCAAAAGGGTTTTCCTTTACTTTATTACTTTGGGTCAGTAGAAATTAAAAGTGAAAAAGACGTATGCAAGATCACAAGAAGCAATAGTAAATTTTCACACACACACATATCACAATTTTTAAGTGAGCGATCATGTGCTTTCGCTATATGAGTTCTTTTCATTTTGGTGGTGAGCATAAAAATATAAAAATAAATAAATATACCTTTAATGGCAACTAATGTGATGATACGTAATACTCATCGCAAATACATTTAGTGGCGAGAACTTTAGGTCTCTTTTTATTTATTTATTAATTTATTTTTCTCTTTTTGGTGATAAAGATCAACATATTTATCTTGTAGAATGGTGGCCCATTCTGATTTTTGGTGGCATAAATTGCTTTCAACTTCATTGCAATTTGCATAGCTATGAATAGACCCCACAATTCTTCATATTTTCCTCTTCTTTCTTTTCCCCCCTTTTTCTTTTCTTATTTTTATCTTTTAAGAGAAGCTCCAAAAACCGTGACACAAAGTAGTAAATCATCAAATCCACAGTTGTAAGAAATAGCTTGTTGCATGATGATATAAAAACACATAATATTGCCGGAAAAATGAAGTCACATTTATCCCAAGAAAATATGAAAATAATGGGAAAGCTGGTGGTAGGTAAGGTTGGAAAGGCGGAAAAGCAAGCACATGTTACTCGTTTTGTGCCTAGAGCCCATTGCCATCTTTTTGTTGTTGTTGTTGATGAAAATAGGTGGCAGGAGTGTCACCTCTCCGAGCCGGGCATATGTTAAGGGAAAGCTCTCTCCAGGGGATTTATTTACACAACTTGTGTGGTGCAGCCCGTTCGAACCTTGGACTTCTTTGGACCCTTACATGGGTTATTTCCACTACACCAAACCCCTTGGGTACCCATTGCCCGCTTTTAATATGGAAAGGGGGACCCATTTTAAATTATTAATATAAGACCAAATGGTCGAGGGTGAAGTTAATTAGGGTAAGGATTTGCCATCTTTTAGCATCTTCCTCATGATTCATGAAAATGATTGCAAACCCTCCATTTGAGAAGGCATTGTGCCTTTTTGGTGTGGGTATGTTTTCATCAAACTTTGTGGGGACTGAGGACTGAGGAGAGGTGGAGGTTCTTCTTATTATTTTTTTAGTACAAGTCATAGTGTAAACTATAAGGGATGTGGGTTTCTCACACACACGCACATAACTAAAATGTCATGGGAGTTCGAATCTAAGATCTCTTGTCTATAAGTCAAGGCCTTTTCATATGAGCTAGACCCTGTTCGCAGGTGGGGGTTCTTTTAATGTCATTTTATCATGCATTTTTTATTTTTTGGGTAAATTTATTACATGCTTTACTTCTATCTTCGTTTGGTAGCTAAAAAAAAATTTCCACCATGCTTATGCTCAATATGAACAATATACAATATACCTAGAGGAGGAAACATAATCCTAAACGCATTTAAAAGCTTTTGATTAACAAACACATCAGAAATACAATTGCACAAAATAAAATGAAAAACATTAAGTTGCACGAAGCGCATGATTAATTAGGATCAGTTTCATCCGATATTACTTAAAATATATTGAACAAGTTGAATATTTACACATTTAAGCATTATATCATCTAGTTTTCACATTTCATCAATATCTCAATATCAACCTACAAGATAAACCCAAAATCTCATTGTGTTCAATACTTTAGAACTCGTTGTAACAAATCAAATGAAATATAATTGAAACATTCCAAGATTACACAGGCATAAATCCAGTTGAATGGATCCTTTGGTCCATGAGGAACCAAGACCAATGAGCTCCCAAAATGTGATCAATCCGTATATCCAAGTCTAAGGAAGGAACAGTTGGCCCAATCCTTTTTGTTATTTTATTCTATTATTGTTGGTCAATTCACTACTAAAAAAATAAAATTAAGAAAAAAAAAATTCATAAAACGCCTTAATTCTTTGACCAAAACACAAAACCCAATTTTATTTTTTCATAAAATCAAAACAACACTATTCTCAAACGTAGTACAAAGGTTCAAAAGTGCACAAATGACCAAATAAACAAATTCAAATTGTTGTTTCCTCACGCTATTCTCAGCAGCTAGACACAAAATTTCAAAAACAAATTACACTAAAAATATAAATTTTCTCTTACGGACAAAATTTCTTAAAATTATAACTACGAAACTCTAAAACTTCAATCCAGTCATCAGACCACACTTAGTGAGTTAAGATACAAACGTGTCTTACATTCTCCCACTTGGTCTCATGATCTTTGAGAGTTTAACACAAATCACTATCAGTATTATGGAGTTTAAAAACAATAATTTATCCTATACAAGCCACTGTCAATTAAAAGAGATAAAATGGAACTATCAAGACATCAAGACATCAAGCAATATAGCTTAAGGCCTTTATAACCACACATCAAAGCTCTCTAAATCACATGTAGCTGCCGTCAAGATTGGAGCTCTAAATGAACATGAGATAAACATATGTGTCAGTAAAACCATATTCATTCTCATGCCCTCTTTAAGAGACTACCAAGATCTCAAATAACAATTCTTTCGTGAATTTGTTCATTGCAGTGTATGTATAGCTAGCTAAAACTGCACAAGAACAAGCTACCTGAGTCACTTATAAATAATACCAATCATTCAACACAACCATACAGCAACATAGGAAAACTGAAAATGTTTCATTAAAATAGTTGAAAAGAATTGGTAGTTAAAGTCTGTAAGAACAACAAAAACTAGTAAACAGCAAACTACTCCCACTAATCAAGCATATTAAAACCAGATAACAATCTCATGTTCTTGACATGTCCATGAAAAACAGTAGTAGGAAATGCCTTGTTCAAAGGGTCTGCTATCATGGAATGAGTGTCCGTGTGTTCAACAATGATCTCTCCTAACTTTTTCTCTAACCATGTAATACTTGAAGTCCAGATGCCTATTACATGAAGATCTCTTGTTACTCTTTGTAAAGAAAATAGTTGCAGTATTGTCATTCCAGATTAAAATAGGCCTTTCAATTGAATCCACCACCCTTAGACTCCTAATGAGATTTCTGAGCTAAATAGCCTGTGAAGCTGCTTCATAACAAGCAATGTATTCTGCTTGCATTGTAGATGCAGCTATGAAAGATTGCTTGACACTTTTCCATGAAACAGCACCTCCTCCAACTAAGAAAACAAAACCTGAAGTGGATCTCTTTGAGTCCACGCATCCTCCTAAGTCAGCATCTGCATATCCAATTAATTCTAAATTTTGAATCCTCCTGTAAACTAACTTGCAATCCTTTGTTCTTTGTAAGTATCTCAATACCTTCTTTCCAGCCACCCAATGTGCTTGTCCAGGGTTCGACTGAAATCTCCCCAAAACACTTATTGGAAAAGCAATGTCTAGCCTTGTACAGACTTGTGCATACATGAGACTGCCCACCAAGGAAGCATAAGGCTTGCCTCGCATGTCTTGCCTCTCAATATCATTCTATGGAGTCTACCTTTGACTAAGTTTGTCTCATTTTGTCATAGGTACACTCCCACTTGCACAATCTGCCATGTTAAACCTCTTGAGTGCTTTCTCTATGTACCCTCTCAGTGACATTCCTAACAGACCTCTCTCCTTGTCCGTTATGATCTCAATGCCTAGAACATAAGTAGCCTTTCCAAGATTTGTCATATCAAAAGATTTCTGCAGAAGAACTTTGGTGTCATGTAAAAGGGTAAGGCTATTTCTTGCAATAAGAATGTCATCAACATATAAAACTAAGAACATGAAATGTCTCCCACTGGTTTTAATGTAAATGCACTCGTCAACAGGTGTTTCAGTGAATCCATAAGATCTAACAACTTCATCAAACTTGAGATACCACTGCCTAGATGCTTGCTTTAGACCATAAATCGACTTCTTAAGTTTGCAGACAAGATTTTCTCTCCCTTCTTGAATGAATCCCTCAGGTTGCTTCATGTAAATCTCTTCATAGAGTTCTCCATTCAAGAATGCAGTCTTGACATCCATTTGATGAAGTGATAGATCAAAGTGTACCACGATTGCCATAATAACTCGAAATGAATCTTTAGTCGATACTGGAGAAAACGTTTCATTAAAATCTATCGCTTCTTGTTATGTGAAGCCTTTTGCAACTAACCTGGCTTTGTGTCTCTATACAACCTCTTGAGTCTCTCGTTGTTTTGTAAATACATTTACAACCAATAGGTAGGCAAATTTACTAATTTCCATACTCCATTCTTTCTCATTGAATCCAATTCTGCTTTCATTGCAGCAAGCCATTCTTCATTTTTATCACTGTTCATTGCTTGCTTAAAGGTACATGGATCATCTTGTTGACTCATGTCATGCTCAGATTCTTGCAAATATATGACACAAGTCAGCTGGGATTGCAGACCTTCTAGATCTTTGTGACCTTCTCAGCTTCACATTTTCTTGTGCTTGCTGTACCTCTTGAGTTTGTTCTGGATTTTCAGGTTCAATGTGCATTGGTGTTGTAGTGTTGAGTGCTTCTGGTGTTAATTATTGAGGTTGCATTTCTTGTGTCATGCTTTGAAAAATATCAGCTGGCAAGGTTGTGAAGTCCTTTTTATTTCTTGTATCTATATTCTCTATTACTTCTTCAACATCAAGGTCTCTTTCTTCTATAATTTCTCCATCATTCTCTATGAAAATTGCTCTCCCAGTTTCAACAAACCTTGTGGTGTGACCTGGACTATAAAACCTATACCCTTTGGTCCTCTCTAGATAGCCTATGAAAAAACAACTTGTTGTCTCGAATTCAATTTCTTTTCCATAGGGTTATAGACTTTGGCTTAATATATTGACTTTAAAAAAAATAATAATCACCACTGGGCATCATACCAATAAGACGTAAACATGACATTGAAACAAAACCAGTGAAAAGGTATGACCATCATTTTCTCACCCACAGGGGCGGTTTCATGTCAATCTGCAAATTTAGAGTAATGTGAAATTGTTTTCTTGATATCTGCGCAACCATCAGTAATGTTCTTCAAGAAAAGGTTGCGGTTAATCGGGACGGAGCAGCTGGATTTTCCCAAGCAATGTTGCTCAACAACCTCCTTAGATACAGGGAAGTTGCATTTGCCCAAGACGTAGCTTCCGCAATAGCCAGTTGGTGTATCACCGAAGCTTGCAAACTCAAGAGCAACAACTTTCTTGTTATAAAATCTTAAAGATCCCTAGAAGAAACTCTCTGATAATCATTTTTCATGTAAACAAACAAAAAAAAAATTGCAAAATCAGAAACATATGTAAATTGGAAGCCATGGTAGCCACGGATAGAGACTCGAACTCGTAGTTAGGCGGCCTGGGCAGATCTGAGAGGTCTGGGCTGATCTAGGAGGCACCTAGGCGGTCTGGGCGAATCTGGACGGCCCTTAGGCGGTCTGGGCGGATCTAGGCGGCGCCTAGGCGGCCTGGGCGGGTCTAGGCAGGTCTGCGCACCAGGGCGGGTCTGTTTGCTTTACCAAACCTGCCGTTAATGGCCTCGGTGATATTCTTGGCATTCAAACACTTGGGGCCATCTCGTATCCAAGTCATATTCCCAGACGGTACCTGTAATATTAGAAAAAAATTTCACAGATCAGAAGTGAAAACCAAGCTGGCACACCATTGTTAGCATGAACTGATACTCTCACAGCTGCTTTACAACCTTGGTGGCCAAAACGATGCTCCTCGCTCCTACCCTGACCCTGAGTCTGGGCTCGCTGAACCACTGGATACATTTATGTAGAGTCGAAGAAATTGGTGCCGGACAGGAAAGCTTGGTCGAGGAGGCCAAACGACTCTGGAAACGTGTTTTGCTTGCCGAAAGTCATCGTCCCTGCGCGAAGAATGAATTTGTATTTGAGGATGAGAGGGAGGGCCAAAGAATTAGACTCGGAGTCGGTAAGATTGGGGGCGAGGTGGAAGAGAGGCACCGCCATTGCTTCGCCTGAGAAGCTCTTTTGAGTTTGTCAACTGTGAGTGGAATGGGAAGGAGAAAAATCAAAGTATTTGCTATATTGGCGCGATTTTGGTGGATTTTCAGGGGTTGGATAAGATACAAACAGAACTGAGTTACTATCTTGGTGTTCGAAAAATCGTCCAACAAATAAATATAAATAAAATCAAATAAAATCTGCCTAGGCGGCCTAGGCAGGTTGGGTCCTTTTTATTTATTTTTATTTTTTATTTCCTGACTTTAAATAAAACCTAGTCTTGGAGGGATATGGAGAGGAGGAGGAAGAGTTAGATTTAGGTGGCGTTTGGCCCCGCTGAAATTTTTTAAAAATCAGCTTTAATAAAAATTTGGCACAACCATGGTGTTTGGTAAACATCAGAAATCAGCTTTTTTTTAAAATCGCGGTCAATGATCGCTGTTTTTCCAAAGCAGGCATAACCCAGCTTTTAAAAGCTGCTTTAAAAAAAATTTAACCGGTGGTTTTAATGAATGTTTTACTTTCCCATAATGCCCTCACTTATTTTTCAAATAGACAGTCCTTGTCCCTCCAATACAGTCAAGCAACGCAAACTCCTCTTCTTCCCCATTCTGCAGACTCTCATTTTCTTCTTCATTCCTTTTTGCTATTCGTCGTCTGCAACAAATCCCACCCAAGCTCCAGCCACAACCACAACCTCCCTTTTTCTATTCGTCATCTGCAACAAACCCCACCCAATCTCCAACCACAACCACAACCTCCGACCATGGGCTGTAGACGACGACGATGACAGACAAGGACTGATGGCAGATGACGATGACAGCGATGACCGACGACGAAGACTCCACAGCTTGGATTATAGACGACGATGACGACCGTGCAAGGAGGACGACTTCTCTGGGCAGAGGGAGAAAAATAGAACAAGAAGGAGTAGAAGAGAAAATTTTTGAAAAAAAAATGTGCAGAGAGAAAGGAGAAGAAGAAGCAGATGATAGGAGAAAGGAGAAGAAGAAGATGAAAATGGAGTAGCATAAAGAGATGCAGAGATCTGGAAACCCAAAAAGGGGTTCCCAATAAAAAAAAGAGATGCAAAGAGACGAAAAAATTCTGACTCAAAAAGTGTAAATTAAAAAAAGAAATTTTTTTTTGCGTAAATGGTTTTTTTTTTTTTAAAGTAGAAAAAGAAATAAGAAAACAACAAATAATTTCATCATGATTCATGTCCTTTTTTGTCATTGTACACACTAAAAGCAATTCTAATAAAAATTTACCAAACACTTTGATTACTCATAGCACTTTTTCAAATATAGTTTACCAAACACCTAACTGATTTTTTTCACAGCTGATTATTTTTGCAGCACAGCAGAAGCAGTTTTTTTTAAAAGCACAGCAATGCCAAACTAGCCCTTAGAGGCCTAGCGTTTCATTTCAAGTATTTTTCTTTGTAGTAACTTTTTCCCATGTTTTATATCAATTATGGTTTTTTTTTATAATTTATATATCCTTTTATTTTGCATAATTTATAATACAAAATAATTATTTTTTTTAAAAAGGCCTATTACTCTTCTAGGCTCTAGGTTCCTCCCTACCGCCTAGCTATTTTTCGAACATTGCTATCTACACCTATAAAATTCTTCATTCCACCATATAATTGATACAAAATATTTATTTACTAAAAGCACCCGCAAATCAAATTATTTTTACATTGACAACTATTTCCTGCTGATAATTGAAACAAATATTTGTTACTAGCATTACCATTTCCCCTTATCTTTTGATCAAATAAACAACCTTTATTATTTCTTCTGAAACAATCAAAATAACATTCAAGAAACAACAAGAAAAACTGGAGAAAGGAGGTGCACCTAGGGTGACCCCATAAAACCTTGCCTTGAAAACTCCAAGTTGAGAAAAAAGAGTACCACACACGTCCCTAAAAAAACACTAAGCATTTTCTCTATTTGCCACCAGCGTAGACCAGCCCAAAACAATCGCCGCCGTTCACGTAAGCCGAAGTGAGCCGCTTCATTCCCTTTGTGAGGTTGATAAAACACTTCATGCACTTGCAAATGCACCAATAGATTCCTCACATCTTCAACCAAATTGCCTAGATTGCTCCAACATTCGCCAGATGAAGTAACAAGCGACACTGCCTCTTGAGAATCAAAAGCCAAAAGAAAATTTTGGTAACCTCTCCACACAGCCATTAACAAACCTTCCCGCATTGCAGTGAGTTCGGCTCCTAGAACATCAAGTCCAACATGTGCATCACATGCAAAACCGCAATAAAACTCACCATCATGTTCCATTTCCCCTTATTCATATCTTATTAAACTATTTTCTACTAATTTTGGCCAAGAAAAACTATTTTCCATTAATACACTCGTTTAACTTGCTTTCTTTTCCATTTCCCAAAATTAAAAGTGGATTTAGGACGTTTGTAATAACAAAATAAGGGATAAGAGGGCAACTAATTATTGTTTAGTTTACAATTTAATTTTAGAAAATCCATCCAATCATTTTGGTAACATTGAATTAGATCTTCAAACATCTATAATTTTGAAGATCATAATTCTGATTTAGAAACCTAAAACATTTTCATTTTACTTTTCATTTTCTGAGTATGACATCCGCTTATTTGAAGGGCTAAAATAAGATAATCGATATCATATATCTTTAAATTTTCAATTTGATTTCTCAACCGATAAATGATCTTGCATAACATAACATGTAGAAATATTCAGACAACTTATGGCACATTGTATTATGTGTCTTTAAGTGGGTCCTTCAAATTGCAGCATCCCAACATGTCCATGTGTATGTATTAAATGTTGCAATACAAAAATTTCTAGCTTTTAGGATATAGTTAATCTGGAGATAACAGCTGAGTAGTATTGTGATGAGCATATGAATCAGAGAAAGAGCTCATGTAATTTTTTTTTCTTATGTGAAAAATACAAGCAATTCTGGTTTCATAACATGGCTGAAAAACAGGGAAAGCACATTTACACAAGCTATATGAATGCTATTTGAGTGGCAATTTGCCTATTTTAAATGAAACAAACAATTATGCAACTCAATAACTAGACACCAGCAGTAAGAGGAAAAAAAATGGAAATTGCATATACATGATCTGTTCATGATGTGAGTCAAGCTTCATATAAGGTGCAATGCAAATGGCGGCATTTTACGAGCAACAACCGCCGCTAGGAGGTGCTTGATTTTCCTGTTTCTGCTTCAAAATATTTCTCTTTGCTGCAGTTGAACCTTCTTCCAGGAGACTAGAAACTTCCATTATCTGTTACAGAATTCCAGTTCGTTAGAATTGAGAACAGAACAAAATGTCACATATGTTCAGATAATCTCAATCATCTCCCTAATACCATGACAACTGCTTTCGATCTTAAGTTCTTAGCAATACGACAACAAAAATTATATCAAGAAGTTTGTAGGGATGAAGTTGCATAAGAACTTCAGTTCTGAAATTATCAAAACTTTCTCGAAAGTACCTTTAATGCTAGCTCTTCGAAGCATTGCTCCACATTTTCTCTAGTTTTAGCGCTACATTCAAGAAACAAACATCCAAGATCTTTTGCAAGAGCAAGCCCTTCTTCTCTACTTACAGCCCTTTCAGATTCCTGAAATCATATAGAATTTCTTTCTTAACTTATTCAATAGATTGAGAAAATTAATAAAAAAAGGCCCCGTCTTTTCAACAAGTAAATTTTGGCTTTAACAAATTTTTAAAGGATTAAAAAGAAAATTACACAAATGAAACCTAAAAGAAGTTTGTGACTGGCAGAACATGCTTCAAGAGACCGCAAAAGTGTTTGGCTACATGGAACATTTAATAATGATCCTAGGCTTCATGAGGATTTACTACTAGAAAAATCACACTCATGTTGACCAGTATTATGCAGACTAAGATACTGGTTCAGGGTGTGTGTGAGCACTGAATACATGTCCAACTGGCAATGTTTTGATTTCTCAAATATGTTAGAGAGCCTGCAGGTACCCCTTAATCATGCCATGTCATCATCATATGAGTCCGGCAGGGATGAAGGGCACAGGTGAGACGGAGGTCAACGAAAGTTGCACTAAATTTCATCACTTCAAATCAAGAATCTTGGTTTTCTATGTGTGAGCACTCAAAACACACAAACACAATGAAGAGCATGGAGCTAAGTAATAAGACCTTTGCTGGCTGTCGACTTACTGCTAGAGACAAATTCCCTATAACTTTTTTTTATCTAAGTTGAGGATCATCGATCACTTCTTGTTCATTTTCTGGGATCAGGTTTTTAAGCAGTAGACATAGAGGATTTGAAACTTACTCTGTCGACTTTATTTCCAACAAGCATCTTGGCACAGTCCTTATTAGTTGAGTAGAGCTCCACTTCTTTAGCCCATACATCTGATAAGTTGGTAAAGGTGTCTCTCCGAGTCACATCATACGCTAAAATAAAGCAGAAGAGTTGTTCATTAGCTCAAATCAGGCAACTATTGTATTGTATGCAAGGCATTATGAGAACTTTGAATTAGGTATAGTTCTATATGCCTATGAGGGGAAACTTCTTCAATGCCATTCTCCCATTTCTTATAGCTCAATAAGAAATACACATGAAAATAAAAATGTAGGAAGTTGAAGAAAAGGAGTTAAATTTTTTGAAATATTTGCGTAGGATGATGCCGGATTAAACAATATTACATGATACATGCCCATATACAAAATTCAAGATTGTCACTAGAAAGATCATAGATACAAAGTATTCTTCATTTCAGCAGTCAACCAGACATGGGAACCATATTCTCCCTTTTTTCTCTTTAACATGAAAAATCGGCGCTACTAAGAGAAGCGAGAGTGCATGCCACATTTTCCTCAACAAAATTTGAGAAAAATATATATTTCCAGACAAAAATTGATGAGGCTTTTGGTAGCATACCAAGAATGATTCCTTGTGCATTTCTGTAGTAAGAGCTTGTTAATGTTCTGAACCTCTCCTGTCCAGCTGCAATAGACAATATGATTTGTCATGTTATGAACTTTATCAATTCATCGTTAAACTTCCAACATATAGAATGATGAGAAATATCTGTTTTTGCTCTGAAATCCATAAACATTTTATTTATCGATAAAAATGGCATCATAGAATGAAAGAATGGACAAGTTTAATTTACTACCTGTGTCCCAAATTGTCATCTTAATTCTCTTCTCAGCTACAGTAAGCAGCTTGATTTTAAAATCCACACCTACAAAACAAAGGAACAAAACCCATCAAATGCCTCACACAATGAAGGACATCCCTAGGCGGTCTGGGCGGATCTGGACGGCCCCTAGGCGGTCTGGGCTGATCTAGGCGGCGCCTAGGAGGTCTGGGAGGATCTAGGCGGAGCCTAGGCGGTCTGGGCGGATCTAGGCGGCCTGGGCGGGTCTGGGCACCAAGGTGGGTCTGTTTGCTTTACCAAACCTGCCGTCAATGGCCTCGGTGATATTCTTAGCATTCAAACACTTGGGGCCATCTTGTATCCAAGTCGTCTTCCCAGACGGTACCTGTAATATCAGAACAAATTTTCACGCATCAGAAGTGAAAACCAAGCTGGCACACCATTGTTAGCATGAACTGATACTCTCACAGCTACTTTACAACCTTGGTGGCCAAAACGATGCTCCTCGCTCCTACCCTGACCCTGAGTCTGGGCTCGCTAAACCACTGGATACATTTCTGTAGAGTCGAAGAAATTGGTGCCGGACAGGAAAGCTTGGTCGAGGAGGCCAAACGACTCCGGAAACGTGTTTTGCTTGCCGAAAGTCATCGTCCCTGCGCGAAGAATGAATTTGTATTTGAGGATGAGAGGGAGGGCCAAAGAATCATACTCGGAGTCGGTAAGATTGGGGGCGAGGTTGAAGAGAGACAACGCCATTGCTTCGCCTGAGAAGCTCTTTTGAGTTTGTCAACTGTGAGTGGAACGGGAAGGAGAAAAATCAAAGTATCTGCTATATCGGCGCGAGTTTGGTGGATTTTCAGGGGTTGGATAAGATACAAACAGAACCGAGTTACTATCTATGTGTTCGAAAAATCGTCCAACAAATAAAAAATAAATAAAATAAAATAAAATCCGCCTAGGCGGCCTAGGCGGGTTGGGTCCTTTGTTTTTTTATTTCCCGACTTTAAATAAAACCTAGTCTTGGAGGGATATGGAGAGGAGGAGGAAGAGTTAGATTTGGAGGCCTAGCTTTGAATCAATGCCTGTTGAAGCAGATGCATCAGTGTGGAGAGCCTTGCTCAATGCTTGTCGACTTCATTCTGCCACGAACTTAGCTGGAACCATATTTGAAAAACTTGTTGCATTAGAACCGATGAATGCAGGGAATTATGTTCTGATATCTAATCTATATGCTGCAGCAGGTCTACGGATGGAGGTCAGGCAGATAAGAACACGGCTCAGGAAAAAGGGTTTAGAAAGGCCTCCTGGAGTAAGTTGGATTGTTGTTAAAAGCCAGGTCCATAGTTTCGTTGCCCGAGACACATCACACCTTCAATCAAACATAATTTATGCAAGTTTAAATTCTCTGTCAACCTTGATCAAAGAAAATGGATACATTTCTGATCTTCGATTGGTTTTACGTGACGAAGAGGGTTAGGTTGAAACTGGGTCATAATCTTCAGTTTTGCGTACTGCTGAGGGTTGGGAACCTTTTAATGACCACTAAGAACTCAAAAAGGCTTTGTGATGGGTTCCATTGATTAATGAAACCTATATGGAAAGGTTTGTATTTGAAGGAACTCTATAAATTATATGTTTCCTGTTGTTGTGGTGTTTCTCATTGAAAATTTTGGCAGATCCCAAGTGGTTTTGTGGAATGCTTTGATACATGGGGTGTTTTTGTTACAAGGAGGCTATATCGTTGTTTATGCAGATGCAGAATGAGGGATTGAAACCCAATTTGCGTACTGTGGTTGCATTGCTTTCAGCATGCAGGGAGGTTTCAGAGTTAAGGTCCGGACAGGAGATACATGGCTATGCCTTGAGGAATGGTCTCTTTGATTTGGATGCTCATGTGGGTACTGCTTTGATAGGGTTTTATGTGAGATTCGACATTAAAACAACATGCCTTACGTTTGATTCGATGGTTGTGAGGAACATTGTCAGTTGGAATAATGCAATAATTACAGGGTATGTTGAAATTGGAGAGTACTTGACGGCCTTGAAGCTTTTTGTACAGATGCTTGTGGACGGGGTTAAGTTTGACTATGTTTCAATGTTGGTTGTGCAGGAATTGGATCTATTGAATTAGGCAGACAAATTCATCAAATGGCTATTAAGAATAGTTACAGTGATGATCTGTTCATAGTAAATGCATTGCTGAATATGTACAGGGAGTGTGGATGTTTCAAGCTATCACGTAAATTATTTGAATTTGTCTCCAGCCGTGATGTTGCTCTGTGGAATTCCATGATATCTACATGCATTGAATATGGCTTTTATGAGGAAGCCTTGAGCTTGTTTTCTAAAATGCGAATAGAAGGAATCAGAGAAGACGAGAGAACTATTGTTATAATGTTGTCGGTATGTGAAGATTTAGCTGATGGCTTGAGGAACGGTAAAAGTTTGCATGCTCTTGCAAGAAAGAGTGGGATGAAAATGGATGCTTCTCTAGGAAATACATTGTTGAGTATGTATGCTGAATTTAACTGTGTTGAATCTGTTCAGAAGGTTTTTGCTGAGATGAAATATTCAGATGTTATCTCATGGAACACTCTGATCAGGGCACTAGCCTGCAATGGATTGCAAGATGAAGCATGGAAAATTTTTGGGTTGATGCGAGAATCTGACACCAAACCTAACTCACACACAATAATATCTATCCTTGCTACTTGTGAAGATGAAACTTGTATAAATATAGTGCGAGCAATTCATGGTTTTGTGATAAAACATGGTATTGAAGCTGACCTATCTTTGAACACTGCACCAACAGATATGTACATGAATTGTGGTGATGAAGCAGCAGCTAGGACTCTATTTGAGGGCTGTCCTAGTAGGGATGTGATCTCATTGAATGCTTTAATTGCAAGTTACCTAAAAAACAACGAAATTGGCGAAGATCAGTTACTCTTTAACCATATGGTTTCAGAAGTGAAACCCAACTCTGTGACAATCATAAATATTCTATCATCATGTACCCAGCTTGCCTCTCTGCCTCTAGGTTAATGCTTGCATGCTTATGCAAATCGGAGGCAATTCTCATTTGGTTTTGATTTGTCTCTTGCAAATGCTTTTATATCAAGGTGTGCAAGAAGTGGTAGCATGCAAAATGCTGAAAAGATGTTTAAAACTTTACCAAAGAGGAAGGTTATTTCATGGAATGCCTTGATTACCGGGTACAGCATGCACGGTCATGGACATGATGTTATTCATGCGTTCTTACAAATGTTAGAAGATGGTTTTCGACCAAATGGGGCAACTTTTGTAGCTGTTCTATCTGCTTGCAGACATTCTGGTTTGATAGAGATGGGATTGCAGCTTTTCCACACTATGGTACGTGATTTCAAGATATCACCTGAGCTTGTTCACTATGGTTGTGTGGTTGACCTTCTGTTGATTGTTGGCTCAAAGAAGTCAAAAAGGTGAAACTCACTTTCGGCTATTTATGTTAGTAGTTGGCTTTGTCAGACAGCAACATGTGGGAGACAAGCCATGCAAATGTTGGCTGCACATCTTTTCTGTTTGGGTGCTTTGACATTAATGGTGCCGTCCTAGGGAGACCATTTGCACCAGCCATTTATTGTGGCTTCCTTAGGCATGCGGCTGCTTCCTTTGTAAGCTACTGCATGGGTTTATAAAATGAGGAGGAAGCAAGTGCTGAAGAAGAGAGTGGGAGAGAAGAGCCGCACCAAAATCTGAGAGAGAAAAGTGAGAGAGGAAAAATAAGAGTTGGGCAGCAAAACATTTTGTTGCTGCCATTGGTTATTTTTCCCTTCTAAATTTGTACTCAATTTGTATTCCCTTTATATTCTTGAGTGTGTGAGCTTGGGTATATTTGGGGCTTGGGTTTCTGAGTGTTAAACACTATTGTATTCTCTCGTTTGATTATAGTGGAATACTCCGTCGTCTCCAAACTGGATGTAGGCATTGCCGAACCAGTATAAATCTTGGTGTTCTTGTTGGTGTTGTTTTGTTATGTTTTTTATCTCTTGCCAAGTTGTTGTTTATTTTTCACTCACAGTTGGTTGACGCTTCCGCACAACACCTTCTTGGTCGTGCAGGCCGCTTAGATGAAGGTAGAGAGTTTATTGAATTAGATGCATCAGTGTGGAGAGCTTTGCTCAATGCTTGTCGACTTCATTCTGCCATGAACTTAGCTGGAACCATATTTGAAAAACTTGTTGAATTAGAACCGATGAATGTAGGGAATTATGTTCTGATATCTAATATATATGCTGCAGCAGGTCTGTGGATGGAGGTGAGGCAGATAAGAACACGGCTCAGGGAAAAGGGTTTAGAAAAGCCTTCCGGAGTAAGTTGGATTGTTGTTCAAAGCCAGGTCCATTGTTTCATTGCCGGAGACACATTCCACCTTCAATCAGACATAATTTATGCTAGTTTAAATTCTCTGTCAACCTTGATCAAAGAAAGTGGATACATTCCTGATCTTCGATTGGTTTTACGTGACGAAGAGGGTTAGGTTGAAAGTGGGGTCATAATGTTCAGTTTTGCATACTGCTGGGGGTTGGGAACCTTTTAATGATCACTAAGAACTCAAAAAGGATTTGTGATGGGTTCCATTGATTAATGTGTCTGTCATTGTTGGAAGGGAAGAACATGAAATTTTTTGCATCTTTTTTAGACTTGATAAACAATTCCCTCGTGTATATTTGTATTGAGAGTCTGTGACATACATGAAAGAAAGCTTCCAGATATAGTTTCTCAAAAAGAATGAAAGCATCAATTTCAAAAGAATGGAGAAGGAACAGTAAATTTAAGAAGTTTGGTTATTGAGTTTCAGACCAAATTGTACACTTATGGAAAAACATTGAACTGTATATACAATTCACAATTCCAAGCCCAGACGGATTTATAGTGCGGGGCTGGCTCCACTTTGCCTTTTGAACGGCAATCCTTCTGGTGGTAGGAAAACAGGAACTGATGTAGTCCCCATGTGATTAGGGCCGTCCCTGAGATTTTGAGGGCCCTGTGCGAAACTTAAATTGGGGCCTCACATAATCTAATAGGAAAATACTATAAAAATTTTCCATAACTTAATGGCATAAACAATTTTTTTATAACTAAAAGTCACCATCAATAAATATGTAATGACAATTAGAAATCAAATTCATAAAAATTTAAATGTTTCCATTTGATAAAGTTAAATGTTTGGTACAAAAGTAAGCTCCTTCTGCCCCTATAAAGTCCCTATTGCCTCTAATAAGTAATCTGTGTTTAATAGGAAAAAAAATTGGCAATCACAAATTAAAGAGTAGTTGCACACAAATGTCATTAACAAATTAAATTATATTGCATTAAATGCGAAAAACAAAAACAAAAACATACCTGACTATCCAAAAATCATTCACATTGTATTTGTTGTCTTATTTGAAGAACTAAAACTATTACGAGAGCTTTTTCCCCAAAAGAAAAAAAAACACAGCCGGTACAATACTAATGTCTGAAAATTGATCTTCTTAAATTTTTAGAAGAGAAATCATCAATCAAATGTTCATAATCAAGTTTTTCTAGAAGTTCACTTTCAATTGAAATCAAAGCTAGTCCGTTTAATCTTTCTTGCGACATAGTTGATCGCAAGTATGATTTTAACAATTTTAATTTTGAAAAACTTCTTTCTAAAGATGGAACAGTAACAAGAATAGTCAATAGGATTCTATATGCAATAAATGCATTTGGAAAACAATTTAAGGCCCGTTTGGGAGTAGTGGCGGACGCAGGATTACGTCGCCATGGGGTCATAGTGTTAAGTTTCGAAATTTTGTAAATAAGAAAATAACACTAAAAAACATAAAGATAGTACTTTCATTCATAATTTTTGGCAAAACAAACAATACAAGCTACAATTGTCCACGACGAGTTTTCATGTTTTGAAAACGTTGCATTATAGCTTCGTTATCAATACAAGCAAAAATATCTCTTTCAATGTAAACAACCAAGCTATCGTTCAACCATTGATCTCCCATTCTGTTGCGAAGTGGATTTTTGATAATATTCATGGCCGAAAATGCTCTCTCCACTGAAGCAGTTGCAACTGGTAAGACCAAAGCTAATGTAATAAGCAAATACACATAAGGAAATATTTCATGCATCCCTTTCTCCACCATTTTTTCCGCAAGCATGCCAATCCCTTGCAATTTTGAAAAATCACTACTCGAACGCATATGATGAACATAAACCCCAAGTTGATCTTCAAGCATCAATAAAGCTCCATCCGAAAAATCTTGAGGATAAAATTGAGCAAGACGAACTAGCTTTCGTTTGTTAAAAGCTACAAATGAATTGTTCGGACTCAAGCAAGCCAAACAAGTAAGCAACTCAGTATTTACCTCATTGAAATGATCATTTAATTCCATAAGTTGTCCATCAATGACATGAAGAAAGAGCTCCACACGATAATGATGATTGTTTGTCTTGATTGGAGCATTACGCCGTGACCTCCCAGGAATTACATATTCCTCATCCATCTTAGGAACCATAATATGATGTTTGTAACAAAACGAAGATGCTTGATCAACCAATTCATCAAACTCATTATTCCTCATAAATTGTAGATTTTCCTTGCATGTTTGAACTAAACCCATTGCATTCACAATGTCTTGATCTTTCTTTTGCAATGCTTGAGACAAAGTATTTGTTATTCCCAATATAGCCTTCATCAAAAACAAGTGGAACACAAACTCAAAAGATTGTATTTCCCTCCATAACTTAAAGGCTTCACTCGAACTATCATTGGGGTTATCATCAACAATCATTTGAAGCACATTCACCACAGATGGAAACATACAAATGATACTAATCAATGTAGCATAATGTGAGTTCCATCGTGTATCACCTGCACGTTTGAGAGTAGTATCTTGATTCAAGCCTCTCCCAGTTATAAGACAACCTTCATCAAAAGCTTTTACAAGCTCTTCTTGGTATTGTGCTCTAAGTGCATCACGACGCTTGCAAGATGCTCCAACAACATTAACCAAGCTATTAGCCGTTGTGAAAAAAGAAGCAACATCAATATTTTTCTTTGCCACGGCAACAAGAGCTAATTGAAGTTGATGAGCAAAGCAATGAACATAAAATGCACAAGGTTGTTCTCTCAAAATCTTTGTTTTAAGGCCATTGAATTCACCTCTCATATTACTAGCTCCATCATAACCTTGTCCTCGTAGCTTAGAAAAGCTCATTCCTTCAAAAGAAAAGAATTCATCAATGGCTTTCTTCAATGCACTTGAAGTGGTGTCGGTAACATGTTGGACCCCCACAAACCTTTCTATTATTTGTCCATTGTTGTTCACATAACGAACCACTATCGCCATTTGCTCCTTTATTGAAATATCACGTGCTTCATCCACCATTATTGAAAAATACCTATCTTTAAGATCACTCATGATAAGACTAATGCATTCTTTGGCACATGCATTGACAAGATCTTTTTGAATTGACGGAGCTATTAACTTGAGATTGCCCGGAGCATTTTCCAACACAACTGCCTTAACTTTTTCATCATGATCCGCAAGAAATTGCAAGAGCTCCAAATAATTCCCTTTATTACTTGAAGTGGCACTTTCATCATGACCACGAAAATAAAGGCCTTGTCGCAACAAATACCTTGTACACATGAGTGATGCATTCAAGCAAGTGCGATAAGCCATACGAGCATCATCTGTTTGCTTAATCACAATTGTTTGAATGTGAGCTTGTTGATGCATCAGATTGTAAGCAGCTTCTCTAGCTTGGTTGTGAACACTGTCAACCGGTCCAACATGAATGCTAAACCTTTCTCTCCCCTTCTTCCAATTATTGAAGCCTACCCTAGAGAAGGCGTCACCACCCACTTGATCAAAATTAGTTGTAAAGAGATAGCAATGGAGGCAAAATGCAGCATCTTTAGCTATGCTATACTCCAACCAATCAAACTCATCAAACCATTGAGCAATAAAACGTCTATTAATTCGTGACTGATTAGTTTGTGGGAATCTATGACCTTTAGGTTGACAAGGCCCCTTTTGAAGATATGCTCTTCGAATCTCATCTCGATGATTAGGACTATAATTTGTCATCGGTGTTCTTAGTCCAGGGTCTGCCTGAAGATTAGCCAATATCTCATCTAATTCAATAGGTCTTGCTCTTGCACTTGAACTACCCGGATTAAACTCACTAATCATACGCACTTTTCTCTTAAAGTATCGTTCCATGATAATTTTTTCTACACATAAATTAATTAAATCCATCAATTATAAAGACTAACCTAATCCAAATAATAAGATCAATCAATGTAAACTCTACTAAAATATCCAAATAATAAAATCAATCAATATCAAAATATCAAACAAATTCTAATTCATAAAGAAAATCAATCAATTAATATAAATTCTAATCCAAATAAGAAAATCAATCAATATCAAAACATACCACACCAATAAATTATAATTCATGAAAGATATATCAATTTCCTTAAAATTATCCAAAGCCCAAAATAATATATGTAAAATTATAACTCACTTGATTTGATGAGAAGCAATGGCAGTGGAGCGGCGGCAAGAGGTGGTTGGCGACGGTGGCGGCGTGTAGTGGTTGGTGGTGGAGATTGGGGGGATTAGTTAGGTTTTTAGAGGAGAGGGAATTTTGAAAAAAAAATAATTAGGTTTTGGGATGAACTGAAATGCTGCTGCTGGGAATTAGAATCGGGTAGATAGGGGCTGCTGATGGGTTTTTTATTTTTTTTATTTTATAAAAAACCTGGCTTCAAAACGACGTCATTTTGAGCCAGGTTTTAAAAAAAAAAATTAACACGCCTGGACCAAAACGGCGTCGTTTTGGCCAGGCGGTTTAAAAAAAAAAAAGAACTCGCCCGCGCGCAAGGCAGGCGCTGCCTGCGCCAGCTTCTTCTTCTTCCTCTGCTGGGTATTTCGTCGAGCACTTGGTGTGCGCCATGGGGTCGCACACCAGCCAGCCATGGGGTCGCACACCAGCCAGCCATGGGGTCGCACCAGTCCTTCTCCACTACGTTTCCCAGCTTCCATGGGGTCGCCTGACCCCATTTGTCCCTCTGTGCGTCCTTCCCTGTTTGGGAGTGCTTTTTGGAACAGTTAAAAGCTCTTTCTGACAACCAAAAGCGCTTCTGACAGCATTTGGCAGAAAATTTTAGAAGTGCTTTTGGGCCATAAAAGCGCTTTCTGGAGAAGCACCTGTCATGTACTTCTTCAGGAAGCACTCCCAAGTGCTTTTCCAAGAAGCACTTCGATTTCTTATGAAAATTTCAACATCTTTATAATAAAAGCGCTTTTGATAGAAGTGTTTATAAGTAAAAGTGCTTCCTAAAGAAGCAGTCCCAAACGAGCCCTTAATCTTTTCCAGAAATTTAATATTGCAGAAGCTGTGATATTTCCTTTTGGTAAAATCTCCAAACAACGCACAATCAGAGTTTAAGAGAAAGAATAATGAGGATTACTTACCAAAAAATTAGAGTTTAAGATAAAGAAGAAGCCATGAAGTTTTGTTCGTTTTGTTTTGAATGAAGAAAATACTTTTCTTAGAGGAGAAAACCTTTTTTAATTTTATTTTTAAGAACGATAGTTAGGGGGATATATATACTCCTCCTGTGGTGTGGTTAAGCTTAGATGTTTCCTGTTTTAAAAAGGCTTTTTGTTTTGTTTTTTTTAAGTTTATAATTTTAATTATGTCAAGTTCGAATGCAAAAATAATATAAAAGATATCCCCCTCCTGTGGTGTGGTTAAGCTTTGATGTTTCCTGTTTTAAAAAGGCTTTCTGTTTTTTTTTTAAAAAAATTTATAATTTTAATTATGTCAAGTTCGAATGCAAAAATAATATAAAAGAAGGCCAAAAGAACAACCTCACGGAGAATCGAACTCTGGTACTGTTGTTAAAGAGATACGCGCTCCAGCCAACCCCCTGGACACATTGTTTTGCAAGTATCCAGATGCTATACTATATATACGATGCCTACAATAATATATATATATATATATATATATATATATATATATATATAATATAGAGACAATTTTTTTGGGGGGCCCTTAAGAATCGGGGGCCCTGTGCGGTGGCGCCACTTGCACCACCCCAGGGCCGCCCCTACATGTGATAGAGAAAGTGGCCTGATTAGTTTCATTTTGAAATCATAACTGATAGCACCTCGCTTACAAACAGAAAGAGGTACGGAGATAATGGATCTCCTTGGTGGATTCCTCTGGAAGGATGTAAACGTCGTCCTGGCTGGCCATTAATCATAACTGCAAAGGTCACAGATTTAACACACCCCATCACTAGGTTTACCCAACGATCGTCAAAACCCATCTTTTGCATGACAGCCTCCAAGAAGTCCCATTCTACTCTGTCATAAGCTTTATTCATATCTAGCTTTATACCCATCTCAAAGATTTTTGTAACTTTTCGGAGTTTGAGGTAGTGAAATACCTCATGCGCCACAAGAATGTTATCTTGGATTTGTCTATCCGAAACAAAGGCATTTTGGTTTGGGGTGATGATACAAGGGAGAATTGGTTTGAGACAATTTGCCAAAATTTTTGATAAAATTTTGTAAGAAAAGTTGCACAAACTAATTGGCCGGAATTGTGAAACACTTTCAGGATCATAAACTTTAGGAATAAGAGCAATATTTGTCTCATTAATGCTAACAGAAGAAACAAAGCCAGCAAGAAAATCCTCAGCCGTTCCCACTATCTCCTCATGTATTATGCTCCAGTAGTCTTGGTAGAAAGCTCCTTGGAATCCATCTGGACCAGGTGCCTTCAGAGACCCCAATTCAAAAGTTGCTCTCTTCACATCATCTAGGGTAATTGGCTGAAGGAGATCCTCATTCATTTGGGGAGTTACCACACTTTCCACAGAGTCCAAAGCATTACTCTAGTCACGATATCCATTTGAGGAGAAAATATTTTTGAAATAAGCTTCCAAAGTTCTTCGAACCCATTTTCATCGCTAACCCAATGTCTGTGACAGTCTTTGATTCTGGTGATCCTATTTTGCCTTCTCCTTTGGATTGTGGTTTGGTGGAAGAAAGAGGTGTTTGCATCTCCTGCAACTAGCCACTTTAATCTGGACCTCTGTTGCCAATATTGTTCTTCCCTCATACTCAACTCATTTATCTGTTTTTTCACTTGGCTCACCCTCTCCCTATTCTCGTTCCACTCCTCCTGGAGAGTACACAACTCCTTATTCAGAGTCTCAAGTTGCTCTTTGCTATTTCGTTGGCTTGAAAGACTCCAATCTTTAAGTTTAGTCCTACACCTCCTGATTTTGGTGGACCATTTGTGAAGATTGCTTCCTTCAGCCTCTTCATTCCAGCATCTCTCCATGATCATCCGGCAATTTTGGTCTCTTACCCAAGCAGCCTCGAATTTAAAAAGTCTCATACGTTTCGTTACGCAAGGAGATTGATCCAGAATTAAAGGGCAGTGGTCAGACCCAATGATGGTGCCATGAAGGGTTAGAGGAATTTGACATCATATGGGTTAGAGGAATTTGACATCATATGCTTATTATTGCATACTAATAAGCATACAAAATACTAAATTAACATCATATGGGTTAGAGGAATTTGAAAATTGGTCAAGGCAAATGCTTGGCACTTTGTCCTTTAGACAACTCAAGCCCCATTATGGTGCTCATGGTTGATTGACGCTTGTCTCCTGGGATACATCGGCCACGTTCTTATTGTAGTCCTCCAAATGACAAGCAGAGGTGGCTTTGAGATTTTGGGGGCCATGTGCAAAATGAGTAATGAAGTCTCTTAAAACAAAGTCTTCAACAAAACAAAATTAGAATTAGACCTTATATATTAGGGCTATCGACAAAAGACACCCAGCATGTTTGAGGTGGTTCTCAATATGGACCTCAGGGTATCAATTTTATCAATTTACACCCTTACATTTGCAACATTATCCAATTTCATCATTTCGTTAAGTTGACCGTGTGGTCAGTCGTTAAATGCTGACGTGTCTACTGTGGGACCCACCTATTAAACAAAACAAATTATATAAAATAATAAAATAACACCCAGCAGTTTCTAAAAAATGATATATAAAATGATATGATTAAATTAAAATAAGGGCTAATTTACATTTGGAGTTGGAGTCAGCGAGTCTATTGGGCTAATTTACCTTTGGAGTTGGAGAGGTTGCGTTTGGCTTTGGCGAGCAGTTTCTGGAATTCCATGCGTGACTTTTGATGGGTGCTGAGGTCGGAGGAGGAAGAGTCATCATGGACTCTCTCTCTCTCTCAGCTTTTCGTTTTTCATTTTTGATTTCTGGGCAGATCTGCACGGGCCCTTTTGGGGCTTAAGATCCCTTTGTTCAATTTCTCTTCCTCCATCTTCATTTTCTCCACTAGCATTTTCATTATTTCTGGGTTTTTTTGGATCTTCGACATCGTCTGGGTCTTGAACGTTGTGACTCTTATTCTCTGGGATCCACAGTTGAAGGCGCGATTGTGGGCGCGGCCATGGCGAATCTGTTCTAGAGGTAGGGGTATTGGAAGAGAAGGAAGAGGAGAAGAATGATATAAGGGTGGAGTTGCTGGGTTGGATTTTTTTGTAATAAAAAAAAAACCTTAACAATGGCAGCAGTTGGAAATTTTCCAGATTCGTCGTCTGCACTAGTTTTCGGGGGCTAGCGGCGGCGCTGGGCCTGTCGATCGGAGATCGTGGTCGTGGTGGAAGATAGAAAAGAGGAAGGAATTAGAGGAAGATGATGGTGTGGATGACGATAGGGATCCAGAGGGGCTAGGAAATAATTTTTTTGAAATAATTTGAAACAATTTTTTTTTTTTAGTAGGTGGGTCCCACAATAGGCACGTCAGCATTAAACTCAAGGATGAAATTGGACGATATTGCAAACATAAGGGTGTAAATTGATAAATTTGATACTGTAGGGTCCATATTGAGAACCACTCCAAACCTACAGGGTGTCTTTTGTCATTAGCCCTATATATTAATAGCAAATTTACAATTAAAACTCACCAAAAGACAGTCAAATTAAATAAAAATCCTCCATAAAAAAATTTCTCATTTTCTTGGATCAATAACTATAATATCAAAATTTAAACTATAATATTACATACTCAAATATCTAAATTTGTCTTGGTTACATGAGGATGGAGTTATTCATTTGGGGATTTTCTTCAATTATGATTTAGAAAAAGGGATAAAAAACTCTAAGAATTTGAGAGAGAGAATTGAGCTTGATTTGTGAAACTTGCAAAGGGTACATGGCTTATGACAGTTGGGGAAAAAGAAAAATGAACTTGTATATGCTATATAAGGGTTTGGCTATGTTATATATTACATTAATATATTATGTATGCAAAGTTTTTGTTTATTGGTTTCTTTTTTATGTGTTATTATGGAAATTTTTTTTCGGTCTGCAAAGTTAATGGCAAATTCTATGTAGTATATGTTATATTATTAATATTATATTAGTATATTAAACTAACCTCAATCTGATTATTAAAAAAAAATATAACCTCAATGAAATAAACATTTAATATAGTAATATAATATTTTTGTGGCCCTCTTGGAAATGGGGCCCTGTGCTTGTGCCCACCTTGCACGCCCCAAGAACCGCCTTTGATGATAAGAGCAACTCCACCCATTTGCCCTTTGCCATGGCAAGGGGGGAACTAGGGCAGGCACTATTCACGTGAATAGTTTTCTTGCCCTTGCAAATAGTATTTTGTGTTTCCACCCATTGCCATGGCTAAGGGCAGTTACTATTCATTTTTTTGTTTTTTTCACAAATTTTTTTATCTCAATAATTAATTCGGATAATATTTTCGGATAAAATTTTCGGGTTCCTACGTGTCAAGACTATTCATAATCAGATAAAATTTCCGGATAAGATTTTTGTGTTCAAATTTCGGATGAATTTCAAAATTCAAATTTCCGATAAATTTGGGTTCAAATTTCGGATGAATTTCAAAATTCAAATTTCAGATAAATTTCAAATTTCAAATTTCGAATGAATTTCAAATTTCAAATTTCAGATACATTTCAAATTTCAAATTTCGGATGAATTTCAAATTTCAGATAAGATTTTCATCCATTCAAATCAAGCCACGTGGCATCTCTATCTGGCCAAAATTTTCTATAAATTCAGAGGTTGAGCTCATACCTCTCACACCACATCTTTCTACATTTTCATTTCTGAGAGTTTAGAATTCATACTCCATTCTCAAATGGAAGATTTTAGGAGATGCTTGGAGAGGCAAGAGCGAGAAACAAATGAGAGAAACCGTAGAGCAGATGGAATCAATGAGTTGCAGAGACAAGTCGATGAACAAGTTGTCATAGCAGTGGCTTTGCAAGATGAAGAGAACCAACGTCGCCGCCGTGGCTCAGAAGTCGGCCGTCGCCGGAATGTGGACAGACATAGGCAGTCTCGGGGTAAGAATCTTTTGGAAGATTATTTTATCCCAACTTGTTTGTACTCTGATGTTGATTTTCGAAGGCGATATAGACTGCAACGCCATTTATTCAATAAAGTCATGCATGAAATTTGCAATTATGATGCATACTTTGTTCAAAAGTGTGATGCTGCTGGGGTTGTCGGACTTCTTCCGGAGCAAAAGCTTACAGCAGTTATATGAATGTTGGCGTATGGAGCATCTGCTGATCAGGTGGATGAGATTGCCCGGATGGGGAAGTCCACTACGTTGGAGGCCTTGGTAAGATTTTGTGATGCAGTTGAAACTCTGTACACTAGGGACTACCTGCGCAGACCTACTCCCAGGGACCTCCAACGGCTTCTACAAAAAGCAGAATCTCGAGGATTTCCAGGAATGATTGGTAGCATCGACTGCATGCACTGGCAATGGAAGAACTGCCCAACTGCCTGGCAAGGTGATTACAGAAATAGAAAAGGCCAAAAAAGCATCATCCTTGAAGCTGTTGCTGGCTTCGACACATGGGTTTGGCATGCCTTCTTTGGAGTAGCTGGATCCCAAAATGACCTCAACGTGCTGGGTCAATCCCCGGTCTTCAACGATGTTTTGAGCGGCCAAGGCCCCAATATCACCTATGAAGTCAACAATACAGTCTACCAGACGGGGTATTATCTAGCTGATGGCATCTACCCGAGGTGGACCACATTTGTCAAATCCATTCCGAATCCCCGATCCCGAAAGCAAAAATTATTTGCTACATATCAAGAAAAATACAGGAAAGATGTCGAAAGGTGTTTTGGCATCCTTCAAGCTCGGTGGTTGATTATTCGAGGTGCAGCCCGTATGTTTGATGAGGAGGTCCTCAGAAGCATTATGATGACTTGCATCATCCTCCATACTATGATTGTGGAGGATGAGTATGATTATGAAGCTACAGAGGTCGACGAACCGGATCCCATGAACACGGCCTTGACACGAATTTATGAAAGGCCCATGGGGCCAAGTGGAGAACCGTTTGAGCCGGATCCGTTGGTTAGGGATGGTAGTATCATGACCCGTATGATAGATCGATATATAGAGATGCAATCTTCATATATTCATGAAAGGCGTCAACTTGACTTGATGGAGCATCTATGGACGGTGAAAGGCAATGAAGATGAATGATGGAGAATAGATGCTTTGGTTATGTTTTATTTATTTATGGTTTGGTTGTTGTATTTTTTTATTATTATGGTTTGGTTGTGGTTTTTCCTTATTATTGTGCCTTGTTTGTAGTTTTTTTATTATTTTTTTATTATGCTTTGGTTGTGGTTTTTCCTTTAAATTAAGTTTTGTTTGATGTATGGAATATGTTGAATAAAAAGGTATTTTATTGAATGCTTTGTTTATTAAATAAAGAAAGCCAATACAAGTCATTAAGAATTACTACTACTAAAATAAAATACATGAAGTACAAGAACTTTAATAGAAAACATGAAAAATACAAATACATAAAAGTACATAAAAGGTATGCCAACTAATTTAATGGTTTTAATCATTTAACCAATCAGTGTTGCTAGGCCCATCATCCCGGAAAAGTCTTCTTCTCATAACATCCCTTCGTTCTAGCTTCCAAAATTGTTTTGTTTCAGGGGACATATGGCTTGTATCCATTGCCATGGTTTCCCGATCCGTCTTGTCTGTCTCTTTTTTCCGCAAATACTCCCTTTCTTGTGCATATTGCGCTTGCAGTGCCATCTCGTTCTCTTGGCGTTTCAGCTCCATTTCAACTCTGATGGCACTCTGCCTTGCAATTTCCTCCAAAATTTTTGATGAATTACTACTTGAATTACCCCCTTTCTTTGCCTTCGCAGCCTTTCGGCCAATGGCCCTCGGCTCCTTTTCGATGGGTGAGTCTTGACTCATAGGGGAATCGATAGGTGAATCCGATGGCATTGAATCACGGAGTGGTGTCTCGTTTAACATAACGTCGGGACCCGTGGGAATGATTCTGAAGCGTTTGCAATTTTTCACCACGTCCCAACATTCATGATGGTTGAAACTTTTTTTGCCTTGCCCAATTGCACCAAACCACATCTGTGCTTGAATCATCTATTACAAAAAAAATTAATGGACATTAAGAAATATTTAAAATATATTGGATATGCAAGTAACAAAAATAAAATAATGGAAATGCAATTAACCTTACAAATATATTGGAAGTGCAAGAAATATTAACAAAATATTGGAAGTGCAAGAAATATTAACAAAATATTGGAAGTGCAAGAAATATTAACAAAATATTGGAAGTGCAAGAAATATTAACAAAATATTGAAAATGCAAGAAATATTAACAAAATATTGAAAATGCAAGAAATATTAACAAAATATTGAAAATGCAAGAAATATTAACAAAATATTGAAAATGCAATAAACATAAAATATATATATATATATATATATATATATATATATATATATATATATATTAGGACATTAAACTTAATAAAACTCAAATTATAAAATACTTACCTCGTTACTAAGATTTTCCCCGCTTCTACGGTTGTCCATCGCTTTGGCCAAGGCATCCCTCCATTTTCCCAACTCTTTATTGAGAATTTTCCACCTACTAGACAATGCCATTTCCGTACGAGGCGACCCCGGAATTTTTTCACAAAATTCGGCATGAATTTTTTTCCACATATGAAAAAATTTCATCTCATTGCCTGTCACGGGACAATGACAAATTTGGAGCCAAGCCTCACATAAGGAAACATCTTCCATGGTGCTCCACGCCCCTCCGGTTTCGATTGAAGAAGCCATAAATATAAGAAATAAAAATACAATTTGAAAGAGAGGAAAATGTTGAGTAAAGAGTGAATAATAGTAGAAGTAGAAAAAAAATGTATGAGGATTGGTGTTGAAAGTGAAGGGTATTGAAAGGTATTTATAGAAAAAAAAATTCAAAAAATTTTGGTATTTTTTTAAAAAAAATTCGATTTTTTTTCATAATTTTATTGCCAAAAAAATGCCAGCCGTTGGATTGGAGGAGAGAAGCAGATCGGAGCGCCCAGGGGTTGACAGCTGGCTTCTGCCCGTTGGAGCTCGCGCAGGGCTGACGTCAGCGCACGCGAGTTCAAATTTTTTTTACCGTTGGCGCGTGAATTGCACGCGCCAAAGGTAAAAAAAATTTGAAGTTGCGCGCGACGTCAGCGTGACGTCAGGCGCACGTCATCAGCCCTCGGTTTGGGTCTCGGGCGGAACTTGCCTTCGGGCTGGCCCGAGTTCGTGGGTCCCACTTCCCCCCCCCGGGCCTGGGCTCCTCGCTGGAAGCTCGTTTTTTTTTGGCCTCCCCCCAGCCTTGGGCTAGGCTAAACAGTGGAATTGCTCTAAGGACCTATAGCGAACCACGATTGTGTTGAACTCTCTCATAACTCACTTATGAGACACTACAAAGATCTCTACTAATGCACTATGTAGATGAATATTATTTATGTGTCAAAAGTTACTTCTAACATGTGTAGGTTTTGCCTACTTAAAGTTATTGAAGAGCAATTTCACAAAGTACGTGACTTTATTTGAAGAGGAACATATGCATTATTACAAACTTGAGAAGTCTTTATTTTTTTTTTCCAATGTAATTACAGAAAATTTTAATAAATTATAAAACAAGCATTACCCTTCAAATATTTCAATATCGATCCATAAGATATACCCAAACTTCCCAATATTTCAATATCAATACTATTTCAAACATTCAAAGATAACACAAGCCTTGTGAACTTTTTAGATATTACATGAATCTGAGCCTAGTATTAGTTATTTTGCATGCAACTTATCCTCTAGGCCACAAATCATGAACGGATCGTTTGCGCCATGAGGACCTAGTCCCTGAGCTCCCAAAGCGTGGTCAATTAGTATAAATCCAGGTCTAAGGAAGGAAGGAACAATCATCCCTTTGGTTATTTTCTTCTGTTGTTGACGAAATTCTTTTGTCTTTCTCATTGCAAGAAACTTGCCACGGCCTTCTAATCCATTTGTGTCTTCATCCTTCTCCATTGGAAAACCATATACAATACTACTTTAATTAAGTGTTAGCTATATATATTCTGTCCTTCTCCCTCTCTCTCTCTCTCTCCCTCCCATCGCTCTCTGATAAGTCATCTACACCTCTCACTTGCTCGCAATCTCTCTTTCTCTCTCTCTCTCTCTCTCTCTCTAGCACCAATGACCGAGATGGCAGACCAGAAAGTCGAAGACAATGCTGTCTCCGGCGAACCCCAGAAAAAGCGTATTGCAGATTTTGATCCCCCAGAGAAACCCCATATAAACAAGTTCGCTATTGCCTGCGCCACTTTGGCTTGCATGACTTCAATCTTATTGGGTTATGGTAATTATCCTTCCACTTCAACAGTTCCTCAAACTTCATCTGCCAAATACATTTTTTTTTCTTTCCGAATTATTTTGGATTGTGGTTGATTAATTTTATTTTGTGTACAGATATTGGTGTAATGAGTGGGGCGAATATCTTCATCAAAGATGACCTCAAAATAAGCGACGTCCAAGTTGAAATCCTTGCGGGCACTCTAAATCTCTACTCCCTCATCGGCTCCGGCTTGGCTGGCGTAACCTCGGATTGGATTGGCCGTCGGTACACCATTGTCCTATCCGGAACCATCTTCTTTGTCGGAGCTATCATCATGGGCGTCGCCCCTGGCTACGGCCTGCTCATGTTCGGCCGATTCGTCGCTGGAATCGGCGTTGGCTACGGTCTCATGATCGCCCCAGTCTACACCGTCGAGATCTCTCCGACGTTGTCACGTGGCTTCCTCACATCTTTTCCAGAGGTTTGTTTTGTTTCATTGTTTGTCTATTTCTCTATGTTTTTCTTTTTATGATAAATTTAGGGAGAGATGCCATGCCACTAGACCAAAAGCACCTTCCATGCATTATATTTTTCTTCAGATTAGTTACTGATTATCAGCCAAAAAATATTGACCAATGATTAATTAAAGAAAAAAGTTTTGATGAATTGTATATTATATTTGTATATAATACTTTTGGACCGTAAGTATGGAATTTTTACAAATTCATTAATTGGTTTATTTGAAAATATATATGTCTAGGTGTTTGTCAATCTTGGCATATTATTGGGGTACATATCCAACTACGCTTTCTCCAAGCTCCCAGTTCACATGGGGTGGAGGTTCATGCTTGGCCTTGGCGCAATTCCCTCCGTTGTTCTCGTCGTCGGCATTTTAGCCATGCCTGAGTCGCCTCGCTGGCTCGTCATGAAGGGGCGACTCGGGGATGCTAAGCGAGTCCTCAACAAAACCTCAACTTCTAAGGAAGAGGCTCAGTTCAGGCTAGACGACATCAAAGAAGCCGCAGGCATCCCCATGCACTTAAACGACGACGTCGTTGAGGTGCCGAAACAAAGCCACGGCGAAAGCGTATGGAAACAACTCATCCTTCATCCCACACCAGCCGTTCGCCACATTTTAATCGCAGCATTAGGTATCCACTTCTTTGAACAAGCCTCGGGCATAGACTCTGTCGTTTTGTACAGCCCAAGGATCTTTGAGAAGGCTGGGATCAAATCCTACGACCACAAGCTACTCGCAACCGTAGCCGTTGGAGTTGTCAAGACCCTTTTCATCTTGGTCGCCACATTTTTAATTGATCGGATTGGGCGACGCCCGTTGCTTTTGATCAGCATGGGTGGAATGGTATTTTCTCTTGGGTTTCTCGGTGCAAGCCTTACGGTCATCGATCAGAGCCACGGGACGGTCCCATGGGCCGTCGGATTGTGCATCACCATGGTGTTATTCAATGTTGCGTTTTTCTCTATAGGATTGGGGCCGGTCACATGGGTCTATACTTCTGAGATCTTCCCGCTGAAGTTGCGGGCACAAGGGTGCAGTTTGGGAGTGGCCGTCAACAGGGTGACAAGTGGAATCATCTCCATGACTTTTATTTCGTTGTACAAGGCCATCACGATTGGTGGGGCCTTCTTTCTTTACGCGGGAGTTGGAGTTGTGGGTTGGATCTTCTTTTACACAATGCTTCCGGAAACACAGGGCAGAACCCTTGAAGACATGGAGGTCTTGTTTGGTAAATACCATAAATGGAAAGAAGCCAACGCCGTTCTCAAGGAGGGCAAGCAAGGTGATCGTGGTGATGGTGACGAAATCAAAAGTCAAGTCAACTAGGACTAAAAGCAGGGCCCGCACTAAATTGGCCTATTCCTATTTCAAGTTATTTGTTGAGAGTTCAAAAATACAAGGGGCCAAATAAAACCTACTTCAAAATCTTTAACAGTACAATGGTCCATGTTATTGAACAATAAAAGTTATTCAGTTTCCTTGGAACAACAAACATTCAATTGAAATTGTTTAGATCTTCCAGTTTGATGGCTTTTTTGTTGTGATTTTTTCAGGTTTTATCATTTATGTACTTTTCTTTAATTTGATGGGATTTCTATATTATTGAAGACAAAAAGAGACACGTGCATAATTTGTTTTTCTTGTTAAACTATTTACAAAAAGAAAAAATTGTTGCTATTTGGATCGTATTTACTGACTACATTGCTAACTACCTCTTTAATACAAGTGAGTCTCATAAACATTGATAGAGCTCACTTCTATTAGAAAGGTGATTAGCAATGTGATTAATAAATATGATATATATAGTATATTATTGAAAAGAAAATGGTCTCGGGCCACTTAAAAGTCAGACCATGCTAAAAAAGAGCAAGCAAGTTGATCATGGTGATGGCAATCAAAACAAGGGTCAAAGTCAACTGAGAATAAAAGTAAAACTAAATAGGTATTGAAATGAACATTTATTGCAGGCTTGTTATGTATGTTTCAATACAGATACGACAGTCATGACAAAAAAAATTGGCAACAGTTATTATTATTTGGTGACATTTAGTGACATTTAGTCATCCCAGCAAATGTCACCAAATAATGATGACTGTTGCCACTTTTTTTTTTTTTGCAGTCAGTCAAACATATTGTTTTGTTTTTATGACAAACTATAAGATATTTACAAGATATTTGTACAGTGAGCCAATACACACCACAAAGCTACATCACCACAATGAGGTTAGCTATATCCAGATATCGAACTCATCATAAATGTATATCGTCCTTGTCATTTATATGAATGAAACCTGAGACATACTCTAACCAAACCAAGTGAAGACAAATATCACTAAACTAAAGGATAGTTGGTGCCAGAGATATATTATTCTTGACTGTAAGACCTTTTCAGAGTGAGTTTATCTCGACGGTGGAGGTGCATCCCTCGCTGACAACGGATATAGGGAGGGGGATGCTTCGCCTAGGTGGAAAAAGCCTCCTGATAAGTATGTTAAAATTAGTTGTGCGGAGGCTTGGTTTGCAGGTGATATTATTGGCGGTTTCTATGGATGCTCAGATTGATCGTACTTTCATGACATTCTTTGCTTGAGACACCGGGTGGAGTCGTTTGTTTTTTCTTCCTAGGCTTGTAATAAAGCTATTGACTTGCTGGCTGGTTTTGCAGTTAAGCATTCGGGTTCTTCGGTGTGAGAGTGTCTACCTCCCTTAAAATAAGACCCTTGAGGAAGTTCTTGACATTTTTATTATGAACGAATTTCCCACCATCGTTTGACCCAAAAAAAAAAAAAAAAAAAAAAACAGAGCGAAAAAGAGGAGTGGGCAGTAATTTTTTTTTGCTTATTTTATGATATGTCTGATTGCCAGTCTTTTTTCTTTTTGTGTCCTTTTTTATTATGTGATAAAGATTGCTATGAATAGGAGTGGGAAGGTTTTATACATGTCCGCCATACTATGAAAAAGATTGCTCCCTTTACAGCCTTTGTTTTTTATACTCTCTTATTTTTAATGATGATCTAATAAATAAAAAAAGAGATAAACATATTTATGTCTACCTTTTAAAATTGTGATTACGCATATGGGTTTCGTCAAGTTGGCTAGAGTGAATGTGCTCCTCACTCTGTACCTGAGTTCGAATCTCCCTCCCGTAATTTAGATTAGTAGAATATCGTTTATATCACAGACAAAAAAATTCATGGTTCCATTCTGACTTCTAGTTGCATAAATTTTTGCTTTTAACTTTATTGGTTTGGAAGGCTATAAATCGACAATTCTTCATACTTTTGTTCTTTTTTCTATCTTTCCTTATTTTTATGCTCAATTAAATTGGCGAATCTATAACAACTCTGGATGGTATTTGTTTGTTTACCAAATTTTTTTTGTTTTTTAAAAAAATAAATCAATGAAGTCAAGAGTGAATCAAGCACAAATATGTGAACATAAGATTACCTAAACATACAATAATTCAATATCCCTAAAATTTCGGGTTTCAGTTTACTTCCAACTTTCACCTCATAGCCAAAAAATCTTCTTTTCTGAAGGCCTTGCTCAAGATGTGTTTGCTCTAAGGGTTGCGAAGATAATACATATTTTGTAGTGATTGAAGAATGTAAAATTTTATCATGGATAAAGTGACAATCAATTTCATTGTGTCTAGTCCTTTCATGAACCCTGGATTACCAGTTAGTTATGTTCCAACTTATCTTAAGGGCCAAAAATCAAGCTGAATGGATCCTTTGGTCAGGGCCGTCCTTGAGATTTTGAGAGCCCTGTGCGAAACTTAAATTGGGGCCTCACATAATCTAATAGGAAAATACTATAAAAATTTGCCATAACTTAATGGCATAAACAATTTTTTTATAACTAAAAGTCACCATCAATAAATATGTACTGACAATTAGAAATCAAATTCATAAAAATTTAAATGTTTCCATTTGATAAAGTTAAATGTTTGGTACAAAAGTAAGCTCCTTCTGCCCCTATAAGGTCCCTATTGCCTCTAATAAGCAATCTGTGTTTAATAGGAAAAAAAATTGGCAATCACAAATTAAAGAGTAGTTGCACACAAATGTCATTAACAAATTAAATTATATTGCATTAAACGCGAAAAACAACAACAAAAACATACCTGACTATCCAAAAATCATTCACATTGAATTTGTTGTCTTATTTGAAGAATTAAAACTATTACGAGAGCTTTTTCCCCAAAAGAAAAAAAAAACACAGCCGGTACAATACTAATGTATGAAAATTGATCTTCTTGAATTTTTAGAAGAGAAATCATCAATCAAATGTTCACAATCAAGTTTTTCTAGAAGTTCACTTTCAATTGAAATCAAAGCTAGTCCGTTTAATCTTTCTCGCGACATAGTTGATCGCACAAGTATGATTTTAACAATTTTAATTTTGAAAAACTTCTTTCTAAAGATGGAACAGTAACAAGAATAGTCAATAGGATTCTGTATGCAATGAATGCATTTGGAAAACAATTTAAGGCCCGTTTGGGAGTGCTTTTGGAACAGTTAAAAGCTCTTTCTGACAACCAAAAGCGCTTCTGACAACATTTGGCAGAACATTTTAGAAGTGCTATTGGGCCATAAAAGCGCTTTCTGGAGAAGCACCTGCCATGTGCTTCTTCAGGAAGCACTCCCAAGTGCTTTTCCAAGAAGCACTTCGATTTCTTATGAAAATTTCAACATCTTTATAATCAAAGCGCTTTTGATAGAAGCAGTTATAAGTAAAAGTGCTTCCTAGAGAAGCAGTCCCAAACGAGCCCTTAATCTTTTCCAGAAATTTAATATTGCATAAGCTGTGATATTTCCTTTTGGTAAAATCTCCAAACAACGCACAATCAGAGTTTAAGAGAAAGAATAATGAGGGTTACTTACCAAAAAATTAGAGTTTAAGATAAAGAAGAAGCCATGAAGTTTTGTTCGTTTTGTTTTGAATGAAGAAAATACTTTTCTTAGAGGAGAAAACCTTTTTTAATTTTATTTTTAAGAACGATAGTTAGGGGGATATATATTCTCCTCCTGTGGTGTGGTTAAGCTTAGATGTTTCCTGTTTTAAAAAGGCTTTTTTGTTTTGTTTTCTTAAATTTATAATTTTAATTATGTCAAGTTCGAATGCAAAAATAATATAAAAGAAGGCCAAAAGAACGACCTCACGGAGAATCGAACTCTGGTACTGTTGTTAAAGAGATACGCGCTCCAGCCAACCCCCTTGGACACACTGTTGTGCAAGTATCCAGACGCTATACTATATATATACTATGCCTACAATAATATATATATATAATATAGAGACAATTTTTTTGGGGGGCCCTTAAGAATCGGGGGCCCTGTGCGGTGGCGCCACTTGCACCACCCCAGGGCCGTCCCTACCTTTGGTCCATGACGACCACCCAATTAATATATTCAAGTCAAAGGAAGGACCAGTTGGCCAGCTTTTTTTGTTATTTTCTTTTATTAATGTTGGGTAAATTTTATGTTTCCCATTTTCCAGAAACTTGCCACGGCCTTTAATCCATATGTGTCCCTTCTCTGTTGAACAGATTTGAAGTAGCACATCTCATTGGATTGGCGCCACTAATAAAAAATGGAATTTGTTACCCATTGGACTGACATTGCTACTGGCAGTGGTGGCTGTAGTGGCGGCGGCAGCATGGCTATGTACGCTTGTACTGTGCAGCAACATAGGCTGGAGGTGGTCAAAGAGTTGGCACGGCCTGGGCCTTGCATCTGTAGGTTGTCGTAGGCTGCTGCCGATCGTGGCTGACTGCTCTCGGCTGCTATTGATCGTGGCTGACTGCTGTCACCAGCTGTAGGTTGTTGCCACATCTGCTGCTTTTTCTTCTTCTTTTTCTTTTGTGCCGCAACTTAGGGTTTTGATATGCTATATGATTTGCAATTTTCTTCTGTTTTTGCAATTGTTCAACGATCATGTCTTCAAATGAGGGTAGCCAATCATCGAGTTCACAAGTGTCTTTGTACCTATGGCGTGGTTCCAAGGTGTACAAGAAAAGATTTGTGGCTAATCTGCATCATGTCACGACTGAGGCTCACTTCCAAAAGTGGGGCGCCACCTATGCTTCTGTCATACCCGATGACGTGCATGTCAAGCTGGCGACACCTTTGACTGAAGATGTGCCTAGCATAGATCCAAACGATCCGGATGCCAGAATTACCACATTTCGTCCCTTGTAATTCTCCTTGGGCTTCATGTTCTCGTTGTCGAAGTTCTTCGGGAAGGTGTTTTATGTCATGGAGTGTGCCACAAGCCAATGTTTATAAAACCCACCCCGAATTCCCCCTTGGAATCCATGATGAATCCTGTTGTCCGTTCGACATCTGGCTGATGTCAGACCCACTTTACCAAAAAGCCACTTAGCCCTAATTTAAACTTATAGACCATTCGATTTCTATTGAAATTTCAGCAGAGTCTCCCTTGTAATTAGAACATTTCCCAATTTATAGTACCTGCAAACAAACACCAAAATAATCCTAACTTCCAACATGCACAAGGTAAAGGCACATATAATAGTTAAGATTATTTAAATGGGCATCAGGCCCTCTAACCAAACTTAAACACACTAGCAGAGTGACTAAAGAAAATTTTGTAAAAAATCCGTGTATTGAACATGAAAAATACATATGTACATGTACAATACTAGTATTGTATGTTTGCTTTTCAAAAAGCTTGAATTTTACCGAGTCTTTAAGACATATATAGAACACAGATGTATTATTGAAAAATACGTATGTATATGTATAATAGATAATTAAACGTGAAAGTGGTAAATTCTTTATACAAGTAATAACTCTGGAAAAGTAAAAAATGAAAAGGGGACAATAGAAACTCGGGTATTGGCCTAATAGTAATGGATAATGCTCTAAAGTACTCTTATCGATAAATTTAAAAGAGGACCCGCCCAAAGGATGGGCACCCACATGTCAAAATAAGTATAGCCGTGAGGTGATACTATTTTCTTATAATCATTAATAAAACATAGTATAGCCAATCGGCTATACCCTCATTTTTTTTAATAGAGAATAGGCGCCCTCAAGTCAAAATAAATACACCCGTGCGGCTATATTATTTTTTTAAGAAACATTCATAAAACCGAGTATAGCCGTGCGGTTATGCTTTTTTAAAAAAACAAATCTGAAAAAACCAGCTATACTTTGTGAGTGGACATTTGTTTTTAAACAAGCATTGTTTTTCAAATATGGAATTTCTTGTATAAATGTGATTTGTTTGGAAATTGGGTTACTTTTGGTTAGTGAGGTTATGAAATTTAATTATCGGGCTAGTCTTGGCTTTTACAATGTAATATGGGATTTCCAAGGATTATTATTATTATTATATGGATTTGGGTTTCAGATTGTGATCACTTTGGGTATGTTATGGATTTTAGTTTTGGGGTATTAGTTTATGTGGTTATTGGATTTGATTATCAGTATCCTTGAGAGTTTTGGAGTTGATATATGTATATATATATATTGATGGGTTATGGTTTTGGAATTTTAAATATGGTGTATTGGATTTTACTATCTTTGTTTTACTAGATTTTCGGAGGTTGTATTTCATAAGTATATACTATTTTTTAAAATACGTATAGCCGCTCGGCTATACTATTTTTTTTTTTAAATTACAAAAAATCGTGTATAGCCCCCCGCCCATACTATTTTTTAAGAAACATGAATAAAACCTCGTATAGCTGGGCGGCTATATTATTTATAAAAAAAAATCAGAAAAACATAATATATCCGCCCGGCTCTACTATTAAAAATATATACATACACTACTACATTTTAGCGTTTGCGCGACGAATCCAAAATGGTCGCGCAAAGCACAAAGCTGTCGCGGAAATGACAGCGCGACAAAGATATCGTCGCGCAAAATCAGTCGCGCAAATACCGTCACGTAAACCTTTGCGCGACGGAAAACAATAATATCGTCGCGCTATATCCTTCGTTGCGCCAATGGTTCAGGGACGACAAATGTTCCGTCGCTCAAAAGTTTGCGCGACGAGTATACAGGCGTTGCACCAACTATGCGCGACGACAAAACTTTGTCGCACAATTGTTTGCGCGACAAATGATCAGACGTTGCAAGAACATAGTGCGACGACTTAATGTCGTCGTGCAAAAGTGTTTGCGCGACGATTATTTCGTCGTTGCAACTACTTTGTGCGACGAACAATAATCGTGACGCAAACTATTGCGCGACGAAGATTTATTTGTCGCATTTTCTTTAGGGGACAAATGCTTCCGTCGCGCAAACTGAGAATATATTCGTTAACAATTTATTTTTATGGTTTTTTATTTTTTAAAACTTGATTTTGCGCGACGGGGAATGTATTCGTCGCGCAAATATTAGTAATTATTATTATTATTATTTTTTAATTTATAAGAAATTTGGTTTATTTTATTTTTATAATTAAATCAGATTGCAATTGAAAAATGTAATGAAGAGAAAATAGTTTTTAAAAACATAATATAAATGTATAATACAAGAGAAATATTTAAAATGTAATTAAGAAAGTAAAAAACTAATTAAACAATGAAGCTAAATCTACTTCCTTGTCTGGCAAATGCGGCTCGGAGGTCTGGACATTGGGGACAAGGGCAGAGGTTTGGTGGTCATGCGCAGAGGTGGACGGGGGAACAAAAGATGGTACGGGAACGCCGTACTGGGCCATGGACTGTATAATCTGAGCCATCTGGGCCATCTGGGTTTCAAGCTGGGCCACCTTTGCTGTCAAAACACTGTTTGACTGCGACGATGAATGGGAACTAGGTTCCCGCCGCCGGGCATTCCCCATCCCTCGATAGTATGTCCCTGGCCGCCTCCCCAGAGTCTGATCCAAGGTGTCCGTCAAGATCTGAAACCCCGCATCCTGTGGAGGAGCCACAGACTCGAGCGGCGTATCGGGAGGAAGCTGGGAGACGGACTCTTGAAGAACCAACTAGCTCTTCTCAATCATGGTCGTTTGTTTAACATAACATAAAATATAAATAAAAACATTTATATAATAACTATGAAACTTGAACGCGTAAAATAATCATTAAAATTAAAGACTACTTACATGAAGGGACTCCGCCAACTCATTCCCAGGTCGAACATAAACGTCGCCGAAGACGTTAATCTCTGGGAATTTGGACCCCTCCTAAATTGAACAAGAGAAGAAAAATGTTAGTAAAAATAAAAACAAATTAACATTAATTACATATTAAAAATTAAATAAAAACGACTTATTATTACCCGACGTCGTGCCTCCATCCTATAGGAGAAGGGCCTGGAACCTGAATGACGGAGAAGAGTCTTCTTCTCCCTATTGCCCTTATTTGCTTTAGCCATCTTCTGTTATACAAAAATTAAAACGTATTATTTGAAATTGAAATGAAATATTAAAAAATGAAATAAACATTAGTAAGAAACGTGTAATAATTTTGAACTTAATATAAAAAAATACCACATAATCAGCCTCCTGAAAATGACCACAGAGCCACTGCCAACTATCCTCCCGCCCCTCAAGCTCCTTCGGGCAACCCTCTTGAAGAGCAGTCTGCGGATCATCAAATGCCTGAAAGTGGTGGTGGAGGTCGCTCTTCCACTGCTTGTACCTGTCAGCGAAGAGTCTGTTGATGTACCCCAACAACTCATCGTTGACATTCTCTAAATTGTAGTTCATCTACAATAAAATAATTACATACATTAAATATTTAAAATATATAAAATTGGAAGGAAAAACAATTAAAAAGTAAGATACATACCGACAGGTGTCCATGCATCTCATTATGCACCGCATCAGGCATGGCCTTCCAAGACTTCCATTTCATCGGACAATAGGTCCGAACGACTGCACCAACATCGTGCGCCAATGAGCTATGTTGGTCTGCCGTTGGGGCAGCCCGATGACGATCGTCGTATCTGATGTTGATACGAGAGTTGTTCACCCTGGTGACCTTCGATGTAGCCAACTGGCGACACGGTCCCCGGGTGTTCTTCTTGGCTGCAAAGAAATATGAAATTAATGTTAGTTAACAAATTTGACTAAAATATTGGTACGAAACTTCTGTAGTTGAAGGAAATCTTTACCTGGTCCGCTCGAAGTGGTGTCGGTGGTGCTGGAAAGGCGATGACGCCGCCTGGCGCTCATAGGTTGCACCACTGATGACTCTGATGACACCGGTGCATGGGGGGCACTGGGACCCACTGGCAAGTCGGGCAGTTGTGGTGGGCCAGAGGGAGGTGACATCATAGTCGGGGGAGGCAAACTACGTGAAGGTTGCACCGGCTTATGACTTCTGCTGATTAGGTTTGACATCTTGCAATAAAAACAAGCACCAAAGTTTAAAAAAAATAGTTACCGTAATACAACAATCTAATAACAAATATAACATTTATTTCATTTCATTTAAAATAGAGTAAACGTTTAATAACAAATATAACAAATCTAACAAATAAAACAAATAAAATATAACAAAAATATAAAACATTCTTCATTAATTATAAAACATAAAAATTATTCCAATTTAGGGTCATTATATAAACTAAGCTAACAAACATACAAATAAATCAAATTCACCAATATGTAAACTAAGCATATTTTAACAATATTACAAATTTAATTAAAGCATATATGTTGGCGTACGGTTTGCGATTTCGGAGTATCCGGGACTCCAATCCACAATCCGTTGAATCCTATACGATCCTAGACATACAAGGTACATCATACGTGAGTTTGAGACACAATGTGATTTTGCTACAGTTCCCTAGCGCTGCCACACGCGGCAGCAGCGCATGGATGTGAAAAAGCGATAATGATCGCCGGAAAAATCTCAAAATGAAGGGCCAATCTTCCTACCCTAGATTCAGGACATCGAATAGAGGCAGTTTTGTTCTCGGACATAGGCCAAAAAATGGCCGGAAGTGGCCGGAACTTCATCCCGAAATCCGGCCAAAATCTTAGTTACAAAATTAGACAACGTACGCTACAAATTTAACAAATCCTACCCAACCATCAGCTAGATAATAAAAAATAAGGGGAAAAGCATACCGCACTCGTCAGATTTGGAGGCCGGAGGAGGGAGAACGAAGCCGAAGTTATTCGCCCAAAACCGGATAAACTCCCCCCGGTTTCTCGAAGCCAATCGTCGCGGCGGCGGCTCGGAAAGGTCTGAGTTCGTTGGCGGTGATCGCCCGGTCGTTAATGTGGAGAGTTGAGGTGGTGGCCGGAGGAGAGAGAGAGAGAGAGAGAGAGAGAGAGAGAGAGAGAGAGAGAGAGAGAAGAGAAGAGAAGAGAAGAGAAGAGAGAGCGGCGGCGAGAATGAACCAGAAAATCTGAAACTGTTGAATTATTATCAGACCTTTGTGCGACGAAACATACTGACTTCGTCGCGCAAGTCAGTAAAGTGTCTAAACGGTGCGTTTTCGATTAAAATTTTCGCGCAAAACTGAAAATATTAACTTTGTGCTACGAAATATCATCCCCATCGTCGCGCAAAGTCGTTGCAGTAGCGGCAATTGAACCGCCAAAATTTCACGACCTTACGCGACGGGGTCAAACTATTGCGTCGCGTAAACATCATACCCTAAACCCTAAACCCTGAACCCTGAACCCTGAACCCTGATCACATAAAACCCTAAACGACATCATCACATTGCGTGACGAATAAAGTTCTTTTCGTCGCATATAGTAGTTTTGCGCGACGTCAGTTACTCGTCGCGCAATCTGTTGTATAAAATTTGAAACAAATTGTTTTGATAGCATACACATTCTACGAAACTAGTTTCAACGATCCAACCGTCAAACGTATTTGCTTATACTTAGAGATCGTATACACCAAAAATGGGGGAAAAAAACGTATAGAGATCAAGTAACGGGACAAAAGTTTTCGACGGTTATAAAGGAAAAATCACGATTTAACGGTCAATTTTACTCTGATTTCTATAATTTTTTACGGATACAATCCTTCACCCAACATGAATCCAATGACAGTATTTGATCTTCATTTCAAATTATTTACACTAGTGGATATCACAAAATCTTATGTTATACTTAACAAGTTTATATATAAACTCTTAATAGTTAGTGACTATATTGTGTGAATGATATATGCATTATAGAAAACTTTTTTCATCGATCCAACCGTCACACTTGTTTGTTTCTACTTAGAGATTGTATACGCCGAAAATCGAAAAAAAAGGTATATAGATTGCGTAACGGGACAAAAGTTTTCAACGGTTATAAAGGAAAAATCACGATTTAACGGTCAATTTTACCCCGATTTCGAAGATTTTTTACGAATACACTCCTTCACCCTATATGAATCCAATGACAGAGTTTGATCTTCATTTCAAATTATTTATACTAGTGAATACTGAGTTAAAATTCCTAAGTGTCATGTATAGAAATATTTAAAAAAAAAATTAAATTGGTTTATGCGACGAAGATAAACTTTTCGCCTGTAAATAGTTTGCACGACAACAATGTTCCGTCGCGCAAACGTTTTTGTGTCGAGTTATTCGTCATATCGTCGCGCAAAGATCAGTTTTAAACATTTTCCTGACACTTGTGTTTTTTTGGGAAAATTAACCTTGCGAGACGAATAATATTGTCGCGCAAGGGTTACTATAACGACGCTGGTATTATTCGGTCGCGCAAACGTTTTTGTGTCGAGTTATTCGTCATATCGTCGCGCAAAGATCAGTTTTAAACTTTTTCCTGACACTTGTGTTTTTTTGGGAAAATTAACCTTGCGAGACGAATAATATCGTCGCGCAAGGGTTACTATAACGACGCTGGTATTATTCCGTCGCGCAAGAGACACTTCGAAACTATTCCCGGACACTTGTAAATTTTTTTGGACAATTATTCTTGCGAGACGGAGATAATCGTCGCGCACAGGTGTTTAGGCGACGTCATAATATTTATTCGTCGCGCAAAACGTTGTTTTTATTTTTAAAAATTAAATTGATATTTAGTGTAAATATTTTTTGATACTATATTTGTATTTACTATATATTTAAATTAAATTATTTGTATTAAATTGATACTTGTTTAGTGTATTTACTATATATATTTGTATTAAATTGATACTTGTTTTAAGGGACGTGATAAAGCATATATTTATATGGTTTGGATATCATATATTTATATGATAAAGCATATAATTGTCATACTATATTTATATTTTTTCATACTATATTTGTATTTTGTCATACCTTTATTCATTCGTCTTTTTACAAAACTCTATGCATATATGTGACGTTAATTAGGAAAAGTCACTGACACAAAGAGAAAACATGTACATTTCATTAAATTACAAATAAATTACATTATTCATCAGATGAACTATAATAACCTTCGTTATCATCACTATCAGCACTATCCGTCTCCCAATCCTCTTCCTCCTCCTCTTCCTCCTCCTCCTCCATAAGTACATCATCGTCGTTGTTGTCCCCCATGGTTGGATCGTATCGCGGAAGATCACCGAGGTCAATTGTAATTGATTGAATCGGTATTTCTCTTGAAGACACTCCGTCAATCTGAAATGGTTCTTGAACAACATTTGTATCGAGAAGTGTATGTGCATCATTTTCCATGGAAGAGTCTAAACGTTGGTCAACGACGTCGTTGTCCGATGGGTCTAGTTCTGGTATAGCATACACGTTCCTCTGATCCATATGCTGAACAACTTTCCAATCGTTCCCCGCTTTAGGGTCATTTAGATACACAACTTGTTTTGCCATGTTTGCCAAAATGTAAGGGTCGTCATCATACCAAGTTCTGCTCATGTTCACAGATAGTAACCCATGATCGATTTTAATACTTCCCTGCCTATTTGGGTTCGTATCAAACCATCGACACTTAAACATGATGACTTGGTATCGGTCTTTGTAAAGCAATTGCACGACAGTTGTGAGTTTGCTATAGAAATCAATGTCCGTACTTTCGCCTCCACCTGGAACATGGACACCGCTGTTTTGCGTACACAACTTGTCATCTCGTGCAGTACCTAAAAACTTGACGCCGTTAACATGGCAACCTGAGAACAATTCTGCTCGGAGTGGGCCGAATGCCAAGTTATATAACTCTTCACTGTAAGTGGGGGAATTCTCTGATTTCAACTTATTCACCTAATATTATAAAAAAAAAAATTCATAGGTTAGTTTGGAAAAATGTAATAGCACAATATATATATGAATTGGAAAACACTTATAACTTACATATTCCAAAAACCATTGTGGAAACAATTCACGGTGTTTCTTGGAATACAAATGTGATGGATGTTCTCGCTTCATCATCTCTTCATGTTCATCTAAGTATGCCAATATCTCATCACAATTGTTCAATACGAACCAATGAGCTATCTCCATGTCATTTCTGGAAAACGATTCTCCTCGTACAGGATCTCCAAAGGGTCGTGCGCTTTGGGCAAAAACAGAATGTTGCTCATTTCTCAGACCTCCGTCATTATTGCGCTGAGGTCGATTGAAAGCCGTGTCCACATCCTTTAAATACATTCCACAGAAAGTAAGCGCCTCATATTGAACCCAAGCCTCTACAATTGATCCTTCGGGCTTCACTCTGTTGCATACGCTTTTTTTCAGCTCTCCAAGTAGCCTGCCAAAATAAAACGAAATTAGCAAGTAGTAAGCATGAGATAATGATGCATACACAAATGATGATGATTATATACCTTTCTATTGGATACATCCAGCGATAGTTGACTGGACCAGCAAGCAATGCCTCTTCTGGCAAGTGAACCATCACGTGAATCATACTCGTGAAGAAAGCCGGAGGAAATATCATCTCAAACTTGCATAAGACTTGGACAATGTCTTGGCGCAACTGATCAATGTCTGTCTTTAGCAACGTTTTTGCCGTCAGTTGGGAAAAAAATCTGGACAACAATATGATTGGCTTGACTACATCTTCCGGCAATAGGTGTCGAATACCCACAGGAAGTAAGCGTTGCATAAACACATGGCAGTCGTGACTCTTGAGTCCAGTAAATTTACCCCCGTCAACCCTCACGCAACGTGCGATATTAGAAGCATACCCGTCAGGAAACTTTACAGACGATACGAACTGTAGAAACTCTTTGTTGTCATTCGGTTTCATGGAAAAAAATGCAAGATCCGTATAGCTTTATCACTGCCCCTTTTCAGCCATAAACCCTTTCGTATGCCCATTCTTTCCAAATCAAGATGCGCTTTCGGAGTGTCCTTTGTCTTGCCCTTGATATCTAGAATCGTTCCCATCAATGTGTCAAACACATTTTTCTCAACATGCATAACGTCGAGATTGTGCCTCAATTTTAGTTTCGACCAATATGGGAGCTCAAAAAACATAGACTTGTGCGTCCAGTTCATATGTGTAGCAGGTCTGGTCCGACTAACTGTTTTCCCGAACGGAGCAAAATCCAAATGGTTAAGCTGTTCCAAGATCTGATCACCGGACCATTCTCTAGGTCTTGCGCGACGCTCTTTGTTCCTGTCGAATTCTATATCCTTCTCCCGCCACTCGTGGTCCCACGGCAACCATCTTCGATGCCCAAGGTAACACACTTTTCCAGCGTGCCAACCGGAAGTTACATCTTCCTTGCATACAGGGCATGCCATATAACCCTTTGTGCTCCACCCCGAAACCATTGCATATGCGGGAAAATCATTCACAGTCCACATAACTGCCGCCCGCAAAGTGAACATCTTCCCAGTAGATTTATCGTACGTGCGCACCCCGTTTGTCCATAAATCATTGAGCTCATCAACCAACGGCCTTAAGTACACATCGATTGACCTGCCAGGATCCTCATTTATCAAAACAGTCATCATCATGTACTCTTTTCTCATGCATTTCCAAGGGGGCAAATTATATGGAAATACGAAAATCGGCCAGGTGCTGTGGTGTTGGTTTAGAACCCCGTACGGATTGAATCCGTCAGTGGCAAGTCCCAACCTCACATTTCGGGGATCAGCAGCAAACTCGTTGAACGTTCGATCGAAATCTTTCCATGCCTCCCTATCTGCAGGATGCCGCATCACATCGTCGTCTACCCGTTTTTCCTTATGCCATCTCATGTCTGTGGCAGTATGAGTCGACATATACAATCGCTGCAACCTTGGTTTCAGGGGCAGATAACGCATGACTTTTTGTGGAATCTTACTCATTCTATTCTGAGATGTCTGTTTGAACCTCGATTCATTGCATATAGGGCATGTATCCAACGTTTCATACTCTTTATAGAATAACATGCAATTATTTTTGCAAGCGTGGATCTTTTCATAACCCAATCCAAGACCACTCAACATCTTCTGTGCCTGTTTGTGATCTTTCAGCAAACAATTGTCTGTTGGAAGCATTTTCTTGAAAACCCCCAAAAAGTAATCGAAACACAAGTTCGACATACGATACTTTATTTTCCCGTGCATTAGCTCCACAATCGCCGTCAGAACGGAAAAGCTCTCGCACCCTGGGTATAACTCCTGGTTGCATTTCTTAACAAGTTTTCATACTGTTTGAACTCTGCATTGTCCATTGGTGTAGGCATATCATCTTCTCCTTCCCGAGTGCTGCTGGTCGATGCAAATGGAAAAGCATCATGTATAATATCCCTGACCTGTTCATTAGGATCCACAATAGGTTCAACATTGTCCACTCTTGTGGCCCCTGTAGACGAAGCGATGTCTACTTGTTCCCCGTGATGGTTCCAAGTGCTGTATGTCTCAATCATTCCATTTCTTACTAAATGAAATCGAACATGTTCAATTGTCTCCCATAACATGTTGTTACACCTCCTGCAAGGACACCGGATTCTAGTTGCACCTGGGTTGTGTGTCCGTGCAAAGTCAATGAAATCCTCGATTTCATCCAAGTATTCGCCTGCGCACCTATTCGGGTTCTGTATCCACCTCCTGCTCATCTTTCCTGGAACCACAATCACAATACAACAATCATGTTGTATTCGTACAAAATCTTTCCTTATGCCTCCGGTAAGGGCCCTATCCCATTCAGAAATGCATAGCCATGTCATGTAATTTACAGCTACATGAGATTTGATTTCGACGTGGATGAATTTCGGCAGCATCTCGGTACAGTTCTTGAGGTGTACCGTAGATATAAAATACCTACGTACCACTCGAAGAACGTACCGAGACGACACCAAAATCTCGACAATCGAAACCTAATCCTGTAGCTGTAAACTACGTGACATGACTATGCATTTCCAAATTGTCCAAAATATGGGACAATTCAAGAATTAATTGGACCGTAGTCGTGGTTTACCCACCCATGCGCGGTCCAACTAACCTCGAACGGGAACTAAGCTTTACCAAAAAAAAATGTACAAAGTTAATTTCAATTAACTTCGTACATTAACGTACATTCATAATTTAACAACATATTATAAACATAATTTCATAAATCAATATAAATATAATGTAATAAATTTTATATTATAAAACAACGAAAATACCTTCTAAATCGTTCTCCTCCAATCGCAAATCACATATAATATTCCTATATACAAAGAAATTAATGGTGTTAGTATGAATTTACAGTAAAATTTTTACACTAACGATAAAAAATGCATACCCAATGACCGTATCGGAGGCAGAAGTAGCTCAACTCATAAACAAAATGAAAATGACGAGTTTTGTGGGCCGAACTCTCTTGAGAAAGATGCAGGAACAGCAGAGGCAAACTGCAATTTTTTTTGCAGTTTGCCTCTGCCATGGACGTGCTAAGCTTCGTATAGACGACGAGTTTGCGCGACGGATAAGATTATCGTCGCGCAAAATTCTTCCTTTTTGCGCAACGAACATTTAGTTCAAAATCTGTCGCGCAAACCACGTCACCATCGCGCAAACGTTATTTCCCAGTCGCGCAAGGTTCTGTCGACATCGATTTTTTGCGCGACGATTCCATCCTATCCGTCGCTCAAGAATTCGTCGCCCAAACAATATGCGACGAAAGTTCTATCGCGCAATCTGGTGTCGCGCAATTTTTTGGCGCGAAATGCTATCGACAGTGCTCCGTTCTTCGCGCCTTTTTTTTGCGCGACGAAAGGTTTTAGTTGTCGCTCAAAATACCTTTGCGTGACGATAGATACTATCGCGCAAAGTTCACCGCCAAATAAATTTTTCCGCGCGTTTTCCCAGCTACTTTATGCGACGCTCTTTGTTTTTGTCGCGCGAACGGTGTTTTGCGCGACGACATATTTTGTCGCACATGTTTGCGCTATGATTGATGTTAACCGTCGCGCAAAACTTCTTTGTGGGACGAATTATCCTCCGTCGCGCAAAAATCTGTCGCGCAAGGGCTAAAATGTAGTAGTGATAGAGAATCTGCTTGGCAAATAGGCGGCGAAAGGGATTAGTCACTCCTGTCGGCGGTGGACACCCTTGGATCTCATCCAAAAAAAAATAGGCGGCCACGTGTCAAAATAAGGATAGCTGCGCGACTATACTATTTTTTAGAATCATTAATAAAGCCCAGTATAACCGCGCGGCTATTCTATTTTTTTAAAAACAAAATCGAGTATATCTGCTCCGCTATACTATTTGTTATTTTTTTATAAAGAGAACCTGGCTCGCAAATAAGGGGCCATGTGTCAAAATACGTATAGCCGTGCGGCTATACTATTTATTTTAGAAACTGTCATACAATCGAGTATACCCGTGCGGCTATACTATTTATATAGATAAATAAATAAATAAAGAGGACTTTCCTAGCAGATAGGAGCCCACGTGTCAAAATAAGTATAGTCGTGGCTATACTATTTTTTAGAATCATTAACAAAACCGAGTATAGCAGCGCGACTATACTATTTTTAAAAAAGATCATAAAAAATAAGGAGTATCACCGCACAACTATACTATTTAAACAAAAAAAAAAGAGAACCTTCCTAGCGAATAGGTGTCCACATGTCAAAATAAGGATAGCTGCGAGGCTATACTATTTTTAGAATCATTAATAAAACCCAATATAGCCGCTCGGCTATACCATTTTAAAAAAAAAAAAAAAAAAAAAACCGAGTATAGCAGTGCGGCTATACCGGGAAATAAAGACCCAAGCAGAAAGCCTTTTTTGTCACCAAATGGAGGGAAAATTCAATTACAGGAACTCAAACAATCTATTCATTCTCACAATATCATTTCTGAACACAAAGCTTGTCTATTAACAGTGGTGATCATGACATGAATATTCCATATGCGTCTACTATGGGTTGGATTGAATCTCTGAACTTGAGTGTTGACAGTCGTTGGAAGCCATGGTTCGTCCATGGACAGGTTGCAGGGTTGGTATCTTCTATCTCATCTTCTTTCTTACTTTGTATTGAGTTTAGTCAGAAAATCAGATTACAACTATCTCATAGTTGTGCCTTTTTTGTTCGCTTTAGATACAGAGTGCTATACTCAGGTAAAAAGTACCAACTGGCATATACAACTATAAAGGCATGAAGCGAAGAACCATCATGGACTTCAATATTTTTCATACTACAATTCGCTTGAGCAAAAGCTGAGACTGAATTTTCTGATTTTTCAGGGAGCCGGTCACACAGCTCCAGAGAGCTTGAAGAATGTCTTGCTATGATTAGTAGGTGGTAGGCATACTACCCTCTCTAGTCACTAATTATTAATTGCAACTTGGTGATCTTTCAATATTTGTGGTCTGCAATATTTGTGTGCCCCTGCTTCTTTGATGTTGCAGCGGTGGTGCTTTGGTAAATAATTTTGTAAGAATATTGTCACTTAAATGTCAAAGTTATTTTTATGTTGGAATTCATTGATAACAAAAGTGAGATTTGCAGAAAGAGATAAGAAGGAAGAAAGCTAGAGAGAGAACACAGAGATTTCTAAGAGATCTTTACTGTTTGTATTTTCTTAATGAACAAATACCGTACACACAAGAGCTTTATACAATTGCTTAACAACTCCTAACTGACCACGAGATATCCATGTGATCTACAGCTAATATGCTGACTAGACATGTACAGTCATCATTCCCCCTCAAACCCAGCTGGGTTCCCCAATCTAAGATTAATACAGTGTTTGAGGAAAATAGGACTATGAAGACCTTTGGTAAATACATCAGCCACTTGTTCTTCAGTTCATATGTATTGAACAATCACGTCTCCTCTTTGAACTCTCTCTCTGACAAAATGAAAATCAGTATCTAAATGCTTGATACGTGAATGAAAAACAGGGTTAGAACTGAGTGCAATAGCTGACAAGTTGTCACAATGCAAAACAGGTTGCTGAGGCAGATGAACTTTTAAATCTTGCAACACTTGCCTTATCCAAGCTATATCAGCTGAGGTATGTGCCAAGGATCGATACTCAGCTTCTATTGAACTCCTAGCCACAGAGGTTTGTTTCTTGGATTGCCATGAAATAGGATTAGGACCTAAGGAAACCACAAATCCCGTAGTAGATCATCTGGTATTCACATCTCCTGCCCAATCTGCATCACTAAAAGCATGTAATTGCCAAGGACCACTAGAGAACTTCAATCCATGATCTAGAGTGCCCTGAATGTATCTGAGTATCCTTTTAACAAGTAACCAATGAAGTTCTGTAGGAGCAGTCATGTATTGGCAAACAGAATTGACAGCATTCGATAAATCTGGTCTGGTAAATGTTAAATATTGTAAAGCTCCAACAACACTTCGATATAATGAGGGATCAGATAGAAGTGTAACCTCAGACTGCAATACTTGAGTATGTGGCTTACTAGGAGTTGAACAGGGTCTGCAGGAACTCATGCCTGCTTTATGTAGAAGTTCTTTAGCATATTTCTTCTGACTTACAAATATATCACTCTCTGCATTATAATCAATCTGTAAACCCAAGAAATAGGTTAGCTTTCCCATGTCTTTCATTTCAAAAACTGCACTGAGTTCATCAACCACTTCTTGAATACAAGATGCCTTGGAACTGTTGATTATTGACTCAAATTGCACCCACGTGTGTTGATAGTTTCTTCATGATGGCTGCCACACTAGCCATCACATGGCCAAAGGAAGACTTGTGTCAGCCGACCAAATATTGTGGGAGGTTGCTGTCAAGTGGTGGCAGCAGCTTTGCAGGAGAATAACAATCTTGCAGAGCCTTTGCAGAGGAATATTGAAGCTTTGGCAGAAGATGGGAGCACGTGGGAGACAAAAGCCATGCAAACATGGTTGGCTTTCTGACTTCATAGTTGGCCTCATAATTTGACTAGCTGGCCTTCACCCGTTGGCTTCTCAATAAATAGAGAAGCATGGCAGCAGCTGATGTAGTGGAGTAGGAGGAGAGAAACAGCAAGAAGCCGTTCGGCCAGAGAGAAGAAAATTCTCTCAAGTTGTCTTTGCTTTGTATTTTCAGTTTCTCTTCCTATTGTAAATGTGTGAGCTTGGGTTATTTGGGTCTTTGGGAAATTGAGTGATAAACACTGTTGTATGTTCTCATTGATTATAGTGGAATACTCCGTCGTCTCCAAACTGGATGTAGGCATTGCCGAACCAGTATAAATCTTGGTGTTCTTGTTGGTGTTGTTTTGTGTTCATTATTTTATCTCCTGTCAGTTGTGGTTATTTTCACTTGTACTTGGTTGACGCTTCCGCACAACAGGAACCTGTAAGAATTATATCATCCACATAGAAGAATGACAATATCAGATCCAGTATGTTTGACAAACAGACTTGGGTCAGAATGAGAGGATTTGGAACCAATAGCTGGTAAATAACCAGTGAATTAAGCATTCCAAGCCCTTGGAGCTTGCTTAAGACCATAAAGAGATTTCTTTAATTGACACACAAACTCTGGATGTGTAGAATCTTCAAAACCAGGGGGTTGCCTCATGAAAACTTCTTCTTCAAGATCGCCGTGTAAAAATGCATTTTTAACATCTAATTGTCTTAAAGACCATTTGTTCATAGCAGCAATACTCAGAATTAATCAAATTGTAGTATGCCTAACTACAGGACTAAAAGTCTCACTAAAATCCAATCCAGGCTCCTAACTAAATCCTTGAGCTACCAGACGAGCCTTATGCCTAGAAACAGTTCCATCTGAGTTCCTTTTAATCCGGTAAACCCACTTATTGCCAACAACATTTTTATGGCATGGTTTTGGAACTAAAATCCAAGTACCCTGCATGTGTAATGCATCAAGTTCTTCCTGCATAGCTTTTATCCACACTGGAGATTAAGAAGCTAACTTATAAGTTGCAGGCTCAGTTTCATCAGGCAATGAAGGAATAGAGGTATAATAGCATTGATAGTCAGAAAAAGGCTTTCTACAAACAACACCATCCTTGGACCTTTTAGTCATAGTATGGGTATTAATAGAACCACTAGGAACTGAAACATCATCGTATTGAGAACTAGCTGGTAGAAGCACTTGTAACTGATCATCCCTTAGCACGGGTATTGACATAGAATCAAGAGGAACCTTGTCACCAATAGAAGCATTGCTAGAAGAAGCACTAGAAATCGGATCACTATCAGAAACTTGGTGAGGTAAAATGACATCCTGAGAGACTGTGATAAACTCATACTATGCGCTGGAGCTGATGAAGACACAGGAATAGCAAGAGAAACCAATACTGGAGTTGTCTTTGAATTTCCATGAGACAAACCCAAAACAGATGAAGACACTTTATTTGCAAAAGGAAAAACTATCTCATCATGCAAAACATGTCTTGAAACAACAAATTTATCCATAAGCAGATTAAAGCACAAAACTCCCTTGTAACCTTGTGCATAACCCATGAACACACATTGAGCAGTCCTTGGTTGAAGCTTGTGCACATTATAACATCTCAAGTAAGGATAAACAGCGGTGCCAAAAACTCTCAGATGCTGAACATTAGGAACATGGCCAAACAACTTAAGGAATGGAGATTGATGATTCAAAACTTCACTCGGCATTCTATTTATTAGATAAACAGCATGAGCAACAGAATGAACCCAAAACTTTGTAGGAAGTGAAGCAGCAGATAAAAGAGTTATGGCTGTGTCAATAACATGACGATTCTTTCTTTCAGCCAGCCCATTCTGCTGAGGAGTGTGAGGGCAAGACAAGTGATGAATAATGCCTTTAGAATCAAGAAAGGCAGTGAATAATGTGCTAGCAAACTCACCCCCTCCATCAATTTGAAATATCTTAACTTTAGCATCATACTGATTAGTGAGCATAGCATAAAACTTCTTCAAAACTCCAAAAACATCTGATTTACTAAAAATGGGATATAGCCACATAAAACCGGTACATTCATCAACAAAATTGACATAATATCTGTAGCCATCAATGGATTTTACAGCAGAGGGACCCCATACATCACTATGGATACATTGAAATGGCATAGTAGCTCTAGAATGACTAGTAGGAAAAGACAACCTATGCATTTTGCCTTGTAAACATGTTGAACAAATAGCTGAAGGTAGATCATCAGAAATAGAAATAGCAGAAGCTTGCAACATTTTCTTTGTAACCTCATTAGTGGTATGTCCTAACCTCTGATGCCACAATGAGGACTTTATTTGATGGCCAATGTAAGCTTTATGCATTGAAGAAACTGAAGATATTGTAGACTGAGGAAGCAATGGAATAGGATATAAGCCATGGTCACTCTTTCCCTTGAGAAGCACCTGATGAGTGACTTTGTCCTGTATTAAGAAACCAGAAACATCAAACACAATATAGCAGTTGTTATCCTTACAAAGTTGGTGCACTGATAAAAGATTTGCTTTGAGTTGAGGAACATGGAAAACAGAGGGCATTGTAAGCCTAGATGTGGCACAAGAAAGATTAGAAGTGCTGATATGAAGTATATTTAGACCTTCCCCATTTCCAACTGTGACATTTTCCTCAGTAACACATGGAGTCACATTTTGCAACTGAGACACATCACCCACCATATGATGTGTGGCTCCACTATCAGCAATCCATACTTGTTCAGGAGAATAGGAAGTCTGTGCTGTCAGAGCAGTTAAGGAAGAATGAGGAACTTGACCTTGAAATGAGTAATTCGACCTGTGATAACAGTCCAAAGCACCATGTCCACGCTTGCCACATATTTGACACTCAGGCACTATAGAAACTGAAGATTGAGAATTGGCATGCCTATAGAAGCAAGATGACGAAGACACAGAAGCAGAGAAAAGAACAGAGATATGCGCAGAAGAAGAATGGATCAGACAGCCACTGAGGGCTCTGATACCATGATAACAAAAGTGAGATTTGCAGAAAGAGATAAGAAGGAAGAAAGCTAGAGAGAGAACACAGAGATTTCTAAGAGATCTTTACTGTTTGTATTTTCTTAATGAACAAATATCGTACACTCAAGAGCTTTATACAATTGCTTAACAACTCCTAATTGACCATGAGATATCCATGTGATCTACAGCTAATATGCTGACTAGACATGTACAGTCATCATTCATTTGTATAAGATGTGCATTTTCTCGAGTATATATCATCGTAGACGATATAAAATTCATCCTATCATTTAGCCTATGCATCTAGAATTCACCCATTTTTCTGCGTTTCGCATCATCTGGACCCTTACAATATACTTGAAAGATAACATATCAAAATTAAAATAAACCTCTCACCCTTTTCTCTCCTCCCCCTCTTCGGTTCTCCCAATTCCCACTTTCCAGGAATTTCTACTACTCTCCCCAATTAGCCCTGTTAGCCCTGTTAGCCCTGTTAACGTGTCATTTCTAATTTTCTACTGCTTGGTTTGTGTCTATGGTTTGTTTCCTCATCTGGGAAATCTGGAAATCGTGCTGCAAGTTTATCTTTGAAGGTAGGAATCTAAATCCCATTAGGGTCCTAAATGTGGCAACTGAGGCAGCTCAAGAATTCCGAGCCATCTCTCATGTTCCTACGGCCCACGAAACCAAGACCTCCTCAGGGACACCTCCCATCTCTGGGTTTATTAAGATTAATTTCAATGGGGCTTGGCAGGCTTCGGACTACATGGGTTGGTTAGGTGCTATAAGAAGATATGAGAAACTTGTGTGGTACATAACATCAAGGGGAACTCAAACTGTAGGGCTGAAGCTGCTAAATTCAAGTAGACTTGGCAAATGGGTCATTTTTGCAGGTTACGGGTCGTATTCGTGTCAACCAGTTTGACACGAACACGACCCGTTAAGTTAACGAGTTAGAAATACCATACCCAAACACGTCCCGCACAAGGCAAAATAAACGGGATATGCGAGAATATTGAGCTGCACGTAAAGTAAATGTGACACAACTTTTAATGAGGTGTGGCCATGCCTACGTCCTCGGAGAGCAGCAACAGTAACTTTTCCACTATGTAAAATAATAGGGCTACAACTTTAGTGTTTACAATATATGTGGCTCAATGATTTTTCTCTCTTGGAGAATTTCTCTCTGCTCTCTTTTTCTCTCCACTCACTCTCCCTTTCTTACCTTCTCTTCCTTTCTCTGGGCTCTCTCTTCCTTCTCTGATGGATTGGTATGTCTAGCACTTGCAAAAGAGGGAAGTCTTTTATAGGCAAATGTGTAGCCATTCCCGTGAGTGTGTAGGAAAGCCTTGTGCACTAAAGTCTTCAAACCAACAATAAGTGGGCTCCACATGTTTATTCTTTACAACACTCCCCCTTGGAGACCACAAATAATATGTTGGTTGCTTCATTAGTTTTTGCTTGGAAGAAACCCAGTGAAGTAGAAAACTAATGGAAGGAAGAAGATTACAGTAATCAGTGTAGCATACTTCTGAATGCTCCCCCTGATATCTTCATGAATATCCTTTTTGGAGGGAAATCTTTCGGAGTGAATAGAGGATGTAGGCATCAAAAATTCCTTAGTTGAGTAAGTAAATATATTTCCAGTGAGCTATCTCTATGTAAATCATAGAAATTTCTAAAGTTCGCATATCCAACAAAATCCGGGCTATTTGTACGTTCACTTGAAAAGAATATGCCCGTATATGGTGTTATGTGGAGATAGCATCAAATACGTCTCACATCATCCCAAAGTGGTGCTGATGGAGCTGAGTTCCATCTGGAAAATACAATATCTAATCTAGTATATTTTCGAAAAATCCTTTAAGTGCCCAACGGATAATCCACATAAAATGCTTCAATACTTTCTTAGTATAAGAAAGAATCTCATTGGCATAATGCTCGATCTTCAGGCCGAGACAAATATTTCTTGAACTCTTCAGGAGTTTTAACCAAGTATTAACTCTTCAGGAGTTTTGATCAATTATCAACTTTATATATATTAGTATTGAGTACAAAATTTGTGCTTCAGGCACACGTCCTTCAAGGACTTGCTTCATGCAATTTCAATCCTTCAAGGATTTTATTTAAGGGATTACACTTCATGACACATTATATAGCTTTATATCCAGCTATTCGTTCTGTTTGTACATCTTTAGGGAATCGCTTCTGGCAATATGCTCCGTGCATTTAATAACCCTTAAAGATAATATGTTGGTCTCCGTAAATGTGCAATAAGGAGGCACAATTGCCTTTGTAAATATGGAGAAACCCAACATTTCTTGTTTCTGCCAGAAACATTGTGTCATACAAATTGGGTATATTCCCTTTTATTCCAAACACCCAAGTATAACTTTCAGCATTAACATCTTTTGGGGGTGCATACTATGGGTTTGTTCTTTCACGTTCATTCTCATCTGTAATGGAATTACCTCTTTCCATTTTGGCCAATGATATTGTTGACATTTAATAATAGAACGTGGTTCCAATCAACACAGCCCATTGATTATTTGAGTAGCTACTCCAAAACCAAAAATTGTTATTCATCAATTCATGATCCCACCATTCTCATGTGCATGTGCATGCATCAATTATAAGCATTTCATTGCTTTTGGGTACCCAAGCCACTTCAGGGGGGTTTTGTTATGTGAGAATGTGGATTATAACCTCCAATGGAGCGTTATTTTACAGTAGGTCATGGATAATCTCCATTTAGGGAGTTAGAACATTTAAAACCCGTATATCTGTCATTAATACATACATGTCAATCAAATGTCCTTCTGGGACTTTAAATCATATAATTTTGTTACACATCAGGCGTGCACCATATTAATATTGACAGGTTAAAGGATTGTCCTTCCGAGACTTCAATCCATATAATTTGCTACGCAATAAGTGTGCATCATATTGATCACTGCTATACCCATGTTCTGTTCTTATGGGACTTCAATCTATGCAGTGTATCATTAATGTATTCAACTTGCAATCTGTGAAATTTACCTTAATAATTCATGAATACATATCAAAATGATACAAGCCATTCTACGATCATAATACAAGTCGTTATTCTGGAATGATCTATAATGCAAGGCATTCTTCTGGAATTGTCCTTTGCATGGTGTTCTTCTGGAACAGCCTTATCTCCCCATTTGGTTACCTTTAAGAATGTCGTACAAAATATCAAAATAAAAGTACAAGCATGAAATAACACAAATATTGCTTACATCCTTAGGGGGGGAGAAACTTTTCTCAAGTATCATTCAAGCTCGTATCGGCTTAGCAAATATAATGTAATGCTTGATGATCTAGTTATATCCTGCAAGAGCAAAAATCACAATTCTTCTGTCTTTGTCAAAAAAAATAACCCTCAGTATTAGGATCACTACATGGAATCTTTCTTCAGATGTTCGTCCTAAAGAAATAAAATCCCTTATGAACAGAGAGTTATAAAAAGAAAGAAAAGATACAAAAATTGTGATATTGATTGCAAGGTAAGGTAAGCAATCAAGGAAGGAAGCTGGTGGAACAGATAACAAACTCTCATTTCTCCTAGCCTAGAAGAACTCCAGGAGATCAGAGCATGTGGTCATTCTTACAGTTCCCTGATGTAGCGGAAACGTGATCAGGGATAGTCTCGCCTCCTGAATGGATGATCAGAGATAGTCTCGCTTCTCAAGCACATCGAGTGCTCACTGATAGGAAAAACAAGTGGATATTGCATCATTGGATATGGAGAAAATTGGAAACTAGGTGTATTCTGCAAAGAAAATTTCGTTAGTAACATATTTGTACACAAATAAAAGGAATAGGTAGATCCGGTGAATTTCAAATTAACCACAGAGATTTGCGAGGTTCTCGAGGTGCTTTTGAAAAAGTAGCTCCGTGAAATCCGCAAAGTAAGATCGGCTTTGACAAAAATAATCCTTGAAAATGCCAAAAGTGCCGACAGACATTAATGGAGGCCACGTGAAGTTTTGGAACCTGGGAAAGAAAAACAAAATATGGGGATCCGGGGAAATATTGGGATCCTGGAAACGGTGCCATATTTCAGCCTATAGATATTGCCTCTGCAAGATCTGGTTGGAGTAACTACGTTTCAACTCAACTCCCTTTCGTTTTCAGAAAGTTCAGCGTTTCTAAGACTTTCCCCAAAACCTTCTTAAAATGGCTTCATCTTATTCTCGCCCAAATCATTTTGATTTAAACGTTAATCCCAAAACAACCCGTGACACCAAAGTATGGCGGCCATAATTTGTATCCCAAAATCGTCATCTCACGGTTAATGATTCTGTGATGATGAATGATTCAACTGCTGTCATAGTAGCTAGGAATTTCCTTATTCCTATGGATGCCATGCTGTTAACATGGAGGTCTGAAGCAGAGGCTATTGATAACTCACTGGCTTTTAGCATTCAGAGTACTGCTTCTATTTCTAACGTGGCTAGTCGTTTGCGTATAAGAGCAAACGAGATTTAGGAGTTGAACACTGAAAATTCGTCTCTTCAGAGAATGCTTCATGTGTCTCAACAGGAGGTTGAGAAACTTAAAGAGGAAAATAATGCCTTGTTGAAACTGGTGAGTTCATACTCCATTGATATGCAGACAAGGCTTGACATGCTGCAGATTTCCAATGAAAAGATTCTGGGAGACCACGAAAGGCTCATGGCTAAGCTTAAGACGCGTCGTCCTCTTCCTGCAAAGGCTTCCAGAACATAATGGAATTTTATAGATTTTACAGAGCTTTCTCCTTCCTTGCAGGTGAAGAGAATCTATATGTTGTATGCTCATTTTCTATTATAATAATTGGGCAAATTCTTAAACTTGCACTTGTGGTTTTCACGTCTTTTCAAAATGACGGTTTGGAACCTTGTGCCTTAGAGGTTCAAATAACCACAACAAATCTCTCAAATTGCATATTTCAATGCATGTGAGTCTGAAACTTCTGGCCTAGGCTAAAACACGACCTCAGAATTTATTTGCCCTTTTCAAATGGGCATGAAATATAAATTGAGTAAAGACCATGATAACATTGCAATATAGTAGTGAAGAACATTAACTACTATATACCCAAAACTTTAGATTCGGGATCTCTCATATATTTGGATCCATGGGCTTCCAACCGAGATCATATAATATAACAAAATATGTGGGGAGCCTCAATTCATCTTCTGAGGTTTATCCTGATATTACCCATTTCACTGCGTATTACAACCGGAATTCACAAAATATATTTCTTCCTTGAGGTGTCTATTGTAACAGAATCAAACTTTATTAAATTCATCATTTTCTTATGCCAAAGAAAGATGTGGTGTACCACAATTTGCAATAATACCTCAAGGGTTGTCCATTTAACTGTTGGAATTTTAGGTTCTCAATATTGCCTTATTTTGAACTTCATGCCAAAATCGCATATTTTCATGGTATGGACATTCAATACTCTTAGATTTTGAACTTCGGGCCAAAATCACATATTCTCATGGTATGGACATTTTTATAATTTCTTGTATATATTTCGGGACTTCAGGTCCTTACATAATTGTCCATGTTTTGAGGAACTTCTGGTATCTCATTTAATTACTCATCCATGAGTTTAAGGAACTGCATATTCCCTTTTGTATATAGCGACGGTTTACCCAAAATGGTTAATATTTTTGTATATGTCACTATTCATGTATATGGTACTATTCATCAGGTCATGAATACGTGTCTATTCATGCGTACAATACATTTGCCAGTATAGTTACTATTCATGTGTACGGCACTATTAACCAATACGGTATTGTTACATTATCAAGGAACTCCAGGTCCTTATTTACATGTCAAGGATCTTCAGGTCCGATCTCTTGTTTACAAATATAGTACCGGAGAGACTGCCAGCTCTCATATCATTATCATCATCAAGGATCTTCAGGTCCTGATGTAGTTGTATGATGAAAATCAAGGAACTTTTGGTCCTGATTTGTATACTGTAAAAACTCATCATACCACACAATTAATCCATAAAATAAATTGTTGGTATGGACGATAAACCCGCACCATACTTTAAATAAATGTGCGATAAAATAAATTCATAAAATAAATTGCTTGCTGTATAGGGGTTAATTCTGCTCCATACTTTAAATAATAAAGTAAATGTGCTTGTATGGGCATTAATTCTACTCCATACTTTTAAATAAAGGCAGTTGTGTGGACGATAAACCCGCTCTACATTTTTAAATAAATATTGTTGTATGGGTAATAAACCTACACCGTACAATAAATAAATTGTATGGGTAATGAACCTACACCATACAGTAAATAAAATAAATACGGGGGTTAAAAATCACCACTTAAAATATAGGAGGTGAAACTGTCCATTTTTATTAGTGGTTAGTAATAGGAAAGCAAATAAATATAGTATATTATATTACCATCAACTTTTCATATTAATATTAGGCTTATTTACTGTAGTACCCCCTGAAACTTTTGTCAAATCTCATTTTACCCCCTAAAAGTTAAAATAGCCCACTTAACCCCCTAGACCAAGGTTTTGTGTTCCAATTTGCCCCTAACCGTTATCTCCATTAATAACTCCGTCAGTTTTGATGACGTGGCATGACTATTTTAGTCTTTTTACCATAACTGATTATGTGTCAGATGCATGCCCCATTTTTACTACTTAAGTAGTCTAAAATATTAATTAAATAATTAAATAATGTAATTACTTGTTAATATAAAAGAACATCAAGAATGGAAAAAAGTTAATATTAACAAAATCTCTTCTTCTCCATCTCTCTCCCTCCGTCGTCCCCTCCCCTCCCCTTCCCCTAACTTCACACCATAAGATCACAACCACCACCCAACCTAAAGCCACCCTCACCACCACCACTCCAACCTTACCCAACATCACCCACCCAACAACCAACCCTTACCACCCTCCCACCACACAACTTCTCAAGACACCCCCACCTCTCTCTGTGTTTCTCTCTCTCTTCTCCCAAGCCCAAGCCCAACATCCATATAGTCACCCACCCCACCACGACCTCCCTCTTTCCTAGCCCCTTATTCTGAACTCGCCCCCTCTTTCCCAGCACAAACCATCAACCCAAACCCTTAGTCCACTCCTAAAAACACGACCTCCATCAACGATGACTGAATCTGAAAATTTCTTTGCTAGCCAAATACCAGAACATGTATTTACCAATCTAGGCCAACTTGAATATCTCACTCTCTCCTTTAAGCCAACTCAGGGAGCTCCAGACTTGATCTTCAAAACAATTCATTAAATTTTCAATCCTTATTGTGGGTATGGTGATTTAAATGGTAGGTTTTGATGTTTGGATATGTGGGTATGGTGGTGCTGGTGGTTTATATGGTGGAGTGATATAGGAGGTGGCAGTGGGGAGTAGGAAGGGTTGGTGTGCGGTGGTTGTTGGGGAAAAGAGAGAGATGAAGAAGAAGATAATTTTTTGATATTAATTTTTCCAATTTTTAATTAAATAAGTAATTAATTTTTTTAATATAATTAATATTTTAGTCCACTTTAAGCAAAAAAAAAAAAGTGAAGTCTACACATGACACATCATCACTTGTGAGAAAAAAACTAAAATAGCCCTGCCACATCACCAAAATTGATAGAGTTATGAACGGAGATAACAGCAGGGGGCAAAGTGGAACACAAAACCTTGGTCAAGGGGGTTAAGTGGGCCATTTTAACTTACGGGGGGTAAAATGAGATTTGACCAAAGTTTCAAGGGGTACTACAGTAAATAAGCCTTCACATTATATATCATTGGCTGTCAACTTGAATACCCCCTTTTTTTTTTCTTTTCTTTCTGCGGTTCTTCTCAATACTGGAGGAAATAATATAATATTATTATACTAATATATGTAACTAGAAAAGTAGAGACAAACCTTAGTGCTAGTCATTCACGTTTGTCTGCTCCCTTAAATCAATTGCTCTTCACAGAAGGCTTATCGCTTATATGGCCATCAAGAATTCTTTATCTTTGGTAGCAGGGCCGTTCTTGAGATTTTGAGAGCCCTGTGCGAAACTTAAATTGGGGCCTCACATAATCTAATAGGAAAATACTATAAAAATTTGCCATAACTTAATGGCATAAACAATTTTTTTATAACTAAAAGTCACCATCAATAAATATGTACTAACAATTAGAAATCAAATTCATAAAAATTTAAATGTTTCCATTTGATAAAGTTAAATGTTTGATACAAAAGTAAGCTCCTTCTGCCCCTATAAGGTCCCTATTGCCTCTAATAAGCAATCTGTGTTTAATAGGAAAAAAAATTGGCAATCACAAATTAAAGAGTAGTTGCACACAAATGTCATTAACAAATTAAATTATATTGCATTAAACGCGAAAAACAACAACAAAAACATACCTGACTATCCAAAAATCATTCACATTGAATTTGTTGTCTTATTTGAAGAATTAAAACTATTACGAGAGCTTTTTCCCCAAAAGAAAAAAAAACATAGCCGGTACAATACTAATGTATGAAAATTGATCTTCTTGAATTTTTAGAAGAGAAATCATCAATCAAATGTTCATAATCAAGTTTTTCTAGAAGTTCACTTTCAATTGAAATCAAAGCTAGTCCGTTTAATCTTTCTCGCGACATAGTTGATCGCAAGTATGATTTTAACAATTTTAATTTTGAAAAACTTCTTTCTAAAGATGGAACAGTAACAAGAATAGTCAATAGGATTCTATATGCAATGAATGCATTTGGAAAACAATTTAAGGCCCATTTGGGAGTGCTTTTGGAACAGTTAAAAGCTCTTTCTGACAACCAAAAGCGCTTCTGACAGCATTTGGCAGAAAATTTTAGAAGTGCTTTTGGGCCATAAAAGCGCTTTCTGGAGAAGCACCTGCCATGTGCTTCTTCAGGAAGCACTCCCAAGTGCTTTTCCAAGAAGCACTTCAATTTCTTGTGAAAATTTCAACATCTTTATAATCAAAGCGCTTTTGATAGAAGCGTTTATAAGTAAAAGTGCTTCCTAGAGAAGCAGTCCTAAACGAGCCCTTAATCTTTTCCAGAAATTTAATATTCCATAAGCTGTGATATTTCCTTTGGGTAAAATCTCCAAACAACGCACAATCAGAGTTTAAGAGAAAGAATAATGAGGATTACTTACCAAAAAATTAGAGTTTAAGATAAAGAAGAAGCCATGAAGTTTTGTTCGTTTTGTTTTGAATGAAGAAAATACTTTTCTTAGAGGAGAAAACCTTTTTTAATTTTATTTTTAAGAACGATAGTTAGGGGGATATATATATTCTTCTCCTGTGGTGTGGTTAAGCTTAGATGTTTCCTGTTTTAAAAAGGCTTTTTGTTTTGTTTTTTTAAATTTATAATTTTAATTATGCCAAGTTCGAATGCAAAAATAATATAATAGAAGGCCAAAAGAACGACCTCACGGAGAATCGAACTCTGGTACTGTTGTTAAAGAGATACGCGCTCCAGCCAACCCCCTTGGACACACTGTTGTGCAAGTATCCAGACGCTATACTATATATATACTATGCCTACAATAATATATATATAATATAGAGACAATTTTTTTTGGGGGCCCTTAAGAATCGGGGGCCCTGTGCGGTGGCGCCACTTGCACCACCCCAGGGCCGTCCTTATTTGGTAGAAGTATGGCTTAGGAGACCCAGAAGAAGTTTTGTGAACCAAGTATGGTTCTTAAATCTGTAAAGTGGGTTATCTGGGAAAAAGATCTCATCAAGCCTATGCTTGAGTTTTTGCAAAGTGGTCTGTTTTGGAGTTTAATAACTATCAAGAGAGAAAGACTAAAACAGGGGGGTTTTGATAGGAGACTCAGTTGGTATTTGGGAGATATTCATGCTGATAACGTGTTGTAAAATAAACGGGATATGCGAGAATATTGAGCTTCACGTAAAGTAAATGTGACACAACATTTAACGAGGTTCGGCCATGCTTACGTCCTCGGAGAGTAGCAGCAGTAACTTTTCCACTATGTAAATAGGGCTACAACTTTAGTGATTACAGTATATGTGGCTCATTGATTTTTCTCTCTTGGAGAATTTCTCTCTGCTCTCTTTTTCTCTCCACTCACTCTCCCTCTCTTTCCTTCTCTTCCTCTCTTCCTTCTCTGATGGATTGGTATGACCAGCACTAATAAAAGAGGGAAGTCTTTTATAGGCAAATGTGTAGCCATTCCGTGAGCGTCCAGGAAAGTATCGTGTGCACTAAAGTCTTCAAATCAACAGGAAGTGGGCTCCATATGTTTATTCTTTACAACAATTATCATAAAATTTAGATGACCCAAATTCGAATCACACGTCCTCCAATACTCAACAGAACAAAGAAAAAAAAAAGAGCTCGTAAGTCATCTTAGAGAATATTGGCCCCAAGATTAGGATGAGGCAAAATCTGAAGTCATAAATTGGTCGTTAACCCCTTTTTGAAGTAGTCCAAATACACGATCCAAAAGGCCCGCCTCTCTTTCTCCTCCATTTGAGACAATAACAGTAGTAAACACTTGTCAGTTAGCCAGCTATCTACATTGACCACTATAAACTTAAATTGCCTGCCCAGTGCTAATCCAACCGCCCACCTTAGTCTATCCTTCTTTTTTGGCCACCTTGTAAACAGTACATGCATGCATTTCGACTTGGTTCACTTCTTTATATTCTTACCCTTTAAGAAATTTTTGTTCATAATTAAGAAAATTTAAGAAGATCTTCTTCATGCCCCTATTCAGGATGGCCTTCCACCTATCTTGATAAGTACGTGGGGAGTTTTATTTACTAAGAGCATCTTTAGTGGGGGGTTGCATAATGAGGTGTATGTCAAATATACACCTTTTGTGATCGAAATCACCTGCAATGAGCATGTGTAAATGATTCTCCTTCGGAGGTGAAGACCTTAATTGGCTCTATAATTGGTGTGGAAGGAGTGGATAACCCTGGGAATTATCTGGGGATGCCTACTATGTGGGGGAGATCAAAAAAGGCTGCTATGAATTATGTGAAGGAGCGGGTTAAGGATAAGATTTCAGGCTGGAAGCAGAGCTCTCTATCCTTAGCTGGGAAGGAAGTTCTAATTAAAGCTGTAGCAACTGCTGTTCCAACGTACCCAATGCAGTGTTTCAAATTTACAAAAGGTCTATGTGATGAAATTAACAGTGAGCTGGCCAAGTTCTGGTGGGGAAAGCATGACTCCGATGCAAAGATACATTGGAAGTCATGGTCCACTTTATGTCTACCTAAATCTGAGGGTGGGCTGGGCTTTAGAGACCTCAACACCTTCAATTTAGCCCTCCTGGGTAAACAAGCATAGAGACTGATCCATGATCCTAATTCCTACTGGGCAAAACTGATTAAGGCCAGGTACTTTCCAAACTGTGATTTTATGAACGCTGTGGCGGGTCATCGCCCTTCATGGGGTTGGGTCAGTTTGCTGGAAGGAAGAGAGGTTATTAAGGAAAATGTGAGGCATCAAGTTTTCAATGGTTTAAATACGAAGATTTGGCAGGACCGCTGGCTTCTTCCTCCTCACCATGGTTTGGTCGTGCCTCTGAACCCAGTGCCGTCAAATGCTCCCCAAATGGTTAGCGAGATCTTAGATGGTCAGACCAGAACATGGAACACTCAAGCTCTTGCTCAGTATGTGAGCCAGGATACTGTGAAGTTTATCAGTGAGGTTCCTATTGGAAATTTGCACAGGGATGATAGAGTGGTGTGGCCCTGGAACAAATCGGGTTTGTATTCTGTAAAGTCTGGTTATAATTTGCAGGTGGTCTCTGTTTCCTCCAGCGGGGTGAATAACCGCTCATCCCATATAATAGATAGAGGTGTGTGGAAAGGAATTTGGACGACTCCCACTCTACCAAAGATCAAGTTTTTTCTCTGGCGCATGATGAATCGGGCCTTGCCTACCAGACTTAATCTGTATCGCAGAAGGATTATTGCGTCTCCAATCTGCCCCATATGCAATCAGTATGAAGAATCTGAGGAGCACGCTATCTTTCTGTGCCCGTGGTCCCAAGCTGTCTGGTTTGGCTCCCCCTTAAATTACCGAGTGAACCCTCAAAGCCTCACCACAATTGATCGCTGGTTCAATGGGCTGTTAAATAGTCAGATGCTAACCAATTTCCAAAGAGTTTGGGTTCTGTCTTTGGTGAGTTTTATCTCGTGGGAGATATGGAAAACAAGATGCAAATTTCTTTTTGAGGACTTCACAATTGATCCCAGAAGTGTGGTGGAATATGCTGTCTCAGCAGCAGAAGAGTTCGAGGCGATATGGTGTCAAGCTGCCTCCATTAGGAATGGGGCTAGTGTTTTGACCCCGGCAACTGATATCTGGAAACCGCCTGTCAGTGGTGTAATTAAGATCAATTTCGATGCTGCTTGGAAAAATCACGAGGCAGGCTTGGGTGTGGTGATGAGAAATCAGAATAAGGAATTCTGTTATGGTTTTGCTAGTAAACGCTATTGTAATAGTGCTTTGAATGCAGAAACTGAAGCAGCCATTGAGGCTCTAAGATGCGCAAGACTGAGAGGCTACTCAAGGTTAGTAATGGAGTCAGATTCAAAAGTCCTCATTGATAATATCAAGGGTAAAGTTTGCACGAAGGCATGGACCATTATCCCTGTACTGGATGAGATCAGGCGCTTAAGTGCTGGTTTCTCTGATGTGGAATGGTGTTGGATCCCTCGTGGAGCAAATCGTGCGGCTCATGTGACCGCGGCGATAGGTTTAAGGGCGGTGTGTCCGCAAGGATGGGCTAACCAGCCACCTCCGTCCCTAGTGCGTGTTTTGGCTTCTGATGGACTTCCAAGTCCCCCTTAAATTGTATTTCTTATATTGTTTTGTCTCTGTGGGGAGAGTTTTGGTTTCTAGACTCTGCGAGTTTAGCAACTTTCCCTGAGTCTTAGTTCTTTGTCTGTTTGTTTTCCTCCGTTGGTTTCAATGAAAGCTTCTTTGTCCAAAAAAAAAAAAAAAAGATTGTAAATTTGCATCACAACCGGGAGATGCAAATTTAGATGCACATGTGCATCCTTTTTTACATCCTTTGTAGGTGGAGCCTATATGAGAAAATGTGAGACAAGATGGACAAAAGTGAGCAAAAAGGTTGAATGTAAACCCACTTGCCCAAGATGTGCGGCTAGATTAGTTACCAGACAACTTCATACTTTATTTGTAGCCACATAAAGTAAAATAATTCATTGTTACTGATTACGCTTCTGCAGTGAAACTCAAAATTAATCAATTAATTAATAGGTAATATATATATATATTTAGTAGCTTGTTCTTCTGATAATTTTTCTGTGGAAGAAATCATATCTTCTCCAAATTTAAATATTTTTAGGTCTATTTGTTTGTAAAAATAAAATAAACCTAACACACACAAAATAAAAATTTAACACAAAAACAAATTAAGACAAAAAAAAAAAAAAAATCAATTATACATCTTTAGATTTACACTTGGGCGACTTGATATTTTATAGTCCAATACTAATACTCAGCCATCAAAGCACACCTTCTCTAACCCCATCCCAATGATCCCATCCACAGAAAATCTCTATTTTTTCTTTCGTTAATTAATATTTATTACTTAGCCTTTTTTAGAAAACACACATTCCTAAAGAACATCCTTAACATTTTCTATCCCCAAAAAAAACTTTACATTTTCTAGTGTACATGAAACGTCAATTCATTTTTTTTATTATAAATTTTGGCTACTTCTTCTCATTTTTAATGGATTAAAATGGTTCAATTCTTTTTCTTCTTCTTTTGTAATGGATAATAAATACTTTCAATTCTTTTCCTTTCATAGAGAAGTTTATCATGTAATTGCTAATTGACCTTAAAATTCATACTTCAATGAAATTCACTCATACCATCAAATTTTTTAGGTTTGTATGTAAGATAAATTTAGCCCACCCTATTTTCAAATCCCGAGTCCGTCCCTGATCATGAGATTGAAGATAGATAAACCTCGAAACTTTTAGCTTATAACTTCTCACCTGCCATATTCTTTTAATTACATTCACTTAACAAAATACAAAAATCATAGCAAGGCACCAAGCCAACCCATAAAGTCCATCTATTCAAGCGAAATACCATCTTTGATGAATACTATCTTTGATGAATACTGACATTCAAATTTTGAAATGATAAAGTGGGGTTCTGCCCTTCTTTTTTGTTGTTGCAAACTTCAGTATAATGCTATTGAAAACCATTAACATTTTCAGTTTGGGTAGCAGTGTCATGTTGTTGATGCCCTTTTTTGTTCCCCGCTCCTTCTTGGGAATGAAGCAGGAAAAGAGAGGAGGCTGAGTTAACACAATGCCCTGATTGGATCTCTGGCTCGTGAAAGGACTATTCAATTTTGAACAAAATTGAAAGTTGGATCAGGTTGAAAATGGCAAGAAGGCACCGGCTAAGTCATGGCGACCTGCTTCTTCTGGCCCGATTCCTAGTTTGCGTAGGCATGCCACTATTAAGGATGAGACCAGCCCTATAGACCTGGTATATGTGATGTAGAATGCTTTGTTCGATGGATTTGCGCTTTGGACATCTGATCAAGCCATTGTGCTCCAAGGGGGTACTAGCTCATATGAGTTCTTTTCTATGCCTCAATTAAGAGGACTTCAATATTCTTTCAATTGTGCATCTATGGCTTGGGAGGTACGAATGATACCTAGCCAAGCAAAAAGAGCAATGTTTTGGTCAATGTTCCCTTGATTGGGTTCAAAAACCTAATTCGGGCCTAAGATAACCATAAATTAGGTTAGGACTTAGTTAATTCGGGCCTAAGTAAACCCTTGTTTTAGGGCTAAGACAGCCCTATACGGACCTAACAACCTTTGTTTTGGGGCTGTCCAGCAATAAACAGTTATATTACTCTAAAAAGTAAAGATTCAAAAGTGCAGGAAAGTAAATTACTAGAAAGTAAGGTGCGAGAAAGATAAATGGCAGGAATGTAAAGTGTGAGTGAGGTAAATTGCAGAGGAAGTAAAGTTCCAGAAACTGGAGATTTCTCTATCCAGCCAAGTGTCACGGCCCGCATGTTCTAGGCCCAACCCGTCGAATGGATCATGCTAGACCTCTTAGCCCACATGTCCAGATTCAATGTACAATAGTCGGTAGACTTTGGTTGGTGACAGTAGTAGATAGATCCCAGTTGGTGACAATGTATCTTAGCCCTCTATTGTGGTGGTAGGTGGGATAAGATCTCTATATAAGGAGGATGTCTCATTGTATATCCTCACCTCACAACTTATAAAGCATTTGAGTAGCAATACAAGCATATATTCTCCCAAACTCTCTTGAGCGTTCTTGAGTGTTCTTATCGTTCTTGCTATTACTTCGTGTTCTTGCTTGATTCGATCTTAGATTGTGGGAAGCGAGGCTGACTTAGCTTGTTCGAGAGGCAATCAAGTCTAAGGCCGCACGAAAGGAAGACTTCGAAAAAGTCATCCCGTGACACCAGGCATGATAACAATTTAAGACAAAAGCTAAAGATTCCTCCATTTAGCTTTTTTAAAGAACAAGTTACAGTAATGAAGAGATTGGAGATTTCTCTATCCAATTTGTTACAAGTTTAAGCTGTTTAGAAGGAAGCTAGCCTAATTGTTTAACAAATCTGTGTTGGAGCAGTGGCAGCTGTCGGCTGAGCCGGGGTAGGCGAACTTTGTGCAGTCGTCACCGCCTTACAACTTCTAATAAGGTTTGACATCTGCACAACTGAACAAGCATCCAAAGTTAAAAACATAGTTACTCTAATATGTGGTACAAAACCATTTAAACATTTATTTAATTTTTTTTTACCAGTGTGTTTGCTAGGTCATGGTCAAAGTAATCAAACAAATAAGAACTCATTCAAGAAAACAAAAAATCCTAACCAACCATCAGACTAAGCAGATATTAATGTATAACATATATATATATATATATATATATATATATATATATATATATATATATATATATATATATATATATATTATACATAGACAGAAAACTCATAAACTTAGTCTTAACTGATATACAGGGACGGATCCAGGAATTTTTCTTCCGGGAATCTCTCAGGCGCCCTAGTTCGAGGAGAGTTTTCAAGGAGAGTTATGTTTTTGTTCAGGGGTTAAAAAGAGTAAATACTAGCAGCAAGACTCTTTTCAGGGCATGGAAAATTTGATTTTAAATAGTTATTTATGTTACCCTACCAAATTCTTCACGTTCATATTCAGGAGAAATTCAAATCATATTCAATTTCACATGATTTTCACCTAAATGGAAAATATAAAGAGCTTGAAAGCGATTACATGTAGTGTTGTTGTTTAACTTCAGTCTCCACCAGTAACAGGAGATGAAGCTGATAGACAACACCAAAATTTATGAGTTTTTCAGACCCTAAACCTAATCGAATTAAGGACAAGGGTATAGTTAAAACTCAAAATTAAACATAAAAGAATGAAAAACAAACATTAACAGTGTCTGATTTAAAACACACAAACAAAGAACATGTTGCCAGGGTCTAATCTTAGCACCTAATCTTATCATACAAAAACCAAGCACACAAACGCTGGATTTTGATGCAACAATTAAGATTAAAAACCTCAGTTAAATCCATTGATGTCATACGAAATGTAGCTTAACCGAGGGGTTCTCCCTGAAAACAAGGTCTCAGCTCCACTACACCTCAAATAAGCGGATGCAATCACCCTAGGTCAGAACAACACAATATTCAAATCAAAATCGCAACAAGAAGATTTTCAAAACATAAAACAGCAGATCAACCAACGGACACAAAAACATTGGATTTGGATGCAATAATTTAAACCAAAACCTCAGTTAAATCTATTAATGTCATATGAAATGTGGCTTCGCCAAGGGGTTCTCCCTGAAAACAGGGTCTCAGCTCCACCACACCTCAAACAAGCGGATTGAATCATCATAGGCCACAAGAACACAAAATTTAAAACATCAAATCAATAAAAAAAACATAAAAGAAATCGAATTTATAAACTAAAGGCTCAAAGTATGAAACAGCTCTCTCGATCACGAATTTTCTGAAGCAGAACTAGCATAAAGCTATAAATTTAGTCATCACTGCCAAAACACATATGAAAAAATATGCAAACTTTTAAACAACCCAAAACATGAATTAACAAAAAAAAAAAACACAAATCATGGCTCATATCAAGAAATTCAACCATTGATTATCACATTCTGCTTCAAGCTTGCACAGAGTTGGGAATTTTACCAGAGGGCTGGCAAGAGCTTCTAGTCTCCGACGGTGGCAAGATCTATGGTTTTGCAGAGACACAGAGAGAGGGGAAGAGGAAACCGAAGAGAGGGATGAGAGGGATCGAAGGAGAGAGGGTAGATTGGAGTGGTATGGGAGGTTGGGCCATCGTCTCCAGTTCGAAGAGAGGGACGAGAGGGATCGAAGGAGAGAGGGTCTGAGAGGGGTCGGGTCTGCAAGGGGTTGAAGGAGAGAAGGGGGGTAATGAGAAAAAAAAAAGCACCTTTTTTTCACAAGCAGGCGCCAACATTTTTGCGCACTTGCTCGACGACTAAATTAACGCGTCGCGCAAGGTAATATTTTCACGCCAAAATTATTGCATCCTACGCGACGTAAGAACACACTCACAGCATGCAAAATCACTTTGCGCGACAACCAAATCAACGCGTCGCGCAAGGTAATATTCTCACCCCAAAACTATCACAACCTGGGCGACGCAACAACCATCTCACGTCGCGGAAAGGTTTTTTTACTGTTGGACCGCCAAAATTATCACAACCTGAACCCTAAACCCTGAAGCCAAAATTATCACAACTTGTGCGACGTAGAAGAACTTTTTACACAGCGCAAACCATAAACCCTGAACCCGTGAAAATTATCACACATTGCACGACGTAGGTGGCGTCTCGCAAACCAACTTGGCTTGCAAGGTTTTTTTATATTATTATTTAAAGAATAATTATAAAAATTACTGATGAATCATATCAAAATTAGATTATGTGGCTTCAGCTTAAGTTTTAGTAGTGGATAACACAAAATCTTTACACTAACATAATTAAATTACACAAAATTTCATTTACTATGTTTTACATTACAAGTCGCAAATAAATTGCATTATTCATCATCTGAATTATAGGAACCTTCGTTATTGTCGCTATCATCACTTTCAGTCTCCCAATTCTCCTCCTCTATAACTACATCACGGTCATTGTTCGGGCCCACTGCAATATCGTGTCGCGGAAGATCACCGAGGTCAATTGTAATTAATTGAATCAATATTTCGATTGAAGACACTCCTTGCATCTGAAACAATTCTTGCATAACATTTGTATCTCGAAGTGTTTCCACATCAACTTGTCGACGTCGTTGTCAGTTGGGTCTAGTTATGCTATAGCATACACGTTCCTCTAATCCATCTTCTGAACAACTTTCCAATCGCTCCCGGCTTTAGGGTAATCTAAATACACAATATGTTTTGTCATGTTTGCCAAAATGTAAGGGTCGTCATCATACCAAGTTCTGTTAATGTTCACAGATAGTAAGCCATGGTCGATTTTAACACTTCCCTGCCTATTTGGGTTTGTAACAAACCATCAACACTTAAACATGATCACTTGGTATCGGTCTTTGTAAAGCAATTGCACGACAGTTGTGAGTTTGCCACAGAAATCAATGTTCGTATTTTCACCTAAACCTGGGACATGGACACCGCTATTCTGCGTACACAACTTGTCATCTCGTGCAGTCCCCAAAAACTTGACGCCGTTAACATGGAAAACCGAGAACAATTCAACGTGTATCGGGCCGAATGCCAAATTATATAACTCTTCACTGTAAGTGGGGGAATTCGATGATTTCAACTTATTCACATAATATTACACAAAAACATTCACATGTTAGTTTGAGAAAATTAAATGCTACAATATATATGTCAAATACAAAACACTTATAACTTACATATTCCAAAAACCATTGTGGAAACAATTCAAGGTGTTTCTTGGCATACAAATGTAATGGATGTTCTCACTTCATAATCTCTTCATGCTCATCTAAGTATGCCATTATCTCATCACAATTGTTCAGTACAAACCAATGCGTTACCTCCATATCATTTCTGGAAAACGACTCTCCTCGTACAGGATCTCCAAAGGGTCGTGCGTTTTGGGCAAAAACAGAAAGTTTCTCATTTCTCACACCTCCATCATTATTGCGCTGAGGACGATTGAAAGCCGTCTCCACATCTTTTAAATACATTCCACAGAAAGTAAGCGACTCATACTGAACCCAAGCATCTATAATTGATCCTTCAGGCTTCACCCTGTTGCGTACACTTTTTTTTAGCTCTCCGAGGAACTTGCTAAAATAAAATGATACGATACAAATTAGCAAGCGTGGGATAATGATGCATAAACAAATGATGAGGATTATATACCTTTCTATTGGATACATCCAACGATAATTGACAGGACCAACAAGCAATGGCTCTTCTTGCAAGTTAACCATCACTTGGATCATACTTGTGAAGAAAGCTAGAAGGAATATAATCTCAAACTTGCATAGGACTTAGGCAATGTCATGGCGCAACTGATTAATGTCCATCTTTCGCAACATTTTTGTCATTAGTTGGGAAAAAAATATGGACAACAACATGATTGGCTTCACTACTTCTTTCAGCAATAGGTGTCGAATACCCACATGAAGTAGGCGTTGCATAAACACATGGCAGCCATGGCTCTTTAGTCTAGCAAATTTACCCCCGTCAACATTCACGCAACGCGCGATATTAGAAGCATACCCATTGGGAAACTTTACAGACAGTACAAACTTTAGGAACTCTTTTTTGTCATTCGGTTTCATAGAAAAAAAATCCAAGATCCCTTCTAGCTTTATCACTGTCCCTGTTCACCCATAAACCCCTACGTATGCCCATTATTTCCAAATCAAGACGAGCTTTAATTGTGTTTTTTTGTCTTGCCCTCCATATCTAGAATCGTGCCCATTGAAGTGTCAAATACATTTTTCTCAACATGCATAACGTCGAGATTGTGCCTCAATTTTAGTTTCGACCAATATGGGAGCTCAAAAAACATAGGCTTGTGCGTCCAGTTCATATGTGTAAAAGGTTTGGTCCAACTAACTGTTTTCTTGAATAGAGCAAAATCCAAACGGTTAAGCTGTTCCAAGACCTAATCACCAGACCATTCTCTAGGTCTGAGGCGATGCTCTGTGTTCCCGACGAACTCTTTATCCTTTTCCCGCCACTCGTGTTCCCATGACAACCATCTCTGATGACCAATGTAACAAACTTTTTCAACGTGCCAACAAGAAGTTACATCTTTCTTGCATATAGGGCTTGCCATATAACTCTTTGTACTCCACCCAGAAACCATTGCATATGCGGGAAAACCATTCACAGTCCACATAATTGCTGCCCGCAAAGTGAACATCTTCCCAGTGAATTTATCGTACGTGAGCACACAATTTGTCCATAAATCCTTGAGCTCATCAACCAACGGCCTTAAGTAAACATCGATTGACCTGCCAGGATCCTTAGTTATCAAAATAGTCATCATCATGTATTCTTGTTTCATGCATTCCAAAGGCGGAAAATTATATGGGAATACGAAAATCAGCCAAGTGCTGTAGTGTTGGTTTAGAAACCCACACGGATTGAATCTGTCAGTGGCAAGTCTCAATCTAACATTTCGAGGATCAGAAGCAAACTTGGGGGAACGTTTGATCGAACTCTTTCCATGCCTTCCCATTTGCAGGATGCCGCATCACATCATCGTCTACCCGTTTTTTCTTATGCCATCTCATCTCTATGGTAGTATGCGTCGACATATACAATCGCTGCAACCTAGATTTCAGGGGCAAATAACGCATGACTTTTTTTGGGATCTCACTCATTCTATTCTGAGATGTCATTTTGAACCTCGACTCATTGCATATAGGGCATATGTCCAATGTTTCATACTTTTTGTAGAATAAAATACAATTATTTTTGCAAGCATGAATTTTTTCATAACCCAATCCAAGACCATTCAACACCTTTTGCGCGTGTCTATGTGAAATTGGCACTTAGGTGACGAGGGGTAAATTTAACTAAACAAACAAGACACAACAACTCAACAATCAAGAGAACACACAGAGCATGCCACAAAGTACCTGTAGCCCTAGAAGATTACTAGTGACAACCTAGGCACTCAGAAAGACCCATCAATCTAGGCATCCCCTGTGCTAGCAACAACTATGGTGAAAGTGTGTGAAGTCATCATTATCAAGTAAACAGCAAACAGCAAACAGCAGATATAGATGACTAGTCAACCACCAAGAACAGAAACCCCAAAAAAAAAACAGATATGCAAACCAGATTTTGTTCACCCAGAAACCCACCATTGGGAAAAACTGGAGGTCATCAACCGACCAGGCATCCACTAAGTAGAAAAAGATTCTTACAAAGGAATAGAAGCAAGCTCAAGCAAAACCTAGATCTATTTAGGAAGATGAGCTATACCTCCTTTGTGCAATCTTCTTCTCCAACTTAGCAAAGCTTGAAGCTTAGTTCTTCATGGCAATGGCAGCTCCTTCTTCAGCTCGTTCATCCCATGGCACTAGCTTGCAAGCTCCAACTCAAATCGAAACCAAATTTGGATTCAAAGGAGAATGACCAATTTCTTCAAGAAACCATACTCTTGAAGAAATCAATCTTGAATCTGACCTAGATATAAATATGAGAGAGTGTTTGATCTAGCAAGATGAGGTTTTCATATTTCAAATGCAGTTTTCGAAAAATCAATTTGGAAAACTCAAAGATGAAAAATATGAAGATGGCTCTTGAGGAAGAAGCAAAAGTTTCCATAGAAACTTTCCAAAACTTGCCTACAAAAAGTGACGGCCCCCAAAAAGGAATCAAAGGTATTTACACCAAATTCCTTAGGTCAGAAACGTCCAATGACAGCTGGGTATTTTGCAGAATAAGACAAAAACATATGGGTAGGATCCAGCTGGAACAGTGAGCTGGAATTCCTACTGAGGCAGAGGTTGACTAGTCATAATCTTCAGAAGTTGGAAAATGCAATGTAATGCAATGCAAATTTACCTTTGTCAATTTGCTTGAACCTCCATAGGATAGTTGATAGTTAAGAACACCTAGAGAAGCTATTCTTAATCTAAACTTGAGCTTGATAAAAAACAATAAAAATCCTATTGCAAAATTGTCAAGGGAAGCCAAAAGAAATACTCAAAATTCATACATTAACACTATGGTCTTTCGGCAAACAATTGTCCGTTAGAAGCATTCTCTTGAAAACCCCCAAAAAGTAATCAAAACATAAGTTCGATAGAGGATATTTTATTTTTTTGTGCATTAGCTCCACAATGGCCATGGGAACGGAAAAGCTCTTGTACCCTAGGTATAACTCTTAGTTGGCATTTTTTAACAGTTTTTCATATTGTTCGAACTCTGCACTGTCCATTGGTGTAGGCACGTCATCTTCCCATTCCTGATTGATGTTTGTCGATGCAAATAGAAAAACATCATTATAATATCCATGACTTGTTCATTAGGATCCAAAATAGGTTCAACATTGTCCACTCTTGTGGCCTTTGAAGACGAAGCATTGTCTAATTGTTCCTCGTGATGGTTCCAAGTGCTATATGTCTCAATCATTCCATTCCTTACTAAATGAAATCGAGTATTTTCAATTGTCTCCCACAACGTGTTGTTATAGCTCCTATAAAGACACCGGATTCTAATTGCACCCGGGTTGTGTGCACGTGCAAAGTCAATAAAATCCTCGATTCCATCCAAGTATTCGTCTGTGCATATATTCGGGCTCTGTATCCACCTCCTGTTCATAATTCCTGGAACCACAATCACAATACAACAATCACAACAACTTCACACAAAATCATAATGTCATCTTCTGCCTCCGATAAGGGCCCTATCCCATTCGGAAATGCATAGTCATGTCACGTAATTTACGGCTACATAAGATTAGATTTTGACGTGGATGAATTTCGGCAGCATCTCAATATAGTTCTTGAGATGTATCGTAGGTATAAAATATCTATGTACCACCCGAAGAACGTACAGAGATAACACCAAAATCTAATCTTGTAACCATAAATTACGTGACATGACTAAGCATTCTTAAACTGTCCAAATAATTGGACAATTCAAGAATTAATTGGATCGCAGTCATGCTTTCGCATCCATTCGCGAAATCGAACTAAACCTTTAACGGGAAACTAAGTTTTACTAAAAATAAAAAAATAGAACGATGTTAATTTCAATTAACTTCATACATCACAACACATTGTTCTATGTCATACACAATTTAACAACATAACAAACTAAGTTTAACATAATGTAATTAATTTTATATTTTTAAAATATAAAACGAAGAAAATACATTCTCAATCGTTCTCCACCAATTGCTAATCACACATAATATCCTTATATACAATGAAATTAATGGTGTTAGTATGAATTTACATTAATACTTTTAAACTAACGACAAAAAATACTTACCCAATGAGTGTAGCGAATTCCTAGCATAGGCAGAGGCAGAGGCAAAAGGGATTCGCCGCTCACAAACTCATTTTCATCGCAAAAACGTTCACTTTCGTTGCGCAAAATACCATTTTTGTCGCACAGGAACGTGTCGACATCAATCTTTATGTGACGAGAAAGCTTTTTCGTCACTACACATTTCGTTGCGCCAATGTTCATTATCGTCACGCAAAATACCATTTTCGTCGCGCATCAACGTGTCGACATCCAACTTTACGCGACAACAGAGATTGTTCGTCAAGTAAGTATTTGGCGCCAAATAAAATAAACCCGTGTTTTTCTTACGCGACGATGACGTGTATTGTCGCGCTAAGTGTTCTTTCACGACGACAGCTATCGTTGTGCAAGGGTGTGGCGCCAAATAAAATAACCCCGAGTTTTTCTTACTAACTTTACGCGATGATAACGTGTATTGTCGCGCTAAGTGTTTTTTCACTACAAAATTGTCGTCGCGCAAGTTTAGAAATATAAAATTATTATCCGCGATAGTTTGAGCTACAAATGAGTTTTTGCGTCGCGCAAGCGTTTCTTATGCGACGAATTTCTGTTTGTCATGCAAAATATCGTCACGCAAATCGTAAAATGTAGTAGTGCTTGGTTATCAAACTTAAATGTATTCTCCAATATTCAGTTTTGGTATATCGAACGAAAGCACAAACAAGATTTATAAATTGTAAAAACTTCAACAAAACTGAAGAATTTTCAATTCATATACTTCATTTGGAGGCTTAAAGATAGGATTTAAAGTCCCATTCATAAAAAATAACATTTATTTTCATCAACTTGTGAGCATGTGAGAGAGCTAATAGGCGGGCTATGGCTTATCAAAAGTGGGATTTCGGGATGGATTGTCAACAAATAAGTTTGGATGTAAAAACAACTTGGTCTTCAATAGTAGTCATTTTATGTTATATTAATATTTTAGGGATGCTCCTTTAGGTAAAGGACCCATTAGTGTAGTGGTTTGGAGCAATTACTCTCTCAGACAAGGTCCTAAGTTTGAGTCCTAGCATTCGTGTAGTGTGTGTGAGTTCAGTATTTTATCACCCCTCTCAATAGGAAAAGTCTTTTTTTAAAAAATTGTATATAAATTTTTTTTTAAAAGTCTTTTCAAATTCTTCTTCCACTACTTCTTGTTATTATCATTACTCCTAGTCATCATATATATATCAATCCTTCTATCATAGTCAAGCCATGTGATTTTAAAGCGAGCCCATTAATTTCTACTAACAACTAAATGCAATAGGTACGTACTTCCATGATGCTGATGGTGAGCCCAATTTGATTATTGATGGATATATTTTATATTATATATTTAACCTCATTCTTAGTATATTTTGGTTAATATTTTGGAAGAATTTTGATACTATGAATTATATTTTCAATATAGGTCTTTCGACTTCCTTTGGAGTAAAACATAATCAAATGGACGAATTTTGGACTAATTCCAGTTGGAGGACGTTCGTGAGTCACTTAGCTTGATCGTATCAAAATTTCAGAGTTTTCTACCAAGCGGTTATTTACTGGCAATAAAATAAAGGACCAGTGCGCGGTGCTGGGATAATGACGTTTTGAGCTTTTATTGCGTTTTTGGAGCACAAGATGACCTCAGATGGGTTCGTGGCCTTCTAGAAAAGTGTTCCTAACGTTTTTATCTTTAAAACAGGCTATATTGGGCCGGATTTGGAGGAGATTTGAGGCCAAAACGTGGCTGGGCAGATTGTGGGCAGATTCTCATAATCCAATTTGGATTTTATATCCTAGTATTATTTTATTTTAACCTAGTTTCCTTGTGGAGATTGGGCAGCTGGGTTTTAGGAGGTATTTAAGTTATCTTTCACAACAAATTAGGGGACTTCTCTTTTGGCTTTTGAATGCAACTTTTGCTAGTTTTTGAAGAACTTTTACTTCAAGGTGTTTTTATTTTTATTTATTCGAATGATATTTTCTTTGGTATTAATTATGAACATGCGTAACTAACTTTCTTTTGCTAGGGTGAGGCCACGAGCCTTAGCAAGAATATGTAGTTTCTATCCAATTTGCTTATGATTATATGCATGCAGGTTTTCGAATTATTCATCACTGGGTTAAACTATCTAAGTGTCTTGATGCTTGATCACCATTAGGATATTTAGAAAAGTAATTTGATGCAATTTTGGTCGGAGGTCGGTCCCTGAAATTGATGAAAGCTTCTTGTGATTAATATGTGCAAGTTCACTTAGGATGAATACCACGTCTTAAGGGTTGCATGGTTTGTCAAAAGGTTTCACAGAACTTAATGAGTCATGTATGTTTAGATTTGATCTAAATACCACAGATAGATTGCATGTGTGATATACGCTCTATGTTGGGGGTCCAAGTAGGCATATATTAGGAATACCTAACCTTTGAAATATGCATGTATAGGTCATAAGTAATTGGGAGAACTATATAGAATTGTTAAGGTGACGGAGGATCCCTAGTGCTTTCTTAATTTGATTTCTAAAAACACAACTGTTTCTCTTGCTCTTAGCTTTGATTTTGCATATTGCCTTATTTTTATTAGTTAAATTCGTTTTAATTTAAGGTCTTCAAATCAAACATCTCAATTTTCTTTTTTACAATAATTAAGTAGAATTTGGTTTGCTACGAGTTATTTAATAATCCCTGCGGAGAACGACCTTGCGAGAATCATTTATACTGCAACAACCTTGTCATTCTTGCAAGTTTTATAGGAGTTTTAACCTTGTTTGCGCAGGTACTAAAAATCCTATCAATTATGATATATGTACAAAATTAATTTCAACATTGGCAGGCATTACAATGAAGGTTGGAAAGGATTGGTGGCTTGTTCAACATTGGCATGCGGGTTAATTATGATGAAGATATGTCCTTGCTCTCTTTAAAATTAGTCACACGCCACATTAATGTAATCCCTTGGCAATTATAAAATGGACAACACAAAGATTGTGGCCTACAATCTTCTAATTAATTCATCCTAAATTCCAAGTAATTAAGTCAATATTGACTTGGAGCTTCTAGTTGAAAAGTCTTCAAGGAAAAATCTGGCATCTATGTCAATATGGAATCTTTGAATGCATGTTGTGTCCAAAGCAACACGCCGTTGCCCAAAAAAAAATCAATATATGTTTTTCCAATCTGTAGTTTGGTTAAAGTATAATGTGAATACAATTTTAGATATTAATCCTCAATTATAAAATGGACAACACAAAGATTGTGGCCTACAATCTTCTAATTAATTCAACCTAAATTCCAAGTAATTAAGTCAATATTGACTTGGAGCTTCTAGTTGAAAAGTCTTCAATGAAAAATTTGGCATACAATGTGAATACAATACTAGATATTAATCCTCAATTATAAAATGGACAACACAAAGATTGTGGCCTACAATCTTCTAATTAATTCATCCTAAATTCCAAGTAATTGAGTCAATATTCGCTTGGAGCTTCTAGTTGAAAAGTCTTCAAGGAAAAATTTGGCATATAATGTGAATACAATTTTAGATATTAATCCTCAATTATAAAATGGACAACACAAAGATTGTGGCCTACAATCTTCTAATTAATTCAACCTAAATTCCAAGTAATTAAGTCAATATTCACTTGGAGCTTCTAGTTGAAAAGTCTTCAAGGAAAAATCTGGCATCCATGTCAGTATGGAGTCTTTGAATGCATGTTGCGTCCAAAGTAACACGTTGTTGCCCAAAAAAAAAAAATTCAATATATGTTTTTCCAATATGTATTTTGGTAAAAGTATAATGTGAATACAATTTTAGATATTAATCCTCAATTATAAAATGGACAACACAAAGATTGTGGCCTACAATCTTCTAATTAATTCATCCTAAATTCCAAGTAATTAAGTCAATATTCACTTGGAGCTTCCAGTTGAAAAGTCTTCAAGGAAAAATTTGGCATATAATGTGAATACAATTTTAGATATTAATCCTCAATTATAAAATGGACAACACAAAGATTGTGGGCTACAATCTTCTAATTAATTCATCCTAAATTCCAAGTAATTAAGTCAATATTCACTTGGAGCTTCCAGTTGAAAAGTCTTCAAGGAAATATCTGGCATCCATGTCAGTATGGAGTCTTTGAATGCATGTTGCGTCCAAAGTAACACGCCGTTGCCCCAAAAAAAAATCAATATATGTTTTTCCAATCTGTAGTTTGGTTAAAGTATTGGTGGACTTGACTTTTCAGAGGTTAATTAATCCTTACCCAATATAATGTAACCCATAAATCAGATTTAGCTGCTTATTATCTGGAAGAGTTATGATTTGGCCAAATTCATGCCCCTACTCAACATAGTGATAAGGTAGATTTGAAAAAAGCTACCAAAAAAGAAACTTCAAACAAATGAACTTTGTAAGATTCCAATGCTTCAAGATATATAAAAGAAGAAGGCAGCCAAGGAGAAGGAGAAGTTCTTGCAGGGTCCCTAGTCAAGATCTTTCATCACATGCATTATTGGTGCAATATGGTCCACAGCGAGAATGAGAGAGTCCAAGTTGTGAACCACTAGGAGTTGAAAAATATTAGAGCATTCTGCACTGTGTGTACCCACAACGTTCTAATTTGGAAATTACTTTGGAAGGGCACATCAATTTGAGAATAGAAATTGAAAAAAGAATCTATTGCAAGACAAATGTGAGGTGGTGAAAAAAGAATCTATCAGTTTCAAGCAATTGGCTATCAACTCATTGTACTGATTTGGCCGAGGATATTTGAACTTAGGACTTCTTTCAAATATTCTTTTGTTTAGTTCGACTTTTGGACTTTTTTTAAATAAATAAAAAATCAATAAGAGAGGATATTTGAACTTAGGACGACTTCTTTTAAATATTCTTTTGTTTAGTTTGACTTTTTGACTTTATTGTATGGTCGATCAATATGCCGCATAGATGGTTGGGATTTTATCTATCCTTGTATAAGCCTTAGGCTTTTGTCTGAAGCAAAGAATCTGAGAAATACCCAAAACTGTCTAAGAACATGTCAAACTATTTAATACTCACCGAAACTTCTCTCTTTTATTTGAACAAATAAATGAATTTTACAATACGAATAATTCAACAACAAGAATTACATAATCGAATAATAACGTAAAAGTTATAAAAAGTGAGGAAAACATAATTCACAAACGAATAAAGAAATATATGATTACTGGGCTGAATTCAAGAATCCCATAGGATGATGATGTTCAAAAACAAGCATCCAAGAGACAACAACAACACAAGGCAGCACAGCATCCCTTCCAGAAGCCATCACCCTTGGACTTGGTTTCTACAGGTCCATGATGAGAAGAAGCAGGATTTGGAGTATCTCTTGTGGGATAACCAGCAGGTGGCGGAGCCTGCACGTAATAAGGTCCGGGCGCCATCGAGTAAGGTTGGAGATGAGGAGGGTATGCTGCTGCGGAATTAGTCGACGAACTCATCTTAGTTGAAAAATAAGCTGATTATTTGTGGTTTGGGTTTGGTTTGTTGGATGGTTTGATTTGATGAATGAAGCCCCATTTTATATATACATGAAGAAAACCAGATGAGAATTGGAGTAGATGTTCGTTTCCTAGAAGGTTAATAATTCTAGTGTCTTAACGCGGCTGGCTACACTACACCGCGTGCAAATCCTATTACGTATGTGGAGAAGAAAAATACAAAATGTTATTGGTATCATTACTTTTGGACTAGCCAGTGGAAGGTACATAGGAAAGAGCAAATCATATATTATATCCAACTCGTGAGAGGATATCCATCGCAGTTGGCTTGTAAAAAAGCTTTGGCTCCTTCCCAAAATAAATTGTTTTTTGACACTTGTCATTTTCATTTCATTTTTATTATTTTTGAGATTCTTTTAATTTTTTTTATTTTGAAATTTGACAATTGTCAAAATCCCATTTGCTTTGAGAATGAGCTCCTTCTTAGTTTTAAACAGCCTGGCTTTGTGCATCTCGCTTTCTACAAGTATTCTTCAAGATGGTAACCTCCTTCCTCGTTTGTAGGTTAAAGCCAAAACAACTTAGCAGTCACTTGATATTTATCCTTTACAAATAAATTACAGTTTCACACATGGATAAAAACTTTTTTGGCTAAATTATTGAAATGCCCCATGCAACTCAATTTTAGTCTCAGTTTCCCCCCTGAAACTCCATATATTGTCTCACTTTACCTATATTCCATCCAACTCTAACAGAAGTCGAAAATTGGGGAAACAGTGATGGAAACGTTGTTGAGTGAGAGTTTGGGGTCGTAGGCCAAAGTGGTAATAGAGAGAGAGCGGTCAGAGAGTAAAGTTGAGATCTTGGTGCCGAAAGGCAGGGACTTAAGGGACCGGAGAGAGAAATAAAAGGGGATGATGTGGAATTGCAGGAGGTTCAATGGTGACTAACCGGAGTGAGAGAAGGCGGCATCAGTGGGGTCGAAGATGGTGAGAGGAGACTGGGAGAGGAGGAGGGTTTGAGAGGCGAGGTCGAGGGTTAGAGCCATGGAGGTGTAGCCGAAATCTGAGAGGATTTTGGCGGCGTTGACGAGGGTTTGGGTGGGGAGGGCGGAGGAGAGAGAGAGAGAGAGAGAGAGAGAGAGAGAGAGAGAGAGAGAGAGAGAACTGAGAGGACGATGAGAGAGAGAAGAAGTTGGATCAAATACTTGGCCAACAGATAAAGATACAATTGGCTATCAACTCATGGTACTGATTTGGGTGGCTATCAGATAAAGATACATACGAGTCGAGCGACCGAGGGTTCTGCTTCGTTGAATCAAATACTTGTTTAACATTGATAGTTTTCTAATGATTTCTGGTGGTGATCCATCTTTATCTTAGATAAACTAGTTTATTAGTTGGTTTTGTTGTAACCCATTAATTCAACAGATTCAACCTGCTATACAAATCTTGCGGGTCAATGTGGAATATCTCCTTGAAGAATTAAATGGATCATTCATATTAATAATAGGATTTTACAGATGTATGTTGAGAATCTCACCAATACCAATATTTATTAATATCATAGTGTGAAGAAAAACCCTAGCCGCTAAAAGAGAGAGAGAGAGAGAAAAAAAAAAAAAGAGAGAGAGAGAGAGGAAATCTTTAGATTGGGCCCCGGATCTCTTCGGATTTTTGGTGTTCTTCGGCTTTTGGTGAACTTATGTCGATCTACTGTTTCTTTGGGTTTTGAGAGAGATAACTTCTATAATCTAAGGGATAGTTAATTCAAAACGGAGAAATCCCAACACCCGACAATACAAGAATGATATTTATAATGAGTTCTATGCTTATTATGATTAAGTCATCACATAATGATACTATGATAATGTACGTAGCTTTATTGTGGACGTACTATCCTATTATAAAGACCGAAATTACAGCATCTTATGTTTCTTATACCCTTCATTTGGATGAGAGAAAATAATTCAAAATTTAACTAAAAGTCGGGAATTTAAGAGAAGAAATTGACAATTCCTTTGTATGGCAACTTAAGCGTGGAATTTATTAAATGATGCACGGAAAAAATCGTGAAAATTGGGGCATCAAATTTTCGAGTTTAATTTCCATAGGCGTCATTTCACAATTTCCGTGGTGCCATTTACAAAATTTGATATACATAAATCCAAACACTGAAATCTTCAATTGCTAGAAATTGAACTGATGGAAATTTAAATTCCGTCATTTTAGAATTTTATGTAATTTTCAATTACTTCATCAAACAAAGGGGTAGAGAGAACTTGAACTGTGACCATCCAAACAAAGGGGTAGAGAGAACTTGACCTGTGACCTAAGTAAGATCTAGTTTTTGTTCTTGTTGCTCAAATTATTGATACGAGTTCAAAGTCTTACAAGATTAAAAGAATAGAAACTCTGACCTTATAAGTCTCATTATCAGTCTCTTTTGTACCTCCTGAGAAGCCAGTTGTTCATCCTTCTCGTCTTGCCACTGAATTCATTAAACAAAACAAAATAAAATTCAACTTGCCAAATGCAAGGTGTCCCTCAAATTGATATAAAAAAAGATTCTTGGATTTTGATAGATCACACTGTCTTTGTTGACCCAAGAAAATAGAGAAGGCAAATACAAGAAAATTAATCCAAGAAGTTGAATTCATTAAACAAAACAAAACAAAATAAAATTCAACTTGACTTGCTTGACTTATAAAATTCACACTGTCTTTGTTGACCCATCTGCTTTTGTTTTTTTTTCTTTTTCCTTGACTTGCTTGACTTATATATTAATATAAAAATAAAAAATAATTAAATTCATGATGAACTCCGGATTATGTCACACTTACACATGGAATATGGATACGCAGTTATGTTGTTGACCAGCATAGAGAAAAAGAAAAGGAAAAAAAAAAAAAAGTTGATAGATTCAAATTCCTATTGAGGGTTTAGTCCTCGGATTTGATGACTTTGATCTAAGTCCTTTGACTTTTGTGCCACAGAGAATTACATTCCTTTTTTAATATTTTATGATGTAATCTTTTTATTATTTTTATTTTAAAATCATTTTTTGTTCCAATGTTGCCTCTTATGACTTGAATAAGGTATATATATGTTTTTTGATATTTTCAACAATGTGTTATGTACCTTTTTTTGTAGGTAACATTCAATTTTATTTTATCTATTTTTGTCTCTGACTTATATGTAGTCTTCTAATTTATGTTCCTAACTAATAGGTAACACGATTTATCACTAAGTATTCTTCGTTGCTAATAATAACATTATTTACCTGTATGTCAAGTACATAATTTAATGTGGGTGCTTGTCTGATCGATTGGTATAATATGTGGGTCTTTACTTTTTATTGATTAAATTGTATTTTATCCTTATATTAGGAATATTATAAGTAAAGAATTCAAATTTTAAATTCTGAAATTCAATTACATGGAAATAATGCATTAAATTTAGATTTTCAATGTGTTTTCTTTATTTACCTCAAATGGTAAAATCGACACAATAAAAAAGTAATAAATGTCAAAGGACTTACATCTAAAACTAAAAAAGCGAGGACTAAACCTAATGACATCTAATCATTTTGGACCTATATCTAAGAAGCCCCCCAAAAAAAAAAAATCAATTTGGTTTTGTTTGAATGGTTAATGTTGAAATTTTTTTGAAAATTTTGGTGGAACTTATTAAGTTCAATGCTATCTAGCCATACTTATCACCGAGAATTGAGGAAAACAATATTTGTGTGAATATTTTTTTAACAAGTATGTAACAAATTACCATGGCATCTAAAATGGCATGCACATTGCATTGTCCTATCCCTATTTGCGTGAAAATTCACGAAACTATCAGATTTCTTCATTAACATTTTTTTGTATCACTAGTGGTCCTCAAGGTTAATCTCCGTACTCAAAGTCCTTATCAGATTTTGTCATTAACGACTTACGTTTTTCTATATTATTTCTCATAAGGTATAGTTTGGGTTTAAAATTTGACATTATTGAGACACAATATTAAAAGGATGTTAAAGTTCCATAATATTGAACAATTTTATGGCATTTGCGGGCTCTCAATACTAAACTGTGACCTTCTTTATGTTTTTTTTTTACTTTCTTTTCAGAACACACATTAACTAATACTTAGCCGCCCACGCTCTCCAACTCACATTATAAAAGATTATAATGTTGTGTTAGTATTGATTTTGTGATTGTCATTTCCTAGAGACAAATTAGACTAAGTATAGATGGTAAATTAGTTGTGATGGTGGCTGTCAAAATTCCAAGATATGCTTTGAAGGCGTATATGTCAACCAACGATCACTAAGGTAAATTCTTCATTCAATCATGCATCCTGATTGTGGTATTTCAAGCATTATTTAAAACTCATAATCTAATTAACATTATGATTAAAGAAGACTTTTTAATTTTAAAAAGATTTATTTATTTGATAAATTGCTTTCCAGTTTTAAACTTTAAAAGTCTTCTTTGATTGGAAATCAATTAGTCTGTTTTTGGAAAACTATTATGTTGATTAGGAACTAATTGATCTTGTTTCCAGTTTTGAAAACCATTATAAAAAGCAAGGTTTGGTTTTCATTCAAACACAACTTTCAACGACTAGAGTATTTCTTGAGTTTTCATATTCACAAAAGAAAGTTGATGTGCTTTATTGTTCATAAGGATAAATCATCAAGAGTAAGATTATCTTGGTGATTTGTCCTTCAATTCATATTGCATTCATTTGCATGTTCGGTGACTCATACGGTTGAGGGCACCAAGACCATTGTGTTGGTTTTTCTCCGGTGAGCATGAATCGATCGTGACCAGTATCGAATTCAACATAAGGAGAGTTGGAAGAACTCCGGCGAGCTTGAAGCAATCGTGACCAGTATTGCATTCAACATAAGGAGTGTCGAAAGACCATCCCGTGACAGAAGTTGAGTTACGAAGAAGTTGGTACGTTGTCTAGGGAGTCTAGGACAAGTTTGTATACTTCTTGTAATCATCGTTCTATAGTGGATTTGCCTTGGACTATCAGGTCCCGTGGATTTTCCCCATAGTCTGTGGATTTTCCCCATAGGTGGGGTTTTACCACGTAAAATACTTACTGTGTTTTTTCTCTGTTTTTACGTTCTGAACTGTACAGGATTGATACATCGTATCAATCCCCTTGGCGTGTTTTATTTGTATTATCGTAATACTCTTGACTACTCAAAACGCAGACTTTACGCTTTTGGTGTTTTAAGCCATCCTATAGGTATTTTCATGTTGTTTATAGTCCATCAATTAATCAGTAACATAAAACAATAGTCTAGGAATGGACATTCAGTTGTTTATATAATCCATCTTTGACTCATATGCCCAGGAGTTACAATGTTGTTTCTCACAAGCTTGTATGCTTTGCTTAGATCATGATCTATTTGGTTTGAAGAATCTCCTAATTTTATACCGGATTTATTAATTAGGGATTATATTGATTCGTAGTTTTCAATAAAATTACACTTTCTAAAATAAAAATAAAAAACTTTGTATGCTGGTAGCTAATATCACATCAAATACGGGAGGGCGTAAGAGCAAAAACAAAAACGAACACATACGTAGACATTAGTTTATCTCATGTACAAATAAAACAACTATAAATCCTTTGTATAAAAAATTTATAAAATGAATTAAAGAAAAAATCTAATGACAACATATTTACCGAAACGATGTCTAAGTGGAAGATATTTTGGTAAATTTTAAGAAGGATTAAGAACCCAAAAATCAAACTTCCTAATTTCCATACAGACAAAGGGTATCAATATAAGAACAAATTGAATCTCAGATTTATAAGAACAAATTGAATCTCAGATTTATAAAGATTGTTGAACCTATCACATAATAATGATTCTTTTAAGCATTTTAAAAGAGTATGTAATATGTAAGTAATTAAAATTGTACTTTTACAACTTGAGTGACATATTGCTTACTCATTTGTCTCATAACAAACGTTTGTCTCATAACAAACGTTTGTCACTCTAATAAACTAGGCAATGCAACAAGGTATGTGAAACAAAAGTAAGAAGTGTTTGTTTCCTCACTTGTGATATCATCACATTACACAACCTGGGAGGGAGCACCTTTGGAGACATCATGTGAAACAGCTTTTGATACCTGTGATGATGTTTATCCAGTTCTCCCCACCATATCCCCTTTGTTTGATTTTGATTTTGTACTTTTGAATTGGATGTGGATGTGGATATGGTTGGAAACAACTTTTGACAAGGTAAGATTTGTATGAGATTTTTTGGCAAGTGTTTTACGACTTTCTGTGGTTTATAGGTGTGGAATTTATAGTAATTTATTTGGATAAATATGTACAGGTTTTCGTCAATGTTGGCATATTATTGGGGTACGTCTCCTACTACGCCTTCTCCAAGCTCCGAGCTCACCTCGCTTGGAGGTCCATGCTCGGCACGGGCACCCTTCCGGCCATTATTATCGCCATCGGCGTCTTAGCCGTGCCAGAGTCGCCGCGTTGGCTCGTCATGCAGGGGCGACTTGGAGACGCTAAGCGTGTCCTCAACAAAACCTCAGCCTCCAAGGAAGAGGCTCAGTTGAGGCTAGACGACATCAAAGAAGCCGCAGGCATCGCCAAAGACGTAGACGATGACGTTGTTCCGGTCTTGAAGAAAAGCCGTGGTGAAGGCGTATGGAAAGACTTGCTCTTGCACCCAACGCCAGCCGTTATCCACATTTTGATCGCAGCCCTCGGCATCCACTTCTTCGAACAGGCTTCGGGCATAGACTCTGTCTTCCTGTACAGCCCCTGGATCTTCGAGAAGGCGGGGATCAAATCTTACGACCACAAGCTCCTTGCAACCGTGGCCGTTGGATTTGTCAAGACCATTGCCATCTTGGTCGCCACGTTTTTCCTTGATAGGATCGGGCGGCGCCCGTTGCTTTTGTCCAGCGTGGCTGGGATGGTATTTTCGCTCGTGTGCCTCGGGGTGGGTCTCACGATCATCGATCAACACCGCGGCCCGGTCCCGTGGGCCATCGCATTGTGCATCACCATGGTGTTATTGAACGTTGCGTTCTTCTCGATTGGGTTGGGGCCCATAACATGGGTTTATAGCTCTGAGATCTTCCCGCTGAGGCTACGAGCGCAAGGAGTTAGTAAGGGAGTGGCCGTTAACAGATTGACAAGTGGCGCCATATCCATGAGTTTTCTCCCACTATACAAGGCCATTACGATTGGTTGGGCCTTCTCTCTCTACGCGGGGATTGGTGCGGTGAGTTGGGTCTTCTTTTACACGATGCTCCCCGAAACCAAGGGAAGAACCCTTGAAGACATGGAGGTACTGTTTGGTAAATATCACAGGTGGAGAGAAGCGAAGGTCGTGCCCAAGCAGAGCAAGCAAGGCGATGGTGACGAAAACAAAAGTCAAGTCAAATAGGATTTACAGTCCAGTCCACTAGGGTTTACCATGGGTTTTTATTATTACTAGTAGGATTTAAATACTCTTCTTTTTATTTTAGTATAAATGTTTTTATATATTTTTATTCGAAAGGATTTTCTTTTTATTTTGGCTAATTACATAAGTATTTTAGTGGCTTGGCAGGTTGACCCGTTTAATAAACAGGTTATGTAGGTATTTTGTGGGTTGTCGAGTTGACCCAAAACCCACTCGTTTATAAAAGAGTCAGTGGCGGGTTTTGAGTCTGCTAATTTTCCGTGCGGGTTTTGAGTCATGTATCGGGTCGTGTCAAAAATTACCTCTCCTAACTAGAATACCATATAAATGAAGTCACATTTTCCCCAGAAATTCATGGGAAAACAGGTGGCAGGTAGGAAGGACGCAAAGCAAACACATCTTATCACCTAGACACTAGAAGCATGCTTTTACTATGGTGACCCTAAACCACTGCAAAAGTGAAACCAAAGGTTGAGAAATATCAACCTCATGCTTCATGAAAATAATTGGATCCAGTTAATATGAGAGTTTGGGTGGGCATTGTGCTTCTTTGGTGTGGGCTCGATTCATCCAACTTTGTCGGAGGACTGAGGAATGAGGAGAGGTGGGGGTTTTTTTTTATTTATGAGAGGTGGGGTTGGTTTGTCATTTATCATGGGCTTTTTGGGGTACAATTTATCGTGCATTTCTTTGTTTTATTCATTGTAGTACGGATACTTGGGTTGAGTGACAAAAACCCTATATCGTAGTTGTAGATGGAAAAAGTCTCCCCTATGGAATTTCACATTTAATTAAAGGGTATACTAGTGAAATACCCCCTGAACTTGTACATCGCTTTCAATTAGTCCCCTATCCTTTTTTTTTAGAAAATTAAAGATATGAACTTCTTTTTTTTCCCAATTTTCCCCCTCCGTCTAAATCAACAACATTTCATCCAATTTGCCGTTAAAAATGAGGGTAAAATAGTCATTTTATACATTAAAAATAAATAACAAATGAAAAATAAAAATAAAAACAGAAATACTCTCTCTTCTCTCTCTCTCTCTCTCTCTCTCTCTCTCTCTCTCTCTCTCTCTCTCTCTCTCTCTCTCTCCCTCTCCCAGCGACAGACCCGACCCCCTCCCTCTGCAAAACACCCAGCCACCGCCACCGTTCACCGTAGCCAGCGCCGCCGGCACCAATCGAACCGGCCTGGACCTGCCGTCACGCTCCGAGCCATCCCCACCCCGAAAACCACCGTCAGCCGCCGGGTTTTTTGGAACCTACAAGCTGGGTTTTCTTTTGTTTCAATTTTTGGAAATATCATCGTTGGTTTCAATTTGGGGATTTCTTTTGTTTCTCTTTTTTTTTTGGTTGCTGGGTTTTAGGGTGCTTTGGCTGTGTTGATGGGGTTGATGTGCTGGAGGAGATAGAGCTAGGGGAGGGGGCAATGTGTTGATGGGGTTTTAGGGTGCTTTGGCTGCTAGCCACCCTTTCTTCTTCCACGACGTCGTCTCGGCCCACCCCGTCCAAGCCCTCTCTGTCTCCACTCTCTTCCTCCGCCAGCCTGAACCCGCCGTCCCCGCCCGATGTCTCTTATGTGCTGGAGGAGAGCGATAGGGTTGCTGGTTCAGTCTTTTTCTTCTTTTCTTTCTTTTTTTTGGGTCAAATTTTTTTTTCAATTTTTAAAAATAATTTAACTGAAAATTGGATGAAATGTTGAGGATTTAAACGGTAGGGGGCACATTGGCGAAAAAAAATAGTTTGGTTCCTTAATTTTCTAAAAAAAAAGGATATGGGGCAAATTGAAAATTAGGTACAAGTTTTGTGGGCAAATCACTAGTATACCCTTAATTAAATTTAGTATATGTTTTTACTTCTATCTTCATGTAGTAACTAAAAAAATATGACAAGTTATTTAGGTGCTTGAAAATATTTCAACTTATGCGCAACACTAACAGTATAAAATTACAATATACCAAGACATGAGATAAAACCTATTAGAGATATTCAAAACGCATCTTGAACAAACATCGTCATTATAAAATAATAATAAAAACCCCTTAAGTTGCAAAAACATGTTTCTAAATATATTTAATAAGTTGAATGTTTAACCACAATGCATTTACTTAGTTGAACGTTTAAACATTTATGCCTTATATCATCCTATAACATTTCCCCCTCTTTCTATTGTAAGCCTCTTGGCAAATGATTCTGTTAGGATGACCACTACTAGGCTTGTCCAAGTGTAGTTTTTTTTTTTTTTTCCTGGTTTTTCTTGGGCTACGGCTCTCTTTGTAACCAAAAAACAAAGTCCTCGAATCAAGAGAATATTCACACATATCTTCTTTTATTTCTTCACATCTCATGCATACAAAACTTGAAAGAGTATTGCTAAACGAACCCTAAAATTGATTGAGTGCACCCTATGATCTAAGTACATCTTAATATTTAAATTAAAATATAAAATTAACTAAGTACATGATATTTAAGTACCAAAAATACCCCCGATACACTCTAATACACTATCACACAACACCTAACCCATTTAAGAGTCCAATTTTACTGTTACCAAATGTCATGTGCCCGACATGTTTCCCTTCAATTTTTTGGACATGTGGCAAACCACTTAACCCTGGTAAATCGACCTCCCATCATCCCACCCACCCAGCCAGACCCGTCCTTTCTCCTCCGACTTAAGCCCTCTCGCATCCCACCCAACCACAGCACCACTGCCCTTCTCTCTCTCTCTCTCTCTGACACAGCCCAACTCCACCCTTCCCTTGCTTACCGCCAACCAACCCAGACCCGACGAGCATAGGATTCTAATAAGTGCGTAATTTCGTGTTGGAACCCCATCCCCCTTCAACTAGTGGAAGAAGGAAAATTCATAGCGTTCAACGTCGCCCCCAAGCCAGGAAAGTTCTCCAAAAGAAGACCAACCCCCGGCATACGGATAAATCCCTTTACAATAATTAATACTACTTGAAGAAAGAGTTTGCTTATATATTGAATGGATTATATTCTCTACTATTCCTCACTCTACATCTCTCTCTCCCTGTCGCTGCTCACTCTCTGATACTTCTCTCTCTCTCTCTCTCTCTCTCTCTCTCTCTCTCTCTCTCTCTCTCTCTCTAGATCGAGATGGCTGACCGGATTGTTGAAGACAAGGCCATCTCCGGCCAACCCAAGAACTCACTAATTGCAGACTTTGATCCGCCACAGAAACCCAAGAGAAACAAATTCGCCATTGCCTGCTCCATTATGGCTTGCATGACATCAATTTTACTGGGCTACGGTAATTATCCTATTAACACTCGAAATCGTTTTCTCTTACTTTTTTAATCTTAATTCTGCAAGAAAAAAATTGTTGGTTTTGGAGTGCATGAACTGAGTGTGGTCACTTTCTGTTTACAGATATTGGTGTGATGAGTGGGGCGAACCTCTTCATCAAAGAGGACCTCAAAATCAACGACGTCCAGATTCAAATACTTACCGGCACATTGAACATCTACTCTCTCATCGGCTCCGGCTTGGCCGGCAGAACCTCCGATTGGATCGGGCGCCGGTACACCGTCGTCCTCTCCGGAGCAATCTTCTTCGTCGGATCTATCCTCATGAGCGTCGCCCCGGGCTACGCCTTCCTTATGTTCGGCCGGTTCGTTGCTGGAATCGGTGTTGGCTACGGTCTCATGATCTCTCCGGTTTACACCGCCGAGATCTCTCCGACTTTGTCCCGTGGCTTCCTCACATCTTTCGCTGAGGTTTGTTTTCTTTCCTTATTTGTTTATTTACCTTTTTTTTTTGTTTTTGAGCCCAAAACAAAACTAAGCAGGTTTCATGTGAAACAAAAGTAAGAAGTGTTTGTTTCCTCACTTGTGATATCATCACATTACACAACCTGGGAGCACTTTTGGAGACATCATGTGAAACAGCTTTTGATACCTGTGATGATGTTTATCCAGTTCTCCCCACCATATACCCTTTGTTTGATTTTGATTTTGTACTTTTGAATTGGATGTGGATGTGATATGGTTGGAAACAACTTTTGACAACGTAAGATTTATTAAAGAGATGAGGTGAACCGGTTGTATGAATTTTTTTGGCAAGTGTTTTATGACTTTCTGTGGTTTATAGGTTTGGAATTTATACTAATTTATTTGATTTATTTGGATAAATATGTACAGGTGTTCGTCAATGTTGGCATATTATTGGGGTACGTCTCCAACTACGCCTTCTCCAAGCTCCGAGCTCACCTCGCTTGGAGGTCCATGCTCGGCATGGGCGCCCTTCCCGCCATTATTCTCGCCATCGGCGTCTTAGCCGTGCCAGAGTCGCCTCGTTGGCTCGTCATGCAGGGGCGACTTGGGGACGCCAAGCGCGTCCTCAACAAAACCTCAACCTCCAAGGAAGAGGCTCAGTTGAGGCTAGACGACATCAAAGAAGCCGCAGGCATCGCCAAAGACCTAGACGACGACGTTGTTCCGGTCTCGAAGAAAAGCCGTGGTGAAGGCGTATGGAAAGACTTGCTCTTGCACCCAACGCCAGCCGTTAGCCACATTTTGATCGCAGCCCTCGGCATCCACTTCTTCGAACAAGCTTCGGGCATAGACTCTGTCGTCTTGTACAGCCCCAGGATCTTCGAGAAGGCGGGAATCAAATCTTACGATCACATGCTCCTTGCAACCGTGGCCGTTGGATTTGTCAAGACCATTGCCATCTTGGTTGCCACGTTTTCCCTTGATCGGATCGGGCGGCGCCGGTTGCTTTTGACCAGCGTGGCGGGGATGGTATTCTCGCTCGTGTGCCTCGGGGTGGGCCTGACGATCATCGATCATCAGCCCGGCTCGGTCCCGTGGGCCATCGCATTGTGCATCACCATGGTATTATTGAACGTTGCGTTCTTCTCAATTGGGTTGGGGCCCATAACATGGGTTTATAGCTCTGAGATCTTCCCGCTGAGGCTACGCGCGCAAGGAGTTAGTATGGGAGTGGCCGTTAACAGGTTGACAAGTGGCGCCATATCCATGAGTTTTCTCTCACTATACAAGGCCATTACGATTGGTTGGGCCTTCTTTCTCTACGCGGGGATTGGTGCGGTGAGTTGGGTCTTCTTTTACACGATGCTCCCCGAAACCAAGGGAAGAACCCTTGAAGACATGGAGGTGCTGTTTGGTAAATATCACAGGTGGAGAGAAGCGAAGGTCGTGCCCAAGCAGAGCAAGCAAGGCGATGGTGACGAAAACAAAAGTCAAGTCAAATAGGATTTACAGTCCAGTCCACTAGGGTTTACCATGGGTTTTTATTATTATAGATATTTATAAATAAACCCAATTCTAGACATGTATTTATTAAAAAACCCAAATACTATTTAAATATAGAAACACACCCAAAATCAATCCCACAATCAACAATTGTATATTTTTTGGGTGTGTTTATAAATGGGTTTTGAGTGTGTGTAATGATGAGTTTTGTGTGTGTTTATAAAGTGTTTTGGGTGTTGGGTTTTCTTATAATTTCAGTCCCCATTTTGGGTGTTTTAGTGAAACTCCCTTATTATTACTAGTAGGATTTAAATACTCTTCCTTTTATTTTAGTATAAATGTTTTTATATATTTTTATTCGAAAGGATTTTCAAATGTGTTTTTCCCTTGTAATAATTTATGGTTAGATTGGTTTTAGTTTCACACATCTGTCGAAAAACAAATTAAAGGCAATTGCTTGGTATTGGAATCAAAAGAAAACTCTGTTGGTCTCAACACAAAGATTGATCGGGACAGCCTGAACTGACTGTAGGGATAGAAGACCCAAATACATGACTTCGATGGTTCGATTGGATATGCCCCCAGTCTGGTTGAGTGAGAAACCATCATCATCGCAGGCCGCACCCCAACTTTAAGAGAGCCAGATCCACTTATGGGTATGGGTATGGGTATGTGGTGGCTGCGAAACAAAATTCCAAATGAAATCTTAAATAGTGCGGCGTGAAGAGAGAGTGAAAAGGAGGGAAGGAAGAAGAAAAGAGAAAGGAAAGAATATGAAGAAAGAAAGAAAAAGAAATAGGGAATGCACAAGAAAAGAGGAAGAAATAAATAAAATAAAATAAAAAGAAACATGCCAGGGAAGGAAATGAAGTAAAAAAAAAGGCAGAGTAGTGAAGAGGAATAAAGAAAAAGAAAAAAAAAAGAGATAAGTTTTAGCCTTTAAAACATATTAGAATTTTCTTTATTTTCTTTATATTTATTTTTAGGTCAAAATCTTTAATTAAAATTTAATATTAGAATTTTATTTGTTTTCTTTTTATTTATTTTTAGGTCAAAATCCTTAATTAAGATAATTATTTTTTAGTTCAACACAACACCAAACATATGTCTTGACTATTTTTACAATCTAGCTTCTTAGTCCGACGCAATACCAAATGCAGGTCAATACTTAATCCAGCTTAGGCCAATCCGAGCTAATCCAAGACAGTCCCAGGATTTAGTCCAGTCCATAACAGTCCGCCATACCAAACGACCCCTTAAAGGATTAATTCCCAATACATTACCACCATACCACATACCCAAAATCCAAGATTTTCTTAATAATCATCTCCATGTCCAATGCAAGTTTTCGAATCTCAAATACCTCAATATCAATCTATAAGAGCATCCACAATGGACTCCCCAAACCACCTCCTTAGACAAATTTTAGGGAGGAATTGGAAAAATACAACTCCAACCATGATCCCTATCCACCTCCTAAAATAGGGAGACCTCTAGGATAGAGAAATCACTCCTAGTGGCTCCTATAATTTAATTCTGCTTTATTTAATGAGTATTTCAAACCTTTAATTCATGCTAATTATTTTTTATATTATTTTTTAATAGAGATTGACCAATTAAAATAGAATTATAGCATTTATGACTCCCTAAACTAGACACCATGATTGGAGTTTAAATTTTATAGAGAGCTCCTAAAATAACTTTTATATGTTTCTAGCTAAAATTTAACTAAAAAGTAGAGAGCATGATTGTGGATGCTCTAAGATAAGCCCAAAATCCCCTCGTGTTCAATATTCAGAAATCGTTGTAATAAATCAAATGAACTTATCAACTTATCGACTTATCAACTTATACAGAAGATACAACGATTTAGAGATAGGTTATCATTTAAGGGATTTAGATAAGACCCTCACTATAGAATTCTTACCCAATCTACTATAAGACATATCCAAGTCTAAGAAGGGAACAGTATTATTTCTCTCAAAAGAACAATTTCTATTAGGTATTATATTCAAAGAAATTAATTAGGAGCGTAATAACTCTAACCGTATAAAGATAATGTATTTACTTCTTATGATCCGCTTGGATACACGTTTACCATTTGAGTCCCGCATTTATTTGAATTTATTTTTGGATAAATCCTTATCGTCGTCCATATCCAATCCAGAATTTGTATCCCAAAAGAAGACCAACACCGGCATACGGATAAATCCCTTTACAATAATTAATACTACTTGAAGAAAGAGTTTGCTTATATATATATTCTCTTCTATTCCTCACTCCATATCTCTCTCTCCCTGTCGCTGCTCACTCTCTGATACTTCTCTCTCTCTCTCTCTCTCTCTCTCTCTCTCTCTCTCCAGATCGAGATGGCTGACCAGACAGCTGAAGACAAGGCCGTCTCCGACCAACCCAAGAACACACTAATTGCAGACTTTGATCCGCCACAGAAACCCAAGAGAAACAAATTCGCCATTGCCTGCGCCATTTTGGCTTGCATGACATCAATTTTACTGGGCTACGGTAATTATCCTATTAGCACTCGAAATCGTTTTCTCTTACTTTTTTTAATCTTAACTCTGCAAGAAAAAAATTGTTGGTTTTGGAGTGTATGAACTGAGTGTGGTCACTTTTGTTTACAGATATTGGTGTGATGAGTGGGGCGAACCTCTTCATCCAAGAGGACCTCAAAATCAACGACGTCAAGATTCAAATACTTACCGGCACATTGAACATCTACTCTCTCATCGGCTCCGGCTTGGCCGGCAGAACCTCCGATTGGATCGGGCGCCGGTACACCGTCGTCCTCTCCGGAGTCATCTTCTTCGTCGGAGCTATCCTCATGGGCGTCGCCCCGAACTACGCCTTCCTTATGTTCGGCCGGTTCGTTGCTGGAATCGGTGTTGGCTACGGTCTCATGATCTCTCCGGTCTACACCGCCGAGATCTCTCCGACTTTGTCCCGTGGCTTCCTCACATCTTTCCCTGAGGTTTGTTTTCTTTCCTTATTTGTTTATTTACATTTTTTTTGTTTTTTTTTTTAGCCCGAAACAAAACTAAGCAGGTTTCATGTGAAACAAAAGTAGGAAGTGTTTGTTTCCTCACTTGTGATATCATCACATTACACAACCTGGGAAGCACTTTTGGAGACGTCATGTGAAACAGCTTTTGATACCTGTGATGATGTTTATCCAGTTCTCCCCACCATATCCCCTTTGTTTGATTTTGATTTTGTACTTTTGAATTGGATGTGGTTGGAAACAACTTTTGACAACGTAAGATTTATTAAAGAGATGAGGTGAACCGGTTGTATGAGTTTTTTTGGCAAGTGCTTTATGACTTTCTGTGGTTTATAGGTGTGGAATTTATACTAATTTATTTGATTTATTTGGATAAATATGTACAGGTGTTCGTCAATGTTGGCATATTATTGGGGTACGTCTCCAACTACGCCTTCTCCAAGCTCCGACCTAACCTCGCTTGGAGGTTCATGCTCGGCATCGGCGCCCTTCCCGCCATTATTCTCGTCGTCTGCATCTTAGCCATGCCAGAGTCGCCGCGTTGGCTCGTCATGCAGGGGCGACTTGGGGACGCCAAGCGCGTCCTCAACAAAATCTCAGCCTCCAAGGAAGAGGCTCAGTTGAGGCTAGATGACATCAAAGAAGCCGCAGGCATCGCCAAAGACCTAGACGACGACGTTGTTCCGGTCTCGAAGAAAAGCCGTGGTGAAGGCGTATGGAAAGACTTAATCTTGCACCCAACGCCAGCCGTTCGCCACATTTTGATCGCAGCCCTCGGCATCCACTTCTTCGAACAAGCTTCGGGCATAGACTCTGTCGTCCTGTACAGCCCCAGGATCTTCCAGAAGGCGGGGATCAAATCTTACGACCACAAGCTCCTTGCAACCGTGGCCGTTGGATTTGTCAAGACCATTGCCATCTTGGTCGCCACGTTTTTCCTTGATCGGTTCGGGCGGCGCCGGTTGCTTTTGACCAGCGTGGCTGGGATGGTATTTTCGCTCGTGTGCCTCGCGGTGGGCCTCACGATCATCGATGATCACCGCGAAAAGGTCCCGTGGGCCATCGCATTGTGCATCACCATGGTGTTATTGAACGTTGCGTTCTTCTCGATTGGGTTGGGGCCCATAACATGGGTTTATAGCTCTGAGATCTTCCCGCTGACGCTACGCGCACAAGGAGTTAGTATGGGAGTGGCTGTTAACAGGTTGACAAGTGGCGCCATATCCATGAGTTTTCTCTCACTGTACAAGGCCATTACGATTGGTGGGGCCTTCTTTCTCTACGCGGGGATTGCTGCGGTGAGTTGGGTCTTCTTTTACACGATGCTCCCCGAAACCAGGGGAAGAACCCTTGAAGACATGGAGGTGCTGTTTGGTAAATATCACAGGTGGAGAGAAGCGAAGGTCGTGCCCAAGCAGAGCAAGCAAGGCGATGGTGACGAAAACAAAAGTCAAGTCAAATAGGATTTACAGTCCAGTCCACTAGGGTTTACTATGGATTTTTATTATTACTAGTAGGATTTAAATACTCTTCTTTTTATTTTAGTATAAATGTTTTTATATATTTTTATTCGATAGGATTTTCTAATGTGTTTTTCCCTTGTAATAATTTATGGTTAGATTGGTTTTAGTTTCACACATCTGTCGAAAAACAAATTAAAGGCAATTGCTTGGTATTGGCATCAAAAGAAAACTCTGTTGGTCTCAACACAATCCTGAATTCTAGATACACGAAGATTGATCGGGACAGCCTGAACTGCTTCCTGGAGCATACCAAAACTCTGTTGTGCTAATTAGTAACTTTACTGTAGAGATAGAAGACCCAAATACATGACTTCGATGGAGCATACCAATAGTAGAAAGCGTCTGACATCAGAAAAGTCAAATAATTAAACAAGATTTAACTAAATATGTTACATTGTTGCATATCAATAGTAGAAAGCGTCTGACATCAAACCACCATTGACTTTAATATCAAAGTAAGTAGCATACCAATAATAGAAAGCGTCTGACATCATCCAAATACATGACTTTTCTGATATTGCAATAAATGGCTCAAAAAGCTTGCAATCTTTTCAGGCTCATAATTAAAACTCATTTCCAATTACACGAACAGAGCCGACGAGGGCACATGAGGGACTAGGCGAAGGAAGATATTGGGTTCGGAGAGGATTTTTTTAGATGAATGGATCTTTTTTAGGCTATATCATTTTTTAAAAAATATATATTATTTTTATTCAATAGTATGTGAGAATTATGTGTATAATACGTGAATTTTGTGTGTCTTATTGAAATTTTTGTAAAAAATAGGTGTATTAAACATGAGAAATACGTGCGTACGTACGTATATAATACATTATTAAATGTGAAGGTGCTAGAATCTTTATACGGGTAATAACTATGAAAAAGTAAAAAATGAAAAAGGAACAATAGATACTCGAATAATGGTCTAAGAATCAAATCTAACATTTATAAACATAAAATTGATCACAAAGGCAAAGAACAATAGAAAAATGACTTGGTTGTGGGTCCTTGAAATCCAGTCACGTTAAAGTGAGAAGGGATGGCTTGATGGTTTCGGATTTGGGTCATTAAATTTTCTTTTGTTTCTAAAAAAATTGAATATTTGAATCTAAATCAAGAGATGAAATAGATAACCAATAAGAATTAGAGTGAATCTTGAACGGCACGTGTTCTTGATTTTTGTCGCAACCCCGGGGTTGAAGGTAGTTGTGAACAACAATGGATGAAGAACATGTTCTTGGTTTTATGAGAGAGAGAGAGTGTCTTTTGGTTGGAATGATTTTTTTTCTTTTTTACATTTTTTGTTTTTGTTTAAGTTAAATTAATATTTGTAAAGTAAAAATAATAAAATAATGACATACTGATATTTAAAATAGTTTTTTCTCAATCCTTGGATTAGATCCAAGGGTAAGTGATCAAAATTTCATTGGACACTAGGGTCCAGGAGAACAAGATTGTTCAAGAATTGCTAAGGAAAAAGGAAACCACTATTCTTTCAATCAAGGTCTAAAATATCGATGGTATCGGAAATATCGGAAATCCAAAAACACGGAAATGTCGATGGAAATATCGGGATATTATCGGTATCGGTAAAACTTGAATAAAAACCACGGAAATTGTAAGAAAAACTTGGAAATTTTTATTGAAACTTTGTAGGATGTTTATTTAGTCAATTATCTATTAGTTTATCACAAAAAATTGGAAGGAAATGCATTGCATAATGGATTTAATTGATTTAAGTTGATTATATAACGAGCTGGCAAACACAGTAAGTGTAGAAAATATGTAGTAATTAATGAAAGAAGATTAAACACACCATAATCATTTATATATAATGAATTACTACAATATTTTAATTATATTTTCTCGCCTATTTACTACGGCGACGAAGAATCAAATTATCACTATATTTATTCCTTTTTCTACTTATTCTTCCAAGTGCAGGATAACCCCAAGGGTTTGCGGGTTTTTTTCTACCAATTGGGGCCCACACTTTATACATTGCATAGTAAGATACATTAGTGACTCAGTACCACATAGAGTTCCTATGAGGTTCAAAATTTTCACTATCTTCATCATCTCTATGTGTAGAGTAAGTATATTGTGAAGAGTAGTCATCAAATGATAAATTCCCAAAATGGTTTTGCATGTAATTGTTAACATGCCACCCCTATGAATCCGAGATTGGTTGACGTTGTTCATAAGGAAAATCATTTGAAGATTAAGTCTCGGATTCTTTCCATGAGTCACTTGATTCCATCCCAACAAGAATGGGATATGAAGGGTAGGGAAATGGTTGGTTATGAGTATAACCATAGTTACTACTCATCTCATGTTAAAATTTGTTTCTTGCAAAAAGAATTCAAAACAAAACCATGTATATATATATATATAAATATTTTAGCATATTTTCACAAAAACATAAGTGATATGGTGGTTAAGGTGTTGAAGGAGTAGGTTTTCACAAAAACCATGTATATAAATATTTTTGGGTTTCGTATCGCGATATTATCGGGATATTATCGATAATATCGCCATATATTTCCCAAATCATTCATAAAAATATTGATATTATCATCCCTGATATTATCGGGATAATAACGATAAAAATATCGATATATTGACGATAACACTATCGTTTGTTGCGAAAATATCGGCCTCCCAAAAATCTGATATTAATCCCCCAAAAATCCGATATTATCAGGATAATATCGGAGATAATATCGACATTTAATACCATGATTGAAACCTCATCAGTCTTTTCTTACTTTTCTGTTATTTTTTCAAATAATTTAAATAAAGATAAAAGGTAACATGTTTTATCATTAAATATATATGTGGGACTCAAATTGCTTCCATGAAGTCCAAATAATCATTACTGCCGAAAATATTTCCCGACTTGAGGAGTGGGTTGGAGAGAAGCGTAAGTTGACTATTGTGGAACAACTGTTTATTCTCATTGCACTTTCTTTGTTTGTTTTTTCTTTTGTCCTTCTTTTCTTTGGGAATAGGATGAGAACAATCAGACATAATTTTCTTTCCATGTGCGTGGATTCTTTTGGCCTATTGTGTAAGTGTATTTTCAAAGTCTTCCTCTACATTGCCTGCTTAGACTTGGATTCTTGCTTCACTAGACTTAAAAGTCTTCCTTTTTGGAAATTTCATTAGTCATCACCTGAAAGGAAATTTCCTTTGACTTTAACGGAGAGAATAGTGTATTTGCTTGAAAATAATATATAGACTAATTTATTGCCAAGTTGATGGGAGTGGACCAGAATCATTTATTTGGAGATATAAATTTCAATGGCTCTATGCTTAACTCGGTTTGTAGGCTAATAAGAAAAATATTAGCCACATCAAAAATCGTTTCTTCATTTAATTATTATCTTGAATTTTTTTATTGTTTATAGAAGTATTGTGTTCGTCTAATTTTTTTTAGCACAATTAGATGACTGATGAATGTTTTCAAACTTGACTAACTTTCTGTAAAGATGATATTTGATTCACGACCTAAAAAATAACTAGTCGAATCATTTTAATAATATTGTTAAATGGACCCCAACACTTTGTTAGCATTGTATTAACTTTTTTTTATATATATCCAGTGTCATATTACTGAATAATGGATTGTGCTGTAGTGTTTCTGATCTAAAAAAACTTTCAAACAACTTCTGAAATACTAACATAATATCACGTAAGTTAGGCTTAGCACGCTAAAGCATTACATATATTTACATGGACCAAGAAAGAGAAGCAGTTGCCTGTAGAGAGTAATTAAGCTAGATCAGATTTTAGTTTAGCAATTGTACTAGCTGACTTGACTTGAAATCATTTTTTATTATTTTTGTTTTAAAATCATTTTTTATTATTTTTGTTTTAAAATCATTTTTTGTTCCAATAATGTTGCTTCTTACGACTTGAATCGGGTAATAGTCATTTATGCCATATTGCATAGGTATATATATGTTTTTTCATATTTTCAACAATGTGTTATGTACCTTTTTTTTAGGTAACGTACAATTTTATTTTGTCTATTTTTGTATCTGACTTATATGTAGTCTTCTAATTTATGTTCCTAACTTATAGGTAACATGATTTATCACTAAGTATTCTTCGTTGCTAATAATAACATTATTTACCTGTATGTCAGGTACATAATTTAATGTGGGTGCTTGTCGATTGGTATAATATGTGGGTCTTTACTTTTTATTGATTAAATTGTATTTTATCCTTATATTAGGAATATTATAAGTAAAGAATTCAAATTTTAACTTCTGAAATTCAATTACATCGAAATAATGCATTAAATTTATATTTTCAATGTGTTTTCTTTATTTACCTCAAAGGGTAAAATTGACACAATAAAAAAAGCAATAAATGTCAAAGGACCTACATCTAAAACCAAAAAAGCAAGGACTAAACCTAATGACATCTAATCGTTTTGGACATAGATCTAAGAAACCCTTTTTTATAAATTTTTAAAAAAAATCAATTCGGTTTTGTTTGAATGGTTAATGTTGAAAATTTTGAAAATTTTGGTGGAATTTATTAAGTTCAATGCCATATCTAGCCAGGATTCGGATCCTCTGCTCTAATTTTCTCTGCCATGATCTGCTTTACTTTTATTCTCCATACGCCACCTCATTAAAATTTAATCTAAGGGATTTAAAAGTTGACACATCATCTTAAAATAAAAATCCAATTTACTCCTAATTAAAAAAGAAAAAAAAAACCCTAACACCCAACTAACGGGATAGTTAACGTCCAAAAGCTGTTTTTTTTTTCTTTCTTCTTCTTCACGTTCCTCACTTTTTTCTTCTTCTTCTTCTTCATGTTCTGTCCTCTTCTCCTTCTTCTTCTTCATGTTCTGTCCTCTTCTCCTTTTTTTCTCCTTCTTGTATAAAATTGTCGCTTTTGGTGGAGGAATTAAATTATGGGTACCTAACCAATATTAGAAAGGTAAGCCTTTTATTAATTCATGGGTTTTCATTTTCTGGGGTTTTTCTCATTCCTTTGCTATGAAGAACGAAATAGAGAGATACATAATTTATGTTGGGTTTTGTTATGGCGTATGGTTTGTCAAAGATGGTTTTTTTTCAATGGATTTTCGTAGTGATGCTTATTGCTTTGTGATGGTGGAGCAAGAAGGTGAAGCAAAAAGGAGAAGGGGACAGAACGTGTAGCAAGGAGGGAAAAAGAGAAGAGGACAGAAGTGAAGAAGAAGAAGAAAGAAAAAAAAAAAAAAAGCTTTTGGACGTTAACTATCTCGTTAGTTGGGTGTTAGGGTTTTTTTTTTCTTTTTTAATTAGGAGTAAATTGGATTTTTATTTTAAGATGATGTGTCAACTTTTAAATCCCTTAGATTAAATTTTAATGAGGTGGCGTATGGAGAATAAAAGTAAAGCAGATCATGGCAGAGAAAATTAGAGCAGAGGATCCGGATTCATACTTATCACCGAGAATTAAGGAAAACAATATTTGTGTGAATATTTTTTTAACAAGTATGTAACAAATTACCACATGGCGTCTAAAATGGCATGCACATTGCATTGTCCTACCCCTATTTGTGTGAAAATTCACTAAACTATCAGATTTCGTCATTAACATTTTTTTGTATCACTAGTGGTCCTCAAGGTTAATCTCCGTACTCAAAAGTCCTTATCAGATTTCATCATTAACGACTTACGTTTTTCTATATTATTTCTCATAAGGTATAGTTTGGGTTTAAAATTTGACATTATTGAGACACAATATTAAAAGGATGTTAAAGTTCCATAATATTGAACAATTTTATGGCATTTGCGGGCTCTCAATACTAAACTGTGACCTTCTTTATGTTTTTTTTTTACTTTCTTTTCAGAACACACATTAACTAATACTTAGCCGCCCACGCTCTCCAACTCACATTATAAAAGATTATAATGTTGTTTATAGTCCATCAATTAATCAGTAACATAAAACAATAGTCTAGGAATGGACATTCAGTTGTTTATATAATCCATCTTTGACTCATATGCTCAGGAGTTACAATGTTGTTGCTCACTAGCTTGTATGCTTTGCTTAGATCATGATCCATTTGGTTTGAAGAATCTCCTAATTTTATACCGGATTTATTAATTAGGGATTATATTGATTCGTAGTTTTCAATAAAATTACACTTTCTAAAATAAAAATAAAAAACTTTGTATGCTGGTAGCTAATATCACATTGAATACAGGAGGGCGAAAGAGCAAAAACAAAAACGAACACATACGTAGACATTAGTTTATCTCATGTACAAATAAAACAACTATAAATCCCTTGTATAAAAAATTTATAAAATGAATTAAAGAAAAAATCTTATCACAACATATTTACCGAACCGATGTCTAAGTGGAAGATATTTTGGTAAATTTTAAAAAGGATTAATAACCCAAAAATCAAACTTCCTAATTTCCATACATACAAAGTTCTTGTTCCAAAAGGGTATCAATATAGGAAAAAATCTTCGAAGGGGCTACCACTACTGATAATGTTAGATGGGCTGATGGGTTAAGTGAAATAGGGTTCAGAAGTCAGGAAGGGAGCTTAGAACTTGGGATTTCTTTTTGCTTAGGCGAAAAGATGGATAGGAAAAAAGAATAGAAAAACAAGATGGATGGAATTGTGGTTTTTTGTCCGCTGGTGACTGGTGACGGCGGAGAAATAATTGAATTCGCAAAGGCGATGAGAAGAAGACGAAGGGACAAAGAGTATTAGGGCTCGTTCGGTAACATTTTTGGAGAATATTTTTTTAGAATATTTTTAAAGAATGAAAACAAGAAAACGAATTTGTATTTTCAGGAAATGAAAATGCATCTAGTAGATTAATTAGAAAACATCTTCAGAAAACAAAAACAATGAGAGCGTGTCTGGTAGTACAATTTGAAATAATAATGTGAGTTATTTTTATGAAAACGTTTCCTATGAGAATGAAAACAACTTTTTTCTGTTTTCTACAAGCATACATGAACTTGTTTTCATTTTATGAAAACATTCTCAGTGTTTTCTGTTTTTGGGCCACCGAATGTGTGTTTGCCTCATTTTTGTTTTCTGAAAATGAAAACAACCCCTTAAAATGTTACCAAACGTGGCCTTAGTTTTTGCGGTAGGTTAGGGAGGAGAGGAGGAGCCCGACCTGAAAAAAGCGATAGAGAAGGGGAGACAAAGAGAAGGAAGCTTTGTCAGTCATGGAGAGGAGAGGGGGTCGTCTCCAGTAGGTTGGGGTGGCTGACGGGATTGGGTATGTGGAAGTTTTGGTGGCTGTTGTTGGGTCTTTTGATTTTCTTCTGTTTCGTCTTTTGATTTTCTTCAATTATTAGTTTTTATTATTTTTAATTTTATTAAAGTCTAACACTGTTATGTTAGGGTTAAGTGAAAAGTCACATGTCAAAAAGTTAGATAGGTGACAGGTGGACGCACAAAATAGGGACAAAAGATCTAAACTAGTTAAGTTAGGGTTAAGTGAAAAGACACATGTCAAAAAGTTAGGTAGAAGGCATGGAGTGAACAGACAAAATAGGAACAGAAGATTTGGACTCCTCAAAACATCATCCTTAACGTAAAAAAAACAAAACAAAACTAGAAAATTCATAAACTTTTATTGCCTTCAAGTCTGTTGCCACAAAATTCCAAACAATATAAGAACAAATTGAATATTAGATTTATAAAGATTGTTGAACCATTTTAAAGGAGTATGTAATGTAAGTACTTAAAATTGTACTTTTACAACCTGAGTGACATATTGCTTACTCATTTGTCTCATAACAAAAGTTTGTCACTCTAATAAACTAGGCAATGCAATAGGCCTATTGCTGATCATTAAATATCATATTTTTATAACAAAAGTGAACAAGACATATTTTACCTACTTGAATATCTACTCTCTTGTAGAATAAAAATACTTTTGTATCTAGACAAATAAGGTTTGTCTACTCCATCGAAGATGCTCACTCTAATGAGAAGCTACAAACCAGTACACAAGTAGTCACTAAATCCACACAACTTGTACGATGTACCTTGTTGTTGTAGGATGATGTTATGGCTAGAATTAGGGCTAATAATGGGTCGTGTCGTGCTAGGTTTGTGTCGTGTCAAGATTATATACGTGTTAAGAATGCTCAACCCAAACCCGACCCGTTTAATAAACGTGTTATTTGCGGGTTGAGCTGTTAATTTCCCGTGTGAGTTTCGAGTTGTGTCGGGTTACCTTCTAAGTGATAGCAAATAAAAAATCCAAAATTTTGACAATTATTAATTTCATATAAAATATTCATTGCATTTTGTCTCTCCCTCTATGTATGAAGATTGAGAAAGAGAAATAAAAGAAATTTAGAAAATAAAGAAGAAACAACGAAATGGGTTGGTGGGTTGGCGGGTTACGTAGGTATTTTAGCGACTTGGCTAATTACATAAGTATTTTAGTGGCTTGGCAAGTTGACCCGTTTAATAAACAAGTTATGTAGGTATTTTGTGGGTTGTCGAGTTGACCCAAAACCCACTCGTTTATAAAAGAGTCAGTGGCGGGTTTTGAGTCCGCTAATTTTCCGTGCGGGTTTTGAGTCATGTATCGGGTCGTGTCAGAAATTACCTCTCCTAACTAGAATACCATATAAATGAAGTCACATTTTCCCCAGAAATTCATGGGAAAACAGGTGGTAGGTAGGAAGGACGCAAAGCAAACACATCTCATCACCTAGACACTAGAAGCATGCTTTTACTATGGTGACCCTAAACCACTGCAAAAGTGAAACCAAAGGTTGAGAACTATCAACCTCATGCTTCATGAAAATAATTGGATCCAGTTAATATGAGAGTTTGGGTGGGCATTGTGCTTCTTTGGTGTGGGCTCGATTCATCCAACTTTGTCGGAGGACTGAGGAATGAGGAGAGGTGGGGGTTTTTTTTTATTTATGAGAAGTGGGGTTGGTTTGTCATTTATCATGGGCTTTTTGGGGTACAATTTATCGTGCATTTCTTTGTTTTATTCATTGTAGTACGGATATTTGGGTTGAGTGACAAAAACCCTATATCGTAGTTGTAGATGGAAAACGTCTCCCCTATGGAATTTCACATTTAATTAAAGGGTATACTGGTGAAATACCCCCTGAACTTGTACATCGCTTTCAATTAGTCCCCTATTCTTTTTTTTTAGAAAATTAAAGATATGAACTTCTTTTTTTTCGCCAATTTCCCCCCTCCGTCTAAATCAACAACATTTCATCCAATTTGCCGTTAACAATGAGGGTAAAATAGTCATTTTATACATTAAAAATAAATAACAAATGAAAAATAAAAATAAAAACAGAAATACTCTCTCTTCTCTCTCTCTCTCTCTCTCTCTCTCTCTCTCTCTCTCTCTCTCTCTCTCTCTCTCTCTCTCTCTCTCTCTCCCTCTCCCAGCGACAGACCCGACCCCCTCCCTCTGCAAAACACCCAGCCACCGCCACCGTTCACCGTAGCCAGCGCCGCCGGCACCAATCGAACCGGCCTGGACCTGCCGTCACGCTCCGAGCCATCCCCGCCCCGAAAACCACCGTCAGCCGCCGGGTTTTTTGGAACCTACAAGCTGGGTTTTCTTTTGTTTCAATTTTTGGAAATATCATCGTTGGTTTCAATTTGGGGATTTCTTTTGTTTCTCTTTTTTTTTTGGTTGCTGGGTTTTAGGGTGCTTTGGCTGTGTTGATGGGGTTGATGTGCTGGAGGAGATAGAGCTAGGGGAGGGGGCAATGTGTTGATGGGGTTTTAGGGTGCTTTGGCTGCTAGCCACCCTTTCTTCTTCCACGACGTCGTCTCGGCCCACCCCGTCCAAGCCCTCTCTGTCTCCACTCTCTTCCTCCGCCAACCTGAACCCGCCGTCCCCGCCCGATGTCTCTTATGTGCTGGAGGAGAGCGATAGGGTTGCTGGTTCAGTCTTTTTCTTCTTTTCTTTCTTTTTTTTTGGGTCAAATTTTTTTTTCAATTTTTAAAAATAATTTAACTGAAAATTGGATGAAATGTTGAGGATTTAAACGGTAGGGGGCACATTGGCGAAAAAAAATAGTTTGGTTCCTTAATTTTCTAAAAAAAAAGGATATGGGGCAAATTGAAAATTAGGTACAAGTTTAGGGGGCAAATCACTAGTATACCCTTAATTAAATTTAGTCTATGTTTTTACTTCTATCTTCATGTAGTAACTAAAAAAATATGACAAGTTATTTAGGTGCTTGAAAATATTTCAACTTATGCGCAACACTAACAGTATAAAATTACAATATACCAAGACATGAGATAAAACCTATTAGAGATATTCAAAACGCATCTTGAACAAACATCGTCATTATAAAATAATAATAAAAACCCCTTAAGTTGCAAAAACATGTTTCTAAATATATTTAATAAGTTGAATGTTTAACCACAATGCATTTACTTAGTTGAACGTTTAAACATTTATGCCTTATATCATCCTATAACATTTCCCCCTCTTTCTATTGTAAGCCTCTTGGCAAATGATTCTGTTAGGATGACCACTATTAGAATTTTATTTGTTTTCTTTTTATTTATTTTTAGGTCAAAATCCTTAATTAAGATAATTATTTTTTAGTTCAACACAACACCAAACATATGTCTTGACTATTTTTACAATCTAGCTTCTTAGTCCGACGCAATACCAAATGCAGGTCAATACTTAATCCAGCTTAGGCCAATCCGAGCTAATCCAAGACAGTCCCAGGATTTAGTCCAGTCCATAACAGTCCGCCATACCAAACGACCCCTTAAAGGATTAATTCCCAATACATTACCACCATACCACATACCCAAAATCCAAGATTTTCTTAATAATCATCTCCATGTCCAATGCAAGTTTTCGAATCTCAAATACCTCAATATCAATCTATAAGAGCATCCACAATGGACTCCCCAAACCACCTCCTTAGACAAATTTTAGGGAGGAATTGGAAAAATACAACTCCAACCATGATCCCTATCCACCTCCTAAAATAGGGAGACCTCTAGGATAGAGAAATGACTCCTAGCGGCTCCTATAATTTAATTCTGCTTTATTTAATGAGTATTTCAAACCTTTAATTCATGCTAATTATTTTTTATATTATTTTTTAATAGAGATTGACCAATTAAAATAGAATTATAGCATTTATGACTCCCTAAACTAGACACCATGATTGGAGTTTAAATTTTATAGAGAGCTCCTAAAATAACTTTTATATGTTTCTAGCTAAAATTTAACTAAAAAGTAGAGAGCATGACTGTGGATGCTCTGAGATAAGCCCAAAATCCCCTCGTGTTTAATATTCAGAAATCGTTGTAATAAATCAAATGAACTTATCAACTTATCGACTTATCAACTTATACAGAAGATACAACGATTTAGAGATAGGTTCTCATTTAAGGGATTTAGATAAGACCCTCACTATAGAATTCTTACCCAATCTACTATAATACATATCCAAGTCTAAGAAGGGAACATTATTATTTCTCTCAAAAGAACAATTTCTATTAGGTATTATATTCAAAGAAATTAATTAGGAGCGTAATAACTCTAACCGTATAAAGATAATGTATTTACTTCTTATGATCCGCTTGGATACACGTTTACCATTTGAGTCCCGCATTTATTTGAATTTATTTTTGGATAAATCCTTATCGTCCATATCCAATCCAGAATTTGTATCCCAAAAGAAGACCAACACCGGCATACGGATAAATCCCTTTACAATAATTAATACTACTTGAAGAAAGAGTTTGCTTATATATATATTCTCTTCTATTCCTCACTCCATATCTCTCTCTCCCTGTCGCTGCTCACTCTCTGATACTTCTCTCTCTCTCTCTCTCTCTCTCTCTCTCTCTCCAGATCGAGATGGCTGACCAGACAGCTGAAGACAAGGCCGTCTCCGACCAACCCAAGAACACACTAATTGCAGACTTTGATCCGCCACAGAAACCCAAGAGAAACAAATTCGCCATTGCCTGCGCCATTTTGGCTTGCATGACATCAATTTTACTGGGCTACGGTAATTATCCTATTAGCACTCGAAATCGTTTTCTCTTACTTTTTTTAATCTTAACTCTGCAAGAAAAAAATTGTTGGTTTTGGAGTGTATGAACTGAGTGTGGTCACTTTTGTTTACAGATATTGGTGTGATGAGTGGGGCGAACCTCTTCATCCAAGAGGACCTCAAAATCAACGACGTCAAGATTCAAATACTTACCGGCACATTGAACATCTACTCTCTCATCGGCTCCGGCTTGGCCGGCAGAACCTCCGATTGGATCGGGCGCCGGTACACCGTCGTCCTCTCCGGAGTCATCTTCTTCGTCGGAGCTATCCTCATGGGCGTCGCCCCGAACTACGCCTTCCTTATGTTCGGCCGGTTCGTTGCTGGAATCGGTGTTGGCTACGGTCTCATGATCTCTCCGGTCTACACCGCCGAGATCTCTCCGACTTTGTCCCGTGGCTTCCTCACATCTTTCCCTGAGGTTTGTTTTCTTTCCTTATTTGTTTATTTACATTTTTTTTGTTTTTTTTTTTAGCCCGAAACAAAACTAAGCAGGTTTCATGTGAAACAAAAGTAGGAAGTGTTTGTTTCCTCACTTGTGATATCATCACATTACACAACCTGGGAAGCACTTTTGGAGACGTCATGTGAAACAGCTTTTGATACCTGTGATGATGTTTATCCAGTTCTCCCCACCATATCCCCTTTGTTTGATTTTGATTTTGTACTTTTGAATTGGATGTGGTTGGAAACAACTTTTGACAACGTAAGATTTATTAAAGAGATGAGGTGAACCGGTTGTATGAGTTTTTTTGGCAAGTGCTTTATGACTTTCTGTGGTTTATAGGTGTGGAATTTATACTAATTTATTTGATTTATTTGGATAAATATGTACAGGTGTTCGTCAATGTTGGCATATTATTGGGGTACGTCTCCAACTACGCCTTCTCCAAGCTCCGACCTAACCTCGCTTGGAGGTTCATGCTCGGCATCGGCGCCCTTCCCGCCATTATTCTCGTCGTCTGCGTCTTAGCCATGCCAGAGTCGCCGCGTTGGCTCGTCATGCAGGGGCGACTTGGGGACGCCAAGCGCGTCCTCAACAAAATCTCAGCCTCCAAGGAAGAGGCTCAGTTGAGGCTAGATGACATCAAAGAAGCCGCAGGCATCGCCAAAGACCTAGACGACGACGTTGTTCCGGTCTCGAAGAAAAGCCGTGGTGAAGGCGTATGGAAAGACTTAATCTTGCACCCAACGCCAGCCGTTCGCCACATTTTGATCGCAGCCCTCGGCATCCACTTCTTCGAACAAGCTTCGGGCATAGACTCTGTTGTCCTGTACAGCCCCAGGATCTTCCAGAAGGCGGGGATCAAATCTTACGACCACAAGCTCCTTGCAACTGTGGCCGTTGGATTTGTCAAGACCATTGCCATCTTGGTCGCCACGTTTTTCCTTGATCGGTTCGGGCGGCGCCGGTTACTTTTGACCAGCGTGGCTGGGATGGTATTTTCGCTCGTGTGCCTCGCGGTGGGCCTCACGATCATCGATGATCACCGCGAAAAGGTCCCGTGGGCCATCGCATTGTGCATCACCATGGTGTTATTGAACGTTGCGTTCTTCTCGATTGGGTTGGGGCCCATAACATGGGTTTATAGCTCTGAGATCTTCCCGCTGACGCTACGCGCACAAGGAGTTAGTATGGGAGTGGCTGTTAACAGGTTGACAAGTGGCGCCATATCCATGAGTTTTCTCTCACTGTACAAGGCCATTACGATTGGTGGGGCCTTCTTTCTCTACGCGGGGATTGCTGCGGTGAGTTGGGTCTTCTTTTACACGATGCTCCCCGAAACCAGGGGAAGAACCCTTGAAGACATGGAGGTGCTGTTTGGTAAATATCACAGGTGGAGAGAAGCGAAGGTCGTGCCCAAGCAGAGCAAGCAAGGCGATGGTGATGAAAACAAAAGTCAAGTCAAATAGGATTTACAGTCCAGTCCACTAGGGTTTACTATGGATTTTTATTATTACTAGTAGGATTTAAATACTCTTCTTTTTATTTTAGTATAAATGTTTTTATATATTTTTATTCGATAGGATTTTCTAATGTGTTTTTCCCTTGTAATAATTTATGGTTAGATTGGTTTTAGTTTCACACATCTGTCGAAAAACAAATTAAAGGCAATTGCTTGGTATTGGCATCAAAAGAAAACTCTGTTGGTCTCAACAAAATCCTGAATTCTAGATACACGAAGATTGATCGGGACAGCCTGAACTGCTTCCTGGAGCATACCAAAACTCTGTTGTGCTAATTAGTAACTTTACTGTAGAGATAGAAGACCCAAATACATGACTTCGATGGAGCATACCAATAGTAGAAAGCGTCTGACATCAGAAAAGTCAAATAATTAAACAAGATTTAAGTAAATATGTTACATTGTTGCATATCAATAGTAGAAAGCGTCTGACATCAAACCACCATTGACTTTAATATCAAAGTAAGTAGCATACCAATAATAGAAAGCGTCTGACATCATCCAAATACATGACTTTTCTGATATTGCAATAAATGGCTCAAAAAGCTTGCAATCTTTTCAGGCTCATAATTAAAACTCATTTCCAATTACATGAACAGAGCCGACGAGGGCACATGAGGGACTAGGCGAAGGAAGATATTGGGTTCGGAGAGGATTTTTTTAGATGAATGGATGATTTTTTTAGATGAATGGATCTTTTTTAGGCTATATCATTTTTAAAAAAATATATATTATTTTTATTCAATAGTATGTGAGAATTATGTGTATAATACGTGAATTTTGTGTGTCTTATTGAAATTTTTGTAAAAAATAGGTGTATTAAACATGAGAAATACGTGCGTACGTACGTATATAATACATTATTAAATGTGAAGGTGCTAGAATCTTTATACGGGTAATAACTATGGAAAAGTAAAAAATGAAAAAGGAACAATAGATACTCGAATAATGGTCTAAGAATCAAATCTAACATTTATAAACATAAAATTGATCACAAAGGCAAAGAACAATAGAAAAATGACTTGGTTGTGGGTCCTTGAAATCCAATCACGTTAAAGTGAGAAGGGATGGCTTGATGGTTTCGGATTTGGGTCATTAAATTTTCTTTTGTTTCTAAAAAAATTGAATATTTGAATCTAAATTAAGAGATGAAATAGATAACCAATAAGAATTAGAGTGAATCTTGAACGGCACGTGTTCTTGATTTTTGTCGCAACCCCGGGGTTGAAGGTAGTTGTGAACAACAATGGATGAAGAACATGTTCTTGGTTTTCTGAGAGAGAGAGTGTCTTTTGGTTGGAATGATTTTTTTTCTTTTTTACATTTTTTGTTTTTGTTTAAGTTAAATTAATATTTGTAAAGTAAAAATAATAAAATAATGACATACTGATATTTAAAATAGTTTTTTCTCAATCCTTAGATTAGATCCAAGGGTAAGTGATCAAAATTTCATTCGACTCTAGGGTCCAGGAGAACAAGATTGTTCAAGAATTGCTAAGGAAAAAGGAAACCACTATTCTTTCAATCAAGGTCTAAAATATCGATGGTATCAAAAATATCGGAAATCCAAAAACACGGAAATGTCGATGGAAATATCGGGATATTATCGGTATTAGTAAAACTTGAATAAAAACCACGGAAATTGTAAGAAAAACTTGGAAATTTTTATTGAAACTTTGCAGGATGTTTATTTAGTCAATTATCTATTAGTTTATCACAAAAAATTGGAAGGAAATGCATTGCATAATGGATTTCATTGATTTAAGTTGATTATATAACGAGCTGGCAAACACAGTAAGTGTAGAAAATATGTAGTAATTAATGAAAGAAGATTAAACACACCATAATCATTTATATATAATGAATTACTACAATATTTTAATTATATTTTCTCGCCTATTTACTACGGCGACGAAGAATCAAATTATCACTATATTTATTCCTTTTTCTACTTCTTCTTCCAAGTGCAGGATAACCCCAAGGGGTTGCGGGTTTTTTTCTACCAATTGGGGCCCACACTTTATACATTGCATGGTAAGATACATGAGTGACTTAGTACCACATAGAGTTTCTATGAGGTTCAAAATTTTCACTATCTTCATCATCTCTATGTGTAGAGTAAGTATATTGTGAAGAGTAGTCATCAAATGATAAATTCCCAAAATGGTTTTGCATGTAATTGTTAACATGCCACCCATATGGATCCGAGATTGGTTGACGTTGTCCATAAGGAAAATCATTTGAAGATTAAGTCTCGGATTCTTTCCATGAGTCACTTGATTCCATCCCAACAGGAATGAGATATGAAGGGTAGGGAAATGGTTGGTTATGAGTATAACCATAGTTACTACTCATCTCATGTGAAAATTTGTTTCTTGCAAAAAGAATTCAAAACAAAACCATGTATATATATATATATATATATATACATGGTTTTGTTTGTGAAAATATGCTAAAATATATATATATATATATATATATATATATATATATATATATTAGCATATTTTCACAAAAACATAAGTGATATGGTGGTTAAGGTGTTGAAGGAGTAAAATGGTTTTCACAAAAACCATGTATATAAATATTTTTGGGTTTCGTATCGCGATATTATCGGGATATTATCGATAATATCGCCATATATTTCCCAAATCATTCATAAAAATATTGATATTATCATCCCCGATATTATCGGGATAATATCGATAAAAATATCGATATATTGACGATAACACTATCGTTTGTTGCGAAAATATCGGCCTCCCAAAAATCTGATATTAATCCCCCAAAAATCCGATATTATCAGGATAATATCGGAGATGATATCGACATTTAATACCATGATTGAAACCTCATCAGTCTTTTCTTACTTTTCTGTTATTTTTTCAAATAATTTAAATAAAGATAAAAGGTAACATTTTTTATCATTAAATATATATGTGGGACTCAACTTATTGCTTCCATGAAGTCCAAATAATCATTACTGCCGAAAATATTTCCCGACTTGAGGAGTGGGTTGGAGAGAAGCGTAAGTTGACTATTGTGGAACAACTGTTTTATTCTCATTGCACTTTCTTTGTTTGTTTTTTCTTTTGTCTTTCTTTTCTTTGGGAATAGGATGAGAACAATCAGACATAATTTTCTTTCCATGTGCGTGGATTCTTTTGGCCTATTGTGTAAGTGTATTTTCAAAGTCTTCCTCTACATTGCCTGCTTAGACTTGGATTCTTGCTTCACTAGACTTAAAAGTCTTCCTTTTGGAAATTTCATTATTCATCACCTAAAAGGAAATTTCCTTTGACTTTAGCGGAGAGAATAGTGTATTTGCTTGAAAATAATATATAGACTAATTTATTGCCAAGTTGATGGGAGTGGACCAAAATCATTTATTTGGAGATATAAATTTCAATGGCTCTATGCTTAACTCGGTTTGTAGGCTAATAAGAAAAATATTAGCCACATCAAAAATCGTTTCTTCATTTAATTATTATCTTGAATTTTTTTATTGTTTATAGAAGTATTGTGTTCGTCTAATTTTTTTTAGCACAATTAGATGGCTAATGAATGTTTTCAAACTTGACTAACTTTTTGTAAAGATGATATTTGATTCACGACCTAAAAAATAACTAGTCGAATTATTTTAATAATATTGTTAAATGGACCCCAACACTTTGTTAGCATTGTATTAACTTTTTTTTATATATATCCAGTGTCATATTACTGAATAATGGATTGTGCTGTAGTGTTTCTGATCTAAAAAAACTTTCAAACAACTTCTGAAATACTAACATAATATCACGTAAGTTAGGCTTAGCACACTAAAGCATTACATATATTTACATGGACCAAGAAAGAGAAGCAGTTGCCTGCAGAGAGTAATTAAGCTACATCATATTTTAGTTTAGCAATTGTACTAGCTGACTTGACTTGACTTGCAAAAAGCTACAAAACGATCCACGAAAATAATCACCCATTGTAGAAAGGCTAAAACCAAGGTCTAAAATATCGATGGTATTGGAAATATCGGAAGTCCAAAAACACGGAAATGTCGATGGAAATATCGGGATATTATCGGTATCTGTAAAAAGAGAATAAAAAGCACGGAAATTGTAAGAAAAACTTGGAAATTTTTATTGAAACTTTGCAGGATGCTTATTTAGTCAATTATCTATTAGTTTATCACAAAAAATTGGAAGGAAATGCATTGCATGATGGATTTAACTGATTTAAGTTGATTATATAATGAGCTGGCAAACACAGTAAGTGTAGAAAATATGTAGTAATTAATGAAAGAAGATTAAACACACCATAATCATTTATATATAATGAATTACTACAATATTTTACACTTTATACATTGCATGGTAAGATACATGAGTGACTTAGTACCACATAGAGTTCCTATGAGGTTCAAAATTTTCACTATCTTCATCATCTCTATGTGTAGAGTAAGTATATTGTGAAGAGTAGTCATCAAATGATAATTCCCCAAAATAGTTTTGCATTGTTAACATGCCACCCATATGGATCCGAGATTGGTTGACGTTGTCCATAAGCAAAATCATTTGAAGATTGAGTCTCGGATTCTTTCCATGAGTCACTTGATTCCATCCCAACAGGAATGGGATATGAAGGGTAGGGAAATGGTTGGTTATGAGTATAACCATAGTTACCACTCATCTCATGTGAAAATTTGTTTCTTGCAAAAAGAATTCAAAACAAAACCATGTATATATATAAATATTTTATCATATTTTCACAAAAACATAAGTGATATAGTGGTTAAGGTGTTGAAAGAGTAAAATGGTTTTCACAAAAACCATGTATATAAATATTTTTGGGTTTCGTATCGCGATATTATCAGGATATTATTGATAATATCGCCATATATTGCCCAAATCATTCATAAAAATGTTGATATTATCATCCCTGATATTATTGGGATAATATCAATAAAAATATCAATATATTGACGATAACACCATGGTTTGTTTCGAAAATATCGGCCCCCCAAAAATATGATATTATCGGGATAATATCGGAGATAATATCGACATTTAATACCATGCTTTCAATACATTTAACAAATAAAATACATAACTTATTGAACAAATAAAAAAAACAGCTTATTCATAAATTAAATAAGTTCATAATTAAAATTTGCATGCATAAACAAAAATTAAAGTTTATTGTTGAAACTTCAAAACAAACAAAACGGAAATTGAAAATACTTAAAATTAAAAATAGCAACTTTAGCTAACTGGTCGTTTTCCCTTCGCTTTTGCACTAGTCCTTATGCTTGAGCTCCCTCCAAGAGAAAATTGACTGGGCATAGAGGACGGTGAGGATAATGTTTGGCCATGAACACCTGCATAATTGTCATCCAACCCTTTCCATCTCATTCCTCCAATTTCTGAGCAAAGTCATCTTAAAAAAAAGGATTCTGGATCAATATCTCATTTCTCGAAAGACCCATCTTTGTGGCTCTCACTGAAACGTGATTGGAGACGGATATTGGAATGGATATATACCAATTGACTAGCTCATGCAAAATTCAACTTGTTTCTCTTAACATTATGGATATAAGAATATGTACTTCAAATTCTTTCCGTCGATGAACTTGATATCAGTTGAGCCAACACCTTTATCATTTGTAAATATATATATATTGAAATTAAATGTATATGTTGCGTCGATTCAGCTGCACCAAAATGGATTCAGCTGCATCCTCAACTTGTAATACTCGCAAGTGCACGAGCCGTTCGGTAGTATAGCATATGTAAGTGCGAGGTCGATTCCACAGGGATTGGTGATTAAATAATACAATTCAGTTTTCCTACATAAAACAGAAAAACAAGAAAGAAAATAAATAAAACAAGAAAGAAAGAAAAGAAAATAACTCAAGCAGATAAGTTCCCATGTTCAATTAGATTAACGGATTGATTCTAGCTAAAGTATGATTAAGCCATGGTGTTTGGTCCTAACCTTGTATTCCTAATTCCCTAATTTGATCATCTGTTGTCTAACCTAAACTAAGCATTAGGAATCCATTAAGCATAGAAGAACATTTTAAACAACCAAGTATGTATCTAATCCCTGTTGTCGAATGTCCATACATACTCTTCCTATTCATAGTACAATTCGAATTAAAGCATGGTGTCTACTCTTAATTCAAACCAAGATAGCTAACATGCAAGCATAAATGGTGATCAAGAGAAACTAAGAGAAACTAAGAGAATTTGAGGGAGAGAAGGGAGGGGAGCTCTAGAGAAGTGTTTGAGAGCTCCCCCCCTTGGGGATGTTTTATGAAGCTTGAAGAATTCTCTATTTATAGGGCTAAGAGGGAGGAACATCATGATGAATTCCAACACCACCATTCCTCATTTAATACAATCCATAACTCACACTTCATCTTGTCTATGTTAGTGTGGTTGGAATCAATTCCATCCCATACTTCTTTTGTTGCACCTCAAGCTTTCTTCATATGGGATTTCAAAGGTGTTCAATTTGTGGCTGCCTTTTGCTGCCAACCGATGTGGGTTTTCTTTTGGTTGCTGGAAAAAACGATTCTTCTGAACCAGGCTTGGTGTAGGAAGGCCTGAGGTTTCAATATATATCCAATGGGGCTCAAATTTGAATATGTCACAATAGACACCCATTGGAACAACATTTATGAAGAATGTATTCCCATATGAGGAGTACATGTATACGTTTTGGGCCTTTCAAGTTGACTGCCGAAAATAGACTGGAATTGACTTCATTGCAGTCAGCTTGTGGGCTTGTTTTGGGCTTGATCTTCCCTCCTACAAAATCTGGAAAAATCTGGATCTTAAAGCTCTTTGAATAATATTTCCAAGCATATGCAGCCCAGCTCAAGGAAAAATCGGAAAGCCCTTCAAATGTGATATTTGGCCCAGTAACGCAGATGCTGCCGAATTTGACCTTAAGCTGCCAAAACTTGCATAACTTCCTCTAGGAAACTTGGAATCATGAACCATAAAATACTCCAGAAACTAGACTTCCCCATCTTTATAATGATGTATGGCTCGTTATCTGGTTCCTCTTGAGAAAGTACAATCCAATTTGTGAAGTTGACTGATCTGCAGACACCTGTTTTGAGCTAACTTGTCTCCAAAATGCATTTAATGAGTCTCAAGCTTATTACACTGAAACAAACACAAAACTTATTAAAAGCACAAGTTTAACTCAAAAACATAACCAAATCATAAGTTAGAAGGATACAAAATGACATGTAATTATGCACCGATTAGTATACCTTTTTAGCGACCTCTACTAATTCTGATGTTTCTGCACCATATGTTGACCACAAATCAATGAGATCCATATCACTTATATGTCTTCATTAGGGCTTTTTCTAGCCACACCCCGTGGTGCTATTCGAATTAAATAAACTCTATCATAAAACATCGGTGTTAAGGCAAATGCAAGATAATGCATTCATCTTTTCCCACCTACGAAGCACAATTTCTTCAACCTCAGGAAAATGTTCGGCATATATTCCACTTACCACACTATCTTTTATTTCGCCAAGCATATTATCCATCCTTTCATAAATTTCACCCATCTTTTGCCCATCACCATCAACAAATTTTACCACCAAATAAATTGGCTTTGTAAAATCTAATATTGCCTCAACATGTTCCCAAAAATTATCATCTTGCACGGTATTTTGAATCAGAGTAGCTAAATTCCTTTTGCCTTCATATAAATTTTTCAAAAAATCTTTCCATGCTTTTTGAATAACAATAGTTTGTAGTCTTCTCTACAATCAACTAGCCTCTTTAACAAGATATAATGTGACGCAAATCTTGTTTTAGCTACTTTCAGTAACTTCAAATGTGACACACTTTTAAAAAATTTCAAAGCATGTGTATGGTTTATTAAAAAAAATTGAAAATTAATTTTCTGGATTTATAAATATTTGTAGGCTGCTCAATTTTTTGTGCAAGATCTTTAAAAATGAGATTTAAGGTATGAACAACACATGAAGACCAAAAAATATGCTCGTGTACCTTTTCAATCTCTCTCCCAGCTGCAACACAATTACTTGCACTGTTGATTATTACTTTGAGAATATTATTGGGAATCACTTCTTCAATTGCTTCAAGCAAGAGGCTTGCAATCTCTTGCTTGATTTTTTAGTTATTTTAAAGATATTTTTTTTCCTTTTCTTTTTTGTCTACGTGGAAGTCCATGTCATTAAAAAAATAGGTCACACTTTTGCCACATCAGAATTTAACAGATTAACTAACGGTTTGGCTAACAAATAAGGGGGTAAATTATAGGATTTCCGGGAGTTTGAGTATGCACTCGTAAATGTCTCTAAAATTGGGTATGAACTTGAAAATGACCCTATAGTTTAGTTTAGGGGGGTTTTATGTAGTTTTTCCTTAAAACAATGTCTTCTTTCTGTTTAAAACAATGTTGTAAGTTCAAATTTTTTCATTTATAAAAGCTTGTGTTATGGTTTGGCTCCCCACACATACAATGCCCTGAGGACCATTAATAGTGACACAGAAAAGCGTTTAGGATGAAAACTGATCCTGGTAATTTGTTGCATACTATGAGTGTGAAGGTTTTCCTTAATTATCGAGTATACCTCAAAACAAAAGCTGATGACCTATATATGAATCCAAACTGACCTTCTAAGAGGGTTGAAATGCAATAAATATGGTCTAAATCATATGTGATACAAAAACCAAACTATCTAGAATATTCGATCTTCTTATTGTAGTTATCCTCCAGTCAAACAATATGGGTAGAATATTTTCAGATATATTTCATTTTCTGAAAGGAGGTATTTATAATACAGGTTACAAACCCTAGTAGGGTTTAATTAGGAAATAAGTGGAATCCTAATTACATAATATCTATACAAAAGGAAAAATAAATAAAACCCAAATAGAATAGGATATATTCTACTCGCCAACACTCCCCCTCAAGTTGGAGCAAAGATGTCACGCATGCCCAACTTGTCAAGCGAGTTGAGAAAGATACTTGTAGAAACAGCTTTCGTAAGAACATCAGCTAACTGATACTCTAAACGGATGAAGGGGAAGGACACAATCTCCGCATCCAACTTTTCTTTAATGAAATTTTGATCAACCTCCACATGTTTTGTACGGTCATGTTGTACAGGATTATGAGCAATTGCAATCGCAGCCGTATTGTCACAATATAAATCCATGGGTTTATTAGGCCCAAAACCAAGGTCTTTCAACAATCTCCTCAACCATAGTAACTCAGATACACCATGAGCCATTCCCCGATACTCAGCCTCAGCACTAGATCTAGACACCACCTTTTGTTTCTTGCTCCTCCACATAACAAGATTGCCACCCACAAACATAAAATACCCAGATGTCGAACGCCTATCTGTGGCTGAACCTGCCCAATCAGCATCTGTATACCCTTCTACATTCGTATGGCCATACTTGGAGAAAATTAACCCCTTGTCAGGAGTTACTTTCAGATACCTTAAAATACGAGTCACAGCCCCCATATGATCCACACTAGGAGAGTGCATAAACTGACTCACTATATTTACAGCATACGCAATGTCCGGACGGGTATGAGCTAAATAAATCAATTTCCCCACAAGCCGTTGATAACGTTCTTTATCAGTCGGAACTTGATCGAGATATATCCCCAACTTATGATTCTGCTCACTAGGGGTATCAATTAGTTTACAATCCAACATTCCAGTTTCTGCAAGTAAATCCAAAACATACTTTCTTTGGGATAGAAAAATACCATGTTTAGATCTGGCAACTTCAATCCCAAGAAAATACTTTAAATCACCTAATGATTTCATCTCGAACTCAGAAGCTAGATACTTTTGAAGACTCTGTATCTCTACATGATCATCTCTAGTCACAATCATATCATCAACATAAATAATTAAAGCCGTCAATTTACCTTTATGACGCTTCAGAAACAAAGTATGATCAGAGTTACTTTGCACATACCCAAACTTCTTAATGGATGCAGCAAATCTTCCAAACCATGCTCTTGGAGACTGCTTTAATCCATACAAGGATTTCCTTAGCTTGCACACCACACCCTCCTTAGAAGTCACAGGGATACCCGGCGGAGGATCCATATATATTTCTTCCTTGAGGTCACCATGGAGGAATGCATTTTTGACATCAAATTGTAGCAGTGGCCAGTCACGGTTAGCAGCTAAGGATAAGAGTACGCGTACAGTGTTGAGCTTAGCTACTGGAGCAAAAGTCTCTGTGTAATCCACTCCATATGTCTGAGTATACCATTTTGCTACCAATCTTGCCTTGTAACGGTCAATGGAACCATCAGCCTTGTGCTTCAAAGTAAACACCCATCTGCACCCAACTGCCTTTTTTCCTTTTGGTAAAGGAACTAACTCCCAAGTAGCATTCTTGTTCAAGGCTTCCATCTCAACATGCATTGCATCTACCCAGTTTTGATCAGATAGAGCATCCTACAACTTAGTTGGCACACATACACTAGATAATTGACACAAATATGATGCATATGACTTAGATAAACGATGAGTTGACATATAATGGTTAATGGGATATTTAGACTTGGCATGTATATCAGGAGAATATTGCACTTTAGGTTTCCCACGGGTAGTACGTGGGGGCAAAGAATAGCTAGGCACATCACTAGAAAGTACCTCATTATCACAACTTGATTGAGGCAATGGCAGGGCAGAGGGGGGTCTATTATCAATTTCATCTGTACGAGAGTCGCCAATATCACTGTTTTGTCCTTCTGAGAGAGGCTCGAAAAGACCAACAATTTCGTCTGGCGACCGGTCGTGGCTTTCCTCGCGACCGGTCGCGTCACTCGTATCGGTACTGTTGTCGCTCGTCGACGCGAGGGACCGATCGCTTCCTATGTGCGACCGGTCGTTTTCATCACAGAGTCGTTGGCGACCGGTCGCGTCTTCCCTGCGACCGGTCGCTTCCTGTTCGCCAGAAATTCCTTCTTCAGGTCCAAAAACTTCCATATTTTCCATATTTTCCACTTTGAAACTCTTCAATTCACTCCCCCTCTCCCCCTAAATTGAAGAGGAGGGAGAGACATAGTAGGGTACTTCTTCATGAAAAGTAACATCCAAAGTGACATGTACCTTCTGAGTAGGCTGGTGATAACACTTATAACCCTTCTGAGTAGTAGAATAACCAATGAAGACGCAGCGGAGAGCACAAGGATCAAGTTTACTCCGTTGATGGGAGTACACATGAACATACGCAACACACCCAAACACCTTCGGAGGTAACTTAGAGACCGAAACCGGAGGAGTAAGAGCACACAACATATCAAGTGGAGTCTTGAAATCAAGAACCCGACTAAGAGTACGGTTAATCAAGTAGGCTGCGGTCAAGACACCATGTCCCCAAAGATGATGGGGAACAGACATATCCAACATAAGAGAGCGGGCAACTTCAAGTAACTGACGATTCTTCCTTTTAGACACGCCATTCTGTTGAGGAGTGAATGGAGTGGTAGTTTGGTGAATGATACCGTGATCACGAAAGAACTGATTCAATGTATGATTCACATATTCACCGCCATTATCGGTCTGAAAAACTTTAACATGAGCATGAAACTGAGTAGACACCATGGCACAAAAATCAGGGAGAATAGAGGCAACATCATGTTTATTCTTCATCAAATACACCCATGTTAAGCGAGTGCAGTCATCAATAAACGTAACAAACCAACGGAAACCATGAGAAGTCACACGAGCACGACCCCTTACATCAGAATGGACTAACTCAAAAGGCAAGGCAGCTTTATTATTACTTAAGGGAATAACAGTACGGTGACTCTTGGCCATTACACAAGTCTCACATTTGAAGCTAGACTCATCACAGGAGCGGAATAAAGATGGAAACAGACGCTTAAGGTAGCCAAATGACGGGTGTCCCAAGCGACGATGCCATAACCAAATTTGCTGTTTGTCTTTGACACTGCAACGTTGAACAGTATTAACGACACGATCACGAACTGGTGCAGAAGGTAATGTCAAATAATACAACCCTCCTATCCGTTTACCATGCCCAATCACCTCGTGAGTCTTGAGATCCTGAAAAGAGCAATGGGTAGGATAGAAAGTAGCAGAAGCATTAAGTGTATCAAGTAAGCGACCAACAGATAACAAGTTACAATAGATATTGGGAACTAATAACGCACGAGACAAGGACAGAGTTGGGGTGAGAGAAATGGTGCCTTCGCCAGTAATTGGAGAGGGCAAACCATTAGCACTAGTTATGTATGGGTCACGGGTGTTACTAGACAACTCATCAAAAAATTTAGCATCATAAGTCATATGATCAGAAGCACCAGTGTCAATTATCCAAGTATTAGAGCCAGTACCTGGAATAGAGTCAGAAACACGCAAATTTGCAGAAGCAGCAGCAACACCAACAATGGAATTATCACCCATGATTGTAGCAGAAACTCAACAAATCACGCAGAGTATACAACAGATCACAGCACAGACACAAATATGGCAGATGCACGAAGACAACAGAGGCACAAACACAGTAGAGGCAGATGCACGAACACAGTAGAGGCACGCAGTAAAGGCACGAACACGACAGAGCACAAGGCACAAACACAGTAGAGGCAGATGCACGAACACAGTAGAGGCACAAACACGACAGAGCACACAGCGGAACACGGCAAAGGCACAGACACAAGCTAAAAGAAATTAGGGCACACAGTAGAACACGAGTGGGCACAACACACACAGGTCACCAGAAAGTCGGCTCTGATACCAAGTCAAACAATATGGGTAGAATATTTTCAGATATATTTCATTCTACGAAAGGAGGTATTTATAATACAGGTTACAAACCCTAGTAGGGTTTAATTAGGAAATAAGTGGAATCCTAATTATATAATATCTATACAAAAGGAAAAATAAATAAAATCCAAATAGAATAGGATATATTCTACTCGCCAACATATATGAATCCAAACTGACCTTCTAAGAGGGTTGAAATGCAATAAATATGGTCTAAATCATATGTGATACAAAAACCAAACTATCTAGAATATTCGATCTTCTTGTTGTAGTTATCCTCCATGCTATAAAACTATATATAATTCGGAATGTAACTTATTTATTTTGTACACTGAGGTACAAGTATTAAATGCACACAAACTAATTGACTTTTAATTCATTTCCATGCAAATTATTACAGGTGCTTTTCATTTCTCTCCATGCAATTTTGTGATTTTGATAGTTTCTTGCAATTTATAAGAAAAACATGTTTTGTTTTGTTTTTTTTTAAATAAAGGATAAGATATTTACAATATACTTTTATAACGTGTCAAAGTACTAGATTATTTCGTCGAAACGTCATATTGGCTCAATTTGTTGTGGGAACTTTTTATGCATGGTTTATTAGTCTTAACATCATATCTCACGAGAAAATTGAAGAAAAATTAGTCAAACGTAATCAGTACGTTTTCATGTTCAAAATACACATAATACAAGTCTAAGCAGGATTGAAAACCAGGATGCATCTTTCGGACAGTGTCATTAATGCTCATGACCAATTAAGTCCACGATTAATATGATTTGGAAAAGAATTAGGACTAAATTTTGGGCCGTCACTAGGACCAAGCTTGTCTACATGCAAAAGCCACTACCTTATTTCAGACAAACTTTTCAACTCCACCACATCTTTAGGTCATAAAAATAAATGCTATTATTTTAGGAACTCCACTTCCTGATTTGATTAATTTATGATGTTTTATTAGAGTATGTACGATGATGAGGGTCAATTCAATTTTATTTTAATAAATTGAATTTTTGACTTACAGTGGTAAAGTTCAGTTTAATTCAGAGATTAATATTTTATTTCAGAAATCAATAGTTCATATTAGAGGTCAATAAAATAAACTCTAAAATGAAATTCATTTCAATAAGCTGGCCCATCATAATAACTATACAACCTCTCTTTCACTAACACATGGACAATATTACCTTTTACAATAACCTGAAAAAGAGGTGCTCTGATGTGTTCTCATTTAATCTCAACTTCCAATTCTTCAGAAAAAAATGTTAATATAATATTGTCACCAACCAAAGAGAATTTTGTTATTAATTATATATATTCAAAATTGGTCTCTTTTTAAAGATCTCTTTGAAACCATTTTAATTGTATAATTCTTATCGTAAATAACTTTATTTATTTTATTTTATTCAATCATTTAAAAAGATATTTAAAGAAATATAATTTTTAATTTGTAAGCTATTAAATTGCACCACTGCAAGTCAAACTGCAGTTCAGTTCAATAGCTGCCAAAAAAGTTCAATAAATTTAACTATTGAATTGAAATGAAATGAACTGTTGAACAATCATTGCGGATGCTATTAGAGGATTGCCTAATTTTGCAATAAAATTTTGACCTCTTCTGATAAATGAAGGTTATTATATATAAGGAAAATTAGGTTTTAGACATAGATAACTTTACTTATTAGTATTTAAGACATTTGCTATTTTAGTTTGGGTTTTAATACCTATAAAAGAATTGTTATTTTGGATTAGGTCAAAGAGTCACTAAAAGGACAATTACACCCTTTTCATTTTGGGTTTAGGGTTTAGGGTTCAGGGTTTAGGGTGGCAGGCCAGTGACAGGTGGCCGGCAGCAGAATTCCGACGGGGTTCCGGCGGTGGCCGGCGCGTGAGATTCCGGTGGTGGTGTGGTGATTGGCTAGATATTTTGTAAATTTGAAATAAAATATTGAAATTTGAAAATAATGGCATAATGGCATATGTTGTAATTTTAAAGTTCTTTAATTATATTTTGGTAAAAGCAGGTACTATATTTTGACTTTTGGCTTTATCCTAATTAGCTGAGATTGAATTCCTATTTACCTAAATAGTAAACTATATTGTGTGTGAAAACTAAAGCTCCCTTATATATATAATATATTAGAGATAAGAGATAAGTTTAATGAACAAAATTAAGTGATTTCCTCCTCAAATAACTCTTCCAAGGACACACTTAGTCCAAAAGTCCGTTGTGAAGTTGCGAGATCGTTGCTTTTTTTTGTTGGCTGATTGAGTTTGCAACTTTTCGTTTATAGATTGATTGGCCATGCCATCCGATGAATGTTGATTATCATTGTCATCATTCAAACACTGGTTGTTACGATTCAAATCTCCAACCAAAAGATTGAAGAAATCACCATTTTGAGAATCCATTTAACCATAGAAAAGAGACCCAACAAAAAACACTCTAGCAAGCGAATGAACATCCAATCTAAATAGCTAAACTCCAACGGTGAAAAGAATTCCAAGAGTTGTTGGTCTTTGGTTGAAAATGCTTGCTTATGAAGTAGCGGCAGATTATGTAGATGAGTACGTACGAATCGGAGAAAGCACTGCAATAGAAAGCATTAAAAAAGTTTGTTAAGGCAATTATTGCAATATTTGGCGAAGAGTACTTAAGGTCACCAAATAGCAATGACATAAAAAGATTGCTTATGATCGGCGAACAACGTGGATTTCATGGGATGTTAGGAAGCATTGACTGCATGCATTGCAAATGGAAGAATTACCCTACTAAGTGACATGGTATGTATTCTAACGTTCATGAACCAACAATTATTTTAGAAGCTGTGGCATCATATGATTTGTGGATATGGCATGCATTCTTTGGATTACCGGGATCTCATAACGATATCAATGTGTTGGAACGATATCTACTGTCTTTGGTGAACTTGTGGAAGGACGTGCTCCACCAGTCAATTATTCTGTTAATGGTCACAATTATACGATGGGATATTATCTTTTCGATGGTATATATCCACCATGGTCAACATTTGTTAAAACAATTCCATCACCACAAGGAAATAAGAAAAAGCTATTTGCTACAAGTCAAGAGGCTGTAAGGAAGGATGTAGAGCGAGCTTTTGGTGTTCTCTAAGCACGTTTTGGGATCAAGATACGCTTAATGATATTATGACTGCATGCATAATAATGCATAACATGATAATTGAGGATGGGCGAAATTCTGGAGATTTTGACTATAACTAAGATAGAGTGGATGAGATTCCGCTTATATCAGTGTCACATGATCGTACTGTTAGGATTGGATAGTGCTAGAATAGAAATCTTCACAACTCAAATAACAGTATAAGCAAAAAAATAAAGAACACCAGGAATTAACGTGGTTCGGCGATGCCTACGTCCACGGGGCAACAATATAAATTTCTTCCACTATAACAAAATAATGGGTACAACAAGACAGATCTTACCAAGCCAATGCCTAGGGCTTGATGATAAACACAGGGAAAATACAATGACACCACACTATACTCTCCTGTTGTTTTTTTTTCTTCACTCACACACTTTGAGTGGTACACAATTAACTCTCTTACTCTCACAGAATTGGAGTGGAATAATGATGGCTGTTTGGATGGTGTTCTCTCACTTCTCTCTCTTGCTCTCGGCTTCTCCAACTCTCTCTAGCTCTTCAGTGCACTGCCTTTTCTAAACTCTCTCTATCTCACCCGCATGCACACTTGCATGCCCTTTTATATTTGAGAAAGGAAAAACCTGGAAGCCTTTAGATTTTCCTTCCAACGGATGGCAGCACCAATTGCTAGAGACATCATCATTTGCTAAAGACATCATCATATCATGTTGGTTTCATCATTGTGTTGGTTATTTTCTTTTGACCAGCGAAAGAATGTTTTTCCATCATGGGCTGGACCCATGGTAATATGTCAACACGTACACCTGAGTTGTTTGACTTCATTCAAGCCCATTATCGTATTAGAGATAGAGAGATTCATTCCCAACTGCAATTAGATCTTATTGTACACTTGTGGCAGCTGCATGCGGGAGACTAGGAAACTAGTAATTTTAATTTATATTATTACTATGTAATTTGAAAGGAATTAATTGTAAGTTTATTTGTTATTCAATTTTGATATTCTATGATTGTTGTGTTTCGCAAAGAACCTACAGCTACGGCAAAAAGAATATTTGTTGCAAAGCACCTACAGCTACGGCAAAGAATAGAAAAGATGGTGCATGTAGAAAGGTGATTAAAAATATAAAATGCAGAAAAAAGATGATAAAATTAAAGATATCATTAAATAAATGTTTAAAATAATAATAAAATATGGTAGCATTTAATTATAGGAAGTCATTAGGAGCTCTGTCTCTCTCCTCAGATTTAGGAGCTCCTAGAGATCTCCTTATTTTAGGAGCTAAATAGGGAGCATGATTTGAGGTGAGTTTTTTCAATTCCTCCTCAAATTTTAATTAAGGAGGTGGTTCAGGGAGCCCATTATGGATGCTCTAACTTGGGCAAAAAGATAAAAAAAAAAGAATGGTGGCGGGATAATCTCTAGGGCTTTGATAGATGTACCAACAAAGAAAGAGACTCATGATATAATGCAGCACCCGAATGTCATAATTGGCCTTGATGAACTTTTGACACGTATGTCTTAAACTGATGAATTAGGTTACATGCATACATATGTGTGCCCTAAGAAAGAGTTCCACTTCAAGGTAATAAATGTGGTATTTTTTTGTGTTCGTACGAGGTCATACGTAGCCACAGTTTTTTGTTTGAGCATATAACATTGTTGTGATACAACATTCGGGGCATGTAATGATTTTACAGCCAAAATGTTTTGTTGCATGCTTGTTAAAATTGAAAACTCTTAACAATTTTAATTAGTTTTTTTATAAATTATTTGGGGTGATTTTGACAGTTTCTTGCAGTTTTGGGATGATGGTTGTTTTGAGAAGACTATCCCGATTAAGGAGTATTCAAAGAAAAATATAGGGTATTCGAAGATAAGTTAAAATATGTGAAAAAGTGCTTTTTTCGGAATGATAAAATATGTTTAAGCAGGAGCGTAGCCACATACAGGTCTGCAGTGGCCATGGCCCCAGAAGCTCCATGAAAAAGCCAATAACTCTTAAATACCTGCTGCAATATCAGTTAAAATATAAGGCTACTGGCCCCAAAGACAAACTATTAGCTCTGTCGCTGTGTATCAGAGCACCAGCTCTTAATATAAATAGAGAGATCCTTTGGGTGCTAATTGGTATTAGGTGTGTAAACATAAAAATGGATCAAATTGCTCCTTGCGTTCATGATGAGCTTGCTTTATTTGTTAAGAAATATAGAAGGGTTGTCAAACATAAAACAGAAGTCACTAGGAATTGTCAAAATCCTCTTAGTTTGTCTGCCTATGTGTCTCAAGACAATGTTCTTGAGGAGAGGAATTTTTTGGATTATTATGGCCTTAGGGAGAACAAAAGTTTGAAGGGTCTTGTAAAGTGTTATACATGTGGTGGTGTTGGACACATTGATGTGGAATGTGCAAATAACCACATGATAGAGTCTGAAAGGAGAGAAGAGTCAATTAGTGCACAATGGAGTGATAGTGTGAGTGATAATTCTAGCAAGTATATCACTTCACCTTATGAAGAGGCAAATCATTTTGCCTTTGCTATTTCTATTCATAACTCTAGGCTTGCTAGAATTCATGTAGTTAATGAGGGAGAATCTGATTCTGGAAATGAATCTAAATCTGGAGATGATGGGCAGGATGACCAGTCATACCTGGGTATGTGTGAAAAATATGATGTTCTTTTTGCTGAAACTTCCAAGCTTAAGGAAAGAAATCTCTTACTTGAAGGGAAGGTAAAGGACCTGGAAATTCTTAATTGCACTTTTAAAGAATCAAATAATGAATTGAGTGAAGATGTTGAGACCTTGGAGAGTGAAAGGGATTCATTGATTGTTATTAAAAATGACATTTCAAACCAAGTGAATGTGCTCAAGGAAAACAACTTGGTTTTCCAAGCCTCCAACAAGAATTTGTTGACTCAGATAAATGAGGCAAATGACACGGTGATCAAGCTTACCATAGGGGATAAAAAGGTGGATAAAATGTTGAATATGGATAAGGTTCATGGTTATGGTTGGTCTAGTTCATGTGTGTCTCATCCTTTGACCACATTTGTCAAGGAGTCAAATACAAAGTTTGATGTTTTAGAGCCAACTAGAACTCAAAGATTCATTCCTACTTGTCACCATTGTGGTGTGAAAGGTCACATTCAACCTAGGTGTAATGCTCTAAGGAATGTGTCTAGAGAAACCAATGCTAATGGCTTTAAGAATCATGTTTCATCTCTTAAAACATGTGAGCTTGCAAAATCTGTTCTTTGTACAAGGGATGAACATTCTTCACTTGCAAAATTTGGTTTCCCTAAACCAAAAAAGTTCATTCCTACATGCCATCATTGTGGCACATTAGGACATATTAGACCAAAGTGTTTTGAGCTTAGGAATTTTGAGCAAAAGCCTTTTGTTCATTTCAAGAAAGTAAATGATGACTCACTTCACACTCAAGTGAATGATCTTCTTTATAAAGCACTCAAAATTTCTAAGGTGATCTCCTTGCCTCATAAAGTTTCAAAAGTCAAGCAAGTTTGGATCAAGAAGGAAGACCATGTTCTTCCTCATGTTGGTGACTAGTTTCTTTATCTTATGTATCTAGACCATTCTCTTATTTGTGTGTGCTTCATGGAGTCTAGATACATTCTCATGCATATGCACCTTACTTGTTCTTTTGTTTTAATTTTTTTTAATGTGGTCATTGCATGCATGTCTTTTAGTCATCTCCCTCACAATCCTTTGAATTTTGAGTCCAACCAAATTCCATGCTTTATGTAAGAACTTGGTGACATTTAACTAATTGACTTGAGACATTTTCTTGCACAAGAGATCTTGGTAATTGCATTGCCTTGCAATTTGTGTCTATTGAGAAGCAACTAGCTCTTTTTTTTTATTCAACCGCTAGATACTTGAAGGTATTGATTTCCTTCAAAGACCTATTGGGTTGTGCAAAATGGATTAACTTGTGTTTTCAATTTCATGTGCTTATAATATGAATTTTCATTTGTTTGTGTTAATAAATTGCATATAAGCTCTCTTCTCTCAAGATGCATGATTCTTATGAGTGGGAGTCTTTTCATGATGTTGTAGGTGTGAAAGAGTTATCCCCATTCTTGTCTACAATTTTGAGCTTTTTTGTTGAACATACTTGTGTTGCATGATATGCTTTGAGCTATCTATAAAGTGTCTAAGATCACTTGTAGTTGTCTCTTTACCTTGATCTTTTGATCCATTTGGAAATCAAAATACAAATAAATTGTTGGAGTAAAAGCCTTGGAAAAGCATTGTTCACAAATATAGAAAAAGCATTTTCGGACAAGCAAGTGTGCTATACTTCATTTTTTTTTTAAAGGTAAAAGCGCTTGGAAGAGCATTGTACACCAACAAATAGAAAAGCAAAATTGTACAAGCAAGTGTGCTATGCCTTTATAAAATATTGATAAATGTCAACTTTTGATCACATTTCTTGGTAGGGTTTATGCCTTGATTTCTAGAACTTATATTAGATTTGATGCTTGGAAAGTCTCATGCAACTCTTGGAAATCATTATTGAAGCTCGTATTGAATTAGACCTTCTTTTCCCAAACTCCTTACTCTATGCTTCATGAGAGGTTCTAACTTATGTGTCTCATTGATTTTGGGAATTGAGTGCATACATTGCTTTGGCATGTCAATCTTTGTAGTTCAACGATTTCCCATTTGTGTTTTTCCAAATAACCTAAGCACATGTTATGGAGATGCATGCTATTCTATTGCATGTCGTTTTTTTTTAAAATTCAAATTCTAGTTGCTTCCATCTCAATATGACTTATTATGCTTGGATATCTCTTTGTAAGCTATGTTTTGAGTCAATGTGTGTCATGCTAGCTTTCTGGAAATCATTTCTACCTCACATGACTAATCATCCAATCTAGCATTTTTTTTTGTGTCCCATTGATGCATTATTGGTTGCATTTTGGTTATGTCATTTGTGTGCTTAAGGGGACTCAACACTTTATGTCATTCGAGCTTCTTTCTTTTGATGTGGTTTGGATTGTTTTGAGTCTTATTGTATGCATTTGTGTGCATACTTTGGTGATGTTGACTACTTGGTAGTCTCTCGTGTATCTCTTTGGCTGTGATAGTCCATACTTTGCTTTAGTAAAGCTTCTTCATTGACATGTCATGGGTTTGGTCACACAATTGAGAAATCTGTGAGTTTGCTTGTTTAAGTAATGTTGGAGTTTGTTTTATGAGCCCATACGACTAGTCATATACTAGTCATTGGTCACTGGTATTGGTTTGGTCTTAAGGTATTTAGTCCTTCTTTGATTTGACCTATGTTACCACATGTGACATGGTTGTCCGTGAGTCTCTTGTGGTTTCCTTAAGTCACTTTTGAGTAGACTTCTATGGATGTTGTTGCTTTATGCAACTCGAATGATGATTGTCTTAGCTGCAATCTCATGTTTTGAATTTATAGGTCTATTGCACTTTGTGATTTTTCCATTAAAAGGAGCTTGTCATTTACTTATCCTTGGAACACTTTGTTATGTTGTGAACTACTTACATCTTGTTAGCATTGCTCTCGGTTATTTTCACATCATTCTTGGTGTCAAAGGTTTTGTACAGTGTTTTTACCCTGGAATGTCTTCTTTATTGTGTGCACTGCTTGTCCAGAATAATGAGATTTCGGTATGCTCTATGACCAGTCATCTTAATAAGCTGTGTTCCCACATTCAATGATTTAGCCTAACATAATTCTTGAAATCCTTATGAGTCTGCTGTGCTATATCAGTTTTGGATTGTTGGCTAATCTATTTTGTTGGGGGAGTTTCTTTGAGATGCATGTGTTTTGACAACATTCTTGCTGGTTGTTTCTATCATTTTCATACATCAATGTTGCCTTCCTAAGCCTTATCTCAATTGATTTGCTCTCTGTTGTTCTTGGCTGTGTCTATGAGGTTGTTGGTCTTTTGATGCCACCTCAAATTTATATATGCGTGACTAGTTCATTTCACTAGTCCACTCTCTTCCTCTTGGGCTTTTTGAGAAGCTATATTGTGTTTTTTGGACAACTTAGATACTTATGTCTTGTGTTCTTTATCACATGTCCTCAATTTTAAGCAAAAATTTAGAGTTCATCTTGCTTGGTGCTTTCTTCAAATTTGACAATGATTGATGCCTTAAATTTGGAAATCTTGGTGCTCTGTCTTGATTTTGCACTATGGTGTGTAAAGAAAAATTCATTGGTTGTCCCTTGTTTTGATAATTATGTTGCTTAAACTCTGTCTTTTTGGCGGAGTTTCTTTATGTGTGTTGTGTACACATTGAAATTAAATTCAGCCACTTGATTTTAATTCCTTAGGGTATGATTCCTTGAAACTTGTGCTCCAGTTCTTATTCTCTCTAGCCTGATGCACTTTTGTGTTTGTTGGCTATTTATGGAGAGTTTGATGGGTTAGTACGTCAAAGGTTAATTCCTTTATGTTATACTATACTCAAGGGGAGTATGTTTTCTAAAGGGGCACTTTGATTTAGGGGGAGTTTCTTTTTGTGTAATGTCCACACATTGAATTCAATTCCATTCACATGATTCTCATTGCTTTGGCTATAATTCTTTGCATCTTGTGCTACGTTTCATATTTTCTTTAGCCTAATGCACTTTTGTGATTGTTGACCTTAAGGGGGGGAGTAGATTTCTTATTTATAAATGAAAGGTCTTATGCATTGTAACTTGCATCCTCTGGTCTCTTATCTCTTGTCTCGCCTATTCTGCTTCTATCGCATTTAAGGGGAGCATTTTTGGACTGTTTGGGCGGTATATTTTGTAATCACATTGTGGGGATCTTTTTTATTTTGGGTAGTTTGTGCACTTGGATAGGGGGAGTTGTTTTGTACTGTTTTGAAGAAGTGTTATTTGCTGTGTAATCATCATGTGCTATGTGCTTGTAACTTTGTTCAAATCAGATTATGTACTGTGTGTTTAATCCCACTGTGTGCTGATTCTGCATATTTGCCTTTTTGTACTTTCCTTATCAACAAGGGGGAGAACACTCTCAACCCCCTTATTGCATATATTGCATATTACTTAAAATTAAAATTTCTGTGATATAATATGCTTGTCTTGTGCTTGGGAGTTTGGTTGCTGTTTTGCAGGTACTTCATTTCATCATCTCCTTAGGTTTGGTTTTGGGTTGAGTGTTTTTAGAGAGTGTGTTGTCAAGGAAAGCCAAAAAGGGGGAGATTGTTAATGTATGAATTTTGAGTATTTCTTTTGGCTTCCCTTGACAATTTTGCAATAGGATTTTTATTGTTTTTTATCAAGCTCAAGTTTAGATTAAGAATAGCTTCTCTAGGTGTTCTTAACTATCAACTATCCTATGGAGGTTCAAGCAAATTGACAAAGGTAAATTTGCATTGCATTACATTGCATTTTCCAACTTCTGAAGATTATGACTAGTCAACCTCTGCCTCAGTAGGAATTCCAGCTCACTGTTCCAGCTGGATCCTACCCATATGTTTTTGTCTTATTCTGCAAAATACCCAGCTGTCATTGGACGTTTCTGACCTAAGGAATTTGGTGTAAATACCTCTGATTCCTTTTTGGGGGCCGTCACTTTTGTAGGCAAGTTTTGGAAAGTTTCTTTGGAAACTTTTGCTTCTTCCTCAAGAGCCATCTTCATATTTTTCATCTTTGAGTTTTCCAAATTGTTTCTTTTTGAAAACTGCATTTGAAAAATGAAAATCTGCATCTAGCTAATTAAAACACTCTCTCATTTATATCTAGGTCAGATTCAAGATTGATTTCTTCAAGAGTATGGTTTCTTGAAGAAATTGGTCATTCTCCTTTGAATCCAAATTTGGTTTCGATTTGAGTTGGAGCTTGCAAGCTAGTGCCATGGGATGAACGAGCTGAAGAAGGAGCTGCCATTGCCATGAAGAACTGAGCTTCAAGCTTTGCTAAGTTGGAGAAGAAGATTGCACAAAGGAGGTATAGCTCATCTTCCTAAATAGATCTAGGTTTTTCTTGAGCTTGCTTGTATTCCTTTGTAAGAATCTTTTTCTACTTAGTGGATGCCTGGTCGGTTGATGACCTCCAGTTTTTCCCAATGGTGGGTTTCTGGGTGAACAAAATCTGGTTTGCATATCTGTAATTTTTCTGGGTTTCTGTTCTTGGTAGTTGACTAGTCATCATTATCTGCTGTTTGATATTTACTTGATTATAATGTTTTTCACACACTTCCACCATAGTTGTTGCTAGCATAGGGGATGCCTAGATTGATGGGTCCTTCTGAGTGCCTAGGTTGTCACTAGTACTTTTCTAGGGTTGCAGGTACATTGTAGCATGCCTTGTGTGCATTCTTGTTTGTGGTTGTGTTTGTGTGATTTAAATTTACCCATCATCACCTAAGTGCCAATTTCAATATGTGTGCCCTAAGAAAGAGTTCCACTTCAAGGTAATAAATGTGGTATTTTTTTGTGTTCGTACGAGGTCATACGTAGCCACAGTTTTTTGTTTGAGCATATAACATTGTTGTAATACAACATTCGGGGCATGTAATGATTTTACAGCCAAAATGTTTTGTTGCATGCTTGTTAAAATTGAAAACTCTTAACAATTTTAATTAGTTTTTTTATAAATTATTTGGGGTGATTTTGACGGTTTCTTGCAGTTTTGGGATGATGGTTGTTTTGAGAAGACTATCCCGATTAAGGAGTATTCAAAGAAAAATATAGGGTATTCGATGATAAGTTAAAATATGTGAAAAAGTGCTTTTTTCGGAATGATAAAATATGTTTAAGCAGGAGCGTAGCCACATACAGGCCTGCAGTGGCCATGGCCCCAGAAGCTCCATGAAAAAGCCAATAACTCTTAAATACCTGCTGCAATATCAGTTAAAATATAAGGCTACTGGCCCCAAAGACAAACTATTAGCTCTGTCGCTGTGTATAAGATAACTTTTTTTTGGTAAGAATATACAAGATACTTTTACAACGTGTCAAGTACCATATTATTTCTTCTTAATTAATTGTCTCCTTATATGTCATATTGGCTGACGTTCAATTTGTGGTGGGAACATTTTGGCTAACATCATATCTCACGAGAAAATTGAAGAAAAATTAGTCAAACTTAATCAATATGTTTTCATGCTCAAAATAGACATAATACAAGTCTAACACTGTGCCATTAATGCTCATGACCAATTAGGTCCACGATTCATAGGATTTGAAAAGGAATTAATTTTGGGTCGTCACTAAGACCAAGCTTGTCTACATACAAATGCCACTACCTTATTTTAGACAGCCTTTGGAACTCCACCACATCTTAGGTCATCAAAATAAAGGGTATTATTTTTGGAACTCCACCACATCTGATGTTTTATAAGAGGAATTGCCTAGTTTTTGCAATAAAATTTTGACCTCTTCTAATAAATGAAGGCTATTATCTAATATGTTAGAGATAAAGAGATAAGTTTAGTGAACAAAACCAAGTGATTTTCGTCTAAAATAACTCTTCCAAGGACACACTTAGTCCAAAAGACTTTTTAAATTTGAAGCAGACAGGAGATAACCCAAGTTGGTTAGAGGAGACTCAAATTTGAAATCCCTCCCGACAATTTAGATTAGATTAAAGTAAAATATCTTTGTATAAAAATAATTATTTAAATTTAAAAAATAAAATTGATGGCAGGATAATCTATAGGGCTCTGAAAAATGTACCAACAAATAAAGAGACTAAAAAAGGATTCTAGATCAATATCTCATTTCTCGAAAGACCCATCTTTGTGGCTTTCACTGAAACGTGATTGGAGACGGATATTGGAATGCATATAAACCAATTGACTAGCTCATGCAAAATTCAGCTTGTTTCTCTTAACATTATGGATATAAGAATATGTACTTCAAATTATTCCCGTCAATGAACTTGATATCGGTTGAGCCAACACCTTTATCATTTGTAAATATATATATATATATATATATATATATATATATATATATATATATATATTGAAATTAAATGTATACCTTTTCAGCGACCTCTACTAATTTTGATGTTTCTCTGCACCATATGTTGACCACAAATCAATGGGATCCATATCACTTATATGTCTTCATTAGGGCTTTTTCTAGCCACACCCCTTGGTGCTATTTGACTTAAATAAACTCTATCATAAAACATCGGTGTTAAGGCAGATGCAAGATAATGCATAGGAATATTCATCTTTTCCCACCTACGAAGCACAATTTCTTCAACCTCAGGAAAATATTGGGCATATATTCCACTTGCCATACTATCTTTTATTTCGCCAAGCATACTATCCATCCTTTCATAAAATTTCACCCATCTTTTGCCCATCACCATCAACAAATTTTACCACCAAATAAATTGGCTTTGTAAAATCTAATATTGCCTCAACATGTTCCCAAAAATTATCATCTTGCACGGTATTTTGAATCAAAGTAGCTAAATTCCTTTTGCCTTCATATAAATTTTTCAGAAAATCTTTCCATGCTTTTTGAATAACAGTAGTTTGTAGTCTTTTCTACAATCAACTAGCCTCTTTAATAAGATATAATGTGACGCAAATCTTGTTTTAGCTACTTTCAGTAACTTCAAATGTGACACACTTTTAAAAAAATTCAAAGCATGTGTATGGTTTATAATAAAAAAAATAACAATTAATTTTCTAGATTTATAAATATTTTTAAGCCGCTCAATTTTTTGTGCAAGATCTTTAAAAATGAGATTTAAGGTATGAACAACACATGAAGACCAAAAAATATGCTCGTGTACCTTTTCAATCTCTCTCTCAGCTGCGACACAATTACTTGCATTGTCGATTATTGCTTTGAGAATATTATTGGGAATCACTTCTTCAATTGCTTCAAGCAAGAGGCTTGCAATCTCTTGCTTGATTTTTTAGTTATTTTAAAGATGATTTTTTTTTTCTTTTCTTTTTTCTCTACATGGAAGTCCATGTCATTAAAAAAATAGGTTCTACGTTTGCCACATCAGTATTTAACAAATTAACTAACGGTTTGGCTAACAAAGGGGGTAAATTGTAGGGTTTCTGGGAGTTTGAGTATGTACTCGTAAATGTCTCTAAAATTGGGTATGAACTTGAAAATGACCCTATAGTTTAGGGGGTTTTATGTAGTTTTTCCTTAAAACAATGTCTTTTTTCTGTTTAAAACAATGTTGTAAGTTTGAATGTTTTTCATTTATAAAAGCTTGTGTTATGGTTTGGCTCCCCACACATACAATGCCATGAGGACCATTAATAGTGACACAGAAAAACATTTAGGACGAAAACTGAGCCTGATAATTTGTTGCATACTATGAGTACGAAGGTTTTCCTTAATTATCGGTGATAAGTATACCTCAAAACAAAAGTTGATGACCTATAGATGAATCCAAACTGACCTTCTAAGAGGGTTGAAATGCAATAAAGATGGTCTAAATCATATGTGATACAGAAACCAAACTGTCTAGAATATTCGTTCCAACCAAATCTATTTTCGCATCTTATGTTAATTAGTGTACTTTGGTTATTTTAGATTAAAGAAAAGTAAGTTGGTTTATGTGAGACCAAGACCCATTGATAATTTACGGAAACAATTGTTATAAACCGAAGATGGATTTTTTATATTACTTTTCCATGAACGGTTTTTTCTGAGTTTGGAAGGAATGAGATTTGAAAGGTTAAATTAATGCATCCATCTCGATCTTCTTAATGGAGCTTAATTTTGTTTTATTTTTTTTAATAAACGAAAAGATATTTACAATATACTTTTACAACGTGTCAAAGTACTAGATTATTTCGTCGAAATGTAATATTGGCCAACATTCAATTTGTTGTGGGAACTTTTTATGCATGGTTTATTAGTCTTAACATCATATCTCACGAGAAAATTGAAGAAAAATTAGTCAAACTTAATCAATACGTTTTCATGTTCAAAATACACATAACACAAGTCTAAGCAGGATTGAAAACCAGGATGCATCTTTCGAACACTGTGTCATTAATGCTCATGACCAATTAAGTCCACGATTAATATGATTTGGAAAAGAATTAGGACTAAATTTTGGGCTGTCACTGGGACCAAGCTTGTCTACATACAAAAGCCACTACCTTATTTTAGACAAACTTTTGAACTCCACCGCATCTTTAGGTCAGGATAACAAACGCCAGATTTTTCTTACTAAATTATTATGTATTACAACCAGAAATATAATGTTACGAGTGATAGTGAGGATAACAATGATAATGGTGATAGTCGTGGTTAAAAACTCAAACTTTATCAAATGCAACATCTTTTCCTTTTCCACCAAGCTTCTCAGTACATAGTGCAAAAGATAACCCAACAAAAAATAAAAGAAGAAAAATGGGAAAAGATTGTGGATGAATCAATCTCACCTGCTGCAGACCATGATTAGCTTGAGTTGGTAATACAAGGTGACGAGAAATACAATCCAATCGCCTCCGTGCACTCTTCTCCATTGTCGTCGTCTTGTTTACAAGTACAGCTTCTGAATCCTGCCCTCAGTAAGACTTCACGGAGACATATTTGTTCTTGGACTTTCGCTCTGATCAAAATCCTAATGGGTAGTTTTAGTTGAAGCTTATAAGGTTGATAATGGCCTTGACGTGATTGGGCTGAACTGTATTTATATGTATGGGCAAAGTTTGCTGTTGTTCCAGTCTTGATGTTTCTGAAAACTTCACTAGTATAAAACAAATTTCAAAAATGTCAAAAATAAAATTGTCATTGTTGTCCTCATCTCATACATCTTCGTCGAGTATAGTGAGTAAATTTTTTAGCATGAATGGCAAGGCTCTTCATTCTTTGACAACATGTCTTAAAGTCCGTTTGAAACTGATATTTTAGAAGGCACTTTTTCTGATAATCACCTTTATTTTAAAAAATTTATAAGAAATCTAAGTATTTTCTAGAGAAACACTTGCTATGTGAAGTAGGTGCTATGACCTATAAGCATTTTTAAATATTTCAATCAAATGTTATCAGAAGCGTTTTTTTATCAAAATAAAAGGCTTTTAGGCGTTCCAAAATCACTCCAACATGACACTAGATATATAGTTAGTTAGACCTTTATTAGACATATCATAAGAAATGAGCTTATCATAAAATTTAGAGGACCCAAATTCGAATCACACGTCCTCCAATACTTAAAAGAACGAGAAAGAAAAAAAAGAACTCGTGAGTCATCTTAGAGAACTGGCCCCAAGATTTTTTTTCTTTTTTTTTTTTGGGTTGAAACGGCCCCAAGATTAGGATGAGGCAAAATCTGAAGTCATAATATTAGGCGCCGCACATGTGTTGTGAGAACAAGTAAAGTAATAGAGGCAAAATCTGAAGTCATAATATTGGTCGTTAACCCCTTTTTGAAATTGTCCAAATACACAATCCAAAAGGCCCTCCTCACTTTCTCCTCCACTCGAGACAATAACAGCCAGTTATCCACATTGACCACTACGAACATAAATTGCCTGCCCAGTGCTTATCGAACTGCCCACCTTAGTCTACCCTTCTGTTTGGGCCACCTTGTAAACATTACATGGTCACTACTACAAAAAACGAAATAGACGACGGTAATCCACCGTCGTGTATCATGGTTTACAACCGACGAGAAATCGACCGCCGTCTTTTCATACATGAAATAACGACGGAAAATAACCGACGTAGTTAATATAGTACACGTCAGTAAAATACTAAAACCGACGTAGATTTCATACATAAAACCTAAAAAAGAAACCTTTCGACTATAATAGACGACGGTTTTAGTAAAACACTGACGTTGAAATAATGTTAAATGTCAAAAACAACTACAAAACCGACGTAAATATGTTTATCGACGTCTCTAAATACACAAAAACCGACGTGTAAAACTTAGAAAACGTCTTGGTTAGTAAATACTACGTTCACTAATGAAAAAACTGACGTCTTAAACATATAACATGGCGTATATTTACATAAACAGACGTAAAAACAACAATAACCACGACCATTTATATCACCACAGACGTTAAAAATGATTTTGACGGCTTGAACACAAAAAAAAAACGACGTGGTTAATATAGAACACGTCACAAAAGAACTAAAACCGACGTCGATTTGGTACATAAACGCATAAAAAAGAGACCTTTCGACTATAATAGACGACGGTTTTATTAAAACACAGACGTTTAAATAATTTTAAATGTCAAAAACAACTATAAAACTGACGTAAATAGTTTTATCAACGTCTCTAAATTAAATAAAACCGACGTGTCAAATTTAAAAACCGCCGTGGTTAATAAATACTACGTTCACTAAATGAAAAAACTGACGTCTTAAACATATAACATGGCATATATTTACTTGAACAGACGTAAAAACATAAATAACCACGACCATTTGTATCACCACAGACGTTGAAAATGATTTTGACGGCTTGAACACAAAAAAAACGACGTGGTTAATATAGTACACGTCACAAAAGAACTAAAACCGACGTCGATTTGGTACATAAACGCATAAAAAAGAGAAGTTTCGACTATAATAGACGACGGTTGTATTAAAACACAGACGTTTAAATAATTTTAAATGTCAAAAGCAACTATAAATCCGACGTAAATAGTTTTATCAACGTCTCTAAATTAAACAAAACCGACTTGTCAAACTTAGAAACCGCCGTGGTTAATAAATACTACGTTCACTGATTGAATAAACTGACGTCTTAACGATATAACATGGCATATATTTACATGAACAGACGTAAAAACAACAATAACCACGACTATTTATATCACCACAGACGTTGAAAATTATTTTGACGGCTTGAACACAAAAAAAAACGACGTGGTTAATATAGTACACGTCACAAAAGAACTAAAACCGACGTCGATTTGGTACATAAACGAATAAAAAAGAGACCTTTCGACTATAATAGACGACGGTTTTATTAAAACACAGACGTTTAAATAATTTTAAATGTCAAAAACAACTATAAAACCGACGTAAATGGTTTTACCTACGTCTCGAAATAAAACAAAACCGACGTATAAAACTTAGAAACCGCCGTGGTTAATAAATACTACGTTCACTGAATGAAAAACTGACGTCTTAAACATATAACATGGCATATATTTACTTGAACAGACGTAAAAACAACAATAACCACGACCATTTATATCACCACAGACGTTGAAAATTATTTTGACGGCTTGAACACAAAAAAACGACGTGGTTAATATAGTACACGTCAGTAAAAAACTAAAACCGACGTCGATTTGGTACATAATCGCATAAAAAAGAGACCTTTCGACTATAATAGACGACTGTAATAGACGACGGTTGAAATGAATTATAATGATATACAGAGCTATGAATTAATGTCATACAAAGCTTGCAGAATGAAAATGTGATCGGAATTAAAATGATATACAGAGCTATGAATTAATGTCATACAATTAACTGCATAACTAATGTCATACATTACAACAATCAATCAATCCATATATCTTCACACCCATCTCTAATGTTCTCACTCCCAAACTCACCCACTAGGTCATCAAATGTGTCAACATTTGGTATCCCTCTAGAAAATGGCTCACACTCAATTCTAATATCACCTAGCACATCATCACCAATAACATCATTATATTCTCTATTAGGCATTGATAACACTACCGACCAACCACGATGCATTGGGTCGTCAACATAAAATACTTGTTTGACTTGAGAAGCCATAACAAATTGGTCATTCCTATGTCCAATTTTACTCAGATCTACAAGGGTAAATCCAAGTTCGTCGACTACAAGGCCCGAAGTGTTATCTATCCAATCACACCTCAAGACTGGGATTCTAAACTTTTGGTAGTCAAGATCCCAAATTTCTTGAATAACCCCATAAAAACCCATATTGGAGACAATAGGGTTTTTATCCTTGGCACTAGCAACTTGCATAGTATGTGCAAGTAAATAAACTCCACTATTTTGGACAGTTCGCACATTATCCTGTGCCTTGGTGCTAAATTTGACACCATTAATAAGATAGCTCCTATATGATGGCACTACCATGCTTGGACCAGCTGCTAACCATCTCAAATTTTCTGATATGCCATTATAATCTTCCCCATTAAATTCACTTTGAACCTACAAATTAAACATATATATTAATTCAATCTAACATATATATAGAAAGAAAGAAAATTAAAATAATAAATTGAATATGTCATTCAATAACATATATACCTTAACACGTAGCCATTGAATGAAAGTGCTATTGTGCTTATCTTGTAGCCACTTTGTTCTCTTTCTAAATTTCGAATAAGTGGTCTTGATGTGGATCATATGTTCCCTACAATTGACACGAAAAAAACACGCATTACGGTCCCTCATATATAAGATAAATATAAGGAGTAATAATATTTAACATGGCTACATATATATGAAAAATTAAACTCATACGTACTCGATATAAGGTAGGACTTCCTCCGTATTCTCCAAGACATATAGATGTGCCTGGTTCAACAAGTCCATATCAACTAAGCCTACTGTGCAACCTGATAATGGCTTTGAAACTCCCATATTCTGGCTTGAAGGCACTCCAACTGTACTAACATCAGATAAATGGTCGGTACAAAACTCTACAGCTTCTTCAGCTATATACCGCTCAGCAATGCAACCTTCGGGACGAGTACGATTCTGAACATACCCCTTTAGCACTTTCATATATCTTTCAAACGGATACATCCATCTAAAATATACTGGCCCACATAGACGAACTTCTCTGACAAGATGTACTACTAGATGAACCATGATATCAAAGAATGAAGGGGGAAAGTACTTCTCAAGCAAACATAAAGTAACTACTACATCTTCTTCCAACTTATCTAGCTTGGAAACATCTACCGTCTTTGCACATAAAGCATTGAAGAAGAAGCACAATCGAGTTATTGCATACCTTGCAGGCTTCTCCAAAACAGAACGAATTGCCACAGGGAGCAATTGTTGCATCAAGGTATGACAATCATGAGATTTAAGGCCAAGAAGTCTTGAATCTTTTAAAGATACAAGATTTTTTATATTTGAAGAATAACCTTCAGGAACCTTCATACCATAAAAAGAATTGCAAACCGCTCTCTTCTCTGCTCTTGACAAATTCCAAGGCCCTGGAGGCAAGCGAGTACGTCTTTCTCCATACTCGGGTTGCAAATCAATTTTTACCCCCATGTTCAATAAGTCTAACCGAGCAGCAATCCCATCTTTATTTTTTCCAGGGATCTCTAGCAATGTACCAATGATACTATCGCAAACATTCTTCTCAATGTGCATAACATCTAAGGCATGCCTCACAGGGAGGTATTTCCAATACTCGAGATCAAAGAATTTTGATTTCTTCTTCCAACAAACTCTATCACCATCATTCTCACCAACACTTCCCCCAATTTTCGAGCCCCATATGTAATTAATATCTTCAACCATATGCAGCACTTCTTCTCCTGTTAATGGCTCAGGGGGCATGCCATATTCAGGTTTCCCATTAAAAGCTGCACGTTGCCTCCTATATGGATGATTGATTGGTAACCACTTTCTATGCCCAATGTAACAAATTTTGTGGCCATTTTTCAACCTGTGACTAGGTGTATCATCGCCGCATATTGGACAAGCTTTATATCCTTTAACAACACAACCAGATAAGTTTCCATAAGCGGGAAAATCATTAATTGTCCATAGTAATGCAGCTCTGAGTGTAAAGTATTCTCCTATGTGGGCATCATACACTCCTCTAATCCCATCCCACAGAGATTTCAAATCATCAATCAAAGGCTCTAAGTAGACGTCTATATCATTTCCGGGCTGTTTAGGACCGGAAATCAGTATAGTCAACATCATGAACTTCCGCTTCATGCATAGCCATGGTGGGAGATTATATGTAACTAACATAACTGGCCAACAACTGTATCTGCTACTTAAAGAACTGTGGGGATTGAATCCATCAGATGAGAGAGCCAATCTCAAGTTTCTTGGCTCATTACCAAAGTCGGGCCATTTTTCATCAACAAGTTTCCAAGACGGGGAATCCGCTGGATGAGACATATAGCCGTCAACTGATTTTCTTGCAGCATGCCAAGTCAAACTCTTAGCTATCTTATGTGATTGAAACATCCTTTTAAACCTTGGAATTGGAGGAAAATACCACACCACCTTCGCTGCCACACCCTCTTTCAAGAACCCATCCTTGGTTTCCTTCCACCTTGAGATACCACAAGTAGGACAATTAGTTGCATTCTCATACTCCTTCCGATACAAAATGCAGTCATTGGAACATGCGTGGATTTTCTCATAACTCATCCCTAAAGCAGACAAAGTCTTTTTTGCCTCGTACATAGAGGAAGGTAGTGTATTTCCTTCTGGAAGAAATTCTCCTTGAAGTATCAATAATTCTGTAAAGCAAACATCACTCATCCCATGTTTTGCTTTCAAATTATATAACTTCACCAAAGCCGACAACTTCGTGTACTTACTGCAACCAGGGTACAAGGGTTCATCGCCATCCCCAATCACACTGGCAAACTCATAAGGATCAGATCCAATATTGGCAAAATCATTATCATCCATCCCTAATTCTTCAGAAACATAACTAAACCTACTTTGCTCATCTTCTTCCACATTTCTACTAGCATTGGTAGTCCATTCCCAAGGTTCTCCGTGCCATCTCCAAATCTTATAGCTTTGGTCAATTCCATTAAAGTATAAGTGTTCCCTTATAATTCCAACCCCAAACAATCGAATATTCCCACATTTAACACATGGACAACGAATCTCAGTTGTATTTCCAAGATTTTGTAACGCAAAATTCAAAAATCCTTCCACCCCTAACTCATATGCCTTCGATCTTCTATCCGCATGCATCCATGACTTATCCATCTTACACTCTATCAAATTCATATAAATATATATATATATATATTAAAGTGGAAAGACCAGCAATGAAACACTACCTCATTCAAATAGCAGAGAACAAAATGAAAATTAAATATAAAACATGGAAAAGACGACGGTTTATAAAAATAATCGTCGTTTAATATACATTCCGACGACGGCATCTATAGTCACCGTCGTCATTAAGATACCCAGACCCAGAAATTTGAACGGTGTTCTGGTAGCCTAAAGACGACGTTTAATGGAGAAACAGTCGTCTTTAGGCTACCAGTTGCGGCTTAAAACGTAGACGACGGGAGTAAATGAACAACCGACGTATAATAAACATTTGGACGACGGTTTGATCCTTCAACCGTCGTCGTAGTTAAAAAAAAAAAACAGCTTAAATCTCCCATCCCCATTCCTTTTCCAAGAACCCATGGCCAAACAAACATAAAAGAACCCAAACAGAGAGCAATTATTACAAGATTGCAAACACCAAAACCCTAATATAGCTACCAACGAAAACATTTATGGATTTAAGAAGAGATTATGGTTGTACTTACATGGATATTGAGAGAGAGCTGCGAGAATATAACAACTGCTTCAGAGAGAGCTTGGAGAATCTACGTACCCAATGCTTTGAGAGAGAGCTTGGAGAATCTACGTACCCAATGAGAGATCTTGAAAAATCTACGTACCAAATGCTTTGAGAGAGATCTTGGAGAATCTACGTACCCAATGCTTTGAGAGAGAGCTGAGAGAATATAACAAAAGCTTGAGACAGAGCTGAGAGAATTAGGATTAAAGGGACTAGAGTTGTACTTACATGGATATTGAGAGAGAGCTTGGAGAACGAAAACTTTCAGACAAATTTATGTTGAAGAGAGAGAATGAACTATTTGAGGGTTAAAGGGAAATTCTGAAAATTTTAAGTCGCGGTCAAAAATTTTTAAGTACCGCGTTTTTCAACCACGACGGTCAACACTTATAATGACGTCTAATAATTACTTACAACGGCGGGTATAATACATTTACGACGTTGTAAACACTAAAGACGTCGCTATTTTATAACTGACGTCGTCAACCGAATTCAATTAGTCTTTGTTAATGTAGTTGACCAAAAACAGCGGGAGAAAACCGGCGTCGTTTCAAAAAACCCTAAACCCTAAACCCTAAACCCTAAATTGTAAAATAATTTTTAAAAAATACACAAGTACGAGAAAAATGAACCGAAAATTGCTATGGATTCCTTACAACATTGCCTTCTACAATAGTAGGCTAAAATATGGATTTCATAATTTTGAATTTATGGGCACCAATGGATCACATAAACCTTAGGGTTATGTTATGTAAAGTATAAGGAGTACAATGCTTTGTCTCTAAATTTGTTTGAATTTTGTTATCATTTGAACTTTGAAAACTAAAATTACATTTGTCAGGCCTTAACGGGCAAGATATTGTCTCAATCAGTGCATAGAATTTGCCGGTATATTTTTCGGATTTTGTTTTGAATATATTATTAATATTAGTAATTAAATACAATAAAAAAATATTTCCAAAATTATATTTTTTAAAGCTTTAGGATAGAGACAATATTCCAATGCTTGGTAGTTTTCAGTATAATTTTTGGATATAGTTATGAATTTAATATGGATTTAAATAAAATATAAAAGTCAATAACAATTAAATTAAAAATGACTTAGCCGACGTTGTATCCCTTTACAACGACATTAAACATAAAAAACCGACGTTGAAACTATATTTAAGAATACACAGGATGAATTAATTATAAACCGTCATTTTAGTGTATATAACGGACGTTGTTTAAATATATAAAGGCGGATATTTAATAATATCCGCCTTTGTATAATATTACAACGTCGTTAATGTTATACTAACCGACGTAGTATATGAATACAAATTCATTTATAAAGGATGAATTAATTATAAACCGTCGTTGTTACTAATATTAAACGTCATTTTAGTGTATATAACTGACGTTGTTTATATATATAAAGGCGAATATTTAAGAATATCCGCCTTTGTATAAGATTACGACGTCGATAAGGTTATACTAACCGACGTAGTATATGAATTCATATTCTTTTATGCAGGATGAATTAATTATATACCGTCGTTGTTATTTCTATTACACGTCATTTTGTTGTATATAGCTGACATTTTTTTTTTATACAAAGGCGGATATTTAGAAATATCAGCCTTTGTATATTATTACGACGTCGATAAGGTTATACTAACGGACGTAGTATATGAGTACAAATTCATTTATACAGGATGAATTAATTATAAACCGTCGTTGTTTTGACTATTACACGTCGTTTACTGCAATACGACCATTGTGTACACGTATGAGACGTGTAAATTAGAATCAGACGTCGGTGTTTGGGAACTAAACAAATTTTTAAACAAAATTTAATTTTGTTGATTTTTGTTCTCTTGATTACAACAAAATATTTATATACATTTTAAATAATCTAAATTAAACATTGTTCATAAATATTTATCTACATCAATTATCCTTCGGTAATTGCTTGTTCACGAATTCTGCCCATTCATGCCTAACTTCGTCAATATCCTTTTGTGTATACTGAAGTTTATCTTTTTTCTTGTCAAACTGCAAAATAAACCAAAAAACCGACGTGTTAAAAGAATACAAACGACGGTTAAACAAAAATATGACGTAGTAAAATAAAGAAAGTATATCTAAAATGTTGCGTTTTACCTTCTTTTCGAAATTTAGGTCTGGATCATGAATTATATCTCTCATGAATCGCATCACGTAATAGCCACACTCTACACTTGTTGGTTGTTCAGGAGTGCCGTGTAGATTTTTCCAAATGGCCTGCTGTTTACGTGAATTTTTGTTTATATGAATGTTAAACATTTTAATTGACCTGTTACAAGAAAACAAAGGGTGTTAAATACAAATAGTAACCGTCGTGGTAAATCAGTCAAAACGACGGAGTTTTTTTAAACCAAGACGTTATATTTTGTTTAAAACGGCGGTAAAACCTAACCGTCGTTGTGTAACGTTATAACGTCGGTAAGAGTAAAAAACGTCGTATGACGAAAATTGTGCAGAAAAAATTAAAACGTTCTTAAATAAAACGCAAACGACGTGGTAGTTAAATTAAAACGACGTTTTTAAGAAAATACTGACGTGGTAGTTAAATTAAAACGTCGGTAATATCTTCCCGTCGTTATATTATATAATAACGTCGGTATTAGTAAAAACCGTCGTTTATTTAAATACTTTATAGGAAAAATCATAAATCAGAAGAAATCAACTTACGTATTCACTATATTTTTCATTTCGTCGTCAACCATGCGTTTTGGCAGTGAATTCATGTAATAGGCAGTCTCTGTTAATGGTCTCACAATTACCATCACCCAATGACCCCTGCACATAATGATTCATATTAGAAAGAAAAATATTAGAAGCAGTGAATTCATGTAATAGGAAAATACTTTAAATGGTACTAACCCTGGATTATAAGGGACCAAGAAAAATTGATTCCCATCTGCTGTATTCAGGCGGTTTGACAGGTTTTTTATTCGGTCTGATATTGATCCAACTCCAGAGCTCACTAGCCCAGGGTCCACGAGGCCAACAAGGTTTACAAGATTTGCCATTTTTAAATAGTCAAATAGGAACCTAAATATATGAAAGTCAATTAAATGAGATTTTAATTTAAAAGAAAGGAAAATGTAAAACAAAATGGGATTAGGGAGAATTACCTCATGTATACTGATATCACTGTGGTTCCTATCTCAACCATTGAACCAAACTGCAAAACATCCTCAGTGAAGAGGAAGGTATCATGCTCAATGCCAAACACTTCCTTGGGCATGTGAATTGTTAGAGCCTCGTTACCATTAGGCAACAACTTGGTCTGGAAATGTTGGCATAAGGCTAAAAGAGGAGGTGGCATATCTAGCTTTGACAGATCTTGTTTAAAGAAATTAATAAAGAAATATAAGTTAGTTTGTGTGTGAACTAAAATAAACGACTCTAACTAAACAAAAAAAACAGACGTGGTATATAATATAAACGACGGTTTCTCGTTAATACTGACGTTGTATTGAATTTATAACGTCGCTATTCTATAGAAAGGTCGTCTAATATAAATACAGTTAATGAAATCATGAAATGAACGACGGTTTATAAAAGCGTCGTGGTATATAACGAAAAACGACGTGTCTTGTAAGAAACAGACGTATTTACCGTCGTTATTTTAAATTTTAACGTCGGCTATTAAAAGGAGCGACGTCTTTTTAAAATTTAAAAAGCAGAAATATAAATAAGCAGAGATTCTACCGTGTCCTCTTTCTCTTTTGCAGCAGTATCAGCTTCAGGCTTCGGATCTTCTAATTCCAAAGCTAGGGGTCTGATATTAGTGGCCCCAGAGCAGCTTGCCTTATCAGACATTGGATTTTTTGGGCTTTGATCTTGAGGGGGTAAAATAATTGGAGGAATTGGGGTTTGGAGCATCTGGCTGGGATCAAAACTAGGAACTAGTTGACGGATATATGCCAACAAAGTCTCCCTCTCTGCTCTGACTGCTTCCATTATAGTTTCCCTTGACTTCGCCTCAATCCTCAAGGTCTCCTCTCTGACTGCCTCCCTCACACTTTCCTTCAATTTGTCACCAAATTTCACTCTCTGCTGCTTCGGCAAATTGAAGAACTGAGTTGGGGTAACGCCAGCACCAGCTCCTCTGACTCTCCCACCATGCTCCGGGGTTCCCAAAGCCAGAGTCAAGATATCATTGCTCCCGGAGACAGTCAGAGTGCCTTCGGAGACTTGCTTTTGCAAATCATCCTAAAAGAAAGAAAGAGAGATTGTTAGAACCTGAGAAGGGTGTATGACAGATACATATACCGACGTTGTAAATTATAAACAACGACGGTTTTTATTAAATGACAGACGTGGTATTAATTTAAAACGTCTATATATAAATACCGTCGTTGTTTATACTTTACAACGTCGGTATATAAAAATACGTCGTATATTCAAAATAAAACAGATTAAGACATAAATTAAAAACCGTCGTATATTCAAAGTAAGACGACGGATTATTAAACAAACAGACGTAGATGTACAATTCCATACGGCTGCACAAAATTACCGTCGTTGTATAATCATTCTAACGTCTAGATAAGATAAAACCGTCGTAAGTTTTAATGAAGAAGTGAAAAAACTCGATTGAAATATGCATTCTTTTCCAGAAATTGTGCACCACAAAATTCAGTGAAATAGACAGAGAGAGGGAGAGTGTGTGCGTGAGTAAACTTAAAACAAAAATGCAGTTCATAGAATAATTTAATCCGTCGTATTAATTCTATCTAGACGTCTACTTTATTCAAAAACCGACGTCCTATTCACTTTTAAACGTCCGTAAATTAAGCCTGTCGTGGTGTTCACTTTATAACGTCGCTTATATAAATATAAACGACGTCTATACCAAAATAAAACACTCTGTTTTTCAAATTTAGAACAGAGTTAGTGAGACTTACGATTAGTTTTGCCTTCTCTGCAGCCTTTGGATCAGGGATGTTTCCTGATTTATCTTCTCTTGCTTTCTTCCACAGAACAGCTCGATCGATTTCTTGACCTTCGGGCATGGTTTCTACCAATTGGTCCGCCAAACCAACATACCCTTTTCTAGACAACCTATGGTTGTACTCCAATTTCTCCCTCCTCTCCTTCTGCTCAGCATGCTTAGCTTCAAAATCTGGGGTTAACCTTGAAGCTACGAAGGCATCCCATTGCGATTTCTCTATGAACTTATAAAGCGCAGGGGTTTCTCTTAACCTCTCCCTGTCATGTGCGTAAGGAAGGATATACTGCCTAGTTACGTTATACTTGAAATCCTTCCATTTTTTGGCGGCAGACTGCAAGACCAAGTTCTTGTAACGATCCCCAATAACATAGGACATTTGAACAGCTTCCCAAATCTGCTCCTTCACGTCCTTGGGTAATTGTTTCCATTTCTTGTCCACAAGAGGGACTCTGGTGCTTGCCAAAACACCAATGTAAGACTGCATCTCAACAGCAGCCTCGCCATGTGGTTTGCCATCTTTATTGAACTCAACCACAGGCTTAACCTTCTCAATTTTCCTCTTCACAACACGGCTCATTGTGCTGATACCGCGGCCAGATTTTGGCTCCTCAACAAATGTGGCTGTGCTCGAGTCTTTCTCTGAGGTTGAGGAATATCTCATCCTCTTCGAGGGTTTGCTTTGAGTTGATTTTTCAACTTCCACTAAACCTGTTTTGGGTTCATCCCCTTGTGCCATTGAACCTGCTGTGGCCTTTGACGCTTCAGCCTCCTTGTTTTGAGATTTCGAAACCATTTTTGATTAATCTGCCAGAAAAACAACGTCGGTTATTAAAAATAAACGACGTAATAATATAAAACAACGACGGTTTTATATATTTCATGACGTAAATATTCATAAACTACGTCGGTTATTAAATTACAAAACTAGTGTACTTCTCTCACTAGACGACGGTTTTATCTTGTTTCCGACGTATTAATTGTCACACCATGACGGTTTTAGCCACCGTCATGGTGTGTCCATTCCATCGTCGAAAACAGGACAGAACTGTCGTCTTTTGGCGTCGTGAGGGTATCTACTTATGTATTTAATCAAAACCAGTGAAAGATTTCTTCAATTTGACAGAATCTAGTTTCCAGACAACTACGGCATGCAAATGAAAAGTAAAAAAAGGGAAGAGAGTGAGAAAAAACCTTGAATAACACCGGCGTGCGAAGAAATGTTTCCTTCCGACGAAGACGAAGACCAAAATGGTGATTTGGACGATGAAGACGATGATTCAGACGATGATGCTAGGTCAGGTGACGAAAATGGTGATTTGGGAAATGAGAGGGAAACTACGATACTTTATCGGGAAGTGAAAACCGTAAAATATTAGGTCAGGTGACGAAAAGTTTATATATTTTCCCAGAGTTCAATACAACGACGTTGTCATTAACAAACCGCCGTATTATTTTGTTATAACGACGGTAGATAATTCATAAATGACGTGGTTATCACAACTGCCGAAACACTTTTGGAATTCCGATGTGGTTATGACGGCGCTTTTTTTCTCGAAACTGACGTTGTACTTGTAATTTCAACGACTGTGTATTTTAATAAACCGACGTGGTTACTTTGCGGTTCTGAAAACGACGTCGTTCTCTTTTTAATACGCGCCAAATGACTTTTGGATTTCCGACGTGGTTATGACGGCGCTTTGTTTCTCTAAACTGACGTTGTACTCTTGTTAATGTATGAATTTTGAGTATTTCTTTTGGCTTCCCTTGACAATTTTGCAATAGGATTTTTATTGTTTTTTATCAAGCTCAAGTTTAGATTAAGAATAGCTTCTCTAGGTGTTCTTAACTATCAACTATCCTATGGAGGTTCAAGCAAATTGACAAAGGTAAATTTGCATTGCATTACATTGCATTTTCCAACTTCTGAAGATTATGACTAGTCAACCTCTGCCTCAGTAGGAATTCCAGCTCACTGTTCCAGCTGGATCCTACCCATATGTTTTTGTCTTATTCTGCAAAATACCCAGCTGTCATTGGACGTTTCTGACCTAAGGAATTTGGTGTAAATACTTCTAATTCCTTTTTGGGGGCCGTCACTTTTGGTAGGCAAGTTTTGGAAAGTTTCTTTGGAAACTTTTGCTTCTTCCTCAAGAGCCATCTTCATATTTTTCATCTTTGAGTTTTCCAAATTGATTTTTCGAAAACTGCATTTGAAATATGAAAACCTCATCTTGCTAGATCAAACACTCTCTCATATTTATATCTAGGTCAGATTCAAGATTGATTTCTTCAAGAGTATGGTTTCTTGAAGAAATTGGTCATTCTCCTTTGAATCCAAATTTGGTTTCGATTTGAGTTGGAGCTTGCAAGCTAGTGCCATGGGATGAACGAGCTGAAGAAGGAGCTGCCATTGCCATGAAGAACTAAGCTTCAAGCTTTGCTAAGTTGGAGAAGAAGATTGCACAAAGGAGGTATAGCTCATCTTCCTAAATAGATCTAGGTTTTGCTTGAGCTTGCTTCTATTCCTTTGTAAGAATCTTTTTCTACTTAGTGGATGCCTGGTCGGTTGATGACCTCCAGTTTTTCCCAATGGTGGGTTTCTGGGTGAACAAAATCTGGTTTGCATATCTGTAATTTTTCTGGGTTTCTGTTCTTGGTGGTTGACTAGTCATCTATATCTGCTGTTTGCTGTTTGCTATTTACTTGATAATGATGACTTCACACACTTTCACCATAGTTGTTGCTAGCACAGGGGATGCCTAGATTGATGGGTCCTTCTGAGTGCCTAGGTTGTCACTAGTAATCTTCTAGGGCTACAGGTACTTTGTGGCATGCTCTGTGTGTTCTCTTGATTGTTGAGTTGTTGTGTCTTGTTTGTTTAGTTAAATTTACCCCTCGTCACCTAAGTATCAATTTCAATTGGTATCAGAGCACCAGCTCTTAATATAAATAGAGAGATCCTTTGGGTGCTAATTGGTATTAGGTGTGTAAACATAAAAATGGATCAAATTGCTCCTTGCGTTCATGATGAGCTTGCTTTGTTTGTTAAGAAATATAGAAGGGTTGTCAAACATAAAACAGAAGTCACTAGGAATTGTCAAAATCCTCATAGTTTGTCTGCCTATGTGTCTCAAGACAATGTTCTTGAGGAGAGGAATTTTTTGGATTCTTATGGCCTTAGGGAGAACAAAAGTTTGAAGGGTCTTGTAAAGTGTTATACATGTGGTGGTGTTGGACACATTGATGTGGAATGTGCAAATAACCACATGATAGAGTCTGAAAGGAGAGAAGAGTCAATTAGTGCACAATGGAGTGATAGTGTGAGTGATAATTCCAGCAAGTATATCACTTCACCTTATGAAGAGGCAAATCATTTTGCCTTTGCTATTTCTGTTCATAACTCTAGGCTTGCTAGAATTCATGTAGTTAATGAGGGAGAATCTGATTCTGGAAATGAATCTAAATCTGGAGATGATGGGCAGGATGACCAGTCATACCTGGGTATGTGTGAAAAATATGATGTTCTTTTTGCTGAAACTTCCAAGCTTAAGGAAAGAAATCTCTTACTTGAAGGGAAGGTAAAGGACCTGGAAATTCTTAATTGCACTTTTAAAGAATCAAATAATGAATTGAGTGAAGATGTTGAGACCTTGGAGAGTGAAAGGGATTCATTGATTGTTATTAAAAATGACATTTCAAACCAAGTGAATGTGCTCAAGGAAAACAACTTGGTTTTCCAAGCCTCCAACAAGAATTTGTTGACTCAGATAAATGAGGCAAATGACACGGTGATCAAGCTTACCATAGGGGATAAAAAGGTGGATAAAATGTTGAATATGGATAAGGTTCATGGTTATGGTTGGTCTAGTTCATGTGTGTCTCATCCTTTGACCACATTTGTCAAGGAGTCAAATACAAAGTTTGATGTTTTAGAGCCAACTAGAACTCAAAGATTCATTCCTACTTGTCACCATTGTGGTGTGAAAGGTCACATTCGACCTAGGTGTAATGCTCTAAGGAATGTGTCTAGAGAAACCAATGCTAATGGCTCTAAGAATCATGTTTCATCTCTTAAAACATGTGAGCTTGCAAAATCTGTTCTTTGTACAAGGGATGAACATTCTTCACTTGCAAAATTTGGTTTCCCTAAACCAAAAAGGTTCATTCCTACATGCCATCATTGTGGCACATTAGGACATATTAGACCAAAGTGTTTTGAGCTTAGGAATTTTGAGCAAAAGCCTTTTGTTCATTTCAAGAAAGTAAATGATGACTCACTTCACACTCAAGTGAATGATCTTCTTTATAAAGCACTCAAAATTTCTAAGGTGATCTCCTTGCCTCATAAAGTTTCAAAAGTCAAGCAAGTTTGGATCAAGAAGAAAGACCATGTTCTTCCTCATGTTGGTGACTAGTTTCTTTATCTTATGTATCTAGACCATTCTCTTATTTGTGTGTGCTTCATGGAGTCTAGATACATTCTCATGCATATGCACCTTACTTGTTCTTTTGTTTTAATTTTTTTTTAATGTGGTCATTGCATGCATGTCTTTTAGTCATCTCCCTCACAATCCTTTGAATTTTGAGTCCAACCAAATTCCATGCTTTATGTAAGAACTTGGTGATATTTAACTAATTGACTTGAGACATTTTCTTGCACAAGAGATCTTGGTAATTGCATTGCCTTGCAATTTGTGTCTATTGAGAAGCAACTAGCTCTTTTTTTTTTATTCAACCGCTAGATACTTGAAGGTATTGATTTCCTTCAAAGACCTATTGGGTTGTGCAAAATGGATTAACTTGTGTTTTCAATTTCATGTGCTTATAATATGAATTTTCATTTGTTTGTGTTAATAAATTGCATATAAGCTCTCTTCTCTCAAGATGCATGATTCTTATGAGTGGGAGTCTTTTCATGATGTTGTAGGTGTGAAAGAGTTATCCCCATTCTTGTCTACAATTTAGAGCTTTTTTGTTGAACATACTTGTGTTGCATGATATGCTTTGAGCTATCTATAAAGTGTCTAAGATCACTTGTAGTTGTCTCTTTACCTTGATCTTTTGATCCATTTGGAAATCAAAATGCAAATAAATTGTTGAAGTAAAAGCCTTGGAAAAGCATTGTCCACAAATATAGAAAAAGCATTTTCGGACAAGCAAGTGTGCTATACTTCATTTTTTTAAAAGGTAAAAGCGCTTGGAAGAGCATTGTACACCAACAAATAGAAAAGCAAAATTGTACAAGCAAGTGTGCTATGCCTTTATAAAATATTGATAAATGTCAACTTTTGGATCACATTTCTTGGTAGGGTTTATGCCTTGATTTCTAGAACTTATATTAGATTTGATGCTTGGAAAGTCTCATGCAACTCTTGGAAATCATTATTGAAGCTCGTATTGAATTAGACCTTCTTTTCCCAAACTCCTTACTCTATGCTTCATGAGAGGTTCTAACTTATGTGTCTCATTGATTTTGGGAATTGAGTGCATACATTGCTTTGGCATGTCAATCTTTGTAGTTCAACTATTTCCCATTTGTGTTTTTCCAAATAACCTAAGCACATGTTATGGAGATGCATGTTATTCTATTGCATGACTTTTTTTTTCTAATTCAAATTCTAGTTGCTTCCATCTCAATATGACTTATTATGCTTGGATATCTCTTTGTAAGCTATGTTTTGGATCAATGTGTGTCATGCTAGCTTTCTGGAAATCATTTCTACCTCACATGACTAATCATCCATTCTAGCATTTTTTTTGTGTCTCATTGATGCATTATTGGTTGCATTTTGGTTATGTCATTTGTGTGCTTAAGGGGACTCAACACTTTATGTCATTCGAGCTTCTTTCTTTTGATGTGGTTTGGATTGTTTTGAGTCTTATTGTATGCATTTGTGTGCATACTTTGATGATGTTGACTACTTGGTAGTCTATCGTGTATCTCTTTGGCTGTGATAGTCCATACTTTGCTTTCGTAAAGCTTCTTCATTGACATGTCATGGGTTTGGTCACACAATTGAGAAATCTGTGAGTTTGCTTGTTTAAGTAATGTTGGAGTTTGTTTTATGAGCCCATACGACTAGTCATATACTAGTCATTGGTCACTGGTATTGGTTTGGTCTTAAGGTATTTAGTCCTTCTTGGATTTGACCTATGTTACCACATGTGACATGGTTGTCCGTGAGTCTCTTGTGGTTTCCTTAAGTCACTTTTGAGTAGACTTCTATGGATGTTGTTGCTTTATGCAACTCAAATGATGATTGTCTTAGCTGCAATCTCATGTTTTGAATTTATAGGTCTATTGCACTTTGTGATTTTTCCATTAAAAGGAGCTTGTCATTTACTTATCCTTGGAACACTTTGTTATGTTGTGAACTACTTACATCTTGTTAGCATTGCTCTCGGTGATTTTCACATCATTCTTGGTGTCAAAGGTTTTGTACAGTGTTTTTACCCTGGAATGTCTTCTTTATTGTGTGCACTGCTTGTCCAGAATAATGAGATTTCGGTATGCTCTATGACCAGTCATCTTAATAAGCCGTGTTCCCACATTCAATGATTTAGCCTAACATAATTCTTGAAATCCTTATGAGTCTGCTGTGCTATATCAGTTTTGGATTGTTGGCTAATCTATTTTGTTGGGGGAGTTTCTTTGAGATGCATGTGTTTTGACAACATTCTTGCTGGTTGTTTCTATCATTTTCATACATCAATGTTGCCTTCCTAAGCCTTATCTCAATTGATTTGCTCTCTGTTGTTCTTGGCTGTGTCTATGAGGTTGTTGGTCTTTTGATGCCACCTCAAATTTATATATGCGTGACTAGTTCATTTCACTAGTCCACTCTCTTCCTCTTGGGCTTTTTGAGAAGCTATATTGTGTTTTTTGGACAACTTAGAGACTTATGTCTTGTGTTCTTTATCACATGTCCTCAATTTTAAGCAAAAATTTAGAGTTCATCTTGCTTGGTGCTTTCTTCAAATTTGACAATGATTGATGCCTTAAATTTGGAAATCTTGGTGCTCTGTCTTGATTTTGCACTATGGTGTGTAAAGAAAAATTCATTGGTTGTCCCTTGTTTTGATAATTATGTTGCTTAAACTCTGTCTTTTTGGGGGAGTTTCTTTATGTGTGTTGTGTACACATTGAAATTAAATTCAGCCACTTGATTTTAATTCCTTAGGGTATGATTCCTTGCAACTTGTGCTCCAGTTCTTATTCTCTCTAGCCTGATGCACTTTTGTGTTTGTTGGCTATTTATGGAGAGTTTGATGGGTTAGTACGTCAAAGGTTAATTCCTTTATGTTATACTATACTCAAGGGGAGTATGTTTTCTAAAGGGGCACTTTGATTTAGGGGGAGTTTCTTTTTGTGTAATGTCCACACATTGAATTCAATTCCATTCACATGATTCTCATTGCTTTGGCTATAATTCTTTGCATCTTGTGCTACGTTTCATATTTTCTTTAGCCTAATGCACTTTTGTGATTGTTGACCTTAAGGGGGGGAGTAGATTTCTTATTTATAAATGAAAGGTCTTATGCATTGTAACTTGCATCCTCTGGTCTCTTATCTCTTGTCTCGCCTATTCTGCTTCTATCGCATTTAGGGGGAGCATTTTTGGACTGTTTGGGCGGTATATTTTGTAATCACATTGTGGGGATCTTTTTTTATTTTGGGTAGTTTGTGCACTTGGATAGGGGGAGTTGTTTTGTACTGTTTTGAAGAAGTGTTATTTGCTGTGTAATCATCATGTGCTATGTGCTTGTAACTTTGTTCAAATCAGATTATGTACTTTGTGTTTAATCCCACTGTGTGCTGATTCTGCATATTTGCCTTTTTGTACTTTCCTTATCAACAAGGGGGAGAACACTCTCAACCCCCTTATTGCATATATTGCATATTACTTAAAATTAAAATTTCTGTGATATAATATGCTTGTCTTGTGCTTGGGAGTTTGGTTGCTGTTTTGCAGGTACTTCATTTCATCATCTCCTCAGGTTTGGTTTTGGGTTGAGTGTTTTTAGAGAGTGTGTTGTCAAGGAAAGCCAAAAAGGGGGAGATTGTTAATGTATGAATTTTGAGTATTTCTTTTGGCTTCCCTTGACAATTTTGCAATAGGATTTTTATTGTTTTTTATCAAGCTCAAGTTTAGATTAAGAATAGCTTCTCTAGGTGTTCTTAACTATCAACTATCCTATGGAGGTTCAAGCAAATTGACAAAGGTAAATTTGCATTGCATTACATTGCATTTTCCAACTTCTGAAGATTATGACTAGTCAACCTCTGCCTCAGTAGGAATTCCAGCTCACTGTTCCAGCTGGATCCTACCCATATGTTTTTGTCTTATTCTGCAAAATACCCAGCTGTCATTGGACGTTTCTGACCTAAGGAATTTGGTGTAAATACTTCTAATTCCTTTTTGGGGGCCGTCACTTTTGGTAGGCAAGTTTTGGAAAGTTTCTTTGGAAACTTTTGCTTCTTCCTCAAGAGCCATCTTCATATTTTTCATCTTTGAGTTTTCCAAATTGATTTTTCGAAAACTGCATTTGAAATATGAAAACCTCATCTTGCTAGATCAAACACTCTCTCATATTTATATCTAGGTCAGATTCAAGATTGATTTCTTCAAGAGTATGGTTTCTTGAAGAAATTGGTCATTCTCCTTTGAATCCAAATTTGGTTTCGATTTGAGTTGGAGCTTGCAAGCTAGTGCCATGGGATGAACGAGCTGAAGAAGGAGCTGCCATTGCCATGAAGAACTAAGCTTCAAGCTTTGCTAAGTTGGAGAAGAAGATTGCACAAAGGAGGTATAGCTCATCTTCCTAAATAGATCTAGGTTTTGCTTGAGCTTGCTTCTATTCCTTTGTAAGAATCTTTTTCTACTTAGTGGATGCCTGGTCGGTTGATGACCTCCAGTTTTTCCCAATGGTGGGTTTCTGGGTGAACAAAATCTGGTTTGCATATCTGTAATTTTTCTGGGTTTCTGTTCTTGGTGGTTGACTAGTCATCTATATCTGCTGTTTGCTGTTTGCTGTTTACTTGATAATGATGACTTCACACACTTTCACCATAGTTGTTGCTAGCACAGGGGATGCCTAGATTGATGGGTCCTTCTGAGTGCCTAGGTTGTCACTAGTAATCTTCTAGGGCTACAGGTACTTTGTGGCATGCTCTGTGTGTTCTCTTGATTGTTGAGTTGTTGTGTCTTGTTTGTTTAGTTAAATTTACCCCTCGTCACCTAAGTATCAATTTCAACTCTTAAATTCAACGACTGTGTATTTCAATAAACCGACGTGGTTACTTTGGTTCTGTTCTCTTTTTAATACTCGCCAAATGACTTTTGGATTTCCGATGTAGTTATATCTAAACTGACGTTGATTAGTCAAATATGACGTCGCTATGTATATTAGAACTGACGTGGATATTTACTCCGTTTTGTTTACATAGGATTTTTTAACGCGGTTGTTAACTCTCAGTTTTCAATTAGGGTTGCAGAAATTGTCTTTCTGAAAGCAAATGGGTTTGCAGAATGATTCCTCACAAGACCAAGCATGGGTTTGCTACATCCTCCTGTGTAGCAAGGGTGAAACCAGCTTGAGAACCCGCGTGGGTGTTCCTGATGCTCGCAGAGACGGACTCAGGTGGTGGCTGTAGCTGGGAGTGGGCTTGAGGTTCAGAATGAGTAGGTGGTGTCTATTCATTCTGAACCTCAAGCCCACTCCCAGCTTCACCCCAAAGGCACAACCCACAACAGGTTCTAAGGCTGGTTCCACCTTGCTACACAGGAGTTTTGAAGTTGATCACTGTGGAAAAGGGGACTACAATGTAACCAGGAATCGAGGAGTGAGGGTTCACACTTTGTTGATTTTGATTTTGTTTTTCAGGAATCGAGGCTGTGCAGGAGCTTGAGAACAAGAGGAAGGAGAGGGCCCAGCTTGCATATGAGAGGAAGAAACCGTTTGTTGATTTTGATTTTGATTTTGTTTGCCACGATGTATTTGCCAAATTTGTGTTCATATTTAACACGAAGAGATTTGCATTTTAAGATGAAAATGTTGTTGAGGATTGAGAATTAAATTTTGTTTTGTGTTAAGAAAGATATTACCAAAATAAAAGAAAAATTAATTAATTTTAAAAAGCTATAAACATAAGACGGCGGTTTACAGAGAGGGCAGACGTATAAATTGAAAAAATACGACCGTAATTTGAACTTAGGACGTGGTAAATAAAAACGACAGTAGTGTTGTAGGTACCGTCGTAGTATACTCCAAAATAATAAGTCGGCGGTTTACAGAGAATGCACTGTCGTAGTATACAGACGTTGATTCCACTATATTATACGATGTGGATTAAGAACAGTTGGTCGTGTTTAGTTAGGAGTTAACACGGCAGGTTTTTTGGTGAACTGTCGTCTTTATTTTCTACGTCAGTGTATTCATACCTACTGTCGTTGTTTTTTGGTCAGATTTTAACACTGAAGAAATCCTTTTTTAAAAACGACGGTTTTTTATTTGTACGCGTCGTCTTTTAAAAATATTGAACAGTAAATCACTTATCCACGACGGTTTTTTTTTATACCGTCGTCTATTTAAATACAACAACGGTTTTATGTTATGCCGTCGTCTTTTTCTGGTCGTCTTTTTCCATTTTTGTAGTAGTTTGCATTTCCACTTGGTTCACTTCTTTATATTCTTACCCTTTTAAGAAATTTTTGTTCATAATTAAGAAAATTTGAGAAGATCTCTTCATGCCCCTATTTAGGATGGTCTTCCACTTATCTTGATAAGTACGTGGGGAGTTTCATTAGAGACTCATCTTTCTTAATACAATTACTAATCATTTACTAAGAGTATCTCTAGTGGGGGTTGTATAATGAGGTGTATGTTAAATATACACATTTTGTGATCGGAATCACCTTTAATGGACAGGTGTAAATGATTGTAAATTTGCATCACAACCATGCGATGCAAATTTAGATGCACATGTGCATCTTTTTTTACATCCCTTGCAAGTGGGGCCTACATGATAAAATGTGAGAAAAGGTGGAAAACAAATGAGCAAAAAGGTTGAATGTAAACCCACTTCCACAAGACGCACGGCTAGAGTAGTTGCTAGACAAAACTTCATACTTAATTTGTAACCACATAAAATAAAATAATTCATTGTTGCTTATTATGCTTGTACAGTGAGACTCATAATTAATCAATTAATCAATAGGTAATATATATATATATATATATATATATATATATATATATATAATAAACCTAACACACACAAAATTAATTTTACAAAGTTAACACAAAATAAAATTTTAACACAAAAACGAAATAAGACAAAAAAAAAAATTCAATTATACATCTTTAGATTTACATCTTCCCCATTGGAGCAAAAACCACATTTACAACCCCCGGAAGTGTAAAGGGGATGTAAAAGTGCCTTTTTCAGAAAACACACATTCCTAGAGAACATCCTTTACATTTTCTATCCAAAAAAATAAAAAACTTTACCTTTTCTAGTGTACATGAAACATCAATTCATTTTTTTTCTTATAAATTTTGGCTACTTCTTCTCATTGTTAATGGATTAAAATGGTTCAGTTTTTTTTTCTTCTTCTTTTGTAATGGATAATAAATGCTGTCAATTCTTTTTCTTTCATGGAGAAGTTTATCATATGATTGCTAATTTACCTTAAAATTCATACTTCAATGAAATTCACTATTTTCAAATCCTGAGTTCGTCCCTGATCATGAGATCGAAGATAGATAAACCTTGAAACTTTTAGCTTATAATTAACTTCTCACCCACCAAATTATTTTGATTACATTCACTTAACAAAATACAAAAATTAAAGTAGCAAGACAGCAACCCAACCCATCAAGTCCATCTACTCAAGCGGAATACCATCTTTGATGAATACTGACATTTGAATTTTGAAATGATAAAGTGCGGTTCTGCCCTTTTATTTTTTATTTTTTGCAAACTTCATTATGATGCTACTAAAAACCATTAACATTTTCAGTTTGGGTAGCGGTGTGGTGTTGTTGATGACCTTTTTCATTCCCTGCTCCTTCTTGGGAATGAAGCAGGAAAAGAGAGGAGGCTGAGTTAACACAATGCCCCAATTAGATCTCTGGCTCGTGAAAGGACTATTCAATTTTGGACAAAATTGAAAGTTGGATCATGTTGAAAATGGCAGGAGAGCATGGGTGGCGACCTGCTTCTGCTGGCATGATTCCTAGTTTGCGTAGGCATGCCACTATTAAGGATGAGACCAACCCAATAGACCTGGTATATGTGATGTAGAATGCTTTATTCCATGGATTTGCGCTTGTTCTGGACATCTGATTAAGCCATTGTGCTCCAAGGGGTATGGCTCAGATGAGTTCTTTTCTATGCCTCAATTAAGAGGACTTCAATATTCTTTCAATTGTGCGTCTATGGCTTGGGAGGTATGAATGATAGCTAGCCAAACAAAAAAACCAATGTTGTGGTCAATGTTCCCTTGATTGGGTTCAAAAACCTAATTCGGGCCGAAGATAACCATAGATTAGGTTAAGACTTAGTTAATTTGGGCCTAAGTAAACCCTTGTGTTCAGGCTAAGAAAGCCCTATTCGGACCTAAAAACCTTTGTTTTGGGCCTGTTCATCTGTCCAACAATGAACAGTTATATTACTCTAAAAAGTAAAGATTCAAATATAAAGTGCATGAAAGTAAATTACTGGAAAGTAAGGTGCGAGAAAGATAAATGGCAGGAATGTAAAGTGCCAGTAAGGTAAATTGCAGAGGAAGTAAAGTTCCAGAAACTGGAGATTTCTCTATCCAGCCCAACCATGATAACAAGTTAAGACAAAAGCTAAAGATTTTACCATTTAGCTGTTTTAAAGAACAAGTTAGAGTAATGAAGAGATTGGAGATTTCTCTATCCAATCCGTTACAAGTTTTAGCTGTTTAGAAGGAAGCTAGCCTAATTGTTTAACAAAGATCATACCAAGAAGATGGCAGAGCTATAAAAGATAAGCGCATGAGTTTTTAATTGGTTATCTGGGTAGCAGGTTGGCCTACCCTCTTAAGTTGATTCACAAGTACGAGAAAAAATATCTTAGATGAAGATACTGGTTTCAAGGGATGTTCCTTTGATTTGCTATCTTGTTGTAGCTGGAAAACCAGTCGGAAGACGGCTCCTCTTGGTTTTGGCGTCAGTCAGCCAACTTGCTTTCTTGCTAAGAGAGATGACAATGTGGAATCTCCCTTGAAGAATTAAATGGATCGTTCATATTAATAATAAAATTTTACATATATATATAGAGATAGAGAGAATCTCACCAATACCATTATTGATTAATATCATAGGGGGAAAATAGTGAAACAGGCAAGGTGTCCTTCAACTTGATATAAAAAAAAAAAAGATTCTTGGATTTTGATAGATCACACCGTCTTTGTTGACCCAAGAAAATCCAGAAGGCAAATACAAGGAAATTAATTCAAGAAGTTCCCATCGCTTTTGTTATTTTTCTTTCTCATTGACTTGCATGACTTATATATTAATATAAAAATAAAAAATAGTTAAATTCATGATGAACTCCGGATTATGTCACACGTACACATGGAATATGGATACGCAGTTCTGTTGTCGACCAGCATAGAGGAAGAAAAAAAAATCCATTTGGTTTTGTTTGAAAATTTTGGTGGAATATATTAAGTTTATCACCGAGAATTAAGGAAAACAATATTTGTGTGAAGACAAATAAAGAATATTTGTGTGAAGATAATATATTAAAATAGCATGCACATTGCATTGTCCTATTCCTATTTGTGCGAAGCTTCACAAAACTATTACTGGTGATCCTCAAAGATAATATATTATAATGTTGTTTATAATCCTTCAATTAATCAGTAACATAAAACAATTGTCTCGGAATGGACATTCAGTTGTTTATATAATCCATCTTTGACTCATATACTCAGGAGTTAAAATGTTGTTGCTCACAAGCTTGTATGCTTTGCTTAGATCATGATTCGTTTGGTTTGAAGAATCTTCTGATTTTATACCGGTTTATTAATTCAGGATTATATTGATTAGTAGTTTTCAATAAAATTACACTTTCTAAAATAAAAATAAAAAACTTCGTATGTTGGTAGCTAATATCACATCGAGTATGGGAGGGCGAAAGAACAATAACAAAAACGAACACGTACGTAGAGAGACATTAGTTTATCTCATGTACAAATAAAACAACTATAAATCCTTTGTATAAAAAATTTATAAAATGAATTAGGTTAAAGAAAAAATCTTTTGACAACATATTTACCGAAACGATGTCTAAGTGGAAGATATTTTGGTAAATTTTAAAAACAATGTCTAAGTGGAGAAATAACTGAATTCGCGGAGGCGATGAGAAGAAGACGAAGGGACAAAGAGTATTAGTTTTTGCGGCAGGTTAGGGAGGAGAGGAGGAGCCCGACCAGAAAAAAGAGATAGAGAAGGGGAGACAAAGAGAAGGAAGCTTTGTTAGTCATGGAGAGGAGAGGGGGGTCGTCTCCGGCAGGTTGGGGTGGCTGACGGGGTTGGATGGGTGGAAGTTTTTGTGGCTGTTGTTGGGTCTTTTGATTTCCTTCTTTTTTGTCTTTTGATCTTCTTCAATTATTAATACTAGTTTCCGCGCCACGAAGCTTTTTTTATAAAAAAAAATTAAATTTATTTTAGAATTAAAAAAAATAATGGGTAGTTGTGTTCCATAAAAATAGAATTCATTATCAGATTTTTCTTTTAATTTTAATTTTTTTTAAATATGAAAAGTGTGAATTTACCATATTATATAAAAAGTGTGAATTTACCATATTATCCTCATTTAATTAATAATTTCAATTCTTAATGTTTGCATTAACCAAAGGCATTTTTTGGTATTTTGAATGTTTCACCATTCTCTGCATTTTGCTTTATATTATTAATTATTATTGTTTTTAATTTTATTAAAGTCTAACATTGTTATGTTTGGGTTAAGTGAAAAGACACATGTCAAAAAGTTAGATAGGAGACAAGGAGTGGACGCACAAAATAGGGACAGAAGATCTCAACTTGTTAGGTTAGGGTTAAGTGAAAAGACACATGTCAAAAAATTAGATAGGAGGCAGGGAGTGGACAGACAAAATAGGGACAGAAGATTTGGACTCCTCAAAACATCACCCTTAACGTAAAACAAAACAAAACAAAACTAGAAAATTCATAAACTTTTATTGCCTTCAAGTCTAATTGCCACAAAATTCCAAACAATAAAAGAACAAATTGAATCTCAGATTTATAAGGATTGTTGAACCATATGGCATAATAATGAGTCTTTTAAGCATCTTTAAGGGAGTATGTAAAGTAAGTAATTAAAATTGTACATTTACAATCTAAGTGACATATTGCCTACTTATTTGTCTCATGACAAAAGTTGATCACTCTAATAAACTAGGCGATGCAACAAGGTATAGTTTTAGTGACTCCCAACAAAAAGTTCCAACCCATTGCTTATCATTAAATATCATATTTATAACAAAAGCGAACAAGACATATTTTACCTACTTGAATATCTACTCTCTTTGAGAATAAAAATGCTTTTGTGTCTAGACAAATAAGATTTGCCTACTCCATCGAAGATGCTCATTCTAATGAGAAGCTGCAAACCAGTTACACAAGTAGTCGCTAAATCCACACAAGTTGTAGGATGTACCTTGTTGTTGTTGGATGATGTTATGGCTAGGTGGGCTAGCAATGGGTCGTGTCGTGTCAGGTTCGTGTTGTGTCAGGATTATATACGTGTTAAGAATGCTCAACCCAATCCTACCCGTTTAATAAACGTGTCATTTACAAGTTGACCCGTTAATTTCCCGTGTGGGTTAAAAGTCATGTCATGTTAAGTGGTAGCAAATAAAAAAACCAAAATTTTGCCAATTTTATCAAGTAATTGCATTTTTATTTTATTTTTTTATATAAAATAGTGATTGCATTTTGCCTCTCTCTCTCTCTCTCTCTCTCTCTCTCTCTCTCTCTCTCTCTCTCTCTCTATATGAAGATTGAGAAAGAGAAATAAAAGGAATTTAAAAAATGAATAAAATGAAGAAGAACAAACAAAGAAATGGGTTGCGGGTTAGCAGGTTATGTAGGTATTTTAGCGGCTTGGCGAGTTACATAGGTATTTTAACAGCTTGGCAAGTTGACCCATTTAATAAACAGGTTATATAGGTATTTTAGCGAGTTGGTGGGTTGACCCAAAACCCACTCGTTTATAAATGAGTCAATGGCGGTTTGACCTGAAAATGATCCAAAAATTTAATTATGCGGGTTGATCAGCTAATTTTCCATGCGGGTTTCGAATCGTGTATTGGGTCATGTTAGAACTTACCACCCCTAGCTAAAATACCATATAAATGAAGTCACATTTCCCAAGAAATTCATGAGAAAGCATGTGGTAGGTAGGAAGAACTAAAATATCGATGGTATCAGAAATATTAGTAGTCCAAAAACACGGAAATATCGATAAAAATTGAATAAAAACCACTGAAATTGTAAGAAAAACTTAGAAATTTTTATTGAAACTTTGGAGGATGTTTATTTAGTCAATTATCTCTTAGTTTATCACAAAAAATTAGAACAAAATGCATTGCATGATGGGTTTAACTTATTTAAGTTGATTATAGAGCGAGCTAACAGACATTGTGAGTGTAGAAAATATATAATAATTAATGAAAGAAGATTAAACATGTTGAGAGTATTTGTCCCACATTGAAAAGTTAAGGGACCTGGCCTGGGTTTATAAGGAGTTGGGCTATTCCCCCCATTGCCAATTGGTTTTGGCGTGGAACCTCAACTTCCTTCATGGTATCAGAGCAAGGCTTCACATGCTCCCACGTCACCCAATATGTGTTGTCCACGTGTTAGGCTTGAAAGTTCGCCACACGTGCGGGGGCGTGTTGAGAGTATTTGTCCCACATTGAAAAGTTAAGGGACCTGGCCTGGGTTTATAAGAAGTTGGGCTACTCCCCCCATTGCCAATTGGTTTTGGGGTGGAACCTCAACTTCCTTCAATACACACCATAATCATTTATATATAATGATTTACTGCAATATTTTATATTTTATACATTGCATGGTAAGATACATGAGTGACTTAATACCACATAAAGTTCCCATTTGCGTATTATCACAAAAACATAAGCAACAAGATGGTTAAGGCGTTGGAGGAGTGAAATGGTAGGGGTTTGAATCCCCTTTGCGTGTGTGCTTTGTGTATTTTTTTTCCTTTTTTCCATTACATCGATATCATGAAAATGATTGGAACCTACTCCACTTAATATGAGAGTTTGGGTGGGCATTGTGCTAGCTTTGGTGTGGGCTCGATTCATCCAACTTTGTCGGAGGACTGGAGAATGAGGAAAGGTGGGGGTTTTTTTTCATGGAGAGGTGGGGTTGGTTTGTCATTTATCATGGGCTTTTTGGGGTACAATTTATCATGCATTTCTTTGTTTTATTCATTGTAGTAAGGATACTTCGGGCTGAGTGACAAAAGCCCTATATCATAGTTCTAGATGGAAAAAGTCTCCCCATGGAATTTCACAATTAATTAAATTTAGTATATGTTTTTACTTCTATCTTCATGTAGTAACTAAAAAAATATGACAAGTTAATTAGGTGCTTGAAAATATTTCAACTTATGCGCAACAATAACAGTATACAATTACAATATACCAAGACATGAGATAAAACCTATTAGAGATATTCAAAACGCATCTTGAACAAACATCGTCATTATAAAATATAAAAAAAACCCCTTAAGTTGCAAAAAGATGTTTCTAAATATATTTAATAAGTTGAATGTTTAACCACAATGCATTTACTTAGTTGAACGTTTAACCATTTAAGCCTTAACATTTCCCCCTCTTTCTATTGTAAGCCTCTTGGCAAATGATTATGTTAGGATGACCACTGCTAGGCTTGTCCAAGTGTAGTTTTTGTTTTCCTGGTTTTTCTTGGGCTTCGGCTCTCCTTGTAATCAAAAAACAAAGGCCTCGAATCAAGAGAATATTCACACATATCTTCTTTTATTTCTTCCCATCTCATGCATACAAAACTTGAAAGAGTATTGCTAAACGAACCCTAAAATTGATTGAGTACACCCTATGATCTAAATACACCTTAGTATTTAAATTAAAATATAAAATTAACTAAGTACATGATATTTAACTACCAAAAATACCCCTGATACACCCTAATACACTCTAATACGCTCTATCACACAACACCTAACCCATTCAAGAGTCCAATTTTACTATTACCAAATGTCATGTGCCCGACATGTTTCCCTTCAATGTTTTGGACATGTGGCAAACCACTTAACCTTGGTAAATCGACCGCCCATCATCCCACCCACCCAGCCAACCCCGTCCTTTGTCCTCCGACTTAAGCCCTCTCGCATCCCACCCAACCCCACCACCACCGCCCTTCTCTATCTCTCTCTCTCTCTCTCTCTCTCTCTCTCTCTCTCTCTCTCTCTTCCAAATTATCTTATTTGCTCTAAAAGTAATTCACAATTCAATATATCCTTTTTGGTCATTTTATATTAGGGTAAATTAGTAATTCAATAAGTAGTTTGCTAGTAAGGTGTACTAAGTTAATTTTAGGGTTCGTTTAGCATCACTCAACTTGAAATCATGTAGATTTCCATACCTTCACTAAATAGAGTCTAGAAACAATACAAACTTAGGCCATGTTTGGCATGACTAGATATGATTGGGTTAAATAGTACTTGAAATCCCTGTTTCGTAAGGCAGATGATTAGCTTAAATGAGATTGTATAATGGGGAAAAAAACATTCGACTCGCTTGTCTAATACAGCGAGCCCGAAATGTAGTTCGCAAAATAGTGAGGGTGCTATTTTGAACACACGAGTCTTGCTAGATATCACCACCACCACCACGAGTCCACGACCGTCTTACCACCATCATCAAACTCATAACCAGCCACCACATACCCACTTTTGGGTTGATGGTTCGATTGGATATGCCCCTAGTCTGGTTGAGTGAGAAACCATCATCATCGCAGGCCGCACCCCAACTTTAAGAGAGCCAGATCCACTTATGGGTATGGGTATGGGTATGTGGTGGCTGCGAAACAAAATTCCAAATGAAATCTTAAATAGTGCGGCGTGAAGAGAGAGTGAAAAGGAGGGAAGGAAGAAGAAAAGAGAAAGGAAAGAATATGAAGAAAGAAAGAAAAAGAAATAGGGAATGCACAAGAAAAGAGGAAGAAATAAATAAAATAAAATAAAAAAAAACATGCCAGGGAAGGAAATGAAGTAAAAAAAAAGGCAGAGTAGTGAAGAGGAATAAAGAAAAAGAAAAAAAAAGAGATAAGTTTTAGCCTTTAAAACATATTAGAATTTTCTTTATTTTCTTTATATTTATTTTTAGGTCAAAATCTTTAATTAAAATTTAATATTAGAATTTTATTTGTTTTCTTTTTATTTATTTTTAGGTCAAAATCCTTAATTAAGATAATTATTTTTTAGTTCAACACAACACCAAACATATGTCTTGACTATTTTTACAATCTAGCTTCTTAGTCCGACGCAATACCAAATGCAGGTCAATACTTAATCCAGCTTAGGCCAATCCGAGCTAATTCAAGACAGTCCCAGGATTTAGTCCAGTCCATAACAGTCCGCTATACCAAACGACCCCTTAAAGGATTAATTCCCAATACATTACCACCATACCACATACCCAAAATCCAAGATTTTCTCAATAATCATCTCCATGTCCAATGCAAGTTTTCGAATCTCAAATACCTCAATATCAATCTATAAGAGCATCCACAATGAACTCCCCAAACCACCTCCTTACACAAATTTTAGGGAGGAATTGGAAAAATACAACTCCAACCATGATCCCTTTCCACCTCCCAAAATAGGGAGACCTCTAGGATAGAGAAATGACTCCTAGTGGCTCCTATAATTTAATTCTGCTTTATTTAATGAGTATTTCAAACCTTTAATTCATGATAATTATTTTTTATATTATTTTTTAATAGAGATTGACCAATTAAAATAGAATTATAGCATTTATGACTCCCTAAACTAGACACCATGATTGGAGTTTAAATTTTATAGAGAGCTCCTAAAATAACTTTTATATGTTTCTAGCTAAAATTTAACTAAAAAGTAGAGAGCATGATTGTGGATGCTCTAAGATAAGCCCAAAATCCCCTCGTGTTCAATATTCAGAAATCGTTGTAATAAATCAAATGAACTTATCAACTTATCGACTTATCAACTTATACAGAAGATACAACGATTTAGAGATAGGTTCTCATTTAAGGGATTTAGATAAGACCCTCACTATAGAATTCTTACCCAATCTACTATAATACATATCCAAGTCTAAGAAGGGAACAGTATTATTTCTCTCAAAAGAACAATTTCTATTAGGTATTATATTCAAAGAAATTAATTAGGAGCTTAATAACTCTAACCGTATAAAGATAATGTATTTACTTCTTATGATCCGCTTGGACACACGTTTACCATTTGAGTCCCGCATTTATTTGAATTTATTTTTGGATAAATCCTTATCGTCCATATCCAATCCAGAATTTGTATCCCAAAAGAAGACCAACACCGGCATACGGATAAATCCCTTTACAATAATTAATACTACTTGAAGAAAGAGTTTGCTTATATATATATTCTCTTCTATTCCTCACTCTATATCTCTCTCTCCCTGTCGCTGCTCACTCTCTGATACTTCTCTCTCTCTCTCTCTCTCTCTCTCTCTCTCTCTCTCTCTCTAGATCGAGATGGCTGACCAGACAGCTGAAGACAAGGCCATCTCCGGCCAACCCAAGAACACACTAATTGCAGACTTTGATCCGCCACAGAAACCCAAGAGAAACAAATTCGCCATTGCCTGCGCCATTTTGGCTTGCATGACATCAATTTTACTGGGCTACGGTAATTATCCTATTAGCACTCGAAATCGTTTTCTCTTACCTTTTTTAATCTTAACTCTGCAAGAAAAAAATTGTTGGTTTTGGAGTGTATGTGAACTGAGTGTGGTCACTTTTGTTTACAGATATTGGTGTGATGAGTGGGGCGAACCTCTTCATCCAAGAGGACCTCAAAATCAACGACGTCAAGATTCAAATACTTACCGGCACATTGAACATCTACTCTCTCATCGGCTCCGGCTTGGCCGGCAGAACCTCCGATTGGATCGGGCGCCGGTACACCGTCGTCCTCTCCGGAGCCATCTTCTTCGTCGGAGCTATCCTCATGGGCGTCGCCCCGAACTACGCCTTCCTTATGTTCGGCCGGTTCGTTGCTGGAATCGGTGTTGGCTACGGTCTCATGATCTCTCCGGTCTACACCGCCGAGATCTCTCCGACTTTGTCCCGTGGCTTCCTCACATCTTTCCCTGAGGTTTGTTTTCTTTCCTTATTTGTTTATTTACATTTTTTTTGTTTTTTTTTTAGCCCAAAACAAAACTAAGCAGGTTTCATGTGAAACAAAAGTAGGAAGTGTTTGTTTCCTCACTTGTGATATCATCACATTACACAACCTGGGAAGCACTTTTGGAGACGTCATGTGAAACAGCTTTTGATACCTGTGATGATGTTTATCCAGTTCTCCCCACCATATCCCCTTTGTTTGATTTTGATTTTGTACTTTTGAATTGGATGTGGTTGGAAACAACTTTTGACAACGTAAGATTTATTAAAGAGATGAGGTGAACCGGTTGTATGAGTTTTTTTGGCAAGTGCTTTATGACTTTCTGTGGTTTATAGGTGTGGAATTTATACTAATTTATTTGATTTATTTGGATAAATATGTACAGGTGTTTGTCAATCTTGGCATATTATTGGGGTACGTCTCCAACTACGCCTTCTCCAAGCTCCGACCTAACCTCGCTTGGAGGTTCATGCTCGGCATCGGCGCCCTTCCCGCCATTATTCTCGTCGTCGGCGTCTTAGCCATGCCAGAGTCGCCGCGTTGGCTCGTCATGCAGGGGCGACTTGGGGACGCCAAGCGCGTCCTCAACAAAATCTCAGCCTCCAAGGAAGAGGCTCAGTTGAGGCTAGATGACATCAAAGAAGCCGCAGGCATTGCCAAAGACCTAGACGACGACGTTGTTCCGGTCTCGAAGAAAAGCCGTGGTGAAGGCGTATGGAAAGACTTAATCTTGCACCCAACGCCAGCCGTTCGCCACATTTTGATCGCAGCCCTCGGCATCCACTTCTTCGAACAAGCTTCGGGCATAGACTCTGTCGTCCTGTACAGCCCCAGGATCTTCCAGAAGGCGGGGATCAAATCTTACGACCACAAGCTCCTTGCAACCGTGGCCGTTGGATTTGTCAAGACCATTGCCATCTTGGTCGCCACGTTTTTCCTTGATCGGTTCGGGCGGCGCCGGTTGCTTTTGACCAGCGTGGCTGGGATGGTATTTTCGCTCGTGTGCCTCGCGGTGGGCCTCACGATCATCGATGATCACCGCGAAAAGGTCCCGTGGGCCATCGCATTGTGCATCACCATGGTGTTATTGAACGTTGCGTTCTTCTCGATTGGGTTGGGGCCCATAACATGGGTTTATAGCTCTGAGATCTTCCCGCTGAGGCTACGCGCGCAAGGAGTTAGTATGGGAGTGGCCGTCAACAGGTTGACAAGTGGCGCCATATCCATGAGTTTTCTCTCACTGTACAAGGCCATTACGATTGGTGGGGCCTTCTTTCTCTACGCGGGGATTGCTGCGGTGAGTTGGGTCTTCTTTTACACGATGCTCCCCGAAACCAGGGGAAGAACCCTTGAAGACATGGAGATGCTGTTTGGTAAATATCACAGGTGGAGAGAAGCGAAGGTCGTGCCCAAGCAGAGCAAGCAAGGCGATGGTGACGAAAACAAAAGTCAAGTCAAATAGGATTTACAGTCCAGTCCACTAGGGTTTACTATGGATTTTTATTATTACTAGTAGGATTTAAATACTCTTCTTTTTATTTTAGTATAAATGTTTTTATATATTTTTATTCGATAGGATTTTCTAATGTGTTTTTCCCTTGTAATAATTTATGGTTAGATTGGTTTTAGTTTCACACATCTGTCGAAAAACAAATTAAAGGCAATTGCTTGGTATTGGCATCAAAAGAAAACTCTGTTGGTCTCAACACAATCCTGAATTCTAGATACACGAAGATTGATCGGGACAGCCTGAACTGCTTCCTGGAGCATACCAAAACTCTGTTGTGCTAATTAGTAACTTTACTGTAGAGATAGAAGACCCAAATACATGACTTCGATGGAGCATACCAATAGTAGAAAGCGTCTGACATCAGAAAAGTCAAATAATTAAACAAGATTTAACTAAATATGTTACATTGTTGCATATCAATAGTAGAAAGCGTCTGACATCAAACCACCATTGACTTTAATATCAAAGTAAGTAGCATACCAATAATAGAAAGCGTCTGACATCATCCAAATACATGACTTTTCTGATATTGCAATAAATGGCTCAAAAAGCTTGCAATCTTTTCAGGCTCATAATTAAAACTCATTTCCAATTACATGAACAGAGCCGACGAGGGCACATGAGGGACTAGGTGAAGGACGATATTGGGTTCGGAGAGGATTTTTTTAGATGAATGGATCTTTTTTAGGCTATATCATTTTAAAAAAAATATATATTATTTTTATTCAATAGTATGTGAGAATTATGTGTATAATACGTGAATTTTGTATGTCTTATTGAAATTTTTGTAAAAAATAGGTGTATTAAACATGAGAAATACGTGCGTACGTACGTATATAATACATTATTAAATGTGAAGGTGCTAGAATCTTTATACGGGTAATAACTATGGAAATGTAAAAAATGAAAAAGGAACAATAGATACTCGAATAATGGTCTAAGAATCAAATCTAACATTTATAAACATAAAATTGATCACAAAGGCAAAGAACAATAGAAAAATGACTTGGTTGTGGGTCCTTGAAATCCAATCACGTTAAAGTGAGAAGGGATGGCTTGATGGTTTCGGATTTGGGTCATTAAATTTTCTTTTGTTTCTAAAAAAATTCAATATTTGAATCTAAATCAAGAGATGAAATAGATAACCAATAAAAATTAGAGTGAATCTTGAACGGCATGTGTTCTTGATTTTTGTCGCAACCCCGGGGTTGAAGGTAGTTGTGAACAACAATGGATGAAGAACATGTTCTTGGTTTTCTGAGAGAGAGAGTATCTTTTGGTTGGAATGATTTTTTTTCTTTTTTACATTTTTTGTTTTTGTTTAAGTTAAATTAATATTTGTAAAGTAAAAATAATAAAATAATGACATACTGATATTTAAAATAGTTTTTTCTCAATCCTTAGATTAGATCTAAGGGTAAGTGATCAAAATTTCATTCGACTCTAGGTCCAGGAGAACAAGATTGTTCAAGAATTGCTAAGGAAAAAGGAAACCACTATTCTTTCAATCAAGGTCTAAAATATCGATGGTATCGGAAATATCGGAAATCCAAAAACACGGAAATGTCGATGGAAATATCGGGATATTATCGGTATCAGTAAAACTTGAATAAAAACCACGGAAATTGTAAGAAAAACTTGGAAATTTTTATTGAAACTTTGCAGGATGTTTATTTAGTCAATTATCTATTAGTTTATCACAAAAAAATTGGAAGGAAATGCATTGCATAATGGATTTAATTGATTTAAGTTGATTATATAACGAGCTGGCAAACATAGTAAGTGTTGAAAATATGTAGTAATTAATGAAAGAAGATTAAACACACCATAATCATTTATATATAATGAATTACTACAATATTTTAATTATATTTTCTCGCCTATTTACTACGGCGACGAAGAATCAAATTATCACTATATTTATTCCCTTTTCTACTTCTTCTTCCAAGTGCAGGATAACCCCAAGGGGTTGCGGGTTTTTTTCTACCAATTGGGGCCCACACTTTATACATTGCATGGTAAGATACATGAGTGACTTAGTACCACATAGAGGTCCTATGAGGTTCAAAATTTTCACTATCTTCATCATCTCTATGTGTAGAGTAAGTATATTGTAAAGAGTAGTCATCAAATGATACATTCCCAAAATGGTTTTGCATGTAATTGTTAACATGCCACCCATATGGATCCGAGATTGGTTGACGTTGTCCATAAGGAAAATCATTTGAAGATTAAGTCTCGGATTCTTTCCATGAGTCACTTGATTCCATCTCAACAGGAATGGGATATGAAGGGTAGGGAAATGGTTTGTTATGAGTATAACCATAGTTACTACTCATCTCATGTGAAAATTTGTTTCTTGCAAAAAGAATTCAAAACAAAACCATGTATATATATATATATATATATATATATATATATTAGCATATTTTCACAAAAACATAAGTGATATGGTGGTTAAGGTGTTGAAGGAGTAAAATGGTTTTCACAAAAACCATGTATATAAATATTTTTGGGTTTCGTATCGCGATATTATCGGGATATTATCGATAATATCGCCATATATTTCCCAAATCATTCATAAAAATATTGATATTATCATCCCCGATATTATCGGGATAATATCGATAAAAATATCGATATATTGACGATAACACTATCGTTTGTTGCGAAAATATCGGCCTCCCAAAAATCTGATATTAATCCCCCAAAAATCCGATATTATCAGGATAATATCGGAGATAATATCGACATTTAATACCATGATTGAAACCTCATCAGTCTTTTCTTACTTTTCTGTTATTTTTTCAAATAATTTAAATAAAGATAAAAGGTAACATGTTTTATCATTAAATATATATGTGGGACTCAAATTGCTTCCACGAAGTCCAAATAATCATTACTGCCGAAAATATTTCCCGACTTGAGGAGTGGGTTGGAGAGAAGCGTAAGTTGACTATTGTGGAACAACTGTTTTAGGGCTCGTTTGGGAGTGCTTCTTCCCGAAGCGCTTATGCCAGTAGTGCTTATGACATAAGTGCTTCTACAAAGAAGCAGTTTATCGTTTGGATGTCACATTTAAAAGTGCTTTTACACTACATAAAAGTGCTTTAGATATTTTGTTGAGTGTTTGGCTAACATAGTAAAAACGCTTTTAAAAGTACTTTAAAAAAATTTAAAGAATCTCAAAATATTATAATAAACATAGGAAATAAAAACCAGATATCTCTATATGGTAGTGTCTACAGTATTGTTCCTAAGATCCAGCACTATGGGTGTATAGTTGATCTCCTAAGTCGAGCCGGACACTTAGACCAGGCAATGAAGTTTACTAAAAGCATGCCTATCAAACTAGATATCTCTATATGGAGTTCCTTGTTGAGAGCATGTGGAAGCCATCAGAATCTAGAATTAGCAGAGAAAGTATTTCAATAGCTCATAAAGATAGACCCTCTAAATGATCCTGCTTATGCTCTTATTTCAAATATACATGCAAAAGCAGGTAGGTGGGATGATGTGAGCCGGGCAAGCAAGAAGTTGCATGAACTAGGGTGGGGAAGCAACCAGGGTGTTGTCTTATAGAACAAAAATGGAGCTGTGCATGAATTTACAGCTTGGGATTTCTCAAACCCTCAATCTGCGGAAATTTATGCTATATTGGATGAGATAAACAGGACCTAGTAGAAACATCATCTCATCATAGTGAAAGATTGGCTGTTGCTTTTGGTCTTTTAAACAACCCCCAAGAACTCCTCGTGTAGTTAATAATCTGCAGATTTGTAGAGATTGCCATTCAGCCATGAAACTAATATCTCAGGCCTATAACAGAGAAATTGTTATCAGGGATAATTACAGATTCCATCGGTTTGTAGATGGAAATTGCTGAAATGGAAACGTTGGGTAAGTTAAAACCACCAAAATCTCGTTCCATTGCTTGGGTACTGCAAGACCATGAAAGCTGAAACACAGTTAACAAACGAGTGAATTTACAAAACGATCATCCATTGCTGCCAAGCGATGCACACAAACAACTCTTTGTAAAAAAAAGAAAGGGTATTTGGGCATTTAAAAAAATTAAATATGGGTATTTTCGGTATTTTAAAAGTTTCATTAAAGGGAGCCAAGTGCTTCCCTTGTTTTTGTCCTGCAGCGCTTTTAAGAAGAAGCACCTCTCAAGTGCTTCTTCCAAAACCACTCCAAGTGCTTTTGGATCTCACCCAAAGCGCTTTTGTAATTTTTGCCAAACACCATTTTTAAAAGACAGAAGCACTTTCATTCATTTAGAAGCGCTTTTCGCTGCTCCAAGAGCACTCCCAAACGAGCCTTTATGCTCATTGCACTTTCTTTATTTGTTTTTTCTTTTGTCCTTCTTTTCTTTGGGAATAGGATGAGAACAATCAGACATAATTTTCTTTCCATGTGCGTGGATTCTTTTGGCCTATTGTGTAAGTGTATTTTCAAAGTCTTCCTCTACATTGCCTGCTTAGACTTGGATTCTTGCTTCACTAGACTTAAAAGTCTTCCTTTTGGAAATTTCATTAGTCATCACCAAAAAGGAAATTTCCTTTGACTTTAGCGGAGAGAATAGTGTATTTGCTTGAAAATAATATATAGACTAATTTATTGCCAAGTTGATGGGAGTGGACCAGAATAATTTATTTGGAGATATAAATTTCAATGGCTATATGCTTAACTCGGTTTGTAGGCTAATAAGAAAAATATTAGCCACATCAAAAATCGTTTCTTCATTTAATTATTATCTTGAATTTTTTTATTGTTTATAGAAGTATTGTGTTCGTCTAATTTTTTTTAGCACAACTAGATGACTGATGAATGTTTTCAAACTTGACTAACTTTTTGTAAAGATGATATTTGATTCACGACCTAAAAAATAACTAGTCGAATCATTTTAATAATATTGTTAAATGGACCCCAACACTTTGTTAGCATTGTATTAACTTTTTTTTATATATATCCAGTGTCATATTACTGAATAATGGATTGTGCTGTAGTGTTTCTGATCTAAAAAAACTTTCAAACGACCTCTGAAATACTAACATAATATCACGTAAGTTAGGCTTAGCACACTAAAGCATTACATATATTTACATGGACCAAGAAAGAGAAGCAGTTGCCTGCAGAGAGTAATTAAGCTACATCATATTTTAGTTTAGCAATTGTACTAGCTGACTTGACTTGACTTGCAAAAAGCTACAAAACGATCCACGAAAATAATCACCCATTGTAGAAAGGCTACAACCAAGGTCTAAAATATCGATGGTATTGGAAATATCGGAAGTCCAAAAACACAGAAATGTCGATGGAAATATCGGGATATTATCGGTATCTGTAAAAAGTGAATAAAAACCACGGAAATTGTAAGAAAAACTTGGAAATTTTTATTGAAACTTTGCAGGATGCTTATTTAGTCAATTATCTATTAGTTTATCACAAAAAATTGGAAGGAAATGCATTGCATGATGGATTTAACTGATTTAAGTTGATTATATAACGAGCTGGCAAACACAGTAAGTGTAGAAAATACGTAGTAATTAATGAAAGAAGATTAAACACACCATAATCATTTATATATAATGAATTACTACAATATTTTACACTTTATACATTGCATGGTAAGATACATGAGTGACTTAGTACCACATAGAGTTCCTATGAGGTTCAAAATTTTCACTATCTTCATCATCTCTATGTGTAGAGTAAGTATATTGTGAAGAGTAGTCATCAAATGATAAATCCCCAAAATAGTTTTGCATTGTTAACATGCCACCCATATGGATCCGAGATTGGTTGACGTTGTCCATAAGCAAAATCATTTGAAGATTGAGTCTCGGATTCTGTCCATGAGTCACTTGATTCCATCCCAACAGGAATGGGATATGAAGGGTAGGGAAATGGTTGGTTATGAGTATAACCATAGTTACTACTCATCTCATGTGAAAACTTGTTTCTTGCAAAAAGAATTCAAAACAAAACCATGTATATATATAAATATTTTATTATATTTTCACAAAAACATAAGTGATATGGTGGTTAAGGTGTTGAAGGAGTAAAATGGTTTTCACAAAAACCATGTATATAAATATTTTTGGGTTTCGTATCGCGATATTATCAGGATATTATCGATAATATCGCCATATATTGCCCAAATCATTCATAAAAATGTTGATATTATCATCCCCGATATTATCGGGATAATATCAATAAAAATATCAATATATTGACGATAACACCATGGTTTGTTGCGAAAATATCGGCCCCCCAAAAATCTGATATTATCGGGATAATATCGACATTTAATACCATGCTTTCAATACATTTAACAAATAAAATACATAACTTATTGAACAAATAAAAAAAACAACTTATTCATAAATTAAATAAGCTCATAATTAAAATTTGCATGCATAAACAAAAATTAAAGTTTATTGTTGAAACTTCAAAACAAACAAAACGGAAATTGAAAATACTTAAAATTAAAAATAGCAGCTTTAGCTAACTGGTCGTTTTCCCTTCGCTTTTGCACTAGTCCTTATGCTTGAGCTCCCTCCAAGAGAAAATTGACTGGGCATAGAGGACGGTGAGGATGATGTTTGGCCATGAACACCTGCATAATTGTCCTCCAACCCTTTCCATCTCATTCCTCCAATTTCTGAGCAACGTTATCTTAAAAAAAAGGATTCTGGGTCAATATCTCATTTCTCGAAAGACCCATCTTTGTGGCTCTCACTGAAACGTGATTGGAGACGGATATTGGAATGGATATATACCAATTGACTAGCTCATGCAAAATTCAACTTGTTTCTCTTAACATTATGGATATAAGAATATGTACTTCAAATTCTTTCCATTGATGAACTTGATATCAGTTGAGCCAACACCTTTATCATTTGTAAATATATATATATATATATATATCGAAATTAAATGTATATGTTGCGTCGATTCAGCTGCACCAAAATGGATTCAGCTGCATCCTCAACTTGTAATACTCGCAAGTGCACGAGCCGTTCGGTAGTATAGCATATGTAAGTGCGAGGTCAATTCCACAGGGATTGGTGATTAAATAATACAATTCAGTTTTCCTACATAAAACAAAAAAACAAGAAAGAAAATAAATAAAACAAGAAAGAAAGAAAAGAAAATAACTCAAGCAGATAAGTTCCCATGTTCAATTAGATTAACGGATTGATTCTAGCTAAAGTATGATTAAGCCATGGTGTTTGGTCCTAACCTTGTATTCCTAATTCCCTAATTTGATCATCTGTTGTCTAACCTAAACTAAGCATTAGGAATCCATTAAGCATAGAAGAACATTTTAAACAACCAAGTATGTATCTAATCCCTGTTGTCGAATGTCCATACATACTCTTCCTATTCATAGTTCAATTAGAATTAAAACATGGTGTCTACTCTTAATTCAAACCAAGATAGCTAACATGCAAGCCTAAATGGTGATCAAGAGAAACTAAGAGAAACTAAGAGAATTTGAGGGAGAGAAGGGAGGGGAGCTCTAGAGAAGTGTTTGAGAGCTCCCCCCCTTGGGGGTGTTTTATGAAGCTTGAAGACTTCCCTATTTATAGGGCTAAGAGGGAGGAACATCATGATGAATTCCAACACCACCATTCCTCATTTAATACAATCCATAACTCACACTTCATCTTGTCTATGTTAGTGTGGTTGGAATCAATTCCATCCCATACTTCTTTTGTTGCACCTCAAGCTTTCTTCATATGGGATTTCAAAGGTGTTCAATTTGTGGCTGCCTTTTGCTGCCAACCGATGTGGGTTTTCTTTTGGTTGCTGGAAAAAACGATTCTTCTGAACCAGGCTTGGTGTAGGAAGGCCTGAGGTTTCAATATATATCCAATGGGGCTCAAATTTGAATATGTCATAATAGACACCCATTGGAACAACCTTTATGAAGAATGTATTCCCATATGAGCAGTACAAGTATACGTTTTGGGCCTTTCAAGTTGACTGCCGAAAATAGACTGGAATTGACTTCATTGCAGTCAGCTTGTGGGCTTGTTTTGGGCTTGATCTTCCCTCCTAAAAAATCTGGAAAAATCTGGATCTTGAAGCTCTTTGAATTATCTTTCCAAGCATATGCAGCCCAGCTCAAGGAAAAATCGGAAAGCACTTCAAATGTGATATTTGGCCCAGTAACGCAGACGCTGCCGAATTTGACCTTGAGCTGCCAAAACTTGCATAACTTCCTCTAGGAGACTTGGAATCATGAATCGTAAAATACTCCAGAAACTAGACTTCCCCATCTTTCCAATGATGTATGGCTCGTTATCTGGTTCGTCTTGAGAAAGTACAGTCCAATTTGTGAAGTTGACTGATCTGCAGACACCTGTTTTGAGCTAACTTGTCTCCAAAATGCATTTAATGAGTCTCAAGCTTATTACACTGAAACAAAAACAAAACTTATTAAAAGCACAAGTTTAACTCAAAAACATAACCAAATCATAAGTTAGAAAGATACCAAATGACATGTAATTATGCACCGATTAGTATACCTTTTTAGCGACCTCTACTAATTCTGATGTTTCTGCACCATATGTTGACCACAAATCAATGGGATCCATATCACTTATATGTCTTCATTAGGGCTTTTTCTAGCCACACCCCGTGGTGCTATTCGAATTAAATAAACTCTATCATAAAACATCAGTGTTAAGGCAGATGCAAGATAATGCATTCATCTTTTCCCACCTACGAAGCACAATTTCTTCAACCTCAGGAAAATGTTCGGCATATATTCCACTTACCATACTATCTTTTATTTCGCCAAGCATATTATCCATCCTTTCATAAATTTCACCCATCTTTTGCCCATCACCATCAACAAATTTTACCACCAAATAAATTGGAGCGCTTTGTAAAATCTAATGTTGCCGCAACATGTTCCCAGAAATTATCATCTTGCACGGTATTTTGAATCAGAGTAGCTAAATTCCTTTTGCCTTCATATAAATTTTTCAAAAAATCTTTCCATGCTTTTTGAATAACAATAGTTTGTAGTCTTCTCTACAATCAACTAGCCTCTTGAACAAGATATAATGTGACGCAAATCTTGTTTTAGCTACTTTCAGTAACTTCAAATGTGACACACTTTTAAAAAATTTCAAAGTATGTGTATGGTTTATAAAAAAAAAATTGAAAATTAATTTTCTGGATTTATAAATATTTGTAGGCTGCTCAATTTTTTGTGCAAGATCTTTAAAAATGAGATTTAAGGTATGAACAACACATGAAGATCAAAAAATATGCTCGTGTACCTTTTCAATCTCTCTCCCAGCTACGACACAATTACTTGCACTGTTGATTATTACTTTGAGAATATTATTGGGAATCACTTCTTCAATTGCTTCAAGCAAGAGGCTTGCAATCTCTTGCTTGATTTTTTAGTTATTTTAAAGATTTTTTTTTTTCCTTTTCTTTTTTGTCTACATGGAAGTCCATGTCATTAAAAAAATAGGTCACACTTTTGCCACATCAGAATTTAACAGATTAACTAACGGTTTGGCTAACAAATAAGGGGGTAAATTATAGGATTTCCGGGAGTTTGAGTATGCACTCGTAAATGTCTCTAAAATTGGGTATGAACTTGAAAATGACCCTATAGTTAGGGGGGTTTTATGTAGTTTTTCCTTAAAACAATGTCTTCTTTCTGTTTAAAACAATGTTGTAAGTTCGAATTTTTTCATTTATAAAAGCTTGTGTTATGGTTTGGCTCCCCACACATACAATGCCCTGAGGACCATTAATAGTGACACAGAAAAGCGTTTAGGATGAAAACTGATCCTGGTAATTTGTTGCATACTATGAGTGTGAAGGTTTTCCTTAATTATCGAGTATACCTCAAAACAAAAGCTGATGACCTATATATGAATCCAAACTGACCTTCTAAGAGGGTTGAAATGCAATAAATATGGTCTAAATCATATGTGATACAAAAACCAAACTATCTAGAATATTCGATCTTCTTATTGTAGTTATCCTCCAGCCAAACAATATGGGTAGAATATTTTCAGATATATTTCATTCTCCGAAAGGAGGTATTTATAATACAGGTTACAAACCCTAGTAGGGTTTAATTAGGAAATAAGTGGATTCCTAATTACATAATATCTATACAAAAGGAAAAATAAATAAAACCCAAATAGAATAGGATATATTCTACTCGCCAACACTCCCCCTCAAGTTGGAGCAAAGACGTCACGCATGCCCAACTTGTCAAGCGAGTTGAGAAAGATACTTGTGGAAATAGCTTTCGTAAGAACATCAGCTAATTGATACTCTGAACGGATGAAGGGGAAGGACACAATCTCCGCATCCAACTTTTCTTTAATGAAATTTCGATCAACCTCCACATGTTTTGTACGATCATGTTGTACAGGATTATGAGCAATTGCAATCGCAGCCGTATTGTCACAATATAAACCCATGGGTTTATTAGGCCCAAAACCAAGGTCTTTCAACAATCTCCTCAACCATAGTAACCCAGATACACCATGGGCCATTCCCCGATACTCGGCCTCAGCACTAGATCTAGACATCACCTTTTGTTTTTTGCTCCTCTACGTAACAAGATTGCCACCCACAAACATAAAATACCCAGATGTCGAACGCCTATCTGTGGCTGAACCTGCCCAATCAGCATCTGTATACCCTTCTACATTCGTATGGCCATACTTGGAGAAAATTAACCCCTTGCCAGGAGTTACTTTCAGATACCTTAAAATACGAGTCACAACCCCATATGATCCACACTAGGAGAGTGCATAAACTGACTCACTATATTTACAGCATACGCAATGTCCGGACGGGTATGAGCTAAATAAATCAATTTCCCCACAAGCCGTTGATAACGTTCTTTATCAGTCGGAACTTGATCGGGATATATCCCCAACTTATGATTCTGCTCACTAGGGGTATCAATTGGTTTACAATCCAACATTCCAGTTTCTGCAAGTAAATCCAAAACATACTTTCTTTGGGATAGAAAAATACCATGTTTAGATCTGGCAACTTCAATCCCAAGAAAATACTTTAAATCACCTAATGATTTCATCTCGAACTCAGAAGCTAGATACTTCTGAAGACTCTGTATCTCTACATGATCATCTCCAGTCACAATCATATCATCAACATAAATAATTAAAGCCGTCAATTTACCTTTATGACGCTTCAGAAACAAAGTATGATCAGAGTTACTTTGCAAATACCCAAACTTCTTCATCATGGATGCAGCAAATCTTCCAAACCATGCTCTTGGAGACTGCTTTAATCCATACAAGGATTTCCTTAGCTTGCACACCACACCCTCCTTAGAAGTCATAGGGATACCCGGCGGAGGATCCATATATATTTCTTCCTTGAGGTCACCATGGAGGAATGCATTTTTGACATCAAATTGTAGCAGCGGCCAGTCACGGTTAGCAGCTAAGGATAAGAGTACGCGTACAGTGTTGAGCTTAGCTACTGGAGCAAAAGTCTCTGTGTAATCCACTCCATATGTCTGAGTATACCATTTTGCTACCAATCTTGCCTTGTAACGGTCAATGGAACCATCAGCCTTGTGCTTCAAAGTAAACACCCATCTGCACCCAACTGCCTTTTTTCCTTTTGGTAAAGGAACTAACTCCCAAGTAGCATTCTTGTTCAAGGCTTCCATCTCAACATGCATTGCATCTACCCAGTTTTGATCAGATAGGCATCCTGCAACTTAGTTGGCACACATACACTAGATAATTGACACAAATATGATGCATATGACTTAGATAAACGATGAGTTGACATATAATGGTTAATGGGATATTTAGACTTGGCATGTATATCAGGAGAATATTGCACTTTAGGTTTCCCACGGGTAGTACGTGGGGGCAAAGAATAGCTAGGCACATCACTAGAAAGTACCTCATTATCACAACTTGATTGAGGCAATGGCAGGGCAGAGGGGGGTCTATTATCAATTTCATCTATACGAGAGTCGCCAATATCACTGTTATGTCCTTCTGAGAGAGGCTCGAAAAGACCAACAATTTCGTCTGGCGATCGGTCGTGGCTTTCCTCGCGACCGGTCGCGTCACTCGTATCGGTACTGTTGTCGCTCGTCGACGCGAGTGACCGATCGCTTTCTATGTGTGACCGGTCGTTTTCATCACAGAGTCGTTGGCGACCGGTCGCGTCTTCCCTGCGACCGGTCGCTTCCTGTTCGCCAGAAATTCCTTCTTCAGGTTCAAAAACTTCCATATTTTCCATATTTTCCACTCTGAAACTCTTCAATTCACTCCCCCTCTCCCCCTGAATTGAAGAGGAGTGAGAGACATAGTAGGGTACTTCTTCATGAAAAGTAACATCCAAAGTGACATGTACCTTCTGAGTAGGCGGGTGATAACACTTATAACCCTTCTGAGTAGTAGAATAACCAATGAAGACGCAACGGAGAGCACAAGGATCAAGTTTACTCCGTTGATGGGAGTATACATGAACATACGCAACACACCCAAACACCTTCGGAGGTAACTTAGAGACCGAAACCGGAGGAGTAAGAGCACATAACACATCAAGTGGAGTCTTGAAATCAAGAACCCGACTAGGAGTACGGTTAATCAAGTAGGCTGCGGCCAAGACACCATGTCCCCAAAGATGATGGGGAACAGACATATCCAACATAAGAGAGCGGGCAACTTCAAGTAACTGACGATTCTTCCTTTCAGACACGCCATTCTGTTGAGGAGTGAATGGTGTGGTAGTTTGGTGAATGATACCGTGATCACGAAAGAACTGATTCAATGTATGATTCACATATTCACCGCCATTATCGGTCTGAAAAACTTTAACATGAGCATGAAACTGAGTAGACACCATGGCACAAAAATCAGGGAGAATAAAGGCAACATCATGTTTATTCTTCATCAAATACACCCATGTTAAGCGAGTGCAGTCATCAATAAACGTAACAAACCAACGGAAACCATGAGAAGTCACACGAGCACGACCCCATACATCAAAATAGACTAACTCAAAAGGCAAGGCAGCTTTATTATTACTTAAGGGAAAAACAGTACGGTGACTCTTGGCCATTACACAAGTCTCACATTTGAAGCTAGACTCATCACATGAGCGGAATAAAGATGGAAACAGACGCTTAAGGTAGCCAAATGTCGGGTGTCCCAAGCGACGATGCCATAACCAAATTTGCTGTTTGTCTTTGACACTGCAACGTTGAACAGTATTAACGACACGATCACGAACTGGTGCAGAAGGTAATGTCAAATAATACAACCCCCCCTATCCGTTTACCATGCCCAATCACCTCCTGAGTCTTGAGATCCTGAAAAGAGCAATGGGTAGGATAGAAAGTAGCAGAAGCATTAAGTGTATCAAGTAAGCGACCAACAGATAACAAGTTACAATGGATATTGGGAACTAATAACGCATGAGACAAGGACAAAGTTGGGGTGAGAAAAATGGTGCCCTCGCCAGTAATTGGAGAGGGCAAACCATTAGCACTAGTTATGTATGGGTCACGGGTGTTACTAGACAACTCATCAAAAAATTTAGCATCATAAGTCATATGATCAGAAGCACCAGTGTCAATTATCCAAGTATTAGAGCCAGTACCTGGAATAGAGTCAGAAACACGCAAATTTGCAGAAGCAACAGCAGCACCAACAATGGAATTATCACCCATGATTGTAGCAGAAACTCAACAAATCACGCAGAGTATACAACAGATCATAGCACAGACACAAATATGGCAGATCCACGAAGACAACAGAGGCACAAACATAGTAGAGGCAGATGCACGAACACAGTAGAGGCACGCAGTAAAGGCACGAACACGACAGAGCACAAGGCACAAACACAGTAGAGGCAGATGCACGAACACAGTAGAGGCACAAACATGACAGAGCACACAGCGGAACACGGCAAAGGCACAGACACAAGAACCCTAAAAGAAATTAGGGCACACAGTAGAACACGGGTGGGCACAACACACATAGGTCACCAGAAAGTCGGCTCTGATACCAAGTCAAACAATATGGGTAGAATATTTTCAGATATATTTCATTCTCCGAAAGGAGGTATTTATAATACAGGTTACAAACCCTAGTAGGGTTTAATTAGGAAATAAGTGGAATCCTAATTACATAATATCTATACAAAAGGAAAAATAAATAAAACCCAAATAGAATAGGATATATTCTACTCGCCAACATATATGAATCCAAACTGACCTTCTAAGAGGGTTGAAATGCAATAAATATGGTCTAAATCATATGTGATACAAAAACCAAACTATCTAGAATATTCGATCTTCTTATTGTAGTTATCCTCCATGCTATAAAACTATGTATAAATCGGAATGTAACTTATTTATTTTGTACACTGAGGTACAAGTATTAAATGCACACAAACTAATTGACTTTTAATTCATTTCCATGCAAATTATTACAGGTGCTTTTCATTTCTCTCCATGCAATTTTGTGATTTTGATAGTTTCTTGCAATTTATAAGAAAAACATGTTTTGTTTTGTTTTTTTTTTAATAAAGGATAAGATATTTACAATATACTTTTATAACGTGTCAAAGTACTAGATTATTTCGTCAAAACGTCATATTGGCTCAATTTGTTGTGGGAACTTTTTATGCATGGTTTATTAGTCTTTTTTGAAACACAAGGGCGATAGTGTTTTATTGAATAGGAAAAAAGGGGTAACAAGTACAAAAATCGGGCACAAACCCTAGAGGATTAGGCGAGTACTCTACACCAAACGAAGCGTAGTGGTCGTCAGCTACGAAGTAGCCTACCTCCTTGACCGCAAGCGGGAGAAGGAACCTTGCCTCCGATAGAGTCCCCCCCCGTCCCCCTAGGAGCATGGCCGTAAAAAACTACAAGTTACACTCCTCATACAGAATATCAACTAGAAGATCTGGCGAGAAAATTGAAGAAAAATTAGTCAAACGTAATCAGTACGTTTTCATGTTCAAAATACACATAATACAAGTCTAAGCAGGATTGAAAACCAGGATGCATCTTTCGGAAAGTCTCATTAATGCTCATGACCAATTAAGTCCACGATTAATATGATTTGGAAAAGAATTAGGACTAAATTTTGGGCCGTCACTAGGACCAAGCTTGTCTACATGCAAAAGCCACTACCTTATTTCAGACAAACTTTTCAACTCCACCACATCTTTAGGTCATAAAAATAAATGCTATTATTTTAGGAACTCCACTTCCTGATTTGATTAATTTATGATGTTTTATTAGAGTATGTACGATGATGAGGGTCAATTCAATTTTATTTTAATAAATTGAATTTTTGACTTACAGTGGTAAAGTTCAGTTTAATTCAGAGATTAATATTTTATTTCAGAAATCAATAGTTCATATTAGAGGTCAATAAAATAAACTCTAAAATGAAATTCATTTCAATAAGCTGGCCCATCATAATAACTATACAACCTCTCTTTCACTAACACATGGACAATATTACCTTTTACAATAACCTGAAAAAGAGGTGCTCTGATGTGTTCTCATTTAATCTCAACTTCCAATTCTTCAGAAAAAAATGTTAATATAATATTGTCACCAACCAAAGAGAATTTTGTTATTAATTATATATATTCAAAATTGGTCTCTTTTTAAAGATCTCTTTGAAACCATTTTAATTGTATAATTCTTATCGTAAATAACTTTATTTATTTTATTTTATTCAATCATTTAAAAAGATATTTAAAGAAGTATAATTTTTAATTTGTAAGCTATTAAATTGCACCACTGCAAGTCAAACTGCAGTTCAGTTCAATAGCTGCCAAAAAAGTTCAATAAATTTAACTATTGAATTGAAATGAAATGAACTGTTGAACAATCATTGCGGATGCTATTAGAGGATTGCCTAATTTTGCAATAAAATTTTGACCTCTTCTGATAAATGAAGGTTATTATATATAAGGAAAATTAGGTTTTAGACATAGATAACTTTACTTATTAGTATTTAAGACATTTGCTATTTTGGTTTGGGTTTTAATACCTATAAAAGAATTGTTATTTTGGATTAGGTCAAAGAGTCACTAAAAGGACAATTACACCCTTTTCATTTTGGGTTTAGGGTTTAGGGTTCAGGGTTTAGGGTGGCAGGCCAGTGACAGGTGGCCGGCAGCAGAATTCCGACGGGGTTCCGGCGGTGGCCGGCGCGTGAGATTCCGGTGGTGGTGTGGTGATTGGCTAGATATTTTGTAAATTTGAAATAAAATATTGAAATTTGAAAATAATGGCATAATGGCATATGTTGTAATTTTAAAGTTCTTTAATTATATTTTGGTAAAAGCAGGTACTATATTTTGACTTTTGGCTTTATCCTAATTAGCTGAGATTGAATTCCTATTTACCTAAATAGTAAACTATATTGTGTGTGAAAACTAAAGCTCCCTTATATATATAATATATTAGAGATAAGAGATAAGTTTAATGAACAAAATTAAGTGATTTCCTCCTCAAATAACTCTTCCAAGGACACACTTAGTCCAAAAGTCCGTTGTGAAGTTGCGAGATCGTTGCTTTTTTTTGTTGGCTGATTGAGTTTGCAACTTTTCGTTTATAGATTGATTGGCCATGCCATCCGATGAATGTTGATTATCATTGTCATCATTCAAACACTGGTTGTTACGATTCAAATCTCCAACCAAAAGATTGAAGAAATCACCATTTTGAGAATCCATTTAACCATAGAAAAGAGACCCAACAAAAAACACTCTAGCAAGCGAATGAACATCCAATCTAAATAGCTAAATTCCAACGGTGAAAAGAATTCCAAGAGTTGTTGGTCTTTGGTTGAAAATGCTTGCTTATGAAGTAGCGGCAGATTATGTAGATGAGTACGTACGAATCGGAGAAAGCACTGCAATAGAAAGCATTAAAAAAGTTTGTTAAGGCAATTATTGCAATATTTGGCGAAGAGTACTTAAGGTCACCAAATAGCAATGACATAAAAAGATTGCTTATGATCGGCGAACAACGTGGATTTCATGGGATGTTAGGAAGCATTGACTGCATGCATTGCAAATGGAAGAATTACCCTACTAAGTGACATGGTATGTATTCTAACGTTCATGAACCAACAATTATTTTAGAAGCTGTGGCATCATATGATTTGTGGATATGGCATGCATTCTTTGGATTACCGGGATCTCATAACGATATCAATGTGTTGGAACGATATCTACTGTCTTTGGTGAACTTGTGGAAGGACGTGCTCCACCAGTCAATTATTCTGTTAATGGTCACAATTATACGATGGGATATTATCTTTTCGATGGTATATATCCACCATGGTCAACATTTGTTAAAACAATTCCATCACCACAAGGAAATAAGAAAAAGCTATTTGCTACAAGTCAAGAGGCTGTAAGGAAGGATGTAGAGCGAGCTTTTGGTGTTCTCTAAGCACGTTTTGGGATCAAGATACGCTTAATGATATTATGACTGCATGCATAATAATGCATAACATGATAATTGAGGATGGGCGAAATTCTGGAGATTTTGACTATAACTAAGATAGAGTGGATGAGATTCCGCTTATATCAGTGTCACATGATCGTACTGTTAGGATTGGATAGTGCTAGAATAGAAATCTTCACAACTCAAATAACAGTATAAGCAAAAAAATAAAGAACACCAGGAATTAACGTGGTTCGGCGATGCCTACGTCCATGGGGCAACAATATAAATTTCTTCCACTATAACAAAATAATGGGTACAACAAGACAGATCTTACCAAGCCAATGCCTAGGGCTTGATGATAAACACAGGGAAAATACAATGACACCACACTATACTCTCCTGTTGTTTTTTTTTCTTCACTCACACACTTTGAGTGGTACACAATTAACTCTCTTACTCTCACAGAATTGGAGTGGAATAATGATGGCTGTTTGGATGGTGTTCTCTCACTTCTCTCTCTTGCTCTCGGCTTCTCCAACTCTCTCTAGCTCTTCAGTGCACTGCCTTTTCTAAACTCTCTCTATCTCACCCGCATGCACACTTGCATGCCCTTTTATATTTGAGAAAGGAAAAACCTGGAAGCCTTTAGATTTTCCTTCCAACGGATGGCAGCACCAATTGCTAGAGACATCATCATTTGCTAAAGACATCATCATATCATGTTGGTTTCATCATTGTGTTGGTTATTTTCTTTTGACCAGCGAAAGAATGTTTTTCCATCATGGGCTGGACCCATGGTAATATGTCAACACGTACACCTGAGTTGTTTGACTTCATTCAAGCCCATTATCGTATTAGAGATAGAGAGATTCATTCCCAACTGCAATTAGATCTTATTGTACACTTGTGGCAGCTGCATGCGGGAGACTAGGAAACTAGTAATTTTAATTTATATTATTACTATGTAATTTGAAAGGAATTAATTGTAAGTTTATTTGTTATTCAATTTTGATATTCTATGATTGTTGTGTTTCGCAAAGCACCTACAGCTACGGCAAAAAGAATATTTGTTGCAAAGCACCTACAGCTACGGCAAAGAATAGAAAAGATGGTGCATGTAGAAAGGTGATTAAAAATATAAAATGCAGAAAAAAGATGATAAAATTAAAGATATCATTAAATAAATGTTTAAAATAATAATAAAATATGGTAGCATTTAATTATAGGAAGTCATTAGGAGCTCTGTCTCTCTCCTCAGATTTAGGAGCTCCTAGAGATCTCCTTATTTTAGGAGCTAAATAGGGAGCATGATTTGAGGTGAGTTTTTTCAATTCCTCCTCAAATTTTAATTAAGGAGGTGGTTCAGGGAGCCCATTATGGATGCTCTAACTTGGGCAAAAAGATAAAAAAAAAAGAATGGTGGCGGGATAATCTCTAGGGCTTTGATAGATGTACCAACAAAGAAAGAGACTCATGATATAATGCAGCACCCGAATGTCATAATTGGCCTTGATGAAATTTTGACACGTATGTCTTAAACTGATGAATTAGGTTACATGCATACATATGTGTGCCCTAAGAAAGAGTTCCACTTCAAGGTAATAAATGTGGTATTTTTTTGTGTTCGTACGAGGTCATACGTAGCCACAGTTTTTTGTTTGAGCATATAACATTGTTGTGATACAACATTCGGGGCATGTAATGATTTTACAGCCAAAATGTTTTGTTGCATGCTTGTTAAAATTGAAAACTCTTAACAATTTTAATTAGTTTTTTTTATAAATTATTTGGGGTGATTTTGACAGTTTCTTGCAGTTTTGGGATGATGGTTGTTTTGAGAAGACTATCCCGATTAAGGAGTATTCAAAGAAAAATATAGGGTATTCGAAGATAAGTTAAAATATGTGAAAAAGTGCTTTTTTCGGAATGATAAAATATGTTTAAGCAGGAGCGTAGCCACATACAGGCCTGCAGTGGCCATGGCCCCAGAAGCTCCATGAAAAAGCCAATAACTCTTAAATACCTGCTGCAATATCAGTTAAAATATAAGGCTACTGGCCCCAAAGACAAACTATTAGCTCTGTCGCTGTGTATAAGATAACTTTTTTTTTTGTAAGAATATACAAGATACTTTTACAACGTGTCAAGTACCATATTATTTCTTCTTAATTAATTGTCTCCTTATATGTCATATTGGCTGACGTTCAATTTGTGGTGGGAACATTTTGGCTAACATCATATCTCACGAGAAAATTGAAGAAAAATTAGTCAAACTTAATCAATATGTTTTCATGCTCAAAATAGACATAATACAAGTCTAACACTGTGCCATTAATGCTCATGACCAATTAGGTCCACGATTCATAGGATTTGAAAAGGAATTAATTTTGGGTCGTCACTAAGACCAAGCTTGTCTACATACAAATGCCACTACCTTATTTTAGACAGCCTTTGGAACTCCACCACATCTTAGGTCATCAAAATAAAGGGTATTATTTTTGGAACTCCACCACATCTGATGTTTTATAAGAGGAATTGCCTAGTTTTTGCAATAAAATTTTGACCTCTTCTAATAAATGAAGGCTATTATCTAATATGTTAGAGATAAAGAGATAAGTTTAGTGAACAAAACCAAGTGATTTTCGTCTAAAATAACTCTTCCAAGGACACACTTAGTCCAAAAGACTTTTTAAATTTGAAGCAGACAGGAGATAACCCAAGTTGGTTAGAGGAGACTCAAATTTGAAATCCCTCCCGACAATTTAGATTAGATTAAAGTAAAATATCTTTGTATAAAAATAATTATTTAAATTTAAAAAATAAAATTGATGGCAGGATAATCTATAGGGCTCTGAAAAATGTACCAACAAATAAAGAGACTAAAAAAGGATTCTAGATCAATATCTCATTTCTCGAAAGACCCATCTTTGTGGCTTTCACTGAAACGTGATTGGAGACGGATATTGGTGTAACATCCCGACCCAAAATAAAAGGAATAGTGAATTAATTAATTTCAAGATTTATGAATTTACAATTTTGCCCTCGGAGTAGGGGTAATTTGGTCATTTTATTTCCGGAAGGAATTGGGGGCAGCGGGTTGTATTTTTATGTAGATCGTACCGAGATGAGTCCGTAGACACGTAGTGGGCTTGAATTGGAGTTGTAACAAGAAAGTTACGATCAAAATACCTTCAGTGGCATAATCGTAATTATTTCGGGATGGGATTTTAAATAAAAATCAGAAATTCTCTCATTTCTCTCTCTCTCTCCCTCCCGTGCGACCCAGCCCCTCCCCCTCCATTTTTTTCAGTTCAGCCGGTGGCTTCCAAGAGCCACCGCCGCCGTCACAGGCCACGGTTGGCCACGAGATCGGACCCAACTGAACCGCCGCCACTCCCTCTTCACTTCCTGACCGGTCTCAGCCCCTGGAAACGCCGGAATCTCGCCGGAAAACTGCCAAAAACGCGCTGGTTTTTGACAGAACTTCCAGCTGCTCGTTCTCCCTCATTTCTCCACCAAATTGGACGTGTAAGGTATGGATTTCCATCTATTTTTCCTGATCTAGCTGCTGGTTGAGTAGGATTGCATCAATTTTGAGCGTGGGTAGTTCGAATTTCGAATTTAGGTTTGGCCGGACTTCGGGTTGAATTTCCGGCCACTTCCGGCCACTTTTTGGCCATAGCCCAAGAACAAAAGTGACTCCAAATTAGGTGTATTACCTAGAGTAGGAGTCTTGGCCCGAGATTATGAGATTTTCCGGCGATGCGATATCGCTTTGGACACCCACGCGCTGCCAGCGCGTGCGGCGGCGCGTGGGCACTGTATCAGAGGGGCATTTTGTCCCAATGCGATCCCCTGGTTGTCACGAGCACGTACGATTTTACGGATCTCAATTTGGATAACGTTTGAACCCCGAACGGATTTTACATAATGTGTGATTTCCGGGTTCGATAGGTTAGAACCGTTGGATCGCTTCCAATTTAATATATATTGATCTAGGTTTTCCTAGGATCGTGTAGGAATTCGCGGATCGGGAATCGGAGCCCCGGATGTTCCGATTTAAATAGTTAAAGTTTGTGTTTTACGATAACAGTCCGATCGTGCGATCGCGAGCGATCTAACCGTCCAATTCGGACTAAACTTGCAGGACATGTATCCTAGATCTTGTGGAACCTATAGGAACTTTCGGATCGTAAAACGGAGGTTGTAAGGCCCGTGGGCCCGATTGACCAAATTTAGAAAGTTTGACCCTCGGTTGACCGTGAGTCTTCCGAGGTAGTTTCACACTTCGAAAAGTATTAGGATGACCTTGTAAACGAGTCTTAGTTGTTATTTGAGTTTTTTTGGATTATATTGGGAGTATGAGCTTGTTTATAATATCTTATGGGATTCTTGGATATTATTTGATAATTGAACTTATGAAATGAATAATTATGGGATACTCAATTTGTAGAGTTGTGAAAGTGAGTCTTGGGACTCGGTTATGATTATTAGGAAAAGAATGGGCATTGCTTTCAAATAAATGGCATGATTTTGAGATGGAAATGTTATGCATATGAATTAAATGGTTTATTGAAATGCACTTTATATGTAATAGTCGGAATTATTATTTTGTAAAGTATTTGTGATATATTTGTGGATTTGATATATTCGAGTGTCTTGGAGTTTATATATATAATATTTGAGAAAACACTATCTTTGGTACTTCCCCGGTTATGGGTTTTATGTTTGTGAGTCATTTGTCTACTATGAATGTGTATTTTGTTTTGAGAAAATTGAACTAAGGATGAGAATATTATTTATATAATATTTATATAAGGATTACGAACTCCACCATCATACGTACCTCCCCCGTGGATGATGATATTTGGAGACAGTGGATATGGACACTGGGATAATTGGAAATTGATATATGGATGTTTTGGATATACTATTCACACACGTGCCGGGTTTCGGGCGTGTGGGCTTTATTGGTCATGGATCCCGGAATTGTGGGATGCCGGAAAAATTGTGGACATGGTATGGATATGACGGAACCCGGGGCATACCTTAACGGGGTGCTGCTGTAGACCCTTAACGGGGTAGTCCGCGCGCGTAGGACGGTTCCAGGCGTACGGGTCTTGAGGATTCGTCCGTACGTGCTGGGTTAGAGTGTCAGTCCCCCAGTTGGACGACTCATCCCTAGCCACATGGACATTTGAGGGCCGGATAAGTGTGAGCTAGTCAACAATCCCCTGTTGGATTGTTTCCCCCAGTACATGATGTGCATCATCATATGTACCTCCTATTGGATATTGATATATGGAAATTATGGATATGGTCTGGATATGACGGAAACCCGGGGCATACCTTAACGGGGTGTCGCTGTAGACCCTTAATTGGGTAGTCTGCGCGCGTAGGACTGTTTCAGACGTACGGGTCTTGATTCTTCGTCCGTACGGGCTGGTTGAGTTTAGTCCCCCAGTTGGACGGCTCGTCCCTAGCCACATGGACATTTGAGGGCCGGATAAGTGTGAGCTAGTCAACAATCCCCAGTTGGATTGTTTCCCCTGGTACAAAATGATGGTGAGAGGTTGGTGTTATTATATTACATATATGTATATGTGGTTTTGATTCTAGTTTGAGATTTGTGAGGTTGTACATGTATAAACGTATAAGCCCTGGATTTGGGCAGTGTTGTATAGCATCATACGCCTTGGATAGGGTATGGTTGCTGGATTGAACTGTTATAAAGAAAGAGATTGAGAATGGGTTCATTGTGTTTTTGTCAGTCTTGGAATTTGTGATAGATCTGAAAGGTATAGTTGGTTCGGGGGTAAATAATTGTTTATTAACAGAGTAGTGACTATTGAGATGAGAACTACGTGTGGCTTGATCCCTTGTCCAAGGGTACGTAGGCAGCCTGGGGTCTCACCAGGTGCAGCCGCGGAATATTATTGCGTTTAAAAAGGTTTGATTGATTCTGAATGTAATCGGATTTTTGATGTGGTTAATGGATTTGAATCCGGTTAAATGATGGTTTGGGAGTAATCGTATAATTGTTTGAGATCATTAATTGTTTGGTTTATGCATTGTTCGACTTAAGAACTTTGCTGGTTTTGTTTCGAACCATTTGAAGGCCGGAGGCCGTTTATGTGAATTGCATGAGATTATATTGTGCGTGCTGCCTGTTGGGATTTTAAAAATGTGAACTTTGTGCAGGTTGAAATTTGGGGAATGTTCAATTTACAGGGGAGACTTCGTGCCCTTATTTCTTTTTGAGAAAAGAGGATGTAGTTTTAGTGAGTGGGCCTGACATCGGGGTGATGTCGGGGTTTCCACAGGATTCGTCTCGGGTTTCGAGGAATTCGGGGCGGGTCCTGTCAATTGGAATGCATATAAACCAATTGACTAGCTCATGCAAAATTCAGCTTGTTTCTCTTAACATTATGGATATAAGAATATGTACTTCAAATTATTCCCGTCAATGAACTTGATATCGGTTGAGCCAACACCTTTATCATTTGTAAATATATATATATATATATATATATATATATATATATATATATATATATATATATTGAAATTAAATGTATACCTTTTTAGCGACCTCTACTAATTTTGATGTTTCTCTGCACCATATGTTGACCACAAATCAATGGGATCCATATCACTTATATGTCTTCATTAGGGCTTTTTCTAGCCACACCCCTTGGTGCTATTCGACTTAAATAAACTCTATCATAAAACATCGGTGTTAAGGCAGATGCAAGATAATGCATAGGAATATTCATCTTTTCCCACCTACGAAGCACAATTTCTTCAACCTCAGGAAAATATTGGGCATATATTCCACTTGCCATACTATCTTTTATTTCGCCAAGCATACTATCCATCCTTTCATAAAATTTCACCCATCTTTTGCCCATCACCATCAACAAATTTTACCACCAAATAAATTGGCTTTGTAAAATCTAATATTGCCTCAACATGTTCCCAAAAATTATCATCTTGCACGGTATTTTGAATCAAAGTAGCTAAATTCCTTTTGCCTTCATATAAATTTTTCAGAAAATCTTTCCATGCTTTTTGAATAACAGTAGTTTGTAGTCTTTTCTACAATCAACTAGCCTCTTTAATAAGATATAATGTGACACAAATCTTGTTTTAGCTACTTTCAGTAACTTCAAATGTGACACACTTTTAAAAAAATTCAAAGCATGTGTATGGTTTATAATAAAAAAAATAACAATTAATTTTCTAGATTTATAAATATTTTTAAGACGCTCAATTTTTTGTGCAAGATCTTTAAAAATGAGATTTAAGGTATGAACAACACATGAAGACCAAAAAATATGCTCGTGTACCTTTTCAATCTCTCTCTCAGCTGCGACACAATTACTTGCATTGTCGATTATTGCTTTGAGAATATTATTGGGAATCACTTCTTCAATTGCTTCAAGCAAGAGGCTTGCAATCTCTTGCTTGATTTTTTAGTTATTTTAAAGATGATTTTTCTTTTCTTTTCTTTTTTCTCTACATGGAAGTCCATGTCATTAAAAAATAGGTTCTACGTTTGCCACATCAGTATTTAACAAATTAACTAACGGTTTGGCTAACAAAGGGGGTAAATTGTAGGGTTTCTGGGAGTTTGAGTATGTACTCGTAAATGTCTCTAAAATTGGGTATGAACTTGAAAATGACCCTATAGTTTAGGGGGTTTTATGTAGTTTTTCCTTAAAACAATGTCTTTTTTCTGTTTAAAACAATGTTGTAAGTTTGAATGTTTTTCATTTATAAAAGCTTGTGTTATGGTTTGGCTCCCCACACATACAATGCCATGAGGACCATTAATAGTGACACAGAAAAACATTTAGGACGAAAACTGAGCCTGATAATTTGTTGCATACTATGAGTACGAAGGTTTTCCTTAATTATCGGTGATAAGTATACCTCAAAACAAAAGCTGATGACCTATAGATGAATCCAAACTGACCTTCTAAGAGGGTTGAAATGCAATAAAGATGGTCTAAATCATATGTGATACAGAAACCAAACTGTCTAGAATATTCGTTCCAACCAAATCCATTTTCGCATCTTATGTTAATTAGTGTACTTTGGTTATTTTAGATTAAAGAAAAGTAAGTTGGTTTATGTGAGACCAAGACCCATTGATAATTTACGGAAACAATTGTTATAAACCGAAGATGGATTTTTTATATTACTTTTCCATGAACGGTTTTTTCTGAGTTTGGAAGGAATGAGATTTGAAAGGTTAAATTAATGCATCCATCTCGATCTTCTTAATGGAGCTTAATTTTGTTTTATTTTTTTTAATAAACGAAAAGATATTTACAATATACTTTTACAACGTGTCAAAGTACTAGATTATTTCGTCGAAATGTAATATTGGCCAACATTCAATTTGTTGTGGGAACTTTTTATGCATGGTTTATTAGTCTTAACATCATATCTCACGAGAAAATTGAAGAAAAATTAGTCAAACTTAATCAATACGTTTTCATGTTCAAAATACACATAACACAAGTCTAAGCAGGATTGAAAACCAGGATGCATCTTTCGAACACTGTGTCATTAATGCTCATGACCAATTAAGTCCACGATTAATATGATTTGGAAAAGAATTAGGACTAAATTTTGGGCTGTCACTGGGACCAAGCTTGTCTACATACAAAAACCACTACCTTATTTTAGACAAACTTTTGAACTCCACCGCATCTTTAGGTCAGGATAACAAACGCCAGATTTTTCTTACTAAATTATTATGTATTACAACCAGAAATATAATGTTACGAGTGATAGTGAGGATAACAATGATAATGGTGATAGTCGTGGTTAAAAACTCAAACTTTATCAAATGCAACATCTTTTCCTTTTCCACCAAGCTTCTCAGTACATAGTGCAAAAGATAACCCAACAAAAAATAAAAGAAGAAAAATGGGAAAAGATTGTGGATGAATCAATCTCACCTGCTGCAGACCATGATTAGCTTGAGTTGGTAATACAAGGTGACGAGAAATACAATCCAATCGCCTCCGTGCACTCTTCTCCATTGTCGTCGTCTTGTTTACAAGTACAGCTTCTGAATCCTGCCCTCAGTAAGACTTCACGGAGACATATTTGTTCTTGGACTTTCGCTCTGATCAAAATCCTAATGGGTAGTTTTAGTTGAAGCCTATAAGGTTGATAATGGCCTTGACGTGATTGGGCTGAACTGTATTTATATGCATGGGCTAAGTTTGCTGTTGTTCCAGTCTTGATGTTTCTGAAAACTTCACTAGTATAAAACAAATTTCAAAAATGTCAAAAATAAAATTGTCATTGTTGTCCTCATCTAATACATCTTCGTCGAGTATAGTGAGTAAATTTTTTAGCATGAATGGCAAGGCTCTTCATTCTTTGACAACATGTCTTAAAGTCCATTTGAAACTGCTATTTTAGAAAGTACTTCTACTTATTATCACCTTTATTTTGAAAAACTTATAAGAAATCCAAGTATTTTTTAGAGAAACACCTGCTATGTGAAGTAGGTGCTATGACCTACAGGCACTTTTAAATATTTCTATCAAATGTTATCAGAAGCGTTTTTTTATTGAAATAAAGGGCTTTTAGGAGTTCCAAAATCACTCTTAAACATGATACTAGATATATAGTTAGTTAAACCTTTATTAGGCATATCATAAGAAATGAGCTTATCATAAAAATTTAGAGGACCCAAATTCGAATCACACGTCCTCCAATACTTAAAAGAACAAAGAGAAAAAAGAGCTCGTAAGTCATCTTAGAGAATATTGGCCCCAATAATTTTTTTTATTTTTTATTTTGGTCGAAACGGCCCCAAGATTAGGATGAGGCAAAATCTGAAGTCATAATATTGGGCGCCGCACATGTGTTGTGAGAACAAGTAAAGTAATAGAGGCAAAATCTGAAGTCATAATATTGGTCGTTAACCCCTTTTTGAAATTGTCCAAATACACAATCCAAAAGGCCCTCCTCACTTCCTCCTCCATTCGAGACAATAACAGCCGGTTATCCAAATTGACCACTACGAACATAAATTGCCTGCCCAGTGCTTATCCAACCGCCCACCTTGTAAACATTACATGGTTGCATTTCCACTTGGTTCACTTCTTTAAATTATATTCTTACCCTTTTAAGAAATTTTTGTTCATAATTAAGAAAATTTGAGAAGATCTTCTTCATGCCCCTATTTAGGACGGTCTTCCACTTATCTTGATAAGTACGTGGGGAGTTTTATTAGACACTCATCTTTCTTAATATAATTACTAATCATTTACTAAGAGCATCTTTAGTGGAGGGTTGTATAATGAGGTATATGTTAAATATACACATTTTGTGATCGGAATCACCTGCAATGGACATGTGTAAATGATTGTAAATTTGCATCACAACCATGCGATGCAAATTTAGATACACACGTGCATCTTTTTTTACATCTCTTGCAAGTGGGGCCTACATGATAAAATGTGAGAAAAGATGGAAAACAAATGAGCAAAAAGGCTGAATGTAAACCCACTTCCCCAAGACGCGCAGCTAGAGTAGTTGCTAGACAAAACTTCATACTTAATTTGTAACCACATAAAATAAAATAATTCATTGTTGCTTATTACGCTTGTACGGTGAGATTCATAATTAATCAATTAATTAATAGGCAATATATATAATAAACCTAACACACAAAAAATTAATTTTACAAAGTTAACACAAAATAAAATTTTAACACAAAAACGAAATAAGACCAAAAAAAAAAATTTCAATTATACATCTTTAGATTTACATCTTCCCCATTGGAGCAAAAACCACATTTACAACCCCCGTAAGTGTAAAGGGGATGTAAAAGTGGCTTTATACCCCCGAAAATATATCCCCCGTTGTGGATGCTCTAAACATGCTACATCAACCTAAAAAAAACCCGAATCAGGAGCAGGGATGGTCCTACATCCCCTTGGGTGACTAGATATTTTATAGCCCAATACTAATACTCAGCCATCAAAGCACACCTCCACACACCCCATCCCAGTGATCCCACCCACAGAAAATCTCTTTTTTTTTCCTTAGTTAATTAATATTTATTACTTTGCCTTTTTCAGAAAACACACATTCCTAGAGAATATCCTTTACATTTTCTATCCAAAAAAAAAAAACTTTACCTTTTCTAGTGTACATGAAACATCAATTCATTTTTTTCTTATAAACTTTGGCTACTTCTTCTCATTTTTAATGGATTAAAATGGTACAGTTTTTTTTTCTTCTTCTTTTGTAATGGATAATAAATGCTTTCAATTCTTTTCCTTTCATGGAGAAGTTTATCATATGATTGCTAATTTACCTTAAAATTCATACTTCAATGAAATTCACTATTTTCAAATCCTGAGTTCGTCCTTGATCATGAGATCGAAGATAGATAAACCTTGAAACTTTTAGCTTATAATTAACTTCTCACCCGCCAAATTATTTTGATTACATTCACTTAACAAAATACAAAAATTAAAGTAGCAAGGCACCAACCCAACCCATCAAGTCCATCTACTCAAGCGGAATACCATCTTTGATGAATACTAACATTTGAATTTTGAAATGATAAAGTGGGGTTCTGCACCTTTTTTTTTTTTTTTTTTTTTTTTTTGGAAACTTCAGTATGATGCTACTAAAAACCATTAACATTTTCAGTTTGGGTAGCGGTGTGGTGTTGTTGATGCCCTTTTTCGTTCCCTGCTCCTTCTTGGGAATGAAGCAAGAAAAGAGAGGAGGCTGAGTTAACACCATGCCCCAATTAGATATCTGGCTTGTGAAAGGACTATTCAATTTTGGACAAAATTGAAAGTTGGATCATGTTGAAAATGGCAGGAGAGCATGGGTGGCGACCTGCTTCTTCTGGCCTGATTCCTAGTTTGCGTAGGCATGCCACTATTAAGGATGAGACCAACCCAATAGACCTGGTATATGTGATGTAGAATGCTTTATTCCATGGATTTGCGCTTGTTCTGAACATCTGATTAAGCCATTGTGCTCCAAGGGGTACTGGCTCAAATGAGTTCTTTTCTATGCTTGAATTAAGAGGACTTCAATATTCTTTCAATTGTGCGTCTCTGGCTTGGGAGGTATGAATGATAGCTAGCCAAACAAAAAAACCAATGTTGTGGTCAATGTTCCCTTGATTGGGTTCAAAAACCTAATTCGGGCCGAAGATAACCATAGATTAGGTTAAGACTTAGTTAATTTGGGCCTAAGTAAACCCTTGTGTTCAGGCTAAGAAAGCCCTATTCGGACCTAAAAACCTTTGTTTTGGGCCTGTTCATCTGTCCAACAATGAACAGTTATATTACTCTAAAAAGTAAAGATTCAAATATGAAGTGCATGAAAGTAAATTACTGGAAAGTAAGGTGCGAGAAAGATAAATGGCAGGAATGTAAAGTGCCAGTAAGGTAAATTGCAGAGGAAGTAAAGTTCTAGAAACTGGAGATTTCTCTATCCAGCCCAACCATGATAACAAGTTAAGACAAAAGCTAAAGATTTTTCCATTTAGTTGTTTAGGTAAATTGCGGAGGAAGTACAGTAATGAAGAGATTGGAGATTTCTCTATCCAATCTGTTACAAGTTTTAGCTGTTTAGAAGGAAGCTAGCCTAATTGTTTAACATAGATCATACCAAGAAGATGGTAGAGCTATAAAAGATAAGCGCATGAGTTTTTAATTGGTTATCTGGGTAGCAGGTTGGCCTACCCTCTTAAGTTGATTCACAAGTACGAGAAAAAATTTCTTAGATGAAGATACTGGTTTCAAGGGATGTTCCTTTGATTTGCTATCTTGTTGTAGCTGGAAAACCAGTCGGAAGACGGCTCCTCTTGATTTTGGCGTCAGTCAGCCAGCTTGCTTTCTTGCTAAGAGAGATGACAATCAAGTTGGTCTTAATGGTGAAAACCCATTTTCAGCAGGTTACGTAGGTCAACTTAGTAAAGGCTACCCACTCATTGACTTTAGTGTTGGTCGAGGCTGAGATATTTTGAGATATGAGCCTTTGAGTGAATTTAAACCAAGTAGTGGCCCAAACACAAAAACAAAAGCCTTTTTTGTTGGTTTTGAAAGAATGAAAGTGGGCTTCGGTCCAATGTGATTTTAATATTTAAAAAATAAACAAACTTTGGTCGGTTTTCCAAATATGGTACAAACATGTGTAATTTGGTTATCAAACTTAAATGTATTCTCCAATATTCGGTTTTGGTATATCGAACGAAAGCACAAACAGGATTTATAAATTGTAAAAACTTCAACAAAACTGAAGAATTTTCAATTCATGTACTTCATTTGGAGCTCAAAGATAGGATTTAAAGTCCCATTCATAAAAAAATAACATTTATTTTCATCAACTTGTGAGCGTGTGAGAGAGCTAATGGGCGGGCTATGGCTTATCAAAAGTGGGATTTCAGGATGGATTGTCAACAAATAAGTTTGGATTTAAAAACAACTTGGTCTTCGGTAGTAGTCATTTTATGTTATATCAATATTTTAGTGAATGCTCCTTCAGGTGAAGGACCCACTAGTGGTTTTGGAGCAATTACTCCCTCAAATAAGGTCCTAAGTTTGAGTCCTAGCATTTGTATAATGTATGTGAGTTCAGTATATTATCGCCCCTCTCAATAGGAAAAGTCTTTATAAAAAAAAAATTGTATATATATATTTTAGGGGATGCTTTCAAATAATGTAAGGGTGGCAATAAATTTTTTCAAATTCTTCTTCCACTTCTTGTTATTATCATTACTACTAGTCATCATATATCAATCCTTTTATCATAGTCAAGCCATGTGATTTTAAAGCGAGCCCATTAATTTCAACTAAGAACTAAATGCAATATGTACGTACTTCCATGATGCTGATGGAGCCCAATTTGATTATGATATATGTACAAAATAAATTTCAACATTGGCAGGCATTACAATGAAGGTTGGAAAGGATTGGTGGCTTGTTCTGTAGCTAGATATGATGAAGCATATAAAAAAATGTACTTATTTTTCTTTGGTGGTGGACCAAGCATGCTTATTTTTCTTTGGTCCTTTCTCTCTTTAAAATTAGTCACACACCACATTAATGTAATCCCTTGGCAATTATAAAATGGACAACACAAAGATTGTGGCCTACAATCTTCTAATTAATTCATCCTAAATTCCAAGTAATTAAGTCAATATTGACTTGGAGATTCTTGTTGAAAAGTCTTCAAGGAAAAATCTAGCATCCATGTCAGTATGGAGTCTTTGAATGCATGTTGCGTCCAAAGTAATTAGGCCAAGGGCACACCCCCTCTCAATAGGAAAAGTCTCTTTTTTAAAAATATATATATAATTTAATAGATGCCTTCAATAAATGTAGGGGTGACAATAAATTTTTTCAAATTCTTCTTCCACTTCTTGTTATTATCATCATTATTACTAGTCATCATATGTCAATCCTTTTATCATAGTCAAGCCATGTGATTTTAAAGAAGACCGAGCCCATTAATTTCAACTAAGAACTAAATGCAATAGGTACATACTTCCATGATGTTGATGGTGATCACTGGCAGACCCAGGAATTTTTTAGCGGGGGAGCAATTTTGAAAGGATAAAAGCTTTATAAAAATAAATTGAATATAAACAAATCATAATTGATCATATCATGAGTCGTGCGTTGCAGAGACTCTTCTTCCTCGAGTTTGCTATTGAATACTTATCATAAGAGCCAAATCAGAAAAAATAAAATAAGAAGCAGATTACAAAAAAAGGGCCGAAAAAGAAACACAAAAAAAAATAAAAGAAGGAAAAAAAAAAGTAGCAATAGAACCAATTGATTTCCTTCTTTTTAAAAACCTTTTGTAATCCTTGTTTGAATAAGAAAGAAAAACATGTTTAAAGACTTTTTAAAGCCCACGAAATGCAGGCCTAAGCGTGCGTTTAAAGTCCATGAATTGCAATCCGGTTTCCTCCTCTCTTTTTTTTTTTTTGGCATGGCTCAAAACAACGTCATTTTGGCCATATGTGCACTACGCAACGCAACAAACATACTTTGGCTGAGTTATTTTGCCGGTCCATTCATTTTGGAGGCCTTATACAATGAGAAATATTAAGGACCTATTTTTATAAATAAAAAAACAAAAATTCACAATTCACAAATAGATCTGAATTTTTTCCTTACCTAGAGTTAAGAGCCCAGTCAATTATGTGCCTTTTGAAAAACTTAAAAAAATAATAATAATAAGACGTTAAAATAATAATAATAATAATAAGGCTTTAGAGTCAAAGCCCAATCAGAACTAAATAAGATGAGGTGACATGAGAGGTAGGGATGCAAAGCATCACCGTCTCATTTTTTTTAATTGTTTTTTATTTGGTTGCAATTGAAGAGGATTAAACTATACTAAAAAGTAACAAAATGCCCTGTTTCAATTTAAAATCAAACTAAGTCATAAACGGGGCCGTTTAATATGAGAGAGAAACCTAAAAGTAACATCAGCACATAGTCGTCTTCTTCCTCGCGCAATTGTGGCTCTGCAACTCCAAAATTTCAAGGTTTTCCTTGCCCTGTCTTCTTTCTTTGGAGGCCCTTGATTTTTGGGGGCCCTGTGTAGTAGCATAATCTGCACAGGCTATGGGCCTGCTGGAGTTCACAACCACCAACTGAGCAGAGGTGCAATTTGAAATACCAACAGTGATTTTTCCGGCGAGGGAAGGTGCAGCTACACCTCCTTGCGCCTCAATAGGTCCGCCACTGATGGTGATCCCAATTTTATTATGATATATGTACAAGATTAATTTCAACAGGCATTACAATAAAGGTTGGAAAGTATTGGCGGCTTGTTCTGTAGCTAGATTTTTCTTTGGTGGTGGACCAAGCTGCTGGTTAATTATGATGAAGATGTGTCCTTTCTCTCTTTAAAATTAGTCACACACCACATTATAATGCAATCCCTTGGAAATTATAAAATGGACAACACAAAGATTGTGGCCTACAATCTTCTAATTAATTCATCCTAAATGCCAAGTAATTAAGTCAATATTGACTTGGAGATTCTTGTTGAAAAGTCTTCAAGGAAAAATCTAGCATCCATGTCAGTATGGAGTCTTTGAATGCATGTTGCTTCCAAAGTGGTTAAAGTATAATGTGAATACAATTTTAGATATGGTTGTATTGGTGGACTTGACTTTTCAGAGGTTAATTAATCCTTATCCAATATAATGGTAAATTGGTAACCCAGAAATCAGATTTAGCTGCTTATTATTATCTGAAAGAGTTATGATTTGGCCAAATTCATGCCCCTACTCAACATAGTGATAAGGTAGATTTGAAAAAAGCTACCAAAAAAGAAACTCCAAACAAATGAACTTTGTAAGATTCCAATGCTTCAAGATACATAAAAGAAGAAGGCAGCCCAGGAGAAGGAGAAGTTCTTGCAGGTTCCCTAGTCAAGATCTTTCATCACATGCATTATTGGTGCAATATGGTCCACATAGAGAAAGAGAGAGTCCAAGTTGTGAACCACTAGGAGTTGAAAAATATTAGAGCGTGCTGCACTGTGTGTACCCACAACGTTCTAATTTGGAAATTAGTTTGGAAGGGCACATCAATTTGAGAATAGAAATTTAAAAAAGAATCTTTTGCAAGACAAATGTGAGGTGGTGAGATTTGCAGCTATCAGTTTCAAGCAAATGGCTATCAAACTTATTGTAGTGATTTGGGCCTTGGGCCGCACATATTGTTTTTAGCCAGTTTCCTAATTGTGAAGGAGAGTGAGTTTGAAAAAAGGTTATACAAATACCTGTCTGAAAGGAACGCCTGTTGGAAAAAAAAAAAAAGGATGTGATGTATGCGATGTGAGAATGTGAAGGTAAAGAGTCCCATATTGGAAAGTTGAGAAATCTAGCAAGGGCTTATAAGGAGTTGAGCTACTCCCCTCATTGCCAATTGGTTTTGGAGTGGAACCTCAACTTCCTTCATGTGACCTTGTCCTGTGACCTAAGTAAGATGTAGTTTTTGTTCTTGTTGCCCAAATTATTGATACGAGTTCAATGTCTTACAAGATTAAAAGAATAGAAACTCTGACCTTATATGTCTCATTGTCAGTCTCTTTTGTACCTCCCCTGAGCTGCCAGTTGTTCATCCTTCTCGTCTTGCCACTGAATTCATTAAACAAAATAAAATAAAATTCAACTTGCCAAATGCAAACAAAAAAAATTTATTAATTAAAAGTAAAACTGAATAGGGGGAAAATAGTGAAACAGGCAAGGTGTCCTTCAACTTGATATAAAAAAAAGATTCTTGGATTTTGATAGATCACACCGTCTTTGTTGACCCAAGAAAATCGAGAAGGCAAATACAAGAAAATTAATCCAAGAAGTTCCCATCGCTTTTGTTATTTTTCTTTCTCATTGACTTGCATGACTTGTATATTAATATAAAAATAAAAAATAATTAAATTCATGATGAACTCCGGATTATGTCACACGTACACATGGAATATGGATACGCAGCTCTGTTGTCGACCAGCATAGAGGAAGAAAAAAATATCAATTTGGTTTTGTTAGAAAATTTTGGTGGAATATATTAAGTTTATCACCGAGAATTAAGGAAAACAATATTTGTGTGAAGGCAAATAAAGAATATTTGTGTGAAGATAATATATTAAAATAGCATGCACATTGCATTGTCCTATTCCTATTTGTGCGAAGATTCACAAAACTATTACTAGTGGTCCTCAAAGTTAATCTCCATACTCCGAGATTATAATGTTGTTTATAATCCTTCAATTAATCAGTAACATAAAACAATTGTCTAGGACTGGACATTCAGTTGTTTATATAATCCATCTTTGACTCATATGCTCAGGAGTTACAATGTTGTTGCTCACAAGCTTGTATGCTTTGCTTAGATCATGATTCGTTTGGTTTGAAGAATCTTCTGATTTTATACCGGTTTATTAATTCGGGATTATATTGATTAGTAGTTTTCAATAAAATTACACTTTCTAAAATAAAAATAAAAAACTTCGTATGTTGGTAGCTAATATCACATCGAGTATGGGAGGGCGAAAGAACAAAAACAAAAACGAACACGTACGTAGAGAGACATTAGTTTATCTCATGTACAAATAAAACAACTATAAATCCTTTGTATAAAAAATTTATAAAATGAATTAGTTTAAAGAAAAAATCTTTTGACAACATATTTACCGAAACGATGTCTCAGTGGAAGATATTGAGTGCCGCTAAACGAACCCTAAAATTAACTGAGTACACCCTACTATCATAGTATTTATTAAATTACTAATTTTAGGGTTCGTTTAGCAGCACTCAAGATATTTTGGTAAATTTTAAAAACAATGTCTAAGCGGAGAAATAACTGAATTTGTAGAGGCAATGAGAAGAAGACGAAGGGACAAAGAGTATTAGTTTTTGCGGCAGGTTAGGGAGGAGAGGAGGAGCCCGACCAGAAGAAAGAGATAGAGAAGGGGAGACAAAAAGAAGGAAGCTTTGTTAGTCATGGAGAGGAGAGGGGGTCGTCTCCGGCAGGTTGGGGTGGCTGACGGGGTTGGATGGGTGGAAGTTTTTGTGGCTATTGTTGGGTCTTTTGATTTCCTTCTTTTTCGTCTTTTGATCTTCTTCAATTATTAATTACTAGCTTCCACGCTTGCGAGAGGTTTTTTTTAAAAAAAAAATTTAAATTTATTTTAGAATTAAAAAAGATAATGGGAAGTTGTATTCCATAAAAATAGGATTCATTATCTGATTTTTCTTTTAATTTTAATTTTTTTTAATATGAAAAGTGTGAATTTACCATATTATATAAAAAGTGTGAATTTACCATATTATCCTCATTTAATTAATAATTTCAATTCTTAATGTTTGCATTAACCAAGGACATTTTCTGGTATTTTGAATGTTTCACAATTCTCTGCCTTTTGCTTGATATTATTAATTATTATTGTTTTTAATTTTATTAAAGTCTAACACTGTTATGTTTGGGTTAAGTGAAAAGACACATGTCAAAAAGTTAGATAGGAGACAAGGAGTGGACGCACAAAATAGGGATAGAAGATCTCAACTTGTTAGGTTAGGGTTAAGTGAAAAGACACATGTCAAAAAGTTAGATAGGAGGTAGGGAGTGAACAGACAAAATAGGGACAGAAGATTTGGACTCCTCAAAACATCACCCTTAATGTAAAAAAAAAACAAAACAAAACTAGAAAATTCATAAACTTTTATTGCCTTCAAGTCTAATTGCCACAAAATTCCAAACAATAAAAGAACAAATTGAATCTCAGATTTATAAGGATTGTTGAACCATATGGCATAATAATGAGTCTTTTAAGAATCTTTAAGGGAGTATGTAAAGTAAGTAATTAAAATTGTACACTTACAATCTAAGTGACATATTGCCTACTTATTTGTCTCATGACAAAAGTTGATCACTCTAATAAACTAGGCAATGCAACAAGGTATAGTTTTAGTGACTCCCAACAAAAAGTTTCAACCCATTGCTTATCATTAAATATCATATTTATAACAAAAGCGAACAAGACATATTTTACCTACTTAAATATCTACTCTCTTTGAGAATAAAAATACTTTTGTGTCTAGACAAATAAGATTTGTCTACTCCATCGAAGATGCTCATTCTAATGAGAAGCTGCAAACCTGTTACACAAGTAGTCGCTAAATCCACACAAGTTGTAGGATGTACCTTGTTGTTGTAGGATGATGCTATGGTTAGATGGGCTAGTAATGGGTCGTGTCGTGTTGGGTTCGTGTTGTGTCAGGATTATATACGTGCTAAGAATGCTTAACTCAATCCCACCCATTTAATAAACGTGTCATTTACGAGTTGACCCGTTAATTTCCCGTGTGGGTTAAAAGTCATGTCAGGTAAGTGGTAGCAAATAAAAAATCCAAAATTTTGACAATTTTATCAAGTAATTGCATTTTTATTTTATTTTTTTATGTAAAATGGGTTTGCGAGTTAGCAGGTTATATAGGTATTTTAGCGGCTTGGCGAGTTACATAGGTATTTTAATAGCTTGGCAAGTTGACCCGTTTAATAAACGAGTTATATAGGTATTTTAGCGAGTTGGTGGGTTGACCCAAAACCCACTCGTTTATAAATGAGTCAATGGCGGTTTGACCTGAAAATGATCCAAAATTTAATTATGCTGGTTGATCAGCTAATTTTTCATGTGGGTTTCGAATTGTGTATCGGGTCATGTTAAAACTTACCACCCCTAGCTAGAATACCATATAAATGAAGTCACATTTCCCAAGAAATTCATGAGAAAACATGTGGTAGGTAGGAAGAACTAAAATATCGGTAGTCCAAAAACACGGAAATATCGATAAAAATTGAATAAAAATCACGGAAATTGTAAGAAAAACTTAGAAATTTTTATTGAAACTTTGGAGGATGTTTATTTAGTCAATTATCTCTTAGTTTATCACAAAAAAATTAGAACAAAATGCATTGCATGATGGGTTTAACTTATTTAAGTTGATTATAGAGCGAGCTGACAAACATTGTGAGTGTAGAAAATATATAGTAATTAATGAAAGAAGATTAAACACACCATAATCATTTATATATAATGATTTACTACAATATTTTACATTTTATACATTGCATGGTAAGATACATGAGTGACTTAGTACCACATAAAGTTCCCCTTTGCGTATTATCACAAAAACATAAGCAACATGATGGTTAAGGCGTTGGAGGAGTGAAATGGAAGGGGTTTGAATCCCCTTTGCGTGTGTGCTTTGTGTAATTTTTTTTCCTTTTTTCCATTACATCAATATTTTCGATATTATAGCGATATTTTGACAAAATATTGTTGAAGTGTGAGCGAAATTATCGACATCGATATTTTCCGATATTTTCTTCGATATTATCGATATTTATACGATATATATATGGATACGTTCCGAAATATCAGTGACTCGAAAAAACGTTAATATCCTCGATATTTGGTCGATATTATCAATATTTTAGACAAAGGAGGCAAAACAAACACATCTTATCATCTAGACACTAAAAGCATGCTTTTACTATGGTGACCCTGAACCACTGTAAAAGTGAAACCAAAGGTTGAGAAATATCAACCTCATGCTTCATGAAAATGATTGGAACCTACTCCACTTAATATGAGAGTTTGGGTGGGCATTGTGCTTCTTTGGTGTGGGCTCGATTCATCCAACTTTGTCGGAGGACTGGGGAATGAGAAAAGGTGGGGGTTATTTTTTCATAGAGAGGTGGGGTTAGTTTGTCATTTGTCATGGGCTTTTTGGGGTACAATTTATCGTGCATTTCTTTGTTTTATTCATGGTAGTAAGGATACTTCGGGTTGAGTGACAAAAGCCCTACATCATAGTTCTAGATGGAAAAAGCCTCCCCCATGGAATTTCACAATTAATTAAATTTAGTATATGTTTTTACTTCTATCTTCATGTAGTAACTAAAAAAATATGACAAGTTAATTAGGTGCTTGAAAATATTTCAACTTATGCGCAACAATAACAGTATACAACTACAACATACCAAGACATGAGATAAAACCTATTATAGATATTCAAAACGCATCTTGAACAAACATCGTCATTATAAAATAAATAAATAAAACCCCTTAAAAGTTGCAAAAAGATGTTTCTAAATATATTTAATAAGTTGAATGTTTAACCTCAATGCATTTACTTAGTTGAACATTTAAACATTTAAGCCTTATATCATCCTATAACATTTCCCCCTCTTTCTATTGTAAGCCTCTTGGCAAATGATTCTATTAGGATGACCACTGCTAGGCTTGGCCAAGTGTAGTTTTTTTTCTCCTAGTTTTTCTTGGGCTTCGGCTCTCCTTGTAACCAAAAAACAAAGGTCTCGAATCACAAGAATATTCACACATATCTTCTTTTATCTCTTCACATCTCATGCATACAACACTTGAAAGAGTATTGCTAAACGAACCCTAAAATTGATTGAGTACACCCTATGATCTAAGTACACCTTAATACATGATATTTAATTACCAAAAATACCCCTGATACACCCTAATATGCTCTAATACACTCCATCACACAACACCTAACCCATTCAAGAGTCCAATTTTACTATTACCAAATGCCATGTGCCCGACATATTTCCCTTCAATTTTTTGGACATGTGGCAAACCACTTAACCCTGGTAAATTGACCTCCCATCATCCCACCCAACCAACCAACCCCATCCTTTCTCCTCCGACTTAAGCCCTCTCGCATCCCACCCAAACCCACCACCACCACCCTTCTCTCTCTCTCTCTCTCTCTCTCTCTTCCAAATTATCTTATTTGCTCTAAAAGTAATTCACAATTCAATATATCCTTTTTGGTCATTTTATATTAGAGTAAATTAGTAATTCAATAAATAGTTTGCTAGTAAGGTGTACTAAGTTAATTTTACGGTTTGTTTAGCATCACTCAACTTGAAATCATGTAGATTTCCATACCTTCACTAAATATAGTCTAGAAACAATACAAACTTAGGGCATGTTTGGCATGACTGGATAGGGTTGGGTTAAATAGTACTTAAAATCCATGTTTGGTAAGGGAGATGATTAGCTTAAATGAGATTGTATAATGGGGGAAAAAAAATATTTGACTCGCTTGTCTAATACAGAGAGCCCAAAACGTAGTTCGCAAAATAGGGAGGGTGCTATTTTGAACACACGAGTCCTGCTAGAGGCCACCACCACCATCAAACACGCGAGCTCGACCACCACCACCATGAGTCCACGACCGTCTGACCACCATCATCAAACTCATAACCAGCCACCACATACCCACTTTTGGGTTGATGGTTCGATTGGATCTGCCCCCAGTCTGGTCGAGTGAGCAACCATCATCATCCCAGGCCGCACCCCAACTTTTAAGAGAGCCAGATCCACTTATGGGTATGTGGTGGCTGCCAAAAAAATTCAAAACAAAACAAAATTACAAACGGAATCTTTAATAGTGCGGCATGAAGAGAGAGTGAAAAGGAGGGAAGGAAGAAGAAAAGAGAAAGGAAAGAATATGAAGAAAGAAAGAAAAAGAAATAAGGAAGGCACAAGAAAAGAGGAAGAAATAAATAAAATAAAATAAGAAACAGGCTAGGGAAGGAAAGGAAGGAAAAAAAAAAAGCAGAGTAGTGAAGAAGAATAAAGAAAAAAAAAAGATAAGTTTTAGCCTTTAAAAAATATTAGAATTTTCTTTATCTTCTTTATATTTATTTTTAGGTCAAAATCTTTAATTAAAATTAAATATTAGAATTTTATTTGTTTTCTTTTTATTTATTTTTAGCTCAAAATCCTTAATTAAAATTAAATATTAAAATAATTAATTTTTAGTCCAACACAACACCAAATATAGGTCTTCACTATTTTTACAATCCAACTTCTTACACCAATGCAATACCAAATGTAGGTCAATACTTAATCTAGCTTAGGCCAATCCGAGCTAATCCAAGACAGTCCCAGGATTTAGTCCAGTCTATAACAGTCCGACATACAAAACGACCCCTTAAAGGATTAATTCCCAATACATTACCACCATACCACATACCCAAAATCCGAGATTTTCTCAATAATCATCTCCATGTCCAATGCAAGTTTTCGAATCTCAAATACCTAAATATCAATCTATAAGAGCATCCACAATGGGCTCCCTAAACCACTTCCTTGGACAAATTTTAGGGAGGAATTGGAAAAATACAACTCCAACTATGTTGCATATCTACCTCCTAAAATAAGTAGACCTATAGGAGCTCCTAAATCTGATGAGAGAGAAAGTACTCCTAGTGGCTCTCTATTATTTAATACTGCTTTATTTAATGAGTATTTCAAACCTTTAATTAATGCTAATTATTTTTTTATATTATTTTTTTAATAGAGATTGACCAATTAAAATAGAGTTATAGCATTTATGACTCCCTAAACTAGACACCATGATTGGAGTTTAAATTTTATAGAGAGCTCCTAAAATAACTTTTATATGTTTCTAGCTAAAATTTAACTAAAAAGTAGAGAGCAAGATTGTGGATACTCTAAGATAAGCCCAAAATCCTCTTGTGTTCAATATTCAGAAATCGTTGTGAAAAATCAAATGAACTTATCAACTTATACAGAAGATATAACGATTAAGAGATAGGTTCTCATTTAAGGGATTTAGATAAGACCCTCACTATAGAATTCTTACCCAATCTACTATAATACATATCCAAGTCTAAGAAGGGAACAGTATTATTTCTCTCAAAAGAACAATTTCTATTAGGTCTTATTCAAAGAAATTAATTAGGAGCGTAATAACTCTTACCATGTAAAGATAATGTATTTACTTCTTATGATCAGCTTGGATACACGTTAACCTCTCGAGAACGTTTACCATTTGAGTCCCGCATTTATTTGAATTTATTTTTTATTTGAATTTATTTTTGGATAAATCCTTATCGTCCATATCCAATCCAGAATTTGTATCCCAAAAGAAGACCAACCCCGGCATACGGATAAATCCCTTTACAATAATGAATACGACTTGAAGAAAGAGTTTGCTTATATATTGAATGAATTATATTCTCTTCTATTCCTCACTCTATATCTCTCTCTCCCTGTCGCTGCTCACTCTCTGATACTTCTCTCTCTCTCTCTCTCTCTCTAGATCGAGATGGCTGACCAGACAGCTGAAGACAAGGCCATCTCCGGCCAACCCAAGAACACACTAATTGCAGACTTTGATCCGCCACAGAAACCCAAGAGAAACAAATTCGCCATTGCCTGCGCCATTTTGGCTTGCATGACATCAATTTTACTGGGCTACGGTAATTATCCTATTAGCACTCGAAATCGTTTTCTCTTACTTTTTTTAATCTTAATTCTGCAAGAAAAAAATTGTTGGTTTTGGAGTGTATGAACTGAGTGTGGTCACTTTTGTTTACAGATATTGGTGTGATGAGTGGGGCGAACCTCTTCATCCAAGAGGACCTCAAAATCAACGACGTCAAGATTCAAATACTTACCGGCACGTTGAACATCTACTCTCTCATCGGCTCCGGCTTGGCCGGCAGAACCTCCGATTGGATCGGGCGCCGGTACACCGTCGTCCTCTCCGGAGCCATCTTCTTCGTCGGAGCTATCCTCATGGGCGTCGCCCCGAACTACGCCTTCCTTATGTTCGGCCGGTTCGTTGCTGGAATCGGTGTTGGCTACGGTCTCATGATCTCTCCGGTCTACACCGCCGAGATCTCTCCGACTTTGTCCCGTGGCTTCCTCACATCTTTCCCTGAGGTTTGTTTTCTTTCCTTATTTGTTTATTTACATTTTTTTTGTTTTTTTTTTAGCCCAAAACAAAACTAAGCAGGTTTCATGTGAAACAAAAGTAGGAAGTGTTTGTTTCCTCACTTGTGATATCATCACATTACACAACCTGGGAAGCACTTTTGGAGACGTCATGTGAAACAGCTTTTGATACCTGTGATGATGTTTATCCAGTTCTCCCCACCATATCCCCTTTGTTTGATTTTGATTTTGTACTTTTGAATTGGATGTGGTTGGAAACAACTTTTGACAACGTAAGATTTATTAAAGAGATGAGGTGAACCGGTTGTATGAGTTTTTTTGGCAAGTGCTTTATGACTTTCTGTGGTTTATAGGTGTGGAATTTATACTAATTTATTTGATTTATTTGGATAAATATGTACAGGTGTTCGTCAATCTTGGCATATTATTGGGGTACGTCTCCAACTACGCCTTCTCCAAGCTCCGACCTAACCTCGCTTGGAGGTTCATGCTCGGCATCGGCGCCCTTCCCGCCATTATTCTCGTCGTCGGCGTCTTAGCCATGCCAGAGTCGCCGCGTTGGCTCGTCATGCAGGGGCGACTTGGGGACGCCAAGCGCGTCCTCAACAAAATCTCAACCTCCAAGGAAGAGGCTCAGTTGAGGCTAGATGACATCAAAGAAGCCGCAGGCATCGCCAAAGACCTAGACGACGACGTTGTTCCGGTCGCGAAGAAAAGCCGTGGTGAAGGCGTATGGAAAGACTTAATCTTGCACCCAACACCAGCCGTTCGCCACATTTTGATCGCAGCCCTCGGCATCCACTTCTTCGAACAAGCTTCGGGCATAGACTCTGTCGTCCTGTACAGCCCCAGGATCTTCCAGAAGGCGGGGATCAAATCTTACGACCACAAGCTCCTTGCAACCGTGGCCGTTGGATTTGTCAAGACCATTGCCATCTTGGTCGCCACGTTTTTCCTTGATCGGTTCGGGCGGCGCCGGTTGCTTTTGACCAGCGTGGCTGGGATGGTATTTTCGCTCGTGTGCCTCGCGGTGGGCCTCACGATCATCGATGATCACCACGACAAGGTCCCGTGGGCCATCGCATTGTGCATCACCATGGTGTTATTGAACGTTGCGTTCTTCTCGATTGGGTTGGGGCCCATAACATGGGTTTATAGCTCTGAGATCTTCCCGCTGAGGCTACGCGCGCAAGGAGTTAGTATGGGAGTGGCCGTTAACAGATTGACAAGTGGCGCCATATCCATGAGTTTTCTCTCACTGTACAAGGCCATTACGATTGGTGGGGCCTTCTTTCTCTACGCGGGGATTGCTACGGTGAGTTGGGTCTTCTTTTACACGATGCTCCCCGAAACCAGGGGAAGAACCCTTGAAGACATGGAGGTGCTGTTTGGTAAATATCACAGGTGGAGAGAAGCAAAGGCCGTGCTCGAGCAGAGCAAGCAAGGCGATGGTGAAGAAAACAAAAGTCAAGTAAACTAGGATTTACAGTCCAGTCCACTAGGGTTTACTAGGGATTTTTATTATTACTAGTAGGATTTAAATTCTCTTCTTTTTATTTTAGTATAAATGTTTTCTATGTAATGGAGAAAATAAATTTTATATATTTTTATTCGAAAGGATTTTCTAATGTGTTTTTTCCCTTGTAATATTTTTTTTTTGTTCTTTCAAAAGCAATAGAGGAATCACTCTCTTTCTCTATTGGAAAAGTGGACTTCTTTATTCTCAAGGACCTATGACAATAATTGATATTGACACCCAACCTTCATTCATGTTATTGGGGAAAAAATTACATATATATACCTTATCTTTTGTTGTTTTTTTTTTTTTATGGTAGGCGATAAAATATTATTGACATGAAACAAATAGTACAACAAGTTTGAATTCATATTAAGGGCCAAGGACAGTCCGTTAATCATAAATAACAATTATCATACAATACATCGGAAATAAAATAAAATCAGGATTGTCAGTACGACGAATATGAGTAATACCTTACCGAGTGACCTAGAGAGCATCACTTTCAAACCCATTTCCATCACCAATATTGTACATGTTCTTGCAATCAAAACCTCCACTTGTGTCGCAGAGAATATATTATCCATTTTAAGCCACCCTCTCTGCGGTTCCCTGGCTTCCAAGCACCATCCACATTGATTTTGAGAGTGTTAGCATGAGGTGGCTGCCATGTAAAGATAAAATGTATTTACTTCTTATGATCCGCTTGGATAAGTTAACCCCTCGAGAACGTTTTACCATTTGAGTCCCTCATTTATTTGAATTTATTTGGATAAATCTATATCCTCCATATCCAATCCTGGATGGCCCTATACTAATAGAAACCAGAATTTGTATCCCAAAAGAACACCAACCCCCGGCGTACGGATAAATCCATTTACAATAATTAAATAGTCTTATTTTTATTTGAGTATAAATGCTTTCTATGCAATGGAGAAAATATATTTTATATATTTTTATTTGAAAGGATTTTATAATGTGCCTTCCCTTTGTAATATTTTTTTGTTGTTTCAAAAGCAATAATGAGAATATTCTCACTAATAGCTCACAAGGGACCTATAACAATAATTGATATTGACACCCAACCATCATTCATGTTATTGGGAAAACAATTACATATATATACCTTATCTTTTGTTTTTTTTATAATAAGCGATAAAATATTATTAATGTGAAACAACTAGTACAACAAGTCTGAGTTCATATCTAGGACAAGGGACAGTTCCTTGATTATGAATTACAGTCGTCATACAATACATTAGAAATAAAATAAAATTTGGATTATCACTACAACGAATACGGGTAAAACTTTCTCTAGTGACCTGGTGAGCATCACAGTCGAAGACAAACATTTTGAAAACCCCTTTCCATGAGAATACATTATCCATTTTAACCGCACAACCCCCACAAATTTGCCGCTGAAGTCTCTCACAACCACCCCAACGCCACCCTCTCTGTGGTCCCTGGCTTCCAAGCACCATCCGCATTGGTTTTGAGAGTATTAACATGAGGTGTTGGCTGCCACTTTTGTTCTGCTTGACTGTGCCCACCATGAGACCCCAAGAAATTATTAACCCGCAAAAAATCCTGTAGCCACAAAGATGCACTCAAGCTGACTTGGTGAGGCCTAATCCTCCTATAGCCATCCATTACGTGTTTCCCAAATTGCCCAGCCCACCACGAGAAAATTTCTCAAGTCACGATAACTGAGTGAGTGAATTTGCACATCGAAATACCCAATCCTTGCGTGAATTAGCTTCTTTGTTCCATTCCACCCGCGGTTGCTTGATATCGAACTACGCCAAGCAAGTCATGGAGGATATGGATTGTAGATTCGGTTGGGGCCCCACATAAAAGGCACTCCTCGTCTATGGTTCCCTTTACCATTGGTTGATCTTTTGTTTCTGTTGAGGTCATCACATCCTCTATTGAAAATTATTAGCGTGAACTACATAAAAGTAACCAAATTTTAAGGGTCGTGCTAGATTGATAGAACGATGTAAGTAACGGATTAACTAATTTGTATATTTTTCGTGCGTTCAAATACATACGTACACAATTTTCGTGCGTTGAAACAACCCCTAAAAATTGGTTAATCCAAATTATTAGTAATGCTACACTTATCACATTTTTATCCCACATTTTCATACCACCTTATGAGATAAACATCCACATCAATAAAAAGATGGTAAGGTTTTCTTTTTGGGTTAGAAGATTGTGACGTTTAACTACCGGTCATGTTATGTAATAGCTTGTGAGAATGGTTTCTTATTTGGTAGGAAGAAGCTTGTGATAGGTAACTAGCATTAATGTTATTTTAAGTAATACACCTTTTCTTGCTTGGGAAAAAAAAAACACAAATATGTATATGCCTTATAACATCTCTTTTTTAGTTTTAATATATAACCATGTAAAAGATTGTGAAATTAATTTCTTTTTTCTTAATAATAAGGTGTTCCTTTTCTTGTAAAAGAAAAAGGGGGCATTAGATTTAGGTGCCTCGTACTAAACATATATGTTTTTTAGAATTTTGATTCAACGCTCCCTTACAATTGTGTTGCCATATATATTTCTGGCATGTTTACTAACCCATAATTGGATTGGGAGGAATTGAACTAAGGATGAAATGAATTGAGGAGGAGTTGGATTGAGAAGAATTAGATTCTGGATTCATATTGAAGTTATTTACTAAACCATATGGATTGATAAGAGTTAGATTCTGGATTCCTATTGAAGTTGTTTATTACATCAGATGAAATTGGGATATGAGTGGTACTCATTACTAAAATGTCCTTGTTGTTGGGTTAAAATAGATGGCAAATTTGAAATTTTAAAATTGTGTGAGGATATAATAGGTAAAAGGGATGAATTCATAATGGGCTAGCTCTCTGTGAATTAGAATATCACCTCCCACCTAAGAATTGAATTCCTCTAAAATCAGGAATTCAATTCCTAATTTTGTGTGGACTCCACTTACTTTTTAATTTTTTGATGTGAAGTAAACACAGAAATCTTTCATCAGTGGAATTCAATTCTTGATTAATAAACACACCATTTAACTAGCCCCTATTTTTACTTACAAATTACACCATTTGCCTTTGAATTTAATGAACCAATACTCTTTTCACCAAACAACGGATTCCCTAAACTCTAGCACGAAAGGCCATAGCTTTTTATTGATGAGGAAATATTAAATAAGAAACAAGTACAAAAACCAAGCTATGTCCTATAGTACATCTACACCTATAATTTAATTACAAACAAATAAATAAGTAACACGAATTCAAGAACTGAATTAATTAGAGGATTATAGATTTGTTGTTGACTACGAATAATTAATGACAATTGACATGAATGCCATGCGTATCATCTAAGATTTGTGGTTGGCACCGACCCCCAACTACCGTAAGAAATAATAAAAGTTGAAAATTAACAAGTTCAGATTACCATGTTTTGACTCTTATTCATCTATGAAAATGAAATGTTGCCTTTAATTTCCCACTTTCGTGTTTTTTTGGTTATCCTTACCATTTAATTGAAAATCAATAAGAGATGCGCAGTTGGGTGAAGATTACTGGTTATAACTTATAACATAATGGATGTCTTGTACACGAGCAAGATTATTGTTTACGTAATAATTAGGGTAAAAGGAAGATGATATAAGCAGGCTTGGACTTTGAGAACTCTCTGTATAAGCCATCATTTATCCAAGCTATGAACTTCCAATTGCTATATCATTTACCTGTTGGAACAAGAACAATACATAATATTCAAACCAAATTCTAAAAAATTTCGGTTTCTACGTACGGCTCGATGATGAAAATTAAAACCATACAACTATTTTAAATTGAAAATGGTCACCAGGTTATACAAATACAATAAACAGTTTTAAGCACACCATTGCAAACTTGTTAGGGATCTTACGAAATCACTAATTTAGTCTCAAACTATTACAAGAGATGACAATTGGACAAATGAAAAGGAACATCACTTACCATAGTTCTGGCGCACAGTGGTGAACCCGTAGATGGCTTTAATTAGGGAACCATATCTCATAGACTTCAATTGTCCCATATGTCTGTAAAGCAAAATATGGGACACAATCAGTTCAGAAACAAAATGGGTACAAACACAATTCGTCAAGGAGAAGCTTCTGTTGCACAAAAGTTCCCAGAAAATGTACTGCAGAAAAACAAATCTGCATGAGACAAAGGAGATAAATGTATACACACACAAACACATGTATATGTATGTATTATACACAAATCAGCTGGCTCAAAACTCTGGCCTATTTTTATGGTTAGATTGGTTACTCCATCTTTCCCTGCACCATGGCTTTGTGGTTTAAGTTTCACTAGACATCAAGTAGACACATATAGGAATATATGCAGCTAACTGCATCACACATCTGTCGACGAACACTCACACAATCTCAGTATATCGAATTCTCCATGCAGGGAAACCAAGGTGGCATCTTGCAGGTCCGTAAACCAATAGGAGGTCAGGGTCTGGCCCTCTACAACCTGAAAGCATATTACCATAAACACCCGTAAGGTCAAATTGAATTGTGCAGGTAACCATTATTGTAGACAATTGAGCATCTGACAGTAAAACTTACTAATAGCTTTTAGTGCCTCATCCATGTTAGGTTCTGTAAAGATTTTCTCTTCATGATCTCCAACTGATTTGGCTAACTTCAAATACTTCACAAAAAGTAAGTTAGCTGCTTTGGTTACAGCTTCTTTTCCATCAGAAAATGAAGAAAATTCCAGAGCCATGTGGTTTTGATCGACTAAATCTTCATAAGCCTGCACAGCATGGATGTTAAGTTGGGTATACACTTTGGCATCATCAATAATGCATAACTGTCCATTGTGAAAGGCACAAATCATTTATCAGATCTATATAATTAAAGAAAAAAGTACTACTTTGCATAAACTTAACCCTCACTTGCCCTACGTCAGTAATCTAGTGGTGGACTACCAATGTATGCTTTATATAGGAGTCATATTAAAAATATAAAACAAAAATTAAAGGCAATTGCTTGGTATTGGTATCAAAAGAAAACTCTGTTGGTCTCAACACAATCCTGAATTCTAGATACACGAAGATTGATCGTGACAGCCTGAACTGCATCCCAGTATGCTAATTAGTTAATTTATGGTGGAGAATTGTAGAACCAGAAAGTAACTTTACTGTAGGGACAGAAGACAACACCTTAAATTCTCTTGCATTTTTCAGTTTATTTAAGATGGCTTCTTTTGATTTCTTCAACACTCCTGGACATCAGAAAAGTCAAATAATTACACAAGATTTAAATACATATGTTACATTGTTGCATACCAATAGTAGAAAGCATCTGACATCAATCAGGATAGCAAACCACCATTACCTTCTGTATCGTAGAGGCACACACGCTTCACACCAATAGCTTCTAGCCACTGCAGCAGCTCAATTACTTTTGATGTTTGGTAAGCTTCTTCACTTTCTATCACAATTGCCAGGTACCGTAGCTTGCCCAAATTAAGGGCTTTGTAGCTCTTGAGTACTCCACCAGAAATAAGATAGCTTTGAATCACATAAGCTAAACCCAATAGAAAGTACCATATGCTGACAAAAAGGTGTAGAATATGCCATAGGAGCAGAAGCCCGAGATTGCCAATCTGCAGCAGCCACAACACAGGATCAACATTGACTTTAATATCAAAGTAAGTAGCATACGAAATGAATGAATATCAATCAGCCATAATCATCCAAATACATGAATTTTCTGATATTGCAATAAATGGCCCAATAATTCACAATCCATTACCCTCTCAAAAAGCTTGCAATCTTTTCAGGCTCATAATTTATCTTAAAAGTTTATTACCTACATTAAAATTCATTTCCGATTACATGAACAGAGAAACAACATCAATTACCCAAAGCCATCATCCAAAGAATAAAGCTTCAAAGAAGCCTTCTTTGCACTACCTTATTCTTTTGTCAAATTATTTGGTAAGGTAGAAAACAAACTCAAGGTTTCCTACTTTCCGCATGCCAATTTTAAAGAACAACCTCGCTATAATGTACAGATCAAATTCAATCATATTCTTTTACTTCATTATGCCATATGAAGGTGCTTCAACTATGTAGAAGACAATAAGAAATAGGCCCTTTCTTATATGGACTACAACAAATATCTGAATTTAAAACAAAACACAGAGTTGAACTAATTAGTAGGTCAATAAGCACATTTAAAAGCTTGTCAATACCATTTTTTATGATCACACCAATCTTTTACAGTGACTATTCTATTGTTTGCCTACATGACCATTTTTAGTTAGATTGATTATGCTTCCAAAATAAATTAAAACATATAGACTAATTTCTCTTTTGTGGGCTAAAATCATCTAGAGCAAAGCCTCAACCTCCAACCAGGAAACACCAAATGAACAATCATCCAGCAATCTAATTACAACGTAAAAGAAGTAAACTTCTAACGGGTAATTTGCGCTGGAAATTAAAGAGCACAAGATATGTATCAGTCCCTATGTTGCACCAATACGGATACAGCAAGTACTCCGATACGATATGATACGCCGATACAGAAAATCTCCAAAAATCTCCAAAAAGTAGGATACCGGTATGACACCGATACCGCGATTAAAATAATATAAATATATAAATTATAAAAATATAAATATATATATATGTTAAATTATATATATATGTGTGTGTGTGTGTGTGTAAAATTAGCATTTTGGGCCTTTTCTTCTGGTTCCTTATGTTTTTCTCGGCCATATATGACTTGTTTCAGTTATTGGGCTGGTCCCAAATAAATGAATCAGACTTAAAATTGTACAAAACAATTTTTTTTAACATAGGCCACCTAACATGCAACTAAAACGGTGCGTATTGTAATTAGGGCACCTAACATCATCTTCTTCACTAATTAGCCGCCTCTTCTTCGCACAGCAACTGAAGATTCGCAGCAGCTGCAAGCGCAAGTAAGTTCTTTTTGTTCTTCATTCTTTTCCTTCTTCCTCCTTCTTCTTTTTCGGTTGCCGTCAAAATTACCCCTTGACGTATCATGACCGTATCGATGGAATATCGGACCCGTATCTTAAAGTCAACATCCCCGTATCGGTGCCGTATCTGATACGGGCATACCCCCAATTTTTGGCGTATCGGTGCAACAGAGGTTCAGTCCAAAGCAAAAGATACCCACTACGCAAATATGACAGAAGAAGAAACTTATGCACTTACTTGAGCAATGGAAGCCCTCTGCATATCAATCCTCAAATCCATCATTCTGAAAAATAAAATAAAAAAATTCGATTGAAACCCAACAATTCAATAACCCAAATTTTAAAAGGGTAGCAATAAATTTAGTCAGAGAATCAATAAATCATCAGAAACTAATCTCACTTACCAGAAAGAAATTGGCGAATATTGGAGTGAAAGAAACAGAGCAGCAAAGCCAAACCACCAGTCTCTCTGTGTATGAACTAACTCTTTCCCTGTTTTGCCCAAGCTTCATCCAATATATAAAAGCTGAAGTGAGCCTTGAACATAAATTGTGTACTGGATTCGAGCAACGATTTGTGGTTTCTGGGTTGTGATGTATATTTGCGATTTGTCTTCTTTCACACTTGTACTTGTGCTTCTGGTCGCTGCAATTGAGTTCACGTAAATTCCTGCTTTTTTTCGGTTCAGGTTAATTGTGCTTCAGAGCATTTCGAAAGATAAAATTTTAAAATAAAATGGATTTAATTATATAATAAATATCTGCTTGAGAAGAGACAGAGTGAGAGGGAATTCTCATGTTTGGGACAAAGAAGAACGCACACTATTTGCAGATGGAATGTCGAGACAAAAGAGAGTGTATAAACGTGGAGAGTTTCCAACCAAAAACAAAAAGTGGAGAGCAACCCATACGACATCGTTTTGAGTACCAGCTTCATGGCAGACTGGTCGTGTTTGCCGGATTCTGGTCGTGTCAACCCGTTAAAAAAAGCAGGTGAAAAATATCAAACACTAACACGACAAAACAAATACCAGCTACTAGCTAAGAATATAAAAAATTAAAGAAAAAGGAATAAACTGGAAGAAACAAAACAAAACAAAACAAATTTTAAAAATAAAATAGTATCTCGTTGAGCAGCAAAGAAGAAGAAGAAAGCTGGAGTCACTGAACCTGGTGGTTGGTGCTGCGCGCGGTGTTCCTTCTCGAAGAGGGTTAGGTTGGGTTGGATTCTTCTTTCTTCTTCCTCTTCTTCCTCTTCTTCCTTTTTCTTCTTTCTTTTCTTTCTGCCCGAGAAACCAAAGTATCAATCGCCTTGTTCTCTTCACAGCATAAAGTTCAATGCTCTGTTCACATAATCTACAAAATTGAGATAAATAAAATCTTACAGTACAGGGAAGAAAGACCAATGATGCTGTTCGCCCAAAAAAAAGAAAGACCGATGATGGAGTTTCAGAGAAAGAACGGCACATGTACTGCCTCTTTAATTATAGAGCGAGGTTTATTTTATTGGTTTGGTTGAGTCTTCACAGAGTGACTTGGTTTTATTAGTTGGAAGAGGGTCCTATTTGGTTAAGGGCATGTGAGTGATTTTGGAAAGGCCAAAAGCGCTTTCTGACAATTAAAAGCATTTCTGATAGTGTTTGACAGAAAAATTTAGAAGCGCTTTTGGGTTTTAGAAGCGCTTCATGGAGAAGCACCTGCTATGTGTTTCTTCGAGAAGCCCTTCCAAGTGCTTTTCTAGGAAACACTTTGATTTTTTATGAAAATTCAAGATATTTATAATAAAAGTGCTTTTGTTAGAAGCGCTTATGAGCAGAAATATTTCCTAGAGAAGCAGCCCCAAACGAGCCCTAAGTGATTGTCTTGAGAAAGTGACTTTGTTGTAACCAACACTTCTTCTTAATAAAACTCTGACCTTTTGATTATATATATGTTGTTAATTGGGTCAATTGATAAGCGTTGAGTTATTATTATTATGCTAGCAATCTTCTCTCTAACCTTCTCTTTTGTATATTTTCCCTTCTTCTCACGACGTGTGTTAATTTTCTTACACTTAAAACAATGTCATTAATGCATCACACAAGCTACTTTTTGTTTTTCAAATTTACTCTTATTAAATGTATTGACTTTTTTGTTTCCTTCATTTATCCTTTTATTTTTGTAACTATTTTATCACCTTGTTAAAAAATTAAATAAGAAAAAATGTCTGTTTATTTTGAAAAAAAAAAAATGTATGTTCTTTTCAAGAGAGAACGTCTTTTTTTGTTTAAACACAAAAGAATTTAGACCACTATTGATTGATATTTAACCATGCTCGAAGGATGATTCTTTTGCACTAAACAGTCAAACTTGTCTAAGGCGGAAGCTGCACATGTGATGTTTACATAACCATTGTCAATGACCAATAGAAACAAAGAGAAAATGGGAGTTTCATTTCTCTAGAGAGAAAAAATAAGACATCTTTTTTGAACAAAAGAAAACGTTATTTATTTAATTTTTTAACAAGGTTGTTGTAAAAAAATATTATAAAAAGGCTAGCTTATTGTAAATTAAAACAAAAAAGTTAATACATTAATAAGGGTAAACTTGGAAAACAAAAAGTAGCTTGTATGATGCAATACATTGTTTTAAATGTAAGGAAATTGACATATGTCATAAAGAGAAGGGAGAATCGAGAATGTCCAAAAGAGAAGGTTAGAGAGAAAGTTGCTAGCATTCCACTAAGAAGGTTAGAGAGAATGTTGCTAGCATTCCACTTTGTACAATTCAAGTGCTAGTCTCAGGGTCATGGTTTCAAGTACTCCATAAAATGTAGGCTCATACAAGCCCCCTGGAAGGTGTTTTCTTTTCCAAGACATGCATATGAACAAACAAATCCCAAAAAAGAAAAACTGAGGAAAGCTTACTTTCCAGCATTTCTTATATAATACATTAGGCAAGAATAAATGACAGCAGTAAATCACAAAAAGAAAAACAACTACAAATTGACCATTAGTTTGCCTCGTCAACAAAATCACTGTTCTTATCTCTTGTCCACCCGTTCAAAGTCTGCTAGAAAAACTCAACTCTAGTTCTAACAATACATTAAGGAAGATTAAGTGAAATGCGAGGGTAAATTACAAACACAAGTGTGTCTCTTCAACTAAAACTACAACTCTTTGCCCAACTGAGGCAGCTCTCCGAGAAAAACCATATCGAGAATGGAAAGCAGACAAATCTGGTCATGGAACCTTGTATGACTGCATTCTATGCATTCCATATCACCCAAACACAGGGGTCTATCACCTTGCTTTCCTCTGTTTGATTTAATATCTAACAATCTTTTCATTGCTGATAGCCCGCGCCCACAGACCTTACGATCCTCTGCCACAGCTTAAATATATCAGTTCTCCTTTACTCTAAATTGCCCAGAACCACAAAAACTCAATACAACACCTTCTCTGGAGTAGAACTCAACTAAACGTGGTAGCACACATACGGGGCTAAATAATAGCAGGTAAAGATCATGTCTTCCAGGAAAAACCACTTAATAAGAACGAACATTTTTTTTAGCAAAATGTATGGCATGAATATAGGCCTTCGCATTTACTTTTAACCGAGTTTTGGAAGTATTTGAATTCCCCAATCATTTTCATATGTATATATGACAAAGAAAAGTGATTGAATGAACAATATAAGCATACATGAGGTTTGAAATGATTAAGTTCATGATTATTTTTTTGAAAATAATTAAGTTTATGATCATAAAAATTTAAAACCAACAAATATGTGAAAATGTTCAAATTCCTGTCCTAAAATGCACACACGACACGACACATACCTTTGATGAAAGAAATTTAAAACACACATACAACAGATTATATGTAGAAACATTAATTATGAGATTGTGTAAATATAGAAATAGATTGTCGTAGCAGCCAGCCATACATTAAAAAGTGTGGCATCTACTTGAAGTGAGTTCAAGGTATGCACATCCGAGACACATATCTTTCAACAATCAATTTTTGTGTTTCCCCCACCTTTTCCATAAATAAGTTCATTATAAATGCCAAAGGGGACACAACCCAAGCTCACAACAATAAGGAAATCACAACTCCCTTAAGCTTGCATTCAAAATCATTTGGAAGGGGTAGCAGATGTTTTCTTAGCAAAAAAATGCATTTACAAAATTCTCAATAAGGGCTTAGAAGAACCTTCATACCTATTGAGCTGAATCTTCAGAGAATCTGCCATCAAAAGGAGTTGACATATGAGAATGTGCTGAACCAGCAGCAGTTCCAGAACCATTTTGAAGTTCTATGACAAGCCATCGAACAGCTTTACTCATCTGTTCCAACCGAACTGCACTAATGGGTGGAAGACCAGTTGCGGTTTGCCCAGACTTCCCAGCCACCAAGCCAGTTGCCTCATCCACCAGGCACTCGGAGCCAATCCTTTGCTTCACAGACTCCACAAACTCCTCCGCTTGATCACAAGTGACTCTGAAAAGTTCCCACTTCTGCTTAAAATTCTCAAGAGCAGCATCTGTGGCTGCCGTTTTCTGGGCGCCAGAAGTTTCCTTGGCTTCGAGCACATTAGCTGCTGCAACAACGAACTCTTGGTATGCATTGTTTAGAGAATCTACAATGTTGTCCATTTGGCGGCTCGTATTGGCTAGTGAATTTAGTGATGAAACGTTAGGAAACTATGAACAATGGAGGGAAGGTAAAAAGTTGCATAAATGCATATAACTGAAATAAAAACCCAGGGTACCCACAGCTTTATATTCATTCAGTATGGTGAACCAACAACACAATGAACAAAAGATAATAGCTTTAATCTAATTTAATTTTTTTTATTCTCAATTTGAACCAGAATTTCATACCAAATCACAATTCTCTGTTACTTTAAACCTGGGTATACATTACATACATTAAAATAATCAAATCCGCTCGATATAGAAATTAAATTCTAAACAAAAACATTCCACAACGGTAACATATAAATACCAATCAGAATTCACAAATTTTCAACAACAAAAATTATAAAGAGAAGCAAACTAAAGAAAACGGGGGATTATGTCAGATATTAAAACCCAGATCAATTTGGCATCGATGTGCTTATGAGCTATGACAGTAATTGATTCGAAGATCAAAAGAATCAAACACAAGGGCTAAAATTAAACTCATGAAATTGAAATTTACCTAATTAAAAAGGAGCCGATTCAATTATTTAGAACTGAAGCTGATACTTTTTTGCAGCTGGTTTCCGCTGTGAGATGGTCCTCTCTTTTTTCCCTTGCCCGTTTGTGGCCAATGAAAGCTATTGTAGACCCATAAATAGGTTTAAGGTTTTTTAAGAAATTAGAATTGAAGAAGAAGAAGAGTAGAATTTAGAACGCAGAAGAAATTCAGAAAAGAAGAAGAGGGCTGGGCGGGCTGTTATGTCCAAGGCCTTCTTCCTTTTTTTCAGCTTTTTCTTTTCTTTTTGCCTTTGGCAATTTGGAGAATGTAAAACGAATTTCAATTGGGAGAACTCCTATGAAATAAAGTTCAAAGAACCTATAAACTATAGGGGTTTTCTTGTACTTTGCCCTAAATTTTTTAAGGTTCTTTTTTTCAAGTCAATCTTTAATCATTTGGTTCCTGTTATGGCATTTTATCATAAACTTTCATAATAATATGTTACGTCTCATCATGCGATAAGCTTTAAAATGATATTTTTCATCAATCAAAATATAACTCATTCGCCTAAAATAGAAATTAAAAACTCTCGTCATTTCCTCAACAAGACTGAGTCAGTGAAAAGCGTAAGCTCACCTATAGAAAACAAACGAAATATACATGTTAATTACTTATATTGTAAGTTTTAACTCAAGTTGTGGGTTAGGCCAGTTAGTTATACGTGGGTTAGGTCAGTTGGCCAGATCAATGTGCCCACTCCCTTACACCCAAGTTCGAGTCCCCTTTCCCTTAGATTAGATTAATTTATAGTAATTTAGATTATTACTTATATATATTTTTTTAAATGTTTAACTCACATGCTTTAGGCCATTTCAAAGTTTGGAGTAGCAAACTCCAAACAGGGATTCTACACCCCGACACAAACAAGACCACTATTTGTTTCGAATTTTTGGATAGTAGTCCGGATATTGGAGTTACTTTTATATATATAAATTAAATCTTTTATTCATGTTCTTGAATTGAGCATGTTTTAGTAATAGTAAATTGTAATTCCTTACAAATTAAAAAATAAATAAAATATAAACTTATTAAACATACGTGTAACTGAATCATGCGGTTTGGTATCAAATTGATTTTAAGGGCTAGTTTGGGAGTGATTCTTGATAGGCTAAGAATCACTTTAAGTGATTTTATGAGGAAGTATATAGAGAATCACTTAAAATCACCAAAAGTGATTATATAAAGAAGCACATTCAAAAAAGTAGTTCTTGCCTATCTAGAATCAATCTCAAACGAGCCCTGACAACATTGGATTTCATGTACCACATTTTGGGATTGGCTGTTAGACAATATGTTGATAATAAATTATGCTGATATTCATGTGCGACTTTTTCTTTCTAACCCTAGCCCCTCCTTTGAAAACACTTGCAGCGCCGCTTTGGGGGAGGGGGCATTAGTTCCTCCTCCCCTCTCCTCTCCTCCTTCCCACTTCCTCCTTCCCACTTCTTCCTTCTCCTATTTCTCTCTCTCTCTCTCTCTCTCTCTCTCTCTCTCTCTCTCTCTCTCTCTCTCTCTCTCTCTCTCCTTTGTGAGAGTCTTCTCTCTCCTCTGTGAGAGTTTATGTTACTTTTCTGTTTGCTTGTTTTTGCTCCTTATCTCTATTAATCTCCTCTCCAACTCCTTCCCATCCCTCTGATCTCCCTCATCTCTGGCTCCTTGTGTCTCCAAACGCCCCCATCTAACTATTACATCTTCCCCAAGTTCTCCTCTTCCCCTTTCCCTACGTTCGACTTTCTCTACTTTTTTCCCTTCACCCTCACCTTAAATTTCCGTAAATTATGCCCAAATTTGGAAAACCCATATATGCACTTCCACTCTCCTCTTTCTTCCCCACCCATAAATGTTGTTCTTCAATCTACACTTCTCACCTCTACATCTCTTGCCCCTTCTCTGTTATGGTGTCCTCCACACATTCCCTTCGACTGTGTCCCGACCCGAGATCTCAACCACCAGCCACTGCTCCTCGGCTCCATGGATGAGGATGCTTCAAAAGTGCTCTTTGCACTAGCTTCTAGGATTATGGTAGCGCTCTTTGCATGGGTGGTTTGTCCACCACCATTCTCCGTTCTAAGCAATGGTTTGTTTGGTTACTGGTTACCCATCTCTGGCGGTTGTGGATTTGCGACGGCGGCGAGGCAAGGGGAAAGTGGCGACTGTAGCTTCTCAGGCTTAGGGTTCTTCCTTTGTGTTTGTATTGGGCTAGATGTTTGTTTTAGGGTTTTCTTTTGTGGCTTTTTTTATTTCTGTCTATTAGTGTTGGGCTGGTTTTTATTTTTGCATTTTCTGACTGTGTAATCCCTTTCATCTTTATGGAATGAATTACCTTGACCCAAAAAAAAATCATATTGTTATAAAACTAAAGAGATTGTGGAGAGAATATAGAGAAATTGAGTTGTAATAGAAAACTGATATTTTCATTGAGACTTTCTTATGTTCTATGTATTACAATGAAGGGAGGAAGTCCACTTATAGGCAAAGTCTCTTGGCTTCCCGTGGATGTGCAATGCATCTCCAAAATCTTCCCCCAACATCATCATTAAACTTTTGACTATCATTTTCTTATTTTCTTTGTGTGGGCTCCACCACATTCTTTACAACACTCCCCCTTGGAGACCACATGTATGGAATATGCCTCGTTAAAAACCTTCCAGTAAAACCCAGTAGGACAAAACCTAGTATAAGGGAAAAAGAGTATATAACCATGTGTAACATAAAATTCTATGTATATTGACACGCGTGCGACACTGCCTCGTTAAAACCTTGCCATGAAAAACCCAGTGGGATAAAAACCTGGACGAAGGAAAAAGAGACAGTGTGTGAAGGTCTTTATTGACAGCACGCTCCCCCTAATGCTTGGCAAAATATCTTTAAGCCATACAGCTGATCATCTTTTTGAATATCATGGTTGACACTACTTCTGTGAGTCAATCTTGTAATATTGTTGGATGCTCCCCCTGAAGAATATCTCCCCCTGATGTCTTCATGACTAACTTTTTCCAGTAAGCAACCATAAAAATTTCCAGAGTCCGCGTATCTAACAAAATCTGGGCTATTTGTAAGTTCACTTGAAAAGAATATGCCCGTATATGGTGTTATGCGGAGATAGCATCAAATATGCCTCACATCATCCCAAAGTGATGGTGATGGAGCTGAGTTCTATCTAGAAAATACAATGTCCGGTCTAGTATATTTCTGGAAAATCCTTGAAGTGCCCAACGAATAATCCACATAAAATGTTTCAATACTTTCTTAGTATAAGCAAGAATCTCGTTGGCATAATGCTCGATCTTTAGGCCGAGACAAATATTTCTTGAACTCTTCAGGAGTTTTAACCAAGTATTAACTCTTCATGAGTTTTGATCAATTATCAACTCTTCGGGAGTTGTAGTGTGTTGCAACCATATCATAATTAATGTATTCACTGAGACAATTTATACATATTAGTATTGAGTACAAAATTTGTGCTTCAGGCACACGTCTTTCAGGGACTTGCTTCATGCAATTTCAATCCTTCAAGGATTTTATTTAAGGGATTACACTTCATGACACATTATATAGCTTTATATCCAGCTATTTGTTCTATTTGTATATCTTTAGGGAATCGCTTCTGGCGATATGGTCCGTGCATTTAATAACCCTTAAAGATAATATGTTGGTCTCCGTAAATGTGCAATAAGAAGGCACAATTGCCTCTATAAATATGGAGAAACCCAACATTTCTTGTTTCTACCAGAAACATTGTGTCATACAAAGTGGGTATGTTCCCTTTTATTCCGAACACCCAAGTATAACTTTCAGCATTAACATATTTTGGGATTCGTACTATGGTTTGTTCTTTCATGTTCATTCTCATCTGTAATGGAATTGCCTCTTTCTGTTCTGGCCAATGATATTTGTGGGAGCAAATATTTTCGTCTCCAATCACAGCACGCCACGTGGAAAAGAAGATTATCCCTTAAATTAATTAATTAAACCTATTAATTTGGTTAATTAATTAATATGGATAATATCTTAATTATAAGATATTATCTTTATTTAATAAGATAATATCATTAATTTGGATATTATCCTAATAAAGGGATAATATCTTAATTATAGGGTATTATCTCATAATTAATGAGATAATACCATTAATTTAGATATTATCATAATAAAAGGATGTAATCGAGCCCGACTCAATCTCTACAAAACCCTAGCCCCAAGGCTACGAAACCCTAGCCCCGAGGCTCCTATGAATAGATGACTTCATTCATCATTCAAGGTACGTCTAAACCTACTCCTGATACCCGAGAAAAATACCCGAAGCTCTCTCTCCCTCTCCACTCTCCATATTTTCTCCACACGGCTCCGGCCACCACACACGACTCTGGCCGCCCGGTTCACACCATATATACAACTCCGTACCCTTTGCTTAGCTACTGTTTTCCTACAAACACTCAAACTAACTTAGGCATCGGAGGGCCTTTGGCCAACACCCCCCGAGTGTGGTCTATTTACTCCAATCTTTTTTACAGGAATCGAGAAGGAGAGAGAAGGAAGATCGAAGGTTGAAGGATCCATAAGTGAATATTCTCCCGTGAGATTATTTGCACAAACAATATTGTCGACATTTAATTATAGAACGTGGTTCCAATCAACACAGCCCATTGATGATTTGAGTAGCTACTCCAAAACCAAAAATTGTTATTCATCAATTCATGATCTCACCATTCTCATGTGCATGCGCATGCATCAATTATAAGCATTTCTTTGCTTTTGGGTACCCAAGCCACTTCAGGGGGGCTTTTATTATGTGAGAATGTGGATTATAACCTCCAATGGAGTGTTATTTTACAATAGGGCGTGGATAATCTCCATTTAGGGAGTTGGAATATTTAGAACCAATATATCTGTCATGCTGCAAGCATGCCACAGATTAATACATACATGTCAATCAATTGTCCTTCTAGGACTTTAAACCATATAATTTGCTATGCATTAGGCGTGCAGCGTATTAATATTGACATGTTAAAGGATTGTCCTTCCGGGACTTCAATCCATATCATTTGCTACGCAACAGACGTGCATCATATTGATCACTACCATACCCATGTTCTGTTCTTATGGGACTTTAATATGTGCAGTGTATTATTAATGTATCTAACTTGCAATCTGTGAAATTTGCATTAATAATTCATGGATACATATCAGAGTAATAGAAGCCATTCTTCTGGAATGGTCATAATACAAGTCGTTCTTCTGGAACGATATATAATGCAAGGCATTTTTCTGAAATGGTCATTTGCATGTCGTTCTCCTGGAACGGCCTTATCTCCCCATTTGGTTACCTTTAAGAATGTCGTACACAATATCAAAATAAGAGTATAAGCATGAAATAACACAAGTATTTCTTACATCCTTAGGTGGGAGAAACTTTGCTCAAACATCATTCAAGCCCGTATTAGGCTCAGCAAATATAATGTAACGCTTGATGATCTAGTTATATCCTGCAAGAGCAAAAATCATAATTCTTCTGTCTCTGTCAAAAAATAACCCTCAGTGTTAGGATCACTACATGGATTCTTTCTTCAGATGTTCGTTGTAAAGAAATAAAATCCCTTATGAACAGAGAACTATAAAAAGAAAGAAAAGATACAAAGAATTGTGATATTGATTGCAAGGTAAGGTAAGCAATCAAGGAAGGAAGCTGGTGAGAACAGACAACAAACTCTCATTTCTCTTAGCCTAGAGGAACTTCAGGAGATTAGAGCATGTGGTCATCTTCACAACTCCCCGACATCGCTGAAACGTGATCAAGGATAGTCTTGCTTCCTGAATGGATGATCAGAGATAGTCTCGCTTCTCAAGCACATCGAGTGCTCACTGATATGAAAAACAATTGGATATTGCATCATTGGATATGGAGAAAAATTGGAGAAAGCTGGAGAAAACTGGATGTCTTCTGCAAAGAAAATTTCGTTAGTAACATATTTATACACAAATAAGAGGAATAAGTAAATCCGGTGAATTTCAAATTAACCACGGAAATGAGCGAGGTTTTAGGGGTGCTTTTGAAAAAGTAGCTCTGTGAAATCCGCAAAGTAAGATCTAGGGGTGTTTTCGGTGCGGTAGCCGCACCGAAGTCACGCAACCGCATACCGGCCGAAACCATGCAGTTTATCCAAAATCAGAACCACCACCGACCTGCACTAGGCCGATTACCCGGGGGTATCGGCGTCGGTCGGTGTCGTCGTCGGCAATCCGTGTCGGCGATGAACCGCACAATTCATCCACCACAAACACAAAGAGAGAGAGAGAGAGAGAGAGAGAGAGAGAGAGAGAGAGAGAGAGAGAGAGAGAGAGAGAGAGAGAGAGAGAGAGAGAAGAAAAGAAAATGAGAGAAGAAGAATTTGATGACGAAAAAAAAAACTCAAAGAAACCAGAGAGAAGAAGAAGACGGCGATGGAGCAAAAGAGAGGGTTAGGGTGATTTAGGATTTATGTATGGTGATGGATTTGGGCCTAAAATAGTATGGGTGGGGGGCTTTTTTTTTTTGTTTACAAGAGGGAGTTTAGTTGAAAAAAGAAGGAATATCGGCCCAAAACTTTTTTTTGTATAAGCCCGAAACTAAAATTAGCAAAAGTTGGAGAGCGTAGGGTTCAAACTCCAAACCTCGAACTTAACCATGATTCCTCTTCTTCTTCGTCTTCTTCTTCATCAAATCCAATCCAACCGCTGTTCTCTTTCCCTATCTCTTCCTCAACTCCGTCTCTGACTCTCGCTCTCTCTCCTTCGTCTCCGTCTCTCTTTGTCTCTCTATCTCTCTCTCTGCCTCCCTCTCTAGACTCCATCTCTGTCTTTGTCTCTATCTCGCTTTCTTATTATGGGTATGGGGTGGTTGGGTCTTGTGGGAGAAAACAGGGGGAGAATGGGAGAGAAAAAAACAAAGGGAGAGGGTTGATGTGGGTTGTGGGTGGGAAGTTGCAGAAAAGTTTCAATTTTTTTTTTCATTTTTAATATACTCGGTCGGTTGCGGTAGCCGACGGAATTGATCTCGGGACACCGCAACCGTTAACGGTACTGATCGGTCCGATTGGTCAACCGCAACCGCGTTGACTTTTTGGTCAACGTCGGTTTACCGGCCGCAAAAGTCGGACGGTAACCAACGGTTTGCGGTACTTTCGGTCCAACCGCACAGCCCTAGTAAGATCGGCTCTAACGAAAATAATCCTTGAAAACGCCGAAAGTTCCGACAAACATTAAAGGAGGCCGCGTGAAGTTTTGGAACCTAGGAAAGAAAAAGAGAATATGGGGATCCGGGGAATATTGGGATCTTGAAAAAGGTGCCACATTTCCGCCTATAGATATTGCCTCTGCAAGACCTGATTGGAGTAACTGCATTTCAACTCAACTTTCTTTCATTTTCTGAAAATTTAAATTTTCTAAGACTTTCCTCAAAACCTTCTTAAAATGGCTTCCTCTTCTTCTCACCCAAATCATTTCGATTTAAATGTTGCTCCCAAAACAACCCGTGACACCAAAGTCTAGCGGCCATCCTTTGTATCCCAAAATCGTCCTCTCACGGTTAATGATTCTGTGATGATAAATGATTCTACTGCTATCATAAAAGCTAGGAATTTCCTTACTCCTATGGATGAAATGCTGTTAACATGGAGGTCTGAAGAAGAGGCTATTGATGACCCAATGGCTTTTAGCATTCAGAGTGATGCTTCTGTTTCTAACATGGCTAGTCGTTTGCGTGCTAGAGCAAACGAGATTCAGGAGCTGAACATTGAAAATTCATCTCTTCAGAGAATACTCCATGAGTCTCAACAGGAGGTTGAGAAACTTAAAGAGGAAAATAATGCCTTGTTGAAACTGGTGAATTCATACTCCATTGATACGCAGACAAGGCTTGACATGCTGCAGATTTCCAATGAAAAGATTATGGGAGACCACGAGAGGCTCATGGCTAAGCTTAAGAGGCACCGTCCTCTTCCTCCGAAGGTTTCCAGAACATAATGGAATTTTATAGATTTTACAGAGCCTGCTCCTTTCTTGCAAGTGAAGAGAATCTATCTTTTGTATGCTCCTTTTCTGTTATAATAATTGGGCAAATTCTTAAACTTGCACTTCTGGTTTTCACGTCTTTTCAAAATGACGGTTTGGAACTTTGTGCCTTACAAGTTCAAATAACCACAACAAATCTCTCAAATTACATATTTCAATGTATGTGAGTCCGGAACTTCTGGCCTGGGCTAAAACACGACCTTAGAATTTATTTGCCCTTCTCAAATAGGCATGAAATATAAATTGAGTAAAGGCCATGATAACATTGCAATATAATAGTGAAGAGCATTAACTACTATATACCCAAAACATCATGTTCAGGACTTCTCATATATTGGGATCCATGGGTTTCCGACCCATATCATATAATATGACAGAATATGTGGGGGGCCTCAATTCATCCTTTGAGGTTTATCCTGATATTACCCATTTCACGGTGTATTCTTAACAATCGGAACTCACAAAATATATTTCTTCCTTGAGGTATCGATTGTAACAGAATCGAACTTTATTAAATTCATCATTTTCTTATGCCAAAGAAAGATGTGGTGTACCACAATTTGCAATAGTACCTCAAGAGTTGTCCATTTAACTGTTGGAACTTCAGGTTCTCAATATTTTCAGATTTTGAACTTCATGCCAAAATCTCATATTTTCACAGGATGGACATTTTTATAAATTCCTATACATATTTCAGGACTTCAGGCCCTTACATAATTGTCCATGTTTTAAGGAACTTCTGGCATCTCATTTAATTGCTCATCCATGAGTTTAAGGAACTGCAGGTTCCCTTTTTGTATATAGTGACGGTTTACCCAAAATGGGTAATATTTATGTATACGTCACTATTCATGTATACGATACTATTCATCATGTCATGAATACTTGTCTATTCATGTGTACAGTACATTTGCCAATATAGTTACTATTCATGTGTACGACACTATTAACCAATACTGTATTGTTACATTGTTAAGGAACTCCAGGTCCTTATTTACATGTCAAGGATCAAGGATCTTCAGGTCCGATCTCTTGTTTACAAATATAGTACCGGAGAGACTGCCAGCTCTCATATTATCATCATCAAGGATCTTCAAGTCCTGATGTAGTTGTATGATGAGGATCAAGGAAATTATGGTCCTGATCTCTGTATGCTGTAAAAACTCATCATACCGCACAATTAATCCATAAAGTAAATTGCTAGTATGGACGATAAACCCGCACCATACTTTAAATAAAGGTAAATGTGCGGCAAAATAAATTCATAAATTAAATTGCTTGTCGTATGGGGGTTAATTCCGCACCATTCTTTAAATAATAAAGTAAATGTGCGAAAAAATAAATGTGCTTGTATGGGCATTAATTCTACTCCATACTTTTAAATAAAAGATAAAGGCAATTGTGTTGACGATAAACCCGCGCCACACTTTTAAATAAATACTGTTGTATGTGTAATAAACCTACATCATACAGTAAATAAAGTAATTGTGAGAATAAAACCACCACCGAATAAAATAAGAGAAGTGTTAATATTACTAATGACCTCCCACTGATAGTATGTTTAGTATTACCGAGGGGTCCATTTTTTATTAGTGGTTAGTAATAGAAAAGCAAATAAATATAGTATATTATATAAAATATATAATCAAGCAAGCAAAGAAAACTAGTGCATGATGGATATCACGCTTGCTCCTGCCTTTCCACTTGCCACCAACACACCTGTACTAATATTGGTGTTAAATAGTGTAGGATAATAATGAAATAGTTGAAAGGATAAGAAGGCAGAGAGCTTTGCTTATTTTATTTTCTTTCGGTGGGTTTGCTGTTCTCATCAAATGATGCTTTAGCACTTCCCTTGGGTCAGTGGCTGAGAAAATTCTGTGGACGAGAACAAAGGTGCCAATAATCTTCATCACCCAAAGCTGTGCCCTTGCTGTAGCCAATATATAAACTATTAAATCTGCCCACCAAAATTAATTATATAATAATATAATATTGGTTTGAAAGCTAGACATATTGTGGGAACCGAATTAAATCAAAACCTTAGGTCAGATAATTCCTTTTATTTGGGGATTATTTGACCTAATTGAGAGTTACTCAATCTAATTGGGAGATATCCAATTAAATTGGGAGTTACCCAATTAAGTTGGGATTGATTTGATTCCTTTCCATCTACGGAATTATTCCTCTGAAACCCTTATCCCTCACAAACCCTAGCCGCCATATTTTCTCTCCCTTTTACACAAGGCTCCGGCCACCCGGTTTACACCTTACATATATATCTCCATATCCTATTTAGCTATTGGTTTTATCAAGAATCAATTAAACTAACTTAGGCATCGGAGGGCCTTTGGCCAACACCCCCGGGTGTGGTCCTTTTATTCTATTTGTTTTGTAGGGAGAAAGAGGCGGCGAAGAAGAAAGAGAGATCTTTCAATCGAATATTCTCGTGGGAAGAAATTGCTCCCACACATATCATGTTGGCTTTCCTTCTTTCCACCTGCAATTGAGTTGAACTTGTTGTGTAGAGAAATAATAAAATAATAGAAAAGATAAGGGGCAACTTATCCTTTGGTGTTGTTTCTTCTGACCAATTTTTCCAACTAATGTTTCTTGTCTTCATCAATCTCAGCTCCTTCTCTACGGACGCTCTCATAACCATCAGGGTTGCTTCCTTGCTGCTGCGCAGGAGGAGAAATTGTGATGCCTTGTGATTTCACCATTTCACTATCTGGGTGTTGAGATCACGAGAGCAGAAGCGGCATGTCAACGGGGAAGAAGATGTAATTCGATACTTGATGGGGGAAGACGGAGATAGAAAGAGAGAGAGAGAGAGAGAGAGAGAGAGTAAGGAGCTGAGACAGTGGGAAAAAAGCTTCACAGAAGCTATATTGATACACAGAAGAGCATGAGCAACTCAACCAAACCCAAGAAAGAAAAGCAATGAAGCAGAGTGCTTTGATCGAATATCCCAGCTGGTATTTTAGATATAGTCATGCTAATAACGTGTTATAAAACTAAAGTGGAGAGAATATAGAGAAATTGAGCAGTAATAGAAAACTGATATTTTCATTGAGACTTTCTTATGTTCTATGTATTACAAAGAAGGGAGGAAGTCCACTTACAGGCAAAGTCTCTTGGCTTCCCGTGGATGTGCAATGCATCTCCAAAATCTTCCCCCAACATCATCATTAAACTTTTGACTATCATTTTCTTATTTTCTTTGTGTGGGCTCCACCACATTCTTTACAACACATACAATATGTTGCTAAAATAAGTTCATTCAATAACACACGTGCGATAATATGAATCCTCTAATGGAATTCAAAATTTCAAGTTACTATAGTAACAGAATTTTCCAGTATGCTATAATCCAAGGCGGCATATTGGGTTTCTCTTGATGAGACCAAGATCAACCTACAAAATAAGAGAGGCATGTGAAATTCAATCCATATGAATGACAGACAAAGCTTGAAGATAGGATGTATAGGATGTAAAGTGTTACCTTATGTCCGAAAAGATCTCGAATGTTGTCAATCCCATAGAGTATCATAGTCGGTCTGGTTCAAATTAAAATCCACACAAGATAAACATCAATGACGATAATTTTAGAAAAATGGCAACGACGAACAGTAACGATAATTAATTTATTCTTACCTTTCGAGTGAAAGGCCCCATGCAATAACACGAACATCTTCTGGGAGTCCCATAGGAAGCAGCATTTCAGGTCTAAACATGCCAGAATTTCCAACCTCTACCCATTTCCCAAAGCCTTCATGATAACTGATTGAGAAAGGAAAATTTTATCAAAATTTCCACTACCAAACATGAAACATAATTTCCACCTTATTAAGCATAAACTATCACCTGAAAATCTCCATACTAGGTTCAGTATATGGATTATAAGCTGGCTTGAATCGCAGCTTCTACATGCCTAAAAGTAGTAAAATAGAAAAGTTTCCTATTACTAATACCCAATCTCCAACATCACAAGCACAAAAACCAAGCCAGCAACTCAATGCCAGCTAGTGTCTTACCCAAACGCGAGAAGAAGTCATGTAGTACTCCTAACAAGTCACCAAGAGTAAGCCCTCGATCACATACCAAACCTAAAACCAGGAGCAGGAATTCAGACTGCTGATTGATTTCCATAAACCAACTTAACCCAATTTCAATAATATCTATAACCCAGAAACAGCAACGCAACATGATTTACAAGACTACAAGATATACTGAATATGACTCATTTTACTCTTATCATAGTTATGGTGTTAAGGACCAACAGGTGCTCAAACTGGAATGTCAGTACTCAAATAACTACACAACTTATGATTATCAACTAAGCCATAAAAATCCAGACAGGCCTTGAAGTAGAAACTTGGTTCGGCCAAGTGTGGTTGCTTACTGGATTATTGACAATTTCAGGAACCAAGACCAAGATTGTTCACTTTAACTCAAATCTTTAAGATTAATTTCAGTTGTTAGTTTTATAGCAGAACCAAGATTGTCCACATATATGTAGCGTAGGCATACATAAAGAAACTGAATAATACCTTCTATATGGTGGAACTCTGCAAGATGAGTTCGATCTACTGCTTCATTTCTGAAGACACGATCAATAGAGTAGTACTTTTTGGGAGCAAATGGTTTCTGTTGCCAAAACAATTACGATTTCAGGAGTGCGTCAGTGTGATTGTGTGTGTCTAGTTATGCAGGCACATGCGATTCAAAAAGTAAACAGACCTGTGCTAGTAAGTACAGCATCCTGGAGGAAACAGCAGTTGTGTGAGTTCGCAAAAGATTTTTTTCTGCTTCCTCTCTTTTCCAATCATACCCATATCTGCGAGAAATAGAAAGGACAATAGTAGGTATCTCAAATCTTGCGGGGTTAAAACATTAAAGGAATTTCTAATGTCATACCCTCGGGATTGATAACCACCAGACTCATGAATCTGCTTCACCCGCTGAACGTAATCTTCGGGCAGTTGTTTGGTGGTTGAAGGAGCTACAATCGAAAAAAAGCCAAACAATTATTAGTTGGGAGCCAGATACATAAGCGTTCATGATAAAGAAAAAAATGTCAAAGAGACCTTGTAGGAAAAATGTATCATGCGAATCACGGGCAGGGTGTTGTTGCGGCTGGAAAAGCGCATCAAAATTCCAAAAGCTGCAAGTAAATCAGAAATAAACAGTTTTAGTATCCCACCATTAGTTACCACATATATAATGAGCTGTAAGCACTGAAACCCTCGGAAGAAAATACAACATGAGAGAATTTAAAAAATCAATACTTTTTACAGATATAAAGAAGAGAGGCAAAATTCACATGAAAGTTGTGCTTTCTGTCTAGTAAAAAATATTTGATATTCCCCTTTATAAAATTTCACTATACTCCACAATATCCAGTAGATGTTTTAGCAATATGATACTTGTGATTAACTAGTTATGGCTAGAAGTCCTCGAGCTATTATAAGCTATGATCGACATTGAAATAATTATAAATAAGACAAGTTGGGGAAAAGTAAGATGAGATAGGCTACCTGCTCTCGACATAATTGTTTGTAGGCATCTCCTCAAACCTGCAGTTAGTACAAAACATCATACATAAATGCCAGACATATATAGGGGAATGATCCTGCACACAACATCGTGCATCCATGATTTTGCCAATAATCATGCCAAATTGGAACTAGGTCACCTGAAAGAGATGCATATGTATAGGAGAAAGAACAGATAAATCAGTAAATATTAGACAAAAAACGGATCTTACCCCATCTGTCTGTAAATATCCTTCAATTGCTGTCGTACCTGGAAACGGGGAGATTCAATTAGGAATGCTATATGCAAATAGGTAATTTTATACAAGAACAACTTGCAAACAAAATGTCTGCCATTGTGCATATTGATATTTTGTAACCTAGTCCTCCTCTAAGAAAGATATTTCTTTGTGTACGGCACCAGCTCAAACTGAGCACCTGCAGACATTGATGGGATCGTTTGAAAATCAGCTAAACAAAAGAATCACCAAGTGATCCTTTTGCACCACTGAAAAATCTAGCATATCAAGCCCTACTTGGACTAACAAATTGTAAATAAGATACTATCCTGACCAGTGTCTCTCTTCAGAGGATAAAAATCTAGTATAAAGGTCGCTAATCTTATCAGTTCTAAATTACCATGCCGAATCTTATCAGTTCTTAATATTCTACAATCTTATAATGCAGGAAATTTGCCTCTTAGAACCTACACATTATACCGGTATTTTGCGACTCAAAGCAAAGCCACTTCTATTAAAAAGATAAAATGGAAATTATGTCCTTGCCTTGAGCAGTGGATGTAAATGACCACCTTCAGTGGGCAGACCTTTGGCAGTGAAGTTATACTCTTTGAACTCGATTTCCTTCCAATCACCCCTAAATAACAGAAACAATCATTTAAATCCATCAGCAAGATAAATGCATCTAACAGGATTCATTAATGGGTTTGCATTCACATAATAATAATAATAAGTAAAAAGAAAATAGTATTCAAGTATAGTCTGTATAGTAGCCAAAAAAATGTAAGGAGTGTGCACAACTGTTAAAGTACTACCAAATGGATAGAAATCAAATAAATATTTCTGTCTGAATGTGTGCATTGGGGGATATAAATGCACCCTTCCTTATTATTAATGTTTCTAAAACACTTAAATGCATATTACAATTTAATTGATGCCTTTTGTATATATCTAAAACGACAATGATATAATTATGCATAAATATATAATTGTTTTAACTCACATACCCCAATGTATCACATCCTAGTTTTTCAAAAATTTCCATATTACTTTAAGAGTATTGTATCATATTGTATCCCAATCCTCTATCACATATCCAGTTTCAGTGATTCCGAGTTCCCGTGCTTCAAAGAGCTATAGCACTAAACCATCCAGTAATTGTTTTCAGAAATTCTACTGATCATGATCTACATTCAAAATAAGCAGGTCCTTACCTCTGCAGATTCTCTCGAGTCAAATCTGTAGCAATTTTCTTTCTTTTTGGAGCATAATTGGGGCCCCTTTTCACTGAGTAGCCCTTCCACGTTCTATAGTGCAAGAAAACAGAACAAACGATCACATTACGAACAGAATATGGAACCTTTGCAGGTTAAATAACCAGAATCAAACTTCTATAGTACAAAATATACTTCCATATTCAAAGAAATTCCATTGGTACCCCCTGAGCATCAGAAGAAAAACAAGGGGACTATATAAGCGAAGGACATAAAAAGGAATCTGATGCTTACTGTGGAAGAATAAGCTTTCTTGTTTTGAGAGCCTTAATGTCATCTTGGTTGATGGCCTGCAATCACAAATAAGGAAAAGAAAATCCAAATGGGTTTCCTGTAAACTCATAAAAGGGGGGTGGGGAACAAAGAGAGAAGATGATCTACTTAAGGATGGCAAATGTGAATCAGATAAGAGGGAATGCGGTACTGAATTAAAAACCTCATCTCCTTTCATTTCATGTAAGATAAAGTTATAAACACAATGCACCACACCTCCTTAGGTCTTAGGTTTTATTCAGCCCACTACAAAGCATGAATCTCCACCCCACCCCAAAAAAAAAAGTAATGTTACTATGGGTATAAGTGCATGTGCATGATTGCAAATCATTGAAATCTAATTTTGAGATTATCGTTGCTGAAAAAAAATTATGCACCTGCCCTTCTTGTATCTGTAGAAGCAAATCTTTTACTCTGTCATCCACATGTTGGATCTGCAGAAATTACAGGGAGATAATTATGATGAAGTCTTCAAGTAATAGACATCATTCACGCAAAACTGAGGCAAAACATGACTATAGAGACATTTGGACGACATTTGTAGATTCAAGATGCAGCCAGAATCACTTAAAAACAAAAGGACAAAGACACAAACAGAACAAAGCTGATGAACATTTACTAACAATGTCTACAAGAATATAAAATGTGCCAAATGAATGTTTAAAGCACCAATGAACCGCATAATAAAACAGACAATAATATCAGAGCCCATCTCACACAAAAATAAAGAATAAATCTGGAAAAAAGTCAGACAACGAGAAACATATAATTATTATCAACAAAGGGAAGAAAGAAACCAATCATAAATTCTACAAAAAGTCAGATTTTAGTGTATCTAAGATCAATTCTTTTCCTATTAACAAGTCTTTGGCACGATTCTCATTGGACAACATGACGGACTTCTGACACAAGCTAAGTATCCATGGCTTCATCAACCATGACACCACAATACATGAACAAAAGGGCCTACTTATTTAGATAAACTGGAACAAAGTACTGGTTTAGGATTAATTCCAGGAAGCTCATAGCCTCTAGGTAACATATCTAAAAGCATTGTTAACAAACATTATTACGTATAGAAATTTCATTAATAAGGTGGTACCTTTCTGGTGACAAGTTGTTTTCCCATCTCCACCCATTTATTCTTTGCAGCCTGGGCACAACCTATTTTGAAAACCGATGGATCCAGCTTTTTCTGAATAAAACATCAGTTTTAACCACAAGAGATATTATAGGACAAAATATTAATAACTCATGAACAAAGAGAAACTACAAGCACAGAAAATAATTGAATAGAACCAATGGATCATGCACCATAGCAGAACTTCTAAATTAAAGGCAAGAGCCGTAATAATCACCTGCAATTCTTCTTTTGGAATACCCTCTGGTGGTATGGCCAGAAACAGCTGCACTTCAGGTGATCCAGTAGCAGTATATGCCTTTCCTTCATCAGTAAGCACCCACGTCTCCCTTTTAATGTCCTGCAGATAAACAAGTATCAAAAGGTATTCAACAGAAGAACCCTCATCACGAAGCCCACCATTTTACATTTAGTGTAATTTCAAAGAACAAAAAAGAACTTAACCCAACAAGAAACCAGAACTAACAACCAAATGGTAATTCATTTCGCAGACAAATGTGAACTGCCCATCATAAAGTTTGTTAATTTGTAGCTCGAATTAACAAGAACGTGCAACCCAGGAAAATTCAATCAAAAACCCTTCATTAATCTGAGTTAAGCAAACTTTTTAGTAACCAACCAAAAATAAGAGAGTTAAGCAAAAACACTTGAAACAAATCCCAATTGTTGCTCCTATTCAAATAATGACGAAGAAGGGAAAATCAGGGGCAAGAAAGCTTGAGCACCTGAGCGTCAACATATCTGAAACCATGGAGGCTCTTGATGACATTGGCAATTTCATTGTGATCGATTCTGCGTTCCGCTGCGAACTGGCCTGAGTCTGATATTTGATCGTTTTTCTCCAGGTATCCTAGAATCGCGTCCTCTGACATTGCTCCTTCCTCGCACTATCTGACATGAGCAGAGCCATGGTTTTAAGAAAAAAGAAGTAAAATAATTTAAAGCAACTAGAAATGCGTCCTTTTTCATATTGTAGTGAGCTGGTCAAAGTGAGGTGGAGTTGCGGGTTCAATTCTGTTTGGTGCATAGCTTAAAAGATAATAAAATAGAATATCAGGTCATGGGATTGAATGAATCAACTCAACATTATGAGTTTAATATATGGGCATGCATGCTAAAAAAAATTTCAGCGACAGACTAAATGACTTTTCGTGTTCAAAATTGGACATAACTTAGGATATGCGAGATATGCGTATGCCTTCGGAATGTTTGTGTTCCTCCGGCAAGTTAGATAGTCGGAAGAAGTAAATCCTACCTGAGGAGAACTATGATCTGCCCTTAGCAAGATCTCATTGAGTTTCCAAGGTGAAAGCATCACAACAGAAATTCAAATTCAACCAAGGCACAAGGTTTTGATAGAGAATTGCTTTAACTTAAAAGAGGAAGAGACTTGACGCTAGAGAAATTCTAGTAAAGCTGGTTCCATGCCAGTCATGCAAGAGAATCAATGTGAAAAATGAATTGCACGCAAGATTTATCCTCCTTAACTTTCAGCAACGGTAAAAGATTTGTTGAACCCAAGTTTTGCACCAGGCAATCGCAGCATGAAGTACGTTAAGAAAGCTTCTAAAGGGGGATTTATAGTACAACGAAACTGAAACCGGTAAAAAGGCGCAAACTAGAAACACAAAGACAATAAAGCCTCAATCCAGGTAAGAGTGAGATGACCATTCCTTCGTCTCCGATGCGGAGTTTCTGATTTACAGAAACCTGTTGGCTTTTGGCATAACAAAGCTTTTGTTTTTCCTTCGTCTAAGGTAAAAGTGAGATACTTGCTTCAAGTAAAACTGTTAAACCATGTCAAAGCATCTGATGATCAAGTTCATTTTCTAGAGAACTAGAAGGTGCAGAAGTCTGAAATAGGCTGATCCTGAGGCAACATGAAAAGCTGTACTCATTCCATTTATCCCTCCAGATCATTTTGCCTTGTAATAAAATTACTGTTTCTTATGAAAGAGAACAGTTCATGCAAAGCATGTGAAGGAACTCAATATAAAAGTACAAATATCCTAAAAAGAACTGATTTTGCTCCCTTTTTGTCAAGCGGATGAACTGGAGGCCACCTCCTCTTCAGTTAAAAAAGGAATAGGTTTGGTTGGGGCAGGCAAGCGGCCGATGCTATCGACTTTGTCCTTCTGTTTTGGGGGAGGTCTCGCTGCCTTTGGCAATAACCTGCCTTTCTTTTCAAACCACTCAGGTTTCAGCAATGCTCGAAAGCCCAACTTGTTGTAATACACTCTTCTGACAGACCCACCTGCAGCTTCAACGGCTTCCTTTGCCCTCACAGTGACACGCGATACCTGCAAACCTCATTTGAAAGTCCATTTTTGAGTTACATGCAAGGAAAAGAGGAAGCTCGCATGATTTGCATGTAAGTGACAACAATGATATCAAGTGCACAAGGTTACACTCAAGTCAATATCTAAGTCTTGGCGATTACCTGACAAACCAGCACACAAAAGAATTACGGTGAAAAAAAAAAAACCAAAAGTCTGACCTACTCAAATTAAAATTTATCTGCAAACTAGTTTAAGAAATCTAAGACCAAAGTTACTTGAGTAACTTTCATCCAAAGATGTTTATATGAAATAAATTACCTAGTGAAAATATTTCAGGCAATCACCAAACTTGGCACTAATGAACATGATCAATCAACATTTTCCAGTCATAACATGGTTCTGCTTTATGTAAATAAAGTTTCAACTGTTCATGTAGAAGTCCTAGATGAACATATACCTCAAAATGAATCGGCCACAGGATCTGTTCAGCACCACGTCCCATCAATCGTACTCCATCTTTAATCTGCTTCCCTATTGCCCCTGTTTCCTATTGTAACAATAATTGCCAGATTGAAACAAAGTTGATGCAGGAATTGGTTCAATAGTCTGAGAAGGAATTTACCGCACCTTGAGTGTTTTCATTGTAATCAACTCAGACGAATCAATCTTTCCTGCGTTTATAAGTTTGGCAATTTTTCCTAATCCCACCGGCTGCCACAAAGACACATGTATAAAATAGCAGAAAATGAATGGAAATAAAGGTGATACAATTAAATCCTCCAGAAACAGAAAAGGCTTTCAATGGATTCAAATTCAATTAAAAGGAAATGATAAATCTGATAGCCATAGCAGCAAACTTTACTTCAGTACCAACCACCATTGCACCTTTGGAAGCTACTTCCCTTATTATCTATCAAAAGAGGCATATTCACACAGTTAACAAAAAACCCTGGTGGTCATTATAGCTCAGGGCTTGCATAAATTCAGTATTTCATTATTCACTAAAGGCTTCTACAATTTCTGACACGAAAACACAACCAGAGCACTTTGGCTATCAACCTGAATTGACATATAAAGCAAATATAACACGAATAAGTTAATTGATCAACCTCTTTGTGCATACAGCAAGTCTAAGAGGCATGAAACAAACTAACTATTCAATTATTCTAATAAAAAGGGACCAATTGTGCTCAAACTCATGCATAAAGCATATCTTCAGTGCCATACATCTAGCAGCAAAACACCATAAACAAATAGCAATGCATATTACACACAATGAAAAAGAAAAAGAAAAAGAAAATAACGGGTACCTACCTGAAAAGTGAGGCTAAAGGGGTTCTTAAACCCACGCTTGGGCAAACGACGTCGCAGTGGCGTCTGCCCACCTTCAAACCCCAACTTCCCGGAGCCTCTAGCCTTCTGACCCTTGTGGCCTCGACCAGCAGTCTTGCCTTTACCAGACCCAATCCCACGGCCTTTCCTCGTCTTCTGCTTCCTGGGCACCTTGCTTCTCAGATCGTTCAAGCTCAGCAGACTGTACGCTCTCATTCCCTGAGGCTGAAAGCCAAACCCTTTGGCATTGCTAATGCTAGGGTTAGGGTTTGGGCATTGGAGGAAATGGAGGGATTGGAATGAGATTGGTGAGGGTGAGAGAGTAGGATTAGTGCGAATTGAGGAGCTGCGAATGGCGGTGGAGAGAAGGGATGTGACTCTTCTTCTCAGCATATTTGTTTGCATGCTGTGAGCCTGTGACTGAATCAGCAGTTTCGATTTTCCCTCTTCGTTTGGAGAAAAAGTTAGTTGCAGGGGGAATAGACTGTTTTGCCATAGCAAAATATCCCCGTTTCATGCCAGACCAAAAGTTTGCTCTCTTGGTTTGAGAAAAAATTAGACGAAAAATAGAAAGAAGACAACCTATTGCGTTAGTTATGTATTTCAGAAATTCACGAACATGCTTTTTGTACTAGTTTCAATGAAATATTGACAAATTTTACGTATGATCCATCAATTCCATCTTCAAACTTCTATTCTCCCTTTTTCCTCTATACTCTAGCACAAAAAATGAAAACTAAAAACTCAAATTGAAATGGTTATCAAACGGGTGTCTCGGGACGAAATGACGGTCTTCTTCTAGAGTCCAACAGGACCAAAACTCAAGCAAATTTGCAGGCTGCATCTTTGATCATGCAAACTTTCTAGTAACTATGAACAACTGCAATTCAATGAACCCTTTCAATGAACAACTGCAATTCAAGAGAGAGTCACATAACATAATGGTAAAACTGATACGAGACAGAATGCTAATATGTCGTAATAATAGTACATGAAAAATCCATCTCAAAAGCTTGATACAACTAAACAACCAACAAGCACCCTCAACCAAAAACTATACCATAGGAAACTATGTTGAAGGTTGCCACCTCCTGACCCATTCTGCCAAAGTAGAAAGATTAGTCGAAATGTCTTGGATGCTATCACTCTTCAAGGGAAGCACGATATCATCTGGGTAGCTCTCTTTTGCCTCCTCAAGCAAAGTTTGAAATATTTCACATTCAATATTGTTGGAGAGCTTTGACTCCGAATATCCTCTGCCACAATTTTCAAAAAAAAAACCCACAAAGCCATAAACATAGGTTTTCCTTTTCAATTCCCAAGGAAGCAACACTAGAAAAGAAGCAGTGATGAAGAAAATTACCTTCGAGTCAAGCGGTCATACAAGACAGTATTGTCAGTTTGGAGCACAACCACAAGATCAAACCATCTCTCAGGGAAGAAATCGCAACCATGGTAGTCCACTATGTTCCCTCCTTCTTCCATGGTATCCTCAAGCTCATCGCATACCAGGTCTTCATTGATGATGTAACAGTCTAGCTCATCATCCCACCCATCATGGAGATTCTTGGCCTTCACCAAATCACCGACGTTGATGTGGTGGAGCTGTGTTGCCTCTGCTAAGGCGGACGATGTTGTTGTCTTCCCCGTTCCTGGTGTGCCCGTCACCAATATGTTTGGCCTCTTCCTCACCATGGCCCTCTAGTCTGCTTCAGGGCAGAGCCAGGATGAAATTTAAGGTGGGCTAAGCCTCCAAAATAAATTTTTATCTTTTTGTTGCCTACAAAAACATTTTATTCAATCTTAAACTAACCAGCAACACAACCAGGAAATTATACCAATATTTCACAACATAACCAAATTACTTCATTCGTCTTTAGAGCTTAAATAAAAGGTGCAATTAAAAGGTGCAACAGTAAGAACTTAAACCCTAAACAACTATGACAAATTAGAAACTAAATTCGGAAGCTCTGTTCTTATACGCAGCTGGGCCTGTATTTGGGTGACCCAGAAGTTAACATTACCAAACCCAGAATAAGAAAAGATACGAATTTCGATGTGGATCGAGCGTACCCAATAGCGGTACGGTATCAATCTGAAACGAAAGATTTAATGACTCAGTTCCAGAGGCGAGAACAGTACCTGATAGACGACGTCGCTGCTACAGAACAGTACCTGACCGCCGACAGCAGACGAGCAATCGAGGGCACATGAGGGACTAGGCGAAGGAAGATATTGGGTTCGGAGAGGATTTTTTTCGATGAATGGATTCCAAGAGCCCAACCCAGACAAAAGCCTCCCCTGGTCTTCCAAAATCAGCTCCAGCGTTGACATCCAACCCGGGCCAGAGCTGGCAAGGCCCAAGGCAAGATAGCCCGAGCTGCTGTACGAGGACATTGACATCAATGAAAAAAAATTTTAATTTTTTTTAAATGCATACCTAGCAAATTTTTATTTATTAATCTCATACGTATAATCCTATGTGAATAGTACTTGCTCTTTAGTTGCCATGACAGATACTATCATATAAACAGTAACTGTCCTTACTTACCCTTGTCTTTTGCCTTGACAAATGGGTGGAAGTGTTGTTAGGGGGAACGTACTAGAGGTTGAGTGGGTGAGTGTGTCAATATAATAAAAGTACTGCTTCTGGTTTCAAGAATTCAGGCTCGTTCTTCTTGACCCTATGGTTCAAGTAAGTTGTGGTTACCTACCATTGGATCTAATCTAAGGATTGAGAAAAAGAAATTGTTTAAATATCAATATGTCATCTTTTATTTTACTTTTACTACAGTACAATATTATTTTGGTTATTAAAACTATTTTTTTTTTTTAAACGAGTTTAATATCATAGATGAAAATACAATATAGTTGCAGAAAACCAAGTCTAGGTTCATGACCTAAAAAAAAAAATCCAAAATTTGTTTATAAAAAATTGAAGTTTTCCCAAACTTCTTTCATGAATCATTCAAATGATTAATAGTAATGGATATGGCTCTTGGGTTATGGAGAAATTTAATTAGGAAATCAATTATTTTGTGGACTTTTTCTATAATTTTTATATATTAAATAATAATTAAAATATAATTACTAATTAAAGTGATTCAAGAAGGCTAAGATATTACTTAATTACACATATTAAATTTAAAAAGTAGGCCAAAAAACAAAAGTAAAGAAACTAATTATATGTTTTTTATTTTTTATTTTTTTAAACAGTATCGCCGAGCGGCAATACGATTTATATATTAAAAAAAAGGACGCGCCCAGCGCATGGGTGCCATGTGTCAAAACAGTTTTTTTAAAGGAAAAGGAGTGTAGCCGCACGGCTATTCTATTTCTTTAAAAAATTCAAAAATAATCTCGTATAGCCGGGCGGATATACTATTTATCCCAGCGCCTATGCGCCACGTGTCAAACCCGTATAGCCGTGCGGCTATACTCTGTCTTTTAAAAATTTTAAAAAGGCGTATAGCCGCTGGCTATACTATTTTTAAAGAGAATTCGGGGAAAACTGAGTATAGCCGTGGGGCTATACCATTTTTTTTAAATATATATTATTTTTATTCAATGGTATGTGAGAATTATGTGTATAATACGTTAATTTTGTGTGTCTTATTGAAATTTTTATAAAAAAAATAGGTGTATTAAACATGAGAAATACGTGTACGTGTATAATACATTATTAAACGTGAAGGTGTTAGAATCTTTATACGGGTAATAACTCTGGAAAAGTAAAAAATGAAAAAGGGACAATAGATACTCCAGTAATGGCCTAATAGTAATGGATAGGGCTCTTGCGCTATGGAGAAATTTAATTAGGATACCCAAATGATTTCACAAAAGACTTAGTAAATAGAAATCAATTATTTTGTGGACTTTTTATATAATTTTTAAATTACTAATTAAAGTGATTCAATAAGGCTAAGATATTACTTAATTACATACATTAAATTAAGGAAGTAGGCAAAAAACAAAAGTACAGAAACTAATTATATGTTTTTTATTATTTTTTCCAAACGGTATAGCCGGGCGGCTATACTATTTATATATTTAAAAAGACGCGCCCAGCGCATGGGTGTCACGTGTCAAAACGAGTCTAGCCGCACGGCTATACCATGTTTTAACAAAATTCAAAAAGAATCTAGTATAGCCGGTCGGCTATACTATCCAGCGCCTATGAGCCACGTGTCAAACAGGTACAGCCGTCTGGCTGTACTATTTTTGTTTTAAAAATTTAGAAAAAAGGAGTATAGCCGCCCGGCTATACGATTTTTAAAGACAATTAGGGGAAAACTGAGTATAGCCGAAGGCTATACCATTTTTTAAAAATATATATTATTTTTAGTCAATAGTATGTGAGAATTATGTGTATAATACATGAATTTTGCGTGTCTTATTGAAATTTTTGTAAAAAATAGGTGTATTAAACATGAGAAATACGTACGTACGTTTATAACATATTATTAAACGTGAAGGTGCTAGAATCTTTATACGGGTAATAACTCTAGAAAAGTAAAAAATGAAAAAGAAACAATAGATACTCGAGTAATGGCCTAAGAATCAAATCTAACATTTATAAATAGAAAATTGATCACAAAGGTAGAGAACAATAGAAAAATGACTTGGTTGTGGGTCCTTGAAATCCAATCACGTTAAAAGTGAGAAGGGATGGCTTGATGGCTTCGGATTTGGGTCATTAAGTTTTCTTTTGTTTCTGAAAAAATTGAATATTTGAATCTAAATCAAGAGATGAAATAGATAACCAATAAGAATTAGAGTGAATCTTAAACGGCACGTGTTTTTGTCGCAACCCCGGGGTTGAAGGTAGTGAACAACATTGTATGAAGAAAATGTTCTTGGTTTTCTGAGAGAGAGAGTGTCTTTTGGTTGGAATGATTTTTTTCTTTTTTACATTTTTTGTTTTTGTTTAAGTTAAATTAATATTTTGTATAGTAAAAATAATAAAATAATGACATATTGATATTTAAATCAGTTTTTTTCTTAATCCTTATATTAGATTCAAGGGTAAGTGATCAAAACTTCCTTGGACCCTAGGGTCCAGGAGAATAAGATTGTTCAAGAATTGCTAAGGAAGAAGGAAAGCCACAGTTCTTTCAATACATTTAACAAATAAAATACATAACTTATTGAATAGATAAAAAACCACTTATTCATAAATTAAATAAGTTCATAATTAAAATTTGCATGCAGAAACAAAAATTAAAGTTTATTGTTGAAACTTCAAAACAAACAAAACGGAAATTGAAAATATTAAAAATTAAAAATAGCAACTTTAGCTAACTAGTCGTTTTCCCTTCGCTTTTGCACTAGTCCTTATGCTTGAGCTCCCTCCAAGAGAAAAGGGACTGGACATAGAGGACGGTGAGGATGATGTTTGGCCGTGAACACCTGCATAATTGTCGTCCAACCCTTTCCATCTCATTCCTCCAATTTCTAAGCAAAGTCATCTTAAAAAAAGGACTCTGGATCAATATCTCATTTCTCGAAAGACCCATCTTTGTGGCTCTCACTGAAACGTGATTGGAGATGGATATATAAACCAATTGACTAGCTCATGCAAAATTTAGCATGTTTCTCTTAACATTATGGATACAAGAATATGTACTTCAAATTCTTTATGTCAATGAACTTGATATCGGTTGAGCCAACACCTTTATCATTTGTACATATATATATATATATATATTAGCGACCTCTACTAATTCTGATGTTTCTGCACCATATGTTGACCACAAATCAATGGGATCCATATCACTTATATGTCTTCATTAGGGCTTTTTCTAGCCACACCCATTGGTGCTATTCGACTTAAATCAACTCTGTCATAAAACATCGATGTTAAGGCAGATGCAAGACAATGCATGGGAATATTCATCTTTTCCCACCTACGAAGCACAATTTCTTCAACCTCAGGAAAATGTTCGGCATATATTCCACTTGCCATACTATCTTTTATTTCGCCAAGCATTATATCCATCCTTTCATAAATTTCACCCATCTTTTGGCCATCACCATCAACAAATTTTACCACTTGATAAATTGGCTTTGTAAAATCTAATATTGCCTCAACATGTTCCCAAAAATAATCATCTTGCACGGTATTTTGAATCAGAGTAGCTAAATTCCTTTTGCCTTCATATAAATTTTTCAAAAAATCTTTCCATGCTTTTTGAATAACAGTAGTTTGTAGTCTTCTCTACAATCAACTAGCCTCTTTAACAAGATATAATGTGATGCAAATCTTGTTTGAGCTATTTTCAGTAACTTCAAATGTGACACATTTAAAAAATTTCAAAGCATGTGTATGGTTTATAAAAAAAATTGACAATTAATTTTCTAGATTTATAAATATTTGTAAGCCGCTCAATTTTTTGTGCAAGATCTTTAAAAATGAGATTTAAGGTATGAACAACACATGAAGACCAAAAAATATGCTCGTGTACCTTTTTAATCTCTCTCCAAGCTGCGACACAATTACTTGCATTGTCGATTATTACTTTGAGAATATTATTGGGATTCACTTCTTCAATTGCTTCAAGCAAGAGGCTTGCAATCTCTTGCTTGATTTTTTAGTTATTTTAAAGATGATTTTTTTTTCTTTTCTTTTTTGTCTACATGGAAGTCCATGTCATTAAAAAATAGGTCTCATTTTTGCCACATCATCATTTAACAGATTAACTAACAGTTTGGCTAACGAATGAGGTAAATTGTAGGGTTTCCGGGAGTTTGAGTATGTACTCGTAAATGTCTCTAAAATTAGGTATGAACTTGAAAATGACCCTATAGTTTAGGGGGTTTTATGTAGTTTTTCCTTAAAACAATGTCTTTTTTCTGTTTAAAACAATGTTGTAAGTTTGAATGTTTTTCATTTATAAAAGCTTGTGTTATGATTTGGCTCCCCACACATACAATGCCTTGAGGACCATTAATAGTGACACAGAAAAACGTTTAGGACGAAAACTGATCCTGGTAATTTGTTGCATGCTATGTGATACAAAAACCAAACTGTCTAGGATATTCGTTCCAACCATCTTATGCTAATTAGTGTACTTTGGTTTATGTGAGACCAAGACCCATTGATATATTTTACGGAAACAATTGTTATAAACCGAAGATGGAATTTTTGTATTACTTTTCCATGAACGGTTTTTTCTGAGTTTGGAAGAAATGAGATTTGAAAGGTTAAATTAATGCATCCATCTCGATCTTCTTAATGGAGCTTAATTTTGTTTGACTTTTTTAAATAAACGATAAGATATTTACAATATACTTTACAACGTGTCAAAAGTACAAGTCTAAGCAGGATTATTTCGTCGAAACATCATATTGGCCGACATTCAATATGTTGTGGGAACTTTTTATGCATGGTTTATTAGTCTTAACATCATATCTCACGAGAAAATTGAAGAAAAATTAGTCAAACGTAATCAATACGTTTTCATCACTACTACAAAAATTGAAATAGACGACGGTAATCCACCGTCGTGTATTTGGTTTTTCAACCGTCGTGAAATCGACCGACATCTTTTGATGTATAAAACCACGACGGTAAATTACCGTCGTTTATTATATGTAAAGACGACGGTTTTACTCAAAACCGTCGTCTATTGTATTAAATAGACGACGCTTTTACTAAAAACCGTCGTCTATTATATGTAAATAGACGACGGTTTTTATTAAAGAACCGTCGTCTATTACATCCAAAGACATCGGTTTGTTTAAAAACCGACGTCTATTAAATCTAAAGATGACGCTTTGTTCCAAAAACCGTCATTTATTAATTGTAAAAATGACGTAGTGATTTTACATTTTAGATTTTTTTATTTATTTATTTATTTATTTATAATTTAAGTTTTCAATAGCTCTACAACGATTTTAACTAGAAAAACAACCATAATGCATTCTAAACAATAAATTCAAGTCCAAATCTTCTATTTAGTAAAAAAAAAAAATATTTCATAAAACTTGAAGATCCAAAAGTAATTACATTGTTAACCAATCTTGATTCCTACTATATCCATACAAAATACCATCTCCATAGCATTAACCTATAATTACAAAATACCATATCCAAAGCATTAACCTATAGTTGTTGTATCTTCCACAATTTGTACTTGGTCTCCACATTCAGCTGTCATCTTGGTGTTCACTGGTGATGGAACAGTTCCTTAATATCCTATAGAAACCATGAGAAGAGGTGAGTGAGTGGATAAATCATGAACATGAGATGTTTACATCTAGTGATGCTGACTGCATAAGAAATTATGCAACTTAAAGAAATGTTGGGGTTTGTCCCAGCACAAAGACTCTTGCAGAGCATAATAAAGCTTGTTAAAAGTTTAACTCTGGCCAGTGAACATGAATTAATTCAACTGTTTGCCCTGTACATGTTTTTGTATTAAATCTCTTAAAAAATGAATAGATGTGTGCGACATGCAATAAAAACCATTTACAGAGTGTATATATTGCTCAGGTTTGCAAATCGTGGGAATTGGAAACCAGAGTTTGCTACGTCACGGATCATTCTGCAAAATAGACACAAAAAATTCATCACAAAAACAGAGCTGCTGATTTTTCTTTTTTCTTTTTCCTTTTTTCTGAAAAAGTGGGTTAATGAAACAGAAGGGGACAGTGTACTTACAATACTCAAGACGGGAGTAATTAAAAAGTTCTGCAGGTAGACTCCCTTCGAAATTGTTTCCCAAAATTGACCTGTGAGCAGTGCAGAGTAATATTAAATTCAGATGTACATATCAACTTTGACAATTCATTTTGTTTTAACCTTATCACAAAAAAAGTTTAACTGTCAATGTCTCTATGAGATAACAAGCTACAGACATTAGCTAACAGCAACCTGCTGTAGTATGTCTGAACCAAACATTAGCTAACAGCAAGATCTAATTTAGCAAAATATACATGAACTTGGGCAAAATATTCAATGCATCTCATAATGCAAAATATACAGAAATTGCTTCCAACATGCATATCCAATTTAATTGCCATTAGCTGTAATATTCACTGGCACACAAGAATGCATACTCTCTGCGTTCCCCAGTAGATAAGTCAACATTATTCATGGCATCCCAAAGAATTTTCAAGGGCACCCAATGAGGAGGATACTTAAAATGTGCAACATCCAAAAATAAGCGCCATGTCATTTCCAGAATGATAGCCACCAATAGGTGAAAAATGACCAGTACCCATCTGCAATAAAAATTTGATTCTTACTAGTCAATACCTGATCAATTTTCAAAGAATTAGAGAGTGTGACAGAGGGAAATTTAAGCAAAATCCTTAAATGAGATAAACATCAGTATAGCAGTATATAGTAATTCATAAGGCTGAGAATACCAAGCATATCTACAGCTAACTTAAAATAATGGTTCCACCAAAGAAAATGTAGAGTAGTATGGCAATTAATAATACCTGTTTGAGAGCTGCTCTATCATATGATGAGATCACATGACAATCATCAGAAGTAGAACATCTCAAGACACCTACTATGATGGAAAATCATGGATCAGAAAAGTTTACTACATTCAAGACATTTGCAAACCATGATGGAGTCAATAATGAGAGACAACACCTACTATAATGTGACAATGTGTTTATACTCTATAAAGAATACCAATATTGTATCAGAATTTCAGGAGCAACTAAAGCTCAAATGCTGATGATTAGTAGCATATCGATTGAATATTAAGCATAAAACAACTAATTAGGTAATGACTAGTTAACACAGTTTGTGTATCAACAATTCAAATCATATCAACATGGACAATTTCAAAATCCATGTAAGCCTATCAACAGTTCAAATCAGAGAAACACAGATGTACCAGTTACATATGGGTACCTTGAAAAAATTATGAAAAAAAAAATGAAATGTCATACAGAAAGCTAAATCCCCAAATTAAAATAAGAAAATCGAAAGTGTGAGAACAGAATACAGGGTTCTCCAAGAGGCTTCAAGAGTAGCCTAGGTTTAGCCTTCGATTCCATCAACTGCTCAAAAAATCACACATTCAAAATCAAAGTAACCAAAAAATAATATAGATGGTGGAAATCAGATAGAAAATTGAAACTTACACTCGTTCTTGTCTTCTAAGATTTGTCAATTTCCTTTGCCTTAAAATAAAAAATTAAATTAGAAGAAGGAGGCGGAGGAACTTACAAAGGCTGGAGAGTGGAGCAGCAGATCTGCGAGATAGAGAGAGAGAGAGTCATGACAGAGAACACAGACCAAGCCAAGAGAGATCGATTAGCACAGCCTCTTCAGATTCCTTAACAAATCTCTCCAAATCCGTGTGTCTTCAATTCTCAAAACGAATTTCCCTCCATTGGACCTGAGCCAACACAGATAATCATACTCATATTCCTCTGAAAACACAGATACCTTGTTGGATTCGTCACCCGCTGCTTGTCAATCTCTGTACGAAGTAGTCGCCAAATTTACCTCTGACAGAACGGCTGTTGTAGTATTTGAGCCAAGAGAGGCGGATCGTGAATGGGAAGGTGGCGAAGCCAATATTGAAGGAGAGGTTCAACGAGATCCACAAGACGAAGAGCATGAAGGGCCGCAAATTTCAAAAGGAAGGAGGCTAGGGTTGGAGCTTCACAATTATCAGGAGCTTTATGACAGACTGAAAAGACGCGAACTCGAGAGGTTCGCGAATGGCCGCGAATTCACTTACGCGAAATTTTTATTAGCGCGTCTTGGAAAGATGACGGTGACTTCTTTCCGAATTTGAAAGACGACGGTACCCTTATTTCAACCGTCGTGTTATTAAAATCAACTAAGGTTTTAGGACTGCACAACGACGGGTTGTTATAACACCAGTCGTTGTTTGTAATATTTTTTAAACCACGACAGTTTTTTCATTTTGCGTCGTGTATTTAATGTCGTTGTTTTACATTATTGTAGTAGTGCATGTTCAAAATACACATAATACAAGTCTAAGCAGGATTGAAAACCAGGATGCATCTTTCGAACACTGTGTCATTAATCCTCATGACCAATTCAGTCCACGATTAATAGGATTTGGAAAAGAATTAGGACTAAATTTTGGGCCGTCACTAGGTCCAAGCTTGTCTACATACAAAAGCCACTACCTTATTTTAGACAAACTTTTGAACTCCACCACATATTTAGGTCATCAAAATAAATGCTATCATTTTAGGAACTCCACTTCCTGATTTGATTAATTGCTGATGTTTTATTAGAGTATCTACAATGGTGAAGGTCAATTCAATTTTATTTTAATAAATTGGACTTTTGATTTACAGTGGTAAAGTTCAGTTCAATTCAGATATCAATATTTCATTTTTGGAATCAATAGTTCATTTCAGAAGTCAATAAAATGAACTATGAAATGAAATTCATATCAATAAGCTGGCCCACCATAATAACTATATAGCGTCTCTCTTATTGACATATGGACAACATTACTTTTTACAATAACTTGAAAAAGGGGTGCCCTGATGTGTTCTCATTTAATCTCAACTTCCAATTCTTCATTAAAAAAAGTGTTAATATAATATTGTCACCAACCAAAGAAAGTTTTATTATTAATTATATATATATATATATATATATATATATATATATATATATATTCAAAATTGGTCTCTTTTTAAAGATCTCTTTGAAACCATTTTAATTGTACAATTCTTATCGTAATTAACTTTATTTATTTTATTTTATTCAATCATTTAAAAAGATATTTAAAAATATATAATTTTTAATTTGTAAACTATTGAATTGCACCACTGGAAGTTAAACTACATTACAGTTCAATAGCTGTCAAAAAAGTTCAATAAATTTAACTATTGAATTGAAATGAAATGAACTGTTGAACAATCATTGCGGATGCTCTTAGAGGATTGCCTAATTTTGCAATAGAATTTTGACCTCTTCTAATAAATGAAGGCTATTATATAATATATTAGAGATAAGAGATAAGTTTAACGAACAAAATTAAGTGATTTCCTCCTCAAATAACTCTTCCAAGGACAGTAACTTGGGCAAAAAAAAAAGGAATGATGGCGGGATAATCTCTAGGGCTTTGATAGATGTACCAAGAAAGAAAGAGACTCATGATATAATGCAGCACCCGAATGTCCTAATTGGCCTTGATGAAATTTTGACACGTATGTCTTAAACTGATGAATTTGGTTACATGCGTTTGTGTGCCCTAAGAAAGAGTTCTACGAGGCATCAAATTCTCACTGTTCCAGTGTTATATTGAGCAACGCAGGAAAAAAAACCACTTCAAGGTCAAATGTCTAATAAATGTGGTATTTTTATGTGTCCGTACTAGGTCATACGTAGCCACACTGTTTTGTAATACAACATTGGGGGCATGTAATGATTTTACGTACAGCCAAATTGTTCTGTTGCATACTTGTTAAAATTGAAAACTCTTAACAATTTTAATTAGTTTTTCTTTTTATTTGGGGTGAGTTTCTTGCAGTTTTGGGATGATGGTTGTTTTGAGAAGACTATCCCGATTAAGGTGTATTCAAAGAAAAATATAGGGTATTCGAAGATAAGTTAAAATATGTGTGAAAAAGTTTTTATTTATTTTAATGAATGATAAGGTATGTATAAGTAGGGGTGGAGCCACATACAGGTCTGCAGTGGCCGTGGCCCCCGAAGCTCCATGAAAAAGCCAATAACTCTTAAACACTTGCTGCAATATCAGTTGAAATATAAGGCTACTGGCCCCAAAGGCAAACTACTAGCTCCGCCGCTGTGTATAAGATACTTTTTTGGGCTAGAATATACAAGATACTTTTACAATGTGTCAAGTACCATATCATTTCTTCTTAATTAATTGTCTCCTTGTATGTCATATTGGCTGACGTTCAATTTGTGGTGGGAACATTTTGGCTAACATCATATCTCACAAGAAAATTGAAGAAAAATTAGTCAAACTTAATCAATACGTTTTCATGCTCAAAATACACACAATACAAGTCTAACACTGTGCCATTAATGCTCATGACCAATTAGGTCCACGATTCATAGGATTTGAAAAAGAATTAGGACTTAATTTTGGGTCGTCACTAAGACCAAGCTTGTCTACATACAAATGCCACTACCTTATTTTAGACAAACTTTGGAACTCCACCACATCTTAGGTCATCAAAATAAAGGCTATTATTTTTGGAACTCCACCACATCTGATGTTTTATTAGTGGAATTGCCTAGTTTTTGCTATAAAATTTTGACCTCTTCTAATAAATGAAGGCTATTATCTAATATGTTAGATATAAGAGATAAGTTTGGTGAACAAAACTAACTGATTTTCGTCTAAAATAACTCTTCCAAGGACACACACTTAGTCCAGAAGACTTTTTAAATTCAAAGCAGACATGGGATAGTCCAAGTTGGTTAGAGGAGACTCAAGTTCGAAATCCCTCCCGACAATTTAGATTAGATCAAAATGTCCTAATTGGCCTTGATGAAATTTTGACACATGTCTTAGACTGATGAATTAGGTTGCATGCATATATGTGTGCCCTAAGAAAGATTTCCACGAGGCATCAAATTCTCACTGTTCCAGCGTGGGAAAAAAAAAAAGAGGAAAGGAAAGCCCAAGCCTAACAAAATACTAGTAAGAATTTGAATAGTCTTTTTCTTTCAAAATTTAAATTAGACTTCTAACCCAATCCCATTTCCTTCCTCCTATATATAAGAATCTGTTTCGTCTTATCTCCAAATCTCTAAATTTCAGCCTGTCTTCGTTCAAACCCCCCATTTCACAGTTTTAGTTGTTTTTACTTTACCTTCTTGCTTTCAACTGCTCTTTCTCTCTTCCCCATCAAACCCTAATTCAGATGGATAACAACGACCAAGAAATCAACATGAAGAGAAAGAACAACAACCAATATTTTCACCAACGAATGCTCTCCGAAGAAGACGAAGACGACATGCTCGTTCTCTCTCTCAGTCCTTACCGTCCATCAAGGCCTCGGCGAAGTCCGACCACGGTAGATCCACCACCACCACCACCGCCTTCGCTGATGCCGTCATTGTTCATGCAAACCCTCACGGCCCAAAACCCTCCACCCCATCCTCTCCAACTCTCACCCTCACACCCTCTTTACATGACTACACAACAACCACCTTCCCTCATGATCATCCCCTCCTCCATGCCCTTGGTTTATTCCCAAGAGCCGGGCCGGGGGCCTTCTACATCTCGCCCAATTCGTACACGACGAAACCCTACTCAGGTTCCTCGGGAGGGAAAGAGTGAGACTGTCCCGGCCCCTTTCCCGTGGGCCACCACCAGGCGGGCCACAGTGCACACTCTTGAGTACTTGTTGTCAAGGGGTATCCGTACTATCACTGGTGACGTGCAGTGCAAGCGATGTGAAAAGTCATTCGTGGTGGAGTACGATCTGGAGGAGAAGTTTGCTGTTGTTGGGAGTTTTGTTGCTGGGAATAAAGAGACGCTGCGTGATAGGGCACCGCTTTCGTGGTCGACGCCGGATCTTCCTAACTGCACGCACTGTCAACAACAGAGCAGCGGGAAACCGATCATAGCGGAGAAGAAGAAGGCCATCAACTGGCTGTTTTTGCTGCTAGGGCAGATGCTTGGTTGCTGCACGCTTGAGCAGTTGAAGTATTTCTGTAAGCACACCAAAAATCATCGAACCGGCGCCAAGGATCGAGTTCTTTTCCTCACCTATCTTGAGCTGTGTAAACAACTCGTTCCCAATGGACCTTTCGACCGATCAAATTCGAAGGGTGAACTCTTGTTTCAATAGTAGTTCCGAGTGCTTGTTTTCTTTTGTTTTAAATCTTGGTCAAGGTTGCTATCTTGTTACAAATTTGGTGATCTATGCAACTTATTACTGCAATTTGTTTCTTTTAAATTTAGTTCTTTTTCCGATTGAGTATTGAATATTGTTGGATATGAATCTAGCACATTTATGACTTATCAAAGACCTGCGTGTGAAAAAGCAATCAACCTTGATGATGAATTTATCCGGATCTTAGTTTTCTGAAAACATTTTATTGGTTCCTAGAGGCCCACTCCAATCTTTGTGAAAGAACGCAACTGTTGTGACAAGTCTCTAGAAAAGAAAAATAAGTTAGATCTTATTAATTGCTCGAGTTATATATGCAAAGGACTGATCATTTATTCAGGCATTGGAACGCCATTCAAGTCCATTTGGATTAATATTTTTTCCTGCGACAATTAAATATTTGTCAACGTTCTACGAATTGTCACCTCCATCACTCTTTCTTTGGAGAAATTAAATGTCGTAAAATACATGCATGTGGGAGATGAACAAGGATACTCGCAAAACATGTTGGGAAATTAATTCCCCTAATCGCTCCAAACAAAATCGATGAAAAGATCAAAAAGGGGGCTAAGACCCCTTTCTATAAGTTCTCAAAGAGATTTTGGTATGCCCTGACAATATGAAGTGTAGTCAGGATGATGATTAAGTGAAACACAACAAATTTATGAGGTTTAGTAATATGCCTAGCTAAGAGTTCGGGAGACTGACCACCTTCACTATAACAAGAGAAAAATATACGTAGGTACATAACCTGGGGTAGTGTATTTTTGTTGTTGTTGTTGTTGCATTCATGGATTAACTGAGCTCCCTCTCCCTTTCTTTAAGGTTGGAGTCCTTGTAGATGATTGTCTCCAGGATGTTCTTACTCTTAAAGTAGTTTTCCTCCTTCTTTTCAAAAAAGCTAAATAAATAAAAAGATTGAAATCGAGACATCTTCCAATATTGGGATGAGAAGAGAAGTAAGTGACTTCCGTTCTTAAGAGGCATATACGAAACAGTTGTTAATCTTTATTTGTTTAGTCCACCAGCTAAAACAATTTCTCTTTTAATTACTTGCTTAGATCTTATTTTGTGTGCCCATGGATACCTATTTCATTACATTTTATTATGTTTCGATTAATTTAGTCAAATAAAGAAAAAGATAAAAAAAACAGCTTTTATTAAATAAAGAAGTGACAGATACAAAGAAGGAGACAAGATACAACGTTTACAATATACGACATCACTTGTTGCCTGCCTGCTAGAGATGAACTTGTGCAGAGCCTTTGGTACTACTCAAGCCCCAGTTGCTGCAAGCTTGAGCAGTTATAGTTAATGAGAAGTGGGTTATTCGAGTTGAAAAAATTGAGTACCAGTCATATCAACGATCCGGTTTGGTTTGAAAATGTATCTATTTATTATACTTTGACAAAAATAATCATCCTATGACACCCCTCCTCCCTCCTTCTTATAGGTAAACCAAACCGAATCGAATATCATGATTTAATACAAAATTATTGGTTTACTACACATGTCACCCTCTTATTGGAATTTAGAATATTATTAGGTTGATTTGGATTAAGTAGAAATAGAAATATGAAAAGTAGTACTGAAAATTGGTATCTTTTAAATTATAATCCAATAACCAAAAATAGAGTGCTTTGGCTAATTAATTTTCGGCATGAAAACAATAATAAGGACTAAAATTTTGTGCGAGAAAAAAAAACGAAACTGGCCAACCTAAATAGAAAATCTCATAAAATCAAAACAAATTAAACGAATTGATAGTTGATTTAGTTAACGATATATGTTTATACCGAATCAAACCGAATCAAACCGGACCACTCCGATTATTTGAAGTTGGACCCTTCGTTTTGCCATTAATATATTATTGTCCATAGGTTAGGTATTCAAAAAGGAAAAAAAGGGTTGGAGCAGGTAACGTCTCAATTAACGCGTCAAATACAATTTGAGCAGGGGCCCAACATAAATCAATCGAGGTCTCTAAATCAAAAATCAAAGTCAACATAAGCAATGCCATCAAGAAAGTAACCAAAACTACCCTTCTACTATCTTAGTTACATAACCCAGGGGTGGAGGAGGAAACCGTAAATTACTATAATACCATGTCAACGTCACGTGCCTTGCTGTAACTCACCGGGTCAACTCGCTCCTGTTGCAAAACAAACCAAACAGAGAATCAGGATAAAAGAAAAGAAAAGAAAAAAAAAAAAGAAATCACAGAAAAAACAGAAAGCCAAAACACAGGAAGCACAATTGCCCAAAAACAGAAACAAAAGCCGACATTGCCATAACCGGACACTCTCCCTCTCCTCTTTTACAAAAAATGAAAACAACCACCACCACCGTATACAACAAGGGCACTACAAGAAATGTTGTTTGCTTCTGAAAAAATCCTAATTTCCTCATCCTCTCCCTCGCATTGTACGGACATGGAAGCTTCCAATCCAGCTCCGCGGCGGAAACCCTGAGGACCCTTTTTTTGGCATTGTTTATGCGGAATTGGAATTCTGTGGTATTTTGAAATTCTTTTGGATTTTCGAATTTTTTTTCTCTCGGATTCGATCGCAATGGAGGCTTTGACGGAGCTCTGCGACCTGATTGCGGAGCACCCGACCCAATTCACCGAGAAGCTCTCGTGGATTTGTGGCCGGTGTCCACCTCCGGAGTTTCTTCTGTGTGGATCGCCTAGGGTTTCGCTGTCTCAGCTCAATGCCGTGCTCGCCGTGTCTCGCTTCATCTCCAAATGTCCCGATTCCGCCGATCCCCGCCCAAAATCGGTGGTTCTCGAGTTCCTTCGCTCGGTTCCCGCTTCGTTCAATCGGTCATTTTGGCCCCAATCGTTTGGAAATGACTCGATCGCTTCTTTCTTCTCCGATTTCTTGGGTTATGTCTGTAAAGCCACCGAATTGTCGTCGGATTTTGCTACAGAGATCACTGGGTTCACTGGGGAGGTTGTGGTTACAGCGATTAGCAATGGTGGCGAAGATTTAGGGATTTCTAGGGCTTTTCTCATGGCTCTGTCAGAAAATTTCCCTCCAATTTTGCCTTCGGATGCAGAGAAGTTGATAACAATGTTTATGGATCAGTTTGCGGCCTCCGGTCACGTGGTTCAGTCCCCGGTTACACCGAGACGAATTGCCGCGAACTCAGAGACCTCGTCGGCGCAGAGCTCGCCGTTGAATGGCAATCATTACCAGGCCAATGAGAGTTCCAGCCCCAGAAATGAGGCGAGTAATGTGACGGGTTCATCAGGTAGTGTATCATCGAGGGGGTCGGTGATGGTGAATGGGAGCAGCATTGTGTGGAAGAGTGGTGTTGATCAATTGGGTCTGACTTTGAGTCTCAGTGAAGGAGGTGGAGCTGTGATGCTTAGGCAGCAAGTTTCTTCATTCGAGGAAGAGTCTGTGGAGAATTTGGAGAAGCAAGAGATTGCTTTTAAATTGGTTGCTCATATTTTAGATAAAGTCCGCATTGATTCTGCGCTTTTGGAGCAGGTCAAGTTTATTGCAAAGAGGCAACTGCAGTCTATGTCAGTGTTTCTAAAGGTAAGGTTTTTAATATTACCATTTTGAATTTATTGTTGTTGCAAATGAATGGCTACTGCTTTAGAGTGTTGTCTATGTGAGAATCTAGAAATCGAGTTTATTTGAGCAAAATGGAGATGTAAGAAAGAGATTTTTGTGTTGTTGGTTACATGTGGGCAGATTAGAAAGCGGGATTGGAATGAACATGGGGCGCTTTTAAAAGCCAGAATCAATACGAAGCTGTCAGTTTATCAAGCTGCTGCCAAGTTGACTCTTAGTTGCCTTGCTTGCTATGAAACTGATGTGAAATCAGCCAAGAAGTTGGCACATGAGACTCTGGCATTGTTGATGGATGCTGCTGAAGCTTGTTTGCTCTCTGTGTGGAGGAAGATGAGAGTTTGTGAAGAGCTCTTTAGTTCTTTGGTATCTGGGCTCGCACAAATTGCAGTCAAGCGTGGTGGCCAGGCACTGCGTATTTTGCTCATCCGCCTCAAACCTGTTGTGTTAACTGTATGCGCACAGGTACATATTTTTTATGGTGCTAAAACTTGCATATCAGTTCTAAAGTGTGGTAGGAAGTTTGTTTTATTTACTTTTGCTTTTTCTACAATGTGATTTTAACAGGCTGATACTTGGGCAACCAGCCAGGGAGCGATGTTTGAGAGTGTGATGAAGACAAGTTGTGAGATAATTGAATCTTGTTGGACCAAGGAGCGAGCTCCAGTTGACACATTCATAATGGGATTAGCTACAAGTATTCGCGAACGAAATGACTTTGAAGAACAGGTTGGTTGTTTTGTACCAGTTACTAACTAACAAATAACAGATTTACTTGTATAATGCACACTTGTACAGATACATACATCTGAAGTTGTAGTGTTTGTCTTTGTTTTAACTTGTATCTGTACATGCTATATGCACACATGCTTTTGTGAGTATAACTGTAAGAATTTTTCTTATAATTTATACTTTTTGATGAAATTATGGTTTCTCCCTTTCTTGTTTGTACTTTCTGCGAGGAAGAGTTTAGCTTATCACAAAACCTTCTGTTCTATCCGAAAGATTGACACACTGCATTTTCTTAGTATGCCAAACCGTGATGCCCTTTTAGTAATGAATACCCTCAACTTTTCCTGTGTATCTAGCTTAACTTAATCTCATTGCATTCTTTTATCATCATGCTAATTTCAGGCAGATAAAGACAAAGAGGCAGTACCTGTTGTGCAGCTTAATGTTATACGCTTGCTAGCCGATCTGAATGTTGCCGTTAAGAAGCCTGAAGTCGTAGACATGATATTACCTCTATTTATTGAAAGCTTAGAAGAGGGCGATGCTTCAAGTCCTAGTTTCTTGCGACTCCGGGTATGGTAACTTTGCCTTTATGGCATGGATTTTCTTATTTAGGTTTTTCTTTAATCTTTACCAAGTAGGTTTGATTAACACTGATCAAGATCCAGTAAGAAGTAAGCTATTTATTAATTATATGGGTTCTCAATTATTTATTCTACTTTACTACAGCTCCTTGATGCTGTATCACGCATGGCAAGTTTAGGTTTTGAGAAGTCCTATCGTGAGACTGTTGTTCTAATGACAAGGAGTTACTTAAGTAAACTTTCAAGTTTAGGATCTGCTGAAAGCAAAACTGTGCCACAGGAAGCCACAACAGAACGTGTTGAGGTCCGTATAATGTCTAGCATATGAATTTCACATGATACTGTTGATTGCTTGACTTGATATCTACGAAATGGATTCTCACTGGTTCAATCACATTCTAGACTCTTCCTGCAGGATTCCATCTGATAGCTAGTGGTCTTACGAATCCTAAATTGCGTTCAGACTATCGTCACCGTCTGCTGTCTTTATGCTCAGATGTAGGGCTGGCTGCTGAATCCAAAAGTGGAAGGTAGAATTCTTTCAAATAATATCTTCTGATTGCATGTCGTTGTGTTTTTCATATAACTTTCATTTAATTCATGAAAACTTATGCACCCTGGAGGTTTTGATTTTCTGATACTTATCAACATTTCTCATTGCATTTTGTGTTTCAAATTTTTTATCTCATATCTAACTATTGCAGGAGTGGAGCAGATTTTTTGGGGCCACTACTTCCCGCTGTAGCTGAAATATGTTCTGATTTTGATCCTTCTGTAGATGTGGAGCCTTCACTTCTAAAGTTATTTCGCAACTTGTGGTTCTATGTTGCTCTTTTTGGCTTAGCACCTCCCATACAGAATACTCAACACCCTGCAAAACCATTTTCCACTACACTGAATAGTGTGGGAAGCATGGGCACAATTCCTCTTCAAGCTGTGGGTGGACCATACATGTGGAATGCACAGTGGTCTTCTGCTGTTCAGCGAATTGCTCAAGGAACTCCTCCACTCGTAAGATTTTTATTAAGTATTCTTGCCTTATTCTCTTTTACATGGTGTTAATTCCTACAGTCATTAGGGTTCGCTTTGATTTTGTGCTGTGAAAATAATTATGGACTTGCTATCTGCACTTTCACATGTTAGATTTATTTTTGTCTATTGTTGGGATGATAATAATCTCTGTCTGACTGTCTGTCTATCTCTTTTTCTCTGTGTTTCCCTCACACACACTGACAACATCCATCGTATGGGAATTGGCTCTGGTTCTGTTGTAAACAGGAACTCATTCGTGGGTAGATGCTTGTACTGTAATTTAAAATTGAGTATGCCCCTGTGGTCTCCTTAACATGGAAATTTTCTTTGGCAGTTAAATTTGGTTTTTGAATTTTCTATACTGAATATAGTTGCTTCAAATGTTTTCTTTTCTTCCTTTGGTTTAAGTGTTTTGGGAGGATATGTTCCCAAATTGAAGTACTTCTTTTTAAATTATTGTTCTGGAGTTACAAAAACCTACGAAGTGCACACTACATAATGTAAGATAGTGAATCTTCAATGTTCATGTTGTTAGATGTTTGTCGCTCTGTAGCCATAAGTATGAATCAATATTTTGAATGGTTCCAACTACACACAACACAACTGAAGCAAATGTATTTGGACAACCATTTTTCAGGTAAAAGATAATCCACATAATAAAACTAAATTTTTGTTGCTCTGAGAAGAACGATTACAATATAGGAGGCACAGACAACACACTATCTCAGAATTTTCTCACAAGGACATGACTCTTCATACATAGGCTACTCTCTCTCTCTCTCTCTCATCTCTATCTATTTTTATGTCTCACATCTAATTCAAGAAAATCTCTCTTCAATATACCAGTGAATCCACCTAAAATAAATAAAAAATTTCTTCTTGCATCTTTCTCATGTTTGTTGTTCAATTTGAATGTGTACTTTGTGATGCTTAGACAGTTATAGCTTCAGGGAATTCTGTGTCAGGTGGGACTGATTATCCCCAGTGTTTACTACTTTTGTTTGCGCAGCTTTATTGAATTCAACTTCTTGCCAACTCAGGATGATTGCATATATTTATGCACTTGAAAGTGATTGTCTGCATCTGAAGTTTTAACATGATAATATCTCTCTTTCAGGTTGTTAGCTCAGTGAAATGGCTTGAAGATGAGTTGGAACTCAATGCTCTTCACAATCCTGACAGTCGTCGAGGAAGTGGTAATGAGAAAGTTGCTGTAACCCAAAGAGCTGCTCTTTCTACTGCTCTAGGTGGGAGAGTTGACGTTGCATCAATGAACACTATATCAGGTTATTTAATTATTCATACAGTGCTTACCGGTGAAGTAAAGACACATTCTCTGTATTCATTAATTGTCCACAAATCTCATCTTTGCTTTTGATATAAGAAAGAAAAGGCTCCTTTGACTTTGCTAGAAGTCACTCTTTCTACAAGCATTAAAGCATTACTTTCCAATGCTTTGTAGGTGTGAAGGCTACCTATCTTCTTGCGGTAGCATTCTTGGAAATCATACGATTCAGCAGCAATGGTGGGATCCTCAATGGTGGCACTAGTTTAGCTACTTCTAGAAGTGCATTCAGTTGCGTATTTGAATACCTAAAAACTCCAAATCTTGTGCCTGCTGTCTTCCAATGTTTAATGGCAACTGTGCATAGGGCTTTTGAAACAGCAGTGTCATGGCTGGTATGGCTTTGTTCTTTCATAAAACTTCTGAAAATATACTTTCTTTTTACCTTTTTTTTTTTGGGTCGTTTCATGTAGACGCCATTCATCATCCAGGGGATGTTATAGAGTTATCATGTTGCATTGAACGTGTTTATGAGATCAAGGTTTTAAATATCTTTGATATTACCAAAATATCCGTAACATGGGGTTGCTGATATTGAAGGGGGGGGGAAGCAATATCTTTCCAGGATTTCTCCGAAATTGCAGAGATATTTTGGTAATATTGACAATTGCGGTACAATATCTGATAAAATTGGAAGATTTTAGAGATCATTCAGTGGAAATTTCGATAAAATTTCGGTACAATTTCAATCCTAGGGTTCCTTGCATTTTCTAGTCAATATTCCTTAAGTGTGATTTGAAATTCAAATGTTGTGAAAACAGATGTTGCAGCTACCATGTCTCTGCATGTTTTCATTAATAAAATTTACCTCGCATTCTCGAGGTTTCTTATATTGATATAAAGTATACACAACATGGAATGGAACAGAGAAAATTTTACATATTGTATTTAAGATTCAGAGTCTTATTAGTGGAGAACCGAGCATAACGCCAATTTTTTCCCACCTTAAATGCAAATTTTGATTAAGAACAAAACTATTTTTCAAAGCTTATACGTAACATTGATGCAATTGGTTGGTTTTGAAGTTTGTAGAACTTTCAGTAATATATATGTTTTATATCATGTTTCCATCGTTGTATATTTTTCTACTTTTGGAGTACCGATCGAAACTGAAGTCCTTGGTTGAGATAGCTTCAGTTTGTATTTATTTCTTCTTGTCTGAATGTGAATTATTTAATATTGTTGGATACATTTTTCTTGCAAAATAAATAGCGCCTTAAATAACAATGTAAATTATTAGAAGTGCAGTTCACAATTTTTTTCTAGTACAATGTTTGTTTTACTGCTCCTATTCTGCGTGCATGTGCCTGCTATGTCAACATCACTGCTGCTTTGATCTGGGTTCAGGAAGATCGGATATCTGAAACAGGAAATGAAGCCGAGGTTAGGGAGTCAACTCTTTCTGCCCATGCTTGCTTTCTCATCAAAAGTATGTCACAGAGAGAGGAACACATTCGGGATGTTGCTGTGATCTTGCTGAGCCAGCTTAAAGATAGGTTTCCACAGGTAGGATTGTATTGGTAAAATTACTCATTTATCTCATTGTTTCCCAGTTCTCATTGTCATTGAACTTACCTAATAAAGTTGAAAAAACTCAATTGGCATGAATGCAGGTCTTGTGGAATTCATCTTGTGTTGATTCCCTGCTATTTTCAATTCATAATGATTCGTTTTCTACTGTTGTCAATGATCCTGGTTGGGTGGTGATGGTTCGTTCTTTGTACCAAAAGATTGTTCGAGAGTGGATCATAAAATCACTTTCATATGCTCCTTGCTCTAGCCAGGGTCTCCTACAGGTTGACTACTATACTTTCTATGTATGAAGTCAGTATAAGTTTATTCTGATTGTCAAATGTGTGAGCATTCATGTGGTATGCCAGTCCGATATTGGTAAATGATATCATTTTAATCAGTGAGAACCCCCCCTGAATGACAATTGTTTTGCTTTGAGGGTTGGAACATATGGGCAGTGAACAGTTTGCTATCTTATCCAACAGTCACTTCTTATCTCTTTTGATAAACAGTGACTTCAAATGGATCTTTAAGTACATGCTTTAGAATATTCTGTTCTTAAGATGTTATGCCTTCTTTATTACTGTTGTATACAACTTGTACATGCGTAGTTCAGCAATGTAAGTTAAATGTATCTACAAATCCTTTTAGGTGCTGTTTGTTGAAACTAGAAATTAAGTACTGAAAACTGATCTTTGAATTGTACATACTGACTTTTAAGAGCTGAATACAAGTGCTGGATATACTCAACCTGAAACTTATTGGTCCACTGCATTGTACTTTGCGCTTATTCTTAATACAAGTGTGCTTCTTCTAAAAAAGAAAATAGAGAATTTAGTCAACATAATTTTTTAAAGAAAAGAACTAATTTATTTTGGTGAATAAATAACTTCCTAATGTACAACCCAAGAAGCTTAAAGTGTAAATCCTTTATGTGGAAAGGTATATATGATACTTGTACACAGATTGAGGATGGTAGCAAACAAACGCCAGATTTTTCTTAATTAAATTATTATGTATTACAACCAGAAATATAATGTTATGAGTGATAGTCAGGATAACAATGATAATGGTGATAGTGGTGGTTGTGGGTTATGTTGCACTAATTGGAGTGAGTCCAAGAAACCTCTTGGATTAATTCCAGGAAAGCTCTGGTGTGATGCCAAAGGATGGAAGGAGCTGGATATCACTCTTTTCAGCATTCAGCTGTACTAAATATATTCAATAATTTTTGTCATGTGCTGAATTGTTAGACAGTATCAAACAAGCTAAAATTTAAATGTTAAACATTAGAATGTTCTCAAATGAACATAAATCTGTTATGTTTGTTGAGTTTTTAAAATTCTGCTCATAATTTTGGGTTACCAAACATCTCCTAGACCTAATTTTTCATGTTAGTTGGTTTTTTTTTATAGGTCTGATTGCTCCTTTCTTCTATTTGCATACTGCAGGAAAAGCTTTGTAAAGCAAACACATGGCAAAGAGCACAGCATACAACTGATGTGGTTTCTCTTTTATCGGAGATACGGATTGGCACAGGTAAAACTGATTGCTGGAATGGCATTCAAACAGCAAATATTCCTGCAGTAATGGCTGCTGCAGCCGCAGCATCAGGAGCAAACTTAAAATTAACAGAAGCATTCAATTTGGAGGTGCTCAGTACTGGTATAGTCAGTGCAACTGTGAAGTGCAACCATGCAGGAGAAATTGCTGGCATGAGAAGCTTGTATAACAGCATTGGTGGATTTCAATCTGGCACCACACCAACTGGATATGGGCTTGGTGTTGGCCTTCAAAGGTTGATCTCCGGAGCATTTCCTCAACAGACACAAGCTGAGGATGATCAATTCAATGGGATATTGCTCACAAAGTTTGTGCGTTTACTACAACAATTTGTTAATGCTGCAGAGAAAGGTGTGGAAGTGGACAAGTCTCAATTTCGCAAGACTTGTTCCCAGGCAACTGCTTTACTGCTGTCAAATCTGGTAAATATGTGTTACTTCTCTACATTATTGCATGCTCAATTCTTAACGCGTCATGTTATTTCTCTTCATTCTTGCATGCTTATTCCTAAGGCGTCATGTTCCTTATCTGATTTGTTAGTTTTGTTTTTCTTTCTTGCTTTCCAGGGCTCTAATTCAAAATCAAATGTAGAGGGCTTCTCCCAACTTCTCCGTCTTCTCTGTTGGTGTCCTGCTTACATTTCCACGCCCGATGCAATGGAAACTGGTGTTTTTGTTTGGACTTGGTTAGTGTCTGCTGCGCCTGAATTGGGATCTCTAGTCCTTGCGGAGCTTGTTGATGCATGGTTATGGACCATTGATACAAAACGTGGTATCTTTGCTTCGGATGTGAAATATTCTGGGCCTGCTGCAAAATTAAGGCCTCACCTTTCTCCTGGAGAGCCAGAAGCAGAGCCTGAAATTGATCCTGTTGAGCAAATAATGGCTCATAGATTATGGCTTGGATTTTTCATTGACCGCTTTGAGGTTAGGAATTGTATTCATTGCATGCACGAGTAAATAATTACTATTTTGAAGTAACTATTCACCTCTTAAGTTAGTTTGTGGTACTGTGTTTGGGAATTAAATTTGCTCTTTATTGGCAACTTTAACAACTGTAAAAGACATTGATACTAGGACACTATTTATAACTATGGTGTATGGGGTGTATGTGTCATTCTTTTTGTTTTTAATGTTTTGTTATTTATTTATTTATGATTTTCCAACTGTTGGAGTATGCATCCTCAAAGAAAAGAAATTAATGTTAGGAAAATGGTTCTCATTTATTTTATGTTGCAACTTGTGGTTCTTAACTGGTTTATGTGTGCTGACCCATATATTCTCTTCATATTGATTGGCTGTATAGGTAGTTCGACACAACAGTGTTGAACAACTCTTGCTCCTTGGACGAATGTTACAAGGGATGACAAAGCTTCCCTGGAATTTTTCACACCACCCTGCAGCGACTGGTACTTTTTTCACTGTCATGCTTCTTGGGCTCAAGTTCTGTTCATGCCAATCCCAGCGCAATTTGCAGAACTTTAAAACAGGGCTTCAGTTACTGGAAGACCGGATTTATAGGTTACTGCAATTATGTCTTTTACTGTCAATTTTATTGGGCATTATTAGATTTATTTGCACTTCATCAACCATATGAGTGCCCCTTGGCTTGCATGTTGTAATGTGTACTTGTTTTCTAGTGGAGTTACTTGCCTTTGCGTAATATGTACTTGTTAAGTATCAGTAGTTATGCCAATGTATTGAAGGTTGATGTAGGAGCATTTATTTCTTTATATGCTATGCTCGCTGGTCTGAAACTGCTTTGCCACAGTCCTACATGACTGCAACTTTGTTCATTTTTATTTGTTGCAGAATTTGTTGTCACACTTGTTATTTTAGCTACATGTGGTTGATTTCTTGTTTTTTTCTTTTTGTTTTCTTTTATTTTTTATAGCTTTGGAGCTTTATGACTATTTGAATTTAGTCACCGAGTTTGTGAAATATATATTGTTGGTCTTTATTAGGAAATTTGGCTGCAAGAATGGATGGGAAATACCCTATTTTATGGAGTTTGTAGTTTTAATACTTTAGTTTTTGGTATATTTTCTCTGCCAAATAATGATATGAAATTTCTCATATAAAAGGGTGTCAAGCCAGTAAGGTTTTGAATAATTTTTGTTCAAGTTGAATACATGTACAGTTTCCAATTTGGTTGAAAGTTTCTCTTGATGCATGCTACAGGACCTCTCTGGGTTGGTTTGCATACGAGCCTGAATGGTACGACACAAACTATATGAATTTTTCCCAGAGTGAAGCTCAATCTGTCTCTTTATTTGTCCACTACCTTTCGAATGAGCGAGTAGAGGCAGCAGTCCAATCTGATTCAAAAGGGAGGGGACGAGAAAATTGGACCTCTTTGGTTGATGCCGTAAGATAACTATGTTTGCAGCGTACATTCCAATGGTTTTCTGCATGAAGATGATGTCTAATGCACATTCTTATTTTGTTTTTTGTTTTCCCTATTACTGGACATTGTAAGGTTTTTTTTTTTTTTTTTTGTGTGGCAATATATCCATAAAGTCACTTAATACTTGCAGAACGATCAATATCACCCTGTCTGGGGTCAGATGGAGAACTATGCTGCGGGAAGAGAAAAACGGAAGCAGTTACTTTTGATGCTATGCCAGCATGAGGCTGACAGGCTTGAAGTTTGGTCGCAACCCACTAATACGAAGTAATTTTTTTTTACATTTATATTCATCACATTGTAAAGTTGTTCGAACCTTTTCTCAGTACCCATGGTTCCATGTGAATTTTAACTTATTTCTTTTGAATTGCCTTTTACTCTTACTCTCAGGGAGAGTGCCTCTTCTAAGCAAAAAATTAGTTCGGAGAAATGGGTTGAGCATGCTAGGACTGCCTTTGCTGTGGATCCTCGAATTGCTTTATCCCTGGCCTCGCGGTTCCCAACAAACACATTCTTGAAGGCTGAAGTAACCCAGCTGGTTCAGGTATGTCTGTCTGTAATAGGGAGAGTACGAATTGTAAAGTTTGGGTTTGGCTTATTGAGATGAGCAAGTAAAATTGTTTGAGTGTCTTAAACACTTGTGATATGTGAGAGGTTTGTTGTCATCTTGTTTATAAGTGGGACGTTAGACTTCTCTATGATTAGCATGCATGCATCTTTTCAGATCGGCGGAGGCCACGAATTGTCAAGAAAATACTGATAATAAGCTGAGCAATTCGTAGTTTATGGCTTAAATTCAGTTTATGACCTAACTGCATCCTCTATGGCTATTGTTATAACTCTTAGTCACTTGTTAACATGTTTTGGTATTAATAATCTGTTGCTATGGGTGTATAAATGTTTTCTTAAGTTGTAGGAGGAAGAGGTACTTCTCAATATTTTAGCAGTAGTAATCTGTTGCTATGTATACATATGTAATAATGTATATACATGTATACAAGTTTCCTATTAGACAGACGTGTCTGCATTCCTGCATCGTGCCATTCAAACAGCTTTGTAAAAAGGAGCAAAACACCCCCATCTAGTTGAAACCGCTATTACCAGCCCAATGTTTTACAGTCCAAAAAATCTGTGTTTTGAATTGAATGGTTAAATACAATCAGCAGGTTGGCCATATCCAATTATAATAACTTTGCTTTTATACCTCATTTTTAGCAAGCGTTCTTTTTTTCTTTCTAAAAGTATTGAAATGTAAATTTGTTATAAATTTTTTGTTGATATCAACCTTATTACCATTTGTTACTCCTGGGATCTTTATACATTAATACATCTTGATTGAACTGGGTTATTTCGCAGTCGCATATACTGGATATCCGATCCATTCCTGAAGCATTGCCATATTTTGTTACCCCAAAAGCAGTTGATGAAAACTCGGCGCTTTTGCAACAGTTGCCACACTGGGCTGCTTGCTCAATCACACAAGCTCTTGAGTTCCTTACTCCTGCATATAAGGGGCATCCTCGTGTCATGGCATATGTTCTTAGGGTTCTGGAGTCTTATCCTCCTGAACGAGTAACTTTCTTCATGCCACAGCTAGTGCAGGCTTTGCGATATGATGAAGAGGTGAGTTAATGGAACTGGTCAATCTTAATTCCTTTAGCTACATTTGTTTTCATTCAGTGTTATATTAGGAATGGGATTGGATTGCATTAGTTAAAGCTCAGTTTTTACTTTATTGTATCCCATTCTTCATTCTTGTTAAATTCCCAAGTATAGGATTCGTTTTGATTGTTTGAAGAATAAGATCTATAACTTTCACTTCATATTGGGGTGAACTTCAGTGGTCCTTAGTCCTGATTGAGTTTTTTCTTTTTTAAGTTTGGTTGATTTTAAGTAAACATATCACAATTTCTGACAACTTTACTCTGGTTGTTGCATGTTTTATATTTTAGATTACAGAAAATGAATAAAACTGTTATTTCAAATACAATTTGGAGGAGTTTCAAATGGGTGAAATGGATACAGGTCCAATAAAGTGTTGGCATCTCCCAACCACAAAGTTGAATATCTTGATATAGGTCGTAACTTATTTGCAGAAAAACTTTGTTATTAGTGAGGTATGTTGAGCACATTGTGTGTGTGACCGATTTCTGGCCAGGATTCTAATGAAAACTCCTTTCAGTATGCACTTCTACTTAAATAAATAAAGAACCTCCTCATCAATCAGTCTCATCTGTGAAAACATGCATGTAATTCGTTTATTCATGCATACATATTTTCCAAAAGTAGTATACACATTATTAAATACAAAACACAATTTAAATTATTTGAAAGTAGAAATTGAAATCAGAGTTGAGATCATATCTATTATATTATCTTTTTGTTTTTAATTATAGTTATAAGTTTCTTTATACTTATATATATGTAATTATATGCTTATGCTATTTTTCTCTATTTAGTTTCTATATGAATATTTGGGGATAGTTGGTGCAACCGCAGTTCTGTAACCCAGATTGATTGAATATTTGGTGATAGTAGTACTCGTTTGAGGATCCTTAATTTGACCATCTTTCTGGAGTTGCAAACCCGTTTAACATTGTTCCACATACTCTGTCTTTTGCAAGTATTTCTTTATGTATCTGATTTCTACTTAAATTGTTTTGCAGAGGTTAGTAGAAGGATATCTGCTTAGAGCAACTCAAAGAAGTGATATATTTGCCCATATTTTAATATGGCACTTACAGGTGAAGCCTGATTCTCTCACTCTTTCTCTCACTCTCTCTCACTCACTTACAGACACACACGAAAGTATTTTTATTTTTGAGAATTTGATTGTGTGTTAAAAAATGGCAGGGTGAGACGTCTGTTCCAGAATCAGGAAAAGATGCTGCCCCTGTGAAGGTCTGACTAGAATCTGGGAATTGGGATTGGCCTTGTTTCTTCAATTTTTTTTGGATGCCTCACATTTTGATTCTATATAGAAAGTTGATAACTAATATCTGCTTATTCCTTCATGTCTAACCTTGAGTCTGTTGGTTGGCATTGTGTTGGAAATGAATTTAGCATTGCATTGTTAAGTCTATACAATACGTGATAAATAAAGTCATATTAGAAAGATATATAAAATAAGAGGCTATCCAGTCTGCTGAATGCTGTTGTATACTATGTATCTGCAAGCGAATTTTTAAAAACATGTGCAATGATAATTTTATTGCTTATAGAAGCTGAAATTTTTCGTTAAAAGGTTTGTATTATTTCTTTTAATAACTTTCTATGGTATTCAAAGAGTGCAAGTGTTGTTGGTTACATGTTGTTCAGATGTGTTTTTGGGTAATGTCATGACTTAGATTAAACTTTTTCATTCTGGGCTTATAATCTAGTTGGAAGCCTCACCCATTAATTTTAAGTCAGGTTCAGTATGCGTATTTGTGGTGTAAAAAGTTTGTGTACTAGTTTGCTTATGTGTGATGTGTTGTCATTTTTAACCAATAGAAAAGAAAACTGCCTAGTCCATTATCAAACACCTATTGCATCACCAGAAGATTGTAGTTCCATTCAGTATCCATACCTGGTCATATATGAGTAGAACAGTGGATGCTAAGATATGTTTGCATTATTGTTGTATCAATACTACAAGAGCTACTATATTAAAATAGATATATGCATGCATTCACATAGTCTGGGTTTCTCGATCATTCGTTGCTTAATAACTTGCATTTATTGATGCTGTCATTTCAGAATAGTTCCTTTCAAGAATTGTTGCCTCTCGTCAGACAACATATTATTGATGGTTTCACTCCCAAGGCACTTGACATGTTTCAAAGAGAATTTGATTTCTTTGACAAGGTTACATCTATTTCTGGTGTCCTCTTTCCACTTCCAAAGGAAGAACGTCGAGCTGGTATCCGGAGGTATGCTTGTAATCTGTCGATGTTTCCTTATTAAAAACATGCATACGCATAAGCACATGCATGCATATATTTATGTCTCTATGTATGCATCTATGTGTTTGCTGTTGAAGCTAATAGGCAATGTGCTTTACCAGAGAGTTGGAGAAAATTGAACTTGAGGGAGAGGATCTCTATTTGCCAACTGCTCCTAACAAGCTTGTCAGGGGTATTCAGGTAGATAGTGGAATACCCTTGCAATCTGCAGCAAAAGTTCCTATAATGATAACATTCAATGTTATTGATCGAAGTGGGGACCACAATGATGTAAAACCTCAAGCTTGTATTTTCAAGGTAAGCTTACCCACTTACATTTCAAATTGATTAGACCCATAAAAGGTATTTTGTTCAAAACCACCTATGCTCCACAGAAGATCCATTTTCATTACCCCTTGATGAAAGTCAACCAACCTGCTCCCCAGCCCTTTCTTTAACCTTTTTATTATAATGGAATAAATAAGTTACATGGTGCAAACAACTTTAGTTTTCCTGATTTGAAAGTCGTGATCTCTTATTTATTACTATGAACATTGGACACCAGGAATTTTTTTCTTCATTCATGGCTTAACTGAGCTCCTTTTCTTCAAGGTTGGAGATGATTGTCGCCAGGATGTTCTTGCTCTTCAAGTGATTTCCCTTCTTAGAGACATATTTGAATCAGTTGGAATTAATCTTTATTTATTTCCGTATGGTGTACTCCCAACTGGCCCGGAGAGAGGAATTATTGAGGTTTGAATCTCTTTCAACCCAATTGCTAGGTTCATGCATGTGCACGTGTCTGCAAATGCATGCATGCTTTGCATATGTGCTACTTTGCTGGTTCTTATGCTGAGATCTTATTCTTTAATCTCCAGGATACCATATAAGCAATAGATATTTAACATTTCTTCTCAGCACCTTACATGCTAGGCAAGCTTCAGGCTACATTTTTTATTTTAATTTTGATGAGGACCACAGTTTTTAACAAATATAGGAGAGAAAACTACAATTCAGGGGACAAGGTATCCCCTGAATGGACAAACCTTTAATGTACATCTAAGAAGCTTCAGGCGACATTTGACTTCTGTCTTTGTCTAATTCTTTGGCATAGTTTAAGACTCCGGTATTTGGAGAAAGCAATTTAAAATGAAAGGTTTTATGAGTCGTCAAAGTAAAATTTTCGGATCTACATTGATTATGTCCAAGGGCCCATGGGGGTATGAGGGACTTGATGGGTACAACATGTTTTTCTTATTCATTTTTAAAAATATTTTGTAACCTACTTGGTGGAAAGAAATCCCTTGTTTTTTTTCTTTGTTTTTGTTTCTGACCATAATAGTACATGCATATTTGGTTGTTTTCTCAATATATTTTGTCTTGCAGGTTGTACCTAATACACGGAGCAGAAGTCAGATGGGTGAAACCACTGATGGTGGTTTGTATGAGATTTTTCAACAGGACTATGGCCCTGTTGGCTCTCCCAGCTTTGAAGCTGCACGTGAAAACTTCATCATTAGCAGTGCCGGTTATGCCGTTGCCAGTCTTTTACTTCAACCAAAGGATCGACACAATGGGAATCTTCTGTTTGACAGGTATGAATATGATCTTTCCTTTCTTTTTCTTCTGTAACGTTTTTCTTTTTGTCAATATTTGAGTTAGTAAGCACTATGTGAATCAATATGTGAGGCACACCACAACTATGACAATGTGGCAAACTCAAAACTATTCTAACCCCTTATGCATGATAAGCCATCTCCAAATGCTAGTACTTGGATTGAAGCATATAGGATTATACAATACTTGATTCAAAACTGATGTCAACATGCCTGACAATGCAGCGTCGGAAGGCTTGTTCATATCGATTTTGGTTTCATCTTGGAAACTTCACCGGGTGGCAACATGCGCTTTGAAAGTGCACACTTTAAGCTTAGCCACGAGATGACACAATTGCTAGACCCTTCTGGGGTTATGAAGAGTGACACTTGGAACCAATTTGTGAGGTATTAAGCGCCCCCTTCCCATGTTCTTGGGTAATCTTTTTACATTGAAATTTTTTTTCTGCCTAAATTTTAAACTCATGTTCTGTTCTGTATAATATGTCCGCAGCTTGTGCGTTAAGGGTTACCTTGCTGCCCGCCGATACATGGATGGGATCATCAACACAGTTTCGTTAATGCTAGATAGTGGACTGCCTTGCTTCAGCAGGGGAGATCCGATAGGAAATCTTCGTAAGAGATTTCATCCCGAGATGAGCGAGCGTGAGGCGGCCAATTTTATGATCCATGTATGCACAGATGCCTACAACAAATGGACAACTGCTGGCTACGACTTGATACAGTATCTGCAGCAGGGCATTGAGAAGTAAAAAAGGAGAGGTTTGGAGCTTGTCTACAAATGTACATGATTGCTTGTATTTTATAGTAATTATTATCGTCTTATAGCTGCAATTTTTTTCCCGAGGGATCTCCACTTTGTAGGTTTGAGAGGACTGTTAAAACGGCATGAGATTGAAATCATTGTATTCTAGGGTTGGAATTCCTCGTGAGGTTTGTAAAAATACAGTTTGTAGTTATTTTTTATATATGGCATTCAAAATTTATTGCTTCCGAGTGATTAATGCAACCAAGTTACAAGCACTTCTTGAATAAAATATGTAGATGACATTATAAGGTCAAATTGTGTAAATTATGACTATCCATGGATGCCAAGATTTGGGTAAAAAAGAAAGGAAGAAAACAAAGGATTTTGCATAGAATTTTATGATTAGCTTAGCTTGTCTTTTGGTTCATTTTCCCGGTATGAATCAAAATCCAACAAAATATCTAATGTCAAGAGAATGAAAATGCAGAGGGAATAATACGTGTCGAAGAATTCTAATGTGCAATAAAGAGTAAAATGGCATGTAATTTATCAACAAAGGAATTATGCTAGCCAAAGATTACTCGTCGCAAGTTGTATTCTGTTTAATGGAAAACACTTGGCCGTCCACATCAAATCAATTTTAAAATGAGATACCATTTTCCTTCTCAAATACAGGTTTTCTTCTATACCCTATAGATTTTTATCTTTACCTTCATTCTTTTGTTAACCAGTACATAATTTTTTTTTTCTTCTGAATTCTGAATTTTGTTTTTTTTGGCCTTTTACGAGACCAAAATGTCTTCCATATTTTTTATTATTATTATAAAGCTTGCCATGCAATTCTCCAGAGGATAAGAAAGTCATTCATACCAATGATATATCGAAGAAATAGAAACCTGTTAGGATTTTGGTGTGCTCTCAAGTGGTCCTGGATTCATGTCTCTATGGTACCCGTGTCTGTGTGTGTGAGCTTCCCCCTCACCTTTCCTAACATTGACAAAAAAGAAAAAAAGAAAAAAAGAAAAAGACCAGGAAAATAGAAATAGAACAAACTAGAATTAACCAAGAATCGGAGAGTAAGAGTAAGCAAAAACAGTTTTTTTTTTGGTCGAATAAGCAAAAACAGTTGAAGATACCACCAACATATTGATACAAATTTCTTTGTATTTTGACACAATTTCTCAGTCGCCATACAATATGACATAAAACATATGTAAATACAAAAGTGAAAAAAGAAAAATATGAGAGAAAATGGCGACGGAAATCATTGGCTTAAGCTTGAGCTAGCATTGAGATTATGTCAAGGCATGACCATCCAAAAGCATCACAAAAAGAATCTCAACGTTACAGATTTTCATGAACGTTGGTCTCCTCCTAGACTACGTTGCTGGAGGCTGTGGTGGGTTGCTTGTTTGTTGGTCACGGAAGCGGGGTCGTTTTGGGGGAAGCTGCCAGATGCTGCGGCTTCGATGATGTCCGCGAGGAGGAGGTCGGCTTCTTCCTTGCTGTCGGAGGTTTGGACGAGGACTTGTTTTGCTTCAGAGATTCAGCCCTTCATGACAACGAGCCATCGAGGGAACTCCGGCATTACAAGGATCCTGAGGATGAGGAAGACGGAGGGGGATGCCACCGGCACCGAGCATGAGGCGCGAGCCCAAGTGGGTTGGGAGCCTGGAGAAGGCGTATGTGAGATGTAGCCTAGGAGGAGACCAACGTTCATGAAAATTTGTAACACAAGAACAAGTAAATAAGATCCAACAAAACTCTATAATTTGTTACGAAAGATTTCAAGTTCAAATCTTCATTCGTCATATTACACTCATTACATTTTACTTGAACTTAATATTGTTTATAATATATAATTAATTATGTGGTCAGTAAATATGTGACATACATGTAACATATCAAGATTAAGCCGGGGCTAGCTAGCACTTCCAATAAAGTTGAACTTATTTATCTTCTTTTTGCTTTAATTCTGAAACAAATTCTGCATGCATGCAAGACTATAGTACAGTAATAATATAAAGCTTTAAATTGTGCAATTAATTAATTAAATTAAGTGAAATGAATTGGGAATATGTATATATGACCTCTGGGAAGGTGGCAAGGAGGCCTAGAAAGGAAGCAGGAGAGACCTCAGCAGTGTAGACAGGGGCAATCATGAAGGCCAAGCCAACACCAATGCTTGCTGCCAAGTTGCTTGCTGTGAGAAAAGCATAGCTATTGGCACAAGCCATGAGCACAGCCCCGATCAAGAACATAAACCTTGACAGTAGAATTGTGTATCTGCGCTGCGACCAATCCCATCGCATATTTTGCCTCCAGCTAAGGAACCAATCAGAGAGTAGAAGTAGAAAATCCCAAGGAAGATTTCTACCTTCACATCTGAGATTTTTATAGCTCTTTTGCGATGTATAGTATTGCTCCACTCATTGAACCAAAATCTGTAAGTCAAATAGGAGTCCAGAAGTGGTATTGCCAAAACCCTGACAGTAGTTTCGCCGAGTTGTAGTCGTTTTTACTTGGTTGGAGGAGTTCATAAGTTGAACTCATATATGGATGATAAGACAATACATATTTTTGATGAGTTTGATACCTAGTTATGACTATCCACAATGTATTAACATAATTTTAGTGTGAATGTGCCATTACGTTGTAAAAGTAACTTTGTAAATATCCTATCATTTGTCAAAAGATCTCAATGCAACGATGAATTTTGTCCACTGATTACTAAATTATGCATCTTTACCTTTTACAAATAATTATTTAAACCTATTTAGTACATAAATCAAAGACAATTGTATTTCTATAATTAAGTCACATCATCTTGTTATACACAAGGAGATTTTTGTACACATCTACTTAAACATATTTTGTAGTCTTGAGTACTTTTCGTAACTATACGGTATGGGGCACGTGTTGAGTACACATCAACAGATTATATTCTTCACCAAAAGGAGATTTTTGCACGTGTTAAGTATGGGGCACGAAAAGTACTTAACCTATTTAGTACATAAACAGATTTTTGTACACATCTACTCAAGGAGATTTTTGTACACATCTTCTTAAACATATTTTTTGTTAAGTGCTAACTGGAATGATATCTACTTAAAATTTACTGAAAAAAGAACAAAAATAAATACTGCAATTACGAAGAGCAGATGTGGGTTAGACTAGTTGCAGTTGGCCAAGACAATATGTCCATCTCCTTATACCCGAATTTGATTCCTCTACCCGTCCATCTCCTTATACTCGAATTTGATTCCTTATCTCCGTCTCCGGTTCTAAAGAGAAAAAACCCCAACTCGGGGAAGAAGGGGGAAGAAGCGCTTCCACATTCCCTCATCCCTTCTCCTTTTTTCTTTTTACTTTTGAGTTAGTGAAAAACAAGTCTCTTGTGATTGATCTGAACCATGCTCAGATTTTAGTACCCTATCACATCTTTTTTTGCTAATTAATTCTTCAATTTAATCATTCTCTCAGAACCCTCCCTCTAAAATGTCTCGTTCTCTAATTCTACGCCGCATTTGAAGAAGTTTGCTATAACCAACCTTTTTTTTTTGCCATTGTTGTTAGTTTGAGAATCAGTTTTCCCTAGATGTGGTGGGTTTGATGGCGACATTGCTTCAAGTGGCAGTTGTGCTCATTTAATATTACAGGTTTTTAGCAAAAGGCTAGTGGTTAAGAGCATTTATCTCCACACCTGAGGTCCTATATTTGATTCTTCCTGTCCCCAATATTGCTTGTATAAAAAAATATTATAGGTTGGTTGTTTACAGTTTTGTGGGTGTAAGTTATTTGTTCGGATTTTGTCCATTTTGATTTTGTCTTTTTGGGCTCGTTGCCTTTTGGGCCTAGAACTTTTGTAGTCTTGTGGATGTACTGGATGTACTATTGACATTTATGTAATGCAATGTGCCATTTGATATCAAAAATTTTATTCCCCAAAAAATAAAGAGAACAAATTTTCCTTGTGCCGACATATTGTGTCAACTATAATAAAAATAAGCGTTTCAGTGATTTTTGGTCAACCTCACATGAATTCTATTAGTGCCTCAACCTCACGTAAATTTTATTAGTTGCCAAGGATGTTCTATGCATATTCTATCGTATCTTTTTTGAAATTTAATAAATTATTGGGCGTAACATTGCTTATTAAACTGTCACACCATCTCTTTGAAATGGGTTTCCATTTTCGGATTGAGGAGAAGAGAGGATGAGAGCTGAGGGACTAGAAAACTAAAGGTCAAGCTCAAGAACAAAACGATAGATTTAGAGGAATAAATCCCGAAACTGTCCAATATATTTAGGGTTCATTCTTGGCTTAGTGAGTATTGGGAAAAAAAATATTTTGCCAACCAAAGAAAACCTACTATACTATTAAAGCATGCAATTCATTAAGTGAGATTTAAATTGATTTTGTTGAAGTCTATTGTTCCAAAATGGACATGCTGCTACAAGATTCGTGTAGGCAAAGAGGAAAAGCATTGGCAGCCGTTGGAAATAACTTAGGAGCAATATAATGTTTGTGCTCCAACTAAGCAGAAGTTTAATGGAGCTACGAGAAGGCGTATAGTATCAGTTATGAAATTGCACCAACTGTTTCACTGAAATCTCAAGTTGTAATAACTAACTAACTAGTTGATAGAGATATCCAATAAGTTTCAACTACAACTACCAAAACTATATATAGATATACAATGAGTTTTTGAAGGGGTGATCAGTGGTGGATTCAGAAATTTTCCTTTCAGGGGTAGACAGGTAAAAGGTTAAAAAATATTCTCATACAAAATAGACCCATAAAAATGAAATGACAATATTATAAGTCATAATTAATAGAAAAAAATCATATTACAAACTACAATTCTCCACGACGATTTTTCATATCCTGAAAACGTCGCATTATTGTTTCATTATCAATACAAGCAAACACATTCTCAATATAAACAAGTGAACTATCACTCAACCATTGATCTTCCCTTCGGTTGTGAAGTGGACATTTTGATAGGACCCGACCCAAATTCCACTTTGGAATCCAAGTCGAACCCTGTGCGTGTCCGACACCTGGCAGGTGTCGGGCACAAATGACCTAATTGCCCATTCTAGTCAAATTTTTTAATTAAAACTAGGGTTTGACTTCTGCCAAAGATTTTGGCAGAGTCTCCCCTGCAATTAACCAATCCCAAAGTTACACCTGTCAAACATACATATAAATATGTACACCAACTGCCAGCATGCAAATAATTACATTCTAACAGTTAAACATGCGTTCTAGGGCAATATCAGATCATCTACACAGAATAGATTACAAGTATAAAATAATTATACATAATCCTACGTTGGCAAATGGCGTGACGGAAGGTGGTCTCGGCCCGGTGGTGGCTCACTGCACGATTACTGCCTAGGGGCGCAAAACATTAAAAAGGTGAGTGGACCAAAAACAAAGTTTTCTGAAAGTACATAAGAACGTACTAACCCCACTGTAAAAACGGTTATGAAACTAAATCATTTTCTGATTTATATTTGTACTGAAATCAATGCATTCATATCTATATCTATAGAGTCAATCACCCATTTGGTCAAACATTAGTTTCTAGAAAGCATTGAAATCAACTTTAATCTACCACCTAGGTGTACCCATTTATAGTTCCGTCAATTCCTTTATTTTCCGTCAATTCCTCGTGTCACCATAGCGACACTTCCTCGCAGACTTCGGGGAACTCAAAGTCACCCAAGCCGCCACCCTCACTCCTAGGGGACATTTAGTCGCCATGATCCGCATTCCTCGCTCCCACGGTCCGGGTATCCCTCAGACTCGTGGGGCATAAGTCAAGCATGCTGACATATCCGAAGGCAACCAATAAAATTCGAAGGCAACATAATTATGAAAGGCAACCATTTAAATTCGAAGGCAACATATTTATATTCTGAAGGCAACCTTATTATACCTTGGGTACCTATGGTGGTTTCTAAAAAAATATAGAATTCTAGAAAGATTTAATGAATAAATGAAAACATGTTTAACTTAAAACTCTGGTGCCATTTAACCTGATATTTAATTAGTGCCCGGGTGCCTGATTCAACTAGTGCCTGGGTGCCTGATTCAATCATCATGAATATTTTATTGTTAAATCTGCTCAATAATATAATATAAAATTAAAATCCTGACCCCCGGCTCCTAACAGTGCGTGCATCAATTTAAAGTCGTTCCTATGCCCACAATAGCTTTTCTGTCATTTGGAATGGTTAGAAACAACTCGGGACTCAAAAGCGATAAAGTCCCAAAAAGTCAACTCGGGACCCCGTGGGGTCCACAACCTCAAAATTCAGATCTGAAAGTTCCTAGAGGTTCCATTATGCCTAGTACACATGTCCCGAGAGTCTAGTCTCGATCGGACGGTCAAATTGCTCACGATCGCATGATCGAACGGACGGACAGTTTCCGTAACCCTAACCCTTGGGTTGGCATTTTCGGAGTATCCAGGACAATCCATCGAATCCTAAACGATCTTGGAATTACCTAGATCAACATATTTCAGTTTGACTATGATCCAACGGCCCAAACGTATCGAACCTGGAAGTGGTCCTCGATACTTGGCTCACGTGCCGCCCACGTGCTGCCGGCGCGTGGGTGTGTATAGAAAATTCTAGCGGCCGGAAATTCTTCAAACCGCCGGCCCAAACTCCTACCCTAGGTAAAACACCTAATTTGGAACTACTTTTGTTCTTGGACTAGGGCAAAAAATTGGCCAGAAGTGGCTGGAATCGCGATCTCAAAACTGGCAGAACATTGAATCCAAAATCAACCCACCTAGGCTAGAAATTTCTCAAATCCTACCCAACCATCAGCTAAAGCATGGAAAATAGTTAGAAATCTATACCTCACACGTCTAGATTGGTGGTTGGAAGAGAGAGAAATCAACGACGCAAGTTTGACAGCCAAACCGACAAGAAATTCGGCTTTCTCCGGCGATTCGTGGTGGCAGACGGCGGGGGAATGGTTGGGCAGGGTTGCAGGGTTTTCGCAGGTTCGATCCTGGCCGGTCAAGTGGGTGTGGCAGTGGCTGGGTGGCTTGGGTTTGTCGGGAAAACCAGACGGGGAGGGGGGTGTCGCGCGAGGAAGAAGGAGGGAGAGGAGAGAGAAAGGGAGAGTGGTTAAAAAAAAAATATATGATATGGCAAATTACTATTTTACCCCTCAATATAATTTGCTCGTATTTTCTTCAATACGACTTGGAATTGAGCCCACTATGTGTCTACGGACCCGTTTCGTCGCACTCTACGCAACAGTATCAGCGAAATTCCCAAATTCCTTCCCGGTCAAAGGTCAACTTTTTCCATAATAAAATATTCTAGGGGCAAAATTGTCCTTTCCTCTATTAAATTAATAATTAAAAATCAATTAAGGTTTGGGTTATTACACCTTTCACAATAATCATAGCGGAAAATGCTATCAGTGAAGTTAAGGCTAATGTCACAAGCGAATATACAAAATTTAATGTTCTATGCATCCCTTTCTCCACCATTGTTCTTGCTAGGCTACTAATCCCATTGCAATTGAGAAAAATCCCTTGCAAATGTTCTATGCATCCCTTCCATCTGATTGGGTGAAGGTTGGGTAGGATTAGAGGTTGGGGTTAGGGATTTAGGGTTTGAATATGTAAAATTGAGTTAAAACTCAATTGAGGGAGGAATATTATTGGGCACAAGTGGAGGAGTTGTTGCTGCCCTCGTTTTTGCCAGGTTTTTAATTTTTATTTAAATCTCTTAAATAGAATGACGTTGTTTTGGTGTGAAGAAAAAAAAAGAGGAAGTGATGTGCACAACGCGCTCTGAATGCATTTGGGGCATTTCATCAAACATGTTGTGGGCGTTTGCAGAGGTTAATTTTTCCCCCTCAGGTGGCATATTCTAGCATTGCAGGAGTCACCTTTGCTCTTTTGTGGATTCGCCACGAGGGATGATCTTTAAAGGAATACCTAAAATATAGACCGTTTGGATCATTGAAATACAATAAAGACCCACTCCTCATTGTATTTAAATTACTCGACATGAAATATGATACAAACAACAAGATGATTTTCAGGGAAGAAATGACACACTGGAGAAGAGGTACCAACTTTGATTCCCAGCAGGCCAAACAAACTGTGGTTAGGGTCCCAATCAGATGTGTCCATGTGGAAAACAGCCATCGCTTCCAACTTATCTTTATTTTTACCTTCAAGTGAAACCTTGAAGAACTTGGTGTCTTTATCAAAGTTGTGGCAGAAGAAAACCGCATAAGGATAAGCCATTGGGTGGCAAAAACCCATTTTGGAAGCTAAAACTTCTTTGGGTTCTTCCAAAATGGTGTAGTTTTGTGTGATGGCAATTGATGTTGTGGGGTGTGTGGTTGAGAGAATATTGAAGCTAACACCAGAACCAATGATCTTGGTAACAAATTCTATCATGGACTCTAGAGAAATGGCACAAAACTTGGTTTCCCCTGTGATGGGTTTCATCTCACATTGTTCGAGTGCATCTGCCATGTGTTTTGCATCTTAGAACCTTGTGGGATTGAGAAGAGTTGGAGAAGGTGCAGAAGTTGTGGCACTGAGAATGGAATGGAATCAGCTACTTCTTTAGGCAAGAAACGAGAATGTTCTTGCTTGGGAAAGTTTAGGGGCATTATCTTACCTTTGTATAGATCATCGAACGTGAAAAAGCCTATCTTGAACGCTTTATTGTGATCCATGGGAGATGATGAATGTGTATGCATATGATGATGTTCATGTCCCTTCAATGGTGGCTTTTGTGAGTTTTTGGTGTCAGAAGAAGGTGAATTTACATGCTTGTGATGTTTACATTTGGTTATAGCCTTTTCCTTTGCAGCTTATGCATAAATGTACCTTGTTATGTAAGGCGTTTCAACTTCTTTTGATTCCTTTTTTCCTTGTGTAGAAATATACCCGGTTATGTAAGGCGTCCTTTGACTCCTTTTTGGCTTGTGCAGAAATATACCCAGTTATGTATGGCACTTCAACTTCTTTGGTTCCATAACTCATTACATAAGGTGTCTCAACTTCTTTTGTGCCTGTCTTGGTTTCATAACTCATTATGTAAGGCGTCTTAGCTTCTTTTGTGTCTTCTTTGGTTCCATAACTGGTTATGTATGACACTTCTCCTTCTTTTGAGTTGTGCCCTGAATTGTACTGTGTTATGTATGGAGTCTCTGCTTCTTTTCTGTCTTTTTTGATTCCATAACTGGTTATGTACGACACTTTTGCTTCCTTTGAGTTATGCCCTGAATTGTACTGTGTTATGTAAGGAGTCTCAGCTTCTTTTTTGCCGTCTTTGGTTCCAGAACTGGTTATGTATGGCACTTTTGCTTCATTTGAGTTGTGCCATGAATTGTATTGTGTTATGTAAGGCGTCTCAGCTTCTTTTGTGTCTTCTTTGGTTCCATATCTGGTTATGTATGACAGCTCTGCTTCTTCTGAGTTGTGCCCTGAATTGTACTGTGCTATGTAAGGAGTCTTAGCTTCATTTATGCCTTCTTTGGTTCCATAACTGGTTAGGTATGACACTTCTACTTCCTTTGAGCTGTGTCCAGAATTGTACTGAGTAATGTAAGGCCCATATGACGAATCCTTTAGTTGACACGCAACTAGTTATGTAAGGATCATGTGATGCTTAACATTGTGTTGTGTAATCTCATAACTAGTTATGTAATCATACCTGTAAAGTTAGAATAGTGGACATGAAAAATAAATGAAGAATAAGTGGTTTGATCACTTTTTGTGGTTGCTAAAGTAAAAGATAGAATAAAAAAGAAAATAGAAAGGATTATTGATTTGATCACCTCCTTGGTTTGTCCGGTTCTTCCTTGAGTTCCTTAAGTTCTCTCGCACAAGCAGGGTCTTGGTGAGTGGGATTGTCACCGGGAGGTGGTGGGGTGCAACAAGGGTCTTCAACGACAGCTTCATTTCTGTCCTTGTTTTCGAGTATAGTGGTAAGTGCAGCTGCCTCATCTCTCTTCAGCTATGTAACTTCAATTGACAGCTTTTCCACCTTCTCATTTTCTAACTTGTACCTTCATCACAACACAAATCAGGGACCAACCCAAATCTTATTAGACTTTAAAGTTTCAACCTTACTAATACTATACTGCAACTTGTACACAAGGTCACCAAAACAAGAGTTCAGAATGACTAAATATACACTATTGCCTTTACCTTCATTACAATACATGCTATGTCACTAATTAACACTAATTAGTGTATGATATCAACACTAATTCATATAACCAATTAATTCAAAAACAGAGTCTTTACCTCTCTGCAAGCCATCTGGCCCTAGCAACGGGATCCTCGAGCTTCCTCTTCTTCCTACTCCTCCTAAGGTTCAAATCTTCTTCGTTTTCTTGTTCAATATCATCATCATCATAATCTAGCACTATTACCTCTATCCCATTCTCTCCTGCTTTTACTTTTACTTCTTCCTTATCAGTGCTAGAGCCCCACCGCACCATCCTAATGAAATTTAGCTCCGAGTAGCATTGGGCCTCTTTGGAAGTTGTCCAAATGTCTCTGCTGGGCACAACACTTGCCTGGTAATTTGTGGCTGTCGCTGCGGGTGTAAAAGCCCAGAAGCTCCAAATGTTGCTCCGATATGCAATTTCCTTGGTTGGGATTCTCCGGCAAAACACCTATGAAGCCACTTGTGGAGTCATCACATACCTCACGAAAAGTGCGGGAATCAGATTCCTAAATTGATAGCATTGTTCAGTGATGTGAGTGTGCAGAGAGTGAATGCTTGGGCACACCACACACATTATGTGCCGATCAATCTCACTCACCTGCGTATACAGAAAAAGTGGAACAAAATGAAAACCCAAACCAGAAAACAAGACTATTTGTGGGTTTTGTGAAGGTGTACCATGACGACCCAAGCCCCCTTGAGCTGTGGAGGGGTGATCCATGGAAGCAGCTTGGACTGGTCTTCTTCTTCGTGAGAAGATGCGCAGTTAGCTAGATGAGAGAGAGAGAGAGAGAGGGAGGGAGGGAGGGAGGTGAAAGTGAAACCAAAAACTGACCAAAAGTGTTATCTGGGCGATAAGTATGTATTTATAAGTGGTATTTTCAGTTAAAATTATAAAAGGGTTGCATTTAGAGCTATTTCCCTCTTCTTTTTTTGCCACTGTTGTTAGTTTGAGAATGAGTTTTCCCTAGATGTGATGGGTTTGATGGCGACATTGCTTTAGGTGGCAGCGGTTATGCTCATTTAATATTATAGATTTTTAGCAAGGTGCAAGTGGTTAAGAGCATTTATCTCTACACCTGAGGTCCCATGTGTGATTCCTCCTATCCCCAATATTGCTTGTATAAAAAAATATTATAGGTTGGTTGTTCAAAGTTTTGTGGGCTTGGCTTGAGATCTTAATTTAAGTTATACATGGTGTTAGTGATTTGTTCGGATTCTGTCCATTTTGGTTTTGTCTTTTTGGGCTCGTTTGAATCCCCAAAAAATAAAGATCACAAATTTCCTTGTGCCGACATATTGTGTCCACTATAATAAAAATAAGCGTTTCAGTGATTTTTCGTCAACCTCACATGAATTTTATTAGTGCCTCAACCTCACATAAATTTTATTAGTTGCCAAGGATGTTCTATGCATATTCCGTCGTATCTTTTTTGAAATTTAGTAAATTATTTGGCATAACATTGCTTATTAAACTGTCACACCATCTCTTTGAAATGGGTTTCCATTTTCGGATTGAGGAGAAGAGAGGATGATAGCTGAGGGACTAGAGAACTAAAGGTCAAGCTCTTGAACAAAACGATAGATTTAGAAGAATAAATCCCGAAACTGTCCAATATATTTAGGGTTCATTCTTGGCTCAGTGAGTATTGGGAAAAAATATTTTGCCAACCAAAGAAAACCTACTATACTATTAAAGCATGCAATTCATTAAGCGAGATTTAAATTGATTTTGTTGAAGTCTATTGTTCCAAAATGGACATGCTGCTACAAGATTCGTGTAGGCAAAGAGGAAAAGCATTGCCAGCCGGTGGAAACAACTTAGGAGCAATATAATGTTGGTACTCTAATTAAGCAGAAAGTTTAATGGAGCTACGAGAAGGCATATAGTATCAGTTATGCAATTGCACCAGCTGTTACACTGAAATCTCAAGTTGTAATAACTGACTAACTAGTTGATAGAGATATCCAATAAGTTTCAACTGTTAGATTTCTTTAGTTATATAATCTACATCTTTCTCACAAATATGTAATACGTATAAAACCATGAAGACATACCTGGAGCCATCTTCCTTGAGTACACAGCTTCTGAACTCATCCAATCCGTAGCAGCAGCAACCCTAGCAAGAACAGGAACGGCTCAAGACTTCTGCTCTCTCTTTATGATGAGAATAGATTTTGAGAACGTGTTTGATGAGAGCAGGGCCTTAAGCTTATATAGGCTAGGTCAAGTCGTCTCTACTCATCATCGAGGGCCGACTTAACTTATCTTCCAAGCCCACCAAATCGGTTCACTCACAAAAGGAAATAATTAGGACCCTTAATAGGCCTCAAAACCCTTCCTTATTCCACAAGGTTTTGGGCCTCAAGGTACGACTTAATTTAAACTCTTACCAAACTTGATATAACTTAGTATCTAGTGCACCGATCCAAATAGGAAAACATAACATTCTCCCACTGGATCAAGCAATAGAGAACTAAGTTTCTGTATTTCGAAAGGTTTGATAATCTTTATTGGCCATGAGTTTAAAACAGTCAAGTCCTTCCCCTCAAGCTACCGTGAAAAGTGATTAGACAAAATGAACTATAGATAAGCACTGCTCTCTTTATTAAAACAAACCATCTATAATCACATAATGCAATCTCAAAACACATGAAGTACCTACAACGTGAACCTTAATATGTACTGATCTTTAATGTGAAACTTTATGCAATTTCAGTACAAGCACACCTTTACGACTTAGCAAAAGTCAATCCGCAATGTTATTTAAAATAGCAGTATCTCAAAAGAGACCATAAACGCACATGCATAAACAAAATTGCATAATAAGTTTAAACAGCTAAATAGTCAAAATGGTAGAATTTAATAAATAAAACTGTCAACCAAATTAACAACCATAAATGCAAATCCCTCAATCCAGAAAATAGCAAAAAAAACAAAACTAGTAAAATATCATAATGGGAACAAGACTCCCACTAGATTGCAGCATCAAAGCTAGGAAATAATCCCATGCTCTCAACATGTCTCAGAAAAGCTTCTGAAGGCAAAAACTTTGTTAATGGATCTGCAATCATATCTTGAGTTCTGATATGATCAAACCTGACTAGTTTGTCCGCCACCTCCTCCCTTACTATTAAATATTTTCTGTCAATATGCTGAAGTCCAGACGACATCTTGTTGTTCATGCAGTGAAAAACAGTCGCAGTGTTGTCATTATATATCTGTATTGGTCTAGAGATTGAGTCCACCACCTTAATGTCTTTAATAAAATTCCTTAGCCATATTGCATGAGAAGTGGCTTCATAACAAGCTATGTATTCTGAAAACATGGTTGAACTCGAAACACCAGTTTGTTTAGCACTTTTCCAAGCAAAAGCTGCTCCTGCCATCTTGAAAAGAAAACCTGAAGTAGAGATGTAATCATCCTCTGCTTTTCCAAGAGTTGCATCAGCATAGCCAACAAGCTCTAAATTCTCCGTGCGTCTGTAAATCAACATATAAGCCTTTGTTCTCTGTAAGTACCTCAGAATCTTCTTTCCAGCTATCCAATGTTGCATTCCCGGATTTGGTTGAAATCTCCCATCTTGCTAATGCACAAGGCTAGATCTGGCCTTGTACACACTTGTGCATACATAATGCTTCCAACTAGAGAAGCGTACAGCTTGTTCCTCATCTCATCTTCTTCTTCTTTATTCTTGGGGCAATGCTCCTTCTTTAAATCTCCTTTAGCTAACGGAACTTTCTATCCATAACACATACTCATGTCAAAATGCTTGAGTATCCTCTCAATGTATGTCTTTTGTGATAAGCCTAGGAGGCCTCGGGCTCGGTCTCTCTGAATTTCAATGCCCAACACAAAAGCAGCTTCTCCCAAATCCTTCATCTCAAAATTGTTTGAAAGTAGTTCCTTAGTGTCCTTCAGTAAATTGTGGTCATTTGTAGCCAAAAGTATATCGTCAAAGTATATTTGTAATCGTTGTTCAAGCATGCCTAATCCGTTTACATATCTAGTTATGCTATATGAATTTTGGTTATGTTTAATTTTTGGAGATTGATTAAACATGTTTTCTGAAATATCAAAAGTTTTAAAGAATCTGGAAAAAACATGTTTTGATTCGGTTTTCATATTTTCAAAACTTTAAATGCGTTTTTGACCTAGCAGATCACCTTAAAAGCCTAAAAATGCCTATATATCACAGCATAGCTGTGTGTTCTGTAAGTTAGGTCATTCCCTATTCAGAAAGGTATTTTGCGTCAAAAACGGACACCAAGAACCCCTAAAATACTGTTCACGGATAAAACACTATTTACAGAGAAACACTATTCACTGCAATTTTAGGGTTTTTCTCTTGAATTGTGTTTTGGTTGGTTATTTTATGTGCTAGATAGGTGCTTGTTTTTGTTTTGAGAATCAACAAATTTTTCATAACAAAATCAAACCTTAAAGAAATAACCGAAAATTGCATCATACCTAAATTGCTTGATAAGTTTCTTCAACAAATAGAATATATCTTGTAATTTGTTTGTGATGGCACAAGATAACATGTAATTTGTGTAAGCTATAAGTAATCTATTGCCACAAAGGTGTGATACTTAATTAAGGAAGCTTGCATATGTTATTTGTTAGTTTTGTGAATAAAGTTAAACAGAAAAACTGTTTTCTCTTAACAAATTGAGAATCGATTTCTTGGAAAGTAATTATACTTTCTTTTGCAAATCCTTACAGCTCTGATACCAACTGTTAGATTTCTTTAGTTATATAATCTAGATCTTTCACACAAATATATAATGCGTATAAAACCATGAAGACATACCTGGAGCCATCTTCCTTAAGTACACAGCTTCTGAACTCATCCAATTCATAGCAGCAGCAACCCTAGCAAGAACAGGAACGGCTTAAGACTTCTGCTCTCTCTCAGAATCTGTTTCAGCTCTCTCTTTATGATGAGAATAGGTTTTGAGAACGTGTCTAATGAGAGTAGGGCCTTAAGCTTATATAGGCTAGGTCAAGTCGTCTCTACTCATCACTGAGGGCCGACTTAACTTATCTTCCAAGCCCACCAAATTGGTTCACGCACAAAAGGAAATAATTAGGACCCTTAATAGGCCTCAAAACCCTTCCTTATTCCACAAGGTTTTGGGCCTCAAGGTATCACTTAATTTAAACTCTTACCAAACTTGATATAACTTAGTATCTAGTGCACCGATCCAAATAGGAAAACATAACATCAACTACAACTACCAAAACTATATATAGATATACAATGAGTTTTTGAAGGGTGATCAGTGGCGGATTCAGGAATTTTCCTTTCGGGGGTCGATATGTAAAAGGTTAAAAAATATTCTCATACAAAATAGACCCATAAAAATGAAATGACAATATTATAAGTCATAATTAATAGAAAAAAACCATATTACAAACTACAATTCTCCACGACAATTTTTCATATCCTGAAAACGTCGCATTAAAGTTTCATTATCAATATAAGCAAACACATTCTCAATATAAACAAGTGAACTATCACTCAACCATTGATCTCCCATTCGGTTGTGAAGTGGACCTTTCACAATATTCATAGCGGAAAATGCTATCAGTAAAGTTAAGGCTAATGTCACAAGCGAATACACATAATTAAATGTTCTATGCATTCCTTTCTCCACCATTTTTCTTGATAGGCTACTAATCCCTTTGCAATTGAGAAAAATCCCTTGCAAATGTTCTATGCATCCCTTCCATTTGATTGGGTGAAGGTTGGGTAGGATTAGCAGTTGGGGTTAGGGATTTAGGGTTTGAATGTGTAAATTGAGTTAAAACTCAATTGAGGGAGGAATATTATTGGGCACAAGTGGAGGAGTTGTTGTTGCCCTCGTTTGTGCCAGGTTTTTATTTTGTATTTAAATCTCTTAAATAGAACGACGTTGTTTTGGTGTGAAGAAAAAAAGAGAGGAAGCGATGTGCACAACGTGCTCTGAATGCATTTGGGGCATTTCATCAAACATGTTGTGGGCGTTTGAAGAGGTCAGTTTTTCCCCCTCAGGTGGCAGATTCAAGCGTTGCAGGAGTCAATTAACCACCTTTGCTCTTTGGTGGGTTTGCCACGAGGGATGATCTTTAAAGGAATACCTAAAATATAGACCTTTTGGATCATTGAAATACAATAAAGACCCACTCCTCATTGTATTTAAATTATCCGAACCGTCTATCTTTTGTCTTTCAAAGATTAGCCCCACAAAAAATCACTTGAATCGAAAATCATTTGACCACTCAATTAACGATTGTGATTTTAGTGCTTTCTTGAAGCATGGTGTTTGTCTATTTTGTTGGTCTAAACTAGATGCCTTAATGATTTTCAATTTTTCTAATTTGTTGCAATGATGATCTAACAATAAATACTTGAAAAATAGATGCTTTGGATCTTGAAATAAAATTCATATTGGACTCCAAAAGGTATTTGAGCGATTTCTCAATAGAAGGGAACTTACATATGTAATCACATGTTAACGTTAAATTAGGTTTTGAAAGGTAAAAAGATGCGTGCCAATATATCATAATACATATGTATTTTTTACATGTCAAATTGAGGTCCATAATACCAAAATTTCTATATTAAACAATAAAAGAGTTACAATTTCTAAACTAATGAAGGGATCTCTCTCTTGACGTCTTGATATCATCGTAATACTCTAAATTTTCTGTTGGACTAAATCACTCCTGACATACTCATATTTGAAATTTGGTACATAATTTGAGATATATATATATATATATATATATATATATATATATATATATATATAAATTTTTGGTGTGTATGGCATTGTTTTATTCAATATTCTCTATTTAAATTTTATATAGCCAACTATACATGTTGAAAATCATGGTTGCACTTGGATTTTTCGTTATATATCTTTTAGCTTAACTTTTGATGCATTAAAAAAAAAAATTATTCCACATATATTTGGCAGTATTAACCAAGCCAAATAGATCTTGGATTTTCATTGTTTTTGGAAGACGTTCTGCTTCCTCCCCCTCGTTTCTGTGGGTTTTATGAAATTGATCTTCTTGACAAAAAAAAAAAAAAAAAAACGAAGCCATAATAGAGAGTAAGAACAAAGAAGAGAGAGTAAAGAAAATTTGTATTATTTGCTCAGATAAATTCGTTTGTTATAGTAACAAGCTTTAATTGTATCATATCAATGCAACTAGCAGGTAATTTGATGACACTTATCATCATACACTAACATCCTCCTACATGTTGGAATAACGTCTTGAATTAGTGATCAAAGGTAACGGGAGATTGGTCGGAGATTAGGCTCGACCGGCTGGCCCACAACAGTATTAAAGTTTGGTCCCTCTCGGTGCGAACCAATCGGTAAGGCTTGATGGACGATGGTTAGCCCATCACATGTTTTCTGTTTCGATTTAAGGTGGTAATGGGACAACCAAAGAGGTTAGCTTAGCATGGGACCTAGGTTACCAGGGTTACTTGATGTAACCTATAGAAAGTGTGAGTTTGTTAGTGTATGTGGAATATTTATTGAGAGAGATTGAGAGAAAGGGATTGCTTGAGGGTACGAAGGGCTGAAAAAGGCTTACTTTCTCTACGTTGTAATCTTATATTTTTTTGCCATAGTAGATCGTCGTCATTATTGTTGCTTAAGCATTCCTCATATCAAAATATGAGGAAAAGATGCATGAAGTCATGAATACTCCATTTGTTTCCTTTTTAAGTAAAGCTAGGTGGTTCTTGGTGAAAAAACAAAAAACAAAAATCTAGGTTGTCCTTTTCTTTTTTGGTTCAAAAAAAATAGTTAATTCTTTTTTGGCGTTACAAAAACAGTTGACTTCAAATTAATACAAATGAGTTATTTCTCTTTACAATTTGGAGTGTTTAGAGCTAGTAAAAGCCAAGATTAATGCTCAAAGTATTATAATATTTTAGGAAAGAAGAATTACAAAGCGAGAAGAAGTATGATATTGATTGCCAACATCTGAATTGTTAAAAAGAAATGTAGGTTTCTTGACAAAGAATGTCACTTCTTTTAATTGATGACATGGCGTTCGCATTAAAGGAAGTTGAGGTTCCACTCCAAAACCAATTGGCAATGGGGGGAGTAGCCCAACTCCTTATAAACACAGGCTAGATCCCTTAACTTTTTAATGTGGGACAAATACTCTCAACACACCACCGCAAGTGTGGTGAAATTTCAAGCCTAACATGTGAACAAAACATATTGGGTGGCGTGGGGAGCACGTGTGGCCATTGGGCCCAACACGTGAAGCCTTGCTCTGATACCATGAAGGAAGTTGAGGTTCCACCCCAAAACCAATTGGCAATTGGAGGGGGGGTGCTGGGGAAGTAGCCCAACTCCTTATAAACCAAGGCTAGGTCCCTTAACTTTTCAATGTGGGACAAATACTCTCAACACGCATTGCATCCCATTATTTAGGTTGAAGAAAACTTTAAGTTCGGAGGGGAAAAAAAAAAAGAAATTAGGGAAATGAGTTGTGAATACAAGTTACAACTTGTTTGACGTAAAGATCACATCTAGGCACTTGAGGTCTTCTTAACATGAAACTAGCTCTTACAAACAACAAACTAGAAAGCATATAAAGGATCAAAACATTACCATGAATGCTTGATCACAGTGCCAGATCTTGGCAACTGATCATTATTCTACACACATGACATGAAATATGATACAAACAACAAAGAGTCAAGAACATTGCAACCTACTCATATAGTAGCTTTGGTTGGTGACGGGATCCAAACAAGATGATTTTTAGGGAAGAAATGACACACTGGAGAAGAGGTACCAGCTTTGATTCCCAGCAGGCCAAACAAACTGTGGTTAGGGTCCCAATCAGATGTGTCCATGTGGCAAACAGCCATAGCTTCCACCTTATCTTCATTTTCACCTTCAAGTGAAACCTTGAAGAACTTGGTGTCTTTCTCAAAGTTGTGGCAGAAGAAAACCGCATAAGGATAAGCCATTGGGTGACAAAAAACCATTTTGGAAGCTAAAACTTCTTTGGGTTCTTCCAAAATGGTGTAGCTTTGTGTGATGGCAGTTGATGTTGTGGGGTGCGTGGTTGAGAGAATATTGAAGCTAACACCAGAACCAATGATCTTGGTAACAAATTCTATCATGGACTCTAGAGAAGTGGCACAAAACTTGGTTTCCCCTGTGATGGCTTTCATCTCACATTGTTCGAGTGCATCTGCCATGTGTTTTGCATCTCGAGAACCTTGTGGGATTGAGAAGAGTTGGAGAAGGTGCGGAAGTTGTGGCATTGAGAATGGAATGGAATCAGCTACTTCTTTAGGCAAGAAACGAGAATGTTCTTGCTTGGGAAAGTTTAGGGGCATTATCTTACCTTTGTATAGATCATTGAACGTGAAAAAGCCTATCTTGAACGCTTCATTGTGATCCATGGGAGATGATGAATGTGTATGCATATGATGATGTTCATGTCCCTTCAATGGCGGCTTTTGTGAGTTTTTGGTGTCAAAGGAAGGTGGATTTACATGCTTGTGTTGTTTACATTTGGTTATAGCCTTTTCCTTTGCAGCTTGTGCAGAATTGTAAGCTGTTATGTAAGGCGTTTCAACTTCTTTTGACTCCTTTTTTCCTTGTGCAGAAATATACCCGGTTATGTATGGCGTTTCAACTTCCTTTGACTCCTTTTTGGCTTGTGCAGAAATATACCCAGTTATGTACGGCACTTCAACTTCTTTGGTTCCATAACTCATTACATAAGGTGTCTCAACTTCTTTTGTGCCTGTCTTGGTTTCATAACTCATTATGTAAGGCATCTCAGCTTCTTTTGTGTCTTCTTTGGTTCCATAACTGGTTATGTATGACACTTCTGCTTCTTTTGAGTTGTGCCCTGAATTGTACTGTGTTATGTAAGGAGTCTCAGCTTCTTTTCTGGCTTCTTTGGTTCCATAACTGGTTATGTATGGCACTTCTGCTTCCTTTGAGTTGTGCCCTGAATTGTACTGTGTTATGTAAGGCGTCTCAGCTTCTTTTGTGTCTTCTTTGGTTCCATAACTGGTTATGTATGACACCTCTGCTTCTTTTGAGTTGTGCCCTGAATTGTACTGTGCTATGTAAGGAGTCTCAGCTTCTTTTCTACCTTCTTTGGTTCCATAACTGGTTATGTATGGCACTTCTGCTTCCTTTGAGTTGTGCCCTGAATTGTACTGTGCTATGTAAGGAGTCTCAGCTTCTTTTCTGCCATAACTAGTTATGTATGGCACTTCTGCTTCCTTTGAGTTGTGCCCTGAATTATACCGTGTTATGTAAGGAGTCTCAGCTTCTTTTCTGCCTTCTTTGGTTCCATAATTGGTTAGGTATGACAATTTTGCTTCCTTTGAGCTGTGTCTAGAATTGTACTGAGTTATGTAAGGCCCATATGACGAATCCTATAGTTGACACGCAACTAGTTATGTAAGGATCATGTGATGCTTAACATTGTGTTGTGTAATCTCATAACTAGTTATGTAATCACTTACCTCCGCTTCCATCTTGTTTTTTGTAGCTCCATATGCGGTTTTGTATTGTTGTACATCCCTTGCTCCATTGGCGTGACCACACTACATTTGAATAACAAGAAATAGAAAGAAAAAAAGAAGATTAAATTTAGTCATTATACATAGTTACAATTAAAGTGGAGCTGTGTTTACTTCATTCCCATTTTTCGTTCCATCTCATTCTTTAAAATTAATTACTTAAAAAGACATATCTAATTTCATCTTTTTTGGAAAAGAACGTAACATGGCTAGAATGTTTTTTAAATTTCTTTAAATAAAATTAAATAAAAGCTAGGGATCAGTTTCCATGGCTCACTCCAGATGAGGATGTGCTGCCACAGATGAAAACTTTTTCGCTCTTTCTTAATTTATGGAGAATTTGTGCACAAACAAGTAGAATTTGAAGATTGCCGACAAAATTGCAACCATAGACGATGTATATATAACCAACTATAGTATGTTGAATCTTTCTAGAAATGTAGGAACTAGCAGTAGTAGAGTACATTGTATATAAATACACATAACCATTACATTTTTTGTCCTGAGATCCAGATAGTATCTATACAATTTATAATGAGGTGCTTATTTAAATCTCAGTATATTGCTCTTATTTTATAACTACTAATCGTATTTCCAATTTAAATTACACGTATTTTTAGTTATATAATCAAGAAATTCAAGAATCTGTAGCAATTTTCTGGATCAATGCATCCTATTAAAGAAGTACATGGATCCTATCAAATTAAGAAGACAGATACATAGCTTGATTAAAATAAACTAGTTCATGTCACAAAAAGAAAAACAATATAAAATAGTTCCTTCTTCAGAATTTCTTATCAAGGACTTAATGGAAAAATAACAGTTATTACAGAAATTTCTAAAACAAGTTTCTTTCATTTTATGTTAGATTTGAATTGAATGAAGGATGGTTATTATTATTATTTTTTTCAGTACAAGCGATTGGGGGAGGGAGATTTACACAAATATTCATTGGTTGTCTGGGGTTTTTTTGAACCTCTACCCACATGGGTAAAGGGGGAAGAGCTCAACTAACTTAGCTATATTCCACTGGCAAGGATGATTAATCTTATGCAAGCTATATATATCGTTTTATAATTAATACTTAATGTTTAAAACCTGTGATCGTAAAGCAAAATAAGTAATGAATCAAAACACATGCGTACATCAATTGTAAAATTTAACACCAACTAGCTTACAGTGGTACTTTTCTTTCTAATATTAAAAGCTGTTACAAGTTTGAAATCCCTACTCCATTTATTTAGAAACAATTATGAAATTTAACAATCGGTGAGTAGGCACCAAATTCAATTTGACATCTAACTTTAGTAACCAGGGCATACAATAATCATCTAATCATGTGATACGCACAAAGGAAAATAATAAAAGAGACCATATTATTGTACAATACAAATTACAATTGTATATCACCTATCTAATATAGCTCGGACTTACTAGTGGGTTGTACCTCTATTAGGGAGGTGGCACATAATGTGGTACAATAATATAATCTTCCTAGCATTACTCGCACACAAAATAGTTATCGGTCTAGTGCCATTTCTTTTTTCAATATTTAAAAAAATCAAAAGATCGAATATTCCCTCCTCACTTAATTACAAAAGAAAAAACAAACACAGAAGCTCTAGTAAGTAAATAGTTGTTACCACAAATATTAGAGCAAATAATAACTGAATTTCTTTTAGTGTGTCATTTCTTGTGCACAGTTAGTAAGTATACTGTTAGTGTAGCGTGAGCGAAAAGATAAAAACTGTTAACTACTTGTATGATGAAAGAAATAATTACCACAAAGAAGAGAAGACAGAAGATTATGAATCTAGATGCCATATTTCTTCTCTGCTTCAGGCTTTTCTCTGTGGCTCTTAGTGAGGGTGTGCAGGGGCTTTTATAAGCACTGAGAGCTTTGATTAGTATTAATTTAATAGATAATCGTTCGTTCTTATCTGAAAGGACTGTAAATAAAATGCAACCATGCAAGACTTAACGTTTTCCTTAATCCACGCGGTGGTTGATTTTAATAACTGATTAATGAATGACAACTAATCGTACTTAAATAGATTAATAAAAGACTACACCTCGCAGTTAGTGCCTCACAGTATACTCTCGTTTGGGAGTACTTTTGGAAGGGCTAAAAGCATCTGCCATGTGCTTCTTTAAGAAGCAATCCCAAATGTTTTTTTAGGAAGCACTTCGATTTTTTATGAAATTTTCAACAACTATTTAATAAAAATGCTTTTATTAAAAGCGCTTATGAGCAGAAGTGCTTCCTAAAGAAGCAGTCTCAAACGAGAGAAAAATTTTAAAGTACTTTCAGCAAAAAGCACTTATAACTAGAAATGCTCTTTACAGAGGCACTTCCAGAAATGCCGTTGAGTAGAATAAGACAATTGGCCAAGGGACCACAAGATCCAGAATGGTAGGAACTAGGACCAAAAATTAGAATAGGCAATTGCTATCACACCTTCAGTTAATTTTCCATAAATTAATATCTTATTCTTGTTTTTAAATACTCACGAAAAGAAGATAAAATAACAAATTAGGAGTGAGAACGATTCAACAAGACATTATTGTACCTTAAATTGATGATCTTATCCTTATCATGCACTAACTTCTCTTTGCGTGCGCTTTTGGGTCGAGAAATTATAGAATACTACATAAAACTTGTTGCCTATAGTCTTCTTTTAAGGCTTTTGTGCATATTACTGGCTTATTAAATTCTTAATTATTGCTGTATGCAATGAGAGGATTTGTAAATCTCAAAATGGTAAGGTTAATCACTTTTCATGTAATGCCACAAGATTTGGACAGCAGCTCAAGACTCCCACAAGGGCCGGTACCCCACAGATTATATGTTCCTCCCCCTAGGAAATTCATTTGCATTATTTGGCTTTAGGAATTGGGGAAAGAAAGAATATGCATGAGCTACTCCCTTAATTAATCTAATTTTTAGTTAATGTGGAACTCACATATTGATTTCTTATGTGTTTGGAATCATTTTAATACCTATGCGTTAGTAAACACATAAAAAATAAGGAATCGGAATAATGTCAATATACCTTAAAATAATTGCAAACTACTTGGACAATTAAAAATCCCACACGTCACCCCTCAAATTGGCTCTATAGATATGCAATCGATGTAACTCATCTCGTGGACTTGTACACATCAGAGAGCTTCTATTGAGGGATTCCTCTTATTTGAGAAACACCCTTGTAGGGTCCACTCCGCATTGTATATCTTTGAATGAAGATGTGAAAATTGGATGGTTTAGATCGTTGAAAAAAATTTCATAGAGTACCCTAAAGGGTATCCCCTCAAATAAAATTTCGTAGCATTTTATTAATTAAGCCCACATTTTTGCTACGTCACTAACCAGCTAATGAAGTTAACTGATTAACCAATTAACCTTTAATTTAGGGGCAATTGTATCCACTTGATTGGAGGAAGTTTTGGGTTTGACTGATATATGCAGATGATTATATTTGTGATTTTTTTGATACCTAATTATGAAGAGCCTTACTGTAATGGTGTAATTTTGTTGAAAGTGCTTATCGGGCCCGTTGTCAAAATATCTTTATAAATATGTTGTTAAAAAAAAAAAAAAAGGTTTTGATTTAATGATGAAAAATTGGTATTGAATACTAAAATGGAATTTCAATCATTTTTTAAGGTGGGGTGTTCTTTGTCGATTTCAATAATTCATTCAAACGATGATTCTGTTTGTAACCATTGAATTATTCAATGATGTGTCCTTTGTTTTTTAGATACCCACATATTTTGTTTTTAGAATAAGCGATGAAAGTTTGGCATGAAAGCTGCAAGCATGAACAAATCAGATATGGACCACAATGCCAAAAAATACTAACATAACTACACATTTTAAATAAAAATACAAGTAGAGACTTGAATACAAACAAAACACCGAACTTACAAAGAGTTGATGTAATTATTACAACCCAAGAAAACTGCAAAACCAACCGAAATGACAGAATGAAGACAAATCTATAAAACAAGGGGCCAAAGCGGAGAGCACAACCAAACCCTCAAAGGGGTTAGAATGACCACAAGCTCAATCAAAAAACCAAAAGGAAGGCAAGAGAAAAAGGGTGAGGAAGGGGAGTGACACCCCCCCCCCCCCCCCCCCCCCCCCCCTTTCCCACGCGCCCCCTCTTCCGCGAGCACAAGATAGGAGCGACGGCTAGAGTTTGAGAGGGAGAAGCAGATGCTAGTAGACCTCACATATTATGTTTGTGTTTAAACATAATATGAGTTACATAACTCTTCATTTAAGGAGCTTTTTTAGAAGAGGTTACAAATTCGAATCTCCCCCATTTACCATTAAAAGAAAAAAAAAACATGATGAGAGTTACCAAAGCGGCCGTTATTTGGATGAGAGTAGTTGGTTTAATATTACAATTGTAAATAATAATCAAGATATTTGGATGAGAGTTACCAAAGTGGCCATGCTTGCTATGTCACCTAACACCTTATTAAATTCATTGATTATCCAATCTAGTGGGAGTTGTCTTCACTTGACTCATATATGGATGTGTTGACGATATAACTTGTGATAGTTGTGTAATTAGTTGTGATTAGGCTCTTTGTGGTGGTATAGATTTGTTGTGGGTGCATTATTCGGCCAATTTTTAAAATTTTTAAATATTCTATCTTTGTAATAAATAAATAAATAAAAATTTGATTTTAGGGCATTTTGTGATGACAAATTGGGTATTGAATACTAAATTGGTATTTTAATCCGTTTGTAAGGTGGGGTGTTCTTGTCGATTTCAATAACTCAAAGAATTATATTGGTCACCATTAAATTATTCAAATCATATGAGTCTAGTACTTTTTGTTCATGAATTCTTCCTTGTTTTCCTTGTTCATATGAGTCTCGTACAATTGCAAATAATAATAAAGATATTTGACACTTAAAAGTGTAATTATTGATAATACGGGATCTCTTCTTTTTTTATTTTTTTTTAAAAATCGAAATAAAAGACTTCATTCCACCAAAGAGACGAGTACAAATAGCACCTTGCAGAATGCAAAAGGTGGCCTCATTAAAAAAATTTCATAAAAAACTCCAAAGCAGGAAAATTCGGTAAAGGAAAAAATGTAATGCTTCATCCAAATGAAACGAAACAAATTATCTTCTTGATGTTGTCGGATCGGACTATATGAAAGAGAAATATCACTAAACTAGTTAGTAATTTGTCAAACTATTTTATACAGAACATTTTCTTTAGGCCACAGGGTATAGTCTAGTGAAAAAAAACCCTTATTTGCAAACCAATGGTCTCAGGTTCAAACCCACATGGCACCTTAATAGCGTGTGCGTGAGAAACCCCCTCTCCCATTTGTAGTTTAGACTATCATTTATATTAAAATAACATTTTCTTTCGTAAAAGTTTCTATCGAAATCTTTAATAATGAACTTAACATCCCATGAGTGACGTAGCAGGGATGGCGTATACATCTTCTAGCTAGCTGCAGGTTCATTATGCACAGAAAACAACATCCCAGGATCTGCTCAATTTCAACTCTTCAATAATGCAATTGCTTTTGTGAATAAGCCAAAAAAAAAGCTAAACAAAAGAATGATTGAAACTGAGAAACCCATTAATCGCGGCTAGAAACTGAGAAACCCTTGATTTTTTCATTATTTTGATTCCTGTTGGAATATTTTAGTGTCTCCAAAAGTCGCATTAGAGGGTAAAACGTCATTGTATTATTGCATCAAAGTCCATCAAAAATGGCACATAATGCTCCCCAAGTGTGTAACTTGAGCCCTCAGGCACTGATGAAGGCCCTCAAAAAACTTAAAGTCTAAGCCACAGTGCACTTCAGTCGATGGAAATGCCTCCGATCTTTAGACACGTCTCCTCCATATTTGATGCTTCAGCCACGCACTCAAGCTTTAAAAGCAGTGCCTTCGACTACCATTTGTCCTTTTCTTTTCTTTTCTTTGGACAAAAGTGATTTCTTGTCTATGTAGTTTGCCGATTTTATCACTTTGACCCCCATACTTTTTATTTTATCGATTTTATCACCTTAAGGTGTGAGGGATATCAAACTACAGGAACCATTCCCACCACCAATGACCTACCCACAGGTTACCATCCTTGCTTATACTCAATGAAAATAGATACTGATGGAAATGGTTCTTGAATTTATGCTTGAGTTTCGTGTTGGGCATTTAACTAAATTTTTTTACCGAAATTGTCCTCCAACTCTCTTTTTCATGTCAAATTGATTCAACCTTCAAATTTAGTTACTGTTCTCGTTGATTTGAGGGGTAAAATCGTCAATTTTGACTATTAAGCAATGAGTTTTTGACCGAAATGGTCCCTAAACTTATGGATAAGTTCCATTTAGCCCTCCAACTCATTTAAAATAATTTTAAAAAATTAAAAAAAATCTCTTTCCCTCTATTGCCTCCCAACCTACCAATTCCCCACCTCCGTCACTACTCTTATACTCAGCAGTGATGTTGCTCCGACAAACTCTATCACCGGTGCTTTTACTTCCAACAAACTCCTTCCCATCCCAACAATCTTCCCTCTGGTGGTTGCATTTTTGGTGGAGGACCAAATTGGAACGCAGGCATAAATTCATGACCATTTCGGTCAAAAAACCATTACTTAATTAATATCTTAGTCAAAATTGATGGTTTTAGCCCACATACTGACGACATCATTAATGGTGGACCAATTTGCCACGAAAGAGAGAGTTGAAGGACCATTTTGATAAATAAAAAATTAATTGGAGGACAAAAAGGAAATTTGGGCATAAGTTCAAGAACCATTTCAATCAACAAAACATTTTGTATTCTAAATGTAAAGGCTCATTCTCTATAATAAATAATAAAACAAAATAAGTTGTCAAGAATATTTATAACGTACGGAATGACTTTTATTTTTTATTTTTTATTGGCAAAAATTAGAAAGAAAATAGGAGAAACTCATGCACACCGGTAGGTACCATTAACAATTTAAAGAATAAAGAGCTATTCTCACCCCATATTATTTTTTAATCCACCTTAAAAAAGAACAATATTAATTTCTTACCTACATTTATTCCTAAACTACCCTTAATGCATACATTCAACGAAACCACACTTCAAATATTCTCCCACAAAAATTTTCATCTTACCAGCTCGTCCATTTTAATCGTCCAATTATCCATTTTATAGGTTAAGTTTTAATTTTTGGGATTTTGATCACAAAACTTCATTCTTATTTCAAAGTTTTTTTTTTTCTGTTCGTTAGAGTTTGGGTCTTAATGTGCAGAAGAGAAGATAATATAGAAAGTTTGTTCAATTTGTCATTCTCCATAAACTGATTGATACGGTTTTTAAATAAAAGAAAAAAAAAGTAGCACACCTTGGGTCAAAGTGACTGCCATATCTAATTTGGCTAAGCTCTTTGGGATTCAAGAAAGAAAGTAAAGCTGATCAATGGCTCTGAGTCCTCATATGCTACTTTACAAAAGGTTAAACTTGTTATCAAAATTTTCATTAAAATAGGGGTGGAGAAATAAGATTGGTGGTAGGAATAGCAGCACTTAATATCATAAAAAAATAAGGTTGCCAGTGGCGTATAGCTAGGATGGCAAAAATCCCCGTCGGGTTGGGTCTCTAGCCCTAATAGGGGAAAATTTCAGGGCAAAACGAGGATAGGGTATGAGGATCCCTGAATCTTAAAAATCCTCGTTGGGTATGGGTGGGGATGGTATTAGCATCCTCGTCACCAAACCCGGCCCGATAATTATAAGAGTAATTTTAAATTAATACATATATAATATAATATAAACATCATTCAAAAATTAAAAATAAATAAGAAACCCCCTCCACTCCTCACCTCTTCTTATCTCCTACTTCTTCTCTCTCTGTCTATCACTCACAAACTTCATCATCTTTTTATTTTGCTTTTTTGTTGCATCTGACACAGCAACAAACCCTCATGTTTTAGCTTAGAAAAGAATTAATAATTTTTGCCATATAGAAGTTAATTGGTTGTTGTTTGTGAGTTAATCAATTCAACTAATTAACTATATCAAAAAGAAATATATACTCACCTCTGTTGTCATTGGATTTTGATGTTTATATATTGAATGAGTTGCAGTGTTCACTTCTCCTCTATTTTTCTTCTATTTGGCCATATAATAATATAAAAAAAAAGGACCCGCCTTGCGAATAGGTGTCATGTGTCAAAATAAGTATAGCCGTGCGGCTGTACTATTTATAAAATACTATACGGGAAAAAATATGTATGTGTTTTACTCAGTAAAATTTTGGCAAATTACAACTTAAAAGTTCGGCCACTATATAATATTTTAATATATATTATTTTTATTCAATAATTTGTGAGAATTATTTGTATAATACGTGAATTTTGTATGTCTCATTGAAATTTTGTAAAATATATGTGTATTAAGCATGAAAAATACGTAAGTACATGTACAATAATAATATTGTATGTTTGCTTTTTTAAAAATCATGAATTTTAGACAATCTTAAAGACGTGTACAGAACACGAATGTATTATTGTAAAATACGTACGTACGTGTATAATAGATCATTGAACGTGAAGGTGGTAAATTCTTTATACGGGTAATAAATTTGGGAAATGGGACAATAGAGACTCGGGTATTGTCCTAATAGTAATGGACAATGCTCTAAACTACTCTTATCGAATATCGGAGAAAAAATTTAAAAGAATTAAAAGGAAAAAATTATATATAAAAAGCGTATAGCCGCACGGCTATACGTTTTGCAAAAAACAAATTTTAAAAAAATTGAGTATAGCTGATCGGCTATACTATTTTTAAAAACAAATAAAAAACCTAAGAACAGCCGACCGGCTATACTACTTACATTAAAATTAAAAATAAAAGAGGACTCGCCTGCGGTTAGGCGCCACGTGGCTAAACCCTAAAATACGTATAGCCGCCTGACAATACTATTTTTTTTCGGAACATTAATAAAACCCTGTATAGCCGGCCAACTATACCATTTATATAATATAAAATAAATAAAAAACCTGCGTTGCGACGTGTCAAAATACGTATAGCCGTATGGCGATACTATTTACAAAAAAAAAAAACAAAAAAGACCCTCCTAGTGATTAGGTGCCAGGTGTCAAAATACGTATAGCCGAGCGGCTATACACGTAAAAAAAGAAGAAGAAAAAATCGAGTATAGCCGTACGGCAATACTATTTATATAATATATATAAAAAAAAGGACCTGCCTTCCGAATAGGCGCCACATGTCAAAATACATAAAGCCGTGCGGCTATACTATTTTTTTAATAAAGAAAAAAATGGAGTATAGTTGTTCGGCTGTACTATTTATAAAATACTAAACGGGAAAAAATACGTACGTGCTTTATTCGGCAAAATTTTGGCAAATTACAACTTAAAAGTTCGGCCACTATATAATATTTTAATATACAATATTTTTATTCAATAATATGTGAGAATTATTTGTATAATACAAGAATTTTGTGTGTCTCATTGACATTTTGTGTAAAATACGTGTATTAAACCTAAAAAATACATACGTACGTGTACTATAAGAGTATTGTATGTTTGCTTTTTAAAAAGCGTGAATTTTAGAGAATCTTTAAGATGTATACAGGACACTGATGTATTATTGTAAAATACGTACGTACGTGTATAATAGATTATTGAATGTGAAGGTGGTAAATTCTTTATACGGGTAATAACTTTGGAAAAGGGGACAATAGAGACTCGGGTATTGGCCTAATAGTACTGAACAATGCTCTAAACTACTCTTATCGATAAATGAAAATATGGGAAAAAGTTTAAAAGAAAAATAAGGAAAAAAGTATGGCTATATTATTTGTGTCTTTAAAATCACTCTTATCGATAAACTACTCTTATCTATACTATTTTTTTAAAATCAGAAAAAACTGAGTATAGCCGGGCGACTATACTATTTACCCAACAAAAAATGACTCGTCTTGCGGTTAGGCGCCACGTGGTAAACCCTGAAATAAGTATAGCCGTGCGGCTATATTATGTTTTTGAACATTAATAAAACCCAATATAGCTGCGCGGCTATATGATTTATATAATTTTTTAAAAAAGAACCTGCCTTGCGGACAGGTGTTACGTGTCTAAGTAAGTATAGCCGTCCGGCTATACGTTTAAAAAAAAAGAAGAAAAAATTGGGTATAACCGTGCATCAATACTATATATCTATATATATAAAACAAAAGGCAAAGAATGGTGAACCATTCAAAATACAAGAAAATACCCTTGTTTAATTCAACCATTAAGAATTGAAATTATTAAGTAAATGAGAATAATATGGTAAATTCACATTTTTTCATATTAAAAAAATAAAAATAAAAATAAAATCAGATAATAGGTCCTACTTTTATGGAACATAACTACCCATGTTATCTTTTCTTAATTCTAAAAATAAAAGAAAAAAGAAAAAAGAAAACGAATTGGCTCATGAGTGCTAGTATAATAATGCTATTTGGACACACAACATTGACACACTTAGTTGACACCCGCTGATGTGTCAATGTATCATTCGTTGAATAGAAAACGAGGAGAAAAGAAGGGCAAATGACATTGACACATCAGCGGGGTGTCACTAAGTGTGTCAATGTTGTGTGTCCAAATAGCATTACTCTATAAAAAAAAAAGGACCCGCCTTCCAAATAGGTGCCTCGCGTCGCGTCAAAATAAGTATAGCTGTTTGGCTATACTATTTTTTTTAAACAGAAAAAAAAAATCGAGTTTAGCCGTTCGGCTATACTATTTATAAAATAGGAAGACTTGAACTTGCGACCTCTTTCAATATTGAGAATAAAGATATAACTAGGTCAATAGTTAGTTGATCAATTATGGGCTTTTAAAACTCTAAAATTCAGTAAAGGATTCACTAGTGTAGTGATTTGGAGCAATTGCTCCCCCAAGAAAGGTACTGGGTTTGAGTCCTAGCATTTATGTAGTGTGTGTTAGTTTAAAATATTATCGTCTCTCTCAATAAGAAAGGTCTTGAAAAAAACTCTAAAATTCAAATTTCAGAAAATGGTTTTTACTAACAATTGTCCTAGACGTTTTCATAAGTCATTTTTTTGGACGTCAACATTCAAAATTGATCAATATTGTCTGTCCTCCACATTTTGCTCCACACATCAATATTATCCATGCCGTTTAATTCTTTAATTTTTCATCACATGCCCCTTATGTGACCAGGGACGGACCCACAGTGGGGTCAAACGACCCTATGGACTCCATGAAAATAAGCTTGAAGGTCCCCTTAAGCTGACTGTACGACCCCATGGATGCCCTCCACTTGCTTGTTGTTTGGCCTGAACGAAATGGCTACTGCGCGAGGAAGAAGAAGAAGGGATGCGCTTCTTCTTCTTCTTTTTTTTAAACGCTGGGCAAAACGACGTCGTTTTAGCCTAGTGAATTTTTTTTAAATGACCTGGCCAAAACAACGTTGTTTTGGTCCAGGTCTTAAAAAAAAAAAAAAAAAACAGCCCCATTTATTCTAAAACCCCTCCACCCATCCCAACAACTCCCAAAACCCCAATTCTTCAAGTACATTATAACTCTAAGCCTAAATTAATTGAATCGAAATAGAAACTGAAATTATGATTTTATGATTTTGTTTTGATTTATTGGATGTTTCATTTATAATTTTTTTTGTAGTTAATTGGTATAAATTTGGTGTTCTCTTTAATTAATGTGAGTTATTACTTCGAAACAAAACGGGAGATCAATGGTTAAATGATAATTTGCTTGTTTACGTTGAGAATAATGTGTTTGCTTGTATTAAAAATGAAGTTATAATGCTATGTTTTCAAAATATGAAACCTCGTCGTGGACAATTGTAGCTTGTAATGTTATTTTTTTTAAATATGAATTATGAATGAATGTTTCATTTCTAATGTTATGTTGATCTAAAAAAATTTCGAACTTTTACACTATAACCCCATGAGGTAAGATTTCTGGATCCGTCCCTGCATGTGACCCTTTGAAGTAAGATTTCTGGGTCTGTCCCTGCACGTGACCCTTTAACGGAGGCATTTTTATCAAAGCAATGCCACCCCAACCCTCTTTACTCTTTATGCGATGGATTTTTTATTGTCATAACTTGGAGATCCCACTTCTCACTATTTTCCATTCCAAATGCACAGCTTCAGCCTTGCTGCATATAATCAAGCTGAAATTTGGTTACATTATACTAACTTGTCCAGCCCACTAATTTACCACAGAAAGGCAAATAAAGCCCAAAACACAGAGTCCTCCATTATCAACTTCAAAGCAGATGAGGCCATTTGGGTCATTTGTTGAAACCAATAATCATATTTGAAACTTTTCTAAAGCCCACGTATGGAAACGCCCACTCTGATAAGTAAAAAAAAACACCCAGGAATAGCAAACAAGTTTACACCAAACTTATAAATCTGTTTATGGGTACTAAGGAGGACAATTTTTCCGGTACGAACATAACATCACTACGTGATGCTATCAATTCACCTATATATAAGTACATAGTTGGATTAGTATTAGTAACACCGAACATCCAAATAAATAATAATAATAATAATAATAAATAAATAAATAAAATTTACATATATATATGACGCAGGTCAGCAAAAATCCAATTGTATATGTTTATCTACTCACTATACACACACAGTCATATACACTTCTGCACAAACACAGCCATGGCTATATAACGTCAGAAAGTAAACAAAGGGAATTGCTAGATTGTCCAAAGTAAAGCATTCTTAGAAGTAAACGATGCACTAGGTTCATAAGTGTCAGGGAAAAGATTGTTAGTAACGAGTATAAATTTATAGTACGTATCTGGTACATTGTCGATATAATCTACATTTATATTGATATATATTGATAATGTATCAAGTATTTAAAATTTCATAGTCGGTACCATCCAATCACTCCTTTTTGCATAACACTGTGGGTGACATATGCTATTGAAAAGATTGTTTAGTACATATGCATGCATGCATTTACAAATTGAAAACGACAGTGCTACTATTAAGCTGGCAATGGCACCCAAACAAGATTATCAGCAGGAAAGAAATGGCTAGACAGGGCAGCTCCCAGGTTGAACACCAAGCACACTGAATGCCACATGGCTAGGGTCCCACTGAGAAGTCAAAGTGGCAAACAGCAGCAGCTTCAACTCTCTCTCCATTCTCACCACCAAGCAAAACTTGATACAGCCTGTTCTCACTTTCTTGGCTATGGCGATAGAAAACTGCATAAGGGTAAGGCATGGTGTGGCATCCAATCATTTTAGGAGCCAAGATCTCCTTGGGAGCTTCCAAAACGGTGTAGTTTTGCAAAAGGGTAGTTGATTTTTTGAGTTGGGTTGTGGTTAAGACCTTGAACTTGGTGCTTGATCCAAAGAGTGCACCTACAAGATCAAGCATGGATTCTATGGAGGCAGCACAAAACTTGGCTTCTCCTCTGATGGGTTCAAGCTCAAATTGGGTCAATGTGTATTCAATGGCCTTGGCTTGGGGAGAGTCTTGGGTGAAGGAGAAAAATTCAAGAAGGTAGGGGAGTTTTGAGATTGAGAAAGGAATGGAAGCAGCTTCTTCTCTAGGCAATATTCTAGGAGATGTAGAAGGGTCATTTTTGGAAAAGTATACGGGCATGGTTTTCCCTAGCTTCAGATCTTTTGGGGTGAAGAAAACATTTAGAGCAGGGTCCATGTGATGTATGTGGGAGGGGCGGAGCCATAGCCAGGCCTGCCATGGCCCTGGCCCCCCCATTTAATTTTTAATCTATTATAATATATTATAAAATATATGTTATAGCAATACAATTATTGTAATTAGATTAGTGATGGCCCTTCCAATTGAAGATAAAAAATCTATGCGGAAGTGATTTTGAAATTTTGGCCCCTCCATGCTAAGAATCCTAGCTCCGCCACTGTATGTGACGATGATGATGATGAATGATCATGATCATGCTCATTGCCTTGATACAAATCAATCAAGTCTTCATTGTTGTCTTTCCCATTTCCAAGAGAAATAATCTTCCTGGCATTATTTCCTTGTGCAGTCTGAAATTATATGTTCAAACTTCAAGCAATTTGAATGAAACAAAAAATAAATAAATCAAAGTAAAAAACTTCTAGACACACCGCAACAAATGTTGTTGAACTAAGAACACAATCAAAGAAATTAGTACATCAAATTCAAGAAAACTTTGATGAGCTGGTGAAAATCCAGTGAGGTGGAAATTAATGCTTACCAATAAAATAAGTAGTGCGTATAAGATGAGGCTCCAAGAAGAACGCATTTCCTCTCTTCAAATTGTCTCGATTTTCTTTTCTTTCTGATCTGCTTTGCAAGTAAGGAAGCAATAATATTATGATTTATCAGTTGGGGATTTAAATTTAATGCAAGTAGAGTTCTTTAATTCCTCTTATTAAATTAATCCGCACATTATGCTAGCACCTACGCAATTTCCTTCTTCTTTTTTGGGTTTATTTTTGGTACGGGAGGGCAGGAGGAAAGGGAGACAGAGAAGATATTTTTTTCCTCTTATTATTATACTTGATGCATTGTTTGTAGGTATTACAAATTCATAAGATCATATCATATAATATTCATTTTTCTAGTTATGTAATTAACCCAAGTTTCAATAGGGCATTTGATAATTGCATTTACAAAACTTGTTTTTTTATTCAATAAAGATCATTCATAATATTTGAACTTATTACCTCTTTCAACAAAAAATAGAGAATAAATACAACTGAACCGAATGCTCAATGAATTTATAGAACTTGTTGAGTATAAAGTAGCCGTATCTAATCGGCAACATCTCCAACCTGTAATACTGTCAACTAAATAATATCAATACCTAGTGAAATTTTCTTGTAGTAATTTTAGTCGTGACCCAAGAGATTAAAAAATGCATACTATTAGCATAGCATCTCATGGCTATGAATTACGTACCGTAGATAGGGTTAGTGTAATACTATCTCGTTGACATTCACAATAAGATGATAAAAAGGAAGCCAAAACAAGGGACATGTGGTGAGTGTCAGGTCAAAAAGAAAAGGGATTCGAGTGCCTACTTTATATCATGAATGGCTCTCCTCACTTTTGGACTTTTGGTGAAAGAATGGTACTTCAATTTTGGTACTCATGAAAGAACTCAATTTGGGCTAATGTCCTTTAACTAATTTCTTCAACGATTTTATACCTGCCTACTCCCACTAATTAACTTTAGTTAAAGCTTGTGTGGAGGGAAAAGGAAGATTCTCTTTGATCATAGAGGCTATTTATAGTACTTGAATATAGTCGAACATGCATCATTTCATCTTATAAACGATTTCGATTGATAATCTAATAAAATAACATGTTAAACTGTGTTAACGAGATAAACTTACTATAAGAATCGATTATATGATTTTACAACTATGTTAACTTCTTTTTTTCTTTTGTCTTTTCCATTTTGGGCTTAAGAATCCCAATAAGCATATATAGATAAACCCTATATGTGTCCTGGTTCAATGTATAAACACCTAACAACACCAATCAATAGTTAGCTTTTCCAATTTCAAACCCCCACTAAAAATATAAGTGAAATAGACAAGTGCAAGATAGGAGCACTCGACAAATTTATACACAAGTCAATGAACAATGAAATCTCTCTTACGAAAAAGAGAGAGAGAGAGAGAGAGAAGATTCTGCTTTTCTAGATCTCATAAATCAACTCGTTGAAAGTATCGCCAGTGTAAAAAGTCTTTTGATTATCCTCACCGCCCCAATGCATGCATCAAATTTGGTCATCATCATAACCAAAATGAACCTTTCAATGGCTAAGAATTTCTTCACAGAAAGTGATAACCATTACCACATTAGCAAAGCACAGACCATTCCAACCAATCGTGAGCTTACATGCACATCCATCTCTATGACTATTTTGAGCCACCCTTTTACCAAAAGTTGATCGTGGAAAGATCATAGCCAATAGACAAATAGGCAACGACCCTCCAAAAAGACCTATTTTACTTTATTCATCACATTGTTTTGTTCTTCTCTTTTTTTAATAATGCAAGTTTACATCATTGTGTTTTGTCTCCTTTTGCAACCTGATCAGCTAAACTTAACGTGATCTCTAATGAATAAAATATATATTGGAAGAAAACCAGAAAAGTACAACTAGAAACTTCTTCATACATGATACAGAACTCAAGTTGACTTTCGTAAACAAACATGTTTGCATTACTATATTCTCGAATCTGAATTATTAGATTACAAGAATTCTTATTTGAATATCTAAAAAGAGAACAATAATGACAAATTAAAGTACAAAAAAATATTCTTGGTTAATTGACACACGTATGGCTGGTTGTTAGTTGTTGATACGTCCGATTTCTGACTCACCTTATACCTATAAGACAGCTTTATTACTAGAAAAACGAATTTTTGAGCGAAATAGAATACGTTTTTATGGATGAAACAAAATAAACAAATAAGAAAACCCTAGCTTTTTTTATATAAAAAAAAGTAATGCTATGTGAGTGTGAACAAATAAGAAAGAAAGTACAACTAGACATTTCTCACAAGACAAGCACAAGTACACAATTTATAATATATTGTGGTGCACATTATAAGTTGACTTTAGCATTAGAGCCAACACACATTTTTGGTGGGCATGCACTATAGAACCTAACCGAACCGCCTCTGAGTTTGTCCCCTTGCTATCTTCGGAGAGTCTTTAGCCGATCCCAATTAGATCATATTCTTTTGTCTTTCTCAATTTGTAAGTCAGCTGATAATCAACATGAGAATCCTGCATGGAATATTACACACTAGATCCAATCTGTATATTACAATGATTATTAATATTTTGCAAAGTTTTGATTATGACTGCTTAAATAATTATAGCCTTATAGAAAATTAATATTTCAAATGGTGATGTCAACGGTACGTGTAGATAAGTTTGTGACATGTATTTTTAGTGGAGATACGTGTATTAATATCTGTATTTTTGTTATGGAAAAATTGGAAGTAAACAAATCATTTCTTTGATGATATAATATGAAGGTCAACTTGTTATTCAAAAGTTGAAAATTTGAGTCTCGTTGGTGGATATGTCAGGATGACTCCATCTTCCATCACATGGAAGGGAAGGCAAAGTTGAACTCTCTATCTTTTTTGGTGTGGAAGTCTCTGTCTTATGAATGTGGAGATAAACACTCTTTATTTTAGTTATAATCTCAGCTATCACATGGGTATTTATATATTATATACAAGCGATATTGGGAGAGGGAGGAATCAGACTTAGAATCAGTGGTCATGTTCGTGGCCCCTCATCTTAAACAACACCATAAAAAGCGGGGATGAGATAGCTTCATCTTGCTTGCCATTCGAATAGCTTCCATTTCTAATGATATAGCGGACGACACAATGCAGCTCTCCTTTGCTTAGGGTTGAGGGAGAGACTAAATGTAACTTGACTCAATCGGAGCCAAATGTACAATCGTCGTATAGAAGTAATTAGCGCTTGAGTTGGCCAATCTAAATTGTAGAGAGAGAGAGAATGGACTAACGAGGAGGGGGAGCTGCCCGAAGAAAGAGTGGCACTAGCATCTAGTACTCGACGTTTGTAGATGGAGGCATTGTTTTTTTAGATATTTATAAATAAACCCAATCCTAGACATGTATTTATAAAAAAACCCAAACACTATTTAAATATAGAAACACACCCAAAATCAACCCCACAATCAACAATTGTATATTTTTTGGGTGTGTTTATAAATGGGTTTTGAGTGTGTGTAATGATGGATTTTGGGTGTGTTTATAAAGTGTTTTGGGTGTTGGGTTTTTTTATAATTTCAGCCCCCATTTTGGGTGTTTTAGTGAAACTCCCTCGTTTTTTTTGTTTTTAAAATTTTTTTTGTGAGGGATTGGAACTTAAATTAACCAAAACATTTGTTGGTTTTGAAGAGAAGAATTGTGCCTCCCAATAAAATTTCCCTTAACTTTGCTCATAAGGGCCAAGAAGTTGCTACTACACTACCTGCAACCATGGTGCATTAACAGTTTTTGTGATTGTAACTACGACATAATATCCGAGCTCCCTATGTAATTATTTTACCTGTAATTTTAATAGGAAAAATTAATACATAAATTAATCCTCAGCCTTTGATTAATTCTCAATGGTTCATTTGAAACATATGACCAATAATTTTTTTTTTAATATCCACGAGACATGTCAAATCCATTAAAAAAGAAATACAAATAAGAAAACGATAATATGACTTTCTTTCTTTTAAATTTGTCACATGTACATCGGGCTCATTAAGTTTGATATTAATAAAATTATTTGTGAGATCATCAAATACATAATGTACTTACATAATTAAACTTATTAGTGCCGGTCCTAATTTTTCCTCTAGTATATAATAAAACGTGCTTTATTTTGACCTTTTATAAAGTGGATTTTTGAAGATAATTTTCAACGACCCTCCCTCTCGAGTGGAGCCAATAGCTAATAGCGCTAATCCATTACTTAAAACTTAAAAATTAAAACTCTAAATATACAAAAGCATGACCTATAGCCTAATAGCATGTTGTGCAATTAGCCAAAATAGATTAATTTGCTTGCTTGTGCCGTCCCTAGCTAGCTACATGTAGCCCTGAAGTGGTCTGAGCCCCGGGCTACACCTACACCTGCTTCATTGAAAATTTAAAGAGATCCCACCAAACTAAGTTACTCACAATCTGTGCCCTTGGGACAGTATACCACATGAGTTTTCTTATATAAGGAACTTTATTTAGGTCAACTTTGGATATTTTGTTAGCCCTAAGAGTTTTCGTGGATCAGTATTTTGCTTGGGGAGTTTTGATTGTTAACATATTTGCACGAAACATATACAAATTAGTATTTTGCATGTCAGAATACTAATCAAGGTTTATATCTTTGTTTATCATATGTGCATGTGCATCTAGAATATCTGAATAGCAAACCTCCTCTCTTTTGTCCCTCTTCTACCTTTCTTCTAGAACTCGATTAGTCTCTCGTTTTATCAAGGTTTAGTCTCTCTTGTTTGGTAAAACGAAGAAAAGACAACGAGTATACTAAGCGAGCAAAATAAGTTTTAAATAAGCAGTGCGCATCGTATTTTCTAACAACACTACTCGTCATATATTTCGTATAAAAATTTAATTGATATGAAACTCAACTTCTGATGTATACCTTTAGTAGTAATATCATCCACTTCTTGGGACGTACAATTTCATCCTATCTATTGTGAAGCCAAGCCAATATTGTTGCAGATGATGAATTGGCTAAACTCAAAACATTTTCATTCTCAACTTTGCATTTACTTTTCTAATTTTCCTTTTTAGGTAAAATTACAAGATTACAAGAGTTGTGCTTTGTGTTTGTATAGCGGAAGAAGTATTATTTGTTTAAAAAAGTTTGTTGTGTATATTCAGAGCAAGCATTGACCACGCACATAGTTTATATAAGCCACCGGTGATAAACAAAATTGTAGTGCAAAGCCCACTTTTTCTTTTCTGTACACTGTTTCCGTCCTTTCTTGGCATTCCTACTTCCTGTAAATTACAGTTCGACACATATACAAAAATAATTCATCAAAAATATAAAAAGAAAAATATATACACATATGTCAAACTGTGATTAACAGAAAAATAGAAATTTCTACTTCCAGAGAAGACAAGTATTTTCCTTCTTTTATTTTATTCTATATTATACAACTTTTGAGAGCATAGGACTTTTGGCTACCAAACAACACCCTGTCATACAAAATCTAGAACCCGTTATGTCACCCAATTAACAACCCAAAAAAATTAAAATATTCTTTGCAGAAATCTAAAGGGGGAAGTTGCGTGCTCTGACCTTTAATTGAACTTGATCAACATTTTGTAATAAGATAAGATGGAATGAGTGCTATCAATTTTTGGGCACCCTTATACTATATGATCATTATGCCAGTTGCTCTCAAAATTTGATCAACTTGTAATTGTCAAATTCAACTCGAGAGGAATATTCCATGAAACCCACCTGGATTTTGTTTCACAAGTCAAACTTTTTTTTTGGTAATTAGGTCCCCTCCAACCTAAGCTAAATTGTCATCTCTATTTGGTCAAAAGTGTTGTAAACTTTTGTTGTTGTTGTTGTTACTCATAAGTGTTTTAATCTTGTAAGCTTCATTGATATACGCGGGATTCACACTTGAAATGAAAGCTCACATCATCAAATTTCGAAGACGGTCAGGTAACACTTCGGTGTTTATCTTTTTTATTACATATCGAACTTAATCATGTGACGAAATAGATAGATATAAATATATATATATATATATATAAGTTTTTCTCTACCTTAGATCAACAGTTGACAACCGCACCCCAAACGCACATGAGCGTCTAGAAGGCTCACACCAGCAATTGCTGCACCAGTTGCAATTTAACCCTATTTGACATATTTGGAACAGTCCAAACCCCATGCCAGCATTACTTAAAGGGGTTTTTTTTCATTGCAGGGTCACAAGTTCTGCTAAATTGCATAAATGTCTCAAAATATAAACAATTAATGTGTTTGACAGACAGCATGCATAGCTGCCTATAAAGAGACTCAGAGCAGAGAGAAAGCTGATCATTTAGAGTAAGTGTGTTCTCTTGAGCTAGCCAAGATATGAAGTTCTCTATCTCTTGCCTTCTTCTAATTTTGTCCTCCATTCTCTTGGTAAGCATTTCTCAAACAGCTTTTAGTCACATAGTTTTTCATATTTAATTGAATTCCTTTTATCAAAATTTAAGAAATTATTATAACTTTGATTCAATTTTCATCATCTAACCCTTTTTCATGGAACATATATAGCTTTCCCAGCAGAGCAATGCAAGAAAAGACTTGGGAGGCTACTGGAAGAGTGTGATGAATGACCAGCCAATTCCAGAAGCCATCAGAGACCTCTATTTCCATCAAGATCATGAAGATCATTTGCCATCTCTCCCTGGTTCAAGAGAAAAAGACCATTTCGTTAGGGACTTTGACATTAGGCCTAATGCTATAATATACCATGGAGCTCATCATCATCATCAGCAGCAGCAGCAGCCTGCAGAAGACAAGCCCATGCATGATATGGAGCCCAAAGAAGAAACTTCTTATATTGAAACAGTCACCCATGGCTGAAGAATCAGATATTCAGGAAGATCAGGAATATATTCCATGTGTTTTTTTCTGTTAGAACAAGTTTGAAATAGAGGAGCTAGCTCTTATGTGTGTACTATATTTAGTAGTGTTTTGTGCTTGGGTGTTGGGATTTCTCAGTTTTTAATTATGGTTATGTTTCCATGTTGCCAAGGGAGTGATAATTGAATGTTTATATACATTAAGTGTGTGAAACATGCATGATTAATGGTGGAATCACTGGATTGATTTCTAATGAATATTTTGGATATTTTCAGAGTAAAATCTTTAGTTCTTTTTTTAGTTTGAAATAAATCAACCACCACTAGATCATCCATATGAGAGGGATCAAGAACAGAGAAGCAGACTTTGCAGATGGAAATTTTTTCTGTTCTTTCTGCAGATGAAATTTCAACTATAAACGTCTAATGACAACGTCTGGTTTACAGATTTCTTGGTGGACAAAGTGAACCAAGCCATGTAAAATTCAATATTTAATCTCTTGAGAAAGCTTGAGTCAAATACTAAGAAGCAAAGCAAGATGAGAGCCTAAATTGACAGAAATATTTTTGTTTAACATAACAAGTGAGAGGAAGTAAGGTGGGGTTGGCATTTGGAAGTGCTAGGATTTTAGTGCTCTGCCCTGCAGCTTTGAGACTTGGTCAAGAAAAGCTGCTCCATTTTCAATGTTCAATTCAATCAATTCAAATGCATGCTTCCAAAGGTACAGAACCATTTCTGCAGTGTCACAAGGAAAATAAGCAATTATTTTGTGCATGGTTGCCATTTGTTTAATCAATTCAAATACATGCTTCCAAATTTAAGCAGATTCACAGAGAAAAGAAGCAGTTCTTTTATGCATGGTTGTCATTTGCTCACACCAGGGCACAGCCTAAAATGTTGAAAACTTGTGCATGGTTGCCATTTTTCAGTTTTTGACTGCATTGCATAGTAAATTGTTGCTCACTAAATTTAAGAAGCATAGGTAATTGTGCTGTTACGTTTTATCTTGATGTGGAGAAGAAGTTACATGTAACAGACTATAATGGTATTCCAAGCCTTTCACGCTTTGCATTACTTTAATAGAATGGAAACATGACTTTTTCTGCACTTGATAAACATTGTACAGAACAGAACAGGCCTAGTACAGTATATTGTACCACCACACTGAAATCACACAAGCTATTTGTTTTCTTTTTTTATCATCAAAACGATATTAGGAAAATGTGAATGCGATCATTATGAAAAGAGAGGAATCAAATAGATAATTGTAAGAGTAAATGTTCATAATCACTTTAGTTACAGTCATCCGCGTTTGAAGGAATCAAACTTTTTTTTTCATCAAACTTACTTTTTTAATTGAAGAATGAATCGAACTTAAGACTAAATATGATCTTAATTATTCGGACCATAAGAGTAAATATATGATGTTAATTATTTGAGCTAAGAGTGATCTTAATCACTTGAGCTACAAAGTGATCTTAATCACTTGAGCTACATACTGTATACTGATATAGAACATATAGGACTCAACTCAGATTGCTCACCAAGGTTTCTGATGCCTCATGCATAGAAATTTAGATCTCAAATTATTCACCAAGGTTTCTGTTGATTCATGCATAGAAATTTTTTAAGTCGTTTCATATTCCATTAAGGAATATTTTTCTATTTTCAAAATTGTACTTTTTCCTTGTAACATAAGAATTTATAGCCTAATCAGACAGCTAATTTGCAGCCTTTTGTAAACCTGTTTGGTTGATTAATAAACTTTTATTCTGTCTCTATTTCTTTTATGATAGTATTTTTTTTCTTCAAGAATCAACAATCTGGTCATCAAAACTTCAGTTCCAGGAATTTCAGTGGGAAAATCAAAAGGTTCCAAAGAAGCTTGACCTTTTATATTATGTTCAAACACTAGCCCTGCATTAAAATTACTACATTGAAGTGGATGCTGGAACCCACACAAGATTATCAGCAGGAAAGAAATGACACACAGCGGAAGCCCCTGGCTTAGTCCTAAGCACACTGAAAGATGCATGATTAGGGCTCCATTGAGAGGTGTCCAAGTGACAAACAGCAACAGCTTCTACCCTATCTCCATCCTCACCACCCAACAAAACCTTGAAAACCCTGTTCACACTTTGCTGGCTATGGCAGTAGAAAACTGCATAAGGGTAAGGCATGGTGTGGCAAGCCACCATCTTGGGAGCCGAAATCTCCTTAGGCTCTTCCAAAATAGTGTAGTTCTGGAAATTGGTAGTTGAATTTGTGAGATGGGTTGTGGCCACAACACTGAAAGGGGTATCCACTCCGAAGACGCCACGCGTGAAGTCAAGCATGGATTCTAGGGAAGTAGCACAGGACTTGATCTCTCCCTTGATGGGTTCAATCTCACACTCCCTGAGAGTGTCTTCCATGGCCTTGGCTTGGGGAGAGTCTTGAGAGAAGGAGAAGAAGTGAAGGAGGTGGAGGAGTTGTTTTGATGAGAAAGGAATTTGATCAGCTTCTTCTCTTGGTAACAAGTGGGGAGATTTTGAAGGGTTTCTTTTGGGAAAATAGATAGCCATGGTTTTTCCCTCCTTTAGATCCTCCAAGGTCAAGAAAATCATAACTGAAGGGTCCATGTGATGATGCATGTGGGATGATGGATGATGAGCATGAGCATGCTCTGTATGTGTTGTTTCATGGCCATCACCATCTTGTGTTTCACTCATCTTCCTGCCTCCAGTTCCTTGAACACACTGCACAATATTTAAGCAGAAACCAAAAAAACAACTAACAGTTATTAGAACTAGAGATTCCTATGCTGCAGCATCATCAAATTTCTCTCAATTAAATGATAAGAATATGAAGAGTGGGAATAAATTGAAGTTACCAAAACAAGAACAAGTAGATGAAGTAAGGGGCTCCAGAGAGCAAGTCCTGAAGGCATGTTTCTTCCCTTGTTAAGAGTCCTTGCCATTTTGTTCATCTGGTAATTTTGAAAGAGCCACAAGGATATATAAAGTTCTAAGCTTTGACTATCTACACATGGAAAAGCTATTTCTCCAAGAAATTATTTCCCTAGGAGAAACTAAACTTTAAACCAAGGAGCTAAAAACTCATTTACTGACCAAAGGTGAGCGGCTGTAGCTCTATAATGCATCTTTTGACTTGCAGGTGTTGGGCCTATTGGCCATCCACTTGTTCTTGTCTCTTTAGTTTGTCTTGTTATAATAATAATAATTATTATATTATTATATTATTTATTTTTTTTATTATTGCAAGTGTAGATTCTGAAGATGCATGCTTTTCATGTGTGGGGTCTTTGGGCCTTTGGGCCTTTTGGCCTTTTGGCCTTTTGGGCTTTCCTTGATGATGTAGTACTTCACTCCAAAATCAAAAGAGACAAGCAGAGTTGGCAGCTAGAGGCACCAACTTTGGGCACCATCTTGGGCACCAACTCTCTAATAGAGGTGGAGCCCGCCAATACAACAGGTCTCACGCTCTATTAGAAAGGTGGTGCCCAAAGTTGATGCCTCTAGCATTTTCCTTTATCTACTCACAAACAAAATTTCACCAACCTTCAAGATTTGATTGGATCTTCTTTGCTGTAGATAAAGATAAATAATAATATAACCCACTTGAATAACTCAATTATTTTTAGGATTTTAATTTTACCTTCTTATTTTTCCAACATGGAAGTGATTCAAATGTTTTTTACACTGCAAGCAATTGATTTGCTTATCTTGAACTTATAGATTTAAAATTGTAACAAATTTTAGGACGGTCCAACCATTATATATATATATATATATATAGAGAGAGAGAGAGAGAGAGAGAGAGAGAGAGAGAGAGAGAGAGAGAGAGAGAGAGAGAGAGAGAGAGAGAGAGAGAGAGAGAGAGAGAGAGAGAGAGAGAGAGAGAGAGAGAGAGAGAGAGAGAGAGAGAGAGAGAGAGCTTTCATTGAGGGATCCCTTTATTTGAGGGACACCCTTTTAGGGCCCACTTCACACTGTATTTCACTAATCAAAACCGTCTATTTTGTAGATATTCATTCAAAGATCATCTTTACAAAAAATCACTTGAATCCGATATCATTTGACCACTGAATTAAATTATTGAAATTTTAGTACTTTCTTGAAGCAATGTGTTCATTGATTTTGTAAGACACAATTAGATATCAAAACAGTTTCCGATTTGTCTAATTTTTGCAAGGATGAATGTAGACTTAAAAAATAGATGATTTGGATCGTTGAAAAACAATTTGTAAGGAATCCCTCAATACAGAGGGATTGATATATATTTCCATTTGTGAATTTTTTTCGTCATAATATATCATTTTCTTATAATGAAGAACACATATAAAAAAAATTATAAAAAAGAAATCTATATAAGCAGCCATTGATGAAGTATAGGATTGGTGTAAAAAAAATTTGAAGTACACAATTCTGTTTAAAAGAAAAAGAAAGAAAATAAGCTCTAGTTATAGTATTTCCACAATTATTTCTTTAATTAAATTAATTTTCTAAATCATCACTCAACAATCATTCCTACAAAATAAAAAAATTCAAGCAAACTAGAAATCGGTTAGTCATTTAATTAAAGCATGATAATTCATTGTTAAATCAAAATATTAAATTTGTCTATTTATTCGATATCAATTAAATGACTAAACAATTTTCGCTTTCATTTATATTTTTGGAATTTAAACGTTGGCCTAAGAAATAGAAGATTCTGATTATCAAACTACAATGGTACAACGTAAGAGTTATGATAGGATGAACAGACCAAATCCTTTGTGAACAATGACCCTCAAAGGATCTTGCCCGATGCTAATCACAACGAAAATATGTCCATAATCATGCAAGTCACTTGTCAAATATAGAATGCTTATTTTATTGCATTATTGGAGGTCCCAAAGGAAACTAGAAATTATTTACAAGTAGAGCCCCATGCATCTGTGAAACATATTAACATTTTTGTTGGTATATGTCGACATTGAAGCGGATAGTTTTGGATTATTGCCATTAAGAATAAATAGAGGGTCATCTTCCCAATTATTATCAGAAAATTATTGGAGCCCAGGAACATATGTGGAATCACATCACATAGATTTATTAATAGAAAGAAAACATATCTATTTTAGAAATCTTCCAAAAATATAGGGCCCATATTTATATACGCCCTTGATCTCTTCTAAATATAATAATCAAACTGTGAAACATTAGTAGACAATCTTTACTTGAGCTCATAGATATAAAATTGTAGTTGTATTTGTAATTTTGGGCGATGTATTTCATGTTTGATTTGTTCGGGTGAGTGATTGTTACGTTAAAATGTATTCGCTCTTTTAGGGCTATATTAGTGGAGATACAAGCCGTGCGATACCGCCGGTGTATCCTCCTATATCTGGATTAATCCTTTGCGGTTACTGTGCATCCATCTTTGTATTAATCATTTATGAGTATTTCGTCTTTGTGTCCAAATATTGAATACTATTATCGCTGATTTTAAATAATAATAAAAACTGTGACAAATTTTATGATGGTCCAACCATCATATTTTCATTTGAGATTTTTTTCGTTATAATTTCTCATTTGCTTAAAATTTAGGAAGTAAATCAAACAACACATATAAGTTGACGGGTTGGGGGTTATTCATTACAGAAATTTTTTATATTACGGTTGGGCCGTCCTAAAATTTGTTACAGTTTTAGTAGAAAAAGATACTTCGTCATTGATCCTGATTTCATTTTTAAAAGAGCGGTCTAAAAAATAGGCGTTTCCAATAATCAAATTACATTGTAGAATAATAACGACATAAAAGAAAATAAAAGAAAAAGATAATTACCTCATAAAATATTATAATATGAGTAATCGTACAAAGTAAGAGTTATTTATGATTGGATCAGTAGACCAAATCCTTTGTCAACAACGACCCGCACAGGATCTTGTCCGATATTAGTCATAATGAATATATGTCCATAATCATGCAACTTAGTTTTCATTTGTCACAAATAAAATGCTTATTGCATTATTGGACGTCCAAAAAGAACAAGAAATTATTTACAAGTAGAACTTCACGCATCCATGTGTTAAGCATGTCTACATTTTTTATGGTAAAGCTATGTGGACATTGAAGTGGATGTTCTGGATTATTGCCATTAAGAATCGGTCGAGAATAATAATCCTAATTATCTGGAAAAGCCTCGTTGATCTAATTATTGGACCCCAAGAAAATATGTCGAGTCATATCGTATGCACGAATTTATGTGTGAGACTTATCCCTGCTTGTAGCTCAAGTGATTAAGAGTATTTACTTCTACATTTGAGATCCTAAGTTCAATTCTCTCCTATCTTAATATCGTTGTATTATAAATATATATAAAAAATAACACACAAACATGGGCTACATAGAAAAACATATCTATTTAGAAACCTTCCAAAGATCTAGGGCCCATAATTAGATCCGCCCCAGATTTGTTCCAAATATTATTATCAAAATTTCACAAAAATAAATAAATAAATAAAGGGCCCATAATTGGGTCCTGCCTACCTTGATGCTTTCGTTCTAGTAAATTATCTATAAGTAGTGAGGTTACATATCCTTGAAAAATACAAAATACAACTGCAAAGAACTCTTCTGTATAGTATTTGTAAACATGAAGTCCCTTTGTGCTATCTTAGCTCTTTTTTCTCTTCTTTTGGTAAGTATTTGTATAATACCCTTTCTTCCTATTGTTGCTTATGAAGTCACCAAATTTTAAAGCCAAGAAGAGTTGCTAGATATATAGGACTGACATGACAAATGCAACCAAAAATCTTATATTACGCTTGCATGAAAATATTCTCGTATTAGACTCTAACTTATGTTGTCATACTGTAAACTAGACCGTACATTCTAGAAATAATCAACTTGATTAATGGTTTGTATTCACATTCTAGCAACATAAACATCTTATATTGCTACACATGGTAAGAGAACATTTCTCTTCATATGTCATATTATATTGTCAAATTGTTAAATTGAAGTGAATTTTTGTCAAATATGTGATCTAAATTGACAATATAGGTTTCGACATGATCATTTAGAATGCCTTAGAAATTTCTGTAACTTTTTATTTGCTTTTCTTTTCTTTGTCTTGTGGAACAGTTTGCCAAAACTATAGAGTCAAGAAGAGATGTCGGGAAATACTGGAAAAATGTCATGAAAGAGCAACCTATGCCACATGCAATTGAAGGCCTCCTTGTTGATATTTCTGATTCAACACCAAAACAGAAAGCCGACTGCCATGAAAAAGTGAAAAAACCTTTTGTTGAGGTTGAGGAATTTGAACCCAGACCCAATGTCTCATCCTACAATGATGATGAAACTAAAGCAAAGCTCTCTTCCAAAGACAATGCTGGTCCTAAAGCTAAGCAGTCATTTGCAGCAAAAGGAGATAAGCAGCCATTTGAGGAAGATTTTGAGCCAAGGCCAAATGTTTCGGTTTACAATGACTAAGAGGTTGAATTATTGCAATTCTGGTGGTGTTATATTGTAAAATATAGGGCTTCTTAGATCTAGGTCCAAAACGATTAGCTATAATTGGGTTTAGTCCTCGCGGTTTTAGTTTTAGATGTAGGTCCTTTTACATTTATTACTTTTTTTTGTTGTGTCAATTTTACCCTTTGAGGTAAATAAGGAAAACACATTGGAAATCTAAATTTAATACATTATTTCCTTGTAATTGAATTCCATAATTTCAATTTTGAATTCTTTCCTTGATAATATTCCTAATATATGGATAAAATACAATTTAATCAATACAAAGTAAAGAGCCACAAATTATACCAATCGATCAAACAAGCACCCACATTAGATTATATACCTGACATACAGGTAAATAGTGTTATTATTAGTAACGAAAAATACTTAGTGATAAATCATGTTACCTATAAGTTAGGAACATAAATTAGAAAATTACCTATAAGTCAGATAAAAAAATAGACAAAATAAAATTGTATGTTACCTAAAAAAGAGGTAGATAAAATACTATTATACATTGTCGAAAATAGGAAAAAACATATATATACCTATGCAATAGGCAATAGATAATATGACATATTATACCTATGCAACAGACAATAGGACAATATATCTATACCATAGGATAATATATCTACATCATAGGCTGAACAAACCACAAAACATCTTACCTAAATGTAAGGTGGAAAAATAAACAAGGAGAATATTAAATTACCTATAACTTAGGTGCATAAAAACATAAGTCGGACAATATATGCTACTTATATCTCCGGTACATAAAAAAGATAAGTGGTAAATCGTGTGTTACCTATAACTTAGATTCATAACACAAAAAGACAAAAAAGTGTGGTACCTATATCTCATGTATGTCAAAACACAAGTCAATTAATAACTTGTTTTTTGTTAAAGGAATATGTTACCTATAATTTAGATATATATATATATATGAAGAAAAATATATCAAAAAATGTATTACCTATGTCTCCGGTATACTATACATAAAAGAACAACTATAAAGAACAAAATAACTGAACCTGATTAAAAGTTGAGCATATATTCAACATAAAATAATAATAATAATAAAAGAAGAAGCAGAAGAAGAAGAAGAAGTCGATAGACCATGCTTCAGCGAGTCATTTGTGCCTTGGGATGAACCCCAAGTCTGAATCTCCATTATTTTCTCATCTATTTTAACGAGTGTTTGGCTTCCTTTGAGCACTAAACTCACTCCATTATTTCTTTCTTATATATATGTCAATGTCCAACATTTAAATAAATAAATAAAAAAAGTCTTCCTAATTAGGTGCTTTACTTACCATAAATTTAGTAATTTATTATAAAACCACCATAAAATTTGCTTGCAATTAATAACTTCATTATTCCATACGTTTTACGTTTTATCTCATTAAGGTAAGTAATCTAAGATAATGGGCAATATTGGAACAAAAAATTATTTTAAATATATAAAATAAAAAGATTACATCAGACAATATTAAAAAAGGAATGTAATCCTATGTGGCACAAAAATCAAAGGACTTGTATCAAAGTCACTAAATCCGAGGACTAAACCCAACTTCTAGATGAGAAATTGGATCTATATCAACTTTTCTATAAAATATAATAAGCTTGCCTGGCTTGTACGTTGCTTCTAAGCTTCTATGTATTAAAAAAAAGCCATTGGCTCTAAGAGAAAGTCTCTGTTTTATGTACGTAGCTAGGTCATGAATGTAATTTTCAATTCTAAGTTAATAAAAGGAATGCTTTGGCCACCATGAATGTGGTTTTGGCAATAGTCTCTACTTTCGTTGTCATGTATTTGTACGTAGCAATTAGATGACTAAACAATTTCCGCTTTCGTTTATATTTTTGGAGTTTTAACGGTGGCCTAAAAGATAGAAGATTCTGGTTATCAAACTACAATGGTACAGCGTAAGAGTTATGATAGGATAAACAGACCAAATCCTTTGTCAACAATGACCCCCAAAGGATCTTGCCCGATGCTAATCACAATGAAAGTATGTCCATAATCATGCAAGTCACTTGTCAAATGTAGAATGTTTATTTTATTGCATTATTGGAGGTCCCAAACGAAACAATAAATTATTTACAAGTAGAGCCCCATGCATGTGTGAAACATATGAACATTTTTGTTGGTAAAGATGTGGACACTGAAGTAGTGGATAGTTTCGGATTATTGCCATTAAGAATCAATTGAGGGTCATCTTCCTAATTATTATCAAAAAATTATTGGAACAATCATATCTATTTTAGAAATCTTCCAAAAATCTAGGGCCCATTTAGATACGCCCTTGATCTCTTCTAAGTATAATAATCAAACTATGAAATATTAGTAGACGATCTTAACTTGAGCTCATAGATATAAAATTGTAGTCGTATTTGCTGATAACTCATACCGTCACACCGAGCCGAGCCTATTATGAATCGCCACGTGGTCGTAGCAGGCTAGATCACTTATATACTGACCCGATCCTCAGAGCAGGGTATGACGGAGCAAGAGCTGGACCAGTGTTCGGAGGTCTAGCCACCAACCCGACCATTGCCGCTCTCTATCCCAAACCAGTGGGGCATTAATGAAGCCACCCGCAAGGGGGGGGGGGGGGGGGGAGAGGTCGGTTGATACACATCCCATCCTTAGCCAGATGTCGCTTTACCCTTCGATCTCCAGGTGGACAGCCTAGTGATGGAGAGAGAGAACAATCAATGCACCTCCCATCCCTGTTCGCCTGTCACTTCTCCACCTGATCCCTGTCAAGAAAGTAGGTGGAGCAGAGGCAGAACATTAAATGTAATACAATCCAGAGGATAAATATCTCTGTCATTAAAAGATCTGGGTGACCATCTCCCTCCTATAGATACCCTTCACCAATCTCTGGATAAAGGTAATAAATATTCTCATTGTGAAAACCCTACATCCATCTTTGTCTCCCATTAAAGATAGTTCCTGACTTAGACATCGGAGAGGGCTCAACTGGGATCACTCCCAGTTCGCTCTTGTTCTGATCTTACCCTACGTGTGTAGGTCCACCTCCAGCAGTCACACGTCTACCAAGCTATACACAAGTCCAGGTTATCAATACGAGAAGGATACTTGGTTTACAGTATTTATAATTTGGGGCGATGTATTCCATATTTGATTTGTTAAGGCATGTGACTGTTACGTTAAAATGTATTTGGTCTTTAAGGCTATTAGTGGAGATACAAACCGTGCGATGTCGCCGGTGTATCCTCCTATATCAGGATTAATTCTTTTGTGGTTACTGTGCATCCATCTTTGTATTAACCTTTTATGGGTATTTGGTCTTCGTGCCCAAATATTAAATAAAATTATCGCTAATTTTAAATAATAATAAAAACTGTAACAAATTTTAGGATGGTCCAACCATCATATTTTCATTTGAAGTTTTTTTCGTTATAATTTCTCATTGCTTAAAATTTAGGAAGTAAATCAGGCAACATGTAAGTTGACGGGTTGGGGGTCATTCATAACTGAAATTTTTTGTATTATGGTTGGACCGTCCTAAAATTTGTTACAGTTTTAGTAGAAAAAGATATTTCATCTTAAAATTTCAGTTGTGAATATCTTCTTTCATTGATCCTGATTTCATTTTTCAAAACGGTTTAAAAAAAATAGGTGTTTCTAATTATCAAATTATATTGTAGAATAAGAACGACATAAAAGAAAAAGATAATTACCTCATAAAATATTATAATATGAGTAATCGTACAACGTAAGAGTTATTTATGATTGGATTAGTAGACCAAATCCTTGATCTTGTCCGATATTAGTCATAATGAATATATGTCCATAATCATGCAACTTAGTTTTCACTTGTCACATATAAAATGCTTATTGCATTATTGGACGTCCAAAAAGAACTGTTGAAGTGAGTCTCCTAATTAATCAAGGAGATTTATTTCCTTGATAAATTAAGGGATTTACTTTCCTATTTTTATATAGTTGTCAAATCATTGTATAATTAAGGGATACTTTCCTAATCATTTACTATATTTAATTCCTTGTAAAGCACTCATATAAACTCTTATATATACCTCCTTATGGAGAAGAATAAGAAAGAATCTCACATATTCAAAACCATATTCATAATTTTAGCAAGAACAAGAAATTATTTACAAGTAGAACTCCATGATTGCATGTCTTAAACATGTCTACATTTTTTATGGTAAAACTATGTGGACATTGAAGTGGATGTTTTGGATTAATGCCATTAAGAATTGGTCGAGAATAATAATCCTAATTATCTGGAAAAGCCTCGTTGATCTAATTATTGGACCCCAAGAACATGTGTCGAGTCATATCAAATGTACAAACAAATTTACTTGTGATTAAGAGCATTTATTTCTATATTCGAGTTATAAGTTCAATTCTCTCCTATGTTGTTTTATAAATAAATAAAATAACACGCAAACATGGACTACATAGAAAAGCATATCTATTTAGAAAATTTCCAAAGATCTAGGGCCCATAATTAGATCCGCCCCAGATTTGTTCCAAGTGTGATTATCAAAATTTTGAAAGAAAAAAAAAAATAGGGCCCATAATTGGGTCCTGCCTGCCTTGATGCTTTCGTGCTAGTAAATTATCTATAAGTAGTGAGGTTACATAGCCTTCAAAAATACAACTACAAAGAACTCTTTTGCATAGCATTTGTAGACATGAAGTCCCTTTGTGCTATCTTAGCTCTTTTCTCTCTTCTTTTGGTAAGTATTTGTATAATACCCCTCTTCCTATTGTTGCTTATGAAGTCACCAATTTTTAAAGCCATGAAGTTGCTAGATATATAGGACTGACAAGACAAATGCAATCAAAAATTATGCTTGCATGAAAATATTCTCTTATTAGACTCTAACTTCTGTTGTCATACTGTAAACCTAAACCACACATTCTACAAATTATCGACTTGATTAGTGGTTTATATTCACATTCTAGCAACATAAACATCTTATATTGCCACACAGGGTAAGAGAATATTTCTCTTCGTATGTCATTTTATATTGTCAAATTGTCAATTTGAAGTGAATTTTTGTCAAATATATGATCTAAATTGACAGTATAGATTTCAACATGATCATTTAGAATGCCTTAGAAATTTCTTTTTATTTCTTTTTATTTTCTTTGTCTTGTGGAACAGTTTGCCAAAACTATAGATTCAAGAAGAGATGTCGGGAAATACTGGAAAAATGTCATGAAAGAGCAACCTATGCCACATGCAATTGAAGGCCTCCTTGTTGATATTTCTGATTCAACACCAAAACAGAAAGCCGACTGCCATGAAAAAGTGAAAAGACCTTTTGTTGAGGTTGAGGTTGGGGTTGAGGAATTTGAACCCAGACCCAATGTCTCATCCTACAATGATGATGAAACTAAAGCAGAGCTCTCTTCCAAAGACAATGCTGGTCTTAAAGCTAAGCAGTCATTTGCAGCAAAAGAAGATAAGCAGCCATTTGTGGAAGATTTTGAGCCAAGGCCAAGTACTACGGCTTACAATGACTAAGAGGTTGAATTATTGCAATTCTGGTGGTGTTATTGTAAAATATAATAAGCTTGCCGGGCTTGTACGTAGCTTCTAAGCTTCTATGTACTGAAAAAAAAAGCCATTGGCTCTGAGAGAAGTCCATGTTTTATGTCTGTTTTATGTTGTACGTAGCTAGGTCATGAATGTAATTTTCAATTCTAAGTTAATAAAAGGAATGCTTTGGCCACCATGATATGGTTTTGGCAATAGTCTCTACTTTTGTTGTCATGTATTTGTAGCGTTAAACTTTAAGAATAATAAATAGGAAACTACAAAGAAATTTATTTATTTATAGTCGTCATATTAAAGATGCAATTTATTTATTTATTTAACTGTAGCTAGTTAGGGCCCCTCATAAGCGCTTTTATTTGAAGAACGTCGAATTTTTTATTGTACTTCTTCAAAAAGCGCTTGCTAGATCTGCCATTGATTTCCTCTAATAATCAAAACAAATACCCTCATTTTACCTGATTGCGATTAGTACCATAATATTTTATTATATTCATCATCGTTGTCCTTCTTGTGCAGAAGCGTCAACCAAACACGTGCTAGATAGTGAGTGCAAGCAAACAAGAATAAGCTAAAGACAAAGAAAGCAAACCAAACAACAATCAGAACTATAAGATTTATACTGATTCGGCTTTGTAGGCCTACGTCTAGTATGGAGGTGACTGAGCAATCCATGTAAGATGGTTTACTGTCTTAAACCACAGAAGTGATCTTCTAATCGAATAAGGATTCCTAAGAACTCATGGTTTATCAGAAAATCTATTCCTATCAGATATGGCAGCCTAAAATAAGTGTTCTAGATATACACAGGCTTAAGGATTCCTACTTTGATAAGGATTAAGATTACCTAATCCTATAAGCATTAAGGTTATCTCTAGGAGTTTCTTGATGGGCAAAACTCCTAGAGATATGCATATAAATAGGAGGCTCCTTCTAGAGCCGAGATACATATAAAAACCAAGCATACAGATATTCACCCCATTGGAATTACTGCTGCAAGAGTTCTCGGCATCTAGGAGAAAGTCTCTGATTTCTCAAAGTTCAGTTTTTGATCTTCGTCTTGTTCAACATGTCTGATACAGGTTAGTGTTTTACATGTTATATCTATTTAGACTTACATGTGGTATCAGAGCTTTAGTTATATCGTGTTTTACCTAACCAATATGATACAGGAAATCTATGAAATTTTTAAACTGAAAGCTGCAAGTTATATAGACAAGAACATGATAACAGTATAAAGAATTGACTTTATCATGTTCTTGACAGTTTTTGATCAAGTTTGCAATTGCCATGAGATAATTGAGCAAGCTAAAGCAGCTCAATCATTCCATGATAATTGCATTCAAAACCATTGATCCAAATTGGCATCATAGTTCAGAACTTATTGAAAGGCTCTCCGTCCAAAGATGTGAGCATTTTGATATAGCTTTGACTATGATGGATCGACATGGAATATGCACAGTTATAAAATAGCAGAAGTTCTCCTCTATCCAAAGATGTGGACAGCTTTTGTTCAAGGAATTATATAACTGTTTGTATTTCAGTGTCAATGGACGTACTTACACTTTCTATCCAAAGATGTGAGTTAAGTATGTTTAAAGCTAAAGTTTTGGGGAAATTATTTAAGGTATTAATGTTTTAAAACCTGTACAGTCAATCACAATTCAATCCAGACCCTCACTGGCTCCAACTACAAAAAATGGAGAGAAGATCTTGAAATAGCTCTTGGCTTATTGGACTATGAAATGGTTCTAACTGAGGAAGCACCAGCCACACCAGCAGCTGATGCATCTGTCGAAACTAGGACCAAGTTTGCAAAATGGACTAAGGCTAACAAAATGGCAATCTTAATCATGAGGAGATCAATTTCAGAGGAAGTAAAGGGCAGCATCACAGAGTCTGAAAATGCAAAGACATTTATTGAGGCAATAGCAGAGAATTTCCAAGGGTCCAAAAAGGCTGAGATAGGTACACTAATGAGCAAACTCACAGATTTGAAGTATAATGGAGAAGGATGCATAAGGACTCATATTCTGAACATGGTTGACATTGGAAACAAACTGAAAGCTCTGAAAGTTACAGTAGATGAAGCCATGATGGTGCACTTTGCTCTTAACTCTCTTCCTAGCATTTATAGGCACTTGAAAACTACTTATATTGCTCAAAAGGAAACATGGACAGTGGCTGATCTAATAGGAATATGTGTGCAGGAAGAGCAAAGCATTAGAAATGATAATGCAAAGGAGCATGTGAATCTGGTGCAGGATTTTAAAGGCAAGCCAAAGGAAGGATATAAATCCAAATATGCAGACAAGAAGCATAAGAAGGATGAAACTGCCAAAGGGACAGGTCCAGTAGGTCTGAAATGTTTTTTCTGCAAAAAGTTTGGTCACATGAAGAGGGATTGTAGAAGGTACAAACGTTGGTTGGACAAGCAAAAGGCTAAAGGTAAGAAAAACTCAGTTTCTGTGGTTTATGAATCAAATTCACTTGAAATTTTATCCAATACATGGTGGTTAGACAGTGGTGCAACAGTTCATGTAACAAATTCTTTGCAGGGGTTCAAAACAAAGAGAGTGCCAAACAAGGATGACTTGAAGGTGTTCGTGGGAAATGGAGAAAGAGTTAAAGTAGATTTTATTGGTTTAGTTAATCTAGAGTTGCAATCTGGTTTTTGTTTGGAATTAGTTGATGTCGTTTATGTTCCTACTATGACAAGGAACCTGTTATCAGTTAGTAGGCTTGTAAAATCAAACTTACAATTTGAGTTTGATGATTTTGGTTTCTCCATTTCAAGAAATAAAAGAGTTGTTGGTAATGGCATGATTGTTGATGGAATGTTTCGTTTGAATTGCAAACTACCAAAACAAGGCACTGAAATGTTAAATGTAATAAGCACAAAACAGTTGGGCAATTCAGAATCATATACTCTTTGGCACAAGAGACTAGGACATATCTCAAAAGAAAGAATAAGTATCTTAAGCAAGGAATCTATGTTGCCACCACTTGACCACCATGAAAGGGATAAAACATGTCTTGAATGTGCAAAAGGGAAGATGACAAACCTCAGAAAGAAAGGAGCTATAAGAAGTGAAAAATTACTTGAGTTGATACACACTGATATCTGTGGCCCTTTTCCAGTGAACACTCATGATGGCTACAGATATTTTATAACCTTTACTGATGATTTTTCCAGATATGGTTATGTGTATCTAATAGCAGAAAAATCGAAGGCATTGGACATGTTTAAAATTTACAAAGCAGAGGTTGAGAACCAACTAGATTCGAAAATTAAGGTAGTAAGGTCTGATAGAGGTGGAGAGTTTTATGGAAAATTCACTGAGAAAGGAAGAAATCCAGGACCTTTTGCCATTTTCTTGCAACAAGAAGGTGTTGTGGCTCAGTACACAAATCCTGGAACACCACAGCAAAATGGTGTTTCAGAGAGAAGAAACAGAACTTTAATAGAGATGGTGAGAAGCATGATGTGTTGCACAACACTACCAAAATTTTTATGGGGAGAAGCTTTGAAGACAGCAAATTACTTGCTTAATAGAACACCTACTAAAAGTGTTGACAGAACCCCCTTTGAAATTTGGTGCAATAGAAAGCCAAGTTTCAATCACTTGAGAACTTGGGGATGTAGAGCAGAAGCAAAAATATACAATCCAATGCAAAAGAAGCTTGACTCAAAGACAATTAGTTGTTATTTTGTGGGATATCCAGATAGGACAAAAGGCTACAGATTTTATTGTCCTAATCACAACACCAGATTCGTAGAGACACAAAGGGCTGTTTTCATTGAAGAAGAAAAGGAAGAAACAGATACAGCAGATTTTGAGTTTGAAGAAATTATAGAAAGCAAAGAAATTGCAGAAGCTGGAAATAAAGAAAAGGCTGTGACTATCTTGAATTTCGACAACTTGGATAAAGAAAACTCTCCTGCACATGAAGACATAAATATTCATCAAAATCTAGAAGTTGAAACACAACAAAATGCAGAAGTTGAAATGCAGATTAATCTGCCAGAACAACATCAGACAATGGAATTAAGGAGATCCCAAAGAACTAGAAGACCAGCTCTACCAAATGACTATTTTGTCTATTTGCAAGAGTCTGAGTTTGACATTAACACCATAGACGACCCTGCCACTTATAAACAAGCTATGGAAAGTGAGGAAAATCAACATTGGTTTGCAGCCATGGAGTCTGAACTTGAATCGATGAGCAAGAATGGTGTATGGAGTTTAGTTGAATTACCACCAGGTTCTAAACCTATTGGCTGCAAGTGGGTCTACAAAACCAAGAGGAATGCACAAGGGAAAATTGACAGATACAAAGCTAGATTAGTGGCAAAAGGGTTCACACAACAAGAAGGAGTGGATTATAATGAAACTTTTTCTCCTGTGTCAACAAAAGACTCATTCAGAGTCATCATGGCTTTGGTTGCACACTTTGATCTACACTTGCATCAAATGGATGTCAAGACAGCCTTTCTAAATGGAAATTTAGTTGAAGAGATCTACATGAAACAACCGGATGGTTTTATCTTAAAAGGGAGAGAGAATTTAGTATGCAGACTGCAGAAATCAATTTATGGTTTAAAACAAGCATCAAGACAATGGTATCTTAAATTTGATGAGGTAATAAAATCTCAAGGTTTCATTGACAATCCAGTGGATGAATGCATTTACATGAGGTTCAATGGAAAGGATTTTATTATTCTACTCTTATATGTAGATGACATTCTCTTAGCAAGCAGTAATTTGTCCTTGTTACATGACACCAAGAGAATGTTGTCTACTCATTTTGATATGAGTGATCTAGGAGAAGCCAACTATGTACTGGGAATCGAAATTAGCAGAGATAGAGACAGAAAGTTGATAGGTTTATCTCAGAAGGCTTATATTGAGAAGATACTTAAGAGGTTTAATATGGAAAATTGCACGGGTTGTGATGTTCCATTCTCAAAGGGTGACAAGCTTAGCATTGAACAGTCTCCCAAGACTGAACAAGAAAAGATAGAGATGCAGGACAAGCCTTATGCCTCATTGGTAGGAAGCCTCATGTATGCTCAAGTTTGTACTAGACCTGACCTTGCATTTTGTATTAGTGTTCTTGGCAGATTTCAGTCCAATCCAGGCCAGGCACATTGGGTTGCAGGGAAAAAGGTGTTAAGGTACCTACAGAGGACTAAGGAGTATAAACTGATTTATAGAAGAGTTGAAGAATTGAAACTAGAAGGTTATGCAGATGCTGACTTTGCAGGCTGCTTGGATACTCAGAAATGCACATCAGGTGTTGTTTTTCTTTTTGCAGGAGGTGCAGTCGCATGGAAGAGTGTAAAACAACAATATGTTTCAACCTCTACAATGCAAGCTGAGTTCTTAGCGGTTTATGAAGCCACTTCCATGGCAATATGGCTCAAGAATTTTATGTCAATGCTAAATATAGTGGAGTCAATACAGAGGCCTATTCAACTGTGGAATGATAACAGTGCAGCAGTATACTTTGCAAATGGGAATAAAAGGTCATCTGGTATGAGGCATCTACATTTAAAGTTCTTATCAGCCAAGGAAAAGATTCGAGATGGTGAGACTGCTTTAAATCATATAGGAACAGAATTGATGATAGCAGATCCCTTAAACAAAGGCTTGCCTAATCATGTTTTTCATAGGCACGTTGCAAGTATGGGGTTGCTGATAAGTTTTGATGCTTAAAGTAAGTGGGAGTCAGTGGGAGTTAAAGTGATTACAGTTTTATTTTGGTTTTGTTAACTAGTTTATCTAGACAGTTTTTGATTCAGTTATGTTAATGTTTTGAAGTTTTCTATTACTTGCATATACTGTTTCGTTAAATGACAAATAGATTAAAGCCAAACTGTAACTGTGCTAGCAATTGTTCACAGTTTGAATCTATGAATGAGTCATTGAATGATTTTGTTTTAAAGACCTTGGCAGTCATTAAGGGTGAGCTAAACCAGTTATGATTGATCACACTCGACAGTATAATCATAACTGTTTTCAATCTTAATCCAGTTGGAAGCCTCATGTGTTTTTGGCTAGTTCATATGTGTGGTTGTAAAAGTCTTAGATGTTATATATCTAAGGAGCTTCGACAGTCCCTTGTGAACTATCAATCATGACAGTGGCTTGATAAAGGAATAAAGATAAGATTAGATTTTCACATGGCCATTAAGTGATGACAATGAGCTTCAATCGATTATTTGATCAAGTGGGAGAATGTAAGATGGTTTACTGTCTTAAACCACAGAAGTGATCTTCTAATCGAATAAGGATTCCTAAGAACTCATGGTTTATCAGAAAATCTATTCCTATCAGATATGGCAGCCTAAAATAAGTGTTCTAGATATACACAGGCTTAAGGATTCCTACTTTGATAAGGATTAAGATTACCTAATCCTATAAGCATTAAGGTTATCTCTAGGAGTTTCTTGATGGGCAAAACTCCTAGAGATATGCATATAAATAGGAGGCTCCTTCTAGAGCCGAGATACATATAAAAACCAAGCATACAGATATTCACCCCATTGGAATTACTGCTGCAAGAGTTCTCGGCATCTAGGAGAAAGTCTCTGATTTCTCAAAGTTCAGTTTTTGATCTTCGTCTTGTTCAACATGTCTGATACAGGTTAGTGTTTTACATGTTATATCTATTTAGACTTACAATCCACTGTAATAAAAAGAGAGCATAAAAACTGTTTATCACTCAAGAAACTCTAAGTCTCAAATACACCCAAACTCATACACTCAAATAATAGAAAAAGAAACCAAAACTAATACAATATGTATGTAGAAGCAAGAACAATTTGAGAGAATGTCTCCCTTTGTCGTTGGGCCTTCTTGCTCTTCTCCTCTTCCTCACAAAAGGTGCAGCTGCTCAATGATATCTTCCAAAGCTCTCAACCACAATAATAATCAATTCCAATGGTGCTAAAGAGAGTAGTTAGCTGATTAGATTAGTTTGTCATTAGTTACTCTTGTAAGTAACTAGTTAGAGCTGTTGCAACAGCTTGTACAGGTGGCTTTATCTATTGTATAGATTAGTCAGGTGTTAAATACTCTTCTGTACTCCTTTCATAATTTAGTGGGCTGTAAGTAGATGTGTCAAACGGGACGGGCCGGCCCAGCACGGCACGAGCCCAGCCCGTTTAAATGAGGCACGGCACGGCACGAGCACGAATATTAATGGGCCGTGCTTGGCACGACACGAAAACTTGGGCCGGGCCGGGATTAAGAAATAGGTCCAATGGACCGGGCCGGCCCATGGCCCGACATGGGCCGGGCTTGGCCTGAGCCCGCTTCAAGCAAGGCACGAGCCCAAGCACGACCCAAGCACGGCCCATTTAGCTTTTTTTTTTTTCTCAAAAAGTCAAAATGCAATAATTTGACATCTAATGTCATTGTTTATATGTTTTTTTTATAAAAAAAATCATAAACATATATTTGATGTCTTTCATTTTAGGGAAATTACTTGGGTCCTTAGTTAATTAAACATATCAACTACAAATTAATTAAACAACATTGGACTTGACATATAATCAATACATATGACATATACACTTCTCCTATATTCAAAGCAAAACATTTCTTCACATATAAAATAATAAGTTGTTTAAAGATGAAAAGTTCAAGTGGACTTTGTGGAGTTGGACATTTTTTGCCCTCCGCCCCTTCATATTGTTTGGATGTTTGATTGATTAATGTTTTCAAATAGTTCATAATTTCTTGCCTCTAATTATATTTTTAATGTTTATAATCTGAATTATCTAGTGGGAAAAAAAAAATCAAGTGAAAAAAAATCAAATTAAATGGTTTGGTTTTTGGGCCCGAGTATGGCACGAGCACGAGCACGGGCACGGCACGAGCCCGGCCCGGCCCGTTTGAATATGGACATGGGCTTTGGACCGGGCCGGGATCAACGATTTTATTAAATGGGCCGGCACAGCACGGCCCGATAAATTAAATGGGCCGGCACGGCACGGCACGAAAATGTTAAAAGCACGAGTTTAAATGGGACGGGCCGGCCCGGCACGGCCCGTTTGACACCTCTAGCTGTAAGTGGGTTTTTGGGACCAAATTTAAATATGATGGTTCTGTTGATAAGTCCAAAGCTCGATTGGTTGCTAAAGGGTACAATCAACAAGAAGGTATTGATTTTCATGAAACTTTTAGCCCCGTGGCAAAACCTGTCACTATTCGCCTTTTGTTATCCTTAGCTGTGCAATATGATTGGTTCCTCACTCAACTTGATGTCAGTAATGCTTTTCTGCATGGTTTCTTGAAGGAGAATGTGTATATAAGCCAACCACCATGTTTTCATGATCCCTCCAAGCCTGATTTTGTTTGCAAGTTGAATAGGAGTTTGTATGGTCTTAAGCAGGCGCCCCCGGCTTGGTATGAGGAGCTCTTTAAATCACTTATTTCTCTGGGGTTCAGATCATCACAAGCTGATTCCTCCTTGTTTATCAAGAGTGGCTCTTCTTTAATCCCAGTTTTGGTTTATGTCAATGGCATTATTGTGACTGGGAACAATAATGCAACATGTCAAGCTCTTATTCAGCAACTTAGTGAGAAATTTCCTGTCAAAGACTTAGGCCATTTGCATTATTTTCTTGGGTTAGAAGTTAAACGCACTGCTTGTGGTTTATTCTTGTCTCAAACTAAATATGCTTATGGATGAAGATGATGAGATAGATAAAGATCCTTCAACATTTGATAGTGGGAAATATCCTTTTCATATTGATACAATTGATCAATATGATAGTGATGCTAGTTTGAATGATATTAGTGTTAAGGAGTGGGATGAGTGAATTATGTTTTTGTTTTGATGTTGAACAAATATTTTATGTTTTGGGATTGATTATTATGCTTTGAATGACAATTAGTACTTATATTTAATTATATTTAAAAGATTGTTATGGTTCAATAAGAATTAGTTGTACAATTTAATTGTATTGTATTATTCATAAATTTTTCTTACTAAAATAAATTAATGTTCAAAAGGCTTACGCCTCAATGCTTCAAGGCTTATGCCTCGCGTAGCACTACTAAAAACGCCTCGACTATACGCCTCGTCTTTGAAAACATTGGTATAGATTAGTCAGGTGTTAAATACTCTTCTGTACTCCTTTCTCAATTAATTAATGAGAATCACAATTTCCTTTATGTATCGTATGCCTTTTCGATCCTTTCAACCTTTTCTTCCAACCAATGATTTTCTCACCGACCAAACAGTGATTTTCTCATCAACCGAACAGTTTCTTCCGCTCCAGTTCTCTGATTTCCATGGCTTCTGAGACCAATTCTTCTTCTTCTGCGCCTTCTCTCACTCTCTCTCTCTCTCTCTCTCTCTCTCTCTCACATCACCTTCAATTCCTGCTTTTGCCACTGTTACTGTTCACAACATCGCAGGCATGGTTCCGACAAAGCTTCAATTTCTATTTTCAAAATTGTACTTTTTCCTTGTAACATAAGAATTTATAGCATAATACAGATATTTTGCAGCCATTTGTAAACCTGTTTGGTTGATTCATAAACTTTTATTCTGTCTCTTTTTCTTTTATGATAGTATTTTTTCCTTCAAGAATCAACAATCTGGTCATCAAAACTTCAGTTCCAGGAATTTCAGTGGGAAAATCAAAAGGTTCCAAAGAAGCTTGACCTTTTATATTATGTTCAAACACTGGCCCTGCATTAAAATTACTACATTGAAGTGGATGCTGGAACCCACACAAGATTATCAGCAGGAAAGAAATGACACACAGCAGAAGCCCCTGGCTTAGTCCTAAGCACACTGAAAGATGCATGATTAGGGCTCCATTGAGAGGTGTCCAAGTGACAAACAGCAACAGCTTCTACCCTATCTCCATCCTCACCACCCAACAAAACCTTGAAAACCCTGTTCACACTTTGCTGGCTGTGGCAGTAGAAAACTGCATAAGGGTAAGGCATGGTGTGGCAAGCCACCATCTTGGGAGCCGAAATCTCCTTAGGCTCTTCCAAAATAGTGTAGTTCTGGAAATTGGTAGTTGAATTTGTGAGATGGGCTGTGGCCACAACACTGAAAGGGGTGTCCACTCCGAAAACGCCACGTGTGAAGTCAAGCATGGATTCTAGAGAAGTAGCACAGGACTTGATCTCTCCCTTGATGGGTTCAATCTCACAATCCCTGAGAGTGCCTTCCATGGCCTTGGCTTGGGGAGAGTCTTGAGAGAAGGAGAAGAAGTGAAGGAGGTGGAGGAGTTGTTTTGATGAGAAAGGAATTTGATCAGCTTCTTCTCTTGGTAACAAGTGGGGAGATTTTGAAGGGTTGCTTTTGGGAAAATAGATAGCCATGGTTTTTCCCTCCTTTAGATCCTCCAAGGTGAAGAAAATCATAACTGAAGTGTCCATCTGATGATGCATGTGGGATGATCCATGATGAGCATGAGCATGCTCTGTATGTGTTGTTTCATGGCCATCACCATCTTGTGTTTCACTCATCTTCCTGCCTCCAGTTCCTTGAACACACTGCACAATATTTAAGCAGAAACCCAAAAAACAAAAACAAACAGTTAATAGAACTAGAGATTCCTATGCTGCAGCATCATCAAATTTCTCTCAATTAAATGATAAGAGTATGAAGAGTGGGAATAAATTGAAGTTACCATAACAAGAACAAGTAGATGAAGTAAGGGGCTCCAGAGAGCAAGTCCTGAAGCCATGTTTCTTCCCTTGTTAAAAGTCCTTGCCATTTTGTTCATCTGATAATTTTGAAAGAGCCACAAGGATATATAAAGTTCTAATCTTTGACTCCTCTAGACATAGAAAAGCTATTTCTCAAAGAAATTATTTCCCCAGGTATCATTATTATTATTACTTTTTTTTTATTGCAAGTGTAAATTCTGAAGATCCATGCTTTTCAAGTGTGGAGTCTTTGGGCCTCTGGGCCTTTGGGCCTTTTGGGCTTTCCTTGATGAGGTTGCATTTCACTCCAAAACCGAAAGAGAAAAGCAGGGTCGGCATTTTTATTTTTATTTTGAGATAAATCGATCAATTGCATTAAAGATTAGATGTGGGTACAATCTTGAGTGAGAATCGGCATTTATCTACACACAAACAAAATGTCGGCAACCTTCAAGATTTGATTAGATCTTCTCTGCTGTAGATAAAGAAAAATAAAAATGTCGGCAACTCAATTATTTTTAGGATTTTAATTTTACCTTCTTATTTTTCCAACTTGGAATGAGTGATACAAATTTTTTACATTGCAATTGATTTGCTAATCTTGAACTTATAGATTTAAAATTGTATCAAATTTTAGGACGGTCCAAACCATTATATATATACATATATGATATATACAGAGAGCCTTCATTGAGGGATCCCTCAAATAAGTTTATTTGAGTGACACCTTTTTGTGGCCCACTCCACATTGTATTTCACTAATCAAAACCGTCTATTTTGTAGATACTCATTCAAATATCATCTCTACAAAAAAATCACTTGAATCCGATATCATTTGACCACTTAATTAAATTATTGAAATTTTAGTACTTTCTTGAAGCTATGTGTTCTTTGATTTTGTAAGACACAATTGGATATCGAAACGGTTTACGATTTGTTTGATTTTTTGTAAGGATGATCTATGAATGTAGACTTAAAAAATAGTTGGTTTGGATCGTTGAAAAACAATTCGTAAGGAATCTCTCAATAAAAAGGGACCGATATATATTTCCATTTGTGAATTTATTTTGTCATAATATATCATTTTCTTATAATGAAGAACACATATTTTAAAAAAATATTATAAAAAAGAAATCTATATAAGCAGCCATTGATCAAGTATAGGATTGGTGTTAAAAAAATTTGAAGTGCACAATTCTGTTTAAAAGAAAAATAAAGGATCTTGCCCGATGCTAATCACAATAAAAATACGTCCATAATCGATTCATGCAATTCACTTGTCAAATATAGAATGCTTATTTTATTGCATTATTTACAAGTAGAGCCCCATGCATGTGGGAAACGTACGTACATTTTTGTTGGTATATGTCCACATTGAAGTGGATAGTTTTGGATTATTGCCATTAAGAATCAATAGAGGGTCATCTTCCTAATTATTATCAGAAAATTATTGGAGCCCAAGGACGTATGTGGAATCACATCAGACAACACATATAAGTTGACGGGTTGGGGGTTATTCATAACAGAAATTTTTTACATTATGGTTGGACCGTCCTAAAATTTGTTACAGTTTTAGTAGAAAAAGATACTTCGTCAGTGATCCTGATTTCATTTTTAAAGAGCGGTCTAAAAATAGGCGTTTCTAATTATCAAATTACATTGTAAAATAAGAACGACATAAAAGAAAATATAGTAAATTGAGCTTAGACTCATAAAATTCATTTTAAATCACCTACAACCCTTCTCTTTATTTTTCTATTTAAAATACCCAATTTTTTCAAATAATACCCGATGACTAGGATCCAACTAAGAAAGTTACCTAATATAACTTAAAATCTGATTTATTGTATTTTTTGGATTCCAAAACTACCCCTATTTATAAGTTAATGTGTCATGGGGGGGTGTAACTAATGACACACGTTGAATTTGGAAAGATCTCCAAACAGTTGTAATGGATGTAGGAATTAATTTAGAAACTTATTTGAAATTAAATATTAAATTCAACATTAATGTATTAGTAATCTATAGGTGATTAACATTTCAGTTTATTAAATATAAAAATTATGTTGTTTTCGTTTTATGAATTATACGACTAGTAATCTATTTATTATAGTTTTATGAATAATAGTGTACATTCTAATTATGTTGAAAAAGAATTTGATAATTTATTTTTTATTTATTATTTGAAAAAACTTTTTTTTTTTAAATGAACCTATTTTTTCTCTAAATAAAGCACCTATTACTTGTTTTATGAAAAATAATTTGATAATCTTTTTATTGTTTGTTTTATGAAAAAAAAAAATTTAAATGAACCTATTTTTTCTCTCCAAATAATGTACCTATTTTTTTTTCTCTAATAATGTACCTAGTAAAACAATTTACCTAGTATAATGAACCTATTTTCAATTATACAACGTACCTATTTTCTATAATTTACCTAGTAAAATGAACCTGTTTTCAATTGAAAAAATGTGCATAAATTTCAATTATACAACGTACCTATTTTCTATAAATTATTGTGTACATATTTTTAATTTATAAAAAAAAATATATAGAATTTCAATTACAAAGTAACAGACCTAGTTTTTTTTAAAAAAAATTGGTAAATAATATACCTATATTTTTATAGGTATATATTTAGATTTATATTTTTCATATGTACATTATTGGATATGTAATTTACATTTTTTTTTTGGTTTGCAATTTTAGGGGGCGATATGTTAGAGGGAATGGCAACCAAAAGAAATGGGGTGATTGATATGCTATTAATAGGGAGTTTTAATTACAATTATGGAAGTTAATGAAATGTTTGGAATAAATTATAAATAAAATATGAAGTCTAATGACAACGATGTAAAAACATAGGAATATTATGACCTCTTATATCCTACTGGTCATTTAAATTTGAAATTGGGTTTTACACATAGATTTATAGAATGATGGGCATAAGTTAATTTCTATACCTTTTGTGCCTTCTTCAGAGCAGCTTGTAGATATGTTGACCCATGCTGTGTCAAAGCACCGATTTGAAGATTCACTTGACAAGTTGGGCATTACCGATATATATGCACCAACTTGAGGGGGAGTGTTGTCGTGGGTCAAAGTCAACATTCTAATTTGGAATATAAATTGTATTTTATTGTATTATCTAATTTGGGTAGAATTATGAGATTTTGTATATATTTTCTATTTTTACCCATTTTGTATGTGGTATATATATCTCTCCTTGAGAGAAGAATAAACATATCAGTTTAAACCCTAATTACTTTTGAGCTCTCTCTCTATCTCTCTCTCTCCCACCACAGATTGTATTGGTAGGCCTCGGCAGCAATGAGAATTACACGAATAACCTTTGAGGTTTTAAATTATTTCACAAAACCCATTTTCATTAATTTTTGTTTCCAAAGATTAATAAATTTTAAAAAATAAAATAAAATTTTAGCTACAGCTGATACAGCCCAGAATATAGATGCGTCCTTGAATATGTCAAACCTTGAAAATGGTAGTTAGATGAGTAAAAATGTTACCCATTTTGGTGGTGGTTGAGTGTGTCGTACAAGTTAGCTGGATACCTTAATTACAATATTAATTACCTTTGCCCTCCCGCTTTTATCAACACAGCATGCATGGACCCAACATTGACTTGAACCAAGCTATTACCCTCTCTCTATCTCTCTCTCTCTCTCAACCGAAGTTTGTATTGGTAGGCCTCAGCAGTAGTAAGAATTACACGAACAACCTTTGAAGTTTTAAATTGGCTCAACAAAATTCCTTTTCATTGATTTTTTATCTAAAAATTAATGATTTTATTTATAAAAAAAATTCCTTCAAATGACAAGCCCTTAATATTATATTGCAAATACATTCAATAAGGTGAATTTTGTCATTTGCATAAAGTTTCATAGAGTGGTTTCAAATGGGATGGGTTGTGTCTACATGGTTACAGGAGTTTTTTTTAAATACTACATGGATATTTGAAATGTTAAAAAAAAAAAAAAAAAATTGTAGCTACAGCCCATACAGCCCAGAATGTAAATGCGTCCCTTAATATGTCAAGTCTTGAAATTTATGGTTATTTATTAGCGTTGGTTGCGTGTGTCCTACAAGTTAGCTGGAGACCTTAATTACAACATTAATTACCTTGCCACTTGACTGAGTATTTGTACAAATTAAGTTCGTATCCATCAACATCAAGACTGAATTATTAAATATACACGATAAACACATTGCTTGCCTTCCTGCTTTTTATCAACACTGCATGCATGGACCCAACATTGCTTGCCTTCCTGCTATATAAGCCTTGTCTCTTCTGTCTTCTTTTTTGTTTGCATAGTTTCTATTTCTCTCAGGGTCTTTCCTAGCTAGCTACTTCCTACTCTGTTATAGTAGAGTACCGCGGCATTAATTCACCCAACATTGACTTGAAGCAAGCTATTGTTAATATTAGTGCTTGTCCAATATAGATCCCTATATTTTCTATTTCCTAGACATATACCCATCACTCTATAAATCTATGTGTAAAACCCAATTTCAAATGAATCTATTTTTTTAAACCATTTTTTTCTCTAAAATCATTTTCAAATGAATCTATACCCATCAAACCTTATGAAAATTGTGATAAGCCGAGCATTACCCTAGTCATAATGAATATATGTCCATAATCATGCAACTTAGTTTTCACATGTCACATATAAAATGCTTATTGCATTATTGGACGTCCAAAAAGAACAAGAAATTATTTACAAAGTAGAACTCCATGCCTGCATGTGTTAAACATGTTTACATTTTTTTATGGTAAAACTTTGTGGACATTGAGAATCGGTAGAATAATAATCCTAATTATTGGAGCCCAAGAACATACGTCAGAGTCATATGACCAAAAAAATTTACATGTGAGAATTATCATTACTTGTAGTTCAAGTGATTAAGAGTATTTATTTTTACATTTGAAGTCTTAAGTTCAATTCTCTCCTATTCTAATATCGGTTGTTTATAATAATAAAAAATAACACACAAACATGGACTACATACCTATTTAGAAACCTTCCAAAGATCTAGGGCCCATAATCAAAATTTCACCCGAAAAAAAACAGAGTGGTGATTTCCCCACTCCAATTTTATCCACTTACACTTCATTTTATAACTAATAAAAGAGTGTAAGTGGATAAAAGGGAGTGGGGAAATCATTACCAAAAAAAAATATAGGGCCCATAATTGGGTCCTACCTGCCTTCATGCTTTCGTTCTAGTAAATTATCTATAAGTAATGAAGTTGCATATCCTTCAAAAATACAACTACGAAGAACTCTTTTGCATAGCATTCGTAGACATGAAGTCCCTTTGCGCTATCTTAGCTCTTTTCTCTGTTCTTTTGGTAAGTATTTGTATAATAACCTTCTTCCTATTGTTGATGATGAAGTCACAAATTTTTAAAGCCAAGAAGTTGCAAGGTATATAGGACTGACAAGATAAATGCAACCAAAAATCTTATATTATGCTTGCATTAAATTATTCTCTTACTAGACTCTAACTTATGTTGGAATACTGTAAATTTAGATCGCACATTCTAGAAATAATCAACTTTATATTCACATTCTAGCAACATAAACATCTTATATTGCCACACAAGGTAAGAGAACTTTTCTCTTCGTATATATTGTTAAATTGTCATTTTGAAGTGAATTTTTGTCAAATATGTTATCTAAATTAACAGTATAGATTTCAACATGATCCTTTAGAATGCCTTAGAAATTTCTTTTTATTTGTTTTTATTTTCTTTGTCTTGTGGAACAGTTTGCCAAAACTATAGAGTCAAGAAGAGATGTCGGGAAATACTGGAAAAATGTCATGAAAGAGCAACCTATGCCACATGCAATTGAAGGCCTCCTTGTTGATATTTCTGATTCAACACCAAAAGAGAAAGCCGACTGCCATGAAAAAGTGAAAAAACCTTTTGTTGAGGTTGAGGAATTTGAACCCAGACCCAGTCTCACATCCTACCATGATGATGAAACTAAAGCAGAGCTCTCTTCCAAAGACAATGCTGGTCCTAAAGCTAAGCAGTCGTTTGCAGCAAAAGAAAATAAGCAGCTATTTCTGGAAGATTTTGAGCCAAGGCCAAATTTTCTTACATACAATTATTAGGAGGTTGAATTATTGCAATTCTGGTGGTGTTATTGTAAAATATAATAAGCTTTCCGGGCTTATACATAGCTTTTAAGCTTCTATGTACTATAAAAAAAAGTCATTGGCTCTAAGAGAAAGTCTCTGTTTTTATGTCTGTTTTGTGTACGTAGTTAAGTCATAAATGTAATTTTCAATTCTAAGTTAATAAAAGGAATGCTTTGGCCACCATGAATGTGTTTTTGGCAGTAGCCTCTACTTTTGTTGTCATGTATTTGTAGCGTTAAACTTTAAGAATAATAAATAGGAAACTGCAAAGAAATTTATTTATTTATAGTCGTCATACTAAAAGATGCAATTTATTTATTTATTTAACTGTAGCTAGTTAGGGCCCCTCATAAGCACTTTTATTTAAAGAACGTAGAATTTTTTGTTAAAAATTCAAATTTTTTATTGTACTTCTTCAAAAAGCGTTTGCTAGATCTGCCGTTGATTTCCTCTTATAATCAAAACAAATACCCTAATTTTACCTTATTGCGATTTGTACCATAATATTTTATTATATTCATCATCATTGTCCTTCTTGTGCAGAAGCATCAACAAAGCAGCGTGCTGGATAGTGAGTGCAAGCAAATAAGAATAAGCTAAAGACAAAGAAAGCAAACCAAATAACAATCAGAACACCAAGATTTATACTGGTTCGGTTTTGTAGGCCTACGTCCAGTTTGAAGATGACTAAGCAATTCACTATATTCAAAAGAAAGCATAAAAACTGTTTGTCACTCAAGAAACTCTTAAGTCTCAAATACATCCAAGCTCACACACTCAAATAATAGAAATAGAAACCAAAACTAATACAATATGTATGTAGAAGCCAGAACAATTTGAGAGAATGTCTCCCTTTGTCGTTGGGCCTTCTTGCTCTTCTCCTCTTCCTCACAAGAGGTGTAGCTGCTCGATGATATCTTCCAAAGTTCTCAACCACAATAATAATAAATTCCAATGGTGCTACAACCAATACAAAAGTGTGCCCAACAAGCCATTAATTCTTGGCCATCATATTACTCAAGTGGCTTGTTCAATAATCCAAGTTCAGTGGCTGATAACAGCCCAAGACACCAAGTCACGTGGCCAACTAAAAGGTCACACACGAGGGCCAAAGTTTCCATCCACTTTGTCTTGAGACGAAATCTCCAAAAACTCCAGGGCCAATTTGTCATGAGATCAAATTTCCAGAAACTTTTTTTTGGTCGAAACACACTTTCAATTACGAAAGGTAAAGAGAGGGCCCAATACAACCAAAAATCACACCAGGCAAAGCTAAGGCCCGAGTTAACAACTTAAACACCCCAGGGGGCAAAAGAAGGAGGCACACAAACCTACCACTCCAGACTGAAACCAAAAAAGACCAACAAAGGTCACGAACCAGCTAGGAAAAACAACCTAGGACGCCGCCTCAGAAGACGAGCGTCAGCACCTAACTGGCCAAACGAAAGACAAGTTTTGTGGAGGACTGGGAAGGCCATCACTTTGTAGAACAAACACCAGGGAGGATGGGGGTCCATTGAGCCAGACTTCATCGCACATTCTCTGCTTTGCTACATGAGCTGCAGTATCTGCTGCTTTGTTGGCTCTCCTCGGAATCCACTTCCAAGAGCAAGTACCAAATCGTCTACTCTTTTCCTTTATTGCTGCAAGGATTGGGTAGATTGTCCATATGCCACGACATATATTCCCTTTTATGCTTTGAATCAGATTCACACTCTAAGTGGATGTTGCCCAACTCTGAGGCGACCTCCAGACCATTTAAGGCTGCATGGGCTTCAGCTTCAATAGGAGAAGAGGCTAGTCTAACCATTCCAGCTCCTCGAACGAACTTGCCATTTTTATCCCGAATGACAGCTCCTAACCCAGCAGATAAAGAATCTTTATCCCAAGCCGCATCCACGTTTAGCTTTAGAGCAGAGTGAGGGGGAGGGAGCCATCTCTGGACATAGTTGTCCACATGAGGGTTTGTCTCTTCTATACCAATACCATTTGAATTTGCAACCTCCAACATCTCCAAAGCAAAACGTCTGGCCCAAACAATGGAAAGCTTTGGACAAACTTTGCCATCAAAAACAAAATCACATCTGCTCCTCCACAAACTCCAACAAATTAGGCTGATTTGGACCAAAATCCCAATAGAAAAAGATTTATCCACCATAGGCGTCACTCCGAGTAACCACTCATCAAAGGTAGTAATACTTTGTAAGTTCACTCTGTAGTTTAGCGAACTCCCAAACCAAACAGTTGCTATCCAACTACACTGCAGCAGTAAGTGTTCCACAGATTTCGAAGCTTCTTCACAAATCGGGCACAAAGGGGAGGATATCAGATGTCTACGGAAAAGTGGGGAGACAACCTTTGATCAGACGCCACATAATTTTTTTTATTTTTGGAAGCAAAGGGGAGCACCAAATTAACTTCCACACCTTCTTATCAACCAAGTGAGACCTCGATGCTTGCTGACTTCTTTGAGTGGTACGGTGGCAAGGGTGAATCATATTATATCCAGATTTGACAGAATAGCTACCAGCCTTATTAAAGGGCCGAACCAACCTGTCAGATTCGCTACCTCCACCGATAGGCATGGCTTCTATCCTTTGAGCATCCTGATCAAAAATATTTACATGGAGATTCGATAAGTCCCATTTTTTTGAGATGAGATTTATTAAATCAGACACAAAATCATTAGCATTCACAGGGTTATCATTTATAGGATGTAGTAAACCATCAGGTGACACAGGGAACCACTTGTCTGTCCAAAGTCTGACTCTTGTGCCATCTAGAATCAGCCAATGAGAACCCCTTACTATCACATCTCTGCCCTCCAAAATGCTGGCCCACGCCCAAGAAGCACGAGCACCTTTGCTGGCTTGGAGAAAATTGCTGGAAGGGAAGTATCTACTTTTCATGATTCGGGTCCAGAAAGCATTTGGCTCAGTAATCAATCTCCAGCTCTGCTTAGCAAGTAAAGCCAAATTGAAGTCATGCAAGTTATGGAAACCCATACCACCCTCCATTTTTGTCATTCCCAGCTCCGCCCAGCAAATCCAGTGGATTTTATCATTTCCTTCATGTACCCCCCACCAGAATTTAGCAAGCATCCCATCCAACTCTTTGCAAAGGCCACTTGGGAAGAGGAAAACAGACATGGGATACGTGGGGATTTCTTGAGCCACAGCTTTAATAAGGATTTCCCGACCAGCCTGAGTAAGGAGTTTTTGCTTCCAGCGCCCCTCCACTTTGCTTAAAATTCTTTCTTTAACATAATTCAGCGTCTCTTGCTTGGATCTTCCCCACATGGTTGGTAAACCCATATACTTCCCCGGGTTATCAGTAGTGCAAACATGCAATATTTGCCCAACTTTCTCCCTGAGCTGCTGAGGAGTGTTTTGACTGAAATAGAATGGCAATACGATGGCAATACAAATGCAATAGGGGAGCAATACAAAAACTCCACATTCCCACTATAATTTCATTCCACATTCCCACTATATATTCATAATCTACAACATATTACAAAAAGGACACAACGCCCTTAATGGAATCACATTTTACACTCCTACATCATCAAAATACCCTCAAGCAAGGAATGGGCGGAGAGGCTTCTGTAAAAGTTGAGGATGTAAAAGATGTTGTTGACTTGAAGGAAATGGAGTAACAATTTCACAGCAATCTTTTAAAGAAAGAATGAGATTGACAATGATTATGGTTCCAAAACAATACCAGGCATTAAATTAACACATAAATGTTGAGAAAAATATGAAGAGCAGAGAGAGAGAGAGAGAGATCGTAAATAATACTTCAGCCAAGAATAATCTCAACTCCTACACAAATCACAAGCAGATAAAGAAAAATGATATCAACATATATTCCTATTAAATTACAGTAACATATCAATAAAACACAAAAAAAAATCAATATAACAACAATACCATAGCAATACAAAAGCAATACCACTACAATACAACCGCAATAAAATCACAATACGATTGCAAATAGCAAATCAACAATGCTACCTCACTATGATATAATCATAACAAGTTCATAGAAAATCACAATACCAATTGCAAGAATTAATCGACAAAGAACAAACACATTTGTTGTTTCAGACAAACAAAATCAATCCCAATACTTCACTTTCTACACAAAATACAGACGAAATCAATCACAATTCCAATTTCAGTAATCAAATTCAATTTAACATCAAAACTTACATATTCCCAACAATTCATTTTCTGCAAAAGTTGTTCTTGAAGAGGGCATGTAAACCCTAACTTCAAAACCCCCCAAAATTGGACCAAAATGCTCAAACAATGGCCACCTAATGCCAAGACATGCTCTCATATTCAGAAAAGATGGTTTTGTTTGGGTTTGTTTAGGTTGCAAAAAGGATTCGAAGAGAGATGAAGTTTGGGTTTGGATTTGGGTTGAGAAGAAAACAGAGAGTAAGAGGATGAACTGGGTTTTGAGGGCAAAGCTGTGGGTTTTGTAGGTTGTTCTTGATATTCTTCTTCGTGAGAAGAGGTGTAGTTAGCTAGAGAGAGAGAGAGAGAGAGAGAGAGAGAGAGAGAGAGAACCATGAGAGAGAGCTGAAAGAGAAACCAAAATACATACCAAAAGTGTTAGCTTGGAGATAAGTGGGCAATAAGTATGTATTTATAGATGGTAGTTACAAAATTTTTAGGGAGGGATGGTATTTCCACTTAAAACTAACAAACGGGTGGCATTTAAGGCTATTTCCCTTAATTCTTGGCCATCATATTGCTCAAGTGGCTTCTTCAATAATCCAAGTTCAGTGGCTGATAACAGCCCAAGACACCAAGTGACGTGGCCAACTAAAACGTCACACACGAGGGCCTAAGTTTCTATCCACTTTGTCTTGAGACGAAATCTCCAAAAACTCCAGGCCCAATTTGTCATGAGATCAAATTTCCAGAAACTTTCACATGCTCAATTTGAGCCAAAAATTAACAATTTCCACCTTGGATCAAATTGTACCAAGCGTTCGAAATATTACTTCTAACTGTCGCCTCCCAATCACCAATCAAGTGTAAGCATGCTTAAACTTGAGCAAATTAACTGACTTGGTCAACATATCTGCAGCATTATCAGTTGTCCCAATTTTCTGAAGAATAATAAATCCTTCATCAACAACCTCACAAATAAAATGAAACGTCATATAAATATGGTTCGTCCATACATGATGAATTTGATTCTTTGCTAAATGAATAGCACTTTGGCTGTCACAATGAACGCCCACATGGTCCTATAGAACCCCCAAGTCATCTAGCAACCCCTAAAGCCAAATAGCTTCATTAATACAGTATATTGTACCACGACATCACACAAGCTATTTGTTTTCTTTTTTGTAATCATCAAAACGATATTAGGAAAAAGGTGAATACGATCATTATGAAAAGAGAGGAATCAAATAGATAATTGTAAGAGTAAATGTTTATAATCACTTGAGTTACAATCATCCGTGTTTGTAGGAATCAAACTTTTATTTTTATTGAAGAATGAATCGAACTTAAGACTAAATATGATCTTAATATTCGGACCATAAGAGTAAATATGATGTTAATTACTTGAGCTAAGAGTGATCTTAATCACTTGAGCTACAAAGTGATCTTAATCACTTGAGCTATATACTGTATACTGATACAGAACAGATAGAACTCAACTCAAATTGCTCACCAAGGTTTCTGGTGCCTCATGCATTAGAAATTTAGATCTCAAATTACTCACTAAGGTTTCTGTTACTTCATGCATAGAAGTTTTTTTAAGTCGTTTCATATTCCATTAAGGAATCTTTGTCTATTTTCAAAATTGTACTTTTACCTTGTGACATAAAAATTTATAGCATAATCAGACAGATATTTTGCAGCCTCTTGTAAACCTGTTTGGTTGATTCATAATCTTTTATTCTGTCTCTTTTTCTTTTATGATAGTATTTTTTCTTCAAGAATCAACAATCTGGTCATCAAAACTTCAATTCCAGGAATTTCAGTGGGAAAATCAAAAGGTTCCAAAGAAGCTTGACCTTTTATATTATGTTCAGACACTGGCCCTGCATTAAAATTACTACATTGAAGTGGATAATGGAACCCACACAAGATTATCAGCAGGAAAGAAATGACACACAGCAGAAGCCCCTGGCTTAGTCCTAAGCACACTGAAAGATACATGATTAGGGCTCCATTGAGAGGTGTCCAAGTGACAAACAGCAACAGCTTCTACCCTATCTCCATCCTCACCACCCAACAAAACCTTGAAAACCCTGTTCACACTTTGCTGGCTGTGGCAGTAGAAAACTGCATAAGGGTAAGGCATGGTGTGGCAAGCCACCATCTTGGGAGCCGAAATCTCCTTAGGTTCTTCCAAAATAGTGTAGTTCTGGAAATTGGTAGTTGAATTTGCGAGATGGGTTGTGGCCACAACACTGAAAGGGGTGTCCACTCCGAAGACGGCACGTGTGAAGTCAAGCATGGATTCTAGGGAAGTAGCACAGGACTTGATCTCTCCCTTGATGGGTTCAATCTCACACTCCCTGAGAGTGTCTTTCATGGCCTTGGCTTGGGTAGAGTCTTGAGAGAAGGAGAAGAAGTGAAGGAGATGGAGGAGTTGTTTTGATGAGAAAGGAATTTGATCAGCTTCTTCTCTTGGTAACAAGTGGGGAGATTTTGAAGGGTTTCTTTTGGGAAAATAGACAGCCATGGTTTTTCCCTCCTTTAGATCCTCCAAGGTGAAGAAAATCATAACTGAAGGGTCCATGTGATGATGCATGTGGGATGATGGATGATGAGCATGAGCATGCTCTGTATGGGTTGTTTCATGGCCATCACCATCTTGTGTTTCACTCATCTTCCTGCCTCCAGTTCCTTGAACACACTGCACAATATTTAAGCGGAAACCAAAAAAAAAAACTAACAGTTATTAGAACTAGAGATTCCTATGCTGCAGCATCATCAAATTTCTCTCAATTAAATGATAAGAATATGAAGAGTGGGAATAAATTTAAGTTACCAAAACAAGAACAAGTAGATGAAGTAAGGGGCTCCAGAAAGCAAGTTCTGAAGGCATGTTTCTTCCCTTGTTAAGAGTCCTTGCCATTTTGTTCATCTGGTAATTTTGAAAGAGCCACAAGGATATATAAAGTTCAAAGCTTTGACTATCTACACATGCAAAAGCTATTTCTCCAAGAAATTATTTCCCTAGGAAAAGCTAAACTTTAAACCAAGGAGCCAAAAGCTCATTTACTGACCAAAGGTGAGCAGCTGTAGCTCTATAATGCATCTTTTGACTTGCAGGTGTTGGGCCTATTGGCCATCCACTTGTTCTTGTCTCTTTAGTTTGTCTTGTTATCATTATTATTATTATTATTATTATTGTTTTTATTATTGCAAGTGTAGATTCTGAAGATGCATGCTTTTCATGTGTGGGGTCCTTGGGCCTTTGGGCTTTTGGGCCTTTTGGGCTTTCCTTGATGACTTTGCATTTCCCTCCAAAACCAAAAGAGACAAACAGGGTCGGCAGCTAGAGGCACCAACTTTGGGCACCACCTTGGGCACCAACTCTCTAATAGAGGTGGATCCCGCCAATACAACGGGTCCCACGCTCTATTATAAAGTTGGTGCTCAAGGTGGTGCCCAAAGTTGATGCCTCTAGCATTTTCCTTTATCTACTCACAAACAAAATGTCACCAACCTTCAAGATTTGATTGGATCTTCTTTACTGTAGATAAAGATAAATAATAATATAACCCACTTGAATAACTCAATTAATTTTAGGATTTTAATTTTACCTTCTTATTTTTCCAACATGGAAGTGATTCAAATGTTTTTTACATTGCAAGTAATTGATTTGCTAATCTTGAACTTATAGATTTAAAATTGTAACAAATTTTAGGACGGTCCAACCATTATATATATATTCATACAGAGAGCTTCCATTGAGGGATCCCTTATTTGAGGGACACCCTTTTAGGGCCCACTCCACATTGTATTTCACTAATCAAAACCGTCTATTCTGTAGATATTCATTTCAAGATCATCTTTACAAAAAATCACTTGAATCCAATAGCATTTGACCACTGAATTAAATTATTGAAATTTTAGTACTTTCTTGAAGCAATGTGTTCATTGATTTTGTAAGACACAATTGGATATCGAAACAGTTTCCAATTTGTCTAATTTTTGCAAGGATGATTTATGAATGTAGACTTAAAAAATAGATGATTTGGATCGTTGAAAAACAATTCGTAAGGAATCCCTCAATAAAAAGGGACTAATATATATATTTCCATTTGTGAATTTTTTCGTCATAATATGTCATTTTCTTATAATGAAGAACACATATAAAAAAAAATTATAAAAAAGAAATCTATATAAGCAGCCATTGATGAAGTATAGGATTGGTGTAAAAAAATTTGAAGTACACAATTCTGTTTAAAAGAAAAAGAAAGAAAATAAGCTCTAGTTATAGTATTTCCACAATTATTTCTTTAATTAAATTAATTTTCTAAATCATCATTCAACAATCATTCCTACAAAATAAAAAATTTCAACCAAACTTAAATCGGTTAGTCATTTAATTAAAGCATGATAATTCATTGTTTCATCAAAATATTAAATTTGTCTATTTATTCGATAGCAATTAAATGACTAAACAATTTTCGCTTTCATTTATATTTTTGGAATTTAAACGGTGGCCTAAGAAATAGAAGATTCTGATTATCAAACTACAATGGTACAATGTAAGAGTTATGACAGGATAAACAGACCAAATCCTTTGTGAACAATGACCCTCAAAGGATCTTACCCATGCATCTGCTAATCACAACGAAAATATGTCCATAATCATGCAAGTCACTTGTCAAATATAGAATGCTTATTTTATTGCATTATTGGAGGTCCCAAAAGAAACTAGAAATTATTTACAAGTAGAGCCCCATGCATCTGTGAAACGTATGAACATTTTTGTTGGTATATGTCGACATTGAAGCGGATAGTTTTGGATTATTGCCATTAAGAATAAATAGAGGGTCATCTTCCCAATTATTATTAGAAAATTATTGGAGCCCAGGAACATACGTGGAATCACATCACTTAGATTTATTAGTAGAAAGAAAACATATCTATTTTAGAAATCTTCCAAAAATATAGGGCCCATATTTAGATACGCCCTTGATCTCTTCTAAATATAATAATCAAACTGTGAAATATTAGTAGACGATCTTTACTTGAGCTCATAGATATAAAATTGTAGTTATATTTGTAATTTTGGGCAATGTATTTCATGTTTGATTTGCTCTAGGGGAGTGTGATTGTTACATTAAAATGTATTCGCTCTTTTAGGGCTATATTAGTGGAGATACAAGCCGTGCGATACTGCCGGTGTATCCTCCTATATATGGATTAATCATTGCGGTTACTGTGTATCCATCTTTGTATTAACCATTTATGATTATTTGGTCTTTGTGTCCAAATATTGAATACTATTATCGCTGATTTTAAATAATAATAAAAACTGTAACAAATTTTAGGATGGTCCAACCATCATATTTTCATTTGAGGTTTTTTTCGTTATAATTTCTCATTTGCTTAAAATTTAGGAAGTAAATCAGACAACACATATAAGTTGACGGGTTGGGGGTCATTCATAATTGAAATTTTTTGTATTATGGTTGGACCGTCCTAAAATTTGTTACAATTTTAGTAAAAAAAAGATATTTCGTCCTAAAATTTCAATTGTGAATATCTTCTTTTTTCATTTTTTAAAAGCGGTCTAATAGGCGTTTTCGATTATCAAATTACATTGTAGAATACGAACGACATAAAAGAAAATAAAAGAAAAAGATAATTACCTCATAAAACATTATAATATGAGTAATCGTACAACGTAAGAGTTATTTATGATTGGATTAGTAGACCAAATCCTTTGTCAACAACGACCCGCGGAGAATCTTATCCGATATTAGTCATAATGAATATATGTCCATAATCATGCAACTTAGTTTTCACTTGTCACATATAAAATGCTTATTGCATGCATTATTGGGCGTCCAAAAGGAAAAAGAAATTATTTCATGCATGTGTTGAACATGTTTACATTTTTTTATGGTAAAGCTATGTGGACATTGAAATGGATGTTTTGGATTAATGCCATTAAGAATCGGTTGAGAATAATAATCCTAATTATCTGGAAAAGCCTCGTTGATCTAATTATTGGACCCCAAGAACATTTGTCGAGTCATATCGTATGCACAAATTTATGTGTGAGACTTATCACTGCTTATAGCTCAAGTGATTAAGAGTATTTACTTCTATATTTGAGATCCTAAGTTTAATTATCTCCTATCTTAATATCGTTGTATTATAAAAAAAAAATAAAAAAAATAAACAAGGGCAGAGCTAGAATTTTATATTTGAGGGCGCCAAAATGCTAAACACAAAAAGTTTAGTTGTATATTTTTTTAACACACAAACATGGGCTACATAGAAAAACATATCTATTTAGAAACCCTCCAAAGATCTAGGGCCCATAATTAGATTCGCCCCAGAATTGTTCCAAGTATTATTATCAAAATTTCACAAAAAATAAATAAATAAATAAAGGGCCATAATTGGGTCCTACCGGCCTTGATGCTTTCGTTCTAGTAAATTATCTATGAGTAGTGAGGTTACATATCCTTCAAAAATACAAAATACAACAACAAAGAACTCTTTTGTATAGTATTTGTAGACATGAGGTCCCTTTGTGCTATCTTAGCTCTTTTCTCTCTTATTTTGGTAAGTATTTGTATAATACCCTTTCTTCCTATTGTTGCTTATGAAGTCACCAAATTTTAAAGCCAAGAAGAGTTGCTAGATATATATATAGGACTGACAAGACAAATGCAACCAAAAATCTTATTTTACGCTTGCATGAAAATATTCTCGTATTAGACTCTAACTTATGTTGTCATACTGTAAACTAGACCGCACATTCTAGAAATAATCAACTTGATTAATGGTTTGTATTCACATTCTAGCAACATAAACATCTTATATTGCCACACAGGGTAAGAGAACACTTCTCTTCGTATGTCATATTATATTGTCAAATTGTCAATTTAAAGTGAATTTTTGTCAAATATGTGATTAAATTGACAGTATAGATTTCAACATGATCATTTAGAATGCCTTAGAAATTTCTTTTTATTTCCTTTTATTTTCTTTGTCTTGTGGAGCAGTTTGCCAAAACTACAGAGTCAAGAAGAGATGTCGGGAAATACTGGAAAAATGTCATGAAAGAGCAACCTATGCCACAGGCAATTGAAGGCCTCCTTGTTGATATTTCTGATTCAACACCATGAAAAAGTGAAAAAACCTTTTGTTGAGGTTGAGGCTGAGGTTGAGGAATTTGAACCCAGACCCAATGTCTCATCCTACAATGATGATATGAAACTAAAGCAGAGCTCTCTTCCAAAGACAATGCTGATCCTAAAGCCAAGCAATCATTTGCAGCAAAAGAAGATAAGCAGCCATTTGAGGAAGATTTTGAGCCAAGGCCAAATGTTTCGGTTTACAATGACTAAGAGGTTGAATTATTGCAATTCTGGTGGTGTTATTGTAAAATATAATAAGCTTGCTGAGCTTGTACGTAGCTTCTAAGCTTCTATGTACTGAAAAAAAGCCATTGGCTCTGAGAGAAAGTTTCTATTTTATGTACGTAGCTAGGTCATGAATGTAATTTTCAATTCTAAGTTAATAAAAGGAAGGGCTTGTCCGATATAGGTCCCTACAATTTCTATTTCCTAGACATATTCCCATCATTCTATAAATCTATGTGTAAAACCCAATTTCAAACTTAAATGACCAGTATGATATAATATGTCATAGTATTCCTATGTTTTTACATCTTTGCCATCAAACTTCATATTCTATTTAAGGAAAATTAGGTATTAGACATAGATAACTTTACTTATTAGTATTTAAGACATTTGATATTTTGGTTTGGGTTTTAATACCTAGAAAAGAATTGTTATTTTGGATTAGGCCAAAGAGGAAGACCAGATTTGTTGACCCACCTTGCATTAGTCATTAAAAAGACAATTATACCCTTTTCATTTAAAAACCTAACCCAAATTCGTTAGTTTCTCAGATCTCTCTCTCTCTCTCTCTCTCTCTCTCTCTCTCTCTCTCTCTCTCTCCGCGTCTTCTCCCTTTTTCCTCCCCTGTGTTTCGACCGACACCGACAAAACCCCCCAGCCACTGTCACGTCGGCCACCCAGCCACCGGATCGGTCAAGTTTTGACCGGCGTTGTACCCCAAGCCAGCTCCGACCTTCCTTCTACCTCTGCTGCTGCTGTTTTGCCGGAAAACCCCGATTTTGATCGGATTTTTACTCGGTTTTCCAATCCCTCGATCTCTCTCCTCCGGCCTTCATTGGGTTGCTTCAGTCCGTCATTGATGATTTGAAGAAGCCCGACTATGTTGAGAGAGTTGAAATCAAGCAGTTTTCGTTGGGGGATGAGCCCTTGTCTGTTAGGAATGTTGAGCGGAGGACGTCCCGTTGTGTCAATGATCTCCAGTGAGTTAACGTTTCAAATTCAATCGTGCATGTCTTTTGTTTGATTTGGTTGCTTATTGTCTCTACTTTCTTTTTCTGTTTATGCAATATCTTCTATACGTAATTTGACATTGGATGTTATAATTGATCTTCTATATGGAAACTCTCCGTCCAGATAATTGATCTGCATAAGAATATTTCGTTCTGTTAACTGTAAAAAAAAACAGTCTCGTGTGAGCAAAAGAGATTGCCATTAGGATAGATCATTATGAAAATGTTTTGCACGTTTTTATCAAAATTCTTGGGTGATCTGGGAGCTTATTTGTGATAATAACTTTCTATTCTAACTCAATATTCCATTGAACTGATGCTATATCCCTTTATTTCATTTAGGTACCAAATAGGCCTACGTTATACTGGTGGTGCTCATATGCTGTTAATGCTCACACTAAAATTTAGAATTATTCCCATTTTTGTGCCAGTTGGTGTTCGAGATTTTGATATTGATGGAGAGCTTTGGGTCAAACTGCGACTAATACCGACAGAGCCTTGGGTGGGAGCTGTTTCTTGGGCTTTTGTTTCACTTCCCAAGATCAAATTTGAATTGTCACCCTTCCGCTTGTTCAATTTAATGGGTATGTCATATTTTCAAGACCATGTTTCTGTTTTCTAACATACTATAGCTTATGTTTGGTAGGAAGGATAGAAAATGGGTAATCATGGTAAGGGAAGGGAGGGGTACTGATGATCCTTTGTGCTATTTGGTTGAGGGAGAATTGGAGGGAGGAGACATCACATAAATTTATGATGTTGCCAAACAACATGAACTAATGAAGAAACAAGGAAATATTATCTGTCAAACCATGGGTATTCTGTTGCTTTTTTGAAAGTAAGCACCACATGAAAGAAAATAAAAAGACAACCCACGCTTATGAGAATAGTTCTAAGGAACGTGCTGCAAAACATCAAAAGATGTAAAGAAGCTCAAATGTACTAATCATACCGTCAACAAGCTAAACACATTGAAGATTGTTTTATTTAATATTAATTGCATATTTCTACTACAAAAGGCTAAATCATTTTATGTTGAAGATACTGATAATTTTTTCCTTCTCTCTGCTTTTCTTTGCATGTATTGGGCAAATTCAGCAATTCATGTTCTTTCAATGTAAGTGAATTTCATCACCCTCAGCTAGCCATTATTTATTGTTTCTCTCTCTCTGGCGATGCTAGACTGCAGAAAATGGAAACTGCAATGCAGAAAACGGAATGTGCAATGCAAAAAACAGAAACATGAATAACCTATTTTACATTCTAGGTGGTTTTCAGTCTGATTCCCTCTCTCCCAACATGTTTTGAATAAAAAAAACTATTGTTTTGTTTTGTTTAACTTTAGAGCTGAGCATTTTTGCCCAGGCTCAGCATTTCAGTTTCTATTTTTGTATTGCAGTTTCTATTTCTGCATCGCAGTTTCTGTTTCTGCATTGCAGTTTCTGTTTCTGCATCGCAGTTTCCATTTTAGTACTTTCATCTTGGTTCCTCCATTTTGCTTCTATAAATTTTATTTTATTTATATATATATATAATTGATATCTACATTGTATTTTTGTTGCAGTTTCTGACTTTAATTTGCATTTGTTGAAGGAATACTTTCCCCTGACATTCACCAATGGCTCTCTCCTCAGTCCCCATCAGGTGGTTTGATGTAGAAACGTAAACACATCAGTTAAAATTATGTAAACGATCAAGCTTGAACATTAAAACTTATAACATGTTGAATTAATGTCTTGGAACTAAACTGCCTGTTCACCTTCTAAGTCTGAGTTAATCGTATTATGTTTTCTGTTTCTGTTGTGTGCAGGTGTGGATATGATCAAAAGTATTTTGGTCCGGTCACACCTGCCACTGCTGGAGTCATTGGCCTTGGTAATGGAAAAGTCAGTATTGTGTCTATTTTACATTCTAGGTGGTTTTCAGTCTGATTCCTTCTCTCCCAACATGTTTTGAATAAAAAAAAACTATTGTTTTGTTTTGTTTAACTTTAGAGCTGAGCATTTTTGCCCAGGCTCAGCATTTCAGTGTCTATTTTTGTATTGCAGTTTCTCTTGTTTAACTTTAGAGCTGAGCATTTTTGCCCAGGCTCAGCATTTCAGTATCTATTTTTGTATTGCAGTTTCTGTTTCTGCATCGCAGTTTCTGTTTCTGCATCGCAGTTTCTATTTCTGCATCGCAGTTTCTGTTTCTGCATCGCAGTTTCCATTTTAGTACTTTCATCTTGGTTCCTCCATTTTGCTTCTATAAATTTTATTTTATTTATATATATATAATTGATATCTACATTGTATTTTTGTTTCAGTTTCTGCTTTTATTTGCAGTTTTTATGTGAATATGTGGTGAAATGATTTTTTTTTAATTTTTAAAACCGTTGATTGTTTATATAAATATTGTATAATTGAATAAATATTACAAAATCAAGTTTGGTGTAGTGGTTTGTGAGTGAGCCCTCTTCCTTTGAGGGTCAAGGTTCGAGTCCCTTTAATGACACAAAATCTTCTTTTTTTTTAAAAAGTGAATAAGGGGCAATGGCGGTTGGTCGGAGGTGGCCGGCGGCGGCTGGTCGAAGGTGGCCGACGGCGGCTGGTCGGAAGTGGTCGGCGGCGGCTGGTCGAAGGTGGTCGGCGGCGGCTGGTCGGAGGTGGTCGGTGGCGGCTGGTCGGAGGTGGTCGGCGGCGGTTGGTCGGAGGTGGCCGGCGGTTGGTCGGAGGTGGCCGGCGGCGGTTGGTCGGAGGTGGCTGGCGGTGGCGGTTGGCCGGCGGTGGTGGTTGGCCGGCGGTGGTGGTTGGCTGGATGTGGACATGTGGCATAGTATGCTTGCCTTAGAAGGAATGGCATTGTGTGTAATTTTGATATTTTTTAATGATATTTTTGTAAAATTGGGTACTCATTTTGGTCTTTGGCCTTATGCTAATTAGATGAAATTGTATTTCTTTCTACTAAATTAGTAAACTATATTATGGTTTAAAACTAAAGCTTCCTATTTATAACTTATTCCAAGCATTTCATTAACTGTCATAATTGTAATTAAAACTCCCTATTAATAGCATAGCAATCACCCCATTTCTTTTGGTTGCCATTCCCTCCAACTTATCGCCCCCTAAAATTGCAAACAAAAAAGAAAATGTAAATTAAATATGAAAAATATAAATATAAACATATATGTATTAAAAAAAAAAAAAAAACTAACAAAAATAGGTCAATTACTTTGTAATTGAAATTTCCGTACATTTTTCATAAATTAAAAATAGCTACACAATAATTTATAGAAAATAGGTATGTCGTATAATTGAAATTTATGCACATTTTTTATAAATTAAAAATAGGTACATTATTTAGAAGAAAAAAATAAGTACATTATATTAGGTAAATTGTTTTACTAGGTATACATTATTAGAGAAAAAAAATAGGTACATTATTTAGAGAAAAAAAATAGATACAAAATTTAGCAAAAAAATAGGTTCATTATACTAGGTAAATTGTTTTACTAGGTACATTATTAGAGGAAAAAAAAAAGGTTCATTTAAAAAAAAAATTGTTTTCATAAACCAAACAATAAAAAGATGATCAAATTATTTTTCATAAAACAAGTAATAGGTACTTTATTTAGAGGGAAAAAATAGGTACTTTATTTAGAGAAAAAATTGGTTTATTAAAAAAATGATTTACAAAAAAAATAATAAATAGATTATCAAATTATTTTTCAACATAATTAGAATGTACACATAAAACTATAATAAAATAGAATACTAGTCGTATAATTCATAAAAGGAAAACAACATTAATTCCTTAATTTAATATTGAATTTAAATGACTAATAAGTTAAATAGATTACTAGTCGTAATTCATAAAAGGAAAACAACATTAATTCAAAAATAGATTACTAGTCGTAAAATAGATTACTAATACTTTAATATGGAATTTAATATTTAATTTCAAATAAGTTTCTAAATTAATTCCTACATCCATTACAACTATTTGGATATCTTTCTAAATTCAACGTGTGTCATTAGTTACACCCCCTCATAACATATTAACTTATAAATAGGGGTAGTTTTGGAATCCAAAAAAAACAATAAATCAGATTTTAAGTTATATTAGGTAACTTGCTTAGTCGGATCCTAGTCATCGGGTATTATTTGAAAAAATTGGGTATTTTAAATAGAAAACTAAAGAAAAGGGTTGTAGGTGATTTAAAATGAATTTTATGGGTCTAAGCTCAATTTACTATAAAAGGAATGCTTTGGCCACCATGAATGTGGTTTTGGCAATAGTCTCTCCTTTCGTTGTCATGTATTTGTACGTAGCAATTAGATGACTAAACAATTTCCACTTTCGTTTATATTTTTGGAGTTTTAAAGGTGGCCTAAAAGATAGAAGATTCTGGTTATCAAACTACACAACGTACGTAAGAGTTACGATATGATAAACCACTACTACAAAAAACGAAATAGACGACGGTAATCCACCGTCGTGTATCATGGTTTACAACCGACGAGAAATCGACCGCCGTCTTTTCATACATGAAATAACGACGGCAAATAACCGACGTGGTTAATATAGTACACGTCAGTATACCATTAAAACCGACGTAGATTTCATACATAAAACCTTAAAAAGAGACCTTTCAACTATAATAGACGACGGTTTTAGTAAAACACAGACGTTTAAATAATGTTAAATGTCAAAAACAACTACAAAACCGACGTAAATATGATTATCAACGTCACTAATTAAACAAAAACCGACGTGTTAAACTTAGAAACCGTCGTGGTTAATAAATACTACGTTCACTAAATGAAAAAACTGACGTCTAAAACATATAACATGGCATATATTTACTTGAACTGACGTAAAAACAACAATAACCACGACTCTTTATATCAATACAGATGTTGAAAATGATTTTGACGGCTTGAACACAAAACAAACGACGTGGTTAATATATTACACGTCATAAAAAAACTAAAACCGACGTCGAGTTGGTACATAAAGCATAAAAAGAGACCTTTCGACTATAATAGACGACGGTTTTAGTAAAACACATACGTTTAAATAATTTTAAATGTCAAAAACAACTATAAAACCGACGTAAATAGTTTTATCAACGTCTCTAAATCAAACAAAACCGACGTGTCAAACTTAGAAACCGCCGTGGTTAATAAATACTACGTTCACTAAACAAAAAAACAGACGTCTAAAACATATAACATGGCATATATTTACTTCAACTGACGTAAAAACAATAATAACCACGGCCCTTTATATCACCACAGACGTTGAAAATGATTTTGACGGCTTGAACACAAAAAAACGACGTGGTTAATATATTACACGTCATAAAAAAAACTAAAACCGACGTCGATTTGATAAATAAAAGCATAAAAAAAGACCTTTCGACTATAATAGGCGACGGTTTTAGTAAAAAACAGACGTTTAAATAATCTTAAATGTCAAAAACAACTATAAAACCGACGTAAATAGTTTTATCAACGTCTCTAAATCAAACAAAACCGACGTGTCAAACTTAGAAACCGCCGTGGTTAATAAATACTACGTTCACTAAATAAAAAAACGGACGTCTAAAACATATAACATGGCATATATTTACTTGAACTGACGTAAAAACAACAATATTAACCATTTTGAAATGAATTATAATTAACCGACGTGTTTTCTTTTTCAAATGGCGGTTTTTATTTCATTTTTGCGTTGTCATTCCATGTCGGTTGTGAAAACCCGACGTTGGTTGTTTTTAAGATGTCTCGTTTTGCGATTTTTGTAACTTGACAGTCGTATTTTCAGCTTTAACCGATTATTTTTTAATTTTTGATTTGTTGTGCCCAAAGCTTGCAGAATGAAAATGTGATCGGAATTAAAATGATATACAGAGCTATGAATTAATGTCATACAATTAACTGCATAACTAATGTCATACATTACAACAATCAATCAATCCATATATCTTCACACCCATCTCTAATATTCTCACTCCCAAACTCACCCACTAGGTCATCAAATGTGTCAACATTTGGTATCCCTCTAGAAAATGGCTCACTCTCAATTCTAATATCACCTAGCACATCATCACCAATAACATCATTATATTCTCTATTAGGCATTGATAACACTACCGACCAACCACGATGCATTGGGTCGTCAACATAAAATACTTGTTTGACTTGAGAAGCCATAACAAATTGGTCATTCCTATGTCCAATTTTACTCAGATCTACAAGGGTAAATCCAAGTTCGTCGACTACAAGGCCCGAAGTGTTATCTATCCAATCACACCTCAAGACTGGGATTCTAAACTTTTGGTAGTCAAGATCCCAAATTTCTTGAATAACCCCATAAAAACCCATATTGGAGACAATAGGGTTTTTATCCTTGGCACTAGCAACTTGCATAGTATGTGCAAGTAAATAAACTCCACTATTTTGGACAGTTCGCACATCATCTTGTGCCTTGGTGCTAAATTTGACACCATTAATAAGATAGCTCCTATATGATGGCACTACCATGCTTGGACCAGCTGCTAACCACCTCAAATTTTCTGATATGCCATTATAATCTTCCCCATTAAATTCACTTTGAACCTACAAATTAAACATATATATTAATTCAATCTAACATATATATAAAAAGAAAGAAAATTAAAATAAGTTGAATATGTCATTCAATAACATATATACCTTAACACGTAGCCATTGAATGAAAGTGCTATTGTGCTTATCTTGTAGCCACTTTGTTCTCTTTCTAAATTTCGGATAAGTGGTCTTGATGTGGATCATATGTTCCCTACAATTGACACGAAAAAAACATGCATTACGGTCCCTTATATATAAGATAAATATAAGGAGTAATAATATTTAAAATGGCTACATATATATGAAAAATTAATCTCATATGTACTCGATATAAGGTAGGACTTCCTCCATATTCTCCAAGACATATAGATGTGCCTGGTTCAACAAGTCCATATCAACTAAGCTCACTGTGCAACCTGATAATGGCTTTGAAACTCCCATATTCTGGCTTGAAGGCACTCCAACTGTACTAACATCAGATAAATGCTTGGTACAAAACTCTATAGCTTCTTCAGCTATATACCGCTCAGCAATGCAACCTTCGGGACGAGTACGATTCTGAACATACCCCTTTAGCACTTTCATATATCTTTCAAACGGATACATCCATCTAAAATATACTGGCCCACATAGACGAACTTCTCTGACAAGATGCACTACTAGATGAACCATGATATCAAAGAATGAAGGGGGAAAGTACTTCTCAAGCAAACACAAAGTAACTACTACATCTTCTTCCAACTTATCTAGCTTGGAAACATCTACCGTCTTTGCACATATAGCATTGAAGAAGAAGCACAATCGAGTTATTGCATACCTTGCTGGCTTCTCCAAAACAGAACGAATTGCCACAGGGAGCAATTGTTGCATCAAGGTATGACAATCATGAGATTTAAGGCCAAGAAGTCTTGAATCTTTTAAAGATACAAGATTTTTTATATTTGAAGAATAACCTTCAGGAACCTTCATACCATAAAAAGAATTGCAAACCGCTCTCTTCTCTGCTCTTGACAAATTCCAAGGCCCTGGAGGCAAGCGAGTACGTCTTTCTCCATACTCGGGTTGCAAATCAATTTTTACCCCCATGTTCAATAAGTCTAACCGAGCAGCAATCTCATCTTTATTTTTTCCAGGGATCTCTAGCAATGTACTAATGATACTATCGCAAACATTCTTCTCAATGTGCATAACATCTAAGGCATGCCTCACAGGGAGGTATTTCCAATACTCGAGATCAAAGAATTTTGATTTCTTCTTCCAACAAACTCTGTCACCATCATTCTCACCAACACTTCCCCCATTTTTCGAGCCCCATATGTAATTAATATCTTCAACCATATGCAGCACTTCTTCTCCTGTTAATGGCTCGGGGGGCATGCCATATTCAGGTTTCCCATTAAAAGCTGCACGTTGCCTCCTATATGGATGATTGATTGGTAACCACTTTCTATGCCCAATGTAACAAATTTTGTGGCCATTTTTCAACCTGTGACTAAGTGTATCATCGCCGCATATTGGACAAGCTTTATATCCTTTAACAACACAACAAGATAAGTTTCCATAAGCGGGAAAATCATTAATTGTCCACAGTAATGCAGCTCTGAGTGTAAAGTATTCTCCTATGTGGGCATCATACACTCCTCTAATCCCATCCCACAAAGATTTCAAATCATCAATCAAAGGGATCTAAGTAGACGTCTATATCATTTCCGGGCTGTTTAAGACCAGAAATCAATATAGTCAACATCATGAACTTCCGCTTCATGCATAGCCATGGTGGGAGATTATATGTAACTAACATAACTGGCCAACAACTGTATCTGCTACTTAAAGAACTGTGGGGATTGAATCCATCAGATGAGAGAGCCAATCTCAAGTTTCTTGGCTCATTACCAAAGTCGGGCCATTTTTCATCAACAAGTTTCCAAGACGGGGAATCCGCTGGATGAGACATATAACCGTCAACTGATTTTCTTGCAGCATGCCAAGTCAAACTCTTAGCTGTCTTATGTGATTGAAACATCCTTTTAAACCTTGGAATTGGAGGAAAATACCACACCACCTTCGCTGCCACACCCTCTTTCAAGAACCCATCCTTGGTTTCCTTCCACCTTGAGATACCACAAGTAGGACAATTAGTTGCATTCTCATACTCCTTCCGATACAAAATGCAGTCATTGGAACATGCGTGGATTTTCTCATAACTCATCCCTAAAGCAGACAAAGTCTTTTTTGCCTCGTACATACAGGAAGGTAGTGTATTTCCTTCTGGAAGAAATTCTCCTTGAAGTATCAATAATTCTGTAAAGCAAACATCACTCATCCCATGTTTTGCTTTCAAATTATATAACTTCACCAAAGCCGACAACTTCGTTTACTTACTGCAACCAGGGTACAAGGGTTCATTGCCATCCCCAATCACATTGGCAAACTCATAAGGATCAGATCCAATATTGGCAAAATCATTATCATCCATCCCTAATTCTTCAGAAACATAACTGAACCTACTTTGCTCATCTTCTTCCACATTTCTACTAGCATTGGTAGTCCATTCCCAAGGTTCTCCGTGCCATCTCCAAATCTTATAGCTTTGGTCAATTCCATTAAAGTATAAGTGTTCCCTTATAATTCTAACCCCAAACAATCGAATATTCCCACATTTAACACATGGACAACGAATCTCAGTTGTATTTCCAAGATTCTCTAACGCAAAATTCAAAAATCCATCCACCCCTAACTCATATGCCTTCGATCTTCTATCCGCATGCATCCATGACTTATCCATCTCACACTCTATCAAATTCATATAAATATATATATATATTAAAGTGGAAAGACCAGCAATTAAACACTACCTCATTCAAATAGCAGAGAACAAAATGAAAATTAAATATAAAACATGGAAAAGACGACGGTTTAAAAACATAATTGTCGTTTAATATACATTCCGACGACGGCATCTATAGTCACCGTCGTCATTAAGATACCCAAACCCAGAAATTTGAACGGTGTTCTGGTAGCCTAAAGACGACGTTTTTTGGAGAAACAGTCGTCTTTAGGCTACAGTTGCAGCTTAAAACTTAGACGACGGGAGTAAATGAACAACCGACGTATAATAAACATTTGGACGACGGTTTGATCCTTCAACCGTCGTCGTAGTTAAAAAAAAAACAGCTTAAATCTCCCATCCCCATTCCTTTTCCAAGAACCCATGGCCAAACAAACATAAAAGAACCCAAACAGAGAGCAATTATTACAAGATTGCAAACACCAAAACCCTAATATAGCTACCAACGAAAACATTTATGGATTTAAGAAGAGATTAGGGTTGTACTTACATGGATATTGAGAGAGAGCTGCGAGAATATAACAACTGCTTCAGAGAGAGCTTGGAGAATCTACGTACCCAATGCTTTGAGAGAGAGCTTGGAGAATCTACATACCCAATGAGAGATCTTGGAGAATCTACGTACCAAATGCTTTGAGAGAGATCTTGGAGAATCTACGTACCAAATGCTTTGAGAGAGAGCTGAGAGAATATAACAAAAGCTTGAGAGAGAGCTGAGAGAATTAGGATTAAAGGGACTAGAGTTGTACTTACATGGATATTGAGAGAGAGCTGGGTGAACGAAAACTTTCAGACAAATTTATGTTGAAGAGAGAGAATGAACTATTTGAGGGTTAAAGGGAAATTCTGAAAATTTTAGGTCGCGGTCAAAAACTTTTAAGTACCGCGTTTTTTAACCACGACGGTCAACACTTACATTGACGTCTAATAATTACTTACAACGGCGGTTTTTATAAAATCCCGACGTTGTAAACACTAAGAACGTCGCTATTTTATAACCGACATCGTAAACCGAATTCAATTAGTCTTTGTTAATGTAGTTGACCAAAAACAGCGGGAGAAAACTGGCGTCGTTTCAAAAAACCCTAAACCCTAAACCCTAAATTTTAAAATAATTTTAAAAAAATACACAAGTACAAGAAAAATGAACAGAAAATTGCTATGGATTCCTTACAACATTGCCTTCTACAATAGTAGGCTAAAATATGGATTTCATAATTTTGAATTTATGGGCGCCAATGGATCACATAAACCTTAGGGTTATGTTATGTAAAGTATAAGGAGTACCATGCTTTGTCTCTAAATTTGTTTGAATTTTGTTATCATTTGAACTTTGAAAACTGAAATTACATTTTTCAGGCCTTAACGGGCAAGATATTGTCTCAATCAGTGCATAGAATTTGCCGGTATATTTTTCGGATTTTGTTTTGAATATATTATTAATATTAGTAATTAAATACAATAAAAAAATATTTCCAAAATTATATTTTTTAAAGCTTTAGGATAGAGACAATATTCCAATGCTTGGTAGTTTTCAGTCTAATTTTTGGATTTAGTTATGAATTTAATATGGATTTAAATAAAATATAAAAGTCAATAAAAATTAAATTAAAAATGACCTAGCCGACGTTGTATCCATTTACAACGACTTTAAACATAATAAATCGACGTTGAAACTATATTTAAGAATATACACAGGATGAATAATTATAAACCGTCGTTGTTATGACTATTACACGTCATTTTAGTGTATATAACTGACGTTGTTTAAATATATAAAGGCGGATATGTAAGAATATCCGCCTTTGTATAGTATTACAACATCGATAAGGTTATACTAACCGACGTAGTATATGAATAAAAATTCATTTATACAGGATGAATTAATTATAAACCGTCGTTGTTATTACTATTACACGTCATTTTAGTATATATAACTGACGTTGTTTAAATATATAAAGGCGAATATTTAAGAATATCCGCCTTTGTATACTATTACGACGTCGATAAGGTTATACTAACCGACGTAGTATATGAATACAAATTCATTTATACTGGATGAATTAATTATAAACCGTCGTTGTTATGTCTATTACACGTCGTTTTTAAGAATTACCGTCGATGTTATATTTCCATTTACTGCAAGACGACCATTGTGTACACGTATGAGACGTGTAAATTAGAATCAGACGTCGGTGTTTGGGAACTAAACAAGTTTTAAAACAAAATTGAATTTTTTTGATTTTTGTTTGCTTGATTACAACAAAATATTTATGTACATTTTAAATAAACTAAATTAAACCTGAACATTGTTCATAAATATTTATCTACATCAATTATCCTTCGGTAATTGCTTGTTCACGAATTCTGCCCATTCATGCCTAACTTCGTCAATATCCTCTTGTTTATACTGAAGTTTATCTTTTTTCTTGTCAAACTGCAAAATAAACCAAAACACCGACGTGTTATAAGGATACAAACGACGGTTTTAAACAAAAATATGACGTAGTAAAATAAAGAAAGTATATCTAAAATGTTGCGTTTTACCTTCTTCTCGAAATTTAGGTCTGGATCATGAATTATATCTCTCATGAATCGCATCACGTAATAGCCACACTCTACACTTGTTGGTTGTTCAGGAGTGCCGTGTAGATTTTTTCAAATGGCCTGCTGTTTACGTGAATTTTTATTTATATGAATGTTAAACATTTTAATTGACCTGTTACAAGAAAACAAAGGGTGTTAATGACAAAACAAAAAATTTAAATACAAATAGTAACCGTCGTGGTAAATCAGTCAAAACGACGGAGTTTTTTAAACCAAGATGTTATATTTTGTTTAAAACGGCGGTAAAACCTAACCGTCGTTGTGTAACGTTATAACGTCGGTAAGAGTAAAAAACGTCGTATGACAAAAAATTGAGCAGAAAAAATTAAAACGTTCTTAACTAAAACGCAAACGACGTGGTAGTTAAATTAAAACGACGTTTTTAAGAAAATACTGACGTAGTAGTTAAATTAAAACGTCGGTAATATCTTACCGTCGTTATATTTTATAATAACGTCGGTATTATTAAAAACCGTCGTTTATTTAAATACTTTATAGGAAAAATCTTAAATAAGAAGAAATCAACTTACGTATTCACTATATTTTTCATCTCGTCGTCAACCATGCGTTTTGGCAGTGAATTCATGTAATAGGCAGTCTCCGTTAATGGTCTCACAATTACCGTCACCCAATAACCCCTGCACATAATGATTCATATTAGAAAGAAAAATATTAGAAGCTCAGGAAAATACTTTAAATGGTACTAACCCTAGATTATAAGGGACCAAGAAAAATTGATTCCCATCTGCTGTATTCAGGCGGTTTGACAGGTTTTTTATTCGGTCTGATATTGATCCAGCTCCAGAGCTCACTAGCCCAGGGTCCACGAGGCCAACAAGGTTTGCAATATTTGCCATTTTTAAATAGTCAAATAGGAACCTAAATATATGAAAGTCAATTAAATGAGATTTTAATTTAAAAGAAAGGAAAATGTAAAACAAAATGGGATTAGGGAGAATTACCTCATGTATACTGATATCACTGTGGTTCATATCTCAACCATGGAACCAAACTGCAAAACATCTTCAGTGAAGAGGAAGGTATCATGCTCAAAGCCAAACACCTCCTTGGGCATGTGAATTGTTAGAGCCTCGTTACCAGGCAACAACTTGGTCCGGAAATGTTGGCATAAGGCTAACAGAGGAGCTGGCATGTCTAGCTTTGAGAGATCCTGTTAAAAGAAATTAATAAAGAAATATAAGTTAGTTTGTGTGTGAACTAAAATAAACGACTCTAACTAAACACAAAAAACAGACGTGGTATATAATATAAACGACGGTTTCTAGTTAATACTGACGGTGGAAAGGTTATACACGTCGGTAAATAGATAACCGTCGTTGTATTGAATTTATAACGTCGCTATACTATAGAAAGGTCGGTAAATAGATAACCGTCGTTGTAATGAAATCATGAAATAGACGACGGTTTATAAAAGCATCGTGGTATTTAACGAAACACGACGTGTCTTGTAAGAAACAGATGTATATACCGTCGTTATTTTAAATTTTAACGTCGGCTATTAAAAGGAGCGACGTCTTTTTAAAATTTAAAAAGCAGAAATAGAAAATAGCAGAGATTTTACCGTGTCCTCTTTCTCTTTTGCAGCAGTATTAGCTTCAGGCTTCGGATCTTCTAATTCCAAAGCTAGGGTTCTGATATTAGTGGCCCTAGAGCAGCTTGCCTTATCAGACATTGGATTTTTTGGGCTTTGATCTTGAGGGGGTAAAATAATTGGAGGAATTGGAGTCCTTGGAGAAATTGGGGTTTGGAGCATCTGGCTAGGATCAAAATTAGGAACTAGTTGATGGATAAATGCCAACATAGCCTCCCTCTCTGCTCTGACTGCTTCCATTATAGTTTCCCTAGACTTCGCCTCAATCCTCAAGGTTTCTTCTCTGACTGCCTCCCTCACACTTTCCTTCAATTTGTCACCAAATTTCACTCTCTGCTGTTTCGGCAAATTGAAGAACTGAGTTGGGGTAACGCCAGCACCAGCTCCTCTGACTCTCCCACCATGCTCGGGGGTTCCCAAAGCCAGAGTCAAGATATCATTGCTCCCGGACACAGTCAGAGTGCCTTCGGAGACTTGCTTTTGCAAATCATCCTAAAAGAGAGAAAGAGAGATTGTTAGAACCTGAGCAGGGTGTATGACAGATACATATACTGACGTTGTAAATTATAAACAACGACGGTTTTTCTTAAATTACTGACGTGGTATTAATTTAAAACGTTTGTATATAAATACCGTCGTTGTTTATACTTTACAACGTCGGTATATAAAAATACGTCGTATATTCAAAATAAAACAGATTAAGACATAAATCAAAGACCGTCGTAGTATTCAAAGTAAGACGACGGATTATTAAACAAACAGACGTAGATGTCCAATTCCATACGGCTGCACAAAATTACCGTCATTGTATAAGCATTCTAACGTCTAGATAAGATAAAACCGTCGTAAGTTTTAATGAAGAAGTGAAAAAACTCGATTGAAATATGCATTCTTTTCCAGAAATTGTGCACCACAAATTTCAGTGAAATAGACAGAGAGAGGGAGAGTGTGTGCGTGAGTAAACTTAAAACAAAAATGCAGTTCATAGAATAATTTAATCCATCGTATTAATTCTATCTAGACGTCTACTTTATTCAAAAACCGACGTCCTATTCATTTTTAAACGTCCGTAAATTAAGCCCGTCGTGGTGTTCATTTTATAACGTCGCTTATGTAAAGATAAACGACGTCTATACCAAAATAAAACACTCTGTTTTTCAAATTTAGAACAGAGTTAGTGAGACTTACGATTAGTTTTGCCTTCTCTGCAGCCTTTGGATCAGGGATGTTTCCTGTTTTATCTTCTCTTGCTTTCTTCCACAGAACAGCTCGATCGATTTCTTGACCTTCGGGCATGGTTTCTACCAATTGGTCCGTCAAACCAACATACCATTTTCTAGACAACCTATGGTTGTACTCCAATTTCTCCCTCCTCTCCTTCTGCTCAGCATGCTTAGCCTCAAAATCTGGGGTTAACCTTGAAGCTACGAAGGCATCCCATTGCGATTTCTCTATGAACTTATAAAGCGAAGGGGTTTCTCTTAACCTCTCCCTGTCATGTGCGTAAGGAAGGATATACTGCCTAGTTACGTTATACTTGAAATCCTTCCATTTTTTGGCGGCAGACTGCAAGACCAAGTTCTTGTAACTATCCCCAATAACATAGGACATTTGAACAGCTTCCCAAATCTGCTCCTTCACGTCCTTGGGTAATTGTTTCCATTTCTTGTCCACAAGAGGGACTCTGGTGCGTGCCAAAACACCAATGAAAGACTGCATCTCAACAGCAGCCTTGCCATGTGGTTTGCCATCTTTATTGAACTCAACCACAGGCTTAACCTTCTCAATTTTCCTCTTCACAACACGGCTCATTGTGCTGATATCGCGGCCAGATTTTGGCTCCTCAACAAATGTGGCTGTGCTCGAGTCTTTCTCTAAGGTTGAGGAAAATCTCATCCTCTTCGAGGGTTTGCTTTGAGTTGATTTTTCAACTTCCACTGAACCTGTTTTGGGTTCATCCCCTTGTGCCATTGAACCTGCTTTGGCCTTTGACGCTTCAGCTTCCTTGTTTTGAGATTCCGAAACCATTTTTGATTAATCTGCCAGGAAAACAACGTCGGTTATTAAAAAGAAACGACGTAATAATACAAAACAACGACGGTAACACTAAAAAAGTGACGTCCTATTAAACAGTCTCTTTGATCATGAATGAAAATAAGACGACGGTTTTATATATTTCATGACGTAAATGTGAATAAACTACGTCGGTTATTAACAATAACCGACGTGGTTTAAAATTACAAAACGAGTGTTCTTCTCTCACTAGACGACGGTTTTATCTTGTTTCCGACGTATTAATTGTCACACCATGACGATTTTTAGCCACCGTCGTGCAGTTTGCATTACGGCCGTCGTGGTGTGTCCATTCTATCGTCGAAAACAAGACAGAACTGTCGTCTTTTGGCGTCGTGAGTGTATCTACTTATGTATTTAATCAAAACCAGTGAAAGATTTCTTCAATTTGACAGAATCTTGTTTCCAGACAACTACGGCATGCAAATGAAAAGTAAAAAAAGGGAAGAGAGTGAGAAAAAACCTTGAATAACACCGGCGTGCAAAGAAATGTTTCCTTCCGACGAAGACGAAGACCAAAATGGTGATTTGAAGATGAAGACGATGATTCAGACGATGATGCTAGGTCAGGTGACGAAAATGGTGATTTGGGAAATGAGAGGGAAACTACGATACTTTATCGGGAAGAGAAAACCGTAAAATATTAGGTCAGGTGACGAAAAGTTTATATATTTTCCCAGAGTTCAATACAACGACGTTGTTATTAAAAACCGCCGTATTATTTAGTTATAACGACGGTAGATAATTCATAAATGACGTGGTTATCACAACTGCCGAAAGACTTTTGGAATTCCGATGTGGTTATGACGGCGCTTTTTTCCTCTAAACTGACGTTGTACAAGTAAATTCAACGACTGTTTATTTTAATAAACCGATGTGGTTACTTTGCGGTTCTGAAAACGACGTCGTTCTCTTTTTAATACGCGCCAAATGACTTTTGGATTTCCGACGTGGTTATGACGGCGCTTTGTTTCTCTAAACTGACGTTGTACTTATAAATTCAACGACTGTGTATTTTAATAAACTGACGTGGTTACTTTGGTTTCTGATAAAATGACGTGGTATTTTAATAAAACGACGTCGTTCTCTTTTTAATACTCGCCAAATGACTTTTGGATTTCCGATGTAGTTATGATGTTGATTATTCAAATATGACGTCGGTATTTATATTATAACCGACGTGGATATTTACGGTTATTTTGTTTAAATAGCATTTTTTCACGCGTTTTTTAACCCTCACAAGAAATTGTCTTTCTGAAAGCAAATGGGTTTGCAGAATGATTCCTCACTTCCCATGGGTTTGCTACATCCTCCTGTGTAGCAAGGGTGGAATCAGCCTTAGAACCTGCATGGGTTTGCAGCCGCACTTGCCCGTTTGAAGGCATATGAGGGCACAACCCACAACAGGTTCTAAGTTTGGTTCCACCCTTGCTACACAGGAGTTTTGAAGAAACAGTTGATTTTGATGAAAATGGGAATCGAGGAGTGAGCTTTTCATGGGTTTGCAGAATGATTCCTCACTTCCCATGGGTTTGCAGAATGATTCCTCACAAGACCAAGCATGGGTTTGCTACATCCTCCTGTGTAGCAAGGGTGGAACCAGCCTTAGAACCTGTATGGGTTTGCAGCCGCACAACCCACAACAGGTTCTAAGGCTGGTTCCACCTTTGCCACACAGGAGTTTTGAAGTTGATCACTGTGGAAAAGGGGACTACAATGTAACCAGGAATAGAGGAGTGAGCTTTTCACACTTTGTTGATTTTGATTTTCTGAAATTATTAGATATTCATTTGTGGCTGTGCAGGAGCTTGAGAACAAGAGGAAGGAGAGGGCCCAGCTTGCATATGAGAGGAAGAAACAGTTGAACAAGCTGAGGGTGAAGGCAGAAAAGAAACCACGATGTATTTGCCAAATTTGTGTACATATATTGTGTAAATATTGATCAATATTTAACACGAAGAGATTTTGCCTTTTAAGATGAAAATGTTGTTGAGGATTGAGAATTAAATTTTGTTTTGTGTTAAGAAAGATATTACCAAAATAAAAGAAAAATTAATTAATTTTAAAAAGCTATAAAAATAAGACGGCGGTTTACAGAGAAGGCAGACGTATAAACTAAACAAATACGACGGTAATTTGAACTTAGGACGTGGTAAATAAAAACGACAGTAGTGTTGTAGGCACCGTCGTAGTATACTCCAAAATAATAAGTCGGCGGTTTACAGAGAATGCATCGTCGTAGTATACAGACGTGGATTCCATTATATTATACGACGAGGATTAAGAACAGTTGGTCGTGTTTAGTTAGGAGTTAACACGGCAGGTTTTTTGGTGAACTGTCGTCTTTATTTTCTACGTCGGTGGATTCATACCTGCTGTCGTTGTTTTTTGGTCAGATTTTATCTCTGAAGAAATCTTTTTTTTAAAACGACGCTTTTTTATTTGTATGCGTCGTCTTTTAAAAATATTCAACAGTAAGGAACTTATCCACGACGGGTTTTTTTAATACCGTCGTCTATTTAAATACAACGACGGTTTTATCTTATACCGTCGTCTTTTTCTGGTCGTCTTTTTCCATTTTTGTAGTAGTGAACAGACCAAATCCTTTGTGAACAATGACCCTCAAAGGATCTTGCCCGATGCTAATCGCAATGAAAATATGTCCATGATCATGCAAGTCACTTGTCAAATATAGAATGCTTATATTTTACTGCATTATTGGAGGTCCCAAAAGAAACAATAAACTATTTACAAGTAGAGGCCCATGCATGCATGTGTGAAACATATGAACATTTTTGTTGGTAAAGATGTGGACACTGAAGTAATAGTTTTGGATTATTGCCATTAAGAATCAATTGAGGGTCATCTTCCTAATTATTATCAAAAAATTATTGGAACAATCAAACTATGAAATGTTAGTAGACGATCTTAACTTGAGCTCATAGATATAAAATTGTAGTTGTATTTATAATTTTGGGCGATGTATTCCATATTTGATTTGTTAAGACGAGTGACTGTTACGTTAAATCTTTAAGGTTATTAGTGGAGATACAAACCATGCGATGTGGCCAGTGTATCCTCATATATCAGGATTAATCCTTTTGTGGTTACTATGCATCCATCTTTGTATTAACCTTTTATGGGTATTTGGTCTTCGTGCCCAAATATCAAATACAATTATCGCTAATTTTAAATAATAATAAAAACTGTAACAAATTTTAGGATGGTCCAACCATCATATTTTCATTTGAAGTTTTCTTCGTTATAATTTCTCATTTGCTTAAAATTTAGGAAGTAAAAATCAGACAACATATAAGTTGACGGGTTGGGGGTCATTCATAATTGAAATTTTTTGTATTATGGTTGGACCGTCCTAAAATTTGTTACAATTTTAGGAGAAAAAGATATTTCATCCTAAAATTTCAGTTGTGAATATCTTCTTTCATTGTTCCTGATTTCATTTTTCAAAAGCGGTTTAAAAAAATAGGTGTTTCTGATTATCAAATTATATTGTAGAATAAGAACGACATAAAAGAAAATAAAAGAAAAAGATAATTACCTCATAAAATATTATAATATGAGTTATTTATGATTGGATTAGTAGACCAAATCCTTGATCTTGTCCGATATTAGTCATAATGAATATATGTCCATAATCATGCAACTTAGTTTTCACTTCTCACATATAAAATGCTTATTGCATTATTGGACGTCCAAAAAGAACAAGAAATTATTTACAAGTAGAACTCCATGAATGCATGTCTTAAACATGTCTACATTTTTTATGGTAAAACTATATTGAAGTGGATGTTTTGGATTAATGCCATTAAGAATTGGTCGAGATTAATAATCCTTATTATCTGGAAAAGCCTCGTTGATCTAATTATTGGACCCCAAGAACATGTGTCGAGTCATATCACATGTACAAACAAATTTACTTGTGAGACTTATCATTTCTTGTAACTCAAGTGATTAAAAGTATTTACTTTTATATTCGAGTTCTAAGTTCAATTATCTCCTATCCTAATATCGGTTGTATTATAAATAAATAAAATAACATGCAAACATATGGACTACATAGAAAAGCATATCTATTTAGAAAATTTCCAAAGATCTAGGGCCCATAATTAGATCCGCCCCAGATTTGTTCCAAGTGTGATTATCAAAATTTCGAAAGAAAAAAAAAATTAAGGCCCATAATTGGGTCCTGCCTGCCTTGATGCTTTCGTTCTAGTAAATTATCTATAAGTACTGAGGTTACATAGCCTTCAAAAATACAACTACAAAGAACTCTTTTGCATAGCATTTGTAGACATGAAGTCCCTTTGTGCTATCTTAGCTCTTTTCTCTCTTCTTTTGGTAAGTATTTGTATAATACCCCTCTTCCTATTGTTGCTTATGAAGTCACCAATTTTTAAAGCCATGAAGTTGCTAGATATATAGGACTGTCATACTGTAAACCTAAACCACACATTCTACAAATAATCAACTTGATTAGTGGTTTAATTCACATTCTAGCAACATAAACATCTTATATTGCCACACAGGGTAAGAGAATATTTCTCTTCGTATGTCATTTTATATTGTCAAATTGTCAATTTGAAGTGAATTTTTGTCAAATATATGATCTAAATTCACAGTATAGATTTCAACATGATCATTTAGAATGCCTTAGAAATTTCTTTTTATTTGTTTTTATTTTCTTTGTCTTGTGGAACAGTTTGCCAAAACTATAGATTCAAGAAGAGATGTCGGGAAATACTGAAAAAATGTCATGAAAGAGCAACCTATGCCACATGCGATTGAAGGCCTCCTTGTTGATATTTCTGATTCAACACCAAAAGAGAAAGCCGACTGCCATGAAAAAGTGAAAAAACCTTTTGTTGAGGTTGAGGTTGAGGTTGAGGAATTTGAACCCAGACCCAATGTCTCATCCTACAATGATGATGAAACTAAAGCAGAGCTCTCTTCCAAAGACAATGCTGATCCTAAAGCCAAGCAGTCATTTGCAGCAAAAGAAGATAAGCAGCCATTTGAGGAAGATTTTGAGCCAAGGCCAAATGTTTCGGTTTACAATGACTAAGGGGTTGAATTATTGCAATTCTGGTGGTGTTATTGTAAAATATAATAAGCTTGCCGGGCTTGTACGTAGCTTCTAGGCTTCTATGTACTGAAAAGAAAGCCATTGGCTCTGAGAGAAGTCTATGTTTTATGTATGTTTTATGTTGTACGAGGCTAGTTCATGAATGTAATTTTCAATTCTAAGTTAATAAAAGGAATGCTTTAGCCACCATGATGTGGTTTTGGCAATAGTCTCTACGTTTGTTGTCATGTATTTGTAGCGTTAAACTTTAAGAATAATGAATAGAAAACTACAAAGAAATTTTTTTATTTATAGTCGTCATACTAAAAGATGCAATTTATTTATTTATTTAACTGTAGCTAGTTAGGGCCCCTCATAAGCACTTTTATTTGAAGAACGTTTTTTTGTTAAAAATTCAAATTTTTTATTGTACTTCTTCAAAAAGTGCTTGCTAGATCTGCCATTGATTTCCTCTCATAATCAAAACAAATACCCTAATTTTACCTGATTGTGATTAGTACCATAATGTTTTATTATATTCATCATCATTGTCCTTGTGCAGAAGCATCAACCAAACACGTGCTAGATAGTGAGTGCAAGCAAACAAGAATAAACTAAAGACAAAGAAAGCAAACCAAATAACAATCAGAACACCAAAATTTATACTGGTTCGATTTTGTAGGCCTACGTCGAGTTTGAAGATGACAAAGCAATCCATTATAATATTAATCAAAAGAAAGCATAAGAACTGTTTATCACTCAAGAAACTCTAAGTCTCAAATACATCCAAGCTCACACACCCAAATAATAAAAAAAGAAACCAAAATTAATACAATATGTATGTAGAAGCAAGGTCTTAAATATCGGTTGTATCGGAAATATCGGTAGGCCAAAAACACGGAAATTTCGATGGAAATATCGGGATATTATTGATATCGATAAAAATTGAATAAAAACCACGGAAATTGTAAGAAAAACTTGGAAATTTTTATTGAAACTTTGTAGGATGTTTATTTAGGCAATTATCTATTAGTTTATCATAAAAAAATTGGAAGGAAATGCATTACATGATGAATTTAACTGATTTAAGTTGATTATATAGCGAGCTGGCAAACACTGTGAGTGTAGAAAATATATAGTAATTAATGAAAAAAGATTAAACACACCATAATCATTTATATATAATGAATTACTACAATATTTTACACTTTATACATTGCATGGTAAAATACAAGAGTAACTTAGTACCACATAGAGTTCCTATGAGGTTCAAATTTTTCAATATCTTCATCATCTCTATGTGTAGAGTAAGTATATTGTGAAGAGTAGTCATCAAATGAAATTGTTTCTTGCAAAAGAAATTCACAACAAAACCATGTATATATATATAAATATTTTAGCATATTTTCACAAAAACATAAGTGATATGGTGGTTAAGGTGTTGAATAAGTAAAATCTCAAAATTGAGCTTTAGAACCCAAAAAAAAAAAAACTACAACCGTATCATTAACGCCACCCTATCCTCACCATCGTCTCTAGTATGATCACTTTTGCGATAGTCTAAACTAGAGGGGAGGGGAATTTCTCACATACACACATAAATAATGCTATAAGGACTCGCACGTAAACCTCTAGTCTGCAAGTCAAGTTCTTTTCCACTCAGCTAGACTCCGTTGATACCATCACTACTAATTATCTAGAAGTTGATGCATTCACCAAGATCAGTTGTAAACTCCATACTTCATCTTGTTTATAGGTTAATACCTCAATCAAAATTAACTGTACATAGTATGCAAATCTGATGAACAGATTTTAAAATCCCAATAATTTTGATATATTTTTGTTGTTGTAAACTTTCTTAAAACCCTTTTAACGAATTTGATAAAACTAATCTTTTTTGGAAATGACCAAAAGTAATTCATTTTGAAAAACGAGTTACAAAGTGAAAAAGCAATCTTCGAACGTCCAACAAACGCCACACGTGCATTTGAGAATGTGATTCAATTTGATAGAACGCCATTAAAAGTCCAAAATTTACGACTTTACCTCACACTTCTTCTCTCTCTGTAAGCAGCTCTCTGTAACCAATAAGATCACACAGAAGAGAACAAACCCAAAACCAAAATCAAACAAAGCCATGGAAACGCAAGACAACGAGATCGAAAACCTCAACAGCACCTCTTCATGGAGTTCCGCCGCAAACTGGACCATCGCCGGTGGCGCTCTCGTAAATTGCGTCTCTTTCGAGTCATCTTTTTCTCCGATCGACGACGAGACTCTAAAGTCCACCTTTGAATCCTCTCTTATTCTGCACCCTCCATCACCCGATTCTGTCCCCTGCGAGATCACCAGTACATTCTGGAACTTATTTTTCTCTGATAATATCTCGATATTATCACCGTTTTGTATTGAAATTGTTCGATAATATCCATATCGAAATATCGCCGATATTGTCGCCGAAAATATCGATATTTGCACGAAAACAGGTTGGTTTGTTCCCAGAATATCGCCTTCCCAAAATAACGAAATTATCGTCGATATTTCGGTGATAATTTCAATTTTTTAGACATTGTGTAGAAGCAAGAACAATTTGAGAGAATGTCTCCCTTTTTCGTTGGGCCTTCTTGCTCTTCTCCTCTTCCTCGCAAGAGGTGCAGCTGCTACTCAATGATATCTTCCAATAATAATAAATTCCAATGGTGCTACAACGAATACAAAAAGGAGACTCTTCAATTGCTCACCTCGGGGTTTTCTCACTACAGTGTGCCCAACAAGCCATTAATTCTTGGCCATCATATTACTCAAGTGGCTTCTTCAATATGCCAAGTTCAATGGCTGATAACAGCCCGAGACACCAAGTCACGTGGCCAACTAAAAGGTCACACACGAGGGACAAAGTTTCCATCCACTTTGTCTTGAGACGAAATCTCCAAAAACTCGAGTCCCAATTTGTCATGAGATCAAATTGTACCAAGCGTTCAACATATTACTCCTAACTGTCGCCTCCCAATCACCAATCAAGTATAAGCATGCTTAAACTTGAGCAAATTAACTGACTTCGTCAACATATCTGCAGCATTATCATTTGTCCCAATTTTCTGAAGAATAATAAATCCTTCATCAACAATCTCACAAATAAAATGGAACGTCATATAAATGTGGTTCGTCCATACATGATGAACTTGATTCTTTGCTAAATGAATAGCACTCTGGCTATCACAATGAACGCCCACATGGTCCTGTAGAACCCCCAAGTCATCGAGCAACCCTTGAAGCCAAATAGCTTCATTAATAGCCTTTGTTGCCGCCATATAGTCGATAAAGCAACCGTATATTGCAAAGTTGACTTCCAACTCACTAGTACTCCAACAAGAGTGAGGACAAAATCAGTTGTGGACCTATGCTTGTCTAAATCACCTGTGTAATCAGAGTCCACATTGACCAATATCATTATCCTGCTCAAATAATAAACCAATATCCATAGTACCCAAAATATATTGTAGAATCCATTTCACAACCTACCAATATGATTTTCTAGGATTGTACATATATCTACTCACAATACTAACAGCTTGTAAATATCATGTGTAGTACACACCACAGTGTATATCAAACTACCAACAACACTCGCAAATGGAATTTGAGCCATGTAACGACTCTCATCATCAATGCTAGAAGACAATGAAGCACTAAGTTTGAAATTGTTGGGGTCTTTTTTCTTCCAGCAGCCAGACGAATGGGCTTGGGCTGTTGTAAATGATGAGCAGAGAAGGTTGCCCCTGTTTCTGAGTTCAAAGACCGGGCTCCAAGAGAGTTTTGAAAGGAGTAGTGACAACCTTAGAAAACACCTTGGATTCTTTCACCAATCAACCAAATAAACGTGACAGATTAGCAATGGAATGGCTTGGCTTGAGGAGCTTGTGGCATGGGAGCTAAGCCTTCACAAGTTTAGTGCCACGCCCCGGACCCGGGGGTAGGTGGAAATCCCGCGCCCGGAGTGTGAGAAAATAAAAAGTAAAATAAAAAGAAAAGAAGCCGAAACATATAATAAACTTCTCTTATAAAAATAGTTCCCAAAAATCTTACAACTTTACAAGAAATAAATAAAGCTCTAACACTCTCATCTAATTGAGCTTCAACCGGTTTAGTCCTTGTCTTGCCCACTAATTCATCTGAAAAATTAAATAAAGTGAGGGATGAGCAACCACCGCTCAGTAGGGACATGAGACCTTACCACAGTAGATTGATATAACTAAATTAAGTGACATGCAATCACATAGCCAAATATCATATAATTAAGAATAATGCATGAATGATTACTCTTCATCTAATCCTGTTAATTCATATAACTGGACAAGCAGACCTGCACGTCCCATACCATGCTTATACCACTTGGTCCCGAATGCCCATTTATATGAACCAACTCCCATTTCAATCATCCCATAATTCCCCTTTTTGTTAGTCATCTTGTCTAACTCTCTTTCGCCAGTCCCGAATCACCCAATAAAAACCATGTGCACTGTGGGATCCCTGAGACCTGGTACCTGCCAAGAGTTAGACTCAACTACACAAAAGACTATTTCCATTACCCTCTTTACCATCATTATTTCTCCATCCAATAATTCTAACCAAATTCCATGACATGAAATAATTATGTCATTCACAACAATGTAGTCATTTAAAACATCACCAATGCATATATAATTACCAACATTGTTCAAATAGTTAAGAGTATGTAAACACCCAATATAAGGAACGTCAATCAAATAGTACCGGGCATAGTATAATGCTCACGAAATTTAATTAAATCAATCTTTGTAAAAGGGCCCCCAAGAAACCCCTACCTTGATTCCAAAGCAATGCTCCAAGAAAATACAAGCTAAGCCCTATATCTCTTCCAAGAATTTCATCACTTAACTCTCTCTCTCTCTCTCACTAAAAGAACTATCATCTTTTTCTCAAATAAATCTTGCTTGAAATGAATGAACATCTATTCCTATTTATAGTACGAATGAGAGTTGGGCTAAAGATGAGAGGTAATGTCGGCATATATAGTAGCATGTGTTGTCAAATATTAATGTGATTATGAAGGAAATGCCGCCAGCTGCAAGAAATGGTAGCATGATGTGTCTCATGCAAGATAAATGCAAATGACAACAAACTAGGTGATAGTGCTCCTAGGTTAGTGGACGTGTCTAACACTAACAATGACTAACCATATATATATATAATAAAATAAGATATTTATGTAATACACATATATAATATAATAAAATAAGATATAAAAAAAAAATATATATATATATATATATATATATATATATATATATATATATAATAGAATAATATATGTAATAAGAGATAAATATGTACGAGTGCACAAGACAATATATATACAAGTTATAAACTAAATATGTAACAAAATATTTAATTCCTGAAATATAAAAATACGGGGTTTCACATTTAGCTATCTGATAGAGAGACAAAAGCTTGAATTTCTTATGGAAACAAATATTCAGGGCAAGGGGGAGAAAGATCTGAAGAGATTTTTGACTAAGGAAGAAACGTAGAGATGGGAATAGAGAATGGGGTGCCTTGAGTAAATTCCCAGCCGCTTGACAAAGCTTGGACGCGCTCTGGATTATCGTGTCTTTGCTGGGTAGAAGGTGCCTCCTTTTATAGGTGTTGGAATCCTCAATTTTATCAGGCCTCTCTCTCCCTTTCCCTTCACTTTCTTCCATTTCAACCCCATTTGGTGAAACTTCCCTAGCCTGCGCACCTAGGCATGAAACCTTTTTGGGGTTCCAAGATCTTCACACAACTGGATTTCTTTATGTGGGTGAGGCGCTACCCTCTTTTCACTCTGGTTTTCCTATTAAAGCTTGCAGAAGAAAGAAACAGGGGTAAAGGCGTTAGTCTAATGGGTATTCCTATGCATCTCCGTTGGTTTTTGCAGTGGCTTGCTATTTGACTTGGTTCTGAGGCTTTTGACAATGCTAGATATTTTATAAGGTACTGGGCTAGGCTTTTTCTAAGATATTGGGTCATTGGCATTTTATTTCCATCAGCCAGCTAAGGCTTCATAGTTTTGTCAAGTTGCTGGAAATAGCTTGTTTGCTTCGTTTTTTGACAAGGCGCTGGGTGTTTTAGCTGGTGCGGGATTTTCCTAAGTATCGTAGGCTATTGGACATTCTCCTAAGGCGTTGGATCATTTTTCTCTCTCTTTTGCTTACCCATATGTTTGGGCTCAAGAAATGGACTTGAGTTTTGATGCTCCCAAGTAGCCCAAAACTTCCACTTCTTGACCCATCAATGGGCCTTGTGAATGCTCGTAACCATCCATACCACAACCCGCTCAGCAAGCCCCAGGCATTTGAGTGGCATGGGCCCACTTACGCTTGTAGTGTGTTTGGGTGTGAAATAATAATTTTTCGCTTGGCATGCTTCAATTTTATCGTCCTTGAAGAAGGACACAATGTTTAATTAGCGTGGGCTTGTAAAGCCGGTGTATTTTATTACCTTATCTTAGCATGACAAATTATTAACTTAGCATGGCATGTGGACTGTGGCTTGCGTATAGCGGGCTTTTGCGTGCTCCAAATTAGGTCTTTTCTTAATATGGTGTCGTATTGGGCCCAACCCTGGATTTTTTGGGCCTCAACATTAGCCCCCTTAATTATTAGGGCTATGAATGAGTGCTGGAATAGGCCGAATAATTAAACTTGATCCAAAAATCAAATTCATAAGCTCCAGCAGTTATTTGTGGTTTCCCAGATAACAACTTCCTCTTTCTTCTTTTTCATTTATTATTTCTTCCTTCTTCTCCTTCCTCTTTACACGCACCAAAGTAACCCTCTCCCCATCACCTTCATCTTCTTTTCCCTTTTCTTCCTCCAACGAACTCAGAGCGAGAGAGAGAGAGATAGTGAGATCAAGAAGAACAGCCTGTCTACAGCCGTTGGAAGGGAGCTCAAGCCAAACTCGACTCCGTCATTCCCCGCGCGAAGAAATCCACTTGCCGTTGTTGGAAGAGATTGTCTTTGTGCAAACTTTTCTTCCAAAATTCCCAATTCCTTCTTTCTTGGTGCATCTGAGGCCATCCTTTGAGGTGATTAACAATGAATGCCCTTTCCTCTTTGCAATTTTTTGAATCTATTGAGGGGCTTGTTGGGTTCTTCATGCCCATGGGTTTTGCTCTTTGTTTTGGCAGCCAAGCACCCACTCCTTTTGGCCCATCCATCTTTCGTTGGAGTAATTGTTAGCAATGAAGGGTTTGTATAAGTTTTTGGGGTTCTCCCCCTTTTTGATTTATTTCTTTTTGCAAGCTACTGGAAGAGTGCGAACTTTGTGAGAAGAAATCGTTGGTATGGATTGCATCCTTTTCTTTTCTCTATTTTTCTTTCCCTTTTTTATCATGTGTTGGCTCTCTTTGTGCTGGTGAAAAGGCTGAACTTTGCACGATGTGATTTTTCTATGTAGGTGTATATGTCTCTGGCATAGGTAGGGGAAGGTGCCAGAAGCCTGCGTCATATTCCTTGCTGCTGGAAGTTTTGAGTGTACCAATTTTGCAACTTGGCAATTTGGCAATTTGGATTTATGTCTCGATTTCTCAGTAAATAGTTCTGGTCCTTTATTGGAATCATGAGTCTTTCTTTTAGCTTTGTAGGAATAGATATAGACTGGTGTTTGGCCTAGGCTCATTTTTCTTTTGAACTCATGCGGCACGCCCAATTTCGAGTTGTAACGAAGGAGGAAAAGTCTGAAAATGAAAAGGGCGTATAGGGAATTTTTTTTTGAAATTGTCACTGTAGCAAACAGTACCGCTACATTACCGTGCTACAGTAACCGGGCAGTTTTAAGTTTATTTTTTCTTTTTCTTCCTCCTTCTCCTCCCTTTGCTGGCAGCACCTTTCCCTTCCCTGTTGTTGGGGTCTTTTTCCGTCGGAAGGCTCGTTCGGGCTTGTTGATTCTCAAATTGCCATAGAGTGGTGGATCAAGCCTTCATTGCCCCTTTTTCTGAGTTAGCGAGGACTAGGCCCAAAGCATCCCGAGGGAAAAGCATGTCCCAGAGGAGTACTCTGTTCTTCTTCCAGCGGCTGCGTGTTTGATGTTGACGTTTCCAGCAGCTTGACGAAAAGTTGAAGATGACTTACTGATGTAGATCTGACTTTATATTAGATTGGCATTAGAGCTTGGAGTGTGGGAGCTAAAGATTCACAAGTTTAGCAAATGAGAATGCATGTGCTTGGCTTGGTGTTGGATATGCTTGAGTTTGGGGTGTTGATGATTTGTTATTTGTGGCTATGTTTATGGCTATGGGGATTTAAGAGTTTCAAAAGGAGGATGGGAGAAAAAGCTTGAGGCTTGAAGGCTATGGTATTTATAGCTTAGAAGGGTATGAGGAGGAAGGAAAATCTTGGTTGTGATGGTTGAGGAATGGCTGGGATGGCTGCTGGAATGCTTGCAGCAGCCAAAGGGAGGAAGGAAAGTCGTTCAATGGTTGCTGGAGTGCTTGAGCAACCAAGAGATGTTGGTTGACAGCTGCTGGGATGCCTGCAGCAGCCAAAATATGGAGATTGATGGCTGGGATGGCTACTGGAATGCTTGCAGCAGCCAAAAAGAGAAAAGAAGATGAGTTCTCATGGTTGTTGAGAAGCTTGCAACAACCAAGAGAGGTTGGTTTTGGCTGGGCAAATGCCTCCCAATTTATAGAGGGGGAAGGATCTCTTTGGTTTCCAATAGGTAAAAGGAAGTGTTGGAACTAGTCTATTTCCTATGGGTAAAAGGGAGCATGGGGACATTCTTATTCCAATTAGTAAAGCTAAGCATTGGAAAATGACTATTTCTAACAGGTAAAGGGAAGTGTCGGAATTGGCTTGTTTCCAATGGGTAATAGGGAGTGCTGGAAAAGGCTTATTTCCAATGGGTAAAGCGAGGTATTTGGAAAATAACTATTTCCTATGGATAAAAGGAAATGCTTGGAAAATATCTCATTTGCTTACCCACATTGGAGAACTCTAAGTAATGGGCTTGGACTTTGGTGCTCCCAAGTAGCTAGCCCAAAGTCTCCATTATCTAAGAGCTTCCGTGGGCCTTGTGGACCTTCGTAACCTTCCACACCACAATCTCTCATGCAAGCCCCGTAACTACATGACTTCGGTTCATGTGAGCTTGATAGGTGATTGACATATGAAAAATGTATTATTGGCTTCGCATGGCATGTACACTATTATTTATTTAATGAATTAATTCCCAAAATACAGCTTGGATTAACGCATGACCAAAATTATATGTTATATCGGGCTTTAAACGTCTTTGGGCTTCTCGTGAATTTTTTGGGCCTCAACACCTGTTACTGTTCATCCGAACAGTTTTTGGGACGCCATCTTCTCCTCCTGCCACCCCAAGCGATGGCATTGGTACCAAAATGACCGGCTAGTCGTCCTCTTCCTATCCTGATCAATCTCAGCTGGCTAGAACTACCGGAGATGGCCGGAAAACACAAAAATCCGACCGGTTTTGACCCAGTTTTAACAGATTTTTTGCCGGCAGTTTCTCCCTCCTCTGGCCACCAAACCGGTCGATTAAGGTATGCTTTTCTACCTATTTTTCATGCTCTAGCTGATGGTTGGGTAAGAATTGAGAAATTTCTGCGTTTTGGTAGTTAAATAAGCGATTGAAAATCTGCCAGTTTTCGGCCTCCAAGCCGGCCACTTTCGGCCATTTTTCGAGGTAGGTCCAAGAACAAAAGTGATTCCAAATTAGGTGTATTACCTAGGGTAGGAAGCTTGACCGGCGATTTAGAGTTTTTCCGGCCTCCGTAAATTTATCAAGCCACCCATGCACTGCGAGCGCGTGTGGCGGCGCATGGTCAGTGTGGTGGAACCACCTTCTGTCCTAAAATAATCTCCTAGTTGCCACGAGCGCATAGGAATATGCGGATCTCATTTTGGATAACGTTTGAACCCCGAACGGATTTTACATATTGTGCGATTTCCGGGTTCGATACGTTAGAACCATTGGATCACTTCCAATTTAATATATGTTGATCTAGGCATTCCTAAGATCGTGTAGGATTTCACGGATCGTGAATCGGAGCCCAGGATGTTCTGATTCAATAACTTAAAGTTGTGTTTTTCAATAACCGTCCGATCGTAAGCGATCAGGTCGTCCGATCTAGACCAAACTTGAGAGATGTGTATCTTAGACCTTGTGGAACCCATAGGAACTTTCGGATTGTAAAACGGAGGTCGTGGGCCCTGCGAGCCCGGTTGACCAAGTTTGGACAGTTTGATTCACAGTTGACCATGAGTCTTCCGAGGTAGTTTTACCTTTCGAAAAGTATTAGGATAATCTTGCAAGCGAGTCTAGGGTCTCGGCTTTGAATACTAGTATTTAAGTGGACGTTTGTCTTCAAAAGTGTCTAGTTCTTTTAATATGAAATTTATGTGAACGATCGTTGGTTTAAAATAATATTATTCTCATTGATTAAATTACCATGAAATCCACTATGGATTTATATGATCATGGATTGAATACTTATTTACATATACTTACAAATAGATTGCTAAATTGTGAGTAATTCTATTATTTTGATTTTTGAGATTATAATTATTCAGAATACTGATTTTATATGTTTAGAAATTGATATTCATTCGTTGATGAAATAATTGGGCAAAAGATTTATATGAGGTACGATGCCTTGTGATGGTGAGGTGAATATGTGGGTTTTGACATATTTGAGTATCTTGAGTTATATATATATAATATTTGAGAAATTGCTACCTATGTTGGATATGTGTGGGGTACTTGGGATGTTGTTGTGAGATGAGGGGAGATGTGAGATTGGAATGTTAGTTTGAGTGCTATTAGCACTACCTTAGGTACCTCCCCGGTTATGGGTTATATGCTTGAGAGGTTATTGGTCTATACTATGAATAGGTGAATGGGGAAAATTTTGAATTAAGAAAGGGAGTATTATTTTCATATAATATTTATATAAGGGATTACGAACTCCACCATCATATGTACCTCCCCTTGAATGATGACACTTGGAAACTGTGGAAACGGATACTTGGAAACAGTGGATATGGACACTGGGATACATGGAAATGGATATATGGAAATTGTGGATATGGTCTGGATATGACGGAACCTGGGGCATACCTTAACGGGGTGTCGTTGTAGACCCTTAATTGGGTAGTCTACGCGCGTAGGGTTGTTTACAGGCGTACGGGTCTTGATTTTTCGTCCGTACGTGCTGGCTGAGAGTTAGTCCCCCAGTTGGACGGCTCGTCCCTAGCCACATGGTTATTTGAGGGCTGTTACATGTGGACTAGTCAAACGATCCCCGGTTCTATTGTTTCCCCCAGTACATGATGTGCATCATCATATGTACCTCCCCTTGAATACTGATACATGGACACAGTGGATATGGATACGTGGATATGTCAGAACCTGGGGCATACCTTAACGGGGTGTCGCTGTAAACCCTTAATTGGGTAGTCTGCGCGCGTAGGCTGTTTACAGGTGTACGAGTCTTGATTTTTCGTTCGTACGTGCTGGCTGAGAGTTAGTCCCCCAGTTGGACGGCTCATCCCTAGCCACATGGTCATTTGAGGGCTGTTACATGTGGACTAGTCAAACGATCCCCGATTGGATTGTTTTCCCCTGGTACATCATGATGGTGGGTGGTGAGTGTTATTATATATATACATATATATACTCATTTATAAGCACACATGTTACATATTGGTTTATGTGGTTTTGAATCCTGAATTGAGATTTGTGAGATTGTACCTTGTGAGTACCCTGTACTTGTATGAATGTTTAAGTCGTGGATTGGAAAGTGTTGTACAGCAACATACGCCTTGGATAGGGCATGGTTGCATGATTGAACTGATAGAAAGGGAAGAAATTGATAATGTGTTCAATGTACATACGCCTTGGATAGGGTATGGTTGCGGGGTTGAACTGATATAAAGAAAGAGATTGAGAATGTGTTCATTTTGTTTTGTCGGAATCAGAGTTGTGACCATTGAGGAAAGAAGTGTGGCTTGATCCCTCACCCAAGGGTACGTAGGTAGCCTGGGGTCTCACCTAGGTGCAACCGCGAAATTACTATGTTTAAAAGTTTGATCGATTCTAAGTATGTGAATGGACTTTGATGTGATTGTTGGATTTGAATCATGTCTGATGATTTCGGTGGTATTCGTAAAGTTGTTTGAGATCTTTAATTGCATTGTTTATGTAGTATTTGACTTAAGAACTTTGTTGGTTTTGTTTCGAACCATTTGAAGGCCGGAGGCCTATTATGCAATTACATGTTGTTAACTTGTGCATGCTGCCAATTGGTGTTTTTAAAATGTGCTTTTTAACAGGTTGAAAAAAAATTGGGAAAAGTCAAATTTACAGGGGAGACTTTGTCGAAATTCCGGCAGAAAGTCTTAGTTCTTAGTAAGTGGGCCTGGCATCGGTGTAATGTCGGAATCTCCACAAGATTCGTCTCAAGTTTCGAGGAATTCGGGGCGGGTCCTGTCAATAGGTGTATCAAAGAGTGGTCTTAAGTGTTGAAAAACAGATTTTGAGACTAGGGCATTCGATTCACTATAACAATCTAATTTAAGGTTATAAGGATTCAAGTGACAAGTCTAATTCAGATTCACATAATGATTATTTCTAAGATATGATTAAACCATGATATTTGGCTTTAATCTTGTATTCTCAATTCTCTAATTAAGTCCTTATTGTCGAACTTAAATCAAGCATTAGAAATTCATTAGAAATCCATTAGGAAAATGTGAATGCTATTATTATTAAGTCATCATTATGCGATTATTAGTTACAATCATCAGTGTTTGAAGGAATCAGACTCTTTTTTAAAATTGAAGAACGAATCGAACTTAGGGAGCTTCTCCAATGCGAACTTTAAGATGCGAACTCGGTGCGAACTTTTGTTTTTAACCGTTGGATGACTTGTGTGGCTTTATTTTCTTTCTTTTCGCTCTTCTTCCAACGGTTAAAAACAAAAGTTCGCACCGAGTTCACATCTTAAAGTTCGCATTGGAGAAGCTCCCTCGAACTTAAGACTAAATATGATCTTAATTATTCGGACCATAAGAGTAAATATGATGTTAATTACTTGAGCTAAGAGTGATCTTAATCACTTGAGCTACAAAGTGATCTTAATCACTTGAGCTATATACTATATACTGATACAGAACAGATAGGACTCAACTCAGATTGCTCACCAAGGTTTCTGATGCCTCATGCATAGAAATTTAGATCTCAAATTACTCACCAAGGTTTCTGTTGCTTCATGAATAGAAATTTTTTAAGTCGTTTCATATTCCATTAAGGAATATTTTTCTATTTTCAAAATTGTACTTTTTCCTTGTAACATACGAATTTATAGCCTAATCAGATAGCTAATTTGCAGCCTTTTGTAAACCTGTTTGGTTGATTAATAAACTTTTATTCTGTCTCTATATTTTTTATGATAGTATTTTTTTCTTCAAGAATCAACAATCTGGTCATCAAAACTTCAGTTCCAGGAATTTCAGTGGGAAAATCAAAAGGTTCCAAAGAAGCTTGACCTTTTATATTATGTTCAAAGACTGGCCCTGCATTAAAATTACTACATTGAAGTGGTTGCTGGAACCCACACAAGATTATCAGCAGGAAAGAAATGACACACAGCAGAAGCCCCTGGCTTAGTCCTAAGCACACTGAAAGATGCATGATTAGGGCTCCATTGAGAGGTGTCCAAGTGACAAACAGCAACAGCTTCTACCCTATCTCCATCCTCACCACCCAACAAAACCTTGAAAACCCTGTTCACACTTTGCTGGCTATGGCAGTAGAAAACTGCATAAGGGTAAGGCATGGTGTGGCAAGCCACCATCTTGGGAGCCGAAATCTCCTTAGGCTCTTCCAAAATAGTGTAGTTCTGGAAATTGGTACTTGAATTTGTGAGATGGGTTGTGGCCACAACACTGAAAGGGGTATCCACTCCGAAGACGCCACGTGTGAAGTCAAGCATGGATTCTAGGGAAATAGCACAGGACTTGATCTCTCCCTTGATGGGTTCAATCTCACACTCCCTGAGAGTGTCTTCCATGGCCTTGGCTTGGGGAGAGTCTTGAGAGAAGGAGAAGAAGTGAAGGAGGTGGAGGAGTTGTTTTGATGAGAAAGGAATTTGATCAGCTTCTTCTCTTGGTAACAAGTGGGGAGATTTTGAAGGGTTTCTTTTGGGAAAATAGACAGCCATGGTTTTTCCCTCCTTTAGATCCTCCAAGGTGAAGAAAATCATAACTGAAGGGTCCATGTGATGATGCATGTGGGATGATGGATGATGAGCATGAGCATGCTCTGTATGTGTTGTTTCATGGCCATCACCATCTTGTGTTTCACTCATCTTCCTGCCTCCAGTTCCTTGAACACACTGCACAATATTTAAGCAGAAACCAAAAAAAAAACTAACAGTTACTAGAACTAGAGATTCCTATGCTGCAGCATCATCAAATTTCTCTCAATTAAATGATAAGAATATGGAGAGTGGGAATAAATTGAAGTTACCAAAACAAGAACAAGTAGATGAAGTAAGGGGCTCCAGAGAGCAAGTCCTGATGGCATGTTTCTTCCCTTGTTAAGAGTCCTTGCCATTTTGTTCATCTGGTAATTTTGAAAGAGCCACAAGGATATATAAAGTTCTACGCTTTGACTATCGACACATGGAAAAGCTATTTCTCCAAGAAATTATTTCCCTAGGAAAAACTAAACTTTAAACCAAGGAGCCAAAAGCTCTTTTACTGACCAAAGGTGAGCAGCTGTAGCTCTACAGTGCATCTTTTGACTTGCAGGTGTTGGGCCTATTGGCCATCCACTTGTTCTTGTCTCTTTAGTTTGTCTTGTTATCATTATTATTATTATTATTATTAGGGTATACTGCCGAAATACCCCTTGAATTTGTACCTAATTATCAATTTACCTCCTGATCTTTTTTTTTTAGCGAATTAAGGGCTTGAATTAAATTTTATTATCAATGTTCCCCCTGCCGTCTAAATCATTAACATTTCATCCAATAATCCATCAAATCATTTAAAAAAAATATTTATAAAAAAAATAAAGAAAAATATATATTTTTGAAAAAATTAAGGAAAAAAAAGAAAAAAAAATCCTATGGACCCACCCACCCCAGCCCCTGCGTCTTCTTCTCCAACCTATCCTCCCTTGACCTACAACAAAATCCCACCATTTTTTTTTTCTTGCCAAAGCAGTTTCTCAAGCTCATCTCTCTCTCTCTCTCTCTCTCTCTCTCTCTCTCTCTCTCTCGCTCCCCCCATCCCCCATCACAGACCCACCCCACAATGAACCCAGAACCCACAAACCCACCCCCCAAATGAACCCAGATTTTTTTCACCCACAGGCCCCCCCCTCCCCAAACGAATCAACACAGAAACAGAAACTGAAGAAAAAAAATTGAAGCTGGAGTTGAGAGAGAGCCTCAAGACCGAGTTTTTGATGCTTAGAAACGCTTATAGAGAAGCAAAATGGTTGGTGGAATTTACCAAAGTTTTCCAGACGAATGGATAAATTCATGCTTTACATGCTGGGAAGAAAGCCTTGGCAGATGGTGGAATTACAGAAGATGTCATGGAACAAATTGACAAAGCTAAATGTGGAGTTTTGATTGGTTCAGCAATGGATGGCATGAAGGTAACCTCAGTGCTCTGTGGTTTAACATTATGTAAGAAAAATTGGCTTGCAAGAGCTTCTACTTGATATATCTTCAATTTATGTTCTTGAGGTTGCTTTGCCGACGTCGGTGGAGGATTGCTTTGCCAATGTCAGAGCAGCGGAGAGTGGGTCTGGCTCTCTCATTTACATCTCCGAACCCATAACCACTGCAAACCCATTCACGCGCCTTTCCCCTTTGATTTTTTCCCCACAGCCTTAAAGGTCCAGACCTCTTCACCTCACAAGTTCATTGCCCCTTCTCCCAAAATCTCAACCCTAAATCGCACAACTCATCAATGGATTCAAGATCTGAATAAAATGGGGATGTTTGGAGGGTGGGGGCTGATGGGTTTGGTTGCATAGAGAGAGAGAGAGAGAGAGAGAGAGAGAGAGAGAGAGAAAAAAAAAAAGGGCAGAGAGATCGATGGAGAGGGTAGAGAGAGAGAGAGGGGCAGAGTCGCAGAGAGAGGGTGTTTGAAGAAAAGCGTTTGGTGTTTGGTTGGAGAGAGGGAAGAAAGGGTTTTGTGTTTGGTTTTTGTGTTTGGTTGCAGAGAGGAGAGAGTTGCAGAGAGAGAGGGAAGAAAGGGTTTGGTGTTTGGTTTTTGAGTTTGGTTGCAGAGAGAAGGAGTCGTAGGGAGAGAGGCAGAGAGGAAGAAGAAAGGGTGGGTGGGTCCCACCCCTCTGTTTCTTAAAATGATTTTTTTTTTCATTTTATATATCATACTATTGTATTTTACAGTATTTAATTATTTTTAACATATGAAATGACCAATTTGCCCTCATATTTAACGGCAAATTAGATGAAATGTTCAAATTTTGACGGTGGGGGGAACATTGATAATAAAATTTAATTCGAGCCTGTAATTGGCTTAAAAAAAAGGTCATGGGGTAAATTGAGAGTTATGTACAAGTTTAGGGGGCAATTCGGCAGTATACCCTTATTATTATTATTGCAAGTGTAGATTCTAAAGATGCATGCTTTTCATGTGTGGGGTCTTTGGGCCTTTTGGGCTTTCCCTGATGACGTAGCATTTCACTCCAAAACCAAAAGAGACAACCAGGTTCGGCAGCTAGAGGCACCAACTTTGGGCACCACCTTGGGCACCAACTCTCTAATAGAGGTGGAGCCCGCCAATACAACGGGTCCCACGCTCTATTAGAAAGTTGGTGCCCAAGGTGGTGCCCAAAGTTGGTGCCTCTAGCATTTTCCTTTATCTACTCACAAACAAAATGTCACCAACCTTCAAGATTTGATTGGATCTTCTTTGCTGTAGATAAAGATAAATAATAATATAACCCACTTGAATAACTCAATTATTTTTAGGATTTTAATTTTACCTTCTTATTTTTCCAACATGGAAGTGATTCAAATGTTTTTTACATTGCAAGTAATTGATTTGCTAATCTTGAACTTATAGATTTAAAATTGTCACAAATTTTAGGACGGTCCAACCATTATATATATATATACATACAGAGAGCTTCCATTGAGGGATCCCTTAAATATTTGAGGGACACCCTTTTAGGGCCCACTCCACATTGTATTTCACTAATCAAAACCGTATATTTTGTAGATATTCATTCAAAGATCAACTTTACAAAAATTCACTTGAATCCAATATCATTTGACCACTGAATTAAATTATTGAAATTTTAGTACTTTCTTGAAGCAATGTGTTCATTGATTTTGTAAGACACAATTGGATATCGAAACAGTTTCTGAGTTGTCTAATTTTTGCAAGGATGTGTTGGAGTTGGCTCGACTAAACGAAGGAAAGAAGGAAGCAGCCCAGCGTGCAGGCTCTCGAGCGGAACCTGCAGGCGCTCGAGCGGCAGAGGCATGTTGGCGCAGGCGCTCGAGCGGACCTGCAGGCGCTCGAGCGGATCGCGATTTCCTGTTTCAAAACAGGTCGGTTTTTGGCCTAGTTTTGGGAGGTTTTTTTGTTTCCTATTCCTTGTATGATTGTGCTAAAGGCCTATACATATAAATAGGTACTTTAGACTAGGGTTTAGTAGGAGAAGAGGTTTAAGATATACAAACCTAGGGTGAGAGAAAAAGAGATCTAGAGAGAGAGAGAGATCAAAGGGAGTTCTTTATTGTAACCAAAGGGATTTTTCTCATACTAGTGAATTTTCTCGGGGATCACCGGAGAGGACGTAGGCACGACGCCGAACCTCTATAAATTCTTGTGTGTTCTTGTGTGTGTTTGCTTTTGTGGTTTCGTGTGCGATTTATCTTTGCGTAGCTTGTGTTGTGATTGTTGCGTAGTCCATCAACAACAAGGTCTTGGAAGTGTTTTCGCACAACAAGTGGTATCAGAGCAGCGGTTGCGGCGGGCGTTGGTTTATGCCCAGGTGCTCTTATAACTTTAAGAGTGGCGGTGTGTTGAAGATGGCGGGCGACAAGGACGAAGAATGTTCCGGTACTAAGTCACAACGGGTATCAAGCACAAAGGTGGAGTTAAAGCTGTTCACCGGCAAGGAGAACTTCACGCTTTGGCAAAGAAGAATGAAGCATGTTCTTAAGCAGCAGGGTCTCAGCAAAGTTTTGGAAGGCAAGGAAAAGAAGCCGGTAACCATGACAGATGCAGAGTGGGATGACCTAGACGAGCTTGCTAGAGGATCCATCGAACAACATCTAACCGATGAGGTGTTGTGTAATGCGATGGAAGACACCGCAAAGCAAACATGGGAAAAGCTAGAAGAGATGTTTGCGTCAAAATCATTGTCCAACAAGCTTTTCTTGAAGGAAGAGCTTCACTCCCTTAAGATGGACGAGGGCGCAAGCATGATGGAGCACGTGAGCGCCTTTAATAGGTGTATTGCTGACTTGCAGAGAATGGATGAGGTTTATAAGTCGGAAGACAAGGCCGTGATGTTGTTGACATCCCTGCCACCTTCTTATAAACACTTTCGCACGACGCTTATGTTCGGGAAGGGAACCTTGAAGTATGAAGAGGTCATGCAAGACATCCTAACGCATGACAGAATGGTTCAACGTTCCGATGGAGTCTCTCAAGGTGAAGGTCTTGTGGTCAAGTCCGGAGAGAGAGGTAGATCGAGCAAGCGTGAAGGCAAGAAGAGCAATAAGGGAAGGTCAAAATCCAAGGCGAAAGATGGTTGTTTCGAGTGTGGGTCAAAGGATCATTGGAAGAAGAATTGCCCCACATGGCGAGAGAAGAGAAACAAAGGGAAGAAGCCGGATGAAGCCGGGGTCGCGGAAGAGAGCGATGGTGAGCTTTTACTTACTAATAGCATTGTTAATACTGATGCACTTGCTATTGCTTCCAGGGTTTCTGCTTCTGATTGGATTTTGGATTCCGGGTGCTCGTATCACATGTGTTCAAACAAGTCTTGGTTTGACACATATGAGACGGACAATGGCGGCGAAGTTATGATGGGAGACGGCTCAATTTGTAGAGTCGAAGGAACAGGTACAATCAAGGTGAAGATGCATGACGGTGTGGTTAGAACATTGGGTATGGTTAGGTACATACCTAAGCTGAAGAAGAATCTCATCTCCCTGGGTACTTTTGACAAGAATGGTTATTCGTACAAGTGTATGGGAGGAAAGCTCATAATTTCGAAGGGTTCACTCGTGATTATGAAAGGGGAGATTCAACCTAACTGCCTGTATCGACTATGTGGTACAACAGTGACCGGTGGAGCAGCTATATCTACCAAGAAGAACTCAGAAGATGATACTCAGCTTTGGCATTTGAGGCTAGGGCACATGAGTGAGCGAGCCATGCAAGAGTTGCACAAACGGAAGCTTCTAAAGGGCGTGCACAGTTGCAAACTTGAGTTCTGCAAGTATTGTACCATGGGGAAGCAGTCGAAAGTTGCATTCAAGCTGCAAGACAAGAAAAAGAGGAGCACGGGAGTGCTTGACTATATTCACTCGGATGTGTGGGGGCCCGCGCCAGTTAAGTCATTGGGTGGAGCTCGCTACTATGTTACTTTCTTGTATGATTTTTCTAGGAAGGTTTGGGTCTATTTCATGAAGGAGAAATCCGAGGTCTTCACAAAATTCAAGGTGTGGAAGGCAGAAGTAGAGAACCTGACAGGAAGGAAGATCAAGGTCCTTAGGAGTGACAATGGGGGGGAATATAAAGATAGCAAATTTCTGGAGTTTTGCAAGAACGAAGGTATCAAGAGGCATTTTACCGTGAAGAAGACGCCCCAACAGAATGGAGCCGCAGAGAGGATGAACAGAACTCTCATGGAGCGTGAGAGGTACATGAGGATTCATGCAGGTTTGCCCGAGGCATTTTGGGCGGAGGCGGTTAACCACGCTTCCTATTTGGTTAACCGGTCACCATCAAAGTATCTTGATTTCAAGTGTGCGGAAGAGGTATGGTCTAACAAGTCTATTGAGTATTCTATTTTGAAAGTATTTGGATGCAGTGCATATGCTCTTATACCTAGTGATGAGAGAACCAAGTTGAAGCCAAAGTCTCTTGAATGCATATTCCTCGGGTTTGAGAGTGGTGTGAAGGGTTTCAAGTTATGGGATCCAGTGAACCAGAAAAAGATACTTAGTAGAGACGTTGTTTTTGACGAGAAGACTATGCCTATGATTAAAGTCAAGAAACCAGAGGTGAAGGAGAATGTTGTTGGGACAGAAACAACCGTTACAGAATCATCTAGTAGAGTGTTCGGGGTTACTCCGAGTTTGTAGCCAATTGGAGACGTCCATGAAGCAGCGGAGTCCGACACTGAGGTGGAGGAATTTGGGCAACAACAACAGACTTAAGATGAAGAAGAAGAAGAGGCTCAAGATCAGGTGGAGCCATCATCCATAGCAAGGTCCAGGCCCAAGAGAACCATCAAACCTCCTCAACGGTTTGGATGGGAGACGGACGCAGTTCACTATGCTCTAAACATAAGTGAAGGAGACCCAACTACGTTCCAAGAAGCAGTTGAGAGTGCGGAGCGGGAAAGTTGGATGAGTGCTATGATGGATGAGATGGAATCTCTACACCGGAACTCTGTTTGGGAGTTGGTCCCTAAACCCAAAGACATAAAGGTAATTGGCTGCAAGTGGGTGTTTAGGAAGAAGGAAGGAATATGTGAGAAGGAGCCAACTAGATTCAAAGCTCGTCTAGTGGCTAAGGGATACTTACAGAAGGAAGGAATTGATTATGATGAGATTTTTTCCCCGGTTGTAAAGCATACTTCTATACGGTTATTGCTCTCCATAGCAGCACAGTGGGACATGGAGGTGGAGCAAATGGATGTGAAGACAGCTTTTCTCCATGGAGACTTAGAGGAAGATATCTACATGAGTCAACCTCAAGGGTTTGTTGAAGCAAGTAAGGGAAATCTGGTTTGCAGGTTGAAGAAGTCTTTGTATGGGCTCAAGCAATCTCCAAGACAGTGGTACAGGCGCTTTGACACTTATATGCTGCGGATTGGGTATAGAAGATGTGAATTGGATTGCTGTGTGTATTCTCACGTGTTCAAGGATGGGAAGATCATTCTGTTACTACTTTATGTGGATGATATGCTGATTGCGTGTCAAGATATGTCAAAGGTTCAAGAGTTGAAGATCCAACTTGGGAAGGAATTTGACATGAAGGATCTTGGACCCGCACAAAAGATCCTAGGAATGGAAATAAGGAGAGACCGAGATGAGGGCAAGTTGTGGCTGTCACAAAGCAAGTACATAGCTAAGGTACTTGAAAGATTCAATATGTTGGATTGCAAGCCCGTGTCTACTCCTTTGGCGGAGCACTTTAGGCTAAGTGCCCAAGAAAGTCCTTCTAGTGACAAAGAGAAGGATGAGATGAGTAAGGTTCCATATGCAAGCGCCGTAGGGTGTCTCATGTACGCAATGGTTTGCACACGCCCCGACTTGGCTCAAGCTGTGAGTGTAGTTTCAAGATACATGGCAAATCCGGGCAAACAACACTGGAATGCGGTGAAGTGGATTTTCAGGTATTTGAAGGGCACCAAGAGGTTTGGGATTTTGTTTGAAAGACAACAAAGAAAGGCATGTGTGTTGGGATATGTGGATTCAGATTATGCGGGAGACTTAGACAAGAGAAGGTCCACCACAGGGTATGTTTTCGTTTGTGGTGGAGGACCGATTAGCTGGAGAGCGGTGCTACAATCAGTCACTGCATTGTCTACTACTGAAGCGGAGTATATGGCGCTAACGGAGGCTTCAAAAGAAGCATTATGGTTGCAAAGATTGGCACAAGAGTTCGGGATAGCTCAAGACCTGGTGGTGATTAAGTGTGACAGTCAAAGTGCTATATGTTTGGCCAAGAACCAAGTGTATCATGGAAGATCCAAACATATTCATGTACGGTACCACCGGATAAGGGATTGGGTGAACGATGGGGACATTGCGATAGAGAAGGTTCATACAGATGAGAACGCTTCAGATTGCTTGACCAAGCCAGTTACAACTGAGAAGTTCAGACATTGTTTGAGCTTGCTCAATCTTGTTACATGCTGAAGATTGAGGTGGAGCTCTTGGGAGTTACTAGAACGATTTCCAAGAGATTGAAGATGTTCTAGGGATCAATGGTTTTCACAAAGGTGTTTAGGCTCGCCAAGGTGGAGATTGTTGGAGTTGGCTCGACTAAACGAAGGAAAGAAGGAAGCAGCCCAGCGTGCAGGCGCTCGAGCGGCAGAGGCATGTTGGCGCAGGCGCTCGAGCGGACCTGCAGGCGCTCGAGCGGATTGCGATTTCCTGTTTCAAAACAGGTCGGTTTTTGGCCTAGTTTTGGGAGGTTTTTTTGTTTCCTATTCCTTGTATGATTGTGCTAAAGGCCTATACATATAAATAGGTACTTTAGACTAGGGTTTAGTAGGAGAAGAGGTTTAAGATATACAAACCTAGGGTGAGAGAAAAAGAGATCTAGAGAGAGAGAGAGATCAAAGGGAGTTCTTTATTGTAACCAAAGGGATTTTTCTCATACTAGTGAATTTTCTCGGGGATCACCGGAGAGGACGTAGGCACGACGCCGAACCTCTATAAATTCTTGTGTGTTCTTGTGTGTGTTTGCTTTTGTGGTTTCGTGTGCGATTTATCTTTGCGTAGCTTGTGTTGTGATTGTTGCGTAGTCCATCAACGACAAGGTCTTGGAAGTGTTTTCACACAACAGGATGATCTATGAATGTAGACTTAAAAAATAGACCAAATCCTTTGTCAACAATGACCCTCGAAGGTTCTTGCCCAATGCTAATCACAATGAAAATATGTCCATAATCATGCAAGTCACTTGTCAAATATAGAATGCTTATTTTATTGCATTATTGGAGGTCCCAAAAGAAACTAGAAATTATTTACAAGTAGAGCCCCATGCATCTGTGAAACATATGAACATTTTTGTTGGCATATGTCGACATTGAAGCGGATAGTTTTGGATTATTGCCATTAAGAATAAATAGAGGGTCCTCTTCCCAATTATTATCAGAAAATTATTGGAGCCCAGGAACATACGTGGAATCACATCACATAGATTTATTAGTAGAAAGAAAACATATCTATTTTAGAAATCTTCCAAAAATATAGGGCCCATATTTAGATACGCCCTTGATCTCTTCTAAATATAATAATCAAACTGTGAAATATTAGTAGACGATCTTTACTTGAGCTCAAAGATATAAAATTGTAGTTATATTTGTAATTTTGGGCAATGTATTTCATGTTTGATTTGCTCTAGGGGAGTGTGATTGTTACGTTAAAATGTATTCGCTCTTTTAGGGCTATATTAGTGGAGATACAAGCCGTGCGATACTGCCGGTGTATCCTCCTATATATGGATTAATCATTTGCGGTTACTGTGCATCCATCTTTGTATTAACCATTTATGAGTATTTGGTCTTTGTGTCCAAATATTGAATACTATTATCGCTCATTTTAAATCATAATAAAAACTGTAACAAATTTTAGGATGGTCCAACCATCGTATTTTCATTTGAGGTTTTTTTCGTTATAATTTCTCATTTGCTTAAAATTTAGGAAATAAATCAGACAGCACATATAAGTTGACAGGTTGGGGGTCATTCATAACTGAAATTTTTTGTATTATAGTTGGACCGTCCTAATATTTGTTACAGTTTTAGTAGAAAAAGATACTTCATCATTGATCCTGATTTCATTTTTAAAGAGCGGTCTAAAAAAATAGGCGTTTCCAATTATCAAATTACATTGTAGAATAAGAACGACATAAAAGAAAATAAAAGAAAAAGATAATTACCTCATAAAACATTATAATATGAGTAATCGTACAACGAAAGAGTTATTTATGATTGGATTAGTAGACCAAATCCTTTGTCAACAACGACCCGCGGAGGATCTTATCCAATATTAGTCATAATGAATATATGTCCATAATCATGCAACTTAGTTTTCACTTGTCACATATAAAATGCATTATTGGACGTCCAAAAGGAAAAAGAAATTATTTCATGCATGTGTTGAACATGTTTACATTTTTTATGGTAAAGCTATGTGGACATTGAAATGTATGTTTTGGATTAATGCCATTAAGAATCGGTCGAGAATAATAATCCTAATTATCTGGAAAAGCCTCGTTGATCTAATTATTGGACCCCAAGAACATATGTCGAGTCATATCGTATGCACAAATTTATGTGTGAGACTTATCACTGCTTGTAGCTTAAGTGATTAAGAGTATTTACTTCTACATTTGAAATCCTAAGTTTAATTCTCTCCTATCTTAATATCGTTGTATTATAAATAAATAAATAAAATAAACAGGGGCGGAGCTAGGATTTTATATTTGAGGGGGCCAAAATGTTAAACACTAAAAGTTTAGATGTATATTTTTTTAACACACAAACATGGGCTACATAGAAAAACATATCTACTTGGAAACCCTCCAAAGATCTAGGGCCCATAATTAGATTCGCCCCAGATTTGTTCCAAGTATTATTATCAAAATTTCACAAAAAAAGTAAATAAATAAAGGGCCCATAATTGTGTCCTGCCTGCCTTGATGCTTTCGTTCTAGTAAATTATCTATAAGTACTGAGGTTACATAGCCTTCAAAAATACAACTACAAAGATCTCTTTTGCATAGCATTTGTAGACATGAAGTCCCTTTGTGCTATCTTAGCTCTTTTCTCTCTTCTTTTGGTAAGTATTTGTGTAATACCCTTTCTTCCTATTTGTTGCTTATGAAGTCACCAAATTTTAAAGCCAAGAAGAGTTGCTAGATATATAGGACTGACAAGACAAATGCAACCAAAAATCTTATATTACGCTTGCATGAAAATATTCTCGTATTAGACTCTAACTTATGTTGTCATACTGTAAACTAGACCGCACATTCTAGAAATAATCAACTTGATTAATGGTTTGTATTCACATTCTAGCAACATAAACATCTTATATTGCCACACAAGGTAAGAGAACATTTCTCTTCGTATGTCATATTATATTGTCAAATTGTCAATTTGAAGTGAATTTTTGTCAAATATGTGATTAAATTGACAGTACAGATTTCAACATGATCATTTAGAATGCCTTAGAAATTTCTTTTTATTTGTTTTTATTTTCTTTGTCTTGTGGAACAGTTTGCCAAAACTATAGAGTCAAGAAGAGATGTCAGGAAATACTGGAAAAATGTCATGAAAGAGCAACCTATGCCACGGGCAATTGAAGGCCTCCTTGTTGATATTTCTGATTCAACACCAAAGCAGAAAGCCGACTGCCATGAAAAAGTTAAAAAACCTTTTGTTGAGGTTGAGGTTGAGGTTGAGGAATTTGAACCCAGACCCAATGTCTCATCGTACAATGATGATGAAACTAAAGCAGAGCTCTCTTCCAAAGACAATGCTGGTCCTAAAGCTAAGCAGTCATTTGCAGCAAAAGAAGATAAGCGGCCATTTGTGGAAGATTTTGAGCCAAGGCCAAATTTCCCTATTTACAATAACTAAGAGGTTGAATTACTGCAATTCTGGTGGTGTTATTGTAAAATATAATAAGCTTGCCGGGCTTGTACGTAGCTTCTAAGCTTCTATGTACTAAAAAAAAGCCATTGGCTCTGAGAGAAAGTCTCTGTTTTATGTCTGTTTTATGTACGTAGCTAGGTCATGAATGTAATTTTCAATTCTAAGTTAATAAAAGGAATGCTTTGGCCACCATGAATGTTGTTTTGGAAATAGTCTCTACTTTCGTTGTCATGTATTTGTACGTAGCAAGATGACTAAACAATTTCCGCTTTCATTTATATTTGTGGAGTTTTAAAGGTGGCCTACAAGATAGAAGATTCTGGTTATCAAACTACAATGGTACAACGTACGTAAGAGTTACGATAGGATAAACAGACCAAATCCTTTGTGAACAATGACCCTCAAAGGATCTTGCCCGATGCTAATCACAACGAAAATATGTCTATGATCATGCAAGTCACTTGTCAAATATAGAATGCTTATTTTACTGCATTATTGGAGGTCCCAAAAGAAACAATAAATTATTTACAAGTAGAGCCCCATGCAATGCATGTGTGAAACATATTAACATTTTTGTTGGTAAAGATGTGGACACTGAAGTAGTGGATAGTTTTGGATTATTGCCATTAAGAATCAATTGAGGGTCATCTTCCTAATTATTATCAAAAAATTATTGGAACAATCAAACTATGAAATATTAGTAGACGATCTTAACTTGAGCCCATGGATATAGAATTGTAGTTGTATTTATAATTTTGGGCGATGTATTCCATATTTGATTTGTTAAGGCGTGTGACTGTTACGTTAAATCTTTAAGGCTATTAGTGGAGATGCAAACCGTGCGATGTGGCTGGTGTATCCTCTTATATCAGGATTAATCCTTTTGTGGTTACTGTGCATCCATCTTTGTATTAACCTTTTATGGGTATTTGGTCTTTGTGCCCAAATATTAAATACAAGGCTAAATTATTGAAATGCCCCCTGTAACTCAATTTCAGTCTCAGTTTCCCCCCTGAAACTCCAAGTGTCTCACTTTCCCCCCTAAAACTCCATATATTGTCTCACTTTGCCTATATTCCATCCAGCCCTAACAGAAGTCATCAAATCTTAACCCGCCAAAAACAACCTTCCCTTACAAATTCATATACTCTCTGAATCTGCAACTACACCCAGACTCATTTGCAAAACCAAACCCCTCTCCAAACTCCAAGAAATGAAGAACAACCTCCAACAATGGCGGCAGCCCAACTCCTCTCTCTCTCTCTCTCATCGTCCTCTTAGTTCTCTCTCTCTTTCCTCCGCCCTCCCCACCCAAACCCTCGTCAACGCAACCGAAATCCTCTCAGATTTCTGCTACACCTCCATGGCTCTAACCCTCGATCTCGCCTCTCAAACCCTCCTCCTCTCCCAGTCTCCTTCTCTCACCATCTTCGACCCCACCAACGCCGCCTTCTCTCACTCCGGTCAACCACCGCTAAACCTCCTGCAATTCCATATCATCCCCCTTTATTTCTCTCTCCGATCCCTCAAGTCCCTGCCTTTCGGCGCCAAGATCTCAACTTTACTCTCTGATCGCTCTCTCTCTGTCACCACTTTGGCCTACGACCCCAGAGTCTCACTCAACAACGTCCCCATCACTATTTCCCCGTCATTGTTTCCCCAATTTTTTACTTCTGTTAAGGCTGGATGGAATATAGGCAAAGTGAGACAATATATGGAGTTTCAAGGGGGAAAGTGAGACACTTAGAGTTTCAGGGGGGAAACTGAGACTAAAATTGAGTTAGAGGGGGCATTTCAATAATTTAGCCTAAATACAATTATTGCTAATTTTAAATAATAATAAAAATTGTAACAAATTTTAGGATGGTCCAACCATCATATTATCATTTGAGGTTTTTGTTATTATAATTTCTCATTTGCTTAAAATTTAGGAAGTAAATCAGACAACACATATAAGTTGACGGGTTGGGGGTCATTCATAACTGAAATTTTTTGTATTATGGTTGGACCGTCCTAAAATTTGTTACAATTTTAGTATAAAAATATATTTTGTCCTAAAATTTCAGGTTGTGAATATCTTCTTTCATTGCTCCTGATTTCATTTTCAAAGAGCGGTCTAAAAAATAGGCCTTTCCGATTATCAAATTACATTGTAGAATAAGAACGACATAAAAGAAAAGAAAAAGAAAAAGATAATTACCTCATAAAATATTTTAATATGAGTAATCGTACAACGTAAGAGTTGTTTATGATTGGATTAGTAGACCAAATCCTTTGTCAACAATGACCCGCAAAGGATCTTGTCCGATATTAGTCATAATGAATATATGTCCATAACCATAATCACTTGTCACATATAAATTGCGTATTGCATTATTGGACGTCCAAAAAGAACAAGAAATTATTTACAAGTAGAACTCCATGCATGCATGTGTTAAACATGTTTACATTTTTCATGGTGGGTGGATGTTTTGGATTAATGCCATTAAGAATCGGTAGAATAATAATCCTAATTATTGGAGCCCAAGAACATATGTCGAGTCATATGACATGCATAAATTTAAGTGTTAGACTTATCATTGCTTGTAGTTCAAGTGATTAAGAGTATTTACCTTTACATTCGAGGTCCTAAATTTAATTCTCTCCTATCCTAACATCGGTTGTATTATAATAAAAAAGCAACCCACAAACATGGACTACATAGAAAATCATATCTATTTAGAAACCTTCCAAAGATCTAGGGCCCATAATTAGATCCGGCCCAGATTTGTTCCAAGTATTATTATCAAAATTTCACAAAAAAGTAAATAAATAAAGGGCCCATAATTGTGTCCTGCCTGCCTTGATGCTTTCGTTCTAGTAAATTATCTATAAGTACTGAGGTTACATAGCCTTCAAAAATACAACTACAAAGATCTCTTTTGCATAGCATTTGTAGACATGAAGTCCCTTTGTGCTATCTTAGCTCTTTTCTCTCTTCTTTTGGTAAGTATTTGTATAATACCCTTTCTTCCTATTGTTGCTTATGAAGTCACCAAATTTTAAAGCCAAGAAGAGTTGCTAGATATTTAGGACTGACAAGACAAATACAACCAAAAATCTTATATTATGCTTGCATGAAAATATTCTCTTATCTAAGGGTGGAGCCAATTAAGGCCTAGGAGGGTCATATGACCCTTCTGACCCTTCTTTGTCATTTTACTTTTATTTATTTTTATATTACTCCATTTACTTAAGTTTACAATGTAAATAAGGAAGTACCCCCCATTTGGATTCAAATAAAAATATTAGAAAATCAAATTCCCACCAAATCAAAATATGAAAAATCGGTTTTAGGGTAAAATACGATTTAGGCTAAAAATGATGGCTCATTAAGTGAATATATACTTCATACTAAAATCCCATAAAATCAAGTTTTCTTATTTGATGTGTGAGGAATAAAAGCCGCCAAAAATTATCTTCAGAAAATGATTATTCCGAAAACCCATTTTTCATACTTAGTCAATATTTTTACATAAAACAATTTTTCATGTATGATATGAATGCATGAAGGAACTAAGGTCAATCTAGGTAAAAAGCCTTAGATGTTCAATCAACTATGATGTTAAACCCTATTTGGTTAATGTTAAAACTTATTGAAAATTAGTTTATGAAGCTATGAACTAGCGTGATTTATATGATTTAATGTTTACTTTTATTTCTACAAAGACTATAGAAATTGTAAGTACGTACCAAAAAAAATAATAATTAAATTTTAAGCTAATAACTTTAGCTAGCCCACCCGTTGAAAAATTCCTGGTTCTGCCCTTGATGAAGCATATGAAAGTGGGTCGTAGAGCAACTGGTTTGACCTTCTACCACGTAAGTGTTTTTATTCATGTTCAGTTTAATTAGCAACATCTTCCAATATTGTCTTAAAACCCATTAAATATTTTTGGAACAACAACCATCAAAGTTTCTTATATAATTGAACTTATTCTAAAATATTTATGTAGAAAAACAATGGATACTTAAGATTTTAGGTTGTTAATCTATTATCTCATAGTTTTATTCTCATGGCACATCCTTGTATGCATTTTTATTCTCCTCTAAACCATCCTAGTCCAAGTCTGGTGGTGGTATGGCTTTTCCATTTATCTTGGCTAATAATGTTGACCCTCCTTAATAGAATTCCTGGCTACGCCACTACTCTTATCAGACTCTAACTTATGTTGGCATACTGTAAACTTAGACCCCACATCAACTTGATTAATGGTTTATATTCACATTCTAGCAACATAAACATCTTATATTTCTACACAGGGTAAGAGAACATTTCTCTTCGTATGTCATTTTATATTGTCAAATTGTCAATTTGAAGTGAATTTTTTTCAAATATATGATCTAAATTGACAGTATAGATTTCAACATGATCATTTAGAATGCCTTAGAAATATCTTTTTATTTGTTTTTATTTTCTTTGTCTTGTGGAACAGTTTGCCAAAACTATAGATTCAAGAAGAGATGTCGGGAAATACTGGAAAAATGTCATGAAAGAGCAACCTATGCCACATGCAATTGAAGGCCTCCTTGTTGATATTTCTGATTCAACACCAAAAGAGAAAGCTGACTGCCATGAAAAAGTGAAAAAACCTTTTGTTGAGGTTGAGGTTGAGGTTGAGGAATTTGAACCCAGACCCAGTGTCACATCCTACCATGATGATGAAACTAAAGCAGAGCTCTCTTCCAAAGACAATGCTGGTCCTAAAGCCAAGCAGTCATTTGCAGCAAAAGAAGATAAGCAGCCATTTGTGGAAGATTTTGAGCCAAGGCCAAGTGCTTCGGTTTACAATGAGTAAGAGTTTGAATTATTGCAATTCTGGTGGTGTTACTGTAAAATATAATAAGCTTCCCGGGCTTGTACGTAGCTTCTAAGCTTCTATGTACTGAAAAAAAAAGAGCCATTGGCTCTGAGAGAAGTCTATGTTTAATGTTTGTTATATGTTGTACGTAGCTAGGTCATGAATGTAATTTTCAATTCTAAATTAATAAAAGGAATGCTTCGGTTTTAGGCTCAACCCGAACACCGAATCGAAGGCTTCGGCTTAGCTATTTTTGAAACCGTACACCAAACCATAACCAGTGAAACCGACCATTCCGGTTAATCGGAGTTTGTGGTTTGGTTTGGTTCGGTTTTGGGTTTAGGCCAAAGAGAGAGAGCAAGAAGAAAGCTGGGAAAAAAATAGATAAAGGGAGAGATTGAGACAGGAGAAAGGAAGAAGAAGAAGACAGGCAGTAGGAGGAAGAAGGAGAAGAAGGAAGAGGAGAGAGCATGGAAAAAAAAAAGAGAGAGAGATATGGGAGAAGAGGAAAAAATTGCAGAGACTGGGGAAAGAGGAGCAAGAAATTAAAGAGGGAGGGAGAGAAAAGGAAAAAGAAATAAAAAAAAGAGAGAGGGAGAGATAGAGAGATGGATAGTGACGGAAAGAATAAGAAGAAGATGGGAAAACAATAAAAAATGAATGGGTTGGGAAAGGTGAGATATGGGGAGAAGAAAAAGAATTAAAAAATACAAAGGAAAGAAAAAGAACATTTGTTTCGGCGCAGATGCAGCAGTGCATGCATCATGTCCACTTGCATGCTCTAATATTTTTTTATATTATTTATTATTCTGAGTGACTAATTATATATCATATTTATGGAAAGATTACACAAAGTTGTTTGCTCCGGTGGAAAACAAGAACAATTCTTACATGGAGGTGTGGGGTTGGAACCCCATTGTTGCAAAATATTTTTGTAATATTTGGCTTGCCAACAGTAACGGTCCGGTTTGGGTAAATTGGTTTATTTAAAATCTCAAACCATAAATCGGACCAGATTAACCGCTTCGGTCCGATTTGAACCCGATATTAAATAATTAATAAATAAATAACCGGACCAAACCAACCCAATCGGTTTGATTCGGCCGATTTTTCGAGATGGTTGTTTAATTGCCCAGCCCTAGTTTTGGCAATAGTCTCTACTTTTGTTGTCATGTATTTGTAGCGTTAAACTTTAAGAATAATAAATAGGAAACTACAAAGAAATTTATTTATTTATAGTCGTCATACTAAAAGATGCAATTTATTTATTTATTTAGCTGTAGCTAGTTAGAGCCCCTCATAAGCGCTTTAATTTGAAGAAAGTCAAATTTTTTATTGTACTTCTTCAAAAAAGCGCTTGCTAGATCTGCCATTGATTTCCTCTAATAATCAAAACAAATACCCTAATTTTACCTAATTGCGATTAGTACCATAATATTTTATTATATTCATCATCGTTGTCCTTCTTGTGCAAAAGCGTCAACCAAACACGTGCTAGATAGTGAGTGCAAGCAAACAAGAATAAGCTAGAGACAAAAAAGCAAACCAAACAATAATCAGAACTACAAGATTTATACTCGTAAGGGTCTTTTGTTCCAGCAGCCTGACAAATGGGTTGGGCTGCCGTAAGGAGCGAAAATGGGTGAAATTACCCATTGTGTCTGAGTTCAAAGATCAAGCCCCAACAATGCTTTGAAAGGACAGTGAAGCCTTAGGAAACACTCCGGTTACCTTCACCAACAAAAACAACGCCTGCTTACATATAGATTTTTAGCTTGGCATGAGAAGCTTGTGGCATGGGAGCAAAACCATCATGAGTTTAGCATAAACAGAGAGAGGGCTATGAATTCCTATGAGGAACAGGGGTTCTAAGGAAAGGGGAGTGATTCTAAGAAGGTTGGCTAAGGGGGGAGAGAGATGGGAAGGAACGATAAGTGGTTTAAGTAATTTCCAGCAGCTTGACGAAAAGTCTGTCAAGATCTGGAATAGTTTGCCAGAAGAGGGAAAATGAGGGAGAAGGGTGAATAGAGCACGAATTTGCTGGGTTTTGCAGGTGAGAGAGGAAGTTTGCTCTCCAGATGTAGGTTGCCTTTGATGGGTAGAAGATGGCCCCTTTTATAGCCGCTGGAAGCCCCCTTTCTCCAAGAAACCCTAATGGTTTCTATCCAATTTGGCCAAATCTTTCCCTCCCTTTTCACTTCTATTCCTTTGACTCATCATATTTGGTGAAATTCTCTCTGCCCAATTGCACAAAAACAGGATTTGGGGAGCTCTAGGATTTTCCTGCAGCTGTCCCAGTTGGGAATCCCCACTTTCAGCCATCTTTCTTCCTTCTTTTCTCCCCTCTTCTATAGCTAGATCTGATGGGGGAAAGAAATAAGTATCTATGCTGGTGTGAAGGGTGTTTTGCTCAAGTATCCTTTGGTTTTTTGGATGGCTTGTGTTGGGATTTGTCTTTGGCCTTGTGCTGGAGCCTCCCAGCAGCCCACACATGTGGATAGCTTTGGGTTTTGTCGTTGTTTTTGTCTCTAGCCATGTGCTGGAAGCTTGCAGATATTTTCTTGGTTTGCTTGGGCTTTCTTAAGGTGATAGCTAAGCCAACTAAAGGGATGGGCTAACTTCCTAAAGTAATGGGCTATTAGAGGGTAGTGGGCTAACATTCTCTCTCTTTTATGTTTACCCACATATTTGGGCTTACTAAATGGGCTTGAGTTTTGGGCTCCCAAGAAACCCAAAACTTCCATTTCTCGGCTCATCAATGGGCCTCATGAAAGCTCGATACCATCCATATCACAACCCACTCAGTAAGCCCTGGGCATTTGCGTGGCTTGGGCCCACTTAAGCTTGTGCGTGGCTAGGTGTAAAATAATGATCTTACGCTTGGCATGGCATGTTGATTGGCATGCTCGAATTTTATCCCATTTAAAAAGGGACATGAGGCTCGACAGGATAATTAGCATGGGCTCGTAGAGCTAGTGCATTTTATAGGCTCATCTCAATGCTTAGCGTGACGGATTATTTATTTGGCATGGCACGTGGACTGTGGCTCGTGCGAGCGTTTATGACGAACTCTTGCGTGCTCCAAATCGAGTCTTTTCTTAATAAGGTGTTGTACTGGGTCGGAAATTTATTCGAGCCCAACTATGGATTTTTTGGGCCTCAACAATACTGATTCAGCTTTGTAGGCCTACGTCCAGTATGGAGGCGACTGAGCAATCTACTATAATCAAAAGAGAGCATAAAAACTGTTTATCACTCAAGAAACTCTAAGTCTCAAATACACCCAAACTCATACACTCAAATAATAGAAAAAGAAACCAAATCTAATACAACATGTAAGTAGAAGCAAGAACAATTTGAGAGAATGTCTCCCTTTGTCATTGGGCCTTCTTGCTTTTCTCCTCTTCCTCACAAAAGGTGCAGCTGCTCAATGATATCTTCCAAAGCTCTCAACCACAATAATCAATTCCAATGTTGCTACTAAAAAGAGTAGTTAGCTGATTAGATTAGTTTGTCATTAGTTACTCTTGTAAGTAATTAGTTAGAGCTGTTGATAGCTTGTACAGATGGCTTTATCTATTGCATAGGTTAGTCAGGTGTTAAATACTCTTCTATACTCCTTTCTCAATTAATTAATGAGAATCACAATTTCCTTTATGGTATCATATGCCTTTTCGATCATCTCTACCTTTTCTTCCAACCAGTGATTTTCTCACCAACCAAACAGTGATTTTCTCATCAACCAAACAATTTCTTCTGCTCTAGTTCTCTGATTTCCACGGCTTCTAAGACCAATTCTTCTTCTTTTGCACCTTCCCTCTCTCTCTCTCTCTCTCACATCACCTTCAATTCCTGCTTTTGCGACTGTTACTGTTCAAAACATCGCAAGCATGATTCCGATCAAGCTTCAAGCTGGCAATTATTTGTTGTGGAAGAATCTTTTTCTTCATGTTATTCGCAAATACAAGCTCTTTGGCCTTCTCACCCGTGCTGATCCACGGCCGTCGAGGACAATTGTTACCGCTGCTGGTTGCACTGTTGATAATCCCGCTTTCGATCTGTGGTATGATAAGGATCAATCACTCATGATCTGGATCATCTCCACTCTCTCGACGGATTTGCTATCTCATACAGTTGGCATTGAGTATTCTCGTGATCTCTAGGAGATGTTGGAAAAGCGTTTTGTTGGAGTCTCTCGTGCAAATGTTCATCATCTTCGTCAGCGTCTTCAGAATCTTGTCAAGAGGGATCTGTCTATAGTTTCCTATCTGCAACAGATGAAGGAAATTGCTGATGGCTTGGGCGATGCTGGTCAACCTCTAAGAGCACCTCCATCCCAAAAGGCAAAGGCAAGGCAAGGTTTGACACTATTCATGTGAATAGTGGTTGCGTTGCCTTGCCTTTTTTGGTTCCACCTCAAAGAACAAGGGCAAGGGCAAATACTATTCACTTTACTTTATTTTCTTCTTTTTTTTTTATACTTAAACCATTAATTTTGATAAGCTTTTCAGATAATATTTTCGGTTGCCACGTGCAGAGGCGGAGCCACAGTGGGGTCAGTGGGGTCGCGCGACCTCTTGGAAGCCATGAAAATAAGCCTAGAGGTCCCTTGGAGCTGCACACCAAGTGGTCGACGAAATGACTGAAAGAAGAAGGGTCTGCAAGCTGAAGAAGAAGATGCGCGCTGTAAAACCAGGCCCTAAGCTCTAAAAGCCTACAGAAGGGGGGGGTGAAGTAGGCTAGAGAGAAAAAGACTACCCTTTTAAATTTTAAGCCCAGCTAAGAATGAATATGCGGAAACGTAAACACATGCACAACCATGGTGTTCAATTACTTAGCATATGCAGTGAGTTAAAGGAACTGACTGCATGAACTTGGATTGATACAGACAACACCACGTATTAATACAAACAGCAACCCTTGTGAGTTTGGATCAATACAGTACAACGCGTATTGATCCACGTTAGTGTGCTAAAGTCATTTGAACAGAATGCAGCAAGTACAACAAAAGAAACATGAATATAAACATACACAAAGAGTTGTTGACCCAGGAAGCCCAACAAGGGGAAAAACTGGGGGCACCAAGCCAGGAGAGATCCAATATGCTCATTAAGAAATACAAGGAAAAGAAGGAAGACTTAGCTCAATCTATCACCTATAGGCAGATTCAATCACCCTTACAGCAAGCACCAATTCCTTTATCTCTTAGCAGCAAATCCTCTCAAGAGCACCAAGCTCAAGTTGCATATGTATGAAGTGAGTTATGGTTTCACAGATTCATCTATCTCAATCACAAAGTATGATTGAGCTAAACAAATGAAACCTAAGTGCTGTGATGATTAAACTAGAAGTAATGAACTTGAAGCATATAGTTTAATTCAACAAAACAACAATGAAACAAAACAAATGTTCAACCGAAATCTTGTAAGTGTTTACTTGGAGAAAGCTATATGTATATAATCAATCATATACTCACAAGTAACATATACTAGTTGAACAAATAATAATGAACTCAAACAATGAAAAACATTCAGCCGTAAGAATATAAATTAACTTGGGGAAGTGTTTATGTGTATGCAATCATCCACATAGCCCTCAAGTGTTCAAGAGTGGCTGAACCAGTAAATAGGTTCTTGAATGTTCAGAGGCACATAAGAAGTTTTTTCAAAAAACCTTTGAAACGATTCTGCTAGGCAAGGAGAAAGTGAGATGCAGAAAAGTTTTCTAAAATGAATGAGTTACCTTCTCTGCAGTCAAGGACTTGAGCATATAGACTAGAGACAGCCGCAGACAAGGATGGAAGGAGAAGACTGGAAACAACTCACGGTGGACTGCTCAAGGAGAGAAAAGAAGGTTTTAAAATGATCTACCCATACAGTGAGCACAACTAGCCGTTCAGTATCAAAGATACTGAAACAGGTTTTCAAAATGCTATTTTATGAAAACAGCCAAGAGAAGGAAGGAGAAGCCTCTTTCCAAGAAGGACCAGCCGACAAGGAATGGGGAGAGTAAAATAGACACACAATGGACTTCTCCAAGAAATATAGATGGGAAGGAAAAATATAAAAACAGCCCATGCCATTTTGTTTTGGTGAAAGAAAAAACAGCCCATGCTTTTGTAAACACAAAGAAAGAGAAAGGAGTTTTTAACTTTCTTCTAAGAACCAAATGCACGGACACAACACCAAAGCTTTTAGAGAGATGAAATAAAGTAAGCCATATTGTTTTGATAGCTTGGAACAAGGAGCCGGCAGCTTTATATTAAAGTGTGAAGAAAGTTTTCTCACATGGGTGTTGGATAAAAGTATTCAATTCTCAAAGGTATGACATGAAATAAAAAACATCCTTTTAGAAAAGATAAAGAATAATAAATCAAGATGTTTTTAGAAAGAAGGGGTTTAATATTTTGTAAAGATAGTCAATGATAAATATAATAAACCCCATGCTTTGGTCAGATAAGAAATATTCATGCAATAAAGGAATCTGACAAAGCTGTAAAAACTGATGCATAATGGATTAATACAAGTGAGAATGTATTAATCCAAGTGATCTATGCATATGATTTTACCTTTTGAACTGCAACGAGGAGACTTGGAAGCCCTTCAACCCACACTGATTCTAACCTATAATCTAATTAATATTACAAGGGTTTTGTTGGTTTAAGAGAAGAGCCAAAATACAATAAAGGTCCAAATAAAAACCTTACACGTGCGACTCTTTTTTTAAAAAAAACAACCTGGGCAAAACGATGTCGTTTTGACCCAGGTTACGTCGTTTTGGGCCATGTCTGAAATAAAAAAAAAAATAAAAAAAAGAGTGCCAGCATCCTTCTCTCCACAGACAGACCCGATTCCTCCTTAAACAAACCCCCAATTTGTTTTGTTTTCTCCTCCAAGGCTCCAACCCTAAGTTCCCAACTCAATCCCCCCTCCCTCAAACCCTCAACTCCATCTCCTCCCTTGCTGCCGCCAGTGGGGTGCATCTGTGCTTCCGTCGTCGTCGTCATGTGGTGGTGCCGCCAACTACTCTCTTTGTTTTTGCTCAAGCTTATTGTGAAATTTCACAATTCAAGTAAGTTCTAAACCCTATGTTGCTATGTATGATATATTTAATTTAATTGAAACCCAATTTATAGTTATTTTGATTATATTGGTGGTTTAATTATATTGTGAGTTTTTATTTTCATTATTTTGTAATGTAGAATATATTTAATTTAATTGAAATCCAATTCATATTTATTTTGATTATATTGATATTTTGTTTATATTGTGAGTTTTTATTTTCATTATTTTGTATATGTAGAATATATTTAATTTAATTGAAATCCAATTCATAATTATTTTGATTATGTTGATGGTTTGTTTATATTGTGAGTATTTATTTTGATTATTTTGTATATGTAGAATTATTATGGAACGGTTTTTTAAGAGAAAGTCATCATCGGGTTCGGGTAGTTCGGCTAATGTTGATAGTTCAAATAATGTTGGTAGTTCAAGAACTCCAAGTTCAAGACAAAGTCAGTTAGATGGTGTTTTGGGTAATCTTCAAGCGGACCCTGGATTAAGAACTCGAATGATAGATTATGATGCTAATATGAGAGATGAGGTCCGAAGATTATATCTACAAAAAGGACCTTGTCAACCTAGAGGTCATAATTTTCCAATAACTAATATGTCAGGAATGAATCGACGCTGCATTTCCCAATGGTTTGATGAGTTTGATTGGTTGGAGTATAGTATATCTAAAGATGCGGCATTTTGTCTCTATTGCTATCTCTTTAAAACCAATTTTGAACAAGTGGGTAGTGAAGCTTTCACTGGAGATGGATTTAAGAATTGGAAGAAAGGGAGAGAAAGATTTAAGATGCATGTTGGACCGGTTGGGAGTGTTCATAATAAAGCTAGAGAAGCTGCTACAAATTTGATGAATCAAAATACACATATTGAGACGGCAGTGAGTAAACACTCCGACCAAGCTCGTAAGGCTTATCGCACATGCTTGATTGCATCAATCAAGTGCACTAAGTTTTTATTGCGACAAAGTCTTGCTTTTCGTGGCCATGATGAAAGTGCCACTTCAAGCAATAGAGGAAATTACTTGGAGCTATTGCAATTCCTTGCATATAATGATGATAAAGTTAGAGAAGTTGTAATGGAAAATGCTCTGGGGAATCTCAAATTACTAGCTCCTTGCATTCAAAAAGATCTTGTGAGTGCATGTGCCCTTGAAACACTTGATTCTATCATGGATGGTATAAAAGATAGATTATTTTCAATATTGGTGGATGAAGCACGTGATGTGTCGGTGAAAGAGCAAATGGCTATGGTGTTGCGTTATGTGGATGACAAGGGGCATGTAATTGAAAGATTTGTAGGCATCCAACATGTTACCGACACTACTTCAAGTTCACTAAAGGATGCTATTGACACATTCTTTTCTCACAACGGTTTGAGCCTTTCCAGGCTACGGGGACAAGGTTATGATGGTGTTAGCAATATGAGAGGTGAGTTGAATGGCCTTAAAACAAAGATATTGAGAGAACAACCTTGTGCATATTATGTTCATTGCTTTGCTCATCAACTTCAACTAGCTCTTGTTGTTGTGGCAAAGAAAAATATAGACATTGCCTCTTTTTTTGCAACGGCTAATAATGTGGTTAATCATGTTGGAGCATCTTGTAAACGTCATGATTTACTTAGAGGGCAACTCCAAGAAGAGCTTGTGATAGGTTTTGAAAATGATTGTCTTATAATGGGGCGAGGCTTAAATCAAGAAATAAGTCTCAAACGTGCCGGTGACACACGATGGAACTCACACTATGGTACCTTGATTAGCATCATATCTAAGTTTTCATTCGTGGTTCATGTGCTTCAAATGGTTATTGATGATAATCCCAATGACAGTGCGGGTGAAGCAAATAAGTTAATGAGAGATATACGCACTTTTGAGTTTGTGTTTCACCTTTTCTTGATGAAAGTCATATTGGGGCTCACAAATGATGTGCCACAAGCATTGCAAAGGAAAGATCAAGAAATTGTGAATGTAATGGCTTTAGTGAAATCATGCAAGGAAAAGCTATATTGGATGAGGAATAAAGGGTTCGATGCATTGGTTAATGAAGCATCTTCTTTTTGTGACAAACATCATATTGATGTTCCTAACATGGAAGAGGCATTTATACTTCCAAGGAGGTCAAGGCGTCATGCTCCAATAAAGACAAATCATCATCATTATCGTGTGGAGCTCTTTATTTATGTCATTGATGAGCAAATTACGGAGTTAGAAGATCGCTTTAATGAGGTAAATACTGAGTTGCTTATTTCTTTGGCATGTTTGAGTCCAAAAGATTCATTAATAGCTTTTGATAAACCAAAGTTACTTCGTCTTACTCAATTTTATCCTCAAGACTTTTTGGATGATGATTGTTTGGCACTTGAAGATCAACTTGAGATTTATATTCATTATGTGAGTTCCAATAGTAATTTCTCTCAATTGGAAGGGGTTGGTGATCTTGCAAAAGGATGCATCAAGTATTCAATTATGTGTATTTGCTCATTACATTGTCTTTAGTTTTACTGGTTGCAACTGCTTCAGTGAAGAGGGCATTTTCTGTCATGAATATTGTGAAGGGTCCACTTCGGAACAAAATGGGAGATCAATGGTTGAGTGATAGCTTGATTGTTTATATTGAGAGAGATATTTTTGCTTGTATTGAAAATGAAGCTATAATGCTAGGTTTTCAAAATATGAAACCTCGTCGTGGACAATTATAGCTTGTAATGTTGTTTTCGTTATGAATCATGAATGAAATTACTATGATTTCATTTTCAATATTTTTTCCCACTTTTACACTAAGACCCACTGGCCACATGTCACTATTTATTATAAAATTCTCATCTAAAATTTCAGATAACATTTTCGGATAAAATTTTCGGATAAAATTTTTGAATTAAATTTTCAGATAAGATTTTTGGTTGCCATGTGTCCATTTTTATTATAAAATTCACATCTCACTCATCATACAGTTGAAATACCTACTCACTTATCATACAATTGAAATAGTCCCGGTCCTCATAGTCTGACACAATCGAGTACAAGGACGACTCAATCATTGGCGGAGGCGGTTCCACCGGATCACTACGTGGGGGAGTATTTTCCTTCGGAGGACGTAATAGTGCCATTATTTCTGACATGGAACGCACCACTAGAACCGATTGCGGGCATTGTTCACTTGAGGAGCCATGTGTAATGGTTTTCCTCTGTTTTGTTTTGCCTTTAATAATCTATTAAAAAAATGAAAGTGGAAATGCAAGAATATATATATACATTAAATTGAATAAAACGGAAATTTTTGTTTTTACCTCGTCACTAAGATTTTGACCTCATCGAGCATTTGTCCACGACCCTCCGGCTTCGATGGAAGAGGCCATTTCTATTTTTGCACAAATGGAATTTTGTAATAGAAAAATGTGAGTGGAGAGTAAAAAATATTGGTAGGAGAAGAGTTTGTATTAAGATTTGGTGTGGAAAGTGAATAAAATTGTTAGGTATTTATAGGGAAAAAATCCAGAATTTTTTGGTATTTTTTGGTCGTCGGATTTCTAGAAAAAATTCTATCGGAGCGTTCGTGAATCGCCACGTGGCGTGTTCCCGTTGGGGCCCATCAGTGCTAACGTCACGCTGACGTCAACGACTTCAAGCTATAGCCCAGTCAAGAATTTCCCTTAGGCTAGCCCGGGCTGGTGGGCCCCATGGCTTGCCCGGGCTTCAGGCTACGCGCTGGAGGGGGAAACCTGGGCTTGGGGGGCCTGTTGCCAGGGTTTAGGTCTAGCTATGGAGGTGCTCTAACTCATGATGATTTGGTGGCTTACATTCTCGCTGATCTCTCTGAAGAGTACGATTCCTTCGTAACTTCTATTGAAACTCGTCGGGAGAAAGTTTCCTCTGATGAACTTCACAATTACCTTCTTGGTCATGAAGTTGCTCTTCTAAAGCGCAAACTTCGATCCAATTCCTCTGGACCTACCGAACCGTTTCATGCTTATGCCTCCACTCCTCGTTCTTCACAACACTTTTCTCGCTCGCAAGGTTCCAACAACTCTAACTCTCAGCATCGAGGTTTTCCTCCTACTTGTGGTTTGCTTCCGTCACCGCCTTCCAATTTTTCCCCAAATTTTTCTTCTCCTGCACAATTTGGTGCGCAAGGGTTTCACAACCCCAATTTTTCTCGGAATTCGAGCCCTGGGGGTGGTAATTCCAATCCGGAGGTTCTTCTTCCTTCAATTCTACTGATTTTTCTTTTGGACCTGTTCTTGTGTGTCAGTTCTGCAACAAGAAAGGTCAGGCCGCTAACACTTGTTGCAAATTGGGTCGTCTGCTCAATGCTTTTGGCAGTTCTTCATCTTCTGGACCATTTACTGGATACTATGCTAATCCACAATCTACTACTTCCTCTTCTTCTTGGATTGTTGACTCTGGCACTACTGCTCATGTGACTGCTGCCAATCAGCAACTGCAGAATTATTCTCCATACATTGGCTTTGACTCTTTGCAAGTTGGTAATGGTAATTGCTTACCAATCTCTCACATTAGTTTTACCCGCATACACAATCCTTCTGTTGTTTTTACTTTAAAGGATGTGTTACATGTTCCCTCTATTAAACACTATTTGTTATCTGCAAATAAGTTTCTTCGCGACAACTCTTGTTCACTAATGCTCTATCCTGATTCCTTCACAATTAAGGACTTAGCTACAAAGAGGATGCTCTTCCAAGGTCTCAATAAGGATGGTGTCTATTGACTTCCTGCTGGTACTGCTGCTTCTTTTTCCTTAAGCCCTTCAACTGCTTTTCTGGTTAATAAATGTGATATTCTCACTTGGCACAGGAGGCTAGGTCATCCTTACTTTTCTCTTTTTTCACAAGATTGTTAGTGGCAATCATCTGCCTGTTAGTGGTGACTTGTCTAAGTCCTTACCATGTTTTGATTGTATGGTTGGGAAAGCTCATAAGCTTCCTTTTGTTAGTTCTGCACAAAAGTCCACCAAGCCTTTCGAGCTTGTGCATTCGGATGTCTGGGGTCCCAGTCCCACTGTTTCATCTCTTGGTTATAAGTACTATGTTTTGTTTCTGGATGATTACACTAAATATAGATGGTTGTATCCTTTGAAATATAAATGAAATGTGCTTGCTACCTTTAAATTGTTTAAGGCCAAGTTAGAAAACTTGTTGAATTCTAGGATCAAGATATTGAGGAGTGATTTGGGTGGTGAATACTTAAGTACTGCTTTCCAAGATTTTTTAAACATAGAGGGTATTGTGCATCAGCTGAGTTGTCCACACACCCTTAAGTAGAATGATAGTGCCGAACGAAAGCACATGCACATTGTTGAGCTTGCTAGGACACTATTTGCTTCTTCTTTAGTTCCACATCGCTTTTGAGTGGATGCTTTTCAAACTGCCTTGTATCTCATCAATCGGTTACCCTTTACTTCTTCTGCACAGTCTCCTTGGATTGTTGTTTAAACACAGTCAAAATTATAATACTTTGAAGGTGTCTGGTTGTCTCTGTTTTCCTTGGTTAAAACCATATAGTTCCTCAAAGTTAGATCCTAAAAAGCAAGCCTTGTGTCTTTCTTGGATATAGCTTAAATCATTCTGGTTATAGATGTCTGGATATTTATACTGGCAAGCTTTTTATTTCCAGGCATGTTCTTTTTAATGAAACATATTTTCCTTTTGCAACCCAAGCTCCCCTTGTTTCATCTTCTCTTGTCTCTACTTCTTCAGTTCCTATTTCTCTTACTTTTTCATTCCCGATTTCTCATACTTCTCCTTCCTCTTCACAATGTCCTAGTTCCATTTCCCCTTCTTCTAAATATGTTAATTCCTTACCTTCTCAGGAACCAATCCTTCCTTCTCTCCCCTCCTCTTCCTCTGTCGTTCCTTCTTCTCCTAATCGCCATCCTATGGTTACTCGATCAAAAAATGGAATTTTCAAGCCCAAGGCTCTCTTTGCAACTAAGCACCCTATTCCTACTTCTGTTCAGTCTACTGCTTTAATTCCTCCTACTCCTCAGACTTATAAGCAAGCAGCAACCCATAAGGTTTGGATTGATGCCATGGCCTCTGAAATTGCTGCTCTTCAAAAGACTCAAACATGGACCCTGGTACCTCCCAATCCCTCTTATAATTTACTGGGTTGTAAGTGGGTTTTTGGGACCAAATTTAAATCTGATGGTTCTGTTGATAAGTTCAAAGCTCGATTGGTTGCTAAAGGGTACAATCAACAAGAAGGTATTGATTTCCATGAAACTTTTAGCCCCGTGGCAAAACCTGTTACTATTCGCCTTTTGTTATCCTTAGTTGTGCAATATGATTGGTTCCTCAATCAACTTGATGTCAGTAATGCTTTTCTGCATGGGTTCTTGAAGGAGAATGTGTATATGAGCCAACCACCAGGTTTTCATGATCCCTCCAAGCCTGATTTTGTTTGCAAGTTGAATAGGAGTTTGTATGGTCTTAAGCAGGCGCCCCAGGCTTGGTATGAGGAGCTCTTTAAAGCACTTATTTCTCTGGGGTTCAGATCATCACAAGCTGATTCCTCCTTGTTTTTCAAGAGTGGCTCTTCCTTAATCCTAGTTTTGGTTTATGTCGATGACATTATTGTGACTGGGAACAATAATGCAGCATGTCAAGCTCTTATTCAGTAACTCAGTGAGAAATTTCTTGTCAAAGACTTAGGCCCTTTGCATTATTTTCTTGGGTTAGAAGTTAAACGCACTGCTTGTGGTTTATTCTTGTCTCAAACTAAATATGCTTGTGATCTTCTCCAACGAACTGATTTTCTTGGTGCCAAACCATGTGCCACTCCCTTAGGGTCCTACAAATTAGACAATTCTGGAATGTTGCTTTCTGATCCTACTTTCTATAGATCTACATCTACTGTTGGTGCTCTTCAATACTTGACTTGGACATGGCCTGATTTGTCCTTTGCTGTTAATTTGGTATGTCAACATCTTCATCAACCTCGCACTAATCATTTAGGTGTTGTCAAGAGAATCTTTAGATATCTTAAAGGTTCTCTTAATATGGGAATTTGTTTTCGCAGAGGCCCCCTTGTTATGCAGGCCTATTCTGATGCAGATTGGGTAGGATGCCCCTTGGATCGTCAGTCTACTAGTGGTTGGTGTGTTTTTCTCGGTTCAAATTTAATTTCTTGGTCTGCCAAGAAGCAACCAACAGTTTCTCGCGGTTCTACTGAATCTGAGTACAGAGATATTGCCATGACTGATGTTGAACTTGTTTACATTGCTAAGTTGTATAAAGATATTGGTTTTCAGCTTCTTTCTGCTCCGTTACTTTGGTGTGATAATCAATATGCCCTTCATTTAGCTTCTAATCCTGTTTTTAGTGCTCGCACAAAACATGTTGAGGTTGATTATCACTTCATCAGGGAGTTGGTTCAGCATGGTATTCTTCATTTAAAGTTTGTTGACACTACTAATTAGCTCACATATATCTTTACAAAATCTCTTCCTTCTACCCGACATGCTTATCTTCGTTCCAAGCTTACAGTGTGCAATCCCCACTTCAGCTTGCGGGGGGCTAAAGAGAGTAGTTAGCTGATTAGATTAGTTTGTCATTAGTTACTCTTGTAAGTAATTAGTTAGAGCTGTTGTAACAGCTTGTACAGGTGGCTTTATCTATTGTATAGATTAGTTAGAGCATCTGCAATGATGCTCTCTATTTCTTAGCTAAAATTTAGCTAAAAATATAAGAAAGCTATTTTAGGAGCTCTCTAAAAAATTTCAACTCCAACCATACCCCCTAATTTGGAGAGTCATAAATGTTATAACTCTTTTTTGATTGGTCCATCTCTATTAAATAAAGGTTTGAAATACTTATTAAATAAGGCAGCATTAAATTATAGGGAGCCACTAGGAGTACTTTCTCTCTCCTCATATTTAGGAGCTCCTAGAGGACTCCCTATTTTAGGAGGTGGATAGGAAGCATGGTTGGAGTTGCATTTTTACAATTCCTCTCTAAAATTTGTCTAAGGAGGTGGTTTAGAGAGCCCATTGCAAATGCTCTTAGGTGTTAAATACTCTTCTGCACTCCTTTCTCAATTAATTAATGAGAATCACAATTTCCTTTAGCTACAACCAATACAAAAAGGAGACTCTTCAAATGCTCACCTTGAGGTTCTCACTACAGTGTGCCGAACAAGCGGGAGCTTCTATAATGAGGGTTTATAGTGAGGAGGCTATTTGAGGAGGCCCATCTCACCATCAAAAGGGGTGTGCACCCCCCAATGCACCCCCCTCCTCCTCCCCCCCCCCCCCCCCCCCCCCCCCCCCATGTACTTTGTTTTTGGTTATTAATGGTGAGATTTCACCTCCTCAAATTAACTCCTCATTCTAGCCTCTCATCCGAACAAGCCATTAATTCTTGGCCGTCATATGTGGCTTCTACAATAAGCCAAGTTCAATGGCTGGTAACGGCCCAAGACACCAAGTCACGTGGCCAACTAAAAAGGTCACACACGAGGGCCAAAACATTTCTTGGTTTAATTACTACCTACATATCATATATGGAAGACATAAAAAAAAAAAAGAAATGTTAGATACCTCCCTTTGTACATCCTCCTTCTGTCTTCTCTATTCTCATTCTCATTATGCAATGTTGTAATTCGAAAACGATTGTTTTTTAGCTCATTCAATGATCATTCCTACCCAAAAAATTGTTTCTGAATCATCATTCAACAATCATTCCTCCTAAAAAAAATCAAACCAAACAGGACATCAGTTAGTCATTTATTTAAAAACATGATAACTTAGTGTTTAATCAAAACATTACATGTCACATTTATTTGATAGAAATTATATGACTAAACGAATTTTGCTTTCGTTGATTGTAAAGTTGGTGTTTAAAACGGTGGGTTAAAAGATAGAAGATTCCGATTATATCAAACTACATTAAGAAAGGTAACTCGCATACCCCATAAACATATTATAATATGAATTATATATGGTACAACGTAGGAGTATGATAGGATAAATAGACCATCCTTTGTCAATGACCCGCAAAGGATCCTGGCCGATGCTAATCATAATGAAAACATGTCCATAATCATGCAAGTTATTAGTTTTCACTTGCCAAATGTTGAGGCCCAAAAAAATTCATGGTTGGGCCCGAATGAATTCATGGCCCAAGAACGATATATTATCGAAAAGGACTCAGTTGGAGCACGCAAAGATCTCCCATGCATAAGTTATACTTTCCATGCCATGCCAAATAAAAATCCATCGTGCTAGAAAATAAGATTAAAAGCATAAAATGCATTTAGCTCTGCAAATCTAATTATCTTATCAAGCGCGCTAAGCAACATGCCATGCCAAAATCGTTATTTCACACCCAATTACACTGCAAGCTTAAGTGGGCCCAAGCCACTCAAATGCCCGGGGCTTGCTTGAGTGGGTTGTGGTATGGATGGTAACAAGTTGTCATGGGGCCCATCGATGGGCCAAGAAATGGAAGTCTCGGGTCGCTTGGGGGCCTCGAGACTCAAGCCCATTTTCTTAGGCCCAAACATGGGTAAGCACAAGGAGAGAAATGGATCATTGCCTCAACCAAAGTAAGCCCATTAGAATAACCTAGCCAAATAAGTCTATTGACCCAATTAGCATAGCCCAACCAAAATAAAGCCCAACACTTGACAAAGCTATCCCATCCATTGGATAGATCTTGTGGTTGTCCCAAAAGCCAGCATAATTAGGATGAAACCAGCATAAGCCCTCAGTTTGAAGATAAAAACCACGTTGGAAATCTGTACAAGGGTTGCTGCTGGGAGCTAGTTCCAAGAGTAAGGATTCAAGAAACCAAGGGATTTTAGCACGCAAGAAGGATGCCACCTCTCAAACCAACGGGCACAGCCACTTCCTTTCCTTCATCAGACTCAGCCATGGACAGAGGAAGAAAGAGGGAGAAGAAGATAGCTGAAAAAGTGGAGCTTCCTTCTGAGGCCGCCGCTGGAAGGGGCTTAGAGCACACAAAGTCTCTGATTTTGTGGATTTGGCAGGATTGGCTCTACCAACATGAGGTAAGTCAAGAAGGAAGAGAAGAAAGGAAGGAGAAAACCTAGCTAAGTTAGGAAGAAACCATTAGGGTTTCTTGGAGGAAGGCAAACCCAAACAATTATAAATAGGACCTCTTCCACCCAGCCGAAACAACAACAGCAACCCATCATCTTCAGAGAGCAAGCTTTCTCTCCTGAAAACCCTGCGAATTTTCGTGCTTTGCCAGCCCATTTCTCCCATCTCCCATACTTTGGAAAAATCGCTACAGTGCCGACGGAGACACTGCCGAGCTGCCGGAAGCTCCGAAAAAAAACCACCGGAAGCTCTCCCCCTATGAACCTCCCCCCTCTTCCATTAGAACCTTTAACCTCCATAGAAACCCACCAACTCTCTCTCTTTCCAAAAGTGCTAAACCCATGATGACTTTGCTCCCATGCCACATGCTCACCATGCCAAGCCCAAAAGTTCATCCATAAATTATCTGTAAAATCGCTGTTATTTTATTGGAGAAGATAACCGAAATTCTTCCTAAGGCTGTGCTGCCCTTTCGAAGTGTTTTGGGGCTTAATTTCGAACTCAAACAAAGGGGACGACTTCACCAGCCCAGCCCACCTGCTGCCGGAAGAAAAAGGCCCCTACATAAATTGGCGACTTCACTGGGGATTAAGCCAATATCTGATCCAATGCCTCCAAAGAAGAAGACTCGAAGCAACAATATGACCTCCCAAGAGGGGCCAGACCATGGTGATTCGGAATCAAGGCAAAATGCCTCCTCTAGAGAAGAAGGACGTGCAAGTGAGGGAGCTTTCACCCTCTCAGACCTTATCGCTGCCATCCATGCTATGGGAGAAACTCAGAAGGAGATGGCAGACACGATCAAGGAACTAAAAAGTTCGGTCTCCAAGCCAAGTGAAGAAAATGAGAAACACCCACAAGAGGAATCTGCTGCTGCTGGAAAGGGTCTGAACAAAAGGGACCATCTTTTGTCACCCAAGAAGATGTCATCGCTATGCTGGAAAAGGAGCTGAGTAGAAGCCAAGAGGATTGGAAGTATATTCCTCAACCACCGTACCCCACGAGCTTGCTCCAGCAACCATATCCTAAGGGCTATGAAACACCAACCTTTGTCCTCTTTGATGGAAGGAAAGGAAGCCCAAAGGAGCATGTCAGCCGCTTCCTTGATGCCTTGGGACCACATGCCGGCAACCATAACCTTCGGCTCCGTGAGTTCTCGAAGAGCCTTACTGATCGTGCTTACACATGGTATACAACACTTGCACCGGGGTCTGTTCGTTCATGGGAGGATTTGGCAAGTAGGTTCTGCAAAAAATACTTCCAGCATGAGGAGAGAGTCACAACCACTCAACTCAACAACACTCGCCAAAAACATGGGGAGGATCCCGTGGACTTTGTGCGCAGGTTCCGGGACCTGGCCTTGGATTGCTATGATGAAAAGGATGAGGAGGCGCTGGTCGAAATTTGCATCAGCAATATCGTGGCAGACTATAGGGTTTATTTGGAGAATATTGGCATCAGTCAATTTTCTCGGCTGCTGGAAGCAGTGAGGAAGACAAGCATGTCTGTCAAACCAGTTGGGCAAAGAAGTTGGAGGAGTGAGAAGAAGGAAGCGCATCAGACATTGGCTGTGGACGACAAATCATCGAGTGACTACAACTCACAAACGAAAGGATAGGGAAACATACCCGCCACTACCTTGCAAAGATGAAGAATTTCATGCCATCCTCGACACAATGATTGCTGATGGTGCAATCAAGCCTCTCAGACCTTACAAAATTCCCACTCAAGAGGAGAAAAATGATCCTAGGTACTGCCGTTACCATCAATTTGTGGGACACCCAACCACAGCGTGTCAAAGCTTGAGGAGGATTTTGCATGCCAAAATACATGAAGGAGTTCTCGAGTTGCCCTCTAGGAAGCAAGCTATTGATGAAGACCCTTTGCCAAAACGAAGGGGGAAGGAGATGACTGCTGTCATCACATGCTCCGATGGTTTGCTCGACGACGATGAGTTGTGCCACCCATGGAAGAATGACCCAAAGCCACCCGAAGCTATTTGGGAGCCCTGCGGAAACATGGAAAAGGCCTACTGGTGCAAATATTCCAAACCTTCCAGCTATAATGCCCCGTGGCCCCTTGCTGATGGTTGGGATGATAGCACAGCTAATGAAGTGTTCCCGATGGACGTGCCGGAAGAATGCTACTTGGGGGCTCCGTCTATGCCGCAGGAAACAGTTGCTGTAACGTTTCACAATCTTACGGAGGCCGAAGCAAGTGTGATGGAACGTTATCTAGGTCTGAAGCAAGGACCTACGGCCTCACAAGTCCTCCAAAGGAATCCAAAATTCAAGTCACTCTTTGACCAACTTGGCTTTGGGCCTCAAGCAAGAGAAGCAGCTGCTGTAGCTCTCATGAACATCTCTGCGGAGTCGAACCCTCATTGCTTCGCTGCTCAACCACAAAGGCCATTTTTGGGAAATGACAACGCTATCATTTTTACGGATGAAGACATGGAAGTTCCATATCCGGATCATAGAAGACCACTTTACTTGGAGGGACAAATCAATGATGTGTTTATAAGAAGAGCTTTGGTGGACACAGGTTCCTCTGTTAATATTTTGCCTTTGTCCGTGCTTACGGCAGCTGGAATTCCATTGTCCAAAGTGGTGCAATCTCAAACAAGCATCAGCGGTTTCGGGAACAAAAGTGAGATCACGGTTGGGCATGTGCAGATAAACTTGAAGGTGGGGCCGATCAGATCGCTTACCAAGTTTTATGTGGTGGATGTGGATGTGGCTTACCATGCTTTACTTGGAAGGCCATGGCTCAACAAGCATAAACTTGTGGTCTCGACTTACCATCAGTGCGTGAAGGGAAGAATAGGACTAAGGCCACTTCGCATACCTGGGAATCAAGCACCGTTCAACAAGGACGAAGCTCACTACTCTGAGGCAGAATTTTACAATGAATGCACAGGTGCTGGAAGCAGCCCATCTAAAGATTTCGGGACCTATCTACCTTCATGGACTGAAATTCGTGATTTGAGCAACGAAGAACTCATCACCATTGTTGAGCGAGAAAGAAAGAGACATTCGGAAGCTAACAACCATGCCTACAATCATCCTCAATGCTTGAAAGTGACGCTGCCAGATGGGCGCACCGTGTACCGTTTATGACGGGATTGGGGGCTTGATCGTGTCTCACGGGAAAGCCCCGAGTACGGAGAAGAAGCCATGCAAACAAACAGCCATAACAGTTCGGATGACAAGACGTCCACGCCTTGTGCTTTCCAGGAGCCAATGGCAGCACCCCGGCACATGCAAGACGGAGCGACGGCCGTAGCTGAGCAGCTGGAAGCAATCAATTTGAGTGACGACCCCTCTGCCCCAAAGCCTATTTCCATCAGCGTTCATTTAACAAGTGAAGAGAAGGAGGCCTTGGTGTCCTTGTTGAGAGAATTCAAAGATGTATTCGCTTGGAGCTACGAAGAGATGCCTGGTTTGAACCCAAACTTAGTGAGTCATACATTAAACATTGAGCTTGGTACGAAGCCTGTTGTGCAGCCGAGGAGAAATTTTCATCCCGAAGTTGAAAAGCAAATCAAGGTGGAAATTGAGAAATTGTTAGCTGCTGGATTCATCAAGCCAATCAAGCACCCGACATGGCTAGCAAATATTGTTCCCGTGAAAAAGAAGACCGGAGTAATCAGAGTATGCACGGACTATCGAGACCTCAACCGAGCTTGCCCAAAGGATGAATTCCCGCTGCCCAACATGGATATCCTAATTGATTCAACTTCGGGTCAAGGTTTGCTGTCATTTATGGATGGGTTTAGCGGTTACAATTAGATTAAAATGTCACCCAAAGATGCTGAGAAGACGGCCTTTCGAACACCATATGGGAATTTTTATTACACGGTCATGCCATTCGGTCTTAAAAATGCTGGTGCCACCTATCAAAGAGCCATGACAGCAGTATTTCATGATATGATGGGAAAAGAGGTGGAAGACTATGTGGATGATCTTGTGGTAAAGTCAGAAACTAGAGAAGGCCATCGAGAGGTGTTGAGGAAGGTGCTGGAAAGGTGTCGGCTGTATGGGCTAAAGATGAACCCCAAAAAGTGTGCATTCGGGGTGTCATCCGGAAAATTCTTAGGGTTCCAAGTGCATCAGCGTGGCATCGATGTTGATCCGGAAAAGACAAGAGCTATAAGTTCCCTCGCGCCTCCAAGAAATCCAAAGGAGTTGAAAAGTTTCATGGGGAGATTGTCCTATATTCGGCGCTTCATACCAGGTCTTGCTGCCACTATGAGTGTTTTTGCTCCCTTACTCAAAAAGGGCAGGCCATACGAATGGAGCGAGGAATGCCAAGAAGCTTATCAGCAGGTGCAGCAAATAATCACTAAGCTACCCACCATGAGAGCACCTATCCCGGGACTTCCTCTCAAGCTTTATCTAGCTGCAACAAACACAGCGGTTGGGGCCTTGCTTGCTCAAGACAACCATGATGGAGAAGAAGGCCCTATTTACTATGTGAGCAGGCAATTAAGGGGAGCTGAAACAAGATATCCGAAGACCGAGCTTCTATGCCTTGCCCTTGTCTATGCTGCACAGCGCTTGCGTCACTACTTCCTTGCTCATAAGCTACAGCTCATAGTGAAGTCCGACCCCGTAAGGTACTTGCTCACGAAGCCGGTGCTCTCCGGACGTCTTGCACGGTGGCTATTGCAGCTGTCCGAATTTGATATAACATGCACAACTCCTAGGGCTATCAAAGGACAAGCCGTGATTGACATGCTGGCCCTATTTCCTGAAGAGGAAGGACCAATTCTTTCAGAGGAAGTTCTGGGAGAACTGCCGGAAACAGTGGCTGTTGTTACAGAAGAAGAGCCTTGGACCCTCTACTTTGATGGTTCTTCTACGTCAAATGGTGGAGGAGCAGGTGTGGTACTCATCAACCCCGAAGGGCGAGCCACGGCTCTCTCATTCAAACTAAATTTTCCATGCACAAATAATGTGGCGGAGTATGAGGCATTCATTATGGGGTTATCTACAGCAAAGGACCATATCGCACAAGGAAGCTTAAAATCATTGGCGATTCAAATTTAGTGCTAAGTCAGTTACAAGGAAGCTTTGCTGTGAAGGAGTCAACTTTAGCACCATATCGCACAGCTGCTGAAAAGCTTGTCGGTTCTTTCAAGCAAGTGCTGCTGGAACATATCCCAGGGATCACTAATAGATACGCTGATGCTTTGGCTACATTGGGGTCGAAGCTCTCATTCATCCAAGAGCAGCCCAATATCACTGTGATAAGAAGAGATGTTCCAGCAGTTGAAGCAATGGCTCAAGAGGAGCTGCTGGAGGAAAAGGATTGGAGAAAATCCGTGAAAGAAGGTCTGATCGAAGGAAGCAACATCAAGGACTTGAAGGACTACGTGGTTATTTTCAGCGAACTCTACAGACGCCTGCCGGGAGGTATTCTGACCCGCTGCATAGGACTGACAGAAGCACAAAGGAGACTCCGAGAGGTACACGAGGCTACTTGCAATTTGGAGCCAATAATCAGCCTATATCGACGCCTGCAACGCAAGGGTTATTATTGGCCAGAAATGAAAAAACAAGCAGCTGAAGTTCAAACCAATTGTCCCAAATGTGCAACAGTACCCTCCACCGAAGAATCATTCACCATCTCATTTGCGGAAGATTGGAGGGCACCATACTTGGCATTCTTTATCGAAGGAGTTCTACCAAGCAACATTAAGCATGCCCACAAGCTCAAAAGGACGCTGAAGAGATACTTCGTAGATGGATCCACTCTCTATCGCAAAGGGTTTAATGGTGAGCCTTTGAAATGCTTAGGAGAATCTGAGTCACAGCAGGTGATGCAGGAAATTCATGCTGGAGAATGTGGTGAACACCAAGGGATGAAGAGACTCCATCGGCAGCTGCTAAATGTTGGGTATTATTGGCCCACCATGAAGAATGATGCATACAATTTCGTGAAGAGGTGCCATACGTGTCAAGTTCATGCCAATTTGAGTCACAAGCCTCCCACGTTATTGCAGGACATGCGTACTCCTTGGCCCTTTCACACTTGGGGGCTTGACTTGATCGGAACTATCCACCCACCTTCCGATGGTTACATATGGATCCTCACAGCCACTGAGTATTTCACAAAGTGGGTTGAAGCAATTCCTCTCCGGAAGGCCACGGGGGCTGCCATTGCAAATTTCATCCGTGAATACATCGTCTGCAGATTCGGAATCCCATACAAGATCATCACCGACAATGGTACCCCATTTGTTAACAAGCAAGTAAGCTCGACGCTTAATGGCTATGGTATCAAGCATCGTCGTTCCACGCCATACTACCCGCAAGGGAATGGCCAAGCGGAAGCCACAAATAAAACTTTGTTGAGAATCCTAAGTAAGATGGTGTATGAGTATGAAGGAGGCTGGAGTGTCCACCTGCCGGATGCTTTATGGGCTTACCGCACCTCTCCAAGGAGCGCCACGGGTTTCTCACCTTATTCGCTTGTTTACGGTTCCGATGCCATATCGCCCGTTGAAATCACTATACCCACTGCTAGAGTATCGGCTGTCAATGACCTTGAATGGGATGCGAAGACGTGCTCGGAATGGCGCTTGATAGACGTGGAGGCCTTGGATGAAAAAAGGATGGAAGCCGAAAGAAGAACAGCCCTTTACCACAAAACCATTGCCCAAGCTTACAACAGGGCAGTCAAGCCGCAAGCCCTCAAGCAAGGAGATCTCGTGCTAAAAGTCGTCGAGCATGTGAGAAGACAAGTCTCGGGACCTTCCAAGTTTGCCCCGCAATGGGAAGGACCATTTGCAGTCAAAGAAGTTTACAGCAGCGGTTATTATCGCTTGATCTCTGTCAAAGAAGGCATGCTAACGGATCCCATCAATGGGAAGTGGCTCAAGCCCTACTACTGCTAAGTTCATTTCATGCCCAGCACTTTTTATTATTGTATTTCCCTTTGTTTTGAATATGAACTCCTTCTATGCTCTCACTTGGTGTTTTGAAAAACTCTTGTATGGCGCACCATTATGGTAGCATGAGCTTTGCAATGAAAATGAAGGAGTATTTTGAAAAAAAAAAAAAAAAAAGGGAAAATCTGCCTCTGAGCTATTACTTTGCTTTATGTAGCACCAAATTCGCCTTGCACCAAATACTATATATATACAATAATAAATATATATATACATGCTACTTAGCAGTAAAACATGCCAAGCAAAGCCACTTGGATGGGGTCCCAAATTGTCAACAAGCAGCATGCAAAATGACATAAGCCAAGCTATTATAAAAAAGAGCATGCAATTCTTGAGGCGCTGGAACAATGGAACCATTGTACCCTCTCAATAAGCAATGCAAAACATCTGAAATTTCAAAAAAAAAACATGCACGCTTGCCTGGCCCTTTCAAGACATGACAAGAAAGTGTTTTCAGGTCTAATGGTTACACAAGTCACGCAAAGAAAATTTAAGAATTCTGCCCCTACCAAAATTTTTGGCAGCATATACTTTGTTTCTGAGGATATCCAACCTGTTAGAAACTCTCAAAAAAAGAAAGAAGGAGGTGCATATTGGGCCAAATGATTAAGGCAAGCTATGCAAAGAGGATTTAGAGATTCTACCAAAATTTTGGCAGCATATGGCTTGTTTTTTTTTTATATCCAATCTGTCAGAAAGTCTCCAGAAATGCACAAGAACAAGTCTTCCAAATAGGCAACAGATATATATATATGATTACAATATCCTTCGAACATTCAGAAGTTGACATAAGTTCTAGCGGTTCAAAATTACATCGCAAAGCTATAGCGACATAGTCGTTAGAATATTCAAAAGATGCATAGCCATAACAAAAAAAATAAGGTGACACACGCTGAAGGTTGATATGTCCTATGGTCATCAAGTCAAGTGGTTCCAAGTCAAAGAGGGTAACCTGCAAAAAAAAAAGAGGGAAGGCATGCGTCAAGGCTAGGTGGTGCTGGAAGATGTAGTGCGGCAGAGAAATTAAAAAAAATAAAAAAGAAGAAGAAGAAGAAGAGGGTGGCATACCTTAAAGTTATGAGGAATGCCCGAAGAGAACGGAGGAGGCCTTGAGAGACGACCTGGCCGCTGCCTCAGCCACGCATTCGGCACTATCAACCGAGACACCTCTAGCAAGGAGTAGGGCCTGAAACTCACGATGATGATCTTCCAATTCGCGCTGTTTAAGGTTCAACGCGTCAGCTGCAGCCTTTATCTCGTCAGAACCCGGCAGTGATTTCATGCTATCAATAGCTCGTGCTCCAAATACAGCGCGTGCTAAGTTTCTCACTAGATTGAGAAGAAGATCCACCGGAAACCCTAAAGTCATGGCCTCACAGATAGCATCTCGCCAGCAAAGGAGTCGGTGGTCCGTGATGTCTAAAAGCCCCATAGTGTCCATCCCATGAAGTACCAAACCCAAAGCCCGGAAGGCAGCGCTCCTGGAAAAAGATGAAGTGATGCCCGTGACCTCTGCAAAGCATCCATACTTATCCATAAATCTCCTCAAGGCTCCAATCGTCTCTGGGTACACGAAGGCACCTAGGAAGATTGCATACCCGTTGAACCCGTAACAGAGAGGAAGGAGTTCGTCGATGGACCGGAGAACCTTGACGCCACCATCAAAGAAAGCTCTGAATGCCATAAAGGAAGTCTCCCAATCTTGCCAGGACATGCTTTTTTCCGATAGGCACTCTGCAGCAGGGACTTCTGTGGAAGCGCTGCCGATTGGATGGCCCACATCAAGGACGCCACCAAGAATTGGCGCCGCTGGAAGGTCCGAAGTAGCGCCGGCAGCTATGTCAAGGAGGGCTGAAGCAAGAGTCGATGCCCCAGGAAGGTCGGGAATGGCATCGGCAGCTACGTCAACAAGGACTGAAGCAGGAACCGGTGCTGCTAGAAGATCTGGAGTGGTGCCGGCAGCTATGTCGGCAAGGATTGAAGCATGAATTGATGTTGCTGGAATGTCTGGAGTGGTGCCAGCAGCTGTGTCGAGGAGGGTCGGAGTAGGAATCGTTGCTGCTGGAAGAAGCGGAGTGACAATGGCAGCGGCGTCAATCGGAAGAGTAAGGGGCACGCCTTCCAAGCCTTGTGGAGCGCCCTCAACCTGAGAAAGAACGAAAAGCAAGTCTAAGTGATGAGTAACCTAGGGAAAGGCTGAGCCGAAGCATAGAAAGTGGAGAACAAGAAACAGGTACCGCGCCGGCATTCTGCAAAGTGTCAGCAGCAGGAAGACTAGGGCCAAGCTCTGAAGAAGGACATGTCACATCCACGGCAGTGAGGACCACCTACAAAGAAAAAGTTATGATAATATATTGATGATAGGGCATGAATCGTGAGTCAAAGCAGGCAGCACGCAACATGTGTGCGCAAATGCAACGAATACGAAGAAAGAAATTTCCGATACCAGTTCAGGATTCATGCATCGCTCGAGGCTGCTGGCAAGTCTGGGAGGCATGTCTGAGGTGTCCCCCTCCTCTGGCTGAGCGTCAGCATCTGGGTAGGTGCCCTCATCACGGCTGTAATATTCGTCCTCATCAAGACCCTCCTCTGTGCTGTCCACGCCACGAGAACTCCCTTGCTCACGAATGCTAACCCCGGTTCCAGCAGCGCCATCTTTGTTGCTTCCATCATCATCATCATCGTCATCGTCAGCTACCTCTACCACATCAGACCCTGAGTCTGCGCCCTTGCCTCTGCGAGTACCAGCAAATTGTGTCTGAAGTATACGCATGCTCCGGCGTCTCGGAACCATGGGGGCTTTCTCGCCTTTGTCTCGGACTTGGGAAGTACCTGCAAAACAAAAGGAAGAAAGCAAGCCCAGAACCAACGATAAGAAGAAGAAAGAGAGAGCATATATGTATATGAAAAGAATACGCAGATATGTGAGTGGCACTTACTGCGAGAAGGCGCAGCTTTCGGCACCTTGTCAACTTGCTTGCTGCTGAAAGAGCCCACAGGCTGCTGCTGTAACAAGGGCGCTGTGGGAGCATTCTTTTTAGAGCTGGGAGGACCACTTGCCGCTACTTTAGGAATAAATCTTTTCGGACTCTTTACAGCATGCCTCTTCTTCTCGATGCTAGGGCTTTCCTCTCGCTTCCACTTTCCATGCACGGCACTTTTCCCGCCGCTACGAGAGCTGGGCTTTTCTAATTTCTGTTTTAGCTTGGAGAAATCACCAACAATTCCCCCACTTTTGGAGGTGAAGGGCAGATTTCGTTTTTCACTCAAGGAGATTGCCTTCTCTTCGGACACTAGGCGAGCATGGTAGATCACAGTGGGAAGCAACCTATCACAATGAGCGGCATGAAACCGACTGAATGAGGCAAAGCAGCGATTCCAGTAACTCCGATAAGCCCTAGAGAGGCCACCGACGCGCCCCTTGTCGGCCAAAGCAAGAGCAAAGAGGCCGCCATCTTCCGGCACATTGCCCTCAGTCCAAAAAACCTTGTGCAATGCAAAAGGATCTCCACAACCAGGATCGGAAGGCACACCTTGATCGAACCCAAGCTGCCGTCTGACTCGGTGAGCTGCATAATGCACGGAAGCTTCCAAATGATTGTCACCCAGCGTCGGCAAAGGAAAACATGCAGTACTCAACAGCGCCTCTCTTCGTAGTTGACGACCTCGTGCCGTAGTCGCCGGAACCTCAGTCAAGTCATCAGAGTCGGCATAAAGAGGCATACATCTGAACCCCTCCGACAAGGCGCAATAAGGACGGAAGATGAAGCTCTCAACGTCGTCCAGCAGCTCTAGAACATTTTGGCCCTTCCTCTGCATACGTCGGAACCATCGGCAGATCAGAGGAAGTTTCTCCGGCACGTATGAAGCACCATCAGAACCAGCAAATTCCTTGGCCTTGGAATAAGGGTGCGGAGATACCTCTATTCCCTTGAACCGTTCCCATATAAATACCTGGAGGAAGCTAGAGTTCATTAAAGTCTCCACGGCCATGGTTCCTGCCGCTCCTTTTTCAAGAAACTGGACCTGATCAAGTAGACGGTACAGATGCCCCAAGGACATAGGGCCTAGTGGAATCATATCACCACGTGCTATTGCCAAGGCCAGAGGGAACACTCGCGCATGCAGGCAATCTTGGGAAAAGTCGCAAAAGAGGAATCTGCCAAGCCACAACGATATAAACGCTGCAAGACGGCACGACTCGTTCCTGTTAACATCCCCAAAAAACTGTATCCAGTTACTGAAACGCAGAGAGGTGCTGGGAGAAGTCGGGGCACCCTTGCGTAATGCCTCAAGCTTCAATTCATCTTCCGGAGTCAGCATGATATGGAAGGGGTCTTGGCTGCCGCAAAGTGGAAGGTGAAGAATATTAGCTACATCTTCAAGCGTGGGGGTAAACTCTCCCCATGAACAGACGAATGTGTGTGTCTCGGTACTCCATCGCCTCACTACGTGTCGGAGCATTTTGGCCTCAACGTGGATGTCCCACGCTCTAGAAAGAAAGACAGCGTCCAGCACCCCGGCACGGCTCAAGATATCACGAGTAGATGGGTCCCTTAGCTCTCGTCCTACCCATTCTGACCAGCCCTTGCTAGTGCCACATGGATATTGAAAAAATAAGGGGACCGCCGGAAATAAGCCCCTCTCTATGCAGCACCTCGATATAGAGGCAGGATCGATCACGGGAGCTACGTCCGGGGCCAGCTCTCCATCAATAACCGCATCCTCACCAACACCCTTAAGTAAGGGAGGAGGCCTACCCCTCTTTAGCTTGTCTTCTATGGAATAGAGATGATCCCTAACGATGGACGAAGAATCAGCGGACGCCATAACTAAGCTGGGATCCCTGCGCGAAAAGGAAAGGGGAGATAAAAAAAATTCAGCACATGCTAAATATGCGCCAAGCATGGAGGGATGAGTCGCCCAAGCAAACATGCAAATGAAAAATGCAAGCTCATGACAAACAAATATGTCACTCTCTGAAAAAAAAAAAAAAAAAAGAAACAAGCATCGCAAGGCACGCCTTCTGTATTTCCAGCATCGACAGAAATACGTACACCACCAAACAAGCATGTATTCACGAAGAAAGTAAACCTAGGCCAAGCGCCAGCCTATGCATATTCTTAAAATACCCAAAGTGGCAAAATTCCTCACCAACAGATTGATACAAGAAGCTAAGTGCTCAAAATTCGGAGGCCCAGGCACTCAGAGATTCCAGCAGTGAAGAATGCGAGGGCAAGGTTTCCAGCACCTATCCCTGCGTGTATCAGAGACGTAGCCACCTGTGCCAAAAAAAAAAGGGAACACTTCGCTTGAATTTCAGGCAGCCCATAAACGCAAGAGAAATGAGTGCAAGACAGGGAAGGTAGAAAAAGAAAGAAGAAACGGAAGAAACAAAAAAGAAGAAGAAGAAACTCACCGATGAAATATGGTGCCCTTCCAGCAGCTCGTGAAAGGGCAAACCGGCGAAAAGAGAACCCCAGAAGATCAGCGCGAGCTCTTCCTTGCCAATGTCCGCATCGTACGAACTCCCATTACGGCGGCAACGAAACGGGTCCAAAGGGTTTGTCGCTTGGCTGCCAAAACAAGGGTAGAATCCCTGGGTATGAGAAAACCAGCAAATTTCTTAACAGATCCATGGGAAAACAAAGGAAGGGGCTTACCTTTCTAAATTTCCCGGAGGGTGGCCTGAGATACGCTAGGAAAAGAAGGAATCAAGGGTTCTGAGAAGGGGAGCGCGCGCAACGAGGCTCCTTCCAGCGGCGGCGAGCGGGTTTCCTTGTACGGAGAAGGAGGGCGGAGTCGAGCTCGGTTCGATTTCTCTTCCAGCGGCCGAAGATGGGTGGACCTTGGCTGATTCGGCTTTTGCTAGTTCTGGGTTTGTGGGAGAACGAAGAGACAAGTGAGGAAGGAGGTTTTGTGTCTGGTGTATGGAAAGAGAAAAGGAAAGGAAGGAAGAAAACCAAAAAGTTGGGTCTGGTGCGTGGAACGAGAAACAAGAAAAAAATAATAAAATAAAAGGGAGAAAGAAGGCAGTTTGTATTGGGAAACCGCAAGCAACCGTTCCATCATGGCACGCCGTCATTTTGCACGCGGGAAGAAGAGAGGATGCCCTACAATTACAAATCTGACTTTTTGGGTCGGGTTTTAATTATCAGGCCCATTCCAGCACCTGCCCATGGCCCTTATAATTAAGGGGGCTAATGTTGAGGCCCAAAAAAATTCATGGTTGGGCCCGAATGAATTCATGGCCCAAGAACGATATATTATCGAAAAGGACTCAGTTGGAGCACGCAAAGATCTCCCATGCATAAGTTATACTTTCCATGCCATGCCAAATAAAAATCCATCGTGCTAGAAAATAAGATTAAAAGCATAAAATGCATTTAGCTCTGCAAATCTAATTATCTTATCAAGCGCGCTAAGCAACATGCCATGCCAAAATCGTTATTTCACACCCAATTACACTGCAAGCTTAAGTGGGCCCAAGCCACTCAAATGCCCGGGGCTTGCTTGAGTGGGTTGTGGTATGGATGGTAACAAGTTGTCATGGGGCCCATCGATGGGCCAAGAAATGGAAGTCTCGGGTCGCTTGGGGGCCTCGAGACTCAAGCCCATTTTCTTAGGCCCAAACATGGGTAAGCACAAGGAGAGAAATGGATCATTGCCTCAACCAAAGTAAGCCCATTAGAATAACCTAGCCAAATAAGTCTATTGACCCAATTAGCATAGCCCAACCAAAATAAAGCCCAACACTTGACAAAGCTATCCCATCCATTGGATAGATCTTGTGGTTGTCCCAAAAGCCAGCATAATTAGGATGAAACCAGCATAAGCCCTCAGTTTGAAGATAAAAACCACGTTGGAAATCTGTACAAGGGTTGCTGCTGGGAGCTAGTTCCAAGAGTAAGGATTCAAGAAACCAAGGGATTTTAGCACGCAAGAAGGATGCCACCTCTCAAACCAACGGGCACAGCCACTTCCTTTCCTTCATCAGACTCAGCCATGGACAGAGGAAGAAAGAGGGAGAAGAAGATAGCTGAAAAAGTGGAGCTTCCTTCTGAGGCCGCCGCTGGAAGGGGCTTGGAGCACACAAAGTCTCTGATTTTGTGGATTTGGCAGGATTGGCTCTACCAACATGAGGTAAGTCAAGAAGGAAGAGAAGAAAGGAAGGAGAAAACCTAGCTAAGTTAGGAAGAAACCATTAGGGTTTCTTGGAGGAAGGCAAACCCAAACAATTATAAATAGGACCTCTTCCACCCAGCCGAAACAACAACAGCAACCCATCATCTTCAGAGAGCAAGCTTTCTCTCCTGAAAACCCTGCGAATTTTCGTGCTTTGCCAGCCCATTTCTCCCATCTCCCATACTTTGGAAAAATCGCTACAGTGCCGACGGAGACACTGCCGAGCTGCCGGAAGCTCCGAAAAAAAACCACCGGAAGCTCTCCCCCTATGAACCTCCCCCCTCTTCCATTAGAACCTTTAACCTCCATAGAAACCCACCAACTCTCTCTCTTTCCAAAAGTGCTAAACCCATGATGACTTTGCTCCCATGCCACATGCTCACCATGCCAAGCCCAAAAGTTCATCCATAAATTATCTGTAAAATCGCTGTTATTTTATTGGAGAAGATAACCGAAATTCTTCCTAAGGCTGTGCTGCCCTTTCGAAGTGTTTTGGGGCTTAATTTCGAACTCAAACAAAGGGGACGACTTCACCAGCCCAGCCCACCTGCTGCCGGAAGAAAAAGGCCCCTACACCAAACATAGAATGCTTATTGCAGTATTGGAGGTCCCAAAAGAAACAAGAAATTATATACAAGTAGAGCCCCATGCATGTGTGAAATATATGAAAAAATTTGTTGGTAAATATGTGGACATTGAAGTGGATAGTTCTGGATTAATGCCATTAAGAATCAGGAGAGGGGTCATATTCCTAATTATCCGAAAAAAGACTCGTCCACATAATTATTAGAAACCTTCAAAAAATGTGGGGCTCATATTTAGATACGTCTCTGATCTCTTCTTGATAAAATTTTTGGCTCCACCATTGCTGCTATCCTTTTTGCGGTTCCTTTATGTTTAGAATAAGTCGTAGAGACTCTTTGGGTTTTTTGTGTAGTTTTCACCTCTCCTTTTGTGAGAGTTTTCCACCTCTCTTTTGTGAGAGTTTGATGTTAGATCTCCTTGATATTGTAATGACCCCTTTGTGGCTAGTTTGTATTGGCCCTTTGTGGCTAATGGCTTTTTTGACTGAATTATGAATGCAATACCAAAATTTCTCAATAAAAGAAATATATCATAATTGTGAGAAACACATATATAAAAACAAATTACAAAAAAAAAAAAAAAAAAAAAGGGCTATCTACGTAACCCCTAATGAAGTATAGGACGGGTTTTAAAAATATATATATAAGATTTGAAGTTATTCTGTTAAGAAAGAAAAAGAAAACATGCTATAGGGATTGTATTTTGCATACTTATTTATTTAATTAGATTAATTTTTAATAGATTATGTAAACAGTAGTTGTTCTAAAATGATGATTACTTATATTTAAAGTATATGAATTATTTTTTTTTTAACGGAAGAGGGGGTTAGATTTTTTTTCAAATGAAGCGAAGAGGGGAGTTAGATTTGAACTATAGAAAAAGAAATATTACTAAATTAATAGCTAATAGGTATATGAATAAAGAGATCTCTTTTTATTGCCTGGGTTATAAAATGAGAATCCTTGATTGAATTGCTCACTCTACAAGACAAAAAAGGCCGAGAGTAGGTTATCTTCTTTCATTGATCCTGATTTCGTTTGATTATTCTGATGTACTCATTGCTTTGGTTTCGTCAATCTTCGTTAAAGACAATTATTTATGAATTATAAACCACATAAATGATAGTCCCATAAGACAAAGCAAAACATATAAATGAAAAGCCGATTGATATAGTTATGTATGTAATACAAATGGTTAGTTTTAATTTAGTACCATGAACTCTTATTTTTAAAGCATGTTTGTCTTTGCACTCTCAATTTTAACGATTACATACCCTAAGCTTTTCAATTTTGTGCCATCTGGTTCCGACATTCACTTCATTGTCAAAATTTCCGTTAATTGCTTGTGTGGCAAGCCTGAGTCCCACCTATTTACTTCTTTCAATGTCAGTTGAAAGATATTTTGTTAAAAAATGGTTTGGTATTAATGCGTATAATGTATTCTTCATGATGGTTTGGTATTAATGCGTATAATGTATTCTTCATGAGCCAGAAGACACCAATTACCCGAAAATACTGTTCAACTGACATCAAAATAAATGAATAGGTGAGACTCATGTCTGCCATGCAAGCAATTAACGGAAATTTTGATGTCGAAGTTAACGCCTAAACCAGATTGCAAAAAATTGAAAAGCTTAGGATATGTAATCGTTAAAATTGAGAGTGCATAGGTAAACGTGTCTCAAGGGTAAGAGTTCATGGTACTAAATCGAAATTAACCCTAATACAAATGCGTGTCTTAATTTCTTAGTTTAATTAAACATTCGCCGGGCTGGTATTGGAGTTATTTTGCGCTACTCTCACTGTAATTTCATTGCAGCCAAGGCCATCCCTTCCACTGCATCCTTGGCTCTGGAAGCGGAAGCCCAAGCTGTTCTTCAAGGTTGTGAATTGGCTCATGATCTTGACTGAGAGGTATCATACAATGTTTGAACGGTGATATTGCGCCAATGAAATGAAGCGGCCGATTCAGTTGCGTCGCTAGCAATGGCAAGGATGAGCAATGAAGTTTGGGTCCCAACAAACACTAGCAGACAAAAAGATGCCAGTACAAACACATGAGTAAGCTGAAAGAGGAAAGAAACAACATACAAGGACAAAATCCATTGTCAAATCTAACTAGCTTGGGAAGAACAGATTACACGTGAGTGGGGCAAGGCAGCCCATCCTTATTCAGAACACGATTATGAAGGCATCTTTTCGTCCAAAAATAAATAAATAAACATTCTTGATTTTTTTTCGCAAAAATGATGCTTCTAGAGTGGTCTAAAAGATAGATGTTTCCGGTTATCAAATTACATTGTAGAATACGATAACACCATAGAAGAAGGTGGAAGAGAAATGTTATTAGCATACCGCATAAAAAACATTATAATATGAGTAATCGTACAACGTAAGAGTTATTTATGATAGGATAAATAGACCAAATTGTCAACAATGACCCGCAAAGGATGTTGGTCGATACTAGTCATGATGAATATATGTACAGTACATAATCATGCAATGCAAGTTAGCTTTCCTGGTCGCATATAGAATGCTTGTTGGCAGGAGTTGAGTTTCACAATGTTAAGTTCCATTAGGGCTTTTTTTCACTTTTAATTTTGAGAAAATTATAATTCGTTGGATTAAATTTTAATGAGGGGCATATAGAGAGAAGAAATCAAGCAAATTATGGCACAGAGAATCCAAGTAGAGGATCCAGAATTATTAGGGCCCATGCCAAGAACATATGTGGAGTCATATCACATGCACAAATTACGCATGAGACTTATAATTGCTTATAATTCAAGTGGTTAAGAGTATTTACCGTTGTAATCGAGGTTCTAAGTTTGATTCCCCCTTTCCTAATATTGTTTCCTTAATATTGCTTGTGTAAAAAAAAAAGTTATTAAAAAAAACACACAAACACAAACAGGTGCGACTAGACTACACAGAAAAGCATGCCATACCTACTTTAGAAACCTTCCAAAAATCTAGGGCCCATAATTTGATCCGCCCCAGATTTGTTCCAAAGTATGGTTCCCAAAATTATAAGGACCATTCTTCAAAAACAAATCTAGGGCCCATAATTAGGTCCTGCCTGCCTTGTTGCCTTCTAGTAAATTATCTATAAGTAGGGAGGTTACATAGCCTTCAAAAATACAACTACAAAGAACTCTTTTGCATAGCATTTGTAGACATGAAGTCCCTTTGTGCTATCTTTGCTCTTTTCTCTCTTCTTTTGGTAAGTTTTTGTATAATACCCTTCTTCCTATTGTTGCTTATGAAGTCACCAATTTTTAAAGCCAAGAAGTTGCTAGATATATAGGACTGAGAAGACAAATGTAATAAAAAATTATGCTTGCATGAAAATATTCTCTTATTAGACTCTAACTTCTGTTGTCATACTGTAAACCATACTGTAAACCTAGACCACACATTCTACAAATAATCAACTTGATTAATGGTTTATATTCACATTTTAGCAACATAAACATCTTATATTGCCACACAGGGTAAGAGAACATTTCTCTTTGTATGTCATATTATATTGTCAAATTGTTAAATTGAAGTGAATTTTTGTCAAATATGTGATCTAAATTGACAGTATAGGTTTCGACATGATCATTTAGAATGCCTTAGAAATTTCTGTAACTTTTTATTTGCTTTTCTTTTCTTTGTCTTGTGGAACAGTTTGCCAAAACTATAGAGTCAAGAAGAGATGTCGGGAAATACTGGAAAAATGTCATGAAAGAGCAACCTATGCCACAGGCAATTGAAGGCCTCCTTGTTGATATTTCTGATTCAACACCAAAACAGAAAGGCGATTGCCATGAAAAAGTGAAAAAACCTTTTGTTGAGGTTGAGGTTGAGGTTGAGGAATTTGAACCCAGACCCAGTGCCACATCCTACCATGATGATGAAACTAAAGCAGAGGTCTCTTCCAAAAACAATGCTGGTCCTAAAGCTAAGCAGTCATTTGCAGCAAAAGAAGATAAGCAGCCATTTGAGGAAGATTTTGAGCCAAGGCCAAATCTTTCGGTTTACAATGACTAAGAGGTTGAATTATTGCAATTCTGGTGGTGTTATTGTAAAATATAATAAGCTATTGTACTTAGCTTCTAAGCTTCTAAGCTTCTATGTACTAAAAAATAAAGCCATTGGCTCTGAGAGAAAATGTCTGTTTTATGTTGTACGTAGCTAAGTCATGAATGTAATTTTCAGTTCTAAGTTAATAAAAGGAATGCTTTGGCCACCATGAATGTGGTTTTGGCAATAGTCTTCTCTTTGTTGTAACGTTTTTGAAGCGTTAAACTTTAAGAATAATAAATGGGAAACTACAAAGAAATTTATTTATTTATAGTCATATAATGCAATTAATTAATTTATTTATATGTAGCTAGTTGGGGCCCGTTTTCAGCTCATAAGCGCTTTTATTTGAAGAACGTCCAAATTTTTGTTTGTACTTCTTCAAAAAACGCTTGCTAGATCCGCTATTGATTTCTTCTAATAATAAAAACAAATACCCTAGTTTTACCTGATTGTGATTAGTACCATAGTATTTATTATATTCATCGTCGTTGTCCTTGCATACGTCTTGAATCTTATTCATCGCCAAACCCAACATGACTCTAGTGTCCTGCCTTGATGCTTTTCAAGACAAATATTCTCCTGGTAAATTATCTATAAGTAATATGAGGTTACATATCCTTAAAAAACGCACAACTACAAGGAACTGTTTTGCATTGCATTTTAGACATGAAGTTCCTTTGTGCCACCTTAGCTCTCTTCTCTCTTCTTTTGGTAAGCATTTGTATCCTCCTTTTCCTCTTGTTGCTTATAATATGTCATCAATTTCAAGTCAACAACTTGATAATTACAAAACGGCACTAAAATCTTATACAATTCCACGAAAATGTTCTCTCCTTAGAAAATCTGATATATTATATTGTTAATTAAGTTATCAATTTTAACTATTTATTTTGTTTAGAAGTGTAGTGGTCGAAATTAACAATCTGACAACTTAACAATACCTACAATATGATTTGAAACATAAGATGATATCTTTAAACGCCTTGGAAATTTCGGTAAACTTGATGTTTGTTGCTTTTCTGTCTTGTGGAGCAGTTTGCTAAAACTATAGAATCAAGAGGAGGTGCAGGAATTGACTGGGAATATATCAGGAAAATAGAGCAACCCTTTATGCCAGGCCTCCTTGTTGAACATTCTGATTCAACACCAAAAAAAGAAGCCAACTGCCATGAAAATACAGAAAAACCTGTTGTTGAGACTATGGAATTTAAACCCGGACCGTTTATCTCAGCTTACAACGATGAAGAAGGCAAAGCAGAGTTCTCTGCCAAAGACTCTGAGCCAAAGTCCCAGGCTTACCCTGACAAGCGGCCACTTGAGTCAGAAGAAACTAAGCAGTCATTTGATGAAGACTTTGATCCAAGGAAATATATATTTCTGTTTACAATGACTAATAGAACATCATCAAGTGTGAGTTGGTGCTATTTAAAAATAAAATAAGCTCGTACTAAGCTCTAGCGTTAGAGAGCATTTACCCCTGAATCTAAAGGTGGAGTTGAAACCTCGGCCCCTTTGTTCTATGTAACATAAATAAATAAATTGGCTCTGAAGAAGCCTATGTTTTATGAACGTAAGATATACACGGTTTGGTGTTTATGTGTCTAAGCTAGTTCAGGAATGTAATTTGGAATCCTGAATTAATAAATAGCTTTGGCTATGAATGTGTTTTTGGTTACTTTTTGTAGCCAATTAGTCTTTGAGAAAAATTCATAAATGGGGAACTCCAAAAGAAAAATTAATGTGTATATCTAACACATGGCACCGAAGATATACAAACATGGCCAATAGGTTCCCACAACAGTGGTGGTAGATTCCCCCTCCTCTCCATGGCATTCAGGATCGAACCTTAATGGTTTTTTTTTTATCTCCAATGTAACAAAAAAAAAGATATACAAACTTGATTTGTATTAAAGGTGTTGTTTGGATGCTCCATCTATGAAAATTACAAATACAACTTGTTCTCCGAAAGGGGTTTTAACTCATCTTCACAAATGTGATATTTCAGTCTCTCAAAAGTGATTTCTTTTCTACCTCTTGCCTTGGTCAGAGAACTCAAACTTGTAGTCGTACTTTCTGACTCAAACTTCGGTTCGAGGCATCGATTGGTTTGGGGCTTTGGGGGCTGGCCTCAACACTGCAAACAATAAAGCAGAACTCGAAGTCTGACATTCTAGTCCAAGTCCTTTAGAATGGTCTTTTGATATATTCTCTGGAAAGTTTTTTTTTAAAAAAAAGACTCTTTTTTGTATTGTTTTCCTTTTTCTTTTTCTTTTTTAATTTAGAAAAAAGCAAAACACTATGCATATTCCATGTATATGTCAATTCCCTTATAATTAATTTGCCCCTACTGCTAAACTTAAAGTTATCATCACTCATATGCTTTTCAGGTATCACAAACAAAAACTTTATTGTAAAAGGTGAAGGTCCCTTTGATAACCATTTCAGTTTTCAGTTTTAAGAAATTGAAAACATAAAACTTGTATGGTAACCAATTTTAGTTTTCAAAAAAATTAAAAATTAGTTAAAAGTTGTTTGGTAACTAATTTCAATTTTTAGTTTTATGTGAAACTTGGAAATGAAATTTTTTTTTAGATCAAATTGTAAATTTGAGATCACATAATGAAAGTGCATGTCACAAAGAGTTTGTAGTACTTTTCAGTAAAGTTTTTGGAATTAGGATGATTTTTTTTGTGAATTTTGGATTTGGAGGTCCCGAGACTTGGTATGGGTCCACAATTGAACACAACAGTCAGGTGGTTGAGTCTAAGTCGGAAGGTCCCAAATACAAGTTTCGGTAATTGGAGTGTAATGCATGTGTAGTGATGTAAAACTTGTGAATGAGAAAGGAGCGCAAAAAAAGAATGAAAATGAAAACTGAATACACTTTCAAGTTGTTTTAAAAAAACTAAAGGTGATTTTGAAAACTAGATCTCACCCTTTTGAGAACTTGTTTTCTTGGACGAAAATGAACTTCATTAAAAGGCAAAAGCCACGAACATAATATAAAAACTAAGCAAGCACACACTTAGCCAAAGCAAGCAAGTGGAGAGGCTAACTTAGTACAAAATATAGATAAAAACATTAGTTTGGTGGTTCTAGAAGACCATCCACTTCCAACACTCCCTTTTGAGAACTGAAAATGAAATCTATTACCCAAAGACTCCCTTTTGAGAATTGAAAATGAAATCTATTACCAAATATATGTATTTCGAAAAAGAAAACGAAATCTATTACCAAATATGTATTTTTTTAATTGTAAGTGGGATTCTTCAAAAAAAATTATTTCATGTCCAAAATTTAAAATTTCATAATTTTCTCTGGACACCCAAACAAATGTTGAAACATCCCAAAACTAACCCTGTAAAAATCTTTTTTTTTTTTAATTTTAACTGAAAAGTAAAAACTAGCAACAACAAGACAAAAGTTTGAAGTTCGTCAAAGAAGAAAGAGAAAAATAATGAGAAGAAAAGGACCTGAATTTCGGCGTCAAAGAAAAAAAGAAAAAGGAAAAAGGAAAAAGGGAAAGAAAATGAAAGAAAATGCTCCTTATATTTGAAAAAAAAAAATTCATTTAACCCTAAAATAGAAATTGTTGAGATAGTGGGTAGAGAGAGCATTTTGGGGGGTGGCAATAGAATCACCCCACAGCAATAATTGAGAAAATAATTATTACTAATAGCACTATCATTTTCGCTAATTCCAAACTTGTTCGCACCCCAAATTCCAACAAATAGGAATAGCGTTTGCTCGCTAGCGTGAAAGCAAGAAAATTAAGAGTGGCAGTAACAATTAACAGCAATAGTGCTCAACTGTGTATATCTGCGAGCGCATAGCCGAAAAAAAACCCAGATTCGCGAACCAAACCCTCCCAGAAAAACACAAACATCATCAATCCATGGAAGAGAAGCGCCGTGACGCCGCCGGAGCTCAGCCGCCGTCAAATGCAGACTCACCGGCCGCCGAGCCATCTTCTGCTCGGCGCCGCGGCGGAGCCCAGAAGAGAAAGGCCAGCAGCCTCGGCGGCTCCACCTCTTCATCCATGCCGTCCAAACGCTTCACTCGCGAGAAGGCTTTGCTCTCTTACCCTCCGATCCACAATGGCCCGTTGACCCGGGCCCGCCAGGGCCCAAGCAGCCTCGGTTCGGCTTCTGCGTCTGGGGCTGCCGTGAAGCCGACGGTAGCCAAGCGGCCCGACCCGGTGGGAGAGGCGGTAGCAGAGCTGGTGAAGAGGGAGAGCGAGTTGGAGGCTCTGGAGGCTTCTATGGAGGCTGAGTTTGAAGCCATTAGATCTCGCAATGCGAATGCTCATGTTGTTCCAAGTCATTGTGGTGAGTATCTTTGGCTCTTGTGAAAACCCTCGTCTTTTTGTGCACATTTTTATTAAAATTGGGTGAAAGTTTTGATCTTTTTTGCTGTTTGGGTTGTGATTGCGTGTAATGTGTAGTTATTGGTTAGTAAAACTTAAAGGCTGAGCTAAATTTCCTGGTGCTGAACTTGTTCCAGCTCTTAAATTCAGAAACTTTACTTTGAAATGTTGCTTAATGAAGCTACCCTGGAGAAGAAACAACGGGCGAAAGTCATTATGGTGAATTAATTTCTTAGGCATTATTTAAATGGAGCTCAGGGAACACTAATGTTGAGCTTTGTGTTTTAAGATCATTGTTTTGATTATGAGGGGTGGAAGCCTTGCAGTGTTTTTACCTTGCATTTTGATTGAGCCATTGTTTTGGCTTCCAGGTTGGTTTTCATGGACAAAGGTTCACCCCATTGAGGAGCAAATGTTGCCATCTTTCTTTAATGGGAAGTCTGAGACGAGAACTCCTGATACATACTTGGAGATACGTAATTGTATTATGAAGATATTCCATGCGAATCCAGGCGTATTTATTGAATTGAAGGATTTGTTGGAGCTTGAAGTTGGCGACTTTGATGCTAGACAAGAAGTAATGGAATTTTTGGACCATTGGGGTTTAATTAATTTCGACCCATCCCCACCAACAGGTTCTGCTGTGGCCAGTGCCGAGGGTGATGGGGTGGCAGAAAAGGATTCTTTGGTTGATAAGTTGTATCACTTTGAAGCATTACAATCACGCTCATCAGTTGTTCCAAAGACAAATATAACAACCCCAACTGTGCCATCTGGGTTGTTTCCTGAGTCTGCAATTGCTGAAGAGTTGGTGAGGCCTGAGGGGCCAGCTGTTGAGTACCATTGTAACTCTTGTTCAGCTGATTGCTCACGCAAGCGCTACCATTGCCAGAAGCAGGTTTGTTCTTTTATAGGAGTTATTGATTTTATATTGTACTTTGTAGCATTGCTTGCTAATGGAAGGATACACTTTTCTGACCTTCATTTCGATCTGACTGTGGCTTTCTTTAATTCTAAAGTGTAGAATATTCCTATTGGTGCTAAATTAATTTTACCAAACTTTTCCATTGTTTCGTATTTCTGCTATGTCTGAAGGGTGTGATCAAACTATCCAAATCAAATCTGTCAGATACATGATTGTTTTCATCTCTGGGATGTTGGCAGCTATCATCTGCTGATATTAAATTGTTAATTATGCCTGGTGAATACACTTTGCTACTGTCTTAAAGGCATCCCACCTTGAGAACTTTATCTAGAATGATTTTCATGTCAGGCTGATGAAAATTTCTGTTTGATGAAGTGGATGTTATGATTGCATATTAATTATCTGCTTCATGTTTCAGTTCCCTATTAACATTTATTCTGTTTACTGATTGCATTCATTTTAACAGGCAGATTTTGATCTATGTACTGATTGTTTTAGTAATGGGAAATTCGACTCTGGTATGTCTTCATCAGATTTCATTCTTATGGAGCCTGCTGAAGCTCCTGGGGTAAGTGGTGGGAAGTGGACGGATCAGGAGACTCTCCTTCTCCTTGAAGCACTAGAACTTTATAAAGAAAACTGGAATGAGATTGCTGAACATGTTGCAACAAAAACAAAAGCTCAATGTATATTGCACTTTGTTCAAATGCCAATTGAGGACACCTTTCTTGATTATGAGGATGATATTGATGCTAGTTCAAAAGAAACTGCAGATCCTACTTCAACTGACAATGAATCATTGGCCCCCAAGGATACCCCCGAAACAACAGAGAATAAGACTGGTGCTAGTGAGAGTGACCCCCAAACTTCCCCAGTGGAAACTTCAAAAGAAGTGACTGAAGTAAATGTTGGACAAGATACTTCAAAGCCAGAGGATGTAAATGAAGTCAAAGTGGGTGAGGAAACTTCAAAATTGGAAGATACTGGGGAATTGAAAGTTGATCAGGAGACAGATGAGAGCTTTGCACTGAATGCTCTTAAAGAAGCGTTTGAAGTTGTTGGTTATCCTCCAACATCTGAAGGTCAACTTTCATTTGCAGAAGCGGGAAACCCTGCCATGGCATTGGTAAGTTGAATGCTTATGTGTGGATGTTTGGTGCATCTGTTGTTGGTTTAGTGACACATGACTGTAAAGTAAATCTGTTGGACCTGTTGTTCCACAGAAATGCATAGATTAATAACTAACTTAAAGATTAAGTTATGAACTTACATATGAGCGTTTAAGTGCTTCTGAAATAAACTGAAATGATGCAGCATTGGGTTACCCAGGATAGCTTACACTTCACTTGGTTAGCGGAATGTCAGTTTAGCTTAACAGTAAATAACTGGTAGTGATATTTAATCAAGGTACCCATTTTTTTTACAAATTTCAACAACTTACAGTAATTTTATAGCTTTAGTCTGCCTACGTTTCAAGTTATCAACTTCAGGCGCATTCAGAAATTTCCTGCTTATTGCCAAAATCTGAGATAACTATATGTCCGAATTTGATACCTTTCACTGTTTTCCTGTAGAAGCATTTGAATTGATCTCCCGATTCTATTGCATTATACATTATTCATGCATGCCTGTTTAATTGTATGCATGATGTATGTATGTATGTCTATGAGTGCATGCATGCATCAATAGATTTCTGATGCACATATGCAATGTATTTCATGGGACCTGCTCTTAACCCTGGGGCTTAAGCATCACCTTGCAATAAGCAAAACATATAAATGATACTTTGGCCTTCAATCACTATTAATGTGTCACTACTTATAGGTTGCACTCTTTTACAGGCAGCATTCCTTGCACGTTTGGTGGGACCTGATGTTGCTATTGCATCAGCGCATAATTCTCTGAAATCCATATCTGCCAGTTCTCCTGGCACTGAGCTGGCTGCAAGGCATTGCTTTCTATTGGAAGATCCACCGAGTGACAATAAGGAACAAGCTGGTCCTGATAGGTATGTGATTTTGGTGTGGAGCATTTATCCTCTATTGGTTTGTGTATATTCTATCTGATGTCAGTGATGCATTGCAGTGTTGCTGCTGAAGTGCTAAAAGACAAAGTCCAGGAAGACATAGTTGATGAAGACAAAAGTCAGAAAGAGGATAACGCCACCTCAGGTTTGGAAGATAAAGATTTATCAAATGATAAAGGTGACAAGAAACTTGAAAAACCTTCTCCCGAAGAAAAGTCACAATCTGCAGAAGAACAGGATGGCATAGTTTCTCATGAAGAAGTAGGAGCTGATAATTTGAACAAGTCAGACAATTTAGAGTTACCAAAGGACCAATCACCAACTATTGTGGGGAAGTTGGACGATTCAAAACTCGAGGCAGAGAATCCACCAAGTTCTGAGAAGGAGTCAGGAGAGGGAATTTCAGTAGGAAAGCCTTCTGAACCCGCAGACACGCCTAAGGATGTGGATATGTGTGATTCACTTCCCTCAACAAAGGATGAGCCTCAGCAGCCAGTTACATCAAATTCAGTTGAGGAACCTCCCCGTTCTACAGAGGCATCAAAAGATCTGGATGTGTCCAATTCTCCGGCTTCACAAATAAATGAGCCTCAGCAATCGGTTACTGCCAAATCAGATGAACCTCCTCAACCTACAGAGGAATCAAAGGATGTAGACATGGTGTCTGACCCTCAGCCCCCAGAACAGGATGATTCTCAGCAACCAGTTGCATCGAATTCAATGGTTGAAACTGGAGCAAGTACACCTTCCTCTCTCCCTCTCTTCTCACACCCACACACACGCAGACATGGGTATTTACATCATATTGGAGTTCTTCTGGCCGAAGACAAATAAAAATATGGGAAATGGATCTTGTGCATGCTAGTTAGCTTGGATCAAAAAATCAAGTTGGAAGAGGAAAACGTTTGTTCAACTAGTTGAGTTTCACAAAATTCAAGTTGAATGCCTTGGATTTACTGATGTCTCATTTGTTTGTACTTCACAGGTGAGGATCAAACTAACGATGGTAAAAGTGAAAAACATGACACTACAGAGACAAAAGTGGATCAGAAAATTGATAAACTAAAGCACGCTGCAGTTTCTGCAATCTCAGCAGCTGCAGTGAAGGCAAAACTTCTAGCAGAACAGGAAGAAGATCAAATCCGACAACTTGCAGCAATGTTGATAGAGAAGCAGGTCATCCCAATTCCAAATTGCCTCTTTATTGTTTGTTATTAGTAATATAGTTTTTTATTTTCGGAGGTTTTCTGTTTAACTGCAGTTGCATAAGTTGGAAGCGAAATTAGGTTTCTTTAGCGAGATGGAAAATGTTGTTATGAGGGTGAGGGAGCAATTGGACAGGTCAAGACAGAAGCTCTACCATGAGCGGGCACAGATAATTGCAGCCCGCCTTGGCTTACCAGGTTCCTCATCTAGACCAGTGCCATCGTCAATGCCTGCCAATAGAATGGCCATGAATGTTGCAAACTCAGTTCCAAGACCCCCACTAAACATGACTTCCCTAAGGCCACCTATGTCAAGACCCATGGGGCCAACAGCTCCAACCTCAAACCAATTTCCACCCACAGCCTTGGCAGGAAGTTCAATAAGGCCTCCCAGCCAGGACAAATTTTCTTCAGTCGGGTCGAAGTTAAACACCTGAGAACATGTGAATATAATTAATCCATTCCTGTGCAGCTGGGTGATCATGTATCTTTTGTACCAAATGAGTTCGAGAACGGCCGATTCGGGAATGCTCTTTAAGAAGTTAGATATTGGTCTACAACTGAAACAGCCTCTGCCCATGTTGCCAAAATTGCCATTGATAAACAAGACAAGGGTTTCTGGAGAGATTTTCAGCAATCCACTATGCTCTGTTTTGTAACATTATCTTTAAAGCTCTGTAAAAATTGTCGGGTGAAATGCTAAGCAAAGGAAAAAGGAGGGAAAGTTGGGAGGGGAAAGGATCTCTTTTTTATTTTTTATTTATGTCCGCTGACCACCCCGAAATCCCATATTTAAAATGCTATTTATGAGTCTTGTGTAATTGAGTTTCTAACGATCTGATAATGTGCTCCAATGACATTCTCATCTATCAACGAAATATTCGATGGTTCTCAAAACCACCCATCAACCTCTGTAATTCGGAGACCAAAAATACGCATATGCAACGTCAAATTTTTTCCTTTGTAAGCTTCCATTGATGTCAAATTTCTGCTTGAAATTTTTGGAAGCCAGGTGAACTTTAGCCTCTATGAAAATATTTTGTTTCAGCAATTGGCTTTACCTTGTTGAGAGTGACCCAATACGTGTTGTTCATGTATTAGGTTTGAAAGTACCCCACATGTGCAGGAGCGTATTGAATGTCCCAAATTGAAAAGTTTAAAAACCTAGTCCCAAATTGAAAAGTTTAAAAACCTAGTATGGATTTACAAAGAGTTTTGCCAATTAATTTTAGGATGAAGCCTCAATTTCCTTTAAAAAAATATATTAATCAATAAGGGAAGGAGAATTTAACGTTGAAAAGAGAAATACCACTATTTCAAGAGCCAATTAGTGTCATATATACCATGTATAATTTTCGTGAAACACAATGTATTGTTAAATTGAATCCATTTAGCAGGCTTCATGTGTTTTTTTATTTATTTATTCGACCTTAGTTTTCTTCCTGATATATTCATTTGTTTCTGTTTATTGATGGAAGTTGTGCTTTCGTTTTTCATGTGTCTACAGCTACTACATAAAGGATGCTTGCCAACCTCGCTATGGGAAAAGCGGACATAGCAGATAGCACCATGAAAAGCCATGCACAAAAGCATCAACAAAAACATGTCCGTTTTTGCCGGCTCGAAGCCATGGCAGACTCATCGACTAGAGAAGTTTCTAAGGATTGAACTAGAAATGTGTGATCAATCCATAAACAAACTCAATATGATTAAATGAAAACTGCATAATTTTGGTGAAAATACAAGTTCCAAGATCTTTTCCATACTAACAATAAGTGGATATCAATGGGATGAAATCCAATGTAACCTGGTCAGAACAAACAGAACTCAGAACGAAAGGCACCATCCAACCTATCTGAAAAAAGCATTGATGAGGAGACCAATTTGTTTCCCACACAAACACTAATGTACAGTGTCACTGCATACGTACCAACAAATATACTTCCAAAGATGACTTATTTTTTACTGGAAAAGAATTCCGGTAGAATATTTAACACTCGCATCCAGTTGATCTTGGCTGATTGCTGCTTCCAACATCAATGGTATCCGGCAAGTATCTTCATGAAGCAGAAAACAAAATAAAAAATATATCAACAGGTGACCACTGGAAAAGACAACTGTCAACTGTAGCATTTATGTAATACTCAGGATCAGTAACTGCTAGAGTTTTGCTAGAGTTCTATAAGGGGAAAAAAAATATCAAAACTGCTACCATATACTATATGTGAGATTTATATGCTAACTAAATAATTCCTAAAATAAAGGATATATACAACTCTAAATGGGAACTAAAGGACATTTTGCGACACCAATTTTGATTATGTGAACGGTTTTAACTTCTAGGTATTAGTGGCACTGCTGTTCATGGGAATGATAAATGAAAGGGGTGGTTTAAGGAAAACCACTAAATCATTAAATAATGAACAGGTGGTCTGTAAAAACTAACTGGGGTATTGTGGATGCTTAATTCCCGAAAGGAAATAATTGGCTAGTACTAGATGATTCATTTTGTTAATACAAGTAAATGAAATGAACGGTCAAAACTCAAGAGGACGTGTGCATATGCATATTGGTCTCTAGTTCAACTTACATCTCCTCTTCTTCCCCACTCTTCAGAGCATCCTTTGCTATGCACTGGAAAGCTTCTTCCACATTAATGCCTTCCTTGGCAGAGGTTTCATAGTATGGAATATTTCCTTTTGATGCACACCAAGCTCGAGCCTTTTTCTCTGAAACCTGGAGAATTAACAAAAAGTGATATGTCAATATGAAACATACAGGATAACAAACTCATGTGTGCATGTGCATATGCATGCAAGAGAAAGAGAAGATGACAATTTTTTCCCAAAAGAGATGCATACCACTCTACTATTTCCACCATCTACATCGACCTTGTTTCCTATGACAACAAATGGAAAATTTTCTGGATCTGAAGGACTTGCCTGCAGAAGTTGTCATCATACCGTAAGTTCAATTTTCTTTTGTAATTGATAATTTAAAAAAAAAAGAAAAAAAGAAAAGGAAGTTGATGCAGAAAGAGAAATGACAACTGGAAGAGTTTTGCAAGTGGCCCAATACTTAAGAAAATAGCCACACACCAAAAAAAACAAACAAAACAAACAAAAAACCCCAAAAACATACCTGAATAAGAAATTCTTCCCTCCAGTTGTTAAGGTTATCAAAGGATTTCATTGAATTAACATCATAAACAAGAACACAGCAATCAGCACCACGGTAAAAAGCTACACCAAGGCTTTGGAATCGTTCCTGGCCAGCTGTATCCCAGATCTGACAAAACAATAGAATGTGTGTTGACAGTTTGGAAACACACTTATCCAAGAATTTAAAACATGAAAAGACTACTGCAGAACCTAATGGTAGAAGCGGTGAGCTAAAACATACAATTCCGTAGAATACATGACAGGTTGTTTCACAGTGAGTAATTGAGGTAACAATAAATTAGCAATCAATTATCAAACTCTAATAATCTGATATCCATAAATTAACAGCTTGAAAATGAAATTATTTTCATGCTGTTCATATCAGTATACTAACGAGATAGAGAGAGCAATGGCACCACATTACAAGCTTCTTTGGTTGATAGATACCAGTCAAAACCTGATTTTGTTTGTTCATATCAAATGAAATATTTTGAAACCAAAACTGAAGCCAGGTTATGCCAACATACCCAATACATAATAAGGAAAAGGCATAATTGGATAACGTATACCAGTCAATAATCATCAGTAAGGATAACAGTCAGAGGGTAGATAATGAAGGCAATGCAGATTCATCAATAATGTCATCATGAGTCTTTGGGGACAGAAACAAAGAAATTTATATGAATCCTTCCCAATAATGACAGTAGAGAAAGTTGTGACAAAAAGCAGGGGAGGAAATGCAAGCCTACACATGCAAAATTAGCAATTTGTATTTTATGTGTACTTCATATAAGGCATCATCTGAAAATATTTCAGAGTGAACAATCGTCCAATTTCTGCCACTGCTTGCACATAGTGACCAAATAGAGGTCTACTAATGTATGATTCTCAGAGACATGAAATAAGGGTCCTTGAGCAATTCTAACACACATGGAAACTTTCATCAGTATAGGGACCACCAGAACATACACCATGACCTAGCAGGTACCACCTGAAATCATTGTGAAATAAATTTTTCCCACCATAGGGCCATTTAACTAAAAGAAATTGTTAATGCAAAGTCCCAGAGGAACTTCCAATCATTAAGAACATCGCAAATTCTGATTTATTGCAAGAATACCAAAAAGAAAATAAATAGGTTAGAAGAACTTGGCGATTTGTGTGTTTCTTCTTTTTCCCCTGTTTAACCAACTGGTGCAGGCTGTACCAGCATAGGTTCCATAAACGCAGGGCCAACGATTGGATAAAGACAATGCAAACCCAATCAACATAGACAAATCCCAAGACATGCATCCAAATATTAACAACCAAACATGCTCAGTTCTAATAAGCACATATTTTCCTCTTATGAAAACTAAAAAGCTGAGACCTTTGAATCAATTAGATAACAATTAGAACTAAAGAAACCTGCAAGGTGAAGAGCCTGTCTTCAAACTGAACTTCCTTTGTCAAAAAATCAGCTCCAATCGTCGCCTTGTATTGATTGCTGAACTTCTTATTTACATATCTATAAGAATGTTGTTAAAGGCAAACCCACCATCTAAACAAACAAACAGCTGAAACTTAACAGCAAAAGCATTATATTCAAAATTAAATAACCAAACACACAAATCAACATTCCAGCTGCTGAGGATACTGATTCATCAAAGAAGTCTTCCCCACCCTGCAAATCACAAATTAAACAAACCCTTTTTAGTCTTTTGCCAACAACAGCCAAAAAAACACAATCTTTTTTCTAAATAAGTATAACAATTTTAAATTTTACTACTCTTATATTTCGTGAGAACCCAATTCGTAAACTGGTACTAAGAGACGAAAACTAGGGTTTCAGATCATTATTTGTAAAGTAAGATCTAGAAAGATCTACCCAATCTCAAACGCAAAACCCTAGAACACAACTATTACGAGCAAAACAGAGAGAAAGATGGAGAGACACAGACCCACTGTCGCCGAGGATGATGACCTTCAGGAGCGTTCTTCTTCGAGACGGCATCGTTTTGAGACAGAATTGGGAACGATCTGAGGAGTTGGAGGGGGAGCTGTCAGAGACAGTAGAGCGAGAGAAGCTGGTCGGAGGAGCGTTCTTCAAGTCTCGTTAGACTTCCCTGGTCATCCAAAGCTCGAGCTGACCTGTACTGGTTTATAAATTTTTTAAAAATACAAATTTAAAAAAATTATTTATTTACTTTTTAAGATTTGTTTCTATCCGGAACAAAAATTATCAGGCGATAAGATAAGTTTGAAGTTGGAAAAAGTATCAGAGTTACGATAGGTTTTTAGTTTTTTTATTTTTATTTTTTGTGTGAAAGTAATATTCAAAGTGTGGAAATTAAAAATAATATAAAAATATCATTTTACTCTTGTATTTAACAGAAAAAGTTAACAAAATTGACGGTAAGACAATTTGTCCTAACGAAACTAAAGTTGAAGGACCACGAGAACGATTTTGGAAATTGAGAGACCAAAATGCCAATTTGGTCAAAATTTAGGAACCATTAGAATTAAAAACCCCAAAAGTATTGACTCTTTATATTTCAATCCAATTTGATGTTATAGTCTTGAGCGATTTACTTTGTGTTATGGGTAGATAGGTTGTATTTTGACAAAAAAAAAATCCTTTAATGTCGGTCATTTGCGACCACATGATCAATTTTAACAAAGATGTTGACTGAATACGATAAGAGGGATAAAACTGATGTATAGGCAAAAGGGTTTTTAAGTTCATTGGTCCTTGAACTTTGACCCGATTCGCATTTTGGTCCCTCAATTTCCAAAATCATTCCCTTAGTCCCTCCACTTTAGTTTCGTTATGACAAATGGTCATATCGTTAATTTTGTTAACTTTTTCTGTTAAATTTGAGCATGTGCATGACATATGGTGTTCTGTTGAGGGTTAAAATTGAAAATTGCTTCACTCCTTGGAGAAAAACTTCCATGTCACAGGGATTCCACAATCAGCATCCCACATCAGTATCCCCATCCAATTAAATACTGACATTTGGAAACCAATTTAAGTTTCAATTTAAAATTTTACAAATATTTTTTGCACCCATTTTCTTCTCTCTCTTCGACACCCTCTCTCTCCTCTGTTCCATTTCTCTCTTCAATCAATCCTCCTCCATCATCACTCACACACCCCAGGTTCCTCTTTTCCTCTACAATCACTCATCCTTCATCACCCACACACCATCTCTATGTTTTTTTTTTTTTATCATTTTTATTTTATTGAGTTATTTATTTGCGAATTCTAGAAATTTTGGAAATGGTGGAGTTTGAGAAAGATTTGAGTTGGCTTGGGTTCTATGGAGAAACAATGTACAGTTTAGGGGAGAAGATGAAGAAAATGGGTGTAGGAATTAAAAATAATACAAAATACTATTTTGCCCCTGTATTTAACATAAAAAATAACAAAATTGATAGTAGGACCATTTGTCCTAACAAAAGTAAAGTTGAAGGACCACGGGAATGATTTTGGAAATTGAGGGACCAAAATGCGAATCATGTTAAAAGTTCAGGGACCATTAGACCTAAAAATCCTACACAAAAATATTGAAGATCACATTGATTAATTTGAGAGTTTAAAGACTCATATTATATGAATTTTTTTAACAGTTAAGGGACCATTCTTGATAAAAATATGAACATGCGTAAATGTACATAAAAGCGGTTGACTGTTACAATGTATAAGGCCGTAAAATCATTCGTGTTAACATAAGTTGTAAAATAAATGTCCCGTGTTGTCAAAAGGGAAATTACCTTAGTAATATCAATTTATTAATATGTCAAATAATGGAGACAAACAAGTATGAGCACTATATCACTTGGGTTTAGAAGTATGAAATGATTTTTTTTGGGTACCAACTTCAAGTCGCAAGTTCCAGATTTGAAGCACGAGCAAGAATTTATCAGTATCTCGGTTCAGGGGCGGATCCACAGAGGAGCAAGGGTGGTCAATTGACCCCTGCAACCTCTGAAATCCTCCATTAGAGCAGCCAAACTTGACCCTCGCAAAGTGTTTGACGAAATGCCCCAAAGGGGCAACTTGTGTGCAGCTGGGTGGGGCTATAAGTGCTGGGCTTTCGAGGCTGGGAGATGGAGAGGAGGGATGAGAAGGAAGAAGCGGAGGAGGAAGAAGAAGAAGAGTGTCTCATTTGGTGGTGGTGGTGGAAAGCAACAGCTGCTGCTTCTGACTGGAGGTCGTGAGGGTAAACTGGTATCAACCCAAAAAAGGAGAAACAGACATACGAATATCAACAAAAGAAGGAAAGAGAAGGTCAAATAAATTTTTAAAAAATAGCATAATTAAATAGGTAGGTCCAAATAATTATAGCACAATTCGTGTTGGGCCAGTTACCTTCTGTCCAAATAATTATAGCCCAATTCGTGTAGGGCTAGTTTGTATGCTTTTTAGATTATTTTTTTTTGTGGGTGGGAAAATTAGCGATAAGCTTTTTGGATTATTTGGTTGATGATTATCAGCGGCATCTATCGCAAGTGTGGGGCATCGCCTCATTGCGAAATCTCATGATGTGCAAGTACTAAGAGCTCAGTTGGTGACAGAGTGGAATTTGGTTGATGATTATCAGTGTAACATCAAAATATTGAAAAGGGATAGGGCAAAGACAGCAGAGAAGATTTGATGCCAGCTTCAAATATTGTAGAAAGAGAATGAAAACCTATCAAAGATTATAGATTTTTATTCTAAAGACATGCAAAAGCAGCTGGAGGCCTTGGAAAACCTAGGAAAGCTCAAGCGAGATCACGAGAGGAGTTCAAGAGAGAAGTGTGTGATCTTTGGGGGCTCAAGTGATGAGCCCCAAGAAGCGATGCGTGAAAACCCAAGAGAGGATATCGAGAGGGCCAAACTAAATTCTCCTGCTGTGGAAAAATGAAGCTTTGATTTCTTTATTTTAGAAGTGACTGGTGTGGTTGATTATTGTTGTTGTTTTGTTTTTGTTTTTGTTTTATTTTATAAATGTGGACAATTGTAATGTGGGTTTTTCTATTAATTAATTAATTATTATAATATTATCAATTTTTTTTTTTTTTGGGTTCTATTTTGTATAGAATTTTTTTACCTTTCAAATGTTGACCCCTACAAGGAAAATTTCTGGATCCGCCACTGTCTCGGTTTCAACTTTAGTTTTTGCCAAGGTATGAATTTACCAATCTCTTGGTTTTCAACTTTAGGTTTTTTTTTTTTTTTTTTTTTTTTTTTTTGTGGGTACCTACAATAGATGAATAGTTGTTCCTTCGGAATTGATTGTACTTCTTGTTAGGGTGTAAAATCCAATCCAAATCGATTAAACTGACCAAACTAGGCAAATTAAGTCTAATTCTAATTGGATTTGGATTGTATTAGATGCTGATTTCATAAATCATGTTGGTTTTAGGGTGCTGAAAACCGACTAAAATGAACCAATCCAGTTGATTTTCTTACTTGTTATGTTTCTATTGGTTTGTAACCAAAAAATTAGTCAAATCAGACAACATCTAACTATAAATCAAATAAATAATGAAAATATTCAATATAATAATCAAATGGTTAAACGATTTTTTATTAGACTAATTTTTTGTAAGGGTGATCTTGGAATGATGAACTCAAAAACAAACTTTCAGATCATGATATGACATTATGGATTGGGCCCAAATGAATGATTTACGGTGTATTATCACATGATTGTACAAACTCTATATTTGAACTCATACATACTGATCACATGACTTGTTATTGTTTGAGATGCAAAGTTTATAATTTTACAAAAAAGACATAACCTTGCAACTCTAACAATCTTTGTTTTTTTCTAATTACTATTTTTGGACAAGGATTAAGTGTGTTAATTGCGTCTGTTAATTGTGTTTAAAATAGACAAGAGGTAGAGAGGAGAGGACAGGGTCAACGAGGACTACAATTTGAACTTCCTTAGGTCTGTTTTGTACCAAAGAATTAAAAGTGCAACCCAAAAATAGCAAAAAACAAGAAAGGTTTGCCTGAAAATAGAAATTGGGTGGAGAAAATCCTCCTGCTTTATCGGAGGGTGATCTGTTCCATGGCTTCCTCCTTTCCTTAGATGGAATTATTAGCATGCAACCTTGTTTTCCTGTCCCTCTGAGAAACCTCCCCTGTTGCATGCCCTTCTGCTTTAGGTACAAACTCCTCTCTCTATCTCTATCTCTGTCTCTATATCTCTCTAGCACACAACCACATGTACCTAGCTTGCTAGGTACGTCGGTACGCCCAACAATGCATGCAGGATTTACACATTCTTAATTCATTTGTTCTTTGCATGCATGCATGCAGTTATGTTTGATCTAAGCTCTCATTTTGATGTTTGTTTTTGTTTTTGAAATTACCGGTGCAGAAGTTTTGTTTGCTTGTTTATTAATTACATGTTTAACTAATTTTGTGGTTAGGGGTCATCAACAGGCTCACCTTTCAGAGGAGCGGTGGGGTTTCTCCGGCACAGACTCACGATAATTCTGGTCGGAAACTCCTAAAAATGGGGTCCTCTGACAATCAGAATTCGCCATCGGATACCCCACCATCTGACTCTTCATCATCATCGCCAACTCCTCCATCTTCGTCGTCCTCATCCTCATCACCGTCTCCACCATCATCGAATTCAGGTTCGGGTGGAGGTTCACCGCCCTCATCATCATCACCACCTCCAAAGAACTCATCACCGCCTCCAAACGACTCATCCTCCTCAAACGGCGGCTCGTCATCTTCAGGAAACTCAAACAGCTCATCCCCGCCTTCCAACAACAACTCAGACAAGTCCTCCGGCGGCAACTCTTCCAACAACTCTAACAACTCAGGTGGCTCCTCCTCCAACAATTCGAATAACTCAAACAACAAATCAGACAACTCGAACAATTCGAATAACTCATCGCCTCCCAGCAACAACAACTCGAACAACTCACCGCCTTCCAACTCCAACGACTCCGACAATTCCAACAACAACAACAACAACTCCAACAATTCCAACAACAACTCAAATGACTCAAACAACCAAAACCAAAAGTCCCCTTCACAGTCCAATTCTCAAAAGAGTCCTCCATCGTCCTCTAACACTAACAATAATGGAGGGAATCATAACAACAACGGAAACAGCAACAACAACCAAAACAACCAAAATAACCAAAACAACCAAAACAACCATAATAATAACAACAACCATAATAATAACAACAAATCATCCAATGGGAACAATTGGTCACCAAAATCGTCCAATAATTGGTCACCCCCAGCCTTATCAGGCAAGGCCCATCCATCACTTGATAATGATGGGTCGCCGCCGCCTTCGCACTCGAGTTCAAGCTCCACACCCATCATCGTAGGAGTTGTAGCTGCTGCAGGGGTTTTGTTGCTTGTCATGGTGTTGTTCTTCTTGGCGTGCACTAAGAGGAGGAAGAAGAGACAGACTTCTTCTCACCTCATGGAGAACCCTGAGCCATATAATCCAAATGGTAATGTCTAAACTCCAACTCTTCAAACTCATAATTTCTTCTTCAAAATCTAATGGTATAGCATTTATACTTTATTTATTTATTTGCATGGACATTCTTATTGATCATCTTGGCTTAGTTTGTGGCCCCGTGGATATCTTATTTATTTACAGGCATGTATAAAATTGTCGTTTTAAAATCTCATTCTACCCAATGGCACTTAATTATTTCTTAGTGATAAATAATAGTAATGTTGAGGGAAATTAATATTTTGTACTTCAACCTTAATGACTAATTTATATTTTATATAATTTGGGTAATGTGCACGAGCAGGAAGTGCCTATTGGCAAAGCACTGGACCTAAAAGTACTGAGCACATTATGAACATGCCTCCTTCTGGCCGCGCACCCAATGGAGGTTGGACTACAGCTCAACCACCACCCATGATGAGCAGCGAAATGAGTTCCTCCAACTTCTCCGGTCCACACGGTCCCCCCTTGCCGCCGCCACACCCTAATGTGGCTCTCGGTTTCAACAAGAGCACTTTCACCTATGAAGAAATGGCGGCTGCAACATCAGGGTTTGCGCCAGCTAAGCTAATAGGCCAAGGTGGTTTCGGGTACGTGCACAAAGGGGTGTTGCCAAACGGCAAGGAAATCGCTGTGAAGAGCCTCAAAGCAGGTAGCGGACAAGGCGACCGTGAATTTGCAGCAGAGGTTGAGATCATTAGTCGTGTTCATCATCGCCACCTTGTGTCACTTGTGGGGTACTGCCTTGAAGGAGAACGAAAGCTGTTGGTGTATGAATTTGTTCCTAACAACAACCTCGAATTCCACCTTCACGGTACGCAACTAAACTATTATTCCAACTGTTTAAATCTCGACTATGTGACAATATTTCATATGTTTTATATTTAGATTCACACCTATAACTTTAAAATGAAATCCTTCATTAGTTAGTAATTTAACAAGTCTTAATTAATATCACTATTTTACAGGATCAAATCGGGCACCCTTGGAATGGGGCAACAGGGCCAAAATTGCTTTGGGATCGGCTAAAGGGCTTGCTTACTTGCACGAAGACTGTAAGTAATTTGTGAAACTGCAGCTATCTTTTCTTTTGATCTATTGCTCTTTGGTACCTTAGTTATAGTGTATTTTGATACTTGCAGGTCACCCCAAGATTATCCACCGCGACATTAAGGCTGCAAATATTCTGATTGACTTTAGTTTCGAAGCTAAGGTAGGGTTAATATATGTTGTTACATATAGCTTTAGCCTAGAAAAAGTTTAGAGATTTTAGGATATAATTAATGTTTTTATTGGCTGATAGCTAATTGATTTAAGTATATACTAATTACTAGTATGCATGATTTCTTCAGGTGGCAGATTTTGGGCTGGCAAAGCTGAACCAGGAAAATGTCACCCATGTATCTACCCGTGTCATGGGAACATTTGGGTAATTTCTTGACTCATATAGTACTTTAAATTACAAACTAACCACATAAGATGAAAGTTAATGTGATGGAAACAAACTGATCAAACTTATCATGCAGGTACTTGGCTCCTGAGTACGCATCGAGTGGAAAGCTAACCGAGAAGTCTGACGTTTTCTCTTTCGGTATTATGCTCTTGGAGCTCATCTGTGGACGCCGCCCTGTGGACTTGTCTGGAGAATGTGAGGAGGATACCTTAGTAGACTGGGTTCGTACTCTCCCTCCCTAATAAACATATAAATTATGTTATCTTGTTAAGTTGTTAAACAGAACAATATGTTATGTTACTAGACTGTCAATTTGGGACCGACCATTAGTGCCATATTGACAGTTTGTATCCTCCCATGCATTTAAACTGCTTATTTTCGACAAATTTAGAATTGATTTGCATCTTGACATGGAAAATATGAGTAATTCTTTGCATTATACATGATCAACAACAGGCTAGGCCTCGCTGCCTGAAAGCAATAGATACTGGGGACTATTCTGAAGTGTTGGATCCACGGCTAGAGAACAATTATAACCATGAAGAGGTAGCACGAATGGTGGCATGTGCTGCTGCGAGCGTTCGACACTCTGCGAAGAAGCGACCAAGAATGAGCCAGGTATATAAAAAAAAGGACCATTACTATAGACTGATCTTTGTGTTTTTAGTGCTGATCTTGTGCTATGTATAGAGTCTTACGTAACCAAATATTTTTTTATTTATGAACAGATTGTTCGTGCATTGGAAGGCGATGTCTCACTGGAAGACTTGCACGAGGGGATCAAAGGGCAGTTTGGCTCTGGCTCTACTAGCATTGCTTCATCTGAGTTTGATGCTAACTCGTACAATGTGAAAATGAAGCCGTTCAGAAAGCCGGCACTGATTGACAGCACAGACTATCCAAGCAGTGAATACGGGCCCACAAGCGAGTACAGCCACAACTCCAACTCTGCAAGCAGCAATCACTCCCAAGAGATGGACAACAAGAAAGGGATGAACCGGCCACAAGGTCCAGTTTGAGCAGCAAACAATGAGCTGGAACATGGACCGAACCGATCGAACAAGATAACCCAGAGCTGGTTTTATAACCTTTGGAGTACTATATTATAGAAACATAAAGATTCTGCAGGTTAATTAGTGTTGAAATTAAGATTGATGATGCTAATATTTGTGTGTCATGTGAAAAAGTGATGGACAATATTGTGTGTCACTCTTCCCTGCAGACATTTTTGTATTGGCCATGCATGCACCTTACTGCTTACCCAAGTATACCTCTGATTAATTTCGGGTAGGTAAAGATGGTGGTAGATGCACAATTGTGACATATTCCATTAAACATGGGGCACACCAAATGATGGAGGAGTTGTAATTTTCTTTCTTTTTCTTTTTTTCTTTCTTATGTTCTTTTGGAAAATGGGTGAAACTAGCTATGTGTGTTTGTATGTACTTGCTACTAATGTTAAACAAACACGTGCATTTGGAGGAATTGGTAGCTCGTGTGTTTGTATTTTCTATATTTTATATCTAAGTATTATTGTTAAGAATTGGTGAGAGTTGAGAATTGATGGAAATTTTGGCTAGAGTCTGAGTAGTAATGTTTCTCTACCTCATGGATATCTAGGTAATTAAATTTTTTTGTTTTAATACAAGCGATAATCTACTTTAAACTAATCTAAATTATGGGAACATAAATTTCGGCTAGCGTAGCAATGTTTCTCTTTTTCCCTTCTCTTTTTTTTCTTCAGTAGAGTAGTATTGTTTCTCTGCCTCATGGATATCCAGGTAATTTACAATTAAGGTATCAGAAATTGCAAACCAACATTAATTGCCATGAGTGTAATCTGTTAAGAGTAATATTATTGCTTGCAATTTACTTTTGCAGTATCCTTTTTTTTTAATATATATAAACAAATTAACCATCCAAATGGTGACATGGGCTTTCTAATAGTGTAAAAATTGGAAAAATTATGACCCTCTTGTTACCTAAAATCCATCTTCCCAATCTAGCTATCTCTTCTTTTTTGTCAAAAACCTAGCTACTTCAAGTTGATCATGATTTAGAACATCAAAATTGAAAGTAGCTCCTTAAGAAGAATGCAATGCATGACGAACATTTTTCGGAAAAAAAAATTGAAAGTTAACTAGGAGGGACACAATAGCCTTCCTTTGAAGCTCTCCTTACCAGAGAGACTAATGTATAGAACTTGCGCTTAAAAACCAGCTTGTAAACGATGGCGCGCAAGAAATCTTAAACCATCTTATCTTTCCAATATAAAAGTAAACATGAAATTTTCTGAGGGTCTAGTACCGTACCGGAGGAAGAAATTTTCTGAGGCGACTTTGAGCTATGAAAGTAGACAAGAAATCATTATTATGTATGCCTATGAGAGAGAACCTTTCCAATCTTCAGATATTCAGATTCAATACCAGAGGAACCAAACAATACAATTCACTTCTTTGTAATTCAGAGTGCTTCAAAATTCATGTCTTGTACATTAACAAATGTAATGGAAAACTACACTTGAATTTAAGGAAAAGGAAAACAAAAAAAATGGGGTAAAAGGTAAGTCAATCCAATGAGCTTGACACGATTCTTCCAACTATTATTACTAATTAAACAGATGAGCAGGCAAATGCTCGATAAAAATGCAAATTGACCTCTTGCAAGCCCCCTCAACTTTCAAATGTAATAATGTGCAATTCTTTCTACAAAATGTTTGATCTGTATACAGCCATCTCAGCCAGTGCTCTCATTAGAGAAAAATGAAAAGACCGTCGTATCAATAAAAGATCGCCTGTATTAACCAACTAGCCGCTGCCCACAATCTCATGAATGGCATCACTGACGGCTTCATCCTCAGATCTAACAGCCAGTTTCATGGCAACCTCCCTTGAACTATCTATTCCAAAAGACAACCGCACAAGGACCTTCACATTGCCTATGTATACACCAGACAATAGACATGTGTGTGACCTTGAGTTGCTGGCGAGAACCTCTGTGCCCTGAAACCACACCGAGAAAAATACAGCATAAAATATACACATACATATAATTTAGTCAACTTATTTTCAAAAGTTAAAATACATTTGTGAAGTATCCAATGCAGATTATTAGAAGTGATGTATCCATTGAGTATCCATGGGGATACTTCGACCTCTAAAAGCACATGCAAGGCAACACTACATCGAAAGAATCCAAAAGCGCCTAATCGACAAATGATAAACATTTGATTTTAAAACAAAATTACCTCACAGGGCTGCAGTCCAAGGAGGTTGATGACAGTATTAACAGCTTCAGTCAAGCTCTCCCTTTGTCCCAGGCCATATTCATCTATCCGCTCAAAATCAGGGCCCATGCTTTCCCATGCATTCCTGAAATTGACGACTGGAACCTTCAAAATGTAATCAGCAGGGACAACCTCAAGATCCTCCAGCTGGTATTCATCTTCCACACCATCTTCCTCTGCCTCGCCAGTGGTTGGATCAACCTGGTGAGACACACCCAACTCATAAGAAAAGAAAATAGACAAAGCTCAAAACTTCTGACGATTTGATATTTCATATTGTATATCATTGTGTATATCCTTGGAAGCCTTCCTTCTAGTCTTTCTTCCTTAACACAATTAAAAAATTCTCATGAACACAAAACAAACCCATAGAAGAAAAATGTAGAGTCACCGAAATCCAATTTAATGAGCAAGGTATTATGAGTAGAGAACAACTAGAACAACTAATGTTATTAGCCAACAAGGTGTATGGTGAAGTTTAGTAAAAGCTTTGAGCAAGACTTCCATCCATGTGACAGTTGTGAATGACAAGACTTGCAGATTATATAGAATTTCAAAAAACACATATAGCTTTTCCATAGTTTTATTAGCTAAATCCAGTTTCACTCCCATGTCTGGTTCTTAATGATCAACTCGCTGTCAAGAAACTCATTCTAAGCACACGGATAAAGGTAGAACTTGGTACCTCTTTAACAATGAACCTCAATGTGTTTGAAAATTTTCCGACTGCGGGGACACCTTCTGGCCTCTCAAATGCCAAAAAGGTCTGTCCAGGTGTATCATAAGGAAGAGATGCGAGAGGCTTGGATGCAATTTCAGAAAATTCCTCTGCTTCTGAAGCATCCACGGCGACAATAACCTGGCAGACAGAGAGTTATAAAGAAATTCTCATGGAGAGCTGCAAAATTAAAAAGCTGTTTCAAAATAACCAGTCATTACATTTTCCAGTAATTGCTCGGGAATGGTATTGGTGCAGTTGTACTGGAATACAACATGACTATCAAAAATGTGCTTGACAACATTAACTGCATATTCGGTTTCTGGCTCTGTCAACTCCACAGGTGCTGAGGACTGATATGCGAAAAGGTACACATTAAATTCCAAAGCAAAAAAAAAAAAAATATATATATATATATATATATATATATATATATATATATAAGCTGTAACATGCATGTAAAGTATGAGGAAATATTCACGTTGCAGAACCTTGAATAGCTTGCCAAAGTTTGAAAACTCCGGAATGGAGGAAAGCAACTTCTCATAAGCATCAACTGTTGATACAGGGGCACTTGGAGGTGCACCCAGACCAGCTGGCTTTTTACTCTGGGCTTTCTTCTCAGCAAGTGGCTGGGACTTAATCTCCTTGGGTACAGAATTAAGGTCAAAAGGTTCTTCTGAAGCCTCCTGTAATCGGCATTAACACAATCCTGAAAACATGAGATAAGGACCTTAAAGGGAAAAATGGAAAAAGCAAATGGAGGTTACTCACATAATTCTTCAAACTTGTCTCCAGATTGACAAGTGGCACATCCAGAGACCCAAAGAGGAAGTCCTTTACATCACTGTCAGTCTCAACAACTGAACCATCTCCTCCAAGCGTATTTAGATAGAGCGTTGCCCTATCACGAACCTGGGAAATTGCAGAAAAGAGAAAACTATTCAGTATATTCTGAAGGACAGAGAAAACTAAAACAATTAAGTTAATCCCAAAGCTAAAACAAACAAAACATGAAAGCAATGGCACAGGAACACAAACAAAGATACAGACAAATGCTCAGAGCCACACACCTATTCTTAGGTCAATGCTCATGCATATATGTCATGTATTTATATATAACCTAAACGTATAGCCTCAAAAATAGATATAGCATACCTCATCATCACTGTCAAAGAGACATCGTCTTAACAGAATAAATACTCGTGGCTGAAACATTGAAGAAAAAAAAATTGTTTACTCTTATCAGAAACCATAGCCAGCAACAAAACTCATTGCAGTAAAGAGGGGGGAGATAAGAGAAGACATTGTTCATTTAAAAAGATATCACCTTCAATGAATCAACCAAAGCACCAAATTTTGCCAATGTGCTCACAGCACTGGCTCGAACAGTGGCATTCTCAAGATGTACTCGGTTATAAATATACCGTATGTATTTGCTTGGATCAGAGGTTTTTGGCCCTTCAATACCCAAAAAGTGGAGTATCTAACAATACAAGAACTCAATCAGCCAAAAACATTAAAAGTATTAAATTCTTAACAAGTTTATGACAGAGAAAAATTCCACCTGTGTAGAAAGATAGGTGAATTCACAATCTTCAATGAACTCACAAAGATGAAGCAAGCCACTTTCTTTTGCATCAGGGATATCTCTTATGAGAATCACAATTGAATCAACAATTGCCTTTTTGTACTCAAATCCACCTTCTTCTCTGAGAATGTTGCTGAGAAAGTTCATCCTGTGGAAAATGAGAGACAAGGAATGTTACTTGAAAAAGTATAGACAAATAAGAATATGCGCAGTGAAACTAATAACCATATTAAACCAAGCATTTTGAAACAAAAAAAAAAAACTGTATCTGATATTCCACTCACAGAGCTCTGTACTTCAGTGGAAACTTCAAACACAATGATCTTATGGCTTCCACAACTACAATTTTGAACTCATCAGCAATATCTGACATGAAATTAGTTATCTGCTTCATCAAGCGATCCACACTTGATTCATTTCCTGTCTTCAGAAGTGTGGTGATTGCCAGTGTGGCAATGCTTCTGTTCTGGTCAGAAATCAAACTCTCCATATCAATGTTGCAGTTTGTGACAGCCATTGGATGTGTCATTGCCACCTGAAAAAAGTTTAAAGTTGTTAGTATAATATATCAGGAATAATATTAACCAAGACTCAATAAAACAACTAAAATCAAAGTAATAAGGACCAACATGCTTTTTTCCAAACAAAAAAGCCAGATAATCAAGACCTACATAGTATGGATAAATGTATAATACATTGATCATACAATCAAATTCATTTCATATAGGATTTCACATCTACCTCAAAACTACAAGAGCAAAATTCATGACAGAAGGTCAGTCTGATTTCATTTACCAACAAAAAAGAAACTAAAATAACATTATATCAAATTATCATAAATTTCAAATACAACTTGTAGTACAGTAGAAGGAGGAGAGGGAAACCTTGTTCAAAGTGCGGACAGCAGCAAATCTTAGCACTGGCTTGGAAGAGCTCAAAAATAGCTGAAGAACTGTGATTGCAGGAGTCAGTTCTCTGGTGGTCACGCCATGGAGCTCTGTAATTGCTCTGGCGGCCTCAAAAATCACCATCTCTGCTTTGTGGCGAAGACAGCCCTCAAGATAATCGTAAAAAGGACGGTCGCCCATTTGTGCATTTCCAGCTGACTCACGGATAACCTTTAGACAAATAATTAATTAAAATAAAGCACCAGAAAACCAAGTTGACTAACAATTTCCAGCAGAATAAGCACCTGACTAGTATATCGGATCAATAGACATTGGGCCAATGGTGAACGGACAGTCCCCCTTGTCAAGCTGGTAACCAACTTGCTAACAGCAAGACGGTCATTCTGTCGTATCTGCAGTTTCAAAGGTACAATCTCCTCAAAACCTTTCAATTCTAAACATGATCGATATAATCTTATCTAAGGATAGCTGTTGGGTAGATGAAGAATCTTTCTTTATATTCCATATAAAAACTTTAAAAATGACTGTTCCTCTACCAGAATCAACTATATGGCATAACTACCAAAACAAGGAAACTAGGTCCATGACAAAGAGTTAAAAAGCTAAACTATGGCATAGCAAATGATTACACACACTTCACACCTAGCCTGCTTGTTGCACTTGCTCACATGAACCCAACATATGCCTATGAATGCAAATAAGTAGTTAGCTATATGGTAAACTAACCATAAGGAGGATATGAGACTAAGAAATTACTCTATGCTTTCAACAACAAAAACCCCAGAGTCTAAACCAAACCAATCACACATACCTGATGGAGCAAAGCCAGTGCATGGAACTGTACGAGGGCAGCTCTTGACTGCACAGCTTCCTGAACCTCATTACTCCACCTTTTGACAATCTCTGGGTTAGTCTGTCAAAAGAGGAACGTAAGATGCAAATTCAGCAAACAACTAAATCCTGCAACTAGGGATAACAGAAACAGTACCTGCAGTAGATGAATCCCACTAACTAAAGCTGCACTTGCAACCACTGGATTCTTGTCAACAATGGCTTGTTTCAAATATCGCTCAATCTGGGTCAGAAGGGTTCCATCTGTAATCCGACACAGCACACGGATGGCATTTGCCCGATACATATCAGTTTTACTATTCATATCCTTCATCAGGGAGCTTGTCACAATAATAACCTTGTCATCGGAAACATATCTGAAGTCAGTCCCAATCTTTGTGCATGCAAATATATTGAGGAAATCAAATCATATCAAGCTATGTCACCTCATCTGCAGAGGGAGAGAGCTCTTTTATGATCAGATAAACCATTCTCCTCAATCCTATATCTCTCGATTGGAAAAGCTTAGTCACAGAAAAGAAAACTTCTGTAGCTTCAACCTATCAGTTTAATTCCAAATAACATGAATCAATTGATGAGGAATAATGCAATAACAATGCTGCAAGTAGATCAAAAAAATTGACGCATAAGACACTGATTCAAGGAAGCAACAGAACCATTCAGTACAGAAGGAAATTGACCTTTGTAAAGGTTTCTCCCTGGTTCAGTAGATACAGAAGCTTCGTAATGACCTGAAAATGCAAAACAATGGAAACTACCCAAAATTAATTTATGCAGAGCAAATAAGAGGACAGAGAAAATGTGATTAGATGGATAATTCGGTGGTGCAAAGCAATAACCTGAGAGCATCTTCTAGAGTCTAGCTGAGGATCATTGAAAACCCTGGCTTCCTGAAGAACAGCACCCTTCTCGATCCCCAGAAACGGAGAGTACTCTGCTGTGAACCAACATCACAAAAGATACAGCCTTACTAAGCAGCTAATTACTATAAAACTCTGAGAATTGACATTGCTAATACCCCAGAACCGGAACCAATCAACAAGGCTACAAGATCCAAATCACTAGACCATTGACACTAAATCAAGACAAACCAATTAGATTTGCAATAAGTTTAGTTTCTGCATTGCAACATTGGCGCAACAAAACTTATAAATGAACCAGATCAGCATAAAGTGAAGCCGATCAATAATATTTAAACCCTAATTTACTGCAATCCCATTCAAACGCCTCAAAATACGTAAATCTTGGGAATAAAACAGCTATAAACAACGAGATCTGGGCGCACAAATCGCCGAATAAGAATTTGCAGCCTAGAGGCCCAAAATTTAACCAAAATTGGGAGTGAAAAACCAGATCGATTTGGAGAGCGAGAAAAATTGTGAGTCTATGAGTGGGAGGGGCATACCTTCATCGTCACGATCGTCGTCCTTCTTTACGAGAGGCTGAGCCATCGCAAGGCCAAATGAATCTCTGAGATCTAGAGAAACTGTACGGACCTGTTAGCCTCTCTCTCTCTCTAAATGTTTGCTCTTTGGCCCGCTCTGAGCGTAGTTAGTGAGGTTTTGAAGGTGAAGAAAAAATAAGAGAATAAAAAAAAAAACGAGGCTTTGTTTCTAAACAAACGCACACAGAGCCTAAAGAGGGCTCAGATCAGATGAACTAGAAGATGGAGTTTGGATCCTGTACGGGCGTGGGTCTAGTGGTGCTGACGGTGTTTGATTTATGGGAGCACGCCACGTCATGTGTGCGGGTGGATCCAGTAGGAGTAGAAGTTCTAAATTACCCTTTCGCAGAAGAGGAAAGTTCAAAACTACCCATGAAGTACCAAACCCAAACCGTGCGACTTACTTCAAATGCCGATTGATTTAAAATACGAATAGCCTGTACCTTCTATTTTTCCTTGTTTCTTTTTCAATTTATTGGGTATTTATTCACTCTTGAAAATGTCTTGCATTAATACAACGATGGTTACTTGCTTTCGATATTGGAAAGATAAATATCGCTAGACTAAGAGTCCGTTTGATAACCATTTCAGTTTTCATTTTTCAAAAACTGAAAACTTGTTTCATATTGATGAATTTTTTGGAATTAAGACTTTTTTGTGAGTTTTGAATCTGGAGGTCCCGAGACTTAGACTAGGTCTATGGCCGAACACAAGAATCGAGCAGTCAAGTCCAAGTCGAGAGGGCCCAAATACCGAATTTTGGTAAATAGAGTACATTTGATTTCATGTGTGGTGATGTCAAATTAGTGAATAAAAAAGGTGCACAAAAATCGACTAATATAAAGAAAGAATTGTGTAAGTGTTAGTTAACAATGACATGAACACTAGTATGACACGACCTACTAAGCACATAGAATAAAATCGACTTAGAGTCAAGTGAGTAATCCCATTTTGACACGGAGTGTTAATCCTAACAATTTATAAAACTCAAACACTAACCTTGCTCAGCCTTGTTGTCGAAATTGTCGACATTACTTAGAGAGATTCTTCTCCTTAGATGTGGATGACTCATACTCTTATTCTAGATGGAGTGAATGCTTTTGAGTTGTGTGTGTCGGTCTAGTAGGGAGCTCTCTATTTATAAGGATCCCTCGAGATGTCTTGCCCATCAAGAAACAGAAGTAGAACAATGAATCTCAATACATATAGAACTAAGAACCCTTTATCTTTATATTTAACTTAAACACTGATTGAAAAATAAAAGCAGCTGGACGAGTACATGTTGAGTTCTTGATCAATACCGAGTCCTAGACAGACAATAAATCATCTTACGCAGGGAACACATTTAACACTTAGAAACGGATGTAGGGGTCAATCAATCTGAACAAGACACAGTTAGAAACGGATGAGTTTTTTTTTTTTTTTTTTGAAACAATTGAGTAAATAAGTTGAGTTAGAGTTAAGTATTTTTATCACAAACAAGAAATGACATGACACGAACATGACGCGTTTAAAACAAATTGCCACCAGTACCTCATATCTCCATTTGCTTTTGTTTTGCTAGACAAAGTAAATTTTTTAAATCTATTTATTTTAAGACAAGGATGGTATAAACTACTATAACACGAGAAAGGATGATCAAACTCAAATGCAAGAGAGCACGGTCTAACCCACATCTGCATCCAAAGCAGATTTGTAGTAAAAATGGGTTTTGTACATTTGTGCAAACCTTAATCAACAAACCCACGATCAAACAAAACTACTCCACTCCTTTCATCTCCCCTTCAGTTTTCTTTTGGTACACAACTCTCAGTTCAATTTATGATTAACATAGAAGTATTAACTGATTAAGCTTCTCAAAATTCTCCCATCCCCACAATGTAGTTGTTTCCCATTGTTCCATTTCTTTACAAGGACATGATTGTACGTTTTAAAACTACCAAGACGAAATTGTAAACTCAAACAAACTGCATAAACCAAAATGTATCTCTCCCTAAACGAAATTGGGGCATCCTTGGCGAAATCAGTCGAGACTAAATATCAATTTGCATCATAGACTCTTTAACACAAAATAACTGCATCAATGTGTAAAAATATACCGGGAGAGAGAACCATACATGGAAGAAGAAAGGGTCATTTACAACATTCTAATGGAAAGCTACAGGGTGTGAGATTGGTAGCTACAGAGGAGGGAAAATATTCAGGCAAAGAGCAGATGAGGTGGTTTCTCAAGCCCGAGTTCTCACGAAATGTAATATGTATCTTTTGCTCAATATTAAAATTGTCAGTTTTTCCAATGAGTGGGTTACAACAAGCAACACATTAGAGGATTCTAGTTTCTCATACCCAGTATCTTCATCAACAACACAGAAAGGTACAAAGGATATACTATGAGAGGCATCAAGAACCGTGGGTCTGAGAGAAGCTGAAATTCAGGATACAAAGAGGAGATGTCTGCTCCCTAATAGGCTTAAATTATTTTCCTATGGCCTCCAAACGCCCATATCTGCAACGTAAACACAAAGCAAAGTCATATTTCATAAAATGAACAACGCATGTGGACTTGATTGAGAATATAAAGAAGAAACCCAACATAACTACCATAAAAAGGGACCTATAGACATACCAAATAAGATCATACTGATCCAAGAATATTAATGGTCTTAGAACAAATGGCAGGGTCTATCAACCCAACAAACAAACATTTATTATAGTCAGATACTCCAATGAATCTAACCCAGAGAACATTATAGTACTGAAAGAAATTTAACTTGTTTTGTAAGGAAATTGATTCCAATTTTCAAGATCAACAAAACTATTTGTTCCATATTTATTGACCACAGCGCTGACCATATCTCTTGCACAGATGACACCCATGGGGGATTGACTTGTATTCTCATGAGAGACGTAATCAACAATGTGGTCCTTAAATTTGGTATTATTCTACAAAGATTAGATACAATGAACGAAAGATACTGAGTAAACAGATGCAAGGAAAGACACAACCCGATAAGAAGGCAAAATTCCAATAACTATAAGCGCTTCAGCTCTATAAAGCATCTTAAAATGCCACACAGAAGTTACTAGTTACTACAACCTCTTCAAGGTTTATGAATCTCAGAGTTCTAGAATAAACTAGAAAATATTTGGCCCAAGTTACCAAAATCATTGTACTTCATAAGTACATCATACACAGAAAAATATTTTTGCAGGTCAATTTGTCTAAGAAGGGTGCTGCTTGCAACAGAAACATCACATTTCACTGCCTTACTTTTTCTCTACTCCTATTTGCATTCATGATTGCAGAAAAAAAAAACACATTAAGAAGAAAAAATCAACAAATATTAGTAATTGTTTCCCATGCAGGCAGGCCTTAGGAAAATAACCTTTAAATTTGTATCCCAACTTCCTGTACACAAGGCACTTCCATCAGCTGACAAACCCAAACAGCTAATCTGGGCCTCATGTGAGTTTTGGAGGGATCCCAAGTTCAAAACCACCTGCCACAAAATGAAAGAGCAATTAGAGCCATTCCATTCAATGACATCCCTGACACAAATCCGTAAATATTGATAAAAGGATGGTAGAAAATCAAAATGCAGGATTGATAGGATCAATTTATGGCATAGACATTCTAAAAGTATTACACACATTGGAAGTATGACATTTCATACGGCAGTATTAATTTATGACTTATGACATTTTAGAAGTATTCCACATTTATTTATTTTTTAATTCGATGCATGAAATTTCATATGACACATCATGGACAATCATAACTGTTCAAGGTGGAAGCCAACCGCTACTCTTTCTACTTTTCCCCCTCTTAGGTATTGAAGTACGTTTGCTGAACTAATTTTTTTCTTCAAACTGCATGCAAGGCTATATGTTATTTAGACATTATGATATCTCACAGTATTCTTTTTTTTTTTTTTTTGGACAAAATGATATCTCACAGTATATAGGCAGGGCATGTGGCAATAAACTTAACCCAGAAAATATTGACAAATCAGAGATGTAACTTTTTTAAAGAATAACTATTACAGACAAAAATCTCAACAGTATTTTCACCCAAGTAAGAATTATATTCAGATGATCTCAAGTGCTAGAATCTAAGAGAAACAGAAATCAAGGGAGAAATAAGAGCTACAGAATATCATCAACTAAATGGAACCAGTTGAGTAGGTTGACTTATTTCATGAACAGAACACTCTGCTGTGTTTCAGTGTTAACAGAAAAATATGCCCTCGGTCACCCAGCCAACCTTTGATCCTAACTCCAAACTTATTTATCTTTTGTGACCAGAATTCATGTTATGCTTTTATTTACAATAAATATTTGAGAAATAGAAATTAGTTTATATAACTCAAGTCTAACTTAATATACGAAGAAAATTAATTATAAATCAATTGCATGTAAATGTAATGTACTGCCTGTTCAAGTAGTTGCCTATATACATGCTGAAGAAAATCCTTATATACTAAACTAGAATATAAAGTACAAGACAACATGATCTAAAAGGCATCAGCAGTAATAATTTCTTAGGAAACAAAGTGCGCTCAATTGATCATGCAAAAGCATATGTAGACATGTGAATCAAACTTTCTTTATATTACAAATACCTTTGCCAGTAAAGTATCCCATACATAGCAATCACCGTTTGTGTATCCAGCGAAGAGAAGCCTTCCTGATATTGAGAATGCAATGGTTTTCACAGGCGGGTAGTCATTATCACCATGTTGCTGGTGATATACTTGGAGCTGGTGCCCAGTCCTGATGTCAAATAACCTGCAAGTTCCATCATCTGAGCCAGTTCCAAATCTATTTCCATCTGGAAAGAACTTCACCACATTCACATCTCCCTCATGACCAGGAAACGTCCGCACTGCTCGACTTGCAACACGAGTGTCCCACAATCGGGCAGTTGCATCACAAGAACCAGAGACAAACAATCTTGAGTTGCTTTGATTGATGGATACACTGAAAGAATGCAAACAGGGAGGTGAGTGTTACATTTAGAGTACTCGTGATAGGAAAGCAAAACCAAAAGGTACAGAGGCAAAATTATGGTTTGTTGAAGATTCTTTTAAACTTATTTATACAGAATAAAAAACCTTCTGTTGGGATTAACTAATTTGCAGATGTACAGGGTCCAATCCTATAATAAACAACAAGAGCTACAAATAAAGGGTAAACCACACTAGCAGCCTTCAATAACGACAATAAAAAAAACTGTAGACACAGTTTCCCTCAGCATTGAATAAATTAGAGCAAACAGTTCCATTACATTGTAAAATCAATGGACATGAATATGGACTGCCCATAACGAACCAGAAAACTGCTAAATCACAGAATTTCAGAGCAGATCAATTAAAAGAACAAGTTTTTATGAGTTATAGTTTACAAGTTATTAAGTAGTTTTAATCTCTACTGTTCAGATGTACCAACTTGTAAGACCTTTTTTTTTATCCTTTTCCTTTTGCCTAACAACTCAAGACTGAAAAGTAAAATATGCAGGTATTCATTGAACACGAACACCCTGATGCAATAGATGTTATATATACAGCCATTTAAAACCACCCGATATACCTCAGTACATCTGCAGTGTGTCCAGACTGAAATTCACCTCCAAAAACTGAAGTCCTGAGTCCAGTAGTAATATCCCACAAAACACATGTTTGATCACCAGATCCAGTAATCAGGTGAGTGTCCTCATCTGGAACATATTGACAGGAGGAAACATAACCCTTATGTCCACTAAGTGTTCTTGATACAGGTAAATTCCCGTCCTTGTCACACAGGGAATTCAGGTTGAAAATAGAGCAAACACTATCAAGACCACCACAGGCAACGGATTGTCCGGTCGGTGAGAAAGCACAAGTCATGACCCATGCACAAGGCAGCTTTATGGCATGAGTCTTCTGGCTTGTTAGTGCATTCCATACTATCAAACGTCCATCTTGAGATGCACTGACAATTCGATTCTTTTCAGAGGTCCAATCTAATGAATAGACCTGCAACAGTAAGTCTAAGTGAGCATAAATCCTATTTAACCTCATCCTCTTAGAAGTGGAATCATAGTTATGGTAACTAAATGTAACCTTGGTTTTATTACTTCGAAAGTCCAAAAGTAAAACAAATAAGATTGATTAGCAATTGAAAGTCTGTAGTGGTTTAGGACTAGACAAGCACAACACAAGACAGCCATAACTCATAAGCAAAAGCAAAGAGCACAAGAAGTAAATAGAAAATCATATGGATTTTAATACTTCTACTCTGCAGTCTTCAGCTCAATATTTATACACAGAGTTTCATATCATATTTGCTAATCTGTCAATAGAGAAGTAAATAAATAAAAACAAGCAATTTTAGAATTAAGGCTTTGTAACTTTGCTGTCTATTGAACTATGAAAACTGTCAGAAGGGTATAATGAAATTATGATACCAAAAACGTGGCAACAAACCTCATCAAATTGACTGAAATCTAAGTAAACTTCCCATTCTATAATCACACTCCAAACTTCCCTCTCAAAAAATAGTCGACACACTCCAAACTTGTCAAACCCCACTAGTACGAAGTTCACGTACTCAAAATATAAAAAAATTAGCTTTTTATTCTGAATAGCACACTTCAAACTACCAATGCCCAACAATTCCATTAACCCATATGAATGTCCATTCAAAAGAAGCTCATTTTTACAACAAACCACACAAGCACAGAAAGCATATGATGTATATGTATTACGTATATGTATGTGTAAGTATCTTACCTTTCCTGTATGCCCTTGCAAGGTTCTACAGCAAACGAGATCGGTGGGGCCAAAAGTGAGTGGAGTCTTCCCCTGAGACTTTGCATACCCAGCCACTGCAAGAATTCACCATAAAAAACCAATTAGATCTCAAACCCCCAAAAGACCAATATAATAATAATATCCATTGATAATTTAGGAAACCACAAACCCACACACATACCATCTGTGTCGAGCAACGAGGCTCGCTTCTGCTTCAAGCGCTCCCTGAGCGAGTTGACGGTCTCGCTCGCCGCCACGTGGCGCTCTTTGAGCTCCGCGACTGACATTGCTCGGAATTCGAGCTTAGAAGCCGGTCATGAAGCGGAAGTGAAAGAGCTCCTCCGATTCAAAGCGAAATTAGGGTTTTCATTTCTTCTTCTTCTTCAATTTGAGTACGGAGCTCGAGCTTGCGAGGAAGTACAGGAAGCTCTCCGTACGTGTAGGTGTGAAAGGTTAAAAGGAAGAAGGTGATAGTTTTGTTGTCTCGCCTCTGAACGAGTCTCTGAGATTGGCAGAGAGAGAGAGTGAGAGCCGTGATGTGAAGAGGTTGGTGACTTGGGCATGGGTAGTGAGGGTATAAGCGTAATTTCGACTGGTGGCTCGGGGCCCATGTTGGTCCACTTGGCTTTTTTTTTGGGGAGGTGTGCTGATGGGAGACACCGTGTGGAGAAATTTTTATATGTTCCGGGTACACCATGTGTCTGGTGTACCATCCAATAGACGGAGGACATGTGAAATTATTTTCCAACTTACTGTATTTCTTTTTATGACATGTGGCGGGCTGTATTGGAAATATTACATATGTTCTCCGTCTATTGGATGGTACACCAGCCACGTGGTGTGAGTCTCATAGCTCCACAAGTCACAACTCACATGTGAATGCTACTATTATACTTGGATGACGTGTACATTTTTGTTGGGCTGCGCTTAATTTTGGTGTATGAACACTTTTTGTTAAAACAAACTTAATCGTGAGTTAAGTTTTTTTTAATACATACAAAGCAATATTGAGGGAAGAATGAATCCAACTTTAGAACCTCGGGTGACATTGGTGGTGGGATTGAATTGGATTATTTCAATTAAAATGGACATGAGTCTTAATTGTTATTTAGTGCGTTGGGGACTAAACTAATTTAAATGGACAATAATCTAACATATTGTGTTTTACAATTCACACCTAGAGGCATGAGACTCACGTGACTGACTTGAATTCAATTCCAATTCAATCCAAGCTGGACCACTAAACAAGACCTAATCACTTGAATTATAAGCTCATTGCATCATGAGTTAAGTTTTAGTATTTAGGCCAACGGAGTCTAGCATGGTGGAAAAGGTTTTTGACTTGCAAACCAGTGATCTCATATTCGAACCTCAATGGCACTTTGACAATGTGTGTGTGAGAAAACCCTCATCCCCTAATATCACTTGTATCAACCAAAAAAAAAAAAAGTTTTTGTATTTAGTTCGTGGCAAAAACAACACATTTAGTGTGTGCGCATAAAAGTCAAATGATTTTTTTTTTCTTTTCATAATTTGGATGTGGGTATTTTTGTTATTTGGGTTCTAATAAAGAGTTTATATGCGGTGCTCCCTTTCTCTTTTATTTTTGGTCTGTTTTATTTCTCTATTTCTTTTTTCTTTTTTTATAAATTGCTTTGTATCATTCTGTTCTGTCCTCATCATATCAAATTGTTTTCCTTTGATTTCTATTCAAACATGATTATTTTATTTCCACATTTTACTCTTAAATAAAAAAGAGAGACTAAAAATATATATATATATTTTTTTTTTATAAAAAGGATACATGTGCTATCTATCTTAGGAGATGTAATGTCTAAAAATGAAGCTCTTATTCATCTGGCACTTCTTCTACTTTCTTGAATTTTCACTATTCATAGCTAATGCAAGTTGAGGCACAGGAAATGCTAGAAATGATCAAACTTCAACTTGGGGTTCATAATCTAATTTTTTGTAAATGAATCATTGCCACCCATGATTTCCATTATCAGCCTGGAAATCAATTGTGATTTCCAGAATTATTGTCGTGGGCTTCACTTTTGATCTATCAGATTCATGGTGTTGATGCTTTGTTCTAAATGCTTTTATCTTGTCGTTGTGTTTGAGGTCTCATGACAATTACCTCAAATTTCATACACTACATAAACAAAGGGCGGAACTAGAAATTTTTCAACCGATGGACTAGCTAAATACATGACAATTGCCTCTTCTATATACAGGTTGTTGCTTCTATACAAAATAAAATAAAAATAAAAAAGATTCTTTATCATGCTACAAATGATGACGTATCACACCATCAATGGTGCAGAAGCTGGGTTTTGGAGGGGAAACAAAGTTCAGATACTCAGAAGATAAAAATATGCTTAATCCTTACATTGATGTTGTTGGCATCACAACATTATCTCTGAGGCAAAGGATGGAGCTTTTGATGTTCATTGTAGTGGATCACTCATTTTTGATCTCTTCATTTGGAGAATATATTCTCTGGGATAGCGTATTTACAAACACAGTTTGCATTGAATTTTTAACATGTATATTTCTGGTTTTGTTTGATATGTCACAAGAAGTAATATTCATACTCTTAAAAGCAAAAGAGCCTCTGAAAGACTTCCATTAAATGGGGATATCATTAATTTGCTATCTCCTGTTAGTACTGTTACATTTTCACGTTGCAAAACATTATTGATCTGAAATAGCAACACAATAATATCTCCGTTGCAACTAAGTTTTTCTCCTCTCAAAAATCGCATTATCATTTGTATGTGACAATGTCAGGTTGCCATCAATGGAACAGTAACAAAAACAAATTGCATTATCATTTGTATGTGACAATGTCAGGTTGCCATCAACGGAACAATAACAAAAACGCGGCCCACTCTCTTAAAACATGATTGGAGAGTGGAGAGTGGAGAGTGTGGGGTATACGACATTTTGTATAGAGACGATATAACCACATGATCATGTTACTTGAACACAAGGGTATATGCGACTGTCAACTGTTAATGCACATTAATGTTTGACGGTATATGTGACTGTCAACTGTTAATGCACATTAATGTTTGACGTATGTTGATTTTGATGCATTTGGAAGCATAGGAGACTGTCTTTTTTTTTTTTTTTTTTTTTTTTTTTTTCTATTTTTGCTGATAGTAGTTCTTGAGTTGGGAAGTATCATTATACCAATGAAGATTCATTTTCATATCAGATTAGAGGTCTGAAATGGATTTTTCTAGCATAAGTATTTGATTACGCTTTGGAATGAAATCCATATCCATAGAGGTTAATGTAAACTTCATAATGAAATCCATATCCATCTGACGACTCTGAGTTATTCACCCTCACCATTCATGTTGCATTTTTATATATTCTTTAAACCCTCACCATTCATGAAGCAGTACATTCACATTCCCAAATATTATACTAGAGTTCTTACAATTAACAGATATCCCAATAAAAACTAGGAATCTTTACAATTAAAGGGCTATATATAATAAATTAACAACCAAAAAAGGCACACCAAGACCTTATTCCCTATATTCAGTTGATTTCTAACCTTAACAAATCCGTCACTAGATATATTAATTTTCTTTGCTTCACCATCATATAGTCATGTATTTCCACCAGGGTAAGTGCAAGCATTATAACCTGCAACCCATTGAAAGACTTAATTTAGAAAATCAAAAGCTCATAATCTTTTAGATTTCTAATCATTCACTTCATAAGGTGTGTCCCCATCATGGTCGAAATGGGCAATTTCATATATGTGCTTCTAAAGGTGAGGAAAACTTACTGGGATTTGAGGATGTGAGAGTTGCTGTCTGTGAGAAATCACAATTTAGTGGAATTGTCCCAACAGTATGATAATACAGATTCATGGCATAGGCAGCATGGGATGCTACGGTGTTCGGGTCAAAACAGGCACCTCCCGGTTGGATTGCACTGCAATCAATGCCGTGGCCACAAGCATAGTCAAGATTTGCCTGCAATTGGGCATCAGAAACGCCAGCTTTGGGCACACACCATGCTGAACTAGGCTTAGGTGAAGGAGTCACTCTTGGTGTCGATGGTGTCAATGGTGTCGACGATGGTGTCTGAGGATATAAATATAAGGGTTAATCATTAAGCATGAAGATTGTAAAAAATAAAATGCCTACATGTAACCCTGAACCCTAAATAGTTAACCGACAATCTACCTAGCTAATCACCTAGATTGACAGCCAACCAATATACGTAACATATCAAAATGTGCCGTAAGAGACCATTTCCCTAGAAGGTTTTAATGGTGTCACCTGACTACTCTTTGAGAGACCAACATCGTATGTCACGGTTAGATCAGGCTTGTACAGCCCGAATGACCGCTCGGAGGTCCCGCCGGGTTTCAAATCCTCATCATAGAGTGCAAAGATATAAGTCTCGACAGATTTTCCAGGCATCAATGGAGTTCCAACCTGGGATCTAAGGTGTGCAATCAAATTGCCATTATACGCCCTTGCATTCTCAACACTAGGTCCAACCTCATTGCTATCTCCACGGTATGGCCATCCAGTCTCAGCAATCAAAATCTCAATGTCATTGAATCCAATTGCATTCAAGGCAGACCGTACGCCATCAACCTGCACATTCAAATCGCGTCATGAATTTTTATGTAAAATCAGTGACTTCAAAATCACAAGGGCCAGCCAAGCCAAACCAAAGCTGTCGAAGCTCTCCAAATTCTAATTTAGTTGGGCAGTCATTATCAATTACATAATCTTCCTACTGCAAAAGAATCCAACGCCATCATCACAATGATTTGAATTTGCAAAGATGATGACCCACGAAAACATTGTTACTAAAGTTTCACTAATATTTTGTCCAAAAGTAAGAGGTTATGGTGGTCCCAAATTGATTTTCATTTTTTGTCGACGAAACGACATCACTACGAGATTTTTTTTCTTGTTCGAATTCATTCTAATAAATCCAATCTTAAATTGAAATCATTTCATGCATGGACCTATCTAAAATTATTGTGATGGCCAGCCTGTGACCTTGTCACCATGCATATATGTTAAGGTCACATCAGATAAGTTTCAATGCTCCCATCATTTCACTTAAAAAAGCAAGGACAATAATTCAAAGAATAATATAACTCACACTACGAAAATTTAAAACTAAAATTGAAATGGTTATCAAACAAGCCGTTAAATAAATCGTAGACTCTTTTTCGGTTGGAAATAAAATGGTAGGCTTAACAGTAAAGGGATATTATAGTAGTTATACATTTTCTCTCATTTTCCTTTTTAACAATTTAGATACTAAATCTAACACTTTTTTTAAAATATAAGTGATAGTTCAAATTAAACGTAGTAAAATACATTTTTCTCTCATTTCCTTTTCAACCAATCCTATCCTTTCACGTGTCCAATTTTCTAGGGTAGAGAAGGAATGCAAGGTACTACTAGAGACCAGAGAGAGGGATATGGTTCATGGTTGCAAGGACTAATAACAATAAGAACGGCCACCACAGAGGAGCAACGCCCCTTAAGAGCCTTAAATTCCTACGTCAATGTCGTGAACTCATAACGTATGAGTCGTATAAAATGACGCAAAGACCAACCGTATACCATTGCCCGTTGACGATTTGACTCACACGTCAACGTTTCAAAACGGGGTGGGCCCACGCCAATTCACCAAAAAAGCCTTGACCCGACCCACCCGACCCGTGAGAACTAGAGAAAAAAAAAGCTACTCACCTGAGCATCGAACATGTTCATGTACTTGATCCCGGTCCCCGCGTCGACTCGTCCCGCGTTAGGCTGGAACAAGCAAAACGCCAGCGTTTCGGGCCTCGGGTCGCTCTGGTACGCGAAAAACGGGTACGGGTTGACCGCGAACGGCGACCCATTGTCCCTCTGGAAGGCGAGGAGCCCCTTCAGGACGTCCTGCAATCCCGGGTTGAACCGACCCGACGAGGGCGGGTCGGACTGGGCCAGCAAGGTCATGGCGTGGACCGTAGAGACACGGACCTTGCCGCCGAGGGACGCGGCGGAGAGGGCAGATTGGACATTTCGCATGGCGGGGAGGAGCTGCGAGATCAGGCCCTGGTCGTTGGAGAAGAGGACCTCGTTGCCGACGTTGATGAGGTCGATGTTGCTGGCCGGGTAGAAGGCGAGGACATTCGAGTTCACCCACTGAGCCGCCGCGTTCGGATCGGAGGCGAGCGCCGGGATGTCTCCGTTGGATGCGCCGATGGCGATTGCGATTCCGGTGCCGGCGAGGGCCTTGATGAGGGCCGGGTCGGCGCCGTAGAGCCGGACGCGCTTGATGGAGGTGGACTGGAGGAGCTTCGCCGTGGCCGCCGGGGGAGGGAGGTTGTCGGCTACTTGGCCGTAATTGACGCCGATGAAGGACTGCGAAGCTGCAATTAGCAAAAGAGAGAGCAGAGAGTCGTTAGATGAAACGGTGCGTTTCGGTGGTTTTACGATTTACGAGGCAACAGAAACAGAAAGTTTGATGGAGCTGAACAGTGCTACTAATTCAATTATGGAAATTTTAAAGGTTTGTTTCTTTTTCCGGGAAAGTGTTAACTTTTTCTTAGAATTTTCAGGGAAAGTTTTGGGAGGAAGTGATTACCTGCAGAATAGAAAGCGGTGAATAGGAGGGAGAGGAAGATGGGGAGGTGTGAAAGCGATGCCATGATGTGTTTGATTTGAAGCTCTGCTGCTTGTGCAGAGTGTGGAAGACAATGCAGGAATATATAAGGCAACGTCAGACCCCCAAAAAAGAAAAAAAAACAATTTAAGTTTGTAAACAAAGGATAAGGTAACGGTAAGAAGGTGAGATTTATTAGAGAGAGAGAGAGAAAGAGAGTGAATTTTCAACTAGCTTAGCTGGAGAGGACTTGAAGTTCTGGACTGGAGTGAACTCGTGGGGAGAGGACCCACGTGTCTCTCAAACTTCTTTTTTGGAGTATTTTTCTTACCAAACGGCGGTGAGTCACCACCACGTTAATTGCAGTTAGATTAGTGAAATTCATTTAACGGTAAATTTAATTTTCCTCACCAATTACTATGGTATAGGGAGCAAAAATGTTGTCGTTCATGTAACGCCAAGGCCAAAATTTCACTTCTCTGTACTCTAATGATTGGTGACATAACATATTTTCTTCTTTCTTCAATATTTGGAAATATATATTTATTAGACTAACTTTTAACAAAATTACGCCGACATCGCCATAAAGAGCTATTCACCCCTAAATATCGAACTCATCACAAAGATATAGCTTTCCCAAATTCATGCGAGTCGATCATGAAACCTCCTCTAAGTGGGGATAAATAACACCAGACTAACAACTGATAATTAGTTCACAATTACATAATATACTTGTTTGTAGTAAATTAGAAATTGTGTTGATAGACATTTCATCCTTCTTCTAGGGTTGAAGGTTTGGAATTGATCAATCATGCAGTAGTGATTATATATCTTCCACAATCGCTCAACGTCACATTGGATTTCGTCATGCTAAGTAAACTAGTCCACTATAAACTTTAAGAATTCGACATCTGAGTCGAATGGGCACGTTCCACATCACTCAGATTGGTCATACTAGACAGTCGACCCAATCATGAACTTCCACGTGACAGCATCCATATGTATAATAATAAAAAATAAAAAATAAAAGAAATGTTAAAAGCTAGGATGGAGCCCGACATGGTTGCGTTCCCTGCCATTAATCTTTCCTATTGCGAATCTCATCAGCATCAGCAACACCTTACCTACCGCGTGTGGAAACTTAGAATTCAAACGCAATGGGAAAAGGGGACTATGTGCTTAAAAAAAGTATTCCTTTACCCTTTTTTTTTGGCAGCGAAATTGTGTTGTGGAAAAGAGCTGAAAGAAAAACTTGTCCGAGGGGAAAGCACAGAACGAGGAAAAACTGTAAATTCGTGGCAAGTTCTTCTTATGTTACCTACCCTTTTAATAATCTTTAGAGTCAAGTCAACAGAAAAAATGAAAACTCTTGAGGTTTTGGTGAATGATAATTTATGAAATGGAAGGATGATGGAAACTACCAGTGGGCCAACCAAGCTACAAAGTTGGGGGTTGATTGGAGAAGACTTGGAGAAGACTTGGTGAGTGACTTTGAGGCTGGACGGTGAGTAAATATGCTGAGAAAATGTGGTAGCGATAGCGAAGAGACTTGGGGCCCCCGGGTTGATTATTAAGCGGATGGAAGGATTATGAGAGGAAGAACTTGGATGAAATGAGGATGCCACCTTATCGATATCCCAAGATAATCACACATTATCTTATGAAAAAGTTAATATGCATGAAGGGCCGGGCCGGCTTACGATAAGAGAGACTTGCATGTCAACGGGATATATCCCCTTGTTCCTTTGTCTCTCATCACGCAACTCTCCCTTCCAGGCAAGTTTTTCTTGCGTGGAAGAGGCCTAATTAAGAAGCTGGGCCTTGAGACTGCTAATGGCTGTTCATTGTTTTGGCAGAGACAATAGGATAAGGGGTTATGGTGAGGAGTCCTTAATAGCCGTTCGATCCAATACAAAGTTATTATTGAATTGTTGGATTGAACACCTCATTAAAACCCCACCCCATTGTACTGGTTGTATAAACAATTCCAGCCGCATAACAAATGCGGTTAACATTTAACAAGGATTCAACAGTTTCACATTTTCTTAACATGTTTTCTTCTACTTGGACGAGTTTTTAGCTTTTATCAAACACATCCTGGCTCTACAAATACAAATTTTTACAGTCCAACCACAAATTTAACCCCCTTCAGTAAAATAACAAATTCTGGGCCGAAAAATGTTCCATCTTTAACACATCACTTCTATGTCAAGATAATGTAGAAGATGACTACAAGCATATAATCAAGAACAAATTTTGAAATTACAAGCGCACAAATGCTCACTCCAGCTCACTCGCAGATGCGAAAACATCGCTACAACACTCATCTAGAAACAAACTTTTGAAAAAGCATGCAAAAGACTCGTTGTTTACGAGACATGCAAAAGAATCCCCTGGTTTGATAAGCCAACAAAAAACCAGTGAGACTGATAAGAGCTTAACCAGCAAGGCTGTGAATGTGTCACCCTTATATACTGAAAGCAACGGTAATAAAGGAGAAAATAGAAAGAAGCCACCCCTCAACCCATCCAAGTAAATGATTAAAATAAAAGATATGCAAGCACTTAATCAGCAACCGAAAGAGTCCAAATTACCCTCCAGCTGAGTGAGAGACTGGGGTAGTTTCAAACCGACCATCCCTAAACACATGAATAAACTGTTCTGGCAAAGCATGCTCCGCCTGCAACATTAAAGATGTAAATGGTAAGCCCTAAACCCTAAGCTCAAGAAACCAACATACTAATTACTTCTCACTTCTTATTTTGATCAGAAAATATGCATTTCCCATTTAATGCAGAAAATTTATCAAGGAAACTAACAGTTAGAAACTACACACAATCCCTCATTGTCAAGAAACTGAAATGATTTATATTTTTTATATTTTTTTGGTAACCCATAATTGTTAAGGAAATAAGACCATTATATGATACTCCAAATTAATATAGGTAGAAAGTGGAAATATAGTTGATTGGAATAAAAAAGAAGTATCAGCTATAAGGGGCCAAAGTAGGAAATAAAGATCATAATACATCGGAGTATGTCCCCATAAGCTAATGGTATATTAGTACCTTAAAATATCACAGTGAATTACTACGTACCTACAAAAACTAAATTATGTAGGTACCATATAATAAAAGGACTTCTTCAGACTCTTTGACATACAAGCATGTAGATATATCTCATATATTGCAAGACAAAATGTAGTCCAACTAAAAGCATACAGTATTCCTACCATTAAACACATGAACCCACCATTGTGGTAGACTAGTTTTTTCTTAATTTTTAAGAACTTTTTATAAAATTTATAAATAAAAAAAAGACATTTTAAGAACATCACATTCAGAAACATGAACTTCAAGCCTAACCCTAAAATCCCACCTTCCACCTAACTACAGGCCAGTCACCGGAAAGTTTATAACACAGGGAAATTCACTTTGAAGAACGCAGATACTTGATATGGCCAGCATCTATATGAGAGATAAAAACACTCTCAGGCAACTACCAGATGGAAGCTCAACTTCAACCATCAGAGTATATCACCACTACTTAGATGCATATTAAGAAAGCTATCTACCAATGAGAGGAAAAGACAAGACTCTTGTACACTCTACCATTTCTCAGCAATTAAATATGCAACTTAAATTTCAAGCAACACTGGATATAACAAGGGTAACTTTAATTCCAAGATAACTTTAAGTCCCAGGGAAGAACAAACAATGAAGTCTTCAAAAATGTCAAACAAATACATTAGAATAGAATAAACATGGAAACATACCCAATCACCATCAGGTCCAGAAGCAGGTACTAATATATTGACCTCACTTGACTTAGCAGTAGTTATAGATGCCCCCAGAGCATCTTTGCTTAAGTAAAATTGGCAGCCAGCTGTGTTGTCCACTGAAACTGTAGGAGCCGAGCCCTAAAATAGCAATAAAGATAGTGCATATAACAAAGATTACAAGATGGTTTTATATATATCATCATATACGAAACAACTGAATGATGATATTTGGGATGACAACGCTACAAACATTCAATTTTGATGTCCAAAAATTATGATGAAAACATTGGAAACATCCAATTTCATGTCATAGAACCATTAAAACTTTTCATGGGAATAATTGGTACCTGGCATTGCACCTCAACACGGTTGCAATTTACGATCTCACAAGCAGCCACAACATCCTGTGTTCACAAGAGAACAGAAAAATGAGCCTAGATACATCAACATGTATTGCTTCCATTACTAATCTCACACTAACCGTAAATAAGATTCCCATCTTAGTGCATTTGTCAAGTGTAATGTTGTTTACTTTCCCTGCAAATTGGGCAAACAATTTTAAGTACTTGTGTAGAACATGAATCTATAAAGTTTGTATTGAAACACAATTTGACTTTCAATGTATTTATACAATTCGGAGTAAAGTTTGTCATATAGTTAAATTACCTTGAATTTGCACAACAGAGTCTTTGCATCCAAAAATATAAACAGACTGTTTCGAATCACAGTCACTAATAACCAAATCTTTCTTTCCAATCTGATTCTCAACAGCCCACCTGCCCAAGGCATAAAAATGATAAAAAAAAAACAAAATTACATACTGGAATAAATCCCTCATATGTAGTTTAACCATGGTAGAATGATCATGCTTACTCACTTGCGACCCATTTGGAGCTCAAGCTTAGGTGGTCCTGCTTTAGAAAAAGAAGGTGAACTGGTACGACTTTCTTTCTCCTGGGTACCAACGATGCCAGTTCTGTCGGCCCGATTCTTTGTCTTCATATCATCTGTTACCTTTCTCAGACCTAGGGGACAAGAAAACCAAATCACATCCCTCAAACATTAACTTCAAAATTTTAATTAAAAGAAAATAAATTACCTGTAGTCACAGGCTTGCCGGAATTAATCTCTTGGAAAACAGCTGCCATCCCTTCTTTAGGGCGTGATGATGAAGCCTGAGAAGTTTCGGAACTGAAAAGTGATGCTGATGGAGGAGGTGGAGGAGCAGGGGCACCTGGTGCAGGAGCTTTTGGTTTTGATGGAGCAGCACTGACAGCTTTGCCAGTTGAACTCCAAACTGGACCCAATGGATAGAAACTCTTAACATAATCTCTTAAACCAGGCAAATATAGTTCCTTGAGAGCTTTGGCCCACTCTAAATGATTTGGGTCTTTGGTTTTATACTCGACAAGAATCTGTATTTTACGAATCACGGAGTCAGCACCTACTCACTGGAAAACTTTACTTTGATGCAATCGTTACATGATTGGAGATAATTGATAAATGCTGCAAGAGAAATGACATGTGCAATTAGAGCATGTGATTCTATTCTTTTCATGCAAATTACCAGATTCTCCCATATATGCATAGTACCTTGTTATTGTAAAATTCAGCCATCTGCCAACTTTCTTCGACATGTGTGATAGGCATGCTCATACCTTGAAAAGGCGAATGCATAATAAGGGATTGGAAAAATGAACGAGTTCATCTACTTCTAACACAACTTAGAAATCATTTATTTTGCTTACCACATTCTTTCCCTGTATAGGCAATCCAAGCCAAAGCTGAGAGACTGTCAACAGCACTCTTCAAGTGGTTGAAAAAATCAGACCGCCTCCCTTCTGTCAGTGCATTTGCCTTTGTGATAACCTCATGCAGAGGCTTCAGAAATTCAGCCAACCCTGCATTGTCAGGTTTCTGCGCAACAACGAGCATTCCCATTGAACATAATGAATTTCATTTCACAAGGAAAAACACAAGATAGAAAACATTTAAAGTAGATAAGCTCACACTCCTTGCTACTACTAACATTCGCAATATCCTAAGAATTGTAACATTAATCATTTGAGTCGCCCCAAAAGTCAGCAACACCAAAGTTTGAACAGGAAAATTGATCGTTGCCCGACTATGTTATAGCTAATATAATTCAAATATTGTATTTTCTTTTCCCCAATTATCGGTAACATTTCTTCCCCATCAACTGCTCACCAAGATGAAATGAACACGGACCAATCCGATCCAAACCCAACAAGATAGCACATTCTTTTCATGGTCCTTTACATAATCGATAACGTTTACGACCCAATCAATATTTAACATCAAACACACGTTTTTTAAAATCCAATCAACATTTCATAATCAAAACATAAACCTCGTTGAATCTTTATACTAACCAAACAATCCATAAGTAAATCTGAAAATTCAGCACCCAAACAAAATGACACCCAAAAAAAAAACACATAAATTCACACTCAAAACTACTAGCTCAAAGAAAGCATTACGATTTATGAGTGAGACTGACCTTTGTTTGCTTCACCTGAATCAGCAGGTCCTTCTGAACAGCAAAAGCCTGCTGGAGAACCTTGGTGACGTCCAAGACCAGTCCCCCAATCTTCTCGGCCGCGGCCGAAACCCTACCCAGATACTGCCGAATCAGATCCTCATAGGCCAAAATCGACGGGTCCAGCGGCCCGTCGTCCCCACTAGCCGCCGCAGACGCCGCACCGCCCGACAGCGACAGCGACTCTAGGCGCGCCACAGCCGATTCCAGCCTCTGTATAAGCTTCTCCTCCATAGCCGCAAGCTCAAACTCTCTGTGTGTCTTCTCTGTCTTTGTCTCTCTCTACGGTTAGATTAGATCTGGTGGATTTGGTGTGGCCGTTAATTAGTAGAGAAATGACTTCCTTCGCTTTTTTCTTTTTATATTTTTAATATTTGGGCTTTTGTTTTTTTGACACCGAAAGGTGAAAGGGGAATTTTGATTTGGCAGGTGTTAATCTGAGTCTTCGCGCGCGGTTTTGGGGGGTTGGCCTTAGTAGAAGTGGGGACACGTGGAGGACAGAGAGCGAATCTTGGTTGTTCGTGCATTGTTAAACACCTTGCCTGAAAGTAATCAACTTGTGCTAACTCAAATTATTATTTTTCATTTGTGGGATACCATCAGACAAAAACAACAAATTTCTGAGGGACGGTGTAAGGTGGGACCCTCAAATTTATCTGGTCTCATTCTCTCTCTTTCTTTAAAAAATAAGCTTTTAATAGTTTCATTTTACTGGCGGGTTACCAGCAAAGCAGACTAGTATCACTAGGGGTGCAAGTTGGATTGGAAAATCCGATTCCGACCGATTCCGGTCCGAAGATTTCCAAAAAAATCCGACTCCGACAAATCCGAATTCCGTAAACGCCGAAATCCGAAATTTCCGAAAAAAATCGGATCGGATTCGGAATGTACATGGAACTTCCGATATTTCCGAAATTTCCGATCCGAAATGTTCCGAAATGTTCCGAACTCATTCCGATCCGATAATTCCGATATATTCCTAATATATTCCGATTTCAAAAATTCAGAATATTTGAAATGCATTCCGATCGGAAAATTCCGATTTAATCCGAAATATTTTGAATTAATCCTACAAAAGTTTATACAACAATCAATATATTTAATTTATATGCTCAACATTTAGTGAATTCCCACAATTTTTAATTGGTCCATAGTTTTGTCACAACCAACCAAAGACACAAGTTTTCTTTGATATTATTGGCAAACATTATATATACATATATAATGAAAATTTGGAGAGGTGAGTGTTGATTTTTGTTTAAATAAATACTATTACTGTAACATTACCCCTCTTTAAATAACATCATAGAACTTCCCATCACACATGAATGTATGATACTTCTAGTTAATAATTACACCAATAGATCTATATGCTTTGAGATTCATCATTTTAGGTCATGACTTGCAGCTGATTTCTTCCTTCTTGACTTCTATTCCTTCCATTCCATATATATTTTTCATATCCTGTAGCAGATACAACTTGTATCACTCTTGTACAGTCAAAGGTTTAAGGAGAGGCATTTTCTGACTAGAACTAGCACTCTTATATTCCTTCCATTTTCTGCAGGTTGGCATATTCGTGATTTCAGCATGTTGCAAAACATGATGTATTGAGTAGCTCACTTCCAGTGATGAGTTGAATTTGAATGTATTATGGATCTATGTTAAATGTTGTAGTTTTCATTTTCTGTTTTTATTGTGGACTAGTTTAAATTTGAACATTATGTCATTTGAACGTAAACATTGGAATTCTTATGGAAATTTTTTTCCTTTTTGGTTGGCTTAATCATGATTCACAAGAAAATTTCAAAAATTGATTTCCGAAATTTTTATCCGAAAATGCCGAAATTATTATCCGAAAATTCCGAAAATATTAACTTCCGAAAATTCCGATAATGCCGAAAATTCCGCATCGGAATAGAGTTAGTACATTCCGAAATTTCGGAATCGGAATCGGAACTAAAAGATAATTCCGAAAAATTTCGGAACGGAATTCGGAATAGTGGTTTCCGATCCGTTCCGGCCGAAAAACACCCCTAAGTATCACAAATTATGCATTACCAGCAGCACAGCAGACTAGTATCGCAAATTATGCGTTGCCCAATCATGACCATTGATTAGAATAAAACTATATGTAAATGGCATCCAATGACATAATGTATAGTAAAAAGGTTATAATTTATCTCTACATTTGAGGTCATGAGTTCATACTCTCTAATTTCCGTATAAAAAAATAATATTAATATTGATTGAAATATATAACTCATAAAAAAATACATCAAATTTTTTTTTACACAAGTATAAAATTAAAAAAAAAATACATCAATTAAGTAATTCAAATTTGCATATGTCATTGCACTTCAAGTGGACCGGATGGGTCATATTAGTCATCAACTAGAGATGAGAGGGTTTGGGTAGCCCTCCTCGTTGGAGATGAGAGGGTTCGGTTCATAGCCCTCCTTGTATCGCGGTGGCGCCAGTTGGTTTGTATAAGATTTGCAGAGAGATGTACCGGCATTCGAGCATCCGTGCTAAAATGCCTCCAGAATCTAGACGCTATAATCTTCAAGTCATTGGCCGTGAGTGCAAATGCTTCAACTTTTGTGAGGGACTTGACAAATCTTGTGGAGATGGGTAAGTCTGGAAGCGGGGAGAATGTTGATGCCCAAGTTAGAAGTTCTTCTCCATAGAAATCACCTTTGGCAAGACACTTGGTGGTTGAAGAACCTCCACTCCTTGTTCCAGCACCATTGTTAGTTGTGTAGGTCAACAAAATGCCTTGAGTGATGAAGAGCATTTTAACAAGTGGTTCACCCTCTCCAATTATATAGTTGTCTTCTGTACAGCTCACTGGCTTAAGATTGTTACAGATTTCTTTCAACACTTGATCGTCCATAACTCGAAGCATTGGCACCTAATTTTAAATGTTAATTATAAAATTAATAAGAAAGGAGATGACTATTTTTGAATTCCAGTACTCCCTTTACTAATTAAAATAACGAAAAATTGAACACTTTGGAGATGAGGGGAACTTACTTTCTTCATTCCAGCAGAGATGTCGCTTAATAAATCTCTTTTGTTCCAAGGAAAGAATAGAGAGGATATGCTCCACATGAACATCTGTGTTTTGTTCAAGTTGTTTGTGCACCTTTTGCATGATGGTCGCCTTCATATTCTTAGGAATGTCATTTTCAGATAACCAGTGTTGTACCTCTCGATGTTTCCTTTTCCGCTGCCGTATACTTCTCCTCTTGGGTGATGTTCTAGTTACCAACCCCATACATATCTGTTACATGACAATCATGATCAGTTCTTTTAACCCCAATTTCCATGTCAACACCATCTAGCTTTGCCAATTTTGATTTTATTTTTTATAAAAAATATCACCATCTAGCTTTATTAAGCCAAAATAATTATTTGATGAACTCCAAGATTGAGATCCTTACAACAAAACTCCAAGAGCCCGTTTGGGAGAAATTCTGCCCTCCTAGAATCACTTTAGGGGAGAAGCATATCTTATGTCATTCTCCATAAAATCACTTAAAACCACTTAAAGTGATTATATGGAGAAGTGATTTTTTGCTTATCCAGAACCACTCCCATACGAACCCTAAGTTAATTAAGATACATTATGTTTAATTTAGAAGTTCTGGCACCAACCTTCAAATTTGCAGTGAGATATAGTTGAACCAGGAGCAAGCCACTTAGAGAAATAAAAATGGCAAAGATATTTTCCCATGTATAGTTACTCGTCTCGAGGTTTTGCCCGAGAGAACTGCAGAATCGAAACAAAAGAAATATATTCAATGTACTGCAAATAATAAATTCAATGTACTGCAAGTAATAAAATATTCTAGGACCTCTCGTCTATGTTAAAGACATTACAAGTTAAAACACCATTTATACATATGTGTGTGTGATGTTAGGCAACGTAAAAGAGTAACGTTAGGATATAGACAGTTGTAAATTTGTTCCTTCTAAAAAAAATTATGTTCAAACCTTAGATTTCGCAAGGCCCACCAGAAACAATGAAATAATTTTTTCGGTAAATTTGTTGACTCCAACACACCAGACTGAACAGCCTCACCAAACATACCAAAATCGAAGGGTGTTGTTGCATTAGTATTGTGTGGATTTATAGGGCATAAGTCGCCCAGAAATGTGTTGTTTCGACAAATATTTTGCCAGCAAGCCATCTCCCGCTGGATAGCTAAAAAGTACCAGAAAGCTCCAAATACCTAAGAACATCAACAAGTTAATAAGTTAGCGAACAAACTTTTGAGAAAAGTTTCTGCAAAGTATATATTAATTCATAGGAAATTAAATGATGTTCATTTTGTTCATAAATTGGTGACAAGGTTTCCAGGCAAGACATCCAACCAAAACTTGGAAACTAAACGGAGCATCACTTGAGATAAATTACTACATGAAGATTGAAACTTACATGACTAGCAAGGATGTACAAAAAGAAACTGAAAGCACCTTTAAATAAAATCCATACCTCAGTCTCTCTAGCAGGAGTCTTGTTGAGTTTGGTACACAATAAGTAGATACGAAGAACTCGTGGTACATATTGCAACAGAGCAAGAAAAGCCAAAAACTTCCTCATATTCAAAAAACTAGAGTCCATGAAGATAAGGATCACTGCCTGGACACAGTACAATGGATTAAGCCAACAGTTAATTTAGCTTATATTCACATATCCGAATTTCAAATACTTTTAAAAGAGAGATTGGTAAACTAATTTTCTCATACCTATGGAATGGGAAGAACTGCTAAAATGTCAATTAAGATGTGTGATGAGATCCTCCAAATCCTGTTATCCATTGCCAAAGCATCTTCAACTAATATGGTTCCTTTTGTCAAAACTATAGGAATTTGAATAACAATGTTCACTACATAAAATAGATCCGTTGTCGATCGTAATGAAATAACCACTCCCTTCAAACTTTTGTCCAACCCGATGCGCTTAGTATTCTTATTGACGATAGGAATATAAAAGAATAAAGGATCTATTAAGACCCCAAATACACATGATGCCAAAAATGCCCACATCCACTTTGAAAGAAATGACCGTTTAAAAATACTCTTTACTATTGTTGGCCATCCTCTCCTCGGTCTATAACCTTCATCTACAGTCGCAGATTCCTCATCTGCCCGACTGAAAACACATCATAAACAACATATCAAAATCAGGTACTACAAATATATTAAATTTTATATGATATAAGGTTCTTTATACGACGCTGAATAAGATATAACAAACAAATGTTGATACACAAAATTGGATCAAAAAAGGAGAAAAATAAATGATATAGCCCACTCATATTATAATGCGTGTATACGCATATTGGAGCAACAAGATTAAGGCAGTAATTAGTACAAAGTAAAGAACTAGTATGTGCCTTGTCTAGCGTGAGAGAGCCTTTACATAGGCAAGAGAAATTGGGCCTCTATTATGAGCCTTTTTTTTTAATCCAACCAAAAAAGAAAGAAGAAACTTCAAGAGAGTCATTGAATAAGAAGACAATCATATCATATATAATAGCCACATCAACTGATAAAATAAAATAAAATAGATAAAATAAATTAAAAGAATCAATTAACAATTAAACAATTTAAAAATAATTAAAAATTTAAAATAAATTTTTGAAAACTCTATCTCCTCTCTCTGCAACTAACGACACAGGGTGGGTCGGGTGGGGAGAGAGAAAAACAGAGGGTGAGAGAGAGGGAGGGAGCGGGTCGGGGAAGGGTGTGTGTTTTACAGATCTGGGTATTGTTCTAAATTTCAAAGGGTGTGTGTTTTTTCAGATCAGACACTGAAGCTGATGATTGGGGTTGTGAAGATCAATGTCCTCATAGGGTGAATTCATTGGTGGTTGGATTGGAGAAAAAATCGTTGAATTAGTCTTGGATTTGGGAAAAAAAATTGTTGAATTTGGGGAGGAAAATAAGAGGTTGGGTGTGCTGAGAATTTTGGGGATGGGGTGGTGTGCGCAGCGGGGGAGAAAGCGCAAGGCAGGGGTGATATGGTTCGCTGGGGGTGGTGGTTGGGGTGGGCTTTCCTCGCTGGGCGGTTTGGTTGTTTGGGGTTGTATCTGGAGATGGGGTTGCGAATGGGTTCATCCGAAGAGAGAGAGACGGTGAGGAGATGGTGGTGTGCATGGAGGAGAAGAAGGTGGAGGCAGCTAGATAATGGTAAAAGTAAACGTTGAGGATGAAAATGAGAAGAAAAACTTTTCATGTAGTAAAGTCAGAATTTCGAAAAATTTGCGGGTAGTAAAGTAAAATTTACCTAATATAATTTTGGCTTCTGAAATAGGATCAGATTGAAATAACAATAGAGATTTTTTATTTAAACCCCGCACTTCTCTTTGTTCACCCCGATACTTAAATCGTTAAGCTGTAAGTTTTATTATTGTGTAAAAAGATAAAAAAGGTCATCCAACTTAATAATTAAGTACATCTATACACACACTCCACACCCCACACCCCACTCTTCATATTAAGTTATAGAAAAATACAAACTCCTCTACATCCTATTGCCAAATTACTCATCTTTTAAAGACATAGAAAATTGACGAGCCTACCTCTTTAAATATCGTGGGAGTTGATGGAAAGGCTTGTTGATTATCAACTCAACAATACCCAAGTGTTGGAATTCCAGTTACAGTTCTTCGAGAGAGGTAAAGTTGTTCTCTTTCTCTAGAAAGTATTAAATTTTGGGTTTATGGTTCTAATTGTTTGTGTTTTTTTTGCTGGGAACAAAGAAAATTATGGGGTTTAAATAGAAAATCTCTTTTATTTCTTATTTTTTCAGTTTGGGGTGTATTTAAGGATAGTTTGGGAAGATAGTGGGGTTTTCTTAGAAATTGTGAAAATTTAAATTAAAAGATGGGGTGAACTAAGAGAAGTGTGGGGTTTAAATAGAAAATCTCATAACAATAACATGAGATAAGATTGTTTCAATACAATTTTACTTCTTTAAATTGAAAAAAATAAATGAGAAATTGAGAAATAATATAATTAGAAGAGTAGAAGAAACTAACTTCGCATCTGTCTCCATAATTGCCCCTCCTGCAGTATAGAGAATCGAAAACTTAATTAATTATACAATAAAAAATATATATTATATATAATTTTAATATAGATTCTAGTCTGTGTAAAATGCGGGCGGATATATGCTTCCGAATACCTGATCATCAGTTTAACTTCAGCAATTAAACTGATGATCAAGTAAGACCTTATAGTACATACCCAAAAACGAAACAAAACAAAATATAGCCTACAAGGGAAGACCTTAGAGCACTTCCAGCAGCCCCCTAGGGCAAGGGCTTGGGGGGGGGGGGGGGGGGGGGGGGGGGTAAAACTCCAAAACCCATTTCCAGCAACAAAGTCCAGCCCGGGCAACTCTGGGGTCCACCTGCCTGGGCAGGCCCGAAGGCAGAATCAGCCCGAGTGCTGGCCCGAAGGCGCGCTGATGTCATCGCTTACGCCAGCGTGACGTTAGCAAGCGCAATTCAAATTTTTTTTAACGTTGGCGCGTGCGTTGCACGCGCCAACGTTAAAAAAAATTTGCTGCGCGCGCGTCAGCTTTTCCCCAACGGTCATACGCCACGTGGCAGCTTCTGGTCCTTCCGATTGCTTTTGTCATCCAATCCAACGCCCATGAATTTTTCAAGGCCAATAATTATGAAAAAAATTCGGAAAAAATTTAAAAAAATTCCCAAAAATTACTGAATTTTTTTCTATAAATACCAATCAATCCTCTTCATTTTTAACAACAAATCCTCATACATTTTCTCCTCCTCCAACTATTATTCACTTTCTACTCCATATTTTTTTCATTTTCTACTCCATATTTTTTTCACTTTCAAGTTTAATTTTTCTCTATCATATTATGGCTTTTTCTCAAGAAACTGGAGGGGCATGGAGCATCATGGAAGATGTCTTGTTGTGTGAGTGTTGGATCCAAATTAGTCATGATCCCATATCGGGTAATGAGATGAAATTTAGTCAAATGTGGAAAAAAATTCATCGCGAATTTGTTGAAAGATCGGGTTCCACCCGTACAGAAATGGCATTGTCTAGTCGGTGGAAAATTCTCAACAAAGAGTTGGGGAAATGGAGAGATGCCCTTACTAAAGCGATGAATAACCAAAGAAGCGGGGAAAATCTAAGCGATGAGGTAAATTATTTGTAATTTTCATTATATTAATTTTAATGTCCTATTAATTTTAATTTAAATGTTTCATGCAATTTGTATATTTTGTTAATATTTCTTGTATTTCCATATTTATTTAAATGTTTCTTGCAATTTTTATATTTTGTTAATATTTCTTGTACTTCCATATTTATTTAAATGTTTCTTGCAATTTTTATATTTTGTTAATATTTCTTGTATTTCTAATATTTATTTAAATGGTTGTTGCATTCTCTATATTTTGTTAATATTTCTTGGATTTTCATTCATATGTTTATCTTTTTTGCATTACCAATATTTTGTTTAAGTTCTTTTCATATTCAATTTTTTTTATATAGATTGTGCAAGCTCAAATGTGGTTTGGTGCTACTGGACAAGGGAAAAAAACTTTCAATCATACCCAATGTTGGGAGGTGGTGAAGCATTGTAAGAGATTTAGCATTATTCCAACGGCTCAAACAGTGGTGTTAAATGAGACGCCACTCCATGATTCACAAGCTTCGGATACGCCTATAGAATCCCCTATGAGTGAAGACTCACCCATTGAAAAGGAGCCGAGACCTATTGGGAGGAAGGCGGCGAAGGCAAGGAGAGGAAAGAATTCTACCAGTAATGCCTCTAAAATTTTGGAGGAAATTGCAAGGCAAAACGCCATGAGACTTGAATTAGACGGGAAAGCCCAAGAAGATGAAAGGGCAATGCGAATAGAATATGCTAAAGAAAGGGAGTATGTACGCAAAGAAAGGGAGTATCAACGCAAAGAAAACGAAGACAAGAAGGATCGGGAAACCATGGCCATGGATACAAGTCATATGTCTCCTGAAACAAAACAATTTTGGAAGCTTGAACGAAAGGCTATTATGAGACGAAGACTTTTTCGTGATGATGGACCTAGCAATACGGATGATGGACCTAGCAATACGGATTGGTTAAATGATGAAAACCCTTAAGTTAGTTTGCTTGCCTTTTTATTTCATTGTATTTTAATGTTTTGTTTTAATTAGTTTGCTTGTAATTCATGTATTTTATTTTATTAGTAGTATTGGTTTTCTTTGAGTTACCAAAGAAACTATTAAATAAAATTCCTTTTTATTCAAAACATTTCATACTTAAAAAACTAACCACAACCAAAGCATTAAAAATATAAAAACAAACAAACCAAAGCATTATATGAAATTTAAATTTTGAAATTTATCCGAAATTTGAAACAAAAATGTATCTGAAATTTGAAATTGAAAATCTTATCTGAAAATCTTCTCCGAATGTTTTATCCGAAAATATTATCCAAATTAATTGTTTAAGTAAACAAATTTGTGAAAAAAACAAAAAATTGAATAGTACTTGCCCTTTGCCCGGGCAACTGCTGGAAGAGCAACTTACTTTTTGCAAGGGCAGACACTATTCACGTGAATAGTGTCAGCCTTAGCCCCCCCCTTGCCATGGCAAGGGTTTGACTGCTGGAAGTGCCCTTATAGTATAGTTCAGAGGAGATGGATGAATGGGTATGGACTCTGAGCCTATATATAGCACCTTGAGCGGGAAACAAAAGAGAAGAAAAGAAGGTCTTCATTTATTTCAAAGGACCTTGGCCGCGCTAATTTTCGAAAACCAAAAAAACAGGACCTTGGCCGGAAACAAGGCCACGCATTTATTTCAAAGGTTTTTTCCACCGTAATAATAAAACGGTGATGGCAACGTCTTTGATAAAGTCTAAACATTAGTAGTTCTTTCCCACATGGTCATTTACAAGAGAGGTGTTGTACGTGGTCCAACCTCACGAGGAGTTAAATCAAGCTTTAGTGAATGTTTGCTATTTGATCTAATTCTAGTCTTTTTCTATTTATTTTGCCGGAGAAGCAACGTCTCTAATCTTTTTTGCCAAGGAATTCTTTTATTCATCTTGTCAGTAGTTCATCAACTCATATACGTCAATTATGACCGAGATGCAGCAGAAGGTTAATAGATAACACTACCAACCTTCAATATTTTTATCTAATTATGTTGCAAAGGAAAAGTTCATATATTTGCACTTCTTTTTTCTTCTTTAGGCTATCAAAGAAAGTTCATATATTTGGGCTCAACTATATAATCATTTGTTAAGATGATATCTTTCTAACAATCCTTGAAATCAAATTTTACATTATTCCTTCGTTCAAAAATATTTTGTAATATTGGAATAAAGATAGATTTTGCTAGCGTTGTTCGTTTTCACAACGGTGATATTATTGCACATTTATTATGATTAAATTTTGCAAGTGTCACAAATACTTATTTATCATGTGGCATGGATCATGAATCATGATCATATTATTTATATTCAAAAAGGATTTTCTCAGCAACATATATAAGTTGTTTAACAAGAGTTGTTGAGGCCCAAAAAAGTCACGGTTCGGCCCAAATAAATTCTCGGCCAAATGCAATATCTTACCGAGAAGAAACCCGATTTGGGCACGCGAAAGTTCGTCATATGCGCTTGCACACATGCCACGCCAAGCAAATAAGCAACACGCCACGCTACAAGCTTAAGTGGACCCAAGCCACGCAAGATGCCTGGGGCTTTGCTTGAGTGGGTTGTGGTATGGATGGTAAGAAATCGACATGAGGCCCATTGATGGGTCGAGAAATGGAAGTCCCGGGTTGCTTGGGAGCCTCGGAACTCAAGCCCATTTCTTAGGCCCAAACATATGGGTGAGCACAAAGAGAAAGTTATCCCAACCAAAATATCCCAATCAAAATATCCTAACCAAAATAGCCCAACCAAAATAGCTTATTGACTCAACCATAAAAAGCCCAGTGCTTGAAAGAGATAGCCCACTTACTCAATAAACCAACTTGGCCCATACAATTACAATAGAAGAGCTGCAAAGCTCCGGCACTTGGCTGAAGCAGAAAGCCACGATGGAAATTGGGAGTACCATGTGCGCAGAGCTACTAAGAGGCTTCAGCGCAGGAAGGAACAAGTTCCAAGCTACAACATCCAAAGGACCAAGGGATATTGGAGCGCAGATCACCATTTGAACCAGCATGCATACCCATTCTCTTTCCCTCATCAGACCTGGCCATTAAAAAAAAAAAAGAAAAAGGAAGAAAGGAAAGGAAGGAGATTGCTGAAAATGGGAGTTCTGAGGCAGCTGCGGGAAAGGGCCTTGAGCTCCCCAAAATCCCTGATTTTGTGGGATTGGGCAGAGTGGATTTCACCAAAATAGGATGATTAAAGGGATGGGAGGAGAAAGGAAGGAAAAAGCTTGGCCAAATTGGATAGAAACCATTAGGGTTTCTTGAAAAATGATAGTTTCCAGCGCCTATAAAAAGAGGCATTTCCTACCCATCATCACAACACATATCCAGAGAGCAAGCTTCCTCTCTTGCATGCAAAACCCAGCAATTTCGTGCTCCATTCTCCCTTCTCTCCCATTCTCCTTCTTCTGGCAAACTGTTCTCACATTTGACAGAATCTCTGTCAAGCTGCCGGAAAAAGCACTCAAGCCATCTTCTTCTCTCTTTCCATCATTCTCAACTAAACCTCTTTACAAAACCCTTTCTCTCCTACCTTAATACCCCATCTTTCCCCTAGGAACACTTAATTTTCTCTTTAGTGCTAAACTCATGTCGATTTTGCTCCCATGCCACAAGCTTCTCATGCCAAGCCAAGAATTTATCTGTGAGCAGCCATTATTTTCGTTGGTGAAGGTAACCAAGGTGTTTCCTAAGGCTTTACAACCCTTTCGAAGCACACTTGGGGTTTGATTCTCGAACTCAGACACAAGGGGTGATTCCAGCCATTTGCTCTTTACATCAGCCCAGGCCCATTTGTCAAGCTGCTGGAACGAAAAAGCCCCAACAAGAGTAAACCATAAAAACATGAATAGCTCAAAATGCTTAACAACATAAATGATAAAAGCATGAATAGTATAGGGAATCATGTTAAATAGTAACGAAACTCGATACTTATTTCTTTCAATAAATCCCAATTCCAAAATCTGAAAAAAAAAAAAAAAAACCCCCTACTAAAAAAAGTTATACTTTCTGTTTCTAGATTTGATTTCTACTCTACTTTTTATTTTTGTATATGGATACACTAGTATCATTTAGTATTTGTTTATTATAAGATGTTGGAGAAAGCTAAACAAAATTTTGTATCTGATAGGGGGCTTCTCCAATGCGAACTCTAAGATGCGGATTGGTTGCGAACTTTTGTTTTTAACCGTTGGATGAAGAGCGAAAAGAAAGAAAATAAAGCCACACAAGCCATCCAACTGTTAAAAACAAAAGTTCGCAACCAATCCGCATCTTAGAGTTCGCATTGGAGAAGGTCCCTATCTGATATGCCTAGTGTAGCTTTATGATTAGTTACATGAGAGCAGTGTGTTAATTCCTCCGCTTTGGGTAGCGTGTGAGAGAAGTTGGTTAGTCAATCAGTTTGTTATTTCCTAGTGTGTGTGCGTGCATAGTCAATTAGTTTGTTATTTGCTGCTGAGAGTAGTAAGTGTGTGTGCATGCGTGTATGGGGGCCGAGCCCATGGGATATCATGTATTAGTCAAACAAATCGCCATGTCAGATATATCGAGTGTCAATTTTGTTACACTAGTAGGGTAACATGTGAATACTATTAACCACATTTTGTTAGATTTACCAATTAGATTATATTTATGTGCAAAAGGTCCGCAGTGAGCCAAACTGGACCGCACTGAACGAGATAATTTTTCGTCAAAACCAAACCAAATCAAACTCAATGAATAGTACCAATTTCAATTTCAATTTGCGATGAGAACCAAACCAAACCGAACCATGCCCACCCATGATCCTTCCTTTTGGTGTACATTCCCATGATCCTTCAAACAAACATATGTCAAATTAGGGCTATTGATGCTATATCATCAACAAATTTGATGTCTGATAGGATCTTGGATTTGACTCTTGTAGATTTGAGGGATATTATTTATCCTACAAATTCAAGTGAATCTACATACATATGAATTAACAAATGCAGCTTTTGTTTTCAGCTAAATTAATTCGTGGTTTCTTATGAACTATCTGAACATTTAAAGAGTACGAACTATCTGAACATTTAAAGAGTACGTAAATGTGTAATTATGCTCATTGATGGATGTCTTTCAAACCTCTTTCTACCACAAAGCACTTGAAATAAATGATTTATAATTGAATTTAGTCCCAAAGGCTCTAGATCTAAATCTTTTGATCCATTCAAGTTTAGGATTCTTTAATTTTCACGGTCGATTATAAAATTTTCTCTGATCTCAACGGAAACTGATAAAAAAATGGATAAATTCTTAATATACCTGACCTTACATATAAAAGTATATGAGTACATATTTTCAAGCTCCTCTGTAAGTATGGACCTAAAATATATCAACAAAATCTATAACATAGTAATCTCCACCTCCCTCTCTCCCTTCGTTCTTATCTATGGCATGCTTGGACTGGATATTGAACATTATTGGATGCAGCTGCACGGGAAGGGAAACGATCTTTTTGTCGAGCTGATCAGGTTTCCTGCAGCTCATAAAACAGAAAAATGAGGAAGCGGGAAGTCAAGAACATGTTAGTGTGATCTTGAGAATATGATGTAAATGAGGGATCTATAATGCACTACAAAACACCAGTCTGTATAATTATTTAAAAATTTCAAGTGACACCATTAATCTGTCTACAAAACATTTCAAGTGATATCCTACCAGTCCATCCCTAAATAGAAGATGGGTTTTGAGATCATCAGCATGTAAAACTCATAGCTTGATGCCCATAATTGAGTCAGCATTAAAGCTTACTTAAACAAATTGATATAACACCAAGTGTGACAAACTTAAATGAAAAATGGGGGCTTCTTCTAAGTGGGATGTGGGGGTCTTTTTCTTCCGGCAGCTACAGATGGGCTGGGCCGCCGTAAGGGACGAATTGGTGAAATCATCCCCTTGTGTCTGAGTTCAAAGATCAAGCCCCAAAATATTTCGAAAGGGTTGTAAAGCCTTAGGAAACACCTTGGTTACCTTCACCAACGAAAATAATGGCTGCTTATAGATAAATTCTTGGCTTGGCATGAGAAGCTTGTGGCATGGGAGCAAAATCGACATGAGTTTAGCACTGAAGAGAAAACTGAGTGTTCTTGGGGGAAAAAGGGGTATTAAGGTAGGAGATGGAGAGTTTGCATAGAGGTTTGGCTGAGAAAGAGGGAAGGAAAGGAAAAGATGGCTTGGGCGCTATTTCAGGCAGCTCGATAGTGACTCTGTCAAATGTCAGAATAGCATGACAAAGGGGAAAGCTGAGGGAGGAGATGAACTAAGCACGAAAATTGCTGGGTTTTGAAGTAAGAGAGGAAGCTTGCTCTCTGGTTGTGGATGATTCTCGTTGGGTGGAAGAGGCCCTATTTATAGCCGCTGGAAGTCATCTGTTTTCAAGAAACCCTAATGACTTCCTTCCTATTTTGCCAAACTTTTCCCTTCCTTTCTCTCCTCATCCTTTCAATCATCTTCTTGTGGTGAAATTTACTCTGCTCCTTTGCATAAAATCAGGGATTTTGGGAGCTCAAGGCCCCCTTTCCCGCGGCTGCCTCTGAAGAATGCCTATTTTCAGATATCTCTTTTCTCCCCTTTCCTCTTCTTTCCATGGATAGATCTGATAGAGAAAGGAAACGGGTATGTATGCTGGTTCAAAGGATGGCATCTTCCCCTTCGCGCCACTATCCCTTGGTCCTTCGGATGTTTCAACTTGGAACTTGTTCCCTTGCCTGCGCTGGAGCCTTCCAGCAATTTTGCACATGAGATCCTCCTAGCCCCTTTGTGGTTTTCTGCTTCAGCCAAGTGCTGGAGCTTTGCAGCTCTTCTATTGTAATTGTATGGGCCAAGTTGGTTTATTGAGTAAGTGGGCTATCTCTATCAAGCATTGGGCTTTCTTGGTTGAGTCAATAGGCTATTTTGATTAGGATATTTTGGTTGGGATATTTTCTCTTTTGTGCTCACCCACATGTTTGGGCCTAAGAAATGGGCCTGAGTTCCGAGGCTCCCAAGCAACCCTAGGACTTCTATTTCTTGGCCCATCAATGGGCCTCATGTCAACTTATTACCATCCATACCACAACCCACTCAAGCAAGCCTCATGCATCTTGCGTGGCTTGGGCCCACTTAAGCTTGTAGCGTGGCGTGTTGCTTATTTGCTTGGCGTGGCATGTGTGCAAGTGCATATTCTGAACTTTCGCGTGCCCAAATCGGGTTTCTTCTCCGTAAGGTATTGCATTGGGCCGAGAATTTATTTGGGCCGAACCGTGACTTTTTTGGGCCTCAACAGTGGGACATAAATATGTATACATGATAAGAAAGGACTTACCAAAGAAAAGGGAAGTCATCTGCCTCAAGCATGTGAACAATTTGTCATATTTTTGGTCGCTTATTGACATCTAAATCATTTTTGGCCCCTTATTCCTCTTTCTTCTTCTTTGGTAAAGCCATTCCCAATGGGAGCTCTAAAGGGGGCTGCACCATCATTGGGTGTAGAGCTAGCAACATTGTACATGACCCGTAAACAGGATACGAATTCGCACGAAAAGTTTAGTATTCGTGTCTGAGTTATCATGTCGTGTCGATATAGTGTTGACCCGTTAGCCACCCGTTAAACAATTAAATTTTTTAATAGTTTCGTTTTATTGTCGCGTTACCAGCACAGCAGACTAGTATCACAAATTATATGTTGCCCAATCATGACGACTGATTAGAATAAAACTAGTATGTAAATGGCATCCAGTAACATAATGTACAGTAAAAAGGTTACTATTTATCTCTACATCATACTCTCTAATTTCCGTATAAAAAAATAACATAAACTATCAAATTATATAATGAAAAATAATATTAATATTTATTGAAATATATAACTCATAAAAATAATACATCAATTAAATAATACAAATTTGCATATGTCTTTGCACTCAAGTTGAAACCCCTTCTATATACATTAGTGTAGTTTAAGAAAAAATGACTTGATACATATAAGGAACCAAACATTGTTTTTATACCGTCCTTCAAGTGGACCGGATGAGTCATGATAGTCATTAACCGGAGGTGAGAGGGTTTGGGTAGCCCTCCTCAGTGGTGGACGCATGTTGGGACAAGAGGGGTCACATGACCCCTTGGGATGACGGAAATCTAGCAGTGGACTCCATCGGCAACCCTTTGGCCGTTTTCTGAGCGACCCTTTTTGTGCACATAAGGTGCTCGATGAAAGTCCCATGTGGGCTTGCCTTGCACAACTCTCTAAACTTCTTCCAGACGCATCTGCTCTACTTTGGCAGCACCACGACTAGAATTGAATAAATGTACTATCTTTATGCTTTTTAGTATTATTTTCTTCATTAAAAAAAAAATTGGGTTAATGACAATTTTTTTTTGGTCAACGGGTTAATGACAATTTAGTATCCTGTGATTACACTCTTAAGACATATTAGTCCCTACCTTTTTCATTTTTACAATTAGATACCCCAATCTTTTAAATTTGTTGCAATATGGTTCTGTCATTAAATTGACTGTTAGAAAATCTGTCAGGCGATGCTGTGGTTCATGTGAAACCCACTTTTTTGTTTAATTAAAATAGAATATTATTTAAAAAACTATAATTAAATGTAATAAATAATTATTAAATATTACAAAAACCGAAAAAAGCCAAAAAACCAAAAACTCCATCGCTCTCTCTCTCTCTGCAATTCTTTCTCTGGGAAAAATCGCTCAAACTCCATTGTCGCTGCGCAGCTCCTCCCAACGCCCAAATCGGTCGTGCCCTCTCTCTCTTTCACCAAGTCCCTAACGTGACGACGGCGGCGATTCCGATGAGGCCGGTTCCGGAGCCGAGCTCGAGGATTTTGAGAGGTCGGCGACGCGAGTCCAAGGCCGTGGGCCGAGTGGGTCGTTGTTAGTGTTCGGGGGTAGTCGAGGAGAGTGAGGAGCGCGGTGGGCGCTGGTTAAAGCCGATTAGCCTTCCCGGCTATGAATGCTGTGATTTCAATATGTTTCAATGTCCACTTTAGAGTCAGTGTAAGAGAGAAAGATGGATTTGGGCACTGGCCATGGCGGATCTGGGCATGATGGAGGAGCTGGGCAGTGGGCTTGGTTAAGGGGGGAGAGAGAGAGAGAGAGAGAGGTGGATTTGGATGTAGGGGAGGAGCTGGGCAGTGGCGATGTGGAGTTTGAGCGACAGAGTTTTGCCCAGAAAGAATAAGGAGTAAAAAAACTAAAATTGTGAATGAACCCAGCCTCTGCACCTTACCCAAACTTTCCCCCACTCAATCGGTCTTTCCCCATCGCCCACATTCGACAACTCAATTTTCCCCCCACATTCCAGCTCTCTCTCTCTCTCTCTCTCTCTCTCTCTCTCTCTCTCTCTCTCTCTCTCTCATGACCCTCGGTCTGAACGATTGCAGTAAAAACCACTAAGATCGAACAATTGCAGAGGGTCTGGGCATCGGCTGTGGCTTGGAGGATTTAGGCTGTGGCTATGGCGAGGTGAGGTTTTGGATCTGGTGCAGCAATGCTGCCTGAGATTTTCACCTTCTCTTTGACTTTGGATGGGGGAGAAGATAGAGAAGGGTCGTGGTTGGGTGGGGTTTGTCGGTTGGGATGTGGTGGCCGTGAAGGTGGAGATAGGGATGGAGGAGGGGATTGCCACGGGATGGGCTGAGGTGGGGTGAGGGGGCCTGTCGAGAGAGAAAAAAGAAAGGTTTTAATTATTTTTTAATTATTATTAATATTTTATTCTATTTAAGCCAAAAAAATGGGCTCCAAAATTGAAAACTCATCACTTGACGGAATTTTGAATGGTCAAATTAACGGAGGAGTTAATTGGCGTATTTCATTGTTAAAATTGAGAGGGTAGGAATTAACATGGCTTAAGGGTATAACTCACAAGGTACTAAAACTGTAATTAACCCAAAAAATTTCATCACTTTTACATTGCGACGCCTTCGATCGAAAATCAGGATTTGCCACTGGTGCTCGTCATTGGAGCTGAGAGGGTTCGGTTCATAACCCTCCTTGTATCGCGGCGGCGCCAGTTGGTTTGTATAAGATTTGCAAAGACATGTATCGGCATCTGACCATCCGTGCTAAAATGCCTCCAGAATTTAGACGCTATATTCTTCAAGTCATTGGCCGTGAGTGCAAATGCTTCAACTTTTGTGAGGGACTTGACAAATCCTGTGGAGGTGGGTAAGTCTGGAAGCAGGGAGTATGGTGATGCCCAGGTTAGAAGTTCTTCTCCATAGAAATCACCTTTGGCAAGACACTTGGTGGTTGAAGAATATCCCCTACTTTTTCCAACACCATTGTTAGTTGTGTAGGTCAACAAAATGCCTTGAGTGATGAAGAGCATTTTAACAAGTGGTTCACCCTCAACAATTATATGGTTGTCTTCTGTATAGCTCACTGGCTTAAGATAGTCAAAGATTTCTTTCAACACTTGATCGTCCATAACTCGAAGCATTGGCACCTAATTTTAGATGTTAATTAAGAAACTTAAACAGTACGACATGTTAAACGAAGAAAAAATAAATTACGAATTATAAAATTAGATCCTTATAACAAAACTCCAAGAGCCCGCTTGGGAGAAATTCTGCCCTCCTAGAATCACTTTAGGGGAGAAGCATATTTTATGTCATTCTCCATAAAATCACTTAAAACCACTTAAAGTGATTATATGAAGAAGTGATTTTTTGCTTATCCAAAACCACTCCCATACGAACCCTAAGTTAATTAAGATACATTATGTTTAATTTAGAAGTTCTAGCACCAACCTTCAAATTTGTAGTGAGGTATAGTAGAAACCAGGAGCAAGCCACTTAGAGAAATAAAAATGGCAAAGATATTTTCCCATGTATGGTTACTCGTCTCGAGGTTTTGCCCAAGAGAACTGCAGAATCGAAACAGAAGAAATATATTCAATGTACTGCAAGTAATAAATTCAAGAGAAATTTATAAATAAACCCAATCCTAGACATGTATTTATAAAAAAAAACCCAAGCACTATTTAAACATAGAAACACACCCAAAATCAACCCCAAAATCAACAATTGTATATTTTTTGGGTGTGTTTATAAATGGGTTTTGAGTGTGTGTAATGATGGGTTTTGGGTGTGTTTATAAAGTGTTTTGGGTGTTGGGTTTTTTTATAATTTCAGCCCTCATTTTGGGTGTTTTAGTGAAACTCCCTCAATGTGCTGCAAGTAATAATATATTCTAGGACCTCTCATCTATGTTAAAGACATTACAAGTTAAAACACCATTTATACATATATGTGTGTGATGTTAGGCAACGTAAAAGAGTAACGTTAGGATCTAGACAGTTGTAAATTTGTTCCTTTTAAAAAAATACAGTAATGCAAAATTATGTTCAAACCTTAGATTTCTCAAGCCCCACCAGAAACAATGAAAGAATTTTTTCGGTAAATTTGTTGACTCCAACACACCAGACTGAACAGCCTCAACAAATATGCCAAAATCGAAGGGTGTTGCATTAGTATTGTGTGGATTTATAGAGCATAAGTCGTCCAGAAATGTGATGTTTCTGATTGTACGACCATTGCAGTAGAAGGTAGTAGGTTCACATCCGTTGTTGTTTCGACAAGCATTTTGCCAGCAAGCCGTCTCCCGCTGGATGGCTAAAAAGTACCAGAAAGCTCCAAATACCTAAGAACATCAACAAGTTAATAAGTTAGCGAACAAACTTTTGAGAAAAGTTTCTACAAAGTATATATAATTCATAGGAAATTAAATGATGTTTATTTTGTTCATAAATTGGTGACAAGGTTGATTAATTTGAGAAGTTGGTTTTCAGCCAAGAAATCCAACCAAAACTTGGAAACTAAATGGAGCATCACTTGAGATAAATTAATGTATGAAGATTGAAACTTACATGACTAGCAAGGACGTACAAAAAGAAACTGAATGCGCCTTTAAATAAAATCCATATTTTAGTCTCTCTAGTAGGAGTTTTGTTGAGTTTTGTACACAATAAGTAGATGCGAAGAACTCGTGGTACATACTGCAACAGAGCAAGAAAAGCCAAAAACTTCATCGTATTCAAAGAACTAGAGTCCATGAAGATAAGGATCACTGCCTGGACACAGTACAATGGATTAAGCCAACAGTTAATTTAGCTTATATTCACATATCTGAATTTCAAATACTTTTAAAAGAGAGATTGGTAAACCAATTTTCTCATACCTGCGGAATGGGAAGAACCGCTAAAATGTCAATTAAGATGTGTAATGAGATCCTCCAAATCCTATTAGCCATTGCCAAAGCATCTTCAACTAATATGGTTCCTTTTGTCAAAACTATGGTATGGAGATATGATCTTCCCATGACCCTAAATGTTGGAACTTTAGGTTCGATATAAATTTGAATAACAATGTTCACTACATCAAATATATCCATTGTCGATCGTAGTGAAATAACCACTCCCTTCAAACTGTTGTCCAACCTTACGCACTTCGTATTCTTATTGACGATAGGAATATAAAAGAATAAAGGATCTATTAAGACCCCAAATACAAATGATGCCAAAAATGCCCACTTCCACTGTGAAAGAAATGACCGATCAAAAATACTATGTACTATTGTTGGCCATCCTCTCCTCGGTCTATAACCTTCATCTACAGTCGCAGATTCCTCATCTGCCCAACTGAAAACACATCATAAACAACATATCAAAATCAGGTACTACAAATATATTAAATTTTATATGATATAAGGTTCTTTATGGATCCATGCGTTCGTTCGATTTTATTACCTTCGTAGTGACAATTCTCTTGGTGCAGTACGTTCGTTCGTTACGATGCTGAAAATGATATAACAAACAAATGTTGATGCACAAAATTGGATCAAAAGGGGGGGGAAATAAACGATATAGTCCACTCATATTATAACACGTGTATACGCATATTGGATCAACAAGATTAAGGCAGTAATTAGTACAAAGTAAAGAACTAGTATATGCCTTGTCTTGTGTGAGAGATCCTTTACATAGGCAAGATAAATTGGGCCTTTGTTGTGAGCCTTTATTTTTTTTATCCAACCAAAAAAGAAAGAAGAAACTTCAAGAGAGTCATTGAATAAGAAGACAATCAGATCATATATAATAGCCACATCAACTGATAAAATAAAAGGAAATCAAATAGATAAAATAAATTAAAAGAATCAATTAACAATTACAAAATTAAAAAACAAGAAAATTAAAAATAAATTATTGAAAATTCTCTCTCCTCTCTCTGCAATTAACGACACAGTGTGGGTGGGGTGGGGAGAGAGAAAAACAGAGGGTGAGAGAGTGGGAGGGAGCGGGTCGGGGAAGGGTGTGTGTTTTTTGAGATCAGACACTGAAGCTGATGATTGGGGTTGTGAAGATCAAGTAGTACTCTAATGTCCTCATAGGGTGAATTCATTGGTGGTTGGATTGGAGAAAAAATCGTTGAATTAGTCTTGGATTTGGGAAAAAAAATTGTTGAATTTGGGGAGGAAAATAAGAGGTTGGGTGTGCTGAGAATTTTGGGGATGGGGTGGTGTGCGCAGTGAGGGAAAAAGCGCAAGGCAGGGATGACTTGGTTCGCTGGGGGTGGTGTGGTGGGAATGGTATTTTGGGTTGCTTGTGTTTGCTTCGCCAGGAGTTGGTCGTTGGTCAACGGAGAATATGATGGAAAATATTAATGGAAGTATGAAAGTGATAGTAAAAGTAAACGTTGAGGATGAAAATGAGAAGAAAAAACTTTTCATGTTGTAAAGTCAGAATTTCGAGAACTTTGCGGGTAGTAAAGTAAAGTAAAATTTACCCAATATAATATTGGCTTCTGAAATAGGATCAGATTGAAATAACAATAACATGAGATCAGGTTGTTTCAATACAGTTTTATTTCTTTAAATTGAGAAAAAGATGAGAAATTGAGAAATAATATAATTAGAAGAGTAGAAGAAACTAACTTCACAGCTATCTCTTGGGATATTTCCATAATTGTTGAAGTATTAATAGCCCTTCCTGCAATATAGAGAATCGAAAACTTAATTAATTATACAATAAAAAAAAAAAAATATTATATATAATTTTAATCTAGATTCTAGTATGTGTAAAATGTGGGCGGATATATGCTTCCGAATACCTGATCATCAGTTTAACTTCACAGCTGTCTCTTGGGAAAATTCATGCATAAACAAAGCAAAATATATACATATATATAGTCTACAAGGGAAGACCTTATAGTATAGTTACACAGAAAAACAAATAAAACCCTGCTATACAAACTAGCAGAATATCAATCAAGCACATTCACAACAGCCGTTTTACAAGTAATTCAAAACAAACCCATCAAATGTTACAAACTAAATCCTGAATATAAGTATGAGGAAAATGAAAACTGGAACGAACATGAAAGAGCACGGAGAACAGAGTAGGTGAGAGATTCAGTTGAGATTTTTACCTTTAAAGCAAAGTTTGGTCCTTTGAAACTTGAGAAGCTACCAAGAAGAGAATGAGAGGCAAAGTGGGTTCAGAGGAGATGGATGAATGGGTATGGACTCTGAGTCTGTAACGCTATGCCATATATAGCACCTTGGGACACAGACTCTCAAAAAGGTTTCATCACTAATCAAAATAGTAAAGGAAACAAGGATGGTGACATTGAAATGGTTTAGGTCACCATCAAATGGTGACTTGGTTTAGGTCACCATCAAATGGTGCTAAAATGATGGTGAAAAATAAAAGGGCTTTTTAGATCTAGGTCCAAAACGATTAGTTGTCATTGGGTCTAGTCCTCGCGTTTTTGGTTTTAGATGTAGGTCATTTGACATTTATTACTTTTTTGTTGTGTCAATTTTACCATTTAAGGTAAATAAGGAAAATACATTGAAAATGTAAATTTAATGCATTATTTCCTTGTAATTGTATTCCAGAATTTGAATTTGCACCCACATTAAATTATGTACCTGACATACAGGTAAATAAAAGTTTAGTTTCATTGGTTTTTTCCAAGCTGTGAGCAGACGGATGAAAGAATGTACATTACGTTGTGGTATGCTAAACTATTTTGCTAAAAGTTTAGTTTCATAGGGGCCCGTCTGAATTTCCCTTTCACACGAGCTAAACTATTTTGCTAAAGGTAAGTACATTACGTTGTGGGGAAAGAAACGGCAGGCTTGCTGTCTCTTTCATGAAAGGGACAAAGATTGACTGGGATGAAAGATTGACTGCATATACTGGTGGTGCATTATTCATCAAGCAGGAGGGGCTATTAATGCTTCAGCAATTATGGGGACATCCTAAGATACAGCTCTGAAGTTAGTTTCTTCTACTCTTCTAATTATATTATTTCTCAATTTCTCATCTTTTTTTCAATTTAAAGAAATAAAATTGTATTGAAACAATCTGATCCCATGTTATTGTTATTTCAATCTGATCCTGTTTCAGAAGCCAATATTATATTAGGTAAAGTTTACTTTACTACCCGTAAATTTTTTGAAATTCTGACTTTACCACATGAAAAGTTTTTTCTTCTCAATGTTTTTTTCATCCTCAATGTTTACTTTTACTATCACTTTCATACTTCCATTAATATTTTGGGACATTTTGGAAAAGGCCAAAGGAGAGAGAAATATTTGTAAACGAAACTAAAATGGACAAAAAGGCCCTTATTTCTTTTTGGATTTTCTAAGAAATCTTTTACATTTGCAAAGTGTTCTCCTTCATATCTGAGAAATTTTGAAAATTTTTTTATAATTTTTTTAAGGTCATGAGTTCATACTCACTAATTTCCGTATAAAAAAAATAATATTAATATTGATTGAAATATGTAACTCAAGCCAAGCACACCGTAGAGACTTCTAGGAAACTTCTATGGATCTTTTGAACAGAACACTTCCGCCATCCACACAAGTATCCGCATCAAATAACCAATAGACAGCTGGCAACCTATTTTGCCTCAAATTAAAATATTAAATGCATTTTTAGTAAACAATCTGCTCCTCCTTTGGTATCTCCGGCGTCACTATCTCTCTCCCACACAGTCACTTCTCCTCCATCACCAGAGGCGGACTTATTAAGGCGCAAGGAGGTGCAAAGGTCGTCTTATTCAAAACCCCAATCCAATTATGAAATCCCTTCTCTCCCACTTCACACCTCGGAACGCACCGTTCTTATATTTATATATATATGGAGAGAGGCGCTTTCACATCTTCTTAACCGGAAATGGTTGGGGAGAGGAAAGGTTCCTTTTTTTTAGTGTACTCCCGGAAACAGATCCAGTGGAGACGAGGTGGGGCCTGTAGCTCAGAGGATTAGAGCACGTGGCTACTAACCACGGTGTCGAGGGTTCGAATCCCTCCTCACCCACAACCGGCCAAAAAGGGAAGGACCTTTCCCTTTGGGGGTAGGAAAATCATGATCGAGATAGCAGACCCAAAGCTATGGAATTTGGGCGTGGGTCTTTTGTTGAAATGGACTGCACCTCCTCTCGCCGGAAAAACCATTGTAGGTGCTTGAAATTGCCCATTTGCTCAACTTGTATACAGATCACCTTATTTTCATTTTCAACATTAGTAAATGTCTTTGTCCTTTTACTTTCATTTATTTTTATATTACTCCATTTACTTAAGTTTACAATGTAAATAAAGAAGTACCCCTCATTTGGATTCAAATAAAAATAGAGATTTTCTATTTAAACCCCACACTTCTCTTAGTTCACCCCATGTTCTAAGTTCACCTCATCTTTTAATTTAGATTTTCACAATTTCTAAGAAAACCCCACTATCTTCCCAAACTACCTTTAAATACACCCCAAACTGAAAAAATAAGAAAAAAAAGAGATTTTCTATTTAAACCCCACAATTTTCTTTGTTCCCAGCACAAAAAAAAAAACCACCAAAAAATGGAACCCCAAACCCGAAATTTAATACTTTCTAGAGAAAGAGGACAACTTTACCTCTCTCCAATAACTGTAACTGGAATTTCAACACTTAGGTATGTTGAGTTGAGAACTAGAGAGAGAGAGAGAGAGAGATTGAGTTTGTGAATAGGAAGTTGGGGTGTGTGGAGGTGTGTATATAAATGTACTAGGGTTAATTATTAAGTTGGATGACCTTTTTTGTCTTTTTATACAATAATAAAACTTACAGTTTAATAATTTAAGTATTGGGGTGAATAAAGAGATGTGCGGGGTTTAAATAGAAAATCAAATTCCCACCAAATCAAAATATGAAAAATCGGTTTTAGTGCAAAATATACGATTTAGGCTAAAAACGATGGCTCATTAAGTCAATATATACTTCATACTAAAATCCCATAAAATCAAGTTTTCTTATTTGATGTGTGAGGAATAAAAGCCGCCAAAAATTATCTTGAGAAAATGATTATTCCGAAAACCCATTTTTCATACTTAGCTCCATTAGCTCCCAAGCCATGTAATTGTAATTTCCACCAGAATTTCGGATCCTCATTCGTTGTTTTCCTGGTCCTTGTTCTTGTTCCTCCACTCAGTCTCTCCTATTTTCGCTCACCCAATTGAACACAAAGCTATTCCATTTTCTTTTTGTCAAGTCCCCACCTAACTATCTTTGATCCTTCTCAGAAATGTCACTGAAACTTCCCCTAGGAAGCACGGATACGCTGGTTGAGGTGCGTATCCCGTGTCCGATACGTTGGGGGATACGATACGCTGTGGACACGTACGGATACGCAATGAATACGTATCCGAGTCAACGGATACGGTCAACAACAAAACGATACGCGTATCTGACATAACAGATACGAGTATCCGATGTTTAGGATACGCGTATCAGAAAACGTCTCCACTTCTTCTTCTTTCAGATCTTCCTTCTTCTTCTATATAAATAAGAAGCCCAGATCTTCCTTCTTCTTCTTCATCCAGCGGTGCCCCCACTCATCAATTCTTCTTCTTCATCCTTAAGAAGCCCAGATCTTCCTTTTTCTTCTTCATCCAGTGGCGCCCCCACTCATTAGATTCTTCTTCTTCATTCTTCATTGTCGGCCCCGTCGGGTTCTCTTCTCTATTTTCATTTTGTTTTCTCACGCGTGCTTCTCTGTTCTGATTGCTGGTCTTATCCTTTGGACAAAAGGATTTTGTTTGTTTAATACTCACAGTTTCACCCACACCCCACGTGATCGCTGATCTTATCGTTTTAACAAAAGGATTTTGTTTTGTTTGTTTTATTAAAAGTAATGATATTATAACCAAGTGGAAGTATGTTAAAAGTAATAATATCAAAAGTAATAATATTATCATTTTTATGTTATTTAAAATATGTTTTAAATTATATATATTGTTATTTTTATGTTTTTATATATTTTTTAAATTGCCGTATTCATGACGTATCGTATCCTACATTTTGGAAATTTATTGTATCCCTGTATCGTGTCGTATCGTATCGCCGTATCCGTATCCGTGTCCGTGCTTCTTAGAACTTCCCTTTCTGAAAAGTGCTTTTTTCTACTCGCTTTGCCGTGCTGCTCATTTCTGAACTTTGATGCACATCTATATATATACATGTGCGTGTGTGTTTTATTCTGTAAGGAGATTGTATTAAATTAACTAGTTTAGTAAAAAGGTGAAAGAAAGGTAATGATGGAGAGTTATTTGCAAGAGTTCAGGGAAGTGAAGGCAAAGCATTCGTCTGAAGAAACGTTACAGAAATGGAGGAACCTTTGCAGCGTTGTCAAGAACCCGAAACGAAGGTTTCGCTTCACTGCCAACATTACCAAGCGTAGCAAGGCTGCTGCTATGCGCCGTACCAATCAGGTTTTTGTTTCTTAGCTCTGCTGTGCCATTCTTCTTCTCCTTCCTCCTCTTCTTATTAAAAGTGCCTTATCCTTATGTGCTGCCGGTGTATTTTATATATTAATAATATGCTACGCAAGTAAGGGAGTTATAACTCAAGTAGTCACGAACCTTTGTCCCTATATATGAGGAGGTTACTCTGTTCGATTCTCCCTCCTTAATATCGCTTGTATAAATACACAAAAATAAAAATAATATGGTATGCTATTTTTGAATAAAGAGAATAGAACTGGGCTTTTTGATTAGCGGTAGTACATACTCTGCATTGAAAGACTTGGGTTACTAAACAAATTATGAAACCGGAAGTATCAGTACGATTACATAAGGAATGAGAAATATAGCATGCATGCTCTATAACAAGGTCAAACGCGTCTTGGTTGGAGATGCTGTGAACTTAATACTCTTGAAAAATAAAGTCAACCCAATTCTTTTTAATTGAACTACTTTTGGCCATTCTCTACTTGAACTATGACCTTCATTTACAGTGGCAAATTCATCAACTGCCCAACTGAAAACACATCATAAACAACATATCAAAATCAGGTACTACAAATATAGATAAATAAAACCCTAATTAAAATTTCTATGATATAAGGCTCATTATGGATTCATGCATTCTTTCGTTTTTATTACCTTTGTAGTGACAATTCTCCTGGTGCAGTATCTTCTACAATGCTGAAAAAGATATAACAAAAAAGTTTTGATGCACAAAATTGGATCAAAAAGGGAGAAAAATAAACGATATCATCCACCCATATTATAGCATGTGTACAACCATATTGGATCAACAAGATTAAGGCAGTAATTAGTACAAAGTAAAGAACTAGTATCTGCCTTGTCTAGTGTGAGAGAGCCTTTACATAGGCAAGAGAAACTGGGCCTTTATTATGGCCCTTTTTTTTAAAGAGATTTTCTATTTAAACCCCACACTTCTCTTAGTTCACCCCATCTTTTAATTTAAATTTTCACAATTTCTAAGAAAACCCCACTATCTTCCCAAACTACCCTTAAATACACCCCAAACTGAAAAAATAAGAAATAAAAGAGATTTTCTATTTAAACCCCACAATTTTCTTTGTTCCCAGCAAAAAAAACACAAACAAATAGAACTCTAAACCAAAAATTTAATACTTTCTAGAGAAAGAGAACAACTTTACCTCTCTCCAAGAACTGTAATTGGAATTCCAACACTTGGGTTTTGTTGAGTTGATAATCAACAAGCCTTTCCATCAACTCCCACGCATATTTAAAGAGGTAGGCTCGTCAATTTTCTATGTCTTTAAAAGAGAAGAGTAAAGAGTGGTGGGGTGTGTGTATAGATGCTAGGGTTAATTATTAAGTTGGATGACCTTTTTGGTCTTTTTACATAATAATAAAACTTACAGCTTAATGATTTAAGTCTTGGGGTGAACAAAGAGAAGTGCGGGGTTTAAAGAGAAAATCTCTTTTTTAATCCAACCAAAACAGAAAGAAGAAGCTTCAATAGAGGCATTGAATAAATTGTTTCATTTCGAAAAAGAAAAAGAAAAAGAAAAATTAAAAAGAGGCATTGAATAAGAGGACAATCAGATCATATATAATATTGGCTTCTGAAATAGGATCAGATTGAAATAACAATAACATGGGATCAGATTGTTTCAATACAGTTTTATTTCTTTAAATTATAAAAAAAGATGAGAAATTAAGAAATAATATAATTAGAAGAGTAGAAGAAACTAACTTCACAGCTATCTCTTGGGATATGTCCATAATTGTTGAAGCATTAATAGCCCCTCCTGCAATATAGAAAATCGAAAACTTAATTAATTATACAATAATAATACATATATATTATATATAATTTTAATCGAGATTCTAGCCTGTGTAAAATGTGGGCGGATATGTGCTTCAGTATACCTGATCATCAGTTTCATATTTTGCAAAATGAGTGCTTCGACAGAGAGGGAGCTGAAGGTGGACACAAAGAGATGGGAAAATTCATGCATAAACAGAACAAAATATATATAGCTAGTCTACAAGGGAAGACCATGGGAGGGCTAGCTAGCCATGTTCCTCAACTTTTCTAGGAAACTTCATAGTATAGTTCGTGAATTCTCTATTTAAAACTCAACTTAATTGTGGTTGTCAAGTTCGGCAATCACGCTGGCCTCTACCAGTAGTTAGACGTCACTGCATTTGGGAAATGTGAAGAAGTGTTCATTTGTGCGGGGTGTATGAGAATGTGAAGTAAACGCAGAATGTGAAGAAATGTCCACTGAGGTTCTTTCATTAATATCAAAATGGAATTAAAAATGGAATTACGAATCTCACAAATAGCACAAATGAGTGAGTACTTGGAGAGGGGGAGGTGAAAGCAAGGTCTGATTAAAATTATTATTTGTTGGATGCATTGGCGGACCCAGAAATTTTTTAGCGGAGGTGCAATATTGATTAAGTATGAAAATGGTTTTTCAGAATAATCATTTTCTCAATATAATTTTTGGCAGCTTTTGTTCCTTACACATCAAATAAGAAAACTTGATTTTATGAGATTTTAGTATGAAGTATATATTGACTTAATGAGCCATCATTTTTAGCCTAAATCGTATTTTGCACTAAAACCGAATTTTCATATTTTGATTTGGTGGGAATTTGATTTTCTAGTATTTTTATTTGAATCCAAATGGGGGGTACTTTCTTATTTACATTGTAAACTTAAGTAAATGGAGTAATATAAAAATAAATAAAAGTAAAAGGACAAAGACATTTACTTAAATGTTGAAGATGGAAATAAGGTAATCTGTACACCAGTTGAGCAAAGGGGCAATTTCAAGCACCTATAATGGTTTTTCCGGCGAGGGGAGGTGCAGCTGCACCTCCTTGCGCCTTAGTAGGTCCGCCTCTGGTTGGATGGGGTCCATGGGGGTATTAAATAAAAAGAAAATTCATCCAGACCATAGTCAACAAGGGAAGACCTGATCGTAAGAGGGGTAGCTATGTTATGTTCCTTTTATTTTCTAGGAATCTTCATAGTTTATATAGTTCATGAATTCTCTATTTTCCTTTAAATTCCTAGGAAACTTCATATTGTCGGTGAGTATTCTTCCCACCTCGGAATTGGATACGTCTCTCTTCATGATCAATTCGCCATCATGGGAGAAGATAATTCGCCTTTTTTATTTATTTATTTATTTTATTTATACAAACGATGCCTTTCTCCTACGCCCTTTACTATGCTTACAGACTTACAGCCCTTGAAGTGAATACAAGATTATATCTTTGTAAAAGTCCTTGAAGTCAAATTATACTTCATTCCTTCGTACAAAAACATTTTGTAAATTGAGATTAATATTGGAAAAAACAGATTTTGCAAGTGTTTTTCCTTTTCACAAAGGTGATATTATTGCACAATTATGATTAAAAATTTGCAAGTGTTACAAAGAGTGCTACTATTTCCACCCCCAATTCTATTTTCCCACCCACCTTATCTTCTCACACACCATGTACATTTGAAAAAACACAATCTTTTCTTTACACCCACCATTATTCCTAAAATACCCTATAATTACTAATTATTTAAGTCCTACAAATTCCCGAATGAACAACTTGAATTTTACTGTAGCATCAAAAACACCAAAAAATGAAACCATCTGGCCATCAACGTCAAATATATTTGCCTCAAAATAATCCTCCATTGAACGCCTTTTACCCTTGAAACTGGAAAATTCATAGTTGAACCTACGACTCCCAGTAAGAAAGCTAACAGAAACAACACAAACAATTATCACCACATTCTGGATTGCATTTGTTGCACAAAAACAACAAAACCAAACCAACCATCTTCATCAAGAACGTTGTACAACGATTAAAACCTACAAACTAAATCAACCACAAAAACACTGTGCAAACTGAAGTTTCACTTCAAAGTTCAAAAATATGCAAGCACATACAGAGAGGGAGAGAGAGGGAACACCTTGAGAGGTAGGAGGAGACTAGGAGAAAGCTCGGAGAGGGAGAGAGTGAGGACGAGAGCATGGAGAGGGAGGAGGGGCATTTGTCCTTATAAGTCATTTTACAAAGGGATAAATTTGTTTTAAAAGTTTTAAAAATAAGGTGGGTGAGAAAATAGGACAGGTGGGTGGAAATAGCAGCACTCGTTACAAAATACTTGTTTATCCAGTGGAATGCATGGATCATGATCATATTATTTATAATTCAAAAAGGATTTTATCAGCGTCATATATAAGTTGTTTTACCAGAGTAAACCATAAAACAACATGAACGACAAAGGCATGAATAGTAAATGAAACCATGTTACATGGTAACGAAACTACAGTCCCGATCTCTTGGACCACAGGAGTCCAAGAGATTGTGATCACCCACCGTTGGATATTAATCTAATGGTTCAAAAAAGTTTCTTAAAAGGAGTACAAGAGTGAGTGAACCGTTGAATTTATATCCAACGATGAGTGACAACAAATCTCTTGGACTCCTGTAGTCTAAGAGATCAGGACTGAACGAAACTAAATAATAAATCCCAATTCCATAATCTGGAAAAGAAAAAAAAAGTTATACTTTCTGTTCCGTAGATTTGATTTCTACTCTACTTTTTCTATATGGATACACTTGTTTATTATGAGATGTTGGAGAAAGCTAAACAAAATTTTATATCTTATATAGAAATACATAGCTATTAATTCTATCTTTTATTTCAATTCGCCTTTTTATTGTTCTCTTTTTTATTTATATTTAAAAAAAATTCCATATGCAAATATCATTATTTTTACATTTGGTAAATATATTGATATTTTAAAATATAAATTAAAAAAACAGAAAAGAAAACAGGAAAAGAACGTGGGGAGTAAAAAGCGGAATGTGGATGGTGTGGGTGAGTAACTTCCTCTGTATAATTACTTAGGTGGAATTTATTTTATATTTTATAATTGAGCAAATTAGTGATTTATCATTTTACCCCAATTATATTAATTTGCAGCCCTTTAGCACTGTGTAATTAACAATCATCTGCTTTTTAGTAAAGGAAGGGCATGACTAAATCTACTATTAATTAAGGGCATTTTTTGGGTTTTTGAATGTTTTACCTAGGGATGGCAATGGGTCGAATCAGGGGTGGGTATGCCATTCTCATCCCCATCCCCGTTAAGCTTTTTTCCCCCATCCCCGCATTCATACCTGTAGTATTCATATAAGGGATTCCCCATCCCCACCTTCGTTGGGGAATGGGTTCCCCGATCTGCTTCATTACGAAAGAAAAACCCAATATAAAACTACTTTGTTGAGAGAAAAAAAAAATAGGATTAGGGCAATACAATGAATATATATAATTTATACGTATAAGACAATACAAGAATGTTTACATATTGACTAGAACTTAACGAAATATATAAGTAGTGTGGCTTAAGATTCATATAAATTATATAAATATATAATACAATAATACAAAATATAAAATTTTGTCGGCACAATCACTTTAGTATCATATTTGTATATACTATAATATATATATTCTCAAAGGGGAGGGTTCAGGTCAGGGATTAAAATACCATCATCGCCCCTCCCCGAACACCATACCCAAAAAATTCCCCGTACCCATACCCATACCCCTTTTTTATCCTTCATACCCGACCCATTAGGGTCGAATCCCCACAAAGACCCTTACCCGCGGGGAAAATTGCCATCCCTAGTTTTACCATTCTTCATCTTTTGCTTTATATATGTATAGATGATGTTGGGGAAATCTATATAATTAAATATTTTTTCGAAGAACTTATATATATATATTCTTCCTTTCTTTTGAAGAAAATCTATGATATGAGATTTTCTTGGAGGTTGTTTCAAGATGATGCGTTTGATTATGGAGGTAGTGCAGCGTAGTTCATCTTGTCAGTAGTTCATCAACTCGAAATACGTCAATCATGATCGAGATGCAGCAGAAGGTTAATAGATAACACTACCAACCTTCAATATTTTTATCTAATTATGTTGTATGAAATCAAGAAAATATATTGATATCCCAATTGTTGCATGTTTCTCTCGTTCTTCCTTGTATAAGATTGTGTTGTAGTAAAATGAAACAAATTTTATGCAAAATGAATGAGATTTATGATTTGAAAAGTTTACTCCTCCCAAAGTATGCACCAAATTAAAACAGGTTTTTCGAATATTGATAATCTAAAGAGGCCTTCTTTTTATTGTGTAAAGCTAATAGGTTCATTAATACAAGGATATGTGGAAGAAAAAAAGAAAGAGCAGAAAACTCATGCGGACCGACCCTACACTTTTCCCAAGCCCAACTATAAATAACCTCTTTTTTCTAGGCCCAATTACCTCAATTTGCATGAAATTAGATTATTTGTGAATTTTTAAACCAAAAAAATAATATTTTAGTTGGGTTTTATAAAAAAAATTCCGGTCCAAAACTGGAAAAATAGAAAACTTAACCGGCTTATGGGCAAACTGGACCACACCAAATAAGATAATTTTTTCGTCAAAACCAGACTATAAGTGCCTGTTGGCATTGCGTTTTCAGTGCCAGAATCACTTATTTGCAAATTTTGATCTTTCCATCTCGTTTGGTAAAAGTCGAGAAATCTGATTTTCTTGGGAAATCGTTGCCACCCAACGCGATTTGACGAAGCAGCCCAAGGGGGTTGATTTAAATTTCCGCTTTCACGGAAAGCGAATAAGGAGCCGGTGGAGGTTTAATGAAGTTTTCTGAAATGCCCATAATATCCTCATTAATTTTCTTAATTTACAATATCTATCCTTCTGTCAGTGCATTTGCCTTTGTGATAACCTCATGCAGAGGCTTCAGAAATTCAGCCAACCCAGCATTGTCAGGTTTCTGCACAACAAAGAGCATTCCCATTGAACATAATGACTTTCATTTCACAAGGAAAAGTACAAGATAGAAAACATTTAAAGTAGATAAGCTCACACTCCTTGCTACTACTAACATTCACAATATCCAAAGAATTGTAACATTAATCATTCGAAAAGTCAGCAACGCCAAAGTCTGAACAGGAAAATTGATTGTTGCCCAACTATGTTATTGCTACTATAATCCAAATATCGTATTTTCTTTTCCCCATCAACTGCTCACCAAGATGAAATGAACACGCACCAATCCGATCCAAACCCAACAAGATAGCACATTCCTTTCATGGTCCTTTACATAATCGTTTACGACCCAATCAATATTTAACATCAAGCACACGTTTTTTAAAATCCAATCAATATTTCATAATCAAGACATAAACCTCGTCGAATCTTTATACTAACCAAACAATCCATAAGTAAATCTGAAAATTCAGCACCCAAACAAAAAAAACACATAAATTCACACTCAAAACTACTAGCTCAAAGAAAGCATTACGATTTATGAGTGAGACCGACCTTTGTTTGCTTCACCTGAATCAGCAGGTCCTTCTGAACAGCAAAAGCCTGCTGGAGAACCTTGGTGACGTCCAAGACCAGTCCCCCAATCTTCTCGGCCGCGGCCGAAACCCTACCCAGATACTGCCGAATCAGATCCTCATAGGCCAATATCGACGGGTCCAGCGGCCCGACTTCGCCACTCGCCGCCGCAGACGCCGCACCGCCCGACAGCGACAGCGACTCTAGGCGCGCCACAGCCGATTCCAGCCTCTGTATAAGCTTCTCCTCCATAGCCGCAAGCTCAAACTCTCTGTGTGTCTTCTCTGTCTTTGTCTCTCTCTACGGTTAGATTAGATCTGGTGGATTTGGTGTGGCCGTTAATTAGTAGAGAAATGACTTCCTTCGCTTTTTTTTTTCTTTTTTTTTCCTTTTATATTTTTAATATTTGGGATTTATTTATTTTTTGGACACCGAAAGGTGAAAGGGGAATTTTGATTTGGCGGGTGTTAATCTAAGTCTTCGCGCGCGGTTTTGGGGGTTTAGCCTTAGGAGAAGTGGGGACACGTGGAGGACAGAGAGCGAATCTTGGCTGTTCGTGCGTTGTTAAACACCTTGCCTGAAAGTAATTAACTTGTGCTAACTCAAATTATTATTTTTAATTTGTGGGATATCATCAGACAAAAACAACAAATTTCTGAGGGACGGTGTAAGGTGGGACCCTTCAAATTTATCTGGTCTCATTCTCTCATTTTATTTTATTTATAAATTTTTAACAGTTTCTTTTTATTGTCGCGTTACCAGCAGACTAGTATCACAAATTATATATTGCCCAACCCCAATCATGACGACTGATTAGAATAAAACTATTATGTAAATGGCATCCAGTAACATAATGTACAGTAAAAAGGACCCCTTCCATATACATTAGTGTAGTTTAAGGAAAAATGACTTGATACATATAAGGAACCAAACATTGTTTTTATACCGTCCTTCAAGTGAACCAGATGAATCATAATAGTCATTAACCGGAGATGAGAGGGTTTGGGTAGCCCTCCTCAGTGGTGGACGGACGTTGGGACAAGAGGGGTCATATAACCCTTTGGGATGCCGGAATCTGGCAGTGGACTCCACCGGTGACCCCTTGACCGTTTTCTGAGCGACCCCTTATGTGCACATAAGGTGTTCGATGAAAGTCTCATGTGAGCTTGCCTTGCACAGCTCTCTAAACTTCTTCCAGACGCATCTGCTCTACTATGGCAGCACCACGACTAGAATTGAATAATGTACTATCTTTTTCATTAAATTTTTTTTTTTTTTGGGGTTAATAACAGTTTAGTATCATGTAGTTATACTCTTAAGATATATTAGTCCCTACCTTTTTCAATTTTACAATTAGATATCCCGATCTTTTAAATTTGTTTTAATGTGGTTTTGTCATTAAATTGACTGTTAAAAAATCTGTCAAGCGATAATGTGGTGCATGTGGATCCCACTTTTTTGTTTAATTAAAATAGATTATTATGAAAAAAACTAGAATTAAATGTAATAAATAATTATTAAATATTACAAAAACCGAAAAAAGCCAAAAAGCCAAAAACTCCATCGCTCTCTGTGTGTGGGAAAAATCGCAAAAACTCCATTGTCGCTGCCCAGCTCCTCCCGACGCCCAAATCCGTCTTGTCCTCTTTCTCTCTTTCACCATGCCCCTAGCGTGACGACGGCGGCGATTCTGATGAGGCCGGTTCCGGAGCCGAGCTAGAGGATTTTGAGAGGTCGCCCAAGGCCGTGAGAGTGGGGCCGAGTGGGTCGCTGCTAGGGTTCGGGGGTGGTCGGGGAGAGTGAGGAGCGTGGTGGGCGCTGGTTAGAGCCGGCTAGCCTTCCCGGCTATGAATGCTATGATTTCAATATGTTTCAATGTCCACTTCAGAGCCAGTGTAAGAGAGAAGGATGGATTTGGGCACGGGCCATGGTGGATTTAGGCACTGTCCATGGCGGATCTGGGCATGGTGGAGGAGCTGGGCAGTGGGCTTGGTTAAGGAGAGAGAGAGAGAGGTGGATTTGGACGTAGGGGAGGAGCTGGGCAGTGGCGATGTGGAGTTTAAGCGACATAGTTTTGCGCAGAAAGAATAAGGAGTAAAAAACTAAAATTGTGAATGAACCCAGCCTCTGCACCTTACCCAAACTTTCCCCCACTCAATCGCTCTTTCCTCATCGCCCACATTCGACAACTCAATTTTTCCCTCACGTTCCAGCTCTCTCTCTCTCTCTCTCTCTCTCTCTCTCTCTCTCTCTCATGACCCTTGGTCTAAACGATTCAGTAAAAACCACTAAGATCGAACAATTGCAGAGGGTCTGGGCATCGGCTGTGGCTTGGAGGATTTAGGCTGTGGCTATGGCGAGGTGAGGTTTTGGACCTGGTGCAGCAATGCTGCCTGAGATTTTCACCTTCTCTTTGACTTTGGATGGGGGAGAAGAGAGAGAAGGGTGGTGGTTGGGTGGGGCTTGTCGGCTGGGATGTGGTGGCTGTGAAGGTGGAGATGGGATGGAGGAGGGGGCTGGCTGCCATGGCAGGGGCGGACCTACTAAGGCGCAAGGAGGAGCAGCTGCACCTCCCCTGGCCGGAAAAACCATTGTAGGTGCTTGAAATTGCCCTTTTGCCCAATTGGTGTACAGATTACCTTATTTCCATCTTCAACATTTAAGTAAATGTCTTTGTCCTTTTACTTTTATTTATTTTTATATTACTCCATTTACTTAAGTTTACAATGTAAATAAGGAAGTACCCCCCATTTGGATTCAAATAAAAATACTAGAAAATCAAATTCCCACCAAATCAAAATATGAAAATTCGATTTTAGTGCAAAATACGATTTAGGCTAAAAATGATGGCTCATTAAGTCAATATATACTTCATACTAAAATCCCATAAAATCAAGTTTTCTTATTTGATGTGTAAGGAACAAAAGCCGCCAAAAATTATCTTGAGAAAATGATTATTCCGAAAAACCATTTTTCATACTTAGTCAATATTGCACCTCCGCTAAAAAATTTCTGGGTCCGCCATTGTGCCATGGGATGGGCTGAGGTGGGGTGAGGGGGCCTGTCGAGAGAGAGAAAAAAGAAAGGTTTTAATTATTTTTTAATTATTATTAATATTTTATTCTATTTAAGCAAAAAAGATGGGCTCCAAAACTGACAACTCATCACTTGACGGAATTTTGAATGGTCAAATTAACGGAGGAGTTCACATTGCAATAAATTTTCAAAGTTGGGGTACTTCATTGTTAAAATTGAGAATGTAGGAATTAACTTGTTTTAAAGGTATAACTCACAAGGTACTACAATTGTAATTAACCCAAAAAATTTCGTCACTTTTACATTGCGACGCCTTCGACCAAAACTAAGGATTTGCCACTGGTGCTCGTCGTTGGAGCTGAGAGGGTTCGGTTCATAGCCCTCCTTGTATCGCGCCAGCTGGTAAATATAATATTTGCACAATTCTTTTGTCATCCCAGCATCCATTTTAAAAGGCCTCCGGAATTTAGACACTATAATCTTCAAGTCATTGGCCGTGAGTGCAAATGCTTCAACTTTTGTGAGGGACTTGACAAATCCTGTGGAGATGGGTAAGTCTGAAAGCTGGGAGTACGGTGATGCCCAGGTTAGAAGTTCTTCTCCATAGAAATCACCTTTGGCAAGACACTTGGTGGTTGAAGAACCTCCACTACTTGTTCCAGCACCATTGTTAGTTGTGTTGGTCAATGAAATGCCTTGAGTGATGAAGAGCATTTTAAAAAGTGGTTCACCCTCAACAATTATATGGTTGTCTTCTGTATAGCTCACTGGCTTAAGATAGTCGAAGATTTCTTTCAACACTTGATCGTCCATAACTCGAAGCATTGGCACCTAATTTCAGATGTTAATTAAGAAACTTAAACGGTACGACATGCAATTTCAGTAACATCTCCCTTTACTACTTAGAATAACGAAAAATTAAACGATTTGGAGATAACTTACTTTCTTCATTGTAGGCCAACAGAGATGTCGCTTAATAAATCTCTTTTGTTCCAAGGGAAGAATAGAGAGGATATTCTCCACATGAACATCTTTGTTTTGTTCAAGTTGTTTGTGCACCTTTTGCATGATCGTTGCCTTCATATTCTTAGGGATGTCATTTTCAGATAACCAGAGTTGTACCTCTAGATCTTTCATTTTCAGCTGCTGTATAATTCTCATCTTGGCTGAAGTTTTAGTTACCAACTGCATACATATCTGTTACACGACAATCATGAGTTCTTTTAACCCTAATTTCCATGTCAACACCATCTAGCTTGGCCAATGACCATTATGTCAAACGACATCTAGTCTCTATCACTACTACGTTTTTCTATTTGCGCGACGACAGTTTGCGCGACGAAGAACAAATCGCCGCATAAAGGATCATAGTGCGACGAAGAATAATATGCGTAGCGCAAAAGGAGCGACAAATAAAATTCGTTGCATAAAAAATCATAGCGCGACAAAGAATAATATGCGTAGCGCAAAACTAAGCGACAAATAACATTCGTCGCGCATAAAGCCTTCGCGCGACAGCAAAGCCTACCGTCGCGTAAAACATGGGGAAAAAACCGCGAACAAATATTCTGGCGCCTAATTTTTGCGCGACGATTAAACTCGTCACATATGAGATATTTGCGCCACAAAATACATATCCATCGCGTAAAACAAGGGGGAAAAACCGCGAACAAATATTCTGGCGCCTAATACCTGCGCGACGAATATTGGCATTGTCGCATATAGTGATGAAAATTGGGTAAAAAAATGGATTTGAAAGCACACTTTGCGCGACGAAAGTTTTAGTTGCGCTAAGGTATACTGCGCGACAACCGAAAATAGAATCGTCGCGCAAAGAAAAAGCGGGAAAAAAACGCGGGGTTATCGCATTTGGCGCCAAATGATTGCGCAACGAACTTTGCGCGACGATAAATCCGTCGCGCAAATTTTTGTTGTTCTTGCGCGACGACGATTGTCATTTGGGCGACGGATATATGCGCGACGAATAGATTATACCACGTCGCGCAAAAATGGATGTCGGCAGAACTATGCGCGCCGGAAAAAACCTTTTGCGGGACGGTAAATACGTTTGCGCGTCGAACAATATGCGACGAAATTTATTACATTTGTCGCGCAAGGGGGTTAAATTTTGCGCGACGAGAAGGAAATCCGTCACGCAAAAACTTCGTTTATTACTTTTCCAGTTTCAACCATGGCAGAGGCAAACTGCACAAAATCCAGCAGCTTGCCTCAGCCTCTCTCTCCCTCTGCCTCGAACTTAATAGGCCAATCAAACGCATCAATCTCATTTCGTTTATGAGTTAAGCTATCTCTGCCCCCGGTAAGTTCATTGATTATGTATTTTTTGTCGTTAGTGTAAAAATATTACTGTAAATTCATACTAACGCCATTAATTTCGTTGTATATAGGGATATTATATGTGATTAGCGATTGGTGGAGAACGATTTAGAAGGTATTATATAAAATTAATTACATTATGTTTAGATTGTGTTTTCAAATTATATTTATATTATGTTGTTCAGTTATGCACGTTGATGTACGAAGTTAATTGAAATTAACTTCATACATTTTTTTTTTTGTAAAGCTTAGTTCCCGTTCGAGGTTAGTTAGACCGCGCATGGGTGGGTAAACCACGACTACGGTCCAATTAATTCTTGAATTGTCCCATATTTTGGACAGTTTGGAAATGCATAGTCGTGTCACGTAGTTTACAGCTACAGGATTAGGTTTCGATTGTGGAGATTTCGGTGTCATCTCGGTACGTTCTTCGGGTGGTACGTAGATATTTTATATCTACGGTACACCTCAAGAACTGTACCGAGATGCTGCCGAAATTCATCCACGTCGAAATCTAATCTCATGTAGTTGTAAATTACGTGGTATGACTATGCATTTCCGAATGGGATAGGGCCCTTACCGGAGGCATAAGGTGACGTTATGATTTTGTAAGAATACAACATGATTGTTGTATTGTGATTGTGATTCCAGGAATTATGAGCAGAAGGTGGATACAGAACCCTAACAGGTGCGCAGACGAATACTTGGATGGAATCGAGGACTTTATTCACTTTGCACGGTCACACAACCCGGGTGCAACTAGAATTCGGTGTCCTTGTAGGAAGTGTAACAACATGTTGTGGGAGACAATTGAAACTGTTCGATTTCATTTAGTAAGGAATGGAATGATTGAGACATACAGCACTTGGAACCATCACGGGGAACAATTAGACATTGCTTCGTCTTCAAGGGCAACAAGAGTGGACAATGTTGAACCTATTGTGGATCCTAATGAACAAGTCATGGATATTATAAATGATGCTTTTCCATTTGCATCGACGAGCAGCAATCAGCAAGGGGAAGATGATGTGCCTACACCAACGGATAGTGCAGAGTTTGAACAGTATGAAAAACTGTTAAGAAATGCCAACCAAGAGTTATATCCAGGGTGCGAAAGCTTTTCCGTTCTGACGGCCATTGTGGAGCTAATGCATGGAAAAGTAAAGTACCGTATGTCGAACCTGAGTTTCGATTACTTTTTGGGGGTTTTCAAGAGAATGCTTCCGACGGACAATTGTTTGCCGAAAGACCACAGACAGGCGCAGAAGATGTTGAGTGGTCTTGGATTGGGTTATGAAAAAATCCACGCTTGCAAAAACAATTGCATGTTATTCTACAAAGAGTATGAATCATTGGATACATGCCCTATATGCAATGAGTCGAGGTTCAAACAGACGTCTCAGAATAGAATGACTAAGGTTCCACAAAAAGTCATGCGTTATCTGCCCCTGAAACCAAGATTGCAGCGATTGTATATGTCGACGCATACTGCCACAGACATGAGATGGCATAAGGAAAAACGGGTAGACGACGATGTGATGCGGCATCTTGCAGATGGGGAGGCATGGAAAGAGTTCGATCGAACGTTCCCCGAGTTTGCTGCTGATCCCCGAAATGTTAGGCTGGGACTTGCCACTGACGGATTCAATCCGTACAGGGTTCTAAACCAACATCACAGTACTTGGCCGATTTTCGTATTCCCATATAATTTTCCGCCTTGGAAATGCATGAAAAAAGAGTACATGATGATGACTGTTTTGATAAATGAGGATCCTGGCAGGTCAATCGATGTGTACTTAAGGCCGTTGGTTGATGAGCTCAAGGATTTATGGACAAACGGTGTGCGCACGTACGATAAATCCATTGGGAAGATGTTCACTTTGAGAGCGGCAGTTATGTGGACTGTGAATGATTTTCCCGCATATGCAATGGTGTCGGGGTGGAGCACAAAGGGTTATATGGCATGCCCTGTATGCAAGGAAGATGTAACTTCTGGTTGGCACGCTGGAAAAGTGTGTTACCTTGGGCATTGAAGATGGTTGCCATGGGATCACGAGTGGCGGGAAAAGGATAAAGAGTTCGACGGGAACAAAGAGCATCGCGCAAGACCTAGAGAATCGTCCGGTGATGGTGTCTTGGAACAGCTTAACCGTTTGGATTTTGCTCCGTTCGGGAAAACTGTTAGTCGAACCAGACCTGCTACGCATATGAACTGGACGCACAAGTCTATGTTTTTTGAGCTCCCATATTGGTCGAAACTAAAATTGAGGCACAATCTCGACGTTATGCATGTTGAGAAAAATGTGTTTGACACATTGATGGGAACAATTCTAGATATCAAGGACAAGACAAAGGACACGATAAAAGCTCGTCTTGATTTGGAAAGAATGGGCATACGAAGGGGTTTATGGCTGAAAAGGGGCAATGATAAAGCTATAAGGGATCTTTCATTTTTTTTTCCATGAAACCGAATAACAAAAAAGAGTTTCTACAGTTTGTGTCGTCTGTAAAGTTTCCTGATGGGTATGCTTCTAATATCGCACGTTGCGTGAATGTTGATGGGGGTAAATTTACCGGACTAAAGAGCCATGACTGCCATGTGTTTATGCAACGCCTACTTCTTGTTGGGATTCGACACCTGTTGCCGGAAGATGTAGTCAAGCCAATCATATTGTTGTCCAGATTTTTTTCCCAACTGACGGCAAAGACATTGCGAAAGACAGACATTCATCAATTGCGTGATGACATTGTTCAAGTCCTATGTAAGTTTGAGATGATATTCCCTCCGGCTTTCTTCACAAGTATGATCCACGTGATGGTTCACTTGCCAGAAGAGGCATTGGTTGTTGGTCCAGTCAACTATCGCTGGATGTATCCTATAGAAAGGTATATAACTTGGCATCATTTTTGTATGCATCATTGGTTCGTATTCTTGGTACTTCCTGATTTTCATCTTTTCATTATATTTTGGCAGGCTTCTCGGAGAGCTGAAAAGAAGCGTACGCAATAGAGCGAAGCCCGAAGGATCAATTGTAGAGGCTTGGGTTCAATATGAGGCGCTGACTTTCTGTGGAATGTATTTAAAAGATGTGGACACGGCTTTCAATCGACCTCAGCGCAATAATGACGGAGGTGTGAGAAATGAGCAACTTTCTGTTTTTTCTCAAAGCGCACGACCCTTTGGAGATATTGTACAAGGGGAGTCATTTTCCAGGAAAGATATGGAGGTAGCTCATTGGTTCGTATTGAACAATTGTGATGAGATAATGGCATACTTAGATGAGCATGAAGAGATGATGAAGCGAGAACATCCATCACATTTGTATTCCAAGAAACACCGTGAATTATTTCCAAAATGGTTCTTGCAATATGTAAGTTATTGAATTTTGTAATTGACATATATATTGTAATCATACTTTAGAATTGTCAAACTAACATTTCCATGCTATTGAATTTTGTTTTAATAATATTAGGTGACAAGTTGAAATCAGAGAATTCCCCCACTTACAGTGAAGAGTTATATAACTTGGCATTCGGCCAACTTCGGGCTGAATTGTTCTCGGGTTGCCATGTTAACGGCGTCAAGTTTTTGGGGAGTACACGAGATGACAAGTTGTGTACGCAAAACAGCGGTGTCCATGTTCCAGGTGGAGGCGAAAGTACAGACATTGATTTCTATGGCAAACTCAACACTGTCGTGCAATTGCTTTACAAAGACAGATACCAAGTGATCATGTTTAAGTGTCGATGGTTTGATACGAACCAAAATAGGCAGGGAAGTATTAAAATCGATCATGGGTTATTATCTGTGAACATGAGCAGAACTTGGTATGATGACGACCCTTACATTTTGGCAACCATGGCAAAACAGATTGTCTATTTAGATGACCCTAAAGCAGGGAGCGGGTGGAAAGTTATTCAGCAGATAGATCAGAGGAATGTGTATGCTATACCAGAACTAGACTCATCTGACAACGACGTCGACGTTGCTGACCAACGTTTCGAATCTTCCATGGAACATGATGCACAAACACTTCGAGATACAATTGTCGTACAGGAACCTTTTCAGCTTGAAGGAGTGTCTCCAAGAGAAATACCGATTCAGTCAATTACAATTGACCTCGGTTATCTTCCGCGATACGATCCAACCGTGGGCCCGAACAACGATGATGATGTACTTGAGGAGGAGGAGGAGGAGGAGGATGATTGGGAGACCGAAAGTGATCATAGCGACGAAAACGAAGATTATTATAGTTCAGATGATGAATAATGTAATTTATTTGCGACTTGCCATGTAAAACATATTAAATGATTATCCAAACCTTAAATATTTGTTTGAGTATTGTTCGAATATTTGTGGAATGTATATCCAAACCTTAAATATATGTGGGGAACTTTGTAACGTGTTTGCAACATTTTTCATTTCTTTTATTGAATTCTGTTCATTTTCGTAATTGTTTTTCTGTGCTGAATTCTTTGTTTTTCTGTGCTGAATCCAACCGTATAAATAACATAAAATTTGGATATACGGTTAGGAAGTTATGGATTCAAAACTGAACAGATGTTGGAAGTGGAAATCAGTAAATTACAATCTGTGGAAAAACGACCGGTCGTCTACAATATACGACCGGTCTTTGACTTTGCGCGACGAAAGGAAATTGATGGCGTCACATATTCATATTTTGAGGGACGGATCTATTCGTCGCGCAAAATAGGCTGGAAGTGAAAAAAAGAAATACAATCTGTGGAAAAACGACCGGTCGTCTACAATATACGACCGGTCTTTAACTTTGCGCCACGAAAGGAAATTGATGGCGTCGCATATTCATATTTTGAGGGACGGATGTATTCGTCGTGCAAAATAGGCTGGAAGTGAAAAAAAGAAATACAATCTGTGGAAAAACGACCGGTCGTCTACAATATATGACCGGTCTTTAACTTTGCGCCACGAAAGGAAATTGATGGCGTCGCATATTCATATTTTGAGGGACGGATGTATTCGTCATGCAAAATAGGCTGCAAGTGAAAAAAAGAAATACAATCTGTGGAAAAACGACCGGTCGTCTACAATATACGACCGGTCTTTAACTTTGAGCGACGAAAATCAATCATTCCGTCGCACAATCATACTTTGAGGGACGGATATATTCGTCGCGCAAAAAAGGCTGGAAGTGAAAAAAAAGAAATACAATTTGTGGAAAAACGACCGGTATTAACTTTGCGCGACGAAATTAATTGGTTGTGTCGCACAGCCAGTCTTTGCGGGACGGATACCTGTGTCGCGCAAACCTTTTCGAGACCCACAACGGTCTTATTCGTCGCCCAAACCAAGTTTTAAAATTTTATTTCTTTTGTATGGCATGATAGTTAAAAAATTAAACGAACTATTGATTAGTGTAAATAATTTTAAATGAAGATCAACTTTAGTAATTGTATTCATGTACAGTAAAGGGGTGCACCCGTAGAAAATCTTGAACATCGGAGTTAAAATACCCGTTACATCGTGATTTTTCATTTATATCCGTCGAAACTTGTGGTCCCGTTACGTCACCTAGGACTATATATTATTTCCAATTTTTTTTAAGTACAATCTCTACGTTTAAAGAAACAAGTTGGATCGTTGAAAATAGTTTTGTAGAATGCGTATGTCGTCAAAACTATATATTCACAAACATTAAGAGTTGTTGATGTACTTTTGTTAAATATAACATAAGATGTTGTGGTATCCATTAGTGTAAAATATTTTTAACTGAAGATCAAATACAGTAATTGTATTCATATACGGTAAAGGAGTGCATCCGTAAAATATCATCAAAATCGGAGTTAAAATAACCGTTAAATTGTTGGATTTTGTTTATAACCGTTGAAAATTTTGGTCCGGTAACATCATCTATGAATGTGTATTTTTTTCAATTTTTGGCGTGTACGATCTCTAAGTATAAACAAACAAGTTTGACGGTTGGATCGGTGAAACTAGTATTGTAGAATGCGTAGCCCCATTAAAACAATATAGTCACTAAAATTTCCATGCTTTTCTGTTGTTAAGTTTATATTAAATTAAACTGTACTTGCGCGACGAATAAGATATTACTCGTCGCGCAATGGTTTTATGCGCGACGTAATAACTTATTTTTGTCGCATAATGTAATTAAGGGTTTCTGGCCCAGGTTTTAGGGTTTAGGGTTTATCTTTGCGCGACGTATTTACTAAGGGTTTTTCGTCGCGCAAGTCGCCCAAAATTTTTGGCGGTGTTAATCCCGCGTATTAAAAATGCTTTGCGCGACATTTGTTATATTTCGTCGCGCAAGTTCACGAACCTTTAATGAAAAAAACACGCAGTTCTGTTCGTCTTCAACCTCTCTCAGCCCCTTTGTCTCTCTCTCCTTCGAACCCTAAAATTATGTCACCCAGTCTCTAAATCCTTCGAACCCTCAAATCTCTCAGCCACTCTCTCTCTCGTTCATCCTCTGAGCCCCTCTATCTCTCTCTCCTTTGAACCCATTGATCTCTCACCCGGTCTCTCTCCTTCGCACCCCCAAATCTCTCACCCACTCTCTATCGCAACCTCTCAGCCCCTCATCCTTCTCAGCCGCTCTCTCCTCCGTCCCCACTCATCCCTCTCACCTCCGTCTCCACTCATCCCTCTCAGTCCCTCTATCCTCCATCCCCACTCATCCCTCTCAGTCCCTCTCTCGTCCGTCTCCTCCGTCCGCTCTCAGTCACTCGCTCCTCCATCAGACGACGCCCTTCGATCTCTCTCTCGCTCTCCACCGTCGAAACCCACACGGTAAAACTCCCGACTCTAGCCCCGTTATAATGCTTAGTCTGGTGGATTAATATATATGTTCTGCTGTTTGAATTTCTATATTTATTTTGTAAGTGTTTACATTGCTTAGTCTGGTGGTTGGTTAGGATTGCTCCGTTTCAATTTCCTTTTTGTATTGGATTTGCATTTGTGATTTGGGATTTTATTGGAACTGTTGAAATAGTGTTGGATTTGTGATTTTGTATTTTCTGTTTTGATTGGAGCACAATTTAGATTTGGTTTGGTTTCAGATTTCAAATTTGATTGGAGCACAATTTTCTGTTTTCTGTTTTTTGTATGTTGATTGCTTTTCATAATTTTCTGTTTTTTGTATTTTGATTGCTTTTCAGATTTAAAATATGTCCAACTAACCAATTTTGTAATTTTGCTTTGTTGAGATGAATATATGTTTCTGTTTGTAATTTTGCAACTAACCAACTAACCAATTTTGCAACTAACCAACTAACCAATTTTGTAATTTTGCTTCGTAACTTTCTGTTTTTTTATTTATTTATATATATATGTTTTTGTTTTGTTTGCAAACATCTGTTATTTTTAATATATATATGTTTCTGTTTTGTTTGCTTTAAAACAATGTGCATATGTTTCTTTTTTATTTATTTATTTATAAGAATACATGTTTTTGTGTATTTGTATGCTAAATATTGAATTTGTTGTTGATTAGTTGTTGAGGTTGTTTTTTTAAAAATAAAAAAACATTTTAGGCAAGGATGATTTAATTTTAAGACCTTATCAGTTGTGCAGATGTCGAACCTTATCAGATGTCGTCAGACGGTGACGAGTACTCATAGTTTGCCTCCCCCGATTGCGCCGTCAGCTGTCACTGCTCCAGCACAGTTGAACGAGATCCCAGTTGTTCCCAACGTCTCCCATGCACCGGTGTCATCAGAGTCCTCAGTTGCACAGCCTGTTAGTGCCAGGCGGCGTCATCGCCCTCCCCACTTGATGGACAACGCTTCGACCTCTTCTGCTGGTGCGTCGGGTTCTCAACCAGGTAAAGATTTCCTTTACCTACAGATAAACTGTACCATTATTTTTTTTTTTATAATTTGTTAATTATAGTTAATTTTATATATCTTTGTAGCCAAGAAGAACACCCGGGGACCTTGTCGCCAGTTGAATACGGCGAAGCTCACTCGGGTGACCAACACTCGTATCGACATCAGATACGACGAGCGTCATCGGGCTGCACCTACGGCGGACCAACATAGCTCATTGGCCCACGATGTTGGTTCAGTCATTCGGACCCATTGTCCGATGAAATGGAAGTCTTGGAAGGCCATGCCTAACGAGGTGCAGATGGAGGTGCGTGGACAGCTGTCGGTATGTATCCTACCTTTTAATTGTTTTGTTTTCCCTTCCAATTTTATATATTTCTAGTACTTAATGCATGTAATTAATTTATTGCAGATCAACTACAATTTAGAGAATCTCAACGACGATTTGTTCGGGTACATCAATAGACTGTTCGCGGATAGGTACAAGCAGTGGAAGAGCGACCTGCACCACCATTTTCAGGCATATGATGATCCGCAGGTCGCTCTTCGGGAGGGTTGCCCGAAGGAGCTTGAGGGGCGGGAGGATAGTTGGGAGTGGCTCTGTGGTCATTTTCAGGGGGCAGATTATGTGGTATTTTTTTTATACTAAGTTCAAAATTCTGTTTTAATTTCATTTTCAACTAAAATATTTTATTTTGTGTATAACAGAAGATGGCCAAAGCAAATAAGGGCAATAGGGCGAAGAAGACTCTTCTCCACCATTCAGGTGCCAGGCCCTTCTCCTATAGGATGGAGGCGCGGCGACAGGTAATAATAATATAATTTTTATTCACTTTTTAATGTATTTAATATTAATTTGTTTTTTTTGTACTAACATTTTTTTTTCTCTTGTTCAATTTAGGAGGGGTCTAAATTCCCTGAGATTGACGTCTTTGGCGACGTTTATGTTCGACCTGGGAATGAGTTGGCGGAGTCCATTCATGTAAGTAGTCTTTAATTATAATTATTCTCTTACACGTTCAAGTTTCAACTTTATTATATGAATGTTTTAATTAATATTTTATGTTATGTTAAATAGACGACCATGATTGAGAAGAGCCAGTTGGTTCTTCAGGAGTCCAGACTCTCGGGAGGCGGCCAGGGACATATTGTCGAGGGATGGGGAATGCCAGGCGACGGGAACCTAGATCCCGTTCATCGTCCCAGTCAAACAGTGCTATGACAGCAATGATGGCCCAATTTGAAGCCCGGATGTCCCAGATGGACCAGCTTCAAGCCCGGGTGGCCCAGATGGGCGAGCTTGAAGCAAAGGTGGCCCATATGGGCGAGCTTGAAGCAAAGGTGGCCCATATGGGCGAGCTTGAAGCAAAGGTGGCCCATATGGATTTGTTCTTACACTCCCTCGCCCAGTCCGGCATTCTCGTACCGTCTTTTGTTCCTCCATCCACCTCTGAGCCCATCCAACCCGAGCATGACCATCAAACCTCTGCCCCTGTCCACAATGTCCAGATCGGAGACCAAGTAGATTATCAAACAATGTTTGATTAGTTTTCTATTTTCTTCATGACATTTGAAACTTTTTTCTTGTATTTGACTCTATATTATGTTATAACAAAAACTTTCTCTTACTTTCAGTTTTTTTATTGTCATTTAATTTAATTATAAAAACAAATAAACCTAAAAAAAATTTCCCCCAAAAAATTTAAAAAAAAAAAAAAAAAAACTATTTTGCGCGACGAACACAACCGATGTCGTCACGCAAAGTATTTACAAGAAAATACAAAGTCGTATAACAAAAAAAAGGTAAAACAATATATTTAAGTTTGCGCGACGAAATCTGTCGTCCCGTAAAGGTTCGCGACGAATATAATATTGTCGCTCTTGTATTTGCGCGACAAACCTCTATTGTCGCTCTTGTATTTGCGCGACAACAATCTATTGTCGCACCATTTTTGTGCGACAATTTTTTTTCGTCCCGCAAAATAACTGCGCGACGTTTCTTATGCCGCCTCTCAAATGTCTGCGCGACGACGAAAAATCGTCGTACTGTTTTTTTTGCGACGCTTATTATTTTGTCGCGCAAAATTTTTGCGCGACGAATAGTAGCCGTCCCTCAACTGTTGGTGCAACGAAGTGTATTGCGCGACGAATTGACGATTAATTTGTCGCGCAAAGGCTTTCTTTACGATCTTCGCGCTACTGAGTTTGCGCGACGCGATTAGTGTCGCGCTTTTATTCGTGCGACTGATTTGTTCTTTGCGCGACAAATTTGTATTCGTCGCGCAAACAGAAAATTCTGGTAGTGTATGTAATTTTTTGATTTTCTTTTTTATAAAAAAATATCACCATCTAGCTTTATTAAGCCAAAATAATTGTTTGATGAACTCCAAGATTGAGATCCTTACAACAAAACTCCAAGAGACCGTTTGGGAGTAATTCTGGCCCTCCTAGAATCACTTTAGGGGATAAGCATCTCTCATGTACTTCTCCATAAAATCACTTAAAAACCACTTAAAGTGATTATTTGCTTATCCAGAACCACTCCCATACGAGCCCTAAGTTAATTAAGAGATACATTATGTTTAATTTAGAAGTTCTGTCACCAAGCTTCAAATTTGTAGTGAGGTATAGTAGAACCAGGAGCAAGCCACTTAGAGAAATAAAAATGGCAAAGATATTTTCCCATGTATAGTTACTCGTCTCGAGGTTTTGCTCGAGAGAACTGCAGAATCGAAACAGAGGAAATATATAAAATGTATTGCAAGTAATAAATTCAATGTGCTGCAAGTAATAAAATATTCTAGGACCTCTCGTCTATAAAATACCATTTATACATATGTGTGTGTGATGTTAGGCAACGTAAAAGAGTAACGTTAGGAAGACCACATATTTTAAATTTAGACAGTTGTAAATTTGATCCTTCTAAAAAAATACAATAATGCAAAATTATGTTCAAACCTTAGATTTCGCAAGCCCCACCAGAAACAATGAAAGAATTTTTTTGGTAAATTTGTTGACTCCAACACACCAGACTGAACAGCCTCAACAAACATGCCAAAATCGAAGGGTGTTGCATTGGTATTGTGTGGATTTATAGAGCATAAGTCATCCAGAAATGTGATGTTTCTGATTGTACGACCATTGCAGTAGAAGGTAGTAGGTTCACATCCATTGTTGTTTCAACAAGCATTTTGCCAGCAAGCCGTCTCCCGCTGGATAGCTAAAAAGTACCAGAAAGCTCTAAATACCTAAGAACATCAGCAAGTTAATAAGTTAGCGAACAAACTTTTGAGAAAAGCTTCTACAAAGCATATATAATTCATAGGAAATTAAATGATGTTTATTTTGTTCATAAATTGGTGACAAGGTTGATTAATTTGAGAACTTGGTTTCCAGCCAAGATATCCAACCAAAACTTGGAAACTAAATGGAGCATCACTTGAGATAAATTAATATATGAAGATTGAAACTTACATGATTAGCAAGGACGTACAAAAAGAAACTGAATGCGCCTTTAAATAAAATCCATATTGCAGTCTCTCTAGCAGGAGTCTTGTTGAGTTTTGTACACAATAAGTAGATGCGAAGAACTCGCGGTACATATTGCAACAGAGCAAGAAAAGACAAAAACTTCATCGTATTCAAAGAACTAGAGCCCATGAAGATAAGGATCACTACCTGGACACAATACAATGGATTAAGCCAACAGTTAATTTACCTTATATTCACATATCCGAATTTCAAATACAAAAAATTTAGTTTTAAAAGAAAGATTGGTAAACCAATTTACTCATACCTGTGGAATGGGAAGAACAGCTAAAAAGTCAATTAAGATGTGTGATGAGATCCTCCAAATCCTATTAGCCATTGCCAAAGCATCTTCAACTAATATGGCTCCTTTTGTCGAAACTATGGTATGGAGATATGATCTCCCCATGCCCCTAAATGTTGGAACTTTAGGTTCGATATAAATTTGAATAACAATGTTCACTACGTAAAATAGATCCATTGTCGATCGTAGTGAAATAACTGCTACCTTCTAACTGTTGTCCAACCCAATGCACTTCGTATTCTTATTGACGAAAGGAATATAAAAGAATAAAGGATCTATTAAGACCCCAAATACACATGATGCCAAAAATGCCCTCTTTACTATTTTTGGCCATTCTCTACTTGATCTATGACCTTCATTTACAGTGGTAGATTCCTCAACTGCCCAAAGAGATTTTGAGGTACTACAAAACACATCATAAACAACATATCAAAATCAAATATAGATAAATAAAACCATGGATCCATGCCTTCTTTCGTTTTTATTACCTTCGTAGTGGCAATTCTCTTGGTGCAGTATGTTCTACAATGCTGAAAAAGATATAACAAACAAATGTTGATGCACAAAATTGGATCAAAAAGGGGGAAAAATAAACGATATAGTCCACTCATTATAACACGTGTATACGCTTATTGGATCAACAAAATTAAGGCAGTAATTATAACACGTGTACGGTGTACACCCATATTTGATCAACAAGATTAAGGCAGTAATTAGTACAAAGAAAAGAACTAGTATCTGCCTTGTCTAGTGTGAAATTGGGCCTTTATTGTGAGCCCTTTTTTTTTTATCCAACCCAAAAAGAAAGAAGAAACTTCAAGAGAGTCATTGAATAAGAAGACAATCAGATCATATCCAACAGCCACATCAACTGATAAAAATAAAATAAAATAAAATAGATAATTTTTTTTTTAAAAGAATCAATTAACAATTAAAAAATTAAAAACCCAGCAAATTAAAAATAAATTTTTGAAAACTCTCTCTCCTCTCTCTGCAACTAACGACACAGGGTGGGTGGGGTGGGGTTCTACGGTCGAGGAAGAGAGAGAAAGGGAATAGAGATAGAGGAGGAGCTGGGATTTGGGCAGGGGTTGGGGGATGGTCTCGGGTGAGGCTGGGGGTGGGGGTGGGGGTGGGGGTGGGGGTGGGCTTTCCTCGCTGTGCGGTTTGGTTGTTTGGGGTTGTATCTGGAGATGGGGTTGCGCCTGGGTTCATCCGAAGAGAGAGAGACGGTGAGGAGATGGTGGTGTGCATGGAGGAGAAGTGTGGAGGCAGCTAGATAATGGTTTTTTATTTTTAAGTTTATTTATTTATTTACTTACTTATATTTAAAAATGTTTGTTTTAAAAAATTTATTATTTATTTCTTCATTAGTCAACATGACACAAATTCAGTGGGTCAAAGTCACGTCATCAATTCCATGCTCATTGACTGCCACATCATGAATTAACGGAGAACATGACGGAAATATTATCAAAAGTATGAAACTGATGGCAAAAGTAAGAAATACAATTTTATTTCTTTAAATTGAAAAAAAAGATGAGAAATTAAGAAATAATATAATTAGAAGAGTAGAAGACACTAACTTCACAGCTGTCTGTCTCTTGGGGTATCTCCATAATTGTTGAAGCATTAATAACCGCTCTTGCAATATAGAGAATCGAAAACTTAATTAATTATACAATAATAATAAATATATATTCTATATAATTTTAATCTAGATTCTAGTCTGTGTAAAATGTGAGCGGATATATGTTTCTGAATATCTGAGGCTCAGGGCAAAAATCTAAAGTGTGCCGTATAAATAATAACTAAAATTATAATTTTTTATCAACTAATTAATTTTATTAAAATTATAGCATTCATTGTTTTACAAAATGAATGAGCCTTCCCATCTGTTATTGTTTGATGATAATAATTTGAGGAAAAATGTCATGAAACTTAGAGAATAAATAGACAAAGAGAAAGGACTTACAGCTTTATTTCTGCCATGGAGAGGAAAGGATAGGGAAAGAGAGAGGCTGCGATGTGACTCTCTGAGTGAGGGATTAGGTAGGTATATAAGAAAATTGAGACCAGAAGAATCTAAAACCTAGTATGGTCTGGTTTTGTTTTTTATTTTTTATTTTCGGGGCTAGGATTTAAAAACAACATATTTGCTAGGATATATGTGTTAGCACGAGCTTTTGAGAAGGGAGGATTAAACAAATATGCACGCCTAGTTATTTTTTATTTTCTTTTGTGGACTTTTAGTTTTTTATTTGTTTCGTTCTATACGTATATATGGCTTAACTTGAATTTATTTTTTTTGGGTGCCCCTTTTAAGTATGGGCCCCAGTGGCCCCGGCTACAAGGGAAAATTTATGCATAAACAAAACAAAATATATAGGTCTATTCTTTAATGGGGACTTCTTTTTGAGAACCTTTATGTGAGAGCACCGTTGAATTTAATCTAACGGCTCAGAAAAAGCAATTCTAAGTGAATCTGTTGTACTCTGTTGTACTAGAATCTGACCCTCAATTTGTTCTCTCTCCTCTCTCCTCCAAAACTTTTTCGGAAAATGTTTCTTTCCTGCGCGGGCGCCATTTTTTTCCCGCATTGCTGTCTTTGCCCTTGAACGTTGATATTTTAGCCCCAAAATTATATTAAAAAACTTAAAGCAATCAGCTTTACCTTTCCAGATGACTTTTCAATCTCCATGAACTACATCCCTCTTTTCTCATCTATTTTTCCATGTACCCATATCGAGAGACGGATCAATAGACTGGCTTCCTTGCTTTAATTTCTATATAAAGCATCACTCTTCTCCTCTTCTGAAATTTTTTCGTGAAAACTATCATGACTGGCTACCAATCTGGATTTAGCTTTCCCTTCGGGAAAGTTTTGGGTGTGCGGGTATGTGAAAAATTTGGGGTTGTATGTGTTTGTTTGTGTGTATTAGGATATGATCTTGCGGTTTTTTTTTTTAATTTTTAAAATTCCATGTCTCTGCTTGTTGTCTACTCTTTGTACCAATATTTCTGATTTATGGGCTATAGAAAAGCATAGAATGGATTGAACAACTCGGCTATGTTATTATGTGTTTGTTTGATGATTAACACAAGTGAGCTCTTCTCTTTATTTTCTCTGGTTCTTGTCTCTTGCTGAGGTTATCTCCTTCCTTCCTTGCTCTGGTTAAGAAATTTGGTACAGTCCTCTTCCTTTTCTTTATTTGAACATTTAAAAATATGGTATTCTGAATATATCTCATGCAAAGACATTAATTTTGGCGAAATGGGTATTGGGTGTGCGGGAATGTGGAAAATTTGGGATTATAGATGTAGACTTGAGAGGTTTTTTCACATATTTTCCATCTCATAGCCTTATGCATACTGGTCATTGTTTCTCTGGTTTAATGAGAATACTCATTATATTGTTAATATTTTGTCGATTTGTGTCATTTATTGCTTCCATATGGGGGTGCATACGGGACATATTTTTTTGGTTTTTTCTTTCTGCAGAGGGATGTTGCAAAATTGGAATTTTAGCAGCTTGGTTTTATTTTTCTGTGTTCATTTAATTTGTGCAGGCCCTTTTTGCTTGCCTTGTGTTCAGAATCACAATGTTGCAACATCACTTGTTTGCCACAAAAATATGTTTTGTAAACGCTTCAAAAGGATTCACTACAGCTTCAACATCGCTTTACTAAAGCTTTTTAAATTTTATTTTATTTTTACTAAGAAGTCTTAATTACTATTTATGAAAATTTGAGTTTGGGAAATTTGAAGTAATAATTGGAGGAAGTGAATCATTTATATCCATTCTACGAATATCACGCTGTCAAAACAAGTTTTATAAAAGTGTCTGAACGAATTCACTAGAGCGTCATTGGTCATCATTTTGACTTTTGTCAAAATATGTTTCATAAAAGCATCACAAAGATTTCATTAGGGCTTCAATACTTATTCAAATTTGAGAAATTGAATTAGAAAATTTGTACAAAACAATGCAGGCAATGCAAAAGTCCACTACAGAACCAAAATATTATCAGAACTTTAGATTCTACGAAAGGGAAGGAAATCACACTGAAATGGAAAAACTTCCAACTTTTAAGGCAACGAAATATGCTGAAAGAGTTGTGAGCATTGAAACAGATGATGTAATATAATCAGTCAACGTTGTCATCTCTGCCAAACCAAAAGGCAAGCTAAAAACCTTGCACCTGACCATCGTACCACCACCACGCATCTATCCGATTATTTATTTGTTTTGACATCAAAATTGATTTAAAGCTTAAAATATGAAGTAAATGTCACAAGGAGTTCGTATGAATTTTTTGTGAATTTTTATGATTATCTAGTAAATACGTCATTTTGTTGGTCAAAAAAGACTGATTATCTACCCAATTTCCAAGTGCTAAAAAGGCTTTTAATAAGGCTTACCTGTAGCAATTGCAATTAGTTCGTGAAATAGCTCGCCAATATTTGTGATTATTTTTTCAACACCGAAAAGTGAAAGGGGAATTTTGATTTGGCGGGTGTTAATCTTAGTCTTCGCGCGCGGTTTTTGGGGTTTGGCCATAGGAGATGTTGGGACACGTGGAGGACAGAGAGCGAATCTTGGTTGTACGTGCGTTGTTAAACACCTTGCCTGAAAGTAATTAACTTGTGCTAACTCAAATTATTATTTTTAATTTGTGGGATATCATCAGACAAAAACAACAAATTTCTTAGGGACGGTGTAAGGTGGGACCCTTCAAATTTCTCTGGTCTCATTCTCATTTTATTTATTTATAAACTTTTAATAGTTTCATTTTACTGTGGTGTTACTAGCATAGAAGACTAGTATCACAAATTATATATTGCCCAATCATGACCATTGATTAGAATAAAACTATATGTAAATGGCATCCAATAACATAATGTACAGTAAAAAGGTTACAATTTATCTCTACATTTGATGTCATACTCTCTAATTTCCATATAAAAAAATAATATTAATATTGATTGAAATATATAACTCATAAAAAAAATACATCAATTAAGTAATACAAATTTGCATATGTCATTGCACTCGAGTTCAAACCCCCTCTATATACATTAGTGTAGTTTAAGTGAAAATGACTTGATACATGTAAGGAACCAAACGATGTCTTTCTACCGTCCTTCAAGGGGACCGGATGAGTCATAATAGTCATCAACTGGAGATGAGAGGGTTTGGGTTGCCCTCCTTGCTGGAGTTGAGAGGGTTCGGTTCATAGCCCTCCTTGTATTGCGGCGGCGCCAGTTGGTTTGAATAAGATTTGCATAGAGATGTATCGGCATCCGACCATCCGTGCTAAAATGCCTCCAGAATTTAGACGCTATAATCTTCAAGTCATTGGCCATGAGTGCAAATGCTTCCACTTTTGTGAGGGACTTCACAAATCTTGTGGAGATGGGTAAGTCTGAAAGCGGGGAGAATGTTGATGCCCAGGTTAGAAGTTCTTCTCCATAGAAATCACCTTTGGCAAGACACTTGGTGGTTGAAGAACCTCCACTACTTGTTCCAGCACCATTGTTAGTTGTGTAGGTCAACAAAATGCCTTGAGTGATGAAGAGCATTTTAACAAGTGGTTCACCCTCTCCAATTATATAGTTGTCTTCTGTATAGCTCACTGGCTTGAGATTGTCAAAGATTTCTTTCAACACTTGATCGTCCATAACTCGAAGCATTGGCACCTAATTTCAGATGTTAATTAAAAAACTTAAACGGTACGACACGTTAAACGAAGAAAAACTAAACTATGAATTATAAAATTAATAAGAAAGGAGACAACTATTTTGGAATTCCAATACTCCCTTTACTAATTAAAATAACGAAAAATTGAACGCTTTGGAGATGAGGGGAACTTACTTTCTTCATTGTAGGCCAGCAGAGATGTCGCTTAATAAATCTCTTTTGTTCCAAGGGAAGAATAGAGAGGATATTTCCCACATGAACATCTTTGTTTTGTTCAAGTTGTTTGTGCACCTTTTGCATGATCGGCGCCTTCATATTCTTAGGGATGTCATTTTCAGATAACCAGAATTGTACCTCTAGATCTTTCATTTTCAGCTGCCGTATAATTCTCATCTTGGCTGATGTTCTAGTTACCAACTCCATACATATCTGTTATACGACAATCATGAGTTCTTTTAACCCTAATTTCCATGTCAACACCATCTAGCTTTGCCAATGCCATTTTGTCAAACGACATCTATTCTCTATGTAATTTTTTTAATTTTTTATATATAAAAAATATCACCATCTAGCTTTATTAAGCCAAAATAATTGTTTGACTACTCCAAGATTGAGATCCTTACAACAAAACTCCAATACTAAGTTAATTGAGAGAGACATTATGTACTTTTTTTATTTATCGAAAAGAAGTTATGTAATGAATGTTTTAATTTTGAAGTTCTGGTCAACAGGGTCTAGTCCAATGGAAGAGAGTCTTGATTTGCATATTAGAGGTCTTTCGAACCCCCGTTGCATCTTAGTTGTTTGTGTGTGAAAAATCCTTCTCCCCTCCCCTGTAGTTTAGACTATTGCTTGTACTAAAAAAAATATTTAAAAAAAGTTCTGTTTTTGGAAACGAAGAGTTAATTATTTTGTATCATCCAAGAAAGGAATGCATAATCAAACTTTATGGCCGTGATATACAATAGGATATGGGTTTTCATGTTGAGGAGCTTTAAGCTTAAAAGGGGAGATAAAATTATATGTAGACTTAGCACCAACCTTCAAATTTGTAGTGAGGTATAGTAGAACCAGGAGCAAGCCACTTAGAGAAATAAAAATGGCAAAGATGTTTTCCCATGTATAGTTACTCGTCTGAAGGTTTTGCCCGAGAGAACTGCAGAATTGAAACAGAGGAAATATATAAAACATAATATCTTAATTAGCACTTAAATTCAATGTAAATTTGTTCCTTTTAAAAGATAATTTATATAGCCAAGGAATGCAAAATTATGTTCAAACCTTAGATTTCGCAAGCCCCACCAGAAACAATGAAAGAATTTTTTCGGTAAATTTGTTGACTCCAACACACCAGACTGAACAGCCTCAACAAACATACCAAAATCGAAGGATGTTGCATTAGCATTGTGTGGATTTATAGAGCATAAGTCGTCCAAAAATGTGACGTTTCTGCTTGTACCACCATTGCAGTAAAAGGTAGTAGGTTCACATTCATTGTTGTTTCGACAAGCATTTTGCCAGCAAGCCGTCTCCCGTTGGATAGCTAAAAAGTACCAAAAAGCTCCAAATACCTAAAAACATAAAGAAGTAAATTAGTAATCGAACTTTTGAGAAAAAGTCATATGAAAATAATGTTTCTTGTTCATAAATGGCTGACAGGGTTGATTAATTTGAGAACTTGGTTTCCAGCCAAGAAATCCAATCAAAACTTGGTAACTAAATGGAGCATCACTTGAGATAAATTAATATATGAAGATTGAGACTTACATGACTAGCAAGGATGTACAAAAAGAAACTGAATGCACCTTTAAATAAAATCCATATCTCAGTCTCTCTAGCAGGAGTCTTGTTGAGTTTTGTACATAATATGTAGATGCGAAGAACCCGGGGTACATATTGCAACAGAGCAAGAAAAGCCAAAAACTTCCTCGTATTCAAAGAACTATAGTCCATGAAAATAAGGATTACTGCCTACAATGGATTAAGCCAACAGTTAATTTACCTTATATTCACATATCCGAATTTCAAATACAAAAAATTTAGTTGAAAAACAAAGATTGGTCATAAAACAATTTACTCATACCTGTGGAATGGGAAGAACAGCTAAAAAGTCAATTAAGATGCGTGATGAGATCCTCCAAATCCTGTTAGCCATTGCCAAAGCATCTTCAACTAATATGGTTCCTTTTGTCAAAACTATGGTATGGAGATATGATCTCCCCATGACCCTAAATGTTGGAACTTTAGGTTCGATATAAATTTGAATAACAATGTTCACTACATAAAATAGATCCGTTGTCGATCGTAGTGAAATAACAGCTCCTTTCAAACTTTTGTCCAACCCGATGCATTTCGTATCCTTGTTGATGATAGGAATATAAAAGAATAAAGGATCTATTAAGACCCCAAATACACATGATGCTAAAAATGCCCTCTTCCACTTTGGAAGAAATGGCCGACCTCGATAAAAAATGCTCTTTACTATTTTTGGCCATTCTCTACTTGAACTATGACCTTCATTTACAGTGGCAGATTCATCGACTGCCCAACTGAAAACACATTGTAAACAACATATCAAAATCAGGTACTACAAATATACCCTAATTAAATTTTCTATGATATAAGGCTCATTATGGATCCATGCGTTCTTTTGTTTTTATTACCTTCGTAGTGACAATTCTCCTGGTGCAGTATATTCTACAATGCTGAAAAAGATATAACAAACAAATGTTGATACTCAAAATTGGATCAAGAAGGAAAACTAAACGATACCATTCCCCCATGTTATAACACGTGTACAACCATATTGGATCAACAAGATTAAGGCAGTAATTTGTCTAGTGTGAGAGAGCCTTTACATAGGCAAGAGAAATTGGGCCTTACTATGGACCTTTTTTTTATCCAACCAAAAAAGAAAGAAGAAACTTCAAGAGATGCATTGAACAAGAAGACAATCAGATCATATATAATATTGGCGTGTAAAATAGGATCAGATTGAAATAAAAATAACATGGGATCAGATTGTTTCAATACAATTTTATTTCTTTAAATTTTTTATAAAAAAAAAAAAAGAGATGAGAAATTAAGAAATAATATAATTAGAAGAGTAGAAGAAACTAACTTCACAGCTGTCTCTTGGGATATCTCCATAATTGTTGAACCATTAATAGCTCCTACTGCAATATAGATAATCGAAAACTTAATTAATTATACAATAAAAATATATATATTATATATAATTTTAATCTAGATTCTAGTATGTGTAAAATGTGGGCGGATATGTGCTTCAGAATACCTGATCATCAGTTTAATATTTTGCAGAATGAGTGCTTCGACAGAGAGGGAACTGAAGGTGGACACAAAGAGATGGGAAAATTCATGCATAAACAAAACCAAATATATATATATATATATATATATATATATAGCTAGTCTACAAGGGAAGACCTTAGGAGGGCTAGCTAGCCATGTTCCTCAACTTTACTAGGAAACTTCATAGTATAGTTCGTGAATTCTCTATTTAAAACTCTTCAACTTATTATCTGTCTGTGAATTGGTTGTCAAGTTCGGCAATCACGCTGGCCTCCACCGCATTTGAGAAATGTGAAGAAATGTCCATTAGTGCGGGGACGTCGGAGAATGTAAAGCACATGCAGAATGCGAAGAAATATCCACATTAAAAAGTTGAGTTTTTTTTCAAAAGCTTATAAGGACTTGAATTGTTATATGGGTTTTTCTTCACATTCTCACATCCTTAATATCAAAATGGAATTAAAAACGGAATTACGAATCTCACAAATAGCACAAATGAGTGAGTACTTGGAGAGGGGGAGAAGAAAGCAAGGTCTGATTAAAATTATTATTTGTTGGAAGGGGTCCATGGGCGCATTGAGTAAAAAGAAAATTCATCCAGACCATAGTCAACAACTGATATAAGAGGGGTAGCTATGCTATGTTCCTTTTATTTTCTAGGAATCTTCGTAGTATATAGTTCACGAATTCTCTTTTTTCCTTTAAATTCCTAGGAAACTTCATATTGTCGGTGAGTATTCTTCCCACCTCGGAATTGGATACGTCTCTCTTCATGATCAATGCGTAATCATGTGAGAAGATAATTCCCTTTTTTTTGGGCATCACTGAAGCTCACAAGGAAGCCCACAATGGATGACTCAAGCTATTATATAGACCATAGATGTGACCTTCATCATATTAGCCACATCTATGGTCCATATATGACACTGTCACTGTAGAATTTGTGACCTAAGTTGTTATTTCACTCTCATTTCACTCTCCCAAGCCTATGTACAATGTAACAACCGTATAATTAAAACAACTGTACAATTCAAAAACGATTAAGGGGAGGGGAGACTACCCCATCTCAAGGTCAAAGCATACCAAGGAATGTAAGTACTAGTCGAAATCATTTGTCAATATTATATCTTTGTAACAGCCCTTGAAGTCAAATTCTACTTCACTCATTCGTCCAAAAACATTTTGTAAATTGAATTTAATATTGGAATAAAAAGATTTTGCAAGTGCTATTCCTTTTCACAAAGGTGATATTATTGCATAATTATGATTAAAAATTTGCGAGTGCCACAAAATACTTGTTTATCCAATGGAATGCATGGATCATGATCATATTATTTATAATTAAAAAACGATTTTCTCAGCATATCATATATAAGTTGTTTTACCAGAGCAAACAATAAAAACATGAATGTTTATTATGAGATGTTGGAGAAAGCTAAACAAAATTTTATATGAACGTTTGCTATTTGCTCTAATTCTAGTCTTTTTCTAGTTATTTTGCCGGAGAAGCAACAACTCTAATCCTTTTTTCAAGGAATTCTTTTATTCATCTTGTCAGTAGTTCATCAACTCATATACGTCAATTATGACCGAGATGCAGCAGAAGGTTAATAGATAACACTGCCAACCTTCAATATTTTTATCTAATTATGTTGTATGAAATCAAGAATAATATATTGATATCCCAATTGTTGCATGTTTCTCTCTTAAATCTTGTTCTTCCTCGTATAAGATTGTGTTGTAGTAAAATGAAACAAATTTTATGCAAAATGAATGAGATTTATGATTTGAAAAGTTTACTCCTCCCAAAGTATGCACCAAATTGAAACAGGTTTTTAGAATATTGATAATCTAAAGAGGCTTTCTTTGGATCCGGATCCTCTGCTCTGATTTTCTCTGCCATGATCTACTTTACTTTTGTTCTTCATATGCCACCTCATTAAAATTTAGGCAAAAAGTCACTTTTGGTCCCTGTAATTTGCCACTTTTACCACTTTGGTCCCTGTAGTTTCAATTTGATCAATTTTGTCCCTGTGGTTTCAATTTGAAGCAATTCAAGGACAATCCTCAATTTCTTTTAACTTCTGTTAGTTGTGGAGGGGTAATTCGGTCAAACAAATTATTAAAAAAAATTCATTAATTTTAAAAATAAAAATTAAAGACAAATAAATATATAAAAAATCTCAAATTGAAAAAATAAAATAAAATAATAATAATAAAACCAGCCAAACCCAATTCCACCAAACTCCCCACGCACCAAAAATTCAAAACAAAAAAACAAGAACAAGAACAAATATATCTTCAAAAGTAAAATAAAATAAAAATTCTAAAAAGTATAAACAAGAACAATCAAACCAAACCCAGAAAACACCATCCCCATCTCATCTTCCCCAACTCCCATACCCACCACATAGAATTCCTGGAAACATAAAGGCAGTCTTTAAGGTATTCCTCTTCCACTCTGTACCCCTGAACATTTTGTACAACCATGAAAACCCACAAGCGAACCATGGCAGTCATGAGACCTCGGTTGGAAGGAGACAAAAAGCCTAGCAATGCAAATATCATGGTTACGAGTGTCATTCCAAAGATCTGAACCCCCGTCCCAACGTAAACGCAAAGCAAGAAAAAATTTATTGGTGCCCTAAAAACATCTCCATTAACAAGCTTCTATCTAGTTTCTTCTCGAGCCTCCTCTTGGGTGTCCAATTCTTTTGACCAAGGTGGGAGGAACTCACAAGAGTCTCTTCCACTCACCCATGGTGACGTCGTCCTCCTCTTTCTCGTTAGAGCCCGAGCCATGACAGATGTGGGTCGAGTTTCTCCCATAGCTCTATCGATAGGTTGGTTGGATTGCGACCTGGTCGGCCTCGCCTCCATTAGCTTGTCAGATCTGGTGAAGCGACAGAGAGGAGCGAGGGGTGGATCTGCTTGCGTCGTGTCGGGGATGAGTGCGGGGAGGTGGTAGGTGGTGGGTATGGGGGGAGGTTGGGGGAGATGAGATGGGGATGGCATTTTCTGGGTTTGGTTTGATTGTTCTTGTTTTTTTTATTTAACTTATTTGAATTTTTTGTTATTTTATTCTTTAAGATATATTTGTTCTATTCTATTTTTTTTAAATAAAAAAAATTTTGGTGCGCCGGGCGTTGGGTTGGGTTTGGTGGCTGGTTTGTTTTTGTTTTTTGTTTTTTTCAATTTGAGATTTTTTATTTATTTATTTTTAAAATGAATGAAATTTTTTAATAATTTGTTTGACTGAATTACCCCTCCATAACTAACAGAAGTTAAAAAAATTTGACAGAAATTGAAAATTGTCCTTGAATTGCTTCAAATTGAAACCACAGGGACAAAATTGACCAAATTGAAACAACAGGGACCAAAGTGGTAAAAGTGACAAACTACAGGGACCAAAAATGACTTTTTGCCTAAAATTTAATCTAAGGGACTTAAAAATTGACACATCATCCTTCAAACAAAAACCCAATTTACTCTCCTACTTAAAAAAGAAAAAGAAAAACCCTAATCCAACTAACGGCAAAGTTAACGTCCTGTTTTTTTTCTTCTTCTTCCTGTCTCACACCCTCCACGTCCTGTCCTTTTTTTTCCCCTTCTTCTTGACTATGCCCCAAAATCTCATCTCTCACCAACGTCACAAAACATATTAACAATTATCAAATATTGAACTTCTTGGCTTTACCCAGAAATGAAAAACAAGAATTTATTCTTCTTTTTCTTGCTTCTCAGGAAGCTTTCTAAACATATTGAATTTTTACGGTTAAAAATGAATAAGTGTATCAACTATGTGAAAAATTACAAAAGGCATTAGATTTGGAAGCCTCATCACAAATTTGGCTGCTGGAATTCAGAGAAGGATGCCACTTCGCCATAAAGCCCAAAAACACAAAAATCCCACCACCTAGAATAATAGTAATACAAATGTACAAAAACACTCTCTCTTAAAACGTGATTTTTCTTTTGATAGGGGAAAAAGAAGGGATTGTGATTGCAAAGGTTTTGGAGAAATGAAAGCTTGTTGTGAGAGATAAGATTTTGGGGCAGAGACATGAAGAAGGAAAAAAACATAAGAACAGGAAGTGAGACAAGGATTGAGTAAAAAAAAAGACGTGAGATAGGAAGAAGGAAGAGAAGAAAGAGGACGTGATGTTAACTTTGCCTTTAGTTGGATTAGGAGTTTTATTTTTTTATAATTGGGAGTAAATTGGGCTTTTGTTTGAAGGATGATGTGTCAATTTTTAAGTCCCTTACGGTGCGTTTGGATGAGTGAAATAAACTTGGGAATTTGACAAAAGTTGAAATTTCTAAATTGATGTGAACCAATTCCCATGTTTGGATTAAAAAAAAACATAGAAATTTAGAAATTCCGTGTGGGAAAAAACATGGAATCTGGAGATCATAAATCCCAACTTTAAATTCCATCTAAAAGTCGTCATTTCTAAAATCCCAAGAGAGATTGAGTTTTTAAAAAGATAACTTTACAAATAAAGGTTAAATTCCGTGTTTTAAATCCGTCACCCATACAAGAAACTTTACAAATTCTAGAACATTAATTTCCATCATTTTAAATTCCGTCATTTATGAAATCCATTGTATTTTTAAATTTCCTCATCCAAACACACTGTTAGATTAAATTTTAATGAGGTGGCATATGGAGAACAAAAATAAAGCAGATCATGGCAAAGAAAATTAGATCAGAGGATCCGGATCCGCTTTGTTTTTATTGTGTAAGCTAATAGGTTCATTAATGTAAGGATTGTTGGAAAAAAAAAAAAACAAAAAAAGAGAGAGAGAGAGAGAGCAAAAAACTCATGCAGACCGACCCTACACTTTTCCCAAGCCTAACTCTAAATAACCTATCTTTCCTAGGCCCAATGACCTCCTTTTGCATGAAATTAGGCAATTTGTGAATTTTTAAGTCCAAAAAATAATATTTTAATTGGGTTCTATTAAAAATAAAATCTGGTCCAAAACCGAAAAATAGAAAACTTAACCGGCTTATGGGCGAACTGGACCGCACTGAATCAGATAATTTTTTTTGTTAAAATCACACTAAAGTGCCTGTTTGGCATTGTGTTTTCAGTGCCAAAATCACTTATTTGCAAATTTTTATCTTTCCATCCCCTTTGGTAAAAGTCGAGAAATTTGATTTTCTTAGGAAACCGTTCCCACCCAACGCGATTTTTTTTTTTTTTTGGTCAACCATGAATTAGATTCCAAGCCAAAAGGCAACCGCAAGGAAATACATACCCAACGCGATTTGACGAAGCAACTCAAGGGTTGATTTCAATTTCCGCTTTCACGGAAAGCGAATAACGAGCCGGTGGAGGTTTAATGAAGTTTTCTGAAATGCCCATAATATCCTCATTAATTTTCTTAATTTACATTATCTATCCTTCATCTTCTTCTTAGACGTCAGACCTGTACGCTTCGACTATTACACAAGCTTACTGCTCTCTTCTCATTTCAAATTGAAATCTTCTAATGATTTGACAGAGGAAGAGAGGCAAACAACCCAGGCCATTGCTTCAAATATTAGACCGGTTTATGCTAAAATATGAATATGGGTTTAAATATGTTAGGTTCTTGTTTTATTCTTCTCCATAAGGAGGTATATATAAGAGTTTACATGAGTGCTTTATAAGGAATTAGATACAGTAAAGGATTAGAAAAGTATCTCCTAATTATACAATGATTTGACTACTATATAAAATAGGAAAGTAAATCCCTTAATTAATCAAGGAAATAAATCTATAAAATAGGAAAGTAAATCCCTTAATTAATCAAGGAAATAAATCTCCTTGATTAATTAGGAGACTCACTTCAACACTCCTCCTCAAGTTGGTGCATATACGTCACAAATGCCCAACTTGGTAAGTGAGTCATGAAATTCGTAGCACCCAAGTCGATAATCCATGCAATTCAGGCAGAGTCTTTGGCGACCGGTCATTTGCTTCGGGCGACCGGTCGTTTGCTTCGGACGACCGGTCGTTTTGAGTCTGCAATAAGAGAAGTAAAAAGTGATATGAGAATGTGAGGGATTTTGATTGGAGGAATTTAATTTGAGGAATTTGATGTATGAATTTGATGTAGGAATTGGATTTGAGAGGTATGCGTATAAGATTTGAGGAATTTGATTTGAGTATGAGAAATTTGAGATAAGGCATTTGAGGACTTTAGATTTGAGGGATTTGGATTTAGGTTTGTGGTTCAAGAAAATTCGATACGATATGAGGAATACGATATGAGGAATGTAAAGAACACAGAAACCCTGTGAACACGGCTAAGAACACAGAAACCCTGTGAATTCGGTTAAAGGACACAGAAACCCTGTGAACACGGCTAAAGGACACAGAAACCCTGTGAACACGGCTAAGAACACAGAAACCCTGTGAACACGGCTAAGAACACAGAAACCCTGTGAACACGGCTAAAGGACTCATAAACCCTGTGAACACGGCTAAAGGACACAGAAACCCTATGAACACGGCTAAGAACACAGAAACCCTGTGAACACGGCTTAAGAACATAGAAACTTCTCTTTAATTCTCTTCTCCCCCTGAAGAGAAGGGTATGTCAGAGTCAAGAAAGAGGCAAAATCTCCATGAGAAAGAGAAACAGATCCTTTTTCACTCCCCCTTCCCCCCTCCCTTGAAGAGGAGGGGAGGAGAAATTTTGATATGAGAATTTAGAGACAACCGAGGATCGATTGCTCTGATACCATGCTAAAATATGAATATGGGTTTAAATATGTTAGGTTCTTGTTTTATTCTTCTCCATAAGGAGGTATATATAAGAGTTTACATGAGTGCTTTATAAGGAATTAGATACAGTAAAGGATTAGAAAAGTATCTCCTAATTATACAATGATTTGACTACTATATAAAATAGGAAAGTAAATCCCTTAATTAATCAAGGAAATAAATCTATAAAATAGGAAAGTAAATCCCTTAATTAATCAAGGAAATAAATCTCCTTGATTAATTAGGAGACTCACTTCAACACTCCTCCTCAAGTTGGTGCATATACGTCACAAATGCCCAACTTGGTAAGTGAGTCATGAAATTCGTAGCACCCAAGTCGATAATCCATGCAATTCAGGCAGAGTCTTTGGCGACCGGTCATTTGCTTCGGGCGACCGGTCGTTTGCTTCGGACGACCGGTCGTTTTGAGTCTGCAATAAGAGAAGTAAAAAGTGATATGAGAATGTGAGGGATTTTGATTGGAGGAATTTAATTTGAGGAATTTGATGTATGAATTTGATGTAGGAATTGGATTTGAGAGGTATGCGTATAAGATTTGAGGAATTTGATTTGAGTATGAGAAATTTGAGATAACGCATTTGAGGACTTTAGATTTGAGGGATTTGGATTTAGGTTTGTGGTTCAAGAAAATTCGATACGATATGAGGAATACGATATGAGGAATGTAAAGAACACAGAAACCCTGTGAACACGGCTAAGAACACAGAAACCCTGTGAATTCGGTTAAAGGACACAGAAACCCTGTGAACACGGCTAAAGGACACAGAAACCCTGTGAACACGGCTAAGAACACAGAAACCCTGTGAACACGGCTAAGAACACAGAAACCCTGTGAACACGGCTAAAGGACTCATAAACCCTGTGAACACGGCTAAAGGACACAGAAACCCTATGAACACGGCTAAGAACACAGAAACCCTGTGAACACGGCTTAAGAACATAGAAACTTCTCTTTAATTCTCTTCTCCCCCTGAAGAGAAGGGTATGTCAGAGTCAAGAAAGAGGCAAAATCTCCATGAGAAAGAGAAACAGATCCTTTTTCACTCCCCCTTCCCCCCCTCCCTTGAAGAGGAGGGGAGGAGAAATTTTGATATGAGAATTTAGAGACAACCGAGGATCGATTGCTCTGATACCATGCTAAAATATGAATATGGGTTTAAATATGTTAGGTTCTTGTTTTATTCTTCTTCATAAGGAGGTATATATAAGAGTTTACATGAGTGCTTTATAAGGAATTAGATACAGTAAAGGATTAGAAAAGTATCTCCTAATTATACAATGATTTGACTACTATATAAAATAGGAAAGTAAATCCCTTAATTAATCAAGGAAATAAATCTATAAAATAGGAAAGTAAATCCCTTAATTAATCAAGGAAATAAATCTCCTTGATTAATTAGGAGACTCACTTCAACACTCCTCCTCAAGTTGGTGCATATACGTCACAAATGCCCAACTTGGTAAGTGAGTCATGAAATTCGTAGCACCCAAGTCGATAATCCATGCAATTCAGGCAGAGTCTTTGGCGACCGGTCATTTGCTTCGGGCGACCGGTCGTTTGCTTCGGACGACCGGTCGTTTTGAGTCTGCAATAAGAGAAGTAAAAAGTGATATGAGAATGTGAGGGATTTTGATTGGAGGAATTTAATTTGAGGAATTTGATGTATGAATTTGATGTAGGAATTGGATTTGAGAGGTATGCGTATAAGATTTGAGGAATTTGATTTGAGTATGAGAAATTTGAGATAAGGCATTTGAGGACTTTAGATTTGAGGGATTTGGATTTAGGTTTGTGGTTCAAGAAAATTCGATACGATACGAGGAATACGATATGAGGAATGTAAAGAACACAGAAACCCTGTGAACACGGCTAAGAACACAGAAACCCTGTGAATTCGGTTAAAGGACACAGAAACCCTGTGAACACGGCTAAAGGACACAGAAACCCTGTGAACACGGCTAAGAACACAGAAACCCTGTGAACACGGCTAAGAACACAGAAACCCTGTGAACACGGCTAAAGGACTCATAAACCCTGTGAACACGGCTAAAGGACACAGAAACCCTATGAACACGGCTAAGAACACAGAAACCCTGTGAACACGGCTTAAGAACATAGAAACTTCTCTTTAATTCTCTTCTCCCCCTGAAGAGAAGGGTATGTCAGAGTCAAGAAAGAGGCAAAATCTCCATGAGAAAGAGAAACAGATCCTTTTTCACTCCCCCTTCCCCCCCTCCCTTGAAGAGGAGGGGAGGAGAAATTTTGATATGAGAATTTAGAGACAACCGAGGATCGATTGCTCTGATACCATGCTAAAATATGAATATGGGTTTAAATATGTTAGGTTCTTGTTTTATTCTTCTCCATAAAGAGGTATATATAAGAGTTTACATGAGTGCTTTATAAGGAATTAGATACAGTAAAGGATTAGAAAAGTATCTCCTAATTATACAATGATTTGACTACTATATAAAATAGGAAAGTAAATCCCTTAATTAATCAAGGAAATAAATCTCCTTGAATAATTAGGAGACTCACTTCAACACTCACTTCAACAGTTTAGAGCTGTGAATCTCTCCTAATTGAAAAATATCATTGCTTCAATTAGACATCTGAGAAAGGTTTCAGATTTGAGGCACAACCCAGATTGTTTCTTCACATTGAAAAGCCATGAGCTATCAAATTTGATGTCATGAGTTGTATAGTTGGAGCTTGCTTTTATCTTTTTGCTTTTAAACAAAGGAAATTCATTCATGTTTCAAGTTTGGATTTCCAGATAGTTTGATTGGCAATTTGGCACTCTACTGGAGGTAGCATGTTTATAAATTGCTAGAATTTATTATTTCTATGATTTGTTTTTGCTGTGAAGGTTTGATGTCCACATTATATATTCAAATGCTCCAACCCATTAACCTCACCATCTAGCCTTCAATCTCGAATCACCTACAATTTCCCCTTCCTTCCTTTCCTAACTCTCCTTTTCTTTTTCCTCTCTAATTTCTTCTCTCTCTCTTGTTGTTGGCTTTTTAATGGAATGTCTTTGGCTATAAAAAAAAACCTAGATTTGAAATACTCAGATTCTAAGCATGGTGGTTTCTTTTATTTATTTATTTATTTATTTATTTTATTATTCTTAACTGGTTAAACGGGTCGTGTCATGTGATTCACGAATTGTAACGGGTCATGTAGTGTCAACCTGTTAAGAAAAGCGAGTTGACACGAACACGCCACGAATGCCAGGTCTAAATGGGCTACAATATATAGCAACCAAAACAAAAAAGTCATCCCCAATGGTTCAATTTTGAGGCCTTAAATGATTGAACCCCACTGAAGCTATACACATATTTATGTTCGTAGTTGAAGCCCATGAAACTCAATGGGACCTGCATGGAGAAACAACTGTCAACCCATGTGTATTGTTGGTGACTTGCCTTGCGACTATAGCTCCAACCATATCAACCTCTTTTAGGAGAAATTATAGAATAGTACGGATGTGCCACGTCAGCATGTGATACTCCCATTCAAATATTGCCATGTGTCCATTTTAAAATAGAAATTAAACTTTTTTTACAGCTGGATTTATTTCTTAATTTTTATCTTATGAAATAAAATTAGAAAATTGAAAAACTTAAGAAAAAGGAAAAAGAAAAAGAGAATTCCCAACAGCAACCCCTCCCAAACCCAACACCCCTCTAATCCCAAAAACATGCCATGACCGCCACCCATCTCCACACTACCTGCCATGACTGCCACCCATCTCCCTTCCTCTTCCTCTTCCTTTTTCCTTTTCCTTTTCCTTTTCAACCCTTATAGTAATTGTAGGTAATGGAGTTTAAAGAGAGGTAGAGAAAACTAGTATTAATGATTATGATGATGAAATGGAATAGTGGAAGCGTTGGTGTTTGTGTTAATGGTTGGGAAATGTTAGAGTGAATACAAAACAGAGAGACCCTCTGAGAGAATTGTTGTATTGTATTGATTGAAGTAATTGTTACCAAGGAGTTACAGTATTGGATCTGGGTTTGGAAATAGTATGATGATGGCAAAGGTTGTCATGATCAATTTCAGAGAAAGGGGAATTAAGGAAGATGAGGCTTTGGATGCTGGTGGCAATGGTGAAGAGGAAAAGAGACGGGGAGGAAGAGGAGGAGAGAGGGATGGCATCCATGGAACGCAGTGGGGTTTTAGGGGAGGGGTGGCTGTTGGGAATTTTTTTTTTTTCCCTGTTTTTCAAATTTCAAATTTCAAATTTTATTTCATAATATAAGTCCAGCTGTAAACAAATATTTAATTTCTGTTTTAAAATAGACACATGGCAATATTTGAATGGAAGTATTACATGCTGACGTGGTACATTCGTATTATTGTATAATTTCTCCTCTTTTAGAGCTCCAACCATGGGGATGGCCTAAAGGTGATGAGTTCAACCTCCGTGAAGCTCCAAATATCCAACCCATACTTTAAAACGGCATCCCCAATGGGTCTAAAACGGGCCTTTAAATGCTCAAGCCCAGTTGCAAAGGAAAAGTTCATATATTTGCACTTTTTTCTTCTTCTTTAGGCTATCAAAGAAAGTTCATATATTTGGGCTCAACTATAATCATTTGTTAAGATGATATCTTTCTAACAATCCTTGAAATCAAATTTTACATTATTCCTTCATCCAAAAATATTTTGTAATATTGGAATAAAGTGAGATTTTGCTAGCGTTGTTTGTTTTCACAAAGGTCATATTATTGTACAGTTATTATGATTAAATTTTACAAGTGTCACAAAATTCTTATTTATCCCGTGGCATGGATCATGAATCATGATCATATTATTTATATCCAAAAAGGATTTTCTCAGCAACATATATAAGTTGTTTAACAAGAGTAAACCATAAAAACATGAATAGCTCATAATGTTTAACAACGTAACGGTAAAGGCATGAATAGTTAAGGAAATCATGTTAAATAGTAACGAAACTTGATACTTATTTCTTTCAATAAATCCCAATTCCAAAATCTGGAAAAAAAAAAATCTCCTAAAAAAAGTTATATTTTCTGTTTCTAGATTTGATTTCTACTCTACTTTTTATTTTTGTATATGGATACACTAGTATCATTTAGCATATGTTTATTATGAGATGTTAGAGAAAGCTAAAGAAAATTTTATACTTGATGTGAAAACACCTAACCATCAACTTTATTTTTTTATTTGTATGGTGTCGGGTAAAGGTATATAATTTTATATTTTTTCAAAGAACTTTTTATATTAGGAAAATTTTAATTATAAGATTACATTCTTGAAGTTTAGCCTAATTACAATCAGACCTTATATGTTTAATTTATTCCTCGTTCTGAGAAGGTTATTAAAAATTTATGTTGCTAAAATTTGTTACTATCTTCTCGTGTTTATTCTTATTTTCATTTATGGGTTTATAATTGATTTGATTTGTTGGTTACTGTGTAGTTTCCTTAGGTTACGTTTAGTTTGATATTTTAGTCTGCTTTATTCTGGTGGGTTAGTTATAGCTTTGTCTTCTCCGTTCCTCAGTCTTTTGTACAAGATTGGAATTGATGGCATACTTGCTGTTTCTTCAATTTTTGTTTGTAAGGCTTAGACACGCAGAAAAAGAAGCAAACAACTATTGGTGTGTTCATGTACAAATTTTCTTGATTCACCCTTCATCCAAGTCAGTATATTTATTTATTTTGCAAGTACTTGAGTGAAGATTCATTTGGCATAATTTCTCTTTATTTCATTAAAAAAAATATAAAAAAATCTGTTGCGTGTATAAGTTGTTACACGGTATAAAAAACAGACATAGGCTTCGCCATTTGGGACTCGATTATAAAATTCTCTGATTGCATTGGAATCTGATAAAAAAAAATGGATATTCTTAACAGACCTCACCTTACATATCAAAAGATATAAGTACATATTTACAAACTCCTAAGTATGAATTCAAATATATCAACAACATCTATAAGATCATGGAAAAAAAATTATTGAAAATATTATATGCACATTCAAGGCTTGTAATATCTTTTCTATATACTAATGGAGAATCATGATAAGAAGTCAAATGGCCTCAGGAACCACCTCCTGTGCCAAAACATAATAATCTCCACTTCCATATCTCCCTTCATTTCTATCCATGGTATGCTTGAATTGGATATTGAACATTATCAGATGCAGCTGCACGGGAAGGGAAACGATCTTTCTATCGAGCTGATTGGGTTTCCTGTAGCTTATAGAACAGAAAAATGTGGAAGCTAAAAATGAAGAACATGTTAATTAATGTGATCTTGATGTCGAAGAAATAACACATTGGCAAGTAAGTTGCCAAAAAATATGATATAAATGTGATCTTGATGTTGAAGAAATAACACATCTGCAATGCATCTACAAAACACCAGTCTCTACAATTATTGAAAAATTTAGGGCTAACGACAAAAGAAACCCATCAGGTTTGGGGTGGTTCTCAATATGGACCCCAAGGTATCAATTTTAACAATTTACACCATTACGTTTGTAACATAGTCCAATTTCATCCTTCCGTTAAGTTGACCGTGTGGTCAATCGTTAAATGACGACGTGTCTACTGTAGGGCCCACCCACTAACCAACCAATTCCTAAAAATATTATATAAAATGATAAAATAACATAATTTTAAAAAAAATAAACTTAAAAAACCAAAAAACCAACCATGGCTTCTCGCTTTGACCATCCTCCTTCCCCGCACCACAGTTTTAAGATCTGCAACTCTCTTTTAAAAGCACTTGCCTTGATTGGAGCCAACCACACCTCCGCTTGATTTTGCTCTGGCTAAACCAATCCCTAAACCCTTCTTCCTCTTCCAATAAGATTATTCAACTTTCAGAAATTCAATTCATTGTTTGATTGATTGTGAGAAAAATCCAAAATTCTCTATTCTTTTTGTTTATGTGAAAAAGATGTATATTTGACAGAGATGGAGCCAACCTCAAGCAAGCTAGGCCTTCTTCGGCGGCGGCAAACTCAAGAAGTCGACTAAGCCGGTGGATTTCGCCGCCCAGATTTTACGGACGCTGAAGCCCGAAGGGGTTGCTATGGTCCACATCGGCGCGAAAGACACCTACAGTTTCCATTCGTTTATTGATTTGTTCAATTGCTGCAAGCTCGTGACTTCTGTGGATGTTGGAGCTAGAGGCTATGGCTCCTGCAAAGCGCTAGAAATAATGGAGGTCGCGGCCAAGTTTGGTTGAGATCTTTCCCGGTGTCTCATTGCGACACCGCCGACACCATCAAAGGCGCGGACCCGCGATTTGCAAAACCCAGAAAGGCAGCCAAGAAAGCGGTGCTGCTGATAAACTTCCTCTACTGCCTTCTCAGATCTGTGACCTTCGTCAAGGCCTCGAGCACGTGTAAGACCAAGTTGGAGAAGCAAATCTCAGCAATATTGGAGCACGTGACCGTCGACGACCTCCTGGTGTTGTCATTCACCTACAACGACGAGAGGCTCTTTGATCTTGAGAGTGTGAGGAAGATCATCTCCGGACAAAAAGAGGGTTAGGGGCTGGGGTTGATGCGGGGTGAGAAAGGGTGAACAGGGGCACTGGGTTTGTTGGGCAAGAGGGGGCTGGGTTTTTTTTAAGCTTTTTTAATTTAAAAAAAAATGTTATTTTATCATTTTATTTGGAACTGGTTGGTTATTTGGTGGATCCCACAATAGACACGTCAGTATTTAATAAAATGAATATGGCATTAGAACAAAAGCTAGATGCTCTTTTTGCATTGAACTCAAGAAACCCTCCGAAGGGAAGTGTGTAGCATCTGTGAAACTCATGACCATACTACCATAGCTTGTCCACTTGGGGCTGTATATCCAGAATTTGTGCAAGAGCAAGCTAAGTTGGTAAATTCCAACAACCAAGGTCTAAGAAATGATCCACACTCTCAAAGTTATAATCCAGGTTGGAGGAATCATCCAAACTTTTCATGGAAGAATACTTAGAATCAAGCCAATCCCCCTTCATTCCAAAGACCACAATCATCATCATCATTGGAGGATATAGTAAAGCAAATGGCAATCAACCAATCCAATTTCCAGCAAACTACACAAGCTTCCATCTCCAAATTGGAAGTCCAATTAGGCCAAATAGCTGCTAAAATAACTCAAAGAGAATCTGGGAAATGGCCAAGCCAAACCGTGATCAATCCAAAGAATCAAGAAGCCAAGGCCATTCATGTGCTCAGATCAGGTAAGATTGTTGATAATAAAGTTGATTCTAATCTTTCAAATGATGTTGTGTTTATAGAAAATGAAGATGAAGAGGAGGAGACCACAACTACGGAAGGAGAACAACTCAAAACTTCTCAATCTGCTCCTAATGCCAAATCAAATTCTCAGGAACCTAAACGATTCCAATTGCATAAGAGGGATGACAAATTCGTGCCACCATATCTTCAAGAAGATAGATACGTGCCACCAGCTCCATATGTTCCACCAATTTCATTTCCAGGCCGTCTTAAGAAAGCAAAGCAAGATAAGACTTTTAAATAGATTTATGACATTTTGAGTAAAGTTAATATCAATTTGCCTTTGCTTGATGTTATTGAACAGATTCCTGCATATGGAAAGTTCATCAAGAACTTGAAAACTCACAAGCTCAATTTTGCTCCAAATGAAGAAGTAAAGCTCAACAAGAATGTAAGTGCTGTGTTGCAAAGGAAGCTTCCACCAAAACTAGAAGATCGTGACAGCTTTGACATTCCCATTAATATTGGAGACAAGAAGGTTGGAAGAGCCATGTTGGACTTGGGAGCAAGCATCAATCTAATGCCATATTCAGTGTATCAAAGGCTTGGCTTAGAAGGGATGAAGAAGACTTCAATACGGCTTGAACTAGCTGATCATTCTATAAAATATCCAAAAGGTATTGTAGAAGATATTTTAGTTCAGGTTAATACACTAATTCTCCCTGCTGATTTTGTAGTGATGGACATGGAAGACAATCCAAATGGAGATCGGGTTGATCTCATTCTCCTAGGCAGACCATTCATGGCCACTGCAGACACAATCATCAAAGTGAAAGATGGCACCCTTTTCATGACTGTTTTGGGTGAAACTGTCGAATTTAAAGTGTTTAATGCTCTATCTCAACCTTCTATCTCTCTCGATACTTGTTTTTCAATTGATGTTGTGGATCATGAGGTTTCCTCCAAAATTTTGCAGAAAAAGTCTAATGATGCTATAGAAGCTGTCCTAACACAAGAAGAGGAAGATCTTTGTGAACCGGAGTTCCAAGAAGTGGTAGCTGCCTTAGAAGTGTTTCAGCCATACCCAACTTCCTTTAAGCCACCACTCGAGCCTCTTGGACCATCATCCAAGAAATTGGAGCCATCCATTATCATCCTACCTAAGCTAGAACTTAAACCTCTGCCCAATCATCTTAAATAGACCTATTTGGGTGCTAATGAAACTCTCCCTGTTATAATTGCTGCAGGTCTCACCTCACATGAAGAAGAGAGCTTAATTAAAGTTCTAAAGAGCATAAAACATCCCTTGGGTGGACCATAGCAGACATCAAAGGAATTAGTCCAAGCATGTGCATGCACTGGATTTTAATGGAAGAAGACAGCAAACCATCTCGTGATGCCCAAAGGAGGCTAAATCCCAACATGAAAGAGATGGTTAGAGCTGAAGTTTTGAAGCTACTCGATGTAGGAATTATTTACCCAATTTTAGATTCTAAGTGGGTGAGTCCTGTGCAAGTTGTTCCGAAGAAGTCAGGAATCACCGTTGTGAAAAATGAGAAGAATGAGCTAGTTCCTACACGAACTATCACCGGTTGGAGAGTTTGTATTGATTACAGGAAGTTGAATGCATCCACAAGAAAAGATCATTTCCCCTTGCCTTTTATTGATCAAATGCTTGAACATTTATCTGGTCATGCTTACTATTGTTTTCTTGATGGTTGTTGAGGCCCAAAAAATCCATGGTTGGGCCCGAATAAATTCCTAGCCCAAGACTATATATTATTGGAAAAAGACCTGATTTGGAATACACAAAAGTCTGTCATGCACAAGCCACATGCCATGCCAGGTAAAATCCGTCATGCTAGAAACTGAGATCAAAATTATAAAAATGCATTTAGCCATGTAAATCCATGTCAATTATCCTATCGAGCGCCATAATTAAAAGCGTGCCAAGCGACGTGTCGTGCCAAGCGACGTGTCATGCCAAGCGGGAAATTATTATTTCACACCCAATCGCGCTACAAGCTTAAGTGGGCCCAAGCCACTCAAATGCCCGGGGCTTGCTTAAGTAGGTTGTGGTATGAATGGTAATAAATCAACATGAGGCCCATTGATGGGCCTAGAAATGGAAGCCCCGAGTCGCTTGGGAGTCTCGAGACTCAAGCCCATTTCTTAGGCCCAAACATGTGGGTGAGCACAAGAGGAAAAAATAGCCCAGTCAAAATAGCCTATGGACCTTACCAAAAGCTCAAACGTTTAATAAAAATAGCCCAATCAAGAAAAATAGCCTATTGACTCAACCAAAAAACCCACTTACTTAATGAACCATCTTGGCCCGTACAATTACCCCAGCTGGCTGGGAGAACAAAAGCCACGAAGGGGGAGGTCTGAAGACTTATTGAACAAAGCTGCTGGAGGTTCCAGCACATGGGGGGAGCAAGTTCCAAACAAGAAACATTCAAGGAACCAAGGGGTATTAGCCTGCGAGCTGCCAGAAGCACCCTTTGAACCAGCATGTATATCCACTTCTTTTCCCTCATCAGATCTAGCCATGGAAGGAGGAATGAAAGAAGAAGAAAAATAGCTGAAAGTGGGAGTCTCCCACTAAAGCTGCTGCGGGAAGGGGGGCCTTGAGCTCCCAAAATTCCTAATTTCGTGCAAATAGATAGAGGCAATTTCACTAAGATAGGAAAGTCAAGGGAGGAGAGAAGAAAGGGAGAGGAAAGCTTAGCTAGATGAGGAAGAAACCATTAGGGTTTCTTAGAGAAGAACAAATCCCAGCAGCTATAAATATGGCCTCTTCTACCCAACAAATCAGACACAACCCACACTCAGAGAGCAAGCTTTCTCTCTTACCTGCAAAAATCTAGCAATCGCGTGCACTATTCACCCTTCTTCTCCATCTTCCTTTTCTGACAGACAGTATCTGTCAAGCTGCCGGAAGAGCATTGTTCATTATTTCTCTCTTCTTAGCCAAATCTCCTACAAACCTCTCCTTACTCATCTTAACACTTTCCTTTTCCCCCTAAGTTAGCCTAAATTTCCCCTCAGTGCTAAACTCATGTTGATTTTGCTTCCATGCCACAAGTCTCTCATGCTAAGCCCAAAAGTTTATCTGTAAGCATGAAGAAATTATCTGTAAGTTGCTGTTGTTTTGGTTGGTGAAGGTAACCAAAATACTTCCTAAGGCCCTGCTGCCCTTTCGAAGCATTTTGGGGCTTAATTTTCGAACTCAGACAAAGGGGACAATTTCATCAGTCTACCCTTTACGGCAGCCCAGCCCATTTACAGCCGCCGGAGGAAAAAGTCCCCTACAATGGTTTTTCAGGTTATAATCAAATTCCCATTGCTCCGGAAGACCAAGAGAAAACCACATTCACATGCCCATTCGGTACGTTTCCTTATAGAAGGATGCCATTTGGTTTGTGCAATGCTCCAGCAACTTTACAAAGATGCATGATGACAATCTTTTCAAATATGGTGGAACGATTCATTGAGGTATTTATGGATGATTTTTCAATTTTTGGTTCCTCTTTTGATGATTGTCTTCACAACTTGTCTCTAGTGCTTAAAAGATGCCAGGAAACAAATCTAATTTTGAATTTGGAGAAGTGTCACTTCATGGTAAGACAAGGAATTGTGCTAGGCCATGTGATTTCAAGCAAAGGAATTGAAGTAGACAAAGCCAAGATTGATCTCATCTCAAATCTGCCACCCCATTCCTCTATTAAAGGAGTTAGAAGCTTTCTGAGTCATGCTGGATTCTATAAAAGGTTCATAAAAAATTTCTCAAGCATTACAAGGTCATTGTGTAATCTCCTTGCTAAGGACGCTGTTTTTGAGTTTAATGAAGCTTGCATGGAAGCTTTTACTACCTTGAAGAGGGAGCTAACTTCAACCCCTATTATCATAGCTCCATATTGGTCTTTACCATTTGAAATAATGTGTGATGCCTCTGACTTTGCTATTGGTGCAGTTTTAGGTCAAAAGAAAAACAAGCTCACCCATGTGATCTATTATACTAGCCGGACTTTGAATGATGCTCAACTCAACTACTCCACAACAGAAAAGGAGTTGCTTGCTGTGGTTTTTGCTTTAGAAAAATTTCGTTCTTACCTTATTGATTCTAAAGTAATTGTTTACTTTGACCATGCAGCTCTTAGATACCTGCTCACTAAGGACGCCAAACCCCGCTTGATTAGATGGATTCTCTTGTTGCAAGAGTTTGATTTGGAGATTCAAGACAAGAAGGGATGTGAGAATGTGGTAGCTGACCATTTGAGCAGAATTGTGGTTGAAAAACAAGGAGAAGCTGTGCTACCCTTAATGGAAGACAGGTTTTGAGATCAAACCATGCAAAGGCAGAAATTTGTGGAGAGGGCAACTCTTTAATATACAACTCGAAATTTATGCAGAGTCATAATACTGGTGATGGACCAGACCAAGAAAATTCTAAGTGGGACCGAAACATACATGATAAGAAAGGACTTACAGAACGATAAGGGAAGTCATCTGCCTAGCATATGAACAATTTGCCCCATTTTCGGTCGCTTGTTGACATCTAAATCTAAATCTATACAGCGGAGACAAACCAGCAATGCTCGCTTCATAGCTCTTGGAGAGGGCTGAACTTCTATCAGAGGATCTACAACCTCCTCTCCACGGCGACTTTGGATCATTCCTTTAAACCAATCAACCAGGTTCATCTGATATACACCAACTGAAACAGTTAGGACATTGTTGCAGCGCTTCTAGGGTTTAGGGTTTAGGAAACAGAGAATGAAAACTTGGCTTTACCTCTCCAGCTGGTCTGGAATAGTCAATTGGGCTTCTTCCTGTAATTATCTCCATGAGTAGAATTCCAAAGCTATATACATCACGCCACTCGTTAAGCATACCTGTGCTTGCATACTCTGGAGAAACATATTTAAAGAAAATTACAGTGAAGAATCAGTACTACAACATAGTAGAGAAATATACCATCCAGGTAATGTATCATTGAAATATCTTCAGAATTCAAGAAAGAACTAACCCAAATGTCCCCATTACACGTGTAGTCACGTAGCTTGACTCAGGTGCTAAGAGCTTGGCCAGGCCAAAATCTGATACTTTTAGTTCTAACCCGTCATGCAAGTAGGCCAGCCTGTTAGAAAAACAAGAATGGGTTTACAGTGATGAAGGAAGGATAAAATATTTTCATAGCCAAAGTAAGGAGATCTTGAGAATGACAAAAGCAGTGCAATACGTTACAGATCCTTTCATACTGAGACATATAATCGTTAAATACAAACAAAATGAGCCTAGATACATCAATATGTATTGCTTCCATTACTAATCTCACACTAACCGTAAATAAGATTCCCATCTTAGTGCATTTGTCAATTGTAATGTTGTTTACTTTCCCTGCAAATTGCGCAAACAATTTTTAGTACTTGTGTAGAACATGAATCTATAAAGTTTCGCAATTTGACTTTCAATGTATTTATACAATTCGGAATAAAGTTTGTCATATAGTTAAATTACCTTGAATTTGCACAACAGAGTCTTTGCATCCAAAAATATAAACAGACTGTTTCGAATCACAGTCACTAATAACAAAATCTTTCTTTCCAATCTGATTCTCAACAGCCCACCTGCCCAAGGCATAAAAATGATAAAAAGCAAAATTACATACTGGAATAACTCCCTCATATGTAGTTTAACCATGGTAGAATGATCATGCTTACTCACTTGCGACCCATTTGGTGGTCCTGCTTTAGAAAAAGAAGGTGAACTGGTACGACTTTCTTTCTCCTGGGTACCAACGATGCCAGTTCTGTCGGCCCGATTCTTTGTCTTCATATCATCTGTTACCTTTCTCAGACCTAGGGGACAAGAAAACCAAATCACATCCCTCAAACATCAACTTAAAATTTTAATTAAAAGAAAAGAAATTACCTGTAGTCACAGGCTTGCCAGAATTAATCTCTTGGAAAACAGCTGCCATCCCTTCTTTAGGGCGTGATGACGAAGCCTGAGAAGTTTCGGAACTGAAAAGTGATGCTGATGGAGGAGGTGGAGGAGCAGGGGCACCTGGTGCAGGAGCTTTTGGTTTTGATGGAGCAGCACTGACAGCTTTGCCAGTTGAACTCCAAACCGGACCCAATGGATAGAAATTCTTAACATAATCTCTTAAACCACGCAAATATAGTTCCTTGAGAGCTTTGGCCCACTCTAAATGATTTGGGTCTTTGGTTTTATACTCGACAAGAATCTGTATTTTACGAATCACAGAGTCAGCACCTACTCACTGGAAAACTTTACTTTGATGCAATCATTACATGATTGGAGATAATTGATAAATGCTGCAAGAGAAATGACATGTGCGATTAGCCCATCTTTTAATTTAAATTTTTACAATTTTTAAGAAAACCCCACTATTTTCCCGAACTAACCTTAAATACACCCCAAACTGAAAAAATAAGAAATAAAAGAGATTTTCTATCTAAATCCCACAATTTTCTTTGTTTCCCAGCAGAAAAAACACAAACAAATAGAACCCTAAATCTGAAATTTAATACTTTCTAAAGAAAGAGAACAACTTTACCTCTCTCCAAGAACTGTAAAAGGAATTCCAATACTTGGGTATTGTTGAGTTGATAATCAACAAGCCTTTTCATCAACTCCCATGCATATTTAAAGAGATAAGCTCGTCAATTTTCTATGTCTTTAAGAGGGATGAGTAATCTGGCAATAGGATGTAGAGGAGTTTGTATTTTTTTAGAACTTGAAATGAAGAGTGGTGGGGTGTGGGGTGTGGGGTGTGGGGTGTGGGGTGTGTGTATAGATATACTAGGGTTAATTATTAAGTTGGATGACCTTTTTTGTCTTTTTACACAATAATAAAACTTACAGCTTAATGATTTAAGTATTGGGGTGAATAAAGAGAAGTGCGAGGTTTAAATAGAAAATCTCTTTTATTATTTTCATGTAAATTACCAGATTCTCACAGATATGCATAGTACCTTGTTGTAAAATTCAGCCATCTGCCAACTTTCTTCGACATGTGCGATAGGCATGCTCATACCTTGAAGAGGCGAAAGCATAATAAGGGATTGGAAAAATGAATGAGTTCATCTGCTTCTAACACAACTTAGAAATCATTTATTTTGCTTACCACATTCTTTCCCTGTATAGGCAATCCAAGCCAAAGCTGAGAGACTGTCAACAGCACTCTTCAAGTGGTTGAAAAAATCAGACCGCCTCCCTTCTGTTAGTGCATTTGCCTTTGTGATAACCTCATGCAGAGGCTTCAGAAATTCAGCCAACCCTGCATTGTCAGGTTTCTGCACAACAACGAGCATTCCCATTGAACATAATGAATTTCATTTCACAAGGAAAAGTACAAGATAGAAAACATTTAAAGTAGATAAGCTCACACTCCTTGCTACTACTAACATTCACAATATCCTAAGAATTGTAACATTAATCATTTGAGTCGCCCCAAAAGTCAGCAACACCAAAGTTTGAACAGGAATATTGATCGTTGCCCGACTATGTTATAGCTAATATAATCCAAATATCGTATTTTCTTTTCCCCAATTATCGCTAACATTTCATCGGTAACATTTCTTCCCCATCAACTGCTCACCAAGATGAAATGAACACGCACCAATCCGATCCAAACCCAACAAGATAGCACATTCCTTTCATGGTCCTTTACATAATCGATAACGTTTACGACCCAATCAATATTTAAAATCAAACACACGTTTTTTAAAATCCAATCAACATTTCATAATCAAAACATAAACCTCGTTGAATCTTTATACTAACCAAACAATCCATAAGTAAATCTGAAAATTCAGCACCCAAACAAAATGACACCAAAAAAAAAAACACATAAATTCACACTCAAAACTACTAGCTCAAAGAAAGCATTACGATTTATGAGTGAGACTGACCTTTGTTTGCTTCACCTGAATCAGCAGGTCCTTCTGAACAGCAAAAGCCTGCTGGAGAACCTTGGTGACGTCCAAGACCAGTCCCCCAATCTTCTCGGCCGCGGCCGAAACCCTACCCAGATACTGCCGAATCAGATCCTCATAGGCCAAAATCGACGGGTCCAGTGACCCGTCATTGCCACTCGCAGCCGCACTGCCCGACAGCGACAGCGACTCTAGGCGCGCCACAGCCGATGCCAGCCTCTGTATAAGCTTCTCCTCCATAGCCGCACGCAAGCTCAAACTCTCTGTGTGTCTTTGTTTCTCTCTCTCCACGGTTAGATTAGATCTGGTGGATTTGGTGTGGCCGTTAATTAGTGGAGAAATGACTTCCTTCGCTTTTTTACTTTTATATTTTTAATATTTGGGATTTTTTTTTTACACCGAAAGGTAAGGGGAATTTTGATTTGGCGGGTGTTAATTTGAAGTCTTCGCGCGCGGTTTTGGGGTTTTGGCCTTAGGAGACGTGGGGACACGTGGAGGACAGAGAGTGAATTTTGGCTGTTCATCACCTTGCCTGAAAGTAATTAACTTGTGCTAACTCAAATTATTAGTTTTAATTTGTGGGATATCATCAAACAAAAACAACAAATTTCTGAGGGACGGTGTAAGGTGGGACCCTTTAAATTTATCTGGTCTCATTCTCTTTTTATTTATTTATAAACTTTTAATAGTTTCATTTTACTGCTGCGTTACCAGCACAGAACACTAGTATCACAAATTATATATTGCCCAATCATGACCATTGATTAGAATAAAACTATATGTAAATGGCATCCAATAACATAATGTACAGTAAAAAGGTTACAATTTATCTCTATATTTGAGGTCATGAGTTCATACTCTCTAATTTCCATATAAAAAAATAATATTAATATTGATCGAAATATATAACTCATAAAAAAATACATCACTTAAGTAATACAAATTTGCATATCTCTGGAGCATTTCATCAAGCAGTTTATGGGCAATTTGCAGAGATCAACATCTTCGCCTCCAATGATGAATTTCGGGCTTGCAGAGGTCAATTGACCCCTCTTGCCCCTAAGTGGATCCGCCCCAAGAGCAAGCCACTTAGAGAAATAAAAATGGCAAAGATATTTTCCCATGTATAGTTACTCGTCTCGAGGTTTTGCCCGAGAGAACTGCAGAATTGAAAAAGAGGAAATATATTCAATGTACTGCAAGTAATAAATTCAATGTGCTGCAAGTAATAATATATTCTAGGACCTCTCATCTATTTTAAAGGCATTACAAGTTAAAACACCATTTATACATATGCGTGTGTGATGTTAGGCAACGTAAAAGAGTAACGTTAGGATCTCGCAAAAAATATAGTAATGCAAAATTATGTCCAAACCTTAGATTTCGCAAGCCCCACCAGAAACAATGAAAGAATTTTTTCGGTAAATTTGTTGACTCCAACACACCAGACTGAACAGCCTCAACAAACATGCCAAAATCGAAGGGTGTTGCATTAGTATTGTGTGGATTTATAGAGCATACGTCGTCCAGAAATGTGATGTTTCTGATTGTACGAACATTGCAGTAGAAGGTAGCAGGTTCACATCCATTGTTGTTTCGACAAGCATTTTGCCAGCAAGCCATCTCCCGCTGGATAGCTAAAAAATACCAGAAAGATCCAAATACCTAAGAACATCAACAAGTTAATAAATTAATTTGAGAACTTGATTTCCAGCCAAGAAATCCAACCAAAACTTGGAAACTAAATGGAGCATCACTTGAGATAAATTAATATATGAAGATTGAAACTTACATGACTAGCAATGACGTACAAAAAGAAACTAAATGCGCCTTTAAATAAAATCCATATTTCAGTCTCTCGAGCAAGAGTCTTGTTGAGTTTTGTACACAATAAGTAGATGCGAAGAACTCGTAGTATATATTGCAACAGAACAAGAAAAGCCAAAAACTTCCTCGTATTCAAAGAACTAGAGTCCATGAAGATAAGGATCATTGCCTGGAAAAAGTACAATGGATTCAGCCAACAGTTAATTTAGCTTATATTCACATATCCGAATTTCAAATACTTTTAAAAGAGAGATTGGTAAACCAATTTTCTCATACCTGTGGAATGGGAAGAACTGCTAAAATGTCAATTACGATGTGTGATGAGATCCTCCAAATCCTCTTAGCCATTGCCAAAGCATCTTCAACTAATATGGTTCCTTTTGTCAAAACTATATGAATTTGAATAACAATGTTCACTACATAAAATAGATCCGTTGTCGATCGTAGTGAAATAACCGCTCCCTTCAAACTGTTGTCCAACCCGATGCACTTTGTATTCTTATTGACGATAGGAATATAAAAGAATAAAGGATCTATTAAGACCCCAAATACACATGATGCCAAAAATGCCCACTTCCACTTCGAAAGAAATGACCGATTAAAAATACCCTTTACTATTGTTGCACATCCTCTCCTCGGTCTATAACCTTCATCTACAGTCGCAGATTCCTCATCTGCCCTACTGATAACACATCATAAACAACATATCAAAATCAGGTACTACAAATATATTAAATTTTATATGATATAAGGTTCTTTAAGGATCCATGCATTCGTTCCTTTTTATTACCTTCGTAGTGACAATTCTCTTGGTGCAGTAAGTTCTACGATGCTGAAAAAGATATAACAATCAAATGTTGAAGCACAAAATTGGATCAAAAAGAGGAAAATAAACGATATCGTCTACTCATATTATAACACGTGTATATGCATATTGGATCAACAAGATTAAGGCAATAATTAGTACAAAGTAAAGAACTAGTATCTGCATTGTCTAGTGTGACAGAGCCTTTACATAGGCAAGAGAAATTGGGCCTTTATTATGAGCCTCTTTTTTTATCCAACCAAAAAAGAAAGAAAAAACTTCAAGAGAGTCATTGAATAAGAAGACAATCAGATCATATATAATAGCCACATCAACTGATAAAATAAAATAAATTAAAAGAATCAATTAACAATTAAAAAATTAAAACACCATAAAATTAAAAATAAATTTTTGAAAATTTCTCTCCTCTCTCTGCAACTAATGACACAGGGTGGGTGGGGTGGGGATCTGGGGTCGGGGAAGAGAGAGAAAGGGAATAGAGATAGAGGAGGGGCTGGGATTTGGGCAGGGGTTGGGGGATGGTCTCTGGTGAGGCTGGGGCTGGGGGTGGATCTCGAGTGGGGATGGGGGTGGTTGTATGGTGGCGTTGGGCTTGGGGGTGGTCTGGGTAGAGAGAAAAACAGAGGGTGAGAGAGAGGGAGGGAGCGGGTCGGGGAAGGGTGTGTGTTTTACAGATCTGGGTATTGTTCTAAATTTCAAAGGGTGTGTGTTTTTTTCAGATCAGACACTGAAGCTGATGATTGGGGTTGTGAAGATCAAGTAGTACTCTAATGTCCTCATAGGGTGAATTCATTGGTGGTTGGATTGGAGAAAAAATCGTTGGATTTGGGAAAAAAATTGTTGAATTTGGGGAGGAAAATAAGAGGTTGGGTGTGCTGAGAATTTTGGGGATGGGGTGGTGTGCGCAGTGAGGGAAAAAGCGCAAGGCAAGGGTGACTTGGTTCGCTTGGGGTGGTGTGTTGGGAATGGTGGTTTGGGTTGCTTCGGTTTGCTTCGACAGGATATGATGGAAAATATTAATGGAAGTATGAAAGTGACAGTAAAAGTAAACGTTGAGGATGAAAATGAGAAGATAAAACTTTTCATGTAGTAAAGTCAGAATTTCGAGAACTTTGCGGGTAGTAAAGTAAAATTTACCTAATATAATATTGGCTTCTGAAATAGGATCAGATTGAAATAACAATAACATGAGATCAGGTTGTTTCAATACAGTTTTATTTCTTTAAATTGAAAAAAAGATGAGAAATTGAGAAATTATTAGAAGAGCAGAAGAAACTAACTTCACAGCTATCTCTTGGGATATTTCCATAATTGTTGGAAGTATTAATAGCCCCTCCTGCAATATAGAGAATCGAAAACTTAATTAATTATACAATAAAAATATATATATATTATATATAATTTTAATCTAGATTCTAGTCTGTGTAAAATGTGGCGAATATATGCTTCCGAATACCTGATTATCAGTTAATATTTTGCAAAATGTCAATCAAGCACATTCAGAACAGCCGTTTTACAAGTAATTCAAAACAAACCCATCAAATGTTACAAACTAAATCCTGAATATAAGTATGAGGAAATGAAAACTGGAATGAACATGAAAGAGCACGGAGAACAGAGTAGACCCAGTTGAGATTTTTACCTTAAGAGCAAAGTTTGGTCCTTTGAAACTTGAGAAGCTAACAAGAAGAGAATGAGAGGCAAAGTGGGTTCAGAGGAGATGGATGAATGGGTATGGACTCTGAGTCTGTATGTATAAATACAGAGCAAAGGAAACAAGGTCTTCCACCTCATACTATCACGCTAATTAAAAAGCCAAGGCCGGTTATTGGGTGGATCAGTGAACAAAAATTGGAATCTTATAGCTAGCCCTCTCTTCCTTCACATTATGTTGTTTGCAGGAAAGGACTTTTAAAAGAGGGAAAATTTGCTTCAGCAATTATGGAGATATCCCAGGAGACAGCTATGAAGTTAGTCTCTTCTACTCTTCTAATTATATTATTTCTCAATTTCTCATATCTTTTTCAATTTAAAGAAATAAAATTGCATTGAAACAATCTGATCCCATGTTATTGTTAATTCAATCTGATCCTATTTCAGAAGCCAATATTATATTAGGTAAATTTTACTTTACTACCCGCAAAGTTCTCGAAATTCTGACTTTATCACATGAAAAGTTTTTTCTTCTCATTTTCATCCTCAACGTTTACTTTTACTATCACTTTCATACTTCCATTAATTGAAATATATAACTCAAGCCATGCACACAGTAGAGACTTCTAGGAAACTTCTATGGATCTTTTGAACAGAACACTTCCGTCATCCACATAAGTATCAGCATCCAATAACCAATAGACATTTGGCACTACTACAATTATGAAAAACCACGACCTGTAATAGATGACCGTAAAACTAAAAAGCATCGTGTTTTGAAAAACTACGACCGTTCATTTCTAATACTGTCGTGTTTTAAAACGCGCTGGAGAAAATTTTCATTTAAGTTCTAACTTTTCACATACATCTCTCTCTCTCAAACACTCACTCTCGCGACCTTTTTAGAAAACTCTCTCTCCCTCTCTCAAACCCCATCTCCATAGCGCCATCCTCGCCATCCAGGTCATAGACCTCGCCGTCCAGGTCACTGAGGTCGCCATCTTGGTTTCAATATCACACTAACTTTTTAGCTATCTTCACTCTAGCTCTCTCGACGACTCTCTCTCTCCATCTTCCTCTCAACAGCTCTCTCTCGTCGTCTATCTCTTGATGGCTCTCTCTTGCCGGCACTCTCTTTCTTCTTGTCTCTCTCTCTGGCTGGCTCTATGAGAGCCTCCCTTCCTCCATTCCACAGGACACAACTCTCCTTCACTTAGGATTATTTTCTATAATTTTTGAAGAATCAATTTCAATATCCGTAATATGATTTAGGGTTAAAATATTTGGGTGTTTAATTGTAAATTATCTGGGCAAATTGTTATATTTTTGTACATATTTTCGATTTGTATAGAAATTAAGGCAACTCTTCTGATTTTTTTATTTTATTTTTCTGTTTTAGGGATCTATATATGTGTGAATATGTGTTTGTTCCTCCATTGTTTATGAGATTCTGAATCAGAGAAATCCATTTGATTGAAGCTTGGAAACAAAGTGTGTATGGAGAAACATATTTTGCTTGTGATTGTGCCAAAATTGCCCACTTCCACTTTGAAAGAAATGACCGATTAAAAATACTCTTTACTATTGTTGGCCATCCTCTCCTCGATCTATAACCTTCATCTACAGTTGCAGATTCCTCATCTGCCCAACTGAAAACACATCATAAACAACATATCAAAATCAGGTACTACAAATATATTAATTTTTATATGATATAAGGTTCTTTAAGGATCCATGCGTTCGTTCGTTTTTCTTACCTTCGTGGTGACAATTCTCTTGGTGTAGTAACGATGCTGAAAAAGATATAACAATCAAATGTTGATGCACAAAATTGGATCAAAAAGGGAGAAAAATAAACGATATAGTCCACTCATATTATAACACATGTATACGCATATTGGATCAACAAGATTAAGGCAGTAAATAGTACAAAGTAAAGAACTAGTATCTGCCTTGTCTAGTGTGAGAGAGTGGGGAGCTTCTATAATGAGGGTTTATAGTGAGGAGGCTATTTGAGGAGGCCCATCTCACCATCAAAAGGGGTGTGGACCCCCCAATGCACCCCCCCATGTACTTTGTTTTTGGTTATTGATGGTGAGATTTCACCTCCTCAAATAATCTCCTCAAATTAGCTCCTCATTCTAGCCTCTCCGGTGTGAGAGAGCCTTTACATAGGCAAGAGAAATTGGGCCTCTATTATGAGCCTTTTTTTTTTTTTTTAATCCAACCAAAAAAGAAAGAAGAAACTTCAAGAGTCATGGAATAAGATGACAATCAGATCATATAAAATAGCCACATCAAATGATAAAATAAATTAAAAGAATCAATTAACAATTAAAAAATTAAAAATAAATTTTTGAAAACTCTCTCTCCTCTCTCTGCAACTAACGACACAGGGTGGGTGGGGTGGGGAGAGAGAAAAACAGAGGGTGAGAGAGAGGGAGGGATCGGGTCGGGGAAGGGTGTGTGTTTTACAGATCTGGGTATTGTTCTAAATTTCAAAGGGTGTGTTTTTTCAGATCAGACACTGAAGCTGATGATTGGGGTTGTGAAGATCAATGTCCTCATAGGGTGAATTCATTGGTGGTTGGATTGGAGAAAAAATCGTTGAATTAGTCTTGGATTTGGGAAAAAAAATTGTTGAATTTCGGGAGGAAAATAAGAGGTTGGGTGTGCTGAGAATTTGGGGATGGGGTGGTGTGCGCAGTGAGGGAAAAAGCGCAAGGCAGGGGTGACTTGGTTCGCTGGGGGTGGTGTGGTGGTAATGGTGGTTTGGTGTCTTGGGTTTGCTTCGACAGGACGGTGGTTGGTCAACGGAGAATATGACGGAAAATATTAATGGAAGTATGAAAGTGATGGTAAAAGTGAACGTTGAGAAGAGAAGAAAAAACTTTTCATGTAGTAAAGTTAGAATTTCAAAAAAGGGAGTTTCACTAAAACACCCAAAATGGGAGCTGAAATTATAAAAAAACCCAACACCCAAAACACTTTATAAACACACCCAAAACCCATCATTACACAAACTCAAAACCCATTTATAAACACACCTAAAAAATATATAATTATTGATTGTGGGGTTGATTTTGGGTGTGTTTCTATGTTTAAATAGTATTTGGGTTTTTTTATAAATACATGTCTAGGATTGGGTTTATTTATAAATATCTATTCAAAAAATTTACGGGTAGTAAAGTAAAATTTACCTAATATAATATTGGCTTCTGAAATAGGATCAGATTGAAATAACAATAACATGGGATCAGATTGTTTCAATACAATTTTATTTATTTAAATTGAAAAAAAGATGAGAAATTGAGAAATAATATAATTAGAAGAGTAGAAGAAACTAACTTCAGAGCTGTATCTTGGGATGTCTCCATCAAGGTCTTAAATATCGGTTGTATCGGAAATATCGGTAGGCCAAAAACACGGAAATTTCGATGGAAATATCAGGATATTATCGATATTGATAAAAATTGAATAAAAACCACGGAAATTGTAAGAAAAACTTGGAAATTTTTATTGAAACTTTGTAAGATGTTTATTTAGGCAATTATCTATTAGTTTATCATAAAAAATTGAAAGGAAATGCATTACATGATGGATTTAACTGATTTAAGTTGATTATATAGCGAGCTGGCAAACACTGTGAGTGTAGAAAATATATAGTAATTAATGAAAAAAGATTAAACACACCATAATCATTTATATATAATGAATTACTACAATATTTTTCACTTTATACATTGCATGGTAAAATACATGGTGATTTGTTTCTTGCAAAAGAAATTCACAACAAAACCATGTATATATAAAAATATTTTAGCATATTTTCACAAAAACATAAGTGATATGGTGGTTAAGGTGTTGAATGAGTAAAATGGGAGGGGTTCGAATCCCCTTGGTGTCTTTTTTAATTTAGAAATTTATCTTATATAATAAATATTAGCTTACAGATATTTTAAAGACGTTATAAATATTACATGCTGAAAATATAATCACAAACATGTACGCAGTTGAGTTGGATAATGTAACAACCCAAACCTCAATTATTATTTAATTATAAATTATTAGAGTAAAAAGACAAAAATGCCCTTGAGATATTCTATTTGGTTTTAAGTTGACGTTTTGACTGGGAAGGAACTTTGGAAATCCACCTGTACTGTTGCGTAGAGCGCGACGAAACGAGTCCGTAGACACGTAGTGGACTCGAATCGGACGTATAACGAAGGAATTACGAGCAAAATACACAAGAAGGGCAAAATTGTAAATTTCAAAAATCTGATTCTCTCTCTCTCCTCACTTCCTCTTCTTCTTCGCGAAACTTCCCCCTCCCCTGTTTTTCTTTTTGCTCCAGCCAACACCCCAAACCCCCATAACCACCGGCACCGACCACCCCAGCCCACCAGACCAGACCCAACACGCCAGCCGGACCTCGCCGTCGCACCCCCGACCTGCGCCGCCTCCGTCGACAGCTCCAGCCACTGGAAACATATCGCGAGAATATCGATATTATCAATATTCTCGATAATATCGAGACATTAAACCGGTTTTGTGTTCAAGACTGCTCGATAATGTCGAACTCGACATTTCGGCGATAATTTCGTCGAAAGTATCGACATCCGGACGAAATCAATTTGGTTTGCTCCCAGTTTATCGCGACCTGAAAAAAAACGAAATTATCGCCGAAATATCGGCGATAATTTCGATTTTTAATACATTGGTCTCCATAATTGCTGAAGCATTAATAGCCCCTCCTGCAATATAGAGATTCGAAAACTTAATTAATTATACAATAAAAAATATATATATTATATATAATTTTAATCTAGATTCTAGTCTGTGTAAAATGTGGGCGGATATATTCCGAATACCTGATCGCACCCTATTTTGCCTCAAATTAAAATATAGAAAATTAGTAAAATACCAATTCCTAGACATAAAACTATAAATATACCCTATATTATTTAATATATATAAACACACCCAAAATAAACCCAAAAATTGATAGCTGTCGATTTTTTAAATTTAATAGCAATGTTGGATTATTGTTTTGCCCTTTTGCCCAAAATAAACCCAGCTTCAAGGCTCAATTAGATAATCGACGATTGCTCCTTCAAAATCTTGGAGCTGGTCTGTGAGAAATTGACGAGCACTTGATTTAACTAACTTCACCGTTGGAGCCGCAGTTCTAATTTTCATTGCTTTCTAGATCTCTCACTCGCTTCCTCACAGATCTTGCAGCTATTTCCAGATCTCATAGCTCAATCTCTCACATCTCAGTCACAGGCAAGGTCATTTTACAACTCAAGAGGTGGACTCGGGTCCTAATCCATGAGGCTGACTCTTTCCTCTACCAACAATGATGCATTGAGGAGGCCTTTTCTCCGTTCGGTGAGATTATCGAATCGAAGATCATCAACGACCTTGAGACCGAGAGGTCCAGGGGCTTCGGCTTCGCCACCTTCAACAACAAAAAGGCCATGAGGGACGCGATCAAAGGCATAAACGGCCAGAACCTCGACGGCCGTAGCATCACCGTCAATGAGGACCCAGTCTCGTGGAAGCGGCGGTGGTGGTGGCGCTAACGGAGGTTACAGCTGCGGAGGATATGGTGGCGTTGGCTACGGAGGTGGCGGTCATTGTGAAGGCCGTGGGGATAGTATCTTGATGACGATTCGGTTTAGGCCACTTAGGTAATTTGTATTGATATTCATTTGAGTTTTGAATTGTGATTTTAATTTCTTTTTGTTTATAATTTGGATTGATTTTAGATTCGGTTTGGTTGTGAATTTGATCTTGTGTCAGACCCAACAAAAAAAAAAAAAAAAAAAGATCTTGTGTTTTGGTTTGAGTTGTGGTTAAAAATCTGTGATATTAGCTCAGCTCAGCAGCTCTTCTGTCTCAATTTGTGATATTGGTTTGAGCTGTGGTAATTTTATCTATCTAACTGGTTGTCTTGATCTAGAAACTTTGCTTGAGAACATTCTTTGTTGGATATTGCAGGCTTTGCAAAACTTTTTTGCTTCCTTGGTGTATTCTGCAAACACAAGTTTTGATACCTTACTAGACTCTTTGCTATCAAGTGCTAAACCATCTCCCCAATCAGGTAGGGTTGCAAAACAAGCTTTGTATTCAATAGCTCAATGTGTGGTTGTCCTTTGCCTTGCTGCTGGTGATCAGAAATGTTCATCTACCGTGACATGCTAACTGAAATTCTCAAAGATGACAGCGGTACAAATTCAGTAAGTCCCCTTCTCGAAAGAAAACAACTCAGTTAGGGTTATCTTCACAGATGACAGTGTTTTGGTTTTTGTAAGCAAATAGGGATAGACTAATTAACTTTTCACGATTTATTATTATTTGGTAATTTCGTGGTAGGCAAACTCTCGTTATAAATTTGGGGTAGATTGATTGAATCTAGCTGATTTATTGTTTTTATTATTATTATATAACTTTTATTTGAGCCCAGTATAATTGCTTTCTTCATATGATATGGGCTAAGCAGCACCTTGCTTTGCTGTGTCTCGGGGAGATTGGAAGGAGGAAATATCTAAGCTCCCATGACCATATAGAGAATATTGTCATTGAGTCCTTTCAATCTCCTTTTGAAGAGATCAAATCTGCAGCCTCCTACGCTCTTGGCAATATTGTTGTTGATAACCTGCTCAAGTATTTGCATTTTATTTTGGACCAGATTGACAATCAACAGAAAAAGCAGAATCTCTTGCTTCATTCTCTGAAGGAGGTGCATTCTTCTGAACTTTAAGAGCCTGATTTTGTTTCCTGAAATGTTTTTCAGGTCATAGTAGTTTAACGTTGAGAAGATAAAGCAGAGTTTCTGGATTCGAGTGTTGAGAAGATACTTAATTTACGTTTTAATCACTGTGAAAGCGAGGAAGATGGTGTTCGTAATGTAGCAACTGAATGTCTGGGACATAGTATTAACAGTGTACTTCTATGACATAATATTAACAGATTTTTCAATAACAAAGCATGCTCTATATATAGCTATGCACTTAAAGTTTATGATATGCAGAATGTGATTTTTACTAGGAAGATAGTTCTATGAAATAGTATTAACAATGTACTTCTATGACATAGTATTAACAGTGTACTTTCTTTTTCTTTTTCTTGTAGAGGTATTTCCTTTTGCCTTTGTAATTGTTTCTGGTGAAACTATGGACAATTGGAGGTGGTTTCTGCAAAGGATATCTGATGCTTTGCTGGGTTTTTTTTTGAGTTTTTTGTATGACATGGTATTAACAATGTACTTCTATGACGTGATATTAACAATGTACTTCTATGATATGATATTAACAATGTACTTCTATGACATGGTATTGACAATGTACCTCTATGAAATGGTATTAACAATGTACTTCTATGACGTGATATTAACAAAATGTACTTCTATGAAATGGTATTAACAATGTACTTTTATGAAATGGTTTGCGGAGGTTCGGTGGAGAAGGAAGGGTTGTGGGGACATGCCCTTGGTTTTTGTGATTTTTTTTTTAAAGTTTGGATTTTAAAAAAAAAATCTGGGTTGGGCTTGCTGGGCTTGTTTTGGGTTTTTTTTTTTGTCTTTTATGGGGCTTGTTAAAAGTTAATCAATGGCAAACATGTAATTTATAGGAAGTTCAACACTTATTTGTTATGTAGTAAATGTTTTTTGGGTATGTTTATAAAGTGAATTTCATATTTTGGGCTTTTTTTTATAAAATTGGGTTGGGGTTATTTTGGGTGCTTTTTGAGTTTTTTTTTTTCTGTTGGGCTTGATAGTGGCAGTGCTGTAATTTATTGGAACTTCAACACTAATTTGTTATTTAATAAATGGGTTTTGGGGGTATTTATAAAGTGTTTTCCATGTGGGTTTTTTTTTTTTAATTCCAGCCCCTATTTTGAGTATATTAGTGAAGCTCCCATTAAAATATTAAATGCATTTTTAGTAAACAATCTACTCCTCCTTTGGTATCTCCAACGTCACTATCTCTCTCCCACATTCCTCTCTCCAGTCACTTCTCCTCAATCACCAGAGGCGGACCTACTAAGGCTCAAGGAGGTGTAAAGGTCGTCTTATTCAAAACCCCAATCCAATTATGAAATCCCTTCTCTCCCACTTCACACCTCGGAACGCACCATTCTTATATTTATATATAGAGAGAGAGGCGCTTTCACATCTTCTTAACCGGAAATGGCTGGGGAGAGGAAAGGTTCCTTTTTTTAAGGGTACTCCCGGGAACATATCCAGTGGAGACGGGGTGGGGCATGTAGCTCAGAGGATTAGAGCACGTGGCCACGAACCACGATGTCGAGGGTTCGAATCCCTCCTCGCACACAACCGGCTAAAAAGGGAAGGACCTTTCCCTTTGGGGTAGGAAAATCATGATCAGGATAGCGGACCGAAAACTATGGAATTTGGGCATTGGTCTTTTGTCAAAATGGACTGCACCTTCTCTCGCTGGAAAAACCATTGCAGGTGCTTGAAATTTCCCATTTGCTCAACTTGTATACAGATCATCTTATTTCCATTTTCAACATTAGTAAATGTCTTTGTCCTTTTACTTTCATTTATTTTTATATTACTTAATTTACTTAAGTTTACAATGTAAATAAGGAAGTACCCCCCATTTGGATTCAAATAAAAATATTAAAAAATCAAATTCCCACCAAATCAAAATATGAAAAATCGATTTTAGTGCAAAATACGATTTAGGCTAAAATTGATGGTTCATTAAGTGTGGGAGCAAAAATTAAGGCCTAATTAACAAGCCACTTCCCATGAACCCTAAATTTAAGTAGTGGAGGGATCAAATAACATGATATCCACTACCATTGAGCATGTAGATAAATAAGGGATATGGGACTTGGAGTCCAAGGGTTCAATGCCTATAAAAGGCTAACTAATCCCCTAGCATAAGGGGAGAGAGGTATGAGATTATTCTGACTATAGGCAATATTCCTGAACGAACACTGACTAGAGCATCGGAGTGTTTTCTAGCAGGTGCTCCCCTCTCATTGGTGGCAATTGTAGATGGTGTCCGGCTTCTCTCAACATTGATTACAAGATTACTTGTTGGAGGACCCAAAATTTCATGCTCCAACATTAAGTCAATATATACTTCATACTAAAATCTCATAAAATCAAGTTTTCTTATTTGATGTGTAAGGAATAAAAGCCGCCAAAAATTATCTTGAGAAAATGATTCTTCCGAAAAACCATTTTTCATACTTAGTCAATATTGCACATCCGCTAAAAAATTTCTGGGTCCGCTAGTGTCCATCACCATGTATTGATTTCCCTCATTGTTTTAATATTTTTTATATTTTTTATTGAGTAATTCATTGGTGAATTTTGGAAAATTTGGAAGAGAGAGAGATTGGGTTGGCTTCGGTTTCGTCGAGGAACAATGAAGGTGCACTTTGGGGGAAAAGCTTTCATCTGCGTGAGTCTCTCTCCTTCATATCTGAGGAATTTCTCTGAGGTCTGAGCCATCCCATTATCACAAACTATTAATTATCCCCTTCAATCTTTAGTTTGAATCTACTAGGGTAAAAAGAAAGAAAACTGCATCAAGCCTGTCCTTTCTCCACAGCATCCCACACCTTGATAGCATGCTCCTCAACAAAAATGAAGACCCAATGAAAATGTTGGCGTCCTCGAGGTCTTGACAGAACACTGTCCAAAGACTTAGAGCGATGATTGATAACTCAATAAAGCTCTTCAACTAGTAACCCACAACTTCAAAAGAAGTGCATATGCTGTCCAAAGACTTAGAGCGATGATTGATAACTCAATAAATTAAATAAATAAGAGACAAATCAATACATGTGGTGTGGTTGATGAAGGAGAAGTGATTGAAAAGAGAAAGATGAATGAAGGAGAGAGAGTAACAAAGGAGATATGTCGAAGCACTTTGTATTATATCGGCCCCAAAAAAAAAGAATTAAACACTTTGTATTCTAAGTTCAACGGAGATATTTCAAATTTCTGTTACTCTCAATCTCAATACATATCTGCTTCTCAACGCGGTTAGTACTATTCTTTAAATTTCCTTTCAATACTATTCTTTACATTATTTTATCACATCGTGTGTGACTTTATCAAGACGTTGCCATCACATTTTTTATTATTAAATTGTCGTATATTGAAAATTGTACTTGTAAACGTCAACTTTATTTTTTCTTAAATTATTGTGTTGCGTCTGATTTTTTAATTTTTGAAGAAATAATTGCTTGAAATCAAACTCTATATAATGGCATCCAAAACTTGGTAATTTGAGAGTTGAGTGCTGACCCCGGTGATTGTTCCAAAAGACTAGGAAAGAGCTACAATGAACCGCCATTAGCTCCCAAGCCATGTAATTGTAATTTCCACCAGAATTTCGGATCCTCATTCGTTGTTTTCCTGGTCCTTGTTCTTGTTCTTGTTCCTCCACTCAGTCTCTCCTATTTTCCGCTTACCCAATTGAACACAAAGCTATTCCATTTTCTTTTTGTCAAGTCCCCACCTAACTATCTTTGATCCTTCTCAGAAATGTCACTGAAACTTCCCTTTCTGAAAAGTGCTTTTTTCTACTCGCTTTGCCGTGCTGCTCATTTCTGAACTTTGATGCACATCTATATATATACATGTGCGTGTGTGTTTTATTCTGTAAGGAGATTGTATTAAATTAACTAGTATAGTAAAAAGGTGAAAGAAAGGTAATGATGGAGAGTTAGTTGCAAGAGTTCAGGGAAGTGAAGGCAAAGCATTCGTCTGAAGAAACGTTACAGAAATGGAGGAACCTTTGCAGCGTTGTCAAGAACCCGAAACAAAGGTTTCGCTTCACTGCCAACATTTCCAAGCGTAGCGAGGCTGCTGCTATGCGCCGTACCAATCAGGTTTTGTTTCTTAGCTCTGCTGTGCCATTCTTCTTCTCCTTCCTCCTCTTCTTATTAAAAGTGCCTTTTCCTTATGTGCTGCCGGTGTATTTTATATACGCAAGTAAGGGAGTTATAACTCAAGTGGTCGCGAACCTTTGTCCCTATATCCGAGGAGGTTACTCTGTTCGATTCTCCCTCCTTAATATCGCTTGTATAAATACACAAAAATAAAAATAATATGGTATGCTATTTTTGAATAAAGAGAACAGAACTGGGCTTTTTGATTAGCGGTAGTACATACTCTGCATGGAAAGACTTGGGTTACTAAACAAATTATGAAACCGGAAGTATATAGACTTGGTGTTGGGAGAATGAGATATAAGTTGCCATGTGCCATGTGGGAACTTAGAATACACTTGGTGATAGGAGAACAGAAATTTGCAATACCGGGGTGTGTTTCGTCCTCACCCGGTTGAACTTAGAGCAATACATCTGCTTCTCATGCCATGCACAGTAGAAGCATATATCCGCCCAAAAAAAAGAATTAAAGTTTCATTGAAAAAAAGTTTTATTTGAGAAGTCAAAAGTGGTTGGCAGCTACCAACAGGAGTTGGTCCAAGTGGAAGGGGCTTTGATCCTTTAAACAAGAGGTCCTGGGTTCAATCCCAGGCGCTTGCGAATAGAGCCAACTTTGTTGGGAGAGGTCCCCGCTTTGCGCCCGATAGTACCTCGAGGGTTAGTCCCCGCAATCGCGCGGGGGATACCTTGGTTTTCACCAAAAAAAAGTGGTTGGCAACTAGCATGATTTCATTGGGATAGTAGATGAGCAGATGTTTTTACTAAAAATGCATTTAATATTTAAAATTGAGGCAAAATAGGTTACCAGCTGTCAATTGCTTATTGGCCCCGTGCCAGGGAAGTTTTTCTCCTTTTGAACGGTAAGCGAAAGGTGAAAGGGGAATTTTGATTGGGCGGGTGTTAATCTGAGTCAGAGAGCGAATCTTTTGTGCTAACTCAAATTATTATTTTTAATTTGTAAGGTGGGACCCTTCAAATTTATCTGGTATCATTCTCTTCTTTTTTTTTAAATAAACTTTTAATAGTTTCATTTTATTGTCGCACAGCACAGCAAACTATTATCACAAATTATACATTACCCAGTCTGGACGATTGATAAGAATAAAACTATATGTAAATGGCATCCAGTAACATAATGTACAGTAAAAAGGTTACCATTTATATCTACGTTTAAGGTCATGAGCCCTCCTCGCTAGAGCTGAGAGGGTTCGGTTCATAGCCCTCCTTGTATCGTGGCGGAGCCAATTGGTTTGTATAATATTTGTAGAGAGATGCACCGGCATCCGAGCATCCGTGCTAAAATGCCTCCAGAATTTAGACGCTATAATCTTCAAGTCATTGGCCATGAGTGCAAATGCTTCAACTTTTGTGAGGGACATGACAAATCTTGTGGAGATGGGTTAAGTCTGAAAGCGGGGAGAATGTTGATGCCTAGGTTAGAAGTTCTTCTCCATAGAAATCACCTTTGGCAAGCATGATGGTCGCCTTCATATTCTTAGGGATGTCATTTTCAGATATAGAGTCCTCTTGTTGTGAGAGTATTGTTTTTAGAGCCTCAAAGATTCTATCAAAGCTCTAAATAGGATTCTATCAACCTCTTTTAGAGCCCCAATCATTGGGGATGGCCTAAAAGTGATGAGCTCAACCTCCGTGAGGCTCCCAAATATGCAACCCATACTTTAAAACGGCATCCCCAATGGGTCCGAAACTAGGCTTTAAATGCTCAAGCCTAGTTGCAAAGGAAAAGTTCATATATTTGCATTCTTTATATTCTTCTTTAGGCTATCAAAGAAAGTTCATATATTTGGGCTCAACTATAATAATTTGTTAAGATGATATCTTTGTAACAGTCCTTGAAATCAAATTTTACATTATTCCTTCATCCAAAAATATTTTGTAATATTAGAATAAAGTGAGATTTTGCTAGCGTTGTTTGTTTTCACAAAGGTCATATTATTGTACAGTTATTATGATTAAATTTTACAAGTGTCACAAGATACTTATTTAGCATGGATCATGAGTCATGAATCATGATCATATTATTTATATTAAAAAGGATTTTCTCAGCAGCATATATAAGTTGTTTAACAAGAGAACCATAAAAGCATGAATAGCTCAGAATGTTTAACAACATAAACGGTAAAGGCATGAATAGTAAAGGAAATCATGTTAAATAGTAACGAAACTTGATACTTATTTCTTTCAATAAATCCCAATTCCAAAATCTTAAAAAAAAAAAAAAAAAACCTCCTAACAAAAGTTATATTTTCTGTTTCTAGATTTGATTTCTACTCTACTTTTTATTTTTGTATATGGATACACTAGTATCATTTAGTATTTGTTTATTATGAGAGGTTGGAGAAAGCTAAATAAAATTTTATATTTGATATGAAAACACCTAACCATCAATTATTATTTTTTTATTCGTACAGTGTTGGGGAAAGGTATATAATTTTATATTTTTTCAAAGAACTTTTAATATTTAGAGAATTTTAATTATATGATTACACTCTTGAAGTTTAGCCTAATTACAATCAGACACTACACGTTTAATTTATTCCTCGTTCTGAGAAGGTTAATAAAAATTTATGTTGCTAAAATTTGTTACTATCTTCTCGGGTTTATTCTTATTTTCATTTATGGGTTTATTATTGATTTGATTTGTTGGTTATTGTGTAGTTTCATTAGGTTACGTTGAGTTTGATATTTTAGTCTGCTTTATTCTGGTGGGTTAGTTATAGCTTTGTCTTCTCCGTTCCTCAGTCTTTTGTACAAGATTGGAATTGATGGCATACTTGCTGTTTCTTCAATTTTTGTTTGTAAGGCTTAGACACGCAGAAAAAGAAGCAAACAACTATTGGTGTGTTCATGTACAAATTTTCTTGATTCACCCTTCATCCAAGTCAGTATATTTATTTATTTTGCAAGTACTTGAGTGAAGATTCATTTGGCATAATTTCTCTTTATTTCATTAAAAAAAATATAAAAAAATCTGTTGCGTGTATAAGTTGTTACACGGTATAAAAAACAGACATAGGCTTCGCCATTTGGGACTCGATTATAAAATTCTCTGATTGCATTGGAATCTGATAAAAAAAAATGGATATTCTTAACAGACCTCACCTTACATATCAAAAGATATAAGTACATATTTACAAACTCCTAAGTATGAATTCAAATATATCAACAACATCTATAAGATCATGGAAAAAAAATTATTGAAAATATTATATGCACATTCAAGGCTTGTAATATCTTTTCTATATACTAATGGAGAATCATGATAAGAAGTCAAAATGGCCTCAGGAACTACCTCCTGTGCCAAACATAATAATCTCCACTTCCATATCTCCCTTCATTTCTATCCATGGCATGCTTGGATTGGATATTGAACATTATCAGATGCAGCTGCGCGGGAAGGGAAACGATCTTTCTATCGAGCTGACCGGGTTTCCTGCAGCTTATAGAACAGAAAAATGAGGAAGCTGAAAATGAAGAACATGTTAATGTGATCTTGATGTTGAAGAAATAACACATTGGCAAGTAGGTTGCCAAAAAATATGATATAAATGATGTTGAAGAAATAACACATCTGCAATGCATCTACAAAACACCAGTCTCTACAATTATTGAAAAATTTATATCCTACCAGTCCCATCATTAGACCAAGTGCTACCTCTCCCCCTTAATAGAAGACAGGTTTTGAGATCAAACCATGCAAAGGCAGAAATTTGTGGAGAGGGCAACTCTTCAATATACGACTCGAAATTTATGCAAAGTCATAATACTGGTGATCAACCAGACCAAGAAAATTCTAAGTGGGACAGAAACATACATGATAACAAAGGACTTACAGAACGATAAGGGAAGTCATCTGCCTCAAGCATATGAACAATTTGCCCCATTTTTGGTCGCTTGTTGACATCTAAATCTATACAGCGGAGACAAACCAGCAATGCTCGCTTCATAGCTCTTGGAGAGGGCTGAACTTCTATCAGAGGATCTACAACCTCCTCTCCACGGCGACTTTGGATCATTCCTTTAAACCAATCAACCAGGTTCATCTGATATACACCAACTGAAACAGTTAGGACATTGTTGCAGCGCTTCTAGGGTTTAGGGTTTAGGAAACAGAGAATGAAAACTTGGCTTTACCTCTCCAGCTGGTCTGGAATAGTCAATTGGGCTTCTTCCTGTAATTATCTCCATGAGTAGAATTCCAAAGCTATATACATCACTCCACTCGTTAAGCATACCTGTGCTTGCATACTCTGGAGATACATATCTACAGAAAATTACAGAGAAGAATCAGTACTACAACATAGTAGAGATACCATCCAGGTAATGTATCATTGAAATATCTTCAGAATTCAAGAAAGAACTAACCCAAATGTCCCCATTACACGTGTAGTCACGTAGCTTGACTCAGGTGCTAAGAGCTTGGCCAGGCCAAAATCTGATACTTTTGGGTTCCATTTTCTATCCAGAAGAATGTTGCTGGATTTTATATCACGGTGCACCACCTTGGGTTCTAACCCTTCATGCAAGTAGGCCAGCCTGTTAGAAAAACAAGAATAGGTTTATAATGATGAAGGATCATAAATTTTCATAGCCAGAGTAAGGATATCGTGAGAATGACAAAAGCAGTGCCATATGTTACAGATCCTGTCATACTGAGACATATAATCGCTAAACACAAGCAAAATGAACAAGAAGAATACAGAATTATCTCACCCCTTTGCTGTCCCGACGGCTATTTTCATTCGAATATCCCAGGTCAGAGGGCTGACTGGCCCAACATCACCATGCAACCATTGCTCCAAATTGCCATTGTCAATGTATTCATATACAAGCATCCTGGCAGAGCAGTAGAAGTCCCCATGGACATGTTAATTAGAGGAAGAAACAGGTTAATCCGAATTCACCTAAAAGATATGACAATAAAGTTACCTTTGAGCACCTTCAGCACAATAGCCAATTAGACCCACCAAGTTCTTATGCTTTACTTTACCAATGGCTTCCACTTCCACCTTAAACTCTGTCTCTGCCTGACCTCTATATGTTAGATGACAAGCAGCAATTAAATTTTGAGTTAACAGAAATGTTATACAGAGACCAAGTTCAAATCTGAAAATTTGCATTCATGGCAAACAAGCAACTGCACTTCATATAATTTCACTTGACAGGAAATATTTTCAACATCCATCATGGAGCCACGGCACTGTTTATGTTTTTGCTCCTATTGTTTCTGGTATGGTATTTTAATATATTTAATATTAAAATGGGAATGTTTCGATGACAAAGTAATATTTGGTCAATCAAAAGTAGAAAATCAATGATGAAAAGTGAAAACAAGCTCTGAAGATCAGACATAACAATGAGGCATGAAGAATGCACAAAGTTGAAATTGTATATAGTAAAGATATTAAAAATAAAAAGAACGAAGAATAAAAGTGTTAAAAGCACAAAGTAATTTTCTTTTCCTCGTACAGCGGAACAAAGGGAGGCTCTTTTTCTTTTTAATCAAAAGAAAAGCAGGTCACTGAGTGTATAAACAGTGATTACTATATTAGTTATTGATTCAATGAAGCAGGTCACTGAGGTTTAGTCTAGTGCAAAAGAGCATTGATTTGCAGACCTTTCCTTTGTGAATAATTATACAGTTTTTTTTAACCAAAAGAATAATTATACAGTTCAAAATGTACACTGGTGATTATTAATATTAATTTATAAGAAAACTAATGTGAATAATGATACAGTTCACAATGTGTATACATATATTATATGCAAAACGTCTATATTGTGATGTTGCATACCAAATTAATGATACGGATTAATTATAAATTCCATTTTGTAGAAGAAAGTCTAAAGTCAAATTTCATATTATTAATTGCATTATACAACCAATTAGTTATTGATTTAGTAATTCCTTTCTTCCTAATATTGAAAGAAATCTCAAGTTCAAATTCTCTCACCTTTCACCATTGACCAAAACTCTCATGTAGTGACGTTAGTTGAATAAAAAAGCATACCAAATTATAGGACGTTTACTTAAAAGTAATGGTAATCAAAAGAAATGGAATGATTTTCATTCCCGACTTCACCACGCATAATTATACATATTAATAACAATTAATAATGGTGCACTTCGCAGTGATTTTGTTTTTGTTTTTTTGTATAAAAACAAAGTTTTAACGTAGCTTCTAGATTCCCCACCAGCCTACCTTAATGCCACTTGAGCTTAGAGAATTGAATAAAAAATATATATCTATAACTAAACATTATTAGCAGTTGACTAAAAATACATTATTAACCATACAGCTTGGAAAGACCCTTGGATCTAGTATGAACAAGAAACATGTAAATAAAAAATAAACAAAAAACATGTAAATTTTTTTCCTAAACCATACCAATGTATTTTTTGACCGAAAATATTTCGATGAAAAAAAAAAACAAAAATGGGCAAGATTTGAAATTGAGTAAAAAGACACGTACTTGTTGTTAAGAAGGTTCTTGACCGCCACGACAGAGCCGTCCTGCAAAATTCCTCTGAAAACGACGCCGTATCCTCCTTCTCCAATCACGTTCTCTGGAGAAAATCCACGCGTCGCAATCTCCAGCTCTTTCAAGCTATACCACCGGCCCCACCCGATGTTCTGACCCGACCCGTCACTCTCCAACCCGCTCCGATTCCCTTTCCCTCTTTCGATATCCACAATCTCCATCTCCTCCTTCACCTCCTTCACATTTTGATTTCCGATTTTGCCCTCGCCAATGTCGAGGACGGCGCGGGGGCTAGGAGATTTGATCTCGGCGATCTCTTTGGAGACAAGCGGGATTGAGCCGGAGCTGTGCTTGACGCGCATCTTGCGCTTTCGCGAGGCTCGGGTCGTACGCACGCAGAGGAAGATGAGGAGGGCGGCGGCGAGGAGGCAGAGGACGAGGATGGCGATGACGGCGTAGAGTTTGAGGCTGAGGAATGGGGTTGTGGAAGTGAGCTTGTGGGAGAGGGAGGTGTTGTTGGAAGTCTGAGTGGTCTCGCCGGAGACCGTCATTGTTTCCGGCGAGCGAGGTCGGTGGAGAATTTGAGCTGAGAATTTCTAGAGAGAGAGAGAGAGAGAGATGGTGGGAGTGTTTGTTTGGTTGATGGGTAAATAACTTGAAGTTAAAGTTCAGTCAGCAATTTAGACTGTTAGAGGATTTTGCAGAGAGAGATTGAGAAGTATAAAAGAGTGCGGTTTCAACGGACACAAAAGCGAAAGGCAAAAGTTGAAGTGAAGGAAAGAACAGGAAAAAAAAAGGAAAAAAAAAAAGAAAAGAAAAAAGGGGAGTTGTAAGAGTATGGGTTTGATATTCGAGATTATTACAGAACTGCCAGTCTAGAGTGTACAGCCAGGCAAATCGCAGTGGCCCTTTTTTTTATTTAATCCATTCAACGATTATATAGTTTAAGAAATTAGATGTCTAGAACAAAGTGATATCTAACAACCGTTAGTTTAAAAAAAAAAAAAGAAATTGTATTGAGCAAATATCATAAAATGTGTACAATATCAATGGATAATCAGAATAGTTAATTCACAACTCAAACGTGACGATCAGAAATAAGAGCAGAATCTTAATTAAAAAATTCACGGTTTGAATACAATCACAGAATACAAAAAGAGCAAAATTTCATAATTCTCTTTTTCAAAAATACATTCATCATGTCATTAATTTTATTCTTTGAAAATAAAATAAAAGCAACGAGAAAAGAAATACAAATATGAATTCATCCCAACAGGGTATAACCCAATAAAAAAGAACCTTAACTTGCAAACCATTAATTTCATAATCGAACTCCCATAACAACTTAAAAATTTGTTCTAAAGTTCAAATCCACACCGTCATCAAGACTCACCCTAACCCAATTATAAACTTTCACAGCTGCAATTATACTTGAGTGGATCAATCAATATGCATATATATAATAAGATAATTATTTAAACCGATGCACATGGCAAACCCAACACGATCAACTACTTCGATTTATTTTGCTGGATATGTTTAGGAAGAAATATTATTTGAGAGAAGGTAACATCTCTTTGTCAGCTATCTCTTTAGTTTGAAACCAAATATTCCAAGTTTCACTAAGTTATTATAGGATATAGATCATGACGCATGAACAGTGAAACCCTTTTCTTGGTACATAATCTATTATAAGAAATTAATTTTCCTTCGAACCAAAATTTGTCCTAACTGGGTTGAGGTTTGGACGTGACTGTCTAATGTTGGCTCACCACCTAATCCGTTGTTGTAACCCTTGGATACCCTTTGCTGATAGGAATTTGATAAGAACATGCATGGGAAGGGTATTAATATATAAGTGAAGAAAAAGAGGACTAGTTAGTTAGAGATCATCTTCTTTGAAATTTCAAAGTAATGAAATTCTCTAATGACGTATAGTTGTGGGATGTAGGTGTAAGGTGTCAGTCTATCGACATTTTATACTGATCAACTGTATTGTTAATGGGGCTAAACTAGTGGAAAAAAGTCTTGACTTGCAGATGAGTGGCCTCATGTTCGAACTCTCATGGCACCTTAGTAGTATGTGTGTGAAAAAACCAACTAACTGTATTATGTCGACCGATACTCGCTCCCCGCAACTATCTTGCAATACTCGTCTTGCATTGATTATAAAAAAACATAACGAATGACCATTTGTGAAGTGAAAAAGATCAAGAAAGAGTGATTGAACACTACTAGAAAAATGCTCAAAAGACAATGAATGTTATCATTTTCTTTTGTTTTCTTTGGTACGGAAGAAGAACTTGGATCTAAAACCACCAATTATTTTGATAAAAATTTGGATACACTCACTCATAAATTGGGCATGGAAGAAAACAATTTGTACCAAAAGGGCTTGTTGTAAATGTTGTGCCAAATATAGGTATTTTTATGTTGTGGTGTATTTGCCTGACTGGAGGGAGCGTGAGTAGGACCCCCTTAAGCATTAATTTTCTTCTGAAATTTTCGTGAGTTGGAACAGCCGATGCATCAATGTGTTGGAACTACTTTTAAAGGAGATCATAAGAGAAATGCTTTTAATAGGACGTATGCTCTCACTCGTATATCATAGACGCAATTTAATAATATACTTTGTAACCAAAAAAAAAAGCCGTGCAGAAATGGAATTCATCAGCTATTCAATTTCAAAATTTTGGCAAGAAATTAAGATGGATAATTATAGTAAACCAATGTATCAAGAAACAGTATGGCTCTATCCTCTAGCTCACTCGTACCCCGCTTCCATCGTAAAACCTCCCCACCTAAGTTAAGTGAAAATCTTTCTTGACACGGGTGTGATGTCTCATTCTCTCTATCTCACTCAATGTTTAATCGATGAGTGTGATAGAAAAAATGATGCATTACACATGTGACACCAAAATATCTCCTCTCAATTTCCCTATTACAACAAACTGACATGGTATAACAAATAAATAATGACCTAGTTCACAATTTTACGCGTAGAACTCATTTTCTTTTAAATTGGAATTTAGAAATTTTGGAAACCTACATGATATGAAATTCAATGATAAAAGACCTTGCTAAGGAATGATGCAGGTCCCCCAAAATAATGCTACGTTTTATCTTAATTATTATTTGTTTTATTGCATGAGAATATGTGATATTGACGATATTTTTACGTAAATAACTTAGTAGGTAAGGTAAATGTAGAGTTCAATATGGTTAGGGCGTAATTTTTCACATGGTCATTATTAACTGGACACATACAAAATTACTATTACCTTTAACGTTAATGTTTAATCCGCCACGAGCTAGCCTTCTCTCTGAATATGACGTGCAAGCAGAGAAGACAAATTTATAATTTGAACTTTGAAGTTAAGGTATTCTATAACGGCTATGTTGGTGATAGAACAAACGATATCATTGCATCTTGTCAAACTCAAAAACCAAATTGGGTGTTTTCAGAGGATTAAGTTAGCTTCAAGTTAACAGTGCATGGAAAAAGTATATCCCTATTCCCGATTTATATTGGAGATTTGGAATTGCGCGCCTGAAGCCTCCTTCAAATAACTTGATGGATTTTCAACTTTCTTATCGTTTGTTCACTTAGTTTATGGAGAAAAACTTTTCTATTCCCGTTGCATTGTCTCTTCCTTTCTATCTCTCTTTTCATGTCACTTATTAAAGAATGAGAAAGGTAGAAAGAAATGAGCAATGCAACGAGAATAAGGAAGTATTTCTCCATCCATGAGATTGTCTATTTGACATTACAGATTGGGGGCTTAAATTATCTCCAACTCAAAAGGTTCAAAACCTAACTTTTACACTCTCAAATTCATTTATTCATCAAGACGTAAGTTCTGAAACAGTGGATTGACCAAAAAAATAAGTTCTGAAACAGTGAGACCAACCACCCAAATTAAGCCCATCCATTACTTGGGCCCATGTGCTGTTGGATAGAAATTTATCCAAAATGCAAGCTTTGGGTCCACAAGATTGGGTCTTGTGCTTTTATTGTTTCGGGTTTATCATTAGTTCATGAACTATGCGAAAACACACATCAATTTTAGTCCCCAAACTTCAAAATTACTTAATGTTATTCTGTCCTTTTGATATAGATAGATATCATCCCTAACATCAACTTCGTACAGAAATCCTTCAAAACAAATTACAAACATGGAACGCAATCAATTTTTAAAGAGTATGTGATTAGTGTACTTCACACGATATGACTTGTTAAAAGTTGATTACGCGAGTACAAGAACAGACCATAGGCATAGCTAACCTTGGGCTACAGCCCATATGACTTTTTTTTTTCCCAGCCCATAAAAAAATTATAACCCAATGGCGGACCTATTAAGGTGCAAAAACCATTATAGGTGCTGCATATTGGAAGGTGCACTCTAGGTGTTCGACAAAAAGCATAAATGAAGTTAGTCTACTGATGTGCTGCACTGCGTTGTTGTGCATTGCTACCTTGTTTCCATTTTCATTTATTTTATATTACTCAATTTACGTAAGTTTACAATGTAAATAAGGAAGTACCCCCATTTGGTTACAAATAAAAATACTAGAAAATCAAATTCTCACAAATCAAAATATGAAAAATCGATTTTAGTGCAAAATGCGATTTAGGCTAAAAATGATGGCTCATTAAGTCAATATATACTTCAAACTAAAATCCCATAAAATCAAGTTTTCTTATTTGATGTGTAAGGAATAAAAGCTGCCAAAAATTATCTTGAGAAAATGATTATCCCGAAAAATCATTTTTCATATTTAGCCAATATTTTTACATAAAACATTTTGTCATGTATGATATGAATGCATGAAGGGACCTAAGCTCAATCTAAGTAAAAAACCTTAGATGTTTAATCCAAAAAGAGTTTTACAAGAATAACCTAACTCTTATGTATTGAAGCAATAAAAGCTGTCACTGGCTGTTGCACATCACGCTTGTTTTTTTTTTAATTTTTTTTATAAATAAATCTTAGCCAAAATTGCACTTCCGCTAAAAAATTCATGGGTTTGCCAATGAGCCCAACCAATTGAATAAGCTACCATCCTAAGGAATTCCTTGCAGTGCACTGGAGAATAAAATGTAGAAAAGGAAAGCTGCACATCTCTACACATAGGAAATAAATAGAATGCATAACCAATGGAAAAAAAGAAAGAAAAGTAGAAGAAATTGTTTTATGTCCCCCTTGATTAGGTGTATTATTATTTGTTGTTATCAATGAAATTACATTATACGATCGAGTTTTCTATCTACTTAGTATGTTTATATGTAAGTTAAATTCAATCAAGTCAAGTTTGAAATCCTGGATCCGTCCCTACGTGCATGGTTAATTATATGACCGAGATGAGGATGATTACTATGAAAATGACAATGAAGTTTGGACGTCGTTCTAATACTAGACCAAAGATACATATGTCCTATATGATGGTCTTTGCTAATATTCATATCTAAGTTATTTTCTATCCAGCTGTTCTATTACTGTATTGAATTAGATTTTGTTGATAATTCTATCTTTATCCCATTAGCTATCAAACTCATTTAGATATTTTGTCTTTAACATCCAAGGAAATTAAACCTGAAACATGGTTCGATCAATTTGAAACAACTATCACTAACAACTAAATTACATGTTTTTTTTTTCTTTCTTTCATACATTATCAATAGTGACGGATTCAGGAATTATCTTTTTAGGGGCAAGAAAATCGTACTATCAAGTCACTAATAATTAAAATCAATCGACTCTTAAATGTAAAAGAACGCAATTATATAAAATATATCAATGTACAAATTAATAACACAAATTCTACATGTTCTATCTAATTCCTTTATCGCACGACACAAAGAGAAGAATGAGAAAGTGAGTCTAAAGAACAAGAAGAATAACATAAGTAGAGGAGTAGAGCAGGCAGGTTGCCCCCCTTTTTTAGGCATTTTATGTCCCCATTAAATACGCAACTTCATAGCTAACTAACATTAATTGAGTGAAGGCGAGTGCCTTCACTGGTCATGTTTTGATCCTTGAGTTTTGTTCACAAGCTAAGAAAAGAACTGATCCAATGGGCCTTTTTGCAGGGGAGTTGGTTTACTTGGGGAGTGTTTGCTAGTGCATATCCAGCCCGTGGTCCCATCCAATCCTTTTATTAATGATTAATTTACTTTAAATATAAATTTTAAAGATGATATCTTCTCTGGGATCTTCAACCTTATCCACTTTGTTAAACTAGCACGCAACTTCTGAAAATGATAGCCACACCTTATTGCCTATGATGATGTTTTATTTGAATGTCCCGAAAGTTCTCCGATGGGCACTCTATTTGGATAAATTTTGCACTAATAACTCAAATTTAAGTTTTAAGACCAAAAAAAAAAAAAAAACTCAAATTTAAGTCAATTATATACATATATTTCTTTTTAAACAAGCGATACTAGAGAGAGGGGAAATCGAACTTAAAATCTCGACTGCATCACTTGAGCTACGACCTTCTTATAACTAATTATATCATTAGAAACTGAAAAAATAAATTAACATTATATTCAAAGAAACTTAGCATATCCCATTTTTTTTTCAACAAGACAAAATAAAGAAATGTGCTAATAGATTATGAGTGCTGCTAAACTAACCCTAAAATTAACTGAGTACACCATATTACCAAAGTATTTATTAAATTACTAATTTACCCTAAAATAAAATTACCAAAAAAGATATATTGAATTGTGAAACAAATGTAATTTTAATAAGTACACCCTACTCACCATATTCAACCCTAATGAAAGGCCTAAGCAAGAAAAATACTTCTTTGATTCCAACCATTATGAGACTTGTTAGTGTTCAACAAAATTTCGGGTACTGAGGAAGCGAAAGAACCATGTTGGGAAACCTGTGGAGAATGAAATAGGCTTGTGACCCCAGAAAAAGCGAGCAAACCCAAGGAAGTTTGGGTGAATTGGGGGTTGTCGATAGGGCTTTCTTCTAGGAGGGATGATTGTGAGCTTCCTGACGATTGTAACTCTACTAGTACATCCCTTTTTTTGGTCAAAATATCAGGGAAATTTATTAAAGATGAATAAGATCATTTACATCACTAGCCAAATATTAAGGACTCATGCTGGACCTGCTTGATCCCAGACATGATTACCACCCATCCTAGAAACATAGGCTGCCACCTCATGTGCAGCTCTATTGCAGTGTCATGGAGTGAAAGAAAACACCACTTGGCTAATTAAACCGTTGAACTAAAACATGAATATCAAATAGGTATTGTGTCATAGAGTTTATTAGGGTGTATTAAGGGTATTTTGGTAGTAAAGTAGGGTGTATTTAGTTAATTTTACATTTTGATTAAAATATTAAGGTGTACTTAGATCATAGGGTGTACTCAGTTAATTTTAGGGTTCGTTTAGCAGCGCTCTAGATTATCTGTGGATTCATGTGAATATATACGATATTCTAAATTTGTCTAATCTTAGCAAAAGAAAAAAAGAGAGAAAAACTTACCCAATTAAGAAAAACAAACCTTAAGCATCACGCATGGGATAATTCCACGTGTCCAGCCTGCAGTACTTAGAAAACTGACAAGCCGAAACTGTTCCTTTGATTTCCTTCGCCACAAAAATGAAAAGTCTAGACGCTCGTTCCCAATTGTCAAATCACCCAAATCCCAATATGGTAACCGGTGGTGCCTCCAAAAAGCGGCAACGCGCCGTACACCCCGCCAACTCACCTACCGCCAGCAGCTCCAGCCGCCCTTGCGCCGCAGTCATCATCGACTCCGACTCCAAACGACCCACCCACCCGAACCCGAACCCATTTCCCAAACCCAGCCCAAGCGCTCCCCACTCTTTCAACGACCCTTCCTCCGCCGACGTTCTCCTCCGCCTCTTCGTTGACCCCTCCCCTATCGACCTCCCAGTGACATCGTTTTCTACCTCCCCCATCGCCCAGTCCCAAGACGACGTCGTTCTCCACCTCCACGCCCACGCCCTCCGTCGCTGCAAGTATTTCGCCGCCCTCTTATCCGACCGATGGCAGCGTCACCCCCAAAACGACGCCGTCCGCAACATCAGCCTGAGGGTCCCACCGACCCCTGGCGCCATGGATGCCCGCATTGCCCTCCTCGAACTCCTCTACACCTCCGACCTCGCTTCCGCCATAACCACCGTATCGGCAGCGCTGGACCTTCTCCCTGTCGCCTCCGAGCTCATCTTCGAGGACTGCGTCCAATTCTGCCTTCGCTTCCTCGAGGCGGTTCCATGGACTCAAGACGAAGAAACCCGAGTTCTCGCCCTAATCCCTCATTTGAGCGAAGACGAAGCCAAAGACCTCATGGCTAGGGTTTCGGGAGCTCCCGATTCGAGCGAGGAGATGCTGTACGGCCTCATCCTCGCCGTGACTCACAACCAGAGCATGGCGTTCGTCAAGGCCTTCGTCGCGAAGCTGCTGCGCGAGTTCGGGTCCAGAGAGCTGGTCGAGCGGGTTATGGATCGGGCGTTTCAGACCACCTTCAAGGTCGTCAAGGAGGCCATGGAGGAGTACACGAGCCCTGGAGTCCGTGGCAACCATGACGAGACCGAGGCCATCCAGAGGATCAACCTTCACACGGCCATGACCAACGGCAAGCACCTTCTGTGGCTCGTCGAGAGGATGATCGAGCTCCGAGTCGCTGAGTCCGCCGTGAAGGAGTGGAGCGAGCAGCCGGCTTTCACCGCCGATTTGCAGAGGGCTTTTCGGGACGACGCGTGGAGGAATATCGTCCCGAGCCTCCCTAGCGTCTTGCTTCGCTGCACTTCGAGGCTGGTCAATGCGGTCGCTTCTGGTACCATTTTGGTTGCTGCTCAGGTATTGTATTGTTTTCTTGTTAGAGTGGTTGAATATCATGTGCTTGAATTGCTTGCTTGGGTTTTTGTTTGTTCTACTTTTGGCTATTGATTGGTTCACATGGTGCATTGCTCAATTAGTTTTGATGTTTGTGGCTCAATTTTGATGGGGATTGCTCAACATAGGAGCTTCTTTGGTTCTGTTTTTCAACCCATTTTTCAAATTGATGGTATAGTTGAATAACATTAGAAATTTAGAACAGAACAGGAAGGGGGAGCTAATGTGCTCTGATGTGGGTTTCTTCAAATATTAGCAAAATGGCCTTTTGTGTGGAATTTTATTGGGCTGTTTGGATTTATGCTGAACACACCTGAGCTATGGTAATGGCATTGAAGTATTTTCTGTAAATGGTTCTTCAATAGTAATTTTGGATTGAGGAAAATGGAAAGAAGAGTAGAGAGGTGGAGGAAATTTGAACAGTTTTCCCATTTGGATGGTTAAATGTGGATAGAAATGGAGAGAAGAGAAGAGTCTCGCAATCTTATGTTTGGGTCACTTTTTACAACTCTGGAATTGGATTCGGAGAAAAAATGAGACTTGATCTTGTTTGATTATTAAAAGTGGATTTTTTTTTTCTCCATTTGTTTCCTATCCATCCAAACAAAAACAAAAGATAATAGAACACTTGTCTGTTCTCTCATATTTATTCTCTTTCATTGAAGCGGAAAATACTTTGTATTTTGCTTTTTACTGAAGTGTGTATAGGCGAGATCTATGCTCTTTTTCCCCTTTCTGGGTGTGGTTATTTCCTTAAAATATGTAGTAGTTATGTTTCTCTTTCTAAACCGCGCTTCAGAAATATGTTTTCCAGTTTACTTGATAATGCTTCTTGGTTATTAACACAATTTCACTACTGTTACTCGCATCCTTGTTTCTTAGGTGTTCAGGGAATAACCAAGTTATTTTGATTTCTACTTTTGAAGTTACTGGTGTCAAAGACAGATCAGTAACCTAAAACTGGTACCTATAATTATTTTTCAGGTGCGAAAGAAGCTTGTCAAAGATTGGCTTCCGGTTCTGATTGTTTGCAAAGACAATAATGCTTCACCTCTGACACCGAGTAACAAACCACTGTACTTGGATCTGGAAGAGACATTCCTCAGAATAATCTCTACACTGCCTATGCCAGATGCACAGGAGTTGCTGCAGCAGTGCCTCAGCTTCTCCACCCGAAATGTTGAGGACTGCCCTCACTTGGTCACGGCATTCAACACCTGGTTCCGCCGTGCGACTCATCCCCCTCAGGCACAGAATCTTTGTTAGAACCACTTGGGGTTTGTCTTTTGTTTATAGATGAATTAGTGCTGCCTTATAGTCTTGCCTTGTGGATATTTAGGCTCTCCTCCGGCATTGTGCATATTACCCTGTTGCCCTAGAGAGCCAAAACTTTGCACTGAGTATATAAACATAGAACCTCTGCAACAAAAAAGAAGTTTAACTGCTTTTGATGCTATTACTCGTAGCTTACCTTCCTGGCCACTTGTGGTTTTTCAGTTTACTTGAATTTTGACCAGTGGTTAACATTTGAATGGATAACTGGATCCTGGAAAATAGATTACCCGTCTTAGGTAAATATTCGTTTTGTTCGGCCGAGGTGCTGATGCCACTCTTGTACGCATTTATATAAATAACTGTTTTCAAGTTGTATTTGTTGGCTCACTAACTTGAAACCAATTTTGGTGATTCTGAACTGATCTGCCATCAAATTTGGGGCTTGCTTGCTCTTGCTCTTTCCCCTCTTTCGTGTCATTTGGGTTTGAGGTTTGCGAACTCCAGATGATATTTTTTTCTTCTCTTTGGTCAGTTATTCCAGGCTATCTTTGTTACTGGCAATTCATAAGAGGCTTGCGCTCTTTTCTTTTCTTTTCAAGAAAAGCACTCTAAACAAAACCCAACAAGTTGGTGAACCATTTAACAAGAATGACGATAAATTTTGGTCACATTCCATTCAACCAAAAATCCACTCTTATCAACTCAGAAACAGGTCTTGGGAACCTGGTGCCTTTATGGTATGTTTACATTTGAAACAAATCACCCTATTATTTCAGATAAGACATGAACCTTGATTCAAAGAGTGATATGTGAGAAACCACTTAATACTTATCTGGCATTGGACTGTAGCTAAAATGAAAATATTTGGAAATTTAAATTACAGTAGCTGCCTTCTAAAGTTCCGGGTGGTGCCTTGGTAGGTTCGTATGAGCAACCCGACTCCAATGCCAACCCCGACACATATGCTCAGGCCAATCCCAACACCTACTCTCACACCAGCATTGAACCATGAAAGGTCTCCATCTTCACCTTCTGCATATGCTGTCCCCCAGTACATGTTGTTTTCTCCATTTTCCGGTTTGTAATATGAGTATTCCGACTCCTGTGAAGTTAAATTAAATTGACATGTTCGAATCGAGACAAATTAAAATGAAATGCAGAATGCTTGTTCAGCTGCACAGAAGCATAATGCAAGTGAACTAAGACTCAGCTGCACAGAAGGGTTCCGAAAACTTAAATGAATTTAGTTCTATAGGTATGCATAGTATGCAATATGGCCTCAAAGGACAAGTAAAGAAGTGATAATTTCCTATACTTTGAACCATTCCATCTCCTTAGCACAGTATCTGTTCTATTTTCTTAAATTATTATTTCATGAGCGAATTCGGGGCTGGAGAATTTGCCGAAATGAAAAATCACAGGAATATTGTATATCTATACCATATGCAAGTCAAGGACATATCAGATGATATAACTGAGTATTATTCTATTGATCTGTAGTTTCTCAACACAAACCTGTATGGCCAAAAGATTGTATTTGCTAGTCTGGGCATCCAATATGCAATAACTTATCTGTTTTGTTTATTTTTTTATGCTGATGTAACAGCAGAGCATTGAGCAGTAACAAACCATGAAATCAGATCGGCCATGGCTAATGAAACATTAATATAACAAAGAGCAAGGCATCTCAAACTGAAATTCAAAATACATAAAGCCTACAAAAAATACCAAATGGACAGTAGGTACCTGAAAATCAAATCTAGAAGGATTGTTCCTCTGGTTTTCAGTTGCCTCATACTCCGGTATGGAATCCAACAACCCTTTCCTCACATGCTTCTTCCAAAGGCCAAGCTGCAAAGTCTTTGTTAAAATTATTGGAGTGCCCGAGAAGGACCCCGCAATGTATACCTCAATCGAAGGTGAAGCAGATTCTGCACCGGTAAATTGCTTTCCTTTAAAGAAGCCACTGCTTGCATTTATATCAAATTCACAATTCATGCTCCATCTCTGGCCATGGTGATATGTTTCTGCGTTGAAACCATTACTATCACACAGTTCTAAAACCCCAGATAGCACGACAACATCTTTATCGAAAACCTCAAACTTTACACTTCCAGTCATTCTTATACTGTCAGTGCTCACAAATGTGGCTTCTTCAGACTTCTTATCTAACCGGTCCCTTCGAAGAAGGGTTGTTGCCCCATCTGAATTGATGCTAGTTCTAACACCATTGGCTTCAAGAAGGGTATCAGGATCCAATGGAATATGATTTACTGTGAGGAATTCTGGAGCAGAATCATCGATCTCGCATTTGCTAATTCTAACATAAAAGACTCTTACATCAAGCCAGGGTAGTGATACCTGGATGCAGGGTTGGTAGTTGGATTGCCTCACAACCATTTGGCCATTATCAGTTGGCCCATGGCCATTTGATGCCTCATAAAAATTACCCATGATCCTCAATGCTTCACTTTTCCTCAATTAAATCCTTCCACCTCAATTCAGTTGATGAATAAAGATAGTCCATACAAATGGAAATCCTATGAGCTTAAAGAACCTGCATCCATATCAGTGAAAAGAGGAATTTATTTAAAGTGAAAGAACTTTCTATTTGTAAGAGAAGATAAGAACAAAACCAACTAAGACAAAGGAGAACCCAGTTCATAGAGACAAAACCATTATCAGAATAAAATAAAAATAGTAAGACAGGAAGCTAAACTCAAGTGAGAAACAGAGAACAAATCACATATGCAAGTTTTTCTGTAAGAACTCAAGTGAGAAATAGAAAGCTATTAATTGCTGAACCTGAGCAGAAAACCATATATGCAAGTTTTTCTGTAAGAACTCAAGTGAGAAACAAAAAGCTATTAACGGCTGAACCTGAGAAGCAGGATTCTTCCATGAATCGTGGATAGCAACCCTGGCCAACAACGCTATGACATGCATGATAACATTTCCACGTGGCATAGCATTATTGGTCGGGAATAGCAGTGCTATCTCGTTGCAACTAAGTTTTTCTCGAGCTGAAGGCCCAAGAAACACCAAAGCAAAGCAAAACAAAGAGATAAAATAAGGGATAAGATGGAAATTTTTTTTTGGAGAAAATCCAAAAACCAGAAGTCTCGAAATTTGAAACCCAAAGATTAATGGCTGAAGCCCAACATCAGGGTTAGTTTTAAAATCACACCAAACCAAAAAACAATATACAAAAAATAGAGATGGAAGATTAGAGAGACAAAGCCAAAGGATTGAACTAGAAACTTACGATATGGTGGCAGCAGAGCAACAAATCTAAAGGGAATTCTTCTACTCCAAATTGTTGAATTAGTATAGAATTCAATACATGCATTCAACCCAACTGCTGACTCTGCAAACTGCAAAACTGGTTATCATCATAATTCGTAACTGACTGAAGAAGAAATTAATAGACCTCACAGACCCCAACAAAATGACCGGCGATAAACGACATATTTCCCACAACATTTAACAAGCAGACAAACTGTGTGTGCGTGTTTAATCACCAACACTAACTTAGTAACGTAAAACTCACCACATCACAAACATCTCACAGGCTCCAATGGTCCAATAGAAAAAAAATATAAAGCTTTTGATTCACCACAGGAAATTTGTGGCCAGAAAAAGCAAATCACAAGCTATCGAATCAGAAAATGGAGAGCTACCCAAGTTCTGGCTATGAGAAACAGAACTGGGTTGTGATTGATTTGCAATTGCATTAGCAAGAAACAAGACCAACCCAAGTCCTCAAATTCAGAAAGAACAACCGGGTTTCTCTTAATTTCGGACTTTAAATTTATAAGAAGTGGGGGCCACTCTGTATCTGATTATGATATTCCTCAGATGATCAGATGAAATCTTATCCTAGAAGAAGAGAGAGAAAGAGAGAGCATGCAGGTAGGCCAGGGCAATGAAATGAAAGGGACGTCCTAGCATTTTCGGCCGTGAGAATCTAATGGAGGAGGATCTTAATAAAACTACTTAGATTTCGACATCTTTTTCTTGCAAGTTGCAAGCTTTAAGGATGAGTTGTAGCCGTGTATTAGTATGAAGGCAAGTTTTACCAAACGATTGAGCATGGCTAGTATTAACGTTAATGGCGGGGACCAAGGACGTTGACATTTAAAAACAGAGTGGGGCTGTAAATATAGGAAAAATACAACATTTCTCTGCATTTTGCTTTATATGTATAGATAATGCAGACAATATTCACTGCTGCTGACCAAGCCTTTCGGTGGATTTTCTGCCTAATCTTTGATGATTAAACTCTTTTTGGTAATAAACGAACAAAAAGAGTTTAATAGTCAAAGATTAGGCAGAAAATCGACGTTCTATTACGTAATAAACAGTGGATGGGTGAAATCGACCCTTTAGAGTTGAGTAGGTCTTTCTTCAATTTGCACCTTCAAATGTTCTTGTTACATAATAAACGTGTATAAGGATGAAATCACCAAATTGGAATTCCCATTCTGACCGCGTAAGTTCTCTTTGGATCTAAATCTCTAACACGCTCAAAAATGCCAAATTTGCCTCTCCATGTGTTCATCATGTGACGAAAAGGTCAAATTCTGTTTGTTAAATATACGAATTGTTCTTAATTTTTTTTTATTTTATACCAAACTATATGTTTTTAATTCCCAAAATTAAAACTACATGTCCTCCGCAGATCAGATGATAGCGAGGACTATTTATAGACTCGCCCATCACCATAGGTTTGTTCGGTTGATAAGTCCTCACATGACATGTTTCTTTGTAGCATGTGCTCTTATATGCTTTCATTCATAACTTTCACGTGGCACTCGACCCTAGTAGCACTACTAGAATGTGTATTTAATCACCTCTTATATGCTTTCATTCATAACTTTCACGTGGCACTCGACCCTAGTAGCACAACTAGAATGTGTATGTAATCACTTAGGACTCGTTTGGCACTACTTAATAAGTGTTCTTTTTTGTCATTTCAGAAACAATCTCAAACATACCCTTAATTGAAAATCAATCTCGGGAATTGAACATCGCGTCTCCAAATTCCAACACGTAACCATTTATCTATGTATTTTAAAGATGTGGCATTAACATCTTCATCTGAAGAGAAGAACATTTGGGTCAAATTCTCATGAATCTTATGAACTTGATAGAAACTTGCTAGTCGCGCTAGATGGATGTTATCTTAATCAACCGAAACAATGGAATTACAATGATGCGAGAGGTTTTCACGGAAATTGTTACATCATGTGCCGTCACCCATCACAAATGTCTAACAGTAGAAGTAAAAACCAAAATTGATCACAGAAATCCTTTAAGTAATAGCAATTTATATGCCATTAGCACATAAGGAGGAGCGCAGTACAGTTCAACTTGATCGAACCGAGGCCAGGTTGCTTGGTTAAATTCGGTTCATGTTCAGCTTGAATCGAGAAGCCCTACCCAAGAATAATTTATAATTAGCCAAGGTTAAATTCTCATTAAACAGAAATCATCATTTACTAAAGAAGCATATGTAAAAAATCACACAATTAAAGTATCAAACGTTTGAGGTTCTCATGTTTCAGTAGTTTAGTGGAGGTGCTTTAACCCATTAATGGGTTTTATTGCAGAGTATTAAAACATATAAACTTCACAGGTGATCAGACTATGCAGTAATACCTGCAAGATTATGGTAACTATGCAAATTTTCTGCATTCCAAATGGACAGTCGAACAATTTATCCATCACCTTGACAGGTAAAGTTTCCTCTCTAACATAAAATGAGATATGCCTGGTTGAACTAGGAGGATGGCAATTGAATGGTGCCCCCACCCTTCAAGCCATGTCAGGCCTAATCACCCAACCTATCTCAAATTTCTCTATCAGCCATTGGTCATTTTGAAACCCACGAAGAGCCGACCGAGGGAATCTCATGAAAATTTGAAGGAACTCCAACCCAGCTATATTCTCCACACAACACAAGTTTGTAAATGCTTTGGCCATCTGATTGCACACAAGTTTTTCTATTTTGTTTTTAAATTCTTGATTTAACAAACCCTAAGTCCTACATTGAAGGATAGGAAAAACCAAGTTTAGCTTCACTCAATCTGTCTGAGGTCACTTATTGACACAATCTCTATAAGTGAACGCATGTGTATTCAGGACAAGAAAACACAAAAATTGTCCTTAGACGCCTACCTTAGAAACGTACATGTAATATTTAAGACAAAGTGAAAACTATTATTTTGGAACATCAAGTGTGCCTCACACAATGCAATTGCCAGAAAGCAAAGGAAAACGAAAAAAGGCAGAGGATGGAGTAACCAATATGCAAGCCAATTTGGTTCAAAAACTTGAAATGACCCGAGCCTGGAGTCTTTATCACCGAGGAACTGCAGCTTCTAGAAAGTCCAATGAAGAAAATGGGAAGAGATCAGCGGATGAAGAAATTCTACCGATAAAGAGAAAAAAAAATTGTTTACTGTGAGTAGGATAAAATATATTGATGAAGGGTGTGGCACGGAAGAGCCTAAGATTAATACATCAATTCAAAGGGGAATGATGACAACAAACTGCATCATATTTCAGACGAGCAGCAAATCAACAAAGTCAGTGGTTCTTTCATGGAACCAGACTTGCACTAGCCTACATCCAATAGATGTTTTGAGAACAATGAGAAGATTTTAATTTGAAGATGTCCAGCTTGTATTCTTATTTTCCTTTATCTACCTAGATGGAAACAAGAAGATCAAGTGTATACAACCTTGCCGTAGTGATGTAGGACACGTCCTCATCAAATAGAATATCCCATATTTTCATACCTTCTGCTGGCAGAGGTAAGAGAATTTGGTAACGAGCAAGAAATGAACACAAACGGGTCTAGCAGAATAATGCTGTGACCTAAAATATACTTAAATTTCTCCCTTCCCCCGGACCAAAAACCAGCCTTGCACATTTTTCTATTTTTCTTCTTAATAGCCATATATAGTAGTATGATCAAATATGCCATTTTTCCATCTCAAAGTATCAATTATCAAATAAACCAAGCCTAGCAGTAATCTAGTTGTTTCACATTCACATTAAAGAATATACACAATATATGCAACTATGAACCATTAAAAGATAATATATTGACAACACAGAAAGTTGCAAAGAAAAAATTAATGCATCCAAGTGGATCATTTTTATCAAACTGCAATTTCTGTGCAGATTCCATGTAATTTGAAATATAAAAAAGCAGAATATCCTCAAAAGTACCACTGAACATCTAATGGAAGTTTAACGGCAGCAACTAAGTAGCTGAATTAACCAAGCTGACATAAGCTATGCAATACAGAGTCCAAAAGTTCAAGACAGGGAAGATTCTGTTTCTGTTGAGAAAGTGACACAGAAGGGAAAACCTATGCACCGATTACCTCACATAGCCAGCGGGCCTTGTCACAACGGTGATGCAAGACCTAAACCACGATGCAGAAAAATGAGTCAGAAGACACCCAATGCAGAAACAAGAGGTAATCAGTGCGCCACTAGACAAGAAATGACTACCTTAAGAGCTATCCATTAACGAACAGACTGCATTAACCACATCTGTGCACTGGAAACTTGAATTAACATCTAACTTTGACACTGACCCAAGTTTTGGTTCTCCAAATTAATGAGAAAAGAAGGCTACAATTTATGTAACTGGAGAAAGGAGACAACTTTGTTGAGAATTATTTCTTCTTTATTTACTCAACTATTCCAAAAACCAATAAATCCTAAATCTACTTCACACAACAACCAAAAGAAATAAGAAAAGAACTACAAAACACTCCCTACTTTCCATTACCAATATAGTTATAGGTCCAAATAACAAAACAAAATAGCCCCCTAAAGAAACAGAAAAAGAAAACAGTTCAACAAGACAAACATAATTGAAAAGAGGAAAAGAGAGTAGGTGGGTTACCTTGAGAAAGGCAGCTCCAGCAGGTGGAATCGACGGCAATGTTGGATTTGAGCCGAGCTGAAGCAATGGCACTGTGAAGTGGCATCATTGACTCCATGCTTCCCAATACCGAAACAAACCTATACAAATTGCAATGACAACAATTTCAGTTATTTTGCTTGTATTTATATCTTTCTTGAGGGAAAATGGGAGACCAAAAATGGGTTTCCGAAGCCATTGAAATTGTCAAAAACGGCTGAGTTGAAGAGTTTTGAGAAGATTGTACCTTGTAGCGCAAGGGATGGTTCGGGTGGCCGAAGCAAATGGAGACGACATGGCTGCAGGGTTTAGGGAGTTTAGGGAGCTCTGGCTGAGGGTTCTTGAGCGAGCTATGGATCTCGAGCCGGCCATTAGAGCTGATCTGCAGAAGGAAGCCATTTCTTGTTTCGGGGGATAGAGTAGCAGTGTAAAGAATCAATGAGTTGAATGAATCATAGGTCGATGATGCAGAGATGCAGACTCTTGCTTTAAACCCTACCCCTTTGTTGATGCGGCTTTCTACGACGCCGTTTCGGTTCGCACTAAACACCTTCTTTCTTCTTCCTTTGCCTCTCGTTGTTTGGGCTGGACCGAGTCCTTCTGATTTAGGGCTTGGGCAAACTTTGCCTGATGGGCCAGGTCAAGTCATTCTCGGCCTCAGGCATTCGGATGTATAACGGAATTTGGCGAAATGACGAGATTGGATCGTTTGTGGAGTTGGGAGGATGGCAGTAACTAAAAAATGAGTCGGTATTATGACATGTTTACTTAGCAAGAATGGAGAAGCCAAAAAATTGATCCCATTTTTTATTTTGAGAGTTTTGATTACGAATTTTAACGTGGAATTAACTTAACTTTTTTTAAATTTCTTATGTGCTAGTAACAACCAGTCCCGTAGTCTTGAACTATAGAGGTTCAAGAGACTTGTGGTCACTCACCCTTGAATTTAATCCAAGGGTTGAGACAAATTTACTTTAAAATATATTTTTTCTTTTACTTTTTAAATTTAACTTAACAAAAAAGGGTAAAAACTAAAAACCCAAAATCTCTGAACGTGTTCTTCTTCCTCCCATTGCTGCATGCGTGTTCTACTTCCTCTTATTGTTTCTGCCACAACACCTTCGACTCCAGCGTTGAGAGCGAAAATACGGAGCCACCCATTCCCTCACACTTCAACAAGGTCAGTTTCTTGCGCATCTCCAACCGATATGTCAAATTTCCATATGGACATGAAATGACAAAATTTGAAGGTTAAAAGTTCTCCAACCGAGTAGTTAAATCCTACATAGATTTGAAGGCTGCAGTATGTCAAAAATAACATATCAAAAAGCTTGATGTCAAATATTATTTTAATAATTTTTTAATCATGGACCCAATTATCATTACCTCTTTTTAAACTTTAGCATTTTGCATTTGACATCTCGAAGGGAGACGCTCTAAGCACGAGCGGGCCCTATGTTTTCCTCCTTTTTTGTACGGCAGGCCCACCAAGCTAAGGCCCGGATCGGGGGAGCATATTCAAATATTCCATAGCTTCCTTTCACTTACTTTCTCGCTAAACGAAACACGGATGGGGGAAGAACAAAAGCAAAGATGGTGGCAAAAGGTGTTAGGAACCAACCCCTTCTTTGGGCCATGTGCTTTAGCCCAATAGATCACCTAACGATAATATCACCTAGCTATTTCCCCCAACTAAGATATATTTTCCTTTTTCCGTATTTTCAGGAGTTGGTTATTTTCTCTCTCAAACGATTGCCAACTGGCAATTGAAGCTGGCTGTATAAACACCACTCTGCTTTGTGGAGAAGACATCAATGAGAATATAGTTGAATTTCTTTCCCTTTCTTTCTTTTATTTTCTTGCTAGGTTTCCCTTTCAGGTCCAAGGTCCCAACATTTGGTATCAGAGCCTAGTTTCGACCATGGGAAGAAAGGGGCAGTCAACGGCTTCCATGGAGGTCGCTGCCATTGCGGAAGCCGAGCTTGATGCTCAACACGAATTGTGGGATTCTCAAATTCAGGAGGTCCAAGTAGCGATGACGGCGCTCGCGGTACAGCAAGCGGCGGTTCAATTGAACATGTCAGATGTGCAGAAATCCTTAGCCGCTCACCAAGATCAGAACGTCGCTTTCCAAAAGTCGATGTTGGAGGAAATCCGCGCTTTTTGCAACCGTAATCCACCGCCCTTACCAAATCAGCTTGGAACGTATTACGTCTACTGGACCACCACCACATAGCACGGTCCTGTCTTCTTCGGCTACCGTGCTAGGGTCTCCGGGAGGCATGGCCACGACGGGGGGTATTTTTTCGACTAATCACCCCTTCACAGCACCGAATCATGCAATATTTGCTGGTGCCGGACACGGTTTGGGATTCCTGGCATCGAATCCATATATCCCTCCTACGATTGTTCTTCCAGGAGCATCAACTATGGGGTCGCCATCGTTGCAACACCAGATCCCAATACCTCAATACTCTCAGCCACCACTAAGAACAACGGTGAACCATCCCCTGGGGGGATTACACACAGCTCAGTCGGGACCGCTCATGTCGCCAGGACCACACATCCCTTATCACTCAGCATCTCATATGATGCCAGTAAGTCCAAGACCTCATTCTCCCCATTTTTCTAGCATGAAACCCATGAAATTGGATCTTCCTCGTTTCTATGGTGAAGACCCATATGGCTGGTTGGCAATGGCGGAGCGATTCTTGGAATACCACGAGGTAGAAGAATCTACAAAGGTCATGGTGGCGGCTATGCACTTGGGTGGTGACGCAGCCCTTTGGATGAAATGGTATGAGGCTAGGTATCCGAGAGACTCGTGGACCACTTTTTCTGAAATGCTTCTTCAACGATTTGGGCCAAGGGAGGCTTTAAATGTTAACGTGGCCCTTTCACGGATACGACAAATGGGCTCAGTTGCAGAGTTTGTGGCCCAATTCATCAAACTATCTTGCCGAGCCGTGGGCTGGACTAATGAGCTTCTCTTGGGAGTATTTGTCGGAGGTCTGAAGGAGGAAATTCAGGATGATGTTTTAGCTCTTGAGCCCAAGATTTTGGCCCGAGCCATGGAACTAGCCCAAATTTATGAAAATAAGCAGATTAAGAAAAGGGCTTCGTTTAGGGAAATAATACCAAATCCTTTCAGCCACCGTCATCTCCACGAACGAGGCCACACTTCTCCACACTAGGGGTCACCTCCAAACCCATGACAGTTGGACATCGCCTCAAAGGACCAACAGTTCACCATAGGACTCAAACCGAGCTACAAGAACGCCATTTGAAAGGATTGTGTTTCTACTGTGATGATCCTTATGTTCCAGGTCACAGATGTAAACAGGCTCGCGTTTTCATGATCGAGGTCGAAGGAGAAGATATGGGAAATGTGGAGGCAGGTTCAAGTGAGGGTCTGGATGCTATAGATGAGGACCTAACCCTAACAGATGATACTCCCGTACCGCTTCATGCTATCTCCGATAAGAGGAGGAGTAGAGGGAGAGCCATGAAATTAATGGGGCAAATTCAAGGCATCCCCATTCTAGTTTTCATCGACTCTGGTGCTGACAAGAGCTTTATAAACCCATGGATTGCAGAGCACCTGAGCCACCCCATTGATAAGACAGACATTGAAACCGTGGTGGTTGCCTCGGGTAGCCCTCTAAAAACCAAAGGCATGCTCTGACAGGTTCCAGTCCATATACAAGGATACGAATTCAAGCATGATTACCGGCTTTTGAATGTGATTGGCTGTGATATGGTTTTGGGCATGGACTGGTTAGAGACTTTGGGATTAGTGGGATGGCATTTCAAGCACATGACCATGGAGTTTACTGTGGAAGGATCTAATCACAGAATTATGGGTGCCATGAATGGCCCATTACAACCCACCACGCAAATATGCCAATTGGGCTCCAAAAAGAACACAGCGGATATGCATTTTCTGTTTCATGAGACAACCGACCCTAAGTCTATTTCTGTTTCAGAACCTTTGCCAGCACCATTACAAAGTCTACTAAATCGATTTGCAGATTTATTCTCAGCTTCTACAGGGCTTCCTCCGAAGAGAAGTGTAGATCACCAGATTCCTTTACTACAGGGCACAGGGCCAATTTCAGTCAGACCATATCGATATGCTCATAGCCAGAAGTCGGAGATAGAGTCTCAGGTCAAAGAAATGCTCAAAATCAGTTTAATCCGCCATAGTAACAGCCCTTTCTCATCACCAGTTTTGTTGGTAAAAAAGAAAGAAGGCACCTGGCCATTTTGTATTGATTACAGGGCTCTCAACCAAGTAACTATCAAAGACAAGTTCCCTATCCCTGTTATTGACGAACTATTGGATGAACTATATGGAGCTTCGTATTTCTCTAAGTTGGACCTGCGGTCAGCTTATCATCAAATCAGGATGAACAAGGAAGATATTCCGAAAACTGCTTTTCGCACTCATGAAGGCCACTATGAGTTTCTCGTCATGCCTTTTGGCCTAACCAACACACCATCCACCTTTCAAGCCCTCATGAACTCTGTTTTTCGTACATACTTACGTAAATTTGTGTTGGTGTTCTTTGATGATATTCTAGTTTATAGTAATTCTTTTACTGACCACCTTGCTCACCTTCAACAAGTATTTGAGCTCCTGCGAGCAAACCAGTTGCAGGTCAAAATTTCCAAATGCTCGTTTGGACAGAGGTCTGTGGATTATCTAGGCCACACAATCTCGGCAGCTGGGGTTGGGGTCGACCGTAAGAAAATTCAATGTGTCGAAACTTGGCCGAAACCTACCACCGTCAAAGGCCTAAGAGGATTTCTCGGCCTCGCAGGGTACTATCGAAAGTTTGTTAAGGACTTTGGCCTCATATCCAAACCTTTAACCGACATGTTGCGAAAGGATGGTTTCATATGGTCTATGGAGGCAGAAAAAGCTTTTGGTACTCTCAAAGTTGCTCTCACTACTACTCCTATTCTTGCTCTGCCTGACTTCAACAAAGACTTTGTGGTTGAATGCGATGCTTCTAATGGAGGTATTGGTGCTATCTTGTCACAAGACCGCCACCCTATCGCTTACCTTAGCAAGGCTCTTTCTCTCAGGCATCGAAGTCTCTCCGTTTACGACAAGGAAATGACAGCAGTGGTACATGCTGTTGAACATTGGCGCCCTTATCTGTTGGGAAGGAAGTTTAAGATCCTCACAGACCATCAAACTATTCGGTATTTCTTGGAGCAAAGAATCACTACCACTACTCAAGAGAAATGGCTGCTTAAACTCTTGGGTTACAATTATGAGATTGAGTACAGAGCTGGAAAAAATAACGCAGGACCTGATGCCTTGTCTCGTAAACATGAATTACTGGCTCTAATGGGGCTTACGTCCCCCATTTTTTATTACATCCCTCAAATTGCAGCAGCTTGTCTTCATGATTCAGCCACTCATCAACTCATCTTGGATGCTCAGTCTGCCTCCAATTCCACTTCTCCCTATACTTGGGTCAACAACCAATTATACTACAAGGGAGGCTTGTATGTACCAGCCACTGCTATGTGGCGTGATCAGATCCTTGAGGAGTTCCATAATACCCCTACTGCAGGACACTCCGGTTATCTCCGATCATAAAGAGAGTGCTACGCACTTTCCTGTGGCCTGGCCTTAAAGCCGATGTGAAAAAGTATGTGGCAGCCTGTGATACTTGTCAACGCAACAAGTATGAATCTATTAAGCCGCCCGGCTTACTACAACCCTTGGCCATTCTGGACTCCATTTGGCAGGATATTGCAATGGATTTTATTGAGGGACTACCGCCAAGCACCAGGCAGAATTGCATACTAGTGGTGGTCGATCGCTTGTCTAAATATGGCCATTTTGTGGCGATCAAACATCACTACACTGCTGTACAAATCGCTCAGATTTTTATCAAGGAGATTTTTCGACTTCAAGGGCTACCTCGCACCATAGTCAGTGACCGCGATCCGACTTTCCTAAGTCAGTTCTGGACGGCTTTTTTCCAAGCTTAGGGCACCAAGCTCTGCCATAGTTCGACGTTTCATCCTCAGTCCGACGACCAAACTGAGGTTCTCAACCGCACGCTTGAACACTATCTGCGTTGCTTCGCAGGGGACAAACCCACCAGCTGGACTTCCTGGTTACCATGGGCAGAATGGTGGTATAATTCCACCTACCACTCTGCTATACAGATGACGCCCCATGAAGCTGTCTATGGGAAACCTCCTCCTGCCGTATCTTCTTATATCCCTGGTACTACTGCAGTGGATGTGGTGGACACCACTCTTCGAGACCGTGATGCCATTCTCCGTCTACTTCGTCAGAATTTGCAAGTGGCACAAGATCGTATGAAGTACTTTGCAGATAAACACCGCACTGAAAGGGAGTTTCAACCAGGGGACTGGGTTTATCTCCGCTTGCAGCCTTATCGACAGGCCACGATGCGTAATCCTCGGCATCCCAAACTCGCTCCTTGCTTCTATGACCCTTTCCAGATCCTTTCTCGGGTAGGCACAGTCGCATATAAACTGCAGCTTCCTGGAACTTCTCGTATTCACAACGTTTTTCATGTCTCTTTGTTGAAGAAGAAGCTGGGTTCGAATGTCTCCCCCTCTCCCACTCTTCCTCCCATGACAGATGGTCTAGTTCATTGGATGCCGACGCAGATTTTGAACAGAGGTTTAATCAAACGGAAGAATAAACCAGTTACATGTTGGCTCATTCAATGGGAGGGACTGCCAGCCGAAGATGCCACCTGGGAAGATGCCTCTGACATTCAGACTCGTTTTCCTTCTTTTCAAACCTGAGGACAGGTTTGTTCTCAAGGAGGAGGGAATGTTAGGAACCAACCCCTTCTTTGGGCCATGTGCTTTAGCCCAATGGATCACCTAACGATAATATCACCTAGCTATTTCCCCCAAATAAGATATATTTTCCTTTTTCCGTATTTTCAGGAGTTGGTTAGTTTCTCTCTCAAACGATTGCCGCAATCGAAGCTGGCTGTATAAACACCACTCTGCTTTGTGGAGAAGACATCAATGAGAATATAGTTGAATTTCTTTCCCTTTCTTTCTTTTATTTTCTTGCTAGGTTTCCCTTTCAGGTCCAAGGTCCCAACAAAAGGAGAAGCGAAAGCGAGCACTCTGCCTCCGCTGTCTCCGTCTCCAACTTGCCCTACACTTTCACCAACTCTCAGGTACTCTCTCTTTCTCACACCCCAGTTCTGCTCCTGTCTTTCGTTTCTATACTGAACTAGAATCACTCAGCTTAGTTGAATAGTTGCATTACAATCTGTTTATATGATTGCTGTTCTATTATTTGTTCTTTAAGTTGAAATTTTCTCTACTGCTTTAGTAATGAAGGCTCTGTTTCATTGTTTGTTTTTCTTTTAAACCTCACCTGGACGAGACATTCAGCGACGTCTGACCAAATAGGGGTTGCTTTCTGGTTGGTTACCAAGAAGGGTAAGCCAAAATTTTGCAAAAATGGAGCTCTAATTAGATTTTAGTTCAAATTTTTACGGTTTCAGAGATTTTTTTTTTAAATTTATAATAATTTTATTTGTTCTCTTTTTTTCTTCTGTGGTTGATAAATCTAGTATAACTCGAAAATGTGAAAATCATACTGGCTTGAGCAGTTTTGGTACTTTATTATGTTTCTTCTTTTTAAATTTTTATTTTTTGTATAGAAACCAAATTGAATAAAAGCAGTTCCGGTATGTTTGGATAAGTTTTTCTGTATCCATAATGAGATTGGTTAGGGACTGGCACTTATCTGCCTACTATTGTATCGAATTCGAAGCCACATCAGCTGCACAATGGCCAATGAATGAGGCCCTGAGGGGTGAACTTTGATTACTTGCCCAACCCCCCAAGTAGTAGCAAACCCCAGAATCCAATCACCATTGCTGTCTTGAATCACCACAACAGTGCCTTCAGCAGGCAGTCCTCCCATTGCTAAAGCAAAAAGACATGAAACAAGGGAAGGAAGCGATGGGAAGTTTTTAGTAAAGTGTGTCTGCCTTATAAACTACTTACTAGGAGGAAATATGGAAGTGATCAAGCACATTGAGAAGACTTGATTAATAACTTTTTTCATATGATGTTCCATGTGTCATATGCTTTTCATTTCCTTTTCTTTGCTATCTGTAGATGTGGGTCAGAATGTTTCTAATCCGTCTCATTGCAGTGTTTACTGGGTCAACTGAGCACCGTACGTGGTTTTGGTTATGTTCAATTGTAAGTCAAGTCCATGACTGCAAAAGAACTAATACAACTTTGTATTGATGCTGCAACCTCACGAGCTACAAAACAAAAACCTGTAATCCAACAGGTTAGTCAGTCTCTATTTGAGGCTTTTTTTGGGTATATTTGTATGGAACTTTCTCTTATTTGTAATTGATATTGTTCATGCAGAGATGTGAAGAAAGGAAAGCTTGTTGCAAAGAATTTCTCTCGTGGAGCTGCTTTCTTTGAGTTTACAGAGCATCAGCATGCACTTGTGGCCCTGAGAGTTTTGAACAACAATCCTGGTAACTTAATTCCTCAAAGGTGTAATATCCATATTGACATATGACGCTGATTATTAGTAATCTCTAAACTGCAGTCTCAATTTCAGTCTTATAATGTTGGAAATATATATATATATCAAATGCATTAACTCCATTGTATTATAATTTAAGGTGATGTAACTTGCAGAAACTTTTGGTCCTGAGCATCGCCCAATTGTGGAGTTTGCACTTGAGAATGTTAAAAAATTGAATATACGAAATGCTAAGATACAAGCACAGCAGCATGCAGCTCATCGTAATCGGGAAAACGTGCATCAAAATGAAGGCTCATATAGACCAGATACTCATCCAAGCAAGAAGTCCAAAAACTCGAAACAAAAAGGGGAGAAGCGAAAATTGGATGATTCTGTACCAAATAAAGAAGATGAAGTCGAAAATAAGTTTAGTGATGGAGCTGCCACTGAAAGACAGAGAGGTTCTAAGAGGCAGAAAAATGGTCCATTTGGAAAGGAAAAAAAGATCTCATCAAAGGTATCAGGAGTCCAGGATACTCAACAACAGAGAAGGCGGAAGGCTCAAAACGTGAACCAAACAATCATCAAGATGGCAGGAAGGCTGGTGGTGGAAGATCATCCGAAGGTAAAACCATGGCCATTGATGCGCAAAAATCAAAACCTTTGAGGAAGACAAATGTGCAACCTAATAAGAGGAAGCTGCAGGAGCAGAAAGAGGTAGAGGGGGGGAGAGAATGTGACGAGGAGAAAGAGGCCAAAGAAGAATAAGGAACCATTAGGGCGGGATGTTACAGATAAACTCGACACGCTGATTGAACAATATACATCCAAGTACTCGCAACGGAGCTCCGTCCAAACTGATGGTGAAAAGCAAGGTTCCAGAAAGCTTAGTAAATGGTTCCAAACATAATTTTATGTTGATTTTGTAAAATTACATGATAAGTCTCACAAGAGAGGAGTAAAAGCAATTGCTATAAATTTTGCAATATTTGTAAGCATGAAATTTACTGTCTTGCATTTTGGTTGAAAAACTATTGATTTGTTCAATTCCACCTGACCTCAAACTTAGGCTTTTATTATCCCTTCATAACTTCAAAATGATGCTTATTGTATATCGCATTTCATTTCATCTGGTGTATTTATGCAGAGGAATTAATTTATGAGAATGGAAGATGGTGCTGCGTTGCTAATTCTTTGTCGGCATACCCTTTTCTTTTGTGCAAACTAAAAGGAAAATCTAAACATACAAAAAATTAGGAAGGAGAATTCAAGAGAGCAGCTCCAATTATTGATCAAATTAACCAATTTAGAGTAAATTTACTGGGCAAATATATTCAGTACTTTTATCTAAACAAAAAAAAAAGACAATTAAAGAAACTTTGTATCTACTAAGAAGAGAAACTAAAGCCGATCAAAATTGTGGTACAAATATATTCATCTACAGCTATCACTTGTAGAATGAGTATCTTAGATACAAGCCATGAGCTCCTTCATATATGATTCTGTCCAGTTAAAGTAGCTGCTGTCGACATTCTCAGAGTTACTTGGGCTGCAAGCATCCTCTACTTTGGTTTCACCAAGCATTTGTTCAATGTTGAAGACAGGATTGTCCTCGAAGAATGTCGGATCAATCGGATCAACATCATCATAAGAGACCACAAGTTCACCACCAGTTAGACTAGAAGAGCAGCCTTGTTCTACATGCGATGATGATTCTGCCGGTGATCCCATTTGATGATCTTTTTTCATCTTTTTGTTTGTGCTCCTCTTCTTTTGTACTTGATCTTGTGATGAAAGCTTTAGATTTATTTCCTTACTCAAGGCCCTATCGTTCTTCCTCATCCGGCAAATCACGAAATCGAAATCGTAACTACGATCATTGTAGTCATTCTTGGGACCAACAAAAATACTATATTCATCCAGTAACCACCACGCGTGCTCCTCGGACCCTTTATTCTCATAGCGGAATTTTCGTTTTCGGCCAATGGGGTTCGGGTTTCCATTGTCGTCCTCAATTAGTTTGAAGGATTCAGTTTCACTCCAGGTACCACCGTGGCCAACGCTACGATCCATGCGCTTTGGGGTTAACTTCTTGAGCCCAGAAAGGAAATACAAGTCTTGATCAACAAGTTGAGGCCCTCCGTACTTGTTCCAAATCTCCGAAGGCTCTAACTTGTTGCCGAAGAGATTGCAGGCACGGATGAAGTTGCTGTACGGCGGCATCAAAGGATTTCTGTCGACCAACAAGGTGTGGAGAAAGGAACCCACAATCTCTTTATCAGTGGGGTGGAAACGGAAACCTAACGGCACATTCTGATGATGTGCCATTGCTTGCTTGCTTGGTGCTGCTAATTAAGAATAGAAGCTTGCTTGGTGCTGCTAATTAGGAAGAGAAGAGAAAGAGAAATCAAGTGACGTTGTTTGTGCGTAATCTGAATTGTATTTATAGGGTCCGGTCTAGGGTTTCTTTAGTTTCCTTCCTGCATAAGGAAATAGAATTCCATATGAAACATGGAAACTCTTTTTTGTCTTTTTCTTATTTTGTTTTAATTTGAAGAAAATTTGATTGGCCTGCGCAGTTTTGGTACTTTATTATGTTTCTTTTTTGTCTTTTTCCAAATCGAATTGAATAAAAGGAGATTGGTTATCTGCCACAATGTACGTGGTTTTGGTTAGGATCAGGAAAGGCATGAGGCCCTTGAAGGACTTGAAGGACTTGCAGAGAAGCTTGACACAACTCCATCAAGTTTTCCTGGACATGGCAGTGATGGTTGAAAAGCAAGGCGAGCAAATGGATGATATGCATGGTGGAACCAATGCTCTTTTTTCTGCATTGAAGCTGTTGACTGGGCTCTTTCAAAGCAGATACATGGTAGTTGTGGCATTAGTGTAAAAAATGCTCTTCTTGCTTCAGAAGATGGTACTTGTGGCATTACTGTAACTCTATTCTCATTTAGCAAACTTTTGTCTTACTGTAATGCTGTTATTGATGAATACATACTTTATTTTGGTACTTGCTTGTATGATTGTATCTACATCTAATGATACAAAAGCACCGATTTTTACAGGACAAAAGGATGGAAGTGAATGATAGTAGCTGTAAAGATTCAGAGGGCGATGCTGGGAATTTCGGTAAAAAGTCGGAGCACCATGATGGAATTGGCAGCGGTCCCCACTGAAATAAATTTTGAAGAGGAAGTAGACATTGCGAGAAAAGTTCTAAACAAGTTGATCGCGTATGCCACAGAACTTCTCATGATGATCTCGCACAGCTCCGAACGGACAAGGAGCCGTCTATTTTTGAATCTTCTGAGGAGCCCAGTAAATCATCTTTCGAGACTGCAAAAGCATCAGATGTTACTAAGCCTGAAAAGTTAAGCAAAAGCATGGCACCAAATCTTGAACAGACAAGACGAAGAAGATGATTTGCACAGAACAATTTTCATACACAATCTTCCTTTTGATATCAATAATGAAGATGTCGAACAAAGGTTTTCTACCTTTGGGGAAGTGCAATCTTTTTCCCCAGTCCTTCATCCAGTCACCTAGTATGCTTTAAACTTTTGGTTTGATATGATTCCTACATCTTTATTGTGCTATTATGTTGTGGCAGGCGACCAAAAGGAACTGGGTTTCTCAAGTTTTAAACAAAAGATGCAGCCAGTTCTGCAGTTTCAGCTGGGAATGCTGCAGTTTCAGGAGGTTATGTTTTGAACTCCTTGATCGTTATGTCATGTTTGGCAGATTTATTTGATTAGGGAGCTTCAAACTACTTACAGAAAGTGAAAGCTTCTATTTGACAAGTTCTTTACCGTGATCTCAATAGTTTTAATCTAGACTATTTGACAAGCTGTGATATACAATTTCAGTTGGTTTTATATATTTATTTAGACTTGTAGTTGAAAGTTTTAGACTTGTAGTAAGTGACTCTTAGGAAGAGGCTTCGTTTGTCGGAACTTAGCGAAGATGGGGATTTTGGCGAATTTGTTTATGCATCTTTCTATGGGTTGTAAGAACCCCAGCTAAACATAAGAATAGAAATGCAGAACCCCAACAGACATTGATGGTTTTTGTAGGGATGATAACAGTTTGTACGATGGAGGTGGTGTTGTCAACATTAGGTAGAAACTGTAGAGGTTTCACTTGAAAGCTTGGAAGCAAAATTCTGAATTTTTTTTTGTTGTTTAGCGAAATGAGAGAAACAGAGTAGCTGAAGATCCTAATCTTGTATTTTTTTTTCATTGTTTAGAGAAATGAGGGTTTAAGCTAGCAAGAGAGAGTTATGCGAAGCTAAACATATGTCAGAATAGTTCCCAAGATCGCACTCTCCTGTTTATTTTCAGAAAATTAAAGTAATTGATCAAAATTTGAAAGCTTTTTATTTAAATGTGAACTAGTTTGACAATGTTCTTCACCTTCATTTGAACATAGGCAATAAGCTGTTTTGGGAGCATTCAGAACACAAGTGAAAGCCACTATAAAGGCTGGCTACCACATACCAACTAGCTCTTGATATTTTCGTCCAAAAAATAATATAAAAAAAAGCTCTTGATATAGTGGCACGTTTCTTCCCAATGTTGGAGGATGTCTCAAATTTAAATCCTCCCTCCCCGACTGATAAAATAAATAAATAAACAAAGGCTCCGACAAAACCTAGTGAAAGATGGACATAACAAGCAAAAGGGTTTTTCCTAGAGTGGTGCCACTTTTACATGACGGATGTAAAACTTTCATTTGTCTATTTAAAATTTTAAAATCCTTAATAATATAGTAAGCAAAACAAGAACCTTGCTTCTAAGCTTTGGGACCAATTGTTTATTCAATATCTGGATTCGCCCAATATGGACATGCATTTCCATTCCATTCCATCATCCCATGTATGTAATCACAGTTGGTGCACGACAAAGATTTCATTTTATGTGAAAAATAATCACAAGGTAGGCAGAGAGCTTAAGCAAACAAGATTAGAAAGAGCCATAAAGAACCAAGGGGTATACAAGATTAGATCGTAAGTATTGAAAACCAAAGTAACCAACTAAAAGATATGAATGAACCAATGAGATATCCAAATTGTAGAACTGATGTGTGGGAGGGGGGGAAGTGATCAATGGTAAGTAAATCTTTAATCATTATACAATAGTTTTTAGTCAATTGTAAGGTGTTTGAATCGGAATACCTAAACAAACATAAACAATGGAATGTAGGAGTTGGAGATATTGCATTACTAAACCGCACATCTAAAAAAGTACACATATGTCTTAGCAGTGCCCTCCGTTCTATCAACACAAAAGTCGAAATATTTCATGAACCTGCATACATCTCAAAAACTTTTAAGTTAAGAAACACGTTAATGTACACAGGGATATCAAATAAACCAATGATAATGACAGCTAGCTAAATTAGCAATCCGTTTTTGGAGGGAAGCATGGAATGCAGGACCAACTTGTATATATTTTTGTTTAGGAAATTCCACACTTCATTTCGCCCTAAATGATCAGTCACGTGCCCAAGCTTAGCAAACTATATGCATTATCACATCGATCGGCTATGAATATGATTACAAATAATAAGGAATCTACCTTGACGGAAAACTGCTAAATCTCTCTTTTGAAATCCAAAGATTTCATGGCATCTCCCACTTCTTCAATCTTCCTTATCTGAATATGCTTATCTAGTTGTATCTGAAATGGAAATAAGCATATATGATTTGAGTCATTATTTAAGCAGCAGCAGCAGCAGCAATGTGATTAGGGAATCTGAAAACCTGATAACAAGTACAAAGGCATATACCCTGTTAACTAAGACCTACTCTCTTTTCTCTTGCCAGTTTGGGTCTGTGTAAGGAACCAACTTCTCTTTCTACAAAGCAAGTTTGGATTGAGTAATTGTGATAACAGTAAAAGGCAATATAAAAAACAGAAAGATATGAAGCATGCATGCATATATATGTATATAGCTGTATGTATGTAGGCAGAATCTTTAGTTCCTTTCTTTTACCTCCTTAACCATAGGGGGAAGCCAAGGGATATAACGATAAAATTTTGAAGCACCAGCCTCAACAGCAAGGTGTGAATATTGTGGGTCTGTCCTTATGACGATCTCAGCGGATCATTGGGTACAATTGAAGCAAAATCTGAACGTATGATCCTTCCAAACCTCCCAAAACTCCTGCAAATAATGATGCAACATGAAATTTAAACCTGACGAATTAGAAAACACCAAAGCTCTCAAAACCTAGAGCGAGAGAGAGCATCCACCATCAACAAAAATAAACAAACCCTAGAACTAGAATTAAGAGAGAGCAAAACGAGAGATGAACTGGCCAATTAAAGCTTCAAAGCACGAACAAGATTAAGATTAAAGAAGAATAATAAGCCAAGTAAGTACCTCGCCGAGGGCTTCTTCTTTGCGGGAATTCAACTTGGTGCCTTTGGCCATGACAGTGCTACAAGCGGTGCAGCGAATGCTCGAGGGAAGCATCATCACAACATTCTCAATCTGCGGGTTCTTACGCTGGGCCGCCATCACCACTTTTATATGATATCTCGAAATCGAAGGTTAGGGGAGTAACTTTTAGGGTTGGGTTTGGGCGGGACTGAATCTGTTGAATAGGTGATTGAAATTTGAGACATATGGATTTCTTATATATATCATTGAGAAATCCCGCACTATTTAAGGATTTCTTATATGTATTTATTCAGAAATTCCTCCAATAAGAAGGAATTTTAAATAGTATGGCCGGGCAGCTATACATTTTAAATATTCGAATATATTTTAAACAGTATAGCCGTGCGGCTATACTATTTAAAATATATTGGAATATCCTAATAAGGTATATCCGCCCGGCTATAATGCGGCTATACTATTTAAAATATATTCAAATATTTAAAAGGTATAGCCGCGCGGCTATAATATTAAAATTTTAGAATATATGAACAATGTATAGCCGTTTGGCTATACTATTAAAATACGAATATATTAACAACGTATAACCGCGCGGCTATACTATTAAAATTTTAGAATATATGAACAATGTATAGCCGTTCGGCTATACTATTAAAATATTCGAATATATTAACAAAGTATAGCCACGCGGCTATAATATTAAAATTTTAGAATATATGAACAATGTACGGCTATACTATTAAAATATTTTAATATATTAATACATTATAGCCGCGCGGCTATACTATTTAATTATTCGAATATACTAATTAGGTATAGCCGCCCGGCGATACTATTAAAATATTCGAATGTATTTATAAAGTATAGCCGTGCTGCTATACAATTTAAATATTATATATATCACATTTTGTTGGGGCAGATGGCATAGCTTCTGTAGAAGATTTGTTCTCATTAACACATAAATCATCAAATACATACGGAATCAAGCATTGCGCTTGGGTTTTCAGGTTACTGTTCAAACAGAAAATGAAGGGTAAATTGATAAACTTGGGCGCAAAGAGGAAAGGCGACAAAGACCACCCTTGCCATATAGATTGAACCTAAAAACTTGGGGCCAATGTCACCCCAGAAATTTGTTGCATGAAATAGGGTTTCAATTAGCATTTAAAAGAATCTGATACACATTACACCTTTTTATTGGGTCTTAAACAAGAATTTTGCATGCACAACTCCTGCATTTTGCAGGATTGTTTGCAAGCAATTATCAGCCAAAAGGATCAAAACAAACAATGGTTTGTGTTCCTCAAGAAGTACTCCACTGCGGTTCGAGGAACTAACAAGGTGGAAGGTCTGTAGGTGGAGGCAAGACAGAGTGATCTGAGTCTTTCCCATTTTCCACCACGAATGCAGTCTTCAAACCCCAGCTCGTATGGAGCTCCAAATGACAGTGCATGAACCAGACACCTAAAGATGATCAAATACCGTTCAAAATATTAGTGAAATATCTAAAACAATTAGAGATATTATTCTGGCTTAATTAAATTTGAAGTATAATGTAGCATGCTATTTGGTTAGTTTGATGTGTTTACCTGGATTATCAGCCCTGAACCTTAAGGCAACCCAACCACCGGTAGGAACTCCGATTGTGTTTCTTTCGGGAGGATCCACCAAGTTATACTTTGACGGGTCCTTTTTGGGGTCGAAGTTCTCAACTCCGGTCCCAACAACAAAGAAATTGTAACCATGAAGGTGGAAGGGATGAGACTCCACTGTGAGAAGATTGGTGTCTTATAGCACCAACTCAACTGTTGAATTGAAGGCGAGTTTGCTAAGCCGGGTGCCTAGTTTAGTGCCAAGGTTGGCAGTGAGTGGTGCACCAGTGTAATTGAAAGGTGTTGGAGGGCGGTCTGGGAAATCTGTGGTAAATACTCCCTTGGTGTTGAAATAATGAGCTTGAAGCAGCCCAATTTGGGGCATCACAAATGTGATATTGTTTAAAGAAGCAGTGAGCTGTGTTCCATTGAGGCAAGTGGTGCATTGGTTGATTCCCAACCCGATCGTGTAAAAGAGATGTCGATCAACTTTAAGAGGTACATTGGCCGGGAACTGTGCTGTGTTTAGATTTCTTAGCTTGGCATTGAAGCTCAATGCGAAAGCTGTGTTATTGAGTGCCGGAAGTTGGGGAAGAACTGGCTGCACAGTATTTGGGATGCCTTTGTACTGCAGTATTCCAGTGGCAGTTTTGTTGTCAATGGAAACCGGTGCATCCATGAATGGCCTAGCCGCCATGAAATATCTTCCGGGCGCTTGGTTGGCTTGAACGAGAACATTCGTGGTCTGGCCTGGTGCTATTAGTATTGCTTGAGATGTGAATGGTTTGGTGTAGACTGCATCAATTTCTACCACTGTCAAGTTGTGACCAGCAATGGCAAAGAATAGCTCATCATTGAGTGCAGCATTGATGATTCGTAGCAGGTACGTCTTTCCCTGTTCAACCTCCAATGCATAGGTATCTGAGATAGCAAAAACAAGAAAGGATGAAAATGCAAAGTCTCATTTTTCATGTCCAAATGGCAGTGCCATAAAACAAAAGTGGTCTCAGAACATCTAGTGTCTTAGATGGGAAAAGTTCTGGCATGCAATGAGTATATACAACGTAGCTCTCATAATAACTAGTTGCACATCATCATGTGCATCGTATAAGCTCATTGTAGGCAAGAACTTTTCTACAGAAGGCGGTGGCTTACGTTTTTCAGAACAGGGAAAGAGAGGCCCTGGCTTCCCATTGATGGTGTGTGCATCTGACATATTTGGTGGCAATCCCAGTTTGTTTCCTTGTTTAACAACCTCTTCGACGTCGTTATTCCACCATTCTCCTACACCATTCACAAGAAACAATACAATCATTTTCTGCATAAACTCTAAATAAATTCTGAATATAGTTACAAATCTTATAGTTGCACCAACTCACCTAAGACAATATTAGCCTCCTTGTATGGCTGAAGGAATGGAAAACCAGTCCCTTGTATTGGCAAGATGACAATTGCTCCATACACAGTGGCTCTTAGCCAGAAAATATGTGCATGCCACCATAGAGTTCCCCTTTGCCCTGTTATAGTGATATTGTAGGTGTAACTATGTCCTGTCTTGATAGGACATTGGGTGATATAGGCAGGCCCATCTGCCTACCCGTTTCTATATTGCTTTAATCCATGCCTGCAAAATTCAATCAAAATGTGACATTAAAGTTTTATGCTTGCATAATCATATGAATTCAAATATAAATTCCCTACCAATGAATTGACATATTGTATTGTGCATGGTTGGTAACATTGACAAGAAGTGTATCGCCTTCTCTAGCATAAACTGTAGGTCCAGGGAACATCCCATTTACTGTAACAATTGGCTTAGAATGGCACAACCTGCTCACATTCTTCACTTGAACCTGAAAATAAATTTTGGAACAGATAAATAATAACCAGATATATAATGCATGCAATTTAAGTCTGCCATTTTGAATTGCTCACATCGAATTGGTATGTCTTCAAAGCGGCTTTTGCTGGAGTGGAAAAGAACCCAACTAAGCATAAGAAGAGAAGTGCAGAAGAACCCCAGCAGAAACTGTTGTGTTTTGCCATTTTTCGTGACCGAATTGTTCGTATACAATGGCAAGTTTGTAGGGATGAGACATGGTAGCAAGTCAGGTTCTAATGGTTTTATATGGCTGTGCCCAAAATCTAAAATAAACCATCAGTTTGTTTATGTTAGATGGAGTTGGTGTTGTCAACATTAGGTAGTGGCTGTAGAGGTTGTACATGAAAGCTTTGAAGCAAAATACAGATGGGGACTTTTAGTGTAAAGCCAACTTGAAGAGGCAAACAGAGTAGCTGAAGAACTTAATCTTGTATTTTTTTATTGTTCAGGAAAATACAAGTATAAGCAAGAGAGCTACTTGAAGCCTAGATATGGATCTCTCAACTTTACCTTCAAGGGAAATGGTTGGCATTGGCAACAAGCGTATGTTTTCTGTTCACATATACACTTTGGGTCTTTTTTTTCTTTTTTGGCTTACTATTGTTGACATTGTATGCAGTGGCGGAGCCAGGAATTTATGTGTTGGGGGGCCAACATATAAACCAAACAAGACATTAAAAATTTTCACTTTTTCAACCTTAAAAATGTTTGAAAAAATTAAAGGCAGAAAATAATTGTTTATTCAATTAGGTATCAAAATAACACTCGTCGTTCTTTCATATCTCGAAAACCATCTATGATTGAGTTAGTGCTAAACTTTTCTGCAATTTCCCTTTCGATGTACATAATCAAAGAGTCTGTGAGAAATTCGTCTTCCATCTTGTTACGAAGCCTAGTTTTTACTATACGCATAGCAGAAAATGATCGCTCTGCAGTTGCTGTAGAAACAGGAAGAGTAAGCACAAGCACAACCACTCTATAAACAAGTGGATATGTAGTTGATCTTCTAGTCGTTACCATCCATTGAGATAGATCAGAAATTGTTGACAAGTTTTTGAACTCTGGAAGTCTAACGACGTCACTCTCAAAATGTTGAAGTTGTCTTCTCAAACCTATCTTCTCATGATCTTCAAAGTCTTGCGGATAGAACTTATCTACCAATTGACAAATATCATCAATTCTAAAAGATTTATTCACTTCACGAGGATCCAAAGCCGACCCCAGAATAAGCAGCTCTGTTGTTTGATCACTAAATCTGCTATTTAATTCTTGAAGTTGAGAATCTATTGCAGCATAAAAAATATCTATCATGTAATAATGCTTAATTGTAAAATCATCTTGTTGATGGCGAGCTCGACCTCGTCTTGCAACATAACGAGCATTCATATCTAAGATATCTATGTTTCGTGCTTCACAAAATGAATTCACCTTGGTAAGCAAAGAATTCCATCCATCATCTCTTAATTCTTGGATGAGTGCTTTAGTGGAAGAAACAAGATTCATGGCATTTATGATGTCTTGGGATTGACATTGCAAAGCTTGACAAAGATCATTAGTGATCTCCATAAGTTCTTTCATAAGATGTAAGATAAAGACAAATTCATATGAAGTCATTGCCTCATAAGCTGCATCAGCATCTCCTCGTTGAGAATAAGTAGTTCCGTTATCAATTATATTAATTAGAACTGTGCATGTTGCACTAAACATATTTACCAAGCTTGTAATTGATTTCAAATGAGAACCCCAACGAGTATCACCAACACGTTGTAAGGTGCCAATTTGGTTCATTCCTTTCCCAGTCTCGAGCTCATCAATTGCAATCATGTGCTCAATTTCAGCAGCTTGAGCATTTTTCAGTTCATCATTACGCTTACATGAAGCACCAACAATATTGACAATAGAAGTCAATTTAGTGAAAAAGTGGTGAACATGAATAACTTCTCTTGATGATGCAACTAATGCCAATTGTAATCAATGTGCTAAACAATGAACATAGTAAGCATATGAGCAATCATTCAAAATTAAAGCTTGTAACCCATTCCATTCACCTCGCATATTACTTGCACCATCGTATCCTTGTCCTCTAATATTTTGAATATTTAGTGAATTATGAGACAATATAGAGTATATACCTTTTTTCAGAGTTAATGCCTCAGTGTCTGACACATGAACAAGCCCAAAAATACGCTCCTGAATAAGACCTTCTTTGTCAACAAATCACAACACTATAGCCATTTGCTGTCTCTTGGATTCATCACGCGCTTCATCAACAATTATACAAAACTTTGATTCCCCAATTTCTTCACAGATTGCTTTCTTCACTTTAGTTGAAAAAACATGTAAAATTTCTTTTTGGATCTGTGGTGATGTGTAAGAGGCATTTTTGGGAGCTTTATCTAAGATAACTCCAGCATATTTTTCATTAAATGCAGCCAATATTTCTAACATTTGAAGAAAATTTCCACGATTGATTGAATTCTTTTTTTCATCATGGCCTCTAAAAGCACATCCTTGGAATGCAAGCCACCTGACTGCTTCAATTGTTGCCTTAAGTCGTAGTCGATTGTCTGCAATTTGTTGGGAAGAATAATTCTCAACGACTTTCTGTATATGCTGGGATTGATTCATCAAATCCAAACATGATATTTCAGCAATTTTATGAGGGGAGTTAGGATCTAGCCTCTCCGCACTTGCTTCTGCACCTCCGAGAGGCTTTTTTTTTAAAATGTAAATTTATTTTAGAATTAAAAAAGATAATGGGTAGTTGTGTTCCATAAAAATAGAATCCATTATTTGATTTTTCTTTTAATTTTAATTTTTTGAATATAAAAAAGTGTGAATTTACCATATTATCCTCACTTAATTAATAATTTCAATTCTTAATGCTTGTATTAACCAAGGGTATTTTCTGGTATTTTGAATGTTTCACCATTCTCTTCATTTTGCTTTATATATTCTAATGACATTATATTATAGTTCAGAGGCCATTGTGGTAATAAAAAAAATATATTAAAAAAAACCAATAAACGCCCATCATTGGGACATTCCATATCAAAACGCACCGTTTACATGGTCACAACCGACTGGTGGCAAGCGACGAAGCAAATCTGAACTAAGCCCCGGCCATCAATTCCCATTTCCATTTGATTGGCATTAAGCCTGTGCTCGTTTCGTTCCCAACGTTCCCAAATCGAAACCGAGTCGCATAGAAGACCCATCCGACTCAGCCATCATCAGCAATGGCTGCGATCTTAGCTCGCAAGTCCCTTCAGGCTCTCCGCGCCAGGCAGCTCGTAAGTTCCTCTGCCCTAACTGCTCTTTTATCGTTCTCCGTTTGGTTTCTGAGTAAATGGGCGAAGCAAACCAAAAAACAAAAAAAAAGGTTCAATCTTAATGTTCACTTTTGAATACCTATGAAAGTCAAATTTTCCAACTCTTTTACTCCTTCCAAATTTCTTGGATCAGGAGCATTGTACTGAGACTTGATTTCTTTGAGCTGAACTGAGCCATTTGTTTTATTTGTTCTTAAATTGTTCGATTGAAAATCTGATTTTCATACTTTAGCTCCACTACTGATATATAATTGTATTGATTTTTTTTTTTCAATCCTATAGAGCTGCCACTGTTTTAAATATCAATACTGAATAGAGTTGGAAAAGGGTTGGAAGCTAATTTCTTTGCGATTTTGTTTATTGGATATTATTGTGGTTATAGACCAATTCTTGCTTTCTGAATCTGCTATGTCTTGCGACCTTTTGCGTGGTTTTTGGTAACCTAATTTTTGCACAAGGAAGGTGGATTACCTTTTTTTTTGGTTCTATTTGTTCATTTTTTTAATACATGTCCAAGTGAAATTTATAAGGCTACCTGGGTATTTCATTGTTTGTGGATGACCCATGAACAAGGCATGTGGTGCACCAGAACTAATATTTAATATCGGATATTATGACGGGTGTTGGAATGGATACACAAAACCGAAGAATTTATTATGCCTTGCAATGTCATTTGCTCTGAGAATTAGGGCAATTATGGTGCTAATCAAAGGAGCTTAAAAGAATTCTGGATTGCTCAGATTTAGGGTGTGTTTGTTTCATGGAATGGGGTTTTAAGAATCTATTCATTGGAATGAGATTTTTAGGAATCAGTGGAATTTAATGATTTTCATTTCAGTGTTTGGAAATGTTGGAATGAAAATTATTAAGACACCAATGAAATTTTACTGCTTAGAACCAATTGCATAAGGTAATCGTTTTCATTTTGATTTTTTTGAATGTCAAAAGCAGAGATTGGGGTTAGAAAGCCCACCTCGTCCCTTGGGTTAACAAAACTTTCGTTTTGTGGGTTTTGGATATCTATGGGAAAACCGACACAAAATGATTTGTACTTACCAAACATAGAATAACCTCATTTGCTCAGCATCTATTCTGCAAATCAAACACATTCATAGTGTTTGGGAGTCCTTTGGCATGATCAAAGTATACTACAATTTGAGGTGTAGTTGACTGGTAACTTGAATTAAATTTGATTGAAACTACTAGTTATCTATTTGAATTTGGTTCTTCAATATAGAAGTTTTCTGCTCATTCCAATAAATGAACTGATTATTGTGCTTTTCTGCTCATTCCAATAAATGAACTGATTATTGTGCGTTGTCACCAAATTTTGATAGATCAAAGATTGGAATTAACTACTCAATAAATTGTGTAGGAGATCACATTCATCAACAGGTTGTTTCAAAATAATCACTGTAACGTATGATTCAGATTAATGTAGGGTCAGTTTGAAGACAATGTTTCTGTTTTCCGGTGTTTCTTTTTAATCAAACAGAAAGAGGGGAGCTGGGGATGATAAAAGAAAGAGAGATGAGAGTGGTTAGGAATTAAAGGGGATAGAATATATACCATTAAAACTAAATTCCCCAAAACCTAAAAAAACCATATAAAACTGTTTTTGAGCTTTTATTGTAAAATCAATTCTGAGTTTTATTTCTCTTATCTCCTTAAGTTATTTCATCTCTATTATCTTTTTCTTCTATCTTCCCTCTCTTTCTTTATGAAAAAAGAAGAAGAAGAAGAAAACCGCACAAAAAAACGTTGTCAATAGGTTCTCAGATTTTTTGAGTAGTTTAATTTTGGTCCTTGTAGTTTGACCTATTTTTTCAATTTGATTTGTCATTTTAATTGGCAATTTACTCCTGTAGTTTTATTTACTTAGCAATTAAGTCCTACAAAATTAGACAGAATGCTTACATGGTCCTGATTACAAACTTTTTGGAGAGACTAAGAATTCTCTTACATGTGGTGGTTGCATGTTGCCACGTTGACGGAGTTTACGATTTGGACTTGATTGCAAACCAAACAAAACTACATTTGAATGCCCTCACATGTGGTGGTTGCATGTTTCATATGTTTTTTAATTTCAGTATAATTATAGGGAGAGCTTTCTTAAAACTTTGGGTTTATGTATAAATACCTGTTTCGTATTCTTTTTTAGCTATTGGACGTTTTACTGGTCTATTTTTTGGGTTTGTGTTTAGGCTGTACCAGGGCAAGCTTTGCAAGGTTCTTACTACTATGGACCGCGTTCCAGTTCACACTACTTCTCCACTATAAAAGGTTTGCTCTTCTGCAGGGTCATGGGTGTTGTAATAATGATAGTTTAAGATAAAATTATATCAATATCTTCAATATCATGTTATTTGGCCTGTACGGTGCTTCATCATGGTGTGATATTATCTTTTAGAATAATTTTTTTAAAACTTTTTTGTTTATGCCAACTGCAGAGGATGAGGAAAGAGAGCAACTAGCAAAGGAGATTTCGAAGGACTGGAGTTCTGGTAATCCCCCTCCCCTCAAGAAAAAAGGGAAAAAGAGAAAGAAAAAGGAAACCATTATTTTTGTTCTTAACTTGGTGTTATTACATTATTTTAGGCTATGTGAAATAATAGCTCGAAATTTTTAATTACTGCAGTCTTTGAGCGAAGCATAAACACATTGTTCCTCACTGAAATGGTTCGAGGTCTGATGCTGACGCTTAAGTACTTTTTTGAGAAAAAAGTTACCGTAAGCATCTTCCGATACACATTGCCAAGTTCACTTTTCATTTTTCCATGGTGAACTATGAAATCTATCTTTTGTTTTGCAGATCAATTATCCATTTGAGAAGGGCCCTTTGAGTCCTCGTTTTCGTGGTGAACATGCCCTACGGCGATATCCTACGGGAGAAGAGCGTTGCATTGCATGCAAACTTTGCGAAGCTGTAAGAGTTGAAAACTCTCTTGTGGCTATTTTAGGTTTTCAAATATGAATTAAAGACAGCATATAAATTTAGGTTATGAAGCTGAAAATTCCTGCCTGCCAAAACTGGTTAGAAAATTTCATAGTTCTTCATCTAACATGTCTGGGTCAGTTTACTTGTTTCTGCTTTGATGTTTATTTTTGTTGTTGATATGCGTTCCTTGAGCTGCCAATGGGCAGAGCCTGCTTTGTCATCTTGAACAATTCCTAGAGCTTGAGGCCAGACAACGCTGCCTCCTGTCACATTCAGCAAACTATATTGGATTTTTGGCCTTGTTTGGCAGCTGTGCCTCATTGATGTCTAATTACTTTCCAGATTAGGATATATTCTTGATGTGCACACATAGTGTATCATAGTATTCTGCTGTTACACTGATATTTGTATACACGATGTGTTTTCTGCTCTTATGCTTTATTCCTTTGCCTAGGATGTAATTCAGTCTCATGTAGAATTTGAAGTATCATTTCACTGCGTAAATCTGCAACAGGCTAGCTTCATGTGTTACTATGTTATAAGGCGTGAGCAGCTGAATATAGCATTTTAACTCACAAAGCAGTTGTTTTTCTCAGATATGTCCGGCGCAGGCAATCACAATTGAGGCTGAGGCACGAGAAGATGGTAGCCGAAGGACTACTAGGTGAAGGATGACTCTCCCTTCTTCCCCTCCCCCCTTTTTTCCCTCTCAATTTCTGCCTCACACTTGTCTAGTTTTTCAGGTATGACATTGACATGACAAAGTGTATCTACTGCGGATTCTGTCAAGAGGCATGCCCTGTTGATGCCATTGTAGAAGGACCGAACTTTGAATTTTCAACAGAGACTCATGAGGTTACTGAGCATCCTTTCTTTTGACTCATAGCAACTAATCCTATGTCTTCATCTTTATTCAAATCACATTTTCTGATAACTGATCCAAGGCGCTCTTTTCTGCTGCTGTTGCAGGAGCTTCTTTACGACAAAGAAAAGCTGCTCGAGAATGGAGACCGATGGGAGACTGAGATTGCTGAGAACCTCAGATCTGAAAGCCTCTACCGCTGATTTTCCACCCCATTGTTCTTTCCTAGTTACCATACTCGCACTTTCTTGACTTTTTGATGACGTGGAAAAATAATAGGTCCGTGCATGGATCTTAAAGAGGTTGTATTGTTGGTATTTTATTACCCTAATCTTTGTAATTGAGTCATTGTAAGTAATGATTCCAAATGCAAGGGATCAAGTTTTTTTCTGTAAGATCTTTAAACTTGTTGAGCATGGTTGGACGTGAATTTTTACCCCTTTATGGACCATCCTCTAGTTTCGCTTGAACAATGTGAGTTAGTAGAGAATTTGGGTGTTGGTGAAGTTGAAGTCTAGTGACCATGATCCTTTTTACCAAAGAGTTCTTCCAAATTTTTATATTTGATCTCAATTGTACCGATCAATGGAAGCAAAAAGAGGCCCCACCATGGTCACCGGAATTGGGGATGCCGGTGAGAGGTAAAAACGAAGAGGAGCACGTGGCATTTCCCACTCTGGTACTTCCAAGGGTTTTATTTTCACTCTTTATTTTTTGTAACAGAAAAAAAAAACACGTAAAGAAAAATAAAAGGGAAACTCATGAAACGAGCACTGTATAACACTCCTGACGCATTAGCAAGTTAACAGTTTTACGGACTAAATTGACAGAATAGGAAAGCGTGAGACACGGAATAATACAATACAATGAGATTGAGTCAATTCCCCATTTTTTAAGGGAAGATGCCAAATCTATCGAGTTTATTTGAATAATGGATAAAATAAAAAAAATTAAAAACCAAGAAAAGTAGAATTAGCACGGTAGAAGGTGCTTTAGGGCTCGTTTGGGAGTGATTATGTAAAAGCGATTTTACTCATTAGTGATTTTAACATAATCACTTTATGTTAGTAGCGCTTTTCCGCAAAATCAGTTATCGTTTGGCTACCAACATAAAAGTGCTTTTATATTGTAAAAAAGTGATTTTGATGTTATTCATAGTGTTTGGCTTCCCAAAGAAAAAAGTGATTTTTTTGCCTTTTTTTGGTATTTTCATAATCAAACATTTTAAAATTGATAACCAATCACATAATATTAAATCTTGGGCATTCTTAAAGGAAAATTGAAAATCCATAGCTACAAATCATACTTCTTGAAAAAGAAATGTGAATAAAACATATTGTTAATCGACACAAATATCAAGTAGACATAAGAAGATTTGCAATTCTCTCGCGTTCGTCATCCATCTCTCGTGCACGAGTTACATTTTCTTGTACAATAGTCTCTTCCGTACTAGTCCTTCTGTCATCTGTTTGGGAAAGTAAAGGGCCTAAATATCCTTTCATTTGTGGATAGCCAGCATCAACCAGATAATATTTACCTATATATATATATATATATATATGTGTGAATCAGTAAAGGAAAATATTGATATAAGAAACATATCCAAGGTGAAATAGTAAAGGAAAATATTTCACTTGATGACATTTTGATTACTAACCAGTAGGTGGATGTGGAAATTTCAGTGTTGGTATTCTTAAGGCCTCCATGAATATACGTGCATCGTGAGCAGCACCCTCCCATCCAGCCTAAGCAAATGTAAAGCACATATTAAAATCACATACAGCCATGATATTTTGGGTAGTGATGCCTTCAACCACCATTGACAATTTCTGGAATTCCTTCAACCACCTGCATCACTTCCTCAATGCTACAACCAGCCTTGTCTTGGCTTTTAAAAGTGCTACTTCGATTTTCAATTGCATGTAAAATAGAATCTAACCGCTTCGTCACCTTAACCCCAACTCCAGGTCTTTTCGAATCTCTTTTCCTTTTATTGTCAGTTTCAACATCAACTATATCCTCAAGTCCAACATTAAGATCAGTATTATACCCAAAGTCATCTTGTTCCTCAACCAGAATCTCTTCATTATGTTCTCCTATAGCTGGACCATTGTCAACATCCTCCACCATAAAACCTTGTGAAGGTGCCCAAGCGCCTTCACCCGTGACAGCAACATCTTTAAACAAAATATCTAAGTGGTCAACATGTTTCAATCCATGTGTTCGAAATCTTGCAACCTCAGGTTTCTCCTACAATAATAATATGAACTAACATTTTTAAAAATTGATATAATACTACAAATTAAGTATTAGCTTAAAGAAATAAAATTTTCACCTTTATTTTCTTATCCCACCATTCATCGGTAGCTTTGATTGTTTGCTTCACAGGATCCCATCCTAAGCCGGTCTCTTTTGCAACCAAACTTGTCCATAACTGCCATTCTTTCTTAAGTCCAGTCCATTTGTTCTTCAATTGTCTATAGTCGTAGTTCCTTTTAGTAATATCATTAAACTTCTTTATAATATTTTTCCATCCAACCTTATTAAAATGACTACTTGGTCGATTACCACCTAACGTCTCAGCAACACAAATCTTGATGAAAACCTCAGTTCCCTTGTCATCCCATTTTGCTTTCTCTTGTTTTTCTTTTTCTTCCCGACTTTCATTTTGGGATGGGTTAACTATATTGTTAGACATTTTCTAATAAACAAATTGGACAAAGAAAAAAAAATTAATGATGATTGTATAGTATAACAAGAAGTTTGGCTTAACATACAGGTATATAAGACAAAGCACAAACAAAAGGAAATAAAAAAGAAGAAGCTAGTATCAAAGATGAAATGGGGGCGCACTCACACAACATGAAAACGTTTGCATTAGAAAAAGTGCTCAGATAGAACAACAAATTGAAACTAAGCATTAATACATAAACCAACAGTTCTGGTAAGTGTACGTGTCTCTATGCATGTATAGGTTTTGTGTTATTCAAATCATCACTAAAATCCAACAGTTTTTTCTTAATATCTATGTGTCTGTACGTGTCTCTCTCCCTCTATGGCAACCACATGGCATTGACATCATCGTGGAATGAAGATTGCTTTACACGTTCATCTATGTCATATTCTTATGTCTGATGTGGGGAAGGGAGCTCAAAACACATTAATATAACCCAAAATTGCAAACTAACCCATCTAAACAGATTGCAATATGAGATAATTCTTTCTATATCCTTCTAATATTGCAAAAGAAAGTGTTTATCTTGAAGAACAGAGAGAATTTACCTTGAAGAATGATAGCCTTACTTGCAGAGATTGTAGCGAGAGAGGGGGGAGCGAGAAGCTTTTGCAGAGAAAAAGAATAGAGGCAGGGACAAAGACGTGATAACTAGGGTGGATGAAACATGTGGATTGCTTAAAAATTGTAGGGTTAGGCTTTTTGGCCATATTGTAAAAATAATATGGATAATATTGGTATTACAAAACTTTCATTAAAAGGAATCAAGTGATTCCCGGTTTTTTGAAAAAAACCACTTCCAGGGAGAAGCACCTCCCATGTGCTTCTCCCTAAAATCACTTCAAGTGATTCTAATACATATTTTAAGCGCTTTTAAATTTTTGCCAAACACCCTATTTTTTAAGCAAAAGTGATTATACTCAACAGGAAGTGATTTTGGCCCTCCCAAACGAGCCCTTAGAGTATTTACTCCCTCAGGCAAGGTTTTGGGTTGAAGTCCTAAAAGTCCTCAAAAAATAAAAATAAAAGGAGCAGTTCTGGACCGCAGAAGATCCTAACCGTTGGTTTTAACCTCGTTCATTCCTATAGGAAAGATCCCATACATGTTTGTGAATTTTTTATTATTTTTTGTTAGATAAGTATCATCAATCTCCCTCTTTGTTCTCTTTTTCATTCATTTACTTTTATTTTTTTTCAGTTTCAAAAATTTCAACGCTAAAAAGTGAAAACCATAATTCTTAAATTCATAAACGCCACTCAAAACCAAATAGTTATATTGGAATCTCAATTCAAACTCAGGTATATATATACTACCTGACTTGTTTTATTATAATGTTGTTAATGATTTGTTATATATTTGATAATTCATGTATATATTTGTTTAGGCATGATGATTGATTCACATAATTCATATATATAATTAGATTTTCTCCTATACAAATGTCATGTATTTTCTACTATACCTTCATGTTTTCCTCCCTATTTACAATGGTGTTCCCACTATAATAACGTTAGAACGTTCATATGAGAGAAGAACTGATATTATAATTATATTGTATACAATATGTTTGTTTTATAACATGAGGCCATGGTAAATTATTGTTCTGATAAGTTAAAAATAAAAACTAACAAGAGGGTCAAAATAGAAAGATTCACAATCACAAGTATGTTTAGGAGGTGTGGTATGGTGAGTGATTTGTTGGGTGTGCGTAACACCATTCTAAAATCAAACCCAACATCACCCAAGCCCAGCCTCAGTTTCAGACTAGTCGACCTATGTGTCAACAGCGCCTCCCTCCCCCTTCTTCTTCTTCGGCTCTTGTTCGATAAAACTGAATCAGTTTTCTTCTTGTGCTTCGACAGTCAATCCTTGGGGTCTTGTAGTTATCAGCATTTGGTAGGTAAGTGAATTTGTAGTTTTATTTCAGTTGGTTCATTAGTTTTCTTTCGTTGTTAATCTCATAAACCCATTAGGTTAGAACTCGTTTTTGTTTTTGGATTTTGGTTTTCTTTTTTCTGCATATTCGTTAGGTTCGGAGCCTGATTCAAGTTGTTAGGGTTAATTCAGCAATTCCCTCTTCATTTTGTAGATTCTTTTTCATGTTAATTAGCTTTTTCCTTTCCTAGTTCTTTCATTGTACAAGTTTTGTGTCCAAAAATCAAACTTTCAAAAAATAAAATAAAAAATTTGCCAGAGTCACTAACCGCACTTGCAGCATTATATTCGGAATTGAAAATTTTCTTTAGAGTTCATGTAAATGAATTAGAGAATTATGACTTGACATGAAATTAGTCTCTGTATAAATGTAAAATCACATACTATAATTTACTAGGAGACTACTAGCAATATTTCAACAACTGAACTTAAGGCTGCTGGTTTCTTAATTTTCTTCAGACCCCAAAAACAAATGGCAAATATCAATATATTACTCCAAATTATAATCATGGTTCTGCTCATGTCAGATAGAGCGAGGGAGCAATGGCAGAGGATGCGATTCTAGGATTCCTGGAGAAAAACGATCATATTTCAGACTCAGGCCAGTTCGCAGCTGAACGCAGAATCGATCACAATGAGATTGTCAACGTTATCAAGAGTCTCCATGGTTTCAGATATGTTGACGCACAGGTGCTCAAACTTACTTGCCCCTGATTTTTCTTTCTTCGTCATTATTTGAATAGGAGCAACAATTGGGATTTGTTTCAAGTGTTTTTGCTTAACTCTGTTCTTTTTGGTTACTAGAAAGTTTTCTTAACTCAAACTAATGAAGAGTTTATCATTGAATCTTCTTGGGTTGCATGTACTTGTTAATTCGAGCTACAAATTAACAAACTTTATGATGGATAGTTCACATTTGTCTGCGAAAGGAATTTCCTTTTGGTTGTTAGTTCTGGTTTCTTGTTGGGTTAAGTTCATTTTTTGTTTTACTTAATTGAAATTACACTAAATGTAAAATTGTGGGCTTCATGAGGGTTCTTGCTGTTGAATACCTTTTGATACTCGTTGATCTGCAGGACATTAAAAGGGAGACATGGGTGCTTACTGATGAAGGAAAGGCATATACTGCTACTGGATCACCTGAAGTGCAACTGTTCCTGGCCATACCACCAGAGGGTATTCCAAAAGAAGAATTGCAGGTGATTATTATGGCTCTCGCCTTTAATTTAGAAAATCTGATACGATGCATGATTCATTGGTTCTATTCAATTATGTTCTGTGCTTGTAGTTTCTCTCTGTTCACGAGTTATTAATCTTTGATGCTACATGTGTTTTGAAACTGATGTTTTATTCAGAAAAAGCTGGATGCATCAGTTTTCAAAATAGGTTGCGCCCAGGCTGCAAAGAATAAATGGGTGGAGATGGGAAAACAACTTGTCACCAGAAAGGTAACACCTCACTAACGAAATCTCTATACATAATAATGTCCGTTAGGAATGTTTTATATATGTTACTTAGGGGCTATGATCTTCCTGGAATTGATCCTAATCCAGTATTTTGTTCCAGTTTATTGAAATAAGTAGGCCTTTTTGTCAATTTATTTTGGCGTCATGGTTAATGAAGCCATGGATACTTGTGTTGTGTCAAGAGTCCTTCATGTTCTCCAATGAGAATCCAGCCAAAGACTTCTTGTTAGGGAATATTTTTTTTTTATCTCTGATACACTAAAATAAAATTTTTGTAGAATGTGTGATTGTATTTTAGTGTGTTTTCTTTCTCCCCTTCATTGATAATTTTTATTTGTTTCTCATCATTTGACTGTTTTCAAGATTTATTCTTTATTTTTGTGTCTAATGGACTCTGATATTATTGTTTGTTTTATTATGCAGTTCTTCTTCTTTTTTTTTGGGTCAAGATATGTGGTTCATTGGTGCTTTAAACATTCATTTGATACATTTTATATTTTTGTATACATTGTTTATAAATATTCATCAGCTTCGTTCTGTTTGTGTCTTTTTGTTTTGAAGTGATTCTGGATGTATGTGGAATCCACACGTCTGATGATGCTAGTATAGCCATGTTTTACCTCAGTTGTGTATGTATGGTGGCCCTGACTTGAATACTTCATCATAATTATCCCTTTGTATGTTCTGCAGATCCAACATGTGGATGACAAAGTCAAAGATTTGCTTCTACAGATACAAGAAGGGGAGGTGCATAATATTTTTCAACATTGATAATCTCACATTGGATTTCAATGATATGCACATGCACTTATGTACATTGTGCGAGTATATGCTAGCTCTAAGCTTCAGTGATGTGTATACCATAGTAACATTATTGGGGTGGGGGGGGATGGGTGTGTTTGTATTCATCTTTGTGGTGGGCTGGAGCCTGATCAAAACCCATGGCTGTCTTGTGAATCATTCAAATGGTTGTCGGGCCTGTTTGTACTTTGATGAGCTGGGTGCATTGTGTTTATAACTTTATCATACATGAAATGAAATGAGATGGGGATTTTTAAAACTTTGAATTCAGTACCACATTCCCTATCGGGTGCACATTTTCCATCGTTCAGTAGATCATCTCTCTCGTTGTTTTTCCCCTCTATTATAAATTTATTGGCAACTTATTCGGATTTTCTTTTCCTTATTTGTGATTGCAGGCCGTTAACCAAGATGACATTAAGGCTCTCAAAGCAAGAAAGCTTATTGTTCCACAGTAAGAATCAGATGCTTTTTATGTTATTTGCTTATACAGTTCCCTTGTTTTTCTTTGGGTGCCAGGGGGTATCAATGAAATTTCTTTGATTATGGCCGTGTATTTTGTACCATAGAACTTTGATTCTGGTTATTTCACCTGCAAGGGTTTCATACTCTGTTCATAGTGTTATCGTCTTTTTCTGTTTTCTTGCACTATAGAACATGGAAGGGCTACTCAGTTAAAAAGGGCCCGAATTATGCTCCAAAAAGAAAGAAAGTTGCTACAGATTTGACTCGAGAGAATCTGCAGAGGTAAGCACGTGATTATTATGAATGTAGATCATGATCAGTAGAATTTATGACAACAATTACTGGATGGGTTTAGTGCTAATTTTCTCTGAAGCATAGAACTTGGAATCACCGAAATTGGATGGGCGATAAGAGGATAGGGATACGATATGTTACAATACTCTTACAGTAATATGGAAATTTTTGAAAACTGGGATGTGATACATTGGGATATCCGATTTAAAAAATATATGTTATGTGCATTATTATATCAATTGCAGGCATCAATTAAATTTTAATATAGAAACAATAATAATTAGGAAGAGTGCATTTATATCCTGCAATGTACGCGTACAGACAGAAGTATTGTTTGATTTCTATCCATTTTGTTTTATTGGGTCCTTAAAAATTGAAAATAGAACAGATAGACTCTTCTCTTTAAGTTAACCCAATAAAAAATTGTAAACTTAAAGTTTAAACCTCATGTATCTTGCCCCGATTGTTATGTCATTCCAATATGTAAGGTGTTGGTATACGTATCCCCACAATTAGCATATATTAACTGTTGTACACTCCTTTTTCAGCATTTCTGGCTACCATACTGACTATACATGAATACTGTTTTCTTTTTGTTTCTTTTTTCTTTGTTTTTGCATTATGTGAATGCACACCCATTAATGAGTGCTGTTATATGGAGTTATCTTGCTGATAGCTTTAAATGATTGTTTCTGTAATATAGGGGTGATTGGAAGGAAATAGAGTTCAAAGAGTATAACTTCACCGCTAAAGGTCTGCCTACTGAAGGCGGTCATCTACATCCACTGCTCAAGGCAAGGACATAATTTCCATTGTATCTTTTTAATAAAAGTGGCTTTGCTTTGAGTACCATAAAACCAGTATAATGTATAAGTCCTCAGCGGCAAATAGAGTTGAAAGAGAAATACAAGGTGATTCTTTTGTTTCAGCAGACTTTCAGATGATCCCTCCAAAGTCTGCAGGTGCTCAATTTGAGCTGGTGCCATACACAATAGAATATTTTTCTTAGAGGACTAGGTTACGAGATGTCAGTATGGTAGACTTTTTGTTTGCAAGTTTTGTATAAAATTACCTTTTTGTATAAAATTACCTGTTTGCATATAGCATTGCTAATTGAATCTCCCAATTTTCAGGTACGACAGCAATTGAAGGATATTTTCAGACAGATGGGGTAAGACCTGTTTCTTGTCTAATATTTGCTGATTTATGTGTTCTATCTACATATACATCTCCCTCTAAGCGACCTAGTTCCATGTTGGCGTGATTTCTGGCAAAATCCTGGATGCGCAACTTTGTGTGCGGGGTCCTTACCCTATATATGTCTGGCATTTATGTATTGTTTTTCTGTACTAACTGCAGGTTTGAGGAGATGCCTACAAACAATTATGTTGAGAGCAGGTAGCCTATCTCGTCTTACTTTTAGCCAACTTGTCTTATTTATAATTATTTCAATGTAAATCATAGCTTATAATACGTCTAGGATTTCTAGCCATACCACATTGCTAAAACATCTACTGGAAATTGTGGAATCTAGATGCAAATTTATAAAGGGGGATAAATTCTAATTCTTTTCCAACAAAAAATATAGTTTGATTCACAAGCCTTATTCTAGGGATCTGTTTCCAAAGAACAAGATGCAACCAGAAAGAAAGGAAAAAAAACATGATTATTCACAGATTATTTTGCATTGTTCACTGATATTTATGCTATAACAGGACAGCTCACGGAGTGAATATAAATTATTTGATTGATATTTCCGGGTTCTCTCAAACAATTGGTTTCAAAAACCGCCCATAAAGTAAATATTCAACTGAATATGTTGTACTAGACACATGTGGATTTTGCCTCTTCCTTATATCTGTCAAAGTATTTCTTTTTTAAATTCTCTCATGTTTATAGTAAAAAATAAAAAATAAATCTCTCATGTTGCATTTTCTTCCATGGAATTTCAGTGCTTACAGCTCATTATGTATGTGGTAGCTAATGGTGAGTTACTAAAAAATGTTTATTTTTGCTTTACTTGCAGCTTTTGGAACTTTGATGCTCTTTTCCAGCCGCAACAACACCCTGCCCGTGATTCTCATGATACGTTTTTTCTACAAGGTCTTTTTAACATTGTTGCTTTTATCATGAGCACTTCTGTATCTAGCTCCCAACTAATAGTTGTCTTGTGTTTATTTTTTGTAGCTCCTTCAACCACCAAGGAACTGCCTGAAGATTACGTTCAGCGGGTGAAGCAGATTCATGAGTCTGGTGGTTATCAATCCCGAGGGTATGACATTTGAACTTCCTTTAATGTTTTAACCCCACAAGATTTGAGATAATGACTGTTATCTTCTCTTTTTGGCAGATATGGATATGATTGGAAAAGGGAGGAAGCAGACAAAAATCTTTTGCGAACTCACACAACAGCTGTTTCCTCCAGGATGCTGTACTTACTAGCACAGGTGTGTTTATTTTATGAATCTCTTCATGGCTTTCAATTGATCACTCACTATTGCTGTTTTATTTACTAAACCAAAGAGGAGCTCTTCTATGTTAGCTTCAAATTCTAACCTTTTTATTCAATTAATCCTACCTTGGTGCAAAATTTACTCTCCCGACAATGCCCTTTTTGTGATGGACTGTTGCTTGCACAATGAGTTTGTTAATGTAAACCAAAAAGTATTCAATCTTGACTTAGTATCACATTTTTGCATGCTACGTAGTGTTATTTCTAAACATTTGAAAGTTGGAATTTTGTCATAGTAAGCTTGCATACAACTTGTAAAGTTTAGGTAGAAATTTCTTCATATTTTCCCCAGCAGGTGTTTCTTATTATTTGTAGTATTATTTCACATAGTTTCTACTAGAAACCTACCTATGGTAGTTGTAGGTTCTTTAATGTCTTCACGAATTCGTTTTGCATGCACCTGCATAAGTAGACACACAATCCCACTAACGCTGTCCCAAAGTCATAATTGTTTTTTTTCTTGGCATTTACAGAAACCATTTGCCCCGAAAAAGTACTACTCTATAGATCGTGTATTCAGAAATGAAGCAGTAGATCGAACTCATCTTGCAGAGTTCCACCAGATAGAAGGTATTATTCGGTTTGTTTATATGTGCCTGAGCTAGATATCTGCATACATACATTAGGTCCATAACTCTGTTCATCTTGGGCTCTGCTATAAAACTAAGAACTGAATTACTCTTAGAGATTTAAATTAAAATGAACAATCTGGGTCCTGGTTTCAGGTGTGGTATGTGATCGAGGGCTTACTCTTGGTGACTTGTTAGGAGTACTCCACGAATTCTTCGCACGTCTGGGTAAGACACTGGCTGGCATTCCGCTGCTGACTTGGTTTTTGTGTTTTGAAGTTGGAGATTGGGTATTGCTATAATAGGAAACTTATTTATTTTTTGTTTTTCTGTTTTTAGGCATGTCGAAATTGCGATTCAAGCCCGCTTATAATCCATATACTGAGCCTAGCATGGAGATTTTCAGGTGATAATTAATGCTCAATAAGGTGGAAAAGGTTGTTTCATGTTTGTAGTTGAAAGTTTGATAAATTTTTCCTTTCTTTCTCAATCAGTTATCATGAAGGATTTGGGAAATGGGTAGAGGTTGGAAATTCTGGCATGTTTAGACCTGAAATGTTGCTTCCTATGGGACTCCCAGAAGATGTTCGTGCTATTGCATGGGGCCTCTCCCTCGAAAGGTAAGAACAAATTAATTATCGTTACTGTTCACCACTACCATTTTTTAGGGATTCTTGCTAGAAAAATACTCCACATGATATTGATGTTTATTCTCTGTGGACTTTAATTGGAACCAGACCTACCATGATACTCTACGGGATTGACAACATCCGAGATCTTTTCGGACATAAGGTAACGCTCTACATCCTATCTTCAAGCTTAGTCGTTAGTTTTCCATTCATCTGAATTGGATTTCACCTGGTTCTCATATTTTGTAGGTCGATCTTGGTCTCATCAAGAGAAACCCAATATGCCGCCTTGGATTATAGCATATTGAAAAATTCTGCTACCGTTGCAAATTTTTTGTTTTACTGCATTTTGCTCATTACGAATACAAAATGTAGGCATTTCTTCATTAGAAAGTATGTCTGGGAAACTTGTTTGATAAATCAAATACGACAGCTAGATCAGGTTTTCCTTTTGGTTCAAATTCGTTTGCGGTGATTTAATGACTCACTGGTGAGACGAAGATTGATATTACTGTATTGAATCCTTTATTGAAATTTAGAACTCCATTGTAATGATTTGTATTTGTTCAACAAACATTAAACAATACAAAAGAATACAAATACATTATAAGGGTTTCATGTGAAGAACGATCCATGACAAAAACAAATGACTAGCCAAAATTTTTGTAAACATCATGGACGTTTTGAAATAAAACCCGAATTTTTAAAAAAAATATATGTAATTGACAAAAGAAAAAAGTTTTCATCACAAAACATTCCTAAAGTTCATGAACTCTGTTAGGGATGGTCCTCCAGTGTTAACTCTTGCTTATCAGGTTGGTCTTTGCTGTTCGATTTTGTCAAAAACTCTGTTTGTTTGCTGATGTGGCATGTCGTGTAGATTAAATAAAGAATATATTTGAAGTAATGCATTAAATTTAGAAAAATCATAAATAAAAACAAGAAAAAGATGAAAGTTAAATGGACCCAAACCAGGCCGGCCCGATAGGCCATAATTCCCAAACTAACCCAAACCCTACCCCATTTGTTTTCAGCTCTCTCTCTCTCTCTTTACGTTTCCTTACTCATCGTCGCATCTAAGCTCGCTCACGACGAAGCCTAGCTTGGCACTCCAACAACCAGGTTTCGCTTCTCACATAATAATATAAAGTCTTATTCTTTCTTTGATTAAGTTTTTGTAATTTTACTGTGTTTTGGTTTCTGGGCATTGTTTGTCTGTGACATTCTCTGTAACTTTGATTTTCCCCTTTCGAATCCATGATCTCTGAATGATGTTAAAAATGTATCTCCATCTTTGACTGGTTTTCATTGGTTGTCTGTTGGGCACTTTAAATTTTTGTTGGAGGTGAAACAATTGGGTTCGATTATTTTCATGCTGGGAAAGCATTAACTTTTTGTTCAGTTTGATCTGCGTTGTTTTATTTTTGTCATTTTCAATTTGAAAAATGGCACTTTCTGTAACTTTGAATTTCATTTTGGAAATTTAATTTAACCCATCCTATATCTCCATGTGCAATTTATGCATAAATAGATCTTAGTTGAGGGTTTTCACTGGTGAACTGAACTAATTTGGTTTTCAAAGCATGAGTTTGATGTGGTGATTTTCTTTTAGGTTTTTCTCATCATATAGAAAACAACACAATGAATCTTGCAGCATCAATATGCAGTAGATTGGCTGTCAAGCACCTGGTTTCGAATACTCCTGTGTACAGCAGAGCTTCTGGTACGAGTTTTATATCAGCGAATGGGTTGTGCTATTTTAACTGTAACATGAGTGTGTTGTGTTGCTGCTTCTAAGTTCTGATGTTTTACTAAATGTGCTAATTTTAGATGTCACGACAGAAGGACTTAGTTTGACATTTAGGCGCTGGGCTACTAAAAAATCTGCTGGATCCACAAAGAATGGCCGAGACTCAAATCCTAAGTTTCTTGGAGTGAAGAAATTCGGTGGAGAGGTGAGAGGCTGATGCGTACTTAAAGAAAAAAAAAATAGTGGAGGATTCATCAATGCTTGTTGAATTCTTTCGTTGAGATGACTGAGGTTATTCTGTTTATGCTGCAGAGAGTGATACCTGGAAACATTATTGTTCGCCAGAGGGGCACCCGATTTCATCCTGGAAATTATGTTGGCTTAGGGAAAGATCACACCCTTTTTGCTCTAAAAGAAGGCTGTGTAAAATTCGAACACCACAAGCTCAGTGGACGCAAGTGGGTGCATGTCGTGCCCAAGGAAGGTCACGTGCTTCACCCTGTCTATGCAGATGTTGCAACCACTTAGTTGTAGACAATGTCATACGTCCTTGTAAGTTTGTTTTAGATCTTTTTAAGTTCAAACCATTTCCCAGGTTGATGATTACAATAACAAAAGCTTTGCTATGCCTAAAGTCAACAGGTTTCTGTAAATCAGAAACTCCGGATCTCAGGCGAAGGAATGTTCATCTCACTTTTACCTGGATTTTGGCTTTATAGCACTAAGGTCTTTCTGTTTCTAGTTTTGCTGCTTTCAGTTTCATTGTAATTGCCCTTAGAAGTTTTTACTGGTTTCCCCCTTTAGAAGTTTTTCTCACTATACTTCATGCTGCAATTTTCTGGCTCAAAACTTGGGTTTACGATAAGGAAAAAAAAATCTTGCATACAATTCATTTTTCACATTGAATCTCTTGCATGACTAGCGTGGAACCAGTTTTTCTAGAGAGATTGTATACAAGAATTTCTCCAACAAAGTAGTGACCAATTGTCATCTAATTTCGCAATTTCACAGCCCTTGCCAGCTTCAAGCTCGAATCCTTTACATGTGCATGCTTTAACCATCGATTTAAATTGGAGTATTCCAACTGTTGTAATAATAAATAAATAAAAAGGGGGCAAGACAGGCCCTGGTATATACAATGTATGCCTTTACAAGCATAGAGAATCTATGAATTCTAACTAGCTACTCTACTACCTGCATTTCTGGACTTGGGCAAGTCAGAGGGAATTCTATAAATTAAAACAGATTTCTTGAGCTATACAACAGTAACTTCGCCAAGTACTGCATGAGAAGCAAACTTGCCAACACTCAACAGCAATGGCTGCCGAAACAAACGACCTGCACTTCTCGGGCAACAGAATAGTGGAGGGAAAGGTGGTTCATTGTTTCTTCTGCTTTTATCTACATCATGCGGCGGATTCACAAACGCCATACATCTATGAACTAAATGACCAACTGCTACATCATTTTTGACAACGGATGAGCAGAGTTCAATAACATATAAAGCACTTGTAAAAGAAAAATATTTATCATAAAGAGAACATCAAGCATAGGCTTCATACCTAAGGGCATCATCTCTCTTCATGGTTCATACTCTTCACTCTCTGGAACACACTTTGGAGACGGCAGCCATGGATTTCCTAAGCAACAAATCTCTTCCTCTTTTGACAGCTTGACTATAACTTAAGTTCAGTTTTGTGAGTCAAGAGATTGTGACTGGTAAGTCGGAGCATTTTTCATCTTAGTGTGGTACACCTACTGCGACAAGCAGAGTAATTATAATTCTGCCTCACTATCACTGTCATCAAGCATGGTTGATTCTGCCTCACTTTCACCGTCATCAAACATAGTTAATTCTACCTCACTTTCACTTTCATCAACCATATCTCCCTTCACAGGAAATTCATCGTCATCACCTGTTTGGGAATTAGAAACATCCTTGCTCGTGACACCAGATTCAAATCTTTTGCGCCTTTCCACTATAGCCTTGATCCTCTCCTCAAACTCTTCATCTGTGCTTGCCAGCATGTAACGCAGTTTTAAATTAATGCACTTCTCTATCAGAACCTTGTGCCTTGGAATAATTCTGCCCTCAAGGGAGTAGCTGAAAAACCTGGACATGATTTCATCATGGTCAAATCCAATAGCAGAGAAGAAAGAAGATAAATTATTACACAGATTGATAAGGTAAGGTTGAATTTGAATTCCCAAAGCTTGAATTTCTGTCGTGATGCTTTCACCTTGGAAACTCAATGAGATCTTGCAAAGGGCGGACCATAGTTCTCCTCAAGTAACGATACTTTGGACGGAGAACATCTATATTGTACCGGAGCAGCATGGGAAAATCAGCAATCATCTCACCCAAAACTCTAAGATGTATGCCAAGGGATAGAAAATATTTCACATTAACCTCAAGCTTATTCACAATGCTGCATCCCAAGAGCTCTGGTCCCAAAGCTATTACCTTTCCAATATCCCTCACACTAACTCCAGCTTTGGTCATCAAGAATATGACCTGTATGATATTCGAGTAACATGTTACAAAAGGTGGAATGCTAAAGGTTACTCCTTTTGATTAAAAACTGAACCTGGATATTAAACTTTTATCATGTAGGACCTATATAAATGCAAAAGTCCTCAGTACAGCTATCTGTTTTAATGATACTAACTTCTAACTATTTCATGAGTACTACCTGTAACAATTTTTGGGCTTTTCTCAAGTACACCTCAATCAATGAAGCAATTAAACAATTACCAGTTACATACAAGCAAAACTAATACAAAATCAAATAAGTTATCAGATTTCATTTAGTCTGTCACTAAAAATAATTTACTATGCTTATATATTAAACTCAGAATGTTAGGTTTATTCATTCAATCAAATGACCTGATATTCTAATGTATTTATTTTTAGGGCTTCAAAACGAAAATTAACCCATGCACCAAACAGAATTGAACCTGAAACTCCACCTCACTTTAATCAGCTTACTACAATATGAAAAAGGACGTATTTCCATGTTTAACTTCTGGAAATCTATTGCTACATAGATTTTGCGGTACAGAAAGATATATACATAATTGTGTGGATGCATGTGCACGGATGGTGTGTGTTTCGGAAAAGGTGGGCTGGGTGGGTGGGATCTGTCCATACAAATAACTGTGTAATCTTAGGGAATGATAGGAAACAATAACAGAACTTGAAAAGAAAAAAACAAACCACTGGCCGGATTTTCTTGTAGAGGCTGTATGTTAGCAATGGAGGAAACTTTACAAGCATTTTGCCTATCGCATCATTGTGAATGCCTATGTCCTGAAAAAACTTTACCTGCATGATGGAAAATAAGTGTCAAAATCATCAAACATGTAGTTTGTCTATTTAGCATAAACCTATTATGCACATAATACACGAATAATTATGAGAACTAAACAGTAGTTGAGAGAACAAGGATACCTAAAACAGGATGAGATGGAAGGTAACCCAATGGAAAGAAGGATTCAGATAGATTAGATTGTTCAGGTTGGTCTCATGATATATAGGCATCTGAACCAAAGTTTAAGGCACGAAGTATGGCATACCTTTGGCACAATGGTTTTGTCCAAATCAACACAGAAAACCATCGGTTTTATGATAAGCATTCTCCTCATACCATCCCGAGTTATGCCATGGTAATACAAATACTTAACTAGAGGCTTCCATCTTTCCTCAATGCTACAACCCATCAGCTGTGGCCTAAATGCTAGCAATTTTCCAACATCCTCGGCACTAAGACCAAATTCCTTCAAATAGTCAACCTGGATAAACAAGAGCAGCATCTCACTACATGTATACGCAAATCAGTAATTTTTTTTTAAATTTTATGGAAATCAATAAGTTATATATATATATATACACACCCAAATCTCCTGAATCAAACCCTAATATATATGATTTCAATGAATCAATAATCAGCAGAAGGACTCAGCTACCTTTTGGTTCATCTCATCCAGAGTATAGTAGCCAAGTACCCGGGGATAATCAAAGACCATTGTGCCAAAATCCTTGTCATTGATACCCATATCTAAGTAAAACCCGGCACGAGTTTTCACTTCTTCTAAACTGTAGGACAAGAGCTGCGGACATCGGCTCATGACACAGCCCATCCAATCCCTCCTAACTCCATTACTCTCCAAATACTCAACAATCTCATCCAATTCTTCATTGCTGCGCTCCAAAAAATGATCTCCCGCCTTCACAAGTGCCACCCCAATAAACCTCCCCTTAACATGAATTGACTTCAACCACAGAGCAAGTCGTCTAATTGAGCCGATGTCTCCCTTTGACAAGCAAATGAGCTTCCCAATTTGGGGATATGAGAGTGAATTGTGCTTCAACCACCTATACAATGACACTCTGTTAAACCCAGTTGTGGACAAACAAATCCCTTTAATTCCCTACTTTTCATTCTAAGTGTTTCCTGCACACTACTAACTAATAGCTCATGTAATTGCTACAAAAAAAACACATAAATTGGAAATTAAAACCCCCAAAGAAAAATACCAGAGAGAGAGGGAAGTGTTTGATTACCTGATACAGGGCACAACTTCAGAGTCTTCAATGACAGTCTTGGCGCGAAAATTATAGGTGGAACTGGAGAACTCCGGCGAGAGTTTCATGGTGGCGGCTTGGACCATGACGTAGTCAAGGAATTCGGTCAAGGTCTCGACCAAATTGGTGGCATAGGTGATGCCAAACTTGCCCTTGGTCCTCATAACCTCCTTGAAAATCTCTGCGGTGACCTTCCTGCGAATCTCCAGGGCCCGCATTATCATCCGATGCTCATCGTCTTCATCATCAAGAGAAGTGAGAGAGGAAGAGTCGAGGGAGATGGAGCCAGGGAACTGAGGAGTGCGCTTGCGGAGGAGAGAGCGTTCCAAGAGCTTGGCTTTGTGGCCGGAAGGGTGAGGGTCTGGGTGTTGCTGGAGGTGGCTAGGGTTAGGGTTGGGGAGGTGGGAGAGGCGCTGGAGGAGGAGGGCGGTGGACTTGGAGTTGTGGTTCCGAAGAGGGAGGTCTGGGGGGTCATGGTGATGGGGTTGTGGGGTTTCGTGGAGACAAGAGAAGGTGTTGAATTTGGTGATGGAGTGTGCGTTTTGATGGAGGTGAATGTGAGGGTGGTAATGGTGATGGTGGAAAGGGAGTGGGGTGAGGGGAGAAGACAGCACCATTGTTGCTCTTTTGGGTTTGCTGTGACTTTGCTGCTCCACAGCATTTCACAATGTTTGGATTATGGGATATCATCCACATCAACTCTCACTAGAAGTAAATCCCAACTCAACCCACAGTCATTCAAATTATCTATCTTTGATTGACTGAAGTGACTTGCATTTCAAGTAATTAAGAGAATCTATCATGTCCGTTTCAGCCTTTCTCATTTCTCAATATCATTTGTATCAATAATTTAAAACAAATTGTAAATAAATTGGGCGAAAGGACTAATTATGATGTGACACTAATATATGATCGTAAGGTATAACTCGTGTGCGCGTCACAATATAAAATGGATATTTATTAGCATTGCTGGGTAGTTAAAAATTTTAACATTGTCATCCACGTGTGAGACTATCCTTAACATTGCTTGTTAGTTATTGCGCATTGTGTATTTATCCATGAGCTTCCAACTCAAGTGATGTTTTTTTTTTTATGCGATCTCAATTGATGTTATGATTGATAACGTAAAAAAATGATTGATTTTAAGTTCAATTCACATAGTATGATCTTACTTATAGACTAGTGATCTCATATTTAAATCCCCATGGCACTGTGGTAGAGTGTGAGAAACCCCCCTCCCCTGTAATTTAGATTATCGCCTGTACTCAAAAAATGCAACTGTGCTATGGTGTTACCAAGGCTTGTCCATGACAACACCAAAGTCCAATATTTTAGAAATATTGACAGATGAACCAAGTAATATGTTTTCTTCTCTTCTTTTTTGATCCCGATAAATGGAAAGTCATAATGTTAAAAGGTAGATAGGTGAGAGCTGAATGATTCAGGGATCAGCGTCAGTCTATGTAGACTCCAGAGATAACAATCAAGAACTGAAAAGTCTCTGTATATAAAGAAGCTCTCTTCTGTTCCAATTCCCTTTTTGGTTTTGTGTTTTCCTTCTAAACCAAAATGTGAAATCTGCTTTGAATGAAGTAATCTTTGACAATTACAATTTACATTGACCAGAAACTGAACAGGAACAGAACAAATCAATTACAAATAAAATTTGTAGCTTGTTTTCATGTTAAACAAGCGCTCCCAACAAATACGAACCATATCCGCCGATGGCACCCCTGATCCTTCTCTCTCACCAAATTTTCTGTGAGTCCAGATTCATCCTCAAACTACATTCAACATCCCAAAGATGTAGCAATTTCATGCAACTTCAACTTCAGTGTCCCTTAAGAGATGCTGTGGACCATGGAACCACCCCCATGTACAAAAATTGGCTTGGAACACCACCTAACTCCAAAACCAAAGAAGAGCTTGCTGGAGTACCAACAAACAGGCACTCAAATTAGCCTGCTGTATTATTAACAAAGAATCAAGAACAATCAACATGAATCGGCTAGTCCTGGTCAGGTCTCTCTACATCTTGTACACCAGATGGTTCGGGGAATATATCCCTAGAATGCCGTCTGCGTGAGGATGAAAGTTCACCACCACCATTTGGGCCACTTCCCTGCGAACCGGTGGTTCCTGAATGTTTTAAGCCACTCCCTCCTTCCCCTTTGGTAGTGGAGGCTCCTGGTATGACCACTACCTCAGACGAGCTGCGCCAACTACCAAACACAGCAGCATTCCAAGACCCTCTGGAAGAGGTTGTTCTGAGCCTTGCAGAGCCAGAACTATCTTCCCTCACCACCTTCAAAGGATTTTCCAAAGCCTTGAGAATATATCTCATTAGGGGGCGCCTTGAGGGCTTGGGATTTAGGCAGGACCTGGCCACAACAGCCATGGCCCACACTTCCTCTAATAGGTCCTCATCCACAATCAGAGATGGATCCACAATTTTTGTCACAAGTTCCTTGTCATATATATTGATGTATGGTAACGTCTGATCTAATAATTCCTTCATTTCAGCATCACTGGAAGCACTGATGCCCAACTTACCTGTTACCAGTTCAAGTAATACCTTCCCAAAACAGTAAACATCATAGGCACATAATGCTGTCGATGAACCTGGTAATTTGAGAGAGATAAAGAATTGGGTTATTCAAGTGCAAGAAAATAACAAAAAATAGCTAAGGATCATAATTCACAATGGACTAAGATGAGCTTGAAGCCTTAGTGATAGAAACAAAAGCATAAACTAACTCGGATTTAAAAATAAAAGCTACACCACTTAAAGCTTTACCAAATAATAAGTTAGTCGTTTGGAAATTAAATAGGCAAGAAGAAGATGCTTGCTTGTATTTTGGTTATGGCATTCAACTCATATAAGGGTAGGAAAAGGCTTTTTTTCTTTTTTGCCCTTAAGACAACATTTCCTGACAAAAAATAAAAAATGAAACAAATGCTTGTATTTCTTTTTAAGTTTTCTCATTTTAGTTAAAACAAACAACAGAAAATTTTGTGGAACTATTTTCCATCCAAACATATGGAGCCTTTAAGCGTTATTAAACATTTAAGTCACTCTTTAATGCCTCAAAGATCCAAAAGCCTAAAGGACATGTCTAATAAAACTTTTATGAAAAAAAGAAAAAGAAATTAACATGTATAGTTGGCCCAAAGAGCCATAAGTCTGTTTCAGTGCTAGGAAATCAATAAAAGGACAGCAAGACATAAAAGTAAAAAGGAGTTCAAATGATGTGAAGTTTTATAACCAGATATGTACATACCAGAAGCACCTTGCTCAGATGACCTGCATTGTAAAAGGAAAACTAATAAGAACTGTATACACGCAGATCTATTAAATCTTTACAAATAATAATAAACCTAATGCAAAAGGCTACACGTAATTCAGCAAAGATGAAGTAAACAAATACAATTAGGTGTATGATAATAATTCTTAGTTTGACAGGATCCACATCACGTAACCTTGTTTCAGGCTTTAGCTTCGTTTAGGGGGCAAAGATAGCTAATACCAATTAACACAAAATGTCTTATAAAAGATATGGCAGACCAAAAACATGAGTCGTGTTAACAAGCGAATAGCGGAAGGAATACCACTGAGTCAGTTAAAAATTTGTAGGGGGTGGGGTGGGTGAAGATAGAACTCATCATGTGGTCGCGCCTAAGGGTTTTTCATTGGACATGCAGATGTCATGAGATTTTTATTTTTTTGGGGACGGCAGATATTATGAGAATTAAAGAAACTCGTTTAATGTAGAAGATATATTGCAAGAAACAATTACTAAAGCAGTACTGGATTTAAAATTAAAATAAAAGGCAAGGAAAACATATGGAGTAAGCAACTAGGACAGCAGCAAGAAATGGATATAAAAGAAAAATTACATGCTGTCTTTGCAAAAAAGACTAAACATGTCAGGAGTTACCATAGTAACTCAACAATTGACTGAATAGCAAGATATATCAAAAATAAATAGAAAATAAAATATAAAACAAATAGAAATTGTTCCTCCAGGAATAGTCACAGTTTGGAAAGAGGAGACGGTTGAATAGATACAATTATGAACAGGACACTTACTGTGGCAACCGCAGTAACCTGGTAATTCTGCTTTGATGAGTATCTCCTTCTTGAGAACAGACATCAGTCAGGCTCCCTAGCCGCACTTCAAATTTATCATCCAGAAGTATACTGCTTGCTTGAACATCCCTTCATTGACCAAAAGAAAGCTATGTCACTACATGCACCACTAGGCATAAGTTCTATAATCTGGCTTGTGGGACCATCAATTGCACTAACAAGAATGCTAAACTAACAAAACTGGGTTGCTCGCTCTCACCTAATCAAATTGACTGTTGACAAAGTGCAAAGAATCTTCACTCATTGAAGAATTTACATATATAATTAACATATGAAAATAGTAACAGTTCCAATATTTTGCTACATATTCGTTTCTACCTAAACAGTAATCATCCAAATTTATATTTTATTTTATTCTTTTACGAACAATCTTGCTTAGACCTAAATGTCGCAATCATCAATCACTATCTGTATAACAACCATGATTTCAAGTTGGTCAAGTTGAATTTCAAGAGAGTGCCAGGCCTCAGTTCAAAACCTCAAACAGATAAACCATTACCAGGAAGCTTATTGAACAAATTTATAGATTCCCCATCTTGTGCCAGTGACATTCATTTGAGATACAAATCTATAGCTTTCCCATCACTTCTGTACTTTAAATATGCAAACTCCATTAACTAATCCACTGCAACAGCCATCTGATACTGAATTATGTTGAAGATTTAGTCTAAAGTAAAATTGGCTTTTGACATATTCAAGCATATGACTTTATGCCTCAGGGATATTATAATCTCCTCTTACAAGCTCCAACCATAATTGATGCTCAGCTATTTTTATAAATGAAATAAAACAAGATCAAAACATTATCTTCCCCTTAAATTTGTCAAACCCATTATAAAGTTTCTTGTAACTGATAAACACAGGAGTATCTTGACCAATATTTGACCATCTCTGATTTTTTATTCCTGAGACTAGGAACAATGAAATTTTGTCAAAAGAATAACATATGCTATGGTTTGTCTCAGTTCAATGTACTGAGAGTGCAAAATTTGAATGAGAGAACCTCTTACAAAGGCATAATTAGTCCATTGTATCTTTAGCTTTAGTGTCATAGAGCCTCTGAAATGAACAAGTAGTTTATGCGAGTTCCTAAATGGTTTTAACTTCTAATGTTGAACAAGTAGTTGATGCGAGTTCCTAAGTGGTTTTTACTTCTAATGTTGAACAAGTAGTTGATGCGAGTTCCTAAGTGGTTTTAACTTCTAATGTTGCACAGAAAGCCCTTAGAAATCCTAAAGACGCCATTAAATTAGTGCCCTTCTTGAGGAAATGTAACAGAAAATAAACTCCATCTAAAAATCAATGTTACATATCCGTCTAAAACAAAGAACTAAAGAGATAATATAAGTCAGAAATAAAGGAAATTATGAGAACCTAATTGCATGGAGAATAAATGAAAAATATCAGAAGGGGAAGAACTGAAACTTAACAAGTAGTAACTCTTAACCTACCTGTGAACGAGGGGGGGATTGCATTCATGATGCAGATAGGAGAGACCCTCTGCTGCACCTAATGCAATCTTTAATCTTGTTATCCAATCCAATGACTGTAAACTATCATCCACTGTGTTGGTTTTCTTGTACAAGGAACTTGATAAGTCCCCATTTGGCATATATTTGTAGACAAGGAACTTCTCATTCTCATTCTCTAAACAGTGTCCCAAAAGGGGAACAAATCTTGTATGTGACACCTTATTAAAGAACTCCAATTCCTGTATGTATGCTTCCTTTTTCATTGAGCGTAAATCAATCCTTTTGATGACCACAGGGATCCCATTTTCCAAGACACCTCTGAAGAGATCCCCTGAGTGACCATTTTTAATCAAGTTTGTATTGCTGAAGTCACCTGCGGCTTGGAGCAGCTGCTGATATGTGAATGCATCTCCTACACTAGAAAAGTTAATTGATCCTCCAGGCGGTGGTGGACCGCTGCCTGTATTAATTGGCCCCACACCAACCCCTCTTTCAGTTGTAGTGCTCCTCTTGCGTAAACGTAGTAGTAGTACCACCAAAATCAACACTAAGAGCACAATCAAACCAACTCCCCCCAAAACTGCTGCTAATATGACCACCTTTTTATTGCTCTTCCCAGGAGGTTTTGCTGGAGGAGGAGGTTGTGTAGAATTTGGCTGTCCGAAATTATCAAAAGTCAAACCCCTACTAGTATAGAATGATGAACATTCTGCCAAAGTCTTTTGATTCTTCACATTTCGAAGGCAGTTGCGATCAAGAGACGCACTAGTGCCCACATAGCCTGGTACACCACCTTGAAAATAGTTTCCCGAAATATCAATAACACTGAAATTTCCAAGTAAAGGCGTAAGACTTCCATAGAACAAATTCTGAGAAATATTGAATACTGCAGCAGTGGCATTAGCATTCAAGCTAGAATTGGGAAGCTGACCAGTGAAATTATTGCCAGACACATCAAGAAGACTCAATCCGGGAATTGACCACAGCACTTTAGGAAGACCCCCCGTGAAACTGTTGTTTCTCAGAACTATGACCTGCAACTGTGTTGAAGTCGGAAACAGATTGTCTGGCAAAGTCCCACTAAGCAAATTGTCTGCAACTATCATTCTCTGCAAGTTCCTTAACCCCCTCAAATCAGAAGGTACTGACCCGGCCAATATATTGGCACTGAGATCAAGGTCAACCAGGCTATCAAGGTCCCCAAGTTGAGCAGGTATTGAAGCAGACAACATGTTACTTGAAAGGTTCAAATACTGAAGCTTCATGAGGGTCCCAATGCCCGGAGGAATGGACCCGGATAAGTAATTCCCAGAAATGTCAAGCACAGAAAGATTCCGAAGATTGCCAAATGATGTAGGAATGGATCCAATGAGCCGATTTCGCGAAAGATCAAAAATGGAAAGGCGAAACAACTGGCTCAAACTAGCAGGAATTGTCCCAGTAAGGTTATTACGAGACAAATACAGACCAGTTAGATTGGATGAATTTCCGAGACTCAATGGAATAGGACCAAGTACAGAACAAGAAGTGAGATCAAGCACTTGCAGGGACCCAACTTGTTGGCCAAACCAGTCAGGAATGGAACCCGGAAGCAAGAAATTGGAGGCATTAAACGACTGCAAAAGGGTGAAATTGGCTAAAGCATCGACTGAAAATTGTGGGTTTTGACTGCCAAGTCGAGTCCTCCTAAACCCAGAAATGTTAATCCCAACAACTCTACCATTCTGGCATTGAATCCCTCTCCAGATTAAGCAAGGGTCTTCCTTTATGGGCCAATCCCTGCTTCTCAACCCTAAGGACGATCTGAGCTCAAGCAGAGCCACTCGCTCAGTGGTTGAACCCAATGGCAATGGCTGGCTCTGTTGCTCAAATGTGGGCTCAAACAGCAACACCACCACCAAAAACAAGGCACAAGAGACTATGCTTCGCTGATCCACCATGGCTCATAAAGATCCAACCATGCCCATCTTAGCTCTCTCTCACACACACCATCTCAAACATGTACATGTGTTTGATTGCTATAGAACTCCCCAGAATAACACATGCCCTGTACACAATAACAATGCATTTCTCTTTCTAAAAGCCACCAACTCTCTCTCTCTCTCTCTCTCTCTCTCTCTCTCTCTTCAAAAAGAAAAGCCAAAATGGAAGACACTTACCTCAAATTCACACGCTTTGAGTCTCCACTAGAAACTGTTGAGAGATGGAGAGAGAGGCAGACAAATCTGTCTCCACTTTCTTTGCTTTCCTTTCTTTACTCTAAAAATCTTCAGCTTCTTCAGTTGACAAATCAAGGAGAAAAAAAGAGAGAAAAGACGTAAAATTTAGAAAATGGAAAACCGATTAATTAATTATTAATAAATTTGGAGAGAGAGAGAGAGAGAGAGAGAGAGGGACAGAAAGTGGCTGGTCAAAGCTCAAAGAGCAACTGTGGACTATCAACGGCTGCATACAAAAAACAAAAAAAAAACACAGAGAGAGAAAACCAAACCTTGATTTTCTCTCTTACCTTCTCTATTTTATTTGGTTTCTGTGTTGAAGGGGCTGCTGTCACTGAAAGAGATGGAAAGTTGAAGTCTTCAAAATGTGGGCTGGCCAATGTGGTTGTGGCTGAATCAGCTGAGTCATTGACTCGGGGTTTGGACTCGTGACTCGGTGATGGGTCTGAACCCAGGTCCGACGCCGGTTCTGTCTGTGAGTCTCAGTGGGTTGGGTTGAATTTGACCTCCGGTAATCCCGCCCATTCCAGCTCACACCCATCTACTGTTTTTTTTTCTTTCCTATTTTTCTCCTCTTCTATGGAAATCTTATAAACAGCAAAATTTTAAATTTAAAAGAAAAAAAAAAAGTGAACAATGGAAATGTTCTATACAATTATTGCTGTGACCCAATTGTTTAGGGAATTTACTGAAGGGACCCTTGTGTGATTTTTTTTGTGATTTCTAGGCTGTCAAGCATTGGGAATATGTGTCTATGAACAAAAATGATGCTCTGTTTTTTTTTCTCTGAGAACAAAGGGATGCTCTGTTTTTAAACACTATCTCTGACACTGGGAAACAAAGGAATGAAATTTGGGTAAAATGGTAGGTTATTTTTTTTAATCCCAGAAATGGGTAGGTTTTGGTTGTGTAAAATTGGTGTGTACTTGATGGCCTTTCATGATACTTTGTAGTACATGATCATTTTTTCTTTAGAATTAAAGTTTGTCTTTTTAGTGAAGTGATCATTTGCACCTAAATGGAAATAAAGGGTTGCTCTCTCTCTCTCTCTCTCTCCCCTTCTCTCTCACTAACCCAATTTACCCACTTTTTTAATTAGGAAATATCTTTTCAAGGAAAATACTAGTGGGAAGAAATGAGGCGTAAAGAAATAAAGTAAAATTGAATCTGAATGATTAAGAAGCACTTAAGAATACAATGAATTTGTAAATGACCCACTAATATAGTGATTTGGAGCAATTGTTCCTTTAGAAAAGATCATGGGTTCGTGTAATGTGTGTGAGTTTAATTTGCTATCGGCCCTTTCAATAGGAAAAGTCTGAAAAAATAAATAATAATAATACAATGAATTTTACTTTGGATTTCATAGATATCATGTATATGATGATTATGGTAACCAAAGAACAATTTCATCATTATATGAGGTTTCTTTGCTTCACATAGAGAAATAAAGTAAAATTGAATCTGAATTATTAAGAAGCACTTAAGAATACAATGAATTTGCAAAGGACCCACTAATGTAGTGATTTGGAGCAATTGTTCCTTCAGGAAAGATCCTGGGTTCGTGTAGTGTGTGTGAGTTTAATTTGCTATCGTATCTTTCAATAGGAAAAGTCTAAAAAAACAATAATAATAATAATAATACAATAAATTTTGCTTTGGATTTCATAGATATCATGTATATGATGATTATGGTAACCAAAGAACAATTTCATCATTATCTAAGGTTTCTTTGCTTCACATAGAAAGCAAAGCATTGGGGACAAATTACTAGGGGACATGATGAAGTGGCAATCCAAATCTTTTTAGTGTTACATTAGGTAAGTGAGTTGGATTAGGTATGAATTATTATTTTTGGTGATTCTAGCCACACATGAAGAAAAATAGATTTTAATTGAAAAACAATTACAGCTCAACAACAATACTTGTTATCTCGAAACATAATTTTCCTTACAAAGGGCAGTTTTCTGAAAACTTATTCTCAAATCAATACATGACATGAGATATATACTCTTATTTTAAAATTATATATGTATATAAAGAACCTTTTCTTTCCTATGAAATGGTCTGCTGAGACAAGTTCAAACTATTCATGCAAACCGATGAAAGGTTCAATCAAATTCAATTTTTTTTAATTTTGTTTGTTGGATTGGATTTGAAGATAAAGAACTTATAAACTGCATTTCTTTTTCGATTTGGATGAATAAAAAATGGACTAAATCAAATCGTTTCATCATTAGCTTTTAAATTTAAAAATGTTACTTGTGTATTATGAGAGACTACAAGTGTATGTCATTTGTTTTTTTTGTTTTTTGCTTGAGTTAATTTTAATATATTTGAATGTATGATTTTGTAATTGTTTATTATAATTTTTTAAATTATTATTAGGGCTCGTTTGTTTTGCGCAATGGGGTGCGCAGTAGGGGTGGGCATAATTTTGGGTGAATTCGACCAAACCGCCCAATCCATTATTAGAGGGTTGGGTTGGAATAGTTTACTAATGAACAGGTCTTGGGTTCAAAAAATCATAAACCACTATGTGCTACAGGTTGGAACCAAAATGTAAAGTGAGGTTAATTTTGAGTTAACCCGACTGAACCACCCAATCCAATCACAAAAGGGTTGGGTTGGATTGGATTGAGTTGGCTTAATAATAAGTGAATCTTGGATCCAAGAAATCATAAAACCACTCTATATCAGGTTGGGTTACAAATTGGGACAAAAAACGACCCAACCCATTACCACTGCACAAAATAGAACTAAAATAATGGCCTAGTTCATAAAATAAAAAATAAAAACCAAAGTCAAGAGAGTATGTTGCATATGTCAGTTAGGCCAATTGACCAAAACAAAGTGCTTGCCTCTTTGCATCTGAATTTGATCTCACTCTCCGTGATTTGGAGTAGTTGAAACTATCCAGCTTCTTTTTTTTCTTTTTTTTTTTAAGGAGAGAAATTAAGAGAGGATGTCAATATATATATATATATATATAATATAATGGTTCCAGCTAACGTATTTATTGGTTTTTTTTATAAGTATTTTTCTCACATTTATTTATCTACCCTACCTTTTGGTCGAACTATTCTTCAGTGGGAGGTTGAATAACTAATTTTTACTTGTTCGCAAATGTATTATATTCTTATATCTCTTTTTTTTTTTTTCCAAATTATATTCTTATATCTCGATTTACTCACTTCGGATTGAAAAGTATAAGATAATGGATGCTGTCTTTCTGATTTACATAAACTTTGTTCATAAAGAAATCCATTAAATAGATATCGAAAACTAGTTTGTGGAATACAAGATCATAAATGATATTCTCACAAATAAACCCATCAAATAGGAATGAAAAACTCCTCCTTTTAACCAAGGTGGTTGGTGTGAGTGGTTCGGCACTCTCATTCCTTAAAAGAGGTCAGGGGTTCGATCCCTGCTATCGTATGGAGTCACCACTTTGGCCAGCACTTTACCCCTTATGGGCCAACCCGGTGTGAGCGGGGATTATTCTGGGTTGTGGTTAAGGCTTAAAGGTGCCACCCATAGTTGGGGCCCATCCAGGACCACCTCGCGGTTCAGGCAAAGAAAAAAACTCCTCCTTTTTAAGAAAAAAACAAAAAACCTAGAACCTGTTTAAGTAAAACAAAAATGGATCTATGTCATTGAAATCCTAGAGACAATTGTTTACGTGCAATTGATAGACTCAATGGTTGGAAGTTCCCTATTCGTACATGGTACTGTCAAGCATGTTGAAAATAAAATTCTCATTTTTATCAAGCAGTCAGAGCATGAGCACTCACCTTTTTTTTTTTTTTGAATTTTATTACCGTTGACAATGTAACATGGTTATATTTTGTTTGTCTTTGATACAAGCGATATTGGGGATGGGGGAATCGAATTCATGACATCAAGTGCATTGGTAAATGCTCTTAATCACTCGAGCTATAAGCCCCTTACTCGTTATACAAATACATAAATTCACAACGGGGTCAATAATATATTGTTACAACAGTTTGAGATCAAAATTTCAAGATTTGGTTTGGCAATCCATCCCTATCAAGTCTGAACAAATTTTTTTTGACAGAAAAAGCAAGTGCGAATGAATTTTCTCTTGAATTTCATTAAATGCAGTTTCCGTCGTCGTTAAGAACAAGGAAACACAAGTGCAAGTTGATCTATCAGTTATTATAAAGAAGGACCACCATGCAGCAGTCCCAGTCCTATACGCATGCTGTTGGCTCCATGCTTCCACGTTGAAACACATGAACAGCAAGTAATGCTCAACTGCTCACTTTGTTTTTGGCCTCACCACACACCACAAAATTACAACAGCGTGAGGAAAGTCTTCATTTCCCTCAGAGGCCTTCTTTCTTTGGTCAAATAAACGACTTTCTGCTAGCCAACTTGTGAACAGTGGTCCTGCCTGTGTCTGCTAGTTTTTGGGTCGGGATCAAATTAATCTATGAAAAAAAAATTGTACATTGACTTTTTAAAACTAGGGCTCTATCTCTTCAGCATTCAACATGCATGAATTTAGGGATTGGTTTTTTGTTTTTTTGATATGAAACATTTCGTTTTAGGTTAAAGTAGCTGAGTGATCTTTGTTTTTTTTAATAAATAAATTTCCTCGTACAGTTGAAAGTTTAAATAAATGACAAATTTGTACAGCCGTGTCCAATAAAATCTCGTGCCGTATACATATTTGTGATTCGTAATTTTTATAATTTTAAAAGAATAATGTTGACTTCTTATAACATTTCTCTACAAATTGAGATGAACAATTCCCAATTTGAAATGTATTGAAGGAATGAGTCGTAAGTTTAATTTGTCCTAGGATTAATCTATGGATATAGGAGGAAGGGCCAAATTGGTTCATGAAGCCTAGAGAATTAATTATTCTAGTCCTGGCAGTGATGTAATTAATTTTTTTCTTCTGTTGATCAATAAAACAATCTAATTTTCTATATTTTAAATATAGAATAATTCCCTAAACCCTAAAGGGAAAAATAATACAAAAATGTTGGAGAAATATCTAACCGCACTACCAAAATGGATTTCTAGTTGCAGAAAGGAAATGAGCGAGTCAAAGGTCAAACGCCCATATAGTGGTCAAAACTCTGTTTTCTGTTTGGATCTCTGGAACTCTCTCTCTCTCTCTCTTCTTTGTTACACAGGTCGCAGCCACAATGATTAAAGATAGCAACACCAACAACAACAGTAAGAGAGACACACAGAAAAAGATTGTTCGAAAGCAACCATCGGGTTTTCAGTGGGCTGCTACTGTTACTGAAACCCTTTCTAGGGTTTAGATTTCCTTATTATTATTATTATTATTATTAGCCTCTTCGCACGCGCTTCCGCGATTACGAGAGGTTTTTTTTTAAAAAAAATTAAAATTTATTTTAGAATTAAAAAATATAATGGGTAGTTTTTTTTTTGTCAAATAAAAATAAGCCATTGTCAAAGATAATGGATAATTGTGTTCCATAAAAATAAGCCATTATCTGATTTTTCTTTTAATTTTGATTTTTTTTAATATGAAAAAGTGTGAATTTACCATATTTTCTTAATGTTTGATTAACCAATGATATTTTTTGGTATTTTGAATGTTTCACCATTCTCTGCCTTTTGTTTTATATATATATATATATAGATTATTAGGGTAAATTTCGGTTTAGTACAGTAGAGTTTATCCAAATTTTTTTCATCTCAGTCATATACATAAAGTTGATTTTCTTATCACTTTCATATATACCGTCGGTCTTTCCGTTAACAAGTCTGTTAATTGCTGATGTGGCAATAAATATGTCACGTAGACCAATCATATAGTGTCATGTGATCCACATATTATTAATTAATTAAATAAATACATTAATTTAAAAAAGAACTTTTTAAAAAAAATCATCTCTCATCTTCTTCCCCAAACCCTAGCACCCATCTCCTCACTCACCTCAACCCCACCCTCTCGTAGCCTCCGCCCATCCCCTCCTTTCTTTTCTCCCTCGACCCTCAGCCTCATCCATCGTCTCCCTCCTGAGAAGGCCTAAAAAAAAAGTTGAAACAAAGACCCTCTTGCACAAGTTGACCTCAGGCATTATTTGCTTGTGCTATAAATTCAGACCAAAATAGCTTCTCTGACCGCCAAGTGTAGCTCTAAGCCAATAGCAAATTAGCAAATTGGTTAGTGTGATGCGGACCAAGTCCTTGAGCATTGCCAATTTGCCATTGTGCTTTTTTTTTCTTTTTTCTTTTCTCAGTTGTCCAAATTATCAATTCAGTCAAGTCAACCACTTTTTCTTGTTCCTCATGAGGTAAAAGTGTTGAGGTGCGCACCACTTGCCGCCATATATAATACAAGGGGCGCTTGCTTTGCTCTTTTTCTTAATGTCGGCTGAAATGTCACGATCTAGCTTAGCCCACACGTTTCTGCTAAACTTCCACTTTTAACAACTAACTAAATGTATTTATACACGTGTTTATTTACTGTTCATATCCTAAGAATTCGTCAAAATAAATGTCTGCTTAAAACATAAGTTCACACCCCTTAAGGATATGTGTACTTACCTAACCTTAAGAATTGGGGAATTTAGATTAGGGAATCGGATCAACTACTCTCTTTTTGATTACGGATTTTAAGGTGAAACCCACATAATTTTTTATTCTTTATGTGTTAGTAAATGCGGAGAAGTCAGTTATTGGAATCATTCCAATACCAATTCCTGATAAGTAAACATGCCACGTCATGCATTTTTTTCATTTTATATTCGTAAGATTAATCGAAAAGTTGAGGGAGATGAATAACTGAGTTACAAGTAGAGGAGGTCAAATTATATGTAGACACAAACTTTCTCTTAAACCATTTATTCATTTTGCTGGCATAAAGCCATTTGACTAGTATATTCGTATATTTACATTTCATATTTCCACCATATGGTCACTCATTGCCAATATTATATCCCTAGTGTTTGATGCATATGCGGTGGTAAGATAATTGACTGGTTTAATACGATCATCACATGTTTGTCCTTTGTTAAGTACAATTTCGATGATGAGATCAAATCTTAATAGTTTTTTCTTTTTCTGTTTAGATAATTGACTTGTGAACAATGATGACACATTCCATGGAGATGGGAAACCTAAACTAATGTTTGTATGGGCATGGTCTTCTCTTTTAATTACTATGTTGAAGCTAAGGACGCACTCTTTGAAAACTTCAATCGAATAGTTCCTACTATTTATGCATCAAGGGGCTTCCATTAATAGTTATTTCATACTCTGATTTCTATCCTTAGAAATAAGGAAGTTGCAAAGGACCCATTTGTGTAGTGGTTTGGAGTAATTGCTCCTCCAGGCAAGATCATGGGTTCGGTGTAGTGTGTGTGAGTTTAGTATATTATCACCCATTTTAATAGAAAACCATCCTTTTTTTCTCATTTTAGATTTATTTATAAAAATTTCAATACCAAACTCATGACACTCTTTCTATTAGCATACAATGGGTTCATCTTCTAATAACCCTAAAGGTGTCCAAACCAATCCTAAGAATAATGGAGGACCTATTTAGGTGCAAGGAGGTGCAGTGTATTGCACATCTACTCAACCTAGGAGGTGCACTTTAGGTGTTCGAAAAAAACGCTAAACAATGTTAGTCTGTTGCTACACTGCGTTGTGTTGTGCTGCACAATGCACTTGTTTTTTTATTTATTATTATTTATAAATTCTTGCCAAAATTGAACATCCGTTAAAAAAATTCCTGAGTCAGTCGGTCTAAGATTGTAGTTATGTTAGATGGCTTCAATAGGTACTTGGTAGGTTTAGACAAGTTCTTGTACTAGGTATGTAGGTTTGAGCAACGTCCGCTACTATAGGTCCCCTCTCATTCAAAGCTTACATCTTCCGTTGTTTATAAGAGCATCCACAGTGGGGGAGTGTATTTTCGGGGGTGTAAAGCCACTTTTACATTCTCTTTACACTTCCGGTGGGTGTAAATACGTTTTTTGCTCAAATGGGAAACGATGTAAATCTAAAGATGTATAATTGATTTGTTTGTCTTAATTCGTTTTTGTGTTAAATTTGTATTTTGTGTTTACTTTATAATTATTTTTTTTTGTATTAGGTTAATTTTTTTTTCCAAACAAATAGACCTAAAAATATTTAAATTTGGAGAAGATATGATTTCATCCCAAAATTAAAGCTGCTGTAGCATATTTAAATGTTGGTTGTTTGCTCTTTTTGAAAATTAAAGCCATTGGCTGTTGCAATCTAGCCGTTGGGGGGGAAGATGACAACCAAAAAATTGCCTCGTTTGTGAATTTTTTTCCAGCAATTACTGTAAAGGCAGGTCCCACCTTTTTATGCTGACTTTTCTCCATTTTTCCTCTCCTTTTTGCAGTTGGGTCCCACTACAAGAGATGTAAAAAAAAATGTACAATTGCATCTAAATATACATCTCAAGGTGGTGGTGTAATTATACATTCATATACACCCCCCCACACCCCCCCTCCCCCCCCAACAATTGCGGGTGATTCCGATCACAACGGGTGTATGTTTAACATACATCCCCTTATACACCCCCTCACTGTGGATGCTCTAAGCACAAACCCCCAATACCGTTCCACCCAGCTTAGAATAAAATTAGCCCCCTTTAGTTTCACTAATACTAAGATAGTCCCTTTTAGTTTCACTTTTAATAAAATAAAATTATCCTAATACTAAGATAACCCCTAAAATTTAAAAGGATATGTCAACTAATTTTATCCCTAAGATTAAGATAACCCCATAACCCCGGATCAATTGACGCAGATCTCAGACAGTACATTGTATACGCAGGCATAACTTCATCAATCTGAATCTGTCAGATTTAAATACTAGACAGAGATTCAATGAATGACTTTACATTGGCCACCTGTTCATCCAACTGTAGCGATGTGATGTTCATTTATATATGTTATTTTGGTGGGCGACTGTACAAATATTTAAACGAGAATTAATTAAAAAGATTAGAATATACTTTGGCAACTAATCAAAGCAAAATTACTTATTATTGAACGTGGGTGTTTGCTTATATCTTGGTTTATTTATGCTTTTACATCTCACACCACGAACGGTTTCTCTCTCTTTGAATTTTGTATGATAAGTTTGGAGACGAAGAGAGATTGTGTGGATACAATGTCTGATGATTTTCAGATGATTGTACAGTTCCGCAACTTAAAATTGGGAATTTAAGAGGAGAAATTGACAATTCTGCAACTTAAGGGCATAATTTATTAAATGACGCGCAAAAATAAAGCGTGGAAATTGGGGCATCAAATTTCCGAGTTTAATTTCCACCGAAATATGTGTCATTTCACAATTTTTATAGTGTCATTTACAAAATTCGACATACATAAATCCAAACACTATAATATTCAATTGCCAGAAATTGAAAATATAAAAATCTAAGTTATGTCATTTTTAGAATTCTATATAATTTTCAATTCATTTATCTAAACAGAGGGGCTAGGGAAACTGAGCAAGAACTTTTTTTTATTAAAAAAAACAGAAAATTTCAAAAATAGAAAAGAAAGTAGAACATTGTGCTTTGCTTACATGAATCCATTGTGACAGAATTTGATGACCAATCAATTTCGAATCCTAACAAAAATTTTGTAAGGAAACTTAAATATAGATGATTCCGATTGTTGAAATTGCACTTAACATAGAAGAAAAATTCATGTTATATGTATACATTATATATTTAGTCTTTGTAGCAACAAAATCATATGTATTGAGTCCTCCTTTTTACTTCCTTTTTTTATTTATTGCTTCTTTTAAAGGGAATGTCCAATATTCCACGTATAGGAACCATATCACAATGATTATAATGTCCTTAGAAGGGTGGGGCAAACAGACTGACAAACATTCATGGCCATGTTTCACCAGAGATAGACATAAGGGCCGTATAACTGGTTCTGGATGGGGAGATGGTTCAATATAAGGGACACAAAATTTATGAGGTTCGGCAGAAATTCTGATTATCATCATAGTCACCCAACAACAACACAGCGGTTATGGGAGGTTAAAGGGGTAGGAGGAGGTTTAAATTGATGAGTTATTTACGCGGACACTTTTTGGAGGTTTCAAAAATTACACACACACTCCTTGAGGTTTCAAATTGCTTTAACAAAATCCTTTTTTGTTGATTGTTCGTCTAAAAATAAATGATTTCATAAATAAATAAAAACATTATGCAAATGACAAAATTAACATAAACGAATGTATTCTCCATAAAAAAGAGGTTAATGAATGTATGTGCAATTTAATCTCGAAGGCTGACTTTGTCATTCGAATACAGTTTTTATTATTTATAATCATCAATCTTTGGATGAAAAAACGACGCAGAGGGGTATTGTGAAAACAATTCGAAACCTCAAGGGGTGTTTGCGTAATTTCCAAAATCTCAAGAGGTTTCGTGAAGAAACCGAAAACCTCAGGATGTGTTAGTGTAAATAACTCTAAATTGATCGACACATCATTTTATGAAAAATAATCGGAATTAATGGCCCCATATTATTTTATGCGGAAGGACTTGCTCCAATCTTTTTTGTATTTGTTTCCTTTTATATTAACTTAATCAGCGTGTATTTCAACAAAATTATAGAACTTAATGATTGTGTATAAATCACGTAAATGCACATTACATTAATTAGAAAGTCAACTTCCCATAAACATTAAAAAAAATTTAAAATAAAATTAAACGGTCAATCAATCATACAAATCAATTACACAAACGTTTGACCGCGACCAATTGGAATTGGTTATCCCTTTTCTATGACAAAAAAGTATTCACAAACTGTTTGTTTGTTTTATGTTGAAACTGAGATTGATCAAAGAAAAAAAATAATGTGTCATTATCTTTAATCTCTTGACTTTGGCCAAATCTATTAGTTTATAAGTTTTTGAATGTATGAGACTGGAGTGTTGAGGAATGTAACGCATAGACAAGTCAATATCATCGCAATATCATATTGGATTCTACACTATAGTGAGACAATATTACTCTACTCTGTATTAGGGATAGATAAGAAATGTTATTAAACTGATTATGTTTAATGAATAGACCCGATCGCAATTGTGAATACGGAATTCATAGGAAAACTATCGGGAATGAAATATGTTATATAGACTTGTATGTAACTATCGAGAGTGAAATATTGTATATAACACAATTATTTGACACTTCATATGCACACTACGTTACTAGATCGAAAACAAAACTAAGATGTAAAAGTTCAATATGATAATGTCACATAGGAGATGGTTTAGTATTGTCTATATGTATATCCGTACGTGTGTGCATACGTGTAAAGAAAACAAAAGAAACTTTTTGCGTATTCATTTGCACATGCACAACCAACTTGGCTTTGCAGCAACTTGAAGTTTATTATGTTTGTCAGGACAAATCAAAATATCAATACCATAAATAAAAAAAAAGTGATATAAGTAGGGTTTTCAGGTAGTGCTTACGTGGCAACCAACTCGTCACTTCACTGGGCCCTTTTCTTCTCCAACACCTAAAGTCCCTTCCATTATTCTGCACTTTCATGATGGAGGTTTGAAAGTAACATATATCATATATGGATAGTGGTTGAGAACAAAAATTAAATATATAACTCCTGCTGGTGCACGTGAAAGATTTTACTCCTCCTTCCCATCCTATTTCTCATCGTCTCTCTCATTCTTGATCTCATTTTCTTATATACTCTAGTATAAAAAATGAAAATTAAAAATGAAAATTGAAAAACGACGCTTATAATTAAATTTCCATTTGGATGCATAGGCTGTGAAACACGTATTCCTAAACTTTTGACCACCAACCTCTGTTTGTTGATTGATCTGTTCATAAAGGTATATTGACATCAAAAAAATTGTTAAATAGGTAACTCGACCGGCCCAAATTCTCTATGTTATTTCTTGGCCTCAACTGCAGAACTAGATGGGCTTAAGAATTTAGAATGGGTTGGGATCATATTGTTATTTAAAACTTAAGAGGCATAGAGCCCGACCCGAATGAAGGTTTGTCGTACTTGAGGCGAAGCATAAAAGAACTGTGTTTTTTTTTTAATTTTTTTTTTATCACCATCTATCATTTTTACGTTGTTTGTGCACATTAAGGCCCCGTTTGGTTCACGGAACGGATTTGATGGGAAATCATTTCCCATGTCATTTCCCAAGGGATGGGAAATGGTGATTCCTTTCCCATGTTTGGTAATGCCGGGAAAGTAACCTGGAAATATCACTTTATTTCCTTTCCCATGTTTGTTTTGAGTATGAATGGAAAACAAATTTTGTTTAGTTTCCCAATTGTATCCCTATTAAAGGAATATGAATTTAAAAAAAAGAAAAAGAATACCAATAGTTGTTGGATAAAAACTGTAATTATGAATTGTTAGTAAGGACAAATTAGTCAAAAAAAAAAGTGTATTTAATGCTAGCCTTACTTTCCCATGGGAAGGGAAAGTAAAACCCAAGCAGGAAGGAATGCTTCACTTTCCCTCATACTTTCCCATGTGCCAGGCAACGATTTCCCATGCCTAACTTATCAAACATAGGAAAGTAATTGATTTCCCATCCCCAAGATTCCTTTCCCATGAATCAAACAGGGCCTAAGGATGTTTGTGTTGGAATTATTGACTAGTTGATATAAAATGTTAGGACTCAAGATCCTACATTGGAGAAATAGCATATCCTAGAGTGAAAGCTCTTGGGCACCCTTCCCAAGCAGATTTTTAGGGGCAAGTTCTACCAATGGTCTCTTAACATTGGTATCAGAGTCTAGTTTCACCATGCAACTGGGCCCAATTCCATGAAAAGGGCGACCTATAAGCTGGATAAAAATGATTGGTGTTATGAATGGGCATGATATCGAGTCATTGGATACTGATAGTTGAGTGAAGCCGTTTCAAAGGAAGGAAAGGGCTACCATCGGGTTAGTGTCGATAGAGTGGACCAACGAGAACGTTGGGTATGGAAGCATGGTGTAATGTTAAGACTCAAGATCCCACATTGGAAAATAATATATCCTATAGTGCTTTAAGAGCTTCTGAACACTCTTCACTTACAAGTCGGTTTTTAAGAACAAATTCTACCCATGAGCTCTTAACAACGCAAAATAATGCAAAGAAAATAGTCATTAGAGAAGGCGCATGCTTAAAAAGGGCATTTGGAAATGCGTTATGCATGTATATGTTGTGGGTGACTAGGCCATCCCCAATGGGAGCTCTATTTGGGGTTCAACCACCACAAGGCTCCCATAAATACAAACTCTCCTTAAAAAGGCATCCCCAATGGTGCAAATTTGGGGCTCTAAAACTTGAAGCCCAATCGGAGTAGTAGCTAAATGTATGTGCTTGGTTGAAGCCCTTAAAACCAAGTGGGTCCCACAAGGAAAAAAGCTGCAGCCCACCTTTTTTGGTCTCTCACTTGCCTTGCGATTGTACAAGGTCATACTTGCCATTTTTTGGTTTTGTCAACAGCATGCTAAACCAATTTTTCAAAAGTTGTGTAAACGGCTATATTGTTAAACCACTTTTTCAAAGCCAACGAATATAAACTGCTACATTATGTCCAACGGCTATACACGACCATATTGTTTCTTCTCTTTTTATTTTATTTATTTTATATAAATAGATTTGCAACTCAATTCTTCCTATAAATATCCACCATATCTCTCATAATCTTTACACACCATAACATCTTTATCACTCTTGATCAATTTGTCAAATTTTTTCACTCACTAGATTATTTAAATTTTTTTGCTAATCTATTGTTTTAATTTAATCATGTGTCCAAATTTTAATTTTTTTTTGTTGAAATGTTCACAAAAAAAAAAACTAACATAACATGAACAAACATTAAAGTAAAATAGTTAACCAAAAAAACAACCCACGTAAATCAAATTACATCATAAAAAAATATAGAGCCCGCCATGAATATATGGCCTCCCATTGTGGGAGAGATTCTTTTAGAGCCCTAAAGATTCCATTAGAGCTCTAAATAAGGCTCTATAAAACTTTTTTAGAGCCCCAATCATTGGGGATGGCCTTATGATATGGGCACCCATTTGTGATTTGAAGTTGAAACCCAAATGCCAGACCTGTAATTTTTTAACAATCTTGGGCTAAGCCTTAGGAAGGTTCACTTCTCTCCAATCAAATCATAAAAACTGACACCAGCAGGCCCATATATAGCCAAGAATGCACAACAGCCCATAAGGTCAATCAATGAACAAGAACTCTGATTGGGCCTGCAGATCATAAAATAAAAAAATTAATAAAAAAATTTAATGTAAAGAAACCTAGCGACTGTATGAGAAACACGTCGACTATAGGGGCGAAAGTGGTGGCACCGCACAGAGCATCTGATTTTCCATATTTGTTTTTTGATACAAACAATATGGGGGAGAGAAATTCGAATATATGACTTTCGATCCAAATGTGTAACCATTTGGGTATTTTTTTTGTTTGTCAAAGTTAAAAAGCAGAGGAATAAATTCACACCCTCGAATGCCATGGGGATTTAAATTCATAACTACTTAGGAGCACACTAAAGGCCTGAGCTAATTCGACAAACACCTCATTAATGGTGAAGTAACCATTTGAGTTACAAAATCCTTTTAAATGATCTCGTTCTTATAAAAATCTAAAACTAAAGTTCGACTGTAAATTTAAAATATGAATAAATTAATAACACCACCTATTTGTAATCACGTAAAATAATACCACTAGGCATTATCACATACGATAGTATATCCATGTGAGGCCATATGATGTGACCACCGGTGCATATCCCTTAAGAATTTCTTCATATCGATAGCGCCAAAGCATTAAAAAAACAAAAAAGGGTCAGAGGCGCGGAGATACCAACCGAGGGCTACACAAGCAATATCTTGCAGAAGACAAGGGTAATCCCGTACTTACTCTCGCGAGATATTTTCCGTGCAGTAAAATATCTCAGCGGGGACAATCATGTGATGAGTGGAACCCACCCATAACTCGTCCCAGTCATTTTTTTTTAATTTTTTAATTTTTTAATTTTATCGTTTTCAACCAGAGTCCGTAACGCACCGAATGCCACGGCTCTATCCTTTCCTTGTTTGGAAACGAGGATAAATAACTCCGAACCAAACAAAGCACACAGCGGAAAATATACCAAACACGATGACGTGTCCAGATAATGATTTCAAAACCGGGGTAGAGATATTATAAATCCCGTAACCAAACATCATGGGTTGGATTTGAACCCGAGTAACCAAACAAGCTAACCCTAGTTGAAGGGGAAGGGGCTCTATATAACGAGGCTTTGGGGTTAGCTGACCTTCGTGCTCTCTTGTTCTCTTCTTCCTACACCTAAATTTCCAGTTCTATTTTCTCCGGTTACTTTTTAGCAATGGCCTCTGCCGAGATCGAGTTCCGTTGCTTCGTCGGAGGGCTCGCCTGGGCCACCGACAATGATGCGCTGGAGAGGGCCTTTTCTCCGTTCGGTGAGATCATCGAATCGAAGGTCCGTTTGACGCAGAGATCGGATCTGACCCGATTCGGCCTCGCGGCCATCTGTTGTTCTCTCTCTGCTACTTGATCTTCTGTTTCTCTATGTTACTTGATCTATGATTCTCTGTTACTATATGATTCTTATTATTACTCACTCTCAAGATCGGGTACGTTCATCTTCATCTTTCTCTCCCAAAGATTGAAGATCGATCGGTTCCTTTTCATTTTTGCTTATTTTGTGTATTTGTTATGATTATATGGACGGATCTGATTCGATTTGGTTCGTCTTTGTGCTTTCAGATCATCAACGACCGTGAGACTGGGAGGTCCAGGGGCTTCGGCTTCGTCACCTTCAGCAACGAGAAGGCCATGAGGGACGCGATCGAAGGCATGAACGGCCAGAACCTCGACGGCCGTAACATCACCGTCAACGAGGCTCAGTCTCGTGGAAGCGGCGGTGGTGGTGGGGGTAACGGAGGAGGTTACAGCCGCGGAGGTGGCGGCGGAGGATATGGCGGCGGTGGCTACGGAGGTGGCGGCCGACGTGAAGGTGGCGGCGGTGGCTACAGCCGTGGAGGCGGCGGTGGAGGATATGGCAGTGGAGGCGGTGGATACGGTGGTGGTGGCCGTCGTGAAGGTGGTTATGGAGGTGGTGAGGGCGGTGGCGCCCGCTATTCCAGGGGCAGCGGTGGCTCTGAAGGCGGCAGCTGGAGGAGTTAAATTTTAGGTTTAGGGTTTGGGAATTTAGTGTTGCTCTTTGATATGTTTTAGGGTTTAGTTGGTTTCTGGATCTGGTTCTCTAAATCTTGCTCTAGTTTTATGATGGTGTGTTCTCTGCGCTCGATAATTTTGATCGATGACTATGTTACTTTTCCTGTATTTTTGTTCCCAAAGAAAAAAAAATGGTGTTTGAGAAATGAAGTATAGTTCTTCGTTCGCATATCTCCCGTGTTCATTCATTTTAAATTTTCCTCTACAAATGCAAGCAAATTTCAATCGACGTTTATTGTTAATATTTCAGATCTGTAAAATCTGTAAATTCCATCATGTTAAAGGCGCAAATGCGGTCATTCGTAGGTAAATAAATTGTGTGGTAAATTTAATTAATTAATTTTTATTGTCAAAGTTTAGGGTTTAATTTCAACAATACCCGTACAGAATTGAATACAAGTGTAATAATTCAAATCGAAGTCGAGGTTAGCCTAGTAATTTCGTTACCAAGGAACTTGTTGTATATGATTGGATCGTTCATGTTTATGTTTATTTGAAATTTTTTTGATAGGAATATTCTATCTGCTTATCTTTTGAATCATTGGACCGTCCGCGTGGCATGATAATATCTTGGCACCAACCGGTGGTGGAATATTTGAGATTTGTGAGTTTAGAATCTAATTAATTAATGAAAATATCTTTTGCCACCAACCAACCAGTGAGCTTACTATTTAATATCCTGTAATTTTTTTTTATTCGAGCGTTAATGGGATGAATTAAGTGCGGAGATTCTGGATGGCTGCCGGCCAGATCTTCAATTATTTGATTTGGTTTCTAGCTTTATACAAGATTTGATTTCAAATTCCGTATAGTTACTTGGAATGGGAGAAGTATGACTCGATTCAATCTGTAATTAATATTTTTAGAGGTATTATATTACGGATTTTAACGTGGAACATACATAATTTTATGAATTATAATAATTGTAATACTTGTACATTAGTAAAATATGTGATTGGAAAATACTTCCCTTCTTACTAAGTACGTAGGTTATCAGGTAAGTAAGAGTTTCTTACTAATAGCAGTGTCACATGTGTGCAAAAGTTTTTCTTTTTGTTTTTGATGAATTATTTTTACATATGTGTTAAATTGTGATTTGCAAGAAGGAGGAATATTTTCTTACCGGTAAAGAAACAAGTATATACTAAAGATTGTTGGATAAGCTTGTCATTCTCTAAAGAGAACGATGAAGACGGAAATGAATATTTCTAACTTGCTATCAAAACTTTCCAGAAACCTTTTAATGGGAATAAAATTTTGAACTTTCAATGGTTTTCAGATGGTGACAATTTAGTTAGACTGGAAAAAGTCTTCCTATCTTCCATTACAAACATTAACATTTTCATACTCCACCGTCTTCCCTTGTTAAAGGTGGAAGTGTGTTTGGGCTACACTTCTAGGTGGATGCATATGGCAGGTTTAAGCCCAAGTAGCTTATAACTTTTTTTGAGAACACATAGCCCAGCTCTCGCTAGAACAGTAAGCCCATACCAATCCAGTTAAAAACCCTTCCAAAGTATAACCAGGTCCATTACAAAATTAGACTTCATTAGAAACCCAATTTTTTTTGTTGTATAGGGAACCCAATTTTCTGTTGTTGTATAGGGAACCCAAGTTCTTTTGTTTTTTACATTGATGGCCTTATGCTTCTTATGGGCATTTTTGCCTTCTGGCCTTGTTGCGTTGATACTGAGCTCAGTTTGTTGAGTCTCACTTGTCTATTTGTGTCCATTTGTAAGTTTCTAATGAACTTTAATTCCGACCCAATGAGGAAATTTGCATAAATACTACCGGAACTTTTAGGCATATGCACTATTATCACTTGAACTTCTAATTTTTATTATTAACCACCTTAACTTTAGAGAGTGTTGCAATGTACCGTCTATGTCTAACTTCGTTAAACTTTCCGTTAAATTTAATAACAATTCCGTCGATTCACTATAACTAAAAAACTTAACATTTTTAAAACTAACAAAATTAAAAAATTAAAAAAAGAAAAATAAAAAATAAAAAAGAAGCTAACCTAATTATCGTCCCCCACCCCTTCCAACACAAATTCTTCCACATTGCCCAATAGCCTCCTCCGCCCACCCTATGCATACACCCTACTTTCGTATCTCTATCTCACTCTCCACTGAATCTATAAAATATTTGGTGTGGGTTGTTGAAGAGTTGAAGACCAACTCGAGGGTGCACTACTCAGATGGGTTAATCAGCCTATTCTTTCACTAGTTATGGTACTGTCTACATATGGGATTCCTTGCCCCCTAATGATTAAGTTTTTTGTATTATGTTGCTCTTTCTTATATGGCTTTTCGTGTATTTCCGTTTTGACTTTTGAATGAAACTTCACTTTATGAATTTATTAAAAAAAAAAAATTGAAGGCCAAATTAATTTGGAGATTTGAAGAAATCTATCTGGAATGTGCCATGAAATCCATATCCCCAAAAGGCAGGATGTTAGATGGCAGAAACCGTGGGATAATTTAGGTTAGGTTTTCATAAAGAAAAAATATATAAATTAATTATTATTTATAAATTATGTTAATTGTAAAAATGTTAAGTTTTTAAGTTATAATGAAGTGACAGAATTGCCCTTAAACTTAACGGAAAGTTTAACGGATTAAGACATAGGTGATATATTGCAACACTCTCTAAAGTTTAGGTGGTAATAATGCACATGTCTAAAAGTTCAGGTGATATTTATACAAATTTCCCTTTTCTTTAGTAGTGCCTCAACTTAGAGTCTCAATAAAACACAAAACTTAGAGTTGGGTTTTGCGTATCTCATGAGTGAACTACTCAAGCATTTGTGTTACGTGTGTGACTGTGATTTTACCGTTTAATCCGTTTATCTAGTTTCACCATAAACACAAACCAATTCAATATGAGCAGAGATTAAGAGCAGGATTGAACTTAAGATTTAACAAAATATAGAGAATGAGATACACAAAGAAGCTCCTCCACTAAAAACTGATTGCAGGCAAACCAACGTGGAGCGCCCAAAACAAGGGCATTGACTTGCAATATAGGCTTTGGGAAGAAAGACAAGTCGACAGAAGAATCCATCCAATGCCCCACAATATCTTGGTCTATTCCTGCTGATTCTTGCGACGCCTAGAATCACAGAACAAGGAATGGAAAGATGATGTTTTTGTTGCCTCAAACCCAGCCACGTCCTTCTATTCTTAACATTACCCAACGTGAATGATCTTGATCTTTCAACAACTTGATAATAATTTCTTGGTGAGCCCAAAATTGAAGGAAATGCTGATTGGTGGTTCATCTCCTAAACTTTGCTTCATATATCTTGTTCAACTGATGTAAGCCACATAAGGATTATCAATTCACAACGACCCAAAAAAAAGAAAAAAAGGATTATCAATTCACAAGGTCCTTCAATATGCATCCATCCTCTTTTTTTTTTTTTTTTGGGGGGGGTTAAAATTGGAAGATTGTTTCGTTCCGTACGTTCTATATTTTTAACATTTGGTCAATATTGTACTAATTTTGATTTACATATACTAATATCAACCAAATATTAAATAAATATTGACAATATATCATATACAATAAATTAGTACTCAATATCAATGAATAAGTGTCCAGATGCTAAACTTTGAATTTTTAGGGTTAAGTTATTATTATCTAACATGGTATCATAACTAGAATTCTGAATGTAGTCGGTTTGGGGTTCGAAACGTCTAATCTTTTCATTTCTAGTTCTTTTTTGAATTGCAAGATGCATGACAGAGCTGCACGGTGCATGTCTCTCCACTTGTAGGATACGTGAAACAGTGGGTCGTTGTGATTTGATATACATTATTAGTCCGTTCCCTAATAACTTGAAGTGTGTATTCCATCGTAATTACACACACAAAGCACTCCAAATTATAATAATAGCATGTTTACTAATCCGTAATCGGATTAGGAGGAATTGAATTGAGGATGAAAAGAATTTAGGAGGAGTTGGATTGAGAAGAATTAGATTGAAGTTGTTTACTAAACCATATGGATTGAGCAGAGTTAGATTCCAGATTCCTATTGAAGTTGTTTACTAAATCATAAGAAATTTGGGGTAGGAGTGGTAATAATGACTAAAATGTCATCGTTGTTGGGTTAAAGTAGATGGCAAATTTTAAAATTTTAAAATTGTGCGCTTATAGATACAGTTGCTGTATCCCAATGGATAGTCTAGATCTGAACACAAGAGAAGGAGATGTTGGGGTAGATTGTCGAAAAATGGGGGACACAACAACATGAGACATTTAATCTCAGCACAGAGCACAAGGCTTAAGCAATCACCACAGTAGGGAGAAGCACCCAACTCGCAGAGAGAGCCGTGAGCACAGCCAAACAGGCTCAAACCGAAAAAACAATTTTAAAAAAACAAAAGCAAAAGCAAAAAATAGAAAAACCGAGAATCACTACGTAAAAACAAAGCAAAACCCCAAAGAGGTGGAAGAGAAAGGGGATGAGGGAGTAAATAAGAAAAGAAAGATAAAAAATCCGAAAAACGTGGAGGGAGAGAACATAAAACGAGAAGAGAGAGGAGAGGTGGGGAACGAGGGAGGAAGGGGAGAGGGAACCAGAAAAAGAAAGAAAAGAGGAAGAGGAGGAAGGGCAAAAGAAGAAAAAAAACCAGAAAAAGAACAAAATTTGCCTTTCCTCTTGCTTTGTGATTTTTTTCTCCCAACCCTAGCTACTCTCTTCTTGAGCCGCTAGGGGGGGAAGTGGTCACTGACCCTCCTCCCCTCCCCTCCTTTCACCCCCTCTTTCCCTCTCCCCCTTCCTTCCTCCCTCAATATCCCCTTCCTCCCTCTTCATCTTATCTTTTTCTGGCTTTTTATTTTATTTTTAAAATTCCTAATGGTTAGTTCTCTAGGAATTAGAATACCACCTCTCACTCAAGAATTGAATTCCTCCAAAATAAGGAATTCAAATCCTTATTTTTTGTGGGCCCCACTTACTTTTTAATTCCTTGATGTGAATTAAACAGAAGAATGCTCCACAATTGGAATTCAATTCCTGATTAGTATACACACCATAAATTTTTCAGACTACATCATTCACACAAGCAGAACTTTCCATGCATATACATTCATAAAATCCTTCCAATAAACAAATAAATCTCCAATTTAAATCTCTATTTCCACAATTCCCCTTTTTAATCAAAGATTCCATCCAAAAGATGATTTCTATGCTTTGCGGCCAACTTAGGACCAACAAGAGAAAGGTATGGGTGGTGGACTATTGTCCCTCAGTATTGAGTAGTAGATTCCCTTCCATAGTTCTTTAACATGTAAATTAAAGGGCTTAATCTGAATGATATTTTGGATAAATACTCTCTCTATCAACCAACCCAAATATAGAATCAATAAGCATAAAATTAGGCTAAGGACCAACATATATGTAGAGTCCAAGCCTAACCAGTCCAACTTGTAGGGAAGGACCACACTGAAAAGAGAGGAGGGAATCAAGAGATTTGGATTTCTAATGGAGATAGACCGTGCGTGATAAGGATTCGAAATATCGATTGCTAGGAGGGCGTATGTGCATTTCAAGCCATCACTTATTTCGTATAGATTCCTAGAAAGTTGCTCAACGTAGTTTTCAAGCTAATGATAAGTGATAGCCCCATTAGCATGTGGCCAGTATCCCATGACCCTGACTGATGCAACTTGACCATGGAGGCCGCATTTACTTTTGATGTTTCAGTACGTGCTGCAGCTTAAATCAACAGAAAATTTCTAACTGTTGGCTAATAGCCTGTTTGATGAGATAAGAGATCAATTTCTTAGGGACGGCAGGGGTGGCACAAATGTGTGGAGAGCAACATGGTTTCGTAGATTAACTTTCGGCGCAAGAAACTGAATTTGAACGCACGTCATAACTAAGACAATCCATATATGTTTGTAAAGAAGAGATTATGATTTAAATTACACATCGCTGTCAAAAAGTTCCAGGAACCATACGCCCTATATTTTCTGAAATACAGAAATCTGATTTTCCTGCCATTCTAGTCCTACGATCCTATCTATGCTTCTGGAAACAAAACTGGTTATGTGGATCTGAGAAGTCTTGAATTGACTAAACTGAGGTCTAGTTGCAGGATTTTTGCAAATGTAGACCCATAGGCTGGGGCTACCTTAACCAAGTTGCAGACTAAAGACATGGCACCACATCGCCGCCCCTCTAAAATCGGATGCCTCCGACTTAACTTTTTATTCTTAACAGATATTCTCTTGACCCAAAAAAAAATCTGTCACTATCATGATTGAGATACGCCTCAACCTTGTGTTATGCATGCAAGTTAAAATATGGTTCATCTGACTGCTTGAAAGCTGCAGGAAACCAATGCTGTTACAGCTCATGTGCCAAACAGACATGATACTAGCACACAGTTATGGTGTTCCAATGTATATTGTTTTGTTCGGAATGGGCTTGTTGATGATGCTAAATTTACAGGTACTCAACATTTCTGATGCAAGAAATAATATGAGGAAATAATCTTAGGTGTAGCCAGCTGTATACGATATTCCTATTTCTTTTTTTCACATGACTAGTCACGTGATAAAAGAGATAAGAACATGGTTGTATACAATTGGTGATAGACACGAGGGAAAGTCAAGTTCCTATCATTAATCAGCAAATTTGGGTTCTTGTAACAATTTATAGGCTTAAAGAGAGAATTTATTCAATAAAATTAGTGGGTCAAAGACTAAAAACAACCAAACTTCCTCTAACATGGAAAAGTGAGAAGTTTCAAAAATTCAAAAACCACAAATGGGCCACTTTAACTCTGGCCAGTAAAAGATTCTATCACATTATTGCAAGTAGTTTGCCCATGAGTTCATGACTAGGATGATATCAGTTGGGATAAAAAACAGACAGCCAGCCAGACTCAAACCATCTGAGAGGTTAAAGTTGAAACACCTTTTTCTTTTATTTGAGAAAAAACCAAATGTAGCAATTAGAAACAATGATTTCTGGATCAAAATGAGCTAAAATCTGAAGAACAAGTGGAGGGCTGTGGGAATTGGTGTTTGTGACTCCAATGCATCATCCTGAAGCAACAGCTAAAGACAACGCAAACAAGATCATTATGTGTGGATAACCTTGTTATATATAGCAGGTGCAGAAATTTGTATTTCTCCATTTAACTTTAGAACTGTTTGACCCCAGAAAGGGCCAAAATCATGAACATCACAACAATAATTCATACCAATTGGTACCAGATTTGATACAATTATTTGATACCAGATTTCTACACACATGGTTTTTCTGCATTACCCTAAACATGGTTTGAAATGACAATTAAGAGGTCAATCTCAACCCTTTTCTTTCCAAATGGTACATAATTAGATGGGTTCTGATTGAACTCTGTTTAAACCAAAATGATTGAAATTTCAGGGTCTGATTGGAAGGAAAACTCCCAAGTTCAAACCATTGAACAATTTGGGAATACACCAATAGGTTTATGTGGCAATAACCAAACTATGTCAGAAAGGGCCCCAACTGCTGAAGAGTTGGTGACATTATGTTGACCTTTCCTCAGAGAAAAAACACAATTGAATCATTGTACGGATCCAGCAGGCCAGCTAGAGAGCTTGGAACGTTGCTCAGGACAGAGGACACTAACAAGGTCATTTGTACCTAGCAGCACAGAGGCCTCTTGCTTAGAGAAACACTTGTGTGGAACGGAGATAATACTGTTTTGCTATCCTGGCCAATCACGGTATGCCAGGCATGATAACTTTTCCAATTGGCATACTATGATTAGTCGGAGATAGCAAAAAAGAGGTATCCTCATTCCACACAAGTTTTTCTGCTCTTCCTCTTGCTATGAAACTGTAAAACAAAAAATGAAAAAGGAGAACGAAAAAAAGGTTTGTGATGTACACGTGAAAGTTTAGTACGGTTATCTGATTGACTGTGGTTTCGAGCATGAGGCCCACCTAAAGATCTTGCAGAGTTAGAGAATAAAACAGAGAGAGTAATGATGTAATCTGCAGGAAATCTCAACAGACGAAGAAGCTCTCACCTTTAGAATTTCCACTTTGTTTTTTCCTCTATTGGCATGCTTAGCTTTCAAGGCTCTAAGTCACCAAACTTACCATTTTTTTAATCCAGAAGCTGGCGAATTACATGAGGCCAAGCAGCTCCAATATTTCTAATTTCTAGGTTAAGTTGATTTGCAAAATAAGCAAAGAGAACAGCTTCTAGGTTCCCGGGTTTGACTGCTTTTAGAACTTATAATTATAATTTCACACTCCATAAAAAGTCACCGTTTATTTATTTTAGACCAATTTAATGAACGAGTGAGCAAACCGAAAGTAGTGCGTTATTTATTTGTTATAGTGTGGATAATAACTTATAAAAGAAAGAAAGAAAGAAAAGGACTTCAATCAACTTTATTGATTTTTTTTTAATCAAAACTTCTTTGAGATACTGATTCTCCCGTAATTGTTGTTCTTCATCTTTGTCTGCTTGATTGAATAATTTTGTGGTAGCTAAGGTGACCAAATCATTCAAATTCCACATCATTTTTCCAAGATCTCTTTGCCAACTGGCACTACCCCACCTCACCCCCTAGACTCCCTCCTTATAAAGAGCATGTATTGCCAGCACTCAGCACAAAACACACCCTCTCCTCTTGAGTCTTGACTTAAGTCTTCTCTATTGACTATCCTCGCTCTCTCCTTTGCCTTCCAAGCTTTTCCAGTTTGTTTCCACACCACCCTTTTCACTCTAGACTCTTCTTCCCCATAGTGTTTCTCAAAGACCATTTTAGTCCTAGAAACTAATGGCATCAAGTTCAATGTCCTCTTGGACTGCCAAGCAAAACAAAGCTTTTGAGAAGGCTCTGGCTGTGTATGACAAGGACACCGCCGACCGCTGGTACAATGTTGCTAAGGCGGTCGGCGGCAAAACTCCGGAGGAAGTGAAGAGGCACTACGAGCGTCTTGTTGAAGATGTCAAGCATATTGAGTCAGGCCAAGTGCCCTTCCCAGACTACAGAACCACTGGAGGCAATGGTGAGGAAAAGAGGTACATATATATATATATATATATATATTATATACATAAACTATTGTCAAAGTCCTCCACCTAAAAGAAAATGACTAGTTATAAATATTATTATACTTAATTCCAATTCTTTGACTCAATGTGAAATTTGTGCTTAAAATACACCGAGCTTTCCTTTCCATTTTATTCCATTCCAATGCTTTAACAAGACTATGTCCATTGACTTCCAAGATCACTATCCCTACCAAAGTTGAAATTAACTTGAAAAGCGTCTATACCAGAAAACACTGCTGTAACCCAATTCTAGCTCTTGCCTTTACATATATGCTCAACATTTTAGAAGCTTTCTTCCTTGGAAAACCAACACTTCCATTGAATTTTGTTGTGATTAATTTCCAGGATGAGGAACCTCAAGCTCCACTGAAGCAGTGCAACTCCATCTACCCACTAGTTAATAAATAAAAGCATCATCGCTAGCTCTGCTCCATTTTAATATTCAATGACACTTTGGTCATGGTATAGTTTTACTAGTTTGTGAAATCACAACCTGTGATTCTTCTATGTATACTTGCAAGTAGTATCACTTTTTTTTAATTTTTGTTTTCTTGCTGCTATATAAGCTTGTGTATGTGTGCACGTACGTATGTACGTGTGCATGTACCAAAGGCATGTATAATATGTACTCTGTGATTCTAAGATTCAACTAATGGAATCATAATTTATGTGTCATATAATCGTATTAATTTTTATTATGTATACGTGAGACGACGGTATTTTGCAATTTTCAGATATTATAAATTCTTCTCCATATAAAGCCAAATACATAAAATTACGCGAGTAAGGTACAGCATGTTCTAAATGCTTTGCTATTTTTCATTTATGCTGAAGCTATTAAACATTAGCTTATTAATTATAACTAGTAAGAAAGAAAAAGAAAAAGAAAACTAATTAATATGTCTGACATTAGAAATAGAACAAGTAAACTATGAAAGAGAGATGAAAGGAACGATAAGAGGCGGGAAACTTTTATATTAAAAAAAGAAGAAGAAGAGCAATCAACACAAAACTAGGGCGGGCATAGTCCAGTTCAGTTCGGGTTTTCTCTTGAATTAGAAACAAAACTGGAACGTGCACACAGTCCGATTTGATTAAGTTTTTATCGAAAATGTCTAGAAGAATATAATCAAACCGGACTTATGCAATTTCGGTTTGATTTGGCTCTGTTTCCGATTTGGAAATATAAAAATATAAAGATGTGAAGAACAGTGAAATATGATATATATAGAAAAATAGGAAAAAGAGAAAAATATGTACCAAGGATAAAATAAGAGAGAAAGAGGTGAAGAGATAAATATGAAGATAAATAGAAAGAAATATGGGAAAATAGAGAAAGACGGAAGGGCAATAAGAACGGATATGGTTCACCGAAAATAAAAAGAAATTTGGCTAGAGTAGTTATTTAATTGGATATAAAATTGAACAAAGACATTTTGTTATTAATTAGGCTAAAATATCTAGATATTACTTGGAGTTAATGTTATTTGAATATTAACTAGACTTACTAATAATTTTGGATATAAATGAATAAGTAAACTTAACATAACGGGTCCGATTCGATTTATACTAGATTTTCCAAGACAAAAACCGGTCCAATGAATAAGTAAACTTAACATAACCGGTCCGGTTCAGTTTTTTAGCATAGATTGACTTTTTTCGGCTAATATAGTTTTTTTTCTAGTCTTTTTCGATGCAGTTCACGGGTTCAAATACCCACCCCTATAAAACACACCCTCCCCTTGACTTAAGTCTTCTCTATTGACTCTCCTCACTCTCTCCTTTGGCTTCCAAATCTTTCCAAATTTTTGTCACACCGCCCTTTTCACTCTAGACCGTCCTCCTCTTACCTAGTGTTTCTGAAAACACCATTTTAGATTTAGTCAACATATTCCTAGTAGAGTAGGGATACCAAATATGTTCACTAAATTTTTATTCACCTAATGGTGTAGCATTGTTCAATTTAATCCTATTTATTACTAACGAGTATCAACACATTATATTTTGAACATGATGACTAGCATTTTTTCTTTTGACAACTTTTAAAATATTGTCATTTTATCCATCACACCACATGGCTCGTACTACCATAGTATTCATAATTTCTTCACATGGCGAATAATATTTGGGAAAGTTTTTGCCCAATTTCTTACTTGTTAGAAATAATATTTATAAAGAAAATAAAACATTATCACACAAGTTGAAGTTCAAAATTTAAGGATTTGAGCGGGTGGATGTCTCATTATTAATTATTGAAACAATAACACTTGTGCCACCAAATGATATATATATTTTTCTTTTGAGTACAAGAGATTGGGGGAGGAAGGTTTACACAAATATTCATTGGGTGCATAAGGGTTTTGAACCTCTATCCATACAGATGGAGGTGGAAGAGCTCAACCTACTGAGCTATTCCCCATTGGCAATGATGTTATTGTTTTATATGTTGATATATTTGGTTCAATATGAACCTCATTTATTTAACTAAGATATTGTCAAGTGGGGTCTAACCCAGGGGAAAATGGCCTTAACTTGCATACTATCTCTTGTATAAAAAAATATATATATTATCATGTCATCCATGACTTAACATTTGTAAAAGAAACACTACAACATGTTCAAAATTTTAGGATTTTTGTTGGTGTGCATTATTGATTTTTGAAACAATAACGCTAGAGTCACAAAAACTTTCTCAAATTTTGGTCACCAAATGTTGTTCATATTTGGTGATACTTTGAATTTCATCTATTTCTAACAAGTAAGATATTGTCATGTTCCACCAAATCATTTGGTTTGGTAAATAACATTTGAAAAATATGTACTTGTTCAAAATGAACCTTGACATGAACAACTGAAATTTGTTTTTGTTATATGTTGCATTACTTATTGTCAAAAAATTAATAGTAGCAATATATACTATTTATAGGGTCACCAAATGATATAGCATGTGTTGCAGAAGTATTTTAGTTGCTTTGAATTTCATTAATATTTAAGAAATAAGATATTAGTGATCCTAATTTCAATAACGTAGGTGGTTGTTTGTAGGAAATAAACGAGTTTAGTAACCAAATATGAACAAATAAAACACTTCCACATAAGTTGAGATTCAAAATTCTAAAACACATTCTTATTTTTCCTCTTTGTCTTCGATGTCAGTCATTTGACTAAATTCGGAGAAATTACGGCGGTTAAAAGGGGTTTTAGAAAAGTTATTTTTGAGTGCGATTCTCTATAAATCGTTTCAACTTTTTGGATAGCTCAGGTCCCTGGGGAAGTTTTACATAGTTGTCATACTGTTATTGAGATGGTTCCCTTTACAGTCCATGTCCTTTGTGCTATTTATTCTTATTGATTTAATAAAATAATTCTATTGTCTTTTTATCAAAAGAGTTAAAAGAGATATTATTTGCGCTCCAAAGTAAGCTTCTTGCACGTCCTATAGCACAAATAACATTTCCCTAGTCTTACTGAAATCTTATTATCTCATACCTGATTTGTTTAACAAATTCAAAGCTTAGTGCTCCCTTCACAAACCCCAAAACCCCAACTCTCACCAACAAGAAGGGAAACAAAATCTACATCTTCACTGGTTTGAACTGGACCCAATACAAGGTTCCATATATTCTGCCATGAATACTTATCCAGCAATAATGGCAGGTAGATTTTAGGGAGGGGGTTTGTTCACCTACCACTCGCAGAATACGAGAGAGATGCATGTGCCTCTCTGCCTTCATTCGTTTAGTATGTAGTAGAGTGTAGGTCAACCAAGTAACCACATCCAAACATGTTTCTTGCCCCTATATTAAATACGAAATTATAAAAACGTTCACTATTTTTTTCACATTCTTTTGTTTAAATCTCTCAACTCATGTGATAAACATTTCACTTGCTTATATTTGGATCCACTTGAACCTCGTTTAAATCCCAACTCTTTCCTATGCAATTCAATTAACAATTTTTATTTATTTATCATGAACAGTCTTTTTGTTAATATTATTTTAAAAATAAATGTTGATATTTTGTCAACATTTCCATACGGATTAGTATTTACGAGAAAAACTTCTATGGGGGATATTCCTATCATGTAACAATACTCAATGACAGAACAATTTAATTCAAAGGTGGCATGTGTTCAAAGTTGATGATTGATTTTTAAACGCATGCCATCTTTTAACTGTACTGTTACTCAGCACTGTCACATTATAGAAATAGTTCCACATAAGTTTTTGACCATGAATTATAAAGAAAGGAATTCCAAGTTTAATTTATGATTTAGGATTTAGGGACCCTAAAAGGTGTCCCTTAATGGAAGGGGATATACATACATGTGTGGGTAGAAATTACGTGCAAGAGAAGGTAGCGTCACAGCATAAAACTATCAAAGGAAAGCAAAAAAGGTGAAAGATACAAAAGCAAATTAAGAGACGAAAATAGAAATTCAAAGATAACGTTTCAAAGAGAAAATTAAGAAAGTAAACAAAGTACACAAGTACCTTTACCTTTAAAGAAGGTGGAGTTGATTTGTAAAGAATGATGGAAAGCTTGTTATCTTGATGCACTATGAGTGACGCAGCCGCTGAAAAACAAAAGTTCGAAAGAGAAAGAAATGTGAGATGGTTAGGGGAAGATTAGGGTTTAAGTAGAATGCGAGTGAGTTAGAGTTGGGCTTGGATGAGTTAAATTTATATAGTATGCCCAAAATTCTCCTCATTATGGCCCAAGAAAGCCCAAAAGTGATTACGTTTGTGTTTGTATTAATATAAATCCCAATTAGTAAGTAGGGTATAACTCAGTTGGTTGAGTTGTTCCACCTCCACCCATTTGAGTAGAGGTTCGAAACCCCCTAGGCACCCAATGAATATTTGTGTAAACCCCCCTCCCTCAATCGTTTGTACTCAACACAAAAGATAATCCCGATATTTTAAGATACATTTGTGTTTCCATTCTCCAACTTGCTCTTATTTTAGTCGTATCTATTATCCAATGCTGGAAGAGGTCACATTCAATTCCCCCGTCCTTTCTTTTGCCCCTTGCAATTTGTAAGGTTTCTCTATTTACCCTTCATTTTATCACCTCTAATGCTCAACTCTGCATTTGGTAGTCCCTACAACCTATGAGGTGAGTATGCAGTAATTCCTACCAAAATCTATTGGCTGTTATCCTGAAAATAAGAGAGACTCGAACAGCTTAGATCCCCCACATAACAAACTACCGGTGCTCAGGCCCTGACAGATTCTACAATAGAAGACCATAGAGGCCGATGATAGACAAAAACTTCGCCCAAGCGCAGCTTATAAATGGGGGGAGAAAATGGTGGCATCAAGTAGCCACCCTGCCACTTCACAAGTTTCACAATGATGAAAAGTCCCCCCTGTTGAAACAGCAAGCTGATCGTACGAAGAAACAACAAATGCAGCCCTGTTTTAATCTCATGTAGGAGGTCAATTTTCTATTTGTTTTGCTACTCCATAATTGATCACTGACCAAATTCAACACTGACTTGGCACATACAGAAAAAAAAATATAAAAAAATGGTAGCAAAGCTAAATACATCACAAGAACATAGTCATAACACTAAATAATCGGCTTAATAATAGTCACCAGTTAACCTTACAAAGTTAACTTTTCTCGTTCGTCAAACTGAAACTGCAGTGCCACAATTTTAACAAATTATACATCAGAAGATATTCTATTTTGCCACTGTGGTTTGAAGGGGCAGAGAACTTTCAACTTCCTTGGTGTCGGAACTCCTCTCAGCGACAATCTTTGACATGCTAAACATCTGAAAATGAATGCACAATAATCCAATCAGAATCAGAAGCAAACCAATTAACCAACGAAAACATTTCTGAACAAGCAATATTAGCATTTAATTTGAAGTGGGAACAAACCTTCTGCACGGTCTTCTTGAAGCAACTTTTGTGTTCATCCATAGAGGCATGGATAAAGTCATCAATATGATCCTTCACATCCTCCAAAAAACTGTCTTGTTCACTCTTCTTCTTTCGACATGAAGTGGTGGAGGGGGTTGCAGCAGCAGGGGATGGCTGTTGGTCATGTTGATTTTTCTGTGATTCCATTCTCAGAAACACCTGACCCAGAAGTCAATTGTTACCAAAAATTTGGATGAGATGATTACAATTGAAGACAATGAAAAGCAATAAATTTAAACTAAATGCCAGGCCTAGCTAGCCACAACAAGCCACCGCAAGAAATTCAGTTATCTCATCAAGATACAGGGAAGAAAATTGATTCAAATCATTAGCTTTAAGTGAAAGGAAAAATACTTTTCAGGACTATTTTACATAAATTAAAAGGAAAAATTAAAAACTTGGAGTGGAAGTAATAGATATACGAGCCCTTAGCTCATACCACAAAATCACAAACACACTAGAGCCAAAATGAAATGGAGGGTTCCTTTTATATCTCATGATAGCACTACTATGAGATTCAAGGGTTGTATATCGTTTTAGATCACAAATGTCCTCAATGTGTTCATTATTATCACAACCTCTATAGCCACATCTGTGCAACAGGGAGGACTATCTTCAAAAAAACTTCAAAAAAGGAGAACTTTCCTTCCATAAGAAAAGCAAACAAAAGAAATCGTCAACTTCTTCAGTGGTGTTGGGCTTGTGATGCATAAACAAAACTATTTTACATCTTATTAGAAGTGGGCAATCACTAATACAATTTTATTTAACATCAAGCACAACTGATTTTCGCTCATCAATCACAAAATCAAGAGAGCCTAAATACCAACACCCATAACAAGGTGCATGTTCAATTACCAAGACAGTCTGAAATGTTTAGCATTTTATGATATCAGACTTGTGATCAGGTAGATTTTTGTTGAACACATGGTCCAGATTGACCGTCACAACAGTTCGCAAGCATGTGGACACACACACAAGCATAATACAATGCCACACAAACAAGTTTCAGCTCCACATTTATAAATCTAAAAACCGCACTACAAGTGTTTGAAGTAATGCCACAATGAAGCTATCACAGAAACACAACAAAACTACAGAAATATATCTGATTCAAAATTAAGGTAAACGAGAAGTTTATCAACAATATTAGCTGATAAAAGTAGAATAAAAGCATCAAGTTCAGAACCGCCTACCTTTGATCACAAAGAAAACAAGTGAAATTGTAACTTGCAAATAGATTGAGAAAATACTTTTTGTTGTTTTGAGGAAAAAGAAAAATGGGGTCTTGTATTTATATCAGGTTGGTACAACGGGAACCGCCATGAGTTAGAGTATTTGCCAAGAAAACGGAGGAGGTCAGAGCCCGTTGCAGGATTGAAACGTGGCACTAAGTTATTGGTGGTAAAGTCACAAAGCCAAACGGGGGTACCGTCTTGTTGTGCAAGTTTTCTCTTTGGGCTTTCTTGATATCAAGCCCCTTTTGTTGAAGGATAATGGTGTTTCTTATCAGTGTTGCTATTCACACCTGAAAATTTGATCAACACACTTGGTACCCAATCTTTTTATTTTCCTTAATTCTTTTTTAGTTTGAATTTTGAAGATAATTATTAGGGTTATAGACTGATTAAGTCTATTGGTATTTCGCCTTTTAATGTCAGAAGATGTCTCCAATTCGAGTCCAATTTTCCTGTTACCAAATGCCCTATGCCGCCTTGTTTCTCTTCTAAGTTTTTGACATGTGGCAAACCATTTAACATCACTTTTAACACTGTTAACTTTGTTAAGTCAACCTCCCATCATCCCATCGACCCCAACTCCACCTTTCCCTAGCTTATCGCCAGCCAACCTAGATAGAGAAGAGAACCACCCAGCCCAATTATGGCAGCCCACCTTTTCCCTCCCTATCTCAACCACTCGTCTGGTCCAGCAGATAGAAGCATTAGATTACATGAATTATTTTTGAATATTTGGGTTTAATTAAATTTGGGTTTTGAATTCTATTACAATATGAATTAATTTTGATTTCGTTTCTCCTTGAATTTGGGTGGGTTGAGAAGTCTTTTGGATTTTGTCACTGGGCTGCTTTGGTGGCAGTGATGGCTGGCCAGGATGAGATGGCTGAAATATTAAAAGTTAACTTCCAACAAATAAACTCCAATAAGCAACCCCACATGAAAAATCTTTTGACAACATCACTGACAACTCCAAGTAGTTATCATCCTCAAGAATAAACATAGCAACGTTCTAACTAACAAAGTTATATAAATAAATTTCCTCCAAGCACGAATAAGTTAAGAGAACACCATATTTCAATTAAAATCAAGGAACCCGGTATAGATATGGTGAAATCGTACAAACTCAAATGAATATTCTGACCCAAAAAAAATCCAAAAAATGGATGATTCAAAAACAAAGAAGAGATAATAGGACAGACGGGGTCAGTGGTGGACTTGCTGGAAAACTCTATAACACCTGCTGGAGTTGAACCTCTGCTCAGCCCAGAGACGCACGCAACCTGTTCGATGACATGCACAAGAGACCTGGGTGCTGCGCTGCTGTCTGCTGCACACTACGCGCTTCTTTTTATTTATTTTTTATTTTAATGAAGCCTGGCCAAAACGACGTTGTTTTGGACCAGGGTTTATAAAAAATAAAATAAAAAGGGGAACAGCTGGGCCATTTCATGAGCTTCAATAGGATTTTAGTTGGGGTTTTTTTTTTTTATAATTCTTGCTGAATTGGATTTTGATTGGGTTTTTGTAATTCCTCATTTAAGTGGGTTTTAATTAGAAGTTTTCTTTATTTAATTGAGTTTTGGGAATTCTCTTCCTAAAGGACCAATTTTACATCACCCAATTTCATCAAAGTGTGTATGCATCACAAGAATTCTACGTTTTTCTTTTTCTTCTTGAGTACGCCAATTCAAAGTAAGTCAGATGCATATATATTTTTTCTTGAGCAAACACCGATTTTGTTTATTCTTTTTTTTTTCTTCAACAAATATGTGGTGTTGCGTTATGTGAACAAAAATGGGCAAGTAATTGAAAGGTTTGGGGGTGTCCAATATGTCTCTGATACGACTAGTAGCAAATTGAAAGAGGCAATTGAGCAGTTGATTTCTTCAACAAATTTGAGCATATCCAGGCTACGAGGACAGGGGTATGATGACGCTAGTAATATGAGAGGTGAGCTCAATGGTCTTAAAACACAGATTTGTAGAGAATATCCTCAAGCATATTATGTCCATTGTTTTGCACATCAACTACAACTAGCTCTTGTAGCCGTGGCAAAGGGAATGAAAACATTGCTACTTTCTTGACAACGGCTAGTAGGGTTGTTAATATTATTGGAGCATCATGTAAGTTTCGTGACGCACTTAGAGAGCAACAACAAAAAGAAATTATGAAAGCTCTTGAAATTGATGATCTTGAAATGGGGCAAGGGTTAAATCAAGAGACTACTCTCAAACGTCCTTGTGATATATGTTGTAACTCACATTATGATACTTTACTTAGTATTAATATTATGTTTCATCCTGTGGTGAAGGTGCATGAATGGATTGTTGATGATGTCAACCAAGATAATTTAGGTGAAGCACATAGGTTATTGAAAGAAATACAAACTTTTGACTTTGTGTTTCACCTATATTTGATGAGATTTATATTGGTAATCACAAATGATTTGTCAAATGCATTACAAAAGAAAGATCAAGATATTGTGAATGCAATGATGTTGGTCCAAAGATGTAAGCAAAAGCTACAATCTGTGAGGGATGATGACTTTGATGATTTGCTTGGCGAAGTATCAATATTTTGTGGCAACAATGATATTGACGTTCCTAACATGACCTCAAATGCAGGTAACTATTCTTAACCACTAAAGAATCAATAAATCAAGTCATGTGAAGAGTCATTCTAAAGTAAGGGTCGTATATATGGCCCTTAAGTGATGTTCTATCTCTTATCCATTGGATCAAGCTAACCAATTTGATCAAATAATTAAGAAACAGGACCTCACTAAAAGACATATATAAAGCCCTCGTTGTAGAATTCTTGGTCATGTGAAATCTCAAGCGGTAGGCCCATTGTGTAAAATATATAACGCACGAAACATCTTCCACAAGATTATCCATCCAGAAGACTCTGCGTTTTTATTTGAACTTGAAAAAAGTGGTCAACACACTCATCGTTTAATGAATTATTATTATGTTATTTGCGTGAACTTCATTTCCTTGCCACTTTGGAACATTGACTTCCGAGAGAAGTTCAACTGTATTAACGGGTCATGTGTCTCTCTCTCCCACATGACTATTGTTTCAAAGTCATTTTACTCCCTAAAGCTGAAAAATGCTGACTGATGAGAAAACTTGAGAAATTCTTAAAGAGAAAAGAAAAAGAAGAGTGTTATTATTTCCATCATCTGTCTTATTTTTCCATCCATCGTATCTTAAAAATAAAAGCATTAGATTTTTTGGATTTTCTCAAATCTTATGACAACTGGAGATGGAGTTGACTCTAAATTACTGTGATTATCCATCCATATAATGAGGTTGTGGAGTATGATCTAATCATTTGCCCAAGCATGTGCTTGGATATGGTGGATGATTAGAATTTGACCTTAAATAAAGTTTTCTAGGGCTAGTTGTAAATTTGACTCAAACTTTAATTCTGTCTTTATTGATTTGTTGTTGCTTTTATCTTCATTGGCTCATTCAATCCATTCAATTATCATACATTTATATTTTTTCGTAAAGGGCTTGAAGGTCAAGTGGTTAAGAGCAGTTATTCCTAACACATCCTTATCCTCTTACTTGCTTGTATAAAAAATAAAAATTAAATTCATATTCTCCCTTTTCTCCACATTATTTATCCTCATTCAGATTTGTGAGTTCCATTCCTTAACCCGAGCATCGGCTGCACCGGGATGAAATCGGTTCTAAGCTCTTGCGGCTCTACGATTGCTTAAGTGGCTCTTGAGATGCCTCAAGTGGTGCTTGAACAACAATAGAAGATTATAATGTGGGACTTAGCAGGAGAGTGCGTGCATGGTGTGAGAGCTAAAAGCTCATAATTTTAGCAATGGAACCGACGTCTCTTCAAGGTTTAGCCTAAACCCTCTCCTGGTGGCTTGGCGCTACAAGAACTTTGGATGAAGTGGCAACTCCATAAGCTCCTAAATGTGAGGAAACATAAAGGAACTCATTGCGGCTCTCATTATCATGAATAACTACTATTTCGATATTATTTAAACAAATACTTTATTGTTTGGGGATCCTAGTCACTATAAGTAGCACGGTTAAATTACAAATGATATTTTGAGCTCATAATTTAACTTTATAGTTTTTTAGTTCAAATTTTACAAAAAAATAAAAATAAATAAAAACTCTTTCTCGTCAAACTCAAGCATCCCATTGTACTTGGTACACATATACATACATAGTTAAACTCTTTTGTTTTGCCAAAAATAAATAAAAACTCTTTTTTACGAACAAAATTTTGGAGAAACGCACCTCTCACTCAATGTATGGGAAGTACACGAGCGCCCACAACACAACACATCTAAAAAATTTCTGTCAGTTCCAAAGTCAAGACGTCCAGAGAAATCGCTTTGAAGCTTCCGCTTCTCTCTCTCATTGCGTTTCAACTCGACACGTCCAATCCGCTCTCATATATAAAATTCCTATCAACCCTCAACTTCTTTCCTAACATTTTATCAATCAATCCTAAATCTTCGACCAAACAGAGACACTGGCAGGAGGGGTAGCAGAACCAAACGGAAAACAACAGACCAACCCACTCACTATCTCTCTCTCTCTCATCGACGTCACAATCTTCATGCTGATGCTACTCATTCACCTCTCTTGTCTATAAAATCTCACTTGGGCGCTGTTATTGTTGTATGAAACTATCAACCCTTCTATTTCTTCACTCAGATCCCTCTTCTTCACCTTCACACTTCACTCTGTTCACCATATACATAACCCTCTGAAGCCCCTCCACTGAAAACCCACCTCAGAAAACCCCATAGTTTCAAACCCAAGTGCCTATTTCGCAGACCCATCATGAGCTCTGAGCCCATTGTCAATGGTGGAGTTCAGATCCACCAGCGCCGTAGATTACCAGACTTCTTACAAAGCGTGAACTTGAAGTACGTAAAATTGGGTTACCATTACTTGATAACCCACCTTTTGACTCTCTGCTCAGTTCCTCTAATGGCGGTCGTTGTCATTCAAGCCTCTCAGATGAACCCAGATGACATTCACCAACTCTGGCTCCAGCTCCAGTACAATCTGGTCAGTGTCATTATTTGCTCTGCTGTAATTGTTTTTGGATCCACCGTTTACATTATGACGCGCCCGAGATCCGTTTACCTTGTGGACTATTCGTGTTACAAGCCGCCTTCGCGTTTGCAAGCGAGATTTGAGGAGTTCATGGAGCATTCAAAGCTCACTGGGGACTTTGACGAGTCTTCACTTGAGTTCCAGCGCAAGATTCTTGAGCGCTCTGGCCTCGGGGAGGAGACTTGTGTCCCTGAAGCAATGCATTACATTCCGCCTAGGCCGTCCATGGCGGCGGCTCGCGAGGAGGCAGAGCAGGTGATTTTTGGTGCTTTGGATAATCTGTTTGCTAACACAAATGTTAAGCCTAAGGACATTGGCATTCTTGTTGTGAATTGTAGTTTGTTTAATCCAACCCCTTCACTGTCTGCTATGATTGTTAACAAGTACAAATTGAGGGGGAATATTAGGAGTTTTAATTTGGGGGGTATGGGGTGTAGTGCTGGAGTTATAGCTGTTGATCTTGCTAAGGAAATGTTGCAAGTTCATGGGAACACTTATGCGGTGGTTGTTAGCACTGAGAATATTACTCAGAATTGGTACTTTGGGAACAAGAAATCCATGTTGATACCAAACTGTTTGTTCCGTGTTGGTGGGGCGGCGGTTTTGCTTTCGAACAAGTCGTTGGATAGGCGTCGGGCAAAGTATAAGCTTCTGCATGTTGTGAGGACTCATCGCGGGGCTGATGATAGGGCATTTAGATGTGTTTATCAAGAGCAGGATGATGCTGGGAAAACTGGGGTTTCATTGTCGAAGGATCTCATGGCAATTGCTGGTGGAGCTCTTAAGACTAACATCACAACATTGGGTCCCCTTGTCCTGCCTCTAAGTGAGCAGCTTCTCTTCTTTGCTACTTTGGTTGCAAAGAAGTTGTTCAATTCGAAAGTCAAGCCTTATATCCCGGATTTCAAGCTTGCTTTTGATCATTTTTGCATACATGCTGGTGGGAGGGCTGTGATTGATGAGCTTGAGAAGAACTTGCAGCTTCTACCAGTTCATGTCGAGGCATCTCGGATGACACTCCACAGGTTTGGTAACACCTCGTCGAGTTCGATTTGGTATGAGTTGGCTTATACTGAGGCAAAGGGGAGGATGCAGAAGGGGAACCGTGTCTGGCAGATTGCTTTTGGTAGTGGTTTCAAGTGTAACAGTGCAGTCTGGGAGGCTCTTCAGAATGTAAAACCTTCTCTTCATAGTCCATGGGAAGATTGCATTGACAGGTACCCTGTGGAGATTGTTGCCTAGCAGAACTCAGCCAGGATTTGTTCAGAGACTCAATTTAAAGGAAGGAAACATTGATGGTTTGGTCAACTTATCTTGTTATTTTTACTGCCCCCTTTATCAATAGTTTTCCTTTTTTCTAATTCTTGATTTATTGGGCGTGTTATGTGTTATTTGGTCATTGAAGTCATGAGATCCCTCATTCGTGTAGCTCTTGCGTGTTGATGTTTAGATAATTTGTTTTGCCAAATGCAGTTGTACTGTGATTACTATGGTGTCCTGCAGAGCTTTGGAGGTCAATGGATAAGCTAAATGTATACGGATATCATTTCTTTGAAAGATTTTCAATGTATAAGTTCCATTGTAAAAAATATTAGCATTCAGATAATTCAGTCTCATTATCTTATTCCATTTAAGCATATGGAAGCCAACAAAAGGTATAGTTGTAAATTTTAGTGAATTTTATTTCCAAATAGCTTTCAAACGCTCTCAAGAAACTTCCATATGGCCTGGAATTGGGTTCATGGAAGCCCTCCTTTGTGAACTATGATCAGTCATATCTCTGCTGGTCTTGCAAGTTGAGTATTCCTTGCCTTTGACAAGGGTTTATCTTACAGCGACGCAGGTGAGATTTATTTCCATTTTATGTGTATATTGCTTGAAAATGACATTTTTCCTACTCGTTTCCCCACTGCTGGGCAGTGTTACCTAACTCCTCTTGTTGTCATTCGTTTCTGATTGCCGGTTATGGACATTCGGATTTGTATTCATCTGTATATTTTTTGCAAGTGGCAAATAATTCTTGCGTCATTAGGGCACATGTTGTATCTTCTAATTGCTTCCAAACAATAGATTAGTGTTATTGTAGGGCCTGGCATGACATCTTAGATGGTTGAAGTGAGTTTTTATTGGTAGCAGTTAGAAATCAAGCCATAATTGAGTTGTTAAATAGCTTCAGTCTCCTTCTGGTTTGGCTTTAATTGTTCTGTGTTGAACAGAGTTAATCTTTTGACATTTCGTCTGAAACTGGGTTTGCGAAAGCCGACATGAATGAGAGAGCAATGAATCTTCTTTTCTTGTTTGTTACGTGGGGAAAACCAGATTAACCTTGGAAGGAAATAGGCCTAAAAATTTTGTCCTTGCATTGCAAGTGAGGAAAATTAGTGTAAAATGTCTTTTCAACTTTCAAGTGTCTTTTACACAGCTGGTAATCCTTTTTGGGTTAGGGAATCTCTCACTTTAAAAACTTGGTATACGAAAGTATATATGCGTTTCCTTTTTTTCTTTATGGTCACAACGTGGAACGAACACAAAAAGATCCAATTATTCCTCCAATAGAGGGGCACACTTTAGATTTTTGTCTTGGGCCTTTGAAAACTCAGGATCGGCCCAGGGCTACAGCTCGGGGCCCAAAGCTGAGAGGGGCCCAAATTTTTTTCAAAGCCTGTGTATATATGTGTATATAAAAAAAATTAATAATAATAATAAAAGAAAGAAGCCAAACTGTGCTTGTACCAAAGAGGAAGCCAAATCAATCTTCAATCACTTTTAATATTCTTAATCTCAAGAAACGTATTGACGAAGGAAGCAAAGTCAATTATTATTTATTAATTATATAATATAATATAAAACAAGGATCGACAAAACATGGGGAAATCATGTAGACTCAAATATGTGGTTTTTGTTTTTGAATGCGATGTTTACAATGCGTTGTACTCTTTTTTTTTCGTTTGGAGTTTTGTCCCATTGGGTTTTCCCTAAGTAAGGTTTGAATGAGGCCCCAAAGTGTTCTTCCTTATCTCTTGTAAATTCTTATAATTTAAATAAAATTAATTAGTTGATTTTTTTAATTTAAATTTTAGTGTTTAATTTGTATAAAAGGGCATACTTGAGAAAACTAGCCCTGGGCCTTAGAAAACCCAGGACCGGCTTTGCCTAGCTCTAAACTTGGTAAGCCTCGTTTTCATTTTCATATATTTAAATCCCTCCTCAATCTAGAAATATATATCCGTTCTATTTCTTCCGGATGGTGCGAACAACATTCAATAACACACATGAGTCATGCACTGAAAAAACAAATCAAGAGAAGCATGAGTTTTTTCTTTTTTTATACGAACGATAATCTATTTTAAATTGATCCAATTTACGTGAAGGGGATTCAAACTTAATTGTACGGGAGCGAACTCACTGTCTTGAACATTTTATCCATCTCATTGATGTGGTTGACATTCTACAAGCAAAAACACATGCATGGATGATTTGCAAATCAAACATAATTATTTATATAATATAATAAGGTTTACGAAATTGATTATATCTATACATTAATGTTGCTGTCATATCTCAATGTCATGATCTCTATGCATAGTATATTATATCTCCAAACATTATCTGTCAGTTCTCATTTTAAAATGAGTTTTTTACCGTAGGCATTCTTGAATTTTGCCCCTGTTGTAATTGAGTCCGTAATTTTTTTTTGAAGCAATTATATCCTTTAACTCGACAAGTAGTCTTAATTGAGTCTTGCAATAACAGAATCCGTCGTGTTTGACCGTGTGAATGGCATGTGCTTTAGGTGGCGTTTGGCCCCGCTGAAATTTTTTAAAAAGCGGCTTTAATAAAAATTTGGCACAATCATGGCGTTTGGTAAACATCAGAAATCAGCTTTTTTTAAAAATCGCGGTCAATGACCGCTGTTTTTCCAAAGCAGGCATAACCCAGCTTTTAAAAGCTGCTTTAAAAAAAATTTAACCGGTGGTTTTAATGAATGTTTTACTTTCCCATAATGCCCTCACTTATTTTTCAAATAGACAGTCCTTGTCCCTCCAATACAATCAAGCAACGCAAACTCCTCTTCTTCCTCATTCTGCAGACTCTCATTTTCTTCTTCATTCCTTTTTGCTATTCGTCGTCTGCAACAAATCCCACCCAAGCTCCAGCCACAACCACAACCTCCCTTTTTCTATTCGTCGTCTGCAACAAACCCCACCCAATCTACAACCACAACCACAACCTCCGACCATGGGCTGTAGACGAAGACGATGACAGACAAGCACTGATGGCAGACGATGATGACAGCGATGACAGACGACGAAAACTCCACAGCTTGGATTATAGACGATGATGACGACCGTGCAAGGAGGACGACTTCTCTGGGCAGAGGGAGAAAAATAGAACAAGGAGTAGAAGAGAAAATTTTTGAAAAAAAAAATGTGCAGAGAGAAAGGAGAAGAAGAAGCAGATGATAGGAGAAAGGAGAAGAAGAAGATGAAAATGGAGTAGCAGAAAGAGATGCAGAGATCTGGAAACCAAAAAAGGGGTTCCCAATAAAAAAAAGAGATGCAAAGAGACGAAAAAATTCTGACTCAAAAAGTGTAAATTAAAAAAAGAAAACAAATGTAGCGTAAATGGTTTTTTTTTTTTTAAAGTAGAAAAAGAAATAAGAAAACAACAAATAATTTCATCATGATTCATGTCCTTTTTTGTCATTATACACACTAAAAGCAATTCTAATAAAAATTTACCAAACACTTTGATTACTCACAGCACTTTTTCAAATATAGTTTACCAAACGCCTAACTGATTTTTTTCACAGCTGATTATTTTTGCAGCACAGCAGAAGCAGTTTTTTTTAAAAGCACAGCAATGCCAAACTAGCCCTTAATGTGAGGGGTATATTGGAGTTTTCGTCGTTTTGAGACAAAATCCAATTTGGGGCTGGGAGAGAGAGGGAAAGCGCAATCTCCTCAAGCTGCTTCACGCAGCTTCGACCCAGAGTTGCCATATCTCATAGTGAACCCAGCCACCAAGCTTGGACTTCTTCATCAAACCCGTCTTTTGTGGTTTCTCAGTTTTTAGCTCTTTTACTCTTTATTTGTTTTGAATTTCACATCACTGTTTCAGAAGTTTTTTCGCTCTTTCAACTCATCCTATTGGGTCCTTGGGTGTCCTGCATTTATATTCTTTACATTCCTTTTAAAAAAAAAATTCTGTCATTTGTTGCAAAATGCTCCTTGTCATATTCGTCCTTCAACATTCTGCATCATGAAGCTTGGCTTGACATTCAGAATAATAAGGTACAAAAACTTACCCAGTGGTAAAGCTGTAAATTTTCTTTCCGAGCAGAACTTGTAAAAGGACGCCACTGCCAAGTGATCTGAAAGCCATCGACCTCGACAAGAAGCGCAAGGTCTTCAACGAAATCGCCAAGTCCTCCACCCTCCAGCCCCACACCGTCAATTTCCTCAACATCCTCGTCGGTGAAGCTGGAGTTACAACAAAATCACGGACACGGAGCTGGCCATCGTGAGCTCGGTGGTGAAGCTGGAGTCGCAGCACCCGGCGTAGATAGCGAAGTAGGTGCAGAAGTTGAGGGCGTTGGATTTGGCCACGTCGACCAACGCCATGGCGTAGCTAGCGGCTGCGATGGCGTTCATTCTGGCGCCAAGGGCACCGTTGCTGTTACGGCAGAGGAGGAGAGCTTGAGGGGATGGGGTTGCGGGTTGGGAGATGGGGGGTGGGTTGCAGGTTGGGTTGGGATCTAGGTTTTGAGGGGGTGGGCTAAGGGGTAGGGGGAATGGGTTGCGGGAGAGAGGGAGAGAGAGAGGGAGAGCTGAGAGAGAGAGAGAGAGGGATTTAGATTTGGATTTTTTTATTTTTAAGTTTATTTATTTATTTATTTCCAGTTTTTTCATTTTTTCTTTTCAATTTTTAAAATTTATAATATTTTAATTGAAATGGACTGTTTTAGCCCTCAAATTAACGGTTAAACTGACGGGAGGACTCAATTGGAACGGATGACAGAGTTGGATGACCTAATTACCTCAAAAAATAAGTTCGGGTGCCCAATCGCAACTCAAGATAGAGTTCAGGGACCTCTACCGTTAAAAATTCTTTTTAAAATAAACAAAAGATTGTGGAAATAATTCACATTTGCTAGCTGCCAACGAGTCTTATAAAGTTAACACTGTTTAGTCTGTCTTTGTGTGCACCAAATATTAACTCAACCAAGAGAGAGAGAAAGAGAGAAAGAGAGAGAGAGAGAGATGGTGAACATTTTTTCAGTATACAAGTTTATTCTGCATGGGATTATGAAACTAGTTGGGGTGAGACCCCAAACTGTCGAAATAGAGCCAGGAACGATCATGAACTTCTGGGTCTCTAGTAATATCCCCAACAAAATTGAAAACACACCAAAGAAATCGAAGCCAGCCGTGGTGTTCCTTCATGGCTTTGCAATGGATGGTATTTTCACATGGCAACTTCAAGTGCTATCTTTGGCCAAAAACTACGCCGTTTATGTCCCGGACTTTCTCTTCTTCGGGGGATCCATCACAGATAAATCGGATAGGTCACCGGAGTTTCAAGCCGAGTGTGTTGCCAAGGGTTTGAGGAAGATGGGGGTGGAGAGGTGCACCTTGGTGGGGTTGAGCTATGGTGGGATGGTTGGTTTCAAAATGGCTGAGTTGTACCCCAATTTGGTTGAGTCAATTGTGGCGACTTGTTCAGTTTTGGCTTTGACCAGATCCATCAGTGATGCTTCTCTTGAGAGACTTGGGTTCAAATGCTGGCCTGATTACTTGCTTCCTGACTCAGTCAAAGGTGTGAGAAATATGTTTGAAATTGCTGCTTACAAGTTTCCTCATCTCCCTGATTGGATTTACAAAGATTGCTTTGAGGTAAAGCCTTTAATTAATCATTTATTAGTACAAATATTTTCAGGCAAATGGTCTGGTGGCCTAAAACATTTCAATGATCCATGAATGGTTGCAGGTTATGTTTGGCAACCGAAAGGAGAAGGAAGAACTTCTAGAGGCATTGGTAGTTGATGACAAGGACTTTACTATTGCTGATTTTCCACAGGTTTGTTGTACTTGAGCTTGTCTCCAAATAACTTGAAGTTTTGTACAGTGTTCTTCAATTATGATCATAACGGCATGTCCCCAGATTTTTGTACTTCGTGGTGGACGACAGTCTCGAAGCTATAACATGACAAATATATGTAGCTAGGCTCAAATTTATTATATCCTTCTAGTTTTGACAAACATGGGTATTTGCATAAATTTTCTTTGATATAAGGTTCACCAAATTTGTTTACTAAATTATTTGTCAGCATACATGTACATACTATGTTACTAGTTAGTGTGCACCTTTTTTTTTAATACAAGCGATAAACTACAAGGGGACAGGAGTTTCTCACATACATACACTACCAAGGAGTCATGGTGGTTCAAATCTGATATCACTGGTCTGCAAGTCAATACCATTTTTCATTGGGTTAGATCCCCGTTGATACTTTGTATTATAGTGGGAGCTTATTTGAATAAACGAAAAAACTGTCATATTTTCTGGTGATAAAAATTTAGCGAGCATAGCAGTTCTCAGATTTCTTTAATAGTCTAATGATTCATTTTCTTGCAGAGAGTGCTTCTTTTGTGGGGAGAGAATGACAAAATTTTCAACGTGGAAACAGCCAGGAACCTAAGAATGTACGTTATTCTACCTTGTGGAATGGATTCAAATACATTCGTTGACCTTGACTTCGATACAAAACTATAACTGGCTGAAATAATTGAATTTGTGATAGTGATAGAAATCTTTTAGACTTGACATATAATTAATTTGAAAACCTGATATTTACAGGCAATTGAGAGGAAGTGCAAAACTGCAGTCTATAGAGGAGGCAGGCCACCTTGTTCAAATGGAAAGACCCTTCGTTTACAACAAGCAGCTCAAGGAAATTCTTGCTTCTTTTTCAAAAGAGGCGCACCAAGACTGAAGAGACCTTCTTTTTTTGTTTTTTTGTTTTTGCTAAGAACTAATTAGAGTTTAAGCGTGTTGGTTGGAAACATATAATTTGTACTGTGGTTTTGGTATTTATGGAGACTGCTACTAAAGTCATGGGGACCTAAAATCTCAACTAGTAGGAAGGTATCAATATAAATTGTGTTGCATGAATAGGAAACTATCTTCTCTACTCTCTTTCTTTGGTTGTGTTTGGTAGGCCTCACTGGACTGGACTGGACTGGCTTAAATAGCACTTGAAACCCATGTTTGTTAAGAGAGGGGACTAACTTAAATGAGATTATATAATCCAACAGTGAAAAATGCCCCTCACTCGCTCCTCTAATTTAGCGAGCTTGAAAAATGGTTTGCAGTATAACACCCTCGCTAAATTGAACTCGCCAGTCCAAACTAAACCATCGCACTGTCATTGCCCAACCTCACTGTCACCACCACCAACCGTATTCACACCAAAAACAATATACAATTGAACACCCAATCAGTTGACCCAGAGAGCCCTTTCTATTTGCTCCGATTCCTCATGGGGTTACTTAATTTCTGCAACAAACAAACCTAGATCACTGGCTTGTCAAGATCGAAGAGGATGTGCGTCGTGCCTGGGAGAACACCTTTGCTGAAGCCTCTGTTTGAAGCTTTCCCGATTGAATTAAAAAAAAGAGTCAAAAGGGGAGAAAGAGAACTGGGGGAAAAGGGGATGTGAAGGTGGCTTGCGACAAACATGGGTATTGCCTTCAATGTTGCATCAATTTTCTTTGATATCAAGTTCACCAAATTTGTTTACTAAATTATTTGTCGGCATACATGTACATACTATGTTACTTGTTAGTGTGCACTTTTTTTATTTTTTATTTTTAATACATGCAATAAAATATAAGGGGAGGGAGGTTTCTCACACACATACTACTAATGTGCCATGACAGCTCAAACCTGAGATCATTGGTCTATAAGTCAATACTATTTTTCACTGAGTTAGACCCCGTTGACACTCTATATGTTAGGACACTTATTTGAATAAACAAAAACGGTCATATTTTTTTGTGACCAAATATTAGCGAGCATAGCTGTACTCATATTTCTTTAATAGGCTAATGATTCATTTTCTTGCAGAGAGTGCATCTTTTGTGGGAAGAGAATGACAAAATTTTCAACATGGAAACAGCCAGGAACCTAGGGATGGTAATTTTCCCCGCGAGTAAGGGTCTTCGCGGGGATTCAACCCTAATGGGTTGGGTATGAAGGACAAAAATCAAGTATAGGGAATCCTTTGGGTATGGTGTTCGGGGAGGGGTGGGGATGGTATTTTAATCCCCAACCCGAACCCTCCTCGTTTAGAATATATATTAATTTTTTGATAGGTATATATATATATATTGTTGGAACTCATTGTTGTCCCACATCGGCCAGAGGGCCAAAGAGAAAGTAGTTTAAATAGAAATACCCCTCTGTAACTAACACCGAGGCCTTTTGTGATAAAACCCCACAACTGAGGATTATGAAAGTGGTAAAGTGGGGACAGTATCGGTGTTGTTGGAGTGGGCCCTTGGCCCCTTAACCTGGAAAATTTGACATGGTATCAAAGCTAGGTTGCGGGCCCGTACTTACCACATGATGGGTGGGTCCCCGTTTGGCCCCGCGTGATGGGTGAGTCCCTACATGGCTCCACGTGGTTGCTGATGTGGATCTCCATGTGTGACCCATAAAAATAGGGTCTCACGTGCGGGGGAGTGAGTGGGCCCTTGGCCCGTTAACCTGAAAAATTGGACATATATTGCCATATATAAATATGCTATTAAAGTGATTGTACCGACTAAGTTTAATATTTTATATTATTATATTATATACTTATATAATTTATACAAATCTTAAGCCACACTACTTTATTTATTTAGTTAACTTCCAATACATATATAAACATTCTTATATTGTCTTCTAAGTATATATTATATATATTTATTATCTTAAATTAGTATTAATTTTTTTCAACAAAGTAGTTATATATTGGTTTTTTCTTCCATAATGGGGAGGGTCGGGGAACCCATTCCCCAACGAAGATGGGGATGGGGAATTCCTGATATGAATATTGCGGGTATGAAGCTGGGGATGGGGGAGAAAAGCTTAACGGGGATTGGGATGGGAGTGCCATACCCACCCCCGATTTGACCCATTGCCATCCCTGAGGAACCTAAGAATGTATGTTATTCTACCTTGTGGAATGGATTCAAATATATTCGTTGACCTTGACTTCGATACAAAACAATAACTGGTTGAAATAATTTGATTTGTGATAGTGATAGAAATCTTTTAGTCTTGACATATAATTAATTTGAAACCCTGATATTTACAGGCAATTGGGAGGCAGTGCAAAACTGCAGTCTATAGAGGAGGTAGGCCACCTTGTTCAAATGGAAAGACCATTCGTTTACAAGAAGTAGCTCAAGGAAATTCTTGCTTCTTTTTCAAAAGATGTGCACCAAGACTGAAGATTCACTATTATACCCAATATAGGAGCCCAAATTAAAAAAAAAAAACCCATATACCAAAGCCCATTTACGATATAACAAAAAAGCTTTTAACTTATTTTAAATTACAAAACTGCCATTGATTTCTTAAAACAAACTCAACCCCAAAACCTCATAAAAAAAGCCCAAAACACTCAATAGGGCATCAAAGTAATTTAATAATCAAAATTAAATTCAATAGGGTCAGCTATCATTTTTTGGGTTTTTTTTTTTTTGGATTCATTTATAGAAATTAAATGGTGTAGAGTTTATTTATAGTTTTAGTGCTAAGAATGGATATATAACTAAATATCTCTTTTATTAAGAACTAATGAGAGTTTTAGAGTGTTGTTTGGAAACATATAATTTGTACTGTGGTTTTGGTATTTATGGAGACTCCTGGTAGGAAGGTATCAATATGAACTGTGTTGCATGAATAGGAAACTATCTTCTCTACTCTCTTTGGGATTTGAAGTTGCTTGCTGAGGATGGGGAATACTGTAGGGCTCAAATTAATTTGAGAATGAGTTGCAGGAAATTATTGAGTAATGCGACAAATGTGGCATGTTGATATGATATTACAAGTGTACACAATTTATAACACCTATACCTCATATTGGGAAGAAAAACTTGTATGAAACGAGAATAATACTATTTTGTTATTTTCAACTAATCACATACTGACACGTTAAAAAGTATTTCTCACTATTGGGCACATCATGTATACATTGGAGAAACATAAAAGAATACCATCATTTGGTCGAGTCGCGTCGCGACGCATGTTGATGTTAACTGGGGAAAAGACATGAATACCCTTTATAGAAGCTGGACCTAGCCTTAATGTTAAATGGGCTGGATGGTGGGATCCATTGAAGCCTGAAACTCATTAATTATAATTCGGCCTAATATGAATTAGCAAACAAAAACCCATAGTGAAATGCAAAAATATAATAAATAATTTCAGCTTCAACCCAGCCCAAACTCTCAGGCTGAAATTTTAAGCTTGGGCCGAGCAGAGGGCCAAGTTTTGCCATTTCACTTACCCACTTGGAATATTTTGATTCAAATTGATTCGCGTCGGGGAATCACATCGCTTGCTTTAAGAATGCTATTGTGAGGGTTTTATTTAAGGTCCTTAGATGAGACCCTATCTCTTAAGCATTTGATCAAATGGGTTAGATTAATCCAACGATTGAGAGATATGACCTCATCGAAAGGCCTTATTCGCTATAGACTGACTCCACATTGCTTTAGTATTATTATAAAGTTGACTTGCCAGCTTGATTTGGTTGGTCAATGTTGATAGGAAATTAAAAAAATTATTATTAGCAGCTCTTGGGTGCAATATGCGTTTTGATTTGATGCACATCTCTTTGCTTGTCGTATTGATCACATCTATGAATTTTCCTCAGATTTTCATAAACCTCTTTTTTTAACATCAATTACACTGTTGAGAGAGAGAGAGAGAGAGAGAGAGAGATAGAGAGAGATGAACATATAAAGAGGCACATTTTATTTTAGGGAGACATGTAGTCAACCTTTTCATGAAAAGGTGGCAATTGACTTGGACTTCACTGCAATTTAAGATACTTCAGAAGCCTGCAAGCAAGCAATGTGTACGAAACAAATAAGAACAAATATTAATCTGTCCGAGATATCCAAATGCATCATGCCATCAGCTAAATGTGGTCAGAAAGACGGTTCAAATATCATACTGAGTAAAATTAAACATGCTATTAAGAATGTGTAAACTTCGAAAACAAAAATAGTTTTAGTAAAATTCACTTGACAAAATGAAAAGAGATTTTAAAATTTGTTACGGCATCATTGTTCCAACCACTCCATCTTGCATGTACAAGAAAAAGATAGAGGATGTGATGTACCTTTCTTCTTCATCAACATTAATGTTGCTGCTGCTGCCGCGGCCACCACCACCACCACCATAGGAGGACTTGTAGTTGGGAATAGGAACGTGGCCGGACTCGATTTGCCTGAGGTCTTCTAGAAGGATGTCATAGTGCCTCTTCACTTCCTCAGCTGTTTTATTCCCACCAACAGCCTTGGCCACATTTTGCCACCGCTCCGGGGTATCCTTGTCGTACAAGGCCAGTGCTCTTTCAAAGAGTTTGTTCTGTTTTGGTGTCCAGGAAGAGTTGTGTTTTTGGAGGGACGCCATTAATGATTTAATCAAACAACCTAAAGCTATAGTCAAATACTAATTTACTCAAATTCTACAACTAATGGAAAGGTTTCAAGGGCTGTGTAAATAAATAAAAAAGGGGAAGAAGAAAGGTGCATATGTGTAGCTTGCAGGGTTATAGGGGAAGCTAGGGATGGTATATGTGCAAGAAATGGCTTGGGTGCTTTGCCTATAAATAGTAGTAGTGGAGAGAGATGGAGTGGAGCCATAAGCCAGTTGGCGAATCTATAAAGCCAAAATGAGAAATGAGGCACGATTCGTCTCCTTTTGGAGCCACACAACTGAAGAATCTCAAGGTACAAGCAGAGAGAGAGAGAGAGAGAGAGAGAGAGAGAGAGAGGAATTTGAAAGGCCAAATTTTCAGAATTGTGTATAGTTTGGGAAAAAATGATTTGGTAATCAACAAGTACATGTCTCAAGTTTAAGACTTCTAATTAGATTTGATCCCAGTCCACAATGGCGGAGAGCCAGAACCTATATGTCATTGCAATGAATTATCTTATTTGCCTTGATTATATTTCTATCATTTTATTGTTATTTTGTACAACTTAATCTTCATAAATTTCGCAAACACTTTATAATAATAATAATAATAATAATTTTATAAATTGGGTGACCAAAAAGGACAAAAAATGAAGAATAAAAAGCAAACGCCCGAGAAATTTTTTGGTCTAACCAAGTAGTTAAAAACAAAAGAAAACGTAGTTAGTGCGAGTGGGGTATAGCTTAGTTGGTTGAGTTTTCCCCCTCTACATATGTGAGTAGAAGATTGAAACTCCTAAACACCCAATGAATATTTGTGTAAATACCCCTCTCCTCAAATGTCCAATGTGCTAAAAAAAACAAAGAACGTAGTTTGTACTACTTTATTATAGTTTGAGGTAAAGAATTTTTATTGGTAAATAGGTGAAATGTCTTATTCGGATATTTGCGAGAGAGAGAGAGAGAGAGAGAGAGAGAGAGAGAGAGAGAGAGAGAGAGAGAGAGAGAGCACAAAAGGTCAGAGTGGAGCACATTAGACAACAAAAGTACTCGAAAGAGAAAATAGATATCGAAAGATGAAAAACTTACGGATCATTATTGGCCACTTTCACTCTCCGATCAGACTCTGGTATGCATCTTTCACCTCATGGTTTTCTCTTAGCCCTTTTCCTATTTTCAAACCCACATAGATTTAAGTGGTAAAATAAGAACGAGCATAAGGAATTGTATTACATCAAGAGTTTAAAAGTTGTAAATTCAAATATTTGTTAGAACTATTGAGAGTATTCCACATTGAAATGATGAAAGTTTAGCTTAAGAGCTTAAAAAATATGGAGATTTGTATTATTTGTCAATTTATTTTGAATGGAATACTCACATTCTAATAATAAGTTCAAATTTTTCCCTGTGAATCAAAACGCTTGAATTTAAGTAAAAAGTGTAGTTTACATATAATTACATGTATTCGCTAAAACTTATCATTTACTCATAGTTGCTTGGCTAGTAATTACGTACTGTGAGTAATATATATTGATCCACAAATTCATCCATATCTAATATTTAGATTTCTTATATGTGGATTTAATTGTAGCTGAGATAATTACTGAATCTACTTTTTTTTTTCCCTCATAAGTAATAACCCATCAAGAAAATGGATGTACTCTCTCTCTCAAGTTTTTTTCTTTTCTTTTGTTTTCATTTTTTGTGTGGTAGTACATCAAATAAAACCCTTTATTAATATCAAAGGGGTGTACTGCTGAGGATATGATTGATCACAAGGTGAGGGTGAATTGGTGATCACTGACAGGATCTTTAGGACAAAGCAAAGAGCCAAAGAGGATGTACTTGGGTAATCGGGTCTTTCATGCAGAGCAGAGATGTTACTTGTTTGTATTAAATTTTCAGATCTTTGGAATTAGGTTTTCGGATCTTTCTTCTGAACAACATTCCAAAACTTGTAGCTGGCTACCTGAGCCCCGTACCCTGATATATGTATAGATATTACAATTGAAGTTGTTTGTTTCTGCATGTAAAATGCATTATTAAGGAGATAGTCAACAGGTGCTGCAAGTTTTCTACTTGGATAGGATAGGATTGGGGGTTTTGTGTCAGTTGATTGGTACGTAGGAGCCTAACGTTCCATTCTAATCAGTGAATCATTGGCCAGTTTTTTTTTTACTTTTATTTGATGGTAGAAACGCAGGTGAAGTAGCAAAGAGATGTGTAGCAGTGGTCCAGTAACCTCTAGTGATAAGATAAAGAGATGTGTACGTAGTATAGTGCCCGCATTATCACTTAGAATATATCTATTCTAATCTGTCACAGTTGTAGCATTATCATTTAGGTCGTAGGGTGAGCCAAAATACTAGCAGAAACTTTTGGCAGGTATACTTCAAATAAGAGAAAGAAAAACGATAGCTCTAGGAGGTACATATCAAAACCTATTCATTTCTTCCTTTCCTATCTCTCCATTTGAGGGAATATATTTGATTGAGCTATCTCCAAGTCAAACTTTTGGGGCTTGGCTCAGTTGGCAACAGGTGGAGAAACCTAAGATCTTGAATACCACTCTCAAATCAGTTGGTAACAGTCTACTAACCTGAAATGGGAATGGAAATTAAGAGTGGAAATCTCTCCCAATTAGGTCATTTCGGTGTTTATTAACACTTTCGGAATCAAAACAAGCATCTGGAATGCATGCATAAAATAAGCGAATCACTCTATATATATACTTTTTTCGAGGATTGAGAGACTATATAGGGAGGGAGTGGTATTGTGATTGCTGAAAATCAAAACAATTATTAGTACATGCCTCAAAGAGCATGACATTGTGGAGAATGAATTTTATTGCACATTATGCATTGCTAGCTATTATATATGAGTTTTACATGAAATCAGAAATCAGTGAGTTAAAGTATATACACATTCATTAATATTTATCAGTCAATTAAATCATCGAAATTTAAATATGGTTGATATATACTGTCACATAATATTATTGAGTGGCAGAACAATCCAGCTAAAAGATATTATGTGTCATTCTTCTACGTAACAATAACAACCCCACATAAATGTTCCATGAAACTAATTCTGTAAAGAGAAAGCTGCCATTAACAACCAAATTGCCTAGGTTTTTGGTATATTATTTGAAATTGATTGGGACATGTTTGGCCGGTGATTATTTGTTGAAAAAGGCAACAAATCTTGGGGTCTCTTTAACTTTATAGTTAGAAGTGGTCCTCTTCAACACCAATCTGTGATATATGCAGAGACAGCATCTAAGACGACTCTTCGACAGGCTCCATTCATGGCCTATCACAGAGGCCCTTTTCCTACTGCAGGTGGTCCTCCTAAAAAGATGGAAGGTTTCAAAAGCTTGATATCTAAGTAGGGGGAACTGGACTTTACAATAACTCGGATATATATCCACCACTCACACCTGGTCCATGAAATCGCTAGGGAGCATAATATATACAGAGGAATCTCTGTTGAAGAGAGAAACCAAATTTTGTAAAACCATATAAAATATATACATATTTATTTCGGCTATTGTCTATTTGAGGATAAGTAGATAGATGTGCGAGTCTTGAGCACCAACCAATGGGAATCATGCTAATCGCTCACAATTCATAGATGATATAGATCAGTGATATTTTTATTACAAGTTGGACCTGGATTTCTCAAAATGTGTTGCAAGAAAAGAATTGAACTATATGAGAGAGAGAGATTGTGAAAATAACATTATCAGAGAGTACCAAATATTACAATTTGAGTATTCAATAAAAAATCAATTGGCAATGAGTGCAGATGCTCAAGATGGTGAGAAATTCTATGTTGTGAAAATTACATTATCAAAGAGTACCAAATATTAGAATGTGAGCATTCAATCAAAAATCAATTGGCAATGAGTGTAGATGCTCAATATGATCTTTTAAACTTTTAGTCAATGGGATATCGAAATTCAGACTATCAACACGCCCCCATACATGTGGTATCATTTAAGCTTGTCACGTGAACAACACACACATTAGGTGACGTGAAAGTGTTGGCAAGTCCTTATTAAGTTAGGATTTTGGTTACTTACCAGTTTATTTAGTCCTATTATAATTTAGATTTATTTCTTATTGTATTAGAGTTAACACATCTTTGTACTTCTTTATAAATACCTTCATATTGGAGAAGAATGCATATATGAAATATCTGAAAATTCCCATATGCTTTGTTTGACTGAAAGCACGTGGATTGTTGCGCTCAACACCTCAATAGCATTCTATAATAAAATGTGAGCATTCAACCCAAAACAAATTAACAATAAATAGAAAAACTAAAAATCTTTTAAGCTTTAAATTATAAGCAAAGGGAGAGACAATTGAGGTCCAACAAAAAACAAAAAATTGTGGTTGGAGTTTGAAATGGATGCTTTGTTTTAGAAGGGGATTATGAAATTGTAATTTACCAACTAGACGTTTTCAATTCAACGATCAAGTTTGTGGTCATACCAGTTAATATAGTTTGTTTCAGCAATTGCATTCCAACTGCCTCTTAATTTCTGCATACAGGAGGCAGGGTTTCCTGAGGTCGACCCAAGAAGTGCAGTGCCATAACCAAATTTGTGCTACACTTCTACACACAACCCACGAAGAAGGTCCAACTCATTAAGTTGCCCAACAAAAAGTTGGGTTTCACATCATAAAATGTAAAGCCTTGGCTGGCCCTATGAGAAGGGCATCAATTGGAGTGATTTTGAAGAGGGCCTCCCTTCTCTCTAATCCTTTCAATTATTGCAAGGATTTACAAACCCAATTTAACAGGCCTATTTGTCTCTGTTGGGATAGAAGTGAAAGTATCCATTAGTGCTCCTCTTGTTACATTTAAAAAATAAATAAAAAATACAAGCAAAGCGATATTGGGAGAGGAGCGAATTGAACATAGGACATGTAATACATTCTAAACCTATTCTTTTAATAGTTGAATTTAGTTCGTACGAGAGCTCATGAGTAGAACTTACCCTTACAAAACCAACGTGCAAAAGAATTAAGAGTTTAACATTAGTAGTTGTCTAATATGCGACTATTAGAGTTTAACATTAGTAGCATATGATTGTCTAACATTATATATATAGGGGCCTTCTCCAATGCGAACTCTAAGATGCGGATTGGTTGCGAACTTTTGTTTTTAACCATTGGATGGCTTGTGTGGCTTTATTTTCTTTCTTTTCGTTCTTTATCCAACGGTGAAAAACAAAAGTTCGCAACCAATCCGCATCTTAGAATTCGCATTGGAGAAGCCTCCTATATATATATATATATATATATATATCATCGCTACCATTATCTCATTGTCTTTTGAAAAGTTGATGGATTTGGGTACTTCGCTTTTGACCCTCGTTCTTTCTTAGTCGTCCTTGAAAATCATTAATACTGGGTAAGATTTTTCTGGGCCGTGATTTACTTGTTCAGAAGATAGACTTTGGGAACACAACTCTCTCTCTCTCTCTCTCTCTCTCTCTCTCTGTGTGACAAACACACACACACACACAAATACATCATATTTTAATAATGACTTGTTACAGCTGGCTGTTTCATGATCAAATTGACTTTGCTTGCACCCAACCAGGCACCATCATAATATCATAGGACCAATATCCCCCACCAATATCTTGCAGTTGGGTTGGGGGTACCCACATAAAGTTTTTCCAATGAAATGCCAAGCATATACTTCACTGAACTTTAAATTCATGATCATGCAACTTTTTCTTTGGTCACAAGAGAATTATGCTATAATATGACTAAAGCAGGAAACATGATGAGTCATGCAAATCAGTGCTTTTCATATCATTAGCGCTTAGTTTTCATTGAATTATGTTATAATATGACTAAAGGAGAAAACATGATGAATCAAGAAGATACGCTGATCGGTACCATTCATATATATCATTAGAATAATTGCATTATTCACATTCTCAGTTTTTCATCTTTAATTAATTAATTATGTTTAAAATTCTAAAACACTCACAAAAAAGTGCAAAATGGCAATTAAGAAAGTGAATATACGATTAAACGCTTGACTATTCAAGTCATATGAAGAAATTTATTCAACCTAATGATAAAACGCAAATATGGAATCTCATGAGTACAAAACATTCAGATTTATCTAATACATATGGTGTGCGGGTGATTATACATATCCTATATTAAGTTGTTCATTGGATGACAACCAAAATGGACAATGTAATCTTGGACCCCATGAATATTAAGAATAATGTCAACTATATGTCTCTTCTGTACGCCAAATACAAGAGGATGCAAGAGTTGTGAACACATATATCAATATAAATTAATGTCTGCCAATGAGTGCATTTGTTATAATCAAGCTTCCACTAGCAGTACTGTTAAACCTGTTCTCTTCTAAAACCCACTACTCCACTGAGCTCATATCAGATGCTATCACTATCTGCACCAAGAGCTCGCCTTACACCTCTCAATTCACCATTTGCCTCCATTAATTGCATTTCTGAAGTAGCAATCGACCCATGTGCCATGGTCCAACATGTTGTTATATGTTTAGATTTTCCCTAATACCATGTTTAGGTTTTGACAAAAGCTCATCACCTAATATAGAGAGAAATATATACACAGTCCTCTTCTATTGAGGGATCCCTCAAATAATTTTATTTGAAGGACACCCTTTTAATATATATATATACCGCAAAATATATCACGCATATAATAATTAAGGGAGAATAAAATTTAATGTTTGGGCTCCAAACTACTGCTGGAAGTGTAAAAGGATGCCACTGTGTCTTGGAAATGCTAGGCCCATGTATGAACATGATGATGCTTGTCGGATTATATATTTCATCCCTGTTTGAGCTAGTAAAACTAATCCTCTCTGTGTCCAGTGATGATAAAGAAAATGCGATGACCAAATTAATGCGATGTCAACTGGAAACCTATTTCAATATTGGCAAGAGAAATACTATTAAATTGAAGTTTGTTCTTAATTTTAATTAATCATATACTTTCACGATACACTTATTTTTCGGTTACCAAATTGTTATTATTATTATATATTATTATGTATATGTGTGTGTCTTGTGAGCGAGAGCTGGTCCGGGGCAAAAGCTACAATAGGGCCCCTTTGTGTGCACTCATAGCTTTCATATGAACAGAGAAGTACATTTTTTTTATACCTAATTTATTAAACTGGTAACATGTATACGTTAAGAGTGTCTCCAAGGGTGTACGCAAATGAAGTAGACAAATATATATATATATGTACTTTAAAAACCTATAAGGCATATTGTTGCCTACTATAAGGCATAGGGTTGGGATGGGTAGAAGAGAGAAGAAATGGCAAGTAGGCACATATGCACATCAACAGTAGGTTGCAGATCAGGGGCTAGGAGCTAGGGGGAGACACAAGCTAGCAAATAATGAGTTGGAAGACAATGTATGCATATATACAAGGGAAACTGTAGAGTAATGTACAAGTTGAAGTGAGTTTTTGTTTTGTGCATATTAAAATTTTGGGAACACACCCATATGGTGTCGCGAGAGAATGACAAAGATCCTCTCTAAACACTTGCCCAACTTGGTCTCCCCTCCACCTAATCAGCTAACCTCCTAACCCTAAAATTCTCCCATTGATCCTACAAATCCAATACAAAAATCTTTCATTTCAACCCCATGATGTCATTTAGCCTTCAATAAGTCCTTGTTCCCAATACTCATCCAAAACCACTCATGTGGTAATGTCGACTCTCTCATATTCTTTTACTAATATTAATATGCGTATGTCACCAACCCTAATTTCAACAAATGGGTTTCCTTCTCTTTGTGCCCTTGATTATAAAAGAGCACAAAACATCATCTAAGTTGGTGGAAGCATTCATTTCAAGCTGTTTCTTGTATGACCCTGAATTTCTTGATTCTAATTTAAAATGGCTGTGGATGTCTATGAATCCAAGTGTACAAGGCTAGTCGGTAGATATGTTTGTGATATCAGTCAGTCCCTTAAGAGAGAGAGAGAGAGAGAGAGAGAGGGTAGCTAGTGGGTAGATTCTTAATGAAGATATGGTATCATGTATATATTCTTGGAAAAAGGTTTCGCGGCAATTAGAGGGATTTATATTTGGACACCCATCTTATTCCTATTCTCGGCAGCTATGCTTATTGCTTGAAATGTTTCAAAATTTTGGTTCTCTTTGGATGTCCTCCGATAATTGGTCATTGATGAATTAATTCTTTAAACACGACTAGATGGCATGACTTAGATATGTTTTCTTGCAAATCCTACATTTGCATATTCTCTTCGCTTCAATCTAAATGCAGTTTCAACAAGGTCTAGGGGGGAATGTGTAAATGATCATCCATCAATTTTAATAATTCAACACTTGATGTTAACGTAGAATTTCAAGTCATGCCTGGCTAAATTGAGACAGAGTTGACCCAAACTGCAAGAAGTTATTCCAAGCTGAATCTGACCAATGGATGCTCAGAGTGCGTCTTGACAACCAAGCTAGGTACAAAACTTTAGGGCCCGTTTGGTCGTGAAGCAGAGAAAAAGTAGTTTAAAAATGCATTTGATAGGCGGTGCTTAATTATACCACATGTTTAATTATTAAATATGAAATTCCAAATGCAAGAGATTTATGGCTTAAGTTATATTACAAGAATTCCCGTCTGCCACTTAAAATGTTGTGATCGATTCTCTCCTTCAATATTCTTTGTTAAAAAAAAATGTTTTAATTAAAGTCGTAATGTTATATAATTGTGTCACATGGTGTTATCATTAAACAGAATAATTTTTCTTGTGATTAACCAATCTAGAATACCCGTTCCGTCAGTTCTAAATCTTTGATATCTAGTGACAAGTTGGATTTTTTTTTTTGGTCTGAACCACGAGGTAGTTCTGGATGGACCCCAACTATGGCTGGCATCTTTAAGCCTTAACCACAACCCAGACTAATCCCCGCTCACACCGGGTCGGCCCGGAAGGAGTAAAGTGCTGGCCAAAGTGGTGACTTCATACGAGAGCAGGGATCGAATCTCTGACCTCTCTTAAGGAATGAGAGTGGCGAACCATTCACACTAACCACCTTGGTTTGACAAGTTGGATTTTTGACTAATGGTAATATTAATTAATGCAAGATATTCAGGGTTTGGAAACATAAAGTAAAAAAGATGGGATCGCCAAATCGGGTAAGAACCAGAAAATTAATTAGAAATGTACGTACATGTTTTATATGTGGTAGGAGAAATGTAGTGGCATGTTGGGTTGGAGGACATGATGGCGAAGCAGAACCCGACATGTAACTTGTCTGTACTGCTGTCTATAATTGATGGGGTAGCTGGCTGCTGGCGTATATTATGTCTTTGACCATGATTTTAGGCTTTGACTCATTTTCACACTTTAATGCAGCATCCATGCGATGATCTCCATGCAAACACTTATTATATGTCTTTTGGGAAAAGCAAAAGCTATTTCCTTCATCTATGTCTCGTCTTAACCTCATAAACAATTTCTTCATAGAGAAGTTGGATTGCACTGCCCCCAAATATACAACAGGAGATCCACAAAACAAGTGACTGAGTTGTTAGTTTGTGGAAATAATTAAATTAAACCAATCTCTCACCCAAATGTTATTTTACTGTTTTACTAACCACACAGTTAAAATTTTAGAGTTTTCTGTACAAAGATGTTGTATTGAATAGATTTGCATATCTAGGAGATCAAGCAAACCTCACACAAAACTAGAGAGAAGAGTTGGTGAAAATAGGAATTAAAGATAGTGGTGTACATCCTTATGGGTCCTCCGTAAAACCGACGTTGTTGCTGCGCCTCAACCTTTTTTGCTGCAACTCATCTTCATTCCGCTTTTTAATTAGCTCCTTTATATTATTTACTAAATTCTCATTTGTTAAAAGTTGACACGAGTGGCACCTATTAAATGTCAGATGCTTCTCTTTTTTCCTCAGCTTTTGGAGCCGTACTACAAGATACATAAACGAAACGGATAGCTTGAATTAAGTATAATCATGAGCGAGAGCATAATCGTTCTCATTCATTCCAAAAGCAACTTCAAGATCAAACTTCCATTTTTTGAAGTTTGATTCACTGTGTTTCAATTTGCGAGAAATTGATTGAGGAATGATTCGATGTTGTAAGGATTTGCAAAAAGAAAGTATAAGTACTTTCTAAGAAAACTGATTCTCAATTTGTTAAGAGAAACATTTTTTCAATTTAACTTTAAATCACAAAATTAACAAGTAATATATGCAAGCTTCTTTAATTAAGTATCACACCTTTGTGGCAAGAGATTACTTATTACTTATAAATAGATAACATGATAGATTCTATTTGTTGAAGAAACTTATCAAGTAATTTAGTTATGATGCAATTCTGGTTATTTCTTTAGGATTTGAGTATTTTATGTTTGATTTTGTTATGAAAAATTTGTTGATTATCTGAACAAAAAGCAAGTTCCTATCTAGCACAAAACATAACTAGACAAAACACAATCTAAGAGAAAACCATAAATAAATACAAAAAAAATGATGTGAATAGTGTTTTCTGTTGAAGTGAGTCTCCTAATTAATCAAGGAGATTTATTTCCTTGATTAATTAAGGGATTTACTTTCCTATTTTATAGATTTATTTTCTTGGTTAATTAAGGGATTTACTTTCTTATTTTATATAGTTATCAAATCATTGTATAATTAGGAGATATTTTCCTAATTCTTTACTAGATCTAATTCCTTGTAAAGAACTCATGTAAACTCTTATATATACCTCCTTATGGAGAAGAATAAAATGAGAACCTAACATATTCAAACCCAAATATCATATTTTAGCATGGTATCAGAGCCAATGTTCTTAAGCCGTGTTCACAGGGTTTCTGTGTCCTTTAGCTGTGTTCACAGGGTTTCTGTGTCCTTAGCCGTGTTCACAGGGTTTCTGTGTCCTTTAGCCGTGTTCACAGGGTTTCTGTGTTCTTAGCCGTGTTCACATGGTTTCTGTGTTCTTTACATTCCTTATATCGTATTCCTTGTACCCAAAATCACATTCCTCATATCGTATTCCTCGTATGCAAAATCACATTCCTCATATCGTATTCCACGTATCGTATCGAATTTTCTTGAACCACAAACCCAAATCCAAATCCTTCAAATCTAAAGTCCTCAAATGCCTTATCTCAAATTTCTCATATTCAAATCCAAATTCCTCAAATCAAATTCATACATCAAATTCCTCAAATCAAATTCCTCAAATCAAAATCCCTCACATTCTCATATCACTTTTTACTTCTCTTATTGCAGACTCAAAACGACCGGTCGCCCGAAGCAAGCGACCAGACGCCCGAAGCAAGCGACCAGACGCTAGAAGCAAACGACCGATCGCCAGAGACTCTACCTGAATTGCATGGATTATCGACTTGGGTGCTACAAATTTCATGACTCACTTACCAAGTTGGGCATTTGTGACGTATATGCACCAACTTGAGGAGGAGTGTTGAAGTGAGTCTCCTAATTAATCAAGGAGATTTATTTCCTTGATTAATTAAGGGATTTACTTTCCTATTTTATAGATTTATTTCCTTGGTTAATTAAGGGATTTACTTTCCTATTTTATATAGTTATCAAATCATTGTATAATTATGAGATATTTTCCTAATTCTTTACTAGATCTAATTCCTTGTAAAGAACTCATGTAAACTCTTATATATACCTCCTTATGGAGAAGAATAAAATGAGAACCTAACATATTCAAACCCAAATATCATATTTTAGCATTTTCGGTATCTAGTTTTGACTAATTATACCTTTCTGAATAGGGAATGGTGTAACTAACAAAATCACTATTATGCTGTGACATAAGGCCAGTTTTAGGGTTTTAAGGTCGTTTATTAGGTCAAAAACAGGTTTAAAGTTTTGAAGATATGAAAAAACCAATTTAAACATGCTTTTAACATATTCCTTAACATTCATAGTGTTTAGAAAACATGTTTAAACTATCATCAAACTTTAAACATAACTAAAAATAGTCATGGCATCAACGGATAAAGAAAACGCAATAGGCATGCTTGAAACGATCTCAATGTGTGTAAGTAACCATGTGCTCTGATACGAACTGTTAGATTCTATATGTGTCCATGATCTTTCACACGAAAAACTGAAATACATATAAACATACTTGACACCATCTTTCTGGAATACACGACCTCTCAACTCATTCAACGACATTGGCAACACAAGCAAAGATATGAACGGCTTAAGGCTTCTCCTCTCTCTCAAAAACTATTTCTGCTATCTCTTTATAATGAGATTAGGGTTAGAGAACGTGTTTGGTGAGAGTAGGGCCTTAAGCTTATATAGGGCTAGGTCAAGTTGTCTTTACTCATCACCAAGGGCCGACTTGACTAACACTCTAGGCCCATCAAGGAACGGTTCACACAAAAGAAAATAAATAGAACCCCTTTAATTGGAGTAATTTTTGGGTGTTCCCGGTACACTACGTGGCTGGTGTACCATTCAATAGACGGAAGACATGTGGAATATTTCCAATACAGTCTGCTACATGTCATAAAAAGAAATGCAGTAAGTTGGATAATAATTCCATATGTTCTATGTTTATTGGATGGTACATCAGACACGTGGTGTACCTGGAACATTTAAAAATTTCTCCTTTAATTGGCTTCAAAACTTGCCTTAATTCACAAGGTTTTAGGCCTCAAAGTATAACCTAATTTAAACTCTTATCAAACCTCAATAAGTCAATAACTCATCAAAATATAACCTAATATCTAGTGCACCGATCTAAATAGGAATATAACATAACATTCTTTACTCAAAAGTTTTCTGAGAAATCAAACTAAGAAAGTTATCCCAAAAAAATTCAAGTAGCCCTACGGCGAGGTAACATAGTGTCGAGAAATGTTCATTCCTAGAGGTTTGGTTTGGGAGTAAGTACCCCTTCATCGCGCACTATTTTACGAGGGAGGGAGGTTACTAGGAGGTTTAAAATGAGTCCAATATAAACAAATGAGACCTATTGAGACTCCTTTCAAAATCAATTATCAAAAGTCCATATGGACAACTCTTCACTTCATATCCTCACAAGAATTATTGGTTAACTTATCACTCTTCGGCAGTTCCGAAGTGTCGATGCTAATAATGAGCCACCATATAGAAGTGATGACGCATGGTATATCATACCACATGACCCCAAAACCCCAATATAGTAATGAAAGATAAAATATCTCTCAACAGGTGGATCTGGGAGGTATATATGAGCTCAATGTGGCATTAAAGAAAGAGAAGGAAGCCCATAGCATCTCCATCGGCCGTATATATGTATGACTAGATATAATAGCTACAAGGGGAATGGAGCCATGCACAGACACAACAGTCTCCAATGAAGCCTAACTTCAGTGATCTCTCTCTCTCTCTCTCTCTCTCTCCTCATTATATAATGAAGAGGTTGAGGGCCTGCAAGAACTAGGATTCCCTTGACATCGGATCTGGATGCTATCTTCAATTGCCTCCTCACCCATCTCTCTCCCGGCTCCCCACTCTATTATTAATTATATATACATTCATTTTATCTATTGAAGATAAGATAAGACCTAGATGATTCAATTTTACAATATCAATAACTAGAGTACTCGAGAGCTGAGCAGCATAGCTCTTTGTATATATATATATTTTTTGGAAGCAAATGGGAAAGCACTGCATAAGGTGATAAATGAAGATTTGGCTGGACCAACCACAAAAGGTGTAAACAGCTTATTTGTTGCTTGAATTCTTATCATGTTCATTGGGCAACCCTATTTGGTGAACTTATTGTTTGTATATGTTTGGACCAAGAACATTTGTGTATTTGATACAATTATTATTAATATCCAAACCTTAAAAGTTAGTATATTGAATCAATAGTTTGCATGAGTTATAATATAAGTGGATTTAATTAAAATATCATGTTGGAATGCATTTACTTAAAAAAAAAAATTATAATAAATTTATGTAATCTCAATCATCTTGTGTATTGTATCTTTTTGAATCACTCACTAGTGCGAGTTTATAATAAATTTATGTAATCTCAATCATCTCGTGTATTTTATCTTTTTAAATCACCCACCAGTGTGAGTCTAACTTATCTTGAATCTCACTTCTATTACAGTGATGATACAAGATTATTGATAAGTTGAAATGGTACAAAATAGTTATTATTTTGTAAGCTGGAAATTATGGTTTGAACCAATGCCACGCCTTCATTTTTGGAGGCATAGAGTAAAGAAAATACTTGCCTCCTTCCATGGAAGCAGGAACTCCTACTTTCTTGTCAATCACAATTTGATATGTGTGTAGAGATTTTTCTTTTTGTGGTTTTCATGAATTATTTTTGCATATGTGTCAAACTATGATTTGCATAAAGTAGAAATGCCTCCTTCCAGGGAAGAAGGGAAGTAGTGTCCTAGAGTAAAAAGCCATAAATAAAGGGGCCATTTGTACACGCTCATAGTTTCCACGTGAAAAATAAAAAGAAGTGCAAATTTTTTTTTTTCTTCAAAATGTGTATATAACATTTATACTTATCTACAATTTTTAATTTTTATTTTCATTATAAGTGAAAAATTTTGGGACCGTAGACGATCGCCTTGCATGCCATGCTCAAAGACGGACCTAGTTTTGAACGGCCAACAGAGAGAGGGAGGGGGTTTGCGCACCATGGAAATTGATTGGACCACACATAAATGATCACTGTGTGTGAGCAGCAGCAATGTGGTTACTTACTTTGTCTCACTCTACAGTGAACACAGTAGGGTTTATTTCCCATTTCCAGCATTTCAACCACCGCATCTTGGGGGATCTTTTTAGTTTCAACCCATGCATGAACACAAGAATATATAATCAATACTTTTGGTGCTTGAGTTGAAAACATATTTATTCAAAAGAAAACAAAATAAATTTAATTCGATAAAAAAGAATTGGAACAAATAAATAAAGAACAACCCACTTGCCTGTTGCTATCATAGGGCCGGGGTTCCCTTCTCAACTGGTCCTACCTAAAGATGCCTTTGAAGATTATATTATTCAGTGTACTTAAGTCCTTTGGGGCTTTGGTCAATCCAAATGTAAAGATGGAAACCACTTGAGCAAGCACAAAGAGAAAAGACACCAAAAACAAAAAAAAACGAAGGGGCAAGAGTAGTTTTCTGTTCATTAACACCACAAATGCAGAAAAACTGATGGAAATAATGAGAGATAAAGACAGCAATAGGCCCCATTTGCCTTCGGCGAAGGTGACCTTAAATAGTCGTAGTGCATGCACCATTACCATAAAGATTTGTTAAAAGCAATTATCTTTAGTAATAAGATGGAGATTAAGGCTGGCATGTCCCTAATAATGAGATGACGTTGTGGAGTGATCCAAATGAGAGATGACGCTGTATTAACTTACTTACTGATTGATTGATTAGTGTTTAATCACTCATATTCCGTTACGTATGAATTCTTGAATTTTGAAGTGTCGTATATGATATTATCAAAACTTACTACAACAATACGTTTAAACTATATGTAACTTATGAATTGGTTATGTATCAACTAAAAAGAACATAAAAGCAAAAAATTATTTCGAGAGGGAAAAAAAAAAGCAATTAAATTGTAAAAAATTTATAAATTTAGTGTAAGAAAATGAGGGGCCACCTTGGCACGTGCCCCGGGGCCCAACCATGGTGACTTCTCCCTTGATCCCAAAATTTGTTTTGTTGAACTTGAACCCTAAATATCTAAAAAAATCTAACAATATATTTAAGAGAGAGAGGGGGGGTCCTAAAGATTATAAATATACTGTACTTTTGGGTGTGGCTTTGGTCAAACCAAGTGTAAAGATTGAAAGCGCTTTAGAGAGAGAGAGAGAGAGAGAGAGAGAAACGGGAAGACATAAATTTGTATGGGGCCAATAGTAGTTTTCTGTTCATTAAAACCCACAGAGAAAGTGATGGAGGAAATGAGATGGAGAAAGCCTATGTCCCATTTGGCTTCAGCTATGTCCTGAAGTCTTATTTATAGTATTATTATATGCAACTACAGAGAGAGAGAAAGAGAGAGAGAGAGAGAGAGATTTGGGGGGTGGGGGCGGTGCGGAGAGATGATTTTGGGCCCATGAATTGATAATGGAAGTAGCCTTCATCCTCTCTGGACGATCTCTTGCTTCAAGCTTCAAATCGCTGCATGAATTTGCGAGTAAAGAATGATTTGAATAATTTGAACCCAAAAGTCTCAATCCAAACTGTTGAATCATTAATTAAGGTTATGTTAAGATAAGATAAGCTTGTTAAGAATCTGGATGGTTCTTAATACCATTATATATCTTAACCAACTAGGTCTTTGCTCTAGTGATATTTGTCGCAACGTAGTTAGAAGAAGGTTTCCAGTTCAACTTACATGAATGGTAATTAAGAATGATATATATATATTTGTGATGAGTTTGATACGTACTTGTTGTTAGCCTCAATGCCTCAATGACTCATTGTGGTGGTGTAGATTTGTTTTGAGTGTATTGACTTGTTGTGAAAGTCTGTAGATATGTTATTGTTTATCAAAAGGAAAAACCCAAATATCCTTTATATATGTATGTGGTTTGCATGGAAATATATATATAAATGTTTTTCTTAACACTTCAATCACTTTTTGGGGTCATTTGATACGACAGATTGTCATGAACTGAACTAAATTTTGGGACTATCTTGGATTTGACTAAGCTAGATTAAGTACCAATCTACGTTTGGTGCTGCGTCAGACTAAGAAGTTGGATTGTAAAAATAGTGAAGTCCTATGTTTGGTGTTATGTCGGACTAAAAAATAAATATTGTAATATTTAAATTTAATTAAGGATTCTGATATTTTTTAAAGGCTTTCTAATATCTTCTTTAGAATAATAATATGAAAGCTATTTTCAAGTGTATTTTTGCTAATTTATGTTCTTAAAAAATAATTAAAAAATAATAAAATTCTATTAAAAAAAGCTAGATAATAACATCATAATAGGTATAAACAATTAATAAATAAAATTTAAGCTAAAATAATTAATTAACTATAAACTAATAAAATATTTAAGAAAACCACAAATATCTTCTCTTCTTCCTCTCCCCGTCACCTCACCACCCACAATCCTCCTCAACCCCATTTGCCTACCTCCCCAAACCACACAGCTCAGGCCGAGCTTTCCATCAACACAACCATGCCTCTTCTCCTCCCTATCACTCCACTTTGCCTGAATTAAGGCCATCAGATTCTGACCCACATCAACAAAACGAACAAGATGGGGATGATTAGGATGATGATGGGTCCTATTGGATTGCTCACAGTTGGATGAGGCGATGAAAGAGGGAAACGCAACAGCCTATTAATTAGGGAAGAAACATTTCCAAAGGTGGCATACCCACCATTAATCTTCTTCTATTCTCAAGAATCCAAAATCTTCATCCCTTCATTTTTTCCCCCAAAATGTCACTCTCTGGTTTTTAATTTTTTCAAATGGAATTATTGGCTTTGTGGGAATTGGTTGTGCAAGGGATGTTGTGGTTGTGAAATGGAGGTGGAGACGTCAAGTTTCTGGGTTATGAAGTGGGTTGGGTGGTGATGGGTGTTTAATTGGGTATGGTTTTTGGTGTTGATACGGTTTACTGAAAATGAAAATCCAGAAAATCTAGTTCTAGGTGAAGAAGAAGAAGAAGAGATTGGTGTAGGTTGGACTTGCATGTTCTATTTAGCGAGTTCGTTATTTTGCGAACCACTTTTCAACTTCGCTATATTAGAGGAGCAAGTGAAGGGTTTTGATCATTATTAGACTATATAATCTCATTTAAGTTAATCCCCTCTCTTATCAAACATGGTTTCCCAGTGTTATTTAAGTCAGTCTAGTCCAGTGAGGGGTACCAAACACAGCCTTTTAAGTGTAATTTTAATTAAAGATGATGCCTTGAATGAGTTTAAGGTATAACTTTGATGAGGTAGAGTCAATGCCTATGACGACAAACGGGAGATGCTAAACTTCCGTTACCAATAAACCTTCTTAGTCAAAATTTCTGAGTTGGGACCAATGATTAGTCGAAAATCAATTCATGAGTGAAATTGATTGATTGGCCTTTTACGTTAGATATATTCACAAAGAATTCTTCATATAATTTATTTATTATAAAAATATAAACCTCTAAGCATAACCTTTATTTTTTTTCTCATATATATGTATAGAGTACGGGACTTGTAGCTTAATTGATTCATAATAATTCTCTTCTTGATGTTAAAAGAGGTAATATATTCAAATTATGCAGGTTCATCCAAAAACTAAAGTAAAACATACTGAGTTTTTTACATGCATGTCAAGGAGCTTGTAGCTGAAGCAGTTAAGAATATTTACCTTTATATTCAATGTTCTAGATTTGATTCCCCATCTCTCAATATCCCTTGTATAAAAAAATATATAAAATGTTTTTTTATATACGTGCGCAGAAATCCACCAATTTTCTCCATGCTAAATTTGGTCTAACCGATTTTGTTATACGTGCAATGCAGGGATAAGCATGAAGGATATACTGTGAACTTCCTTAAAATAGACTGATCGAATTGCAAACTTATTGGCTGTGACCTCATCGACGTCATCTACTTCACAACTCGCAAGCAGCCTTTTCTTTTCTTTTTTATTTTTGAGTTCAAATTAGAAAAATTCACAATGCGATATAAGAATATGAAAAGATTTAGAAGCATGCATCTTCAATTGTGGCAACTGATGAAGTTAGACATTGAAACCACTTGTGAAGCTCTAGCCCCTTTTGTTCTTTCGTAATTTTTTTTTGTATTGATAATTTTTGTTCATTGCTAAAATTATGTCATTTTAAGCCATAATTTAAATTTGTGTCCTATAATATAAATCTTCAACGTCATATACACAATATTAACATTTTTTTTCAATTAAAATGACCGTATACCTTTTATTTTCGATAATCTAATTAAATACGAGACGTAAACTTCTGAATTCTTAAAATTTCAAATAAATCATATTGAAACTAAAAAATGTACAAAAATGTTGAAATTTTTTGATTTTCCTATTCCTAATTCCATAATACTTGGGACATCTATAGATTCGAATTATTGTAAATATTAACTCAAAATTTATAACCAAGTAAAATGTCCACAAGCCAAGTAAAATGTCCTTTATAACCTAAAATCAAAGGAAACAAACACCGGTGTGGTGTTTGCCAAATAGTCTTCGATGTCTAAATTAGACTTATGGTGTGTTTATTAATTAGAAATTAGAATTCTCACCTGGAATTGAATTCTTCCTATGCAGGGTTCCTACGTTTACTTCATATCAATGAATTAAAAAGTAAGTGAGGTTCACACAAAATTAGGAATTGAATTTCTGATTTTGAAGGAATTCAATTCTTGGGTGGGAGGTGGTATTCTAATTTATGGAGAACTAACCCATTAGGAGTTAATCTTTTTTACCCATTTCCTCACACAATTTTAAAATTTTAAAATTTGCCATCTACTTTAACCCAATAACGAGGACATTTTAGTAATTATCACCACTCCCACCCTAATTCCATATGATTTAGTAAACAACTTCAATAGGAATCCGGAATCTAATTCTCCTCAATCCAACTCCTCCTTATTTCAATTCATCCTCTATTCAATTCCTCATAATCTAATTACGAATTAGTAAATATGCCATTAGTGAAATAAGTACCTCAAGTAGGTAATACCATTTACATTGTTTACAGAGAATTACCATTTGATGGGCCTATTTTTTACCTCTTTGTAGTTTGCAGGCCCAATGCGTGACATGGTTTCTTGTTTGTCCAGCACAGATGGCCTCTTTGGTTGGAGCGTTCAAACGAAATGGCCTGCACTTAACTTACGTACACCTGTAATTATCTCATTGGATGTGAAGTTTGTTTTCCCACACTCTACTCAATTGATAAGAAATAAAGAAAAAATAAAAAGTAACATTCAGCTTTATATTAAATATATCATACTGTACATTTCGTAATTGATTTGATGTGTTTTATAATCTTGAGTACAAGTACTTTTATACACTCAATCGTAATTGATTTTGCATGCAAAGAGAATAATTTAACGTCTCAATCTTGATTTTGTGTTAACTACAAAATAAGGAAGTTGATTGACATCATATCATATCTTAAGTGGAACATTATTATTAATGCATGATCTAAACTAATAGTCTTAGAATACAACAATGTCATAATCATATTTCAAGTTATCCTCGTCATCGTGACACAACTCGACACTCACAAACAATTAGTGGGCAAATTTATTAAAAGTGAGATTATAACTACAATTTGCATGCAGACGAGTGGAAAAATGGTTTTTAACTTGTAGATAAGTGGTTTCAGTTTAGAAATCTCATTACACATATTTTTTGGTCGAAAGACTCATGATACTCTGATAATACGTGTAAGTAAGAAATCCATCCCGCTTGTAGTTTAAACTCTCGTTTTTATTTTTAAAAAACATAATAAGTATAACAATTTGCATGCAGTCGTCGTCATCATGCAGAATTAGCAAAAGCAGCAAAACCCCGTTCCGTCCGAGCCACCGTTCTCCGTTTTGGTCAGGACACGACCACGTGGCGGTCATGTCAAACATGGCCCACAACCCACGGCCTCTGCTCATGTGGATACATTCGATGGCTCTCTGCCCCATTTGCTTCATCCCTCTCCGCCTCCATCTCTCTCTCTCTCTCTCTCCTCTATCATCATCATCTTAAATCTCTCTTTCTCTCTCTAATAATTCCGGCTGTTTCTTATTTCTTTGTCAGATTCCGGCCAAACCCTTTATTTCTCTTTATATATACCTAACCCCCCTGCCCTTCATTTTTAGGACCCTCTCTCTCTCTCTCTCGCAGAGTCTCTCACACACACACTCCAACGGCTCCAATACCATCATCTACCAGCTCCCATTATACCCATTTACCAAATTTGCATAATTCAAAGTACTTTATGATCAAATCGCAGTACGTACTTTGCTTACAACGTGTTGCGCATGAGCCCTAATCCCTAACCAATCTCACCACATTTTCGAAAACTAATCACTACCCACTATTCTTCACACCCGGCAAAATTCATTTCCCCTTCCAATTTCTGTGTTCGTCTCTCTAAAATTTCCAATTTTTCGACGGTGGGTGGCCAAAATCTACTTGTGTGTTTTTGTCTGTGTCATGAACAGAGCGTTGCCCGAGATGCTGAACTGTATGAACGCCCCGGGCACCTTCCTCGCCGGGAACTGTACGGACATGACTGTGCTCGAGCGGCAGAGGGCTCGGATGAAGTGGCACCAGCACGAGCATAATGATCCAATTCAGCTGCATCAGCAGCAGCAAGGGTACAATTTTAGCGGGAACGAGCTTAGCGGAGTATTCTCTGTTCCGATTCGGGCTGGTCAGGCTCAGGCTCAGGGCTTCATGGGTTTGGTGTGCGGTGAGTCGGAGGTGAAACCCGACCCGTGTTCAGAAAACAGATGGGCTGAATTGGGTTATGGGTCTTGTGGGTTGGTCGTGAACAATAATGGCGCAGCAGGGTTTGAGGAGATGATTAATGGTCACAATAATAATAGTAATATTTCCAGGACTTTTAGCTGCCCACCTACTGTGGCCGCTGAGAAAAAGTCCAACGACGCCGTTTTGTCTCAGAAGATTAACTCGCCGGCCGGGAAGGAAAGCTTTAAGAAGAGGAAGGCTGATAAAGTGCAGAGCAGTAAGGTGTGCCTCTATATGCTCTTTTTTCTAAATTTTTCTTTTTAATTTTTTTTAAAAAGGAAAAATTATATTGGTCTCTGTAGTTTTGACTCTGTTTCATCTTTGGTGTTATGATTTACTTTCTATTCAACATGAAGAATATAAATTTTTTGTTTCTTGACTTCTCTGTTTGTCTGCCTTAATTTGTTTCTTGACTTCTCTGTTTCTCTGTTTGTGTTTAAATTGAAAAGTTTTTGGGGTTTTAACTTTTTGGCAGTTTCGAGAAATTGGCTGATGCATATATTCTGTTTTTGGGATTTCTAGGCTGTAGCTGCAGAAGATGATAGCACAGAGAAAAGAATGAAAGGGTGTGCAGAGGAGGGAGACTCCAAGATCACAGAGCAAACCAGCACCAAGAACAACACAAACAACGACAGAGAATCTTCTGGTGATACCTCAAAAGACAATTCAAAAGCTTCTGAGGTTCAAAAGCCTGATTACATTCATGTCCGGGCACGGCGAGGTCAGGCCACTGATAGCCACAGCTTGGCTGAGAGGGTGAGTAGGACTAGTGGGGTTTCAGATTTATATAAATCTTTTTCTCTTCATTTGCAGATCCTTTTGTTCGATTGTTTATGCCAATGTTTGATTGTGATCATTCAGGTGAGGAGGGAAAAAATCAGTGAAAGAATGAAGTATCTGCAAGATTTAGTACCAGGGTGCAACAAGATCACTGGCAAGGCTGGCATGCTCGACGAAATCATCAATTATGTTCAATCTCTTCAACGACAAGTAGAGGTGACATAACATTTGATCTTTTCCCATGATTGAGTTCAAATACTTTGAAATCTTTTTGCTGTTCTGTATTATTAAACGGATCCTCTTCATAATTAACAGTTCCTGTCTATGAAACTAGCTGCTGTTAATCCGCGGCTTGACTTCAACATAGACGATTTGTTTGCGAAAGAGGTCAGGAAACTTTAACGTACTATAAGATCAATAAGTTTTCAAAGACTTTGAGTTTGTTATTGATTTACTTGTCAAAAAGTATTGGCAAAGGGAACAAGATTGCTTGAATGGCTTATCACAAAAGTGTTTCTAGCAAAATTTTTGTTCCTTTGCTTGAGAAATAAAGAAAGACTTTGATTGTTCGAAACTTCTGTTACTTATAACTCTTCATTTTGCCTCAAAATCAACAGATGTTTCCTGCGTGCGCGGCCAATTTTCAGACGATTGGGATGTCATCAGACATGACCAATTCTGCATATGTGCAGTTTAATCCAGCACAGCAAATGGTTTCATCTTGTGGCTTGGATATGGGGATAAATTCCTCCGATTTGGCACTTCGAAGAACCATCAGTGCTCCTGTATCGATCCCCGAAACGTTTCTCGACACATCCTGCTTCACTGTAATGCCTCCACACTCATGTATACATCTATTTTAGACACTATAAATTTAGCAATGTTTTGACGGAAGATCTTATATGCCCCCTGCAGCAAGCCCCTCCTACTGCAATTTGGGATGCTGATTTACAAAACCTTTTCAATGTGGAATTCCATCAAGGAAGAACAACAACCTTTCAATCGCAACCATTTACAGGTAGATAGAACTAATCTTTCTTCCTACATTCCCATACCATTCCCCATGACTCCATGTTTGTTTGATAAAGAATCATTAGGTTTAGGCTACCTCTGAATCTGATAGAGACCACACAGACCCCACAATATGTCTAATGATTTTGCTCAGGAATTTAGTATGTCCTTTCTAATAGGACTAAATTAAAGTTTTCTAAATGAATGGTTATCTCCTTATCCCACCTAAATCAAGGAGAGATTTCCTTGTTTCTTTATATGATTACGATCTAAATGAATGGTTAAAGGTGTGGTGCAATTTTGAGTCTGTAAACCACATAATAGCTATCTTCTGTCAGTAATGGTAATGGTGTATATCCATTATGTGAAGTCTTACTCAGGATGAAGTGGTCCCCATTTTAGAAAGTTTAGGCTGCAATTCACTCAAACCAATAATGATGATGCTTTTGATTGTTCAATCATATTTTTTCTGTTGTATTTGGAGACGGTAAAAAAAGAAAAAAAAAAAAAGTTACTGCTAAAGTTGACTCTAAGATTCCTCCTATCAATTTTTTTGCAGGGTCTATTGAAGCTAGCAATTTAAAGATGGAGATGTGAATCAAACATCATTCATTTGATTACTGAAAGAGTTTACTTGATGCCTCTGATCCAGATTATTTTTTCTTATCTAAGTACATAACATATTTATATATATATATGTTTGTATGTATACCTGCACCATAGTATGAATAAAATACGACGACCTTCCATTGTCAACGAATCTTACCATTATCACTATAGCACCAACCTATTAACAAGGGAACCAAATTGGAAGCCCTAAAATAAGGTTGATGGAAAAAAGAAAATGGAACCAAGCATCATGGTTGAAACCAACTTTAAGCCAATAAAGGGTAATTACGGTTCCCTGCAATTTCCACACTACTACAAAAAAAGAGGTCATAGACGACGGATTTTTACCATTGTTGAGATTGACAAAATACCGTCGCCTATGCTACCGAGGTCTATTGTACCCGTTTAAAGACGAGGGTGTTTAACCGTCATCTGCCACAATTCAAGAACCTTTTACAAGATAAATTGTCCCCATCCCAATTTGAAGTGAAAGACAAATCAAGCTGTCATGGGTATGCAGAAATTGCCGTATCATACTTGTAATTGATGGGAGAATGCAAGTTGACCCTCTGATGGATGAAGGTTCAGAGACAAGTTCAAGCAAGCACAACATGAGGGGCAGTGGCCATGAGCCTACCTGTGGACCAACCCAGCTCCCTTTTGAGAAGAAGAAGAATAATAATATTTGTTGATAGAGACCCTGATAATTATGCAGAGAAAGAGTGATGATGAATAGGGCGTGACCAAAATTTAGCAATTTGGCAAAGAAACAGGACAAAATTGCTTATCCATTCCTACCATATTCAATTGGTTAGAGTTGTTTTCATGTGCCTAGTGTAAATAATAAGGCAGCTTCCTCAGAGCCCTTAACATCAAAGTATTCTGAATTATCATTGTCAAAAATCTGAGGGTGAGATGTTACTTGATATTGTAATTAAAAGAAGAAAAAAGTGTTGATGGGTTTTCAAGAATTATAATTTGTTTAAAGTGAGGGAAAGCAACTTTTCACAATTTTTTTTTTTTTTTTTTTCGGGGGTGTGTGTGGAGAATCGAATGTATTTGGAAAAACATTGTGTAGCATTATCCCTTCTCATGTGGCTGATTCAGAAAGCCAGGTTTGGGCATGGAATTAAATGGTTAAAACTTGATTTGATTGAGTTGGGATTATAGAAACGCATTGCAAAATGAGGCCCATACATACATGAACTAAAGTTATGTCCTAAAGGCCCTGAATTAGATTGTCACTTTGTCTATATACCCAATTCAGTTGGGCAATGTAAAATATTCCCACGATGATGAATGGTGATAATTTAGACATTGGTATTCAATCTGAACGCGATAATGAATTCACAGAAACATGAAAGTTGAAACGGCCATTGCCAAAAAAAAAGATGCATGACAAGAAATTCAAGAATCGACCAATGAGAAATAATAGTGAGAAGGGTTGTGGTCAGTGGACCTGGCCGCATCCAGAGAAATAATCTCTTTCATTTTCTTTGCTCCACTTGATGGTGAGAGATGACTGATTTTGCCTCTTCCTTTTCTTGGGTCCACTTCAACTTTGTGTGAAATTTTTCCCTTCCAAGGAATAAAAGCTAAAACCCAAAACCTACAAAGATTCTTTCCGCAGAAATTGGTGCAACTCTAAAAATTTGTTTGGAGGTAGCCAGAGCTCCTAAGTTTGTGTCTTTTTCTTGCTAAAAGAATCCAAAATGGTTACCGGACGACCCTAACAATTTATGGCTAGGTTTTGATGGGTGGCTAAGGATTACAAACTGTGAACCCTGAACAAGTTGGTGGAAGAAATATCTTGCTCAAGGATGAAAATATCAGCCGTTACACTATATCGGCCAATATCGATATTTCTGGGTATCAACACAGGGGTAAGCCTATTTCTTAACTAAATAAATCATTCAATACTCTAACACACATACACACATTGCAAACTCAAAACTACAGGAATATAAGAGGCCATCTTTGAAAGTTTTTTTTATTTGGTTAAGAACGCTTGTTGAGAGTTGAAAGGTCCAAGTGAAAGTTCAGAATATAGAGTCTATAGACTGATAAAGGAGCTATGCATTATGACCAATTCATCCGCATAACCTTACTCACATTGTTCCATCAATTGAGATTAACAAATCAGCAATGAGTCAAAACTTGGGCAAAACTCAAATAATCAGATATCTTAATCAACACCTGCAGCTTAGCATATACTATGAATTTTGAAAATTTCATCCACATAAAGTATTAATGGTAAGACTTGGCCAATTGATTCTCATAACCCCTCCAAGTTCGAATTACTACATACACAAGCTACTAAAGTACTAATAGAAATTGCACAACATTAATCAGGACAGAACTGTTCTATACATACCATGAGTTCCACTAGCTAGATCAACGACTCGTCTCCAGCTTCTGCCAATTCAAGAAACAGATATTACATGTTTCAATTCTCTAAATCCAATGAAGCTCAAGGTTCCAATCATATATACGACGGGAAGTTATACCTTTCCCTGGAACGATTACAACAGGAGCTGATTTACAGTTGTGCATGCAATACTCGCTGACACTTCCCTGTAGTACACTGCAGAAATCCCACAATAAATTTGAGTAAGTGATCTGCGTTTGAGAGAGAGAGAGAGAGAGGAACCTTTGAATGAAATAGTTGAAATAAAGGGGAGGAAATGGAAAGGCCGAGAAAGAGAGAGAGAGACCTTTGAATGAAGCCCCTGCCTCTGGTACCCAGGATAACGGCTGCAGGCTTTACACGCTCTGCTTCCTTGCAAATTACCTTACCTGGATCTCCTTCCACAATTCGTGCAATCGTCCTCACCTATTCCCATAGAGATTGTTCAAAATTTAAACATAAAACGATCCAAGGAAAGTAAATAATCTGAAGTTGGTTATCATGAATTTGTGTGTAATATATTCTACCACACAACTCCCATTCACGAGATTTGAACTAAAGAATTCCTCAAACAAAGGTGGAGACTAAATTCTACTAAAGCAAATGGTCATTGACTATGTTGGGGTTATCCAAAATAATTGCAGTTAATTAAGCTTATGCATCAGAATGACATATTATATACCAAGTGCAGGCAAACCATGGAACTAATTCAATGCTGCAAATGACTGAACAAGGTGCTAAGTTTACTTGATGATCAAAAGTTGTATACATGTGATTTCATGTGCAGGTTATGCCCTAAATTACATCATCCACAACTGATATAAAATTAGACATGGCTAATAATGTTCCAAACACAAGTTAATGCCTCAAGTGCAAACATTAATTATACTCACCATGGCAACTTCAAATGCCTCAATTGCAAGCTTCTGCATCAGGACCTGACTCGCATCGTAAACAATCTCGTTGTTCACACCTAAGTTCGAAAATAAGAAGAGATTTGCTTAGGCTAATTGCTTACACGCTACATGAGAAAATCAAACATGAGCCCCACTGTGAGACTCACATGCATCTACGTTTAGACAAAAACAAACCATAAACTGGGGCACGTCTTACGGGGACCTCACCTCATGGTTGAGTGTGACCCCGAAAAGTGAGTCCCACTCCACGAGGTCCCCATGGGACTTGCCCCACCGAAAGAACTTCTCCTATGAATGACAATAGCATGTGACAAAGATGATACCAAAAAACCCCCACAAAATCTAAACCACTCATATCACAAAATTCTGAATTAAAATTCATAAGGATACTAAAAAAGAAAACAGAAAACACAGAGCAAGATCAAAAAACATGTAAGTGAATGAATGAATGAATTAACTGGAAACCACATGAATAAGATGGATGGTATCAGCAAGCCTGCAAAAGTGAATAAGGGCCCAATCGAAAGCGTGCTTGCTGTTGGGCCCATGATCCACAGCGATGACTATGTCACGGCCACGCCTTCTCTCCACCGTCTCCCTCTCAAGCTCTGGGATCGACGCCAGCTTCACTTCTCTCCAGCTGTAAACTTCTTCGTCTTCCTTCACCACCTCCAATGACATCACAAACTGTATTTCAAATTCAAATTTCAAACAAGAGGAAGACTAATTTTCAGTGATCTGGGTTTCTGAGGATTTTCTGATTGGTGTAGGTTTTGATTGTTTTGGGGGCCTTTGAGGAGTAGGTGGTCGATGAGCCGCGATTTTGGTGCCAGCTGATTGGAGACTATATGTGTGGGTTCCATTTCTTTGCTTTGCGTAGTTGGATTGTGTACGTGCATCTCATTTTCTTTGCTCCTTTTTCTCTTTTGGGTCAAATTTCTTTGCCCGCATTTTTTTTCTTTTTGACTAACTTCCCACTTGCAAACTTGGGATAGGCCATTTGCAAACGTGAGTGAATTCGTTTCCTCACACTCAAGTTTAAATACCGTTTAGTATAAAAATAGATTAATGTAGTGTAGTTTAGATATTATCGCTTATTAGACTCTCCGTATGTGCTTCCGCTCCTGCGAAAGATTTTTTTAAAAATATTTAAAATTTATTTTAGAATTAAAAAAGATATTGGATAGTTGTGTTCTATAAAAATATGATCATTATCTGATTTTTCTTTTAATTTTAATTTTTTTTAATATAAAAAGTATGAATTTACCCTATTATCCTTAATGAATTTGGGTTCGAAAATATTGTAAATACTAGGATGTTAGCTTTCTATCACCCTCGCCCATATGGTTGAACTCCCAAACATGGGTTTAGGTTTGGTGCCAATGAGCAACCCAAAACCTCCATCCAACCCACAGAATTAGCCATGAATATTTTGAGGCTTTGCTCCACTAAGCTTGTCGGCGTTGCTAGAATTGCAAGGATGCACGTTGCACATGTTCTTCATGGTTAGCGATTAGAAGCTCGTATCAGTGAAAGAAGTGAAACCCAATTACATCTTTCTCATAGAAGACTTCCATTAGCATGACAATTGATTAAATTCTAGATTAACTCTTCTTGAAGATTAAATTCTGTTCAATCATCGAAATGCCCTTATGATTTCTGCTTGCCCCAATTGGGTTTCACCCAGAAAAAATAAACACAAGCAAAAAAACGAAAAAAGTAAACTGAAACTTGAAAAAGAACCTCCAAATAAAAAGAAAATGAACACAAAGTATAAAATGAAGGAAAGGGTGCTCAGAAAGATTATGAATGGATGAGATAGTTTCTCCTCATATCAATATCAGATTAACGAGATTATAAATTTCTCATCATCATCGCACCTGCCTTCCCCAACATTAAAACAAAACTATACAAATACAGACAGACGCACACAAACACAGAGATTAGGGTTTGTGGTCACTTGGACAGAGCAGGAGAGGGAGGAAAGGAAGAAGAAGAGGGGTAGGCTGCAGGATTAGGTTTTCCGTATTTATAGCCAAGAGAAAGAGGGAACAATGCCCTTCCATCGGGGCCCAACTACGATTTTTTTGAATCCAGAGGCCCAACAAGGAATTGGAAATATGACCATGCTTTCAATTCTTGATTTCTTTTGGGCCTAATTCACCTGGACTTCTTTTACCAACAAAGGCTGATGGTGATGTTTCAAGCCTCATTTCTCGTTATGGCCCAATGAGACTGTAACGAGGGGTTACAATGAGGCAGTCCTTATATTCATCCGAAATTCGAAGCTCGATCAACCTTAGGGGTGGGCATTCAAATCGGAAAACCGGAAATCCGAGCCAAACGGCACCGACCCAAACCGGAAAAAAACCGAGTTGACAAAAAAAGTCAACAACCGATCAAAAACCGAATCGGACCTATTTGGACTGGTTTTGGTTCCAGTTCTATGTCTTTAAAAATCAGACCGGGCCTAACCAAACTGGTCAAATTAAAATATATATAATTTCAATATTTATTTATATTCAATGCTATATTTTTAATCTCATAACTAATATTTATCCAAATTCAATTTCAAAATATCTCTCTTTTCTAGCTTTAATATTTATTTTTATATGAAATTGAATAATTTGTTAATTTTCAAGTCAAAAAAATAAAATTTCAATTGAAAATTGTATTAAAAAATAATTAAAAATAATAATTTTATAATCTGCTACAAACCAAATCGGACTAGAATTGGTTCAACCCGAATCGAATAGTTTTTGAATTTTTTATTAAAACCAAACCGAACCAAATCGGATAAATAGTACCGGATCGGTTCTAATTTGAGGCAAAAACCGATCCAAACCGAACCTTGCCCACCCCTACAATATATACTTGAAATCTCGACGGTACAAGGGAAGGGAAAATAGTTGTACTTGAACTAGTCTTGATCCATTTGAAGCCAAATTTTCAGACTGATGAGCACACTCACCTTATAGGTTAATCTGTTATTATTTCTAAGGATTGTGCATGCATCACTAGACACAATTGTTTCTTTCTTTTTTCTTTAACTTAATTGTCCTAAATTATTGGCTTAATTAATAGAAATGAATGAGAAATTGATTTATGGTCTATTGTTGCACACATAGTAAACGGCATATATTTTTGGCAATTGAATCTTCATAATCTTCATTTATTTATTTACGCCCTTGCAAAATCTTTGCACGAGATGATGTGTGTAGGGGTCTTTTTATTCCAGCAGCCTGACGAATGGGCTTGAGCTGCTGCAAGAAGAAAACGAACAAAACCTCCTGATGCCTGAGTTCAAGACCCAGACTCTCAAAAGAATTTTTAAAAGACTTGCTGAAGTCTCAAAAAAATACGTTTGGGTTTTTTCACCAACAACCAGAAGAACGTATCAAATTTATTAGTGACTTAGCTTGAGGAGCTTATGGCATGAGAGTTAAGCCTTCACAAGTTTAGCAGTTTGAGAGAGAGAGAGAGATTAAAGCATGAATTTCTTTCAGGAAAGAAGGTTTAGAGTGGAAGAAGGGAAAATTAGGAAGGTTTCTATCTCATAAAGAGAAAGAAATGATGGAAATAAAAGATGGGGTAAATTCCAGTTTGCTTGACAAAGCTTGGTCTTGCTCTGGAATGGTGTGTGTTTGCTGGGTAGAGGGAGCTTTCTTTTCTAAGTGCTTAGGACTCTAATTCTGTCAATCTTCCATTCCCATTTTTCCTTCGCTTATCTCCATTCACTCCTTTTGATGAAATCTCTTCCACCGGAGTGTAGGTCCGTTTGAGTTCCAAGATTTTCTGTACAGCTGGGTCTCCCTGAGACGACCCGACCCAAATTCCACTTTGGAATCCGGGTCAAAACTTACTTAAACTGACACCTGGTGGCCATGGGTCAAAAAATGACCAAAGTGTCCTGAAAAACAAAAGCACAAACCCTAAGGCCCTAACTCGTGGCTGCACCTGAAAACAGTAGGCTGCCTACGTACCCTTACTGAGGGATCAAGCCACACGTAGTTCTTTTCTCTGTTCCTGATCTGCAACTGGTTTGTTTACTGTAAAACTCGCCTTAGGGCTGACATTCCTGGAGTAACCAGGACTCCCTTTGACGATCCGTCAAAAACTATGCGTTCCTGGAATTACCTAGATTAACATACCAGAACATGACTACAATCCAACGGTTCAAACCTGCTGAACCCGAAAATCACACACTAGGCGAGATCCGTTCGGGGTTCAAACGTTATCCGAATTAAGATCCGCAAAATCCTACGCGCTCAAGGGGACTAGAAGATTATTGTAGGACTGACTGTGGTCCCCACCCTGCTACCCACGCGCCGCCTCACTGGCCGGCAGCGAGTGGTGCCTAAAGCGATAACGCTTCGTCGGAAAAACTCCGAATCACGGCTCAAGGTTCCTACCCTAGGTGTAACACCCTATTTGGAGCCACTTTTGTTCTTGGACTTACCCCAAAAACTGGACAGAAGTGGCCGGAATCGCACCCTCAAAACTGGCTGAAACCTAACTTAACAATCGAAGCATTTACGCTTGGAATTTCTGAAATCCTACCCAACCAACAGCTAGAGCATGGAAAATAGCTAGAAAACCATACCTCACTCGTCTGGTTTGGTGGCCGGAGGTGTTCGAACGAGCTCCGTGAAATTCCATCAAAAAACTGTCCAAACAGCCCTGTTTCGTGGCGGTTTCCGGCGATCACGACGGCGGATCGAGGCTGGAATGGGCTGAGACTGAAAGAGGGGAGCGAGGTGGTTCGTTTGGCACTGGTCTTGCTCGATTTGGTGGTCGGGGCTGAGAGATATCCCCTTTGGAAGTTAGCTGGTCGAGCTCCCCCAAACTCAGAAATTCTGGGTTTATAAAAAGCTAACTTTCGAAATATTTACGATTATGCCACTGAACTTCTTTTGATCTCCATTTCTTCGTTACAACTCCGATTCGAGTCCACTACGTGTCTACGGACTCGTTCCAACGTGCTCTACGCAACGGTCCAATCGAAATCTCCAAATTCCTTCCCAAACTTAAAATGACCTTTTTACCCCCTCTTAATATTAAATAATATTTTACTTTTCAAATTTATTTTCTCACTTAAACTTTTTTTTCCTCTTATTTTAAATTATTTAATCAATCCTAGGGTAAAATTGTCCTTTTCCTGAATAATTTAATATTTAACTATTAATTTAGGACCGGGTTGTTACACTCCCTATGGGGATGAGGCGCCACTTGCTTTCTCCCTTGGTTTTCAAACTGGAGCTTGCAGAGGAAATGAGAGAATGGATGAAGCCGTTTGTCCAGTGGGTATTCCTTCTATGTGCATAGATTTCCTTTGGTCCCTGCTATAGCTCTTCGTTGACCACCTTGGAGTTCTGATAAGGGTGGAACACGATACTGGATTTTTATAAAGCGCTGGGCTGGGCTTTGTGCATAGTATTGGGTTATTGACATGCTATTTCCAATATTCAATGGGTTTTCGTCAAGTTGCTGGAAATGACCCCTTTGTTTTCATTTTGGGCTTTTTACTGATGTAGGCTTGTCTAAGTATTGTAACAAACTAGATATTCTCCTATGGCATTGGATTAATTTTCTCTCTCTCTCATGCTAACCCATGTGTTTGGGCCCGAGAAACGGGCTTGAGTTTTAATGCTCCTAAGTGGCTTAAAACTTTTGTTCCTCGAACCCTCAATGGGCCCTGTGATCGCTTGTTTCCTTCCATACCACAACCTTCTCAGCAAGCCTCAGGTAACTACGTGGCTTGGGCCCACTTGAGCTCGTAGCATGGCTTGACAGCATCACATGTTTATTTGTCGTACTTGTGCTTGAGTTTTTTCGTCGCGCCATAATAAGCTATGATTGAATTAAATAGCATCGAGTAGGTTTATGAGCGTGAATTTATAAAGCCGTTGCATTTTCGGCCCTTTTGCGAATGCTTGCTTGACGTGATACGTGACCCGCGGCTTATGTAGGCGTATCCCATAATTTCTTTTTATGTCCCAACTAGGCTTCTTTTGCGACTAATTATTTGTGCCGGGCTAAGAACAAGTTTGGGCCTAGCCCTTAGATTTTTGGGCCTTAACAATGTGATTTTGTTTCCTCCATGGACTCAGATTTTATTTTTATTCTATTAAAGTTTTTGTTTATGCAAATAATATTAGAATTTCTCATCCAGCCTCTTGCATTCAAAATGATTTTTTTTTTTCTATATATATTTTAAGTTATATTTCTTAATTAGAGAGGAACGTTTGATGAAAGCAGACAAAATGCAGTTAAGAGGTAAAAGCAATTGATTCCACCAAAAGAGTTTGTTCTTATCAAATTGGAAACTTCTTAATAATAATTAAATTTATAATTAAAATACCCAATTTGTTATTATAGCCACATTATTCTGATATCTTCTTCTTTAATTACTTGCAGGGAAATGACTAGGTTGGTAGGGTTTTTTTTTTTTGTTTTTTTTTTGTCAAAGGGTTGGTAGGTTAATTTCTACAAAACCGCAAGTACCATGCACTGGGTTGGTAGGGTTTTTTTTTTTTTTTTTTCAAAGGGTTGGTAGGTTAATTTCTACAAAACCACAAGCACCCTGCATAAGCTGGCCATTAAACTAGCTAGCCCCTTTTGTTATCTTGACTGTGGAACCATCGATTCTTTGAGTAGCGATCCAAGCTATTTTGGTAGAGCAACCAGGTTACCAATCATGCTGACCGAGGAACGAGAGAAATTAGGATTTTTGAAAAATACAGTAGAATTTTGCATGAGTCGTAGGAATGAAGCTAAGAGCACCCGGAGTAATGCTACTCAAAGGAGTGAAAGGATCAAGAGAGAATATCCACCAACAATACCATTGCTTGCACAGACTGGGAACTTGCGAGGTCGTATGCCCTGGATTTTGACCAAGCATTATGATCACTCTAATGGAAGGCTTGTCCTTAAAGGAGAGAGAGTGAAGCACCATGAGTACTTCGAAGTCCACCGGGAGGACGGTCGCCTTATTTTGAACCTTGTACCTCTGGACAATGCCCTAGCATGTTTTGACAGTGCCCTAACATGTTGTGATGAAGAAAATGAAGAAGAGCTTGAAATGGACGAAGACCTCCAATCTGTCAATGAAGAAAACGGAGATGATGAATGTGATCAGAACAAGGTGAATGATATGGTGGAGTTTGGTTCAACTTCATTTTGTGATGTTGCTCAAAATATCCATGAGCACCTGCAGAGTTGCTTAGGCCACCCTGCTTCCGCTCCTCTTCGTCCAATGACCCCTCTCATGTAAGCTTTGGGTGTTGTAAGCAATAATAGGTGCCTGGAGTTAGCAGCATATGTAGTCACAAAGAGCACATTAGTACACAGTAGCTATGAAAACTTTCAATTATATATGATGCTATGTATGTAACCCGAGTAGAGGAAAACTTTCGTGCAAGGCTTTCCTTCCAAAATTAAACTTAAAATTAAAAGCGTAGCATCTTTTGCTATTTGTTTGTTCTTTTTTTTGTTCTTTTTTTTTTTTTTTTTTTTTTCAAATTATAGAATATTTAAAGATATACTTTACCACGAGCCAATACATTCATAAGAAAGATAATATTTACGTAACGCATTGGGACAAGTCACAACCAAGTATCAAACTCATGACAAGTATATCTATTTGAATACCATGCTGTCAATTTTTATTTTATTTAAGGACACAACAATATAAGCGAGGATATATATGATCAAGATTTCTCAGAAGAATATTAATGTATGATCAATCATGTCACCCATCCATATTAACACGTATTGTCGCAAGTATTGTTGCAACTAGAGATAGTTGGCCTTGTTATTTTTATTTTTATTTTCAAATTTAAAAGAAATTTAAAAATAATAGGAAAGATCAGCCTATTGCGATATAATATTATTTTGAAATTTGCTAGCGATTGGAAATCCAATGACCAAAATACCCTCAATGATAATGATTATGTAGTACACGAATCCTTTTGTGTACATTACTTACACGTGTGAGGCATGTGCTACTTGGTGGACGCAATGACAGAATTAAAATTGATCCCCATTTGGCTTTGACCTTATTTTCTCAACTACTCGATGCGAAAGAAAGAGAGAAAGAGAGAAAGAAGATCCCCATTTTGCTTTGACCTAATTTGCTCAACTACTCGATGCGAGAAAGAGAGAAAGGAACTCTAATTGATGAAACAAAACTCATTCAGCCATCAAATGCAAAAAAAGAGCCCTAATTCTCCCTTGCAAAACCCCTGCCATACAGGTATTGCCTTTGCAATTTACACAATCTTCTTTGTAGGGTTTCTGTGTAAGAGACTCATATGATTTGTATTAATTGTATTTCGGGTTTTCCTTTTTTCTAGTGGATTTCTTTCACTTGTATTAACTTCTTTTTTTTGTCTTAATTTGAAACTTAAAAACACTAGAATGAAAAGACAAGAAAACCAAAAGCAAGATGCAAGACTTGGTCTCGGTTGAGAGTTTACTTTCTTTGCAGGAGGAACGTTGCAAAGTGGGGGACATGAAAAGGGAGAGATCTCTTTTGTCCTGTGCTAAAGTGCGCAAGCCAAAGAATTTGATGTGTATATGGCGATTTTCTTTTGGGAGTTTCACTAAAACACCCAAAATGAGGGCTGAAATTATAAAAAAACCCAACACCCAAAACACTTTATAAACACACCCAAAACCCATCATTACACACACTCAAAACCCATTTATATACACACCCAAAAAATATACAATTGTTGATTTTGGGTGTGTTTCTATGTTTAAATAGTGCTTGGGTTTTTTTTATAAATACATGTCTAGGATTGGGTTTATTTATAAATTTCTCTTTTCTTTTTCATCCGAGTGATCAGGTAACAGGATCGGGTTAGGATTAGGCCCAAAAATGGAAGGGGATTAGGATTAGAATTAATGAGTAATGCTTTCTTTCTTTTTTAGAGATATGAGAGTTGCTAAATGAACCTTCTTTTTAGGACTTTTTATTATTGAGAAGTATGTTAATATACTAAACTCACACACACTACACTGATGCTACGACTCGAACCCATGACCTTTCAAAGGAGAGTAAATACTCCAAACTACTGCACTAGTTAGTCCTTTGCGAAATAAATTGTATTTTAAAACCACATTATGTAACCAATAATTATCACTTGATCACACACGAACAATTTCAGTGTTTCATTAAAGAAGGTGTGAAAATTGTGGCATTTGACATTAACTACTTGTTTGGAACATCCCTTACAAAATAAGCCAAATGAAAACTGATAAACAATTTGATCATTATTGTGAATATTTTCATTGTACATAAAAAATATCGTTTTCATCTTTTTATTCTATCACAATTAGACAGCTCAATATTGTCTAATTTGACTAATTTCTTGTAACGGTTATTGTTAAGGGAGTGTTGACTTAGAAAAGTAACAGTTCTTTTCATGAAATGAGATGGCATTGTATAATTTACCAGAGATACAATTTATATGTCACACATGAATTCATGGAAGCCAGAGATACAACACCAGACAACGCCCCTCTCTCTCTCTCTACGTGTCTAATAAGCTAGCTGCTGAACAAGAAAGGAGCAAACCTGGCATCAAAAATGGAAGCCAGAGAATACCAAACCAGACAAATTCAGTTCATCCATACCCCTACTCCGTGATCACCTGTGCAACCCCCTCCCTGCTCTCACCAAGCCCCGACCAATCACATTCTACACGACACTGGGATCAGACTCAAAACGCGCCACTTCTGGCGCCGGTTACAGCAATCTCAGGCCATGCCGGTTCCAGACGAGCCAAGGCCCTCGCCGATCCCGCAAAAAAAAAAGCAGCCGTTTCTTGGTGAGTGGGAAATGACGTTTGTGACCTTTAATATTGCGTGTGTTCGTCACGGTGCCAGGAGGGACCTCTCGGTGCAATTAAGGTAATCCAGCTCAGTTAAGGTTTTTCCTTATATATAAAGGGTTTAGCAAAAACACTCGATAGATGGTTGCTCTCTCTCTTCTCATTTGGTCTCTCTGTCCACTGTTTCTTCCCTCTTTCTCTTCCACAGGGACAATGTACTAAATATAATGCACCAGTGCCATTGATAAAGTAAGTTCAACATTATTATGTTGATTAGGGGTGGGCACGGTTCGGTTTGAACCGGTTTTTGCCTCAAATTAGAACTAATTTGGTACTATTCATTCGGTTTGGTTTTAATAAAAAATTCAAAAATTGTTCAGTTCGGGTTGAACCAATTCTGATCCGATTTCAGTCCGGTTCGGTTTGCACTGGATTAACAAGCTAATCACAACACAAATTAAAATGCAGATTACATGATGTGTATAAATATGTTTTTCAATAAGGATGCTCTGATTGTCACTGTCTCCATAGCTATGTAGTAGGTTTTTTATTTTATTTTTTATGGATGCACTCAGGTGGCGTTTGGCAGCGCTTAAATTTTTTAAAAAGCAGCTTTAATAAAAAATTTTCATGAGTTGGGTGTTTGGTAAACCCAAAAAAATACGCTTATTTTAAAAACACCCATCATAAAAAGCAAAAACTCAAAGTCACCAATACCCAGCTTTCAAAAGCTGCTTAAAAAAAGGGCAAAAGGTCATTTTGGGTCCCTGTAGTTTGCCATTTTTACCACTTTGGTCCCAGTCGTTTCAATTTGGTCAATTTTGTCCCTGTACTTTCAATTTCAAGCAATTCAAGGACAATTGTGATTTTCTGTCAAATTCTTTTAACGCCCGTCATGTTTTGGTCACATGCCCCTCACGTGGAGGGGCAATTTCGTCAAATTGTGCTGACCTAAAAGCTGCGCTCTCTCCTTTCATCTTCAGACCCCCAAAAAAAAAATTAAAAATTAAAAAAAAGTTGCGTGTTTCTCTATTATACTCAAGTCGCGACTTTGGGCAGAGTACAGTTAGGGTTTGAAAGCCCATTTACTTCAGTCAGGCATTTTGTCGAACACCCAAAATAAGACTTCAATTTTTCTGCCATTATCAGCCATGTTTCTTCAGCTCTTAACCTTGGTCTTCCTTCCCCTACTTTTCTTCTTCGGCTTCAAGGCTTCATCACAACTAAACCCCAAAACTAGCAACAACACCAAGCTTCCCAAATCATACCCAATAATCGTCTCTTTCATAACCCTCTACAAAAACCATGAATGCAGGCTTCCATGGTTCACAGACCTCCTCCGAAGTTCGCCATCAAACACCTTCACCCTCCACCACTCTTTGGGCAAGCACTTTGTCGTCACGGCCAACCCCACTGTCGTTCAACACATCCTCAAGACCCATTTCCCCATCTACGAAAAAGGCAATACCTTCCGCACCACCCTCACCGACCTCCTCGGTGACGGCATCTTCAACCTCGACGGCGACAAGTCGCGACTTGAGTATAATAGAGAAACACGCAGCTTTTTTTTAACTTGTTTTTTTTTGGATTAACTACACTTTAGTCCCTGGAGGTTTAATGTCATTATCGAAATGGGCCCTAAGGATTCAATTCAATCAATTTCATACCCGACATTTCAAAGTATTACCAATTTACACCAGCCGTTACATTGACCGTCAAAGTCAGACGTTAAATGCTGACGTGGCAATCGTGGGACCCACCTCATAACCAAACAGCAGTTAGAAAGAGACCAATATAGGATAAATAATATTAAAAAATTCTTTATTTTTAAAGTTAATTAAAATCGATTATTTAAAACCAAAAAATCAATTATTTTTAAAGTTAATTAAATTCTTTTCCAAACCCAGATCTTCACCACCCATCCTTCTTCCTCTTCCTTCTTCTCTCCACCCATCAAACCCTAAATCCAAACCCAGCATCTCCACCACCCATCCTTCTTCTTCCTCCTCCTTCTCTTCCAACATCCTCACCTTCGTTCCTCACCCACCACCCACCACCTCATTCTCCCTCAGTCCTCTCCTCCTAGCCCCAACCAATACCAGAGCCCTAGCCAATAGATCTGAGGAGGAGATCTGCGCGTCGTCGGAGACGTATGGCAGATTCGGCATATGGGTTCGCGATGACGTCGCTTAGTTTTCAAGGTTGACGATGACCCAACAACCTGGGTTTTCGAGAATTTGTGGTGGGATTAGGCCGGAGAGGTTGCGTTGAGAGAGGTCGAGGGTGACGATTTGGGAGGTGTTGGGGTGGCATTTGACGCCAGACCATGAACACCAAACGGGGTCGTTTGGGTGGGAAGTAGTGGGAACCACCCAATCATGGAAGGTGGAGAGAGGGTCATTGAGGGAGGATTTGAGGGAAATCAGAGCATTGAGTTGGAAAGACCGAGATGGAGGAGAACAGAGGACTGTGGAGGTTTGGAGAAAGAAGAAGAAGAAGAAGAAGAAGAAGAAGAAGAAGAAGAATGTGATGAACGGGAAGAGAGAGAGAGAGAGAGAGAGAAGACGAAGAAGAAAGTTTTTTCATGGTTTTGGGGGTGTGGGTGTGCTGGGTGAGACTGGGAGAGTGTTGGTAAATTTAAGGGAAGAAAGGTTTTGATGACAGAGAGAAATGCTTTTCAGGAGTGCTGCTGGGTGCAGAGGGTGTTTCATGATGATAATGATTGCTTCAGTGGGTTTTCTTGGTGGGCTAATAATAAGATTGAAACTTGAATGAGAGAGAGAGAGAGAGAGAGAGAGAGAGAGAGAGAGAGAGAAGCAAAACTTGAAGTAAAAACTCGTTGAACGATGGAGACCAATTCTGTGCCAACTTGATGCGTGAATCTTCCAGGCATAACGCTCTGGGTATGTTCATTTCATTTTATTAAATTGTTTTTTTGAAAGATAAGGAGGAGGAAGAAGAAGGGTGGGTGGTGGAGATGTTGGGTTTGGATTTAGGGTTTGATGGGTGGAGAGAAGAAGGAAGAGGAAGAAGGATGGGTGGTGAAGATCTGGGTTTGGAAAAGAATTTAATTAACTTTAAAAATAATTGATTTTAATTCACTTTAAAAATAAAGAATTTTTTAATATTATTTGTCCCATATTGGTCTCTTTCTAACTACAGTTTGGTTATGAGGTGGGTCCCATGACTGCCACGTCAGCATTTAATGTCTGACTTTGACGGTCAATGTAACGGCGGGTGTAAATTGGTAATACTTTGAAATGTCGGGTATGAAATTGATTGAATTGAAATCCTGGGGCTCATTTCGATACTAACACTAAACCTCTAGGGACTAAAGTGTAGTTAATCCCTTTTTTTTTTGGGTCCAAAGATGAAAGGAGAGAGGGCAGCTTTTAAGTGGGCATGATTTGACAAAATTGCCCCTCCACGTGAGGGGCACGTGACCAAAACATAACGGGCGTTAAAAAAATTTGACAAAAAATCACAATTGTCCTTGAATTGCTCGAAATTGAAAGTACAGGGACAAAATTGACCAAATTGAAACGACAGGGACCAAAGTGGTAAAAACGGCAAACTACAGGGACCCAAAGTGACCTTTTGCCTAAAAAAAGAGCCGGTTTTTTTATTTATGAAAGTTTCATTATTCCTATAATGCCCCTAAACATTTTACGAAAGGACAACGTTTGTCCCTCTCACAAAATATCTCGCGACCTTCACTCTATGCTCTTCTCACTTTTCTTCTTCTTCCTCCCCTATCTCAAAATTCCAGTCTCAATCAAGGAAGTTAATTGCTAACAACAATCAGCTACTCATCAATAAGTTCATCTTTTCATTACATTTATGATTTTTGGATTTATATATGTTATGAAATTAGGTTTTTTTTGGTTTCTATGAGATTGGGGGCTTTGTGTTCTTGGGGCTTTAGGGGGAAGACACGGGAGAGAGAGAGAGACAAAGACAGAGAGATAGAGAGAGAGTTTTTTGTACTGGGTTTGTCTCTCGTTGCTTTTTGGCAAGGTTTTGTTTTCTCCCTAGCTTGGTCTGGGGTTTTCAATTGGCCTTTAGGTCAGATACTTCTATCTCTGTTTCTCTTTCTCTGAAACATGTCTGTCCTAGATGCATTTTTTCTCTAGATTACCCAACCATCATTGTTCATAGCTCATTGTATACTTTGGTACAGTTCCAAAATCTCAAGAACAAAACCCGCTAGGCCAATCTGGTTCTTTATACATACGTCTACACACACACACACACACACACACACACACACATATATATATATATATAAAATTGCAACCCCAGTCCCCAAAAGTCAAGTCCCGTGTTGATTTTTCCATTGTCCTAACCTTGTTTCAACTTTCCATCAGTTTTGATATTTTTTACAACTTTGTTGATTATGATTTTTCTTTCCTGCAGTTGCGGATGCTTCATTGCTGTGAAGGAAGTTTCCTTGCTGGATAAAGGAAGTCAGGGGGTGCAAAGAGTTTATCAACTTGAACAGGTGAGAGGCTTGTGTTGTGTCTGGTCCTATGTCCTGGTTTTGCATAATGCCTGTACTAATTGATTCAGTAATAGTTTGTGAGTAGAGCCTGGCTTTACTGTTGTTTATGAGATCCTTTTCTTCTCATTCAGTGTTTGCTTGTTTGGTTTTTTTTATCTCTTCCAGGAGATTGCTCTTTTGAGTCAGTTTGAACATCAAAACATAGTTCAATACTACGGAACCGCTAAGGTACTACTTTTTATTTTCTTGTTGTTCTTGAGCTTGAATCTATGCCCCTTAAAATTGTTTGTCATTCTATTCCCTTATCTGTCATGATAAGTAATTATGCATATCGAAGTCATTTATTCATCGTATTAACTTGCTACAGATTCTGGCCATTATACATAGAAACTTCATTTTTCTGTTGGTTTGACACTTGGTGACATTGCAACGAGAATCATTAATGACAATTATAGAAAAGTCCACCTTAATGTAAAAATAAGGGGATGAGATATTCTCATACATTGGTGTATTTTGTCTATCTGAGGTGGAATTTGTTGTATGCGTTATTGCTATGACTGTAAATAAAAGTAAATAACTGTTTATTTTGTTTAATTTTCTTATTTTCATTCACATACGAAATCATTGTAAATAAAAGTAAATAACAAAAGTGTTTAATTTTCTTCCTTTTATTTATATTTTTTGTGTTGGTGGGCTTTATCAAAAGTGATTGTAGCATGCTGATCATTGTGGTAAGCTGGAAATATTGGCTAAGAGATTCAATAACAATGTTCCCTAGTAAGCTGGAAATATTGGCTAAGACTTTTATGTCATCTTTGTCTCCTTTTGGCAGAATAGGCTAGCTAGTTCCTCAAGTAATATATATTAAAGATTAGGAAAATTATATAGTTCTTGTTCTTATGTCAATTGTCAAGGTGATCAATTTATTTTCATGTGTGGATTCTTCTTGTTCTTGGTTTTCTTTCATGAATCATTAGGAAAACTCCATGCTTGGACTCTTTGTCCCTTGTTGAGATTGAGAAGTGGGTTTAAGGAAGTTTTCTTGGGAGCCATCATCATTTTTAAACATATAGCATATAGTGGATTTGTCCATCTTGGCATCTTTCCCTTCGAGTGTGGCCAGTGGAGAATTTGCCTTGGGAAAGCCACTCAATTCCCAAGAATTAACAGAAGATTGAACAAGTTTTGTATATTTGAAGGCTAAATTTAAGGGATGTTTTGTTTTAATTAGTATTATTTGTTGTTATTACATGAATAATATAGATGAATATTCATACATGTAGGAAAAGGAAAGTTTGCTATTTTTATGCTTTCAGTATAATATATATTGGGATAATTATTTGCTATTATCTATTTCTCATACTCAACACATATTGCTTTAGTAAGGATGGGAAAGAATGTGGGAAGTTCATCAAAAGCTCCAGCTACATGGAATAACCATAATATATCCATATTCTGTGATCTGTGCATCAAGGAGGTGGATGCCGGACGTCGCCCTGGCACTCATTTTAAAAAAGAAGGATGGGAAAATTTGAGAGTCAACTTTCATAAAGAGGAGGCATGCCCAACGTGATAGACATTTTGATGCTTCAAATGATATCTTAAGTGAAGAGATAGGTGAGGATATTGATGTACAACAAGAACATAGTCTTCATGACAATGGAACACAAGAGATGGAAGCATTGAGAAATAGTATCGCTACAAGTTTAATGAATGCATCTAATTAGCTTCTTTTATATTGTAGTGATCTATTTGGGCATGTTAAAATTGAACAAGTTTTGTATATTTGTTATGCTAACCCTCTCCGAAGCCCTCAAAACACATTGTTATTATTAATATAACAATATTTATAACTACTTTTGTTACAATATTGATTTATAATTTATGGTAATATATGTGTGCTAATTGTAGATCACAATTTTTGATAAAAAAAATGTGTAAATTAAAAAAAGAAAAAAAATTTATGTAGTGAAGTTTGTTTTCTTTTTTTTTTTTAAAGTAGAAAAAGAATGAAGAAAAAAACAAACAATTTCATCATTATGCCCTTTTCGGTCATTATACATACTAAAAGCACTTCTGATAAAAATTTACCAAACACTCCGACTACTCACAGCAGTTTTTCAAATATAGTTTACCAAACGCCTAGCTGCTATTTTTCACAGCTGATTATTTTCGCAGCACAGTAGAAGCAGTTTTTTTTAAAAGCACAGCAATGCCAAACTAGCCCTCGGCCATCTCATTTTTGAAGTTGAAATCCACAAACAAAGCATCAATATTTATCTCATACATTCAATCTGCAGTCCATCAATTACTGTGTAAGTGCAAGATTTAGTCCTTGGTATCAATGTCACCCAAATGCTCTCATCGCTATTTGCCTCCAAATCTTCTAGTACTTCTGAGATCCCCAACTTGAGATCGGTTTTTCGATTAGCATCCCTCTTGCCATGAGGTATGTGAACAAAGGTTCCTGCAAATTCACTGAAACTTGGGCTAACTATACTCTCATCCACTAAATTTATGTAGACATCAAATTTAACGTACTCATCACTTTGGACATCAATTCCATGAACAACCAAGACCTCTTCCTCTTCTTCTTTCTCCTGCTTTCTTCTATTGTATTTCGACCTGTGCACCTTCACTGTTATGGAGCTGTCAAGATTTTGACCACCTGATCCAAACTCCGCTGATAATATGCGTTCACGCGGCGATTGCAACATGGTTTTGTTTTCTCTTAGTTTCAGTGCTTGCTTGGTCATTTTGGATGGAACAGAAGGCTTTGGATGCATATTCAGCCATGGAAGATCAACCTCCTCATATACAGACCGAAGCTTCGTAGTATTGAGAACATCACGAACATAAATTCTCACAAGCTGAGAATTCTCATCATAGAAGTAGAAAGAAGAGTTGAGCCAATCAGGATCCATATTGTGCAAGTCAAATTTGTGAACCCCCCTCCAAACGTCCCAAACACGGTCTAGATTTGCGTGGTGTGGGTAGAACACGGGGTCCCGAGCTGCTGAGTAGAATACTCCCATGTCTTCCCTTGCAGGCTGGAAATTGCTGCCAACCCATTTATGCATTGTGTTGTGAGGGGCAACCTCTACGGTGCCTGGTCCATCACAAACACCTCCCTCACCTGCCTTATAGGGGCATCCCATGAACAGCTCTGGCGTCTTTGCACCGGATACAACCTGCTTATACATAAATGCCAGGTTCAAATGAATCTGTTCCTCAGGTTCAATATCATTGTCTTCATGGAAGTTCAAATCGCAAACTTTTGGTGGAAAGTGCGAAAAATCACGCTGATCATCGAAAAAAGGATCATTCATGTACCACCCAGGAAGTGTCATTGCATCAGGGGAGTCCCAATTCCAAAATGGCAGAGCAAATGCGTCATCCCCAATGAGGCTTCCGACTATTCGTTCGTGAAAATGGAGAACCATGCGGTGCCAAGGGAAGAAAAACCATTTCCTATGGATATCAATAGAAATATTGGAATGTGGCTGGTCATAAGCACCCGTGCAATAGAGACAATGTATATTGGCTTGACGACTAAAACTCCGAGGGTCACTGTCTGGCAAGGACTTCATGATGGTTAAGGCCCTTTTGTACTTAGCAATATAATCATCATCAACATGATGGGCAGGCCTTCGAACTCGCAAAGGAGTCGAAGGATCCGGAAATTGAAAATCAATGATGGCCTCTTCTCCTTGACTTTCTGAAGGGCAGCAATGGACAAGGAGATCAGTCCTACCATAAGATGCGTGGCAACTAGATAAGTTGACACTCACAGACAGGTCCCGAATGTGATCTCCATTGACCTTGTAGTTTCCAGAAAGATACATTGAGTCATCTCCTCCTAATATGCCTAAGATTTTGTCCACAAATTCCCTGCAAACATTAGAGGCCATAAGTGGTATTGCCAATGCCAGAGACTGATGATCAGAACAGTGCTTTGTTTAATTACATGATTGAACATAGATTAAATTAGATTAAGGATTAATGACATTTTACTCCCTTCAGGTTTGAGGGCATTATTAACATGGGCCACGATGTTTTAATTTAATCAATTTGCACCCAAATGTTTTAAAATTCGACCAATTTACACCCTCCGTTAGTACTTAGTTTGACTGTTTGATGATCTTCAGTTAAATTAACCATGGACTTTGTCATTGATGTTACAAATAAAGCTACCATTTATTCTATTTGACCAAACTAGGTTGCACAGCTGCAAACAGCTACTACAGAAAGATTCAAAGAAACAAAATCCCTCAAAACAGGCTACACACAGAGGCAGACCTATCAAAGAAAAAGGACCACCCAGTACACTTTTACACTAGTAAAGATGCTATGGGGCAGTTGTATATATCTTGAAGGAGTTAAAGATGGTGGTGGGTGGTTCCAGTATACTATCTTCAAATGTGTATCTTGAGTATTGGCATTGCATTAATGCTTGTTTGGCATAGCAACTACCAAAAACATGTGGACCTAATAGTAATTTTTCTGCATGGAGAATAAAATTTAAAGAGTGGTGGACCACCTCATAATGTAAATTTTTGTCTACTTTTCTCCTCTCTAATTGAAAGGCTGAACCAACTTGATCTGAAACAATCAAATTGGTAACCAATGGCGTACCGTACCCAGGAATTTTTATAGGAATAGGCTAAATAATTTTTTTTTTAGAGAAGATATATTATAAGCTTTTTTTTCTCATGAAACAAAAATGTAAATAAAATTTTATAAATCAAACAAAGTCACTTTACAAGCAAATATAACACAAAAAAGTACAAAATATAAATAAATATCAAATCAAACACATTGTCTAACTTCAGAAAAATATGTTTGATTGCAAAAAAAAATTTAAAGAGCTTACCTAATGAAGTGGAAATTAAATAAAAACTTAACAACAACAATTAAAATTGGAAATTAAATATTTTAAAAAAGAGAGAAAAACTTACCAAGATTCTTAACCCACTGAAGATAGGTTGGTACAATTTTTTAGAGGAGGAGAGCTATTTCCTCTAGGCTCTTAAGGTTCAAATATGGCGTTTTGGGTGGCTAGAAGAATTTTTTTGATGTTTGCTCTCTGTGGGTGTAGCCTAATATAAATACGATTGGTATAGGTCAAGTTGGTAGAGCCTTAGCATGAGTTCTACTTCTAATCAAATTTATATAGGTTTGGATTGATGTTTATTATTTCCTATATGCTTTAGGAATGGGCTTATTTTAAGTAAAACTATTATTTACTTTACTTAAATTGGGCTATTATTAGTTTATTATATTTATTTAGTATAGTGGGCTAATATTTATTGGAGTAAGAATAAACTTAACTATATTTAATATTTCAAGATCTTCCCTTAGGTTGGAGCCCACTCCAGCCTAGTAGTAGATCCGCCATGGGGTCTAACTACACTAACCTGAACTTTTCCTCTTTCTCCCTCCATATCAGAAATATTCTTGCTTGCTAAAATTTGAAGCTAAGATTAAGTACAACCAACTATTACACAACTTTTAAGATCATTGTTAATTAGACATATAGACCAAGCCAATACAACAATGAACCCATTTCTAAATTAAAAAAATAAAATAAAATAAAATAATTCCTGTTAGGCCATTCCTTTTCTGAATTCCTATGTTTTTATTGTCTAGGCTCCATTTCAGTGGTTATAAATGAACAACTAATGGTACCATACCATGGTTTATTAGGATTCTGCGGGATTAGAAGAGTCAAAGGCACTACAGCAAAGATGAATATCAAGGTTATAGCAAAACCCCATTTCTTTGCTTCCATGGCTTGCCAAGTTCCCAAACAGCTACACAAATTTGCCACCAGCTAGCAAATCTAACACTGCCCCTCTCTCTCAACCTGCACCCAGAAATGAGTTTTAACAAAGATAAATTCAGACTTCTGCAATAAACTAATATTGAAAAACCTTGTATCATAAAAAATACCCAACTGTTACTGTGCACTGTCTCTATGCATACGATGAATGACTGAGTGCATGAACAAATGAATTGTAATCGAACGAAGAGTACCAGCAGCCTTCTCACCTTCATGAGTCTCCTCTTGATATGTCTTTGCTCCCACTCCTGACTACAGAAACGAGAGGCCTTGGAAATGAAAATGCCACGAAGCTTATGTTATTATGGCACATTGTGTACCGTCTCTTTAATAGAGGTGAGATTTACTTTTGTTTGTGGACCTGCCTTTAATAAAGAGGTAACACAATGTAATACAATAATATGATTTCTCTAACATTTACCGGCTGAAAAATACAACCATGCAAGTTGCATTCTTTAATTTCTTTGAGGCATTTTATCGAGCACGTGGGCAGGACGCTGCTGCTGTAAAACCCAGCGACGGCCAGAGGACTTGCGGACACTACTCGTCCAGCAACGATTCAATTTGTGGCTAAAAGCTATGTTGAATGTATACCTACCGACTTCATTGTTAGGGCCCAATGTCTAAAGTTAAGTCACATTTTCCTATTAAAAATAAACAACCAAAAAAAAATTTAAGTCACGTTTCCACCCAAAAAGAGCCACGTGGTGTCTGTTTATGGGGGCCCACTGGGCTAAGTGACTTAAAAGCCCATATCACATCAAATGAAAAACAAAATAGGACTGTAGCCTTAAACGGAGTAATTAGGGCATCATCTAAGGGCCGTGTATAAGGTCCTTGTCATAGTATCGATAATATCGAGATATGAAACCGAAATACATGTAAAATGTTGAGAAATCTCACTGAGCCTTATCCAACCCGCTGCGGATGAGTTTGTGATTATATCTTCGGCGTGTAATATTTATAAGGTCTTTAAAATGTCTGCAAGCTAATATTATCGAGGATAAATTTCCATATATAAAAAATTCCCTAAGGATAAATTTAGGCATATATTTAATGTTATTTATTATTTTATTATGGAGTTGTATTTTGTTGTTGTTATATATTATGGAGTTGTATTATTATTTACTTTGAGTTTTAATATTGTTCATTATATGTGATACTAAGTTTGAACTTTAATAGGAATTCTTTCTATGTGGTACTAAGTTACTCATACATTTTATCTTTATTTTTTTGGTCAAGCTCATATATCTTATCATATGTATCAAGTGTAATATATTGTAGTAAATTATTATAACTAAAAAATTATGGTGTGTTTAATTTTCTTTCACTAATTACTACATATTTTCTAAAGTCACAGTGTTTGTCAGGTCGCTACATAATCAACTTAAATCACTCAAACCCACCATGCCATGCATTTTATTCCAATTTTTTGTGATAAAATAATAGACAATTGACTAAGTAAACATCCTCTAAAGTTTTAATAAAAATTTCCAAGTTTTTCTCACAATTTCCGTGATTTTTATTTAATTTTTATCGATATTGATATTTCCATTGATATATCCGTGTTTTTGGACCATCAATATTTCCGAAACCCTCGATATTTAAGACCTTGGTCCTTACTATGAAAGTCTTGCAACAGGATTTAGTCTAATGGAAAGATGACTTTTATTTGCAGACCAATAGTTTTTTTTTTTAAAAAAAAAGGAAAATAGTATAGCCTAAAGACCATCCAAGAAGAAGATAGTGAAAATCAATTGACCAAACCGAGATATTTCTCAATTTACCAAAAAAATTTAGAAAATTGGAAATCTTTTTAAGAGCAGGGTGTACTGATCAAGTTTTTTTGGTGCGTTTTGAAGTTTTTTAGAATTTGGGCTTAGCAGTTAGCATAGACTGACCCAACCGAAGAAAACAATAGTGGGAAAACATTGAAAATGTTCCTATCAAACACCTACAGGCACCTAATCAAATTGAACAAATAAAGTTACTCTTGCTTTTGGTGATGAGTACCATTTTTAGATGGCATTGCGAAGCTTTTGTCCTCAATAAGCAGTGACTAACAGATATTGACTAAACAGTTGGACCCAAAACTTAGAAGCAAGGTTTTTCTTGTTTTCCCTTACCATATCATTAAGGAATTTTATATTTTAAATAGAGAAATGAAAGTTTTTTCTCATAAGATTTCATTTTTCTGATGGGCGAGATTGACAGTTTAGCAACATAATGTGCTAGGCGACTTGACAACAGAAAATAAGCTATTCAAATAGAGATTATACTATTTGAAATGAAATTAAACCTTAATTTCATAATCTTTCTAACAAAACTCTATACACTGCTAAATCCTGTTTTAAACAAACAAATCCACATACTATGTCAACAATAGTAGGCCGAAAAACAAAAGGTAAAAAGGGCCGAAAAAACTACGCTTGAATAGAAAAGGAAGGTAAAGTTGAGAGATCCACATTTAGGTTTCAAGTAGCTCTCTTGATTATACTTTTAATTTCTTAAACAATAAAAAATACAAGATTAAGTTCTTCAGCTACTCTGTTTGCCCCTTCAAGTTGGCTTTACACTAAAAGTCCCCATCTGCATTTTGCTTCAAAGCTTTCATGTACAACCTCTACAGCCTCTACCTAATGTTGACAACACCAACTCCATCTAACATAAACAAACTGATGGTTTATTTTAGATTTTGGGCACAGCCATATAAAAGCATTAGAACCTGACTTGCTACCATGTCTCATCCCTACAAACTTGCCATTGTATAGAAACGATTTGGTCACGAAAAATGGCAAAAACCAACAGTTTCTGCTGGGGTTCTTCTGCACTTCTCTTCTTATGCTTAGTTGGGTTCTTTTCCACTCCGGCAAAAGCCGCTTTGAAGACATACCAATTCGATGTGAGCATTTCAAAATGGCAGACTTAAATTGCATGCATTTTATATATCTGGTTATTATTTATCTGTTCCAAAAATTATTTTCAGGTTCAAGTGAAGAATGTGAGCAGGTTGTGCCATTCTAAGCCAATTGTTACAGTAAATGGGATGTTCCCTGGACCTACAGTTTATGCTAGAGAAGGAGATACACTTCTTGTCAATGTTACCAACCACGCACAATACAATATGTCAATTCATTGGTAGGAAATTTATATTTGAATTCATATGATTATGCAAGCATAAAACTAAAATGAACATTTGGGTTTATTAATGTCACATTTTGATTGAATTTTACAGGCATGGCTTAAAGCAATATAGAAATGGGTGGGCAGATGGGCCTGCCTATATCACCCAATGTCCAATCAAGACAGGACATAGTTACACCTACAATATCACTATAACAGGGCAAAGAGGAACTCTATGGTGGCATGCACATATTTTCTGGCTGAGAGCCACTGTGTATGGAGCAATTGTCATATTGCCTAAAGACGGGACTGGTTTACCATTTCCTCAGCCATACAAGGAGGCTAATATTGTCTTAGGTGAGTTGGTGCAACTATAAGATTTGTAACTATATACAGAATTTTTTTAGAGTTTATGCAGAAAATGATTGTATTGTTTCTTGTGAATGGTGTAGGAGAGTGGTGGAATAACGACGTTGAAGAGGTTGTTAAACAAGGAAACAAACTGGGATTGCCACCAAATATGTCAGATGCACACACCATCAATGGGAAGCCAGGGCCTCTCTTTCCATGTTCTGAAAAGCGTAAGCCACTGCCTTCTGTAGAAAAGTTCTTGCATACAATGAGTTTATACAATGGCAAGTTATTGTGAGAGCTACATTGTATATACTCATTGTATGCGAGAACTTTTCCCATCTATGACACTAGATGTTCTGAGACCACTTTTGTTTTATGGCACTGCCATTTGGACATGAAAAATGAGACTTTGCATTATCATCCTTTCTTTTTTTTGCTATCTCAGATACCTACGCATTGGAGGTTGAACAGGGAAAGACGTACCTGCTACGAATCATCAATGCTGCACTCAATGATGAGCTATTCTTTGCCATTGCTGGTCACAACATGACAGTGGTAGAAATTGATGCAGTATACACCAAACCATTCACATCTCAAGCAATACTAATAGCACCAGGCCAGACCACGAATGTTCTCGTTCAAGCCAACCAAGCACCCGGAAGATATTTCATGGCGGCTAGGCCATTCATGGACGCACCGGTTTCCATTGACAACAAAACTGCCACTGGAATACTGCAGTACAAAGGCATCCCAAATACTGTGCAGCCAGTTCTTCCCCAACTTCCGGCACTCAATGACACAGCTTTTACATTGAGCTTCAATGCCAAGCTAAGAAGTTTAAACACAGCACAGTTCCCGGCCAGTGTACCTCTTAAAGTTGATCGACATCTCTTTTACACGATCGGGTTGGGAATCAACCAATGCACCACTTGCCTCAATGGAACACAGCTCACTGCTTCTTTAAACAATATCACATTTCTGATGCCCCAAATTGGGCTGCTTCAAGCTCATTATTTCAACACCAAGGGAGTATTTACCACAGATTTCCCAGACCGTCCTCTAACACCTTTCAATTACACTGGTGCACCACTCACTGCCAACCTTGGCACTAAACTAGGCACCCGGCTTAGCAAACTTGCCTTCAATTCAACAGTTGAGTTGGTGCTACAAGACACCAATCTTCTCACAGTGGAATCACATCCGTTCCACCTTCATGGTTACAATTTCTTTGTTGTTGGGACCGGAGTTGGGAACTTCGACCCCAAAAAGGACCCGGCAAAGTATAACTTGGTGGATCCTCCCGAAAGAAACACAATCGGAGTTCCTACCGGTGGTTGGGTTGCCATAAGGTTCAGGGCTGATAATCCAGGTGAACACATCAAACTAGCCAAATAGAATGCTACATTATACTTCAAAGTCTGATGATTAAGCAAGAATAATATCTCTTATTTTTTTTAGATATTTCACTAATATTTTGAACGGTATTTGATCATCGTTAGGTGTCTGGTTCATGCACTGTCATTTGGAGCTCCATACCAGCTGGGGTTTGAAGACTGCATTCGTGGTGGAAAATGGGAAAGACTCAGATCACTCTGTCTTGCCTCCACCTACAGACCTTCCACCTTGTTAGTTCCTCGAACCGCAGTGGAGTACTTCTTGAGGAACACAAACCATTGTTTGTTTTGATCCTTTTGGCTGATAATTGCTTGCAAACAATCCTGCAAAATGCAGGAGTTGTGCAAGAAAAATTCTTGTTTAAGACCCAATAAAAAGGTGTAATGTGTATCGGATTCTTTTAAATGCTAATTGAAACCCTGTTTCATGCAACAAATTACTGGGATGACATTGGCCCCAAGTTTTTAGGTTTAATCTACCAGAGCTTAAAAAACCTGCATTAAACATATCTTCAGAATAATTCTAACAAGCTGAAGCTCTGATAACAAAAGAGCAAAATAGTTCAGATCTGAGGAAATCAGGCTTGACTGCAGTCACTTCTTAGAAAAATGTGTGAGGTTCTTTTGAGGTCCGGTTTGGACTGAAAACGTAATAATTCAACGTTATATACTGTCTAATTGTTGAAATATAAGTGTTTTAGCTGATATGATTTTGTATTTAGTTTAAATTTACAGATAGCCCTTGGATTACAGTCCAAGTGGACAGCTAAGATGTAATCTTAGAATAGAAGAATGGACGGCTAGATTTGGATGATGTAATTTGGGAATTTCCTGTTCCAGCTGTTATTAGTGCACAGTGTGTGCGTGAGTAGAATGACAGAATTCATCTTTTTGCTCCTTCCTCAAGCTCTCTCTCACTCTGAAAATATCTCTGAAATTTTTCTCTGTCAAATTTATCTGTAGAATGGGAGTTATAATTCAGATCATAGTCTGAATTCTAACATGGCCTTAGAGCCAGGTTCGATTGTTTAAATCTTTGGGCGATTGAATCTGTGAAGAAAACGAGCTGAAATTTGAAGAAAGTGTTTGCGTGATCTGTGTCTAACATGGCAGGGTCTGGAGCTGGTGAGCTGAGAGCGCCGATCTTTAATGGTGATAACTATGAGTTCTGGAGAAAACCATTTTCAAATCTCATGGGCTTTGGGAATTGGTTGAGAAGGGAGTAGAGTGCTCAGATTCTAAGGGAGCTGGCGAATCTGATGCAAAGAAGAAAGAAAAGGAAGAATCGAGCGGTGCTGGGAAGATGACTCTCACCGAGCTGCTCATGAAGGATGCTAAAGCTCTGGGTCTGATTCAAGGAGCAGTGTCCGATGAGATCTTCCCTTGAATCTCTCACGAAGAAACCTCTAAGGGAGCTTGGGATATCTTGATGAAGGAATTCCATGGAGATAAACAGGTTAGAAGTGTTAAATTGCAAGGTTTGCGTAGAGAATTTGAATATACAAGAATGAGAGATGATGAGTCACTTTCTGCTTATCTTACCAAACTGTTTGATTTGATAAACCAAATGAGGAGCTATGGAGAGGATTTAGCTAGACCAAGGATTGTTCAAAAATTACTTATCAGTTTGCCATCAGCTTATGATTCGATTTGTTCTGTTATTGAGCATTCTAAGGATTTGGATGTGATTGAGGTACAAGAAGTGGTTGCTTCTTTGAAGAGTTTTGAATCAAGGCTAGATAGGCACTCTGGAGATAAGATTGAGAAAGCATTTGCTAGTCTTAGTGTGAATCCCAAATCAGAAAAATACAGTGGAAGTCAAAGTGGTTCTAAGGATCAAAAGAATTGGAAGGCAAAAGGCAAAAAGTGGGATAATAAATCAACTGATGGAGCTAGAAACCCCTGCAAACATTGTGGCAAACTACATTTTGGTGTCGGTTTAAGGGAAAACCAAAATGTTACAATTGTGACAAATTTGGTCATATTGCAAAAGATTGCTATAGCAAGAAACCAGCATAACAACTCAACTATGCTACTCAGACCGAATCCACACCAACCATGTTTTATGCTAGTAATAAAGGATCTGCTAGTGTAAAAGGATGTGATGATGAATAGTATTTGGATAGCGGATGCAGCAACCATATGACTGGCAGAGAAGATGTATTAGTTGATGTTGATAGGAATATAACTGCAACAGTTGCAATGGGGACAGGACAATTGGTTGATGTTGTTGGAAAAGGAAATCTTGTTGTTGACACTAAGATGGAAAGAAGGTATGTCAAAGAAGTATTGTTAGTTGCTGGTCTCAAGGAGAATTTGCTCAGTGTAGGGCAAATGATGGAGCATGGATATGTTTTGATTTTTGGAGCCAATAAGGTTGAAATTTATGATGACTGTTCTTTATCAAATCTAGTTGCTAAGGTGCAAATGAAAGGCAACAGAAGTTTTCCTTTGAAGCTTTACACAACTTTACAGGTTCAATTAAGAGCAAATGTAGAGTCATCAACTTTAGTTTGGCATAGAAGAATGGGGCATTTAAACTTCGCCAGTTTGAAGCTGCTACAAGATCAGGGAATGGTACTTGGATTACTAGAAATTAAGCTTGTCAATGAAGTGTGTGAGGGGTGTACTTTTGGAAAACATTGCAGAGATTCCTTTCCAAAAGAAACAACAAGCAGAGCCACAATCCCACTCGAGTTGGTTCACACAGATGTCTGTGGACCAATGCAAAATGTTACCAAAGCCGGAAATAGGTATTTTCTTACCTTCATAGATGATTGTACTCGTATGTGTTGGATCTATTTCTTGAGATACAAATCAGAAGTCCTTAATGTCTTTAAGAAATTTAAAGCCACTATTGAGCTGCAAAGTGGATATAAATTGAAGAAAATAAGAAGTGACAGGGGGGGGGGGGGGGGGGGGGGGGAAGAATATACTTCCAATGAATTCAACAAATTTTGTGATGATATGGGAATGGAAAAGCAGCTAACTGTGGCATATTCACCACAACAAAACGAAGTAGCAGAACGAAAGAACATAACAATTATGGAGATGGCTAAATGCATGATGATTGAGAAGAAGATGCCTCTAGAATTTTGGGCTGAGGCAGTAAACACTGCAGTGTATGTTCAGAATAGATGTCCAACTAAGGCCTTAGACAAGAAAACTCAATTTGAAGCTTATAATGGTAGAAAGCCAGGAGTTAAGCATTTAAGAGTGTTTGGTTCTTTGTGCTATGCACATGTTCCAAATCAACAAAGGCAGAAGCTCGACTTAGCTAGTACAAGATGTCTATTTCTGGGTTATGGTAGCTGTGAAAAGGGCTACCAGACTATATAACATTGCATCTGGAAAAATGATTATTTCCAGGGATGTGATATTCAATGAGGTAGCTGTTTGGGATTGGAATGCACAAAAGGAATGTAATATCTCAATACCTCTTAACGAGACACTCACTGAGAGAAAAGAGGAATCTAGTGATTCTAGCCTGAGTCAAGAAGAGATTTCAGAAGAGGGGCATGTTGATCCTGACTCAGGATCACAGGATGTTGATCACACACCTCTGAAATACAAGAGTATTGCAGAAGTGTATGCAAGATGTAACTTGTGTATTATCGAGCCTAATACTTTTGAAGAGGCTATTAAGGATGAAGCATGGCAGAAAGCAATGGAGAATGAGATAGAAATGATAGAGAAGAACAAAACTTGGGAGTTGGTTGATAGACCAACTGATAAACTAGGAATTGGTGTCAAATGGATTTATAAAACCAAGCTGAATTTAGATGGTACAGTTCAGAAAAACAAGGCTCGACTAGTGGCAAAGGGCTATTCTCAAAAGCCAGGGATAGATTTCAATGAAACTTTTGCACATGTTGCTAGGTTGGATACCATTAGAACATTGGTGGCATTGGCTGCACAAAAGGGGTGGAAACTGTTTCAGTTAGATGTGAAGTTTGCATTCTTGAATGGAGTGTTGCATGAAGAGGTGTATGTGGATCAACCTCCTGGTTTTATGATTAAGAACAAAGAGGACATAGTGTATAGACTCAAGAAAGCATTATATGGATTTAAACAAGCTCCAAGAGCTTGGTATGAAGAAATTAATTCTTACTTCACCAAGGCAGGTTTCCAGAGAAGTCCTAGTGAGGCAACACTATATGTAAAGGCTGCAGAAAGTGGTATTATTATTGTTTCTTTATATGTAGATGATATTATCTACACTGGAAGCTCAAAAGCCTTGATGATGGAGTTCAAAACTGAAATGATGATGCAATATGAAATGACTGATCTCGGTTTGCTTCATCATTTCTTGGGGTTAGGAGTGATACAAACTGAGTCTTATATTTTCTTGCACCAAAAGAAATATGCTAAGACATTGCTAGACAAATTTGGCTTCAAGGATTGTAAAGCAATGGCTACTCCTCTTGCAATGAATGTAATTTGGGAATTTCCTGTTCCAGCTGTTATTAGTGCACGGTGTGTGCGTGAGTAGAATGACAGAATTCATCTTTTTGCTCCTTCCTCAAGCTCTCTCTCACTCTAAAAATATCTTTGAAACTTTTATCTATTAAATTTATCTGTAGAATGGGAGTTATAATTCAGATCATAGTCTGAATTCTAACAATAATATATACTGACAATATATATGAAGCATTAAAAATCAATAGAACATGCGCTCAAGAATTAATGCTACCATGTCAGCATTAATTCTATCTCTCAGCCCGCTAAGAACTTAGCACTGTGAGTAGACTTGGTTTCTTCATTCAGGTCCTGAAGATCAAGAAGAAGGTTTGTGATCAGCAGGGCCAAGTTTGCCCATTTCGAGGTTGGGTTCCGATTCATGGTGTTTCTTGGCCTGTTTCTTGAGGTCTACGTAACTGAGGATTGACTTAGTCATTAGATCATTCATCTTTGAGGCAATAACCAAACACCCACCTGAATTCGAAAGAAACCTTCAGTTGCTTAAAAACTATATATGATGTTGAAATAAGAGATTACACTTTAAAACTGTTTGGTTGCTAAGAAAATATCGTCCATAAAAAAACAAAGCAATTCAGTAATTGAACATAACCAAAACCAATCTCCTTTTATTAAATTCAATTTGGTTTCTTTACAAAAATTAAAAATTAAAAAAGAAGAAAAAATTAAAATAATAAAGTAGCAAAACTGCTCAGGCCAATCAAATTTTATTTCAAATTAAAACAAAATAAGAAAAAGACAAAAAAGAGTTTCCATGTTTCATATGGAATTCTATTTCCTTACGCAGAAAGGAAACTAAAGAAACCCTAAACCGACACTCCCTATAAATACAATTCAGATTACGCACAAACAACGTCACTTGATATCTCTTTCTCCTCTCTTTCTCTTCTCTTCTTAATTAGCAGGACCAAGCAAGCAAGCAAGCAATTCTCTTCTTAATTAGCAGCAGCAAGCAAGCAAGCAAGCAATGGCACATCATCATAATGTGCCGTTAGGTTTCCGTTTCCACCCCACTGATCAAGAGATTGTAGGTTCCTTTCTCCGCACTTTGTTGGTTGAGAGAAAGCCTTTGATGCCTCCTTACAGCAACTTCATCCGTGCATGCGATCTCTTCGGCAACAAGTTAGAGCCTTCGGAGATTTGGAACAAGTACGGAGGGCCTCAACTTGTTGATCAAGATTTGTATTTCCTCTCCGGGCTCAAGAAGTTAACCACGAAGCGCATGGATCGCAGCGTTGGCCACGGCGGTACCTGGAGTGAAACTGAATCCTTCAAACTCGTTGAGGACGACAATGGAAACCTGAACCCCGTTGGCCGAAAACGAAAATTCCGCTATGAGAATAAAGGGTCCGAGGAGCACACATGGTGGTTACTGGATGAATATAGTATTTTTGTTGGTCCCAAGAATGACTACAATGATCGTAGTTACGATTTCGACTTCGTGATTTGCCGGATGAGGAAGAACGATAGGGCCTCGAGTAAGGAAATAAATTTAAAGCGTTCATCACAAGATCAAGTACAAAAGAAGAGGAGCACAAACAAAAAGATGAAAAAAGATCATCAAATCGGATCACCGGCAGAATCATCAGCGCATGTAGAACAAGGCTGCTCTTCTAATCTAACTGGTGGTGAACTCGTGGTCTCTTATGATGATGTTGATCCGACTGATCTGACATTCTTCGAGGACAATCCTATCTTCAACATTGAACAAATACTTGGTGAAACCAAAGTAGAGGATGCTTGCAGCCCAAGTAACTCTGAGAATGTCGACAGCAGCTACTTGAACTGGACAGAATCATATATGAAGGAGCTCATGGCTTGTATCTAAGATACTAATTCTACAAGTGATAGCTGTAGATGAATATATTTGTACCACGATTTTGATCGGCTTTAGTTTCTCTTCTTAGAAGATACAAAGTTTCTTTAATTGTCTTTTTTTTTTGGTTTAGATAAAAGTACTGAATCTATTTGTCCATTTACTCTAAATTGGTTAATTTGATAAAAAATTGGAGCTGCTCTCTTGAATTCTCCTGGCTAATTTTTTGTATGTTTAGATTTTCCTTTTAGTTTGCACAAAAGAAAAGGGTATGCCGACAAAGAATTAGCAACGCAGCACCATCTTCCACTCTCATAAATTAATTCCTCTGCATAAATACACCAGATGAAATGAGATGCGATACACAATAAGCATCATTTTGAAGTTATGAAGGGATAAGGCTTAACCCCGAAAATCTAAACTTAAAAGCAAGAAACCAAACTGAACCAGCCAAACCAAGTCTGTCAAAATCTATCTTAGAACTTTTTTTTTCTTTTTTTCAAGATGGATTAAACATTACTAGGAGAAATCTCTACGAGTAATAAAAGCCTAAGTTTGAGGTCAGGTGGAATTGAACAAATCAATAGTTTTTCAACCAAAATGCCAGGCAGTAAATTTCATGCTTACAAATATTGCAAAAGTTAAACAATGTGCAAAATTTATAGCAACTGCTTTTACTCCTCTCTTGTGAGACTTATCATGCAATTTTACAAAATCAACATAAAATTACTAAGCTTTCTGGAACCTTTCTTTTCACCATCAGTTTGGACAGAGCTCCGTTGCGAGTACTTGGATCTATATTGTTCAATCAGCGTGTCGAGTTTATCTGTAACATCCCGCCCTAATGGGTCCTTATTCTTCTTTGGCCTCTTTCTCCTCGTCACATTCTCTCCCCCCCTCTACCTCTTTCTGCTCCTGCAGCTTCCTCTTATTAGGTTGCACATTTGTCTTTCTCAAAGGTTTTGATTTTTGCGCATCAATGGCCACAGTTTCTCCTTCGGATGATCTTCCACCACCAGCCTTCCTGCCATTTGAGTTTTTGGACTACTTGCTTGGATGAGTATCTGGTCTATTTGAGCTTTCATTTTGATGCACGTTTTCCCGATTACGATGAGCTGCATGCTGCTGTGCTTGTATCTTAGCATTTCGTATATTCAATTTTTTAACATTCTCAAGTGCAAACTCCACAATTGGGCGATGCTCAGGACCAAAAGTTTCTGCAAGTTACATCACCTTAAATTAGAATACAATGGAGTTAATGCATTTGAATATATATATTTCCTACATAATAAGACTGAAATTGAGACTGCAGTTTAAAGATTACTAATAATCAGCGTCATGTGTCAATATGGATATTACACTTCTGAGGAATTAAGTTACCAGGATTGTTGTTCAAAACTCTTAGGGCCACAAGTGCATGCTGATGCTCTGTAAACTCAACAAAAGCAGCTCCACAAGAGAAATTCTTTGCAACAAGCTTTCCTTTCTTCACATCCTCTGCATGAACAATATCAATTACAAATAAGAGAAAGTTCCATACAAATATACCCAAAAAAAGCCTCAAATAGAGACTGACTAACCTGTTGGATCATAGGTTTTTGTTTTGTAGCTCGTGAGGTAGCAGCATCGATACAAAGTTTTTGTAGTTCTTTTGCAGTCATGGACTTCAGCAAATTTTTTTTAAATATTCTTGTCTTCGAGACATGAAAATTTGGAGATTGAAGCTTCATCATCTTGCTCCTCTCCTCCCTGCATGGTTTCAGAAATTCACTAAAATATGTTGCAAAGGAATGTGAAACATGAAGTCTATAAGATTTTTTTTTAAAAAAAAATTTTGCTAAGAGAAAAGTAGTTAAACTAAAATGCAAAAGCACATTACAGGTACCAAAAATTGAAGGATTAAATTACAAATGATTGCATTAATTGAAAAGAGATTTTGTCCAAATAAAATCATGTACGAATTTATCGTGTACGGTATCCCATGGAGAGGGCATGCATGTGCAATATCTAGGGAAACAAAGAAATCAATAAACTTACATTTGGCATTTCAACATATCGCTAGCCAAAACCCCTTCTGCAGCTGGAGTTCCCTCAAGAATAGGACCTTCCTGTTAATGTTTTGAGGAAAGAAAATGCCAACCATCAGGATAATCCATTACAGTAAGACAAAAGTTCGCCAAATGAGAATAGAGTTACAATAATGCCAGAAGTACCATCTTCTAACGCAAGAAGAGCATTTTTTACAGTGACACTACCATATATCTGCTTTGAAAGAGCCCAGTCAACAACTATGGGTCTTTTATGAAGCATTTGTCCTTTTAAACTTTTTTATTGCCTGAGAAAGAAAAAGAAAAATGTTAATGAACCCAGGGCTTCATTATGTACTCCAAAAGTAAAGCACAAATCACAAATGTACATTTTCTGCATCCTGTTTGCGTGTGAATTGGACAAATGCTAAACCTTTAGGTAACCTGCAAACGAGGAATAAAATATCAAAACAAGAATGTAGACCAGAAAATATATTTCCATTAAGAGAGAAAAACAACAATGGACAATGACAATATACCCTTTATCAGAATTGTGTGGTATAATTAAATCCAAGACAAACCCTGCGGATGAAAATATCTCTTTTATTTCATTCTCTTTGGCCTGCATTTACGCAAGCAAACTAGTTTAATTTAAATTCTCCCCTAAGGAAAAAGAATGTCATATGACAATACAATGAGAAAAAAACCTTGAAGGGAATATCTCTAACAATGAGCTTCCACTTCCAAGTCTTGGCACCCTGGCCCAGAAGCACAACCGATCTGTTTAGAAGCAAATATAATAACACCACCACCACCACCAATAACATATATGACAACAATAAGCAAATATAATAACTCCATCACTGCAAATAACATCAATAACAACAATAACATGACTAACAACCGATAATGCTAAACAAAAAATAAAGGCCTGACTTTATCTCTTAGAAAATCTAAACGCTGATTTTTTCCTTGCATGCAAAGTAAGAGCATGTCAACATCAGTATTCTGCATACAATTTTTGTTTATGGTCCCTGTCCTGCCCAACAGATACTGCTAAAACCTATAATATCTGTGCCTCGTAATTGTTTTTATCTATCTGAACTATATCCAAGAACAAATAGAGCTCAACTCGAAATGGTAACCAAAAATCCCAAAGCCAAAGTTACTTAGAAACAATGGAACTCCTTAACTTGGTTCAAATAAGGAATGTATAAGCTAGAGCAATTCAACAACTTCTGAATTTGTAGTAAGCTGTACACATTTGACTTACCTCCCCACCCAGCTGGCGTGCCCAAACAATTCCGCCTTCAATCTCTTTTTGGTGTAATGTTGCAACAGAAGCATGTGCTTTAACACTGTTATAAAGTACAGATGAAGCATCCATTTTGCATCCATCTTGCATCAGACCTGAAGAGGCACAACAGATATGATTGATTCCCCATCCCAAACTAAATAAAATTTATAGGAATGGCTAATATTATTCTCCATAACAATGATTTCAAGTGACAACAGCCAAAGAAAAAATCTGACAAAGGAAAACAATTTTCAAGTTTCGACTCAACATATTAAACCAACCAACCTCATTTACTTATGAAAAGTAAAAAACCTGCACTTAACGTTGACGGGGTAGAACAGAGAACATACGCTTGATGCCAACCATTTTCCTTGAAGGTAAAGTTGAGAGATCCACATTTAGGTTTCAAGTAGCTCTCTTGATTATAATTGTATTTTCCTAAACGATAAAAAATACAAGATTAAGTTCTTCAGCTACTCTGTTTGCCTCTTCAAGTTGGCTTTACACTAAAAGTCCCCATCTGTATTTTGCTTCAAAGCTTTCATGTACAACCTCTACAGCCTCTACCTAATGTTGACAACACCAACTCCATCTAACATAAACAAACTGATGGTTTATTTTAGATTTTGGGCACAGCCATATAAAAGCATTAGAACCTGACTTGCTACCATGTCTCATCCCTACAAACTTGCCATTGTATACGAACAATTCGGTCACGAAAAATGGCAAAACACAACAGTTTCTGCTGGGGTTCTTCTGCACTTCTCTTCTTATGCTTAGTTGGGTTCTTTTCCACTCCGGCAAATGCCGCTTTGAAGACATACCGATTCGATGTGAGCATTTCAAAATGGCAGACTTAAATTGCTTGCATTTTATATCTGGTTATTATTTATCTGTTCCAAAAATTATTTTCAGGTTCAAGTGAAGAATGTGAGCAGGTTGTGCCATTCTAAGCCAATTGTTACAGTAAATGGGATGTTCCCTGGACCTACAGTTTATGCTAGAGAGGAGATACACTTCTTGTCAATGTTACCAACCATGCACAATACAATATGTCAATTCATTGGTAGGAAATTTATATTTGAATTCATATGATTATGCAAGCATAAAACTAAAATGAACATTTGGGTTTATTAATGTCACATTTTGATTGAATTTTGCAGGCATGGATTAAAGCAATATAGAAATGGGTGGGCAGATGGGCCTGCCTATATCACCCAATGTCCTATCAAGACAGGACATAGTTACACCTACAATATCACTATAACAGGGCAAAGGGGAACTCTATGGTGGCATGCACATATTTTCTGGCTAAGAGCCACTGTGTATGGAGCAATTGTCATCTTGCCTAAACAAGGGACTGGTTTTCCATTTCCTCAACCATACAAGGAGGCTAATATTGTCTTAGGTGAGTTGGTGCAACTATAAGATTTGTAACTATATACAGAATTTATGTAGAGTTTATGCAGAAAATGATTGTATTGTTTCTTGTGAATGGCGTAGGAGAGTGGTGGAATAATGACGTGGAAGAGGTTGTTAAACAAGGAAACAAACTGGGATTGCCACCAAATATGTCAGATGCACACACCATCAATGGGAAGCCAGGGCCTCTCTTTCCCTGTTCTGAAAAACGTAAGCCACTGCCTTATGTAGAAAAGTTATTGCCTACAATGAGCTTATACAATGCACATGGGGGACGTGCAACTAGTCATTGTGAGAGTTACATTGTATATACTCATTGTATGTGAGAACTTTTCCTATCTATGACACTAGATGTTCTGAGACCACTTTTGTTTTAGGGCACAGCCATTTGGACATGAAAAATGAGACTTCGCATTCTCATCCTTCCTTGTTTTTGCTATCTCAGATACCTATACATTGGAGGTTGAACAGGGAAAGACGTACCTGCTACGAATCACCAATGCTGCACTCAATGATGAGCTATTCTTTGCCATTGCTGGTCACAACTTGACAGTGGTAGAAATTGATGCAGTCTACACCAAACAATTCACATCTCAAGCAATACTAATAGCGCCAGGCCAGACCACGAATGTTCTCGTTCAAGCCAACCAAGCGCCCGGAAGATATTTCATGGCGGCTAGGCCATTCATGGATGCACCGGTTTCCATTGACAACAAAACTGCCACTGGAATACTGCAGTACAAAGGCATCCCAAATACTGTGCAGCCAGTTCTTCCCCAACTTCCAGCACTCAATGACACAGCTTTTGCATTGAGCTTCAATGCCAAGCTAAGAAGTTTAAACACAGCACAGTTCCCGGCCAGTGTACCTCTTAAAGTTGATCGACATCTTTTTTACACGATTGGGTTGGGAATTAACCAATGCACGACTTGCCTCAATGGAACACAGCTCACTGCTTCTTTAAACAATATCACATTTGTGATGCCCCAAATTGGGCTGCTTCAAGCTCATTATTTCAACACGAAGGGAGTGTTTACCACAGATTTCCCAGACCGCCCTCCAACACCTTTCAATTACACTGGTGCATGGCACTAAAATAGGCACCCGGCTTAGCAAACTTGCCTTCAATTCAACAGTTGAGTTGGTGCTACAAGACACCAATCTTCTCACAGTGGAGTCTCATCCCTTCCACCTTCATGGTTACAATTTCTTTGTTGTTGGGACTGGAGTTGGGAACTTCGACCCCAAAAAGGACCCGACAAAGTATAACTTGGTGGATCCTCCCGAAAGAAACACAATTGGAGTTCCTACCGGTGGTTGGGTTGCCATAAGGTTCAGTGCTGATAATCCAGGTAAACACATCAAACTAACCAAATAGCATGCTACATTAAACTTCGAAGTTACTAATTAAGCAAGAATAATCTCTCTTATTTTTTTAGATATTTCACTAAGAAGTTACTAATTAAGCAAGAATAATCTCTCTTATTTTTTTAGATATTTCACTAATCTTTTGAACGGTAATTGATCATCTTTAGGTGTCTGGTTCATGCACTGTCATTTGGAGCTCCATACCAGCTGGGGTTTGAAGACTGCATTTGTGGTGGAAAATGGGAAAGACTCAGATCACTCTATCTTGCCTCTACCTACAGACCTTCCACCTTGTTAGTCCCTCAAACCGCAGTGGAGTACTTCTTGAGGAACACAAACCATTGTTTGTTTTGAGCCTTTTGGCTGACAATTTCTTGCAAACACTCCTACAAAATGCAGGAGTTGTGAAAGAAAAATTCTTGTTTAAGACCCAATAAAAAGGGTGTAATGTGTATTGAATTCTTTTAAATGCTAATTTTAAACCCTGTTTCTGGCAACAAATTTCTGGGATGACATTGGCCCCAAGTTTTTAGGTTGAATCTACCAGAGATTAAAAAGACCTGCATTAAACATATCTGAGGAATTTCTTTCGAAATTCAAACTCGGAAAGTTGTGAGTGAGAGATATCAGTCTTTATGGAAGAGTAACCCGATTGAATAATTCTAACAAGCTGAAGCTCTGATAACCAAAAAGCAAAATAGTTCAGATCACACGTAGGGCCTAAGCCATACATATCAGGCTTCAAAATTCAAAGCATTCAAAAAAGAGAATCTCTGTTCCCAAAAATCCAAACTATAGGAAGAAAGAGATGGGGAAAGATGAAGAGATATAATCAAACATATTAAACCTATAAAGGAAACAAAAATCACCAAAATGCATCCTACATGACAAATGTAATGAAAGTAATGGTTCAATCCATCTGCCATTATAGTCAACAATCACAGCCAAATTCAAGATGAACTTTGATCTCAAAAATTTCAACAAGCTAAGGTGGAAATCAGGCTTGATTGCAGTCACTTCCTAGAAAAATGTGTGAGGTTCTTTTGAGGTCCAGTTTGGATTCAAGGTCTATCGTGGCCTGTTTGATAGCCGAGAAGAAATTTGCTTGAGTTCCCTGAAAACGGTAATAATTCAACGTTATAAGACCTTGTATACTGACAATATATATGAAGCATTAAAAATCAATAGAACTGAGATCAGGAACATGTCTTTGCATTCTTAACCAGACTCATGCACTCACTAATCCGGCCCAAGAAAAATAAGGTCAAATATTCAAAATGTTCCTTTCAAACGCTTAGAGACCTAACTATAAGGCAAGGGTGGCTATATGGCGATCAATACCATTTTTAGATGGCATTGCAAGATTTTGTCCTCAGTAAGCAGTATAACAACCAGATATTGAATAAACAATTGGTCCCAAAGCTTAGAAGCAAGGTTCTTCTTGTTTTGCTTACTATATTATTAAGGATTTTAGAATTTTAAATAGACAAATGAAACTTTTACATCCGTCGTGTAAAAATAGTACGTACCTCTCCAGGAAAAACCCTTTTGCTTGTTATGTCCATCTTACACTAGGTTATGTGGGAGCCATCGTTTATTTATTTTATTTATCAATCGGGGAGGGAGGATTTGAATTAGAGACATCAGCCAACATTGGGAAGAAACGTACCACTATATCAAGAGCTAGTTGGTACGTGGTAGCCATCTTTTATGGTGGATTTCACTTGTGTTCTGAGTGCTCCGTAAATATCTTATTGCCTATGTTCAAACGAAGGTAAAGAACAGTGTCAAACTAGTTCACATTTAAATTAAAAGCCTTCAAATACTATAAAAAAATTTAAAAGCTTTCAAATTTTGCCCAATTACTTTTTTTTTCTTAAAATAAACGGGAGCGTGGGATCTTGGGAACTATTCCAACATATGAAAGAGAAATACCACTAGACTTAATACGTCGAAATTCAACAAGGGCAACAATCCAATTTCACATATATTTGACATTTATGTTGCCTATTAGGTTAAAGATTTCATCTAACCAATGATCTAGACTGAGAGTCTAGCAACACAACAAATGTTTGTCAGATTTTTTAGCAAAATAGATTTAAATCATTCAAACTGACATTAAAATTTCCATTACATTATATATCTAATAAGCTCTAAAACACTGAACACTAAATCTTGTTTTATGAAGGCGTTTATACATACTGCATAGAAGCTCAAAAAAGGGGGAAAGTGGATATGTCAACAAGAAACACACGCTGGATGCCAACCATTTGCCTCGACTCTGAAGCTGAGAGAGCCATATGTTTCACGTACCTCTCTCTTGCTTGCTTAAACCCTCATTTCTCTAAACAATAAAAAATACAAGATGACGATTCCGCTACTCTGCTTCCTTCATTTCTTTAAACAACAAAAAAATTTCAGTATGTTGCTTCCAAACTTTCAAATGAAACCCCTACAGTTTCTACCTAATGTTGACAACAACATCTCCATCTCACAAACTGATGCCAAATTTGTTTTATATTTTGCCCACAGCCCCATAAAACCATTAGACCTTGACCTGCTATCATGTCTTATCCCTACAAAAACTTGCCAATGTGTATGAACATTAAAGTCACGAAAAATGGCAAAAACCAACAATTTCTACTGGGGTTTCTGCATTTCTATTCTTATGTTTAGCTGGGGTTCTTACAACCATAGAAAGATGCATAAACAAATTCGCCCAAATCCCCATCTTCACTAAGTTCATCCATTCCACTTTGTAGAAAAACAAAAGATGAAAACTGTAAGATGCAACTCAGCCCATGAGACCAAAAAGAAAAAGAAAACTAGGTTTAACATGCAAGTCATAGGATGTCATATTAATCCATTAAAAATGGTACAATGGACATCAGTCAAATTTGTCATACTTATTTAGAGCAAAGTAGTAGAATACTTAAATTCAAACAACTGACCAAAAAGAAAGAAACACAGCGAAGGAGATACATTTATTTTGGATGCTACATGCTTATACCCTTATCTATATGCTACAAGCAAAACACCATTTCGATTTATTAAAAAACCCATTTCCGGAAGCAGAAAAATTGCAAACAATAACATGAAGAACTTCGAAACGCACCGGTTCGGTGGCTACCAAGATGCTTTCTTGATGCCATTGAGCATGCCTTTAGATGCCAGAGTACGGAAGACAATACGGGACATACGGAAGGTCTCGTAGACGGCGCGTGCGCGACCGGAGAAGATGCAGCGGTTTCTGACGCGCGTGAAGGAGCTGTTTCTGGGCAGCTTGGAGAGCTTGAAGCGATTCTCCTCGCGCAGGTCGCTGGGAAGGCTCGGGTCCTTGCAAAGGGCTTTGTACAGATTTCGTCTCAGCTCGTATTTCGCCGCCAGCAACCGCCGATGGTGGTCTCGGATATTCGCATTTTCCTCAGAAACTGACATTTCTTCCGCCGATGGTGGAAGCGCGCAATCTGAATTTTTATGTTCTTTTCTGGTCCTAGGGTTTATTATGAATTCTTTTGTAAAATCAGGAAATAAAAAATAAAAAATAAAAATCAAAGTTGAGCTTCAAATAGCCACGTGGTGTATGTTTGTAATGGCCCATTGGGCTAAGTGAGTTAAAACACCATTTCCTTATTGACCATCCAAGAAGGCTATTAGGGACTAGTTGAGTGAAAAATGGCGTTGATTTGTAGACAAGTTAGTTCAGGTTCGAATCCCATGTAACTGTAGTGTGTGTATTTACTATAAATAAATAAAAATCATCCAAGAAGAGTGGGTGTACTGATCAACTCTTGGTGCACCAAGAAATTTTTCGAGAATTTGGGCATATGTTATAACAAGTTAACAACCAGATTGAATAAACAATTGGTCCAAAGCTTAGAAGCAAGTTTCTTCTTTCTTGTTTTACTTACTATAAATATCAATTACACTGGTGCACCACTCACTGCCAACGTTGGCACTAAACTAGGCACCCGGCTTAGCAAACTTGCCTTCAATTGAACAGTTGAGTTGGTGCTACAAGACACCAATCTTCTCACAGTGGAATCACATCCCTTCCACCATCATGGTTACAATTTCATTGTTGTTGGTACCGGACTTGGGAACTTCGACCCCAAAAAGGACCCAGCAATGTATAACTTGGTGGATCCTCTTGAGAGAAACACAGTTGGAGTTCCCACCGGTGGTTGGGGTGCCATAAGGTTCAGGGCTGATAATCCAGGTAAACATAGCAACATAACCAAACAGAAGGCCACATTTTAATTCAAAGTGGCTAACTAAGGGCCCGTTTGATAACCATTTCAATTTTAGTTTTTAGTTTTCATTTTTTGTGCTAGAGTATAGAGGAAAATAAGAATGAGAATGGGAGTGAGTGTGAGATTGAGAGAGAGGATGAGAGGGGAGGATGGGAGGGAGGAGTAACAAAAGTGACAAAAACTTGAAAGTGAAAACAATTTCAAATAGATTTCAGTTTTTTGTTTTTTTATTTTCACTTTTGTTACTCCTCCCTCCTATCCTCCCCTCTCATCTTCCCTCTAAATCCCATCTCCACTTTCATTCTCACTTCCATTCTTCCTCTTGTTTTTCTATACTTCAGCACAAAAAATAAAAACTAAAAACTAAAATTGAAATTGTTAGGCCATCTCCAATGCAAGGACTCAAATCCAAATTATCCCCCAAAATCTCTCCCAACCCAACAAAATGAAGGACCTAAAATTTGGGAAAACCCAAATTTAGACCCAAATATGGGTCCAAGTATTGCCTGGACCCAATACTGTTTGCTGGACCCCACCTGCATTTTAAAACAGATCACATGGGAGAAAAACTGACGTGGGCCCCAGCTCTTGAGTGGCTGCTGCTTTTGTCTTCTTCCACCACGCCATGTGTCGTGCTCCTATGTAGTTGCCGTTGCAGCATTTGAATAAAGTTGCTGCTTTTTTTATTTTTTTATATACATATAACTTCTAACAGCAACATTTGAATATATATATATATAAAATTGCAGCCCTTTTTTATATATTATTTATATACATATAATTTAATGGAATTTTTATGTTGTGTGTTTACTTTTGGAATAAAATTAAATTTATGGAATTTCAATTTTTTTTAGGTTAAATTGTTCAAAAAATTAAATTATGATGTTATTTAAAAAGATTGAATGAAGAAAAGTTATCCATAAAAAAAAAATTAGACTTAAACCATTCTTAAACAATTTAATAAAGTTGCGGACTTAAAATTTGGGTCCGGAGGGTTGGGAGAAAAGTCCGGGCAAAACCCAAATAATCACTTTTTAGAGGGGGAAAATTTGGGTTTAGCCCCTCATGGGTTGGAAATGGTCTTATAAACCCTCCATATTGCGACATATAAGGCCAACGATCCCTTCCTAGCATATTTGCAGATGCAACATGAAAAATAAAAATAAACTACCAGCTTCAGTCGATGAGTTACCAACATGCATAAATCTACCGAGCAGAAGCACCAATAACAAAAGAGCATTATGTTTCAGATCACATGTAGGGCCAAAATCATGCATATCAAGCTTCAAAACATTCAAGAAGAGAATCTCTGTTACAAAAAAATCCAAATTACAGGAAGAAAAAGATGTGGAAAGATGAGGAGATACATCAAACATATTGCTATGCCTAAAACAAGAAAGTCATAAAACCGTGCATTCTAAATGACAAATGCAATGAAAGAAACCATTAAATCCGCCAGCCAGTGTAGTCAACTCCAGTATATTATTCACAGACCAAAACTCCACTACAGCACAATAATAACAGCCACATTCAGGATGAACTTTGATCTCTACGATTTCAAGAAGCTAAGATGGAAATCAGGCATACCAGCAACACAAACAACACCAAAGCCCCAATACAACAAACCCATCTTCCTCTTCTCTGCTTCATCTGCTTAGCAGAAAAAAGAGCATTGGTTCCACCATGAATGTAAGCTCCAGCATCAGCCACATTCTGTTCAATATCATCCATTTGTTCCCCTTGCTTTTCAACCATCATTGCCATATCCAGGAAAACTTGATGGAGTTCTGTCAAGCTTCTCTGCAAGTCCTTCAAGGCCTCATGCCTCTGCTGATTCTCCATTGCCAGCTCAGCCTTCCCCTCAAAAACTTTGACCTGCCCACTTTCCAAAATCATCTTATCAATCACTTCCTCACTTGCTTCCTCTCCAGTGGCATTATAATACCTCCTCTTGAGACCTTCTTTGTGCTCTTTAACAATCTGTTCCCTCAAGGACTGAAAATCATTCGTCATATCTCTCAGCTTAGCTCTCAAACCATTAGTCACCGAAATCCTCATTCGATCAACAGGGCTACCTTCCTTGTACTCCACTGATACATTTCGATTAGCCACATTAGAGCAGTCAAGCGACTCCAATCTTGCTTTGATGCCTTTTGCTTTCCTCAGAATAGCTACCATGTCAGCATTAATTCTATCTCTTAGCCCTCTAAGAACTTTAGCACTGTGAGTAGACTTGGTTTCTTCATTCAGGTCCTGAAGATCAAGAAGAAGGTTTGTGATCTCTTCCATATCAGCCTTGATTGCGGTCACTTGTTCGAAAAATTGGGTGAGGTTCTGTTCATCAGCAGGGCCAAGTTTGCCCATTTCGAGGTCGGGTTCCGATTCAAGGTCTTTCATGGCCTGTTTCTTGAGGTCCACGTAACTGAGGAATGACTTGGTCATTAGATCATTCATCTTTGAGGCAATAACCAAATACCCACCTGAAAGAAACCTTCAGTTGCTTAAAAACTACGTAGAAATAAGAGATTCTTTACAACTGTTTGGTTGCTGAGAAAATATCTTGCATAAAAAACAAAGCAATTCTGAAATTTCTAATTAACTTCTCTGAAAATTTAGTAGTTCAACTTCCCAAGAACTCTACAGTTTTAAATATGAATTACTGAAAATCAAAGCTCTTAAACTCAGGATTTTTATTTACATTCTTAATACAAAGATCTAGCACAACATCATATGAGCTATGCAACACCAAAAAACACAGGGAAGAACGAATTTGAAAACATTGAAAAAAAGAAAAAAACTGAGAAAAGGTAAGAAGCAAACCTCTAATGAAACGATGAAAGTGCAAAGAAGGAAAGTCAACTGCTCGAATCTTTTCTCTGGAGAAGAATTTTGGAGACTGAAGATTCAGGATCGAGGAAATGCTCTCACACCTTTTAGAATGGGTTTGGTTTCTGCTACTTTTATTCTTTTTCTCACTTTCAATTTTGAATTTTCAAAATTCAGAAAGGTTTATATAATAGCCGTTATGTTTATAAACTGTTGATGTCCATGATGCCCATTCATGAACTGACGTCGTTAAGTGGGGCGTTCATCCCTATAACTCTGTCAGTTATGTTTAATGTGCATCTTTTTCTTTCTTTCTTTCCTTTTTTATTTTTTGCCAAAAATGTGTGTGCTTTTACTACAAATAATATATAGACGTTGTTCTATCAAGAAAATGTTGGTTTATCCAAAATAAAATTATTATTTTTTTCCCTTTTTTTTTTGGGAGTTTCACTAAAACACCCAAAATGGGGGCTGAAATTATAAAAAAACCCAACACCCAAAACACTTTATAAACACACCCAAAACCCATCATTACACACACTCAAAACCCATTTATAAACACACCCAAAAAATATACAATTGTTGATTGTGGGGTTGATTTTGGGTGTGTTTTTATGTTTAAATAGTATTTGGGTTTTTTTATAAATACATGTCTAGGATTGGGTTTATTTATAAATATCTATTCTTGTTTCCAGAAAATATTTCATTTTTATTATTAACAAGTATAAACTTTGTAACATTTTTGAGTAAAATTGTATTCATGGAATAATTTATTATTAACAAGTGTAAACTTTGTACTAAAAGGCTATAATATGTAAAAATAAGGAGACTTTTGAAAAAAAAAAAAAAAAAAAAAGGTTAGAACTCATCCGACCCCTCAATAGGCAAGAACAAATTATAGAAGGGGAATAAAACAAAATTAGCCGGCCCAGACAGCAAGCTTCAGAGGTGTTAATCTATCAAATAAACAAAATGAAAAGGAAATTGAAAAAAGAGGGGGAACCTGTCAGACAACCGTGTAACCACCCCAGTCAGAGAAACTGACTGAGAACGATCCTCTACGGTCATGATGTTCACAAGGACCATCAGGAATGTTAATCACGCTCTGATCACACGGTCATGATTCATCCACCAGGTTGGGATTCCTGTCTCCTTAGAAATCAAGGATACAGAGGTACGATTACTATAGAACAGATCCTGTCCAAGTAAGGTCGTGCCCTCTCAACCATCAACTAGGTATATGAAGCGCTTCGGTTTTTCGTAAAACTTCGATGTGGGACTAATAATGGGACTCTTGTCGCTTTTGTGTCTCTGGTTTTGAGTTCAATTTTTTAATAGTTGGGGGTCGGAGATTGCAACGTGGCTTTTATTTGAAAAAGTGAGCAAGAAAAGATTTATCGATGAACAATAAAAAAATTGTTATAATAACTTTATTGATGTACAATTTATATTGTAAGGTTGTCATTATTTGGAACCCTTTTATTGGCAAAAATGTAATCAGCGTGCTACTTGTTTCGATGAATCAATGCGATCCTACACTCCAAGTTTGACACATGCCTTGTTTATCTTTTGCCTCCAATTCTCCTCCAATACCTTAATCTACAAAGAAATAGCAAGAAGTTAACAATAAATACCCTGAATTTTTTTTTTCAGAAAGATTATGTGATTGCATTCATAATTAAGCCAACAAAGTCATTAGTCACAAATGACCAATACAAACTAGCCACAAGGGGCCATTACAATAACAGAGCAATTTAACATTAAAATTAAGACAATATGGTGTGTTAATTTAGTCAAAATTAACATCAAAATTGCAAACTCAGAATAATCAAAAAGATATAAAGCTTGAAAAAATCAAGTCATAACAATACAAATAAAACTCTCACAAAGGAGATGTGAAAATCTCTTACAAAAGGAGATGTGAAAACTACACAGAGAACCCAAGAGTCTCTACAACTTATTCCAAACTGAAAGAAACCACAAAAAGAATGGTGGTAGAGATCCGATGTCGTGACGCCACTTATGATGGTTGGAGGAAAATTATTATAAAACGAAGACAAATAAGGGAAGCATTCTGTCTTTGAGAATGGGGGAGGAGAAGGGAGGAAGAGAAGAGGGAAGAGGGAAGAGGGAAGGAAAAATAGTGACTTCATCTCCCCTCAAAGTTAAAACGGCTTTGGGAGTGTTTTTTTTTTTTTGAGAAAGAAGGGACTAAGGTTTCCTCAAGGCCTGAATAAATACCCTGAATTTAAAAGACTATTGAAGCTATCTATAACTCAAAAATTAAATAAAAACAAAACTAAGTAAGACATATACACAATGTTCACTTTTCAAACATAAGTATTAGATTGAGTCATGCAACATAAAAATATATTGTGCTTTGAATATGTGGTCAAGATTGAGGCAAGTAACATAAGCGTATACGGAATATTATCACTCTCTTTTCGGCAAATAGCATATTAATAAATGAAGTAAAATTATTCATTAATTTTAGTATTAATGTATCAAATAATCAAAAATGGAAGGAATTAAAAAGAGAGGAGAACGATCCTCTTTTTGGTCATGAACCATCGCAGACGTCAACTGGGTATATGAAGCGCTTCAGTTTTTCGTAAAATATCGATGTGGGACTGAAAATGGGACTTCTGTCGCTTTGGTCTTCTGTTTGTCATTGAGGAAGAAGCGAAGGTTGCACTAGAGGAAATTAAAAAGAAGTTGGTAGTGTTTATGGAATGTAGAGGATTTGGGAGCTCAAGCTGATATCATGTAGCTGTGATATTCGAAGAGCAAGAACTGTGAATTTGTGTTCAAAGACAACTGAAAATGATGACCCTCGATATTTAACCATCAAAGATTACAGAAGCAAGCAACAGTGATTGATTTAAAGATTTTGAGCAAATAATTTGTGTTTGGCCAGATTTTGAGCAAATAATTTAATTTAGAAAAAAGAGAAATACAAAAAGGGGGAAACTTGTCAGACAACCGTGTGACCACCCCAGACAGAGAAGACTGGCTGAGAACGATCCTCTACGGTCTTGATGATCACAAGTACCATCAGATTGTTAATCACGCTCTGATCACAAGGTCATGATTCATCCACCAAGTTTGGATTCCTGTCTCCTTAGAAATCAAGGATACAGAGGTACGATTACTATAGAACAGATCCTGTCCAAGTAAGGTCGTGACCTCTCAGCCGCACTCAAGCAATATAAAGCGCTTTGTTGTTCTCTATATTGTCCATGTGGGAGTAAAAGTACATCTTTCAACGCAAGCAAGAAAGATATTTTCATTTTGATGAATAATCAAAACCCTCTTCCCATAACTTTATTAATGCGTATATTTATACAAGAAAGCCATCATTATTCTGGAAGTTTTTTATAGGTTAAAATATGATCGATTGTTTTGTGAAGTTTATATTTTTCAACTGTCCATTAAGCCTCTCGAAATCCATGGCCATACTCGTAAGAGGAATGCATATACACCACATACTTGTACGTTTCAATTAGGTTTCTCCGAAATTGAGACTGCTCTGTAGTCGCTGATGAGGTCTTGCGATCCTGGGCTTCCAACCACTCCAACCATTTTCGACCTATCACTTCGCACATTCCTTCTTCCACTTTAAGTTCCAGTTTAATTCATTTGACTATGAAGGAAAATTAATAAGGTAACAACCTTTTCTTATCCACGAAAGAAAGCTTGACTTTTATGAGGATGTGCATAGCTTAAACTTGGCTGAAGAAGCATACATGCAGCAGACATTCTGCTGGCTCTCTCTGCTCCCATCAAGCAATATATGAACTTCAAAAAGGTAGGCAAGGCTTTTGCTCAAAATCACTGGTAGATTGTGCTGTTACAAATTGTGGACCTTTTGTTAACAGGATGACTTCAACAATGGTGACACTTCTGGTGATGCTATGTTTTTGTTTAAGAAATTATGGCTGCAGCAAAGTCATGGCCATGTCTGCTCCAACAGAAGAGGACTTGGAATTATAGAAAGAGAACTTCAGAGTCTTAACAAACCTTTTGTCAAAACCATTCAGGTACTATTCTTGATTATATACCCACTTAATCTTGTTCTTTTTCTCTTTCGCCACATGATGTGCCCTAGTATTTTTTTTACCATTTTCATTGATTTTCGCCAATGAAATTTAATTTTTTGAAAAGTAAAAGCAGTTGTAGTTAGAACATGTGTATTATGGTCCAGCTTCAGCACATCCTGAAGACCAACACTCCTCAGATCTACATGTGTATTTGGTTAATTATTAGCCTTATAAGGCAATTGAAAGTAACTTTAATGGAATACACTTCAAACTGTCTTGATATATTGGCTTCTGCGGCAGTGATTAGTAGATTGATTTTCTCCTCTAGCCTTGTTTTAAAATTTTAATATCAATGATAAATTATGTACACGAGGCTCGCTGCAAAATATAATATTTTAAGCGTATAGCCGCGCGGCTATAATCGGTAAATATAATATCTTAATGGTATAGCCGTTCGGCTATACTTCAAAACATAATATTTTAACTGTCTTAAACGTATAGCCGTGCGGCTATACTCCAAAATAGAATATCTTAACTAGGGGTGGCATTTTATACCGAAAAGCCGCAAAACCGCAAAAACCAACCGATAATTTACCGCAATGAAACCGCAATCGCGGTAAACCGAACCGCATTTGCGGTATTTAGAACCGAACCGCATTTGCGGTTGCGGTTGCGGTATTTGATTTTCAAAACTTGCGGTTACCGCAAACCGCGAATATATTTTAAATAATATTTTCTATATTATATTGTATGTAAAATATATTTCATACAACATATTTCATACAATATTTTCTACAACTTGTGCAAAAGAGGATGAGATTGATGATGAGGTTGCACAAATTGGTGATGATGTTGATGTCACATTTCAACTAGTGCAAAAGAGGATGAGATTGATGATGAGGTTGCATAAATAAGTAATTAGTTTATTTATGCTCATGTTATTTATGCTTCTTCTTATAATAAAATGTACTAAACTTATGTTGTTTTATTTGTAGATAGCATTGGTGCTCAAACAACACAACGGGGTTCTTCAAATCCACTCACCACCACCAACACTTGAGTTTGTAACATTGGTGCATTGCATTTTCCTTTTAGTTTGTAACTTTAATTAACTTTGAATTAGATTTTCTTTTGGGTTGTAACTTTAATTCATTTTGCATTGCATTTTCCTTTTGGTTTGTAACTTTAAAGAATTTGGAATTGGAATGCTTGAGAAGTTAAACTTTAATTGGAATGCTTGTAATTGAACTTTAATTTTCTTTAGGTTGTGAATGCTTGAGAAGTTGAGGAGATTGTGAATTTATATATGCTTGAGAAGTTGGATTTTTATGACACAAAAAGAACTTGCGGTTTTAAACCGCTAATTCAAGGTAACCGACCGCTTTTTGCGGTTTACCGCAATGCGGTAAACCGCAAAACGCGGTCGGTTTGCGGTTTCAAAAATCACCATACCGCAAATAGTCGGTCGGTTTGCGGTTTGGGCAAAAATTCGCGGTTACCGAACCGCAACCACCCCTAATCTTAACAGTAGAGCCGATTGGATATACCTCAAAAATAGAATCTCTTAACGGTATAGCCGAACGGCTATACTCGATAATTAGGATATCTTAAAAGTATAGCCGGACGGCTATAATCGGTAACTATAATATCTTAAACGTATAGCCGCGCGGCTATACTCGGCAAATATAATATCTTAACAGTATAGCCGCCTGGCTATACTCGAAAATATAATATTCTTCTAATAATAATGGTGAAAAGATCATCATTGTAAAGAAAACTTATGATTTTACTAATGGATTTTCCATTTTGAAAAAAAAGAAAAGGAAAGGAAGTTATAATAATTAAGGTCAAAACTCTATCCTGTCCACATTAATTACCTTTGTAATCTTGTAAATTGGTTTTTAATAGAAGCAATAGAGCTCTCTTCAAAGTCAGAAGAAGGAGTAGATATTTCTCTAGTAAAGTTTTGTTATCAGTTGTGGGTTCTGCTAATTAACGTGACCTCAAGAATGGCAAAACTGCTGCTCATCCTATGCTTTAGTTTAACAAATTATGGCTGCAACACAGCCATGTCCACTACTAGAGAAGAAGACTTGGAACTGGAAACACAGCTTCGGAGTCTTAACAAACCTCCTGTTAGGTATTCTTGGAATTAAAATAGTTATTTTCTAGTTTTTGTATGTGTGACATGTTTTATACTTTTGATGATGCCCATTGCCTAACATGTTTGATTTTGGTTCTCTGTTTTTGTGTCAAAGCTTGAAGAAGGCGATATTATTGATTGCTTTGACATTCATACGCAGCCTGCCTTCGATAACCCTTTACTCAAGAATCACAAAATCCAGGTACTTTACTAGTTAATCTATAGCATTATTAGAAGAAAAAAAAAATTACACACATTTTGTTAATTGTCTTACAAAATTCCGAAAATTTAAGATGAATTACAATTTTTTATTCAGCTGCGTCCAACTTCATTTCCAGCTCAGATGAAAAACTCAGCTCCGGTGACTGATCCGATATCCGAAACATGGTATAAGAGGGAAGCATGCCCTGATGGAACAGTTCCCATACACAGAACAACAAAGGATGATTTAGTAAGGGCCAAAAATCTTGCACACCAAATGTTTCGTAACACCAGAAACACGAATCCTCTTCCCTGGAACATTCACGTAAAGTTATGCTCCTCTACGGATGATCTCTTAATTTTTTTGTACAATTAATAATGTCTCACGTAATATATCTGGCATAGGCCTTCTAACATCCTTCAATATTGCTTGTTGTGAGATCACAGCAAGTATTCGTTAAATTGATACGCCAATATTCGTTATGTATGCTTTTCCTTTTTCTTTTAATTCAAGGGTGACCGAGACTATGATATTGATGAAGGGGAGGAAATGTGATTGGTAAAAGGGGATGATACAGTCCCTTTGTTACTTTGTGTTATGGCATAGATGTGTACAGGGATAAAACTCATATTGCATGTCAATTCGTGAAATCGTAAAAGAAAGTAAAGAAATTCTTCTCCGTTTGGGGGAGTCAACCCGAGTGCCCATTGCAGCACAGGTGAGCCTTCGATTATACAGTGTCCATTGCTCCTCAATATGGTTTTTTTACTGTTTTCACATACAGCGCCAACAGTTGGAGTGGAAAATTTCGAGTCTTTCAACAAGTAATTTGATTTCCATGTTGAAAAGCCGGACGCCATTTCAATTGCCATCCGTAGGGGTACCTTCAAGAAAACACTCCGACGCTCAAATCAGTAAAAGTATAATCAAGAGAGCTAGAATAAAATCGTACCTGATTTTCTCCCTCCTTTTGAGATGCTGGGTTAATTGGCCTTTTATAGGCAGTGAAGTCTTGGTCTAAAATCATATCATATGCAGTTTAACATGATTTTATTTGGGACTAAAATAAGACATTTTCATTAAGCTTTCACATTTCATATACAAGTATGTCTCTTGCATGCTCCGGTATGTTGAAAACTAAAAAGATACAAAAGAATAATAGTATAGGGAGGGACCAAAAAGAAAGGGAAAAAAGAAGAAGAAGAAAAAATACAAGCAAACGAGCCTTATAAGCCACATTAAGGAACTCCATCATTGCAGATAATTACTCCAACGAAATTTTTTTTAAAAGAGTTCCAAAATATATGATACGAAAGAGAAAAAAGAAAAGGCAAAACCAATGGTTAAAGACAAATTAGCACACAAAATAATTGTTAAAGAAAACATAAATAAAGTGAGGACTTGAGCATGCAACAGAGCAGGAGGAGTCCAAGGAGGAGATGGAAAGAAAAGAGGAAGGAGGACAGAGGGGAATGGGATTGGATTGGAAGTATTAGCGCAAACTTGAAAAGCAAAAGGAAACGTAAAATCACCAAAATATTCCTGCTCCAGTTGAGAAAACGAAAATCCCAAACCAAATCGGAAAATCAAAACTAGAAATTAATGCCCTAGTTATTAAAGATGCGTGCATTGGGGTATTTGTTTATTTAATCAAGACTTAAATGGAAAAAATAATATTGATTAATATGGTCCTAATATGGTCGGTTATTCAATCAAGCCACCAAACCGCATTCTTTCTTTCTCTCACAATTCACGCTACACCCAAACCGCCCGTCGTTTTTTCTCTCGCAACCGCAAAGCCTCCAAACACCAAACTCTACACAACCATGGACAGCGTCTCATCTTTGGAGTGGCTGAAATTGGATTCCCAGAAGGAAGTGCTTGATAAAGACGGCGGCGGAAAGGACCTTTTCTCGCCAGCTACAATTCCCCTCAATTGCAATACGCCAATAATGGGTATGTATTTATGCTTTTCGTTTTTCCTTTAATTCAAGGGTGACCAAGACTATATGCAATTTAATTAATTGGGCTTTAAATTTTATGCCACAACTTTTGTGTATGAAAAATTTTCTTTGTACATTGAAAATATTTCACATTTGGTCTGTCCAGTAGCAAGGGCGGAAGGGTCCAGTGAAGGCCCTTGCCTCCACTCAGTAATATTGTTATTATATTCCTAGTGCTCCTGTATGCTATTGATTTTAGTTATTAGGGTTTGTGAGGAAGATTATATGAAATTTCTTTTATTTTTGTTGCTGTAATTAGAGGACATATGGATATCCGATATTTAATAATTTAGTTATTTGTTGACGGGATCATAGACGTCATTCCTTCTAACTTCTTTGACGTCATCCCCCATTCTTTTCCCTTTTTTTTTTTTGGTCTTTAACAATGGAATTGCATGCAAACAGATAGCAAGACTGAAGAACCAAAGACTAAATCAGAGAGTACAAAACTATCAGATCTAACGGAAGAAGAAATTCGTACTTATTTTTATCTGTTCGAGGGCCCTCATAGTCCTGCTGGTATGCTTTTGTTTGTTTGTTTTTTTTGTGTGTGTGTGAATACAATCGATAGTCTAGCCTCCGCTTTCCTAATTCTATTGGTATGCTCTTTATTTTAGAGACGAGAGGTTCTCCATTTTATGACATAATATCTATGCATTTGTTGTTATTCTTTGTCATGTAGAAAATAACTCATATGTTAAAAGGATGACTTCTCCAGCCAAGTTACTTTGGTGTTTGCATGATGTAAAACCGATATTTAATAATATAGTTGATGGGATCATAGATGTCATTCCTTCTATTCTAACTTCTTTGACATCATCACCCTTTTTTTATTTTTATTTTTTTCTTTTTGTATTTAACAATGTAATAATTGCATGGAAACAGGGAGCAAGTCTGATGAATCAGAGTATAAAGAATCAGAGACTGAAGAATCAGAGGATGAAGGATGTTTGATTGGTATGCTTTTGAATTTGTTAGTACTAGTGATAGTCTAACTATATTATTGTTAAGCAATAGCCTCCTCCGTCCTAATCTCCGTCCTAATCTTATTGGTATGCTTTTGATTTTAGGGACCAAAAAAAAAAGAAAAAAGGGCATGCGGCTTCTCTATTTACATAATATCTATGTATTTGTTGTTATTCTATGTAATATGCTCACAATACTGATTTTTGGGTTTTATCATCTTCATTCATTCGTTGTCTTTAAAAAATGATTGTTTTTATTGCTTTTGTTGTATTTAACAATGGATTTACAAATTTCGCACACAGGTGAATGTAAGCATTATTTAAAGGTGAATAAGCACCCAACAAACCAATGCTCTTACAAGTATAAAGTCCCAAAGGACGCAATTGTTGGTGAGAGTTGTGTGGTTGCATGTCTTGTATGTGGCTGCCTCTTTAGAGACTCGCGTTGTGCTGATTGTGGCACAAGCCTAGGACGTGCATTCCTCAAGGATTGTTCAATATGTGGGAAGGAAGGGGAACACTTGGAATTTGAGTGCCCGAAACGCGATGCAAATTGTGGTTTTACTTACGACCCTTATACTGGTTATTTTTCTGTCGAGATTCGCCCTTTGAAAGAGTAGAGAACTTAGACTTAATTGTACTCTAGAATTGAAGCAAAAGAGAAATGAAGGATCAGAGACTTAATTGTACTCTATAAAGAATCAGAGACTGAAGAATCAGAGGATGAAGGATGTTTTATTGGTATGCTTTAGAATTTTTTCCAAACAAGAGGACCACCGCTTCCACTCACAAATCCTTCGCAACGATTGGATTTGGATATCTTTTCTATGCCAGAACGCTTAATTTTATATGCATAAGGAACTTCACCCAACCATCCAGACATAATAGTAGACCCATTAAATCCCTGTTGCTGTGATTTTTCCCAACATTGAATAAACTGATAGGCTTCTTCTGGTGCATCACCGATGCCATTGACTATTTCCTTGTGTTCTTTAAAGTATCACTTCACATGTACTAACATGTTGCAGCAATTCCTGACATGTCCCGCCCAAGTTGCAAAAACATTGCAACTCTTTATACGTAAACATTTGTATGAATCCTCTCCTTTTATAAATCCTATCCTCGTACGAGATGTAGTCCTCGAATCGATACCAGCATATATTGCTTCACAACCTTTATTAGCGATAATAACGACGTTTGTTGTGCCCCATCCATCTTCCTGGTACAAATTTGAAATTTATTGGGTAATAAAAAAAATGAGAATATGCCTCAGCCAAGTATATATATTAGATTCAACTGCGCCAAGAATATACTATTTGCGGGGGTGTTTTTTTTTTGTCAATAACTAAAGCTTCATTTGAAAATCCAGAAAGATGGCAAACAAATACAACAATTAGAACAATAACCAAAGGAGAGTACAAATGAAGCAATAGAAACATAAAACAAATGAATAAACCGATAGGAAGAAGAAACATAAAAATATGAAAAAATCAACGGAGAGTACAAATTTGGTGTTTTTGTGTTCATAACATTTATCTACTAAATTTAGATTGAATTCTCCTGCTATTGATTAGGATAAATTTGGATTCAGAACTTATACTATTGAGGAATCCTATTCAAAATTCTTTAAAAAAAATCTCACCAATAAGAGACCACAAACTCGAACAAGCCATGGTTCAATGTTTAATCCCAATAGGTCCAAAAGTTTTGAAAGAAAAATTCAACTTCAATGGATATACAGAAAATTAAAAGTCGATTGAAGAGGAGGTCCAAGATTTGCTCGACGACGGTACTAAATTGATGGGCTGGGAAGCGAAGGGATAGGAAATAATATATTATTAATTTTCTTATGTGAGTTAAGAGAGTTATTAGTTGGTTAACTAGATAGACAGATGACAAAAAAAAAAAAAAAAAAAAAAAAGGTAGGGTACAAGAGGGCTCATAGAATTTGGGTGTAAGAGATATGGAAGCGCAAGTACGTATGATAGATTTCACTACAAAAATAAGTACGTATGATAGCAAAAAGAATAGTGGTAATGTCACCAACCTTTAATTCTTTGTTGATTTTCTCCAAATATGCCTCAGCCATAATGCAGAACAAAAGTTCAACTCGGCTTTAACCACCAATTTGCTGTTGAAAAATAAAGATAAGTTGTTCTGTAAGTTTGAAGAAGTTCGACTATTTAAGAGGCGCAGCCATTCTTTTATAGAGGTGAGATGTTGTTTTAGGAAGTAAACGAATCTTACTCTTTGAACTAAAACTTTCCATTCTTGAACCTCAAGAAATCAATAAAAATCTTACTACAAAAGAAGTCAACAAAACAGGAAATTAATTAAAAACAATTTTCATTGGGGATCGTGCATACAAAATAAGGATAAGATCAGAAGGAACAAAAAATATAAGATGGGGAGACAAAAAAAAAAAAGATTTAGTCATATACCCATTCTTAGCACAAAAAATATAAATAAACCCTGCATCATTTAAAATCTATAAAGAAACCCAAAAAAATTAACAACTGGCTCTATTTAATTTAATTTTGATTATTAAATTACTTTGATGCCAGCTTTTGGGGTTGGGCTTGTTTTAAGAAATCAATGACAGTTTTGTAATTTATAAGAAGTTAAAAGCCTCTTTGTTTTGTTGTAAATGGGCTCTGGGTGTGTTTCTAAAGTCCATTTCATTTATGTATTTTTATAATTTGGGCTCCTATATTGGGTATAATAGTGAATCTCCCCAAAAAACATAGGTAACTTTTCATATCAAATCTTGTACCAAACCCCTCCAAGACCAGTCCTCCATACGGCAGTAACAATAAAAAAAAAAAATAAAAGAATTGATCCAACCTCTATCAATGTAACTTAAACATCCATTACGATCTAATTTTGGGAACTCAAGGTGCATCTAGGTAGTGCATTTCTAATCCCCACGTGCTTCCTCCTAAATCTTGCCTTTCCCTTCTTGGATTATTATTTTCTATTAAATTTTTTAGTAAGTAGATGAATTTACAAGCTAAAAAAGAACAAGGGCTGAACAGGAAAAAAAAAACAAACCACATAAGAAGTACGTAAGAGTCGTCCTTAAAAATTTTATTATTTTTATTGCTTTTGTTGTATTCAATAATGGTTCAACAAATTACACCCAGATGAATGTAAGTAGTGTATAAAGGTGGCTGATCACATTACACAATTATGCCCGTACAAGTATCATGTCCCAACAAACACATTAATTAACTTCCTTTATTTGGGACTCAAAATCACCAAAGAAGATTCCTGCTCTAATTGAGAAAACGAAAATCCCAAACCAAGTCGGACAATCAAAACTAGAAATTAATGCCCTGCTTATTAAAGATGCGTGCATTGGGGTCTATTAGTTTTTAATCAATCAAGGCTGATATGGAGAAAAATAATATTGATTAATATGGTCGGTTAAAAAAGGGTCATGATCCTAAAGCCAAACCGCCTATATAACATGCTTTGGTCAACACGGTTTTTTGTCCGGTTTTTTCCCAATTTGGTTGGACTCGGTTTCCGGTTTGGATGCTCACTCTGTGAGTTTAAGCCCCTCTAGTTGCTTGAGGAAAAAACATTTAGATTGGCTCATGAGCTGGTTATGGAAGAAACCGACTTTTAAGAAAATACTAATCACATGGACTGTGGACGAAAGTAAGACCTTTTCTCATTAAGCTATCATATTTCGTATACATGACACAAAAGAATAATAGCAATAAAGGAGGGACCAAAAAGAAGAAAAATACAAGCAAACAAGCCTGCAGTCAGTTCGATACAGTGTGCAGCTGAAATCGTAACTTTATGAGTGTCATGGCGTTGGCGTTGGGCAAACAACAATTTATCTGAAAGGAAAGCCAAATCTGTACAGGATTTCCATATCTGAAAGGAAGCTCCTCTCATCGTATCCTACATGACTCAATTACTTCGCTCACAGCTTTATAAGTCTCCGGAGATATCATGTTTAACGTCAAATGGAATGCCTGAAGAAGAAATAAAAGTTGCCATTAGTGTTAGAGAAATCAGTCTTTCACCCTTCTGCTTTGGTCCCCCTCTGTTCTGTCTCTAGTTCCTTTTGCGCAAATATTGTTTACATATTTTCTTGTATGATATCAAACGATTGAACTGACATTAAAGTTAAGGCAATTGGTAATTGTAGAAGGGTGTTGCACTGTAAAACTAATCTTCTGAATATATGCAGTTGAGCTTTGATTGCTATACTTGGGTTATCAACTTGCTTCACATTGCTTGAGGGAACTGGTGTTATGATGAAGAATGTAATCAAGCCCATCTAATGTTGTCTCCTTGAATCCCTTTGCATTTTGATGTATGCTTTGTGTTACCAATTCTTATTTAAATATCACACTCTTTGTTGCTTAAGTTTTGACGTTTTCTGCTGCATTTGTTTATGCGAGCAGTGAGGACGAATTTCCTTGTCCTTTTGCATCTACTATAGAACGCATCTGACCCATCAATAGGCAAGAAAAAATTATAGAAGGGAATAAAATCTTATTAGCCGGCCCAAACAGCAAGCTTCAGAGGCGTTAATCTATCAAATAAACAAAATGAAAAGGAAATTGTGAAAATGAGGGGGAACCTGTCAGACAACCGTATGACCACCCCAGCCAGTGAAACTGACTGAGAACGATCCTCTACGGTCATGATGATCACAAGGACCTTCAGATTGTTAATCACGCTCTGATCACACGGTCATGATTCATCCACCAGGTTGGGATTCCTGTCTCCTTAGAAATCAAGGATACAGAGGTACGACTACTATAGAACAGATCCTGTCCAAGTAAGGTCGTGTACTTTCAGCTGTCAATTGGGTATATGAAGCGCTTCGGTTCTTCGTAAAATATCGATGTGGGACTGAAAATGGGAGTTCTGTCGCTTTGGTCTCTCTGGTCTTCAGTTCAATTTTTTAATAGTTGGGGGTCGGAGATTGCAACGTGGCTTTTATTTGAAAAAGTGAGCAAGAAAAGATTTATCGATGAACAATAAAAAAATTGTTATAATAACTTTATTGATTTGTACAATTTATATTGTAAGGTTGTCATTATTTGGAACCCTTTTATTGGCAAAAATGTAATCAGCGTGATACTTGTTTCGATGAATCAATGCGATCCTATACTCCAAGTTTGACACATGCCTTGTTTATCTTTTGCCTCCAATTCTCCTCCAATACCTTAATATACAAAGAAATAGCAAGAAGTTAACAATAAATACCCTGAATTTTTTTTTGAAAAGATTATGTGATTGCATTCATAATTCAGTTAAAAAAGCCATTAGCCACAAATGACCAATTCAAACTAGCCACAAAGGGCCATTACACTAACGGAGCAATCTAACATCAAAATTAAGACAATATGGTGTGTCTCCACTAACAATCATGCATGATCGAAAAAATTCTACTATCAGCATCCCAACTAAGATTGCAAACTCAGAATAATCAAAAATATATAAAGCTTGTAAAAATCAAGCTATAACAAAACAAATAAAGCTCTCACAAATGAGAGATGAAAAGCTCTCACAAAGAAGAGGTGAAAAGCTCTTACAAAAGGAGATGTGAAAACTACATAGAGAACCCGAAGAGTCTCTGTCACTTATTCCAAACTGAAAGAAACCGCAAAAAGAATGGTGGTAGAGATCCGACGTCATGATGCCACTTGCAATGATTGGAGGAAAATCATTACAAAACGAAGACAAATGAGGGAATCATTCTGTCTTTGAGAATGGGGGAGGAGGAGAAGGGAGGAAGAGAAGAGGGAAGAGGGAAGGAAAAATAGTGACTTCCTCTCCCCTCAAAGTTAAAACGGCTTTGGAAGTGTGTTTTTTTGAGAAAGAAGGGACTAAGGTTTCCTCAAGGCCTGAATAAATTTAAAAGACTATTGAAGCTATCTATAACTCAAAAATTAAATAAAAACAAAACTAAGTAAGACATATACACAATGTTCACTTCTCAAACTGTGCAACAAACATAAGTATTAGATTGAGTCATGCTACATAAAAATATATTGTGCTTTGCAGGGGCGGAACCAAGGCAAGGGCTGCCCTTGGCTCTAGCCCAGGGACAGTTTGGGAAAAAACAAATTAAATATACATATAGTCTAATATTTTAACTATAAAATATATATATATATATATATATATATATATATATATATATATATACAGAAATTCTCTTATGCGGACATCCGGACGTTATTATTGTGCGGACGCAGTGTATTTTGTACTACCCCTTTATGTTTCCCTGCCTGTTTACAATAGGATCCGCACGATAATAACGTGCGGACATCCGGATAAGAGAATAACTGTATATATATATATATATATATATATATATATATATATATATATATATATATATATATATATATATATATATATATATATATATATATATAATCTCAACACCAATATGCATAGTAAGAGGTCTTCCACATTTGTATTTGGTGTTAAAGTTTGTCCCAAAAACAATTTTAAAAAAATTTCTATTAATTTGTCTCCAAAAGTGAAGCATTTTTCTAAATAAAATTCACCTTTTCGTAAATCATAAGGCTCTATTTTTTTTTCCTTGTGTTTACAATTAGCATGATTTATATGATTTAATGTATATTTTTATTTCTAGAAAAACTATAGAATATGTAAGTACCAAAAAATAATAATTATCATTAGATTTTAAGCTAATAACTTTAGCTAGCCCACCAATTGAAAAATTTCTGGTTCCTCCCTTGGTGCTTTGAATATGTGGTCAAGATTGAGGCAAGTAACATAAGCGTATACGGAATATTATCACTCTCTTTTCGGCAAATAGCATATTAATAAATGAAGTAAAATTATTCATTAATTTTAGTATTAATGTATCAAATAATCAAAAATGGAAGGAATTAAAAAGAGAGGAGAACTATCCTCTTTTTGGTCATGATACATTGCAGCCGTCAACTGGGTATATGCACTTCAGTTTTTCGTAAAATATCGATGTGGGACTGAAAATGGGACTAAAAAGAAGTTGGTAGTGTTTATGGAATGTAGAGGAAAAAAGAAAAATAAAAAAGGGGGAAACTTGTCAGACAACCGTGTGACCACCCCAGACAGAGAAGACTGACTGAGAACGATCCTCTACGGTCATGATGATCACAAGGACCATCAGATTATTAATTACGCTCTGATCACACGGTCATGATTCATCCACCAAGTTTGGATTCCTGTCTCCTAAGAAATCAAGGATACAGAGGTATGATTACTATAGAACAGATCCTGTCCAAGTAAGGTCGTGACCTCTCAGCCGCACTCAAGCGATATAAAGCGCTTTGTTAGAGCATCCACAGTGGAGAGGTGTAAATTCGGGGGTGTAAAGCCACTTTTACATCTCCTTTACACCCTCCGGGGGGTGTAAATATGTTTTTTGCTCCAGTGGGGGGTGTAAATTCGGGGGTGTAGCCGTGGGTCCCAGCCTTTTATGTTGACTTTTCTTCATTTTTCTTCTCTTTTCTCGGGTGGGTCCCGCCTGCAAAGGATGTAAAAATGGATGCAAATATACATTTTATTTTACATCCTCATGATGGTGATGTATATTTACATCCATTTACATCTCACCATTGGAGACGATTCCGGTGACTCGGGATGTATATTTAACATACACCCCCATATACTCCCCCCCACTGTGGATGCTCTTATTCTCTATATTGTCGATGTGGGAGTAAAAGTACATCTTTCAACGCAAGCAAGAAAAATATTTTCATTTTGATGAATAATCAAAACTCTCTTCCCATAACTTTATTAATGCGTATATTTATACAAGAAAGCCATCATTATTCTGGAAGTTTTTTATAGGTTAAAATGTGATCAATTGTTTTGTGAAGTTTATATTTTTCAATTAGGTTTCTCTGAAACTGAGACTGCTCTGTAGTTGCTGATGAGGTCTTGTGATCCTGGGCTTCCAACCATTTTCCACCTATCACTTCGCACATTCCTTCTTCCACTTTTAAGTTCCAGTTTAATTCATTTGACTATGAAGGAAAATTAATAAGGTAACAACCCTTTCTTATCCACGAAAGAAAGCTTGACTTTTATGAGGATGTGCAGAGCTTAAACTTGGCTGAAGAAGCATACATGCAGCAGACATCCTGCTGGCTCTCTCTGCTCCCATCAAGAAATATATGAACTTCAAAAAGCTAGGCAAGGATTTTGTTCAAAATCACTGGTAGATTGTGCTGTTACAAATTGTGGACCTTTTGTTAACAGGATGACTTCAACAATGGTAACACTTTTGGTGATGCTATGTTTTTGTTTAAGAAATAATTATGGCTGCAGCAAAGTCATGGCCATGTCTGCTCCAACAGAAGAGGACTTGGAATTATAGAAAGAGAACTTCAGAGTCTTAACAAAACTCTTGTCAAAACCATTCAGGTACCATTCTTGATTATATACCCACTTAAAAGCAAATTTTACTTTACCCTTATGAAAATAGTTACCATCTAGAGATAGCTAGTAGATTGCATTTGTTACAATTTTTATACTTTTGATATGAGTCATCCAATTTTTATACAATTTTTATAATTTTTATACTTTTGATATGGATTTGCCTGAGTCACACTTTGATATTGTCGATCTGTTTTTTTTTTTCGTGAACGAAATTATCACACTGTGATTTTGATTTTTTTTTTTTTTGCCTGAGTCACACTATGATTTTGATTTTTTTTTTCCTTTTTGTGTCGAATTAAGCTTGACGGTGATATCATAGATTGCATAGACATCAATCATCAGCCTGCCCGCGATCACCCTTTACTCAAGAATCACAAAATCCAGGTACACTAAATAATCAGTACCTGTTGATTATTTTCATTTTTTGCTGTTGTTCTTATTTTCACCATGATTGATAGTATTTATCACATTTGTGCAGATAAGACCAACTTCAATTCCTGCTACCCAGACGAAAAAATCAGCCCTTGTGAATAATTTCGTTTAGGCAGGGTTTAGGCAGGCAGGATGCCCTAATGGAACAGTTCTTATCCATAGAACCACAAAGGAATATTTTACAAGGGCAAAAAGTCTTTCACATCAGATATTTAGTAATATCAGCCAAATTAATATTTAACAAGGGCAAAAAGTACCATGTTATGGTCTACAAAATGATAAAGATTCTAAGATCGCCCTTTGGGGTTATAGATTTGGTTTTGGAGGGCCTGGTAGTATATACCTTGACATATAAAATTCCCCTATGTTATCCAATCAAAAGTTTAAGTTAGATTTTTTTGAGTTGTATATACTCTTAATCGCTTAAACTACAAGCCTGTTGCGAGAGAGAGACTTAAAACTGAACTCTTGTTCTTTTTCTCTTTCGCCACATGATATGCCTTTGTAATTTTTACCTTTTTCATTGATTTTCGCCAACGAAATTTAATTTTATGAAAAGTAAAAGTAGTTGTAGTTAGAACATGTGTATTATATATGGTCCAGCTTCAGCACATCCTGAAGACCAACACTCCTCAGATCTTCATAATATTGAGATGCTGACCAAGTCTTCATAATATTCTTGATTATCTGTTTGGTTATTAGCCTTATAAGGCAATTGAAAGTAACTTTAATGGAATACACTTCAAACTTTCTTGACATATTGGCTTCTGCGGCAGTGATTAGTAGATTGATTTTCTCCCCTAGCCTTGTTTTAAAATTTTAATATCAATGATAAATTATGTACAGGAGGCTCGCTACAAAATATAATATTTTAAGCGTATAGCCGGGCGGCTATATTCGGTAAATATAATATCTTAACGGTATAGCCGTTCGGCTATACTTCAAAATATAATATTTTAACTGTCTTAAACGTATATAGAATATCTTAACCGTAGAGCCGCGCGGCTATAATCGGTAAATATAATATCTTAACGGTATAGCCGTTCGGCTATACTTCAAAATATAATATTTTAACTGTCTTAAACGTCCAAAATAGAATATCTTAACAATAGAGCCGCGCGGCTATACCCCAAAAATAGAATATCTTAACGGTATAGCCGAACGGCTATACTAGATAATTAGGATATCTTAAAGGTATAGCCGAACGGCGATACTGAGTAAATATAATATCTTAAAAGTATAGCCGAACGGCTATAATTGGTAACTATAATATCTTAAACGTATAGCCGCGCGGCTATACTCGGCAAATATAATATCTTAACAGTATAGCCGCCTGGCGATACCCCAAAATATAATATTCTTCTAATAATAATGGTGAAGAGATCATCATTGTAAAGAAAACTTATGATTTTACTAATGGATTTTCCATTTTGAAAAAAAAGAAAAGGAAAAGAAGTTATAATAATTAGGGAGTTTCACTAAAACACCCAAAATGGGGGCTGAAATGATAAAAAAAACCCAACACCCAAAACCCATCATTACACACACTCAAAACCCATTTATAAAGACACCCAAAAAATATACAATTGTTGATTGTGGGGTTGATTTTGGGTGTGTTTCTATGTTTAAATAGTGTGTCAAAACTCTATCCTGTCCACATTAATTACCTTTGTAATCTTGTAAATTGGTTTTTAATAGAAGCAATAGAGCTCTCTTCAAAGTCAGAAGAAGGAGTAGATATTTCTCTAGTAAAGTTCTGTTATCAGTTGTGGGTTCTGCTAATTAACGTGACCTCAAGAATGGCAAAACTGCTGCTCATCCTATGCTTTAGTTTAACAAATTATGGCTGCAACACAGCCATGTCCACTACTAGAGAAGAAGACTTGGAACTGGAAACACAGCTTCGGAGTCTTAACAAACCTCCTGTCAGGTATTCTTGGAATTAAAATAGTTATTTTCTAGTTTTTGTATGTGTTACATGTTTTATACTTTTGATGATGCCCATTGCCTAACATGTTTGATTTTGGTTCTCTGTTTTTGTGTCAAAGCTTGAAGAAGGCGATATTATCGATTGCTTTGACATTTATACGCAGCCTGCCTTCGATAACCCTTTACTAAAGAATCACAAAATCCAGGTACTTTACTAGTTAATCTATAGTATTATTAGAAGAAAAAAAAATTAAACACATTTTGTTAATTGTCTTACAAAATTCCGAAAATTTAAGATGAATTACAATTTTTTATGCAGCTGCGTCCAACTTCATTTCCAGCTCAGGTGAAAAACTGAGCTCCGGTGACTGATCCGATATCCGAAACATGGTCTAAGAGGGAAGCATGCACTGATGGAACAGTTCCCATACACAGAACAACAAAGGATGATTTAGTAAGGGCCAAAAATCTTGCACACCAAATGTTTCGTAACACCAGAAGCACGAATCCTCTTCCCTGGAACATTCACGTAAGTTATGCTCCTCTACGGATGATCTCTTAATTTTTTTGTACAATTAATAATGTCTCATGTAATATATCTGGCATAGGCCTTCTAACATCCTTCAATATTGCTTGTTGTGAGATCACAGCAAGTATTCGTTAAATTGATACGCCAACATTCGTTATGTATGCTTTTCCTTTTTCTTTTAATTCAAGGGTGACCGAGACTATGATATTGATGAAGGGGAGGAAATGTGATTGGTAAAAGGGGATGATACAGTCCCTTTGTTACTTTGTGTTATGGCATAGATGCGTACAGGGATAAAACTCATATTGCATGTCAATTCGTGAAATCGCACTACTACAAAAATTGAAATAGACGACGGGAAAAAACCGTTGTTAAATCGACCGCCATCTTTTTGAATGTCAAATTACGACGGTAATTCACCGTCGTCTATTATTTTTAAAGAAGCGTCGTCTATTAGATGTAAAGACGACGGTTCTTTTAGAAAAATCGTCGTCTATACAATTAATAGACGACGGTTTGTTTAAAAACTGACGTCTATTAAATCTGAAGATGACATTTTGTTCCAAAAAAACCGTCATTTATTAATTGTAAAAATGACATAGTGATTTTACATTTTAGTTTTTTTAAAAAAATTATTTTTTTATTTATTTATAATTTAAAGTTTTCAATGGCTCTACAACGATTTTAACTAGAAAAACAACCATAATGCGTTCTGAACAATAAATTCAAGTCCAAATCTTCTATTTAGTAAAAAAATATTTATTTCATAAATCTTCTATTTAATAAATTTAATAGAAGCAATAGAGCTCTCTTCAAAGTCAGAAGAAGGAGTAGATATTTCTCTAGTAAAGTTTTGTGGTGTTATCAGTTGTGGGTTCTGCTAACGTGACCTCAAGAATGGCAAAACTGCTGCTCATCCTATGCTTTTATTTAACAAATTATGGCTGCAACACAGCCATGTCCACCACTAGAGAAGAAGACTTGGAACTGGAAACACAGCTTCGGCCTCTTAGCAAACCTCCTGTCAGGTATTCTTGGAATTAAAATAGTTATTTTCTAGTTTTTGTATGTGTTACATGTTGCTGGCAGCCTGCCTTCGATAACCCTTTACTCAAGAATCACAAAATCCAGGTACTTTACTAGTTAATCTATAGTATTATTAGAAGAAGAAAAAAAAATACACACATTTTGTTAATTGTCTTACAAAATTCCGAAAATTTAAGATGAATTACAATTTTTTATGCAGTTGCGACCAACTTCATTTCCAGCTCAGATGAAAAACTCAGCTCCGGTCACTGATCCGATATCCGAAACATGGTCTAAGAGGGAAGCATGCCCTGATGGAACAGTTCCCATACACAGAACAACAAAGGATGATTTAGTAAGGGCCAAAAATCTTGCACACCAAATGTTTCATAACACCGGAAACACGAATCCTCTTCCCTGGAACATTCACGTAAGTTATGCTCCTCTACGGATGATCTCTTAATTTTTTTGTACAATTAATAATGTCTCATGTAATATATCTGGCATAGGCCTTCTAACATCCTTCAATATTGCTTGTTGTGAGATCACAGCAAGTATTTGTTAAATTGAAGGAAACACAACGTGCCAAATGCTTTGGAGTTTGGGGGATTGGTTCTGTATACAACCTAAGCTTGGATTCAGAAGACCAATCTAGCTCTGGCAATGTTTTTGTCATAAGGGGCCCTCTAACTTAATGTTCTTGTTGCTGGCTGGATGGTAATGTTTAATTTCTAAAACATCCTAAATTTCGTCCCGGGTTTTTTCTTCCATCCATTAACATGTCATGTTGTGTCATAGGTTTCACCATCAATAAATGGCGATCAACTGCCCCGGTTGTATACGTGCTGGACTGTAAGTTATTGATATTGTAGTCACTAATTCTTCCTTGTTATCAGATATCTTACATGTTATGTTCTTAAACTGTTAAATTATATCACGTTAAAGAAATCAAGTTTGACTTGATTGATTGTTCAAACTGACAATCTAACATCATACAAAAAATACCAATTGTTGTTTGGAAAAGTGAAAAATTTCTTTATTTATAGCTTCATGACTAGCTAATGTGCTTCCTCTCAATTGTGCTTATGAACAGGTAAATAATGGGAAGATAGGGTGCTTTAACTTGCTCTGCGCAGCATTTGTACAAATCGACCGGACATTAACTCTGAAAATGCCTTTGTCACCTGTGTCTACTATTGGTGGACCATCATATGATATGAAATTCACTATCTACCAGGTAAAAACCAACAATAACTTGAGTAAGACGAGGCCGAAGAAGAAAATACTTGTCTCCTTACATACTAGGGTATTGGCTAGGGCCGGTCTTGAGATTTTAAGGGCCCTGTGCGAACCTTAAACTGGGGCCTCACATAAGCTAACACAAACTTACACCTTTATGTAATGCCATACAAGAAATATTTTTTTTTTCTTAAAGTGACCAAAGTACCCCTACTCCTAAGGGCAAAATTGAAATTTCATGAAAGAATTGAATTTGATTAAATCGATTAAATTGGATCAGGGATGTTACACCTTTTGAATAATCACCATGATTGTGACGATGAGTCTTTGTCGTAATAGATCATATTCATATATTAAATATTTTTTAACACCTAATTTATTTTGTATCAATATTCCAAGAACATCATTAATTGGATGCAACTTTTTTGGTTGAGTTAGTTGGATGCATTATTTTTGCAAAATTAAATATCTTTTTAACACCTAATTTATTTTGTATCAATATTCCAAGAACATCATTAATTGGATGCAACTTTTTGGTTGAGTTAGTTGGATGCATTATTTTTGCAAAATTAAATATCTGAGCATATATAAAAACAATCGTGTACCACTTTACTAACCACATTTTTAATTGAGGTGAGCCCTATATATGGAAGTCTTATCTCTATGGGCACTTGAAAAAAAAAATCTACATGAGTAATTGAAGAGCTAGCGTCAAGTCAATGATGGGGACGTACACACGTGACAAGCAAAGTCTGCACATAGGAATATAGATATTATTGGGGCAATTAGAATATTCTTGCTGAAGAATATATATATATATATAGTGCCATGCATGCAGTTGAGAGATTCAGTGTCATCATTTGAGGAATGAGGTGCTTAGTCGTTGGATCTATTTCAATGAAATCATGTGGTTGAGATTGATTTAAGTGTTTAAACGTGTTTGTGTCTAATGACTTGACAAAAACCCACATGTACGTACGCTTTACTGCGTAACAAGGTTGCTGTAACTTGTCCATGTGTGTTATAATATGGATGGGCGATATGGTTAATATTTCTCACTTTTATGATATAATATCAATAAATATCCATTTATATATTCTAACAAACAAGTTATACCATGTGACATACTCTCATACTACGTACACTATAATTGCTCGCACTTAAAGCATCCACAATGGGGTCCCTAAACCACCTCAGACAAATTTTAGGGAGGAATTGGAAAAATACAACTCCAACCATGCTCCCTATTCACCTCCTAAAATAGAGAGATCTCTAGGAACTCCTAAATCTGAGGAGAGAGAAAGAACTCCTAGTGGCTCCTTATAATTTAATGATGTTTTGTTTTATGCATAGTTTAAAGTTTTAATTAATACAAACATTTTTTTTTTTAGAGATGATAACTAATCATATTGAATTAAAAAATAACTATAGTATTTATGACTTCCTAACTTAGGGAGTATGATTGGAGTTCAAATTTTATAGAGTTCCTAAAATAACTTTTGTGTGTTTTTAGCTAAATTTTAACTCAAGAATATGGAGCATGACCTTTGCCTACATAATTACTGACTAATTCCTTCTGATCGGGTATTTATTATTTCAGTATGTGGTTGTGAAAGTAGCTGGGATATTGAATGTTGGTGTTGACATTGGACAAGCTGTTTTAAACAGTGTTTGCAACATTATGTGATTGACAGACAGCATAGCAATTTTTATCTTTCAACGAAAACAATAAGTTTCAAAAAAAAAAAAAAAAAAAACCAAAATTTTAATTTGACCCTAATTGTCATTATGGTGGTTTTGCTGCTAGCTAGGTCACATTTACATATATGACTCTGTTCTTTAAAGAAATTTTACTGGTCCTGTACGTAATAAATTTTCAACTATAATTTTTATTCTACTTTTTGCAATTTGATCTTTTTTATTTTATTTTTGTCATTCGATGGGGAGGGAAATGGGGGAGTATTATATTGTGTTGCCTCAAGATTGTCTTTTACATGAATCAAACTTGGGTGCACTTAGGGCCAGTCTTGAGATTTTGAGGGCCATGTGCTAACCTTAAACTAGGACCTCACATAAGCTAACACAAACTTACACCATTATGTAATGCCATACAATAAATGTTTTTTTTTTTTCTTAAAGTAAAAATCATCATCAATTAGCATGCAAATTACAAATTAAATCATCTTTCATTATATAACCAATCAACATGATAATGAAGTAAGTCATTTAGTATATATAAATTGAAATTTATATACATACTTGAATTTGAATTCAGATTTAAATCTGACTATTTTCTTTTGAGTGACATTTATCAATTTTTTTTGGTCGATTTTTTGTGTTGAAATCCTTGAAATTGAAAAAAAAAATTGTAGAAGGATTAAAAAATAGAGCCAATGAGAGATATCGGTGATGATTATTACTTACAGAAAATAACATGTTTGCCTTTTTAATTATTATGATTATTAATTGTTGTTACCAAAAAACACCGAAAAAGAACTAAAACTATGATCTACACAAGCAAGTTTTGAAGTTGCACCCTGAATGGAAGTTGAGGCCCTACAAACCAATACAACTAGAAATGTCTTTGTGACAAAAATTTGCTCACTCAGTATATATATATAACATTTATTAATATATATACATATATTATACACATAAAAAAATTAGGGAGCCCTCAAAAATCAGGGGCCCTGTGCGGTGGCACCACTTGCACACCCTTAGGGCCACCCCTGGTATTGGCCAAAGGAAATGTTACCTCATTTAAGAAATGGGGCTGGAGAAGTATAGGGTGGGGAGGAACTGCCATGGCTGCAACAAAACGTACCCCCCAATAGGGAGTGGCCAATACCCAGATGACAATTATGACCATGCAGCCTATTTCAGAAACCTGCATTTCATGAGGGGTTGGCTTAAAGAAGTGGTTCCTTCAGAGACTGATCATGTGTACGAGTTTATAGGGAAATCTGGCTGTTATGGCTTAGAAAATGGAAGGATACTAAGGTTGAGTTTTGGGGTTATAGATTTGCATATGGAGGGCCAGGTGGTGAATGTGGGCCCTAGAAATTTTATTGAAATGTATGAACAGAATTTGGAAGAAATTTTTTATGCTATCCAATAAAAAAAAACAGTTTAGGGTTAGTTGGATTTTGAGCGTTTGTATTTCCTTCATCAACATTCTAATTAAATTCTTGTAGTTTCTAAGAAAACCTAGCATTCATTCCAAAGTTAACCCAAATTTTTTGTAGTTTCTTGTATTATAATTTCCTTATGTTTGTCAAAGGAAAAAGTTCAAAGCACAAATTTCTTTTTACGATACAGACGATATTTTAGATGCAGGAATAACTGATCTTAACTAATTCAAAGCCCATTTCGGACTCGAAGTACAATTTAATTACATATGGGTATGACATTGTTGTATAATTGTATTTCAAAGAAGCATTCGGTGTTTTAGAAAAATAAAACAAATGTATATGTCAGAAATAATTTCATTCATCCATTGTGGTCTAATCCAATGGCACAAAAAATGTGTCAAAATGTGTTGTAAATTCTTCCTTGGAATAATCAGGGGAGTTCGTAAAATCACGTTGATGACTGATCCAAGAAACGTAAGAAGTTAGCCAAAAAAAAACTGATTTTGAGAGATATTTTTACTTCTTTTTGGGATTTGAGAGTGTTTGAAAAATGAAGAAGAGCAGGGTATTGATAATCGGATTGACAGGAAATCTTGGTCACCATTTGGCCAAAGCCACCCTCCAATTTTCTCACCCCACCTTCGCTCTCGTCAGGCCCTCTTCCTTCTCCGACCCTCACAAGTCCCACAAGCTTCACTCTCTCTCCAATGCCAGCGTCACACTCCTCCAAGTCTCTCTCTCTCTCTCTCTCTCTCTCTCTCTCTCTCTCTCTCTGGCTCTCATAATTCTCTGCTAAAATGTACTGAAACTTTTTCAACTAATTCCTTCTCTCTGTTTCAGGGTTCACTTGAAGACGAAGAAAACCTTATGGCAGCAGTGAAGCAAGTGGATGTGGTGATTTGTGCTGTTTCGTCCAAACAAGTCCTCCTTCAGAAGCTCCTTGTCCAAGTGATCAAAAAATCTGGCTGCATCAAGGTTTGGAATTTGGAAACAATTTCATTTTCTTTAAACTACCCAGTTTCTGCTTTTTAGTAAAATTTATGAACTGGTGCTGGGTTGCAGACATGAGAATTTGGCTCATATTGTATAATTTCCTTCTTTCCTTTTCTTTTTTTTTTAAAATTGCCCACGTTATGTTTTTAGTGAAATTTATTTCTTTGTGGATGGTGGTGGGTTGCAGAGGTTTATTCCCTCAGAATTTGGGTTGGACCCAGATAAGACTAGAATATCAGACATGGACTACAACTTTTATAAGCAGAAATCTGAGATTAGGCGTTTTGTGGAAGCTCAGGGTATTCCCTACACTTACATTTCCTGCAATTTCTACATGAGTTATTTGCTTCCTCAGCTTGTTCAGCCAGGCCTCAAGGTCCCCCCGAGGGACAAGGTTACAATTTTTGGCGACGGGAATACTAAAGGTCTGTTGAGATATTGAGCATTTGTGCTGTCATTGATGTATTTTTTGATTTGCTACTGGTGTTTAGAGGTGTGGTTTGTCTGCAGGTGTTTTTGTGAAGGAAAGTGATGTTGCTGAGTTCACTATCAGGACATTGGATGATCCACAAACGTTGAATAAGGTGTTGTATTTGAGGCCGCCTGGAAATGTGTACTCAATGAATGAACTTGTTGAGCTTTGGGAGAGTAAGATTAGGAAGAAGCTGGAGAAGATATTTGTATCAGAACAAGAGCTTCTTAAGAAAATTAAAGGTATTTTTCTAGTTTATACTATTTGGGTATTCAAAATGTTTGCTAGGTTGCCTTCACGAGGCATATATGACATTTCTGTTGGGGGTAGGGACTAAAAATAAAAATAGAGGAAAGAAAATAGTTGAGATTAAAGTGCATTTCATGGCCAAAACCTACAGAAATCAGATCATTTTGTCACCAATTAATCTTGTAAGCATTGCAGTTGTGGTTGGAGTTGGTTCAAGATCTCAATGTGATTTCTATACGTCAAGTTTTATGTAGGAAACCTTTGCTCGTATTCATTACCTTTGGGAGGCTACATATAAAATTATTGACTCTAGATATATAATAATGTGGGGAAAATAGAATTGTTTTAAGCACCTAAAGAACTAGAAGAACCCTTTATTTCAAAGAAAGGACAGGTTATTCACATCTCATTTGATGGTTAGAGGCAAATTGAAAGCTAAGCAGTTCTTTGCTCCCTGTTTCGGTGTAACAGCTATATTTTGAGTCATCGTTTGGGAGCTCAAGGCTCTAGAAACCCTAGCAGCACAAGGTCCTAAGCTTAGCAACACGGCTGGCTAACATGGCCAGCAAAGTTGTCTGTTAATGTGCCGGTCACTACACAAGAAATTACAAAGTGAGATTCAAAAGAAATTACACTACACAAGAATTTACAGAGGGAAGAATAGATGGACACGAAAGAAACATGTATGCACAAGATTGATGCGGTCCAACAAATTCTTTCGTACGTCCAAGAGAGATATATGTTCTTCACTATGAGAAATATAACGTGTACAAGACACAGAGATCTATTTTTAAAGCCATTAAATAGGTTTGTGTTAATGGCATTAACGTTTGTGAACCATTTCCAATTCACAATCAGCCGTGATTAATCTTGGTATAGTCTTTACAATTGAAATAGTCGTTTGGATATAACTTGGATTTGGATCAGAGAAATTCCCTTAGGTTGAAGCTTTGATAGCATGAAAAATAGAAGAATCCAGAAGGAAAAACAAAAATATTGAAGTTTTAAAAGTACAAGAAAAAAATTTATGTTTCAGAGAAGAAGTTTTCTCGTTGGTTTCATTAAACAGCATTTACAAGAACAACACAATATATGGCTGAAGTTGGTTAGAATTTTTTACAGATTAGTTATAATGATTTGCACCAACAATCTTCAACCATGATCTTAACAGTAGAGCCGAACGGCTATACCCCAAAAATAGAATATCTTAACGGTATAGCCGAACGGCTATACTCGATAATTTGGATATCTTGAAAGTATAGCCGGGCGGCGATACTGGGTAAATATAATATCTTAAAAGCATAGCCGTACGGCTATAATGGGTAACTATAATATCTTAAAAGTTTAGCCGCGCGGCTATACTCGGCAAATATAATATCTTAACCGTATAGCCGCCTGGCTATACTCCAAAATATGATATTCTTCTAATAATAATGGTGAAGAGATCATCATTGTAAAGAAAACTTATGATTTTACTAATGGATTTTCCATTTTGAAAAAAAGAAAAGGAAAGGAAGTTATAATAATTAAGGTCAAAACTCTATCCTGTCCACATTAATTACCCATACACAGAACAACAAAGGATGATTTATTTTGCAGTTAACATTAGTTCTTCATTTTCTTTCCTAGTTTGATACCAATAAAATGTGGCTTGTTGCATTGCAGAGACTCCATATCCTGACAACATGGAGATGATTTTTATATATTCTGCATTCATAAAGGGAGATCAAACTTACTTCGATATCGAGTCATCCGGTGGTCTAGACGATACAAAACTGTATCCAGAGCAGAACTTTACTGCAATCAGTGAATATTTAGACACCTTATTGTAACAGCTTTTTTCACTCAATTCTTGAATCTTCATAACATTATTGACTCTATCTTAAATTTTTCACTTTATTAGGCTGAGCTACTTTTTTGATGCCTAGAGGATTCAATTTAACATGCTCAATAGTGTACTTGGATTTCCTTACAAATATATGAGAGTAGCACCATCTATTCTCATGGCCTCTCTAGTGTTGACTTGAAAACCAATTTTTTTCCCTTTTTTTTTTATTCAGTCTTTCAGAGCTCGTAGTGCTCAGAAACTGATAATTCATTATTCAAATGCATAGAGAAAGTGGGATTCATATTTTATGATCAACTAAAGTTCTGAAAGTGCACCTCCATTTTGGTAATGGAGGGGGATTTTTCACGTTTGGTTTTTCATTTGTATTTTATTAGGGAATGGAGGTTTGTAGTTGGGACATCTTACAATAAAGTAGAGAGAAATATATATCACTTGATCAATAGCTAGTTGATGGTTATCTCGTTTGATTCGAAAGCGATTGAGAAATAAAATTTTGATTTACTGAAATATAAGTATAGTTTATTTTTGGAACTACGTTTCCTTTTCTTCTTTTTTTTCGGTGAAAGGAACTACGTTTCCTTGGTCATAAGATTTTGCTACTTATGGCATGGTTTCCTAAGGGATTGGTAGGTTGCTTGACTCATAGTTGGGCCCAAAAAAGACATGTGCTTGCTTTGCCTGAAGGCCTATGTTCACCACGTTATTCTTCTAGAACTTGGTGTGCCTTAGTAGGTACGACAGTCATTGTGTGGGGTTACCTAATTAGTCCTACTTATTATGATACTTACATTTCTGTAGTTAGGTGCACAAGATTATTATACAACTCAATCTGTAAAATTTGAATTCTGTGTGTTAAGATAAAGGGGGATAAGTCTCCAAACCAAAAACAAAACAAAAATGTAATACATCCAACCCAACCAAAAACGTAACGTGATTTTGAGACTCCTTCCTTTTTGGAAGATTGAACGTCAACCTCTATGAAGGAACCCACTTTATCTTCGCACCCACCATATAAATTTGAAAAAGAAAAACCAAAGACAACAAACTTTCTTTCTTCGCACCTTGAAGATAATTGCTTTTGGTTTTCGCATCATATAATGAAAGAAGAGATTTTGACCTTGAGCTGCCTCCATCCTTGCCCAAGCTATAGGTTGTTGATAGCTTTCTCTCTATGCCGTCCCTATTTTGTAGCAGATTGCCTAATTTCTCAAGCACTTCTTCGTTGGCCATTGATTCAACTACAACTTTTGGCTCAAGTTTTATGATTGTTCTATCAAATGCCTTGTTCGCTAGGATTGTGTCTTTTTTTTTTTTTTATAAAAAAAAAATTGACATGATGGGTGAAAAAATAAAATGGGTGGAAATAACAGCACTCTATCATCATAAAGATAATCCCATTTTGTAGGTAGGTGCATGCCATTTTGTTGCAGCTCTTGGGCCCAATTATAAGAAGTTCTCCTGACTTGTGGAACCTAGACGGGTTCTTGTGTTGTGGTACACGCATCTTTAATTTTATGGCATTAATTCAAAATGTTTACCAGACGTGATTAATTATATTCAAATTCTTGAGAGTATTTTGGATTTGAATAATAAGGTCTTAGTCGTAAATACAAATTATCCACTAAATTTCATTCTAAATATTTTCTGTCTCCTTGCAATAGTTTTAGGGCATGTTTACTTTTCTGCAAATGGAATGAAAGGAATGGGTTCCATTCCTTAACACTCCTTTGTTTACTTTTTGCGCAACGCTAGAAATAACAAATTCATATTGAAAGTCAAAAGTTGAAAATAAATAAAAATTCTAAATAGAAAACAAATCACAGCAAATCTATATGAATGCTTATTGAATATTAATTCGAACACAACCCGAATCTAATTGTAAATGAATTGAAAGTTGGTTTTTTATTTTATTTTTTATATATAAATATTTTATTTTGTGGCTAACTTACTAGTACGTAGTTACAAAACGATTAAAAAAAAACATGCACAACATGCCCAATCTGAGAAGAAATTATAGAATGATACGGTATTACCACGTCAGCTGGTGATATTTTCATTCAAAATTCGTCACATGTATTATTTTTTGACAACCTGGATTTAACACTCATATTTACTTTAAAATTAAAATTAAAATTAAAATGATTTTTAAAAAGCTTTAGAAATAAATAACCCAAAAGCCCCCCGCTTCATCGATAGTGACCCCCCAACACATGGATGATTCCACTTTCACAAACATTCGAAGGAATGAACCTGGACGGGAACCCAACTACAAACCTAGCGTCATGCAAACGCAAGCACAAACGCCATGCTTTCGCCTACCCCGTCCCTATTTTTTAGGACAAGCCTACCCTGTCCTTGTTTCTTTTTTTGGGATTTCCCAAGGTATCCCCGCGCGACTGCGGAGAAAAAATCCATCGAGGACGGTCCAAGGGCATTTTCGTCATTCCACTCATCCCCACTCAGTCTATATAGTGAAGCCACTTTCCTTATTGTCAATGGCATTATCAGCTACCCGTCTTGTTCTCCTCTCACTCGTAACGCTCTCTCTCGCTCTCACTCTCCAACTCCTCCCATTCCCCTTTCCCAATCCAATGGCAGCAACCAAATCCAAAATCCTCTTCATCGGAGGCACTGGCTACATCGGAAAGTTCATAGTCGAAGCCAGCGCCAAGGCAGGCCACCCAACCTACGCTCTGGTGCGAGAGCCCACTCTCTCTAACCCAGCCAAGGCCAAAGTCGTCGAGAACTTCAAAGCTCTGGGTGTCAATTTCGTCTTGGTATGTTAAATTTCCAAGCTTTTTCAGCTTTCCAGTTTGATTTGCCATTTGGGTTTTGCTTAATTTTTGTTCTGTTGTTTTTGGTGATCGTTTTCAGGGTGATCTCTACGACCATGTGAGCCTCGTGAAGGCGATAAAGCAAGTCGATGTGGTGATTTCAACAGTGGGTCACGGTCAGTTGGCTGATCAAGGCAAGATCATCGCTGCTATCAAGGAAGCTGGCAATGTTAAGGTAAAAGTTTCGATCTTTATCTTGGTTTTTTCTTTGCTTCTTGTGTTTGTGTTTGTGTTTTATGTGTTGCGAGTGTGAACATGTTGTTGGGTTTCAGAGGTTTTTCCCATCTGAGTTTGGAAACGACGTGGATCGAGTTCATGCTGTTGAGCCAGCAAAAACTGCATTTGCAACCAAGGCCAATATTCGCAGAGCTATTGAGGCTGAGGGGATCCCTCACACCTATGTGGCCTCCAACTTCTTTGCTGGCTACTTCTTGCCCACTCTGAACCAGCCCGGAGCCACTGCCCCTCCCAGGGATAAAGTTGTCATTTTGGGTGATGGAAACCCCAAAGGTAAACAGAACCCACTTTGGCTTTTGAAATAAATGAATCAATGTGATGGTTGTTTAATTACTTTGAATTTGATGCACAAAACCCACTTTGGAATTTGACTGAATATACAACTACCAATGAAATAATGGGATGGGGTTTAATTTCTTTGACTTGTCACATAAAACTCGCTTTGTTTTTTTTTTTTTTTGTTGACAAAATTATGAAAAGCCAATGAAATGGATGTGATGGGGTTTTCATTTCTTTGATTTCGCAGCAATTTTCAACAAGGAAGAGGACATTGGGGCCTACACCATTAAGGCCGTGGATGACCCAAGAACCTTGAACAAGATCCTCTACATCAGGCCCCCAGCCAACACCATCTCATTCAATGATCTTGTGTCTCTTTGGGAGAAGAAGATTGGCAAAACCCTTGAGAGGATCTATGTTCCAGAGGAGCAACTACTCAAGAACATTGAAGGTCAGTAATAGGAAATACTAAAACTTAGCAACAACTGGTATTTACTTTGTCAATTGACTGATTCTTTTTTCTCATCTTCTTCTTTCTTTTTTCTGCAGAGGCTGCTGTGCCAATCAATGTGATTCTATCGATTGGTCACTCAGTTTTTGTGAAGGGAGACCATACTAACTTTGAGGTCGAGGCCTCATTTGGAGTGGAAGCTTCGGCCCTTTACCCTGATGTCAAATACACTACTGTGGACGAGTACCTTAACCAGTTTGTTTGAGCCTGAAAGCCTCATCTTGTTGGGTTTTCTTTGAGTAAAACTAGCACTGTCTTTGCAAATAATGAGCTAGTTGGTGTTCAAAAATAGCATATGGGGGCTACCCCCTTTATGTCATCTTTGTTGTACTGTGCTACCTTTGGTTAAATGATGGAAATCAACGCTTGTAGATTTTATTTTAATTTCTTTTGCAATTCCTTTTCTGTTTCCTCTCCGGTGGTGCTGGTTTTCGGCTTCAGTTGAATTGTTCATCATTATGGCCCTTACTTTTCGAAGATGCAATTTTGGATGAAAAATGAGACTTTGCATTCTCATCCTTTATTGTTTTTGCTATCTCGGATACCTATGCATTGGAGGTTGAACAGGGAAAGACGTACCTGCTACGAATCATCAATGCTGCACTCAATGATGAGCTATTCTTTGCCACTGCTGGTCACAACTTGAAAGTGGTAGAAATTGATGCAGTCAACACCAAACCATTCACATCTCAAGCAATACTAATAGCACCAGGGCAAACCAGGAATGTTATCGTTCAAGCCAACCAAGCGCCCAGAAGATATTTCATGGCGGCTAGGCCATTCATGGACGCACCGGTTTCCATTGACAACAAACTGCCACTGGAATACTGCAGTACAAAGGCATCCCAAATACCGTGCAGCCAGTTCTTCCCCAACTTCTGGCACTCAATAACACAACTTTTGCATTGAGCTTCAATGCCAAGCTAAGATGTCTAAACACAGCACAGTTCCCGGCCAGTGTACCTCTTAAAGTTGATCGACATGTCTTTTACACGATCGGGTTGGGAATTAACCAATGCACGACTTGCCTCAATGGAACACAGCTCATTGCTTCTTTAAACAATATCACATTTGTGATGCCCCAAGGGAGTATTTACCACAGATTTCCCAGACTGCCCTCCAACACCTTTCAATTACACGGGTGCACCACCCAATGCCAACCTTGGCACTAAACTAGGCACCCGGCTTAGCAAACTTGCCTTCAATTCAACAGTTGAGTTGGTGCTTCAAGACACCAATCTTCTCACAGTTGGAATCACATCCCTTCCACCTTCAGGGTTACAATTTCATTGTTGTTAGGACAGGACTTGGGAACTTCGACCCCAAAAAGGACCCAGCAAAGTATAACTTGGTGGATCCTCCTGAGAGAAACACAGTTGGAGTTCCCACCGGTGGTTGGGTTGCCATAAGGTTCAGGGCTGATAATCTAGGTAAACACAGCAACATAACCAAACATAAGGCCACATTTTAATTCAAAGTGGCTAACTATAGGCTGTTTGATAACCATTTCAATTTTAGTTTTTAGTTGAGGATGGGAGGGAGGAGTAACAAAAGTGACAAAAACTTGAAACTAAAACAATTTCAAATAGATTTCAGTTTTTAGTTTTTGTTTTCACTTTTGTTACTCCTCCCTCCCATCCTCCCCTCTCATCTTCCCTCTAAGTCCCACCTTCACTCTCATTCTCACTTCCATTCTCCCTCACGTTCCTCTATACTTTAGCACAAAAAATATGAACTAAAAACTAAAATTGAAATGGTTATAAGGCTCCTTTAAGCTCTCTAAACCTTGGACCTAGACCAAAGATCCCTTCCTAGCATATTTGTAGATGCAACATGAAAAATAGAAATAAACTATCAACTTCAGTCGATGAGTCACCAACATGCATAAATCCACCGAGCAGAAGCACCAATAACAAAAGAGCAATATGTTTCAGATCACAAGTAGGGCCAAAATCGTGCATGTCAAGCTTCAAAACATTCAAGAAGAGAATCTCTGTTCCAAACAAATCCAAATTACAGGAAGAAAAAGATGTGGAAAGATGAGGAGATACATCAAACATATTGCTATGCCTAAAACAAGAAAGTCATAAAACCGTGCATTCTAAATGACAAATGCAATGAAAGAAACCATTGAATCCGCCAGCCAGTATTATTCACAGACCAAAACTCCACTACAGCATAACAATAACAGCCACATCCAGGATGAACTTTGATCTCTACGATTTCAAGAAGCTAAGATGGAAATCAGGAGTCAAACAATATGGTAGAATATTTTCAGATATATTTCATTCTCCAAAAGGAGGTATTTATAATAAGGTTACAAACCCTAGTAGGGTTAGACAAGGAAAAAAGTGGTATCCTAATTACATAATATCTATACAAAAGGAAAAATAAAACCCAAATAGAATAGGATATACGATACTCGCCAACACTCCCCCTCAAGTTGGAGCAAAGACGTCACGCATGCCCAACTTGTCAAGCGAGTTGAGAAAGATACTGGTAGAAACAGCTTTCGTAAGAACATCAGCTAACTGATACTCTGAACGGATGAAGGGGAAGGACACAATCTCCGCATCCAACTTTTCTTTAATGAAATTTCGATCAACCTCCACATGCTTTGTACGGTTATGTTGTACAGGATTATGAGCAATTGCAATCGCAGCCGTATTGTCACAATATAAATCCTTGGGTTTATTAGGCCCAAAACCAAGGTCTTTCAACAATCTCCTCAACCATAGTAACTCAGATACACCATGGGCCATTCCCCGATACTCAGCCTCAGCACTAGATCTAGACACCACCTTTTGTTTCTTGCTCCTCCATGTAACAAGATTGCCACCCACAAACATAAAATACCCAGATGTCGAACGCCTATCTGTGGCTGAACCTGCCCAATCAGCATCTGTATACCCTTCTACATTTGTATGGCCATACTTGGAGAAAATTAACCCCTTGCCAGGAGTTACTTTCAGATACCTTAAAATACGAGTCACAGCCCCCATATGATCTACACTAGGAGAGTGCATAAACTGACTTACTATACTTACAGCATAAGCAATATATGGACGAGTATGAGCCAAATAAATCAACTTCCCCACAAGTCGTTGATAACGTTCTTTATCAGTCGGAACTTGATCGGGATATATCCCCAACTTATGATTCTGCTCACTAGGGGTATCAATCGGTTTACAATCCAACATTCCAGTTTCTGCAAGTAAATCCAAAACATACTTTCTTTGGGATAGAAAAATACCATGTTTAGATCTGGCAACTTCAATCCCAAGAAAATACTTTAAATCACCCAAAGATTTCATCTCGAACTCAGAAGCCAGATACTTCTGAAGACTCTGTATCTCTATATGATCATCTCCAGTCACAATCATATCATCAACATAAATAATTAAAGCCGTCAATTTACCTTTATAACGCTTCAGAAACAAAGTATGATCAGAGTTACTTTGCACATACCCAAACTTCTTCATAGATGCAGCAAACCTTCCAAACCACGCTCTTGGAGACTGCTTTAATCCATACAAGGATTTCCGTAGCTTGCACACCACACCCTCCTTAGAAGTCACAGGGATACTTGGCGGAGGATCCATATATATCTCTTCCTTGAGATCACCATGGAGGAATGCATTTTTGACATCAAATTGTAGCAGTGGCCAGTCACGGTTAGCAGCTAAGGATAAGAGTACGCGTACAGTGTTGAGCTTAGCTACCGGAGCAAAAGTCTCTGTGTAATCCACTCCATATGTTTGAGTATACCCTTTTGCTACCAATCTTGCCTTGTAACGATCAATGGAACCATCAGCCTTGTGCTTCAAAGTAAACACCCATCTGCACCCAACTGCCTTTTTTCCTTTTGGTAAAGGAACTAACTCCCAAGTAGCATTCTTGTTCAAGGCTTCCATCTCAACATGCATTGCATCTACCCAGTTTTGATCAGATAGAGCATCCTGCAACTTAGTTGGCACACATACACTAGATAATTGACACAAATATGATGCATATGACTTAGATAAACGATGAGTTGACATATAATGGTTAATGGGATATTTAGACTTGGCATGTATATCAGGAGAATATTGTACTTTAGGTTTCCCACGGGTAGTACGTGGGGGCAAAGAATAGGTAGGCATATCACTAGAAAGTACCTCATTATCACAACTTGATTGAGGCAATGGCAGGGCAGAGGGGGGTATATTATCAATTTCATCTGTACGAGAGTCGCCAATATCACTGTTATGTCCTTCTGAGAGAGGCTCGAAAACACCATTATTTTCGTCTGGCGACCGGTCGTCGCTTTCCTCGCGACCGGTCGCGTCACTCATATCGGTACTGTTATCGCTCGTCGACGCAGGCGACCTGTCGCTTCCTATGTGCGACCGGTCGTTTCCTTCGCGACCGGTCGTTTCCTCAATGTGACCGGTCGCTTCGCTCGTATCGGTACTGTAGTCCCAGCTCGACGCGAGCGACCGGTCATTTTCATCCTGTTTGCCAAAAAATTCCATTTTTTCCACTCCGAAACTCTTCAATTCACTCCCCCTCTCCCCCTGAATTGAAGAGGAGGGAGAAACATAATAGGGTACTTCTTCATGAAATGTGACATCCAAAGTGACATGTACCTTCTGAGTAGGCGGGTGATAACACTTATAACCTTTCTGAGTCGTAGAATAACCAATGAAGACACAGCGGAGAGCACAAGGATCAAGTTTACTCCTTTGATGAGAGTAAACATGAGCATACGCAACACACCCAAACACCTTCGGAGGTAACTTAGAGACTGAAACCGGAGAAGTGAGGGCACATAACACATCAAGTGGAGTCTTGAAATCAAGAACCCGACTAGGAGTACGGTTAATCAAGTAGGCGGCGGCTAAGACACCATGTCCCCAAAGATGATGGGGAACAGACATATCCAACATCAGAGAGCGAGCAACTTCAAGTAATTGGCGATTCTTCCTTTCAGACACACCATTCTGTTGAGGTGTGAATGGAGTGGTAGTTTGGTGAATGATACCTTGATCACGAAAGAAGTGAGCCAAAGTATGATTCACATATTCACCGCCATTATCAGTGCGAAATACTTTAACACGAGCATGGAACTGAGTAGACACCATGGCACAAAAGTCAGGAAGAATAGAGGCAACATCATTTTTATTCTTCATCAAATACACCCATGTTAAGCGAGTGCAGTCATCAATAAACGTCACAAACCAACGAAAACCATGAGAAGTCACACGAGCAGGACCCCAGACATCAGAATGTACTAACTCAAAAGGCAAAGCAGCTTTATTATTACTTAAAGGAAAAACAGTACGGTGGCTCTTGGCCATTACACAAGTCTCACATTTGAAACTAGACTCATCATACGAACTAAATAACGAAGGAAACAAATGTCTAAGATAACCAAAAGATGGATGTCCTAAGCGACGATGCCATAACCAAAGTTGTTGCTTGTCTTTGACACTACCACTCATAGCTTTATTAGCAACACGATCACGAACTGCTGCAGCCGGCAACTGTAAGTAATATAACCCCCCTATCCGTTTACCATGCCCAATCTTCTCGTGAGTCCTGAGATCCTGGAAAAAACAATGGGTAGAATAGAAGGTAGCAGAGGCGTTAAGTGTATCAAGTAAACGCCCAACAGATAACAGATTGCAATGGATATTGGGAACCAAGAGAGCATGGGACAGAGGTAAAGAAGGGGTGAGATGGATGGTACCTTTACCAGTAACTGGGGAAGGTAAACCATTAGCACTAGTAATATAGGGGTCATGGGGGTTATGCGACAACTCATCAAATATTTTATCATTATAAGTCATATGATCAGAAGCACCAGTATCAATTATCCATGTAGTAGAACTCATACCTGGCATAGTATCAGAAGCACACAGATTTGCAGATGGAGTCGGAGGACGGGCCTCATCAGGGGTCACAGTGTAAGTGGCCTTGAGACCATACATACGAGCTTTGTAGTCAGCAAACCAATCAGGGTAACCATGCTCCTTAAAACACTTCTCAGAGTAATGATCCCCATTACAATGGCGGCACTTAGGCGGACCTTCAAGAGAGCTAGAGGTGGAGGCAGAAGGACGAAACCTAGCAGAAGATCCAAACTTTTGGGAAGGAGAGCGACCGGTCGTTACTTGCGGGGCGACCGGTCGGCGACGTGCTAGATCCACCTTAAGAGCCAGCGATCCTCCTCCAAGCATAGCGGACTGACGAGTATCTTCCTCCATAACCATGGCATAGGCTTCGAGAAGAGGTGGAACAGGACTAAGAGCAAGAATACGGCTACGAACACCATCATACGGTGGATCTAGCCCACCAAGAAAATCATAAACTCGATCGGCTTCAATTTCTTTCAGACGACGAGCCCCATCAGTAGAACAAGTAAACTCATGCGGACGCAGACAATCAATCTCTTGCCAAATAGCATGAAGTTTTTCATAGAACACTTTCACAGATTCACCATTCTGACCTATAAGTATGGATTGCCGTCGGAGTTGAAACAAACGAGAGCTATTCTGAGTTACAGTATAGGTCTTCCGAGCAGCCTCCCATATATCAAAAGCAGTATCACCATGTTCGAACAAGGCACGAACTGGTTTAGTCATGGAATTGAGAAGCCATGACTGCACCAGACAATTATCTTCTTCCCATTCGGTATAGTCAGCAGAATCTTGAGACGGAGCAGGCTTCTTCCCATTGATCCAACTTGCCATACAACGACTAGTAATCGTAATACGCGCACCACGAGACCAAGAGGCATAATTGGAGCCATCCAATTTGTCAGATGTAAGCGGGGTAGAATAATCACGCGAGGGACGTGCCTCCTTCGGTGTAGACGCACTAGCACCAGTCACAACTATGGAATCATCACCCATGATAGCAGCGGAAACAAACACAACACAAAGCAGATATGATAAACACAGCACAGGCACGGGCACAAGAACCCTAAAAGAAAATTAGGGCACAGAGTAGAACACGAGCACAAGAACCCTAAAAAGAAATTAGGGCACAGAGTAGAACACGGGTGGGCACAATACACAGGTTACCAGAAAGTCGGCTCTGATACCAAGTCAAACAATATAGTAGAATATTTTCAGATATATTTCATTCTCCAAAAGGAGGTATTTATAATAAGGTTACAAACCCTAGTAGGGTTAGACAAGGAAAAAAGTGGTATCCTAATTACATAATATCTATACAAAAGGAAAAATAAAACCCAAATAGAATAGGATATACGATACTCGCCAACATCAGGCATACCAGCAACGCAAGCAACACCAAAGCCCCAATACAACAAACCCATCTTCCTCTTCTCTGCTTCATCTGCTTAGCAGAAAAAAGAGCATTGGTTCCACCATGAATGTAAGCTCCAGCATCAGCCACATTCTGTTCAATATCACCCATTTGTTCCCCTTGCTTTTCAACGATCATTGCCATGTCCAGGAAAACTTGATGGAGTTCTGTCAAGCTTCTCTGCAAGTCCTTCAAGGCCTCATGCCTGTGCAGATTCTCCATTGCCAGCTCAGCCTTCCCCTCAAAAACTTTGACCTGTCCACTTTCCAAAATCATCTTATCAATCACCTCCTCACTTGCTTCCTCTCCAGTGGCATTATAATACCTCATCTTGACACCTTCTTTGTGCTCTTTAACAATCTGTTGTCTCGACTGAAAATCATTTGTCATATCAACAAACTAATGGAGGGACCATTTGTGATAGGTGCGTGAACCTTAGGGATGTTTTGTGATATATATATATATATATATATGTCACATCATTAACTAACGGAGTTTTTGACGGAACCTAACGGCATGGACCATTTGTGATCACATATACTAACCTTGAGGACTACGAATGACACAAAAAAAAACATTAAGGATGTAAGCTGATAGTTTCGTAAACCTTAAGGATGTTTTGTGATATTAAGCCTTTTCAAAATTCAGAAAGGTTTATATAATAGCCGTTATGTTTATAAACTGTTAATGTACATGATGCCCATTCATGAATTGACGTCGTTAAGTAGGGCGTTCATCCATATACCTCTATCAGTTAAGTAGGGCGTTCATCCAAAACAAAATTAAACTTTTTTCCTAGAAAATGTTTCATTTTTCTCAAAGCAATATTAGTGAGAGGAAAATAAAACATGAAACCACAATTGAGCTACAAGACCCTTGTAAAATAAAATTCATTTTTAAATGTACAAAAAAAAAAAAAATTTAAAATGTTTTTTTAAACATTCCTTAGAAACAAGAAAAGAAGTACTTCAAGCAAAACTTGGCCCATTTTTTTAAGATAGGTTTTTTGCTACCAAACTTTTAGTGGAAAAATTACACAAACATCACCCTGACGGGTGTGCATATATACCATCCAAATTAAACTTTCGGAAATTTGCATAAATACCACTTGAACTTTCAGGTATGTGCGTCATTACCATCTGAACTTTTAATTTTTGTTTTTAACCACTTGAACTTTGTAAAGTGTTGCAATCCACCACCTACGTCTAACTCCATTAAAATTTCAGTTAAATTTAAGGGTATTTTCGTCAATTAACTATAACAAAGAATAATTATATAAAAAAATAGATTTTTTTAATAAAAAGTTAACCTAATTACATCGCCTTCGCCCTACCTCTACTCCTACTTTTCAAACTTTTCCAACGTCAATTCGCTCCACTGCAAAAAAACCCACCCTCTGCACACACCCAAGCACTATCAATGAACAAACAATTCAACCAAATTTAGCAAATACATCAACATACCAACCAAGCTCTAGCTTGCTAATGGAATCACAACCCGTTTCTTCTGTGACAACCAACACAACAAGGAAATTTAGGCTCAAGTCTCATGTTAAGAAGACAAAAATTTAGAGATCATAGAGGACTTAATTGCTTGGTTATATTTCTGTTTTCTAATTAATTTGGAGTTTATTATAGACATGTCATGTATAAGGACTGCACTGGTGTTTTGGTACTTGAATTTAGGCATTCCTAGAACTTTTTTGTCAATTGCAGATGTTTAGGACCTTTTTGGGATATTTTTATATACTAGGAATGCGATTGATTCCTTGCCAAAACCGATGATGAAGTTGCAAAATTTAAATTTTAGCTGTGATGTTAAATTTTTTGAATTTGCTGGATTGAGGGTGAGAGAGAGCAATTGTAGTCTGATTTTTTTTTTTTTTCCGATATGCAAACTTCCATTGAAATGAAGGACAAACCTTTGAACAAATAGTGCAAGCCATGAAATGAATGCAGGAAGGCTTTGGCAAAAAAAAAAAAAAAGGACATATAGGAAGGCAACAAAATCAATGGACCATTGCAATCTGATATGATATTTTGTGGAATAAAGACGATGGAGTAGAGAGAAGAGAGAGAGATATGGAGGTTAGCTTTATTTTTTTTGTATTTTTTAATTCTTTTTTTTTATATAATTATTCTTTGTTATAGTTAATTGACGAAAATACCCTTAAACTTAACGGAAATATTAACGGAGTTAGACATAGGTGGTGGATTGCAATAGTTTACAAAGTTTAAGTGATTAAAAATAAAAATTAAAAGTTCAGGTGGTATTTATGCAAATTTCCCTTAAACTTTTTGGCAACTTACCATGCAAAAGTATCTTTGAATGTGAATGTACCACCTTTGTCAATTTTCATCGACACACATCACAATATGAATATGTGGACCTATTCTCCTTTTTATTTTTTTTCGAAGACCTTTCTTATTGAGAGAGGCGATAACATACTAAACGCACACACATTACACAAATGCTAGGACTCGACCCCATGATCTTTCATGAAGGAGCAATTGCTCCAAACCACTAAACTAGTGGGTCCTTTGCATGTGGATATATTCTTAAGTTGCCAAAGTACACTTGAAAAAGGGCCACGTGATGAACGGTGTAATCATACTTTCATATGGGTGATAAATTGTTTATAAAAAAAATTCTTTGGTTGTATTTGTGCAATTTTTTTTGGAAAAATGGACGATAATATACTAAACTCACACACACTACACGGATGCTAGAACTCGAACCCATAATCTTTCTTCAACGAGCAATTACTCCAAATCACTGCAATAGTGGATCATTTGATGTGCAAACCTCCCCCCACTGGGCCCTTACCGATTAGTATATTTTACATTGGAGGACACTCACCACCCAAAAATGTCTTCTTATCCTTTCACCATTACAATCTCACCACAACACTTTTCTGCATCCATCAACATTTAGTTAAACCAACACAATCCTGCCTCGAGTGTTCGACTTCCCTTCTTCTAATAATACTTTTGTATATTGGAAAAAGAAAACTACTATAATAAATTCAAAACATATAAATCCTTTCAAAATTTAGATTATGAAAACATTAAGATTGAGTAAAATTGTATTCATGGAATAAGTTATTATTAACCAGTATAAACTTTCTACTAAAAGGCTATAATATGTAAAAATAAGGAGACTATTAACAAAAAGTTAGAACTCATCTGACCCCTCAATAGGCAAGAAAAAAATTATAGCCGGCCCAAACAGCAAGCTGTAGAGGCATTAAATTGTGAATATTGTGGACTAATTATGCCTATTTACTGGGTAGTGAGCCTGTTACTTCGACCAATTCAAAAAAAGGAATTATTAAAATAGCATATTAAAAATGAATGAAACTTATTCACTAATTTTAGTATTAATCTATCAAATAAACAAAATGAAAAGGAAAAAAGAAAAAGAGGGGAACCTGTCAGACAACCGTGTGACCACCCCAGCCAGAGAAACTGACTGAGAACGATCCTCTACGGTCATGATGATCACACAAGGACCATCAGATTGTTAATCACGCTCTGATCACACGGTCATGATTCATCCACCAGGTCGGGATTCCTGTCTCCTTAGAAATCAAGGATACAGAGGTACGATTACTATAGAACAGATCCTGTCCAAGTAAGGTCGTGTCCTCTCAGCTGTCAATTGGGTATATGAAGCGCTTCAGTTCTTCATAAAATATCGATGTGGGACTGAAAATGGGACTTCTGTCGCTTTGGTCTCTCTGGTCTTCTGTTTGTCATTGAGGAAGAAGTGAAGATTGCACTAGAGGAAATTAAAAAGAAGTTGGTAGTGTTTATGAAGAATGTAGAGGATTTGGGAGCTCAAACTGATACCTGCAGCCAACTGACAACTGAAAATCGATGATCCTCGATATTTAACCAATTTCTTTTTTTATGTTGGAAGACATTTGAATTTGTGTAACTTTCAGTTTTTTTATTTTTTCATTCATAGATTGTACCTTTGGATCCAGACAATTGCATTTATATATAAAAGAAATAATGTAAAGACTACATAGGAATTTCGCCCAATTTCTCAATGGACCCAAATGACAGTTAATGAATGGTCAAAAGATAAAGAGAGGCCTATGCCTTTTGCATCAAAGATTACAGAAGCAAGCAACAGTGATTGGTTAAAATATGATCGATTGTTCGGTGAAGTTTATATTTTTCAACTGTCCATTTAGCCTCTTGAAATCCATAGCCATACTCGTAAGAGGAATGCATATCCACCACATATTTGTACGTTTCAATTAGGTTTCTCTGAAACTGAGACGGCTCTGTAGTCGCTGATGAGGTCTTGCGATCCTGGGCTTCCAACCACTTCAACCATTTTCCACCTATTACTTCGCACATTCCTTCTTCCACTTTTAGTTCCAGTTTAATTCATTTGACTATGAAGGAAAATTAATAAGGTAACAACCTTTTCTTATCCACATTCATTACCTTTGGCATAATGCAATTGAAAGACAGCTTGACTTTTATGAGGATGTGCAGAGCTTAAACTTGGCTGAAGAAGCATACATGCAGCAGACATCCTGCTGGCTCTCTCTGCTCCCATCAAGCAATATATAAACTTCAAAAAGCTGGGCAAGGCTTTTGTTCAAAATCACTGGTAGATTGTGCTGTTACAAATTGTGGACCTTTTGTTAACTGGATGACTTCAACAATGGTGACACTTTTGGTGATGCTATGTTTTCGTTTAAGAAATTATGGCTGCAGCAAAGTCATGGCCATGTCTGCTCCAACAGAAGAGGACTTGGAATTATAGAACGAGAACTTCAGAGTCTTAACAAACCTTTTGTCAAAACCATTCAGGTACCATTCTTGATTATATACCCACTTAATCTACCAGGTAAAACATCAATCCCAAAGAATCATTTTGCGTTTCTCTCTTCAAACTGGTTCATAGTGTAAACGTAATTTTCTCTAAGAAAGTTGGAAGATATCACAAGTTCGAATCTTCCATTCTCAAATATGGGAAAACAAAAACAAAAACAAAAAAACTTTGAAGTCAACCAAAATGGTTTCATACATTTTTGTTTCCATTTGTAGGACTCCATATCAAAAAATTGGTGGCTTGTGGTATCAGACAAGAATGTTGCGATAGGGTATTGGCCAAAGGAGCTAGTACCTAGTTTGGAAATTGGGGCTGGAGATGTGGGGTGGGAAGGAATCGCCATGGCTCAAGGGAACGAAAATGCTCCCCCACTAGGCAGTGGCCAATAACCAGATGGCACGTATCAACATGTTGGCTATTTCAGAGACATACATTTCATGAAGGATGGGCTTCACCCAAAAGTTCCAACAGATGCTGATCCTGTGTTCGAGTATGCAAAGTACCATGTTATCAAGGGCGGATCCACATACTAGACTTTGGTGCAAATTTTACGAAGTTATCCCTACTCTCACAAATATTAGTCTACCCCTCTTTGCCACATGTTGTCTCTTGGGTTGCTTTTTGTCTTTTAATCTAATAAACCAATCAAATTTTGCTGCTTTTACGTCTTTCGCCTTCTCTCCTTCTCTTCTTCGTCCTTTTCTCTTCTACTTCTTTTCTCTTGTGCTGCATCTCTTTTCTTCTTTTTTTGTTTCTCTCTGGTTTATTTCTTTATTTCTTTTCTTCTTCTTTGTATTCAGCTTATTTTCTGCTTCGTTCTCTTCCTCTCTTTGTGTGAATCACTGTTTGTCCCCCTCTATCTCTCCTCCTCTCACCACTCCTTCTCTTACCGACTCTCTTAACTTTACCTATTCTAACCCTCTCTCTCTCTCTCTCTCTCTCTGTTTTAACATTTAGGTTCTAGTTGTTAAATTTTAATTGTTAATGTTAGGTTTTTAAGATTTAGGGTTTGGTTGTTAATTTTTAGGGTTTTTTTCTTATGCTATTTGAAAGAAAAGTTGCTTCTCCGCTTGGGGTTCCACTCAAAACATTAGGGTGAGGTTCTCTACTTCTCAAGGTCAGGAAGAGGAGAGAGAAGGAGAAAGGGTTTGTTTTATTTATAAAAAATATATGACAATTTTTAGTTTTTAAATATTTTAAAAGATTTTATTTTTATTTTATTTTATTTACTTGGAGTCCGCAAAGTCAAGAAAAATATTAGCCTGACCATGACAAAATTCATGGGTCCACCATTGCATGTTATGGTCTACAAAATGATAAAGATTCTAAGATCGCCCTTTGGGGTTATAGATTTGGTTTTGGAGGGCCTCTGGTGGTAATTGTATAGTTGTTTAATTATTCTATTGGAATGTATAAAGAGGATTTTGAAATAAAGGTTAAAAGAATAAAAATTTCCTATGTTATCCAATCAAAAGTTTATGTTTGATTTTTTTGAGTTGTATATACTCTTAATCGCTTAAGCTACAAGCCTCTTGCGAAAGAGACTTAAAACTGAACTCTTGTTCTTTTTCTCTTTCGCCACATGATGTGCCTCAGTATTTTTTTACCATTTTCATTGATTTTCGCCAACGAAATTTAATTTTGTGAAAAGTAAAAGTAGTTGTAGTTAGAACATGTGTATTATGGTCCAGCTTCAGCACATCCTGAAGACCAACACTCCTCAGATCTTCATAATATTGAGCTGCTGACAAAGTCTTTGGCAGTAAGTCTTTGAGGTCCAGTGATTTTATGAGAGCCTTATTTCAAGAGGTCATGTGCCTGATTCCTTTTTTCATTGTTGGTTTAAGGGTTAATTACAGAAACAACTCCTGGATTCCTTTTCAAAAAACTCAGATAGTGAAGACACGCGATTATGAGTCTCGGCCATTAGCAACTGTGCAATTATCTGCGTTTCAGAAATGGTGACCGGGAATATTAGTTATGGTGAGGTTTTCTTAAAACCTTGCTTGATTATGTGGTTTGATCCTTTCATGTGTAATTATTGTTTTGCTCCTTCAACCAAAAAGAACCGGCTTAGTAATTTTAGCCGAGCCTATAGCTGTTTGTGCCTAATAAATCACGGCCATGAACTGACCGAAGGAGCCCCTCTTTCTCGGCCCTAGCACTTGCTCGAGAAACTAAAACGCGGCATTTCGACAAGATGTTTGGCCTTCCTGAAAACAAAGGAAGGGGAATTGCTAAGGCATGATCATCTCGGCCTCGATTATAGGCCGAGGCCGAGGCTGAACAAAATCACGGCCAAAGGTATCGAAGTCAAATCATCACGTGATAACAGGGTCCCATGCTTCATTTAATGAAGTAATGCCTCTGTTTATTGCAGCAAACCCACTGGCCACGAATAAGCATTTAATGCACGAGGGAAGGTGGGAAGTGACTGAAGTCATGATTTGGAGACAGAAAACAGAGTGATTAGACTCATACATTCTCACAAGGGTTCTTGCAGCTTGAGAGATTAGGTGACCGGCCATCAGAGCAATAAATGCATCTCCATGGCCAGAAGCGCAGAACCCACGATTAGGGCGGCGGCCGAGATTTGCCAGGATTTATGGGGTCACACCACCATACTTCACGATCCCAAATGTCGATTGGACCACCCACTTGCTCTGATCAGGCTCCACCATGCAGATTTTCAGCCTCGATTACTCCTCCAGGAATTCTTCCTATAAATACAAGGCTCAAGACTACGTTCAAAGGGTTCAAACACCAAACCAAAGCTTCCCACGGAGCAACTTATATTTTCCTGTAATGCACTTTCAATATTTTACTTGCTTTTCTAGGAGTAGTGTTAGATTGTAAGGAAAATCTATTCATCAATATATCATACGACCCTTGATTTTCAAGGCGCCGGAGCACCATCCTTGTTATTCGCTCATTCACCCTATATATCATATGACCATCGCTCACTGAGCAAAGCGCCGGAGCACCGCCCTAAACCCACCATCAACATCACCACTAAACGGCCTTGTAGCTCAGGCCGTGAACCTGACGGCCGAGATTAGTTCCTCTCTCGGCCACAATCGTTTGACTAGAAGTCAAGTCCAAACAGGCGCACCATTTCACCACTTCCATCCAAATCACATCTCGACGCACGGTAGACCGTGCTGGCACGCCCGCGCACAACCGCACCACACCCAAAAGCAGGAAGCCGTGTGTCAACGCATATCCCCTCGGCCCTGAACTCCAGGCCGTGAGATTTGCGTGGTAGACAATAGCCAAGCCCATTAATCCAACTCTCGAATGTTAACCACACTTACCAAACCATCATAGTGTTTTATTTATAAATACCTTTATAGAAGTGTGTATTTTCCGTATTTTTATTGTTTGTGTAATGTGGGAATATATTTAAGAGTATAGCCGCATGGCCATACGCCAAAATAGAATATTTTAACGGTATAGCCGCTCGGCTATACTGTATAAATATAATATTTTAGAGGTATAGCCGTGCGGCTATACGCGATAAATATAAAGAAAACTTTGGTTACAAAATGGAAAATAATAAGGATATAGTCAATAAGTTAGTTCTCTTTTGGGACTAGTCAATATGTTTTTAAATTTTTGTTAGCTTAAGGTCTATGGGCTTTCACAACGGCTTTGGAGTCTGTTTAATTTGTATTTAGAATTACGTTTCTACCCTTTTATTTATTAATTTATTTTTATCTAGATCTCTTGAGTCTCAGCGCGATACGAAGTGTTTGTTGGCTCCGTCTCACGCTCGTCTGAGGTTTTTTCACGGGAGAAGTTCCGGCCGAAATTGGTTCCGGCGGCTTGGTGAAGGAGTGGTCTTCGCTGGAAGATTGCCCGCCGGGGATCTCGCGGTCGACGCACTTGGTCTTCATGGAGGACGAAGAGGAGCTAGGGTTATTGTTAGGGGCTGCGCTGATCTCCAGGTCTTACACAGTGAGTTTTGCAGTGAGAGAGAGAGAGGGGCTTGCACAGTGAGTTTCTTAAGGCATCCATTGTTGTCGAGGCTATACTCGGTAAATAGTCTTAAGAGTATAGCCGCGCGAGTACTATACTCCAAAATATAATATCTTAAGTGTATAGCCGCGCGGCTATACCCCAAAACAGAATATCTTAACGGGCTACACGCAGTAAATGTCATAACAGTATAGCCGCGCGGCTATACTCGGCTATAATCCCAAATATAATATTCTTTTAATAATAATGGTGAAGAGATCATCGTTGTCAAGAAAACTTATGGTTTTACTAATGGATTTTCCATTTTGAAAAGAAAAGGAAAGGAGGTTATAATCTTGTAATCTTGTAAATTAAGATAGCTGGTTTTTAAAAGTCATCAGAAGGAGTAGATATTTCTCTAGTAAAGTTTGTGGTGTTATTAGTTGTGGGTTCTGCTAATTAACATGACCTCAAGAATGGCAAAACTGCTGCTCATCCTATGCTTTGTATGTGTAACAAATTATGGCTGCAAAACAGCCATGTCCACCACTAGAGAAGAAGACTTGGAACTGGAAACACAGCTTCGGAGTCTTAACAAACCTCCTGTCAGGTAATCTTGGAATTAAAATAGTTATTTTCTAGTTTTTGTATGTGTTACATGTTTTATACTTTTGATGATGCCCATTGCCTAACATGTTTGATTTTGGTTCTCTGTTTTTGTGTCAAAGCTTGAAGAAGGCGATATTATCGATTGCTTTGACATTTATACACAGCCTGCCTTCGATAACCCTTTACTAAAGAATCACAAAATCCAGGTACTTTACTAGTTAATCTATAGTATTATTAGAAGAAAAAAAAAAATTAACACATTTTGTTAATTATCTTACAAAAATCCGAAAATTTAAGACGAATTACAATTTTTTATGCAGCTGCGACCAACTTCATTTCCAGCTCAGATGAAAAACTCAGCTCCAGTGACTGATCCAATATCCGAAACATGGTCTAAGAGGGAAGCATGCCCTGATGATGGAACAGTTCCCATACACAGAACAACAAAGGATGATTTAGTAAGGGCCAAAAATCTTGCACACCAAATGTTTCGTAACACCGGAAACACAAATCCTCTTCCCTGGAACATTCACGTAAGTTATGCTCCTCTACGGATGATCTCTTAATTTTTTGTACAATTAATAATGTCTCATGTAATATATCTGGCATAGGCCTTCTAACATCCTTCAATATTGCTGCTTGTGAGATCACAGCAGCAAGTATTCGTTAAATTGAAGGAAACACAAGGTGTCATATACTTTGGAGTTTCAGGGATTGGTTCTGTATACAACATAAGCTTGGATTCAGAAGACCAATCTAGCTCTGGCAATGTTTTTGTTGCTGGCTGAATGGTACTGTTTAATTTCTAAAACATCCTAAATTTCGTCCCGGGTTTTTTCTTCCATCCATTAACAGGTTTCACCATCAATAACTGCCCCGGTTGTATACATTTTGGACTGTAAGTTGTTGATCTATTGTAGTTACTAATTCTTCCTTATTATCAGATATCTCACATGTTATGTTCTTAAACTATTAAATTATATCACGTTAAAGAAATCAGGTTTGACTTGATTGATTGTTCAAACTGACAATCTAACATCATACAAAAAATACCAAATTGTTTGGAAAAGTGAAAATTTTCTTTCTTTATAGCCACATGAGTAGCTAATGCGCTTCCTCTAAATTGTGCTTATGAACAGGTAAATAATGGGACGATAGGGTGCTTTAACTTGCTCTGCTCAGCATTTGTACAGATCGACCAGACGTTTACTCCGAAAATGCCTTTGTCACCTGTGTCTACTATTGGGGGACCATCATATGATATAAAATTCACTGTCAACCAGGTAAACCAACAAGAACTTGAGTAAGACGAGGCCGAAGAAGAAAATACTTGTCTCCTTGCATACAAAGAGTCATTCCTCCTTATATGCAAATTACAAAAAGGAAAATTATGCACACTTATTAAGTATGATTTGTCTTTAAGGAGAAATGCTCGTTACACATTATTCGCCCAAGAATGCTTTCTTTTACTAATCATGATAACATCATTGCATTAATTAATTCGTTTATTTGTACTTTTTATTTTGTAGGATACCCAAACATCAAATTGGTGGCTTGCAGTAACAGACAGGAACATTATTGGCCAAAGGAAACGTTACCTCATTTAAGAAATGGGGCTGGAGAAGTAGGGTGGGGAGGAACTACCATGGCTGCAACAAAACGTAGCCCCCCAATAGGGAGTGGCCAATACCCAGATGACAATTATGACCATGCAGCCTATTTCAGAAACCTGCATTTCATGAGGGGTTGGCTTAAAGAAGTGGTTCCTTCAGAGACTGATTCTTGTATTTTCATTTCCCTATGTTTGTCAGAGGAAAAAGGTCAAAGCATAAATTTCTTTTTACATACATGCGATATTTTAGATGCATCGATAACTGCTCTTAACTAATTAACCTAAAGCCCATTTCGGACTCAAAGTAAAATTTAATTGCATATGGGTATAACATTGTTGTATAATTGTATTTCCAAGAAGCATTCAATGTGGGTCACTCTCTCGTTCATGCGAGGAGAGCCTTGACGGCTACGGTTAGGATTTCTCCAATTTTCTTTACTCATTCTCTGCGCTGTCTCTCTCAGTCTTCTCTGATTGTCTCTTTAGGTTCTTCTTGGTGAATTGGGTATGACGTTTTTTTTTTTGCTCTTTTATTCTCATTGGAGTGGCTGCGTTGGCTTCCTTTTTGGGTTCCCAAGGAGCCTGTCGTTGGTGAGGAGTCTCCATCTTAACGCTATGGAGATGGCCACTGCCTCTTTTGCTTAAGGGGATGACAAGTATGCGGCACCAAGCGGGAATCAGAAGCGTGCGAAAACTGATGTTGAGCATCTAATTGTTAGTGGCCCGGATTTTTTTGGTAAGCATAGTTTTTGTATCGAGGATTTTGTTGACAAGGCAGAGGAGACCAACCTCGAGGGATCTCCAAGATCTCCTATGGAACGTTCGTGGGCTTGGCAACCGATGAACATTCCTACTATGAAGATCTTTCTTCGGAATTTCCTTCAGGCTAAGAGGCCAATCTTGGTATCCCTTGCTTGTCAACTAGGGTTCTGGATCAAGAAAATTGGATGTGGCGGTTGGTGTTTGGTTGGATCTATTATGATGCTCACAATACGTTTTTGACTTTGTACAAAGAACTATGATGCTTTCTTCAGATAATAGGAGGCTTTCTTTGATAGTATTTGCGTAGTGATGGGATGTGTTTCAATGGTTTTGCGGTTGGGTGATTGGCTAGATCTATTCTGATACCCATAGTACGTTTTTGACTATGTATGAAAAACTATGATGCTTTTTCTAGATCATAGGAGGACTTCTTTGACAGTACCTACGTAATGATGGGATGTTATTTTAAGGGTTTTGTGATTGGGTTTTATGTTGGTTTGTTTCGTATAAGTTGTTTGACTCTTATGTTTAGTCAATAATATTTGTGGTACTCTTTCCTACCTTGGGATTTTGTTTCTTTGGGAAGGTTTTAACGAGACCGCCGTTAACATGCTAGTTCTTACCATGTAATGTCCCTTTCGGTTTAATGAAATACCATTTTTCCTCAACAACAAAAAGTGTTAACAGTAAGAAGAGAATGAGATTTAAGAGAGAGAATGTAAGAACGAATAAAGCTTTGTATTTTCTGTATTTCAGATTATGATCAATTGAATAGTAATACACAGCTTTAATACAAATGCTTATCTCCTAATTTCACGCTAACAGACTTAACAACTACAGCTACTCTCACTAACAAACTTAACAGAGAGCACGTGAGCTGCACATGATGAACTAACAAACTCATAGCACGTGAGCTGCACATGATGAACTAACACACTCATGGTTAACAAAAAGAAGCATTTGATGTTTTAGAAAAAGAAAACAAATGTATATGTCAGAAATAATCTCATCCATCCAATGTGGTCTAATCCAATGGCACAAAAAATGTGTCAAAATGTGTTGTAAATTCTTCCTTGGTATAATCTGGGGAGTTCGTAAAAACACGTTGATGATTGATCCAAGAAACGTAAGAAGTTAGCCAAAAAAAACTGATTTTGAGAGATATTTTTACTTTTTCTTTTTGGGATTTGAGAGTGTTTGAGAAATGGAGAAGAGCAGGGTATTGATAATCGGAGTGACAGGAAATCTTGGTCACCATTTGGCCAAAGCCACCCTCCAATTTTCTCACCCCACCTTCGCTCTCGTCAGGCCCTCTTCCTTCTCCGACCCTCACAAGTCCCACAAGCTTCACTCTCTCTCCAATGCCGGCGTCACACTCCTCCAAGTCTCTCTCTCTGGCTCTCATAATTTCTCTGCTTAAATGTACTGGAACTTTTTCAACTAATTCCTTCTCTCTGTTTCAGGGTTCACTTGAAGACGAAGAAAGCCTTATGGCAGCAATGAAGCAAGTGGATGTGGTGATTTGTGCTGTTTCGTCCAAACAAGTCCTCCTTCAGAAGCTCCTTGTCCAAGTGATCAAAAAATCTGGCTGCATCAAGGTTTGGAATTTGGAAACAATTTCATTTTCTTTAAACTACCCAGTTTCTGCTTTTTAGTGAAATTTATGAACTGGTGCTGGGTTGCAGAGGTTCATTTCCTGAGAATTTGGCTTATATTGTATAATATCCTCTTTTTTTTTAAATTGCCCACTTTATGTTTTTAGTGAAATTTTTATATTTGTGGATGGTGGTGGGTTGCAGAGGTTTATTCCCTCAGAATTTGGGTTGGACCCAGATAAGACTAGAATATCAGACATGGACTACAACTTTTATAAGCAGAAATCTGAGATTAGGCGTTTTGTGGAAGCTCAGGGTATTCCCTACACTTACATTTCCTGCAATTTCTACATGAGTTATTTGCTTCCTCAGCTTGTTCAGCCAGGCCTCAAGGTCCCCCCGAGGGACAAGGTTACAATTTTTGGCGACGGGAATACTAAAGGTCTGTTGAGATATTGAGCATTTGTGCTGTCATTGATGTATTTTTTGATTTGCTACTGGTGTTTAGAGGTGTGGTTTGTCTGCAGGTGTTTTTGTGAAGGAAAGTGATGTTGCTGAGTTCACTATCAGGACATTGGATGATCCACAAACGTTGAATAAGGTGTTGTATTTGAGGCCGCCTGGAAATGTGTACTCAATGAATGAACTTGTTGAGCTTTGGGAGAGTAAGATTAGGAAGAAGCTGGAGAAGATATTTGTATCAGAACAAGAGCTTCTTAAGAAAATTAAAGGTATTTTTCTAGTTTATACTATTTGGGTATTCAAAATGTTTGCTAGGTTGCCTTCACGAGGCATATATGACATTTCTGTTGGGGGTAGGGACTAAAAATAAAAATAGAGGAAAGAAAATAGTTGAGATTAAAGTGCATTTCATGGCCAAAACCTACAGAAATCAGATCATTTTGTCACCAATTAATCTTGTAAGCATTGCAGTTGTGGTTGGAGTTGGTTCAAGATCTCAATGTGATTTCTATACGTCAAGTTTTATGTAGGAAACCTTTGCTCGTATTCATTACCTTTGGGAGGCTACATATAAAATTATTGACTCTAGATATATAATAATGTGGGGAAAATAGAATTGTTTTAAGCACCTAAAGAACTAGAAGAACCCTTTATTTCAAAGAAAGGACAGGTTATTCACATCTCATTTGATGGTTAGAGGCAAATTGAAAGCTAAGCAGTTCTTTGCTCCCTGTTTCGGTGTAACAGCTATATTTTGAGTCATCGTTTGGGAGCTCAAGGCTCTAGAAACCCTAGCAGCACAAGGTCCTAAGCTTAGCAACACGGCTGGCTAACATGGCCAGCAAAGTTGTCTGTTAATGTGCCGGTCACTTATTCTTTTTTTTATTATTAGTTTGTTTTGGGATTTATAGGTGCAAAGTGAGATTCAAAAGAAATTACACTACAAGAATTTACAGAGGAAAGAATAGATGGACATGAAAGAAACATGTATGCACAAGATTGATGTGGTCCAACAAATTCTTTCGTACGTCCAAGAGAGATATACGTTCTTCACTATGTGAAATATAATGTGTACAAGACGCAGAGATCTACTTTAGAGATTGATGGGTCATGAGCTTAGCTATATTTTTAAAGCCATTAAATAGGTTTGTGTTAATGGCAGTAACGTTTGTGAACCATTTCCAATTCACAATCAGCCGTGATTAATCTTGGTAGAGTCTTTACAATTGAAATTGTTGTTTGGATATAACTTGGATTTGGATCAGAGAAATTCCCTTAGGTTGAAGCTTTGATACCATGAAAAATAAAAGAATCCAGAAGGAAAAACAAAAATATTGAAGTTTTAAAAGTACAAGAAAAAAATTTATGTTTCAGAGAAGAAGTTTTCTCATTGGTTTCGTTAAACAGCATTTACAAGAATGTATTACAGATTAGTTATAATGATTTTGCACCAACAATCTTCAACCATGATCTGTTTGACTGTATGATGTTCAGCTGGATGGCCTGCTGACATGGCCGCCATCTTGTCTGCTGATGTGGCAGTCATTTTGTTCTCTTTGATTATTAGATCGTCTCTCTTGTTGTGATTGAAATCTTAATATATGGCTCTGCTGCCCTTTTTCGTTATCAGCAGAGCTTAATTTGTATAACTAGAGCTTTGACGAAGCTTTTTCTGTTAACTATTTGTACCATGAATAATTTTGCAGTTAACATTAGTTCCTCATTTTCTTTCCTAGTTTGATACCAATAAAATGTGGCTTGTTGCATTGCAGAGACTCCATATCCTGACAACATGGAGATGATTTTTATATTTTCTGCATTCGTAAAGGGAGATCAAACTTACTTCGATATCGAGTCATCCGGTGGTCTAGACGGTACAAAACTGTATCCAGAGCAGAATTTTACTACAATCAGTGAATATTTAGACACCTTATTGTAACAGCTTTTTTCACTCAATTCTTGAATCTTCATAAGACTATTGACTCTATCTTACATTTTTCACTTTTTTAGGCTGAGCTACTTTTTTGATGCCTAGAGGATTCAATTTAACAAGCTCAATAGTGTACTTGGATTTCCTTACAAATATATGAGAGTAGCACCATGTATTCATTCTCATGGCCTCTCTAGTGTTGGCTTGAAAACCAATTTTTTCCCCATTTTTTAAAAAAGTCTTTCAGAGCTCGTAGTGCTCAGAAACTGATAATTCATTATTCAAATGCATAAAGAAAGTGGGATTCATATTTTATGACCAACTAAAGCTGTGAAAGTGCACCTCCATTATTGGTAATGGAGGGGGATTTTTCACGTTTGGTTTTTTATTTGTATTTTATTAGGGAATGGAGGTTTGTAGTTGGGACATCTTACAATAAAGTAGAGAGAAATATGCTTGATCAATAGCTAGTTGATAGTTATCTCGTTTGATTTGAAGGTGATTGACAAATAAAATTTTGATTTACTGAGATATATGTATAGTTTATTTTTGGAACTATGTTTGGAATAATGCAAGGAGTATTTTGGATTTGAATAATTAAGGTTTTAGTCGTAAATACAAATGATCCACTAAATTTCGTTCTACATATTTTCTGTCTCCTTGCAATAGTTTTAGGGCATGTTTACTTTCCTGGAAATGGAATGAAAGGAATGGGAGTCATTTTCATTCCCAAACACTTCTTTGTTTACTTTTCACATAACGTTAGAAACGACAAATTCGTATCAAAAGTCAAAAGTTAAAAATAAATAAAAATTTTAAATAGAAAACAAATCACAACAAATCTATATCGATTAGTGGCAAACCCACAGAGGCACAAGGAAAATGCGTTGGAGATCCCGGAATTCGCCCCTTTGCTTTTGCCTACCAAGTGTTCGATTAAAAGTCTCAAATAGACTGCCGTGTGAGACCCTGAATATTTACCTTAGATTGTTGGGGTCGATCTCACAATCATGTAGGTGAAAACGGTTCGTTGATTGGACCTCTACAACCAAAGTTATAGATTTTAGAGGATTTTGAAAAAATTTCACTTAAGTTGCAGACACGAGTCAAAGAAGAAGATGACCCAACGTGTTTGTAGTTAGAATCCCGTGCTTCTCAACTTTAATTCCTCTTTAATATGGTCCACTTGTTAGTTAGATTAATGAATGATTTTATATGAATTTTGGTAAATAATTGTGTAATATGAATTTTGTGCATTTATTAATTGATATACAAAATATACTATAGTCAATTAGTCTTAGACGTAAAACTTTTATATATTTTAATTATGAATAACATTAGTATTGTTTAAATTGTAAGGCTTTTGGGTTTTTTTTTTTTTTTTTTTTTTTGACCTTTTAACCTTTTTAAACATTGCCCATTCCTTGAAAAAATTCTTGGATTTGACACTGTTAATGCTTATCAAATATTAATTCAAACAAACCCAAATCTAATTGTAAATGAATTGGAACTTGGTACTTTTTTTTTTTTTTGTTTATGTTAAGAACTTACTGGTACGTAGTTTTAAACACTAGTATTGAATCCCCCATGTATAAGGCCAAAAGGTATAAGCAATGCCAGATTAAAAAGCGTTATGCAGAAATGAAGAAAAAGGACATCAAAAGATATTGTTTCATCAAATATGAAAGTTCCATGTTTTGTTTTATTGCCTCAATCTAACAAAGTAATGCAATTTGTTAGTTTAAAAATCAAGTTTCTGTTTTCATTTATAAACCTAGAAATTTTAATGGTGCAACACTTTTTTTTTCTTTTTTTAAGGATTCCAATTCTGCAGGGATATTATATCAACCTAATCTTTCCTTTACAAGTACTGATTTCATGGCTCATTTGAATAAGGTATTCATTGAATCAAGATTGTTTATAGCTTATGCCTTTTTTTTTTTTTTTTGGTTTACATAAATTAAAAGGTGTAAGATTTATCTATATCATTAGTGCTAAGAACGAGTATATAACTACATATCTCTAAGTTGTTTGTATTTTTATTCAGAACGATGGTGCAGATTTCGATAAAAGTAAATAAGTCTCTAGGGTTTCTTTTCTATTTCTTAAAAAGAGGAAAAAGAGAGGTAGGGAATTGGTAACTAACGACGTTACCATAACACATGTCGTTGTGCAATTGGTGCGTACTACCACCTGATAGTACCATACTCTTGTATGATTTCTCCAATCTGAGGACACTTTACATTCGAAGGAATGAACCTGGAAACGCAAGCACAAACGCCACCCAGCTACAAACCTAGCATCATGCAAACGCAAGCACAAACGCCATGTTTTCGCCTTTTTTTTTTGGACAAGCCTACGCGTCCTTGTTCACTAATGAACTAGAGGAAGCTCCAAGGGCATTTTCATCATTCCACTCATCCCCACTCAGTCTATATAGTGAAGCCACTTTCCTCACTGTCAATGGCATTATCAGCTTCCCGTCTTCTTCTCCTCTCACTCGTAACGCTCTCTCTCGCTCTCACTCTCCAACTCCTCCCATTCCCATTTCCCAATCCAATGGCAGCAACCAAATCCAAAATCCTCTTCATCGGAGGCACTGGCTACATCGGAAAGTTCATAGTCGAAGCCAGCGCCAAGGCAGGCCACCCAACCTACGCTCTGGTGCGAGAGCCCACTCTCTCTAACCCAGCCAAGGCCGAAGTCATCGAGAACTTCAAAGCTCTGGGTGTCAATTTCGTCTTGGTATGTTACATTTCCAAGCTTTTTCAGCTTTCCAGTTTGATTTGCCATTTGGGCTTTTGCTTAATTTTTGTTCTGTTGTTTTTGGTGATCGTTTTCAGGGTGATCTGTACGACCATGAGAGCCTCGTGAAGGCGATAAAGCAAGTCGATGTGGTGATTTCAACAGTGGGTCACGCTCAGTTTGCTGATCAAGGCAAGATCATCGCTGCTATCAAGGAAGCTGGCAATGTTAAGGTAAAAGTTTCGATCTTTATCTTGGTTTTCTCTGTTTTTGCTTCTTGTGTTTGTGTTTTCTGTGTTGCGATTGTGAACGTGTTGTTGGGTTTCAGAGGTTTTTCCCATCTGAGTTTGGAAACGACGTGGATCGAGTTCATGCTGTTGGGCCAGCAAAAACTGCATTTGCAACCAAGGCCAATATTCGCAGAGCTATTGAGGCTGAGGGGATCCCTCACACCTATGTGGCCTCCAACTGCTTTGCTGGCTACTTCTTGCCCACTCTGAACCAGCCCGGAGCCACTGCCCCTCCCAGGGATAGAGTTGTCATTTTGGGTGATGGAAACCCCAAAGGTAAACAGAACCCACTTTGGCTTTTGAGATAAATGAATCAATGTGATGGTTGTTTCATTACTTTGAATTTGATGCACAAAACATACTTTGGAATTTGACTGATTATACAACTACCAATGAAATAATCGGATGGGGTTTCATTTCTTTGACTTGTTACGTAAAGGACTAGCATCAAAATATCCCCTCAAGGTTTGGGGTCATTTTTAATATGGTTCATCGGGTTTTAATTTCATCATTTTACACAGCATAGTTTTCAAATTCGGCCAATTTACACCGTCCGTCAAGTTCACCATTAGATTTTCTGTTAAATTGGTGACATGGCAATTGTGGTACCCACTTTGATGCTGATGTGTGAACAAAATAATTAAAAAAAATTTAAAAATATTATTCAATTAGATTTTTTAAAACAGAAGAAAAAAAATATATTCCCCACTCTCTCTCTCTCTCTCTCTCTCTGCCCAGAACTTGAAAACCCCACCCACATCTCCGACCACTTCCCCACCCAACCGCCATTGAAGCCATACAAACCCCACTCACATATCCGCCCCTCCCCAACTCACTATCTCCTTCTCTTCCTCTCTCACCATCTCTATGTCTGGGTCGGATTCACAAGAGAGGAGTCGGATTCAGGTCGTTCTAGAGACATGTGGGCAGGCTTAGAATTATGGGTTTTCAGGTTGTGGGAGTGTACAAAGCTTGAAGAAGAAGACGAAGGAGAAGAAATGGAGGAAGACAGAAAAGAGGGCGCGCAGCAAAGGCCAAAAAAGGAGATTTTGGAGTGATGAAATATTTGGGGTTTGGGAGATTTTGGAGAGTCCTAGGGTTTTGTTCTTAGTCCCATTTTTGTTGTTCCTAGGTGATGAGATGGATTTGTCTAAAGTCGGCAAGAAAATTATGAGCTTCGTTAGCTCTGTCAGATCGCTTGGCCTTCTTCTTTCTGTGGGGTTGGGTCAAGGTTCGCAAGGGGGGCATCGTCTGCTTCGAAATTCTCACCGATCTCAACTTCCTCGACCCTGACGTCAACGCCGCCGCCGTCTCCATCCTCGCCGCCATCCCCTTCTACTGACTCTCCAAGCTCCTCACCGACGCACAAAAGGAAATCAACAACTGCTTCGATTCTCTGAGCGATATTCTCTACTTCTCCATCACCGAAGTAGAGAGTGGGAGGGAGAGAGAGCGAGAGCGAGAGAGGGAGGGAGATAGGTCGGAGATGTGGGTGGGGTTTTCAAGTTATGGGCAAGGAGAGGGAGAGAGAGAGAGTGGGGGAATATTTTTTTTCTGTTTTAAAAAATATAATTTAATAATTTTTTAAAATAATTTTTTATTCTTTTTGTTCACACATCAGCATCAAAGTGGGTACCATAATTGCCACGTCACCAATTTAACAAAAAATCTAACGATGAACTTGACGGACGGTGTAAATTGGCTGAAGTTGAAAACTATGGGGTGTAAAATGATGAAATTAAAACCCGATGACCCATATTAAGAATGGCCCCAAACCTTGAGAGAGTCTTTTGATGTTAGTCCTTACATAAAAGCCACTTTGATTTTTTTTTTTTTTTTTTCTTGACAAAATGATGAAAATCCAATGAAATGGATGTGATGGGGTTTTCATTTCTTTGATTTTGCAGCAATTTTCAGCAAGGAAGAGGACATTGGGGCCTACACCATTAAGGCCGTGGATGACCCAAGAACCTTGAACAAGATCCTCTACATCAGGACCCCAGCCAACACCATCTCATTCAATGATCTTGTGTCTCTTTGGGAGAAGAAGATTGGCAAAACCCTTGAGAGGATCTATGTTCCAGAGGAGCAACTGCTTAAGAACATTGAAGGTCAGTAATAAGAAATACTAAAACTTAGCAACAACTGGTATTTACTTTGTCAATGGACTGATTCATTTTTCTCATCTTCTTCTTTCTCTTTTCGCAGAGGCTGCTGTCCCAATCAAAGTGATTCTATCGATTGGTCACTCAGTTTTTGTGAAGGGAGACCAAACTAACTTTGAGGTCGAGCCCTCATTTGGAGTGGAAGCTTTGGCCCTTTACCCTGATGTCAAATACACTACTGTGGACGAGTACCTTAACCAGTTTGTTTGAGCCTGAAAGCCTCATCTTGTTGGGTTTTCTTTGAGTAAAACTAGCACTGTCTTTGCAAATAATTAGCTAGTTGGTGTGCAAAAATAGCATATGGGGGCTACCCCCTTTATGTCATCTTTGTTGTATTGTGCTACCTTTGGTTAAATGATGGAAATGAACGCCTGTAGATTTTATTTTAATTTCTTTTGCAATTCCTTTTCTGTTTCTTCTCCGGTGGTCCTGGTTTTCGGCTTCAGTTGAATTGTTCATCATTATGGCCGTTACTTTTCGAAGATGTAATTTTGGATGAAAAATGGTAAATGGGGATGCATGTGAAGAAACTAACAGCCTCAATGGGATTCTCCCCCATTTGGTTGAGGAGTATAGGTCAGTTGATTGAGCTCTTTGGCTTTGAGCCCTCGGCAAAGACTAACAGCCTCAATGGGATTCTCCACCATTTATACAAACAGATAACAGCCGGTGGGATATAGGTCAATTGGTTGAGTTCTTTGGGCTCGAGCCCTGGCAAAGACTAATAGACTCAATGGGATTCTCCACCATTTGGTTGAAACTAACAAATAGTAGTTGGTGGAGTATAATTCAGTTGGTTGAGCTCTTTGGTCTCGAGCCATGTCGACAGAGGTATTTGTACCCAAAAAATAAAACAAACAAACAAACTAACTAATAGCTTTAATGGGATTGTCCTCCATTTGGTTGAAATGTTTCACCTTTCAGTAACAATCATACAAATGGAATGATAATCCTCACTAACTTGTGCCCTAATATTCTCTTAATATAATAGAAAAAAAATGAACCACAGACAAGTACTAATGATACTTCGATTATGTGTCTTAACCAGAACTAGACAATTCGTGAAAAGAATACTCTTGTTAATCTTAAGCCGATATGTATGTTAAAAATGATTATTATTTTCTAATTCTGAGTTCAACTAATCCTTCTTTCGTACTCTATATAATGAATTACAAAATAAAACAATAAACATCACTTGCAAGGATTAATATAATACCAAGGCAAGAAATTGGAACAGAAATTGTGGGATGTTATGAGCACAGTTTCTTGTTTATGCAACAGGCCTCATTATTAACAAGTTCAGTATTAACCAGGCATAACATGGTGCTATTTTGATAATCACATTATATCCAATCTGGCTCAAGAAATTAACTAGACAATACTGAATTAGTCATTAGCTTTTGAGTTATTTACACTAACACCCTCAGAGGTTTTTGGTGTTTTCACAAAACCTCACGAAGTTTTAAAATTTATACAAACACCCCCTTGGGTCTTAAATTGTTTTCCTAAAATCCCTTTTCATTGATCTTTCGCCTAAAGATTGATGATTTATATATATAAAAATTTCTTCAAATGACAAAGGTAGCCTCTGAGAATATATTGCACATACATTCGTCGAGGTTAATTTTTTTATTTGCAAAAATATAGAAAAAAAATTTGTGTGAAATCATCAACTTTTGAATGAAAAATTAATGAAAAGGGATTTTGTGAAAACAAATTGAAACCGTTGAGAGTGTTCGTGTAATTTTTGAAACCTCAATGAATTTTATAAAAACACCGAAAACCTCAAGTACTGTTAGTGTAAATACCTCTAAGCTTTTAAACATTAAACCATGGATTTTGTTAGTGCAAGCCAACCAGAGAACATATGTCCATAGATTTTGTTAGAGTGCAAGCCAACCAGAGAACATATGTTGAGCACCGCTACAAAAAGAAAAACATAAAAATAAAAAAAATAAAAACTGTTTGGTTTACTAAGGGATTAATGTTTTGAACCATGATTACAACAAATAACTCACAATTATAGCTTATTCCAATAAACAAAAATGGAATAACAAAATATATAAAAAGAAAAACAAAAACCATGTTGGAAATTTGCGAACGCCTATTGATTAAAAGGAAGCTCAGTCATGCGTGCCCGTATTTTATTCATCTGCCACCCTTCTTTCCTGGCTTTGCTGAAGCCCTTCCTGGCTTTGCTGAAGCCTTTCCAGGCCCCTTGCCTTTCTGAGCCTTGCCGCTACTTTTACTTTTCTTTGAATTGCCTTTTCCTGGCCTTTTACCCGCTCCGCTACCCCTTGCATCCTTTTTCATACGTCGATCGACACGGACCTTACCCTTGCCAACCCTGACTTGAACTCCTTTCTTTGCAACCACGTACTCCTTCTGAGGCCTCTTAGGCTCGGCCTTCTTATACATTTGTTCAATTTGCTTCCTCTTTGAACGATCAGAGATGTCTGCCTGGTCTGATATCGTGTTTGCCTTCTTACGAATCTTCTCAAGCTTCCTAAAGGCAACCCGTTTCTTTCTAGCTTTAGCCTCTGCCAACTTCTTTACAGGCCGGGCATCAATTTCTTTAAATTGCGCTTTCATTGCATTGATCTCTTCTTTGGTCACAGGTTTGATTGGTTGGCGGTGCCTCTTTTCCTCATCCAAAAACCACCTGGGCAAGCCCTCATCATCAAACATGTACTTATTATACGCATCATCAAGCATATGTTCCCTTGGCTTTTTCCTCAGCATTTTCTTTGCACATGCCAGTATCTCAGCTTTCTTATCAATATCCATATCCTCCGATTCATCTGATGATGAGTCATCACTTGAATCTGTACCAGGAGCCGGGACTATCTCAAAATCGTCCTCTGCCTTTGAAGCTTGGACTTGATGGTGATTGGACCCTGCAGCATCGTTTTCAATCTTTTTCTTAACATTTTGAATTGCATTATTCTCCTTGGCCTTTCCTACCAAGGAAGGTTTCTCCAGCCTTTCAACCTGCATTTCATCTTCACTATCAGACTTATCCAAATCCCCCTGCTCTACAGCTTCGGCAAAGATATCCTGACTAAACCAGTTATTTGTAATCTCTTCCTGAGTAGGCCCTTCCCCGTCATCAAGTGCTTCCAAGAGAGGATTCTTTTCCTGACCACCCTGCTCTTTGTCTGACTCATAGTCAGACTGAACCATATCACTGCCATCAACATCCTGCATAGCCAAAAAACAAAATCTATGAGCACAAACACTTAGTCTGTTGTGCAACACCTAGTAGAAAGAAAAATATTGGTGCCAACAGATCTCCCGTGCACATACGTTGCCAATCTGTTTATGCTATATATATGTGTGTGTATTTGCACAGATAGATTAAAACATTAGCACACTTTTCATCACCCATGCCTGACAGAAAAAAAAGTTCTACAGAGAGACCACATCTCAGTGAAATTTTTATCTATATCTGCACACATAATAAGAGCTTCATACCTCCAAAAGTTGAGCGTCTTCAGTATTTGCTTGTTTTATACGCTTCCTCTGCTTTGCACTTCCCTCCTTTTTCGACACATACTGTTCATAAGCCTGATCGAGAAGATCTTCCATTTGTGCATCGTATCTAGCATCATAAATAGCAATACTTGATTTAATTTCATATACACACAATACAAGAGACAAGATGTTTTATATATTTACTGCTAATAGCAATGCTTGTTTTATATATTTAATGCTAATAGCAATGCTTGTTTTATATATTTACTGCTAATACAGGGGACAAGATGAATAACCTTCGGCGTTCCTCATCAGAGTCTATATCACTAGATGATGCTTCTTGGGTTTGCTCATGGCTTTCCTCATTTTCACTATCTCCCAGGTCACCATTCTCACCATCATATTCAGTGGAATCAACGGCAACCAGATCTTTCTTACCCTGAAAAACAACCATACAAACACAATAATGATATTGAAAAATATTCAGTCATATCCATATAAAGTTCAGAGTTGGAACCTACGATCTTCATCAGGAAAAATTAAAGATTAGAAATATGATAAAACCCAAAACAAAGATTTTGACCATTGAGGAGAAAAAATAAAAGCCTTTGAAGTGCCTAAAGACCAAGGGAGAAAAGCCAACAACTGAAATAGTAGGATACAAAGGGTGTGAAGTTGAAATCTAACCTCCACTAAGGCCTATAGAACCAATGGTCCTCCAAGGGAATAAAAGAAAAGCTCCAAAATGGATACAAAGATTATTGGATGAATAAAAAATGTGATTCCCCGAACTACTTGCCAAGGTGGGTATTGTGAAATGAAAGCATACCTTGATGGAAGCGAGAGAAAATAACTCATTGTCAGTATAACCATCTTGCAGTGCATCTATTTGCATCCCTGTTGCCTTCCGTACCTTGTCCTGAAAAATTGAGATTTAATGAAAGGGAACAAATCAGTAAGATAATTGCATATCTAAATAGGAGACCAAACATGAAACTATTGACAGCACCCAAGAAGCTGCTAAACTTTCAGGCTTCATGTTTGATTGATAAGTTTAAACTATCTTTTAAGCTCTATATAATCAAAGCTTGATCCTAAGGATCAATCCAACAAAGAACTTCATGAATCCTGTAAGGTCAAACTTGGCAAAGACCTGCACAAGTCTATCTTGGTACTGAATCCAACTAAAATGTTCATACAAGGCACCCACCACACTGATTAATAGATCTTACAAAACCTTACTTTACAAGATCAGGCTTCATCTCGAAACTATGGTGTATAATCTCCCAGAACAATAACCTTGTACCAGTTTCATGACTCAACAAAAACAATGAGTAATCATGCATGAACACGGGAAAAGAGAGAACAAAACGCTACAAACCTGAGCACGCCTTTTGGATAGAAGCTTCTTCGTACGTTTCTTCTTGCGCTCCATAGCATACGTCAGCTCCTCCATTTCATTGAGTATTTTGTCTTCGTCGTCCTCCTTATTCTCCTCATTTTCAACTTCCTTGGCAGTAGAAGCATTAGCCTTCTCAGGCGATAAGGCCTTCCTAATCTGCACCCGCCACCTAAATAACAATACAAACATGACAACTCAGCATGCATTAAAAAGTAAGAAAGCTAGACCGCAGCAACTGCATGTCTAGCAGCTGCATTGCAATTGAACTTTTTCTTCTTTTTTTCTCTGCAATCTGTATTGTAATTACTAAAAATACTTCTGATTTCAATTATTCTTCCAACAATCCAAGAGGTGATGTAAAACAGAACTGTAAACCCTCTGATATTTACTTCAGAAGAAATTTCAACAACCCATCAACTGGAAGGTAAGACCAAATAACATGAGCCAAGTTTAATATAATTATATAATTGCCGAAGCCAAGTGGAATTATAATTGCCCTTCTCAGCCTCATGCAGTCTCAAAGATACAAGCCCAAAACTGATGTAATAACGATCATAAAAGACATACATCCTACCCTGCTATCAGAAGCAGGACAATACACGCCTCACAGCTGAATTGATAAAGGTTATATCTAAGTTGATTCATATAGTAAGCCCAACCTAAACCTGAATTATATTGGGAGTCATATAGTTCCTAAAAGATATGGTGATCCCAACTATTATAGTTAAAGGTGGTAAATCACCTAATTAATTGCCACTACTTCCACCCTTTGCTCAAAAGAATCAATAGATGTTACAACGATAACTTCAATAGCAAAAATAGCAAGAAAAATGCAATTACAGCAGAGACATGTGCTTTACAGATTTATAAGGGAAGAAAAAGAAAAACTGGTAGTCTGGAAATGCAATCTTTAGATCTAAGAGATAATGAAAGAAATAGCATTTCTTACTTCAAAAGATGCTTGAAATCTTGCTTCCCCAAAACACGCAAGTCATCACAGAGAGTTTTAACCTGTCAAACCATAATGGTTAGATTGGTCGGAACACTAAAAGGGTTCCAAAGTATTTAAGGGGAAAAGAAAATCTAATTTTTCAGCAACTAGGGAAAAGAAATCTAAATAAAGAGAATAAATAATACAAAGGAAAAACTTAAAAAAGGCTACCTCTTCTGTTGTTAAAGTGTGCTCCTTGATGGGCAAAGATGCCTCACCCTCAAAGTTTATGGAAGTAACAGAACCAAGGATATCAAGAGGGGCCTCAGACCAAATGAAGTCAGCAGCCGAAGACACTTTTCTCAAAATTGTGTCGCCATCTTCATACCTGTATATACAACCCAATCAGTCAACAGTTCAGCTTCCATATATAAACCAAGTAGGGATATCAATCATAAGAACCCAAAAATATTTGAACACACAAGGTCAATCATGGTGAACAGAGCAAAATAATTGACCCATTCATGTTACTCTGCATTTACAAACCACCTATCTACATTCAAATTGTATACGCATAAACAATTACAAATACTCAAAGCATTACACAATCCTAAAGAAAACGACATGCAATCTCCTGGTTCGGTAATTAAAATGCTGAACCTCACATAACAGTGATTATGCGTATGTGTGAAGAAATAAAATTTTAAATTTTAAAAACAATAGCGAAATTAGAAAGAAGGTGTACCCATCACGGTGTCTTTTTTGCTTTGTTCCTCTTAGTACATCCACCACCTATATCAAGTAGTTATTAGGAGAAAAAAATATAATAGAACAATTATAATTATAAGAGCAAGATATTAGTCCATACGTGAAAGAAGCTGGTATTCTGTTTCATCTAATATGAGTTACCTTCTTCTGAGGTTCTACAGATTTAAATAGATGCTTCACATCAAGTAGACGCGGATCAATCTTTGCAGGAGCCTTGTACTTAAAACCCAAAAGATATGTCTCAGCAGATGAACTACGACTAGCTGCTGGTTTATCCTGTTCAACTTTCTCAAATAACTGCAAAATATATGCCAGGATCAGATAGGCAAATCAATCTAAAGAGCTATAATAAATATGTTTTAAAAAGAACTAGAAAATCACCTCCTTCATACAATAGTAGACAGCATTATAATCTTGCGACCTGAAGATCTGAGAGAAAACAAAAGATAAGCACTCAGCATTCAAAAACCAAATGTACATAGACACACAAACAGTCATACATACATGCATACATTCCAATTAACCGGTACAACCCATTTCCCATTATGAATATTCAACACATACTTTGGTGATGAATGTGCCTTTGGGAGCCAAAAGCTGGGTAGCCAACTTCACCGAATCAACAACCAAAGCGTTCTGCGCAGTGGCCTCCGAAGACCAGGCCCCACCGACATTAGGCGACCCATCATGAAGCACCAAATCGAAAGCCGAGCAGCCGTTCTCCTTCATCAGCTTCCGGAGCCTGGCCGTGCACTCGGGCTTGGTGATGTCCTGCTGGATCGAGAAGGCGCCGCGGACTGGGGCGATGGGGACCAAGTCGACGCCGACGACAAGGCTGCCGACGGGCACGCGCTGCACGGCGACTTGCATCCAACCGCCGGGGGCGGCGCAGAGGTCGAGGACGGCGTGAGAGGAGTGGAGGAACTGGTGCTTGGTGTCGAGCTGAGCGAGCTTCCATGAGGCTCTAGAGCGATAGCCATGCTCTTTGGCTAGGCGGTAGTATTTGTCCAAACGATGCTTGCCCTTCACCTTGCCCATGGCTCTCTCTCCCTCAACACGCAGAGTGCTGAAAAATGTATTTGCTTGCTTATTAGGGTTTTGCTAAAGGTTTTATAGATTTTCACTGCAGAATCAAAACGCAACGTTTTTGTCTCAAGTTTAAGAAACGAGACAAAGCGGTACTAATAATAATAGTTTCTTAGGGCCGTTTGGTCAATTTTCGAAAACAGTTATTTCGTTTTTCAGATAAATGAGTGTAAAATGCGTTTGGTAAATTAATAGTATATTTTTGAAGAATGAATTCTGAATTTCTGAAAATGAAAATGAAAATCTTGGCATAAAAAAAATACAAATGTCTTTTTTGCCAAAGTTAAAGAAGGGAGGGAGAAACTCACACATGTGGGTACCATGGGACTTGAACTCATAATCCATGATTCCCTTGACAGCACACCAAAGACCTGGGCCAATCCATTGGTAAACACAAATGTCTTATTAAGACATCAAATTGATATTATTCGTGTTTTTCAATAATATAATCCAAATAAGTTCCTGGAAAGGGTAGTAGGGTATTGGGCTATGTTCAGATTTTTCTTTTTTCTTTTTTCTTTTTGCTTTTTTGTTTTTTTGTTTTTAATGAATTAAGAGAATTATTAAAAAGTCCTTTACACAATTTGCAATGTTAAATAAGTTCAAGACATTTTAAATTGCTTCTTCCGGTCCATTAACAAAAATTATTCATGTCACTATGCAAAATAGGACTGGACATTTTAAATTGCTTCTTCCGGTAAATAGCCAATGTCACTGTCATAGAGTGACTGGACCGGCTTGTTGAATTTTGGAGACGCTAAACCATTTTGTCTTCATGCCCTCCTATTTGTCCTTATATGGTAAAGCCCCATGAATTAATTGTTAAGTTGTTTTTTCCAGTTCAATAAAGGCCCGTCTAGTGATAATGTTTTCGGAGAATCTTTTTTGAGAATATTTTCAGAGAATGAAAACAAGAAAACGAATTTGCATTTTCAGGAAATGAAAATGCGTCTGGTAGATTAATTAGAAAACATCTTCAGAAAACAAAAACAATGAAAACGTGTCTGGTAGTACAATTTGAAATGATAATAGGTGAGTTATTTTTATGAAAACATTTTCCACAAGAATGAAAACAACTTTTTTCTGTTTTCTACAAGTACACATGAACTTGTTTTCATTTTATGAAAACATTCTCAGTGTTTTCTGTTTTGGGCCACCGAACGTGTTTTTGCCTCATTTTTGTTCTCTGAAAATGGTAGCATCGACCACAGTGAGATTTTGGACGAATATTTGGATGAAATTTGAAAAAATGATAGCATCGACCATTGGTCAATCTCGTCTCTCGAACAAAGAAGGTCAAGAGAGAGAACAAATGAGATCAATCTAATTTTTGATTATTCAAGTACGGAATTACATAGAACACAAGGTATAAGTATATGCCACATTCACCGACAGCATCTGCACAATCCTTAAAATTGAGAAACAAGGAGAAAGGAAGCCCAAAAGCTTATATTCAATTATTTCAATGTGAGACATTTGGGACATGAAACATGGCAAGCATCAGAATAACTGCAGGAAAATTTCCTTGAATAAGATGTAACAGAATTGGGGATGTCGCTGCATCATGCATGACATTGGAAGTAATATCAAAAATTTAACTGGATAGTAATGTGTATAACAATTAAAAACCACACATAACCCAATTGTATGTTTTGTGAAGGCATAATAAAATCCATACTTGCATATCCTTCCAAGAAAAATTCTATTATCAGTTTCATGAATTTTCACAATGCCTAAATCTTTCCTACTACCCCCCATCAGTCACTTTTCTATTTGTTCTAATTATGTGACAGGTGAGGGCTTCAGTCTTTCCGGCCACTGCTGCTTGCAGAAGGTTTCTTGCCGCCATACCTCTGCAAAAAACAAGGGAACCAGATTGTTATTTTTCAAACACCGGAAATCTCATTACAGGACAAGTCAGATGCTGGTGCCAGTGCAATTGTAATCCATAGAATGAACAGATGGTGCTTCTAGAAGCAATAGTGGTGCTATACGTAAAAATAACGAAAAGTAATTGAGACTCACCTGCTTCCCAATGTTGAATGGAACATATTTGTATTTGATCATGTGCGCAATTTGACGCCTCATTGTTAGGACGAACAGAACAATCCAATAACAAAGTAGTATGGGCCAAAAGACAGGGACATCAAATGCAGAGAAGAAGGTCATGACAAATGCTATGCAGAAAGCCTTTGTGAAAGAATACCTGGAACCATGAATTACTTGCATCAATGCATAAAGAAAATAACAAGATTTTTCCTTTAACCTTGTAAAGCCAAGTTAATTGAAAAAAAAAATCATTTAACTTATATATATGGGCATGTTCACATGTTTCCTGTGACAGAAGCACAAAAGATTATTGCAAATGGCAAGAAGCTTCTCCAAGGGGGCAGCAACTACATAAGACAAGCTCAATCAACAAAATAGTTTTGATACCCTTAAATATTGTTATTCTTTGGCAAGACAATAATTTATATTGTGCCAGCTACAAATAGGCTTGGCTCTCTAACACGATTCTATGGCTGCAGCAGTCACATGAAACTTTCCACCTCTTTTGTTTTTTTTTTATAATCAAATCAAATATATTAATCAAAAGGGGTGCAAACATGGCATATGCTTACAAGTATAGCAACCTATGAACTCTTTGAAGTTACATTCACTACATAAGCTCCTAGCACCTAACCACCGAAACAGAATACTAAGTGCATAATTCTTCAGATGCACAACTTTAATTTGTACTGAAAAATGCAACTATACGTCTGCCTCTATAGAGTCTAATGTGGGATAAAACACCTCCACTCGCATGCAGTGACCAATAGTCACACTTACCCATGGATTCTTGTTCCTTGCCAAAGGAAAGAGAGAAGGGAACAAAGCATTTGAAGCATCATCGCCACAGCACAAAACTTCACCCCAGTTCCTAACCCAAACTTGAGCCTACTTGAGCGTCGCTCATTTCCAAAAAGAATCCAGCCACTCATTATAGCCTTCCAAAGTCATTAGCCAACCCTCTAGCGTACATGCCTTTCCACCCACCTTCTATACAGCCAAACTTTCATTTCACCATCACCCTCCACAGACTCTTTCTCTACCATAAACTCCTATAACCATTCTTCCAACAAAAGCTTCATTTGCCAAGACTAACAGCTTAATCCAAGGACCACCAAGATCTTTAGGCAGGAAAATTGTCCTGAACTCCACAATATGGAATTTAAATTCTTCACCTTCCCTGACTAAAATTTCTCTTGGAATATAGAGACTGACACTGGAAACTTAAACAACACACATCTTTGGGCATATACATCAATGAAGAGGGAGGGAAGGGAGAGAGAGAGAGATGGCAAGTGGGAAGATGAGAAACATTTCCAATAAGTAAGATAAAGATGATATAACTGAGCTAGTAATGGAAAAATCAAACATCACGGTTCAAACTTTAACGAAGCAGAAGAACCAGCTCACTAAAATTTCTTGAGCCTTTCACACAGCAATGAAAACAAGACTCCTGCTAAAAGTAAAAACCATTTGAACATGTATGGGAAATTAAAAGAAAACTTAAAAAATAAAATAATAATAATAAGAGAGAGAGAATTTCATCAAATGCAATGCCTTGAACACCATTTTTCTCCAAGTAACCCCGATTACCACACAATCTCCATGAAACAAGAAACGCATAAGACACAAAGGGGCAACCAGTAAATGTTTCACAACCCCAAAAACATTAAGGATTACCATATAGGAGTGCTATGAAGATAGCCAATAACCTATAGAATGCAAACAATGTAAAATACGATAAAAATGGGAACATTAAGTTACCAGAACTTAAACTCAGGAAGTCTGCGAATGAAAGGCTTGAATTCATCTGAACCTTTTGTCGGCAGTAAAGCCCCACTTGAAGCCTCCATCTCAGGGTCAGTCAATGGCGATAAAAATCCAATCAGAAGATTTAGTATATAGATCCCAAGACCATATGAAATGATGTAAAACCCTTGAATATAATAAACCCGCAGCGCATACACAATGACCAAAGCAAGAGTTCCGACCCATCTTGGGACTGAATGAGGAGTAGTCTTATCCAGATAATACTGATAGAGCCTCGACATGTCAAATATCCATTTGTTGACAGGTGATGCCGCCGCGGCACTCTCGTCCCCAACTCCCTCCATTCAATTCAATTTCCAAGCTTCACAATCTGTTAATACAATGGTACGGTCTTATCAAATAAGTAGTCACCATCACAAGAAGCACCAAACATAAATATGTGTATGAATGAGTTTATATGCGGATATATGTATGTTTATATGTTGATGTGTATGTCTATATGTATGCATCATGTATGATAGGCTAGAAGCAAACTCAAAAGAACACAGTAGAACCCTTATGCAACAACCAATCCCAGTCCAGGATATGTAGAAGAGAAGAAATCCTAATGTGGATTTCCGAATGCTAAGAGAATGTAGAATGAGAAACCTTAGAGGCTTTCACTAATTTTGGGGCCCAAGAAAAGATGGAAAACCAGTCAACTAAGCAAACTACAAAATATTTCAGTACATGTAAACAAAACCAACATAAATTACAATTTACAACTACCCAAAACTCAAATTGTTCATTTCTCTTCCCATACTTACTTTTTTTTCTCAGCAATCAAAGCTAAAAGCTAGGGTTTGGCAAAAACAGACAATGTCCTCAAACAAACAAAGAAGCTTCAAAATACAGATCCAGCATCACCAGCTCCCAAATACCAACATCCCCAAATTCAAAACACACAAGATGGAACAAAAGTTTATGGGATTTCCCAAAAAACGAGTGATTGAATGCAAAACGAGAGACAACACAAATGAACACTTAGCACAATCAAAGGCAAATCCAGATCCAAAACAACAATGAACAATGGGAAACCAGTAAGGAAAGTGATAGGGAAGCTGACCTTCGATGACTGCCAAGCTTGGAGAGCGGCGAGAATTGATTGGCGAGAATTGTTGAAGAAAAAAAGCGTGCAGATCTGTGTGGGGTTTGAAGTATTTTTATTGTTTCTCTTCTCTTTTCTATTTTTATATTAAACGGACAGTGACGCGCATGAATCGTTGTTGAATACAAGTCACCAAGGCAAGGGGGTAGAATCTGAATAACGGGTGATGGGATGATGCCTTATGCTCTCAGACAATTTGGTAATTTTGCACAAAATGACCAAATTCTTTTGCTTACACTACTTTCTTTCTTTTTACTTTGACCAACCGGAAGAAGAAAAAGAAAAAAAAACCCAAGATTTTTAAAAAAAATATGAATTTAGTCTTCAAACTATAATAAATGTGTTACATTAACGACAAAATATGAATACAGGCCGAGGAACAGTCGCCGAGCATTGACTTTTGGTCAAACTTTTCCGCCATGCAAATGGTTTGGGTTAGGCCAAGGAATTGGGCCGTCCTTCTTAAGGTTTGGGTCGAGATTTTGTTCCATGAATCTTGGGCCGTGCCGATCCTCAATGGACCAAGCACCGATACCCATCCCTTTGTTTTTGCTTTGAGCTTGGATACTTTAGCTTCTAGGCCCAAGACCTGGACTCAATGGACCCTTGCCACGTCATTTCTTAATGTGGGGCCAAGAGGGAAAAAATTCAGGTTTTTTTTTAATACACTCCAAACATCATATTATTGATCAAGACAAAGGGTAGGTCCCGCCTCATAAGGGTGCAACTCTTTTACGGTGTGAGTTGAGGTACACAATCTAAAACTACGCCGGTCTGTTAAAGAATATAAGTCTCATATTGGAAACTTGATTAAATAAAATACAATATATAATGAATGGTTCCACTATTAATATCACCGAGACTTTTTGTGATAAAACTCCACACATACTAGGCTTTGTAGGTGGTTAAGTTTGGGACAATATCGGTGTTGTTAATAGTGGGCTGCTGGCCCGTCTCTCTAAAATTTGACACGATCTAGAATAGAAAGAAAAGAGAACTCTCAACAAGATGAAGGTGTGAGCATGTAGGTCCTGCCTCATATGGTGGTTTATTGCCGCTTCACTTGTTGGTATCTCTTTCTCTAATGGTGTGGCTCATCGTATAATATTCTATCGCTTATCATAAAACAAAATTATTTTTTTTTTAAAAAGACGCGAATTGAAAATAACAGCGCTCATAATGTTAGATGCTTGGTTTTTTATTTCATTATCAATTTATCATGCTAGAATTCAACGTGCAGAATGCGGTTTATGGTTTACGTCATGAATAGGATAATTTTGATTAAGATGGGCAACTTTTTATATTTATTTTATATTTATTTCTTATCTGATCGGCATCTAGTTAGACATGTGTTGTCTTCTTTCGTTTCTTCTTTAACAAAAATATGTGGAGATAAAAACAAAGGTTTGAATTAACCAGTACTCGATAAGAAAACGAAATAACACAAAAAACATATCCAAACCAGAAAATAACACAAAAAAATATCACGATATTGTATGATGTTCGGAATTTAGGATTTTCTATGTGGATCTTCTGTTTAGTTGTACTTTTGTTTATTAAAAAATCACGATATTGTGATTCTAAATCTGAAATTACTATATATATAAATAAATAAAAAGTTAAACAAGATAAGATGAAATTTGATCGTTCAAAATCATTGCAGACAAATCCCATCATGAGGCGAATAAATTTGACCCATTGAAAAATATTGATAAAAAGATGTTGTGTTGGCACTTCCAATTACCTAATACATACGCAATAGAAAGTAAAATTTTTAAAAAAGAAAAATAAGAGAAAATACTTTTAAACATTTCTCATTTGATTTTGACATGAATGAGAGAAACACTTGTATGAAATAGAGATAGCACTATTTTGCAATTCTCAGTCAATCACGGTATGTCATATATAATAATCTTTTTACACGGCAATTAGTAATTGACCAAAAATAAAAGAAAGTATTTTTCCCGTTTCGTACAAGTTTTTCTGTATAAATGGATAGATGGATGGTGTCATACTGTCGAATGACCGACAATATAGTACAAGTGTCCCTCTCCAGGAAATGACGTGGATAAAATATGGCCAAACTGATGATGTTTGGTGGGAAAACAAGGTGCGTGGCAATGTGACCCTCCAACAAGTCATCCAAGTACATAAAATAAAAACTATAAATTAAAAATTAAAAATAAAATTAAAAAAGGTAAGATTGGTTTTCTAGATCTCTGCTTGGCTGGCTCCACACTCTAAAACCAGCCGAGCCTGCCACAAAAATTTTGCTTTTCATTTTCAGTGTTTTGTTGTACACGGGTTCATGCTTATCCGACTCCGACTTGTCCTTATTTGGTCTTTTGGATTTTTTTTAAATATTTATTTTCTTTTTCTCCAAGAGAAGGAAAATAAATTGCAACCAATAGGAAGACTGCAGCTGGAAGAAGTGGCTATGGTGGAGGGCCATATCAAGTTTTCTTTATTTTCTTTATATTTCATTTACTATTATCATGTGACATGATGACGTGATTTTATAAATTCATTTGGATGATAATACATGTATAATATATCTAAACTTTTAACTTTAAATGGAATAAAAAAAAATCCAATACAAGTTAAAATTTACGTAAATTCAAAACAGGACATTGATATGTCACACGATGTTTCTTTTTTTCGAGAATCATGTAATGCAAATTAAAGTTAAAGTAAGTTTTTTATTGCAATAAAATATATATATATATATATATATATATATGTAAAACAAATTTGATGTAAACATGCATTGTATGCAAAATAAATATTATCTCCGTATATCTGGAGAGCAGGCTTCCTTAGATATTTGTCCATGATGAGGATCGGTACTTGCCCCATTACTTCAACTTGCAAGCTCAGTCAGTTGGCCAAGATATTTCAGCAGTTTTTTTTAATGGAAAAATTGCCCATTCAAAGTCAACCTTATGTGGCAGGCCCAGATCCTATAAAGGAAAATAATAATATAATATAGAATGTCTTTTATCATGGATTATATATATCAATATTGTGTGACCAACACATTACTTTTCTATATATGACATATTTTCCTTCCTTAATATCCATCCCCTCGTATGTTGGAAAAGGAAAGTAGAAAGAAGAATATGACATACTAACATTACAACTATGACTAACTATATAGTTCTAGAATCTTCTCACTTTCGTTGGTCCCTCTATTTAGTTTTTGAATTTCATACTCACCAATTTTTTTTAAATATATATTTTTAGTATAAGTGATAGTCTAAATTAGAGGAGAGGGGGTTTCTTACACACACACATAACTAAAGATGATATGAGGATTCGAACATGAGACCTCTTATCTGTGAGTCAATGTTTTTTTTCACTAGACTAGACTTTGTTGGCTCCAGTGACGGTTCAAGGATTCAAAAGCCGGTTGGGCAAAACTTACATACTGAACTCGATGGTACGAGTAAATTTCATTAATAAACATAAAAAAAAATACACATAATCAGGGGGGACATAATGAGCCTATCTTTAAAAGCATATATATCCATAAATAAAAGTTCAATAAATACAAAATCTAAAACTAAAACCAAAAGTAAATGCAATACAATGCAATACAAAAGTAGATACACCTAGTCAGGTGAAGATGTTGTTACCAAGTTGCCCATCCAAGATAATAGAAGATGTAGCAAATGGAGGGAGAATTTGACCCCCAAAAAAAAAGAAAAAAGAAAGGGAGAAACTTGCTACTATTTGGTAGCAAAAAGAGAGAGAGAGAAACAAGAAGTTTAATAGCCAAAGGGAAGGAGAGAAAAGATGGGACCACATGAATGGGCAACATATGAGTAGGGTTTGTTTTTTTTTACTTATTTGAATTTTGGGGCTGGGCTTATACACATGTAGGTTTTTGTTTTTTTTTTAAATTTTTGGGCTGGGTGCTTGTGCACAGCCCCACCACTGGTTTGGCCTTGGATTTTTTTTTTTTATACAAGCGATAATCTACAAGGTGATTGTAATAATTGCCAAGTACAATGTCCTTACAATGTAGCTGTCATGCACATATTGCATTATAATTAACCATAAATTGCATACACTCATACATATGGTGCGTTATAACTTCATTTAATACATCTTACTTTATAAAAAATACAAAATACATCTGCTTACCTTATAAAAAAATTATACAGTGAATTATATAGAATTTTGGTGTTACCGTATAAGTTTGATGTTGCTGTTAAACTCCATTGTTTTGGTATTATTATATTTATATTGACTTTTATGAGTTACGGTGTTTACGTGTGAATTATGAATACAATCTTTTGACTTCGACAAAAATAAATATATAAAATCTTTAGATAAATAAAGAAAGAAAAAGTGAAGAAAAGGAAAGTATAAAAAGAGGAGGACCAAATGGAAAAGTGCAGGTTAATGGGTCCCTCCCTTATTTGGCTCACAGATTGTGGCTGTGGCTGTCTTGGCTGAGCAGAGTGCTAAGCCTCGGCTTTCAGATGCTCTTTGCTCTGCTTCCCATCTCATTTTAAAAGCTTTTCTTATTTTTGGGTTTTATTGCTTCATCTTTCACATTCACTTTCCTGAACCTCACACCTCTCTCTGTTTCTCTCTCTCCCTCATATGTTGCAGCTTTGGCTTCCATCTCGCCCTCTGGATCTCTGCCGTCAAACGCTCGCTGTGTCAAAGTCTTACAATCTCCACCTTTGAAGGTAACTTGGGCTTAAATTCTCGCTTTTGTTTATTTCATCAAATAATAAATTTGGTTGCGATTGTCTGTGTAAACGATGGAATTTTGCGTGCCTGCGTTAGCAAAAATGAAAAAGGAGGTTTCTTTAGTAACCCAAAAGAGTTTTCTTTCTCCTCAATTACTATCTGGAAAAAGGAATGTGAATTTTGTACTATAAATTTGAAATCTTTATATCCATGAGGATGGGGATATGGATTTACAAGGCTTAAACTTTTCATGTTTGATATACATATGGTAGTGTGATTTTTCAGGTGATTTCTGGTGAGCCATTGAAATAAAGTTGTTTAAACCAAATTGGACAGAGTGTAAAAGTGTACTTGTCATGTCTGATCGGGTTGCACGATCATGTCATGCTGGTGAAGGAACAAGTGAGCGAGCTTCACGTCCTTGTGAATCTGTTTGTATGGGTCATTCGATGTGCACAAGTTGTAAGTCAGAAACCAAGGCATGTGGTCATGTATCAATTCATTATGAGGATGCCCAACAAAATATTCAGGATTTTAAGAAGCATGCCTTGTTTAGAGGGTTTGGAGAAGTAACTGAACCCAAAAGAGTAAGAAAAATCAATGAGGGTTGTAGTCTGACCGAGAGTTCAAAGGAAACAAGGAAAGAGAGATGGGAAGGCCAGTCCTTTCCAATGTTCAGTCTTCCTTTAAAGACTAGTTTGGCTAAACAGAACCAGCAAAATTCTACTGTCCATTCTGGTGTACTGAGCGAGAGTAACTCACCTGCAATGCCTGCCTGGACTCTGCAAGCCACCCCACCGCTTCCCGGGCGGCAGGTGAAATATCATAATTTTCTTGAGAACAATAGCCTAGCTGTTTCTGAGTCATTTGCAGATGAATTAATGAGATCAGATTCTGAAATTGTGCCACATCAATTTAAGGGTGGAAGCACTTCTTTGCCTTCTTTCATGTGTAGAGAGGAGGAAATTAATCATTCGAACTCTCTTCCAGCACCTCGACAAAATGTCAGAAATACTAAAAATCACTCAAGTTCCACATTGTTGGCTCATGAGAAGAATATCAATGCCAATTTCATCTCTAGAAGATCAGAAGGTTCATTGTCGAGGCAGAATGATGCGGTTTTGTTACAACATGACCCCTCCACAAGCAGTAAACGGAAACCAGATTTTGTTGGTAAGAATTTCTGGGAAATGCAAAATCAGTCTGGTATTGGTTTGCTTCCAAGCAGCAGCAGTCCCCCAGAGGTGACCAAATTGGAAAATGTATATCAAGGATACTGTTCTCTGCCAAGCCTTCAGCGTTCTGTGCATAACATGGATACTATGAGAATATGTGCTACTGTCAACGTTGAGGAAGAATTATCTGGAGGTCCTCCCAAGTTTTCAAACACAATTCATCATTTTCTGTTCTCAAAAAACACCGGTGTTAACTTGTCTGAAGGAGCTCAAGTGTTTGGACAGTCAACTGTATCAAAAAAATTGAAAGGAAAAGCTTCCAGTGAGCTCGGTGGTTTTTCTCCAGAGGTTCTCCCTGTTCAGCCTGGATTCAAGCTGCTACCTTACAGGAGCTCTACAGACAGTGAAGGAGAGGAAGATGTACGAGATGTCAAGGCTCCTGCGGTCGAATCATCTTCTGAAACAGATATTATGGGCATGGATGCTTTCCAGGATAACCTTCTTCCTTGTATTGACACACTCTTATCTCGTATATTTCAGGACTCTCAACTTAGTTGAACATCATTTACACCATGTTATATGTATAGGCTATTTAGTTTTACAGCATCATGCTTAAAATTAATATATGTTTCAGAAAGTAATTATCACTAAAGTTCATAGAGTAGCAACATATAAGAAGTTTTCTGTGTTCTGCTTTATTATGTCTTTTGGCTAATGATTCTGCTTGTTGTATCAGGTGTGGTGGCGTCACCTCCATCAGATAAGGTAACTCTTACTAATTTTGTTTTTGTGAATAATTTGTTGAATCAGTATTTGTTCACCCAAAACACCTTAAATGTTGCCTTCCAAGTAGATTGGCCTTTAAAGGATCAACTATGTTGGATTGAATCTAACATATTTAGCATAACACTGAATGGGAACCCATTTCCTTTTTTGAATTTTGCAGCATGTTGAGAGGGGCGAGAAGTCACCTACATCTCGATCAACCTTCACTTCAGGCAGAGAAGAGATTGGAGCTAGACTTACTTCCACAAAATTATTTGACATAAATCAGGTTGCACCTTTTGCAAGTTCAGCAGAAGAAAGGGAGACAAGCACTTCAAAAACCCAGAGTTTGGATGTGGAACATCTCCTTGCCCATGCTGAGCAGCCTACAAATTCAAAATCCAGTGCAAGTCCAGAAGGACCTCAGGGACCAGAGCCAGGCAGCAGGTGGGTTAAACGTCTCAAGTTGAGTGCTTCTCAGTCTGCTCATGGTACAAAAAGCTCAAAAATGGGAGAAGCCTCTTCACATGAAAAAGTAAACAAATTTTCTAACAGGATTACAAAATGCGGTATTACTAGTTCACAACCTGCTATGGGCAGATTCCTTGGTAAAGAACAGATGGCATCGGATCAAACTGCAACTTTATTAAGAAATGGTGAGTCGTCTTCCATTGACTTGGTGGCGAAAATTCAAAATATAACACTCTCACATCCTTGGATTCGGAGGTGGTCTAATAAAATAGCATCCCAAAAGAAGTCTGAAGCAGTGGTTGTTTCTAAATCACAACGTTTGAAAGCAACAGTAGATGAAATTCGAAAGAAGCAGTTTCCAAGCATTGCTGCTATGGCACTCATGGGAAAGGCCATGAGTGGTTTCCATCCATGTGAGTTTGCAAACAAGGGGTCATTTGTGGTTTGGAATACCAAAGGATTTTAAATAAATGTCATGCAACTCTGGAAAGAAGAGTCGGGTATACAAAGCATGGGATGATGGCATTGGCTTGACGAAGATAAAGAATGCGTTGTCCATCTATGAGAATCCATGACGAGGGCTGATTGTGGAGTTATATATTATGAATGTTGCATCGGTATGTTTCCAACTTATAATGTTGGGTTTTTTTTCTTTTTCTTCAGAGAGTAAGTGGCCAGTAGGATTAATTAGAGGCTCTTGTTTCTCGAGTATGGCCACTACAATGGAGGATGAGAGTCTTGTCAACTTCTTTTACTTAATTTGGGTAATTGGAAAGCAATGTCCTAGATGTGCTCCTTTTGCTTTTCCCAAAATTACTGGAAGGAATCTTCAAGGATCATATTAGTCATGCCCCCAATGTATGCATGCCTGAACAATTCTATTGTTAGTTTTTACATGTTACTATAATCTGTTGCTATTAAATACTTCAATGACTTGCTTGTGGTGAATGGTTCAATTATCATTGAAGTGGTCGGAGGAATCATAAAGGTGAATTACTCTGATGGCCACCCATTAGGCTCCGGAGCTGCTGATTCAGCTGATGATGCAAGGGAGGTCTTCCTAGAGAAGAGTTAAGGACAAATGATGCAGTGGATCGCTTCCATTGTTCAACTCAAGCTGCGATATCATGTCTCGATACACCACCACATCCATAGACTAAGAAGGAGAAACTGTTGACGATCTTCTGCTTCGAATTAGTTAAAAAAATGATGTGAGCAAGTTTTACAATTCCTGCACCTTCTGATTGGCTGTCAATATGCCTTTATGCTGTTCTGGTATTTGGTTGCCCTCCCCAAGTCTTGCTTTTTGATTCTTGCTTTAAGGTTCTGTAACATATGCTGTAAATTTTCCTCCATCTTCTTTGGAGAATAGGTTGGTTGTTTAAGAGATCAACGAATTTCGAGTTTTGTAAGGCATGATGGAGACAAGTTTTGTTGATCCATTTGATCAGATGTAGACAACAAACAAAGACATGCCATCCAAACATTTTTCAAACTCCTTTTAAGTTCTTGTTCTTCAGTACTGCAGCTATTGCGAACAACAAAAGCATGCCATCTCAATATTTATCCAACTTATTTAGCACTCGTTTTTCAGCTATAGTTCTTACAAAACTGTTTGAGCCGGTGCAGAGTTGGATCAGAATTAATAAATAAAGTTCAAAACTTCTCACAATATTTGTATTACTTCTAATCTATTAAAAAAGTAATAAGCTATTGATTTATCCATAAATTGCAACCGAAAAATCACATCCAGCAGTGGTTGGATGGGCTGATTAATTTAAGGAAAACTTACGTAGGTTTGTTCCTCTAACGTAGGAGTGATAAGTGATAAAATAGTCGAGTTTAAAGGTAACATGTGTTCAAATTCAATGAACAGTTTTTATTTCTCAGTGGTTGCGCATCAATTTATTTTTCATGGGGGCAAGGTGAAGAAGAGCTCAAAGGAACTTTGAGGGATTTGATCAAGCAGTATGCTCTTTAAAGAAAATATCAAAGAATAATGAGTTGCTAGGTCATTTTGATGGGTGGAATTTTGTTTGTTAGTATTTCTTAAACACATGCCATATTATTTAATTAAATTGTTCTACCACTCAACACTGTGATAATCTATTCCGAGTGTTTCTCGATTCTTTGAGGGCTTATAGACTTAAAAGTTTTTAATATTGTTATTTTTAGTTAAGAATCAAATACAATTGAATCTTAAGATATAGACAATCCAATAGGGTTGTAGTTTAGTGACATTACTAAAAGTTATTATAGAGTTAGTGCTGGTGAAAAGGCAAAGATTTTTATTGAGTGAGTAGAAAAGCTAAGTGAACCAACATTTAGTGCTTGTATTCTATGTCCCACGCTGTGTCCCTCTTATTCTGGTTTGTGTCATTGAGGTAAAGGGTAAAGATGCTCATCTATATGGAGCTTTCCAGTCCAGTCCAGTCCAATCCAGTCTATAGATTATGGAATGGCTGAAAACGGATTTGTCAAAACTTCTTCAATTTTATAGGAAACTCTTCAGACTTTATGCTACCAAATTATCCTTTCAATCCAGAAAAGAAAAAAAGAAAGAGAAAGTCTGAATTCATGCATAATAATGTGTGGAACAGAATTTAGAATACATTCTTGCCAGTGTGCCCCTTGTTTGAGCCATATAGACAATGGAAACAGCTCAGGAAAATTCTCTTATCTGCAAATTTATTCTCTTGAAAATTGAAGTACCCATTTTCTTTGGCCTATTGGCATATGCTTGGAAGTTGGAATTGATTAGGTGATGATTTAGTGACGTGGGTGGGTCATGCCACATGGTCAACCCTTGTTTTCTTATCGAAGTACAGCGGAACTCGCTCGAACTCTTGTCGTGAGTGTGAGAGTAAATGCTCTACCACTAAAGTTATGAGCGGCCTGACTTTGTTACCTTGTCTAAGACAAAAATAAGGTTTTAGAAGTAATTCTTGAAAGAACAAAAAATTGCTAAACAGGTAGCATAATTGCTTCTGTTACTAGAACTATAGATATATACGTTTGAGGGAAATATGAACAGAGCTATAAGAAAATTTACATTGCACTTCGGATATAGCAATGTACAAATACTTATAGAAACACCCCACCTCCCCCAAAAGAAAAGAAAAAGAAAACAGAAACTTCTAGATTTTACCATCCCATAATTCACACTAGTTTACAGGGAACTCTTCTTGAAGTCGAAACTTCTGTTGCCTGGCAATGAAAGCCTCAACCTTGGAGCGAAACTCCTCATTACTCATGGAGTCTTCAGGGTACGCACTCTCTGCCAATCTCTCACCAGATTCAACCCTTTTCTTGAATTTTTCTGTCTCCGACCGCCTCAGTAAACGCCGTGAATTCTTGCAAGCCTCACGCTCTAAGTTCTCTGATTGGCTCCTTGTAAAGTTCTTGATTTCCCTAGAAATAGTATGAGCCTGCTCAGAAGCTGTGCTGTCCTCAGCTCTGCTCTGTATGGCATGGTATTCGATCGCATCGCTGCGAATCTTCTGGTTCTTTTCGCTGTTGTGAACAAACTCATCGTAAAGATCAGCTCCTGCGCTAGAGTCTTTACCCGAAAACCTGCCGGACTTGACAAAGAGAATGATGACTATTACATTTCCAACAACGAACACAAAGCGAGGGCTGACCACGAAGCCTGATATGTCCCGGAAGTAGAAGCCACAGTTCTTGACAGCATGAGGGAGCTGAAGAGAAAACCTGGAAAGCAGGAGCAGAACAACAAGCACCTCTATCCACCGAAAAAGGTTTGCAATCTTTCGAAGCTGGCGGCACCTCAATATGGCGTTTGCCTTCTCAGCTTTGATGTCATAAAAATTGATTGAATTCATTTCTCTTTTTTTTTAAAAATGGGGTTCTGAGAGAAGAAATCAATGAAAATCCTGGAAAGGGTTGTGAGGATTTTGTGTGGTTCTCACTCGAAAACGAATCGGATTTTTCTCAAGGCTTGGTAACCTACCATGTCTCTGATCAGAGCCAATATTGGTAGCACTACTATCAGAGTAGTAGATTTTGTGAGGGGTTTGATGATTGGAAGCATGAAAACAGAGGAAACAGAGTCAAATGACAATATGAGAGCTCTGTTTTAGACAGAGAAAATAGAAAGACAAAATGATTGTGTTGTTTTGTAGGATGAGATTTTGTTGTTGTTGAACCCTTTACATGGTGCAGGCTTTCTATATATAGGCCATGGAATATAGAACTTTTTTCCTTTTTCTTTTGAAATGTTTTTTTTTCAGGACAATTCTTTTTTTTTTTCCTTCTTTTTTTGGACAAATAGGACAATTCCTTTTTCTTTAGCTTATATTCCTTTCATTTTACTTTATTTCAAATTTGCAAGTTGAGGGTTTATCCAAGGCTCCATCATGCTAATGCTGTCATGCCTACATGAGTTTGTGGAATATGGTATACTAGGATTAGCATATAAAAGAGCATGGACAAAATAATGGGGAATAAAAAGATAAATACATAAATATATGCAAGAAACTTTTCCTTCTGTTTTTTTTTTTTTTTTTCAATTTGTTTAGAGATCTATGATATGGATCAAGATTCTACATTGATATATGGTTTCAAGTGATTTAGAGCATTCATAACTGTATCCGAGGTATTAGGTTCGATTCCTCCTCCCCCAATATCGATTGTATAAAAAATAGAGTAGAATTTGCAGAGACTAAGTATCATTATAAGCCCATTAGCTAAAAGAAATAAGTATCATTTAATCACTTGAGTTTTTTTTTTTTTTTTGTTGAGAAATTTGTTGTTGGAATTGAAAAATAAAAAAATTTAAAAGAAAAGTAAGAAACACTTTTGAAGAGTTCTAGAAATTAGACTTTCACAGTGGAACAAGATGGAGCCCTCCACTCCAGGTGGCAAACATATGGAATACAAATACATCATTGTCATCTAGATTCCCAGGCTTCAATTTCTTACTCACTAAGAATATGCCAAGTAAGACCTACTTTCTCTTGCTTTTTTTGCATTTTTTATTTTAATTATTTTAAAAAATATATATTTTCTTTCGAAATAACTTCTTTTAATTTGCAATCACCTTTCTCCTTTAGGCTGCGTTTGGTTCATGGGAAAGGAATCTTGGAGATGGGAAACCAATTGCTTTCCCATGTTTGGTAAGTCCGGCATGGGAAAGTGTTGCCTAGCACATGGGAAAGTAGGAGGGAAAGTGAATCCTTCCTTCCTACTTGGGTTTCACTTTCCCTTCCCATGGGAAAGTAAGACTAACTTTTTTTTGACTAATTTGTCCTTACTAACAATTCATAATTATAGTTTTTATCCAACAATTATTGGTATTTTTTAATTATTTTAATAAGGGTACAATTGGAAAACTAAACAAAATTTGTTTTCCATTCCTACTCAAAACAAACATGGGAAAGGAATTACCATTTCCCATCCCTTGGGAAATGACATGGGAAATGATTTCCCATCAAATTCATTCCGTGAACCAAACGGGGCCTTAGTGGCTTTCAGTTACTTCCGTGCCTTAAGTGACCCACCAATAATTGTATACTGCCCCTCTCTTTTACTTGTGGACCAAGGGGCTACGTGGCACGTTTTGATGTTGGTTTCACAGCTTCCCCATCAATCCTGGAATGGACCTGAAAAATATTAATCTTAGCTCAAATGGTTAAGTAAAAGAAAATTACTAATGAAAACCCGAGGGAGAGGTAGTTTTATGCAAAGTACATCTCTTGATACAACTATAATCAGTGACGGAATTAGGAATTTATCTCACTTAGGCGAATAATTGAATTAGGGTCATAACAATTCATTTTTCATAATACAATTGATTAACTAAATATTAGGATGATGATATCAATTAGTGGGTTTTTTTTCCCGATGTTAGAAGGAGTCCGAAGTATGAATTTCTTTTCCCGACTAATAACTAAAAACAAGAACATTAGTATTGATAATCAATGCACGATGAAAAAATATATCTATGTTGTTCGATATATTATGTTGTCATACTGTCTATTTAATCCATCGATGATGTGAATATTTGCTGAATGTGGAAAATAATTGATAATTTGGCTATATAACATGCCAAAAGCTGCTTGACATGGTATATACTAGTTCCATAATTTGGCTAATTACATTCCTTATAACTTTGTTGAGGTATAACAAAGTAAATTCATACAAAAGAAAATCTGGAGGGCCGGCTGAGTAGGTTTAACAATTCAAACAGAGAGTCTTTCTTTCATAAAAAAAGGTTTTCGTTTAAAGAAAGTAAGGATCACAAATTGTGGTTTCTAGGTATAAAATAATATATTTAGGTAACAATTTTAATATTTATTGGAAATGCTGTGAGCATATATTTTAATTTTAGAAGAAATTATGGTGGACAGCGACCAGACCCCGCATGAGTAGTGCAACTGACTTTTAGGCTTTACACAAAAGAGAACTCGCATTACTTAATGATAACAATAATCATGAATTGGTTATAGATTAAGCAAACACTTTGTTTTTGTGAGTTAATTAATATTTGTAATTTTTTAATTTTAAATTATAAAAAAAATATTTTGTTATAAAAACCAATGTTTTAAAAAAAAAGCCAACGAGGGTTGGTTCAGTTAGTAAGGTCCTCGCATTGTGTGTAGCCCCACTAGTGTTCGAGTCCTGCTGTCAGCAGTACTCGTTGGTGAGCGATCTATAATTTCCTACATAAATTCATATCGGTGATTACTGACAGTTGGGTGCCACGCTTTGTGGGTCTGCCTTGACGTTGGTGGTAAAAGTAGCCAATCTCCCTCTAAACTATCTTTCATAAATAATAAAATAAAATAAAATAAAACGTAAGTTGCTATTAAATTTTTTAAAAACTTCAAACTAATTATATAAAAAACTAGTATTTTTCTCTCATAGAAATTAAAAATTCTAACACTTAATCTTATTTTCTCTCTTTCCTTTCCCCTTTGGTCTTCGGTACCTAACATTTCCATTACTTAAATCGATCATATAGCACACAATATAAAAAATAATAATAAAAAAAAATATTACTTTTGTATTGTCTATCAAAAAATATATATTATATATTTTGGGTAACCACTTGGCAGACAAATTTTATTAATGATTGCGGTTTTTAACTTCAAACTGGCTAGATCTCTGGGCTCCATTTTCCCTTTAGGTTTTACATTATCCAATTGTGTGTGTGTGTGTTACGTGTGTGTGTGTGAGGAGAGAGACATAGATGCCTTCCGAATATAAAAAAATAATGCCAAGTCCCGTAGGAAATTGGTGCTTCTATCCAATCCATATATACCACAATAATTTTCGAATCAGTTTGTTGATTCAAGTAGAAGCTTTTGCTGTTATGCCACTTTTTCCTTGCTTGTAAAGGTTTTCATTGAAGAAGAGATAAGGTTGCAAAAAAGATCAAAGCTGCCCAATTTAACCAATCATTCTTAGAAAACTAAGCCCCTTTGTTAGTTGATGTAACACCCAAATTCTTCTTTTAAGATTGTTAAGTTTTTACATGTTACTTTATCACCTTGATCGGTTGAGATTCAATCGCTTGAAGCTGAACTGATTCACCTAAATTATCCGAGAAGTGATGTTTTCTTGTTAATCTATTTTATTTGTTATATTGTTAGACTATCAAATTATCGGACACCATATATTTGATAAACGAAAATAACTTGATATGTTGGCAATTCTCTTTATTTTTTATTTTTATTTATAATAATTTCAAAATTACTCTTGATTGAGTGTTTCATTTGCCATCAATTATTGTTTAGGCAAACACGTTGGATTCGAATGCTATCGACTTTAGATTCCACTAACTATATGGTGCGTTTTTCTTTTGTATATACATTGTTTTTTCTTGGGCAGAACTCAAAAGACGATGGCCTCTCGAGTCTTGACATGTCTGCTGGTGAGGAAACTCAATCTTTTACAACTCTCCTTTCCTTCGACATGATTATATTATATAATGAACTTAAAGCACGTTTAGTGCCAAATCATCATATAAGATGTGGAAGTTTATTATAAAATCCATCACTAACAAGCATTTGATCTTTCGTAGGGTCAAGATAAAGAAGCTCTCAAGGATTTTTTGTTTGCCTCTACCTAAAGCTTCTTTGAGGCATTTTATTAAACAATTTATCCAAGAAACAATGAGCTGTTGGAGCATTTTAATGGGAGGCATGAAGGGTAGATGAAATACTAACATCTTACAAATGACCAACGGGGTTTAGTCAAGTGGAAAATGGCTACTTGCAAACCAGTGATCTCATGTTTGAATTACCATGGCACCTTAGCAGTGCGTGTGTGCAAAAACTCCCTCTCCAATATCGCCTATTTCAAAAGAAAAGAAGAACATATTACAAATGAGATACAATATGCAAATAATAAACAAGTTTGGATCGAACCTAAGTAGACCGGGTCTCATTGGGTTCATATATATATCGGGCTTAGGTTTAGAAACCCTAAGTACAACCCACTAAAACTTTAGGCTGCGTGGGATCAAGTTTTGGCCCGTTGGTCTAGGCAGACTTGATTTCCGCCTTTAGACAACTTGCCAAATAATTATCCCTAATACAAACTGACACTTCAAAAGATCAAATTTTGCTGAACTAAATTTTGGCATCAATACCAATGCCCCATTAGCAATGGCGGAGTTAGGATTTCATATATGAGGGAGTCTCTTATAAGATATAAATAATAAAAAAATTTGAACTCACAATACATACCAAAACATCTTATATATCACCTATATAAAAAATCGAATTGCATATTCATTACAATAGTCCTGTTCTCTTGGACCCCTATGATCCAAGAGTCCATCCACCTTTGGATTTAATCTAAAGGCTAAAAAAACTAGTTTTAAAAAATTTGTTTTGTTTTATTTTTTACTTCATGACATATTAATTTAATTTAAACAAAAAAAATGTTTTAGAAAAAAAATTGTTTTGTTTTACTTTTATACCTAAAGCAAATTAGGGAGCTTTCATTTTAAGACACTATATAGTTTACTAATTTGGAAGATAGGAATACAATTTTACCTAATTAGCATAAAACCAAAAACCAAAAAATAGTACCTAATTTTACAATAATATAATTAAAAAACATCAAAATTACACAATATGCTACTCCTTCTAAATCAAGCACACTATGCCACATGTCAACCTCCAGCAATCCCCTTCCTTCTGGCCAGCTGCCATTGCTCGCCGCCCATCGTCGGCCTGATGCTGCCTACAAGCTACCACCGACACCAGCTTCTAGCCAGCCACAGCCACCGGATTCCGACCATCCACCGATGTACCTCACCTTCTTTTAGCCAGCCATTGCCGTACCTCACCGGCTTTCAGCCTAGGACCCAGCCCAGGCAGGAGAGGTCCTAGGCCTTGCAAAGACTCTCCAGCACGCAACAGCAAGCTCGGGCAATGTGTGGAGCCCACCAACCCGGGCAAGCCCACGGGAAGAAATGACCCGATCTGCTTCCTTCGGGTAGCTTATGTCATCGCCATTTGAAATTTTTTTTAAAAGTGAATAGTATTTGCCATTTGCCATGACAATGGATGGAAACACAACAAGCATTTTGCAAGGGTTATCACTATTTAAGGGAATAGTAACAACTCTTATCTTGCCTTTGCCCTTTGCCATGGCAAATGGGTGGAAGTGCTCTTACATGATTTGAAAGGACTTCTAAAATTTTCTACAACTTGGAAGCTTTAGGAAGGAAACACCCCTCCCTCTCGTATTGATGAAATTTACAATTTGAACCACAGTGGGAATGAAATGGAGGGACCTACTTGAAGGGCAAATGACAAAAGTGCCAGTTAAGTCGAACTTAGTGGCAATTCAGTCAAACTAAGTGCCAATTCAGTCTGAGATCTCAGCTACTTGATAATCTCATCTCACTCTCACCCTCACCTTTGTTTGAAGCTCTCATCTCATTTTCGCTCACCAATGCTTCCTGTTTCTGTGTTAGCTGATCGTTTTGATTTTCCATTGGGTCAGTCTTTTGAAATCAATCTGCAATTTCCAACTGGATTTTTCTGGGTTTTCAAGGAACCCTAGATCCAGCTTCAAATTGCTTACATGTGCTGGTTAAACCCATAATTTAACTGGAAGCAAGGTGGGCAGAGGCTTCTAACAAAGGTGCGTGCTTTATGGTTTTTGGTTACAGCTTCTAGTTCTTGGGCATTTTTTTCTTTTCAATTTAATTTGTTTGGGGTTTTTTTAAAATCTGATTGGAGGTTTGTTCAATATTTTTAACTGGGTTCTGAATTAAACCACAAAAATAGTAGATAACAGAGATGCAGAAGTATCAAATCAGATTAAAATTGCTATTTGACTGGTATTTGATGTGAATTTGATGCTTGGATCTGTGGTGTTTGATTCATATGTTATACCTTTTGATTCACTGACTTGTGTTGTTTCCCTGAGAAATTTCATTGTTTTTTAAGACCTTATAATCTTTGCATTGCAAAACAGTCAATTGCTTCATGTTTTTTGCCTTATTAATATCATAGCTGCTAGCATTACCTGCATTTAGAATATTTTGTGGTCAAATGCCATATCTTTATTGTTCCAGTACTCCTTCCACCATGTCTTCAAAAACTTTTCAGTTCAGTTTTCAATATTCTCTTTCTCTCCCTGTGCAGATGCATGTTTCTCTTCTTTTTGGTTTGCTGAGATGCATGACCGTCCAACCATCTTAGCTATTGCTGGAAGAGTATACTTAAGTGTTATAATACCCAGGAGTTAATCAATCGAACATTATGTATTGATTATGCTTGAACAAGTCTTAGTTCTATAATTTTGAAAAACAATGTGCACTATGTAGGAGAGATCTGTGACTGATCGCAAAACAAGAGCTGCTATCTTCAGGTTTTTGTCCAACCCCAAACACTTTGTATCTTCGTTGATGATAGGAATGTGCAGGGGAAAATGATGTTGTAAAAGAACAAATATTGGATGTAAGGCGCCATACTGTCTGGTAATCCAAATCCAAATTCACTGATTACAATGGAAATTTTTCCATAAAAATATGGAGATAGATGAAGCGAAAAATAATCATAAATAGAGGGCAGTGGCCATTTCCTTCCAAAGTGGAACATATGTGTGTTTTCTCTATTTTATTAGATCCTTAGTTCCCACACATTCCTATTATCAACAAGGATACAAAATGCAATGGGATTGGACGAAACATTGAAGATAGCAACTCCTGGTTTATGATCCATCATAGATGTCTCTTATATGGTGGACATTATTTTTCACATTTATATAATTATGACCTTTTCCAGTTTAGTCAATATATTTCCTTTGAGGGGTTGCTCCTATGTATTATTGAACTTAAAAGTATATAAACTTGTGCGAGGATTAATGGCGTATAATTCTATTGGATGCTTAGATTCAGGTAAGACCTATATGATTTGTTAAATTAAGTTTGAAAACATTTTATTTTGGATTAGGTCCATCTAGTGATTTGTATGCATAAGTTTATGGGCTGACAGCATATTTCTTTCAAGATATCATTGATGCCCTTGCATTTTCTTAAAATTTAAAATTTTTCCAAAATTTATCCATGCCCCTTGGATTATGGGTCGTATTTCATTTTTCCTCCTTGATTATTAATGTGGTTTTTCAGATCCCCCAAAGTTTCATAAAGTATTAATGCCTCTGCTACTGTCAATGTCTGTCAATATTTCTGTTGAAAATCATCAAGTGCACATGGCTTGAGTTTTCGGTTTATTTTCGTGACTCTATTTCTCTCTTCCTCCTCCCCTTCTCTTTCTCTGAAATTCTCTCTCTTCTCTTACCTTCTTGCTCTCTCTAAAGTTCTAAACTAACAATCTCTTTCTTTTGCTTTTCTCTTCATAATTTAGATCTCTTTCCTTTGCTTTTCTTTTGTGTATCATGGCCGATGGGCTTGAGTGTTATGGTTTTTCTCCCAATTTTTCTATTGGCCCAAGGATTTCCATGCCTTTGGACGTAATTGCCAAGGAGAAACAGAACAATTTAACATAGAAGGGCCGGATTCTCTAGATTCACTAGAAGAGTCTCCCTAATCAAATAAGTGTTCTTTTATTTTCTTTGTTAGAAGTTTTCTCTTAAAAGTTTTGTTTGGAGTAGATTTCTTTATTTTTCTCTGATTGCTACTAGAAAGTCTTAGACAGTGATGTTCAAGGAGAAAAAAGGGAAAATCAAGATTCTCTAAACTAGACGTAGCTAGTTGTCACAACCATGAGGGAGAAAGGGGGAAACAAATTCACTCGAGGACTAGTATACTGCATGATAATTACATTATAAATATCATGAACTGGTCATTGGGTGCTTATAAATTAGTAAGGCATTCATGAACTTAACATTATTGCTGAGCAAAGAAAATTCAAGACCTTATGCACAAAAAGAGAGAGAAAGATATGTCGCATACCCAAATCACAGGTTCATTACGGTCGGATTCCGATGGCAGAGCTGCTGCATAATGGTGTAGCTTCTTTTGCATTGTGCTCCCCTCCCTCCCTCCTCTCCTTTAAGACCCTTTTTTTCTGACGGAGTAAAGGGAGAATGGGAAAAGTGAGCTCTCACTCTCACTTTTCAGATTGAAAGCAAGCTTTGTTTGTGTAAATTTGTGTTTATACTGTATTGGTGCTGGGGATATTTTGGTGCGACTACAATATATCTTTTTACTGTCTTCTTGCTTCTTGCTTGATACGTATATTATGTTACTTTTTTATTGCCATTTTTCAACGATTAAACTGAAGCACACTGTATATTTGATTTGGTTTAAAGAATCATTATTTCATTCAACAGTTCAACTGTTTTGGATTGGGTCATTTTTCTATTCTCTCAATAGGAGGCTTAAAAAATAGATGGGTGTGAGATATGGTCTATAAACAGTGGCGGATTCATGAATTTTTCAGAGTAGGGGAAATATTTAATAGGATAACCAAAGCCAAATATGAAGATCAAGCACTTAGACTAAACTGTCATACATTTTGTATACATCCAGAAAAGGTCATAGAAAACATTCGATTAGTTTAGGTTGAATAGAGAAACGTAACGTTTTGATTTGATCCGAAAGAGTCACAGATAAAGTTCGAACAACTTGGATTGATCAAGAACCCATGATGACTCGACAAAAACCCTTGTGAAAATAGATTAAAGGTGTGCTAATTCAAGTGACTTGTGGAGATCTTTGAACTTCTTTGAACCAAGCACGCTTATTTAATCTAAAACCTTATACAATACTTTTTGGTTGTGGATATAAGCGATATTCTATTTTAATTTAATCTAAATTATAAGTTCATATTCGCACCTTAAACCTCCATACTTTTTGGCTGTGGATATAAGCGATATTCTATTTTAATTTAATCTAAACTATAAGCTCATATTCGCACCTTAAACCTCCATACTTATTTGTTGTGGATATAAGAGATATTCTATTTTAATTTAATCTAAACTATAAGCTCATATTTGCACCTTAAACCTGTTAGAAGTTTGAATGAAATCCAAGGCACCTTTGTTGCACATTGATAGAATAGAGAGAAGGGATTGGTCCTTACAAGTGTGGAATGTCCTAGCAGAGGCAATTTGGGCTTCACATTGAGTTCGGTCCGAACTTTAAAATATTTAATTATAAAAAGATGGGCCTTGGGCCTTAGGTACTTCTGATTTAAATCTAAATTGGACTAACGTCATTTTAGTCCCTGGAGGTTTAGGGTCATTATCGAAATGGGCCCCCACGTTTCAATTTCATCAATGTCGTACCTGACATTTCAAAAACTTACCAATTTACACCAGCCGTTACATTGACCGTCAGGTCTGACGCTAAATGATGACGTGGCAGTCGTGGGTCCCACCACATAATCTAACTAGCAGTTTGAAATAGTCCAGACGAAGGGCATTTCAGGGAAATTAATTTTTTTAAAAGGAAAAATGTTTGCGTTGGGCTCGCCTTCCAAGGATCTCGTTCCAATATCCTAGGCTTGGACAATGAAATCGAACAAAACAAAGGAAAAAATTTGTTGTTTCTGAGTTTTCGAGAGAGACTGAGACTGAGAGAGGGTTTCTTCGAAATCTTGAAAGAAGGCCAGAGGAAACTAGCAAAGAAGATCTAGAAGCGATTGGATGCCTGGAATGGATGAAGAGGCGCCGATGTGTTGGTGTGGCAAGGTTGCTACAATTTGAACCTCTTGGACAAATTCAAATCCTGGGAGGCGATTTTCCATGTGTGCAGCAAAGGTACGTGAGAATAATAAGGGGTTTAAGGGTTGCTAGTTCTGGGCATGGTTTGATCCGGAAATGTGTGAACGGTCAAAGGCAGTGATTCCTGGGCTTCTAAAATCGCGGAACAAGCTGGAGAAATCAGTGGCAAAGGCAAGACAAAGGGAAAAGGTCGTCTGGGTGTTGTTGGTGGCTTCGTGGGTACTGTTTGCAAGCTTCATTTTGAGAGGGATGTGTGGATCTGGAGTGAACAAAAAGAGGAGTTTGAAATTAGCTTCTGCCATGCTATGAAGTGTTTCTGGGTTGTTGGTTATTGGGGCATTTGTGTTGTTTGTATGCTTTTGTAAGTGATTTTGTAAGGGTTTAATTGCTATGTAATGATTAAGGCACACATGAAATGCATTCCGTAAGTTTTTGTTTGTTAATGGGATTGTGAAGGCAACATTTGCAGTGAATGACATGTAAATGAAGTGAATGCCTAAAACAATGTAAAGAGAAATGAAGTTTGAAAATTTTGCCAAAACAAGCAATGCCTAAAACAATACATGTGCTAAATGAAGTCAAATTATGCAAACAATAACTTAGAAAATTTTCCAATCAAAATGGGCTCAAAATAGGCAAATAATACATTCACAATTACATATTTCTTGTCCTGTGAAATCCATTCCAAAATGGCAATCAGTGGATATATTTGCATTCACAGTGGCTGAAGCTTATGTGAATGCCATTACATCCATCAAAAAAGGTCATTCATTAAGTTACACACCAAATGACCAAAAACAACCCCTAATCACAAGTCATTAAGTTATACAAAATGCCCGTCTAACAACCCCAAACTGTAATGATTCCCTTTTTCTGTTAGCTTCAATCTACAATATTTGATCCTGCAATTGATGCACAAGTTGATGAACCAGGACATGAAGTTGAGGCCACTGCAGGTTGAAAAGTGGCATGTCCTTTCTTACTTGGTTTTGGCTGCACATATTATTAAGGATGTTAAGAGAGGATTTGGAATTTGAAGAAAATTGATAAGAACCATCATAAACAGAAGTTAGTTACCAGAGGTTTCCCTTTTTACACACGCCTTGGAGGCTTGGATATTTTCTTTTTGGTGCTTGGACCAGCTGAAGTGGCTGCTTGGGATGGATCAATAGTGGTATACAACATAAAAATATTTGTCAAGATGCAACAAAAGTAAGTAGTATTAATGAATAGAATTGAGCAAGATTGAGTTGCTAAACCTGGATATTTTCAGTACTTCTCTTCCTCTTACTTGCAGTTTTGGCCTTTGGGGGAAGATTCCTATGGCAAGTCCTCCTATTGTGCCCCTTTTTACCACATTGCCCACATTTCAGAGAGTCTTGTGTGTTGGGAATACGAGACAATGCAGTTTCAGCTATGTTGCTTGACTCTCCCATCTTCATTTTGCCCTTGTGCTCTCCCTCTTCTTTCTTTCTACATTTTCTTGGCCTTCCAGGCTCTTTAGAGTAAGAAGGAGGAAGACATGGTGGAAAGTCAGTTTTACCCCACATATCCATCCCATTCATAGGCAGTATGAGATTATCATACGTCTTCAAGTAAGTTGTTGTCAAATAACAGTCATCCACAAATTCCATGACATTAAGACCCCCTTTATAATTTATGGCTGAAATAGCATGAACACAAGGCCACCCCTGCAAATCCCATGCTCTACAAGAACAACTCCTTAATTCCAAGTCCACAATATATTGTGCATGGCCACCAGCTGACACTTGGAATTTACCTCCACCTGACCACATTGCCACACAAGCACCTGCCTTGGCTTTATTTGCCTCCACCTTCTTAAAAATTCTTGGGCAAATATGCTTGTTCCATTTTTTCATTTTATCCCTTCTTCCCTGTATTCTCTTCATCAGCTTACATATAATATACTCCAACATTGTAAGAATAGGTCTATCCCTACATTCCAATATGGTACCATTGAAAGACTCACACAGATTATTCAACACCATGTCACACTTCAAATGAGTGCTGAAGTGTGATTTTAACCAATGCCTTGGAGGTTTATCTGGAGTGGTGAGCCATTCATATGCATCCTTCGACAGTTTTTTAAGTTCTTCCATGGCCTTTGTAAAGTGGGGGACAGTGGTTGCATATGATGCTTCCCAAAACTTGTCTCTCAAGCTTTTTGCTTTGAACAATATCTTATAGTTGCTAAAAAGATGTCTTGCACAGAACCTATGGTCACAATTAGGGACCACTTGCTCAAAAGCAGGCAATAAACCTTTTTGTTTGTCGGATATAAAGGTGAAGCCAAATTGATTAACAATCTCACGATCCTTAACCAATAGCTCCAGAAACCAAATCCAAGAATCCTTGCACTCTGATTCCACAACTGCGTATGCAATCACCCAAGTTTCATTGTTGGCATCTATACCCACTGCAGTTAACAGTTGCCCTGCATAAACGCTCTTCAAAAAGCACCAATCTAAACCTATAATGGGCCTGCATCCAGCTTTGAACCCTTCCTTAGCAGCTCCTAAACAAACATACAACCTTTGAAACTATGGTTTCCCCAACTTTTCTTTGAAATCACACTTAACCATTGCTGTGGTTCCTGGATTAGTGTTCCTTAATTCCTGACAATAATCCAATACTCTTGAATATTGTTCATTAAAAGTGCCATCAATCAACTGTAGTGCCTTCTCTTTTGCCCTATACACTTGTTGTTTTGACACCCCTGTATTATAATCCTTCTCAACAGTCTCCTTGATGAGCTGACCGGCCACTGAGGATTGGTCTTTAATGTCTCAACATATTTCTTGCTTATCCAAGTTGACTTGACAGTAGGGTTCTCCCATAACTGTGTACATGTGTGCTCACGTACATATTTCTTCACTTGCAATGTGTTCTCATGTTGCATTTTTGAAGTATATATCATCCACTCACATTCTGGGTCCCCACAAACTGCCTTCAGCTTCAAAGCCTCACTCCTAATAAATACAACATCCCTTTTCTGCAAGATGGCGTGTTCTCTGACAGCTGCCCTAAAGACCTTACAATCAGTAAACAACATGCCAATATCAAACTTTGGATCTGCCATGTCAGTTGCAACATTGAACTTTGGCCAATTCTTATCACCTTCATGGTCAGAATTACAGTTGGCATAATCCTTACACTCAGAATCTTCAGAATCCAATTCAACATCTGTAGGCCAATCAGGAGCAGCCTCATTTCCAGTTTCTTTCACCCCTGTCCATTCAGTTTGGTCATCCACCCATTTTTCAAAAGAAGCATCATCTTCATCTTCATCTCCATCTTCACTAAAGTTCTTGGAAATCACATAATCAGAGTCCTCACTATCAGCAGAATCATCATCAAAATCTGCAGCATTTGCATATCTTCTTCCACTTCTCAACTTCATGGAATGGCTTTTGGACTTGGTCCTAATGCCCTCAACAGTTCCTTCCACAGCTTCTTTGTCTTTCTGTTGAACATTATTTTTCCTCCTCAATCCCTTGCATCTTTTTTTACCAAAAGCAGCCTTGAACCTCTGTGACATGTCATCCGTCACTTTATGTTTGCCTTTGCCTTTGTCAGAAGAACCCTCATTATTGACAGTGGTATTGACAGTAGCCTTTTCTTTGCCTTTTGTAGAAGCTTCATTAGTCAACCCTTCTTCATTCAACTCTTTGCCTTCTCCACCCGCTTGTTCATTAAACCCTTCTTGATTCAACTCTTTGCCTTGTCCACTTGCTTGTTCATTAAACCCTTCTTGATTCAACTCTTTTTCATTCAACTCTTTTATTACAACACTTGTTTTTTTCACCTTTCCCACCTGGGATACTCCCCCACCCATTGGAACAATGGCACCATAATTGTCATCAAGTTCTTCAATCACTACCCCAGTGTTGGTCCCAAAATCATCATCTAAATTTCTAAATATGTTTGAAGCCACTTGACTGTAAAACTGCTTTTGACTACATGCCAACACATGTTCTAGGAATATATTTATCAACCTAGTGTCTGGCACAAATGTTAGCATGTCTAAAACATCTGCATCCTCACTCAGCTTAACTAGGCCACCATCAAAATGACCACCGGGAATATTGTAGCAGTAGTTAATGATACCGTCGTACCCTAACTCCTTTACCATGCCATCTATCTCAGTCATTGACATTCTATCCTTATCACAATAATCAAACCAATCAACAGACCCATTCACATAATAGTTACCTCTTAGTTCACCATTGTGGTACATTTCAACAGAAAATTCATCCTCATCCCCACATGTCAAAAGGCACACATAAATTTTAGTCCCTAACAAAAATACATTCAAGGCTGTTTACACATACAAAAAGACACAAATCAATTTCCAAATATAAAAGACAGAAATCATTTTACCACACAAAAAGACACAAAAGCCAAACTTTTCATGCCAGTACACACATACACAAAAGGAAAGCATTACTGTCATTGTAGGACCACATACAAAAGCCATTTAAATTGATACAATAACAGTAAGACACACCTAACTCGAAACTCACAATCAACATCCATTATAAAAACCCTTGTTTCCAATACGCAAGTTTCACTCGAAAAACACCATCTGCTAAGAATCTTAGCATAGTAACCCATACGTACCGTAGAAAGGTTGTCCATATCCTTTGGGACGAAGTGCCCAACTCATATTCTTCAGTTCTTTCCCAAACCTCCGTTTGCAGTTTGATTTTTGCATTGGATGAAGATTCTTTCAAGATTTCGAAGAAACCCTCTCTCAGTCTTAGTCTCTCTCGAAAACTCAGAAACAACAAATTTTTTCCTTTGTTTTGTTCGATTTCATTGTCCAAGCCTTGGATAATGGAACGAGATCCTTGGAAGGCGAGCCCAACGCAAACAGTTTTCTTTATAAAATAAAAAATAATAATTTCCCGGAAATGCCCTTCGTCATGATTTAGCGTCTGACCTGACGGTCAATGTAACGGCCGGTGTAAATTGGTAAGTTTTTGAAATGTCAGGTACAATATTGACGAAATTGAAACGTGGGGGCCCATTTCGATAATGACCCTAAACCTCCAAGGACTAAAATGACGTTAGTCCATTTAAATTTTATTTTTCAGATTAATTTACTCTTCTGAAACTTTCAAAAGTCTATTTAAATGTATATATTGTTTATATAGTCACTGATAGATTATTTTTTTCCTATAATATCAGACTTTAAGCAATGTACGAGGAGCCAATACCAATCAAAGTACAATCCTTACAACACTGGACTGGAATTCATTAGGTTTATCCTGTACAAGGAAACATGGCCATCTCTAGATTTAGGAACCTTATCCTGAGTACATCCTTTCAGACTTTTACAAATGGTCCAATTCTTTCAATCAAGTCCACCTTTTAGATATCCACAATTCATTCAACCTCCCCATTGGCATCACTCAAACACTACTTTGATCTACTCCTTAGAAATGTCTTATAGAGTTAAAGACTTTGCACTAAAATGGCAAAAACTCCAAACTCTATTTACTTCTTTGTTATCTTCATTTTCCTTCATTTCCCTTGCACACAGGTCAGTAGGTCCGGACGTCTGCTACGAAGCTTAACTGTTAAATTGATATTATATATATGCTTAATTGTTGATATGCACCGTGTGCTTCACCAAAAATCTCACTTTGCTCCCTATACTTCAAACTGAGTCAATATGCCCCCTGTGCTTTATTTTTGTGTCCCCTGTTACCTCATTCCGTTAGTTTGGTCAGTAAAATTGTTAACTTGCTGACGTAGCATGGGTATTTTAGTAATTTTAACTATTAAAAATTCTCAAAATTTTAAAACAGTTTAAAAACATTTTAATAATAAAATAAATTAGAAAAGAGGGAAAAAAATAAATCCCCCGTCACTCGAATAGCCCCCCACCACCACAACCCAACCCTTCCCCATCGCCAACAACCACCCCCAACCCATGCTTACCGTTCCCTCCCCATCTTGCCTCCCTGATTTCTCCTCCGATATGGTAAAAAAGTAAAAAATAAAATAAAATATTTCAATATGAGTTTACTGTTTATAAACTCCAATCGCATAACCCTCATGGCTGCACAGAGAATATGTGAAAATGACAGGTATGAAATCAAATCAAACCCAGTTGGAGAAGATAAGAGAAGTTCTTGCGCCTTGGGGTTTTGACGTTCAGATTATTTGTTGGGATGGCTACGGCTTGGGGTAGATTGGATTTGTGAGGTTGGGTGTGGATTTGGGGTGTCAACTCGAGTTGAGTATAGTTGGGGGTTGAAAGTGGTTAGGTGGGTTGGGATTGATTGTTATTAATGGTTTGGGGTGGGTGCATCACTTAGGTGGGGATATCATATTTGAACAATGGTAGAGTGGTGGCCATAGGTTAGGGGTGGCGGGTGGCGATGGGGAATGGTTGGGTTGTTGTGGTGGTGGGGCTATTCGGGTGCTAGCAGTGGCGGAGTTAGAATTTGATATTTTGGGGGGCACAAGCTTAAAACTAAGGGAATTTTTATGCAATCTATACTATACTCTTTATACAATCAAAGAGGTGAGAAGATGATGGGGGGCCCAGGCCATCTCAGGCCTATGCATAGCTCCGCCCCTGGGTGCAAGGTTCTTAAATTTTTTTTAAAAAAAGAACTTTCTAATTATTAAAATGTTTTATAAACAATTTTTTAAAATTTAATTTGAAATTTGAAATTTTTTAATAACTAAAATATCTAAAATACTCATGCCACATAAGCAAGTTAACAGTTTTATTGATCAAACTGACGAAAGGGGGTAGCAGGGGACACGAAAATAAAGCACAAGGGGCATATTGACTAGTTTGAATTGTAGGGAGCAAAGTGAGATTTTTGGGGAAGCTTAGGGTGTATATCAATAATTAAGCTTTTTATATATACAAAAATTTTCTTATACGTACGTCCGGACGTTATACCTGTTACATTAATTGTTTCATGACGTTAATTTTGGCAGCACCATCGAAAAGTGGTATAATGAATTTTGGCAGCATCATATTCTTGAATCTCATTTATGCAGGTAAAGACATATCACCCTGAAGGGTTTAAGGTGACTGATGATTGATGGAGAATAAAAACACATGTACATTCCAAGTTGCCCTTGTAAAAATGTAGGGGATTTATTGACAACTTTTCTGCGAGATGGTCTTATGACCAATTTTCCTCGAGAGCACAAGTCATACAAGGAAGCATCACATGGTAAAAGAATCTTTTAATTTATGAAAGGATGTCCATATGGTTTTTGCAATAACTTGAGCTGGAATGTGCTTGAAAACCTTCTGGCACTTAATCAAAATTTACATGGCATGAAGATCATTTGGCCCGCAATTAATTTTTTAAAAAAATTGAGGAACTTCGGGGCCTGATTTGAGTATAATAAGTGTTGATGATCTCATGAGCCTGATTTGAGTATAATAAGTGTTGATGATCTCATGCAATCATTAGACTGTGCCGAATATCAGGAAATGATAAACTTGTTCACTGCAAAATCTACCCTTCGTGTCCCTGTCATGCATAAACCAACACTTTATGTCTGTGAATTAGAGGTCCCATCGAGCATGTCAAAATATATATATTTGCCCTAAAATATCCGGCCTCAGAGATAGGCCTGAGATTGTATGAATTTGTGGGCGTGTCATTATTAGCGGTGTAAAACTCTAATAGATTTGAATATGAATTAAGTAACTTGCGCACTAAAAACCTAACTTAAATCAAACGACTGTGAATTGAACAGAAAAACTAATTAAATATAATTCTTTTCTATGCCTCAAGACAAATGAGGACTTCAATATTTTTCTAATACAAAGGAAAATAAATAAAAGATAGGATTTTGAGTAAACAAGAAGAATCAAATCTACAGATCTGATCAGAATTGGTACATGGCTTTCTACATCACCAGAAATATTAGATTACCAGGTGTAGCGCGGAATGCTTGAATCTCTATTGTTGGAGCATGCTATCGGGGAAGTCTGCTATCTGAATTCTTGCTTTTGTGTTTTGTGTTAAAACAGACCAAAATGAGCATCATATTTGGGACAGTCTTGATGTGTATATATATATACCCACGAGTTTTACTATTGGGTAATGTTTTTACAGAATATTTTTGCGACAGTCCAAACAGTTTGGTTGTAATATTTCCTGAATTATAAGCCACCACTTGTAGCTCACGAGCATCTGCATCACGAAGATTAAGAGTATTTTTATGTACCACGATGTCCTATGTTCGATCTTCTCTCTCTTAATATCACTTCACTTGGGCTTCCCTGCCCTCCTAGTTCCTAGTTCGAGTGGGTTAGAGGCTGACGTGCACCTGATGGTGACGTCTTGGTGGATGGCATTCTAACTAAGTTTTTCTTTGTTAGTTTCTCACTACTACAAAATAGTTAAACCACAACACAAAGTAGGCGACAGTGCATCTTAAAACCGTTGTTATGTTTTAAAAGATGGTGGTGTTTTAAAAACCGTCATGAAATATCATCTTATACACTATTTGAGTTAGATTGATTTTTAAAAGACGACGCTTGTCACTAACAAGCATTGTCTTTCAAAACACGTTGAACAAAAAAAAGGCCACTTGATTTTTAAAAGACGACGGTTTTTTTTTGAAAGAACTGTCGTCTATTATATGTAAAGATGACAGTTTTTTTAAAAGAACTGTTGCCTATTATATGTAAAGACGACGATTTTTTGAAAGAACTGTCGTCTATTATATGTAAAGACAACGCTTTTTTTGAAAGAATTGTCGTCTATTATATGTAAAGACGATGGTAAAAGCGTCGTCTTTTAAAACATGCTAAAAAAAGGCCGCTTAAGTGAATTCGCGCTCTACAAATTTTTAAATTTTCCCCTGTCTTTGAAAACCTTATCTCTCATTAACAAGCGTTGTCTTTTAAAACACGCTAAAAAAAGGCCGCTTAAGTGAATTCGCGCTCGACAAATTTTTAAATTTTCCCCCTTCTATGAAAACCTTATCTATTCCTCCTTGAAACCCTCCCAAGCTCTCTAAAACACCCTCATGAAAGGTTTGATTTGAAAGTCACCTAATCTCTCAATACCCTTCTATATCTTGCTAGTGAATTCTGGATTAGTCTCTTTGCGTTTCTGATATGTTCGTTGTCTCCCTGATTTCAGATTTTTTGTCTCTCTTGATTTGTCTGGTTTGTTTACATATTTTTTATTATTTCTGGTTTCTTTTTAGATTTTCTGATTTGGTTCTCAAGAGATGAGTAGGAAGCTTGCAGATTTATAACTTTTTCTTTTGCAAGTTTTCTATGTGAGTCGTATGTTTTTTTATTGTTGAAAATTTGTTACATTCTCTTTTCACCATCATTTTATTTATATATTTTTCCTTTTGCAGGTTCTCGATGGTATTTTTTGTGCTCATTTTACTAGTTTTCTATAGAAATATGGTCCAATGGTAAAATTTCTCTTCCACCTAATTTTATATGTTTATAATCTTAGCTTTTTTTCTCTCTCTGTCATTTTGATTTATTTACAGGGATGATGGAGGAGACTTCAGTTGTGCATCATTTGTATGTTTGGATGAGGAAGGCTTGGATTAAGAGTATGTAGGTCTTGTTAGGAAAAGATTGTACTACTTAATTACCATATGTATCAATTGAATATTTATATTTAATTGGTAGGAATTATGTTTGTTGTAGAATAAAGATTGGTTAACTATGTAATAACTATTGAATCTTCAAGTTTTATGAAAGAAACTATTTTTAAGTGTATATATTCATTAATAAAGCATTATGGTTGGTTTTCCAGTTAAAATCATTGTATAGCATCATATGAAATCAAAAAGAACTAAAATGTAGCAGTTTGGGAACTTATTAGACGATGTTTTTCATAATAAATCATGATCTTTACAGATAATTAACGACGATTTTTATAAACCAATTGTTGGCTTTATAGATAATTAATGACGATTTTTATAAAACAACTGTCGTCTTAACTACAATCCACGATGGTTTTTTATGAAAGCCGTCATCTTAACCTACAATCCACGACGGTTTTAATAAAACCGTCGTCTTTCCTCCTATAATTAACGATCTTTACCTCTAAACAACGACAATTTTATTTAAAAATCGTCATCTTTACATAAAAACAACGACGGTGAAAAGCCGTTGTAGTTTGACACCTAAAAAGATAGCAGTCGATTTAACGACAGTTTTCAAAGCATTACAACGACGGTGGATCCCCATTGTCTATTTCATTTTTTGTTGTAGTGTCTGTTTCTCTTTGCCTTGTTATTATCTGGTTGAGTGGAGGTGTCCTTCATGGAGACTGTATGTTGGTTTCTATTTTTCAATGAAACATCTCCTTGACCACGAAAAAAAAAAAATCACATTCACTTGTATACATAAATAACCGCCATTTGAGCAGCTGAAACATATTTTCCTGCCAATGGTTTTGTTTGTATCTATACATGAACATGTGAATAGATAAAAAAAATATCATATACTTTTAAATACTAACCAAATGAGTCAACTTGTGAGGTCCCTACGAAATTTTTTTCAGCGATCCAAAATTTAGGACGTAGCAAAATTATTACGCACGAGAATTATTAGCTTCTTCAATCACACACTCGAGTAATTTGGCTCCTGGTCAACCCCTCGCAATAGAGAGTTGTGTATTTTATATTTAAACTAGACACAATGATAATTAAAACTCTTATATTAGTCACCTGCCCAATGACAAGTCCTACCATTTTCAAGCACGTGTACGGTCAAAAGAGGTCCAAAATCATTTTCATTTTTGAGCCATGACTGACCTCCTGCAGTCACCTGTCAAATATATCTGGTGAAGTCAAACTACTAATCAACATATATATATATATATATTATGTGTTTGCAGGTTTCTTAAGATTTTTAGGGACAAGCAATCATCAAACACAAATTAATGAGACAGTGTCATTCAGTCTCTTTCGCCTTCTTTATCTTCTAGTGTACTTCTTTTCTAGGGCATCGAAATCTTTCCTATTGATATCATTTCAATTCCCAGAGCTCCTAAAACTATCATCAAGGTAGAGCTCGAATATATGACATTCATCCAACTACGTGATTTTACATTAACATAATAAATTTCAGAATGTTAATCCACTGCAGTTATAATAAGTTTATATATTTATTCCAAATATATCCAAGCAATGGCGGACTCAGAAATTTTTATAGGACTAGGCTAAATAAATTTTTTTTTGAGAGGAGATATATTATAAGATTTTTTTTTTCTCATGAAACAAAAATGTAAATAACATTAACTCTTTTCCAATTATTGAACTTTCCATCATTAACTCTTTTCCAATTATTGAACCCATCAGTAATTAGTGCAGACCCACTTGTTGAATTTTTTTCGAAGACAAAGCATGGTAAACAATATGTTTTATCTGTTGAAGGAGAATACTCTAACCATGAAAATTGTGAAAACCAAGAATGTTGAAAACGATGTCTTTGTTGGCCGAACAAAGTCCTTAGATACTGAAAAAGTTTCGGTTGATAAGGCCCCAACTTGATATAAGCCCTTCGAATCTCATCACGTTGATTGATTGGATGTTCATAAATTGGAATGCGTTTCCCAGGGTCCCGTTCTAAAGAAGCAATATCAAACTCTTTAGGTTGAACTACATGAGATCCAAGTTTAGAAAGTTTCTCAAGAATTGAAGTATCAACATTAGATGCAGAAGGTGTATCCTTATTATAGTTACCACTTTTTTTGAAGAATGAATAAATAGTTTTTCCTCTTTTGCCGGTCTATTATCATCATGTAACATGATATCCTATCAAGAAATACCAGACACCAAAAATCATATATGCTAATTAATAATTCAAGTTGCAAAAATAAAACATATATCAACAATCTCCAAAAAAATTCACCCAAACCCTAAATCATAAAAACTTAACAACAACAATTAAAATTGGAAATTAAATTTATAAAAAAAAGAGAAAAACTTACCAAGATTGAAGAACCCACTGAAGATAGGTTGGTACAATTTTTTAGAGGAGGAGAGCTATTTACTCTGGGTCTTAAGGTTCAAATATGGCATTTTTGGTGGCTAGAAATTTTTTTGTTATGTTTGCTCTCTGTGGGTGTAGCCCAATATTAGTACGATTAGAATAGGTCAATTTGGTAGAGCCTTAGCGGGAGATATACTTCCAATCAAATTTTATATAGGTTTGGATTGATGTTTATTATTTCCTATATGCTTTAGGAATGAGCTTATTTTAAATAAAGCTATTATTTACTTTACTTAAATTGGGCTATTATTAGTTTATTATATTTATTTGGTGTAGTGGGCTAATATTTATTGGAGTATGAATAAACTTAACTATATAAATTTAACTATATTTAATACTTAAAACTCTTCCCCTAGGTTGGAGCCCACTTCTCCAAGTCCACGACATATCAACTATTTTGCCTATTGTCTTAACCAATGAACAAAATATCGATAATTTCGCCGATATTTCGGCGAAATTATCGTTATTTTGGGGGTAGCGATAATTTAATACATGTCCATATAGGTTTCGTCAATTTATCGATAATGTCCTCGATAATTTCGCCAATATTTCGGTAAGGATATTTTCGTTCAAATGGTAATTGCAAATGGTCAATATATCGATAATATCGCGATATGAACTTTCAAAAATTAAAGAATTCAATTAAACAGATATGAGAACTAATTACTGGACCGCTAGCTAAGAGGCGAGCAATTCGATCGGAGACTTGCAAGGCATGGCGAGAACCGACCCAAACGACCTTCATCTGATCCACATCGAACTGCGCCTTGCTCCGCTCGTGCGCTAAATGATCAACGCCCTCCATTTTCAGAGAAAGCGAAAGCCCCAGCAAATAAAGACTATGGGAATTGAAAACTTGAGAAGCTATGAACAGTCAGCTTCGTGCTGTCTCCGATTTTGTAAGAGAGAAAGAAGTGGTTGGGATTCTGGGATCGATAAGTTTCTCCCTGCGTTTTCTATATGGTTTCTAAAGATATATAATTTAATTATTTTGTTTTTAGTAAAGAAGCGCAAAAGGAGGGTCTCTTGATAAGCTTAACATTTGGTGTTGTGCATCCCAATATTCTGATTACATGACTTTTCGGATTTTTTTTTTCTCCTCAATAAAAAGAGAAAAACCACAAAAAGGATTTTATTTATTTATTTTTTATTTTAACACATTGAAGTAAGACTAGTGAACCCCTCCCCATTCCAAGATTTGTAGCGACTTAACCACCACGCTAGTCATCACTTTGTGATTATAAACTATGGAATCACTTATTTATAATACTTGCAAGCTGTTTCTCAAAATAGAAATTAACATAATTACTTATTGTTTTATATTGTTGATGAGTTACTTAATTACTTAATATAATTTATTTCTTTTCTATTTAATCTATTTAATGTTATTGATTATTTTATTATTCATTATAAGTACTTACATTACTAAATTCCCATTCAAATTGTTGCTTAATTACTTAAATCTCTATAATCATTTTCTTTATTTCCTATTTAATTCTTCTTTGGATAAAATTATTTATGTTCTTAGTTAATTTTCAATCTTCACTATCATTTTTTAAGCATAGTAAAGTGCCTAATTTTCATGACAAATCAAGTTGGTTTACATCTTTAATTATTTTTCAATTTTTGATAAATAATAAATTTAAGAATGTGTACCATGTCCAGTGAATAACGTGAAATAAGGTTACTCATGTATCTTACCATGCAATTTATAAAGTGTAAAATATTGTACTAAAAAATGATAAATAAATTACTAGGGGTTGTTTAATTATCTTTCATTAATTACTCCAGATTTCCTAAGTCACCGAGTTTGTCAGCTCGCAATATAATCAACTTAAATCACTCAAACCCACTATGCAATGCGTTTCCTTCCAATTTTTGTGTCAAAATAATAGATGATTGACTAAATAAAGTTCTTCTAAAGTTTCATTAAAAATTTCCATGTATTTATCATAATTTCCATGGTTTTTATTTAATTTTTATCGATATCTATATTTTCCCGATATTTCCATCGATATTTCCGAAACTATCGATATTTAAGACCTTGGTCTTAACACATGGATTAGTAATACTGTGTCACGACGCTAAAAAATTTGTATTCCTCAGAATCACTCTCAAATAAACACGTAGGTCTAATACAACTATTATAATTGGAAAATGCTTGATATGCGATATTTTTTAACCAATTTTTTCTTCTCCATCTATGCAATACGTGTTTTGCAAATTGAGCATGATTTAGAACTAACTGTCACAACCATATTAGTTGAGAAAAAAGTTGAAAAAGAAAGTTGAAAACTTTAACATTATTTTTTGTTTGGCTTTTTATCACAAATGGTCCTTGACGTTTACGAAATTATCACGAATGGTCCTTGAGGTTTTTTTGTGACACTAATAGTACTAAACGTTTGGGTTTTTTATCACAAATGGTCCTTGCCGTTAGAAATTCCATTAAGTATCTGATGTGGAAGATAAGTGGAGCCCACATGTCCAATCACATCATGTCATGTGGATTAAATAAATAAAGAAATATTTTTTTGATGAAAATCCATTAAAAAACATTTAGCCTCTCTCTCTCTCCCTCTGTCCTCTCTCCTCCCTGTGCTTTCCCTCTCCCTCTGTTTTTTTCTTGCCTCTACAACCCGACCATCCCATGCCCACCCTATATACAACTATACAAAGATGGCTCTGGCAGGGAAAGCACAGGCCACGGCTAAAGAACTTTTTGATTCAATTTTAGATGCTGTTGTTCGGATTTGGTGTGAGTTACTTTCTGATTGTTAATGTGTTCTTATTTCTAGTTTTAAAGTTTTTATTTATGTGCATAAAGTAAAGCCTATAGTTTTAACGTTGAAACTAAATTCCCTTGCATAATTCTTCAGAGAGAGAACCATGCTGTTGTCGGGGAGCTATTGGAATCAAAGTCTTGTGTTCAAATGGACATGAGCACACCAAAATCAATGCCAACAGATGTAAATTGGAATCCACAGGGAGGAGAGAGAGAGAGAGGGAGAGAGGCTAAATGTTTTTTAATGGATTTTCATCAAAAAAATATTTCTTTCTTTATTTAATCCACATGTTATGATGTGAATGGACATGTGGGCTCCACTTATTTTCCACATCACACTTAACAGAATTTCTAACGATAGGGACCATTTGTGATAAAAAAAAGCTCAAACATTAAGGACCATTAGTGTCACAAAAAAACCTCAAGGACCATTCGTGATAATTTCTTAAATGTCAAGGACCATTTGTGATAAAAAGCCTTTTTTGTTTTTTCATACAAGTGGTTAACTGAAACTAGAACCCCGGGAAGTATGAAATCTCGATATATTTTAGCAACTAACCATGGTGTTATCGTCAATATATCGATATCGGGATAATATTAGGGACGATAACTTCAACATTTTTATGAATGATTTGGGCAATATATCGAGATATTATCGATAATATCTCGATACGGAACCCAAAAAATACATGAAATTTTTTGAAAAGCCTCCCCCTGTTGGGCATAGAGGGATTCGAACCCCTCCCCTTTGTCAACAGCCACAGCAGCTTATCCATTTCGCTGAGGATGTGTTTGTGATTATATTTTCAGCGTGTAATATTTATAACGTCTTTAAAATGTCTGCAAGCTAACATTTATTATATAAGATAAATTTCAATATTGAACAAATTCGAACCCCTTCCATTTTACTCCTTCAACACCTTAACCACCGTATCACTTATATTTTTGTGAAAATATGCTAAAATATATATATATAGTTTTGTTTTGAATTCTTTTTGCAAGAAACAAATTTTCATATGAGATGAGAATGAATCTTTGACCATTCCTTTTGATGACTACTCTTCACAATATACTTACTCTACACATAGAGATGATGAAGATAGTGAAAATTTTGAACCTCATAGAAACTCTATGTGGTACTAAGTCACTCATGTATCTTACCATGCAATGTATAAAGTGTAAAATATTGTAGTAATTCATTATATATAAATGATTATGGTGTATTTAATCTTCTTTCATTAATTACTATATATTTTCTACACTTACAGTGTTTGCCAGCTTGTTATATAATCAACTTAAATAAGTTAAATCCATCATGTAATGCATTTTCTTCCAATTTTTTGTGATAAACTAATAGATAATTGACTAAATAAACATCTTGCAAAGTTTCAATAAAAATTTCTAAGTTTTTCTTACAATTTCCGTGGTTTTTATTCAATTTTTACCGATACCGATAATATCACAATATTTCCGTATTTTTGGACTTCTGATATTTTCGATACCACCGATATTTTGGACCTTGCCGTTTACCGACCAATCTATAAATCGAACAATCCAAAATGTTTTGGGGAAAGTGTTCGTAAAAGTTGACGGATCCTCAGTGGCTTCAAAGGCTGGGCTGGACTTGACATGTCGAGTATTACGTGGAGCCCACATACCACAAACATAGGACAGCGCAGGGCAGCGTGGGCCAATTGAGGGTACAAGCCATGGCATGCAATGAGAACCGTCCATGAGGTTAGGTGGGGCATGCGTCCAAAAACGCAGACAGGTGACCACACGGGGGACCTGCATGATTGAAAGATCTTCTTGTTTGGACACCGTTTCTTGGGCCCACCACACTTATCTTCTGCTAAACATTCCAGAATAGAAAGAAGGCAATAATTGTTTAACAGTGATTGCTTGGTGGGTCTGATTTTTTTGGTTGACGTTGAGACTCGCAACCAGTCAATACCAATAACTGTTGGGAACTTGGGATTTAACCTAACATTCCCTAATTGTTTTCTTTAATCTTTTTATACAAGCAGGTGGAATTGAACACATGATTCCGAGTGCATGAGTAAATAGTGACAAATTTTGTTATAAAAAAGATAAATAACATGAAAAACCAATATGAAAACAATTTGAATAAATTAGGAATGAGGAATATCTTTCTCACGTTGTTGGTTGCGGTGGAAATCATACTAATACGAGCAGTGGCGAAGCCAGGATTTCATGTGTGTGGGGGCCTCTTACAAATTATAAAGAATCAAAAATTCAAACTCACAATACATACGAAAAATAGTAAATATATATATATATATATATATATATATATGTCAAGAATTATATTGCTTATTGGTTGCAATCATAATTATCCTCAACAAAGAGATAAAAAAATACATTCTGAGCAAGAAAAATTACAACAGATAGACAAATAGTAGCGATTTAGCAAATATCCTTAAAGCTTTTCCCCACATTAAAGCCAATAGAAAGAAAAAAAATCAAAGTTTCACAAACTAAAAAAAACCTTAGGTCCCTTCATGCATTCATATCATACATGGAAAGATGTTTTATGTAAAAATATTGACTAAGTATGAAAAATAGTTTTTCGAAATAATTATTTTCTCAAGATAATTTTTGACGGCTTTATTCCTTACACATCAAATAAGAAAACTTGATTTTATGGGATTTTAGTATGAAGTATATATTGACTTAATGAGCCATCATTTTTAGCCTAAATTGTATTTTGCACTAAAACCGATTTTTCATATTTTGATTTGGTGGGAATTTGATTTTCTAGTATTTTTATTTGAATCCAAATAGGGGTACTTCCTTATTTACATTGTAAACTTAAGTAAATGGAGTAATATAAAAATAAATGAAATTAAAAGGACAAAGACATTTACTTAAATATGAAAATGGAAATAAGGTAATTTGTACACCTGGAGTGCACCACTACCAGCCCAGCAAAGAGGCAATTTGAAACACCTTCTTGTGCCTTAATAGGTCCGCCACAACACATGTGGGTACATATCATAACGTAAAGTATTTGAAATAATATACATAATAGTATATTATTTTTCAAATATAAAAAAATTGAGTGGGGGCCCGTGACCACAGTGGTCCCAATATGGCTTCGCCCCTGAATACGAGGGTGTGGTAGAACTGTCTTTAATGGATTGAAATCTCTCCTAGAATTCCATGGAAATCTCTGAAATATTAGGAATTTGTTTGAATCAAATGTGTATAATCTTTGAAGAAGAATATTCACCTAGGTCACTGGTGGATCAAGGTTCTCCAAACTAACCCTTGTAAAACTTCCATTTTGAAGAATATTCCCTATTGTCTATAGTCGATGTGTGTGTGTGAGAGAGATTTGATATATTCCATGGTGCTTGGCTCTTTGCTGAAGAAGTTTGGGATGTTAGTTATGTTATGTCCTCTAAACTCAAGAAACATGTGCGCCTAGGGTTATTTCCACCAAAAGGTCCCCTTCATTTCCCTTTTTGGTAAGATCATGAACTTGAATCTGAACTTTGCCTGACAAAACACTAGTACAAGTAGTAGTAGGGTCAATAAAAATGTTCCCATTTGATTCTCTCCCGCATGGTAGTTTTTTTTTTCTTTTTCCTTCTCATTGCATTGAATTTTAGAGTCTCTGTCTGTAACTATATCAAAAACATCATCAAGCATTATTCACAGTTGATTTTTGGTAGATGTATGTATGGCATCAAATTTTAAATTACCAAATGCAAGTGTATGAAAAGAACATGATCATTTACTAAGAAGAGAGTTTAAGATTTAAGGCAAGATTAAGGAAGGGATTTATTTTAAAATTTCATATTACTATAACATTGTATGGGGAACTTCATAAAATATTTATAAATTGCAGTATAAAGCTTTTTGGTACAAATGAGAGAAGGTCACCATATGAACTTTGTTTTGATGCTATTCATCAGTTGAGCTACAAGTCCCCATAAATTCTAAGAGATATTTCAATTTAAATCTTATGTCTTCCAAAAGTACAATATTTTTTTTCTTTACATCGCGATATGAACTCACAAAACCGAAAAAGAACTATTAAAGAACAATTCAGGGTAAACTTTGGCCTAATCTATATCATCACGGAAATAAGAATCTGGCAAACAATGAAGACATTCAAAACTAATGCAAATTGAAAGACAACTTGTGTGTTAATTGTAGATGATCAACGACATACAACAAGTAATCAAGTGGCTTTAAAAATAACGGTACAAAAGGACAACACACTCTGTGACAATTAGTCAAGTCACTTGCCTATTAGCATATCAAGTGGCGGGAATTGTCCTCCAATATCAACGGTCGACGGAGAGAGAGATTACATCAGTTGAAAAATGCCTAATGACCCATTAAATATTATAAATCTTTTTACAGCTAATGATAAAACAAACGTATATCTCACTCAGTTGAAATGGACAGGTGTTTGGCTCATAATCGTTAATGCAACAGCGGCCTAGAAACTTGGACTCTGATGAGTAAGTCCAGTGATCTGTCCCATAATATATTTAATTATTAAAATTTAAATGTATTTATTTTCATTATTTTTATTTTTGTAATTTTGCTTGTGGTGCAACTATAAATACAAGATTAGCAAGTCTTCTCGTGAGTCTCAAAAGCCAATAAAGCTAATTACTTTCTTTCAAAATCAGTTCACGCATTTCACTCCATTATAAAATCTGACTTCCACTTCCCGTTTTATAAAATCTCAACTCCGCTGATCACTTCCAAACCACTCCCAAAATCTCGCCACTTTATATAGTTCATTCATGGAGCTCAAAACAACACATTTTGGTCTGTTCACCTCGCCACCCTGATTTTTAATTTTTATTTTTGCATTTAAATCTCAAATTTTTTGGTTTTTGGCCTTCTGGGTACCTGAGATTCTACTTTTTAGGAGTATCTGTGATCTGGGATCTGGGTATCTTCAGTTTTGTTCTCAAGATCCATTGCCAACTTTTCTCAGATTTAGCTGTTTTATTCTTAGAGCTCTGTTTTGAGTTTTATGGTTTTAATAGTGTAACTCCACCAATGACCTTGAATATGTCACTGACTGTAACATAATGATAATTATCTTTGTGTGATCTATACTTTACTTGGTTGCTTAGATAATAGATCACATCTCTTACTTTACTGGGATTTGGGTTCAGTTTTGAGTGCGCATTTTCTGATCTGTTACCATTAAACTAGAATGGATTCTTGCTGTGTGACCTTGAAACCAAACACCCATTTGAGAAAACCAAGTGGTCTTTGTAATGGTGATGCTGGGTTTTGGGGGGAGAGGGTTAGAGGGAGCCTTAATAACAAGCTTTGGGACAATCAGTTGACAAAGGCTTTGAGAGCTGAGAAGAGGGCCAAGAAGGTGAAATCTGGAGTTGTTCTTTCTGTTCTTACATCAAGTAACACTGAGGCTGTGGTAAGTTAATATCCTTTTCAGTTACCAATTTGATATTTATTGAAATGAGCATTTTATCTGTGTCTATCTTATCTTCAAGTTCTGTAATTTATATGATCACTGCCATTTTTATATGTTATTTATTTATTTTGGGTATTAATTTGTGTTTGTTGATCTAAAATTGTAAAGTTTGTCACATTCTTTTGTTATTTTCTTTACTTTATTTTTTATTTTTATGAATTCTGTTTTCTTAATTTTGTGTTCAATGTCAGGCTGTGCAAATGCCACCTATATATAGACGGAGAGTAGACCCCAAGAGTGTAGCTTCAATCATTTTAGGAGGAGGCGCAGGGACTCAGCTCTTTCCTCTTACCATAAGATCAGCAACACCTGCAGTAAGATAAATTATGCTTATAGATATATTGGATTTTGCTGATTTGTTTGAGAAAAATTTGGTTGTATGATCCTTCGTTAATAACCATACGCGCACATGATTCATCAAAGCTTGTGATTCAATATCGCAATTGAAGTTGTATTATGTATTGATTTGGTATGATTGCAGGTCCCAGTTGGAGGATGCTACCGTCTTATAGACATTCCAATGAGCAATTGCATCAACAGCAATATAAACAAGATTTTTGTACTGACGCAGTTTAATTCTGCTTCTCTCAATCGTCACATTGCTCGCACCTATTTTGGAAATGGTATCAACTTTGGGGAAGGATTTGTAGAGGTAAATGAATCCTTTAATGCAGATTAATACCTGTATCATTTTGTGATTGGTCTGTTATTAAATTAGTTGTAGGCTGATAATTATGTAAAGATGCTGCAAAAATCAGTTTTATGTGTTATTTCTTTTTCAAGTTCCTTGATTATTTTGTGACTCAAAGCACACTTCAAGTGCAGGTTCTGGCAGCCACTCAAACGCCTGGGGAAGCAGGAATGAATTGGTTCCAAGGAACAGCAGATGCTGTGAGGCAATTTATATGGGTATTTGAGGTGGGTAAAGAAGTTTGCAACAATGGTATTGTTTTAAAATTAAAGAAGGGGGGAACTGATAGTAATAATGGGTCTGTATGTTGTTCTTTGATTTGCATAACTTGATTTCGGGTACAATGCACTGCATTATTTCTTGTAGGATGCCAAAAACAGGAATGTTGAGAATGTACTGATTTTGTCTGGCGATCATCTTTACCGAATGGATTATACGGACTTTGTGCAGGTATAATAATTTCCCTTCATATAGGACTTGTTTGTTGTTAAATTTTTCTGACACATTTTCTATGATATACAGAGTCACGTTGATAGAAATGCTGATATTACAATTTCATGTGCCACAGTGGGTGACAGGTCTGTTTTTTTTTTCTTTCTCCTTTTGGCCTTTACAAGACTTTGAATGTAACTATTGTTCTTTTTTTGGTTTTTTTTTTTCTCTTTCATTTGCTGTCGATAAAGTTTGTTGGTTTACCATAATTCGCAAAATCTTAAGCGATTAGGATGTGAGTCAACCATTGTTTTATATTCTAACATCTCTCCCATGTATCGAGTTTTCTCCACGACTAGAGATCCCATATATAAAATGCAACATAAATTGGGTAGTTAGAGTTGTACGGATTTGATCGCAGGATCTTGGCTTTCTATCATGTTAGATTTTGGTGTTGGTTTAAAACTGCTTACAAAAGTTTAAGCTGTTGTGGGGTGGGCCAACTGTTATTATATAGTGTAACAATTGCAAATTGACAAGTAATGGAACATCAATCACATAGTAGTTTCCTCTTGCACATTCTGTTTTCTTAAGCTAACTTATGAGGCAAAAAATAAAGATTATGTCAATGATATCCCCCGACCCCAAAATCCTCGTTCTTATAATTTCCTAAATATCTCTTCTAAATTCCATCTAAAGTTGAACGCATGCTTTCCAGCCGTGCGTCGGATTATGGATTGGTGAAGATAGACAGCAGAGGTAAAGTCATCCAGTTTACTGAAAAACCAAGGGGAGCTGATCTAAAAGCAATGGTAAGCAAGAAAAACCAGATATTATGCTAATCAGATTATTTTTCTCACTTTCAATGAGGTTCAAAAATAACTTTTGCATCCTGTTATTGAAATGCTCATTTGGAGGAACATAACAGACTGATGCTTTTCTTCATTACTCTTTTACACTATTTTCCAAGTTCATCTTATTTAAAATCCCTGTGTCTTAACATTGCACATGTATTTAGACTTACATGATTGCATTAATGAATAATATATCTTAGACATAAGTTTTACCCTTCTTGGTTGACATTCTGCAGCAAACAGATACCACGCTTCTGGGATTGTCCCCACAAGATGCCATGAAATCCCCATATGTTGCATCAATGGGAGTTTATTTATTTAAGACAGAAATTTTGCTAAATCTTCTGAGGTGGAGATATCCAACATCAAATGACTTCGGGTCTGAAATCATTCCTGCAGCAGTGAGAGAGCACAAAGTTCAAGTAAGATAACCATTACAGTTGAAGTATCTTCATCTATGAGTTTTTCCCCATCCATAAAGGATTGAAGGAAACAGAAGAGTGAAGCCTCAACTGAAAGACCATAAAATTTGAGCCATTTGCATGAACAATTCATGATTCTTCATATTTTCTACTTAACGATTTATCTGTTTATACTCAAATATTGAAGAAAATGTTTGTATAATTTGCCTTTGCTTTTACAGGCATTTATGTTCAGAGAATACTGGGAGGACATTGGAACTATAAAGTCTTTCTATGATGCTAACTTGGCCCTCACCGAAGAGGTAGATTTCATTGTTTTTATGGGGACAACATTTCATAATTCCATTTCCCTTCAGTTCAATTCCTTGAGGACGTCAAACATTTAGACATGGCATACACAACAGGTTCACATCACCCTCCAAAAAAAACAAAAACAAAAACAAAAAGGAAAATGAAAAAAGAACAAACGTGCCTTTCCATACTATTTTCTGTGGCACCCCGTTATTCTAGACTATAACATGCAAACACGGAGAACATATGATGAATCCCTATAATTGTGTAGAGTTCTTAAATAATGTCTTAATATCAATTCTGTGAAACAAAGAGCAACATCATTTTCTTTCCCTGATGTGTGATTAATGTCCGGGAAAATTACCTTCTCTTTTTGCAGTTCGCGAAGTTTCATTTCTATGACCCAAAGACACCTATCTTCACCTCTCCTCGATTCTTACCACCAACCAAGATTGACAAGTGCCGGGTATGCTAATGTACTTAGGCTCATATTGGAAACTTCATTGAGGCGATCTGCTTCTCATGCATTATTTTTGTATTGCAGATTGTGGATGCAATAATATCACATGGATGTTTCTTGCGAGAATGTAGTGTTCAGCATTCAATTGTTGGTGAACGTTCACGATTGGATTATGGTGTTGAGCTGAAGGTGAATTTTCATGGTTTTCAAAGACAAGTTGAAAACTGGACCGGTTTGTTTACTTTCACTCTGATGACTATGTTTATTAAGTTGTTACCTCTTGCTACAGGATGCTATAATGATGGGTGCAGACTATTACCAAACTGAAACTGAAATTGCATCTCTGATAGCGGAGGGGAAGGTCCCAGTTGGTATTGGAAGGAATACAAAGATTAGGTAATTAGACTCACAAATTGAGAAACATTTCTTAGCTTTACATGGAATGTAGAATGCCGAGGTCTCTAATCATGTCTTTATGATTCTTCCTTGAAGGAATTGTATAATTGATAAGAATGCAAAGATAGGGAAGGATGCAGTGATCGTGAACAAAGATGTAAGCATGGCTTCCCATGGTCTAGTCTCATTTTTTTAGGATACATTGATATTTTCATTTTACCTTTTAACCAAACTTGACTGGGCCAACTTTTTATTGAGTGAAATATATACCATCATATTCAATCTTATGGTCGTCTATATTCTCTGGTTCTGTAGGGGGTTCGAGAAGCAGATAGGCCAGAAGAGGGATTTTACATTCGTGAGGGAATCACAATTATTCTGGAGAAGGCAACAATACAAGATGGCATGGTTATATGATGGATCTTAACATCTCAAGTACTTTTCAAGCACAGTTGAAAAATAGTGGTGGGAAAGAGAATTGCAAACATTTGGATCTTAACGTCTCAAGTGCTGCATTTGGCAGCTGAGGGGTATAGCTTCTGCAGCATTTTGCCTTTTAAACTAGAAAAAATCCTTCAGTACTTGTAAAAATGGAGTTTATAAGCTTATAAGAGTTCTAGAGCCACGAGATGTACAAAAATAAGCTACAGCAGCTGACCTGCCGCCGGCTGCTTTCATCCTTCGTGGAGGTGATATATCCATAAGAACCTATGAACTTTCTGTATCAATATTGATTATGAATAATGTTTGAAACATAATTGTATCTCAGAAAAAGAAAAAGCATTTTATTTAACTTGTGGACGTGTTCATCTCTGATAATGTTGGTTCAAAGGGAAGCCACCAGCAGCCTATAGCAATGGAGAAGAACAGAGTTAACCGGAATCAGAGAATTCCAAATTCTAGCAGTGTTTTTTCATATTATATGGTTATCGGTAGGCTATGCCTTTTGTAGTAATAATTCCAAGTTCCAAAGGTACAGTTGAAACCTTTTTCTATTACAAAGCTGTCATCCTTTTAATATCCCATCCCTCATTTTCATATTGGAGTATGATAATTCAAGTTTTAACACTCCTTTTATTCATGTATTGTTAGGAAATATTTTTCACAGTTTACTGTTGTTGTATTCATAGAAAATATATTCAAAACTATCTACAATGTCAGGGAACTCAGAAAAACAACAACCATGATCAAGGGTTTTCAAAGTTTGGTTGCCAAATGATCTACCTTGGTAGTGTGGAATTGAATTCTATCATATTAGTAGGAAACAAAATCTTCGAGTTTCTTTTAGCATATGTAGCATCACTCTTAAATAAATCTCCCAGTCTTATAATTTACTGGCTTATTTCGGATCAGGAAAGAAAAAACCCTTCTCCTTAACAATGTGTATCAAAGAAGGAAGTTACCAGCCACACAACAACCAAAAAAAAACAAAAAAACCCAGGGTTTGTAGTTCAAGTGGTTAAAAGCATTTATTTATGCATCCGAGGTTTTAGGTTCGATTCCCACTCCCTAAATATTGCTTGTATCAAAAAGAGAAAAATAAATAGTAAAGATGAAAATTGTAAGGGAGAAAATCGTACCACAAAACTGAGTCTTTAGAACGCCACATGGCAATACAAACTAACACTTGGAAGGTTTGCACTCTTGACATCTGTCTTTGGGGCAGGAGGAACTCAAAAACAGATCACGCAAATACAAGAAAGACAGAAAGGGAACCTCAAAAACAGTTTAACATCCAATCTAACTTCTAACTCAGACAAAAGAAAGAAGATGCAGCAAATAAAGGATGTAATGAAAAAATCAGAAGGTGGAGTGGCACAGAAGAAAGAGAGCCTTGTTTCCAACCTTAAAACTCAGGAAAACAACCAAGAAATTGATTCAGGCTCTGCCCTCCAACTCTTTCTTGATAACATCCTCATCAGTTCTATCCCTGGCATCAAAAACTCCCCCGGTAAGCATCATATAATTTCCAATGTTCCATTATCTTTGTTTTTGGTTTGATTTTTGAATTTGATTGCTTTAAAATTCCATTATGAAAATGATGTTTTTTAATTTTTTCTTTCATAAAATGAATGCAATGCAAAGTTTTGGAATTGAAAACTGGGGATAGTGTAAGAGATGCCATTCATTTGATGCACGAGAAGAATGTGTCCGGTGCACCAATTACTGACAATACCAAAGGAAGCTTTTCGGATCCTTATATTGGTTTCATTGATTTTGCAAGTATTGTTCTTTGGTTTTTTGAGGTAAGCATGTTCATTTTTGTAGATTTTAACGTTTTAAAAGCTACCCCGAGATGAACATTTGTGTAGTGTTATTTACACAATTATAAATATAACAAATGCTTCTCACGAAAATTTTCGAGGAATGTGAGAATCGCAGAAGAAACACTGGAGCTGAAGAAATTGGCAACTACGCTGTTTTTGACATGCTTGAACAGCATCCTCACATTGGCCAAACCAAGGTTTTTATTTTTTATTTTTTGCCCTTTTAGTTCTTTTTTATTTTATTTAATATGGTAAGCACACATAGAAGATAGAACAATTCAATATAAGCCAAAAAGTCCATTTAGAGAAATACAAGTCCATAGCACTTAACATCTTCACTTCATTATATTAGCCCTTTCCTTTTTCTTTCAACTGAAAAGTTTTATGTTTAACAATGTTGATGCCATGGTCTTCGAATCTCTGAAGTATAACCTGCCAAGCATTTTGACACACGATATTATTCGGAGTCTTTAATCTCTTTGTTGTATTTTAGCACCTTGAAGCACTATTTTAATGCAGATTGTAAAATCTTTATTTCGTTATGAGCACTTCTGTTTAATTCTGATAGATTGGCGAGCTGGCTAAGTCGTTTCTATGGAATTCGTATTTCCCTGTACACTTAGATGAGACACTCTTCCATGTTCTGCTGCTACTTTCAAAGCATCGGCTGCAAGTTGTGCCTGTCATAGAGAGAACCAGTTCTAAGCTCATTGGTTTTATTTCACAGGTATATTTATTTCTAAATTCTGCTTCATAAATGGTACTTTTGAGAAGCAAATATGGCCATTAGCAGCAGGCCAAAATGAGAATCTGTAAAAGTAACAAGAAATTGAGATGATCTTTGGCCGTTTTTTGTTTAAAGCTTACAAAACAACACTAAGCTTAAATTCTTGATTATCTATTATGCGTTGATAGCATGGAGTACTTCTTCTGCTGCTTCAATCAAGTGGTTTAGACTGGTTTGATAGCATTGCTGACAAGCCTTTATCAGAGTTCCGGTATGTCAACCCGTAAACTGTTCTTTTCTTTTCTTTTCTTCATCTTTTTTTTGGGGTATAAATCAAGCTATAAGAGTAGTTTACAATTGAATAGTAAATTCTCATTTAGTTTGGAATTGCATCTCTACGGATGTTTCAATACAGGTTTGGTAATGAAGAGCATGTTGTACATGTATATGGAGACCAAAGCATGACAGAAGCTCTTCATGTTCTATGGAAAAGCCAAAATGGTGCAGTTGCTGTCACAGATAGGAAAAGTAAGAGGGTCATTGGTAGCATAAGGAAATGCGATATCTACCTCCTTCTAGAGAATCTACCTCGCAATATAAAGTAAGTTACAACCATTTTTTCGTTCTCCCTTCTATGTTTTGTTTTGTAACATATATTTTTCGTTTTATTTTTTGTTATTGTTTTTTAATAAAAGAGAGACAAGGAGTTGAGAGGAGGTCCCCAACTCCCCAAATTCAAACTGATTGCCGAATATCTCCAACTTAACTATGTTGTGGAGTTCAGATATTGAATTTTATCTCAAAAGTTTTATATGCAATGAGATATGCTACTTAAAATTTCCATTGTCAAACAGCCATTTATCCAATATGCTACTAATTAATGAACAATTCCTAACTTCGCCGTTCTGTTCTCCCCTCTTCTTCTAGTTGACAAAGAAAAACAGAAAACAGAACAGAGATATGCTTCTAAAACGAAAAGAGATATGCATCTAAAGGAGTTGTTAGTTTCTCATGTCCACTTCAGTGTAGCATTTGATCTGCAAATTATATATATAGGCACACATAAATGTCCCTACCCTTGCCAGTAATATCTTAATAACAGCGTGAACTCAAGATTATGGGCTTGTTTGGTGCCTAGTATTGGATTGGATAACTCACTGGAGCTAAGGCATGTTAAAGGAAGAACAGAAGAAATTTAACTTAAGATATGTAATATTACATGTTTAATTTGATGTTTAATCATATAACTGCAGAAGTCTAACTGTGGAGGAGTTCATTCACATGGAGAATGATGATCATAAAACAGGCTCTGATCCAACTATTGAAAGAGACATTGGGGCTCTTCTCTCAGCCGGCTTTCTGCGCCTCAAAAACAACTTTGCGCCAAGAATGGACTCACCAGTCACCAACAAGAAAACCGAAACACTGAAGCAAGCCATGAGAAACATGGCAGACACAAAAAGCAGTTTCAGCTTCTTGGTTGATGAATCAAATCAGGCCACAGGGATGCTCACATTGAGAGATATGATCATCCACTTTGCTCCACCATGTATAGATTCAAGCATCCATGGTTGTGGGTTCTTTGAATCTGCTCTGGAGCAGACTGGTTGCCATGTCAAAAATGGAACCATAATCTCTGATAATTGATTGATTTGACAGTGTTTCTAATGTTAATCTAAACCCAATATGTTTGCTCAAAAATTGTAAAAAACCCAATGTGCTAACTTGGGCTCTGCATTATTTCTTAGCATTTGGAACATTGTGACAGCCTATCAGTGTACTTTTAGACTCTACACTGCAACCATGGGTGCAGGAACACGTGATATGCTTGACATCTAGGACCAGTATCACATCTCTGAATGACATTATCTGGTTCCTCTGCTTCTACTTTCTCTTTTCATTGCTTTGGAATTTAGAGCTTTTATCTGCTGTCAAATTTCCAGCTGAATATGTGGTGTAGTTCGTGGATCATTGCATGTGTGTATCCCATAATACTCTGCTTATGTTTTCTGTGCTGATATTTTTTATGTGTCTAAAGCTACGTAGTTTGAGATTTTAAGTTAAGCGGGGATATAGATCCTCCACTTGGATTTTCTCTGTTAAGATCTGCTCAATGTTAACAGTATTGTAGCTGAGGTCACGTGCTTCTCATTGTATAACACGTGAATGTTAGTTAGGGTTACTTAGAGGAGAAGAAAGTCAGTTAGCTATATAAAGTCTAAGCTTAAGCTCTGCTTAAGTTTAGTGAAGATTGTAACAGATTTTTCAGAACATAAATATACAGAGCTCTTCTCTCTCTCTCTCTCTCTCTCTCTCTCTCTCTCTCTCTCTCTCTCTCTCTCTCTCTCTCTCTCTCTTCTACTTTCTCTGTCTAAAACCAAAACCTAACTTTCTTTTCGCCATGGTTAACATGGTATCAGAGCGGGTTAGCCCATGTGTGAAAGCCCAACGGCCACACGTGTTTCACGCTACCTAATATGTGTTGTCATTTGCTAGGCTTGAAATTCGCCACACGTGCGGGGGCGTGTAAGAATGTGAAGATAAAAAGTCCCACATTAGAAAGTTGAGAAACCTAGCAAGGGCATATAAGGACTTGAGCTACTCTCCCCATTGATAATTGGTTTTGGGATGGAACCTCAACTTCCTTCATGGTATCAAAGCGAGTTAGCCCACGTGTGAACGCCCAACGGCCACCCGTGCTCCACGCCACCCAATATGTGTTGTCCACGTGCTAGAAAATTCACCCCACGTGTGGGGGCGTGCTTATAAGGAGTTGAGCTACTCCATTGCCAATTGATTTTGGGGTGGAATCTCAACTTCTTTCACTCGACTCTTATAATAAATTGTCACTTTAAAAAAAAAACAGAAATCAAAATGTTACAAAATTGACACATTACATTTACTAGTAAAATAAAAAATAGGAAGAAAATCATTTTTACACAACTTATTTTTCTTCTTCTTCTGTTCAACCTTTCCAGTACCACAAACATTTTCAACCTCAATTTGAAACATCAATTTCATAGTATGAACTCAGCACTAAACCTGGCAATATTGCACACGACACGAATTCGCACGAAATTATCAGTATTTGGGTTGAACTTATTGGATCGGGTTGAAAACGGGTGAACCCGTTAGCTACCCTTTAAGCTAACGCGTCGTGTCGGGTCGAAAATGGGTTAACCCGTTAGCCACCCGTTAAGGAGGTTAAATTTGTAATTTTGCAAAATAATTTTTTTTTCTTTTCTTCTTCTCCGTGTCTTTTTCTTCTTTCCTTTTTGTCCTTTTCTTCTTTCCCCTTTTCCTTTTCTTCTTCCTCTCGTTCTTCTCTTCTTTTCTTTTGCTCTTCTTTTCTCATACTTTCATATTATTGGGGCTATTCTCTTCATAGCACAGTGCAGTCAGCCTTACTACATCAAACATCAGTTGTAAAGACTAAAATGCAAGTAGCTGGTTCTGGATTCTCTCACATGGGTGGAATATCAGTATTTAATTTATACATATATTAAAGAGTGATGGCATCCCTGGCATATTCAGAGGTTTTGGCACTTCTGCCATTGGATCGTTGCTTGGTAGGGTCTTGGCTTTGACAATATTTTACTTAAAAAGTTAGGGTTGGGGTTTGGGGGAAAAAAGACAGAGGAGGCGTTTGGCTGGCTAGGTAGAGAAGCTGTGGTAGTCTTTTTTTTGGGTTTATTCTTAACGGGGTAATGGGTCGTGTCGGATATTCGCGAATTGTAACGAGTCGTGTTTGGGTCTAATATTTGTTACCCGTTAACTTAATGGGTTGACACGAATACGACCCGAAACCCGTTAATACAACCCGTTTGCCAGGTCTACCCACCACAACATTTCAATCTCAATTGTGACCACCAATTTCAAAGTTTGAATTGACAAATCTGCCTACCTTTCTGTTGTGTGGAGTTATCAAATAGGCTACACGACTCCGTGTCCATTGTACTACCAGATGGATTAATGAAGAATATTAAATGGAAGGATCTCTAACATGAGCTTATCTGTTGGGCACCTTTGTAGTAATGGATGTGAATCCTGATCTGATTATGATATGATTTACTTGCCTAATTATGTGTATTTATTTACTTGATTCTTGTATATCCTCCTTGTAAATCAATGAATTGTTTCTCACCTAGAATACGCGATACTTTGTGTAATCACCAAGTAAATGCTCTATATATATTTTCTACACTGTTTATCAATGAAAATCATTGAAGATATTCAAAAACCTTTCATGGTATCAAGAGCCTGAGACTTACTGTATTCAATCCATCGTCTATTTTGCCCTTTTTTTTTCCTCGACCCCATGGCTTCATCCTCTACTCTTGACCTCTAAGAATTTTAAAATTTTGATAAGATATAATTTCATTAAATATGATGTAAATAAAATTAATCTGAATCGTCAAATTTTTCCTTTCCTAATATCGTTTGTATAAAGAAAAAACAAACAAGATTTAAGTGTCCATTTGCAGCTACTTATTTATAGCAATTATGTCTCGAAATTGTGCCTTGATTAGTCAATCATAGGAAAGGAGGACCAACACTTCCATCAATTTTTTAATTCAAGAATGACAATGGCTCGAATAAGGGGTGGGTATATGTCATTCCATCCCCATCCCCATTAAGCTTTTTTTCCCCTACCCCATGCACCTTCATACCCGTAATATTCATTACGGGGATTCCCCATCCCCACTTTCGTTGGGGAATGGGGTTCCCCGACCAGCCCCATTACAGAAGAAAAAATCAATAGAAAACCACTTTGTTGAACAGAAAAAAAAAGGACTAGTGCAAGATAATGGATATATATATATATATATATATTGAAGGAGTTGAGTCTAAGTCTGCTACTCATATCGCCCAAGTGGCTGATTTAAGTCTTCCGAGTAAGCAAGTTCCCGAGTTATTCCAAACAGTTATCTTAAAGTTATCTGTTCCTTAGGGTCCCATCTCTCGAGAGTCTGAACCCAGAAGTCCAGGACCAAAAGGGTAAGTCCCAGAGAGTGGCCTGAGCGGTTGCGGCAGGAGATCAGTGAGAGAGAGAATGCCTTAGATTACAGGTACCTTTGAGTTAACCCTAGGAATTTCTGTAGATCTTCTTTCTCTTGAGTCTTGAGTCAAATACTTGTAAGTATGAGTCGTTTATTTAGAACCAATTAAGTTAATTCTTCTAGTTCTAGAACCAGTTTGAGTCAAGTCTCAGATATAGTTAATGAAGAACAATTAGAATTTGAATCAACTAGTAGTGAGTTACACTGTAATGATTGGAATATACCTAAAGTCCCTAGTAAAAATGGTCAATTAATGCTTTTAAGTCAACTACACATATTAAGACAGTAGAACAAGTTTATGCCTTAGGTAAAGAACATGAAACATGCCAATTACTTAATCTCGAGTCAATTAAAAAGCATAAAAAAGAACGTAATAATTTTCTGCATATAGGTTTAGTCCAAGTCGCAGTGAAACCCTTAACTAAGTTAGGTCTGAAAGTAGCAATTCTTTTAAGTTTAAGAGATGCCAGATTTAACGATTTCCAAGATGGAGTATTAGGAATCATTGAGTCAAGTTTATGCCATGGTCCAGTTCATTTTGATTGTTACCTAGATTTTACAGTAAGCCTAAGTGATCCCCATATATTAAAAGTTTTAACTTTAAATATTAAAACTCACGGTTATAATGTCTTACCAGGTACCCAACCTTTAGCTTTAATCTATAGAATTTATTACAAAGTTACAGGCACAAATATGAATTTCCAAGCCCTTAGTAAAAGCCCTAAGAATCAAACACTTTTAATACAAAGTCATACGTCTAATGCTAATGTCACAGTTCCTCAAATGATTAGGTGGTCTGATGTCAGTTTACCCAAAGATTGGTTCTTAACTACTGAATGCCCCCCTAAGCCAATTCAACGTAGTCTAAATGATTTAGATTACATACAACCTTATTTAGATGGTACAGTTAAAATCAGTTTCGATAGGCCAATTAAATCCACAGTTCAATTAGAACAGTTACCTATGCCTAGTCAATCCTTCAAGTTCCTAGCAAGACATTCGCTACGGAGTCATCCTCAATTACAGAACGTGATTTAGAAGCCGATAAAGCCCTAATTGATTTTAAAATTAATGAATTAAGAGTTCTTAGTAAACCATTTAAAATCCATTGGTCAAAATTAGAAGCCCATTATTGTGCTCCTGAAAACAAGTTAAGGAAAGAAAATTATCATGTAACTTTCCCCAAAGACCAAAGAAAGATAATTTTTAATGGTTGGAAAGATTACATGAAAACTACTAAGTCAGAAACCTACTACCTAGACTATATAGAAAGTCATCATACAAGTCAAAAAATAAAGACTTTAACCCAAGAAAAATGGGAAAAAGAAGACAACACCAAAGTCATCTCCACACATCCTCTCGTAGAAACAATAGTCATTAATCACAAGAATGCTAAAGTCATTGCTAGTCCTTACAAAATCCCAGAATCAAAAGATGCCAATAAAATGGTAATAGAACAAAATAATTACACCAACACAAGGCTAATAGTCATAGGAAAGCAATTAGATAAAATAGAAACCAAAGTCGATAAGTTAATTCCCTAGGAAATTACTCTAAAGCCTAAGAAAGAAAAACCTTTAGTTAAATTCCAAGAATTAAAACCGGAGTCTTCCCTTAAAGTTAACCCAACAATGAGAAAGATTGAAGAAATGTTCAAAGAGTTAACCCCGGTTAAGCCAAAGCCAAATAAAGATAAAGATAAAGGAAAAGAAGAAGAAACCTCAATTAGAGTTTTACAATTTGAAGTTAATTCCAATAGTGAGTCAATAATGTCCTTAGAATTAGTTTCTAGTCAAGAGTCAGAAACTAGTAATATTTCTAAAATTGAACAAGCCTTTAGTAATCTGCAAATTAACCAGGTTCTAATTGCTATTATAATGCATGGTTCTACTACTATTATAACCGAGGTCCTTTGTGAGAAGATCTCACAGCTACTGGGCTTTGTATGTATGCGGTTAAGTTATTTTTTAGAGGAAAAAAAATTCCATTGAACCAATCAAACAATTACAGGATCGGTATGCAAAGGGTGACCTCGTTAAACCTTCCCAGAGAAAACCTAGTGGAAAAAAAACTCCTGGGTAGGAAAAAGTAGCACACATACCATTACAAAGAGTTAAAACAAAGAGAACTTATTCTAAGAACGATCGTCCGTTACACAATCCATGAGCCACGAGGGGCCAGCTTCCAATGAGTATGAAAGATCCCAAACAAGAAGACTAAATTGAGCAAGTCAATGAGCAGCCTTTTAGCCTGATGGGGAATATAACGAACAATAGCTTGGATACTCACCACCAGCAACTATCGAATTTCAGACACCAGGCCACCCTCCCCCCGCAAAACATTCCTCTTCCATAGTCACCATGTGAACCGCATTTAGACAATCTGATTCCAAAACCACAGGAACAAAGGAAGCATCAATAGCAAAGTTTAAACCCATCTTCATAGCATATAGTTATGTAGCGAGAGCATACACCATACTAGGAGCCTGCATTACCACAGCCCCTGCCAAGTCAGAGTTACAATCACGAATAATGATACCAGTCCCTTTGGACCCCTCATTCAAATTTGCTGCAACATCCACATTTAATTTGAAAGAACTAGACTGTAACGACTGCCAACAAATATCTTGAATCGGCAAAGAAGATCACATATGATGTGACCCAACTTCATCTTTAATCTCCTCATCATAGTTCCTAGCACGAGCAATTAACATGCGTGTTGGCAAAGGATCATAACCAAAAAGTGTACTCACTACTAAAAAAACTCACATTGCCTACTGATTTTGATTTGTCCCCTAAGTGGATTTTTGAGACAATTATTTGTCTCCACTAGCAATAGAGACTATGCAGCCACCATTGTTGTATCAGTGGCCTAATTTGGCGTTGCTATTGGTTATAGGGTACCATTTAGTGAGTCAGTCCTTCCCTATTTTCCCTTAAAGAAATACCTAATTTCCAAGCCATTTCAATTAAGTCAAGCCATGTTGAACGGCTCCAAGGCTTGCCTACTGATATTTGAAATGTCAACCTTAGGGAGCATCGTGATATATCAGTATGCAATTGTGTACTGATGAACCAATACAGATCAATATGCACCATCTCATATCAGTATGCCATCAGTCCCATTACTTTTAAAATTTGTCATCTAACATCACCCCCCTCCTCAGACAAAGAAAAAAACATTGAAGAATTTATAGAAAGAACAATCAAACCATCTGGAATGTAGGTAAAGTATAATATTTGTGCATGCAAAGAAAGTCACCCATTTTTCAAAACACCTTGTGCAAAACAAGAAAAAAAATTGAAACATAGACTCCTAATAATTATAATTTAGGCTCTCTGAAAAAATATCTTGTAGAGGAGCTGTTTCATGTCTGTTCATACCAAACTAAAGGTTCTCTGTTTTATAGAGACATTCTCCAGCCTATTTGAAATTTCATATTTTGAATTCAGTACGAAATATGCCGCCAATAAATGGAAGAGACTAGAAAAAGAAGTCAGTTTCCAATTGAAGGCAAAACGCCAAGGCAGCTGAGTAAAGAGGAGGCAAGCCAGTTTGCAAACAAAAAGGGGGAGCCAGCCAAAGCTTGCCTGATTTGTGAGTGGAGCCGAGCTTGTTTGACAAATTGGGACTGATAAAAGGACCAAATATGAAGGGAAAAAAATAAAAATCACTTTGTTTCTATTACACACCAAAGTCTATCCCAAATACCTTTAATAGGCATGGTAGGAGAATTAGTTTCCAAAAAAAATTCAAAAGCTACTTTTATGTATTTGTATCTAGATAATCAGTGGGTAATGGCTGTCTTTCTAGTAGTGACTATTCCGGCGAAGCACTTTTCACGTAGGTAGTTAAGTTGGGGACAATATTGGTGTTGCTAGTAGTGGGTCGCTAGCTTGCCTCTCTAAAATTTAACATGGTATCAGAGCGGGTTGATTGACTTGGCCTGAATTACTAGGCTTTTACCCTTACCCCTTACCCAACACACGGTATTTTGGGCTTGATTGATTAACTCCGATGTGGAATTGGCTCTTATCAAGGTCGAACCCCCGTAAAGACCCTTATCCATAGAAAAAATTGCCGTCCCTAGTCGTAGATCACAAGTTAAAATCCAAGTTTGCTTGTTTTTGACTTTGCACCACATTATTGTTGGTGGTACACAAGATGAAACCTGTACCATTAAACTCACATTCTTACCCTACACAAGCCGACACTAGGCTCTGCTGCATGACTGGGCACGTCATTATAAGCTCCAAAAATGTCCCTCTCCACACCAAACGAGTTTCACAAAATGGACCGCTAGAAGAAAAAAAAAAAAATTTACTTTCATGCATATCGTTTTAAATGTCCATTTCCAGCTAAGTACAGTACAACAATAATATGGCAGATGCAGGTTAGGTTAGGCCAGGTGAGCTGTCCAAGATATTGAGTCCCTCTTGGAATTTCTCTCTCTAGCAATTATAAGTCTTGAAATTATAACTTGATTAGTCAGTCATACGAAAATAGAGGATCTTCGAACCTCTACATTTAGAGTTCGTGCATTTACCTACATTTCACTTAATCTAAACCATTGTAATAATATAACAGCTTAAAACATTACATGTCAACCGGTAAAGATTAGTTTTAAAAAATAAAAATAAAATGGGTATTGACGATTACTAACTGCCGTTATCTCTCTGCCTCTCTCTCCCATCGTGATCAGCCCCTCCATTTCCTCCCTCTCTGTTTCTCCTTCTCTTCATCCATGATAATTCTTGCTTATCAACTAAGGTAATTGGATTTGTTCTAAACTTCTAAAGATGAATTAATAGGAGGCTATTCTACTAGATTGGCAAGATGAATGTCTTATGTATGACTGCGGGAAACATATGCCTTTGGATGAGAGCTGATCTCGTCGATACTATTCCAGAGTCCTACATGGCTTGAACTACTCCTGAAGCTGCTCTTATGACTTCATGATGGGCAGTGGCGGATCCAGGATTATACGGCCAAGGGGGCTTAGTGTAAAAGTTCCAAAATTTTTCTACAATGAAAATAATGCTAAAAAGATAGAAAGATAGTACTTCCATTCATAATTCATTACAAAATCAATAATACAAGTTACAATTGTCCACGACGAGTTTTCATATTTTGAAAACGTTGCATTATAGTTTCGTTATCAATACAAGCAAAAACATCTCTCTCAATGTAAACAATCAAGCTATCATTCAACCATTGATCTCCCATTCTGTTGTGAAGTGGATTTTTAATAATATTCATGGCGGAAAATGTCCTCTCCACTGAAGCAGTTGCAACCGGTAAAACCAAAGCCAATGTAAGAAGCAAATACACATAAGGAAATATTTCATGCATTCCTTTCTCCACCATTTTTTCCGCAAGACTACTAATCCCTTCCAATTGAGAAAAATCACTAATCGAACGCATATAATGAACATAAACACCAAGTTGATCTTCAAGCATCAATAAGTCTCGATCCGAAAAATCATGAGGATAAAATTGAGCAAGACGAACTAGTTTTCGTTTGTCAAAAGCTACAAAGTTATTTTTCGGACTTAAGCATGCTAAACAAGTAAGTAACTCAGTACTTACCTCGTTGAAGCGATCATTTAATTCCGCAAGTTGCCCATCAATTACATGAATAAAGATCTCCACACAATAACGATGATAATTTGTCTTCATTGGAGCATTACGCCATGATCTCCCTGGAATTACATATTCTTCATCCGTGGTAGGAACTGTAATATCGTATTTGTCACAAAACGAAAATGCTTGCTCAACCAATTCTTCAAACTCATTATCCCTCATAAACTGCAGGTTTTCCTTGCATGTTTTCACTAAACCCATAGCACTCACAATATCTTGATCTTTCTTTTGCAATGCTAGAGACAAAGTATTTGTTATTCCCAATATAGCTTTCATTAAAAATAAGTGAAACACAAACTCAAAAGATTGTATTTCTCTCCATAACTTATAGGCTTCACCCGAACTATCATTAGGATTATCATCAACAATCATTTGAAGCACATTCACCACAGATGGGAACATAGAAATGATACTAATCAACGTACCATAATGTGAGTTCCATCTTGTATCGCCGGCACGTTTGAGACTAGTTTCTTGATTTAAGCCTCGCCCCGTTATAAGACAATCACTTTCAAAAGCTTTCACTAGCTCTTCTTGGTATTGTGCTCTAAGTGCATCGCGACGCTTACAAGATGCTCAAACAACATTAACCAAGGTATTAGCCGTTGTGAAAAAAGAGTTGACATCAATGTTTTTCTTTGCTACCGCAACAAGAGCTATTTGAAATTGATGAGCAAAGCAATGAACATAAAATGCACAATGTTGTTCTCTCAAAATCCTTGTCTTAAGGCCATTGAACTCACCTCTCATATTACTAGTTCCATCATAACCTTGTCCTCGTAGCTTGGAAAAGCTCAAATTCGCGGAAGAAAAGAATTCATCAATGGCTTCCTTTAGTGCACTTGAGGTAGTGTCGGTTACATGTTGAACCCCCACAAACCTTTCAATTATTTGTCCTTTGTCATTCACATAACGCAGCACCATCGCCATTTTCTCCTTTATTGAAACATCACGTGCTTCATCCACCATTATTGAAAAATATCTATCTTTTACATCACTCAAGATAAGGCCAATGGTTTCTTTAGCACAAGAATTGACAAGATCTTTTTGAATTGAAAGAGCTATTAATTTTAAATTTCCCGGGGCATTTTCCAACATTACAGCCTTCACTTTTTCATCATGATCCACAAGAAATTGCAAGAGCTTTAAATAATTCCCCCTATTACTTGATTGCGCACTTTCATCATGACCACGAAAAGAAAGACCTTGTCGCAACAAATACCTAGTGCACTTGAGTGATGCATTCAAGCAAGTGCGATAAGCCGTGTGAGCTTCATTTGTTTGCTTGATCACAACCCTTTCAATGTGTGTAATTTGATGCATCAAATTGTAAGCAACTTCTCTAGCTTGGTTGTGAACACTACCAACCGGTCCAACATGAAGGTTAAATTTTTCTTTCGCCTTCTTCCAATTATTAAAGCCAACCCCAGTAAATGCATCACCACCCACTTGATCAAAATTAGATTTGAAGAGATAACAATGAAGACAAAACGCAGCATCTTTAGCAATACTATATTCCAACCAATCATGCTCATTAAACCACTGAGCAATGAAGCGTCTATTAATTCCTGATTGATTAGTTTGTGGGAATTTATAACTTCTAGGTTGACAAGGTCCCTTTTGTAGATATGCTCTTCGGATCTCATCCCGAATATTAGGACTATAATCCGCCATTCTAGTTCTTAGTCCAGGGTCTGCCTGAAGATTAGCTAATATCTCATCTACTTCAATTGGTCTTGCATTTGAACTACCCGGATTAGACGGAGAAGAACTATCCGTAGATAATTTTCTTTTAAAGAATCGTTCCATAAATCTACAAATCAATTAATTCAATCAATCATTAATTTTTATCCAAATTATCATATAAATATGAAAATGTCAATAACCCACTCTCAATATTCAATATACCCTATAAACCCATATCAATCAATATTCAATATACCAAATTATCATATGAAATATCAATCAATATTCAATATACTCAATAAAGCATAAACTCAATCAATCTATTACCCATCAATATTACCCCCTAAATCCATATCAATCAATATTCAATATGTACCAATTTATCATATCAACTATCAATCAATATTCAATATACTCAATGAATTCATATTATCAATCAAGCATAAACTATCAATCTACATTATCCATTAAACAGATTCATATCCATAAATTTCATTACAAAAAAAAAATACCAATATCAATTCAACAATATATATTATCACTATAATTTTATTAATATAAATTTTGTCTTGCTTACTTGCTTGTAGTTGAGAAAAATGTAGAAAGGGTGCTGACTTTGTTTGTAGAAAGGGTGGCGCCATGAAACACGTTTGTACCTTGAAAAGATGATGATCTTTTATCTTTTTTTTGTTAGTTGAATTTGGGACCATAAATCAATAAATTGATTTGTGATATCTTTGATGGGATATGCACCAGCAGCCTCTTCGCGTTTTTATTTAGGAAAAAGTACAGCAATGATAGGGGGGGTTGTGCAACCCCAGCCACACCGAAGAGGAAGAGGAGGAGGTCGCCGAGATGTGGCGGTGTCGCCGAGTTCTTTTTTTTTTGGGTTGGGGTGGGGGAGGTTGGGAATGGGGCGGGGATTTGGGGATGGGTGGCCTGAGTAAGCTTGGGTGGTGGTTAGGGTGGCTGGGGGCTAGGAGAAGAGGAGAGGTGAGTTTTGGGTTGGGGTGGGTCGGGAGGGAGGAGGAGAGAGAGAGAGAGTTGTTTATGTTTTTATTTTTTTTAAAACAAATATTTATTATTTTTTAAAACAAATATTTATTATTTTTTAAAAATAGATAATATTTTATTATTTATTTGTCCACGTGGAAGTCCACGTCAATTAAAAATAGGTCCAACAAATGCCACGTAGGCAGATAACGGATTTTCTGACGATCTCGCTAACGGAGGGGGCTCTCTTGTAATTTTTCGTGACGTTGTGTATGTAATTGTAAATGTTCGATAAATTGGGGTGTACTTGAAAATGGCCCAATAGGTTGGGGGGTTTACTGTACTTGACCCTTTATTTTTTGTCCTTTTTGTCAAATGAAGCCAAATACGTGTTGGTTCCGTAGGAATCTTAGTTTGTGAAGTGTGGAGCCTTACGTAATAAGCTGCATTATTTGACTAACTAAAGTCACCTGTCAAATCTTAATTGGGTTGTTTAAATTTGTTCACTTGGCTAACCATATTATATTTTTCTTTAGCTCATGACGTGCTTAATCCCACGTAACCTGTCTGAGATCATAAACCTGTAAACGTTTCAACAAGTTGGTGTACAAGCTATAGTAATTAACTGGGACTACATACTAATCGGAATTTTGATACCGAATTTTTTAAATTTTCAGGGTAAAATAAAAAGGTAACAAAGTAAATTTTATTCGTCCTCTTCTCACATAAAACACAAATAATTCTGTCAAATTTCAAATTTTACACCCTCACAAAGTAAAATTATTTATTTATATCTGACAAATGTGACACTCGGATAACACAAAACTACATTTGTGCCCCGTTATTTTTATGTAGTGTACCTTTTCTCTTCCAAGTTATAAAAAAAAAAAAAAAAGAAATAGGGAAAAAATACGTATGTTTTATTATTGTTTTTTGATAATAATTTAAAAAACAGACGGATATTTTCCAACCCTAGAAAATATCTAACCCTCCCCTTCTCTTCCCTTGTCTCCACCTAAACAAGCCCGGTAAAGTTCTTACCTTTTCTAAACTTTCTTTCTTTCTTTCTTTCTTTATTATAAATATTTCTATAGAAAATATCTGACACAAACGAAAACTCCTATAGAAAACACCGTCAGCCTAATATTCTCTTCATACTATTAAATATGCTCAAGTCATATCAGGAAGTTAACATTTTTTTTCCCCAAATTGATGAAAGTTCAAGGGAAACATTAAAATAAGACAAAAAAGAATGAGAAATTGATTATTCCCCATGGAAAGAAAATTCCTTTTGAACAAGACCATTAAATCTCACATTATTGGCCCTTTCGGCTCAGCTGCATGATTCAATGGTCATGGATGAACCACGTCATTAAGCTCCAAAATATGTCCCTCTCTCTCCCCACCGACCACGAGTTTCACATGATGGACATGAATTGTACAATACTAGGGTCCATATGACCCTTCTGACCATTTGCAACTACTTCATTATCGAGCAATTCCGAATCGAAATTGTGTCTTGATTAGTCAATTTTTTAAGGGAGATTCGCTATTATACCCAATATAAGAGCTCAAATTATTAAAAAAAACCCTATATGAAATAGACTTTATAAACACACCTAAAATTCATTTACAACATAATAAAAATGCTTTTAACTTCTTTTAAATTACGAAACTGCCATTAATTTCTTAAAACAAACCCAGCTCCAAAATCTCATAAAAAAATCCAAAACACTCAATAGAGCATCAAAGTAATTTCATAATCAAAATTAAATTCAATAGGGTCAGCTGTTATTTTTTTGGGTTTGTTGATAGAAATTAAATAGTGTGGGGTTTATTTATAATTTTAGTACTAAGAATGAGTATATGACTAAATATCTCATTCATTAAGGAAAAGTGATAATTAAACGAGGAAAATTGATGTATGTATTTGTCCTTAATTAAATGGTGTACACTGTTAGACAACTAATGCTGCCAAAGATGTGTTAGTTACATAGGAATCTTAATACTTAGGACCACCTAGGATGTATAATTAACGTTTGTGATTTATGGGGCCCTACGTTTAGCTGCACTATTTCACTGACTGAAGTCGTTGCCTCTCAAAACTTAATTAGGTTACTTAATCCCACGTAAGCTGTGTTAGATCATGCACCTCAAAACGTTAAAAGTTGTTGGTGTAAGAGGTTCTAGTTGTGAATTGGAATTTTTGATACTTTCAAAGTAAAAAAGTAATAAGTTAGTTGTGTTGGGTAAGCATCTTGCTATAAATATAAGGGAGTCTTCCAGCAGAATAGATACCAAGAGAGAGCGAGAGTCAGAGAGAGAGGAGTATTATTTGAGAACATAAAAATGGAGGTAGAGCAAGTCCTACACATGAATGGAGGAGTTGGTAAGACAAGCTATGCAAACAATTCCCTACTTCAAGTGAGTCTCTCTCTATCTCTATCTCTCTCTCTCCCCCTAGTTCATTTTATATGAAGTACTTAGAAGAGGAAAAGTAAATAATTTGTATATTCACCACTTAAAGAGCATGGCTCTTTCTCAAACTATTTTGCTAACCAAAACTTTGCAAAATTCATGCTTTCTTAAACTTTTTTCTTTCTTTCAGAGAGCAGTGATTTCAACGGTGAAGCCTATAGTTGATGCAAGCATAGAGGAGCTGTGTTGCACTCTCTTCCCAGAGTGTTTGAAAATAGCGGACTTGGGATGCTCTTCAGGACCCAACACCCTTTTGGTGGTATCAGATATCATAGACAACATCCGCAACACTTTCCAAAAACTCAACCGCCCACCTCCATCACTCCAAGCCTTCTTGAATGATCTTCCCCGAAACGATTTCAACACGGTGTTCAGGTCATTGCCAGGCTTCTATAAGAAACTTGATGAAGAACCTGAAAAGAAGCTTGGGCCATGTTTCATTGCAGGAATGCCTGGCTCTTTCTATGGCAGGCTCTTCCCCGAAAATTCTCTCCACTTCGTTCACTCTTCTTATGCTCTCATGTGGATCTCTGAGGTTGATTTTTTTTTTTAATCAATCATTAAGTCGTTATTATACTGTTTACTGCTAGCAGGCATAAACTCTTCATACACCCAGTTATATATAACTCATTAGTTACACCACTTGGCAGTATGCTCCAGTCAAACATAAAAATGTCTCCATGAGACAAGTGATGAACATAAACGTGTCTGATTTTTAGCTTTATTCAATTGGTAAAATAATAATTCTAAAATCGTGTCTGATAATTTAATCTGACAAGTGATGAGCATAAACGTGTGTACGTAGGTTCCAAAAGGCTTGGTGAGCAAAGAAGGAGAGGGACTTAACAAGGGGAACATATATATAGCAAAGACAAGCCCTCCGGCTGTGTTTAAGCAATACTTGGAGCAATTCAAAAGGGACTTCACAGTCTTTCTGAGGTCACGTGCCGAAGAGCTCGTCCCTGGGGGCAGTATGGTCCTCACAACCATGGGCAGCATAAAGAGTGACGATCCCCTCTGCATTTGGGAATTTGTAGGACTGAAGCTCAATGACATGGTTTTAGAGGTAATTAAATATTAAATCATATTGATTTCTAATAGATTTGGGACACAATAATTATTGCTAATTTGAAATGTACTTTGATGAATTTTCAGGGTTTGATTGAAGAGGAAAAACTGGACACATTCAATATGCCATACTATGCACCTACAACCAAGGAGATCGAAGAGGTGATCGAGGCTGAAGGATCTTTTATTTTGCAAAAGCTTGAAGTTTTCAAAAATGATTGGGACTCTTATGTCAAGCAAGCTAACAGTGGCCTTGATAAGAAGACAAGGGCTGCAATATTTGCCACTGACATAAGGGCTGTGGGAGAGCCCATTCTGGCGAGCCAATTCGGAGAAGCACCTATGGACGATTTGTTTCGTAGGTTTGAAGCAGATGTTCTTGATCACATGGAAAGGGAAAACTGCCAGTTCATTAACCTGGTTATCTCATTGACAAAGAAGCGTTGAGATGAATATTCAAGAAATGGGGCTTATGTTCCATATGCGTTGTTTATGTAACGACGTTTGTACCTTTCAGGTCTCTTGGACTTCAGTTTATTGTTAAGAATAAAGTTGTTGACATTTGGTCATCTTTGTGTTATTCATACTTCGATTTAAAACGCGTTAAAGAAAATGGAAGCGAAACTTCTTCGGAAAATTATCGATTTAGCTTCAGTTTTTGATTCGTAGAAAACCCAAAATCCTAACTATAGCTATCCAAACTCAAATTTAAGACCCTTGAAAAGAGTTCATGTTCAAGATTGTTAATTAGATTTTTTTTTTGTTGATTAGAATCACAGAAAGAAGATTTAGAAACTCCAGTACAAGTTTTTAAAAAAAAAAAAATTAAAGAAAAAAAGAAAAAAAATTTCCACCACACAATTGATGCTTGAACCCAAAACTCCAATCTAGTTATTGTATGCGAAATTGAATGTGAATTTTTATGGTTTAAGCTTGTTGGTCATTGATATTTTCATGTAATTGGATTTTTGTTTCTCATACCCCATAATATATTTTCGTGTTTATGATCCATTCACATCTTGGTGGGATCACGTATATTTTGAATGTAATTGTTAACATACCACCCATATGGATATTATCAAAATTTTCACTATCTTCATCATCTCTATGTGTAGAGTAAGTATATTTTGAAGAGTAGTCATCAAATGATAAATCCCCAAAATAGTTTTGCATGTAATTGTTAACATACCACCCATATGGATCCGAGATTGGTTGATGTTGTCCATAAGAAAAATCATTTGAAGATTGAGTCTCGGATTCTTTCCATGAGTTGCTTGATTCCATCTCAACAGGAATGGGATATGAAGGGTAGGGAAATGGTTGGTTATGAGTATAACCATAGTTACTACTCATCTCATGTGAAAATTTGTTTCTTGCAAAAAGAATTCAAAACAAAACCATGTATATATATATAAATATTTTAGTATTTTCACAAAAAACATAAGTGATATGGTGGTTAAGGTGTTGAAGGAGTAAAATGGTTTTCACAAATACCATGTATATAAATATTTTTGGATTTCGTATCGGGATATTATTGATAATATCTCGATATATTGCCCAAATTATTCATAAAAATGTTGAAAATATCTTCCCAATATTATCGAGATAATATCGGGATAATATCAGGATAATATTGATATATTGACGATAACACTATGGTTAGTTGTTAAAATATCGGACCCCCAAAAATCAGATATTATCGGGATAATATCGGGGATATTATCGATATTTAATACCTTGTTCACATCTTGTTGGGATCACGTAGTAGACATAACCCTCCACTCAGTTGGTATACGGCTTAACGTTTTTCTATGATTAAAGGTGTGATTGTAATAGGATTCGGATCCTCTATTATGATTTTGTCAGTAATGATCTGCTTAACTTTCGTTTTCCACATGCCATCTCATTAAAACTTAATTTAGGGGACTTAAACTGGACACATCATCTTTTTTTTATTTAAAAAAATTCAATTTACTCCGAATTAAAAATGATTAAAAAAAAAAAAAAACCCTTAACTTGACTTTCTGATAACTTACATGAATTAAAAGTTACATGAACAAGAAATTATTGAGACTTTGGAGAAATAGACTACCCCATGTGCATCCACAATATACGTCAACACCTAAAAAGGAAAAGCCAAATAAGCGTTTGTTTTTTTTTTTCTTTTCTAAGGATAAATATTATAAAAAATTTGGTATAAGTCCAAAATCGAAAACAGAATTTGGATGCATTATCTTATATATACTTAGTAATAATTTGGTACATTATCTTATATTTATTATATTTAGGTATATTATCTTATATTGACCTAATAATTAGGTACATTATCTTATATTTACCTAATAATTAGGTATATTATCTCATCTCTACCTAGAATAAGGTAAATATTTGTTGGGAAGACATCATCATTAATACTCCTACTTTCATTGTTGTATATGAACTTGTTTTATTTGTTCTTATGCTTGAAACCTCACAAATCAACCTTATGGATAGGTGTAGTTTTATGTTGGTGCTTGCCTATGGGTCTTAATTTTCATTGTAAGATAAAATATGTGGGTCATTACTTTCATGACTTAAATTGTATTTTATCTATATATTAGGTAAATATTGCAATAGTTAATTGTTAAAGTATTTTACTTGACGAAACGTTTTTTTTTTGGTACAGATGTGTATGGCGGCAATAGAAGGATTCAAAATTTAAAATATGAAATTCATTTAGAAGGAAAGAATCGATACATTAATTTGGATTTTCAATTAATGTTCTTTCTTTATTTACCTCAAAGGGTAAAATTGACAGAAGAAAAAATTAAAAAAAGTCAATGGACCAAAATATACAGCAAAAAAGGTGTGGACTAAATCCAATGATGACTAGAGATTTTGGACTTAGATCAAAGAACCCCTAAATAGTATTCTTTCGTTATCGGCTTGGGTCCCCTCTCCCATATAGGCTTGCATACACTAAAACTTTTGATCTTGCCAAGATGCAACTACTTCTCTTTATTATGTATATCAAATAAGAGGGTTGGTGAGTTGAAAAATGGGATTAAGATTTTTTTTTTGAGTATAAGCGATAGTTTAAATTCACACACATAATTAAAGATGGGAGATGTCATGGGGGTTCAAACTTGAAACCTCTGGTCTGCAAGTCAATGCTATTTTCCAATGGACTAGCCCTCAATGACAGGAGATTAAGATTTTATTAAAACTATGTATGTGTTGCAAAATAGGAAAATGAGGTTGTAGTATCACAACTCTAAATTTATTTGGGTGAGAGCCACGAACTTCTAAGCTATAATCAAGCTCAGCTAGTTGACAGTTATACCCTAAACCCTAATATGTGAGGTACAATGAATAATATAGATCTATGAAATCTGGCAGGGCCCTTCATCCCATTTAGCTGGGGCAACAACAATAGCTATCGGACATTTAAAGAAGTGGAGGGAGATCGAAGACAAAAGCAGAGGGGCCAGGGGATAATAAATAATAGTAAACAGATGACTATTGCACAATCTTAGCCACTCAGATGACAGAAAAATCCGAACTGAATACCAGAATTAAGGTTCGGTTGTTTTTGTACTTTGAATCCTCAGCCTCAAGCTTTTTCATGGCCACGTGAACCAAAGTTTGTCTTAAAAAGCGATAAGGAAACAGAGGAAAAACAAGCAGATACTTGTTGCACCGAGTGTTTGTGTGAATGAATTAATATGGCACATACTTCTGGTTAGCACCTAGGAAAAACAAGCATGCAGAGCCATGATCCCCTCTACATTATGGAATTGGTCGGATTGAAACTCAATGACATGATTTTAGATGTAATGTTTAATATAGATTATTAGTTATTAGCTAGATAGATAATAGTAAGTAGCTAGTAACTAACATTAAACCATATTTATGTCTGTTATCTAGACTGCATTTCAGAAATATGTTTACTACAATCAGTAGCTTTTAAGTGCTAACTAGTTAATACGACCATCACTTGTTTGAATTCACTCCCCAATACTTCCCATTATCTGAACAGTTCATTATCTTAAATCATCACGGGAAGATCATCGCTGGAAAAAACAATCCACTCAAATCGAAAAGTATTCAAGTGTATCTAACTAAGACAACTACAACAAAAAAGACACACTAGTTTGGGTAAACCATAGAATGGTAACAACAATAATCAAATGACCACATGATTTCCGATTTGGGTGAATTTTATAAACATGAACAGTTTGAATTATGAGATTAAATTGTACAGTGGGAGAAAACAAGTGGTTAGAGACATTAACTTACTATACAATACCTATACTATAATAATCACTTTAGATAAATGCAAAAAAGTGCTTTGTACCACTTTTTTAACAACATTAATGTAGAATATAATAAATTTTTCATCAACAGATCTATTCTAGTAGAAAAAGATATTGAGTTACAGACGCTGGTCTTCAATTGAACTCCCTTATACCGGGCCTTCAATTGAATTTAAGATTTAACTATCAGTCGTTGAATTTTTATTTTTTACCGTTAATCTGAATTATTGATTTAAATTACGTTGAAAAAAGAAAAAGGAAAAAAAAAAGAGGTGTCACACCAGCGCGCAACACCTGACGCGAGATTTTCTGCAATATTTTCGCCTAATTGGATTTTCTTTCTCACGCCCCATAATATATTTTGGCGTTTATGATCCCATTAACATCCTTCGTGGGGTCACGTCGGTACATTTGTGGGTGGACAAAACCTTGGATCCTTCTGTTGGGGAAGACTTAAATGTTTCTCTATTCTTTAGTTGACCAAAGAAAAAAGTTTCTCTATTATTAGAGGTGTGATTGTGATATCATACGGATGAGAAATTATTGAGACTTTAAAGCATACTGTTCCTTCTGCATCCACACTACTTTTTTTGGACAAAATCTGCATCCACACTATACATCAACAAAACACCTACACTAGATAAAACAAAAAGCCAACAAGGTTTTTTTAAATATTATTTATAAATAAAAGACTTGTATCTTAAGGGCTCGTTTGGTACACAGGACTATCTTGGCATGGACTATGCTTAGGGACTGTCTTGGCTTGGCTTGGCTTGGTCTAAGTTGGATAACACTTATCCTGCGTTTGGTGTACGCTTGGACTAGGACTAGATATATTTTTTTTTCAAAACTATCTATGTATATGTATATATGTATAAATACATGTATTATGTATGTGTACATATGTATTTTATAATATATGTGACATGTATGTGTATATACATGTATATATGTATATTATAAATAATATAAACATATATATATATATATATATATATATATATATATATATATATATGTACACAGACATGTATATGCATGTATATATATTATAAAATACATATATATATATATATATTATATTATATTATAAAATACACATATATATATATATATATATATATATATATATATGTATTATACCCATGTATATATGTATATATAAAATATATATATATATATACATACATTATACATATAGAGTATATGTGTAAGTAAGTTTAATAATAATAATAATATATGTTATTAATTTTACAAAAATAATATATGCATTTTATACATTGGTGAGCATTGGGACTAGCTAATCCTCCCTTTCCACATGGGATTAGTAGTCCCCTCCAAAGGAGGTGTTTTTGGTGGGCCCGGTATTAGTAATCCCATCTAAGACTAGGATTAGATAAAACAAACATGGTACTAAATTTAGTCCAAGCCAGTCCAAGCTAATCCTGTGTACCAAACGAGCCTTAAGTGACTAATTATGTTTATCCTTACACTTGATGTAGTTTTATTCCCCTTACCGTAATATTGCTGGTATGAGAAAACAAATACGGGATTTTTTAAAGTGCAAAATATTTTCATATTCTCGTACTCATGCAAATTATTAGTTGGAAATAGAGAGAAACAAAAAGTCACAAATCGAATTGAAATTTGCTCGGAGATGGAGAAGGAACCCCCTCCAGGTACTCATGCCTTTAATTTTGTTGTTTTCTGTTTGCTTCTCTGGAAAATGAGATTTTTTGAGTGTTTCTCAAGCCCCCTTTTTCTTCTTTTGGTAGATACGAATTGATGAGCATGGTGAAGAAGCACTCAAGCTTATACTGGGGAAAACAGTAGTTGATGCAGTACGATGATCTCTTTTTGTTCTGTTTTAGAAGTTGAAGCTGTTGGCGCGTTCAGACTTGACTTTATTCGGTTTGCCCAAGGTGATAAAAATAAGCAAACAAAAGCCTGAAAAGAAAGTGGAAACCATATTGGGTCAAAAGGGTCATATGGACCCTAATACTGTCACCTTTGCATATAAAGCTTAGGTCTCCTCTCTTATACACACATTACAAGCGCAAAAAACCCTACCCTATATAGGCTTGCATAAGACGTGTAGAGTAAGACTTTTGCGCACATTACAAGCACAAAAAACCTTACCATATTGGATCAAAAGGGTCATATGAACCCTAATATATACCATCATCTATACATATAGATGAGTAAGACTTTTGCACACATTACAAGCACAAAAACCCTACCCTATATAGGCTTGCATAAGGAGTGTAGAGTAAGACTTTGCTCTTTGACAGTGATACCCTAACCCTAATATGTGAGAGAAGCGTGCTAATATATGTTGGTGACCTTCCTAGATAATTTGGGTAAGCCCCCATTCCTGCAATATTGCATGGTTTATGCACCGACGCTCATGGAACCGTGAAAAGATTATCCTCTCCAAGTGTTTTTTTATAAAATATATGTAACTATTTTTCATCCCTCCTTTTCAAGGCCGATTTTGATAATTTGCATATCGTTATATTAATAATCTTCAGAATTGGGCCTTCATTAGTCAACAATACTTGGAAAAGATCGGCCAGGAGCATCAATATCTTAATGTCCATGTTAAGCTTAATTAATGTACACGACAACTAATGATGCCAAAGATGCTTTGGTTAGAGCAATCTTAATCCGTCAAACTTAGGTTGTTTGTGCACTTGGATAATTATATCATATTATTTTAGCTTATGATATATGTAATACACACCTTATTTCCAATTAGTTTTTTAAGCCGAATCGTTGGTTACTGGATCGTGTTTGTTGAATTTTCTAATTAATTTAATCATGGTGTAAGAATATAGTTTATTCACGTATTACTTATTACGGCCACACATACTTTCACATTATGATACATGTGAGAAGACGTATCTCACATTATGATATGTGCTAGAAGACATTATAATAAAGTTGTTTAACCTGAAAAATTCAAAGCCTTAGAATAGATTTTGAGGATGTTTGAATTGCAACTAGAATAGTTCTTCAATATTTTAGCAAAAGATGTAAATGTTAATCCTTTAAAATAAAATCTCTCCATCGTTCGGAAAAAAAAATTGTATATGTCAAATTTCTAGTATGTTTTAAAATATATTGTCAATATCACTGAGGTAGTAATAAACTTCGTATTTTTTAAGCTTTATCAACCAGTCTTCTACGATATTATTTATTTATTTATTCTTATTGGAAATACATTAAGAAAGGGACATGTGCAAATTTTAAAGTTGTGTCTGATTATTTAATCAGATCATACTTGTTTGCGCTAAAATTAGACGGATAGTAAGTAGGCCAACTTAAAGATGAGGTGGATGTTGAAGGTGAGGACCCTCAGTATGTAAGAGCAATCGGTAGATAAATGGACATGCATACAGAAGACAAATGTGCGTGGTTCACCCGAATAATGGGCTACGTCCACGGAGAAGTATGTTCTCATTATGATAATGTTGTATACAATGCACATAGGGTTTGACCCAAGGAGAAGAGGAAGAATATCGAAGGCTGATGGCCGAAGGCAGATGGTCGAAGGTTGATGGTTGAAGGCTGATGGCGCCGAAGGCCGAAGGCTGATGGCCGAAGGCTGAGGATCTGACTGAAGGCCAATGATCCGTGGGCTTGTAAATGGGTTCATGGGTAAGCCCATGAGGCCCAAGTAGCCTGCCCAACTCTCTCCCTTCTTGAAGGGGAGATGTCTTCTTTTATAAAGAAGGGAGAGTCCCCTCCTCTTGTGTTTTGTCGATGTGGGACTCCCTTCCCTTTAGCTTGGGAGTGTTTGGGGAGTGCTTGGCCAGATATTGTACAAACAATACTTATTTATTATATGATTGAAAAAAATTAACATGTGTAGGTTCCAAAAGGGTTGGTCACAAAAGCAAGAGAAGGATTGAACAAGGGAAACATATGCATCGGAGAATATTTCCACATGATCCATGCATGTGTACATTGGATGGTACACCAATCAAGAGATGAACCGAAACATACAAAAATTACTTCACATGTTGTGTTCAAGGAATACTTAGCAATTCAAAAGGGACTTCATGATCTTTTTGAGGTCACGTGCACAAGAGCTGGTGTCTGGGGGTAATGGGCTCAGAGCAATCGCACCAACAACTAGCTATGGGACATGGAAATAAGTTGACCCGAAACATAAAAATAATTTCATGGCCACGTGAACAAAAGTTTGTCTTAAAATGTGATAAGGAAACAAAGGAAAGAGAAGCAGATGCTTTGGGCTAGAATTCATATATAGTGTGCTTTGGGCTAGAATTCATATATAGTGTTAAAAGCTTCATGCAAGAATTATGTAAAGAAAACATGGGCCTCATTTCAGTTGCCTTGCGGCATATATTTAATGGGAATAAGAAATTGCCCATCGAGAAGAATTTGTTCTTCTCAACTTTGCACTTATTTGATTTTGTTGGTACATAGGATGAAATTTGCTTATTATAAGGTTGATTTTGCTAAAATATGAATATTTGGGTTTGAATATGTTAGGTTCTTCTTTTTATTCTTCTTCATAATGAGGTATATATAATAGTTTATATGAGTGCTTTACAAGGAATTAGATATAGTAAAGGATTAGGAAAGTATCTCCTAATTATACAATGATTTGACAACTATATAAAAATAGGAAAATAAATCCCTTAATTAATCAAGGAAATAAATCTCCTTGATTAATTAGGAGACTCACTTCAACACTTCTCCTCAAGTTGGTGCATATACGTCAAAAATGCCCAACTTGATAAGTGAGTCATAAAATACTCAGCCACAAACAGCTTTGGTTAAGATATCTGCCGATTGATCTTCTGATTTTATGAATGGTAGGCGGATGATCTTCTTCTCAATTTTTTTCTTTGATAAAATGTCTATCTGTAATGGACCCAGCCCAATCAGCATATGTATATCCGAAAACTTCAAGATCTTCATGTTTTGAGAACATTAAAACCTTTCAAAGGGCTGACTTTAAGTATCTTAAGATTCGATCAACAACATTCATATGAGAAACACTGGGTGAATGCATAAACTGACTAACCACAATCACAGCATATGCACTATCTGGTCTTGTGTGTGCCAGGTATATCAACCTTCCAACAAGGCGTTTGATACTGTTCTTTATTGGTTGATTCTTGGTCCATGTCTTCACACAACTTGTGATTCATCTCAATGGGTGTGTCAGCCGGCACACTAAATGACTTCCTCAGCAGGTTATTGGTGTGGTACTAGAGTTGAAGCGAGCAAAATCTCATAAGACGGTTCAATTTCCTCCTCCTGATTGTGACAGCGTGGAGAAAACTGATCGTTTTCCTCTGGTGACCGGTCGCTGGATTTTGGCGACCGGTCGGTTTGAAACAGCTTTTCTGACTACCAGTCGTTTTCCACTGGTGACTGGTAGTTTTGAAGCAGATTCTCCGTGTTCCAAGAACTAAGGGGGGGGCGGGTCGCTTTCCACTGGCGACCGACCGTTTGATTTAGGAATTTGATTTGAGGAATTTGATGTATGAATTTGATGTAGGAATTGGATTTGAATATGAGAAAGTGGATTCAGTGGTTTTGGAAACGATATCCATGGTAGCGGAAGGATTTAAGAATAAGATAAAAAAGATGTGTTTAGGGTTTCGGGATAAGAGTATATGAGGATTCGGGTATGAAGATTTGAATCTGAAACTGGAAATACGAGGAATACGATATGAGGGATGTGATTTTGGGTTTGTGGTTCAAGAAAATTCGATACGATATGAGGAATACGATATGAGGAATGTGATTTTGGGTTTGTGGTTCAAGAAAATTATATACGATATGAGGAATACGATATGAGGAATGTGATTTTGGATACGAGGAATACGATATGAGGAATGTGATTTTGGGTACGAGGAATACGATATGAGGAATGTAAAGAACACAGAAACCCTGTGAACACGGCTAAGAACACAGAAACCTTGTGAATTCGGTTAAAGGACACAAACCCTGTGAACACGGCTAAAGGACATAGAAACCTGTGAACACAGCTAAGAACACAGAAACCCTGTGAACACGGCTTAAGAACATAAAAACTTATCTTCAATTCTCTTCTCCCCTTAAAGAGAAAGGTATGTCAGAGTCAAGAAAGAGGCAAAATCTCCATGATAATGAGAAACAGATCCTTTTTCACTCCCTCTCCCCCCCCTTGAAGAGAAGGAGAGGAGAAATTTTGATATGAGAATTTAGAGACAACCGAGGATCGATTGCTCTAATACCACGCTAAAATATGAATATTTGGGTTTGAATATGTGAGGTTCTTCTTTTTATTCTTCTCCATAATGAGATATATATAATAGTTTACATGAGTGCATTACAAGGAATTAGATATAATAAAGGATTAGGAAAGTATCTCCTAATTATACAATGATTTGACAACTATATAAAAATAGGAAAGTAAATCCCTTAATTAATCAAGGAAATAAATCTCCTTGATTAATTAGGAGACTCACTTCAACAGATTTGAAAGCTTACTTATATTAATAATCTTCAGACTTGCCCCAGGAGCATCAATATCTTAATGTGTAGTATACCCTGTCCACTTGGATAATTATATCATATTTTTTTAGCTTATGATATACGTAATACACACCATATTCCTAATTAGTTTTTTTAAGTCGAATCAATTAATTCAATCATGGTATAAGAATATAGTTTATCAATATCTTAATGTATAGTATACGGCATACCCTGTCCATGTTAAGCTTAATTAATGTACACTATAGACAACTAATGATGCCAAAGATGCGTTAGTTAGAGCAATCTTAATCCGTTGAACTTAGGTTGTTTGTGCACTTGGATTTAATTATATCAGTTAGTTTTTTATGAGTCGAATCATTGGTTACTAGATTGCGTTTGTTGGATTTTCTAATTAATTCAATCATGGTATAAGAATATAATTTATTCACGTGTTACGCGTTACGGCCACATATGCTTTCACATTATGATACATGTAAGAAGACGTATCTCACATTATGATATGTGCTAGAAGACATTATGATAAAGTTGTTTACCATGAAAAAGTCAAAGCCTTAGAATAGGCTTTGAGAATGTGTGCTCCGTCGTTTGAGAAAAAATAGTATATGTCAAATTACTAGTATGTTTTAAAATAGACTCTCAATATCACCGAGGGAGTAATCAAATTCGTATTTTTTTTAGCTTTATCAACCAGTCTTCTATAATTTTATTTATTTATTTATTCTTATTGGAAAGGGTATACTAGTGATTTGCCCCCTGAACTTGTACCTAACTTTTGATTGACCATCTATCCTTTTTTTAAGAAAATTAAGGATATGAACATATTTTTTCACCAATTTCCCCCCCTACCATCTAAATTCTCAACATTTCATCCAATTTTCAGTTAAATCATTAAAATTTTTTTTTTTTTGGAAAAAATTGAAGAAAAAGATTAAACCTAATGACTACCCCTTCCATCTCCTCCCATTCTCCTATGACCACCATCCTTTACTCCTAGACCAATCCTCCACCCCCGCAGACCCTTTCCCCCCTCCCCCTTTTGTATTTTCATCGCCCAAACCCAACCCACCCCCCCTCTCCTCCTTGTTTTTCTTCTCCTCCCATTCCCCCATGACCGCCACCCTCCACTCCCTAACCAATCCCCCACCCCACAGACCCTTGCCCTCACCTCCTCCCTTCTGTTTTTTTACCCCCTCCCTCTTGGGCTTTCTTCGTCTACATCTGCACAAAGAGAGAGAGAGAGAGAGAGAGTATTATTTGAAATTTCTGGTTTTTACTTTATTTTTCATTTTTTATTTATTTTTAATGTACACAATGACCATTTTTCACTCATATTTAATGGCAAATTGGATGAAATGTTGCATATTTAGATAGCAGGGGGCAAATTGGCCAAAATAGAAGTTCATATATTTTCTATAATAAGAAAAAGGATAGGAGCTCAATCGAAAGTTAGGTACAAGTTCAGGGGGAAAATCACTAGTATACCCTATTGTGAATACATTATGAAATGGACATGTGCAAATTTTAAAGTTGTGTCTGATTATTTAATCAGATCTTATTTATTTATTATATGATTAAAAAAAATTAACATGTGTAGGTTCCAAAAGGGTTTGTCACAAAAGCAAGAGAAGGATTGAACAAGGGGAACATATGTATATCAAAGACAAGCCCACATGTTAGAGAAAAGTTTATATATTCCGGGTGCACTGCGTGGTTGGTGTATGTACCATCCAACACACATGAGTCATGTGAAATATTTTATTTTATATCCTCTGTGTATTGGAGAATATTTCCACATGACCCATATGTATTGGACGGTACACTAGTAATGTGGTGACCTGGAACATATACAAAATTTACTCCACATGTTGTGTTCAAGGAATTCAAAATGAACTTCATGGTCTTTTTGTGGTCACGTGCACAAGAGTTGGTGCCTGGGGGTAGAATGGTCCTCACAATCATCTGGTACATAAAGAGTTGAGAGCATTTCTGCTCACCACTTTAACATAAAGTGTATCTTCACCATCCTTTTCAAAGAGAAAAACTTCCCTGGCACGGAGATGCCAAGGTAAGTAATCCAACTAAATATCCTCGCCCAATGACCTCTCGACAGTTGTCACCCACTAATATTTTTTTACAAAAATTTAATTTGTTGCCTTCGCTCCTCCATCCTATGCAAATTTTGCAAGTCTACTTTAACACTTAACCAAAAAACAAATCTTTAGACCAACATTCAAGCCCTTCTCATCACGATTGCCGCTCCTCGCCACATTCGTCAGCGTCGGCCTCAAATTCGACACTGCCATCCTCCATCATTTTTATCCCCTTCCCCTCCTCCATCATTGGTGTTATCTATCTCTTCTCATCTCTATCTCATTTCTCCCTCTTGTTCTCTCTCTTCACGCCAACAACAGTGGAAGTGGCAACGGGCTTGCCCAACTCCAAATTTGAGGTGATTGACATCAAATTTCGAGTTCAATCTCTCCCTCTCTTTCTATCTCTTCTTCGCAGCCTCCGATGTGGCTGATGCAAAGTGGGAGACAGGATGACGAAACGAGGGTGCATACCAACTCAAAATCAAGCCCAAAGGCTGCTCAATGCACTCTTAAATTTTATTTATTTATTTTTATAATCATTTTCATCATGTAGTTCATAGTTTTTAATGGTTTTTTTTTAAGGATTTTGAGTATTTAGAGTAGCAAAGCTTAGAAGGACACCTATGTTAACACTCCCGCTCGGCCCGGTTGATTAATTGTCCATTTTGCAGCTAAGTTAAGTATAGCAATTATAAGGCATATGTGGATTACGTCAGTTATTCACAGCACATTGAGCCCACCCCTTACACCTAAGTTTGAATTCCTCTACCTCTAGCAATTATAAGTACCAAAATTGTAGCTTGATTAGTCAATCATAGGGAAATAGAGAGTAGAGACAGCACATCCATCAATTTTTTTCCTTCAAGAGAAGTGATAGTTAAACAAGGAATCTTATTGTATGCGATCTACTTAATTAGTGCACACTGTTTTTTATTATTCTTTTTTGTCAAATGATGCCAAAGATGTGTTAGTTACGTTGGAATCTTAGTACTCATAGCCTAGGATATATAAAGTCTGCGACTTATGGAGCCCTACGTAATAGGTTGCGCTATCTGTGACTTATGGAACCCTACGTAATTAGGGTGTTTAAATTCGTGCACTTGGCTAATCATATTATATTTTTCCTTAGCTTATGACGTGGTTAATTTCACGTCACCTGTAAACGTTTCAAGTTGTTGGTTTGCAAGTTAGATAACTACCAAACTTTTAAAAAGTCTCGGCATTTGGCTATAAATATGTGGGAGTCTTCTAGCAGAATTGGTAGCAAGAGGGAGAGAAGTATTATTTGAGAACACAAAAATGAAGGTAGAGCAAGTCCTACACATGAATGGAGGAGTTGGGAAAACAAGCTATGCAAACAATTCCCTACTTCAAGTTACTCTCTCTCTCTCTCTCTCTCTCTCTCTCTCTCTCTACATAGAGCTTCCATTGAGGGATCCCTCAAATAAGGATACTCAATAGAAGGGGACTGGAGTCTCTCAATTCCAAATCGTTCCCGTGGTCTTTCAACTTCAGTTTCGTTAGGACAAATGGCCTTGCCGTCAATTTTGTTAACTTTTCTGTTAAATGCAAGGGCAAAATGGTATTTTTGTATTAAATTTATTAAAATATGAATAAAAAATTAAAATTAAACTCTCTCTCTCTCTCCCCCCTCAATCTTGATTTCTACTCCCCCAAACTTTATTATTATTTTTTGTTGGTTTTTTATTTGATTTTCTTTTATTGTTATTTTAAAGGAATGATTTTTTATTCATTTTTTTGGTTTTAATATAAAAATACAATTTTGCCCCTACATTTAATAGAAAAAGTTAACAAAATTGACAGCATGACCATTTGTCCTAACGAAAGTGAAGTTAAAGGACCACGAGAACGATTTTGGAAATTGAGGGACTCAAAGGCAAATTGGGTCTAAGTTTAGAGACTAATAAAACGATCACTACTACAGAAATTGAAATAGACGGGAATCCATCGTCGTGTAGCATGTTTTAAAACCGACGTGAAATCAACCGCCATCTTTTAATACATAAAATAACGACGGAAAATAACCGATGTTGTTAACATATTACACTTAAAAAAAAACACTAAAACCGACGTCTAATTCATACATAAATAGCTTAAAAAGACAACTTAGACTATATTAGACAACGGTTTTAGTAAAACACAGACGTTTAAGTAATGTTAAATGTCGAGAACAACTACAAACCCGACGTAAAAATGATTATCAACGTCTTTAATAGAAATAAAACCGACATGTAAAACGTAGAAACCATCGTGGTTAATATATACTACGTTCACTAAATAAAAAAACTGACGTCTAAAACATATACAATGGTCAATTAGACGTCACTTTTGTCAAAAAAGTGATGTTTGAAACCTTTAACATGACACATATTTATTTGGACGGACATAACAAACAAATAATCACGACCCTTTAGGTCACCACAGACGTTGAAAATGATTTTGACGGCTTGAACAGAGAAATAAACGACGTGGATTTAATATTGCACGTCGGTTAATTAAAATATAGGGTCAAGTACAGTAAACCCCCCAACCTATAGGACCATTTTCAAGTACACCCCAATCTATCGACAAATTACAATTACATACACAACGTCACGAAAAATTACAAGAGAGCCCCCTCCGTTAGCAAACCGTTAGTGAGTTTGTTAAATGCTGACGTGTCAAAAGTGGGACCCTTTTTTTAATGATGTGGACTTCCATGTGGACCAAAAATTAATAAAAAATTATTTTACTATTTAAATAAAAGAAAAAAACCATAAAATAAAATAAAACTAAAAAACCACAACCAAAAAAAAAAAAAAAAAACCCTCATCTTCTCCGCAGCCCCACCCTCTTCCCCAGAGAAAAAACAAGCTCCCTGCCAACCCAACCTCCAACCCACCCTCCGCCGTCACCACAACCCCCTCTCCCCGACGCACCCTCGTCATCAATGTTCCCTTTGGACATCATCAGATTGGCTTTCAGATCTTGAGGCACCTCCTCAAACCTTTTCACATCATCCACATAATGTATAACCAAGTTTTTCCAATGGGGGATGTCGCCGATGGCTATGGTGGTTATGGTTGGAGATGGTTCATCGCGCCGACGAATTTTATTTTTGCAGCAGCTCGCCCGAGCTCAAATGGAAACCTTTCTTCGCGGGTCGAATTTGGGGCTCGTCAGATATGATGCATCGCATGTGGGTCGAGTTTTGGGCTCGTCGGATCTAGTGGCGGCCAAAGAACTTCCTAACTAGATGGTGGCGTGAACGTGATAGTGATGGTGGAGCGGCTGGGTAGGAGGGGTGTCTTCCACCATCTCGATATCGATATCAATTTCTGCAAATAATAACCTGTTTAGAGGATTTGGTGATGGCTAGGTTGTGGTTTGGGGATGGGTTTGGTTTGTTTTTCATTGGCAATCCCATGTCAATAACCTGTTTGGGTTTGCAAAAAGTCTTCGTCTTTAATTGTTCTTATTGCTAATGGTGTTGTGGGTATGCAACGTTCACTCTTGAGATCAAGGAAAAGAGGTTTGATTTCACAAGCCATGGAATGCAAATGTGCTGCTCTGCTGTGAGGACAACTTAAGTGTTTTTTTCTTCAGTCCTTCACTTGTTGAAGTCCATTCGATTTCCAGATCTAATTATTCTCATCATCTTAGCCTTGTTTAGTTTTGTTGTTGTTACTGCCATGGGTGGGTGTTGAGTGAGGGTTCCGACGGCGGAGGGTGGGTTCTGGGTTTGTTTTTCTATTCCGTCATTATTCAATTTTTAATTCTTTTTTTTTAATAAGTATATAATTTTTCATTACTTTTTTGGGTGTTGAGAGAGAGAGAGATTTTTTTAAATAATTTAAACAGTAAAATAATTTTTTATTAATTTTTGGTCCACATGGAAGTCCACATCATTAAAAAAAGGGTCCCACTTTTGACACGTCAGCATTTAACAGACTCACTAACGGTTTGGCTAATGGAGGGGGCTCTCTTGTAATTTTTCGTGACGTTGTGTATGTAATTGTAATTTGTCGATAGATTGGGGTGTACTTGAAAATGGTCCTATAGGTTGGGGGGTTTACTGTACTTGACCCAATGTCATGTTTAATCCATTTACTATGGCCAAGGAGTCACATTGTGGGACGTGGTTAATTAATTACAACGTCGGTTTGTATAGGCTTTGACGTGGTTGGCATTTTAAAAGTCTCTTTTGTGAGCCACTTAGATGTGTGTAATCTCTGAGACGTCATTGCTTTTAGTCTAACCGTTGTTAAGAAGTAAGGAAACGCCTTGAATTATCGATTTGACATCGGTTATTGTAAAGTGAAGGTCGTGGTTAGGGCTTTACTATGTCCCAAGAATCCAATTATTCGACCTTTTTTTATATCTTACTACGTCGGTGATTTGTTTATTCCATGACGTGGCTAGTCTTTGTTAAGTCTCTTTTATAACCTTTTTTGACGTGTGTATTCTCCGAGACGTCAATTGTTTTATTATAACTGACGTGCAACATTGTTTTTACGACGGTAATCATCAATCGATGGTATCCTTAAATTCGTCGGTTTGAGCTCTCTTCCGTCGTGTTATTCTTTATTCTACGTCGTTGATTATTTTCTTTACCGTTGTTGTTGTTAATATTTATTAACCGTGTTTAAATTAATTTGAATTTACCGACGTGTTTTTTTTTTCAAATGGCTGTTTTTATTTCATTTTTGCGCTGGTATTCCACGTCGTTTTTGAAAACCCGACGTTGTTTATATTTTAGACGTTTCTTTTTGCGATTTTTGTAACTTGGCCGTGTTATTTTCAGCTTTAACCCATTATTTTTAATTTTTGATTTGTCGTGCCCAAAGCCTGCAGAATGAAAATGTGATCGGAATTAAAATGATATACAGGGCTATTAATTAATGTCATACAATTAACTGCATAACTAATGTCATACATTACAACAATCAATCAATCCATATATCTTCACATCCATCTTTAATATTCTCACTCCCAAACTCACCCACTAGGTCATCAAATGTGTCAACATTTGGTATCCCTCTAGTAAATGGCTCACACTCAATTCTAATATCACATAGCACATCATCACCAATAACATCATTATATTCTCTATTAGGCATTGATAACACTACCGACCAACCACGATGCATTGGGTCGTCAACATAAAATACTTATTTGACTTGAGAAGCCATAACAAATTGGTCATTCCTTATGTCCAATTTTACTCAGATCTACAAGGGTAAATCCAAGTTCGTCGACTACAAGGCCCGAAGTGTTATCTATCCAATCACACCTCAAGACTGGGATTCTAAACTTTTAGTAGTCAAGGTCCCAAATTTCTTGAATAACCCCATAAAAACCCATATTGGAGACAATAGGGTTTTTAGCTTTTGATCAATGCATAATTTTGTATCATTTTGTAACATTCTACCATATTGTTTGGTTATGTTTTTAGGTAAAACTTGTGCTTTTAATCCATTTTGTGTTTGTTATTCAGTTCATTGAAGCTCTGGGTACCAATTGAGGCATTTGAAGCAAAAACGTGCAAAAACTGGAGACTGAGTTAGAAATTCATTTCGGACTTATCTTCTTCATCTGAGCTTGGATTGGGCCAATTCTTGTGTGGTTGGATTAGAGACATTTTGAACTTCGAAATGGACATCTTAAATTCATCATTTGATTCAGCCAAGCCCAATTCGTTAGCCCAAGAAGTTGTTCATCATGCTGACAGGAAGATGAGCTCATTGCATGCTTAGTCATGCTGACATGATGATGAGCTATGGCTGCTGGTGGGATTTATTGGTGAAGTGCAGCAACCAATTCTGATTTTCTAATACAAGTGTTGTATGCATTAGCCATATTCAATTCAGATTTCTCATTTCCCTCTCCCTATAAATACCACTTCCATTCCAAACACTTTCATGAATCATATCCTGGGATTCACAATCCCTCTCTTCCAATTCCTAGCAGACCACTCATCCCAGCACAATCCCCTCTCAAACATTCATCAACCACAGCCTCCTACACATTTCCTAAACACAATCCATGCAATCCACACTATCTACACCCCTCTTCATCTCTTGCTGCAGCATACGTGGTGGAAGCTGTGAGAAGCTCTACAACAACATAATTCGTTCTTCACGGGTTTTTCTTACTCTCTCCATGTTTATTATGATTCAAATGCATTTTTCATTAATGGAGTGTAACTAATTACCATAGCTAGGGTTTCAATGTAACCTGACAAGACAATTTCATGTTTTCAAGTTAATGTTAACCTTTGTTGATTACTTCTAATTTTCTGGTCTCATTCACTTGTTCTTAGTTGAATCTTTATGCATGTCTAAATAACTGGCCACTATGAACACATGCATGTTGGTTACCTAGTTCAAGTTTACATAAACACCATATGACTCTTGAACCGATTAGTGAATGAGTGGGTAATGCATTTAGGACAAACACCATGTTTAAATGTTTACTTGGTTCCTTTGTGTTCTTCTTAAGCTTAATGGATTCAGATTCATAGCTTAGACTAAACACCATAGCTAAGTTGTGTTTCCTGAGTACTTGATTAAAACCAAACACCATATGGATAATCATACATAAGAAAGAACGAACTCCAGAAACTGTAATCAATTTAGGTGATTGTTAACTTGTTGCTTGAAATTGGATTGTCATGGTGAAGTTGAAACCCTAGTGCTTGTCTCCTTTGTCTCTAAATTTTCTAAACATCTACTTGCTGGTCACTTGCTATTTTGCATTTCCTTTTAGTAGTTTTCAGTCACTTGCTATTTGCTTTCCCTTTTTGTAGTTGTTACTCCAAACAAACTCAACACAATCTCATTTAAATTCTGTTTAGTCTTAGGATTATTTGTGAGTCTAAGTAGTAGTAATAAGTGTCTTTCATCCAAGTCTCTGTGGAACGACCTCGTACTTGCATTCCTATACTATAATTGGTTCGTGCACTTGCGAGAAATAGATAGAGTAAAATCTGTCCAACAGCTTTGGCACTAGCAACTTGCATAGTATGTGCAAGTAAATAAACTCCACTATTTTAGACAGTTTGCACATCATCTTGTGCCTTGTGTTAAATTTGACACCATTAATAAGATAGCTCCTATATGATGGCACTGCCATGCTTGGACCAGTTGCTAACCACCTCAAATTTTTTGATACACCATTATTGTCTTCCCCATTAAGTTCACTTTGGAGGAAAATACCACACCACCTTCGCTGCCACACCCTCTTTCAAGAACCCATCTTTGGTTTCCTTCCACCTTGAGATACCACAAGTAGGACAAATTAGTAGCTTCCTCATACTCCTTCCGATACAAAATGCAGTCATTGGGACATGCGTGGATTTTCTCATAACTCATCTCTAAAGCAGACAAAGTCTTTTTTGCCTCGTACATAGAGGAAGGTAGTGTATTTCCTTTTAGAAGCAATTCTCCTTGAAATATCAATAATTCTGTAAAACAAACATCATTCATCCCATGTTTTGCTTTCAAATTATATAACTTCACCAAAGCCGACAACTTCGTGTACTTATTGCAACCAAGGTACAAGGGTTCATCGCCATCCCCAATCACATAGGCAAACTCATAAGGATTAGATCCAATATTGGCAAAATCGTTATCATGCATCCCTAATTCTTCAGAAACATAACTGAAAGGCTCATCTTCTTCCACATTTTTACTAGCATTGGTAGTCCATTCCCAAGGTTCTCCGTGCCATGTCCAAATCTTATAGCTTTGGTCAATTCCATTAAAGTATAAGTGTTCCCTTATAATTCCAACCCCAAACAATCGAATATTCCCACATTTAACACATGGACAACGAATATGAGTTGTATTTCCAAGATTTTTTACAGCAAAATTCAAAAATCCTTCCACCCCTAACTCATATGCCTTCGATCTTCTATCCGCATGCATCCATGACTTATCCATCTCATACTCTATAAAATTATATAAATATATATATTAAAGTGGAAAGACCAGCAATGAAACACTACCTCATTCAAATAGCAGAGAACAAATTGAAAATAAAATATAAAACATGAACAAGATGACGGTTTTTACAACATAATCATTGTTGAATATAAATTCAGACGACGGCATCTATAGTTACCGTCGTCATTAAGATACCCAAACTCAGAAATTTGTACGGGGTTCTGGTAGCCTCAAGACAACGTTTAATGGAGAAACAGTAGTCTTTAGGCTACTAGTTGCGGCTTAAAACTCAGACGACGGGAGTAAATGAACAACCAACGTGTAATAAACATTTAGACGACAGTTTGATTCATCAACCGTCGTCGTGGTTTTAAAAAAAAACAACTTAAATATCCCGTCCCCATTCCTTTTCCAAGAACCCATGGCCAAACAAACATAAAAGAACCCAAACAGAGAGTAATTATTACAAGAATGCAAACACCAAAACGTAAAAGAATCATAATATAGCTACCAATTAAGAACCCATAGCTACCAACGAAAACATTTATGGATTTAAGAAGAGATTAGGGTTAAAGGGACTAGGGTTGTACTTACATGGATATTGAGAGAGAGCTGAGAGAATATAACAACTGCTTGAGAGAGAGCTTGGAGAATATACCCAATGCTTTGAGAGAGAGCTGAGAGAATATAACAAAAGCTTGAGAGAGAGCTGAGAGAATATACCCAATGCTTTGAGAGAGAGCGAAAACTTTAAGACAAATTTATGTTGAAGAGAGAGGATGAACTATTTTAGGGTTAAAGGGAAATTCTGAAAATTTTAGGTCGCGGTCAAAAATTTTAAAGTACCGCGTTTTTCAACGACGACGGTAAATCTTATATATGGACGTCTAATATGTACTTACGACGGCGGTTTCCACACAAGACCGACATTGTAAACATAACATACGTCGCCACTTAATAACCGATGTCGTAAACCCGATTCCATTAGTCTGGGTTTATGTAGTTGACCAAAAACAGCGGGAGAAAATCGGCGTCGTTTCAATAAACCCTAAACCCTAAATTTTACAATAATTTAAAAAAAATACACAAGTATGAGAAAAATGAACCGAAAATTGTTACGGACTCCTTACAACAATGCCTTCTATAATAGTAGGCTAAAATATGGATTTCATCATTTTGAATTTATGGGCACCAATGGATCACATAAACTTTAGGGTTATGTTATGTAAAGTATAAGGAGTACCGTGCTTTGTCTCTAAATTTGTTTGAATTTTGTTATCATTTGAACTTTGAAAACTAAAATTACATTTTTCAGGCCTTAACGGGCAAGATATTGTCTCAATGAGTGCATAGAATTTGTCGGTATATTTTTCGGATTTTGTTTTGAATATATTATTAATATTAGTAATTAAATACAATAAAAAAATATTTGTAAAATTATATTTTTTTAAAGCTTTAGGGGAGAGACAATATTTCAATGAGTGCTTGGTAGTTGTCAGTTTAATTTTTGGAATTAGTTTTGAATTTAATATGGAATTAAATAAAATATAAAAGTCATTTAAAATTAAATGCCAAATGACCTAGCCAACGTTGTATCCTTTTACAACGACGTTAAACATCACAAACTGACGTCATATATTTTTTAGACATCGAAACAAATAAAAAACAACGTCAATTGTTTGGAGAACCGACGTGGGTTATTGTATTACCACGTCATCTTATTTTAGATCACCGAAGTTGTTTATCTATACAACGTCAAATTTTTTATAATAACCGCCTTTGTATATTATTAAGATGTCGATATGGTTGTACTAACAGACGTAGTATATCGGTACAAAATTCATCTGTACAAGATGAATTAATTATAAACCGTCGTGTTTATGACTGTTACATGTCGTTTTTAAGAATTGCCGTCGATGTTATATTTCCAGTTACAGGAAGACGACCATTGTGTACACATATGAGACGTGTAAATTAGAATCAGACGTCGGTTTTTGGGAACCAAACAAAAATTTTAAAAAAAAATTAATTTTTTTTAATGGTTGTTCGATTGATTACGACAAAAATATTTATGTACATTTTAAATAAACTAAAATAAACCTAAACATTGTTCATAAATATTTATGTACATCAATTATCTTTCGGTAACAACTTGTTCATGAATTCTGCCCATTTATGCCTAACTTCGTCAATATGTTCTTGTGTATACTGAACTTGATCTTTTTTCTTTTCAAACTGCAAAATAAACCAAAAAACCGACGTGTTATAAAGATACAAACGACAATTTTAAAGAAAAATTTGACGTAGTAAAATAAAGAAAGTATATCGAAAATTTTGCCTTTTACCTTCTTCTGGAAATCTAGGTCTGGGTTATGAATTATATCTCTCATGAATCGCATCACGTAATAGCCACACTCTACACTTGTTGGTTGTTCAGGAGTGCCGCGTAGATTTTTCCAAATGGCATGCTTACGTGGTGAATTTTTGTTTATATGAATGTTAAACATTTTAATTGCCCTGTTACAAGAAAACAAAGGGTGTTAATGACAAAACGAAAAATTTAAATACAAATAGTAACCATCGTGGTAAATCAGTCAAAATGACGAAGTTTTAAAACAAATGACGTGGTATTTTGTTTCAAACGGCGCTAAAAAATTACCATCGCTGTGTAACATTATAACATTGGTAAGAGGAAAACGTCGTATAACAAAAAATTGAACAGAAAAAATTAAAACGTTCTTAAATAAAACCCAAACGACGTGGTAGTTAAATTAAAACGACGTTTTTAAGACAATACTGACGTAATAAATTATTTAAAACGTTGGTAATAACTTACCGTCATTGTATTGTCATTATAACATTGGTATTATAAAAAACCCTGTATTGTCATTATAACGTCGGTAATAACTTACTGTTGTTAGATCAGAAGAAATCAACTTACGTATTCACTATATTTTTCATGTCATCGTCAATGGAGCGTTTTGGCAGTGAATTCATGTAATAGGCAGTCTCCGTTGCTGGTCTCACAATTACCATCACCCAATGACCCCTACACATAATGATCCATATAGGTTAAATAGTACTACAAAGAAAAATATTACAAGCTTAGCCAAATACTTTAAATAGTTAAGGGTACTAACCCTGGATTATAAGGGACCAAGAAAAATTGATTCCCATATGCTGTTTTCAGGCGGCTTGACAGGTTTTTTATTCGGTCTAATATAGATCCAGATTGAGAGTTGACTAGCCTAGTGTAACATCCCGACCCAAAAATATTAATAATTTTGAATTAAATTAAATTTAAATGTGAATTTACAATTTTACCCCCGAGAGTAGGGGCAAAGTGGTCATTTTTAATTCGGGAGGATTTCGGGGCTGTGGCTGGTACCTTTACGTAGGTTGTACTGAGACGAATCCGTAGACATGTGGTAGGCTTGAATCGGAGTTGTAACAAGAAAGTTACGAGCAAAACATTACCGGTGGCACAATCGTAAATAAGTTGAAGTTTAAATTTTATTAAAAAGTCAGAAAAGCCCCTCATTTCTCTCTCTCTCCCTGCGCGCAGAAACAGCCCCCTCCCCTTTACTGTTCATCCGAACAGTGTTTCCTCCGCCATCTCCTCCACCGGCCACCAAATTTCATGATATTGGTACCAAAATGTCAAGCTCACTTCCCTCTTTCTATCCTGACCAATCTCAGCCGCTGAAATCACAGGAGCTGGCCGGAAAACGAGAAAATCTGACTGGATTTTGACCCAGTTTTAATAGATTTTTCACCGGCGGTTTCTCCCTCCTCCGACCACCAAATTGGTCGATTAAGGTATGCTTTTCCACCTATTTTTCATGCTCTAGCTGATGGTTGGGTAGGAATTGAGAAATTTCTATGTTTTGATAGTTCATTAAGCGATTGAAAATCTGCCGATTTTCAGCCTCCAATCCGGCCACTTCCGGCCATTTTTCGGGGTATGTCCAAGAACAAATGTGACTCCAAATTAGGGGTATTACTTAGGGTAGGAGTCTTGAGCTGTGATTTTGAGTTTTCCCAGCGAGTGGTGATCGCTTTGGACACCCATGCGCTGCCAGCTCATGTGGCGGTGCGTGGGCACTGTAGCAGAGGGGCATTATGTCCCAATGCGATCTCCTGGTTGTCACAAGCGTGTAGGAATTTGCGGATCTCAATTCGTATAACGTTTGAACCCCAAACGGATTTTACATATTGTGTGATTTCCTGGTTCGATTTGTTAGAACTGTTGGATCGTTTCAAATTTAATATATGTTGATATAGGCATTCCTAGGATCCTATAGGATTCCGCAGATCGTGAATCGGAGCCCGGATGTTCAGATTCAATGACTTAAGGTTTACTGTTTTACAATAACTGTCCGATCGTGCGATCGTGAGCGATCCGACCATCAGATATGAACCAAATTTGTAGGACATATTTCCCAGACCTTGTGGAATCCATAGGAAATTTCGAATCGTAAAATGGAGGTCGTGGGTCCCGCGAGCCCGATTGACCAAGTTTGGGTAGTTTGACCCTCGGTGGACCGTGAGTCTCCCGAGGTAGTTCCACTATTCGAGGAGTACTAGAACAACCCTTTTGGACTAGTCTTGACCGTCATTTGATTTATGTTGATTAGGTGGGTTTATGAGTTTATTTTTATGGTTTTGTGATGGAAATCTTACGCTTTTGAATTTGATAGTTTATTAAATTTCTTTTTATTTCTTTTTATATGTGGGTTTGACATATTCGAGTGTCTTGAGTATATATATAATATTTGAGAAAGTATTATCTTTGTTGATTATGTGTGGGGTACTTGCAATGTTAGTTGAGTGCTATTAGCACTACCTTAGGTACCTCTCCGGTTATGGGTTTTATGCTTGAGAGTTTATTTGTCTATTATGAATAGGTATTGGTTCGGTAACCTACGCCTTGGATAGGGTATGGTTGACCTTTAAACTTGTCTAGGCCCTTCGGAGTTCGCCTAGGCCCTTCGGAGTTAGTCCAGGCCCTTCGGAGTTAGACCAGGCCCTTCGGAGTTCATCCAGGCCCTTCGGAGTTAGTCCAGGCCCTTCGGAGTTCGTCCAGGCCTGTGATGTCTTCCTAATACTAGGCCTTGGGAAGGAATTGATAATGTTTCAATGTGTTTTTGTCAGATTTTGCAATTGTGATAGATCTGAAATCTATAGTTGGTTATGTTGTAAATAATTGTCTATTATCAAAGTTGTGACCGTTGACGAGAGAACTACGTGTGGCTTGATCCCTCGGCGAGGGTACGTAGGCAGCCTAGGGTAAGGCCTAGGTGCAACCAAGGGTTAAACTTTACTTTTTTTTTTCTTTTCTTTTTTTTTTTTTTTTTTTTTTTTTTTGTGTTTTGAGTGTGGTGCGGACCTTGTCATTGGTCCTGAGATTTAGGTGAGAACGAGATGTGTTCATGTTAAGAGGTTAAAGCCTCATATGTTGAAATTGAGATAGTTAGATGTAGTAAACTTTGCATTCGGCTGTCATATTTATGTTTAAGTTATTAATTGCCTCATGTAAAGTACTATTTGGTTCAAGAGCTTGTTGGTACTTTGGTTTCGGAATATGTGAAGGCCGGAGGCCAATTAGATGATTTGCATGAGATTATATTGTGCATGCTGCCGGTTGATATTGTTAAATGTGTTTTATGCAGGTTGAAATTTTTGGGGAATGTTCAATTTACAGGGGAGACTCTGCTGAAATTTCGACAGAAAGTCTCGGACCCTTATTTCTTTTTGGGCAAAGGAGGCTATAGTTTTAGTGAGTTGGGTCGACATCAGTGTGATGTCGGCAATTCCATAGGATTCGTCCCGAGTTCGAGAAATTTCGGGGTGGGTCCTGTCACCTAGGGTCCACGAGGCCAATAAGGTTTACCATATTTGCCATTTTTAAGTAGTCAAATAGGTACCTAAATATATGAAAGTCAATTAAATGAGATTTTAATTTAAAATAAAGGGAAATGTAAAACAAAATGGGATTTCTAGAATTACCTCATGTATACTGATATAACTGTGGTTCCAATCTCAACCATGGAACCAAACTGCAAAATATCTTCAGTGAAGAGGAAGGTATCATGCTCAAAGCCAAACACTTCCATGGGCATATGAATTGTCATAGCCTCGTTAGTAGGCAACAACTTGGTCTGGACATGTTGGCATAAGGCTAACAGAGGAGGTGTCATGTCCAGCTTTGAGACATCCTGTTAAAAGAAATAAATAAAGAAATAAAAGTTAGTTTGTGTGTGAACTAAAATAAACGACTCTAACTAAACCCAAAAAACAGACGTGGTATATAATATAAACGACGGTTTCTAGTAAATACTGACGGAGGAAAGGTTATAGACGTCGGTAAATACATAACTGTCGTTGTGTAAACTTTATATCTTCGCTACACTAAAGAAAGGTCGTCTAATTAAAATGCAGTTAATGCTATCATGAAATAGACGACGGTTTATAAAAGAATTAGACGACGGCAAAAAACACAGTCGTTAATTTTAATGTCCAATAATTTGCAAAACAAGTAAAAGTGTCGTGGTATTTAACTCAACACGACGGTTCTTGGAAGAAACAGACGTATTATTGTTTTCCAACGTCGGTAAATATATACTGTTGTTGTTTGAAGTGTTAATGTCGGATATTTAAAAGAGCGACGTCTATTTAAAATTTAAAAGGCAGAAAACGAAAATATAAGAGATTTTACCATGTCCTTGTAATACCCCGAAAAATTTAAGGTGGATTTTCATATTTTAGTGAAAAATAATATAATGGTGGAGAAGATTATGGGTGTTTTATCAAAAGATTTTGGATTGAGATTATTAAATTAAGTATGTTTAATTTGAAGTTGGACAAACATGACCAAAAAATACCCCTATGTGTGAAAGATTACCAAAATACCCTTGTAGATAATAACCACAAAAAAAAAAAGAAAAAAAAAGAAGAAGCAACGTGGAAGCCAAACATTCATCCTTTCCTTCATTCTTCCCCCGTTCCCTCTTTCATTCTCTTCAAAATCTGATTTTGATCTCAATTTGGATGAGTTGTAGACCTAGAATGGATGAGTCACCTAGTCTAGGCTAAGGAAAACAATTGCATAAACTAAGATAAGTTTTGGGAGGAAAGAAATGGAATTTGGGTGAGGAAGAAAGGAGAAAATAGGAGGAAGAGAAGAAAAGAGTTTCTAAGGTGAGTCAATTTCGCGCCGGCAAGTGACGGCGCGTGGCTGCTGTTCCGGCAGCCTCCGACGCCATATTTTTAGTCCATCCGACTCGATTTTTCGATCCGAGTCTGATGGTATACGTTTTAAGTCAATCCGAGGTGGTGCAAAGTATCGGTTGTCGTGGGGCCCATGGGACCCAAATAGTAACTTTTGGTTAACAGGTGTCGTTGGCCTTGTTTCAGTGTTGACAGGGCATAGGACAAAGTTTTAGATTATTTTTGGACGAGATTTGGCCGCTTTGGACCTTGGGTTGGTCCTAGGGGCATTTTCGTCATTTTCGCGCATAATCTTTGAAATGCGTAAGGTTGAGGTTGGTCTTAGGTGAAATAGTGTGAAGATTGCTCAATAATAATTTGGATTTGAATTTGTTCAGGAATTGGATCAAAAGTGTAGATTCGACAAGTCCGAGAACTTCCGAAGGGTAAAATTTGGTACTTTAACTAGCTGGACTTGAGGTAGGGTTTCCTGATTTCCCGATGATTGGGCTGTATCACTTTTAATCTTGGTGCTTATATATAGTATTATAATTATGAATATTATTGTTGCTTGCTCGATGAATATTATTTGATGTTATGTGGACATTATTATTGATGTTTTTCCGTGAATATTATTTGATGTTATGTAAATACTATTATTGATGTTTTTCCATGGATATTATTTGATGTTTTGTGAATATTATTATTCATGTGATTAAGCCTGATATATTATTGTTATTATCTATGGCTTTATTCAGCAGAAATAAATGATGTTTGTGTTGCACTACATATGCATCAGAAATACAGTGGTGTTTGGAGTGTGTGTGTGTGTGTGTGTGTGTGTGTGTCGTTTAAGATATATCTAAGCGGTGGGAGAAGACTTTAGATATATCTGAATAAAATGTGGAATATATTTAGGTGACGGGAGCAGAGCTTGAATATATTGAGGTGATGGGAGCAGGGCCTCTAATGATAAGTGAAAGTTGAGAAATTCGTAAACAAAAGAAAATTGGGTTAAGGGACGGATGGGTGCTAGTTCATATTTTAGGGTATTCGAAGCCACAGTGGTAAAACGCATGGTATGGGACATGCAGGCTTGTTGCCCTAGGATATGAATTAGTGGGATTCGAAGGGAGTGAGTTCATGGCATCACCGCATATGCAAATTTATTTATCTGGTATGATTGCATAATTTGTATATCTTGTGTTGTTTGATGCATGACACTTTGATTAACTGTGATAGCTGACTTTGAGGGGTTTGAAGGTACTCTACTGGGCATTAGAATGCTCATACCCTAATAGATTGTGCAGGATTAAAGAAGAAGTTTGAGGAAGCGAGTTCAACTAAGCTGCTGGGCTTTTATTGTTGATTTGTGTAATTAATATTTGTAAGTAGTCAACCGTTTGTTAAAGATCTTAGTGTGTAGTTAACTACAAGCTACTGCGACTCTGATTTTGTAATGTTAAGTAAATTTGTATTTTTTTTTTGTGGCTCTATTTCTCATCATATCATGGTTGTAGGATTTTATTCTTATGACTATGGTATGACTCACACCCTGATTTGAGAATATTCCTTGTTTTCAAATCGGGTCGGGACAGTCCTCTTGCTGTTTTCCAGCAGTATCAGCATCAGGCTTTGGATCTTCTAATCCCAAAGCTAGGGGTCTGATACCAGTGGCCCCAGAGCAGCTTGCCTTATCAGACATTGGATTTTTTGGGCTTTGATCTTGAGGGGGTAAAGTAATTGGAGTAATTGGGGTTTTGAGCATGTTGGGATCAAAATTAGGAACTAGTTGACGGAAATGTGCCAACATAGCCTCCCTCTCTGCTCTGACTGCTTCCATTATAGTTTCCCTTGAGCTCGCCTCAATCCTTAAGGTCTCTTCTCTGACTGCCTCCCTCACACTTTCCTTCAATTTGTCACCAAATTTCACTCTCTGCTGTTTCGGCAAATTGAAGAACTGAGTTGGGAAAATGCCAACACCAACTCCTCTGACTCTCCCACCATGCTCGGGGGTTCCCAAAGCAAGAGTCAGGACATCATTGCTCCCGGAGACAGTCAGAGTGCCTTCGAAGACTTGTTTTTGCAAATCATCCTAAAAAAGAAAAAGAGAGATTGTTAGAAATTGAGCGGAGTGTTAAACAGATAAATAAACCGACGTAATATATCATTTACAACGACGGTTTTCTTAAATTACTAACATATTATTAATTTAACACGTCGGTATTTAAATACCGTCGTTGTTTACACTTTACAACGTTGGGAGAAAAAAAACTCGTTGTATATTCAAAATCAAACAGATTAAAACATAAATCAAAGACCGTCGTAGTATTTAAAGTAAGACGACGGACTATTGAACAAACAGACGTAGGACTTAATTTCATACGGCTGCATAAAAGTACCGTCGTTGTATATATATTATAACGTCTAGATGAGATAAAACCGTCGTAAATTTTAATGAAGATGTGAAAAAACTCGATTGAAATATGCATTCTTTTCCAGAAATTGCGCACCACAAATTTCAATGAAATAGATAGAGAGATGGAGAGTGTGTGCGTGAGTAAACTTAAAACAAAACAGCCATCTCTGGAATTTAAGCCGTCGTATTAATTCTATGTAGACGTCTGATTTATTCAAAACCCGATGTTTTATTCATTTTTAAACGGCGGTAAATAAAAACCGTCGTGGTGTTTATTTTATAACGTCAGTTATTTAAACGTGCGATGTCTATACCAAAATAAAACACTCTGTTTTTCAAATTTAGAACAGAGTTAGTGAGACTTACGATTATTTTTTACTTCTCTACAACCTTTGGATCAGGGATGTTTCCTGTTTTATCTTCTCTTGCCTTCTTCCATAGAAGAGCTCGATCGATTTCTTCACCGGGCATGGTTTCTTCCAATTGGTCCTCCAAACCAACATACCCTTTTCTATACCCTTTTCTAGACAACCTATGGTTGTACTCTAATTTCTCCCTCCTCTGTTTCTACTCAGTATGCACGGCCTCAAAATCTGGGGATAACCTTGAAGCTACAAAGGCATCCCATTGCGATTTCTCTATGAACTTATAATTCTGAGGGGGTTCTTTTAACTTCTCCTTGTCATGTGCGAATGGAAGGATATACTGCCTAGTTACGTTATACTTGAAATCCTTCCATTTTTTGGCGGCAGACGATATGACCATCTTCTTGCACCCATCCCCAATAACATAGGCCATTTGAACAGCTTCCCAAATCTGCTCCTTCACGTCCTTGGGCAATTGAGCCCATTTCTTGTCCACAAGAGGGACTTTGGTGCGTGCCAAAACACCAATATAAGATTGCATCTCAATAGCAGCCTTGCCATGTGGTCTGTCACTTTTATTGAACTCAACCACAGGCTTAATCTTCTAAATTTTCCTCTTAACAACACGGCTCATTGTGTTGATACCGCGGGTGGATTTTGGCTCCTCAACAAATGTGGCTGTGCTGGGGTCTTTATCGAAAGTAGAATAAAATCTCATCCTCTTCGAGGATTTGCGTTGAGCTGATTTGCCTTCATCCATTTCAGCCTTTGAAATTGATTTGGCTTCATCCCTTTGAGCCTTTGAAACTGATTTGGCTTCAATTAGTTGAGCCTTTGAAACTGATTTTGCCTCGGACACTTGAGCTTCCTTGTTTTGAGATTTCAAAGCCATTTTAATTAATCTGCAAGGAAAACAACATCGGTTATTAAAAAAGAATGACGTAATAATAAAGAAACGACGTCCGAAAAAATACAGCCGTGATATTTAATTTAGGACGACTGTTTTAAAACAACACCGTCGTCGTAAATACAATACCACGACGGTAACACGAAAACAACGACGTCCTATTAAACAGTCTCTCAAGCCATGTATGGAAATAAGACGACGGTTTTATCTCGTTCATGACGTAAATGTTTATACACCACGTCGGTTATTCAGCCTAAGAACCGACATGGTTTAAATTTTACAACGTCAAACACAAAATACAATTGTCGTCTTACTGAGATGGGATACAAGAAAAACGACAGTTCTTCTCCCACCAGACTACGGTTTTATCTTTTTTCTGACGTATTAATTGTCACACCATGACGGTTATTAACCACCGTCGTGCAATTTGCATTAGGTTGAATTTAACGACCGTCGTGGTGTGTCGATTCTATCGTCGCAAACAAGATAAAACGGTCGTCTTTTGACGTCGTGAGAGTGATGGACTAATGAATTTAATCAAAACCAGTGAAAGATTTCCTCAATTTGACAGAATCTTGTTTCCAGACAACGACGGCTTTCAAATGAAATGTAAAAAAAGGGAAGAGATTGAGAAAAAAAACCTTTGGCGTGCAAAGAAAGTTACCTTTCAACATAAGAAAATGGTGATTTGGAGATGAAGATTCAGACGATGATGCCGCTTTTGGGAAATGAGAGGGAAACTGAGATATTTTATCGGTGAGAGAAAACCGTAGAACATTAGGTCAGGTGACGAAAAGTTTATATATTTTCCCAAAGTTCAATACAAAGACGTTTAGTATTTAGTTATAACGACGGTAAATAAGTCGAAACCGATGTGGTTATCACTACATCCAAACGACTTTTGGAATTCCGATGTGGTTATGATGGCGCTTGTTTATCTAAACTGACGTTGTCCTTCGAAATTCAACGACTGTTTATTTTAAGAAACGACGTGGTTACTTTGGGGTTCTGAAAACGACGTCGTTCTCGTTTTAATACACGATAAAAGTTTGTAATACACGACGTCATTCTCTTTGCAGAAGTGAAAAGGACAACGTTGATTAGTTAAATATGACGTCGCTATGTGTAATAGAACCGACGTGGATATTTATGATAATTTGTTTAAATATGATTTTTTCACGCATTTTTGAACTCTCAGTTTTCAACTAGGGTTCCAAATTCTTCATGCCCTTTGCTCTGTCTCATCAACTTCTAAAAAATTGTCTTTCTAAAAGCAAATGTTTTTAGTTGCGTTTTCTGTAGAATGATTCCTCATAAGACCAAGCATGGTGCAGCCGCAATTGCCCGTTTGTAGGCATACGAGGGTGTTCCACCTCCTTATGATAAGATAAAGAGGGTGGTCATTCCTGATGATTTTGATTATCTGAAATTATTGTTTGTTGGGCAAGCTTTCATCTGATCGATAGAGATTTGCCTTTTAAATATTGCTCATATTAAATATTGATATGTAGGAGCTTGAGAATAAGAGGAAGGAGAGGGCCCAGCTTGCATATGAGAGGAAGAAACAGTTGAACAAGCTGAGGGTGAAGGCAGAAAAGAAACCACGAAGAGATTTGCCTTTTAAGACGAAAATGTTGTTGAGGATTGAGAATTAAATTTTGTTTTGTGTTAAGAAAGATATTACCAAAATAAAAGAAAATTTAATTAATTTTAAAAAGCAACAAAAATAAGACGGCGGTTTACAGAGAAGGTAGATGTATAAATAGAAAAAATATGACGGTAATTTGAACGTAGGACGTGGTGAATAAATACGACAATAGTGTTGTAGGTACCGTCGTAGTACACTCCAAAATAATAAGTTGATAAATTAATCTCTCACGTCATGGTATATTGTTTAACACGTCATTTTTTGGTAATATACCGACGTGGATTCCATTAAAGAATAACCGACGTGGTTTTGTACAATTAGACGGTAGTATGTGTATAAGGACCGCCGTGGGTTTTAAAGATTTATTGTATAAATTTGACGCTTTCTTTCAGTTTCAATTTTTATTTTGGGTTCCAAGTTCTTCTGATCTCTCTGGAGGCTCGTCTTCCTCTCTCACATATACACATACATCATCACTCTCTCTCACATCTCAAAGACAATAATTTGGATGTTAATGATGTATGCGTTTTGGTGTATCTCAAAGACACAAAAACACACACATCATTAACTTTCAAAACATTGTCTTTCTCAAAGTTTGCCCGTTCTGGTTTCTTTTTGGATTTTGTGTATTTAAAATATTGTCTTTCTCACTTCGGTGGTTCGATTATGCTCAGGATCCAAAGATCTCAATGGTAAGATATCATACCTCTTGGGATCTCATTTTAATTTTTGTAGGCTACCAAAATTAAAAAATAATTAAATCTTAAAAAGAAATAAAAATTAAGACGGCAGTTTACAGAGAAGGCATCGTCGTAGTATACCGACGTGGATTCCATTATATTATACGACGAGGACAAAGAACATTTGGTCGTGTTTAGTTAGGAGTTAACACAGCAGTTTTTTTGGTGAACTGTCGTCTTTATTTTCTACGTCGATGGATTCATACCTGCTGTCGTTGTTTTTTGGTCAGATTTTAACTCTGAAGAAAACCTTTTTAATAAGACGACGCTTTTTTATTTGTGTGCGTCGTTTAAAAAAAATATTCAACAGTACCTCCATTTTTTAGTTGTTTACGGCACTTATCCACGACGGTTTTTTGTTACCGTCGTCTTTTTAAACACAACGATGGTTTTATGTTCTGCCATCGTCTTTTTCACTTTTTGTAGTAGTGGATTAACCCCAAATATCCACCACTTAACATGTTTCTTTTTAAAAATATTTTGATAGTTATAAGTTACAACCAAAATTATGCACCAAAAAAAATCTGGTGGAGTGGAGGAATTATGCAATATTCATGCTTCCTTCAACCTCGTTTATTTTTTTCTTCAGAGAGCAGTGATTTCAATGGTGAAGCCCATAGTTGGTGCAAGCATAGTGGAGCTGTGCTGCACTCTCTTCCCAGAGTGTTTGAAAGTAGCGGACTTGGGATGCTCTCCAGGGCCCAACACCCTTTTGGTGGTATCAGATATCATAGACAGCATCCACACAACTTACCAAAAACTCAACCGCCCACCTCCATCACTCCAATTTTTCTTGAATGATCTTCCTGAAAACGATTTCAACACGGTGTTCAGATGATTGCCAGGCTTCTATAATTATATATTATTATTAATCAAGCAAGCCAACCATCTAAGCCCATCATACCACCAATTTCTTATTTAATTGGTGTAAAGGTTTCATGCTTATAAAGCATGAGAAACCTTTTGGTTTCTCCAATGTGGGACAACATTTGCTTTCAAACTTCTAACAATACCCCACAATTGAAATGCAAATTTGTTTTAAAATAATGCATGCAGACTCAAAAACTGGAGAGAAGATTAGATAACCTTGTAACATTGTGAACAGACTAACCATCAGAATCACAAACAACAATGAATTATCAATTAGCTCGAGACTTGGCACTTGTCAATCTAGAAATTCCATGTCTGCTTCCTTATCGCATTTTCAGACAAATTTGGTTCACGTGGCCATGAAAAAGCTTGAGGCTGAGGATTCAAAGTACAAAAACAACCGAACCTTGATTTTGACTTGTAATCTCAAATAGCTAAATGACAGTTGCCTATTTTTGGGGGGTTCAGAAATGGCAGTGCATATGGGGGTTGAAGTTTGGTCAGTGTGCCCAAATTAGACTCCAGGAAATAAGTTAATTAGCACACCTTCGACTTGCATTGTGATTTAATCTACAGTTTCATGGGACATAATGAAAGTTTGCTGCAAAACCACGGCTGTGGCTCTGCTTTTCTTTTTTTGCTTTTTTTTTGGGGTCAAAAGTGGCTCTGCTTCTGACCATAAAAACTTAGTTGAAATCAACTTCTTATGCTGAAATGAACTTAGTTGGAATTGTGGCATTCAACTTGATTTGTTAACTACTGCAAGTGGAGAAAAACTTAGTTGAAATCAACTTCTTATGCTGCATTTAAATTACTCTAATGGGTGTGATTCTAATCAACAAAAAATATGTAATTAACAATCTCGAACATGAACTTCTTTTTCAAGGGTCTTAAATTTGAGTTTGGATACTTAATTGGGGTTTTGGGTTTTCTACGAATCAAATACTAAAACTAAAATAAAAAATTTCCGAAGAACTTTCACTTTTCACTTCCATTTTCCTTGCCTTCAGAGATAAAAACAATAATAAATCGAGATACAATTAAACAAGGAATCTTAATTGTATGCGATCTACTTAATTAGCGCACACACTGTGTTTTTTTTTTCTTTTTGTCAAATGATGCCAAAGATGTGTTACGTAGGAATATCTTCTAAATATAGGAATTTTTAAAAAAGTCGGGGGTAAAAAGGTGACAAGTTAGTTGTGTTCAGTAGGCATTTTGCTATAAATATGTGGGAGTAGTCTTCTAGCAGAATTGGTACCAAGAGGGAGAGAAGTATTATTTGAGAACACAAAAATGAAGGTAGAGCAAGTCCTACACATGAATGGAGGAGTTGGGAAGACAAGCTATGCAAACAATTCCCTATTTCAAGTTAGTCACCCCCTCTCTCTCTCTCTCTCTCTCTCTCTCTCTCTCTCTCTCTCTCGATGTATATATATACATATATATGGACTTAATATCCACCACTTAAAGAACATGGTTCTTTCTAAAATTATTTTGATAGAGAGGAGGAATTATGCAATATTCATGCTTCCTTCAACCTCGTTTATTTATTTTCTACAGAGAGCAATGATTTCAACGGTGAAGCCCATAGTTGGTGCAAGCATAGAGGAGCTGTGTTGCACTCTCTTCCCAGAGTGTTTGAAAGTAGCGGACTTGGGATGCTATCAGGACCCAACACACTTTTGGTAGTGTCAGATATCATAGACAGCATCCGCAAAACTTACCAAAAACTCAACCGCCCACCTCCATCACTCCAAGCCTTCTTGAATGATCTTCCTGGAAACGATTTCAACACGGTGTTCAGGTCATTGCCAGGCTTCTATAAGAAACTTGATGAAGAACATGAAAAGAAGTTTGGGTCATGTTTTATTGCAGGAATGCCTGGTTCTTTCTATGGCAGGCTCTTCCCCGACGATTCTCTGCACTTTGTTCACTCTTCTTATGCTCTCCACTGGATCTCTGAGGTTTAAATTTTTTCTTTCTTTTTTTCTTTCCCTCCTGTCTTTTTTCCATTTTTAATCAACTTGTGTCCTTATTATACTGTTTACTCTTAATCAATCCCTGGATCTCTGAGGTAAGAGAATAATATTTATTAAATCGTGACTGATAATTTATAATGCAACAACGTGTGTGTGTAGGTTCCAAAAGGCTTGGTGAGCACAGAAGGAGAGGGACTTAACAAGGGGAACATATATATAGCAAAGACAAGCCCTCCAGCTGTGTTTAAGCAATACTTGGAGCAATTCAAAAGGGACTTCACAGTCTTTCTGAGGTCACGTGCCGAAGAGCTCGTCCCTGGGGGCAGTATGGTCCTCACAACCATGGGCAGCATAAAGAGTGACGATCCCCTCTGCGTTTGGGAATTTGTAGGAATGAAACTCAATGACATGGTTTTAGAGGTAATTAAATATTAGATCATATATATTTCTAATAGATTTGGGACATAATAATTATTGCTTATTTGAAATGTACTTCAATGAATTTTCAGGGTTTGATTGAAGAGGAAAAATTGGACACATTCAATATGCCATACTATGCACCTACAACCAAGGAGATCGAAGAGGTGATCGAGGCTGAAGGATCTTTTATTTTGCAAAAGCTTGAAGTTTTCAAAAATGATTGGGACTCTTATGTCAAGCAAGCTAACAGTGGCCTTGATAAGAAGACAAGGGCTGCAATATTTGCCACTGACTTAAGGGCTGTGGGAGAGCCCATTCTGGCGAGCCAATTCAGAGAAGCACCCATGGACGATTTGTTTCGTAGGTTTGAAGCAGATGTTCTTGATCACATGGAAAGGGAAAACTGCCAGTTCATTAACCTGGTTATCTCGTTGACAAAGAAGCGTTGAGAGGAATATTCAAGAAATGGGGCTTATATTCCATATGCGTTGTTTATGTAACGACGTTTGTACCTTTCAGGTCTCTTGGACTTCAGTTTATTGTTAAGAATAAAGTTGTTGACATTTGGTCATCTTTGTGTTATTCATACTTCGATTTAAAACGCGTTAAAGAAAATGGAAGCGAAACTTCTTCGGAAAATTATCGATTTAGCTTCAGTTTTTGATTCGTAGAAAACCCAAAATCCTAACTATAGCTATCCAAACTCAAATTTAAGACCCTTGAAAAGAGTTCATGTTCAAGATTGTTAATTAGATGTTTTTTTTGTTGATTAGAATCACACAAAGAAGATTTAGAAACTCCAGTTCAAGTTTAAAAAAAAAAAAAATTTAAAGAAAAAAAGAAAAAAAAATTCCACCACACAATTGATGCTTGAACCCAAAACTCCAATCTAGTTATTGTATGCGAAATTGAATGTGAATTTTTATGGTTTAAGCTTGTTGGTCATTGATATTTTCATGTAATTGGATTTTTGTTTCTCATACCCCATAATATATTTTCGTGTTTATGATCCATTCACATCTTGGTGGGATCACGTAGTAGACATAACCCTCCACTCAGTTGGTATACAGCTTAACGTTTTTCTATGATTAAAGGTGTGATTGTGATAGGATTCGGATCCTCTATTATGATTTTGTCAGTAATGATCTGCTTAACTTTCGTTTTCCACATGCCATCTCATTAAAACTTAATTTAGGGGACTTAAACTGGACACATCATCTTTTTTTTATTTAAAAAAAATTCAATTTACTCCGAATTAAAAATGATTATAAAAAAAAAACCCTTAACTTGACTTTCTGATAACTTACATGAATTAAAAGTTACATGGACAAGAAATTATTGAGACTTTGGAGAAATAGACAACCCCATGTGCATCAACAATATACGTCAACACCTAAAAAGGAAAAGCCAAATAAGCGTTTGTTTTTTTTTCTTTTCTAAGGATAAATATTATAAAAAATTTGGTATAAGTCCAAAATCGAAAACAGAATTTGGATGCATTATCTTATATATACCTAGTAAGCAGGTACATTATCTTATATTTATTATATTTAGGTATATTATCTTATATTGACCTAATAATTAGGTATATTATCTTATATTTACCTAATAATTAGGTATATTATCTCATATCTACCTAGAATAAGGTAAATATTTGTTGGGAAGACATCATCACTAATACTCCTACTTCCATTGTTGTATATGAACTTGTTTTATTTGTTCTTATGCTTGAAACCTCACAAATCAACCTTATGGATAGGTGCAGTTTTATGTTGGTGCTTGCCTATGGGTCTTAATTTTCATTGTAAGATAAAATATGTGGGTCATTACTTTCATGACTTAAATTGTATTTTATCTATATATTAGGTAAATATTGCAATAGTTAATTGTTAAAGTATTTTACTTGACGAAACGTTTTTTTTTTGGTACAGATGTGTATGGCGGCAATAGAAGGATTCAAAATTTAAAATATGAAATTCATTTAGAAGGAAAGAATCGATACATTAATTTGGATTTTCAATTAATGTTCTTTTTTTATTTACCTCAAAGGGTAAAATTGACACAAGAAAAAATTAATAAAAGGCAATGGACCAAAATATACAGCAAAAAAGGTGTGGACTAAATCCAATGACGACTAGAGAGTTTGGACTTAGATCGAAGAACCCCTAAATATTATTCTTTCGTTATCGGCTTGGGTCCCCTCTCCCATATAGGCTTGCATACACTAAAACTTTTGATCTTGCCAAGATGCAACTACTTCTCTTTATTATGTATATCAAATAAGAGGGTTGGTGAGTTGAAAAATGGGATTAAGATTTTTTTTTTGAGTATAAGCGATAGTTTAAATTCACACACATAATTAAAGATGGGAGATGTCATGGGGGTTCAAACTTGAAACCTTTGGTCTGCAAGTCAATGCTATTTTCCAATGGACTAGACCTCAATGACAGGAGATTAAGATTTTATTAAAACTATGTATGTGTTGCAAAATAGGAAAATGAGGTTGTAGTATCACAACTCTAAATTTATTTGGGTGAGAGCCACGAACTTCTAAGCTATAATCAAGCTCAGCTAGTTGACAGTTATACCCTAAACCCTAATATGTGAGGTACAATGAATAATATAGATCTATGAAATCTGGCAGGGCCCTTCATCCCATTTAGCTGGGGCAACAACAATAGCTATCGGACATTTAAAGAAGTGGAGGGAGATCGAAGACAAAAGCAGATGACTATTGCACAATCTTAGCCACTCAGATTAAGGTTCGGTTGTTTTTGTACTTTGAATCCTCAGCCTCAAGCTTTTTCATGGCCACGTGAACCAAAGTTTGTCTTAAAAAGCGATAAGGAAACAGAGGAAAAACAAGCAGATACTTGTTGCACCTAGTGTCTGTGTGAATGAATTAATATGGCACACACTTCTGGTTAGCAACTAGGAAAAACAAGCATGCAGAGCCATGATCCCCTCTACATTATGGAATTGGTCGGATTGAAACTCAATGACATGGTTTTAGATGTAATGTTTAATATAGATTATTAGTTATTAGCTAGATAGATAATAGTAAGTAGCTAGTGACTAACATTAAACCATATTTATGGCTGTTATCTAGACTACATGTGTAACAACCCAATCCTTAATTAATATTTAACTAATATTTTAACAAGGAAAAAGACTAAACTATCCTCGTAATATTTTTATTAGGTTTTAAGTTGACGTTTTGACCAGGAAGGAATTTTGGAAATCCACCTGTACTGTTGCATAGAGCGCAACGAAACGAGTCCGTAGACACGTAGTGGACTCGAATCGGACTTGTAACGAAAGAATTACGAGCAAAATACACAAAAAGGGCAAAATTGTAAATTTTGAAAATCAGATTCTCTCTCTCTCCCTCACTTCCTCTTCTTCTTCGCGAGACTCCCCCCCCCCCCCCCCCCCCCCACCCTGTTTTTCTTTTGCTCCAGCAAACACTCCAAACCGCCACTAACACCCAGCCACTCACCACCTCCGGTCACCAGACCGGCCAAGGGAGCACCGCCGCCACCTCCGCAACGCAGCCCAGCCGTCAGCCGCCGCGAGTTTCACCAGAAAACTGCAGAAAAACGGGCTGGTTTTTGCTCAAACTTCTCACCGCTCGTTCTTCCTCCTCCGACCACCAAATCGGACGTTTTAGGTATGGTTTTTCGACTGATTTTCAGAGATTTTGAAGTTATATAGGTTAATTGTTGAGTTGAATTTCTGCCGGAATTGCGTCGCCGTTTTCAGCTACTTCTGGCCACTTTTTGGCCATAGTCCAAGAACAAAAGTGGTTCCAAATAGGGTGTATTACCTAGGCTAGGAGTTTGGACCGGCGATTTGGAGATTTTCCGGCCACCGGAATTTACTGTGCACACCCACGCGCTGCCGGAGTGTGGGCGGCGCGTGGGCCAGGTAACAGGAGCCACTCTTGATCCTAGAATAATCCTCATGTCCTCACGAGCGCGTAGGATTTCGCGGATCTCAATTCGGATAACGTTTGAACCCCGAACGAATCTCGCATAGTGTGCAATTTCTGGGTTCAATACGTTTGGACCATTGGATCATAGCCAAACTGGAGTATGTTGATCTAGGTATTTTAAGGATCGTGTAGGATTCGACGGATTGTAAATCTGAGTCCCGGTTGCTTCGAAAAAGCGAACCCTAGGGCTAGGTTTACGGAAAATTGTTCGTCAGTCCGATCGTGCGATCGTGAGCAGTCCGACCGTCCGATCGAGACCAAACTTTCAGGACATGTGTCCTAGGCTTGTTGGAACCTCTAGTAACGTTCAGATCAGAATTCAGAGGTCGTGGACCCCACGGGGTCCCGAGTTGACTTTTTGGGACTTTATCGCTTTTAAGTCCCTAGGTACTTTTAAATGGTGCCCGCTGAGAGAAAAGCCAATGTGGGCATAGGAATGACCTTAAAGTGATGCACGCAATTTTAGGAGCCGGGGGTCAGGGTTTTTAATTTAATACTATATTACTGAGCAGAGTTTTAATAAAATATTATGTTGACTATACAGGCACCCGGGCACCAGGTGACCCGCAGGAAGGACCTTCGAAAGGTCCAGCTAGCTCAGATCAGCAGTGAGTGGACCTTTTTGTTTTCATAAATGAATTTATGCAATTTAATCTTATTACTTGATCTTGAATAAGTTATTCATTGCCCAGAGTTTTAATAGCTTGATTTATTGTTGTTTTTATATGTTAGTTTTATATGCTGCCAAGTGGAGAGTGCCTAGAAATTTTGGCATAGCAGAATTTTTAGATAATTAACAGATAAATTGGCAGCAGAGTTCAAGGGCAGATAAGAATTCATTTAAATCCTTATTTACTTTTCAGAACTTTATATTTTCTTAAAAGCCACCCTAGGTACCCAAGCATATAAAAAGATTGCCTTTAGTTACATGTTGCCTTCGGTATAAAATGGTTGCCTTCCATTATATTGATGTCGACGGACATCCAGTTGCCTTCGGGTAGGTTAGCATGCTAGACACCGCCCCACGAGTTCTGGGGACGCCCAAACCGTGGGTGTGAGGAACGCGGCTCAGATGGACCAAGTGTCCCCTGAATCCCGCGAGGATTGCGGCTCGGGTGACTTTGTGTTTCCTGAGATCTGCTAGGACGTGTTACTCCGGTGGCACGAGGATGGAATTGACGGAAACTAAAGGAATTGACGGAATAATAAATGGATACACCTAGGTGGTAGATAAAAGTTGATTTCAATGATTTAATGTTTGATCAAGTATGTGATTGATTATATATATATATATATATATATATATATATATGAATACGGTGATTCCAGTACGCGTATTTATATAAGAAATGATTTAGTTTTTATAACTGATTTTACAGTGGGGGTTAGTATGTTTTTATACTATGTTTCTAAAGCTTTGTTTTTGGTCCACTCACTCTTTTCGTGTTTTGCGCCCCCCAGGCAGTAAGCGTGCATAGTGAGCCACCACCGGGCCGAGTCCATCTTCCGCCACACCCCTTGACGATGTAGGGTCTTGTATAATTATTCTCTACTTGTAGTCTTCTGTATAGAGCTCTGATATTGCCCTGGAAGTATATTTAACTGTTGGAATGTATTTATTTGCATACTGGCAGTTGGTGTACCTATTTTTATGTTTTTCTGACAGGTGTAACTTTGGGTTTGGCCTACTTACAAGGAAGACTCTGCTGAATTTTCGGCAGAAGTCAAACTCCGGTTTTAGCAACACTTTTGAGTAGAAGGGCAATAAGGTCAATTGTGTCTGGCACCTGCCAGGTGTAGGACACGCACAGGGTCCGGCTCGGATTCCAAAGTGGAATTTGGGTCGGGTCCTGTCAACATGTCAGTAGCTTTTAATTGCTAACTAGTTAATAAGCTAATACGACAATCACTTGAATTCACTTCCCATTATCCGAACAGTTCATTTTCTTAAATCATTACGGGAAGATCATCGTTAGAAAAAAACAATCCACTCAAATAGAAAAGTATTCAAGTATATCTAACTGAGACAACAACAACAAAAAAGACACAGTAGTTTGGGTAAACCATAGAATGGTAACAACAATAACCAAATGGCTACATGATTTTCGATTTGGGTGAATTTTTATAAAGATGATCTTTGAGTATGGAATTCAAACATGAATAGTTTGAATTATGACATTAAATTGTATAGTGGGAGAAAACAAGTGGTTAGAGACATTAACTTACTATACTATACCTATAGTATAATAATCACTTCAGATAAATGCGAAAAAGTGCTTTGTACCACTTTTTTAACAACATTAATGTAGAATATAATAAATTTTTCATCAATGAGTCTAGTCTAGTAGAAAAAGATATTGAGTTACAGACACTAATCTCATATTCGAACTCCCTTATGCCGGGCCTCCAATTGAATTTAACCATCAGTCGTTGAATTTTTATTTTTTATCGTTAATCTGAATCATTGATTTAAATTACATTGAGAAAAGAAAAAGAAAAAAAAAAAAAAAAAAAAAAAGAGGTGTCACACCAGCGCGCAACACCTGACGCGACATCTTCTGCAATATTTTCGCCTAATTGGATTTTCTTTCTCACGCCCCATAGCATCCTTCGCGTGGGGTCACGTCGGTACATTTGTGATTTGTGGGTGGACAAAACCTGGGATCCTCTGTTGGGGAAGACTTAAATGTTTCTCTATTCTTTAGTTGACCAAAGAAAAAAGTTTCTCTATTATTAGATGGATGAGAAATTATTGAGACTTTAAAGCAGACTGTTCCATCTGCATCCGCACTACTTTTTTTTGGACGAAATCTGCATCCACACTATCACTATACATCAACAAAACACCTACACTAAAAAAAAAGGCCAACAAGGCTTTTTTAAATATTATTTATAAATAAAAGACTCGTAGCTTAAGTGACTAAGCGTGTTTATCCTTACACTTTATGTAGTTTCCCCTTACCGTAATATTGCTGGTATGAGAAAACAAATACGGGATTTTTAAAAGTGCAAAATATTTTCATATTCTTGTACTCAAATTATTGGTTGGAAATAGAGAGAAACAAAAAGTCACAAATCAAATCGAAATTTACTCAAGAAAATAAGATTTTTTGAGTGTTTCTCAAGCCCCCTTTTGTTGTTTTGGTAGATTCGAATTGATGAGCATGGTGAAGAAGCACTCAAAGCTTATATTAGGGAAAACAGTAGTTGATGCAGTGCGATGATCTCTTTTTGTTCTGTTTTAGAAGTTGAAGCTGTTGGATTAAAATTTGGTTTACTTACTGCTAAACGTTTTAGTTTTTCTAATATAATTGTTGACGGTGATTCACATTTTGTTAAGCTCTCCTCAAGATCCACCTTGGCACGTTCAGACTTGACTTTATTCTGTTGGCCCAAGGTGGAAAAAATAAGCAAACAAAAGCCTAAAATGCAAGTGGAAACCATATTGGGTTAAAAGGGTCATATGGACAGCCTAAAATGCAAGTGGAAACCATATTGGTTTAAAAGGGTCATATGGACCCTAATACTGTCACCTATGCATATAAAGCTTAGGTCTCCTCTCTTATACACACATTACAAGCGCAAAAAACCCTACCCTACATAGGCTTGCATAGGAAGTGTAGAGTAAGACTTTTGCACACATTACAAGCACAAAAAACCCTACCCTATTGGCTTGCATAAGGAGTGTAGAGTAAGACTTTGCTCTTTGACAGTGATTTCCTAAACCCTAATATGTGAGGTACAATGAATTATACCCTAAACCCTAATATGTGAGAGAAGGGTGCTAATATATGATGGTGACCTTCCTTGATAATTTGGGTAAGCCCCCATTCCTGCATTGCATGGTCATGCACCGACGCTCATGGAACCGTGAAAAGATTATCCTCTCCAAGTGTTTTTTTATAAAATATATGTAACTATTTGTTTGTACCCAATTTTGGTTAATGGACCAAAAATGGTTACCTTCCCCAAAAAAGGAGTGTGGCAAAGGCCCAAGCCCAAATAGTTGTCTATGGGTTATATTTTTCAGGAAAGACTTTTATTGTTTAAAATAAACATCAAGGTAAGATCAAAACCAAAGCCCAAGGGCAAAGGGCCCAAAGCGATTGGACTGCCGAAAAAGGAGAAATTGGAAGCTGTTCCAAACCCACGCGGGGGTGTAAAACGCCATCAACATTTAATGACGATTTGACTTTTCCCTCTTCTATTGAGAAAAGCCAACCGCCTGAGGAAGCCTCCAAGCCGGGTAAGAAGCCAGCTTGCACATCAAATCACCAAGGACGAAGACGCTTCAGACCAGGAAACTAATTCGAAAAACTGGCGGTTCTCGTCAGAAAGATCGATCTCCCCCTCTATGGACCAGTTCAGGACGTCAAATCAGCAAGCTGACTTTGGACAACAGGCAAATATCTTTGCCCAGGCATCATCACTTGAGATCTCTTCTGCCTCTATAAATAAAGAGCTTCCAGCACAGAAGAAGGGGACTCTCTCTCCAAAACCAGACGCAACGTCTTGTAAAACACTCAAAAAAGCACTCAAGGCATTCCAGTTATCTCGTTCAGACTTCAGATAACCATACGATCTCTGTGTTCATCTTTTTATTTCTCTACCATTTCCATGGTATGATTAACTTTTGAAAATGTTCAATCTGAATTTGTATAATGTAGCAGGCTATGAACCTTAGATCACAGGGATAATGTATTTCTTAGTATGGAATTAATAAGCATGGATCTTTGTTGTCTTTATCATTAATTTATGAACTAAGTAAATGAAAATGATGGAACCCATATCTAAAGAACTCTGTTATGCTTATGCTTGCTTCCATTTCTATATCTGCAATACTTAAGCTGTTCCGCCTTCATTTTATTTAAATTATAAATATCACGAAAGGTTTTTAGCCCGAATTGGGCCATATAGGTCCGAAGAATACAAACCAATCGGGCCCGAAATTCACATAGCTGGGCCCGAAATTGTAGTTAGATTTATATTCAAGTTCAGAGTTAGGTCCGTAAACCCGCGCGAGGTGTTTACTTACCAAGAACTTTGTCTTTTTCCCCTTGCTTGGATAGGTGTTGCTCGCACCAACCATAGCCGACATATACACGAGAGAAAGAATTGTGAAGTCCTCTTAATTGGGGCATAGAAAAGAACCAATCCAGGCCAGTACCCCACCTGGTGCACAATGGCTTGAACAGAGGTTCAGGAAGAAGGCGCAGACTCCACAAATATTAACTACACTCGCTCATACCAGATCTGTTGGACTGGTCATATATCCAACAGTGGCACGCCTATAAAGCAGAATGCACGAGTCAGAAGAGGTTCGAAGGTTAGGCCCAAGATAGGGCTGGACTGGATCTCTTATCAACCTGATTCAACTTTCAATTTCGTTGAATATTGAAGTAACATCTGCGTGGGCCAAAAAGATACAATCGGGGCATTGGTGTAGGTCCAACACTTCCTGTGTTCTTCCGAGCACGCCTACCGCGACATTAGGCGAAAAGAATATCTAACAGGAAAAGAGACCAACACTATTTTTCATGCCTCCTTTTCAAGGCCGATTTTGATAATTTGCATATCGTTATATTAATAATCTTCAGAATTGGGCCTTCATTAGTCAACAATACTTGGAAAAGATCGGCCAGGAGCATCAATATCTTAATGTCCATGTTTAGCTTAATTAGTGTACACGACAACTAATGATGCCAAAGATGCTTTGGTTAGAGCAATCTTAATCCGTCAAACTTAGGTTGTTTTTGCACTTGGATAATTATATCATATTTTTTTAGCTTATGATATATGTAATACACACCTTATTTCCAATTAGTTTTTTAAGCCGATATCGTTGGTTACTCAATCGTGTTTGTTGAATTTTCTAATTAATTCAATCATGGTATAAGAATATAGTTTATTCACGTATTACGCCTTACGGCCACACATGCTTTCACATTATGATACATGTGAGAAGACGTATCTCACATTATGATAAAGTTGTTTAACATGAAAAAGTCAAAGCCTTAGAATAGATTTTGAGAATGTTTGAATTGCAACTAGAATAGTTCTTCAATATTTTAGCAAAAGATGTAAACGTTAAATCCTTTAAAATAAAATCTCTCCATATCGTTCGGAAAAAAAAAAGTATATGTCAAATTACTAGTATGTTTTAATATACTCTCAATATCACTGAGGGAGAGTAATAAACTTCGTATTTTTTTAGCTTTATCAACCAGTCTTCTACGATATTATTTATTTATTTATTCTTATTGAAAATACATTAAGAAAGGGACATGTGCAAATTTTAAAGTTGTGTCTGATTATTTAATCAGATCATACTTATTTATTATATGATTGAAAAAAATTAACGTGTGTAGGTTCCAAAAGGGTTGGTCACAAAAGCAAGAGAAGGATTGAACGAGGGAAACATATGACCCATGCATGTGTACATTGGATGGTACACCAAATCAAGAGATGAACCGAAACATACAAAAATTACTCCACATGTTGTGTTCAAGGAATACTTAGCAATTCAAAAGGGACTTCATGATCTTTTTGAGGTCACGTGCACAAGAGCTGATGCCTGGGGGTAATGGGCTCAGAGCAATCGCACCAACAACTAGCTATGGGACATGGAAATAAGTTGACCCGAAACATAAAAATAATTCCATGGCCACGTGAACAAGAGTTTGTCTTCAAATGTGATAAGGAAACAAAGGAAAAAGAAGCAGATGCTTTGGGCTAGAATTCATATATAGTGTTAAAAGCTTCCTGCAAGAATTATGTAAAGAAAACATGGGCCTCATTTCAGTTGCCTTGCAGCATATATTTAATGGGAATAAGAAATTGCCCATCGAGAAGAATATGTTCTTCTCAACTTTGCACTTATTTGATTTTGTTGGTACATAGGATAAAATTTGCTTATTATAAGGTTGATTTGAAAGCTTACTTATATTAAGGAAAATTAGGTTTTAGACATAGATAACTTTACTTATTAGTATTTAAGACATTTGTTATTTTGGTTTGGGTTTTAATACCTATAAAAGAATTGTTATTTTGGATTAGGTCAAAGAGTCACTAAAAGGACAATTACACCCTTTTCATTTTGGGTTTAGGGTTTAGGGTTTAGGGTTCAGGGTTCAGGGTTCAGGGTTTAGGGTTTAGGGTTCAGGGTTTAGGGTTTAGGGTTTAGGGTTCAGGGTAGGGTTTAGGGTTTAGGGTGGCAAGCCAGCGATAGGTGGCCGGCAGCAGGATTCCGACCGGGTTCCGGCGGCGGGGTTCTGGCGGTGGCCGGCGCGTGAGATTCCGGTGGTGGTGTGGTGATTGGCTAGATATTTTGTAAATTTGAAATAAAATATTGAAATTTGAAAATAATGGCATAATGGCATATGTTGTAATTTTAAAGTTCTTTAATTATATTTTGGTAAAAGCAGGTACTATATTTTGACTTTTGGCTTTATCCTAATTAGCTGAAATTGAATTCCTATTTACCTAAATAGTAAACTATATTGTGTGTGAAAACTAAAGCTCCCCTTATATTAATAATCTTCAGACTTGCCCCAGGAGCATCAATATCTTAATGTATAGTATACCCTGTCCACTTGGATAATTATATCATATTTTTTTAGCTTATGATATACGTAATACACACCATATTCCTAATTAGTTTTTTTTGAGTCGAATCAATTAATTCAATCATGGTATAAGAATACAGTTTATCAATATCTTAATGTATTGTATACCCTGTCCATGTTAAGCTTAATTGAAATTGATACTTAGGTGACGAGGGGTAAATTTAACTAAACAAACAAGACACAACAACTCAACAATCAAGAGAACACACAGAGCATGCCACAAAGTACCTGCAGCCCTAGAAGATTACTAGTGACAACCTAGGCACTCAGAAGGACCCATCAATCTAGGCATCCCCTGTGCTAGCAACAACTATGGTGAAAGTGTGTGAAGTCATCATTATCAAGTAAACAGCAAACAGCAAACAGCAAACAGCAGATATAGATGACTAGTCAACCACCAAGAACAGAAACCCAGAAAAATTACAGATATGCAAACCAGATTTTGTTCACCCAGAAACCCACCATTGGGAAAAACTGGAGGTCATCAACCGACCAGGCATCCACTAAGTAGAAAAAGACTCTTACAAAGGAATACAAGCAAGCTCAAGCAAAACCTAGATCTATTTAGGAAGATGAGCTATACCTCCTTTGTGCAATCTTCTTCTCCAACTTAGCAAAGCTTGAAGCTAAGTTCTTCATGGCAATGGCAGCTCCTTCTCCAGCTCGTTCATCCCATGGCACTAGCTTGTAAGCTCCAACTCAAATCGAAACCAAAATTTGGATTCAAGGGAGAAAAGACCAATTTCTTCAAGAAACCATACTCTTGAAGAAATCAGTCACGAATCCGATCTAGATCTATATGAGAGAATGATTTAAATAGCTAGATGCAGATTCATATTTCAAAAGCAGTTTTTCAAAAAGAAATCAATTAGAAAAACTCATTCATGAAATATATGGTTTACTCTTGAGGAAGAAGAAGAGAAAGATAGCAAGTCAATCTTTCCAAAACTACCACACAAAAGAGACGGCTACCAAATGAGGGATTTACTTGCTTTTACAGACAAAGGAATCCCTTAGGTCAGACTGACACATGGCAGCAGAGAGAGAAAATAGAATAGGACAAAACAGATGGTTAACCAGCTGGAAATCGCACTAAGCAAAGATGACTAGTCATCTTTTATGAAAACAGTTTTAATGCATGATTTACCTTTGTCAAATTGCTTGAACCTCCATAGGATAGATGAGATTTAAGAACACTTAGAGATGCTAATCTTAATCTATCCTTGAGCTTGATAAATACATATAAAAGTCCTATTACAAAATTGTCAAGGGAAGCCAAAAGAAATACTCAAAATTCATACATTAACATTAATTAATGTACACTGTAGACAACTAATGATGCCAAAGATGCGTTAGTTAGAGCAATCTTAAACCGTCGAACTTAGGTTGTTTGTGCACTTGGATTTAATTATATCAATTAGTTTTTTATGAGTCGAATCATTGGTTAATAGATCGCGTTTGTTGGATTTTCTAATTAATTCAATCATGGTATAAGAAGTTTATTCACGTGTTACACCTTATGGCCACATATACTCACATTATGATACATGTAAGAAGACGTATCGCACATTATGATATGTGCTAGAAGACATTATGATAAAGTTGTTTACCATGAAAAAGTCAAAGCCTTAGAATAGGCTTTGAGAATGTGTGCTAAGTTAAGTTAAGTATAGCAATTATAAGGTATATGCGGGTTAGGTCAGTTATTCACAGCACATTGAGCCCACCCATTACACCTAAGTTTGAATCCCTCTACCTCTAGCAATTATAAGTATAGCTTGATTAGTCAATTATAGGGAAATAGAGAGTAGAGACAGCACTTCCATCAATTTTTTCATTCAAGAGAAGTGATAGTTAAACAAGGAATCTTATTGTATGCGATCTACTTAATTAGTGTACACTGTTTTTTATTATTCTTTTTTGTCAAATGATGCCAAAGATGTGTTAGTTACGTAGGAATCTTTTTTTTTTTTTTTTTGTCGAAATTACGTAGGAATCTTAGTACTCATCGCCAAGGATATATAAAGTCTGCGACTTATGGAGCCCTACGTAATAGGTTTCGCTATCTGTGACTTATGGAGCCCTACGTAATTAGGGTGTTTAAATTTGTGCACTTGGCTAATCATATTATATTTTTCTTTAGCTTATGACGTGGTTAATTTCACGTCACCTGTAAACGTTTCAAGTTGTTGGTTTGCAAGTCTCGGTATTTGGCTATAAATATGTGGGAGTCTTCTAGCAGAATTGGTAGCAAGAGGGAGAGAAGTATTATTTGAGAACACAAAAATGAAGGTAGAGCAAGTCCTACACATGAATGGAGGAGTTGGGAAAACAAGCTATGCAAACAACTCCCTACTTCAAGTTTGTCACCCTCTCTCTCTCTCTCTCTCTCTCTCTCTCTCTCTCTCTCTCTCTCTCTCTCTCTCTCTCTCTCTCTCTCTCTCTCTCTCTCTCTCTCTCTCTCTCTCTCTCTCTCTCTCTCCAGAGAGCTTCCATTGAGGGATCCCTCAAATAAGCTTATTTGAGGGATACTCAATAGAAGGGGACTGGAGTCCCTCAATTCCAAAATCGTTCTTGTGGTTTTTCAACTTCAGTTTCGTTAGGACAAATGACCCTGCCGTCAATTTTGTTAACTTTTCTGTTAAATACAGGGGCAAAATGATATTTTTGTATTAAATTTATTAAAATATGAATAAAAAATTAAAATTAAACTCTCTCTCTCTCTCCCCCTCAATCTCGATTTCTACTCCCCCAAAAGTTATTATTATTTTTTGTGGGTTTTTTATTTGATTTTCTTTTATTGTTATTTTAAAGGAATGATTTTTTATTCATTTTTTTGGTTTTAATATAAAAATACTATTTTACCCTTGCATTTAACATAAAATGTTAACAAATTGACGGCATGACCATTTGTCCTAACGAAAGTGAAGTTAAAAGACCATGGGAACGATTTTGGAAATTGAGAGACTTAAAGGCAAATCGGGTCTAAGTTCAGGGACTAATAAAACGATTAACACCAAATATCCACCACTTAACATGGTTCTTTCTAAAATTATTTTGATAGTTATAAGTTATAACCAAAATTATGCACCAAAAAAAATCTGGTGGAGAGGAGGAATTATTCAATATTCATGCTTCCTTCAACCTCGTTTATTTTTTTTCTTCAGAGAGCAGTGATTTCAATGGTGAAGCCCATAGTTGGTGCAAGCATAGTGGAGCTGTGCTGCACTCTCTTCCCAGAGTGTTTGAAAGTAGCGGACTTGGGATGCTCTTCAGGACCCAACACCCTTTTGGTGGTATCAGATATCATAGACAGCATCCACACAACTTACCAAAAACTCAACCGCCCACCTCCATCACTCCAATTTTTCTTGAATGATCTTCCTGCAAACGATTTCAACACGGTGTTCAGGTCATTGCCAGGCTTCTATAAGAAACTTGATGAAGAACATGAGAAGAAGTTTAGGTCATGTTTTATTGCAGGAATGCCTGGTTCTTTCTATGGCAGGCTCTTCCCCAACAATTCTCTGCACTTTGTTCACTCTTCTTATGCTCTCCACTGGATCTCTGAGGTTGATTTCTTTTTTTAATCAATCATTGAGTCGTTATTAGGCATAAACTCTTCATACACCCAGTTATATATAACTCATTAGTTACACCACATGGCAGGATGCTCCAGTCAAACATAAAAATGTCTCCATGAGAAGTCTTTCTCAATCAAATAGGGATTTTTTAAAAAAAAATTATATATCTTGCAAGTTTGCCAGTCTTCTATGATTTTTTTTTTATTTTTTGTTACTTTATTCAATTGGTAAAATAATAATAATTCTAAAATCGTGTGTACGTAGGTTCCAAAAGGCTTGGTGATCAAAGAAGGAGAGGAACTTAACAAGGGGAACATATATATAGCGAAGACAAGCCCTCCAGTTGTGTTTAAGCAATACTTGGAGCAATTCAAAAGGGACTTCACAGTCTTTTTGAGGTCACGTGCAGAAGAGCTTGTCCCAGGAGGCAGTATGGTACTCACAACAACTGGCAGCATAAAGAGTCATGATCCCCTCTGCATTTGGGAATTTGTAGGACTGAAACTCAATGACATGGTTTTAGAGGTAATTAAATATTAGATTCTAGCAAGTAGGGCTGCAATATATTTCCTTTTTAGCTATTTAGAAATGTATATTTTGATGAATTATCAGGGTTTGATTGGTGAGGAAAAATTGGACGCATTCAATATGCCATTCTATACACCTACAACGAAGGAGATAGAAGAGGTGATCCAGGCTGAAGGATCATTTACTTTGCGAAACCTTCAAGTTTTCAAAAATGATTGGGACTCTTATATAAACCAAGCTAACAGTGGCCTTGATAAGAAGACGAGGGCTGCAAAATTTGCCACTGACATAAGGGCTGTGGGGGAGCCGATTCTGGCAAGCCAATTCGGAGAAGAAGTGATGGACGATTTGTTTCGTAGGTTTGAAGCAGATGTTCTTGATCACATGGAAAGGGAGAACTGCCAGTTCATTAACCTGGTTATCTCGTTGACAAAGGGGCGTTGATGAGATGAATATGCAAGATATGGGGTAACAAGATTTGTGTTCCATTTGCTTTGTTTATCTTTTGTTAATGTATGAATTTTGAGTATTTCTTTTGGCTTCCCTTGACAATTTTGTAATAGGACTTTTATATGTATTTATCAAGCTCAAGGATAGATTAAGATTAGCATCTCTAAGTGTTCTTAAATCTCATCTATCCTATGGAGGTTCAAGCAAATTGACAAAGGTAAATTTTGCATTGCATTACATTGCATTTTCCAACCTCTGAAGATTATGACTAGTCAACCTCTGCCTCAGCAGGAATTCCAGCTCACTGTTCCAGCTGGATCCTACCCATATGTTTTTGTCTTATTCTGCAAAATACCCAGCTGTCATTGGACGTTTCTGACCTAAGGAATTTGGTGTAAATACCTCTAATTCCTTTTTGGGGGCCGTAACTTTTTGTAGGCAAGTTTTGGAAAGTTTCTTTGGAAACTTTTGCTTCTTCCTCAAGAGCCATCTTCATATTTTTCATCTTTGAGTTTTCCAAATTGATTTTTCGAAAACTGCATTTGAAATATGAAAACCTCATCTTGCTAGATCAAACACTCTCTCATATTTATATCTAGGTCAGATTCAAGATTGATTTCTTCAAGAGTATGGTTTCTTGAAGAAATTGGTCATTCTCCTTTGAATCCAAATTTGGTTTCGATTTGAGTTGGAGCTTGCAAGCTAGTGCCATGGGATGAACGAGCTGAAGAAGGAGCTGCCATTGCCATGAAGAACTAAGCTTCAAGCTTTGCTAAGTTGGAGAAGAAGATTGCACAAAGGAGGTATAGCTCATCTTCCTAAATAGATCTAGGTTTTGCTTGAGCTTGCTTCTATTCCTTTGTAAGAATCTTTTTCTACTTAGTGGATGCCTGGTCGGTTGATGACCTCCAGTTTTTTCCCAATGGTGGGTTTCTGGGTGAACAAAATCTGGTTTGCATATCTGTAATTTTTCTGGGTTTCTGTTCTTGGTGGTTGACTAGTCATCTATATCTGCTGTTTGCTGTTTGCTGTTTACTTGATAATGATGACTTCACACACTTTCACCATAGTTGTTGCTAGCACAGGGGATGCCTAGATTGATGGGTCCTTCTGAGTGCCTAGGTTGTCACTAGTAATCTTCTAGGGCTACAGGTACTTTGTGGCATGCTCTGTGTGTTCTCTTGATTGTTGAGTTGTTGTGTCTTGTTTGTTTAGTTAAATTTACCCCTCGTCACCTAAGTGCCAATTTCATCTTTGTACCTTTCAGGTCTTGGACTACAGTTTATTGTTAAGAATAAATTTGTTTACATTTAGTCATCTTTTTGTGATAGAAGCTGAGGTTCCACCCCAACACCAATTGGCAATAGACGGAGTAGCCAAACTCCTTATAAGCCCTTGTTAGATTTCTTAACTTTCCAATGTGGAACATTTTTCACCTTCACATTCTCACATTGTGTTATTCATATACTTCGATTTAAAACAACACATTAAAGGAAAATGGAAGTGAAAGTTCTTCGGAAATTTTTTATTTTAGTTTTAGTATTTGATTCATAGAAAACCCAAAACCCTAATTAAGTATCCAAACTCAAATTTAAGACCCTTGAAAAAGAAGTTCATGTTCGAGATTGTTAATTAAATTTTTTTTGTTGATTAAGATCACACCCATTAGAGTAATTTAAATGCAGCATAACAAGTTCATTTCAACTAAGTTTTTCTCTACTTGCAGTAGTTAACAAATCAAGTTCAATGCCACAATTCCAACTAAGTTCATTTCAGCATAGTTGATTTCAACTAAGTTTTATGGTCAGAAGCAGAGCCACTTTTGACCACAAAAAAAAATAAAAAAATAAAAAAGCAGAGCCACACCCGTGATTTTGCAGCAAACTTTCATTATGTCCCATGAAACTGTAGATTAAATCACAATGCAAGTCGAAGGTGTGCTAATTAACTTATTTCCTGGAGTATAATTTGGGCACACTGACCAAACTTCTGTTGGAAAATTGGCTCACGAAAAAAAAAAATTGAATACAAGGTCATTTTAGGTCACTTCAGACTTAAATGAAGGGTGGCAAACTGCTGGAAAGCTAAGAGAGCATTTATGAACAATTGTTGACTTGTTTCAAAGAGTACCTACTCTATGGTTCTAGATAGGGTGGCTGAGCATGTAGCCATTAATGTCTAGCCTTTGGTCTGACCAACCTGTGATCCATGAAGGGTGGCAAGCTGCTGGAAAGCTGAGAGAGCATTTATGGACAATTGTTGACTTGTTTCAAAGAGTACCTACTCTATGGTTCTAGATAGGATGGCTGAGCATGTAGCCATTAATGTTTAGCCTTTGGTCTGCCCAACCTGTGGTCCATATCAGGTAATTAAGAGCAGAACGTGGGAGGAAAGATGAAGTCTTCTCCTAGGTCCAAATGCTTGTGTATTAAAGGGAAGAGGAAGCAAGACAGCAGATTGTGAGAGGCAAAGTAGCTGGAAACTAGTGAGTCCAGAAAATACCAAGGGAAAGAGGGAGTTCTCTAGTGTATCAAGGTGTTGAGCAAGGGTGTGAGAGAAACAGATTGTGAGGGTAGTGTTCTAAGGGGGTTTCCTCTATAAACCAAAGTTGTAACCTATCTTCATTAGTGAAATTTCTCAAGTGGATCACCAAAGAGGATGTAGGCAAATTGTTGAACCTCTACAAACATTGGTGTCATTTGTGCTTGGTTATTTGTTCTTATGCTTGAAACCTCACAAATCAACCTGATTAATAGGGCCCTTCATCCCATTTAGCTGGGGCAACAACAATAGCTATCGGACATTTAAAGAAGCGGAGGGAGATCGGAGACAAAAGCAGAGGGGCCAAGGGATAATAAATAATAGTAAACAGATGACTATTGCACAATCTTAGCCACTCAGATGACAGAAAAATCCCAACTGAATACCAGAATTAAGGTTCGGTTGTTCTTGTCCTTTGAATCCTCAGCCTCAAGCTTTGTCATGGCCACGTGAACCAAATTTTGTCTGAAAAAGCGATAAGGGAACAGAGGAAAAACAAGCAGATACTTGTTGCACCTAGTGTTTGTGTGAATGAATTAATATGACACACACTTCTGGTTAGCACCTGGGAAAAACAAGCATACAGAGCCATGATCCCCTCTACATTATGGAATTGGTCGGATTGAAACTCAATGACATGGTTTTAGATGTAATGTGTAATATAGATTATTAGATATTAGCTAGATAGATAATAGTAAGTAGCTAGTAACTAACATTAAACCATATTTATGGCTGTTATCTAGACTACATGTCAGAAATATGTTTACTACAATCAGTAGCTTTTAAGTGCTAACTAGTTAATAAGCTAATACGACAATCACTTGTTTGAATTCACTCCCCAATACTTCCCATTATCTAAACAGTTCATTTTCTTAAATCATCACGGGAAGATCATCGCTGGAAAAAAATAATCCACTCAAATAGAAAAGTATTCAAGTATATCTAACAGAGACAACAACAACAAAAAAGACACAGTAGTTTGGGTAAACCATAGAATGGTAACAACAATAACCAAATGGCTACATGATTTCCGATTTGGGTGAATTTTTATAAAGATGATCTTTGAGTACGGAATTCAAACATGAATAGTTTGAATTATGAGATTAAATTATTTAGTGGGAGAAAACAAGTGGTTAGTTAACAATTACTATACTATACCTATACTATAATAATCACTTCAGATAAATGCAAAAAAGTGCTTCGAACCACTTTTTTAACAACATTAATGTAGAATATAATAAATTTTTCGTCAACGGGTTTAGTCTAGTAGAAAAATATATTGAGTTACAAACAATGGTCTCAGATTCGAACTCCATATACATGATTGTGTGCTCAATAGAGTTGGTTTGTAAGGCTCCTAATCTTGCTCTCCAAACAACTACACCAAGGAAGATAATTGTTTTCAGTTTCTTTTATAATTGTTTTCATTTCTTCCATGAAGAGATTTTTGACGACAAGTGTAGTCTACTACACATCCCAACCAACAGAATACCTGTCACATGGTGAACATTAAGAAGAAACCTCCTTGAAGCTTCAACCAGTAGGTGTGAAAACCCAAATTTTCTCAGGCCTTCTCCAACCTATTTGGTTCTAAACCCAAATTTTCTTCCTCTAAAAAGTAACTATTTGAGTTTTGCTCAAACCAAAATTGTTTTTTCCCTCAACCCTTCATACTCAAATTTAAAGTCTGCAACTTTATTAAATTGTTTAAGAATGGTTTAAGTTTCATTTTTTTTACATAGATAACTTTTCTTCATTTAATCTTTTTAAATAACTTCATAATTTAATTTTTTAGACAATTTAACTAAAAAAATTTGAAATTCCATAAATATAATTTTATTTGAGAATAGGTGAGTATTTATAAAGTTTGGAGTGAGTTTTGAGGTTGGATATGATTTAAATTAATTTTAAATATTATTTTAACCATTGAATTTAACTATCAGTCGTTGGATTTTTGTTTTTTACCGCTAATCTAAATCATTGATTTAACTATCAGTCGTTGGGTAAGTTTCTATTTGTTTGAGGAGAGAGAAGCAAGCATTAACCAACCATTCAACTGTCACCAATATATTTAAAATAGGGAGCTTTAGTAATATACCCAAAATAGGGGCTGAAATTATAGAAAAACCCCACATGGAATGTACTTTAGAAACATACCCAAAAACTATTTACTACATAAGAAATGAGTGTTAAAGTTCCTATAAATTACATCTCTACCATCAATTAACTTAAAACAAGCCCAGCACAAAAAAACTCAAAAAACACCCAAAACAAGCCCAGCCCAAATTTTTTTTAAAAACTCAAACTAAAAAGAAAAATAATGAAAATCAAGGAGATGTCCTTACGACCCTTCTCCATTGAAGCTTCGTACACTGTTAATACCATGTCATAGAAGTACATTGTTAATACCATTTCATAAAAAAAAAACATTATTAATACCATTTCATACAAAAAAACATTGTTAATACCATTTCATACCAAAAACATTGTTAATACAATTTTATACAAAAAAACATTGTTAATACCATTTCATACAAAAAACATTGTTAATACCATTTCATACAAAAAACATTGTTAATACCATTTCATATAAAAAACAAAAATATTGTTAATATCATTTCATACAAAAAAACCCAAAAAAATCGAGCAAGACATCCGATATCCTTTGTAGAAACCACCTCCAATTGTCCAAAGTTTCACCATATACAATCACAAAGGCAAAAGGAAATACATCTACAGAAAAAAAAAAGTACACTGTTAATACTATGTCGTAGATGTACACTGTTAATACTATGTCATAGAACTATATTCCTTGTAAAAATCACATTATGCATATCATAAACTTCAAGTGCACAACTATATATAGAGCAAAATATAGAGCATGCTTTGTTACTAAAATTCTTTTAATACTATGTTATAGAAATACATTGTTAATACTATGTCATAGAAATTAACTTAGTTGCAGGGTATGAACAGTATAACAATTGTTCATACCACTTACTGGAAGTTAACAACTACATCATTTTATTTGCATAATAGGTACGATAAAAGTGTACAACTCCATATCACTCAAAATCAACTACATTTCATTTTCATAATTAATTGATCATTCATCACTCCACATACCATAAACATGATTTTCACATCATAATCAGATTCCAGTAAGCAATTGGTGCAATCCATAAAAGAGTACCTCAACTCAAAATAACCTAACCTAAGCCTAAACCTACTACACAACTAGTTGGACACCCAATAAAAGAAGTTTGAGACAAAATAAGCATTAAAGTTCCAGCACCATATGTGCACTTGGCCACTCTCAAATCATCCATGTATCTACAAAAAAACAACAACCAAAACAAAAATAACTATTAGTGATAACAGTGACTTCTGATCGCATTAACAGTGACTAGTACTATTATCACAGTGCAATAACACCATTCCAACACAAATAAACTCAGATTCAACTGAAAAAGGATACATCAATTAATATAAAAACTGAATCGAAAAAACAAAGTATATCGTGTATAGCGAGTTTGATTTCTTGTTAAATTCATGAACAAAGTAAAACAAAACCTAATTGAAGATGAAGTCCACATATTGCAACATTATATAACATGTTAAATAATGCAAGCAGCTATGGAATCTTGTGAAAGCCAAACAACATAACCTACACCCTTGAATTATGCAGGGCTAGTCAATTGTGAGAGACAACCAGACAGGTAAACCAACTTTGGCATCAACAAAGGAGTAAATTCCCAAGACAGTTGTAGCAGTATAAAATGTGGAAATTATTCTTGCCAATAATTGCAAGAAGATAGAATATTTTCGCAAACCAATGATGTTTACCTCTACAAAGTGTTCCAATTCATATGTATTTCCATTGCTTTCCTAGTTCTCAATGTTCCATCAAAACTGAAGGCAAAGTTTCATTATGTTGTCCAGTATCCTTGATAAAGAGCCAATGTCCAAGAAGGATCATGAAATTAAAGCTGATAAATACGTATAGGAAATTTTAGAATTCCATGAGTGCTGTAATAGAAAATATGAACAAAGCACATACAGGGAATAGCTAAAAATATGTAAGAGCAATAGTAACAAGTGCTTCAACAAATTAATTAAACGAACAGAAAAAAAAAATCAACGCACAATCATGCTTCAGTTATGTGCTTGGCAGAAATACAAAGTCAACATGAACCTCTAATAGATTGAAAAAGGTCCACAAAAATTCATAGTTGACTAAACATTAATTTTCTTGTAATATTCAAAAAGGAAACCGCATATCCTATCAAGTGTGGGCAAGGTGTCGCAAAGACCTTTTGATTCCCTAGTGAATTATTGGCCATCAATTTATATGGAGCTCTTCTGCTCCAAGCTATCATCACAATTAGCAATCAAGGATCTCTAACTACAAAAATAAATCAATCTGTGGAACGATAAGCCTAAAAACAAAAACTCAACAAGTTTGAGTAGCTCTCAAATGGCTTTCCCCTGCCTACAGAGCAGCATCTTGCATGGAATTTTACCTCAAAGAAGGAGTTGATGTTGAGACGCATCAGAAAACGCCTAACGCTTCCATGAGACTAGGCCTCATTGACGGTAATGTTACGGGGGTCGAGGTTCTGGCCATTCATGCCTTCGATCGAATCCTTCATGGCATTCTCGTTGTTGAAAGTGACGAAGCCGAAGCCCCTGGACTTCCCATCTCACGGTTGTTCATGATCTGAAAACACAAAAAGAAACCAAATCGAATCAGATCCGTCCATCAAAACCAAAACGCCGGAGTATAATCAAACAAATACACAATCATAAACAAAAATGAAAAGGAATCGATCGATCTTCAATATTTGGGAGAGAAAGATCAAGTAACATAGAGAAACAAAGATCAAGTAACAGAGAGCGAACATGCATCAAACGGACCTTCGATTCGGTGGCCCAGGCGAGCCCTCCAACGAAGCTTAGAATGATGAGGTTGAACAAAAATTGAGGTGGAAGAACAAAAACTGAAAATTGGGGTTGAAGATGAAGATGAGAGACCAAAACTCGTGAAATGAGTTTCTGCTCTGGCTTCAACACGAGATAAAGGATTTGAATTACAATTTTATGATAAAAGGGTAATAAAGGTATTTCATCTTAATAATTAAATTAAAAAATATACAGCTGTCGATTTTTGGGTTTATTTTGGGTGTGTTTATATACATTAAATAGTATAGGGTATTTTTATAGTTTTATGTCTAGAAATGGGTATTTCACTAAATTTCTATTTAAAATAATAGTGACAAGCATTGACAAAAGGGTGACTATTGCCCACAATGTGAATTAATTGTATGCGATCACAATGTGTTTTTTCTTCTTTTTGTCTAATGATGCCAAAGATGTGTTACGTAGGAATATCTTCTAAAATGTAGGAATTTTTTAAGAAGTCTGGGGTAAAAAGGTGACAAGCTAGTTGTGCTCGGTAGGCATTTTGCTATAAATATGTGGGAGTCTTCTGGCAAAATTGCTACCAAGAGGGAGAGAAGTGTTATTTCAGAACGCAAAAATGAAGGTAGAGCAAGTCCTACACATGAATGGAGGAGTTGGAGAGACAAGCTATGCAAACAATTCCCTACCTCAAGTTAGTCACTCTCTCTCTCTCTCTCTCTCTCTCTCTCTCTCTCTCTCTCTCTCTCTCTCTCTCTCTCTCTCTCTCTCTCTCTCTATATATATATATGGACTTAATATCCACCACTTAATTATTTTGATAGTTATAAGTTATAACCAAAATTATGCACCCAAAAAAAAAAATTCTGGTAGAGAGGAGGAATTATGCAATATTCATGGTTCTTTCAACCTCGTTTATTTTTTTTCTTCAGAGAGCAGTGATTTCAATGGTGAAGCCCATAGTTGGTGCAAGCATAGTGGAGCTGTGCTGCACTCTCTTCCCAGAGTGTTTGAAAGTAGCGGACTTGGGATGCTCTTCAGGACCCAACACCCTTTTGGTGGTATCAGATATCATAGACAGCATCCACACAACTTACCAAAAACTCAACCGCCCACCTCCATCACTCCAATTTTTCTTGAATGATCTTCCTGAAAACGATTTCAATACGGTGTTCAGGTCATTGCCAGGCTTCTATAAGAAACTTGATGAAGAACATGAGAAGAGGTCATGTTTTATTGCAGGAATGCCTGGTTCTTTCTATGGCAGGCTCTTCCCCGACAATTCTCTGCACTTTGTTCACTCTTCTTATGCTCTCCACTGGATCTCTGAGGTTTAAATTTTCTTTTTCTTTTTTTCTTTCCCTCCTGTCTTTTTTCCTTTTTTAATCAACTTGTGTCCTTATTATACTGTTTACTCTTAATCAATCCCTGGGTCATGAGCATAAACGTGTGTGTACGTAGGTTCCAAAAGGTTTGGTGAGCAAAGAAGGAGAGGGACTTAACAAGGGGAACATATATATAGCAAAGACAAGCCCTCCGGCTGTGTTTAAGCAATACTTGGAGCAATTCAAAAGGGACTTCACAGTCTTTCTGAGGTCACGTGCCGAAGAGCTCGTCCCTGGGGGCAGTATGGTCCTCACAACCATGGGCAGCATAAAGAGTGACGATCCCCTCTGCATTTGGGAATTTGTAGGAATGAAACTCAATGACATGGTTTTAGAGGTAATTAATCATATTGATTTCTAATAGATTTGGGACACAATAATTATTGCTAATTTGAAATGTACTTTGATGAATTTTCAGGGTTTGATTGAAGAGGAAAAACTGGACACGTTCAATATGCCATACTATGCACCTACAACCAAGGAGATCGAAGAGGTGATCGAGGCTGAAGGATCTTTTATTTTGCAAAAGCTTGAAGTTTTCAAAAATGATTGGGACTCTTATGTCAAGCAAGCTAGCAGTGGCCTTGATAAGAAGACAAGGGCTGCAATATTTGCCACTGACATAAGGGCTGTGGGAGAGCCCATTCTGGCGAGCCAATTCGGAGAAGCACCCATGGACGATTTGTTTCGTAGGTTTGAAGCAGATGTTCTTGATCACATGGAAAGGGAAAACTGCCAGTTCTCTAACCTGGTTATCTCGTTGACAAAGAAGCGTTGAGATGAATATTCAACAAATGGGGCTTATGTTCCATATGCGTTGTTTATGTAACGACGTTTGTACCTTTCAGGTCTCTTGGACTTCAGTTTATTGTTAAGAATAAAGTTGTTGACATTTGGTCATCTTTGTGTTATTCATACTTCGATTTAAAACGCGTTAAAGAAAATGGTCATCTTTGTTGACATTTGGTCATCTTTGTGTTGACATTTGGTCATCGTTGAGATGAATAATCATTTATATATAATGAATTACTACAATATTTTACACTTTATACATTGCATGGTAAGATACATGAGTGACTTAGTACCACATAGAGTTCCTTTGAGGTTCAAAATTTTCACTATCTTCATCATCTCTATGTGTAGAGTAAGTATATTTTGAAGAGTAGTCATCAAATGATAAATCCCCAAAATAGTTTTGCATGTAATTGTTAACATACCACCCATATGGATCCGAGATTGGTTGATGTTGTCCATAAGCAAAATCATTTGAAGATTGAGTCTCGGATTCTTTCCATGAGTCGCTTGATTCCATCCCAACTGGAATGGGATATGAAGGGTAGGGAAATGGTTGGTTATGAGTATAACCATAGTTACTACTCATCTCATGTGAAAATTTGTTTCTTGCAAAAAGAATTCAAAACAAAACCATGTATATATATAAATATTTTAGTATTTTCACAAAAACATAAGTGATATGGTGGTTAAGGTGTTGAAGGAGTAAAATGGTTTTCACAAATACCATGTATTTAAATATTTTTGGGTTTCGTATCGGGATATTATCGATAATATCTCGATATATTGCCCAAATCATTCATAAAAATGTTGAAAATATCTTCCCGATATTATCGAGATAATATCGGGATAATATCGATATATTGACGATAACACTATGGTTAGTTGTTAAAATATCGGATCCCCAAAAATCAGATATTATCGGGATAATATCGGGGATATTATCGATATTTAATACCTTGTTCACATCTTGTTCGGATCACGTAGTAGACATAACCCTCCACTCAGTTGGTATACGGCTTAACGTTTTTCTATGATTAAAGGTGTGATTGTGATAGGATTCGGATCCTCTATTATGATTTTGTTAGTAATGATCTGCTTAACTTTCATTTTCCACATGCCATCTCATTAAAATTTAATTTCGGGGACTTAAACTGGACACATCATCTTTTTTTTATTTAAAAAAAATTCAATTTACTCTGAATTAAAAATGATTAAAAAAAAAACCCCCCTTAACTTGACTTTCTGATAACTTACATGAATTAAAAGTTACATGGACAAGAAATTATTGAGACTTTGGAGAAATAGACTACCCCATGTGCATCCACAATCTACGTCAACACCTAAAAAGGAAAAGCCAAATAAGCGTTTGTTTTTTTTTTTCTTTTCTAAGGATAAATATTATAAAAAAAATTGGTATAAGTCCATAATCGAAAACAGAATTTGGATGCATTATCTTATATATACCTAGCTAGTAAGTAGGTACATTATCTTATATTTATCTAATATTTAGGTATATTATCTTATATTGACCTAATAATTAGGTACAGTATCTCATATCTACCTAGAATAAGGTAAATATTTGTTGGGAAGACATCATCAATAATACTCCTACTTTCATTGTTTTACTTGTTCTTATGCTTGAAACCTCACAAATCAACCTTATGGATAGGTGCAGTTTTATGTTGGTGCTTGCCTATGGGTCTTAATTTTCATTGTAAGATAAAATATGTGGGTCATTACTTTCATGACTTAAATTGTATTTTATCTATATATTAGGTAAATATTGCAATAGTTAATTGTTAAAGTATTTACTTGACGAAACGTTTTTTTTTTTGGTACAGATGTGTATGGCGGCAATAGAAGGATTCAAAATTTAAAATATGAAATTCATTTAGAAGGAAAGAATCGATACATTAATTTGGGTTTTCAATTAATGTTCTTTCTTTATTTACCTCAAAGGGTAAAATTGACACAAGAAAAAATTAATAAAAGTCAATGGACGAAAATATACAGCAAAAAAGGTGTGGACTAAATCCAATGACGACTAGAGATTTTGGACTTAGATCGAAGAACCCCTAAATATTATTCTTTCGTTATCGGCTTGGGTCCCCTCTCCCACATATAGGCTTGCATACACTAAAACTTTTGATCTTGCCAAGATGCAACTACTTCTCTTTATTTTCGCCTAATTGGATTTTCTTTCTCACGCCCCATAGCGTTTATGATCCCGTTAACATCCTTCTTGGTGTCACGTCGGTACATTTGTGGGTGGACAAAACCTGCGATCCTCTGTTGGGGAAGACACAATGTTTCTCTATTCTTTAGTTGACCGAAGAAAAAAGTTTCTCTATTATTAAAGGTGAGATTGTGATATCAGATGGATAAGAAATTATTGAGACTTTAAAGCAGACTGTTCCTTCTGCATCCGCACTATTTTTTTTTGGACAAAATCTGCATCCACACTCTAAAAAAAACAAAAAGCCAACAAGGTTTTAAAAAAATATTATTTATAAATAAAAGACTTGTCGTTTAACCTAAGCGTGTTTATCCTTACAATTGATGTATTCCCATTACTGTAATATTGCTGGTATGAAAAAACAAATACGGAATTTTCAAAAGTGCAAAATATTTTCATATTCTCGTATGCAAATTATTTTTTAGAAATAGAGAGAAACAAAAAGTCACAAATCAAATCGAAATTTACTCGAGAAAATAAGATTTTTTTGAGTGTTTCTCAAGCCCCCTTTTGTTGTTTTGGTAGATTCGAATTGATGAGCATGGTGAAGAAGCACTCAAAGCTTATATTAAGGAAAACAGTAGTTGATGCAGTGCGATGATCTCTTTTTGTTCTGTTTTAGAAGTTGAAGCTGTTGGATTAAAATTTGGTTTACTTACTGCTAAACGTTTTAGTTTTTCTAATATAATTGTTGACGGTGATTCACATTTTGTTAAGCTCTCCTCAAGATCCACCTTGGCGCGTTCAGACTTGACTTTATTCTGTTGGCCCAAGGTGGAAAAAATAAGCAAACAAAAGCCTAGAAAGCAAGTGGAAACCATATTGGGTCAAAAGGGTCATATGGACCCTAATACTGTCACCTATGCATATAAAGCTTAGGTCTCCTCTCTTATACACACATTACAAGCGCAAAAAACCCTACCCTACATAGGCTTGCATAAGAAGTGTAGAGTAAGACTTTTGCACACATTACAAGCACAAAAAACCCTACCATATTGGATCAAAAGGGTCATATGAACCCTAATATATACTATCACCTATACATATGGATGAGTAAGTAAGACTTTTGCACACATTACAAGCACAAAAACCCTACCCTACATAGGCTTGCATAAGAAGTGTAGAGTAAGACTTTTGCACACATTACAAGCACAAAAAACCCTACCATATTGGCTTGCATAAGGAGTGTAGAGTAAGACTTTGGTCTTTGACAGTGATTTCCTAAACCCTAATATGTGAGGTACAATGAATTATACCCTAAACCCTAATATGTGAGAGAAGGGTGCTAATATATGATGGTGACCTTCCTTGATAATTTGGGTAAGCCCCCATTCCTGCATTGCATGGTCATGCACCGACGCTCATGGAACCGTGAAAAGATTATCCTCTCCAAGTGTTTTTTTATAAAATATATGTAACTATTTTTCATGCCTCCTTTTCAAGGCCGATTTTGATAATTTGCATATCGTTATATTAATAATCTTCAGAATTAGGCCTTCATTAGTCAACAATACTTGGAAAAGATCGGCCAGGAGCATCAATATCTTAATGTCCATGTTTAGCTTAATTAGTGTACACGACAACTAATGATGCCAAAGATGCTTTGGTTAGAGCAATCTTTGGCAGCATATATTTAATGGGAATAAGAAATTGCCCATCGAGAAGAATATGTTCTTCTCAACTTTGCACTTATTTGATTTTGTTGGTACATAGGATAAAATTTGCTTATTATAAGGTTGATTTGAAAGCTTACTTATATTAATAATCTTCAGACTTGCCCCAGGAGCATCAATATCTTAATGTATGGTATACCCTGTCCACTTGGATAATTATATCATATTTTTTTAGCTTATGATATACGTAATACACACCATATTCCTAATTAGTATTTTTTGAGTTGAATCAATTAATTCAATCATGGTATAAGAATACAGTTTATCAATATCTTAATGTATAGTATACCCTGTCCATGTTAAGCTTAATTAATGTACACTGTAGACAACTAATGATGCCAAAGATGCGTTAGTTAGAGCAATCTTAAACCGTCGAACTTAGGTTGTTTGTGCACTTGGATTTAATTATATCAATTAGTTTTTTATGAGTCGAATCATTGGTTACTAGATCGCGTTTGTTGGATTTTCTAATTAATTCAATCATGGTATAAGAATATAGTTTATTCACGTGTTACGCCTTATGGCCACATATGCTTTCACATTATGATACATGTAAGAAGACGTATCTCACATTATGATATGTGCTAGAAGACATTATGATAAAGTTGTTTACCATGAAAGAATGTGTGCTAAGTTAAGTTAAGTATAGCAATTATAAGGTATATGCGGGTTAGGTCAGTTATTCACAGCACATTGAGCCCACCCATTACACCTAAGTTTGAATCCCTCTACCTCTAGCAATTATAAGTATAGCTTGATTAGTCAATTATAGGGAAATAGAGAGTAGAGACAGCACTTCCATCAATTTTTTCATTCAAGAGAAGTGATAGTTAAACAAGGAATCTTATTGTATGCGATCTACTTAATTAGTGCACACTGTTTTTTATTGTTCTTTTTTGTCAAATGATGCCAAAGATGTGTTAGTTACGTATCTTAGTACTCATAGCCTAGGATATATAAAGTCTGCGACTTATGGAGCCCTACGTAATAGGTTGCGCTATCTGTGACTTATGGAGCCCTACGTAATTAGGGTGTTTAAATTTGTGCACTTGGCTAATCATATTATATCACTACTACAAAAATGGAAAAAGACGACCAGAAAAAGACGACGGCATAACATAAAACCGTCGTTGTATTTAAATAGACGACGGTATAAAAAAAAACCGTCGTGGATAAGTGATTTACTGTTCAATATTTTTAAAAGACGACGCGTACAAATAAAAAACCGTCGTTTTTAAAAAAGGATTTCTTCAGTGTTAAAATCTGACCAAAAAACAACGACAGCAGGTATGAATACACTGACGTAGAAAATAAAGACGACAGTTCACCAAAAAACCTGCCGTGTTAACTCCTAACTAAACACGACCAACTGTTCTTAATCCACGTCGTATAATATAGTGGAATCAACGTCTGTATACTACGACGGTGCATTCTCTGTAAACCGCCGACTTATTATTTTGGAGTATACTACGACGGTACCTACAACACTACTGTCGTTTTTATTTACCACGTCCTAAGTTCAAATTACGGTCGTATTTTTTCAATTTATACGTCTGCCCTCTCTGTAAACCGCCGTCTTATGTTTATAGCTTTTTAAAATTAATTAATTTTTCTTTTATTTTGGTAATATCTTTCTTAACACAAAACAAAATTTAATTCTCAATCCTCAACAACATTTTCATCTTAAAATGCAAATCTCTTCGTGTTAAATATGAACACAAATTTGGCAAATACATCGTGGCAAATATATGTTCAACTGTTTCTTCCTCTCATATGCAAGCTGGGCCCTCTCCTTCCTCTTGTTCTCAAGCTCCTGCACAGCCTCGATTCCTGAAAAACAAAATCAAAATCAACAAAGTGTGAACCCTCACTCCTCGATTCCTGGTTACATTGTAGTCCCCTTTTCCACGGTGATCAACTTCAAAACTCCTGTGTAGCAAGGTGGAACCAGCCTTAGAACCTGTTGTGGGTTGTGCCTTTGGGGTGAAGCTGGGAGTGGGCTTGAGGTTCAGAATGAATAGACACCACCTACTCATTCTGAACCTCAAGCCCACTCCCAGCTACAGCCACCACCTGAGTCCGTCTCTGCGAGCATCAGGAACACCCACGCGGGTTCTCAAGCTGGTTTCACCCTTGCTACACAGGAGGATGTAGCAAACCCATGCTTGGTCTTGTGAGGAATCATTCTGCAAACCCATTTGCTTTCAGAAAGACAATTTCTGCAACCCTAATTGAAAACTGAGAGTTAACAACCGCGTAAAAAAATCCTATTTAAACAAAATGGAGTAAATATCCACGTCAGTTCTAATATACATAGCGACGTCATATTTGACTAATCAACGTCAGTTTAGATATAACTACATCGGAAATCCAAAAGTCATTTCGCGCGTATTAAAAAGATATCTACATCGGAAATCCAAAAGTCATTTGGCGAGTATTAAAAAGAGAACAGAACCAAAGTAACCACGTCGGTTTATTGAAATACACAGTCGTTGAATTTAAGAGTACAACGTCAGTTTAGAGAAACAAAGCGCCGTCATAACCACGTCGGAAATCCAAAAGTCATTTGGCGCGTATTAAAAAGAGAACGACGTCGTTTTCAGAACCGCAAAGTAACCACGTCGGTTTATTAAAATACATAGTCGTTGAAATTACAAGTACAACGTCAGTTTCGAGAAAAAAAGCGCCGTCATAACCACATCGGAATTCCAAAAGTCTTTCGGCAGTTGTGATAACCACGTCATTTATGAATTATCTACCGTCGTTATAACAAAATAATACGGCGGTTTGTTAATGACAACGTCGTTGTATTGAACTCTGGGAAAATATATAAACTTTTCGTCACCTGACCTAATATTTTACGGTTTTCACTTCCCGATAAAGTATCGTAGTTTCCCTCTCATTTCCCAAATCACCATTTTCGTCACCTGACCTAGCATCATCGTCTGAATCATCGTCTTCATCGTCCAAATCACCATTTTGGTCTTCGTCTTCGTCGGAAGGAAACATTTCTTTGCACGCCGGTGTTATTCAAGGTTTTTTCTCACTCTCTTCCCTTTTTTTACTTTTCATTTGCATGCCGTAGTTGTCTGGAAACTAGATTCTGTCAAATTGAAGAAATCTTTCACTGGTTTTGATTAAATACATAAGTAGATACCCTCACGACGCCAAAAGACGACAGTTCTGTCCTGTTTTCGACGATGGAATGGACACACCACGACGGTGGCTAAAACCGTCATGGTGTGACAATTAATACGTCGGAAACAAGATAAAACCGTCGTCTAGTGAGAGAAGTACACTAGTTTTGTAATTTAATAACCGACGTAGTTTATGAATATTTACGTCATGAAATATATAAAACCGTCGTTGTTTTTATATTATTACGTCGTTTATTTTTAATAACCGACGTTGTTTTTCTGGCAGATTAATCAAAAATGGTTTCGAAATCTCAAAACAAGGAAGCTGAAGCGTCAAAGGCCACAGCAGGTTCAATGGCACAAGGGGATGAACCCAAAACAGGTTTAGTGGAAGTTGAAAAATCAACTCAAAGCAAACCCTCGAAGAGGATGAGATATTCCTCAACCTCAGAGAAAGACTCGAGCACAGCCACATTTGTTGAGGAGCCAAAATCTGGCCGCGGTATCAGCACAATGAGCCGTGTTGTGAAGAGGAAAATTGAGAAGGTTAAGCCTGTGGTTGAGTTCAATAAAGATGGCAAACCACATGGCGAGGCTGCTGTTGAGATGCAGTCTTACATTGGTGTTTTGGCACGCACCAGAGTCCCTCTTGTGGACAAGAAATGGAAACAATTACCCAAGGACGTGAAGAAGCAGATTTGGGAAGCTGTTCAAATGTCCTATGTTATTGGGGATCGTTACAAGAACTTGGTCTTGCAGTCTGCCGCCAAAAAATGGAAGGATTTCAAGTATAACGTAACTAGGCAGTATATCCTTCCTTACGCACATGACAGGGAGAGGTTAAGAGAAACCCCTGCGCTTTATAAGTTCATAGAGAAATCGCAATGGGATGCCTTCGTAGCTTCAAGGTTAACCCCAGATTTTGAAGCTAAGCATGCTGAGCAGAAGGAGAGGAGGGAGAAATTGGAGTACAACCATAGGTTGTCTAGAAAAGGGTATGTTGGTTTGACGGACCAATTGGTAGAAACCATGCCCGAAGGTCAAGAAATCGATCGAGCTGTTCTGTGGAAGAAAGCAAGAGAAGATAAATCAGGAAACATCCCTGATCCAAAGGCTGCAGAGAAGGCAAAACTAATCGTAAGTCTCACTAACTCTGTTCTAAATTTGAAAAACAGAGTGTTTTATTTTGGTATAGACGTCGTTTATATTTATATAAGCGACGTTATAAAGTGAACACCACGACAGGCTTAATTTACGGACGTTTAAAAGTGAATAGGACGTCGGTTTTTGAATAAAGTAGACGTCTAGATAGAATTAATACGACGGATTAAATTATTCTATGAACTGTATTTTTGTTTTAAGTTTACTCACGCACACACTCTCCCTCTCTCTGTCTATTTCACTGAATTTTGTGGTGCACAATTTCTGGAAAAGAATGCATATTTCAATCGAGTTTTTTCACTTCTTCATTAAAACTTACGACGGTTTTATCTTATCTAGACGTTAGAATGATTATACAACGACGGTAATTTTGTGCAGCCGTATGGAATTGTACATCTACGTCTGTTTGTTTAATAATCCGTCGTCTTACTTTGAATATACGACGGTTTTTAATTTATGTCTTAATCTGTTTTATTTTGAATATACGACGTATTTTTATATACCGACGTTGTAAAGTATAAACAACGACGGTATTTATATATAGACGTTTTAAATTAATACCACGTCTGTCATTTAATAAAAACCGTCGTTGTTTATAATTTACAACGTCGGTATATGTATCTGTCATACACCCTTCTCAGGTTCTAACAATCTCTCTTTCTTTCTTTTAGGATGATTTGCAAAAGCAAGTCTCCGAAGGCACTCTGACTGTCTCCGGGAGCAATGATATCTTGACTCTGGCTTTGGGAACCCCGGAGCATGGTGGGAGAGTCAGAGGAGCTGGTGCTGGCGTTACCCCAACTCAGTTCTTCAATTTGCCGAAGCAGCAGAGAGTGAAATTTGGTGACAAATTGAAGGAAAGTGTAAGGGAGGCAGTCAGAGAAGAGACCTTGAGGATTGAGGCGAAGTCAAGGGAAACTATAATGGAAGCAGTCAGAGCAGAGAGGGAGACTTTGTTGGCATATATCCGTCAACTAGTTCCTAGTTTTGATCCCAGCCAGATGCTCCAAACCCCAATTCCTCCAATTATTTTACCCCCTCAAGATCAAAGCCCAAAAAATCCAATGTCTGATAAGGCAAGCTGCTCTGGGGCCACTAATATCAGACCCCTAGCTTTGGAATTAGAAGATCCGAAGCCTGAAGCTGATACTGCTGCAAAAGAGAAAGAGGACACGGTAAAATCTCTGCTTATTTATATTTCTGCTTTTTAAATTTTAAAAAGACGTCGCTCCTTTTAATAGCCGATGTTAAAATTTAAAATAACGACGGTAAATACGTCTGTTTCTTACAAGACACGTCGTGTTTAGTTATATACCACGACGCTTTTATAAACCGTCGTTCATTTCATGATTTCATTAACTGTATTTATATTAGACGACCTTTCTATAGAATAGCGACGTTATAAATTCAATACAACGTCAGTATTAACGAGAAACCGTCGTTTATATTATATACCACGTCTGTTTTTTTTGTTTAGTTAGAGTCGTTTATTTTAGTTCACACACAAACTAACTTATATTTCTTTATTAATTTCTTTAAACAGGATCTCTCAAAACTAGATATGCCACCTCCTCTTTTAGCCTTATGCCAACATTTCCAGACCAAGTTGTTGCCTAATGGTAACGAGGCTCTAACAATTCACATGCCCAAGGAAGTGTTTGGCATTGAGCATGATACCTTCCTCTTCACTGAGGATGTTTTGCAGTTTGGTTCAATGGTTGAGATAGGAACCACAGTGATATCAGTATACATGAGGTAATTCTCCCTAATCCCATTTTGTTTTACATTTTCCTTTCTTTTAAATTAAAATCTCATTTAATTGACTTTCATATATTTAGGTTCCTATTTGACTATTTAAAAATCGCAAATCTTGTAAACCTTGTTGGCCTCGTGGACCCTGGGCTAGTGAGCTCTGGAGTTGGATCAATATCAGACCGAATAAAAAACCTGTCAAACCGCCTGAATACAGCAGATGGGAATCAATTTTTCTTGGTCCCTTATAATCCAGGGTTAGTACCATTTAAAGTATTTTCCTTTTACATGAATTCACTGCCTTATAATCCAGGCTTCTAATATTTTTCTTTCTAATATGAATCATTATGTGCAGGGGTCATTGGGTGATGGTAATTGTGAGACCATTAACAGAGACTGCCTATTACATGAATTCACTGCCAAAACGCATGGTTGACGACGAAATGAAAAATATAGTGAATACGTAAGTTGATTTCTTCTGATTTATGATTTTTCCTATAAAGTATTTAAATAAACGACGGTTTTTACTAATACCGACGTTATTATATAATATAACGACGGGAAGATATTACCGACGTTTTAATTTAACTACCACGTCAGTATTTTCTTAAAAACGTCGTTTTAATTTAACTACCACGTCGTTTGCGTTTTATTTAAGAACGTTTTAATTTTTTCTGCACAATTTTCGTCATACGACGTTTTTTACTCTTACCGACGTTATAACGTTACACAACGACGGTTAGGTTTTACCGCCGTTTTAAACAAAATATAACGTCTTGGTTTAAAAAACTCCGTCGTTTTGACTGATTTACCACGACGGTTACTATTTGTATTTAACACCCTTTGTTTTCTTGTAACAGGTCAATTAAAATGTTTAACATTCATATAAACAAAAATTCACGTAAACAGCAGGCCATTTGGAAAAATCTACACGGCACTCCTGAACAACCAACAAGTGTAGAGTGTGGCTATTACGTGATGCGATTCATGAGAGATATAATTCATGATCCAGACCTAAATTTCGAAAAGAAGGTAAAACGCAACATTTTAGATATACTTTCTTTATTTTACTACGTCATATTTTTGTTTAACCGTCGTTTGTATTCTTTTAACACGTCGGTTTTTTGGTTTATTTTGCAGTTTGACAAGAAAAAAGATAAACTTCAGTATACACAAAAGGATATTGACGAAGTTAGGCATGAATGGGCAGAATTCGTGAACAAGCAATTACCGAAGGATAATTGATGTAGATAAATATTTATGAACAATGTTTAATTTAGATTATTTAAAATGTATATAAATATTTTGTTGTAATCAAGAGAACAAAAATCAACAAAATTAAATTTTGTTTAAAAATTTGTTTAGTTCCCAAACACCGACGTCTGATTCTAATTTACACGTCTCATACGTGTACACAATGGTCGTATTGCAGTAAACGACGTGTAATAGTCAAAACAACGACGGTTTATAATTAATTCATCCTGTATAAATGAATTTGTACTCATATACTACGTCCGTTAGTATAACCTTATCGACGTCGTAATAATATACAAAGGCTGATATTTCTAAATATCCGCCTTTGTATAAAAAAAAAACGTCAGCTATATACAACAAAATGACGTGTAATAGAAATAACAACGACGGTATATAATTAATTCATCCTGCATAAAAGAATATGAATTCATATACTACATCGGTTAGTATAACCTTATCGACGTCGTAATCTTATACAAAGGCGGATATTCTTATATATTCGCCTTTATATATATAAACAACGTCAGTTATATACACTAAAATGACGTTTAATATTAGTAACAACGACGGTTTATAATTAATTCATCCTTTATAAATGAATTTGTATTCATATACTACGTCGGTTAGTATAACATTAACGACGTTGTAATATTATACAAAGGCGGATATTATTAAATATCCGCCTTTATATATTTAAACAACGTCCGTTATATACACTAAAATGACGGTTTATAATTAATTCATCCTGTGTATATTCTTAAATATAGTTTCAACGTCGGTTTTTTATGTTTAATGTCGTTGTAAAGGGATACAACGTCGGCTAAGTCATTTTTAATTTAATTGTTATTGACTTTTATATTTTATTTAAATCCATATTAAATTCATAACTATATCCAAAAATTATACTGAAAACTACCAAGCATTGGAATATTGTCTCTATCCTAAAGCTTTAAAAAATATAATTTTGGAAATATTTTTTTATTGTATTTAATTACTAATATTAATAATATATTCAAAACAAAATCCGAAAAATATACCGGCAAATTCTATGCACTGATTGAGACAATATCTTGCCCGTTAAGGCCTGAAAAATGTAATTTTAGTTTTCAAAGTTCAAATGATAACAAAATTCAAACAAATTTAGAGACAAAGCATTGTACTCCTTATACTTTACATAACATAACCCTAAGGTTTATGTGATCCATTGGTGCCCATAAATTCAAAATTATGAAATCCATATTTTAGCCTACTATTGTAGAAGGCAATGTTGTAAGGAATCCATAGCAATTTTCGGTTCATTTTTCTCGTACTTGTGTATTTTTTAAAAATTATTTTACAATTTAGGGTTTAGGGTTTAGGGTTTAGGGTTTAGGGTTTAGGGTTTTTTGAAACGACGCCGGTTTTCTCCCGCTGTTTTTGGTCAACTACATTAACAAAGACTAATTGAATTCGGTTGACGACGTCAGTTATAAAATAGCGACGTCTTTAGTGTTTACAACGTCGTAAATGTATTATAACCGCCATTGTAAGTAATTATTAGACGTCATTATAAGTGTTGACCGTCGTGGTTGAAAAACGCGGTACTTAAAAATTTTTGACCGCGACTTAAAATTTTCAGAATTTCCCTTTAACCCTCAAATAGTTCATTCTCTCTCTTCAACATAAATTTGTCTGAAAGTTTTCGTTCTCCAAGCTCTCTCTCAATATCCATGTAAGTACAACTCTAGTCCCTTTAATCCTAATTCTCTCAGCTCTGTCTCAAGCTTTTGTTATATTCTCTCAGCTCTCTCTCAAAGCATTGGGTACGTAGATTCTCCAAGATCTCTCTCAAAGCATTTGGTACGTAGATTTTTCAAGATCTCTCATTGGGTACGTAGATTCTCCAAGCTCTCTCTCAAAGCATTGGGTACGTAGATTCTCCAAGCTCTCTCTGAAGCAGTTGTTATATTCTCGCAGCTCTCTCTCAATATCCATGTAAGTACAACCCTAATCTCTTCTTAAATCCATAAATGTTTTCGTTGGTAGCTATATTAGGGTTTTGGTGTTTGCAATCTTGTAATAATTGCTCTCTGTTTGGGTTCTTTTATGTTTGTTTGGCCATGGGTTCTTGGAAAAGGAATGGGGATGGGAGATTTAAGCTGTTTTTTTTTTTTAACTACGACGACGGTTGAAGGATCAAACCGTCGTCCAAATGTTTATTATACGTCGGTTGTTCATTTACTCCCGTCGTCTACGTTTTAAGCCGCAACTGGTAGCCTAAAGACGACTGTTTCTCCATTAAACGTCGTCTTTAGGCTACCAGAACACCGTTCAAATTTCTGGGTCTGGGTATCTTAATGACGGCGGTGACTATAGATGCCGTCGTCGGAATGTATATTAAACGACGATTATTTTTATAAACCGTCGTCTTTTCCATGTTTTATATTTAATTTTCATTTTGTTCTCTGCTATTTGAATGAGGTAGTGTTTCATTGCTGGTCTTTCCACTTTAATATATATATATTTATATGAATTTGATAGAGTGTAAGATGGATAAGTCATGGATGCATGCGGATAGAAGATCGAAGGCATATGAGTTAGGGGTGGAAGGATTTTTGAATTTTGCGTTACAAAATCTTGGAAATACAACTGAGATTCGTTGTCCATGTGTTAAATGTGGGAATATTCGATTGTTTGGGGTTGGAATTATAAGGGAACACTTATACTTTAATGGAATTGACCAAAGCTATAAGATTTGGAGATGGCACGGAGAACCTTGGGAATGGACTACCAATGCTAGTAGAAATGTGGAAGAAGATGAGCAAAGTAGGTTGAGTTATGTTTCTGAAGAATTAGGGATGGATGATAATGATTTTGCCAATATTGGATCTGATCCTTATGAGTTTGCCAGTGTGATTGGGGATGGCGATGAACCCTTGTACCCTGGTTGCAGTAAGTACACGAAGTTGTCGGCTTTGGTGAAGTTATATAATTTGAAAGCAAAACATGGGATGAGTGATGTTTGCTTTACAGAATTATTGATACTTCAAGGAGAATTTCTTCCAGAAGGAAATACACTACCTTCCTCTATGTACGAGGCAAAAAAGACTTTGTCTGCTTTAGGGATGAGTTATGAGAAAATCCACGCATGTTCCAATGACTGCATTTTGTATCGGAAGGAGTATGAGAATGCAACTAATTGTCCTACTTGTGGTATCTCAAGGTGGAAGGAAACCAAGGATGGGTTCTTGAAAGAGGGTGTGGCAGCGAAGGTGGTGTGGTATTTTCCTCCAATTCCAAGGTTTAAAAGGATGTTTCAATCACATAAGACAGCTAAGAGTTTGACTTGGCATGCTGCAAGAAAATCAGTTGACGGTTATATGTCTCATCCAGCGGATTCCCCGTCTTGGAAACTTGTTGATGAAAAATGGCCCGACTTTGGTAATGAGCCAAGAAACTTGAGATTGGCTCTCTCATTTGATGGATTCAATCCCCACAGTTCTTTAAGTAGCAGATACAGTTGTTGGCCAGTTATGTTAGTTACATATAATCTCCCACCATGGCTATGCATGAAGCGGAAGTTCATGATGTTGACTATACTGATTTCCGGTCCTAAACAGCCCGGAAATGATATAGACGTCTACTTAGAGCCTTTGATTGATGATTTGAAATCTCTGTGGGATGGGATTAGAGGAGTGTATGATGCCCACATAGGAGAATACTTTACACTCAGAGCTGTATTACTGTGGACAATTAATGATTTTCCCGCTTATGGAAACTTATCTGGTTGTGTTGTTAAAGGATATAAAGCTTGTCCAATATGCGGCGATGATACACCTAGTCACAGGTTGAAAAATGGCCACAAAATTTGTTACATTGGGCATAGAAAGTGGTTACCAATCAATCATCCATATAGGAGGCAACGTGCAGCTTTTAATGGGAAACCTGAATATGGCATGCCCCCTGAGCCATTAACAGGAGAAGAAGTGCTGCATATGGTTGAAGATATTAATTACATATGGGGCTCGAAAATTGGGGGAAGTGTTGGTGAGAATGATGGTGATAGAGTTTGTTGGAAGAAGAAATCAAAATTCTTTGATCTCGAGTATTGGAAATACCTCCCTGTGAGGCATGCCTTAGATGTTATGCACATTGAGAAGAATGTTTGCGATAGTATCATTGGTACATTGCTAGAGATCCCTGGAAAAAATAAAGATGGGATTGCTGCTCGGTTAGACTTATTGAACATGGGGGTAAAAATTGATTTGCAACCCGAGTATGGAGAAAGACGTACTCGCTTGCCTCCAGGGCCTTGGAATTTGTCAAGAGCAGAGAAGAGAGCGGTTTGCAATTCTTTTTATGGTATGAAGGTTCCTGAAGGTTATTCTTCAAATATAAAAAATCTTGTATCTTTAAAAGATTCAAGACTTCTTGGCCTTAAATCTCATGATTGTCATACCTTGATGCAACAATTGCTCCCTGTGGCAATTCGTTCTGTTTTGGAGAAGCCTGCAAGGTATGCAATAACTCGATTGTGCTTCTTCTTCAATGCTTTATGTGCAAAGACGGTAGATGTTTCCAAGCTAGATAAGTTGGAAGAAGATGTAGTAGTTACTTTATGTTTGCTTGAGAAGTACTTTCCCCCTTCATTCTTTGATATCATGGTTCATCTAGTAGTACATCTTGTCAGAGAAGTTCGTCTATGTGGGCCAGTATATTTTAGATGGATGTATCCGTTTGAAAGATATATGAAAGTGCTAAAGGGGTATGTTCAGAATCGTACTCGTCCCGAAGGTTGCATTGCTGAGCGGTATATAGCTGAAGAAGCTGTAGAGTTTTGTACCGACCATTTATCTGATGTTAGTACAGTTGGAGTGCCTTCAAGCCAGAATATGGGAGTTTCAAAGCCATTATCAGGTTACACAGTGGGCTTAGTTGATATGGACTTGTTGAACCAGGCACATCTATATGTCTTGGAGAATACGGAGGAAGTCCTACCTTATATCGAGTACGTATGAGTTTAATTTTTCATATATATGTAGCCATGTTAAATATTATTACTCCTTATATTTATCTTATATATGAGGGACCGTAATGCGTGTTTTTTTCGTGTCAATTGTAGGGAACATATGATCCACATCAAGACCACTTATTCAAAATTTAGAAAGAGAACAAAGTGGCTACAAGATAAGCACAATAGCACTTTCATTCAATGGCTACGTGTTAAGGTATATATGTTATTGAATGACATATTCAATTTATTATTTTAATTTTCTTTCTTTCTATATATATGTTAGATTGAATTAATATATATGTTTAATTTGTAGGTTCAAAGTGAATTTAATGGGGAAGATTATAATGGCATATCAGAAAATTTGAGATAGTTAGCAGCTGGTCCAAGCATGGTAGTGCCATCATATAGGAGCTATCTTATTAATGGTGTCAAATTTAGCACCAAGGCACAGGATGATGTGCGAACTGTCCAAAATAGTGGAGTTTATTTACTTGCACATACTATGCAAGTTGCTAGTGCCAAGGATAAAAACCCTATTGTCTCCAATATGGGTTTTTATGGGGTTATTCAAGAAATTTGGGATCTTGACTACCAAAAGTTTAGAATCCCAGTCTTGAGGTGTGATTGGATAGATAACACTTCGGGCCTTGTAGTCGACGAACTTGGATTTACCCTTGTAGATCTGAGTAAAATTGGACATAGGAATGACCAATTTGTTATGGCTTCTCAAGTCAAACAAGTATTTTATGTTGACGACCCAATGCATCGTGGTTGGTCGGTAGTGTTATCAATGCCTAATAGAGAATATAATGATGTTATTGGTGATGATGTGCTAGGTGATATTAGAATTGAGTGTGAGCCATTTTCTAGAGGGATACCAAATGTTGACACATTTGATGACCTAGTGGGTGAGTTTGGGAGTGAGAACATTAGAGATGGGTGTGAAGATATATGGATTGATTGATTGTTGTAATGTATGACATTAGTTATGCAGTTAATTGTATGACATTAATTCATAGCTCTGTATATCATTTTAATTCCGATCACATTTTCATTCTGCAAGCTTTGTATGACATTAATTCATAGCTCTGTATATCATTATAATTCATTTCAACCGTCGTCTATTACAGTCGTCTATTATAGTCGAAAGGTCTCTTTTTTATGCGATTATGTACCAAATCGACGTCGGTTTTAGTTTTTTACTGACGTGTACTATATTAACCACGTCGTTTTTTTGTGTTCAAGCCGTCAAAATAATTTTCAACGTCTGTGGTGATATAAATGGTCGTGGTTATTGTTGTTTTTACGTCTGTTCAAGTAAATATATGCCATGTTATATGTTTAAGACGTCAGTTTTTCATTCAGTGAACGTAGTATTTATTAACCACGGCGGTTTCTAAGTTTTATACGTCGGTTTTGTTTTATTTCGAGACGTAGGTAAAACCATTTACGTCGGTTTTATAGTTGTTTTTGACATTTAAAATTATTTAAACGTCTGTGTTTTAATAAAACCGTCGTCTATTATAGTCGAAAGGTCTCTTTTTTATGCGTTTATGTACCAAATCGACGTCGGTTTTAGTTCTTTTGTGACGTGTACTATATTAACCACGTCGTTTTTTTTTGTGTTCAAGCCGTCAAAATAATTTTCAACATCTGTGGTGATATAAATAGTCGTGGTTATTGTTGTTTTTACGTCTGTTCAAGTAAATATATGCCATGTTATATCGTTAAGACGTCAGTTTATTCAATCAGTGAAAGTAGTATTTATTAACCACGGCGGTTTCTAAGTTTGACACGTCGGTTTTGTTTAATTTAGAGACGTTGATAAAACTATTTACGTCGGATTTATAGTTGCTTTTGACATTTAAAATTATTTAAACGTCTGTGTTTTAATACAACCGTCGTCTATTATAGTCGAAACTTCTCTTTTTTATGCGTTTATGTACCAAATCGACGTCGGTTTTAGTTCTTTTGTGACGTGTACTATATTAACCACGTCGTTTTTTTTGTGTTCAAGCCGTCAAAATCATTTTCAACGTCTGTGGTGATATAAAGGGTCGTGGTTATTTATGTTTTTACGTCTGTTCAAGTAAATATATGCCATGTTATATGTTTAAGACGTCAGTTTTTTCATTTAGTGAACGTAGTATTTATTAACCACGGCGGTTTGTAAATTTGACACGTCGGTTTTATTTAATTTAGAGACGTTGATAAAACTATTTACGTCAGTTTTATAGTTGTTTTTTACATTTAAAATTATTTAAACGTCTGTGTTTTAATACAACCGTCGTCTATTATAGTCGAAAGGTCTCTTTTTTATGCGTTTATGTACCAAATCGACGTCGGTTTTAGTTCTTTTGTGACGTGTTCTATATTAACCACGTCGTTTTTTTTTGTGTTCAAGCCGTCAAAATCATTTTTAACGTCTGTGGTGATATAAATGGTCGTGGTTATTGTTGTTTTTACGTCTGTTTATGTAAATATACGCCATGTTATATGTTTAAGACGTCAGTTTTTTCATTTAGTGAACGTAGTATTTACTAACCAAGACGTTTTCTAAGTTTTACACGTCGGTTTTTGTGTATTTAGAGACGTCGATAAACATATTTACGTCGGTTTTGTAGTTGTTTTTGACATTTAACATTATTTCAACGTCAGTGTTTTACTAAAACCGTCGTCTATTATAGTCGAAAGGTTTCTTTTTTAGGTTTTATGTATGAAATCTACGTCGGTTTTAGTATTTTACTGACGTGTACTATATTAACTACGTCGGTTATTTTCCGTCGTTATTTCATGTATGAAAAGACGGCGGTCGATTTCTCGTCGGTTGTAAACCATGATACACGACGGTGGATTACCGTCGTCTATTTCGTTTTTTGTAGTAGTGTATTTTTCTTTAGCTTATGACGTGGTTAATTTCACGTCACCTGTAAACGTTTCAAGTTGTTGGTTTGCAAGTCTCGGTATTTGGCTATAAATATGTGGGAGTCTTCTAGCAGAATTGGTAGCAAGAGGAAGAGAAGTATTATTTGAGAACACAAAAATGAAGGTAGAGCAAGTCCTACACATGAATGGAGGAGTTGGGAAAACAAGCTATGCAAACAATTCCCTACTTCAAGTTAGTCACCCTCTCTCTCTCTCTCTCTCTCTCTCAAGAGAGCTTCCATTGAGGGATCCCTCAAATAATAGGGATGCTCAATAGAAGGGGACTGGAGTCCCTCAATTCCAAAATCGTTTCCGTGGTTTTTCAACTTCAATTTCGTTAGGACAAATGGCCCTACCGTCAATTTTGATAACTTAATGCAAGGGCAAAATTGTATTTTTGTATTAAATTTATTAAAATATGAATAAAAAAATTAAAATTAAAATTAAAATCTCTCTCTCCCCCCCTCAATCTCGATTTCTACTCCCCCAAACTTTATTATTATTTTTTGTTGGTTTTTTATTTGATTTTCTTTTATTGTTATTTTAAAGGAATGATTTTTTATTCATTTTTGTGGTTTTAATATAAAAATACAATTTTGCCCCTGCATTTAACAGAAAAAGTTAACAAATTGACGGCAGGACCATTTGTCCTAACGAAAGTGAAGTTAAAGGACCACGGGAACGATTTTGGAAATTGAGGGACTCAAAGGCAAATTGGGTCTAAGTTTAGGGACTAATAAAACGATTAACCCCAAATATCCACCACTTAACATGGTTCTTTCGAAAATTATTTTGATAGTTATAAGTTATAACCAAAATTATGCACCAAAAAAAATCTGGTGGAGAGGGAGGAATTATGCAATATTCATGCTTCCTTCAACCTCGTTTATTTTTTTCTTCAGAGAGCAGTGATTTCAATGGTGAAGCCCATAGTTGGTGCAAGCATAGCGGAGCTGTGCTGCACTCTCTTCCCAGAGTGTTTGAAAGTAGCGGACTTGGGATGCTCTTCAGGACCCAACACCCTTTTGGTGGTATCAGATATCATAGACAGCATCCACACAACTTACCAAAAACTCAACCGCCCACCTCCATCACTCCAATTTTTCTTGAATGATCTTCCTGAAAATGATTTCAACACGGTGTTCAGGTCATTGCCAGGCTTCTATAAGAAACTTGATGAAGAACATGAGAAGAAGTTCAGGTCATGTTTTATTGCAGGAATGCCTGGTTCTTTCTATGGCAGGCTCTTCCCCAACAATTCTCTGCACTTTGTTCACTCTTCTTATGCTCTCCACTGGATCTCTGAGGTTGATTTCTTTTTTTAATCAATCATTGAGTCGTTATTAGGCATAAACTCTTCATACACCCAGTTATATATAACTCATTAGTTACACCACATGGCAGGATGCTCCAGTCAAAAATAAAAATGTCTCCATGAGAAGTCTTTCTCAATCAAATAGGGATTTTTAAAAAAAAATTATATATCTTGCAAGTTTGCCAGTCTTCTATGAATTTTTTTATTTTTTGTTACTTTATTCAATTGGTAAAATAATAATAATTCTAAAATCGTGTGTACGTAGGTTCCAAAAGGCTTGGTGACCAAAGAAGGAGAGGAAATTAACCAGGGGAACATATATATAGGAAAGACAAGCCCTCCACTTGTGTTTAAGCAATACTTGGAGCAATTCAAAAGGGACTTCACGGTCTTTTTGAGGTCACGTGCAGAAGAGCTTGTCCCAGGAGGCAGTATGGTACTCACAACAACTGGCAGCATAAAGAGTCATGATCCCCTCTGCATTTGGGAATTTGTAGGACTGAAACTCAATGACATGGTTTTAGAGGTAATTAAATATTAGATTCTAGCAAGTAGGGCTGCAATATATTTCCTTTTTAGCTATTTAGAAATGTATATTTTGATGAATTATCAGGGTTTGATTGGTGAGGAAAAATTGGACGCATTCAATATGCCATTCTATACACCTACAACGAAGGAGATAGAAGAGGTGATCCAGGCTGAAGAATCATTTACTTTGCAAAACCTTCAAGTTTTCAAAAATGATTGGGACTCTTATATAAACCAAGCTAACAGTGGCCTTGATAAGAAGACGAGGGCTGCAAACTTTGCCACTGACATAAGGGCTGTGGGGGAGCCGATTCTGGCCAGCCAATTCGGAGAAGAAGTGATGGACGATTTGTTTCGTAGGTTTGAAGCAGATGTTCTTGATCACATGGAAAGGGAGAACTGCCAGTTCATTAACCTGGTTATCTCGTTGACAAAGGGGCGTTGATGAGATGAATATGCAAGACATGGGGTAACAAGATTTGTGTTCCATTTGCTTTGTTTATCTTTGTACCTTTCAGGTCTTGGACTACAGTTTATTGTTAAGAATAAATTTGTTTACATTTAGTCATCTTTTTGTGATAGAAGCTGAGGTTCCACCCCAACACCAATTGGCAATAGAAAGAGTAGCCAAACTTATAAGCCCTTGTTAAATTTCTTAACTTTCCAATGTGGAACATTTTTCACCTTCACATTCTCACATTGTGTTATTCATATACTTCGATTTAAAACAACACATTAAAGGTGTAGGGGCTTTTTCCTTCCGGCAGCAAGTGGGCTGGACTGATGAAGTTGTCCCCTTTGTTTGAGTTCGAAATTAAGCCCCAAAATGCTTCGAAAGGGCAGCAAAGCCTTAGGAAGTATTTTGGTTATCTTCTCCAACAAAGCAACAGCAGTTTTACAGATAATTTCTTCACGTTCACAAATAGATTTTTAGGCTTGGCATGAGGGGCATGTGGCATGAGAGCAAAGTTATCATGGGTTTAGCACTTTAAGAAAGAGAAAGTCGTGGGTTCCTATGGAGGTCAAAGGTTCTAATGGAAGGGAAGTTTTGGGTAATTTTCGTAGCTTCCGGCAGCTTGACAGTGTCTCCGTTAGAACTGTAGCAATCTGCCAAAGCAGGGGAGATGGGGAAAATGGGCAAGCAAAGCACGAAAATTGCTGGGTTTGCAAGTGAGAGAGAGGAAGCTTGCTCTCTGAAGGTTGGGTTGTGTGTTGGCTAGAAGAGGCCCTATTTATAGTTGTTTGGGTTTGCTCTTCTTCAAGAAACCCTAATGGTTTCTTCCTAACTTAGCTAGGTTTTCTTTTTCCTTTCTTCTCTTCCTTCTTGACTTACCTTATGTTGGCAAAGCCAATCCTGCCAAATCCACAAAATCAGAGATTTTGTGTGCTCCAAGCCTCTTCCAGCGGCGGCCTCAAAAGGGAGCTCCCCCTTTTCACCCATCTTCTTCCTCCCCTTTCTTCCTCTTTCCATGGCTAAGTCTGATGAAGGAAAGGAAGTGGCTGTACCCGTTGGTTTGAGGGGTGGCATCCTCCCTTGCGTGCTAAAATCCCTTGGTTTCTTGAATTCTTATACTTGGAACTAGTTCCCAGCAGCCACCTAGGTGTAGATTTCCAACGTTGGTTTTGCTTTCAAACTAAGTGCTAGGTCTGATGCTGCCCTTTTATTCTAATTTCATAAGCCTTTTAAGTCCACCACATGATTCATCCAATGGATGAGATATTTTGATCAAGTGTTGGGCCTTTTAGTTGGCTTACTTTAAATTGGGGCAATGGACTTATTTTGGTTGGGCTTATCTTAGTTGGAGCAATGGGGCAATGGGCTTAATTTGGTTGGGCTATCTTAGTTGGAGCAATTGGGCAATGGGCTTATTTTGGTTGGGTCATTCTAGTTGAGGCAATGGGTTACTTTCTTGTGCTTACCCACGTTTGGGCCTAAGAAAATGGGCTTGAGTCTTGAGGCCCCCAAGCGACCCGAGACTTCCATTTCTTGGCCCATCGATGGGCCCCATGATAACTTGTTACCATCCATACCACAACCCACTCAAGTAAGCCCCGGGCATTCGAGTGGCTTGGGCCCACTTAAGCTTGTAGCGTGACGTGTTGCTTATTTGCTTGGTGTGGCATGTGTGCAAGCGCGTATGACGAACTTTCGCGTGCCCTAATCGGGCTTCTCCTCGGTAAGGTATTGCATTGGGCCGAGAATTTATTTGGGTTGAACCGTGGATTTTTTGGGCCTCAACAAAAGGAAAATGGAAGTGAAAGTTCTTCGGAAATTTTTTATTTAATTTAGTTTTAGTATTTGATTCGTAGAAAACCCAAAACCCTAATTAAGTATATCCAAACTCAAATTTAAGACCCTTGAAAAAGAAGTTCATGTTCGAGATTGTTAATTCAATTATTTTGTTGATTAAGATCACACCCATTAGAGTAATTTAAATGCAGCATAACAAGTTCATTTCAACTAAGTTTTTCTCTACTTGCAGTAGTTAACAAATCAAGTTCAATGCCACAATTCCAACTAAGTTCATTTCAGCATAGGAAGTTGATTTCAACTAAGTTTTTATGGTAAGAAGCAGAGCCACTTTTGACCACAAAAAAATAAAAATAAAAATAAAAAAGTAGAGCCACACCCGTGGTTTTGCAGCAAACTTTCATTATGTCCCATGAAACTGTAGATTAAATCACAATGCAAGTCGAAGGTGTGCTAATTAACTTATTTCCTGGAGTATAATTTGGGCACACTGACCAAACTTCTGTTGGAAAATTGGCTCACCAAAAAAAAAAAAAAAAACAAATTGAATACAAGGTCATTTTAGGTCACTTCAAACTTAAATGAAGGGTGGCAAACTGCTGGAAAGCTAAGAGAGCATTTATGAACAATTGTTGACTTGTTTCAAAGAGTACCTACTCTATGGTTCTAGATACGGTGGCTGAGCATGTAGCCATTAATGTCTAGCCTTTGGTCTGACCAACCTGTGATCCATGAAGGGTGGCAAGCTGTTGGAAAGCTGAGAGAGCATTTATGGACAATTGTTGACTTGTTTCAAAGAGTACCTACTCTATGGTTCTAGATAGGATGGCTGAGCATGTAGCCATTAATGTTTAGCCTTTGGTCTGCTCAACCTGTGGTCCATGTCATGTAATTAAGGGCAGAACGTGGGAGGAAAGATGAAGTCTTCTCCTAGGTCCAAAGGCTTGTGTATTAAAGGGAAGAGGAAGCAAGATAGCAAATTGTGAGAGGCAAAGTGGCTGGAAACTAGTGAGTCCAGAAAATACCAAGGGAAAGAGGGAGTTCTGTCACGCCCTGGACCCGGGGGTAGGTGGAAATCACGCGCCCAATGCATGAGAAAATAAAAAGTAAAATAAAATAAAAAGAAGCCGAAGCATGAAATAAACTTTTTCTTATAAAAATAGATCCCAAAATCTTACAACTTTACATGAAATAAATAAAGTTCTAACACTCTCATCTAATTCAGCCTGAATCGATTTAGTCTTTGTCTTGCCTACTAATTCATCTGAAAAATTAAACAGAGTGAGGGATGAGCAACCACCGCTCAGTAGGGACATGAGACCTTACCACAGTAGATTGATATAACTAAATTAAGTGACATGCAATCACACAGCCAAATATCATATAATTAAGAATAATGCATGAATGAATGCTCTTCATGTAATCCCGTTAATTCATATAACTGGACAAGCAGACCTGCACATCCCATACCATGCTTATACCACTTGGTCCTGAATGCCCATTTATATGAACTAACACCCATTTCAATCATCCCACAATTCCCCTTTTGTTAGTCATCTTGTCTAACTCCCTTTCGCCAGTCCCGAATCACCCAATAAAAACCATGTGCACTATGGGATCCCTGAGACCTGGTACCTGCCAAGAGTTAGACCCAACTACACAAAAGATCCTTCTCATTACCCTCTTTTCCATACTTTCTTTATCATCCCAAGAATTCCAGCCATCACCGATAACATATGACCATGTCAATATTAATAATATAGATAATAAACAACACTTCAACACCCAATATTAATAATAATCAAATAATAATATCATGCATAATATAGTGCTCATGAAATTTAATTAGATCAATCCCCGTAAAGGCACCCCAAGAAATCCCTACCTCGTTTCTAAAGCCAACTCCAAGTTAAGAAAACACACAAGCTACGACCTCTAACTCCTCCTGAGAATTTGATCACCACTTGCTTTCTCTTGCTCTCTCTCTCTCTCTCTCTCTCTCTCTCTCTCTCTCTCTCTCTCTCTCTCCTCTCTTTGCATGATATCTCTTCCTTTCATTAACAATCCTATTTATAGATGGTGAGATGGCGGTACCAAAAGGAGAGGATAGTAACAAAGGCCATTATCTTATCTATATAAAAGATAACTTGGTTCCCACTCTTTCATATAAGTTGCTATGTGTCAATGCCAGGAGATTTCTTTCTAAGGGTTGTGACACCTATTGAAATTATAAACTCCACCTCAAGCTAAAAGGAAGCTTACTCACCAAATTGTAAGCATGAGCTGTCCAAATGTAAGGTAATGCATCAACTAATTTAATGGAAAACAAGCCACCTCCAGCATACTAATCTAAATATCTCTAAGAGAGAACAATCTTTCTCTCCAAGAAAACAATGTAAGGATGCCACGTCTAAGCTCTTAACCAATGAAATTAATATATATATATATATATATATATATATATATATAATGCACCCAATAACCATCTAATGGCATCTCAACAAATAATGAACAAATATTTAACCTTTTTTTTATTCAAAAGAACATATGTATATATAAATATTTAGTGAAATAATATACATATAATTATTGAAATGGTATTATAAATGTAAAACAATTATAAATATACATTTCCTTCTTATCAAGATAATTACTTAAGAATATATAATAACATTTATTATTATTTTTTAATCAACATTTAAGAAACAGACTCTCACAAGTTCTCTAGTGTATCAAGGTGTTGAGCAAGGGTGTGAGAGAAACAGATTGTGAGGGTAGTGTTCTAAGGGGGTTTCCTCTGTAAACCAAAGTTGTAACCTATCTTCATTAGTGAAATTTCTCAAGTGGATCACCAAAGAGGATGTAGGTAAATTGTTGAACCTCTATAAACACTGGTGTCATTTGTGCTTGGTTATTTGTTCTTATGCTTGAAACCTCACAAATCAACCTGATGGATAGGGCCCTTCATCCCATTTAGCTGGGGCAACAACAATAGCTATCGGACATTTAAAGAAGCGGAGGGAGATCGGAGACAAAAGCAGAGGGGCCAAGGGATAATAAATAATAGTAAACAGATAACTATTGCACAATCTTAGCCACTTAGATGACAGAAAAATCCTAACTGAATACCAGAATTAAGGTTCGTTTGTTCTTGTCCTTTGAATCCTCAGCCTCAAGCTTTGTCATGGCCACGTGAACCAAAGTTTGTCTGAAAAAGCGATAAGGGAACAGAGGAAAAACAAGCAGATTCTTGTTGCACCTAATGTTTGTGTGAATGAATTAATATGACACACACTTCTGGTTAGCACCTAGGAAAAACAAGCATACAGAGCCATGATCCCCTCTACATTATGGAATTGGTCGGATTGAAACTCAATGACATGGTTTTAGATGTAATGTGTAATATGTTGGCGAGTAGAGTATATCCTATTCTATTTGGGTTTTATTTTTCCTTTTGTATAGATATTATGTAATTAGGATACCACTTGTTTTCCTTGTCTAACCCTACTAGGGTTTGTAACCTTATTATAAATACCTCCTTTTGGAGAATGAAATATATCTGAAAATATTCTACCCATATTGTTTGACTTGGTATCAGAGCCGACTTTCTGGTAACCTGTGTATTGTGCCCACTCGTGTTCTACTCTGTGCCCTAATTTCTTTTTAGGGTTCCTGTGCCCGTGTTCTACTGTGTGCCCTAATTTCTTTTAGGGTTCTTGTGTCTGTGCCTTTGCCGTGTTCCGTTGTGTGCTCTGTCGTGTTTGTGCCTCTACTGTGTTCGTGCATCTGCCTCTACTGTGTTTGTGCCTTGTGCTCTGTCGTGTTCGTGCCTTTACTGCGTGCCTCTACTGTGTTCGTGCATCTGCCTCTACTGTGTTTGTGCCTCTGTTGTCTTCGTGCATCTGCCATATTTGTGTCTGTGCTGTGATCTGTTGTATACTCTGCGTGATTTGTTGAGTTTCTGCTACAATCATGGGTGGTAATTCCATTGTTGGTGCTGCTGGTGCTACTGCTGCTTCTGCAAATTTGCGTGTTTCTGACTCTATTCCAGGTACTGGCTCTAATACTTGGATAATTGATACTGGTGCTTCTGATCATAAGACTTATGATGCTAAATTTTTTGATGAGTTGTCTAGTAACACCCGTAACCCATACATAACTAGTGCTAATGGTTTGCCCTCTCCAATTACTGGCGAGGGCACTATTTCTCTCACCCCAACTCTGTCCTTGTCTCGTGCGTTATTAGTTCCCAATATCCATTGTAACTTGTTATCTGTTGGTCGCTTACTTGATACACTTAATGCTTCTGCTACTTTCTATCCTACCCATTGCTCTTTTCAGGATCTCAAGACTCACGAGGTGATTGGGCATGGTAAACGGATATGGGGGTTGTATTATTTGACATTACCTTCTGCACCAGTTCGTAATCGTGTCGTTAATACTGTTCAACGTTGCAGTGTCAAAGACAAACAGCAAATTTGGTTATGGCATCGTCGCTTGGGACACCCGTCATTTGGCTACCTTAAGCGTCTGTTTCCATCTTTATTTCGCTCCTGTGATGAGTCCAGTTTTAAGTGTGAGACATGTGTAATGGCCAAGAGCCACCGTACTGTTTTTCCCTTAAGTAATAATAAAGCTGCTTTGCCTTTTGAGTTAGTACATTCTGATGTCTGGGGTCCTGCTCGTGTGACTTCTCATGGTTTCCGTTGGTTTGTGACGTTTATTGATGACTGCACTCGCTTAACATGGGTGTATTTGATGAAGAATAAACATGATGTTGCCTCTATTCTTCCTGACTTTTGTGCCATGGTGTCTACTCAGTTCCATGCTCGTGTTAAAGTATTTCGCACTGATAATGGCGGTGAATATGTGAATCATACCTTGGCCCAATTCTTTCGTGATCAAGGTATCATTCACCAAACTACCACTCCATTCACACCTCAACAGAATGGTGTGTCTGAAAGGAAGAATCGCCAGTTACTTGAAGTTGCTCGCTCTCTGATGTTGGATATGTCTGTTCCCCATCATCTTTGGGGACATGGTGTCTTGTCCGCCGCCTACTTGATTAACCGTACTCCTAGTCGGGTTCTTGATTTCAAGACTCCACTTGATGTGTTATGTGCCCTCACTCCTCCGGTTTCAGTCTCTAAGTTACCTCCGAAGGTGTTTGGGTGTGTTGCGTATGCTCATGTTTACTCTCATCAAAGGAGTAAACTTGATCCTTGCGCTCTCCGCTGTGTCTTCATTGGTTATTCTACAACTCAGAAAGGTTATAAGTGTTATCACCCGCCTACTCAGAAGGTACATGTCACTTTGGATGTCACATTTCATGAAGAGGTACCCTATTATGTTTCTCCCTCTTCTTCAATTCAGGGGGAGAGGGGGAGTGAATTGAAGAATTTAGAAAATATGGAATTTTTAGGCGAACAGGATGAAAACGACCGGTCGCTGATAGGACACGACCGGTCGCTCGCGTCGAGCTGGGACTACAGTACCGATACGAGCGAAGCGACCGGTCGCAGTGAGGAAGAGACCGGTCGCGAAGTAAACGACCGGTCGCACATAGGAAGCGACCGGTCGCCCGTGTCGACGAGCGACAACAGTACCGATACGAGTGATGCGACCGGTCGCCAAGAAAGCCACGACCGGTCGCCAGACAAAAATGTTGGTGTTTTCGAGCCTCTCTCAGAAGGAAATAACAGTGATATTGGCCACTCCCATACAGATGAAATTGATAATATACCCCCCTCTGCCCTGCCATTGCCTCAATCAAGTTGTGATAATGAGGTACTTTCTAGTGATATGCCTACCTATTCTTTGCCCCCACGTACTACCCGTGGGAAACCTAAAATACAATATTCTCCTGATATACATGCCAAGTCTAAATATCCCATTAACCATTATATATCAACTCATCGTTTATCTAAGTCATATGCATCATATTTGTGTCAATTATCTAGTGTATGTGTGCCAACTAAGTTGCAGGATGCTCTATCTGATCAAAACTGGGTAGATGCAATGCATGTTGAGATGGAAGCCTTGAACAAGAATGCTACTTGGGAGTTAGTTCCTTTACCAAAAGGAAAAAAGGCAGTTGGGTGCAGATGGGTGTTTACTTTGAAGCACAAGGCTGATGGTTCCATTGACCGTTACAAGGCAAGATTGGTAGCAAAAGGGTATACTCAGACATATGGAGTGGATTACACAGAGACTTTTGCTCCAGTAGCTAAGCTCAACACTGTACGCGTGCTCTTATCCTTAGCTGCTAACCGTGACTGGCCGCTGCTACAATTTGATGTCAAAAATGCATTCCTCCATGGTGATCTCAAAGAAGAAATATATATGGATCCTCCGCCGGGTATCCCTGTGACTTCTAAGAAGGGTGTGGTGTGCAAGCTACGGAAATCCTTGTATGGATTAAAGCAGTCTCCAAGAGCGTGGTTTGGAAGGTTTGCTGCATCTATGAAGAAGTTTGGGTATGTGCAAAGTAACTCTGATCATACTTTGTTTCTGAAGCGTCATAAAGGTAAATTGACGGCTTTAATTATTTATGTTGATGATATGATTGTGACTGGAGATGATCATGTAGAGATACAAAGTCTTCAGAAGTATCTGGCTTCTGAGTTCGAGATGAAATCATTGGGTGATTTAAAGTATTTTCTTGGGATTGAAGTTGCCAGATCTAAACATGGTATTTTTCTATCCCAAAGAAATTATGTTTTGGATTTACTTGCAGAAACTGGAATATTGGATTGTAAACCAATTGATACCCCTAGTGAGCAGAATCATATTTATGGCTGTTATCTAGACTACATGTCAGAAATATGTTTACTACAATCAGTAGCTTTTAAGTGCTAACTAGTTAATAAGCTAATACGACAATCACTTGTTTGAATTCACTCCCCAATACTTCCCATTATCTAAACAGTTCATTTTCTTAAATCATCACGGGAAGATCATCGCTGGAAAAAAATAATCCACTCAAATAGAAAAGTATTCAAGTATATCTAACAGAGACAACAACAACAAAAAAGACACAGTAGTTTGGGTAAACCATAGAATGGTAACAACAATAACCAAATGGCTACATGATTTCCGATTTGGGTGAATTTTTATAAAGATGATCTTTGAGTACGGAATTCAAACATGAATAGTTTGAATTATGAGATTAAATTATTTAGTGGGAGAAAACAAGTGGTTAGTTAACAATTACTATACTATACCTATACTATAATAATCACTTCAGATAAATGCAAAAAAGTGCTTCGAACCACTTTTTTAACAACATTAATGTAGAATATAATAAATTTTTCGTCAACGGGTTTAGTCTAGTAGAAAAATATATTGAGTTACAAACAATGGTCTCAGATTCGAACTCCATATACATGATTGTGTGCTCAATAGAGTTGGTTTGTAAGGCTCCTAATCTTGCTCTCCAAACAACTACACCAAGGAAGATAATTGTTTTCAGTTTCTTTTATAATTGTTTTCATTTCTTCCATGAAGAGATTTTTGACGACAAGTGTAGTCTACTACACATCCCAACCAACAGAATACCTGTCACATGGTGAACATTAAGAAGAAACCTCCTTGAAGCTTCAAGCAGTAGGTGTGAAAACCCAAATTTTCTCAGGCCTTCTCCAACCTATTTGGTTCTAAACCCAAATTTTCTTCCTCTAAAAAGTAACTATTTGAGTTTTGCTCAAACCAAAATTGTTTTTTCCCTCAACCCTTCATACTCGAATTTAAAGTCTGCAACTTTATTAAATTGTTTAAGAATGGTTTAAGTTTCATTTTTTTTACATAGATAACTTTTCTTCATTTAATCTTTTTAAATAACTTCATAATTTAATTTTTTAGACAATTTAACTAAAAAAATTTGAAATTCCATAAATATAATTTTATTTGAGAATAGGTGAGTATTTATAAAGTTTGGAGTGAGTTTTGAGGTTGGATATGATTTAAATTAATTTTAAATATTATTTTAACCATTGAATTTAACTATCAGTCGTTGGATTTTTGTTTTTTACCGCTAATCTAAATCATTGATTTAACTATCAGTCGTTGGGTAAGTTTCTATTTGTTTGAGGAGAGAGAAGCAAGCATTAACCAACCATTCAACTGTCACCAATATATTTAAAATAATAGTGACAAGCATTGACAAAAGGGTGACTATTGCCCACAATGTGAATTAATTGTATGCGATCACAATGTGTTTTTTCTTCTTTTTGTCTAATGATGCCAAAGATGTGTTACGTAGGAATATCTTCTAAAATGTAGGAATTTTTTAAGAAGTCTGGGGTAAAAAGGTGACAAGCTAGTTGTGCTCGGTAGGCATTTTGCTATAAATATGTGGGAGTCTTCTGGCAAAATTGCTACCAAGAGGGAGAGAAGTGTTATTTCAGAACGCAAAAATGAAGGTAGAGCAAGTCCTACACATGAATGGAGGAGTTGGAGAGACAAGCTATGCAAACAATTCCCTACCTCAAGTTAGTCACTCTCTCTCTCTCTCTCTCTCTCTCTCTCTCTATATATATATATATATGGACTTAATATCCACCACTTAATTATTTTGATAGTTATAAGTTATAACCAAAATTATGCACCCAAAAAAAAAAATTCTGGTAGAGAGGAGGAATTATGCAATATTCATGGTTCTTTCAACCTCGTTTATTTTTTTTCTTCAGAGAGCAGTGATTTCAATGGTGAAGCCCATAGTTGGTGCAAGCATAGTGGAGCTGTGCTGCACTCTCTTCCCAGAGTGTTTGAAAGTAGCGGACTTGGGATGCTCTTCAGGACCCAACACCCTTTTGGTGGTATCAGATATCATAGACAGCATCCACACAACTTACCAAAAACTCAACCGCCCACCTCCATCACTCCAATTTTTCTTGAATGATCTTCCTGAAAACGATTTCAATACGGTGTTCAGGTCATTGCCAGGCTTCTATAAGAAACTTGATGAAGAACATGAGAAGAGGTCATGTTTTATTGCAGGAATGCCTGGTTCTTTCTATGGCAGGCTCTTCCCCGACAATTCTCTGCACTTTGTTCACTCTTCTTATGCTCTCCACTGGATCTCTGAGGTTTAAATTTTCTTTTTCTTTTTTTCTTTCCCTCCTGTCTTTTTTCCTTTTTTAATCAACTTGTGTCCTTATTATACTGTTTACTCTTAATCAATCCCTGGGTCATGAGCATAAACGTGTGTGTACGTAGGTTCCAAAAGGTTTGGTGAGCAAAGAAGGAGAGGGACTTAACAAGGGGAACATATATATAGCAAAGACAAGCCCTCCGGCTGTGTTTAAGCAATACTTGGAGCAATTCAAAAGGGACTTCACAGTCTTTCTGAGGTCACGTGCCGAAGAGCTCGTCCCTGGGGGCAGTATGGTCCTCACAACCATGGGCAGCATAAAGAGTGACGATCCCCTCTGCATTTGGGAATTTGTAGGAATGAAACTCAATGACATGGTTTTAGAGGTAATTAAATATTAGATCATATTTATTTCTAATAGATTTGGGACATAATAACTATTGCTAATTTGAAATGTACTTTGATGAATTTTCAGGGTTTGATTGAAGAGGAAAAATTGGACACATTCAATATGCCATACTATGCACCTACAACCAAGGAGATCGAAGAGGTGATCGAGACTGAAGGATCATTTACTTTGCAAAACCTTCAAGTTTTCAAAAATGATTTGGACTCTTATATAAACCAAGCTAACAGTGGCCTTGATAAGAAGACAAGGGCTGCAAAATTTGCCATTCACATAAGGGCTTTGGCAGAGCCAATTCTGGCGAGCCAATTCGGAGAAGCACCCATGGACGATTTGTTTCGTAGGTTTGAAGCAGATGTTCTTGATCACATGGAAAGGGAAAACTGCCAGTTCATTAACCTAGTTATCTCGTTGACAAAGGAGCGTTGATGAGATGAATATGCAAGAAATGGGGCAACAAGATGTGTGTTCCATTTGCTTTGTTTATCTTTGTACCTTTCAGGTCTTGGACTTCAGTTTATTGTTAAGAATAAATTTATTTACATTTAGTCATCTTTGTGTGACAAAAGTTGAGGTTCCACTCCAAAACCAATTGGCAATGGAGGGAGTAGTCAAACTCCTTATAAGCCCTTGCTAGATTTCTTAACTTTCCAATGTGAAATATTAGGGGTGTTTTCGGTGCGGTAACCGCACCGAAGTCACGCAACCGCATACCGGCCGAAACCATGCGGTATATCCAAAATCAGAACCACCTCCGACCTGCACAAGGCCGGTTACCGGGGGTATCGGCATCGGTCGGTGTCGTCATCGGCAATCGGTGTCGGCGATGAACCGCACAATTCATCCACCACAAACACAAAGAGAGAGAGAAGAAAAGAAAATGAGAGAAGTAGAAGAAGGAGAAAGGAGAAGAAGAATTCGATGAAAGAAAAAAAAACTCAGAGAAACCAGAGAGAAGAAGAAGACGGCGATGGAGCGAAAGAGAGGGTTAGGGTGATTTAGGGTTTATGTATGGTGATGGATTTGGGCCTAAAATAAAATAGTATGGGTGGGGGGCTTTTGTTTGTTTGTATACAAGATGGGGTTTGTTTTAGTTGAAAAAAGAAGGAATATCGGCCCAAAACCTTTTTTTTATAAGCCCGAAACTCAAAGTAGCAGAAGTTGGAGAGCGTAGGGTTTAAACTCCAAACCTCGAACTTAACCATGATTCCTCTTCTTCTTCGTCTTCTTCCTCATCAAATCCAATCCAGCCGATGTTCTCTCTCCCTATCTCTTTCTCTCCTCCGTCTCTAACTCTCGCTCTCTCTCCTCCACCTCCGTCTCTTCGTCTCTCTCTCTGCCTCCCTCTCTAGACTTCGTCTCTGTCTCTGTCTCTATCTCGCTCTCTTATTATGGGGATGGGGGTGGTCGGGTCTTGTGGGAGAAAACAGGGGGAGAGTGGGAGAGAAAAAACAGAGGGAGAGGGTTGATGTGGGTTGCGGGTGGGAAGTTGCAGAGAAGTTTCAATTTTTTTTTCATTTTTAATATACTCGGTCGGTTGCGGTAGCCGACGGAATTGATCTCGGGACACCGCAACCGTGACCGGTACTGATCGGTCCGGTTGGTCAACCGCAACCGCGTTGACTTTTTGGTCAACTTCGGTTTACCGGCCGCAAAAGTCGGACGGACGGTAACCAACGGTTTGCGGTACTTTCGGTCCAACCGCACAGCCCTATGAAATATGATAACAACAATAACCAAATGGCTATATGGTTTCCAATTTGGGTGAATTTTTATAAGGATGATCTTTGAGTATGGAATTCAAACATGAACAATTCGAATTATGAGATTAAATTGTATAGTGGGACAAAACAAGTGGTTAGAGACATTAACTTATTATACTATACTATAATATTCACTTCAGATAAATGCAAAAAAGTATTTTGTATCACTTTTTTAACAATATTAATGTAGAATATAATAGATTTTTTCCCAACGAGGTATAGTCCTGTGAAAAATGGTATTGAGTTACGTACAATGATCGCAGATTCAAACCCCATGGTACCTTGGTAGTGATTGTGTGCTCAGTAGAGTTGGTTTGTAAGGCTCCTAATCTTGCTGCAGGTGCGGTTCTTATGCTCTGCGTACTAGACTACACTTGTCTTCATGGAAGATAATTGTTCTCATTTTCTTTTATAATTGTTTTCATTCTTCAATTTTTTTATGGAGTAGGAGACGGGATAATGGAGCTCTGGTCACAGAATACTTGTCACATGGTGAACATTAAGAAGAAACCTCCTTGAAGCTTCAAGCAGTTGGTGTAAAAACCATCTTATTAATTAATTAATTCTCTTACACCATTTCAAACTTCCAAGTCAACAAGTCAATCTGCCTGTTGATTCCAGCAAAAGGACACCGTCTTCTACTCAAAGACCCTGCCTTGGTCTTTTGCTTGCAGCACAGAAATATTCATCATCTTCAACCTCAGAATTTCCAACACATTCCCAACCAAAACCCACTTAAATAATTGAAAATTCCCATCAAACTTACTCACCATGATGTTCTCTAAGAACATGGAAATGCCTTCAGCCAAAACGGTGATCTCCACCGCAGCGTCAGTCGCCGCCGCTGCCATGTTAATCCGGTCCACGGCACGTGACTGGGTGCCCAGTGAGCTCCAACACTATGTTTCACTGAAACTCAGAAGCCTCCTCAGCTCTCTCTCTTCTCAGCTGACCCTTGTCATTGAAGAGTTCGAAGGTCTCAACCACAACCACCTTTTCAAGGCTGCCCAAGTGTATTTGAGACCCACAATCTCCCCCAACACAAAACGATTCAGAGTCACAATGCCAACCAAAGAAAACAAGATCTCTGTTTTCATGGTGAGAAATGAAGAGATCGTTGACTTTTTCAATGGAATCAAACTCAATTGGAAGTTGGTTTCCAAGGAAATCCCATCCAAGTACATAGGCAATCCGGACGGTAGAGGTCGATTCGGGGGATCTACGCTGAAATCCGAGCTCCGGTACTGGGAATTGAGCTTCAACAAGAAGCACAAGGACTTGGTCATTGGCTCTTACTTGCCATATGTATTGGAAAAGGCTAAGGAAGTTAAGGAAGAATTGAAGACCTTGAAGCTGTTCACTTTGAAGTATGATCGGATGATGGGGGGGATGGGAGGAGACGCGTGGCAATCCGTGAATTTGGATCACCCGTCCACGTTCGAGACATTGGCAATGGAAGGAGAGGCCCAGAAGATGATCATGGAGGATCTTGCGAGGTTTGTGAAGAGGAAGGAGTATTATAGGAAAGTTGGGAAGGCTTGGAAAAGAGGGTATTTGTTGTTTGGGCCTCCGGGGACCGGGAAGTCGAGCTTGATCGCTGCCATGGCTAATTACCTCAACTTTGATATCTATGACTTGGAATTGGGTGATGTGAGGAAAAACTCTGAGCTCAGGAAGTTGCTGATTGCGACCGCGAACCGGTCGATTCTTGTGGTGGAGGACATTGATTGCTCTGTTGAAATTCAGAATAGGCTTTCAGCAGCCAGGGCTACAAATCCTCGTGCTTTTTCTGCTCAGAGAACTGAGGTAATTCACTGGTCTCATAAAAAAATAGTATTTTGGTATTGCATTTGCTAGAGAGAAAAAAAATTGCAACTTGCCGACTTTGAGAGGTTTGCAATGACATGAAATTGTCCTTGCATCACTGGACATGAAGAGAACCAACAATTAAGCTTGAGGCTTTGAGCAAAATTGTGGTTGTTTTTGTTGCATTTGATCCGAAAATAATAAAACTTGATCAAGATCATATGTTTTCTATATTTTCTTTTAGGTGACTCTGTCAGGATTGCTCAACTTCGTAGATGGACTGTGGTCAAGCTGTGGGGATGAGCGGATCATAGTGTTCACCACCAATCACAAAGACCGGCTTGACCCGGCTTTGCTGCGGCCGGGTCGAATGGATGTGCACATCCACATGTCGTTTTGCAGCCCATGTGCGTTCAAAACGTTGGCCTCCAATTACCTTGGAATTACAGAGCACACACTTTTCTTTGACATAGAGCAGTTGATAGCCACCATGAAAGTAACCCCTGCAGAAGTGGGAGAGCAGTTGCTGAAGAATGAGGATCCTGAATGCGCGCTGAGAGACCTAATTGGGTTCCTAGAGAGAAAGAAGAGTGCAACTGAGGAAGCTGCAAGTAAAGCAGAAGATGGAGAACCAAAAACTGTTGAGTAGGAAGATCACAGCAACTGTGGCTATAAGGAAAGGAAAAAGGCAAGGATTATAGACCAGGGTAACTGTAACCAGGCAAGAATAAATTAGCTGTCCTCCGGAGAAAGAATAGCACGAGATGATTATTTTGGAATGCCAATAATTATATAGAGTTAGAATTGGACTAAGAAAAATGCGTATCAGCAAATAGGTTTTTTCTTCTGGAGACAAATAAAATTGTCATCAGATCACACACCGGATACAAAATTTGAAACTGCGAACATGTTCAATTCGATTGAGGTAATTTATGTTACCAATAGCTTTTTAAGGCCTTATTGGAATGAGACCTTCTTTCTTTTGATTTGTTTTGTATAACAGGTGGCAACAAATTCTATGGATAGATTTACTCAAGAACATTTGAGTCTATTCAAGGCACATTTATTTCTGAACAAACATATAAGGGGAGAATTCATAGTTGTGAATCCGAAGGTCTACAAAACCTGTATTTGGACAATTTTTCTGTGAAAATTGTTCAATTTTATCAATGTCAATGGCATCCAAACAAATCCTATCCCAAGTACACACGAGCTCAGGCAACGGCAGCCGCGAAGCCAAAATAAAACTGATCTTTCAAAAACAAAACATGCGAAAACTTAATGAAAAAAATCCACCAAATATACAACACCAAATCCAACTCCATTTTCTTATAACAGTACACCATAGTATTTGTAGTAATTAAGAAAATAAAGCGTTGCGTTCGTATCAACCGCAATGTGTCAAAGCAAGCTCAAAAAAGCTGGGAAGCAAAAAATACAAAGTATCCTAAATCACCTTGGAACCACCATGTGTATTGTGGAACTAAAGGATTCCAAATTACTACAAATGCAAAGCTTCAACTATATCCAACCTAGCATTTATTCATCTGTATTGAAACTCTACATCACCATGAACCTTCAGATCCCGCTCCTGAAACATGATATATAAAGGTTTCAGTCTCACAGAATGTTTAATTTGAGGATTAGGTAAATATTGTACACTAAAAGCTGGTTCAAACTTACAGAACTGTCCTTTTTTTTTTTGGTGGAAGAGTACTTCACAAAAAGCCCGAAAGCGAAGTGGGTCCAAAAGGGGTAGCAAGTCCAAAGTCAAACAGACCCAAAGAAAAAACAAGACCAAGAACCCCCACCAGCCAGAGAACTGATGGGGCTATAGTTAGGGGTTATAATGACCCATTACACCCTCAACCAAAACAGTACACAGCCCAGTTCCCCAATCCACCCTTATTAGACCCATCCAACTAAAGCCAGATAAGGCTAAACAAAAAAGCAAAATGCCGAACACAAGGAAAAAAAACATCATCCCAATCAGTTGGGAGCAGCAGCTCCGGCAAAACTCCCCAAGGGCGAGGGCATTATCGATGACTCTCAACAAAAGAGAGAACAGAGCACATTAAACGACTCTCATTTATTTCCCAGAAGCAGGACAAGCCTTTCTTAAGATTTACAGAATCATCTAATTAGCACTCTTTCTATCACTCATGTTATGAGGGCTACCCTTCTTCATTTCGTTCCTAATTTTTGGTTTGTTTGTGAAACTAGAAGCTTTTCTTATAAAATTCTAAATCAAATACTCTCAGTAGACAGATCATAAGGTAGCCAGACACATACTTGACTCCTGCGTTTTCACACCCCCATAATGTATACCACCATATGAATTCTTTAATACGACAATAACTATACAGATAAACACAGAATCTGCCAACCAACTTGATGGGCAGAGATGCACATGTAAACTCTACAGCCCAAAGAAATCTCAACCGCATGCCATGCTAACTAATTTAAAATAGCAAAGTAACAAGTGGGGTTAGACTCGTCAGCAGAAACAAAAAAGAAAATGTAAAATCAAGTACTTGCCTCAAAACTAACAGCAGCTTCGCCTAGAAATAAAGATAAGTCTCTGAGCTCTCTACTGAAAATTTGAGAGAGCCCTATACGGCCATTTTCATTTCTATCTTCTGATGAGGATCATAACCTATCAGTTCGAAATCAGCCGCTACAAAAGAATCTATATTCTTTTTCTCGGGATTGATCTTCAAAATCTGCATTAAAATAGAGGTAAGCAGTTGTAACTGGTCAGTGCATATAACAGGTAGAAATGAGAGAGGGAGGGGTGAAGTGAGTACACTTTCAAAACCAAAAACAAGATCATTTATGTAACATCATAAAACTTACTGGAAAAGGCTTGGGCAATTTCTCAAGCTGCTCCTGCAAAGGCCTGATGTGAGTGCGGTAAACATGAGCATCCCCTAAAACATGAATGAAATCACCTGGAACAAGATCTGCACAAGATAAAAGTCTATTACAGACAGACTCTAAAGACCCAACATTAAGGTTCTTAAATCCATTAGATAGCCAACGACACAAAGGTCCCAGCTAAAATGATCTATCCAATAACTGATAAAACGATCTTTAGAATGCGTACCACAAACATGAGCAATCATGCATGTCAGAAGAGCATATGATGCAATATTAAATGGCACACCCAGGCCGAGGTCAGCAGAACGCTGATTCATTTGACATGATAACTCTCTATTGGCCACGTAGAACTGCAAAGACAAATATAAGGATGTAGTAAAACAAAAGATATATGATAAAGAAACAAAAGATGTACCATCTCAAGACAAACCTGAGCAACCATGTGACAAGGTGGGAGTGCCATCAATTTGAGATCAGAAGGATTCCAGGCCGAGAGTATAATCCGCCGATCATCTGGATTAATTTTAATCTTGTCAATAACATCTAACAACTGATCAAAACCTTGGCCAGTGTAGTCAGCATTCATGTCAGTATACCTGTAATATGGAAGAGAAATAGGTGAATTTGAAGCTAGAATTTTTTAAATAAAGTAAAAATCTAGACGCTGAACTTAAACTGAAGTACACTAACCTAGCACCAAAGTGTCGCCACTGGAACCCATAAACTGGTCCCAAGTCGCCCTCTTCCTTGTCAGTTAAACCAACACTGAAGTGGATACAAAAATCACTTAGAACAGCATGAAACCTGGAACTCGTCACACATTTGGGAAGTCTAATACTTGCCTGTCAAGGTAGTCTCTAGAAGCATTTCCATCCCATATGTGAATGCCTTTCTCCTGAAGGACCTGCCAACAAATCAAATATATGCACTAAATAGAAGAAACTTCTTCTTGTCATAAACTTCTCTTTCAGAAACAGGAAATCAATGGCGTTTATGTCTTTTACAAGCCAACAAGGTAAGTATGGTCTCATACTCATGGAAAGTTAAAATATAAACAGAACTCTTAAAGTAAAAATGACCACATATTTTTAAATGTAATAAACTTCCAAATGGTCCCTTTCAACTGATCTTCACAAAATTATACGCATTTTCAAAGCAATGGTCCTACTAAAAACATCAGAACAAGTCATCACTTTTTATCAATGTACTGAGGAGAAAACAGAAACACAAATTTCAAATGCTCAACTTTGGATAAACAAATCAACTTTTCAACAAGCGCAAACTCAACTTGTTCAACTGTAGTACCCTTGTGATGTAAAGAATATGAATCAAGGAAAGCATACATGAGTTAAAACATTCATTGAAATTGTAATACCTTGGCATTTGTTGAACCACTGATGAACCACAGAAGTTCTTCAACAACCCCTCGCCAAAATACTTTCTATTGGACCAAATGACCACAATGTATGTCAGTTCATGTACTGAAATGGATTTATAATAAATAAATAAAAACTCAATTGAACCACTTGCCAAGAGAGAAAATTGGTATACCTATCAAAATTAAGAAAGATAAAAGCAACACATATGTAAAAGAACAAATCTGAGCATATGCATACCTTGGTTGTCAGAAGAGGAAAAGTTCTGCGCAGATTGAACCGCATCTGTGGAGATACGAAGAAAATTAGCAAACATCACTTATCTGCTTTTAATCAAGAGAATGCTAAATGAAACATAACAGTAATTTCTCAAAAACTTAGCTTGAGATTACCTGGCAACCAAATTTTGATAAAGTACCAGTCCCTGTCCTATCATCCTTAGAAGTGCCATCTGAGAGGATTTCTCGAACCAGACTTAGATAAATGTGCTCTTCATGTTTTTCAAAAATCATCTTGGGCAGGAAAGAGAAATTCTTTACCTCACACTTAACGGAATCTGACTTACTACTAGAGATCAGATCATTGTTTTGACAAAGGGATTCAACTGCAGAACTCCTTACACGAACATAAGTTGTGAAGGAATGTCGAATGCTATTTTCCACCTTGGGAAAGGATGAATACCACGGCTGAAATACAGAGGAATCAATTGCAGGGATAAAAGTGTCACATTCAATGTTTGTCTCTATTTCTGTAATGTGAATGGCATCACAGCCAGGCGCATTGAGAGCTTCCCTGGATACAGAAATGTTAATAAAAGAAATAAAGAAAAACACAGTTAAAAATATAGAAACAAACAACAAAGTCACACCTTAGTATCTGGCCACCCCCTATGATAAAGACTTTGTCAATTGACAGACAATACGGAGAAGCAGCTAACAATTCCAAAGCAGATGCCATGCTTCCACATATCACAACATTCTCTGCAGTAGCAATATCAAAACTCCCAGAACGAGTCAGAACAACATTAAGGCGACCAGGTAGAGGTCGATGCTCAGGGGGAATGCTCTCCCATGTTTTTCTACCCATAACAACCGCATTTTTTTTACCGGGATCTGATGTGGTCACAGTGACTTCCTTAAAGAACTTGAGATCAGAGGGCAATCTCCAAGGTAGTTTCCCATCCTTTCCAATACCCATTTCTCGGGTCGCAGCCACAACAACTTGGTAAGTCCTTTGTGGATTAGGCTGGGTGTTACCATTGCCATTGGCGCTCACCAACAACTCACCAGCCATAGTAGAACCCATAGACTGAAACAAACTCAAAGATAACAGCCTAAAACGAGGACCGCACAGCCAATTTTTGTGGAAGTGCGGTAAACCCTATAATGTAACATAAATATGTTATAAATCAACAAAGAAAACAAAGGATTAAAGCGCAGATATGAGCATATAATCTATGAATGAGAAACAAAACAGCAAAAGAGATCAGCGAAAGTGCATAAGATGAGATTAATGAATACATCGTAAGTTATCATCTAATTTCAAACAATTGGGGCATGTAAAGGGAAACCCACCAAATTCAACTAACTATTTAGCTATAAATTATTAGAAACCACAAACAGAAATATGGGTTGCTAGTAAAACAGATACCACCATTATTGCCGACCTAGACATCAATATGTGCAAGACACTCAGTTCATAAGATTATCTTGAGTAACATACAGTATGAAGCTCAAGTCCAGTCTCAAAATCTGTGCTTTAAAAAAGAAAAAATCAATAACAAGTAATGATTGATAGTAAAATTTGCATACAATGTGAAAAATAATTAGAGCAAAATTCTAATCAGACACAGTAAAATTTTAGTCCAAGAATTACACAAATGCAATGATTTTCAAACAGTTACAAATCCTGATGATGAGAAAATTGGGAAAAAGAAGTAAACCAGCACCAATTTACCAGAAATGAAGCATAAAGTAATAGATCCTCCCCAAAAACACAATTACAGTAAAATAAATAAATAATAAGACAAGTAAAAAAACAATTGAAAAGAGAAGGTTGAAATGGGAGAAGCAACTGACCGATCTCAAACCGAAGAGCGAAATCTTGAGTTGTGGGAGCCAAGAGTGGCAGAAAGATGGAGAAAATTTGAGTGAGAATTAGGGTTTTGCGAGCGAAGCAGTGAGAGCGAAATGGAGAGAGTAAGAAAACACAAGGAGCGAAGGGCTGAAACCGCTTTCTTCGCTTTCAATCCTTTTTCTCTTCTTCTCTCCCTCTGAGAAGAGGAAAAAAATAAGAGAGAAAATATAAAAAAGTAGGGGAAGAGAGAGAGAGAGAGAGAGAGAGAGAGAGAGAGAGAGAGAGAGAGAGAAAAATAAAATAAAATAATTCCAACACAGCGGCTGGCTGACATGTACACGAGAAATCCAAAAGCACAGTTGACGCGGAGTTCCGCCAAGGTATGAGTGGTTGAGGTGGTTGGTGCGTGTACTCAAATGCCCCTGCTTTTCTACATTTTTGCTCATATTGCATTGCACCAACTTTTCATTTATATATATTTTTGGTTAAGGAAAATTTAAGAAACCAAAGCCTCTGAGATTAGCCTAAGCACTGATAAAGGTCCACAAAAGGATTAGAATTACAATAGGTTAAGGGGTACGTATGATCACTTCTAATGTACGAAATATAAACATTTCATTCAACCAATAAGAGGGCGAGTATTATACGGACTATAAAACTAGATAGTTTATGTTCAAATTCTTAGCAGTGAAAGAATACTTAAACATTAGTTTATCACGCTATGTGCAAACTAGTTGCTTGTATTTTAGGTTTATCTTAAGTTTCATAACTATTGGATAGCAGTCAACGATCATGATAGAGTTTTCCTTGGTACTCAAAAAGAAATTTTTGTTATTTGAAAACTTTCTCTTGTTAGTTTGGCGTGTCATGGTAGTTTGTTGTTATATTAGAGAGAATCGAATCCTTTATTTATCAAAATCGTAACACGGCATCCCATACTTCATCACCACTTGGACTAACTCCAAGGAGTGATTCTTATTTAATTGTATTGTCTAAACTCACATTATGCCAACCTAAATGTCAAATTGTTAGACAAGAGAGTGTTAAATTTAATAAGCTTGTATGACGTTTCTTTAAATTATTGGTTTAATAATGTAATGAAATTTCATCTTTGATAGGCATAACGTGACACTTGAAAATGGTTATAGGAGATTGATACTTTTCAAACATATGTAGGTCATTTTTATATTGAAACCCAATTTTCTCCAAATATTGTCTTAATATGCTACTTTGCTCTTTCTTCGTGTATTGCACTTTTCTTGTTTATTCTAATTGGTTTCTTTAGGGTTGCATTAGGCACCACTTGGACATAAACATCCTAAATAGATTGCTTGTTAACGTGGCTAGGAGAGCCTCTTTGACCTTTTGTATGAAAGATTTAGGACCAAAGGTCGACTAAAACAAACATGAAAATTTTATGAGAGAAAAAAAATATGCATTTCTAATTATGTAGCTCAATGATCCAATTAAGTTCTAATGAGATGTGAAAAAATGTTGATTCGTTTTTTAGTAGTTTGTTTTAACAATCGTTCATGCACGCGTGAGTGACTGTCAACCGTTGATGTATGTAAAATCTGTATATATAACAATCATTCCTTCTTGTAATAACTAAATAGTTCACATTTTGAACTAGCATTTTCATCTCCTCTACCCCATGGACGCCACAGAAGGGCAAAACCCTCTTCAGATTGAGCATAATGATGAACAAATTCTCATGATCATGACCGACAAAAAAATGAAAAGCGAAGTCTTTTTTACAGAGAAAAGGGTACTCTGGTTATTATATGCAAAAGCTGAGGGTAATTAGGAGATTCCACGATTAACCAATAAACATAAGCACCATCTCGATACTAACGGCCCAACGCACAGCCAAAGCCGTGTGCTCCGTACGGCTGGAAGGCGGGAAATCTATAACAGCCACTAGGATCATGACACATGTCCACCTCTCATTCCAACTCAATTGCATAGTACATCACAGCCGTCCACTTGGCATCTATCCAAATGTCCTGTCAGCGTCCTATAGCTTTTAGGGTAATTAATCAAAATTAGTTGTTACTTGGACATCTCAATTACTTCTCGTGCTAATTTTTTTTAGTTTTAATATTTATGGATAATAATAAAATAATAAACAAGATGGCAAATTGTCTATGTTTTGCATGCATACAATTATTTTTTAATTGAGATATGATTTTCTTTGCTGAATTTTATATTGCACTTGGAAAAATGACCTAGTTTGGTCCGAAAACACAAGAATCTGACCTTTTCTTTTTGGAAGATTTGAATAGGCATGGATTTATTTATTTGTTCAATCTATGACATTCATTGGATGACTTTGGATTGAAATCTTCACGAAGAAAAGAAGATAAAATTAGTCATTGTTTGTTTTGTTTTTTTTTAAGGTAGACGAGGGTGAGATTAAAACTCAAAGAATGCGTGATTGAGTAAGTGTTTTACTACTTGAGCTTTTTTTTTAATGAAAGAAAACGTAAAACTAAAACTCTCTAATAAATAAATAAATAAATAAAACATATGAAAGAAATTGTTACGTCGAAAAAGAATTACTTAATTTCAGAATTTTCGAAATGTTTTTGCGTACATATGCTTTCTTATGTCGATTTTAACCTTCTACATTTCGTGGGAAAAAAAAGTAGTTGTTAAAATTGAACCCTATTCAAGCCCTTTCACTACTTTGGAAGTGATCCATTCATTGGAATATGCTTGCTCCATAATTGAAAAGAAGGGAGGAGGGTGTGTGTGTGTGTTATCTATCAAGAACCTTACCTGATTAAAGTCAATAATTGCGGAAATAGTGACTCATTAGAGTCAACAATTGCGGAAGTAAAGAGTTTAAATGATTCTCATAGAATATTGCAAAAGAGAACAATTGCTCTAACTCCACCCAAATACATTGGAGGGAACCACATACTTCTTGGTGGGAATATTGCCGTGTCTAAAAACTTCACATGAAGAAAGAAAAAGCTCAAAAAAAGCGTGCTCTATATAAAAAAGAAACTTGGAACTCAATGAAGTTTTAATTTTATGATATGACCGTAATAGTTGTTGGTGTAGTTTTTGTCTGTTTTAGTTTTGTCTTTTGTGCTAATTTATCTACTTAAATTTGTTGTTTTGATAAAGTAAAATGAATCTCATTCCATATATCCATATGCATAAACGATCGCTCAAGCACTTGAAATTTTGTGTTGTATGCTCCTTCTTCTAATATTATTTGTATGACAGAAAATAAAAAGAACAACGTCACCCAATTGGCAGAGTTTTGACTCGGCCCGTAATGGTTGTGTTGCATTTGAGAGGTGAGCTCTTTCACCTCCATCCATGTAGGCGAAGGTTCGAAACTCAAGCACCTAATGAATATTTGTGTAAAAACCCCCTCCCCCAATTGCTTGTACTTCGAACAAAAAAAAGAGTTGGATTAGCTTTGATAAAATCCATTTCCCATCATAGATTGGAATATAAATCCATTTGATAACACTAGTAATGATGTAAGTTTTCTACAATCTGATGTGTAAAAGGGCATAATTACTGACAACTCACAACAAGATGACATGCTGGAAAAGTCTGAAATACCCCTGAAAAGGAGGTCGTGCGACACAAGAAGATGACATGCTTGGAGCTTCCTGCACCATCAAACTCATTGGTATGAGCTGCAAATAATCTCCATATGCAAAATGGTTCTGCAACTGGAAATGCCATAAATTGTATTGCTCAAAGTTTTTATATCTTAATCTACTGTTTCGAGTGAACAAACAAAATAAGGTGGTACAACTTATATTAAAGAGCTAACTTCATATCCAAATACAAAGGTTCCAATGTTACAACAACCAACATAAGAGAAAAATTCTGGCCTCTTTAACTGGCTCTAACTAATCAAGGTCGGGCAATCAAAGACCGTCAAAGAATCGCATATGATCTTCAAATGTCTCTGCGTGTCGGATCTTGGCCACTGATCCATCTTCTTCAACCTGAAAACATTGTGAAAACAATGAGAAATAAGTTCCTGGAAAGAGCATAGATGTTGGTGTCAGGGTGTAGGGATTGTTGGCAATCACAATTTCATACCCAATATTCTGGAGGTCGCATTTTAAGATTGTAAGTTGAAGCCATGCTCATGCAGTAAGCGCCTGCATCATGAACAACCAGACCAGCTCCCTGAAATGGGGAAATCTAGTTCAGAAATCAAGCACCAAAATCCATAAAGAAGGAAATCTCCAGAACAGATTTGAGAAGATCATTAACATTTTCTCTAATAGTTGTATCCACGGATGGAAGATTATAGCTGTGACCCTCCCATAACGAGTTTACACATTACCTTGGGTGGAGTTGGAAGTTCTCTATCCTTCCCTAAGAAATCTGCAGACTCACAAACAGGGCCAACCACATCAAAAGTAGAAATCTCAGCACCAGGTGGAGCAGGAGAAACCAGCTCTATATGCTGCAATCAAATGCCACAAGTCAATGAGATCCAAACCAAAAACAAGAGGGCAATTCCTAGAGAAATGAAAAAAAGCTGATGAACATTTTTCTTTGGAAAAAATTATAGCAGTTTTTATAGCAAAGTGAAAAAAGAGAGACAGATCAAATCTTAGGGATAAAAGAATTATTTACATGCATATCACAGACACAATAAGATCCAAGAGTCTACATCACGGATTACTTTTATTTTCTCTCACAAGGGAAAAAAATTTGAATGTCTGTCATCTCCAGTTAACATTAATGAATTTTACATCAAAAGCAGACTAGCAGTTGACTGAACTTAAAAACTTACTTGATAAGCATCATACAGACTTGGGCGAATGAGTTCAGCCATGCTTCCATCGATTACGATAAAGTTTTTGGTGCCATTTGTTTTGACACCTGTTACTCGGTTGACCAAGCAGCAAGAATTTGCAATAAGTGATCTCCCAGGTTCAATGATAAGATTTAGACCCTGTGACTGGACCACGTCGCGAACCTACACCCTCAACATCAATGTCGATAAAAGTTTAGTGAAATGTTACAGCAACCAAAAGATAGAAAAAACTGTTAGTTTATTTCATTAAAATTCCCACAAACATAACTGTTGAAAAAGGTTCAGTGAAATGCTATATCAATCAAAGATAGCAAAAACTGTTAGTTTGCTTCATTGCAATTCCCACAAGAAAGTAAGGCCTCAACTATCCTAGGAAAATCTGAAAGAAATTCTAAAAGGTTCAAAAAACAAAAAAAAGTACTAGACCTGGTACATTGGTATGAACATTGATGATTTTGTACAAAATTAAAAAGAACAGTTTGGTATGAAGACCCAATCCCTTATAGCACTTATATAATCTCCATAAACCAAATCCTTAAAGAGGCTATACATTCTCGTAATATACGTAGATGCAAATGTCATACATGGAATCAACCTTCTGAAGAACAATTTAAAAGCATAAAATTTCAAACATCCCAAAGACAGAACAAAGTTAGTAGGTTTCAAGGAGCACTGTATCATGCATGTGCTACTACAGGGCTACTAACTTCCTTTTCTATAATACTAAATTAATGTGTTATCAAATCACTCAAGCACACATGAATTACATAGTTAAGCAGGAACAAGATTCAAAAGAGATCATACTCACAGTGTCAATAAGATCTCTGGGTGTCGGAAGTACAGCACCAGCATGATAGTAATCTATCCCAAGTCCCCCACCAATATTTAAGTAATCAACTTCAAAACCTTGAGACCGGATTTCGTCAATGTACTTAACCATAAGAACAGCAGCATCCCGAAATATATCCACCTGGTAAGAGAGGGAGAGAGACAGACAGAGACAGACAGAGAGGGAGAAGGAAAGACAGAGACACACTTAGATTTTGTGATAAGAGAAGTTGGTGTACATCTGTCATAACAATAAGGACAAGAAATGAACATATACTAGCAGAAAATGAAAAAAAGAATAGTCATAAGTGAACAACACTGAACAGAACAAGAAGAAGAAAATAAATGGCCGATAATAATGTCTTCCAACCAAGACTTACCAGCTGAATTTATAATAGACAAAATGGCAAGTTATACACTGAGACACAATTATAACTTGTGTAAATGGCCGATAATTCACAAGTTATACACTTTTGAAAACAGTGTGAACTCTTTATTATGAATAACCCATTGATAATGGTTTTTCTTAAAGTGTTCAGAATGACTTCATACAAGCACGGATATGAAAGGATATCACAAGTAAACATAATAATATAGAGGGATATGAACACCAAGTAATCAGCACACCTTGGTAATAGTGGATCCAAGATGACAATGGGCGCCAACAAGTTTTAGCTCATTTGGATGTGCCTTCACAGCATCCAAAAACCATTGCAGCTTCTCATTTCTAATACCGAATTTGGAGTTCTTGTTCCCAGTGGCAACATAAGGATGAACCTAAGAAATTAACACAAATATTAAAACAATATACAAATGGTTTAAGATCAATTTAACAGTCAAGCGCTTCAGTATGGATAACTTTCCAATAATATTCCAACAACTGCCTGAACTTGCTATTGGAGCTGGAGAAACTGGTGGGGTAGGGTGGTCTGGGCAGTATATAAGAGGCATGGTAGTGTCCCATGCCAAAGATCTGTCTACATTTTTACAATAAGAAATAAAAAGGGCACCAAGTTCACAATAGTACAACTATCTGAACCTAAATACATGTGGTGCTCAAGCCCTAATATTTTTAGATTTTTCGCAACGGATGTCCCATGTCCAGGCTACATAGCACATATAACATATAATGGTTTAAAAAAAGGCGGTACCCTGGTAGTTGGCAAACTCTCCAGCTTCAGAACTGAGCAATAGAGTGCTGGAATATGGAGAAAAATCGAATATGCCATAATGGTTGTGGCATCATTGTGAAAATATGCACTCATGGCAACAACACTGTTTATTAGCTATGTAGTTAAGAACTTAAGCTAAAAATCTTGTTCTATAAAGTTAAAATGATAAAGCAATAATGCAATGGTATTAGTTATATTTTAATTTCTTTGAAGTGGTTATTCTAATTGTTATCAGCTTCCTGATTAATTTAATTACTCAAAAAGTATTGATACCATGAATCATATTATGCATCAAGCACATTCCAAAACTTGAAAATATTCAGGCAAGTATGATTCTAGAGTTAAGACGCATTGAGAACCTTCCTATCGTAGAATTTTAGCTTATGCATCACAATGACCAACTGATGGTTTTCAGCTAAAGATTCTATGTCCTACGTTTTCTAAAGACCAGACTAAACATCTCATATGTCTAACATCTGCACTTCCATGATTCATGAATATCATCATCATTACCTGAGGGTCTACGTCTGGATTAATCCGAAGTAGAACATTGACCCTCTTTCCAGCAATTCTTGCAGCAGCAACAATATTTTCCAAGTCAAACTCGCTATCAACATTGATAAAAACACCTTCTTGGGCAGCCAAAACCAAGTCCTCCAACAACTTTCCATTCCCATTAAAAATGCACCTGTTCAAACAATTGTACAAGCACGTTTTCAAAACACAATTAGCCCAAACACACAATTATTCATACACAGGTAAACATATCACAAAGCAAGCCATAATTTCGATGACAGATTGAAATCCCATTGATGCCATTGATACTAAAAATAATGTAACACAAAGAAACCTTTTATTCACACACAAAAATTGAAAAAAATGATGGGTATGTAGAATCTTACTTAGTGGGATCAAACCCAGCTCGAAGGGCCAACCTGAGCTCATTCCCACTAACCAGAACAGCACCACAACCCAACTGTCTCAGATGCTCCAATATCTTGTAATTGTTGTTGGCTTTAATCGCATACCCAATAACAGAACTCAACCCCTCCAATGCCTCCTTATAGGCCTCGACGTTTCTAGTGATCTGTGGCTTGCTGTAGAGGTAGAAAGGCCGCCTCTCAACCGAATCGATGACCTCCTGTACCTTGAGGCCCTCACAATAGAGAAACCCATCTGAGGATTTGGAGAAGCAGTGCTTAAAGGGTGTCGTTTGAGGGTCTTGGGTGAGGGATTTTGATGGGTTTTGGGAGACGACGGCTCTGAGAACCAGGGGTTTAAGGGAGGCGGGTCTGAGGGGTAGAATGGGGTTTTGGGAAAATGGGTTTCGGGTTAAAGGGTGCTTTAGGGGCTTGGAGAAGGATGATGATGAGGTTTGGAAAGGGAGCTGCGTAGCCGCCATTGAGAAACGAAGAGGAAGAAGAGAGAGTGTGTGTGAGACCGAGAACTGCTTTAAACTGAAAAAGGCACCACACAAAAGGGCAACGTGCTCTGAACTTTTTAGTAATTTCAGCAAAGTATTAGGAGCACGTTGAACAAAAACATTACTGCTCATCAAATTTATTTCATTAAAATTGAAAAGGATACTTAAAAAGACATTTCTTCTCTCTCTAAATCACATTTTGACATATATGCAAATATAATTCATCACGATTCACAACACAAATAAACACCTAAAGAGAACATTTTACACGCCTATTGTGGGAATCGAATTAAATCATAACCCTAGGTCAAATAATTCCTTCCATTTGGGGATTATTTGACCTAATTGGAAATTATTTAACCTAATTGAGAGTTACTCAATTTAATTGGGGATTACCTAATTAAATGGAATGTTACCTAATTAGGTTGAGAATTGATTTGATTCATACTACAATTCCCAATTAAAGGCGGAGTTACCTAATTGGCAGCTTTGACCATGCCTTCAAATCCTCAATTAATCAAATCAATTCCAAATTAGGGAGGAATAATTCCGTAGTCCTTTGAAACCCTAGCTCCCGAGACCTCTATAAAAGGATGGCTACACACAAGGGTTGAGGTACGTCATAATTACTACTAAAAACTCTACATAAATTTTCCTCTCAAAAACCCTAGCCGCCTCCTCTCTCCCCTTCTCTTACAAAAGGCTCCGACTGCCCAGTTTACACCATTAACACATATATCTCCGTACCCTAGTTAGCTAGTGTTTTTCTTACAAACTCTTAAACTAATTTAGGCATCGTAGGGCCTTTGGCCAACACCCCCCGGGTGTGGTCCTCTCATTTGTTCTATTTTGCAGGGAGAAAGATGCGACGAAGAAAAAAGATGAATCTTCCCAATCGAATATTCTTGTGGGGAAATTTGCTCCCACAAATTGGTGCTTTCATTGAGAGGTGAACTCAAGACCTCCCGCTTACCAAACGGGTGCTCTAACCAACTGAGCTATGAAAGCACCAATTTGTGAGAGCAAATTTCCCCACAAGAATATTCGATTGGGAAGATTCCTCTTTTTTCTTCGCCGCATCTTTCTCCCTGCAAAATAGAACAAATGAGAGGACCACACCCGGAGGTTGTTGGCCAAAGGCCCTCTGATGCCTAAATTAGTTCAAGAGTTTGTAAGAAAAACACTAGCTAACTAGGGTACGAAGATATATGTGTTAATGGTGTAAACCGGGTGGCCGGAACATTTTGTAAGAGAGGGGGAGAGAGGCTAGGGTTTTTGAGAGGAAAATTTATGCAAAGTTTTTAGTAGTAATTCCGACGTACCTCAACCCTTGTGTGTGGCCATCCTTTTATAGAGGTATCGGGAGCTAGGGTTTCAGAGGAATAATTCCGTAGATGGAAATGAATTATTCCTCCCCAATTTGGAATTGATTTGATTAATTGGAGATTTGATTTATTAGGGTAAATCAAATCCCTAATTATGGTAAGTATCAAATCAATTCCTAATTTAATTAGGTAACTTTTCCTTTAATTGGGAATTGTAGTAGGAATCAAATCCATTCTCGACATAATTAGGTAACATTCCATTTAATTGGGTAATCCCCAATTAAATTGAGTAACTCCCTATTAGGTTGAATAATTCCCAATTAGGTCAAATAATCCCCAAATGTAAGGAATTATTTGACCTGGGGTTATGATTTAATTCGATTTCCACACCTATCAAACTATCATCGGCAGAAAAATAAGAATTCTTACTTACACAGAAAGAGCGCAATATTTTCGAATTGGAGAACCTAACATAAAAATGTATTAAATTTGAAATAATAACACACCACAAAACTTTTAACATTTGGAAAAACTTCGTTTTCGAGCTCTCAAGGTCAGTCCAAGTGGTGAGATTCATGGATGGTAACTGAAGTGGTTGATACTGAGCATCCTCCCACCATATTATAATATTTCCTCTACTACCACCCTCGTCTATTCGTAATTAGAAACTGGGATACCTTTTTAAATATTATTAATTCTCTTTTGCGTCAATAGAATGACAAAAGCAATGGGTAGCAAATAATAATTGATCTGAGTTTAATGAAGAAAAAAAAAAGATTGTTGGTACGCTGCAATAATATTTTGGACTTTTCACTATTTTAGGATTTTGATGAATTAATTTCTCACAAAAAAAGTTATGTGCAATTATGTTAAATCTAAATTTAGCTTTTGGTCTCTAGCATTTCTCAGGTTCCAAGTTCAAATTCCCCCATCGAGCGCCCAATAATACTATTAAAAAATTAGTCGAATTAGAAAAACTGCTTAGTCGATCATTGTGTGAAAAAAAAAAAAAACTGTTATATTATTAAATAATTTTGATAACTATTTAAAAATAATTCCATTTCTTCGCTCTCATATCCTTGTTTTATCTACCTGCTATAACTTTATTTTCTAGTAAAATTTTATTTGATGCTTGTGTAGTAAACTTCCTTTTTTTTTTTTTTTTTTTTTTTTTTTTTCTCTGATTGCTTACGGACAAGTGAAACCAATTTCAGTTCCACACAATGTGAGAGAAGTTTTTTTTGGGTCAAGAATGTGAGAGAAGTTGAAGAAAAAAAAATGTTGGGAACAGTTGAGAAGAGAGCCGTTGGTGGTCATGGTTTCTTTCTAGGTTTGGTGGAAACAAAAAACGGCGGAGACGTTGGTAAAAGTCAGTTACCTTTGCCTGGGAAGACAACCGACATTTGAACGATCAGTTGGGAGCTTTCCATTCCGCAGAGACTCTCTCTTTCTCTCCCAATAGAACAACCTAAAACGCTGTCATGCACTTCACCCCATGTCCATGGAAACCAAACAAAATTTCATGTCTATCTCTGTCTTTTTCTACCTCAGTCTTGTCATCCTCGTTGACCATTTGGTCGCAATTTTAGACATTAATTCTTGTGATATACATATATATATATATATATATACACACACAAATATATGTAAGCTCTAAGATCCGTACATTGTTGTCAAAACATATCCTCTCCTAAACCCTTTGGTTGCCTTGAAACAGTAGAGCAAAGCAAACCTTGCAAGACAGACATCGATCATGTGTGACGACAATATGCCAGGAACTCTAGACCGACACCTTAAACCTGGTAAGTACTATTAATCCGAGATTTGTCATGAAACTTTATATGAAATCAATGTGTAGTTTTGATTTGAAGGTTATGTATATGTGGTCTTTCTGAAATTGAAGGGAAATATTTGGCTACAGAGTCATTCCTCCTTGCCGACAAATCACATTCTTGACATGCGTGTAGAAACTTTTCTTTTGTAATTTTAATGAGTTACTTTTACATATGCGTCAAACGGTTATATTTAGATATGTAAGGAGCCAAGCAATGTCCGAAATTGAATTAACCCATTAACTTCGTTTACATTTTCATATGGAGTTCATTATTCGGTGCAGTTCTCGAAGAACACTCTGAAGACGAGAGGAAAACAAGGCTCGGGCCTCTTAAGAAGGCAATGAATGCCTCCACCAAGTTAAGGTGTTCCTTGAGCAAGAGGGGTCGAAGGAGCAACAGAGTAATGCCTGTCCCTATTGAGGACAACATTGATGCAGAGGACTTACAGGCCGTGGATGCGTTTCGCCAAGCACTTATCTTGGAAGAATTGCTGCCTTCAAAGCATGATGATCATCATATGATGCTAAGGTTACATATTTTATTCCTTGTTTCGGTTCATGTCAACAATTTTAGATGGTTGAGTTGCCATTATCTGATTATGAATAGATTTATTATCTTTGTGGATGATGGTACAGATTTTTAAGGGCCAGGAAATTTGACATTGAGCAAACAAAGAAAATGTGGGCTGATATGCTCCAGTGGAGGAAGGAATTTGGTGCTGACACTATTATGGAGGTGTTTTATAAAATGCTTTTATTGAACTTGCCTTATACTGTCTAGTTCACTACTATCTATGTGTTTCCTAAACCTTTGCCTTTGGTTATTTTGTTAAGGACTTCGAGTTCAAGGAAATTGATGAAGTCGTGAAACACTATCCACAAGGACATCATGGAGTTGACAAGGATGGACGGCCTGTCTACATTGAGAGACTTGGTCAAGTCGATTCTACCAAGCTGTTGCAAGTGACTACAACGGACCGCTACATGAAGTACCACATACGGGAGTTTGAGAGGACCTTTGTGTGTAAATTCCCTGCCTGTTCCATTGCAGCAAAGAAGCACATTGATCAGAGCACCACTATTCTGGATGTACAAGGAGTGGTTTGTAAAAACTGATCTTTAAGTTCAATTTTGCTTTTAATCTTGTTGGATTTTTTTTTTTTGGAGATCTATGATATCATTTTACTTTTTCCATCATTCTCATTTTTGAAGAGGTAATCGTTAGTTCGTTTAATCGATGCGCAGGGGCTTACAAGTTTAAACAAATCTGCAAGGGAACTTATCCAGTGCCTTCAGAAGGTTGATGGTGACAATTATCCTGAGGTATTGTGTAAATAGCTTTATCATTTCAAGTTTGACAAGCTTCTTGGTTTACTTATCTTACATCAACAATAGCTTTTGTATTCCATGATGCTTATTGAGTCTTTTGTTTACTGTAGACCCTGAACCGTATGTACATCATCAACGCTGGTTCTGGATTTAGACTTTTATGGAACACTGTGAAATCTTTCCTTGACCCCAGGACAACCGGAAAAATCCATGTAAGCATTTGTATTTTGTTTCCCTTATACTTCCTGTTTAAGATTGTGATACAGTAATGGTGCTAAACGAGTTGATGACTATGTTTGTGTATCAGGTTCTGGGAAACAAATACCAAAGCAAGTTGCTTGAAATAATTGATTCTAGGTAAGAATCATTCTAGGCAAAATATTGTTGAGAATATATTTTCTTCTATTCAAATGTTCATCTTTCTGTACATCTCTTAGTCCACATCTAGTTCAAGCTAAGCTTAGCAATCTCCTTGATTCACATTATCTGTATTATAACTTCAAATTTTCCTGTGCAGCGAGCTGCCAGAGTTTTTGGGTGGTAAGTGCACTTGTGCTGATAAGGGTGGCTGTATGCGTTCCGATAAGGGCCCATGGAATGATCCAGTCATCATGAAGGTGATTAACTACTAATTGTGTTTTTTTCTTTATTTATGTGATATCTTTACTCTGTTCTTCATAGTCTCAACTCTCGAGTGCGAATAAAAAGCTCACGAAGTTGGGTATTTTGATGAACCAGATGGTTCAGAATGGTGAGGCCAAATGCAAAAGGACAGCTTTGTCAGGCATTGAGAAGGCAGGCTCAAAGGTACTCAGACCTTGCCTCTCTTCTAATCAGTTTTTTATAAAAGGTTAATTGCCTGACTTCCTATTTTTTTGCTATTTTCTTTCGGTATTCTACAACATGAAGAGATGTGATTCTCTCAACTCAAAAACTGTTCCAGAGGCTGACATGAAGTCTCAAGTGAAGCAGCAAAATTACTCTCCTTCGCCTGAAGTTGTAAGCTTAATGAACTTCCATCCATATTTGGAAATTGTTTCTGACTTAAACATGAGAACTTTTTGCGATGCCTTTGTTTTCTTTGCTATTTGCTTCGTCTCTGCAGGTTGTAATTACCAAAGAGTGCAATAGGACCTATGAGCATGAGGACTTTATGCCAATGGTTGACAAGGCTATGGATACAACTTTCACTAAATCAATTCAATGTGATAAAATTTCCCCAAGCCAAGGTATATATAATTCTAATAAATGTAATGGCTATTCTTTCAATTGCTGATACTAAATTATATCTGTTTCTCTTCCAAAGTTACAGATAGCTTCCCTGTGCATTACGCTTGCAGGGATCTGGAAAGACTAAGCAATCAATTTGTTTCTGGAATGATGGCTTTTGTCATGGGTATTTTCACCATGGTTCGATTGGCACGAAACATGCCTAAGAAACTGGCTGACGTTGCTCACTATGGAAGCCCTGTTTACTCCACTGGAATGGTGAATAAAGGCCACCAGTTGCCTGCACCAGCCATCTCCAGCAATGAGTACGTGACGATAATGAAGCGCATGTCCGAATTGGAGGAGAAAGTGAATGTTCTCAGCACAAAACCGGCACTCATGCCACCCGAGAAAGAGGAAATGCTGAACACCACTCTCAACCGAATCAACGTGTTGGAACAAGATCTGTCAGCAACCAAGAAGGTAATCCATCTTTATATATATATATATATATTGAATTCTGTTATTGAAGTTTGCACTCAAAATAATCTTGAGAAACTAAACATAAACATACTCATGCACATTTTCCTTTTGTTTCGTTTCTGCAGGCACTTGAGGACGCCCTTGTTCGGCAAGAAGAGCTTGTAGCCTACCTTGACAAGAATAAGAAGAAAAGGAAATTTGTATGTGACCGCCTAATATTTGCTTTACCAATTCAAGTTATGTGCATTTCAGAGATCTATATTCATGCAAGTGTTTTCATCTTCTTGCTTTTTGGACTGTAATTGCAGAGCCTATTCTGTTGTTGGTGAGGTTATCCGCGCAGGCGTTTTTCCAGCAAGGGGCCAGTTTGGTGGATTCGTTGATTCAGGTTTGCATGGTTCTAGGGAGGGATGGAGTGGAAATTTTTTGTCTTTGTCAGGCTATTTGCAATGACATGAATTCTACCTTGCATTGGAAAGCTTCAAGCAGTGGACTGAAAACTGGAAACCTCACAGCCTCGGTTTTTTTATTTTCTTCTTAACATAATGTAGACGCAGCTGTTAAGGAGGAAAGGTTGCACCGAGGGGTTGGTCAAATGTTGTTAGCCACGGCAAAACCAGAGCAGGATACTTCTCACCAAACATCATGGAACAAAAGAACCTATTTGAAACCAATACAGTTTGCAAAAGATGCAGGTTTTTGCGATCCACATGCTGAATGCAGAAGAGGACCATGGCTGCAAAGGGGTTTAGATAAAAAAGCCAATTAAACAAGTTTGTTGTGTCAAGATCATGCCGTACACTATTCTGATTCTGATGTGTTTTAGTATTCATGTTTGCATCGTCGTGTCATTTTTGTGTTCATATCAAGTAATAAAAAAATTATAATCTGTTCATTTTGTGTTTTGTTAACCTGTTTTTGTTCATGTTTCTGGTTGTTCAGGGCTTCTGCAACAACCATTAAATGTCTTTAAGCTCCTATCTTTAGCTCCCCAAAAACTGGGGAGAGCATATTGAAGTCTTCCCAGAGGAAAAAGCCCTTGAAAAGATTATGAAAACCCAATATTTATGACACGTTTAAAAGTCTTTAAGCTCCAATGTATAGCTTCCCAGAAAGTAGGGAGAGCATATTCAACCCAATTATATATGAAATACCCACATTTTCTAAACAATTCATCATAGAAGAGATGAAAGTCTTTCAAGAAGCAAAAGCCCATGTAAAGATCATGTAAATTTTTTTTTTTACAAGATATTTTAGTACGTTATAACATGCTAAACTGCGTGGTATCTATAGTCATCATTTTCAAATCAATATACCACTATTCAAATTAATGCAAGTAATGAACATGTAGGAACCCATTGGATGAATTGATCAAGAAAAAGGAAGTTATAATACTAGAGATAGAATAAACTGTCTAACTGCCTTGGCCCTTCCCTTCTCATAATCCCTTTAATATATATATATATATATATATATATACAGAAATTCTCTTATGTAGACATCCGAACGTTATTATCGTGCGGACGTCGTGTATTTTGTACTATCCCTTTCTGTTTTCCTGCCTGTTTACAATAGGATCTGCACGATAATAACGTGCGGACATACGGATAAGAGAATAAAAACTATATATATATGTGTGTGTGTGGCCATTGGTTAGAGAAAAGTCCCAAATGTTTTATCTTGTGGCTTATGTTGTGCTGACACACTAAGATCTTGTTATCGATGGACTATACGCCAGCCATATGCGTGAATTCTACTCCTCTCTAACGATTTCTGACCAGTCGCTGCTTCATTCTTATTTCATGCATCTCATGGTGAGCCAATCTTAACCACCTTGGTGAACCATCAATCAACCGTGGACAATTGTTGGCCTATAGAACCTCTTAAATCTCTTGAAATCGTTTCAGCAATTTCCCAGAACTCCGCCATGGCAAGAAACCTCTTGCCTCAGCGCACTTCGGGTGAGGAGGTGCTCCACGCAAAGCTAAAATTGGGTAACTGGGATCTCTTGTGTAGAAACAAGATCCCCATGTTGAATTCCTTGCTTCTTGTCTACATACCCTTGAATTCTTGACATACATTGATATGCAAACCGCACACCAACCCTTGTTGTATAACCCACATGCAGCAGCTAACTTTACTCTTGGATTTATGGACCAATTCGTTCTCGAAATCCTTCCCTTTCAGCGGTGCATGGTTTGGACATGTAATGGGCTCCTATTGGGCCCGTTGGTACAACACCCCCAATTTATTACACCAATTTATTTTAGTTATTTTAATACGGTTAGAGTTGAGCATACAACATGTACAATATAACTGACATTCTCCCTATAAAAATTTGAAAGATAACACTCAACAGAGAAATCTATATATATAAAGCAAAAGGCAGAGAATTGTGAAACATTTAAAATATCAAAAAATGCCCTTTATTAATGCAAACATTAAGAATTGAAATTATTAATTAAATTAGGATAATATGGTAAATTCACACTTTTTTTTATTAAAAAAATTAAAATTAAAATTAAAAGAAAAATTAGATAATAGATTCTCTTTTTATGGAACATAACTACCTATTATCTTTTTTAATTCTAAAATAAATTTAAATTTTTTTAAAAAAAGCGCGAAAGCTCATGCAGAAAGGCTTGTAATAATGTAAAGCAAACAATTAGTTTTCTAGTTACAAGAAAAACAGATAAAATTGAGTAATGTATAGTTACTCTTTACCACATTTTTATACCACATGATGTGGCACATTATTTGGACATGCCATGTCATTTAATTTCATTTTAAGTTTCATAATTTTTTAATTAAAAACCCTTGTAAAAAAATTGATTAGATCTTACGTTTAATTCTACGCTCCATCTCTTTCTTCTCTCTCCGACCGCCGCCGCCTCCTCCCTTCTTGTCCTTCCGGCCATTCTCTGTTCTCCATTATTTTAGTTGATTCTTATTTGATACCATATTTTCTTTCCTTTTTACTTTTATAAAGAATGATTTTATCTTGTTTCATTGAAAATTAAAGGAGTCGAAAGGGCCATTGTTCATGGCAAAAAGTTCTCATATCTATCTACGATGATATTTCTTTTCCTATCAATTGCATTGACCCCTGCTGTGTTTTTTTATATTTACTCTTTTGTATCTTTTGTGATGTTTTTTTCCAGTGAACTGGAAAGGAGGAGGGAGGGTTTAGAGGGACTTTCAAGAGGGAGGAGAAAATTGATTGGGGGAGAGGAAGAGTGGTGCAGGAGGAGGACGCAAGAATATGAGAAGTCTGCCAAAGTTTATTATTATTTATAATTATTAAATAATAATAACCAAAATGAATGAAAAATAAGATAACTTCAAATGAAATTAAATGAACTCTCATGTCCAAGTAAGGTGTCACATCATGTGGTACAGAATTGTGGTATAAAAATGTGGTAATAGTAGCATTATTCTTAAAATTAACAGTTGGCTATTACAGTTAATCGAATAACTACAAGTCAATGGTCGCATCATCATGTAGTCAGTTAATATGGTTTAAAAATATGTTAAGACATTTTTCCATAAAGTTGCACAAGAGTTATAGTGATTTTGCCTGGAAATAGGTAAATACCGTTTGGAAAACAAAAAAACAAAAAGTTGGTTTTTGCGTGGAAAACAAAGAATGAGATTGAATGGGGTGGCTTGCATTTCGCATACTGTCTTTCTCTTCCAACAGAAAGCCAAAAGTGGGCAATGCATGCACAGCAGAGACCATGTCAATGGAAATGAAAAATAATCCCTCCATTCTTGTTAACTCTTTCTTTTCTATATCAGTCATGTCATCCTCGTCTTCCCTCTCTGGCCGTGCAATCTCTGAGATTAATCCGGGCCATATATATGCTTACCACTATTATCTCCTACCCTCTACATTCTTTTTTTTTTTTTCCCCCGATACAAAGCAAGTCTAAAGCCGGAAGAAGGGCGGGGGAGGGCGATAGTTGAACTCTAACCATGGATGTGGGGGTGTAGTGCTCAAAATCACTGAAGTTATTAGCCCCACTTAACCCCCTACATTCTTGTCAAAAGGTATTCTCACCTACATAATTTTTTTCTCCTTCAAGTTTGGTAATATTGATCAGGTTTCTTATTAATTTGATTCTAATTCCTTCCATGCATGCTACTTACCTTATTGTTTCTGCCTTTGGCTTTTTCTTGAATGTTTGTTTTTTGTAATCTTTGATTTGTGTTTTGTTTTGGTTTGTACAAGGTTATAGGTAGAGGCATATATCCCCCGAGGGCTCTGGTTTTGAGCACCTTATGATACATAAGTGCTTGACTCTCCTATCCTCTGGCGGTCTCAAAACACTTTGAGAAACCTTGTGAGATATATTAATCGTGTGCGATCGGCAATATGTCCGGATCTGATGTTGATCACCGAAACCTTAAACTTGGTAAGTTATGACATCCAATATTTGTGTCTCTACATATGTTCTTCCTCAATCTTTGGAATGATCTTCATGATTTTTAGGTTTTTATATGAAATCCCATATATAATATTCTAATGATTGTTATGAAATGAATATGTAGTTTGGTGGTTATATATGTGAACTTCTGAAATTGAATCAATCAACATTTTTGAGTTCTTAGGTTTCCATATTGATAAGGAATAAATACACAAAATTTCCATACAATATTACATTATAGGTTTAGGGTTTGCCCTTTTTTGGGGTCAAAGGTTTAGGGGTTTGCCTAGAGCAAAAAAACACAAACAAGCAATATAGATTAGCTTAATTACGTACATGCTTTAAGTCCTCTTAATCTCTCTCTTATGGTTAAATGAGAGATAATGTAGTTGAGGGATAGAGTAAGTTCATGTCCTACTCCAGTCATGGTTTTTATGCAGTCTCCTCCTTTACACCAACCTGGTTATTAGGTTAAAAGAAAAACACAATTAGGATCAAGAATCTAATGATTCAAGTGGTTGACAGTGTATGTGATGAAGTATTTTCCACTACCGATTAGCGTATAGAACATATGCTAATCGAGTTCTAGTCCCACTACTTAGAATTTGAGTCCATTCATTACAGCATCCTCAATGCATATGTAAATGGGGATGGGTTTAGGGTTTAGGGTTGTAAAACTCCCACCTCATCAATGGATTAAAAAAAGAGATGGAAGGATGCAACTTATTTTACATCCCCAATTGGAGGGCCACACACCGAGAAAGAGAGAGAGTACGGAATCTTGCACAGTAGAGCAAAACATGGATGTGAATGTGGAGTAAGAAATAAGTTTAGAGCATCTTCGATGTGTATGTGTAAAATTCGGAATGTAAATATGATTTACGCTCCCCACTAATGCAACTTCCGGCTAATTGGAGTGTAAATCTGATTTACATCACTTTTACATCTCCACAATGGAAATTATATTTCCGAGTTTAAATCTTCCCACTAGGGTGAAAAATCTATTTATATCAATCAGAGATGTAAATGGAGATATAAATTTTATAATGAATCACAAAAATGTGTATTGAAAAAACAATAATTTCAAAGAATATAACTTGGTAGATATTTGCTTCTAACAGGCCGCCCTAACAATTCAAAGGAATCAAAAAAAGATATTCGCCGTTCGATTGAACTTGCCGCTGCCGTTCGAAATAAGAAACATAAAAATAAAAAAAGATCCTATTTCGCGCGCGTGGGATTGGGTGGCCTTCGCTGCCATTTCCATGCGCCAGGAGCGGCCTGTTCAACCAACGCGCCACCTTGGTGGCCTTTGCTGCCGCCAGACCACCTCTAATGGAGGAAATTGTGTTGCCCACCATTTCTTGTGGTTAAGAGATAGAGTGCTCTCAGGGCCTTTCGGGATCCACCAAGCATGTTTTGGGGTCATGGGTTCAGATTTTTTGTTTCAGCCCAATACATTTTTGACAGAAGAAGATCAAAAATTGTTTCTCTTGATCAAATCTCAACACAACTGGGTGAGTTGCAGGCAGAGATGTCATTCTTTTCTTTATATTTGGAGAGAAAAATTGTTCAAGAATACACCCATTACTTTAAAAGTAGATATTTCCTTCTGAATAGACATAACAGTACAAAGTAACCTACAAAAAGGATATTCTTTTGTTGAATTTGTTTAGCTAACATTCATCGTCTCAGTTTTGGTTTGTTAGGTTTTCTTTTTCCAATTCAAATCACTCATTTTCATTTTGTTCTTGGTTGCATTTTGATTTCATAATATCTAGGAGAAAATGGAAAAGTAAAAGCCTTGTGTTTGTGGGTCAATTTATTTTCACTTGTTCTGTGTAGATGAAAACTCTGAGGATGAGAAGAAAACAAAGCTTGGGTCTTTTAAGAAGGCAGCCAACATGATTACAAACTCCTTCAATAAGGGTCGAAGGAACAGCAAGGTAATGTCTTTCCCTATGGAGGATGACATTGATGCAGAGGAGCTAAAGGCAGCTCAGGAACTCCGGCAAGCACTTATCTCGGAAGAACTACTGCCCTCAAAACATGATGATACTCATATGCTGCTAAGGTTACACATTCTCTGTTTTGATTGCTACTAACATTGATTTGTGATGCCTGAGTTGCTATTATCCAGTTATGAATAGATTGTTTGTTATATTCTTGTATGATGGTACAGATTTCTAAGGGCCCGGAAATTTGACCTTGAGAAAACAAAGCAAATGTGGTCTGACATGCTACAGTGGAGGCAGGAATTTGGTGCTGACACTATTATGGAGGTATTCTTCAATGCTTCTATCAATCTGGGAATATAGTGGAGACAATTTAGCCTGACTATCTAATATGTGTCTGAAATTTCCCCTTTGGTTATTTCCTTGTTAAGGACTTTGAGTTCAAGGAAGTTGATGAAGTCTTGAAATACTATCCACAAGGGCATCATGGAGTTGATAAGGATGGACGACCGGTCTACATGGAGAGACTTGGTCAAGTTGATTCTAACAAACTGATGCAAGTGACGTCAATGGAACGTTATGTGAAGTACCACATACGGGAGTTTGAGAGGACCTTTATATGTAAATTCCCTGCCTGTTCCATTGCAGCAAAGAAGCACATTGATCAGAGCACCACTATTCTGGATGTACAAGGAGTGGTACGTGAAAACTCATTCTTTTAGTTTAGGCCAATTGGAGATACTCAATTATACTGACGACAAAGTGATCTTTTCATTGAGTTAATGATGGAGATCTGCTGGTTGCATCTAAATTAGTGGGGTGTCAAACATGATGTTATTTCATTTAAATTTTTCCATACTTTTAATTTTAATTTTTAAGAGAGGTAATAGGTATTCGTATAATCGGTGTGCAGGGGCTTACAAGCTTAAATAAATCTGCAAGGGAACTTATCCAGCGCCTTCAGAAGGTTGATGGTGACAATTATCCTGAGGTATCCTGTAAAAAGCTGTATCATTTCAAGTTTGCATGTAACAAGCTTCTTGGCTTGGTTCCGTAGCGTGAAAGGTAGTCTTTGTATTCTGTGGCGCTGATTGAATCTTTTGTTTGACGTAGACCCTGAACCGTATGTTCATCATCAATGCTGGTTCTGGATTTAGGCTCTTATGGAACACTGTCAAATCTTTCCTTGATCCCAAGACCACAGCAAAAATTAACGTAAGTTTCTGCCATTTGTTCACTATAAATTAGTGCTAATTTGAAATTTTGATCTAGTACTGTGCTAAAGGTGCTGGTGATTATGCATTAGGTTCTTGGAAATCAATACCAGAGCAAGTTGCTTGAAATAATTGAGGCTAGGTATGTGTGTCCTTTTAGGAAAAACATATTTTCTTCAGTCCTGTTCTTCATCTTGCTGTACGTTAATCTATATCTAGTTCAATCTAAGCTAATCAAGCTTCCTGTGATAACACTCTTTCTTATAATGAACCTGCAGTGAGCTGCCAGAGTTTTTGGGTGGTACTTGTACTTGTGCTGATAAGGGTGGCTGTATGATATCTGATAAGGGCCCATGGAACGATCCAGAAATAATGAAGGTGATTTTCTACTGTTAGAACATGAAATAATTATTGACCACAAACCTAACAACTTAAGCTTTTGGGGATTTTGTTAAATCACCAACCTAAGTTCGAATCCCTCAATTACAACCTCTCAATATTAGGTTGAATTCAACATGTTGGGCTCTAGTGTTGTTGGAAAGAGGCCCACATGTGAGGGAATGTTAGAATAATAAATAATTGTTGGCCCACAATTTAACAGCTTAGCCTTTGGGAATAGTGGTAAACCAACTAATTTTATCAACAAGTATTTGACTTTTCTTTGATTGTGACATCTCCTAATTCATAGTGTAACGTGAACAAAAGATCACAAAATCTGTTATTTTCATGAGGCAGATAGTTCAGAGTTGTCGTGAGGCCAAAAGCACAAGCAACACTCTATCAGGTGATATGGAGGAGAAAGAAGTGAAAGAAGAGAAAGAGGAGAAAAAGGAGAAAGAGGAGAAAGAAGAGAAAGAGGAGAAAGAAGAGAAAGAGGAGAAAGAGGAGAAGACAATCTCTGAACCAGAGAAGACACTCTCTGACAAGGAGAAGATAGTCTCTGAAGATGATCAGGCTTGCACAAATGTATGGAGACCTTGGCTCAAGTTTGTGTGTTATTTATTTATTTATTATTTATTTATGTGTTTAACTGTCTTCTCTCAGTTTTTATAAATGATCAATTTCCTGACTTTTTATTTCTTCATTATTTTCTCTTGGTATGGTCCTGCATGAAGAGAATGGATTCTTTCTGCTCAGACACCTTTTTAGAGGCTGAAATGCATGTGGATCATCTCTCCGCTGTGCCTGAAGATGTAAGCTTACGGGACTTTCATGTTCCATCTACATTTTACAATTGTGACCCAAACATGTGAATTCTGTGATACCTTTGTTTTCTTTACTAGTTTCAGGCTTTTTGCATCCTAATATAAGTTTTGCTACTGAAAAGAGGGTGGCTATTTGCAACTTCATCCCTTTTTCTTTCATATGCATAAAACTTCAGGTTTATAACCCCTTTCAAGCATCACTGGGCAACTTTTTTTTGTAGCTTCTTGCAAGCAACTATGTTTTTTTTAATCACGAAAACCATTTGCATATTTAGATTTACCTACTTATGGATTAGTTAACACTTAACTCTCAACCTCTCTCCTTTTCAAAACTTTTTAGTCTTATTATAGTTCAGCTTAGCCTCCATGAGGATAAAATTCTGGATCCGGCACTTGCTGGGCCATTATCATTTTATGTTTTGATTTGCTTCATCTTTTGCAGCTTTTAACTCCCAGAATATGTAATAGCCCATATTTTGAGGCAATGGTTGACAAGGGAACTGAGAAAGAGGCCGAAAAGCTGAACGCTGCTCTCAACCGACTCAGTGCCTTAGAACAAGAGTTGTCCTCAACCAAGCAGGTAATCATCTTGGTATTCTTGAATTCTGTCGGTGAAGTTGCATACAAAAACAAAAATTAAGGAACAGAAACTAAAGATCCAAATCAAGAGAAAAATAAATGTAATCAAGTACATTTTCTTTATGTGCCTTTTCTTGTCAAGGTTGAGACTCAAAAGGAGGAAAAGCTGAAGGCTGCTCTTGATCGCGTCAATGCTTTGGAACAAGAGCTGTCAGAAGCCAAGAAAGTAAAATCTTGATACTCTTGAATTATTATAGAAGTTGCGTACAAGTTAAATCCAGAAAAAGAAAATCTAGACATTTTCTTCTTGTTTCATTTTTGCAGGCACTTGATGAAGCCCGCCATAAACAGGAGGAGCTTCTAGCCTCGGTTGACAAGGAAAAGAAGTTTGTATGTAACTTAATAATAGCTAATATTTGCTTGGCCAGTTAAACTTTATGTCCATCTCAGTTCTATTGCAAGTTTATATTTTGACCTTCTAGTGTTTTGGACTGTAATTGCAGAGTTTATTCTGTTGGTGAGGGGGATCAACGTAAGCATTTATCTAGTGTGGTTGATTTAGTAGTTCAAGTTTGCATGGTTCTCATGAGGGAAGAAGTGGAAATGTCTGCCTATCTGTGTTGGGCTATTTGGGATGACAGGAATTCTACCTTGCATTATTCGTGTTATAACAGCAGGCATTGTTGTTGTTCGAGGAGTTCCAAATTAGCAACCGAAAACCACCCTCCAATATGCAGAGTACTCCTCACAAAAGTAAGAGCCTCCTCCTGGGTTGTTTTATAAGATCCAATGTATATAACTAAGGGAAGACAAAACATGCACCTAGGGGTTGGAATAACTATTAGAGATGCGGGACGTGACATTGGCAGCTATTGAAAAACCGCTACAGAGGTACTTTTCGCAAAAAACTATAGAACTACAGGGCTATTTGGAAGGAATACAATACAATTTGCAAAAGATATTGCAGGGTTTGGCTCAGGAATTGTATGTGATATGGATGAGGGAGAACATATGGATGAAGGGTCCTCTGTGGCTCTTTCCGTGCCTTGCAAGTAATGCATCTGCAATTGTAATATCTTCATATAAAGAGAATTTTCAGTTTTGAGATTAAAAGAAAAATAGTAATTAGGTTTTAGTCCACAGTTTCAACTCTTCGTTTGTAAAAAAAAAAGGGAAAAAAAATTTGTATCAAATACTTAATTAGATGCGGTTCTTACTTTTTCCTTTTTAATATTTAGGTCCCTTGTGAAGTTCTGGAGTTCAAATATTATGTCGCCTCTCCCCCCCACTTGTTATGCAAACTATATTTTTTATATTTTAATTTTAATTTTTCATCTCTTGAAACATAGCCCTATAAGTGTTTAAGCCTCGCATCATGTAGGGCCGAAAATAAGATTTTATTTATAGAACCAAAATATTTTCATGAATTGGTTTAATCATCATTGAAATTAAATTAAAAACAAAATTAAACTAAGAGTTTCTGACCTAATCATCATTGAAATTTTAATTTAGATAACATGGAGAATTGATATAGACCCTAAAAGGTACACCAAAATTTGACCACAAAGATAAAAAGGGACACCAAAATATTGCAATAAATCAACATGGAAGCATCTTAATATAGCATGACATTGATGAAATAACTCAAATGTTTGACTTAAATCTATGATTGCCATAACCCTTTCCTAACCCTAGCTAACTAATTGAGCAGCTGGCAGAACAATTGCAAAGCACCACGATGAAAACTTAGTGGAGCACCACAATTCACAATATCCAGAGGTGCATGACTTCAATATCTTAAAAGAAAGAAGAAAAGTGGTTGACTATCTCCTCCAACCTTCAACAACCAACTGAGTTGGAGTTCTAATGACTAAAAATAGAATAAACCCTAGAAGCAAATGACACGAAACCACTTTTAAAAACCAGCATCTCAGATTTTCATGTAAATTTATGTAGGTCAAATTAATATGATTAGAGTAAGGGATGCAGATCAAGGAATAGATCAAATCTATTTCTAATCTCCTATGATACTTTTCTCTCAATCCAGTAAGTGCTCTTTTTAATATCGGCACTCCAAAAAAAGTCATCGTACACTCATCTGAGACAAAAAAAAACATAAGGAAATTACAATTCAAGCAATGCCGATAATAGTCACATTTCCTTATTTATCATTTTTAATAACATAACAAAAAAGAGATAAAATCATCAAGAAATTTGTGTAGTAGATTTTGCGTGGGAAAAGGTGGAAGCCGTTAGGAAAAGTTAGTTTACTTTGTGCGAGGGAAAAAGAAAGAGAACGAACGGAGTGGCTTGCATTTCGCATACTCTCTTTCACTGCCACCAGAAACCCAAAACAACAAAAATGGTCACCATGCATTGCACAGAGTCAATGGGAAAGATGAGACAAAATCTCTCTTTTTTTTATGCCAATCTTTCTTTTCTAAATCAGTCATGTCATCCTCGCTGTCTCTCTGGCCGTCCAATTCCAGAGATTAATCCGGGGTCATATATATGCTTACCACTTTCTCTCTTGGCCACCTACATTTTTGTCACAAAGGTAATCTTTCTTTCCTCTTCTGCACCCAACTCTCTCTCTCTCTCTCTCTCTCTCTCTCTCTCTCTCTCTCTCTCTCTCTCTCTTTTCATATCCCATTCATATGCTAGGTAGCTTCTGATTCCTCAACTTTTTGAATCTCCATAGCTACCTTTCTTTTGGGTAATTGTCATGTTTCTTTCTCGATAAATATATCAATGTAGGGAAACGTTCTCTTGTCAGAATATGGACCAATGATCATAGTGATTATTGCATGAATATGTGGTTTAGATTCACGGTCTGACAACAAAATTTTGGCAAGAGAACATTACCCTTTCAATGTGCTAACAAGATTAATGTTTTGTCCTTGGCTTTGTCTTGAATGTTTTGGTTTCTTGATATTTTTGGTTTTTTCGGTGTACAAGGTTATTTAGGTGTAGGCTATATCCCCTGAGGGCTCTAGTTTGAGCAAGTTTTGATATATGAGTGCTTGACTATCCTATCGTTCGGCTGTCTCAAAGGTAGAGCAACCTTGCAAGATATCAACCATGTGTGACACAATGCCTGGATCTCTTGACCGACACCTTAAACCTGGTAAGTTGTTGCAACAAATCCAATATTTTTGTCTACATGTATTCTACTCAACCTTAAAGCTTTAATGAAATTAATCAATGTTGGAGTTGTAAATGTTTTGCATCTTGTAGGAGTAAGATCATAATTTCAAAAAATTTCCTTAATCAAGATTAAGATTGCTGGTTGAGTTTTTCTTCTTGGAAACCAAAACAACATAATCGGGGATCGTTTTCTTTTTCTATTTAGCAGCATTCTCATCCTTTTGTTCATAGACAATGGGAATAGCATATGTGATATGCATATAGAAAATGGTTCAACAATGAAAAATGTGTTAGGTTGTAGAAATTGTTTAGCTTATTGATGGTTTGGAAATATGATTGTTTGGTTTTCAGTTCACGAAGAAACTTCTGAGGATGAGAGGAAGACAAGGCTTGGGTCTCTTAAGCAGAAGGCAATCAATGCCTCCTCCAAGTTTAGGCATTCCTTTACTAAGAAGGGACGAAGAAACAGCAAGGTAATGTCTGTCCCAATTGAGGACAACATTGATGCAGAGGAGTTACAGGCAGTGGACGCATTTCGCCAAGCACTTATCTTGGAAGAACTACTGCCCTCAAAACATGATGATCATCACATGATGCTAAGGTTACTTATTCCATGTTTTGGTTAGCATTGATGATCGATTAGAGATGGTCGAGTTTCTGTAAGTTATGTGATTGCTTACTAAATTTTTATTTTCACGTACGATTGTGCAGATTCTTAAGGGCCAGGAAATTTGACATTGAGAAGGCAAAGCAAATGTGGACTGATATGCTTCAGTGGAGAAAGAATTTTGGTGCTGACACTATTATGGAGGTATTCTATAATATGCTTTTATTGAACTTGCTATCCTGGAGATCGTCTCTAGTTCGCTACTATGTTTGTGCTTCCTAAATCTTTCCTTTGGTTATTTTGTTTAGGACTTCGATTTCAAGGAAATTGATGAAGTCTTGAAGTACTATCCCCAAGGACATCATGGAGTTGATAAGGAGGGACGACCTATCTACATTGAGAGGCTTGGTCAAGTCGATTCTACCAAGCTGATGCAAGTGACAACAATGGATCGTTATGTGAAGTACCACGTCAGGGAGTTCGAGAGGACCTTTGTGTGCAAATTCCCTGCATGTTCCATTGCAGCAAAGAAGCACATTGATCAGAGCACTACTATTCTGGATGTCCAAGGAGTGGTACGTACAAACTTTGTGTCTTAATCAGATTGTAGACAAACTAAGCTTTTAGTTCAATTTCAGATTGTAGCTAGATATTGAAGATCTGCTAGTGAGCACATCTAGTCTGTGGGATGTTAAACATAATTGTTATATTGTTGTAGAGTTGGAAGAGACAATTTCATTTTTCTTTTTCCATCCATTTTAATCTCAAAAGATATAATTTTTAGTTCATGTGATGATGTGCAGGGGTTTAAACATTTCAACAAGTCTGCAAGGGAACTTATCCAGACCCTTAATAAGATTGATGGTGACAACTATCCTGAGGTATATTATATCCTGTAAATATCATTTCAAATTTCACAAAACAAGCCTCTTGGTTTTGCTTGGTCTAGCATGTGTTGAAGAAAGTAAAATTACCACATTAGAAACTTAACAAAATATATATGAGTAGTTCCACTACTAATAACACCGAAGCCTTTTGAGATATAACCTCACACCTACTGAGCTATGCATGTCATGTAGTTTTTGTATTTTCTGACACCGATTGAAAGCTTGGTTCACTGTAGACCCTCAACCGTATGTTCATCGTCAATGCTGGTTCTGGATTTAGGCTTTTATGGAACACTGTGAAGTCTTTCCTTGATCCCAAGACCACTGCAAAAATCAATGTAATCATTTGTCTTTTCTCTACCTTAACCTAGTGCTAACCTATGATTTTGATATGTTACGGTGCTAAACAATTTGATGATTACACTCAGGTTCTGGGAAACAAATACCAGAGCAAGCTGCTGGAAATAATTGACGCTAGGTAAGTATCCCTTCAGGGCAAAATATATTTTCTTTCAACACATTTCATCATTCCATATATCTTTTAGTCTATATCTAGTTCAAGCTAAGTTTAGCAAGCCTTCTGATTCACATGATGCTGTAAGATATCTGTTTAGTAACCGAATATCCTATTAACTTTGAATTTGTGCCATAACACGCTGTCATTATATATTTGATACAGCGAGCTGCCAGAATTTTTGGGCGGTACATGTACTTGTGCTGATAAGGGTGGTTGTATGCGTTCTGATAAGGGTCCATGGAATGATCCAGATATAATTAAGGTGATTTACTTGGTTTCTCTTTAATTTTAGTATTTTTTGTCTATCCTTCATAGTCTAAAATGAACAAAAGATTAAAATAAGTTATTTTGATGAGCCAGATGGTTCATAATGGTGAAGGAAAATGCCCAAGGAAAAGTTTGACAGGAATTGAGGAGAAGATAATCTCTGAAGATGAGAATGCATACTCAAAGGTACTCAAATCTTGGCTCAAGTTTGCCTTTCATTTTGTGTGTTTATGGCCTCTCTTCAAACTGTCTTCTCTCAGTTTTTCTAAACGATCAATCGCCTAATTTATGTATGCTTTTTGCATGCTACCACATGAAGAGATATGATTCTCTGAAATCGAAAACCATTCAAGAGGTTGACGTGCATTGCCAAGTGGAGCATCAAAGACTCTCTCATGTGCCTAAGGAAGTAAGCTTAGCAGAATTTCTATCCACATTTCACAATTGTGACTGGAACATGACAATTCTGTGATACTTTGTTGTCTTTGCTGCTTTTAGCATCATACTCTTAACTTGTTCAACTCACAAGGGGGTGGTTTTGCACCTTCATATTTTTTTCATATCAGTCGAAAATCAGTTTTACAGCCATTTTAGAAAATAGTGCGGATTCTGCAGTGCTGAGTCGCCTTTTATCAGTTGATGTGCTCACTTGCTTCATATTCTTCAGGTTCCAGTCGCCAAGAAGGGCAATCGGGGCTATGAGCATGACAACTTCAAACCAATGGTTGGCAAGACTGTTGATTCAACTTGGCCTAAATCAGTTCATTATGATAAATTTGCCCTTGGTGGAGGTATATATTATAAAATTAATCCAATCAAGTATAATGCTTGTTCTTCCAAATGTTGATACTAATATATTTCTTTTTCTTCCAATGCTACAGATTGCTTCTCTGTGCATGATGCTTGCAAGGTTCCTGAAGGACTAACCAATCAATTACTTTCTGCAATCATGGCCTTTATCATGGGTATTGTTGCCATGGTTCGATTGACACGAAGCATGCCAAGGAAACTCACTGAGGCTACCCTCTATGGAAGCCCCGTTTACTACAATGGAATGGTGGTTAAAGGCCAACCGTTGCCTGCACCTGCCATCTCCAGCAATGACTACATGAACATGATGAAACGCATGGCCGAATTGGAGGCGAAAGTGAATGCTCTCAACTCGAAACCCGCGGTCATGCCACCCGAGAAAGAGGACCTGCTGAATGTTGCTCTCAACCGAGTCAATGCCTTGGAACAAGAACTGTCAGCAGCCAAGAAGGTAATCCATCTATTTCAAGATATATATTTGGTTTCTTCTATTGAAGTTTGCATTTCCAGAAGCTAAATGTGAACATGTTCATTTTTGTCGTTTTGTTTCGTTTTCGTAGACACTTGAGGACACCCTTGTTCGACAGGACGAGCTTATAGCCTTGCTTGAGAAGAAGAATAAGAAAAAGAAGAAGAGGAGCAAGTTTGTATGTGACTGAAATACCTTATTTTTGCTTTAACCAGTTCAAGTTATGTACATTCCATATGAAGTTAAGTGTTCTCACCGTCTTGGTTTCTTTTTTTGGATTGTAATTGCAGAACCCTTTCAAATGGTAAGGTGATAGCTCCGGTGATTCGATTGGATGCTCTGGATGAACCACTGAACATTCAATGTTAGCTGCTGGTGGCGACGTTTCGATTGTCAGCCCCATGGATGCTTTGTCAAATTGCATTCCCTCTATGTTTGCTAGTTTGGTACTGTAAACTTAAAAAGCTTTTGTACATTATTGTGCAGTGTGCCATTCCATTCGAAGTTGTGTATATTTTGACTTAAAATGGGCACCGCTTTAGTTTGACAAAGATTTCCAGGGTCCTCCTCTCTAGAGTCTAGCTTAGTTCCAGTTCAAAGTGCAAAGATAGTTGTTCTACTAATGAAAGGTGGAAAAATGAGTAGACACTAGACAGGCAAAACGTTTGCGGGATAATGGACGGATAAAAGGAAAACCATGAAAGCTAAGAAAAATAAGGAAAAAGAAACATTAATGAAACCATATCAGCACGGTTAGGTGAAAATTCTAACCATTTAAAAACTATTCAGTTTTTTTTTAACGATGAATTGTTATTGACATTTCAAAAAAGTCATCACGCATGCACGTGTAAAAGTGCAGTTTTCAGTCTTACAATTATTGAATTACTGAAATGTGGTATGTAACTAAGAAAGGCTTTCTTTAAATAATGGAATTACTGAATGGTATACCCTAGATCATTATCATTTATCATTATTATGCTAAATAAAATGTATAAAATTGCAGAATGACTTTCTTTAAAATTTCTGTGGTCGATTATCTTTAAGTCTTAGTGAATATCTACGAGCCCATTTGATAACCATTTCAATTTTAGTTTTTCACTTTCATTTTTTGTGCTAGAATATAGAGGAAAATGAGAGTAAGAATGGGAGTGAGGATGAGATTGAGAGAGAGGATGGGAGGGAGAAGTAACAAAAGTGAAAACAAAAACTTGAAAGTGAACAATTTCAAATAGATTTCACTTTTTAGTTTTTGTTTTCCCTTTTGTTAGTCCTCCCTCCCATCATTTCCTCTCATCTTCCATCTCAATCCCATCTCCACTTTCATTATCATTTCCATGGTTGCAAAAGTGGGGATTATCTTTAAGTCTTTGTTCGATTATTTTTCCTCTTATTTTCCTTGTTTTTTTCTTCAATGGTTGATAAAAAGTGCACCAAAATAGCCATAATTATAATCGAATCTCTGATTACTCTTTTCAACATTTCCCAGAAAACGGTATAAGATTAAGCAAATCAAACTGCACAAACATGTTTCAAGAAAATAAAACTCAATTGTCATTTTCCGTATCGTTCTCACTAAAGCCAGAAGTGGGCATCATTTCAGATGATATATTGTCTGTGAGATCAAAGGTTGGTATGTCAAGTCAAGTCAAGTACTCGTGTAGGGATCACATCTTCGAGAAACAGCTTAGCAAATCCTGTTTCGGTAGAGTCTCTCTCCATCAGGCAACACTTCTACCAGCAGAAAAACTTCTTTTTCTGATGACCAGCAGCAAGAAAAGTTCTTAGAACTCATGAATTGTGGAAATAGAAAAAGAACAAAACGAATAAATCTACGCGGATAGACTGTGCGGTCAACCTACCTGGAGCTTGGCTTCTTCTTGCCGGTCGATATAAGCCAACAGCTCTTCTTGCCTCATCAAAGCTTCATGTAGAGCCTGCTCCATATGAAACACACAATCAACATATGCATCATTCTGAGATGCTGAAACAAGTCCAGTAACAACCGGAAAAAAAAAAACCCCCAAAGTTGAACATATGCATCATTTATATAAAAATGCAATGTGGTTGCATAAGGCATGTGATTGCATTCTTTCCTGGAAAGAAATAAAAATGCACATGTGACCCAAAGTTGAATACGTTAACTGCAATAATATGATTTCACAGGTGGAAGGCTCCCATTGTGTTGAGTATTCCTACACATCAAATAAAACATTAATACCTTTTTAGTAGCAATTAACTCTGCTTCCAAGGCATCCACACGACAAACAGCAGCATTCAGCAATTCCTCTTTCTCATAAGGCATCTCAGATGGTTTAGCTTGGAGCATGTCAACCTTCTCCTCAAGCTCCACTAGCTTTTTCAGTACAGAGGGTAGAAGATCTGCCCCTGTAAATGGTGCTGTTGGTGAAGGAGGACGGCCCTCTTCTTTGTTTGTTGCATCAAAAGCGAGTTTGGGAATACTTTGATTGTGATTATCCAATGTGTTAGGAAGCTTCTTAGTTACTCGGGAAGCCACTGAGCGGAAGAGAGTGAGAAAAGTCAGAAAGAAGGCCATAAGTGCTACCAAAACCCGACCTCGAATTCCTTCTGGATTTGTGGGGATGTCAGGTTGTTGAAGTGTCCCTGAAGTAAAAAGATCATTTCATTTTCTTGATTTATATAATGTCAGGTACCAACAAAAATGTTAAAAGAAAAAAGGTTAAGAGACTATATAAGTTGTGACTACAAGAAAAAAGCACACTATCAAGTATTGCAAGGGTTCTTTTACAAAGCATTTAGTTGTGACTATATAAGTTCAATACCATATAATCTAGCATCTGGACTTGGCCAACAGGTAAAGGAAGAATTGGAGTGGTATGTAACAAGTTCAAAACAAGAACATGCAAAATGATGAGGAGAAAAAGTATGAGTTTGCTAGAGTCAAATTCCAAAACAGATTTCCCATTTCTGTGAAGGATACACTTAGTAAAAGTTACAATATCCTTAGCACCTTGAAAAATCTATAATCTCTCATTCAACTAATTGTTGAGAGACCAAGATAGTTGTTGCCTGGTTGCTCAGTTTGAACAGTAATGAACTAATTCAGAAAAATCAATTATTGGTACTCAAGAGTCAAGACCACGGCATTCTGATGAGTGCTTTCTAATATTTCCTGAAGAAGGTATAGTACGTATGGAAGTATACAGATTTATTTATAGTTTTGCTGTATTCCATGTACTCAGGTCCTTTTCTCTTTTTGTAAAAAATAGGCATTTTCTTCAGGTTAATGTCATCTGTTTCCTGTGTTCCTATCCATGGTTCCTAAGTTGTTATGCAAAAACTACACTAATATATACATAATGCGAACAATTCAGTACTAGATATACCAACATCAGTATTAAAGTAAATAAATTCCCATTTCAACATCATTTGAAGGCTGTTTAGTCTTAAAACTATTTAGTTTTAATAATTGTTCGTATAACAACAATAAGATAAATTCAAAAATGTTATATTGGCGGCAAAGACCAGGCTAGACTTGCTGACCTTTGGCAGCATGGATTCTCTGGAGGGCCACTTGCTTTTTCCAACCAGCATCAACAGCTTTGTCAACCATAGGAACATATTCATCATAACCCGAGAAGCTACCTGCACAGTTTGCCTTGCCAACGACCTTAGCCTGCATATTTCATTATACCACATTAAAGAATACACAATTCACAATGAGTACAACCAACAATAAAGAGAGTAATAAGTTTCCAGTCTATACTTGTTAATTAAATAGCATTGCATATCTTAACTACCCAATAGCCCTTAATTCACAACCAATTCCAGCACACTTAATCAATGATCACTTATCACTACACCAGCCATTGCCAAATAATGCAATGCAGACAAAATTCACAAAACATACACCATTTTTCATTCTTCCACTCACAAACATATTTCAATTAGAATCCTTCTATAAGAAAAAGAAGATATAAATAAAATAAGTATACGAACAACATTGAACAAGGAATCAGTTTCGAAGTAATTATTTAGCGCTTAGCTCTGTTTTGCAATCTTCGTTGTGTAGCTAGCATCTATTAGCTAGACCAGTGGACAACTTCTCCACTGTATTGTATTGTTCTTTATTAAGTAAAGTATATTTCTTATCAAATAAAACATTGAACAAGCAATCGACCAAAGGTTCAAACAAAAACTTAACATCACACTAACAAACAGCTACAATTTTTTTTTAAAAGACAAACAGCTACAAACTCATCCAACTAATATAACAAAGCAGCTAAAACAATCTCTAAGTAACAATGGGGAATAACAAATAATGGAATTTCCCAAACATCATAGGAAACCGAAGCCACGATGATGCCCAAAAATAATTATCCCACAAGAAAACCACCTCCTGCCTTCATTCTTTTCAATGGTGAACCCTAATTGTTTCTATTTATACTAAGCCAAAGGGAATTACCACAACCACTTCCCTAGAAGAGCCACATTTCCACTTTCCAAATTGCCCCACCCCTAGACCTGCATTCTTCCCGGAACAGGACAAAATTTTCCACCTCACCAAGCAATCCACATTTCTCTTCTTCCTTCTCAACTAGTCTTAAAGAGACAAACCAAATACTTGTACAAAATAAGTTCCTTTTTCCCATTAATCAGTTAAAATAAGTTATAAGCATCGAATAGCATAAATGAATATATTAATCATAATAATTACATAAAGAAAAGGTTAAACCTACCTCTTCACGAACAGGAGTCAATCGAAGATGTGAATAATTCTTCAAAGCTTTTGGGGATGCAATATCTTCCGCTTCAGATCCTGACTCGGCAGTGGATGTATCACTACCCTTTACCTGCTTCAATACATAATCCCCCAAAAAATGTGAAAAACTGATGCAAAAGTAACTCACTTTTTATTCTGCAATAAGTGAAAAGTATAGAAGTTTTACCATTGGATAGTGTGGCTTAGCATAAGCAAGAACCTTCCCTTCACTGTTTAGAACTTTAACAACTTGCCTTGCACGTCGTGCTTCACCATTAAGAACCATCTGAAACAAAGAGAACATGACATCAGTAACAAACAAATATAACTTGCACCAAAATTTGGCAATATACCAGGTAAAAGTTAACAGAACATGCAGCACAACAGAAATCTAGAGGGCAGGAAATAACCTTCAGTATCTCAGGGTTTTTCCATGGCCCCTTATCAGATCGAAGGCAACCTCCCTGATCTGCACAGGTACAGCTGCCGCCCAGAAACTCTGGCAACTCACTGCATATTTTGAAGAAATATCTTTAACTCTCAAGCTAAGTGCAATTATAAATGAACAATAGGAAACATAATGATCATCAGAGAAGACAAAAATCATCAGAGGTCGCAATGTTTTATTGCCTATCAATCAAATATCACAGATTCAGATACGATTCCACATGATCAACAATCTTGATTCACATCACAGTTAGAACAAGAATAATACACTAAATCTCTAAGTGTAAACATAGCAAGGTTATAGCATTACAGATGACAGACACACTGCTGCCCACTCACCTGGCATCTATTATCTCAAGCAACTTGTTCTGGTATTTATTTCCAAGAACCTAAAATGTTGCATACAAAGAAAAAAAAAAGGGATTATAAATACATGAAATGCCAGTGAAACCAAAACTTTAATTGCTATAGTTCCAATACAAGGAAAAAGTAATTTCTACATACATGAATCTTTGATGTTGTTCTCGGATCCAGAAAAGTCTTTACAGTGTTCCACAGAAGCCTAAATCCAGGGCCAGCGTTAATGATGAACATTTGCCACAGGGTCTGTACCAATTAAGAATATTTAATTTTAATTCATAAAATATATAACAAGTAGCATCGACAGTCTGCAACTGCGTAATTAAAGTTTTAAACGTAAATGATTGCACACCTCAGGGTAATTGTTACCATCAACATTCTGCAACCGCGTAATTAAATCTCGTGCAGACTTTGTAAAATTCTTGAAGCCCTAAAAACATATAAAGCGAACAAATATAGAATCATTAGACATTATTATTGCACTGAATATGCAGATTAATTGTATTAAATGGTTGATTACAGGCAACATACCACGCCTTGAACATCTAAAATTGTAGTGCTTGAATCTATGTGCCTCTTTGCAGCAATGGTGCAAGCTGGAAACTTTATTGCAAAGCTTTTCTCAAACTCCTGAACATGGTATTTCACATACCGATCCATAGTGGTAACCTGCATTAGTTTGTTGGGATCTACTTTACCCAACCTTTCAATGTAAACCGGTCTTCCCTCCTTATCCACGCCATGATGCCCATGAGGGTAATATTTTAGAACTTCATTCAACTCTTTGAACTCAAAATCCTGAAAGAAACATCAACATGGTAAATGGAATGAGAAAAAAAGTAAACAGTACCAAAACCTGCAAATTCAAATGAACTTTCAGCTGTAGTTACCTCCATAATAGTGTCGGCACTAAAGTCCTTTCTCCATTGAAGCATATCAGCCCACATATGCTTTGCTTTTTCAACATCAAATTTCCTTGCTTTCAAGAACCTGAAAGTAAAAATCTTCATGTTTAAAACTGGCAAATCGTATCACACAAAACAAAACTAAGATGTGAGATGGTATAAACCAAATTAAAAGTATAGAAACAATTAAGTACACTTTAAAAGCACATCCAAAGCAGCATGGGTTTAAGACAAAGATAATAGAATCATAATCAATGAACAAAGTTTACTCAATAAACCATCCACATTTGTCTACGAACATGCTATATGATATGAAATCGTTACTATTTCCGCATATGCTCCCAACTCTCCTAATACATTATATGACCTCTAACACCATGCATACCACATTAATAAAACAATTGGCAACTATATTTCAATAAACTACAACAGAAAACCTTATATCTTAGATGAACCAGATTTAGGTAGCACCTATACGATTGGCAAAGTGACACTTGAGTGAGCTATAGCAAGCTAAAGCTCAAAGGAGCAGAATCAGAAGAGACTTGCACCTCTACTTTTGTCATCCTACCATTGCCTGTTTCCCTAGAAAACAAAAACTAAACCCAATCGATCTAAAGCATGGGTGTGAGTTGATTGGGGGGTCAGTTTGAGTCACCAATTCATCTTAACATGAAGTGAGGATATCACTCAAGTGGCACAAGTATCTATCCAATTATGAACTTCCACAAGTATGTGCACGCATGATTACATGAAGACGCAAGGTAAACAACTGAGCACCTCAACATCATATGATAATCATCATGCTTCTCGGGCAGCAATTCATCCATAATTAGTGCTTGTCGAAAGGCATCAACAGCCTGCAGCTCTTCAACATCACGAACATCTTCAATGGAAACAGAGCTGACTCGGCCATCACTTTTTCTCCTACTGCCCTTTTTCTTGAGAGAATGTTTGAATTTGGTAGATGCGTTTATCGCCTTCTTCTTCAGAGTCCCAATTCTAGTCCTGCGTTCATCCTCAGAGTTCTCAAAATCAGACTTCCTCTCTCTTCTCTCATCACTACCATAAAATCCTTCAAAACCTGTGGCACAATAACAATAGCATCGACATTAACAACTGGAGTGTCATGCATTGGAAAAACATGGACATGTGAGAATATAAATATGACCATCATAATCATAATCATAATTACACATAAAAATTGAAACTTTCTTTTAAAACTTCAAATTTAACCTAAGTATTCATCAAATTAACCATAAAGCGCATTTCTCTAAGACTGCTCGTTTTGGTCCCTGATAAAATGTAAAAATAGAAAAGGAAAACATTAAAAAGAAAACTAGAAAAACAACAAATTTTTATAGGTCGATATCTTGACACAAGAAAAAGAACAGCCATATACTCAAGCAAGCATTTCTCACACACAAAAAGGGGAAAGAAAAAGTCAAAATTCAAAGCTCCTTCATCTTCCGAGTTTTCTCAGCAACCAAAGGGAACCCCCAAATTTAGCAAACTGAACACATCCACAACCACAGTGCCTCAAGAGCACACAAACCCTAACAGATTCAGCAGCAAGAAACAAGCACACCAAGAAGCAAAACCAGCAGCATATCGCCGACAAAAAAGCAAAGAGAGGAGAGAGAAAGACCACTCACAAGGCCTGGCGAACCGATCCAACGGGCCTGACATTCTACACTCTGATCAGCCACACGCATCAACGCAAATGCACTCTGTCAAAAACTCGCATTTACATCAGAAACCCTAGAAACCGCCAAAATCAAACCCCGAATCTCCAAAGCTATCTGACAGAAAGAAATGTGAAGAGCAATGTACCTTTGGTTTCGTGTCGCCGTTGATCAGTAGGAAGATCGGTCAGCAAGGTCCCTGTGAGCCGATCTGCAGCTGGAGCGTCTTGTCTGTAACGTATTCACAGAAATTGTCGAAAGATTCTTTTTTCCTTTTTCTCTCTCTTTTAAATTAACAAATAAATAAAATCGCAAACAGGCGACGGCGAAGAGAGAGAAAGAGAGAATGAGAGAGAAGAGTTTGATTTGTACTTATAGTTGGACTTGGTGAGCTGCAGAAGGCGGTGGGGCCCAGTGGGTCGGGGACACGTGGCGGGTGAAGAGCGTTGAAGACGGAATCTGCCGGCGGTAGTTGAGTGGTAAATGGGAGTAATTATTTGTAAAACACCTTCTGGGCCGGGTGGTTTTTGTAATTATCCAGTAATTGACTAATAATTTTGTCAGCCGGGAATGGAGGGAGAATTCGTATTTATGGGAGTATTTATGGTGTTTTGTTCTTTGTATTTTTGCACGTGCTGCTATGTTGGGAGATGGAACAAACCTACAATTTGACACTCTTTTTGGTCTTTTATTTTAATTTTAATTTGTGTTTATTTATTTATTTTGGTATTCTGTTTTTTATTTTGTAATGTGGAGTGGAGATAATAACTATTGGAGGTGTTTTGGTCGGTAGAGAATTTTACATGCTTTTCTTTGACTTTTTGGTTCCTTATAAAATATTAAAAAATTAAAAAATTTGTTGTTAGTGGTATTTTTCTTTCCAATGTCGAAAAAATTCCTATGTATGAATTTGTTTTTTTAATACAAGTGATAATACAAACTACGACGGTTAGAGGAATTTCTCACACATATCTTAAGTATCATGGGATTCGAACCTCAGACCACTGATCTACAAGTCAATTCTTTCATTGGCATTGATTCAAACAAATACAATCAAATGTGAAATAGCGTATGCATAGGTAAAAGAGATTATCCGGAATTTAATTTTGAGGATCTTGTTATTAGAAGGTTTACCAAGAATGATTTTTCATGTTCAATTTGTTTTTTGTTTTTACATTATTTTTAAACAATGGAAGAAATGATATTCAAACTTAACATCTTTTAATATTGGGAAGAAACACTATTAGGCCAAGAGATATTTGATGAAAAAAAATCAATTAAATTAAGGGCATGTTTACGTACTGAGAATGAGAGAATTCATGCATCAAGGTAACTTGGTCAGAGAAGAATTAGGTCAAGTATTACAGATTTTAATGTGAAACTCACACAATGTTTTGTATTCCTTTTGTATTAGTAAACACATAGGAAGTCAAAATTTGGAATAATTTCAATACATGTATTAGTAAAATAGGAAAACATGAATTGGAATAATTTCAATATTCTTCCTTCAAAAGTGAACATGCCATTAATATCATTCAGTCATCTAATTAAGCTTAAGTACTTATAAAAAAAATAAAAAGAAGAAGAAGAAACACTACTAAAAAACTGGGCAAAGACCACGAGCATAAAGGCACAAATACAATATTGTGCATTCTTTTTAACATTAGGCACAAATAAATCACATTTGTGTTTTTTTCTTATAAAACACAAATAATTGTGTTAAATTCATGCACACAGGGCACAATTTTACATTAGGCATAAAAAATCGTGGCAAAACTAATTATATATGTATTATCTAACACATTCTTTAGAAAAAAAAGGTGATATTATTTGGAAAGACAAAATTTTTGTGTCTTTATCTCACATACTAGACACAAAAACCATTTTGTGCCCAATAATTTACAATAATTTACATGTGATGTGACTTTTTATTTTTCTAACTTTGTTTAAGGGTTTTATTTTAATAGCAAAGTTTAAAACTTTGACCCCGAAAACGTAAAGTGTAAAACCGGCCTCCCCCAAAAGTTATAATTAATTAATTTTTGGTGTTTTATTGGGTACGCCTCCCCCAAAAGTTTTAAACCCTAGAAAATATCTCAAAACTTCCTCTCTCTCTCTCTCTCTCTCTCTCTCTCCCTCGGAAAGCTTCTCGGCCGTTCTCCTTCTCTCTGTCTCCATGTTGCCGCCACCCTCCAAAGTCGCCTCCCTTAACAAAGATTACAGCGACTGCCATCTGCATCCACATGGACCTGCAACCACACCCAACCCACATTTCAGATTGACAACTGCGAGAGATCGTGAGTGCAGGGCTCGATTTTGGCTGGGTTTAGAGATTATAATATGAAGATTGGTGATGGGTGTCTTGAGAAGATTTGGAGGGAGACAGGGATAGAAGGCACTGGGCGGAAATTGTTGGTGGTAGGGCACCAATCTGGGCAGGTTTTGCGGCTGCGATCTGAAAACCCAGATCGGGAGGAGAGAGAGAGAGAGAGAGAGAGAGAGAGAGGAAGTGGATGGTGGAGGGATATGAGGTGGGGAAAGAGAGAGAAAGAGGAACTGGGCTGATTTAGATGGTGGAGGGGCATAGGAGGTGGTGATGGTTGAGAAACAGTGAGGGAGAAAATCGATGGTGGTGGTGGTGAGAGAGAGACAGAAAAAAAAAACAAAAAAAAGAGGTGGTTTAGGTATTTTTTGCAATCAAATTTTTTTTTCATTAAAAAATCTTTGGACACGAATGAATAATTGGTGTGCATCAATATATAAAATTCAAATCAGATATTCAAATCAGATCTGACACTTTCATGCTCAAAAGTGTTGAGCAAAGGACACGAAAATGGTAAAATTGTGCTTCATGAGCAATAGAAACTCCTATAGAGGACACTGACCAATTTATTGTAGCTGCAGTGTGGCTTTTAATATAGGGCACGAATAATTGTGTCGTTTTATACTAAAGAGCACAAATGCCCATAACTAGATTTTGTAGTAGTGAAATTAAGTTGAAATACATGGCCAGAATCCGACTCCCACTCGCGAGTAATAGTATCTTAACACTCCGCAAAGGTGGTCCACATCTCCTCAAAAAAGAATCTCATTTGTTGCCTTTCCCATCTAGGTGGGTTCAATTGTAGTAAAATAGGTAAATAGTCTGACATCCAAGAATTTAGGTGTTGAGTGTAAGCTCCGGATCAGCCGTTGACCACTCAACATTGGCCACCAGTCTATCCAAACGGGTTTGGACCTTACCTTCCCCTTGCCACCGATTTGTTCAGGTATCCTTGTATTTTGGAAGCCAAGAGACGACAAACCACAATCATCTAGAGCCTCCCGAAATCTCACATTTGTGTCATAGGATGATAGTGATGCCCATGATACTCGTGCACCTCAAGAATTTCATTGAAATCACCTCCCACCAACCATGGTCCAGCCACCGAGCCAGCAATCCGACGCAACAACTCCCATGAATGTCGCCGAAAACTCATATGTGGATTACCATAAAACCCAGTGAACTGAAAATATCCCATAACCTGGTCCCTCAATACTGTATCAATATGACCTCGTGATGAAGAAAGAACTTGAACCTCCACGCCATAATGCCAGAATAAAGATATACCTCTAGACAATCCTTCTTTGCACACACTGTAACTCCCCATTAAGCCCAACTAACATTGAATCACCTTCATTTGACTTGCGGTTTTTTTAGCCTCCTACAAAAAGATAAAACGAGGCTTTTTATCTCTGAGAAGAAATCTCAGAGCTCGGAATGTTCGTGGTTGCCCAATCCACGAACATTCAAACATAGGATCGTCATTTCTCGTGATGGGCCCAGTTCCTAGGATCCATCACGGATTGGGCAGCCTTGCTCTCCCGAATTAACCAAACACCTCCCAACTCCTTTGTCTAACAAAACCCCATTCCTAGTACCTTTCCCTTTTTTAGGGCTACTTCTAGGTCGAGTTCCACCCACTCTGCAATCACGCTCTATCCCTTTAGCTTTTGTCCCTGGGGAAACATCCCCATGCAGAACCAGCACCTCCTCCAAAGGAACCTGTTTTCCTTTGTTGAATTTGCCATTCCCGCCATTAACATGGGTAACCTCTGCCATAGCCAAAAAGCCACTGCCCTGAACCTCACCATACTTCTCAAGCACGTCATCCAAGCAAGGGCATTCAGCCAAACATGGTGCACGTGAGGAATCCACCCTTCTCCGCTTAAAAAGATTTGCTAAAGGGCTTTCAGCTTCTCACTCCACTTCCACCTCCATATTATCCATTGGCCCACCTTGCCCAACGAAGGCATCTGCAAGCGATCAAATCACCCCCACAACCTTAGTTAAAGGCTGCGTAGTCTCCCATTGCATATGTGAATTACCCAGCAGCCCAAACCGCTTGCCTGTCAGATTGTTGTCCCCTCGAATGCAAAAAGCATCTTTTATAATCGTCTTCCATCTACCATATTGCTCAACAGATATTCCTCTAGAAAGCTTTTCCTCACAATTCTAACCCACATGATCAAGCCTCCCGCAAAAGAAACTGAAAAATGGTATCCATTCGTATTCAATCTCATACTGCTTCGATGGTTCCTCAACCGCCAGTCTGAGCGTCACACATCGTTTCAATGGCTTCGAAACATTCAGCCCCACTCTAATACGCAGAAAGCTACCAAGGCAATCCCCGTTAAGACCTCGATCCACCATAAAGAAGGTCCCCAAATAGTTGCCTATCTTTTCGCCCATCGCCGACGTTAGAAAAAGCAAAGGAATACGTCTCACCCTAACCCAGAAACTCTGGGTATCCAGCAAGAGCGACATAGGATCTACACTCCCATTTGTTGCCGCCAAAAGAAGCAAAGCATGATCAAAAGTCCAAGGAGAACCTCTCATCATTTTCTTTCGATCAAAGTCCGACTTGAAAGAGAATAGAAAGCTCGTTGGACCATCTAGAGGAACGGTCGTGAACTCCTCTCGTGTGTGCCAAATTGCCTTCATCGTTCCAATTAAGGCCTCCTTATGAAAAGCCTTCCCCGTAAGAAGCCTTCCCACCAACAAAACCTAATCAACCTTCAACCCTCCTAACTCTTCCACACCGACCAACTTGATGGCTTCCGCCTCCGAGATTGCAAGAGAATAAGAAATCCCAGAGACAATATCATCGATCGTCGCCATCACCCACTGAAGGATTCCCCCCACAACACCAAGAAAACGAAAACACCCTAACTAGAGACAACCTAAACTTAGAGCCCCTCCGCACATGAATTGACTGAATTGTTCTCCATGTTAGAGACGAACGCTCCAAGCCACTCAACTATCAAGCATGCACAAACCCTAGTCGTAGAGTCGCCAAAAAAACCTAACCCTAGCAGGAATGGACTCTGTGCTATTGTTGGAGTTAATTGAATAGAAGTCCGCAAACAATCTTGTGATAAAACCACTTAAATACTTTTGATGAAATTAATTACGAAATATTTTCTAAGTTAACTAATTTTTTACAACAATAATTCTTGAATGGTAACTAAAATAATGAGTGATTCAATTCTTCACAATAAACTTACTCAACACATAGAGATGATGAAGACAGTATAAAATTTGAACCTTATGGGAACTCTATATGGTACTAAGTCACTCATGTATCTTACTATGCAATGTATAAAATGTAAAATATTATTGTAAATCATTATAAATAAATGATTATGATGTGTTTAATCTTCTTTCATTAATTACTACATATATTCTACACTTACAGTGTTTGTCAGCTCGCTATATAATCAACTTAATTGACTAAATAAACATCCTCAAAATTTTCAATAAAAATTTCCAAGTTTTTCATACAATTTCCGTGGTTTTTACTCAATTTTTACCAATATCGATAGTTTCCCAATATTTTTATCAAAATTTCCGTATTTTTGAACCACCGATATTTCTGAAACTATTGATATTTTACACCTTGGTTAAAAGAATCTAAAGAACTTCACAAATCTTGTCTAAGGCTTGGGCCCCACATTTTGTCACTTTCCTTTCTTTTGTAATTTCATTTCATTTTAAATGTTTATAAACAAACAAAAAACACAAAAAAAAGTCATGTCTTCGCATGCACTGAGAGAAGGGCTAAAAGTTGGCAATATGTAGCTTTTGTGGGTGACCCACCAACGGCGCAGGGCCCTTTCAATGTTGGACTCACTTTTGTATTATTTTGTATGATTTCTCCTTCATCTTTTCCCCTCATTCGACTGATCTTTATGTGCTTTGAATCTCTTTTGCGCAGCCACAGAAGTCACCTCCTGAAAGATTAGATTGTATGACATTAGGGTTCTAGAAAGATGTTGGGCATTCCTCAGGTAGGATGTTGTTAAGGTGAGTTGTTCATGCGTGTGAGGAACTGCATATAGCACATATATTTTTTCTTTATAAACAAAATATGATTTCTCTCTCTCTCTCTCTCTCTCTCTCTCTCTCTCTCTCTCTCTCTCTCTCTCTATATATATATATATATATATATATATATATATATATATATATATATATATTATGCCAATAGGGTTTAGCCCAGTGGAAAGGCTTTGATTTGGGCATCAGTAGTCTCATTTTCGAATCCCATGGCACCTTAATAGTGTGTGTGTGTGTGTGAAACCCTCATTCCTCTAATAGTTTAGACTATCGTTTGTATTTTCAAATAAACACGCATTAAATTATGAGTTTTTTTTAGCGAACCATGAATTGTAACTTAAATGGGCATTTATTTTTTCCTTGGTACATAAATATGACTTTTCTTAACCTAATCTCATAAGTCAGAAGGGAATACTAAAAAGATAAAAATTCATCACATTGATACCATAATAAAAGAAAGTTTATAACTCAAACTCGTGATCAATTAACAAATTCATTATCCTTAATGCAAAATAACTGCTTTTAATCAACCACTCGAGCTACAAGCCTCAAGAGAATCCCTTATCGGGCTACAAGCCTCGAGATGATCCCATTGTTGATATGCTTACTATGTCTTCATCTTCAACAAGTTTTTTTTTGTTAATTTTTAAAAAGTAAAAAAGTAGTCTTTCATAAATGAAAGAAAGCAGCCTTCAGCATGAAACACGTCCAATTTGTACATCGAAGGCTGAAGCAGCTACTTTAGTTGTTGGCCATCTCCGCAGAAACCGCTAAGAAAAAACTTGCAAAGTGGGAAAAGTAAATTTCTTTTTATTTTCACTTTTTAATATTCGATTCTTCTCCTTGGAAGGTTGTCTTGTGTGCAATGGATAAAAGTTACGTGGAAGATACCAAAGAATTTGCTATCTGTCTCAAAGAATTTGTCAAAGATGACTTTAGGGGTTTGTTCTTAATTTCTTATTGTGCATGCTTTATTAGCTGTCTAAATTCAATTATATTTCTCTTTTTTATTTTGTAAGCAAGAGAAGAAAAATAAGTAATTTGGACGAACTGTTGACAGATTGTGGCGGTAATTTCCACAATTTATATATGGGGTTCAGGGTTAGTCATGATGGACAATATAGAACTTAAATGAATTAAATAGATCAGTTTTTATATAGATCTTAGTAAATTATTTAGAACCGACTACCTTTTTTGTCTAGTGGTATTTATCTCTACTTAAGGTATGTTTACGTATTAGTAATGGATATGGAAAGTAAGGATGAAAAAATTATTTCCAATCCTAACTTCCCTCTCGTTTACTTGCAATAAAGAATGAAAAAATGTGTGGACTCCACTTCAAAATCCGCAATCACATTCCCTCAAAACCATAAATCAAATCAACTAGGGGGGCTAGTTGATCTGATTCCCATTCCTTTTTTCCCTTATCACTTTACAATAATTCCCAAACACCCCAAATCCTAGAAAAATAAAAACTCACACCAAGAAAAATGAAGAAAAAGAAAATTCAATGGCTATTTATTAATCACCATTGGAAAGAGAAATTTTTTTCCCTTTTCACCTTGGTTGCAAGCCTCTACTCGTCTTATTATGCTTCTTATCATCGTGTCATATATATATATATATATATATATATATATATATATATATATTCTATTATATTCCTTATATTATTATATATTATTTGTCTTGTTATGCTTCTTATCATTGTGACATATTTAATAATCAAATTAATTTAGGTTCTTATTCACGAGAATTAGTAAACAGCTTAATGAGAATGATTCTTATCATACCGATCTCATCACTTCCCTGATTCTTTACTTGCTCCATTCCTTAATGAGAGTTTGACTTATATGAATATATTTTTTGAAAATTTGGTTTATGTCAATAAAATATTTCATAATTCGGGTTTAGTAAATGGATTTTTATTCTTCAACATAAGTCAATACATATATTTTATTTTGAGAATATTTTAGTTATGTCACTTGAACTTATTGAATTTGTCATTTTGAAGTAAACTTTAAGAGCGATGACATCTCTATTTTTTAAAAATTTGTAATTTATCATATGATGCTAATGATGTTCACCATTCCTTTTTTTTTTTTTAATTTAAAAAAATCATGTAGGCAGCATGTGACTTATTTTCGGCGATAATTTAATCTTTTCAAATTAAAATTATAAAAATAAATGAGTTGAATCACTTAAATCACATATCAAAGTCCCTATTGCATTCAAAAACCACATATCAATACCTATTGCATTTCCATTCTCAAAATCCAATAGACTGCAAATAATAGGACAATTTGCATACACGGAATATTGCAAACGCGGCCAAACGAGTTGGTAATTGGATTACAAAATCACATGTCAACGTAGCTATTGTATTTCCGTTCCCAAAATGTAGAAGGCTGCCAATATCATGGTAATTTGCATACATTAATTGCCAAAGCCGCATAACGAGTTGGTAATTGAATTCAATATCAAATACCTATGCGGCTTTCATGCAAACCACTGGACATGAAATTGGTTTTGGCTCACACACAGAAGGTATCTAAATGCAATTGAAATTCCATAGGAAAATATATATGTATCTCAAGGAAATATGATTACAGAGAGGTTTAACAGATCTACCAATCGATATCCACCAGTAGAGTGAACTCCAATTTGTTGCCCACCACCAGAGTTCGAACTAAGAAGCCCAGCGAAATATACAGAGGAAAGTGTTCACGTTTTCACATTTCAAATTTTGTTTGTTTGTTTTTTAAATTAACCTACACGATCAGTACCTCCACATTCAACCTCGTCTCATCCAATGGCCCGTATCTTTTGACATATCTATACACTTGGAGTTTGGTAGAATTTTCGCTTCCTAGGAAGGATGATCCACTATATTCACTATAGTCAATCTACGGCTTTAAATATTCTTATGGCCAACAGTTGACATATCAATCTTCAGTCATAAAATATGTCCAAAATTTTAACAAGAAGCCCCTTTGGGGTTATATTTTTGGACTCTTGCCAGTGGCGTGTCTAGTATTTTTTAGCTAAAAACGGGTATTCTTGTGTCTTTGGCTCATGTGACAAAAAATGTACATAATTTTTCAGTTTTCCCCAACATCTCATTATATTTCGACTTAGTATAACAAATAACCATATAGTGAACACACAAGAAATACTTGAAGCCATTTTTTTGGGTAGGATGAAAACGAATTTCCTTTTCTTCTTTTGATTGCATACTCGGAATCAATTTTGGACTAACTTGTCTTTAAATAAGTATCAAGTACATTTTTTTTTCATCTCAATGCTGCCAAGAAAATATATATTTTATGAATTATACACAATATAAACATGCAACAAAATAAACAGGTATTGTATGAACACCATCCAAACAGCTATATTGTGAGACAAATTGTGTGTTATATATATTGTACAATTTTTTTTTTCTATAATACACATCATCTAATTCAATATTTATATTCCATTGACCTTCAAATCGTATAAATGATTTTTGTTCCTTTGACATACAATAGCAAAGTCACTGTTGTCTGTGCCAGAATATTGCATAGGCTGAAGGTCGGCCATAGTTTCCTAATCATAGATCTGCTGTCCTTGTGGATGAAAGTATCGTCATTGAACACTGTTAGAATTAGAATGTTATTGATCATGTCTGTTTGTACCCAATTTTGGTCAATGGACCAAAAGTGGTTACCTCTTCAAAAAAGGAGCACAGCAAGGGCCCAAGTCCAATAGTTGTCTATGGGTTATTTTTCAGAAAGATTCTTTTTGTTTAAAGTAACACCAAGGCAAGATCTAAACCAAAGCCCAAAAGCAGAGGGCCCAAAGCGATTGGACTGCTGAAAAAGGAGAAATTGGAAGTTGTTCCAAACCCACGCGAAAGTGAGAAGGACCTTCGACATTTAATGACGATTTGACTTTTCCCTTTTCCAGTAAGAAAAGCCAGCCGCCTAAGGAAGCCACCAAGCCAGGTAAGAAGCCAACTTGCATATCAAATCGCCAAGTACGAAAACGCTTCAGACCAGGAAACCAAGTCGAAGGACCAGCGGTTCTCATCAGAAAGATCAAACTCCCCCTCTACGGACCAATTCAGGACGTCAAGTCAGCAAGCTGACTTTGGACAACAGCCAAATATCCTTGCTCAGTCATCATCACTTAAGACCTCTCCTGCTCCTATAAATAGAGAGCTTCCAGCACAGAAGAAGGGGACTCTCTCTCCAAAAACTAGACGCAACGTCTTATAAAATACTCAAAAAGTACTCAAGGCTTTCCAGTTATCTCGTTCAAACTTCAGATAGCCAGACGATCTCTGTGTTCATCTTTTTATTTCTCTGCCATTTCCATGGTATGATTAACTTCTGAAAATGTTCAGTTTGAATTTGTATAATTTAGTCGGCTATGAACCTTAGATCACCGTGATAATATATTTCATAGTTTGGAACTAATAAGCATGGATCTCTATTGTTTATGTCATTAATTTAAAAGTTAAGCAAATGAGAATGATGGAACCCATATTTAAAGAATTCTGTTATGCTTATGTATGCTTCCATTTCCATATCTGCAATATTTAAGTTGTTTCCCGCTTTCATTTTATTTAAACATATTTATCATGAAAGGTTTTCAGCCCGAATCAGGCCACATAGGCTTGAGGGATACAAACCGATCGGGCCCGAAAGTCATATTTGGGCCCGAAATTGTGGTTAAATTATATATATAAATTTAAATTCAGATTTAGGTTCGCAAACCCGCGCGAGGCGTTTGCTGACCAAGAACTTTGTCTTTCTCCCTTGCTTGGATAGGTGTTGCTTGTGCCAACCATAGTCGACATATACACGAAAGAAAGAATTGTGAAGTCCTCTTAACTGAGGCATAGAAAAGAACCAATCCAGGCTAGTACCTCACCTGGTGCACAATGGCTTGAACAGAGGTTCAGGAAGAAGGCGCAGACTCCACGAAATACTAACTACACTCGCTCATACCAGGTCTGTTGGACTGGTCATACATCCAGCAGTGGCACGCCTACAAAGCAGAACCCTTGAATCAGAAAGAATTTGGAAGTTAGGCCCAAGATGGGGCTGGACTAAGTTTCTCATCAACCTGATTCAACTTTCAATTTCGTTGAATATTGAAGTAGCATCTGCGCGGGCCAAAAAGATACAATCGGGGCATTGGTGTAGGTCTTACAATTCCTGTATTCTTTCGAGCACGCCTACTACGACATTAGGTGAGAAGAATACGTGACAGGAAAAGAGACCAACAATGTCCTTGTGGGATACCAGATGGATCCAAGATGACCTAGCTAATACTGCTAAAATTAAACATTGTCTGTTTAGATGGGCATAGTCAACTCGATATTTTAATCACGAATTTTGAGCCTCTCCATTTGGCATTAGTGCACTTATATACATTGAAAGGAATGTTAGGCCATTTCCAGGTGAGGAGGGTTATATTTAGTCATCTAAATATAACTAATTTTATAAGGAGTAGTGTCAGGCTACATTTTAAGCGTCTCCAGCAGCAAAGGGCTAAATTTAATATTTTAATAGTTTTTAGTATATTATGTAAATTTATTAGTTAATTTAATTAAACTACTATTTATATTTTAAAAAAATATACATTTTTGAAGAGGAAAAATATTTTGGGATATGATTTTTGACATCCACGTGTCGGCATAGGATTTTTGCAACTAATAATAATTGACAATATATTGTCATGTTCAACCCAGAGAGTGATATCCTTCCCAATTTATTTTTCGGAGCAACTACTAACTTTCATCAATACAAAATAAAGAGATCCATTAGGAAAAATCAAAATATTTCGTTTATTGAACTAAGAATTTATTTTCCTTTCTCAGGCAATTGAAATTTTGAACCCCTCGTCTCGTCCACCATTTCTCCATTACCAAACAACAGAAAAGTAAATAAATTTGGAAAGGGTTCATATATAAAGCAAAGCATTCAGTTGTACCTTGCTTGGGGTTTCTTCTTCTTCTTCAAGCTTAAAAGAGGTTAGCTTCGCCCTATTGCCGATTAGACGCATAGTTGTCTGAAACGGCCAAACCCTGCAGAGTAATCGGTGGAAGTCTTTTTCCTACAAAATTAACACTACGAAACGACACTGTATGTTTCCTTTGGTGCGAGAAACAAATAGCCATCGCGTTGCGGCAAAGAGAAAGGGGTTATATCGTATCGTATGCATACTTTTATTGAAACGAACGTCGTCTGGCTCCTTTTCCTTTTTTAAAACGACTCTCGTACAGTACCTGTGCATCGATGATATGACATTAATTTGTTATTAATTATTAGATAGATGGTTTTAAATACTTTATAAATAATTTATGAAAACAAATAAAGAAGATAATAAGTGGAAAATATAGTTTTATAATATTTTAAACGTATAGCCGGGCGGCTATACTTTTAAAATATATTAATATTTAAAGAGTATAGCCGCGCGACTATACTTTGTAAACATATATGAATATTTTAAGGGTATACTCTGTAAACATATTTGAATATTTTAACAGTATAGCCGGGCGGCTATACGTTTTAAACATATTAGCGTACAGCCGTGTGGCTATACTCTCTAAACATATACGAATATTTTAAAAGTATAGTCGGTTGGCTATACTGCACAAAATGATAATTAAGTAATATCTTTTCAACCAAAAAAATAATTTAAGTCATATCTTAGCCTTTTTTAATTACTTTAATTAGTAATTATGTTTCAATTATTATATCTTTAGTGAATAATTAGTATTTAATTTTTTTACTAATTTCATAAATTAATTAATAAATAGTATTTAATTATTTTAAATTATTTTGTGGACTTTGTTTTTAATTTTTTTAATATAAAATTAGTTTGTTTAGTTTAATATTTGCAATTAAGTAGTATCTTAGACTTATTTAATTATATTAATTATTATTTGTGTTTTAATTTTTCTTTATTTAATGAATGATTAGTATTTAAGTATTTTAATTAATTTCATAAATTACTTGATAAATACTAATTAATTATATTTACTTATCTTAAATAATTTTGTGTACCTTAAAATTATTTTTAATTTTTGAATATATTTTAAACATAGTTTCAATTATTAAAAAATTATTTTAGTATTCCAAAAATGAATTTGAGCCTCCGAACCCTAAATCCAAGTCTCCAACCTTCCTCAAGGGGCAACGGAAGATATTGTGGCCAAACTTCCTTGCACCAACTGCATAATTGATGGCCGACTTTGGTGCGGTAATCAGTCCGCATCAGCAAAATTGGCCTAACATAAAACTCACCATTTTCACCTTATCGTTATTACTTATCCATCTCACAAAGTAATTTAAAAAATGGTGGAAATTAATATTCTATAATTTGTAAAGTATTGAGCTTGCATGTATCATTCACATGTCGTCTTGAAGAGCTCTCATACATGATTGGAAGGAAACATGGATGAACCAAGGAATGAAAAACACTCAATACTTTGGACCAAATTTGTTAACAGCTCATACTATCTCTACGAGCCGAGCCCACCAGAGGACACCACGTGGTTAGGAATAGACTAAGTCGTCTCTATCTTGATCGGTCGATAAAGGACCGACCCGATAGGGGACCAGTCCTCGGGTGTGTAGACACCTACCAGACTCTCGTCAAAGCTGATCACTCTGTTCTTGGGATAAACAACCTGACAAGCAAGAAGGATCATTTAACGCGCATCCCGTCCTTGGCCAGGTGTCGCCTTACCCATCGATCTCTAGGTAAACAGGCTAGGTGATGGAAAGGGGCCATTTAAGTATCCTTCCCATCCTAGGGTGCCTGTCACTTCTCCACTTGACCTCTGTCAGGTAGCATGGTGATAGGAAGCAAGACATTTAATGCAATTCAGGCAATGAGAGATATGGGAGGAAATCTCTTCCATAAAGATCTTGGTCTCTCTTTCTTCAGCTATAAATACCCCCCACCTATCTCTGGACAAAGGTAATAACTACTTCTCATTGTGAAACCCTTGCACCCATCTTTCTTCAGTTAAGAGTGACTTCTAACTTAACTATCGGAGAGGGTCCAACTGGGAGCAACCCCAATTCACCCTTATACTGATATTGTTTTAAGTGTGCAGATCCTTGTCTAAAGCTCGGACGACTTATACAAGAAGGATACGCGGTTAACAAAATTATAATGCTTGCAAGGCCAAATAATTTCCCCATACATATCTTTACAAAAAAAAATTAGATACGAGAGCATTCATTATTAAATTTTTTATTATCTATTTTGCTATCGAAAACAATATTACAATCGCAGGGGCCAAAAAGCTGATAAGATCAAAATATCATTTGCAACAGGCATGGTAAGTTTTGTGCCCCGATTTGGGGCTGAGGTATCGAATGTCCTGTCCCGTGCTTACAGTTCGTCTGCAATAGTGTTGGCTACTCAATATACTGTATGTGTTTTTATCTCCACATTCTCCATAGTCAAAATGAGAATGATTTCCATGTGTTAGTTTTCCTTGTGTGATACTCTCAATAACAAGATTTGAATCTCCTTCATCTTGTTATGCTTCTTATCATCATGTCATATATATATATATATATATATATATATATATATATATATATATATATATATTCTATTATATTCCTTATATTATTATATACTATTTGTCTTGTTATGCTTCTTATCACCGTGACATATTTAGTAATCAAATTAATTTAGGTTCTGATTCATGAGAATTAGTAAACAACTTAATAAGAATGATTCTTATCATACCGATCTCATCACTTCCCTGATTCTTTACTTGCTCCATTCCTTAATGAGAGTTTGACTTATATGAATATATTTTTTGAAGATTTGGTTTGTGTCAATAAAAAATTTCATAATTCGGGTTTAGTAAATGGATTTTTATTCTTCAACATAAGTCAATACATATATTTTATTTTGAGAATATTTTAGTTATGTCACTTGAACTTATTGAATTTGTCATTTTGAAGTAAACTTTAAGAGCGATGACATCTCTATTTTTTTTTTTAATTTGTAATTTATCATATGATGCTAATGATGTTCACCATTCCATTTTTAAAATAATAAAAAAATCATGTAGGCAGCATGTGACTTATTTTCGGCGGTAATTTAGTCTTTTCAAATTAAAATTATAAAAATAAATAAGTTGAATAACTTAAATCACATATCAAAGTACCTATTGCGTTTCCATTCTCAAAATGCAATAGGCTGCCAATAATATGGCAATTTGCATACACTGAATATTGCAATCACGGGGCCAAACGAGTTGGTAATTAGATTTAAAAATCACATGTCACAATATCTGTATTTCCATTCCCAAAATACAAAAGGTTGCCAATAACATCGTAATTTGGGTACATTAATTGTAAAAGCAGCCTAACGAGTTGATAATTGCATTCAATATCAAATACCTATTGCATTTTCATTCTCAAAATGCAAAAGGCTATCAATAACATACCAATTTACGTACACTAATTGCAAAAACAGCTTAACCAATTGGTAATTGCATTAAAAAACCACACTTTCTAGTTCCCAATTAGAAAATATAAATGTCATAGGGATTGAATTTGGTTGCACTTCAGCCTCTCCCCAGCCTTTCTCCGCCCTCCTTTCTTGATTCCTTTTTTATGGGTACCGATGTTACTACATCAGGGTGTTTGTATCCTCCTGATCAGAAATAGTATACTTCACCGTATAACTATAAGGCTAACAAGGTATCCCAACTATTTTCTTTCCAAAATCCAGTTCATCCCTTCCAAATTACAGACTCTTCTATTTGCCCTTTGTTTTCCCTAACTTTTTCTTTACCTTTGGCCCAGTTTTCAGAGAGCAGCTCTTACACATAAGCTTTCTAATTTCCTTTTCTTCTATACCTCTTGTTTCTAGATTTTTCTTCTTTTCTTTCGAATGGCTGGAATGGTCCTATTGTAAGTGCAGAATAGTTTTTGTCTCTGGTGAAATCTCCCAAGAGATTTTCTTGTGTTGGATCTCGATCCATCTTAGTTCTGGTTCTCATCATGGAGGTCCAAGATAGTGAGTGGGATGATTTACTCATAGATGAGCTAAATTATCACTTTGATGGTAGCTGTGAGGTGCAAGAGCGTATAAATAATCAAATCACTCTGGTGGGTCTACTAATCGCAGATCATGAATTACCACAATCTCTGGTTAAGAATGTGCTGCGTGCAATATGGAGTAATATGGGGACGATCAAAGTTATGTGGTCCAAGGAGAATGTTTATTCCATTTGTGTAGGAGACGAGGCAGTGGCTAGGAGATTGTTGGATGGTAATCCATGGTTCATCAAAGGTAATATCTTTACAGTTAAAAGTTGGCCAATTGTGCTATATTCTGGGTTCAAGCCCATGGCCTCCCAAGAAGTTTGTGTTCGTCGGGAACTGCAAGGAAACTGGGTGCTCGGATTGGCTCTGTTTTGGAAATCGAAGATGTCGAGGAAGTGGGTTTTCGTGGCTTTCTCAGAATGCTCATTGACATTGATGCATCAAAACCTCTTCCTCTAGGTTTTTCGATGCCATGCCAAGTTCAGGGCCGTAGAAAAATTCGATTGAGATATGAAGGCTTAAAAGACTTCTGCATGAGATGTGGCAGATTGGGACACTCTAGGGGCTGCCTCTTGAAACCAAACCCAAGGCTGAAAGAGGAGGGCTGGAAGTATGATGAAGAATTGCGGGCTCCGTCGATCTCTAGAAGGTCTACTTTCCTCTTCAAACCAAAAATAAACGGTGGAGATACCGGAATCTTCGATAAAAACCATTGGAGACATATGTTGGAGCAAGAGGACGATGGCCTATACGGTTTCTCCGACGATGAGCGCAACAGACAAATCTCTGTTCCAGTCATAGTCAATGAGCCAGCTAAGGAGACAACTGCCCCTTCTGATCTTTCTCAGGCTACAGGCTCCATGCCTCCTGTGTCTGACCCCCCTCAGGCTTCAGACTCCATGCTTCCTGCGCCTAACCCCTCACAGGTTTCAGACTCCATGCTTCCTGTGCCACCTGCTATGTCTCAGGCCTATGCTTCGTCTCAATCAACCGCTGTGCTTCCTGGGACTGACAATGCTGCTAATCCTATGAATGGAGTGATAAAATCAAGAGTCATAAGAATGTGGGACCCGGAAAGCGTTGGTACCCACTACAATAACGGATCTCTTAGACTTGCCATTGGGGGGCTCTCTCTTAATCAAAACTGGTGTGACCCAGACACTATTCCTCCATGGGATTTGAATAGGGGCGCATGTGTAGCTCTTTTGGATACTCAAGGGGAGCCCAACTTCCAAACCCATATTGACCCAGCTCCCCTAGTCAATAAGCCTTGTATTGAGGTGGTGGGTGACTTGGAGGAAACTGGCCCACTGGAAGATGACCAAGTTTATCAGGAAATTGTGAGAAAAGGAAAAAAGAAACTCATGGGTGAAGGAAGACCCATTTCATCAGTTAAAAAGGCCAAGTTAAATTTGAGCCCTAATCCTGGTGTTTCTCTACGGTTCTCAAATAGAGGAGGGTACATTACTCATCAGAAAAATAGAGGAGGAAAAGTCAAAGCTCGAGGAGGAAATGTCGACCAATGCCAAATATGTATCACAAGGGAAACAAATCTGCGAGATGTGGTTGTTAGCCCCTCCAAAGAGATGGAAGAAGCTGAAAGACGATTAAGCAAGCTGAATCCGGAGGAGCGAAATAGGCTCCAAGGTCGTGGTGGCTGGCCTTCAACAGCCACACGGAATCAATGATACAGATAGTCTGGAACTGTCAAGGTTTGGGGAACCCCAGGACAGTTCTGTATTTGAAGGAGTTGATTCACTCCAAAAACCCTTCTGTCCTATTTCTTATGGAAACAAAGATGAATAGGCACAGATTGAATCAAATTAGGAGGCAATGTGGTTTCTGTAAAAGTTTTGTTGTTGACCCGGTAGGAACTGCTTGAGGGCTTTGTTTGTGGTGGAAACCTTGGGTGGAAGTGGAAATATTAGACTGGAGCAAAAATTGGATTGATACTTGTGTAAAATCTGACATAGATCATATCTTTGGAAGATTCACTTGGTTGTATGGCACTCCATATAATATGGAGAAGACCGCTTTCTGGGAGAGTATTCGGGAGTGGGATAAGGGGGAACAAATGCCATGGTTTGTTAGTGGTGATATGAATGAAGTGTTATGGAATTTTGAAAAAGAGGGTGGTGCCCCTTGGAATCCTAGAAGACGTCGATATCTTCTAGAGTTTATGGAATCTAATTCGTTGATTGACTTGGGCTTCAGTGGGCAATGCTTTACTTGGGAGAAGAAGTGTACTGATAATGTTGTTGTTAGAGAAAGATTGGATCGTTCCTTGGGTAATGCTGATTGGGTGCTCCGTTGGCCTAATACTCAAATTTTGCATGGCTTAAGAGTGGGTTCGGATCATGTCCCCCTGATTATTGACAACTCCCCGTCCTCTGGTAGAAGGAATAAATTATTTCGGTTTGAGGCTAGTTGGGCGGAAGATCCAGTTTGTAAGGAGCTTATCGGAGGGTGCTGGAGTGAAAATAGTGAAGAATCTGGCATTTCAGGGTGGCAGCACAAACTAACGACTTGTAAAATGAAGTTGATCCAGTGGCGTCGCGACATGGGAGCTAATAATAAACAAAAAATCCAAGTAAAGCTTAGGGAGCTAGAGAGTTTTCATATGGCTGTGGCTTCCGATAGCACTCTGCAACAACAAAAGTTAATCAAAGCTGATCTTGAAAAGTTATGGAAGGCAGAGGAACTTTATTGGTGCCAGCGAGCACGTGTCAATTGGCTCAGTGCTGGGGACAAGAACACTCGTTTCTTCCACCTTTCAACTATTCAACGTAGGCAAAGGAACAAAGTCTCGCGTCTGAAAAATGGGAAAGGTAGTTGGCTTTCGAGTGATAAAGCAATTGGTGCTGAATTTAAACTCTACTTTTCTCGGGTGTTCACGTCGGTTGGTAATCGGAATTGGGGTACTTTTTTGGATTGTATCCCTGAGACTATCAGTGCTGATATGAACGCTCTTTTGGTGGCTCCTTTTTCTGAGGAGGAGATCTCTATAGCAGCTCATCAATTAGGCTCCCTCAGGTCTCCTGGTCCAGATGGATTCCCGAGTCTTTTTTATCATAAATATTGGCATGAAGTGAAGGATACTGTGAATTCAGCGGCTACAGATTGGTTTAGCAGTCGGTCTCATCTCAAAGAACTAAACAAAACGTATATTGCCCTTATTCCTAAAGTGGCTGCTCCTGAGTTTCCCAACCAATTCAGACCAATTAGCCTCTGCAATAGTTCTTACAAGATTCTCTCTAAGATGCTGGCCAACCGTCTAAAAATGGTCATTCCTTCAATTATCTCGGATACCCAGAATGCTTTTGTTCAAGGAAGACAAATTCAAGATAATATTGTGGTTGCTCATGAGGTTTATCACTACTTGAGGCTGAAACGAAAAGGAAGCAAATTTGAAGCAAGCTTAAAGATGGATATGAGCAAGGCTTATGACAGAGTCGAATGGGATTTTTTGAGAGCTGTTATGGCAAAAATGGGCTTCAGTAACTTTTGGATACATCTAGTGATGACTTGTATCTCTTCGGTCTCATTCTCTGTCCTTCTGAATGGCAAACCTGGCACTCCTTTCTCTCCTTCTCGTGGCCTTAGACAAGGAGACCCTCTGTCTCCGTATCTGTTTTTAATCATTTGTGAAGCCTTGTCCCAGAATCTAAGGAAACTCGTCAACGATGGAGTTATAAAAGGGATAAAAATGGGCCGTGAGGGTCCAACTTTGTCGCATTTGTTTTTTGCTGATGATGCTCTGTTTTTCTTCAGGGCGGAAAGATCTAATAGTTTTCAATTAAAGAAGCTTTTCCAAGACTACTGCCATGCGTCAGGGCAAGAGATTAACTTTGACAAATCTTGCATTTTTTTCAGCAACAATACTCCCACGGAAAGGCAAGCTGGCATATGTTCTGTTTTTGGCATAAAAGGTGTCGCCAATCCAGGGGTCTACCTGGGTCTTCCGTCCATATGGGGAAGATCAAAAAAATCTGCTCTTGGTTATATCAAAGAAAGAATGAGAAAGAAAGTGCAAGGATGGAAATCTAGCTCCCTCTCTTTAGCAGGAAAAGAGGTCCTCATTAAAGCTGTGGCTATGGCAAGTCCTGCATATCCTGTGATGTGTTTTAAATTCCCCGCTAGTTTATGCAAAGAAATCAACAGTGTTATTGCGAGATTTTGGTGGGCTAATCAAAATAAGGATTCAGGTATGCATTGGAAATCTTGGCACACCCTGTGCATGAGCAAGATGAATGGGGGGGTTAGGATTTCGTGACTTACAGGATTTCAACCTTGCCTTACTCGGCAAACAGTGCTGGCGTTTAATCCAAAACCAAAATGCCTGTCACGACCCGATTCGAAAATAATGAATATTCCCGAATCATGGTGTGAGTCATACCATAGTCATAAGAATAAAATCCTACAACCATGATATGATAAGAAATTGAGCCACAAAATAATACAAATTTACTTAACATTACAAAATCAGAGTCGCAGTAGCTTGTAGTTAACTACACACTAGGATCTTTAACAAACGGTTGACTCCTTACAAATAATAATTTCACAAATCAACAATAAAAGCCCAGCAGCTTAGTTGAACTCGCTTCCTCAAACTTCTTCTTTAATCCTGCACAATCTATTAGGGTATGAGCATTCTAATGCCCAGTAGAGTACCGTCAAACCCCTCAAAGTCAGCTATCACAGTTAATCAAAGTGTCATGCATCAAACAACACAAGATATACAAATTATGCAATCATACCAGATAAATAAATTTGCATATGCGGTGATGCCATGAACTCACTCCCTTCTAATCCCACTAATTCATATCCTAGGGCAACAAGCCTGCATGTCCCATACCATGCGTTTTACCACTGTGGCTCCGAATACCCTAAAATATGAACTAGCACCCATCTGTCCCTTAATCCAGTTTTCTTTTGTTTACGAATTTCTCAACTTTCACTTTTCATTAGAGGCCCTGCTCCCGTCACCCCAATATATTCAAGCTCTGCTCCCGTCACTTGAATATACTCCACATTTTATTCAGATATATCTAAAGCCTTCTCCCACCCCTTAGATATATCTTAAACGGCACACACACACACGCACACACACACACACACACACTCCAAACACCACTGTCTTTATGATGCATATGTAATGCAGCGCAAACATCATTTATCTCTGCAGAATAATGCCACAGATAATAACAATAATATATCAGGCTTAATCACATGAATAATAATATTCACAAAACATCAAATAATATCCATGGAAAAACATCAATAATACTATTTACATAACATCAAATAATATTCACCGAGCAACGCAACAATAACATTCATATTTATAGTACTATATATAAGCACCAAGATTAAAAGTGACATAGCCCAATCATTGGGAAATCAGGAAACCCTACCTCAAGTCCAGCTAGCTTAACCTTGTGCGGTTTCGTCCTCGAAAGTACGCAGAGTAGAACACCTAGTTAAGATAATTTACTGATTAAAATTCATTGGAAATAAGGAAACAAATTTGAGTGTCCTACTAGCGCACGTAGACCTAAAACCCCAAAACACACTTGACAAGTTGTTTGACCCGATTGTTACTCTCTTAACCTCACATCCAAGCAAGCGTAGAACCAAGCGTTAAAGAAAACTAATCTATTCCCCTCCTATAATAGTTCTACTCTTTGGGATGTTTAAAATCAAGTGGTTCGGCTTTAGACTCATAAAGAAAATTTAAAACATCAATTTAAAACTAAAATTTCAGTTTTGCTAAACATTTGGGTTGGAACATGTTAACTTTGAAAATTCACTAAATATTGAGTTTAAATCAAAATAATGTAAAACTTTCTAGATCACAACTAGACATAGAAACATTAAATATGTCAAAATTTGATAAAAATTAGGGTTAAGGAAGCATGTCAAAATAGAACCCAAAACAGACTAGGCTGCATAACGTTCTTCTTTTCAGGTTTGTACACTTTACTTTGAAAAATCACCAAAATTACAATTTACAACCAAACTGGATAAAACTTTTCAGATCTGAAGACAATACGAGCAAGTAAAACATACTAAAATTTCATAAAAATCCAAGTTTATGAAGTTTTCAAACGCTTACTTCAAAACAGGGTATGCAGCAGAATCAAAACAATTTCCAGCAGGATAGTGTCTACTTTGAAATTTCACAAAAAAATCAATTTAAATTCAAATGGCACAAAACCAACTTTGGAATAACCCTTAAGATATTCATTTTGATGTACCAAAATCCCAAATGAAATTGGAACAAAAATCACATTGAAATAATCTAGAACTTCACAAAAACACACTTTGAAAGATATATATATACTTGAGGTATTCCAACCAAAAACTTGGGTTAAAACTAGTACTCAAAGAAACAATAAAAAGATGAGCTTCAAGCCTTCAAAGAACCATTTGCTTGAGATGATAGTGGCTAATTTGAGCAATTGAATGATAAGGAACAAGCCATTTGAGAGAAAGTACACATATCTATAACAAGAGATTCAACATAATCAATTGAACAAGTTTTGTTCATACCAATTTTTAGAGAGTTATAATGATTGCGTTTGGATGATCTTTGGATATGTTATAAAGAGAAGAATTTGGAGTAACTATCATGAAGAAACCATAGTGTTTTGAGATTTTGAAATGAGTGTTTTGGACTGAAAACGAGGGAAGGACCTAAGGTTGAAAACTATAAACAAGTTCTACTCTAAACGTTCCCAAGGTGGCTATAGAAGTCCGATCAATCTGAAATTTTGATATGTTATAATAGACAGCATTTCAAACAACTTTGATGAAGGAACCAAAGTCATTTGAGTACATGAAATCACAGAAACAAACTGAAACCGAGCATACTGCTGTGAAATCAGGAAATGGTAAACTTATTGTGATCATACCAACGTTTCAGAGCCTATACTAATTGGATTGAGCTGAACTTTGAGTATGTTATAGGAATCATGGAAATGAACAACTTTTATGAATGAAATTTTCTCATTTGAGCTTCTGAAATATGAGTTCTCAGCAGCTTCAAGAAAGTGACGAATTTTGGATTTTGGAGAGGAACAAAAGAAGAATAAGGATGAAACTAAGGTGAATGAGGAAGAAAGGATGATACAATGAATGTGGTGAGGATAAGAGTGAATTTATGATTGAAAAACCTTAGGCTAGATTAGGTGAGTTATCCATTTAGAAGAGAGTATTGATACAATGAATGGGAAGGATGAGGCTAATTAGGCTAGGTGAGTCACCATTTTAGACTAGGTGACTCATCCCTTCATAAATGGTGGATAGGAAAACTTGAGGCAAGGGGGGAAGAATGAAGGAGAGAAGAATTGCTTGGCTTACACGTTGCCTCCTACTTTCTTTCTACAAGGGTACTTTGGTAATCTATCACACCTATGGGTACTTTGGTCATGTTTGTCCAACTTGAAATTAAACATACTTAATTTAACAATCTCAATCTAAAATCACTTGATAAAATACCCATAATCTTCTCCACCATTATATTATTTTTCACTAAACTATGAAAATTTACCTTAAATTTTTCGGGGCATTACAATGCCCTATGGGCTCAAGTTCTTAAAGCGCGCTATTTCCAGGATGTGGATTTTTGGAAAGCTAAGAAAGGTCATCGTGCCTCCTGGATTTGGGCAAGTCTTATCGCAGGAAGAGATGAGGTGCTAAATCATGCTAGGGTCCAGATCTTGAGTGGAGAAAATACTAATATATGGACGGATAAATGGCTTCCTGCTCCTCATTGCGGAGTCATTCATCCTACCAGTTCTGTCCCTGCGAATTCACCCCAGTTGGTGGCAGATATTATGGACAAAGTCTCCCACCAATGGAACTTCCAAAATGTAGGTATGGTTCTTGATAGTGAAACTATGGATGCAATCAGGAGCATTCCCATTGGTAATGTAGGTAATCCAGACCGTATAGTTTGGCCCTGGAGTGCTAATGGCGAATACTCTGCTAAGTCTGGGTACCACAGAATTCATGCTCTAAGATTTGATCTGTCTGGAGTCAGTGCTCACTCTTCTCATATCATAAACCCGGTGGTGTGGAAGGAGTTGTGGAGTTTGGTTTCACAACCAAAAATTAAAATGTTCCTTTGGAGACTGCTCTCTCGCTCTCTGGCTACGTGTCTCAATCTTTTTCGAAGAAAAATTAGGGAGTCTCCTTTATGCCCTATCTGTGAGGAATTGGAAGAATCAGAGGAACATTTGTTTTTCTTGTGCCTTTGGGTCCGAACAGTTTGGTTTGGCTCTGAGTTAAACTATAGAATCAATCCCCAAAGCTTTCGAACCTTTGATCAGTGGTTTCTTAACTTGACCCAAATGGAGTTCTCGTCTAAAGTAGATAAAAATTGGTGCTTAACCTATATAATCTTTATCTTGTGGGCTATTTGGAAAAGCAGGTGTCGTTTTATTTTTGAAGGAGTTAAGCTGGAGCCTATTGAAGTGTTGAGGTCTGCCTCCTCGTCAACAAGGGAATTTATGGAGGTTCAAAATACTGCAGCTCAAGCTTCTTTAGTCAGTCGAAGTGTGGATAACCTCTCTGACCGTTGGTCTCCTCCAAGGAGAGGCTGGTTTAAAGTAAATTCTGATGCGGCTTGGAGAAGGGATACCAATCGTGCTGGTCTTGGAGTGATGATTCGTGACTTGGAAGGTCTGTTATGCGGTGGTTCAGGGGAAGGTATAATTAGTCTTTCAGTGTTGTTGGCGGAGGCAAAAGCGGCTTTGGGTGGGCTTAAGCTGGCTTTGGACTCCAATTATCGTAAGGTTAATATGGAGACTGATTCTCTTGTCCTCAAGGCTGGTGTTGATGGGAAGTATGGAAACCGCGCTTGGGAAATTCTTCCTATCATTCTGGAAATCAGGCGCATGGAAGCTTTGTTTGATGCTGTCGAGTGGAGTTGGATCCCTCGCAAAAAGAACCGGGCGGCTCACGCTGCGGCTTCGTTTGGTACAAGAGCGGTGCATAGGGTCACCTGGCTGGATCAGCCACCACCGTCTCTTATGGGTGTTTTAACCTCTGATGGGCTTCCTTGCCCCCCTGTCATTTAATTTCTGTTTTGCTGGGTTAGGATTCCTGCACTAAGCTGTGTCCAGCATGTGCTCCTCTCCCAGCGTATGCTTTTCTTGTATTCTCCTTTTGGTTCCCCTGTTTGGGGTTAATGAAGTATCCTTTATGACCAAAAAAATATATATATATATTAAAAAACCACATATCAAAATTTATTACGCTTTGCCACCTTGACAAGTACTACTAAGAGGCAAGATGGAACCCACCATGGCTTGAGGAATTTTCATTCCCCTTTCAGGCAAGCGAACAAGAATTCGTTAGCCACCACTGGAGTTCGAAGCAAGAAGCCCAACGCAATCGAAGAAGAGAGAGAAACAGTGGAACAAAGAGCGAAAGATATAGAGGAAGGTCTTTCACGTTTTCACATTTCAATTGTTGTTTGTTTGTTCTTTAAATTAACCTACACAATCAGTAACTCCACATCCACTCTCGTATCCATATCCACATTCATATCCACATCCACTCTCGTATCCATATCTTTTGGCATATCGATACACCTGGAGTTTGGTAGAATTTTCACTCCTGGGAAAGATGATCCACTGTAGTCACTATAGTCAAACTCAAATATGAACCTGCTTAAATATACATCTGGTAGTAGCATCTCCAATCTGCGGCTTTAAATATTCTTATGGCCAACAGTTGACGTCCCAATCTTCGGCCATAAAATCTGTCCAAAATTTTAACAAGAAGCACCTTTAAGTTATGTATTTGGACTCTTGCTAATGCGTGTCTAGTCTTTTTTCACTAAAAACTAGGGATGCTTGTGTCTTTAGCTCAAGTGAAAAAAATTGTACAAAATATTTCAGTTTTCCCCAACATCTCATTATATTTCGACTTAGTATAACAAATAATAGTGAATACACAAGAAATACTTGAAGCCATCTTTTTTGGGTAGGATGAAAACGAATTTCCTTTTCCTCTTTTGATTGCATACTCGGAATCAATTTTGGACTAACTTGTCTTTAAATAAATATCAAGTACATTTTTTTTTATCTCAATGCAGCCAAGAAAATATATATTTTATGAATTATACACAATATAAACATGCTACAAAATAAACAGGTATTGTATGAACACCATCCAAACAGCTATATTGTGAAACAAATTTTGTGTTATATATATTGTACAAAATTTTGTTCCATTGACCTTCAAATCAATATTTATATTCCATTGACCTTCAAATCGTATAAATGATTTTTGTTCCTTTGACATACAATAGCGAAGTCGCTGTTGTCTGTGCCAGAATATTGCATAGGCTGAAGGTCGGCCATAGTTTCTTAATCATAGATCTGCTGTCCTTGTGGATGAAAGTATCGTCATTGAACACTGTTAGAATTAGAATAATGTTATTGATCATGTCCTTGTGGGATACCAGATGGATCCAAGATGACCTAGCTAATACTGCTAAAATTAAACAGTGTCTGTTTAGATGGGCATAGTCAACCCGATATTTTAATCACGAATTTTGAGCCTCTCCATTTTGCATTAGTGCAATTATATACATTGAAAGGAATGTTAGGCCATTTCCAGGTGAGGATGGCTATATTTAGTCATCTAAATATAACAAATTTTATAAGGAGTAGTGTCAGGCTACATTTTAAGCGTCTCCAGCAGCAAAGGGCAAAATTTAATATTTTAATAGTTTTTAGTATATTATGTAAATTTATTAGTTAATTTAATTAAACTACTATTTATATTTTATTTAATATACAGTTTTGAAGAGGAAAAATATTTTGGGATATGATTTTTGACATCCACGTGTCGGCATAGGATTTTTGCAACTAATAATAATTGCGTTTATTGATCCACGAGGAAAAATCAAAATATTTCGTTTATAGGTACACTGGTGAAATACCCCCTGAACTTGTACCTTAGTTTCAATTAGCCCCCTATCCTTTTTTTTAAGAAAATTGAGGACCCGATCTTTTTTTTTTCGCCAATGTTCCCCTCAACGTTAGAATCTGGCACTTCCCATCCATTGTGCCGTCAAGATGGAGGTTAGTTGTGTCATTTCGCGTCTCCACTGAACTGAACCCATGCTTCAACTATTAATTCCTTCGTTTTGGCACCTTTTTTACCCAAATGCATTTCCCTCCATTTTTTCCAACCTCCATTTTCGTACCCTAAACCAAAGGGGGATTTAGGGTTTAGGAGAAAACCCAATATTAAGAGATGAGGAGGTCCTTACCTGGCAGAGGTCATGGAGGTCATGGGTCACAGAGGTGGAATTCACAAGGTGAAGAGGGTAGTTCATGGATGGTGCCTTTAGTCGTCTGCTACTGTGGGAAGACTGCGAAAATCCAAACATCTTGGACTGCTGCACATCCAGGGAAGAGGTTTTACATCTGTGGGAGGGTAAGTTTGTTGTTGAAATTTGGTTTGCACATTTGAAATTTGGGTTGCCGATTAGAAATTTGGACTGATGCACAACTTTTTTTTTTCTTCTGTTTTTTATGTATCAATTTGTTGTGACAATGTGCATAATAGATGTAGATTTTGGGAATGGGGTGACCCACAAATGTGTGAGAGGTCAAAGCAAATTATACCTGGGCTGCTACGGAAAATAAACATGATGGAAGATGCAAAAAAGTCTCAGCCAGAGAATCTGAAGGAAAAAAAACCCTTGATTTTGGGTGTCTTGTTTATTGTTTGTGATAGTTTTTTGGTTGATGTATGGCAAAGGCAAAGACATGAAGGATATTTGAAGTTGCCTATGTAATATGAAGTAGAAATAAAGGGGAGTAGGAAAGGCAAAGACAATGAAAGAAAAATGAAATGCCCTGTATTAGTTGTGTGGCAGAGGTGTAATAGATGGACTTTTGGTCTTTTTGTTGAAAGTAATGGCATGTGTTGTGTTTTGACTTCATATTCTAGGCAAAGATGTCCATTACATATCCATTCAAGGCAAAGATATCCATTACAAAACATATGTTCCAACACTAATCCAAGGAAAACATATGTGTTCTAGCAGTAATCTAACAAAAACATTTGTGTTCCAATAGTAATCTATTGGAATCAGTCTGAGAATCCTAGGACCATATCAGCTACAAATTCAACAAAATAAAATGTTCCAAAACGCATCCATTACAATACATTAAGCAGTCCTAATGTTTTGGTATTCCAAAAAACCAAAATCAGCCCGATGACCACATATGATCAAAATCAGCAAATCTCAACTACACTCTCCATGGCCTTGCTCTTTTTGGTAGAGGTGCATATTCTGAGTTTGGTTGAGAAGCATGCCCAATTTGATTTCCCTGTAAGGTAGCAACAGTTTGAGCAAGCTGCCTTGTTAGTTCAGACACTTGCCCCCATCTTCTTGCCTATTTGAATCACCAAAATCAGCAAATAAGTCAAAATTTGGTTTAAACATTTAATTGAGGCAATTAAAGGAATCAGTACATATGGTATTTACCCCAAGCTTTGTTCTTCTAAAAGCTCTAGCTTGGATTGAAGTCTCAGCTTGATCTGGTTGTCTGACAGGAACACTTGGCATATTTGTTCCCCTTCCCCTGCCTTGATTTGGTTGTCTGACAGGAACACTTGGCATACTTGTTCCTCTTCCCCTGCCTTGAACTCTTATTGCCCTTCCCCTGCCTCTAGCTTGTTCCTTCAACAAAAAATTTAAAAAAAAAGTTCACATAAAATAAAGGACCAAAATTATACCTTCAACAAAAATAATCACAATCTTTATACCTGTCTTTCGCCTCTTTGTCCATTGTTGTCACAAGTTGCAGAATTGTAACCATCACCTCCACAAGTTTTACAACTAATGACAATCCCATATCTTCTCAACTTTGTTGCATTTTTTGGTATCTCATCAGGTTCCTTTTGCGTACTTGTTCTAGGCCTCCCTGGTTGTCTGCGGTAAATAGGTGGCTAGATGGGTCTATGACTTGTTTTTCTCCAGTATTCTCGACTAGGCATTGGAAATATATAACTCTCATAAGCCCTGTCATATGCAGCTATTTTGTAAAGTGAATGCACAAAGTCATAAGGGTTTTTCTCTGTTTTGGCAATTGCAGTCATAGAATGTGAACAAGGGATTCCACATAAGTCCCACTTTCGGCAAGTGCACGTGTGCCTCTCCAAATTCACTACATACATCCCACCATGGATGTTATTAACTTGATATTTCCCCCCACCAGCATATGATGCTATGCATTGAGCATTCTCAGTTGTTAGCTTCTCAACAATTCCAAAAATCCTAGGACCAATCTCATGTGTCCAAATAGTTTCTCTAAGTCTAGCCATTCTTAGCATCAAATAACTTCGAATTCTCTCTAGTAGTGTTAGAATTGGCTTATCCCTTGCTTCAATAATAGCTGAGTTAAAAGACTCACACAAGTTGTTAAGTAGTATATCACACTTAGAATGAGTTGTGAAGTGTGACCTACTCCAATGATTTGCTGGCCTGTCTTGAAGCCATCTGTAAGCTGCACCTGATTGAGATAACATCTTCTCCATTTCAGCTTCAAATGTAGGTATTGTAGTTGATCTAGCTGCTGCCCACAATCTTTGCTTCAATGCTAGACCACTATGACCAGCAATCTTGAAATTATTGTGGAGGTGCCTAACACAATGTCTGTGTTCAGCAGTGGGCATCAAATCCCTAATGGCTTGCCCCAATCCCTTTTGCTTATCTGACATGAACACCCAACCGTTACCATTTTCACACCCAACATCAGCAAAGAAAATCTCCATAAACCATGTCCAAGTCTCGATATTTTCTACTTCAACCACAGCAAATGCGACAGGTTACATCCCATTATTCGCATCAATACCAACTGCAGATAAAATCTGTCCTGGATGAGTTCCCTTCACATGACAGGCTCTTGATATGGTTCTTCAACAGGTTCATCCACTACATGCCTATCAAAAGCCCTGTCATCTTCTGCTCTCTTTTGTTTCTCTAGTTCTTCATCTGTTTGCTCATAGTCACTATCTATGAACTGCAGGCGCTCTTCGTCATCATCCTCTCCATCAACATTTACATCTTCTTCCTCATCTACCTGCTACTCCTCATCTTCCTCATCTACCTGCAGCTCCTCATCTTCCTCTTCAGCTTCATCATCGGCATCATCAGCAATGTTCACATCACCTTGTACATCTACATGTATCAATTGTGGTTGAAGCAAATTCTGAAAGTTAAATACAATTGCAGAGGCTTCAATATCTAACAAGGTGGGTTCTGGCTTTGCTGTGATGTACAAACCGTGAACCCTTGATGCAGGTATCTCACGCACAAAGTCAAGCACATCCAAGTCTCCTCGAATTGCCACATAACCCAGTGTTGTGGACCTATAGCGATAACGACTTTTATGTGGTTGTATCCTAGTGATTCAGCAACATCATATAAGTCTAGCATTGACAACTGATCTGTATTACAGTTGTCTGCCCATTGGACAATACCTCCCACATACTTCCCCTTTTTAAAATACCCCTCATGGTGAATTTCAATCGTAAATAACTCTGGATCACCTACAAACAACAAAATTGAATTTAATTAACTCAGCAACTTCAATTTACAACTACAACAAACCTACCAATCGGCACCAGCCTTTACTAATATCAGCCACACACAGACAAAGCAACGCACATGCCTTACTTTGGGACCACACTTTTCTATTCAAATAGGAATCTTATAGAAAGGCAATAAGATAGAAGATGACAATTCTATCGACAACCTATGGACCACAACCACTTAAACAATGAAAAAAGAAAGGGAAAGTTGAAGACTTACTATACTTGGGAGGCTTCCCACTGCTACGAACTTCGACAGGCATCTTTCTTGGTCAATACAGGTGTGTTGCTTCGAGATTCTTATGACAACCACTCCGATTTGTCAACATCAACCACTATGCAGCTCAATTTCGTGAAATCCCCAATTCCCCCAAACTTTCGAACCCTACATCTACAGCTCTGACTTTCTTTTTCTTTTCTTTTTTTGTCAAAACTGACCTAGCCTTCTAATTTTTTACTTACATTGGGTTGACTTGCGTGGAGACGCGAAATGACACAACTAACCTCCATCTTGACGGCACAATGGATGGGAAGTGCCAGATTCTAACGTCGAGGGGAACATTGGCGAAAAAAAATAGATCGGGTCCTTAGATTTCTAAAAAAAAAGGATAGGGGGCTAATTGAAACTAAGGTACAAGTTCAAGGGGTATTTCACCAGTATACCCTTTTGTTTATTGAACTAAGAATTTATTTTCCTTTCTTAGGCAATTGAAATTTTGAACCCCTCGTCTCATCCACCATTTCTCCATTACCAAACAACAAACAAGTAAATATATTTGGAAAGGGTTCAGATATAAAGTAAAGCGTTCAGTTGTACCTTGCTTGGGGTTTCTTCTTCTTCTTCTTCTTCAAGCTTAAAAGAGGTTAGCTTCGCTCTATTGCTGGTTAGACGCCTAGTTGTATGAAACGGCCAAACCCTGCAGAGTAATCAGTGGAAGTCGTTTTCCTACAAAATTAAAACTACGAAACGACGCTATATGTTTCCTTTGGCGCACGAAACAAATAGCCATCGCGTTGCGGCAAAGAGAAAGGGGTTGTATCGTATCATATGCATACTTGTATTGAAACGAACATCATCTGGCTCCTTTTCCTTTCTTAAAATGACTCTAATACGATACTCGCACATCAATGATTTGACATTAATTTGTTATTAATTAATAGATAGATGGTTTTAAATACTTTATAAATAATTTATGAAAACAAATAAAAAGGATAGTAAGTGGAAAATATAGTTTTATAATATTTTTAACATATAGCCGCGCGGCTATACTTTTAAAATATATTAATATTTAAAGAGTATAGCCGGCCGACTATACTTTGTAAACATATATGAATATTTTAAGGGTATACTCTGTAAACATATTTGAATATTTAACAGTATAGGCACGCGGCTATACTCTTTAAACATATTAGAATACAGCCGGTTGGCTATACTCTCTAAACATATACGAATATTTTAAAAGTATAGTCGGTTGGCTATACTGCACAAAATGATAATTAAGTAATATCTTTTCAACCAAAAAAATAATTTAAGTCATATCTTAGCCTTTTTTAATTACTTCAATTAGTAATTATGTTTCAATTATTATATCTTTAGTGAATAATTAGTATTTAATTTTTTTTTTACTAATTTCATAAATTAATTAATAAATAGTAATTAATTATTTTAAATTATTTTGTGGACTTTGTTTTTTATTTTTTTAATACAAAATTAGTTTGTTTAGTTTAATATTTGCAATTAAGTAATTTTTATCCTTATTTAATTATATTAATTATTATTTATGTTTTAATTTTTCTTTATTTAATGAATGATTAGTATTTAAGTATTTTAATTAATTTCATAAATTACTTGATAAATACTAATTAATTATATTTACTTATCTTAAATAATTTTGTGTACCTTAAAATTATTTTTAATTTTTGAATATATTGTAAACATAGTTTCAATTATTAAAAAATTATTCCAAAAATGAATTTGAGCCTCCGAACCCTAAATCCAAGTCTCCAACCCTCCTCAAGGGGCAACGGAATATATTGTGGCCAACTTCCTTGCACCAACTGCAGAATTGATGGCCGACTTTGGTGCGGTAATCAGTCCGCATCAGCAAAATTGGCCTAACATAAAACTCACCATTTTCACCTTATCGTTATTACTCATCCATCTCACAAAGTAATTAAAAAAATGATGGAAATTAATATTCTATCATTTGTAAAGCATTGAGCTTGCATGCATCATTCACATGTCGTCATGAAGAGCTCTCATACATGATTGGCAGGAAACATGGATGAACCAAGGAATGAGAAACACTCAATACTTTGGACCAAATTATAATGCTTGCAAGGCCAAATAATTTCCCCATACATATCTTTACAAAAAAATTTAGATATGAGAGCATTCATTATTAAATTTTTTATTATCTATTTTGCTATCGAAAACAAACGGATGGTGCTAGAGGCACCACCTTGGGCACCAACTCTCTAATAGAGGTGGAGCCCACCAATACAACGGGTCCCACGCTCTATTAGAGAGTTAGTGCCATAGGTGATGCCCAAAGTTGGTGCCTCTTACATTTTCCAAAACAATATTACAATCGCAGGGGCCAAAAAGCTGATAAGATCAAAATATCGTTTGCAACAGGCATGGTAAGTTTTGTGCCCAGATTTGGGGCTGAGGTATCGAATGTCCCGTCCCGTGCTTACAGTTCGTCTGCAACAGTGTTGGCTACTCAATATACTGTATGTGTTTTTATCTCCACATTCTCCATAGTCAAAATGAGAATGATTTCCATGTGTTAGTTTTCCTTGTGTAACACTCTCAATAACAAGATTTGAATCTCCTTCAATTTGTCAGAACGATCTCTTCTCGTTGAAAGTCAGTCATGGCTGAAAAAAATATATTAGGGGAAAAAAACTCGTGACTTTTCATTCCGACCACGTAAATTCTTCGTCATAAATTTCATCAGACTTCAATGGATTATCAACTTCAGCATCCACAGCTTCTTCTTGAACTTCAGCAACATCAGCTTCCTGATCTTCAGGTTCTTCCAACTCAGTTTTTTTCACTCCCTCCTGAAAGTAATAAGAAGCAGCATACTTTTTTATTAATAAAAAACAAAAAAAGAAAAGCTACTACAAGCAATAGAAAGAGATACAAAACATAAATGATTAGAAGTTGTGTAAACAATAAGAGCACAAATTGCACCAATTATCAGTTAAATGTCTTAACGCAAGACTGCAACTGTATGATCCTTTAACTTTCTAAGAGCCCTTAAAAATTAAACCAAGTTTAGATTTTGTGAATCACTAGAGGAACACAAAAGGTTTAGAGCATGTATCCACATTCTAAAATATTCATGGAGGATGTCCAAGGGCAAAAGAGACATGCCATGCAAATTACATAGTCAATCAGTCATCCAACGGGTTGGTCCTCTGAAGAGATTAAAGCCATAAATAAATAAAAAAGCGGATCATCTAAGATCAACCAACTTGAAGCTTTTGAAGATAATTTTTTTTTCATAAAGAGTACAACTCCTAAACCATCAACAATTCCGGTATGCAGATTCTTCTGTGTGATATACTACCTCCTGCTGGAGAATAACAAGTACAAGCAATGAATGAAGTTTGTCTTTAAAAATGGGTAACTATCTTCGTGGAGATCTAAATATAGACACACAGAAACATAATCTTTCCCAAAAAATATAGCAACAGAACATAAGCATCTCACAGAGGAGAGCCAGAGAAAAGATAGAAAATGCATACATCAGTATCATGAGTTGGTTCTGCTTCCTCCTCCTTGTTTGCCTGAGCAACTTGTTGCAGCCTCTCAATATATGAAGTAAATTGGGAATGATCTGCACGAGAAAATTATTATATAGTACAACTGTATGAAGCTCCATGTGTGGTTTGGGGTGGCATATAAAACAACAATTGTATTGACTTTAAACATAGATAAATGAACATTAAATTTATTTTATTTGTTTTTTATTCTTTAAAATTAAAATCAGGGAAAAAATTTCTACACAATGTATAGACAGTTGTCCTTATGCTTCATCAAATGGAATTCATATAAGAGTAAACAAACACAACGAATAGGGAGGTTTCCATCTGCACAGGTGGGCAATTAATGGTCTTGCGTAGGTTCTTAAGGGAAAGATTAAAACAGTAAATAAATAATAAATTAAGGACTGACCTGTGGAACAAGTCGAACGACTTAATACGGCTTCATTGATACGTAATGGATTTTGACGTTCTTCCTTCTTAAATTTCAACTTGATTTGATGACGTGTTCGACCGGGAAAATAAAGTTCTTGAATCATGGTAAAATCTGATCCACACTGCTGAATAGCCTAAATCACATGTGAAGACATTTAATTTGACCTCTTATACAATTAGTTGCCACTTGTTTGGAAAAGAATAACAGCAACAACCTTCTTAATCAGGAATGAAACAAAGTTTTTAAATCACAATTAGAGTTCTAAGAAAATCAACTAGTGCCGTTCTGCAAACTGAGACTGATAACTCATCAGCTTTCACCATCAATCACATATATGGTATGTCAAAGTTATTTTCAATTGGTAGCCAGTTAATTGTAATGAATTTATAGGTACATTACCTCATAGAAAAGTTCTGTGTCTTGTTTAGACCATCTTACGGTGGGTGTTTTGTCCATGTACGACTGGTAATTGAGTAAAAAGGAACTCGCATTAACCCGATAACTTGCTTGATTTTCTTCAGAGTTTCTGTCGTGTTCTGAAGGAAAGGTCTCCTCTTCATTCTCTTCATCGTGATAAGCTTCCTTGTGAGAATCATTGTTAGCACTGCAATGAAAGAATAACAAAAATAATAATAAGAAATGTGCATCAATGGACAAGAATAATAGTAAAAACAAGCACGTCAGCCTTTGTGTGTGTACAACAACAATATCAGCAGTTCTTCACAAATAACAGGGTTTGCTCAAATTCTAAGTTCTACATTTCATCAAATGTCATATATCAAACATTTTTCAAAATAAACATTGCTAATGCTTACAAGGCCCCCACCCTCCTGTCCTGAAAAGACAACTCAATTATATTCGAGAAATACGTCTGTCACATGGTTGTAACCTCAAGTGGGTTCAAGCAAAGTTACCAATCTGTGAAAGCATGCTGACTCAAAAGGCCCAATTCACAATCATTCTATTCCATCCATATTAATACCTTCATAATACTTTCAAACAATACATCCTCTTGTACGGCCATTTTATACAAGCAACACATACAATAATTTCATACGCATCTTACAACTACTTCATCACTATCTTTTGACAATGGGTATTGAACGTTCAGAGCTCTTGTCACACAAAATGGAGCAGATTTGTAAGACGAACAGAATGGTGGTTGGGATGTCATATGAGGAGCGCAATGCATTAGAGATCCCAACACACAAGTGTTCTGACACGAATCACCCTAAAGAAAGCGAGATGCCTACACATCAACCCGCAACCATCCAAACTTGGCAATTTTTGTTCTAACATTATTTGTAAATATTTCTAGTTACTGTTTTATTCAATTTACAGTAACTGACATAATAAATTATTACTAATATTCAATTTGTAGTTATTTTAAAATTGCTTTAAATCCAGTGCACAGTCAAAGTATCAATACATATCAGGGGATCTGCAAACTTAGAAATTACTATCAAAACAAACAACACAGAAAAAATATGACATTAACAGTGCTAGTCCTGCAAAAGTGGGATCCTGGAAGTGGTGATCTAGATAAGATGTTAACCTTCAAGAAATGACTGCTTTCAGTCAATAAAGAAAATTGAGAGATAAAAAGGAAAGACGAACAAATGCATCTGACACTTCAGCAAACTTATGAATCTAAAAAACATAAAAAGTCCAAACTATATTTATATATCTGTATGCTTCTATGCATCATGTTTGCCATTCATTTAAACAAGTATAGTACTACCATATAAAGGATCAGAAGAAAGATAAATGCACAAACATAAGAAATTCAAATCAAACATCATCAAGATTACTAGGGACATTATGCTACTATATACACTAGCAAAAACATTTCAAATCCAAATGTCAATTGTTGCATGAACCATAGTATACAACTCCAACAAGTATGATCAAATATAAAGATATGGTTTATGTATAAGAATTCAAGTACCTTTCATTGGGGACTGGAGTTGTCATTTTTCTTGCCTCTTTAATCTACACGACATAGGGGCAAAGCAAAAAAGAAATGTCAATGTTGGAAAAAAAATTAGAGATAGAGCTATAAAAAGGTTATTAAGTGAAACATCATCACAGTTCCTCATCCGAAAATTTAACCAGAAAAACTAGAAAAATAGAAATACCGCTAACAGCTCCCTATGCTCTGCTAGACGAATGAGATTCTTTAGAGACAAGCTTTGATGGTCAATTTCATCCTCTGGGATTTCAAGCAAAGACTTGTCCACTGCAAAGGGTAAGAAAATTAAAATGACATACAAATTTCGTGTCTCATAATGTCATATACCGAGAAATTCATTTACCATGTCTTTTGGTTCTACGAGTTGAATGGGAAAACCTTTTGGGAGGGTCTTTCGTTGATTTATCAGGTGCTTCCTTGGCTCTTTTACGCTTTTGTACTGGTTCTTCTTTTCCAGATTCAGGTTCCTTGGACTTTCTTGGGGCTCTTTTCCTCTGTGATGTCTTATGCTCCCTATATTCATTATCATTATTCTCGTCTTCATTAACGTTTGATCCACTAGAAGGTTCAGCAGTGAAGCTGTCTTCATTAGCCTCATGCACTAGCTCTTCAACTTCTTGACGAGGTAACCGCTTCCTCAACTTCCTGGATGATGTCCCACCTTCAGCCTCCTCACTGGCTGCAAAAGATTTGCTCTTCTGAGAACGATTTGATGCAGTAGAACCTTTTCTATTTCTACTCTTATGACCCTGTGCAATCCAATAAACAAATACAAACAGGTGTTCCAACACAATTAAACACTGAATTATATTTTAAGTCCCAAAACAACATGCATGGAAATTTTAAGTTGAAAAAAGTTACCGCTTTTCCAGGTGTCCCCCCAACATCTTCTGAATGAACAGCATCCCCAAAAATGGCGCCATCCGAGTGGGTAGTTTCTGCAATGTATTCTGTATTCACTAGGGGATCAGAGGTTGGATGTGGGGTACTAGAATCACCAAACCTTGGAGATGGGTGATCAAGAACATGTCCAGGTGGGAAGGCAGGAAGGGAGCTCTCATTCATGTCAGTTTCAGAAGGCACCAACACAGCTTGTGAAAGCATACACTCAACTTCAGCGGGAGGGATGTGCAGATGCTCCTTTCCTTTTTTCACTTTGAGCTTGGGTTGAAATTTTCCAACACGTTGTCCTAAATCAACCCAGACTCATTGAAATATGCAACAAACAATACAGTAGCAAAGGAAAAAGTCAAGTGATGGTGCGCATACCAGACAAAATGGTAGCATCAGACACAACATCTAGAACTTCAAATTCAGAGAAAGCCCCATCTACCTGACATTGATCATAGACTGCCCAATTAATCAAAACTAATCATTGAACAAGAATCACATCTGTGACAGTACAAGTCTTCACCTTTGTTTCTAACTGCACTTCATCAGGTTTGTTAGAAACAGAAACTTCTCTGCAGGACACAGGATCTTCGGTTGTACAACAATCAGAAAAAGTTTGAGCTTCTGCAACATCACAAACCATGAACGCTGAAGACTCAGCAGAAACATGGGACTTACTGGCAGCACTCTCTGCTGAAAGAATAAGTGTCAACAGACAGTACTAGTCAATGTTTCTACCGTTTAAAAAAAAAAAAAATTGTATTTTGCATTGGTCACCTGTACCCCTGGTAGTTTGACCCAGAAAACCATCAAGACATTCCAACCCAGAGAATATGTCTGCATTCTGGAAAAATCAGAAGTTATCAACATGAAATGGAAAACTAAGAAACCAGGAAATAGGTATTTGTTTCTTACCTCCCCTGCTGCTGTTCCAACAGAAGCTGCAACCTCCGGTTGAGGAGCAGCTGTTGCAGCTGACTCGCAAGGTTTTGTGTCCTTGTTGCCATCAGAGGATGCAACATTTGTACATAAATTCTCATTGTTTTTTGCTGGCTCTATGTTCCCAAGAATCTCTGATGTGGCTAAGGACGAACCTACAGGATCTGTTACTTTAACATCTCCAACATCAATGGATTTAACAGATGGAACAGTATCTGAGACAGTGGGAGATAATGTGGCAGGTTTTTCCGTTCTGTCATTAGGGAGAGCAGAAGCAGCTGCTGTAGATGCTACCTTGCTTGGCCGGGGCTTTGCCTTGGGTCGAAATCGGCCGCCAGGACGAGCTGCAAACGAAAATAGAAATCAGTTACCCATCTCTTGAGCCAAATAAAAATAGAAAATATGAAAAGTTCTTCAAGTTCTAGGTGCAGACTTACCAGGGGCATTAGAAGGGTCAAGGAAAATATCATCCAAATCCTCCATGTTGAGTTTAACTTCAACAACCGTTTATACATATATTAGGCAGAAGCCCTGTCTTCAAATAAGGCAAACAGGAAAACAAACAAAAATCACATTGAGTTCCATGGATACAAAGCACTCTGTTTGCAGTCCAAAGTCACAGTAAAATTGCCCTACTAAGTGAATTATACCAGAATTTGTTTTCTTTTCGGGGTTTCCGAATTTGACTGAAACTCTCTAAATCAACGTTCAAATGATTCTGCTAGACAAGATTATTAGCACTTTCAGCTGAGCAAATACAACCTGAGTATTTAACCATGAACCCATATATAAATCTTCCATCCAATAATATATTTGCAATCACGTACTTTGAAGAGAAACTGATAAGTTGAAAAAGAGTTACCTCTGCTAACTGTTCTGCATCACCATTACTAGGGTTTCAGAGGTGGGAGGACGAGCCAACCGCTAAAAGTATTCTTAGTATTTAAATGTAAAATAATTGCAAAATGCGCGTGATAGACGGGATGGTGGTGGTCGTGCGTTTCTTAGGATAAGGAGGAGCTCGCTCAGGTTCGAGTCTCGCATTTGGCACAATTCGTCAAATTTGGGTAGGCCCTTTACGTAGTAATTAAGAAAAGATGGCATGGGCATTTTAGTAGTTTCATCATTAAAATTTAATTCAAAGTAAAAAAAAATTAAAACCCACTCATCCTATTCTTTTTTTTTTTTACCAGAGAAAATAATATCTTCAAAAAATATTGAATCCACAACAAACTAGCAAAAAGAAAAAAAAATCCGAAATTTAGAAAAGAAAAAATGAGAGCAAGCCAATGTAGAGGGAGAGAGAGAGGAACAGAGAAATTCCAAGCGTACCTATGAAGCTGTATAGCGTCGTGTTCTTCAGTGCCTCTTGAAGCAGTGTTTGCAAAACCGAACCCGACCCGACGAGTTCAACCGCTTCGGCGTTGGCACATTAACGTCGTCGACCCCTTCGCTTCTCTTTCCACTGGAGCTTGCTCTCTACGGTTACCGTAGAGAGAGAGAGAGAGAAGTAAGAGAAATTTGAGCACCGTCGAAGGCTGAAGAAGCGCTCCTTTCTTTTCAGAGTGGGTTTTGTGGGTTGGGGAGGGGAATTCCGTCGGGTTTAGGGTTTTTCCGGGGAATGGGGTTGGGTTGGGGATTGATAGGTTGGAGCGGTGGGATTGAGGGCGTGCGTGGCGTGGGTTGGGTTTTAAATTTTATTTTATTCTATTTTAGTTTTCTTAATCAGTTTTAGGGTTTAGGGTTTTCTTAATCAGTTTTAGTTTTCTTGACCCAAAAAAAAAAATCAGTTTTTAAATAATTTAAATTGAATTTGTAAGGGCTAAGAGTAGAAAAGGATATTTGCTATTTTAGCAAGTTAATGGTTTTTATGATTTATAAATTTTAGAGCAACGGCGGGAAAGTGAGTTATCAAAATTTGTCAACATAATCAGATTATTTCAATCAGCTCTAAAGATTTTTTATTTTTTATAATTTAAAGATCAACAAGGCAGTTCCTTTTCCTGCAGCAAATGCACTTCCTTTTCCTCGATTCAAGGTTTCACAAGAGCCGTTTTATGGTGAGTGTGTCATTTATAGACTACAAATGTGGACCTTCACATTAGTCACACAATGCATCTGAAATAGTATCTTCATTTAAGTTTAATAAAATGATCTCGTGATCAATATGAAAATTCAAATGAGGAGTCCATATCATTATAGAATTCCGCAGTTCTACGGAGGGTGAATGTTTGGTTGGTTGGGCCTATGTTGGGTTTGTTTCTTAAAACCTGGGAGCTAAAAATTGGACAACAATGAAGGGCTGGAGGTTGGGCTAGAGCTAGGGCCAGGGCTGGGCAACTATATGTATGCCAATAAAATTATAAACTTTGAAAATGACAGTATTAAAATCACAGGGTCTTCAATAAAATAGTTTAGATGAGCTTAATAAAATCAACATCTTAATGATTCAGCATATCTTGTCTATAGGTATATTTGCTGGGTTATTTATTATGCCACATGTTTATGTATCCGATTGAACGTTTGTTTTCATCAAGGGTTGTTGTCATGTGGCAGGTAGGGCCTCATTGATTTTGTAAGTACATACTCAAACCTTAACAAACACACCAATCAGCTATTAGGGCCTCATTGATTTAGTCTAGTGGTACTTATTTTCCCAACGTTGAAAGAAGTTCTAAGTTTGAATTCTCTTTCTTTGTTAAATAAAATAAGAACCTAGTGGCGGAGCCAAGAATTTATATGTTGGGGGGCCAACATATAAACCAAACAAGACATTAAAAAATTTCAATTTTTAGACCTTAACAATGTTTGGAAAAATAAAATGCAGAAAATAATTGTTTATTCAATTAGGTATCAAAATAACACTTGTCGTTCTTTCATATCTTGAAAACCATCTATGATTAAGTCAATGCTAAACTTTTCTGCAACTTCCCTTTCGATGTACATAATCAAAGAGTCTGTGAGAAATTCGTCTTCCATCTTATTACGAAGCCTAGGATGTGTTTTTTATATAATAAAAAAAATCCATCAATTCTAGGTTGTTTCTTCATCTACAAACCAATTACAAATTTTATTCATGATATGATTCATAAATTATACCACCAAAAAAATTCATATTCTATGCATAGAACATATAAGATACAAAACATATAACTATAACAATGAAAACTTCAAATTTCACTCATATAAACATATACAAATATATTCTCATAAAAAGTAAATAAATAAAGGAAAAAAAACTATGACTATGTAAAGTTATCTAACTTGGAATTAAAAATTTTGAAGCAGGAGGTTGGAGAGCAAACAACCAAATTCAATTATTTTCTTTTGATTTATGCGGCTGCTTCAAACTAAGTTCATGTTGCTTTATATATGAACAAAAATTAAAATCCCAATCCTTTTTTATTTGGGTAAAAGTCTACTTCATATTTGATAAAGGAGATAATTTGAAATTTTATTTGATTGGTTGCTTTTATTTTTTATTAATATATTGATGGCCCCAAAATCACTTAGTCTTTCTATTTTGTAAAGAAATCACAGTCTTTTACTTGTAAAGAGAAACACATCTTTTCTTTATTGTGAAGGGGCCACAAGACCAAACATCAAATGGTGTCAAACTTTTGGGGGGGCCTAGGCCCCTTCAGGCCTTCAAATACCTCCACCACTGGAACCCACCCAACAAACTTTTTATGGCCCGTTTGGTACCCTACTTGGATCTAATTTTATAAACTTAAAAACAAATTTGAAGTCTAAAACTTAAAAAACCCGTTTAGTATGCCCATTTTTAAAAACTCAAACCTAAAACAAACTAAAAAAACACCCACATTATTGAAAACAAAAAAAAGGTGAGGTTTTATGGTTTTCTCTCTCTCTCTCTCTCTCTCTCTCTCTCTCTCTCTCTCATCGGTTGGTGGTTCTAGGTCGACGTTGTCATTCGCAACTCCATGAAGGCCGTCGTTTGCAACTCCGTGAAGGCCATCAAGGTCTCCTTCGTCCACTACCCAACCCAAAATTGATCAATCTTTTTTCATGTTTTGCGTTTCTAGGGTTTCTATTGAAAGCTCACAGTTTTCCCTTTTTCTTTTGTTAATTTTAATTTGGGAAATCTAGGATTTCTAATTTTAATTTCAATTTTTTTAGATCTTAAAAATAGTTTGGAGTTTAATACCAAACAAGTTTTTAGATCTTAAATCACTATTTGAAAACTCTTTTTTTTTTAATTAAAAAAATTATAATTTTTAAATTTATTTTTTTGAATAGGATACCAAATAGGGCCTTAGAGCATCCACAATGGGCTCCCTAAACCACCTCCTTAGACAAATTTTAGGGAGGAATTGTAAAAATGCAACTCCAATCATGCTCCCTATCCACCTCTTAAAATAGAGAGTCCTCTAGGAGCTCCTAAATCTGAGGAGAGAGAAAGGACTCCTAGTGGCTCCATATAATTTAATGCTGCCTTATTTAATGAGTATTTCAAACCTTTATTTAATGCAAACTATTTTTTAATAGAGATGGACCAATCAAAAAAGAGTTATAGCATTTATGACTCTCCAAATTAGGGAGTATGGTTGGAGTTGAAATTTTTTAAAGAGCTCCTAAAATAGCTTTCTTATATTTTTAGAGAGCATCATTGCGGATGCTCTTAGAGCATCCACAATGGGCTCTCTAAACCACCTCCTTAGACAAATTTTAGGGAGGAATTGTAAAAATACAACTCCAACCATGCTCCCTATCCACCTCCTAAAATAGGGAGACCTCTAGGAGCTCCTAAATATGAGGAGAGAGAAATGACTCCTAGTGGCTCCCTATAATTTAATGCTGCTTTATTTAATGAGAATTTCAACCATTTATTTAATGCTAACTATTCTTTATTTTATTTTTTAATATAGATGGACCAATCAAAAAAGAGTTTTAGCATTTATGACTCTCTAAATTAGAGAGCATGACTGAAGTTTAAATTTTATAGAGAGCTCCTAAAATAACTTTTATATGTTTTTAGCTAAAATTTAACTAAAAAATAGAGAGTATGATTGCGGATGCTCTTCCCGTTTGATTCATGGGAAAGGAATCTTGGGGATGAGAAATTAATTGCTTTCCCATGTTTGGTAAGTCAGTCATGGGAAATCGTTGTCTGGCACATGAAAAAGTAGGAGGGAAAGTGAAGTCTTCCTTCCTCTTTGGGTTTTACTTTCCCTTCCTATGGAAAAGTAAGGCTAGCATTAAATACACTTTTTTTTTTCTGATTAATCTGTCCTTACTAACAATTCATAATTACAGTTATTATCCAACAACTATTGGTATTCCTTTTTTTATTATTATTCATATTTATATAATAGGGGTACAATTGGACAACTAAACAAAATGTGTTTTCCATTCCTACTCAAAACAAACATGGGAAAGGAAATAAAGTGATATTTCCGGGTTACTTTCCCGGCATTATCAAACATGGGAAAGGAATCACCATTTCCCATCAAATCCGTTCCGTGAACCAAATGGGGCCTTAGTTTGCAAAGCAAGTCGGCTGTAATTCTGTCTTGATAGTCATATTTAACAGACACCATTATGCATTGCAGGTACAGCAGAGACTCCATTTATTCGCTACCATTTTCAGACACCAACACCCACAAATGCATACAATTTAAGAAGGCCTTGAAAGAAGAAGAAAAAAACCATGCACAAAGAGCTTGTATGCAAATCACAACACACAGATCTTTATGACCTTCAACAACTTTGCTGGGTTTGGTGGCCAATGACAAACCTTGAGCAATAAAAATATCTTGACAGAACTGAGGCTAAAAATGGAAATTCACTTATGTTCTGCTCTGCCCAAGAAACCCTGAGAAGGAAAATGAAAATTCCCAAGGACATTGTCCAGACAGTGAAGTTCATTTCAATCATGTGCTCAATGAATGACTTAATTTGGTATGCCCGGCAAATCATGGACAGCACAGAGTGGCTTTGTTGTGGGTGTAAATTAAATTAAATTACAATACAAACAAATAAACCACTTCGCTTTCAATCCCTTTCAGATTTTGTGCCCACAGCCCCACCAAACCCTACCCTTTTCTTTTTCTTTTTTGGGTTAACTATCGATTTACTCCCTGAACTTGTATGCTACTTTTAATTTGCACCCCCAACTTTTTTTTGTGTGGAAAATTAAGTATACAAACTAATTTTTACTGCCAATTCCCCCCTACCGTCTAAATCTCAACATTTCATTCAATTTGACGTTAAATATGAGAACAAATTGGTCATTTTATATGTTAAAATAATTAAATACTACAAAATAAAATAATATGAAATCTAAAATAATTAAATTAATAATTTTAATAAATAGTGGGCCCACCCACTTCACCTCTGCCTTCCCTTTATTGCAATTTGAAAAAATAGAGGGGAGGGGGAGCTTGAATGGGAGAGAGAGAAAGAGAGAGGAAGATAAGGAGAAAATTGAGGCGACGACGACAGAAGGTGAGGAAGTCATGTTTGGGGTGGGGATGGGTATGAAAAAAAAAAAAAAAAAAAAAAAAAAAAGAACACTCCCACCCCCCGCCGCATGGGGGGAAAGGGGGGGGGGCGGGGGAGGGGCGCAGTGAGGATGATATCGGTGGGGAAGAAAAGGGGGAGGGATGGGTCTAGGTTTGTGATTGGGGTTTGGTTGAATAAAACATAACAAATGGTTTGTCTTCAAAATTGTTATGAAAATCTAGGGATGGCAATGGGTCGAATCGGGGGTGGGTATGTCATTCTCATCCACATCCCCGTCTTCATCCCTGCAATATTCATATCGGGGATTCTCCATCCCCACCTTCGTTGGGGAATCGGTTCCCTAACCCGCTCCATTACGGAAGAAAAAACCAATGTAAAACTACTTTGTTGAAAGAAAATAAATAGGATTAGGGCAACATCTATATATATAAAGCAAAACGCAGAGAATAGTGAAACATTCAAAATACCAGAAAATGCTCTTGGTTAATGCAAACATTAAGAATTGAAATTATTAATTAAATAAGGAAAATATTGTAAATTCACACTTTTTCGTATTAAAAAAAAATTAAAATCAAAAGAAAAATCAGATAATGGATCCTATTTTTGTGGAACACAACTACCCATTATCTTTTTTAATTCTAAAATAAAATTTTAATTTTTTAAAAAAAGTCTCTCACAGGCGCGAAATCACGTGCAGAGAGGCTAGTAATGAATATATATAATATATATGTATAAGACAATATAAGAATGTTTATATATTGACTAATTTTTAACTAAATATATAAGTAGTGTGACTTAAGATTCGTATATATAATATAATAATATAAAATATAAAATTTAGTCGGCACAATCACTTTAATATCATATTTATATATACTAAGGTTTAGGTCATGGATTAAAATACCATCCCCGCCCCCTCCCAGAACACTATACCTAAAAAATTTCCCTTACCCGTCCCTTCCCCCTTTTTTGTTTTTTTTTATCCTTCATACCCTAACCATTAGGGTCGAATCCCCCCAAAGACCCTTATCTATGGGGAAAATTGCCACCAGAAAATCCAGTCATTTGCACTTTGTGATGTGTTTGGTGTATTCGTTGAAATGCTTCATTTTGGATCTAGGTAGTGGAATTTGACTCATTTTGGAAGAATCAAAGAGGTTCTCAGTGTTAGATTCACAAATTTTGGTTTGCACAATAAAGAAACAGAGGGATTATAAGCAATTGGGCTATTTCGAATTCATTTTTCATGCTTCTAGTTTGATAAAGTGAAAACCTTTTCATCTCAAATAAACTCAATTGTAAGCAAGTTTCCTCATTTCGACTGATTTTCGTATAACTGGGGGTTTTGGGGTGGGTTGGGATTGTTCTGGGGTTGGAGGGTGGCTTGCGGTGGTTGGTGGTCATGGGAAATGGGAGGAGAAGAAAATACAGTAGGGGGTTTTGGGTCTGTGCTTTGTGGGTCCCTAGGATTTTTTTTTGGTTATCTTTTTCTTCAAATTTTTCCAAAAAAATATGTAGAGATTTAAACAGTAAGGGGGGAATTGGCAATAAAAATTAGTTAGTGTACTTAATTTTCCAAAAAACAAAATGATGGTGCAAATTAAAAGTAGAATACAAGTTCAGGGAATAAATCGACAATTAACCCTTTTTTTTCTTGACATGAAGGCACTGCGGCCACTAAGTCAAGTTGCAGTTGAGAAGTCTTTGAGAGGCTATCAAAAGCACATAAATACATTGCACCAAACCGGGAAACGCATATTTAAGTTTTGTTTTGACCATCATGGGATTTTTGTGAGACTAATGTTTCACAAAATGATGGCTATTTTTTGGTTAGAAAACTAAAGCCACTCCTTCTTTTGCTTAATGGATAACAACATTTAGGCTTTTCCTTAAAGAGGTTTTTTGTGTATGAAAAACGTGTGTGCAAGATTATTGGTGTGGCAGCCAAAGCTTTTGACACAGAAGAAAAAAAAAACTAAAGGGTCTAGTTAGAATAACTAAATCCATACTAGCTAGCTAGCCAACAGGGGCTGTAGCTCAGTGAAAAAGGACCTTAATTTGCAGATCAGTGATCTCAAGTCGAATTCTCATGACACATTGGTAGTATGTAATGTGTGTAAGAAACCCCTATCTCCTTGTAGTTTAGAGTATCGCTTGTATTTTAAAAAAAACACCTAAACTAGCCATGTCAAAAAAATTTATAAGTTGCATGCGCTAATATACTTCAATACTAAAATCATAAGAGGTGATGATTTTGGCACTCCAACATCACTACTTAAGTAACCACATGCACCTCTCATGTGTGAAAGAGCATAGGACTGTGGGAAGGGATATTTGAAGTGCTAAAATCATCTCTCAAGGAGAAGTTGTATATTATTTATAGCAAAGAGAATTCAGATGTAAAGGGACATGCAAACTACCTTGGTTAACTAACCTAACCACGTCTGCTAGCAAATTACATCTTTAAGTCTCTCGACTATAGGGGTCATTCATTGTGGTACCTAACTATCAGCTGAGAAAAAAGAATTTGTTCAATTATTCAAAAGAAAATTTCTAATTTCTAATTAAAGAAGAGAAAAAAACCCTAGAGTGAGTTCATTTTTCTTCTTCTTCTTTTCTTTTTCTTGTTTGCTTCCTTCCCTTTTATAAAAGCACTAGACAACTTGCAGTAGAAGTTCAGTTGGAGCTTGAGAGCGGTATGGTGGCTGTGACTTTCATACAGTCCGCTATCTTTGCAAAATCTTGAGAAAAGGAACCCAACTTGTTTAAAAAAGCTCAAGACAAAACCACCCTCCTTGGTGCTTCATACTCCCATAAAATTCCAGGGGTATTTTGGACATTTCGAATTTCCAATGATTAAATTCTAGATTTTTTTTTTCCTTGATGCAGATCAATTCCTAGATGTTGGGGCCCAAGCTCCAAAAGTAAAATTAATATGCCAATTGGGAGCATCTCCAAGGGAAGAAGTAAAAGAATAGGCAAACCTTATTTGCCTTGTCACATCAGCATTTTTATAAGAAAGAGGCAAATGGGTAGGCAAAATATACACACTCTTTCCAACAAAGCAATATTGCCTACTTCAAAATGAAGAGGTATATTGCATCCCACTTGCTTTTTATAATAAAATACTATCTCCTCTCTCTCACCTACTTTTTATAAAATATAATAGTAAATATAAAAGATAAAAATAAATAATATAATAATAATTTGTAGACTTGCATTGCCTAGTCCCTTGAAGTGACCAACTTTTTTCATGAGGCAAATGGGTAGGCAACATGCCACCTAAGTTGTTATAGTACAATTTTGCCTATTTGATTTCCCTACGCTCTTGGAGATGCTCTGACCTAGTTTAAAAAAAACCCTTGACTTGCATACACTGGTCTCAAGTTCGAATCACAATTCCTTTGTAGCTTGTACTATGGTTTGTTTATGGCCAAAAAAAAAAAAAAAAAAAAACTATCGCTTGTATTAGAAAAAAATTAAATAAAAAAAGTATGAGTTTTTTTTTCTTTTTTTAAAAAGAAAAAGGTAGCTCACAAACACAAGAAAAACTTGCATGTCAGTTTTGCTACACGTGATAAGGATTCTACATGACAAACCGTGATTGAATAGGAATAGCGAAATAGTGTTATCTCCATGACATACCGGTTATTCTCCACAAACACACCTACCCTATATCCCTAGATTTTGCTAATTTCCAAAGTGACTTGTGTCAGAGATCAAAGATTATAGCTTTGTAGCTTTGTAGTGTGCCCAATAAGATCACTGAAGAGACAATTAGAAATGTCATTTATACAATTGTATATATTCAATCGTTACTATAATATAATATAAACATAGCTGTTGGTCTAGAATAATATAAAAAAATATCCATATTGCACAGTTGGTGAAAAATAGGCAACATTGGGGGCAGTGTAAAATGATTTTCTACTGTGCTCTCTCTCTCTCTCTCTCTCTCTGTACACAGTTCACAAAGCAGCCATTCCAAAATGTCATGGGCCATGGTTTTTGTTTAAGCATAAACTTCAAAAGAAGCAATTCTTTACTTCTGAATTTAGCTTGAGATACATACAAGGAGTGAAGTTGAACTTTCATTGCAGAAGGCATGAAAACCGGTGAAAGAGAAGTACATTTTCTTCACATCATCAAGGAGTTGAACACAAAGAAAATAACACCAATGTTAATTATCCCCAACCCTATCGTATGTGATGGTGACACCACTTTGTTACCGACATCGTGTCACAAGTTCATAACGCAAATTATAATATGTATATTAAAATATAAAATTTAGATATTTACAATTGTATATTGTAATTTGAACGAACTCAGTTCATCGTTCGCTAAAATTATAGCACGTCACCGTGTTACGGTTACATAGAAAAATTTCTTTAAAAAATAAAAAAGAAGTTGAACGAAGAGGATTGAGTTACCTTTCTATTTTCTACCCGTCACTATGAAAAGACTAACAAATAACATGAGATTGTTGGTTCCCAGCTGGATCTGGACGGTTGTGGATTGAGGGCTTCTCTCTGCTCACCTCACATGTCCCGTCACTTTTATATAATATGAGATTCCAAAGTTCTTTTATCACTTTTGTTTTTTTCTCATTTTTTATATTTCTTTTTCCAAATTTTAATTCATTTATTCATCTTTATGACGAACTATTTGGTTCCTTTTGTTCTATAAATTCGATTTCCAAACCCCTCAAAGCCCTCTTCTCTTTTGCTTTCTCTTCCATTGTTTCCTTTGATCTTGGCTGGTCTTTCTGCAGTCCAGAAACCCATTTGATCCATCTGGGTCTTTCATCATCTTAGCTTTTGTCCCATTTTGCTATTAAAGTTGGGATTTTGGGGTCAAAATCCACAAACCCATCTTGAAATCCAGCTGGTTTCTCCATTTTTTTCTCACTTTCTTGACCTCAAATCTCAGAAAGTTTCAAACTTTTATGCTGGGTTGGGTTTTCTGAGACTCTTTCAAATACCCAAATTCACAAACTTTCTCAGGGACTGGTTTTTGTTCCCAGAAGCTTATCTTAATGCATAACATCTGGTTCTTGATGTATGATATTCATGTCTCCAGTTCTGAGTGAAATTCTTATTTTCGAGTGTATGATAAATTCTACATTCAGGCGCAGGACCCATTTAGTTCAATCATTCTCAGTTGTTTTCCTTTACTGGCTTTATTACGTTTCATGATTTAAGCTCTCATCAAACGCTAATAGTAAGGCTACTATCTGCAATAATATTATTATTACTTCTATTATCTGCAATATTTAAGTTTATTTTGTTTCTGGGTCCTGCTGTTATCTCTCTCTCTCTGAGTTGCTCTCAATTACTGTGAAAATCTGCAAACTTTTCTGTGGTTTCAATGGCTTCTTCTAGTGGGACGTCTTCAGGTTCTTCCATGCTTCAAAACTCTGGTTCTGAAGAAGACGTGCAGGTTCTGATGGACCAGAGAAAAAGAAAGAGAATGATTTCCAATCGTGAATCTGCAAGGAGGTCTAGGATGAGAAAGCAGAAGCACTTGGATGATTTGATGGCTCAGATGGCTGAGCTGAAGAAGGAGAACAATCAGATCATCACCAGCGTGAACATCACAAGCCAGCATTACATGAACATTGAGGCAGAGAACTCTGTTCTCAGAGCCCAAGCGGATGAGCTTAGCAACAGACTGCAGTCTCTGAATGAGATTGCGAGTTTCTTGAATGCAAGCAATGGTGTTTTTGCTGCTGGAGATTCAAGCAGCTTCAATGAGCCCACTGATAGCTTCTTCAACCCATTGAATCTGTCATATTTGAACCAGCCCATCATGGCTTCTGCTGCAGAGATGTTTCATTACTGATCTCCATGGGATCATCTGGATTTTGGATTGATTAAGTTTTAGGGAGAGCCAGAGAGTTTTCTAGTTCTATTTCAACTTTGGTGTTTTAGTCTAAGTTGTGGAATCTGTTAATTAGATGGTGTCTAATGAATAATTTATGTGTACTGTAAAAGAAAGAGTTTTGGTTTTGGGTTCAAAATCTGTAAATGGGGCTATGATTTGTTCAAGTGGAGTTTAATAGCTATTTATGTAGTTGTTTCTCAAGTAATTTTATAATAATATTGACTAAGTTGTCTTCAAATTGTCTTTCTCTAGCATGTGTGGAAACTTTTAACAATGCCATCCCTTCTATTTGACTCAAAACTCATTCAAAATCATCACACAAATTAAATATTGTTGTGTACATGTTTGACAAATTGCAAATCATCAAGGAACTTCACCGTTGTATAAAAATTGGAAAATACTTGTGGAAGGAGGAACTCATAATTTATTGTCAAACAATCACAGTTTGACATGTGTGCATACATTTTCTTTGTGCGCTTTTGATGAATTATTTTTGTCAATGTGTCGACCTAATTAGCATGCGTTGCATGTTAGCTTTTCTACCTTCTAGTTTCTCTCTAAGGTTTGACAAATTTCTGCCTTCAAGTTTCTCTATAAGGTTTGACAAATTGGAATTTGGAACCAATTGTTCTATGATCAACTGTAGATGATAAGGTGAAATCCAGAAAATTGAAAATCATCAAGGAACCTCACCATTGTTTAAAAATTGGAAAATACTTGCCTCCTTCCGTGGAAGTAGGAACTCATAAATTTTCTTTTTGTGTTTTTGATGAATTGTTTTTGTAAATGTGTCAAACTGTGATTTGCAGGAAGTAGGAATATCTCCTTCGGAAAGAGAGAAGCAATGTCCTTCATAATTAGCATGTGCTATACGTTAGTGTTTCGGCCTTCTAGTTTCTCTCTAAGGGTTGACAAATTGGAATTTGGAACCAATTGTTGCATGATCAACTGTAGATGAGATGATAAGGTGAAATCCAGAAAATTAGGTTTCTCAGATTCTCAAAGATAAAATCAAGCATCAAAATCATATATACAACTTTTCCACCAGTGTAGGCTTGAGATGGTGATTGATCTTACTTGGTCACCAAACTACAGATCTACCTACCTCCCTCTCATTTGGTGTATCTGTACCTTCTGCAGAGCTAGTTATGTGGAGCTTTCATAGCCAACCTCTTTTTTCTGAGAAGATTTACCCATAATTTGCATTATTGCAAAGATATTTTGCTTTACCAGGGCTGGTGAGTTCAATGGGCTAGGAAATAACACTTCTGTCATGCCACTTGATTACCAATTTTGGACCACAAAAATACTGAAAGTAAAATGGCCAAAAATTACAAATTACCGCTGTGATTCAAGGTAAACTGTGGTTTCAAAATTGCTTCTACAAGTCAAAATGAGTCTTGGAATGATCAGAACGAGTGTCATAAGCCATATGAGAAGTCAGAGCAAGAGCTTTACCAAAGCGGCTGCTTTTCTCCTCAGTGGAATTGCACCTATAGGTCAACTCCTCAAATTATGAAGAAATGTCCAGGCTGTGAATGCCTATCTTCTCTTATGTTATGAGATTTTCTACCGTGCGAGTTCGCATTTCATGAGCACACATTTGTAACCGTGAAACAATCGGGTTCACAATTCATCCCTTAAGACGCACTTCCTCTTCTTGTTGTTACATTCAAAGGATCATACTTTTGACTTGCCGTAATTATAACTCGTTGCCACACACTTCTTCATTCGGATTAACCCTAAGGCCATGTTTGGTTCACGGAACGGATTTGAGGGGAAATCACTTCACATGTTATTTCCCAAGGGATGGGAAATGAAGATTCCTTTCCCATGTTTGGTAATCCTGGGAAAGTAACCAATAAATACCACTTTATTTCCTTTCACATATTTGGTTTGTGTATGAATGTAAAACAAACTTTGTTTAATTTTTCAATTATACCCATATGAAATCAAATAAAAAAAGAATGCATTTAATGCTATATTGTAATTCTAAATTATTAATGGGAACAATATGGTCATGAAAAATATGTATTTAATATTGGCTCATTTTCCCAAACTTTCCCATGAGGAGGAAAACAAAACCCAAGGGGGGAGGAGGGCTTCACTTTCCCCCTACTTTCACCCCTGCTTTCTCATGTGCGAGACAACGATTTCTCATGCCTGAACTTACCAAACATGGGAAAGCATTGATTTTCTATCCTCAAACCTCCTTTTTCATGAACCAAACGGGACATGAGGGCTTCAAATGTTAAATGTTTAAGGTTTAAGATTTGTAGTAGAACTTACTTATAATTTTCGTATGATTCTCAAAATATCTTAGACTTAATATTAAAAAAATAAAAAGGTAAAGGGTAATAAAGGAAACAAATTAAAAGTTAGTCAAAAATAAAGATTGAATTACGGTTAAAGTCAGCAAGTGGGATGATGAAATGCTAAAAACAAAAACAAATGAAGGCATTGGTATACCTTGGAAGTGCTGATGTTGTGAAGGAACAAGTCCCACGTGCAGGGAACAATTTGAGCTCTGCAAGTTCTCAAACACATGTACATCAAGGCATCAGAAATAATGAAGTTATGGTTAAAATAGTAATTAATTCTATGAGATCTACCTGCTAACCTGCACAATTATAAAAAAAAATTAATGATTAATCAGACAGTAAGCGTGTGCTTAGATGCTGCTTCCAATTAGCTTTTGACGTACATGTGTGTTAATTATCATATTCATTTAGCATTTTGGGGAGAAACCAAAGCCACTAATCACAGATTTGAGATCAAAGGGAACCACAATACCATTAATTTATTCTCATATATGATGCTGGTTTTTTTATTATTTAAAATTATTATTATTATTATTTAAAATAGAGAAGGCTTCAGATGCCTCTCCATCTTTTTGGTTATGCCTAAATATATATAATTGCTTTAATTAATTTAAGTCCACCTTTTTGCTGTATTTCCTTTTATTTTAAATGGCAAATGATAGGCCATTATTATCAAATAAATTTTAACTGAAAACTGCAAAACTTTAAATCTGTGAGCAGCAAAAATTGGAGAGATTATAGAATACTACGGTAGTACGGTCATGTGGTACATTTTGTATACGTGTTATAATATAAATAGACATTTATAAATACTATTCCCTAACAGGATGAAAATAAACCTTGACCGTTGTACCGTAATATTCTATAATTTCTCCAAAAATTGGTGAGTTCTGCTATAATGGTAATTTCCTTGAATTGGTAGATAAGTAAATCTGGATTTGTTTGCCAAGATAAGGTTTTCATAATGTTGATGTCTTATCAATCAGTAAGGCTTGTGTTTCGTTTTCATGTTTTTTTAAAAAAAAATAGGGAGAGAGAGAGACAATGAACAAGTGGACATAGGACATTGTAAGGACGGTCCTATGACTTCGGGGGATAAGTGAAATTGAGAGGGTGGTCCTATGACTTCGGGGTACATTAGACGAAGCCTTAAAAGGGATAAATTTTTATATGTAGCTGTGATATCACATGTACCCCGAAGTCACAAAACATGCCAAAGTGCGAGGATGGTCCTGTGAATTCGGGGGGCTTATAGCATGTGATTTTGTTTGCTAGTTTTGTTATAGGTTTGTAGCTTTTTGGGGTTTGAAGGTTTGTAGCTTAAAGTGTCAAAATATTTACCCATATACTCAAATGTCTTATATCTGATTTCATATGTACATCGATATCTTTTATGCAAAAAATAAATATCAACTAACTTCAAGTATAATGATACCTTTCTTTCCGAAGTTAAAAGACATTTTAAGTTCGAATGCTCTATATTGATAAAAGAAAGGAACATTTTGTTTGTAACACAATTCGATGAAAAAGGAAAATAAATTATCCAAAGCACTTTTTTGTGTGAAGAAGCAGCCTTAAGGGAACATGGCAATTTTTTTTTTTTTTTTTTGGGGGGGTTGGATATTTTGAGGTTCTCGTTTTCTTAAGATTCCAACAACTTTTTCACCTCCCACGCTTGAATATAACGAAGCAAACAAAAACAAAAAAATAATTATATGTTTTATCATGTTTAAAGTTCAATCACTCAATTTGTCATTTAATGCCACATTCTTCTAACAAATGATACAAAAACACATCACAAGGGGACAAAGAGTTGTCATGTTTTAGTCGCATGTGTCGCAGACCAGGGGTGGAGCTAGAATTTTAAAATTTGGGGAGTAGAAGTAGAAAATACAAGTATATTAAACACCTAAGTATTCAATAATTACATATTTAGAATTAAATATTTCTAATTGAGTAATGTCTAATTTGTTTTAGAGGAAATTTTAACTTAATTTATAAGTTGTTTATTACAAATTCTACATATTATATATAATATAATAAAATAGGGATAAAAATCTTGGGGGGCCAGGACCACTCCAGATCTAGGAGTGGCTCCGCCACTGTCGCAGACAATTTGTTGTTTTAATCATGGTTCCGTGAGCACTTCTGCAACTCCTCCTCCTCCTCCTCCTCCTCCATGTTTTTCAAACAAATATAATGGGAGATGGTCAATTATCACCAAAGGACAGCCTCATCAACACGTCTCTGAAAAATATATGTAAAATGACCAAAATACCCTAGCTCGAGCATGAAAGTTGGAGGAGAAAGTGACACTCATATGCCTTACAGGATGCACTAAATAATATATAAGTTAGCTCTGTTGTGTTAGAACTTATAACTGAGGTGTTATTGTCAAATCATATGCTTTGTACAATTAGAAAAGCTAAATGATTAGACTTGGAACACAGTGTGCTCAAATGAGAGACAAGTTTAACTAGTAACCCTGCCGACGCATTTGAATGAAATATCTTCAAATGAAAGAATGATGAGATGACCGATGTGCATATATATTTTTTTAAATTTAAAAGTGAAGTTATTTGTTAAGCTCATAAATTTTCTCTTTTTAAAATTGGATTAAGTCTTTTAGTAAACAACATATAGAGAATTAATATCATTCCTACCCCGATTTTAGATAGTTTAGTAAATAGTTTCAATGGGAATCCGAATTTTGACGACTCCTCAATTCAATTCCTCACCCCAATTACAAATTAGTAAACATGTCATTAGTCTAGAGTGAATGTATCTTTTGTTTTTGACTAAAATCAAAGAAAATTGTCTATTATGAAAAGAAGATTTTCCTGAGGTGTCAATCACAATCACTTTTATCTTTATTATTTTGTTTTATTACAATAAGGTGGAAGAATATATCTGACCTAAAAATTAGGTCGAGGAATATAAAAACTTGCAAGTAGGCGCAAAGGACCCATCGATGTAATTGACAAATAGACATATGCATGCAACTTCCTATCTTTTTTAAATAGAAGTCAGGAAATTAGATGGCTGGAGGTTTTAGAAAAGGGTAACGCTAGACTTACAACATTTTTATACCACATTGTGTATCATATCTCTAATAGAGATGGAGCCCCACCAATACAATGGGGTCCATCTCTATTAGAGAGGTGGTACACAATGGGGTATTAAAATGTGGTAAGCCTAGCATTCTTCTTTAGGAAAAGGGATTCCGAGCCTCTACATCTAGCATTCACGCATTTACACGCATTTAAAACTATTTTAACCATTTGATTAATCTAATGAAATTGTATTAGACTAAACAATCACCCATTACACCTTATCGTTTTCACTTATCCATCCAAAGTGTCCCCCCTCCTTTCTCTCATGCCTATTGGCCCTCCATTGTTAACTGGAGTATGTTTATTAAATCGAATTTTTGTATATAAAAAGAAGATTTAGAAGAATTAAGATAAACATGAAGGACCAAGAATCAACCCAAAGCCTGGATGAAGAAACTGTCCACAAAATTCAACGCATTTTCTAATTTCATTGGCAGTGAAGAAACAATTAGGGGTTCTTAGATTTAGGTCCAAAATGATTAGTTGTCATTGGGTCTAGTCCTCGTGTTTTTGGTTTTAGATATAGGTCCTTTCACATTTATTACTTTTTTGTTGTGTCGATTTTATCCTTTAAGGTAAATAAGGAAAACACATTGAAAATTTAAATTTAATGCATTATTTCCTTGAAATTGAATTCCAAATTTTGAATTTTGAATTTTTTTTCCTTGATAATATTACTAATATATAGATAAAATATAATTTAATCAATAAAAGTAAAGACTCACATATTATACCAATCGATCAGACAAGCACCCACATTAAATTATGTACATGACATACAGGTAAATAATGTTAATACATACAGGTATATATGTACCTGACTTACAGGAAAGTGTTTTTTTCTTGAGTTTTCTTAAGCAGTTTTTTCTGAAGGTTCATATTTATATACATACGTACATGTCTTCCATGGATTTTTATCTCAATTGAGTTTAAAGATCCATATCAAGATATTATATGAGTTCAATTAGCTGGGCTAGAGGGTATAACTACCTAGACTAGAGGTAATTTATGGATTTAATTACCTAGACCAGAGGTAATTTATGGGTTTAATTTCTTGCATACTGCATACGAGGTGTATGCATAGGTAGCTTACCTATTGTTAAGGTAAGAAGTTTTTATGAACTCTTATTACAAATTTTGATGTCGGTATACCTTAGGAAAATTTCAGAATTCAATAAATAGATTTGCAATTAAATTCAAATCAAATATGATAATTAATATCCTACAAATCAATAACTTGCCAGTTTTAGGAATTCATAATTTACCTTATTTATGTTTTAGGTGCAAAACTGGAACAAAAAAAAAAGAGTAAATATCAATAAATTGAAATAGGCATGTAATCTTATGTGGCGCAAAAGTCAAAGGACATGAATCAACAATAATTTCTGCGTGGATTGCACCCAAAGTCTCTCCTCATAATTGGACTTATGCCAAATTTTCTAAATTAATTAAGGAGTTAGCCCAGAAACCCAAGTTATTCAATTGTCCCAAAAATTCAATAAATATTCTAATTTAAGTGGGCAATGAAGAAAGAATTAAGGAATTACCCATTAAGTCAATTCAATTTTTCTCTTTTTTTCTTAGGAATATTTGGTAAGTTATGCCTTTTGGTCTGCCAATTCGTATTTGAGTTTTAGATTTGTGAAAGTTTTTCAACTTGAAGTCAAAGACGTGCCTCTCTATACTTCATTGAGGAGATTGTCAGATTTGTGGGGACAGATGGTATTAGACTAAAAGGATATGATGCAAAGGGGTGAGTTTCTTTTTCTAATACAATTATGGTGACATGGATTGATCAAATTCATTAGATTAATTAAATGGTTAAGATCTTTTTAAATGCGTGTAAATGCATAGATTAGATGCTAAATACAAAAGCTCGGGGGATCCCTAGAAAAGTAATTGAAAATTATAATTAAGAATTGCTCGAGAGAATTGTTTGTTGAAAATTAATTTATATTCTTAGGCAAAACAATATACATTCCTGACTTCACTTCCTTATATTTCGTTCTTGATGGGACCGGTGGAGAATGAATAATTCTAAACATAGGACGCAACTTTACCTCAAGTGGTTTGAGCATTAACTCCTCTACTTGAGGTTATGTGTTCAATTCATCCCTCTTTTTGGTTAATTCAAGGGGATTCAAGCAAGTTTACAGGTGAAGGTAGACCTGTAAATGAGTCGGAGATGGATTAGATATTGGGTGATCTGATTTAAAAAAGATTTCAACCCAATCCAATTTGATAATTCGACGGATAATTCACAACTAAATCCATATTCGATTTGCTCGATTTGCAAAGGACCCACTAATATAGTGGTTTGGAGTATTTATTCCCCTAGGCAAGGTCTTGGGTTCGAGTCCTAACATCAGTGTAGTACGTGTGAATTTAGTATACTATGTCCCTCTTAATAGGAAAGGTTCTAAAAAAACAAAAAACAAAAAATACATATATGATTTGTTGGATTATCAAATGTCAGATCTGATAACTCGATCCGAATTCTTTTATCTCATATATAAAAAAGTTGAAAAATATTCTTATTTATTTACAAAAATTTCACAATATTATTATATGTCCACATATATATAGTAAATAAAAAATAAATAAATATATTATATCAAATCGGACCGGCTCATTATCGGATCAAATTAGACCAAATTCAGATTTATTTTGTTAACTTAATGGGTTAACGGATTATCGAAATTATGCCACAATATCTATCTCCAATTAATTAAATCGAATTCAGATCAAAATTCAAAAGAAAATAAGGGGTGGGGGATACGTGAAAAGTCGGTGAATTTAGGTTTTATTTTTTATTATTTCAGTCCCAAAAAAAAAAACCGAAAGTGCAATGTACTTGTATAGACCCATCTTCTGGAAGGGGGAACAAAGATGATGCAAATTGCAATCACCTGCCAATCTCCCTTCTGCTTGGATTTGAATTGCACGTTGGGAAAGAACTGTACTTAAAGGCATCAGTCTTAAAGGCATCACTGAAGGGATGGTGAGAGCTAGCGGCCAGCCATGCTATTTCAAAGGCTCACATGGATTAGGGAAAAAGGGCAAAAAGGGCATCTCAATTCTTTGGTTTTGTTTAGTGGGAGATTAGTGTTTTGTTTAAAATGGAAGCTTAAATTAATTATGTTGATCGTGTTAGATAGGCTGTGATATAAGACTTTGATGCTTGTCAAAGATTTATTAATTCTATTGATATTATTCTTAACAACTGATTACTAATATAATATGCGTTCGTGATCCATCTCGCTCTTTATTATCCAATCTTTGGAACTCATTTTGCTTTCAAGTACCATATCTTTAGACTTTTTGCTTTCAAATATTTATATAGAAGAATATAAATATGATAGAAGATGTTGCAAGGAAGGAATAAAATGGCATGCGCATCTAATCACTTGGTGGTTGTGCACTTAAAGGAACCGATAATAACGTCCGGACGTTTGCATAGGAGAATTATATATATATTTTGGTAGTTTAGAAATGCTTCAATCAGAATATTTATTTATTTTATTTTATACAAAAAATGCTCAATCAGGAACTACAATCATGCAAGTAGGGAGATTCTGCACTAGATGATATCTATCTGGGTGTGTATAAGAGTCAGATAATTGGTTTTTAATGTACTTGATATTCTACAAGTCTCTGATGACGTCCCAAAACTTTATCCATTAGAAAATGAAAAAAGGAAGGGTGTAAAAGGTTCTAAACTAGTTTGACACGATTTGCCATTGCTGAAACCTAGAATTCACCAAGCAAGTTATGTGAAGTAGAAGCCAAGAGAAAACAAGGAAGAGTTGCTTATTTCTGTTAGTGTTCAGGATTGATGCAAATACCACATCCGGCAGTTAAAGCCATCGATGTAAAATTCAGAAACAGAGAATCTAAATAAATCAAACCAAAACCACAGTCAATGGTTCAAATTTGACATTTCTGGGATGACGAAAACTCAAACCCTAATGGGGTGGCTGACAGTAAGTAAACTAGAGCTGTATTTCAATGTCATATCTCAGTTCGAACCTTGGCTTGCCACAACAACTTTAGGGTTTTGTCCCAGAGTCTCAGTAGTCAGTACTAAAGTTCAGAGACCGGATTGCATCGAATCAACTATCTGGCGAATTTTAAACAACGCAGTTTGTTTCTGTAGGTCATAAATACAATTAGAAAAGTTCAACCGGGCTTTTTTTATGCTATTAGCAGAGCATTTCCTTTGGCTCTTCAAATGGCATATATGCCATGGGCTTACACTTATCTCTGACAAAGTGAATATACTTAACCTTTCCTTCATCATAAATATTCTGGTTTGGTAGTTTGATGTGTATGCTTTCTACAATTTTACATGGATAGCAGTAAAATGCACCCAATGGTGGATTAAATTGTATGAAGACATAAATGAAGAGCAGTGACAGCTAAATCTTACCTGAAATGTGGCCTTTGGTTAGTAGCAGGGAGACATTCCTTTCTAGGCATCTGCTATAGCTGTGGCCTTGTTTTAGTAGCAGAGACTTTCCTTTCTAGGCATCTGATATAGCCTGTATGCAATTTCGTTGAGAACACAGGTAAGTAAACCATGTACATCCCAAATTTCCAACCATATGCTTTCATTTTCTCCCCATCAGGTTTCTTGCCCTCTCAGTTCCATTGAGTTCTCCCATGATGATTGAGGAACAGGTGGTCATGAGGGTACTCGGTTGGTATACATGTCACTTAAAATTTGGAAATGCGAAGAATTAATTACCAATCAAAATGGTATTCCTACTGGAATATCACCAGTAATCCCTGCAAGAGCAATCCCCATTCTTGAAATGGTGGAATCGTATTCGATCCCTCATTATTATCTCTCGTTGGTATACCTTTGAAATTAGTTTCATAACAGCATGGCAGTTCTCACAAGATCGCAAGTTCTTCACAATCCGAATTTCAGACCTCGGACTTGTTCTAATTAGACCAAAGGCAAGAGCAAGCTTCTCACTGTGGTGACTCAATTGAAAAGCTTTCTCCTCAACATCAATTTCAAGCAAAACCTCTGAAAGCTTTGGATCATACCCTTCTTTCCTCAAATTATCTTCTATTTCTTCCAATTTTCTGTATATTGTTTCTGCTTCCGAGTGACCTGAATCTCCTACAGCAAATTCATGAATTTCTCCATCTAACTCAATCCTACTAAACCCTGGTGGTTTTACTAGTCCTTTTTGCTTCATTAATTCTCTAACCCTTGCCTTGTCATGCCATTTTCCCGCTGATGCATACACATTGCCAATAAGTACATAACTTCCGCTATCATTTGAACCCATCTTTAGCTGCCTAAGATGTATTATCAAACGCTCTGCTCTCTCAGTATCCTTGTGGACCTTGCAAGCCCATATCAAGTTTCTACACATAACCACATCAGGCTCAATGGGCATTTTTCTGATGAACTCTTCGGCCTCTTTCAAATGACCCGCTCGAGCAAGGAGGTCAACCATGCATCCATAGTGTTGAATTGTAGGCCTAACTCCATATTCATTTTGCATACTTCTCAAATATGCATAACCTTCTGCAACCTGACCTGCATTCCTACACGCCGATAAAACTGCAGTCATTGTCCTCTCATCAGGTTTAATACCAAAACCTTGCATCTTACTGAACAAGTCAATAGCATCTTGACAATGACCATGGCTAGCAAGGCCCGATATCATAGCCGTCCAGGCAAAAACATCTTTGTCCACAATGTCATAAAAAACCTGCCTTGCACTCTTTATGCACCCACATTTTGCGTACATATCAATAAGGGCACTACTAACATTAGCCTTCAAACCAATCCCTCTACCTTCAACAACCCCATGCACTCTACTCCCAACGCCTAACGCCCCTGTCTCTGCACAAGCTCTCAAAACCGACACCACCGTCGCATCATTCACCTCCACCCCATCATCAACCATTTGCTCAAACAACCTTATTGCCTCGATGGGCCTACCATCCTCAACGAGCCCATCAATCATTGAGGTCCATGACACCACATCTCTGTCAGGCATTCTGTCGAACACCGTATAAGCAAGAGCCGACTCGCCACTCAAACAGTACATATGTATCAATGAGTGCTGGATATACCGGTCCCACTCGAGACCCGACTTGACTATCAACCCATGAAGCTGTTTTCCTTCATGGGTCAGTCTCAAACGGGCACAGGACTTGAGGAGGAAAGGGTATGTGAACTTGTCGGGACGGGGCGTGTGGTGAGTCGGGTCTTCAAGCATGGGTAGAAAGAGAAGGAGGGCTTGAATCGGGTCGGAGCTTTGAGAGTAGGCTCGGATCATGGTGTTGTAGTAGTAAGAGTTTGGGGCAGGGAAGGAGTCTAAAATGAGACGGGCGTAGGAGAGGTCTCCAGAGGGAGACAGAGCAGAGAATGTGAAGAGCTTTGAGAGGTTTTGGTTTTGCTGGTTGCCTGCTTTGAGGATTTGGGCATGGAGCTGCATGGCTTGGGACATGGTGGTGATCTCCATTTGTTTGACAAATTGACAGAAATGAGAGATGGTGCTCTCTACTCCTGCATGGCAGCTCCCTATTAGGCAGTGTCTTATCTCATTATATATACACTATGGTTTTATGTAAGGATGTCTATTTTCCCCACGCATTACGGCCTACATTCTTCGCGAGGCTTTCGTCCCTAATGAGTCGGGTATGAAGGATAGAAATCCGAGTATAAGGATGAGTTCGGGGAAATTTTCGGGCATGATGTTACGGTCGGGTTGGCGAAGAGGAGTTTGGCAATTTGCGTAACGGGTCATATTTGTGTCCAAGTGTAGGAACAAATCGGTTCAGTTCAGCATAAAGTCTTAACCCGTTAACTGTGCTGAACTTTAGATAGGCCTAAATCTCCACTGTTAATTGATACCTTGGGCCTCAAACCGGTTGGGTCGTTATACTAAACTTTTCTGTTCGGTTCGAATCAGCAGGAAAAACGTTGCTTGAAATTTTTTGGCACACAGAAGGTTATTCAGCAAAAAGTTTAAAACCATACATTTAGAGGGTGCCAAAATAATGAATAACCTTCTGTGTTTTATTTTTCTTCTTCCTATAAGTGTAAGGGTCCGTTTAGTTCCCAGATTGAACTTCTTGGAAATGAACTTCCCATGTCTACTATTCTCTCGGGAATTACGGATCATGGAGCACCTTAAAGATCGGGTATAGTTTGTTAGACAGTTAGACGTTTTATTTTCCAATTTTCTTACACAGTGTATATCCCTCTCTCATCATTCTCTCTACCATTTACTGTGTTTCGTTACCTGAGCTGTGGCACACATAAGTTACAAGATTCAAAGTTTTCTTTAATTTGGTAAGATTAATTTTTCCTTTTGGCAGCATACTTCTTTTCTTCTTCTTCTTTTCTGAAAAAAAAAAGTCCCATTTAATTGATTCAGTGTGTTTGTTTGTGTGCTAAGGTTGTGAATCTTGTGATCTGATAGGCATGGTGAGGGAGACTGGGTATTATGATACATTGGGCGTCAATGTTGACGCCACTTATTTTGAGATAAGAAAGGCTTACTATCTCAAGGTAATCAAATTCAAACCTCCCAATTTTCCCAATTCTGACAAAAAGCTTTTAAAGTAGAACACAATGTTTAGGCAAATGTACTCTGATATATTTTTCTTAGATTTCCTTCTCACGTTTGAAAAAAAAAAAACTTGGAATTAATTTTTGTTGAATTTCAATACCAAGAAAAGGCATTTTGAAGGATATTATTGTAGTATCTATCTACTGTGCTTGATGTGTTCTTTCTAGGCAACACAAGTTCATCCGGATAAAAATCCTGGAGATCCCAAGGCTGCTGAAGAATTTCGGGTAAGCTATTATATTTTGATGCATAAGTGTAAAACAAGAACCCGAGATTTAGAGAATTAAATTTGATACCAACTTGAATGTGAGTCAAGTTTGGTAGCTTCTAGGGTTTAGCATAATCTTATGATGCTCATTTTTCCTGGCTATCGTCTGCATGAAGGCACTTGGTGAAGCTTTCCAGGTTCTAAGCGATCGTACCATGCGTGCACGGTTTGGGAAGCATGGAAAGCTATGCATTTCACAGTATGTTTGTCCAAAATTGGAAATAAAATTTACCACTTTGGGTCGGTTTGATAACCATTTTCAGGTTGCTTGAAAGACATATAGTTGCAAAGGCTGCGTCCAAAATATTTGCTTTCGATTGATTCTTTTTTATGTTGAGTTTTACACAGATGAACTTTTTGTAATGAACTAATGGGTGATGATAGAGAGACGACATTGTGTACCGCATCCCTAATAGAGTGGAGCTGACCTATACCATAGGTCCCACCTCTTTTAGAGAAGAGGTGCACAAGATGTTTATAAATGTAGTCTCCCTAACATTTTCTTGAATACAATAGATAAAACACGAAATCGGTTTTTGTTCTATTGAAATTACATTGTCGTTTTGGCAGGGACTACTGGATACACACTGATACTACATATTGTATTATGTTTGGGAGTGAACGTTTTGAAGATTATATTGGTCAATTTGCTATGAATACTTTCTATTCACTTCTTGAAATGGAAGAAGAGACCCTGGATCTTGAAGTTCGCAAGGAGAAGGCAATAGAGAAGATGGGAGTATGCCTTTTTTACTTTCAATTTGCTTGATAAATTCCTTTCCTCTAAAAAATTACATCCATTTTCCACCTACTTTTTTTTTTCTATGTAGGCATTCCGGAAGGAAAGGGAAGAAAAACTTATAAAGTTTATGAAAGATCGCATCCAACCATTTGTTGATGGTCGTAAGGATGAGTTTGTGAAATTGGTAGATTCAGAAGCACGAACCCTCTCAACCGTTGGTTAGTTTCTTACTCTCTTTTTTCCCTATACAATACAAGAAAAAAAACCCCATATATGACTATGTATTGTCAGATTGACCTTGTAAGTTGTATATTGTTAGTACCAATCTTACCTCGATTCCAGATAGTTTAGTAAACAACTTCAATTGGACTCTGGACTACTTCTCCATCTAGCTCATCATTAATCGAATTCCTCCTCTTCCAATTACGAATTAATAAACATTCCATAAAAAGAGTTCATTTGAAAAGATTATTTAACATCCCAATTCTTAGTGAAAAAAGAACAAGTAATATAAAAAGCCCCTTTTAACTTTCGATACTCAATTTCCTAAAAAATGAAAACTTAAAATCTCTTATATTGAAGTCACCAAACGGCCTGTGTTCTTCAGAAAATATAGCAATGCTTTCAAATCAGTATAAATTGCAACATATATTAATTGTGTATTTTTTTACTCAGCCTGTGGCGAGTATATGCTACATTCAATCGGCCATGTTTACTGGGCGAAGGCCAGACAAGAGCTTGGAAAGAAGCGTGCGTTTGGTGGTTTAGACGGATGGGTGGAGAATAAAGGTCCCAGGGCATACGAGATGCGGCCACAAATAGGATCAGCTAAAGGTCTGCTATATCAAAGAGTTCTACTATTTGGACTAAATTGAAACTAAGAATAAAATTATTTGAACTACGTCTACCGAGCACCTCTCTAATAGAGCAAAATCGCTAGTAAATGTGGTCTAAATAATAATAATAATACGAATGAAAAATGAGTTGTATATATCTTATTTATTTATTTTAAATGGATTGACAAACTCATGCTTTGTCTGAATTTGTAGAGGCTGAACGTGTAGTTCTACAACAAGACATGATGGAGCCTGAGGACTTTGAAGATCGCTTCCGGACGCGTATTATTCAAGATTTAGAAGCTCCAACATTTGGTATACGATGGGATGCTGCTATGCTTGATCTTGTGATAACTTTGTCAAATGTCTCCCATGCAGTGAGTCCTCAATATTTCCTTTCTTTAGCTTAATTAAATTCTAGGTTGCTCGCTTCCTAAACTTGTATCCAAACAGAGAGATTAAAAAAAAACTATGTTGGAAGTTTGAATAGAAAACTAGGGTTTGTAGTTTTTGGAAAAGATAGCTCCAAAATCTACTCTAGGCACTGAATATTCATCACTCAATCACTGGAATACATTGAGAGAGAAAACATACATAGTTTGCCGGAATTCAAAGTCCAAGTGCCCGGACTTTGAATAACGATAGTTGTATCCTAGAGACAGACTCCTAAAGAACACCGTACGTAAGGCGCGGGCATATATATATTTGAAGAGAAATGATTTGATACATAATGTTTTCCTTTTCAGATATTTAAAGAACCCACTGTGCCGGAGGATGTTCTAAAGTTACGCGCTGAAGCGTTGGAGATGTTCGGCATGATCTTCCAAGTAACCCATGCTTCTCTCTTTGCCTGTATTTTCGTCCGAAAAAAGGCTTATATACTTGTTATAGTATTCACTTGTGCGGCAAGAATTTTATCCACGACCTACACTTTGGAGCTATATTTACATAACGTATTGGTGTGCTTAAAATGACCAAATTTTACTTGCATTTTAATTTTCATCTAATCAAGCTCAAATTGCATTTCTTTTAGGGTGCAACCGCTCCTTTCCTGAGAGAAGGCAGTCTCCGTAATGAAGATGAAGTAGAATATCCAGATTCTGATATGGATATATAATTGATCACTGTAATTGCTTCATGTACGTACACAATGTTATGTGGGCAAATTTGAAGGTTTTAGGTTGGGACCTAGAAACACTTTGATTGGGTCGAGAGAATGTGATTGTAGTAAAATTATACCATTTTCTTATATAGTTGATCTGCTTAGGTTGGTTTCTATGTATATATCAGAAGCACTACACATGCGATCGATGCATGTGATGCAAGTGGCTAATGGTAATCAAATCAGAAAAAGAAAAAGAAATGTTCATGAGAAAGAAAACATGTGTGAGTAAATTGTGACTTTACACTGATACAAAAGGGAGATTTGCACTAAGACATTAATTATCCCAACATAGATTATACATACAATACACACTGCAAAGCATTACAATCTTGATCACGATTCATTAAGTCACATAGCTAGGTACGCACACATGATTTATTCATAGATTATATCTTACATATATTACATTAATATTGATGAGATCGACGCTATTGGTGGACCGCAAGATGGAGATCCCATTGCCTAAGGAGCAATCAAGAATGGAAATTCTCAAGATCCATGCTGCTGGGATAGCGAAACATGGTGAAATTGATTATGAAGCTGTTGGGAAAGCTAGGGAGATTTGCACTAAGACCTTAATTATCCAAACGTAGATTATACACACAACACACACTGCAAATTAAGCATTACAATCTTGATCACGATTACTAGGTACGCACACATTATTTATTCATAGATGATATATTACATATATTACATTAATATTGATGAGATCGACGCTATTGGTGGACCGCAAGATAGAGATCCCATTGCCTAATGAGCAATCAAGAACGGAAATTCTCAAGATCCATGCTGCTGGGATAGCGAAACATGGTGAAATTGATTATGAAGCTGTTGTGAAGCTAGGGAGATTTGCACTAAGACCTTAATTATCCAAACGTAGATTATACATATACAACACACACTGCAAAGATTTGCACTAAGACCTTAATTATCCAAACGTAGATTATACACACAACACACACTGTAAATTAAGCATTACAATCTTGATCACGATTACTAGGTACACACACATTATTTATTCATAGATTATATATTACATATATTACATTAATATCGATGAGATCAACGTTATTGGTGGACCGCAAGATAGAGATCCCATTGCCTAATGAGCAATCAAGAATGGAAATTCTCAAGATCCATGCTGCTGGGATAGCGAAACATGGTGAAATTGATTATGAAGCTGTTGTGAAGCTTGGGAGATTTGCACTAAGACCTTAATTATCCAAACGTAGATTATACATACAACACACATTGCAAATTAAGCATTACAATCTTGATCACGATTCATCAAGTCACATAGCTAGGTACGCACACATGATTTATTCATAGATTATATATTACGTATATTACATTAATATCGATGAGATTGACGCTATTGGTTGACGGTGTTTCAGTGAAGGGAACAGTGCAGACCGTGAAATTCAGCGAACACTCATGGAGTTGCTTAACCAGTTAGATGGATTTGATCAGCTGTTGAAATTCAGCGAACATTCATTGTGCATCTCTACTTCTGGCAACATGCCGCGCCAAACTAAGAATCTTGAGATGCTTTTGCTTCCTCAACTCATGCGGGACGGGTCCAAATACTCTAGTCCCAAGCAGCTGCCTACTCTTCTTGTCAGCAAGCACCACAGCATTGTCATCAAACTTGACCTCGCTCCCATCACAACGGCCTCGTTGCATGGCAGCACGAACAACCACGGCATACACCACGACTCCTTTCCCCGTTATTTTCTTCTTCTCTTCTTTCTGATTTTTCGGTCAATCTCGGCATTGAAATGATGTGCCTCCGTTACTGATGCAACGATTGTGTCTCCCAATCTTGCCCCCTTCTTGCTTGCATTCAAAGCTTGTATGCACCTCACCTTTTTCGCCCCTAAGTTGTCTGCGACTTGGAGAATAGTCCCCATCTGTATGAAGGTCCTTTGCTGCTGTAAGGCCCCGTTTGGTTCACGGAATGAATTTGATGGGAAATCATTTCCCATGTCATTTCCCAAGGGATGGGAAATGGTGATTCCTTTCCCATGTTTGTTTTGAGTAGGAATGGAAAACAAATTTTGTTTAGTTTCCCAATTGTACCCCTATTAAAATAATTAAAAAATACCAATAATTGTTGGATAAAAACTGTAATTATGAATTGTTAATAAGGACAAATTAGTCAAAAAAAAGTTAGTCTTACTTTCCCATGGGAAGGGAAAGTGAAACCCAAGTAGGAAGGAAGGATTCACTTTCCCTCCTACTTTCCCATGTGCTAGGCAACGCTTTCCCATGCCGGACTTACCAAACATGGGAAAGCAATTGGTTTCCCATCCCCAAGATTCCTTTCCCATGAACCAAACGCAGCCTAAAAGTGCACAAAAACAACGAATCAAGCTCCTGTCAATACTAAGTATAATAAACGAGTTGATATTTTATCTAATCGAGATTTCGCCAATGGAGTCTAGCTTAATGAAAAAAGGCCTTAACTTGTAGACTAGTGGTCTCGAGTTCGAAACCAAGGGCGGAACCAGGAATTTTTCAATGGGTGGGCTACCAAAATTTTTTGGCTAAACAAAAGTATACATTAAATCATATAAACCATGCAATTCACAGCTACATTGACTAATTTCCAATAAGATTTAACATATAACAAGTACATATTAGATGCAATTAAAAAAAATACATATTATCAAAATGAATATATGTTTAACAACATAATTGAAAGTGTAATTGAAGTTGTGCCCTGACATCCTTGAGAGAATTGAAATATTTTGTTATTGTCATATGAATCCATCTTGTTGCGAATCAACCTATCTATCAAATGATATCTTTGTGACATTTTTGTTTCATCTTATTCGTAAAAGAGTGAATTTCATTGAGACAAATCTTTCTCTTATGGAGACAAATCAATGAAAATATTAAAATTTAGGAATAATAATTTTACCAATGAGACTTTTATAACAAAGAATACAAAAAGGAGCATGTATTTTCTTGGGACTGCTGTTAGGCTAAGTTTCACATGGATATTTTTTATTTTGACATAGTTTATTATAATCGAGGATACTTTATTATGTGGGACGAATTAGGATACTAGGATATTTATTTCTTTATGTGGGACTTTAAACTTGCATACTTTTTTACATGAGAAACTGCCAAGAAGCCACAAGATGATAGCCTCAATCAATGGGCTATATATTTTTAATATTTTCTTTTCTGAAAAGCTACCTGGGCTACAGCCTAGTGTAGCCCACTAGGTAGTTCTGCTCGTGTTCGAAACCCCATGGCATTGCGGTACTCTGTGTGTGAGAGAAATCCCTTTCCCTGTAGTTTAGACTATCAATTGTACTAAAAAATAATATATATATATTCAAGAATTTAAACATCCAGTAAAACATTTTGTACGAAAACCAAGCAATTTTTTTTTTCTAGTAAGATTTAATCATCACTTCAACCCAACCGATCCTACTAAAGATTCAATGAATATATTTCCCAATCATAGTTATAATCTTCAAAGAAATATCAGTTGACACACTGACCTGAGACAATCATAGTCATATCATGTGAAGTCCTCAATAAGCCAGACAAGTTATTGCCAAGCCCCCCCATCAATGAAAGACCTATATAATGACGGAATTGTTTCACCACTAGCAAATAATTGTAGTGTAATAAGTTAGTTGACTATATTTTTCATTCAAAATTTAAAATACCATTTATCTTAGGGAGACTTTGGAAAAGGCCAAAGGAGAGAGAAAAATTTTAAAAGAAGCCAAAATGGACAAAATTGCCCTTATTTATTTTTGGATTTCCTAAGGAATCCTTTACATTTGTATGTCTTTGGTGTAAAAGTTGAGAGGTTTTTCTGTCATTTTTGAAAAAGCTATGGCTTTTTCCAAAAGTTAAAATTTTTTTTTGTGGCTAAAACCTAAATTTCCTTTTATTATTTATCTTATAGACCGGGCCGTATATGCGTACATAACTGTACATATACTTGTACATCAAAATTTAAAAAGTGTACACATGAACACCCAAATACAATCGCTAACAAGCATACCCCCCGAAGAAAAATCATAAATAATACGAAGTAGTATAAAATGCCCAATTATGTACTCCCGTTGAGGACTAACATGAAAAAAGAAGAAGCAATTTCTAACAAAATTTGATCTAGACATGTAGAAAACTTATATTAAAGACTAAATTGGGATGCATTGTAATTTAGATACTGAACAGAAGCGATTGGTAAAAACCTTTTTAATAACACGAAATTACAATTAATTGGTTGTTTTCCCCAAACATTTATACAATCAATTGGTATTCGGTAGAAAAATTTCTTGAAGAAAAAAGTGAAAATAACTCATTTAGAAAATGTGGAAACATAGATCTTATGCCTAATGTAAGGAGATAATTGCCGGAAATACCCTCAATCAACATGGGTGAAGAAACACTTCTATGTGTGATATTGAGCAGGGCGACTTTCTCACACACAGGAGTGTTATGAGAGTTCGAAACTAAAATCACTGGTATGCAAATCAATGTACTTTTCATTGAGCTAGACCCATTCACATAGTTTGAGGTTAAATAACGCATTTTTTGGCTCCACGATCCAACAAATTCAAGCAACTTCACCAACTAACTGCCCACTCTCCCTGTCTAACTCAGTTGTTTTTTTTCTTCTTCTTATTTTAGGTCACATAAGACATTTTATTTAGTTTGTGCAAATCAGTTCTCACAGAAAGCTTGTGCTTTGTTGATTTTTCAAAATTGAAGATGCTCCATTTTATAGAGAAATATTGCGTTTCTAAACCTGCCATGAGAGTGTTAGATGATTCAATTCAAGCAATATATGATGGTTTGCTTGCTAGAATTGAATCTTTGAGATGAATTATGTTTCGATTATTTGAATTGATAAGTTTGATGTTTGATTTTTTTCTGTTTCATATGTATATTGTTTAGAGTCAAAAATAGATTTGACTGTGTTGATACAAGTAGAATGCAACTCCCCACTACTAAATTAAAATAAAAACTTCATTAACTCAGGCTCTTTCTCTCTCTATATTTTCCATCGGCAAAAACATCGACGACTTGTACCTTTAGCGAACTTTTCCTATAGTTTGAAAATTCAATTGGAGTATTGCGGGATACTCTTAATAGGAGGTCAACTGTATGAGTATGAAATGAGCCGTTTCTATGAGAATTTTGTTAGGCTAAATTCTCTAAAGTACTCATGAATACCGAGAGTTGTACAGGGCCACAAAGACAACCTAGAACTAGATGTGTATGGTGAGGTATTGTGTGAGTGCTATAGTTCGGGTTTACACAAACGGTTGAACAGTTCAAGACATCATGTTTACTGAATAGCCAAGTAAATTCAATGGTATTTCACTAGGGAAGGTTCAAGGCCAAAAGCTACCTATCCTGATGCAATATCTTTCTTATCAAACTTTCTCAAGTGTTTGCATTTTTATTTTTGCATATTGTTGAGCCAATTTCCATTTCTGTGGGGGATTGTTGGAAAATTTATTAAATTTTCTGTTATTAAATGGAAATTAAATTCGGAAAGATGTGACTCAAGTTTGAAACAATGCATATCTTAAATCACATACTTGAGGAAATAACTCTTTATTATTTGTAAATAGAGAAGTCCACTACATTTTGATTAATTCCATTTGTCAGTAAAATAGAGTCTCATATTGCGAGGCAGTTCAAACATCAGTGTTTGTTGTTCCACTGGTTTGGAGTGCTATTATCACTAGAAAGAGGTCGTTGTATCCTGGGTGACGTTTGCCATTAAAATCTTGAAGCACCAATGAGGGGCAATTTTGTCAATTGAACTTCAGTAAAAACTCACCAAATGACTCCGCTTCTCCAAGAATGTCTTGTACTGTTTCAGTTCATGCAACTTCATGTTCTGGTCCCACCAAAACCTACTGCCTCCACTCCCCGCCTCTGCCGACGTCTCCTTTGTCTCCTCCGTCACCAATTCCATGCGTCCACCGCCAACTCGCAAGGAAAGGCTTTCTTTATTTGGAGCCAAAATAAATTTGGTTTTCCCCACCATCTCACTATATTCCTACTCAAGAAGAAAAGTACAAAAAAGAAATAACAAATATAAGGCAATACGGAAAAAAAAAATGTAGTTGTAGAAAGTATATCTAACTCTCTCATTTTTCTTGGATTTTCTTTGAAAGGGGAATTTAAATATATCAAACGAAGCATCAAGTCATGCTATTGCCATTTTATCCTGTTAGAAAATGCAGAGTTTTGTGAATAATACATAAATGATCATGCTATGCAATGAAATAAGTATTTCGTGACACTTGAGTGAAACGTAATTTGATTCCAAACAGAATTGTCCAATGGTGACTAGGTTATCTATGATGATGGATGTTAAATTATTTTCAGTATCGCTGCCATAGACACTTGCCAGATGTACTCACAAGGGGGAAAAATACTCAACGCAAACAACTTCACGTCCACCCAAAGTTGTGATACACTTGTGTCATTATTTGAACTATTCATTTCTTAAATCACCATTTAAAGATCATCTATGCACAAATCCAATGATGAAATTGCCCCGAAATACGATTACGTATCTAATTGGACTTCTTGATCTGGTCTTGGCCCTCTAATATGATTACAGATTTAATTGGATTTTCTTATCATATTTTGTTTCTTATGCGTTTAATGAAATATCATCTTTATAAAAAAAAAAAAATTAAAAAAGAGATCATTTGTGCACAAAACCAATTAAATAGAAGATCATTTAAAATATATGTATAAAATAAATGGACGATTTATCATAAGGATTTTAATTATTACGAAAATCATTGATTTATCCGATATGTATGAATTACTAAGTGCTCGTTTGGCATTGCTTATTTGGGGTGATAAGTGATTTTTTAAAAAATTTGAGAAGCCCAACCCGTTTGGTAAACTATGAGAAAATCACTTATTGTTAAAAATTGCTGTGAGAGAAAGTTATAAGGGAAAGCAGCTAATGAGGTGCTGTCATTTTCTGATTATGCAGGAATCAGTTTCGAAGAGGCGTTGGGTTTAATGATTATGCGGCAATCATTTTCTGATTTTGTTGAAATCAATATCAACAACACTTTTAACTAAAATTTTACCAAACGCCAAATTGTTTTCTCTTACAGTGATTTCTCTCACAGCAAATCTGACAGCGATTATTTTCACAGCACAGCAATGCCAAACTGGCCCTAAGACTACTGAGATTATCTTTATATTATGATTTAGAAAGTAGACCGTTCTGATTATGACAACAGCAATAAAAATTCATTAATCACAATTGAGGTCCACCCTTATGCTTATCTTTTTTTTTTCCATCTCTTTAATTAGTACCTAAAAGGCATACTCAAGCAACAAGATACCTTTTAAACAAGGGAGCTTCACTAATATACCCAAAACATGAGTTGAAATTATAAAAAAACCCCACTTGAAATTCACTTTAGAAACACACCCAAAATCCATTTACTTCATAAAAAATGAGTGTTAATGTTCCTATAAATTACAAGACTACCATTGATAAACTTAAAACAAGCCCAACACAAAAAACTCAAAAAAAACCCAAAAAAGCCCAGCAAGCCCGAAGTACATTGTTAATACCATATCATAGAAGTACATTGTTAAGACCATGTCATAGAAGCACATTGTTAATACCATGTCATATAAGTACATTCTTAATACCATTTCATACAAAAAATTCAAAAAAAAAAAATCCAAAAAAGCCCAACAAGACATTCGATATCCTTTGCAGAAACCACCTCCAATTGTTCATGGTTTCACCAGAAACAATCGCAAAGGCAAAAGAAAATACCTCTACAAGAAAAAAAAAAGTACACCGTTAATACCATAGAACTATCTTCCTATTAAAAATCACATTATGCATATCATAAACTTCAAGTGCACAGCTATATATAGAGAGCAAAGTATAGAGCATGCTTTGTTACTGAAAATCTGTTAATACTATGTCATAAAAGTACACTGTTAATACTATGTTATAGAAATCAACTTAATTGCAGGGTATGAACAGTATAACAACTGTTCATACCTCTTACTGGAAGTTAACAACTACATCATTTAATTTGCATAATAGGTACGACAAAAGTGTAGAACTCCATACCACTCAAAATCAATACTCAACAATGATAAAACTACAGAGAATGACCCCATCTCAACAATAGTTGCAAGTCCTGACATTCAGAATGATGAAGCAACCTTGGAAGCTAAAGAGTGTGTTGAGGACAAGCTACAAAAGACATCTATGACAGATGATCATGAAGAAAAAGCTGGACTTGAAGTAAGGAAGAAAGCGAATGAGGCCCCTAGTAAACCAGACACTCCATTTATCACACAAACAGATGAGACACACTTGCTAGAAGTAGGAAATCCTGATATATTCGAAGTATATCCTGAAATTGGGTCAGAAGACATCATCAAGGAGAGTCCAAAAGAACCTGAGTACCAAAACGAATTCCTTAAGGAAACTCCAAAAAAAGCCAGTGACATTGCAAGTGAAACAGTTAACGATGATGAAAATTCAAAACGACCATTCGGCAGTCCATGCATGAAGATAGTAACAAGAGAATCACAATAGTGTGGTTTGTTTGACATACTTTCCCTGCCAATATCAAAGAGTTACATATAGTAACAAGGGAATTGCCTCAAAAGCATCAAAATGAAAATAATAAGTAATGTTGATCAGCATTCCTAAATTGTCAATCCTTCCATCTATTTCCAAGTCGACATATAAATTGTCCAAATTTCTTCGGCTAAATCAAGCAAGTCCTTAATGAACTCAGAGAGATAAAAGCATTCCTAAAATTGCTTAGCACATATATTCATGTATTAATATATATATATATATATATATATGGACTAAAGGTAGACTTGGTTATGTCCAACCCAAAATTGCTCAGTATATATTTTCATACATACATACTGATTGGTGAATTGTTGAAGGTAGACTTGACTTAAATTACCACATTCTCTTAAAAATTCAGAGGCAAAATCAACAATTTGCAACCAAAAATTTACTAGCATAACCAGATGATAATGCAAAGCAGGAGAAGCAACATGCAACCAAATAAACAAATTCGTTTAGCTCACGAAAATGGAAATTTGAAAATAAAATTATAAAATTCAAACCACATGCATGCAATAATTCCACTGAGAAGCTACAATTCACAAAACCCAACCAAAATCAAAATACCAAAAACTAATAAGAACAAAAACATCAGGATAGGGTAGTAACGCAACAGTACCTGAGCCGATAAAAGAATCGAAATTCTGGTTCGAGATCAAACCGCCGATAGCCATTTTGCTCTGTACCTTTTGATGAAGCTAAAGCTCAAACAATCAACTGTTTTAGCTCAACTAGCTCTCACACCATTTCAGAATTCAGAGCTCAGCAACCAAAGAACTGAATGCAAGGCAGGGAGTGAAACGACAACATTTTCACGCTCTCAAAAGCTAAAATTTATTCCAAATAACTATACTATTAGCAAGAGGTGTCGGAAAACTCGAAACCCTCGAAGGTTCTTGGAGCTCGAGACGGCGAAAGGAGGTTGGGCTCTCCGGGGATGGGCTCAAGCGTGGTTCGCCAGCCTCCTCTAGTCATTTTCCGACCAGTCACGCGTCTAGCCGTGGCTGGAGTACCAAGATCGCTGGCCAAAACTAGTCGACCTGGTTTCTGTGAAGGGAGAGAGCCGAAAGAGAGTGTGCCCACAATTTTTCAAAAAAACTATTTTAATACTAAAAGGATAATAAATGTATTTCATTTAACTAATTAAACTAAAAAATTGTAACATATGTCAGTTTTGGGTTTTTTTTGGGTGTGTATATATACATTGAGTAGTGTAGGGTTTCTTTATAGAACTATGGTTAGGAATGGGTATTTTACTAATTTTCTAAAATTAAAATGGATAGACAAGAAAATATTTTATAAATTCAAATTATAATTAACTAAAAGGTCAAATATAGTAATTATTGGCCTAAAATTAATTTCTTACCCGTTTATGAATTGCAATCAGAATCAATAGTTGTATTAATTAGCTAATTATTATGATATAAATCAGTCTTTCCCGATTTAAATCATAAGGGCATAATTGGAACATGAAAATAAATTTAAAAAGAAAAAATATATATGATTACATCATAAATTTAGAAAAGGAATGTAATCCTATATGACATTAAAGTCAAAGGACTTGGATTACTAATAATAAGCGTGTGGATTGTACCCAAATTCTATCATAAGAATTGAACTTATACTGAATTATTTTTTTTATAAAAAATCACCCATTTTCTTGGTATCTCAGTGATCAGTCAAGCTTGGATTAGACCAGCTATGATTATAACTCCACTAACTGACAGACATTTGATATGATTGAATGACCACAGCAGTGGGTAGTCTTTGTTTGTCTTAAAAAATTTGTACGAATGTATTTATAAGGGAGGAGCAAATCTACTTTGTATGACTTCGAATCTCAAGGTTATGACTTTGAATCACTAGCATTCCAGGCTAGCGAATCTACTGTTTGAGTCTATTCAGTTTGAGGTTAATCCTTTTTACAATTTCTTTAGTTTTCTAATTTTAGTATTGAGACTCTGATATTGTTAGACAGGATTGAAATAAACAAAGTTGTTGAAGCCTCAATTGAATTGTTCAAGGGAGATTGATGAATGCTTTTAGGTGATTACTTACTGATGTTGATTTGGATGGAATTATTGATATTGATATGATGTTTGAAATGAAATTATTTATGAATTATGAATTATGATATTGTAGCTTATAACGTCATGAATTATGAATGAAAGTATTGTCACTATTATTCTTATCTTAAAAAAATTTGGGAACTTTTATACCATGACCCATTGGACCAAGATTTCTAAATCTGTCACTGCCTTCAGCACCCTTGTACGCATAAAAAAGGATTGAAAAAGAAGAATACCGAGACTACTGCACTCACCTCATGCTCCAGATCCCGTCAAGGCTTAATTCAAGAGAGCCAAACTAGGTATAAGGTAAATTTAGCCTACTTCATTTTCAAATCCTAGTTTCGTTCTTGCTTTGAAATCTCCATTCCCCTATAATTTAGATTATTACTTGTACTAAAAAAATTGCATATATATCCACGGTCTCATCACCCACGCTGCTTATATCAAACCCGAGGACCAAACAGACATGGGGTCACCAAACAAACAATTTTATTAAGTTTTTATCTTTTGCATCGAAGATAAATACATCTCTCCCACCAGAAACACACGTACATGTTATAAAATAAACAGCAAGTACCTCTGAATATTTGGGGTGAGTAGTCTTTGTCTTTCTTCAAGTACAATAATTTGTATGAATGTATTTATTGGGGAAGGAGCAAATTTACTTTGTCTGACTTCGAATCTCAAGGTTCTGATTCTGAATCACTAGCATTCCAGCCTAGTGAATCTACTGTTTGAAAGCATTTTTGCTCACCACTTTAACCCAAGGTGTACTCTCATCACCCTTCTCAACATTTGACATGTGTCTATTGACATAACCATTGTTGCATAAATACAAAGTAAAGAGTTAACATGTTAGCATACACAGACTATAATATAATATATTAGCTTCTGATTGTAAACCAAAATGAAACTAGAAGATGAGAGATTGAGAGAGATATTTTCAAAAGAAAGAATGAACTTGGAGAAGAAGCAATTTAGCTGATTACATTTCACTCACGCACACACTGTGCACATATAACCTCTAGGAATAGAATATTCCTCATTACATTACTCAAATCTAACCCTTCATTTCACTACTGTTGGCTTTGCAAATCTCACGGCCTGGTGCTTCGGGCTGAGGGGATATGCGTCGACACGTGACGTCCTTCTTTTGGATGCGGTGCGGTTGTGCGCGGGCATGCCAGCATGGTCTACCGTGCGTCGAGAGAGTGATGCGCTTGGATAAAATGGTTAAGTGGTGCGCCTGTCTGGATTCGACTTCTAATCAAACGATTGTGGCCAAGAGAAGAACTGATCTCGGCCGTCAGGTTCACGGCCTGAGCTACAAGGCCGTTTAGTGGTGTTGTTGATGGTGGGTTTTAGGTGGTGCTCCGGCGCGTTGCTCAGAGAGCGACGGTCGTATGATATATGGGGTGGATGAGAAAGTAACAGAGATGGTGCTCCGGCGCCTTGAAGATCAAGGGTCGTATGATATATTGATGAATGGATTTTCCTTACAATCTATCACTACTCCTAAGAAAGAAGTAAAGGTATTGAAAGTCCATTACAAGAAATGAAAGACATGAAAACATAATTTGCTCCGTGGGAGGCTTTTGGTTTGGTGTTTGAACCCTTTGAATGTTGTTCGAGCTTGGTATTTATAGGAAGAGCTCTGGAGGAGTAATCGAGGCTGAAAATTTGCATGGTGGAGCCTGATCAGAGCAAGTGGGTAGTCAAATCGGCATTTGGGATCGTGAAGCATGGTGGTGTGACCCCATAAATCTCGGTAAATCTCGGTAAATCTCGGCTGCCGCCCTGATCGTGGGTTCTGCACCCCAAGCCGTGGAGACGCATTTAATGCTCTGATAGCTGGTGACCTAATCTCTCAAGCTGTAAGAATTTTTGTAAGAATGTTTGCGTCTAACCACCCTGATTTCCTTCACCAAACTCTGACTTCAGTCACTTCCCTTCTTTCCTCGTGCATTAAATACTTTTTTGCGGCTAGTGGGCTTACTGCAAACAGTCAGAAGCGTTACTTCATTAAATGAAGTGTGGGACCTTGTTGTCACGTGGTAATTTAACTCTAATATCTTCGGCCGTGTCTCTTACGCCCTTCGGCCTCGGCCTATAATACCGCGGTCTTGAGGCCGAGAGGATTCCGCCTTCGCAGCTCTTCTTTTGCGTTTTAGGAAGGCAGATGTCTAAAGAACCGCCACGTTTCAGTTTATGGGCAGGTGCTAGGGCCGAGAGGAAGTCCTTTCGGTCAGTTTATGATCGAGATTTATTAGGTACAAACAACTACCCTATAAGAAAGCGACACATGGCATAAACTCCAAGATTACATCTCAACTGTCCAATTGGACTGTAATCCTATGGCTCACAATTAAGACTGAAAATTCAAAAACTAAAACAAACTATGGCATAAACTCCAAGATTACATCTTAGTGTCAACAACCAGACTTCCTTTTCCAATAACATCAACCAATTGTCCTATCCCCATTGCTACTTTTGCAGTTATATTTCTATCAACATTAACTAGCATATCTTCTCTGCCAGTCATATGATTGCTACACCCATTATCCAAATATCATACATCATCACATCCTTTTACACTAGCATTAACTTTGTTAGTAGCATAAAACATAGTTGGTGTGGATTCTACTTGAGTATCATAGTTGAGTTGTTGCGTTGGTTTCTTGCTATAGCAATCCTTTGCAATATGACCAAACTTGTCACAGTTGTAACACTTTGGTTTTCCTTTAAATCGACACTCACCAAAATGCAGTTTCCCACAATGCTTGCAAGGATTTTTAGCACAATTAGTGGGTTTGTTATCCCACTTTTTGCCTTTTTCCTTCCAATTCTTATGATCCTTAGCACTGTGATTTCCAGTGGATTTATCTGATTTGGGATTCACACTGAGACTAGCAAATGCTTTCTCAGTTTTGCCTTCAGAATGCCTATCTAGCCTTAACTCAAAACTCTTCAAGGAGGCTACCACTTCATGTACCTTAATCACATCCAAATCCTTTGAATGCTCAATAACATAACAAATAGAGTCATAAGTTGATGGAAAATTGATTAACAATTTTTGAACAATCCTTGGTCTAGATAAATCCTCTCTATAGCTCCTCATTTGATTTATCAGATCAAACAGTTTGGTAAGAAAACAGAAAGTGATTCATCATCTCTCATTATTGTATATGCAAACTCCCTATGCAGACCTTGTAATTTAACACTTCTAACCTGTTTATCACCAATGGAATTCTTTCATCAAGATATCCCAAGCTCCCTTAGATGTTTCCTCGTGTGAGATTCGAGGAAAGATCTTATCGGAAACTGCTCCTTGAATCAGACCCAGAGCTTTAGCATCCTTCATGCGTACCTCTGTGAGAGTCATCTTCCCAACACCACTTGATTTTTCTTTTTCCTTCTTCTTTGCTTCAGATTCATCAGCTCCCTTTGAATTTGGACACTCTATTCCCTTCTCAATGAACTCCCATAACCCATGAGATTTGAAAATAGTTTTCATTCTTATGCTCTAGAATTCATAGTTCTCGCCATTGAAGATTGACGCTCTCAGCTCACCACCTCCAGACCCTACCATGTTAGACACAAATCTCGCAACCAATTCTTTCAAATCTCAACTCATTTCCTTCACAGATTCAACGCCCAGAGTTAAACAACCGAACTTGGCTCTGAGGCCATGTTAGCATACACAGACTATAATATGATATATTAGCTTCTGATTGTAAACCAAAATGAAACTAGAAGATGAGAGATTGAGAGAGATATTTTCAGAAGAAAGAATGAACTTGGAGAAAAAGCAACTGAGCTGATTACATTTCACTCATGCACACATTGTGCACATATAACCGTTAGGAATAGAATATTCCTCATTAAATCACTCAAATCTAACCCTTCATTTCACTACCCTATAAGATAGCGACACATGGCATAAACTCCAAGATTACATCTCACCTGTCCAGTTGGACTGTAATCCTATGGCTCATAATTAAGACTGAAAATTCAAAAACTAAAACAAGCTAATGTCAGCTAAAATCACTTATACTTCAACATAACTATGGTTATGCCAAGGGACACATGTCAAGTATTGAGAAGGGTGGTGAGGGTACACCTTGGGTTAAAGTGGTGAGTAAAAATATACCCTCTACTGTTTGAGTCCATTCAGTTTGAGGTTAATCCTTTTCACAATTTCTTTAGTTTTCTAGTTTTAATATTGAGACTCTGATATTGTTAGAAAAGATTGAAATAAACAACTTGGTTGGTGTTTTTGTATTTTATTTTGGCTTATTTATGGATATGCCCCCTATGCTTTCAAAGTAGTCTCAAATTACCACCCGTTCTTTGAAATGTCTCAATATACCACCTACACTTTCATTAAGTGTCTCACGTAAGCGATTCCATCATATTTGAGAGAAATTCTGTTAGCTGATGCGGGCCCCACTTCTTTTCAATCTCTTAATAAGGGAGAGGAAGGTTTAGTCAGGTTGAGAAAATGGGGAATTTGGGAGAAGAATATTAGGGTTTAGGAATCTCTTTTATCCCACAGAGAAGAAACAACTAAACCTCGAAATCTGAATTCTCCATTCTCCATTTTCTCCCAAATTATGCAACCCCCTTTCCCCTTTTCTCCCAAATCTGAAATCCTCAAAATTAAATTTCTCTTTTTCTCCCAAATTTGAACCTCCACCTCAGAGATTCCTAAACCCTAACCTTCTTCTCCTAAATTCCCCATTTTCTCAACTTGACTAACTATTCATCTCCCTTGTTAAGAGATTGAAAAGAAGTGGAGGCCACATCAGCTAATAGAACTTCTATCAAATCTGACGAAATCGCTTATGTGAGATACTTAATGAAAGTGTAGGTGGTATATTGAGACATTTCAAAGAACATGTGGTAATTTGAGACTACTTTGAAAACACAGGAGGTATATCCATAAATAAGCATTTTATTTTTAATGAGTTATGAAGTATATGTGTTAGAGCCAATTTGAAAGTAATGAGTAATGGCTTGTTCCAGAGAATAAATAAACCAAGCAATGATCAAACAAATTCTAAGGTTTGGAGAGAAACCACAACTTGGTTGAAAAAGTACCAATCCGATTAGACTTAGGTTTAATTTTAGATTCGGATTCAAGCAATCTTTAATGAAAATTCACTTAAATTCCTAAGCCAACAAATCAATTTAAAATCAGATTTACAACTTGAACCTCAATATATCCAACTGCAAATTAAGCATACAACATAGATAATACATACAACACATTACACACACACTGCAAATTAAGCATTACAATCTTGGTCACGATTCATCAAGTCACATAGATACAATTGATCACTGTAAGATCCGCTTGGCAGTCAAAGCAAATTATAACTTCCAGCAAATATTGATCCGTGTTGTTTGTCGCCATGCAACTGAGAAGAGGTGTGCTCCCGTTTATAGATTGTCTAATGGCTGATCCAAGGATATTATAGTTATATTGCTTGCATAGCCTAACCCCAAGAGCAGCAGAAACGTTGTATTTCTGTTAGGGGTGTTCACGGGTCGGGTTGGGTTGGTTATGGGCCCAAACTGTACGCCGAACCAGGTCATGTCAGTAGGCCCTAATGGTGAACCGCACACCTGTTTGTTGGGCCCAATTTCGACTTAATTCAAAACCCGAATTTGTCGGGTTGGGTTGGTTCGGTTCAGATGTCTGCCGAGGCCCAATAAAGGCAACAATTGAAGGGGCTTTTTTAAAGTTTTCTAAGCCCATTTTATTTGGTTAGATTTCTAGGCCTATTCAAGTTTTAGGGTTCCTGTATGTTTATCCAGTTTATGTAGTTTTGCATATTTGACAATTTATCATCATTCAAATACAAAAAAACCTAAGAAAATCATCATCCACCACACATGCCCAAATCCACAGAAATCATTATTGCAAACCATAGCAGATTGTGAGAGTAATCTCAATCACAATCTGCATATTTGCAAAGTTAAAAGAAAATCATTATTACAGACCATTACATACAGAAATCAAATTCCATGAGTTCCATACTCCTCAAATTAAATTAGCACATCTACACAAGGAAAATATATAAATAAATATATAACTTGATATAGAAAATAACAAACAAGAATGTTATTAGGGGTGTTCATTGGATACCAAATAACATAAATGAGATATGAACAATGTCCACAATTCAAAAAAAAATATTTAGTAGAAACTGAAGCAATATGTGATTATTCAAGGCTATCTTCAACATCTCCCCACATCCTTTAACCACAAGCTGCAAGCATATTGATACATCCATGTTGTAATTTAATCATTAAAAGTGTCCATGTAAACATGCTTATGTCCAGCAAGAAATTTAACACGTATATATGCATTATAAAATGTCTACTTGTACTTCTGAACATGGTAATTCCATAAGGATTGAACAGAGTTGAATCATGCCCAGCACATTATTATGGAGTATAATATTCTCCTTACAAATAAAGCAGCAACTATAAACAAACCGAACCAAACCAAAAACAAAGCCATAATAATACAAAAAATTACCAGAAAAGAAACACAACCAGTACTTTCCTTAGCCTTCAAAATCAATTCTGTCCAAAAAAAAAAAATCACAACAGTCAGAAAAAATCACAACAGACAGAAAATCGAGCGACTGAGAGAGCCAATCCTTTGAATCAAAATACATAAAATTAGGGTTTAGAGATATTACCTCAAAGAGACAGAAAAATCTAGAGAGGGAGCGATTGAGAGAGAGCGGGAGTGACTGAGAGAGCGAGATCGAGCGACTGAGAGAGCCAATCCTTTGAATCAAAATACAGAAAATTAGGGTTTAGAGATATTACCTCAAAGAGACAGAAAAATCGAGAGAGAGAGCGATTGAGAGAGAGCAGGAGTGACTGAGAGAGCGAGAGCGAGATCGAGTGACTGAGAGAGCGAGATCGAACGACTGAGAGAGAGAGAGAGAGAGAGAGAGAGAGAGAGAGAGAGAGAGAGAGAGAGAGAGAGGCTACGAGAGAGAAAGAGAGAGATCGTGAGCGACTGAGAGAGATAAAGAAGTCTGGAAAAAGCTGGCGGCGGATTTGGGGGGAGGAGGTTGAGAGTGAGAGAGTCTGAGAGGAGAAGAGGCGAAATGGAGGAAAAAAATCGAAGCAATGTCTTTTAGGGTTTCGCTCGATCCGGTGTAACATAGAGTAGGAAATGGTTTTCGCTCGACGAATCATCACTTGACACGTGTATTACTTATTTTTTTTAATAATATAATTAAAATACTCGGTCCGGTCCGATTTTCATCGATTTGTAGCCAATTAAAACCGGTCCTACCCGGTTCATGGTCGGGTCGGTTGGTTTTTTTACCGGTTCTTCAATTTTTCAGTGTAAAAACCGAACCAAACCACCTTAGGCGGTCCGGTTCGGTCGGGTTTTCGGTAAGAATGCTCACCCCTAATTTCTGTCACAAATGCTGTGAATTTGATATTTGACTGAATGATCTTTTCATTGATAGGTACAATAGATTTATACAAGAGTATATTCATGTACAAGGAAACTAATCCTGTAATCTAGGAAACCAACTATGAAAGCAAATAGATTTCTTAATACTCCCTCTCAAGTTGGAAAGTGGATGTCAAGAACTCTCAACTTGTGAACAAGACTGTTGATTCTTTTTTTCCCAATGCTTCGGTAAGAATATCGGCCAACTGAGAGGACGAACTCACATGTCGTGTAGCAATCAAACCTTCTTGAATTTTATCCTGAATAAAATGGCAATTCATTTCAATATCTTTAAATTAAATTTTAATGAGGTGACATGTGAAAATGAAAAGTCAAGCAGATCCTAACGTAGAAAATCCAATTAGAGAATCTGAATCCATTTAGAATAGGTATGAGTTTATAGTGTTCTGGGAGGAGCACAATCCGAACATCTGCATTAGAGAAAAACATATTATATATGTGTATGTGTCTGTGGGAGAGATGTATTTATCTTCAATGCAAGAGATGTATTTACATATTGCCGCTAACCCAGTACTTCATGAGAGAACAAAACATATATTTTCATTCAAAAAAGGATTATATACTTTGTTTTACCATTTACTTGTGGTGCAAGAATTTTATCCACAACCAGCTTTTTAATTGGTATTTACATTGGTGTGCTTAAAAGGGCCATTTTTTAATTGCGTTTTAATTTTCATCTAATCAAGCTCAAATTCCATGTCTTTAAGGGTTCAAACACTCCTTTTCTAAGAGAGGACAGTCTCCAACGAAGTTGAAGATGACCTAGAAAGGGAAGATTCTTATGAAAAATTTATCACTGTAATTACTTCATGTACACCAACTTATGTGGGCCCATTTGAAGGTTATATATAGGTTGAGACCTAGAATACTTTGATTCGGTCGAGAGCATATGTGACCATTTCTTATATAGTTAATCTACATGTATATTAGAAGGTTAATCTTCTAGGGTGGTTATGTGTTGTTTCTTTTGGGAGGCTTTTCTCTTCACTTTGAGGTGTTTGCTGGGGTATTTTCTGTGTCAAATATTTAGGCTCCTCTTTGATGGTTGTACTAAGTTTTCTCCTTTGATGCGATTATCAATGAAAGCCACTATTGACCAAAAAAAAAAGTTTGAAGTTTGGGTAAATGTTTTTAATCAGTTGAGCTACAACCTTTGCATTCGACTTTAAAATGTTTTAAGAAAAATTGAGCTATAGTATGTCATTTAATATGTGTGTTATCTTTGCATTTCTTTTGTCACTCAAATATTGTTCATTTTTTGCCATTAATACTATGAAAGTTACATCACTACAATTAAAATAAAGGATTATTCGCAACAATGGTCCCTCAACTATACCCCAAGTTACACTTTGGTCACTCAAGTCAAATATTAGTTGTAGAGGTCACTCAATTAGGTAAGTTGCACCGTTAGTCCTACCGTCAAGTCTCTCTAACAGTAGGGACTAATGGTGCAACACAACACCTAATTGAGTGACCAAAATGTAACTCTGCGTATAGTTGAGAGATCATTGCTACAAATAATCTTAACTGAAAAGTCACATTTGCCCATCAATAATCTAAGAAATGCTTGCCACGTCATCATTTTAAACAGAAAAAGTAACAGACTTGACGGTAGGACTAACGGTGCAACAAAACACCTAATTGAGTGACCTCTGCAACTAATATTTGAGTTGAGTGACCAAAGTGTAACTTGGAGTATAATTGAGGGACCATTGCTGCGAATAACCCTAAAATAAAATAAAACCTTTTGGCGACCAAATCACAAATTTTGATTGGTGACCAAAATTTATATAGGTCGTTGAAAGTCTTGTTGCCAAAAGAGCTTTTCTTGTAGTGCAATTCTCCAAATAAGTATCTAAACTCTCTATGAGATTGAATTGCATCCATCGATAAATTAAAATTTTCATTCGTGAATGTAGTTTGGTTTGATTTCACTATCGTCTCCTGCAATTTTCAATTTAAACAACATACCATTACCCTATGTTTGGATGAGACAATTTAAAAGAACTATTTGTTGGGATGGTGAAAAATAAACTTGAAATTTAGACAAAAATCGTAATTTTAAAACTACATACACCAACTTCCTTGATTTGAAGGTTCAAACATTAACGTCTATGTAAATAGTTGTCATTCCTAAAATTTCAAGAGAGTGAGAGTTCTATGAAGGAAAAAAAAAAAAAGAGGGATGTAAGTCACCACTACCTCTACTATCACTAACTCCTTGTAATGGCATTGGCAATTACCTCCAAGATCCCCAACATCATCTCCCCCACCACAGTGCGCCAAAAATTCATGCATAAGAAGCATAAAATCTAATTGTCACATTTCTTATGAGCTCTTCTCTCTGCAGTAGGCCATGAATAACCAAGATATTGCAAACAAGATTGAACAAGTGTTTTCGATACCATCATACCAACTAACTCTTCGTTTAATGATATTTCTCGAAACTTCCTAAGTTCGAAATCCTCAGGAACTGTTTCCGGGTGGAAACTTCGCGGAAACATGCGCTGTCTGTTCAACAAGTGTTGGCAGCATGGAAGTTCCCTGAAACATGTTCATGGCCGTGGGATTGGGACTCCTGCACGAAATTACCGTAACACCCCTCCTCATAATCCTCTGACGTGGCTCCTTGTCTTTTATATCGACCTGTTTCTATTTAAGGAAATTCTAAAATAAATAATAATAATAGTGCTCTCTTCCTCTCCGGCCCATACTCTGTTTCATTTCATCGTCCACATTTCATTACCTGAGCTGCAGAACACGTAAGTTGCTAGATTCAAAGTTTTCCTTTGTTGGGTTCTTTTCATTTTGCTTGTTTTAATTCTACTGAAATATAAAGACTTAATTTTGGGTCGTTCTGTGATTACATTGCTACTTACTTGCAATTGGGTTGGGTTATTTTTTCTGATCAGATCTGACTCTACTATAAACTCATTGACCTCACTCATTTATGACGCAATTTCCGAATTGTTCTTTCTGTTTTTTTTTTCCCTTGTTGGAAATTCTTTATTTTCCTATCTTAATTTCTTGGGTGTTTTAATTTGGAAGCTAGTTTAGCTTAATTATGGAATTCTATAAGTAGTTTTTTTAATACAATTTTTTATTATTTATTTTATCTTTCCAATTAATTTATTCAGCGTGATTGTTTTGTGCGATAAGGTTGTGATCTGAGAAGTATGGTGAAGGACACTACCTACTATGATGTATTGGGCGTCAATGTTGAGGCCTCCTATGCTGAGATTAAAAAGGCTTATTATGTGAAGGTAATTAAAGCTTTTCACTTTCCCAATTTATTCATATTTTGCTCTCTCAGAACCAGCTTCAACCTTTAACTAGACTAATGTTTTGGAGGCAATTTGAATTGGATTTCTGTTTCTTTCTTTTGTTTTCTCCACTAAGAGTTTCAAAAGTTTGTAGTTGCTTTTGGAGTACTTATTGAATACCCAGCTGCCCTTCAAGTTGGTATATTGTTTGAATTCAGTACCATGGGTCAATTCTTAGAACTTTTATAGGTTTCTGGCTTAACTATATATAATTCTTATTCCCTATGACATTATTTTCGTCTCCAGAAACTATCGGCATTAACATGAGCCTAATGATACCAAGACTCGTACAAAGTCAAAAAAGTTCATTCACCTCAAAACACTGTTTGTCCAAAAGGTTTAAGTACTTAATAGAACAAACCCTTGGGCAGCATTGGTCTGTTTATTAGTGTTGCCCCCACATCATTATGCATTGTGCTTTGCTATATATTTCCTTGATTTTCTTCTTGTGTTTAAAAATTTTAGAATTTTTTGTTGTATTTGTGTACCCACATTTTATTTTATTTGTAGGATAGTGGCATCTACTCAATTAACCTATGGGGTTTATGTGTTGTTTCTAGGCAAGGATTGTTCACCCAGATAAAAATCCTGGAGATCCAAAGGCTGCCGAAAATTTCCAAGTAAGCTAACTGAAAATCTAAGCTATTACATTTAGTTGTCTATAGACAAGCATACCTTATGATTGAGATCATCATGTGCATAACCATCACTTTACTACTTGTTCTTCTTTCTAAACTTATAAAATCGATGCTTTCTTTCTTGGAAGGCCCAAGATGCATCATTGAAAAAGCAAAAGCCAAGACTTAGAGAAGTATATTGTAAATTGGATGCTAACTTGAAATAGGAAAGTATGCTTCTATTTGGGCTACTTGCCCTCAATAAATTTGCACATTTCCTTTCCAAGCCATTTGTATATTTGGCTGGTTGGGTTTATAGAAGAGTCATGTAAAAGTACAGAATAATACTTTCCTTGCCATCTAATGATGCTTTCTTTATTTTTCACCATAAGTTTTCTTATCATGTTGGGGTTTATTTTCCTGCTTATCGTATGCGCATAAAGGCACTTGGCGAGGCTTATCAGGTTTTAAGTGATCCAGATAAGCGTGAAGCATATGACAAGCATGGAAAGGCAGGCATACAACAGTAAGTTTTTACAAACATGGGGATGTAATAATGTTATGCCCTTTGGTAATTTCCTTGAAAGCGTAGTCATGCATTTCTAAAATATTTACCTCCAATTAGTCTCCGTGATGTGAGTTTTGCCTAAGAGAAGTTTGGCAAATTCCTAGATGATGTTTGTTTGCCCCTATTTGAAAACTTAACTTTTCCATATGTTAACCCAGCTTAATATCTACACCGACTCAACTACATTGCAGAATTACCCACACTAAGACCCAAATTGAGCTACCCTACTAAACTCAAACAACTCCTGCACACCCACACCCACCCAAAGCGAAAAGCTGAACCTTAGACAACTCAATCACCAAAAGCATCTATAAAAGTTCTCCATCAAAATTGAAGCATCCATTCTATTCGGTTTTGCAATCTTTTTTATTTGGGGTTAAAATTGAAAAAAGAATGGTCATTTGGACTTGCATTGGATGTTGGTAGGTTTAGGGCTTCAAAATTTGTTCAATTTTAACAATGTTTTATAAAATATATAAATAAACTTGGAAAAAATTGAGATATGTCATATATGGTTCGGCCCCAGTTGGCCAAACCTCTAACTTGACATTCAACTGTGGACTTCTGAATATTTTTGAAAGTTTTGGTGCTGCACTGCCAAATATCCAACACATATTTGGTGCAACATGGCCAAATCTTTCTTGACGTGTTCATCTCTGGTTTTCCAAACACGTAGGGAATCCAGTTTCTGTAATGCAGAAAATTTATACAAAAAATTATGTTCATTCCTCATTTGAAGACTCCCAAACATCAAGTTGAGCATCCATTTGTCATTAAATCACTTGTTTTCACCAATATATTATGAAGAATGTGAAAGAAATCATTTTGAGTTGTGTTTAGGGTTTTTTGAGGATAGGAGATGAGTGTGGGTTGTAGGCAAGAGTATGAGTGGGTACACTTATAAAGTCAATGGTTGTTTTCTAATTCAATTGTGTCCTTTATGATCACTTTATTCAAGGGTGAATAATACTTTCCTTGTCATGCTCTCTTTCTTTCTTTTTAGATAGAAATGTTCTTTATTTCTTCTTTTAATTATTTCTTTTATCTTAAAACAAACATGTTAGAAGATATTTGTGTCTGTAAATCTATCTCCCCTTTCCAGGGACTCCATGGTAGACCCTGCAGCTGTGTTTGGGATGCTTTTTGGGAGTGAATATTTTGAAGATTATGTTGGTCAACTTGCTTTGGCTTCTTTGTCATCGGTTGAAATTGAGGAAGAGACGCAGGATCCTGCAGTCCATAGGCAGAGAGTCCAAGAAAAAATGAGGGTATGCCTTTTACACTGACTGGACCACTGGTGTTATCAAAATGTTGATTTTTCCAATACGCTTAATTAAATCCTCTCCTTAATTTTTTTTTATAAAAAAAATAATTGTGCAGGCCTTGCAGAAGGAAAGGGAAGTAAAGCTCATAACTATTCTGAAAGACCGCCTTCAACCATTTGTTGATGGCCGTACAGATGAGTTTGTAAAATGGGCAAATTCAGAAGCAAGGCACCTCTCAACAGCTGGTAAACCCTTTTCTTTTTCTCCCTCCAAGAGGACTATTTTGTTGTTTCCCATCCAGATTTTTAAAATCTGGAGTTATGAGTTTCTGCCTGATCATCTGACTTATTAACTCGTTTCATTGTTAGCTACTGATATTGCCTAAAAGGATAGATAAAGCTGCATTTAAATTCTATTAACCAATTTCCTTAAGAAAATGAAGGCTTATTTCTCTCTTCTAACTAAAGTCACAAAGTGACCTGCTTTGTTCAGAAAATAAATAAATGAACTGGAGAAATATTGCATTTTTCTCCAATTGTATTGGTTTTAATGTAGACTTTAAAAGTTTTCAAATGCTAACCAAACAAAACTTTAATTTTGTGTCTTGCTTACTACAATTTTGCATTAATCCATAATTGATTCTTTTATTAGCTTTTGGCGAGGCTATGCTGCATACAATTGGTTATATTTACACGAGAAAAGCTGCAAGAGAAATTGGAAAAGACAAACGATACATGAAGGTACCATTTTTAGCAGAATGGGTGCGAGATAAAGGACACCAGATAAAGTCACAAGTATCAGCAGCTTCAGGTACATTTTCTGCTATCAAGGAGTGCTATTTGGTGAAACACAGGCTGCATATCCTTCAATGTTGAATTTTTTTTTATGGCTTATCTTAATTTGTATAGGTGCTGTAGCATTAATTCAACTACAGGAAGATCTAAAGAAGTTAAACCAAGGTGAAAACAAGGAAGAGATCTTAATGAAAGCCATTGAAGATAAGAAGGATCAAGTGCTTAATTCCTTATGGCAGATTAATGTGGTTGATATTGAGTCAACCCTGTCACGTGTCTGCCTAGCAGTGAGTTCCAGTATTTCCTTTGTTAACCTTAACAAAATAATAGTTCTTCCTGCAAGCTATTACTGTGTGGTATTAGGTTGAATAATTTGAGTTATATCTTAGGTTATGGTGTTCACATGGTTTTATGCAAGTGTGTGACACATGATTTAACTCATTTGGAAAATCTTAGAGGATCATTAACTGAATTCCCCTACACATTTTTTCTGGGTTTTCAGAACCCCAAAAGGACCGAAAAGCTGGTAGGTGAATTTCGTCTCTTACACTTGGTGTTTGGCAAAGTCATTAACATTTCTTGATGATTGTTAAGATGGAGTACATTGGCCTCAAATTTGACCTCAGTTCTCTTTTACTTGGTAATAAAGGTGGTGCTAGCAGACTTAATTGTAACTGTGGAACCTCATGTGGCATCTAGGAGCTAATCAAATATCATTGATTTGCTCATTTTAAGTTTTGTACTAATGCCTAAGTCTCCCTTAAATTAATGACATGCAAAAGTACCATCTGCTATGGTAACCTTTTCTGATAAATATCTGCCTGTTGTCTGTGGACATTAAATGGCAAACGTTCTTGCATACCAAACTTCAATTAAACCAGACAAAATCCAGTGGAAAAATAAATTAATTTAGGGAGTGATCCGAAAGAATATAGGTAGTTTGAATCGAAGATAGCCTCTAGTAGCATTTGAAAAATGATTCAAGAACTGTTCTTTTTCAGGTACTTAAAGACCCCACTGTGTCCAAGGATGTTCTGAGGGGGCGGGCTAAAGCATTGAAAAAGTTAGGAACAGTCTTCCAAGTAAGCTTTTATTTTCCTTTGAATTCTAGCAATATATCATCCAGGGCCTAAACTTCTGAATTATTTTTTCTGGGCCTGATCTAAACCTTTGAAATGAGTAATTGTTGTTATTGGCATATATCTTGACATTTTCATCTAACGAACCTCAAATTTCCATTATTTTTCAGGGTGCAAAGGCTGCTTATAGTAGAGAGAACAGTCTCCGCCATGAAAATGACACCAAGATAGATTTTGCGTCATCGTCGTAATTGCATCTATGAACATAGTAATTCCATCTTCACGGTGATGTATGTGGACATATCGAAGGTGAAAGGTTGTCTTAATAGCATCATAGCCATCTGCTGAATTTGGAGGAACTCTTGATTGGATTAGTTTACTATGCACCTTTGACTTGCTTCAACCTTGGCTGTTTCTGTTGTACTCCAATGTGCAAAATCGTATTTAATTGTTTTCCTTTTGTATGTATATGAATGAGCTACAGAAATTGACAGTAGTATTTTTAAGGCTACCAATCTTTCTTACTGAGATACATAATGATTGAGTGGTCATCTGGCCTAGAAATGCTGATTCAGAATCTGACTTAAAATCTTGTGAAGAATTTGATCACAGATTTGCCTATTTTAGAATCGTTTCTATTAATGAACTTGCAAAGATGGTGTGGTGGTAATCACTGAATGTCTAGTTAAATTCTGTTTTACCTATTTACAAATCTTTTAGCAATCTCTCTCTCTCTCTCTCTCTCTCTCTTTTTCTCTCTCTCTCTCTTTTTCTCTCTCTCTCTCTCTCTCTCTCTCTCTCTCTCTCTCTCACTAGTCAGGCTCAGGGAAAGTTGAATCAATATTCGGGCCCAGTCATATTTCTTTCACCAAAAACATAGGCTGCTGAAATTGGGAGGGCCAAAGGTCTTTGGGTCTACTGACATTCCTTTCCTCAAAAGTCAAAAGCATAGGTTGGGGCGAGATCTTGCTTGGATGTTTGAGTAGTTTACAAACAAGGGAAATAAAATACAAAACTAATCAGATGTTTGGTTAAGCCATAAGTGGTGGGAGAGGGTGAAGAAAAATGTTAGGGTCAAAAGTTGGATTATTTCCAATATAACCTTCAGAATAAGCTTACAGGCCCTGATTATCTATTGTATACAGTCAGTGGCAATCCCAACAAGGAGATTCAGGAGATATTTTATGTGGGTATGTTCATATTCTGTACACATTTGTCATTCCACACTGTTATCCTTCACTCTAACGGGCACAAATCCAGTGCATATCCTTTTCTTTAATGAAAAAGAAGATACATTCATGACCAAGGTTGTAGCCATATCCTATCCTAGGATAGCCTACCAAGACATGCCATTCAATGGAACCTAAAACAATCTTATCCTATGCAGGACAGAAAAGCTGACAGAGAAATTTACAATAATGCATTTCATATTTGCAATTGTATATGCTACTACTTTTTTTTTTACCACAACTCAATAATGATTATATTTATAGTAATTGCAATTAGTCGTTAAAGTCGGTAACATATATATGACATATGCTTCTCTCTCTCTCTCTCTCTTTCTCTCTTTGAGGGAAACAACAAAATTAATTATGCATGCATTGGCCATACTATACCTTCAATATCCAAGTAAGGTAGAGGAACTTGTTTTGATTGATGGGAAACATCACAAATATCCCAAACAAACTTTCCACTAAAATTCCTCAAATTAGTGCACAACATCCCACATTTCCATTATCATATGCTTGCTAACCATGCCTAAGATCAGATTAATAAATCAAATGATGTATATCTTCTCAATTGACTGGATGTTAGGGAAGGAATAGATTGGCCAAATAATTGAAGGCAAAGGTAGGGATGGTTTGCTTAAGTTAAGGGCTGCCCTAACACCACTTTTCTATATAAAAGAAATTAAAAGAAAGATGGGTATTTAAAATATCACTGTGCAAGCTCCTCTTTATTCTCCACCAGTGTCCTCTCAGTGGTATTTGGTGTGTTGTCTTTGTCTTTATAGATAATTGAAACCACTAGTCATCCATCCAAGCTATTTTTATACCTAATATATCTTTTTAATTTGAGCACAACCACAGAACAAACGATAACCTAATCACCAAAACCCATCTGCTATCTGAAGTTTCCAATTCAGTCCTTCTGAGTTTACTGATAACTGAAGTCAACAAGTATTGACCAAGCTCAAAAAAACCTAAATGGTTTGCTACTACCAGGTTCTGCTCTATAAGACAATCGAGGGGTATTTTGGTAATTTAGACTGAAGGTCATTTCATTCTAAGTACTATTCTGTTAATTAACTATATCATCAGTCCACTAACTTCTTAGACTTAGTGCCCCAACAGGAGGAAAGTGGTCTATGTCAACTTTTCATTAGAATTCAAAACTAAAAAGCATAAAGCTTTGATTTATTTATAATTAAATTTCAATTTCCTCTTAAGTCAATTATAATGTTCATTGCATTAATATAGATATATAGGAAGCATGTATCATTTGCTCCACTAATTCTCTGATCTTGGAAGAGAAAAAAGAGCTTAACAACAACAAAGTTGCTCAACATGGGTTTCATGTTCTTCAACAAGTTCAGCATCCTCTTTCTCCTGATTTCAGCATCATTTTTATCAGCCTCTTTTGCTGCAGGTTGGTCTTTCTAAGTCTTCCAGTGCAGCCTTTGGTTTTTAATTAGTCATATAAACTACATACATTGTCAGAGCTGTTACTAAAGAATTGGAGATAAATACATAAACATGTTTATGTATGTATGTATGTATGCATGCATGCATGCAACTGTATGTGCATATAATGTAGTATCAATTCGTCGCAATATTTTGTTGTTGCTGCTGTTACTGCTGCTGCTCCTGCTGTTATGCTTTTTCTTCTAGGATTGTGCAACAGACCATTAATTAACTATTATTAACCATATGATGATGTGCTTAATATTTAATTATGCCAGAGAAAAAAGCAGAATTTCACCTTACGAATATGCATGATATGAACTGCATTTGCAGGTCTCAGTTCCAAGTTTGTCAATAAGTTGGGCAAAGAAGTGGATGCAATTCCAGAGGTTTGTATTTAAAAAAGCCTTCAGAAATTCTTGGGTTATGATCTCCTCCTCCTCTTCCTCCTTCTTCTTCTCGAAAATCAAACCATCTTCAAATTAGTAAGCTGTTATAGTAAAAAATTTCAGTCAACATCTCACCATTCAACAAAAAGTCCCATGTTCACAGTAAAAAAAGCCAGGTTTAATTAGTATTAGTCGTAGTGTACACAAAATTTAAGTTTTGCAGCTGACTCATAATTTGATTTTTTTTTTCGTGGTAGGAAACGTTAGGGAAGCCATTGAACCACAAGGAAGCTGCCATGATTCATGAAAGGCTGCTGAAAGCTAACACCAAAGACTATGGAAGATATGATCCAGCACCTGCTCTTGTTAAGCCTCCTTTCAAGCTCATCCCCAACTGATCATCATCTGATGGTTTAGCCATCAAAAACTGCCGTCGGAGTAGCCTCTTTATATTAATTAAATAAATGAAGTAGCTTATGTGTATCCACTACTATAAAGTGTTAAAGAAATGTTCTAGTGTAATTATGTGAGATATATATATATAGACGGTTAGACCATTCAAAAGAACGAAAGTATGCAAATGCGTTCAGTTTGGTTTGATTTTTACACACACACAGAAGGTGTAATTTGTGAACAAACTGAAACTGCCATGTTACAGTTTTGGTGGCCAATTTGGTCTCTTTGGAAATTTCCTAAACCGATCAAATCAAATCGAACCAACTGAATTTATAAAGATGGGCTTGGTTTGGTTTGGTTAGGCCAATGATTCGATTCCTAAAGCGAACCAATGCAGGCCGGATATTTCATCGGTTCAAAGATTCAATTCGAGCAAGCAAACCATCTGATCTTGTGTTGATACAAGTAAACTGTCATATTTCATTTAACTTGGAAGCAAAATAGGATCTGATTGTGTTGATATAAGTAAACTGTTCCTTGTGAAGTTGCGTTATTTTACAAGGGGCATGGATCTTGGCCCTCTCCTCTATCCGCATATTGCAGAAATTTGGCTACACTTTAATGCTGAAACTCATTCACTGAAAGCATACATGCTTGCTATCATCCTCTAGGCTGGCAGAGAAACCTCCTTTCACAGACAATCCAAAATTAATGGATATGAAACGATAAGGGAGAAAATCTAGAGGAGGAACCAAGTACCAACAACTTCACCAGTCCATATCTGCAAGATTGAGTTGCGATATATTCTTGGATGATGTACAAACCAAAGTGGTCAATTGAATCCAACAGCTGTGAGAAAGTTTTATGCAGTAAGATATAAGAAAAGATACATCCTAAGTGCAATCCGAAATAGTTCAACATAAAATATTACAATTAAGTATTAACTTTAGCACAGAGTCCATCAATCATTTTGGTATGTGTCCTCACATTATGTTGAAGGCCTTTTTGATAGTAAACCAGAAATGAGGCCCTCGCATGTTCGATTTTTCCAGCTACGCACAAACCTTCGATAAGAATAGCGTAAATCGCAATGTCCATGAGACCCAACATCTTGCATTTCAAGCTCTCTGAAAAATTCTATTTCCATGTCAACATGTTGGTTTTTAAACAGACCATCCAATAAAACAGCATAAGATTGAATATCTGCAGATTGGCCACAAAGACTGCATCTTAGTGAACAAGTTTTGTGCATCTTTTATTCTTCCTGCTCTGCAAAAACCATCCATAAGAGCAGTATAAGTAATGGTAGCTGGAAAAAGTACCCTACAACAATACTCGTTTCAGAATCATAAAAGTTAACAAAGATAATGTTGATGACTAGAAGGATGATGATTTTAACGTTAAAATGAAAATACAATATGGTACAGTTCATAATGAAGTTCAACAAAACTTCTAAACTAAAACATTATTAGGACCAACTAGCTCTTAGTTATCTCTTTCCATATTTGAAGAGATCCAAAGTTCGAATCTTCCATCCTCCACTGCTAAAATAGGAATATAGAAATTGATGTAGTAGAAAATGCCTATAGAGAGGAAATGTTTGATTTTTAATTTTACTTTTTCATTTCAAGGTTTGGTTTTGTTAGCCTAAAATGATAAAAGAAAATCATAGTGCAACCGGCCGAAGAATTCAGTACCAACTAGGCGTCTTTCTTGGGATGTGTGTTTGTTGAAGGCGTGTTAGCACGGTGACCTTAATGGCCATGCGTGCGAGTGAGTGTAATATATGATATGGATAAACGCGCATGATCTTGACTTCCTAACCGGAGGGATCGTGGCTGAGGAAAGAACACCCTTCAGCCGTTGGTTCTTTTACAATGGCAACAAGGCTTTTTTATATTGTTAGCTTGCGACTGAACGACAATCTCACAAATAAACTCGAAAAGGAAAGAATATTTGTGGAGGTATGGATTAAATGGTGCTCAAGATAAACTCTGAATCGGAACAAAGAAAATCTTGTTGATATACTGGTTGAACGTTTACAATGTATGGTGCTCAAGAAATTTGATGAACAAATATCTTGTTGATAAGATTACATGAAATTCTCAGAAAGCAAAACATAAATTTGACAGTGCACTTGAGCAGCGTTTCAACTTGTTTTTTTATTTTTTTGTGTTGGATGTCCTTTTTTTCTGAAATTGCTCCTTCTATTTATAGAAGAAGGGTAAATTATTCAAATGGTCCTCACAATTATACTAAATTTACATTTTGATCCCTCAATTAAATTATTCGTTCAAATGGTCCACCAACTTTATATTAATAGCTCCATTTATCCTACCGTTACATTATGTTAATGTTGCCGTCAAATGTAAGGGTAAAACCGTCCATAACCGTCCTATATGTTCCACAAATAGGTGATAAAGTGGTGATGCATGTACAGTGGTGATAAAGGAGTGATACGTAGGTCAAAAGTCTTATTTACCCTCACAAATGTAGTATGTGCTGCTCACATGACTAAATTTAACAGAAAATGTAACGGTATACCCAAAGCACCGATTAATAAAAAGTTGGTGAACCATTTAAACGAACCAAAATGTAAATCGGGTATGAATTTAAAAATCATTTGAGTAATTTATCCAATAGAAGAATATGCCACCAATGTAAGCTCGAACCAAAATATCCCACCTCCCAAGTCCTTGCATGTCTAACACGCCCTGGTGGTTTCTTCCTCACTCACGAATCCCAAAACTTCCTTTCACTCCTATTCTGCAAATTTCTTCATCTACGTCGGCCTTGGAATCACCAATCGCCGATGTCACCCACGATACTCGACAAGCAAGCTGCTTGATCAGCACCACAGGCTGGGGTCTATCTCTTTTGTAATAAGTGAGTCATCTTTTAAAACAAAACTTTACAAAAACTATTTTAATTTAAACTGGATTAAACCCTAAAGGCCCACTATTTTTTCCAAAAACTGAGCCCACAAAGGGTCAGAAAAAAACCGGGTCCAAACACTCTGGTCTGGTCGCAATTTGTTGGAGCATGCAGGAGATTGTCGCTAAGATATTTGCAAATGCAAGCAAATCCTCCAACTTGTGCATCCTTTTTGGAACATGACCAAAAGTCATCCAATTCCACGTCTTCAAATCACGTGCAGGGAGCAGCCACAATTAGACCTTTTCTAATCCTCTCATCAGTACATATATAGTCATTTTTATAATTAACTTAATGTTGGCCCCTCCATCGTGTACGTGTTGATTGGCAAGTAATTGCATCTTGGTTTATTTGCTTAATGGTGTGCGCTATGATGACGGGTTATTTTTCTTTATCGACTCAGATCGTCTTTTGGTTCGTTCTACTTGTTTAGCTTTTCATTTCAGTTATCGACTGTATGATTTCTTTTCTTCTTATAGTATAGATTATCGCTTCTATTTTAAAAAAATACACCGAAAAATTATTTACAGTCAAAATCGTGGGTTGCCTACATTTCCAAACCAAGGCAACAACTTTTCTAATGACTTTTTCCTTCTAGCCTTCCCACTGGTTGATGTGGACGTTGTTAAATTATTATAATTAAATTAAGAGCTTCTTAAGTCTTAACCATACACGCTTCCACTTGACAAACTCACTTTCCCGCACTTTAAAGTGGCCACCTCAGCACAAAAGCAAAAAAGACAAATCTACCCTCCCTTCTGCTCCGGGATCCCTCCAGGATCCAATCCTGGTTCTGGAACAGATGTGAGGACAATTATGGTAGAAAAAATAATCTCTGACAATTAACAACATCCAACTTTGACTCTTCACAGAAAAGCAAAAGAAAAAGAAACAATAATAAGGCCAACCGCAGCAGCAAACTCATTATTTATTTATTATTTTAATTAAGCAAGATATATATATATATAGGGGTCTTCTCCAATGCGAACTCTAAGATGCGGATTGGTTGCGAACTTTTGCTTTTAACCGTTGGATGGTTTGTGTGCTTTATTTTCTTTCTTTTCGCTCTTCATCCAACGGTTAAAAACAAAAGTTCGCAACCAATCCGCATCTTAGAGTTCGCATTGGAGAAGCCCCCTATATATATATATTATAATATATTATAATATTTTTTTTTGGACTTTACGTGTCCAAATTGGTCATGTTGTTTACACTTGCACCGTCCTAACTTTCGCCACCTAATTAAGTGTTTGGACTAACTAGACCCTACCTTACAGTGATGTCGACGAAAAACAAAAAGATGTTGCGGTGGTTAAATTGTGGCACAACCAGAATTTATAAACAAAATTAAAATTAGAAGGAACAATTGTAAATATATTTATACCATATATCATATTTGTATTTGCTTTTTATTTTTTATTTTAATTTTTAGGTTTTAGGACGATACGGATTTGAAGAGTAGTTACCCGTGTACCGAAATCTTGTGTTTAAATTCAATTTCTTCAATATCGCTTTTCTTATGTCATACCAAATATAACAAATAATAATTTAAAAATGAACTCGAATGGATAAGGTGTAATGTTTGCAATGACAATGCAAAGAAGATTTCACATGCATAAATGATAGGTAGTCTTGATCAAATTACTTGAGTAATTAACTTAGGTAATGCCATTTTAATCCTTACATCTAAGCAACTACACTAGTTAGGTAAAATTTTATGAATACTAAGATGATCATAATTGACTTTATCAAAAAAACTAGATGATGCTATTACTTAATTATATAACTTGTCACTTATGATATTGTAACTAGAATATGATAGCAACACTTTACTTGAAAATTGCTCAAGTGCAAAATGATGTTAATAATTAGGGCTGACAATGGGTCATGTCGTGTCGGGTTTGTGTTGTGTCATGATTATATATGTTTTAAGAATGCTAAACTCAAACCCAACCCGTTTAATAAACGTGTCATTTTCAGGTTGACCCGTTTGTTTCCCGTGCGGGTTTCGAGTCATGTTGTGTTGACCCGCTAAGTAGTAGCAAATAATAAATAAATAAATAAATCTAATTTTTGATAAATTAATCTAGTAATTGCATTTTTTTATATATAAAATAATTATTGCATTTTGCCTCTCTCTCTCTCTCTCTCTCTTTCTTTATATATAAAGATTGAGAATGAGAAAAAAAATAAATAAATAAATAAAATAAAGAAAATGAATAAAAAAACAAATAAATTGGTTAGCTTACATATGTATTTTAGCGGGTTAGTGGGTTGACTCGTTTAATAAACGGGTTAAACATGTGTCGAGTTGGCAGGTTACACAGGTATTTCAGCGGGTTGGCGGGTTACATAGGTATTTTAGCGAGTTGGTGGGTTGACTCGAAACCCACCAGTTTATAAACAGGTCACCAGCGGGTTGACCCAAAAATGACCAGTTTTTTAATCGTACGGGTTTGTGTCGTATTTTTTCCGTGCGGGTTTTGAGTCATATAACGGGTCGTATCGAAAATTGTCACCCTTATTAATAACACTCGTGTCTTGTGAAATTTGCCCAAAGGGGTCGACAACCTCCATCACTCTCCTCCCTTTTTTCCCCTCTTTACCCTCCTAGATCTTCCCCTCTCCTCTCTACCTCTACTCCTTGCCCATCCCCTATAGTCCCTCAATCTTGGCTAAGTTTGGTGGGCTATTTGCTTGGCTGTCTTGATGACGACGTTGCGATGGGGTTGATGTGGCGGATGTGCGAATATGTTCGTCTTTGTCCTCCCTTGGTTTGGTGAGAGCTTGATTTGAGCGATTGTGGTGATATGGCGTTATATTTTGCTTGGTTTTTTTAGTTGTAATAAGTGCAGTAATTTGTTTGTTGGTCTCTCTTCGGGAGAACCTTAGTTATTGTTTAGGTTTTACATTGGTTTTCTAGGTCTCTCCTTGGGAGAGTTTTGTTTCGTTCTTTATGTTGGTGTTTGTTTGGTTTATTCAAGCTGTGTCTTTGGGCGTTTTTCAGCTTTTCATGAAAAAGTCGAGTAAAGCCATGTTTTACTGCTAGATTTGAGCCTTTAGGGATGCGATTGGGGGAGTACTAGGTGTTGGCGAGTAGAGTATATCCTATTCTATTTGGGTTTTATTTTTCCTTTTGTATAGATATTATGTAATTAGGATACCACTTGTTTTCCTTGTCTAACCCTACTAGGGTTTGTAACCTTATTATAAATACCTCCTTTTGGAGAATGAAATAGATCTGAAAATATTCTACCATATTGTTTGACTCTAGGGAGTACCATAGATGTGATTATCTATTGTACTCCATTGACAGGGGGCATACCGTCCGTAGTCATGATTAACTTTATTTTGGGTTTAAGTATGGGTTCAAGTGATTGGTTGCATGTGTGGCTATTGTAATTGAGCATTTTGACTTTTATCAATGATATTTCTATCATTTGGCAAAAAAAAAAGAAAGATGTTTTTTTATACATAATCTAATCTAAATTATGGGGAGAAGGATTTGAACTTGGATGTAAAGTATGGAGCACATCCACTCAAGCTAACTTAGCTAAGCCATGGCTGCAAGATGTTAATATTGAAAATTCGATTAAACATGCAAATTGTGAAACCTTCTGACCAAATTGACCTTGTTTTATCACTTTTAGTTTTGGGAGTTAAATAGTGCTAATTAGTAAATGGGATCTAACTTACGTGTAAAGTAATAATTAGAAGGGAATCTAACTTATATTTTGCTTCCTTTCTATTCTTTTGTTTATTTAATCCAAAAAAAGCAATTTCATTGATAAATCAAACACAACTTACATGCAACCAAAATGACAGCGAGCTGAGTTTATTATTTTAAAAGTGCTTCTTAGGATTTTAGGAGTGGGAGAAACATACTTTTTGTTTTTATTGTGACTTTAGTGGTTAAAAGCATTTCCCCTTCCACTCGAGGTTTTAGGTTTGATTCTCTCATCCCTTAATATCGCTTTTATAAATAAATAAAAGTTTAACAGGCTAGTTTACCATTTTATCCTTATTTTTTTTCTTTTAGAAATTTAGTTAAATAAAGACATTTGTTGGGTTTTTAAAAAATTTAACCATTTGCTTTATATATAAGTTTTTTTATTTTATATTTATTTTAATAGTACAAGCGATAGTCTGTATTAAAGGAGAGAAAGAGTTATCACACACACACACAACTATATATCATGGGGATTCGAACATGAGACATTTTCTCTGCAAGTTAAGACTTTTTTTACTGGGTTAAATCATGTTGACTTTATATATAAGTTATTAATTGAGCATATCTCTAATTTACTTCTACAAATGACAATGATTTGGGCATCATAAACAAAATCACATACTGTACAAATAATGAATTGAAATTTCTTTGAGAAATTGTTATTTTTATTTTATGCTTCTTTTTCTTTTAATGGATTTGTTTTCCAATGCTGAAATTAATTATGTGGATACTTTGCTGGAACGTGAAAAGCACGGAATGCGTACTGCGCACTCCGCGTACTGCATAAGATACCGCCCGCCAACCAAAATCTTCCAATTAACTTTAAACCTTTCGTTAACACGAAAACTCCAAAGTACAACACTTGTCAGCACAATTATCAGCCGCTGTTTACTACAGTGTCAGTGAAGTACAACTCCATACAGCACGCTTTAATTATTCTAAATCTCCACAAAAGAAATTATAATTTTCTTATTTTTTAAAATAAAAATATTTAATTCCACGCATTGCGTCACCAAACGCCGTCTGAACAACACGGGGCGCGTTCCTGAACAGCCACCGACGGCGTTACCAAAACTGTCTAAAACGACCTCGCTTCCACCCCTCTTTCTCTTCTTCTGCAAAGAACAACAAGCAGCAGCCTTTCACTCTTCCTCTCTCCCTCTCTAAAATTTTATCTCTCTACCAGGCTCGCTCTCTCTCTTTCTCTCTCTCTCTCTCTCTCTCTCTCTCTCTCTCTCTCTCTCTCTCTCTCTCCAGCCTTGTCTCTCTGTGAGTAACTCATTATGCACAGGCTTGCGTTTTGTTTTGTGTGTTTGTGATGACCTTCGCACATACAAATTGAATTTTGATTATTGTTATTATCTTGTTATTGAATTTCATAGTCTAGGGATTAATTTGGTGGTTTTTGTTTTCGAAAATTTGGCGTTTGACTACGAATTCGATATTTCGTGCATAAATTTCGGATCTCTCTGACATGTGTAGTGCCTCAATATTTACTATTTTAGGGCATTTTTAGATTTTTTAAATAAATTTTTTGGATTTTGGACTCAATCTTGAGTTTCCTGAAGAGTAGCAGATTGAATCGATACCTGGGCCTCTTTATATTTCCCACACAGTTTTACTGTTTTGTTCTTGGTGTTGTCGGTGTTTTCATTTTTGGTGATGGTTGGTACGGTACAAAATCAACAGTGTGTTGAAGAAAACTTTGAGAATTTATTTTTGTCAATTTTTGAAGCTCCACTGAACTACAGAGGTTTATTGGACTGAATATATATTCAATTAAAGTATTTTTTGCCCCATTTTTGCTGTCACTGTGTATCCAACTGGGAAAGGGAAGAACTGTGAGATTCATGAAGTGCTTTCAATTGGGTAACCTTTGTTTTCATTTTTTGCCTCATTTGTTATTGTTTCCATATGGAAGTGGTCCTCAGTCTGAATTTTCATTTAGATGTTTTCATTTTTCGCGTTTTGGAGTTTCGGGTTCTTTTTCCTTTCATGATATTGTGTATTGTTGTACAGAACTAGGGTCTATTCAAATCCATCACTTCATTTTCTGTCCTCTTAAGTTTGCATGTTTATTGTACTATGGATCATCTTCTTGATGGTTTGCTTCTTTTACTGTAGTTGCAGAAGAACGGCTGGTTATGGAGGCTGTATTTGTGAGTTGACTTTTAAGTTGGAGAATGCAAGTTACAGTTGAGGTGTTACAATTGCAAGTTTAAATTTTTGTGTATTTTGAGGATGGGGTCTGCTTGTTGTGTCGCTGCTAGAGACAAGACTATAACAAACAGAGCAAACAGTGAAGTTCTGCATCGCAATATTCGGTATTCTCCAACATGGAGCTTTCGATGGGATAACCGAGTGGGGGTAGCAGGTGAAGAGACTTCTGTGAGTTGGTTTTCTGATGGAATTAGCAGAAACGATGGTTCTGAAGTTAAATTTGAGTCAGCATGTGTATCAGAGGAGGGAAGTCCATTGGTACATTTTCGAAGACATACAGGGCAAAAGTCCTCAATTTCTGAGGGAACTGCTGGCCATGTGAGGACTCCCGCTTCTGGTAATTCTTCTGGCGATCTTTTATTTGATTCATAATTCAATAGTTTGTAGTACAAGTTTTGGTGAATTTAGGTGCAATCTCGATGCTTAGGTTCCTCGCAGTTTCTAGTCAATATCCCATAAGTGTGATTTGGAATTGAAAGGCAGCAAAAGCAGATGTTGCAGCTGCCATGTCTCTGCATGTTTTCTTATATAAAATTTATCTCATACTCTTGAGGTTTCCTACAGTTTTTATAAAGTATAAACACCATGGAATGGAACAGAGAAAATGTCTTTTACACACTGTAGTTAAAATTCAAAGTCTTATTGGTGTAGCCTGTGCATAACACCAATTTTAACCACCGTACATGCAAATCTTGATTAAGAGAAACTAGTTTACATGTTAAATTGATGCATTATTGGTTGGTTTTGGAGTTTGTAGAAGTTTCAGACATAATTTATATGTTTTATAGCGTGTTTCCGTCATTTTATATATCACCCATATTTCCACCGAGATTGATATATCTATCGATATTTCTCTAAAATATAGATTACCGATGTATACACCAAAGTCGAAACTTAAATTGTTGATTCTCCCGAAGTTCCTTTTATGCAGCGAATCTACAACTTGGGATCAAAGAGATTACTCTCTACTTTATTGATTGGGGATTGCAATTTATCTCTTTCTAGATTGTATCTGGACTTCTGCTCCCTTATCATTATATTTGTTCCTGCAAATCACTCATACTTTTTGCATGTGCCATCCAACTTGACGATGTGTTTGTTTGCATGTAAACCAAAGGACATTGCCAGCATAGTTGCTTTTTAGATACAAGCTCAATATTAACATGAAAGGTCATACTTTGAGCTAAGGTTGACCTTGGTGGGCCATGTGTTACCAAATATGTACTAATAAAAAGGAGCATAGTAATTTGAAAGAAGCGCTAATGAAATGGATTACAATTTTATGTGAAGCTGGTGAAGAGGGACCCTGTACGTAAACATAGATGGAAGAAAAGGATCAGTTTATTCCTATTTTGAGATGATCAAGGATTCAAGGGATCATGTGATTTATTGAAACCATGCGGAATAGAAGATGATGGCTGAAAATGTGAAATATAGGTGAATGGAAATGCTTAGGAATGGGGCGGTTGCAAACTATGCAATCAGCATCAAAGGTTAGACTACCTTTTATCAATTAGATTGGGAAGATGAAGGACACAGTTGGTTATTTCCTGAATAGATCCCCAGACAATAGGATGCGTGTACTGCTCCTACTATTTCTTTGATATCTCTTTACATGGGTAGGTAGGAGAGTTTTTGTGGGTGTGATCATGTGGGTCAAGAGCTCAGGTTCTGGTTATGTGATTTTGTTCACATTGAGAAGATTTCATGATTACACTTTACACAGTTTTACATTCTTTAGGTGTTCATATTTTTCCAGCTAATGGCCTTTGGGCCTAGCAGCACCTCCTCCCCCCTTAAAAATAAGGGCGAAGGAGGGGTTTCAGGGTTCAATTGCTGCTTGTGTTGTGTTCCTGTCGTTTTTCAAAATATGTTTTTAACTTTTCCTGATGCATGATTGTAGTTCTAACACTAACCTTCTTTTACTTATAAGTTTTGAAGCTAAAATTTTATCCGGTTCATAAATACAATGTTGATAATTATATAGGGATTATCAAAACTGTCTCTTACCTCTTTTTTCTTAGTTTCCATGCCAATGGGATAACTTTTTCCTTGTTTTGATTTCCTTGTACTGGCCTGCAAGTGGAATAGGTGAGTTGAGGTTTTTGATGCCTATTGGTTTGTCTCAAGGCAAGCTTGTTGCCAATTCCTGTGGTTTAGTACATAATTTAATTCAATAATTTGTTAAATCAATAAAGATGGTTCAATCAATAAGAGAAACTTGATATTACATTAAATATGATAGCTTTTTGTAAAATCATCATATTATTTCCTGGAAAATGTGACTTATATGGAATCACAGAACCTATTTTGTGAACCTTTTTGGCTGTTTAAATTCTCTTGCAATTGTGCTTGAAAGCTTAAAAGGGCTAACACATCACACACCCACGTGCACCTTAGTTGTTTGTGTGATGGAAAAGAAATAGAAGACCTTGTACCTCCTGCTTAAGACAGTTTTTTATTTTTTGGTTTTCCAAATGATTTAGTATAAAACTAAAAGAAGGCTGGTTATCAGTTAAATAAATGGCCTCCTTCAGATTTTTCTTTTATTTGAATTTTCCCTTTTATATTTTAGTTGTTTATGACATTTTTTTCTGATATATTTGTATGCGTCTATGGCAGATCGATCTATTTCAAGAAATATTTCCATGGATGCAAGTCTAGAACAGGTAGATCATATGCAGCTACAGGCACTTTTTGCTATCATTTTAGCACAATTAATTCACAGAATTCCACAAATGATATTCTTCTCCTTACTGTTGGATTGTATTGTAGGCAAAGGAGTCAACAGAATCCCCTACAGTTTCATATCCGTCCCCGACAAAGTTATCAGTTTCGTTGCCTTCTACTTCATCGTTGTCTGCATCCCCATTGTCATCTCAGTGTCATCTGCCTCCTGCTAGCTCAACACCATTGAGGTGGCCCCGCTGTTCTCCAGGACATCAGCTATTAAGGCAAGTATCTGATGGCCGAGTCCCAGGAAACAAGTCACCAAACAGCTGCTCAATTTCTGAAGATAGGGCAAGGCTTCCCTCATGGAGCAATGAATCTGCTAGAGGCTCCCGTGGTGGGTCTTCAGATAGTTGGTCTATGCATGCATTTTCTGAGCTCATGGCCACATCTAATAGAGAAAGGTGGTCTTTTGATAGTGAGTCCTTTGGCTTTAATCGTGAGAAGATAACTAGATCCAGTAGCAGAATTTCAGCTTCACCCCCCGTTGATTTGCAGACGTGTGGGGTTTGCTCAAAGCTTTTGACTGAGAAATCTTCATGGAGCGGCCAAAAGATTATTGCAAACAATGAGCTTTCTGTGGTCGCGGTGCTAATTTGTGGGCATGTTTATCATGCCGAATGTTTGGAGAATATGACTCCTGAAATTAACAAGTATGACCCAGCCTGCCCACTTTGTACTTTTGGGGAGAAACAGATCCACAAGTTGTCTGAAAAAGCATTGAAAGCAGAAATGGACTTGAAGGCTAGAAACAAGAGATCAAGAAACCGGGTGTTAGACCTTGATAGTGATTCTGTTGTGTTTGATCGCTTGAAGAGTAGCAGTGGACATCAAGGAAAAGGCCCTAAGATGGGATCAAGTTCCAGCATGAGAAGCTCCTCAGGAAAGCCTTTTTTGAGACGACACTTCTCTTTTGGCTCCAAGAGTACTCGAGCCCTATCAGAGAATCACTCTACGAGAAAGAAAGGGTTCTTCTGGGCAAAATCTAGCAAGATGTGAGCTAACTTATAGATGTTTGGGAGGTGAGCATATCTGTTTCCCATGTAATATTTCTTGCATCACTTATGCAGTAAAATTTTGTCACTATTCCTTTGGCATACCTATTTAATAAATCTACACTTTCCATACACTGTGGCCATGATTTATCCACCTGGTATGTTTAGGATTAACTACTGTTTGGCTCTGAAGTCATCAACTTCAAAACCTCCGAATACGGGAGTTATGCTGATTGGAAACTTTTTTTGGTTCTTGAACTCAGTATTGTTATTTTTATACAGATTCCAGTGTTGATGCTTCTTTTGCAATCTCAGTTGGATAAAGGATTGCGAAGGGGGCAGTTATCAAGACATTGTAAACATCTGCAACTGCATCTTGACATTCAACAGGGTTAGCTTATGGAGTTACACTGTAAAGAGGAGGAGGGAATATATAGAACAGTTCTTCATAGTGAAAGGAAAAAATAGTGGAATGAAAATGCATAAAAAGACCCCTGTGATCTGATTCTTCTTATTGTTCAAATTTTATTCCTTGCGTGAATCCATACATGAATTTATCAAAATGATAACTTATGTAAGTCAGTGGGATGCTGGGTTTGCCAAAAGGCACCATATCCCTTCCTACGACTTTCTGTGTTGTGTTGCCATGTAATTTTTTTGCAGGTGCTACCGTTTCCATGTTAAAATACACCGTTTGAATTGACAGAGACCTTTCCAGTAGCTTCAAATGGTGGTTAGATCTAAGGTTTAAATGATATGCGTATTCACGGGTCGTATTTAGGGTTTACCTTAACACTTTGTATCTCGCGGGGAGTGTTTCTTGCCATTCGAAAAGAATCATAGAAATTTTAAGATTTTGGTGATAAATGTGCAGAAGAATAGGGAGGAAAATTTTGCGCTCTCATGTTCTCTCTTATTAGTCGCTTTCTTCCCCAACTAAAATTTGATTACGAATGTATTCTACGACACCTCGTACCTGATGCTCACTTTTTCATTATTTGTTCTGAAGCTTTTGATGTATGCGAATCTCAGCCGTTGATGCATAATTCCAGCATCTTACATGATTTGTTTGTGATGTGCTTTAGGCTTGTGCTTGGCTCTGTTGGGCCTCCCCACCCCCACCAGTTTCTTCTTCTTTGGTTCATTATATTCTTTTATTTACTTGGAGAAAAAAATGATTCAAGTCCAGGTTGAAAATTGAAAATGATGGGAAGAAGAAATCCCTAAAATTTTAGCCCTAGATGGCGTTTTATAATCCTAATCAACCCAGTTTCACTCCTAAAATACCAAAATTAAGCCCTAATTTCACTCACCCGTAAAGTTAACATTTCAATGAAAAATGCAGTTTGAAAAATATGCAAACATAATTTATCAAAAACACAAAAAAAAAAACCTTTTGCACATGTCATACCGCTATGGCAGGAATGTAGGAGCTCATACTTACATGCGTTAATTGAAGATGATAAAGATGATAAATTAATAAGTTTGATATTTTCCAAATGTCACAAAATAGAGTGTTCACACAATGCATGTTTATTTCGTAGCATGATCATATTATGTATATATGCATGAAATCAGTATTTTCTTGGCAGCATATGTTGGTTAACAAGATGAACGATAAAATCATATGAGTAGTAATGAAATTGGAAACTTATTTTAGTATTTATTATATATTATCTTATTGGTTCCCATTTGTTTATTTGTTATATTATTTATATTCACTGGGTTGAAATTAGGGTGAGATGTTGGGGAAAACTAAAACATTTTTTACATTTTTTTACAAGGACTGGTAACTTTCTGAACCCAAAGTCAAAAAGCTGGGTACTGGAATCACGTCCATTCAAAACACAGTTTAGTAATTCAGATTCGATATCTTCAAGCTTCGAACAAAGGAAGAGGCTTAGGAGCCACATAGAAGTCAATAAAGATTTTTCCCTGTTGAATTTCAGAGAAGGTGACTAATAATAACCAGGTCACCAAACTCGACAGACGAACCACCACGTGTATGTAGAAGGGGAAAACTTTCTTGCCAAACAGTGGGTGTCGCTGACCAGTTTTAAAATTTTGTTGGGATTCGCTGGCTTGCTTTACACAGTAATTGCCACTCCTGGACAAGAAAAAACATACAATTTTTATTTATCTTAGTTTTCTTCACTGTTAAATATGCATGTGATTAAAATATGGTATGTCGATTGACTAGGCCTGAAATATTGAGCCTTTACTCTTATTCCTTATCGAATATCTAGTGTTCACATGTTAAACTTGGATATTTACCTTTATCTCTTACTTAATGCATGACATTTACGTATTGAGCTTATAGAACCATTCATTATATGTTATATTTTATTAATCAAGTTTCTGATATGAGACTTATGTTCTTATATAAAGATAGAGGATACGATGTGAATTTAATTGCTATAACGTGATTTGAACCCAAGGGCTTAGGCCATGAGACCACCCAAGGTGGTGTTACAAGTTCTCAATACCCTGCACTCATAGTTAGTTAGTTGGTTATATTTTCTCAATACAAAAACCCTATTTTTAACCTCACTTATTCAACCAATCCAAATGGACCAAATCTTAACTATTTTTCTAAAAAATTTAACTCTTAAACCCTACACTTGTTTGCTTAACCTGAATGAGGAAATTACCCGCTAAGAACCAGACATCCGGATCATGCTCCTCTCCCGCCCGCTATTCTTTCATTCATTCATTCATATCCCAACCCAAAACCCACAACCATAACAAGCACGTGTCACCCAGACAAGATAACACGTGGAAACCTTCATCTAACGTGGCAATGCATGCTCCTAATGGCATTGTCTGGGCACTGTCATACCACGTGTCAGCACACAGTGACATGCAAGATGCCACACTCATATCTCCACCGTCATTCATTTTCCCTTTAAAAAAAGGCCTAACCTCATCGAATTTAGTTCAAGTTCCAACATCTATAGAACATAGCAAGGCTTGCCATTTTTGATTTCTTACTTCGATCGAGGCTTAGCTCTTTTTGCTAAAAAATACCCAAATGGCTCAAATTCGTGATGAGTATGGAAACCTAGTGCAGCTCACAGATGAGCATGGCAACCCTGTTCAGTTGACAGACGAGCATGGCAACCCTATGCACCTCACGGGTGTAGCTACTAGCACGGAAACCGAAACTGGAACATACACCGGTTCCGGTGTGCATGTTCCAGGATCTGGCACCACGGGTGGGTACGAGGAGCATGGTGGGGAGTTGGGTGCCGCTGGAGTTGGGACCGGGCTTGGAATTTTTGGTGATAAACAAACAAGTGATCAACCTCATGGGTATGATGGTGGTCTCGGTGAGCACCGACAACAACAGCCCCACTACGGTGGTGTTACTGGTGAAGTCCGCCGCTCTGGCAGCTCATCAAGCTCTAGTGTAAGACTTTTTTTTCTTCATATATATGTACATATTATTTGTGCTACTTTTATTTGTAAATATATTGCGATGCATCTTCTAACCGAAGATGTTATGCACACTCTCAGTTTGTCATTTTGCACTGTTAATCCGAGCTAGAAAATATTAAAAATATAATTTCAAGAGTGCATGGCATCAAATTGGGGTGTTCATATTTTCTTGTAAAATACTAGTTATATTGAGTACTTTTAACAAGTAAAATATTGTCTCCCATGTGGAACTTCCTAAATTTGTCAAAAAAATTACTGAATAAATCCAAGAAATGCAACATTCATATTGTTATGTTATTTATTGTGTAGGAGTTGACTTGCATATAAAACTTTTTAGTGAGACTAAGCTTGCATGTTTTGATCAATGTTTACTCTTCTTTCTTGATCTCTTCCCCTCTTTTGGTCGCTTGTAGTCTGAGGAGGATGATGGGCAAGGTGGGAGAAGGAAGAAGGGACTCAAGGAGAAAATAAAGGAAAAATTGACTGGCGGGAAGCACAAGGACGACGCTCAGCAGCAAGCACATGGACATGGACAAGGGCAAGGACAGGCACACACCATAGCCGTCGGCACCGCCACCACAATCACAGCGACAACTGAGGTGGAGAAGAAGAGTATGATGGAGAAGATCAAGGACAAGCTGCCTGGTCATCACAGCCACTAAATTATTAATTAAGCTTAATTGTGTGTGTTGGTGTTAATTAATTGTGTGCAGTTTGTAGTGAGCCTATTAGGGCAATGTAATAAAGAAGTTGCTTTTTGAAATGTGTAGGGAAGCTGTGCTGTACATGTTAGATAGTGTGCTGAATTTCATCACCGCAATGGTTTGCTTTGTGATCAAGTTTTTATAATCACATTATGCCAAGTGGCTTTGTGGGTCGAGTCATTTATCAGAAGGTATTACTTCATCAACGAAAGAGATACGATAGGAAGTTTTCTTATTAGATATTTGACATTATTGTCATAGGATCCAGAGCCTCTGTATTTATGAAGCGTGCATTTTCGTGTCATCTCTCCTCTCTCGTCTTCCTCTCGCCTTTTCTTTTTTGATTGTTTTGTCAAAACCTCTCGTCATTTCTTTGATCTGCAGTAATCATGTACTTGTAGTCAAACAATATGGTAGAATATTTTCAGAGATATTTCATTTTCCAAAAAGAGGTATTTATAATAAGGTTACAAACCTTAGTAGGGTTAGACAAGGAAAATAAGTGGTATCCTAATTACATAATATCTATACAAAAGGAAAAATAAAACCCAAATAGAATAGGATATACTCTACTCGCCAACACTCCCCCTCAAGTTGGAGCAAAGACGTCACGCATGCCCAACTTGTCAAGCGAGTTGAGAAAGATACTTGTAGAAACAGCTTTCGTAAGAACATCAGCTAACTGATACTCTGAACGGATGAAAGGGAAGGACACAATCTCTGCATCCAACTTTTCTTTAATGAAATTTCGATCAACCTCCACATGCTTTGTACGGTCATGTTGTACAGGATTATGAGCAATTGCAATCGCAGCCGTATTGTCACAATATAAATCCATGGGTTTATTAGGCCCACAACCAAGGTCTTTCAACAATCTCCTCAACCATAGTAACTCAGATACACCATGGGCCATTCCCCGATACTCAGCCTCAGCACTAGATCTAGACACCATCTTTTGTTTCTTGCTCCTCCACGTAACAAGATTGCCACCCACAAACATAAAATACCCAGATGTCGAACGTCTATCTGTGGCTGAACCTGCCCAATCAGCATCTGTATACCCTTCTACATTTGTATGGCCATACTTGGAGAAAATTAACCCCTTGCCAGGAGTTACTTTCAGATACCTTAAAATACGAGTCACAGCCCCCATATGATCTACACTAGGAGAGTGCATAAACTGACTTACTATATTTACAGCATAAGCAACATCTGGACGAGTATGAGCCAAATAAATCAACTTCCCCACAAGTCGTTGATAACGTTCTTTATCAGTCGGAACTTGATCGGGATATATCCCCAACTTATGATTCTGCTCACTAGGGGTATCAATTGGTTTACAATCCAACATTCCAGTTTCTGCAAGTAAATCCAAAACATACTTTCTTTGGGATAGAAAAATACCATGTTTAGATCTGGCAACTTCAATCCCAAGAAAATACTTTAAATCACCCAATGATTTCATCTCGAACTCAGAAGCCAGATACTTCTGAAGACTCTGTATCTCTACATGATCATCTCCAGTCACAATCATATCATCAACATAAATAATTAAAGCCGTCAATTTACCTTTATGACGCTTCAGAAACAAAGTATGATCAGAGTTACTTTGCACATACCCAAACTTCTTCATAGATGCAGCAAACCTTCCAAACCACGCTCTTGGAGACTGCTTTAATCCATACAAGGATTTCCGTAGCTTGCACACCACACCCTCCTTAGAAGTCACAGGGATACCCGGCGGAGGATCCATATATATTTCTTCTTTGAGATCACCATGGAGGAATGCATTTTTGACATCAAATTGTAGCAGCGGCCAGTCACGGTTAGCAGCTAAGGATAAGAGCACGTGTACAGTGTTGAGCTTAGCTACTGGAGCAAAAGTCTCTGTGTAATCAACTCCATATGTCTGAGTATACCCTTTTGCTACCAATCTTGCCTTGTAACGGTCAATGGAACCATCAGCCTTGTGCTTCAAAGTAAACACCCATCTGCACCCAACTGCCTTTTTTCCTTTTGGTAAAGGAACTAACTCCCAAGTAGCATTCTTGTTCAAGGCTTCCATCTCAACATGCATTGCATCTACCCAGTTTTGATCAGATAGAGCATCCTGCAACTTAGTTGGCACACATACACTAGATAATTGACACAAATATGATGCATATGACTTAGATAAACGATGAGTTGACATATAATGGTTAATGGGATATTTAGACTTGGCATGTATATCAGGAGAATATTGTATTTTAGGTTTCCCACGGGTAGTACGTGGGGGCAAAGAATAGGTAGGCATATCACTAGAAAGTACATCAATATCACAACTTGATTGAGGCAATGGCAGGGCAGAGGGGGGTATATTATCAATTTCATCTGTATGGGAGTCGCCAATATCACTGTTATTTCCTTCTGAGAGAGGCTCGAAAACACCAATATTTTTGTCTGGCGACCGGTCGTGGCTTTCTTGGCGGCCGGTCGCATCACTCGTATCGGTACTGTTGTCGCTCGTCGACGCGGGCGACCGGTCGCTTCCTATGTGCGACCGGTCGTTTCCTTCGCGACCGGTCTCTTCCTCACTGCGACCGGTCGCTTCGCTCGTATCGGTACTGTAGTCCCAGCTTGACGCGAGCGACCGGTCGTGTCCTATCAGCGACCGGTCGTTTTCATCCTGTTCGCCTAAAAATTCCATATTTTCCAAATTCTTCAATTCACTCCCCCTCTCCTCCTGAATTGAAGAAGAGGGAGAAACATAATAGGGTACCTCTTCATGAAATGTGACATCCAAAGTGACATGTACCTTTTGAGTAGGCGGGTGATAACACTTATAACCTTTCTGAGTCGTAGAATAACCAATGAAGACACAGCGGAGAGCACAAGGATCAAGTTTACTCCTTTGATGAGAGTAAACATGAGCATACGCAACACACCCAAACACCTTCGGAGGTAACTTAGAGACTGAAACCGGAGGAGTGAGGGCACATAACACATCAAGTGGAGTCTTGAAATCAAGAACCCGACTAGGAGTACGGTTAATCAAGTAGGCGGCGGACAAGACACCATGTCCCCAAAGATGATGGGGAACAGACATATCCAACATCAGAGAGTGAGCAACTTCAAGTAACTGGCGATTCTTCCTTTCAGACACACCATTCTGTTGAGGTGTGAATGGAGTGGTAGTTTGGTGAATGATACCTTGATCACGAAAGAATTGGGCCAAGGTATGATTCACATATTCACCGCCATTATCAGTGCGAAATACTTTAACACGAGCATGGAACTGAGTAGACACCATGACACAAAAGTCAGGAAGAATAGAGGCAACATCATATTTATTCTTCATCAAATACACCCATGTTAAGCGAGTGCAGTCATCAATAAACGTCACAAACCAATGGAAACCATGAGAAGTCACACGAGCAGGACCCCATACATCAGAATGTACTAACTCAAAAGGCAAAGCAGCTTTATTATTACTTAAGGGAAAAACAGTACGGTGGCTCTTGGCCATTACACATGTCTCACACTTAAAACTGGACTCATCACAGGAGCGAAATAAAGATGGAAACAGACGCTTAAGGTAGCCAAATGACGGGTGTCCCAAGCGACGATGCCATAACCAAATTTGCTGTTTGTCTTTGACACTGCAACGTTGAACAGTATTAACGACATGATCACGAACTGGTGCAGAAGGTAATGTCAAATAATATAACCCCCCTATCCGTTTACCATGCCCAATCACCTCGTGAGTCTTGAGATCCTGAAAAGAGCAATGGGTAGGATAGAAAGTAGCAGAAGCATTAAGTGTATCAAGTAAGCGACCAACAGATAACAAGTTACAATGGATATTGGGAACTAATAACGCACAAGACAAGGACAGAGTTGGGGTGAGAGAAATAGTGCCCTCGCCAGTAATTGGAGAGGGCAAACCATTAGCACTAGTTATGTATGGGTTACGGGTGTTACTAGACAACTCATCAAAAAATTTAGCATCATAAGTCATATGATCAGAAGCACCAGTATCAATTATCCAAGTATTAGAGCCAGTACCTGGAATAGAGTCAGAAACACGCAAATTTGCAGAAGCAGCAGTAGCACCAGCAGCACCAACAATGGAATTACCACCCATGATTGTAGCAGAAACTCAACAAATCACGCAGAGTATACAACAGATCACAGCACAGACACAAATATGGCAGATGCACGAAGACAACAGAGGCACAAACACAGTAGAGGCAGATGCACGAACACAGTAGAGGCACGGAGTAAAGGCACGAACACGACAGAGCACAAGGCACAAACACAGTAGAGGCAGATGCACGAACACAGTAGAGGCACAAACACGACAGAGCACACAGCGGAACACGGCAAAGGCACAGACACAAGAACCCTAAAAGAAATTAGGGCACACAGTAGAACACGGGCACAAGAACCCTAAAAAGAAATTAGGGCACAGAGTAGAACACGAGTGGGCACAATACACAGGTTACCAGAAAGTCGGCTCTGATACCAAGTCAAACGATATGGTAGAATATTTTCAGAGATATTTCATTCTCCAAAAGGAGGTATTTATAATAAGGTTACAAACCTTAGTAGGGTTAGACAAGGAAAACAAGTGGTATCTTAATTACATAATATCTATACAAAAGGAAAAATAAAACCCAAATAGAATAGGATATACTCTACTCGCCAACACTTGTTTTTTTCTTTCTAGTAAACCACGTTCTTCTGTTTCCATCAGTGGTGAGGTTAAAATATATTGCCCAAATTTATTGAAAAATTTCGAACTGATAGCTTTTAAATTCCAAATATACAGCTCCAACTGATTGCTAATGCTATTGCAGTCTTCATCAACCAAATGGATCAGGAAAAGTACCTTTCCGTCTTTGAAATTCAATGAACAGATTGACTAATTCTCCAATGCGAATTTACAGAGAAATTGGTATAAGCAAATGATTGTTTCATCCCAAAATTTAAATTCAAGGATGGGGTTGGCAACACCCATCTTCGATTACTAAAGAATTGAAGTGAAACAAGGAGCAAAGAGAAAAGGCAAGATTACAAAGACACAGAGGATAAACAGAGAGAAAAGAGAGATGAGAAAGAAGGGGATCAGTTTAACGTCAATTTAGGAGGGACAAAAAAAACTGATGTGGCCTAAGACAGAGGTAACGTCAGTTGGAGCAAAAGTTACGAACTTATTGTTGCTGAGGTGGCTTATCCACAATCATTTGATTATTTGAATGCTCCAGATTTTACAAAATGCACGAACGCTTCTTAAATCAGAGGTTCGAGATCCATTGTCACATTATAAATTTGGTTTTGACCATTCAAATTGCTGTCATAGAACGGATTATTGGTTTGATTTTACCAATTGCTATAAAACAGATTGATGTAATAAAATTGTTCTCTAGTAAAACATATGAAATTTGCAAATATATGTTTGTGGTACATAGGCTAGCTCATTATGCATTATTATGGGATGGGCATCCGGTTGAATAGATTAAATTGGCAATTCATACCATAACTAATAACCGGTTTAGTTTGGTTTTTTTTTTTTTTTTGTCGAAATCAATCATGTTCATTCAAAACCCATAAATGGGAAGGAAACAAACAGATAATACAAAGGCCAAAAAGGTCAGCTAAAGGAACAAGATGCCACAAACACAGAGAAGACTAAACTAAAACTAGTACAGTCTAGTATAATAGTCTTCCCCATCACAAAATCAAACCAAAATACAATACAAAGCCACCGTCTTCCGCAAAGGGGACAGAGACCGTACCATAATGGCCACAAAGGAAGGGATACACCACCATCACACAGGTCAGCATTGTTGCACATAGAGACCCACTGATCTTCCACCAAAAGCAGATCCCCAAAAATCGGAAACACATCAGCCCTCGAACGTTCCTCCAAAAGTCACCTTCTCCATCACACCTAAATCTGCCAATGCTCCTAAGAGAAAACAACCAATCACAACACCAAGGTATATACCAAAAGACCGAACTGGTTTAGTTTGGTTTTGACCAAGAAAATGCCAAACGGATTTGACACCTATCTTTACATGAAACCATCCGATCTCATTCAAGATAGTTTGCTTTATGATGTTTTGTAATCTCTGAGTTCAATACATCCTTTTTCTGTAAGGAAGTTGTAGCTCAAGTTGTTAATAGTTTATGATGTTTTGTAACTCTCGAGTTCAATACATCCCTTTTTGGTAAGATAGTTGTAGCTCAAATGGTTAAAGGTATTTGAAATATGCACCTGAGGTCATAGGTTCGATTCCCCATTTCTCAAATATCGTTCATATCAAAATATACAGTCCTGATCTCTTGGACCACAGGAGTCCAAGAGATTCTAGTCACTTACCGTTGGATATTATTCCAATGGTTTAAAAAAGTTTCTTAAAAGGAGTGCAAGATCGAGTGAACCGTTGAATTTACATCCAACGGTGAGTGACCACAAATCTCTTGGACCCCTGTGGTCCAAGAGATCAGGACTTTCAAAATATATTGCTTTTCTTAAACTAATTAAAAAAAAAAAAAATCTCACCTGATTATTATGTGTGGTGGTCCACATAATATTTATGTTGATCCAACGGCGCAAAACACGTCAACCTCCACTCTCTCTCTCTCTAACGACCAAAACCCCCAAACTTGAGTTTTCTCGCTTCTTCAGCAGCCTCCGCTCTCCATTTCACCACCATTGTCTCTCTCTGCTCTCTCCCTTTCCCGCCTACTTAAACCTCTCAACACTGTCACCAAATGCTTTCACAGGTTCCCAAACCCCTCTCCTTCTTCCAAAACCCATCGCCCCCCATTCCCATTCCCAATCCCACCACTCCCACTCTCCGCTTCTCTACTCCCAAGCCCTCACTCTCACTCCTCCGCCTCCCTCTCACTCCTCGCCGGCTCACACTCGCAATGGCCTCCAATCCCGGCCGTCCAGACTCCGCCGTTCCGCTCCCGCCCAAAAGTTTCGAGCTTGATCGATTCGCTGAGGTTGCCAACAAGGTAGCCGATGCCTCTGGTGAAGTCATTAGGAAATTCTTCCGTCAGAAATTTGACATTCTCGATAAAAAAGATTCCAGTAAGTTTGAGTGTGTGTGCGTGTATATGCTTTGTTTGGTTGCTGAGAAAGTTGAGAAACTTGGAAGTGGACAGAAATTTTTTAATAACGTTAAATTTGAAAGTAAGAGGAATGTGAGTAAGCTGGAGAAATTAGGAATGTTGGATTCAATTGCTATAGCTCTGTTTGGTTTTTGAGGAAATGTAGGAAAAGAAAAATCACAATTTGAGTGTTGAGTTTTGTGCTGTTTTGCTTTATAAAAAAATTGAGCAAAAATTGAATTGTTTAAGCTGACTGAGTGAGTGATTGGTATGGACTACAGTATGGGAAATTTAAAGTCATTGATTTCCTTATTTGTTGTTTTGCTGCAGGCCCTGTGACAATTGCAGATCAAACAGCGGAGGAAACTATGGTTTCGATTTTATTAGAGAATTTTCCATCTCATGCTGTGTAAGTTTTGTATGTAAATAGATCATTTTCCAAGAATTTCTTTTGGTTGCAAAAAAATTGGAGGGTTTAAGTTGAATTGAAGTGGTAAATTTCGAGTCTTTAGGTTTACAGCTGTTTAGATTCCATAATGTGACAATTTTTTAGACCTAAAATAAGCTAAAAGGAAATCTTTTTAGGGCCCTCATATGTTGTTGTTCTGGTTTTTAACATTTTGCTCCAATGTTTTCATTTTTATATTGAATATGACAAGTTTCGCTTAAGCTATGGTAAGTAGTTTTATAGGATAGACGAGTGTAGGCTTCTCATTTACCGTTTCCATTCTTTACTTTCCTTGTCCGGCTATTTCCTTCACAACCCCATAGAACACATAAGAGAAAATTCGATTTTTCTAAACAACCATGAATTTCTATATTTGTTGTGCTATTGCTAAAGTAATCGTGGAGGAGTAATTGCAGTTATGGAGAGGAGAATGGGTGGAGGTGCAAAGAGAAGGCTGCAGACTATGTATGGGTTTTAGATCCAATAGATGGAACAAAGAGCTTCATCACTGGTATTGTATATTTTTTTTAAAGAAAGATTACTGTCTTGAAATAAGTGTTCTGCAAATTTTACTTGGGTGAACCTGCACTTTTTTCCCCAGGAAAACCTGTGTTTGGTACTCTCATTGCTCTGCTACAGCGGGGTAAACCAGTAAGAATCATCTGCTACAACATGCATAAAATAAAAACAGGCTTATTTCTATTATTTTTTATATTTTAAATGAAAATGAATATGTAATATGATTATGTGCTCAAGAAAAAACTTTTTTTTTCTCTGTTATTCAACACTTGGGAACAGAATTCTGAAATGAAAATTAAAAATCGTGTTAGAGAAGGGAAGAAAATGGGTACCATCGTCACTTCAGCACTCGTCAGTTCAAATTAATTTTTGTATCCATTTTTGCATGCAATAGATGTTTTATTCGAGTAAACATGCTCATTTGTGCCCATTTAAAAATTTAGTTTTTGTCCCAGTTACTTGACTGAATTTTTTCACACTGAGTTGGATAAATGCATAAGAGTTAGTTCAAATTTCAAGATTACATCTACTTTCTTCTTGAACTGATGCCTATTATTTCACCCAGATTCTTGGCATAATTGATCAGCCTATTTTAAGAGAAAGATGGGTTGGGATGAGTGGAAGGAAAACTACATTGAATGGGCAAGTAGTGTCTACACGCAATTGTGCAAATCTGGCACAGGCTTATTTGTAGGTTTTTTCTCTTTTCATGTGAATATCTATTTTATAGCTAGAAAGTTGTTCTGTGGAAAGCAAACCACGTCTATCAAACATCTAGACCTTTATTGTGAGAAAGTAATTTGTTGGCATCCAGATCTTGCCAGGGACATTAACTTTCTTTTTCTGTCTCTGTCTTTTGGGATTTCTCTTATGTGTTTTAATTATTCCCGTGATTAGGTACACTACAAGCCCACATCTATTCAGCGCAGAGGCAGAAGAGGCATTTATTCGTGTTAGAAATAAGGTATGTTCTAATGAATCCATAAAGATCGGGGTTCAACATTAGGTGACATGAAGAATACTGCCATGCTTTTAATGTATGATCTATGTGAGAAAATCAGACTCAGTCAATAAGGATGACCTGAAAGGAAAAAAGGGAGAACAAAAGTTGGGCAGTGTTACTGTTTTGGTCCTTGCTTTGTCCAAGTCTTTTACTTTTTGTGGTGTTCCTATGCTTTTGGGGATAATCTGACCCAATTTCGCATTGTGACTCGATGCCAAGCAGTACTGAGATCAAATAACTTTACTAAAACTGATATGTGAGTGGAATTTCTTAGAATGTGATTAACATTTGGAAATTTAATGTGAAATTTGACTCCTAGGTCCAATCCAACATCTTTTCCAGCAGTTGTTTTCATCTTAAATATTTGAAATTTGTGTTTCTTATAAAATAGAAAGAATCTTAAGAATTCCATGTTTGGTCTACAGGTGAAAGTACCACTGTACGGCTGTGACTGCTATGCTTATGCTCTTCTGGCTTCTGGTTATGTGGATCTTGTTGTTGAGTCTGGTCTCAAGGTAAGCTGAACTCTTTGTTGTTAAATTGTATATATGACTAATGTATCCAGTGATGCACTCTTCTATTGGGAGTGTCTGGGCATGAAAATGGCTCATTTCCCATGAAGGGTTAGGGCAGAACAATCCGGGGATGCCTAGTGTATGGCATGAGTGGTAGCTATTGTATCTTACTCTCTGGTTGAACTAGAGGGGAAACATAAAACAGAAGGGACTTGTTATTTCTTATGATGCGTTAGGTTACCTACAGATGTGTATTTTTCTTTTCTGCTGCACTTTAATGCCTATTTGGTACAATGAGCTGTCAAGTCTGCAATCATGTATAACTATCGTTGCATTTGTCATCTGTGAATGATTCAACTGTATTAGATAGAATTCATTGCTTTTATCTAACAAAAATCTCATACTATTTTGTCAGCCATACGATTTTCTTTCACTGATACCCGTGATAGAAGGTGCTGGAGGTGTTATTACTGATTGGAAGGGACATCAGCTTTATTGGGAAGCTTCTCCAAATTCACATGTGACAAGTAAGCTCTTCTCCAAATTCTTTGGATTGGGGTCATATTGATGATGATTTGAGTTATGTAGTTTAATATTGTTATTTAATTAATGTGCCATATAGCACTTGCAAGATTTACATAAATCGGCAAATGGGTTTTGGTGTGTTCCCCAGGTTTTAATGTAGTGGCAGCTGGAGATAAACAGATTCACCAACAAGCTCTAGATTCATTACAATGGCAATGAATAGTTGCATTGCCGATTATCATACAGAGGATGGTACGATGCTTCGGTTTGTCTTTCCGAATCTTTAAGGTTCATACACCAAGAGCCGAAGATGACATCAGGGAGCTAGGTGGATTAATAATGGGTGAGAATTGAAATGTAAAAGGTGGAGAGCTGAATTTATTTTCTCTGTATGATTCTCGTTTGCAAGGGTAGGTTTGTTTGCTGGCATTTGTTCACGGCCCCAGCTTTAGTTGTGAAATGAAAAGCCCCAAAGTGCCCTCATTTTGCCGTATGTTTCTTCTACAATAAACTTTTCAGCTAGGAAAGTGATAAAATGTTGAATGATACATATGAGTTTAACACAAATCGTTGATACCATCAGATTTTAATTATAATAGTCGTCCTTCATAAATCAATTTGCTTCAACAACAAAAAAGGAAATCTTTGATATCAGATGTTATTGCATCTGTCCAATGATGCTTTGGTTGCAAGGCATCATCTTTCAACTCAAAGCGTCATTGTTTAAAGGTATCTCGTTGTTTGACTGGGTTTGGGAGATGGGGGCGTGGTGGTTGGCACCGCATGTGGGCTGGTGGGGGTGGTGGTGTGGCTGAGTCTTCTCTCTTCTCTTTTTTTTTCCCCTTCTCTTTCTTGTTTTTCCAGCCTTTGTTCTTTGACCGAAATGCCCCTCAATAAGCAACACCAGTTACCTCTAATTTGATAGAAATTGAGGATTGTCCTTGAATTGCGTCAAATTGAAACCATAGGGGCAAAATTGACCGAATTGAAACGACAGAGACAAATTGTAAAAGTGGTGAACTACAGGGGCTAAAAATGACTTTTTGCCTATTTTAAACGGTCTTCAATTTAATTGGTTTTGTGCACAAATGATCTCTTTTTTTAATTTTTTTTTATAAAGATGATATTTCATTAAACGCATAAGAAACAAAATATGATAAGAAAATCCAATTAAATACGTAATCATATTAGAGGGCCAAGACCAGATCAAGAAGTCCAATTAAATACGTAATCGTATTTTGGGGCAATTTCATCATTGGATTTGTGCATGGATGATCTTTAAATGGTGATCTAAGAAATGAATAGTTCAAATTATGACATAAGTGTATCACAACTTTGGGTGGACGTGAAGTTGTTTGCATTGAGTATTTTTCCCCCTTGTGAGTACCTCCTGGCAAGTGTCTATGGCAGCGATACTGAAAATAATTTAACATTCATCATCATAGATAACCTAGTCACCATTGAACTATTCTGTTTGGAATCAAATTAAGTTTCACTCAAGTGTCACGAAATACTTATTTTATTGCATAGCATGATCACTTTATGTATTATTCACAAAACTCTGCATTTTCTAACAGGATAAAATGGCAATAGCATGACTTGATGCTTCGTTTGATATATTTAAATTCCCCTTTCAAAGAAAATCCAAGAAAAGGGAGAGAGTTAGATATACTTTCTACAAGTACATTTTTTTTTTCTTCGTATTGCCTTATATTTGTTATTTCTTTTTGTACTTTTCTTCTTGAGTAGGAATATTGTGAGATGGTGGGGAAAACCAAATTTATTTTGGCTCCAGATGAAGAAAGCCTTTCCTTGCGAGCTGGCGGTGGAAGCATGGAATTGGTGACAGAGGAGACAAAGGAGACGTCAGCAGAGGCGGGCAGTGGAGGCAGTAGGTTTTGGTGGGACCAGAACATGAAGTTGCATGAACTGAAACAGTACAAGACATCCTCGGAGGAGCGGATGTAACGACCCCTTTCCAGTGATAATGGCAAACGCCACCCAGGATACAACGACCTCTTTCTAGTGATAATAACACTCCAAACCAGTGGAACAACAAACGCAGATGTTTGAACTGTCTCGCAATATGAGACTCTATTATACTGATAAATGGAATTAATCAAAAATGTAGTGGACTACTCTGTTTACAAATAATAAAGAGTCATTTCCTCAAGTATGTGATTTAAGATATGCAATGTTTCAAACTTGAGTCACATCTTTCCGAATTTAATTTCCATTTAATAAATTTTCCAACAATCCCCCACAGAAATGGAAATTGGCTCAACAATATGCTAAAATAAAAATGCTAACACTTGAGAAAGTTTGATTAGAAAGATATTGCATCAGGATAGGTAGCTTTTGGCCTTGAACCTTTCCTAGTGAAATACCATTGAATTTACTTGGCTAATCAGTAAACATGATGTCTTGAACTCTTCAACCGTTTGTGTAAACCCAAACTATAGCACTCACACAATACCTCACCATACACATCTAGTTCTAGGTTGTCTTCGTGGCCCTGTACAACTCTCGGTATTCATGAGTGCTTTAGAGAATTTAGTCTAACAAAATTCTCATAGAAACGGCTCATTTCATACTCGTACAATTGACCTCCTATTAAGAGTATCCCGCAATACTCCAACTGAATTTTCAAACTATAGGAAAAGTTTGCTAAAGGTACAAGTCGTCGATGTTCTTGCCAACGGAAAATATAGAGAGAGAGAGAGAGCCTGAGTTAATGAAGTTTTGATTTTAATTTAGTAGTGGGGAGTTGCATTCTACTTGTATCAACACAGTCAAATCTATTTTTGACTCTAAACAATATACATATGTAACAAAAGAAATCAAACATCAAACTTATCAATTCAAATAATCGAAACATAATTCAGCTCAAAGATTCAATTCTAGCAAGCAAACCATCATATATTGCTTGAATTGAATAATCTAACACTCTCATGGCAGGTTTAGAAACGCAATATTTCTCTATAAAATGGAGCATCTTCAATTTTGAAAAATCAACAAAGCACAAGCTTTCTGTGAGAACTGATTTGCACAAACTAAATAAAATGTCTTATGTGACCTAAAATAAGAAGAAGAAAAAAAACAACTGAGTTAGACAGGGAGAGTGGGCAGTTAGTTGGCGAAGTCGCTCGAATTTGTTGGATCGTGGAGCCAAAAAATTCTTGCCCTTTCAAGCTTATTTAACCTCAAACCATGTGAACGGGTCTAGCCCAATAAAAAGTACATTGATTTGCATACCAATGATTTCAGTTTCGAACTCTCATAACACTCCTGTGTGTGAGAAAGTCCCCCTGCTCAATATATCACACACAGAAGTGTTTCTTCACCCATCTTGATCAGGGTATTTCCGGCTCTTTGTGTTGCTACAGCCCACGAGCAATTATCTCCTGACATTAGGCATAAGATCTATGTTTCCACATTTTCTAAATGAGTTATTTTCACTTTTTTCTTTAAGAAAATTTTCTACCAAATACCAATTGATTGTATAAATGTTTGGGGAAAACAAAACCAATTAATTGTAATTTCGTGTTATTAAAAAGGTTTTTACCAATAGTTTCTGTTCAGTATCTAAATTACAATGCATCCCAATTTAGTCTTTAATATAAGTTTTCTACATGTCTAGATCAAATTTTGTTAGAAATTGCATATTTTTTTGTCATATTTGTCCTCCATGGGAGTACATAATTGCTCATTTTATACGTACTTTGTATTATTTATGATTTTTTTTTTGGGGGTTATGCTTGTTAGTGATTGTATTTGGGTATTCATATGTACACTTGTTTGAATTTTGATGTGCAAGTATATGTACAGATCATGTACGCATATACCGCGCAGTCTATGCGATAAATGGTTTTCGATTTTAAATTTTGAACGAAAAATACAGTCAACTTACATATTACACTACAATTATTTGCTAGTGGTGAAACAATTCTGTCATTGTATATGTCTTTAATTAGCATTGATATTTTTCACATAATGTTGTCCAAATTTCTGAATATAATATCGTCCTTTAAGATGTTTTTAGGGCATCAGAAAATCATGTGCCTGTGTGTATATCTTTTTCATCCACGCCTTTTCTTGTTTCATATAAATAGAGCCCATATGACGCTGCCCAAAGCCTGCAACCCCCTCAATGATGGTCTTGTTCAGGAAAAGTCTGTCCTCCTCCTCAGGATTTGATTGAGATCTTGTGATCTTTGTAATTATAGGTGTAACAAATAGGGCAAGATTCTGACCCCAAAAAAAAAAAAAAAAACCAAATAGGGCAATATGCTTGGGATCCAAGTAAAATTTTCCATAAATAAGTAGGGGGCCTCTACTGTACAATTAAATACCTTTTGCTTATTTTGGAAATAAAGTTAATCCAATTCACATGTAAAACTCTGACACTTATTTTTTGAAAACTGGTAGGTATAGTAAATTAAAAGCTTTGAAAACAATTTTGAAAGAATTTTATTTGACAACATTTTCTGCACAGCCGAGCAGAGCATAAAAGAAAATTTGGTTGGAAGGAAAAGCTTCTGAGTAGGAATGGCCGCAGGTTTAGCTTCAAAGTGTTCGCGCGGCGGTATGTGATTTTGCATAGGGATTTTTGAGTGATCTGTTTGTATTATTTGTGTCACTTGCTTAAATATTTGACTCTAATCTCCATTGAATTAGTGTTTAGACTGCTTGATCTGAAAAACGATATGCCCCATGTTTCAAAATTTGTTCTTTCATGTTTTTTTTCTGGTTCTCTCTTGCATTTTATATCTGCTTTTTGCTTACTGGCTCCATATAATTCAAACAATACTAATTTTCTCGAAGCCTCTTGTTCATATCTCTCATCAAAATGTGCTATTCGATAATGTCTATCAAAAGGTTCATATCTCTTGTTCATATATCTGTTCCGTTTTATGAATTTTTTCTGAGAGATAAAAAAAGTACGGATGCTTTAGTTATCTGATCCAACATTATATCTCAGTTTCCTGGATAATTTTTAGTATTTTTTTCTGTAAATATTCTCTTCCCTATTTTACTCACTGCAATCTATTCAATCTTCTGGAAACAAACTCTAGCGGGTCGTTCATTGATGGGGGGGGCTTGGCAATAACTTGTCTGGCTTATTGAGGACATCACATGATATGACATGCAGCCCTTTCTTGTCTCATGTCAGAGCAAGTCCAGCGATCAGCTGGGGGGAGAAAAACCAAAAAATCATGTTTCAGCAGTCAGCCCAAGACCGGGCAAGGTGTGGGTCCCAGCAAGTCGGGCTGGCCCGAAGGCCAGTTCAGCCCGAGGTCCAACTCGCGGATTGGGTGACGTCATATGCGACGTCATCGCTACAGTGCTCAGTGCCGCTACAGTGCTACTAAAATCCACGTGTCGCGCTCTGGGCTCTCCGATCAAATTTTTTTCTCCAATCCAACGGCAGCCAATTTTTGTGCAGTTAAAAAATGAAAAAAAATCGAATTTTTTTATAAAAAATTACTGATTTCTTTTTCTATAAATACCAAAATTTTATCCGATTGAGATAACAAAAAAAATTGAAAATAATCTACAAAAAAATGTGAAAAAAATTCGAATAATTATTTAAAAATTCACCCAAAAGTTCTGAACTGTTTTTCTATAAATACCTACCATTCTTCTTCATTTTCAACACAAAATCCTCTTATAATTTCTTCTCCTTCTATTATTTTTCATTTTCTACACAAAATTTTCAACACATTCAATACATCAAACAAAATATAATTAAAAGAAATCTTATCCGAAATATTCTCAAAATTAATTCTTTAGGTTTTAAAAACAAAATATTATCCGAAAATATTATCCGAATTAATTATTGAGGTAAAAAAATTTGTGAAAAAAACAAAAAAAATGAATAGTAACTGCCCTTAGCCATGGCAACGGGTGGAAACACAAAATATACTATTTGCAAGGGCAACCAGTATTCATGTGAATAGTGGCTGCCCTAGGTCCCCCCCTTGCCATGGCTAAGAGCAAATGGGTGGAGTTGCTCTCAGTGTGTGCATATGATATTTCTTTGAAGATTATAACTATGATTGGGAAATATATTCATTGAATCTTTAGTAGGATCGTTTGGGTTGAAGTGAGGATTAAATCTTACTAGAAAAAAAAAATTGCTTGGTTTTCGTACAAAATGTTAGTCTATATTATGGGAAAAGGGATTTCTCTCAAACACATAGTACTGCAATGCCATGGGGTTTCGAACACGAGCAGAACTACCTAGTGGGCTACACTAGGTTGTAGCCCAGGTAACTTTTTAGAAAAGAAAATATTAAACCTATATAGTCCATTGACTGAGGCTATCATCTTGTGGCTTCTTGGCAGTTTCTCATGTAAAGTTTAAAGTCCCACATAAAGAAATGAATATCCTAATATCCTAATTGGTCCATAAAGTATCCTCGATTATAATAAACTATGTCAAAATAAAAAATTATGCATGTGAAACTTAGCCTAGCAACGGTCCCAAAAATATACATGCTCCTTTTTGTATTCTTTGTTACAAAAGTCTTAATTGGTAAAATTCTTATTCCTAACTAACTCTCCAATTTTAATATTTTCATTGATTTGTCTCCAAAAGAGAAAGATTTGTCTCAATGAAATTCACTCTTTTACGAATAAGATGAAACGAAAATGTCACAAAGATATCATTTGATAGATAGGTTGATTCACAACAAGATGGATTCATATGACAATAACAAAATATTTCAATTCTCTCAAGGATCTCAGGGCACAACTTCAATTACACTTTCAATTATGTTGTATATTCATTTTGATAGTATGTATTTTTTTTATTGCATCCAATATGTATTTGTTTTATGTTAAATCTTATTTGAAATTAGTCAATGTAGCTATGAATCGCATGGTTTATATGATTTAATGTATACTTTTGTTTTAGCCAAAAAATTTAGCTAGCCCACCCTTCGAAAAATTCCTGTTTCCACCCTTGGTTTCAAACTCGAGACCACTAGTCTACAAGTCAAAGCCTTTTTTTAATTAGGCTAGATGCGGTTGGCAAAATCTCGATTAGATAAAATATCAACTCGTTTATTACTTAGTATTGACAGGAGCTTGATTTGTTGTTTTGGCGCACTTTTACAGCAGCAAAGGACCTTCCTACAGATGGGGACTATTCTCCAAGTCGCAGACAACTCAGGGGCGAAAAAGGTGAGGTGCATACAAGCTTTGAATGCAAGCAAGAAGGGGGCAAGATTGGGAGACACAATCGTTGCATCAGTAACGGAGGCACATCATTTCAATGCCGAGATCGACCGAAAACATCAGAAAGAAGAGAAGAAGAAACTAACGGGGAAAGGAGCCGTGGTGTATGCCGTGGTTGTTCGTGCTGCCATGCAACGAGGCCGTTGTGATGGGAGCGAGGTCAAGTTTGATGACAATGCTGTGGTGCTTGTTGACAAGAACAGTAGGCAGCCGCTTGGGACTAGAGTATTTGGACCCGTCCCGCATGAGCTGAGGAAGAAAAAACATCTCAAGATTCTTAGTTTGGAGAAGCATGTTGCCTGAAGTAGAGATGCACAATGAGACACAGAATGCTTATATCTCAAGTAATGAGGTGTTAAATCGGAATCAAGTTTGGTAATCACGATTCGGTTTGAATTTATGAATATTGGACATATTGGCCAAGGATTTGTTTATTGCAAAATTCATCATCAAAATTCCCAGCAAAATTCATGGCTTATTAAGGCCCAGTTTGGGATTGCTGTCACTTTTTAAAAAAGTTGCTTCTGCTGTGCTTTAAAAATAATTAGCTGTAAAGTAAAGCAGCTCCATGTTTGGTAAACAATATTTTTAAAGTGCTGTTAGTACAGAAAGCAGTGTCAAAACCGTATGGTAAATTTTAATATAAAATTGTTGTAACTGTAAATAATGACTAAAATAGACAGGATGTCAAAAGTGTTGTGTACTAATCATGTGGTGGTTGTGGTATTGATGGAGTGGAGGTGGTGGTGGTGATGGCGGTTGTGGAGGTGGTGGTGGTGGTGGTTGTGGAGGTGGTGGCGGTGGTGGATGTGGAGGTTTTGGAGGAGGTGGTGGTTGTCGTGGTAGTGGCATCATGGTGGTGGTGGTGGTGGTGATTGTGGAGGTGGTGGTGGATGTGGAGGTTTTGGATAAGGTGGTGGTTGTGGTGGTAGTGGTGGTAGTGGTGGTAGTGGTAGTGATGGTGAGGTGGAGGTGGAGGTGAAGGTGAAGGAGTTGGTGGTGGAGATGGTGGAGGAGGTGGTGGTGGTGGAGGATGAGGAGGAGAAGGATGTGGTGGTTTTGGAGGAGGCGGTGGTGGTGGAAGAGGTGGTGGTTGTGGTGGTGGAGGAGGTGGTGGTTGTGGTGGTGGTGGTGGTGGTGGAGGTGGAGGTGGAGGTGGAGGAGGTGGTGGAGGAGGATGAGGAGGAGGAGGATGTGGTGGTGGTGGTGGTGGCAGTGGTTGTGGAGGTAGTGAATGTGGTGGTGCAAGTGGAGGTGGTGTCATTTTTTAAAAAGAATGATGGTATTTTGGGAATTAAAAAAATTCATTAAAGGTTCATCTCTGCTTCTTTTGAAAGCAGCTTTGAAAAACAACTCAGAGCCTGCTTCTAAAAGCTGCTGTCAAAAGGCCACTGCTTTTAAAATAATTGGGATATTTTATTTTTACCAAACACCTTAAACTGCTTAACTTTAAAATGAAGCAGGTTTTTGGCGAAAAAAACAATCTCAAACGGGGCCTAAGTCCGCGAGTAAAAGCCACAAGTTCATTGCGAGGATAAATATAAACATAAAGGATTACAATCAGAAATAGGAATTTACAATGCATACAAGGATTCCTAAATATGCTAAACCCTTAGATAGATCAACCAGTTGGGGTGAACACAGCATACCATGAGGCTTTTATTCTTCATAAATAAAGATGAATTGTTTGTTTAAAAAGCGAGAATCAGAGATTTAGCATAAGGGGATAAATCATGGACCAAGTTTTGACAATATCAGCTGTAAAAGACACCACAGTAAACTAAGCGATGAGCAATTGAATGCGCGAGAATCATAATACTGAAAATAAGATTCAAATAAAGAAATGTTGTCTAAATGTTTCTTCAGAACACAATTCATAGTGTGCCTCTTGTGGTAAACACATTCATGGAAGTTAAATTGCAGTACCACCATCCACATCTCATAAAGAAAATACAGCACAACGGAGCACATGATTGGAGTTTCACTCTTTAATAACTCTTTGGTAGTTTCAAAATTCAAGTTCATTCCTTCCCAAAATCGGCGTTGTAGTGAGCACTAGATTCAAGCTTCTTGGCTTCATTTAATTTTCGTACAGCCTGAAACATTATAAAATATTTATATGTAAAAATTAGAATCAAGATGCGCAAAACTGATTATTTGTATACACAATGCGCAATGAGACAGATATAACTAAGCAGAAAAATTTATGTACAGAAACAAAAATTGATGCCACTTTGCAATAGATAAACATCTGACCCTAATAGCAGAGTCTTACTTATTTCCCTTTATTAAGGAATAGGTCTTGGGTTCGATGACTCCTTAACAAGTCAGTACTCAAAACCCCATAGATGATTGACCCAACCAAGCCATTGGACCCAAAAATAGAAAAAGGTACCTCAGAGGCACTGATGTATTTTTCTTGAACTTGTAAATTCTTCGTAAGATCTAAAGTGATTACTTTTCCGTAGTTAACAAAAAGTAAAGTTAAAGCACATAAAGTGTATCCCGAGGCTATCTTCAGGGGTCTATGGTAAAGCAGCTCCTAAACAGATTGTGACCCAGAACAAAATGAAGCAGACAACCCTAACCACAGCCCTAAATATTCTTTGATTTCATCTCTAGTTGTTTGAACAATGATATGACATCAGTGACTGTTAACATTGGATTTACATTAATTTTCAGGAATGGACATCACTGATTGTTAACATGGAAGCAAGCACATAACTGACACCATAGCCCATGTAGTTTGAAAGCTCATTTCCATCTCATTGTTCACCATTGTTTAATAGAATCTAAAGGCAATATCGTATTTAACACGTTACCTTCATGAAATCTTCATGGATGACATAATCCCTCTCAGCACGGATTGCAGACATCCCAGCTTCAGTGCAAACGTTCCGGAGGTCAGCTCCATTAAAGCCCTAAAACGAAGACATTGAAATCATTTAGGTAAAGGAAGTAAATCAATCCGCTCGATACAGACAACCATATCATGCTCACCTCAGCAAGCTTCACAACAGCTTCATAATCAATTTCACCATGTTTCGCTATCCCAGCAGCATGGATCTTGAGAATTTCCATTCTTGATTGCTCATTAGGCAATGGGATCTCTATCTTGCGGTCTAGACGCCCCGGGCGGAGAAGCGCAGGATCTAGGACATCAGGTCTATTGGTTGCCATGATCATTTTCACCTAATAAATGAAATTAATCAACTTCCATCATCCATGCCAAGACATGATGTACTTATATCCATCGTGGGTTTGTACAAGCATGACCAGATAAACATGCTTACATCTGTTTGTTATGATCAAACCAAATAAACCAGGCTTGATCTAAATGAAAATATACATACCTTTCCAAGCTGATCAAATCCATCTAACTGGTTAAGCAACTCCATGAGTGTTCGCTGAATTTCACGGTCTGCACTGGTCCCTTCACTGAAACGCCGTCCACCAATAGCGTCGATCTCATCCATAAAAATGATACAAGGCTAGTCACAAAGTCAAAAAATTAGGTATGCTTTTAAACATTAATGTGCAATGTGAAAGTGCTCAATAAAATTCAAAGTTCCAACCTGGTGATCACGGGCATAACCAAACATTTCCCTTATCAATCTCGCACTCTCACCAATATACTTGTCAATAATGGCGCTTGATACAACCTAGACTCAGGGATAATAACATCAAATATCAAAGATGTGTTGAAACAACTAAAAAGGACTATAGTCTTCTTTTTTTTAAGTAATGGAAGATATAGCAGGAAAACTTAGAACTAAGTAATGGAAGATATAGCAGGAAAACTTAGAACTTCATACAGAAGCTGCTATAGACAAGGATAACTTACCTTTAAGAAGTTAGCATCTATATTGCTAGCAATTGCTCTGGCTAGTAATGTCTTCCCTGTTCCCGGAGGTCCATACAGAAGAACACCCTGGAACAATTTAAAAACAATAAGAAAAGGAAAGTTCCATGTGAAAATTCTACATTTCTAGGTTTCTAAGGTAAGCATATCTTCGACCAAAAAAGGTAAGCATATCAGGTTGTAGAAAATATCGAACATGAGAAACTATATATAAATTACCTTGGGAGGTTTGATCCCCACTCTGAGGAAGAGCTCAGGATTCATTAAAGGCAGTTCAATAGATTCCCTGAGCTCTCGGATCTGATCTGATAGTCCTCCCACAGCGGAGTAGCTAACATTACCTGGATCTTCATGAAGCATATTATATACAACTGGGTCAACCTGCCAAACAAAATATGAAAGAATGCTCATGAGTAGACGAATAAAATGCGAAACTTAATAATTAAGAATCAGATGATCATTACTTCTCTGGGAAGAGCTCGCATGATAGTTAAAGTAGTCATATCCAAAACAACCCGAGTGCCAGCGGTTAGTTTTTCCTTGTCAACTTTACTGCGACAGCCAACTACATACCTTGGGCCACTACTTGCCTTCACTATCACTGAGGCAGTAAAAACAAAGATTATTATTTTGGCAGGCAGTTCTCAAACACAGAGAAGCCCTAACAAAACTATACTCGCTGAAAATTAACAATCTTGTTAAGATGGTTTCGAACAATTAAGTTTTACACCAAGAAACAAGTATGAACCAAAGTAAACAGTGCGGTAAACAAAAGAATTTACTTACAGCGTTCATTATCGAGAGGCCTGAGAACTTCGCCTATAATTTGCCCAACACTTTGAAGGGACTTCAAATCATCTTCAGTTTTCCCAAATTCTTTCTTTGCGGCCCGCAAGTTATCTCTCACTGCACACCATCCCATTGCAAAAACAAAAAGAAGAAGAAAAAAAAAATCAATTGCAACCCAACTCTTGAAACTAACTAAATTTCTCAATTTATTGCAGCAAACACCATATGCATAACACAACAGAAAGCCCCCGAAACCACATCAAACAAAAACAGAATTGAATCGCTCAATTTGAAAATCAGAATCGAAACCCTACTTAAGCGAACGAAACTAAAGCATACTAATTTGGGTAATCCTTGTGTTAGTTGCAAAAGAGGGATTAGGGTTTGGGAGTGATCTGACCTGCGCGCACTCGGGAGTCGAGCTCCTTGTGCTGGAGTAGCCGTTTGCGGTAGTCGGCAACCGCCGTGCGACGTCGTACTGCTTCCTCTGCTTCGGTCGACATCGCAGCGGTAGGAGGAGAAGGAGGAGAAGTGAGCAGAAACGAGAGAGTGGGGTTTCGTAATGAGAGATGGAAGAAGAAATCTAAGCTGGGCAAAGCTATTTGTATTTGTACTTGTACTTGTATTGTCAGGCAAGCAAGCTACTCATTTTTTTCCCTTTTCTTTTTGGAACACGATTAAAACTAAAACTAAAACTAAAAATTTAATAGATGGGTATATCTAAGTATTATTGTTGTTCACATATTACTCTTTGGCTCTAGATCTAAATTGAAAAATTTTACTATTTTACTAAACACATTTTCTCCATAATATTCAGAAAATTATTTTAAAAATTATATTTGTTTATTTAAAAACTTAACAATAAAGAGCATCAATTCAACGATACCCCACAAATGGCAATGGGTCGAATTGGGGGTGGGTATGCCATTCTCATTCTCATCCACGTTAAGCTTTTTTCCCTCATTCCTGCTTTTATACCCACAATATTCATATCAGGGATTCCCCATCCTCACCTTCGTTGGGGAATGGATTCCCCTCCCCAACTCGCCCCATTACGGAAGAAAAAACCAATATATAACTACTTTGTTGAAGAAGAAAAAAGGTACTAGGCAAGATAATTAATATATATAATATATACTTATAAGACAATGTATGAATGTTTATATACGTACTTGAAAGTAACTAAATAAATAAGTTGTGTGGCTTAAGATTTGTATAAATTATATAAGTATCCCCACCCCTTCCCGAACACTATACCCAAAAAATTCTCCGTACCCATCCCCATACCCGTTTTTTGTCTTAAATACCTAACCCATTAGGGTCGAATCCTCGCGAAGACCCTTACCCACAGGGAAAATTGCCATTCTGCGACCTCTCACATGGCTACATAGTGTTACAAATTCAACACATTTATTTAGCGTATCATATACCATATCATGACATATCAATTCCATCGTTCATCCTATCATATAGAAATGAGCACAATGTGAATTAGTTTAATTTTCCTTCATAAATCATACGGATGAAAAATGCATAAGGCAGTCAACATGGTTTTGATTTGGACTTCAAACCAATAGCCTAAACAAGCTAAACCAAATTATTTAGTGATTGGTTTGATTTGGGAGTTGCTCTAATAAAAGAAGAGGCTATAGTACCATATTTAGACAACCATTAGCAAATAATATATAAAGTTTGAATAATATTGAGGAGAAAGACACAAAACTGCCCATCTGTATTTTGTTAACTTATAATGAAGTTTGATTTGGTATTTAATTAGACACTAAATTGGGACACATCATGAAATGCAGAGGAAACAATTTAATCAAATTGGTTAGCAGAGAGAGATTAAAGAGGGTAGGGTTGTGTGGGAAACATATGCATGGTATATTTAAGCCACAAACCTGCTGGGACTTGGAAGATTAAGAACCAGATTAATGAAAGATTACACATTTAATTATCACACACACATCAAAACCCTATTTTTTAGATGCTAATTAACACAGAGAGAGAGAGAGAGAGAGAGAGAGAGAGAGAGAGAGAGAGAGAGAGAGAGGTTGAAATATTGTTTGACGAATTCAAAGTTAGTGCAGCCGTTAATTCAAAGTAATTGTGAGTCCAACCGCTAGTTCTTTTCAAATCCTAAAAAAAGAAATCAAAACAAACAAAAACTTCCAAAGCAAAAAATCTTTCTCCACAAACATTGCCTCATTCTTGGGAATTCACAGCCTACCTAGGTTGTCGTCTCCTTCCCTCCACTTATAACCAAGTAAAAGAGTAACGAACCATTTGAAAAAAAAGAAAAAAAAAGTACCAATTAGAGTTAGTTTCAGGCCCCTTCTTCAACTACATTTGCCAACCCTTTTCTGCTCTCAAACCTCCTCACCCAGGAGGGATGGAGATAGAAAAAAAAAGAACAAAATTGAACCGCAATCTTTTTCTATCCTCCTTGCCATCACCATTTTCGATACCGATGGCTCTCCTCCTGGTCCTTATCTTTACCCTCCTTGTCTCCCCTTCCTTGGTCCTCTCCGCCTCCACGCCTCCCTTTACTCCCCAGGACAACTTCCTCATCGACTGCGGTGCCACGAACAAGGCCACCCTACCTGATGGCAGAGCCTTCAACACTGAAGCAGAATCGGGACAACTATTGAAAGCAGAGGATGACAATAAAGTCTCTGTTGACAAAGCAGATGTGCATTCACCTCTGTATTTGTCTGCAAGGATTTTCAAGAGCGATGCCACTTATTCTTTCCACATGGCTAGGCCTGGCTGGCATTGGGTTCGCCTCCATTTCTACCCGGTGACCAACACGGTGTTCGATCTGCAGAAGGCCACCTTCAATGTCTTGACGGATAAGTACACTTTACTGCACAACTTCAATATCAATCAGAACAAGAACAACAACACCAATAACCAAGTTTTTCTCAAGGAGTACCTCTTGAACATAACCAATCAGCAATTCTCCATCAAGTTCTCTCCAATGAAGAACTCCGCGGCGTTCATCAATGCGATAGAGGTGGTTTCAGCTCCTGATAATCTGATCACAGACACGGCTAACAACCTTCAGCCAACCACCCAGTTTCAGGGGATGTCCAAATTCGGGTATGAAACAATGTACAGGGTTAACGTGGGAGGTCCTCTTATTACGTCGGCAAACGACACATTGGGAAGGTCATGGTTGCCTGATGATGCATACATTAAGTCCAAAAACATGGCCAAGGAGGTGTCTGTTGGGACTTCTACGGTCAAGTACCCCGATGGAGTAACCCCGCAAATCGCGCCACCAACTGTGTATGCAACTGCTGTGCAGATGGCTGATGCTGTTGTTAGCGGTCAGAACTTCAACATAACATGGAATTTCCAGGCCACAAATGCTTTTGGGTACCTAATTCGGTTGCATTTCTGTGACATTGTGAGCAAGTCACTTGGCAACCTCTACTTCAATGTGTACATTAATGGGAACATGGCAATAAGTGATTTGGATTTGTCACACACAGTCAACGGTTTGGCAATTCCATACTACAAGGACATTGTGGTGAATTCTTCCTTGATATCTGAGGGACTATCTGTCCAAATTGGTCCATCCAGAATGGACAATAGCGCTCCTAACGCCATTTTGAACGGACTTGAGGTTATGAAGATAAGCAATTCCGTGGACAGTTTGGATGGCGAATTCGGGGTTGATGGAAAGAAAGAGGAATCAGGTAGCAGCGGGGTTCACAGAGGAGCAGTGGCTGCAGTCGGGTTTGGTTTGATGTTCGGAGCCTTCGTGGGGCTTGGAGCAATGGTTTACAAATGGCGAAAGAGGCCTCAAGATTGGCAAAAGAGGAACAGCTTCTCTTCTTGGCTACTCCCTGTCCATGCCGGAGACAATAGCTTCATGTCAAGCAAGAACTCAATGGGGTCCCACAAGAGCAACATGTACAACTCGGCATTAGGCCTTGGCCGGTACTTTACTTTCCAGGAGTTGCAGGAAGCTACCAACAACTTCGATTCGAGTAAGATCATCGGTGTTGGTGGATTTGGCAATGTGTATATTGGTGTGATTGATGACGAGACTACTGTGGCGGTCAAGCGAGGAAATCCTCAATCGGAACAAGGCATTACAGAGTTCCAGACAGAGATCCAGATGTTGTCCAAGTTAAGGCACAGGCATTTGGTGTCACTGATTGGCTACTGTGACGAAAACTCAGAGATGATCTTGGTTTACGAGTACATGTCCAATGGACCTTTCCGTGACCATCTGTATGGCAAGAACTTGGCACCATTGACATGGAAGCAGAGACTAGATATCTGCATTGGAGCGGCTCGCGGGCTGCACTACCTTCACACAGGGACAGCACAAGGCATCATCCACCGCGACGTCAAGACCACAAACATACTACTTGATGATCAATTCACTGCCAAGGTAGCTGATTTTGGTTTGTCGAAAGACGCGACAATGGGGCAGAACCACGTCAGCACTGCGGTGAAGGGAAGCTTTGGGTACTTAGACCCTGAGTACTTCAGGAGGCAGCAATTGACAGACAAGTCTGATGTGTACTCATTTGGGGTTGTTCTGCTTGAGGCACTTTGCGCTAGGCCTGCTATCAACCCTGCACTTCCTAGAGAGCAAGTAAACTTGGCTGACTGGGGAATGCAGTGGAAGAGGAAGGACCTACTCGAGAAGATCATTGATCCTCTTCTCGCAGATTCCATCAACCCCGAATCAATGAAGAAGTTTGCTGAGGCTGCTGAGAAGTGCTTGGCAGAACATGGTGTGGACAGGCCTACAATGGGAGATGTGCTGTGGAACTTAGAGTATGCTCTGCAGCTTCAAGAGGCATTCACTCAAGGAAAGGCTGATGACGATAGTACCAACAGCGTCATGCCGCCTTCAACTGAGGCAGCCGCGTCCCCTGCTCCTGCTGCTGCTATTGTACCTCCTGCTGCTATTGTGCCTCCTGCTGCCTCCAACTCTGCTAACCGCCCGGCTCCCATCCCGGAAGGCGATGAGGATTCAGCTGAAGCTCACACCATCAATGACCAATCTGGAACGGATATATTTGCTCAATTTTCAAATCTCAATGGTAGGTAAAGTCTGAAAATTTGGTTCACCAATTGAAAGATATATATGGTCTAGAAAAACAAAAAACAAAATTGTAATTTGTGAGGGGGTTATGGTTTCATGTTCGCAAACAAAACTCTTTTTAAAATTTATACAATATGATGCACTGGTTTGAGGGATTTATACAATTGTAGTAGTACCAATAATCCTATACATATTTCAGTGCAATATATTTTGTAATTTATCTTTATTTGTTAGCATAGCTGCAAAGTTAGACTTTGAATATTTATTATGCATAGTTACATATATATGATTTGCAAGTGACTTTTGCTGCAATCACAGGCAGTAAAGTAAAATTGCAGGCTTCTTAGCCTGATGCTGTATATGGCAAATTATATATGGCAAATTACATATATATGGCAAATTACATATATATGATTTGAATATTTAATCCAAGAAATAAAACCTGATGCTGTATATGGCAAATTATATATGCAAAGCAAGATCCAGAATTTGTCTCTGAAGAACCAAATGTTGAAATGTAACACTTGAATTATCAAACAACTATGAGCAATGCCTTTGAACTACCATACCACATGACCTACATTCATTCCTTTATCAAACAATTGGCCAGCCCTAGATGATTCAGGTGTTCAATTAAGCCTCTCTTCAAAAATAGAGCAGCTATACTTACCACGGGTTTAATTGTAGCAATAGTCTCCTAGTTATAGTTTGAATTGCATTTTGTAGTCTCCGAATCCGGATTTAGTGTCGCGTTACGTTCTTATCCCTTTCCTTGAATTGAAACAATTATATGTTGCGACATTTGAAAAACTACGAAGACTAAAGTAGAACTTCGCACAAACTTGAGGGATGAAAATCATTATTTGGCCCCCTATATAATCATGAAATTCTTCTAAAAAACCTATGGAATATTTTTATGTGGAAATTAGAATATATTAATGACAAATCTATTTATTTATTTATTGTTGAAGTTAATACAACAATTGCAGTCTAAATTTCCATCCAATTCCCCAACTACACCAAAAAAAAACACACACACAAAAAAAAAAAAAGTAATTCACACAGAAGCAACGAAATCTTTGACTTGGGAAATGAGCTGGTTGGATTCTGGCAATTCCGGAAACACATAAAAGGCATGGATACTGTTTGGATACTCGATTAGCTTAGCCTCTTTCCCCGATTTCTTCAACCACTGATAGTACCTCTTCTGCCAGTCCAGCAGCGGGTCGAATCCCCCGACGAACACAAGCGTGCTCGGATAATCCAGACCTGATATGTCCACCGCGTTGGGCCCAGTCACGTTCGCAGCTTCGTGGTCCCGATCCGACCCGCCCGGCAAAAACGCCTTCCAAAGCCAGTCGGTCCGGGTTATCGACACCAGAGGCGCTCCCTGGAGTCGGATCTCGGACTCAACCCGGCCCTCTCCTCCGAAAAACGGTTGTATCGAGATCAACCCAACCGGTTTCACTACCCGAAACCTGTCCTTCTCGCGAGCGGCCCGAACCGCCACGTGGTGGGCCACGTTGGCTCCGGCGCTGTCCCCGGCTAAGAAGCACCGGGATCTGTCTGCGTTTTTGGGTAGTGCGTCGTCGTTTCGGTCGAGGAAGGTGAGGACGTCGAATCCGTCGTCGTATTGGGAAGGGTAGCGGTGCTCGGGGCAGAGGCGGTAGTTGACGGAGACGACGACGGCGGGGATTTTGCGGGCGAATTTCCGGCCAACGGTGTCGTACACAAATGAGGCCGGGTTGAGGTAACTGAAGCCACCGCCGTGGAAGAAAACGACGATGGGCAGGAAGGAGGAGGAGGAGGGAGACGACGTCGTATCGGGGACGAAGAGACGGAACCAGAGCTGGCGAGTGGGGTCCACAGTGACGTCAGAGGTGGTGACGCCTTTGACTGGAGCAGTAGGGGTGGCTGAGGACTTGAAGTCGATGAAGCTGAGGAGACGGCGGTTGATGGTGCCGTCAGCGCGGCGAGCAATGTCCGTTATTTTTGACAGAACCGATAACGACAAGCGGGTCTTCCACGGAAGAGAAGCCCATGCGGATGCGGCGGTTTGGGAAATCGAACTAGACGACGTCGTCATGGATGCCACCAAAACCAATCGATCGCCAATGGAAGGAGATTTTCTGTTGGTTTTGTTTTTCCGGTGAGATGAGTGAGAGGGAATAAAGAGCACGCAGCAACCAAGCCAACTAACAACTCAAAAGCTGTCAAAGCGGGGTCCCCCTTTTATATGTCGTTTTTACTATTGTGGTGTCGTATGGGGACACCGCAATGGTGAGTATTGAATGGTAGTACTAGTAGGTATTAAGTTGAACTACTCGCGTTTTGTTAGTTACTCTACTGTCTTTATTTTCATATATGGTCAAAGTTTTCTTAGCCCTTGTGAGTAATTTTTGGGTGTTCCGGATACACCACGTGGCTGATGTGCCATCCAATAGACGGAAGACATATGAAATATTTTCAATGCAGCCCATTACATGTCATAAAAAGAAATACAGTAAGTTAGACAATAATTCCACATGTGCTATGTTTATTAGATGATATATCAACCATGAGGTGTACCCAGAACATATAAAAATTTCTCCTTGTTTGATAGCTCGACTTGAACGCAATTGTAGTTGAATTTATGAGTCTCACTTGGTTAGATGTTGAGTTTATGAGCCTCACTTGTTTTTCCAAATTTGACTGTTGTCCAATTTAATAAGTCAAAGTTCTTAGTTGTAAAATATCAAATAATGGAGAATTCAGTTGTCCAATTTAATTGAACCAATTCAATCCCCTACCTACCAAACGTACGTGACCCTACTGTCTAAATGTTGAAATTTGGTTGGTACTGCAATGGGAATTGTGGACTTCCATATCTTCGTATTTCTTTCACGTTATGTAGGGAGGGTCCACTGCAAGATTGAGTGTTTATTTGATAGTTTTTTAAAATGTATCGGTTCAAAGCATTTAATATCCGTTCATATTGGTGGTGCAACTACGACTTGGTTCTAGAAACTACCATATTTGATTGTAGATGTATTACTTGACATGTGTTTTTACAGGCAAAGTTCATTCGCCCGCTTGCGGTTGAGATGGTAGACTATTTAAGTAGTTTGATGAAAGAATACTCATTGGGTGTAGAGGAACTCGCCTAATCACCTAGGTTAGAGCTTGAATTTTATACTTGTTTCATCCCTATACATCAATTAAATGCTATCACCTTTGACTAAAAAAAATATATGAATAGATTGATATATACAATTATTAAAGATTAATAATGGACGTGTTTGGTGTTGATTGGAGAGCAACATAGTTGAGGAGACCAAAATAGAGAAAAATAATAATTGAAAACGACTGATTAGGGTTGTACGAGAGAATTCTATTTTTGCATTGTTATATTGTAGAGAGAATGAGAGAATTAAGTTAAAGTGTTTATTATTTAAAAACAATTATTTGTAAAAGAAAAAAAAAACATTTGAGTAAGAGGACTGTGTATGATTTGTTGCATCAGGCATGATTTTAGTTGGACAAGGTAGCAATGCATCGAGGTTTTTAAAGATTATTGGAAAAGACGTACTTACAGTGAAGAGCTTATTTGAGGGGTTCAATCCCACCATCAACAAATGTGAGAAATAAAATCGGAGAGGAGTAGAAGTTTGAATTGTTACCTTGTGGTTCATAGTTTTCAATTCGGAGAGGAGTAGATGTTTGAGCACTAAATTGACTGAAAAAATAAAATCGAGAAAGGAGGTGGTGCGGAAGTTCAACTTGCGTGATAATTCAAGAGAAAAACTGCAGTTTACCCTTTTTTTCATCTCACTCTCCATTTGACTAGTTGATAATGAGTGAGATAAAGAAAATGATGCATTGCACCCGTGCCATGATAATTTATCTCCTTTACACATAAATCAAGTGGTGCTTTACGATTTAAGATAAAGTAAAAGATTCCCATATCATACCCAAAAATTTATTTAAAAAATTAAAAAATTAAAAAAAGAAGAAGAAGAAGAAGAAGAAGAAGAAGAAATAAGGGTAGGGTAGCCAAGGCCAGTGAACAAGAGGGAATGTAGATAAGGATGTGGTGAGGTAGGCATGAAAATCCTAAACCAAACACGGTGTGATCAGCTTTGAGAGGCTCCAAACCAATCCACTTTTATCGAACCCACAACACAAGTTGCATCCCCCAACCCCAGTCCCCATGATGTGTGACCTCCTATCCCCTCTGCCATTTATACTTACGTGACCTCCTCCATACACATCCCACAATTCTTTTCTCATATATATACACATACATATAAATAAAACGACAATTGCTCCTCCTAAAACCTCATAAACAATTCCAACCTTTTCTTCACCATCTCATATTTCTCTACTTTCTCTTGTTTGGATATCATGGAAGGTGATAGCATGAGAGCCTTTGACATGGGTGCACTTAGAACAAGTCTTCCACAAAAGTAAGAACACAAATTTTGTTTATTCTCTAGCTCTCTTTCTTTCCTTTCTTTGATTTTGCATTTTCTATAATCTTTCGGGTTTCTCGACAGAATATTTGCGAATGCATGCAATGCACTGAACATGCGTAGATTTTGTAGTTAGGTTTTAAATTTTTTGTTGAGAATATTAGGAATAGAGGTGACAATGGTGCAACTGTTTATATTAATGTGTGTGAATAATTGAATGTAATGGGTACGTGTTTGTTTTCTCAGCAGGAGATCAGGGTTGTCAAGGTACTACTCCGGCAAATCAAGATCATTTACGTGCATGGACGACGTTAGAAGCGTGGAAGATCTAAAGAAACCGGAACATCCCGATGCTAAGAAGAGGAAGAAACATTCGGAGAGGAAGAACTTTCCGGTTCCGGCCTACCCTCCTTATCCATGTCGAAGAGTTTCTAGCACCACCCAATGTGCTGCACCTTGTGTTGGTGTGTGAATATATAAATCTAACTGAAAAAAACAAATATGGAAAAGCACAATAACATATTCTTTTTTGCAATATTTTGCTGCTTTCCAAAATCTCAAAAGATGCCGACTTCGAATTCCATTCTTAGGAATTTTGTGGTTTTTGGAGGATCTAGCTACGGGAGAGACAGGAAGAGAGAGCTTTCCTTTTCTCCCAAATTGTGTAAATAATTAAAGTGATTAAACGTACATGTATTAGATTTTATTTTTTGTTATTATTATTATTATTATTATTTTGGTTTTCGATACAGAAAACAGAGTTATGTTCTATTTGTACTAGATACAACTTGGTTTGGTGTAATCTATGTGATGAAATCAGACAATTCAAATATATAAAGTCTCATATTTTGGGAATAAATATTTTACGACTACGGCTAAAAAGCTTTACCATATTTCAAATAAATTTAAAATAATATTTTAAGGGTTCGTTTAGCGGTAAATATTTCTTTAATAAAAAAAAAGTGTCACAAAATAGCATGTGATTATGTTATGCCTAACTACAGAAAGGAAGCAAAATAAGTTTGATTAACGATATAAGCAAGATTACAAATTGCCATTACAGTGTCAAAGAAAATTCTAGTATAAACCAATAGGTTAGATGTACTATCTATACTCGATTACAAACATCCTTCTTTTGCAATATTCTGTATTTGTTTATTTTGCGAAGAAGAAGTATGGTGAGATGTTGGGGAAAACTGAAACTCAATACTCATTTTTTTGGGGATGAAGGGAGCTTTTTTTGGCTCAATAATTTTTTTATTAATTCTTGAGAAGGCTATCATGCATTACTACCAGTGGCGGATTCAGGATTCAAAAGCCAAGTAGGCGAAATTTACCTTAAAAGCTCGACGGTACAAGTGAATTTTATTCATAAAAATAAAAAGACACACCTAGTAAGGGGGGACGTAATGAGCCTTACCCTCAAATATGCATAGATATACATAAATAAAAGCTTAACAAAAGCATTGTACTAGATGATGACCTATCATTCTTTTTTTTTTTTTAAAGAGAACAAATTCTTTATTTTCTTAGGGTTCCGATTGTGATATGACATAACAAAAGATAACCTATTTAATCAAACATCACAACCAAAAATCAAACAAATTCTCAATATGTGATCCAAAGAAAACTAAGATTACGAAACAAATCATGAAAACTTCAACGACTAAGCACATATGCCTCTGAATATTTTGGAGGTTTGATCCTCTCAATATGTGTAAATTATCATCAAATTATAACATTACAAGATTTCTATCTAATAAATTATTGGAAAATGAAAAGGAATAAATATTTTTAATTTAAATAATAATTATTTTGTTAGATCATGTTCCTCTCTTTGCTTGGCACAGTTTCCTACTGGAAACATGGGGAATGTGAATGGCCAGATCGTGTTGCACAATTATTAAAGATTCCCCATCTCCGGAGACTCATTTTGCAAGACCAAGACTAAAGTCTTAAAATGAAACTGGAGCTGCTCTGTAGTTTATGTTTTTGTTTCAGCATAACAAAAGCTAACTCCAAGGATCAAATATATTGAAAAACTTAAGCTGATTCTGATTTGTTATTTTTCCTATTAATAAACAAACAGGTGTACCTGAGTTAAGATAATCTTCTAGTTCTGAGATCCAGTCAAGCATTTTTTACTCTTTTTATTTTTTTGAAGTATAATATAAGTGGCATGGCCCATGGGGTTGGAGTGGAGAATGTTGGCTGGGTTGGAGCATTTGAGTTAATATTGCTTTTATTGTTTTTGTTAAATGAGAAGGTTTGAGTGGGTTAGGCTATTGTTTTTGTTAAGGGAAAACATTTGAGTGGGTTGAGGTTGAGTAGGCAGAAGAGACATAATCGAGTAGGCATAAGAGATATAATTGTATTAAGTATTGGGTAATATTTGGTTTGGCAAAAAATGGAGTAGGCGGCTGCCTACCCTGCCCTTAGGCTAGAACCGCCCTTGATTACTACAATTTAATAATGCATCTAAACACATGGAAATTACAGAAACTGCCACTATAACTGCCCAATTGTCCCACTTCAGGGACCAAATCCGGCTAGCCATCCTTTCTGTCACAAAATCCGGCTGACTATCTTTTCTGCTAACCAACGCCAAGGCCAATAACTGTCAGTGGCGGATCAACAAAGGGACAAAAGGGGACATGCGACCCCATAAGATAGTGGCGGACAAATAGAAGAGCAAGGAGGTGCAATTGCACCTTCCTAGCTGAAAAATGCATTGGAGATGCCGGAATTTGCCCCTTTGCTTATGCCAACCAAATGTTCGATTAAAAGCCTCAAAGAGGCTGTTCTGTTGCTACTATGTGAGACCCTAAATATTTACCTTACATTATTGGGCTCGATCTTACAATCATGCAGGAGAAAACGGTTCGTTAATTGGACTTCCACAACCAAAGTTATAAATTTGAAAATAATTTGAAAAATTTTCACTTAAGTTGCAATCCAAAGTCGAAGAAGAAGACGATTAGACGTGTTTGTAGTTAGGATCCCATGCTTTTCAACTTTAATTTCTTTTTAATATGGTTCACTGTCAAGGCACCATGTGTCAAATTTTAACTAGACCAACTTTAAAATTCATTAAAAATGCATCTGTACTTCAAAAAATTCACCAAAAATTACTCCGAACTTGTAATCACACATACTTTTATCTTGCGACCTCCAAATCACATGTACTTTGGGTTAGATTAATAGGTATTGATTTTGGTTAGATTAATGGATAATTTCATATGAATTTTGGTAGACTAATTGAGTAATTGGCATGCATTTTGTTCGTATTTGATATAAATTTTGGTAAATAATTGTGTAACATGAATTTTGTGCATATTAATTAATATACAAAATAGACTATAGTCAATTAGTCTTAGACATAAAACTCTTATTTATTTTAATTATGAATAATATTAGTATTGTTTAAATTGTAAGGCTATTTGGTTGTTTTATTTTTATTTATTTTTTTCCTTTTAGCCTTTTTAACATTGCCCCTTCTCTAAAAAATTCATAAATCCGTCACTGCCCATGGAATCCGGAAATTTGGCTGTGCATACAACGACCCCTTGGAATTGGAAGCTTGGTGGGCAACCAAACTTCGTTCGTTTGTCTTCATAAAAATAAAATAAAAAAGTTTTTATTCTCACCCCCAGCCCAACAATCCCGCATTTCCCCCTCAAATCCCCTAAAATCTCTAATTCTCTCAACCTAACTTCGTCAAACCCTATAACCCCCAACCTCCCCAACCCCCAAATCCCCACATGTTGCTGAGGATTCTAAAGAGATTTATTATAGGTTTGTTTTGAAATTTTACAAATTTTTATGAGGAATGAATAAAGTGATGAACGAACTTTAAAAAATCCTTACTCTTATTAGTTCTTTAAGGTGCCAATAAATCTTCATTAAAAAAAAAGTGCCAGCAAATGAACCTAAGGCCTTCTCCAACCTATGAGGGGCTAAACCCAAATATTCCCCCTCCAAAAAATAACTATTTGGGTTTTGCCTGGACTCAAATCGTTTTTTCTCCCAACCCTCCATACTCAAATTTTAAGTCCCCAACTTTATTAAATTGAATATCTAAAATAAAAAATACTGTAATAAAATTTCCAAATTTAGTAATAGTATTCGTACCAAACATCTAAGTTTCATACCCATTAACGAAATCAAAGCCACCAAAAAAAAAAAATTGTTCAATTTCATACACCATTCAAACTATCGATTTTATCTCTAGCAGGTTTCATAGCCAACGAAGAGTTTGAGAATATTTGCAATGGTCTACAAAGATGGATGATTTCACAAGAGCCAATGAGCTCTATTTCCATCTCTTTCATCCTTTGTTCAAGGGTAATATTGGAATTGGACTTTGCACCTTTTTTTTCATAGATATAAGAGATATCGAGGGAGTGGGGATTCGAACACAAGACCTCATATGCAAAGATAACTGCTCTTAACAACTTGAGTTTAGGGAAAGAATTGTAATTGATAAAGTTCTTGGGGTTAGTTCAAGTGTTGAGGGAAAGTAGGTAATGCATTATGGATTCGATTCCCTTCAATGCAAGGACTAAAATATTGATAATATCATCGATTTATCATTTTTTCAGGTCTAGGATATTTTGAAACATAGCCATACACATATCGTATAATTATCGATAATATCGGGAAATATCGATGTCGATATTTTCTCACACGCTTTAACAACATTTGGCCAAAATATCGCGATAATATCAAGATGATGAAGAGAGTGAAAATTTGAAACCTTATAGGAACTAAGTCACTCATGTATCTTTACATGCAATGTATAAAGTGTAAAATATTGTAGTAAATCATTTTAAATAAATGACTACGGTGTGTTTAATCTTCTTTCATTAATTACTACATATTTTCTACACTTGCAGTGTTTGTAAGCTCGCTATATAATCAACTTAAATAAGTTAAACCCGTCATGCAATGCATTTCCTTCCAATTTTTTGTGATCAAGTAATAGATAATTGACTAATGGTCAGTTTGGCTTTGCTATGCTGTGAAAATAATCACTATCAGATTTGCTGTGAGAGAAATCAGCTGTAAGAGAAAGTAGTTTGGCGTTTGGTAAAAGTTTAGTTAAAAGTGTTGTTGATATTTATTTCAACAAAATCATAAAATGATTGCCGCATAATCATTAAACCCTACGCCTCTTCGAAACAGATTCCTGCATAATCAGAAAATGACAGCACCTCATTAGCTGCTTTCCCTTATAGCTTTCTCTCACAGCAATTTTTAACAATAAGTGATTTTCTCATAGTTTACCAAACGGATTGGGCTTCACAAAATTTTTAAAAAATCACTTATCACCCCAAATAAGCAATGCCAAACGGGCACTAAATAAACATCCTCCAAAGTTTCAATAAAAATGTCCCAAGTTTTTCTACAATTTTTGTGGGTTTTATTCAATTTTTATCGATATCAATAATTTTCTGATATTTCCATCAAAATTTCCATATTTTTGGACCACCGAAATTTCCGAAATCATCGATAATTTAAACCTTGCTTCAACGTAACCCTGTAACAAAAGCAAAAAGAAAGAACTGTAATTGATGGGTCATTATCATCCAGGGTCTATATTGGCACATGAAGTCTCTGTCCACAAAGAGGGGTAGATCCATAACACTTGTTTGCCTGTGAGATCAAATGTGAGTGCGAATAAAAACTGGCCATCAAATTACGGGCCCTATATTGTATCCGTCATTCTTATCGGCATAATTGGTTTTACTTACATTTAACTAGAGCAAATAAGAGCAAGAGTATTTTGCTGGTTTTCAGAACTCGATCCTGCAAATTTTCCATATGCTTATGGGTGCATATAAATAGGGAGAGGCCTCTGTATGTGAAAGCTAATTTCAAAATGGACATAAAGGAGGATTGAAATTCATGGGCACTTGTTTGGTCACTGATGTCATTTCAGGTGCGTTCCTAAGTTATGGTTCTCTTCATGTTACACTGCTAAAACTCTGTCAACTAAGTTAGGAAGAATACACATTACACTTACACCCACAAAAAAAGGGAACCAAACGACCATTTAATTTGTACCGGCTCGACCTAATAATAGCAATTATGAGCCCGCCAAAAGAATCAATGCTTCTCACTAGTGGTACAAAATTAGGACTGAGGCCTCCACATGATATCCAAGGAAGAACTATTGCATTCTTATCTTCTTGTTGGTGACCGAATCCCAATTATCAAATATCGTAAGCTCATCATCATCATCGAGAACTTGCAACTTATCGGGATTTCTTGTATCGCCATCAACACTTGATAAATCTGGATCGACAGCCTCGGAAACCTCGGACTGCTTTCTCTTCTTTCCAGTAGTAATTTCAATCTCATCATTCTTTTCAGCCTCCACTGGAGGTTCATTTGATGTGCTTCCAGCATTTGCAATAGACTCCTTGTCATCCTTTACCACTGAAGGAGCTTGAGTCCACCCAGAGAGAACCATTCCATCGGGCTCCTTCTCCTCATCAAATTCCTCTCTGTGAGAAATCAAACTTACATATATAAATTATGTAGCTTACAAGATAAAAACAGATAAATAACATCAACTCCCCAACCCCATAAGAAAAGAAGACAAAAGGAGACAAATCAGCAACTAGAATGAGAAAACTGCTTCATATAACATCAATAGATAACCAACTTGGTTGGGTTCGGAGGGGGTAGGGGAGCCAAACATAGGGGGAAAATTGCAGGATGAAGGGCATTAATTTCAACTAATAAAGTTTCTGATTGCTTATTCTATCATAAAAAGAGATTTCAACTTCTACAGCTAGGTGAAGATTTCTGCAAGCCACAACAGGAAAACTAGCAAAATCCAGATGCTCAAGCCATCCATAATGTTGTATAACTAATAGATGCTAAGAAGCAATCTTAATGTCATATACATAAACTGGATAAAGAAGAACCTGTGCTTAATATTGATCTGGCATGATAGTTCTTGCTGAAGATCCTCAATTGTCAGCATGGTTCCACTGGTAACTGGAGTAGGAAGCTCAGACAGCACCTACGTGAAAAACATTAACCCACATAAACAAGAGATACATATCAGGTGAAAAAACAAATTAGCAAGTCATCTTGAAACAGAGGAAAAAAAATTATACCTTATCAAGGTTTGCTGCATAATTTGCAACCATTTCTTCATCCAGGTCATCACCAACTTCATAAAGAAGGGCTGAGCCATGCATAATGAGTGGCAAGCTCATCCCAAGCATGGCTTTAACTATCTTTTCTACGAAGTCCCGCAACTTTGCACGATGAGTATTAATCTCTAGAGATAATGGTGTCTGCTTGCAATCATATTCCATTAGCGTCGCAATTATACTTTAAATGTCAGCAAAAAGATCCTCACAAAGATGGAATTTAGAAGAGATCATTGAATATACCTCTGAACAGACATAGCAAGACCGGTTAGGCTCAAATGGTTCCACTGGCATGAGCAACATTTTTCTTGTTGGATGTTCCAGACAATAAGTCATCCTACATAGCCATTCAGATCAGGGTAGAATTTTACCCCAAAAAAAAGGATCAGTGTAGAACATACAAGTTACAGAAAAAAGTAGAGCCAGTAGATTTTACAACAGAGACTTGCTGAATTACCATCATGTCTGACATATTGTTCACCATTAATTTTACGTTTCAATTTTCCCTAGTATGACGTCACCCAAACAAAAGGAAATCGCAAGTGAATAGATAGTAGGACCCTTCCTATTAGCACTATATGCAAGCCAATCAGTGCAAATAAAGCACTTCCAGCAAGTTAATACCATGTCACAATCCCCTTTTTTTTTCAGTTCATAAGCAGCTAGGATGTTTTCCTCCCTAAAGATATATACATGATCATAGCTTTAGCTCATTGATGCCAATCATAAAAAATAAGGGTGTTAAGAGTGCATTGGGGTGTATGAGTATGGGTGTATCAGTAAAATAATATTTTTGAAAATCACAAAACCACAAGCAAAAGCATTTTCTCTGCACCATTTTCAAATACAAGAATTCAGATAGAAAAAGACTACATGCGAAAACATTTTTATGGGAATAAAAAGAAAATGAAAAGGAAGACATTATTTAATTAGACGGAAGGTCAATTGCACACCTATAATTCTTTGTATCATTTTGCAGCACCTTGATTGCCTCAATGACAATCAACCCAGCAATAATAGCATTCGTTGTTGCAACAGCATGTACAATATTACCAGCAATGCCTTTAGCTTCAAAAAGGCTATGCAATGGGATTCCAAAAGAAGCAGCCCTTATATTGGCAGCAGCAGTAACAAATTCCACAGCTAGCTGATCATCTTTATCAAAAGTCAGATTTCCAATCTCCTGCCAACCAATGCCCCACCGGACCCAAAAGACAATAAAAAAACGAAAAAGGGAAATGAAATTAGAGTTCGGTCTTGACATATGGAAAATAAGTGACCCGGCAAGGGCTTTATTTAAATGCAGAGAGTTCACACTAACCTTTTCCCTTTTCAGGAAAAATAATTTCAAAGCCTCAAGAAAGACTCTGGAATTTTCCTTAAGGCTCCATACATCCTGTGGATTCTTCATTCCTAGAGATGCCATGGCAGATACTGAAGATATATCATTGGCTGCACCATTTTTTTCCATATTTCCATTCTGTTGACTGAGATCATTAGGCATGAACTCACTACTGTATATAGGCTTTGGTCTGTTGCGGTTCTTCCAAGTATCCTCATTAGACAAAGCTACCTCAATGTTATAACCAAATACATGATCATATATTCTCCTTCCATACTGCTCAATGTCTTCATCTTTTCTATGTTCAAATACATCTTCTGCCTGCTTTGATGAGCTAGCACCATCACTAGAGCGGACATTCAAATCATTTGCCTGATTCTTGTCCCCAAACAATTTTGCGAAGAGAAGTTCCTTCGCCCATACAATGCAGTGAACAAACTGCAAAATTAAAATAATAAAATCAAAGCCTATACCTAAGACCATGGAGCAGGGGTTGTCGTGAACAATGATGTTTTACCACTGAAAGTCTCATGGAAAATGACCATTCTCCAACTCATAGTTTGCTCCATGCAAACTAGCAGAAAACATACAATCATAATTTTTTAAAGTGCAACTCTCAATAACATTTTTATGCCAAAAACATCATTAAATTTCCAGATAGCTTTAACCAATTACATATCAATTGCGGTGTAGCAGAAGTGGTAGTCCTACTAATGGTAATTTCTGGAAAAGAAAAAAGGAAAAGCAGTTCAAATCTGTTTACTATTAATGGTTCCCATGGTTTCTTGGTTCCTTGGGTACCCGTTCCCCATTGATTTTTTCATCTTCATTTACTCTTTTTTTTCTCTTTCCGATTATTGAATCCTCCGTGTTAGAATTAGACGTTTTAATTCACATGATATAAGTAAATAACTATGAAAAACAAAAACAAAAAACATAACTAATCTTTCAACAATACCTTTGATGGAGTACTGGTAATGGTACAGACAGGATAAGTTTTAGGAGCAGGTTTTGGTTGGCATTCATAGCACTCTGTTCTTCCCTTCACATGTACAGTCACCTGCTTTCAAAGTTTCAACAAATAAGTAAAAAGGGGAGGAGTATCATCACACACGGAGTTAACTGCAATGATGCATTTTACAAAACAAATGCAAGGACAGATAGAGTAATCACCATGATGCCAAACCATTTGAACATTCTGGTCAAACACACTGATGTGTTAATTCCACCAAGTGTCACTCAAAAAACTAAAAATCTACAAACTTAAAATACATCGTACATGAAATATTTCACTCCAATGCTACATCTAACTACACAAAGAAGACTCCTGAAAGTATTTAACATTATGCAGGAAATACATGACTGACATTATAATTCAGAATAATTGGAACTAATGGAAGACAATAATTTATGTGGCTGACCCCATATTATCAGAACAAGGCTAAAGATGATGATGATGCTGATGATAGTGACATAGTTGATGATTAATGTAACATTGCCCTGACATAGGCTATCATAAAATAATACAAAAGGATCCTTAGCTCATGTAGTTATCCAATGAAGCACATAATGCTTAGACAGAAAACAAATAGTTTCTATGCATGAACTCTGATGAAGGCATTCCATAGTGAAACCCATTCTGCAACTGCTATAGAGAACCTTCCAGATCAAAGCTCAACATGTCAAAACATTCACATCTCTAATCATCAAACCAGTTGCAATTATACTTAGTTGATGTGAACTCAGACACAAGACACACCCACCCACACACCATAAAACAAACCAAAAACATAACAGACGTACAAACAAGACGTTATTGGATGCATCAATGAATGTATAAACCTAGTTCAATTAAAAATAAACAGTTCCTTGCCAAACAACTCTAGAGCAATAACTCACCTGTCCAAGGAACCCAGTTGTCCCACTTTCAATCAAGGGAACATCAGCTGCCAAGCATAGGCGATTCACATGTCGCCTCGCATCTAAGTTGTCAAGTCCATTCAATACAACATTAAATTGCTTAAAGAAGTCCACGTTGAAGTCAGAATCCTTAACATTTGCATGGTATGGAGTAATGCTTATGTGAGGCCTAAATTTTAAGACAGCTTCCCGAGCAACCTGTTGAAAATATCCGATGAAAATATCTTACAGAAAGCACAGCTATTCAAATAGACAAAAAACTATGTAGTAAATACACCTACTTTAGCCTTGGATTGCCCAACATGTGATTGTCGAAAGAGGAATTGTCTGTTGAGGTTACTGACTTCTATAGTGTCCATGTCAATCTGCAATTTAACATAATCACAAATGAATAATTACCAAAAGCAACAAAGTAAACCAGCTCATACTTCCCTGAACACAAAATCAAGAAAAAGAATTTGGACTATTACAATTTGCAGGCTATAACTTGTCAACTTAATAAAGGGATCTATTCGAAGTAGTTAAAAATATAGACCGTACTTCCAAATCCAAACCCACTATCTCATAAAATTTTGACTTAAAGTTCATGCTTTTCTAAATTGGAAATTTTTGGCTGATTCATGCTTTTCTAAATTGGACATACCTAATCAGTAGTGTTAAAATATATAGTTCTCTTCTACTTTTAACCTTTAGAAAATATGGTAGGATCCTCACCATAGAACATAGGAAACCATAAAAAATGGACAGGGATGAAAGTAGAAATGCAAAAAATTGCAATAATTTAATCCAATTATTTCTTATTAGTCAGATCCTAGACTCCTCCAATAATATCTTAATTCACTTGAAATTGTTTACTATGGTTATGATGGTGATGATGATTAGTACTATGGTTATGATATAAATGAATAAATAAAACAATAGTAAGCCATCATTTGATCACTATTTCACTCTAAATTGTACATGACCATCATGTATAGAGAAGTAAATTTTGTTTTTAAAAAAAATACATCTGCAGAAAATTGAACTATATTTTGGTACCAAGAGAAGTATTTTCCTAAAATAAGTAAAACCCTCTCCAAAACAAACACATAAATTTCAATCAACAAACATATGAGATGGGGAACACACAATGAAAACCCTAGAAATAAAACCTTCGTAAACCACCTAAAAAAATAAGAAACTAGCATAAACCCATCAATTAAAACTAACAAGAAAAAAGATTCAGGGAGAGAGCTCACAATATGAATGTCTTGGAAGCCAGAGAGAGCGAGAGTCTTAAGGAGCTCGCAGCCAATACCACCTGCCCCAACCATGAGCACTTTCGCGCCCTACAAAAAATAACCCAGAAACATTTTTTTTTTTAAATAACCCAAAAAAAGTTCAAAATCCCACTCAAATTCGAGCGGGGAGAAACTTTGACAGTTGATTAGGGTTTCAGTTGAAACTTTGTTGGGTCCTCAACAGTACCTTTACAGCAGGCAAGTGTTTCAGGGAAGCCATGAGAATTGAAGAAGAAGAAGCTGAAAAGACAAGGGAGAGAAGACTGAAACAGTGAATTGGAGTTAATAGCAGAGCAAGCAAGCAAGCAATTTGTCAAATACCATGGAGAGAGAGAGAGAGAACGAGATGGGTGGACTTGGAGTTTAGATGGGTTTGTGGGGAATCGAACAGAGGACGTGGGGAGAATCTTGGAATGGTGGGTTGTGGTCGTGGGAGGAGGGTTCGAGGAAGGAAGGTTGAGACTTGAGGGCGCCAAAAACAGCAAAAAGTGAAATTTTTCACACCCAAAAACACTCCCTCTCTCCTTTTTGATCTGTCCTTTGTGAGAGATGGGGGGTCTGAGAAGTGAGAGAGAGGTGGTGTTTGTGAACGGAGTTTGTAAAGTTCGAGACTTTTTTTGAGTCTTCCTCTCCCTCCTCTTTGGGGTTAGGGGATTTTGACTCTTTTTGGCCTACTTTGCTATGCCTAAAAAAAATGGTCGATTTTGGTCATCACAAAAATAAGTGCACACCCTCTTAGGGCATGTTTACTAATAAATGGTACCAAATAATTAAGAACTACATCTACCAAATAATTAGGGTTTAGGGTTAACAATGTGTCAAGTAATGTGCTCAATTTTGGGTTTAGCAAAAAATTTGCAAAACTTTGTTGGCCTTTGTTTTAGGGTTTAGGAATTTTTTTATAATGACCGTAACTATATACTTATATTAAAGTGATACGTATGTGCATTTATGTACTCATATACTCATATAAATGATACATAACCATGTGTGGTGACAATTAGTAAACGATTAAAATTTATCATTTGTTTAATTGATATACGCATTTTATTGATCATTAGATACTACTACTTCAATAATTGAAAATAAAATAAGTTAAGAGATAATTTCACTTAATTTAATTGTGACTGCATACAATTTCATCTCATTTATACATTGCAACTACTCATTAATAAATGAGCATGTTATGTGATTGTTGATATGTATTTACTACATTAGTTATTAAGGTCACCTACTATGTATGCATGTGAAGTTAGTCTTTTTTTGTGAGTACATGATTGGGGGAGGGAGTTTACACAAATATTTATTGGGTGCCTAGGGCTTTCGAACCTCTGCCCATATGGGTTGATGTGGAAGAGCTCAACCAACTGAGCTATACCCCACTGGCCATTTATTATTTGTTTTTAGTAAACGAAGGTTTTGATATCTTACTTTGTTGCTTATAGAAAAAAAGGAAAAAAGAGACTCATATGAAGCCCTATATAGTGTTATATTGTCTCACATTCATAGTGTCATGTAAGGTGATCACTCTATCTATGGTCCTATTTATAAGGAACATATTCAAGCCACTACTTGTATAATGCATCCTCTTTCATTACTAGTAAAAGGCTACAACTATTCTGCTAATTTTACAATTGGAAAAAATTACTATAGTAGATGACAATGTTGTCACACATAATAATTTTTGCACGTAATTGATTTTGGGGTTCACAATTTAGTTGTTCGTGTGCATAACTTGAATGAATTCGTAATGTTATCATCACACTAATTTTATTTTATTATTTTAAATTTATGAAAAGCAACATTATTTTATTGATAAGGAGGAAACAAACAAGTACAAAAAAAAAATCAGGTAATAGCTTAGGGGATTAGGCAAGCTTCTGTACGCATAGGAGTCTGATTATCGAATTAACTAAGTAGCCTTATCCACTCAACTACAAGTAAGAGCATGAACCTCGCCACTGATAGAGCGCCTCCCGGTCTTCTACGTTTATGCTTGTAAATAATTTTTTTTTAAAAGAAGAGAAATAAAGTAGATACTTTTGAGTTCAACTTAAACTCGACCAAAATTGGCTTAGATCAGATGTCGCCTCAAAGCAACTTTGGATTGAGCACACCCCATATTGATAATCAATTTTTCCAAAATTGCAACAATATCATGTTTCCCATTCCATTTCATTTTCAACGCATACCAAACACCGGATTCGAGTAGAGCATCACACAGTCCTACTCCGGCTCGGGAGCTATAATTCCATGTTTCCAAACATCCCCAATCCTCGCGGGACCAAAAGCGCCTAGATTCCAAGCGTGACGCGATTAATATATATTTTCTAACTTTTTTAAATTTCTTAATGGCAACGACGACACATCTTCTCCACCCAATAAGCTCCTGCCACGTCATGAACTCGCACTCTCACACGGTATAAGTCCGATACACGAAAGCTTCTCTCTGCTCTGCAATGCTTTGCTTTCCTCGCTGACGCTGTGCGTCTGTTACGCTTTTACGCAGAAACAACACCTGGAGGAGAAGCTGTACGGACGCTCCTACACACACACACACACTCTGTACGAGAGCAAGAGAGAGCGAGAGTGTTCTTCTGAGACTCAAAAACCCAAATGCGAGTGCTTTTTCATTTATGAATTGCCAGTTTGAAGGTATTTTTTTTTTACTTATTATCATCAATTTCTCACACAAAAATGGTGATTTTATTAGTTGGGTTTTTTTTTATTTGATGAAAATGATTGATTTTTTATTTGGTCGAAATTGATTTTTTTTGTTGGGTTGCTTATGTTCAGTGTTTTCTTGGATTTTGATGAGCCATGGAGTCACCACTTGATCTAACGCCTATTAAAACATCTTACGATGGTAAGCCTCTGCTTCTTGAATGGTATTTTTTTTATGGCATCTGAGAGAAATGCAGGGTTGAGGGTAGTCAAGAACGCATGAGTAGAAGAATTAGAAGTTGTGGAATTCATGTTTTGCTCAACAAAATTGTTTATGCATGCATTAAAGATCATTTGAGATGGAAAAGGGGACTTAGAGGTTAAGAAATTGATTAACGATGAAAATAGTAGAGATTATTTGGGTATTTTGGGCTGTTAGGGCCAATTCAATAGTCTGTGGCGTTTGAGAAGCTAGTGTTGAGAAGCTGAGAAGAACTTTTTATTTTTATTTGGGATGAGGAGGGCACAATCAGAAGTGCAACAGCCTTTGGAAGCGCACCACTTGGTGTGGCTTCTCTCCTATAATAAAAACAAAACAAAACTCGTGCTGCTTCTCAAAGTTGCCTGTTGCAGTTCACCAAACAGTGTGGGGGCTGCTTCTATTCTACCCTGGGGGAGTTATAGTATGCACTGAAATTCCCAACTAGCGTAATCTTACACTCACTCGTTTTTTTTCCGGTTACATAGTCTAAATATATGATTATAAATACTTTAATTAGTAGAAAAAATGCAATATTATGAGTCCTAATTAGAACATCATTATTAATAGTCAAATCATTTTTCTCAATGTATACAACCCCTAGCAGATGAGTCGGTGGTATAAGAGACTAGAACAAAATTTGAGGTTTGGGAAATTAGAGCTCATACTGATCAGGTCTTGTGTAGTTTTGGCTGTTAGCTAAATTTCTTTGCTTTCGCTTTTAAGTGACTACCATAACAACCCATTTTGAGCAACCGAATTTGCTACCTGCAATCCAACTTATTTTTTTGCCCCTGTATGCCTGCCCTATCCCCTCCTGTGAGGCATTTTTTCAAACATGTTGCCCCCACACACTCAAAAATATCACCAAGAAATCATCAAATTGATGTGCAAGTTCATGGGTGTAGAAAAGGCAAGTGGGGGCAATTGACTTCACTGCCCCTTGCTGGATCCACCATTGCTTGGCTAGATGGTTTTCTGAACTCATAAGTTTCTGGAATTAGCCAACTTCTTTTTCTTACTTTACGCAAGTTCCTCATTTCTTTTTTGTCTATTTGTATGCCACCTTTCATTTGAGCTCAGGTTTGTATTCCAAGGGGTATAAGAGGATGAAAGTATGTTTTGATGCAAATGATTCTGATAGCATGGACTTCTCTCCAAGTAACCATGATGAAGCTGTACATAAGAAGCCTAAGTCTACTTCAGAAGTTGTTGATTACAGTGATCCATTTGCCATACCGGACTTGCTGGAGAGGATAGACTGTGGCAAATATGGAAGTGTTACAAAGGAAATAGAGGCAATTCTTGCTCGAAAGAGGCAAACTCTGAGCCCTTATTTTGAAAAATATCCTGCACTGTCAAATCTATCCTTGGAGGAGAAAAGGCAGAGTAAAAGGGCTCCTAAATCTGCAAACCAACAGGCTAGTCCATTGGCCCAAAATAATGTCATTGATTTGGAGGATGACTCTGTTGAAAATAATGCTCCAGCAGCATTATTGCCTGTTGTAATTATTGATTCAGATGAGGAACAAAGTGAACATCCGAGACCTCCTTATCCTTTCAAAGAGGTTGTCTTGCCAGAACCATCCTATTCTTTCCGGGAGGTTTTCTTGGGACAACCATCTGAACAGTCAGGGGTATGTATGCCTTATGAGATGATTTTATTTGTGCAATATTCTCTGACAGGGGGCTGTCTCATTGTTCTCTTCTCACTTTTTATCCTATCTGTCAAATGATTGGCTGGACCATGTTCAGGTAAGGGACTTTGTTGAGAACAAAGTTCTAGGAGAGACCGAAATCAAGAATGACCCAGGAGTTTATGTTGGTGTAGAAGATGATGACAATCACCAGACTGATACTGAAGAAGATGATGGGTTGGGAGATATTTGGAATGAAATGTCAATGGCATTAGAATCTAACAAGGTATCATTGATATACATTCTTTACTATGTTATCATGTCTCTTTGCTATGTGTGTGAATATATTTTATGGTCTTCCAAAGTGGAAAGACATGTTTGCTTGGCCTACGGTTGGTGCAGATTGTGCCAGCTCTCTTTGCTTTGATGGAGCTCAAAGTAACAACTTCCATCTTTGATTTATAGGAAATGATTGTTTTTGCAAATATAGCCCACTGATGCTTCATAAAACTTTAAAACTTTTTCATTTTTCCCATTTAAAGAGATGGCTCACCACCTGAACAGACCCAAAGATGATTAAAATTTAAGGTGAGGGAAAACCCTAACCATATTTGAGGGAAAATGACAGAAAAAAACCAAACCTTCCAGTAAATATTACATTTTTCTAAGTTTGTTCTTATTCAATCTGATGTGGAAAGTGTGTCTCAATGTCAAATGACTGGTATAAGCTTGAGGATTATGAATCTTTTGTACTAAAATGTTTGATTTCTTTCCAGAGTTCCATTCACCATGTTAAAAAGTATCTTACATTGACTTTATGCTGCTTCTGATAGGATGTTGTTGTGGACCCTTCATCTGAAGGGATGAGTGACGGTGGGGAGGACTGTGACTGTGATCATTCTTTTGTCTTAAAGGATGATCTTGGATATGTTTGCCGCATTTGTGGGGTTATTGACAGAGGAATTGAGACCATATTTGAGTTTCAGTTTAACAAGGTATGGCTTTCCCTTGAGCATCTATAATATCATCATATTATCAGCTTTCTAAGTTGCTTCTAGAAAATAGCTACATATATGTGTGCGGTTTGATTCTCCTTGGATATTCAGTGGCCTGTAGGTATCGGTGATATAGGGCCTTAGATACTAGAACTAAACCAATAGGAAAACAAAAGTTTATCATCCCTTGAATCAGCTTTGTCTCTTATGACGATTTCTGAAACTCTATCATGCGAGCTTATGCACCATGCAAGTAGGATAAAGTGGCCCTTTATATGAGTTTAAGTAGTAGGAATGATCTGCAGGGTGGGTACCAACAAACCCATGCCCGATTATATTCAATGGGCATTACCCATATAGATGACCCAAACCCGATGCACCAATCCACCACATTAACAAATCTTTTTAAACTCTTGCACAAAACAAGAGAAAGGAAAACGGTAAAGAGATAGTGAAAACATGCATGCAATAGCTGGAGGATCTAAGCGCTTCTATCCCTCCAATTTCTCATTTAAATCCAAAGATGTAATCACATCAATTGTTTACCTTATAAAGCATATTTAAAGATTTTCTTTTTCTATTTTCTTTACATTATCAATTGTATACCGAAAATTAAGGCCTTTTCTATTCTATGACTCCCCTTTGAGTCCTATAAATGAGTGGTGCCTTGACGATCTATTACTCTCCTGTTCTTGATCCCCTTTTTTATGGAGTCAGTACCACCTCTTCCTTTACTCTTTCTGCTTTATGGAAGTTTTTCAATAATAAAGGGCTCAGAAGCAGAATGTTTCAATTTTTTTTTCTTTCAAATAAATTAATAATGTGGTTTCTGGTTTCCCGTGGGTATTACCCATACTCGCCTTGCCTCATCATTAGGTTTTATAAAAATCCCCACTCCTGATTGTTCTTACCCAAACCTGCTCCTAATAGAGCAGGTCCCTGCGGCTAATTTGGGCATCCTGTAGCTAGGGTAACTACGTTTTGTACCAGCTCAATTTGAAATTCACTTTTTTTTAATGCAAAATCTTGCTAGATTGTTGTACCAATGTATTTAGGGAGGGGAAGTCTTCAGGTTCTACAATCTAGAGTGAAATAGGACCTAAGTAATATAATCCTGATTGTCTTTTTTGTTGAACTGAGGATCTGTTGTTTCCACAAGAGGTGGTCATGGTAATTTGAAGGACTAATGTCTAGCTATAACTCATATAACACATTGATTATTTTCTAGTTATTCCTTTTGAATGGATGAAGCATGATCATTCCAAGCTGTGGTCTTACAACCATGAGGTTGAAGAGTTAGTGATAGCTGAAACTTATCCTAGGGAACGTGAAGTTTCATCCTGCTATTCTGGTTCTTTATGAATGATGTCTCTAGGTTAATGCCTGTTTTTTTTTTCCGGTCGAATAGGTATATGCCTGTTTGTATGATCAAAATATGTGAATTTGGCTGAATTTTGCGCTTTATCAGCCGAGGATGTAGGAAGTACTGTTTTCAACATGGAGACGTACACGTACCTTTCTGATCACCGGATGGAGTGCATAAAGTGTCCCTGTTGTTATCAATGAACATAGATAGGGCTGTTCGTGGACCGATCCATCCAATGGATTCGACCCAAACTAATAGGTCCTGGTTGGTTGTATCAGTTCATATAGGTTGGGTCTGCTTTATCGTTTAAAACCTGATATGCATTGGTTCCGTTTCATATATGTTAACTTTCCACCCAAACAAACCCAAACCAGACCAGAGTTGTATATTTAAGGTTTTCTGAGCATGAGGGATTGAGCAGGAACGACTGACCATCATGCTTCAACTCCCATGTTGTCAATGGTAAGACCTTTTATCTTCATGAAAAGGTTTCTGAACCTTGGGTGATAGATAATTGAATGAATCCCATATCACCTGAATCTTGCGTCGTCCTTTATGGGCCTGCATGCCTGAGTGGTATGCCTAGAGTTGTGCTTTTGCTAATTGTTGGCCAAGTTTTGTCAAAAAAAATTGGGTTTCTATTTTAAGCCCTAGTCGGTCCTATCCTTGTGGATGAGAAAGTACCCCAAGCCCAATCCGATTCAACATGTGAATACCCCTATCTATCAATTAGTGAACTGGGTATCCCTACAGGTTTCTTTTTTGTCTTTTGTTTTTTCTCAATTCTCCACCTTATTTTTGGCACTAGTAGAAAACTCATTCAACATTTACAACCAGGAAAAAAAAAAAAAAGAAAAAAAAAAAAGGAAAGCAAGGGTTGGTTTCTCACTACTCGGAAGTCCAATATAATCTGCTTGATAGAAACACCCAACTTGTATCTCTGAAGGACATGCACTCATCGGATTTGACAATAATTTGATTCTTAACCCACCCGATTACTCTTTTGCCCAGGCTCAGGATCAGCTGAGTGAAAATGAGATAAGCAGGGTTATAGGAATAGGAGATAATTTTCTGAGAATAAGTACCCAGAAATAGTAGATAATTAAATTGGTATTAGTATTTTAATCCATAAAATTTATTGCATATTGGAAGTGAATATTTTTGTTACCACCTTACTGATCCCCTGGTTTAGCTTTTTAACTGTGCCTTGAATTCAGTTTCTATTTTTGCCTCATTGTTATGGAATAAATGTCATCAATAGATGGATCTACTTAAACTTATTAGAATTTATTTGATTTCTTAGTAGCTAAATACCCTCTTCTGGAAAGTAAGACGCATATTATCATAATTTTCTTTTATTATCTCAGGTCAAAAGGAGTACAAGAACTTACATGCCTGATTCTCGGAATGCCAAAGACAGAGAGGCAGCTGAGATAAGTGGAGTTAAATTGTCAGAGGATGGTTTGATAATAACTGAAATCTCTGCCCACCCAAGACATATGAAGCAAATGAAACCTCATCAAGTGGAGGGTTTCAATTTTCTTGTTAGTAACTTGGTGGGTGATAATCCTGGGGGTTGCATCTTGGCCCATGCTCCAGGATCTGGTAAAACATTTATGATAATTAGTTTCATGCAAAGTTTTCTAGCCAAGTATCCAAATGCTAGACCACTTATTGTGCTTCCTAAAGGAATCTTGGATACATGGAAAAAGGAGTTTAAAATTTGGCAAGTAGAGGATATTCCATTATATGATTTCTATGAATCCAAAGCAGACAATCGATCACAGCAGCTGGAGGTGTTGAAACAGTGGGTGGAGCAGAAAAGTATCCTTTTCTTAGGGTACAAGCAGTTCTCCTCTATTGTTTGCGATCGAGAAACTAGCAAGATATCAGCTATGTGCCAGGAGATATTGCTAAAGGCACCTTCAATTCTGATTCTGGATGAGGGGCACACTCCAAGAAATGATAACACTGATGTGTTCCAATCCCTTACCAAATTACAGACACCTAGGAAAGTTGTACTTTCTGGAACCATTTTTCAAAATCATGTCAACGAAGTATTCAATCTTTTGAATCTTGTTCGTCCTAAATTTTTAAGGTCAGAAACTTCGCGACCCATCATTAAGCGCATCATGAGTAGAGTTCATATATCGGGTGTAAGGAAGCAGTTCAAAGCTGGTAGTGAATCAGCTTTCTATGAACTAGTGGAACATACTCTACAGAAGGATAATGATTTCAGAAGGAAAGTGACTGTCATACATGAGTTGCGTGAGATGACTAGCAAGGTGCTTCATTATTATAGAGGAGACTCCCTAGATGAACTTCCTGGACTTGTTGATTTCACTGTGCTACTAAATCTCACCCCCAGGCAGAAGCATGAGACTGAGAAACTGAAGAAGTTCCCAAGGAAGTTCAAGCAAAGTTCTGTTGGGAGTGCTGTTTATCTGCACCCAAAATTGTTCTCCTTCTCTTGGAAACCCACTGATCCAGATGATAAAGTGGATGAGCTCTTGGACAAAATGGATGTGAAAGATGGAGTCAAGGCAAGATTCTTCCTTAATCTACTGAACTTATGTGAGTCAGCGGGTGAGAAACTTTTGGTGTTCAGTCAGTACCTCCTACCACTGAAATTTTTGGAGAGATTAGTAGCCAAAATGAAGGGTTGGAGTCCTGGGAGAGAAATGTTTATGATCTCAGGTGAGTCAAGCTCCGAGCAACGGGAATGGTCCATGGATCAATTTAACAATTCCTCTACTGCTAAGGTCTTCTTTGGCTCAATTAAGGCATGTGGAGAGGGTATATCTCTGGTAGGGGCATCTCGAGTCATACTTCTGGATGTCCATCTTAATCCCTCAGTGAGCCGGCAAGCAATTGGCCGTGCATTTAGACCAGGTCAAAAGAAGAAAGTGTTTGTGTATAGATTGGTAGCTTCTAGTTCCCCTGAAGAGGAAGATCATAGCACTTGCTTCCAGAAAGAACTAATTGCCAAAATGTGGTTTGACTGGAATGAGTATTGTGGTTATCGGGATTTTGGAGTGGAGACCATTGATGTGAATGAATGTGGTGATCTCTTCCTCGAAAGTCCAGTGTTCAGGGAAGATATAAAGGTTCTTTACAAAAGGTTTGTACTCTTGTACATCTTCTTGTCATCTTTGAGTTGCAACTTGCAGGACCTAATCTTTCTGTTAGCATGCCCTAACTATTTATTTCTATTATTTCAGGTAGGTCCTGCCATCAGCATTGGGCTGACGTACAGAGTAGGGAAAGTTGTCTCACTATTGTTTGGTTGACATACAGTCTTTTGTCTGTTCATATATGTTTCCCTAGATTTTGGATTTCCGAAAGCATTTCAGGCAGGTTGCTCAGCATTAGTGGTTTACCAGTTACGACACAGTTTCCATATTGAACTTCTCCTTCAGGGTTGCTTTTTGATTCCTTAGAACAGGCAGCTTTTGTTTTCTGTTCTTAGAAAGAATCAGACTAGTCAGAGAAATATCTATGTACACAGATCAATGAATCCTGACTTGTTAAAAATCTGAAGTGTGGCAATTTTTACAATGCTATTTGCAGGAGGGTGATTTTCTGTCTTTGGGTCACATAAATTATCCCGATAATTTAGGGATGAAGCATTTTGCGTATAATTGAACTGACATCATGAGGTCACCAACCACCAGTAGCGATTAACTTAAAAAAATATCGTAAGGCTGTGCCATGGTCGAGATAAAGTTTCAGATGTGGGCTGAAATAACGAGATCTTGACTCGTATTTTATCAATCAAAAAATGGGTCCATGTTTTAATTTTGCCATGTTTAGTGATGATATTCTAGTATTTTTGGTTGTGTGCAGTCTAGATCTAGAGTCCACAATGGGAAACGTTTCTTTGAAATCCAAAAATGCCCTTTGAGGAAAGCTCAGTTGGCCTAGTACCCAAGGAAAGTTCATTTACCCACCCCTGGAATTTATCCACCTTAATTAAAAACTATCTATTTTTTTCTATAAAAATATTATGTTTAGATGAAAAGTTAAGGTTGGTGGACAAAAAAATGCAGGCTTTTCATAAATAGCCCCATTTTAATTTGATATATTCTATATCTTTGATTACATATTTAGGCCTCGTTTGGTGGCTCAGCTTGAACTTTTACAGTTATTTTGTTAACTTATAAATGTTGGGATTTATAAATTATACATAGAGAGGTGAGACTCATAAAGAGTGCTTTGGACTCGATTCCAATTCAGCTTATGACGAGCTACCAAACTACACGCTAAGGTGCTAGTCCATCAAGTCCAATTTTTTGCTAAAAATAAATTCTTTTGAAAAAAAAAACAGTGCTTTTTCAATATGTGGATAAATCTTGACGATTTTTTCACAAACCCAATAACAAATTTATCAACAAAAAAGAAAGCCCAATAATATAATAATAAATGCCACTATCTAACATTTTAATTTCACAGAACATCACTTTTGGTCCTTGTGGTTTATCTCTTTTACCACTAAGACCCTTGTGGTTTCAATTTGGTCATTTTTGCCCATGTAGTTTCAATTTGAAGCAATTAAAGGACAATTCTCAATCTCGGTCAAATTTATTTAACTTAATGTTATTTATTGAGGGGAAATTTAGTCCACAAATTATTAAAAAAATTAATTCCTTTAAAAAATAAATAATATAAATATAAATAATAAAAACTTAATTTCAAATTAAAATAAAACATCTATGTCCCCTTCTCCTCCCAAGCCCAACCCCCACCAACAGTCCCCCCCACCCAACCCCAACCAGCCACCACCTCCTTATAACCCAACTTAAATTAGTTGCAAAATAAATTTTAAAAATTAGTTTTGAAATAAAATAAAATAAAACATCTCTTATCGTATGTTGTTGGCACAAGGGTAATGGGAAAGAATGAGAGTGGCACCTCCATGACCGTGAGACCCCTTTACAATTAATCATCGCTGCATGCAAGTGAAAATGGGAATAATTATACTTGCCCTTCGTCACTGCATGCAAGTGCCAATTATAGGGAGGTGCTGGTTGGATAGGGGGGGTTGGGAGGTTTAGGGGGAGAGGGATGTTTTATTTTTATTTTAAAACTATTTTTTAAAATTCATATTTGTATGGTTTATTTTAAAAGGAATTAACTTTTTAATAATTTGTGGACTAAATTAACCCTCCACAAATAACTGAATTGTGAATTATCCTTAAATTGCTTCAAATTGAAACCATAGGATAAAAATGACCAAATTGAAACCACAAATACCTTAATAATAAAAGTGATAAATCATAGGGATCAAAAGTGCCTTTTCACATTTTAATTTTTGACTTTCCGGATCCAGACGGAGAATGCCACTATTTAACTTGGGAATCGGTACCGAGAAAATACGGAAACAAGAGTGGAGGAAAGCAGAGCCTGTAACTTTGTGTGTACGGTACCTTTTCCCATTTTCCCACTCTCCCCACACAAACGCTCGAAGAAGATTGTTGAGCAGAAGCCATTTCTAACACCTATCCATATACATTCAGTGCATGCTAGCTAGAAGAACAACCCATCTTTTCTCTCTCTCCCTCTTGTTTTCCAAGAAGAACTAGGCTCATCTTTTGCTTGCATTACAGAATAATGAACTGTTTGGTGTTTACACTTTCTTCGAGCTTATTTGTTGAAACTGATTTTAGTGCATAGTGAGCTGTGTGTGGTACCAGAAATTGATTTCCCAGCTGAGTTCTACCCGAGTTTCAGAGGTAAAGGTTCAGTCTTTTTCTCCGTCTTTTTTGCTTCAGTAATTTCCTTTTATGATTTAACATTCAGTTGCTTGCTCTTTTTTCTTAAAAAAAGAAAGAAAAAAATACACTAATATCTTTGATTCTTCCTCTCTTCATTCATTGTTGTCTATTGCTTTTTTAAGTGTGTTTCTACAAGCAAGATCATTTTTTTTTTGGTTTACAATAACGTTTTACAAGAGAAACCTTCATTAAGTAATGGGTACTTTTTATCTTTTCACCTAATCAATGACGCCTGAAAGCTTTCTGGGTTGGACCAAAAAGCCACCCAGTGGAACTAATACGAGTTTTAGCGGCTCCAAATTGATGGGTTATTGACATTTCACAGTTTTTCTTTTGTTAATATTTTAGTGTTACCCAAAAACAGAGCTTCAGTATGTTTAGTTTACATTTTTTCTGGAGGGATCTCTTTCAAGATTAATGTTGGCATGTTTTGAGACAATGATTATGTGATGAATTCGAAATAGTTGTGTTAGCGGTATAAAATAAAATTTTGATTGTTTATCACTTAGCATTGACTTTGAAATGTTGGAAGAGCAATGGAATCAGAAGGTTGTGCTGCAGCCTCCTATGGAACATCATCAACATGTCATTGATATAGAGGATGAGCGTCCAAACAATAGTACAGCAGTAGGACCGCCTGTTGTTGTCCTTAGTTCGGATGATGAAGACAATGGAAGTAGGAGGCCACTTCATCTGTATCAGAAGCTTGTGTTGGAGCATCCTCCAGACCTTGATCAACATGTCATTAATTTGGAAGATGAAAGTCAAAACAATATTACAGCACGAGCACCGCCTGTCATTGTCCTGAGTTCTGATGATGAAGACAATGGAAGTAGGAGGCCAGTTCATCTAAATCAGAAGGTTGTATTGGAGCCAGTAGGAAGATTGCTAAAGAAGAACATGATGGTATGTTCTTTCCCTGCATTTGAAATATTAATGTACCTTGCCTAAAATTTCAGCGATCAACTGATCATCATATTCTGTTTCAGGATTCTGTAGAGGGCAAAGATCAGAGTAGTGAGTTGGAAACTCTGCTTAGAGATTTCGATATTTGGATAGATAAAGATGTAAATGTTGGTGTAGCAGAAAATATGGTGATTGGTCTAGAATTCATTGTTCAAATTGTTTTCCCTGTTTTCCTATATGCATATTGGTTTTCATGGTCATCATATTATGTTTCAGGATTGTTTAGAGAGCAAAGATGAGAGAGAAGAGTTGAAAACTGTGTCTGGAAAAGTTGATATTTGGATAGATAAAGATATAGATGTTGGTTTTGAAGACAATATGGTGATTGACGTATAACTCGTTTTTTAAATCGTTTTCATTGTTTATCCTATATGCATATTGGCTGGCATGGTCATCATACTTTACTGGCTCAGGATTGTGTAGAGAGCAAAGATCAGACAGAAAAGTTGGAAACTTTGCCTGAAAAAGTCGATATTGAGATAGCTGAAGATGCAGCAGAAAATATGGTGATTGGTCTAGAACTTACTGTACCATTTTCCTTCTTATCCTATATGCGCATTGATTGCCATGGTCATCATATTCTACTGTTTCAGGATCATGCAGAGAGCAAAGCTCAGACAGAAGAGTTGGAAACTCTATCCAGTAAAATTGATACTGGGATAGATAAAGAGATCAATGTTGGTGCAGCATACCTTATGGTGATTGGAAAAGGGAATCAAAGATCTTCTGAAAAAGAGGAATGTAATTGGAAAACTAATTATCAAGAGACTAACAGGGAGTGCATAGCTCCAAGCACAGAGGTAGGAGTTCTGGCTGGTAACATGGATGTTGGGACAGATAAGCCCGATCATGTTATTGGAGAATATGAACATGGTAAGGTGGTTGGGGAAGGTAATCAAGACACTTTCCAGATTAAAGAACAGTATCAGAAAAATGATATTGACGAAGATGATCTAGCAGAAATATGGAAGGAGATGGCAATTGCAACAGAATGTTCCAAGGTATCTGCATCAGATAGCTCAGAGCATACCAATATTTTGATAATTGATTTTGTACCAAACTTTCTATGATGGTACTTTTGTTTTTCAAATTATATCAAATTTATGCTTGCTGCTTCTTCTAGGATATTGCTGTTGATCCTTCAGCTGATGAAACATCTGGTGTATGTGGGGAAGAATGTGATCACGTTTTCATCCTGAAGGATGATCTTGGATTAGTTTGTCGTATATGTGGAGTTGTTCAACAAGGAATTGAAACTATATTTGAATTCCAATATAGTAAGGTATTCATGCTTTTTTCTTCTTTTGTGCAACTTATGTCATTATATAAAGTTCCACATGAATGAACTAGTAAACTACTCGTGAGAGGTTCATTATACTTGTTTCTGAAATTAAATGTTGGATATATTTGAAAAACTCTGGACTATCTAGCTTTGAGGTGGAACATGTGTTGTTTAATTATTAACTATCTGCATCAATTTTTTTTGTTCCGAAGTGGTATTTTTACATTCCTACTACCAACACCGATATTGTCCCCAACTTAACCACGTGCATAGCCTAGAAGGTATGGCGCTTTATCACAAAAGGCCTTGGTGTTTTTTTTTATATTTTTTATGCAAAGGCCTCCGTGTTATTAGTGGTGGAACCACTCACTTACATATTGTATTATATTTTGTCAAGTTTCAGATGTGGTACTTTTACATTCTTCAATAAGAAATAATTATCTAGGGTGCTATGTTTCATTTCATGCCTTGGACGGCTATTACTCAGTTGTGATTTTTCTTTTAACTTATGATCTTTTGTCATGGAAAAATGTTTGACACTTAATTATCCATCTTTTTTTCCTTGGTTATTATTTTGTGTCATCTATAGTGGTATCTCTGATTGGATCATGTCAGGAGATGGGATGCCTTTTTCTGTTAATTTATTCTCGTGCGTATTTTTCACTTGTGATCCTTCATCCTTGTTTCCTCACGATCAGGCCAAAAGGACTAAACGAACTTACATGTATGAGTCACGGAATGCCAACACTACCGAGTCAACTCAGAGTTTCTCAGTTGGACTGAAGTCTACTAAGGATTATTTAATAGCAACAGAAATTTATGCCCATCCAATGCATAGAAATCAAATGAAACCACATCAGGTGGAGGGCTTTAATTTTCTTTCTAGCAACTTGCTGACAGATAATCCAGGCGGTTGCATTTTGGCTCATGCCCCTGGTTCTGGAAAGACTTTTCTGATTATAAGTTTTGTGCAGAGTTTCCTAGCTAGGTTCCCCCATGCTAGACCACTGATTGTTCTACCTAAAGGCATTCTGGCTACATGGAAGAAAGAGTTCAAGAAAAGGCAGGTGGAGGACATTCCGTTGCATGATTTTTACACCTCCAAAGCATATAACCGGTCTCAGCAGCTGGATATTTTAAAACAATGGGTGGAGCAGAAGAGCATCCTTTTTTTAGGGTATCAACAGTTCTCTACTATAATGTGTGACAATGGAACCAGTAGGACATCGATTGATTGTCAAGAAATTCTGCTGAAGGTCCCTCGCATTCTTATTTTAGATGAAGGTCACACTCCAAGGAATGAGGATACAAATATGCTTCAGTCCCTCGCAAGAGTCCAAACACCTCTAAAAGTCGTCCTCTCAGGAACCCTGTATCAAAACCATGTGAAAGAAGTTTTCAATATTTTAAATCTTGTTCGTCCCAAGTTTCTGAAATTGGATACTTCCCGGGCTGTTGTTAATCGGATAATGAGCAGAGTGCAGATATCAGGTGTGAGGAAACAATTGAAAACTGGTACAAATTTAGCTCTGTTTGACTTAATAGAACACACTCTCCAGAAAGATGAAGATTTTAGAAGGAAAGTGGCTGTCATACAAGATCTTCGAGAAATGACCAGGAAGGTCCTGCATTATTACAAAGGAGATTCTCTGGACAAACTTCCAGGACTTGTGGATTTCACCGTTGTACTTAATCTTAGTTCAAGACAGAAACTTGAAGTGAAAAAGTTGAACAAATTGGATTACTTCAAGAAAGCTTCTGTGGGGAGTCTTGTGTATATGCATCCAGAGTTGAAATCTCTTACAGACAAATATTCGTCAACTGGAGGAAAAGGCTCTGAAATTGACAATAAGGAGATGGATAAACTTGTAGAAAATATAAATTTCAGAGATGGAGTAAAAGCTAAGTTCTTTCTTAGTATACTAGGCCTCTGTGAATCAACTGGTGAGAAGTTGCTGGTTTTCAGCCAGTATATTACGCCCCTGAAACTTATGGAGAGATTAGCAGTGAAGGTAAAGGACTGGAGTCTAAACAAGGAAATTTTCATGATCACGGGTGATTCAAATTCTAAGCATAGGGAACAGTCCGTGGAAAGCTTTAACACTTCAGCTGATGCTAAAATCTTCCTTGGCTCCATTAAAGCTTGTGGGGAAGGAATCTCTCTAGTGGGGGCTTCTCGAATCCTAATTATGGATGTTCAACTTAACCCTTCAGTTACTCGCCAGGCAGTAGGCCGTGCATTTAGACCAGGACAAAAGAAGAAAGTATATGTCTATAGATTGGTTGCTGCTGATTCGCCTGAAGAGGACGACCACTTTATCTGCTGTAGGAAGGAATTGATTTCAAGAATGTGGTTCGAGTGGAACGAGAGCTGTGGAGACCAAGATTTTTATATGAAGACTGTTGATGTCAATGAATGTGGTGATATGTTCTTGGAAAGTCGATTGTTGCAGGAAGATATAAAAGTTTTGCAGAAAAGGTTTGTGCATTCATCATATTTTCATTAAGCCTTCAGGAAGATATAAAGATTTGACTTCTTATTATTATTTTTTTCGCTCAGGTAAAACCATCAAGGCAGGCCTAAGGCTTTGGGGAAAATGTAAATAATCTCGCTTTTTGTCATGACTACTAAGCTTCATACTCATCTTTTAAGACTTAGGTCAAGGGTACCAGTAGACTCTGTAGGCCATTTTGAACAATGCTGACGGTAGGTAAGCAACAGCTGTGCTTGGCTTCTCTTTCTTTTGTAAATGAGTCTGCAGAAAGGGAAGTTGTGAAAAATGCATGTTGTTGAGTTAGATATTGTAGCTGATCCAAATGCTCGTTAGAGCTTGTTAGCATTGCTGTGATTTTCACCCGAAAAGGAGAAAAATATGTGAAGTGGTTATTAGTATTTTGACAAGTTCTCAGGGATTAAGCTACAAAATACTTCTAAAATAATTAAACTTATGAGCATTCCAGAGAAAGGACTTCAAAGGCCTTGAAAGCAAAAGAAAACTGCCAGTTTTAGAATGCTGAAATGGCTTTGCTAATCTTCCCCTAATTTTGCTTAAAAGCGTAAGAAAAGGAAAAGGAAGATAGAAAGAAGACATATAGCCTATAGGCCAAGAATGAAATCGGAACTGTATTATGTTGCCCTTCGGGAATTCAGCGTTCGAAAATGATTTGTTTTTATCTTCTTCTTGATGATCATTAGCAAACCTTAAAACTCCCTTGTAAAAGCAAAGATCTTTCTTTGCTTTAGCCAAACCATAATTTAAGAAAGGGAACTTGCTACATAGAAGCAACTTATTTAGAGTTGCAAATATACATGAGAAAGACTGCCAATATCTATCTATCTATACACTTTAGATAAGAGAACCCTCTTTGTCAACCAAAGAGAGTTAAATACCAATTATACCCCTTTCAAATAAAGTTGTTTTAATATTTATTGTTAAAACTAAGGGTACCAATAACTTCCCCCTAAGCGAATGCATATGAAGTATCTAGCAAACAGCAATGCCGGGCCAAAAGAAGGGCTCTTGTTGGCTTTGTTGCTCTTGTGAAATTGACTAGGCAACATTGAAATAACAGTCAGACAACTTGTCAGGAAGCTTTATTGCATACTATAATATAAATTTTTTTCTTCAATACCATTACCACAATTGGCACTGATTGTACATTTTTTTCCCTTCCACATATTCAACCAAAAAAGAAATATGTATCTTATCTTTACAAATATGCTGATCTTTCAATCAATTTCTTCATATAATACAACTGTACTAGTATGTTTTCATGTCTGGAGGAGTACAAAGTTTCTTTTCACCATTTGCAAGCAAAGACGAATGTTCCTAAACGCACAGTCCAAAGCCTATCAATGTCTGTTGTCTCTCCCCTTAAGAATAGGTTGAAAATAAGCAATGTGGATATGCAATGAAGCATCTTCACACGACGAAATCACGTAAAAGATGGGAGGAACCGAATCTGTGTTGCTGGTTCCCAGAATCCATGCATTCAAAATCTGCTGTCTCAGATCCTACAGAAGAAGCTGCAGGATTGTATAAATCATCCCCTCTCATGGCAACAAAACTGTGATGAGTTCCAGTAGAGATGGGCAGGCTACCACCATCACAATGCTGCAACCCCAATGTCAGAGACACCCCACTTCCACTTCCAAATCTCCCCAACTCCGGCATGTGGTATGCATCAGCTGCTTCCATAAACCTCTCACTGCTCCTATCAGAGTGAACATTTGGATCAGAAAAGAGGCTACAGTCATCCATACCAGCCCTTTGCCCCTCTCTAAGCTTCACCAGCCCGTACTGAGCTTCAGCTTCGCGACGAGTCCCATTTTGGAAACTGGCAGACCCAGTGGATCCAGCCATTTCCACATCATGGAAATGGTCGGATTTGGAGTCCATAAATTGTCCAGTGCTGCATCTCTCAGTGCATGTCGAACTAGCACTAGGCTGCATATCTTCTACTCCATCTTCCATGGTCCTCATGTCACTTTTTTTCATTTGAGGTGCATTCTCAGATGAAGAATTGGAGTCCATTTCCGCATCACCAGCCTCTTCTTTGTACATCTCCTCGACCATGGGCTTCCAGAGACGCACCCGTGCATTTATAAACCAGTTTGAGACCTGTGCCACAATGAAAGAGTACATTAACTTTGAGATCTCAAGTTGCATCAAATTAAAATGAAGACATTTGTACTCGGTAACTGATATATTATCTGGAAATGCTAATTTTTTATTCAAATAAAACAATATTAAGTTTATTTGAATAACTTGTTATGGCAATACCATACCCATCAACTTTGAAAAGTAACAATAAAGTAACTACTGCAGTAAGCCTCCTTAATGTAGATAACGTTCTTTTGCTTTTTCTTTCGTAATACTCAGCAAGTACCCCTACCAACTACTCAGCTCCGCAGTTTTCCTAACTATGTATCCCTTTAAGAATCAATACATTCCATGTCCTAATTCAACAGATTTATATGTATCAAAGTCAAAATAGGAAAAATATCATATTCCCTGTCACATATGCACATGGTGCACCTAGCCAAATGCTATATATAAAATACGATTACTTCCCCATTACCTGACTTCTAGTCAAGCCTGTCTGCCTTGCTAGCATGATCTTATCAGAATCCTTCGGATAGCTGGAAAATATCAATAGTTAGACATTAAATTAAGTCAAGGACTCTAACATCTCCCAAAAACAATAGTTTGAGAAAAAGGTTGAAGTCAGGATTTACGGATGAAGGAAGTGCTCAAACAGCCATGCTCGCAGAATCGAAACAGAGCTTTCTGGCAAACCTCTTTGTGGCCTCCATGCATGCTGTTGCATCATACCAAGTTGCTGAAGGGCCCTCTGTTGCCTGAGTTGCTGGTCCACATAACGGAGGCGAGATATTCCAACTCCTTTAATGCTTCCTGATGCACCTTCCTCCCCAAGGCTTTTACGGGTTGCTCGTATCTGCCCTGTGATTGCATCACGTAAGCATCGAAAGTGGCGTGAAATAGTCTGGAGGGCAACTGCTGTGTATGGTTTAGCTGCCCCACATCCCGCTATCACATCAAATGATGATACCACAATTTGCATCTGATGGTAATACTGCTTGTACCTTCTATCAACCTGTTATTGTAAGATAAAGATCATTACTCCTCATGGGAAAAAGAGGAGCTCCAGTATACTGGTGTAAATGAAAACATAGTCATGTATAGTTTTTGAACTTTTGGAAATACTGGAACTTGTACATTTAAGTTATCAAAAAAACACCACAAATAATTGGCATATCATATAGGCATAAATGAATTGAAGAGCCATGTAATTAAATAAGTTTCTACTTTCAGATAACAATGGATTCACAACATTCAAACAAATAATAACAAAAAAAGAGACAGAGAAAAAGAAGTACCAGAGTTGAAAAGGATTTTTTTTTTTTTTAAACGATCACATTTAGGAAGGAACAGAGAATTCAAAATTTCCCAATATCATTGAAATTCAAATTAAAAGAGGGTTTAATAGTGCAGAGATGTCATGGATCTAGTGCAACCTTTACAGTAAGGGGAACCTTTGTCATGTAGTTTATACGTAAAGCTAGAGATGAAGGTACAATTTGACAGCAAGAAAGGTCAGTGACAATCAACTATCAAATAGAGCAGTTAGTAGTGCATTAGGGAGCCCAAAAAGAAATAAGCTCTTTCCCTAAACTTCCTATGGAAGTTTTAGGCGTAAATAAATTATAGTTATCAAACGTGAAACAGATTCTTTGTTTCATACCATACCAATATATAGAATAGATAGACTCAAGTATTATGTACAGAATAACGCAAAGAACCACAGCTTCCTATCAGACTGTAAAACAACAGAATAATCATTTCTTGTTCCCAAAAACACCTAATATTGAGAAAATAACCTTTTAGAATTTAGACAGTCCCACAGAATAATATTCTGTCCCAATACCAGACAAAGGTCCCCAAGAGACGAGCAAACACAACCAGAAACTTCTAAAAAAGCCCTCAAAGAAGATATTGTTGTACAAATTTTTAAGTAACTAAAGCTGCTCGTGATGTAAATCCCCTAAATTTATAGACCAGAATACAAGAAATCTTATCATGAGCAATTCAGTGACTATGGAAACTTTGGCTCCAACCAAAGGGTTTTCCCTCTCCACCCACATCAACAATTAACAATGATACCTGAGGACAATTCTGCATCTTATGTTATTTTCTGTTCATAAAAAAAATGTAGAGTACTAATGTCAAAAGTCTACATAGGAGGATTACCTTGATGTTCCATCGGAATACATAAGCATATGGGGGACATTTAAGGACATATTGGCAAGTATACAAGAAGAACCAGTTATCTTAATAATTTCATTAAGGTCAATTTTACTTCACACATCCCATGTTCTTTGCAAAATTACTAGTAAATACATATCATACAAGCCATCAACAAATTGGTATTCATGGTGAAAGCAGTAGAAATAATTGATACGATGCAATGCTTCTCAACATATCATCTAAAAAGCCTGCATGCAAGGCTCCAGGTGATTCAATAATTGCCTGTGCAACATTTCCTTCAGACATAAAAGTAAGCAGTCAAAAAAGAAATTTTATACTTGAAACTTTTAAAAATTCTTGAAGCTTCTTCTTAATTACAGTATGTCTGAACCGAAGAACAAGCCTCTTAAAAACACTAAGAAGAGTAGTAAAATCATTATTATTCAATCAAATCTTTACAAAAACGTTGATTTAATCTGTCATTATCAGTTGGAACAATCAGATATTAACATATGTTTGGCAACTAAATCATTATAGATTTTTTTGGTTTTGCTTGGGTGGACTGCTAGTTCTTGTCCCTTTCCTTTTGTTTCTTTGTTATTTTATCTTCATGGTTGAACAAATGAAGACACCAAATACCTTTACACACACTAATCAGTTTTCTAGAATCTATTTGATACAGGGAAATTTGGCATGAAAAACTAAAAGCAATCTCATCCAATAAAACAATGCTCACTAGTATCTCTTTCTTTCATTGTTTTCTAACACATTGTTTCAAAATAGCCCCCAGTTACGACCTTTGATCATAAACATAATGATTACTTCTAATACTAACAATAAACTTATTACATAATATCACGAGCACAAATCACACATAAGTGATAAAAGCAGGTGATGTAGTCATCCACTGAACAAAACTGCAAACAAATCAATCATAACTGCTTAGAAAGAACAAAGATGATTGGATAATGTCAATCTAGCAAAAAGTGCAACCAAGCCTTGATTTTATGGTGGTAAACATTACGACCAAATGACCAGATGAGCAAGATTGAACATATAATTACCTCATAAAGAGAGTTTTCTTTTTTGCGTCTGTCTTGTAAGAGACATAAAACTAAAGTGCATTGTTCATACCTCATCTAACATAGAAAGAAGCTTCGTCAACTTGCTTTGCAACTCTTGTTTCTCAGCATGTGAAAGCTCACATTGTGAGTTACTGGCTGTGTCTTGAGGGTTTGAAGATACTCCACTTTCGAGCTCATTCTTTGATCCGTCATCTCGATGCTCATGTGTGCTTTGGTTCTTCTCCCTATCATGCTGCTTCAGTGCTTTCTGGACATTGACAACTTCATCAAGCAGTTGTTGTGCTGCTTTGAGGTATTTGTTATTGGGAATGGCTCTTGCAATACTCGACATCCCATATGGAGACAAATCCCCTTTACTTGAATCTGGATTGCCTCCAGGAAAACCAGATTGCAAATATTCAACATTCCTTGGCTGTTCATCTCTAAAAGAGCCATTCCTGCAGTCACCGTCACTTGAGATTGATGGATTTGGACTTAAGAATGAAGCAAAACCCATATTGGGATTGCGGTATGGGATAGAAGGCATTTGCATTCCTGATGGTATTTGTGTACTGAGACTGAGGGATAATCCCTGACCCTGCAAGTTCTGTCCGCCATGAAGAATAGCTGCAGAACCACCCATGGGGTGCGTAACTAGCATCTCATTTCTACCCTCCCTCCATGGACTGAATCCCTGCTCTCCAACACGGGAGCCACCAAGATGCGATAAAACATCCTGCTGCTGTGAATTGTTATCTGAAGCCCCCGCGGAGGAGACTATGTCAATGCAGTTGTTTTGCTGCTGAGAACTACCAGCCAATGCATCCGAGTATGACCCAGAGTTCATATACATCATCATGTTACCAGGAAGAACAGGTGCTTCTGGATATGAACTAGGCAAAGGTTCCCTTAAATAGAGCATTGGTGTGGCATCTTTTTGATTATTCGAACCAGTATAATAAGCTGACATACTTTTCTCTGCTTCTTATTGCCCAGTTATTTGAGTCAGATTACAGTCATCCCCAACACTGAAAATAAATCAGTACAACTTCCATCATTACTAATCCGTAGCACAGTCAGAAAACTAGTAAACTTACAGGAATTTAATTGTGAATCATCAATTCTTACTCTCACCAGTATAAGCTTATGCACTTAAAGGAAAACTAGTCAAGTACAGAAAATTATCTGTTGGGATTCCAAGCAATCCTCACAGAAGAAAATCAACTCACCAAAGCAAAACACTTTGGAGATATAGGAATTGATTGCAAATTCTATTACCACAAACAGAAACTTATAATTATAGAAAATACAGGTAATTAATGCCCCAACATATAGGAGAATTAATCATCCAAAAACCAGTCTTTGTATGCTGACATATGAACTTGTTAGGTGCCTGGCAAAGGATTGACTTTTGGACCAACATCCATTGGGAGAAACTTTCTTTGTACAAAGAACCTCTTAGAAGGAAGAAAAATTATTTATTTCCATTATTTTTTTTCCAATAACTGAATTATTCAAGTAAATAATAAGCAATAACTACCCAGAAGCGCCATGCAAACAGAATCAGAATTCAGAAATCAACCCCAGAGAGGGAAATTAAATTCTTAGAGAAAACCATGTTCAGAGAAGGAAAAGATAAAGATAAATTCAAATGAAAAACAAGATTTTTAGACTACCAACAAGGAGAGAAAAAAAGGAAAAAATAAAACAGCAAGAAGGAAGACAGACGAATAATAATGGATCATCATCTTGACAAATAGAAAGAGAGAACCATTAAACAAAAAGAAAAACAGAAAAATTCACGTCTGAGAACACAGAGAGAGAGAGAGAGGAGAGAGAGAGAGAGCAGCTAAAAGATAATATTGAAGATAAAGTCAGGAAAAAAAAAACCATAGAAGAATAAAAAATTACCTGGAAACTGGTAACAGTTGTGGGTTGTGTGGGGAACAGAAAAGTCTTAGAGAACATCACCCGATCGCTAGAACACAATCCTCTCAGAACCAAACACTTTCCGATCCCAAGAACACCAACAACAACAACTCTATTATTTAACAAGAATAAAAACCCACAAAAAGGAAAAAACAATATCTCTTCTGTGTGAGAAAATAAGTGAGATGAGAGCTATGAATTTTTCACTTTTGCTCTGTTTTTTTGCAATCATAGATATTCTCCACCCATCACTGAATCAAACCCCACGTGAGACTCACACGCACACAGAAAAAAAACACACACAGAGAAAGTGTTTCACTGAGTCACTCAAGAAAAATGATGACTTTCTCTTTCAAAGTATGTGGGTTTGTTTCCTTTTCGAGAAATGGATTCTCCTTTTGGGGCTTTGGTGGGTTTCTTTGCTTTTCTTAGTTTTTTGCTTGAAACCCAGTTGGGGAAAAGTTGTTGGGTACTTGACTTTGCTGTTATTTGCTTCTTCTTCTTCTTCTTCTACAATTTGCTATGCTTAATTCTTTCTTTGGCTGGTGATGCTCAAGTGTTTGGTTAAGGAGCTCAATCTCTAACCACCAGTTGGTGGACCTAAAACCCTCTCTTAAACCCCCATATCCTCTCCCACCATCTAATCTCTCTCTCCTCTTTTTTTCCTTCCTTCTATCTAACTTCAACTTCTATGGCTGTCTTTCTCATCCCTTTGAGCATGGAAGGTCTGGGTTTCCTGCAATATCCACCATATAAGCATATTCTATTATTTTCCTCTATTTTTAAATTTGTGTATTTTTGTCCTAAGCTTCTCTTCTGAATTTTGCATTCTATATTTTATTTTTTATTTTTATTTTTTGTCTTTTAACAGATAGTTTTTTTTATATTTTTTATTTAATTTAAGAGGTGCACCATTTAGCATTAGGTGCCCATATCACCGTATTTGTCGTTTTGTGCCAACTAATCTGGGATTTTTGCACTTGTGGTCCTGTCATCTTTATGTATTTCTAGTTGTTTCCCTTATTGTTGTGGTATTGCATATTTGTCACTATCATCCAAATTCTCTTTTGCATAGTTTTAGCTATTACTTTGTTCAAGTGGTGGGGCCGAAAGGTTTTTTTTTATCTTTCAAAGATCTTCAAACCAATATATAAATATCAAGGACAAATGTCAGATTTATTGATAAAATTTGACCAAAAAACAAACTATTCTCCTACCAAAAACAAGAAGTCTATATATACTTCTTTTTTTTTTTACTATTAATGATTATTAATTTTTAAATGTTTAAATATAAAACTAATCATTTAGGTGGGAGAGGCTTTTAACTCCATAGTAAAATTAGAATACTTACCTCACCCTCATGGTAAGAGTAAAATTAAAATGATTAGAAAAATATAATAATGAGATTTAATTTTTTTTTAATTTCAATATGATAACTAAAAGTAATTTACATGGTTATCTTGCAAAAGCATCTCCATCATTTTTACCTTCCCAAAAAAAAAAAAAAAATTGTCTCTCACAAATATTTCTTTTTTCTGATGGGGATATGGTTTATTGGAGCTTCTATCTAAGACATAACACTTGCCTAACCCACTAATGTGACACTACTTACTTGTATTCCCCCACCTTTAGCTTTCCCTTTTAGATGATAACAATGAAAAAGGCATCTCTTTGATGAGGGGCAGTGAAGTGAGTGGGCATTTTGAGATTGGGTTTGGAATGAAAGGTACAACCTTTTGGAAACTAGTGGGACTATTTTACTTGATGTTATGAAAGAAAATAAAAGGTAGAAAACAAAATTAATGGGGATAAAATACCAAAGATGCTTTGGTTTTTACTATAACAAAAGGAAGTTTAGTGCTCAAGATAATTGATGGGCTTCTTTTTAATGAGACTTCATGCTTGGGGCATTTGATTGATGACTCTCAACTTCTACTATCAACTTTCTTGTCTAGTTCTTGTCATATTTTTTGAGAAGTCAATATTGTGGCGCATAGATTAGTCTATTTCGCTTTATCTTTGAAATTATGAATGATGGATGTTTCTGTGATCCTCTGATATAATTTGGGATGCATTGTTTGAAGATGCTTACTTTGTAATTTCTGTTAGTTTTTTCTAACAGAATACCTCTCATTAAGAAAACCAAAAAAAAAAAAACTGTCTTTTTTTCGGTCATATTATTTTATACAAAAACTAGACTTAAAAGAAATAATCATTCAAACTTTTCTGTCTTGAAAAGCCATAGAATAAGAATTACAATATAGAAAAAGGCAAACAAAATTTATACTTCCAACATCACCGACGCATAAAACAAGTTTGACTCTTCAGCTAGATGGTAATTTATCATTCAAAAAGAATTACATGTAATTTACATTTTCTCAATTTCCAAATAGTTTGTTTAGCATTTTTGACAAAAATGAGGAAGCTTATAGCAAAAGCACAGCCACGTATAGGTATGAAGTGACAATCCTCTGGATCCTCTTCAATTCTGTTAATTTGACATGGTGCATTTTCTTTTACAAAATTTCAAATTCTTGCCAACATAGTCTAATAGAGTGGAAAATGACCTTGATTTGTAAATCAGTGGTCTCAGGTTTGAACCCCCATCAAGGGCAGAACTAGGACTTTTTCGACGGGTGGACTAACTAAAGTTATTACCTTAAAATCTAATGATTTTTTTTTTACTTCCAATTTATGTAGTCTTTCTAGAAATAAAAGTATACATTAAATCATATAAATAACGCTAGTTCATTATTTCATTGACTAATTTTTAATGCAGTTTTTTTCTTTTCATACAAGCGATATTTGTGGAGAGGGGAATCGAACCTAGGACCTCGAGTGCATGGCTAAATGCTAATTTCCAATAAAATTTAACATAAAACAAATACATATTAATGAAACCAAAAAGCACATACTATAAAATGAAAAATATGTTCGACAACGTAAATGAAAGTGTACTTATTTTAATGTGTATTTTTATTGATGTCTTGCAACTAAGAATTGGTCTTTTTTGAACTAGTAATAGGTTAATATATATTTGGCTATGTTCAAAACAAGCCAAATATATATATTAAGGTAGTTTCGCCCATGATACCTTAGTAATGTGTGTATAGGAAATCCCCTCTCGTGTTTATAATTTAGACTATCGCTTGTATTCAAAACAAAACAAAATTCAAAATTCTCACTCTTTACATGTAAAGCTGCTATATAAACTCATCTTTAATTTACTCCCTTCCTCACCAAAAGCTTTAACTAACTAGACATCAACAACCCACTTGCTAAATATATAAATATATAATTCCAAATTTATTCACATTGATTTTTTTTTTTAAGGTTGTTAAAATTAAAACAAGGTGAGAGCAAGGGTATGCGTGGGAGCCCAAATAGTTTGTTTGGCTTACAAGATAGCAAATGAAATGCAATAATTGTAACTTAAACTTGCATGGTTGAATTTCAAAATGCCAACAACCTCATTGCATTTAAAGAAAGAGGGGCTGTTTTGGTATTAGCCAAAGTCTACGAGGTCAAACGCTGGTTTTCAAAAGCCTGCCGTAACAGCAAAGGCACACTGCCCTTAACAACAAGGGCAGGAGCAGGGGAGCCCTAATTGCAGACGCACGCAGGCAGGCAGCGCAGGACATGGCATTGGCCATTGGCTCTTGGGATTGGGGAAGGCCAGGAAAATCTAAGGCTCAAAAAACGACAGATGTGATTGGCTTGTGGGGATCGGGAATCTGTGTCGTTTCAGCATACTTACGTTAGGTCGTATGACTTTGGGGTTTGGGGTTCCCCTTTTTTTTTTCTTTCTTAATTTCTGACACAAACGGAGTCGGGACTCGGCAAACGAATGCGTAATCATTGTACTTTGTTCATGGTCTAACAACCTTATATTTCCATTTTGACCCAAAGTTTTCTTGTTTCTCATGGCATGTACCAAAAGTAAAATTAAAATTTATTTGCACCTGGTAAAAAGTTAATTTTCTTTTTTTCGTTGAGATAATTGTCACTTTTCAATTCTTTTTGCATCTCTATTAACATTGTGAAACAACTTTCTTATAACCTAATTGATTTATGGATTAATCTACATATATTTGTACTACTAAACTAAAGATTCAGAATTGCGTTTTTATATCCCGAAATTGTAATCAGGTTGTGAATCTTTTAAAATTCTGCTCGTATTTCTGATAATTACATTTGTGTTGTGTGTTGATCATTCTGACTCTATATTGTACATCTTATGATATTATATTAATAAAGTATATTTTATAACAAAAGAAACTCAAATAACAATAATAAATTAATTACACATATTTAGTGAAAATGAGAGAGTTTCATCTTAAAAAGATATACACACGAACCTCTATTACCAAAACAAATCTTAAAAATGTCAGTTAAAAAATAAATATTAGAAATAGTTTAAATAAACGTGTCTTGATCATCTTGTTCAAAGTTCGTCATCTCCTTAAACATGCAACTCAAGTAATTCATCAACATTCTAAAAGTGGCATTATCTTGGGCCACCCTTTGCCTTAATGAGCCATAATTTCAGCCTACCCGCCTCTTCCTTCGGTCTTGACCTAACCTGTCAATTATTAGATGGACTTCACCAAATGAAGAGAACTTTGTTAAGTTCAATTTTCATGATTGTGTTTGTGTTTCTCACAAATTTATTTATTTTTTATCTTTTTGAGTACAAGCGATAATCTAAACCACAAGAAAGGAGGTATGTCATACACACATTACCATGGTGCCATGGGGTTCGAACTTGAGACTACTAATATGCAAATCAAGGCCTTATTCTACTGGACCAGATCCCCATTGACTTATTTTCTTCTTCTTATTTTTCATCAAAGAGAAATGGGGTCATATTACGGTTATTAATAATAGGGTTTCGTGTTGTTTTGGGTTATTTAATGAGCTGGCTCTTTTCTCCTCAAGGGCGGAACTAATAATTTTTTGATGGGTGGGCTAGTTAAATTTTTTAGCTTAAACTCTAATCATTTTTTTCATTGACTAATTTTCATTAAACTTTATTATAAGACAAATACATATTAAATATAATCAAAACATACATACTATCAAAATGAATGTATGGTCAACAAATATAATTCAAAGTGTATCTATTCAAGTTGTGCTATGCGATCATTGAGAGAATTGATTTTTTTGTTATTGAAAAGAAAATAAATAATTAAGTTTCACATATATATTAGTTGTAAACACAAGAAGAATATAATTAAGTTAACATACTATTCCGTTTTTGAAAGCCTCTTCCTGCTACTTACTGCATCTGTAATTGTGGGTTAAAGGACTTATGAGGGATTTTATTGAGTCTAATGTTAAAGAGCTTTATTTTTTATTTACCAGTGTACCCGAAATTCAGTTACTCCTCATAGCTTTTGTTTTTAAATATATCATGCTAATTTGAGTATGAACTATGGGTTCACATTGTAATTATGGAACCTAGGCAGAACCCCCAAGTACCTAAGTTTGGTCAATAATTATTTTCTTTTTTTATGCCCCTGGTGTGCATATATCAATAATCTTATATTATAAAGTTGAGAGAACATTTCGTGTGGATGTTATTCGTGCAATTTTGTATGTATGTTGGTTGGGTTATTTACACCAAACTCTAATATTAAATCCCAACGGTCCCAAATTGACAAGACCTTGGCCGGCACGTAGCTCTAGCATAAACCAAATAAAGTATACACAAAAACGAAAATAATTAGTAAAAAAATTAAAGAGATATTTAATCATATAGCCATATTTAGCACTAATTATATAAATAAATCCGACATAATTTATTTTTTATAAACAAACAAAAAAAAAAAACTCAAAAAATGACAGCTGACCTTATTGAATTTAATTGATGGCAGTTTTATAATTTAGAATAAATTAAAAGCCTCTTTGTTATGTTGTATATGGGCTTTGGGTGTGTTTTTAAAATCCATTTCATATAGGGTTTTTTTATATATAATTTGAACCCCTATATTGGGTATGATATTGAATCTCCCAAAATTAAAGTGATTTTATATGTAATTATTGATTGCTTAACTTGTGATTAGCCACCTTATCCTTTGTTAAACAACAGATTAATTGAAATGAAACACAATTAGCAAATATAATAAAGGAAAGGTGCCAACTGTGATCTAGTTTGTGTGGCTCAGTTGCTAATAGTAGAATAATATGGGTTAGAATAATCAAAAGCCAATGAAATTTGGTTAGCTAGTTGACAATAAGTTGGCAAAAACTGTTGGATATTTCTAAACTAGGTGACACGTTGCATTGTGATGGCTGACCACAAATAAATGTTTAATATAAGATTTGGTGCTTCTTTTAATAATGATTTAATAATGATTTAGTTGGGAGTGTGATAGCGTGAGTTTGGAACTAAGTAAAACATTAAAAAATCAGGTTCTGTCCATTTTGACAAAATCACACTATGCACGCCTCTAAGAGCATCTCCAAGGGAGATGTCAAATACCAAATATCAAATTTAAATTTGATGGCTGATGTGGCAATTTGACATCTTACACAGCTTTATACTCCACCCGATATGCCAAATTAAATTATTATTTTATTACATTTTAGTGTTGATTTATTTTTAATTAAAAGAATATAAAAGAAAAAATAATAAGATATTCATTTGACATCTTGCTTTTGGGATGTCAAAAATAACATCTCAATCTTCAGCCTTCACTCCACATCAGCTTTGACACATCGATTGGAGTGTGTGAGATGTTATTTCTAGCTGTTAAATGTCTATGTGGCACTTTTGACATATCGGTTGGAGATGCTCTAACCCTCGATTTTTATTGCATCCAATCAAATAAAAAGGTTAGCGAAACGAATAATTATCACCCTTTTAAAAAGCCGAGAAATTGTTGTACAATGTCATAATATTGTCACAAAGTATGACCTGTTCATGTGTTTTAGTTTGGGTAGTCGACATGATTGATAATTGGTACTTATAACTTGTGGACGAGTTATATCATGTAGTCATCTTACTAGTATCACACTATACTTATTCGTAAAAAAATAACTTACTCATAATCTATTGATACTTTTATTCTCAAAATCAACAAAGATTTTTTGTTTTGATCAAAGTACATGCGATTTCTTTACAATAACATCTATGAGCAACTTACAACGGTCTTATTAAGGCAATGAGTTTATAGCTAAAGTTATTAGAAGCAGTTATTTCAAGAGGTTTTGTGTTTGAATAGCCCCTTTTTCAATATCGCTTGTATATATAAAAATCATTTTATCAACAAATAAATTGTAATTAAAGTTTTAAAATGTATTTTGATAATTTTTTTTCTAGGTTTTCCGTGGGATAATAGTAAAGCTTCTGGTGTGGAATGTGGGATCCATCCTCTAGCTTTAAAACCAAACCACTGCATAAAAAATTGGTTCTCACTTTTTAAAATGGCGTTTGTGGCTCATGAAAAACAAAATAAATTTAAAAAGAAAAAGAAAAAAGAAAAAAAGTGATGCCCGTGTGAACGGGGGTCGGCTAATCACTACATGAGGTTTAGCTATGACACGGATTAGACCCACCAGATGATAATGGATGTGGGGCCCATTGTCGACGCAAAGTCCAGGAGATTTTTTTATTTTTTTATTTTTTTCCTTCTGCTCTGCACTTTTTTGGTTTCATGCATTGGGTTAGGACAGAGGAAGTTTGATTCAGTTTGGGCCACCGTTTTTAGTTTTAATTTTTAAAGGTAGGTTTCCTTTTCACTGTACAAAAGTATCAAAGCTTTTCTATTTTTGTTTTTTGGGATAATGAATAAAATACAACAAAATGGTAATGCACAGCCACATTAAAGTTAATCCAATAATTACATTATTATGGGTATTGCTATACGTAACATATTTAGTAATCACATTGCTGATCGTCTCTCCAATACAAAGATGACTCATCTTTATTAGAGCACTTCCACTCATCTGTCATAGTAAAAGGTAAGGGAAGGCAAGGGCAGTTACTGTTCATATGAGGAGAGGAATTTGTATGAAGTTTTGGCATAGTAATTGGCTTCTTACATCACAGTGATGTCGGCTTGCCCAGGCAGCAACTTAGGCTGGTGGAGCCTAGTGCTTGCCCTGACAAGCCTTGACAGCTGGAAACAGGATTGGGTGCCTATGAGGCCTAGCTAGCCCCTTCTGCTGAAAATGCTCTTAGAGATGTTCAAAAGTGTGGTACAAATAACATCACTGTTACATCAATGCGGTACTATAAGGAATGGAGAATCAAATTTTAAACCTTTTTCAATATTAAAAAGAGAAATATTACCGATCAATAATTTATTGGTATCTAATACTCTAGTTAGTTCTCGTAACTTTTTAAGATTAAAATAATTTTTTTTTACCAGATAGTTCTTTTTCAACTCTCTCAAAATGGAATATATTGTTAACAAATTCAAATATAGGATCACCACTTTGTTGAATTTTGACTAAATTCAAGCCCAATATGTACGTGTTTGAGAAAGCTCATGTAGCCCAATTGTTTGATGGCTTGGGATTTTAAAGTTCGTCATTAGATCTAACGAAATCAAAGTGACTAACAGATGTAATAAAATCATTGCACGATGATCCTCATAAATAAAACATTTTGGATCCTTAGCCCCTCAAGAAAGAAAATTTCATCTTCACCCTTAATGTCATATATAATAAATAGACGAATATATCCATTGTCATTTAATCCCGGGGTGGCCTTATACATGAAAGTAGGTAGACAAAAGGACTAGTCATCATCATAAGGAATCGAACAACATTTTTATGCTGCAATTTTTGCACTTGGAGAAAACAAGTTAAATGTACATGGCAATGTTTTGTGACTTTGTCTTATTCATTCATTTATTTATACGAACTGATTCAATCCTTCAGTACTTCGACATATTGAAAAAAGGAAAATCATAAATTCGGAAAGTTAGAAATAGAGAAGAGATGAATGTGAATGAGATCAACTACTCCCGAATCAATGTAATTTATAGTTTTTCAGGTATTAGATTACGAATTATAATGTGAAATCCAACGTAAATTTTGATTTCTTATGTAGTAGTACTTGCAAAACATGAGGACCATTTGTCTGAAATGACTATAAAAATTCATTTGAAAAGGTAAACTATGAAAATTCATGGTCATAAACCGTTTGATTGAAATTCAATGCTTGATATGAATTTTAAAAGGTAAAATACTTCATTGAGATTCCAACAAAACTTAAAAGCCAACAATTATTGTTCACAGTGATTTTTCATAATAGTTTGATGTGTCATGTGTGGCTTTGAATGGATGTATAAGTTTGATGTTGTCGATTGATCTCTCCGTATTGGTTGTAATCCCTTTGGAGTTGTAGTGGCCCTCATCACTGGCGGACCCATAAATTTTTTAGCGGAGGTGCAATATTGACTAAGTATGAAAAATGATTTTTCAGAATAATCATTTTCTTAATATAATTTTTGGCGGCTTTTATTCTTTACACATCAAATAAGAAAACTTGATTTTATGAGATTTTAGTATGAAGTATATATTGACTTAATGAGCCATCATTTTTAGCCTAAATCTTATTTTGCACTAAAATCGATTTTTCATATTTTGATTTTGTGGGAATTTGATTTTCTAGTCTTTCTATTTGAATCCAAATGTGGGATACTTCCTTATTTACATTGTAAACTTAAGTAAATGGAGTAATATAAAAATAAATAAAAGTAAAAGGATAAAGACATTTTAAATGTATAAAATTGAAATAAGGTAATCTATCCACCAGTTGAGCAAATGGGTAATTTGAAGCACCTACAATGGTTTTTCCGGTGAGGGGAGGTGCATATGCAACTCCTTGTGCCTTAATAGGTCCGCCATTGGCCCTCATGCATATTGCATTTGTATTGTCCTCGTGGCATAATTTATCAACGCAATCTCCCTACCGTTTGAATATTTTTTTTAACATAGTGACCAAAACCATAATCATCATTTTTTCCCCAAAGATGCTCAACAGAATTTGATGGTATTGAGTGGTTGGCTATGCTACCTCATACTAAGGCTTCAGATGGCCCTAATGTTCTATCCAAAGCTCTTCTTCTTTGCTGGCAGATTTGGGAAGCTAGGAACAATTGTATTTTTAAAGATATTGTGCCACACCTAGCTAGAGCCCTTCTTGTGGCTGGGCACATTGGGTTGGATTATTGGAAAATTAATTCATGTCCTCCTAAGAAGTCCAATGGGTTAATTAACATCAAGTGGAAGCCTCCACCTTTGGTATGGATTAAAGTGAATTTTGATGGTTCGATGCGTGGAAATTTGGTTGCAACTGGGTTTGTGATTCGTAACTGGAATGGTAATGTCCGGTTAGCTGGTGCTAAAAACTCAGGTCAGATGTCAATTACAGTTGCGGAGTGTTTGTCTCTTCGGGATGGCCTGGCTCATGCTATTCATAATGGATGGAGGAAGATCCTGGTGGAAGGTGATTCAAAGCTAATCATTGATTGTGTCAACAATGTGGTTTCGATTCCTTGGAGCATTAGTCTCCTTGTGCAAGACATTTCTTATTGCGAGGAGATTTCTTTTCAGCACATCTTTCGGGGGGCTAATTTTACTGCAGATGCTGTTGCTCGTTTAGGCCATAATCTTGCCCCTTCCCGGCTGTGGGATCGTGGGCTTCCTCTAAGTTGTTCAGTTCCGTTTTACTTTGACTTGGTGGGGCATGCGTGCCCGTGTGGCTTCCGGTTGTAGTTTATTTTGTTTTCCTTATAAAAAAAATACAAAATCATAATCATAATCATAAGATTTAAAAAATTGAGAACAATTTTATGGGTTATGATGCTTACTTTGTCAAATTAACTAATTTAAAAATGTAAAATCCTAATCCAAAAACATGCCGTTCACTTGAAGGTGTTTCCTGTTTCAAGCTGATTGAGAGGTTGCTATCTATCATGGCATGGTGTTCTTCAAGCATTGGCTAAATACAGATTTATGGATCCTCCTTGTCTGTAACTCTTTAGTGAGCTGAGGTTCAAGTTCTGTAATTTACTCACTGTCTCGCAATTCTTGTGCTTGATTGCTTATATTTTCTGATTTTTCTGTATTGCAAGAACCTCCTTTTAAGGGATATGTTCTTCTTGTGTATATGTAATACCCTTGTTGTTTAATAGAATTATGCTATTTCACACCAAAAAAAAGAAGAAATCCTGATCCAAAAATTTTGGTAATATATTATTGAAGTAGTTTGAATTCTCTATGGAGCGTGGGAGGCATGGGATGGGACACCCAAGTTCATGAGTGTTTTTACTCTCTGTCTGACCTGAAGAGGCAAAAGGTAGCATGCAACGTGTGCACCAAATTACTCATGCCCCAGCCCCACCACGTGTCACTATAGGAGAGATTTTTTGGTCGATTTGTAACATCAGTTAGCTTACTAGATAAAACACTTATGATTTTAATTTTTTTGGCAAGATAAAACACTTATAATTGAGTTTCTATCTCAAGCTCAAGAAACTTTTGGTTCCTTTATCTTGGAAGAAACCTAAGGTCATGGAACAAGAGGAATGCGATGAACTTGCTGGTATAAGCTTGCGTTGCGATGATGAGGTTGATAGTATAACTTTGTGATGAGCTTGTGGAGGTTAAATTCAATGGGCATATCGAGGTCTTAGTGTTGTTAAGCGCCATGCCTGATGAGTAGGAAGTTATTGTTAATTTGATCCTGAATTCTCTGGGGAAGAAGTTAGTTTTTAGTGAGATTTGTGATGTCCTTTGGGGAAAAATATTCTAGTTCGACACATAGCAGTTCAGTGACATGTCATCTAATAGAAATTGAAATCACTGAAATAAATTTAAATATATTTTTGATGCTTTATGCCCTCAAGACATCCATCTATAACAAGTAGCCACCTAGCATATGGCGCCGTTCTACTAATAGTAGAAAATACTCTTTGAAAGTTCTCCAACTTCACCAAGATGCTCTCTACCTTGGAAAAATATGTCCCTCCATTTGGGTGAAGGAATTGTAAATTACATAGAATTCTAAAATGACGGAATTTAAATTTCCATTATTTCAATTTCTGTCAATTGAAGATTTCAGTGTTTGGATTTATGTATGTCGAATTTTGTAAATGGTATTATGGAAATTGTGAAATGACTCATATTTTGGTGGAAATTAAACTTAGAAATTTGATGCCCCAATTTCAACGATTTTTTATGCGCTTCATTTAATAAATTTCGTGCTTAAGTTGCCAAACAAGGGAATTGTCAATTTCTTCTCTTAAATTCCCGAATTTTAGTTAAATTTTGAGTTATTTTCCCTCATTCAAATAGAGGGTATTGAATCTCAGTTTTTCCCTCCCCCATATTGCTTTTATGCCCAAAAAAATAAAAAGAACAAAGAAACAAACGCAGCATGAAAGTCATCCAAATACAAAACCACTTTTCTTGCTGGGTCAGGCCCAAATTTCAAGCCCACGTTACTTACAAACCCTCTCCTTCATTGCATAACAAACACACACCAAAAAAAAAAAAAAAAAAAAAAAAAAAAAACCGAAACCCTTCTCTTTCTTTCCCTGCGGAGGTTTTAGGTCCTTATTCCGTAGCTTCCTTTCGCTCACTTTCTCGCTAACCAAACAGAGATGGGGAAGAACAAAAGCAAAGATGGTGGCAAAACGAGAAGCGAAAGCGAGCACTCTGCCTCCACTGTATTCGTCTCCAACTTGCCCTACTCTTTCACCAACTCTCAGGTACTCTCTCTTTCTCACACCCTAGTTTTGCTCCTGTCTTTCGTTTCTTTACTGAAATAGAATCACTCAGATTAGTTGAATAGTTGCATTACAATCTGTTTATATGATTGCTGTTCTATTTGTTCTTTAAGTTGAAATTTTCTGTGTTGCTTTAGTAATGAAGGCTTTGTTTCATTGTTTGTTTTTCTTTTAAACCTCAGCTGGAGGAGACATTCAGCGACGTCGGACCAATTAGGCGGTGCTTTCTGGTTACCAAGAAGGGTAAGCCAAAAGTTTGCAAAAATGGAGCTCTGCGATTAGATTTTAGTTCAAATTTTTATGGTTTCAGTATTATTATTATTTTCTAAATTTATAATAATTTTGTTTGTTCTCTGTTTTTCTTCTGTGGTTGATAAATCTAGTATAACTCGAAAATGTGAAAATCATACTGGCTTGAGCAGTTTTGGTACTTTATTATGTTTCTTTTTTTTAAAATTTAAATTTTCATTTTTGTAAAGAAACCAAATTGAATAAAAGCAGTTCCAGTATTTTTGGATAAGTTTTTCTGCATCCATAATGAGATTGGTTAGGGACTGGCGCTTATCTGCCTGCTATTGTATCGAATTCGAAGCCACATCAGCTGCACAATGGCCCCAAGATAAGCTCAGACCAATGAATAAGGCCCAGAGGGGTGAACTTTGATTACTTGCCCAACCCCCCAAGTAGTAGCAAACCCCAGAATCCAATCACCACAACAGTGCCTTCAGCAAGCAGTCCTCCCATTGCTAAAATGAGGTTCTAGAACTGCCAACATCTCCATCCTTTAGAACTTTATCAAGTTTTTCATAGTAACAGATTAGAAGGAAATAACCCAAAAATAGCAAAGGAGATCCTCCACTTGACACCTACTAGAGTTACCTTGAACCAATTTATTGTACTCCCCTAATCACTCAGATTTTTCCCTTGATCCTGTGGTAGCATACTAAGATTTGCAAACTTAACCTCAATTAGAACCTTTTCCACTTCCTTCCTATATTGAAATATTTTAAAGCTTTCTTATCCATAGATTCATTCAGGCCACCCTTGGTTTTCAACCCTTGTGTGAAATCTTCAGTAGTCGGGGCACTAGCTTTCTCAAGTCCAAGATGCAAACTATTATATTCCCCTTATTCTTGCAGTACCTGTAACCTCGTTCATTCAGCTGTTGGATACTCCTCTGACCTCGAATTGGTTTTTTATTGGTTCGCTTAGGTTCCCTCTGTTTTTGTCTAGCGTTGATATAAGGCCCCCCTCGAGCCTTGCTTTCCTTTGCTGCTTCTTTTAGCACTCCCTCACCCTTTCCAGTATAACTTGGAGTCAACCTAGTTTTGCTTTCTTCTTTCCATCACATCCCTTCCGTACAACCATTTGCTTGCCACAGATAAAGCAATTTGATGGAGTCCCTCCTATTCCACTTATCCAAAAATCATCAAAACAGATGTGAGGAGTCAATGACTTAGAAACATCCAATTCAACATTGAGGCGCGAACCCTGGCTTGAGGTGCGATTTCAATGTTAACTTTATTGATAAGTCCTAGCCGTAGCACATTACCTACTTTAAGGAGCCCTTTATAATCAAATGCTTTTCACGAATACCTGAGTCTTACCCAATGAGTTGTATTCCTCCAAATCAACTTGACTCCATGCCTTCACTTATGCATGGCCAGTTAGTGGCCAACAGTAATCTACGATACCTCCATGACCACAAAGAACATGTCCTCCCTCAAATTAAACTGAACAACATAGTAAAAGTTATCTAGATGTTGGCAATCTCCCTTCATACATAATTTTGGATCAGGTAAAGGAAGATGGTTTTGGGTTTGGAGGTACAAGCATAAGCAAAAAGAAGAAGAAACAAGGGAAGGAAGCGATGGGAAGTTATTAGTAAAGTGTGTCTGTCTTATAAACTATTTACTAGGAGGAAATATGGAAGTGATCAAGCACATTGAGAAGCTTGATTAATAACTTGTTTCATATGATGTTCCATGTGTCATGCTTTTCATTTCCTTTTCTTCGCTATCTGTAGATGTGGGTTTGTGGATTTAACATGCTTAGGTCAGAATGTTTCTAATCTGTCTCATTGCATTGTTTACAGGGTCAACTGAGCACCGTGGCTTTGGTTATGTTCAATTGTAAGTCAAGTTCATTGCTTTTCCTATTATGTATTCTTTATTGATATGTTTTTCAAATTAGGCCACTTCTTTACTTTGTGTTACTAAATCATGATGATTAAGGGTAAAGGAATGTTTTGAAATTCCATAATGTGTTTTTGAGGGCTAAAGGGTTTCTTCAGGAGTTTTTAGTTTAGAAGATATTACAGTAGTATGAGAATATGAAATTGTATTTGAGGTTTTAAACTTTTGAACACTTATATGTTGTACTTTGCATCTATTTGTAGCGCTGTCACAGAAGATGCTAATCGTGCTATTGAGCTAAAGAATGGTTTATCCATTGGAGGTCGAAAAATTGCAGCCAAACATGCCATGCATCGTGCTCCCCTTGAACAACGAAGATCAAAGACAAATCAAGGTTGGTATTACTTAATTCTCATCATAGGTTGGACATGCATGTATGTTATAACCTGTGTTTCTAATAAAGATAGAGAAGGAAAAGAGAGAAGAAATTGATAAGACGGATGATAGAGGTGAGGAAGAGGAGTAAAATACGAAGAATAATGTATGAAATAAGAACTGAACACATTTTATAGTTTTAAATTTCTATTTCCTTCAACTTTTCTTCACCACTCACATCTCTTGTCTCCGTTCTCTTTTCTTCCATATATTTTCCCTGTTTTTCGTTAACCAGAAAAATGTTATCCAACAGGTTTTTTAATAGTCTCAATTACTTTTTCTGCACTATTTTTTTTTTCTTACTACCTTTTGGTTAGGACTTGATTTGGATGACACCTTGAAGTCAAAAAATGACAAGGATGGTGAAAATTTCAAAGCAGAAAAGGATGCTTCGAGCTTGCAGGAAAGAGGTCGCTAATCTTAACATTTAAATCATGCTATTGTTATTTTCACTCATTTTTCTTAGCTATCTGGAGTTGTTGCTTTGGATAAAAATACAGAGAAACCTGTGAAGGCCAGAAAAGCCGCTGCACTGTCTAATGATGCAGTGGCAAAAGTGGGTGGTTCAGAAAAGCAGAGGTACTGAATCTTCCCTTGCTTCTTATGGACGGTGTAGTTTTCTTTTCCTGCCTTAGAATCAAGTGGTTCAGTTGTATATTTATTAAAGCCTGGTCTTTCAAGTAGAACAAGGTGTTGTTGGTTCATATTGTAATCCTTGTCGCGATCTATAGTTTTAAAATATCAATTTCCTGTTAATGCTACATGTTTTTGTAGAAATATTTTTCTTCTTCTTCTTGTTTTTTTTTAATGAACAAGATTTCTTAGTAATAATATTAATAATAAAAATGCAAGGTGCTCGGTGAACTAGAGTTTAACAAACATCTTCATACATTTCTCATAAAAAGCAAAACCGAGCTGCAAATCTCATAAAATAACACAGAATGGATCCCTAATAAAACAGATGATGTGGAGATAAAGTTTTATATTTGGATTCGACAAAGAATCTGATGTTGATAGATTTTTAATGTCTTATGAAAAAATAAATTATTTCTGGGATTGTAGAGCTCAATTTCGGAAATATAGTTTGTGATTATTCATGCCAATTCAGAAAATACAGTGTCAGCAGCTCCTGAATGAAAGACTATTTATGTAAGGTTTCCTAGTTTTAATTTTAGCTTTTGCTAAGTTTGTAAGAATCTGGCTGCATGCATGCACAAAGTTATTGTTAGATTTATTGTCTTCTGATATTTCTGTATTTGAAAGAGTGATCTACTTTGATTAACTTTGAAACTTGGATCATGTCAAGAAGAGCCCTTATTGAAATTCTTTTAGCATCAAGTGTTACCTAGTATAGGTAGCTATATCCTTTCTTAATTCCATCTTCCAATTCAACATCGAATTGTAGGCAACATGGTTACCAAGGTTTCCCTAACATTTTTGGTGCTTTGTTAAATTTTTTCCTGTGCTACTGGATTTCACTGTATTAAGTTCCTGGCTCCCACCTAAATGTTGGGTTCGCAATTCAACCGGGGCAATGATTTTTTTCGCACGCTGCATTCTGTGCTAAATTCTACTAATCTCTGTTTTATATAAAATCTTGATACAGTATGACGAGTGATAACGTCAGTTTCCAGAAATGGTGGTCTGATATATTTAGTCTCTTATTGTTGTGTAGGGTTGCTAGGACAGTCATATTTGGTGGCCTTGTTAATGCTGGTATGGCAGAAGAAGTTCATCGTCGAGCTAGGGAGATTGATGCTGAATGTTCAATAACTTATCCTCTTCCCAAAGAAAAGCTTGAACAACATTGTAAGGAATTTTTATTTTTTTATTGTTTTTGCTTCTACCCCGTCACCCTTACTTTTCTCAGGTTTTTTACTTTTCTCAAGTAAATGAGGTTGGTTGGTTGGTTTAATATGTTGAGTTGAAACTTGAAAATTGTTTTACTTTGTCAGATTTTTTCTTTGGCTGTTGTCACTTGAAATCATTGTTATGGAGAGTAATATTAGCCATTCCTAGAAATTTTATTCAGTTTGGGATGGTGAATCAATCATATCTGTTGTGCCTTTTCAGGTCTGATGCAAGATGGATGCAAAATGGATGCTTCATCTGTACTTTATAACAGTGTTAAATCAGCACATGCTTCTGTTGCAACGTTACACCAAAAAGAGATTAAAGGCGGAATTGTTTGGGCACGCCAGCTGGGTGGGGAGGTAAATCATATGTGTACAGCTTACTACAATTCGGAAGTTGTTGAATTGCTCTAGCTCAAACATTCCTTATTTGAACCAATTTAAGGAGTTCCATTGTTTCTAAGTAATTTTGGGTTTGGGATTTGTTGTTACCATTTCAAGTTGAGCTCTATTTGTTCTTGGATATAGTTCAGATAGATAATAAAACGGACGAGGCACAGATATTATAGGTTTTAGCAGTATCTGTTGGGCAGTACAGGGACCAGAAACAAAAAAATGTATGCAGAATACTGATGTTGACATGCTCTTACTTTGCATGCAAGGAAAAAACCAGCATTGAGATTTTGTAAGAGATGAAGTCAGGCATTTTTTAATATATATTTTTTCCCAAATAGGTAAAAATTCCTGGCACCTGCCTACTCATAATTAAAAAGAACCAGCATGGGTATTTTGCATTATCAGTTGTTAGTCATGTTATTGTTGTCATTGATGTTATTTGCGGTGATGGTGTTATTATATTTGCTTATTGTTGTTATTTATGTTATTGGTGGTGGTGGTGTTATTATATTTGCTTCTAAACAGCTCGGTTGTTTTTCTGGGCCAGGGTGCCAAGACTCGGAAGTGGAAGCTCATTGTTAGAAATATTCCTTTCAAGGTTTTTTTTTTCTCATTGTATTGTCATATGACATTCTTTTTCCTTTGGGGAGAGCTTAAATTAAACTAGTTTGCTTACACAATGCAGGCCAAAGAGAATGAAATAAAAGAGATATTTTCATCAGCAGGGTTTGTCTGGGATGTAATTATACCACACAATTCTGATACAGGGTATATTGTCATTGTCCATTATTGTTTTTATCTCTTAATGGAAATATCTTTTCTGTTCTTCATTCTTATTTTAATTTTTTATTCCTCATTTGCAGGTTACCTAAAGGTTTTGCATTTGTCCAATTCACACGCAAACAGGATGCAGAAAATGTACATTTCTGATTTGTGCTTTACGTTCGGAGTACATAATGAAGCCCTGGGTTCATTAACATTTTTCTTTTCCTTTCTCAGGCAATAAAAAAGTTAAATGGACAAATGCTTCATAAAAGACCCATAGCTGTTGACTGGGCTCTTTCAAAGCAGATATATGGTAGTGTGACTGTAAAAAACGCTCTTCTTGCTTCAGATGATGGTACTTGTGGCTTTACTGTAACTCTATTCTCATTTAGCAAACTTTTTTCTTACTGTAATGCCGTTATTGATGAATACATACTTTATTTCGGTACTTGTATAATTGTATGTACATCTAATGATACAAAAGCACCGATTTTTACAGGACAAAAGGATGGAAGTGATGGAGAAAATGATAGTAGCAGTGAAGATTTAGAGGGCGATGCTGGGCATTTCGGTAAAAAGTCTGAGCACCATGATGGAATCGACAGCGATCCTGATAACTCTAATACCATAGAGAAGAAAGACATCCCTACTGAAATAAATTTTGAAGAGGAAGTAGACATTGCAAGAAAAGTTCTAAAGAACTTGATCACACCGTCTGCTACAGAAACTCCTCATGATGATCTTGCACTGCCCCAAGGGGACAAGGAGGAATCTTCTGAGGAGCCCAGTAAATCATATTTTGAGACTGCAAAAGCATCAGATATTACTAAGCCTGAAAAGTTAAGCAAAAGCATGGCACCAAATCTTGAACAGACAGACGAAGAAGATGATCTGCACAGAACAATTTTCATAAGCAATCTTCCTTTTGATATCAATAATGAAGATGTCAAACAAAGGTTTTCTACCTTTGGGGAACTTCAATCTTTTTTCCCAGTCCTTCATCCAGTCACCAAGTATGCTTTAAACTTATGGTTTGTTATGATTCCTACATCTTTATTGTGTTTGAAATTACATGTGCTATTATGTTGTGGCAGGCGACCAAAAGGAACTGGCTTTCTCAAGTTTAAAACAAAAGATGCAGCCAGTTCTGCAGTTTCAGCGGGGAATGCTGCATCTGGCCCGGGGATTTCTCTTAAGGGTAGACAATTGACGGTCTTGCAGGCTTTGGATAAAAAATCGGCTCATGATAAGGAATCAAACATGGCCAAAAAAGAGGATCTGGACCGCCGCAATCTCTATCTGGCAAAGGTTATTTCTTTTACAAACCTCCTTCCCCCATCTTTACTTGGTTATCTGGATTTCACACTTTGTTGTACGTGTAGTGGCTATTTTAATGGATTATCCTGAATGGTTGGCATTTTCTTTCCTCAAAATTTTAACAGGAAGGTCTTATTCTTGAGGGAACTCCAGCTGCAGAAGGGGTTTCGGCTAGCGATATGTTGAAACGCCAAATGTAAGTTTATTGATTTCTTTGTTTCCCTAGATATTGCATATGCATAGCCTCTCCATGGAATACTGGAGCACGATACAATTCGTACATGATTTCATTTGGACAAAATCTCTTTTCAATAAAATCATGTTTTAACTGTTTTTTTTTTAATATAAACTGGTAAAACAAAGATGAAATCCTCTACAAGCTTTAGAAAAATATTTTAAAATTTAACAAGACAAAGCAATATCAGACTTTGTAGTTTTTAACAGGTGTCAGCTAAACATTGGTGCTGCTTCGGTATTCAAATGCTGGTTATTTTGCTGCTACTTCATGTTTCACATTCCTTTGCAACATATTTTAGTGAATTTCTGAAACCATGCAGGGAGGAGAGGAGCAAGATGATGAAACTTCAATCTCCAAATTTTCATGTCTCGAAGACAAGAATATTTATAAAAAATTTACCGAAGTCCATGACTGCAAAAGAACTAAAAAAACTTTGTATTGATGCTGTTACCTCACGAGCTACAAAACAGAAACCTGTGATCCAACAGGTTAGCCAGTCAATAGTTACATTTGTCTCTATTTGAGGCTTTTTTTGGGTATATATGTATGGAACTTTCTCTTATTTGTAATTGATATTGTTCATGCAGATAAAGTTCTTGGAGGATGTGAAGAAAGGAAAGCTTGTCGCAAAGAATTTCTCTCGTGGAGCTGCTTTTGTTGAGTTTACAGAGCATCAGCATGCACTTGTGGCCCTGAGAGTTTTGAACAACAATCCTGGTAACTTAATTCCTCAAAAGTGTAATATCCATGTTGACATATGACGCTGATTATTAGTAATCTCTAAACTGCAGTCTCAATTTCAGTCTTATTATGTTGGAAATATATATATTCAAATGCATTAACTCCATTGTATTAAATTTAATGTGATGCAACTTGCAGAAACTTTTGGTCCTGAGCATCGCCCAATTGTGGAGTTTGCACTTGAGAATGTTAAAAAATTGAATATACGAAATGCTAAGATACAAGCACAACAGCATGCAGCTCATCGTAATCGGGAAAACGTGCATAAAAATGAAGGCTCAAATAGACCGGATACTCATCCAAGCAAGAATTTCAAAAACTCGAAACAAAAAGGGGAGAAGCGAAAATTGGATGATTCAGTACCAAATGAAGAAGAAGTCGAAAATAAGTTTAGTGATGGAGCTGCCACCGAAAGACAGAGAGGTTCTAAGAGGCAGAAAAATGGTCCATTTGGAAAGGAAAAAAAGATCTCATCAAAGGTATCAGAACACTCAACAACAGAGAAGGCGGAAGTCTCAAAACGTGAACCAAACAATCATCAAGATGGCAGGAAGGCTGGTGGTGGAAGATCATCCGAAGGTGAAACCATGGCCATTGATGCACAAAAATCAAAACCTTTGAGAAAGACAAATGTGCTACCTAATAAGAGGAAGCTACAGGAGCAGAAAGAGGTAGAGGGGGGAGAGAATGTGACGAGGAGACAAAGACCAAAGAAGAATAAGGACCCATTAGGGCGGGATGTTACAGATAAACTCGACATGCTGATTGAACAATATAGATCCAAGTACTCGCAACGGAGCTCCGTCCAAACCGATGGCGAAAAGCAAGGTTCCAGAAAGCTTAGAAAATGGTTCCAAACATAATTTTATGTTGATTTTGTAAAATAAGTGTCACAAGAGAGGAGTAAAAGCAGTTGCTGGATATGCAGTTGCTATAAATTTTGCGCATTGTTTAACGTTTGGCAATATTTGTAAGCATGAATTTACTGTCTGGCATTTTGGTTGAATAACTATTGATTTGTTCAATTCCACCTGGCCTCAAACTTCGGCTTCTATTACTCGTAGAGATTTCTCCTAGTTATGTTTAAATCATGATGATTAAGGATGAAGGAATGTTTTGAAATTCCATAATGTGTTTTTGAGGGCTAAAGGGTTTCTTCAGGAGTTTTTAGTTTACAAGATATTGAAGAAGTTGTCGAAAATGTTTTCTGATTAAATTCAATGGTTTACATGATTACAAGGTTCTAAATCAAGAGAGCTTTTGAGTTGTACAAGACCGACACTATGATAACGCTACAATAAACTAACGTCATCTAAACCACCACTATACTGACACCATGATATTAAATTGGGGCCCTAATACCTACACCACTATGGAATGTTAGATAACGTGGACAGTCAATTATCCTTCAGATATTACACTAGCATGAGATCAAAGTTCATCCTGGATGTGGCAGAGAATAGGAAGATGGATTTGCTGGATTGTGTTTCTGGTATGCCTGATTTCCATCTTCGCTTCTTGAAATCGTAGAGATCAAAGTTCGTCCTGGATGTGGCTGTTATTGCTGTGCTGTAGTGGAGTTTTGGTCTGTGAATAACATACTCGAGTTGACGGAATCAATGGTTTGCTTTTTTCTTTCTTGTTTTAGGCATAGCAATATGTTTGATGATATCTCCTCATCTTTCCACATCTTTTTCTTCCTGTAATTTGGATTTTTTTTTGGAACACAGAGAGATTCTCATCTTGAATGTTTTGAAGCTCGATATGCATGATTTTGGCCATACTTGTGCGCTTCTGCTTGGTAGAATTATGCATGTTGGTGACTCATCTACTGAAGCTGACAGTTTATTTCTTTTCTTTTTTCATGTTGCATCTACAAATATGCTAGGAAGTGATCTTTGGTCTAGGTCCAGGGTTTAGAGAGCTTAAAGGAGCCTTATATGTCGCGATATGGAGGGTTGGACACTACGGATTGTAACTATGTATTAGCATAGGAGACTAGTGTAGTTACTTACTACCATGATTTTCTGATTTTGAACTTCGGAAGAAATTCCTCAAATACATTTGATGCATTTAGGTCCACATTACACCTTTTTATTGGCCATAAAACAAGAATTTCGCTTTGCAGAGTTCCCATTTTTCGGGTTTAAACAGTGGTGTCTTAGAAAAAAGAAGTGATCTTAAGTATCGTTTCATGGATGGAAAAAACTCTTGCATACAACGTTACTTTCACAATAACTAGTCTAATGACCAACGTGTGAGAGTTGCATTGTATACACCTGTTGTAGGCAAAAACTTTTCTGTAGAAGGCGCATCTTACGTTTTTCAGAACATGGGAAGAGAGGCCCTGGCTTCCCATTAATGGTGTGTGTATCTGACATATTTGGTGGCAATACCAATCTTTTCCCTTGCTTAACAACCTCTTCGACATCGTTATTCCAACTACACCATCTACAAGAAATATCACAATTAGTCTCTGCACATACTCTGAATCTTTCGCTTTTTAATTCCGATTCAGAATAGTAGCAGAAATTCACCTAAGACAATATTAGCTTCCCTGAAAGGTTGAGGAAATGTACAACCAGTCCCTTCTTTAGGCAGAACGACAATTGCTCCATACACAGTGGCTCTTAGCCAAACAATATGGGCATGCCACCATAGAGTTCCTCTTTGCCCTGTTATAGTGATATTGTAGGTGTAACTATAGTCAAACAATATGGGTAGAATATTTTCAGATATGCTCAGATACGCTCATATTTTTATTCTTCTCCAATATGGAGGTATTTATACAAATACAAAGATGTGTGAACTCTAAATAAAATATGAAATATATCTAAATTACAATAGGAAGTAAATCTCTATTACAATAGGAAATAAATCTTAACTATAATTGGACTAGACAAATAGGTAAGTAACTAAAATCCTAACATAGTAAGGAACCAAAATCCTAACTAAGTGAGGACTCGCCAACACTCCCCCTCAAGTTGGGCAAAGATATTTCGCATGCCCAACTTGACAAGCGAGTCACAGAACACTATACTTGAGAAGCACCAATTGTAGAGAAGGTATTTTCGTCAACCACGAGTGAAACAAGTGACAAACTAAAGCAAAGTTCGCAGCGGAAACATAAGAGCAAACCCTTAAAAATAGGGCACATAGCAGAACACAGAAACCCTGTGAGCACGGCAACAGATAAGGCAGAACACAGAAACCCTGTGAGCACGACAATAGATAAGGCAGAACACAGAAACCCTGTGAACACGGCAAAAGCAAAGGCAACCCAACCCTAAAAATAGGGTAAGGCACGACAAAGGTAAAGCCTTACCCTAAAAATAGGGTAAGGCATGGCATGGCAAGGCAAAGCCAAACCCTAACAAATAGGGCAAGGCAAGGCAAAGAAAGTCAAGAGCAAAGGCAAGGTCAACGGACATGACCACAGCGGAAACACACCAGCAAAGGCATGAGCAACAATACTGGCACCAACAAGAGAAACAAGCAGAGACATAACAGGCATCATCAACAGCAATACAAGGCACTGACAGCAGCAACATCAGAGACAACTTCTCTTCACTTCCCCTCTCCCCCTGAAGAGAAGGGGTCGATGGAGCCATATGATCAATGGTACTTAAGAAACATGCACTGACTAAAACTGAGATGTAGCAGAATCAGCCATGGTAGATAGGTGGTTAAATCGCAGCGGAATAGATGAGCAGCGGTGTCAATAGCAAGGTAGGCAGCGATGATGTGTTTAAGGTTAGGGTTTTTTATGTTGTAGAGACAAATCAAAACACAGCAACATGGCATCGGTAATAACCATAACAACGGCAACGGCAACATCAACGGCAACAATAGCGGCAACGGTAACATCAACGACAGTAGTAGAGGTAACGGCAATGACAACAGCAACAACAACAGTTCTTCCATATCAACTTTAGCTAATTCACACAGACAACTTCTCTTCACTCCTCCTCTCCCCCTGAATTGAAGAAGAGGGAGAAACATAATAGGGTACCTCTTCATGAAATGTGACATCCAAAGTGACATGTACCTTCTGAGTAGGCGGGTGATAACACTTATAACCTTTCTGAGTCGTAGAATAACCAATGAAGACACAACGGAGAGCACAAGGATCAAGTTTACTCCTTTGATGAGAGTAAACATGAGCATACGCAACACACCCAAACACCTTCGGAGGTAACTTAGAGACTGAAACCGGAGGAGTGAGGGCACATAACACATCAAGTGGAGTCTTGAAATCAAGAACCCGACTAGGAGTACGGTTAATCAAGTAGGCGGCGGACAAGACACCATGTCCCCAAAGATGATGGGGAACAGACATATCCAACATCAGAGAGCGAGCAACTTCAAGTAACTGACGATTCTTCCTTTCAGACACACCATTCTGTTGAGGTGTGAATGGAGTGGTAGTTTGGTGAATGATACCTTGATCACGAAAGAATTGGGCCAAGGTATGATTCACATATTCACCGCCATTATCAGTGCGAAATACTTTAACACGAGCATGGAACTGAGTAGACACCATGGCACAAAAGTCAGGAAGAATAGAGGCAACATCATGTTTATTCTTCATCAAATACACCCATGTTAAGCGAGTGCAGTCATCAATAAACGTCACAAACCAACGGAAATCATGAGAAGTCACACGAGCAGGACCCCAGACATCAGAATGTACTAACTCAAAAGGCAAAGCAGCTTTATTATTACTTAAGGGAAAAACAGTACGGTGGCTCTTGGCCATTACACATGTCTCACACTTAAAACTGGACTCATCACATGAGCGAAATAAAGATGGAAACAGACGCTTAAGGTAGCCAAATGACGGGTGTTCCAAGCGACGATGCCATAACCAAATTTGCTGTTTGTCTTTGACACTGCAACGTTGAACAGTATTAACGACACGATCACGAACTGGTGCAGAAGGTAATGTCAAATAATACAACCCCCCTATCCGTTTACCATGCCCAATCACCTCGTGAGTCTTGAGATCCTGAAAAGAGCAATGGGTAGGATAGAAAGTAGCAGAAGCATTAAGTGTATCAAGTAAGCGACCAACAGATAACAAGTTACAATGGATATTGGGAACTAATAACGCACGAGACAAGGACAGAGTTGGGGTGAGAGAAATAGTGCCCTCGCCAGTAATTGGAGATGGCAAACCATTAGCACTAGTTATGTATGGGTTACGGGTGTTACTAGACAACTCATCAAAAAATTTAGCATCATAAGTCATATGATCAGAAGCACCAGTATCAATTATCCAAGTATTAGAGCCAGTACCTGGAATAGAGTCAGAAACACGCAAATTTGCAGAAGCAGCAGTAGCACCAGCAGCACCAGCAGCACCAACAATGAAATTACCACCCATGATTGTAGCAGAAACTCAACAAATCACGCAGAGTATACCACAGATCACAGCACAGACACAAATATGGCAGATGCACGAAGACAACAGAGGCACAAACACAGTAGAGGCAGATGCACGAACACAGTAGAGGCACGCAGTAAAGGCACGAACACGACAGAGCACAAGAACCCTAAAAAGAAATTAGGGCACAGAGTAGAACACGGGTGGGCACAATACACAGGTTACCAGAAAGTCGGCTCTGATACCAAGTCAAACAATATGGGTAGAATATTTTCAGATATGCTCAGATACGCTCATATTTTTATTCTTCTCCAATATGGAGGTATTTATACAAATACAAAGATGTGTTAACCCTAAATAAAATATGAAATATATCTAAATTACAATAGGAAGTAAATCTCTATTACAATAGGAAATAAATCTTAACTATAATTGGACTAGACAAATAGGTAAGTAACTAAAATCCTAACATAGTAAGGAACCAAAATCCTAACTAAGTGAGGACTCGCCAACAACTATGTCCTGTCTTGATAGGACATTGTGTGATATAGGCAGGCCCATCTGCCCACCCGTTTCAAGATTGCTTTAATCCACGCCTGCAAAAAATTCAACGAAAATGTCACATTAACAAACCCAAATGTTCATATTAGTTTATGGTGTCATATTTTTATCAATTCACATATAAATTTCCTACCAATGAATTGACATATTGTATTGTGCATGGTTGGAAACATTGACAAGAAGTGTATCTCCTTCTCTAGCATAAACTGTTGGCACAACCTGCTCACATTCTTCACTTGGACCTGAAAATAGATACAGAGATAAATTGGATAAAGCAACCTATACTGTAGATATGCTTTTAAAGTCTGACAATATTATGAAGTGCTCACATCAAATTGGTATGTTTTCAAAGCAGCTTTGGCTGGAGTTGAAATGAACCCATCTAAACATAAGAAGAGAACTGCAGAACCCCAGCTGAAATTGTTGGGTTTTGCCATTTTTCGTGGCGTTAATGTTCGTACAAAATGGCAAGTTTTTGTAGGGACGAGACATGATAGCAGGTCAAAGTCTAATGGTTTTATAGAGCTGTGGGCAAAATCTAAAACAAATTAAGCATCAGGTTGGAAGATGGAAGTGTTGTTGTCAACTTCAGGTAGAAACTGAAGAGGTTTCATTTGAAAACTTGGAAGCAAAATACTGATAGGGTAGCCAACTGGAAGAAGGAAACAGAGAAGCTGAAGATCTTCAATCTTGTAATTTTTTTTTAATTATTCAGAGAAATGAGAGTCTAAGCAAGCAAGAGAGGTACGTGAAGCTAAGCATATGGCTCTCTAAGCTTTAGAGTCAAGGAAAATGGTTGATATCCAGCGTGTGTTTCTTGTTGACATATCCACTTTCCCCCTTTTTTGAGCTACTATGCAGTACTATGTATGCCTTTATAAAACAAGATTTAGTGTTTTAGAGTTTATTAGAAATAAAATCTAACAAATATTTGTTGTGTTGCTAGACTCTCAATCTAGATCATTGGTTAGATGAATCTAATTGGCAACATAAATGTCAAATATCTGAAATTGGATTGTTACCCTTGTTCGAATTTCAACTGGTACTTCTCTTCCATATGTCGGAATAATTCTCAAGATCCCACACTCCCGTTGATTTTTAGAAAAAAAAAGAAAAAGTAATTGGTAAAAATTTGAAAGCTTTATTTTTTTTAATTATTTTTTTAATAATCGTACTTGGAAGCTTTTAATTTAAATGTGAACTAGTTTGTCACTATTCTATACCCTCATTTTTTGAACATAGACAATAAGCTATGAAATCCACTATAAAAGATGGCTATCTCATACCAACTAGCTTTTGATATAATGGTAATTTTCTTCTCTATTTAAAAGTTTAAAGTCCTTAATACTTATAGTAAGCAAAACAAGAAGAAGAAACTTGCTCCTAAGCTTTGGACCAATTGTTTATTCAATATCTGGTTGTGAACTTGTTAAAATATATGCCCAAATTTTCAAAAATTTCTTGGTGCACCCAAAAAGTTGATTAGTACACTTTACTCTTTTTGGATGGTATATATATATATATATATATATAATAGTAAAAGTGTACACACTATAGTGACTTAAGATTCGAACCTAAAATCACTCGTCCACAAATTAACGTCATTTTCTACTCGGCTAGTCCCGATGCCTTATTGGATGGTCTTTTAAGGCTAAACTCTTATTTTTACTTTTCTTTTATTTGATGAAATGGTGTTTTAACTCACTTAGCCCAGTGGGCCATTACAAACAGATACCGCGTGGCTAGTTGAAGCTCAACTTTGATTTTTAATGGATTAATATGACACCCTATGACTTGCATGTTGAACCTATTTTTCTTTTTGGTCTCATGGGGCTGAGTTGCATCTTACAGTTTTCATCTTTTGTTTTTCTACAAAGTGGAATGGATGAACTTTTTGAAGATGGGGATTTTGGCGAATTTGTTTATGCATCTTTCTATGGTTGTAAGGTCCCCAACTAAACATAAGAATAGAAATGCAGAACCCCAGCAGAAATTGTTGGTTTTTGCCATTTTTCGTGAAGTTAATGTTCATACACAATGACAATTTTTTGTAGGGATAAGACATGATAGCAGGTCAAGGTCTAATGGTTTTATAGGGCTGTGGGCAAAATAGAAAACAAATTTGGCATCAGTTTGTGAGATGGAGGTGTTGTTGTCAACATTAGGTAGAGACTGTAGAGGTTTCATTTGAAAGTTTGGAAGCAACATACTGAAATTTTTTTGTTGTTTAAAGAAATGAGGGAAGCAGAGTAGTGGAAGATCGTCATCTTGTATTTTTTATTGTTTAGAGAAATAAGGGTTTAAGCAAGCAAGAGAGAGGTACGTGAAACATATGGCTCTCTCAGCTTCAGAGTCAAGGAAAATGGTTGGCATCCAGCCTGTGTTTCTTGCTGACATATCCACTTTCCCCCTTTTTTGAGCTTCTATGCAGTATGTATAAATGCCTTTATAAAACAAGATTTAGTGTTCAGTGTTCAGTGTTTTAGAGCTTATTAGATATATAATCTAATGGAAATTTTAACGTCAGTTTGAATGATTTTAATCTATTTTGCTAGACAATCTAACAAACATTTGTTGTGTTGCTAGACTCTTAGTCTAGATCATTGGTTAGATGAAATGTTTAACCTAATAGGCGACGACAAAAATGTCAAATATATGTAAATTGGATTGTTGCCCTTTTGAATTTCGACGTATTACGTCTAGTGGTATTTCTCTTCCATATGTCAGAGTAGTTCCCAAGATTGTGCTCTTTCGTTGATTTTTAGAAAATTAAAGTAATTGGTCAAAATTTGATATAGTGGTATGTTTCTTTCCAATGTTGGAAGATGTTTCAAATTCAAATCCTCCCTCCCCTATTGATAAAATAAATAAATAAACGATGGCTCCCACATAACCTAGTGAAAGATGGACATAATAACAAGCAAAAGGGTTTTTCCTAAAGAGAGGTACCTAGCATTTTTACATGACGGATGTAATAGTTTCACTTGTCTATTTAAAATTTAAAAATCCTTAATAATATAGTAAGAAAAACAAGAAGAACCTTGCTTCTAAGCTTTGGGACCAATTGTTTATTCAATATCTGGTTGTTATGCTGCTTAGTGAGGACAAAAGCTTGCAAAGCCATCTAAAAATGGTATTGATCACCATGTAGCCACCCTTGCCATATAGTTTAGGTGTTAAGTGTTTGAAAAGAACATTATGAATATTTCACCTTATTTTTCTTGGGCCAGATTAGTGAGTGCATGAGTCTGGTTAAGAATGTAAAGACATATTCCTGAGCTCAGTTCTATTGATTTTTAATGCTTCATATATATTGTCAGTATATAAGGTCTTATAACGTTGAATTATTACCGTTTTCAAGGAACTCAAGCAAATTTCTTCTCGGCTATCAAACAGGCCACGATAGACCTTGAATCCAAACTGGACCTCAAAAGAACCTCACACATTTTTCTAAGAAGTGACTGCAATCAAGCCTGATTTCCTCCTTAGCTTGTTGAAATTTTTTAGATCAAAGTTCTTCTTGAATTTGGCTGCGATTGTTGACTATAATGGTAGATGGATTGAACCATTACAAGCAAAAGGGTGATTTTTGTTTCCTTTATACTATAATGTCGTGTAGGATGCATTTTGGTGATTTTTGTTGCCTTTATAGGTTTAATTTGTTTGATTATATCTCTTCATCTTTCCCCATCTCTTTCTTCCCTGCAGTTTGCAATTTTGGGAACAGGGATTCTCTTTTTTGAATGCTTTGAATTTTGAAGCCTGATATGCATGGCTTAGGCCCTACTTGTGATCTGAACTATTTTGCTTTTTTGTTATCAGAGGTTCAGCTTGTTAGAATTATTCATATGAGTTACTCTTCCATAAAGACTGATATCTCTCACTCACAACTTCCCGAGTTTGAATTGCGAAAGAAATTCCTCAGATATGTTTAATGCAGGTCTTTTTAATCTCTGACTGATTAAACCTAAAAACTTGGGGCTGAAATAAATTTTGAAGAGGAAGTAGACATTGCAAGAAAAGTTCTAAACAACTTGATCGCACCGTCTGCCACAGAAACAACTCATGATGATCTCGCACTACCCCAAAGGGACAAGGAGACGTCTATGTTTGAATCTTCTGAGGAGCCTAGTAAATCATCTTTTGAGACTGCACAAGCATCAGATGTTACTACGCCTGAAAAGTTAAGCAAACGCATGGCACCAAATCTTGAATAGACAGACGAAGAAGATGATTTGTACAGAACAATTTTCATAAGCAATCTTCCTTTTGATATCAATAATGAAGATGTGGCCCTGAGAATTTTGAACAACAATCCTGGTTCGATTCAATTCCCTCTAATGTAAAAAAAAGTCATCTATACTTAATCATTTCGGTCCCCCTCAAGTAACTCTTTCAATCTTTTCTATTTTTCATGAATTGTTCCGCAAAAGTTTTTCATCATATCTCAAACAAACGAGTGTTTTTAAACTTGTTATCCTTATGTTTTGAAGAATGTCATCTTGCTTAGGGCAATCTTTGCATTCTATAAACATTTCCCTTTATATTACAAGGAGAATCAAAGGTACATTCTAGTCGTCACCCTCACCCTATCCTTGTCCATATCACTTGAGCTAAAGCACATTTGCAGTACGTTAAATAACTACTTACTTTTTTTGTCTTTTCATTTTTTGGTACAAATAACTTATTTTTATATAAAAGAATGATAATATACTAAACTCACACACACTACACGAATATTCGGATTCGAACCAAGAACCTTTTCATCTCCGAACCAATAACCTTTTCATCGGGAAGCAATTGCTTCAAATCACTATATTAGTGGGTCCTTTACTGAGTTTATTCGTTTTTAAATGTTCCATCAAGATCATAACATTGCCATGCCTAACATTAGGACTTCCATTTCATGTACAATTCCGAGGAGAAAAGGCATGAAACATATGGGGGCATATATGGTAATTCATATAACTTGTTACAGCAAGAGTCGTACTTTAACATGTAAGTCTATGCTTTTCATTTTACGAAGGGGCACATTTTCAAAGCCAAAAAGGCACCCAACGAAGGATCCTATGTTCTTTTGACTCCCAAATTCCTTTCTTTTGATTTTGTTTATCAAATTTCTGCTCCACTCACAACCAATTACAAGTTACAACCAACCATAAGTTTCCTCCTTGTTAAAGCCTTTTAGCTATCAAAAGGGGGAAAAAAAGCCTATAGACTCCAGGTTTTGATAAAAACGATAGTCTAAACTACTCTAAATATTGAGTTTTCAGTTCATTTTGCTGAATGAATTGTATTTGTTGACCGAAAAATGGAACTAGATATATATTTTTCATAATCTTGGCATAGTTCTAAGAAATGTGACATCTATCCTTTTTAAGTGGTACCACAAAAAAAAAAAGAAAAAGCCTCAATGTATATCTTCACTTTCTTCCTCCCAAATGACTATAGTATCTCAATTTTTCTAAACATGATATTAAACGTGGACAATGGACATGCTTTTATTGTATGTGGACATGGACATCTATCCTTAAAGAAATGTGGCATCTATCCTTTATAAAGTTGCAGCCATAGCTTAGCTTGAATGTCGACATGCTTGTGGTGTACAGCCGATAAGACATAGTAGATAGATACCATACCACCCATGCATGTGTCTCCTTGACAACGACAAGCATATAAATTAAGACTGGTTTTTGGAGGGAAACAGAATCACGGGATACTAAAATTGTTTTTGGAGGGAAAGCCATGTATTATTGGTTTGCCTTTTGGCTTTTGGCCATAAACAAAGATTTGTTTGTGACAAAATTAAATTGATTGAAAACCCAAAACAGAAATTGCAGATTACATCAACTTCTGCTTTTGGTCTTTTGCTCAAAAGTCCTAGCCTTCTTGTTTTTGTGTTTGTCTTCCCCATATTACTGTTCTTGAGCCAACTGTCACTGTACCTGTGTATAGCAATAATTTGATTGACGACAAAATGAACTATACCTTTGCTGTTCAATAGTGACCGCATTTCAAACTCCACTTTCCCATATTCCACATTTCTCTCTCTCTCTCTCTCTCTCTCTCTCTCTCTCTCTGGGTGTGTGAGAGAAGAATGGGAGCTGCTAGCTCAGCTTGGAGTTGGGTTCTACTCTGCATAGTGTGGTGGTCTCTAAGTCTTGAGCTGGCACAGTGCAATGTTGTGTATGATAGGAAGGCTCTTATCATTGATGGGCAGAGGAGAATTCTCTTTTCTGGCTCCATTCACTATCCCAGAAGTACTCCTGAGGTATCACTTTCCAAATTCCAGTTCCATATTTTCTAACCAAATCTGGTTTTCCTATGCAAAATTCCCATGACCCTTTTGCTAATGGGACATGGAAAATGAAATGCAGATGTGGGAAGTTCTTATTCAGAAGGCCAAAGATGGTGGCTTGGATGCCATAGACACCTATGTGTTTTGGAATCTTCATGAACCTTCTCCTGGCAATGTATTATGTTTTCTCTTAATTTCTTTACTTGTTCTTTGTTTTCTCCTTCCTATAAGTTGCATTTTGTCCACATTATCCCTTTCTTTCTTTTCATGATTTTTTATCTTCTAAATTTTTCGCATTGTAGTATAATTTTGAGGGGAGGTATGATTTGGCTCGGTTCATAAAGACAGTCCACAAGGCAGGGCTTTATGTGCATCTTCGCATTGGGCCTTATATTTGCTCAGAATGGAATTTTGGGTAATGAGCATTTTTCCTGAGCCACGGAGCTGAAACTTTGATGGGTTTATGCTCTTAACTTCTTCACATTCATTTCTTTGATGATCTTTGCTTGGTACTTTTATTTTCTGTAGGGGGTTTCCAGTTTGGCTAAAGTATGTTCCAGGCATTAGCTTCAGAACAGATAATGAGCCTTTCAAGGTCTGTCCATGTGAAGATTTAAGCTTTCAATCGATTTTGTGAATTAATGAAGTAATTTGCTTATGTTGGTGTTGCAGTCAGCGATGCAAAAATTTACCCAGAAAATTGTCCAACTGATGAAGGATGAAAAGTTATTTGAGTCCCAAGGTGGCCCCATTATTCTTTCTCAGGTAAACTTCTATCACCAATTTTCACTGCTGTGTAATTTCTAGGAGCTTCGTTTCGAGCACTTCTAGTTACAGGTTTCTCACGTTACACCAGTTTCAGATTTGATAGACGAGAAAAAGGAAAAGAACCAAATAAATTGTATTGTTAATGTACTTTTGTGCAGATTGAGAATGAATATGAGCCAGAAAGCAAGGCTTTTGGGGCTTCTGGTTATGCATACATGGCTTGGGCTGCAAAGATGGCTGTTGGAATGGGTACTGGGGTCCCATGGGTGATGTGCAAGGAACAGAATGCTCCAGACCCAGTGGTAAGCAAACTAGTCTACACCACTGAAATGTCCTAGTACCTATTCTATGCATATATCTTTGGAAAATAAATAACTCATGTTCAACTATCATTCTTGTCTCCTTATTATTTGTTATTTATTTATTTAACCATCAAGCATCCCATGATTTACACTTATATTGGCCAATTTCACTAATTTAACCACTGGAAATGGAGATTTTGTGTGTGTGTGTGTGTGTGTGGTGTTACTAATCCACGTGTTATAACACGGGTGGACGACAAGGTTGATGCCTTTTTTTTATGATAAAAGACAAGGTTGATACTTTAGGCGCCCAGGGAGTGCTTAAATTATGAAAAAGAATTAAAATATGTGAATTTTTTTATAATCATCGAGGGAGGGGGAATTTGAACTTGCACCTCTTCAACATTGGGAAGAGAACGAAGTACTACTAGACCAAGAGCTTGTTGATATGAAAATCAATGTAGTTATATGTCAGAAACTGCTTAAAATTTTACCGAGGCTAATTTATTGCTGGCAAGTCTAATTTACTTTGAATTCTTTAAATCCTGTTTACAGATAAACACTTGCAATGGTTTCTATTGCGACTATTTTTCGCCAAACAGAGGGTACAAACCCACACTATGGACTGAGGCTTGGACTGGCTGGTAAGTTCTAAGTTGCTAAAACAAATGGGAGGGAAGGACCGACCCATTCAGTATAATTCTACATCTATCTTTGCTCTGAGAACCTGCTGCAAGAAAAGTAGATTTACATTTTTCTGTGTTCTTAAAGGTTTACAGAATTTGGTGGCCCAGTTTACCAGCGACCTGTTGAAGATTTGGCATATGCAGTTGCCAGATTCATTCAAAAAGGAGGCTCCTTCGTAAATTATTACATGGTCAGTAAATTCATTCTAACAGGAGTCTCCAATAAGCCATTTCTGTATGTTATTATCTAGAGGACAAACGTTAAATATGAAAACCTTGTACCAGATGTAAAAACTTAATTTGTAGTGACAATTCTAGAAGCCTGCATACCTTCTTTACTTATACAACATTTCTGCAATCACATGAAACATTATTTAGGGAAAGAGATAAAATTCAAGGGTTAGTTTTGAGCTGGTAACAGCTAGCTAACTGCATGGAGGAATAAATGAGCTAAACTTCTAAATCATTACATGCAGTACCATGGAGGAACCAATTTTGGGAGAACTGCTGGAGGCCCTTTTATTACTACCAGCTATGACTATGATGCTCCCATTGATGAATATGGTGAGAAAATTGACCCCATGTCTGGGCAATGGCTTTCAAAATTTTTAACGTAGTGTAATCTTTCTTTGTAGGTATATCTTAAGGTGTAAATAATTATCAGTTGCAGCCTTCTAACTCATAGCTGTAATGACAGGTTTGATCAGGCAACCTAAGTATGGCCACTTAAAGGAACTCCATAAGGCTGTTAAGTTATGTGAGCCAGCTCTGCTAAATGCTGACCCTACTGTCACATCCTTAGGGAGCTATGGACAGGTTTGTCGGTTTATTTAAAGAGTCAGTGTGTAAGTAAGAATCATATCACTTTGTATTTTCTATAGTAGAATCAGCATACTTTAAAAAATAAAAACTAAAAGTAACTTCATCTTCTACATATTAGTTAAATAAGATACCTATCAAAAGGTCAAAAGATCTCTATGTTGAATCAAACTTATTCAAGAAATTTATGAACTAGGCTTAACAAATTCTTTACAGTAGTTTCAAAAGAAAATTTTCCTTGAAGATTCTTTCAACTCAAATTCAACCAAATTGATGTTTTTGCTAGCTAGGACATATGGAAGTGCATGCTTGTTTAAACCAGATTTGATACAAATTCCAGGCACATGTATTCTCTTTCAAGTCAGGAGTTTGTGCAGCTTTTCTCTCAAACTACAATACAAAGTCAGCTGCAACGGTGACTTTCAATAACATGAACTTTCACCTTCCCCCTTGGTCCATCAGCATCCTTCCAGATTGCAAAAATGTTGTATTCAACACTGCTCGAGTAAGTGACATAAAGAATGCTAATTTGGAATGCTAATTTAATGGTTTTATTTGTCATTTCTATTTTCCACAAGTTTGTCAGATATTGTACCATAAAAGGAAAGCCATATGCCTTCTCCAACAAGATTGAAACACTCTTTCCTGAAATAATTTTCAGCTCGGATAGATTTTTCCTCAATGAATTACCTCAAACATTAGGATAGCTGTACAGTTCTGTGTAGTTTCATTCCACTTTAGTATAGTGTATAAACAGAAATGATAAACAGATAGTCATGCATTCCATTGCAGGTGGGAGTTCAGACATCCCAAACACAACTTTTGCACGCTAACTCAGAGTTGCGCTCATGGGAAATCTTCAACGAAGACATTTCTTCAGTGGCTGGTGATACAACAATCACGGTCATTGGCCTCTTAGATCAGTTGAACATCACTAGAGACTCCAGTGATTATTTGTGGTACACAACCAGGTTAGATAAAACCACTAAAATGTTTTGTACTCAACATATCTTTGAAATTGTAAGTCCTATTATCAAAATTAATTTACCAATAAATTGATGTTTATAGCGTCGACATAAGTCCATCAGAATCATTTCTGCATGGAGGCCAGCATCCCAGTCTAACCGTGCAGTCAGCCGGAGATGCTATGCATGTTTTTATCAATGACCAGCTCTCAGGTAAATTGTTGATAATCTTGTGTTTAGATAATTGCACTAGCTAGTTACTGATGTGAAGGCAAATAGTTCCCAGAGTCTGTTTAAAAGAAATAAGTCCTTGATATTTAAGTGTTGGTGATGTGCTCTAATGATAGGATCGGCTTACGGGACTAAGGAATACAGGAGATTCACTTTTACAGGAAATGTCAACCTGCATGCTGGACTGAATAAAATTTCACTTCTCAGTGTAGCTGTTGGATTGGCGGTTAGTTCTTTAATTTCCATTTTTGTTAACTTCCAATACTTAGTTTACAAAGACAATTTTGTTGTTGGATATTATGTCTCAGATACCTATAATGTGGCTTGATTAGTATTGTAACGTTCTACTTGGATTAGAAGTTTTGATTTGGTGTCTGTACGTACTCTTGTATCTTTGTAATGTGTCTATGGTTTATATAGCGGACTATCTAACTCCATGGATGTACACAGAGTTTTTCTAAATACTTTAAATTCTATCTCTTGTGTGTGCAATCTATTTTGTGATATGCTAGCATAACTGCATTCATGCCATCTAGTAGTATCATGAAGTAAAGATATTATATCCCGGAGGCTAGCAGCTTATGTTAAGACCCTTGGGGAAGGTTTTGGATTTGGAATAAGTAAAAGGTTTTCCCTAGATGTGTCATAGGCATTTGAAACTTCTATTTACATATGTCGAAACATTATAAATTTTTGCTTATATTGATCTCTCTCTCTAAAAAGACTGAATCCCGTCTTGTATTTTCTCGTCATATTTCACTTGTTTAGTTGAATTTTAACTGAACTACTTTCTGCTTGATGTCGTCAAAGAACAATGGTCCTCATTTTGAGACGCGGAGCACAGGGGTGCTGGGACCAGTTGTTCTACATGGACTAGACGAAGGAAAGAGAGATTTATCATGGCAGAAATGGTCATACAAGGTCTACAATACATTCATTAAACTTTGGGGACATACTTGTATGGCCAAGGAGCCCCAACTTACTATTGTTTCTTTATACAGGTTGGGCTAAAAGGAGAAGACATGAATCTGGGCGCTCTACATTCCATCTCGGCGGTGGATTGGATGAAGGGGTCCTTAGTGGCACAAATACAGCAGCCACTGACATGGTATAAGGTATGGAAATGCTCCTTCAAACATTGAAGCTCGACTAGAATGGTTTTTGTTTCTTATTTCCTGTGTTTATATCTAAGAATTCAACTGAGGGTTGGAGGGTGAATTGGAGTTGTTTCAGTCTCCAACAGCAGCTTAGATTCATTTCGAAGTTCCTTTAGAACCATTGAGCATTGTTGGTAACAGACAGCTCTGGTTGAACCCCCAGGCCAATTTTGATGCACCAAAAGGAGATGACCCCTTGGCTTTGGACATGGGGAGTATGGGGAAGGGTCAAGTATGGATCAATGGGCAGAGCATTGGAAGATACTGGACTACTTATGCTACCGGCAACTGCAGTGAATGCACTTATTCTGGTACATTCAGGCCTAAGAAGTGCCAATTTGGTTGCCAGCATCCAACTCAACAATGGTGCAAACTTCTTACACAACTTATTCATAAACCAATTTGGACAACACAATAAGAACCACTTTAATTATCCATCTTTGTTATGCTATGGTTTCAGGTACCACGTTCCTCGGTCTTTCCTAAAGCCGTCTAACAACCGATTGGTAGTTTTTGAGGAGATTGGTGGTGATGTATCAAGGATTGGTCTAGTAAAAAAATCAGTGACAAGTGTTTGTGCTGAGGTTTCTGAAAACCACCCTCACTTCAGGAATTGGCAAACTGAGAGCCATGGCCAACTGGAAGAGCAAAATAAGCCCGAAATTAGCCTACACTGTACAGAGGGACACTCCATTTCTGCCATTAAATTTTCAAGCTTTGGAACTCCATCTGGAAGCTGTGGAACTTTTCAGCATGGTGCCTGTCATGCTCCAAACTCAAATGCTGTCCTGGAAAAGGTACTTCTCAGAATGCTCCTAATTTGCTGCAGAAAAAAGCGTTAAAAGTTTTTTCAATTAAACAATATGGTTTTCAACCTAATCTAGATAATATAATAATATTCCAACAACACATTCTGAATTAAAGAATAAGTTCCTATTTTCTTTGCATCTTTTTTCCTGATGTCTGTCTTTTTACAGGAGTGCATAGGTAAGCAGAAATGTTCAGTGACCATATCAAGTACCAACTTTGGCAAGGACCCATGTCCAAGCAAACTGAAGAAGTTGTCTGTGGAAGCTGTTTGTGCCCCTATATAAGTACTTAAATTGCCACAAGTTGAAGGGTTTAAGAGGAAGTTGAGAAAATCTAATTCCATAAAAAGAAAGAAATTGGATCAGCAACAGAGCAATGTGTTAGCAGCAAAATATAGAATGCCACATTTTTATTTATGGAAACGTAGGTATCGCCTATGGTTGTAACTTGTAATTGTAATTAGGTCCAAAATCGCAATTCAATTCAACCTATATGACCAACATTGTCGTTTCCACTTGTAGTCAGATTACCAATTTTCTGAAACTAGGCAATGGATGTTTTTTTGATAAAGTGATAGACGGAGGACGGAATTGAATCTAGGACCTTGGGTGTGTATATGGGCATCTATTAGTCCCCACTGCTTCTTTCTTTCTCTTTTTGGTCTATATGTAAATTGAATTGCGAAGAAACATACGCACACTCAAGACAATACATATGTAAACAACTTCACACAATGTCTTTTAATGGGGTAGGCTAATTTACGTATGATAATATGATAGAGTCCTACCTATTAAGAAGTTTAACATATGCTAACTTCAATATCCACACTTGATAGGCAACTTTAATCCTTATTTCTAAGAAGTTAAGTCACTGAGGGTTCATTTGGATGTGATTTTTGATAGGTGAAAAAGCACTTCTATGTAGAAGGATTCTCCATATAATCTGACAGGACACGCCCCAAATTCCTAGGAACCCGAGACGAATCCTGTGGAAAAGTTCAGCATCAAACCGATGCCGGGCCCACTTACTAATAATCGAGCCTTCTTTGCCCAAAAAGGAATAAGGGCCCGAGACTTTCTGCCGAAATTTCGGCAGAACCTCCCCTGTAAATTGAACATTCCCCAAAAATTCCAACCTGCATAAAACACATTTTAAAACACCAACTGGCAGCATGCACAAGTTAACAACATGCAATCACATAATAGGCCTCCGGCCTTCAGGTAATTCGAAATAGAACCAATAACGTTCTTAGGTCAATTAATACATAAATCATACCATTTATGATCTCAAACAATTATACGATCACCCCCAAAATCATTGAACTGGATTCAAATCCATTAACCACATCAAAAATCCAATCACACATTCAGAATCGATCAAACCTTTTAAACGCTATAATATTCCGCGGCTGCACCTGGTGAGACCCCAGGCTGCCTACGTACCCTTAGACAAGGGATCAAGTCACACGTAGTTCTCATCTCAAACAGTCACTTCCAGTAATATACAAATATTTAAAACAGCACCAACGATACATTTCAGATTATCACAACTCCAATTCCAATAAAACAAAATGAACCCCTTCTCAATCTCTTTCTTCATATCAGTTCAATCCCGCAACCATACCCTATCCACGGCGTATGGTGCCAAACAACACTGCCCATATCCAGGGCTTATACGTTCATACATGTACAAAGTACTCACAAAATACAAACGCACGAATCTCAATCCAGAATCATATTCACGATTTCCATATATCAATTTCCAAGGGAAGATACATATGATGATGCACATCATGTACTGGGGGAAACAATCCAACAGGGGATTGTTGACTAGCTCACACTTATCCGGCCCTCAAACGTCCATGTGGCTAGGGATGAGTCGTCCAACTGGGGGACTGATACTCTAACCCAGCACGTACGGACGAAGAATCACGACCCGTACGCCTGGAACCGTCCTACGCGCGCAGACTACCCAATCAAGGGTCTACAGCGACACCCCGTTAAGGTATGCCCCGGGTTCCGTCATATCCAGACCATATCACAATTTTCATATAACAGTATCCAAGGGGAGGTACATATGCTGATGCACATTATGTACTGGGGGAACAATCCAACAGGGGATTGTTGACTAGCTCACACTTATCCGGCCCTCAAACGTCCATGTGGCTAGGGATGAGTCGTCCAACTGGGGGACTGATACTCTAACCCAGCACGTACGGACGAAGAATCAAGACCCGTACGCCTGGAACCGTCCTACGCGCGCAGACTACCCAATCAAGGGTCTACAGCGACACCCCGTTAAGGTATGCCCCGGGTTCCGTCATATCCATACCATATCACAATTTTTCCGGCATCCCACAATTCCAGGATCCGTGACCAATAAAACCCACACGCCCAAAACCCGGCACGTGTGTGAATCGTATATCCAAACCATATCACATAATACCCCCATACGCCGGAACATCCAACGCCACATATGGGGTCCGTCACACGCCGGAAACTCCAGACACGTGTGACATAACAATCACAGTAGGGACCAAAAACCTTTCTAACATAAAACCCATAACCGGAGAAGTATATAAAGTAGTGCTAATAGCACTCAAACTAACATCCTAATCTCACATCTCTTCTCATATAAATATATATAATTCCTAACATTCCAAAAACCTCAACCATAAAATAAAGCATCCAACAATTTCCCAATTAAAAGTAATAAAATAATATTCTAAACCCCATAAACAACTTAACTCCACAACACTCAAGACCTGTCACTAGGGCTATTATAAATCCCCCTAGGAAGGTAAAACTACCTTGGAAGACTCTCGGTCAACCAAGGGTCAAACTACCCAAACTTGGTCAAATGGGCCCACGGGGCCCATGACCTCCAAACTCCGATCCAAAAGTTCCTATGTGTCCTACAAGGCTTCGGGCACACGTCAAGCAAGTTTGGTCCAGATCGGACGGTCGAATCGCTCGCGATCGCACGATCGGACAGTTACTGAAATCTTGACCCTAGGGTTCGCATTTCCGGAGTATCCGGGACTCCGTTTTACGATCCGTCGAATCCTACACAATCCTAAGGATACCTAGGTTAACATATAATAAATTCAAGACCATCCAACGGTCCAAACCTGTCGAACCCGGATAACGCGTAATAGGCGATATCCGTTCGAGACTCATACGGTATCCAAATCGAGATCCGTAAATTCCTACGCGCTCGTGAGGACCAGGGGATCGCATTGGGACTTAATATCCCTCTGCTACAGTGTCCACGCGCCGCCACACGCGCTGGCAGCGCGTGGGTGTCCAAAGCGATATCGCATCGCCGGAAAATCTCAGAATCTCGGGCCAAGACTCCTACCCTAGGTAATACTCCTAATTTGGAGTCACTTTTGTTCTTGAACATACCCCAAAAAGTCGACGGAAGTGGCTGAAAACTGAGGTCGAAACCGGCAGATTTTTCAATTCGAAAATCGACTTGCCTACGCTAGAAATTTCTCAATTCCTATCCAACCAGCAGCTAGATCATGAAAAGTAGTCGAAATTTCATACCTCATTCGCCCGATTTGGTGGAGAATTGAGGGAGAACGAGCGATTGAAATTCTGTCAAAAACCAGCCGCGATTTTCTGCATTTTCCGGTGGCTGGAGCTGCTGGCGACGGCGGAGGAGAGCTGGGGTTCGACGGAGGGGAGGTGCCGGTCGTTTTGGGTCCGATCCCGGTCGGAGTGGAGGCCGGTGGTGGCGGTGGCGACGGTGGAACCGTCGCTGCTGTAACAGGGGAGGGGGTTCGCATGGGAGCGAGAGAGAGAAGAGAAATTCTGGTTTTAAAACCAGTTTTTCCAAAATTACAATTTTGCCCCTCCTTCCATTTTTCTCGTATCTCTCTCGTTATAACTCGGATTCGAGTCCGTTACGTGTCTACGGACTCGTTTCGACGTGCTCTATGCAATGGTATAACCAGAAGTCCCAAATTCCTTCCCGAACTTAAAATGACATTTTTGCCCCTTTTTAAAATTAAGTAAATATTTATTATTTTCCAAAACCCTTAATTAATTCAAATCATTTTATTTTTATTGTTTATTTCAATTTATTTTCTCATCCAAATTTATTTTCTCTTAATTTAATTAATTTAATTCTTTTTCGGACCGGGATGTTACATAATCACTTTAAGTGGTTTTAGAATCATTCCCAAACGAGTCCTAAGGAATTCCATAGGCCCCAACATTTGAAATTTGAAGTTCATTTAATAAAGTTAAATCCGTAATCAACGTAAGCCCACAAAATTCAACTTGGATCATAAAGGATTGGTATCTCAAGTGATTCAGAGCAGTTACTCTTCTATCTACAATATTTAATCCACCCTTCGAACTGCCACGCGTAATAAGGATTTCATCAGACGAAATGTGATTAAATGGGAATAGCAAAACATTGACATGTCCTCGTGACCAAGGTCTAAAACATCGATGATTTTGGAAATATAGGTAGTCCAAAAACATGGAAATTTTGATGGAAATATCGGGATATTATCGATATTGATAAAAATTGAATAAAAAACAAGGAAATTGTAAGAAAAACTTGGAAATTTTTCTTGAAACTATAGAGGATGTTTATTTAGTCAATTATCTATTACTTTATCACAAAAAATAGGAAGGAAATGCATTGCATGATGGGTTTAACTGATTTAAGTTTTTTTTTTTTGGGATCGAAGAGTAAGAAACTTTCATTCCAACCATCAACCATACAATTTGCAATCAAAACATGGATGCAACAAGAGGTGGCCTCATTAAAACCTTGCCATAAAAACCCCCAATGGAGGAAATTCGGTCAAGGAAAAAGAGTACCACAACATCCGAAACAAATAACCAAAACAACTACCCACCCTCCATGTCTGTTACTAACAGTGATACAAGTCAGTCAGGAGCAAGACCAACCCAGAAAGAATGATGCTGTTTTCGCAACCCAAACTGCGCCAAAGAGTAAGCTACCCGATTACCCGAACGCGGCTGAAAAAGAACATCACTAACACACAATTGTACTAGCAACCTTATAATGTTGTCCACAATATTACCCAGATTGCTTCATAGCTCACCATCTCCCTTCAGTAAAGCCACAACTTCTTGCGAGTCTGATTCTACCAAAAAATCAGAGATTCCCAACTCAGCAACCTTCAATAATCCCATGTGTATAGCAGCACATTGAGTAGCCAAAACATCCAAACCTGTTGGGCCTTGATCTTCAACCCCCCAAATAAAGTTAACTGCAGAGTCTCTTAAGACACCACCCACCCCTCTATTACAACCAGCTTGTCCAATCGCCCCATCACAATTTAATAACAACGAAGAAGGGGGAGGTTCAATCCACCTAATAAATCGTGGCACCCTTGCTGGTTTGGTGTGAGCATTATGAATTTTAAACTGCTCCAAAAACCCCATGGTCCACTCAATAATCTCAAAAAGCCCATTAGCGGTCTTTCCGTAGAGCACCTCATTGCGAAGCTTCCGAACTCTCCAACAACCACACACAAAACGTTCCAATTCACAGTCTGACAGAGTATGAAACATAACCTCCAAAAAATCAGCAAAAGAGCCTTGTCTGATCGCCGGATCAATGTTGAAGGAAGTTAGCGCCCAAAACCGTCTGCTGCGTTTACAACCCCAAAAAGCATGGATAACATCATCCGTCGCCGTTTCACAACTAGAACAATAAGCTGAGACCAATACCTTCCTTTGAACAAGATTTAGTGATGTAGGCAATATATTTAAGCTTGCCCTCCAAAGCAGGATAGCTGACAAACACTTCGAGTGTAGAAAATATGTAGTAATTAATGAAAGAAGATTAAGCACACCATAATCATTTATTTATAATGATTTACTACAATGTTTTACACTATATACATTGCATGGTAAAATACATGAGTGACTTAGTACCACATAGAGTTCTTATAGGGGTCGTTTGGCACGACAGACTATTATGGACTGAACTAAATTCTGGGACAGTCTCGGATTAGCTCGGATTGGCCTAAGCTGGATTAAGTACTGACCTACCTTTGGTATTGCATTGGACTAAGAAGTTGGATTGTAAAAATAGTGAAAACCTATTTTTGGTGTTGTGTTAGACTAAAAAATAATTCTTATAATATTTAAATTTAATTGGGGGTTTTGACCTAAAAGATAAATAAATGCTACAAAGAAACCCAATTCAAAGATTTATAACAATATTTGGCCAAAAAAAAAACAATAATAAAAAGAAAACAAATAAAATTATGTTTTTTATATATTTTTTTATGAAGAATAAAATTATGATATTTGTTTTTTGGCTTCTCAAAATTAATCTTAGTTGGTTGAAACATTGTTACAGGAGCTAAGCTCAGTCTATATAATTCTAGGTTTTTCAGGGACCAAATAAAACAATAATTAAAAAAATTATATATATATATATATATGTATAATTTTTGCATATTTGACTTTTGACTTTTGACTTCAAACTGAAAAATATAATTTGACAAGGTAAAAATTGCTTGTGATAAAGAAAGCATCACATCATGAATTATTAAACTTGTTTCAATATCAAAAAAATATCAAACATTTGTAAATTACTATAGTTTGATTTTCCAAATGCAATATCAAAATAATTATTGTAATATTTTAAGGATTTTTATCTAAAATAAATAAATATTGCAAAAAAAAAAAAAAAAACCCATTCAAAGATCTAAAACAATAATTAAAAGAAAACAAAAAAAATTATGATATTTTTTAAAGAGAGGCTTCGGATTCACGTGTTCTATTTAGCGAACCACTTTTTAGGTTCACTGTATTAGACGAGTGAGTGAGGCCTTTTTTTCACTATTGGACTATACAGTCTCATTTAAGTTAGTCCCGTCTCTTACCAAACAAGGGTTTCAAGTGCTATTTAACCCAGTCCAGTCTAGTGAGGCGTACCAAACATGGCCATAAGAGCAACTCCACCGCAGGTACAAACCCGGGCAAAAGGCCCCCCTCAACAGCCCGAGAGCCCTCCAGCACAGCAGCCTACAGCCCAGTTTGGCGTGGGTCCCACCAGCCCAGGCAAGCCCAAGGGCAAGTTTCGCCTGGGCTTCAGCCCGAGGGCTGTGACATTAGAGCTGACGTCAGCTCGTGGCAATTCAAATTTTTTTTACCGTTGGCGCGTGAGTTACACGCGCCAACGGTAAAAAAAAATTGACTTCAGCGCATCTGCCACGTGTCGCAACCCGGGGCTCTCCGATGGGTTTTTTTTTTCTAGAAATCCAACGATCCTCGTTTTTTGGGCTTAAAAAATTGCAAAAAATATCGAAAAAAATCTGAATTTTTTTAAAAAAAATACCAAAAAAGTCTGTATTTTTTCCCTATAAATACCTATCCATTTTTTTCACTTTCCACACCAAATCTTCATACAATTTTTTCTCCATCCAATATTTTTTACTCTCCACTCACATTATTCACTTTCCACACCAATTCTCCATACAAACTCTTCTCCCTCCAATATTTTTTACTCTCCACTCACATTATTCACTTTCCACACCAATTCTCCATACAAACTCTTCTCATTCCAATATTTTTTACTCTCCACTCACATTTTTCTACTACTTTCCATTTGTATAAAAAAAAAATACAAATGGCATCCTCTGTCGAAACCGGAGGCTCGTGGGCAACTCAGGAAGATATTGCGTTGTGTCAATCTTGGGTGAACGTTAGTCATGACCCTATCACGGGCAATGAGATGAAGTTCCATCATATGTGGAGCAAAATTCATGGAGAATTTTGTCAAATATCGGGTTCCATTCAGACCGAAATGGCCTTGTCTAGTAGATGGAAACTTCTAAATAAAGAGTTAGGGAAATTGAGAAATGCATTGACAAAAGCAAGGGAGAACATTCGAAGCAGTCAAAATCTATCCGATGAGGTAAAATCTTTATAATTGCCATTTTAATCAATTTAATGTAACTTTTTTTTATTGCATATTCTATTTCTTTTTCTTGCATAATCTTTTTTTTTCTTTTTGCATTTCCAATTTGTCTATATTTTCTTGCATAATCAATTTTATTCTTGCATTTCAAAATAGTTTATATTTTCTTGCATAATAATTTTTTTTTCTTGCACTTCCAATTATTTATTTTTAATAGATCATACAAGCACAAATGTGGTTCGGTGCCATGGGGCAAGGCAAAAAAAGTTTTGTGCATTTCCAATGTTGGGAAGTTGTGAAGGATTGTTCGAGATTCAAAATTATTCCCACCGGTCCTCCGGTTGTGTTGAATGAGACGCCGCTCCACGATTCGCCATTGGACTCCCCAATGGAAACAGAGTCACCACTCCCACGTCCGCCGAGACCTATTGGGAGAAAGGCGGCAAAGGCCAAGAGAGGTGGCACTTCAAACAATGAATGTGTACAATTATTGGAGCAAATAGCTAAGAACACCTCACTAAGAATTGAGAGAGACTTGAAAAGAGATGCATTGGACATGGCACGAGAGGAAGCATTTGCAATTCAACAACAGCAAGCACAAGAAAAAGACATGGATGATAAAGAGATGAAAATCATGGCCATGGATACGAGCCATATGTCTCCTGAAACAAAAGCCTATTGGAAGCTAAGACGAAGGGATGTGATGAGAAGAAAACTTTTCCAAGACGACGAACCTAGCAATACTGATTGGTTAAATGATGAAAACCATTAGGTTGTATTGAAACACCTTTGCCATATGTTGTATTGTTGTATTGTTGTATTATCCTTTAATTTGTTGTATTGTTTCCTTTTTATTCAATAAACAAAGCATTAAATAATATGACTATTTATTAAAAACTTTTGAGCATCAACACAAAGATTAATTAAAAACACACATTCATTTATTGCAAACAACACACAAAAGAAACCATACATAAGAGCATAATTAAAAAAACAAGCATAATTCCAAAAAACACTACACACAAAATAAAAGCATAATTAAAAACAAAGCATAATTCCAAACAAAGCACTAATCTTGACTTCATCCATTGTGATTGCCTTTTCTCTCTCACAAGTACTCGATCAAGTCAACTTGACGTCTCTCGTGAACATATGAAGATTGCATTTCTTGATAACGATCAATCATGGGGTTGTTGAATTGACCATCCCGAAGTAACGGTTCGGGCTCCATTGGTAGTCCATTTGGTCCCATCGGCCTTTCATATATTCTTGTCAACGCCGTGTTCATGGGATCAGGTTCAAACACCTCTGGAGCATCATAGTCATACTCATCCTCAACAATCATGTTGTGGAGGATGATGCAAGTCATCATAATACTCCGCAGCACCTCCTCATCTAGCATCCGAGTAGCACCCCTGATAATTGCCCAACGAGCTTGCAAGATACCGAAACACCTCTCCACGTCTTTCCTGTAACCTTCTTGAAAGGAAGCAAAGTTTCTTTCCTTCTCGGATTGGGGATTCGAAATTGTTTTCACAAATGTCGTCCACCTTGGATAAATTCCGTCGGCAAGGTAATATGCACCAGAGTATACGGTATTGTTGATTCGGTACGTGACCTGGGGGGAATGACCTCACAATACCTCGTCGAACACCGGGGATTTACCGAGGACATTCAGATCATTCTGAGATTCGGCAACCCCGAAGAAGGCATGCCAAACCCAAGTGTCGAATGAAGTTACGGCCTCCAAAATTATACTTTTTTGCCCCTTCCGATTCCCGTACTCTCCTTGCCAAGCAGTAGGACAATTCTTCCACTGCCAGTGCATGCAATCGATGCTTCCAATCATTCCTGGGAAACCTCGATCCTCGCCTTTTTTTAGAAGCCTTTGCAGGTCCCTCGGCGTGGGTTTGCGAAGGTACTCCCTCGTGTACAAATTTTCCACTGCATCACAAAATCGCACCAAGCACTCTAGGATAGTAGATTTTCCCATCCTTGCAATCTCATCCACCTGCTCTGTAGATGCCCCATACGCAAGCATCCGCAAAGCAGCTGTAAGTTTTTGCTCCGGGATAAGACCCAAAACTCCAACAGCATCATGCTTTTGAGTGAAGTATGTGTCGTAATTACAAATATCATGCATGGTTTTTTGGAATAAATGTGGCTGCATTCTATATCTCTCTCGAAACTTAGAAGCAGGATATAAGGAATTTGGGATAAAGTAATCCTCCAAGAGATTCTTACCCCGAGACTCCCTACGTCTGTCCATATTCGGGGCACGACGACGGTGTTGCCTTGATTGATTAAGTATACACACTACTGCTGCTGCAAGCATTTGTTCCTCCTCAAGTTTGACATTGAGAGTAGAAAGTGTTTTGTAAAATTTGAGAAATGAAGGAATAGATAAGAGATGGTGTGAGAGGTATGAGTTGATGGTGTAGTTTTATAGAGGGATTCAGAAGATAGAGATGACACGTGGCACAAATTTAGAGGGTGAAAATCTTATCTGAAATCTGAGATTATTATTTTTAAAACATATCTGAAAATCTTATCTGACATGGGACATGTGGCACAATTTTAGAGGATGAAAATCTTATCTGAAATATGAGATTATAATATTTTTTAATGAATATCCGAAAATTTTATCTGGAATAAGACACGTGGCAACCGAGATTCTCATCTGAAAATCTTGTTTGAAAAATAATGGACACGTGACAACCAAAAATCTATTTCGAAAATTTAATTATAAAAGATTATCAAAATTGATGGTTTAAAGTATAAAAAAATAGGAAATAAAGTACAATGAATAGTATTTGCCTTAGACTTGCCCTAGACTTAGCCCTTGTGGGTGGAACCACAAATGCAAAGGCTGACACTATTCACATGAATAGTGGCAGCCCTTGCTTGCCCTTGCCTTAGACTTAGCCCTTGTGGGTGGAGTTGCTCTAAGGTTCAAATTTGAGTTATTTACACTAACACCTTATGAGGTTTTCAACCTTTTCACAAAACTCCTTGAGGTTTTAGAAATTACAAGAACACCCTCTGAGGTTTTAAATTGTTTTCACAAAACTCATTTTCATTGATTTTTCATCCAAAGATTGATGATTTTATACAAAAAAACTCTCTGAATGGCATTTGATATTAGATTACATATACTTCATCGAGGTTAATTTTGTCATTTGCATAAGTTTTTTTTCAATGAAATCATCAATTTTGGGATAAACAATCAACGAAAAGGGGTTTTGTGAAAAAAAACTGAAACCTTATGGGGGTGTTCATGTAATTTTTGAGACCTAAGGGGGTTTTGTGAAAACACAATAAACCTCAGGGGGTGTTAGTGTAAATAATTCTTCAAAATTTTCTTTGTCTTCATCATTTTGACATTATCGATATTATAGCGATATTTTTGGTCAAATATTGCTGAAGTATGAGAGAAATTATCTACATCAATATTATTCGATATTATTGATATTTATACGATATGTATATGGATACGTTTCAAAATGTCATTGACTCGGAAAAACAATAATACTCTAGATATTTCATTGATATTATCAATATTTTAGACTATTCGCGTGACATCCAAGTTCTTTTCGTATTTGAGAGTGAACAAAAACAAATTACATATTCCAAAAAGTCAAGAAAGAAAAGACCCCAGTCAACACGCTGTCATTATTATAATACTATGTTAGATATATACACGCATGACAACCGGTGGTAGATGCGATCAAATACGTTAAAAAAGGCGCGTAAAGGAAGCTGTTATCTACTGTGCCCGCCTCTACCCTACAACCAAAAAGTCCTCCTATACGTACGAACAATCCCATCACCACCACTCGAAAAAATTAATTAAATAATATTGGAATCTACGTGGAGTTGCACGAATCATATAATTTTCGCTTATTTTTTAATTAAATTCTGAGTTGTTTTCAATTTCAATTCAAAAAATTCCAAATTCCAAATTCCAGATTCTTCCAAATCTCTCTATGTTTGGTTTCGGCCGATGAGTTTGTGAAAATCTCTGCAAACGATTCGCCATGGCCAAACCAAAAGCTGCGAGACGAACACTCGACTCTTACACTGTCAAGCACATCAACAAGACCGTCAGAGGTAGTTTCTAGAAAAAAAATCAAATTCGATTTTTCAATTCACTGTAAATTTTGATTTTGATTTTGATTTTGATTTTTCTTTCTCTCTGTCTCTGTCTCTGTCTCTGTGGCGATCAGCTGGGGACTGCGTGCTGATGCGGCCGTCGGATTCCGGGAAACCGTCGTACGTGGCGAAAATCGAGCGGATCGAGGCGGACAGCCGCGGCTCCAACGTGAAGGTGCACGTGCGCTGGTACTATCGGCCGGAGGAGTCGATCGGCGGCCGGCGACAGTTTCACGGCTCCAAGGAGGTGTTTCTCTCCGATCACCACGACGTTCAGAGCGCCGACACCATCGAGGCTAAGTGTACGGTGCACACCTTCAAGAGCTATACCAAGCTAGACGCTGTTGGGAACGACGACTTCTTCTGTCGTTTCGAGTATAATTCCTCAACCGGAGCTTTCAATCCCGACCGTGTCGCTGTGTAAGTTTCTCCTTTTTCTCTCTAAGCTCATCGTTTTGTACTGTTTTGCCTAAAATTGGCTGAATTGAAGTGAACTGGCGATTGAGGTGTTCTTGAATTCAACTTTTATTTGGTGTTTGTTAGTGATTTTGTGCTTCAGTTATATGCTCTCCTGGGTATTCTATTGAATTGAATGTAAAAGCATGGGACTTTAGCTTACTCTTTATAGTTTATTCCATGCAATTTAGAAACTTAGGCTCTTCTGATAAAGAATAGGACAATGAAGTGAATGAGATGAGATACGATAGAGGTGAGAAAGAAATGAAGGAGAATACGTAAAACCAAAACTAAAACCTAAAACCTAAGACCTTTTTAAATTATTTTGGGGTTTTAGGTTTTATCTGTTGTGCAAACTTTGCTATATATATATATATATATCTTCTCTTCATGGTGCCACATTTGTTTCTCACTTTCCTGTTAGTTTTGCCCTCTTCTGTTAAACAATGGAACTTTATGTTCAAGTTTTCATTTGCCCTCCTTCAGTTATATATCTATGCGTACTTGCTTTTTGAGTTTGGTGAATTATAACTAAAATGTATTTGAGCCTTGAACTTTAGTTCCCATAATTTCATTCGGTATATGGGTTTCCCACAATTTTATTTTATTGATGAGAACTATTTGTTTGATTTTTGTGAATAACAAGCTGATGTTGTTTCAACCTTGGGTTTGGGGATAACTGATATTGGGTAATTTCACTTGAGCAGTTCTTGCTTATCACAGTTTCTATTTTCATGTGGCAGGTATTGCAAGTGTGAGATGCCTTACAACCCTGATGACCTCATGGTTCAGTGTGAAGGTTGTAGCGATTGGTAAGTTAGATGTTCAGCTATTCAATCGTTTGTGCCCCTCCAGCACTTTTGCCTCGGGAATGGTAGATTAAATTTTTTATGATAAAGTTGAAAAGCTGCTTCTTCTTCTGAATATGTCGTATTGCTCTAGATAAATTCTTATTGATTAGTTTTTTAATTTAGGCGTGCATGCAGTTTTTATCCATGTGCACAATGAAACTTTACTATTTTCCATTACTATTTCTCTAAGATTATGACTTTGTACCTTTTATGCATTTCCCAGAGACCTTTCTGACTGTGATTAAGACATACTTGTCTGGACATTGTGTATGTGCCTTATTAATTATTTAATTATGTTACTTTCTGTTTTTACCAGTGGGGTATAGCATTTATGCTAGATAGATTATTTGCAGAATGACTTCACCTATTTCTAATTTTCTTGCAAATATAATTCAAAAAGACTGAGGAACCAACCTCATTCTGAATTCACTCTGGTTTCATTTCTTTAATCATTTTATTTAGTTTTCATTTGGATGGTCTTTTATAATAGTATATTTCCAACACAATAACCCCCTAACTGCTGAGAAACAAGTTTCTGAAAACCTTTTTCTTTCTAAGCACTTATTACAGCTGTGGAGGATTGATTATTATATCTGTGCATGATTAATCAATACATGTTTGTACAAAAATATTGCACACTGAGGGTTTTATACATAAAAATGTGGCAGGTAATTTATGGCAAGTGAATGTACTCTATATGTCTCTATATATGGAGACATGATATTTGCAATAGTGGAAAGAGAGAAATCTAAACATCTGTTAGTGGTTGTAGATTAGGAAGTTATTTTAAGAGAGGATATGTTTCATATATGCTTTAGTAACTTGTACAGCAGAGGTATTCTTCTGGAAAATCAAGATAAGAGTAAATTCAAGGGCATGAATGGCAGTAGTTTACATGATATTAGATGTCAGAAAATGGATTATTAAATCTGAAGTTAAATTCCTTTTCAAAAATATATTAAGTTAAATTAAGCTTGGGAAAAACTAGGTTGGGGTAGTATCTCACCATCTAGTATACCTGTAAAGGACTGTATCCAGTTCATAGAAGTTGGCAGAGTTCAAATCATTGTTCTACTTGGCAGGTACATGTTGATGAAATTGTGTTGGTGAATCTGCATCTGAATTCAAACATACATGGGCGAGGTGCCTTCAAAGATTTAATCATCATGTAAATAATTTTGAGCGACTGTTTAAATGTGAATCAGCTAGGCATTATTGTCTAATTGTGCACTGAATGGAGTCTTGAAGTGCTTCTAAGTCCAAAGAAGTTTACCATTTAAAGAAGCATTAAAAATTAAAAGTGTTGCTTTACCCTTTTCTGTACGGGTAAATTTCTGCAAATGCGTCCTAAATTCCCAATGTTGTACATGGAATGAGCATAAATTTTGCTGCTAAGTGTATATCCTTGTGCTGGTGTGCCTTGGGCATTAGTTGTGTTGCTAAGCTACTGCTTTCAGCAGCTCCTGAGGTTGACATTTGAGGCTATTTCTTGAGAATAGAAAAAGAAGTAAATTAAAGGCATCAAAGCGTGGAATGCATATGCCTTTTCATAATTCATATTCACTTTGTCTATTTTCATGTTTACTTTCCCCACCTTTCCAGTCCTTTTATAAAACAGATGAAATCTTCATTTTACTGCATTTGATTCAGGTTTCATCCTGCTTGTATAGACATGAATGCAGAGGAGGCTAAAAGACTTGACCACTTCTTCTGTGAAGGCTGTTCTTCCGAGGGTCAAAAGAAATTGCAGAATTCCCATACTGCTTCCAAACACCCTGATACAAAGGTACTCCTTTTTTCTTTAGTGTTGGATAAATTTGAACTAGGTTTGTCATTGTGCTTCTTTGGTTACTTGTGAACTCTATCCTGCCATCTGGAAATTGGCAGGTTATTGGGTATGTTTCATTTTTATATCTACCAATTAGAATTATTAGCTTCTGTAATAGTTTATTTACTTCTCATTCTATCCATTATTATTCGATCCCAAGACACAGGGGTGTGATACATATATAGTCTCACTTTTAAAATCAGTTTTTTAAATGCCACGCTGTCCCAGTCTCCCAGAGAACCAGTAAAAAGGGGAAAAGAATTGAATCGAAAGAACTCATTATAAATTTCCTGGACAAGCTTGTATGCATTGTGCAAGGAACTTCATATAATAGGCAATCAGGAAGTGTAATGCCAATGCAAAAGATTCCGATGTGTTTGCATATAGGTTCATTAATTTGTGCTACTTTATATGAATGGAAAAGCGTAAATATTTGTTATGAGGTAAAAAAGTGTATAGAAACGCAGGTAATTTATTTTTTACGAGAAGATATAGTGGGTTATATGTAAAACTTAGATATCAAAAGAGCCATCAATTTGTGTATCATGGATATTTGTTGGGTATAGCACCCCCTGTATGCAAATGAGCATAATCTGTGTATATAGTGAATATGAACTCACTGCCCTTAGTTACTAGTATTCCCTGACTTTCACTCATGCTGTCTTTCAGGTGGATACAAAACGGCGTCGGAGGTGATATTGTATATAAATCAATCTGATGAACTAGAGGTTCTCTCGTTCGGATCTTTGTTAGGGCTTAAGCAAACACGGAGGCATATCTGCACCACAAGTTGTGTGTATTTATGAGTTAATGGGAAGACGAAAACCAGCTCGAAAACCTTTATGGTGTCTATTTGGTTAGAGGTATCTCCCCGGTCTCTTTTAAAGGTCGAGGATGTGTTTGGTTGTGTGTAATTATATGTAATTTAGATCCTCTCCCCCTCTCCCTTTCCCCTAGGATTGTGAATATTCCCAAAGCATTTTGCCAGTTACCACAGTAGCAATAGATAGAGGATTTTCACCCTAATCTATTTCACTTTGGTTAATATTGTTTGGGTCCTCTTGCTAGACCTAGATGCAGCATTAAGAAGTTGGATACTATTTCCTTTTTTTTTTTTTTTTCCTTCTGCAAATGTACATAATGTCTTAAGAGTTTGTTCCTTCCACAATTTGATTCTTCTTTCTTTTCGGTTCGGCCAATAGAATTCTATAGTGAGAGCCTTAACTAAGGCCCTTAGATGAGACCCTATCTCTTAACCATTAGATCAAATTGATTAGTTTGATCCAATGAGATAGGGCCTCATCTAATGACTCAGTTCCCCCAATTTGGTGGATCCTCCAAATCTAATTTAGCAAGGGACATGGGCCTTGATAAAACATCTGCAATAGATCTTTGCACACCGTATTAGTGGGGAAAACCAAGTAAAAGCAAAAGAAAATCTCTATTCTAAAGCATGGGACATGCTTCTGTTATGATTCTCTACAAACGCATGATGGCCGCGTTTGCTGCGGTTTCTGTTGGTGTTAGCTGGGTGCACTCTGGCTATGCCGGCAAGAAATTATTAAGGTGATGAAATAATTTCACGTGGTATAACCAATCAACTCATGTTATAACACGTGATTTTATTATGAATACTGCATAAAAACATGAACCTGACATTCACCCATATGAGAACATAGTGATTTTGTTATATCAAAAGGATGAAGGTGCCCATGTAAGGACTAGTCTGTGATATGCAGATAAAAAGGAATTACTCAACTATTAAGTAGTGTTCAATTGAAATTTTTAGACCCTATTAAGGGATGGAATTAAAGAGTGGTCCAAGTTTCATTCCCTCCAATGTGTCCAAAAAAGAAATTGCCGCAAAAAGAAACAAAATCGCAAAAAAGCATTCCGTTGCCGGGACTTGAACCCGGGTCTCTCGGGTGAGAGCCGAGTATCCTGACCAACTAGACTACAACGGATGTTGGGAATAAGTGCAGCTTAAAATTATAAATAGAGTACTAAGGACTCATCATGATTATAACACAAAAGCCAAGTTCTGAAATTCCAACTACGATCAATCATCCCTTCCAAATAATATATAACCAAAATTAAATACGATTTTGTCTTTTTAGTTATTTATTTTCATTATTTTGATCTCTAGAATATATGCATAAAGGAATAATTCTTGTTAAACAAAAAAGGCTTCTCTAGAATATGATGTATAAAGGAATATACGATCACAAACTCATTATTCTTTTTCTTATATTCAACAATTGCGTCCAACTTCGTAATTAAATTCATTATTCTTTTTAATATTCTGAATGTTTATTTGAAGGAAAAGTGTTATTGTGCATAACATGTTTTTTCTTCCGCAGTACAAATTGAACCCCAGGCAACTCAAACTTCAACTTGAGATTATGGATATAGAAGCTAAAAGCTACCGCAAGAAGATGGAGTAATTATCTCATCTGTGACAAAGCTGAAGGCTAAACCAATAAAATTGGCATTCATAAGGTTATCAGAACTTGCATTAAGCTTTTCACTATCAACTATAAAGCACAGAGCACCACTTGAGAACCAAATTATTCAGAGTTTATGGCACGAAACGTACATCTCATTTGAATTGGTGTCTCGATTCAAAAAATTTGGTGACTTGATATAAAATTGGCAATGGATACAAACACTTATACAAGTAATGTCACCCTATTCTTATCTGCTTGGTACAGTTTATAATACAGTATACGAGACTTTCTAGGGAGAAAAAATTTCGGGGCGAAAAAAATGGAAGAATTAAGCAGTCTGCACGTGTGAACTGAAACTTGTATCTCTCTGTATATGTTTGTTTTAACCTGTCTTTGATCTCTTCCATACAATAACCGTACCATAGAAATCGGATGATGCTAACAAGTTCTCTCCATGGTTCCAAGCAACACCGATAACTGGAAATCGATGACCCTGCAGTCACATATATTTTGGTCATTTGGGTCCAATTTGAGACTAGGAAACCATTAAAGCCTTGTATATGAATAAGATGAACCTGTAGCTTGTTTACACATGTATGCTTTGGCCGAGTTAAATCATAGAAGTACACATTTGAATCCTCACTTCCGGCAACTAGGGTATTTTAACAGCATGGCAATGTCAGTAAACACACACACACATAAAAAGTAGTAACTGCAAGACAATGTCAGTAAACCCACATAAAAAGTAGTAACGAAGTATGTGGTAGCGTTGATGTTGACATACACACCTATATATTCTCCTTTTTCAAGGGAAAGCAGAGGGCAGAAAGAAGCCCGGATGCTGTATATCCGTGGATTTAATTTGAGCGAGCAGCGGAGAGTCAAATAACCCTGTATTTCCAGAGCAACACTACAACATACCAATCTTGCTGTCAGTGCTTTAAATAAACAACAAAAGTAACAAGGCATGTTCTGTGACCAAACCTGAAGAAAGACAAACTTCCATCTTGAGTACACGTCAGCAACACAGGGCCCCGAGCCAACAGAGAAAAACTTCGGTACTGCACAGTTGTGACTGGAGATTTGCGCCTGATGCTACTTCGATGGCGATGAGAGCGGGATAATACTCCTGTGTGAGAATTCACACTTACTGAATAGATACACCCCTGCAACGAATCATACAATGGACTATATCAGTAAGAGGATATGCAAGCCCATCAGAAGGGAACTTGAAATAAGTATATGCAATGACACACCATCGCATCCCCACAGAACATGAGCTGTCCAGTGTGAGCATAGTCCATGGAAGTAACCTCACTGTCAAAAAATATTTTATGAATGATCCTCCCTGTGCTGAAATTGAAAACCTGATATATCGATGTAGAAGTGCCACCAATCAAATATAATGATAATGTCCTTGAAATACAAACATTACTGAAAAATGACGGCCAAAAATTCGGCTGTGCATGAACATAGGGTATTCAGAACCTAAGTTCTTTTCCTTTCTGAAGAAGCAACATGCAAAGGTTTCAGTCATTACCGTAACTTCTTTGTCTGCGTTGCCAACTGAAAGGAAGTTGTTATTTACCTGCATCAACGAGATGAAGAGAAAACAAAACCTTAAATTGCACTGTTGCATATCATGTTTTGAATAATTATAAAAAAACGAAGGCAGATAATTTTAATTTTGAACTAACGTCATCACAGAAAGTCAAGGGAAAAGCCATTATTAATTGAATCAATGAAGGTTGTGGAACTTGATTCAAATGAGGGGGATTCGAGTCTAGTGGGAAAGAATCTTCTATGAGAATCTAGTAGAGACGGGAACCAAAGGCCTGATAGGCATTTAACATCTGGACTAAAATAAAACAACTTGCACTGATGAAATACAAAACATTTTAAACATGCACATATAATAAGGTAACAAATATAAAAATGGATTGCAGCAATTCTGAGGAGCCAAATGTTCTAAACGTTTGTATACACTTACAGGGTGAAAACGAATACACAGTTGCGAAGAAACTCCATATATTACTCGAATGCAAAGGCCTTTTGCAATCTCCCATACTCGCACAGTTTTATCCATTGATGAGGATGCAATGTACTGATTGTTTGATGAGAAATCAAAGTCTGAAAATGAATTAGAATTTCAGAAACATGATCCAGATCCAGAAACAAAACAAAGTTTGTTTTTAATAGTGCCAAAGAAAGAAAAAAAAAAAAAAAAAAAAGAAACTAGAAGATTTGCATCCAGTACAGAATTACGGACTCAATATTGCATATCATGATTCTTTTGCCTTTTAGTCATCAGAACCATTTTGAACAACTGTAAAGTTTTTAGTCTACCTATTAATTTACTGCCACAAGTTGATTGGATTAAGCAAAAATAAATAAAAATGTTGGTGGTACCAGAGTGTTTACTTGGAGCAAGGTGCTTAAGCCTAGGACTTCTTATGCTACCAGTCTGATACAATCTCAAAATTAAATCTTGTACCATAAAAATCTACTTATTTATGGAGAACAGGCAAACAGGGCTACAGATATTATTATTGAAAATACGAAAGAAAAAGACAACAGTAACAATACCAGTCAATCCAACCTGTAACATCTTTGGAGTGACCATGCAGATGCTTGAGGACTGATGGTGGATCAGAGACAGTGCATACTGTCAAGGTTCCATCTGATGCTCCATATGCAAGCAGATCAGAACTCATGTGCCCAAACTTCAAAACCGTAACTGTACATAAAAACAAATGAGGTTTCTTCCTTTTTAAAAGTTACATTCGCTCTCAACTTAGTAACACAACCAGGGGGGTCAATTAGTCTAGTACTTGAAGGAAAAAATTACCAGAGTCTTTGCACTGATCAAAGATGCAATGCATTCCTACAAACGAGTATGCAGGTTCAGCCCGCCGATTACGTGGGCGGTCATTATCACTAGTACTTGAGCCAAAACTTCTGCGAGGCGAAGGTTGACTGCCACTTTGGACGTCCTGTAAAGAAAAAAACAACATGAACCCATGATCACAACCAAAAAAGGGAAAAAAACAGTTAACAAAGTAAAATTCTAATTTTGCACTGTAATCCCAAATTTTGCCCATGGGTCATCACATTTACAGCTCGGAAACTAAAACTCACATCTCCAAATTCAAGCAATGGAAATGGATGTGTGTGAGCAACATATGCATATTATATAGGATTAACAAAACCCAGAAAGGAGTGGAATTTGAATTACAGAAACACATACCCTGCCAGGGCTCCAGCTTTCGACATCATACAGAAGAGACCGTGGACTTGGAGGTGGAATCCATCGCCCACTGAAGCATGAAGCAGTAAATTACCCTGATGTCAGCATACATTACGAATTTAAGAAAACAAAACAAAAAACTCACTAATTAAAAAAGATTAATTATGATTTCATCACAGTTTTGTTTGAGAGAGTAGCAAAGCAAAAGGTTGATATGAATTGATGGGTCGACGGACCTGTTTCCGGGAGTGGTTTGGAGGCTCGGAGTTTGCATATTTTCCCAATTCCTCGGCCTCCGGATGTAATTTCGAAACGCAACGTACCCTTTTCCATTGCATCTCCAATCCTTCAACGATCAAAATCAATACCAGCACGCATGAAATGAATGAATTTCTGAATTCTGTAAATTGTTGAACACAGAAGATGAAGAAGAAGAAGAAGAAGAGAAGAAGATTACAAGGCGGCGTTGAAATGGAGACTGGGGCTTGCGAGAGAGAAGAAGGCGACGAATGCCGATGTAGTCGGGATTGGAGTCGGCGGGAGCAGGCTGAAGCAAGCAGATCAACAGCTGTGGATCTGTATTCTTCTTCTTCTTCTCCTTCTCTGGAGGAGCACCACCATCACCATTGGCAATACCATTCTTCTTCTCCTCCTCTTCTGGAGCACCATCATCACCACCATCGCCATTAACGGCCTTTTCTTCCGCCATCTGGGTTGTTTTGTGTTCTGGGTTTGGATTCAGAGCTTTGGCTACGTGTTTGTCTATGGAGGAGTATATAGTTTGACTCTGAGAGAAGAGTCTTAGGTGGGTCGTTGTTGTGTAACCGTTAGATAAGATGACACTGGATCTCATCCAACGGTTAAAAGGAAAGAAAAAAAAGTTCTTCCCTTTTACTTGCAGACTCGCACTCCTCTGCTTTGAAACTTCAAATTTTTTTGGACATGTTCAAGATTTTTAGCCCTATTTTTCAGATTTTTAAAATCTTAATCACCCGATGTAGGCTTAGATAGAGGAAGATAGAGAATCCGAAAAAGTAAGGTATTATGGAGATGTCATGCTTAAAAGATAAAATAATATGGACAACAAGTCAAAAAATAATTCAGAACAAACAAATTTGAAATAAAATTAAGTTTTTGAAATTTTAATTTTCTTTCGATAAAAATATTCGGAAAAATAAATAATGATTGTATGAACAAAATTTTATCAAGAAAAATTAATCACAAATTTTTTGTAGGTTAAAATTATTTTTTTAACAATTAATAAAGTTGCTGACTCAAATTTTAATTTTGCACTATTCGAGACTACTGTGTACATGAATAGTTCTATTTTACGAGGGGAAAATTTGGGATTGAGTCCGCTTGCATCGAAGATGATCTAGAAGTTTTTAACACGTTCAAAAAATGGTTAGCTTTCCTATTTTCCCACAAGGCAATGGGTGAGGTTTGCTACATGCTCTAAGCTCTAACGGATAAGGTAACATGCAAGGCAACTTTGCCTCATTGTGTCTGGTAAGGCAACTTTGCCTTGGTAGTTGTTAAAAGAGATTGGTGAGTGCAGCTGCACAGGTTGGTTTAGGTGATTTGCGCTATACTGATCTTGCATTGAGCTCTTTCTTATCTTAGTGAAGTTGTTTGCTTGGTCTTGGTGTGTGCGTTTCAGAATGGTGGCTTTCTTTTGAATCATAAATTCAAAAAAGAGAGGAGCAAATTATATCACAAAGCAACCACAACAAGGAGTCAATGATTTAAGTTTTAATATGCATTCGATCTCGGGAATCAATTTTTCGATGGTAAAAAGAGAGACACAAGAAAAAGGGTACAAAGATTTATGTGATTCAACCTCAATCCTATGTCTATGTTGAAGAGGATCATGTATAAAAGCACATGAAAATATATAGCCAGTGAAGAAAACATTGAATCTTCTAATGATACTCATACATTCAGGCATTTAATTTATTGTTTCCATCAAGATCAGGTTCTTATGGACTTTGAATCATCAACAGGATAAAAGTGTCTGTTGAAAAGCCATGTAGAATCAGCTTCTACTGCATATCCGTCTTGATTACGGTGCCAGCTAAAGTAAGCATGAGTTCTGTTCTTTATGTCAAAAATTCCATGACCAAAACTCGCCTCTCGGAAAAGTGAGTAATCTGGCTGTGGCTCTGTCATACTGCACCACAAGAAAGAAACAAAAAAAGTCACACATTAAGCTATCAGGCAATGCTAACAAGCAGGAAATTCCGGCGTATTGATAAAATTCTTACACAGTCGATAAGCCTTCGAGATTTCCTCCATCACCAACTGTAACGTACACCGGTGCAGATTGATCTTTCACAGGAGTGCAATTTGCATTCACAACATTATATGCAACATTGGACACACGTTCCTGTGGTGTATACCAATTAAATCAGCATTTCTGCAATCTGCAAAATACTTTTCCACAAAATGGTTTCTTATGCGCATATTGAGTACTTACAGATCGTTCATAGGCATGAACATGACCGTTAAATACGACATCAACCTTGTACTTGACAAACCACGGTTCAAACGTCACTCTCATGCCTTCTCCTTCCATGTAGTGTGAGTAGTAGCTATTATACCATGGACAATGCATTATAACAATCAACCAAGGTGTCTCACTCCTGTTAACTTTTGGTAGCTCTGTCTTGAGCCATTGGTACTGAGGAGTGCTTGGACCTTAAGAAAAAAGAAATGATATGTAACATGAAATTGCTGAAGCACTCAATTAAAGACAAGACATCCTGCACAGAGTCGGACTATCTATATGTATATTGTATGTATCCTCACCATATGCCGAATAAGAAGCCAAGACTATGATGTATGTCGAAGCTCTCTTGATTGAGTACCAAAATGGGGCAGTACTCCCTGATGCATTATATGGGACGTAATACCGGTGAGTGTAAGGCTTAAAAGGTATTGTTTCACCCTGCAACAAAAGTACCAATCTTCTTTTAGCAAAATACTTCATCTGATGACTTTCTTTGGATTCGAAAAATTCAATAAAATAAAATAAAATTGAGCGGCAAATACTGGGATAAATTTAGTGGATGAGAAGAGCTGTAAATAAACTAACAACAATGGCATCATGGTTGAGGAAGATGCTATATTTCAAGTTCATTAGCTATTATGCAGAATAGTATACTTCTTTAGATTTCACACAATGCAGACCCTTCTTTCTCTTTGGTTGCCAAAGACGAGGATCATTCTTATAATGAATGTATTTCTCACAACGTGTATACACAATTGTATAAAAAATGATCTAATCGAAGATGAGAAAAGATAAACAAGAGTATAACTTTCCAGACAAGTAAGTGTTTTTATGAGATGCTTACAAGTTCTGGGGCAAAATCAATCTCATGGTTCCCTGCACTCCATATCCAAGGTTGATAAGCAGCACTTCTCTCAGTGAATCTCCCCCATGTATCCCATCTAACATTATCATGATATGGATAGTCATTTGCATAGGAGAGGTCCCCAAGATACAAAACTGTTTGTCCTTTGAGCGGATTTAATTCGTAATGAGTAAGTGTCCTATTTGAATCGAAGGTCTGACCCAGATCACCTGCAAATGATACCCCAAATGGTTAGTGATGTTTAGATTTTAACCACACACTGCAGCAGAACAATTTATAGTTGTGTCTTATCCATTATGTAGTTCCCAAGGCCATAAAGCAGAGCGTTTGAAATTATAGACTTGCACACTAAGGAACAAGTTTCACAGGATTTTAGCAACAATTTTGTTTTGCAAGATGGAATGGGAGAGGGCCATTGAAACAAACCTTGTAACCCACTCAACAGCAGGAAATTACGTTTGAACCAAATCTACTAGCTACACCGCTTTATGATATTGGATCTTTCGATACGAAATACTGACCTATGAGACCAAATGTGTAGGGTACGTCGGGACCTACTTCAGGAGGAGTTGTAAACCAGAATTGCCTCTCAGTATTGCCAATTCCAATCACATAGTAATATGTGGTATTGAACTGCTCAAAAATATGAAGTAATTGGATCATACTACAACATATAAATACTTAGGCTACATTCATTCTAAAATTCCAAACTTGTTCTCTGGTGCAGATTCCACAACCTATGCATTTGAAAAAAATGAATATAATGCAAAACATAAAGGACATGAAATTTACCGATAAATTTCCAATAGTGCAGTGGTGAATGTATCCAGAAGTGTAATTGTAGAATGTATAGGTTGTAACAACGCCCACAGCGGTCTGATTCTTGCTATCTGCACTCCAGTAAATCACCCCACTATAGCCTGGTTCATCAGCAGTGATCCAAGACACGATCACTGCGTTACCCTGATGGTCTCCTTGTGTTATATGAACCTTCACTCAAGAGCACACACATATCAGAAACTACACCTACTAATCAATCCCATCATGAAGAAAAATAAAAATATGAAGTAAGCCATAAATTTTTGAAAACATGAAAACAAAAGACAAGAACTACTTTGACAAAGCTCTCTCCAGGGGAGGTAATATAGTTGAGCTACCATTGGCTAAAAGTAACTTAATTCTAATGAGAGAGATGGAGATTATACTTGTTGAGGTGCATTATGGCCAGGAGGGACTTGAAAGACATCACTGTCAAGCGGCATATCTGCGCTATATTTAATTGTCCTCACAAAAGTGCTTGTTATACCTCCATTGCAGACCACTGCCAAGTTCAAGACCAATCCCAATACTGCAACAATGGCTACCATTGAAGAAGCAGAAGTAGAAGAAGCTAATCTAACCACGCCCATCTTGGTCATATTGTCTAACCCAGACAGGCCCCATTGAGCTATGGACCCTAATTTCCTTTATATACACATGAAACAATAAATTAAAAGAATAAAATTCTATAACATGTCACAGAATGTGGGGACTATTCAGAGCTCTATGCGAATATACAGATTAGATGTCAAAGAGTCGAATCCAAAAACAAATAGGGTTTGCCTGGATTTTGTTCAGTTGCTATCTTTCTTGTAATTTAGTTGTCTTCTGGGGAAGACAAAATTGAGCATGACAAGTGCATTGTTTGACTTTGGAACAAAATGGAGCATGAAAAGTGCATTGTTTGCATATATATATGAGAGAGAGAAAGAGGGAGAGAGAAACATAAGTGCTTTCTTGTTTGATTATTCCTAGAGAAAATAGCATATGGTCAAGCTACTAGCGTCTAAGTCTAATCTACTATTCAGTGCAACCTTGGTTTCATGTAATTTAAAACTTGCCTTGCAAATCTTGTTTCTTTCTTTGGTTGGTGTTGTGACCTTTGATTTCTTCTGGTTGTCTTCCTTTTTTTGACCCTTTGCCTTTGTTTTGCCGCTCGGCGTTTTCTCCTTGGTCTTGTCTTGGTGCAGTTTTATTTCCCTAGAGACAACACAAAAGCATTCTCTTGGAGTAGGCATTCTTTTTTTTTTCTTTTTTTTGGGTCAATCTTGGAGTAGGCATTCAAGTAAGCAAAATTTACAATATTCCCTCTACCTGGAAAACAATGAGCAATTGGGTCCCAGCGAAATGATGACCAACTTTCTTGATGAGTCAAATGAGTACACAACATGTTACCTATATTGTTAAAATACAACTTTGCGTATTTCCTTGAAGATGCTCACTTTTGTAATTGCATAACATTTATACCTTATGGTTATGTGAAAATAGCTGGATCTATACATACATACCTTTTGGATTTTGTTATGTGCTTGAAGCTGAAGCCCTATTGGTTTAAAATATGTGTTAACTTGGGCTCAAAGATTAGGAATTTCGGATTTATGCATCGAAGGAGATTCTCATGTCCTAATTCGTATGTTACGTGAGAATAAAGTTTCGAATTTATGCGTTTGTGTCTATTGTACAGGATATTGAGAGTTTTTCATGATCTCCAAGTCACTGAACTCAGGCATATTGAATGAGTCATCTACCTTAGGGCATTACAGAGATAATTTAGATATCTATTTGGTTCTCTAGTTTTAAAGCCTCCACGGCTTGTAAGTATTAGAAACTCAAGGATATGATGCAGATCCTCCTTCTATTAGGTTTTTCTTTTTCTTCAAAAATTACAAAATAAATGAGATTCAAATTTGTAAGAGTTGGGGGAAGGTATAAACTATTGAATCTTTTATTAGCTGATACATTTGGGTGCTTATTCAAGAGAACAATAGCAACATAACGTCTTCTAATTATTGGGCACTTGTGGAATCATCAACAGGATGATGGTATCTGTTGAAAAACCACATAGAATCAGCTGTTACTGCATATCCATCTTGATTCCGGTGCCAACCATAGAATGCATGGGTTCGGTTCTTGATGTCGAAAGTAGCATGACCAAAACTGGCCTCTCTATAAGCTGAGTAAGCCGGCTGGGGTTCTGTCATACTGCATCACAAAAGAAAATTTTCATAGACTCAGTATGCAGTGCTAACAAAAGGCATTGAATCAGAAAACACCAATTCTATCTCGCATACTGACTTTACGCCATCTATCTCGCAAACTGACAGACTGAACATCAAATCTATAGCGAATACTGACACAGTTAACACCAAATCTATCGCGCATACTGACATATTTCACACCAAATCTATCATGCACACTGACATACTTACTTGGTTGCTAAGCCTTCAAGATTTCCTCCATCACCAATGGTAATGTAGACCGGTGCGGATTGATCTTTCACGGGAATGCAAATACCATTTACGATGTTGTATGCAACATTGGATATACGTTCCTGTTGTATACACAAATCAGTGAAATCACTTATCAAGTCCTGACATCTTGAATCTTGACAGTAGATGGAGGATGGTAAAAGGAAAAAAAAAAAAAAAATACAGTGTGCCTAGTATTAGGTATAGGCATTTCTGCAATGTACGTTCCCTGAAATGGGTTTCCTATACTTTATCGAAAGATTAAAGTGTTCGATAAATCGAATCAATATGTTGAATTTAAAAATCTTTGTTGTACAAATAGAGACTATTTTGTTATACAATATATCCAGTTCTATGCAGAGCAGCACACCAAATCACAGGGACAAAGGCATGTATTAAAGCACTTACAGATCGCTCATAGGCATGGACATGACCAGCAAATACCACGTCAACCTTGTACTGCACAAACCATGGCTCATACATCACTCTCATGGTTTCGCCTTCCATATAGTGATAGTTGTAACTATTATACCATGGTGAATGCATTAAAACAATCAACCATGGTGTCTCACTTCTGTTAACCTTTGGTAGCTCCTGTTCAAGCCATGTCCACTGAGGAGTGTATTTACCTTGAAAAAGGAAATTATATGTTAAATGAAATTGCTGAAGGACTTAGTTTAACACAGACGTTGTAAATGTGACCTCTCTACAGAGTTGGAAATTGACTGGAGGTTCTGTGGAGAACAAGAAATTCTAATCGGTGTACATGATAATTTGGAAGCAAAATCCTATCATTTTAAAAACAGTATCTGTATGATATAACTTAAACAATCAGTCCATGATGTCATTTGCAGAGATGAATACGGTATACTGCTGTAAAAATCCATGAAAAAAAGAGCCAACTATTTAAAGTTTATTGTGGATTCCAACCTCCAAACCACCCAAAAATTAGCAGGGGCCACAGGAGCTGATGTAACAAGCTCAAGGAGTATCCAGTTATATTTTTATCTTTTCTTTTTTAACTTTTTTTTTGGGTCAAAGTATGTCTCTATCTATTTATTTCAAGATGACATTTGTAATAAATTTATGGGTGGCATAGTTTTGCATTTTATTTTCACAAAAGAAAATTTTGCATGATGTTAATATATTAACCAAAACATAAATGTATATCCTTACCATATGCTGAATAAGAAGACAAGACTATGATGTATGCTGAAGCTCTCTTGATTGAGTACCAAAAGGGAGCAGTACTCCCTGATGCTTTATATGGGACATGATATCGGTGAGTGTAAGGCTTAAAAGGTTTGGTTTCACCCTGCAACAAAAGTTCCGATCTTCTTTTAGAAAAATGCTTCATCCAATGACTTTTTTGGGACACGGAAATGCATACACAAAATGAGCAGTAGATAATAGGTTAAATTTTGTCAAATACAAGATATTTGGAAGGACAAGCACATGTATACAAGTAATACTAAAGACAGTACAAATGATCTCATCTAAGACCAGAAATGGCTAATGAGAGTATAAGCTCTCTTTCTAGAGCAACCAAATGTTTTATGAGATGCTTACAATTTCTGGGGCAAAATCAATTTCATGATTCCCTGCAGTCCATATCCAGGGTTGATATGCAACACTTCTCTCGGTGAATCTTCCCCATGTATCCCACCTGACATTATCATGATTTGGGTGTTTATCTGCATAAGAGAGGTCCCCAACAAACAATACTGCTTGTCCTTTCTGTGGGTTTAACTCGTAATGAGTAAGCGTCTTATTGGAATCAAAGCTCTGACCCAGATCCCCTGAAAATGATACATCATGGTAAAATGTTATTTAGATTTAAGAACAATTTACATTTCACAAACACAGGCAATTGCGTCTCATCGATTATGTAGTTCCCAAGTTAAGGAAAACTGTTTCAAATGACAGACTTGCACACTAAGGGACAAGTTTCATAAGATAAAGAACTGTAATTTGGTTTGGTATCATCCAAGATGAACGGAGGAGGCTCATTGCAACACCTCTAAGCTAGTCAATAGCATGAAATTTCCTTTTCAATCTCAATGCCAAAAGTTGAACCAGATGTATATAGCTACATTGCTTTACAATGCATCCTGCTCTGATATGAAATACTCACCTATGAGACCAAATGTGTAAGGGGCGTCTGGCCCAACTTCAGGAGGAGTTATAAACCAAAACTGCCGTTCAGTGTGGCCAATTCCAACCACATAGTAGTATTTGGTATTGAACTGTGCAAGAATGTATATGATTAGATCACACTACAATTTGTAAATTACACTTAGACTGCAATCATCATTACAATCAGCAAATTCTACAGTCAACCTATGGATTTGAAGGAAAAAGAAATGAGGCAAAAGCACATGGGCATATCAAGTTTACCTTTAAATTTCTGATGGTCGTGTGATGAATGTAACCAGAAGTGTAATTGTAGAATTTGTAGGTTGTAACTTTGCCCTCAGATTTCTGTTTCTTGCTGTATGCGCTCCAGTAAAGCACTGTATTGGAACCTGGTTCCTCCACCGTGACCCATGACACAATCACTGCTTTTCCCAGCTGGTCTCCTTGTGTTATATGTACCTTAAATCAAAGATCATACACATATCAAAATTAAATTAAATCACTCAAAACTACACCTATTAATCAGTCAATCCCATCAAGAAGAAAGCAAATGATGAAGTAAGCCATCAATTTTCAATAAAAAAAGAACAAATTTATATAAAAGATATTCAATTAAATAAAGGGTCTTTTATGGTTCCTCTTCCACAACAATTGACTAAAAGTTGTCTTAATTATACTGAGAGAGAGAGAGAGAGAGAAAGAGAAAGAGAGATCATACTTGTTGAGGTGCGTTATAGCCAGGAGGGACTTTAAAGACATCACTGTCAAGAGGCATGTCCGCAGTTTTCTCCACTTTCCTCACAAAACTACTTGTTTTGCCTCCATTACACACCACTGCCAAGCTCAAAACCAAACCCAACACTACAACAATAGCTGCTGCTACCCTGGAAGAAGTACCCATCTTGGCCATGTTTTGCAGAGGACCCTCAAAACCCACGAATCCACAGACAGCCTACTGAGCTTAGGACAAGCATTTCCTTTATATAGACTTGAAATGAGTTTACTAAGAAAGAAAAAAATGATTTTCCATAAAATGAGGGGAACATTAGAGATTGTACGTCAACGTATTGAAATTTGAATGCTAAATCTGGTTGTGGGAGTTGCCTGGATTTTCTTTAACAATTGCGCGTTGCTCTGGGAATTTAAGAGAGGCAACTTGGGTTTCGGGGAAAATAATGACGATGGGGTATGGTTTGTTTTTTCTTTGATAGGAGAAAGTTGACTTAGGAGTGTTCGGAGAAAATGTAGTGTGGAAAGTTCATTATTCGTTGTTTGACTGACTGGACCGACATACAAGACATGTTGATGTCAACTTGAAGTAATATTTTATCTATTTGCAAATCCACATTTTTAATTCAGCTAACCCAACCCAAGTTTGTTTTGTTTATAGAATTCGGAAATATCAAATATTGAACACTAAATTTGAATTTAATGATGACCAGCAAATACCACGTCAACCTTGTACTTCACAAACAATGGCTCATACATCACTCTCATGGTTTCTCCTTCCATATAGTGAGTGGTGTAGCTATTATACCATGGTGAATGCATTAAAACAATCAACCATGGTGTCTCACTTCTGTTATAACCTTTGGTAGCTCCTTCTCAATCCATTTGTTCTGAGGAGTGTATTTACCTTAAAAAAGGAAATGATATGGAAATGAAATTGTTGAAGCACTTGCTTTAACACAGACATTGCAAATGTGACCTATGTACAAAGTTAAGGAATTGACTGGACATTCTGTGGAGAAAAGGAAATTCTAATCGGTGTACAGTGTACACGATAATCTTGGAAGTGTTTGTGCCTGATAAATTACGACCATGAATTGGCTGAGAGAACCCCTCTTCTCGGCCTCAAAGCTGAAGCGCAGCGTTCTACCAGGGTGCTTGGCCTTCCGGAGAAACAGAAGAAAAATTGCTAAGGCACAATCATCTCGGCCTCGATTAAAGGCCGAGGCCGAGATAGGGCAAAGTCACCGCCAAAGGCATTAAAGTCAGACCACCACGTGATGGCAGGGTCCCATGCTTCATTTAATGAAGTAGTGCCTGCTTAAATGCAGCAAACCCACTGGCCAAGAATAAGCATTTAATGCACGAGGGAAGGTGGGAAGTGATTGGAGTCAGAGTTTGGTGACTGAGATCAGAATGATTAGACGCCCACATTCTCACAAAGCTCTTTGCAGCTTGAGAGATTAGGTGACCAGCCACCAGAGCAATAAATGCGTCTCCACGGCCAGAAGCGCAAAACCCACGATCAGGGCGGCGGCTGAGATTCACCGGGATTTATGGGGTCACACCACCTTACTTCACGATCCCAAATGTCGATTTGACTACCCACTTGCGTTGATCAGGCTCCACCATGCAGATTTTCAGCCTCGATTATCCCTCCAGAAACTCTGCCTATAAATACAAGACTCAAGACCACTTTCAAAGGGTTCAAACACCAAACAAAAGCCTCCCACGGAGCGACTTATATTTTCCTGTAATGCACTTTCAATATCTTTACTTGCTTTCCTAGGAGTAGTGTTAGTCTGTAAGGAAAATCCATTCATCAATATATCACACGACCCTTGATTTTCAAGGTGCCGGAGCACCACCTTTGTTATTCACTCACTCACCCCATATATCATACGACCGCCGCTCATTGAGTAGTGCGTCGGAGCACCGCCCGAAAACCCACCAAACACCACCACTCAACGGCCTTGTAGTTCAGGCCGTGAACCTTACAGCCGAGACTAGTTCCTCTCTCGGCTACAATCGTTTGATTAGAGGACGAGTCCAGACAGGCGCACCATCTAAACACTTTCGCCCACTTCAAACACCTCGACGCATGGTAGACCGTGCTGGCACGCCCACGCACAAACGCACCACGTCCAAAAGCAGGAAACCGCGTGTCCACGCATTTCCCCTCGGCCCGGAACTCCAGGCCGTGAGATTTGCGCGGCAGACAGGAAGAAAAATTCTATCAATTTAAAACACAGTCATTACAGAATATCACTAGGGTATAATTTGAGCAATCAGTACTAATGTTCTAAAGAATTTACATGATGTCATTTGCAGAGATGAATACAACAATATACTACTGTAAAAATCCATGAAACAAGAGATAACAATTTCACGTTATTGGGGATTCCAACCTCCGAAACCATGCAAAAATTCAGTATAAAAGGGAGCAAAAGAGGAGCTGATGTTAAAAATGCAAGGAGCATCCAGAAAAGTTCTGCATTTGATATTCAGAAAAGGAAATTTTGAAACAGTATCTTCTGCTGCATATGTGCATAAGCCTTTTGTACATAAATATATATATATATATATGTATAACCTTACCATATGCTGAATAAGAAGACAAGACTATGATGTATGCCGAAGCTCTCTTGATTGAGTACCAAAGTGGGGAGGTACTCCCTGATGCATATGTGTGGGACAGGATACCGGTAAGTGTAAGGCCTAAAAGGTTCGGGTTCACCCTGCAACAAAAATTCCAAACTTCCTTTTAGAAAAATACTTCATCCAATGACTTTTTTTATAAAATGAGCAGCAAATATGAATATTGCGTTAAATTTTGTAAAATACAAGATATACAGAAAAAGAACATTACACTACACACATGCGCATATAAATCATACTGAAGACAGATTATATAAATACAAATGATCTTATATATCGAAGACGAGAAATGGAAATTAAAGTATAAGCTTATTTTCTTGAGCAAACAAATGTTTTAAGAGATGCTTACAATTTCTGGGGCAAAATCAATATCACGATTCCCTGCAGTCCATATCCAAGGTTGATAAGCAACACTTCTCTCGGTGAATCTTCCCCATGTATCCCACCTGACATTATCATGATTTGGGTAGAGATCTGCATAAGAGAGGTCCCCAACAAACAATACTGCTTGTCCTTTCTGTGGGTTCAATTCATAATGAGTAAGCGTCGCATTTGAATCATAGGTCTGACCCAGATCACCTGAAAATGATACCCAAGTTACATTAGAGTGGAACAATTTACATTTCACAAACACAGACAATTGCGTCTCATCAATTACGTAGTTCCCAAGTTAAGGAAAACTGTTTCAAATGACAGACTTGCACACTAAGGGACAAGTTTCATAAGATAAAGAACTCTAATTTGGTTTGGTATCATTCAAGACGAACGGAGGAGGCTCATTACAACACCTCTAAGCTAGTCAATAACATGAAATTTCCTTTTCAATCCAATGCCAAAAGTTGAACCAGATGTTAATAGCTACTGATGTTGTGACTGGTTCCAGCCACGACCGTGACGACCACGGTTGCCACGACCACGTCCACGAGAACTGCCGCGGTTGACAGAGCCCCCACGATGTGAGTAATAGGTGGGAGGCTGGACGGCCAAGAGAGCTGTGGATTGACTGGTTCATTAATCGCAGCCAGGGAATCAGCAATGGATTTGGCATGACGGAGGTACTCATCCACGGTTTGGGTGCCCTTCTGCAAGTCCATGAGTTGAAATCTAAGGATGGATTCACTGGCCACTGAGGTTTGAGAGAAGTGTCGTTGTAGGCAATCCCAAATGTTTTTGGATGAGTCACAGCCAATGGTGAGAGATAAGACTGACTCAGAGAGAGTGCTGGTTAGATAGCTGACAATGAGTTGGTCTTGTTGGAACCAGGTTTTATACGCGGGATTTGGTTGTGGTGCTGTTTGGTCAGGGGAGGATGCTGGTAGAGGAAGCAAAGGAGAGGGTTGAGAGGAGGAGCCATCAACATATTTCCATAAGCCATGGCCAATAAGAAAAGGTTTAATTTGACGGAGCCATAGAAGGTAATTTGTTTCTGTGAGTTTGATGAAGTATGAAGAGGTTGGACCAGGAAGAGAGGTTGAAGAAGATTGAGAGGCCATGAGAGGGTTCGGGTAGGAGGAATAGGGAAAGAGAGAAAGGGATCGGTTTTAGGGTTTAGGGTAAAGGGATCGGGTTTAGGCTGATGTGGGAAAGGTTACAATATTTATATTTGTACAACGGAGATATAAATGGTAATAGCCTTAAATAATAGTAAATACAGAATATTTGCATAGCAGGTCAATGGTTAGGAGTGAGAAGAATCAGATCCTGATTCTTCTCCCTTGATGAGTGCATTTGCGTTGACAACTACATTACTTTACAATGCATCCTGCTCTGATACGAAATACTCACCTATGAGACCAAATGTATAAGGGACATCTGGCCCAACTTCAGGAGGAGTTATAAACCAAAACTGCCGTTCAGTGTGGCCAATTCCAACCACATAGTAGTATTTGGTATTGAACTGTGCAAGAATGTATAGGATTAGATCACACTACAATTTGTAATTTCTTCATTACAATCAGCAAATTCTACAATCAACCTATGCATTTGAAGGAAAAGAAATGAGGCAAAACATAAGAGCGTATCAAGTTTACCTTTAAATTTCTGATGATGGTGTGGTGGATGTAACCAGAAGTGTAATATTTATAGTTTTAATCAGACTTCTTTTTCTCGCTGTTTGTGCTCCAGTAAAGCACTGTATTTGAACCTGGTTCGTCCACCGTGACCCATGACACAATCACTGCTTTTCCCAGCTGGTCTCCTTGTGTTATATGTACCTTAAATCAAAGATCCGACACATATCAAAATTAAATTAAATCACTCAAAAGTACATCTATTAATCAGTCAATCCCATCAAGAAGAAAATAAATTATGAAGTAAGCCATTAATTTTCAATAAAAAAAAGAACAAATTTATATAAAAAGATATTCAATTAAATAAATGGTCTTTTATGGTTCCTCTTCCACAACAAAAGAGAATGTATAAATTAATGAATGGAATTTATATCGGAACAAGAAAAGCTAAAAAGAAATAATTACATTATGCTACAATTGACTAAAAGTTGTCTTAATTATACACAGAGAGAGAGAGAGAGAGAGAGAGAGAGAGAGAGCGCATACCTGTTGAGGTGCATTATAGCCACGAGGGACTTTAAAGACATCACTGTCAAGAGCCATGTCCACAGTTTTCTCCACTTTCCTCACAAAACTACTTGTTTTGCCTCCATTACACACCACTGCCAAGCTCAAGACCAAACCCAACACTACAACAATGGCTGCTACCCTGGAAGAAGTAGATGTAGAAGCTAAGCTCACCAAACCCATCTTGGCCACGTTTAGCAAAGGACCCTCAAAACCCCAACCACAGATAGCCTACTGAGCTTAGGACATACATTTCCTTTTTATACAGACACAGTTTGGCATTGCTGTGTTATAATTGTTGTCAAATTTACTGTGAGAGAAATTAACTGTGAGAGAAAGTAGTTTGGCGTTTGGTAAATTGTTTGTTGTTGTTGGTACCAATTCCCGCATAATCATTAAACCTAACGCCTCTTCGAAACTGATTCCCGCATAATCAGAAAATGAAAGCACCTCATTAGCTGCTTTATCTTATAGCTTTCTCTCACATCAATTTTTAACAATAAGTGATTTTCTCATAGTTTACCAAATGGGTTGCGCTTCCCAAAATTAAAAAAAAATCACTTATCACCCCTAAATAAGCAATGCCAAACGAGCACTTAAAAATGAGTTGAGGGCTATTGGAATATGGGAAAAAAGTTGGTTGGGTTGAATATGGGTGGACACTAAATATCTGGTTTTGCTTTAACTTGTAAATGATTGTGTACTTTGCCTCACTCCTTACGCAAAACCTTGCTTGAGCCACCTTCTTTCTTTGATCCACAAGTCCTCTCCTTAAATCCCTTCTTTAATTTCCTCTCACTTCTGTTTCTAAAAATCGTACAAGATTTTTCACATGGAAATGTCCTTGCAGGGGATTAATTTGTCTACCCCATAATTAATAATTAAACATTTCGTTGTTTACTTTGTCTTTATATATACTTAGGACATGATTGTATTTGGTAAGTGGCAAACCTCAAATCACTAAACCATGTTTAATTAGCACGCAACACACTCGAAAACACAGATATTAAGGTGTTTCAACTTATATAAACACACAGGCAAACAAAAAAACTATAGCGTATCAAACCATGTTCAACCTGAGGTTAGAAATCTTGAATCTCTAGATGTTGCTGTAACCTACCAGCAGCCTTAAAGAAAATGTACAAAATGAATGGAGTAATTTTAGCAACTGAAAATTTTAGACGAGTACATACCAAAATCATATAAGCTACATAACATTATTGATGTAGAAGTGCCACCAATCAAATATAATGATAATGTCCTTGAAATACAAGCATTACTTAAAAATGACGGCCAAAAATTCGGCTGTGCATGAACATAGGGTATTCAGAACCTAAGTTCTTTTCCTTTCTGAAGAAGCAACATGCAAAGGTTTCAGTCATTACCGTAACTTCTTTGTCTGCATTGCCAACTGAAAGGAAGTTGTTATTTACCTGCATCAAGGAGATGAAGAGAAAACAAAACCTTAAATTGCACTGTTGCATATCATGTTTTGAATAATTATAAAAAAACCGAAGGCAAATAATTTTAGTTTTGCTCTAACGTCATCACAGAAAGTCAAGGGAAAAGCCATTATTAATTGAATCAATGAAGGTAGTGGAACTTGATTCAAATGAGGGGGATTCGAGTCCAGTGGGAAAGAATCTTCTATGAGAATCTAGTAGAGACGGGAACCAAAGGCCTGATAGGCATTTAACATCTGAACTAAAATAAAACAACTTACACTGATGAAACACAAATCATTTTAAACATGCACATATAATAAGGTAACAAATATAAAAATGGATTGCAGCAATTCTGAGGAGCCAAATGTTCTTAATGTTTGTATACACTTACAGGGTGAAAACGAATACACAGTTGCGAAGAAACTCCATATATTACTCGAATGAGAGCCCAATACGTTCAAGAGAGAGCCCAATACGTTCAATGGGGAGTCATCGGATATCATGGACATACAGATAGTGAGGCCGTAAGCCTCGACGCTGAGAGTGGTGAAGATACCGATGTCGAAATAATCGGTGTGGGGACAAGCTCCATTCCTACCCATGACATCGGTAAGGGACTTATGACCAGTCAGCCAGTACCGTTGGCTGTGGTGTATAGCGATGACAGTCATGCCGATGCAAACCAGCATTGCGAGTTCCAGATGGGGGATACTCGGGTGCCGGATCGGCGCACCAGTCATCAATCGGAGACCTCCACTTCTGGCCGTGGAGAGGCTATTGCCGAACCTCCTTCCAACCGAGGGTAACCATAGTTCATCGGGGGAATCCTAGGGTACCTATAGGCTTGCCGAAGGAGCATCTGTTCGGTGTAGACTATCTGGAGCCCAATAAGATGACCGTACGGGAGCTAGTCAAGCTTTGTGCCGAGTACGGTATCCGAAATTTGGTAAAGATGAGGATCCCAGGTCCTACCGAATCTCTCAGCAGTCCAGAGGACGGTGAGGTTGTCTTCTTTACAGACATCCTCCAACAAGGCGTTAGGTTGCCATTGCAGCTTGCCGTTCAGAGGATCCTTGATCAAATTGGGTACGCTCCAGGCCAGTATAATCCCAATTTCTAGGTGGCCTTAATGGGGGTGATTATTGCATTCGGCATTGCCGAGGAAGGGGAGCCTTCCTATGAGCAATTTTCTGTTTGAGAGGCTTTTAATCATTTTCTGTTGTTTTGCAGGCAAACTGAAGCAGCCTACCCTTACCCAGTCCGAGATTCGGCAGATTGATAAAGTGAGGCTGAGGGTTCCTGCTGCGGAGAGAGTATACCCAGAATTCCTCTTTACCAAGAATCTCATCAGAGCCTGACTTGTCAGCCCTGCCGAGAGTAAGTGTACTTCCCATTTCATGAGTTCATCTAGTGATCTTCCTTTGACTTACCGAAGCTGCTCTCTTTGTACAGTGACTGATGCCAGGAAGACCGCTGAGGCCAAGAAGATGACTGAATCTTCTAAAAGACACCTCATGATGGGGATGAAAAATAAGAAACAGAAATGGCAGCCGGAGACGGCCTTGGCAAGAGCAGAGGAAGCCAATTCGGAAGAACAGACCCTTGCCGATCGACGGAGGCAGTCGAATGCCAAGCCGGTAATTAGGCGAGTGCCGGAGGTTGAACCAGTATTTAGGGGTGCTCCCTACAAGGCGTTTGGGAAACGGCCAATGACAGTGGATCTAGAGGCCGAAACGACGCCCAAGCGCGGTTGGCATATTGAGCAATCGAGGGCCATTTTTGCTGCTGAAGACGAAGGTGGCCCCACTGAGCCCATCACTCTTGCCTGCTCGTCGAAGACGGTCCAGTTTACGAACCACATGATCCTCGGTTTGCAAATGGAGTTGGCGGAGATTGAGGAGCTCCCGAGGAGGCTCCTTCGGGAGGAGGCTGGACGTGCTTTCCGCCTCCAAGCTTCTATAAGTTTCCTCCACCCTCATTATGGTTGCCGTTAGCTCTTACACTTATGCTGACTTTTGGCTTTCTCTTTCAGGCATCCATGGATATGTGGCTGTGCATGAAGCGGGCCATCTCGTTGGCCGAGCGCGCGAAAAGGGCTTATGAAGATGGCCATGCCAAGGTTGTCGAGGCAGGCAAGGCTCTCCAGGATCACGCTCATCTCCTGAAGGACAAACAGGCTACTGAACGGCGGGTCAAGGCTTCCGAGGCCAAGCTTGTTGAGATGAGGGCGGCTCTGGACGCTGCGATGACAGCGGCGAAGGATGCCGAGGTGGCAAAAGGGGCTGTGTAGGCGGCACTGGAGGAGTCCGAGCGGGCAATGATTGCTGAAATTGAGGCTGTAGTTCGTGAGGCAATCAAGAGCTACTGTTCGTCTGAAGAGTTTACTGCCCTATTGAACAATGAAGTGGGCTCGGAGATGGCGGATCTCCTCTACCATTTCAAACGATTCAACCCCGGGCAGAAGCTGAACCTGAACTTTGCTGCAGATCCTCCTCCTCTACCGGAAGGCATCACAGAGGAGATGATCGAATACTATGAGAGGGAGGATGCTCTGGAAGATGCTACTGCCACCGAGGTTCGTGGCGAGGCCGTTGCTGATGAGAGCGCCAAGGTTGCCGACGAAGGGGCTACTGTTTGAGCTGTTTGTAATATGTAGTTTGTAATTTTACTTTTATTTTGGTATTTTGCTGTAAGGCTACTTATCCCGAACACCTTGATGCTGAGGGCATCTTTTAATTTTAATTTTTCGTTCTCTTTTTAACTTTAATCTGTGTCCTATTACCGTTGACTTAAACACTTAATTGTTGCCTAGGGCTAACAAGTTCTTGGAATTTCAAATTTGTTTACCAAGTGTGAGTTTGATCGGTAAGGTGAACAAATTTGTTTATGGGATTTGCCGATGGCCAATCAAGTATAAGATTTGCCGAGGGCTTAATCAAATATAGGGTTTATCGATGACTCATAGAATTTTGTTAATTTTAATGATCGTTTGTTTAATCAAGTGCATTTCGAATCGGTACCCTGTTTTAATGCTCGCCGTAGGCCAAGTATTAATTGTCAAGTAATTGAGTCACCGAAGGTTGACGTGCGTATTGGAAATCAGTATCGAACAAAAAGCTCTTTTCATTTCATATTGCCGTGGGAAGGTTACAGTTTCTACCCTGTTGTTGGCTAGGGAACTACTTAAAATAACTTTTCAAGTGCTCAACATTCCACGGTGACCGAGGGTCTTGCCATTTGAATCTCAAAGCCTATACGTCTCGGATCTAAGGATGCCAATGATCTCATACGGTCCTTCCTAGGAAGGTCCGAGGGTTCCTTTCGTTGGATTTTTGGTTGCAAGCGAGACCTTGCGCATGACCCAGTCTCCGATTATGAAGGAATAGGGCCTGACCCTTGAGTCGTAGTACCGTGAGACTCACTGCTTGTATGCTTCATTCCAAAGATTAGCCTGCGCTCGGTGTTCCTCAATTAGATCGAGGTTTAGGGCAAGTGCTACCTGGTTCATAATGGGGGAGAAGCCTTCCGTTCGGTAAGATGGCTATCTCCACTGGAACCACGACTTCCGATCTAAAGGCTAGAGAGAACGGGGTCTCTCTTGTGGAGGTTCTGTAAGATGTTCGGATGGCCCACAGGGCCTCAGGAAGTTTCTCCGGCCAGGCACCTTTGGCATTGCCGAGTTGTCGTTTCAACAGCTTCTTGATGATTTTGTTGACAACCTCAACCTGACCGTTTGATTGGGGGTGAGCTGGGGAGGCGAAGAATAAGTTGATCTATAGGCGACTGCAGAATTGTCTAAAAAGTTCCAAATCAAATTGCATGTTGTTGTCGGTGATGATGGCATATGGGATACCGAATCGACAGCAAATATGGGTCCAGAAAAAGTCCTCTATCCTTGCCACTGTGCTAGTAGCCAGGGCCACGATTGCGTGAAGTAGTCAATGGCCACCACTGCGTATTTGACCTATCCCTTGCCCTGCGGCATCAAGCCGATCAGGTCGAGTCCCGATTAGGCGAACGGCCAAGGGCTTATGATTGGCGTAAGAGGTTCGGCAGGGATGTGGGGTATATTGCCAAATCATTGGCACTTGTCACATTTCTTCACCATCTCTACCGTGTCCCGATGCATTGTTGGCCAATAGTATCCTTGTCGAAAGACTTTGTGTGCCAATGATCAGGAACCTGAGTGGTCGCCGCAGATGCCATTGTGAATTTCCGTCAGGACGTAGTCCCCTTGATCGGTAGTAATGCATTTCAGGTAGGGGGTCGTATAGCCACGTCTGTAGAGGATGCTCTTGATGACTGTGTATCTTGTCGATCGATATCGTATTTTCCTTGCTTAGGTTTTGTCATCTGGAAAGGTACCGTTTGTTAAGTAGGCGTGCAGTGGTGACATCCAAGTATCCTTATACTGTATGGTACATACGTCTACCGATGCAGTACTTGGTTGAACCAAGATCTCAACGGGAACCTTTCGGCCTATTTTATCGTTGATTGCCGAAGCCAGTCTGGCTAATGCATCGACATGCCTGTTTTTTGACCTGGGCACTTGCCGAATCTCGTAAGCCACAAACTTCTGAAGCAACCGATGCGCCGATGATAGGTAGGCTGACATTGGTACATCTTTGGCCGCAAAATCGGCAGTTACCTGGTTTACGATGAGCTGGGAGTCGCTGTGAATGCTAACCTGCCTGGCCCTCATGCTCTTTGCCAACCGAAGGCCGGCCAAGAGGGCCTCGTATTCTGCTTCATTGTTGGACTTTCGGAAGCTAATATGGAGGGCATATTCCATCTTGACCCCATCGGGAGCGGTAAGTACAAGGCCAGCTTCGCAACCTCGGTGGTTTGCCGAGCCCTCCAAGTGTAGGATCCAAACGATGATTGACTGATCGAAGCATTTGGCGTTCAGTAGGCTTACCTGTGGTGGATCATCCCTAGATTCTGATGCCGTCGAAGGCGTTAATTCAGATATGAAGTCTGACACGGCTTGACCTTTCTCGGCGGGTTTGGGCTTGAACTATACGTCAAACTCCCCTAATTCGATGGCCCATTTGACCAATCTGCCTGACGTTTCGGGTTTCTGGAATACCTGTTGAAGAGGCTAGTTGGTCAAGATGGTGATAGTGTGGGCTTGGAAATAAGGTCGCAATCTTCGTGCAGACGTGACTAGAGCTAAGGCCAATTGCTCGAGTGGGGGGTACCGAAGTTCTGCACTCTGCAGGGCTTTGTTGACATAAAAGACCGGTAGCTCCGCCTTCTCTGGCTTCCGTATTAACACCGAGCTGACGGCAGTGTGTGATACCGAGAGATACAGGTACAGAATTTCTCCAGGTTGAGGTTTTGATAATAGTGGTGCCTTGCTCATATAGTTCTTCAGGTCTTGAAATGCCTTGTCACATTCGACAGTCCATGTGATATGATGTTTGCCCCTTTTCAAGGCCTTAAAGAACGGTGCACACCTATCAGTTGCCTTGGAGATGAATCGCGTCAGAGTTGTGACTCGCCCGGTAAGGCTCTGAATGTCCTTCTGTGTCCTCGGCATTTCCATGTTGAGGAATTTCCCCTTTGGCTGATCATGAAGCCGAGGAATTTCCCAGAAGATACGCCGAAGGCGCACTTCGTTGGATTCAACTGCATTCGGTATTCTTTTAGGATGCCGAACATGAAAGATAGGTTGCCCAGGTGTTCTCCTGTCATCCTACTCTTCACCAGCATGTTGTCGACATAGACTTCCATTGTACTGCCGATATGCATGGCAAAGATCTGGTTGACCAGCCGTTGATATGTTGCCCCTGCGTTCTTTAGGTCGAACGGCATGACGTTGTAGCAGTACATGCCTTTGTCTGTAATGAAGGTCGTATGCTCTCTGTCGGCAGGATGCATGAAAATTTGGTTGTACCATGAGTAGGCATCCATGAAGCTTAACAATTCATGACTGGCAGTGGCGTCGACTAACTGGTCAATTCTTGGCAACGGGAAGCTATCCTTCAGACATGCCTTATTTAAATTGGTATAGTCTTGGCACATTCGCCATCCTCCCTTCGCCTTTCGAACCATAATAGAGTTGGCCAACCATACAGGGTATGTAGCCTCCCGAATGAAGCCGATGTTGGTTAGCTTGTCCACTTCGGTCTTCATGGCTTCGTATTGTTCGGCATCATATGACCGTCGCTTTTGCCGGACAAGTTTGTATGCCGGAGAGATGCTTTGTGGCTGATGACATCGGGGGAAATGCCTGGCATGTCATTGTAAGACCAAGCAAATACTTTCTCATGCTTTCGCAAAACTTGTATGAACTCGGTCGGAGGGCGGCAGTCAAAGTGGTGCCGATCTTGACACATTGATCAGGTTGGCACTCGTCCAGAACCACGGTTTCCAGGTCCTCGGCAGGCTGAGCCTGCGGGGCTGGAGCTTTGCCTCTTGGATCATCGATTAGCTCGTTGCCGTTCGGCAACCCTTCCACCGTTAGGGTTTCCCTGGCGTTCTTGGGTGCTACGGATTTCACTACTGTTGCATAGCAGTTCCGAGTGTTGAGTTGATCCCCCCTAATCATCCCCGTACCGCAGCAAGTGGGGAATTTCATCATCAGCATGTGAGGGGAGATGTGTGCCTTGATCCCTGTGAGTGCCGTTCGGCCAATTATGACATTATACGCCGATGGGCAATCGACAATGAGGAATTGGTTGTACACCATAGTCTTCCATGGAGCTACGCCGAAGGTGATGGGTAGGCTCACGGTACCGATTGGTTGGACCAAATCCCCCAAAAAGCTAAGGAGTGGTGCTAATTGCCGATTGATTTGGCTGTCATCAATTCCCAACTCCCCGAATGCGTCAACGAAGATGACATTTACCGAACTCCCATTGTTGATCAAGACCCTACCGACATCGAATTCGGCGATTTCGGCTCGGATAATCATTGGATCGTCATGTGGGTAAAGGATCCCTTCTTCCTCCTTCTCGTAGAAGGTTATGGGTTCCCATAGTACCTTCGGTATTTTTGTATGCCGGCTGCTCTCGATGCCGAGGACTTGGGGATATTGAGCTGCCCTGACGTACTGCTTCCTTGAGCGGTTGGATACACTTGCCATGGTTGGTCCTCCGCTAATGGTGCTGATCATGTTGATCTGCTGATTTGGGTTCGGGTCAGGCGCCTGCTGGGGCCTGGCGACGTACTGATCCAACTTGCCTTCCCGAATCAATCATTTGATAATTTTTTGTAGGCTGATGCAGTCCTCTGTGTTGTGATTGTTGTGTTGTAGTATCGGCAGAATTTGCCAGTGTCCCGGTTGTCCTACCGATTGGGTTTCTGGTTGGTGGGCTTTGGTATAATCTCGTGCTCATTCATGAGAACCGCCTCATAGGAGGCGTTGACTGTAGACTTCTTGCCCTTGGCCGTGATTCGGCAGTGGCGCACGGTGGTCGTTGCGGCCGAACCTCCTCTTTCCTTTCTTGGAGTGTTCCTATTGACTGCTTCCATGTGAGACCTGACCGTTTGTGCCTTGCCTAATACCCGCTGTTCTTCTCGACATCGCCGTATAGTTTCTCATGCGCCAAATACTTCTACGGCACCGGTTCCTCCTGCTGATCCGAAGGCCCGGCCTTTGAGTTGAGTGTTCGGCTTTGGCATGGATCGCCGCTTGTTTCACCAACTCATCGTAGGTACGCCAGTTGCTACTATGCACCAGGTACTGAAAATGTGAGGACCGAAGGCCACTCTTGAAGGCATCGAAGGCTGCCCTGTCATCGGTTTCCTGGCACCTGGAATACTCATGGCTGAAACGAGCAGCGTACTCCTTAAAGGGCTCATCTTCCTGCTGCCGGATGGTGTACAAGTCGTCGACAGAGTATAGTCTGTCTGTCTGAATCATAAAATGGTTCAAGAAGATATGTTTCAGCTCATCAAAGGAATCAACCGTTCCTGGTTCCAAATGGTAGAACCAGTTCAAGGCTGCCTTTATGAGTGAGGACGAGAACAGCAGGCACTGTCCTTCGTCGCTGAGCCCCTTGCATCCCACGGCAGAATGGAAAGAGTGAAGGTGTGTCAGGGGATCTTCTGCACCTGTGTAAAACGGTATGCGTAGGGGTTGCACGTCTCTGTCCTGCCATGAGCACCTTATACGTTCAGTGAACTGTCCTGGCCGAAGTTTTCCCCAGTCGGGTTCCTGAGAACGAGTCATGTTGTCCTCCATCTTCTGCATCCTCTGAAGGAGGAGGCGAATGATAGGGTCCCTGCTTGGGATCTCCTCCATTTTGTGGTGTTCCGAACGCTGAGGGGACTTGATCGGGTTAACCTCAGAGTACCTCGTTGGCGTTGTCGAACGATAGGTTGATGACTGATTTGTAGAGGGGGCGTACTCATGGTCAGATTCGGCCGTCGACCCCAATCCTTGTACCTTCGTATGGGAGATTTGTCCCCTAGAACCCTCAATCGAGAATCGTTTAGGCGTGCATTAATCCGGATTGGTGAACTCTGCCGTTCAGCCTCCCGATCCAACAGTCTATGGCGACAATCAGAATAGACTTTCTTCAACACGTGGGGTTTATCCTTAGGAGCTGGAACCACTAACCGTTTGGAGGGTGCAGGCGTTGCCTTTGCCCCCTTTTTACCCTTCTTCTGCCGATGGGGAGTTTGTAGACTCTGAGAGGATTGATTAGTCTGAATGTTTTGTGTTTGCTGATGGTAAAGCAATTGTTGTGTTTCGTCTACTTTGGATGAGAGAAGATTGTTGTGTTCCTGTAATTTAGCCATGTCCTGCCGAAGAGCCGTGATTTGAGCTAGGAGCTCGGCCTCGGCAGTGGTTTGGATTACAAAGGAGTTGCCCGCCGGTGTGCATGGGGGTAGCGCTGAGCTAGCTTAGGCCTTGCCTACCGAACGACAATCCTTCTTGTGGTAAGAACGTAGATTTTAATGTGGTCCCCATATGGTAGGGATAAAGGGTCGATTGTTTATTGTTTCCCATAGACGGCGCCAAACTGTTGATGCGAAAAAGTGGTTTGGCACTTTTGGGCTCAACTTAGTGATATTAGGCATTCGGAATGCTTTGGGCCTCGGTAAAGCGTGTGATTTGCAAAGTGATAAATGCTCGGTAAGACCTAGGGCACCGATGTGGTACTGGCCAAAGGCTCTTCGATGCTTAAGTAAGTTCGGATTTAGTACATTAAACTGACAGATCAATAGGCTTGTATGCCGTTAGTTCTGATTACCTCTATTTTGGGATAGTTGCCCTCTTTTATAGGCCTTGGGAGGTGTGCACGTTGTTTAGAATTTCGATGTGGGACTGTGGACGTCGATTATGAGCATGCCACGTGTCTCGAGGGGAGAGTTGCCCTAATGAACAGATCGGTAGGTTAGGTGTCGAAGGCAACCTTAACTAGGCTCGATTTTTTCCACGTGTCTTGTTCTTATTGGCTATTCATTTTGGTATAAACACATGAAATGAATGAATTTATGAATTCTGTAAATTGTTGAACATAGAAGATGAAGAAGAAGAAGAGAAGAAGATTACAAGGTGGCGTTGAAATGGAGACTGGGGCTTGCTAGAGAGAAGAAGGCAACGAATGCCAATGTAGTCGGGATTGAAGTCGGCGGGAGCAGGCTAAAGCAAGCAGATCAACAGCTATGGATCTGTATTCTTCTTCTTCTTCTCCTTCTCCTTCTTTGGTGGAGCACCACCATCAGCATTGGCAATACCATTCTTCTTCTCCTCCTCTTCTGGAGCACCATCATCACCACCATCGCCATTAACGGCCTTTTCTTCCGCCATCTGGGTTGTTTTGTGTTCTGGGTTTGGATTCAGAGCTTTGGCTACATGTTTGTCTATGGAGGAGTATATAGTTTGACTCTAAGAGAAGAGTCTTAGGTGGGTCATTGTTGTGTAACCGTCAGATAAGATGACATTGGATCTCATCCAAAGGTTAAAAGGAAAGAAAAAAAAGTTCTTCCCTTTTACTTGCAGACTTGCACTCCTTTGCTTTGAAACTTCAAATTTTTTTGGACATGTTCAAGATTTTTAGCCCAATTTTTCAGATTTTAAAATCTTAATCACCCAATGTAGGCTTAGATAGAGGAAGATAGAGAATCCGAAAAAGTAAGGTATTATGGAGATGTCGCCCTTAAAAGATAAAATAATATGGGCAACAAGTCAGTAAATAATTCAGAACAAACAAATTTAAAATAAAATTAAGTTTTTGAAATTTCAATTTTCTTTCGATAAAAATATTCGGAAAAATAAATCATGATTGTATAAACAAAATTTTCTCAAGAAAAATTAACCACAAAATTTTTGTAGGTTAAAATTATTTTTTTAACAATTAATAAAGTTGCTGACTCAAATCTTAACTTCGCACTATTTGAGATTACTGTGTACATGAATAGTTCTATTTTACGAGGGGAAAATTTGGGATTGAGTCCGCCCGCTTGCATCAAAGATGATCTAAAAGTTTTTAACATGTTCAAAAAATGGTTAGCTTTCCTATTTTCCCACAAGGAAATGGGTGAGGTTTGCTACATGCTCTAAGCTCTAATGGATAAGGTAACATGCAAGGCAACTTTGCCTCATTGTGTCTGGTAAGGCAACTTTGCCTTGGTAGTTGTTAAAAGAGACTGGTGAGTGCAGCTGCACAGGTTGGTTTAGGTGATTTGCGCTATACTGATCTTGCATTGAGCTCTTTCTTATCTTAGTGAAGTTGTTTGCCTGGTCTTGGTGTGTGCTTTTCAGAATGGTGGCTTTCTTTTGAATCATAAACTCAAAAAAGAGAGGAGCAAATTATATCACAAGGCAACCACAACAAGAAGTCAATGATTTAAGTTTTAATATGCATTTGATCTCGGGAATCAATTTTTCGATGGTAAAAAGAGAGACACAAGAAAAAGGGTTCAAAGATTTATGTGATTCAACCTCAATCCTATGTCCATGTTGAAGAGGATCATGCATAAAAGCACATGAATTTATATAGCCAGAGGATCATGCATAAAAGCACATGCCTTATTTAAAAAATAAAATAAAAAATAGTTAGCATTAAATAAAGGTTTGAAATACTTATTAAATAAGGCAGCATTAAATTATAGGGAGCCACTAGGAGTACTTTCTCTCTCCTCAGATTTAGGAGCTCCTAGAAAACTCCCTATTTTAGGAGGTGGATAGGGAGCATGGTTGGAGTTGCATTTTTACAATTCCTCCCTAAAATTTGTCTAAGGAGGTGGTTTAGGGAGCCCATTGCGGATGCTCTTATAATATAAGTGGATTTAATTAAAATATCATGTTGGAATGCATTTAATTAAAAAAAAAATTGAATCTTCTAATAATACTCATACATTCAGGCATTTAATTTATTGTTTCCATCAAGATCAGGTTCTTATGGACTTTGAATCATCAACAGGGTAATAGTGTCTGTTGAAAAGCCATGTAGAATCAGCTTCTACTGCATATCCGTCTTGATTACGGTTCCAGCTAAAGTAAGCATGAGTTCTGTTCTTTATGTCAAAAATTCCATGACCGAAACTGGCCTCTCGGAAAAGCGAGTAATCTGGCTGTGGCTCTGTCATACTGAACCACAAGAAAGAAACAAAAAAAGTCACACATTAAGCAATCAGGCAATGCTAACAAGCAGGAAATTCTGGCGTACTGATAAAATTCTTACACGGTCGATAAGCCTTCCAGATTTCCTCCATCACCAACCGTAACGTACACCGGTGCAGATTGATCTCTCACAGGAGTGCAATTTGCATTCACAACATTATATGCAACATTGGACACACGTTCCTGTGGTGTATACCAATTAAATCAGCATTTCTGCATTCTGCAAAATACTTTTCCACAAAATGGTTTCTTATGCGTACATTGAGTACTTACAGATCGTTCATAGGCATGAACATGACCGTTAAATACGACATCGACTTTGTACTTGACAAACCACGGTTCAAACGTCACTCTCATGCCTTCTCCTTCCATGTAGTGCGAGTAGTAGCTATTATACCATGGACAATGCATTATAACAATCAACCAAGGTGTCTCACTCCTGTTAACTTTTGGTAGCTCTGTCTCGAGCCATTGGTACTGAGGAGTGCTTGGACCTTAAGAAAAAGAATGATATGTAACATGAAATTGCTGAAGCACTCAATTAATTTGAACACATGGTACAGAAGATCTCACTACCAAATTAGAAATTAAAGACAGGACATCCTGCACAGAGTCCGACTATGTATATATATATATTGTATATATCCTCACCATATGCCGAATAAGAAGCCAAGACTATGACGTATGCCGAAGCTCTCTTGATTGAGTACCAAAATGGGGCAGTACTCCCTGATGCATTATATGGGACATAATACCGGTGAGTGTAAGGCTTAAAAGGTATTGTTTCACCCTGCAACAAAAGTACCAATCTTCTTTTAGCAAAATACTTCATCAGATGACTTTCTTAGGATTCGAAAAATTCAAAAAAAGAAAGAAAAAAAGAGCAACAAATACTGGGATAAATTTAGTGGATGAGTAGAACTGTAAATAAACTAACAACAATGGCATCATGGTTCAGGAAGATGCTATATTTCAAGTTCATTAGCTATTATACAGAATAGTATACTTCTTTAGATTTCACACAATGCAGACCCTTCTTCCTCTTTGGTTGCCAAAGACGAGGATCATTCTTATAATGCATGTATTTCTCACAAGTGTATACACAATTGTATAAAAAATGATCTAATCGAAGACGAGAAGAGATAAACGAGAGTATAACTTTCCAGACAAACTAACTAGTGTTTTTATGAGATGCTTACAAGTTCTGGGGCAAAATCAATCTCATGATTCCCTGCACTCCATATCCAAGGTTGATAAGCAGCACTTCTCTCAGTGAATCTCCCCCATGTATCCCATCTAACATTATCATGATATGGATAGTCATTTGCATAGGAGAGGTCCCCAAGATACAAAACTGTTTGTCCTTTGAGCGGATTTAATTCATAATGAGTAAGTGTCCTATTTGAATCGAAGGTCTGACCCAGATCACCTGCAAATGATACCCCAAATGGTTAGTGATGTTTAGATTTTAACCACACGCTGCAGCAGAACAATTTATAGTTGTGTCTTATCCATTATGTAGTTCCCAAGGCCATAAAGCAGAGCATTTCAAATTATAGACTTGCACACTAAGGAACAAGTTTCACAAGATTTGAGCAACAATTTTGTTTTTCAAGATGGAATGGAAGAGGGCCATTGGAACAAACCTTGTAACCCACTCAACAACACGAAATTACATTTGAATCACAATGCCAACTTGAACCAAGTCTAACTAGCTACAGCATTTTATTATCCATCCTGTTTCAATACGAAATACTGACCTATGAGACCAAATGTGTAAGGTACGTCTGGACCAACTTCAGGAGGAGTTGTAAACCAGAATTGCCTCTCAGTATTGCCTATTCCAACTACATAGTAATATGTGGTATTGAACTGCACAAGAATGTGAAGTAATTGGATCACACTAGAGTCTTAAATACTTAGGTTGCATTCATACTTTCAATTGGACATTTCCAAACCTGTTCTCTGGTACAGACTCCACAACCTATGCATTTGAAGAAAAAGAATATAATGCAAAACATAAAGGATGTGAAATTTACCGATAAATTTCCAATAGCGCAGTGGTGACTGTATCCAGAAGTGTAATTGTAGAATGTATAGGTTGTAACAACACCCTCAGCCGTCTGATTCTTGCTATCTGCACTCCAGTAAATCACCCCACTATAGCCTGGTTCATCAGCAGTGATCCAAGACACGATCACTCCGTTACCCTGATGGTCTCCTTGTGTTATATGAACCTTAACTCAAGAGCACACACATATCAGAAACTACACCTACTAATCAATCCCATCATGAAGAAAAATAAAAATATGAAGTAAGCCATAAATTTTCGAAAACAAGAAAACAAAAGACAAGAACTACGTTGACAAAGCTCTCTCCAGGGGAGGTAATATAGTTGAGCTACCATTGGCTAAAAGTAACTTAATTCTAATGAGAGAGATGGAGATTATACTTGTTGAGGTGCATTATGGCCAGGAGGGACTTGAAAGACATCACTGTCAAGCGGCATATCTGCGCTATATTTAATTGTCCTCACAAAAGTGCTTGTTATACCTCCATTGCAGACCACTGCCAAGTTCAAGAGCAATCCCAACACTGCAACAATGGCTACCATTGAAGAAGCAGAAGTAGAAGAAGCTAATCTCACTACACCCATCTTGGTCATATTGTCTAACCCAGACAGGCCCCATTGAGCTATGGACCCTAATTTCCTTTCTATACACAGGAAACAATAAATTAAAAGAATAAAATTCTATAACTTGTCACAGAATGTGGGGACTATTTAGAGCTCTATACGAATATACAGATTAGATGTCAAAGAGTCGAATCCAAAAACGAATAGGGTTTGCCTGGATTTTGTTCAGTTGCTATCTTTCTTGTAATTTAGTTGTCTTCTGGGGAAGACAAAATTGAGCATGAAAAGTGCATTGTTTGACTTTATAACAAAATTGAGCATGAAAAGTGCGTTGTTTGCATATATATATGAGAGAGAGAGAGAGAGAGAGAGAGAAACATAAGTGAATTCTTGTTTGATTATTCCTAGAGAAAATAGCATATGGTCAAGCTACTAGCGTCCATGTCTAATCTACTATTCAGTGCAACCTTTGTTTCATGTAATTTAAAACTTGCCTTGCAAATCTTGTTTCTTTCTTTGGTTGGTGTTGTGACCTTTGATTTCTTCTGGTTGTCTTCCTTTTTTTGACCCTTTGCCTTTGTTTTGCCGCTCGGCGTTTTCTCTTGGGTCTTGTATTGGTGCAGTTTTATTTCCCTAGAGACAACACAAAAGCATTCTCTTGGAGTAGGCATTCAAGTGAGTGATGACCAACTTTCTTGATGAGTCAAATGAGTACACAACATGTTACCTATGTTGTTAAAATACAACTTTGCGTATTTCCTTGAAGATGCTCACTTTTGTAATTGAATTTATACCTCATGGTTATGTGAAAATAGGTGGATCTATACATACATACCTTTTGGATTTTGTTATGCGCTTGAAGCTGAAGCCCTATTGGTTTAAAATATGTGTTAACTTGGGCTCAAAGATTAGGAATTTCAGATTTATGCTTCGGAGGAGATTATGTTACGTGAGAATAAAGTTTCGAATTTATGCGTTTGTGTCTATTGTACAGGATACTAGGAGTTTGTTTCATGATCTCCAAGTCACCGAACTCAGGCATATTGAATGAGTCATCTACTTTAGGGCAATACAGAGATAATGTGGATATCTATTTGGTTCTCTAGTTTTAACGCCTCCATGGCTTGTAAGTATTAGAAACTCAAGGATATGATGCAGATCCTCCTTCTATTAGGTTTTACTTTTTCTTCAAAAAGTACAAAATAAATGAGATTCAAATTTGTAAGAGTTGGGGGAAGGTATAAACTATTGAATCTTTTATTAGCTGATACACTTGGGTGCTTATTCAACAGAACAATAGCAACATAACGTCTTCTAATTATTGGGCACTTGTGGAATCATCAACAGGATGATAGTATCTGTTGAAAAACCACATAGAATCAGCTGTTACTGCATATCCATCTTGATTCCGGTGCCAACCATAGTATGCATGGGTTCGGTTCTTGATGTCGAAAGTAGCATGACCAAAACTGGCCTCTCTATAAGCTGAGTAAGCCGGCTGGGGTTCTGTCATACTGCATCACAAAAGAAAATTTTCGTAGACTCAGTATGCAGTGCTAACAAAAGGCATTGAATCAGAAAACACCAATTCTATCTCGCATACTGACTTTACGCCAAATCTATCTCGCAAACTGACAGACTGAACATCAAATCTATAGCGCATACTGACACACTTAACACCAAATCTATGGCGCATACTGACATACTTACTTTGTTGCTAAGCCTTCAAGATTTCCTCCATCACCAATGGTAATGTAGACCGGTGCGGATTGATCTTTCACGGGAATGCAAATACCATTTACGATGTTGTATGCAACATTGGATATACGTTCCTGTTGTATACACAAATCAGTGAAATCACTTATCAAGTCCTGACATCTTGAATCTTGACAGTAGATGGAGGATGGTAAAAGGAAAAAAAAAATTACAGTGTGCTTAGTATTAGGTATAGGCATTTCTGCAATGTACGTTCCCTGAAATGGGTTTCCTATACTTTATCGAAAGATTGAAGTATTCGATAAACCGAATCAATATGTTGAATTTAAAAATCTTTGTTGTACAAATAGAGACTATTTTGTTATACAATATATCCAGTTCTATGCAGAGCAGCACACCAAATCACAGGGACAAAGGCATGTATATAAAGCACTTACAGATCGCTCATAGGCATGGACATGACCAGCAAATACCACGTCAACCTTGTACTGCACAAACCATGGCTCATACATCACTCTCATGGTTTCGCCTTCCATATAGTGATAGTTGTAACTATTATACCATGGTGAATGCATTAAAACAATCAACCATGGTGTCTCACTTCTGTTAACCTTTGGTAGCTCCTGTTCAAGCCATTTGTACTGAGGAGTGTATTTACCTTGAAAAAGGAAATGATATGTTAAATGAAATTGCTGAAGGACTCAGTTTAACACAGACGTTGTAAATGTGACCTCTCTACAGAGTTGGAAATTGACTGGAGGTTCTGTGGAGAACAAGAAATTCTAATCGGTGTACATGATAATTTGGAAGCAAAATCCTATCATTTTAAAAACAGCCGTTACAAAATATCTGTATGATATAACTTAAACAATCAGTCCATGATGTCATTTGCAGAGATGAATACACTGCTGTAAAAATTCATGAAAAAAAGAGCTAACTATTTAAAGTTTATTGTGGATTCCAACCTCCAAATCACCCAAAAATTAGCAGGGACCACAGGAGCTGATGTAACAAATGCAAGGAGTATCCAGTTATGTCTTTATCTTTTCTTTTTTATCTTTTTTTTGGGTCAAAGTATGTCTTTATCTATTTATTTCAAGATGACATTTGTAATAAATTTATGGGTGGCATAGTTATGCATTTGATATTCACAAAAGAAAATTTTGCATGATGTTAATATATTAACCAAAACATAAATGTATATCCTTACCATATGCTGAATAAGAAGACAAGACTATGATGTATGCTGAAGCTCTCTTGATTGAGTACCAAAAGGGAGCAGTACTCCCTGATGCTTTATATGGGACATGATATCGGTGAGTGTAAGGCTTAAAAGGTTTGGTTTCACCCTGCAACAAAAGTTCCAATCTTCTGTTAGAAAAATGCTTCATCCAATGACTTTTTTGGGACACGAAAATGCATACACAAAATGAGCAGTAGATACTGGGTTAAATTTTGTCAAATACAAGATATTTGGAAGGACAAGCAAATGTATACAAGTAATACTAAAGACAGATTATATAAATACAAATGATCTCATCTAAGACCAGAAATGGCAAATGAGAGTATAAGCTCACTTTCAAGAGCAACCAAATGTTTTATGAGATGCTTACAATTTCTGGGGCAAAATCAATTTCATGATTCCCTGCAGTCCATATCCAGGGTTGATACGCAACACTTCTCTCGGTGAATCTTCCCCATGTATCCCATCTGACATTATCATGATTTGGGTAGTTATCTGCATAAGAGAGGTCCCCAACAAACAATACTGCTTGTCCTTTCTGTGGGTTTAACTCATAATGAGTAAGCGTCTTATTGGAATCAAAGCTCTGACCCAGATCCCCTGAAAATGATACATCACGGTAAAATGCTATTTAGATTTAAGAAAATACACTAGAGTAGAAAATTTACATTTCACAAACACAGGCAATTGCGTCTCATCGATTATGTAGTTCCCAAGTTAAGGAAACTGTTTCAAGTGAGAGACTTGCACGCTAAGGGGCAAGTTTCATAAGATAAAGAACTCTAATTTGGTTTGGTATCATTCAAGATGAACGTAGGAGGCTCATTGCAACACCTCTAAGCTAGTCAATAGCATGAAATTTCCTTTTCAATCTCAATGCCAAAAGTTGAACCAGATGTAAATAGCTACATTACTTTACAACGCATCCTGCTCTGATACGAAATACTCACCTATGAGACCAAATGTGTAAGGGACGTCTGGCCCAACTTCAGGAGGAGTTATAAACCAAAACTGCCGTTCAGTGTGGCCAATTCCAACCACATAGTAGTATTTGGTATTGAACTGTGCAAGAATGTATAGGATTAGATCACACTACAATTTGTAAATTACACTTAGACTGCAATCATCATTACAATCAGCAAATTCTACAATCAACCTATGGATTTGAAGGAAAAAGAAATGAGGCAAAAGCACATGGGCATATCAAGTTTACCTTTAAATTTCTGATGGTCGTGTGATGAATGTAACCAGAAGTGTAATTGTAGAATTTATAGGTTGTAACTTTGCCCTCAGATTTCTGTTTCTTGCTGTATGCGCTCCAGTAAAGCACTGTATTGGAACCTGGTTCCTCCACCGTGACCCATGACACAATCACTGCTTTTCCCAGCTGGTCTCCTTGTGTTATATGTACCTTAAATCAAAGATCAGACACATATCAAAATTAAATTAAATCACTCAAAACTACACCTATTAATCAGTCAATCCCATCAAGAAGAAAGCAAATGATGAAGTAAGCCATCAATTTTCAATAAAAAAGGAACAAATTTATACAAAAGATATTCAATTAAATAAAGGGTCTTTTATGGTTCCTCTTCCACAACAATTGACTAAAAGTTGTCTTAATTATACTGAGAGAGAGAGAGAGAGAGAGAGAGAGAGATCATACTTGTTGAGGTGCGTTATAGCCAGGAGGGACTTTAAAGACATCACTGTCAAGAGGCATGTCCACAGTTTTCTCTACTTTCCTCACAAAACTACTTGTTTTGCCTCCATTACACACCACTGCCAAGCTCAAAACCAAACCCAACACTACAACAATGGCTGCTGCTACCCTGGAAGAAGTACCCATCTTAGCCATGTTTTGCAGAGGACCCTCAAAACCCGCGAATCCACAGACAGCCTACTGAGCTTAGGACAAGCATTTCCTTTATATAGACTTAAAATGAGTTTACTAATAAAGAAAAAAATGATTTTCCATAAAATGAGGGGAATATTCATGGCTCTATGCGGATTCTAGAGATTAGAAGTCAACGTATTGAAATTTGAAGGTTAAATCTGGTTGTGGGGGTTGCCTGGATTTTCTTTAACAATTACGTGTTGCTCTGGGAATTTAAGAGAGGCAATTTGGGTTTTGGGGAAAATAATGATGATGGGATATAGTTTGTTTTTTCTTTGACAGGAGAAAGTTGACTTTGGAGTTTTCGCAGAAAATGTAGTGTGGAAAGTTCATTCTTCATTGTTTGACGGGTTAATGGTCTAACTGATCCTCCAACTATTGCCACTTTATCATTTTGGTCCGCCAACTAAAATTTTCAATTCAAACGTCCTTAAACTTTTTATTTTGTACCAAGATGGTCCATCTGTTACAGATTCCGTGACTTCTGATCACGCGATGGCCACGTGACTGAGTTTTGAAGGGTATATACGACTTTTTGAGAAGCTAACAAAAAACTCCCGGGTTATTGATTTCAATGGTCCCCCAACTATTGCTCCAATATCATTTTGGTCCCCAAAACTCCCATTTTCTTCTTCTTCCTCCTCCCTCCCAACTGCCACTAAATTGTTGCAAGATTCACTTTTAGCAATTCAGCAAGTTTCAGTCTTTATGTCGGCCATGGATGATGACATTCCAAGCTTCACAAACATACACGAATCACATAAAATCCTTGGGTGGAAGCCGTAAAAGAATGTTGAACACAAGCTCCGTTGGAATGTATGGGGTGGTTGTTGAAAGCTTGGGTTTAGGGTTAGAATTTGGGGCCATTTCAATTTGTGCATCAATGGATTCAACACTCAACATACTCTCAGAGTCAACAGAAAAATCTAATTTCTTAACAGCTCTCCACCTATAACAAGAACCCTAACAATCAAATTCAATTTATTTTATCTATAAATAAAGAAGAAAAGAAATTAAGCACAATAACAAACCTTGATGCTTCCGATTATGCCTTTGGCGCCTGTGTCTTGCGAGTATCTGATCAGAAAGAAACGAACAGGATGATGAAGAAAATGAAGAAGAAGATGAACGAAAAGAAAAACCTTTTCTAGAATTTCTTCACAACTGTTACAATTTCAGGAGTTAGACTTAACTCTAAACAGAATTAGTAACTAAAACTAACCTAGCTGCCTGCCTACCCTACTCCCAAATCCCTCAATCCCCATCCCCCGCAGCTCCCCAACCCCAACCCCTCGGCACCAGTCACCTCCTTCAACCTTTCGCTGCCTCACTGTTGGATGAAGCTGTGGTTCCAATGGAGGTAAGGAGGATACTCACCTAAAAATACGGTTTTGTCCCTTGATTTCACGGAATAATAAACAGACTTTGACAGATGCACCATCTTGGTACAAAATAAAAAGTTTAAGGACGTTTGAATTGAAAATTTTAGTTGGTGGACCAAAATGATAAAGTAGCAATAGTTTGGGGACCATTTAGGTCATTAACCCTTGTTTGACTGACTGGACCGACATACAAGACATGTCTGATGTTAACTTGAAGTAATATTTTATCTATTTGCAAATCCACATTTTTAATTCAGCTAACCCAACCCGAGTTTGTTTGTTTTGTTTATAGAATTCGGAAATATCAAATATCGAACATTAAATTTGAATTTAATGATGACTTGGTGAAAATTTGACATATAATAGTTTTTTTTATGTTTCACCTAATGTGTCAAATTAAAATATTATTTTGTTACATATTGTTTATTAGTTTACGACAATTTAGGCACATTAATTAAATAATAATAATAATAAAATAATAAAGTAATATCACAAGATCAAAACAGGCAAAGAAAACAGAAGACAGAAGGAGAGAGAGAAATGCATAAGATCTTTTCATCAAAACAGGCAAAGAAAACAGAAAGAGAGAGAGAAATGCATAAGATCTTTTCATTTTTGCATTTGGGTATTTCTGTCATATTGTCATTGACAAGAATGTAGGAGTTCCTACTTACAGAAGGAATGAAGTATTTTTCATCTTCCTTTTATTAGCTGATACATTTGGGTATTTCTTCAAGAGAACAATAGCAAAATAAGGTCTTTTCATTTTTTTTTCCATGTTGTGGCTTATGAGCGTTTTTCTAGTAGTGTTGGTCACTTGTAGAATCATCATCAGGATGATAACATCTGTTAAAAAACCACATAGAATCAGCTGTTACTGCATATCCATCTTGATTCCGGTGCCAACCATAGTAAGCATGGGTTCGGTTCTTGATGTCGAAAGTAGCATGGCCAAAACTGGCCTCTCTAAAAGATGAGTAAGTTGGCTGTGGTTTTGTCATACTGCATCACAAAAGGAATTTTTCATAGACTCAGTATGCAGTGCTGACAAATACTTACGGAAAACACCAAATCTGTCATGCATACTAATATACTTACTTGGTTGCTAAGCCCTCAATATTTCCTCCATCACCAATGGTAATGTAGACCGGTGCGGATTGATTTTTCACGGGAATGCAAATACCATTTACGATGTTGTATGCAACATTGGATATACGATGCTGTGGTATACACAAATCAGTGACTTATCAAGTTCTGACATCTTGAATCTTGAGAGTAGGTGGAGGATGGTAAATTAAAACAAATACAGTGTGCTTTAGTATTAGGTATAGGCATTTCTGCAATGTACTTTTCCTCAGATGAGTTTGGTATTCTTTCTCGAACGATTAAAATTTTCAATAAATCAGATCAATATGTTGAATTTAAAAATATTCTATGTTAGTTCTATGCAGATCACCAAATAACTGGGAAAATATTTGCATTTTATGGACATGGCCAGGGTATGTATATGAAGCACTTACAGATCGTTCATAGGCATGGACATGACCAGCAAATACCACGTCAACCTTGTACTTCACAAACAATGGCTCATACATCACTCTCATGGTTTCTCCTTCCATATAGTGAGTGGTGTAGCTATTATACCATGGTGAATGCATTAAAACAATCAACCATGGGGTCTCACTTCTGTTAACCTTTGGTAGCTCCTCCTCAATCCATCTGTTCTGAGGAGTGTATTTACCTTAAAAAAGGAAACGATATGTAAATGAAATTCTTGAAGGACTTGGTTTAACACGGACATGGTAAATGTGACCTATGTACAGAGTTAAGGAATTGACTGGACATTCTGTGGAGAAAAGGAAATTCTAATCGTTGTACAGTGTACACGATAATCTTGGAAGAAAAATTCTATCAATTTAAAACACAGTCATTACAGAATATCACTAGGGTATAATTTGAGCAATCAGTACTAATGTTCTAAAGAATTTACATGATGTCATTTGCAGAGATGAATACAACAATATACTACTGTAAAAATCCATGAAAACAAGAGATAACAATTTCCCATTATTGGGGATTCCAACCTCCGAAACCACACAAAAATTCAGTATAAAAGGGAGCAAAAGAGGAGCTGATGTAAAAAATGCAAGGAGCATCCAGAAAAGTTATGCATTTGATATTCAGAAAAGGAAATTTTGAAGCAGCATCTTCTGCTGCATATGTGCATAAGCCTTTTGTACGATGTTAATATATTTATGTATAACCTTACCATATGCTGAATAAGAAGATAAGACTATGATGTATGCCGAAGCTCTCTTGATTGAGTACCAAAGTGGGGAGGTACTCCCTGATGCATTATGTGGGACAGGATACCGGTAAGTGTAAGGCTTAAAAGGTTCGGGTTCACCCTGCAACAAAAATTCCAAACTTCCTTTTAGAAAAATACTTCATCCAATGACTCTTTTTTATAAAATGAGCAGCAAATATGAATATTGCGTTAAATTTTGTAAAATACAAGATATACAAAAAAAGAACATTACACTACACACATGCGTATATAAATCTTACTGAAGGCAGATTATATAAATACAAATGATCTTATATATCGAAGACGAGAAATGGAAATTAAAGTATAAGCTTATTTTCTTGAGCAAACAAATGTTTTAAGAGATGCTTACAATTTCTGGGGCAAAATCAATATCATGATTCCCTGCAGTCCATATCCAAGGTTGATAAGCAACACTTCTCTCGGTGAATCTTCCCCATGTATCCCACCTGACATTATCATGATTTGGGTAGAGATCTGCATAAGAGAGGTCCCCAACAAACAATACTGCTTGTCCTTTCTGTGGGTTCAATTCATAATGAGTAAGCGTCGCATTTGAATCATAGGTCTGACCCAGATCACCTGAAAATGATACCCAAGTTACATTAGAGTGGAACAATTTACATTTCACAAACACAGACAATTGCGTCTCATCGATTACGTAGTTCCCAAGTTAAGGAAAACTGTTTCAAATGACAGACTTGCACACTAAGGGACAAGTTTCATAAGATAAAGAACTCTAATTTGGTTTGGTATCATTCAAGACGAACGGAGGAGGCTCATTGCAACACCTCTAAGCTAGTCAATAGCATGAAATTTCCTTTTCAATCTCAATGCCAAAAGTTGAACCAGATGTAAATAGCTACATTACTTTACAATGCATCCTGCTCTGATACGAAATACTTACCTATGAGACCAAATGTGTAAGGGACGTCTGGCCCAACTTCAGGAGGAGTTATAAACCAAAACTGCCGCTCAGTGTGGCCAATTCCAACCACATAGTAGTATTTGGTATTGAACTGTGCAAGAATGTATAGGATTAGATCACACTACAATTTGTAAATTACACTTAGACTGCAATCATCATTACAATCAGCAAATTCTACAATCAACCTATGGATTTGAAGGAAAAAGAAATAAGGCAAAAGCACGTGGGCATATCAAGTTTACCTTTAAATTTCTGATGGTCGTGTGATGAATGTAACCAGAAGTGTAATTGTAGAATTTATAGGTTGTAACTTTGCCCTCAGATTTCTGTTTCTTGCTGTATGCGCTCCAGTAAAGCACTGTATTGGAACCTGGTTCCTCCACCGTGACCCATGACACAATCACTGCTTTTCCCAGCTGGTCTCCTTGTGTTATATGTACCTTAAATCAAAGATCAGACACATATCAAAATTAAATTAAATCACTCAAAACTACACCTATTAATCAGTCAATCCCATCAAGAAGAAAGCAAATTATGAAGTAAGCCATCAATTTTCAATAAAAAAAGAACAAATTTATATAAAAAGATATTCAATTAAATAAAGGGTCTTTCATGGTTCCTCTTCCACAACAAAAGAGGAGTAATTTTTTGGTATTCCAAGTACACCACGTGGCTGGTGTACCATCCAATAAACGGAGGACATATGGAATATTTCCAATGCAACCCGTCACATGTCATAAAAAGAAATGCAATAAGTTGGACAATAATTTCTCACAAAAGAGAATGTATAAATTAATGAAAGGAATTTATATCAGAACAAGAAAAACTAAAAAGAAATAATTACATTATGCTACAATTGACTAAAAGTTGTCTTAATTATACTGAGAGAGAGAGAGAGAGAGAGAGAGCATACTTGTTGAGGCGCATTATAGCCAGGAGGGACTTTAAAGACATCACTGTCAAGAGGCATGTCCACAGAATTCTCCACTTTCCTCACAAAACTACTTGTTTTGCCTCCATTACACATCACTGCCAAGCTCAAAACCGAACCCAACAGTACAACAATGGCTGCTACCCTGGAAGAAATAGATGCAGAAGCTATGCTCACCAAACCCATCTTGGCCACGTTTTGCAAAGGACCCTCAAAACCCTATCCACAGATAGCCTACTGAGCTTAGGACAGACATTTCCTTTTTATAGAAATCAGTTGAAAGCATTTTTATTCACCACGCTTTTAAACATTTTTAAGTATTTAAAACTAAAAATATAAGTAGAAAAAATAATTAAATAACATTAACTCCCACTCCTCTCTCCCCTCATCCCGACCCACCCTCACCCCATCACTACCCACCATTCCCCAGCAACCCCCCTCGTTCACCCTATGCCATCCCTACCCAACAAAGTCTACTCCCAACAACAACCTCACACCCTCTAATGTAAAACCAGAATTCAATCTCTGTAAAACTTATTGAAATTTTCGTGCTTATCCCAACAATAAGTCATGGGTTTCTAAAATTTTGTTCAATTTGGCTTTCGGTATTTGTTTGGTCCAGATCTGGAATTTTGATTCAATTTTTGGGCTTAGTTTTTAGTCAGTGTGTTTATCTTTGATTTGGGTATTGTTAATTTTTCATGCTTGTTTTGTTTCTTGTCTTGGATGTGTTTGATTTTGGGTTGGAATTGTGGATTCTGAGTGTGTTATGGCTAATTTGCCTGGTTTGATTTGGTGGGGGTGGTTGGCAAGGGAGAGCTAGATGGCTTTGGTGGAAGGTACTGGTTCGTATTTTCAGTGGCTGATTGAACATAGGTAGCAAGAATTGAAGAAAATCGGACGCTTGAAGGAGCCTTTCATGGGTCTTGTCGGTGTGCGTGGTAGTTGGCTGGGGTTGCTGCAGGGAAAATAATGATGATGGGATATAGTTTTTATTTCTTTCTTTGATAGGAAAAAGTTGACTTTGGAGTTTTCCGAGAAAAGGAAGTGTGGAAAGTTCATGCTTCATTGTTTGTCTGGACCGACATACAAGACATGTCGATGTTAACTTGAAGTAGTATTTTATCTTTTTCTGGGGTTTTTAACCCCCCTGTTTCACCCAAAAAAGAAGAAGTAGTATTTTATCTTTTTGCAAATTCATATAATGAGGTTTGCGAAATTATCGCCTTTAGTTCTTAATTTTTTGTGACACTGATGGTCCTTAAGGTTATACTATGCACATTAAAATGGTCCATGCCGTTAACTTCCGTGAATCTTTCTTCAATACTGATGTGGCATATATATGGGGCCACACATCCAATAATATATTAACAAAATATTTAAAAATATTTAAAAACTAAACATAAAACAAAATTTAATAAAATAATATTAAAAGAAGGAAATAAAAATTGAACTCCCAAATCTCATAAATTTGAGAGAGAGAGAGACAAAAAAAAAAAACACAAACGAACAACCAGAGAATTGAAAAATAAGAAGAAAAAAAAAAGGGAATAATCACAAAAGCCAGCGCCACCCCCATCCTCTGAGCCCTGACACCCCACACCCATCCCTGCAGCACCTCCCTTCTGGCACCCCTCTCTCTCTGTCTTACATCTGGGTTGGGTGTGCTCTCTATCTCAAACCCCGCTCCTCTCTCTCTTCCCTCGAAAAAGCACAACCCCAGCCCCTCTCTCTCTCTCTCTCTCTCTCCTATCTGACACATACCAACAGTGGATCTCCAGCTTCACCAGATTCGTGGGTGTCTTGATATGTATCTGAAATTTGAATTCGAGCCTTTTACTTTGAATAAAATTTCAAATTCTAGCTAATTGGTTTGATAATACTGGACATTTGTTTTGAAATTGCATTTTGAATTGTCCATCTTGGCATTTTGAAAGGTGATGTTGTTGCCCTTTTTTCTTGTCTTTCTTTTTGGTAATATTTGCTGCCCAATTTTCATCTTTGATGAACTTGGTTAAGTTGAAAATGAAAGCGACAACTTGAGCAACTCAACTCGCGGTAATCTGGGCGAGCTGGAGTTTGGTTGTGTTGGAGAGGAGAGCGGCGATGGCGGTGGGTTTGCGCTGGATCGACGGGCTGCCAGTCGGAGGAAGGTACTCTATCTATGTCTCGCAAGTGCACGAACCAATTATAGTATAGAAATGCAAGAACGAGGTCGTTCCACAGAGACTTGAAAGACACTTACTACTACTACTTAGACTCACAAGAAACCTAAGACTAAACAGAATTTAAATGAGGTTGAGTTGAGTTTGTTTAGAGTGAAAACTACTAACAGGGAATGCAAAATAGCATGTGACCAGCAAGTATATGTTTTTAGAAAATTTGAAGACAATAAAACAAGCACTAGGGGTTCAACTTCACCATGACAATCCAATTTCAAGCTACAAATTAATAATCATCCAAGTTGATTAATTCAATTTCTGTAGTTCGTTCTTTCTTATATATGATTATCCATATGATGTTTGGTTTTAATCAATTACTCAGAATACACAATTTAGCTATGGTGTTTAGTCTAAACTATGAATCTGAATCCATTAAGCTTAAGAAGAACACTATGGAACCAAGTAAACATTTAAACATAGTGTTTGTCCTAAATGCATACCCACTCATTCACTAATCACTTTAAGAGTCATATAGTGTTTATGAAAACTTGAACTAGATAACCAACATGCAGGTGTTAATAGTGGCCAGCTATTTAAAGAAGCATAAAGATTCAACTAAGAACAAGTGAATAAGACTAGAAAACTAGAAGTAATCAACCAAGAGTATCATTAACTTGAAAACATGAAACTGTCTTGTTAGGCTACATTGAAACCCTAGCTATGTAATTAGTTACAACCCATTAATGGAAAATACATTTGAATCATGATTAAAACATGGAGAAGGTAAGAAAAACCCGTGAAGAACGAATTATGTTGTTAAAGAGCTTCTCACAGCTTCCACCATGTATGCTTGCAGCCAGAGATGAAGAGTGGTGTGGATGTGTGGATTGTATTTGGGAAATGATGGGAATGTGTTTGGGAAATGATGGAAATGTGCAGGATGAAGTGGTTTATTATAACAACCCAAACCTTAATTAATATTTAACTAATAATTCAATAGAGGAAAAGACTATTTTACCCCTAGAATAATTTATTAGGTTTAAGTTGACTCTTTGGCCAGGAAGGAATTTTGGGAATCCACTTGTACCGTTGCATTGAGCGCGACAAAACGAGTCTATAGACACGTAGTGGACTCGAAACGGACTTGTAACGAAGGAATTACAAGTAAAATGAGTTGAGGGGCAGTTTGGTAATTTTGCAAGATCAGAATTTTAAAATATGATTCTTCTTCTCCCTTTCTTCTCCACCACCCCACCACTAACCCCCGCCCCCCCCCCCTCCCAGCCCCCAGCCCCCAGCCCCCTATTCCTTTTACTCTTCTAGCCCCACCTCCAAACCTCTACAACCACCCAGTCACACTGCCAACCACCACTGGATCAAACCCAACTCAACCGATGTGACCTCCGCAGCCCAGCCTCGACCTTCCCCGCCGTCCAGCCGCCATGATCTCGCTGGAAAAACCAGAAAATCTCGTCGATTTTGATAGGATTTCATCGGCTCCGTTTGTCGTCCTCCAACCACCAAATCAGTCGAGTAAGGTATGAATTTTCGACTATTTTTCGTGTTCTAGCTATTGGTGTAGGTTTTGAGAGATTTTGAGGTTTGAAGGGTTGATTTTCGAGTTGAAATTCTGCCAATTTTGCATCGTCGATTTCAGCCACTTCCAGCCACTTTTTGGCTATAGTCCAAGAAAAAAGGTGGTTCCAAATTAGGTGTTTTACCTAAGATAGAAGTTTGGGCCGACGATTTGGAGATTTACCGGCCGCCAGAATTTACTATGCACACCCACGCCCTACCGGCGCGTGGGCCAGGTAGCAGGGACCATTCTTGGTCCTAGAATGATCCTCGTGTCCTCACAAGTGCGTAGGAATTCACAGATCTCATTTCGGATAACGTTTGAACCCCGAACGGATCTCGCCTACGGTGCGATTTCCGGATTCAATACGTTCAGACCGTTGGATCGTAGTCAAACTGGAGTATGTTGATCTAGGTGTTTTCAGGGTCGTGTAGGATTCAACGGATCGTGAATCGGGATCCCGGATACTTCGAAAAGGCCAACCCTAGGGTTAGGATTACGGAAAATTATTCGTCCGTCCGATCGGGCAATTGTGAGCAATCCGATCGTCCGATCGAGACCAAACTCTCGGGACATATATCCTAGACATTTTGGAACCTCTAGGAATGATCAGATTGGAATTTGGAGGTCGTGGACCCCACAGGGTCCCGGGTTGACTTTTTGGGACTTTATCGCTTTTGAGTCCCGAATTACTTCTAAGTCATGCCTATTGAGAGAAAAGCTAATGTGGGCATAGGAATGATCTTTAAAGTGATCCACACACTTTTAGGAGCTGGGGGTCAGGGTTTTTAATTTAATATTATATTATTGAACAGAGTTATTAATAAAATATTATGATGGTTATTCAGGCACCCGGGCATCAGGTGACCCGTAGGAGGGACCTTCAAAGGGTCCAGTTAGCTCAGAGCATCTGTGCGTGGACTATTTGTTTTTATAAATGAATTTATATGATTTATTTCATTATTTGATCTTGAATAAGTTTTATTCAAAGATTAGAGTTGCATAATTATTATATGCTTTTAAGTATTTCAATCTATAAGCTGCCGAGTAGGATATCCTTAAGGGATATAGGGAAATGAAAAATCTAATTAAGTATCAGTTTAATGGCAGCAGAGTTTAAGGTTAAACAGGAATTTGTTTATTAGTTAAATCCTTTTAGAATTATTTATATATATTTTAGAAACCACCATAGGTACCCAAGAAGAATTAAGGTTGCCTTCAGTATAATAAATGTTGCCTCAGAAATAAGGTTGCCTCGGAAATAATGTTGCCTTCGGAATAACATTATGTTGCCTTTGATTATATTGATGTCGACGGACATCCAGTTGCCTTCGGGTAGGTCAGCATGCTTGACACACCCCACGAGTTTCGGGGACGCCCAGACTGTGTGGTGCGAGGAACGCGGATCAAGTGGGCCAAGTGTCCCCTAAATCCTGCAGGGATTGCGGCTCGGGTGACTTTGTGTTTCCCGAGGTCTACTAAGACGTGTTACTTCGGTGGCACGAGGATGGAATTGACGGAAACTAAGGAATTGACGGAATAATAAATTGGTACACCTAGGTGGTAGATTAAAATTGATTTCAATGCTTTCAAGAATTAATGTTTGATCAAGTGTGTGATTGACTTTATAGATATAGATATGAATGCATTGATTTCAATACGAGTATATATTTAAGAAATGATTTAGTTTTATAACGGTTTTTACAAAGGGGTTAGTATGTTCATATGTTATTTTCTAAAGCTTTGTTTTTGGTCTACTCACTTTTTCAATGTTTTGCGCCCCTAGGCAGTAGTCGTGTGTCAGTGCGCCACCACCGGGCCGAGTTCACCTTCCGCCACCTCCCTTGACGACGTAGGGTCATGTATATTTATTTTATACTTGTAATTTACTCTGTATAGATGCTCTGGTATTGCCCTAGAACGCATGTTTAACTGTTGGAATGTATTTATTTGCATGCTAATAGTTGGGGTATTTATTTATATGCTTGTTTGACAGGTGTAGTTTTGGGGTTGGTCTAATTGCAGGGGAGACTCTGTTGAATTTTCGGCAGAAGTCAAACCCCAGCTTAATTGAAATTTGACTAGAAGGGCAATTAGGTCATTTGTGCTCGGCACTTGCCAGGTGTCAGACACGCACAGGGTTCAGCTCGGATTCCAAAGTGGAATTTGGGTTGGGTCCTGTCATTTATGGGAGAGGTGTATGAGGTTGTGGTTAATGAATGTTTGTGATCGGACTTGACCCAAATTCTACTTTGGAATCTGAGCTGAACCTTGTGCGTGTCCAACTCCTGGCAAATGCCGAGCACAAATGACCTAATTGCCCTTCAAGTCAAAATTTCAATAACTCTTGGTTCGACTTCTGCCGAAAATTTGGCAGACTCTTCCCTGTAAATTGACCATTCCCAAAATTACACTTGTCAAACATGCATTATATAAATACACCAACTGTCAACATGCAAATAATTACATTCTAACAGTTAAACATGTGTTCTAGGGCAATATTGGAGCTCTACACAGGAAAGATTACTAGTATAAAATAACTATACAAAACCCTACGTTGGTAAAAGACGTGGCGGAAGGCTGACTCGGCCTGGTGGTGGCTCACTGTGCACGATTACTGCCCGGGGGCGCAAAACATTTAAAATGTGAGTGGACCAAAAACAAAGTTTTCTGAAAGTACATAAGAACGTACTAACCCCACTGTAAAAGCAGTTTTGAAAAACTAAATCAATTTTCTTCATTTATATTTGTACTGAAATCAATGCATCCATATTTATATTTATAAAGCCAATCATACTCTTAATCAAACATTAATTCCTTGGAATCATAAAAATCAACTTTGGTCTACCACCCTGGTGTACCCATTTTATTTCCGTCAATTTCTCATAATCCGTCAATTCCTTAATTTTCTGTCAAGTCCTTAATTCTCCGTCAATTCCTCGTGTCACAATTTGTGATACTTCCTCGCAGGTCTTGGTGACACAAGGTCGACCCGAGCCGCACTTCTCGCAGGATCCAGGGGACACTCGGGCAACTTGATCCGCAATCCTCGCAAGACTCAGGGGACACTTGGCCTACCCGAGCTGCATTCCTCGCACCACACGATTTGAGTGTCCCCAAAACTCGTGGGGCAGTGTCAAGCACGCTGACTAAACTGAAGGCAACATTTTATTCCGAAGGCAACATTTAAAACTGAGGCAACATTTATTTTGAAGGCAACCTTGGGTACCTATGGTGGCTTTTAAAACAAAATATAAATATAAAACTATTTCTCATTCTATTCCTTAAATTCTGTTGCCATTACCCTTCCTACATTTCAAGCCATGCTCAACTTAAATATAAACATAGTATAATAAAGATAATCAAGATTTAACCATCATGCTTGGAAAGTGAAATTCATAATAATTTATTCAAGATCAAATAATAAAATTTTAATTGCATTAAATCATTTATAAAACAAAAGTTCCACTCACTGTTGGTCTGTGCTAGCTGGACCTTTCGAAGGTTCCTTCTACGGGTCAGTTTGTACCTGGGTGCCTAAATAATCATCATAATATTTATTAATAAATCTGCTTAATAATATAATATTAAATTAAAGCCCTAACCCCCAGCGCCTAAAAGTGCGTGCAATAACTTAAAGGTCATTATTTCGTCCAAAAAAAATAAAACTTAAAGGTCATTCCTATGCCCACATGAGCTTTTCTCAAGTTTAGAACGGTCTAGAATAGATCCGGGACTCAAAAAGCGATAAAGTTCCAAAAAGTCAACTCGGGACCCTGTGGGGTCCACAACCTCAAAATTCCGATCTGGAGGTTCTTGGAGGTTCCAATATACCTAGGACACATGTTCCGAGAATCTGGTCTTGATCGGACAGTCGGATTGATCACGATCGTACGATCAGACGGTTATTATAAACCTAACCATAAGGGCATTTTCGGAGTATTCGGGACTCCGATTTGCGATCCGTCGAATCCTATATAATTCTAAAATTACCTAGATCAACATATAACAGGAAGTACCCCTCATTTGGATTCAAATAAAAATACTAGAAAAATCAAATTCCCACTAAATCAAAATATGAAAATTCGGTTTTAGTGCAAAATACGATTTAGGCTAAAAATGATGGCTCATTAAGTCAATATATACTTCATACTAAAATCCCATAAAATCAAGTTTTCTTATTTGATGTGTAAGGAACAAAGGCCGTCAAAAAATATCTTGAGAAAATGATTATTCCGAAAAACCATTTTTCATACTAAGTCAATATTGCACCTCCGCTAAAAAAATTCTGGGTCCGCCAGTGCATGTATCCCACCTGACATTATCATGATTTGAGTGGAGATCTGCATAAGAGAGATTAAAAGCACAAGTTTTACTTTAAAATATAACCAAACAATAGGGTAGAGTGCTACAAATTGATACAAAATTATGCATTGATCATAAGGTAGGATGGGGTTTGGCTAGGTTGGATCATGGGATGTGGCTAGTGGCAGAAATGGCAGGTCATTTGTTTTTTTTTTTTTTTTTTTCGTTTTTCAAAGTGTTAATATTTATTTTCAAAAAAAGTTTAATTTTCTTTTTAATATAATATTATAACTTTTATTTAAAGCCACATGGCTCTATTCTATTGGATTTGTGGTTTCATATATGTGTCACGTCAACATTTTAACAAAAAATTTGACGGAAGCTAACGAATGACCATTTTGATGTGCATAGAGTAACCTTAAGGACCATTAGTGTCACACAAAAATGTTAAGGACGAAAGGCGATAATTTAGCAAACCTCATGGACCATTGGTGATAAAAAGCCTATTTTTTATTCAGCTAACCCAACCCAAGTTTGTTTTGTTTTTAGAGTTTGGAGATGTCAAATATCAAACATTAAATTTGATTTTGATAGTTTATGTGGAAATTTGACATATAATAGATTTTTACATTTCACTGGACATGTCAAATTAAAATATTATTTTATTACATGTTGTTTATTGGTTTATGACAATCTGGGTACATTAATTGAAAAATAATAATAAAAAAATAAAATAACATAACAAGGTCAAACAACCAAAAATAACAGCAAGAGAGAGAAAGGCATAAGATCTTTTCATTTTTACATTTGGGTATTCCTGTCATATTTTCATTAACAAGAATATAGGAGCTCCTAATTACAGAGATAGGAGCAGAGGAAGGTGGAAAGTATTTTCCATCTTTCTTTTATTTGCTGATACATTTGGGTATTTATTCAAGAGAACGATAGCAAAATAAGTTCTTTTCATTTTTTCCATCGTGTGGCTTATGAGCCTTGTTCTAGTAGTGTTGGGCACTTGTAGACTCATCATCAGGATTATAATATCTGTTTAAAAACCACATAGAATCAGCTGTTACTGGATATCCATCTTGATTCCGGTGCCAACCATAGTAAGCATGGGTTCGGTTCTTGATGCCGAAAGTAGCATGGCCAAAACTGGCCTCTCTAAAAGATGAGTAAGCTGGCTTTGGTTCTGTCATACTGCATCACAAGAAAATGAATTTTTCATAGACTCAGTATGCAGTGCTGACAAATACTTGCAGAATTGAACTAGAAAACACCAAATCTATCATGCATACTAATATTCTTACTTGGTTGCTAAGCCCTCACTATTTCCTCCATCACCAATGGTAATGTAGACCGGTGCGGATTGATCTTTCACGGGAATGCAATTACCATTTACGATGTTGTATGCGACATTGGATATACGATGCTGTGGTATACACAAATCAGTGACTTATCAAGTTCTGACATCTTGAATCTTGAGAGTAGATGGAAGATGGTAAAAGGAAAACAAATACAGTGTGCTTTATATCAGGTATAGGCATTTCTGCAATGTACTTTTCCTCTTATGGGTTTTCTCGAAAGATTAAAATGTTCAATAAATTGGATCAATATGTTCAATTTAAAAATCTTCTATGTTAGTTTTATGCAGATCACCAAATAACTGGGAAAATATTTGCATTTTATGGACATGGGTATGTATATGAAGCACTTACAGATCGTTCATAGGCATGGACATGACCAGTAAATACCACGTCAACCTTGTACTTAACAAACGATGGCTCATACATCACTCTCATGGTTTCTCCTTCCATATAGTGTTTGGTGTAGCTATTATAGAATGGTGAATGCATTAAAACAATCAACCATGGTGTCTCACTTCTGTTAACCTTTGGTAGCTCCTCCTCAATCCATCTGTTCTGAGGAGTGTATTTACCTTAAAAAAGGAAATGATATGTAAACGAAATTGTTGAAGCACTTGGTTTAACACAGACATTGCAAATGTGACCTATGTACAGAGTAAGGAATTGACTGGAAATTCTGTGGAGAAAAGGAAATTCTAATCGGTGTACACGATAATCTTGGAAGAAAAATTCTATCATTTTAAAACATACAGTCATTACAAAATACTACACGATAATCTTGAGCAATCAGTACTAATGTTCTAAAGAATTTACATGATGATGTCATTTGCAGAGATTAATACAACAATACACTACTGTAAAAACAAGAGATAACAATTTCACGTTTATTGGGGATTCCAACCTTCGAAACCACGCAAAAATTCAGTATAAAAGAGAGCAAAAGAGGAGCTGTGATGTAAAAAATGCAAGGAGCATCCAGAAAAGTTATGCATTTGATATTCAGAAAAGGAAATTTGGAAACTGTATCTTCTGCTGCATATGTGCATAAGCCTTTTGTACGATGTTAATATATTAATCAGAACATATATATATATATAACACCTTACCATATGCTGAATAAGAAGATAAGACTATGATGTATGCCGAAGCTCTCTTGATTGAGTACCAAAGTGGGGAGGTACTCCCTGATGCATTATGTGGGACAGGATACCGGTTAGTGTAAGGCTTAAAAGGTTCGGGTTCACCCTGCAACAAAAATTCCAAACTTCCTTTTAGAAAAATACTTCATCCAAATGAGCAGCAAATATTGCGTTAAATTTTGTAAAACACTACACACATGCGTATATAAATCATGCTGAAGACAGATTATACAAATACAAATGATCTTATATATCGAAGACGAGAAATGGAAAATGAGAGTATAAGCTCACTTTCTAGAGCAAACAAACGTTTTAAGAGATGCTTACAATTTCTGGGGCAAAATCAATATCATGATTCCCTGCAGTCCATATCCAAGGTTGATAAGCAACACTTCTCTCGGTGAATCTTCCCCATGTATCCCACCTGACATTATCATGATTTGGGTGGAGATCTGCATAAGAGAGGTCCCCAACAAACAATACTGCTTGTCCTTTCTGTGGGTTTAATTCATAATGAGTAAGCGTCTTATTGGAATCATAGGTCTGACCCAGATCACCTGAAAATGTACGTACCCAAGTACATTAGAGTTGAACAATTTACATTTCACAAACACAGACAATTGCGTCCCATCGATTACGTAATTCCCAAGTTAAGGAAAACTGTTTCAAATGACAGACTTGCACACCAAGGAACAAGTTTCATAAGATAAAGAACTCTAGTTTGGTTTCACATATCTTTCAACATGACAGGAAGAGGCCCATTGCAACCTCTAAGCTAGTCAATATCATGAGATTTCCTTTTGAATCCCAATGCCAAAAGTTGAACGAGATCTAATATGCACATCCTGTTCTATACAAAAAACTCACCTATGAGACCAAATGTATAAGGGACGTCAGGCCCAACTTCAGGAGGAGTAATAAACCAGAATTGCCGCTTAGTGTGGTCAATTCCAACCACATAGTGGTATTTGGTATCGAACTGTACAAGAATTCCAACCACATAGGATTAGATCACAATAAAATTTGTAAATTATACTTGGACTGCATTCATCATTTCAATCCGAAAATTGCAAAACCGAGTATTACAGTCAGCAAATTCTACAATCAAACCTATGCATTTGAAGGAAAAAGAAATGAGGCAAAACATAAGAGCATATCAAGTTTACATTTAAATTGCTGATGATGGTGTGGTGAATGTAACCAGAAGTGTAATTGTAGAATTTATAGGTTGTAACTTCGCCCACAGCCATCTCTTTAATGCCCTTTGCGCTCCAATAAACCACTGTATTGGAACCTGGTTCGTCCACCGTGACCCATGACACAATCACTGCTTTTCCCAGCTGGTCTCCTTGTGTTATATGTACCTTAAATCAAAGATCACATACCAAAATTAAATTAAATCACTTCAAACTACACCTATTAATCCTCCCTCCACAAAAAAAAAGCAAATTATGAAGTAAGCCGTAAATTTTCAACAACAGAAAGCCAAATCTAGGGTTTTTACGGTGCGTTTGGATGAGGGAATAAACTTAGAATTTTAATAAAAGTTAGAATTTCTAAATTGACATAAATCAATTCCCGTGTTTGGATAACAAAACAAAGATATATTTAGAAATTCTGCATGGGAAAAAAATATGGAATTGGAGATCATAAATCCCAACTTTAAATTCTATCTAAATAGTCATTTCTAAAATTCCCAAAGAAATTGAGTTTGAAAAAAGAAGAAGATAACTTTACAATTAAACCTTAAATTATGTGTTTAAATCAGTTAACCAAACAAGAAACTTTACAAATTCTAAAACATTAATTTCCGTCATTTTAAATTCCATCATTTATGAATTCCTTTGTACTTTTAAATTTTAAAAAAGAGAACTTTACAAATAAACGTTAAATTCTGTGTTTAAATCCATTACTTTTCCACGTGCGACCTCATTAAAATTTTATCATAGGGCTTTAATGTTGACACATTACCTACAAAACTCATACCTCACAATTTTTATTTTATGAAAAGAAAAAAAAAATCACTAATTGAACTAACTTGAGTTAACGTGATCTTTCAATTTATTTTTTCCTTTTTTTTTTCAACATCTCAGCACACTCTCCCTTCTCCCAAAGCCTATGTGAACAATAAACCCCTCTATTCCAACCTCATAATCTACTTGCCAATGCCCAAAATTTCATCCTGAAACTATGGTATAAATTTCATATAACAAACCCTGTCTCTCAACATGAAATATGAATCAAAACCTCTGAACCAAAATATCAATTCTTTACAAAAAGAATAGTGAGCACAGTTGGCTGCATCTAGATAACGAATAGCCTGGAGAAATCTTACTTCTCTACTAACCCATTATTTTTCTAAAAAACATTCAAAGAAATTCTGGGTTTTATTTTTTATTTTTTATTTTTATACAAGTGATATTCTACTTTAATGTAATCTAAACTACACATCCACTCTAACCAACTTGGCTAAGCCCTTATCTGCAATTTCTGGATTGTGTTTGTGGAGAACAATTGTCGTGACTGAATTTGTGTTTGTTTCTATGAATAGAGTTTAGTAGAAGAGGACTAAGATAGAGACGTGGAGAAGATATATAACGGTGTCTTTGGAAGAAGGAGAGAAATTTAAAAAATAAATAATAATAGGGGATAAGAGAGACTAACGGATTTGGTAAAAAGAAGAAGAGAGACTAACGGATGCAATACGTTAACTCATGTTTAGGAATTTTATTTGTTCAAAACAAAAATTGTGAGGGATTTGAGTTTTGTGTGATGTGTCAATATTATAGTCCTTTAGATTAAATTTTAAGGAGGTGACATGTGTGTGTGGAAGAAAAGTCAAGCATATTATAACAAAGTAAAATCCAAGCAAAGGATCCAAATCCTTCAATTTCAGGGTTTGTTTGACTCGGGTTCAATTTGGGGTTTCAATTTTGGAGTTTGTTGTTTGATTCGGGTTTAATTAGGCCCATGAAACCGGCCCGCTCTACTTCCTTGTTAAATTTCAGAGGTACAGGCTAACGGCCCACTATTAGCAACACTAGTAGATGTGGAGTTTTATCACAAAAGATCTCGGTACTTTAGAAAGCACTTATGCTCATAAGCGCTTTTAACAAAAGCGTTTTTATTATAAAGTTGTTGAAAATTTCATAAAAAATCAAAGTGCTTCCTGAAAAATCACTTGGGAGTGCTTCTTAAAGAAGCACATGGCAAGTGCTTCTCTAGAAAGCACTTCTAAGCTTTTCTGCCAAACGCCATCAGAAGCGCTTTCGGTTGTTAGAAAGCGTTTTTAACCCTTCCAGAAGCACTCCCAAACGAGCCCTTAGTCAAGTTTGTACTTTATATTCTTCAACATAAATAACTATATCCTATGCTACAATTGACTGAAAAAAAGACTAAAAGTTGTGTTCTGACAAAAAAAAAGACTAAAAGTCGTCTATATTATACTGACAGAGAAATAGAGATCATACTTGTTGAGGTGCGTTATAGCCAGGAGGGACTTTAAAGACATCACTGTCAAGAGGCATGACCTCAGATTTCTCCACTTTCCTCACAAAACTACTTGTCTTGCCTCCATTACACACCACTGCCAAGCTCAAAACCAAACCCAACACTACAACAATGGCTGCTGCTACCCTGGAAGAAGTAGATGCAGAAGCTAAGCTCACCAAAACCATCTTGGCCATGTTTTACAGAGGACCCTCAAAACCCACAAATCCACAGACAGCCTGAGCTTAGGCCATGTTTTATAGACTTGAAATGAGTTTCCTAGTAATGAAAAAAAATGATTTTCATAAAATGAGGGGAATATTAAATGCTGGGTGGGATTTGCATTAAGAATTGCGTGTTGCTGGGTAGGATTGCACCACAAATTGGGTTCTATCCGGGGAACATAATAATGACGGGACAAGGGCAGAGCAGCAGCACATAAATATAAAATGTATTATAGAAGATAAGTTGATGTTAGTTGAATTGAAGTAATATTTCACCTTCTACTTGCATACAGTGCGGTCCATTATTTTTCATCCATTATTATAGAAGACAAGTTGATGTTAGTTGAGTTGAATTGAAGTTTTCTGTTTTTTACTATTTAGAAATGGCTATGTGAAGTTTAAATAAAATTCAACTAGTTATCAGTTTAGCGATATTTTTCTTCTCACATATCAAAACAGATTTCACACAAGTATTTCGATTGCCAGTGATGAAGAAGAGGTACACATATCAAAACAGATTTCACATACGAATGTTTCAATAAACTTCTAATGTATTGGTGACAGACGATTAGTGTGAGAGGGACGTTGTATAGACCTATTATATTATGCTCCCATATTAGTTTGCTAGGGGACCAAATGGTAGAAATATAGAGAGACAAAAAAAACATAAGCATTTATATGAATCAAACCTTAAGCCTACCTACATCCACAGAAAATAGCGGGTTACTTATTAAGATATACATCTGAATTTATTCTAGAAAACAAGAGCAACAAAATGTTTCTTTTCCCATCATCATGATTGGGAACTTGTAGAATCATCAACAGGATGGTCAAGGATAAGGTACTAGTTTCAGTGGTAGACAATAACAGGATGGTCAGGATGGTCAAGGATATGAGTCTACATGAGAAATCCGGGAGACTCCACAAAGAATGTATGAATCAGTGACAATTGATGGTATCTGTTGAAAAACCACATAGAATCGGCTTTTACTGCAACTCCATCATCGTTCCGGTGCCAACTATAGAAGGCATGAGTTCGGTTCTTGATGTCAAAAATGGCATGACCAAAACTGGCCTCTCTATAAGCTGAGTAAGCTGACTGTGACTCCCTCATACTGCACCAGAAAACAAAAAAAATTCATAGGTTAAAGTATGCAATGCTAACAAATAGGAAAGCAGTGAACCATAAATAGATCATGAGCTTACTTGGTTGCCAAGCCTTCAATATTCCCTCCATCTCCAATGGTAATGTACACCCGCGCATATCGATCTTTAACCGGAGAGCACTTGCCATTTTCAAGGTCATAGGCAATATTCGATACACGTTCCTGTGATATGCACAAATTGCGTATCAGAAAAAGAAAAATAAAAGGGATTAATCTGTTTCAAAATCTTTATATCGAGCACCTGATGGTTCGTAGGCATGGACATGATATTGAAAATGGAATTGACATGGTCGCCTAGTGCCTGCTCGTTTTGGTCATTTTAGGAGCCTATATAATATGACACGACAGCTATTTTTGAGTAAAAGATGAAAAGGGCAAAATAGAATACAGAGGAAGAAACGGAAAGCAGAGGAATTGAAAATCAAATGGAATCTGGCTAGTACTGCTCTCGTTTGGTTCATTGAAAACGAGGTTTGGAGATGGGAAATCAATTGCTTTCCCATGTTTGGTAAGTCCAGTCATGGGAAATCGTTGCACGTGGGAAAGTAGGGGGGAAAGTGAAGCCCTCCTACCCCCTTGGGTTTTGTTTTCCTTCTCATGGAAAAGTTTGGGAAAATGAGCCAACATTAAATACACATTTTTCATGATCATATTGTCCCCATTAACAATTTAGAATTACAACATAGCATTAAATGCATTATTTTTTTATTTGATTTCATATGGGTATAATTGGAAAATTAAACAAACTTTGTTTTACATTATTATACAAACCAAACATGTGAAAGGAAATAAAGTGGTATTTCTTGGTTACTTTCCTAGGGTTACCAAACATAGGAAATGAATCTCCTTTTCCCATCCCTTGGGATATGACATGGGAAGTGATTTCCCCTCAAATCCGTTTCGTGAACCAAACAGGATAGGATTAGAGAGGAAAGTTAGTAGCTGTAGGCATGCAAAGGGGTTTTTGTCTTCTATTTTTTCCACTTTTTTCTTCCTTCTTTTTGGTAATTTTGAAATGGAGAAAAGTAAAAAACGTGAGAAAAGGAAGGGTTCTGCTTTATTTGTTGGGAAAGAAGGAATGCATGTGGGTTTTGGATGGGATTATATTAGCATGGTTTACGCCAAATCTGTGAAACTAAACGAACCCTAAAATTAATTGAGTACACTTTATGATCTAAGTACACCATAATATTTAAATCAAAATGTAAAATTAACGAAGTACACCCTATTTTACTACCAAAAATACCCTTGATGCACCCTAATACACTATATCACATCTCATTTGCAATGCCATATTTTAATTTCTTCTAAAGTTCTTGTTCTTCACATTAAAAGGAGTCAATTTGAACAAATCTGGGTTTTTATTTGTTCTGCAAATTCCTTTTTTTCTCATCTCAATGGGGTTTTGATTTAGTCTTCAAATAACGAATTTGTTCAAACTGGTTCGACTGGGTCTAATAGCCACTGCAAACTTGATTCAAATGAAAACTAATTCCCAAATGCCTTCTTACATTTGAACTTTAGATCCAACTAATAATAACTTCAATGATATGAATAGTTAGATGGTCCTCCACTTTAAGATTCGGTCTCTTAATAATTTCTTTAACCTTCATGTCTAATGGAGGAGTTGTTGGGCAGCGATGGAGGGCTGTTGGTCGGCAAAGGAAGGAGCAAAGGAACGAACATTCAACGACACCTCTTTGCACCACTACCAATGCTCGCTACATTGTTCGCCTTCAGCACCAAGTAATACAAAAACTTCTCTAGGTTTGATTAGGGCTGAATATGGTGAGTATGGTGTACTTATTAAAATTAAATTTGTTTGACAATTCAATATATCCTTTTTGGTCATTTTATATTAGAGTAAATTAGTAATTCAATAAATAGTTTGGTAGTAGGGTGTACTCAATTAGTTTTAAGGTTCATTTAGTAGCACTCATTTGACATATGTATTGCATTTTCTTTTGTAATTTTTAGTATAACTTCATTTAAATATTTTTTACAATTATGTATATACTAACTAGATTTATTATTTGTTGAAAAAAGAGGCCAATAACTTTATTTAAAGTACATTTAAATAGAAAATGGCTCGATTATTGTTTGGGTTATAAACAAGGGCGGAACCAGGAGTTTTTCAATGGGTGGGCTAAGTTATTAGCTTAAAATCTAATGATAATTTTTTTTTGTACTTACATTTTTTGTAGTTTTTCTAGAAATAAAAGTATACATATCATATAAATCATGCTAATTGTAAACACAAGAAGAAAAAAAAAGAAGAAATTAGAGCCATATTATTCACAAAATGGTGAATTTCATTTAGAAAAGTGCTTCTCTTTTGGAGACAAATTAATATAAATTTTTTAAAATTGATGTTGGGACAAACTTTGACACCAAATACAAATGCGGAAGACCTCTGACTATGCTTATTGGTGTTGAAATTGTATATATATAGTTAAAATATTAGGCTATATGTATATTTAATTTGTTTTTTCCCCAAACCTTCCCTGGGCTACAGCCAAGGGCAGCCCTTGCCTTGGTTCCGCCCATGGTTATAAAAATTGAAACTTGAAAAATAAAATTATTATTTTATATATAAAGAAAATATTAATTTTTAATATATATATTTTTGTTTGTCAAAAAAAATATATTTTTAATATATATTATTAGAGAAAATAAATAGATTTGAATTTAAGATATAAATATAATAATATTGTGTAATATTTTTCTCTAAAACAAATATAATTTAATAAATGAGCTTTAAACGAGCTGGCCCAATAAGCCTAATTACCTCATCCCAGCCTGCCCAAAGATACGAGTTGTGCCATGTTGGGCCTTACTTAAGTGGGCCGTGCCGTGTTGGGCCTTACTTAAGCGGGCCGTGCTCGGGCTGGCCCGGTCTGTTTGACACCTCTATAGACAGCCAGAGCATTCTCAAAGTCTTTGTTTTCCTTGGCAATCCAAGAGGAGCCAGTGCCAGTTGAGAACATTGCGCTTGATGCCATTGAAAATGGTCTTTTGAGAAACACTTACAGAGTGAAAATGATGGTGAGAAAAATAGCTGGAAAAGCTTGGAAGGCAAAGGAGAAAGTAAGGACAGTCAATAGGGAGAGAGTACGCCTCACATTGCTAGAAAGCAGCAGCAATAAATAGTTATACATATAATATACCTCTTTTCCTGATCATTCATGTGGCCATGGCTACTCCCTCAAATGGTACAGTAATCCGAGATGGGCACTTGTCTAAACTCAATAAGCATGATATCTTCAACAAGAAGATTATATGGCTCACGGCTCGCATGTACTCGTTCCTCTTTTAGGTACACCGACGTACAACTTTCTGTTTAGATGTTTTATGCATACAAAAAAGTACCATGAAACAGTGGTTTCCTTGAAGTTGTGAACAAGCCCTAATGAATAAGCACCCCATTTGCTTCAATGACATGAAGATGTGAACAAAGAATTCCCTTTACTTCACCGAATATGTTGTAAGCACATTCCCATGTACGAATTATCATTTGGCGTGCGGATTGCAGGCCTACTAAAAAGTTCCATGAAACAGTGGTTTCCTTGAAGCTTTGAACAAACTGTAATGTATAAGCAACCCAATTTGCTTCAATGACATGAAGCTGTGAACAAAGAATTCTTTTACTTCACCGAATGAGTTGTAAGCACATTCTCATGAATGAGGCGAAGCCAGGATTTCATGTATGTTGGGGCCTCTTACAAATTATAAAGAATCAAAAATTCGAAATCACAATACATACAAAAAATAGTATATATATATATCACATATGTCAAGAATTATATTGCTTATTGGTTGCAATCATAATTGTCCTCAACAAGGTGATAGAACAATACATTCTGAGCAAGAAAAATTGCAAGAGATAGACAAATAGTAGCGATTTAGCAAATATCTTTAAAGCTTTTCCCCCCATTAAAGCCAATAAAAAGAAAAAAATCAAAGTTTCACAAACTAAAAAAACCCTTAGGTCCCTTCATGCATTCATATCATACATGGAAAAATGTTTTATGTAAAAATATTGATTAAGTATGAAAAATAGTTTTTCGAAATAATTATTTTCTCAAGATAATTTTTGGCGGCTTTTATTCCTTACACATCAAATAAGAAAACTTAATTTTATGGGATTTTAGTATGAAGTATATATTGACTTAATGAGCCATCATTTTTAGCCTAAATCGTATTTTGCACTAAAACTGATTTTTCATATTTTGATTTCGTGGGAATTTGATTTTCTAATATTTTTATTTGAATCCAAATAGGGGGTACTTCCTTATTTACATTGTAAACTTAAGTAAATGGAGTAATATAAAAATAAATGAAAGTAAAAGGACAAAGACATTTACTTAAATGTTGAAAATGGAAATAAGGTAATTTGTACACCTGGAGTGCACCACTACCAGCCGAGCAAAGAGGCAATTTGAAGCACCTCCTTGTGCCTTAATAGGTCCGCCACAACACATGTGGGTACATATCATAACGTAAAGTATTTGAAATAATATACATATAGAAATACATAACAGTATATTACTTTTTAAATATAAAAAAATTGAGTGGGGGCGCATGACCACACTGGTCCCAATGTGGCTCCGCCCTTGAATCTACAATAAGCACATGTTACATGGAGTCAAAGATTGTTCGATCTCAATATAACTAAAGCATGCTATGAATTCCATCTTTTTCCTATTTTGTTAGGGTTTTTTTTTCTTTTTTTTTTTTTTTCTTTTGTGTGTGTGTGCGTGTGTTTGGTAGGATACTAATTACATGTGCTCATTCCTTTATAAGGTACACCTACATATAACTTTCTGTTTAGATGTTTTATGCATACTAAAAAGTACCATGAAAGAATAGTTTCCTTGAAGCTGTGAACAAACCCTAATGTATAAGCAACCCAATTTGCTTTAATGCCATGAAGCTGAGAACAAAGAATTCATTTTACTTCACCGATTGAGTTGTAAGCGCATTCTAATGTAGGGATCATCATTAGGCTCGCGGTTCAAGGGCCGAAGTGGGTAGCCCAAGGTCCTATGGGACAAAGCTCCGCCGGTACAATTATTAGGCTCGCTCTAAGGTTGGGTAGGCATGTCTGCATATGTCTTTTTATTTATTTAAGATTTAATTGATGCACTCCCAAAACTTTTTTTTTCTTTTGTAATCCGGGAAGGGCACTTGTCCATACTCAATCATCATGATATCTTCAACAAGAAGCTTATAATGCTTCTTGAATTCCTCTCGGATTTTTCCACCAATCGCTTTGGCAACATTATCCCAACGATTGGCAATGTCCTTGTCAAACACAGGTAGAGCGTTTTACAAATCTTTGTTTTGCTAGGCTGTCCAAGAGGAGCCAGAGTCAGTTGATGACATTCTACTTGATGCCGTTGAAAATGGTATTTTCAGAAGGATGACGGTTTGGAGTGAAAATGGTGGTGAGAAACAAATAGAAAAACTTTAGGAAAACTTTTTATGCCGACTAAAAAGTACCATGAAACAGTGGTTTCCTTGAAGTTGTGAAGAAACCCTAATATATAAGCAACCCAATTTGTTTCAATTACATGAAGCTATGAACAAAGAATTCCCTTTACTTCACCGAATGAGTTGTAAGCACATTATCATGTAAGGATCATAATTTGGCTTGAGGCCTGTGGGTCGAAGTGGCTAGCCTGAGGTTTGATGGCCCAAAGTCCAGCCTAGCCTAATGGTTAGGCTTGCTCTAAGGTTAGGTATGGCTTGGGCTTAGGATTTGAAACCCTTTGCCCATCCACGGCCTAGCTCGACTAGGCCCAGCCCGTCCTCGGACCGCCTGTCTATACCCTTTTTTATTTTATTTAAAGATTTAATTGATGCACTCCCTAACTTCATTTTTTTTTCTATAACCATGATGGGCACTTGTCAAGACTCAATAAGCATGATATCTTCAACAACAAGCTCATAATGCTTCTTGAGTTCCTCTAGATTTTTGGGCCAACCACCTTGGCAACATTATCCTAGCGGTTGGCAGTGTCCTTGTCAAACACAAGTAGAGCTTTTTCAAAATATTTGTTTTGTTTAGTAGTTCAAGAGCCCAAAGCCAATTGAGGAAATTTTGATTGAAGCATTGTAAGCACATTCTCATATAGGGATCATCATTTGGCTCAAGGCCCGCGGGCTTAAGTGGGTAGACTGAGGTCGGATAGGCCAAAGCTCGGCGGCCTAGCCCAGTGTGACAAAGTCTTGCTTGGCCCAACTAGGCCCAAATAGGCCCAGCCCAGCCTGAGCCCGCTTGCCTAAGCCTCTTTTTATAATATTTAATTGATGCAGTCCCTAATATCAATTTTTTTTTGTAATTTGAGATGGGCACTTGTCCAAATTCAATAAGCATGATATCTTCAACAAGAAGCTCATAATGTTTCTTGACTTCCTTATGGGATTTTTCCGCCAACTGCCTTGGTAACATTATCCCAACAGTTGGCATTGTCCTTGTCAAACACAGTGAAAGCATTTTCAAAATCTTTGTTTTGCTTCGCAGTCCAAGAGCAGCTAGAGCTAGTTGAGGACACTTTGCTTGATGCCATTGAAAATGGTATTTTGAGTTGGAGGATGAGGGTCTAAAGTGAAAATGGTGGTGAGAAACCAATAGGAAAATTTTGGAAAACCTTTTATGCTTACTCATTTTTTCGCCAACCGCATTGACAACATTATCCCAACGGTTGGCAATGTCCTTGTCAAACACAGCCACATCGTTTTCAAAATCTTTGTTTTGCTTGGCAGTCCAAAAGGAGCCAGAGGTACTTGAGGACATTCGTCTTGATGCCATTGAAATTGGTATTATGTGGAGGAGGATAAGGGTCTAAAGTGAAAATGGTGGTGAGAAACAAATAGGAAAAGTTAGGAAAACTTTTGATACTCTCGGCCCGCCAATGGTCTAGCCCGACTAGGACCAGCCCGACTTGACCCATCCTATGACCGTTTGCCTATGCCCTTTTTTTTAAAGATTTAATTAATGCACTCCCTAACTTTAATTTTTTCAAAATCTTTGTTTTGCTTGGCAGTCCAAGAGGAGCTAGAGGTAGTTAAGGACATTCGGCTTGATGCCATTGAAAATGGTATTATGTGGAGGAGGATAAGGGTCTAAAATGGAAATGGTGGTGAGAAACAAATAGGAAAAGTTAGGAAAACTTTTGATACTCTCGGCCCGCCAACGGTCTAGCCTGACTAGGACTAGCCTGACCCGACCCGTCCTATGACCATTTGCCTATGCCCTTTTTTTTAAAAGATTTAATTAATGTACTTCCTAACTTTAATTTTTTCTGTAATCCGGGATGGACACTTGTCCAAAGGTAATAAGCATGATATCTTCAACAAGAAGCTCATAATGCCTCTTGACTTCTTCTGCATTTTTCCACCAACTGCCTTGGTAACATTATCCCAGCAGTTGGTAGTGTCCTTGTAAAATACAGCCAATGCGTTTTCAAAATCTTTATTTTGCTTGACAGTCTAAGAACAGCCAGAGCCAGTTGAGGACATTCTACTTGATGTCGTTGAAAATGGTATTTTGAGGAGGAGGATGAGGGTCTAGAGTGAAAATGGCAGTGAGAAACAAATAGGAAAACTTTTTATGCCTACCAAAAAGTACCATGAAACTTTTGTTTCCTTGAATCTGTGAAGAAACCCTAATGTATAAGCAACACAATTTGCTTTAATGACATGATATCTTCAACAAGAAGGTCATAATATTTCTTGACGTCTCACTACTACAAAAATGGAAAAAGACGACCAGAAAAAGACGACGGCATAACATAAAACCGTCGTTGTATTTAAATAGACGACGGTATAAAAAAAAAACCGTCGTGGATAAGTGATTTACTGTTCAATATTTTTAAAAGACGACGCGTACAAATAAAAAACCATCGTTTTTAAAAAAGGATTTCTTCAATGTTAAAATCTGACCAAAAAACAACGACAGCAGGTATGAATACACTGACGTAGAAAATAAAGACGACAGTTCACCAAAAAACCTGCCGTGTTAACTCCTAACTAAACACGACCAACTGTTCTTAATCCACGTCGTATAATATAGTGGAATCAACGTCTGTATACTACGACGGTGCATTCTCTGTAAACCGCCGACTTATTATTTTGGAGTATACTACGACGGTACCTACAACACTACTGTCATTTTTATTTACCACGTCCTAAGTTCAAATTACGGTCGTATTTTTTCAATTTATACGTCTGCCCTCTCTGTAAACCGCCGTCTTATGTTTATAGCTTTTTAAAATTAATTAATTTTTCTTTTATTTTGGTAATATCTTTCTTAACACAAAACAAAATTTAATTCTCAATCCTCAACAACATTTTCATCTTAAAATGCAAATCTCTTCGTGTTAAATATGAACACAAATTTGGCAAATACATCGTGGCAAATATATGTTCAACTGTTTCTTCCTCTCATATGCAAGCTGGGCCCTCTCCTTCCTCTTGTTCTCAAGCTCCTGCACAGCCTCGATTCCTGAAAAACAAAATCAAAATCAACAAAGTGTGAACCCTCACTCCTCGATTCCTGGTTACATTGTAGTCCCCTTTTCCACAGTGATCAACTTCAAAACTCCTGTGTAGCAAGGTGGAACCAGCCTTAGAACCTGTTGTGGGTTGTGCCTTTGGGGTGAAGCTGGGAGTGGGCTTGAGGTTCAGAATGAATAGACACCACCTACTCATTCTGAACCTCAAGCCCACTCCCAGCTACAGCCACCACCTGAGTCCGTCTCTGCGAGCATCAGGAACACCCACGCGGGTTCTCAAGCTGATTTCACCCTTGCTACACAGGAGGATGTAGCAAACCCATGCTTGGTCTTGTGAGGAATCATTCTGCAAACCCATTTGCTTTCAGAAAGACAATTTCTGCAACCCTAATTGAAAACTGAGAGTTAACAAACGCGTAAAAAAATCCTATTTAAACAAAATGGAGTAAATATCCACGTCAGTTCTAATATACATAGCGACGTCATATTTGACTAATCAACGTCAGTTTAGATATAACTACATCGGAAATCCAAAAGTCATATCGCGCGTATTAAAAAGATAACTACATCGGAAATCCAAAAGTCATTTGGCGAGTATTAAAAAGAGAACAGAACCAAAGTAACCACGTCGGTTTATTGAAATACACAGTCGTTGAATTTAAGAGTACAACGTCAGTTTAGAGAAACAAAGCGCCGTCATAACCACGTCGGAAATCCAAAAGTCATTTGGCGCGTATTAAAAAGAGAACGACGTCGTTTTCAGAACCGCAAAGTAACCACGTCGGTTTATTAAAATACACAGTCGTTGAAATTACAAGTACAACGTCAGTTTCGAGAAAAAAAGCGCCGTCATAACCACATCGGAATTCCAAAAGTCTTTCGGCAGTTGTGATAACCACGTCATTTATGAATTATCTACCGTCGTTATAACAAAATAATACGGCGGTTTGTTAATGACAACGTCGTTGTATTGAACTCTGGGAAAATATATAAACTTTTCGTCACCTGACCTAATATTTTACGGTTTTCACTTCCCGATAAAGTATCGTAGTTTCCCTCTCATTTCCCAAATCACCATTTTCGTCACCTGACCTAGCATCATCGTCTGAATCATCGTCTTCATCGTCCAAATCACCATTTTGGTCTTCGTCTTCGTCGGAAGGAAACATTTCTTTGCACGCCGGTGTTATTCAAGGTTTTTTCTCACTCTCTTCCCTTTTTTTACTTTTCATTTGCATGCCGTAGTTGTCTGGAAACTAGATTCTGTCAAATTGAAGAAATCTTTCACTGGTTTTGATTAAATACATAAGTAGATACCCTCACGACGCCAAAAGACGACAGTTCTGTCCTGTTTTCGACGATGGAATGGACACACCACGACGGTGGCTAAAACCGTCATGGTGTGACAATTAATACGTCGGAAACAAGATAAAACCGTCGTCTAGTGAGAGAAGTACACTAGTTTTGTAATTTAATAACCGACGTAGTTTATGAATATTTACGTCATGAAATATATAAAACCGTCGTTGTTTTTATATTATTACGTCGTTTATTTTTAATAACCGACGTTGTTTTTCTGGCAGATTAATCAAAAATGGTTTCGAAATCTCAAAACAAGGAAGCTGAAGCGTCAAAGGCCACAGCAGGTTCAATGGCACAAGGGGATGAACCCAAAACAGGTTTAGTGGAAGTTGAAAAATCAACTCAAAGCAAACCCTCGAAGAGGATGAGATATTCCTCAACCTCAGAGAAAGACTCGAGCACAGCCACATTTGTTGAGGAGCCAAAATCTGGCCGCGGTATCAGCACAATGAGCCGTGTTGTGAAGAGGAAAATTGAGAAGGTTAAGCCTGTGGTTGAGTTCAATAAAGATGGCAAACCACATGGCGAGGCTGCTGTTGAGATGCAGTCTTACATTGGTGTTTTGGCACGCACCAGAGTCCCTCTTGTGGACAAGAAATGGAAACAATTACCCAAGGACGTGAAGGAGCAGATTTGGGAAGCTGTTCAAATGTCCTATGTTATTGGGGATCGTTACAAGAACTTGGTCTTGCAGTCTGCCGCCAAAAAATGGAAGGATTTCAAGTATAACGTAACTAGGCAGTATATCCTTCCTTACGCACATGACAGGGAGAGGTTAAGAGAAACCCCTGCGCTTTATAAGTTCATAGAGAAATCGCAATGGGATGCCTTCGTAGCTTCAAGGTTAACCCCAGATTTTGAAGCTAAGCATGCTGAGCAGAAGGAGAGGAGGGAGAAATTGGAGTACAACCATAGGTTGTCTAGAAAAGGGTATGTTGGTTTGACGGACCAATTGGTAGAAACCATGCCCGAAGGTCAAGAAATCGATCGAGCTGTTCTGTGGAAGAAAGCAAGAGAAGATAAATCAGGAAACATCCCTGATCCAAAGGCTGCAGAGAAGGCAAAACTAATCGTAAGTCTCACTAACTCTGTTCTAAATTTGAAAAACAGAGTGTTTTATTTTGGTATAGACGTCGTTTATATTTATATAAGCGACGTTATAAAGTGAACACCACGACAGGCTTAATTTACGGACATTTAAAAGTGAATAGGACGTCGGTTTTTGAATAAAGTAGACGTCTAGATAGAATTAATACGACGGATTAAATTATTCTATGAACTGCATTTTTGTTTTAAGTTTACTCACGCACACACTCTCCCTCTCTCTGTCTATTTCACTGAATTTTGTGGTGCACAATTTCTGGAAAAGAATGCATATTTCAATCGAGTTTTTTCACTTCTTCATTAAAACTTACGACGGTTTTATCTTATCTAGACGTTAGAATGATTATACAACGACGGTAATTTTGTGCAGCCGTATGGAATTGTACATCTACGTCTGTTTGTTTAATAATCCGTCGTCTTACTTTGAATATACGACGGTTTTTAATTTATGTCTAAATCTGTTTTATTTTGAATATACGACGTATTTTTATATACCGACGTTGTAAAGTATAAACAACGACGGTATTTATATATAGACGTTTTAAATTAATACCACGTCTGTCATTTAATAAAAACCGTCGTTGTTTATAATTTACAACGTCGGTATATGTATCTGTCATACACCCTTCTCAGGTTCTAACAATCTCTCTTTCTTTCTTTTAGGATGATTTGCAAAAGCAAGTCTCCGAAGGCACTCTGACTGTCTCCGGGAGCAATGATATCTTGACTCTGGCTTTGGGAACCCCGGAGCATGGTGGGAGAGTCAGAGGAGCTGGTGCTGGCGTTACCCCAACTCAGTTCTTCAATTTGCCGAAGCAGCAGAGAGTGAAATTTGGTGACAAATTGAAGGAAAGTGTGAGGGAGGCAGTCAGAGAAGAGACCTTGAGGATTGAGGCGAAGTCAAGGGAAACTATAATGGAAGCAGTCAGAGCAGAGAGGGAGACTTTGTTGGCATATATCCGTCAACTAGTTCCTAGTTTTGATCCCAGCCAGATGCTCCAAACCCCAATTCCTCCAATTATTTTACCCCCTCAAGATCAAAGCCCAAAAAATCCAATGTCTGATAAGGCAAGCTGCTCTGGGGCCACTAATATCAGACCCCTAGCTTTGGAATTAGAAGATCCGAAGCCTGAAGCTGATACTGCTGCAAAAGAGAAAGAGGACACGGTAAAATCTCTGCTTATTTATATTTCTGCTTTTTAAATTTTAAAAAGACGTCGCTCCTTTTAATAGCCGACGTTAAAATTTAAAATAACGACGGTAAATACGTCTGTTTCTTACAAGACACGTCGTGTTTCGTTATATACCACGACGCTTTTATAAACCGTCGTTCATTTCATGATTTCATTAACTGTATTTATATTAGACGACCTTTCTATAGAATAGCGACGTTATAAATTCAATACAACGTCAGTATTAACGAGAAACCGTCGTTTATATTATATACCACGTCTGTTTTTTTTGTTTAGCTTCTAGGGTTTTTCTGCCAACCGACTTGGCAACATTATCCCAGCGATTCGCAGTGTCCTTGTCAAACACAACTAGAGCGTTTTCAAAATCTTTGTTTTGCTTGGTAGACCAAGAGGCCAAAGCCAATTGAGGAAATTCTGATTGATGCGTTGTAAGCACATTCTCATGTAGGGATCATCATTTGGCTCTTGGCCTGTAGGCATAAATGGGTAGGCCGAGTTTCGATAGACCAAAGCCCGGCATGGCCCAATAATTAGGCTCGCTCTAAGGTTAGTTAGGGCTTGGGAAAAGAATTTGAAACCCTTGGTTTGCCCACAGCCCGGCCCAGCGTGACCAAGTCTTGCTTGGCACGATTAGGCCCGAATAGGCTCAGCCTAACCGTGCCTAGGCCTGCTTGCCTTAGCCTTTTTTTAAAATATTTAATTGATGCAGTTCCTAACCTGATTTTTTTTGTAATCTGTGATGGGCACTTGTCAAGAATCAATAAGCATGATATCTTCAATAAGAAGCTCATAATGCTTCTTGACTTCCTTTGGATTTTTCTGCCAACCTCATTGGCAACATTATCCCAATGGTTAGCAGTGTCCTTGTCAAACATAGCCACAACGCTTTCAAAATCTTTGTTTGCTTGGCAGTCCAAGAGGAGCCAGAGGCAGTTGAGGACATTTGGCTTGATGCCATTGAAAATGGTATTATGTGGAGGAGGATGAGGATCTAAAGTGAAAGTAGTGGTGACATAAATTTTTTTTTTTCAAAAAAAGTTAGGAAAACTTTTGATACTCTTGGCCAGCCAACGGTCTAGCCTGACTAGACCCAGCTCGACCCAGCCTGTCCTAAGACATCCTATCTATGCCCTTTTTAAAAAGATTTAATTGATGCACTCCCTAACTTTAATTTTTTCTGTAATCCGGGATGGACAATTGTCCAAATGCAGTAAGCATGATATCTTCAACAAGAAGATCAAAATGCTTCTTGACTTCTTCTAGGTTTTTCTGCCAATTGCCTTGGCAACATTATCCCAGCGGTTGGTAGTGTCCTTGTAAAATACAACCAATGCGTTTTCAAAATCTTTATTTTGCTTGACAGTCTAAGAGCAGCTATAACCAATTGAGGACATTCTGCTTGATGCTGTTGAAAATGGTATTTTGAGGAGGAGAATGAGGATCTAGAGTGAAAATGGCAGTGAGAAACATATAGGAAAACTTTTTATGCCAACTAAAAAGTACCATGAAACAATGGTTTCCTTGAAGCTATGATGAAACCCTAATGTATAATCAACACAATTTGCTTCAATGACATGATATCTTCAACAAGAAGGTCATAATATTTCTTGACTTCCTCTAGGGTTTTTCTGCCAATCGACTTGGCAACATTATCCCAGCGGTTGGCAGTGTCTTTGTCAAACACAGCTAGAGTGCATTCAAAATCTTTGTTTTGCTTGGTAGACCAAGAGGCCAAAGCCAATTGAGGAAATTCTGATTGATGCATTGTAAACACATTCTTATGTAGGGATCATCATTTGGCTCTTGGCCCGCATGCATAAGTGGGTAAGTTGAGGTCCGATAGGCCAAAGCCTGGCGCGGCCCAATAATTAGGCTCACTCTAAGGTTAGATAGGGCTTGGGCAAAGGATTTGAAACCCTCGGTCCATCCACAGCCTGGGCCAATGCAACAAATTCTTACTTGGCCTGAATAGGCCGAGCCGAGCTGAGCCTAAGCCCACTTGCCTAAGCCTTTTTTTTAAAATATTTAATTGATGCAGTCCCTAACCTCTTTTTTTTTTTTTTTAACTAATCAGAGAGGGACACTTTTCAGGACTCAAAAAGCATGATATCTTCAATAAGAGGCTCATAATGCTTCTTGACTTCCTTTGGATTTTTCTGCCAACCGCATTGCGACATTATCCCAGTGGTTGGCAGTGTCCTTGTCAAACACAACAAGGGCGTTTTCAAAATCTATGTTTTGCTTGGCAATGCAAGAGGAGCCAGAGGTAGTTTAAGACATTCGACTTGATGCCATTGAAAATGGTATTATGTGGAGGAGGATGAGGGTCTAAAGTGAAATTGGTGGTGGGAAACAAATGGGGAAATTGGAAAACTTTTGATACTCAAGGCCCGCCAATGATCGAGCCCGACTAGGCCCAACCCAACCAGGCCCGTCCTAAGACCGCCTGCCTATGCCCTTTTTTAAAGATTTAATTGATGCACTTCCTAACTTTAATTTTTTTTGTAATATGGGATGGACACTTGTCCAAACGCAATAAGCATATGATATCTTCAACAAGAAGCTCATAATGCTTCTTGACTTCTTCTGCGTTTTTCCACCAACCGCCTTGGTAACAATATCCCAACGGTTGGTAGTGTCCTTGTAAAATAAAGCCAATGCGTTTTCAAAATCTTGATTTTGCTTGATAGTCTAAGAGCAACCAGAGCCAATTGAGGACATTCTACTTGATGCCATTGAAAATGGTATTTTGAGGAGGAGGATGAGGGTTTAGAGTGAAAATGGTAGTGAGAGCCAGTCATGTAAATATAGTAGGGAAAAAATTGTTTTTGTTATAAAAAAAATATATTTTCCTTTTCCGTAAAGCCAAATACAAAAATATTTATATTATAAATAACATATAAACAAATTGGAAAGCTTTTAATGTACAATGAAATTGAAGAAAACAAATTAATAGGTAAGTAAAGGCAAAATAAATCATAAGTAAGAAGGTAAGTTTGGTACGATGAAGCACGTCAAAGATGCTGTCCTAAAGCCTTTGTAACCTCCTAACGTGCAGGTACTGGCAGTCAACAAGACTCCAAGATACGACCCCTTGTACACAAACTCAAGATCCGCTATGAGCACGTTCATAGACGGATATAGGTATCCAAGTCACAGAACCGTAGCCAAAACTAATAATATAAGTAGAGAAAATATAAAAGGTAGAAGAGGAGAGAATCATATTGTGGTATGTGATATCTGATGGTGTTGTGGGTTGTTCAAATGTGAAGGAGGAGTGGCTTTTTATAGGCATCCAATAACATGTAACCTTCAACACATTAAACTATAAAATTAAGTAGAAATAAAACCTGAAAATTAAATATTTATAACTCCCACAATAAATAAAATAAAACAGCCAAAATAATAAATAAATAAAACGGTTAAATTTTTAAAACCTTTTTAAAATTCCAACAGTTTTACACTCTTAGAATTTTCATATGGTATACTGCATATATGTGCAGGTGCCTTGAGAGCCAGTCATGTAAATACATTAGGGAAAAAATTGTCCCATAAGCTGTATATACTGAAGCTCTCTTGATAGAGTAAAAAAAGGGGGCAGGGCTCCCTGATGCTTTGTGTGTGACATTATACCGATGACTGTAAAGCTTGAAGGGTTTGTATTCACCCTGCAACAAAAAGTACCAATCTTCTCTTAGAAAACACTTTTCCAATGACATTTTGAAACTAGAATTTCACCTCAAGAGATGGAAAATGAGAGCATGTCCACAGTTTTCTCCACTTTCCTCACAAAACTACTGCCAAACTCCAAACCAAACCCAACACTACAACAATGGCTGCTACCCTAGAAGAAGTAGATGCGGAAGCTAAGCTCACCAAACCCATCTTGGCCATTTTTGCATAGGACCCTCAAAACCCACAAATCCACAGACAGCCTACTGATCTTAGGACAGGCATTTCCTTTTTATAGACTTGAAATGAGTTTACTAGTAAAGAAAAAAAAATTATTTTCATCAAATGAGGGGAATATTAAATGATGGGTGAGATTTGCATTAAGAATTCCGTGTTGCTCTGGGAATTTTAAGCACCGCAAATTGGGTTGTATCTGGGGAACATAATAACGATGGGACTTGACTTTGGAATTTCTGGAGAAAATTAAGTGCGAATAGTTCATTGTCTGCAGTTGGCATATAAACTGCAGAACAGCAACAAATAAATATAAAATGTTTGTTTGACAGGACAAACAACTTAAAGCAATTTCCATTTTTTTGTAGGAGACATGATGTACTCTTGATACAAGCAATTTTAGGGAGGGAGAAATCGAACTTAAAAACATGGTGGAGAAATACATACTCTGCTAGAAATAGTTATCCAAAGTGCAATACAAGTGACCAACATGTCATCGATTTAGGGATATCTCTCTTATCAACATCAAAACAGATCACACATAGATCCTTGGTGATTTATAAGTGGTAGAAATAGAGAGACGAACCAAACATAGCCTACCAACATCCACAGAAAATTGACTTAATAAGATATACATCTGAATTTATTATAGAAAACAAGAGCAACAAAAGATTTCTTTTCCCATGATCATGATTGGGAACTTGTAGAATCATCAACAGGATGATGGTATCTGTTGAAAAACCACATAGAATCGGCTTTCACTGCAACTCCATCGTTGTTCCGGTGCCAACTGTAGAAGGCATGAGTTCGGTTCTTGATGTCGAAAATGGCATGACCAAAACTGGCCTCTCTATAAGCTGAGTAATCTGGCTGTGGCTCCCTCTTACTGCACAAGAAAACAAAAAACATTCATAGATTTAAGTATGCAATGCTAACAAATAGGAAAGCATTGAACCCTAAAAGATCATGTACTTACTTGGTTGCCAAGCCTTCAATATTTCCTCCATCTCCAATGGTAATGTACACCGGCGCAGATTGATCTTTCACCACCGGAGAGCACTTTCCATTTTCAATATTATAGGCAATATTCGATACACGTTCCTGTGATACACACAAATTGCTTATCAGAAAAAGGAAGAAGAATACAGCTTTCTTGATATCAGCATTTCAGTCAAACACTTTGTTTGAGTGTGTTTAAAAATCCACCATCCAAATAGTCAATATGAAGGAACGCATGCACAAGTTTGCTGTGGGAAGTTGGAGTTGAGCAAATGCAATTGATGAAAGAGGTGTGGGATTTCTCTACAAAAAGATAAGGAAAGATGCTCAACAAAATGGAGGATTGCAACTTGATCAATATAAAACTATATGTGGGGAGAAAGTGACGGGAAGGCTAAAGCTTTGCTTTAGTGTTTGCATGATTAGAGTCACTTTATATATATATATATATATGTCATGATTGGTATTATTAGATCCACCCACCAATCATTTGGCAAAATCCTCCGCCTGTGCCAAGAATCCTACACAAAACTCCTACATAAAAATCCTCCGCCTGTGCCAAAAATCCTCCGCTTGAGCCAAAAATCCTCGGATTACATAAAAATCCTCCGCCTGAGCCAAAAATCCTCGGATTACATAAAAATCCTCCGTCGAGCCAAAAATCCGAACGGTTGAGGTGGAAAAATCCGGACGGTTGAGGTGGAGGACGGATGAGTGGAAGAATCCTCGGATGGACTCAACCCTACTATCCTGAACTCAAGAAGTATGCTTAGGAGTTCCAGCAGATGTTTTCCTACAAGTGGCGGAGTTTAAAGACAGGAGGGCATTAATATTGGGAAGATTTCCAAGACATCGGGTAGTTCGTGCCTAGAGCTCCGGAAGGCATTGATATTTGGAAGATTTGTAGCCACCCTACTATCCTGATCTCATTTTACTGACCAACCATAGGGATTGATGATGGTTGGAAAATTGTCATTAAATGCCTAGAGCTCCGGAAGGTGGGAAGATTTTCAAGACATCGGATGGTTCACGCCTAGAGCTCCAGAAGGCATTAATTCTAGGAAGATTTTCAAGACAGAGTTGGTTGAGGCCATTTAACAACCAAATCCATGAACGGAAGGAAGCTCTATAAATTGGTCGTCAGAAGAAGAGAAGAGGACCGCCAACTGAACAAACAAAATCTATCTTTCTATCCTGTACTTTTCAATTCATAGTCTAGGATTTTATCTTTCAAGTTCTTCAGATTATCTAAGTTCTTCGTTTTTCTAGTGTAAGCTTACTTTCTTGCAATTTAATTTCAATTGTCTTTACATTCGAATTTAATTCAAGTCTTTATCGCTTTAATATATTTTTCTCGCACTTACATTTCTGTCATTTCGTTTACTACATTTATATTTCTCGCACTTATCACAAAAATCCTAAAAATAGTCATACAAAGCTCAATCATCCTTGACCTCAAGGAAGAAAAAGAACCTAGGCCGAGAGGAGGTTCCTTGCTCGGTCGATCAATTGTTTGATTAAAAGTCAGAAGCGCAAACACACTCACACGATCTTTCCATCCAAGCCATCAAGTGGCTGGGTGGTGGCACGCCTACGCATCTCAAGAGAAGAAGGACCAAAAACTCCTTCCGTCGGCCTACCCGGCCGAAAAGAGGGAAACACACTTCTCCTCAAAAGGGTTTCATGTACTCATTTGTCAAACATTAAAGCGTTCCATAAAAGGGATTGATCTGTTTCAAAAAGTTTATTTTGAGCACTTACAGATCGTTCATAGGCATGGACATGACCAGCAAAGACTACGTCAACCTTGTGCTGCACGAACCACGACTCAAACATGACTCTCATGCTCTCTCCTTCCATGTAATGATAGTTGTAGCTGTTGTACCATGGGGAATGCAGTAAGACAATCAACCATGGTGTCTCACTCCTGTTAACTTTTGGTAGCTCTTGCTCAAGCCATTGGTACTGAGGAGTGTATTTACCTTGAGAACAAGGAAATGATATATTAAATGTGACAGTTGCAGCAGCCAATTTAACAAAGACATTAATGTACAGAAGATTTCACTAACAAGTTAGAATTGATTGGATGTTGCATGGACAGAAGAAGTTTCAGCTTCGTTTTCAGGATAATTTGGAAGCAAAAAGTCTCCAATCATTTAAAACAAAGTCATTAAAAAATATGACAAGGATATCATTTCCATATAATGTGAAAGTAATTTATATGATGCAATCTGTAGAGATGAACAAAGTTTGATTTACAGTATAACAATCTCTCACGTGCCATGAAAGCAACAACTAAGTATTTCAAATTGAGGGGGAAAAAAGCATAAACAGGAGTTGATTTAACAGATGCAGCAAGTATCTAGTTATGTCGTCGCCAAATTACTTCACATACGGCGATTTTAACAAATTTGCAGATGCCAAGTTAACATATTTTACACTCCTAGGATTTTCATATCGTATACTGCATATGTGTTTTGGTGCCTTGAGAGCCAGTCATGTAAATGCAGTAGGGGAAAAAAAAGTACCATAAGCTGTATACGAAGATAAGACTATGATGTATGCTGAAGCTCTCTTGATTGAGTAAAAAAAAGGGGCAGGGCTCCCTGATGCTTTGTGTGGGACATTATACCGGTGAGTGTACGGCTTGAAAGGTTTGTATTCACCCTGCAACAAAAAGTACCAATCTTCTCTTAGAAAACACTTTTCCAATGACATTTTGGAACTAGAATTCACCTCTCTAGATATGGAAAATGAGAGCTTAAAATTAGCTATGAAATGCTTACAATTTCTGGAGCATAATCAATCTCATGGTTCCCTGTAGTCCAAATCCAAGGTTGATAAGCAGCACTTCTCTCAATGAATCTTCCAAATGTATCCCACTTAACATTGTCATGATTGGGATGATTATCTGCATAAGAGAGGTCTCCAAGGTTCAAAACTGTTTGTCCTTTAAGTGGGTTTTCTTCATAGTGAGTAAGTGTCAAGTTTGAATCAAAGGTTTGGCCCAAATCCCCTTCAAATGAGAGACAAATGGTACGTCAAATTTACAAGTAGTCAAATAGCCAATTTGCCTTGTAAATGAATCAATAGCATGAAATTAGTTTTGGATCACAATGCTAAAAGTTAACCATTCTGGTTTTGGTTATTAAATAAATAAATTACTTACCCATGAGACCAAATGTGTAAGGGACATCTAGCCCAACTTCAGGAGGAGTTACAAACCAGAACAACCTCTCAGTGTGCCCAATTCCAACCACATAGTAATATTTGGTATTGTACTGCCCAAACATATATATTATTAGTTCATAATATCAGTCAGCAAATTATTTATAGAACAAAAAGTATTGGCGTGACTTGTGGACTATTGACTTACTTTCCTTACACACCAAGAATTTCTATTATAATTGTAATTGATTTACTTTAATTCCTAATTTCCTACTGTAAATAGAAATAGGAATTTATTATTTATTTGCCCATTCAAGTTTTGTTTGTATTATAAATATGACATCCTACAAGGAGAAGAATACATAGAAAATTCCCACAAACAAATATGCTCTCATAGTTCTCATATTTTAGCATGTATTAGAGTAGCGATCTTGGGATTGTTGACTCTAGTTTTTAAACCCTAGCAGCTGCCATGGGGGAGGATGACTCTTCTAATCCTCATGGCGGTAGCATGACTGCTTCCTCCTCTTCTTCTCAACCAACCATAGCCGAGTTGACTGCCCAAGTGGCTCAGCTAATAAAGATGCAGACTCAAACCTCGAACCCGATCCTAAATCAGGATTCTACTAAGACGACCCCGAACTCGACTCAAACGACAACCCCTAGCTCAAATCAGATGACGACCTCAAACCCGAATCAGACGACGATTACCTATGAAGCTTCCGCTGCATAGATTGGCATAAAGTTGGATGGCACCAACTATGCCCCATGGTCCCAAGTTGTCGAGTTGTATATCTCCGGCAAAGACAAAGTGGGATATCTATATTAATGGAGATCTTCCACAACCTCCTTCGACCCTCCAACGTTTCCCCAGAGCGCACCGAGAACTCTATTATGAAAGGATGACTCATCAATTCTCTAGAGCAAAGCTTGATTGGCAATTTCATTCGCTTTCTGACAGCAAAAGCAGTGTGGGATGCAATTGCCACGACTTACTATGATGGCACTGACACCTCTTAGGTTTATGATCTGAAACGATGAGTCTTCCGTATGCGCCAAGCTGGCGGCTCCATTGAAACCTATTACAATACTCTCCAAAGCTTATGGAGAGAGATTGAATTTCGTTGTCCAAAAATGATGGAGTATGAAAGTGATATCAAGCGCTATAATGATATTCTGCAGGAAGATCGAGTATGCATATTTTTGGATGGCCTTGATGATCGTCTTGATAAGGCCCGAAGTGATGTTCTTCACATGACTTTATTCCCTACAGTGAACAAACTTATGCCTATGTCCGCCGTGAAGATGTTTGACAAGGTTTGATGATGGGTTTATCTGCACCCACTGGCATTGGCTTAGTGGCCAAGAATGCGTCTCGATCAGGGCCCCCTACTCATGCCGGACAGCCCCAGAATTCCTCTATTGTGGCCCACCTTCAGATCCAGTCATATGCTACTGCTGCTGGTGTGCCACCTCCTAAAACCGTCCCACCTTCTCGTCCCAAGGCTTCGACTGATGGAAGTGGTTGCACGCATTGTGGCAACCCCAAATATACCCGCAGTCAAACAATATGGGTAGAATATTTTCAAATGTATTTCATTCTCCGAAAGGAGGTATTTATAATACAAATTTGTAAACCCTAGTAGGGTTAAACTAAGAAAATAAGTGGTATCCTAATTACATAATATCTATACAAAAGGAAATAAATAAAATAGTATCCTAATAGAATAGGGATATCTCGGTAACACTCCCCCTCAAGTTAGAGCAAAGACGCCATGCATGCCCAACTTGTTAAGCGAGTTGAGAAAGATACTTGTAGAGACAGCTTTCGTAAGAACATCAGCTAACTGATACTCAGAACGAATGAAGGGGAATGACACAATCTCCGCATCCAACTTTTCTTTAATGAAATTTCAATCAACCTCCACATGCTTTGTACGGTCACGTTGTACAGGGTTATGAGCAATTGCAATCGCAACCGTATTGTCACAATATAAATCCATGGGTTTATTAGACCCAAAGCCAAGGTCTCTCATCAATCTCCTCAACCATAGTAACTCAGATACACCATGGGCCATTCCCCGATACTTGGCCTCAGCACTAGATCGAGACACCACCTTTTGTTTCTTGCTCCTCCACGTAACAAGATTGCCACCAACAAACATAAAATACCCAGATGTCGAACACCTATCTGTAGCTGAACCTGCCCAATCAACATCTGTGTACCCTTCCACATCCGTATGACCATACTTGGAGAAAATTAACCCCTTGCTAGGAGTTACTTTCAGATACCTTAAAATACGAGTCACAGCCCCCATATGATCTACACTAGGAGAATGCATAAACTGACTCACCATACTTATAGCATATGCAATGTCCGGACGGGTATGAGATAAATAAATCAACTTCGGCACAAGTCGTTGATAACGTTCTTTATCAGTCGGAACTTAATCGGGATATAACCCCAACTTATGATTCTACTCACTAGGGGTATCAATCGGTTTACAATCCAACATTTTAGTTTATGCAAGTAAATCCAAAACATACTTTCTTTGGGATAGAAAAATACCATGTTTAGACCTGGCAACTTCAATCCCAAGAAAGTACTTTAAATCACCCAATGATTTCATCTCGAACTCGGAAGCCATATACTTCTGAAGACTCTATATTTCTACATGATCATCTCCAGTCACAATCATATCATTAACATAAATAATTAAAGCTGTCAATTTACCTTTATGAAGCTTCAGAAACAAAGTATGATCAGAGTTACTTTGCACATGCCCAAACTTTTTCATGGATGCAGCAAATCTTCCAAACCACGCTCTTGGAGACTGCTTTAATCCATACAAGGATTTCCGTAGCTTGCACACCACACCCTCCTTAGAGGTCATAGGGATACCAGGTGGAAGATCCATGTATATTTCTTCCTTGAGGTCACCATGGAGGAATGCATTTTTGACATCAAACTGTAACAGCGGCCAATCATGGTTAGCAGCTAAGGACAAGAGTACACGCACAGTATTGAGCTTTGCAACTGGAGCAAAAGTCTCCGTGTAATCCACTCCATAGGTTTGAGTATACCCTTTTCCTACCAATCTTGCCTTATAATGGTCAATTGACCCATCAACCTTGTGCTTCAAAGTAAACACTCATTTGCACCCAACTGCTTTTTTTCCCTTTGGTAGAGGAACAAACTCCCAAGTGGCATTCTTGTTCAAGGCTTCCATCTCAATATGCATTGCATCTACCCAATTTTGATCAGATAGAGCATCCTGCAACTTAGTTGGCACACATACACTAGATAATTGACACAAATATGATGCATATGACTTAGATAAACGATGAGTTGACATATAATGGTTAATGGGATATTTGGACTTGGTATGTATATCATGAGAATATTGTACTTTAGGTTTCCCACGGGTAGTGCGTGGAGGCAAAGAGTAAGTAGACACATCACTAGAAATTACCTCATTATCATGAGTTGATTGGGGTAGTGGCAGGGCAGAGGGGGGTCTTGTATCAATTTCATCTGTACGAGAGTTGCTAGTATCACTGTTACGTCCTTCTGATGAAGACTCGAAAAATTCCAAATTTTCACCCAGCGATCGGTCGCTTCACTTGCATCGTCATTGTCGTCACTCGTCGAGACAGGCGACCAATCGCTCACTTCCACATGACCAGTCGTTTCCAGGCAGGTTCGTTGGCGACCGGTCGCTTCGTCCAGACGACCGGTTGCTTCCTGTGACTCAAAAATTCCTTCTTCAAATCCAAGCTTTTCCACATTCTCTACTCCGAAACTCTTCAATTCACTCCCCATCTCCCCCTGAATTGAAGAGGAGGGAGAAACGTAATATGAACTTCTTCATGAAAAGTGACATCCAAAGTAACATGTACCTTCTGAGTAGGTAGGTGATAGCACTTATAACCCTTCTGAGTAGTAGAATAGCCAATGAAAACGCAATGGAGAGCACACAGATCAAGTTTACTTCGTTGATGGGAGTAGACATGAACATAAGCAACACACCCAAACACCTTAGGAGGTAACTTAGAGACCGAAACCGGAGGAGTATGGGCACACAACACATCAAGCGGAGTCTTGAAATCAAGAACCCGACTAGGAGTACTGTTAATCAAGTAGGCTACGGCCAAGACACCATGTCCCCAAAGATGATGGGGAACAGACATATCCAACATAAGAGAGCGAGCAACTTCAAGTAACTGACGATTCTTCCTTTTAGACACGCCATTCTGTTGAGGAGTAAATGGAGTGGTAGGTTGGTGAATGATACCGTAATCACGAAAGAACTGGGTCAAGGTATGATTCACATATTCACCGCCATTATCAATCCGAAATACTTAACATGAGCATGAAACTGAGTAGACACCATGACACAAAAATCAGGAAGAATGGAGGCAACATCATGTTTATTCTTCATCAAATACACCCAAGTTAAGCGAGTGCAATCATCAATAAAAGTAACAAACCAACGGAAACCATGAGAAGTCACACAAGCAGGACCTCATACATCAGAATGTACTAACTCAAAAGGCAAAGCAGCTTTATTATCACTTAAGGAAAAAACAGTACGGTGGCTCTTGGCCATTACACAAGTCTCACATTTGAAGCTAGACTCATCACACGAACTAAATAATGAAGGAAACAAATGTCTAAGATAACCATATGACGGATGCCCTAAGCGACGATGCCATAGCCAAAGTTGTTGCTTGTCTTTGACACTGCCACTCGGAACTTTATTAGCTACACAACCACGAACTGCTGCAGCCGGCAACTGTAAGTAATACAACCCCCCCTATCCGTTTACCATGCCCAATCTTCTCCTGAGTCCTGAGATCCTAGAAAAAACAATGGGTAGAATAGAAAGTAGCAAACGCGTTAAGTGTATCAAGCAAACGCCCAACAGATAACAAATTGCAATGAGATAGAGGTAAAGAATGAGTGAGATGGATGGTACCTTCACCGGTAACTGGAGAAGGTAAACCATTAGCACTAGTAATATAAGGGTCACGAGGGTTATGTGACAACTCATCAAACATATTATCATTATAAGTCATATGATCAGAAGCACCAGTGTCAATTATCCAAGTAGTAGAACCCATACCTGGCATAGTATCAGAAGCACACAGATTTGCAGACGGAGCCGGAGAACGAGCCTCATCTTGAGTCATCGTGCAGGTGGCTTTGGGGCCGTACATATGAGCCTTGTAATCAGCAAACCAATCAGGATAACCATGCTCCTTAAAACACTTCTCAGAATAATGATTCCCATTACAATGGAGACATTTAGGCGGACCTTCAAGAGAGCTAGGGTTAGAGCCAGAAGGACGAGACCCAGCAAAAGATCCAAATTTTCTGGACGGGGAGCGACCGGTCGCATCGTGCTGGGCGACCGGTCGTTGACGAGTTGGGTCAACTTTGAGAGCCAGCGATCTTCCTCCAAGCATAGCAGACTGACGAGTGTCTTCCTCCATGACCATGGCATAGGCTTCGAGAGGGGGGGGGAATAGGACTAAGAGCAAGAATACGGCTACGGACACCATCATACGGTGGATCAAGTCCACCAAGAAAATCATAAACTCGATCGGCTTCAATTTCTTTCAGACGACGAGCCCCATCAGTAGAACAACTAAACTCATGCGGACGCAGACAATCAATCTCTTGCCAGATAGCATGGAGTTTTTCATAGAACACTTTCACAGATTCACCATTCTGACCTGTAAGTATGGATTGCCGTCGAAGTTGAAACAAACGAGAACTATTCTGAGTCACAGTATAGGTCTTCCGAGCAGCCTCCCATATATCAAAAGCAGTATCACCATGTTCGAATAAGGCACGAACTGGTTTAGTCATGAAATTGAGAAGCCATGACTGCACCAGACAATTATCTTCTTCCCATTCGGCGTAGGCAGCGGAATCTAGAGACGGAGCAGGCTTCTTCCCATTGATCCAACTTGCCATACGACGACTAGTAATCGTAATACGCACACCACGAGACCAAGAGGCATAATTGGAGCCATCCAATTTGTCAGACGTAATCAGGGTAGAGTAATCACGAGAGGGACGTGCCTCCTTCGATGTAGACGCACTAGTACCAATCACAACCTTGGAATCATCACCCATGATAGCAGCGGAAACAAACACAACACGAAGCAGATACGACAAACACAGCACAGGCACGGGCACAAGAACCCTAAAAGAAATTAGGGCACACAGTAGAACACGGGTGGGCACAACACACACAGGTCACCAGAAAGTCGGCTCTGATGCCAAGTCAAACAATATGGGTAGAATATTTTCAGATGTATTTCATTCTCCGAAATGAGGTATTTATAATACAAGTTTGTAAACCCTAGTAGGGTTACACTAGGAAAATAAGTGGTATCCTAATTACATAATATCTATACAAAAGGAAATAAATAAAATAATATCCTAATAGAATAGGGATATCTCGCTAACACCCGCGACACCTGTTTTAAGCTGAATGGTTATCCTGATTGGTGGGAGGACCTTTGCGCTCGCAAGTTCAGAGAAACTGCTCGTAGTTCCGGCCATGCTACTCTTGTCTCTACCGAACCCCAATTAGCCTTGTTTCCGCAGGTAGATCCTACTGATAGTCCCGCGCCTCCGGATGACTCAGGTAACTGCGGTTATGTATTTCACACTTCTGATCTACGATATACTACTGGTTGGATAATTGATTCTGGTGCCACTTATCATATGACCTTTGATCTGAATGATTTTTTGCACACCACTACACCTGGCCGCACAAGTATTGCCAATGCGAATGGAGTTACCTATCTTGTGACAAGGGCCGACACTGTCGCCCTTTCACCTTCTCTGTCCCTTTTCAATACTCTACTCGTTCCATCTTTGTCCAATAAATTAATGTATGTAAGCTAGGCAACTGAGCAACTAAATTGTTGTGCACTAATTTATCCCAATTTTTGTTTGCCACAAGACATTCTCACCAAGGAGATCATTGGGCGTGGTACTAAAAGAAGGGGTTGTACTATGTGGATAACTTCAGTATGGGACGTGCCAACAGCGTGAAGCATCCTTCTGATGACAAGAACCGACAGATTTGGCTCTGGCACCAACGTTTGGGGCATCTATCTTTTGGTTATATGAGACACTAAGTACCCGAGTTATTTTTTGTATTTAAGGACTCATATTTTAAATGTGAAACTTGCATTTTAGTCAAGAGTCATAGAGCATCCTATCCTTTAAGTATGCATAAAAGTGCCATTCCTTTTGCTTTAATTCATTCTGATGTTTGGGGACCATCACCTGTTTCTACTCATTCTGGTATTCGTTGATTTGTCACATTCGTATATGATTGTACACGGATTACATGGCTTTATTTGATGAAAAATAAGAATGAAGTGTTTTCCCTATTCCAATTCTTTCACAAACAGATGGAAATGTAGTTCAATGCTCGAATACAGATTCTTCACTCAAACAACGGTTGAGAATTTGTTAATCATGACTTTCAGACTTACTTCCAGACACATGGTATTATTCATGAGACAACTTGCCCCCAAACACCACAACAAAATGGTGTTGCCAAATGGAAGAATCATCATCCCTTTCAAACAACCTGTGCTCTTCTCATTGGTGACCATGTTCCTCGTCATCACTAGGATGATGTTGTCGTCACTGCTATCCACCTTAGCAACATCATGCCTTATGGGGTCTTGAATTTCAAAACTCCATTACAAGTGCTCGTGCAACACAGGCCTCTACCCTCTATTTTGGTACTTACCCCTCGCATTTTTGGTTGTGTGGCCTTCATTCATCTCCACAAAAATCGACAAAGCAAACTTGATCTGTGTGCGCTTCATTGTTTTTTTGGGGTTATGCCACTCATCAAAAAGACCACCGATGTTATCACCCTTCTACCCAGCGAACCTATGTCACTTTGGATGTCACCTTTCTGGAATCGGAGATGTTCTTCTATGACCCAGCATCCAATTCCACTCTTCAAGGGGAGATACAGAGTGAAGAGCCTAATTGGAGCAGCTTGGAAAACGAAGATATTCATCTCTGCACGAAGATTGCTCTCAACCAAGAAACAATAACAATCGATCGTCCTGAGTCTGGCACTTGAGAATGCTCTCTGCCAAACAACGATCGATTGCCTAACCCTTGTGAAGCTATTTTTGATTCGAGTCATACTCCTACAGACAACTCAAAACAACAAGATGAAGACCCCCCCCCCCCCCCCCCCCCCCTTTCTCACTCAACAGTACTAACGGACCAATCTCCTAAGAATATCTTTGAGGTAACTACTCCTACTAGACTTGTGCATTTAGAGGATAAATCTATTGGATATCAATTACTTTGCAGGCAAAATCGTGGGAAGCCACCAAACCGTTATTCACTTGATATTGGCAAGACATCCAAGTGTCCAATTGCAAATCATGTATCCATTGAGAAGCTATTTGAACCACTCAAGGCTTTTGTGCATCAGTTGTCTGCTATCCATATTCCAACCAATGTTTCTGAAGCATTGAAAGATCCTAAGTGGGTCCAAGCTATAAAAGAGGAGATGAAAGCTCTTGAGAAAAATCAGACTTTGACATTGGAGACTATACCACGAGGAAAAAAGACTGCTAGATGTATAGATGGGTGTTTACTATAAAACACAATGCAGATCGATATATCAAGCGATACAAGGCAAGACTTGTGGCAAAAGGGTACACATAGACCTATGGTATAGATTATGAAAAAACCTTTGCACCAATTGCAAAGTTGAACACTGTCAGAGTCTTATTGTCCCTTGTAGCTAATTTGGATTGGTCACTACACCAGTTTAATGCAAAGAATGCTTTTCTACATGATGAACTCACGGAGGATGTGTACATGGACATTCCTCCTGGATATAATACTACTCAGACTGGAACAGTATGCAGGTTACGAAAAGCATTGTATGGATTGAAACAGTCACCACGTGCATGGTTTGCACGGTTCACCATGGCAATGAAGAACAATGGTTTCAAACAGAGCAATCAGATCATACTCTGTTCTTGAAACATCAGAAAGGGAAGGTAACAACATTAATAATCTATGTTGATGATATGATTATTACTGGGAATGATAAACAAGAAATATCACAGCTACAAGACTATTTGGCTACTAAGTTTGAGATGAAGGATCTAGGTGGACTCAAGTATTTCTTGGGAATTTAGGAGGCTCGATCGCAGCAAGACATATTTCTCTCTCAAAGGAAATATGTCTTGGACTTGTTGACAGACACATGAATGCTATTTGCAAACTTGCAGACACTCCTATTGTTCAGAATCATCATCTTGGAGAATATCCAGATCAAGTTCCAACTAACAAAGAAAAATACCAAAGGTTAGTGGGAAGATTGATCTATTTGTCACATACTCGAACAGACATTGCTTATGCGGTGAGCCTTTCAGCCAATTTATGCACTCTCCAAGTGAAGACCACATGAATGCAATTCTTCGGATACTTAGATATTTGAAGTCTGCACCTGGAAAAGGACTTATGTTCTCAAAGCACGGTCATCTGAATATTGATGGTTATTCAAATGCAGATTGGGCAGGTAGTGTAACAGATAGAAAATCCACATTGGGTTACTTCACATTCGTGGGAGGTAATTTGGTGGCATGGATGAGCAAGAAACATAATGTAGTAGCTTTATCTAGTGCAAGAGCCAAGTTCAGAGGCATGACTAAAGGGATTTGTGACTTATTTGGTTAAGAAAGTTGCTTACTGAACTTAGGTATAAACCTACATCCACAATAAATCTCTTTTGTGACAACAAGGCTGCTATAGTTATTGCACAGAATCTAGTTTAGCATGATCGTATTAAACATGTTGAGGTTGATCGACACCTCATTAAATAGAAGCTTGAGGCTAAAGTGTTTCAGTTTCCTTTTGTGAAATCCAAGGATCAATTGGCAGATATTTTGACAAAGGTGATTTCCAGTAAAGTATTCCACAATTCACTGGATCAGTTGGGCATTGGCGACATCTATACACCAACGTGAGGGGAAGTGTTGACTTAGTTTCCTTACACACCAAGAATTCCTATTATAATTGTAATTAATTTACTTTAATTCATGATTTCCTACTGTAAATAGAAATATGAATTTATTATTTACTTGCCTATTCAGGTTTCATTGTATTATAAATATGACCTTCTACAAAGAGAAGAATACACAGAAAATTCCCACAAACAAATATTTTCTCATAGTTCTCAAATTTTAGCAAAAAGAACAAAAAAAAAGAGGAAAACAGAAAGGAAGATTGAAATTTACCTCTAAGTTTCTGATGGTACAGTGGTGAATGTAACCAGAAGTGTAATCATGGTATGTATAGGTTTTAGCTTTGCCTTCAGCCATCCTTTTCTTTTGACCTTCACTCCAGAAAAGCACTTTGCTGGAGCCTTTTTCATCCACAGTGACCCATGACACAATCATGGCCTTTCCCTTGTGGTCTCCTTGTGTTATATGAACCTTGGATCAAGAACACACACACACATATCATACAATTAAACAAAATTAAGCTAAAAAATCATACCAATTAATCAATTCCATCAAGAAGAAAAACAAAAGTGTGAAGCAAGCCATAAATCTTGAAAAACAAGACCACATAAAAATATGAAGGTTCAAGTAAATAAGAGGTCTCTCTCCTATACGACATTTATTGATCACATGTCTCATACTCGTATAGGCCTGAGTTGATGATATCATCAGATAATGTGGTACAAATAAGTCACATCATTAAGCTACAACTGACTAGAGATAGAGAGAGATAGGGGAGACATATACTTGTTGGGGTGCATTATAGCCATGAGGGACTTGAAAGGCATCACTTTCATAAGGCATATCAACAGTCTTCTCAGCTTTCCTCACAAAAGGGCTTGTTATACCTCCATTGCAAACCACAGCCAAGTTCAAAACCAAACCCAAAACTACAAAACTAGTTACCCTTGAAGAAGTAGAAGCAGACGCTAAGCTCACCACACCCATCTTGGTCATATTATTACTCAAGGCACCCTCAAACCCTACACAAATTCCATTGCGCTCAGCAAAATCATGCTCTTTTTATGGACGCATAAAAATTAATTTAATTTAAATAAAGAAAATCTAAAGTTTATCAGGAAATATGGGGAATATTATTCAGAGCTGGATAGGAATATGCGCGTTTCTAAGGCTAAAGGGATTTGGATTTGCATGGTTTTCTATTTATTTTTAACATGTGTACTTATTCTTCTGGGAATTTTAGTTGAGTTGTGTTTCTTTTGGGATCGGAAATAGTGATTTTATACAGTTGGACTTCGGAGTTCTGTGTGAATCAAACGTATCTATTCTTGGATTGGAGCAATCAAAATATAACAATAGCTGGTTTACCATAGGAGAGGTGTTTGGGTTGAGATTTGATTAAACAAAAAGAAAAAAGTCGTAATCTGTTATGAACCTAGATGTAACGGATGCCTACCATAGCTTATTATACCATACCAAGAATTACCTACCATGACTCACCCGAATGACTCATCATCGTAATTATACAATATTAGTAAATAGTAAATACAAGGCATCAACTATGAATGAAGAACAAGAATAGAAAAGATGAAGCTCACGGTGGAGCTCTTGATAATCATTGTTTTCTTCCTCTAAATTCTCTCCAAATTTTTCCTAGTTTTATAACACGTTATCAGCACAAATATCTTTCAAATACCAACTGAATTTTTCGATCAAACCCCTCTGCTTCATTTACTTTCTATCTCAAGCTTTAGCTGCTAACCTCTGCAACTATAAATATCTTCTCTAAAACATATCTACATACATACCAAAGAAGAAAGGGTTAAAAGAAAATAGACTAACCAAACCAGAAAAACAAGAGAGCTTGGAGAGCGGAGAAAAAGTTGTCGTTTGGAGATGGAGTGGTGCAAGGTCCGACGAGTATTTGGCTCTATAGAAGGCTACTGCACAAAACAACTAAAAGGAATTGTTGGTGACTATTTAAGAGTTAAGCCACCAACAGGTCTAGTCAAGTGGAAAATGACTTTGACTTACAGACTAGAGGTCTCATGTTCGAACCCTCATGGCATCATAGTTGTGTGTGTGTGAGAAATCCTCATATCCTCATACCATGTAATTTAGACTATTGCTTATACTCAAAAAAAAAAAAAAAAAGATAAGCCCACTGTCTTTCTTTTGTCTTGATAATATAATTAATGCTATTCAATACTCTTACTGACCATCCAAAGTGAAGTGCATTGAAGTTTGTATATGGCAGGTGAAAAACAATTTTGTGTGGGGGACAAACGTGATATTCTCTAGTAGACTAGCATAAGGATTTTCTCTACTTTTCTAATTACATATATTAGTATAATAATATTATATTATTTCCTCTTGCTGTTGAGAAGAAAGAACCCACTGAAAACAGAGGGTGTAAAAGCAGTAGAAAGTCATACTTCTATATATTAATCTATATGCACATACCTTTCTTTCTTTATGCTTTTATTAATAATTATCTTTGAATATGTATGGTTCTTAATAATCTGTTTGATTATTCAACAGGACCTAGGAAAGGTCATTTCTACAATTGATCATGAAAGGTCATTGCTACAATCATAATGAAATGGCAGAAACAAGAAATAGATTATCAGGGATGCCTGTGAACTCGCAACCCACTTATGATCAATAAGACCGAAGATCTTGATTCTCAATATATATAATGAAGGGCCAAAAGTCCCTAAATTAAAGGCGTTGCCAATGAAGGCCCACAATGGTCAGCTGACCCTTCTGAAATTTCATAAATAACCCTGCATTCATTACTATTTACCCTTTGTATATAATTTATTATTAAAATATGACCATTCTCAGCTTTCCTTTTTTCTTTTCTTTACTTTTTTTTAATAACTTAATTAAAGAATTACTAACCTAAAAGCTAAAGCAGGCAACTGAATGAGAGATATATGAATAAATGACAGTTTGATCATATATATTGAGAAAGATACATTTGATATTATTGATAATGAAGTGATTTCAAGAGATGAAAACTCGTCGATGACGATTGTGAATGTATTGGAATGACATATGAGTTATTACTAAAGAATTTGTATTATTAGATAAATTTATCTTGTTATGCGATAGTTTTATTTGAGGTTGACCCTCCTTGATAAATTTTCTGGCTCCGCCATTGCCCTAAATTCATGTACATTTAAAAAAGGCAAGAAGATTCTTTTATATTAAGTGGCGGTTTTATCCCCACATTTATTTATTTTTATTTAAAGTATGGAGTAAAATTAGTACCCATACAATCACATTTATTTTGCCGTACATTTACTTTATTATTTAAAGTATGTTGCGGAATTAACGTCCATACAGCAAGCAATTTACTTTATGAATTTATTTTACCGCACATTTACTTTTATTTAAAGTATGGCGCGGGTTTATCGTCCATACCAGCAATATTTATTTTGAGAATTTATTTTACAAGTTCATTATGATGTATTGTATATCATGCAAGAAATCGGAACTTGAAGTTCCTTGACCATCATCATACAACTACATGAGGACCTGACGATCCTTAATGATAAAATAATATGAGAACTGGCAGTCTCTCCAAAACTATATTTGTGAAAAAGTGATCGAACCTGAAGATCCTTCACATGTAAACCAGGACCTGAAGCTCCTTGATAATATAACAGTGTCATACACATGAATAGTAAATATACTTGCAAATACATGAATAGTAACCATTTTGGATGAACCGTTACTATATACAAAAGGGGACCTGCAGTTCCTTAAACTCATAAAAGAGCAATTAAATGAGAAACTATAAGTTTCAACTATTTATTTTACATCAGTTGAATTATTGTCCTACTTTTATTATTGTATTTTATTTATTTCATTTCAATATTTTCTATGTATGGATCAGAAGTTCAAAATATGACATGAAGTTCAAACATCTCAGTTATGATGTTTAATTATGTGTAATCCAAAACCAGAAGTTTTAAGTACATTTACATAAATGTAAATCTGGAGTTCAAAGCACAACTATTAACTCATTATTGAATTCACATGTTTGAACCTGAAGCTTCGAATATATGAAACTAAATTTTCATAAATATCATGAACCTGAAGTTCATTGGTTATGAGTGCTTATTTGGAATTTAATTCATGGAACATGAAGTTCTATATATATGAGATAAATTTGCAAGAGCCTGAAGTTCTGTAGACAAACATACAAAGTGTTTACATAGAATTTGAAGTTCTATATTTTTTATATCACGATTAAGAAATTATAAGATCAAGTTTTACAAAGAACCTGAAGTTTCTTGGTCTCTCATATTATTTCAAAAAAGAACCAGAAGTTCATATGATTTAAAGATTTAGTGAACGCTATGCTCATATTATTATGGAGAATTGGAACTTGCAATTCTATATTACAAAGGAGAAAAATTACATAACCAAGATTGCAGCAGATGTTTAGTGCCTCAAAATTTAGGCATCTACAGGAGAATTTTTGTGTTCCTTAAGTGTATTTTCTTCAAGAACCTGCAACACAGAAACAAGTTCCTCCAAATCTTTATTTCTTTTGTCAAGTCTTCTGATTTTTTGATCAGCATCACTGAGTATCCTCCGCAGTGTTATGACTTGCGATCTAAGTGCTTGAACTTCTTGGGATCTGGCCAGCAGCCGTCGTCCCAAATTGGTAATTGGTGCAGCATACTACATGCTAGCAACCAGAGAGTCATTGACAGCACCACTGTCTGATCTCACTGCAATGGGGAGCAATATTCAAATCCAAATTATTTTGGGGATGGGAAGACGTTTTTGGTAAAAATGGTGTGGAAACGAACCCCTTAAGTAATGGCAGAAAGTAAGGAATTTAATCTACTGAGATAAATCAACTGTGCATTGTCAGCATCATATATATTAAGAGGTAAACACATGACAACCATCCTTATTATTCGAATTCTTGTTCCACAAAATCTATTCTTTCCACTCAAGCTTGTCGACCACGTTCAGGTATTCGATCTGACCTTTGAGATATTTTTGTTTATGAAAAGATTCACTTTCATTTCTTTCATTTTACTCTTTACTTAATTTACGGATTGTCTTATTGAGAATTTTGTCAAAAGAAATCTAACGGATTTGAGACTAACGTGTGGTTTATATTGAAGCCACTTCTTTTCTATATTCTTTTTTTTGCTATATATATTCCCTTCTCTTGGACAGTTTTATAATACCCCTTGTTGTTGCTTTCTAAAAAAAGGATGAGATACCTACTTGAATTCTCTCAACAGCACTTGGCGTGCTTAGAAATCCTAAAGATTTCCATGGAAGCAAGATTATCTTTGATCAAGACCTTTAGAAGCAAGATTATCTTTGATCATGATCCACTACTTTGTTAGGGTAGTCGTTTGATCATGGATCAGCCTCGTTCACTGAGCTTCTGGTCAATTTATGATAGAAGAGAGGTATCAGAGATCCATATGCTTCATGGATCAGAATATGGAACATGTTATGTTCCGATCTAAACATATTAATTCTCTTCATCTCTCTCTTCACTTATCAAGAGGTACATTTATTTTGAAGAAAACTATTCCTCAAGAGAAATCTTGTTGGCGTTATAGTTTTAAGGTAGTTGGAAGTTTATGAAAGCAAATGATTGATACTTATTGTATTGTGTCATAAGCATATTTGCACCCCTTGTTGTTAAGAACCAGAAGTTCTATGCTTTGTAATAATTTATACAGTGATTATATTAAGTAAACCAGCAGATTTTGCAGTATATTGTCTTTGTTTATTTTAGGGCTTGTCCAATATAGACTCCTACATTTTCTATTTCCTAAACATATACCCATCACTCTATAAATCTATGTGTAAAACCCAATTTCAAATTTAAATTACCAGTAGGATATAAGAGGTCGTACTAGTATTCCTATGTTTTTACATCGTGCCACCAAACTTCATATTTTATTTATAATTTATTTCAAGCATTTTATTAACTGTCATAATTGTAATTAACACTCCCTATTAATAGCATATCAATCACCCCATTTCTTTTGGTTGACATTCCCTCTCACATACCGCCCCCTAAAATTGCAAACCAAAAAAATATTTGTAAATTACATATCCAATAATGTACCTATGAAAAATATAAATATAAATATATTATTTAAATAAAATATAGGTATATTATTTACCTAAAAAATTTAAAAAAAACTAAGTGAGTTACTTTGTAATTGAAATTTCCATACATTTTTCATAAATTAAAAATAGGTACACAATAATTTATAGAAAATATAGGTACATTATTTACCCATAGGTAAATTATTTTACAATATACCTATAAATGTGTATGGGTACATTATTTGGAGAGGAAAAATAGGTTCATTTAAAAAAAAATACGTACATTGTTTTACTAGGTACATTATTAGAGGAAAAAAATATGTACATTATTTGGAGAGAGAAAATAGGTTCATTTTTAAAAAAAAATTCATAAAACAAACAATAAATAGATTATCAAAATATTTTTTAACATAATTAGAATGTAAACTATTATTACTTTTTTTTTTTTTGTCTGAACCACGGGGTGGTCTTGGATGGGCCCCAACTATGGGTGGCATCTTTAAGCCTTAACCACAACCCAGACTAATTCCCGCTCACACCGGGTAGGCCCGTAAGGGGTAAAGTGCTGGCCAAAGTGGTGACTCCATACGAGAGCAGGGATCGAACCCCTGACCTCTCTTAAGGAATGAGAGTGTCAAACCACTCACACCAACCACCTTGGTTGTACACTATTATTCATTAAACTATAATAAAAGTATAATTCATAAAAGGAAAACAACAACAAAAATTATTAAATAAACCAAAACGTTTTTTTTGGGGTCATAAAACAAACAAAAACGTTACTAATAATTTAATGTTGAATTTAATATTTAATTTCAAATAAGTTTCTAAATTAATTCCTACATTCATTACAACCATTTGAAAATCTTTCCAAATTCAACGTGTGCCATTAGTTACACCCCACATAACACATTAACTTGTAAATAGGGGTAGTTTTGGAATCCAAAAAATAGAATAAATCATATTTGAAGCTAGATTAGGTAACTTGCTTACTTGGATCACTGTCATCGGGTTTTATTTGAAAAAATTGGGTATTTTAAATAGAAAAATAAAGGAAAGGGTTGTAGGTGTTACAAATGAATTTTATGGGTCTAAGCTCAATTTACTAATTATTTTTAATGTATTTTTATCCATGAAGGACAATACTTATGACACACTTGGTATCATTTTGATGAGACAAAATTCCCGTCGTTAGGGGTGATTTGGTTGTTCCTAAAAGAACAAAGAACGATGTGAATGATTATGCTTATTATTGTCTCATCAAACAAATTGGTATAAAAGATAAATGCCAGAAGCATATTTAGACATAAAAAAATTGCAAGTCAAATACCAGAAGCATATCAAATGCCATAAGCATATATAGGCACACAGTAATTGACTACTAATGAGTAATATGTTGGATGCCTGAAGCATGACAGATAAATATGTTGGTACCAGAAAATAATGAAACCAATGAGATGCTTATATATTATGCATGCTCATGCATATAAGAATTGTGGGATCACAAATTGATGATATATTGGTTTATAGTACGTACTAAAGTTATCAAGGGCTATACATGATGATATTGCATCACTTGTTATAATTGTCGACAAATGTAAATAAAGATTGGCCAACTGGAAGAGACAGTCTAGTAAAGTTGAAAATTTTCGGAAAAAGTGGAATGATTGAACCTATAGTTCAAAACCAAAAGGATATGAAAATGTATATGTTACAAATTGGTGTTTGTAATTAAGTGAAATAAATCACTTGATGATATGACACAATGTTTCCCAGTAAAGACATGGGATTATGACGGTAAACATATATGCAGCCATGTTATGCATATTTATGAAAAAAATCATGTATATAAAAATTCCTGAAGAATTCAGAATGCTTGAAGCAAATGATTTAAAATACGATGCCTTGTAATGATCCTTGTTCGGATTAAATTATTATGGAAGAATATGGTATAATTGTTTTAATGAATATCTATTACAAAAGGGATATATAAATAATCCAAAATTTGGAAATGAGTTTACCATCATTGCAGTATATATATGAAGAATTTTGTTAGAACTCTTGAAGAGTTTACAAAGGCTTCCCTTGATTTAATAAAGGAATTTGAGATGAAAAATCTATAAAGATTATGAAGTGTTTGAAACATATCGCCATAAGCAATTTTCCTAAAGAATACAAAAGAACAAATCCTAAAAGATATAATGTGTCATGCAATATATAAATTGCACAAAGAAATCTAGAAGAACAGAAAGAGCTTGAAGCTCAGTATGAAGCCTGATGCTCAATGTAGAGCTTGAAGCTCAATGTAAGTACTCAATCGACTTGAAATGAATAAATTGCCTCATAGAGTACTTTGATTGAATTTAAATTCAAAAACATTGCAATGTATTCAAATGTGTGAAGTTATGAGAAATATTTAGACTCTTGAAGTACTTATAAAGAATGGCATATGCAATTGTTCTCAAAACATACCCAAAAAAAAAAAAAAATTAAATGACAAAAATATATTTGAATGACTGAGTATACCAAACAAATATTTAATACTCTTATCTTTATAAGTATGAGCTCATTGTTTTTAAATATTTGAGAGTTATTATTCAAGCCATTGTATGTAGTAAAATATTTATAAAAATAGTCTAGATATTGTTGTATTCTTCTAACCTCAATAGAGATTAAATAAATCAAGAGTAACCAAACAAATATTTAATACTCTTATCTTTATAAGTATGAGCTCATTGTTTTTAAATATTTGAGAGTTATTATTCAAGCCATTGTATGTAGTAAAATATTTATAAAAATAGTCTAGATATTGTTGTATTATTCTAACCTCAATAGAGATTAAATAAATCAAGACACTCATACATCCTCCAATGATGCCACAAGAGCAAGTTTTATACATGCATTACTAAAGCTCACAACAATATTAGACCATCAAATTATCCATGTATGGAGCTATCAGGGGGAGCATTCAACAATATTTCAAGATTGATTTACATGAGCAATGTCAACTAAGACATTCAGAAAAATGGTCAATAGTATGATTTAAAGATATTTTTCAAGCATCAGGGGAAGCATGCTATCAATAACGATCTTCACACACTGTACTCTTTTTCCTTCGTCCAGGTTTCAGTGTTCTTCACACAAAATTTTATGTTACACATGGTTATGTACTCTTTTCCCCTTCAACCAATTTTTGTCCCACTAGATTTTACTGGAGAGGTTTTTAACGATGCATATTTCATGCATGGTAGCATCCAAGGGGGAGTGTTATGAACCTAGATGTAATGGATGCCTACCATAGCATATTATACCATACCAAGAATTACCTACCATGAGCTAAAATATGAATATGAGTTTTAATATGTTAGGTTAATTTTATTCTTCTTCATAAGGAGGTATATATAAGAGTTTACATGACTGCTTTACAAGGAATTAGATACAGTAAAGGATTAGGAAAGTATCTCCTAATTATACAATGATTTGACAACTATATAAAATAGAAAAGTAAATCCCTTAACTAATCAAGGAAATAAATCTCCTTGATTATTTAGGAGACTCACTTCAACACTCCTCCTCAAGTTGGTGCATATACGTCACCAATGCCCAACTTGGTAAGTGAGTCATGAAATACTCTGCCACAAACAGCTTTGGTTAAGATATCTGCCAGTTGATCTTCTGATTTTACAAATGGTAGGCGAATGATCTTCTTCTCAATTTTTTCTTTGATAAAATGTCTATCCACCTTAACATGTTTGGTTCGATCATGTTGAACTAGATTATGGGCAATATCAATGGCTAACTTGTTGTCACAATGTAACTCCATTGGCTTTTCTGGCTTGAAACTCAATTCAATTCTGTCAATAGCCTTCTGATCCATAGTAATTCACAAACTTCGTGAGCCATTCCTCGATACTCTGCTTTAGCACTAGACCGAGAAACCACATTTTGTTTTTTACTCCGCCAAGTGACTAGGTTACCTTCCACAAAAGTGAAGTAACCTGAAGTATAGCGTTTATCAGTAATGGAGCCAGCCCAATCAGCATCTGTATATCCAACAACTTCGTGATCTCTATTTTTTGAGAACATTAATCCTTTTTCAGGGGCTGACTTTAAGTGCCTTAAGATCCGATCAACTGCATTCCTATGAGACACACTGGGTGAATGCATAAACTGACTAACCACACTCACAGCATATGCAATATCTGGTCTTGTGTGGACTAAATATATCACCATTCCAACAAGGCGTTGGTACTGTTCCTTATTGGTTGGTTCTTGATCCATGTCTTCACACAACTTGTGATTCATCTCAATGGCTGTGTCAGCAGGCTTACATCCAAGCATTCCTGTTTCAGTGAGTAGATCTAATACATACTTCCTTTGGGACAAAAATATACCAGTTTTGGACCTTGCTACTTCAATTCCGAGAAAGTACTTCTGATGACCTAAATCCTTCATCTCAAATTCCTGAGACAAATACTTATGCAGTTTCAGTTGTTCTTCTGTGTCGTTTCCAGTTATGACTATGTCATCCACATAAACAATCAACGCAGTAAATCTTTTTCCATCACGCTTCAAGAACAAAGTGTGATCTGCATTACTCTGTATATATCCAAAATTCTTCATGGATTTAGTGAATCTGCCAAACCATGCCATGGGAGATTGCTTTAACCCATACAATGACTTTCTGAGCTTGCAAACTTGATTCTTCTTGTCACGAGCTAAGTTACATTCTAGTGGTAAGTCCATATATACTTCTTCTTCCAAGTCTCCCTGTAAGAATGCATTTTTTTACATCAAACTGATGTAATAGCCAATCGAGATTTGTTGCTAGAGACAAAAGGACTCTGATAGTTTTAATCTTGGCTATTGGGGCAAAGGTCTCTTGATAGTCAATCCCATATCTCTGTGTGTTCCCCTTCACCACCAATCTAGCTTTATATCTTTCAATGGATCCATCTGCATCCCACTGTCTTCTTTCCATGAGGTAATGACACGAGTTTCCATGTGCCATTCTTCTGGAGAGCTCGTATTTCTTCATTCATGGATTCTTTCCATTTAGGCTCTTCTAGTGCTTCAGTTACATTGTTGGGGACAAATATGTCGGCCAACTGCTTCACAAAGTGTACCCGTGACTCTGATAATTTGTTGAGAGATACATAATTGTTGATAGGATATTTCCCTTTTGCATTAAGATCTGCTTCATAGTGGACTAGAGGTTTGCCACGGTTCTTCCTCTTTGGAATCTGATATGCTAGCTATGTGCCTTCTGAAATCAAATCATTATGGGATATTTCATTAATGTTATCAGTTTTAGGAAAAAATGTTACCTGAATGACATCCTCAGCAGGTGATTGGTGTGGTACTGGATCTGAAGAATTCTCCGGAGCGGGCAAAAACTCCTTAATTTTCTCCTCCTGAGTTTGGCAGCAGGGAGACTATCGGTCGTGGTCCTCTGGCGACCAGTCATTTTGAAGCAGATCAGGCGTAGGAGGATTTTCAGGGAGCGACCAGTCGCTTTTAGGCAGAGTCTCTTGCGACCGGTCCCGTGCATCCTGCGACCGATTGTTTTCAGGTAGAAACGAATATGAAGGAAAAAATTCTGAAATTTGGGAAGTGTTGGCATCGCGATGCTCCTCCTGTACGGCTGAAAAATATATATCTTGTTCCCGAAACACAACATCCATAAAAGTATAGACTTTTTGACTAGGAGGATGGTAACACCGGTACCCTTTCTGATGAGGGGCATAACCAATAAAAACACATTTTTCGGCACAGGGATCCAATTTGCTACGTTGGTGATCATGTAAGTGGACAAAGACCACACAACCAAAAATCCGTGGTTCCAGGTTTTTGGTATGAGGTATTTGGAGATGGTGGTGGAGTGTTTGAAGGGGGGTTTGGAAATTTAGGATACTAGAGGGAATCCGATTTATGAGGTATGCTGCAGAGACGACGGCTTCACCCCAAAAAGATCGTGGCATATTAGTGCCAAAGAGAGAGGCACGAACTACTTCTAATAAATGTTTGTTCTTTCTTTCAACCACCCCATTCTGTTGGGGAGTGTAAGGACATGAGCGTTGATGTATGATGCCATGATCTTGTAAGAACTAGGTAAGATCATGGTTGAGAAATTCTCCGCCATTGTCAGAACGAAGAACCTGAATTCTTGTATGAAATTGTGTCTCTACCATTTGATAGAACTGTTGAAACTTGGAACTAACTTCCCTTTTTGTTGTGAGAAGGCAAACCCAGGTCATGCGTGTGCAATCATCAACAAACGTGACAAACCATCTAGCTCCCCCTGGAGTGGTAATTTTAGCCGGGCCCCAAACATCAGAATGAACAAGAGAAAAAGGAACCAAACTTTTATGTGAACTTAAGGGAAAAGGAACACGATGGCTCTTGGCTAGTTCACAAATGTCACATTTAAAACTAGAAATATCTAAATTGGAAAATAAGGAAGGAAATAGCTTCTGTAAATATCCAAACGAAGCATGTCCAAGACGGCGATGCCATAACTATACTTCGGAAGTTTGCTTCTCAACACTCGCACCCCCAATTTTGTAAGCTTGACTGAGGCTAGCTTTACTGTCAGATGCCAAGTCTAGATAGTAGAGTTTGCCCCTCCTAGTACCACAACCAATCGTCTTGCTGCTGAGAATGTCCTGAAAAACACAATGAATAGGCCAAAAGGTTACAGTGCAATTCAAAACCGTAGTAATTTGGGCAACAGACAAAAGATTATGATGTAAAGATGGAACAATCAACACAAAATCCAAAGTGAAGGAGTCACAAAGAGAGAGGGAACCCTCCCCAATTACTAGAGAGGGGGTACCATTGGCATTGGACACCACCGATTGAGAAGACGGTGTATGAGAGGTAATTTGTCCAGGATCAAAGGTCATGTGGTCAGTGGCTCCGGTGTCAATGACCCATGTGTGTTTCTTTGAAGAACTATGCAAAACATAACCTTGGATACCTGTGGTGGCAATTTGGGAGGCGGTGGTTTGGGTAGATGAGACGATATCCATGGCAGCGGAAGGAGTTAAGAATAAGAGAAAATATGTGTTTAGGGTTTTGTGATAAGAGTATATGAGGATGTGGGTATGAAGATTTGAATCTAAATATGTAAATATGAGGAATTTTGATGTAGGGTTTGTGTTTGAAGAAATTTGATATGAGGATTTAGGGTTAGTGTTTGAAGAATTTTGATATGAGGATTTAGAGACAAACGAGGATCGATTGCTCTGATACCATACTAAAATATGAATATGGGTTTGAATATGTTAGGTTAATTTTATTCTTCTCCATAAGGAGGTATATATAAGAGTTTACATGAGTGCTTTACAAGGAATTAGATACAGTAAAGGATTAGGAAAGTATCTCCTAATTATACAATGATTTGACAACTATATAAAATAGCAAAGTAAATCCCTTAATTACCACCAGGATGTAACTAGGCTCTGATACCATACTAAAATATGAATATGAGTTTGAATATGTTAGGTTAATTTTATTCTTCTCCATAAGGAGGTATATATAAAAGTTTACATGAGTGCTTTATAAGGAATTAGATACAGTAAATGATTAGAAAAGTATCTCCTAATTATACAATAATTTGACAACTATATAAAATAGGAAAGTAAATCTCTTCTCCTTGATTAATTAGGAGACTCACTTCAACACCATGACTCTCGCCAATGACTCATCATTGTAATTATACAATATTAGTAAATAGTGTAATCCATATGCCTATAAATACAAGGCATCAACTATGACTTTTTTCCTGTTTTTTTAAATGGAAATTTGATGGAGAAATATATATAAAACAGATTTCACATACAAATGTTTCGATAAACTTCTAATGTATTGGTGACCAACAAAACATAAGCATTTATATATATGAATCAACCTTTAGCCTACCAACATCCACGGAAAATATTGACTAACTTAATAAGATATACATCTGAATTTATTCTAGAAAACAAGAGCAACAAAATTTTTCTTTTCCCATGATCATGATTGGGAACTTTTAGAATCATCGACAAGATGAAGGTATCTGTTGAAAAACCACATAGAATCGGCTTTCACTGCAACTCCATCTTCGTTCCAGTTCCAACTGTAGAAGGCATGAGTTCGGTTCTTGATGCCCAAAATGGCATGACCAAAACTGGCCTCTCTATAAGCTGAGTAAGCTGGCTGTGGCTCCCTCATACTGCACCAGAAACAAAAAACATTCATATTTCTTGACTTCCTCTGGGGTTTTTCTGCCAACCGACTTGGCAACATTATCCCAGCAGTTGGCAGTGTCCTTGTCAAACAATGCCAGAGCGTTTTCAAAATCTTTGTTTTGCTTGGTAGTCTAAGAGGCCAAAGCCAATTAAGGAAATTCTGATTGATGCATTGTAAGCACATTCTCATGTAGGGCGATTTTAACAAATTTGCAGATGCCAAGTTAACAAATTAGACAGTCAGAAAAGAACATGTTTTACACTCTTTGAATTTTCGTATGGTATACTGCATATATGTGCAGGTGCCTTGAGAGCCATTCGTGTAAATACAGTAGGGAAAAAATTGTACCATAAGCTGTATATTCTGAGCTCTCTTGATGGAGTTAAAAAAGGGGGCAGGGCTCCCTGATGCTTTGTGTGGGACATTATACCGGTGCGTGTAAGGCTTGAAGGGTTTATATTCACCCTGCAACAAAAAGTACCAATCTTCTCTTAGAAAACACTTTTCCAATGACATTTTGGAACTAGAATTTCACCTCGAGAGATGGAAAATGAGAGCATGTCCACAGTTTTCTCCACTTTCCTCACAAAACTACTGCCAAGCTCAAAACCAAACCCAACACTACAACAATGGCTGCTACCCTGGAAGAAGTAGATGCAGAAGCTAAGGTCATCAAACCCATCTTGGCCACTTTTGCATGGGACCCTCAAAACCCACAAACCACAGACAGCCTACTGATCTTAGGACAGGCATTTCCTTTTTGTAGACTTGAATGAGTTTACTAGTAAAGAAAAAAAAATTATTTTCATCAAATGAGGGGAATATTAAATGATGGGTGGGATTTGCATTAAGAATTGCATGTTGCTCTGGGAATTAGAAGCACCGCAAATTGGGTTGCATCTGGGGAACATAATAACGATGGGACTTGACTTTGGAATTTCTGGAGAAAATTAAGTGCGAATAGTTCATTGTCTGCAGTTGACTGGACAAGCAAATTGAAGTAATTTCCATTTTTTTTAGCTTGATACAAGCAATTTTAGGGAGGGAGAAATCGAACTTAAAAACATGGTGGAGGAACACATACTCTGCTAGAAATAGTTATCCAAAGTGCAATACAAGTGACCAACAAGTCATCGATTTAAGGATATCTCTATTATCAACATCAAAACAGATCACACATAGATCCTTGGTGATTTATAAATGGTAGAAATAGAGAGACGAACCAAACATAGCCTACCAACATCCACAGAAAATATTGACTAACTTAAATAAGATATACATCTGAATTTATTCTAGAAAACAAGAGCAAAATTCTTTTTTCTTTTCCCATGATCATGATTGGGAACTTGTAGAATCATCAACAGGATGATGGTATCTGTTGAAAAACCACATAGAATCGGCTTTCACTGCAACTCCATCGTCGTTCCGGTGCCAACTGTAGAAGGCATGAGTTCGGTTCTTGATGTCGAAAATGGCATGACCAAAACTGGCCTCTCTATAAGCTGAGTAAGCTGGCTGTGGCTCCCTCATACTGCACAAGAAAACAAAAAAAAATTCATAGATTAAAGTACGCAATGCTAACAAATAGGGAAGCATTGAACCCTAAAAGATCATGTACTTACTTGGTTGCCAAGCCTTCAATATTTCCTCCATCTCCAATGGTAATGTACACCGGCGCAAATTGATCTTTCACCACCGGAGAGCACTTTCCATTTTCAATATTATAGGCAATATTCGATACACGTTCCTGTGATACACACTTATCAGAAAAAGGAAGAAGAATACAGTTTTCTTGATATCAGCATTTCAGTCAAACACCTCTCCTCAAAAAGGGTTTCATGTACTAATTTGTCAAAAATTAAATCGTTCAATAAAAGGGATTGATCTGTTTCAAAAAGTTTATTTTGAGCACTTACAGATCGTTCGTAGGCATGGACATGACCAGCAAAGACTACATCAACCTTGTGCTGCACGAACCACGACTCAAACATGACTCTCATGCTCTCTCCTTCCATGTAATGATAGTTGTAGCTGTTGTACCATGGGGAATGCAGTAAGACAATCAACCATGGTGTCTCACTCCTGTTAACTTTTGGTAGCTCCTGCTCAAGCCATTGGTACTGAGGAGTGTATTTACCTTGAGAACAAGGAAATGATATGTTAAATGAGACAGTTGCAGCAGCCAATTTAACAAAGACATTAATGTACAGAAGATTTCACAAACAAGTTAGAATTGATTGGATGTTACATGGACAGAAGAAGTTTCAGCTCAGTTTTCAGGATAATTTGGAAGCAAAAAGTCTCCAATCATTTAAAACAAAGTCATTAGAAAATATGACAAGGATATCATTTCCATATAATGTGAAAGTAATGTATATGATGTAATCTGCAGAGATGAACAAAGTTTGATTTACAGTATAACAATCACTCACATGCCATGAAAGCAACAACTAAGTATTTCAAATTGAGGGGGGAAAAGCATAAACAGGAGTTGATTTAACAAATGCAGCAAGTATCTAGTTATGTCATCGCCAAATTACTTCACAGACAGCAATTTTAACAAATTTGCAAATGCCAAGTTAACATATTTTACACTCCTAGAATTTTCATATCGTATACTGCATATGTGTGTAGGTGCTTGAGAGCCAGTTATGTAAATACAGTAGGGAAAAAAAAATGTACCATAAGCTGTATATGAAGACAAGACTATGATGTATGCTGAAGCTCTCTTGATTGAGTAAAAAAAAGGGGCAGGGCTCCCTGATGCTTTGTGTGGGACATTATACCGGTGAGTGTACGGCTTGAAAGGTTTGTATTCACCCTGCAACAAAAAGTACCAATCTTCTCTTAGCAAACACTTTTCCAATGACATTTTGGAACTAGAATTGACCTCTCTAGATATGGAAAATGAGAGCTTAAGATTAGCTATGAAATGCTTACAATTTCTGGAGCATAATCAATCTCATGGTTCCCTGCAGTCCAAATCCAAGGTTGATAAGCAGCACTTCTCTCAATGAATCTTCCAAATGTATCCCACTTAACATTGTCATGATTGGGATGATTATCTGCATAAGAGAGGTCTCCAAGGTTCAAAACTGTTTGTCCTTTAAGTGGGTTTTCTTCATAGTGAGTAAGTGTCAAGTTTGAATCAAAGGTTTGGCCCAAATCCCCTGCAAATGAGAGCCAAATGGTATGTCAAATTTATAAGTAGTCAAATAGCCAATTTGCCTTGTAAATGAATCAAAAGCATGAAACTAGTTTTGGATCACAATGCTAAAAGTTAACCATTCTGTTTTGGTTATTAAATAAATAAATTACTTACCCATGAGACCAAATGTGTAAGGGACATCTGGCCCAACTTCAGGAGGAGTTACAAACCAGAACAGCCTCTCAGTGTGCCCAATTCCAACCACATAGTAATATTTGGTATTGTACTGCCCAAAATTATATATTATTAGTTCATAATTTCAGTCAGCAAATTATTTATAGAACAAAAAGAACAAAGAAAAAGGGGAAAAACAGAAAGGCAGATTGAAATTTACCTCTAAGTTTCTGATGGTACAGTGGTGAATGTAACCAGAAGTGTAATCATGGTATGTATAGGTTTTAGCTTTGCCTTCAGCCATCCTTTTCTTTTGACCTTCACTCCAGAAAAGCACTTTGCTGGAGCCTTTTTCATCCACAGTGACCCATGACACAATCATGGCCTTTCCCTTGTGGTCTCCTTGTGTTATATGAACCTTGGATCAAGAACACACACACATATCATACAATTAAACAAAATTAAGCTAAAAAATCATACCAATTAATCAATTCCATCAAGAAGAAAAACAAAAGTGTGAAGCAAGCCATAAATCTTGAAAAACAAGACCACATAAAAATATGAAGGTTCAAGTAAATAAGAGGTCTCTCTCCTATACGACATTTATTGATCACATGTCTCATACTCGTATAGGCCTGAGTTGATGATATCATCAGATAATGTGGTACAAATAAGTCACATCATTAAGCTACAACTGACTAGAGATAGAGAGAGATAGGGGAGACATATACTTGTTGAGGTGCATTATAGCCATGAGGGACTTGAAAGGCATCACTTTCATAAGGCATATCAACAGTCTTCTCAGCTTTCCTCACAAAAGGGCTTGTTATACCTCCATTGCAAACCACAGCCAAGTTCAAAACCAAACCCAAAACTACAAAACTAGCTACCCTTGAAGAAGTAGAAGCAGAAGCTAAGCTCACCACACCCATCTTGGTCATATTATTACTCAAGGCACCCTCAAACCCTACACAAATTCCATTGCGCTCAGCAAAATCATGCTCCTTTTATAGACACATAAAAATTAATTTAATTTAAATAAAGAGAATCTAAAGTTTATCAGGAAATATGGGGACTATTATTCAGAGCTGTATAGGAATATGCGCATTTCTAAGGCTAAAGGGATTTGGATTTGCATGGTTTTCTATTCATTTTTAACATGAGTACTTATTCTTCTGGGAATTTTAGTTGAGTTGTGCTTCTTTTGGGATCGGAAATAGTGATTGTACACAGTTTGACTTGGGAGTTCTGTGTGAATGAAACGATTGGAGCAATCAAAATATAACAATGGCTGTAATATATATATTAATATGTGAAATAAAAAAAATTTGCATTGTCATAATTCATAAATAAAGAAGTATTAAATTGCCTAATTAAAGGGAAGAAGAAGAAGTAATTAGAAGTATTGGTGGGCATAGGAGAGTTGTTTGGGTTGAGATTTGATTAAACAAAAACAAAAAAGTTGTAATCCTTTCTAATCACTATATTTGGTTATTGGAAGGAATCTTAACGCCCTAATCCTTTTCTGTTTTGTAGAAAAAAGTTGTAACTTGAAGGGAGATTATTCAATAAGTATTTAAGTTAAGGATTGATTACATATTTCTAATCTCGGGCGTTGGATTGCATCTAAGAGATTACCAACACATTTAATGAATGCAATCCAGCGTCCAAGATTAGAAGTATGTAATCAATCCTTAAAGTATATGTGCGGTGGTAATAAGTATATGTCATTCTAACGGTATCACAAACTAATCAAATATTGTTATGTGAGAAAGTTAAAATGCATGACCACATGTGATTGGATTTGTTAAGTCTTTATCCAATTCAAGATAGAATGAAAAGTAACAAAATCATTATGACTTATGATGACCACAAAAAGGGTTAAAACTAAGCTAAGATTCCAAAAAATCTAGTTTTCTTATAAAAGTTCACCCCCTATCTAGCAATTTGTTATATTCTAGGATAGCAAATTAGTGTCATCAAATCATTATCTCAACCACCTAAACATCCCTTGAAGCCTTCCAAACTTAAAACCAAATCCTAAAATGTAGCACAACAAACTAGCAATGTTAGTTGTATAATAAATTGATAACTTCCACGCTAAAAACCTGTTAGTTTGCAAGCAATTGACAGATTGTTTTGCCATTCTTGATAGCCCACCACAACTCATACAAACACATCAGCCTAACTGTTTATGACATCAAAATTTAACTAGTCCAGTTAAAACATAGCATGACAAATGTAGAAAACCAAATCCAACTATCATTCTAAATTATATTTTCATCGATCGCTCATGTACGCGTGTAGAATATTATGGTCAAAATTACAATTTTGGTTTCCGTAGCTTGGCCTAATTTTCTCTTAAGTACATAGAGTTTTAAAAAAATTGCTACCGTACCCCTCTAAAGCGGTTTGGTTTGAAATTGAAGTTTCCACTTTAAGTTCCATATAAGCACTAAATTAGAAACTAAACCAAATTATATGAGATATCAACTTTCTAAACTATGAGAAATCCGGCCAAATTATGATGAGGATAGAAAATGTAATTTAGTCAATCCTTATCAATCGTTGATATCTATAAATTTTATTGTAATTCTCATATACGTTAATCCCATTGATCTTAGAAGTGAACGAATTGCGAAATTAACCTATTTCATCATCCATCGAACGGTTGATATCGAAAACAAACCTCTTCCATCACAAATTTCTCCGCAATATTTCATTGACCACCCTTTTCCCCCTCTGTTTCTTATTATTTTCTCTAACAAAACAACAAAACAATCATCTTCAAGCCAATAATAAAAAACCTAAAAAACAGAAACAAAACAATATCCAACCCAATTACAATTCAAAACCAACAAGCAATGCAAGGCACTATCCAACTGCCATTCAACACCAACACTCCAACACCACCACGTGTCCCATTTCCATTCGCCCGCCCATTACCCACTCCCGTAAGCAAACACCCCAAAACTATCGCCTACACGACACCCTTAAAATATATCTCATCTCAGAAAATCTAAACCGTCCATCGTACTCGATCATTGGTGGGACACTCTGTAAACCGTGCAGATATACGAAGTATTTAAACCCGACCGCAGAGGATTATACACCTCCAAGGTCCTCGTCGACTTTATAAAGCAAACCAGACTCTGCAGAACCAAAGCTACCAATCGGTCTCTGTAAACATGGATCGGTATCTCTCTCTTCTTCTCGCATTCTCTCTCTTGATCGTCTCGCGTGCGCAATCGGACGGCGCAGATCCGCTGATCAGGCAAGTGGTTGATGGCGGCGATGATCACCAGCACGACCATCGGCTCGGAGCCGAACACCACTTCTCGCTCTTCAAGCACCAATTCGGCAAGTCGTACGCGAGCCAGGAGGAGCACGACTACAGGTTCGAAGTGTTCAAGGCGAACCTGCGCCGAGCCGCGCGACACCAGAGGCTCGACCCGTCGGCTCAACACGGCGTGACTCGGTTCTCCGATATGACCCCGGCCGAGTTCCGAAAGAGTCAACTCGGACTCAGAGGGCTGAGGCTCCCTTCCGATGCCACCAAGGCTCCGATTCTCCCGACCGAGAATCTGCCTGAGGATTTTGATTGGAGGGATCGTGGAGCTGTCACCGCCGTTAAAAATCAGGTCTTTTTTGGTTTTTATGGTAAAAAAATTATTTTATTTATTTTTAATTTGTTTGTTTATTTATTGGGTTATTTGGGTTTTTGTGAAATTAGGGCTCGTGCGGGTCGTGCTGGAGTTTCAGTGCTACAGGAGCTTTGGAAGGTGCCCACTTTCTGGCGACTGGAGAGCTTGTGAGCCTCAGTGAGCAGCAGCTTGTGGATTGTGATCACGAGGTTTGACTTTTTTTTTTTTTTTTTAAAGAATTATTATTTGATTCTTCTGTTTATGAAGAAAATTGGGATTTCTATTGGTTGATTGTTTGATTTTAATAGGCGAATACACGATAATTAATAATTACGATTGTCCCTTTTTAGGGTATTTTTGTTGTCAGAATATTTCTTACAATTGTCTTGTTCAAATTATCTGTGATTGTGGTCTCCATGTGAGACCCACATGGAATCTGGATGACGATGAATAGTTAGCTTCTTCTTTCTGCTTGTCTTTGTCTCATGCTGACTCTGTCAGTACTGAAAGTCACGAACTTCAACTTTTTGATTGCATTTAAACCAAAACCTGAGACGGTGTCTGTGTTTTCAAGTTCATTTTTTTGGGTCAAGGTGTCTTTACATGTTCCTAAGTCTCAACACATGTCACAAAGAGAATGGAAAAGGTTAGAAATTGTAGAGATGTAGCAATTGTTCACGGAGTTGGGTTTTCTAATTTGCAGGAAATATGTCTGTATATTGTAATTGCTGTGTCTGTTGTATGTTATATATGTTTTGGTTTTTGCCTTATTGGTGTTCAGGGGTGTCATGATAATACTGTAACTGCGTGTTCTTTTGTTTTAATTAGTAAATGGCAACTAAAGTTGGATTTTGTTTTAGCTATGTTTGCCTTATTGCCTTATTGGTGTTCAGGGGTGACATGATAATACATTAACTGTGTATTTTTTATTTTGGTTTTATTTAGTAAATGACAAATAAAGTTGGTTTTTGTTTTAGCTATGATTACAAGATGTAGCAAGAAGTTATATTTGGATGTAAAATCTGCTTGTTGCGTTGAAGGATTTTTAATAGAATGTGTTCTTGCCGCTGAAATGTTTTTATTGCCATTGTTTATCTTGATAATGCAGAAGCAGTTCAGTCTGATTGGTGCTTGTGTCTTTATCCTTAATAGAAATACATAATGAATGGTGCTTGTGTTTTAACAGTAGCACCATTAACAGATTGCCATTGTTTTGTTTGACTGTTTCATTCATTCAGTGATGTCCTAGAAAAAGGTTAGTTTCTTAAATTTCTATTTCTTATGCGTTCTTTCTGAAAAAATTGCAGTGTGATCCAGAGGAGGCAGGTTCATGCGACTCTGGATGCAATGGTGGGCTCATGAACAGTGCCTTTGAGTACACACTCAAAGCTGGTGGACTAATGAAGGAAGAAGAATATCCATACACTGGTACTGATCGTGGAACCTGCAAATTTGACAAGAGCAAAATTGCAGCAAAGGTTGCCAATTTCAGTGTTGTCTCCCTTGATGAAGAACAAATTGCTGCAAACCTTGTGAAAAATGGCCCTCTTGCAGGTAACTCGCATTTAATTTTGTGATTTCTGTTCTTTGCCCTGTTCTGTTTGTAAAGATATTTTATTTTTTCTGCTCATCTTCTCTTTATGATTTAAGAGCATTATAGAGTACTGGTATGAGTTCCAGTAGTGGTTAAAGCCTGTTATTAACTAGTACATTGTTCGAATGCAGTGGCTATCAACGCAGTGTTCATGCAAACATATGTTGGTGGAGTGTCATGCCCCTACATTTGCTCAAAGAGATTGGATCATGGGGTGTTGCTCGTGGGTTATGGTGCAGCTGGCTATTCTCCCATCAGAATGAAGGAGAAGCCATACTGGATCATAAAGAACTCATGGGGAGAGAACTGGGGAGAGAAGGGATACTACAAAATCTGCAACGGCCGGAATATCTGCGGTGTAGACTCCATGGTCTCAACTGTTGCTGCAGCATCTGTTGAGACCAACCCACAGTAGGCTTCAACTCCAACTTATAATTGCAGTTGGAATATCTGTGTGTAATGTATATACAAGTTCGGAGACAATTATTTGGGCAACTCCAATTGTTGTTGACACTGTTAGCTGTCAGCCTCGCAAAACATAAAACTAAACATAGCACCACCCATGTATTTTATAATTCCTGGGGTTTGCCAGAACAGCTTAAATGTCCTTTTTTATGTGTTAATGCAAGTTCTTCCAACTTTATATATGGGTGTTTATTTTGCTTAGCCAAATTATAACTATAGGGCAGCTAAATGAAAGATGGATCTATTCAAGGATCAATCCAACCCCGGTAGTTTTACTTTTCTTTATATTTTTAGAAAACAAATTAGAATAAAAATTGCAAATATTTGGTGTGTTATGCTTTTTAAACTGAATAATCGAATTGTAAAGCTGCTATTCCAAAAGGAAATGTTTTCTTCTTTTTTTTCTGTCTTTTGTGGGAAGGAAATGTTGCACCTTGAAAGCAAGATTGCTTCTAGTTTTGATTCTCTCTGGTACTGGGTCTTTTGCGTCCCGCGAGGTTATAAAGCGGGGTAAGTTGTGCGGGGTCATGCATTTTGGTACATTGGGCATGACTCGGCGACATGTTGATTTTGCTTGCACTTTCGTAACTGCTCAGTGTGCCACGCATATTTTGCTCCTAAAACAGTCATTGAATGAATGAAACATTGAAACACTAATGTTTATAAGTTAAGTTATATATATTAAAAGGTTTTGTGAATTTACTCGCATTTAGTTTAATCTTAACAATTACAATAATTCAATGGTGTGTTAATATTTTTCTGCTTGGCGTATATTAACTGTGTCTCTAATGACAGGAAAAAAAAAAGGCAATTGATTAACCCATTGCACATCCCTCATATTGTATAATTGTAGTTTCCACTTTGTGCCCAGAACTCTTTTTCTTTTTCTGTTTTCTATCGAGAGGGACGATAATATACTAAACTCACACACACTACACGGATGCTAGGACTCGAACCCAAGACCTTTCCTGGAGGAACATTTGCTCTAAACCTTTTCTGAAGGAGCAATTGGTCCAAACCTTTCCTAGGACTCGAACCGTAGCCCAAGATTTATTGCAGAAGAGATCTTATCACAAAAAGAAAGCTGAAAATTGAGCAAACTGAAAAACGAGATATAATAAAGCAAAGAGTTGATATAAGCGTGGATGGCACAAATCAAAAAATAATGTAAAGGCTATTTGAATGTCAAATGAAGATTGTAGTATGAAAGATGAAAGATTGAGTTTGAATGAAGGAAAGGTCGGACTTTCCTTCTATTTGGAGAAGTGAAAAAAATCATAGAGGGGAAAAGTACATAAAATTCTGCTATAATACTGTATGTTCAGTACCGAAAAAAAATAAGCAGGGGGTTTACAATTGCCTCTATAAGGCCTGGTGCTTACTCTTTTGACTAATTAGAGCTGAAAGAATATGTTTTGTACATTTCACCAATCTCTCATCCTATTGATTATATTTACAATCCACTTGTGCAAATGATCTGTGATGTCTAATCTAAGAAAAGAAGATAATGGAATGAAATTCATAGAGGTTGTTTGTTCTTCTTCTTGTTAATCTTGTTGCACTGGTTAATTTTTAATTAGGCTTAATATCACAAAACGTCCATGCCGTTTTGCACCAGTTAATTTTTAATTAGGCTTAATTTTTAATTGCACCAGTTAATTCTTCTTCTTGTTAATGTTTTTTTGTGTCATTCGTGGTTCTCAAGGTTAGTATGTATGATTACAAATGGTCCTGCCATTAGCTTCCGTCAAAAACTCTGTTAGTTTGCTAACATGGCATATATATATCACAAAACATCCCTAAGGTTCACGCACCTATTACAAATGGTCCTTGAGAAAAATTTTAATTTTTTAATTTAAAATTCATAAAATTTTTAAATGAAAAAAACCTAGGGTTTCGGGTTCATAAATGAACCTCAAGGTTAAAATCCTTCTATAAATAGTTTTTTCATTTTTAAATTTTATGAATTTTAAATTATTTTTTTTAAATTTCATTAGTTTGTTGATGTGGCATAGATGTGGAGCCCACATCTTCAAAAATATAGTGTCACATGTATTTAAAATACAATATATATTTTTAAATAATTTAAAAAAGAAAACCAAAATTTTATGAATTTTAAATGTAAAAATTTTAAAATTTCGCAGGGACCATTAATGATAGGTGCGTGAACCTTACGGATGTTTTATGATATATATATATGTCATGTCGGCAAACTAACGGAGTTTTTGACGGAACCTAACGATATGGACCATTTGTGATCACACATACTAATTTTGGGGACCACGAATGACACAAAAAAAACATTAAGGATGCAATCTAATAGTTTTGTAAACCTTAGAGACGTTTTGTGATATTAAGCCTTTTTAATTATATATGTATATTCCACAGTCCCGTTCCCTTGAACCACAGAATTCAAAGGTGAATGACTACAAGTCTCTTGGACCACAGATTCAAGGAGAACGAGATTGGTATATTCCATATAGGCTTTGGCTCAATTATATATGGATTTGACATTTAACCCAAAATGAAATTAAGAAGAGATATTTTATTTGATTAAAAAAAATATCGAAGAGATATTTTAGATTATTTTCTTATAAGTGTTGCAGCACACATGCCTCATACTATATAATAGAATACCTTTGGAATTGAAATTTTAATTCAAATAAACACATCAACCATTTTGATAGTTTATATTTAATATCTCCATTATATATATATTCTCATAGAAATTTATTTGTATTTTTATTTTTTATATAAGTGATATTCTACTTTAGTCTAATATAACCTATGAGGAGGGGGATTGGAACTCAAGTGCAGAGTGGGGAGCACATCAGCTCTAGCAAACTTAGCTAAGTTCATGTTTGCTTATCAAAGATTTATTTGTAAAGTGAGATTAATTTCCAATACCCTATATAATCATTGAATTTTTTTATTTTATTTTTATTTTTTTTGGCAAAAGTTAGGAATGGGGAGAGGGAAAACTCACACATTGATACAATAGAAACTTGAACTAGGCCTAGTTTTTGGGTTATGGGCAGGCTTGCCTCGGCCCAATTTGCAAAGGGTAGGGCCTAGAGCATGATTTTAAACCCCGATCCGATATTTAATTCAGTTTATTAATAAATAATATTTATAGAAATAAGAGTTTTTTTAAAAAAAATTCTTATCTATAAAAGAGTTGTTTTTAATCTTACCTTATCTCTAATCCGTCAAACACCGGTCACTTTTCCAGAGGTTGGAGAGAAAATGGTGGAATTCAAATATGAGTATCTTCTTGATTATTGCTTTGCTTGTGGGCGGCTTGGTTACTCCACTTAGGTGTGTCTTAAAAAATATGAAACCCTCAATGGGCCACTCACTCCGTGTTTGCGTGATCAATTGACATCTATTTTTGCTGATTTGGAAGGTATTACTAATTTATGGGGTAAACCCATTGGCTCTCTAGCTCCCCGTTCCTCGACTTTTCCTCCTTCTTTCAAAGGCAGTGGTACTTTTTCACCGGATGGTTTGGGTAATCAGGGTAGCCCTAATAATCGTTCTTGTGGTTCTCACTCTCATGATAGGGATGAGTTTGCGGATTTTGCATCTCCTCCCACTTTATCATGCTGTCGTTAGGTCTGAGGCTATTGATTCTCTTCACCAACAACTGGCCTCATTGATGATGAAGTTCGCTCCCAAACCCAAAAAGGCCAACAAATAATGCCAATATTCTACTATGATGAGGTCTTGCTTGAACCCCTACACTCATAGGACTTGTGGGCATGACTTAACTAAAACAAATGGTACGTCACGATAACATTCGGGGGTGCATATTTGCTAGAGGCCAAAGTGATGGGTAATCACATCATGATGTGAATGGGTAAGAGTACTCTCTCTTCACCATTCAAGCAAACCAATATTCTATTATGATTTGGCAAGCTTGATGGTGGTGAGCCTCCCATCCCCACTAAGAGTTGAAACTAAAACTCTCAGATTTCATTTTAGGGATATGAAATTTGCCAAAAATAGTGGGAGGTGTCATTTGATTTAAAAGACCCAAATCATTGGCTTTCTAAAAGCAATCTAATTTAAATTTCTGTATGTTATGTATGTATGTCTGGAACTGCGCTCGCCAAAATCCTTGACAAACACTGCCTTGAGGGGCAAAATTTCCCTGAATGGTCCCGCAATCTCAAGATCGTTTTGATCAGTGAGAAAATTGCATACGTGCTTGATAAGCCGTTCTCTCATCAACTTCCTGGTAATAATGTCACTGAGAAGGAACATGCTCAATATGTTAAGCACATACAAGACGAGACACAAACTAAATGCTACATCCTTGCTTCAATGAACTTTGAGCTTTAGAAGCAACATGAGCACATGGATGTTGCAACCGATATGATCCTTCATCTACAAGAGTTGTATGGTGAGGGTACACATAACAGACGATTCAGTGTTGTTTGTGAGCTTGCGAAGACCAAGATAGTCAAGAGAGCACCAGTCCACTAGCATGGGCTGAAGATGATTGGACTCATCGAGTAGTTGGAGAACTTAGGAACTCCACTGGATGGGGAATTGGCCCAAGACTTTATCCTTGCATCCCTCTCAAGCCAGTTCTCCCAGTTTGTTATGAACTACAACATGGGAAAAATAGACAAAACTCTTGCTGAGTTGTTGCACGTGCTGGTCATAGCTGAAAAGACTTTCAAAAGGGAAAGTGGGAGTGGAACTATGCCTGCCTTCGAGAAAGGCTCTTCTTCCTCTACCAAACCTAAGCTTAAAACCAAAGGCAAGGGCAAGGAAAAGGAGAAGAAGACTACTATAATCTAAGAAAGAAGAAGAATAGATATCTGGCGGAGAAAGAAGAATAAGAAAAAAGAAAGAGAGGGAGAGAAGGAAAGAAAATAAAAAAGAAAGAGGAGAGAGAGAAGATTGAACTCAGGGAGAGGAAGAAAGAAGAAAATAAAAATAGATATCCAATCTAAAGCGTTCAAATCATCCCACAGTCAAAAATAGAAATTCGTAATCACTCCACAGTATTTGACTTCGCAATGGAGAAGCTCCCTATATATATATATATATATATATATATATATATATAAGTGTTGTTTTTAATCTTATAATTGAAAACAAATATAATTTAATATAATTGAAAATAAATTTTCATGACAAAGTTAATAATCATGAGAGGTAAATTTAATTTTATGTTAAAAATATAAGCCAAAAATGTCAAGAAAATGGCCAATTTGATAGGGCCATATAGGCCTGATTTATTGGCTCACCCAAAAGCTTGAAAATAGTTGACTTAGGTAGTGCATGATCTTAGTTTATTGAAGATAGGGCTAGCGTAGGCCGACCCATTTAACTCTTAGGGCTAAAAAAAGCCCACTAATGGGTAAGGCTTGGGCCAACCCCTCTTAGGATCGGGCTAGTTCGACTCGATCCATTTTATAGGTCTACTCATGACCATTTGGAAACACACCAAAAGTCTGAGCCAATCCAATTAACGCCTCATTGATATTGAAAATAATTGTTCATTACAGTAGTAAGTTAAAAAGTTTTGTTAGATTGAAAATAATAAAAGGTTGAAATGCAAACCTTAATGAATTGTATAAACAACAGGGATATATTTTTCTAAGATACTTGGTGTATTAGGTTTTGAACTAATAAGCAATTGTAAATCTGCTATTCCAGTAGGAGATGTTGCACCTCACAGTACTGACTTTTAAGTTTTAACTTGGGCAAGATTGCTTTTGATTTTGATTACTTTGGCACAGGGTCCTTCCTTCAAGTTCAACAATGCTTTTGCAAAATTAACAAGTTATGAATACCTTCCACAAAGCCTGCACTGATTCAAAATAACATGCTTTAGGGCTTCAATCAGAACATGTTTTAGGTTACACCTCTAAAATTGGCATGTGCCTGGTGTTTTTACACCTCTAAAAATTGGAAAGTACCCACGCTAATTATGTTGAAAAAATTGATGAAATTAAATTATTTTCTTCGAATTGCAACAACGACTAATAAATTATCTGAATTAAATCACGGCAATTGAAGCTACATGAATGAAAATGCATCTTCGCCCAAAACTACAGAGACCTTAGTCATAATTTGATGTTTTTTTCTTTCATCAAATGTAACAAATAAAATCTTTATTTATTTATTTTGGTCTTTTATCACGAGATTCTAATTGTGTCGATCATGTGGGCACGCAGAGTTTGCTTTCAGACACAAGTGCATGACTGAAACTTTGTTCTTCTTCTCTTATTGAGATGTGAGAACTTCCTTATAAAATACATGCTTGCTCTTCAACAACTTTCAAAGGCCAAAAAAACCTTTCACCTCCATGGCTCCGCTGCCTTCAGAATCTTTTGTACCACATTTTCTTTATCTCTCCAAAGATATCCATTGCTTTTTTAAAAGCCGTATGTGAGAATTGAAGGGAACTAAACAAATAAATCAACCCCTTATTAATGGGAAATTTCTAATTTGTTTAGTTTCCTCCAATATCTTATTTCCGGCATTTGAACTCAAATTCGCTCCATAATATCAATGGTCGTAATTTGTTAGGTGTCATCCACAGCTCCTCATTTCCAACTTCTAGAGTTCAATCCCAGAAAAAGCTTTTCTCATTTGATGTTACAAGTCTTCAAGTTCGTCGTTTGTGTCTCTGGTGTTCCACTGTTGTCTCAAGCTTCAATGCTTTTCTCAACCCAAAAAATAAAATAAAAAATCAGTGTTGCTGAAATTACTTTAGCCGTACTAGTCACTTATCCTGGAATTATTATTTCTTTCATGGAAAAAATAAAGGAACAAGTTTGTTTTTAGCCACTACAAGTTTTCAACTCAGAATAATAAATAGAAAAATTATAATAATAATAATAATAATAATAAAATAACCATTGCAAAGTCGTGCATCAGTAACCGTAAAAATTGGTATTCCTTTCCAGGAGAGACTCTCATGCATCAGGAATAACACTTTTTATTATCTCCGACCAATAACGCAATGACACGTAGGATAGCTTTTCCACGTATCATTGTATTGCAAAACGGTGTTATCCCCATTACATGTAAGTTTTTTTTTTCCAAGCCACCTCATAGGGAGTCTAAACTAATTTGGAATTTGAAGTTTTGAACTCAGTACAAGCTGACCCACAAAAAATTTAACTTTCATCACCTCCAGCAAATCCCTTTTAGCGCATCTTCCACTTAAAAGTGCACTTCTTTTTTCTGAATGAAGCTACAATACATCTAATATTAGTCAAGAACTAGGTTACCAAATAGCATGTTTAAGCTCAGTTGGCATTGGCACTGTGCCAGAGAGTAGTAAATTTTAGAAGTTTTGGTTTTCCTTAATACTATATAAATAGAAAGATGATTAGATATCGTCATTATTACACACGGCCACAATTGCCACTACATATTAAGATGATGCTGGCCCTAAAAACTCGCTTATTCCTCCCAATAACAAATAATAAATAAACATGCTAATAGGGGCGATGCTCAATTCGAAAACCAACCGATAACTCCCCCTCCCCATACAAGGTGCAACACAATTGCCTTCTTGTACTTGTCCAAATGAAAGAATCAACTCGGGTTCTTACCTATTCACACTCAACTCCACGGCTTAAACAGTGCCTAGGACTTCATTTTAGGGCATCACTCATCTTCGTCGTCAAGCAATGCGAATGAGAACGGATAGAACTTGTAACCATCTCCCTCGTAAAACTTGTTCTGGAATTCCACCCAGTGAAGTCGCAAAGCATGAAGGAAAGCACTGAGAGTTTCCATCAGCAGTAAAACACCGACAGTTGCGCAAATGAAGACGATAATACCCACTATGAGTATGATCACGTTGTTGAACCTGTGCAATGTACAAAACAATATATTCATTATAATTTCCTTCGTAAATATCCAGTAAGACTGACTAATTAAACAAAAGCAGCATCATAAATGAATTAAACGTACCCCCAAGCCAGCAGGAGAACCTTGTCATAGAACACACTGGACAACTCTGAATGAGCAAGACTGAACAAAGTTCAAAGAAAAGACAAATACACAATATTAGCTTTTATTGCCCAAATATATAAAATAATATATATATATATATATATATATATATATATATATATATATATATATATATATATATATATATTCTGCATGACCATGTCCTAATCTGTAACAGCAAAAAGAAGAATGTACTACTTTTTGCAGAAACCAAGTAACAAATTGGCCAATTAATATAATGAGGGATCTAGCCAATGTCATGTCACCAAGTGGGAAAAGAATGCCCCAGTTAACACCCATAGTTGATGACTTTTCTTAAATAAATAAAAAACAAATACATGCACACATAGTTCAACAATTCGGCAGCACATCAAAACGAACTGTAGAACAAACATGCAAAGTTAACAATTTACAACTTAATGAAAATTTTGTTATTGCTTCAATTTTAAACTTATTGATGCCAAAAAGTTGTTTTTTATTTCAACACTTCTCAACATAGGATGCCAACACACATCGAAATCAATCAGTATCAAGCACACATACCTACATAACAAATGCAGACATGAGCTCGCATATGCAGACACAAAAACAAATATATACGTGTACATGCATGTGCACCGATGGCTGAATACGGGCGAACATCAAAATGTTCACCAAAATAGCCAACAATGACAGTTAAAGTTCCTGGAAACTACCTTAGAGCCCATAGACGTAGGTATGAAGCTGTATTTGAGACTGCTCCAAGTACAAATTCTATTGTGTGTATCATTTGATGTACAAAAACTTCACTAAATTCAAACTCCCCATGACCATGGGCATCATGGTTTGAATTCACTTGCAAGCTCTCTTCTGTGTTCTCAAGTAGGGCGTAGGATTGGCCTTGGTGCCGCTGAAATAACACAACCATCAGAAGCAGTGGATGAATATAAATAAGGGGAAAAAGTGATGATCAAAATGACTGAGGGACTTAGTGAAGGGATGTCTACAAACATACATCTTGATGTTGCTTCTTCAATATAAAGGGCTTTGGAAACAGCATCCATGGTACAGAAACAAAAGCCAATAGTAATAGCACAAGCTGGTAAAAGAACAAACGAAATATATGAAATACTCACATGTTTTCACTTTTACAAGAGAAATAAAAATAAGATTAAAAAGAACTGATAGAGGGGCTACCTGAACTGTTCTCTGACCACTGAAAAGCTGGTTTTCACCTAGCTCGTCTGTAGGACTTAGGAACATGTATATCATTACGTGGTATAGATCAGCTTTTGAACCAGTCCACCACTTCATAACAATGAGAACGGACAGGTAGCCAAATAGACTGTTTAAAAATATAATCTGGGGTATAAACTGGAACCTGGGCAATGTAACATATGAATCAATACCAGTTATACACAAGGTCAGAAGCAGGCTATAGAAGAAACTGATGATGTGACTCTAGAGGTAAGTAATCACAGTAAATATGAAAATTATTCACATTTACAGTGTATGCACCTGCTGCCTCTAGTGGTCAAAATGACAGCTCTACTAAAACGATTAGAAAACAAAGAATAGCACAGCTTACCAAACGTTAACTCCACTTCGAAAGAACTTGGCGTTGAAATAACTTATTATAATTCCAAGGTTCATTTGGACCACCCCAATAAGAATTGACATTTTCATCTTCAATGAGTTTAGAAATGGAAGCTCACTGCGGGATCCATGCCATACAGGATCCAGGCCAAATGGGTAAGTGGGACGCACCTTAATCAAGCCAGCTGTAGTAGCGTCTCTGCATACAAAGAATTTCAGTTTACTATTACAAACAATTCAAAACATGAAGGCAGCAGAGGCATATCCAAAGTTTTAGCATATACCTGCAAGAAAGATCACGGCATGCATATGCTGAGCTGCCAAACAGTTCAAATGGGACAGAGAAGAACTCATTATAGATTAAACCTGTGTAGATTGAGAAAATTGCCATCAACAAAATAACATAACGGCCACCAAAGGCCATCTCCATGATGTCTCCAAGCTTCTGTAAAACCATAAATATATGTAATTAGATTCTTACATCTAGACAAACATGAAAAATAAAAAATAAAAAAATTGCTTCCTAGATATAACTAGCATGTGAAAGGAAAAATGCTAAGAACCTACATACCAAAAGAAAATGTTTCTCGTGTCCTTTGCATTTCAAGTAACAAAGTGAACAGAGGAAAGTAATCACAATAAATGAAATCAAAAGAGAATTACACCGAGCAAACATGCTCATGAAGAAGCAAAACAACAGAATTTGCAGGCTTAATGAAATTGAAACTTTCTTTAAAGCACGTGTATTAGACAATATCAGATGTTCAAATGTTAACAAACAAAATCTTGTATAACCAAGAACACCGCCTTACTCCTCACATCATAGAGGTAAAAGACACATTCTATCACAGTAGTGCAACTTATTAAACAATCACAATATCCTGACGGGATGGGGAAGGGGCGGGGGAAGAAAAAGATAAACTGGGATCTTCCAATTTTTTTAAGCTCCAAGTTTTTTAATTCATTCATTAAACTTATTGCACACAAGTTTTTAAACTCATTCATAAAGCACATGTATGCCAATATCAGATGTTCAAATGCCGACAAACTAAATCTTGTGTAACCAAGAACACCGCCTTGCTCCTCACATCATAGAGGTAAAAGACACATTCTATCACAGTAGTGCAACTCATTAAACAATCACAATACCCGAACAGGATGGAGAAGGAGGCGGGGGGAAAAGGCAAACTGGGATCTTCCAAGGTTCAAGTTTTCTAACTCATTCATTAAGCTTATTGCACACAAGCTATAATTACCCAACAGGTTTTGAGTCGGTAACAATCAGAAAAGCATTGAAAAGCATAACAGGATAGGATAAAGTGAACAAAGTCTCTACCACCTAATGGGCTAAGAATCAAAATTATGCACATAAGAGACCTTCAGATACTGGTTACTACTTGGGGCAATAAGCAACATACAGTCAGTGTCACAATGGCTAATGGTTCACATCTTTCTTGATATGAGAATATTATCTAAATAATATCTAAAAATATAGGAGAAAATTCACTGGCATTTTATTAAATTAAAGAAAATGGAACAGTCGACTAGCATAGAAGACAGTAGGGAATACATCAATCTTTGATCCTACACAATGGACTATAATGAAACAATATAATTATTGAGATTGGACATTTCAACATAAGTGATTACAAAGCATATGTAAATAATACCTGACTAGAAAGTTTCCTTTCCCTGCCTATTAAATATAGTGTCGCAAGTAACAAACATATTCCATGTCCCCAATCACCAAACATGACAGCAAAAAGAAATGGGAATGTCACGATAGTATATACAGCAGGATTTGCTTCTTGATACTTAGCTACCCTGCAATGGAATTGAAACAAAACATTTTGGAATCTTGGGTATATTTCTGTCAGAAACAATAAAATAACATTGCAATTTGTGCTTTCAAATTCTAAAATTCGTATCAGTGCAATGTAGGGGTTGCTTTCTTACTAAAGTCACTAATGTTGCACTTCAAACACCTTCATTAATTGCTACATTAGATGGAACATTAAGAATTAAAGCAGGAGATGATTCAGGGACACTATAATCTTTGATTGTTACCCCATATTACCTGGCAAAACAAGCTATTATCTAGCTCACATGATAATGGTAAGGAAGTACTAGAGATGGCAGAGTAAATCAATCACAATAACTACACAAAGTGGATAAATAATTTCAGTATATACCCCCACACCTTACTAGGGAAAGTCCAGAATGACAGTGGTTAACAAATAAACTCATTAAATTTCTTATATTTAACTTCCTGGGGAAAAAAAAAAATTAGAATCTTAATATTTGCAATTATCAATAAAGAAGCACCGAATAGCAAGATATTGCAGTGGAACTCACCCATATGCCTCAACAATTTCTTGAAAAGAAGAAGTGAATTTGTTTGTGCGGAAATAGGTAGGTGGTGCCTCCTGTGTGTGCAAAACCTGGAAAATAGCGCCAACTTGTGAGTTGGAGTCAAACGCTGCCCGCTGCAATGCATCCTGGATCTGCACAAATCAATTCAAACAAAGAAACCTCAATAACATATTTGGCTTGTATGCCATAGTTCAAACCTTTTAATTCAAACTGGGTGAAAGAGGACTCATCATACTGCAGAGAATTTTTTGGTAAGTAAAGGATACCTGTTTTGATGCAAAAATAGGACTCCACCCCTCAGCCACAAGACACTTTTTTGTTACATCAAGGCTAAGCATGTTAAGATGATGGTATATGGATTTCTCCTTCCTCACCTTCACAAGTACAAAGAAACATTGTCAATAGCTTGACATTTTGCAATATAGCAAACATTCTCTGCACAAATAATGAATAAATTTCATTCAGTAAAATAATTCAAACCTACCAAAAGGTTCCAATGCTCAAAATGCTCCCCAATAGTCTGTAACAAACTTCCCTGGTGCAACAGTCCAATATCTATAGTAGTCTTTAGCTCTGAACTTCTTCCTGAAACCTGAATTTGAAACATATGGTTGTCAAATGAAGCTATGAAGGTCTTAACTCCCAGGTTTTCGGGTAGCTCAAAACCAGAGAGTTTAAACCTTAAAATCTAAGCTCTAAACGATGATTTTAAACCCTAAAATAATTATCATTGTCAGGAGTAGGATAAAAATTGGAAGTAAAAAACATTGCTAAAACACCTATGCTGATCGAGGTCCAGGAGGCAACTTCTTCATGTGTTAATCAATCATGTAACAACTGCAAAAAGGCTAACTTGGATTTCTAAGCATGGTTGTCGTAGAAGTTAACGAACTAACTATATCACTAATTAGGTAAAGTATAAACAATAAAATGTTGGCATACTTCATGCTGGAAAAAAAGAAAAAAGAGCAAAGAAAAAGATGAGAGCACACTTGAAAACAACAGAAATGTAATATGAATGAAGGAAGCATCAGCATGGCCAAATAATCCAAAGAGAAACCATAGTACATACCTCAGTAATCATTTGAGCTTGTCTACCTAGGTCCTCAGGAAAAGAGTAACGATTGGCTCCAAAAGCTTCACATATTTTAAGAATTTTGTTCTTTGCTCTTTCTCCAGAGTAGAATACCACAAAAACATTTTTCTCAACCTGCAGATCATAATTCACATTCAAAGACAAATAACAGTGCCATATTATATAATAAACTAACCATATATCCAGTATTCATACATAAAGGTTTGCATTTTATCAATTTTCATTGCTAAATAATGATTTTTACTATGTATATGTACATCGACATACTCCCACTACAAGGAATATATTTGTTGATGAGACCATTATATGGAATATAAGAAATTTAGAATGGCCTGAAATGCAACAAGGACGATAAATTGTCATCACCGAGCAAAAAAAATTTAATCCCATTCAAATATCAGAGGGCCCATCTCAGAACTGGCAGAAGTCAGCACCACCTACAGCTCTCCCTAAGACTTATGCAAAGATGCAGAAGGTAACAGCAAATGCATAAAATGAATGAATTCAGTTTTAATGGTAATAGTGAAAGACTACCCTTTGCTATTTTCCAAGAAAGTGACTACTCATTGGTGGTGTGAAATTCTTGCTTCATTTTGGAATTTTTTTTGGGGGAGAAAGAAACCTTTTATTAATTTGAAACAATCCAATGACGTAGACAAGTTGTCCACTCAGAGATACAGAATAAGACAGTTACAACACATTTGACGTGAATAATCTTATGGCTTGGCAATTCACAGCAGCCTTCCTATCTACTAAAATAGTAAAAAGACACCCCCTTAAACTCATTTGAAACAGATGCCCATAATGGGGACCAAAATCTAACTCTCTCCCACAACTCTTCCAGCCCAAGATCCTTTGGACTGTTTGGTTGAAAAGAAAAGGAAGGTTTTTATGACAGAGTGGAAGAGGTAGAGGTTTTTAGATACCTAAGCTCTCTAGTTGACTTCTTTTGTTTAAACACATTGAGGATATGCCGTTTACTGTAAGTGAACTTGATTGGGTAGGAGTGTTGAGTTGATTGTATAGTACACTTTGTTACACTAAGCTAGTCAGTCAGATTTAATGGCTTCTTGTCCTTATATTATAAATAATAAAGGGTACCAAAAGAACAATAAAAACTTCCTTTCATTGTACCAAGAACATAAAAATGCAGGAAACGATGTGTCCATACCTTCTCTCCTGAAACAGGATCGGTGACAGGATTTTCAACCACAGCCTGCCTCAGAAAGACATTACCCCTAGTAGCTCGAAAAAGAATCCTCTCAAATGCCAAAGACTTTCCCCTAGGAACAAGTCCAGTGAGAAACCCCAACTTAACTTGCTTTGATGGATCAGTTGATGCTTCCTTCACAACAGCCAAACGAAAAGAATTGAACTAAGTAAAAGCAGAAGACTGTTGTTAACCTTAATACTATAAAACCAAAATTGAAGTCTGTACTTGCTCCAGTAATAAAGGCGTGTCCAGGGATTCATCACCAATATGACGGGATTCATTTTCTCTTTGCTGCAATGCGGCATTGCTTTGAGCTGAGTGAAAAAACTCACCAGCCTGAAAGGAAGATATTTTTTTTAGTCACTTGAGAGCTTAATGAAATTAGATAAACACCGAACTTAGCGCACCATTAGTTGATAGAGTATGTTCTGATATCTTAATAATGCATGATGCATGGTAATAGAGTTGCAATGATATTTTTTGGGCCGAACAAGCAAAAAGGGCTGTCACCTTTTCCAGAACAAGCTTATATTCTATCAGTTCATTATATGAACGCTGCAACTTTTCACTGTTCGAATTCATTTCAATCAGCTCTGCCTCAAATTCACCAAGTTTTACCTAGCATAAGCACAAAATTAGCGTTAGAACATGCAATATTAAGCATCTTTAGCTAGGCACCAAACACCTTATTATACCTCTAGGTCATCCACATTGACATCAACTAGTCTTTTAGACTTTGAAGAAGGCAAATTTGCCTTTAACATTTGGTCCTTGAAGAAACGTAATTTGCGAGCCATCTCTGCACACCTTTTAATCTACATAGGGAAATGAATAAATGACCAATCAATAAGTCATTGGAGACATAATTTCTGTATCCACCTTATAAATAGGATATGCAGTGCAGGTTACAAGACTCTATTTAGGTTCGCAACAATCTAAAATATTTCACAGGCAAAACTAGCTAAGTTGCCAAAAAATGTTAAAGAATATAAAGAAACAGGCAATATGAGAGGTTAACTGTTTGAACAACTAACTTGACCACACTTCAATATTAAGTGTATATCAAAAGAAGATTATCAACAAGACCATTCAATTAGAACGAGCACAGTTGAAAAACCTTTACAAGTTCCTAAGCATGCAAAAGGATCTCTTCGCATGCACCAAGGGGTGAGGGAACAGCCAAAAATGTACCTGAACTATACATTCATTTTATAAAGCCAACTTTAGGTAAAATAGGTTACATTGAGGATTGCATCCACTAATAGCTGACTGGGCCGAGTGCTTCCCTTTCTTAATATGTAGTCAATATTTTCAGTTAAAGTGGCACGTTCCTGACCCAATATTATAAAATATATTTGCGACTGTTTCAAAATCACCATAAACTTCTAAAGATATGCTATGGGCCAGAAATTAATCTCCAAATGGCCAGCGTAGTGGATACAATAGAGCGTTCAATGTCTTGAATATCAATCATCCCAAAGGCGGAGGTAACAACAGTAAAGTTCTACACACGTTATTAGAAAAGAAAAAAATATTTATTTATGTTGGCAATCTAAGAAGGCCTTTTACATTAAAATTAATCATGAAGTACAGCTCCAAAGATTATTTTGAAAAGCTCTAAGACAACATAAACTATTGGAAAGAAATTTAAAGTTTAGATTTTCCCTCCTTTTCCTGCTAATTCTTACTACTCGATTTTGATGAGCAGTTTTTTTTTCTTTTAATGAGAAGTATCATATCCCCGACAACACAACTGAAGGTAAACATAAACACACCTGAGCAGCATAAGTCCTCTGAAACGGGCTCTTCTCTGCATTGAGCTGGAAGAATGAGACATCAAAAACATTAGTTTCAAGATAAAACTTTAAAAACAAATCCTGAAAGCAACATAACAATTTATTAGATTAAGAAAGACAAATAACAAAGCTAGCATAGTGCTTCATGATAAGAGCAAGCTGTGCAACACCTAGAAATTCACATTGATGAATTTCAGATATTAGTTCTTCACAAAATTGTTTGCATAAACCAAGTAAAAAGTATTAAAGCCTCTCTTGATTATAAAATAGGTGAAACCCTTGTGCAATCCTCATATTTCTTATCCGCTTACCCCTAAATCTTTTCCTCATTTGAGGATGCTATGTATTTCATCATCTTCTTACTCCTCCACCTAAACCAGGACTTTCTACACTTAACCATCAGTTCTTTAAACTTATAGAATATTGTACATTCGTGTATAGGAACTTGTTTCTTCTTTTATACGTATATTTTGTCTATAGCTCAGATGAAATAGATCTAAACTATTGTCAACAACCACTAGAATTGAACCAATCAAAGCCCTCAATTGGGAGCCACCTTGTTCACCACCCACCCCATACAACTACCAATCCTTGGTGAGCAGAACAATACCACAAGTTTCAACTTTGGTTTGTTAGTTCTGTCACAACTCTACTGGTTGTCCCGGTACTTATATAAATTTCCAAGAGACCTAAAATCTCAGAATGCCATAATTATGTATTAGGTGCTCAAAAAGCTAAATACTTAGATAATCAAGTTTCTTTTTTCGTGACATTCTAAAGTATGTAATAATCTCGGCAACAGCAGCAGCAAAAGCTTGATCGCTATGCACATAAATGGTAACGAATCAACTGATTAAACTCTTCATTTTGCACAAAAATCCGAAATTGAGTCCATTAGAAGCTAAAGAATCCAAAACCACTTACTGATCAAACAATTCAATCGTCGTATTACCTAAAACTGAAACCCTAAATCTCATAAAACAAAAACACTTCCACAAATCAAATCCAATTGCGAATTCCAATCACAAACAGTGTAAAGCTAGGGTTTTTTCTTGTTCTCCGCACGGAAACCAATCCAAAACGTAAAATTCACTATAATTGAAACAGAAAATTGAGAATCAGAAAGAGAGAGAGAAATGAGGACGTACGTCTTTGAACTGGAGGAGGCCGAGGTCGCCGAGATAAGAGACAGTGAGGTGAGCAGACTCGATGGGGATGATGATCTGGACGAGCTGCATAGGCTCCGACCTGAACAGATCCATCGGAGGACAGCACTCTCCCATTCTCTCTCCCTTCTCTCTCTCTCTCAATCTCAGAGTCTGTGGTTGTGTGTTTGTGTAATTGTTGTGTGAAACAGAGTGTCAAAAACCACACGCACACAAGAGAGAGATGAGAGATCAAATAATGAACTGATCTCCACTGCAATTTTGCTTTGCTTTGCTCTGCTTCTCCTCAGCGCTGGGCCACACGGATCTTCCACGTCACCCGGTACCCTCTCTCCTCTCTCTTTAATTTTTGTTTGTTGGGGAAGGTTTTGTGGGAAATTTCTCAAGGCCCCTGGATCTTTTGTCCCTTTTCCAATTTTTTATTTATTTTCCTAATCGGATTCGACAGTCATTCCCAATTAAATTAATATTGTTTTTTGGTGCGACGTGATTATTGTGTTCCCGTCAGGATATTTATATATTTTCCCTCTTTTTTTTTTTTTTTTTGGTTATTTGGGTAAGTTAATGGATGAGATAAAGTGTTAGTATTCAATGGGATTTACCCTGGTCCTGAATTTGTACCCAAGTTATATTTTGGTTATGTAATTCGTTTTTGAGTCACTTTAGTTCTCAAATTCTCATATGTATTTAGAGAATAATTGTATTCAAATTGGCAGTTTTACTTTCTAAATAGACAGAAAAATTGACAAAATAACTAAATTAGGACACGTACAAGGATTGGAGGACCAAGTGACTCAAAAACAAGTTTAATGATCAAAATGAAATTCGGATATAAGTGAAAGTATCATTACAATTAAAAATTCTTTAAATATTACTCCACATGGCCGGCATGGTCCAAAATTAATTGGGTTTCCTCATGGCTTTGGCTCACAGCAATTCTTTGACAACAGTGATTTTTAACCGTTTTAACAAACGGGCTTGGACTTCAAAAAATCACTTATGGTCCCAAATAAGCAAATATCAAACAAGCACTTAGTGTTGTATTGTACTAGCCAAGCACTATTCAAAACATATTTACTTAAGAACAATATGATGTAATTTTCTCAATGGAGTTAAAAGAAATTGAGTTTTTATCACTAATTAGAGATTCCTTCGAGAGGGTAAAACAACAGACTTGTCCATGATACTTTCTGGTCCTATACTATTTACAACTGTTATTGGCTGCTTATTCAAAAACCAACCAAAAAAAAACTAACTGTTAGAGCATGTCCAGCGAGGGGCTGAGCCCAAGGCTGGGGTGGGGGGGGGGGGGGAAATGAAGCTCCAGCGGTCAGCCCAAGCTCGGGCAACCTGGGGGTCCCACCAACTCGGGCTGGCCCGAAGGCCATTCCAGCCTGAGGTCCAAAACGAGGGCTGCTGACGTTAGCAACAATTTTTTTTAAAAAAAAAATCGAAAAAAAAAAAATTCAGATTTTAAAAAAATAAATACTTAGTCATATTTTTCACTTCCCACACCAAAAATATTATCCAAATTAATTATTGAGGTAAAAAAAATTGTAAAAAAACAAAAAAATGAATAGTAATTGCCCTTAGCCATGGCAACGGGTGGAAACACAAAATATACTATTTGCAAGGGCAACCACTATTCACGTGAATAGTGGCTGCCCTAGCCCCACCCCCCCCCCCCCTGCCAAGGGACAAATGGGTGGAGTTGCTCTTATTGGCTCCAGTGTTTCGTTATCTTTTAGTTTAAAATCATCTTAACTAAGGATAGCCCAAAAAAAAAAAATCTGGCTGTCCAAAACAGTAATCAGATGAGCTTACTAAAAACAACATGTTAGTTCATCAGTTGCACTTGGATTTAGTTCATTAGTTGTATTTGGATTTAATGAACTCATCTAAAGGGTAGCTTAAATTGATTGAATATACACAAATATCAAGCACTTAATGTGAATTGAATTATCTGGAATTGGTCCCAAACAAGAAGCTTGACAAAAATGTGAGCTGGTTGAAGGGTGGTTGAAACTTAAAACAAAGTGATCAAAGATGTTTTTGAGTGCATATCCAACTTTCAAATATGTTGATCTATTATTTAGCACTAAGACCAACCTTCCTGAGCATGTCGGTTTCCAGAGCACTAGACCACGTGGCCTCCGTCCCTTGGCCCATTGTTCTTCACCTCAACAAACCAGATCAAAGTTTAGTTTCTGGCACTACACTCTTGATATGTCAATGAAAAGGCCTCTAGAAGCAGGATCCGAAACCGGTTGAGTGGTGGAGTTGGAAACAAGAAGGTTAGCATGTGGACTGGAAATTGAAGTTGAGTGTGAAGGAAGTTGAGGTTCCACCCCAGAACCAATTGGCAATGGGGAGAGTAGCCGAACTCCTTATAAACCCAAGTTTGGTCCCTTAACTTTTCAATGTGGGACAAATACTCTCAACACGCCCCCGCACGTGTGGCGAACTTTCAAGCCTAACACGTGGACAACACATATTGGGTGACGTGAGAGCACGTGTGGCCGTTGGGCCCAACACATGAAGCATTGCTCTGATACCATGAAGGAAGTTGAGGTTCCACCCCAGAGCCAATTGGCAATGGGGGGAGTAGCCCAACTCCTTATAAACCCAGGCTTGGTCCCTTAACTTTTCAATGTGGAACAAATACTCTCAACAGAGTGGATGAGAGCAGTGGAAGGTGCTGATTTATGAACTTGGTGAATGTTGAATAGCTTAGGCCATGACCAAAATCATAGATGGTTTTGCCAGTGTAGAATCTGTATGTTCTTCCAGGGAAGTTTCTGCTTGTGTTGCCTCTCTTATCTGTCATTTGCACTTGCTATGCATACTCCTTAGGGTACCATCTAAAAGGTGTTCTTCCAGCTACACATGGTGATAAAAAAGAAATTATCACTTATGATCAGTTGAAGTAATTGATAACCCTGAGACAATTTTTTACCATTTTGTGAAGCCTAATCTCATATTGAAACAATTAAGAGGTTAACGAGTCTAAAAATTAACTTGGATTGTGGCCTCCAAATATGACTTGAGCTATTGCATCTCCTCCAGCTTGACCTGGATATCCTACCCAAATTATCCCTCCTATTTTTCTCACATTTTTGGCCAAAGAAACATCAATTGGACCTTCTGACATAATAGCCAAAATGACTGTTCCTTTTTCTGCATTAACAACTTGGTTTACAAGCTTTTCTTAAAACCATGGTAATGTCAAGGTCACGCTGTCTAGCCCTTGCCGCTGCTAGAAAACAATGCCCTAGCCGCTGCCCCAATAAGGCTCTCATCATCACGTTTCACACCGTTACACCCAGGCTCATATTTCACAGTGGAGTGGAGACATACTTCTGTAGCCCTTGTAAAGGGCTTGTATAGCTACATGGTATGCCATGATAGTTGCTTATCATAACTTCAGTGGCATTTGCATTAGGTCCGACAATAGCCAAGTTCTTGATTTTTTCGGAGGACAAAGGAAGAGCTCCCTTTGCTGTCTAGCAAAACTATGCTATGCTTAGCAGCATCAAGTGCCAAATTCTTGTGATCGTTGCTCCACACATCGGAGGGACCAAGTTTTCGGAACTGGAGCAATTTAGGGTCACCATCAAAAAATCCAAGCCACATCAGTACTATGTAGTTGTATATCAAGGATTGATCTACCACAGATACATCCAATTTTTTCAAGTTAACGGTATTCATTGTGTACTGTCCTAGAAATTTTCCACAATTCAGGTTTAGACCTGCATGATCACATTGTAACACATAATGTAAGATCAACCCTGGTTGAGGTAATTTTTATTTCTCTCAAAATTCTCACAACTGTTTGGCTGCAATTCCAGTACCTACTTTCACGGCAAGGGCTGCTGCATCCTCTGGTGTTGCAGTGTAATGGATAGCATTGTAATAAATTTCAATCGAATCGCAATCTGAAAGCAAAAAGGACAGTCTCAGTACAAGGATCATAGCCACATTTAGATATTTGTTATCACTCGAAGATTATTATGGTTTCTTTTTGTGCACAAGGTTTAGGGGCAAAAAACCAGTTGTTGCTGATGAAATTGAAACTCTAGGGTCACATTTGCATAAGTTAAGATTACATTATACCTCTAAAGCTTGCTTTGTCAGCCATCAAGACCCCATTGACCTCTGATTATCCCTTGGAGGAGGTTCGGATCAGTGTATGAACACATGACACTGCTGACATGGCCTTCCTCTACACAATTTTTCAATGGTGGCTGATGTATCCTCCAGGTCTTGCTTTGTCACCTGCCATTGACACCAGCAGCAAGCATATGATCATTTGCACCCTAAATTTCTTGTGTCTTAAGAAGTATGATTAATGCTTTTTCATCTGCATTGACAACTCCTTGCATCTTAAAAGCGATGGATCCCCTTGTGAAAATAAATATCATTTATGCTTCTTGAAATTCAATAATTAAATAATCTCATGCAATATGATTAACCCCATCTTGTTTTTTTTTCTTTCTTTTCGTGGGAATATGAAGCCACAGAAGAACAAGAATCCCTTATTTACTAAAGTTCCTTCAAACGTTTCCCCATATTGAACCAAGATGTCACTGTATGACCAAATTAATCTATTAAAAAAGAAGAGACTAGCTAGCATGATCTAAATACCTGTGCATCAAAGTGATACCGATCAACAGCTTTCTAGTTATCCACATCATAAGCAGTGTAATGCTTGCAACAACTGGAGACCTTTAGCCTATTACCACCAGCCCTTTTGCCTTCACTCACTTCTTGCAGACCCCTGACATAATTCACTCCATAAGTTGACACCACCAACGGGTCCTCCCCGGGTGTTTCTTGCCCACGGCTCCATCTAGGGTCATGGAACACATTAAACATTTGGGCTTCAATATGTCAACCTGGCTCAACCAACATTGTCATGGCTCTAGCCTCGGTTGACACAACCTGCCCATCTTTAACCACATTGTTGGATTAAAACTAGCAGCAGATAGAAGAATCACTACTGGGAAACTAGTGGCAATAGGCACAGTGCCATAAAATTTTTGAACTTGGCCCATATATATGAAAAATGCATGTTATTTGGCCAACCTCTCCATCACATTAATTAGATCTGAACAACTAATTGTTGCATCGTTTTCAACGACATTTCTATGGGTTTTAAACAGGGCCAGATCCAGAATTTCAAAATGAGGTGAGCTAAATTTACCTTACATACAAACTTACTAAAAGGATAGATTACTCGACGGTACGAGTGAATTTCATTAATAACAAAATGCACAAGGGGACATAATGAGCCCCTCAAAATTCATCTAGTACAACCTAAAATAAAAACAACATTAAACTAAAAGAAAAAAGCTGCAAGTTTTTTTAATACAAGTGATAGTCTAAAGGAGGAGGAGGTTTCTCACACATATACTAATAAATAATATATTCATAATGATGTTGAGAGATTAATTTTAAAAAAAAAGCAATTAATAAATAATATTGTGAGTAAAAGATTAAGCAAAATTAAAGAGTGGTAAATGATTTTGGTGGTGTGAAAATTTTGAAGAAATTGGTGGGTTTTATAGGGAAAATTGAATAGTACAAAAACTTTAGAAAAAGAAAGAAATTTGAAGTTTGTATTAATTTTCAAAAAATTGACATTGGTATTAATTGCACTAATAGTATCAAATCATGCTTGAGTAGTTGGAGCAGCTTCAATGAGTGTGAGTATTACTCTTTAAAAATCAACTGTTGGATGAGCAAAGGTTGTTTGAGTGAGTGGGCGCTGATGAGCAGAATAGATATAGCAGCTGCGCTGAGGAGAATGAAGCAGCTCCTGAGTGGGGGTGTGTGGAATGCGCTTGGGTGGGCTGGGTATTAATGTTGGGCTATAAAAAAATCAAATCACCCGGGCTATAGCCCAGGTTAGCATGTGCATAGGTCCGTCCTGGTTTTAAATTGTCAGTTTGGTTTTTCAATTTTTTCCTTATTTTCCATCTGCCTCCATTTTCATTTTGTCCATCACGCACACCTCATCTAGCTTGAACTTATGGATAAATGCAAATGTTTAGTAAAATACAGAACAAGAAAAAGTACGAATAAAACAGTAAAAAATTTACAAAATATAAATGAAAAGTTAGGTCATTTTATAATATTTTAATACAATTTATTTATCAATTTTTAATATATACTATTTTTATTCAATAATATGTGAAAATGAAGACCACGTCTGATAGTTTCTTTGAACATGGAGATGGAGCGGACCAAGTATCATTCTTGGGTACTTATTGGGGGTCTTAAATATCCCTTTGACTGAAATGCAACATTCAACCTAAAAGTCATTATCAATTAGACGAGCGACTGGTGGAGCAATTTCAGCATTGTGTCTTCCTGTATACTCCTTGTCATTATAACAAGGCAGCGCATAAAATTGCGGCCATTGTGTCCAAAGTTGGCGGTATCCATATTTGGGATGAATTATGGCCTGAGTGGATATTTGATATTCTTGCTAGTGATGTAAACCTTATTGTTCGTCTTTAATAATATTCTCTCATTGTTTGGCAAAAGAAAAAAAAAAACAAATTAGACAAGCATGGTTGAAGTGTTGATGGGGTCGAAAAAATATATTAAGGCTCTCTCAAACTATGGAGCGGACCAAGTAGCACTCTTGGGTACTTATTGGGGGTCTTAAATATCCCTTTGACTGAAATGCAACATTCAACCTAAAAGTCATTATCAATTAGACGAGCGACTGGGGGAGCAATTTCAGCATTGTGTCTTCCTGTATACTCCTCGTCATTGTAACAAGGCAGTGCATAAAATTGCGGCCATTGTGTCCAAAGTTGGCGGTATCCATATTTGGGATGAATTACGGCTTGAGTGGATATTTGATATTCTTGCTAGTGATATAAACCTTATTGTTCGTCTTTAATAATATTCTCTCATTGTTTGGCAAAAGAAAAAAAAAACAAATTAGACAAGCATGGTTGAAGTGTTGATGGGGTCGAAAATATATATTAAGGCTCTCTCACACTATTGACCCCACGTAACTCAAATTGACTTGGGAGTTCTAATAATTGACTTAGAAATCTCTTTTTTCTTCATCAGACTTGGTCTAAATTTGAGTCACCATGGCCAAATCTTTCCCTTGTTAGTGCCATCCAGGACGGCACATAATTTTGAAAATTCAAAGAGAAGAAGAGCTCAATTTTCTTTCTCCATCCTCCCTACTACTAAGTACAGGCATTTGTTCTCTTTACATCTTGCAGACTTATATCTTCACTCCTGCAGATCATCCCTCCCCTTGCATGCTTGCATAACAAGCATGGGTCACAACAGTGCTTCCATCCAACTTGTTTCACTAATTTTACTGTCAGGAATTCTATACCTTGAAACCGTTAAACTTGGTTTCTGCAGTACTGCTGATCATAACGGAAAATGCATGGATATAGAGAGGAAAGCCCTTCTCAAGCTCAAACAAGGCCTTACAGATCCTTCGGACCGGCTTTCGTCTTGGGTGGGAGAAGATTGCTGCAACTGGAGTGGTGTAGGCTGCAACAACTTAACTGGACGTGTCAACAGGCTTGATCTTCGCAATCACTATATAATAGATGGGTTGGATGGTGATGGAGCAGCAGAGAATGCATTCGGAATTGGTGGTGAGATCAACCCTTCTCTGCTTGTTTTGAAAGATTTGGTTTACTTGGATTTGAGCATGAATAACTTTGGAGGTGTCCCACTTCCAAGTTTCATTGGATCACTAGAGAAACTGACATACCTCAATCTCTCTAGTGCATCTTTTGGTGGAACCATTCCCCCCAATCTTGGAAACCTCTCAAGGTTGCTTTATCTTGATCTCAGCAATTACCTTTTGGAACCAGTTGAGAATGATCTCCACTGGCTAAGGCTTGCAACTTTTTCTTCCTTAAAGTACCTTAACTTGGAAGGAGTTGACCTTTCCAAGGCTGCATCATATTGGCTTCCCACTGTTAATATGCTCCCTTCCCTTGTTGAATTGCATTTGCCCTTTTGTAGACTTTCCATCCTTCCTCTCACTCTTCCTTCCATCAAGTTCACATCCCTTTTGGTTCTTGATCTCTCTAGCAACGGTTTCAACTCCACGATACCTCCCTGGATGTTTAATCTGACTGAACTAGTCCATCTTCACCTAAAGTCCAACAATCTCCATGGAGAACTTGCAGAAACATTTGGTAGTTTGACGTCTCTCCAGACGCTTGATTTATCAGAGAATTCAGACATTGGAGGTCAGTTGCCAAGAAACTTGGGAACGCTATGCAGTTTGCAGACGCTAAGACTTTCTATCAACAAAATTACTGGTGAAATTACTAATTTCATTGATAAGTTGTCTGCATGCACAAACAGCAGCTTAGAGACATTGAATTTGGGATATAACAGATTGACAGGAAAACTACCTGATTCTTTGGGATACCTTAAAAGCTTAAGATACCTCACATTGTGGGACAACTCATTTCACGGTTCAATCCCGAAATCAATTGGAAACTTAACGTTTTTGGAGGAGTTTTACCTCGCAAGAAATCAAATGAGTGGGATCATCCCAGAAAGTCTCGGGCAGCTCTCATCGCTGGTTGCACTAGATATCTCTGAAAACACATGGGAAGGTGTCATAACAGAAGCTCATTTGGCGAAACTTCGAGGCTTAACAGATGTATCAATTGAAATAGCTTCGCCAAACATTTCCTTAGTTTTCGACATACCTTCTGATTGGATACCTCCTTTCAAATTGAGATACTTGAACATTAGATCATGCCAACTGGGTCCCAAATTTCCTACATGGCTCAGAAATCAGACTAAGCTAACCATGGTGGTATTCCATAACGCTTTGATTTCAGACACCATACCAGATTGGTTTTGGCAGTTGGATTTGCAATTGAGTAAACTAGATGTCTCTTCTAATCAGCTAAGCGGCAGGGTGCCCAACTCATTAAGATTCAGCTATCCTTCCACCGTTGATTTGAGTTCGAACAAGTTTGAGGGCCCACTCTCACTCTGGTCATCAAACATCACCATGCTATATCTTAATGATAATATGTTTTCAGGACCAATTCCTCATAACATTGGTGAAGTGATGCCCTCTCTGGCAGATCTAGACGTTTCTAGTAACTCTTTGAGTGGAAGAATTCCCCTGTCCCTTAGTAATATGAGCCAATTAACAACCATGGTTATCTCAAACAACCACTTGTCTGGTCAGATTCCTCACTTTTGGAACAAATTACCATTATTGTATATTGTAGATGTGTCAAGCAATAGTCTCTCTGGTTCAATCCCAAGATCCTTAGGCTCTCTTACTTCACTCAACTTCTTGATCCTCTCTAGCAACAACTTTTCAGGTGAAGTTCCTTCCTTGAGAAACTGCACTGAAATGAAGAGTCTTGATCTTAGTGACAACAAGTTTTCTGGACTGATTCCGGCTTCCATAGGAGAAAACATGCTCTCTTTGTTGATTTTAAGCTTGAGGCTCAACTCGTTTACTGGAAACATACCTTCACAGTTATGTGGCCTTTCCAATCTCCACATACTGGACCTCTCACACAACAATCTCTCTGGAAAAATTCCACAGTGCATAGGTAATTTGAGTGGCTTCAAATCTGAGTTCACAGACAAAGATACAAGCAGTTACCAGGGAAAACTGGAGTTGGTGTCAAAAGGAAGAGTGCTTGTATATTACTCCATCCTTTACCTTGTTAATAGTGTTGATCTCTCAGACAATAACTTGTCAGGAGAGATGCCTGTGGGGCTGACAAGCCTTTTAAAGTTGGGCACCTTGAATTTGTCCATGAATCATTTGACAGGAAATATCCCGGAAAATATCGGAAACTTTGAGCGGCTAGAAACTCTTGATCTATCAACAAACAAACTTTCAGGTTCAATTCCACAGAGCATGGTTTCTTTAACATTTTTGAATCATCTCAACCTGTCATACAATAACTTGTCTGGGAGAATTCCTACAGGCAACCAGTTTCAAACCCTGGTTGATCCATCAATTTACGAGGGTAATGCTGCTCTTTGTGGGTATCCATTACCCGGTTGTCAAGACGACAATGGAGAAGCACCTCAAGTTCCAAGTGGAGATGGAGAGGATGATGATGACAGTAAATTTGAAAAGCTATGGTTCATCATCAGCATAGTGATAGGTTTCTTTGTAGGATTCTGGGGAGTTTGTGGGACTTTGGTCATCAAGAAGTCCTGGAGATATGCCTATTTCCACTTCCTTGACAAAGTGAAAGATGCTCTCCTTCGTTCTGTCTCATCAATTGGAACTTTTCTGCACAAAAGCTCATAGACCACCACAGAAGAAATTGCAAATGTAAAAGCACATGTTTGCAAGCAAATAAAGCAATGTTTAGTGATGTCGCTGGAATGACTGCAGTGTGGTGTTGTCGACCCAACTTTTTTCTTTGGTTTTCGTTGTGTTTGTGAAGCAAGTACTGCAATTCACCGTAGACGCCATGATTTTGTTACAGCTTTTGGTCCACTCACATGGATTTTGCTCCAGTTCAGTGTTTGGTGTTGGAAAAGTGATTGTTGCCGATTTGTGTGGGATTGGGTTGTGCTTGTGCAAAATAAGAGGTTTATCCATGTTGGTGCTACGAGTCTCTTTGGTTTGCTGGAGAAGATATGGTGTGGTGTCCTTGCATATGTGTTTATTTTAGTCTAATAATTCTCAGAAACTCAATAGGAGTTTGCTGATGTTTGTATTTAGTGTTCAACTTTTCGATGCAGATTTGCCGTTACTGCTATTGAGCGGTGCATCTGTATTGTAGGTCTGAGTACATGTGCCTTTGTCTGCAGAATGTGAGGTTTTAGGTTTTTCTGGCATGCGTAATTCTCTCAAGATGAAACCAATTTATTTGTGTGTTTAATCACTGGATATGTTGTACTCATATTTGGCATTGCAGCTACTCTGTACTTTTTTCTGTGTTATCAATAAAATTACTATCGCTTTTAATAAAAAAAATTCTTTTTTTAGAGAAACATATATTAGAAACGCGGTTTATCTTGTTATAGTACGTAAACAACACATCCAAAACCGCGCATCTCCAACGCCAACACCGCGATAAAGAATTGCCTTGGCCAATGTGAGCTAGCTACGTCTATTATTTTGCTGTTGTAAATCTTATCTTTTAAAGAATTATGTTTGAAATCTATGGTCCATACACTCGTTTCCAGTTTATATGGAGAAACGGTGGGAGAAGAAGCAAAGTCAATCTGGTTCACCCTGTATGGGCCAACTTTCAGACATCAACAAACAATGTGATTCCAAAGGGTTATTTGTAGTCATTTTATTACATGATCTTGAATCTACATATATTTACCCGGTGATGCAGATAATTTTTGGGAATGGATGGAGACATCTTTTAGGAGAAAAAGACTTCTGGGAACATGTTGGAGGAATTGATATCTCCTTGGCTCCATCCAGTTTTGGCCAAGCAAACACACGGGTATTTTAATCTTATTTTCTAACTACTGAAATGCATAATTTTATTTTCATTAACATCAACTTCCATCACACTGTGAGCGTAGAAATTAAAGCCATATAAACCACTGTAAATGTAAGGGTAGAAGAAGAAAAAAATTAAAACAAAAGTCCCTAAGAATGCACATATATTATGATATAGTTGTTATTCAGGGTATAATTGGATCCTGAAGGAATCAGAATTTGAAACATGTAAAAGAAGGAATCTTCGGTTTAACATCTAACCATCCTGACTGGAACCTGTTTTCTGAAACTTGATTATGGAAAATCATACCTTCTTAATTTTACATTTCTTGAAAAAGTTTATACTCTATATCACCTGGTCTAATGCTACTTTTGATACCTTGCTCCGGAAGTTACAAAGGTATGTCCCTCAAGGATCATCTGTTGCTGACTTGTATGCAGGAGCTGGTGTAATTGGATTATCATTAGCTGTGACAAGAAAATGCAGGCAAGAATTGGGATAATTTGAATGTATAAAACCTCAAAAGTTCAGTCTTTATTTTTAAATATAAGACATTCTGATATGGAATTATTATTGTTTTCTAGGTCTGTTAAATGCATCGAGATTAACAAAGAATCAAAACTATCCTTTGAGAAGACAGTTGACCGCCTGCCAAACTTAGTAGATAGCAGTATCAGCTGGCATCTTGCAGATACTTGTAAAGTTGGTAACCCTTTGAAATTTTTTATGTACATATCTTAAATTTTTACCTCATAGTAGAGATCTCTGTTTTCTTCATGTTTAGATGTTAAATATGGCGATAATTTGTTAAAGAGAAAGTATGAGAATAAATTTTAAATTATTATTTAGTATGTGAATTCTTACGAATTTCAAGGTTTCTCCGTTATTGTTCCTTTATGATTTCTGCTGAATAGTTGGGTTTATAATATTTCTCACAAATAAACTAGGAACCTCTTTCTTGGATCATGGGATCAGATGTACTTGTTGTGGATCCTCCTGGAAAGGGACTAGATGCATCTCTTGTTGATGCATTGCGGAGTATATCTTCAGCCGAGTATAAAGCTAAGTCATCCTCAGAGAGGTTAGACCCTTTCTACATTCAAAATATTGAAGTCCGTGTATTAAATATGAAGAATACATACATTTGTGTATTTTACCTAGTCTTTAAGATGTGTACGAAAAACATAAGTATTTTGGAAATATATATATATATATATATATATATATATACATACATGTATAATATGGGTTAGGAAATTAGGAAAAAAATGAAGAGGGGTTGATAAGAGAAAATCTGGAAAAACCAAAAACAAAAAGAAGACATAGAAGATTGAAAGAAAAATACCTTAAAAAAATACATGTACTTAAATGTTTTTAATAATTTAAGTGTTCTGTTAAACCAACTGAAGGGCTGCGGTGGTGAATGGAAGCATACAAAGGTCTTTAATGAATATTTAAGAGTGTTGTTAAACGAACCCTAAAATTAATTAAGTACACCTTACTACTAAAGTATTTATTGAATTACTAATTTACCCTAATATAAAATGACTAAAAATGATATATCTTCCCTGTCTAAATATTTGAAAATGAATCTTGAAATCAACGTAAGATGATATGATATTTACTGAGCTTTTACAAAAGCGCTCTCATCAATCCTCTCCTCTCCTCTCTAGCCGCATTAAGGAATGGTTTTTTTTCTTTTGCTTCTCGTTTTTACAACTAATATTCAACTTGCAGGAAGGATGCCTATTTCTATTATAAACTCATGGTATCAACGTGAAGGCTATATTAAGTCAATGGCTATAAACTCATGGTATAAACCCAGGGCATTGAGAACTGGGGCCGAGTGCCGCCCACCAAAATCAACTAATTAGATCAAGCCCATAACCTAGACATGGTAACCATTAACATGTAAATCCTCGACCTACAATCTCACCAACACAAAACCAGGCAAAGCATTCCAGGCTAAATAGGACAGCAATCCCGGCATCCTCCACCCTCAACTCCTGCCTGTTCTTCCACAGTTGTCTGACAGAATCAACCTCTGCTGCGGCTCTAGTGGGTTAAGCAGCAAGTTTGACAGCAAGGTGGGTTTGGTGTTTGTGATAAAGTGTATTAGGGTATACCATGGATATTTTTTATAGTTAAATAGGGTGTACTTAGTTAATTTTACGTTTTGATTAAAATATTATGGTGTACTTAGATCATAGGATGTACTTAGTTAATTTTAGGGTTTGTTTAGCAGCACTCATATTTAAATATGCTTATATTGGCCTCATTTTGATTTTTCAGAAAATTACGTGATTTACCCTCAGTTATCACACATCGACAGGTCTCTCCTTTTCTCACACATAGTTACTGTTACTCTCCTTTTTCTCACACATGGACAGATCTCTCATTTTCTCTCCAGATATTTTTCCAACATCTCATCTCACCTCCAGACCAGATCCCTAGATCATCAAAACACTAAAAACTTAACCCAAAACAACATCTACTCAAATTGAATGCTAACCCCTTCGCGCGACCTTTCCTCTTCACCTCGAGAAACCGCCTTCCACAGTTCCACACTATTCCCCAAAATCTCAGAGACGATCGTTCGCATCAACGGCGACGACCACCAACTATCGAAGCCGATTCTTCATTCTTTCTTTCAACAAAAAACCGTAAGAAAATCAACACTCTAATACCTACTGTTCATTCTTCATTCTGCAATGTAGTTTAGGTTTTGGGTTTAGTTTTTGTTTCAAAACATCTAAAAACCAAAAAATCACCAAAAAGAGAGAAAAAGCATCAAATATATCTGTTTTTTGCACTGCAGTAGTTCTTGGTTTGAACATGGTAGCTTCTGATTCACGGCCAATGAGACGGAGCTTGCGAGCGGAACTCTATTTGGCATCATTCGCAGTGAGAGAAGAGAGCATATATCACTGTAGTTTCCGGTTTAGTTTGTAGTTCTTGTTTTGACTTTGCTGATCTTTCCATTTCATATCAAGTTGGTGTCTAGTTTTTGTTATGTTTTGTGTTTTGGGTTGCTCCTATTATATTTCTATTATGTTTGATGATGTTTTGCATTTTGGATCGCTCCTTTTAAAAGAAGAAGAGCCTCAAATATATCTGTTTTCTGCACTGAAGAAAATAGATTCTTGTTTTGACTACGCTGATTTTTCCATTTCATGTTAAGTTGATGTATATTTTCTGTTATATTTTGTGCTTTGGATTGCTCCTATTATATTTCTATTATGGTTGATGTTTTACCTTTTGGATTGCTCCTTTTAAAAGAGGAAGAGCATCAAATATTTCTGTTTTCTGCATTGCAAAAAAGGGAAACTACAATGCAATGCAATGAACCAGAAACTGCAATGCAGTTTCTGTTTCCTATTTTCTGTTCTATTTACGCTTCTTCCTTGTAGTTTGTCTCTACTTGTCCTAATAGTGTTTTCATCCCTTCTTGTTTCAGATCACAAATGGCTCAAGAAATGTCACCACAAAAGAATGAAGTCCATGACAACCGAATCAACTACCGCCAGCGCCAAGATCCTAGTTTCCTTTGCCCAAAAAGATTAAAACTGTGGAATGATGAAATAAATAAAAACAGTAAGAAGAAAATGATGGAATTGTGGGATATATTTATCTCAGCAGAAAAAAGATTAAACGAGCTAGAAGAGGAGTTGGTCAAACACAGAGAAATTACATGATGAAGAATGTGTGACTGCTACTATGACAGTGGAATCTACAATTCAGCGTCACGAAATACAAAATCTGAGAAGGAGGATTGCCAAATTGGAAGGCAAGGAACCTCGTATTGACCCGGAGACGAGTGCCAAGAAAATAAAGATTCAAGAAAAGTACAAGATAGAAATTGAAAGCATGTTCTTCTTTCTCTTCAACTGGTTGTGTTGGTTGTTTTGTAGGCAGATCCCTCTTTATTTCAAAGATTGTTGGATCCGAGAACATGCTTTCAATTTCTGTCTTGTACTTTTCTTGAATCTTCATTTTCTTGGCACTCGTCTCCGGGTCAATATGAGGTTCATTGCCTTCCAATTCTGCAATCCTTCTTTTCATATTTTGTATTTCGTGATGCTGAATTGTAGATTCCATTGTCATAGTAGCAGTCACACAATCTTTATCAAGTAATTTCTCTTTGTGTTTTGCCAACTACTCTTCCAGCTCGTTTGATCTTTTTTCTGCTTGGATAAATATATCCCACAATTCCATCATTTTCTTCTTACTGTCTTTATTTATTTCATCCTTCCACAATTTTAATCTTTTTGGGCAAAGGAAACTAGGATCTTGGCGTTGGCGGTAGTTGATTTGGGCTGTCATGGATTTCACCAAGAGGCCTTGAATTGCGAGAGGTTCTTTTCCAGCTGCAATCTCAAACCTTTTCTTTTTCCTAATTTCTTTTAATTCTGGAGTTTCATCATCATCAAGATTTCCTTGTTCTTCTACTTCCTCTGCTTCTCCTTGTTGTCCATCATCTTCTTTTTCTTTTTTCAGCATATTGAATGGAAACTAATTATAAACTGCATTGGATTGTGTGAGGCTATATGAGCCTTGCAAGAACATGTCATCTTGTCAAGATTGTGTGAGGCTATATGAGCCTTTCAAGAACATGTCATCTGATTCAGAACCCTTTGTCATGCCCAATCTTCCCGGGGAGATCAAGATGACAGGAGCCCAAGTGCCTTATTTTCTGAAGGAGAATATTGATAATGACTAGACACAATTAATGAAACGAGCTCAGGAATCTGGGATTGTTGTCAATAGTTTCTATGAGCTCGAACCTGTTTATGCAGATTATTACACAAAGGTCTTGGGGAGGAAGGCATTTCTATTGGTCCTCTTTCACTGTGCAACAGGGGCAATGAGGAAAAATCATAAAAACAACATACTAGTTGTATACTTGCATCTGGATTTAGTTCATTAGTTGTATTTGGGTACGAATCAGCATGCCTTAACGAACTTATCTAAAATGCAAACTACCCTGCGAAAATTGTTCTATTTTTTCGTTTGATTCCCTTTAGACTTTTGCATGTATAAAAATAAAATTCTTGCCCTTTTGATCTCTGATTTTCCTTAATTTTCTAACTGCTATCCAAATAAAGCATAAAAATTCTGTAACAATCAACTTCTTGTAAACTAAGGACTAGTTATACCCATAGGTAGCTGGTTCAAGTAATTGGTGGCATACCAACCAAAGCAAAAGATTACAAAATAATTTACACGCACAACAATCGGCTGCAAAAACATCTATGGAAGAGTGATATATAGCAGTGAGTCTATCTTGAGTTGCTTTGAGGTCCCACTTAGTTTGGCAATTAATAAACCAAAATGTCTAGTGTCAACCAATTCATTTGTTCTTGCTGTCCTCTCCCATCATATTCTTTTGACACTGTCGCCATGAACAAAAGCCACAAATCCCTCACTTGCAAGTGTTGTGATTGCAGTCCTCAGCTGAAACACCAATAAAAGCATATAACCATCAGCATGAAAATTCTGTGAGAGAGAGAGAGAGAGAGAGAGACTAACATCATTGAGGTGGACTTCATTGCCAGAGCTCTGAGTCTTCAGCTCCTCCAGCAACTGGAGGACAAATTAAACAAATGAAGATGTTAGTTTTAGACAGAATTAAATTTATAGTTTGCACATCTTGTAAATAAGCACACCTCTAACAAACGCATTGAGGGTCCCCCAAGTTGCAACTTTTCCATAATTATGTTGCGAGCTGCTGATACCAGACTTTCCCGTCTCATTCTTTCACTTGCCGAAATTCCAGTAGTGATAAGATCCATGTCGATTGTTCCTAAGTTTGAGTCAAAAACGATGTTAAATTGTTTGTCTTTGTGGAAAGTAGAATGAAGAAAAAACAGACACAAGTTCTGAAATGCTATACCGGTGGAGTGATCAGTTGCTGACTGCTGCATTGCAACTTCCAGAAGCCGGAATGCCTCCACAACATCATGCTTTTCAACCTAGCATACATCGTCATAATTTTATTTATTTTAGTCCTGATGAATCAAATTGTAAATGGTTAAGACACAATGCAATCTTTGCTAACCCATTCTGAGAAACGAATTCGAGCTAGAGCTTCACTAAGTCGTATCAAACTCTCAATCTGCCTGGGTGTTGCTGTTATCACCTGTTAAGTAATCAATTAAACGAACATGATTGATGACAGAATTGAGGAATGTGTTAATAGATCTTTAAGATCAAAAACACCTAAAAATGGCCACATTCAATGTATTTTGCAAATAAAGCAAGCAAAAAAAAAGGAAAGAAAGAAAAGAAATCACATTAAAACCACAAAAGGAATCATCAATTGATGGGAAAAAGGATTATATCATGTGACTATAATGTTACAAAGGATGGTAACATTCTTTTATTTATTCTGCTAAACGAGCACACATGACGAGAACCATGTAGGAAAATTTGTATAACTGCTACCTTTTTGCTACTGCCTGGAAAATTTCCTCTCCTCCTCAATTCAACATAACCTCTAGTCAACTCTTCAGCAGCTTCATCAGATAATTGTGGATGAATATGCTTTCGCGCATATCCCACATATGCAGTCAATGTAGAAAGGTCTAAGACATCCTGCTGTATTGTCTGCAAGTGGAGACATGGAATTTTAAAGATGAACAAGAGATATGCTAAAAATTAGTCTTTTCAATAAGTGAAATCACATATTGATCAGACCTCAGGATTCTCAAAGTGTAATGCAACAATATGCTTTGCAAGGCGCCTGTCTGTATGCTCATCAGCCTTGTCAAGGAGTAAGTAGATCAGATCGAACCTGAGAAAAATATAACGGCCAGAGAGCAGCTCAAAATCGTTAAGGAACTCTAGTGATGTTGTCAACAGCTTCATAATTTTCAGGTGCTATTGGGCTTCGATGACAACATTCAAGAATAAAGAACTTTTACAAACTATGCAAGATGATGAGTTTGACATTCTTTACACCAATAAGTCATTAAATAAGACAAACATATGCAAAGCCATAGTTAAATCATAGTTTAGGCCCTTTTGATATGCTCGTGGCATGGCATAGGTATCTTCTTACCTAGATAATAAGGTAGGAGGGAGGTGTATGTTGTCAATTACTGATAAGCGAGGATTATAGCGTGAACCACTTGGATTTGCACAAGCCAAGACTGAAGTCCTAGCATTAAGAGAAGCAATGATTCCTGCCTTTGCTATCGAGACAGTTTGCTGTTCCATCACCTGGGGGAATGGGGGAATATAAGTGTATTTAGAAAGAAACAATCAATGGCTAAATAGTTGCACATAAAGGAATACCAGAATGCATTTTCTGAAAATGTACCAAGTAGTATACTTAATACACCTAGCATACTGACATACTGTTCCAGTGGACATCTCTTATATGCCAAAAATAAATTAATGGTTTCACAAAAACAGAAACAAAAATGGAAATTAAACTGTCAAACTTTAAAACATATAATCTTGGATCTTAAAATTGTCAAACATTAAAGCATATATTCTGGATTTTCACATACCATTCAACAAGATGTAGAAGATAAAATTTCCAAATTTATAAAAAGAGATCATTTTATAAACATTTGAAAGGGAAAAAATGCACATATCTCCCACATAAAAAGTGACGAAATAACCAACCTCATGTAACATGCTCCTCGCACTATCAGACATTTTGTCAAATTCGTCAATGCAACAAATGCCTCTATCACTCAAAACTAATGCTCCACTCTCTAAAACCTGAAGAATCATAACATATCTCCACTCAACTTCATATATTTGTACGAAATATTCGAAAAATATTTTTTTTTAACAAAAACATACTGTTTCCCCTGTTTCAGGATCTTTCGCAACATAAGCAGTCAATCCAACAGCAGAACTCCCTCTTCCACTAGTGTATATTCCACGGGGAGCTAGCTTGTGTATGTACTGGAGCAGCTGGGACTTGCTGGTTCCAGGATCACCAACAAGAAGAATGTTAATATCACCACGGAAGCGAGCACCAGATGGCAACTTCAAAGCATTCCCACCAAAAATCTGCATTTAGGGCAATTAACAATGAGAATCCGTTCAGCAAATAATTAAAGAAAAACTAATTTGCTCAATTAATCAACAAAATACTCAAGGAATCAAAAAGTTAAATATTTAAAGCACCTGGCAAAGAAGGCCTTTTTTGACATCATCTAACTCCCAGATGTTTGGTGCTAAAGACCTGGTTAATCGATCATATATATCAGGCTGTTTTGCCAGCTCTTTCAATTGTTCCACCTGCAATTCCAGCAACAATATGATTAATACAGACAATACAAGCAAAGCCTGATGCAACCGCAAATGAATAAGATAGTATAAATTGATGTACCTTTTTTTCATCAAAAACAATTTCATCTGAGTGTCCAGCCACAGAACTGTCAACTTCCACCGGATTTTGATCCTCAGCCAGCATTCTTGACTTGTCAGATTTTTTTATATGCAGACAATCAATGTATGTCTGCAATCAAAGAAAAGGATTGTTATACCCAGGTCACTGGAGTGAAAAAGGAGCTTAAAATTTCACAGCGAAAAAGATAGAAACATGCCTTGAACAATGATTTTACAGTTCTCTGAGTTGGTCCAACTCTAACGGTCATAGCCCTGTATATCCCAGTAACCTATTGGAAAGGAACACATTAAAGATAACAAAAAATATCTGTATCTTTCTTAGGGTCACGCAAACGGTTACAATATGGACTTACCTCAATTCTATCACCGGGTTTTCCAGCATCAACCAGTTTGTCATGCATCAACAAGCTCACCGTATGCGGTGTTCCTCCTTCAGGGATCTCATCAGGAGTCTCCTGAAGCCTCACAATCTGTTTATCAGTAAATCTGATTCAAAAGTAGTACCCATTAGATGTAATTCATCGTAAAACTCTATTTTCAAACTGTAAAAGTCACATTGTCAAATCAGTTGTTAACTGAATCAGTTTATTTCACAAGTTTTGTTACTCAGTATCTCGCCTTTCAGTTGTATTTCATAGAATAGATTGTGCCATTTCATAAACTGTCTTGATCAGAAGTTTGAACCTATTGACGTTTAGGACAAAGGGTTTAGATTTGAATGTTTGTCACTTCAGCCACAACCATGAGTAACATGATCTTTTGAACTTTGCTTCAGTTTAAAAACAATTACAGACGATGCAAGTTTTATTTAACTTTAGTGTCAATCTTTCAATATCAGCATTCAAAAGCTCAGAAATACACAGGTGCCCATGATCCGTTAAAAGTATAATTTTATATGCATCTCAAATGCATCAGTGGTTTAAGCAAAATTGCAAAAAGAAAGGAGATCTCCAGAGAAGGAAAAGGTGAAATTACATAGGACAAGCATATTAAACACCTTAAAGAAGGATTAAAAACACTCTTCTTTCTCTCTATGTGCAAATATACTTCTAGAAACCATCAAACAAAAGACCAAATGATGATCTAACAGCCAAACCAACACATAATTTCACACATAAATTCACGCTACAACCTTGAAAATTCCAAATTAATGCCACGAATTACCTGCATCTGTTGTGGACAAGTGTCAAAGAATTCCTGGCTTGACACTCTTCCTTCAAGCATATTGTAGGCTCAGTTATGCGCCCTGATAGCACTCAAAACTCAGCATATAAGAGAGGAATCCATCTACATCAACATGAAACAAATAAACATGTGATCCCAAAGAGATTACCTTTCTCTACCGGAAGAGGGTCAGAGTAGTAGCCACACACAAGGCATCTAAATATTGCTTCCCTTATCTCGGGTATTATTGAACTAGACCGAATAATCATTCCCTTCAATGAAACCATCCTCTCAATGTCTAGTAATACATTTACTCAAATCAGTCCGCATATCCAAATACACATTACATTGATCAACAACAAACAAAAAGCCCAAAACCAAAAGAAGGAAAATTGGATTGAAATACAAGAAGATAAAGAAAACTAACCAGATGGGTTGAGATTTCTCATTGATGTGGATGTTTTGAGATTATAAATCCGAGTTTGAATGTGCTTTTCAAACAAGGGGTTTATGACGGGCAGCATTTCCATCAAAACAATATCGAAAATTGCAAGAACCTCAAGTGGGTATCTGACCATCTTCGCATACAAGTCCGAATCATAATCAAACACATTGCGTGCATCAACATCCAGCGAATCTTCTTCCATTTCAATAACTCTCTTGATGGCCTCAATGTACTTCCCTTCCGTAAGGTACTCACTCTCCGTATTCCACTGCGACTCGTCCCGAAAATTCTTCAGGAACCTAACGATCGCCACTTTAACGTCGTTTACGCTGATGTTCGTGCCCCAAACGAACGTGGGCCGGTCCTCGTCCATGTCATAGCCGTCGCCGCCTTCCGAAGACGGCGGGACGTCACCGTCAGTGGAGGAGGGGGTTGGAGCGGCACCGTTTTGGCCATTGGCGCGGCGGGTGCGCGATGGGGTTGGGGTTGCTTCGGAGCCGGAGAACCGGGACCGGTTGGCCCTTGGAGTTGCGAATTCCGAAGACGGCGTAGTGGATCGGCGCCGCCGTCTCTGCCGGGAAGCGCCGGCAGGGGAGGAGGAGAGTGTGTTGCCGATTGGACTCGAGAAGGAGTCATCGGGAGATGAAGGTCCTGTGAAAAAATGAAATGAAATTGAGATTTACAAATACATGAAAACAAGCGATTCTCAAGAGAGAAAGAGAGAGAAGGAAACGTACCGTTGTTGGCGTCGACCGGCGTAGAATCAGAAGCCATGGCTAGAGAGAAAGAGAGAGTTGGGGTTTGGAGGGTTTGGGCAGCACAGAGTGTTTGCTTTGTCTGTTGGGTTAGGTTTTGGCGCCAAGAGGTTATGATTTTCCCGCCAGAAATCCTGGCTCGGCTTTTGGATGGTTTTCTTCTTCGTATGTAAGACTGTGCTTGGATGGGTTTGAGGCCCGTTAAATGAAAGGATCGCAGTCTCTTGCCACGTGTTTTATTACAATGAATCAACTTACAACATTAAAATGTGCCATACTAGTGGGAATTTCAAATTTGATCCACGATTACTCACAAATAATCTAATTCTGTTGTTTTCTTCTCAGCAGGGAATTCAAGATACGGTTGTCACGTATTACCAAGAACTTTTTACGTCCATTGGGGCTGATTTGTCGGATTTGGTGGAGTCATTTTGTAGTGAGGGCCCTTAGATGAGGTCTTATCTCTTAACCGTTCGATTAAACGTCTAACTAATTTGATCCAACAATTAAGAGATATGGCCTCATCTATGGGCCTTAGATAAGGCACTCACTATAGAATTCTACGATTTGGGTGATCTAGTTAGAGCAACTCCACCCATTTGCCCTTTGCCATGGCAAGAGGGGGCCCTTGCAAAAAGCAATGTGTGTTTTCACCCGTTGCCATGGCAAAGGGTAATTACTATTCATTTTTTTGTTTTTTTCCCAAATTTTTTTACCTCAATAATTAATTTGGATAAGATTTTTTTTTTAAACCTAAAGAATTAACTTTGAGAATATTTCGAATAAGATTTGTTTTAATTATAAAAAGGTTGATGTATTGAATGTGTCGAAAATTGTGTAGAAAATGAAAAATAATAGAAGGAGAAGAAATTATAAGAGGATTTTGTGTTGAAAATGAAGAAGAATGGTAGGTATTTGTAGAAAAACTGTTTAGAACTTTTTGGTGAATTTTTTTAAAAAAATCAAATTTTTTTGCCCAAAAATAGCTCAGCCATTGCATTTGGAAAATATATATATATATATCCATTGGAGCACCAGAACACGCCACGTGGCGCATGACATCACCTCCCCCTCGGGCTAGAGCTCGAGCAAGACTTGCCTTCGGGCCAACCCGTCTTCGTGGGTCCCACTCCCAGCCTAGGCTTGGGCTCCTCGCTGGAACTCGTTTTTTCTTGGGAGTTTCACTAAAACACCCAAAATGGGGGCTGAAATTATAAAAAAACCCAACACCCAAAACACTTTATAAACACACCCAAAAAATATACAATTGTTGATTGTGGGGTTGATTTTGGGTGTGTTTCTATGTTTAAATAGTGTTTGGGTTTTTTTATAAATACATGTCTAGAATTGGGTTTATTTATAAATATCTATTTTTTCTTTCCTCCCTCTCCCCCCCCCCCCCCTAGACAGAGGCTAGGGCTCCTCGCTGGAGTTGCTCTTAGTGGGCGAGTCATTGATGACATGAACTAGTTGTTGCTCAGAGAGTTTAGTGCAGAAGAGATACAGGTTGCTTTGTTTCAAAAGCATCCTTCAAAGGCGTCAGGGCCAAATGCCATGTACCCTTTGTTTTAAAAAAAATTAAATAAAAAATTATGGGATGTGGTTGGTGAAGATGTCGCCCACGTGGCTTTAATTCCTAAAGTGAAGGACCCTAAAGACATGACTCAACTCCGGCCGATGAGCTTGTGTAATGTGGTGTACAAAATTGGTCATTGCCAACCGGTTTAAACAAGTTCTGCTAATGGTGATTAGTGACACTCAAATGCCTTTGTTCTTGGAAGAGCAACATCAGACAATTCTATTATAAATTATGAGTACTATTAATAATCGTTAATATATTCGGAATAAGGTACTGCATACCTTGCGGAAGATTCCAAGCGAAAAACCACTTGCAATTACTAGCCCGCCGAGATGCTGTCGAGATGCTTCCACGTCACGAGCACGCCTACAAGATTCTACACGCTCTTCATCTCCAAAGTCGTTGGATTGGCTATGAAAGTTGCTCCATTGATTTCACGTACCCAAGACCAAGGCTCTTGGTGAATTGCCTAAAGGAGAGTGTTTAGGGAGATATGAGGTTTCCTCCTATGTGGGTGTAAAACTCACTCCTACTCTTTGATATGCACACCAACGCAGAGAGTACTGATGCTTCTCTCTTTCTCTTCTCTTCACTTGCACATACTCCATCTAGTTATAGGAATGTTTTAACCCATCCCAAGACAACATAAAACATTCACTAGTGCAAGGGTTGGTATTGTACTGTAAAGCAAAGAGTAATGCCTTATGTAGTGGCATACTTTATATCTGCTAACTTATTTTATTACAAGTACATTTAATTTATTATCAATGGCCCAATTGATAGGGCCATCTATGGCTTTCCCATAAACCAAACTTGTAATATATTCTTCTAATTTAAGAACCTAAAAGCGGAAGATACTAAAAAAGGACTAGAAAAGCCGAAGATACTAAAAAAGGAAAGATCTTCAGGCACATACATGCTCTCCTCCTATTTCATTTCAAGGATTGTTGTTGATCTCCCCGTGGAGCTTGTCCTTCCAACCCTATTTGTCATCATAACATATTGGATGGCATGGCTGGAGTCAAGCCTAGAGCAGGACACTTTTTCCGCACCTCGCTTGTTCTACTACTCAATTAGTGGTTCAAGGCTTGGGCCTTGCTCTTGGGGCTCTGGTAATGGACCTCAAAAAGGCTACAATACTTGCATCAGTTCTCATGTTGTCATTTCTACTGGCTGGAGGTTACTACGTTCAACATTTTCATGGCTTAGATCAAATACATATCAGTAACTGCTCATACAAGCTCTTGTGAGTCCAATTTTCCTGTTACCAAATCCCCTATGCCCCCTATTTTCTCCGTGGTATTTTAATAAAAACAAATGGGCTAAAGAGAATTAACAGAGTTAAAATGCTGTTAAGTGATGTGCCATGTGTCACAAAATTAAAGAGACAACAGGAGGGCACAAGGGATTTGGTAACAGGAAAATTGGACTCAGCTCTTGTTGGGGTCTTAGTACAATGAAAGTGGCACTTACCCATGAGATAGTGGGCTTTGCTTGATTAACAATTTCCCAACTATAAAACATGTTGGGCTTTATGGACAAGTAGATGGGGCAGTTTCTTTGGCCATAATGCATGTGGGTTACATTCTAATTCGTTCTTTAGCTCAGGAGGAGGATTGGAGTTGCAAAGAAAAAGTTTGAGTAGGTTCTTAATTAGAAGAATATATTACCAGTTTGGTTTATGGAATAGCCATAAAAGGCCCATATGATTAGTATGGAAATCTGTCACTTAAGTACAAAATAATATTCTAATCCTTTGATTTTACAAGTTTTTATGTTGTAATATTTTTCAAGTTCTTGTGCAGATAATATTTTTCTATTGATGTTGTGGGTAGGCATGTAAAATGGGTTAGGTTGGGCTAGCTATGACCTAAAAGGCATTAGCCCATACCCTACCCAATCATGTGCCTTTTCAGCCCTAAGGGTTGAATGAGCAAAGCCCAGCTTGTCATATTTTAAATATGCTAAGCTAATACCCTACTCAAGGGCCTAAAATTTTTGGGCTCATTAATGAGCCAATGGGCCGAGCTCATATGGACCTATAAAATGGGCCAGTGATAATAAATTAAATGCAATTATAATATATTAAATTTAATCATAATTAATACTAGTTTACTTTTATAATAATATTACTCATAATTACTACGAATTTCCACGAACTTGATGAACCCGACCCGACACAACGTCATCAACATAGTATAATCCCACTCTTTTAGTACTAACACAACGTCATCAATGCCCAATGATCTCCCGAGTCTGGATATCCTTAAGCAAGCAAAAAGTAGGAAACATTAATACAACACAATCTAGTTGTTCAGTAACTTGCTTACAGACAGTAAGTGATTTGACAAAGCATGAACAAGTAAGGTGTGGTGCAAAGATAAGGAGGGAGTGAGGGTAATGGAACTAGCCCTTGTCACAAGTGTGGTTTCACCATTCGCAATAACTACATTATCTTTGTTTCTTAGTCTTAGCAACTTCTATAATTTTTTTTTTTTTTGAAGTTTTAGGTTTATGACTTATTAATTTTGAGTTAAATTTTTTTGACACCCTTTTAGCTAAACCCTAAGTGATTAGTCGAATAAGAAAAATAGTTTACCTTTTGGCCATTGTCACAGAGTGTGTACAATGTTTTTCCTTTTGGTGTCTATTATTTTGAGTAATTTACTTTTTGATGTCTGCTATGCATTGCCTATAATATTTTAGAGACTACGTTGATGTGTCTATTTTTATGTTAGTGTATGTGCACATGTGTGGATACACTATGTTGTAGCGTCTATAATATTTCAGACACTATGTTGTAGTTTGTATTACATTGTATACTTTGTATTGCACATCGTTAGCTTTGTATATACTTTTTTTTTTATATAAAATAAATAATGATTTAAAACTTGTAAATTTGTGTAACATTGTATTGCAGTTTGTATAATATTTCCAATCCTTATAGACCTTTATGTTGCAATGTCTATAATATTTCATACACTACATTGTAGTTTGCGTTGCATCGTATACTTTGTATTGCCCATCATTGGTTTTGTATATATATTTTTTATATAATATAAATAAGGTTTTAAAACTTGCAAATATGTATTACTTTAAATTGATATATTTATGTAGAACTCTATAGCATGAGTGCTTTGGTACAATTGGTATTGAAATGAATATTTACAACAACAAAAAGCCATTTTAACTTTTAATATAAATATTATGCAACTCAAGAAATATCACAAAAATAAAATTGGTGTGGTGGTTTGTGGTTGAGGTTTCCTCCTTTGAGGGCCAAGGTTCAAGTCCAATGGCCGGTAGCCAGAGTTTGCTCATCGGGGAAGGTTGTCGGATATATATAGTTTTTTTTATTTTTTATTTATTTTAAATTGTATTATTTTTATTTTAGATTATATTTTGTATTGATTGACCTTATGTTAATATATATAAATATAATTCTTATCTTCTACATTATGAAAGTTTTTATTGACCTTAGCTCAACAAACACATGCATGAATGAAACATTACGGATACCGAGTTATATCCCAACTTTTGAGATCTCAACGTGGCAACGTTTCGTTTGGTTAAACTTAAGCTCCTTTTGGATATCATTTGTTTATCAATAGCGTCCTCGTTTTTAGGAGAGGTAAAACATTAATAATATTTGTCTCGTCATATACTAGTTTTATTTTTTTAACGAGCGATATTTTAGGAGAGGTAATCGAATTTAGGATCCCAAATGCAAGAGTAAATGCTTTTAACCACTTACCAATCCCTTGCAACATACTAGTTGATTTTAAAAAATTGGGATAGTAACTGTTGTCAACCATATTTTAATCGGATATGCAAACCTTCGTACATACCATATCTGGTAATTTGGTCCATGACCTTTAAAGAAAGTTTCATGCCATGTAAACTTTTTTTTTTTGGTTCAGTTTAGCAAATAAACAACAAAAAGAAGATCATATGTTACACTTCGATATAATTCACATTGCAGTCATTGTCTAGCTATGACTATTTTCACTGCAGCGCATAACACAAAGAAGATCAGCAGCTAGGCTCAAACTGTTGTGAACTTGAACCGTAAATTAAAAAACTACAGAAAAACTTCATGTTTATACTTTCATGTGAAAAAAATTGTAATACAATAAGAACCGATTAGAAAATGACGAGTGACTAATTGAGGGCTTTTCTTTTTCCGCCAAATAGATTCTCAAAGGGGTATTATACAAAATGTCATGTTAGAATGGGTCCATTATGAAAACCTTGAAAGAAAAAAAGTTTCTCCACCGTAAGCTTTGTTTTTGTTCGATTTTAACGCTTGAATTTGACCTGCACCTCCTTTATGCTAACATAGCCAATTGATGCCAACATATATAAGATACCAAAAACACAAACCAACGATTCACCGTCTTGCAAGAGAACATATTACAAGCAATTAGTGAGAAAAACAGTCATATTTTCTATTAAAATATCACAAATAACTTAAGACATTCTTCTTGCCATTACTTATGAATATTTATTTCACACACTGAAGAACAAATTTTAAAAGCATTCTTTCGGTAAAAGTTTTGCATTGACAATTATCAATACTGAATTAATCTATACGAAAATTATAACATTGGTTGACATGCAAATTAACAAAGATAATGCATCCATCCACTGATTTTGACACAGCAGCTGACAGTGAAACATGAAAAAAGCTGCATAGAAGGTAAGATTGTGGATTGTGGATTGTGGATTGTGGATTGTGCATAACCAAACTTTCGACCAGCTAACCTAAAAGTTTGAATAATTAATATTAATTAATTGAGAAACACCTTTTATGATCACCTCCCACACAACACTAAAAATTAGAATAAAGTCCATGCACTCAATTATGAGTATTCAAGAATTATAAAAAACTACTTTTGGGAGTGGTTTAATTTAGTGCCTGCATGGTTCCGGGATCAAAATTTAAAGTATTTATAACCTAAAAAAGAAGAAAAAAAATTTCAAAATCTCCCCCTTTACTCAAAAAGATTTGGCCTACCCTCATTCATTTTGTTTTTCTCCCCAATCATGTCTTCCTATTGAAGCCTTTGTCCCAACTATAACAGGCAAGTCCTCTAGAAAATTCCTTAATTATATATTTATATATCTGCAAGGCCTCTATCTTTTCAAGTACTGAGGATATATTCCATTGGTAGTGTGATTGTGGTATCCATCTTTTTCCTATATAGTCAGTGTGTGTGAATGTCTTTTTAGCACAAAAGATGTGAAAGATCAGGGCATGGGTGTTTGTTTAATTAATTACTGCTTTCTGATTAAAGTTTTCAGATGCCCCAACTGATCTAGTCTTTTTTTCTTGTACTGTTAATAATAAAATATCCCCCTTATGGGGCTAGCTTTATGCATGGTTCTAGGTCTATAGCTATAGGGTTATGATTCCCCTCAAAGGCTCAAACTAGTCTCTTAACTGTGAAAGAAATTAATAAACATATAAAACCCACTTTGAATCATATAAAAGTATGCATGTTAGTGCTACACTTTATAGAGAAATCAAAACATAAATATATACATGATTTAGAGTAACTTTCTAGTTTAGGCTATCGCTTATACTCGAGAAAAAAGAAATCAGAGAGTCACGCATTAATTATGATGAGAATGAGCAAATTAGTAAAATAAACAAAAACAGCTTTTCAGCAGCAATTCCCCAAATCTATATGAGTCATGATTCATGCTCTGTGATTGTGTCTCTACATGTGTGTATATTTTCTTGGACATTTTGGTTGTAATTTTATATTTTGATGCACATGGATAGTACTTGAAATTATATGATAAAGAAAACAAGCTTGCAATCTTTGTAAATTTTGTCCAGACATTGCTCCTAGCCGGCAAAGAAACGGAAATGCTGGAGAAAAGTGGTTTCGAAGTTCATAAAATAATCTGGTAGATTAACCTTGAAGATGAGAATTAACCATAAACAAATATACCAGAAGACAAACTGCGAACCCTGCTGTACACACAACATTTCACAGAGAATATATCACATAATTTAGGCATTGAAATTTGAACAAAGCAGAAGTAGTTAACTAAAGCTCATCTAGCTTCTTCTTCTTCTTTCTGAATTAATATATCTTTCTCATTTTTGGAGTACTACATGTGGTTTAAATGTACAAGAACAGAAACTATGTATCTTGCTTTAAAGAGAAAGGGATCTGATCACGAGTCTCTTGAATTAATTACACTCCAATAATTAGCTGAACATATTACTAAAAATGGTTAAGATCATAAGAAAACTATTCAGAATTATTACATTAATTATATGTTTCCTTATTTTTTTAGTCACAAGAACAAATTACAGAGAGAGAGAGAGAGAGAGAGAGAGAGAGAGAGAGCCTAATTAAGACTCATTTTGGGTTAATGAAAAATTGCGTACCAGGCATGAAAGCATTAAAGGGAATCAATGGATATGAAGAAGGAGGGTGATGATGTGGTACTTGATCTGCAGGATCAGGAGCTGATGAAGTGGAAGCAGTATTTTCAGCAGCATTAATAAAATTACTAGTTTTCTTATTTAACAATAAATGATGGGAGCTGGAGCTTTGGCCTACAGTAGTGTAACAATTTTGATGACGATGATCGGGACCTTGATCATAGAGAATTCCCTTAAATACATGCCCTCCGATCACCACGCTCGTCTGATAAGCGTGCTGATCAACCATGTCTTCCACTGAGCTCACTCGAACACACTTAAAAGTTGCCATGGAATTCACTTCAGCTGGAAAATTCACCTCTTGATCTAGCCCTAAACATAAAGGAAACCCAATTAACCAAAATGATATCTACATTAATATTGATCATCATGAGAAAACCAAAAAAAAAAAAATCAAGCCACATAATAAAAGTGGTAAAGTATTCTTAAACAGTATATCAGTACATGTACAAGTAAAGAGTAAAGGAAAAGGAACTTATCACTGTTAGGGTTAGCATATGGACATCACATTTTCCTCAAATTTAGAAAAAGAAAAAAAGAAAAAAGAAAAATTAACAGTACTTGTTGAGGAAGACGGATTGGTGAGGTGTTCAGCTGGCCTCTTAGGGTTTTGGTGGTGATGTCCTTGTTCATGATGAAGCTGAAGGTGCTGTTGAGAAAGAATAGCTGCTGCAGGAAGCTGCTGGTGGCGTCTTCTGTAGACAGGAACCCAAGTGCTTTTGACGTGGGTTTGGCAGTGAAACCCTTTGCTCTTACAGCAAGTCCTGCATCTCATGTACACACACTCCTTCTTTGCTTGGTTCCCACAGTCTTGGCATCTTGAAGCCATTATCACTCCTCCTTCTCCTCCTCCTTGCTTCACCATCTGAATCTCATCATAGCCAGCTAATTAATCAAGACCAACCCCTTAAACATTTCAACTCATCCATGGCAATTTTGATGATCTTTTCTTTCTCTTGTTTTCTCTTTGATTTTTGCAGAAAGATAGATGGGTGTACTTATGGGAGGTGGGGGTGGCCTTTGAGTTTTGGGTTTGTGTTTGTGGGTCATTTAGTACTTGTGAGCTCATGTGAGGCCAGCAGCTCTTTAAAAAAAAAAATTAATCTCTCTTTTCTGAAGTGCTAAATAAGTAGGAATTTCGGGGAGTTTGAAAAGGATTCAGAGAGTTGAAAAGTAGAATTGCACCATTTGTTGTGCAACTTGACACCTCCATCGATTCTGATTTTGAAGTCTCTCTCTCTCTCTCTCTCTCTCTCTCTCTCTCTCACTCACAGACACACACACACACACCCTTTAGTTCACTGCAGTCAGCTCAGTCTTAAACTCTTAATAACCCGGCAGGACCTGAACAGAAAAGCAAATTAGAGAGAGAGAATTGAAAAAGGTGGTATGTTCTTTAAAGATAATATTGATGATAATGCAAAAGCACGGTTGTTTTTGGAAGTGTGTATTTTGTCTTCTTGTGAAATTAACTAATTTACCTCATCTACCTCTGCTTGATTTTCTTTTACTACTGGAATGTCTTTCATCAAGCTGAGAATTTGAACCATCCATGAATTAATGTGTCAAAATAAAAATATATTTATTTGGAAACCTAAGTATGTAATTAGAATATTACAATGCTTATTGAAGCTGTTCTCATGAGGTTTAAGTTGATACTTAACTTGAAGTTGCTCTAAGAAGGTCTTAGTTAATGACTTTAAAATTGTAATATACCTAGTTAATGATAATTTCATATGTCTTAATTCCCCACTTTACTTATTAGAACTAATCTAATTATAGTGATTTAGTGTACGTTGGATTAGCTAGCCTTATAAACTTGAAGTTAATGTTTAATTAGATTCGCATTTAGTGTATGTTCTCAAAAATGTTATCACGTCATATAGTCTAGTAATATAAACATGCGTTGTTATAGGCTACAAATATTTTTTTTAATTAATTAGGTTAATAGTTATATAAATGTGTAGTACAGATTCACAATTTTAGCAAACGACCGCAACTTTGAATGTATCTCATATTGAAAATTTGGTTCCGCCAAGATGCTTAAGGGCAACATAAGATAATTGGTACTTAGCATTATAAGAGAACATTCTCTACGTGGTGTGGATACATACACACCCACAAAGAGGTGCCTTTCCTTTCTCAATTTCCTTTTAGCTATAAAGCATCAACATCATATTTTAAATGGTAAAAATTACTGTAGTTTGCCTAGAGCCACAAATTTGCTCATATTCTCGTCGTACAATTTATACAGTGTTCGAGATGCTTACTATACATGATATAGTATGATGCATCTCAGTGAGACTAGTCTGTCCGCTTTTACAAATATATTTGGTCCTTGCTCCCGAAAACTAGCATTGATTTCTGACCAATCTTCCTCTTCTGGAGGAAATTTGTTTGCCATGGTTTTAATGGATTGTCTTCCTCTATTTTCTAGTTTCCCCATTAAGGTGCAAGTATTATAGTATCTCTCTTTTTTCTTTTTCTTTGTTTTAGAATTAGCGATAGCATTTTATTGAAAATATAATCAGAAACAAGTATACAAAAACCGGGCTACGTGTTCTAAAGGATTAAATGAGCATCTCTACATATAAGGGTTAACTATGTAGTCTTTTCTCTCAACCGCAAACGGAAAAAGGAACTTTACCCCTAATAAAGCGCTCCCCCATCCCCGTAAAAATCATGCCGGTAAAAGCTACTTGTTATAATCTCTTCTTTATTAAGATAAGATACAAGAATTGCCGTGCTGATTTTATAAAAATATGAGACCTTGCATTTCCTGCTTTATTATTTAATTTCTTTCGATATTTTTTGTTATAATATTTATACACATCTCTCAAGGTTGTATTGTATTGGTCAATTTGTTGTACCAGCTAGCTAGGGGCAGACTGGCGTCAGGTGTGCTTGTAGTTTGCACTATAAACAGTAATTTCCGGCGGAAAGGTATTCCGCGCCCCATCTGCCTGCGTACGTACCTGGTTGAGGGAGACTACTCCTAATTACCTAACAAGTACTATTAACACACATAAAGGCAATATTTTTATACGCTGTGTGTGAGGACCATAGTAAAGAGATGCAATGGCAATATTTTTATACCGCGTGAATATATGTTTAAATTTTGTAAAAATATCTTATCATTTTTTTAACGGTTACAATAAGAGCTTGAATCCGAAATCACTTGGGAGTACACTAAAAGCCTAAGCCAATCCAACTAACACCCCATTAGTTAAAAGTGTCTTACCATTTAGTTTGGTCAAATCGTAATTGAATAATTTTAAAATGAATCTTTAACCGTTATTTAACCGTCAAAATTTGAGAATTTAAAACAAAAAATCGGATCAAATGGTTCGATTTGATTGATTTTGTCGATTTTTCTATAGATTTGCTCACCCCAATCATTTGGTTCAAACGCCGTTTTCTCTTAAGGTACAGACATGTGTCAAGAAAATCTCACTTAAATTGAACCTTTTTCTTACAAGAATTATTATTTATAATATAATGGCTCTTTAGAGCTCTGATTTTAGATTTGAAGTATTGGATTTTGAATTGAGAATGCAACCTAAAATTTACCGGTATGTTTGGATAAGGAAATTTAAAAGTACTAAGAAATTCATAAATGATATAAATTAATGATCTAGAATTTGTAAAGTTTCTTATTTGGCTAATGGATTTAAACATAGAATTTAATATTTTAAAAGTTCCATTCACTTGAAATTTTAGAAATGATAAGTTTAGATAAAATTAAGTTAGGATTTATAACCTCCAAATTTCATGTTATTTTTCACATAAAATTTCTAAATTTCTATATTTTTTTTTATCCAAACACGAGAATTGATGTATATCAATTTAGAAATTCATACTTTACACACTGTAAAAGCTCTAAATGGTGTTTCTTTAAGTCCTATTTATATATATCCATAGAAAGTAAAAAATTGTACTTCTAGTTGTCTGTCAACACGAGAAAGCACGGCCCCCCACCACCACCCCTATCGTCAATCCACGCTGCCATGGGTAAGTTCGGTTGGTTGTCCACGTTTATATACCATAGTAACTTTTTTATAGTTTCAATTATACACCTGTATAAATTTATGTGCACATATTTATAAGGGTACGATATTTTTTACGTTGTTTCAATATATCCATACATATTTATATGGAGACAATGTTATTATGTTTTAGGCACCATTAAAACTAATATAACTTTAAAGCATGTAAAAGAATTTGATATTGCCAACATGGGTTGATTCAGTTGGTAATGTGCGAGCTGTGCATTGAGCCTCAACCGAGCAGTAGTCCTATGTTGGTGGACAATCTAGAAAATGTCATGTTTAATTCCACACCAAGGGACATGGGGGATAATAATTCCTTACATCAATCCAACTGGTTCTAGGTTGCAGGTTTGCCTTGCCCTGGGTGTGGTAGTAAGAGCAAGTCCACCCTTGCTTCAAAATTGGGCAAAAGGCCCCCCAGGCTAGCCCAACAGGCCTCCAGCGTGCAGCCTCAAGCTCGGGCAAAGCATGGGACCCACCAGCCTGGGCAAGCCCATGGACAAATCTTGCCTGGGCTCAAGCTCGAAGGCGCTGATGTCACGTTGACGTCAGCGCTGATGTCACGTTGACATCAGCGAGCAAAAAAATTCAAAAAAATCCACAAAAAATTATGGATGTTTTCCCTAAAAATACATAACAATTTTATTCACTTTCTAAATTGTTTATATTTTGTTGCATAATCTTTTTTTGTCTTGCCCTTGCCCTAGCCTTTTTGGGTGGAGCAAAAAAAGGCAAGGTTGCCACTATTCACGTAAATAGTGGCAGCCCTTGCCTTGCCTTAGCCTTCATGGGTGAACTTGCTCTAACTTGTCCCTCCCCTATACTCTGTATAACCAAAAAAGAAAAAAGAAATCGATATTTCACACCATCTATCGAAAGCATCAACCCAAAAAAAAAAAAAAAGAGAAAAGAGTGAATAGATGGTTTTGGGTTGGCTGTCCTTAGAAACACGTTCTACTTTTCTTGTTGTCACATCGGATGTGGTAAAGAAATGCTTTGGCGTTGAAAACATCTTGGTGGCTGAAACCGCTTTACATTAAATCGTAAGTGGCAAAAAATAATTAAAATTTTAAGTGGCAGTACGACATAATTATGTGATGAGCAAATGGTGTCATTTCATGCAAATTTGTGTAGGATTTGCCGTCAAAATTGGCACCATCTGGATGCAATTTACAACAACCGCAGGATGTGTGAAGCAGACCAAAATGGCACAGGCATAATGAAATAGGAGCACAAAATGGGCTAGTCACGCACGAGCAAGACTCAAAGAAATGGGCCACATTACGCTACGACAAATAAATTAGGGAAGCTATAAATAATTTAAACTAAGATTACAATTTTAAATATAACAAGATAAAAGAATTAAAACTTAACACAAAATTAACGAGTATTATCATTTATCTCTCTTTCATGGTTTGCAATTTTCTCTCTTTCTTTTCTTTTTGGTTTCTTTTGATGGTATTTTTTCAATTTTACAGAATTAAAGGATTTCTCTATTGGTTATGCTATAATGTAATTGAGTGAGTTTTTATTTATTTCATTTGTATGAGATAGTTTGACTTAAAGATCATGATGCTTAGTTTCTAATTCAAGAGATAGGTGAGTATGGTGAGAGAAACTTCATTGTATCTCGGGTTCACTCATCTTATCTATTTCTCACTCATCATGTGACTATTCATATGAAAATGGATGTATTCCCCACAAGGAATATTTTATTGAGCACCGACACATGTAATAAACACGTTGGACTAGTGTCATGTCATAATACAACACGATTTTTTGGTCAATCATTATATAACACGATTAGTTATATGGGTGGGCTAAACAAAATTCAACATAAATATGAAGTGACATAATTGGAAAGGGATGTAAATCGAGCCCATCAAAAGGTCAACCCAACCTAAAAATATATGAACTCAACCTAATTCAACGAGAATTTGGATTAACTTGAGTATCATTTTGATTGCCCAATTTTGCAAAATATACCTTGGTTATTAAGAAGGAAGAAAAAAAATTACGAAATGCATTGGTTAGATGGAGTTTTATAAATTTGGATTAACGGGTTGTAAGGCGTTTTGTAGTACATGGGCCTAGGTAACTTTAGAATAAAAAACAATAATAAACATATATCTATATGGCCCACTACAAGAAGTCTCTGTCTTTTGGTTTTTTCATCTCAAAATATGCTGTCGGTGTTTTTTTCATTGAACTTATCTCCTGTCTCTCTTTGGGTGAAATTATATGTTGCCTTTGGCAAAAGGTTTTTGAAGAATGAAAAAAAAAAAAAGGAGATTCACTATTATACCCAATATACGAGCCTCAATTATAAAAAAAACCCTATATGAAATGGACTTTAAAAACACACCCAAAGCCCATTTACAACATAACAAAAAGACTTTTGACTTCTTTTAAATTACAAAACTACCATTGATTTCTTAAAACAAACCCAACCCCAAAACCTCACAAAACACTCAATAGGGTATCCAAGTAATTTAATAATCAAAATTAAATTCAATAGGGACAACTGTCATTTTTGGGGTGTTTTTTGAGTTTGTTTATAGAAATTAAATAGTAAATGGTTTATTTATAGTTTTAATGCTAAGAATGAGTATATGACTAAATATCTATAAATAACTATATGGCCCACCATCAACTACAACGCATTAGGGAAATATTATTTTCTCAAGTTTATTTGTATTCTTGAAAACGGAACAATATGTTAACCTAATTTGCCAATAAATTTTTAGGGATTTAAACTGCAAAGGTTTAAAAAATTAAATTAAATTTTAAATTAAAAATATTAGCTAGCCCACCCACCGAAAAATTCCTAGTTCCGCCATTGCTCGTTAACATCATTTACAACAACATCCAATGGATGAGTGTTTTGCTTGCGTGATGAACCAGGAGGGACTTACAAGGTTTGGAAGCCAAATGGTAAGACCCCAGGACTGGCAATATCAATGGCAACTATTGTGTAAAGGACTTTGTGCTTATCTCAGTACATGTTGTCAGTCGAAGACACATTACCATCAGAGATCAGTTTGTCATTCTAGCAACAAACGGGGTTCGCAAACCATCAGAGATCACTTTGTTCCAGATTGTATCAAGAAAAGTTTGCGGTTTCCAAACCATACTGTTATCTTTGACTTTTAAAATAACAGAAATATTATTCTTGTGTTTAATTCATTGAAGAATTGTTCAATGCGGGAGAGAGAGAGAGAGAGAGAGAGAGAGATTCACGTGGCTACTAGCCCAAGGAAAAGAGAAAGGGAAGCAAAAAAAAGGGAGAAGAGAGAGAGAAAGTTGGGCTCCGCACCTGGGCTTTTGAATTATGATTGGAGTTGGGCCACTGAATTTTTTTGAAGAGAATTGGACTCTGAAACATTGGGCCTATAGAACTGGACTATTTTAAAAAATAACTGGGCCAGTCCAATTTGGTGCTGACTAGTTTACCCAGGTGTAAAACCGGAACCGGGTTAAACCATTTTTTTTCGGCTTTTTAACTTTTGTTGACTTTTTAGCCAATTCGGTTTTCAACGTTTTTTGCAATCTGGTTCAATTTGGTTTTTCGGTCTATATTCCCACCCTTAGCTAAAAGGCTAGTGGGACGAGCCACTCTTGCATGGAATAAACAACCGAGGCATTGCCATGGATGACATCAAATGGCGGATCCACAGAGGTGTAAGGAGGTGCATCTGCACCTACTCTTGTCGAAAAACAGCTTCTATTTTGAGTTTCATGTGATGTTGTGCAGCAACACTTATTCCTTTTATTTATTTATTTATTTATTTTATTTTATTTTATATAACTCATAGCCAAAATGAGGTAGTTTTGGTCTACGGAAAAAAAAAACCAAAAAACCCACGGTGTAGTCGATGTATACAACGTATGGGGTGGGGGGGATTAATTGAAGCCCAAATCCTTAAAACTTGAATAGCGCTCTTCTAGCGCCGCCAAGGGGGGAAGTGGTCACCGACCCTTCTCCCCTCCCCTTTTTGCCTTCATTGTTCCTCCTTTCCTCCCTTTCCCCCTTTCCCCCCCTTATTTTATGAGTTTCACCTTCACCCTTTTTTTCCCTACATTCTCCTCTATCTTCCATCTCCCCCCCTCCCCCCCTAAATTTTCCTTTCTCTTCCACCATTTTGGGGTTGCTGCTCTATTTTTGCAAAGCTAGTTCATTTTCTTTTTTTCTTTCTTTTTATTAAAGTTTAATTTGTTTCATTTTTTAGGCCATGAAGGCTTCGGTTTTATTTTTCAAGTGTTGTTTACAGGTTTCTGCAATGCATTTTCTCTCCTCATTGTTGGAGGTTGCGTCACATCGTTTGGTCTTAATCACTATCATCGGCTCCTTGACTCCACAGATGTTTCTTCCGTTGTTTATCCTCGGTGGAACTTATGAAGTTTGGGATGCCTTTAAAGGGCAAATAACACTTATTGCTTGGATTATGGTAGCGCTACTCCTACTAGGTGTAGCTTAGGTGGCTTGCTCACCACTATTTTCTGTTGGTTACTGGTTTCTCTTTGGTGGTTGTTGGCTTGCTTGTGGCTGTTGGATTGTGCAGCACATATTTGTTATTGGTGTTAGGGTTTCCAAATGTTATGTTGTGTTTTGTTGGCTTTTGCCTCTTGTCGGCTTTTTGCTGTTATGTGGGCTTAATACCTTTATGCGTGCTTTATGCATTTTGTCAGTTTTATTTGTAGTAGGCTCTATGTTTGTTTGTATTGCATTTTGTGTGAACACAATTATTTGAGTTCATTTTAATGTAATCTGGCTTTGACCTTCTATTTAACGAAACTCGATTTTGACCACAAAAAAAATATATAGCGCTCTTCTCTTGCTTGCTACAGTGTAAGGGTGAATACACAATCCCAATCCAAACAATATATAAATTAACTGAAGACCCAATCCCAATCCCAAATCCTTTTTTTACTTTCAATTTTATTTCTTCTCATGTATTTTTTTTTGTTTAGTATTTTTGCTTTAGTTTTTTTATTTTCTTTTTTATAATACATATTTTTTTTATTTGTTTCTGATTAAGCTCTCTCTCTCTCTCTATATCAGATATCAATAGCAAACTCGGAGATGTTGCGTGGCACACAACTCGAGGTATGAATTTTGATAAATTATAAATGACAATAGTATCGATTAAATTATAAGGGTATTTGGTGGTCTAAATTTTTTTTATGAGCTTTTATTCTTTCAAATATTGCATGTTCTTTTAAAAATTTTGGGTAGATGCCGATTTTTGTTGCCTCAGTTTACTATGGGCGTTGTGTATATATAAGTATTACTTTACTTTAGGATATAACATGGAGGAGGGATCAATTACTATGGGCCTCAATACTAAATAGTTCATCAATTATTTATGTTCATTGAATTAGTCTGACAATTGGGGTCAGTCACTTGAGAAATCTTTAACTTGCTCAAGATTGTATTTTGTTAACTTTCTTGGATTTCAATTGTAATGGCTTCTGATTTAGAGATAAAGGACTCATGATAGGTCTCAGTACGAAGAAACTTTTATGTAGCGGAAATATACTTTTTTTTTGTCTTTCTCACTCGTCATGTGACTATTTATATGATAAGTCAGAAATAGAGTAAGGAGATAGTATCCAGTACAATAAAGTTTTTGTCGACTACAAACACGTATAATAAACAAGTTGGACTAATGTAGTTACATAGATTCGACAAAATTCAACATAAATATGAAGCAACATAATTCGATGGTAGTGCAACTTGGGCTGGTTGGAAGGTCAACCCAACCTAGCCCATCCTTGGCAATTTGAGTTCAGGTTCAGATTCCTTGAGGTTGGAAATAAATGAAATCAACCCAACTCAAGATGAATTCAGGTTAACTCGGGTTGGGTTTAGGTTGCCCAATTTTATATGGGTTGAGCTCAACCCCACACTATAGAATTCTACTAGCATGGTTTATCCTAACTTCTTAAAAAAGTGTTGCTAAACGAATTCTAAAATTAATTGAGTACACCCAATTATCAAATTATTTATTGAATTATTGATTTACCCTAATTGTGAAATAAATGTAATTTAATAAGTATACCTACCCATCATCGTCAACCCTAATCAAAGAAATGTTGTCACATATTAATTCCAGTATGCAACTAATAAAAGAAAAATAACAAAAATAAAAAACAAAAAAACAAAAGAAACCCCGCCACCTTGGCTTCATTTATACTTAATTTGAAGAGAGGACAACATTCATGTTCCATGGGGGAACACACCCAGGGAAGCCAAAGATCACGGTGACATGAATTTGGCTCATATAAGTAGGAAAGCTCTTTGAGATTGATCGAGATGGAAATGGCACTGTTTTGGATTTATTTGACATGATGAATAAAAGAATATAAGTGCTAGCCCACTTGATGTACGATGGTCAAGATGATAATTTGGGGGTATAGCAGGGGGTTGGGTACCTTTATAAATTCACTGTTATTTTAAAGGGATGTGTGGGAGGGAGAGGGTAGAACTTGGAGATGGGTGGTGGTTGAGGAAGGAATGGGTGGGCCACGGGTGGGGGTTGGGTGTGGAGGCGGTTGTTGGAGGAGAGGGAGAGTGGGGGACGGGGTAGGTTTTTTTATATTTTAGTTTTACGAATAAATATTTTCAATTATTTCATTTGTATGAGTATTTATAGTAGTTAAATAGGGTGTACTTAGTTAAATTTACATTTTGATTTAAATATTATGATGTACCCACACAAATATTTATATCTTACGGTGACTGGGTTGTGAATTTTACCCACACAAACTACATCTTAGTATTCAGACCACAAAAATAAAAAAAGAACATCTTAGTATCAGAGAGCTATATTAAACCTAATGCTGCTGGCTGACCATATTTTTCCAGTCTCATGGCAAGCACTCCTAAGTGTTCAGAGAAAACCTTGCATGAAACTGGTTAACATTTCAAGCGAGGGTTCGAACGAGCGTCGAGTGATGGGAAACATTGATATTGTGTTGTGGAACATATATCTAAAAGAACACTCAATCCCTACATACACCAATGTATTTCCAAAATCAGAGCTGATAGGCACAAAACAAACAAATTGTATAGAGCAGTTGAGGAAATGGTTGTGCCAATCCTCTTCAAGGAACAGTCTTCTCAAGTGCTTTTCAAGGAACAGTCTTCCTTCTAATAAATTCTAACCCCAAGCAAGAAACCAAATATCAAGTTTTGCAACAATGGTTACTTCAAGGAGAGATCAATGCCCCAAAGTCATCAAATCAACTATCAAAATGATCAAATGAACAGCAGCAATTGCACCAGACATGAACATGAACACCCAATTCCAAAATTGTCCAAATGGGTTTCACCTTAACCCTCCAAATTTTCATTTTCCAATTCCAATACCCTAACATCCATAAAATGTAGAAAAAACCATTGATCCCCAACCATATCAAATGTGAAAGTGTAAAACATATACACAGTGAAGTCATCAACAACAGAAATTTGATTCTTATATAGACCATTGAAATATAACAAGTCCGAGATTCAGAATCAACAACCACATGTTAAATCCAAACCCCATATTTACCCAAATTAACATAAGACTACTTCATCCCAACTACAAATAATTACATCCAAAACCAGTTGTAAAAGATACCCAAATCTCCAAAGATCTAATCTTTCCCAGCAATGAACTGAAGAAATCCTTTTAGTTTATGTGCTTCAAACCCAGCCCATGCTTCCCACGGACGCAGCCAGGCCTCACAACCAAGTAAGGGGATCGCTTCGAATTGTTCATCTTCGGAAATGTCCTCTTCCCCAATTTCCTCATCCTCTGCCTCCCAAACTTGTCGCTCACCGACCACGGCACGAGCTCGTCATCTAAACCATACCCATCATCATCGTCATCATCACCATCATTACCATGGCCCTCATCCTCATCACCACCGTCAAAATCGTGACGGGGTTTGAGATTGAGGCCCACATCGAGAAATCGAACAAGATGGGGACGACGATGGCTATGGGCACCGACTGGAACTGCCATTGGCGGAGAGGTCGAAGAGATCGAAGAGGAAAATGAAGAAGGCCCGACACCGAGCCCATCAGACCCATTTGCTTCTTCGTCTTTATCTTCTTGTTGTTCGGAGTCAGAGTGGTGGTGGTTGTGGTGGTGCTTTTCTTCTGAGTCTGCATCAGAAGCATCAACGAACTCCCAGTGCGAAAGACCCACATAGTCTTCTTCTCCAATTTGCAAGAATTCAAATTCTTCGTCCATGGAATTTTGCCCTTGAAACTTCCCCAATTCCATTTCTCTCTCTCTCTCTCTTGTTTTTGGTTCTGTTTAAGTTTTTGATCTTTTAGTTTTGAAATGAATTAATTATTGGGTTCCTTCACTAACTTCAGTTTTATAAACTTTCTCGGGAATCTGAGGTGCGCATAAAGGATGAGATGTCCGCCCCGCCCGCAAGTTATCTCGTTCCATTGGTGCACGCGACTCTGCCCAATGGCTTTCTTCCACCTGTCACTTTCCAGTTTCTAATTTTTTTTCTCTCGCCTAAACTAAAACTACCCCGCTAACAAAGCTAAAAAACTTACATGTAACGGAAGGGCTTGTTACTTAAGTGCTCAAGATTCTCGGGAAATCCATTTTCAGTTTTTGTTGAGCGGCCTATTGCTCAATGCTGCTTCCCCATGGGAGTTAGAGACGGGATCGAGAACAATGTCCTAAGTTCAGTTTCCCCTCCCTTAATATTGCGTGTATAAAAAATAAAAAATAAAAACTGTCACACGCTAAAATTTAGCTTTTGTTAAATTCTCTAAATTTAGCTTTATAATTGTTCACAAAACTACCTTGAGGTATAGTTTATTTTTTTGAGTTAGCTATTGGAGTAAAGTTTTTGTGGTTTTTGAGTTAAAATAGCCAAATAACATGGTTTAGTTAGACTGTTGGAGACACTCATTTGCCCAACTGATGACAGAAGCTGAGAATCAATCCTTTCCAATATAACCCAACACAAGAAAACTAAATTGTAATAAAATGTATAAAATTGTGTTGCCTAAAGTTAAGGTATGGACTTCAAAATCCCCGATGCTTGGTGTGAAATTGAGTTTGGGTCGGAAATTTGACTTCAAATATTTTGTTTGTTTTTGTGGCAATGCTAATTGTGATTTATTCTTTTTGACAAACCAAGGAATTGAAAGTGTTCGTGGACAAAGAAGCTGTCAGTCTCATCATGATTTGTATACGTTTTGTGGGCACTTTTTATATATCTAAATTGGCGCCTAAATTTATTATTTTTACTTTTTTCATAGAAGCGATATTGAGGAAATGAGGAATCGAACTTAAGATCTTGAATACATGAGTACTTTTAATTCCTTGATCTACAAGCCCTTACATTGCACATGCACTTTAATAATGAATGGAGTAGATTAGTTAATTGAATATTTGCGTACACATAAAATAAGTGAATTTCATAAATTGTCATTCTTCTCGTGTCCAGGATAAAATGTTAATGATTTTTTAGTGACAAATATCTATATAGTTTTACAGTTGGTGAAAATCATGAACAAATCTTCGGAATCGTGGAGGAGCTACTGAAATTTACTGTAGTTTTATGTTACATAAGTTTAGATGTATTTGCTTTCTTTTACCGATTTAGTTGGGTATGGTGGTAGGCAACTTCATAAACAAAAGGCCGAAATCATGGAGTAAGCTACTGAAATTTTCCGTAGTTTATGTGACATAAGATAAGATGTATATGCTTTCTTCTATCCATGATATTCTGCAGTTGTTCCCAAATTATCTAAAATTTTATTGGATGATGTCTGAGGGTTTTTCTACCGGAAAAATAAAATTTTTATCTTTTAATAATATTATGATAATCTCTTATTACAAATGAAAAAAATTTCAATTTCAATCACGAAGAAATGAATTTGAGGGACCTAGGGTTTTTATTTTATTTTTGTAAGGGCTGTTCTTGTTTTGTATAACTGAAAGGAATTTCCATTAAACCCTAGTAAAGGGAACAAAAATAATGAAACCAGACCAATACAAGGAAATTCCCAGCAAAGGGAACAAAAACAAACGAAACTAGACCAATACAAGGGGAACTCCAGAAGACACTACCTACTGAAACATTCGAAAACATACGAAGGGAGAACAAGGGAGGGGTGGGGTGGTGCATGGCGCTTGGGATTGGAGGTGGTGTCTTTCATATTTTTTATTTTTTAAATAAATTTTTTAAGTTTAACTCTTATTTATTTATTTTAAAATTGTATTCAAATAGTTATGTTTTTATATATTAATATTTAAATAGTTTTAAAATTATTCTAATATAAAAATTTAACAAAACAATCCACATTGGCTAACGGTCCTAATACACTCTTTTCGTAAAAGCCGAAAGCAAAATACTTTATAATATAAATAATATATAAAATAAATTGAAAAATCTTTTAAAGTAAAACTAAATAAACAAATAATAGGTAAATACAAGTAAAATAAATTAAGATTATGAAAGCAAGCCAAACACAGGGACTGAATTGGCCAGATTGCAAATACGAGGACTAAATTGTCCACCATAGTATAATATTTTAAAGAATAGCGTAGGGCTAAATTTTCCATCTCTAGCCATGCAGGACTATATTTTAGGGCCCTCCATATTTTATTATTTTGAGAGGCACAAGGAGGTGCATCTCCTCTTGCCGGAGAAAAGGTTGCATGTGCCGGAAAGTTGCCCCTTTACTCAGTCTGTAGGGATGGCAATGGGTCGAGTTGGGAGTGGGTATATCATTCACATTCTCATCCCCATCCCCGTTAAAAAATTTTCCCCCATCCCCACCTTCATACCCGTAATATTCATATCGGGGATTCCTTATCCCTAACTTCGTTGGAGAATAGGTTCCCCTACCCATCCCATTACGGAAGAAAAAATCAATATATAACTACTTTGTTGAAGAAGAAAAAAAGTACTAAGGCAAGATAATGAATATATATAATAATACTTATAAGACAATATAAGAATGTTTATGTATATTAAGATTTGTATAATAATACTTCTAAGACAATATAAGATTTGCATAAATATAAGTATATAATATAAAAATATAAAACTTAGTTTGCACAATCACTTTAATATAAACAGGTTTTGGTTGGGGATTAAAATACCATCCCCGCCCCTCCCCGAACACCATACTCAAAAAATTCCCCGTACCCATCCCCATACCCCTTTTTTGTTCTTCATACTCGACCCATTAGGGTTGAATCCCCGCGAAGACCCTTACCTGTGGGGAAGGTTGCCATTCCTAGCAGTTTGGTTGTGCACTCTACCTGTTCGACAAAAGGCCTACTTTCCTTTGTTGCGTAGAACGAGCGCTTATATATTCTTTTAAAAATTCTTGACCAAAACGATGTCGTTTTGAACCCCAAAAAACAAAAAGAAAAAAGAAAAGAAAAGGTATGTGTGATGTAGACGGAAAGGGAGGGAACTCCTTCACTAAGAAGGAGATTTTGCTTTTAAAAAAAGAAAGTCCCTTTTTCATTTTTCTTTTAAAAAAAGGTAATTTAGGTTTTAGCCACAAAAAAAATTTCACTTTTGGAAAAAGCTGACAGAAAAACCTCTCAACTTTCACACCAAAGACATGCAAATGTAAAGGATTCCTTAGGAAATCTAAAAATAAATAAGGGCAATTTTGTTCATTTTGGCTTCTTTTAAAAAAATTCTCTCTCTTTTGGCCTTTTCCAAAGTCTCCATTTAAAAAAAGAAAGTCCCTTTTTGATTACGTCCCACCAATCAAATCCAAGTCCTTATAAAAGAGCACGAGCACTTACATATTCTTCCAAAAAAAATTGACCAAAACGACGTCATTTTGAACTATAAAATAAAATACAAAAGTATGCGGGTGATGTAGATGGAGGGAACTCCTTAAGAAGGAGATTTTGCTTTTAAAAAAAGAAAGTCCCCTTTTTATTTTTCTTTTTAAAAAAAAAAGCCCATTTTTGATTACGTCCCCACCCTCCAATCAAATCCAAGTCCTTGTAAAAGATCATCAAATTCACAAAAAAAATTTCGTCTCCACCACCTAATATGTTTTTTTTTGTGAACTTGAGTCTTTTATAAAATCTGATTCATCGGTCAAGTCAGTGACGAAAGGATTTTATGTGTGTGGCAGCCTCTAACAAAATATAAACAATAAAAGTTCGAACTCAAGAAATACCAAAACATCAAAATAATATTGTCTATTCATTAGAATCATAATTTTGATCGAAAAAAAAATTTCATTACAATTCATAATTGTCCTCGACAAGTTTTCATATTTTGAAATCGTTGCATAACAACCACGTCATCTATACTATTAAAAATGTTTTTCTCAATATATGCAACCAAGCAATCATTCATCCATGAATTAACCAAATTTTAAAACTTGATAATATAATATTGAGTTTGAGAGAAAAACTCACAAATAGTGAGAAAGTTTGCTCCCGCTAAAAAAAGAGAGAAATGGATTAAAATCTCTTTGGTTTTTAGCTATTTGTGTAAAAAAGTAATATAATAATAATAGTTTTATAAAAAGTTTTGGGAATGGGTTTGCAAAAGGACGTGTAGTCTTGGAGGAAATGTAGGTTTGGCTAGGTAGGGCCCACGTGGTAAAATAAATATGTTAATTAATATGAATTATCCAATAACAACATACTTTTTTTTTAATAATAAAAATTGAGTTGGGGCTTGGGACAGAACTGGTCTCAACGTGCCTTTGCCCCTTGATCAAGTCTTATGCCAAAAAGAAAATTTTGTATTCATCAAGCTTCTAAAGTAAGTTCCTCAAACATGTTGAGGGTTTTTTTTCTTCTTTAGCAATCGTCATGTTAGTTTCGTTTTTCTTGTAATAATATTTGGCCTTTCAAATATTTGGTTGTAATTTTATTTTTATAAAGCATTTAGCCTTTCAGAAATGCACATGCGCTAAAAAATTCTTAGGTCCGCTAATAATACAATACTCATACATTCCACTAATATGTATTGTTTAAATTAGTTAAACTACTATTTAGAGACATTTAAATGAATTTTAAAAATATTTAAATTAATTAAACAACTATTTAGAGACCTATTTATTGTTTGCAAAAATAAACTATGGTACAACACTCATACATTCCACTATTATGTATTGTTTATAAATTTTTTAAAAATAAATTTTATATACATTTAATGTTAAAAGAAAAAAAAAAGGTTAACGTTCTATAAGGTTCTGACCTCCAACATTCAAAACCAATTTTTTATATAATTTTTAATAAAATAAAAAAAATTTAAATACATTTAAAACGTTAAATGAAAAAAAATAAATTATATATATATATTGTAATGGCTAGCTAACGTTAGTGTGCCTTTAATATCAGCCATTGGATTGCATTTGCACAAGATGTTCTCACAATCACGCCCACACATTATACTTCCTTTTGTGGGGCAACACATGCACTGGGCCCGCAAAAAATTTCTCATGGGCTACAATTGGGCTACAAGTGGCATGGTTGTAAGGCTAAAGAGCTAAATGTGGCTCTCAAAATTTGGCCAAACTTTTTTTAACCCATGTCTGGAGATGGAGAAACACTTACATGAAACAGGGATAACATTATTTTGCTATCCCAACCAATCATGGTATGCTACGTGTGATCACTTTTACACATAGCAGTCTGTGATTGGCCTTAAGAAGTGCTTCTGGAAGGGCCAAAAATACTTTTTGAGAACCAAAAGCACACTTTTGACTATAAATTTGGTAGAAATATTTAAAAGTGCTTATGAATAATAGAAGAACTTTCTTGAGAAGCTTCAGAACGCTCTTCCAAGTGCTTTTCCAGGAAGTACTTGAATTATTAGCAAAAAATCCAGCAATCTTCTATTAAAAGTGCTTATAAACATAAATACTTCCACAAAAGCAGTCCCAAATGAGCCCTTAACATGTTATAGGGCTACATTCAGGCAAGGCCAACTTCCTATAAACAATATAATACATATTTTGGCAAGGGCCTGCTGTGAAGTACATTATACGATAGACTGGGATCTTTCAAGCCCAGTTGCCAAGTCTGGTTTGATGATCCCAGAATCTTAAACAGAAAGGAAAATGCTAACTTAGGCATTTATTATTTTGTTATATGTCGCCTATAGCATCTAATCTCATCAAACTTCATGATCAAATGTTATTATATCATTCATGAATGCATACATTGGATTTTGGCCGAACACAAAATGTGCTTATATTGGATGAAATTCCTTTAACCAAAAATTATATTTTTAAGTAGTAATAGTCTTCTGACCATTATGTATGCAATAGATCATTACCTGACAAGGTATTCACATCTAAACTTCTTTACTCTCTAAAATGGTTCGTCTTAACTTTCGGAACCAAAAGAGAGTTGTGCAGCCAGCAATGCCTTGTGATCCCAAACTCCCATGTCCATAATTTCAAATCATGAACATATACTATTGCAGCTTGCCCTGAAGTAGTTGGACAATTTGCTCTGCTCTCAATTGGATGCCATTGAGATACTCCGTAAGAACACGTTGCTGGTATGAACCTCCCTCCTGTTGTACGAAAACCAAAAATAAAAAAGCATCAACATCTAGGAAATAGAAGCAACAAAACGAAAATAGATAGTTTATTCAAAAACCAAGGTTGTTTCTCACTGTTCGGATCAGAGTCCGTTCAACCCTCTTCTTAATGACAGCATAGAGCTCCTGTGGTAAAATTTCCCCTTTGCCAAGTGTTAATCCATTGAGCAGCAGCTTGTTCCATTCTTCCTCAGGAGCTGCAAGGCAGATCCACCAGACATCAGATAAAATTGAGTGACTTTCTAATTAACTGCTGAGAAATATAATAGAGAGGTCAACCAACCTCCCCCCATGACAGTTTTAGCTACAGCAAAACCTAGAAAATGCATCTTACAAGAGACACAACAAAAAGTAGCCAATTCATAACAAAATAATCAGAATGTGATCAAAATGCAAAGAGGTAGTTTTCATATCTGTTTTGTGGTTATGTGTTACAGGCAAGTAACAATTCCACTTCCTTTTATTCAAATCAAGCAATCCCAGTCCACAACTCCATGAGGCATGCATAAACAAGAAGTTAAATCTAATAACAACCAATTATATGAGTAATTGATAGAATTTAGGATCAAACTTTTCGGCGTATGGTTCACAATGCAAAACATGTATCTCTAAATTGTTTTAGTTCATCTAATAACCCTTATGTATTTTTTCCCACGTTATGTACACCATGACATAAGCATAATTACCATGGGAGAAACCCTTAGGATCAAACTTTTTAGCGTATGGTCCTGGTCATTGAACCAATCTATTGAGTTTACAGGATGCTTTTATCTACAATAACCCGAACCCTAAACTGAAGCCCTATTTGTTATCTTATACAGGATTCAACCAATCACTCCTTTCAACTTTATGACCCCACATCAGGATATTCCTTCAACATACTAGACCGAATCACAAACGTGTTGCAATACCCTATAAACAGAATATTTTCTTTTGAAAACAGCAAGAGACACCAGATTTTCCAAAGGAGCACCATCAATATGCATGAAATTCATAACGATGAAGAAACCATTACTACAGAAAACATATGTGGTTAGTAGAAAACACTTGAGGTTAGGAGTTACAACAAAATCTCTTTATCAAGAACCAGCAAGCTAATTCTTCAATTATAAGTTCTGCAAGATAATTTAGATTATAATGACAAATTCTCTTTTATAAGTTTGATGGCAGACACCTTTGATTATGGTTTCTAGAAACTGCTCGGCCTTCAGAATTTCATCCCCTGCAAATAGTACACAATTATTAAGAAACCCGACTTATGAGATAAAACAAGAACAGTAGTATTACAAAGAAAATTATTTTTTTATTAAAAAATGTATTTGTTGGTAAAGTTTGTTGATAATTAAAGCACTATTCAGAGACACACTAGTCTAAATATATAATGGAATAAGACAAGGTGTGTCACCTGCACCCAGAAGGTCAAATATTAGAAATATCAAAGGCCACCCTATCTCTCATTGTCCACTCCCCAGGTCAACATGACTTCATGTAGTACAACTCCGCACACTTTCGAATGGTGTCAACTCTTAACATTATTCTGTCACAACAATCCTTAAATGTGCTTGCCAAATTGGCAGTTTGGCATAATACCTCAAAAAACTAGTCGATTATATAGTCTAGATCAACCCAGTACGCACACACACAATCAACACCTAACAGAATTGGTGTATCACAATCTCCCACATTCAACTCCCTAATGTCTTCCTCAAGGCCCATAATCAAATCCACTACATCCTCCACAGGTGCCAAACTTGTCCTGCAATTCCTTTGAACCCACGTGGCACTACCGAATTAGCTTTGATACCATTTGTCGCGATACAAGGAGCACTCTATTAAAGTGAATGAAGTATCCGAAGAGGATTAGTTAGAAACAAGGCTTTATATAAGTATAACTTAGATAGACCTAGTAAATAACCAATGAGCGATTCAACACATGTTCACACAACCCACACTAACGGAATCAGGGTATCACTTCGTGAATAGTGAACCATAATGGTTTGAAATGCCACCAACAATAGCATCAGTAGTGTCAGAGAATATTAAACCCTACATCAGGAACTGGAAGCCATGCATTATAATCTATTGGGTCCCTCCACCATTGCCAATTGGTTCTAACAAGTATAAATCATACACTAGTTTTGCTGCCCATGCAAGAGTGCTACTAATCTTATGTCCAGGCTCCAGCCCTTCCTCAGGGGTTATCCTCCCTCTCTTTTTCCTCTTTTTTGTTCGAAATATACTCATAGGAATAAACACAGAAACTAACATGAAAAATACTACTAAAATTATCAGAGCATTACATCAATTTTCAAACATTGGCCAAGGTCTTCATAAATCCATGACACCATACTATTTGCTTTCATACAAGTCCAAAGCATATGATAGCATGTCTAAAGGCAATGGGCACTGCAATTACCTTTTTTTGCATAGCTACGCTTGGATAGAACAGTAGAAGCATAGAGTTGTAAAACCTTTTGTAACATAGCCTCAAACCCTGGCTTATCTCCATCTCCTTTTGCCTGAAATTAACTAACAAAGTACATTATAATTGAATCTTATATGAAGATCACAAAGACAAAAAAAAAGTGTATCCAAGCAGTATTGCAAAAGGGTTTGAACTTCAATTCAAAAGTCTTGTAAGGAAGTTTACAACTTAGCGTGTCTAAAGCATCAAATGGAAGAGATTGTTCATGAAAACAACAATACAACAGAAGGACCACAATATGGATCTCTGTGCACATTCTAGTAGCACCACTTTGAACTTAAAGGAGAAGAAGAAGAAAGAGTAAATGACAAACTTTGAAGATAACTTCTTATACAACATAAACAACGCAAGAAAACACCACAATTCAAATTTTCTAGAGCCAATTCAAGGGCAATGTGAGAACGTAGTAGCATATGATTTACTACTCCTATAATGATGAAGGATCTTATGGTTCCAAGAAAAGAATATTCAGGCGGTAGCAATAAAAGTATTAAAACAAACTCACTTGTCGTAGTTGCGCATTAACTTCTGAAAGAAACCCTTCGTCCAGTTGTCCATCTTCCTCCCTTTGGACTAATTCCTATTGATCAAAAACAGAAAATACTGAATAAACTATGTATTGAAAATAGCTTTGATTTTGCATTAGCAAGTTGTTATGGTTGGAGCATCCAACCCAAAACCAATTAGCTATTGTGGAGAGATTCCGAATTTTACATATTGAGATACACAGCTTAAAATACCTAATGGGAGACTTATAATTGTCAACACTCCCCCTCATGTGTGGCCATAAGAGAGCCAAAGATGTGGATCAATTATATGAGGAGAAACAGAGCATGTTTAGTTCAATTGGGTCTGACACATGGATGAATTGCCCACTCCAGTACCATGTTAGAGTTGCAGCATTTTACACAAAATTTATTGGTTACAGGTGGAGATCTCCAAGATTTTATATTAAGACGTAACCCAATGTGGGATTCTTATATTTACAAAAAAAAATTAATGATTTGAAAAAAAATTTAAACAGGCAAGAATTGCATATATTCAACAGTGAAGTAAATTTACACAAAAAGAAGAAAGAAAAAAGGACTCACTTTCTCCATTAATTTAAGAGCCTCGGGATCTCTAGGAGGCCATTGAATTTCTTCTACTTCATCAACTACAGGTTTCAGAATCCCCTTGAGGACATCAGTAGCTGAATCTATCTTCTCCTACAGGGAAAGGGGGAAACAATAAATATAAAAATTCGTGTTGCATAAAACACTCAGGAATATCATTTAACATAGACCCAAAAGAAGTATAAGTCCTGGTGGGTATGGTGTAGAGAGAGAGAGGTACATTGGTCTTATGAACAAGGCGATCCACTATGCTCATTATAGATATAGCCAATTCCTCATAGTCCTTCTGAAAGAATGCAAAAGATTAAGCCTTCTTTCACAAGCTTGAACTGGAAAGAAGCCAGCAATAAAAGTATCATCATAAAATTAGAATTAACCAAGTTGAAAACCGTGCTTTATCATCCTCTGATTTGCAGGTATCAGTTCTTGCCGCAAGCCGTATCCAAAAGCCCTCATTAAAAGCCAAGACATTTTCAACAACAAGCTTCTGAAGCTGTTCACCAAGCATAACTAGCAATAAGGATTACATTTATAATTTTACAGGTGGAAGTCAATGAAAGCTGCATTGAAGTCCCAACATAAAAGAATCCATGTTTAATCAAACAATATATACCCCAAAACGCTTCTTTTCTCCACACATTCCATACGATTACAAAATTATATCATGATACATAAAACTAGAAATCTAGTGCAAAGAAGATCAAATCCTATTCCAAATATTCTAGCATTCACAGGTTAGGTTGACAATGGGTGGAGAGACCCATGATATTATATGCACTCATGCAAGGCTTCCATTTCCCAATGTGGGGCATTACTCTCAACAACCTTATACAAGGAATTTATTAATTATATGTCCTTGGCCTTGAAAGGCACTCCCAAAAAGAAGCTATTAAGGAATTGCCTTTATGGTCCTATCTCATGAATCGTCAAAATTTCAAACAACAAAGTGCCTTTACTACTGCCATTCTGCTTAAGATTATTAACAATATTAATTTGCTCTTATCTCCTTTATCTTCAAATTTTCAAATAAAGTAAAACCCTTAGAACTAGTATTATTTCACATACTAGTATTATTTCACATACCAGTGTTAGTTCATAGTCTCACTACCACAGAAAGAGGACAATGGCAAGTAAAGAAATCCAAATTAGTTAACTGATTGCTGAAAAAGAAATCATATATGGAAGCAAAGTGCAAACTCCACATTTACTTACTTCAATTGGATTTGCATCTCTTAGTTTGTCTATCAGCCTATCCACTTCTACAGTCTTTTTGAATGCTCCCTCGGCATCTTGATTGACTGCACAGATCAAAGTTCTCCTGTTTTATTAGATCGAAACACTCAATTTTACTGTTGACAATTCCATCAACCAGATTCAAGAATAGTGCAACCATAAAAATGGAACAAAACAAATCAGCATATGGAGGCACCAACAGAAAAGCAATGACCATGGCAACTGACTTTCCAAAAAAAAACCGATAATGTAGGCCATAAGATTTAAAAGAATAACCAAACAACCCAAGAAAAAAGAAACTAGAAAGAATAGTCCTTTACAACTAGCTGAATAAGTTATTAACGGCTACAAATGATCATTCTTGGTTTTCTTATTATTTTCTTTCGAAAAACAAATAGTAAACTATTAACGGTTATAATGACCATAGTAATCAATTTCCCTTCAGAAAAACAACAATTGAGGAACTCAAATTAGAAAAGAAAAAACAACAAAAAGTAAGAATCATCATTTCTAACAAACTAAACGACAATTCTTCGGGTTTTCTTTCTTTAAAAACAAATAAATAAAGACAATGCCCCAACATTGAGCGACGGTAGAAAGAGAATGACAATTGAGTTGACAATACCTCCTCTTCCAATTCATATGAGTTGTGGAGCCGAACCGCTTTGAACTCGACACCCCCGTAACATCCCAATTCTTGAGAAATGAAGTTCTTAATCCAACGCAATAATATACCTATTCAAAATGTAAATTCTTTATAATAAAAAAGCCCACAAATTGTCAACAATATTCAAAATCTATCTCCAAACACCAACTACAAAGTAAAAGCTCCAACATTTTGCTCTCTTTTACATTTTCTCAAAGCTCCACAAATTGTAATTTAAGCATACATTACATACAAATGCATAAATATAGAGAGAGATAGGGACTGGAGTTGAATGAACAAAAAAAGAAAAGTTTGTAAAAGAAGTACCTCTTGGCGGGGAGAAGGTGAAGAGGAGCATCGATGAGCTTGTACGGACGGAGGCGCGGGCACGAATGATAAGGAGGAGGCCATTGGAGGGGAGCTTGTACGGACAGTGGCGGGAGTGAGAGTGAGAGAGAGGCCGGTGATGACCGTTCAAGTTTGTATATCAAGATTTTTCTTCTTTTATCGCTTTCTGGGGAATTTTTAGCGGATGGGAAGCTTTGGGCCTACACCCAAAGAGAATGCTTTTTTAGGCCCCTCAAAAGGTCCAGTTTTCAAATGGGCCCATACCAATCTAAGAACTGCTCCATGAGTTTTTATCCATAAATCAATTCAAATTGGGGACAGATTGTAACTTCAGAGAGATGTATCACTATACTCAGAGCTAGTTGGTTTAGTCAGTCACGTTATATTATTTGATCAAATTTCAGTGATTGACATTCAAATTAGGTCAAATCTCAATAAAGTATTTTCTACACTATGAAAGGAGGGTTTCACTTTTCTTCTTATTTTCTCATGAGCTAGGTAGACTTACCAAATATGGGAAATCATCTAAACCCATTTTCCTTGAAACCAAACATCTTAGAGCACTTCCAGCAATAAACCTTTCCTAGGGCAAGACAGAGCCAAATGAAGTTTTGGGGGTTCCAGCGGGCTTAAGTTGCCAGGGCAGCAGTTGGGTCTTTCCAAACCAGGCCAGCCCAAAGGCAAAATTAGCTTGACCTCTAGCCTGGGTTTGCTAACGTCAGCGATGACATTAGCAACCAAAATTTTTTTATAAAAAAAACTATAATTTTCAGAATTTTTAAAAAATAAATACTTAGTCATATTTTTCACTTCCCACAGCAAAACTCTATACAAATTCCTCTCCTCATATCTCATGTGAATAATGGTTGTCATGGCAACGAGTGGAAACACACATTGCTTTTTGCAAGGGCAGCCACTATTCACATGAATAGTGTCAGCCCTAGCCCCCCCTTGCCCTTTGCCATGGCAAATGGGTGGAGTTGCTCTTAGAGATACGAAAGATGTTCAATTGAGACACAAAAGTAATTTGGTTTCATGAGTTTCCATGACCAAAGGTACCAAGAGATGAGAATTGCAACTCAACCCAACAACCCTATGTTTAGTTGGCCCAAACCCTAATGTTTTTCTTAACGGTGTGCAAATCCTAAGTTTTTTTTAACAAAAAATAATTATGTAAGTATTAAGTACCACATGATGACTTAATTAGTTAATTGAGGACAAACTGACAAAACTCTTTTTTTTCTTTTTCTACTTTGTCATCAATCAATCCATCGTATGAAATCAGCATCAGCAAAGTGTGCAGGTACAATTCTTCTCCATGAAGAAAGGGAACTAATTAACACACAAATTCCAAAGAAGAGAACCAAATCAGGGCCATCCCTCATTTCCCCACTCAACCACATGCATAAATGAATGAGTTGAGACTTCAACTTCATCACAAGGAGCATTCTTGAAGATATATTTAAGCTTTGCTTCCCTAAATATTGGATCAATATATGTTTTGTTATTTTTGAATGATAGGGTCAATTACACTTTGGTCCATGATCTTTCAAATCAATCATAATTTTATGCCCTAATGTGGAAAAGGAAGCAAAAATATAATCCAATGATTGATGAAAGTGCTAACTCACTATGAATTTATTTAAGTATGATTCTAATTGTTTACATGATACAATAACACTTTGGACACAGATGCAAAAGTAATGTATCGGTGTTACATAGTTGTAATGTATGTGTCAACAATATGATTCACACTCTTAATTTTGGAATAGACATGCTTTGTATTCACACTCTTCTCATTATGTCATGTTACAGAGGAATTAGGTAGAAGATGTAGAGTTTATGTTATTTTCATTATTGGCAGTTTGTTTTCTTGCTCAAAGAAAGAAAATTCATGGATCTGCCACTAGTATTACGTATTTTTTTTTTTCACCGAAAGAGAAATATCACTAAATCAATAGCTAATAAAGGGTTGTATATTTGTGGAGTTGCGATGCTTATCTAATAATCAGAATGTATTTAAGCCAAAATGATTGAACACAATTAGGTGTCGTGCTCTCATCTCCAAAAACTTCGTATCTTTCAAGTCTTAACCTAATTGATGTCTCCACCAACCGAAGTAGACATTTTTCATAGAAGGCTGCTTTAGCAGATCCATACAAATTTGTCCTCAACTTTTGAAGACTTTTTAGAGAAAACAAAAGATGTCTAATATTCCCTAGTAGTGCACCATCCCCAAGTGATCAAAAAGTTCACCAAGTATATATATTTTATCACTGCCAAAAGTGTCTTATGACAATAAAAAATTTGTGACCAACAGACAATGCGCAGTGAGTAAGTGAGTAGCTTTCCACATGGTCTTATTTATGTTCCAAAATAAAATACCATCCATGTGAGGAGGGTATTGGAACTTTACAACCAAAATAATAAATAATTACAAGAATAATATTTATAAAGATATGATAGGAGATTTTCTTCTTCTTTTTTCTCTCTCTCTCTCTTTCTTCCCCTTCTACCTATTTTTTTTAATCTTCTTCACGTTCTTAATGTTTAATGATTCAGTCTCAAAATCTTGCATATCCAGGTCTGAAAAAGTGTTATATTGTCCTCTAGTGCTTTGCCGACTTTTTTAATTTTATTAAATCTTGAATTGAATAAATTCCTAAAGTCACCTAAGTCAATGGTCCTCTAAAACACAAGGCAAATACAATTTTTCAATGTGTTCCAATTGGTTATAATTATGGAATTTGAAAAGATGGGATTTGAAGTTTTAGAGTTGGTAAATTGTTATTTATCTAACTAACCTAATAAGCACGATGAGATTTAAATGAATTGAATTTAGATTTTCTTTTACAATGAATCAAAATCATATATAAATCTTGTTGATGACGCAAATGATTTTGAATTTTGTTATGCAATGATGGCAAAAACAATGTCACCGGTAATGGTGGCCGCAATTACAGATGTTCTTTGTATTAAAATCTCATTGTCTTGTATTTGTCTCAATGACAGTTGTTCTTTGTATTAAAATCTCATTGTCTTTTATTTAGAGATTGTGATGTTTGAAAAACGTTGCTTTTGATAGGTAGAGATGCTCATACGTCATGGACTTCAAGCACACGAGAATTCATACAAGTGGTTGACCAAAACAAAAGGATTCATAAGAGAAGATAACAATTTATTCTTTTTCTTTACTTCTTTAGAGGTTTCAGTTTTCTTCTTATTTTCTCATGAGCTAGGTAGATTTACCAAATATGGGAAATCATCTAAACCCATTTTCCTTGAAACCAAACACGTTAGAGCACTTCCAGAAATAAACCTTTGCCAGGGCAGGACAGAGCCAAATGAAGTTTTGGAGGTTCCAGCGAGCTTAAGCTGCCAAGGTAGCAGCTGGGTCTCTCCAAATCAGGCCAGCCCAAAGGCAAAACCAGCTTGACTTCTAGCCAGGGTTTGCTAACGTCAGCAACCAAATTTTTTTATAAAAAAAATCTAAAAAAATAGTAGAATTTTCAGAATTTTTAAAAAATAAATACTTAATCATATTTTTCACTTCCCACACCAAAACTATATACAAATTCCTCTCCTCATATCTCATGTGAATAGTGGTTGCCATGGCAACGGATGGAAATACACATTGCTTTTTGCAAGGGCGGCCACTATTCATGTGAATAGTGTCTGCCCTAGTCCCCTCTTGCCCTTTGCCATGGCAAATGGGTGGAGTTGATCTTAGAGATACAAAAGATGGTCAATTGAGACACAAAAGTAATCTGGTTTCATGAGTTTCCATGACCAAAGGTACCAAGAGATGAGAATTGCAACTCAACCCAACAACCCTATGTTTAGTTGGCCCAAACCCTAATGTTTTTCTTAATGGTGTGCAAATCCTAAGTTTTTTCTAACAGAAAATAATTATATAAGTATTAAGTACCACATGATGACTTAATTAGTTAATTGAGGACAAACTGACAAAACTCTTTTTTTTTCTTTTTCTACTTTGTCATCAATCAATCTATCGTATGAAATCAGCATCAGCAAAGTGTGCACGTGCAATTCTTCTCCATGAAGAAAGGCAACTAATAAACACACAAATTCCAAAGAAGAGAACCAAATCAGGGCCATCCCTCATTTCCCCACTCAACCACATGCATAAATGAATGAGTTGAGACTTCAACTTCATCGCGAGGAGCATTCTTGAAGATATATTTAAGCTTTGCTTCCCTAAATCTTGGATCAATATCTGTTTTGTTATTTGTGAATAATAGGGTCAATTACACTTTGGTCCATGATCTTTCAAATCAATCAGTGGAAAAGGAAGCAAAAATATAATCCAATGATTGATGAAAGTGCTAACTCACTAGGAATTTATTTAAGTATGATTCTAATTGTTTACAGGATACAATAACACTTTGGACACGGACGCAAAAGTAATGTATCGGTGTTACATAGTTGTAATGTATGTGTCAACAATATGATTCACACTCTTTATTTTGGAATAGACATGCTTTGTATTCACACTCTTCTCATTATATCATGTTACAGAGGAATAAGGTAGAAGATGTAGAGTTTATGTTATCTTCATTATTGGCAGTTTGTTTTCTTGCTCAGAGAAAGAAAATTCATGGATCTGCCACTAGTATTACGTATTTTCTTTTTCACCGAAAGAGAAATATCACTAAATCAATAGCTAATAAAGGGTTGTATATTTGTGGAGTTGCGATGCTTATCTAATAATCAGAACGTACTTAAGCCAAAATGATTGAACACAATTAGCACTGGTGTCGTGCTCTCATCACCAAATACTTCGTATCTTTCAAGTCTTAACCTAATTGATGTCTCCACCAACCGGAGTATACATTTTTCATAGAAGACTGCTTTAGCAGATCCATACAAATTTGTCCTCAACTTTTGAAGACTTTTTAGAGAAAACAAAAGATGTCTCATATTCTCTAGTAGTGCACCATCCCCAAGTGATCAAAAAGTTCACCAAGTATATATATTTTATCACTGCCAAAAGTGTCTTATGACAATAAAAAATTTGTGACAAACAGACAATGCGTAGTGAGTAAGTGAGTAGCTTTCCACATGGTCTTATTTATGTTCCAAAATAAAATACCATCCATGTGAGGAGGGCATTGGAACTTTACAACCAAAATAAAAATTAATTAATAAATAATTATAAGAATAATATTTATAAAGATATGATAGGAGATTTTCTTCTCTCTCTCTCTCTCTCTCTCTCTCTCTTATCTCCTTCTACCTTTTCTTAATCTTCTTCACGTTCTTAATGTTTAATGATTCAGTCTCAAGATCTTCCATATCCAGGTCTGAAAAAGTGTTCTTTTGACCTCTAGTGCTTTGCCGACTTTTTTTTATTTGCAACTTCTCAGAAGTTTTTGCTTTCCCATGGTGAAACGTGCATCATGGCCAATCCATGTATGATTGGGAGGGAGGAGCTGCCAACCACGTTTCTAATTTTGTTAAATCTTGAATTGAATCAATTCCTAAAGGTTTAGTTGAAACTTACCAACAAAGTCACCTAAGTCAATGGGCCTCTAACGCAGACGGCAAAGACAATTTTTCAATGTGTTCCAATTGGTTATAATTATGGAATTTGAAAAAATGGGATTTGAAGTTTTAGAGTTGGTAAATTGTTATTTATCTAACTAACCTAATAAGCACGATGAGATTTAAATGTATCGAATTTAGATTTTCTTTTACAACGAATCAAAATCGTATATAAACCTTGTTGACGACGCAAATGATTTTGAATTTTGTTATGTAATGATTGCAAAAACGACGTCACTAGTAATGGTGGCCGCAATGACAGTTGTTCTTTGTATTAAAATTTCATTATCTTGTATTTCGAGATTGTGATGTTTGAAAAACGTTGTTTTTGATAGGTAGAGATGCTCGTACATCATGGACTTTGAGCACACGAGAATTCATACAAGTGGTTGACCAAAACAAAAGGATTCATTAGAGAAGATAACAATTTATTCATTGTCTTTACCTCTTTAGAGGTTTATAGCTTTACGGGTAAAAAAAAAATCACTTGTTATTTTGTTACAGTGGAGGACAGGATCGAATATGGGGAATCATCGAGCTCCTTACCACTTGAGCTAATTTGTGCCAATTCTAAGAGTCAGTGGTAAAATATTTTGCTCCACAACGACAAGGCTTTTTTAACTCATGTGTTGAAGAAAAATACCAATTGGACCATTTCCCTTCTGGTTTGGTCTGCCTTTTCGTTTTCCAATTTATTTAATTCCTTCACATAATTATGGGGAAGAAGAGGGCAGCTGGTGTGGGTACCGACAAGGACATAATGCGGCTAGTACAACTTTTTATAAATGGATTGAATACTACTTGCCAAATTGTGCATCTATAATATATCCAATATATATTATAATACTTCCCTTCTTACCAAGTAAGTAGAGTTTTTACATTCCTGTCAATGATAGTGTAGAAATCCAAAATAATAGATGTAGAAATCCAAGATATGGGATTTAATACGGTTAACATTCACACAAGTTCTAAAATTTCTTGTGAATTATATTGTACATACATCAATAGTTGAGATACATCAATAGTTGAGAGTCATCGAGACGTGATACATCAATAGTTGAGAGTCATCGAGACGTGAATAACTAGGAAAGCAAAACCTCTATCTAATTGTTAATTACTCTGTGATCTGGTCTCCCATATGCTAACACTGCTCCATCCACATCACCTCTCTCTCTCTTTCTTCCTTATTATATATAAATATTATTCTTAGCAGAAAAAGGGTGGGATTTACCTCTCTCTCTCTCCCACTATATTAGAGAGAGAGTCTAGGATCAATGTTTGCCAAGATGTCCATCTCCAACCCTAAATATTCTCAGACTAATGACACTGAAAAGTCTGGTTGTGATAGGATATAATTAGCCAGAAAAGAAAAGAAAAAGCCTTGGTAGCTGCCTTCTCTTTACTCAAAGAAAGAAAGAAAATAAATACACACTCGAGAGACAGAGACAGAGAAAGAGACATCATCCAGAGCTTTCTCAAAGACACACAGAAACAGTAAAAGCACACACCTTCTCTGAGCTTAGCTGTTCTCTCTCTCTCTGGTCCTCCCTAGCCAATGCCCGAAAGCCCATACTAAACTTTGTCCGCATCCCAGTCTCCCCCATAACATTTCTTTTGCACCCATCAACACCTTAAAAGAACATAAAAACACAGCACATCACAAGCCTGCATAGAAATTTAGAGATCATGAAGATCCGGTGTGATGTGTGCGAGAAAGAAGAGGCCACTGTTTTCTGCTCCGCAGATGAAGCTGCTCTCTGCGATGTCTGTGATCGCCGTGTTCACTACGCAAACAAGCTGGCCGGCAAGCACAAGCGCTTCTGTCTTCTCCACCCAACTTTCAAAGACTCCCCTCTCTGTGATATCTGCCAGGTACTGCATACTTCTCTATTTTTGACTGATAAACAATGATAATTTTCAATACAAAAGTGCTCTGGTTTCTCATTTTCTTGGTGGGTTTTGCAGGAGAGGCGCGGATTTCTGTTTTGTCAACAAGACAGAGCGATTCTTTGCAGAGAATGCGACTTTTCGATTCACAAAACCAACGAGCACACACAGAACCACAACAGGTTTCTTCTTCCAGGCGTTAAGCTCTCAGCTGCTGCTTCTTTATATCCAACCTCATCCTCCTCATGCTCCGGCTTCTCTCAAGTTGCCAATACCACTGATGCAAGAGCCACCAAGTCTTCTTCAAAGAGACCCAAAACAGTTTCTGATGAGGCCTTGAATTGCTCTCCATCAGTGGAGCAAACGACATCGTCTTCCTCCTACAAGACACAAGAGAATTGTGGCAGTGACAATGGCTCTGTTTCAACAAGCAGCATATCAGAGTATCTGATGGAGACGCTGCCTGGGTGGCATGTAGAAGACTTTTTCGATTTTTCGTTTGCTCCCGATGGTTTCTGAGGATTGCAGCGCACCTTACATCTAGAGAGATTTGCAAAAACCAAAGAGAAAAAGAAGCCACTGTTATGGTGATGTATATTTGGCTGATAACAAGGCCAATTTTGCTTGTGTTTTTTTGTGGGATTTGCTCTGCTTTTGGTGAAGCAAGATCTTGAAAACAACATAAGGTTTTTTTTGTCATCAGAACAATTTGGCCATCTGGGTAGATCAAGTTTCACCTGCAACTCCATATGACCCTGAGACTGGTTTTACAAATATGGTGAATAAAAAGAAAAAGGCAGTTCAGTTCAGTTCAGTTCAGCAGAGGAAGGGGGCTGATGCTGGTCTCTCAGTTCCTTCAAGAAATCCGAAGCTGTTGATAATCTGTTGTATAAACATTTCTTTTTCAAGGTTTTTATTTGATAATGGTTGTTCCAAAAGTGTCCTTTCCTTTTTCTGTCATGGGAGTGAGTGTCCTCATGCTTTATTTCAACTTCACAAGTTCATGCAACTACCAAAGAAACATTTGAAAAGGTTTTGGCTTTCAAGCAATCACAGCTTCAACTTCTCTATAGAGCTAATAGGGTGTGAGGAACAGAGGCAAAGGAGGACATAGATATAGATACAGATACAGAGAGGGGGTAGTGCAACTGGAATAGTAAAGTCATTCCCATCGTTTAATATTAGGGGCAGGCAAGGTGCAGATTGGTTCGGTTTCATCCAAAACTGCGGTCTAACTAAATACAACATAGAACGGTTTGGTTTGGTTCGATTTCGACAAAAATCACGGAAGAAACTAAACCAAATCAAACTAATTAATATATTGTTCTATTCTGTCAGAGGCAAAGCTAGTAATTCATTTAAAACAAAACCACATCAAACAAGCAAATATCAAACTCATTGCAAATATGTAATAACTCGCATCCATAGAAGTCAAATCCGAAATCTACTCACATCCACATTCTGTTCATTGAACATTATTTTTATGGTGACTCAAAAGATTGGCTCAATGTCAGTGAAAACCACAATGCAAACAACCCACTATGTTCTCTCTTTTTTTGGGTAAATAACCCACTATGTTGCAGGAAACAAGATAACTATTTACCACCCCCAAAAAAAAAGTCAACCCTAAAATCCCACCGTGCATATTTCTGGTTTAAGAAATGACAGGAATGACTCAAAAGAAAAGAACAGTGAAATAATGAATTAACATTGCAGAGGTGGAAGAATATTGCTTCTTAAGCATTACATTGTTTTTTTTCTTTCTATACATGGTTTCAATCACAACATTTTGCTGCATACTCCAAACAACGCAACATTCTGCATCTCAAACTCCCAAATTTGATTGGTTTCTATTTCCCAACTTTGTCCCTTGTTATTTTACAGGACCCAGGCGAGAGAGATAGAAACAAAATATTGATATACCTTTTACACAGTTTACATACAGGCAAACTAATTAAAGAATCGCACCCACTATTTCACATAAAACAGAATCATGATAAGGCCTGCAAAATAAAAAGTCGAAAACAAAATGAAAACCATCCTCATTAAATTACCGATCCAATACTGCAAATCAATGAAATAAATGTTATGGCATTACCCTCTTAAAAGGAATCATAGCAGATAGGATTTGCTTTTTTTAATCCGAAAAATAATCAAAAGGAAAAAAAAATAACAAATTGCATTACCTTCATTTGAGGGCATAAAACAGTATTATGAGGTAAATGCAAAAAGCCTATCTGCAATCTTTGTACGACAAATTGGGCACTCGGAACAAGCAAGTGAACAAGATTTACACACTGCAAAAGGTACCATAGTTACTTACTATAAGAAATGACGAGCATATACTGGTTTTTTTTTTTAACACAGCTTCAGAATGACTTACAACAAAAATGCCGGCAGGGCAGAAGAATTGCTGCAGTTGGTGATTCAAAACATACTTTACACAGATGGGAATTGGCATCTCCGTTGCCCTGGTGTTTGAGCTCTTTGTCCTTCATCTCTTGCATTCGAGCCTGAAAAAATAAAAGGATGGTGCACAAAAACAGTCAAGCTTTTAATCTACTTCACAATATAATTCATTAATCTTTTTCTTCTTAAGCAGATTTGACCTCCACATGCTTTTCCAAAAAAATGGCTGATCCCCCCACAATCATAAGCACGATAACATCTAGAATAAGACCATTTTGATTGAGCCAAGATGGCCTAATCTCTGTGCAAATATGTTTTAGGTCCAAACTTAGTGGCCTAAGAAAATATCATCCTTTTAAATTTATGTAGTAGTAGACTCTTTTAGTTTTCATGTTCTCAAAGCCATTAAAACATCATTGAGAGCTTTTGTCTTATTGGTTTAAAAACAGTAAACAAACCTTAAAACAGAATCGATCATCTCTTAATACGTCTCCAGAACAAATTGCAAAAGAATTCCAAAACAATCTAGAACAATAACGTTAAAAGATAATGCAGATTCTCAGGTTACCTTGAGGCGAAGAACGAGAGGTTCTTCTGTAGGACTTTCGTCATCAGCTGGTTTCGAAACATCCAAAACTTGTCTCTCTTTGGGGACAGTATTACTGTCACTTGTTTTTAAACCATTACTATTTCTCATCACATCATTGTGCCTTTCTTCTGTGTGTGTCTCAGGGATAGATCCACCCTCTTTTTTTAATTTTGCAACCAGCACCCACATGTTTGCTAAATCATTTTCTAGAGCCTCCTCCCTTTTCTTTGCATCTTCAACCTTTTTTCTGTATTCCTCTTCTACAAATTCCTTTTCAGCAAGGGCAGCCTCAAGAGCTGCCTCTCGCTGTTTCCTTGCCTGAAGTTCCATCTTTAAATCATCAGCATCAAGATTCCATGACTCAAAGTCATCAGACATCCCTGGTACCTCATTAGCACGACCAGAGAGCCTCCCTTTCCTCCCAGATCTTGCTCCATCATTGTACTTGCGGTTAGCACCATTAACAGGTTGCATAACAGAGCTTCTAGAATTGGCCAACTCCCGAGCAGCCAACAACTCTTTCTCTAGTTTTGCACTCTGCAGTGAGAGCTTTGTCACTTCACCAGCCAAATTCTTCAACTCCACAGCAGCAGCAGATGCCAGTTCTTTTGCATAAGAAGCTTCTTCGGCCAGTTTTTGATTTTGTACATGTAACCCACTGTTCTCTTCTGAGAACTGGACGTGCTCCAGCTTTAGTTTCTCATTCTCAATCTCCTATGAGAAGGAACAAAAGCATCAACCAGTTAGAAGTATAGCATGAAAGCTAAAGCAACCTCTTACATTAGTATAATAACATCTTCAGGCACGATACAAGAAAGATTAAAAACTGATATTAATGAAGTTATGCGAAAACAAAAAAGAAATGACTACACAACTATGGACTGCACCATTCTAACAAAAGAAAAAATTATCAATGTCAAGTAATAATGATAAAGGAACTAAGGTTCTACATGAAAGCACAAATGAACAAACCAAGAATAATAAACTAAAACAAAAGGAGTGCAAGTCAAGAGTATGGAAAAATACTTTGACACTAAAGGTAACAGCTAGAAACTACTAATCTATCAAGCTCTATGGATTGATAAGCTAGAAAGTTCAAATAATCACCTGAGACTGAATTTTCTTTTTGAGCTCCTCAACATATTCTTCAGATACACAGTGCTCGGAAGACGTTTCACCAGACACTGAAGCCAAACGTCGCTCTAACTGATTCACTTTTTCGTGCAATTCCACGTTCTCTGCACACTGCAAATAAGCAAAGATAGCTCAGCAATATAACAAGAGGAAATAAAAGTCTGCACTGAAACACGGAAGAAAGCTTCAGATAAATCAGCTGGATAGAATAAAAAATTAATCAAAGAATATGACTGAAAGGAACCAAGGAAGATGAAATATTCTAACCTTATTTTGCAATTGCTCCTGAAGAATACGATTGTCTGCTGATTTTATCTGCATGAACGTTACACTTAAAAGAATAAATTATATTGTCATTATAACGCATTGGGCAAATGTTATAACATCAAAAAGAAAACTAAAAATTAAAGTGTTGCATGAAATTTATAAATGAAACACTGCCCATTTAATGTCCATCACACTGATATAGTAATACATTCACTCACTTCCAACTCAAATCCTTTCTCATTGCACTGGGTCGTCAGTCTTTTAACTGCCTGTTGCAGAAGAAAATGAAAGCGATTAAAACAAAGCTTCAGCTATCTGTTGACAACAGTAGAACAAAAAATGAGAACTACTTATAATAATGAAGATGATGAGAACGCAAAACTACCTGCTGCATCTCAACCAAAGATGCATTGGCAATTGAAGCCTCGCCACTTTCGTTTATGCGCTGTTCTAAAACTCTCATTTGCCTTCTCTTTTCATGGATATCACGTTCCAAGTTCTCAATCTGTAAGCATGCAAAGTTGTTCATCAGGGTCATTTTAAGGAAAATAAACATACTTCTGCAGCTGCCAAATGAAGCTGTAAACTCCTAAATTATTTAGGATGGTGAATGCTAAATTTTTAAAAAGGAATGCATATTAGCACTTCTAAAAATAATGATGCAGAATAGGATTAATAAGAATAAATGGAATTTATACTTGAGTTTTTGCGCTATCAGGATCATTTACAGACTGCTCCACCAATCGCTTCAAGGAGCTGGTGCCAAGTGCAATCTCTCCAGCAAGCATCTTAACTTGCTCAACAAGCAGGTCTATATGATCTGACATTGTCATCCCTCCCTAAAGTACATTAAAATAAGCAGTCATACTTACATCAAAATAATGAATGATTAGTACTTAAATGAAAATATGACTATTTTAGCCAACCAACGAAATCATACAGACACTCACCCAAAGACAATTCTTAATTACCATAAGTTTGTTCATAAGAGATATAGTTGTATTAGGTGGCAATCAAAGCAAATAGTGTATAGACAAAACTTCATGCCACATCCTAATTTGATATTGTTTGTAAGTAAAATTAAGACTTCCTGATTTGACAATTGCATGTCTAAGTTGTGAACAGAAAAAATATATACAGGAAGAATTGACAAAAATCTGGAAAATAGAGAAGATATCTTCCCTACAAATCCTATGTGTAAACTCCTCCAAGGGTACACTTGCATATGTCTACAATATGCAGTGTGCCTACACCTATATATATATATGTGTTTGCACGCACACATGTGGGAAAGAAATTAGCACATTTCACTTCCCTCTTCCTCAGAAAGTACCTCTCAGAAAAAATTTGCGAGATTACTAGGTAAAGTAATCGAGCTTTATATGCTGAATGGCGACAAAGCCAAAGTAAACGAAAAAATAGCATAACTTACCATTGGATGTCTCGAACCACTGATAAGTTCACCGGCTTGAGTTGATTCCGTAATAGTACTGCTAGCTGGTGAGAGATCGTCATTCCACCTGCTGGAAGATCTTTTGTGTCTAAAATCATTAGCCAGATCTGAAGGAACAGCAGAGGCAGAAGACGGTGACTCCTTCTGGTTCTCACTTTCTAGAAGCAAGGGCCCATCTCGCACTACTTCTACTTTCTGACAGAGAAAAGTCACAAAATGTAAGCATTTGACCATGCTTTTCCCACCAGAAAACAAGAAGTACGAAGGATCTGTTGCCACTATAAATCTTTTTAAGAGCATAATAAACTAGAAATAGTCACACACACACACACATACAAAATGCATGAATATCAAAATTGAAGTGATGGGAAATGAAATCCTTTTCTTATTTACTAAAACTAAGCAAGCAAACAGTGACAGGGAACATGCATCCTTGTCTATATAGCTTACAAAACAAAAGTAACTTCTCCAACATTCAGCATAATACTTTTCCTCGCTTATGATTGGTCTCATTTCGAATAAATATTATCAATATTCAAAGCTCAAACAACTAAGCTAAAGAAAGGGGAAGAAAACAACAGCACAGACCATGCTATAATCTACAACTTCATTGGGTAAGGAACTCACATCATCCTCACCAACCGAATAACTACGCTGGTGGCTGGGAATATCACCCAAACATCCAGGAATTGTATTTTTTGAAGAAACAAGAATGAGCTTCGTCAGCCTCTGGATTCTACTCATAAGAGCAGCCTTCGCTTCCTCTTCTTCCTCCAATCTTGATTGCATTTTAAATTGGCCTTCTTCCAACTATTTCCAAAGAGCATTGATCATATATAAATCTTAGTCAAACTCATACTAAGCCATTGCCACCATCAAACAAAACTGATATCTTTTCAAAAGCAAAACCTTTTGTTTTAAGGTGATAATCTCCTCATGGCTGATGCCAACAAGCATCCCCTTCCTTAGCTGATCAAGTTCTTCTTTAAGGACCGAAATTTCTCTTTGATACTTCTTAATCAAAGACTTCTCATCAATAATCTGCTATAAATAATTTCAAAAAATAAAACAGAAAACAAAGAGCAGAATTGTGAGCTTAAGTGTTTACTTTTGAGTATTGTCTTAAAACATTATTCATGCAATGAATTGTAGAACACCTTATTGCGCGATGCATAGATTTCTACTCGCTTTGCCCTGCTTGCAAATTTCAATGTATTATGAGTTTCCTCCATACTGCTTGATGCAGGGGTAACAGTGCAAATAAGCTGGGAACATACGCATAAGAACAAAATAAAGGCAAGTTATAATAGTTTTAATTGCATAAACTTTCAGAACAGTTGATTCAAAAGCACATCCCCTGGTAAAGGGTTTTTTTTTGGTCCAAAATCTACATTGGAGAGGTTTTAAAACAAACAATAAACAATGAAAAAATCAACAGAAGGCCATGGGAAAAAGTAAATTATATATATTACACATTACATGATTTACAACAAAAATGGAATAATGGGCTAACAATTGTAGCATTCAAACTCACCGAAACATGACCATGCCCACCTAACGAGGATTGTAGAAGGCGGGTAAGCTTAGAATCTCGATATGGAACATGGGATGCCTTTCCCTCACTCAGTTTTCCTATTACCTTCATTGCAACCATACAATCAAGTTACGAGCAAAAGATTAGCTTGTTTATCTTTTCACCAGAAACATTAAAATGATTTATAAAAATAGTGACCATTTTCTTGGTAAAACTGAATAGAGTGACCATTAAGCAATAAAGCAATATAAAGTTCCTCTCAGCTAGAAGTGAAATTGCATCAGCATCGTGTTGCATAAACATTGTCACCAAATAGTCTTTCATATGGCTGGAATGGTATGCATGAAGGCTTTGCTTAGGCTTGGGAAAATAGATAATGCAAATTATGTAGTAAAAATCTATTATAATATATAATAAATAAAAAAGGCCAACAAAATTTCTACGTTTGGTAATATAATTGAATTGTCAGGTACTTACAGTTCCAAGAGTTAGAAGGCTCTTGTTTATGTAAGATCCTTCCTTTCTTCTTAGTCCAGTTGTTTCGGTTTTTGAGCTCTCAGATCCAGCCAGATCAATCAAATTCTAAAGAAAACAAACAAACAAAAAATACGACTAAACATACATGTATATAAATAAACAACCTAATATTTCGGAATGAAAATTTAATTGAGCCATACAAGTTGAGAGAAGATCACTCCATCATATTCATCACCATGGGCACTACTTTCAATCATCTGCAAATGCATCGGTCAGTTAAATAATAATTAGCAGGAATGTAGCAGAATTGATAGCATTCACAATTCCATGTGCAGAAATGAAGAGACAGAAAATTACTCTGACAGAATGCAAAAATTTTACAAATAAAAGTAGGCAACTCCTGAATACAATTACTGCCCAAATTATTGTAAGGAGCTGTTAACCATGTATTATCCAGGAAAATATTATTTGAAATCATTTCATTCATAAAATTTAAAAAGTTATTTATGTGTTCCAGAAGGAATACCAAAGGCTCAAATCAGTAACAGCGTGATACGGTTTATATTTTATTTAACACTGACTTACATGTTGCTTTATTCATGAATGCATTACATGTCTTGGTGTGTGCACATTTTGGTCTATCCACATTGATAAAAGATACAATACCAAACACAATTTTGAAACTATAGATTGATTTGTTGGCAACTTATCACGATCAAGGCAGTACAATTCATTGATACATTATGAAGAATGCTTACCAGTGTAAATATGGTGTGGCTTCGACTACTCAACAGATTAAAATTGTTGGATCCAACATGACGATGTTCTGCCATTACCATGCACCAGTTAAAAACTCAGTAAAAAAATCATCTTTAACCTAATAAAATTGGGAGAAAAACTTAAGTCATCACTACAAGTAAGTACCTTCTCCAGCAGCAATAAAAGAAAGTGCATGCCCAGGAGACAAAACAACTTCTTCCTTTATACCCTCAACATATGTACCCTGAAAATATAAGCATAATGACACAGACAACTGATAAATCCAGCAACAAACTAAATGTACTTACAAAAATTAAGCTTTAAAAAGTACATAAGTACAAACTTTTTTTTTTCGAATAAGACACAAGTGGGGTATTTCAGAAAAGGCCTTAGAAAGAAAATAGATACAGTTAAATAAGGACTTCCAATAAAAGATAAATAACAAACCTGTGAATCTTCTCTCACACGCAAATTTTGACCTGTTGGATCAAGCAAGTCATTTATCACCTGATATGAGATGCACAAATAGCTCCAGAAATCAATACAAATAAGAATGATGAACATAGCAAGAAACTTTGACTTAGACAACAACTATAGTCTCCATGTTAAGGTTAACACAAAAACTAGGAAGGACAAAAAGAGCCATCTGTCAAGTAGAAAATTAGATCATGAACATGAAAACAAATAAATGATGGTTGAAAGAAATCCCAGAGTTTAAATTATAGAGCTTATTTTCATAACTAAGAAGAATGATAAATACATTTTACCAGGAAAGGAATGAGCTACCGTATAATCTGAAGCCTTAAAATGTGACTGCCAATAAGAATAGTTTTACTAACCTCATTGTAGATCTCAAGATATGAGACACGGAGTAAAAACTCCCTCCCTGGGGTCTGAAATGAGAATGCAACTTTCAGTTAGTCATCACAGCAGGCAACTCAAGTAAGTCATTTGTTAGTATCAACAAAAACAGAAAATAAACCTTCCGTGAGTATACAAGGCAAAGCAAATAGTCATATACTATTGGCAAGGTATGAAAGAATGCAAGATAAATTAGTCCACAGAAACTAGTATATAGAACTCTGGTCTGTCAAGTATTAAATTGGTTCAATAAACCTAAAACTCCATGCCCATGAAACAATTATGGAACATTGGTCTGTTAAGTATTTTATTGGTTCACAGAAACCAGCAGAAGATACAATTAAAAGTCTATAAAGGAAATTACTATGATAACTTGCTGAATAAAACATATTGCAATCAGGACGAGTATGTTTTAAATCATAATGCAACATCAGTGTGCAACATCCTGTACAAAATAAAACTGACAAGATCCTGTGACAATGTTAAATTGAACGGAAAGGGCGGAGGAACAAAGAACAACTCATACAAAATTCATAGGTGCACTTACATCTTGGATAATACTGAAGACATCCTTTATCGCCAATGGTATGATACCTGGAGAGTTTTGATCTCCCTGTGTATGATGAGAAATTAGTTAAGTAACAGTATTGTTACTGTCCATGGAATATACCATAACAGTGAGAAAGTTTCACAACATTGTAAGGTAACAGAAACAAGAAATATCAAGTACGGTATTCATAAAGCAAAATGTAGGGTAAAACACAAACATATGGTGAAGATTATGGAAGATAACAAATACGTCCAAAAGATGATATTCTTGCAGAATCTACAATTGGACTTTGCTTCATAACAATGTTCCAAAGTAAACGAGTTCAACATAACTAAATGTTCGTGCATAAAAAGTTATTTGTCTACATTTCTGCTAAGCAAAAGCCAAACCTAAGACTTCCCCAAGTGCACCTTAAAAAACTTAATCATTTATAGCCTCCTTAAATTAGATATTGATAGTTATTTAGATAGGTCCCACCAGGGGTATTTTGACTAGCTCACAGAATTAGAAAAAAAAAAACGACCATTGATAATCTTAGGGAGGGTCTCTTTACATGTTGTAAGAATGCAGAAGAGTCTAACTTATACTCTGTCTTGTAGCTTGGGAGCTTTTGGGGTTTACTCTTGCACTTTAGGATTCCAATGGGCTATATTAGGTCCTGTTAGTCTGCATAGTAGATTTGTAAAGACCAAAAGCTATCTGGAGACCAGCTCCTTTAAGTATCATTTGGTTCTTGTGGCTTGATTAGTTGAGAGACATGAAAAGATTTTGAGGGAGTGGAACACTACATGAAGTAGTTCTCCATTAATCATTATTCATTTATTTTTGCAGGGCCATACAAGGAAAGTTTAAATTTAATTGCCTAATGTGGAACCAAACAGGCCATCATGGTTTTTAACATTCATAGGCTTTCAGTAGCAAAAGCCCAAGAAAAGACAGTGGCACTTACATGCATAGTGTGTGTCTTTCCACTACTTGTCACACCATAAGCAAAAACAGTACCTGCATTGTTAGTAACCAAGCTATAAGATAAGGAAAATTAACCAGAGAACTGAATGAAATTTAATTAATTAACATTTTTCAAATAAAGCTAATAGACTTTTCATTACAAGCAATAAGGAATTCTCCCTTTGGAGTCTACAAGAGCAGTATGTCATACCATTGACACCTTCCATGGCAGCTTTGACAACAGGTTTAGCTGCAACCTCGTACACCTCTTGTGAATTGGCATGCTGTCCAAAAACTCTATCTGCAACAACAAAACCATCCTCAAATCCAACAATTTTAAAACCCTGTAATTTCTACGTTAAATGCAAATGAATTCTAACACATTTTCTTTTGAAATTACCAAAATCGAATTAGATTCACATTCAAATTTTCAAATTTGGAAGAACAACTAATAACAATTAAGACAATACCAAATGCATATGCTGTAGCTGGATTGTACTCATTCCTCACTATCTTATCGCCGTCCGCGTACCAAGTGATCTCGTCCCCTCTCTGAAACTCCCTCTCGCTGCAAGAAAAAGCCCCAAAAGCAAAACCATTCAATCACATTACCTCAAGACCAAACCCTAGAACCAAACGGTTCAAAATCCGCCAATCCCAAACCCCATAGATCTGATCCAATACGCTCAGATCTACCATTATTACCTCAGCGGCCTAAACCGAATCGTGACTGAGATGCTATCCCCACCCCTCGGCGCCTCGACCATCTCCGCCAAAAGCTCCTCGGACGCGAAGCCCACCGGCGAGCGAGCACTATAACCGCCTGAACCGTACTGCATTGAATCGGAGCGGCTGCGACTCGGCGTCATGGATCGGGACCCGAGTCCACCTCCCGAGTTGTAAAATGACGTCGCTGAGGTCGAGCAGGAGCGCGGAATGATCCGGCCGTTCATCAACGAAGACGAGGACGAGGTCGACGAGTAGGGGCTGGAGGGCTTGCGGTAGGAGAAAGGCGAGCTGCTGCGGGCTCGTGAGGACGAGGCCATCCAGCTGAGTCAACACGGACGGTGACTCGGAGAGAGGAAAACGCAGCAATTAAAAAACAAAAACAAACGAGTGGAAGGAAGAAGAGGAAGAAGAAGAAGAAGTAAAAGAAGAGCAAAGAGAAAGAGAATATGTCAGAGGGGTCACATGGCTTGCGAGCCAAAAGCGAAGAACATTGTTTTTCCTTTTTTATTTATTGAATTAAAGCTTTCAGCTATTATTCTTCTTCACTCTCTCACACTGTGTGCGCGACTGTAGAGAGAGAAACTGAAGGGGAGAGAGAGAGAGAGGGAGTTTCGTCTTCTTTAAGACAAAGTGAGAGTTGCAGAGAGAGAGAGAGAGAGAGAGAGAGAGGGACTAATAACCGGTGAGTGGTGAGAGTGAGAACGACGGTAGTGGATTAAATTTGAAATTTTAAAAAATAAAACATTTAAATTACTTGGGGTGACGTGGCGAGGTGGTTTAAATTTGGTGATGGAAGGCAACCGCGCGCATTATGTGTTAAAAAGATGGACTTTGAAAAATAAAAACGCTAAGAATGAGCGGGAATAACAGCGGCCGCCGATTAAGACAATTTATATAATGCCAAAAAATTATCATTATTTTTGGTTTCCCAAGGTATCCCCAGTATAGCCAAGGCCTAATGTCGAGCGTATATGCTGGGATCTCTCTCAAGAAAGTTTTCTGTATCCATAAGGGCTCAAACCCGAGACCACTTGCTCTGACCAACCTTCATTTGTACTCTTGCATCTATTGAACGATATTCATCGTTTCCTTTCCAAAAAAATATCATTTAATTATTTTTTGGGTTTTTAACTTTTATTATGTGCGAGTAAATAGTAAATACTTACACATAGGTAAATTAGGCCATTTAGTCAGAGTAATAAAACCGCCACCTTGCAAGCAAATTTGAATCCCTCTCCACATAGATTACTTTCGAATATTTGAAGTAACTTGCGACCTAATTCTAAAATCAAAACAAAAAAACTATATTTATACCTCATTTGATATCTCCAAGCCACGATTTGACTCTCTATTTGTTAAATACTTCTGAGCTTGCACATATTTGTGTTTAGGGATGAGCGTGGTAGATTTCTTGAATATATGACAAAGATGAGTGATATACAATAGGAGTCTTATTTGCATGAGTGCACGTAATAGTTGGTGAGGTGTGTGTAGATGAACCAAGTTTTTTTTTAAATACCTTTTTTAATTGAGAAGGGCGATAGCTTCAAAGGCGGCCCTGGGGTGGTGCAAGAGGCGCCACCGCACAAGGCCCCCAATTTTTGAGGGCCTTTGAAACAAAAAATTATTTATATTACATATATATTAATATTACAAGAATTGTATATATACTTTAGCGTGTTACATGTTGACACAAAAGTGTGTGTGGTGGAGTTGGCTTTCCAACGCATGTCCCTTAATAGAAACTTTAAATAACTATAAATAAAAAAACAGAAACACTTTTAAAAAAAAAATCAAACTAAGCTAACCAGCAGCAGTATTTGTCAATCTCTTCTGTTCGAGTATCGAAGTACTTTCTTCCACACAAAAAAACAAAAAAAAAAGCTTCATGACTTCTTCTTTCTCTTAAACTCTGATTTTCTAATAAGTAATTATCATCATTCATCAATCTCTTTGGTTCTTTTTTCAATCCTTTGACAATTTTTGTTATTCTTTCAATTTCAGGAATTTCAACACCAAAAAGCGAAAACCATAATTTCTAAATTCCTAAAAACCACTTAAATCATAAATTCAGAGTCAATCAAATCTCAATTCAAATCCAGGTATGTATCTAAATTTCAATCTATATATTACATGACTTATTTTATTAAATTATTATCATGTTGATGATTGGTTATATAAGAAAATATAGTTTTTATAAATATTTATCTATTTATTGTTGGGGTTATCTTCCAGGTTATAGGGTTTTGGAATTTTTCTTTATAATCTAAACATGCCACCTACTAGAAAATACGTTTTTGGATATACAAACGACTTAGAAAAGAAAAATCGAGGAATTGACTCAATATCAAAAAGGAGCTCTAGATAGATTCATTGTTAAAGAATCACGTGCTGCAATTGATAAAAATGTTTCCAATGAACAACAAGAAGATGATGTTAAGGAATTGCAAGATACTGAAAACAATATGGATGAATGTGTGGGTAATGTTGAGAATAATAAGAATGATGACAATGAAAATGCTGATATCGATGAAAATGTTGTTTTATGACATTAAGGTATGACAAAAAAAATTTATAGTATTTTTGTATTAGATTATGTGAGGCCCCAATTTAAGTTTCACATAGGACCCTCAAAATCTCATGTACGACTCTGGATAGCATACTAAACTAACACACACTACACGAATGTTAGGACTCGAACCCAAGACCTTTCTTGAGGGGGCAATTGCTCCACCCCACTACACTAATAGGTCCTTTGCATATGATGATGAACTAGGTTTCATTTTTAAGTATGATGTCTCTTATTGTATTTTTACGCTATAGTAGAATTAAGAAAAATAAATAAATCACCATTGGGGTGACTCAAATCAATATTGAATTTTAACATAAAAACTCGTTAAACTTCATCTCATCAATTGGTAATCAAAAGTTAATTTTATTAAAAGAGAATATTAAAAAATATGGTTACATGTTGCCTACCGGGTCTAACCCAGTGAAAAAGGACATTGACTTGCAAACCAGTGATCTCAAGTTCAAACCCTCATGACACCTTAGTTGTGTGTGTCCCTTATCATTCAGACTATCACTTGTATTAAAAAAAAAAATTTGGTTATATGTTAATTTAGGTTGTTCAACGAACTACTTGGCTCAATGCCCAATCATCTCTATTTAATTAATGTTTTTTTAGGGCTGTTTTGTGTATTAATTTACTATATTGAATGGTTAATGTAAGTAGTTGTAACTAATACTTTGGCATATTTGAAATATATTTAAATGTCACGTTGACTAGGATTAATGGGGTTTGTGGTATACTCCATCAAAGCTTAAACTTGTTATATAAATAAGGAATTGGATGAGAGCATCTTACCCAAACGTGTTTCAATGTATATACAATTTAACTATTTTTTTTCTCTATATTTATTTTATAACATACTTAAATAACAAAACTAAAATTAATTTTTATAAAGATTTTTTGTCCGACCAAGACCAATCATGGCCGGCATGACAAAAATTGTCGTTGGAGAATAAAAAAAAATCCTCATCGATTATTTGTTAGATGATAAGAGTTAAAATAGAAAAAAAAATTTAACCACAAGGTGTGGTGCGGTTGGCAAACTAGCACCTCTAGTTGGCCAGGGGCAAGCCGAATCCCGAGCGGGGATTAATCTCACCCTTCGGGTGTGGGGACAAAAGTGTTGTCATACTCAGGCCATCTCCAACCCAAATGGGGCTAAACTCATATCTCCCCTTCAAAATACAACTATTCATGTGTTGCTTGGACTCAAAAAGTTTTTTCCTCCAACTATGTAGACTCATAATTTAAGTCCGTAACTTTATTAAATTGTTTAAAAAAAAGTAAATCCCTAATTTTTATTTCTCGTTAATTTTTCTTGACATTATTCTGGTTTCAACATTTGTGAAATAATTTTCTGAAGATTTTAATCTAAAAAAATCCAAAATTCAAAACATAATATAATTTCCCTTTTAAAAAAACAAGTACAACAACATTTTTTTTCATAAACTGTAATGAGAATTTATAGAGTTTGGGATGTGTTTTGAGGTTAGATTTGATTTAGAATATTTGATTTATTCATTTTAGCTGTTGAGGTTTAATTTCAGTCGTTGGATCATTTGTTTTCCCGTTAGATTGTTTTTTACAGTTGGATTTTCTCATATTAAATCTTAGTCGTTAGATATTATATAACCTTTGAAATTAAATTGGAAATGAAAAAGAAACAATAGTTTGAAGGAACCCGTTGGATTCCTACGACCCTTCATCCCAACGCGCCATGTGTCCTGACGACGCGGGCCCCTTGCTACAAGTGCTTCACATGGGCTGCATCATACATTGGCGTGGGCTCCACTAAATTACCAGTCCGACTGAAACACAGATTGTTATTTGACCCCAAAAACCAGTCTGTGGAAATTTTAGCCCGCTCCTATACAAGGGTTGGAAAGATTTTCGGGCTAAAAACCCAAATTTTGGGTTTCGCCATGGTGGGTTGGAGATGGCCTTACAAAATAAACTAGTGTCTTTTAAGAATGTACATACATGTAGTTCATGATTCGACTGATGGATAGTCAACTACCAATCTTCTTAGAAAGATGGAAATTCCCATTGTTTGGCTGAAAAACTTATCAAATTAGAGAAAGAAAAATATATATGGCCAAACACTGCAAGTCTCCACAGTGATTGCCTCCTACCCCTCATATTTGGTTACCATTGGGTTTTGCAATAAGGGCTTCATGCTCTCAAGTGTCTCCATTGTAGGAGCCATCTTGTCGAGGGGCGGACGCACAACAAGACAAATGGGGTCAGTCTACCTCATGGATGTCAGAAAAAATAGCTGTATAATCCTCAAGCGATCCTATGACGAGCATATGGGCAACCCTAGATGCACACAAGGTGATCGATGAAAGATGATGGATTAATCTTTTTTATATTATTTTAGGTAGTTTAGATGTAAGTTTCTTTTACTTTGGAAGAAAAGAAGACTTTTGGATGTTATTTGGATTGTGGTGTATCTAATCTTGACTATGGAATATTTATTAATATTGAAGTTTGTTATTCTTTAACTATCAGTTTGGTGACAAATGAAGGAGGTCAAAAACTTTTTTTGTCAAAGTTAAAAAAGGAGAGGGACGTTTTCTCTCACACACATTGTCAGTTCGAATGTGCCATGAGGGTTTCAATCTGAAACCATTTGTATGTAAGTTAAATACTTTTTTTCATTGACCTATACGTGGTTGGTAAAGTTATATACATTTAATAATTGGGTTTATCCCCAATATGATTTCATGATCCGAATTGTTCAGAAGCAAATTTATTGCCATTTTACTTACAATTAATAAGCAGTGGTTGAGAATCACATAATAACGTGAAACCCATGATGTGAGGGAGACAAACCTCTTTAGAGATATTTAAAAATAAAAAATAAGCTTTTTTTTAATAGGAGGAAAGGAAGTTTACTAGTATATCATATTCCATTGCAATAATAAACTACCAACTAAAATAATAACATTATTAAATTAGCCAGTGGTCTCCTTTGCAACTTTCCAACAGGCAGGCAGGTCCATAAATTCGGGTAGATTTACGACTCAACAGTGCGTGTAAAAACGAGCAGGCCTTTTGGACGGTGGAGATTTAACATATCTTCCCATGTGATATGGCGGCATACTTTTACCTCCCGCGCCTTACACGTCGGATTTGGAAGGCAACGTGACAAAGGCATTTTGATGTTGTGGTGGGGCCACTTTCGTCTTTTCGTATCCTCCGTGAGCTCGTTGTCCAGCGGTTCATCTAAAACCATGAGACGTGTCTAAGAAAAAGAAAAGAAAACCTCTCATATATCAGCAAAATATGTACTCAAATTATTCCCATTTCTGATTTTATCTTGTGATTATAACACTAACATTATAATTATTTAAATTTCAGACTTATTATGTGGTTATTAACACATAATGAATAAAAAATCATGTGGCTTACACAATAAAATTCGTAATTAATATCTGAAAAATATAAAAATATATATTTATTATGAAGCAATAGTTTATCTCATGCCTTTTAATTCTCTTTCATATTCCTAACTTCGTCGGTTGATAACTTCTCTCAATCTGAAAAAGTAAAGATGTCATAAAATTATATTCAACGAATCTCTTTGAGATGAAATGAGATCTTTAGCTAAAATTTGTAGATATGTCAACAACAACAAAATCAATCATATATAGTAGTTATTTTGCCCTTAAAATGAATCAACCTCTGGGAGGCTCCTAGGGAGAAAGTGACTTCTTACTGACTAGCTATCCAATATGTTTGTACCATTTTGGAAAAAAGAAGAAGTGAGTTGAGGTTCACATTGGTACAAAAGAACTGAAGACATTGACAATACCACTTTACACCTAAGATTCTGTAACGAGTAGATACTTCCGTAGGAGCATAATTTATTTTCACCTCAACACTTATTAGAGTAGATAAAAAAAAATGGGAGATTTACTACTATACCCAATATAGGAGCTCAAATTATTTATATAAAAAAAAACCTATATGAAATGGACTTTAGAAACACATCAACAGCCCATTTAGAACATAACAAAAAAGCTTTTAACTTCTTTTAAATTACAAAACTGCCATTGATTTCTTAAAACAAACTCAACTCCAAAACCTCATAAAAAAGCCCAAAACACTTAATTGGGCATCAAAGTAATTTAATAATCAAAATTTAATTTAATAGGGCAAGCTGTCATTTTTTGAGTTTTTTTGTTTGTTTGTTTATATAAATTAAATAGTGTAGGGTTTATCTATATTATTAGTGTTAAGAATGGGTATAAGACTAAATATCTCTATAAAAAAAAAATTGAAACTGTTATTGGCACTTAAAAAATCATCATGCATTCATCTGGGTGTATTTTTTTATATTATGTTTTAATACAAGAGAATAGTATATGATGATTTTTTCGGAGTGCTAAAAATAATTCCGTAAAAAAATTAATTGTTGAATTAAACTGTTATAAAATAATTGAAATATTAATCTGCAGCTAAAATAGCTAGCATAACTCTGAAGTAGCCATTTCAAAAGTGGTTTGTTTAAAGATTTTGTAGTCATTTTAGACCCTGTAATAGTTTGACTGAGTGTCGGTAAGATTTTTAACTTACCATCATTGCAACTAATAGATGTTGCTTGAGCTTGATCCAAGGTTTCATATCACATGATTAGTACTAAACATACTCATTACGTGTGTATAATAATGTCCTTGAATACATTCCACTAGGAAATACATATATAATATTATTTCTATATGTAAATGTTTTTCAAAATGAATTATCATGAAAAGAGTACTTCAAAATTAATTAATTAATTTGGTTATACCACAGGATAAAAACATTGGCATGTTGGTTTACTTATCTGACTCTAATCAAATAAATAAAGGAGCACAATATTTCCAATAAATAATGAAAATACTCATGATAATAATCAACATAGTTAGACAATTTTCAATTTAGTTTTTTTTTTTTTTGTGCATAGATGTTCTTTAAATGATGACGTAAAAACGGTTCATTTATATTAACTTACTAAACAATTAGCGCTTGAGCAATACGTAGTTTGAATATCATAAAATTTTTCTTTTTCTTTTTTTTCAATTACCATGTGTGCCATGTTTACCTTCAAACATATTGGTGATTGTACATAGCATGTGATTTGTCTAATCTTGTTCTTTTTATTTTTTTTTTTGCTATAACAAATCTTGACGGTGTTACTATTCAAGTAATAATACACAATTGGAATTTCACTGTCCAATAATAAAAAATTTGACTGAGTAATCACCATAAAATATTTCTTATTTCAAGATGATGAATAAGGGGGTTGAGTATTGTTAGTCTGAGTACGAATCCATCGAAATGCTGAATTAGGGGGTTCAATATTCGTTGGTTTTGACATAATTCTCTCCAGATCAAATCAACATATTGTTGTGTTTGGTCATTGGAGATGTTGTTCCTATTTTGGCTCTTTCATAGCTTTGTACTATGATATGTTTCATCAATAATTACTATCGTTTTTTCTCAAAAAAATATTTCTTATTTCAACGTAGGAAATATATATTTGGTGTGTAGTCTATTTTAACTCCTGTAACCCTAGTTGGAATGAAAATGAAGTTCAATTTCAAAGTTTTTCACTAAATGGCAAACTTGCTATTTATGAATTATTATAGTGTCTCTTCTTATCCATCGATATGATCATTTTCATAATTAAAAGTTGTAAAAATTGCATTCAAAGTAACACATGGGACACTGACAATTCATCACCCCTCCCCAATGAACTAATTTACCTTTTGCTTCCAAAAGTGGTAATCTCAACTGTGGTTAATTTCACTATTGACATTAAAAAAAGGCTATGATTGAATTATTAATCGAATATAGTTTTAACACTTTTGAAATGGCTTACCTTCGTTTGGCTTGATAAAAGAAAAAGATTGATTTATATACCCTAACCCAAAAATTAGAGACTAAGAAGATGGATTCACGTCTTTTTTCTTTTAAAATTCTGATAAATTATTGATTCATCTAGCGTCTAAATATATGATTAGATGTTTATCCGCAAAAGCGTACAGATAGTACTATGTGACAATATTGATTCTAGGTGAAGGTAGATGATTGATTAATATGACTTCTTAATTTTAATAATTTTATTTTATGTCACAACCGCCGTACTTATTATTTGAACTCAAAACTTCCTCCAACAAAATGAGTTAAATGCCATTGACCAAATGAACATTTATCGCACCCAACATTTGTGGATATCGTAATCAACATTCAACATGTATTTTTTTCTCTTTTAACCCAAATAACAGAAAAGGAAAATTTTTCATTTTGTCAAAAAAAAAAAGAAAAAAAAAAAAGGGTTCTAATGAATGATAGAGATGAGACACCTTATATAGATTCATAATTATATGAGAAAAAAAAGGGTAAAGACGTAATTGTGGGTCCCAAGAAACTGTAGCAACACAATCCTATCCCTGGTGCAGGCAAGTTTTTTTCCCTAGACAGACGGGCTTGTCTTAGAGCCCCTCCAGCCATGCACCAAAACCGGGCAAAAGGCCCCTCGGGCTAGCCCATTGCAGCTCCAGCGGAAGAAACGAAGCCCGGGCAAGTGGTGGGTCCTACGTACCTGGGCAAGCCCACAGGCAGATCTTGCCTGGGCTGAAGCCCGAAGGCGCTGACGTCAGCCCTCGCCAATTCAAATTTTTTTTACCGTTGGCGCGTGAATTTCACTCGCCAACAGTAAAAAAAATTTGACTTCCGCTCGCTGACGTCAGTGCTTGCAGGTCCCAACGGGCAGAAGCCACGTGGCGATTCCCCAGCTCTTCGATCATTTTTTTTGCAGAAATCCAACGATCCTCATTTTTTCCACCAAAAAAATTGCAAAAAAAATCGAAAAAAATACCAAAAAATTATGTATTTTTTCCCTATAAATACCTATCAATTTAACTTACCTTCCACACCAAATCTTCATACCAACTCTTCTCCTTGCAATATTTTTTCCATTCCACTCACATTTTTCTACAAGTTTCCATTTGTATCAAAAAAACAAATGGCCTCTTCTGTTGAAGCCCGAGGCTCTTGGAGTACTGTTGAAGATGTTGTGTTGTGTGAGTGTTGGGTGAAAGTTAGTCATTGCCCTATATCCGGCAATGAGATGAAGTTTTCTCAAATGTGGAAAAAAATTCATGAAGAATTTGTTGAAAGATTTGGTTTGGGGCGCACGGAAATGGCCTTAGCCTCCAGGTGGAAAATTTTGAATAAAGAGTTAGGCAAATGGAGGGATGCCTTGGCAAAAGCTAGGGAGAACCATAGAAGCAGTCAAAATCTTACCGATGAGGTAAAATATTTATAATTCTCGTTTTATTTAATTTAATGTATCAATTTTTTTTCTTGCATATTATAATTTTTTTTTTCTTGCATTTCTAATTTATTTATATTTTGTTGCATAATAATTTTTTTGCTTGCATTTGTAAATGCTTTATATTTTCTTACATATTTATTGTTTTGTTGTATAATCATTTTATTTATTGCATTTATAAAATGTTTATAATTTGTTGCATAATCAATTATTTTCTTGCATTTCCAAATTATTTATATTTTTTTTCTATATTTATTTTTTTTGTTGCATTTGCAACTATTTATTTTTAATAGATCGTACAAGCACAAATGTGGTTCGGACGACGGGGCAAGGCAAAAAAACTTTCCATAGTCACGAATGTTGGGAAATTGTGAAGAATTGTTCGAGATTCAAAATCATTTGCACTACTCCGCCGGTTATGTTGAATGAGACGCCGCTTCACGATACGTCGACAACCGATTTGCCATTGGACTCCCCAATGGATCAAGACTCACCACTCCCACATGCACCAAGATCTATTGGGAGAAAGGCGGCAAAGGCAAAGAGAGGGAGCACTTCGAACAATGAATGTGCACAATTTTTGGAGCAAATGGCTAAGAATAGTGCACTGAGACTTGAGAGAGAGTTGAAACGAGAAGAAATGGACAAGGCACGACAAGAAGCATTTTCAATTCAAAGGGCGAAGGCAGAAGAACAAGACATGGAGGATAGAGAGATGAAAATCATGTCCATGGATACCACCCATATGTCTCCTGACACAAAGTCATACTGGAAAATAAAACGAAGGGATGTGATGAGAAGAAAACTTTTCCAAGACGACGGACCTAGCAATACGGATTGGTTAAATGATGAAAACCATTAGGTTGTATTGAAACACCTTTGCCATATGTTGTATTGTTGTATTGTTGGATTATCCTTTAATTTGTTGTATTGTTGTATTATCCTTTAATTTGTTGTATTGTTTCCTTTTTATTCAATAAACAAAGCATTAAATAATATGACTATTTATTAAAAACCTTTGAGCATCAACACAAAGATTAATTAAAAACACACCTTAATTTATTGCAAACAACACACAAAACAAACCATACATAAGAGCATAATAATTAAAACAAGCATAATTCCAAAAAACACCACACACAAAATAAAGCATAATTAAAAACAAAGCATAATTCCAAACAAAGCACTAATCTTGTCTTCATCCATTGTGATTGCCTTTCATCTCCCACAAGTGCTCGATCAAGTCAATATGACGCCTCTCATGAACATACGAAGATTGCATTGCTTGGTAACGATCAATCATGGGGTTGTTGAATCGACCATCTCGAACTAACGGTTCGTGCTCCAATGGATGTCCATTTGGTCCCATCGGCCTTTCATAAATTCTTGTCAAGGCCGTGTTCATGGGATCCGGTTTGTGCTCCTCTGAAGCTTCATAATCATACTCATCCTCCACAATCATGTTATGGAGGATGATACAAGTCATCATAATGCTTCGCAGCACCTCTTCATCATACATCCGAGCAGCGCCCCTAATAATAGCCCAACGAGCTTGCAAGATACCGAAACACCTTTCCACGTCTTTCCTGTAACCTTCTTGAAAGGCAGCAAAGCTTTTTTCCTTCTGGGATTGAGGATTCGGAATTGTTTTCACGAATGTCATCCACCTAGGATAAATTCCGTCGGCAAGGTAGTACGCACCAGAGTATACAGTGTTATTGATTTGGTACGTGATCTGGGGAGAATGACCTCGTAATACATCATTAAACACTGGAGATTGACCAAGCACATTGAGGTCATTTTGAGATCCGGCCACTCCGAAGAAGGCATGCCAAACCCAAGTGTCGAATGAAGCTACGGCCTCCAAAATTATACTTTTTTGGCCCTTTCGATTCCCATAATCTCCTTGCCAAGCTGTTGGGCAATTCTTCCACTGCCAATGCATGCAATCGATGCTTCCAATCATTCCTGGGAAACCTCGAGTCTCAGCTTTTTGTAGAAGCCTTTGGAGGTCCCTTGGAGAAGGTCTGCGAAGGTACTCCCTTGTGTAGAGATTTTCTACTGCATCACAAAATCTCACCAAGCACTCTAGGATAGTTGATTTTCCCATCCTTGCAATCTCATCCACCTGCTCTGCAGATGCCCCATAAGCAAGCATCCGCAAAACAGCTGTAAGTTTTTGCTCCGGGAGAAGACCCAAAACTCCACAAGCATCATTCTTTTGAATGAAGTATGTGTCGTAATTACAAATATCATGCATGATTTTTTGGAACAAATGTGGCTGCATTCTATATCTCTCTCGAAACTTAGAAACAGGATATAAGGAATTTGGGATAAAGTAATCTTCCATGAGATTCTTACCCCGAGATTGCCTGCGTCTATCCACATTATGGGCACGACGACGGTGGTGTTGCCTTGATTCATTAAGCATAGCAAAGGCTACAAGCATTTCGTCCTCTTCTTCATCGGCCTCCTGATCTTCCTCAGCACGTCTCCGCTGGATTTCTTCCTCTTCTCTCTCTTGCCTCTCCAACAACCTCCTCAAGTTTGACATTGAGAGTAAAATATGTATTGTAAAATCTGAGAATTGAAGGAAAAGAGAAGATGTGGTGTGAGATGTATGAGTTGATGATGTAGTTATATAGAAGGATTGAGAAGATAGAGATGACACGTGGCGCAATTTCATAGGATGAAAATCTTATCTAAAATATGACATTATGATTTTTTTAAAAAAAATTGAAAACCTTATCTGACATGGGACACGTGGCGCAATTTTAGAGGGTGAAATTCTATCTGAAATATGAGATTATAATTTTTTAAATAAATCTGAAAATCTTATCTGACATGGGACACATGGCGTAATTTTATAGGGTCAAAATCTCATCTCAAATATGAGATTATAATCTTTTATAAAAAAATCTTAAAATCTTATCTGACATGGACACGTGGCAACCAAATATATTATCCGAAAATTTTATCTGAAAATGTTATCTGAAATTTGAGGTGATAATTTTATAATAAATAGTGACACGTGGCAACCGAAAATATTATCTGACAAAATTAATTAATGGTTTAAAGTATAAAAAAATTGAAAATAAAGTACAATGAATAGTATTTGCCCTTGCCCTAGCCTTCAATGGGTGGAACCAACTAAGGCAAGGCTGACACTATTCACATGAATAGTTGCAGCCCTTGCCTTGCCTTAGCCTTGCCTTTGCCTTCATGGGTGGACTTGCCCTTACTGACCAACACCAACCCACGTAGCATTAACAATAAAATCCAATTTTAATTTGGGTTTTTACGATAAAATCCAACATAGAATAGCAGATTTCTAAAAAGACCTTGTGCTTCTCTCATTCTTTGGCTTGGAGGAAATGGACCATGGCTGGCTCTTTGCTGATGCACGACTTCAACTTGAATCTGCGTGCTGGACGAGTACAAACAAAGAAAACAAAAATGGAATGGGTGATCCATTTTGCACTCATTTTTGCTTGGAGGGCTTTGATTGCCACAAGTAAAGCAAGCAAAATGCATTTGCAACCTTTTGTTTTTTAGGTGGTCCTAGAGGTGTTTGTGAATATGCCTCTGTGACCTTGAAGAGAAGCTGTTTAGCTGTCACCTCCACTTTATTTTTCCCGACATTCAAATGACTCACGTGCAATTGGGGCCTTCTGCCCTTTTGCAAATTAGCAATTTCCATGTGGGTTCTATTTCAATCAAATCATATCTTCCCATGATCCCATCCCATTCATCAATTTTTTTGGGTATGTTTTCGTTTTCTGTTCTTCTTTTTGTTGTTTTCAGCCTAAAATATCTACCTAATTCTAATTAGAACAATCATTAGAGCTTAACAAACAAAATGCCCTGCAAGGAAATTATATTTCAAATAGTTAAGAGTATTTACTCTTGCGTTCGAGATTCTTAAATTTGATTTTCCTCTCCCCCATTATTGCTTGTATCAAAGAAAAAAAAGAAAACCAACAGCGAATCCAAACGTGCCATGCCATCAATGCTACACAACATGATTGTACTGACTGTAATGTCAGAGTTTGGTTATCTAGTTCAATCACATATTTGCATCACACTTCTATCAGGCCCCAATCCAAGAAAGTTGCCTAAATCTGGAGCTGTGATGTGAATCACATCCCCAATGATTGAAAAAGACACTTCTATAATCAAGATGTGATGAAAAAACAAAAGAAGTAAAATCAGAACATCAATTAAACTATAAAATTCCAAATATGAATTTTCAACTCACAAACTATACAACAATTTTGTTTTTTTGGTGTTTAGAAACTTAGGTACCAAGATCATGAAAGAACAATTCAATATATGCATAATCAATCAAACATTTATTGACAAACACAAGTTATTTTTCGTAAAGTATAATAAAATCAATCTTTCAATCATATTCAAGAGGCTCCCAAGATCTCCCACCTCGATTCCAAAGCGTTATTGTGCCTCTTAAGTATTTCCACGCTAGTCAAACCTACCAGTCCAACCTCAAAGACAACCAAACTAAAACCAAGCAATGTCTTGCTCTTATTCGGAAGTAGTTATTCATTCTTATTTGTCAATCATAGTTTGATGTGTACAAAATAATTCCTTTTTCCTTTGTGTGTTTGATAAATTATCTATTCATGTGTCATACTATAATTTGCCGATAAAAACGAGTGATACAAGAAGAGTTCAAAAATGGTGACTCGTAAGGAACTCAAAAGGCCCAATTCTGGTCATGTAGGCTTTAACACCATTGGATTTTAAGTCCATTTACATGAGAAGGGTATTGGACTTTCGATCCATTACCCACAATTCCCCAACCAAACAGAAAATCAACAGAAAAAGCTATCGGCTTTTGGTTAAAAATCCATGTCCCCTACTTGCTTGCTTCCCCTTATCCTGGTAGCAAAGAGCAACAACCTGTTACAGTGGCACAAAGAACACAGTAGACTATGCTTGCCTCTGTTTACAATCCTGCAATCTCCTTTCTGTTTCCATGGTCTTCATCCCCTAAACATGGTTATCTCTCTCTCTCTCTCTCTCTCTCTCTCTCTCTCTCTCTCTCTCTCTCTCTCACACACACACACACACACACACTTTTCATTTTTGTTTCTTAGCTCGTTTACTAATTTGTGAAGTGTTTGGTATATGATCTTGATGCTTCAGGGTTGTTTAGTTCATGGAAGCAATTTTCAGGAACTGGGTTGTGTTTGTATGATAATGTGAACAAACTAACAAGAAGAAAAGGTTCAAGACCAATACCAATGGCTTTTGGAAGCAAAACAGATGAGGCTGAAGTGGGGGTTTTACTTGGGGAGAGGCTTTATCTTGGAATGGACTTTGGTACTTCAGGAGCGAGGTTTGCGCTCATCGACAAGCGAGGGACAATTCATGCTGAGGGAAAGAGAGAATATCCTCATTTTATGGTATGCTAATAATTTGTGTTGCTATATATCTCTTCTTTTAATAATATGTGTTTAGCTCCATTTTAATTTCTTGGGTTCTATATATCCATTCTGTTGCTTCCAGGGACTAGTATGAGATGGAATGCTTGAAACCATTTTAAAAAAAAACATTTATTCTGATCAGTAGAAATCAAACTTTTGTGTTGCTAGGGAGTGTGTGTGTCTATATGTCTGTGCGTAGAAAATTTATACAAGGCTTTGTGCTTGATCACAGACGTGGGTTATGCCAGTTGGCCAGGGTAGCGAGCCCACCCCCCTTGCACCCAACTTCAAATCCCCTTCCCCGTAGGTTAGATTAATTTAGAGTAATTTATCGCTTGCATTAAAAAAGGCTTGTGCTTGACTGAGAATTGAATAGTACTTTAAGGGGTTAATAGTTGAGAGAATTTCTACGGTAGAAATTGGTTTTGGAATTTTGGGGGACAGTTGTATTGAAATTTTCAGTCAGAAGCTACAAGGAATTGGTGGTTTTCAAATATAACTGGATAAATCAAAGATCAAAGTTGGAGTTAAGTATGGTGGAGGTGGACCTTACCAAGAAGAAGGAAATGCTTTTGTGATTAGTTGCACCATATTTTATACTCCAAGTAATTGATATCTGCTTTCTATTGTTTAGGAAGAGTGAAGAAAAGGTGGATTGGGCGCGTTCATGGAAAGCGACACTCTTCTCACTACTTGAAGACATTCCATCTCATCTCTGCAAGCTAGTTGCTTCCATTTCCATTGATGGGACTTCTGCAACTACTCTCATTGTAGACAGGTGGATATCTTAGAGATTTGATGCTTATGCTTGTTTTTGTATAATCTCATTTGAAGCAGGCATCTGAATTTAAACATGCAGCAACACAGGGGAACCATTATGGAGACCTCTCCTATATAACGAGAGTTGCCCTGATGCTTTACCAACAGTTAAGTCTATAGCTCCTCCAAACCATACAGTCTGCTCTGGTTCCTCCACTCTGTGCAAGCTTGTCTCATGGTGGGAGAATGATGATTCAAATAAAAAATCTGCACTTTTGTTGCACCAAGCAGATTGGCTTTTGTGGCTTCTTCATGGGAAGCTTGGAGTGTCTGATTATAATAATGCCCTGAAGGTATTTTTCAGTGATCTTTATACATCTTCTGGCTGTAAATCATTAAACTTTTGTCTGTAGATGTTATAATTTCATTTAAATGTCTTAGGTTGGTTATGATCCTGAGCTTGAGTCCTATCCACCTTGGCTCCTCTCTCAGCCATATTCACAACTGTTACCTTCTGTCAGAGCTCCTGGAACTTCAATTGGTCATTTGAAAGAGCATATAAGATCGAATTTTGGTATATTTTCCTGGCAAGTTTCCTATTAGTGGACACGTATAGCACTTAAAAACTTGTTTTAATTTTTTTGTTTTTATACACAAATCCTATTATGCATTTATGCAATGGATCATTGAGCAAATTAACCTAAATTTTAAGTCTGTACAGTAGCAAACTTGAAAGTAACTTTCGTTCAATTTGTTATGGTTCACCGCTATCTAGGAAAAACAACAACTAATAAAGAGTGTCTTTTGAAACCACATAAAACTTTAATGTATGAAATAACATGTTCATATTGCCCCTGTGGATAATATGTGTTTTCCTGGATATTGTAGTAGATTTATATTTGAAGATGATGGGAGATGATCATGACTTTTTAAGACTGTCTGTCATTAGTCTGAAATAACTCTCATTACTAATGAATACAATTCTGGGTAGTTCCATCCAGCAAACAGTGCTAATGCATCAGATAGGAAAAAGAAATACTTATAATTGTTCTTATATGCTTCTTTTATTCAGGTTAAGACTGAATTATGGAAATAGCATCAAGTCATACAGTGCATGTCTTATCATCTTTCTGTTGCACATTAAACCTGAATATATAAAATGTCCTTGCAGGTTTCCCAAATGATTGTGTTGTATGCGCAGGAACCACTGATAGTATAGCAGCCTTTCTAGCAGCGCGTGCAACACAACCTGGGAAAGCTGTAAGAGTTCCACGTGTTCCTTCTTACTCACTCAGAAAGTTTCATTGTATGCATTGCTAAATGTGAAAAGTTATTGTGGGCTAGCCATACTGGAAAGCTCTCATCACCAGGTCTTAAATATTCTAGGGGTTCAAGTTATGACCATGAAACCTCATTCTGTTTCTACACCTCCAAATCCTACGCAGACCTTATCTTGCTCCGTACATTGAGTTTCCTAGTACTTTTTTTAAAAAATTTGTACATATGTTTCATTTATTATTTTCCTGAGGTTTTGTTGCTTCCAAATGGACTCATGCCCACTATTGATCCTTACTTTAATTTGTGTATAATTTTTCTACATAGGTAACTTCTTTGGGTTCGACACTTGCCATCAAACTGTTGAGCACTACTAGGATTGAAGATGCACGGTTTGGGGTGTATAGTCATCGCCTTGATGATAAGTGGCTTGTTGGAGGTGCTTCAAATACTGGTGGAGCAGTTCTTAGACAAATTTTTACTGATGAGCAACTGGTGAAGTTGAGTGAACAAATTAATCCCATGGAAGCCTCTCTTCTAGACTACTACCCACTGCAAACAATTGGCGAGAGATTTCCAGTGGCAGATCCGAATATGGCTCCTAGGTACGTGGTATTTTCTGTACTTCTTGAAGGAACTAGAAAGAAATATCATGAGAATGAGAGATGCTTGACTTTATTATCCAATTATCCTGGTATGTTGCATGTATTCTTAGGTTCTCAATGTGCAGAAGCATGGTCAATCTTTCTCGTAATACAAGTAATACATAATAAGATGTTTCTCTAGAAATATTATCTATATATATTCCCATTTGTTTATTTAGTGGAAACAGAACATGGTGACTGCACCACGTTCATTGTACGAAGTATAAATAATCAGCTGCAACTTGGATGGGATTAACAATAGGATCATGTAATCAGGGGTTGGGCATCTAACACTAAGAGATGAACAACTGATGGGGATTTTGGTTATCCTATGCTTCAAAAACCCTTTACATGAGAAAGTCTTGCACCTGAAAATCTGCTTGTCAACATAACATGCCTGAAGAAAGCAAATCTCAAACCAGACATTTCAATATTTTTATCTCTATTTGATGGAAAAAAAAAATGTTAGTGTTCCAAAGTATATCAATTTGATGAAGCATCCAGCTCAAAATGTTTCTTGTCAAGTTCTTCGGGTGGTAACTATCCTTAGAAGGAGAAAATAGAGATGATGAATCTGCCAAATTACTTCAAAAGGGGTATATATATAAAACCTTGCTTAGGGGTTTAGTGCGTCACGACTCATAAATTATCAAAAGGGAAGCAATAGTTAATTTTAGATCTTTTAGAAAAGGAATTCTTCATTTGGCATTGACTTTGCTCACAATATTTGCTTGTGCAGTCTCTGCGCCGGACTAATAATCTCCTGTAGTTTGAACGGTTAATTATTTTTTTTGTTTTCGTGCAGGTTAGATCCACGTCCAGAAAGCGAGGTTGAGTTTCTGCATGGGATTCTTGAATCCATTGCACGCATAGAGGTATGGAGATTGCCTTCTCTCTGATCAAACTTGTTCAACGCTGTTGAAATAGGAGACACGTAACAAAATAAAAACCAGATGCTGATGGCAATAAAACCTACACTTTGTGATTGTGAAATGAAACAGGCAAAAGCTTACAGCTTGCTGAAGGATCTAGGAGCAACTCAAGTTGATGAAGTGTTCACAGCTGGGGGTGGCGCGAAAAATGAGAAATGGACAAAGATAAGAGAGAGGGTACTTGGCTTACCTGTGAGTTGTGCAACTCAAACAGAGGCTGCTTATGGAGCTGCTTTATTGGCGTTGAGGGGAACTGATCAGAAATGAATGTATTATATGTAGCATACTAGCATGTATATCAGGTTGAAGGTGGTGAAGAAAGCTAACATTTTAATCATGATAATTGTGTACTTATTTGATACCAATGTCAATATAATCTTTATTGAACTCTATAGTCCGTGGACTTTCATCATTGTCACCATTTCCGTTTAATTTTCTCCATATTTTGATCATGCGCTGCACTGCACACGCGACCAACTTTTGAGTGACAAAAAGATCGTACCAGGTTATTATTTCCCTAACGATCCCACGCGCTCCATAAGTTGAGGTTAAGGGAGTAACTGTAACATGTTCCTCAAAAGTCAGTCACATAACAGAAGTGACTACAAGGATGAAAGCGTGGCACACAAAAATTCAGGGACTGGAAAATTCAAAAAACGAACTTAGGGACTAAACTGAAATTTGGGTAATAATTCTTGAGTTATTGCCACAATTAACTCTATCCTTGAAGCAAAGAGCTCAATTAAGGAAGAGCATATTCGAGGAGTTAAGTTCGATTCCCCCTTTCGCCAATATTATTTGTATTTAAAAAAAAAAACTATATCCTTGGATTGGATCAGGCCGGAAAAGTTTAGCTATGATCGGTCAAAGCCCATAAGACCAATATCAGTCATGCACTTTTTACGTGAGCAAAACATAGTTTGTTTGAGGTGGAACTTTTGCACTTTCAACCAAAAGAAAATGAATATTCAATGCCATTGTTCGAGGAGGTTGCAATGATCATCCCCTCCACTCACATTACCCATCAACATTTTTTATTCAAAATATGTGGTTAAACAGTGAATGTATATGCATGGCTCCCACCACATGCTATTTTGGTTTCTCTGATTTTCTCAAACAAAAAAAAAAAAAAACATTACTTTCAGGTTTCCGAGATGGTTTGCATGAAGGGCAGGAAGGAAAAAGAGGAGAGGCAGAGGGTTCAAAGCTGAGGATTTACATTGCCATTTTCTTCTGGTGAGTCCTTTCTTTGCCGAGGTATTTCTCATTTTTTCCATTTTCCCTTTTGCAAAAAGTCTCAATTTTTTTTTGGCTCTTCAGGTATTGGATTGTTCTTCGTCTGATTTGCTTTTGTTCTGATTGTGTTTTTGCTAATTGTTTAACAATTTTTTGCTTTTGGTTTTGATTTGTTGGGTACCCATATGACTATGTTGTCTGATTAGTTTTCTATACGTACAGATTGGGACTTGAAATTAACATCCTTATCCATTATCCAGAGGAAGTAAAAAAGACAGAGAAACATGGGGTTGGTGGTAGAAATGGGAGTTAAAATCAGGAAATGTGTGACCATACCAATCAGAACAAGTTACAGATCAGCTTGTAATCATCCATTTCTTGTGGCCATGCTGCTTTTCTTGGTATGTCTGCACAGAGCATTTCCTTATGTGTTTTCTCTTTTGGTGACTGCATCCCCTGTTTTTGTCTGCTCTGCTGTTCTTCTTGGGACCCTTTTGATTTTTGGCCAACCCAACAACATACCAGAAATTGAAAAGGAACAGAAGAGTAGCCATGATATTGCTTCTCTTAGAACCAGGGTTTCGAGGGATGGCGTTGCTGTTGTTCAGAGAGATGGGGGCTTTTCCTTTGAGAGATTCTCAGGAAAGACAAGGGAGATTGCAGACAGCAGTGAGGCTGAGGATTATGGTGGTTCAGTTGCTTATGTGCCACTTATTGATGAGAGTTTGCAGCACAATCAGAGCGAGAGGAGAGCGGTTGAGGATATGGAAAGAGAAATAGACAGTAAGGAGTTGGAAAGCCGGAGAAACATTCATAAAGAGAAAGTGAGGAATCAAGGCATGACAAGGGATGTGGAGGCTTTTGAGAAGCAGCATTCTTTGGTTCACAAGCTACGACATGAGAACCGAGAGCCGTTTCGCAAGGGTGATCACTTGGTGCCTTCTCTAAATGGCAGTGGTGATGATGAGGCTTCAGATACCGGGTCAGATGGCGCGGAGAGTTCATCACCAGATGCATCAATGGCCGACATCCTTCCCATTCTTGATGAGCTACACCCGCTTTTAGACTTAGAAGCTCCACATCCTGCTCTTTTGTTCCATGACGGGTCTGATGCTGCTCATATGTCCCATGATGAGTCTGATGCTGCTCATATGTCCCATGACGAGTCTGATGCTGCGTCTAACAAGAGTAATGATGGCAGTAATGAGTCATATGAGGATGTTGTGAACCAGCGTGGAGAAATAGAAGAAGATGGGGGTGATGAGGAAGAAGCACAGGGTGGCAAGGATGATGAAAGCAAATCTGCAATCAAGTGGACAGAGGATGACCAAAAGAATGTCATGGATTTGAGGAATTTGGAGCTTGAGAGGAACCAATGGTTAGAGACTCTTATTGCAAGAAGAAGAGCAACAAAAAGCTTCAGTTTAACAGCTGAGAAGAATCTAATTGATTTAGATAGTTCCGATAATCCTTTTAATGTTACACCACTTTCAACAACAAGGCACAACCCATTTGATCCTTCATATGATAGTTCCTATGAGAGTATGGGGTTACCACCCATTCCGGGTTCTGCTCCATCAATTTTGTTGCCAAGAAGAAACCCTTTTCATCTTCCTTATGAGCCAAATGAAGAAAAACCTGATCTCAAGGGAGACCATTTTGAACAAGGTTTTATGACATTTCACCCCAAGGACACGTTCTTCAGCAGGCATGAAAGCTTCAGTTTGGGACCATCGAGCTTCGGGGATGCCAAGAAAGAGAGGCAAGATTGTAAGTGGAGACCTGTTTTTGTACCGGAACGGTTGGGTTCAGAAGGAACAAGCTATTCCTCTTTACAAAGACAATCAAGTGATGTTAGTGATTCAAAGTTGAGTTCCACTGCTGATACTGAATCAGTGAGTTCTGCAGCAGATATGGATGATAGGAAGTTCAGCGAGCAAGACTTTACTAAAGAAGCAGAAGTGATCTCCAACATTTACCATGCTTATGATCTGGTTGGCCATGGAAGTCAATCCTCTGAAGATGTCGATTCTCTAGAAACGGAACGCGCTGGAAAAAGGGAAGCTCAACATGATGAGGTAGAAATAAAATTGGGCAAAGTGGAAAATCTGGAACCGAGCTTGTCTGGTACAGGAGGGTCTAATCCTGTGGAAATAACGAATGACATTCGGTCGAAACCAGGACAATTTAAAGGGGACAACAGCAGTAAGTCAAGCTTGTCATCAGTGTCAGAAATTGATGAAAGATTTTCAGATGTTAAGAAAGGTGGAACAAGAAGTTTAGAGCCAAGAGGTGATCATGCTGCGGAGTTCGGGATTTCACCACAACCTCCACTTGAAGAGTCAGAAAGTCAATTTATGAGTGGGATGCTGGATGACAATCAACATAAGGAGCCAATCTATGATTCAAGCTCTCCAGAATCTGAGAAGATCCTTTCCTTTGATTCCATTTCTTCTGATATGCAAGCTGAGATATCCAAACTGGTTCCACTTCCGGCATCAGCTGGAATGCGTGATCCGTCTGTAGAGCAGGATTCTGATTTGCATGGTGAGAGCAAAGAGAAGGGTCCTTCAGAGGCAGATGTCAATCTCCCTAAGAATTTGGATGTGAAGGCAGCTTCTTCAAATTATAGTTATCAAAACGTTCCTTCCAAAGAAAAGCAACCTACAGAACAGGAAAAGGATGTGTCCTGGTCAGATAAACCACGTTTTGATGATCTTAGTGCACTCCATGTAAGTTATGCAGTCATTATCTGTTACATTATTTCAAACATATTTCCTCAATCAAAGTAGGTTTGTACTTCTTTTGTACTTTGTGAACTTTCTATAGCACTGACATAATTAAGTTGGGTGGCCCTCCTTTCTTATGAGTTCCCTGGACAATCCAAAGTTTTTCCATGACATCAAACTTCCCTGTTCTTTTTCTGCCATTAAAGCAAAAGTTCTATAGAAAGGGTACATAAACCAAATAATTTTCCATGAGTGCAATGTCAAGCTGTTGAGACTGATGCTATTTTATTTGTTGGATGATGCGCCTGTCAAAGTGATTTACTTCACGTGTGGCCTACGTAATGCACACCAAATAAGAGGTTCTGGATTTATGCCTGTCTAACTAGAGTTGTGTTTTAATTAATTCCATGGTCTTAAATTTTATTGCAAACCTGTGTTTTAAGACTATTAATTCTGTTGCATTCGTAGTGCAAGTATATTTTTCGGGATATCTTTGCATCTCTGCATAAATATATTCTTTGACCTTCTCGGTATGATCTTTTCTCTTTTATCTTGTACCAGTCAAACCAATTTTGCTGGTTAGATTAAACCATTTAGTTAGGGACTATGGACATCCATTTGAAGTCACAATGGTACTTTTTTTGGGTATGTTTATATAGAAAATTATATAAGATTTTAATCATGGCTTCTTTGAAATTTTAGGAACCGGCTATCATCTTGCCAGAGCCCAAAAAGGATTCAAGCACCATTCAGGATGTGAATGTACTGGAAGTCCGTGAAGTTCGGGACATGAATTCTAAACCCACCTCAAGCAAGGAGATTGCATTAAGCACTATCGAATCTGGTGTTCAGAAACCTACCACTACTCATACTGCTTTGAAGCAAGTCTCAGAAGGTGATGTTGGCGAGCTTCCAAAACCATCAGATTCAAAGGATGGTTCAAAAAAATTAGAAACTAATGCAGTGGGTACTACAAAAGAGACTGCATCAAGCAATACAGGATCAGAAAAAGTGGAAACTATTGCAGTAGGTTCCAAAAACGAGGCTGCATCAAATATTACAGGGTCTGGTGTTCAAGGAGCTATCACTAGTGATATTGCATTGAAGCAAGTCTCAGAAGGTAATGTTGGTGAACTGCCAAAGCCATCAGATTCAAAGAATGGATCAGCAAAAGAAGAAACTAATGCAGTGGAATCTAAGAAGCAGATTTCATCAAGCAATACAGGATCTGGTACTCCAGAAACTATCACCATTGATCCTACTGTGAAGAAAGTTTCAGAAGGTAATGTGGGTGAGCTGCCAAAACCATCAAACTCAAAGGATGGATTTGCAGAAGTAGGAACTAAAGCAGTGGGTTCTACCAAGGAGATTGCATCAAGAACTACAGGATCAGATGTTCAGGAAACCATCAGCACTCATACTTCTTTGAAACAAGTCTCAGAAGGTAATCTTGGTGAGGTACCAAAACAATCAGATTCAGAAGATGGATCGACAAATATAGAAACTAATGCTGTGGGTTCTACCAAGGAGGTTGCATCAAGCAATGCAGGGTCTGGTGTTCAAGAAACTAGCACTATTGATACAGCTTTGGTCTCAGATGGTAATGTTAGTGAGCTGCCAAAACCATCAAACTCAAAAGATGGATCAGAAAATCTAGGAACTAGTGCAGCGGGTTCTTCCAAGGAGATTTCATCAGACAATGTAGGATCTGGTGTTCAAGATACTGTCACTACTCAAACTGCTTTGAAACAAGTCTCAGAAAGTAATCTTGGTGAGCTACCAAAACCGCCAGATTCAAAAGATGGATTGGCAAAAGTAGGAACCAGTGAAGTGGGTTCTACCAATGAGGTTGCATCAAGTAGTGCAGGATCTGGTGTTCAGGATACTATAACTACTCATACTTCTTCAAAACAAGTCTCAGAAGGTGATCTTTGTGAGCTACCAAAACTGTCCGATCAAAAAGTTGGATCAGCCAAAGTAGGAACTACTGCAGGGGGTTCTACCAAGGACATTGCATTAAGCAATGCAGGTTCGGGTGTTAATGAAACTTTCACTACTGCTACGGCTTTGAAGCAAGTCTCAGAAGGTAATGTTAGTGAGCTGCCAAAACCATCAAACTCAAAGGATGGGTCTGAAAAACTAGGAACTAGTGCTGTGGATTCTACCAAGGCCATTGCATTAATCAATCCAGGATCTAGTGTTCATGAAGCTGTCACTACTCATACTGCCTTGAAACAAGTCTCAAAAGGCAATGTTGGTGGTGAGCTATCAAAACCACCAGATTCAAAGGACGAATCAACAAAAGTTGGAAGCAATGCAGTGTGTTCTACCGAGGAGATTGCTTCAACCAATGCAGGATCTGGTGTTCAAGAAACTATCTCTACTCATACGGATTTGAAGGAAGTCCCAGAAGGTAATCTCTGCGAGCTACCAAAACCATCAATTTCGAAGGATGAATTGACAAAAGTAGGGACTAATGCAGTGGGTTCTAGCAACGAGATTGCATTAAGAAATACAGAATCTGATGTTCAAGAAACTATCACTACTCATACTGCTTTGAACAAAGTCTCAGAAAGTAATGTGAGTGAGCTTCCAAAACCATCAAGTTCAAAGGATGCATCTGCTGCAACAGTTGGGACTAATGCAGTGGGTTCTACCAAGGACATTGCATCAAGCAATACAGAATCTGGTGTTCCTGAAAATATCACTAATACTGCTTTGAAACATGACTCAAATGGAAATATTGGTAAGATACCAAAACCATCAGATTCGAAGGATGGATCAACAAAAGTAGGAACCAGTGCAGTGGGCTCTACCATGGAGACTGCATCAAACAATACAGGATCTGGTGCTCAAGAAACTATCACTACTGATGCTGCTTTGAAGCAAGTGTCAGAAGGTAATGTTAGAGAGGTGCCAAAAGTCCCAAAACCCTCAAATTTAAATGATGGATCAACAGAAGTAGGAACTAGTGCTGCAGGTTCAACCAAGGAGATTGGATCAAGCAATACAAAATCTGGTGTTCCAGATGCTATGACTAATGTTGGTGAGCTGCCAAAACGATCGGATTTGAAGGATGGATCGACAAAAGTAGGAACTAATGTAGTGGGTTCTACCAAGGACATTGCATCAAGCAATACAGGATCTGGTGTTCAAGATACTATCACTACTCATACTGCTTTCAAGGAAGTCTCAGACTGTAACGCCGGTGAGCTGCCAAAACCATCAGATTCAAAGGATGGATCAACAAAAGAAGGAACCAATGCAGTGGGTTCTACCGAGATTCCATCAAGAAATGTCTCCACTGATACTGCTTTGAAGCAAGTCTCAGATGGTAATTGAGTTGCCAAAACCCTCAAATGTAAAGGATGAATCCATAAAAGTGGGAACTAATGCAGCGAGCTCTACGTAGGAAACGAATTAAACTTAGCCGTCTCCAATTTCCAAATTTTGTAAACAAATTTCACTTTGAAAACACAGAAGCATTATATGCTAAAAAACGTTTTATTTCTCTCAGTATATATGGATGAATTTGATGTAAATAGCACTACAAGTCCATTGTTTTCATTCATCATAGATTCGTAAGATACTGGTCTGGTTAAGCAATTCAAAGTTATCAAATTGCTTAAAAGTTATTTTTGTTGTCTAGACAAGTGTAGTGTACATAAGCTCTATGGGCTAAGTCTTCTTTGTACCAGCTCAAACAGCAGGTTATTAATTTGCTTTTTATTTTGGGGTAAATGAGAAGAGAAACTCTCATATAATGGTAGTATCACTTTTTGCTATCTCCAGCTAATAACGCAATGACATGTAGAATAACTTTTCCATATGTCATTATGTTATTGGTTGGGAGTAGCAAAACAGTTCTATCCCCGTTATATCTAAGTTTTTTTTGTAAAATGAGAGAGAGATAAACAATAATTAAGCATGGGTTCTTGATTGTAACTTATAATGGAAGGTTAATGAGAGCCGTTGGATGATAATGATGAAAAAACAAAGTGATCAGTTTTGTCAGAGAAAGATGTAGACTGGAAGAAGTAGTGGAGTGTCTGTGAGTCTCATGGGAAACATTCGGCCTGAGTTGAATCGGCGACTAATCTGGGAGTATAGAGTAGGAGAGTGGAGAGACAGAGGCAACCAAAAAGGACAATTACCAAATCCATGCATTTAATACGTAATCATCATGATTCATCACTGAGATCTTTCTTTCTCTTTCTCCTGCTACCTCTTGCTTGCCCCAAGAAATTTAGTGTTTTCCTCCCCCACGCGCTTCTTTTGTGGGCTCTACACCTTCTTCATGAGTTATTTGTTTGGGAAATTCTCTGAAATGTAAATATCATTGTAACAAAGTTATCAAATATCGTCATTACTATAACAAATGTCGGTTATGTCAGTTAGTTAAGGAATGGTATATCCGCCTCGTTGCATTCGAATTTGAACCCCTTTTATGTATTATACGTAAGATGATAAATTGACTATATCAATAATATCAACATAATATTGATACTTCATTTATATTATATCGAGACTATCTGAGGCTATTTGCTATCAAAGACATTATCAACAATCAGGGTTGTAAATGAGCCAAATCTAATACCAAGGTTCTCAAGCTCAGCTCAGATAATGCTACCGGTACAAAATTGAATAATTATACAATGTCCATCTTATAATCGTTGTGTGGAAGACTGAATCCAAAGCATCTACATGCTCCACTACTTCATAATATAAAGACATGAAAGAAACATGAAAAGTTTAGAATAGTTTAGAATATTACTTTATAAAATATAAAATGAGAGAAGAAATTTCATTATCGAGTTCAAAATTATTATCAAGGACTAACATGTGATGACATTTACAAAATACATATTAATTCCGTTAAATGAAGTTAGAAAAAAAAAAATCCAGGATAAAAAAAATGAACATTAACATTATGCATTAGTGTTAAGTATCGCTCATTTGTATTTTAAACATATGCATAGAAAATAAAAATTCAAAGTTTGAATTCTTAAATTTAAACTAATAATCTTAAATTTCAACATTGATAATATTACTTGACCAAGTGCTAATCACTTATTATTATTATTTTTAATAATCAAAGCGAATTATATTATTTAGAGCAAATGATACAAAATACATAAGGGTTAGACATAGGCCAAGCATGTCAGGCTAACTACTCTACATATAACGGTATAATTATCGGTATTTTTAAAGATTAAGTAAGCAATAAGTCGTGCAAGGAACTTGTAGTTGATGTCGTGTGTTTGAATCCTGTTTTGTCAATGTCGTTCGTTTGTATAAAATATAAAAATAATAGGTCGTGATCTTGATCAGGGACTAAAGTATTGATAATATTGCCGATATTATCCTTTTTTTGGGTCTAGGATATTTTGAAATATATCCATACACATATTGTATAATCATTGATAATATCGGGAAATATTGACGTCAATAATTTCTCACAGGCTTCAACAACATTTGGCCAAATAAGTTAAATTTTCTACACTCCTAATGTTTGTCAGCTCGCTATATAATTAACTTAAATCAGTTAAACCCATCATGCAATGTCTTTCTTTATAATTTTTTTAATTTATGATAAACTAATAGATAATTGACAAAATAAACATACTCCAAAGTTTCAATAAAATTTTCCATGGTCTGTATTCAATGTTTACCGATATCAATAATTTCCTGATATTTCTATTAAAATTTCCATATTTTAGATCTTGATTGACACTCCAAGTTTCGTTTGTAAAACTCCAAATTAAATATTTTATATTAATAAAAAACTGCTAAAAGTTAAGTTCGAAGTGTCAAAAGTGCTCTCTTAAGTAACTAGTTAGTTAAAACACATTATTACTTGCCAAAATAAATTTCCAAATTTGATTTATGACTTGAAACGCAATTAACTCAGTGATGAAGAAAATCATATATTTGGAAGTTTTTGTATACACAGATCAAATGGAAGCATTAGACTCAAACTCCTTCAAAAGAAAAGGCAAAAAAAAATCAAAACCCCAGAAACAAGCATCACCTATAGTCCTGTCTTACTGAGCGTGAGAGTAGTAGAAAACTAGTTAGTAACCCATGAAAAAAAGGACAAGCCCCACTTCACATCAGCAAAAAGGCAAGTTTTTGAGTCTTTTCCCCTTTCTAGTGTACTTCTTATCTCTCAGCCTTTTTAGCCAAAAAAACCTCTTTCAATCTCCCTGTGTCTGTCTGTCTGTTTCCCAAAGTTTCCAAACGCTCTTTTCTTTCTTCCATGGCTGTTCAAATCACTGGAGGGTTTCAGGGTTTGAACCCATATGCCCCCGAGTTCTTCCCAAACCAAAACCTTCTCTCACTCTCTGGTTCAATAATGCCCTCCTACTTTTACCCCCCACCGCTTCCGGTAAACCCTAACCAATATTCCTCCTTCTACCTCTCTTACTTTCATCAAACAAACACTACCACCTTTGATACTAACTTTACCTCCTCCGATACTAATTACTCTTTCAACCCACTTTTCCCTACCCAAAGAACCCAACAAGCCCCTCTCAACTTTCTGCAACCATCAACTGAGCCAACTCTTACCCTACCTCATGAAGAGCATGGCCTCTGTGGGGTCCAGAACCAAGAGGCCAAGACAGTGCCTCGGCCTCCAAGGCGAAGGGCGGCCAAGGGGTATTATAGGAATAAAAAGCGGTGCCCTTTTGGTCATGGAGGTCTAGGGAGTAGTTTTAATGAAAGCAGAAGGGGCACTTACTGTAAGTGTGAGAAGGAAAGGGAAGTGAGGCCAAGGTTGGGGTTTGTCAATAGTTATGATAAAGGTTTTGATAATTGGAAAAGTAATGGCATGGGAAATAATTGGCTTGTGCCCAACAAGGTTAGGAGCAAACAATTCTCGGATGTGTTGCCTGTGGTACGTGGTGGAGACAATACCACTGTTATGATCAGGAACATTCCCAACAAGTACAAGTATGTTCTAGGCTCTTTGCATTGATTTTGATCTTTCTTTACAGTTTACATGCATGTTTTTGGTCTTCATCATCTGGGTTTTTTTTCTTTTCTTTCAAGTTTTAAGTTTGGTTTCCAAGCTTTTTCAATCTGGGTTTTGAGATTTTCATCTGGTTGGTGCATGTGGGGTTTGAAATTCAGTTTGGTCAATTGGGTTGAGTGTTTTGCTTTGCATGGGGTTGGTTGATTGTCTAAATCTCAATTTTGATTGGGAATTTAGTTGTTGAGGGTCACCCAATTAGTGCATTTGGATTTCTAAATTTGTGGCTCCTTTGATTTTATGATCTCAATTCATCAAATGGGCACTTTCTGATCCTCATGGTTTCTCCCTAACTTTTCTGCTTTGGGGTTTTCTGAATATCAAAGTCGTGATCTGCTTATGGCGTTTCTGGACGCTCATTGCGCCATGGAGAATAAAAAACATGAGAAACTTGGCAGAGAAGGAGGAGATAACTCGACACTAATATCTGCTTATGACTTCTTGTATCTACCTATAGATTTCCAGTAAGTATTAATTAGCAATCACTACTTATCATTCCAATTACTTTATTAATTTCTGATATTAATTTCCATTTGGGTTTTTTTGTTTTTCCTTTTGTTTTCCAAAAAAATTCATTTTTTTTTTAAATGTTTGATTGTATTTGCAGAACCGGGTTCAACAAAGGGTATGCATTTGTGAACTTCACCAGCCGAGAGGCAGTGTGGAAGTTTTACAAGGCGGCTCACGGCCAAGCATGGGAGCTCTTCCACTCTACTAAGATACGTCAAATTGCCTATGCCAAAATTCAGGTATATGTCTCTTATTTATTATAGCTGCAGTGCATGTTGTTTTTAATTTTTAATACCATTAATTATGCAAATAATGTAGTTTTAATTGATTGCCAACGGGTCCATACCTCGGTGGTAAGAGCATTTAAATGCGAATCAATGGTCTCGGATTCTAACCACACCTCCCCCTCCCCCTTCCAAACTTTGGAAAAAACAAAGCACAAATAATGCAATTTTAAATGATGAAATGAAATGATGATGTATGGTTTAATGGTGATCAGGGGAAGAAGGAGCTGGTGAGGCATTTTGAGACGATGGGGTTTCCATGTGAATCAGAAGATGTGTTGCCTGTATCTTTCGAGCCACCCCGAGACGGTCTCAGGAGGCTTGTTCTGCGCACGACCGTAGGCAAGCGCATCTTCCGCGAAGAGGAAAAATCTGAGCAGTAGTAGTTGGGAGGCCATCTCTCCTCCCCTAATACTTGACATGACAATTAAGCTAGCCTCTCGATCCTCCACGTCATCGTCATCATCTCTGCATGCGCTTCCTTCCTTCCATGTCATATCAATGCAAATATCCATCATGATACTGTGGGCTCACGTCCAGTCTCATCTCTCTCTCTCCACCGTTTGATCTTTTCGTATTTTGTTGCCTTTTAGTTGGGGAGTTTTAGTTCGGTTTCATTTCAGTTTTATTGTCAGAAGTTTAATGAGTAGTTGGATTTCCTTCCTTCAGTTGAGTAGGGATTAGGGTAAGAATAGTTGTACTAGATTGTGGCCAGGGTAGTCTGTAGAGATGTAAGCTTGTCTTCTGTATGCAAAATATGTGTCTGTAGAGAGGCCAAAGTTAGTCGGGGTGGAGCTTGGCACCTGGATTTCATCATGGTCCTGGTCATTAAGGATCTGAGGGCCAATAGGGCAGGTGATGGGCTCCACCCTCCAGAAATGTATGGCTCCGATTGCCTTGTTCTCCTAAGCAACCGTGAAATAAGAAATGGCTTCTGATATTTATCTTTTGTATATTTTACTACACTTTTTTTCTTCTTCACCTTTCAGACGCTGTACATGTAATCATGTAAACTGATGCTTAATTTTTGCATAATTGTCTACTTTAATATAATATAAATAACCGAAAAAGGAATTCGAACTCAGTTGCACAGTGGGGAAAAACGGTCTAATTTAGTAACCCTTAGCTTTAAAGTTCTTGTTTTTAATTTTATGTACTGTAAAGTTTGTAAGAGTAGGGTACTGTTAATTCCAGTAGGGTACTAGAGATGGTTGGGGCAAGAGGGGAGAGAGTGATCAAACAGGATTTGAGGCTGATTTTGGAGAGGCATGGTTTGTTGGTTCTCTGAGTCTGATTTGGGAGAATGGCCTACACTCTACTATATATACTATAAATAAGTTTTAATAATCTAGTGATGGGATTTAATTCTTTCTTGTTTTGAAACAAGTACCCGAAACGCTAGCTTTTTGTTTCCAACTGAAGCTGCAGATTTTGTAAAAAGCCATTAATTTTTGTTTTTGTTTTGTGATTCTCTTTGGGATTTATGTATTTTTATGAACCCTAATTCGTCTTTTTGGGTTTGAAAAGTTGAGCCACTTCGTGACTGTCTTCTTCAAACCAGTGCAACCCAATCTACAGTTCCTATATATATATATATAATTATATTCACCATGCTTTTATTTTTCTTAGGTCATCTCTTTCTAATTATACAATTTTCTTCTAATTAATTTTTTAGGGCCAGTTTGGCATTGCTGTGCCATGAAAATAATCGCTGTCAGATTTACTGCGAGAGAAATCAGCTGTGAGAGAAAGCAGTTTGGCGTTTGGTAAATTTTTTGTTAAAAGTGTTGTTGGTATTGATTTCCACATAATTAGAAAATAATTGCCGTATAATCATTAAACTTAGCGCCTCTTCGAAACTGATTCCTGCATAATCAGAAAATGAAAGCACCTCATTAGCTGCTTTCCCTTATAGTTTTCTCTCACAACAATTTTTAATAATAAGTGATTTTCTCACAATTTACCAAACAGGCTTAGGCTTCCCAAATTTTTTTTAAAATCACTTATTACCCAAAATAAGCAATGCCAAACGGGCACTTAAATTTGCATCCAAACAGATAATAATCGGAATAAAATTTGATACTTTATAAGATCTTTAATTTTCATCACTTGTTTGTATTCTTTTTTGAAGTATTACTTTTCTGGTTTCGTTTGTTCATTAGAGATTGTCATGTTCGTTTGGCTTGTCTTCTGTTCACAGTTAATTGATATTTTGTTGCTCTATAATCTTCTGAGAATGTCAGAATTGGTTGTTCAATTACAAGCCACCACTAAATTTCACAGTTTTAAATCCGTTTGGTTCGCGGAAAAGATTTGATGGGAAACTGTTTGTGAGAAATTTATCAAGCCTCCACTGGGATTGAATTACGCTAATAAAAAAATTTATCTTTTATGGTGAATGATAACATCGAAATAATTATAACAATAATATAGAATTCAAAAAACCAATATGTATTAATAAGAAAAAGTATAGAAAATGGGATTTGAGGACTGATTTTTGCTGTATTTTATGCTTTCTTTAAGATCACAGTGATTAATTGATTTAATTGTTGCTATAACCTTCACTAAAATTCAATTTTTTTTTTGCTGTATACGTTTATAAAATAAAAAGTTATCTTATGATGACACTTAAATAATTCTAAGAATATTTCTATAAAAAAAAATATTCTAAGAATAATAAAGAATTTAGAAAAAACAATATATATTAATAATAAGGGAAAGTAGAAAAAGAAGGGGATTTGAAAACTGATTTTTGTTGTAATTTATGGGTTATTTAAGATCACAGTGATTATATTGTATGCAGATTTGAATGCATGTTCATGAAAATAAAGACTGAGAATCTGGAAGAAAAATAAATTTGGAAGAGATAATAATGCGGGCATGGCAATGAGTGCATAACGTAGGTGTTCCAAGTTTCAAAACTCTCTCTCTCTCTCTCAGTTGTCAGCTTTGGTTTTTTGGGAGGTGGAAACGTCAAATTGCAGCTGGATCGTCAGTTTTGGGTGGTGGGGGTGAGCAGTGGAGCAGTGGAACTCAAATCGTCTTGCCTTCCAACATTATATAGGCGGCGGTGTTAAATGCTTCTCACAAGTCTCAACATATATATAATCATTATTGGCAAAGGAATATCAATAATTTTTTTTTGAAAGAAAAGCCAATTTTCCTTGGAAGTGGTGGAGCAAAATTTTTATTTCATAATCTTATGACGTGATTATTTAATGGATAATATTAGCGACATCAAATTCGTGCATCAAAATTGAATCCCAAATAATGTGGCATACTCCACATCATCAATTTTCATTAAACTATTTTCCAGCATGTATTCGTTAAATAAAAATGATTAACTTCTAAAATAATTGAATTAAGAATGAAATCGAAAAGTCAACTAATGAAAAAATCAATTCAAGAGCCCTCTCCTCCATCCTCTACTCCGATGATGTCTGATCCCTTCTATCACAAATGAATTTCGTTAAATTGCAACTAAATCTAAATCATGCAATACTAAATGTATTGCCTAAACCTTAAACTAAATCTATTGATGTCAGACTCAAACAGTTTTTTCTTCCAACCATGCAATACTCAAAATTTTAGTAAGCATTTTTATTAATTTTTTTTAAAATGATTTAACCCTTTTTTAAATTTAGTTTTTCTTAAGTTAATTTATCTTTAGACCATTGTTATTTATTTATTTTTGAATCTTTTAATCAATAAAAATTCAAAAATAAATTTTTAATTCATAAATGGTGGAAGGAGAATAAAACAAGAAAGAGAAGGAGGTAAAATATAACATTTAATTGTTTCGTCGTTTCAATTTTTTTTTTTTGGATAAATATTTTAATGTTGGATGAGTTAAGATAACCAACTATTTTAAAAGGACACGTGGTGGGCTAAAAGGGAAAGTGTCTCACACACACCTCCTCTTCATGAAAAAACTGGCCGACAGACTTAGGTCCTATTTGGGATTGCTTTTTTTTTTTTGTTCTCACCAAAAACCCGTTTCACTTTAAAGTTAAGCATTTTAAGGTGCTTGGTAACAATAAAATATCCCGATTATTTTAAAAGCAGTGGCATTTTGACAGCAGCTTTTAAAAGCAGGTTCTAGATTTCTTTTCAAAGCTACTTTCAAAATAAGCAGAGATGAACCTTTAATAATTTTTTTAATTTTCAAAATACCATCATTAATTTTTAAAAATGACACCACCTTTATCTCCACATGCAACTCCACCACCACCACCACCACCACATCATCGTCCTCATCCGCTACTACCACCACCACCACCTCCTTCTCAACCTCCGCCATCCCCACCACCACCTACACCTCCACCACCACCACAACACCACCACCACCATCAGCACCACCACCACTACCACTGTCGCCACCACCATCGCCGCCACCACCACCGCCGCTGCCACCACCACCACCACCACCACCGTAAGTGCAACAACGTTGTTTTAACGTCGAGCGCAAAAAATAAAAAAAACCTTAAGTGTAACGATGTCATTTTGATGTCGAGCGAACAAAAAAGAAAGACGCACGTGTGCTGCGCGAACCCCTCCAGCTGCACAGAAGTTGCCCCTTTGGGGCATTTTGCCGAACACCTTGCGAGGGTCAACTTGGGCTGCTCTAATGGAGGATTTCAGAGGTTGCAGGGGTCAATTGACCACCCTTGCTTCTCTGTGAATCCGCCCCTACACACGACAATTCCAACTGAATAGATTCTTAACCCCATTTTATATTGGCTTAGGTAGCCGTGACATGTTGCTAGATATCACTCACAGTTTGTGGAAGCCCTGAGGACACACTATAACCTAGTCCTCATAAAGGAAGAATTAAAAGGAGTTTTAATTCACAATCGATCAATGAGAGTTTTGGATCGCCTGCTATCTTGCTGATTAGAACCTAATGGATTGCAACTGATAAGGTTGGATGAAAGGAAATATGTATGATGTGCATACACTTACCAATTTAATAGAAATAAAAAAAAATTAAGAGAATATGAGAAAATGGTAGTTTGGGCCTACACAATAAAATCGAGTTCATGGCCCATTGGGCTTGAACCCATTGGGATAGTCAAGTCATGTATGCATAATAAGATGACCGCATGATCACAAAATGCCCAGTGAACCCACATGACCGGTTTTGCGAAGGGGAGACTTTGGTCTCCTCTTTGTGTGTCTATATAAATGAACTTTGCCAATTAATTCCAGCATTGCGCTAGCCCATATACAGAAGTTTTTGTTTCTTTTATATATTTAGCTGCGCTGCTGATAACTCCACTGCGATATCCTGAATGTGATATTTCTTTAGACAATACATGTATTAGTAACCTAATTTTAGTTGATTGAAACATTTATGTCCCAAAATACGTCCTCCAAAGGTTTTATGAAGAAAAATAGTGTATAAGAAAAAACTTAGAAGGATTAATGCTTTTGAGTATAACATGTTCAAAAATTGAATTTGGATTCAATTGAACTCTTAAAACAAAGACATATATATACAGTCCCCTTCTATTGTATATATATATATATATATGACAATCATGAAAAAACCCAAACTTTTCTATAACTTGGAATTTACTGACTCGGATTGGAATACGTTGCAAATGAAGTGAAGCTGAGAAACTGAAAGTAGAAATTCTGCAATGATGAAAGTGAAAAACTACCGATAGTGAAATTTGGCCTAAATAAACATTACGAAGGTAAGTGTTGTTGGGTAAGCTAAAAAAACCAGAACAAATGGCAGCAGCATCAGCAGTAGGAGCCCCAACCTGTCACCGGCTCCACTGCCTCCTCCACCGCCCATCACCGCCATCTTCTTCCTTCTCCCTTTTCCTCAAACCCCTTCTCATCTCCACCACCACCGTCTCCACGACTCCATTCATCCCACGCCGTAGAATTATCTCTCCTTCCCTTCCTTCCCTCCCTTCTCGTCCTCTCCTCTTCTGCCACTCTTCCACTCTCTCCCACTCTCCTCCTGCCCCCAAAGCCTCTTTACAAGAAGCAGAAGAAACCCAACAACTTGAAATTCCAGAAGATGATGATAACGATAATGGTGAGGAAGCCGAGATTGAAATTGAGAACTTGGATAATAAGGAAAATGCCCAAGTGGGTTTGGAGTCTTCTTCGGGTTTGAAGAGAGATGGGGTCAAGCCACCAAGCCTTACGGTGAAAGAAAAGAAGGAACTTGCGTCCTATGCTCACAGCTTGGGGAAGAAGCTCAAGTCCCAGTTGGTGGGAAAGTCCGGTGTTACAGCCAGTGTTGCAGCTTCTTTTGTAGAGAATCTTGAATCCAACGAGCTTCTCAAGGTAATTTGTTCATTTATGAATTAGTGTTTTTCTTTTTAAAGAAGAATTTGGTGGTTGAGTTAGTACCCAGTTGGGGTTTAAGGGTTTATGCCAAAATTGAGGGATTTTTTTTGTGCTAGTGTGAAATTTGTCTGCTGTTTGTTGATGAGGCAAGTTGCATTTTCTCAGATTTGTCATAGGAATGGATTGAAGATAATTGAAGTATTATCTTTTTTCTTTTTGTCACAGAAGTGTTGATTCTGATATTTATGGAATGCATATGGGGTAGCTTTCTTACTTCTCTTTGAATATCTAGTAGTAAGGGGTTTTGGTTAATAAATTTTGAAATCTCAAATTGAAGTGATTTGATGAACTCATTATTCTTATAGGGTTGCCCATCTACTTGCTAAACATGTGTTGTTATGTCATGAGATGTCTGCTTGATGATTCTGCTAGCTAGTGCTCTGTAATAAAATGTTGTCCTCTGATAAAAAGGTCATAATTCTAGGCTCTATTGATAGTTTGCGAGGATCATACTGAAAACTATTTTGCACATACCAGGCCCGAATTGTTTTAGGATTAGGGCTTTGTTGAGTTTTGAGCTGATTTGGAACTAGCTCTTGAAGACACTGCATAAGGCACAAGCTTCCCTTACAATCAGTTACTCCAAATTAGAAGAAAAACCTTGTACCATAGTTTATAACTGTACAATGTTTGTAGCATACTCTATGGTTTAGACTTTAGACTTTAGACTTTAGAGCCTGATATGGAAAACTCCCGAACAGCCCTCCAAGGGAAGGTAGATGTAAACAAAGACTAACTCGGACAAGATGAGTTCTTTTTAGAAAATTATCGTAATAGTCTGTATTTCATTTGTTGTGTGTCATTCTGTTTTCTCTCTTTATTTTACTTTTTCCAGTTGAAAGTGAAGAACTGAAATATAGGTGTGCTTAGCTAAACATAGTGCCATTTGATGTTGTGAACAGGTAAAAATACATGGAACATGCCCGGGAGAGCTAGACGATGTGGTGAAACAATTGGAGGAAGCAACTGGTTCAGTTATTGTTGGTCAAATTGGTAGAACAGTGATTCTATACAGGCCCAGCCTAACCAAGTTGAAAGCAGAGGAGAAAAGGCAGCAGATGCGGAAGGTATTTATGAGACGAAAGACGTATTCGAGACCCACATCGGTGGAATTTCAGAAAAAAGCAGAAAGACCAAGAACATTTGGGCGTGATAGCCGAGGAAGAACTAGGGTCTAAATTCCTGTCACATTAGGGTTATGGTAATATTATTCTGGAACTGTGTTGACAAGGTTCTGGGGGAAGGTGTTCTTACATTTTACCTTTGAAGCTTTGCATTGTGTGGATACTGTGGAAATTTTGTTGCAAAGTCAAATTTAACTGGGATCTTGCTGAAAGATGGTGCATGCGGCTGGCATCGGTGACCACAATGGCAAAGGGTCTTCTTGTTCTCTTCCCTAGTATCAGAAAAATTGAATCTTTACTTCTAATCATTCTCAACTTAGAAAATAAAAAAGAAAGGCTTCTTGGAATCATTTTCTAAATTATGTTTGGTTGTAAAGCTTAATTAAGTGTGAATATCAAATTGCAAGGCACAAATAGAATCCCAAATGCAAGTGTTACTTTAAATTATATAAAAAATAGGAATTGGTTTCATCATTGAACTTGTTCACCAATTGGATTGATCAACACCCAATTAGTTTACAAATAAAAACTGTGAATCTTTTTCTAGTCATTTATGTATGGAGCTTCTCTTTTGTGTCTACAGAACAATTACAACAATTGATCAAAAGAGACCGCAGCTGCTTATAATTACTTTCTTGACGCCAACATTGCTTCCATCTGTTCATTGGATCTTGAAGTAGAACCTTGAACGTTCCTAGACACAAGAATAGTGCCAACCTTATTTTTGGCCACCGGGATATTGCGCATCTAATGTGATCATAATTGCTAATCTGTAAAATGATAACACTGCAACATGAATTTGATCCACGCTGAGATGTTACCATTTAGCTCATATGTTCATATGATTCCTAGATTACACAGCTCTGAGTTTTTCCAATTTGTAGCGGCTCATATCTTCAGAGAAAAGAATGCCGTCGGGGGATATCAGGCGTCGTAGAGAGAGGAAAAACCGTGTCTGCCAATGAAAGCTTTGTATTCAGATAAGTTAAAATAGGTAAATATTTAGACATGCAAGTCATAGTGATATTGGTCTTTACCCATTGGAATGCTACCAGTGCCCACCAGCAGCCTGCTAAGCCATATCCGCTACTGCTCAACAGCTGATGAAAGAAAAGTGTGGATGCATAAAGAACCAATAACTCTTGAAGTAGACACCAAGAGATTTAAAACAGATCTTACCAGCAATAGAAGTCCACCTAAAGAGAAGCATCCGCTCATGGACAGACTAATAAATTTTAGATCTCGTCCAGCCTGAAAAAGGAAAATTCTGATGCTCGAGAAAAAGTCTGTGCCTATGATATAAGAGAGCTCTCTATAGTAATATAATAAAATAAAAAACAATAATTCGAAGCAAGTTTGGACTCCAAATCGTGGCATTCAAAAGGGGGTCTTTCTTTAATTTGTAATTTGGATAATCAGCAAGTAGCAAAAGATTTAGCAAAACAATATAGCTTGTTGAGTATGTGCTTGTGCTGTCGGATTTCAAAAACAAAAAAGAAAAGCCTACTTCCAGCAGAACAGAAGTTCTGGAACACTAAAAATGCATAAATGAGATTTGGGAGACTTGTGTATTTCTCTCAAGTGGTTATTGTTGTGATAGAAAACACCATGGGATACATGGCAGAAGGGGATGAAATGCCTAACGTCCCAGTGAACTATAGGCCCAAAAGAACTGAATTCTATCATCTGGGGAAAGGTAAACCATAGGCCAAAAAGTGCATCCCTTGTCCAGCAAAAGCAATGGAATGACGGTTTCCCTTTTCTTTTTTTTTTTATCGGTAAGCCATAAGTTTTATTAGCAATGACAATACCTGGAAAATCTGACCTCAGATGGTGACGAGTTGGGGTATATATTAGTCTGATTTTCCCAAAGTACAAGAAAAAAAAAAGGGGCAAAAAAAGAAGAAATGAATTTCCTTAGCTCAACAAGCTTTCAGTTAAAGTAAGATTAAGTCCTATTAATAGATACAGAAAATTGAGTTCGCTGAAAGGTAGTACATGTTTCATGAAGATAAGACAAATCACAAGGAGCATCCATTAGACGTTTGACCATGCCACAGAAAGTAGAATCCCATTCAAGTACACAACATGACTATCAAACTTATTAAACCCTTCCAAGAGAGCTTATATTTCACATTCATAAACAGGATGAACTGTTCAGTATTTCCACTGGAAACACAGTGCATACATAACTCAAAGTTTTCATCAATCTTTGATCTAAAAGACAGGCACAAGATGTGCGACCAAAGGCTTATAAGAAGAACATTAGAAAAATCATCATTGAAGATAAAATTGAACATACCAGCAATGTTCCCTCAAGGCTGTGAGTGGGGGGAGTCACAGCTAATGCAAGAACATATGGTATCAGCACCTTATGCATCTGCATTAACACATAATAGAATATCATGAGGAATTACACTTGTGGAACCTTTTACAAGTTATTACAACTCATGACCAATGGACTTGTAGAACCTTTCATCAGTTATTCCACCTTTTTATGACCAATGTAAGCCATATGTGAATAATCAATATGCATGGAGTAAAAAAATTTGATATGATTGGAAGAATAAGTGCTGATGATTCAGTTTAAAAGCAGTTGTCACAACCCTCTTATACTATGTGTCTGGTGGAAAGCTGTAAATATTATAGAAGGATCAATACAATTTATAAAGGAGCTATACAACCCAACTTGATTCTTTCCTTGATCAAGATACACAGCAGCACCCATAACTAATGGCAACAAAAGAAATTTGAATTAGAAGACTTTAACAAGTTTAAGAAAGCAAAGACCAACCTCCTGTATGATCTTCTGATCAGGTGTAAAGATATTGGGAAACAACCATGGAACACATGTTCCAATGATACCTAATACCAAACCAAGTATAGCTCCAATGATGACAAGTGACTTCAGCAGCATTCGAGCCTGTTCGTATCAGAAAACTTTCAGAAGACAATGAACAAATAAACATTAATATAGATACAGATTCTAAATAGGAATAATCTACATTATATTCATTGAAAGGGGAGTATCCTATGTTATTTATTTGTCCACACCAAAATATACACGGAAACTCTTCAAATCTCAAACAGTACAACCAAGATAAAAAATTAGATGTCATCATATCAATAGAATGTTAAGTAGGACACACCTTTGCCAAACTACGATTTACTCCATATATAAACTCAGGCATAAATGATTGCGCAGTTTGAGAGAGAGGTTCACCCCACACCGTACACATGCAGAATGTTTGAATCATGACCTAGTAAATGGCAAGCCATCAATGCACATAATCATCTTATCTCCAAAAGTAAACCACTACTAACATGAAATTTGACCAAAACTAACCTGATGAGCAGCCATGGTATTTGTTCCCATAGATGTTGCAAAATATACAAGGAGGGAGTAGAAAGCAACCTATGCATCACAATATCACTATTAGAGAACAAAATTATATTTTAATTAGGATCCCAAGTTAGATAGAAAATTTTGGTTGCCTAATCTGTTTAGGGGTGTGATCTAGTTTTTCCTAAAGTGAGTGAGTTGGTTGTTATTTAGTTTCCTTTAGGCCGTATTCTATTTAAACTAAAGCATCTAACTTTCTCCTTATTTTTCGGCACAGTATCAGAGCATTAGACCTAACCTTCTTCGGGAAAAATATTTCTTTTTCTGGACAAACTTAGCTATGTTATAAATAGGTTGTCATAATGTTCTCCAAATTTTTTTTTCTCTCCTTTGTTAGTCTAACCGTTTGTTCTGTACTTATAGTAGTCGACATCCGTTGTTCATCGTTTCTCATTGTTAACCATTAGAAGTCTAGTTGTGCATCATCATCTTCGACATCTTCACTAACTACTATTGGTATTTCTTCTTTTCTATGTTTCTGATTGTGATCCACTGATCCTCATAGGACTCCTGCTGTCCCCTTCTGGTCAGATCTTGTTGTTGGATGTTCCTTTATTGGTTGCTCAAGCATTGTTTGGGTGCTCGCTAAGTTGAGTCATGTTTGGTTGCTGAATTTATTAAATGTAGTATGACTATTGAATATTTGTTCATAAAAATTTAAAATACATAAACGTATTTATGAAGTTTTGGTTTGAAATTTGTGATGATAATGCCATCTAGTCTGAGAATTTAGAAGTTTTGTCCCTTATCAATTTAAGAGGGAGTGCAAGAGTATCGATGATGTTTAACGAACAATGAAAAATGAGAAAATCGCATCAGACATGATAAAGAAATTTAAAAGAGTAAATTGAACCTTCGACATCATTGTCACAAATACTGGAGCAGCAAGCCCAAGTACTGTCAGAAGTTCCTTGGATGAGGGAACAGAGATTGCATAGCCGTTGTATCCTTTATTGTTGAGACCTTCAATCATCATATATCCTGCAACAACCTATTTTATACCAGTCAATAGTAGTGGAAAAGAAGTTAATGTGCCAATAGGAAATATATTAATATGTTCATCTAGCATACCTGTGACACCATTGTTGCCCATGCTGCACCAGCAATACCATAGCCTAAGAAGCTACACAGGAGCACATCACCAATGGCATTTATGGCACTAGCTACAGCCAAGGCCTTCAAAGGACCCCAGGAATCTTTCATGCCAAGACTGGGAAACAGATTGAGAATATCAGAGACTGAACATGAAGTAACAGCTGCTCACAATCTCATTAACCTCAGCACTTAAAATTCCTGCCAGAGATAACCTTCCCTTAGGCAATAAATAAGTGATTCAAGTCAAAATAATAGTTTTGCCTGATAAAAAGTCAAATTAAGAGTGCTCGTCTCATACTTGTTTCTGAGACAATGAGACGTAAATTCATAAACTTAATTATATCAACTAGATGGTGCCAAATTTCTTTCTTTGACAGTAAATTCTTCTCAGTTCTCCCCCAATAGAAACAATATCCCCCGTGCTAAACAGATATTAAGGCCTTTACCATATCCATTATGTAGAGCAGTTGCTAATTATTTTGAACAAGGAGGACAAGTAGAGCTTCTATCAATTTACTTATTCACTTCTATATCTTTAAATGGTTAGAATTTTATGCTGTAGATAATGCATGGGAAGAGATATAGTAACCTTGCACTCTGAGTAACCCAACCAACAAGAAGTGCAGGCCATGCCAATCCTCGTATCTACCAACAGAAAATAATCAGTCAAATTACAAAGTCATTTAAAAAGAAATCAAGACAGGGATTCTTCTACTGGTTTTAGAAGAACACCAAGTAGAAAGATATGTCAAATGATCATCCGTTGTGACAACATAGGAGCAATCAAGTAAAGAAAAGACTCAGTTTTGATTTCGCCTACTAATGAACGGGACATTATTAAGCAATTACTTACTTTTTGAGCACAAATTTGTGTTGCAGAAACATTAGTTTGGACTTCCATCACAAGTATCCATGCACATTAATAATGTTAAAAAACAAGACAGGTTCTCATTTATTTGCACCTTCCATATGATAACTATGAACAATGGCACTAAACAAATAGAAATACCTCTTACATCAAATAATCTTGACATGATAATGCACAAATTCTACCAAAAATCTCATTCTCACGTGTATGTATACGCACAAATGTCGTTGTCATGCATATGTGACCTAATGACTAAGAGCAAACGTAAATAACAAAAAAGAAAAGAAAAAAAAGGAAAGACACCTGAACATATGTATTCGCTGCAGAAATAAGTTCCACATTCTTTGATCCAGAAAAGGCTGAAAAGCAAGAATTCATAAGTCAATAATCATCTATGCTACTTTTTGAGACTTGAAAAACTAGTACTATCTGCTATAAAATGCATAAATTAAACAATTGAACAAAATCAAGCACTTTATCTTTCGGCAACGTAAAGATATCTAAAATATGTATCTGTCCTCATTACCCGTTAGTGCCCATGAACCAAATAACCTTGTAAATAAAAGCATTAAGAAGCCACAGGTCAATCCAACAAAGAGCAAATTAGATATCTGATGTTGCACTTCATTTTTATCCTGCACCAAAACTAGATAGTCAAAGAAATACAATAAAAGTCATGGAAAATAGAGATCTAAGTAGCAGATGAATCCAGCATGAGAATTCATAAGTATGCATAACAGAAGTTTGTCTCAGGAAAAAGAAAAGAAAGAGAAAGCAAGAAAACACGATTTGATGCCAAAGCAATAAATGTAGTCTGTTACAAATTACAATGTAGTGATAACAAATATACACACTGACAGTGCATGAACATCTCACAAACAAAACCTCATGCCCATGCTCACAAGCAAGTCATCAGCTATCATTATATTTGTTCTATTAGAGAAGTCTTGTAATGAATTTTCAAGAAAAGACCACTTATCCAATGGGAAAAACTTGTCCCCACCTAACTACGGCCCTTTGAGTTAAATCCATTTTCACAAATTGACTGAAATGACTATACATCCCCGGACTGCGTAGTTGTCTTGGAAAGACTAATATATCAGCAATCATGAATCATGTTTATAGAATATGGGCACAAAAAATACCCAAAAGATGAAAGTTTCATGTCTAACTCATTTTCTTATCAACACCTACGCAATGCACACTTTTCCAATATCCTAAGAGAAACTAACCTGTCTTGCAAGCGAAGTGGCAACCATGTTTGAAGTTGCAATAGAAAGGAACATGAACACATAGCTCATATAATCACACATTACAGTTCCAGGGCCTGCACAGAAAATAGTAAACAGAGCTCAGCTAAATTTCCACCACTGCCTAAACAAAAAAACAAAAACAAAAACCCAAGTAAATTTGAACTAAGTACCTAAAGCAGCAAGCTCAATAGAGCTTCCCTGACCAATGACCACAGTATCTATGAGACTCATAAGTGGGCCACATATCCAGAGCCCCGTGGCAGGTCCCGTAAACATTGCAATCTCCTTCATTTGATTCCATAGACTCGGATTCTCCAACCCTTCTTTCTTCACCTCCACAACTTCTCCAGACACCGAAGCATCATCTTCCCCATCTTCTACGCTACGATTTCCGGCTCTATCGTCGAGGTTTTCGCTAATGCAACCTGTGGCGAACCCATCACGACGTCGTACTGGAGCCGAGAAGCGTAGTTTTGGGAGGCGAAGTGTGTGGGTAACGCGTGAAGTGAAAGAGAGAGATGGATTGCTGAAGAAGAGTGAAGGTTTGGAACGAGAGCTGTGGGTGGGGATTTGGAGGAGACAGGAGTGAGGAGGGTGAGCTATCAGGGTTTTGGTTTGCATTTTTTTTGTTTGCTTTCCGGGAAAATTGGGCAGGAAAATCTCCGCCCGGGAAAGAAAAAGGAAGAAAGTTTGAAGAGACGACGACGAAGGCCAACAAATTTGAAGAGGAAACCTTGGTCATTTGCCATTGGTGAATTCAAATAAAATGGGTTAACTCCACGTGGAGGGTTGGGGTCTTTTCTTCCATGTAGGCTTTTTGTTGTAGCTTTTTATTTTGGGAAATAGCTTAAAATGCCACCTTTTTCATAATTTTAACTAAAAATACCACCCATTTCCAATTTTTTTACAACTACCACATATAAATACATATTTATTGTGGACTGATTGTACCCATATCAGTTTTTCAGAAATTGGCTTCTCTCTCAACTCTCTTGGCTCTATCTCTTCGGCCCGTCTCTCTCCCTCGTGTACCTCTCTCTCTCTCCCTCGTGTACCTCTCTCTCTCCGACGAAATTGTCTTTCTCCCTCAGCAGTGGCTGTTCATCCTCTCAACCGTTGACATCCACGAGCAGAGGCGGATCCAGGAATTTTTCAGGAGAGGGGCAATAATGATTTTGGTACTGCCAAGGACTGAATAAAAAAACATATTATGAAATGAACTAGACCCTTAGATAATTTTAGGGTTAATTAGCAAGGTAAAATAAATTAAAAAAATAAAAATAAAAACATATTATCATAGTAAAAATATTAGATCAACAAACAAGTTGTGTCAATCAAGTCCTAATTAAAAAAAAACTCTAATATTCAAATTGTGATGTGAGAGCTTACTGAAAGGATTCTTCTTCTTTGGTTTTTTTTTGGACGGGCTTCTTCAAATTGGGAGCGTATGCCTTTTGGTATTATATTATTATAATATTTATTATAACAACCAAGTAATTGAAGCAAAATAATGAATCTTGAAACTGCTGTTATCTAGGTTGCACCAAAATCGAAGAGTTTGATTTTTATAAAACAACTTCCTTGAAACACGCATTTTATTAAACAAGAACGAAGGACGACGTCGTTTGTGAAAATTAAAAAAGGGGTGGTCTTCTTCATTCGTGAACCAGAGCCTCCATAAGCAACACGACTCTGCAACTCCTCTACAACACAGCGCATGCCTCAATTGTGTAACTTGCCAAACGAATGGTGCCTTGATTCAATTTCAGGAGGCCTCAGATCAACCCACTCCATGAGGTGTGCCTTGATAGCATCTTTTAAAACGCTAGAGAGCAAAGGGGCAAATCTAGCGCCTCCATGGTTTTTTCTGGCGACGGGAGGTGCAACTGCACCTCCTTGTGCCTCTGTAGGTCCGCCACTGTCCACGAGGTACTGTTCATATACATTTTCTTTGAAATTTGGGGTTTTTGTGAATTTGGTTTATGGTGTATGGATTTGTAAGAAATTGGTTTAGGGTTTTAGTGTTTAGGGGTTACTCAGAAATTGGGTTTGGGTTTATGGGTTTCTATGAACTGGGTAATAACTCACACCCACTCTCACTCACTCGCAGGCACTGTTCACAGAGGGTTTAGGGTTCATTTTGTCACAGAACGTTTGGGCTTCGTTCAGCTTTGTCTGGGTAAGTCCCAACTATCTATATCGTTTGATGAGATTTTAAGCTTTGGGCTCTGTGATTTCTACAAGAATTAATTCCACAATATTATGATTTTACTTGTTCAAATCAAAACAAAGGAAGGGACGTTGTTTATGGATGGGTAATTGTCAAAAACGACTTCTGGAATCTACATGCTTATAATCAAATTTTGTAGATTGTCAATGGTCCACAGTCCACATTTGAGACCGAGAACGCCTCATTCACCACTGCCATCACTCTCCATCGCTCATTAGCTTGTTTCTTCAGAAGACAAATCATTCTCTCAAGCTCTTTTCAGAATTCGATCATCTGGTCAGTTGATTCAATTCTCTTATGAAAATTTATTTGAAGTCTTATACATAGTTTTTGCTCTAATTATTCGTTAAAGTTTATTTATTTATTCATTTAAAATTTTGGAATTGATGAGATATCTGGTCTAGGCTTGAGATTACCCTAATTTATTGTTCTTTATTGTGATTGTGATTTTAGCTAAGGATTGGGTGATGTGTTTTTGTTTTGGGTCATTTGATATGGTTTTGAGATTGGTTTCATATCTATGATTTTGGTTAGTGTTAAAGTAAATAAATGGGTATTTCATTCTTGCGGTTTTTGTGGAGGTACACCATTGTATCATGCTTATTTTCTCTTCTGATGATATGGTTCTATAATGTATTTGTTTGGTTAGGTTGGTTTGATAAGTGCATGAGCTGTGTTGAAAAGTGGCAAAAAAAAAACTTAAAATGCAGAGCAATAGGCTCCTTAAATACACAATTTTGCAGAGCAAAAGGTGCTTTTAGATGTAAAAAATGCTCGTTTGAATACAATAGTGGGGTAATAGGCTCTTTGAATACAATGATATAATAATAGGCTATTGATAAGTGCTGAGTTTGTTTTGTTTTGTTTTTTTTAAAAAATATGTGAGCTTAATTATGAATTTGAATGCAATATTTTTGAACAATTGATTTATAATAAAAAAAACGACATGCATACATTCTGAACAACGACTCTTTGATCATAGGATATTGATATTGCTAGTAGCTAGTTATTAGTATTTGTGTCCAAGAAGACCCCATTGTGAGCACAACTTTGACAGAGTTGTTATGGAGATAAGAGGTGCTAAGAAATTAGATATTCTGATTTGTTCAATTACATTGCACCATCTTATTATAGTTACAGCTAACCTCAACTGGCTTACTGAACAGTTGCAATTGATAAAAGACTTATAACCAACACTATTTATTTGGATATGACAATTTTGTAAATGGCTTTGAGCCGTTGAATTAGTAGGTCAGTTGTAAATAGCTGGGCTTTTGTTTATGCTCTGTATTTTTTGTTTATTTTTCACTTAATATCCTATAATAGACTGTTGATAAGTGCTGATTATTTATTGCTTGTTATTGTCTAGATTGCAACGGACTGAAATTATTTTTATAATATTGGTGTGTAGGGAAATATGGTTTCTCCAATTAAGTTGATGATTGCAGAGGAAGAAAAGTTCCAAGGAAAAGCATTGTCCCTATCCCATACAAAGACTGCAATCAGTACCATAAAGGAGAAATTTAGTCAGCAACAGCTACGAAGGTTTGAAGAGAGCTGTTTTGGTCATCGCCTACTGATTGAGGACCTGAAGTGGACTTCGCCAATTGTCCACGGCTAGTTACTGAGGAAGGCTGATATGAAGACAGTTTCCCAAGTGAACGGGATCAAATTCATCGTTGGCAATAAGGTGATCCAATTCACGGCGCAACAATTTTGAGTCATCACAGGGCTAAGGTTTGGAAACCTTCCCTTCATTCCGATTGCCACTAATGAGAACTGCTCATTGAAAAGGAAGTACTTTGGCAACGATAAAATTGTCAACCTTTTGGAATTAGAAAAAGCCTTCCTCAATTGCGCTGATGCGGACGATGTATTGAAGCTTGGATTTGTATACTTTGCTGTTTTTGTGCTGTTGGGCAGTGAAAAACATGTCCACATTGACATGCGATATTTGAAGTTGGCGGAAGACCTTGAAGAGTTTGTGAAGTATCCATGAGGTGATGTGTCTTATGCCAAGACAAATGCGTCACTTCTGAGGGCACTTTGTGCAGATTACCAGCGAGTGAAAGTGCCCAAAAAAGCTGCGAAAACAAAAAAATCTGAAAAGAAAGCAAAGACAGCGGCAACTGGTAGACCAAGAGAGTACCACCTCAAACGTTTTGCCTTCGCACTTCAGGTGAGCAAATTTTCATTCATGTTTAAGTTAAATGTCATTTGTTTACAGTGAGTGACATTTTCCTCCTCAAACCAAATTTGGGCTTATGAGGTATTTCCAGCGTTGGCAGCACTACATTTGGTGGTGCACAAAGATAATGCCTACATCCCTCGTATACTACATTGGAGGAGCAATACGTCGCCTCGTTTTCATGAGCTAATGAGCCAAGTATTCGAGAACCGTGAGGTTAGTTATGTTTTTAATGATAATGGGGGGCGGATCCGTGGCACCACAAATTTGACACAAGTTTTTACACAATTTTTTAACCATTAGATTAGGCTACGATGAATGGTGAAAATTAAACAAACTGATTCTTTTTCTTTAAATAATTATTTGTTGAAATTAATTTTAATTAACTTACTATAATATTTTATCTCTCTTCATTTATGTTTTCCCAACTTCCTAAAAGCATTAACATTTTCTCTCACGTCATCTTCTTCTTCATGCCTTTACTTCTGTTTTTTTCTTCTTGTTCCAATTCTTCTTTCTGCCTTTGACAGTTTTTATCATTAACAACAGTAAACAAGTAGCTTTTCTCCCTCCCATATTTCACATGTTAGGCATTAATTTTTTTTCTCCTAAGATTTCAATCAATATAATAAATAAATGGTATGATCCAATTCTCTGAGGATGATTTTTTTTTCTTCTGATCCTGTCATTTTATTCGTTTGGGGTTTGGTTCAACTACTGTCTTTCTCTATCTTGCAGCAAAATTTGGAGAGGTTAATCTTGCAGTCTTGTATGTTGGTTCTTTTGTTAATTTCTTAAGCTTTGAGTCTCTAAATCCTTGGATTACTTTCTATTTGAATTTCTTTTTCTTCTTACATTTGTGGATTTGTTAATGTCTTTTACCATGAGAAGTTCAAGTTCATTCTCAAACAATTTAGCATCTAACTGCAACAAAAAGTATCCATAGCTTCTTAGCACAATTAACAATTAAGATTTTCAAACAATCTCTAGAATATTTAGGGAAAATTGCATGAAGTGTTGGAGTGGAAAAATCTGGAATAGATCTTTGCGTGTTTGGAGATCAACTCAGAACTTTGTTTCCAAATAAAGGAAAAAAAATTAAATCAGAAAAAAGTTCAAACTCAAAAGGTGAGAATAAATGAGATTGGAGGAGATGGAGAGATTATAGCCTACATTTATGTTACCTTGAAAAGTGGTGTGTTTAATATTTTATTTTATTTGTTATGTTATTGAAATAAAATAAATAAATAATAAAATCACATTTAATCTTAGCCCTTGAAAGTGCTTGCATCTAAAGGCTATAAAATTGTGTCAAAACTTGTGTCAAATTTGTGGTGCCACGGATCCGCCCCCATGATAATGTTAGGTATATGAAAATATAATAAGTTTACTAATATGTATTTTGTCTGTGTAAATTGCAGGTTGATGTGCAACTTTTTCGGTCATCTGTAATTGACAAGCAGCAACCTTATTGGACTTGGGGTGATAGTGTTGACGACACTGAAGAACTTGTTGAGTTGTTTGGTGATGATGCTGAACAAAAAACCAGCACTTCTGCCTCTGTAGAAGAAAAAGATGAGGACATTGACGAAACTGCTAGCCTTCCATCGTCTTCTAAGGCAAGCATTACCTTTTTTCCAATATATGCGTCATAATACCATAGGAAAATAACCGTTGTATTTGGGAAATATTTTGGAAATATTGTAACATTTGCATTATAACTGAAGGGTAAAGGATGAATTGGCCAAATGAGCCGGTTCAAATTAAGCGCTTCGCAACAGAGTGCATGAGTTGGAAGAACTTGTACGGACGGAGTCATTGAAACGTGAAAGAGAGTTTGCAAAAAATAAAAAGTGTGTGGAGGATTTTGGCAACACCCTCACTTCCATGGAACACTATTTTAAGCTGGAGATAGAGCAGCTGAAAAAATGAAATAGTGGGTTGAATGAAGGAGGCGACAATGACTTGTCGCCATTACATGACTATGTTAGTCCGCCTATAGAACCGGCAGCAATGGAAACACAAGTCCCCGGTGATGGAGCCAAACCCTCCGCAGCCATGGTAGTCGAAGAGGCAGAAATGGTCGCTTCCGTTCCTCACTTACAAATGCATGAAGCAGTTGAGCATGCACAATTCGAGAAGCTGCCTACCCTGGAAGATGTGGCCGGGTGTGACGAAATCTACAAAAGACTCTTGTTTTTGTTAGAAGATTAGAAAATAACTGACAGTATGCCATCGGGAGGTCCGATGAATCCTCCAAGTATACCCAAAGTTAGTATGGCTGGTGATGAAGAAGGTAGTGCGAGTGTTGAAAAAAAAGAAGTGGAAGGTAAAGGGTGCAGAAAGAAGCGTCCGGCCCAGACATTGTTGAGTCCATTTACTGATCCTTTGAGGAAGAAGAGGACGATGAGTGTGTTGGATGCGACTGCAACCCCGCCATGTTTTAATCCATCAAAACCCCTGCCCATTGAAGATGTGAAGGCTAATAGAGTTTTGCACTGCCTGGAAAAAAGATATCAGGTTAGGATTCTTTACCTTCTAAATCCAATTTTCATGTTATGCTAGTATGTGCTCATATAGTAATGAGAAAATGCAGAGTTTGCTTTAATATACATGTGTATATTTGTCATGAACAAAGTCAGAATTATGAGATGAGTACAAAATTCACCGTTTCAAGTTTGCCTATTGTAGTGCGGAGATGCAGCTGGAATCATGTTCAGTGGGCGTTGATTTTTTCTACAAACTGATCGATGATACGGAATGGATTAGCTCAAGGGTAAGAATACACAAATCTCTACTTTATTATGATAATTCAATTATTTTCTCACCTTTATTAAGTGTACAATTGTATGAAATTGTACTGATATTATATACGTCAACTTTCAGCACCTGGACATGGCAACCTTTCTCATCCGGAAAAGGCAACTCTCTCATCCATTGGTATTTGGAACTCACTGGACAACGGTAGATTATTGCTTGCAGGTAAACATGTTACCATGTTACATTCACTGCTTCATTTGCTTTTGGTTGTCATTATGTAATATGCCTTCATTTCAATTTCTGTAGCAATTTCTAGAGCCGGTCAAAGCGACTGCCAAGAAACGTGGATTGAAGAAGGCAGCTGCTTCAAACATCATTGACCTTCCACCCAGCAAGCTGAACAATATACATCACTATGTGCGCGGTACGTGGCAACACGGGTATGGCCAAGCTTGGACAAAAGTTCGGAAGGTCTATTTTCCATATAATCTTAAAGGGTCCCACTAGGTTGCAATCGAAATTGATTTCGTCAATCATACTGCAACTGTGTATGACTCCTACTCTGATTTTACCGCCACTTCGAAGCTAGTTACATTGCTGCACCCTATTTGCGAGACGCTGGCACGAATGATGTACAATATGCAATTTTATGAAGCTTCTGAGGTTGAAGAGGTTAAGCAAAAGGGGCTGCAGATGTCAAGGTTTACGCCATTCTCAGTTTGCAGCATTGGAGATGTGCCACAACAACGAGATGGGTAAGCTTTGTGAATTTAGTGCAGTTTATCGATATTTTACATAACTGCAGTTCTAATTTCCCAACTTATTGGCCTGACAGTGCGTCTTGCGGAATCATGACCATAAATTTCATCGAGCATCTCAGTGCTGGGATTTCATTGGATACAATTGACCCACTAACATTAAAATGCCGACTTAGATGCAACTGTGGATATTGGAATAGATAGCACATCACGAGCCAAAATAGATAGTTTTAGATATCGAAATTGGTTTGCTTTCCAAAAATCAAGAACATTGAGATTTGTCTTCGTATCTATTTTAGGATAATCCAAATACAGCTGCAACTGAGTCTTTTGGGTAGAAAAATGTAAACTCATCCCTCTTAAAGTCATCAAAATCTACAATATAATAGATAAATTATAAATTAGATCAAACACAATTAAATGTAAACTAATTTTTTTGTATTATTATAAAAGTAACTAATTGTTTACCTTCATAACATCTATGCATTCCTTAGAAACCATCTCCTCACCATGAGAAGAATGAGCAACACTTGAATTACTTGATGTACCAAAAACATCAATAGATTTTGAATGCATTTGCATATGTAAATCAAAGATAGCAAACAATTTCTCACGAACTTTAGTCATTTTTTGGGAGTTGCTACCATAAAACCTTTTATAATAGAATTCCACAAACTGAATTTTGTATATAGGATCCAAGATTACAGAAATCGCAATGATTAAGCTCCTCTTTCCAATATTTATCAAAATTTTCCATCATTGGAGTTGCCATAGATTTCATAAAACTATCCGATTCATCCTTTGCATTTCTTAAAGGATCTTGAACCACAAACACTTGAGGAAAATATAGATTTGCAGAGGGGTATTTAGTTCCAGAAAACAAGTAACATCATAAAACACCTTAAGAAACTTGCTAAGTTTTTCAACTTTTACCCACTCATCTTAAGAAAGTGCATGCTTGTAGTTAGAATCACTCAATTGCAAATGAAAAAATGCACGTTGATAAATGTGCACTCTCAATCATAAGAAATGTGGAGTTCCATCTAGTGGGTACATCTTGGTGCAAACCTTTTTACAATCTAAAGAAACTTGTGTAGCACAATCTATGAATTTCTGCTTTCTCTTTTGTGAACCTATAACATACTTAATACTCTCCCTAATTTTCACCGCATAATCTTCAATGTGTTTCAACCCTTCTTGCACTATCAAGTTAAGAATGTGAGCACAACATCGAACATGAAAAAATTCACCATTCATTAATTGTGCATCCCTCAACCTAAGTTGCCCCTTTAATATAACTCAATAAAAGTATCATTTCAAGATGCATTACCTAAAGTGAAAAAAGCCAGTTTCTTATCCACCCCCAATCAGTCAACAACTTATAAATTTTCTCATACAATGCAACACCACTATATGGAGGAGACATAGAATTGAAATTCAAAATTCTTTTTTACAATTTCCAATTAACATCAACAAAGTGGGCAATGAGTTAAACATTACCATATGTGGTAATAGAACTTCATAAATCATATGTCAAAAAAATCCCTCCTAGATTTGAAACCAAAAACCCCTTAAGCCTAACCTTTTATCTTTTGTACATACTTAACACATAAGACTTGACAATATTTCTAGTTATCAATTTGATATCAGCACAAACATACTTGAACAAGTTTCTAATTCCAACATACTCAACAAATTGAAAGTAGGGCAAGCCATGCATGACAATTGCGATTATCAATAATTCACGAAACTTATGAGGATCAAACTTAGCAGACCTTGTTATAATAGACCCTTCAGATTTAGATAATAACAATTGGCCTAAGTCACAAGTATTAGATTTCACACAAGAATCAAGATGATGCTTCAAATTTCCAGTACCATATCTACTATCACACAAGTACAAATGACCACATTTCATGCACTTGGCTTTTAGCTTGCTATCTTCACCAAGAGGAACTATTTCAAACTGAGTTCATACCTATGATGTAAGCTTTCTATGTCTCTTACCAATTTGGGTGATATCAACTATATCTTTAGAAGGAACTGATACTTCCATATCATTAGAAGGAGCTGAATCTTTAACACTATCTCTAGATCCTTGCCTGTCATCAAAAGGATCTATCTATAAAAGTGGGTAGATCCTTGCCCACTTGCACTTAAAGTCAATTAGCTGCTTATCCAATAACCATCTACTCTATATGTTAATCGAATCGAACCCGATTGTCTTGTGTATACATAGTAGTACTGCAAGGTCATGTATCATAAGCACATCTAAGAGTCACGTTATCCTCTCAAAGATGTGATTCATTTTATCACACGTCTACTTTTCTTAGTGTGTGTTTGGAGCTTTGATGAGACCTCTTGTTCCCTAGCTTAAGCTATTGCCTCCATTTGTCTTCATTGTATTAAGATACATCAATGACATTTTATTGTTGGAACAATTTTCAAGGGAAATTCATTTTCTCATCCAAACATACTTAGCTTCTGATTCAGTAATGTAAACATTATTTACAAAATCTTGTTGAAACGACATATTCATATGTTGTCTGTGAAATCGCATTCAATGTCCAAGATGAAAAACGTTTATTCATAGAATGGACCTTGCTTACAGTTATGCTCATCGATACTTTAAGTAACTGTAGCTCAGTTGTCCACCCATGGGATAACTCCAATCCATGATTTCCCTACATCATTTCAAAGCACATCCTTTACCCCTTTTAGGCATAATAGGAGATTCTTGACAATCAAGTCTTTCATTTGACAAGTATTATGATATGTTAAGTACATTACACATGATCTCTCAATTTTATAATTTAGAGGATTCAAGCAAACATCCTTTTGCTATATTTTAAGTTTCTCTTTTCAAAAAGACTCCATTCTTCTTGAGAGTTTCATATGAATGTGATTTCATATGATGACTCAGGATATCCTACTAAGGAGAGAGAAACTTTTGTTCACTTCACACCCAACATTAACTTACGACTATGTGATCTCCTCCTAGTTAGTTCCAACTTGTGTTAACTTTATTTGATTCCCCCAATTTCAATTTTTATTCGCCTTTCCAGTTTGTTTGTTTTAGCATTCGAAGAACGAATGAACCGAACAACAAAACAAAGCTACCTTTCTCTCATCCTCTTTTGTCATGATCCATATTGGAGTCGGAATATGGTTGGGTGTTTCTGTTTTTCACTAACCCTAAACACTATATGGGTCATTTGCAAGATCTCATCCTTAGTCTAATACTCTTTTCCAAGTTCGAAAATCAAGGCTTCTTTCCATTTCGTAAGATTTTCTCTTCAGTTTTCCTTGTGCAAGATTTAACCCACAACCCACCTCTTTGTCTCTCCTATGTGATTTTGGTGCGGGTATCAGTTGAGCACCTTGCTGCCTCTGTATTACCCTTTCTCTATTTATTTATTTTTTGTTTAAGTTTAATTTTTGTCCAATATGGATCTTATTGCAATTTTTTGTTTTATCTTTTGGGCATGGATTGCTTGAATTTTGGGGTTTTTGATTATGTTTAATTTTGTTATATGGATGACTGTTTTGAGTTTTGAAATTGGATATGGCCAAGGTGTATGATCGAGTGGAGTGGCCTTTCGTAGAAGCCATGATGTTGCAGTTGAGTTTTGATGGTAAATTGTCACTAGATAATGAAGTGTGTGTCTACGGTGAATTACTTGATTTTGTTGAATGGGGAACCGACTAGAAGTATTCAACTGACTCGGGGTATCCGGCAATGAGACCTACTCTCGCCTTTTCTCTTTCTTATATGTGCGGAAGGTTTATTTGCTATGATTAAGAAGGCTGAGGAGTTTGGGAGTTTACATGGTTATCAATTCAAAACCTATGGTACAAGTGTGTCGCATCTGTTCTTTGCTGATGACTCAGTCTTATTTTGTAAAGTAGAGAATGGGGAAGTGGAGCTATTAAAACATATTTTGCGGGGCTATGAGCACGAATCAGGTCAAAGAATTAATCTTGATATAAGAGCTCTGCATTTTTCAATACAAGATGTCCTGAGAGTACATGTAAGCATCTGGCTGACATTCTTGGGGTTCAGCGCAATAATGGCTTTCGTAAATACTTGGGGTTGCAGATTTTGGGGCCTTAAAGAAAGCGGTCTTTGAAGGGGTACGTAATTGTCTTACCACAAAACTAATGGGGTGGTCGGAGCAATATTTGACGCATGCAAGCAAGGAGATTTTAATTAAGGCAGTGGCTCTTGCTCTATCTAATTATGCCATGTCCTGCTTTAAATTACCTGTCAGTTTATGTAAAGAACTTGGGGTAGACCTAGCAAACTTTTGGTGGAAGAGTTCTGTGGAGCATAAGGGAGTTCATTGGCTTAGTTGGCAAAAGTTGAGTTGCATGAAAAAGGATGGGGGCCTTGGCTTCCACGATTTAATTTGTGATAATTTGGCTTTACTTGCGAAAACTTGCTGGAGAATTCTACACAATCCTAAGTCTTTGTTGGCTAAATTACTGCATGAAAAATATTTTTTTGGCCTTGACTTTTGGTCGGCAGGAGTAGGTCGTGGTGCGTCTTGGGGCTAGAAAGGAATTCTTGAAGGACGTCGTATCCTTGAGGCTAGGGTAAGGTGGAGGGTCGGCAATGGAGACAGCATAAAGACCCAATTACAAAGATGTGGAAGAGTGAGGAGGTGGCCGTTTGGTTTAATGCGGAGGAAACAAAGACTATTTTATCTATGCCCGTGAGTTGCCAGGGCTGCCTAGATAAATTGATATGGCACTTTACAAAGCCAGGTGACTATACGATTAAATCAAGCTATGAACTTGCAGTGAACCTCCAGTTGAATGGCGAGCTTGGGCGGAAAGGCGAAGGCGAGAGTAGTAATTCGACCAAGAAAAATATGTTTTGGAAAGGAATTTGGAGTTTAAAAGTGCCACCAAAATTACGATCTTTCATGTGGAGAGGGTGCCTAAACTCTCTGGCTGTACGTGACAACCTGTGTTGTGGGCATATGACGGTGGACAATAAATGTGGGATCTACGGTAAGGATGGTGAGTCTTAGTTGCATTTGTTTTTTAAGTGCGAGTTTGCACGTGCCTTGTGGTATGCTTGCCCTCTACAACTGGATTCTACTAATATAGTGGGTACCGATTTTGCTTCATGATGGGCTTATCTGGAGGAAAAATATATAATTGGTGCATAATCGTGGGAGATACTACAGATTTTGCTCTATGGCCTATGGCGAATCTAGAAATGCCTTAATGAGGAGGCCAATCCCTATGCTGCAGTTGCACTGATGGTGGGGCAAGTGGAGGAATATCTTGTGGCGATTCCAAGTCAGACTCCCCTTGTGAATGAGTTGCCGAGACCTCCCGATCTGTGTAAGGTTGCACAGACCTTATAACAAAAACCCAAGCACGAAATGGTCAAAGCAAATTGTGATGGTGCCTGGTTTGAGCAAACAATGCGGGGAGGTTTTGGATGGGTGATTCGGGACATTATAGGTTGGATGATGCAAGCGGGTGGTCAAGGAGATATGCTTTATGGGTCGGCTCTCATGGCAAAGATGGACACTATAAGGGCAGTTTTGTTTGCTTGTCAACAAGGGGGTTTCTCTCGAGTGGTGGTGGAGTCTGATTCCCAAGTTGCCATCAAGATGGTGAAGGGGGAGAGGGCAGTGGCTGTGAAGGTAGATAGTATTCTCTTCGACATCCGAACTACGATTCGAGAATTCCAAGAAGTAATTTTTATTTTTGCACCTCGCAACTGCAACAAAACTGCTCATGAGGTTGCAACTTTTGCATGTAGGGTTGGTGGTAGTTACTATTGGGATTTTGTACCTCAAGATTAGTTGTTTAATACCTTAGTTGGAGATGCTAATGTTTGTGTTCGCCTTTAATAAAAGTATTTGAAAAGCTTGCGTTTTATATTTTCCAAAACACTCAAGTGAAACGACGTCGTTTCATTTAACCCTTAAAAAAAAAACACGCGAGTCTTCTTCCTCGCAGAGCCATCTTCCTCGCAGCCAATTTGCAGACTCATCTGCGCAATCTCTTCCGGTTCAGAAGTGTCCAGATCTGTCGCCGCCTTGCTCCGCCTAGCTCCGCCTGGCCACGCCTTCCCCAGCCTCGTTGTACTGAGGCTTGATTGGATCTTCTTCGAAACAAAAAACCATAGCTTGATTTGGAAGATATGGGGTACATTGGGGCACATGGTGTGGCTGCTTTGCATAAATACAAGTATAGTGGTGTGGATCACTCCTACACTGCGAAATATGTATTGCAACCCTTTTGGTGTCGCTTCGTTAAAATATTTCCCCTTTGGATGCCGTAAGTTTCTTAATCTGTTTTCTTTTATTTTATTTTTGAAAGCTAGAGTAACTTTATTTTTTTCTTACGCACCGTTCTCTCTGGGTTGAATTGGTTGGTAAGATCATTATTTTATTAGTGTACGTGTTCATGAGCATGTCTATTTTTGAATTTTGGTGCTGAAGGTCTGTATGATTAGTTTATGCTGGGTAAAATCTTGAATTTGGTTATTTGGTAGCCTACATATGATACATTTATGTTAAGAAAACATCAAGATGGATGGGATTTGTTGATTGCATGTCTAGTTCTAGATAGAACTACATATTGTAAAGTTACAATGCCAAGATGCCAAGAACTTGTGTGTTTATCGCAAACGAGATTGGTTAATTATGCTCTTATTTGGTATATTGAATTTACAAGAGCGAAGAGTTTTAGTACTTTTCTTGAGATTTGTTTATGTCTCGCTTTTATAACTTGCTTATGATTTAACAGTGCTGGTTTAGGGTTATTTTTCCTGCTATATACTAACTTTTTCTTTTTCTTTGGTCTATGCACGCGTTTGGGTTTCTGTGTTCTTTTTCAGGCCCAACATGGTATAATGACGTGTACTCCCAACTATGTTTAATCATTTTGATACCGTTGCCTATTAATTGATGGTTATGCTTTATTTTTGGCCAGATAACACTAACGGGATTCATGTTCTTGCTCACATCTGCGCTGCTTGGATATGTGAGTGAATTTTCTTATCATCTTTTTAATTTTGTGTTAGTTTTCTTTTTTTGTTAATGCTAATATTTTACTTTAACTTTCACATTTATTTGTAATTTTTTATGAATGTGAAAATATATCCACTGGCTGTTTTGTGTATAATGCATAAAATAGAAAGTTGTTATTAGTAAGCTCCCATTGAATTTGCTTAATGATTTTTTTCTCAGATATATTCACCAAGATTGGATTCAGCTCCTCCTAGATGGGTTAATTTCGCTCATGGATTGCTACTTTTCTTATATCAGGTTGGCTTAAATATTGCCTTTGATTTTTTTATTATTTTTTTGGTGGTGTACCTCTTTACTGTTATGCATTACTACTTTGTTTTCATTGGTATTTCCCATTTTCAATCACTTGCTTGTTTGACCTTTTCACAAATATCTTAGACCTTTGATGCTGTTGATGGGAAGCAAGCAAGACGGACAAATTCCTCAAGTCCACTTGGGGAACTTTTTGACCATGGTAATGCAACGTAATGTGTTTTTCTTCTATCTTTGTAAAGCAAGAGTTGATTATTGATGGATTATGTTCTGGGCAATCTCACTGTATTGCAGGTTGTGATGCCCTTGCATGTGCGGTATGTGTCTTCATCTTTTCTGGTAATTTCGTAGCCCTGAAATTCAAATGCTTTTTTCATATTCCGTATGTGTTTATTTAGTTTGAAGGATTGGCTTTTGGGAGTACTGCAATGTGTGGAAGAACTACCTTCTGGTTTTGGGTGATTTCAGCTGTTCCATTTTATTGTGCAACATGGGAGTCGTAAGTTGCCCAACCTAGTTTGATATGTTATTAGTCATTATGCATGTCTGACCTTTATACTACTCCCTCCCTCCCTCCCTCCTTCCCTCCAAAAGAACAATCCATAATATGTATAAGGCTGTACATTTTGGACTCTGAAGTTATAATATTTCTGAAATTTTCCACTTTATAATTGGGGAGTGTTGATTCACAATGCTTGCTTAGAGGGTTGTCTACTCTGACCCTGCATAGAATACTTTATATGGAACTTGGATGTTTTGTTAGCAGCACTGATATATTACTTTATTGATCCAGTTACTTTACCAATACCCTGATCCTTCCTGCCATTAATGGGCCCACAGAGGGTCTAATGCTGATATATTTTTCCCATTTTTTCACGGCTATTGTTGGTAAGCTCGTAATCTCCTCCTGCTATTCTTTGTATGGAGAGCTTGAAAGTTTATTTTTAAACCAATACACTAATTTTTTTTATCTTTTGCTTGGGTTTTACTTTTTCTTTTCTCCGATTACATTTAAATTGATTTGAAATTGCTTAACTTTTTCAGGTTCTGAGTGGTGGGCTCAACAGTTTGGAAAGTCTCTGCCTTTTCTTAGTTGGGTCCCATTTATTCATGGTAAGGCTGTGCCTATTTTAGTTGAGCCTACAAATTTTATTTTGCATTGAACCCATGTACAGAATCTACATTTTGCGAGACTTGATTGCGTGCTTTGATTTGAACACCCTTTTATGAATACTTGGTAGTTGGCACACCTTCCATTACCTGATTGATGTTTTATATTGTTTTATTTATCCGAATGAGTTACTATTGAATTGTAAGTGTTGGTCGCTGCTGCTTCTTGTTCGCTTTATATGCAAGTTAATAGAATAAGCCTGCCAGACATTTTGCATATTTATTTCCAATACATCTCTATATATAGCTCAAAGTCTATTTAACATTTATGCATTCTTACTCCCTTGTTTTTATCAATTTCGGAATACTACTTTTTCATCCGCTGCTTCATGAAAAATTCGTACTTCTATTGCAATTGGTCTGAATTTAATTCCTTTCTGTTTTTGACTTCAGAAATTACAACATACAAAGCTGTGTTGTTTCTAATGGTAGCTTTTGCTGTTATCCCAACAGTCACGTTCAAGTATGTAATTCCTTGTTCCCTGAATTTTGAATTTGAGTCATCTTCCTATATTTTGTGAGTGACTCAATATAGGTTGTGTCCTCCCCAAACAATGCACGTGATTTGGTGGACCTCATGTATAAATAGTCAGTTGAATGGTAATGCTAATATCTTTCGGATTTTTTGTGTGCAGTGTGTGCAATGTTTATAAGGTTGTTCAGGCAAGGAAAGGAAGCATGCTATTGGCACTGGCAATGGTAATGCTATTATCTTTTGGATTTTTGTATGTTAATTCTCGATATTTAATTGGCCTAATGGGTGTTTCATATTGTTTTATCCCAGCTTTACCCCTTTGCTGTTCTTTTGGGAGGAGTTTTGGCATGGTATGTCTATATTCTTTGTGTTCACACTTAACTTTTGTCTTCTTTATGAAAGGAAAAAATCAAATTATTTATATGCAGGGGTTACTTGTCACCAGCTGACATTATGGGGAACTATCCACATTTAGTCGTAGTGGGAACTGGACTTGCTTTTGGGTACCTTGTGGTAGGATATCCGTGTTTCTTTATAACCAAATCTGTTAAAGTTTCTCAATCGTCCATCTTGAATGTAATTGCTTGCTATTGGTTCTGTGAGTGTCCTAGATTTCGAATAATGTCATTTTAATGGGCTGGTAGACAATCAAATTCTTTATTATACCATTGTTGTTGAAGAAAGCTTGTTTTGGCAGGGAAGTATGATTCTTGCGCACTTGTGTGATGAGCCAAAGGGTTTGAAAACTGGAATGTGCATGGTATGTAACAATCCCAAAGCATTGGAATTTTACCGTCTGTTGAGGGTCTATTTCTAAAAACTATAGTAATAGCATGATACTTTTCTCCTGGGAAAGAAGGCTTCATTTACGAATTTTTCCTTATGTGGGAGAATTGAATGTTAAAGTATTATCCAGTTATTATTATCAATAACTTTTGTATGAATTTTTTATTTATTAAAGATCAGATTAGATTACTAATTACAATATTTATTATTCTGCACAGTCATTGTTGTATCTCCCATTTGCCATTGCAAATGCACTCACAGCTAGATTGAATGACGGGTATGTTATATTTGATATTACTTTCTGAGCTCTGAATATTATTCGTCTGTTCTTTATAGTCCTGATGTTTCTCTTCTCTTGAACTTCCTGTGCACCTTTTATTGCAGAGTTCCATCGGTTGACGAGAGCTTGGTTCTTATTGGTTACTGTGCATTTACAGGTATTGTAATTTGTTCCTTTGGTGCACATATTGGAAATACATGGCACAATCACCCATTTTTCAAGACAGATTTTAAGTGCCTTTTTTGGCCTTCAGCTGCTTCCCGTTACCAATTTATTTTTCTTTTGTTGAGAAATTTTTTAGCGTTCTGAAAAACAACATAGGCATTTGCAAGTGCAGTCTTAATAGGGATTGAATATGTACTTAAAAATCTCATTTCATGTTATCATGTCTTTTGGCTGATGTTTCTCTTTCTCTGAACACAGCGACACTCTATCTTCACTTTGCAACTTCAGTCGTTCATGAAATCACGACAGCCTTGGGAATTTATTGCTTTAGGTGAGAATGTGATGTTACATTCAAAGCATTTATTAGCCACCAATCTTGCAGAATTTGGCATTTTGTTTTCACGGCCTACCAGGTTCAAATAATTTTTAGACTAATAACTGTCTGAAATTTAAATGAAGGTGGTATTATGGGCTCATTCTTTCACCCAGATGACTGTTTTCTTCCATTCGCATACTTCTGTTCCATCTCATTGGCGAGGGCCAATTCTTACTATACTTGAGATCCTAACTTTCAGTTTCATGTTGAATTACAGGATAACTAGGAAGGAAGCTTGAATTTTGCTGGTGTTTTGATGCGGACATCTATGACAAACCTTTTAAGGTTTACCGAAGAAGGAAGAAACGATCAGCCAATCCAACATTATCATTATGGTTGGGGTGAAATCTTAGTTTCCATATTTCAATAGGAAAGCTATTTTTTCCAGATTCCAGATTTCACTAGGATTGCTAGATTTTCCAGATTTTACTAAGTTTTAGTTTCCAGTTTTTAGTAGGATTTGATTTAAGTTTCCTAGTTTATTTGGATTGGTTCCTTTGTGGATTCGGATTTCTTTTTACTAAGGGATTTGTTTTCCTATTATCTCTAGGTTTTAGTTTGCTATAAATACCCCCCTATGTAGTTGTTTAAAATTCAGTTGTTGAGATATAAAGAAAAGCTTATTTTCCAGAGATTGGAGACTACTTGGTGTGAAGCCAAACCCCTGGAGTGATTCCAGACCTATCCCTTTGTTCTATTTTCTGTTTTCCATTGTTTTCGCTTCCGCTAAACTACCTAAATACTCAATTCACCCATATCCTACATCAAATTTGGCATCAGAACCTGGTTTTCGTTTTCTTGGGTTCAGAATTTTCGAGTATTTCTTGTTCTTCACACTGTGTGTCAAGTGATGGCTCCGACAAAGCCTGGAAAGACAGATGAGCCAGCGACGGACTTTGAACGTCTTGTTCAGATGATGGAAAACCTATCAAAGCAAGTAGCAGATTCGGACACTAGATCTAGACTTGTGGAACGTCGCCTTGCAGACTTAGAAACAGCTAACCAACATGATGAAGCAAGTGTGAATGGAGAAGAGAGGAATCATGAGCGACAACGTCATGATAGAAGGAATGATCAAGACGCAGAGAGACACAATTTTCATCGTGGCTATGAGCAAGACCCTGATGAGAGGGTGATGAGATCAGTGAAAGTTGACGCTCCAAATTTTGATGGTGAGCTAAATCCTAAAGCACTCCTCGACTGGTTAGCCACCATGGATCGCTACTTTGAGTGGCATGACATGTCTGAAGCTCGAAGGGTGAGATTTGCTAAGATAAAATTGGTGGGTCAAGCTGGATTGTTTTGGACCAATGTTGAAACGCAGCTAGAAAGAGCTGGGGAAGAACCAATCATCCATTGGGGTGAGATGAAAGAAAGGTTGAAGCAGAAATATCTACCATTATCCTATCAACAGAGTTTGTTGGACGAATGGCAAACTCTTCGTCAAGACAACATGCCAGTTGCTGAATATATTGCAAAATTTGAGGAATTCATGTTGCGATGTGACATAAGGGAAGATCGAAGGATGACTCTTTCTCGGTTCAGATCAGGACTTCGTCCAGAACTTCAAAGGGAATTAATTCCTCATACTGTTAATACCTTAGAGAGGATTTTTCAGATAGTACAAGAATTAGAGAAGTATTTAAAATCGTCCAACGTAGTCAAGCGGATTGATCCTTATAAATCTGATTTTCGTGCTGGTACATCTGGGACAAGGCCTAATACAACGTCTAAGGGTTTTACTACAGCAAATTCAGCTAAAGTGGACAAAGGAAAAGGAGCAATAGTGGATACACGTAATGGTGGAACACAAAGATGTTATAAATGCCAAGGTTTTGGACACTTTGCTGTCCAATGCCCAACGAAGGAGACAACAAGAAGTCTGATCACAAACATTGACGAACAAACTGACGATCAAGGCGATTTTGAGGAAGATATTTATGAGCCCCAGCAACCTGTTGAAGATTGTGGCAACGACCTTGAAGTCCTTCATCCAACATTAGCAGTAGTAAGATGTACTTTGGCTCAACCTAGGAAGGACACTGAGGATTGGCGTAGGACTTCCATTTTCCACACTTACATCAAGTCCGGTGATAAAGATTGGAAAGTGATCATAGATAATGGCAGTTGTATCAATGTTGTATCAACACTAACTGTCTCTCGTCTTGGCTTATCGACCGAAAAGCATCTTGAACCATACAGAGTAGCATGGATTGACAACACTTCTTCAATCCCTGTTACCCAGCGATGTCAAGTTCCTATTCAGTTTTCATCCTACAAGGATCATATTTGGTGTGATGTGGTGCCAATGGACGTGGGTCATATTCTCTTGGGAAGGCCATGGATATACGATCACAACGTGACCATCTTAGGCCGAGAAAACATATGTTCATTCATCCATAAAGGGAAGAAAGTCACTTTGAAGCCACTTCAACCCAAGTCTACACCAAGCAAGGAGGAGAAGAGTCACGTAAGCAAATCCAAAGCTCTGCACATCATTACCTTAAAAGAATTTATTAAAGAGGTAGAAGATGCCCCCATATATGTTCTAGCCGTAAGGGAATTAGGGCGTTTCGCTAATATGGAAGTGCCTTCCGCAGTGAGACCAATTTTAGAAGAGTATCAGGACGTGTTCCCCGACGATCTCCCAAATGAACTTCCTCCTCTCCGAGACATTCAACATGCGATTGATCTTGTTCCTGGGTCAACATTGCCTAATTTACCTCACTATCGAATGAATCCCACAGAACATGCAGAGTTGAAGCGACAGATTGATGAACTTCTTGCTAAAGGATTTATTCGAGAAAGCCTTAGTCCTTGTGCTGTACCCGCCCTACTAACACCCAAGAAAGATGGCACGTGGAGAATGTGTATAGATAGCCGGGCTATAAACAAGATTACAGTCAAATATCGATTTCCCATACCAAGGCTCGATGACATGCTGGATATGATGACCGGTGCCACTATCTTTTCCAAGATAGATTTGAAAAGTGGATATCACCAGATTCGTGTTCGGCCAGGAGATGAGTGGAAGACAGCCTTCAAAACAAAAGACGGCCTATATGAATGGTTAGTCATGCCTTTTGGACTAACCAACGCGCCGAGCACTTTCATGAGAGTTATGACACAAATTTTGAGGCCATTCATGGGTAAGTTCTTGGTTGTTTATTTTGATGATATCTTAATCTATAGCACCTCACAAGAGCAACACCTTAGCCATCTAGAGCAAGTCTGCACGGTTCTTCGAGCAGAGAAGCTGTTTGCTAACCTTAAGAAGTGCTCGTTCATGACTAGTGAAGTTATCTTCTTGGGGTTTGTTGTATCGTCGGAAGGCATGAAAGCTGATCCGGAAAAAGTAAAGGCTATTGTTAGTTGGCCTGAACCGACCAATATCCACGAAGTGCGTAGTTTTCATGGATTGGCCACATTCTATCGTCGTTTTATTCGTGGGTTTAGTTCAATCACGGCTCCTCTCACGGATTGCATGAAGAAGGGAGAATTCCACTGGTCTAATGCTGCTGCAAAAGCGTTCAAAGAGATTAAGGCTAAAATGGTTGAGGCTCCAGTAATGCGCCTTCCAGATTTCTTAAAGCCTTTTGAGGTAGCTTGTGACGCGTCAGGGGTAGGAATAGGAGGAGTATTGAATCAAGAAGGGCATCCAGTAGCTTATTTCAGCGAGAAATTGAATGAAGCCAAGCAAAAATACTCAACCTATGACAAAGAGTTTTATGCAGTTGTTCAAGCTTTGAGACATTGGAGACATTATTTGTTACCACAGGAATTTGTTTTATTTTCAGATCATGAGGCTCTTCGATATTTGGGTTCACAAAAGAAATTGAACTCCCGCCATGCAAAGTGGGTTGAGTTCATTCAAGAGTACACATTTGTGTTGAAACATAAAGCTGGTGTGGAGAATAAACCAGCAGATGCTCTTAGTCGTAAAGTTTCTCTTATAAGTACTATGAGTGTGGAAGTTACCGGATTTGAAAGATTGAAAGAAGACTATTCGATATGTCCAGATTTTGGGAAAATGTATGCTGCACTTTCGGAAGACAAATCCAGAAGTAGTGAATTTGTTTTACAAGATGGTTTTCTCTTCAAAGGTAATAAACTTTGCGTTCCCCGCACATCAATACGAGACTTTCTTGTTTTGGAATTGCATGCTGGTGGCGTAGCTGGTCATTTTGGGAGAGACAAAACCATTGCTCTTGTGGAAGACAGATTTTATTGGCCAAGTCTCAAACGTGATGTTGCTAAGATTGTGGAACGGTGTCGTACTTGTCAACTTGCGAAACATAAGAAGCAAAATACAGGGTTGTACACTCCATTACCAGTACCCCATGTCCCATGGCAAGATATCAGTATGGATTTTGTACTTGGACTACCTACGACACTGAGGAAGCATGATTCTATCTTTGTGGTTGTGGACCGTTTCTCCAAAATGGCCCATTTCATCCCTTGCTCCAAGACATTCGATGCTTCTAAAGTGGCTAAACTTTTCATGGATGACGTGGTTCGTTTGCATGGTGTGCCTAAGACTATAGTGTCGGATCGTGATGTTCGATTCATGAGTTATTTTTGGAAGACTTTATGGCGCATGATGAGTACTAAACTCCAGTTTTCTTCCGCTTATCATCCACAGACAGATGGTCAAACCGAAGTGGTTAACCGAAGTTTGGGCAATTTGTTGCGATGTTTGGTTGGTGAGCACATTAAGTCATGGGATTCCGTGTTGCCTATTGCGGAGTTTGCTTATAATAATTCAGTCAACAGAACAATTGGGATGAGCCCATTTGAGGTTGTGTATGGTCATAAACTTAGGGCTCCTATAGACCTCATGCCCATGTCAGCTTCGCATAGATCATCTGCATCTGCCAATGAATTTGCACGCCATATTCATGACTTACATGCTGAGATTATTCAAAGGATTAACAATAGCAATGCCACATATAAAAGGGCTGCTGATGTTCATCGCAGATTGAAGGAATTTTCAGTCAGCGATTTTGTTATGGTTCGAATCAGGCCAGAACGATTTCCTCAAGGAATTGCAAAGAAGCTGCAAGCTCGTAGCATGGGGCCTTTTCAAGTTTTGAAGCGATTAGGCTCAAATGCCTATATGTTGGAACTTCCTCCTGAAATGGGGATCAGCCCAATTTTTAATATTGAAGATTTGGCGCCATATAAGGAACCTGCCGCTTCTGAAAATACTCTTTCTGACGAGAATTCAGATCCATTTCCTATATCTGATTTTTCTTCTCTAACCCCACTCTTACCGCGCCCTAGGCCTAAAGAAAAGGACATTGTTGAAGATATTTTGGACGATCAGATTGTTTCTACAAGACAAGGTGGATATCATAAGTTCCTAGTCAAGTGGAAGAATAGACCAAATTCAGATAGTACTTGGATTACACAGGAGGAACTACAACGCATTGATCCCGACATTCTTGAGCGTTACTACAGTTTTATCTCGCCGGAGTCGAGCTCTTTTCAGCCCGAGGGAATTGATGCGGACATCTATGACAAACCTTTTAAGGTTTACCGAAGAAGGAAGAAACGATCAGCCAATCCAACATTATCATTATGGTTGGGGTGAAATCTTAGTTTCCATATTTCAATAGGAAAGCTATTTTTTCCAGATTCCAGATTTCACTAGGATTGCTAGATTTTCCAGATTTTACTAAGTTTTAGTTTCCAGTTTTTAGTAGGATTTGATTTAAGTTTCCTAGTTTATTTGGATTGGTTCCTTTGTGGATTCGGATTTCTTTTTACTAAGGGATTTGTTTTCCTATTATCTCTAGGTTTTAGTTTGCTATAAATACCCCCCTATGTAGTTGTTTAAAATTCAGTTGTTGAGATATAAAGAAAAGCTTATTTTCCAGAGATTGGAGACTACTTGGTGTGAAGCCAAACCCCTGGAGTGATTCCAGACCTATCCCTTTGTTCTATTTTCTGTTTTCCATTGTTTTCGCTTCCGCTAAACTACCTAAATACTCAATTCACCCATATCCTACATCATGTTTACTACTGGGCACCTTCTCTTTTTTTCTCGGGTGCATGTATCATTTTCGTACTATATTTAAGTATCCACTTTACATCCAATTTCTGAGTTTTCAATTTCTTTTTTCAGCCATGCTGGCAAGTCATGAAAGATGCAGCTATATTGAGGTTTTTCGTCAATATAAATTTTGTATAAGATGAGTTGTGAGTGATGAAGATCCAATTTAATTCATTCTCACCATTGTATTAATTTTTTTGTTTTTGGTTTTTGGTTTGGTTTGTTGCTGTTCCCACTTTGGGAATAGAGTAGAACTAGATTATTTAGGCATGTTCTCTTCACTTAATGCATCATGCCCTACAGAACCCAGTGATCCTGCATATATTATACAATGAATTTTTTTCCATCACTAAATTTTTAAAACTAGCTAGAGACAAGACAACCACTGCTTCAAACAGATTTAATGAATTCAAGCCAGAAGGGAAGAAACACCACGATTGTGCACAGGAAATATTTGAAAGAATCCGTAAGATAGGCGGCATGACTTTATAATATTAGAGATAAGGGACGTGTAAAATGACTCCATAAAAGTTACATTAGCCTGATTTTATGATTGTGGACAAGAGATATGCCAACTAGTTAAGGATTGGAATATGAATGAGAGCATGCCAACATAAGGCATCATATCTACTCATGCTTGAGGCAGCACCTCTGCTTGCTTTCAGCCTTGTTGTTGATAAAAGAGTGGTGCCAACCTCATTTTCGGATAATTCGTCATACGTTAATGCTGAAACGTGAATTTTGATCCTTACCAAGATGTTACGACCACTTATCTCATGTATTTGTATGATTCCTAAACTAAACAGCTCTGAGTTCTTCTAGATTATACTGGCTCGTATCTTCAGAGTAAAGTATGCCGGTAGGAGATATAAGGCGTCGTACGGAGAGAAAAAGCCGAGCCTACGAATGAAAATTTAGATGAATTCTTTTGTGATCAGATATTCAGATAAGTTCAAATAGGTCAAAAATGGGCATGTGAAGCCTTAGATGTTGGTCTTACCCATTGAAATCCTACCACTGCCCACCAGCAGCCTGCTAGGCCATATCCTCTACTACTCACAAGCTGGTGAGAGAAAAATGGAATGGTAGTGTACATAAAAAGTAAGTTATAAACTATAAATAAACTAAAAAGTAATTATACACCAGAAAATTGAAAAACAACTCACCAGCAGTAGAAGTGCACCTAAAGACAAGCATCCACTCATTGACAGACTAATAAATCTTAGATCTCGTCCGGCCTGAAAAGAACAAACAATAAACAGTATGAATTTTGTTTATTCCAAGGTAGTTATTTTATTGCAAACCAAGCAACAAAATACACAGGATGAATTGCCTATTGCTTCACTGGACACAATGCATACAGGACTCAGTATTCATCAATCTTTGGTCCAAAAGGCAGGCACAAGATGTGCAAAGATAAGGTTTATAATAAGAACATGTGAAAAATCAACATACTGAAGATAAAATGAAACATACCAGCAGTGTTCCCTCAAAGCAGAGAATGGCAGGTGTCACAGCCAGTGCCAAAAAAAATTGTATCAGCACTTTATGCATCTGCATCAACACATATGAGAGTATCAAGAGGAATTCTATTTGTGGAACTATTTTATCACAACTTTTCATGATCGAGGAAAAGCCCTGCGTCAATATTCAATATATATGGAGCTCAAAAGTTCAGATCATTGGAAGAATATATGGTGGGGATTCAGTTTAAGAGCAGTCATCAAGACTCACAACCAACTTATACCTTGTGATTTGGTGGAAGCCTGCATATATTATAGAATGACAATTTATAAAGAAGCGCTAAAACCAACTTGATTCTTTCCTTCCTCGAGATACAATAGCACAGAAGAAATAGAAATTAGGAAGATGTTAAAAAGTTCCTAAAAAAACAGAGCCAACCTCCTGTATGATCTTTTGGTCAGGTGTAAAGATGTTCGGAAACAACCATGGAACACATGTTCCTCCAATTCCTAATACTGAACCAAGGATAGCTCCAACAATGACAAGTGACTTGAGCAGCATTCGAGCCTGTTTGATATCATAAAGTTTTCAGAACACAATTAACAAAATAGCATAATTGTCCAAAACAAAATACACATGGAAGTTCTTCAATTCTCAACATATATTACCAAGATTAAAAGTCCATATGGATAGAATTTGAGTATGACAAACCTTGGGCAAACTACGATTTGCGCCATATATCAACTCAGGCATAAATGATTGTGCAGTTTGAGAGAGAGGTTCGCCCCACACAGTACAGATGAAGAATGTTTGGATCATGACCTAGAGGAAATGGTAAGTCATCAATAAAAATAAACATCACTTACCTTCAAAAAGAAAGATAAACTAACACGACAAGTTTGACCAAACCTAACCTGATGAGCAGCCGTGATGTTTGTTCCCATTGATGTTGCAAAATATACAACGAGAGAGAAGAAAGCTATCTATAAACCACAAATCATTATTAGAGAATAAAGTATATTTGGATTTGGATTCTCAATTAGTTTGAATATCTGGTCACTAGTGTGTTTCTTTACTATGATTTGGTCTCCGACAAGTGTCAAGTATTTTCATAATTAAGTGATTTGTTTGTTATTTGGTATCCTATTACTGATTAGGAGTTCATTCTATTCAAACCCTTGTTTAATGTTATGATTAAAGCATCTAATTCTCTGATTTCTCTCCCTTGTTTTCTTAACATGGTATCAGAGCATCGATTCTACGACCTAGTGGTTATGAGCATTTAATCCTACCCCCAAGGCTAGAGTTTGACTCTCCCCTCCCCTTTGGCCTCCCTTGTAACCAAAACACATTGATCATTTTGTGAAGACACATGATCTCTTACTGTTATTCATGATCCTATCCAACTTATAGGCACATGATGCTTAAGTTATTTTAGTGTCAGGCATGTGATCCCCTGCTTAGTCATTTTATGAAGACTGTAATGCCTTCATATTGTGAAGATACATTATTCTGAAGTTGTTAGAAAAGGCAGTAATATTTCTAGTCATTCTTCTGGGGAATATCAACATCTAAATTGGTGGATTATGAAAAAGGAACACATGAGACTAGATCAAGAAAGATAATTGCGTAAATTGTAACCTTAGAAATCATTGTCACAAACACTGGAGCAGCAAGCCCAAGTACTGTTAAAAATTCTTCAGGCGAGGGAACAGAGATGGCATAGGCATTGTATCCCTTCTTGTTCAGAGCTTCAATCATCATATATCCTGCAACAACCTAAAGTCATACCGGTCAATAGTACTGGAAAAGTTAATTGATGTGTCAAGGACAACCTTATGTGATATATGTTAATATGTTTGGCCCACATACCTGTGACACCATTGTTGCCCATGCTGCACCAGCAATACCATAGCCTAAAAAAACTGCAAAGGACTACATCACCAATGCCATTTATAACACTGGCTACAGCCAAGGCCTTCAAAGGACCCCAGGAATCTTTCATGCCAAGACTGGGAAACAGATTTACAATATCAGAGTACGAACATGATCTCATTTACCTCAGCAGTTAAAATTCCCTGCCAGAGATAACTTTCACTTAGGCAATAAATAAGTATTTCAAGTCAAAATATGAATGCTTGTTTCATACTGGTTTTTGACAAGTCAGAGAACTTTCCGTAGGCAATAAATGCGATTCAAGTAAAATAAGAATGCTTGTTCACATTTGTTTTTTCCATGATAGTTTATATAATCATTCATGTTTTGCAATGCCTAAAATGGTGCCAAACTTTCTCTAGCAGTTATTTCTTCTCACCCAATAGATTTAATAATCCCTGTGTCAAAAAGATTTAAGACTTACAATATCCATTATGGTGTTGTTGCCAATGACTTTGAACAAAGAAGACAACTATATCTTCAAATATTTTATAGATTCATTTCTAATCATCAACTCGCTGGATGTTTATGCTGTAGATAATACATGGAAAAGTGGAAGAGACATGTAACCTTGCACTCTGAGTAACCCAACCAACAAGAATTGCAGGCCATGCCAAACCTCGTATCTACCAACAGAAAACATTCTGTTAGAAAAGAAATCAAATGCAGGAGTATGTCACAGACAAAACCAGGACAAGGAATCTATTTACTGGTCATAGAAGAAGAAGTATAAGGGTATGCCAAGAAAGATAACACATACAAGTGGGGGACATCATAATAATCAGTTAGAGAAAAGATTTGGTCTGAGTTCCACCTACTAATGAGATATTATTAAGAAATAAGCTTTCTTTTCATGCACAAATTAATGGTGTAGATACATTTTTCAGAACTCTTTTGCATGTATCAACGTGGACCTCGCATATGATAAATATAAACATTGCCAATAGCCCAACAAAAATAAAGAAGAAGAAGAACCTTTTAAGTTATATCTTGACAAGATAATGCAAAGTCTACCACATTATCATTCTAGGCATACAAGACCTTCTAATGACTAAGAGAAAATGAACAAAGAAAAAGAAGGAGCTTTTATGATATTTTAACATTTCCTGACCAGGTAAATGATTTAAAGGAAACCATCTTCACAAAGAGGAGTAACCAACGTTTTTTAGCTCAAATGAAAGGCACCTGAACATATGTATTTGCTGCAGGAATAATATGCGCATTCTTTGATCCAGCAAAAGCTGAAAAGTTAGAATTGCATCAGTCATGACTCTTCTATATATGCTACTTTTACAGACCCAGAAAACTCTCATATTCTACTATATGTGCTAAAATGCTTTAATCAATAGAAAACAAACAAAATCAAGCACTCAATCTTTCTGTAATGTAAAGATATTGAAAATCAGTTCTTATTACCAGTTAGTGCCCATGAACCGAAAAATCTTGTAAATAAAAGCATTAAGCAGCCACAGGTCAATCCAACAAAGAGCAAGATGGATATGTGATGCTGCACTTCATTTCTATCCTGCACCAATACCAGATAATCAAACAATATACCTAAATCATGCAAGAGAAAATAGTGATTAACATTGCATACAATCCTGCACAAGAATTCGAAAGTCACAGTAAGAAAGAATTTTAAAGAAAGAGAAACGTGGTTTTATGTCATTGCAATAAATGTACTTAATGGCATACATATCAAAAATTCCTAATCTGGCAACAACTCCCACTCTGTTTAGCAGCCTTGAAAGTTCATACCTTCTCAACTTCTGAATAACACATAGTACAATTCATATAATACTCTTAAATTCCTTGCAAATTTGCACTTAATTCCCTAAGAAAATTCTGAATCAGTGTGACAAAACAGTACCCAAAATTGGAAAGTGCAATTCAAACTCATTTTCTTATCAACACAAGCATACACATTTATCCACCACAGAGGCATCTGGGATCTGAAGAGAAACCAACTAACCCCTTTTGCAAGCGCAGTAGCAATCATATTTGAAGTTGCAATAGAAAGGAACATGAACACATAACTCATATTATCACACATCACAGTTCCAGGGCCTGCATTGAAAACCAATAAACAGAGCTCTTCATTTGGTTCCTTAAAAAAATAAAACCCAAATTAAAGTAAATCTGAATGAAGTACCTAAAGCAGCAAGCTCAAGAGAGCTTCCCCGGCCAACCACAACAGTGTCGATGAGGCTCATAAGGGGCCCACAAATCCAAAGCCCAGTGGCGGGTCCTGTAAACATTACAATCTCCTTCATTTGGTTCCATAAGCTCTGACTCTCCAACTCTTCTTTCTTCACCTCCACAACTTCTTCAGACACTATAGAATCTTCCCCATCATCTGCTTCACGAACCCCGTCGACAGTGCAGGCGGTCACCAGCCGATTACGACGGAGTATTGGGGGTGAGAAGCGTAGCTTAGGGAGGCCAGATGTGTGGTTAAGGCCTGGGGTCAAAGAGAAATATGGTCGGTTGGTGAAGAAGAGTGAGGGGTGAGAAAGAGAAGTGTGAGTGAGGTTTTGGAGGAGAGGGGAGTGAAGAGGGTGATGAGCTATCAGGGTTTTGCTTGGCATTTTTGTTCTTTTTCAAATTTTCCGGGAAAATGGGGGCAGAGAGAGTTCCACCCAAGAAAGAAACACAGAAGAATGACAGGTCCACTGGAGAAGATGAAGTTTGAGATAGTGATATGGTTTTAGACCTGGCAATATCATACGAAACACGATAACACGACACGAATTCGCAAAAAAATTTCAGTATTCGTGTTCGTGTTATCGTGTCGTGTTGCTATCGTGTCAACCCGTTAGCCACACGATAAGCTAACGGGTCGTTTCAGTGTCCATTCGCGAAAAACACGAACCAACCCGTTAACAGGGGTAGTTTTGTAATTGTCTATTCTAAAATCCTTACCAACCCTAGCAATAGCATTCTGCTGCATTCATAATCATCTCTCATTCCGCCGCACACTAACAGAACAATTCACTTTCTCTCTCTCTCAAAGTCAAAACCTCATCTTCTTCTTCTTCCTGCGATCTCTCTCAAACTTTCTCTCTGTCAATCATCATTTCTCTTCTGAGACTGAAATACTCTCTCAAGTCAAGTAGGTACAACAATCTTCTCTTCAGATATTTCATATTTGTGTGGCATCTTCTTTCTTTTCTGCTTTAGCATCATTAATTTAATTGAGATTATCATGTTTGGTAAACAGTATATGATTCCTCTGTTCTGGTTCATGTCTGCTTATGTTGCTGCTATCATAGATTCATAGCTTTTTATGGGTCTGTGGTTTAAGGATTTGGTCTGGATTAATGAGTTCATCTAACTGAAGATATGTTTTTTCGAGTTTGCTAAGTATTCTGTCTCTACAAAGCTTTTCTGATGTCTGGTTGAAGAAACTGAGAAAATCTGCAAATGTGAGTGATTTTCGGTGTTTACTTGATGTAAGTGGTACTAAATACTAATGATGACTGCAATATTATTAAATTGACAAAGGCTACTTTTCTTTTTTGAATGAAGTAAAGAATTACCTTTTCCATTGATTACCTTTTCAGGTCCAATGAATAATGTCTTGCAAAACGTTGGCCATCTTTTGAATTGTTATTTCATATGGTTTAGTTGAGAAGTCTGTTGACATTTTAATATTTTAAAGGTCTTTCTTGGTGTCTTTTTGAAGGGGATGTGATGGATGTTACAGAAAATAGCGCTGCCAATGTTTTTGAGATTAATGATGAGGAGTCTGTTGACATTTCAATGGGTATTGATACAACTACTGAAAATACAGAAGATAAAGAGTTAAGCCCTACAAAGAAAAAGGTTAGAGTCAATGTGGGCAGGCGTAAACTAAGATCTCCTGCTTGGGAATCATTTGATTTATTGCCTATGGGTGAAGATAAAAAAAAGCGTGCTAAATGTAAAAGTTGTGGGATTATATATGCATGTGATAGTAGGTATGGTACAGGAAATTTGTTGAATCATGCTAAAAATTGCCTTAAGAAGTCACATGGTGATGTGAAACAATTACTTATGTCATCTTCAGGATTGCGTTCCCCTCAATTTGATCATGTGAAATTTCGTGATTTGTTAATAGAGGCAATCATCAAGCATAATTTGCCTTTTAGCTTTGTTGAATATGACGCCATTAGGGCTTTATTTGCATATATCTCTCATGATATTAAGCTGCCATGTAGAAACACCGTTAAGGCATGCGTGTTGAGGATGTTTAAAAGTGAAAAACAGAAACTTCATAGTTTGTTAAGCTCAGTTCAGGGAAGAATTTGTTTAACTTCAGATTTATGGACCTCTGTATGTACTGATGGGTATCTTGCTCTTACTGCTCACTTTGTTGACCAAGATTGGAGATTGAACAAAAGAGTTATAAATTTTTGTCATATGCCTCCTCCACATTCTGGTATTGCATTATCTGAAAAAATCAATGCATTGATAACTGAGTGGGGGATTGAGAAGAAGTTGTTTTCTATTACTTTGGATAATGCTTCTGCAAATACTTCTTTTGTTGATATTTTAACGAATCAATTGAACTTTAGAGGTCTTTTGTTGATGAGTGGCAAGTTTTTTCATGTGCGTTGTTGTGCTCACATTTTAAACTTGATAGTCCAAGATGGACTTAAGGAAATTGATTCTTCAGTGATAAAGATTCGTGAGTGCATCAAATATATAAAGGGTTCTGAGGGGAGGAAACTAAAGTTCTATGAATGTGTTTCACAAGTTGGAATAATGGGTAATAAGAGAGGATTGAGACAAGATGTCCCTACTAGATGGAACTCAACTTATACCATGCTTGAGAGTGCACTTTTTTTTCGTCGTGCTTTTATTAATTTAGGGTTGATTGATTCAAATTTCAGTAGTTGTCCTTCTCCCCAAGAGTGGATTAAAATAGAGAAGATTTCCAAGTTTTTGGGATACTTTTATGATGTTACATGCTTATTTTCTGGGACAAAGTACCCCACATCCAATTTATTCTTCCCTAAGGTGTTTATAATCCAGCACCAAATTAAGGCAGCCATGGAAGATATTGATGGTTTCATGAACAAGATGGGAACTAATATGAACATAAAGTTTGAGAAGTATTGGTCAGAGTACAGCTTGATTCTTGCAATTGCAATTATTTTGGATCCTCGTTATAAGTTACATTTTGTAGAGTGGGCTTATACCAAGCTTCATGGTAAGGATTCTGAAGAATTTAAGTGTGTTAGAGACACATTGGCTTCTCTTTTTGATGTGTACTCAGAAAGTTTATCTCATCTTGTTCATTTGAATTATGGAATGAATGAGACGACTAATCACACGGAAGGTGGAGATACCATTTTTGAGGTAACATAACTACTTTTATATATATACCATGTATTGTTGCATATTGTATGTCTCCTTAATTTTTGTATGTTTCATTTTCTATGATGTAGGATTTTGATATTAGTTACAAAAATGGTCCGAGTTCAAGTAGGAAAAATGAATTGCATAAGTATTTGGATGAAGAAAGACTAGATAGAAAGCAAGACATAGATGTTCTTTCTTGGTGGCAAATGGAGCATTTTCATTATCCAATACTTTCACATCTAGCTCGTGATGTGTTAACAATTCCTATTTCTACGGTTGCATCGGAATCGGCTTTTAGTGTTGGAGGGAGAGTATTAGATCAATATCGTAGTTCGTTATTGCCTGAAATTGTTCAAGCTTTGTTGTGTACTCGAGATTGGCTTTTTGGCAAAGGAGGTATTAATTATATAACTAAAAACTAGTATGTTTTTTTTCTGTTTTTTTTTTCATTATGTGAATTAATAATGATTTGTAATTTTTGGGTTTTCAATGCTTAGCCATGGAGGAAGAGATAGAAATTCTTACTGAAGATGTCTTCAAACTTAATTGTGAAGATACTAGATCGGGACAATGCTCCAATAGTATTTCTCTTGATGATTGAGGTGAGGTATGGATGAGTAATTGATATTTTATCAATATAATATTTCTCAATAATTGTATACTTTCTCATAGTTGTCTATGTTTTTTTTTCTTCCAGGAACATTGCAAGTGAAATGTTGAAGTCTGGATCACATTCATGGATGCTATACATGTTTTCTTTTTTGTTATCTCAAGTTTGGTGTAAATGTTTAATATATTTTTAGCTTTTTTTTGGAATGTTAATGATCTTTTTGGGCATGTATAATATATAATGTTTTTATGCTTTTTTGGGCATGTAAATGTTTAATACATTTTAAGCTTTTTTTGGGAATTTTTTTATGCATCTATAATGTATTGTCAGTAATTGATATTTTATATTTTATTTGAAGATTTTAAAATATATTTTTTTAAAACTGTTTATTTTTCTTATCGTGTAAATCGTGTCGTGTCGTGTGATTCGCGAATTGTAACGGGTCGTGTTCGTGTTGAGCATTTCCAACCCGTTACTGATAACACGACACGACACGATTTACACGATAAGAAAAATAAACAGTTTTAAAAAAATATATTTTAAAATCTTCAAATAAAATATAAAATATCAATTACTGACAATACATTATAGATGCATAAAAAAATTCCCAAAAAAAGCTTAAAATGTATTAAACATTTACATGCCCAAAAAAGCATAAAAACATTATATATTATACATGCCCAAAAAGATCATTAACATTCCAAAAAAAAGCTAAAAATATATTAAACATTTACACCAAACTTGAGATAACAAAAAAGAAAACATGTATAGCATCCATGAATGTGATCCAGACTTCAACATTTCACTTGCAATGTTCCTGGAAGAAAAAAAAACATAGACAACTATGAGAAAGTATACAATTATTGAGAAATATTATATTGATAAAATATCAATTACTCATCCATACCTCACCTCAATCATCAAGAGAAATACTATTGGAGCATTGTCCCGATCTAGTATCTTCACAATTAAGTTTGAAGACATCTTCAGTAAGAATTTCTATCTCTTCCTCCATGGCTAAGCATTGAAAACCCAAAAATTACAAATCATTATTAATTCACATAATGAAAAAAAAAACAGAAAAAAAACATACTAGTTTTTAGTTATATAATTAATACCTCCTTTGCCAAAAAGCCAATCTCGAGTACACAACAAAGCTTGAACAATTTCAGGCAATAACGAACTACGATATTGATCTAATACTCTCCCTCCAACACTAAAAGCCGATTCCGATGCAACCGTAGAAATAGGAATTGTTAACACATCACGAGCTAGATGTGAAAGTATTGGATAATGAAAATGCTCCATTTGCCACCAAGAAAGAACATCTATGTCTTGCTTTCTATCTAGTCTTTCTTCATCCAAATACTTATGCAATTCATTTTTCCTACTTGAACTCGGACCATTTTTGTAACTAATATCAAAATCCTACATCATAGAAAATGAAACATACAAAAATTAAGGAGACATACAATATGCAACAATACATGGTATATATATAAAAGTAGTTATGTTACCTCAAAAATGGTATCTCCACCTTCCGTGTGATTAGTCGTCTCATTCATTCCATAATTCAAATGAACAAGATGAGATAAACTTTCTGAGTACACATCAAAAAGAGAAGCCAATGTGTCTCTAACACACTTAAATTCTTCAGAATCCTTACCATGAAGCTTGGTATAAGCCCACTCTACAAAATGTAACTTATAACGAGGATCCAAAATAATTGCAATTGCAAGAATCAAGCTGTACTCTGACCAATACTTCTCAAACTTTATGTTCATATTAGTTCCCATCTTGTTCATGAAACCATCAATATCTTCCATGGCTGCCTTAATTTGGTGCTGGATTATAAACACCTTAGGGAAGAATAAATTGGATGTGGGGTACTTTGTCCCAGAAAATAAGCATGTAACATCATAAAAGTATCCCAAAAACTTGGAAATCTTCTCTATTTTAATCCACTCTTGGGGAGAAGGACAACTACTGAAATTTGAATCAATCAACCCTAAATTAATAAAAGCACGACGAAAAAAAAGTGCACTCTCAAGCATGGTATAAGTTGAGTTCCATCTAGTAGGGACATCTTGTCTCAATCCTCTCTTATTACCCATTATTCCAACTTGTGAAACACATTCATAGAACTTTAGTTTCCTCCCCTCAGAACCCTTTATATATTTGATGCACTCACGAATCTTTATCACTGAAGAATCAATTTCCTTAAGTCCATCTTGGACTATCAAGTTTAAAATGTGAGCACAACAACGCACATGAAAAAACTTGCCACTCATCAACAAAAGACCTCTAAAGTTCAATTGATTCGTTAAAATATCAACAAAAGAAGTATTTGCAGAAGCATTATCCAAAGTAATAGAAAACAACTTCTTCTCAATCCCCCACTCAGTTATCAATGCATTGATTTTTTCAGATAATGCAATACCAGAATGTGGAGGAGGCATATGACAAAAATTTATAACTCTTTTGTTCAATCTCCAATCTTGGTCAACAAAGTGAGCAGTAAGAGCAAGATACCCATCAGTACATACAGAGGTCCATAAATCTGAAGTTAAACAAATTCTTCCCTGAACTGAGCTTAACAAACTATGAAGTTTCTGTTTTTCACTTTTAAACATCCTCAACACGCATGCCTTAACGGTGTTTCTACATGGCAGCTTAATATCATGAGAGATATATGCAAATAAAGCCCTAATGGCGTCATATTCAACAAAGCTAAAAGGCAAATTATGCTTGATGATTGCCTCTATTAACAAATCACGAAATTTCACATGATCAAATTGAGGGGAACGCAATCCTGAAGATGACATAAGTAATTGTTTCACATCACCATGTGACTTCTTAAGGCAATTTTTAGCATGATTCAACAAATTTCCTGTACCATACCTACTATCACATGCATATATAATCCCACAACTTTTACATTTAGCACGCTTTTTTTTATCTTCACCCATAGGCAATAAATCAAATGATTCCCAAGCAGGAGATCTTAGTTTACGCCTGCCCACATTGACTCTAACCTTTTTCTTTGTAGGGCTTAACTCTTTATCTTCTGTATTTTCAGTAGTTGTATCAATACCCATTGAAATGTCAACAGACTCCTCATCATTAATCTCAAAAACATTGGCAGCGCTATTTTCTGTAACATCCATCACATCCCCTTCAAAAAGACACCAAGAAAGACCTTTAAAATATTAAAATGTCAACAGACTTCTCAACTAAACCATATGAAATAACAATTCAAAAGATGGCCAACGTTTTGCAAGACATTATTCATTGGACCTGAAAAGGTAATCAATGGAAAAGGTAATTCTTTACTTCATTCAAAAAAGAAAAGTAGCCTTTGTCAATTTAATAATATTGCAGTCATCATTAGTATTTAGTACCACTTACATCAAGTAAACACCGAAAATCACTCACATTTGCAGATTTTCTCAGTTTCTTCAACCAGACATCAGAAAAGCTTTGTAGAGACAGAATACTTAGCAAACTCGAAAAAACATATCTTCAGTTAGATGAACTCATTAATCCAGACCAAATCCTTAAACCACAGACCCATAAAAAGCTATGAATCTATGATAGCAGCAACATAAGCAGACATGAACCAGAACAGAGGAATCATATACTGTTTACCAAACATGATAATCTCAATTAAATTAATGATGCTAAAGCAGAAAAGAAAGAAGATGCCACACAAATATGAAATATCTGAAGAGAAGATTGTTGTACCTACTTGACTTGAGAGAGTATTTCAGTCTCAGAAGAGAAATGATGATTGACAGAGAGAAAGTTTGAGAGAGATCGCAGGAAGAAGAAGAAGATGAGGTTTTGACTTTGAGAGAGAGAGAAAGTGAATTGTTCTGTTAGTGTGCGGCGGAATGAGAGATGATTATGAATGCAGCAGAATGCTATTGCTAGGGTTGGTAAGGATTTTAGAATAGACAATTACAAAACTACCCCTGTTAACGGGTTGGTTCGTGTTTTTCGCGAATGGACACTGAAACGACCCGTTAGCTTATCGTGTGGCTAACGGGTTGACACGATAGCAACACGACACGATAACACGAACACGAATACTGAAATTTTTTTGCGAATTCGTGTCGTGTTATCGTGTTTCGTATGATATTGCCAGGTCTACCTCTGGCCCATGCATTTTTTTAAAAAGTTTCAATAGCCATGTTCTCTCTTTTTCTTATTTTCTTCATTTCTTTCTCTCTCTCCCTCTCTCTTCTTTTCCTCCTTTCTCTCTTCTTCTTCCTATTTCTTTCTTTTTTTCCGCCTTTCTCCATTTTTTTATGATTTGGATTTACTACAAATTGAGCTTTTTCCCATTTAGTTTCTTTTCCCATTTAGTTTCTTCTTCCCTCTTTTTTTTTTTTTTGCTTTTCTCTTGTTTTATTCCCTTCGTTTCTCCTTTTTGTATTATGTTTTTCTTTTTTTCTCACACATATTGTAAAGTCTAACTTGGTGTGATATGTCCCTCACTGCTGAAATTTTCTGCGTATGTAAGGTAAATTTAGCTTGCAGAGTTTTGAAATCCTGAATTCGTCATGGGTGATAACCTCTCTCTCATCAAGCAAAGAAGAGACTACACCCTAGTACAAATACACCGTGTCAACGCGTATATATCTTCTATTACCTGTCGCCGCATGTTCATTTTCTAAGGTTGGAGTTGACACTTCAGTTTTACACTTAAAATAAAATTGCTAAACTTAAAACCTAAAAGGAGAGCCTCAATGTTTCATATTTACACCGTATTCAAGGAAAAAAACAACCAAAAATTGTGATTTTACATTCGTTTCCACCTTAATGCGACCAAAAAGCTGAGCGCTGGGTCAAAAATAACAAAAAGTATAAACAAGTTTAGAGAATCTAAAAAATTATTGAAGTTGAAGACTCCAAATGAAGTACTGTCACACATTGCAACCCCTTTAAGTTGACAAAAAAAAAGAAAAATAATTCAAAAAGATTGTTCAAACTTGGAAGTCCACACTTTTGCAGCTGTAGCTCTCATTTAGCATATAATTCAGGCTCTAGCTATAAATATATTTTGCCCAAAAATAAAAAATCATATGCTTATAATTTTTTTTGGCTATAAATATCATCCTTGTCAGCTTTTGTTGTACTCACTGATTAAATTTGGTCATGAAATTTTGTTTACCAAATATTGCGGCAAAATTTCCCTTTAATCCGAGCTAATTTAGCTAGATTTTAGTCATATACTAATTCTTAGCACTAATGATATAGATAAACCCTACACCATTTAATTTATTTAAACAACCCAAAAAATGACAGCTGGCCCTATTGAATTCAATTTTTAATTAATAAATTATTTTGATGCCCTATTGAGTGTTTTGAGTGTTTTTTTTAATGAGGTTTTGGGGTTGGGCTTGTTTTAAGAAATCAATGATAGTTTTATAATTTATAAAAAGTTAAAAGCCTATTTGTTATGTGAAAATGAGTTCAACATGGACATAAACAGTTAAGCTATGCAAATATGAACACGAACTGCAAACGTAACTTGTAACACAACGCGATTATGTTCACGCATTAAGGGATCTAATGGTATTAAATATTGGGTACCTAAACCCATTAGACAAGTTATCCGCCATGATTAAAACAAAAAATCATTTTTTTTTTCCAACAAAAAACTTGAGTAAAACCAGTTTACAACAAAAGCTCATAGGTTAAACATTATACTTAAGAAAATGTCCTAATTATATAAGCTCAATTCGAATACTTGTACTATCTCTTTAAAAGAAAAATATTATATGCATATGGATATATGATTGTTTGTCAGGTCGGTTATGATTCGCTCCCACATCATTTTCATTTTCTCTTCTGAGGCCCCAGGAGTTGAATATGAATGAACAACATGTGAAGTTGCTGCTGATAAGCAAGATAGGGTTGGTGGAGATATTTTCAAGGCTTAATCTGGTAGTTGTCATAGTTGAAGGAAGTTTCGAGTTCAAGTCCTTGTCAAGGACGATATATATTTATGATGATTTTGATTGAAGGAATTGTAATCTTTGTACATATCCCTTTGTTTGTGATGATTTTGATTGAGGGAATTGTAATCTTTGTAAATATCCCTTTGTTTGTGAAACTACTACTTTATGCAGTCTCTTGATAAATAAAAACAGGTAATTTTGTGGTGTCGGATTTATTACTGGTTTGTAACTTAACTCAAGATTGATTAGGCATGCTACCTAACTTAATTTAAGATTTGTTCCTAACTTCTCTACTCTACATATGTTAAAGTAAAAAAGACCTAAATTTTCGGCACTATGGCTTCTTTGTATTTTGTTATGTTTCATCAATAACTATAATCGCTTTTTTTCTGGTAAATACCACGAGTTTGGTTATGAACAATGAGTTTGGTTATATTACATATATCATTCATCATAGCGTTCGCCCCGCAAGAATTTAAGAGAAATTATGCAGCTCCCCCAATAATGGTCCTAAAATACCTTACAACTTTAGCCTACTTATTCTAGTTTTATTTATTTATTTAAGATTGTATTTTTCAGAAGATTAAAATTACATTATGCACCATGTCTTATTTTTCTTAAAGATAAGATGAGTTAAGAAAACCTCACTTTTACTCAAATTTCTTCAATTTTGATTCCATTTAATATTAGCATGATACTTAAAAACCTAAAATCAAAACGACTAACCAATCCGAAACTAAAAATCTAAAGTCTAAACTAAACGCGAATTTATTCTACACCTTCAAACAATCAACTATGTCTATAAATAAGATTAAAGTTTAAAAAAATAGAATTGAAGTGAGGTATTCTCAACACTTCATGTAACTCAAGTATAAAGAATAACTCTGGATTATTAACTTAGCTTTTCTTGAAGAGGAGTGGAGATAAGTAGGTACGTGCCAATGTAGCAGTACACATTGACAATATAGAAACAAGCATTTCTTAATAAATGAGAGGTCATTGAAATCCTTTTGATGCCATAGGAGGTCGCTAGGTTTGAATATTCTATAACATTAGCCTATACAACCTCGTTATAAAATTTCATTATTTTCTATTAATTAATTTTATTTTTAATACACATCCAAAAACTCTATTGGATGCCTAATAATAAGGGCTGAGCTCAGAGTATCCACAATGGACTCCCTAGGAGAGCGAAAGGACTCCTAGTGACTCCCTATAATTAAATGCTCCTTTAATTTAATGCTATTTTAAGTATTTATTTAATGCTAGTTATTTAGTATTATTATTTTAGAGTGCTTCTAAACGAACCCTAAAATTAACTGAATACACTCTACTGCAAAACTATTTATTGAATTACTAATTTACTATAATATAAAATGACCAAAATGAATATATTTAATTGTGAAACAAAGAAATTACCCATCTTCAACCATAATCAAAGAAATGTTGTCATATATTGATTCCAGTATGCAACTAATAAAACAAAATTAACAAAAACGAAAAATAAAAAACAAAAGAAACCCCTCCACCTTGGCTTCATTTATACTTAATTTCAAGAGAGGGCAACATTCATCTCCCATGGGTACACACCCAGGCAAGTCAAAGAGCACGATGACATGAATTTGGCTCATATAAGTAAGAAAGCTCTTTGAGATTGATCGAGATGGAAATGACATTGTCTTGGATTTAGTTGAGATGATGAATAAAATAATATAAGTGCTAGCCCACTTGATGTACGATGGTCACTCAAGATGATAATCTAGGGGTACGGCAGGGGGTTAGGCCACAAAGGGATGCGTGGGGGGAAGGGTGTAGAACTTGGATATGGGTGGTGGTGGAGGAAGGAATGGGCGGGCCGTGGGTGGGGGTTGGGTGTGGAGGCAATTGTGGGGGCATAGGGAGAGTGGGGGACTGGGTAGGTTTTTTTATATTTTAGTTTTATGAATAAATATTTTCAATTATTTCATTTGTATAGGGTGTACCATGCATATTTTTGATAGTTAAATAGGGTTTACTTAGTTAATTTTATATTTTTGTTGACACTAAAACTGAACAGATAGAGATGAGTGCAACTTACAAGCGAGATGGACGATCGAGGGATCGATTGAGTGTTTAGATGCCGATCCTTCCTGTCCTCGGACGCTGATCCTGAGTAGAAAGAAGTCGAGACTCGTAAGGTCTATGGAACCGGTGTGGAACCAGCCTAAGACCCTCCGATGCCGAAGTAAGTTTGGTTTCTAAGAGCTCTCGCTATTGACAATATAATAGTATATAAGTCAAGCTGAAAAGTCTTACCCCTGTACTGTGGTGGAGGGGTGTATTTATAGAGGGCATTTTGTATGCTCTTAGTACTTTCTTTCGATGTGGGACTCGTGGGAGGGCCCTATGAGGTTGACATGAGTCCTTAGATATTTCGGGCGGGTGCTTCGAGGTTGATTGTGCAGAATCGGTATGGGATACCGATTATAGACGAGATGGGCATGTAGCAGCTGTTGGCAGCTTTGAGACAATGCCATCGATGGCCGATGCCGATTCTTCGAGGCCTTGGGTGCTTGGGTGAGCTCCCATGATCCACGTGTCGTTGTATGAGTGGAGGATCAGATATGGTACATACAAATAATTTTAATTTAAATATTATGGTGTACTTAGATTTTAGGGTGTACTCAGTTAATTTTAGGGATTAATCCCCGCTCGAGGTTCGGCTTAACCTTGGTCACAAAGTGCTTCCAACGAGTTTCAAACCCCTGTCATTGAGGCACCAGGTAGCTCGCCAGCTGGAGATGACAGTTTGCCAACCGCACTACACCTTGTAATTAATTAATTTCACACTCTGCAACCCCTTGAAGTTGACCCAAAAAAAAGAATAAGAAAAAAAATACTTGTTCAAACTTGGGAGTCCACATTTTCGTAGCCGTAGGTAGCTCGCGTTTCGCATATTCCCCCGGCTGTGGTAGTCAAACAAATCAGGCCGCAACTATAAATATATTTTGCACAAAAAATAAAAATCATATGCTATAAATTTTTATTGCCCATAAAAATATTATTAAAAAAAATCAATCTGCCACCAAATAGGACTCACTCGGACTCCCCAGTCTCTTTCATCTCTCCAACTCCATTATCATCTTTGTCAGCTTTCATTGTGTACTCGCTCAATAAATTTAGTCATCAAATTTTGTTTACCAAATATTACGGCAGTTTTTCCCTTTGATCAAAGCTAAGTTATGTTTAAACTCAGAATTTCCTTAAAAAATGCAAAAATGTCACTAAATAAAATAGTAATTGCTATAAATTACAATGACATATCGGTAAGTAAATTTGTTCACTCTATATTATCTCAGAGGAAGTTTTTTTCGCTAAAATTAGGAAGAGAATGGGGAAATTCACACACACAGGTATATGGGGGTTTGAATTCATTACTACCTAAGACCGCACCAAAGGCAGACATAGCCAATCTAACTTACACCCCGTTGTTCTTTATTTTTATTTATATTTTATTATTGCCCCTCTATTTTATAAAACTATGCAACTAAAAACAAAAATAAGAATAGATCACAGCAGTGACAGAGTGAGCAAGCGCACATATTCAACGACTTTTTTGGCTCCAAATCCAATTCTTTAATTTATAAAGTACCAGGACGCCAGCTTGGACCAAGCCAGTAACATCACCGCACCTACAACTACAAAAACCCATCTCTGAAAAAACTCCATCCTCAAATCAATCCCCACCTTCCCATTCCCAATCTCTCTGTGTGAGATTTCAAGTTTTGGGATTTTGGGTTTTCTTCTCCTCTTCAGATCTCGAAATGGGTACCTTGGGGACTTTGATGAAACATCCGGATGACATTTACCCGCTTTTGAAGCTCAAAATGGCAGCCAAGAACTTAGAGAAGCAGATCCCTCCAGAGCCCCATTGGGCTTTTTGTTATTCCATGCTTCACAAGGTGTCTCGTAGTTTTGCTCTCGTTATTCAACAGCTCGGCACTGAGCTTCGTAACGCTGTAAGTTTTGTTTCTTCGTTTGGTATATACATATAAGTGTTTGTTTCTGTATCTGCGTTTCTTTTTCCAAGTGGTGATTTGTGGGTTTGCAGGAATTTACTTGATTATGGTCTTGACTCTTGATTTATCTGGGGATTATTATTATTATTATTTTTTATGGCCTGTGTTTAGTAGAATTGAAATTATATTGGTGAGGCTGAAGGATGATGCTAATGGTTCACATCTGTCCATCTTCTGTAGGCAGTCAATTTTATCGCTTATAAGAAAAAGAGCAGTCAATCTTATTGTGGTTTAAAAGAAGAGAAAATTGGTATCATTTACTAAGGGTATTTTGATGGGTATCGTATTATCTACTTTGTGGAATATGAAAATTGGTTTTGATTGGTAGATTGTTTTTATGTTTATTATTTGTCTTTCTCTGTATTTTCTGGAATATGAATCGTATATGAACTTGATTGAAGGCTAGACATGGAGTAATTTTCAGTTCTGGCCTTAATTCTTTTGGGGATGAGATTGTTGTTTACTGTTATAATTTCTTGTTCTTAAGGTCCTTACAGACTACTGCATTTCATTTCTCTTGTTGCATTTTCCATCTTTTGTTTGATTTTATTGTCATTTTCTGATGTTGACTTTTGCGGTTTTGCAGGTCTGTATATTTTATCTGGTTCTTCGAGCTCTAGACACTGTCGGTATGTTTCTATTATCTTTAGTCTTTTGCTTCCTAATGTTAGATTGAATGTAGCTTGTTGCATCTTAAGTCTCTATTTGAAATAATTACCCTTGTGCAGGTTTGCTTTGTGCATTATGTAGCATGACCTGTTTAACTTTTTCTTTTCCTTCATCACACTTATGATGCTAATGTATTAATTCAACATGTTTTCAATGATATAATTTGTTCTGATGGACTCTATACAGAGGATGATACAAGCGTTGCAGCAGATGTCAAAGTCCCCATCTTGATAGAATTTCATCGTCACATATATGACCGCGATTGGCATTTTTCATGTGAGTGGTTTAAGATTACAATACCACATTATTCACGTTTGCTGTTACCTGTATCCTATGGATGTGAAATTATGATGTATAACTTTACTATGCAGTGAAAATCTTGTTTCAATAAATGGTACGCACACACCACACATACATGTATACATTTATATATAAAATTATATATATTGGTAGTTTTATCTCATCAAGAACATGATTTTCATCCATTTTATCATATGGACAGTTAAGATGCACAGTAGATAAACATCTTAATGCACTGAACTATCCATAGTTGATCAAGTAACTGAGAAAGGGGTCCTTATACAAGTTTAGTGGTGAATAATTATACATGTATAAAAGCATATATATATATATATATATGATAAAGTTCCCTAGAAATGTGCAGTCTTCCTTGATGAAAAAAAGGGAGGAAGGAGTGCAGGATGACTATTTTTGAATGCTAATAACAGTTCTCTAGAAATATTGTTATCTGTTTGAAAATATGATAAAAGATTGGAACTGTAACCAGAAAATATCAGAGTAACTGCTTTCCCTGCCTCTGTTAGAAAAGATTTTCCTCTATGTTTTCCTGTCAACGGTAAGTATTACCGGCTGACATTCAGTGGATTGCACAAATTTTCTTGTTTTCTTTATATATTAAAAAAGAAACAAATAAAAGAACATAAGGCACAGGTAGTATTGTTCTAGGTCTGTGGTAAGTATGGTACATGCACAGTTGCACGTTACTACGTTGATGAGACTTGTTTTCTGCTTGCTCAATATCCTTCTTCCTTGTCCTCAGGTGGTACAAAGGACTACAAAGTTCTCATGGACCAGTTTCATCATGTTTCAACTGCTTTTCTGGAACTCGGGAAAGGGTAATTTCTTATCCTTGTACCTTGATTAATTGTTGAACAGATCTTTTGTGAATGGGACTTTTCTGTTCATTCGTAATAATTCACGGTACAGCTTCTCTATCAATGGACTGATTGAAAATAATCTCTGATTCCTTTCTCATTTTCCTAATCTTTTCACGCTTGTTACTTTAATGAGGGTTCATCCAAAGGAACGTCACTTTGTTATTTAGGTGATAAGTGTGGTTCATGAACTTGATGGTTCATACCAGTTACTGCTAACACACACAGGCACACGTGCAGACACACACACACACACACACACACACACACACACACACACACACACACACACACGTGTGTTGTGCAGACACACGCACAAATCTAGGTCATGAATTATTTTTAGCCAGTGAATGTGTGGAGCTTTTTTAGCACAAGTCTTGAGTGTATTTAAGATTGGCGTGGTTAAACTCTTTCTAAAAACTCAGATTCATATTTAACTTGGTTATTATTATTTTAAAATAAAAAGGGTTTTAAACATTGAGCTTTAAATTTGAAAATCCTTTGAACATTCAACGATGCATAGTTCAACCCTTTATTCAACCTCTTAAATAAATATGAGTATTAATATACAAAGTTTTTGAAGAACCTGACATAGGATTCTTGAAATATATTGAACCTCTAATGATTTCATTAGGTTGATATTGACTGAATTCTCTTGCATGTTCTAGCACAATACACTTGCCCTTGTAACTCAGTAATGTTGTTTCTTTCATCCATACTTCTCTGTAATAACAATAGCTCCACATCAGAGAGTGTTCTTGGTGGTTATAAGATAAATTTTATGGGACTAAAGTTTCCTCAACATTTCAGCTATATGGATGAAAACTTTGATGACATTACTTAGCATGGCACATCTCATATTTTAGGGAAATGTCTTTTACTAGTATGTTGATCAGGTGATACCTGATGAATGGGTAATTCTGGTGCTTCATATGCTACCTTATTTTTTAAGTAGAACACCTAAATAGGAGTGGTGATGTCCGACCTAACTGACTGTGACACTCCAGGTTCGTAGAGAAGTTTTGACTTCGGAAAAATATAGTGAAGATTCTGATGGTTGTTCATTTTAATGAGTGTATGGTTTGGGGTTGGCTTGTTGAACTTGGAAATATTCTTATTGCATGATGAAATTGGGATCTATAAGATATTATTCATCTTCATGTTGTAACAACTCTTTGCTTACACTTTTTTTCTTTATAGTTTACATTCATATATGATTGGAGTTTTCTTTGTACATTTTTTTGATAAGCAATTGGTATGCTAATTCTGCAGTTATCAGGAGGCAATTGAGGATATTACCAAAAGAATGGGTGCAGGAATGGCAAAATTTATCTGCAAGGAGGTTTGTGATGCACTTAGTTGTGACCTTACCTGCAAAGGGTGGATATGTTCTGTTGTGTCATGTTTCTCATGTTTTAATTAAAATAAAACCCCATTTCAAAAACCTTTCTGACATGGTTTACATTGTTTCTTGATATATATGTTAGATACTTTTGAAATATATCCAATTCTTTTCCATGTATGTACAAATATATTGTATATAAACTTTTGATTTGGAAATAATTCCTAGTATGGAATGTTTATGGACAACGTAGTTATATTTTGAATGCTAAGGGAAAAAGAAAGACAAATGTAGATCAACCATAGAAAGGGTATATGATATCTGTTTTAAACTAGGACTTTCTTAAGTAATTTAAATATTGAGTTAAAACTATATAGAAAAAAAAATTGTTTCTGTGGTCAACAACTTAGTTGAGACCTAGCCAGGTTTCCACAATTTATAAGCATCTTTTCTGGTTTCCAACCCATGGACCATAATTTGTGAATATAAACAAGCACATTAGCTAGCTTAATGTTTTTGCACTATGGAAAATCAGATTCTGCAATGAAACGGTTAAAAATATATCAAATTTGAATTATTTTTCCATGCATGAATATTGTTAACAGTGGACTTTTTGTACAATGTGCATAAAGGCCAGGTGTAGTTCTTTATGTGATTTGGATATATTTTCTCTCATCTTGCAGGTAGAAACCGTTGATGACTATGATGAGTACTGCCACTACGTGGCAGGGCTTGTTGGTTTAGGTTTGTCCAAGCTTTTCCACGCTGCTGATAAGGAAGATTTGGCCTCAGATTCTCTCTCAAATTCAATGGGCTTATTTCTTCAGGTATAACAATAATATTGATGCAAGAAATGCTTTCTGCTCTCTGTCTCAAATTGGCTTGGTAGTTGTTTCTAATTCTACAATGTTTGGATCTAATAAATAACAGAAAACAAACATCATTCGGGATTATTTGGAGGATATTAATGAGATACCGAAGTCTCGCATGTTTTGGCCACGTCAGATCTGGAGTAAATATGTTAACAAACTTGAGGTGCTTCTTCTTTACTTCTATACTTTAAAAGCTTCCTATGTTATTCCTATCATTTTGGCTTCCCAACCGCTTATACTTATTTTATTTCTAATCATTCATAATCGAAGCTTAGAATAGTGGGGTGATATAAGAATTTATGCATCGCCCAGTGCAAAGTTGGAATTCTTGTCTGAACTGGATTTTTTGATGATTGCAACTCAGGACTTGAAATATGAGGAAAACTCAGACAAGGCTGTGCAATGCTTGAATGACATGGTCACTAATGCTTTGATACATGTGGAAGATTGCTTGAAGTACATGGCTGCTTTAAGAGATCCTGCAATATTTAAATTTTGTGCCATCCCTCAGGTAGATTATTTTCTCAACGTTATCACAACTATTAGTCTTGTGTGTGCATGTGTAGTAATCTGACAAGTGTATTTTACTTATTTATATAACAAACACAAAGGTTGGTAGGATTAATTGATTGGTTCTATACTATTTTTGTGCTTCGCATATGATGCAACCTTGATAAACATTGTTCACCCATAACAGCTTTAGATTTGGATCTAGCTGTTGTATATCATGGTTTTAGAGCTTTGTTTGCAAGATCAGACAACAAAAAAGCCTTGTTTGCAAGAGGTGCATGAGGTGATATTTATTCAGTCCAGCTAAATAAGAGAAGGTTATTGGACCATCTGGATTGATTAGCCGATTCCGAATGACCCTTTAGTTCTAGGTACAAGTCATAAAATATCCTATTGACTTGTAACTGATCTTTTATGACTTGTAACTTTGATTGGAAGTTGGACCAGTGAAATGATATTGATCTAAGAATTGTAGGTTTATAATATTCTATGTGTCTATCAAATTTTGGTACATTTCAGATGTCAGTTTGATTTATTCAGAGTGACTGGAATCAATTGCTGGTCATCAGTATTTAGTGCTGTTGCTTCCAACATATATTGCCTATTTAAACTAAATAGCATCTCTCTGGATGTATTTTTGTTTCCTTCAAGTATTGATGGTCTAGATGTAGATTGTTTATGTTCTCAAACCTTTGAAATTCTAATAGGAAGTCTTTAGATTGTGTTTATCATGCCTTTTGGACAAAATTCATAATGTCTTCTGATTTCATTGGCTGCAGTGTAATTTCTTAATCATGATTTTCTCTAAGTAATCTCATCTGATTTGTGCTGGCTTTACTAGATCATGGCAATTGGTACGTTGGCATTATGCTACAACAACATTGAGGTCTTCAGAGGTGTAGTCAAAATGAGGAGGGGTAAGATTTTAATCCATGAACATGGTATTCCTTTCAGTTTAAACTGGATACATTTTGAGATAATGAAATGAAAAACAAGTGCATATGGAATTTATAAAGAAATGGCTTTGTAAAATAGGGTAGTATGCATGTGCTATGAGATGGTCATTTGGCAGATAGTGGCAGCTACTGGAATTCCACTCGTCTTAGCAATATTATTTTCATAGTAACACATTGTTAGAGACTATATAGAGATTTTGGGAAGCTTACACTGTTGGAGACTACTCTATAGACTAGCACATGTTAGTGACTACAATTAGTTTTTTACATTTTATTATGGAAATGCTCTACAAAATCACGTCATGATAAAAATTATATGTTAGAAAAATGGAAGTACCGTGACTACGCGTTGACTGTCTTCAACCTCTCTGCCCTTCATCCACTTCTGTCTTAACTCTACTTATATTTGAAGGCCTCCTCTCTCATTTTATTAGGGTTTGTGATGTTTTGGATTGAATAAGTATTGGGCTGTTGTGTAGTTTTTGGTTATACTTGTGATTTTGTCATAATTCTTAACTAAACAGTGTTCAATTCATTGCTATGTTTTGTAGGCCTTACAGCAAAAGTCATTGACCGAACAAAATCAATGGATGATGTCTATAGTGCTTTCTTTGATTTTTCTTCTATTCTAAAGTCCAAGGTATGATAATTCCAGAAACAAGATATATCATATATATGATCTTGTAACTAAATTGCTTTAACTTCATACTAAATCATGGGTGAGACATATTGTAAAGGGCTTTACTGTGTTACAATTTTCAGAGGTTCTTGACAGATTAAAATTAATTTTCGGCTGCAGGTTGACAATAATGACCCTAATGCAACAAAAACATTGAGCAGGCTGGAAGCAGTACAGAAAACATGCAGAGCCTCTGGAGCCCTGAGCAAAAGGTATTTCATACTTTCTGGCTGTCCTATCGAAATATTGAACATTCTTCCTTCTTTATTGTCTGACAAGTATCTATGAACTACACCAGGAAATCCTACATCGTCAAGGGTGAGCCGAGCTATAATTCAACTCTGGTGAGTTTCTTCTAGATATAGAAAATTAAAAGTGAAAGGATTAGTATCATTCCAGAAAATACATACTGATGAATCTACATTCTGAATGCAGATTGTGGCACTGTTTATTATATTGGCCATCGTTTATGCTTACCTCTCTGCCAGTCCAAGAATCTAATGTAAGTTTTCGTCACAAGAGCAATGGATCACTGGTCTCATGGTCTTCAGTTCTGTTAGAAATCAAACCACTACCTCTTGCCCGACGCCATTTCTTTTTTCTGTGCAGAGTTTGCCTTCTTCAATATCCCAATACATAAATGGCTGGTTACAAAAGTACATGCCTCGTTCCATCAAACCAAAGTAGTTATGTTATATTTTTTTATGCAATAATGGCAATGCTGCTGCGGTTGTATATTCGATATAAAGTCGCTTGAAATTATTGATGTAGCTTTCAACACCATTTAGCATAGTTATTGCTGACATACAAGTGAGCCTTTGTGCTTTTTTACGAAGTTAATATTTGATTTGAGCTAAACCTTGTGCCATCTTGAAAAAGAAAAAAAACAGAGATACCTTGTTCCATGAAAGTAATGTAGTATTTTATCCAATATAAAGAATGACGCGAAAAGTTTTTGTTGTCTCTTCCAATCCAATAAAATTGGAATTCCAATTTTTTGCTTCCTTGTGTTTACTAACACTTAGGGGTTGTTTGGTACGGCGGACTGTTATAGACTGGACTAAATCCTGGGACTGTCTTGGATTGGCTTGGCTTGGCCTAAGCTGGATTAAGTATTGGCCTACGTTTGGTGCTGCGTCGGACTAAGAAGCTGGATAACAAAAATAGTACTATCCTGTGTTTGGTTTATGCTTGGACTAGGACAAAAAAAAATTTAAATTTTCTTTGAAGTGATAATATTTTAATTATCAACTATTTTTACTATAATTTCAAGATCAAAAATTGGTATTAAATTTTCCAAAACTTGCCTATATTTTAAGAATATTTCCAAAATGTGAAAGCTCAACTTCCCTAATGCAAATTGCCAAACTGTCACTAAGTAATTGCACACACAACATGCAATTGCAATCACAGTTTGCAAAAACCAAATGTCTGTTTGCAAACACAACATCACAACATGCAATTGCAATCACAATTTGCAAAAACCAAATGTCTGTTGGCAAACACAACGTGCAATTAGCCACATGACCTCTACCCTTTTATTCTTCTCATTCCATATAAAAACCCCATAAACAAAACAATTCAAAATTGAAAACCCTAGAAAAATACCCAGTTATAATCCAATGAAAATTAACCAATACAAATGTTAACTCTCATCAAATTAAGCTAACTACAAACAACCACATAATCAAAACTTTAAAATCAAACTAAGAAATAGCAAACTGATTCCATCAAATATCACCAAGAAGAGAGACAAACAGAGAAGAAGAGTGGAAAGAGAAGAAGAGAGTTGAACAACTAACCTTGAGTGAGAGTAGAGTAGAATAGAAGATGAAAACAAAGCAACGTGGAAGAGGAGAGCCAGAGCACGTCGAAGAGAAGAGCAGAGCAGAGCAACGTTGGACAATGGCAGACTCAATAGCGACTTCGTTATTTAGCGGCACCTCTTCAGAGTTCTCTATTTAGTGCCAACAAGTGAAGTGTTTTTTGTGGGCCCAGATTATATAGTCTCATTTAACTTAAAGATGGGCTGCACCAAACATGGGCTTGGGGTGTTATTTAAGCTAGTCCTATCCAAGCCGATCCAAGGAGGTGTACCAAACAGCCCCTTAAGGAATAAAAAATTATGCGTCTCCTATATTTAAATATGTAATCCAATAACCTAAAAACTAAGAATTGGATGGAAGTAGTCAAAACAAACTCCCACCCATAGCTAAAATATAAAATCAAGTAATGTATATAGGCAAGAAAGAAGAAATAAATAGTAGGCTAAATTGTAGCAATGGTCCCTGGACTATGGCCCAACTTTACTTTTCATCCCTCACATTGCTAAATTTTTACCGTCGTACTTTAATTATGCCTCCAGTTTCAGAAACTGTCCTTTCCGTCATCTCTGTCAACTTTTCCGTTTAATTTGATGACATGGCATGGACAAGTCCTACTTGGCATGGGCAAAAATGTCTTTTCCACATTAACAAATTATCCAATTTCATACAAAAAGAAATATTAAGCTTAGAAAAGAGAGGTGTTTTGAAGTTGAGTTTAGGTAAATATTAGGTATGAGATTAAAAATATAACATTGAATATAAAAAAATATTAAAATTATATATTTTTTAATTTGGCCGGTCCAATTCGACCTGATTCAGTTTTGTTTGGTATAGAACCGAAACGGAAACCAATTAGAACTAGTTCGATTCAGTTTTTTGAATTAAGTTTGACTCAACATGATTTTTTTTAGCCCGGTTTAATTTGCTTGATCGTTCTTCGGTTTTAATGCCCACCCCTATCTCAAGTTCCAACCCATTCCACTCATGTGGTTTAGACTACGCTTTTACTATGAAAAAAAAAAAAAAAAAACATCCGTTTAAAATCCAGGTCAATCCAGGTCAAATTCGCCTCCCTCTCAGTGTCACTCTCTTCCCTGATCGCAGACCGCCATCGCCCCAAATCCCTAATTTTGATTTCCTCTGCCCCAAATCTCTCGTTTCCTCTGGATAGACTTAGCCTCTCTCTCTCTCTCTCTCTCTCTCTCAAACTCTTTGTCTTTATCGTGCGCTGATATCTTCTCTCCACTCTCGACTTTATAGGAGCTCTCTCGGCTGAGCACTACCCATCAGGTGCTCTTTCCCTTGCCCCCTTTTCCTTATTTCGTCTTCTATTTTTTTTTTTTTTAATGTTGTACGGATATCATGCGATTTTCTCCTCTTAATTGTTCTGATTCTGCTGCTGCTTGTGTCTTCTTATTGATTTATTTATTTGTTTTTCTCCGTGATTTTCACGAGTTCATTTTGTGTTGAATTTGGGGTGTTGGTTTCATTTATCCTTTGTGTATTAACTTCCATCCGCAATTTGCTTGTTCTGTTTTTGTTTCTGGTTAAATTTGATTTAGATGCGGTTGAAAATTGAGAATTTGACTCATACGTGAATTTGGATGACCATCTCATATGAGAACTAATGTGTTTCTGGTATCAAAGATTGTGTCTTTGAAGTCTTTGAAAGAAACCATCGCTATGATCGTAATTCTTTGACCTTCCATTTGCTGACATTCCTTCATTGTTTGTGTAATTAAAGGAATGATTCTGCTTGTTCTATAATAATAAAGAACATAGTAATAAATTCTGCTTGTTGCTTTTATATAATTAATCAAATTTGATTGTATGTTTTTAATTTCTTTCTAACGTAAAGTTATTATGTTTCATATAGATGGATCCTTTTGATAGTGCTGAAGGTGGAGGTACAGAATCTGCAAATAATGTGCAAGAATCTGCTTCTTCTAACCCTATAGAACCTGTAACGCAGTTTGGTAAGAGGTGTAGAAATTAGCGCTTGAAATTAAACATATATATATATATATATATATATATTTGTAATTTTGATTTTGGCTTGATTCAGCTAGGGTTTAGATGAGTCCACCTGCTTTGGTGAAGATGGAAGATACTAACCCTGAAGTTTTAGCTTCCAAGAATTCAAATTCCGAAAGCAGAGATTCAGACCCCATCGAAGCTCGATTTAATGATTTGTGCAAGGTTGCCACTCTCCCCCCATTTTTACTGTAATTGAATGTATCCTTCTGTTGTTTCTTATTGTAATTGTCATTTTATTTGTAACATTTGGTTTATAAACTGTACTTTTGTTTACTTTTAGAATTTCTTTCTTTGTAGTCATTTCTTGATTTGTGTTCCTGTGAATATACATGGCTTCTAATTTCAGAATGGATTGTCGTTGGATGAGAATGCTTACACGCAAGCTATGAAGCTGTTCAAAGAAACCAAACATCTATTAATTTCAAATGCATCGGCTATTGGAAACGGAACAGTATGTGTTTTTATCAATTTTCCATTGTATAGTCAATAATAATGTTATTTTGAAATAAGGTCTGAGGTGATATCTTTTAGGATCTTTTTGCTGGGACAGTTGCTTGAATCTGAATTTTTTGTAACTTAAATGCATTTTTCTGTACAGCCTGAAGAAGCAGAACAGTTCTGGTTTGCCTTTGTTTTGTACTCTGTGAAAACTTTGAGTGAGAATAATTCACAGATGAGCTCTGATGATAATGGATTTTCTCTCTTCCAAATTTTGAGAGCTGCGAAGAGGAAGTATGTTGTTTGCCCATCTGTTTTTAAAAAATATTTTTTAATAAATTTTTTACTTAGCTTACAGTTAGATGCTCGTAAATTCTTGTCATCTTATATTTTTCTGGTGTTTTACAGCATTGTAGATTTTTTCAAGGAGCTTCCTCAGTTTGTTGTTAAGGCCGGTCCAGTTTTGAGTAATCTTTATGGCATAGATTGGGAAAACAAACTTGAGGTATTGACTTGTCAGAGATTTAGTTTATGCTTGAAAAGGACTCTGTATTTATGTCTTTTGAGTTTCTGTTTTCTTGAAGTTACTTGACCCCTTGCTCATGAGTTTGAGTTCTTAATTTATTAGGCAAAAGAGTTGCAGGCAAATTTTGAGTACTTGAGCCTGTTATGCAAGTGAGTGTCCTTTCTTCTGCACCATTGCTCCTCATGTATTATTATGTCTGATCGTTCAAGAATTTTCTCTCTTAAAATTTTGCATTATCTTGTGTAAGATCTCTATACTTAGGATGAGACCTTGATGAAACTAAAATAGTGGTATTGCATGCGTGGTGATGTCAGATATGAAAAGTGATGGTAGTGGCTTGACGTGTCAACATTTTTATTAGGCTGTAATGGAAATTTGTTGCAAGACTGAAATTGATTAGAATTAATGTTTATTACAAAAGGAATAAGAAAAGAAATCTGTAATGCAGCTTCTTTGATATCTTCACTTAATTATTTCAGGTTGACTAATTTGCCCAAGAACTAAGATGTTGATCTCATCCTTATTATTTGTCAAAAACTTTTTTTTACAAAGTGTGCAGTGTTAAAAACAACCTGGTTTTTTATGTTATGTTATGAAATACTACGCCTCCAGTTTAGTGCTGAGTTTTATAAATTAATTCATGCTACCATCAAGTGGTTGTCACTGAATGCTATAGTACATGAAATTAATTTGAATACTGAAGATTGAACTTGATGCAAGGCAGGCTGCTTTAGTGGTTTATTAAGCTTCGTTCTTGATTTCTAGAGAACACATTGAGTTGTGAGCGGTATGGACTTCTTATACTTTAGAACTTAGTAGCTGAGTATGGTATTGATGTGTATTACGATTTTGTTACTCTGTAACATGCTACATATCTTTAGAAATCTGGGTTACATTAAACTTACTGCCTACCCTTCGATCTATTTCCTGTCATTTGGGTTCATTGAAAGAAAGAAGAATTAAAAAATAGGAAATGAATGTATGCTAGAGTAGTGCTTTTGGTTAATCTTTTGGATAGTTGACTACATGGTTGAAATCTGTTGTACATCATGCAACATCCCAGTTGGTAAATGTATAGTGCAAACCTATGGAGGACCCCCTTTTTATCTTGTGTCTATTCAATTGCAGTTTCATGAACTTTTAATGGATACGCTAAAATCACTAAGCACCTACAGAGGTGTGTTTCCCTGCTTACCCATCTAAATCTTGCAAGGGCATAGTATCTCTTTGCAGTCTGTGGCAATCCATTTTTTTGCATGCTTCGTACTAATATTTAGGAGAAAATTAATATTATATGGATGAAAACTTACCATTAGTTTGATTTCCATTTAATTCAGACTAGATTACTAATTGCATTGAGATGATCCAAGGGACATATGCAGCATAATTTCATTCTTATTTGTTGCGAACTATTTTTGTTGCGAACTATTTTTGTTGCTACCTCATTTTAGGCTGAGGTCATGTTGGATGTTTCATTGTATGCATAATAAATATGCTTCATTGTACTTTGTCTACGAATTTGCTTTCACTTATATGAAGGTTTAAAGCTAATAGAGTCATATCATAAAAATTCAATGCTTCAAGGTACTACAAACGTGTATACCGAGAGGTCTTCTTGACAAGTGATGCAAAATCCGATAAGCAGTCAGCTGTTGCCAGAGGAACTGGTTATGTGTCGGAGTATCATCGTTTTGGATGGTTGCTGTTTTTGGCCCTTCGTGTACATGTATTCAGCCGATTTAAAGACCTGTTGACTTGTGCAAATGGCTTGGTTGCCATATTGGTCAGTTGCATTTCTGTATTACTTCTATTAGTTGGTGATATTAGGATGGCAGTCAGTTACTTGAAATGTGAAACATAATATCAATTTCCATTTTACAATAAACAAGAAATAGGTTTCCTCAAGAAGTGTGAAAACATTACATTACATTACATTACATTATATATGTGTACACATACACACATATATGTACGTATCAGCCCATATACATATATACTTTTTGGCTTTATACATGAACATGTATTTTTTCTTACTGCTTGGTTTTCCTTTTTACAGGCAATTTTAATTATTCATGTTCCTGTTTGCTTCAGAAACTTCAACATCCATGATTCAACACACTTTGGTAATATTTCACTTGGCTTATATAGACTTTGTATTATATGATTTCCTTTTCAAGGAAGGATGTTCAATTTTTGAAACTTGCTTCGTCTTTTGTTCATTTCCCCCATACTTTTTCCCTCTATTGTTTTGGGGTGGGTTTACATTTTGGCATTCTTCATCGGAGCTGATTTGGTTAGTGTCCAATTCAGTTAAGAAAAGCAGCAAAGGCGTGGACCTGCTTGCGTCCCTTTGCAACATTTATGACACCTCAGAAGATGAGTTGAGAAAAACAATGGAAATGGCTAATGCTTTAATAGTGGATATTTTGAAGAAGAAGCCCTGTTCAGCGTCTGAGTGTAGAAATAAAAATCTAGAGAATATGGATCCAGGTTTCTTTGACAATTTTCTCCTGTGTACAGTGATTGATACAAATTTCTTGTTCCTTTGTCATTTATCAATGATTCTGAGATCTGATCCTGTTTAATGCAGATGGTTTGACATACTTTGAAGGTCTTATGGAAGAACCATCATTGTCATCCAGTTTAGATATTCTAGAAAAGGATTACGATGATGCAATTCGGAGTAAGGGTGAACTTGATGAGAGAGTCTTCATCAACGAAGAAGATAGCTTACTTGGTTCTGGTAGCTTTTCTGGAGGATCCATGAATTTATCCGGTGTGAAGGTATGCTTTTAATAAATAGCACCATTGAGGTCCATACGTGTGGTATTGTCAATGTTCTTCTTTGTTTCTTCCATTGGTTCCATTTTGTGTAGAGGGAGTTTGTTGATGGTTTTATATATTCTGTTATGTTAGAGGAAATTTGATTCTATAGCTTCCCCAACAAAGCCAAGTGCAAGTCCACTCTCTCCCCATCACACTCCTGCATCTCATGTTAACGGTGGTGCTAATTCAAAGATGGTAGCCACACCAGTGAGCACTGCAATGACAACTGCAAAGTGGCTTCGGACCTTTATTTCTCCACTTCCATCGAAACCCTCAGCCAAGCTGGAGGGGTTCCTGGCATTGTGTGATAGGGATGTTACCAATGATGTGGTACGCAGGGCACAAGTCATATTGGAGGTTATATTTCCAAGTAGTGCCTTGGGAGAACGATTTGTAACTGGTAGCCTGCAAAGTGCTGACCTCATGGACAACATCTGGGCAGAACAACGAAGATTGGAAGCACTCAAACTTTATTTTAGAGTTTTGGAGGCAATGTGTAGGGCAGAGGCTCAAATACTGCATGCTACTAATTTGACCTCTTTATTAACCAATGAGAGGTTCCATAGATGCATGCTAGCCTGCTCTGCTGAGTTAGTCCTGGCAACACATAAGACTGTCACGATGTTGTTTCCAGCAGTATTGGAGAGGACAGGTATTACAGCTTTTGATCTTAGCAAGGTGATAGAGAGCTTCATTAGACATGAGGAATCTCTTCCAAGAGAATTAAGACGACACTTGAATTCATTGGAAGAACGACTTTTGGAGAGCATGGTATGGGAAAAGGGTTCCTCGATGTATAATTCTTTGACTGTTGCAAGACCTGCCCTCTCAGCAGAAATAAATTGTCTTGAGTTATTAGCAGAACCCATGCCATCTTTGGATGCAATCGCCATGCGTATTAACTTCTCTTGTGGAGGGTTGCCTCCAGCACCTTCTTTACAGAAGCATGAGAATTCACCAGGTATTTACTTTATATATATATATATATATATATATATATATGTATGTATGTATGTACATGTATAAACATCTTAACTCTGAAGTTGTAATGCAGTCCCTCAATTTTATGTGGGAAGTCTAAGTCCATGGACATTGGAAATGGATTTCTATCCTCTTAGTGGCAGATGATATGGTAATGTGCTGAAGTGGTGAGTTCGTCTATTTATTGTTAATTTTCAGGTCAGAATGGAGATATCAGGTCTCCAAAGATGGAGCAGAATTCCTTTACATCTCCTGTGGAAGATCGTTTTCTGGCCTTAAGTAACCTTAAGTCAAATCTGACAGCCCCTCCTTTACAATCTGCATTTGCCAGGTATCAGTCTCCAGTCCCTGGAACTAATAAATTTAATTTCTCTGTAGCAACTGACTGTTGAAAAATGTAAAGTCCCACATTGGGAAACTTGACAAGATAAAAGACAATATATAAGTGAATGGTTCCTCTACTAATGACACCGGGAACTTTTGTGTTAAAACCCCACACTTGCATGTGCTATGCATGTGGTTAAGTTGGTGACAATATTGGTCGTGGACCAGTTGGTAGTGGGCCACTGGTCCGTCTCTCTGAAATCTTGACACTTACTGCTTTGCTTTTTTCCTTGTTGGTATTATACTTCTGAAATTCCAATGTGCAGTCCAACACGGCCAAATCCGGGAGGTGGAGGGGAAACATGTGCAGAAACTGGAATTAGTGTTTTCTTTAGCAAGGTGCGAGGGAGTTTCCAAGAAAATAGTTTTCTCTTTATTTTTCCGGTAAATAATGAGAGGATCTGCCTGAATGAAGAGGATGTGTGTTGTAGATATTAGTTCATACCAATGAAGATCTGTTTGTTTGGCATGTTTTAGCCACTTGACCTCATAATTCTGCTTTATTAGGATTTATCCTCTGCTTTATACATAGTGCATTTCTTGTATTTAGATAATCAAGCTGGCGGCTGTCAGAATCAATGGTATGGTTGAAAGGATGCAACTGTCTCAGAAGATTAGAGAGAATGTTTATCGTCTCTTTCAACAAATCCTTGTTCAACGGACATCTCTCTTTTTTAACCGCCACATCGACCAGATTATCCTTTGTTGTTTTTATGGAGTTGCAAAGGTGTGATATTACTTCTGACAGTTTTACGGGATGCTGTTAAATAATTATCTTCTTTTCTTACTCATCCACTGTTTTCTGGTTGCAGATTTCTCAGCTTAATTTAACATTTAGGGAAATCTTATACAACTATACAAAGCAACCACAATATAAACCGCAAGTTTTTCGAAGTGTGTTTGTTAATTGGCCTTCTGCACGCCGCAATGGGGTATCATGCCTAAATTTTACTGTTTGTGATGCAGGACGCATAGGACCTAAATTTATTAGTTTCCTAATGTATTTGTTAATTTCCTAGATTCTCTAGTTTTCCAAATTCTAGTAGGATTTCTACTTTTCCAGATTTCCAGATTTCTAGTTTTAAGTTTCCTATTTTATTTGGGTTATGATTTCTGTTTAAGCGAGGGATTTTTATCCTATTATGTCTTGGTTTTAGTTTGCTATAAATACCCCCATGTAGTTCTTTAAAATTCAGATATTGAGTAAACCTTCTCTTAAAACTATGTGATTTCTGTCCTTCCTTCTCGGTTCTCTGATTTCGGTCCTTTCTTTCGTCCCTTCGATCCATATTTTCGTCTCCTCGATCTCTTATATTCTTCTATGTTCTATTGTTTGAGTGGTTAACCTAATACCTACGGGCTGTACTACATCAATTGGTATCAGAGCCTAGTTTCCTAATGTATATAGGACCTAAATTTATTAGGAAACTACATCAGTTTGTTAGTTTTCTGGATAGATCCCAACCCTTCTCATGTTTTGGAAACAGAGGCCAGCACAGGAACACATTGAAATCATACCATTTTACAATGAAATATTCATTCCTTCTGTGAAATCTCTGCTAGTCGAGGTTGGACCAGGTCCAACAACTACAAGAGCTAGTGTAGTTCCTGAAGCAAACAATGACAATGATGGTATGCGTTTGCTAAAACTTACATGTAACTGCACAATTTAATTACTGTTTTTTTTTGGAATATTCTTCTCCATCATTTCCTAATAAGCTCAATTTTTTTTAACTGGCCAATTAGCTCAATGTCCTGGATCACCTAAAGTATCCAGTTTTCCAAGCCTCCCTGATATGTCTCCAAAGAAAGTATCTGCAGCACACAATGTTTATGTCTCTCCATTGCGATCATTTAAGGTACTTGTTTAGTTTTTTATTTTTTTGCTTTTATTTTATTATTTTGTTTACTTTTTTTTACAACATGTTGATTCTCATATATGAATTGCCTCTTAGAATCGCAGAAGCCATTCTTAACGCAAAGTTGTGGTTATATATTTACTATGTGTTAATCACCAACTTATTTAACATAACTAATTTTATATTACTTTAATCTTGAATCTCTCAGCAGTCTTTGATGGGTCAATGTTATGTTTTTTATTTTTTATTTTTTTTAGTGTTGAATATTTGATGTGTTGGCTTCACATTCCTTTCTTTTATTTAACTTCGAAGCCCATTGGCCTAATACAATCCCATGCAATACATATCCCTGATATGCAATTGTTTTTGGCTGATAGCTTTTGCTTATTTAAGAGGATTTTGCTGTTTGTTGCATGCCTAAATTCTCACTGTGATCCTACTTTACGAGTGTCTAGAGTGGGCTGGCTTAGGTATTAGGACTCTCTCAATTTGGTGGAGACCAAGGTTTCTTTCTCTTTTTCCACCTTCAAGTTCTAGTTTGTAGGATTAAGTACCAAACATGCATGAACTTGGATAATGCAATATGCAGTACGATTTAAGTATGCGAGTGCGATCATATCAATGTTTTGTTAATTCCATCTTAGTCAGTATAGTTCATTTTGTATACAAAATTCATCTTATTAGAGTTGAAATATCTGATAGAATATATAGAATAATATCAAGATATATGAACTGAATGGTTACTTGATCTTGCTATGGGCTTTTAGTGAAGCTCAGTGATGTATCAGCCAATTGTTTAACTCATGCAAATTTGTGAGGTTAAAAGAAAAAACATCACATGTATCCTTTGGCGATACTTTACTCGAAGAAACTTCATGCCTGTGCGTCTAATTTTGAACTTTCTGCAGATGGATGCTTTGATCTCGCATAGCTCAAAAAGCTATTATGCTTGTGTTGGGGAGTGTACCGTTGCGTATCAAAGCCCGTCGAAAGATCTCACTGCCATCAACAACCGCTTGAATGGGTATTCTATTACTTCAAACCAAGGTAATTTTTTTTGCCAAATTAATGATTTCCTCTGATGCATCATTCCGTTTTTCAGTACGCGAAAGCTCAGAGGCACTCTCAACTTTGACAATGTTGACGTAGGCTTGGTCAGTGATTCTATGGTGGTCAACAGCCTCTACCTTCAGAATCAAAATGGAAGTTGTGCATCCTCACCAGGTGCACCGGTGAAAACTGAGCAACAGGACACATAATTCAACTCAACGGCTCTATGTATAGTTATAGTTTTCCAGTTTGTAAATCTAGTATTTTGATTCTTCATAGTTCTGTACATTTCTGTTTATGACACGAAGTGCTGGTGCTGAATGGGCGGGTTACGTAGAATGGCCACCAAAAAGCCCCGTTTCCCATTTGCTCACGCATGTTAGGTAGGACCTTTTTCCTCGGCTTTCTAGGGTTCAACTAATTATATCGAGATTCTTCTTCTGTAGGTGTGTATCTTTTCACCTGAGTTGTTAATGTTAGTTCCAATTTACACGCAAGTGTTCAACTAGCAATTGGTTGAAAAATGACCAATTCAAAGCCTCACCTGCCAATTGCAAGTCTATTGATGCCAATTGCAATTCACAATATATGACTCGTCCAAATATAATTTTATTGTGAGTTACATTGTATCCCAGCTATTAAGCATTGTCATTAACTGAAATGATGGTATCATTGTAATCACCCCATTTCAACGAGGTATAGATCCATAACTTGTAATATTTAATATCCGCTTTGAAGTTGTAATGTTAATGTTTATTATATCTAAAAGACGTGAAAATCTTAGCTTGGCAAGCGAAATTAGGGGAATCTCATACGATAAAACTAAGGAAAAAAACATAGTTATGGAACTTGAAAAGAGAAATATTAATATATAAAAAAGGGAGTGTGGATGTTGCTAATTAAATTCACGAATGAACTTCTCTTCTGAATTAGGTGTATGTAGGCATAATTTCCCCCATATAAATACTCCTGTCAGCAAACTCACACAGCGGTTATAACTATGCCCTTGTATAACTTGAGGAACAAGGGTGGGGGAACCGATACTAGTGCTCCAACTGTTCAGTGTTGACCTAAATCTATTATCTAGTAACTGTTAGCTTTTGTGTAATTTGAGTGAAGTCAAAGCATGAACCATACGTCGCATAGATGGGCTCAGCCAAGTTGTTTAGAGAGGATGTGCTCCCCACTCTACACCCGAGTTCGAATCCCTTTTTCTGAAATTTACATTATATTAAAATAAAATATCATTTGTATTTGAAAAAAAAAAAAAAAAAAAACCAAAAGTCCTTTAATTTGGGAATCATGGTGTAATGGATTAGAACCCACATTGGCGTAGCTGATCAACCACAAGAAGTATAATTTTCCAAAGTGTCGAGATCAGTTTTTAGATTGAATAGTATGAAGCACGTCCCTCAAGTGACACAAGAAATATATATATATATATATTTTTTGGCAAAAGGTCACTTTCGGTCCCTATAGTTTGCCGTTTTTACCACTTTGGTTCCTGTAGTTTCAATTTGGTCAATTTTGCCCCTGTACTTTCAATTTCGAGCAATTTAAGGACAATCGAGATTTTCTGTCAAATTTCTTTAACCCCCGTCATCTTTTGGTCACGTGCCCCTCACGTGGAGGGGCAATTTCGTCAAATTGTGCCCAACTGAAATTTGCCCTCTCTCTTTCTTCTTCAAATGCAACTTTAGGATTGTGGGTTAGGGTTCTTCAAAAAATTTCAGACTTGTGGATTCTTCGAAAATGTCAAAATCAGCTACCAGCCAAGCTCCAAAATGCCCATTTTGCAATGGTGAAATGAGAATAGCAACTTCAAAGACTGATGGGAGTCGTGGAAGACGATTCTGGAAGTGCAATACATCATATGTAAGGTCAAAATGTTTTTTTTTCTGTGATTTTTTTTGGATGTAAATGGGGTATGTGTGTTTCAGTGTTTTGTTTTTGCATGTTTGAACAGGGAACAAGTCCTAACCCAGTACACTACACCTTTTCAAAACTAGAATCTGACAAAGCAAAAAAATCAGAATATGACAAACCCACCACAAACTCCAGCACTAACTCACCAAAACAATTCAATAAGGAATGCATTGAAAGCCTAAACAACTTGGAATATTGAAAGCCCCAAACAATTGAATAAAGATCCCAAACCAACTTGAACCTAATTTTAAAATCGAGCTCTCACCTTGTTTATTCCAGCATCCACTTCCTTCACCTCTCTTCTTCATTGTTGATGATGTGAAAGTCTAAATCCAGCAAAATAGTGTCTTATTTCGAAATTGATATTCAAACCCTAACTGAACTTTGCCCAAAGTTGCGACTTCAGTGTAATAGAGAAACGAGCAGCTTTTTTTTTTTTTTTTTTGGGTCTGAAGAAGAAAGAGAGAGGGCAGCTTTTAGGTGGGCACAATTTGACGAAATTGCCCCTCCACGTGAAGGGCACGTGACCAAAAGATGACGGGCATTAAAGAAATTTGACAGAAAATCTTGATTGTCCTTAAGTTGCTCGAAATTGAAAGTACAGGGGCAAAATTGACCAAATTGAAACTACAGGGACCAAAGTGGTAAAAATGGCAAACTACAGGGATCGAAAGTGACCTTTTGCCTTTTTTTTTGGGGTCAAACAAACAAAGAAAAATCAGACGAAACCTGATAATTTTGTGAATCCATGGATGTCTTGTGGTAAAATTAGTTTTGCAAATTTAAAACACATTTTTTTAATAAAAACCCGTTTTAAAACTAAAAAAAGAAAATACATAAATCTCAGTTCAAATAGGTGAAATGTCTGTGCAGAGGACCAAAATCTCAAACAGCTCCTCCAAAGTAAAGTTCCTGGACATTATTTGAAAGCCAGCATTTCTCTCTCTCTCTCTCTCTTACGAAGTCCATTGGTCGAGAACCAAAATCTGGGCAGATTTGGCCCTTCAGTCGTGAATGGACGCTATCAGAAAGCAAGCCACCAGGCTTCGCGAACAGGTCGCTAGGCAACAACAGGTACTTTCATACCAATCCTAATCCCACCAGATCCAATTTTATTTAATCTCTTTCAATATCTGCACACTATTCTGAATCCGTATTTGATTTTTCTTATTTTAACAAATTGCCCCTTGATTTAGCTCGAGTTTCTTTTTCTTTGTTGGTGAAATTTGCAATCTTGTTCTGCCTGTAATGCTTTATCTTCGTTGGGTTTGTGATTTTCGATTCGTTTCACATTGTATGATCCAACACAATGATTCGCTTTTCAAAGTCATAAACTTTTTATGAATTTTGTTGATGACATTTGATGTGCAACATAAGAGAGTGTAACACATAATTGAGGAGAGGCAATAGTAATTGTGTTCTAGCGGCCTTAATTGGTGAATATTTCGGGATATTCTTGGCATTTGATGGCTAATCTTGGAAATTTTACTGGGTGAATTGAGAAATTGGTCTATGGAAGATTGCAAAGGGAATACATGGGTAGAACAAAGAAGTATATTTGTTGGTCCATTTGCCTTAAAAAATTAGAGCCTGCAGTGTGTTACGGATACAGGTCAGGCTTGTTCATCCAATGAAAAGTAAATTTTTTACATAGATATGCTCCCTTAAATGAAATGGACAATCAGTTAAATTAAGGTATGGTTTTCCTCAAAAAATTCAATAGAAATTAGCCATTTGAGAAGTTTTGCCAATGAATATGTTGATTTCAGTTTCTGCGGTAACTTTTTTTTCCATGTCTTGAAAAGTATATGGTGCATCTTCAACTACATTCCCCCAATTTGAAGCTCCTATTTATTTACATCCCTCTCTGTTATTAATAATGTTTTCTTTCTTTTTTAATTGAATAAAATTACATGGCTAAATTAGATTGCATTCTTGCAATAACAAAGGTTTACTTACATTTCAATTTTCATTTGAGCAAAACCAATCATTCTGACTACATTGGGCTTTACTTCAGGCTGTCCTCAAGCAGTTTGGAGCTGGAGGATACGGAGGTTCAGATAATTTAGTTACTGATGAGGCAGAACTACTGCAGCATCAGAAACTTGAGAGGCTTTACATATCAACACGTGCTGGCAAGGTTGCCTACTACCCTTGTTGCCTCCTCTAATTTCAATTCAATTTGTTTGACCTTTGCTTATATAAATTTTAATTCATGTTTTAGCATTATCAAAGGGATATTGTTCGTGGTGTGGAGGGATATATTGTTACTGGGTCCAAACAAGTTGAAATAGGTGAGTTGGTAAAATTTTATGTCATTTGTCAAGCTCATATGTAATCGCATAAGGACTAAGTTTTATAATAAAAACTGTAACCTTATTGAATAGGAACAAAGTTGTCAGAAGATAGCAGGAAATATGGTGCTGAAAGTACATGTACTAGTGGTAGTACATTATCAAGAGCTTCATTAAGCTATGGGCGAGCTCGTGCTCAAATGGAGAAGGAGCGGGGGAATCTATTGAAAGCTTTTGGCACACAGGTGTGTCAAATTTTCTTCATTTAAACGCGAAAGTTTATAGATATGACTTACATGAGCAATATGGGTTTCTGAATGCTCTTCAGTCTGTGGTGGAAGGACTAATACATTCGCATATTTATGTTGTATTTACTTTGCATGAAAAACTGTAATTGGCCTTTTCCTTATGAGATGAGTGAAGGGATGTGGATTCAGATACACAATTTTGCCTCATCTTCTATGTTCAAGTTTGTGACAACAGTGAACACAAGTTGTGGCATCCTGAGCTTTGCAAACATTATGCAGAAACTTATGGAAAACTAAGAATTAAAATTGAAGGTTATGTTGTGTGTACTTGAATTATACCAGACATGATATAACAAGTCATTTCTCTTATGGCATAGCTTACAGCGTTCCTTATAGCCGGATCATATATTAACATAATGTTGAGTTTACGGTACTTCGAGTACAATTTCATCAGAAGTTATCTCAGTTCACTAAAACCTCAAGCCATACCATACTATAAATTGAGAGCAGAGGATCATATATCTTGTTTAGACTGTGGTTCTCTTAGTATAAATTCCCCTAGGCCCTCCAAAGTTAATCCCAGAAGGCATTAGAATTTTGATAACTGACTTTTAGGCCCGCTATATTATGACATTGATATTTGCTTAAAAGATTTTTATTTTATGCTCAGTTTTTTATTTCAGTTATCCTTTACTTTCTGAAGACCATTGTAGGATTTAATTTCAATTAGTTTCTTCGTTCTAGATACTACCAGAGGTTAATGCGGGTGATATGGTGTTTAAAATTGTTATTAGGTGGCAGAGCCATTAAGAGCGATGGTAATGGGGGCTCCATTGGAGGATGCTCGGCATCTTGCTCAACGTTATGATAGAATGCGACAAGAAGCTGAAGCTCAGGTATCTTTAATTTGTGTTTACGAGGGACTATCTGAGTGTTTTATTCTCACAACAGCAGTATTTTAGACTGGAAAGCATAGCGAGTCTAGTGATGTACCTCATATTTATACAATTGGTGACAACTAAATTGATCAGTTGATTTTCTTTTACAAGTATGTCATTGTGCGTTCTTTTGAACCTAGACAGGCTATTGAAGTTTCCAAACGCCAAGTAAAAGTGAGGGAAACACCAGGAAATGCAGAGAATGTTATGAAACTGGAAGCTGCAGAGTCAAAGCTGCAAGATCTAAAGTCAAATATGGGAATATTAGGGAAGGAAGCTGCTGCAGCAATGGCTGCTGTTGAGGCTCAACAACAGAGGTTGACTCTCCAGCGCCTCATTGCTATGGTAGTACAAGTTCTCTCAAAATATACCATGAGTTAAATATGTTAAGTATCAATAAATCTTTGGCCGAGATGTATGGGGTATTAGTGTTTAAACTTTCTTCTTGTCAACTTTGTTCTGGATTGAAGGTTGAGGCAGAACGTTCTTATCATCAGAGGATCCTTCAGATACTCGATCAACTTGAAGGAGAGGTAAGCAGTCATGCTTCAACACCAACCCATCCCCCCCCCCCAATCCAACTCTTGATTTTTGCATCAATTGATGATTTTATGTAATCTTTTTCTGATATTGATAGATGGTATCAGAACGACAACGAATTGAAGCGCCTCCTAGCCCTACTGTTGATAACACCATGCCTCCACCTCCACCTTATGAAGAAGTTAATGGCATATATGCTTCTCAAACACATAATGGATCGTCAGACATCATGAATTACTTCTTAGGGGAGGTTAGTAATGAATAAAATTTCTACGTTCTTATTGCTTAAATGATGCAACACTCGAAGGCTGTTCAATATGTGTACGCTCATTTGTGCTTATTTGTCAATTTATTGCAGGTCATGTTTGCATATCAAGCGGTATCTGATGTGGAGCTCAGTTTGTCAGTTGGAGACTATGTAGTTGTGCGAAAGGTTTATAACTCTCTGAGATACTATACTTCAGCTACATTGATCCTTAAAATTTGAATTAAGGGTAGCCCAGGGCTTTGATTTGGACTAACCCAAGATCTAATCTAAATAGAAAAATGGGACCAATCTGTTGTTGTATTTAATTGTGATAATTAATATATGTCAACTGGATCCACTTTAGGTTGCTGGGTTGACAGCAACAATTAGATATAGTCCAGCTGGTTTTTGCTAGGCTTAAACTGTGTCATATTTCAGGTTGCCTGTTATCCGAGGCAAGTCATTGAATCCAGGTTGCAGATTGCAGCCTAGTTCCTTTATTTGAAAGAACGGCCATGTCATATTCCTACAAGTAGTGTTTTGGCTCATAACTGATGATGGGAATGCTTAGCATGATTTGTATTTTGTTTTTTCAACAGGTGACAAACAATGGTTGGGCCGAAGGTGAATGCAAAGGCAGGGCAGGCTGGTTCCCATTTGGATACATTGAGAGAAGGGAACGAGTACTTGCAAGCAAGGTGGCAGAAGTGTTCTAAAGTTTGTGCATGGGTTGGATTATAAGCAGAGTGTTTTTTTCTTTTCTTTTCTTTTCTATGTGTATGTTTTTTTTAATCTAATTGTACTCAACGATGGAGCATGCAGCGTTCAATTAGAAGAACGTGTATCCTCTCCCTTTTGAAATGATGTATGTAGATACGAAATTCTTTCTATCTATTGATTGATGAGCAAGTTTTATTTTTTTATTTATCGTATATCCTTCTCTATCTTTCCTTTCTCTTGTTTGTTATATTCAACAAATGACGATCACTTTGAATTCTTCGCTCCATATCCTTGTTCTTATTAACCACAGTTTTCTCTTGTTTCTTTGTTTTTGCTTTTGGCATATCTTTGTGTTCTCTTTTATTTCTTTTTCGCATCTCTTTTTCAGATGAGTTTCTGAATGATTTGATTTTGTTCGTTTATAAATGACTTTTCAAAACAGACCGAAACTCATGGCCAAATCGAGCAGATCCATATTATTTGTTTGTACACGTGGCTGACCAAAATGAGGATCCCTAATTGCACGGTATTAGGTCTAACAAGTTAAGGATCATCTGCCCATGAGTCGAAATGTCCTTGCCAAGGTAATTTTTTATTTGGTCATAGGGTACTTGAAACAGATTTCTGGAAGTCCACAGAAAAATTATTGCCAATTGCCTGAAATGAGAAGCAAGAATTTTGATAAGAAATATGTTTTTCAGTAATATCATCATGAGAAGTTATGTGCGGTAGTAATACCAAATCAAATACCACAAGTTGCGGGGTCCTCACGTAGTATTTATATAAGGAAAACATTGGGTCTCGTACATGTCATGCAATTGAATTTGATGGATTTATCGACGGATTTGACAGTATGGGGCAATGTGAGATGAAAAGAGTGAGTTTGAGAGGCCAGTTGAGTTAAAGTCACTTTTAAACGGCAAAGTGAGATTTGGGACATCTTTTTAGAGGGCACGAAGCCTTTAAGGTAATGGAAAAATACCATGATAGGATATGTGTCCAATTGACCATACCATGAAATGGGCTATTGTCCAAGCCCCTTGACACAATTCTAGATCCCTTGCAAACAGAGCTTCAAAAGCAACTCATTTTTCAACTTTCCTCCGAAGCAATTTGGCAATTTCCAATCAAAATCCAGTTGACCCGCACACTTGTGGAAAATGACTCAATCTTCACCTTTTTTGACAACAAAAAAAATAAATCCAAGAACTCTTTTTGTGGAATGCACCATGCATCCATATTCAATTCTCGCATTCTTAAATATTAGCCTCCCTGCACGCGCTTCCGCGCTTGCGAGAGGCTTTTTTTAATCACGCGCGCTACGCGCGACTTCAAAAGTTCCGTAAGTATTTTGAACGCAATTGTATTTATATAAATGTTCGTTTTAACAGTTCATATTTAAATCGCGCACGTGTGATATATCGTTGTCTTTCTAGAAGTCCATCTAAGCAATTTTTTTTTCTTTCTTTTATAGCGTGTAAACTGTTAAGATGGAAGTCTAGAAAGACGACGATATATCACACGCACTCGATTTAAATATGAACTGTTGAAACGGACATCTATATAAATACAATTGCGTTCAAAATATTTACGGAACTTTTGAAGTCGCGCGTAGCGCGCGTGATTAAAAAAAGCCTCTCGCACGCGCAGAAGCGCGTGTAGGGAGGCTAGTATAATTAAAGGGTATCACCACTCGCCTATACTACTGCATTTTTATTATATAAAAAATAGTATAGATGCATAAGGACTAAATTGGCCAAATGGTTAAAACACATGGACTATTTTGACATTTAAGTCTACATAATATGCATATAGGAGGAAGATATGCAACAATCAAGACGACTTGTGCCACCAGTTCCTCTCTAATTGATCTTTCACTTATTTTACTTTTTCGTTGTCAATGTATACTTAAATAACATGAGATGAGACCAAACTTAAACATATACTTTTAAATTTGTACTAATCAAATTTTAGCATAATTTGGGAACGCGTATACTCACCTTTAATTTTGATATTTTATCCTTTGCTACATGTCTACTCCAATTAGGGAAGAAAATTGTACCAAAAATAGTGTCATTTTCAAAAGTCAAGAGACAAAAGGAAAATCCTTTTATTTCTATATAAGAAGCCACGTTTAACAATAAAACAATTAATAAGAAATTGCTAGAAGATTAAAGGAATAGTTTCTTGATTTGCTACCTTAACACTATGATAAACACAATTTTGGGCCTAAAGAGGCTTTAACAATGTAAAATAGGAGGACTATATGCAATTGCGTGGTAATGCAGAATAGTAATTTTTTAAAAAAAAATTTAAGTCTCGTCACAAATACTATATCAAAGAAAGTAGAGGCATTTTCTATTTTTCACTAAAGTGCAATAAAGTACATTAAGAATCCTTTAGTTTTGTTTATAATTCTTAAGGTGGTGCTTTCATAGTTGGGAAAACATCTTTATTGGCTGCTTTTTTTATTTTAAAACAAAACCATTTTCAGACCATTGTAAAGCAAATGTTCTACTACAGTGCATATATCAACATTTGGTTTTGCATCTATTTTTTTGTCGCTTGTATTTTTATTTTCAAAATGCTAGCATCTCCATTTGCTACACAATGGACCCATTCTTGCATTTTAAAGTAAAATTAACCATATGAATTCGCCATTAAAAATACCTACAGATACCAAGATCCTACATAAAACAACAAATGTACTCATATCTCATTAACATATTTGAAACCTTCTCTTCATACAATTCTGGTTTACAGAGTGGGGTGATTTTGTTGAGCATGAAGACTTAATGACCATATTCAGCTCCTGAATAATCAGATTTCCTCTGTTCTTTCAATTCTGTTGCAATCTTCGTTCCCACCTCCTTTATTTTGTTGTTGAAGTAGTGGAAACACTTCATTGCATAGAATCCTATAGCAACTCCCTGCTAATTGTTACATCAATCTTTCTTTGCTGCTATTATATCAATCTCAGAAAATTAAAGCCTATTATTGATATGTCACATGATTGTAAGGAAGTATCAGCATCTTCATATAAACATAGTTTAAATTCTCAAATAGTTCAAAATGCTAAACGAAGAAACAATAGGTCACTACCAAGATACATAAAATGTTTACTTGACAAGGAAGAATAAGAATCACAAAGACAAAGAAGTGCCCAAAGAAATGTACTAATTTAATGAAAACCACAAAGATAATATGGATTTAAGGGTGAACATGCATTTGAAACAATATTCTGCATAATAAAAGAATACATTTCACTATGAAAAATGAACGCAATCTTGTACTTCTTCATCCATTCCAAATGAAGGCAAATGGAAAAAGCAAAATCAAATTAAGAAAATCTCTACGTTGCTTTTGTTCAGAAGAAAGATTTCATACAATGTGAATGTATGCATTATTTTGCAACTGAAAATTTAAGGATATATTTATTGTTTAGATAATACTCGTGTTAACATTAGTTAGGGTTGTCAAGATGAGAATGAAGACATTTTCCTAATGGTTATGTGATAAAGCAAACGATTAAGCAAATAGATAGCAAAGATGAGGACAGAGAAGAAACTGAGGGAAGAAAATAAATTGATATCCTGTATAATAAATAGCAACGCAAACAGGAGGACATAGAAATGATATCTTGTTAAATTCACTCTCTTGCATAACAATATTAACCAAGGAAGACAAAAGAATAAACATGAGTAAATGAATTTATGAAAGATTGCCCCAGATATTTAAATCTGTGCAAAATTCAACTCTCTTACATAGTTTTTCAGCAAACCGTTAGAAAAACCAAAGACAAAATATTAAGCAAAAGAATAAACTGAAAATAAAAATTTTAAAGCTGAAAAGAGTGGCTTCGAGGCATTTGAAAACCACAAAGTAAAAGCTGAAAAAAATATATATATTTCATACATAAGTCAAACAAACACACAACCACAATGATACTCACAAACAACACCTGCCAATCTACCAAACCAATTGGTAAGCAGCAAGTCAAGAAACTGACCTCATTTAGGTAGGTGTATGGTATATCCATTGCCCTTCTTCAACCATGGATGGCCTATCCCCTTGTAGCAATTGTAGCCTATTGGTAGTCTAGCTCAGTAAAGAACTGACCTGCATAAATAAAGCCAACATCATAGTACATAAGAACTTTCTTTCTATATACGAAAAAAAGGAAACAACAATATCCAAATTAAAGCAACTGGCCCAATTTTAGGAAACAAATACAAAAATCAAACATAAAATTAAAGGGAAAAAAGAAGAAGAACTACAATTGTAAACTGAGTTCCTTGACTTGTTCAAAGAGTGGCATGACAGGTTCAGTAACAACAAAGATGGTACGCTCGGTGGTAGAAGCACCCAAAGTTTCATTAGCTTAAGTACTAAGAAGTAAGGATATAATATTTGGGTGTCTAACCTGAAACAAAATCATATTCCAACTAATGCCAATAGAATGGCCCTTTTTTAATAATTATATTCTTAAATACTAGCTTCTTCACAGATGCGGAAGCACATGCGAGAGACTTTTTTTAAAAATTTAAAATTTTATTTTAGAATTAAAAAAGATAATTGGTAGTTGTGTTCTATAAAAATAGGATCTATTATTTAATTTTTTCTTTTAATTTTAAATCTTTTTAATATGAAAAAGTGTGAATTTTCCATATTATCCTCATTTAATTAATAATTTCAATTCTTAATGTTTGCATTAACCAATGACATTTTCTGATATTTTGAATATAATTTCAATAAAAAAAACATCAATTCAAAAATTTAATATTATTTCTTTGTCATTTTCTGGTCAGGTTCTTTAATTTTATATAACTAGTAAGTTTTTTTCTTTTCTAGACATGACGTGCGCTCTTTCTTAAAGAACGCCGCGTTGAAAAACCTCATATCTAACTCAATTTCTTTTAACTTTATCAGAATGGTTAATGCTTAGAATGTAGGTCCTAAAGTCCAAAAACTAATACTTAAAATCTAAAATCGAAGTTCTAAAATATCATTCGATACCTTAAATAATAAACTCTATCAATAAATTGAAACAAAATTGAATAAAAATGGCGCATAAAAGAAATAACGAACGTCCATCTTAGAACAACTAGCATACAGGCCGAAAGAAAAAATAGTATATAATGTACGTAGTCTATCTAGAACAGTTCAATCGCATATTAACCCTAATGAGCATAGCCATTTCATTTTCTTTAGTGCGCATGCAACTTGACCCAGTCTTCCACTGAAAAAGTAGCAAATGCTGATTAAATTCTCTGATAATAGATAAACGATTGAATAACAAATTCAAGTTGACACCATATGAGCTAGTAGCAGTATAGTTTTCTGGACTGAAACAAAAATGGTACAGTGGGGAAGCACCAATGGCTGAATGGTGGAGGAAAAAATGTTTCTTGGCCTTCTGTTCATTTTTCGTCGAAATATATGCTCCCACTCCCACACAAGCAATATCATTTAATTATTCGTGGCCAGCTTGAATTCGTCTTTCAACATCATTTGTGGAAGCTTCCTCCACAACATGTCAAAACCCCATAACCAGGCTTGTTATAGTGTGTGGGTAAAACTTTTGACTAGATCCCAATTTAAAGTAGTCAGCAATTTCAACTCCGGCCAGCGGCCATGACAGATATTTTTAGAAACTTCCCATATATGTATATATATTGTGTTCAAAATATATATACACCAAAGTTCCCCACTTAAGCATTTTTGTTTCAGCCCAGAAAACTACACTGCTGATAGTTCATACGGTGCCAACTTGAATTTGTTGTTCAATCTTTTATACACCAAAGTTCCTCCTTCTGGCTTTGGCCTTGGTTCAACTGGCCATGCCCAAAACCAAGTGAATGGCCTGGCCCTTTGCCGCGGCGATGTCTTGAGCCAAAACTGCAGTACTTGTGTGATTGGTGCAAGTAAAGAGCTTCGTGAGCGTTGCCCTTATAGCAAAGGAGCCATAATTTGGTATGATCATTGCCTCTTAAAGTACTCAGACGTGAACTTCTTTGGGAAAATTGATAACAAAAACAAGTTCTCTATGACAAACGTCCAAGCGGTAGAGAACAATCCCACACTATTCAATGAGAAAGTTCAGGGATTGTTAAGTGGGTTATCTAATGAAGCCTCCGATGCTAATCCAAAGTTTTATGCTACCGGTGAGGTACAACTCGATACATTCACAACGTTATATGGTATTGCTCAATGCACGAGGGACCTCTCTAACGTTGATTGTAAGAAATGTCTTGATGTTGCAATAAGTGAACTGCCAAACTGTCGTGATGCAAAACGAGGTGGGCGTGTTGTAGGTGGGAGTTGCAATGTTGGATTCGAACTTTACCCCATTGTTGGTACTTAGCTAGATATAAATAAATAAAAAATTTGTAATTGGATCAGTGTATTATTATATATGCTACAAATAAATGAAGGCTGGAAGCTTATTGCCTAATTTGTCCAACCATCTCATTCTATGATCTAGATAAACTTCCGTAGAACTCTTGAGCTGATCTGCAGTTTTATTCTAATAATTGAAAAAAAACATATATTGACCATTACTGTTATTTGATGCAGAATAATTACAAGAATACTCCTGAGGTGAAGAAATATATCAAATAAGTTAAAGATATCTGGTTAGATAAGAAAAATACAAAATTCCCAAATCAAAACGACAATAAATCAACAAGGTCACAAGCTGCAACCTCTGGCAGTGGCAGAGCTGGTGCTTGAGACTGAACAATTTGTTCCATTTGAGTCCTTAACTCTTGCAACATACTTCTTGTTTCCATGGCCTCCTGGCGTAGAGTATCAATCTCCAGTTGCTGCTTTTCCACAAGAATCTCTGTAGCAGTAACCCTCTCACGTAAGGCAAACATCTCATTTTGATCATCATGAATATCAAGATGATCATGATCAGATGTTGTTGTTGACGGGGATGTGGCATTGGGGCGAAAGAAAGACGTGAAGCGAGAAAAATTAATAGACTTATTGAAGCTCCGGGACGAATTAGGGTCATTCTTGCTGGGTGTAGTTTCTGCAGGATCTATATCGCTTGTGATGGTGTTTTCTTTGTTACAAAATTTCATTTTAGAGTACAATCCCAGTCTAATTGTTGTGTTCAGTTTTGTAAGGCCTGGTGGCAATGGAGGGCTTGATGCATTAATTTCTGAGTTTGATTCTCCATCAGTGCAGCTCTCAAAGCTCACATATGTCTCATGCAGCTGTTGGGCGCCTTCCTCTTGGAAGTTTTCTAGGGTTGAGGAGGAGGCGGAGGATTCTTCAAATATGGTACTTAATGTTTCTGACATGATGGTTTTCCAAATATAATCTGCTGATCAAGGCAAGAGATGCACAATTAATATAAACCTAAAATAAATAAATATATAAGCAGTGAGAGCAAGTTTTGGAAAATTTAATTACCTTTTAATTAGTCTTGATGCCAAAAAGATGCTGCAGAGTTTTACAAGGGCAAGACCCTTTAGTTCTACACTCCCATGAGTGTTTCTTGATCCCTTTATATACAGATTAGGTGGTTCTTGAGAGGTTTTTTCTCAATCAGCATGTATGAATGATTTGAGGGTTTTTTTAAATATTTTTTTAAATATTTTTTAACAAAGAAATTAATTAATACTGCACAACTTGAAATAGAGTAGAAATGTAGTGTGCTTGTCCTAGATTGACAGAACAATAGGAGCTGTGCGAGGTTGACAGTTTTATTGGTAACTTCACCCATGTAAACAACGTTTGAACCATTATGAAATTGCTAAACACTAGGAACAAATACTAGCTAGCTATAACAAAGTATCGAAGAAAACAAATAAATTAAAGTAGCTGGCCCCAAAACTGTTTTGGTTCGTCAAAATTTGGTCCTATCCTCCACTTCAACCATGTCCTAACACTTCATTGGCCTCATCATTGACGTCCCTTCTAATGGATAGATCTAGATAAGTATCTAGTCCTAGCATCAGAAACTCTAATAGCAGTTATGCCATTTAAGACCTCTCTAATTATTGCCAACGAGGTCTAGTTCAGTGGAAAATGGGCTTGATTTGTATACTAGTGGTCTCAAGCTCGAACTCTCATGGCACATTGATAGTGTGTGTGTGAGAAACACCACTACCCATTGTAGTTTAGATTATCACTTATATTTAAAAAATGATAATAAAAAAGACATCGCTAATTGGTTTTAGCATTTGAGTGTCATTAATAGGCTTCATTTTGTTTTCGTTAGTTAGATTTTCATTCATTAAATCCGAGATTTTTTTTTAGAATCATTCAGTGTCACATTGAATTTTAGTTTTGTTCACGTTGGAGCAAAAATTAAGCAAGTCCAGTTGGTTTTTGCTACAGAAAAATTGTATTGTATTTTGGATTGCCTGTTATCTGAGGCAAATTATTGAATCCAGGTTGCAGATTGCAGCCTAGTTCCTTTATTTGCGTATATTTCTTCTTCTTCTGGTGAATAAATAAAACTAATTAAACGAAGAAAGAAGGGTCATGTCATATGCCTACATGTAGTATTTTGGTTCATAACTCATGATGGGAATGCTTAGCTTAGCTTGATTTGTATTTTGTTCTTTCAACAGGTGACAAACAATGGTTGGGCAGAAGGTGAATGCAAAGGCAGAGCAGGCTGGTTCCCATTTGTATACATTGAAAGATGGGAACGAGTAATTGCAAGCATGGTGGCTAAAGTGTTCTAAAGTTTGTGTATGGGTTGGATTATGAGCTCTGTGTGTTTTTTTTTTTTTTTTTGGGATGAGTTTCTGAATGATTTGATTTTGTTTGTTTGCCAATGCCTCCCAATTTCCTTGTCAAGCAACATGAAATAAAAAATAGTATATAAAGGACTTACTAGTCTATCTAGAACTGTTCAATCGCACCAAGCCTAATGAGCTTGATCCCACGACTCTGTCATATCTGCATTGCAATTTGCATTATATATATATAATGCAGCCATTTCAATTTCTGTCGTGTGGGAAACTTGACCTAGTCTTCCACTGAAAAGTAGCACATGCTAATTTTCTGATGTACATGACAACCAACGAGCACTCAAAAGAAAAAAAAAATCACAATATATAATTTAATTTTTCATGTGAAATTTTAGACATTTGACAGTAATTATGGAAAATACTTCCTTCGTTTTCCTGAAATTAGGAACTTCTACATTCTTTACCAATGACATCGTTCCCCTTTAATTAGGAACTCCTACATTCTTTGCCAATGACAATATGACATATGTGTAAAAGTTCTTCCTTTTATTATTTTAATGAACTATTTTTGCACATGTATCAAACTGTGATTTTCACAATAGAAGAATATCTCCTTTCAGTTTTCAGTAGAGGAGAGACAAAGCAATTTCCTTTAATTATTCGTGGCCAGCTTGAATTCGTCTTTCAACATCATTTGTGGAAAGCTTCCTCCACAACATGTCAAAACCCACCAAGTGATAATCCAGGCTTATTTTATTGGGTGGATAAGACTTTTGACTAGATCCCAATTTAAAATAGTCAGCAATTTCAACTCCGGCCATGACAAATTTTTTTAGAAACTTCCCATATATGTATATATATATTGTGTTCATGGATAGGACAATTTAAACCCAATTTTTGAGTCTCATAAATCCATCATGATATTCTCCAAATCAATCCCTCTTTGTTTCTTGGTCCTCTGTTTTTTCCATCATTCAGCCATTGGTGCTTCCCCACTTTACCATTTTTGTTTCAGCCCAGAAAACTACACTGCTAATAGTTCATACGGTGCCAACTTGAATTTGTTGTTCAATCTTTTATACACCAAAGTTCCTCCTTCTGGCTTTGGCCTTGGTTCAACTGGCCATGCTCAAAACCAAGTGAATGGCCTGGCCCTTTGCCGCGGCGATGTCTCAAGCCAAAACTGCAATACTTGTGTGATTGGTGCAAGCAAAGAGCTTCGTGAGCGTTGCCCTTATAGCAAAGGAGCCATAATTTGGTATGATCATTGCCTCTTAAAGTACTCAAACGTGAACTTCTTTGGGAAAATTGATAACAAAAACAAGTTCTCTATGACAAACGTCCAAGCGGTAGAGAACAATCCCACACTATTCAATGAGAAAGTTCAGGAATTGTTAAGTGGGTTATCTAATGAAGCCTCCGATGCTAATCCAAAGTTTTATGCTACCGGTGAGGTACAACTCGATACATTCACAACGTTATATGGTATTGCTCAATGCACGAGGGACCTCTCTAACGTTGATTGTAAGAAATGTCTTGATGTTGCAATAAGTGAACTGCCAAACTGTTGTGATGCAAAACGGGGTGGGCGTGTTGTAGGTGGGAGTTGCAACGTTGGATTTGAACTTTACCCCATTGTTGGTACTTAGCTAGATCATAATTGCTATAAATAAATAAAAAATTTGTAATTGGATCAGTGTATTATTATATATTACAAATAAATGAAGGCCGGTAGCTTATTGCCTAATTTGTGCAACCATCTCATTCTATGATCTGCGGTTTTTATTCTAATAATTGAAAAAAAAAATATTGACCATTACTGTTATTTGATGCAGATAGTTAATTTCAAGAATACCCCTGAGGTAAAGAAATATATCAAATAAGTTAAAGATATCTGGTTAGATAAGAAAAATACAATATTCCCAAATCAAAACGACAATAAATCAACAAGGTCACAAGCTGCGACCTCTGGCAGAGCTGGTGCTTGAGACTCAACAAATTGTTCCATCTGAGCCTTTAACTCTTGCAACGTCCTTCTAGTTTCCAGGGCCTCCTGACGTAGAGTATCAATCTCCAGTTGCTGCTTTTCCACAAGATTCTCTGCAGCAGCAACCCTCTCAAGTAAAGCAAGCATCTCATTTTGATCATCATGAATATCATGATGACCATGATCAGATGTTGTCCTCAACGGTGATGTGGCATCGGAGAGAAAGAAAGCCTTGATGCGAGAAAAATTAATAGACTTATTGGAGCTACGGGACGAATTAGGGTCATTCTTGCTGGGTGTAGTTTCTGCAGGATCTATATCGCTTGTGTTGGTGTCTGCTTTGTTATAAAGTTTCACTTTAGAGTACAATCCCAGTCTAATTGTTGTGTTCAGTTTAAGGCCTGGTGGCAATGGAGGGCTTGATGCATTAACGTCCGAGTTTGATTCTCCATCAGTGCAGCTCTCAAAGCTCACATATGTCTCATGCAGCTGTTGGGCGCCTTCCCCTTGGAAGTTTTCGAGGGTTGAGGAGGAGGCGGAGGATTCTTCAAATATGGTATTTAATTTTTCTGACATGATGGTTTCCAAATATATTCTGCTGATCAAGGCAAGAGATGCACAATTAATATAAAACTAAAATAAATAAATAAACACAACCATAACACATGTTAAGAGCTAGTTTGGGAAAATTTAATTACCTTTGAATTAATCTTGATGCCAAGAAAAATGCTGCAAAGTTTTACCAGCTTCCAAAGGTTGTCATGGAAGGACAAGCTTCCTTTAATTGTACACTCCCATGAGTGTTTCTTGATCCCTTTATATAGATTAGGTGGTTCTTGAGGTTGAGAGGTTTTGTCTCAATCAGTATGTGTTTGAATCATTTGAGGGTTTTTTTTTTACAAAGAATGCACAAGTGGATAACTTAGAGTAGAAATGTAGTGTGCTTGGCCTACATGGACAGAAGAATCAGAGCTGTAAGAGGTTGGCAGTTTTATTGGTAACTTCACCCATGCAAACAACGTTTAACCATTCATGAAATTGCGAAACACTAGGAACAAATACTAGCTAACAAAGTATCGAAGAAAACAGAAGAAAGATTTAAAACTAGCTGGCCCAAAACCGTCTTGGTCGCTCAAAATTTGGTTCTATCCTCCACTTCATACCATGTCCTAACACTTCATTAACCCCCAACATTGACCTCCCTTCTAATGGGTAGGATCTAGATAAGTCTCTAGTCCTAACATCAGAAACTCTAGTTGACCAAAAAAAAAGAGAAATTTATAAATAAACCCAATCCTAGACATGTATTTATAAAAAAACCCAAACACTATTTAAACATAGAAACACACCCAAAATCAACCCCAAAATCAACAATTGTATATTTTTTGGGTGTGTTTATAAATGGGTTTTGAGTGTGTGTAATGATGGGTTTTGGGTGTGTTTATAAAGTGTTTTGGGTGTTGGGTTTTTTTATAATTTCAGCCCCCATTTTGGGTGTTTTAGTGAAACTCCAAAAAAAAAAAGCATCAGAAACTCTGGTAGCAGTAAGCCATTCAAGACGTCTCTAATTGGTGCCTACGGGGTCTAAACCAGTGAAAACGGGCTTTGATTTGCATACCAATGGTGTCAGGTTTGAACCCCTATGACACATCGTAGTGTGTTTGAGAAATCCCCCTTCCCCATTATAATTTAGATTATCACTTGTATTAAATAAATAAAAAAGACGTGTCTAATTGGTTTTAGCATTTGAGTGTCATTTAATAGGCTTCATTGTGTTTTCGTTAGTTTTCAATCATCAAATCCAAGGTTTTATTTTTCAGAATCATAAAATAATGTAAGCTGGAACCAAGAAGCCACTCCATACAACCTAAATTTGGGGGGAGTGGAAGTACAATGGAGCAACATGATATCGACTATCATAGAAAATGAAGAGAAACAAGGAACATGGGATTTGGAGCCCATGGCCCACAAAGGGAGAAGGGATATGACATTAACCAACACTGATTTGAGCGACATAGTATTTTCTTGCTGGTAAACCCTCTAATTGTTAACAATGTCCTGCTTCTCAACTACAAGCATTTGCAAAGGTTACCAAAACCATCGAACTCCCAAAATCTGAACATAAACATTTCCGTTATACTTAAATGTTTCGAAAAGTACAACAACATTAGACACCAAATTCTTCCAACAACCACTGAGGCAGAAATCATTATTTAAGATGATGATAGACATATCTGCTAGAGATACTTCTGTTGCGTGCATTTGATTTTGGGCACAGAACCATTTTATTTATTGTACTTACCAACATAATCCACATTGGAAGAAGCCACATAACGTGCCCCAGGGACCTCTTCAACTTCTCTGATGGAATTTTGGCCATACTCATCTAGAAGGTTTAACTTGTTTAGCACATTCCCGACTGAATCTATTAGAACCGCCGTTGGTACCGTACGGTTGTTGATCGCCACCCAAAAGTCTCTGAAAATAGTACTTAGGTGACGAGAGGTAAATTTAACTAAACAAACAAGACACAACAATTCAACAATCAAGAGAACACACAGAGCATGCCACAAAGTACCTGCAGCCCTAGAAGATTACTAGTGACAACCTAGGCACTCAGAAGGACCCATCAATCTAGGCATCCCCTGTGCTAGCAACAACTATGGTGAAAGTGTGTGAAGTCATCATTATCAAGTAAACAGCAAACAGCAAACAGCAAACAACAAACAGCAGATATAGATGACTAGTCAACCACTAAGAACAGAAACCCAGAAAAATTACAGATATGCAAACCAGATTTTGTTCACCCAGAAACCCACCATTGGGAAAAACTGGAGGTCATCAACCGACCAGGCATCCACTAAGTAGAAAAAGATTCTTACAAAGGAATACAAGCAAGCTCAAGCAAAACCTAGATCTATTTAGGAAGATGAGCTATACCTCCTTTGTGCAATCTTCTTCTCCAACTTAGCAAAGCTTCAAGCTTAGTTCTTCATGGCAATGGCAGCTCCTTCTCCAGCTTGTTCATCCCATGGCACTAGCTTGCAAGCTCCAACTCAAACCGAAACCAAACTTTGGATTCAAGGGAGAAAGACCAATTTCTTCAAGAAACCATACTCTTGAAGAAATCAGTCACGAATCCGATCTAGATCTATATGAGAGAATGATTTAAATAGCTAGATGCAGATTCATATTTCAAAAGCAGTTTTTCAAAAAGAAATCAATTAGAAAAACTCATAGATGAAATATGTGGTTCACTCTTGAGGAAGAAGAAGAGAAAGATGGAAACCCAATCTTTCCAAAACTTCCACGCAAAAGAGACAACCTCCAAAATTGGGAATACCCTTGCCTTTACAGACAAAAGAATCCCTTAGGTCAGACTGACACATGGCAGCTGGGAGAGAAAAGTGAATAGGACAAAACAGATATTTAATCAGCTGGAAATCGTACTGAACAAAGATGACTAGTCAACTTTTATGAAAACAGTTTTAATGCATGATATGCAATGCATGATTTTACCTTTGTCAAATAGCATGAACCACAATAGGATAGATGAGATTTAAGAACACTTAGAGATGCTAATCTTAATCTATCCTTGAGCTTGATAAATATATATAAAAGTCCTATTACAAAAATGTCAAGGGAAGCCAAAAGAATTAATCAAAATTCATACATTAACAATCTCCCCCTTTTTGGCTTTCCTTGACAACACTCTCTCTCAAGAACACTCAACCCAAAACTAAACCAAGAAGATGATTTGAATGAAGTACCTGCGAAAACAGAAACCAAACCTCCAGCACAAACCAAGCATATTATATCTCAGAATTTTAAAGTTCAAAACAATATGCAATAATATGCAATATGTGCTAAAAGGGGGTTGAGATTGTTCTCCCCCTTGTTGATAAGGAAAGAGCAAAAAGGCAAGGAATTACAACAGCAAATAGAGGAAGGAAACAGAGGGCAGAAAATCAGATTTGAACACAAAGCATAGATTGATTACAAATCACATTACAGCTGTTCAAAAACAAGACAACAACAACTCCCCCAATCAAGATGCATAGACTGTCCAAACAGAAACAGGGGAAACAAAAACAAAGTAAGTACAAACATAGACTTCCAATCTGCCCAAAATGAACACCCCTCCAAGATCACATGAACCCCACAATGTGATAACAAAATAAACCATCCAAATAGTCCAAAAAGACTCCCCCTATCTAGGATACAACCTAATCAAACCTCTAGTTAAAAGACTAGAGAATCAGCAGACTCATTATATTCAGCAGAAGCAATATCATGACAAGCACCAAATGTAGTATCGACCCTGTGAAAGACAAGTTTTTGGTCTAAAAACACAAGCATGAACTAGCAAATAACTCAAGTGATCAAAGATGCATTTAGCAAAATATCCTAGACCAAGTCTTCAAGCACATGAGTAAAAAAAATAAAATAAAAATCATATGCAAGGAACATAAGCAAACAGCGCTGAGAGGGAGAGTATGAAATGCAGCTAATGCTTAGAGACATGGCACATTTTGGAATAGGGGGTTCAGAGCTAAGGGACATACAAGATGAGGTCATATCTCTCTTGGAGAGACAAGTATACAATGAAAAGTGAAGACATAATCAGAGTAGACTCAAACAGCAAGTAACATCACTCTCTAAAGACAAAATATTGTAAGATTTATTTTGATTCACTTGCACATCCCAGACATAAGTGCTTGAATGGCCCAATTTTACGGCTCTTTGCTCTAGATGCTTCAAACATAACACCTTATACCTTCCTAGAGCCGTGACTACATTGGTCACACTTCCCCTTTTTTTTTTAAATTTATTTTTATGTGAAATATCTGAATAGAGTGACTAAGAGAGTGAGACAAGCTAAGAGACAATAACAATGATAGTCCAAAAGATAATCATAGACACTTGGCTCACCAAGAGGATAAGAGAGCACAAGGTAAGTCTCAACTAAAACCTCTAAACAAGAAAAGGGGTTGTGCACAAATCTGGAAAGCACAAGAAGCAGTCAAACTTCACACTATCAGAGAGGTGAGATATGAAACCATGACATATTCAATAAAACACATGTTGTTTGGGAAATTGAAATGTGATGAAGACAAGGAAACAGACATGCTAATTAATCAATTGAGCAAAGGCCAATGGGCTGTCTGAGTGTGACATGTTTATGAAAGTCCAAGGCCTTGGTGAGTATATCTGCAAGTTGTTTTTCAGAAGGAACAACCTCTAAGGTTAAAATTTTGTCTTCCACAAGCTCTCTAATAAAATGATGCCTTATGTCTATATGCTTTGTTCTAGAGTGTTGAACAGGATTTTTAGAGATATCTATGGCACTCATGTTGTCACAATAGATTAGAAAGCAAGATTGAGCAAGACCATAGTCATCCAACATTTGTCTCATCCAAAGAAGTTGAGTGCAACAACTTCCAGCTGCAACATACTCTGCTTCAGCAGTGGAAAGTGAGACAGAGTTTTGTTTTTTGCTATGCCAAGCAACAAGGTTGTTGCCTACATAAAAGACCCCTCTGGAAGTGCTTTTCCTATCATCACTACAACCTGCCCAATTGGCATCACTATACCCAACAAGATTGACACAACTGTCATAGGTATACCACAACCCAAACTCAACAGTCCCACTCACATATTTTATGATTCTCTTAACAGCAAACAAGTGAGAGTCTTTTGGATCAATCTGAAATCTAGCACACACACCAACACTATAAGAAATGTCTGGTCTACTAGCAGTCAAGTAGAGAAGACTTCCTATCATGCTTCTATAGAGAGTTTGATCCACATTTTTACCATGCAAGTCCCTATGAATTTTAGCACTAGTGCTCATTGGAGTTCTTGCAGATTTTGCACCCTCCAAACCAAATTTTTTCACAAGATTTTTTGCATATTTAGATTGAGAAACAAAGATCCCATCATGGCTTTGTTTGATTTGAAGACCTAAGAGGTAGTTAAGCTCACCCACAAGACTCATTTCAAATTCACTAGTCATGACATGAATAAACTCTTGAACATGCAAATCAGAGGTAGAACCAACCACACCCCTAACATATCCATTTCCTAGAAGATGAGAGGATAACCTCTCATACCATGCTCTAGGAGCTTGTTTCAAACCATAGAGTGCCTTTTTTAAACGAAGCACATCATTTGGATGATGTGGATCTTCAAAACCCTTTGGTTGATCAACATAGACCTCTTCAAGATGCTCCCTATCTCTCAAAATATAACATGTGCTACCAAAGACTCTAAAATATGACACATTAGGCTTCTTTCCTTTCCAAATCTCATAGGGAGTTTGTTTGGTACCAGACCTCAAAAACACCCTGTTTGAGATATAACAAGCTGTATTGACAGCTTCAGCACAAAAATGTTTAGCAAGATTTTTGCTATTTAGCATCACCCTAGCCATCTCAACAAGAACCCTATTCTTTCTCTCCACAAAACCATTTTGTTGAGGTGTAATAGGGGCAGAGAACTCATGTTTAATTCCCATTTCTTCACAAAATTTAAGAAACTGAGAATTCTCAAATTCAGTTCCATGATCTGTTCTAATTCTAACAAGTGGCAGATGACTAGTCATTTTCTCTTTCTGCAAAAGATGACAAACAGACTTAAACCTTTGAAAGGTTTCAGATTTTTCACGTAAGAATGAGACCCAAGTGATCCTAGAGAAATCATCAACCATGACCAGAATATATTTCTTTCCACCAAGGGACAAGGTTTGGATAGGACCAACAAGGTCCATATGAACAAGTTCAAGACTTATATGTGTTTGAATGTGTTTGACCTTTTTGTGTGACACTCTAACTTGCTTACCCATTTGACATCCTTCACAAACATGCTGATCAGATTTGTCAAGCTTTGGTAGACCACTCACTAACTCTCTCTTGGACAATTTATGCAAGTCTCTAAAGTTTACATGACCAAGTCTTTGATGCCACAAGACACTTGTTTCATTCACAACTTTGTTGCAAACTACTTCTTTTGCATCATTGACTCCATCAATGCAATAACAATTGTCCCCAGACCTTGACACACTCACAATCTCATTGCCATCTTTTCCAATGATTTTGCAGCCATGCTTGGAGTATCTAACTTCTACTATTCCATCATCACACAACTGACTTACACTAATGAGATTGGATGTGAGACCCTCAACAAATCTAACATTCTTAAGCTCGGGTAAACCAGGGATACAAACAGTACCTTTCCCCACAACTTGAGACTTGTGGCCTCCACCAAAAGTCACAGTGCCTCCATCAAAAGGACTGAGAGAAGAGAAAACACTCCTATCACCAGACATGTGTTTGGAACAGCCACTATCAAAGTACCAAGAATTGATGTTTGAAGCAGCAAAAGCATTTAGTACAACAAGACATTTGGCATGACTTTTTGTAATCCAAGTAGACCTAGGAACAATAGGTGAACTTATTTTAAGGGAGACAAGTTTGGCAATCTTAGTGACTTCATTTAGCAAATGATCAACCTGATCTTGCAAAGATCTGGGATTCCTTTTAGATTTTGAAGACAATTTTCTGGTCTTATCCTTTCTGTACATATGACAGACTGGTCTAATATGACCAGTCAACCCGCACCTGTGACAAGTCGGAACAAACTTAGGTTTTTTGACTACCTGCTGAACATCAAGAGATGCAATGGTTGGAGATTTTGACTTGACAAACTTAGTGGTAGAGCTGGAAAACTTAGAATCAAAATGATTAAATCCAAGACCACCTTTGTCCCCATGAAGTTTTCCCATATTCAACATTTTGTCAATTTTTGTGGCACCAATGGTCATAGATATAGTCTTACTTTTTGATTCATTCAATTCACCTAGGAGCTGCTTGTTTGAGTTCTGGAACCCAATGTTACTCTCCTTGAGCACATTAACTTGATTTTCAAGATTACTCCTAATAGACACAAGTACAACAATTTCTTTTTCAAGAGACTCAAATTTGTCACTCAACTCCTTTTTGGTTTCTTTTAAGATGAGAAGGTCATGGTGAAGTTCTTGGTTATTGGCCTCAAGTTTAAGACTCTCTTCTTTCAAGGAAAAAGTCTCTTTGAACAAGCAATCATATTTTCTTCATAATGACTCGTATGACAGGTTATCAGACTCAAAATCAGAATCATCAGACACAGGCTGCACAGAGGCAACAAAGGCAACCTGTTGGTCTTCATTATCAGAGGAAGATGAATCCTCTTGAGACACTTCACTTTCACTCTCACTCCAACTCACATTCATGGCCTTGTCCTTTCCATTGGAGTATTTTTTCTGATTGTTTGCACAGTCAGCAGCATAGTGACCAATGCCTCCACATGTGAAGCAATTGACAGACTTTCTAAAGTCTTTAGTGAAAGGTTTGACATCCTTGTTCCTCTCATTAGACCGATCAGTTGATGGTCTAAACTGTCTCTCACTACCAAAGCTACCCTCTCTAGCAAACTTTCCCTTATCCTTAAGAATTCTCCTAAATTTTTTGACAAACACGGCCATTTCATCCTCAAAATCTGAGGATTTTTCACCACCTTTCAGAGAGGAAACATGCACTCCTTGAAGTGCAACACTTTTTGACTTTTTAGTGTCATTTTCTTCCATATTCAACTCCATCTCATAGGTTTTTAATTTTCCTATAAGCTTGCCAAGCTTAATTTCATTTAAGTTTTGGACCTCCATGATTGCGGTTTTCTTTGCTCTAAATCTAGATGGTAGAACACGAAGAATTTTCTGAACAACAAGAAGCTCTTGAATAGATTGACCAAGACTCATGGCTTCATTTGTGATCATTTCCACCCTCCCATAGAACTCAGAAATAGACTCAGTTTCAGACATCCTAAGTTCTTCAAATTGTGCAAGCACCATCTGAAGTTTTAGAGTTCTAACTTGGTCATCCCCTTCATGAACCACCCTTAGTTTATCCCAAGCCTGTTTAGCATTAGGGATGTGTTGTATATGTGCAAATTGTGTGCTAGACAAGGCAGTAACTAAGGCATTTCTGGCCTTCTTGTTTGCATATGCAGCAAATACCTCTGCTTCAGTCCATTCAGACCTAGGCTTGGGCACAACTTTACTCTCAACAGTCTTGACCGGAGAAACCCACTCTTTTGTGAGATACACACTTGCATACTCATCAAGAGCATCAAGAAATATCTCAAATTTTTCTCTCCATGCAGCATAGTTATTTCCGTCAAAATAAGGTGGTGAGTTGCAAGATCCAGCAACTCGATCCCTTTCCATAGCGAGTACACCTAAACACCAAAACAAATCCTAGGATCTCTCTATTTGTGTTAAGAGCTGAAGCTCTGATACCAATTGAAAATAGTACTTAGGTGACGAGGGGTAAATTTAACTAAACAAACAAGACACAACAATTCAACAATCAAGAGAACACACAGAGCATGCCACAAAGTACCTGCAGCCCTAGAAGATTACTAGTGACAACCTAGGCACTCAGAAGGACCCATCAATCTAGGCATCCCCTGTGCTAGCAACAACTATGGTGAAAGTGTGTGAAGTCATCATTATCAAGTAAACAGCAAACAGCAAACAGCAAACAACAAACAGCAGATATAGATGACTAGTCAACCACCAAGAACAGAAACCCAGAAAAATTACAGATATGCAAACCAGATTTTGTTCACCCAGAAACCCACCATTGGGAAAAACTGGAGGTCATCAACCGACCAGGCATCCACTAAGTAGAAAAAGATTCTTACAAAGGAATACAAGCAAGCTCAAGCAAAACCTAGATCTATTTAGGAAGATGAGCTATACCTCCTTTGTGCAATCTTCTTCTCCAACTTAGCAAAGCTTCAAGCTTAGTTCTTCATGGCAATGGCAGCTCCTTCTCCAGCTCGTTCATCCCATGGCACTAGCTTGCAAGCTCCAACTCAAACCGAAACCAAACTTTGGATTCAAGGGAGAAAGACCAATTTCTTCAAGAAACCATACTCTTGAAGAAATCAGTCACGAATCCGATCTAGATCTATATGAGAGAATGATTTAAATAGCTAGATGCAGATTCATATTTCAAAAGCAGTTTTTCAAAAAGAAATCAATTAGAAAAACTCATAGATGAAATATGTGGTTCACTCTTGAGGAAGAAGAAGAGAAAGATGGAAACCCAATCTTTCCAAAACTTCCACGCAAAAGAGACAACCTCCAAAATTGGGAATACCCTTGCCTTTACAGACAAAAGAATCCCTTAGGTCAGACTGACACATGGCAGCTGGGAGAGAAAAGTGAATAGGACAAAACAGATATTTAATCAGCTGGAAATCGTACTGAACAAAGATGACTAGTCAACTTTTATGAAAACAGTTTTAATGCATGATATGCAATGCATGATTTTACCTTTGTCAAATAGCATGAACCACAATAGGATAGATGAGATTTAAGAACACTTAGAGATGCTAATCTTAATCTATCCTTGAGCTTGATAAATATATATAAAAGTCCTATTACAAAAATGTCAAGGGAAGCCAAAAGAATTAATCAAAATTCATACATTAACAGTCTCCAGCTTTGGTTCTCTTTATTTTAGCCGGCGGTCCCAAGCTACTGAAGTCAATCAATGTCGTTTTAGCGTTTGGACCTTTGATTACTTTTGGATCCTGTTGCCTACGTATTCAGAGACTAGAATGTGCCGTGTAAACTAAGTGCGGTCCCATATGCCAAATGAAGGCATGTCAACAGAACTCTTACTTTTTTGGTCTGAGGATCAACAGCCTCCCTGTTGCATCGGAGCTACAAGAATTTTTTTTAGAATAGTTAGCAATGTTCTATAAATGATTTCATATGGTAGTCAATGCTAAAGTTAATGGGCAAACTTGGAATTTCAGAAATAGTGTGAGGACATAATAGGTTTAAAAATGAATATTTCAACACGCTCCAAAAATCAGAATACCATCCACACCCAAGAGTTCAATTCCTTCAAAATAAGGAGTTGAATTTGGGATATTGTGTATGCCCTACTTGTGTTGTCATTCTCTTATAAATAATGCGTATCCAACTTCTTATTTTTGAGTCCAATTATGAATAAGTAAACATGTCATAAGTGGGGACGACTATCACTAGACCAAAGCCTAGTTCATCAAAGTATAAATTGTTTCCATAATTAGCAGCATATATTGGCCATGGGGTACATATATATTGATAATGGTTCTGAAAATTTGTCAAATTGTCCCAATCTATATACTTTGCATCGCCATATTCGAAAGACCCAAAAAAAAAAAAACATAGAGGGAGATACGTGTTAAAATATGAATATGGTTTTGAATATGTTAGGTTCTTCTTCTATTCTTCTTCATAAGGAGGTATATATAATAGTTTACATGAGTGCTTTACAAGAAATTAGATATAGTAAAGGATTAGGAAAGTATCTCCTAATTATACAATGATTTGACAACTATATAAAAATAGGAAAGTAAATCCCTTAATTAATTAAGAAAATAAATCTCCTTGATTAATTAGGAGACTCACTTCAACACTCCTCCTCAAGTTGGTGCATATACGTCAAAAATGCCCAACTTGGTAAGTGAGTCATAAAGTACTCTGCCACAAACAACTTTGGTTAAGATATCTGCCGGTTGATCTTTTGATTTTATGAATGGTAGGCGGATGATCTTCTTCTCAATTTTTTCTTTGATAAAATGTCAATCTGTAATGGACCCAGCCCAATCAGCATATGTATATCCGAAAACTTCAAGATCTTCATGTTTTGAGAACATTAAAACCTTTCCAAGGGCTGACTTTAAGTATCTTAAGATTCGATCAACAGCATTCATATGAGAAACACTAGGTGAATGCATAAACTGACTAACCACACTCACAGCATATGCACTATCTGGTCTTGTGTGTGCCAGGTATATCAACCTTCCAACAAAGCGTTTGATATTGTTCCTTATTGGTTGGTTCTTGGTCCATGTCTTCACACAACTTGTGATTCATCTCAATGGGTGTGTCAGCCGGCACACTAAATGACTTCCTCAGCAGGTGATTGGTGTGGTACTGGAGCTGAAACGGGCAAAATCTCATAAGACGGTTCAATTTCCTCCTCCTGATTTTGACAGCGTGGAGAAAATTGATCGTTTTCCTATGGTGACCAGTCGCTGGATTTTGGCAACTGGTCGGTTTGAAACAGCTTCTCTGACTACCAGTCGCTTTCCACTGGCGACTGGTAGTTTTGAAGCAGATTCTGTGTTCGAAGAACTAAGGGGGGCCGGTCGCTTTTCACTGGCGACCGACCGTTTGATTTAGGAATTTGATTTGGGGAATTTGATGTATGAATTAGATTTGAATATGAGGTATGTGAATAAGATTTGAGGGATTTGATTTGAGTATGAGAAATTTGAGATTTGAGTATGAGAAATTTGAGATAAGGCATTTGAGGACTTTAGATTTGAGGGATTTGATTTGAGTATGAGAAATTTGAGATAAGACAATTGAGGACTTTAGATTTGAAGGATTTGGATTTGGGTTTGTGGTTCAAGAAAATTCGATACGATATGAGGAATGTGATTTTGTATATGAGGAATACGATATGAGGAATGTAAAGAACACAGAAACCCTGTGAATTCAGTTAAAGGACACAGAAACCCTGTGAACACGGCTAAAGGACACAGAAACCCTGTGAACACGGCTAAAGGACACAGAAACCCTGTGAACACGGCTAAGGACACAGAAACCCTATGAACACGGCTAAAGGACACAGAAACCCTGTGAACACGGCTAAAGGACACATAATCCCTGTGAACACGGCTTAAAGGACACAGAAACCCTGTGAACACGGCTTAAAGGACACAGAAACCCTGTGAACACGGCTTAAGAACATAGAAACTTCTCTTCAATTCTCTTCTCCCCCTGAAGAGAAGGGTATGTCGAAGTCAAGAAAGAGGCAAAATCTCTATGATAAAGAAAAACAAATCCTTTTTCACTCCCCCTCCCCCCCTTGAAGAGGAGGAGAGGAGAAATTTTGATATGAGAATTTAGAGACAACCGAGGATCGATTGCTCTGATACCATGCTAAAATATGAATATGGTTTTGAATATGTTAGGTTCTTCTTCTATTCTTCTCCATAATGAGGTATATATAATAGTTTACATAAGTGCTTTACAAGAAATTAGATATAGTAAAGGATTAGGAAAGTATCTCCTAATTATACAATGATTTGACAACTATATAAAAATAGGAAAGTAAATCCCTTAATTAATTAAGAAAATAAATCTCCTTGATTAATTAGGAGACTTACTTCAACAATACGTACCTTGGCCCTTTCGACAGAAATAGCATCTGTAAAATAAACTATTCCAGTATTAAGGTCGACATCCAAACCACTAAGGAACTGGAATGGCACTCCATCTGCATCGGTGGCAAGTTTGGTTGCTACCCTTGTGTCAAGTTTGGTTGCTACCCTTGTAATAAACTCTTCATATCCACAACTAAGAGTCCATGATCTACATCAGCAATGTAGAGTTTGTTCCCCAATTTGTAAAAGGCCAAACCCAGTGGCCTTCTTCATGTATGTATGTTCCAAGTCTTGATTGGTTGACCTACAGCTTCCAGTGCGGCTGACAAAACACAACCATATTAGTGGTTACAACAAGTGATAATAAAAGCTTACTTTTGATAATGTTAGATATAGGTTTGGTTTGGTTTGGGTTCTATTCACTTTGGTGGAGGTTGTGAGACCGTGAAGGAGAGGTGAGGGAGATGAGAGATTTTGATAGGGTTTAAGTGGTGAAAATCGAGAACCGAAGCCAAAGCCCCATTTTTTCGAATTTTAAGGTGTCCTTGTTTCCACAAAAAGATTACCTTTCAGTTAAAGTGGATGCAAACTCTAGAAACCCAGAGAGAGGTTCATATCAGAAGTAGACACATAGGGTCCTCCACCATTTTTATCAAATGCAAGGGCCACAGGGCGTCCGGTATTTGACGGCAAGGGTAGCCTTTGAAACGAAAAAACTACAGAGGGGGGCAAAAAGAGAACGATGAGTATTGATAGCAGCATGCCTATACTTACGAGGCCAAATATAATGGTCATTTGTTAGTTAAAGAGCTATGTTGATACAAAGTGGTATTTATAACTTATAAGCCATTTTAGTATGAAGGACCAGTTTCTTGAAAATTAAATAACAAGAAAAAGATTTGATTAAAAAAAAACAAGAAAACATGTACAAAATATGTTTTATATGTAATATAAGAAAGTAAAGTTTTAGAAATGCCAGCTAAACTTTATTCCGAGTGATACTTGACCAACAACAGTTTTTCTGCAATATTTTACCACTGAAATTAAGGGCTTGCCTGGTAACGTTTTATGAGAATGTTTTCAGAGAACATTTTCAAAAAATGAAAACGAGAAAACGAATTTGAATCCATATTCTAAATTCCTTTCTCCGTGTTTTCATTTGTTGCTCGAATGCATTGTCTGGGTTTTTTTTTTTTTTTTCGGAAAATGAAAATGGGCCTTAAAAACTCTACCGAACAGGCCCTAAACTTTTATGTCAAAATACCACCTATTGTCAAGAATGTTATGGCCAGTTTGGGATTGCTCTTACTTTAAAAAAATAGTTGCTTCTACTGTGCTTTGAAAATAATTAGCTGTAAAGTAAAGCAGCTCTATATGTGGTAATTTTGGCAAAAATAACAGTAAAGGTAAGAAAATAGTTCCCATTTTTACTCGGGCACTGTTCCCTATTTATAAGGAGGTGAAAACAAGAGTTTTGCACAAATTTTCGATGTGGAACTTTGTGCAAGTTGCTGTGGTGGTGACACGTGTCCATGGAGATTAAGTTCGATAGTCGGGAGCCTCGACAAGTAGCTACCGCTTCGGAAGAGCGTCTTCCTTCTGCATGTTGGAAGGTGCTGACGTCAGTCACTTCTAAGGATTTGTCTGTATGTCCCTTTGAGGTTTTTTAGCAAGGGAGAAGGCATGTCTGCCTTAGTGGCAGTCGTTTTGATATTGGATATGCTCGATTGATTATGGTGTAAACAAGCTAGATCATAATTGTTATAAATAAATAAAAAATTTGTAATTGGATCAGTGTATTATATTTGCTACAAATAAATGAAGGCTGGTAGCTTATTGCCTAATTTGTCCAACCATCTCATTCTATGATCTAGATAAACTCTGGAGCTGATCTGCAGATTTTATTCTAGTAATTGAAAAAAAATATATTGACCATTACTGTTATAGAATACCCGTTAGGTAAAGAAATATATCAAATAAGTTAAAGATATCTGGTTAGATAAGAAAAATACAATATTCCCAAATCAAAACGACAATAAATCAACAAGATCACAAGCCGCAACCTGTGGTAATATCAGAGCTGGTGCTTTTGTTCCATCTGAGCCTTTTAAAAGGAGTCCGGTTTTCCTGTTATCAAAGTTCCTGTGCCCCCATGTTTCCTCCTTACTTTTGTGACATGTGGCACACAACTTAACAGGAGTTTAACTCTGTTAACTCTCTTTTACCATTTTTTTTCTTTAATTAAAACAATTAAAATATATTATATTAGAAAACATGTTTGACAACAAAAATTTGCAGGCCGCTTCATCTTCTACGCTACACTTCAACCCCTACACTACATCTTCTCTGCACTGCAAAACGCAGCCACTTCATCTTCTCCGCTCTACAAAACTCAACCCCTGCATATGGTTTGTTTTTCTAGTTCGCTCATAGGCTGCTGGTTCATCAAGTTAGCACGCTCTGCTCTTCATGTTTTTTTCTTTTGCTTTTTGATTGCTGGTTTTTTAGCATCGTATGCAAAATTCAGCCGCTTCATCTTGGGTATATAATTATCAAATGAATTGCGTAATGGGTATATAATTACCAAAACTCAGTCCCTACATATATTTCGCCCGTTGACCACTGGTTCGTAAGGTAAGCCAGGCTCTACTCCATAATTTTTCCCCCCTTTTTGGTTGCTGGTGTTGGAGCCATTGCACAAGAAGCTTTTAAAAGATTAATTTGCGATAATTATATACCCATTATGCAATTCATTTGGTTTCAATAAAAAAAATTTCAGAAAAGAGAAGGAAGAAGGTTGATTTGGCTGAAGCATTCCTCCACCATTTTGGTTCATTAGAAGTTAATTCCCATCTTGCTTTTTAAATTGATCCTATTTTCAAGCTATGTCTCTGGACACTTGGCTACAAAGTCATCACAAGATTGAAACCAAATGAATTTGATTCAAATGAATGGCATATTTGGGTATATGATTGTCGCAAGTTATATATTTATAAGTTTTTCATACGATACTCGAAAACCAGCAATCAAAAAGCAGAAGAAAAAAACATGAAGAGCAGAGTGTGCTTTCCTGATGAACCAACAACCATCAAGCGAACTAGAAAAACAAACCATATGCAGGGCTGAGTTTCGTGGAGTAGAGAAGATGAAGTGGCTGAGTTTTGCAGTGCAGAGAAGATGCAGGGGTTGAAAAGTGTAGCGTAGAAGATGAAACGTGTTTTCTAATATAACATATTTTAATTGTTTTAATTAAAGAAAAAAAATGGTAAAAGAGAATTAACAAAGTTAAACTCCTGTTAAGTTGTGTGCCACATGTCACAAAAGTAAGGAGGAAACATGGGGGCACAAGAACTTTGGTAACAGGAAAACCGGACTCTTTTAAAAGAGTAATGCTATTTGAACACACTTAATTGACCACATTAACTGACCACCTTATGTGGCAGTTGATGTGGTCATGCCACATCAATTAATGAAATTAGCTTATATGGAATTTATTTATTTTTATGTTCTTTTTTCAACGCTCTAAAAAAATAAAATACAAAACTTTTTGGTCTTTGAGCAGAAACTTTGTCTGCCGCCGCTCAACTATTGAGTCCATCAGTCCATCGTCAAACCACCGCTCACCGCCACAAGGACAACGTTGTCGTCAGATCATCACCACCACCAATGTGACGTCAATTCTCTTCTATATAAGATAATCTTTCTCCACTACCATTTAAATATGAAGTTATGTGTCCGAATGAAATATGGGTTTCTATGCGTGAAATAGTTGTAGACTTCTTAGAGAAAAGGGAATTGATTAGAGTTGTTCTTCGATTGGATCACAGCCTCCAGGTTTATGTGAAATTTTAGAAATTTGGATGGCATGAGTTATAGAAAGGTCAAATGGCTTTCTTGGGTTTTTTGGGGATTGAGCACCAAATTGCTTCTTTTACGTCAATCCACAAGTAAATCAAAGCCATTGATCTCAAAGATTTCTCAACCTTTGAAGCAATCTGGTGCACAAATATTGGATTGCTTCTACCCATTTTGATGTTCCTCCAGTTTAAACCAGTAAGTTAAAATCTCGATGTTCTTCATATAAGGATTCGTCATAGATCTGGATTTTCCTCCACCTTTTCAATCTCAACTTCGTCATTTAATTCTAGCTTTGCAACTTTGATTGTTCTATCAAAATTAGCTTTCTACACAGAGCCACCACATTGTTGGGGACAACCCAGTAAGCGTCTGGCGACGGCAGCTTCTTGTGGCGATGGACGTGAACGAGCGGAGTAATATTGGGGAAAAAATTATCTTGGCAAACCAAAGAATCAATTTTAAAACAGTAAATAAAATAAATAATTCCATGTCAACTAATTTCATTAATTGATGTGGCATGACCACATCAACTGCCACATAAGGTGGTCAGCTAATGTGGTCAATTAAGTGTGTTCAAATAGCATTACTCTTTAACTATTGCAACATACTTCTTGTTTCCATGGCCTCCTGACGTAGAGTACTGATCTCCAGTTGCTGCTTTTCCACAAGAATCTCTGCAGCAGCAACCCTCACACGTAAGGCAAGCATCTCATTTGACGGTGATGCGCATTGGGGCGAAAGAAAGACGTGAAGCAAGAGAAATTAATACACTTATTGAAGCGCCGGGACGAATTAGGGTCATTCTTGCTGGGTGTAGTTTCTGCAGGATCTATATCGCTTGTGATGGTGTTTTCTTTGTTACAAAATTTCACTTTAGAGTACAATATCATTTTGTTCAGTTTAAGGCCTGGTGGCAATGGAGGGCTTGATGCATTAACGTCCGAGTTTGATTCTCCATCAGTGCAGCTCTCAAAGCTCACATATGTCTCATGCAGCTGTTGGGCGCCTTCCTCTTGGAAGTTTTCGAGGGTTGAGGAGGGGGCGGAGGATTCTTCAAATATGGTACTTAATGTTTCTGACACGATGGTTTCCAGATATATTCTGCTGATCAAGGCAAGAGATGAACAATTAATATAAACCTAAAATAAATAAACACAACTATAACACATGTTAAGAGCTGGTTTTGGAAAATTTAATTACCTTTGAATTAATCTCGATGCCAAGAAAAATGCTGCAAAGTTTTACCAGCTTCCAAACGTTGTCATGGAAGGACAAGCTTCCTTTAGTGGTACACTCCCATGAGTGTTTCTTGATCCCTTTATATAGATTAGGTGGTTCTTGAGGTTGAGAGGTTGTCTCAATCAGTATGTTTGAATGATTTGAGGTTTTTTTTTTACAAAGAATGCACAAGTAGAAATGTAGTGTGCTTGGCCTACATGGACAGAAGAATCAGAGCTGTACGAGTTTGGCAGTTTTATTGGTAACTTCACCCATGCAAACAACGTTTGAACCATTCATGAAATTGCTAAACACTAGGAACAAATACTAGCTAACAAAGTATCGAAGAAAACAGAAGAAAGATTTAAAATTAGCTGGCCAGAAAACCGTCCTGGTCGGTCCAAATTTGGTCCTATCCTCCACTTCATACCATGTCTTAACACTTCATTAACCCCCAACAACATTGTCCTCCCTTCTAATGGATAGATCTAGATAAGTCTCTAGTCTTAACATCAGAAACTCTAGTTGACCCAAAAAAAAAAAAAAAAAAGCATAAGAAGCTCTGGTAGCAGTTAGGCCATTCAAGACGTCTCTAATTGGTGCCAACGGGGTCTAAACCAGTGAAAACGGGCTTTGATTTGCATACCAGTGGTGTCAGGTTTGAACCCCTATGACACATCGTAGTGTGTTTAAGAAATCCCCCTTTCCCATTATAATTTAGATTATCACTTGTATTAAATAAATAAAAAAAGACGTTGTAGATGTTTTCATTAGTTTTCAATCATTAAATCCAAGGTTTTATTTTTCTGAATCATAAAATAATATGTAAGCTGGAACCAAGAAGCCACTTACCATACAACCTAAATTTGGGGGGAGTGGAAGTACAACGGATCAACATGATATCGACTATCATAGAAAATGAAGAGAAACAAGGAACATGGGATTTGGAGCCCATGGCCTACAAAGGGAGAAGGGATATGACATTAACCAACGCTGACTTGAGCGACATAGTATTTTCTTGCAGGTTAACCCTCTAATTGTTAACAATGTCCTGCTTATCAACTACAAGCATTTGCAAAGGTTACCAAAACCATCGAACTCCCAAAATCTGAACATAAACATTTCCATTATACTTAAATGTTTCGAAAAGTACAACAACATTAGACACCAAATTCTTCCAACAACCACTGAGGCAGAAATCATTATTTAAGATGATGATAGACACACTACTACAAATATTGAAAAAGACAACGCTGAATACACAACGGTTGGCTCCAGTATTAAGGTCGACATCCAAACCACTTAGGAACTGGAATGGCACTCCATCTGCATCGGTGGCAAGTTTGGTTGTTACCCCTGTAGTCATATTTGTCCCATCTTATAGGAAAGCTAAAGGTAATGAACTCTTAATATCCACAACTAAGTGTCCATGATATGCATCAGCAATGTAGCGTTTGTTCCCCAATTTGTTAAAGGCCAAACCCAGTGCGTTCCACATTTATTCTCCAAGTCTTGATTGGTTGACCTACAGCTTCCAGTTCGGCTGACAACACACAAACATTTTAGTGGTTACAACAAGTGATGATAAAAGCTTCCTTTTGATAATGTTAGATATATGTTTGGTTTGGTTTCGGTTCTATTCACTTTGATGGAGGTTGTGAGACCGTGAAGGAGAGGTGAGGGAGATGATGAGACCATGAGGGAGATGAGAGATTTTGATATTAGATTCATAAGTGAAATGAGTTATATCAATATATAAACTTGTATATCATATAATCGGTCTGATTTAGTGATTTAGTTTTAAGTGGCGAAAATCGAGAACCGAAGCCAAAGCCCCATTTTTTCGAATTTTAAGGTGTCCTTGTTTATACAAAAAGATTACCTTTCAATTGTGTGGTATTTGCATATTAAATTTAGATAACTATAAAGAAACCCATTTCTAGCTATAGAATCATAAAAATACCCTACATGAAATTGACTTCATAAACACACCCTATCTTACATTAAACAGACTTTATAAACACACCCTACTATTGCCAGCTGATCTTTTTTCTAGTTTACTTAATATACAGACCCTTTAGTGTGTTTAAGACCCTGGACCTTGGTGTCTGAGTTCAAATCTCTGGGCGCCCAAACCAGAAGGAGAACGACGACCATCGGGAGATGATGGAGGAGGTTCAGCGGAGCTTGCTTTCCGTGTCGAAGCCCAAGGCGTGTACGGAGCACGAAGAGATGGAGCAGGACAGCGGGGGATCGTCGGAGGAGATGGAGTCGCCGAGGTCGGTTGGGCGATGGAGGTGGAGGGCGAAGAGGGAGGGGTCCGTGCATAGCCAGATCTTGAGAATTAGGGAGGAGGAGGCGCATCTCGGTGAGATATGAGAAGTCCTTGCCTGATTGTAAGGTCAAGCAAGTATTTTTCTTTGATCCCGATGGTAAGCTTTTTTAGTCCCAATTATTATATTTTGTTGGTTTCAAGATTAAAACTTAGGGGAGAGCATATTAATAAACTAAAATTCATATTTGGATAAGCATGCACTGATCAATTTGTTTTGGAACAAAATGACAAGATTGTTAGAGTATAGAGCTTTAGATTGTGACACTTGTCATAATCTTAAGCTCTATACTCTAACAAAGATCAACATGATCTGTTATGAAACGAATTGAAAAATTAAACAAAGTAGCGAATTGCATACCTCATTTTGAAGTTGAAAGATGATTCTGTTGCAGAAAAGTATCTATAATCCTCTGACCTTTTTATGCGTACAGATTATATATACACTTGCTTTTCAATCATTTTTCCCAGTATCTTACTATTAGGAAGAGAAGAGTCTTTGTCATTGCTCTCCTCTCAGTTTTTGAATCATACTTCATTGTGCAGACAATGGATTGGAGGTTGCAGGTCAATGAACTCGACACCGACACAGAAGGCTGCTCAAAATGGTCAAGTAGATTCACATCACTACTAAAAAAAACCCCTTGCGCGACCAAACTTTGCGCGACGAAAAAAAATTCGTCGCGCAAAAAGACTTTGCGCGACGAATATAAATCATCGTCGCTCAAAGTCTTACGCGACTCAATTTTGCGCAACGAAAAAAAAATCATCGCACAAAGTCACTTTGCGCGACAAAACTTTGCGCGACGATAAAGAATCGTCGCGAAAAGTAACTTTGCGCGACGAATACTAGAATTTGGTGCACAGAGTTTTGCGCGACGAATAGTGATTCGTCTCGCAAAGTATTTACAAAAATAAATAAATAAAAAATTATTTTTAAAATTTTTTGGATGCCTTTGCGCGACGAAATAATAATCTTCGTCTCGCAAAGTCTTTACTAAAATTAAATAAAAAAAATTTGGATGACTTTGCGCGACGAAATAATAATCTTCGTCTCGCAAAGTCCATACAAAAATAAATAAAATAAAAAAATATTTTGTTAGAAAAATATATTATTGTAGTTCGGATTGGGTTTTTGTTAGAAAATATATATTTTAAATTGACGATCAAATTGGTTCATTGTATTCATATAGGGTCAAGGAATGTAGCTGTAAAAAATCATCAAAATCGGAGTTAAAATAACTGTTTAATCGTGATTTTTGTTTATAACCATCGAAAAGTTTTGTCCCATTACGTGATCTCTGAATGTTTATTTTTTCCGATTTTTGGGGTATACGATCTCGAAGTATAAACAAACAAGTTTGACGGTTGGATCGTTGAAATTGGTTACATAGAATACATATGCTATTAAAACAATATATTCACTAACAATTAAGAGTTTATTTATACTTTTGTTAAATATAACATAAGATTTTGTGGTATCCACTAGTGTAAATATTTTAAATTGACGATCGAAGTGGTTCATTGTATTCATATAGGGTCAAGGAGTGTAGCTGTAAAAAATCATGAAAATCAGAGTTGAAATAACCGTTAAATCGTGATTTTTCGTTTATAACCGTCGAAAAGTTTTATCTTATTACTTAATCTCTGAATGTTTATTTTTTCCGATTTTTGGCGTATATGATCTCGAAGTGTAAACAAACAAATTTGACGGTTGGATCGTTGAAACTAGTTTCGTAGAATGTGTATGCCATGAAAACAATATATTCACTAACAAATAAGAGTTTATTTATACTTTTATTAAATATAACATAAGATTTTGTGGTATCTACTAGTGTAAATATTTTAAATTGACGATCGAATGCAATCATTGTATTCATATAGGGTCAAGGAGTGTAGCTGTAAAAAATCATGAAAATCAGAGTTGAAATAACCGTTGAATAGTGATTTTTCGTTTATAACCGTTGAAAAGTTTTGTCCTATTACTTAATCTCTGAATGTTTATTTTTTCCGATTTTTGGCGTATATGATCTCGAAGTGTAAACAAACAAATTTGGCGGTTGGATCGTTGAAACTAGTTTCGTAGAATGCGTATGCCATGAAAACAATATATTCACTAACAAATAAGAGTTTATTTATACTTTTATTAAATATAACATACGATTTTGTGGTATCTACTAGTGTAAATATTTTAAATTGACGATCGAATGCAATCATTGTATTCATACAGGGTCAAGGAGTGTAGCTGTAAAAAATCATCAAAATCAGGGTTGAAATAACCGTTAAATCATGATTTTTCGTTTATAACCGTCGAAATGTTTTGTCCCATTAATTGATCTCTTAATGTTTATTTTTTCTGAATTTTGGTGTATATGATCTCGAAGTATAAACAAACAAGTTTGACGGTTGGATCGTTGAGTAGCTTTAAATTTATTTATTTTGTACGTATAACACTTAAGAAATTGAATAGTATATGTATTTATTACTAGCTTTAAATATTTTTTAAGACTTTGAGCGACCAATTGGTATTTCGTCGCGCAAAGTATACTCTCAAAATTTGGGCGTGTACCAAAAATGGGAATTTTTTTTTTAAAAAAAAATTTCGACTTTGCGCGACCAATATATAAATATTCGTCGCGCAAAGTATACTCTAAAAATTTGGCGGGCACGAAAAATGGGATTTTTAAAATAATAAAAAAAATTCGACTTTCCGCGACCAATATATAATTATTCGTCGCGCAAAGTATATATTCTAAAAATTTGGCGGTTTTAAAAAATTTCGACTTTGCGCGACCAATATATAATTATTCGTCGCGCAAAGTATATATTCTAAAAATTTGGCGGGCACCAAAAATGGGATTTTTTTAAAAAAATTTCGACTTTGCGCGACCAATATATAAATATTCGTCGCGCAAAGTATACTCTAAAAATTTGGCGGGCACCAAAAATGGGACGCGGGAATATTTTCGTCGCGCAAAAGTTTGGGCGACAAGAAATTCGTCGCGCAAAACTGAAAAAATTTGGCGGGCACCGAAAATGGGAATTTTTTTAAAAAAAATTTTTAAACACTTTGCGCGACCAATATATTGTTTCGTCGCGCAAAGTGATACGTTCTTTAAAAGCAAAATAACTCCTCCACCATTTTCTCAATGTCTTCTAAATCCTACCATTTCTCTCTTTCCCACTCCCCAAATCCTACCATTTCTCTCACACTTACTCCTCTCACTTAATCTCTCATCTCTCTCTTCACTATCTCTCTCTCTCACTCATTCTCTCATCTCTCTTTTCATCATCTCTCACTCTCACTCACTCTCTCATCTCTCTTTTCATCATCTCTCACTCTCACTCACTCTCTCATCTCTCTCTCATTATCTTCTCTAATTCTCTCACACTCACTTCTCTGTAAATTTTAAATTTTTTTCGTTAATATGTGTTTTTGGAGTTAGTTTTGAGTTTATGCCAATTATTTGTCATTATTTTATGTTATTATTTTGTTATTTGACAATATTTGTTTTTTTTTTTGTAGGGAATTGTTGAGGCTTTGATGGCTAAAGTTGAGGATTTGATATAAGAGGCTTGTAGATTTTATTATTGTACTTTGTTAATTTAAGTGTACATTTTGAATATTATGTATATTGGATAATTTGACCACTATTTTTCTTATGTAATTTTATTTTGAATATGTCAATTTAAATTAAAGTAATTAAGAAAAATAAAATCATACAATTAAATTAAAATTAAAAAAATTAATATAATGAAATTGATATAAGAGAAATAATAAAAAAAAATGTCAAAAACCTTGTGCGACAAAATATTTCGTCGCGCAAACTATTAAATTAGTTTATTTTAGTTTAAAATGTTCAAAAAACAAAAATTAAAAAAAATGAATATTTCGTCGCGCAAAGGTTTGCGCGACGTTCACATTCGTCGCGCAAAGTACACTTGCGCGACATTAACTTTCGTCGCGCAAAGTATATAATATTCGTCGCGCAAAGTTGTTATTGTCCGTCGCGCAAAGGTTTCAGGATTCGTCGCGCGAAGTAATTAATATTCGTCGCGCAAAGTTGTTATTTTCGTCGCGCAAAGTCGTCATGATTCGTCGCGCAAATTGTTATCATTCGTCGCGCAAAGTTGCTTTGTGCGACGAATAATTTTCGCCGTCGCGCAAACCCTTTCTCCACGAGTTTTGCGCGACAGAACTTGCGCGACCAAAATTTCGTCGCGCAAACTTTGCGCGACGAAATTTTCCTTTGCGCGACCAAAAATAATTCGTCGCGCAAAGTGTTTTTTGTAGTAGTGCATGAAGCAGACGATCTGTAAATCTTACTAAGCTTTTCTTTCAGTACAGACAATAAGTTGCAATGGCCATTTTCATCTATCCAGTTGTACCTCAAGGGTTCTTGTAGTTATGATGTTTTGCCAATTGACATATACTGGACATTTGAAGTTTAATCTATTTCAGTCCTGATAATTGACACTTATTTTTTTTTAAGGTGGAGGTATTGGAACTTTTTTTTTGAAGGATGAGATCTCTCTATGTACCATTTGCCAGTTATCCTTACCATTTGCTAGTTATCCTTCTCATAAGATTTCTCTCTGTAGTTGTGTAAGTTTGGATGTTGTTTCACTGGGTTGTAATTAGAGCTTGTGGAGAATTTAGTACTCACGACATCTTCTATGACATAGTATTAACAGTATACTTCTATGACATAGTATTAACAGTGTACGTAAAGGTATTTCCTTTTGCCTTTGCAATTGTATGTGGTGAAACTATGGATAATTGGAGGTGGTTTCTGCAAAAGATATCGGATGTCTTGCTAGGGTTTTTTTTGGGTTTTTTTAAAAAAATTTGTATGAAATGGTATTAACAATGTACTTCTATGAAATGGTATTAATAATGTACTTCTATGAAATGATATTAACAATGTACTTCTATGCCATGGTATTAATAGTGTACTTCTATGACATGGTATTAATAGTGTACTTCTATGAAATGGTATTAACAATGTACTTCTATGACATGGTATTAACAGTGTACGGAGGTTCGGTGGAGAAGGGTCGTAAGGACAGCTCCTTGATTTTCGTAATTTTTTTTTAAGCTTGGGTTTTAAAAAAAAAAATTGGGCTGGGCTTGTTTTGGGTGTTTTTTGAGTTTTTTGTGTTGGGCTTGTTTTAAGTTAATCAATGGTAGAGATGTAATTTATAGGAACTTCAACACTCATTTCTTATGTATTAAATAGTTTTTGGGTATGTTTCTAAAGTGCATTCCATATGGGGTTTTTTTTATAATTTTAGCCCCTATTTTGGGTATATTACTAAAGCTCCCTATTAAATTTGGATTGCAATGGCATTCAACGATATTTCCCCTTATTTTTTAAGCCCAAACTAAAAAATCAGCCCACCCAAGTCCCATGCTACTTATCCATCCCGTCCTCCCTTTTTCAGCCCAAATTAAAATATCAGCCCAAACTAAAGTATGAATTAGGGATTTACAATTAAGGCTTATGCATTAAATTATTTTCTTTTTCTTTTTTGGTCAAATGCATTAAATTCATTAGTTGCTGACATGTGTTGCTGCTGATTCAAGATGTGATAAAGGCCTAGTTTGGGATTTATAAAAAAAATTTGTACGCAATGTAAATTTAGCTCACTCCATTTTCAAATTCTAAGTCTATCTGGAATGGGTCTCGGTGCAGTGGGTGGTGGTGAGTGGTGGTGGAGTGCATCTGAATGGATTTGTTCTGTATGATGAAACATAAGAGTGGAGGTAGTGGTTTGTGGGAATAAAGGAAGAGCGGTGTGTCCATATAGCTTTTGGAGTTTGTCCAATTTCAGTAAGTTATATGGTGGAATGAATTCCCTGAAAAATGTGTGAATTTTGGGAAAGAATTTTATTGCTGTCACCAAACGCGTCCGCAAATGAGAATTATCGACTTGTAGATGTGATGGATGATTTTTGTGGGATTTTAATTATCAAGAGAAGGTTTGATTCGTTGCAATTGACCAAATCTCGTGATGAGAGGGAGCTTAAAATGAACCTTTTAAAAAACAATGCAGTAAAAAGCAACATTTGGTGCTCATAGGATGTGCTCAAGTATGACCAAGCTATAATTCTGATGGGATGAAAAAATTAAATAAATAAAACCCTAGAATATTTTTTGGTCATAAAACCCTAGAATATGCATGTCACATAATCGAATTTCTACGGATCTAAGAAGCTAAACAAGATGTATGAAAAAATCATACATCTCCATTTTCTTTTTTCTTTTTTTCCTTTCATCGAGTAAGAAATTAAGGATTTTTTTTTTCCCTTTACTACTAAAAATAGAGTGTAAGTTGAAAAATTAAGTATAAAAAAAAAGAAATAATATAAAAATGAAGTAAAAAAGAAATTAATGTAGAGTAAGGATAGAATAGGAAAGAGAAAGAATAAAATTAATTAAAAAATATTAAAAAACAAAAGAGAGTGTAAGTGGAGAAAAGATGAGTGACAAAATCAGCTCCCTTTTTTTTTCAGGAGGGATATTGAGCAAAATTTAATCACAGATTCACAACACAACTCGTCTTTTAATAAAGCATCTCTTCCGACCCAAAACAAAACTTGAGGAGGCTGGCTTTTGGTACAACATGACACGATCGCATATTAGATATCTTTATGTACTTTTTATGTACACTTGCATATTTGCATACTTTAATTTTAAATGGTTTCCTTTGCTAAAGGATGTCATATTTGCATACTTTAGCTTGTTTGAATAAACAAGCTAAGCACATTTACTTTAAAAAGAATTTTGTATAAAGTGGGCAAATTCTTCTCTTTTAAAAAGCATGCAACCCAAAAAATTTAACAACTAAACCCTAAATCTTACAAATCTAAACAATAAGAATTAAAATTTAACAACCAAAATCAGAGGCGGTTCTTCTTAAGAGGGTGTGCAAATTAAAATCCCAATATTCTTGTACTTATAATGAGAACCTTTTTCTTTGTTGTGAGGGGCCGCAAGAATAATTATTATATATACTTCCTATGGGAAGACAAGAAATTCTTGTCAGGTCCCTGAAAAAGTCTTGTCAGGTCCCTGAATCATTTGTTGACATTTTTGTCTTGAAGAAGCATAACCTTGGACCAAACTCTAGTCACTTTCCATTTAATCAAATATTCCAGTACCTTTCTTTCTTTCTTCTTTAGGTCGAAACAGTACCTTTCTTTCAGAACCATCGAATCAAATGAACCTCCTAACGGATATTGGAAAACTTTCCAATAAAATAATCATGATAAAGTACTTTTGTTTTTTTTCCCTATACGAAATAGGAAACTTTATTAAATAAATAAAGAGTGCTGCTATTTCCACCCACCTGTCCTATTTTCCCACCCATCTTATTTTCAAAATTTTAAAGACAAATTTACCCACTTGTAAAATGACTTCTAAGGACAAAAACCTCAACCCATCACAAACTTTCTCCATACCATAGAGGGATATACTCAAATGTAGTGCCGACTACCAAAGCAACAACACCAACGCCTACTGCGCAGGTGACAGTGATCCTTAGAAAGGCTTGAAACATCTTTATGTCACTCAGTAGGTGTCTGCCTAACCCAATCTAAGAAGTAAAATACCTGCCACACCCCACACACCACCAAAATAAAATGAATAAAGAAGTAAATGAATCGGGGTAAGTTAATTCACACCATATGCACTGAACAGAAGAGGAAACATACAATACAATTCATATAATTGATAAAGAGTAAATTGAATGTGCATGGAAAAGCAAACCTGTATAAAGAAGAAGACGCCCATCGCAACCATATGCTCGCCAAACTGCACCAAAACGTAAAGCAGAATCAAGCTGATTATAAAAGACAACCTCCCCAACTAGATATTCTAGCGTGGGTTATGGGTTAATAATCTGATTTGATCGCTTGATTTTTGCAATTTTTTTTTTGTCTCTCTCGAAGAACTTAAAGTATTTCATTGATTCTTGTTAAACCCACAAGTGATCCACGTCGGTGGCAGGAGGAGATGGGGGAGGTGGGTCATCGATGAGGGAAGTTTGTGCTGGGTTTGGGTTGGGTTTTATTTATTTATTTTAAGTTTCAAGTTTTTTGGCTTGAATTAATAATTAAAGGACATTTTAGAAAAAATGGTTGGTGGAAAAATAAGATTGTGTTTTTTCAAATCTATATGGTGGGTGAGAAAATAAGGTGGGTGGAAAAATAGGACATGTGGGTGGAAATAGCAGCACTCTAAATAAAACCCTAGAATATGCATGTTTTCATACGTGTAAAAAATTCACACAATCATTAAATAAAAAAACATTCATTCTAAGCCAAACAAACTTCAAATTGCAAGTACCAAATCGAAACACAGCATTCTAGTAACACATGCAAGCGAATTAAACATAAGCATATACGTAGGTCTGCGTAATTCTTCTAACACCAACAACATTAACATCAAGCCATAAGTCTTTCACAATTTTAAGAAACTAAGATTTTATTGCCTTCATTATAATTTCTGGAGAAACTCCCAAATCCTTCTTAACGGGTACTGCAAGCTGCAACCCTACAATTAGAAAATTAAACAAGTAGTTAGCTATAACATACTCTCATTCACGAGGTGAGGTTAAAAGTCAAAATTAAAAATTAAAAAAGAAAAGGAAAATTAAAAAGGTTCATTCCCTTCCCACTGTCCAGGTGAGGTGCATATATACATACACTTCTCAGCTAACACACAAGCTCATATAGATTACTTAAATCAAATTCAAAAGTCAGCTAAACCCCAGAAAGAATAGCAAAACATGACGGGAAAATAAATAACGGAGCAACAAAACTAGAATCAAATTCAAATGTAATTTACCTAAGCCTTGAGATTTTTGCCACATCTGGGCTTGTGGTCCTCAAATTCAGATATGTTACTGAACTTCCTTCGACATTTTGGTTTGTTGCACACAATGAACTTCGACTTCGATCCTCTGTGGACCATTTTTTGATGACATATCAATCCATTGTTATTCTCAAATTCTTTTGCATCCATGTTTCCATCAGAACAGAGGTTGCATGTGATAATCTCTCCTCTTCCCACATCATCAACTTTGGCCTCAACAGCCCAGGAATGGTTCTTCTTGATATGCTCTAGCACCTGAGCATGATTGTTGAATGGAACGTCACAGTAGTCGCAGAATACAGAGTCCTCATCAAACTGATAACTCATTTCTGAATTGAATTTATAAAATAAAAACAACAACAAATTACATCAGATAAATCTTCAATAAAGAAACGATAAATTAATCATACACCAACTACAAAATTTAATTATATAGAGACTGACGGCAACTCCATTTCGCCATTTTCTTTAACATCTCATAAAATCAATAGACTAATAGATTTGAGAGGGGATATAGGCTAACCTAACAAGAATCACCCAAGAAAAATAAACATTCATCACAGAAGTGGAGCCAAAATGAAACACAATTTAATTTTATAATAAAGAAAGATAAACAAAGTAGTCAACTACAAGTTCAAACCCATAGGTAAAAGCTTGGGAACAGACCCAAGTGTCATAAACCAAACACTAAGTCCCCTGAGATCATAAATCAAAAAGAAAAGAAAACTAGTACTGAGAGAAGCTGGAGGTCAAGTTGGTGGTCCAGCTGGAGTTGAAGCTAGAGGTGAAGGTCAAGGTGGAGGTCAAGGTGGAGGTAAAGTTGGAGGTCAAGGTGGAGATAAAGTTGATTTTAAGGTGGAGTTGAAGGTGGAGGTGAAGGTGAAGCTGGAGGTCAAGTTGTAGGTGAAGCTGGAGTTGAAGCTGGAGGTCAAGTTGGTGGTGAAGGTTGAGTTGAAGGTGGAGGTCAAGGTGGAGGTGAAGTTGATTTTAAGGTGGAGTTGAAGGTGGAGGTAAAGTTGGAGGTAAAGTTGGAGGTAAAGTTGATTTTAAGGTGGAGTTGAAGGTGGAGGTCAAGTTGGTGGTGAAGGTGGAGTTGAAGGTGGAGGTCAAGGTGGAGGTGAAGTTGGTGGTGAAGGTGGAGGTGAAGGTGAAGGTGGAGGTCAAGTTGGTGGTCAAGTGAAGGTGAAGGTGAAGATGGAGGTGAGAACTACAAATACAGACATATAATAAAGTTCACTTACCCATTTCAACCATTTGGGAGAGGGAGAGGGAGAGAAACGTCACACAAACAAACAGAGAGTTGAGAGAGAGAGAGAGAGAGAGAGAGAGAGAGAGAGAGAGAGTGCGAGTCTTTGTGAAAGAGTAGAGGAGGGTACAATGGGAGCTTTATACTTGAGCTCCAAAGATATGTGCCGACTCTAACAAGATATCTCTATTTTAATTTTCTTTTAAAGTATGTATTAGGGTTTAGCATGGCATGAAGAGGATGATCAAAAAACACCGTAAAACCCAGATGGCAAAACTCCCACAACAAAAGTGAAATCTTTTCCAAAATCTCTCAACTCTAAAGTAATGCTATAATTATTACATTATAGAAAACACTTGTGCTTGAAGATGTGATTAACTAAAAGAACAAAAATCTTTCCTTGTTAATTTGGACTGATCATTTGAAACGAATAATGAGCGAATGGTGCGTAGTTTAAGAAACCTGCGCAAGATGCTGGAGTTGAGCTGGTAGAAAAAGCAAAAAAGGTTTGGTCAGTTGCGGAAAGCTGCATGATTTTGTTGGGAGAGGGGAAGAGAGAGAGAGAGAGAGAAGGCCTACATGAATCAAAATGGTAGCGTGTGGCTCAGAATCTCAGTCAACTTGATGTCGTTTTCACCTTATATCACCCTTATTTCCTCATGAATTTAATTATGGGGTCCTCCTCCCTTCTTTTACCCGATATAAAAGATAAATAATTTCTGTTAAATTATGACTATAGAACATAATATATTAATGTGCTGTTTATTAATAAGTTCAATTTAACATGACATATTATATAATTATTCATATACAGTCTATTTGGAGGGAAAAATTCAAAACTAGCCATTGTTATTTTCTATTTGGTTCTTAGTGTGTTAAATTTTTTTGAAAATCAATTATAAAAAAAAGGAAAAATAGATTACAACTAAATAATCTTTGCATAGTAGTTTGAAACAATTACATAAATCAAATGTATAAAAACAAAACAAAACAAAACCTCAAAGTAAGCGACATGAAAAAGAGTCGTTTCTGTATAGGCTGGTCATTTCCTAGTACTTTTTGTTAACTTGTAGAACTCTGCTTCAAATTTTCTTCCTTCCTTCTCTAAATTTCGAACTTCAAAAAAGATTGAAATCGTTACTGAATTTTAAATTGTAAAAAGAATGATGATGAGAAGCTTATAAATTTAATCGGGTCTATGCGGCTCTTAGAAAAACATAAATAAATTCTAAATTCCAAATTGGATGCATAACCCAAAGTTTTTTAAAATTGAGAGAAGAAAGGTTATACTTGAGCTCCAAAGAAAGAAAATGTTAGTTTTAATTGATGTGGTTGTACACCTTATCTGCCACATGAGTTTGGTGCGATAGTTAATTGAAGAAGGGAGTGATGATAATCCATGCACACAATTACAAATTCTTTATAATAATAATAATAATAATAATAATAAAATGTCAAAAAATTATACAAATTGTGGAGTATCAACAATTTTTTATTTTTTTATCATTTGGTGGTGTGAATTCAAACGTGCACATCAAAATGATTGGCCTTTCTCCATAATAGTACAGAATCACCCATTATATAGATTTGAATTACACCTCCAACGTTTTGCTTAATTCGGTGTATATGTACTACAAGCAGAAGAAGGAGATGCTTATTGCTTCAAGGACAACATAAAATTGCTTATTAGTAGATTTCTTGTTACAGTAATTGTTCTTGCACTATATAATTCATAATGGGATGCTCATGTTTTCCTCAGTTTTGTATGGTCTGATTGAGTTATGGATTTATAAAATACTCCATGTTCTAGCTATGGAGAAGCTCTTTACTTCTAGCTAGAAACATGTGGTGATAAGCTCATGCTGGAAAACGGTGACGTTTACAGCCAATAGAGAAGTGCTTTTTTTTTCCTCAACAAACAAACAAAAAGCAAAGAAATAAGAAGGGCTGGTATTTACCACTTGGGTTGTGGGAGGAGGTGGCAGTGTTGTCTACTCCAACATCTTGTAAACTTTTGATTAACATTGTTGGTTCTTTTGCTTAAAGGATTCAACACTTTCGAGAAAAAGAAAAGTATAAGAGTTTGAAGCTTCAAAAAGTCTACACTTTTGAGAAAATGAACATTGTTGGTAATTGTATAATATATCATGTTAAAATGGGCTTATTGCTAAAAACTTATTAATTAAAGTACAATTACATAAGTTAAGTTAGCCATTTACAGCAGTCACATTGAAATCTTGAATGAATATATATATATATATTGTAAGGAGGCTACCAAACAATAATACAACATGATTATTTGGCAAATCATGGTCACAAGTTTCAACTTAGCCATTGGCATTCATGAATAATAATGTGTAGGTTTTCTTTGTTTAGGATCTTCTCATCTTTTTGTTATTGATCCACCAAATTTTGGCCAATTTTACGTTCACGAAATCAACGGAACAAACAAATGGATTGTCATCTAGATAAGGTTTAATTAGCGGTGGAGTTGTTCATGAGAAGTAAATAAATTCAAGACCAAATTGCATTTACAGTTAATTACTCATCTAGATTGTCTTTGCAACTTGAGGAAGAGATTAGTGTCAAGAGAGTCAAAGCCCCAGCTTGATGTGTTGCAACAAGTCCCCACTCAAAAAAGTATCATTACATACTAACTTGGTTGCCGGTTAAAGACTATCAAGATTTGGTTGATGGTGAGGGAGTGATCAGGCATCTGAGCACATAGGATGTGGGGGATTTTTCGTTTCAATCACATATAAGGAAAAAGAGATTACAACTAAATAATCCTTTGCATAATAATTTGAAACAATTACATAAATCAAATATATATATAAATAAATAAATAAACAAAACTCTGCTTCAAATTTTCTTCTTTTTTTTCTAAATTTCAAACTTCAAAAAACATTGACATCGTTATTGAATTTTAAATTGTAAAAGGAATGATGATGATGATGATAAGCTTATGAATTTAGTCAACAACCAAAATCGGAGGCTGTCTTCGAGCGTGTCAAGTGGAGGACGCACAGGGCCCCACATCAATCAATTTATGTCATGAAATCGACGATGATCAATTCCAAAACAACTGGGAAAATTTTCCAATGAATATTGATTATGCCACAAAACAAGGACATCATCATAACAACTGGCATTGTATGTCTTGTATAGAAAGAAAGTTTCTTTGTTCTGTTGAGAAAAAATGGCACAAAACCTGATTTGTGCTTACCAATGAATATTGATATGATACATAAAGTATAGCTGGCTCTAATTATGCCACAAATAAGTATATCTCTGCATTTTCTTTGGGCATATATATATATATACACATACGTGTCAGATCAAGGCACAATGGTTTGTGTATGTATTAGTACAAATCAAATCACTTACCTTTTGTTTAAACAAATTTTAAATTGGTAATGATTCTTTGTAAAACCTTATATGAATCAATGAAATCTCGCCCTTTATCTATATACAAGTAATTCTTCTACTCCCTAATATAACCAGCCTTACAAACCAAACATTGATAAAATAAAATAAAATTAGTGTCAATCCAATATCGATGTAGCACATAAATTCAAAACTAACTATTGTTATTTTCTAATTGGTTCTTAGTGTGTTAAATTTTTTTGAAAATCAATTAAAAAAATAAGGAAAAAGAGATTACAACTAAATAATCTTTGCATAATAGTTTGAAACAATTACATAAATCAAATATAAAAAAATAAAAAATAAAAAACAAAACCACAATGTAAGGGACATGAAAAAGAGTCGTTTCTGTATAGGCTGGTTATTTCCTAGTACTTTTTGTTAACTTGTAAAACTCTGCTTCAAATTTTCTTCCTTCCTTTTCTAAATTTCAAACTTCAAAAAAAATTGAAATCGTTACTGAGTTTTAAATTGTAAAAAGAATGATGATGATAAGCTTATAAATTTAATCGGGTCTACGCGGCTCTTAGTAAAACAGAAATAAATTCTAAATTCCAAATTGGACGCATAACCCAAAGTTTTTTAAAATTGAGAGAAGAAAAGTGAAACTTTACGACAAGTGAAAAATGTGTGGTTGAGGACGTTTTCATCAACAATTAGGAAAAAGAAAGAGGATTAAATACATTTTTGTGAACTTGCGCTTAATTTCTGAATATCTTAATTAGTGTGACCTGAGTGCGCACAGCGCCCCACTTAAGAGGGCTCAAATAGTATCCTGTGTCTGATTCTGTCTAGGTAAAGGTAACACGTACGGAGAGAAAAATTTCCCAAGTTGTTATCATAAAATAATCACGATAGGAAAGTTTCCACAATTGAATAGAAAGTTTCTTTTTTTGTGTTGAATTGGGGGTTTATCATGAATCATGATTATTGTAAATGATAAATAATTTCTGTTTAATTATGATATATCTACTAAAATTATAACATGATTATTGTTGTGCTTAATGATACGGAAAAAGAGATTACAATTAAATAATCTTTGCATAATAGTTTGGAACAATTACATAAATCAAATATATATATATATATATATATATATATATATATATATATAAACAAAACAAAACAAAACAAAACCACAATGTATAATTTTTATTACTTGTAAAACTCTGCTTCAAATTTTCTTTCTTCTTTTTCTAAATTTCAAACTTTAAAATAACATTGACATGGTTACTGAATTTTAAATTGTAAAAAGAACGATTATGATAAGCTTAGGTGAGGGAAGAAGACAGATTGTACTACAAAGTCATCTAGATTGTCTTTGCAACTTGAGATAGAGACTCTCAAGATTTGGCATAGCCGCATAGGATGTGGTCATACGTATGAAAAAATATTAAATAAATAATACCCTAGAATATGCATGGGCCCATTCTAGGAAGGAACATTCATTCTTATTACACCATAATCAATACACACCATTCTAGGAACAACATAAGCATATAGTAGGTCTGCAAAATTCTTATTACACCAACAACATTAACTTCAAGCCATAAGTCTTTCAAAATTCAAAGAAAATAAGATTTTATTGCCTTCATTAGAATTTGTAGAGAAACCCCCAATCCTTCTTAACGGCTACTGCAAGCTCCAAACCTACAATTAGAAAATTAAACAAGTATAGTTAGCTAGCCTATAACAGTGAGTGAGCTATAAAAAAAACAATTAAAAAGAAATCATTTTATTCATAAGTCATCTCAACACATACTATATCATTGACGAGGTGGGGTTAAAGGTCAAAATTAAAAATTAAAAAGGTTCATTCTCTTCCCACTGTCCATCTCAAGACAAACTTGCTTATTTTATGATGTTATGGTCAAACCCACCAAGCCCATCTCAACACATGCTTATAAAATTGCACAGAGATATAACGGAGCAACAAAACTACAATCAAATTCAAATGGAATTTACCTAAGCCTTGAGATTTTTGCCACATCTGGGCTTGTGGTCCTCAAATTCAGATATGTCTCTGAACTTCCTTCGACATTTTGGGTTGTCGCACACAATGAACTTCGATCCTCTGTGGACCCTTTGCTGATGATATATCAATCCCTTGTTATTCTTAAATTCTTTTGCTTTCATCTTTCCATCAGAACAGAGGTTGCACGTGATAATCCCTTCCCCTCCCGCATGTTCAGCTTTGGCCTCAGGAGCCCAGGGATGGTACTTCTTGATATGCTCTAGCTCCTGAGCATGATTGTTGAATGGAATGTCACAGTAGTAGCAGAATTCAGAGTCCTCATCAAACTGATAATTACTCTCTGGTTCCAATTTAAGACACAAATTATATCAGATAAATATTCAATAAAGAAACGATAAATTAATCATACACCAACTACAAAATGAAACACAATTTAATTATATAATTCGGTAAAAAGTGGTGGAGGGGTCATGAGAACCACAGCCTCTTCTGCCTTAGCCGGCGGGCTCTGAACCACCGCCAACTACAAGCTCAAACCCATAGGGAAAAGCTTGGGAACCGACTCAGTTGTCATAAACCAAACACCAAGTCCCATGAGATCATAAATCAAAAGATAAGAAAACCAGTACTGTGGAGCTGTAACTCTGTGGGAACCAAAAAACCAGTTCCAGAAACCAAAAAAAATAAATCATGAAAGCTCAAAGAAAATCTTTTTACAAAACATAATGGGAAGGAAAAGAAAACCCAGGAAAAACAAGCTTAAAAAGTTTGAGCCATTAAAAAATACAACTTAAAAGCCAGTGAAACTAAGAAACAAACAGCTTTCAGAAAGAGTCATGGGCACGGCATGCCAAGGCAAGGCAAGGCAAGCCATCCTTAGCCTCCCATAGCCTCACTTTCTCGGAATAATTTTTTCTACTAGACTTCGGAAAATGAGATATGTGAAACTCAACCAACAACTACAAGTTCAGACATATATTCAAAGATCACTGACCCATTTGTGCCATTTGGGAGAGAGAGAGAGAGAAACTTCACACAAACAGCGAATTTCAGGAGAAATGAAGAGACTGCTAGTCGTAGAGAAATAAGAGGGAAGGGCAGGGAACTTTCATAACAACTTTTCCACACCCTACAAATATATCAAAAGTGATGAAAACATGAGAACCACAGCCTCTTCTGCCTTAGGCGGCGGCTTCTGAACCACCGTTAACTACAAGCTCAAACCCATAGGGAAAAGCTTGGGAACCGACTCAGTTGTCATAAACCAAACACCAAGTCCCATGAGATCATAAATCAAAAGAAAAGAAAACCAGTACTGAGGAGCTGTAACTCTGTGAGAACCAAAAACCCAGTTCCAGAAACCAAAAAAAAAAAATCATGAAGCTCAAAGAGAATCTTTTTACAAAACATAAAGTGTGCAGAGGGGAACAAGGGGAAGGGCAGGGAACTTTTTATAACAACTTTTCCACACCCTACAAATATATCAAAAGAGATGAAAACATGAGAACCACAGCCTCTTCTGCCTTAGCCGGCGGGCTCTGAACCACCGTCAACTACAAGCGCAAACCTAGGGAAAAGCTTGGGAACCGACTCAGTTGTCATAAACCAAACACCAAGTTCCATGAGATCATAAATCAAAAGAAAAGAAAACCAGTACTGAGGAGCTGTAACTCTGTGAGAACCAAAAACCCAGTTCCAGAAACCCAAAAAAAAAATCATGAAGCTCAAAGAGAATCTTTTTACAAAACATAAAGTGTGCAGAGGGGAACAAGGGGAAGGGTAGGGAACTTTTATAACAACTTTTCCACACCCTACAAATATATCAAAAGAGATGAAAACATGAGAACCACAGCCTCTTCTGCCTTAGCCGGCGGGCTCTGAACCACCGTCAACTACAAGCTCAAACCCATAGGGAAAAGCTTGGGAACCGACTCAGTTGTCATAAACCAAACACCAAGTTCCATGAGATCATAAATCAAAAGAAAAGAAAACCAGTACTGAGGAGCTGTAACTCTGTGAGAACCAAAAACCCAGTTCCAGAAACCCAAAAAAAAAATCATGAAGCTCAAAGAGAATCTTTTTACAAAACATAAAGTGTGCAGAGGGGAACAAGGGGAAGGGTAGGGAACTTTTATAACAACTTTTCCACACCCTACAAATATATCAAAAGAGATGAAAACATGAGAACCACAGCCTCTTCTGCCTTAGCCGGCGGGCTCTGAACCACCGTCAACTACAAGCTCAAACCCATAGGGAAAAGCTTGGGAACCGACTCAATTGTCATAAACCAAACACCAAGTCCCATGAGATCATAAATCAAAAGAAAAGAAAACCAGTACTGAGGAGCTGTAACTCTGTGAGAACCAAAAACCCAGTTCCAGAAACCAAAAAAAATTATCATGAAGCTTAAAAAGTTTGAGACATACTTAAAAACCAGTGAAACTAAGAGAACAAACAGGTTTCAGAAAGTTATGGTTTCCAATAATTTTTTCTATTAAACTTCGAAAACGAGATATGTGAAACTCAACCAAGAACAACAAGTTCAGACATGGATTCAAAGATCACTGACCCATTTGTGCCATTTGTGAGAGAGAGAGAGAGAGAGAGAGAAATGAAGAGACTGCTAGACGTAGAGAAATAAGAGGGAAGGGGCAGGGCTTTTATAAGCTGAGATCCAAAGCTAAGATCTATTTTCATATTATTTTAAAGCCTCTTCCGTGTGTAAAAAGCCAGATATCAGTAAGTGGTAAAAATGCAAGGTAGATCCAGGCAATGAAAAAAGAAAAGTAAAGCCCAGGGCTAAACTAAGTTAGAGTAAGAAGGGGGCTCAGTAATTGGAAACCCTTATCATAAAAGAGACTTAAGAAAGGAACATGAAAGAAATAGAGGCAGCTTAATTGAAATTAAAAGGTGGTATGACCTTCAATGTTTGGTGGAGAGGAGGAAGTTTTCATCAACAACTAGGAAAAAAGAAAAAAGAAAAATAAAGGCCAGTAATTGGAAACAAAAGGGCTCAGTAATTGGAAACCCTTATCATAAAAGAGACTTAAAAAAATAACATGAAAGAAATCGAGGCAGCTTAATTTAAATTAGAAGGTGGTATGACCTTCAATGAAGGGAGAGGAGTGGAGGACCTGTTAGGGGACCACTTTCACAAGCCAGCCAGGAAGTTTGGCTAGGTTTTGTGACTTTTGTCTCTTACTTGTCAAAACACGCAAATGGTCAAGGCTATGAATTATGGGGGTGTTTTGGGGTTTTTGTTTCTTATAAGCACATATTCCCCTTGCGGCTGTTTACTTTGTCCCTTCTTATTTGATATGTCATGTGTTTATCTGTGAAATTTCTTCAACCAAAAGCATTTCTTTAATAAAAGAAACCCAGGTCATGTATAATTTAATTTGTGCTCATTATCGTAGTAGATTTTATAGTCGGAAGCCCAACATAATCTATTAATCAACTTTTTATTAATAAGTTAATGTTAACATGACATATTATATGATTATTCATATGCAATCATACTAAAATGGACTTATTGCTAAAATGAGTAGACCTGGCATTCATGTCGTGTTATCAGTGTTCGTGTCAACCCGTTTTTCTTAACGGGTTGACACAACACGACACGATAAGAAAACGGGTTGAAAATGCTCAACACGAACACGACCCGTTGCCATTCGTGAATCACAAGATAAGAAAAATAAACAGTTTTTAAATATATTTTAAAATTTTAAAATAAAATATCAATTACTAACAATACATTATACATCCAAAAAAAAATGGGGATTGTTAAAACTGGGGAAGCTGCTGACTAAGGAAGCAGCCATGGGAGAAAAGCTCCAAGCTTTGAGTTCAAAGCAAACAGCTTGGCAATGAAAGAAAGAGAGTGGTTTGGCAAAAAAAGAAGATAAAAAAGAAAAGAGAGTGGTTTGGCAAAGAAAAAAAAGAAAGAGAGTAGTTTGGCAAAAAAAAGAAAGGAAAGAAAGAGAGTGAACTGGGATAGGAAGGAGGCGGTAGAAGAAAATGAGGATAGATTTACAAAAATGCTGAATAGAGAGAGAGAGAGAGAGAGAGAGAGAGAGAGAGAGAGAGAGAGAGAGAGAGAGAGAGAGAGAGAGATAGATGGAGTACGGAGAGAATCAGGGGAAGAATATGGAGGAAGAGACAAAAGAAAAGAAAGAGAAGAAGAAAAATTAAAAGAAAGAGATAGATTTACAAAAATGCCATTGTGCTTAACGGGTTGCTACGGGTATTCGCGAATTGACACGACACGACACAATAGCTTAACGGGTTGCTAATGGGTCAACACGATATCAACACGACACGATAACTCAAACACGAATACTGAATTTTTCGTGCGAATTCGTGTCGTGTTAACGGATCATGTATAATATTGCCAAGTCTAAAAATGAGACCAATTCGAGGATGATTGGAGATGAAGGAAATCAACAAAGCAGACGGATCGCTAACAAGGGCAAAACATGCGTAATTCGAGGTGGTTCTTGGGGCGTGCAAAGTGAGTGCGCACACGGCCCCACATGAATCAAAGGGTAGATATTGGAATATTGGATTGGTTTGTGTATGTATTAGTACAAATCAAATCACTTACCTTTTGTTTAAACAAATTTCAAATTGGTAAATGATTCTTTGTAAAAACCTTATATGAATCAAAGAAATCTCACCATTTATCTATATTATATATCTGAATTTTTTGGTCCGCTTGTGGTCCTCAAATTCAGATATGTTACTGAACTTCCTTCGACATTTGCGTGACCAAAAAATTTCCGGGTCCAATTTTTGGTCCAAAGCGGAGTATGTTCCCCCTTCGCCTGTTTACTTTGTCACTTCACATATGACCCTTCTTTTGTTCTGTAGGATGAAACATGGAAGTGGAGGGAGGGAGTGGTTTGTGGAAATAAAGGAAGCGCGGTGTGTCCATATAGCTTTCGGAGTTTGTCCAGTTTCAACAAGTTACATTGTGGAATGAATTCCCTGAAAAATGTGTGAATTTGGGGAAAGAATTTTATTGTTGTCACCAATCGCGTCCGCAAATGAGAATTATCGACTTGTAGATGTGATGGATGACTTTTGTGGGATTTTAATTATCAAGAGAGAAGGTTTTGATTAGTTGCAATTGACCAAAGAGAAATTGGTCTACTGAAAACATTGATTTAGTTAACGAAAAAGTCCTCTATTGTTCCGAATCCATCCGTGCTCAGGCCTAGTTGAACATGTATTAATACAACGTGATAGTAATTGCGCCTGATATATTAATATTGGCTTCATCAATTGCTTCAAAAAAGCATGCATTGTATAACGTGAAAAGGCATAGGGCACGTGCACGTCTTCTTGCTATATGAGCATGCAATAACATTTGTGCGTACGTTGTTAGTTATTGTTTTTCTTTCCTTTTAATTTTAAAATTTTAACATTTGTGCGTACTTATATTTCATTTGCAGACCAAACAAATAATGTATTTCTCAATTTTCTGTTTGTTATAATTTAATGTTTTTCAATCACTCAACGTTTGGTTTTCACGTAGTCCGATATAAGAAGGTGGTTGACCCAAAGGGGTTTGGTCTAGCAGAACTACTGGCTAGTACATGCATGTTGGGCGAACAAGGTTCGAATTCCAGCAATGTGAAAAACAGCCACTGAGGAGAGCTTTTCCGCAAACAGTCTCGAATCGGAGTGATTGCACACTTTGCCACCATTTTTTCAAAAAAAATAAAAAATAAGAAGGTGGTTGCTTTTATTTTTTATTAATATATTGGTGGGAATCAAAATCACTTGTCTTGTAAAAAAAAACTTGTCTTTGTTGTGAGGGGGCACAAGCAATAAGACTTGTCTTTTAATTAACAACCAAAATCAGAGGCGGTCTTAGGGCGTGTCAATTGAGTACGCACAGATCCCCACGTCGATCAAATCGTAGTGTGGGGTTGTGATCTTGTCTGGTTCCGTGGGTGATACGTGGGTGCTTGTGATTGGAGATCAAGGAAATCAACAAAGCAGACGGATGGGGGCAGGTAGAATCGAATGTTCCAATACCTTTCTTTCAGGGCAATCAAGCAACTTCCTAACGGATCGCTAACAGGGGCCAAAGTGCTTAATTCGAGGTGGTTCTTGGGGGGTGCAAAGTGAGTACGCACATCAATCAAATTTTCCAATAATCTTGTATAGAAAGTTTCTTTTTTCTGTGGAGAAAAAATGTCACAAAACCTGAATGGTTTGTTTGGGCATATATATATATATATATATACACATACGTGTCAGATCAAGGCACAATGGTTTGTGTATGTATTAGTACAAATCAAATCACTTACCTTTTGTTTAAATAAATTTCAAATTGGTAATGATTCTTTGTAAAAACCTTATATGAATCAATGAATCAATGAAATCTCAACGGGTCATTCTATGAGCTGCTTGGCTACATATGCCTAGCGTAGCGTGCCTAATATAAAATCAACGGGTCATTCTAACCAAAACCCCATTGGTGTTTTTTTTTCTGTGGCTTAATAATTATTGACGTTGTTTTCCGTTTTCCACTACATAGCAGGAACCTGTTTTCATGGAAGAACATAGAAATGGCAAATCAGCCAGCCTCCACTTTCCCTGTGTTGCCATTCCCAAAAATAAAAAAGAACAAAGGAATAAAACCTCCTTGAAAAATGCAATCTGACTGAAAATGTATGAATACTTCGAGGGACCCTAAAGGCCAACCCCACCTTATGTTATGGATCTGTTATCTCAATCATGATTTCCCTACCACCATGGTTTCAACTTTCCAGCCACAAGCTCTAATTCTCTGAGTCATAGGCCCTGTCTCATCATCACTCTTTTCTTGGAAGTACCCTAAAAATGGAGGAACTTTTCTTCTCTCCAAGTTAAGACAAGAAATAACCCACTTCAATCTGAAGGTGCAAGGTTGGACTAGAGTGATTGAAAAAGAAATAACAGGGATTATAATATTAAGTTTGTTATAAATAGTGGAAGTGGAGCCCACAATCAATTAGGAAGTTTGAAAATGAGGCAAAAGTTTCACTGTACACTCACGGATGAAAGTGATGGTTTGAAATTAAGGCAGAAACTTTGCACTGTACACTCACGAGAAAATTTCAGAAGCGCCTATAAATAGGCTTGTTCGTTCATTTGTAATACACACCATCAGAAGAGAAGAAAGAAAAGGAGAGTGAGATTTGAATACTATTGAGTGAGTTTCTATTTGAGAGGAAATTCAATCTGTGCAAACGCCACAAGAAAAGATATAATTCCACTATCATTTTTCAGTGGTAATTCCATACTCTAATTATTTTATTTCATAACACGTTATCAGCACGATAGTCTCTCCACTTTTCTCAGCTCAACACTATGTGGTTATTTCTCTTTCTCCTCTCCGTCATATGTCTCCTCTCACTTTACTACTACGATGACATGCAAACTTTCTTTTTTGTGTTCTCACAATTTTTGTGCTGTTTCATCCATGTTTGCTTAATTTATTTCTTTGTAATATAATTTGGAATGGCATGGTTTTATACCCCATTCTGTTGTTTTATGGTGGTGTAATTTTCATTACCCATCGCGTTGTAACACAAATCATCATATAATATTATTATAGTATGATTTTTTAATGCATACATATTATTTCATATAAGGCCCACGTAAACTTTACTGGGCTATGATAATATACTATTATATTATATCATTTGATTGTGGTGTTAATAAGAACCCACCAATAACCTTATGAACGGTTTCACCTCATATATTTTTAAGTGGTGGTTTTTAATCCCTCAGTTACTTTATTTACTGTATGGTGTAGATTTATTACCCATACAATGTATTTACTGTATGGTGTAGGTTTATTACCCATACAACAGTATTTATTTAAAAGTGTGGCGCGGGTTTATCGTCCACACAACTGCCTTTACTTTTATTTAAAAGTATGGAGCAGGATTAGTGCCCATACAAGCACGTTTACTTTACCGCACATTTACTTTTATTTAAAGTATGGTGCGGGATTAACGTCCATACAGCAAGCAATTTACTTTATGAATTTACTTTATCGCACAATTAAAGTATGGTGCGGGTTTATCGTCCATACCAGTAAATTTATAGCACTTTATATTTATAACCAACTGAAATGAGGGCCTGGAGTTTCTCAAACAATTATAGGGCCTGAAGTTCCTATTAATAAATGGCTTAATGTCCCAGATCCCGAATCTGAAATTTTGTGTAAAATATTTTTGGCCTGAAGTTCAAAAATATATTAAGCCTGAAGATTATTGCGAATTCTAATGCATCTCATTCTTCTTTTGAAGATGGCAAATCTGGCAAAATTGGAATTCGCTGCCCTAGATCTTTCTGGGGACAATTACCTATCATGGGTCCTGGATGCCAAGATCCATCTGCGTGCTAATGGCCTTGGCAAAGCCATTGAAGATGGAAGTGATGCATCACCTGAGGAAAATGCGAAGGCCATGATTTTCCTTCGCCGCCACATTCATGAAGCGCTGAAGAGCGAATATGTGGTGATTGATGAACCATTGGTCCTATGGAAAGCCTTGTGTGAGAGATACAATCATCAGAAGACGGTGACTCTCCCAAAAGCTAGATATGAATGGACACACTTGAGGTTTCAAGACTTCAAGACAGTGTCTGAATACAACTCAGCTATGCACAGGATCACCTCCCTTATGAAATTATGTGGTGAGAATATCTCTGAGGAAGATATGCTCGAAAAAACTCTGAGTACATTTCATGCCTCAAATGTGCTTTTGCAACAGCAATATAGGCATAGTGGTTTCACGAAGTACTCAGAACTTGTATCTTGCCTCTTGCTAGCTGAGCAGAACAACGAGCTTTTATTGAAAAATCACCAATCTCGCCCAACAGGCTCAGCACCACTTCCCGAAATAAATGCTGCATCTCGGGAAGTAAATGCCACCTCATCTCGTGGCAGTATCCACAAACGTGGGCGAGAAGGCAAACGTAGCCGATGGCAAGGGAGTAGAAAAGATCGTGGTGCTCATCCATACGGCTTGGGGCCAAGAAACAATCCATCCATGAATGGCAAAAATGCACCCAGAAATAAGGGAAAAACACAAGCAAGCTATGTGCCTAGAAATAATGAAAGAGCTTGTTACAGATGTGGTGCAAAGGGACATTGGATGCGTACATGTCGTACGCCGAGGCACTTGGCGGATCTTTATCAAACTTCACTTAAAAACAGAAAAGTGGAGACAAATTATGTTGCACCTGATCCGCCAGCCATAGACGGCTCATCGGAAATATCGCGTTGTTTAGACAAGACGCATCTAGATGTTTCCGATTTTGTTTCTGAAAGGGGGAATGAAATTTATGGGTCCGAACTGGATTAAATTCCTTCATGTACCATTTGTATTATCTGAAGCACTGTTTATTTTTCTTTTCTGCCTTCACTTCAATAAAAGTGGCAATGTTTTGAATGATTGTTGATTCAACTTATTTTATTTGAAGGCATGGATGTAAATTATGGATGCCCCCAAAACAAGAGCTCTAGCAAAGATATTTGTCTTGCAGACAGTGCAACTACTCATACAATCCTTCGAGATCGAAAGTATTTCTCAAAATTGATGCTTACAAAAGTAAAGGTAACAACCATATCAGGACCTACAGACCTGATTGAAGGCTCAGGCATAGCCCAAGTTATGTTACCAAATGGGACAATACTGTCCATTCAAGATGCCTTGTATTCATCTAACTCCAGAAGAAATCTGTTGAGTTTCAAAGATATTCGTTTGAATGGTTACCATGTTGAAACAAAGAATGAGAAAAACATGGAATATCTTTGTATTATTTCCAATGATACCCAGAAGCGTATATTGGAAAAGCTTTGTGCGCTCTCATTAGGGTTGTACTATACAACCATACGGACAATTGAGGCACATAGTATCATGGACCAGAAGTCCATTGACTCAAATACTTTCAAGCTTTGGCATGACCGATTGGGTCATCCTGGATCCACTATGATGCGTAGGATCATTACCAACTCTAAAGGACATCCCTTATTGACAAAACATATTATGGTATCAAATGACAGTTTTTGTCAAGCTTGTTCACAAGGGAAGTTGGTAATCAGACCATCACAACAAAAGGTTGATGTTGAATCCCCATCATTTTTACAGAGAATTCAAGGGGATATTTGTGGGCCTATTCATCCTCCCTGTGGACCATTTCGGTACTTTATGGTCTTGGTGGATGCATCTACCCGATGGTCACATGTTTGCCTTTTGTCCACTCGGAATATGGCATTTGCTAGGCTCTTGGCTCAGATAATTAAATTACGAGCCCAATTCCCAGATTATCCCATTAAGTCAATCAGACTCGATAATGCTGGTGAATTTACATCTCAGACTTTTGATGATTACTGCATGTCGTTAGGCATTGACATTGAACATCCTGTTCCCCATGTTCATACTCAAAATGGCTTGGCAGAAGCTTTGATTAAGCGTCTTCAATTGATAGCACGCACATTGCTAATGAGAACAAAGTTGTCAGTTTCTGCTTGGGGATATGCCATTTTACATGCAGCATCTCTGGTACGATTGAGGCCCGTCGCCAACAATCAATATTCTCCAATTCAGCTTGTGTTGGGCATTCAACCAAATGTTTCACATTTAAGAGTTTTTGGTTGTGCGGTTTATGTGCCTATTGCACCACCGCAACGTACTAAGATGGGCTCTCAACGCAGATTGGGAATTTATGTTGGCTTTGATTCACCATCTATCATAAGATATCTGGAGCCTCTGACTGGTGATATCTTTAGGGCACGATTCGCGGATTGTCATTTTGATGAGACAATTTTCCCATTATTAGGGGGAGAAAAATCTGTTCCTAAAGAACAAGGCAAACCCGTTCCTGAAGAACGGCGTGAATTATCATGGGATGCACCCACTTTGTTTCATCTCGATCCTCGTACCGCTCAATGTGACAATGAAGTGAGAAGGATCGTTCACCTCCAAAGCATTGCACATCAGATGCCAGATGCTTTTAATGATGCTTCGAAGGTGATGAAATCACATATCCCAGCTGCAAATGCACCTGCAAGGATTGATGTTCATAATGAAAAAGGCAATGCGCCAGCAAATGGCTCATCTATTGCACGCCTGAAGCGTGGCAGACCACTAGGCTCAAAGGACTCAGTTCCTCGAAAGAGGAAGTTGATGGCCAAAATGAATGCAAATGAAATAAATGGAGAGCCCATAATTCATGATTTAAATCTTCCTCAAGAGGGACGGGTACTTCCTGTGAAGGAAAATGTCCTTGATGAGACACGTGCTCCTGAAGTGGTAGCTGTACCCGAAAGCCAAGAAATCTCCATAAATTATGCATCCACTAATGAATTGTGGAACAGAAATGAGATAATCATTGATAATTTATTTGCATTCTTAGTGGCTACTGAGATCATTAAATTTGATGATGTTGAGCCTTGCTCCATTGATGAATGCACACAGAGACAGGATTGGCCTAAGTGGAAAGATGCAATCCAGGCAGAATTAGACTCTTTGGAAAAAAGGAGTGTTTTTGGACCTATTGTTCCAACCCCACTCAATGTGAACCCTGTAGGTTATAAGTGGGTATTTACAAGAAAGCGCAATGAGCAAAATGAGATTGCAAGGTATAAAGCACGACTTGTTGCGCAAGGTTTTTCACAAAGGTCTGGAATTGATTATGTGGAAACATACTCTCCAGTAATGGACGCAATTACGTTCCGTTACTTGATAAGCCTAGCGGTTTCAGAAAAACTTGACATGAGACTTATGGATGTCATTACTGCATATCTGTATGGAGAGTTGGATACCGACATATACATGAAAGTCCCAGAAGGACTTAAGCTGCCCGATGCAGCCAGTAATAAACCACGGGCTATGTTCTCAATCAAATTGAGAAGATCATTATATGGGTTGAAACAATCTGGGCGAATGTGGTATAATCGTCTCAGCAAGTATTTACTGAAAGAAGGATACACAAATGATCCTGTCTGTCCATGTGTGTTTATTAAGAAATCAGAGTCTGGATTTGCAATAGTGGCAGTCTATGTTGATGATATGAATCTGATTGGAACTCCTGAAGAACTCCAAAAGACTGCTGATTATCTCAAACGCGAGTTTGAGATGAAAGATCTTGGAAAGACAAAATATTGTCTTAGCTTACAGATTGAGCACAGTGCTGATGGAATTTTGGTGCATCAATCAAATTATACTGAAAAGGTATTAAAGCGGTTTGGCATGGATAAAGCCCATCCACTTAGCACACCAATGGTCGTTCGGTCTCTCGACACTAAGAAAGATCCATATCGTCCGAAAGGGGATGATGAAATGGTCCTTGGTCCAGAAGTACCATATCTTAGTGCAATAGGTGCTTTAATGTATTTAGCACAATGTACCAGACCTGACATCGCATTTTCAGTAAATTTGTTAGCAAGATACAGCTCTGCTCCAACAGGCCGACATTGGACCGGTGTTAAACATATTCTACGATATCTTCGTGGAACAACAGACATGGGCTTATTCTATTCCAGTGAGTTGACCAATGCCCCGAGTATTGTTGGATATGCTGATGCAGGATATCTCTCTGATCCACATCAAGGACGCTCACAAACTGGGTATGTGTTTACATGTGGAGGAACTGCAATCTCATGGCGATCAACAAAGCAAACGTTGGTAGCCACATCTTCCAATCACTCAGAAATACTTGCCCTCCATGAAGCCAGTCGTGAATGCATTTGGTTAAGGTCAATGATTCATTACATTCGAAGCACCTGTGCTTTGCCCTCAACAACGGACACTCCAACCATCCTAAACGAAGACAATGCAGCTTGTATTGCTCAGATCACAGGAGGGTACATCAAGGGTGACCGGACCAAGCACATATCACCAAAGTTTTTCTACACACATGAGCTTCAGAAGAATCAAGAAATCAAAGTCAGACAAATCCGTTCAAGCGATAACTTGGCAGATCTCTTCACCAAGTCTTTACCCAAGTGCACATTCCAGAAGCTAGTACATGGCATCGGATTACGACAACTCTGCAAGCAATCAAGTTGGAGCATGCAAAATCAGGGGGAGCATTCAAGAGTCCTCTAACACAGGACATAAGCGCGTTGTACTCTTTTTCCTTCGACTAGGGTTTTTCCCACTGGGTTTTTCCTAGCAAGGTTTTAACGAGGCAACATGTGCGCACTTCACATTACTCTAATGTCCCAAGTAAGGTTGTACTCTTTTTCCTTCGCTTCGGTTTTTTCCCACTGGGTTTTTCCAGGCAAGGTTTTAATGAGGCAACTAATCTAGGGATATGTGGTCTCCAAGGGGGAGTGTTATAAATAGTGGAAGTGGAGCCCACAATCAATTAGGAAGTTTGAAAATGAGGCAAAAGTTTCACTGTACACTCACGGATGAAAGTGATGGTTTGAAATTAAGGCAGAAACTTTGCACTGTACACTCACGAGAAAATTTCAGAAGCGCCTATAAATAGGCTTGTTCGTTCATTTGTAATACACACCATCAGAAGAGAAGAAAGAAAAGGAGAGTGAGATTTGAATACTATTGAGTGAGTTTCTATTTGAGAGGAAATTCAATCTGTGCAAACGCCACAAGAAAAGATATAATTCCACTATCATTTTTCAGTGGTAATTCCATACTCTAATTATTTTATTTCATAACAAAGTTTACAAAACCATAAATAAAATTAAAAAAAACACCACAATGTACTTTTTGTTACTTGTAAAACTCTGCTTCAAATTTCTTTCTTCTTTTTCTAAATTTCAAATTTAAAAAAACATTGACATCGTTACTGAATTTGAAATTGTAAAAAGAATGATGATGATGAGCTTATAAAATAAAAATAATATTGTATAGAAAGTTTCTTTCGTGAGAACATGCCTGAATTCATAATTTTTAAACCCTGAAGAAGATTTATCTGAATAGAGATTAAAGGCTGTAAAAACCTTATATGAATCACTGAAATCTCACCATTTATCTATATACAAGTAATTCTTCTACTCCCCTCTACAACCAAACATTGATAAAATAAAATAAAATTAGTGTCAATCCAATATCCCGATGTAGCTCATAAATAAAAATACAACCAGTCCAAATCAGTGGAATCATCTAACCAAAACCCTATTCAGTTTTCGATCTTAAAATCAACGGGTCATTCTAAAGTTCCTAGAGCCCTATCTCTTAGCCATTTGATCAAATTAACTAATTTGATCCAACAGTTCTTAACTGAGTACCATCTAAGGGCCTCAGATCACTATTGAATTCTTATAAAGTCAACAACTTTGGGTATAGAGGCCCAAGCCCAACCTAACTTTGGCTACTCTACATAATATTTGAATTTCATTTTAGCCGGCAGGGATGACATTCTCTAGCTCTATCCCTTTCTTTCTCTCTTTCTCCTTCTCTAGCTGCCACTTGATATGAAAGCTGGTGGGCGGCTTGTTTCCTTTGGTTGTCGGAGAAAACCAGTTACCCTCAAAGCGGTCGGTGATGACAACCACACACATCGCTCTTCCTCTTCAGCTTCCAACTCTTACCCAAGGGCTAGCTTGCGGTTATTTAGCCCAAATCTTCATTAAATTTAATTACAACAAACAAATTATTAACGAGCTGCGTTACATTACATCAAGCTTTTTAAGAAAGACCCATCTCTGATTTTATTATTTGCATTTGGGCCTGACATCAAGTAGTTCGACATTGTCGTCAATATGGATTAAATCCCTTCAGATGTGGGCATACTTATGGGCCTGACATGATTCAAATGAGACTGGGATCAACCATCACAAATACTTATGGTAGGAAAAGAACTCATATCAGAAATCATTCTACCGGAAACTATATCTATCACAAATTAATATTTTCCAAATTCAAAACTGCCCCAAAAACTCAGGCTCACTATGCTCCATCTCAGAATCAGGAATTATCACTTACCACTCAAAGGTGTCCTCGGTAAGCTGAAGAACTGGTGGTCACTCGATAACAATGGAATAATAGTCTGAACTACAAGCACGTCTCTGCACATCTATAAAATAACTCCCAGCTTGATCGCCAGCGATATATACATAGAGCACAAGAATCCAATAAATCTTTTTGTTTCATCCAATTAAAATGTCAAATAGTTGTTCCAAAATTGTACTAGAAAGTCATCTACATTGTCTTTGCAACTTGAGGTAGAGATTTAAGAAGAGACGGTGATGGCCTACGCAAAGTGTGATTGAGAAGGATCATCAGTGTCAGGAGAGTCAAAGCCCCAGCTTGATGTGCTGTACCAAGCTCTACGGGCACATATGACAGCAGTGTAGATATTCCCAGTGTGACCTGCAACAATAACACAACGAATTGTGCAAAGCAATTAAAATCAACCTGGTCAAAGTAATGAAATAATTCGAAGGAGAAGAGAAAAAAAAAAGGAATGAAAAGTTGGAAACCATATATACCTGAAGGCCAGCCATGCCTACAGCACTTCCAATCAAAGAGCGAACTGCAGGATGTATCTCAAACTTCCTTGTTGACCACCACAAAGCACCAATTGAAAATAAAGTTGCTGTTGCAAGGATACGATGATCAAGCTACAAACAGGAAGAACAATAATTAATCACAACCCTACTTCATGTTTGAAATTTGAAAAAATTACAGAACAAGCTAATACGCAGTAAAAGATTTAACAATTCTATAATTTCCCAAAAGCATAGTCGCCTAAAGAAAATGGTTTTCATCACAAGAAATTACAGTGTAAGCTCAAAGAAGACACAGAAACTGCTGCTAGCCGAAACACATTTCAATGGCCTTAAAAACAATAACTTTTCTGTAAAAATTATAACATAATCACATTTCATTTGTTCCTACAGAAAACAGATGTTTTTTTTTACTGAAGGAAGAAACTTAAAATAAGGCACCTTCCAATTTTTAACTCCATTTTTTTTTTTTTGGTTGTAATATTTCCCTTGTCATCATAAAAGCAACCTTAGAGCTAACATATAGCAACATTAAGTCGCAAAAAACTAAAATAAAATATATTCTTTGGTCAGAAAGATACCTGTACAGTCGATGTATTCTCAAAGAAGTTCCGGATTAGAGGCTTCATGTCAAAAACATCCTCTGGGATCCATGTATCCCCCATCTTTGGAAAAGTATTATAAGCATGCCCCTGGAATTTTCACACACAAGCATATTTATATCTCCTACTCAGGAAAAACCACATACCATCCATTCAGTTCATTGTGAAAGGCAAGAAGGAAAACAAAAATTACATACAGCATCATTCCCAGCTACAAATGCTCCTGAGACAGCAGTTACTCCGACAAGTAAGCTTACAGGAAGAGCAAGTTGCTTCACCTTAGCTGCCCCACGAACCCAAGCTAGTGATTCAGAAGGTGGTTCAGGCATTACAACAGAAAGACCTGTCCATAAAAGGCCACAGTATATAGCAAAGGCTGAAGTAAGATGGGCTGCAAGACGGTAAGGGCTTACTCTTGGCTGAGCATATTCAGATGCTGGCTCCTGTGAGAGAGAATTCTTTCAAAAATCCATCGCTTTTATTAAATTTAAATCAAAACCACGACAAAAGAAACCATATCTGACCTCTAAACCACTTTTAACCATCCACCAGCCTATTAAACCCTGCCCAGCACCAAGACCAAAAAGAGCAGACAGTCTCAGTCCAAGTTGCAAGGTAATATACCCATTGCGGAGAAAATATGAGAAGGGCAACGCAAACATAATTCCCAGTCCCCTTCCCCACATTCGATGTGCATATTCCATCCAATAGATGAATTTGAAATCTTCAATACTCATCCCTCGATTTACACTACATGAGATCAAGAACCAGGTAACATTATAAGGGTCCAAAAGAACTTCAACTCCCATTGAAAGCAACAATGTAATATCAAATATGTAATTCGTCAATCCTACAAATCTGGGTTAAAGTAAACTACAAAAAGCTAGATAGACACATGAACAGTAAAATTATCATCACTCATATAGTCATTCAGTTCAAAGCACACATTTTCTGTTTTGCTTCCAGCCAATAGAGGATTGCATTTGTAATCAAACTTAAGCAATTCTGGAAGACTTTTGATGTAATTTCAAGTTTAGAGGCAGATCACTATGAACTACAAAGTGCTAAAAATGAAAACTAAAACTATTGCTGCAAAAATGTACAGTGCTGTTTCCACTTTGCACTAACCGCTTGTACTCAGGGGACTGCTTGTACTTCTCAAACTCAAGCAACCAATCCTCATCTGAGAGAGGAGGAAGCCCCCCAGTAAATTTCCAATCAGTCATCGAAAGACCAGATCGCGTTAGTCGTGTAATACCGCCAAGTATCACCATACTAAACACCCATGCAGCAGAGCCAAAAAGCCAAATGCCAACCATTTTCTGAGCACGAGGTCCTCCATTTACCAGAAGCTTCAATCCCTCCTTATTTCCGATGCCCACAGAAGCAACAGTGGACATATTCCTTATAGATGGTACATAGTTACCCTGAAAATGGCATAAAAACTTCCTTTTTATTTATTATTTCACAACATATCCCAGCCTAACTAGTTAAATTGCAAAAATGTGTTTTTGGTGCATTTTGTGCATTTATTCATCATGGGAAAAGGAGTTACTTCAAAAACTGAGACCAACCTGTAGAAAATAAGATTAAAAGCTGCTGCATTCGATGATATGCTACAACTGAAAACCCGTAGTTCCCTGATTCTCTAATTCCAATCTATATCTTTTTCCCATTGGTTACAATAACAAAATGAAACTCAAAATCCATTATTTCATAATTAAATCTCAAAATTGTTAACTGAATGGTTTTGATTATCAGAAAGAATACTACTCAAATAAAAATTCCACAGCTGGAAATGAAACTGCAAAGCTTGTCCCAGTTCTGAAAAGCTTCCCTAATTCCGCATTCACAATCCACCATCCAAAATCTAAAGCACTGAACTTTAATATATTTTTTTCGAATTTACTTTCCAAAAATGAATTCAAAAGAATTTAAAAAAAAGAGAGAGAGAAAGGAACCTTTGAGAAAGATCGAAAGCCATCCAAGCATTTGCGTGTGGCTCCAGTAGAGAATAATCGATAAGATTCCTCGTTCAGAACCCCAGACGGCGTCGTCCCCTTGAGATTGTACAGAGCTTTGCCGTTGTTCTTCACAAACAAAGCTACGACTCGGCTCCGAAACATTTCTCTCTCAACTCTGAAACTGAGAGGGTTTAGGAGCGGTTTTGGTTGTTCGCGGCTAATTTTATGCCTTCTTTCTCTTGGCCCAGCAAACGACACCGGTTTAGGGACCCCTTTAAACAAACGAACACGTGGTCTATCTTCAATCCGCGTAGGAAGTTTTCATATGAAAAACAACATTCTAATTTATGTTCCCTCTGTTAATTTTTTAAATTATTTTATTTTGTTTTTAAGATTCACTTGCTTTTGACACCTACAAAAATTATGACCATGTTTAACACTATAGGCTTCTTCTAGGTTTTCCATTTAGTAAACTAAAACAAGTTAGTGAGATCAGATTTCTATAATACTTTAAAAATTAAAATCAATGCAGAATGTATCTAACTTTTGAGGGACACCCTTTAGGGTCTTCTATAAATTTTTTTTTCAATGATCCACACCATCTATTTTTTTTTAAGTCTACATTCATAAATCATCCTAGCAAAAAATTAGACAAATCAGAAACCATTTCGACATCCAATTGTGTCGTACAAAATGAATGAAATCAAGAAAGTATTAAAATTTCAATAACTCAATTGATTGGTCAAATGATATCGAATTCAAGTGATTTTTTTGTAGAAATGATCTTTGAATAAAAGGTTTGGATTAGTAAAATACAATGCGGAGTGAGCCCAAAAAAGGTATCCCTCAATAGAACCTCTTTGTGTGTATATATAATTCATTTCATGGGTTCTTTTGTGGAAGGTTCTTTTGTTCTTATAAATAATTCATTTCATGGGTTGTCAATACTTTCTCGGGCAAAAAGATCTCTGAAATTCTCGATATGCAGGAGCAAATAGCTATTATCTCTAAAATTGTCGATACGCAGGAGCAAAAACATCAGACTGTTAAATCTAAATAAATAATAATAATAAATTTAAAAATAAAAACCCTTCCCTTCCCTCAACCTACACCAAAGGAGGGTGCGAGACTTGTTACAAGAGGAGCAGCATGTGGCGGCTGAAGGCCTTGACGACGGTTTTAGACCAGAAGATTTATTTCATGGTTTGAAACAAAATCCCAATAATCTCACGATGTGTCTATCTCGAATTTCGACCCAGAATTTGAATCTTAGCATTGAATCCATATTCATGGGATGACCGTCTGCTCATTGCTTGTATATTTTCACAGCCACATTATCACCATTAGGCATAGCCACATTATCACCATTATCACCATTGAGGTGTTACTTACACATGGGACTTTGGGCTTCCAAAGTTCCTCTTCAAAGATCCTTGAAATTCTTCTTTAAATTTTGCCAAACAATTAGTTACTTTGATCATATGGGACTTTCAAGTTCCACATACCTCAAATCCCATCTCTAGGTACCTCATCCAAACAAACTCTCAGTGATGAAAACACATGACATTCCAAGTAAGAAGTCAAGCTGTTTTCTCCACATCGCATCTTCGTGTAAAGTATTATGGAAACGGCTTTTGCTCAAAAGCCTAGGCACTATAGGATTTGCTCTCATTTTAAGGTTGCTTTCTGAACAATATTTGGGTGGGGTGCTTTTTTTGGTGATGCGCTTTAGATTATTGAATACTTAATAGATTCCAGCCTCCCTTTTTAGTGAACTCTTTTCGAATAACTACTTGATATGATTACAATCACAGCATGCACAGTCTACCTGCTCCTCATCCATCTGTATATGCTCTCCGTTGATTTCTTGAACGCAAAATATGACCAAAATTTGATGGACCAATAACAAAGATATGCTCCGTTTATTATATACATAGTCAATATTAAAATTTTCTAGTGTCTAGCAGCATTTCCCTTTCATAATGCTGAAAAATATCTAAAGTTAAATCCACACCACCAAATGATAAATAAATAAATAAATAAAAGTTGATACTCCAGAATTTGTATAATTTGATGAGATTAAATTTTTGTTATAAAGAATTTTGTAATTGTGTGCATGGATTATCATCACACTCCTCCACGATTAACCATCGCACCAAACTCAGATGGTGATACTGAAGCACTTTAATTTGCAAATTAAATTAGCAAAACAATAAATAATTAATTAATATTGCAAAACTCTTAACTTATTCACATTTGCCTCCATCCCATCAAAGCTCCTATGTGTGTGCCCGTTCGGTTCATTTTTACACATGATTTATCATGTTATTCACCCATTATTTTGAGTTAGTTTTTGACATTTTATAGCTTTTTACTTCCTTTTTGTGTTTTCATAGGTGTTACTTTAATTAGAATGAAAATGAGCTAAAAGTGCATTATTGGTTATATATTCTGTTTTTTTATTCATTTTCGTAGGTCAACTTCTTGGCCTTGGATTAGCATGCTTCGGTGCTCGGATGAGGTGATGATCTTCATGAAACTTGTTCCAATGGATGTTGACTACAACATATCCAAATTTGAGCTCCATTGGACAAGTATAGCTTATCCAACTGATCTAACAATTGATGCTGGCTCTGGAAGTCCGTTTTGGGCCAGCTTTCACCCCCACTTAATAGCATTTTATTTCTACTTGTTACCACACCATTTGGTAACAATGAATTACATTTGAAGTGGGATTTCCTGAGTCAAATGGAGCCTTGGAATATACTTTAAAACAAAACTTCATCATTTGCAAGGAGACAAGGAGACAATGGGTGAAGACTTTGGCAATAGAATATTAAAAGTAAAAGCTGTAAAGGAGGAAAGAGAGGGAAGCAAAGGGATGGTGCTTCAGCCTTTGAACGTGGGATTCATTGTGAGAGAATCATTGAGCAGGTTTTGGAGCTGAGGAGCTACCAAGGAAGGGGAAGTGCAGCCAAGCAAGAGGAGAAAGGGAGACTTCCACCATTGAAGACCTTGAGCTTCCATTACTTACAAAATCTGTAAACTCTTTCTAGTTATATTTCGAATTTGTGGTTGAAATGATTATGAGGAACTAAACTCCATAGCTAGGGCTTAGGTTGAAGCCCTAAACATGAAAACCTTATTGTTTTGATGCTTGAGTGTATGAATTTCTAGATATTGTTGATGAATTCCAATTCACTAAATTAATCTATCCTTGATGTGTGTTTTTCCTTGGTTAGCCATCTTTGAAAGCATGCTTCTTGAGATTGTTGGGATTATGTGTATCTTCATGTTTTCCTAAGCAATAAATGGATGAAGTAAGAATCATCCATGTGAATTGGTTTTTTGAATACCTAATGTAAACATTATGCTTTTAGGGTTCTTGTGGTGTTCATATTCTCTTTGAGCTTAATGGGTTTTTCTTGTAATTGAATCAAAGTACTAAGCACACCTAGATTCGGTTATAGGGAAGGCACAAGCATTGTAGCACTAGTATTGCACTTTACGTATATTAGAGAGAATCAATGCGTCTTGAGCCACTAGTACTGGTCTTGATTGTGAACATCTTCATCAACACATTTAGAGTTCATCACTTGAGTATCCATGAACATGGGTAGAATTGTTTAGGGTGGATTCCGAAACGCTAGTGTTTGTTACTTGGTACTTTCACATTTTGATAACTCATCTCTGACATTCTTGTTAAATTTAGAGTTCATTTACTTTCATCCAATAGAAATAGGCCACTTGAACCAAACCAAACCACCACCCCCCCCCCCCCCCCCCCCCCAAAGTGCTGTTTGTATTTTTTCTTTGATTTCTTGTGTTGTTTCATTCCTTTTACATTTCTTTACTCATTTTTAGTTTCCAATTTGTTTTGTGCATTTGTGGTGTGTTAAATAAGTGTTCTTTACGTACTCAAATTAGAACTTATAGGAAGCCGACAAGTTCTTCGTGGGATCGACCCCGTACTTACATAATCTATACCTCAATAGATTCGTGCACTTGCTGGTATTTTTAATTGGTTGTTTGCACATTAATTTGTGTTCTTTTAGGAATACAACAGTGCCTCGACACTAGCTTGTTGCATACAGAGGACATCGTGGTTCCACTGATCAATAAATACTATAAAAATACTAATATAAGATTGATAATTACATAATTTGATCACCGCATGAACAATCAGTTTCATATATCATACATTCAGAGATTGTAGTATTATGGTTGGATCAACAAAAATAAAATACTTACCCTAAAAAAAGAAAACAAAAGGCCAAAAAAGAATTCAACCGTTGTTTCCACTAATGCCCAAAATATTTAAACATTCCGTGGAGACCCACACAACTCACAAACTTCACCTTGCATGGTAAAGGTTCCAAATGAGTTTTGTCTTTCACCACCTACTCATATCTGCCTTTTTACACAAGGAAGATACTTTAAAAGAGAATTAAAATAAAGATATCTCGTTAGAGTCGGCACATGGCTTTGGAGCTCAGCTATAAAGCTTTCATGGTACCCTCTTCTATTCTTTCACTTATTAAGACTAGTAGTCTCTCTATCTCTCTTGAAACTCTCTGTTTGTGTGATGTTTCTCTTTCTCCCTCTCCCAAATGGCTGAAATGGGTAAGTGATGTTTGATTATATGTATGTACTTGTAGTTCTCACCACCACCGCCTTCACCTCTAGCTCCATGTCCATCTTCAACTCCACCTTCACCACCAACTTCACCTCCACCTTGACCTCTAGCTTCACCTCCACCTCCACCAGAAATTTGCGTTGTTTGACACTATAATTTATATGTATGCTTCTTGTGAAATTATGTGGTTTTGAGCTAAGGTTTACTTTTTCAAGTTGTGAGTTGCAATAATGCATTTACAATGAGTGTAAATGTAGCACAATTAAGATGAAATTACAATTGATGTAGTGTCATTAAAGGTGTTGTTGCAAGGTTCAGTGGAAGCTAACATATCCTTGTTGATTCAGAAAATGGAAAGTGAATAGTCGTTTATACAATATATTATAGATGAATATTCTAATCATAATTCAAGGATTGTGGTTATGGGATCAAATTAATGTCTAGTACTTCAAGTTTAACATTGATTATTGGAGTGATAGGTCTTTCTATGATGGAGAAGCTCTTTTCAGCCTAAATAGTCGGGGTAAGGAGGTTAGTATCATTGCTTGGAGCAAAAGTCTAAGGGAGCTCATTTGGCTAGAACAAAGTACGAGAAAAGAAATGGTTCTAATATCTGTGAATCTTACTTTGGTTGTATTTAAGTTGAATTTGAAATCATTGTTCCATTATGAGATCGACTAAGTAAGAGAAGTGTGATATTTGTGTACTGATCTTTCTTTGTTGAACTTTGTTTGTTCTTGGATTTTTAGGGCAGCTTCCACACCCTTCTCTTCAATGAATTGTTTCACTTGACTTTATCACAATTATTAGGAATACATATACTTATGCAAATTTTCTCTCATGCAGATGATGAAAATCCAGAAAACCCCAGGGACCTAATTTGAAAGGAAAAAATTGTTCAAAATCAATCCATGACCTGCCACAAGTGAACTCAGCAGAAAATTTAAGCAACTTGTGCAAAACACAAGAGTGAACATAATGAACCCATGATCTATCTCTCATTTCAATGGAAGTGCAATTTGGGGGTTGCTATTGAGAAACAACGGAAGATATACATGTACATAGAGAGATTGGGAGAGAGTTGGAGGCATCATAATGGACGAACATTGGATATTAATCATTCCAACAATAGGCTTTTGTGAAAATGGGAGAATGCATCCGGAATTCTATGTTATACTACTTCTCACTGTATATGATAATACATAAACCACAACTCACATTCCAGAAACAGATTTAGAGACTTGCTTCAGAGCATTAGCAATCTCATCAGCTTTTGCTTTCCCACTTACATAGGTGACCAATGGGAATTTTAGTACTTAGCAAGAAAGGGCGACACGTATTTACGATTATACTAATTGTGTACATAATCCAACTGTTCTTTCCTCATGGATGTTTGCGTTTTGCAAACAAAAGTGCATGGATGGCATGAATGATACTAATGTCATCCTCCCTGAGAAGCATATGTTGAAGGGTAGGTTTGGACTTTGTTATGATAACTTTGAAACAACACTTTATGAATAGAGTGAATATTCTAGTCTAAATAGTTATCTGAAGTTTAATGTGCATGAAGGTAGGAGTTGTCTAGGTGGTTTTTGGATCGACTTCATTAGCGGAATGTTGGTTGCTATTTCTTGTATGCATGAACAAAAACTCTATCACAAAGAGTTGTCTTTTATGTCCTTCTATGTCTTTGTTGATGGAAAACTAAAGTTGACTACTATTGACCATAGTTTGGATTCAATTGTTGAGGCTCTCAATGGGATTTCAAACCAAAAAAAAAAAAAAAAAACCACTTTAAGGATTTTAGGGACTTGTTGTAGAAACATAAGCATGCACCAAATGATTTATGGGAAGAACATTTAGAGTTTTTTTTTTCTTGTTTTGATGATCCCTTAAATATGAGTTATTTTGAGTATCTTGAGAAACTAAGTGGTCATCCATTCTTGAAATCTCCCAGAGATAGAATTGATTATTTCAATAGTCTCAATCTGAAAGCTAACGGTGTTTTTATTCATACCATGAACATACGTACTAATTTTCAAAGGTTTAGGAATTGGGATGCACGGTTGAAGAAGGGGAAGGCAATTGCATAATTTTTGTTGAAAGTGTATAATTACGGGGATGTTGGATTCAAAACTTACACTAACAAGCCTATTGAACTTTTTAAGTTCCTGAGGAACGTGAATGAACACTTCAAGCAATCTTATGGGGGGCTGACTGCTGATTATGTTGATGAAATTGTCAGAAGGGAATGACCTGGGGTTTTGGAGATTGTTCACTTATATTTTTGTGGATGAGTCGTTTAAGAATGGCTTTTTGGAGACTCTTCCCTTGGATTTTTGTTAGTATGATAGGATGAGTCATTTAAAAATTAGTTGTTTAAGAATGGGTTTTTGGAGACTATTCACTTACATTTCGGTAAGTAGGATAAGATGAGTCGTTTAAGAATCTTTAGAACAGTGGTTTTAATATTTATATTATGTTCCCCCTTAAAAAAAAAAAGGTGTTGTTGCAATGGTGCTTCATATTTGTTGATAGTTGTTTGGCTTAGAAGAGCATCTACAATTTTTTTTAGTTAAAATTTAGCTAACAACACTAAAATCATGCTCCCTATGCTTTAATTCTTTATGCGGATGAGATTGTTAGAGGGTTGGTTTGGACTTTTTTATGACAAATTTCAAAGAACACTTTATGAATGGAGTGAAGATTCGTGACTAAATAATTATTTGAAGTTCAATGTGTATGAAGGCAAGAGATGTATAGATTGTTTTTGGATCGACTTCATTAGCGGAATGTCGGGTGCTATTTCTTGTATGCATGATCTAAAACTTTATCACAAAGAGTTGTTTTTATGTCCTCCTACGTCTTTGTTGATGGAAAACTAAAGTTTACTACCATTAAACATAGTTTGGATTCAATTGTTAAGTCTCAATGGGATTTCAAAAAAAACCAACACTTCCCAGAGTTTAGGGACTTGCTGCAGAAACATCTGCTTGCAACAAATGATTTATGGGAAGAACGTTTTGAGTTTTTTTTTCACTCGTTTTGATGATCCCTTCACTATGTCAAAAAAGGCTTTTAGCAACGGATTTTATCTGTTACCTATTACCCATAAATACTGTGGTATTCAAGCCTAGGCAACGGATATTATCCGTGGCCTTTTTATCATTGCCACATCAGATATTTGTTAAAATTTGATGCATAAATGATTTCCGTGTGCCAAAAAAAGTTGACCTCTAATGCCTAAATCGGAAACAGCATTAGTAGTTTCAAAAGGGAGGAGGCTAAAGAGGTATTATAGCATCAGTGGTTTCTGCTATACTAATGCGTATTATCAATTACAACATCATAGAAACAAATAGTGTTGTTGTGAATTATGTTATACATCATCACTTTTTTTATTTTGCGGACATGAAAAGCCTCTAATAGTGCTGGTTGTTACATAAATGCTGATGCTACTTCTAGTTTTAGGCATAGGTGATAATAGATGTCTGTTTGTTGTTTCTATCTTTCAACTTCAGTTATTCCTGGAAAACTAAAGTTATTATAAACAATAGGCATCACTTATATAAGGAAAGGGTAGGTATTTTGCTTGTTTAACATCACACTTTACTTAGTTACTGTCTTAGTATACTAGAAATGCATCATTTTCAAATCATGTTGTGTTGCCATTACTCATTAAAAAAACATTATATAAACAGTAATTTAAATATATCCATATTTATCTATATATATAAGCAAAATACTTGAATGATCCATACTTGTCACATCCAAATCACAATTTTTCCTGCCCTACACCACAAATTATCCATACTTGTCTATGTATAAGTAAAATACTAGCTAGAAAGACATAAAAGGAAGGAATGTTTAGCTCAATCAAAAAGCCATTCTAGGACTTGAGTTGCCAATTCTTCTCACACCTCATCCAATTCCATTCGGGTGTACGTGCCCTTTCATCTAGCTTTATACTGGAAAAAAAAACATGTTTTAAACACAAACAGTATGTAATATGAACATAAGCTTAAAAAGTGTAAGGTACTAAATTTGCATAAGATATGTTGTCATTTCAAATTAACCAATATGCAAATTTACGAAATCATATTGGTGAACAAGAAAATCTAATTTGTCAACCAATCTAATTAGATAACAAGAAGTCATTAAATGGATCCCACTTCATGTTTCAACTAGAAATTAAATAATCATGTGTTGGGTAAAGAGCTGGACAAGCACAGCTAGCATTTCTTCTTAATTAACACAGAGTCACATTGCTCATTCTCTAAACAATTGGTTATTTGCATATATAAGATTTTATACTACACAAAAGGCATAATTGAAATTGGGAGCAAAGTAGACAAACGCATTACTGTGAGTAAACATTTGGGATAATGTATATCACTTTATTTAACAGAATAGAAATGTGAGAATACTTCATGAAAATTGGTTTAATGCATATAGCACAAACACAAAATGCAAAAGCCTTTAGTGCAGGAACAAATTACCACATTCCAAAATCAAATTACATTGTAGTCCAAAAAACAGTAGTTGCATAATTTCCATAAGTATCTTATTTCGAAATTCAATGGAGGAATCTTCACAAATCTCCTTCATGTATCTCGGCACGAAATACCCACATGACTTGCCATCCCTTTGTTTAGGAGCACCCTACATTTTTACACAACAATTCAACATTTAGTTAGTTAGGTTCCTTAAAATTAAACTTACAATGTTTGTGAAATACAAGCACACCGAAGGCATAATCCATGTCGATAATTTACAAGGTTGTCTCCCAATTTGCGCATTGAAAGCTTTGATCCCACTTTAGCACATAAATAACACTTATTACAGACTATAAGCCAAATGCAAAAAATACAGTGGGTGCTAGTTATTTTTATACCTTGAGTTTATCAAATGGAAAGTCTAATAGATGCTCATGCATAATTGGATTACCTCGAGTTTTTCTTTATACCCCTTCAAAACAAAGCTTGGAGAAGGCCTTGTCTTTGATGGTTCATTATTAAACCTAAATGCATAATACATAAACTGTAACAGCTTGTTAAAAACAAAAACAACAATTATATATAATGAGTTTCTTTTGGGTTAGGGATGGAGGATTTTACTTGATCTCCATATACAGTGAGGCTTGTTTTAGCAGGCAAGACATATTGTGATAATCTTCTCTGCCTGCCTTCATTGTTAAGATCTACACAATTAAAATATAAAGCAGTGATATGATTTTAAAGACAGTAGAACTACAAGGTGGTGATAAGACAACATACCAACGCCATCCTTTTCTTGCCTTCCATGTAAGCTCTCAGGTACTTGGTCAACTGTCCCAAGACAAAAAATCTATTAGTAAATCCTAAGCTACTGCATTAAAGTTATCAAATGACTAGAGCCAAACAAAGGACTAGTGACAAGAGTAAATCAGTAAATGAAAACAATACCAAAGAGTCCTGGAAGTGCTTCTCCAATGGCTTCATTGGATTCTTTTGATGCTCCAATAAAGACTAAAACAAAAAAAGAAATGGATAAGACCATAGACACACACACATATATAGAGTGAGCGAGAAAAACAATAAGGGCCTTATAAGTTGCCAAGAATAAGCAAGTAAAATGACAAACTAATTATGATCAAGGGTAGATGAAGAGTGAGGTCAAGAAAACCAACTTAAGGCTACATACTCTCAAGCACAAGCAAAAGACCATTGATGTTTTGTTGACGAAATTATTTTCAAATAATCTTACTCCTTGCAAATTAAAAGAAAAAAACTAAGCCATAAACAAAATAATTATTCAAAATCAAGACTATACTTTGACTTGTGCAAAAAATAATATGACAAAATGGTGATAACGACTATAAAGTATATATATCATGCCTTATGGGATACAGTAAACAACCAAAATTGAACAAATTTCAACATTAACCACAACTAGTTCAGTGAGAATAATTCAGTCACATGAGTGAAACCTGATTCCTAGTTCTTTTTTCTCTTTCAACTCCAACAAGATCAACAATACTAAGAACACCATCATTTGCTTGATCATTAACCTCTCCATTAGATTTGTCATCAATAATACGGAGGTTAATAACACATTGCGACCGGCTATAACCATATAGAGAAAAAGTTGTCATAATACTTATCGAATGTAAGAACCATGAAATACAGAATATTTGAGCTCATCAATACCATGGAAACTCGAATTAATGTAAAGAATTTTATAAGTTGAAGAGGTTACACACACCTTGATTGGCTATTAGTTTTTGTTGGACTAGTAGCACGCCTGAGTAGTGCCTGCGAAATTACAAACTCTCCATGTCTCCAATCAGAAATTGCAACCTATTTACAAAAATACAGTAGGTGCTAGTTATTTTTAATATCCAACCACATAATTCAAACAACTCAAAGGTAGTACTCAACCTACCTCATGTAGGTCTTTAAGTGTTGATCGATGCATGGTTAAATCAATTCCATTATGGGATAAATCAAATACCCTATCCTCCTTGCTGTATCATTTAATCCCAAGTTAACAGTTTTGTAGATCTCTAGACAATTTTAGACTTTCTAACCCAAAAGGACAAATTAGTAGCATATGCTTGCTTAGGAAAATGTAACAACAACAATATACATTAAAAAATTTCACAGTTCTTGCATTTTCTAAAAGTTACGACTCTGCAACTCCAAAAAATTTGAAGATTTTCCCAGTATTGAGAAAGAATGTTTAACCTTAAATTTTAGTTGTAAAGAGAGAAGAAAAGCTTACCAAAAGAGGAGGTGTGGGGTGTGATCAAAACCCTAACTTTTGGGGGAAAGGGAAATGCTTCACTGATAGATGAAATCACATAATCGTCGACTTAAACTTCCGTTTGAGCATCTGGGCTTGAGAAATTTTGTGAGCTGGCTTGAGAATCGTCGAATGGAAGAATGATTCTCACTATAAATTGTAATGGTTGAGCATCTGATGGTTTTAGCAAGAATGGGGCAATGATGGAGGAGAGAGAAGAAAGAGAGAGTTTCAGAGGGACTGAAAAAAAATGAGAGGGCGAGGAGATATTTTTTCAGGAGAAGAAGTTTTAGGGTGACAGTTTGAGAGGGAGTGAAAAAATTGAGAGGGAGCTAGAAGTGTCAAACAAAGTAGGGTAAATAATCAGTTATGCAAAGATACGCTCATGTTATTATTCTTCTCCAATATGGGGGTATTTATACAAGTACAAAGATGTGTTAACCCTAAATAAAATAGGAAATATATCTAAATTACAATAGGAAGTAAATCTCTATTACAATAGGACTAAATAATAATTGATAAGTAACCAAAATTCTAATGAAATAAGGAACCAAAATCCTAACTAAGTAAGGACTAGCCAACACTCCCTCTCAAGTTGGGCAAAGATATTTCGCACACCCAACTTGACAATCGAGTCACAGAACACCATACTTGAGAATCACCAATTGTAGAGAAGGTCTTTTCGTCAACCACGAGTGAAATAAGTGACAAACTAAAGCAAAGTTCGCAGCGGAAACACAAGAGCAAACCCTAAAAAATAAGGCACATAACAGAACACAGAAACCCTGCGAGTACGGCAATAGATAAGGCAGAACACAGAAACCCTGTGAGCACGACAGTAGGTAAGGCAGAACACAGAAGTCATGTGAGTACGGCAAAAGCAAAGGCAATCAAACCCTAAAAATAGGGTAAGGCAAGGTAAGGCAAATAAAGGCCAAGCAAAGGCAAGGTGGCAAGGCATGGCAAAGAAAGCCCAGATAGGGCAACAAAACCCTAAAAATAGGGTAAGGCACGACAAAGGTAAAGCCTTACCTTAAAAATAGGGTAAGGCAAGGCATGGCAAGTGTCACGCCCCGGACCCGGGGGTAGGTGGAAACTCCGCGCCCGGTGCGTGAGTAAAATAAAATAAATAAAAAGAAGCCGAAGCATAAAATAAACTTTTTCTTATAAAAATAAAAATAGCTCCAAAATCTTATAACTTTACAAGAAATAAATAAAGCTCTAACACTCTCATCTAATTTATCATCAACTAGTTTAGTCCTTGTCTCGCCCACTAATTCATCTGAAAAATTAAACAAGGTGAGGGATGAGCAACCACCGCTCAGTAGGGACATGAGACCTTACCACAGTAGATTGATATAACTAAATTAAGTGACATGCAATCACATAGCCAAATATCATATTATTAAGAATAATGCATGAATGAATGCTCTTCATCTAATCCCGTTAATTCATATAACTGGACAAGCAGACCTGCACGTCCCATACCATGCTTATACCACTTGGTCTCGAATGCCCATTTATATGAACTAACACCCATTTCAATCATCCCATAATTCCCCTTTTGTTAGTCATCTTGACTAACTCCCTTTCGCCAGTCCCGAATCACCCAATAAAAACCATGTGCACTGTGGGATCCCTGAGACCTGGTACCTGCCAAGAGTTAGACTCAACTACACAAAAGATTCTTCCCATTACCCTCTTTTCCATCATTATTATCTCCATCCAACAACTCCAACCAATTCCCATGACATGATATAATTATGCATGTCAAATAATAATATCATGCATAATATAAAGCTCACGAAATTTAATTAAATCAATCCCCGTAAAGGCACCCCAAGAAATCCCTACCTTATTTTTAAAGCTAATTGCAAGTTAAGAAAATACACAAGTTGGGACCTCTACTCCTCCAAGAACTATATCACCACTAGCTTTCTTTCTTCCTTTATCTTCTTCCTCTCTCTCTCTCTCTCTCTCTCTCTCTATCTCTCTCTCTCCCAAGAACTCTTACTTTACATGCGATGCATGCAGTGTGCAACCTCAAATACAAAGTTTTTGTGTTTTCAAATAAGAAGCAACGGATATGCCTATTTATACTAGAAGAAGTCAGTTGCTACTAGCTCCTTATTGGTCTAATAACTAGAAGCAACTATTAAACAATTAAAGTAGAACCTACGTACTTGTTCTCCAAGGAAATACAAATATCTGCTATATTTAAAGACTAAGTATTTGCATGTGTGTGCATGTGTCAATAGGATGAATTTACACTAGCCACCTCAAGCTTAAGATGACTTCCTATGTGTTGCTTTCACCAAACTTCTATTTCTAATTAAGAATGCATGCAAAACCTCCAATCCTATGCAACTTTTCTTGATGAATTGACAAAGCTAGTATATAGCCATGCTAACTTAGCATTTGTTTTCCTTTGACACGTCTATACTAACAATGACTATTAATACATACCCATATATATATATATAATTAAGATATAAATATATTTAAAAATACGGGGTTTCACAGCAAGGCAAAGCCAAACCCTAACAAATAGGGTAAGGCAAGGCAAGGCAAGGAAAGTCAAGAGCAAAGGCAAGGTCAACGGGCATGACCACAGCGGAAACACAACAGCAAAGGCATGAGCAACAATACTAGCACCAACAAGAGCAACAAGGCAGAGACATAACAGGCATTATCAACAGCGACAATAGCGGCAACGGTAACATCAATTGCGGTTGTAGAGGCAATGACAACGGCAATAGCAACAGTTCTTCCATATCAACTTTAGCTAATTCATGTAGACACAACTTCTCTTCACTACATAACAGGCATCATCAACAGCGACAATAGCGGCAACGATAACATCAATTGTTGTAGTAGAGGCAACGGCAATAGCAACAGCAACAGTTCTTCCATATCAACTTTAGCTAATTAACGTAGACACAACTTCTCTTCACTCCTCCTCTCCCCCTGAAGAGAAGAGTTCATCGGAGTCAAGAAATAAGCAACATCTTCATGGGAATACGTCAAGGTAATGGGGATACGTCAATAAACATATCATTTTCACTTCCCCTCCCCCTCAAATCCGACTCTGGTAAAGGGTCGAGATTTGGAAGAAGAGAAATTGAAATAATAGTAAAAAGACTCAAGCATGCCAGTCTTGTGGCAGAAACAAATACAAGATGGGAATGTGGTAGGGAGGTGAATGAATTTGTATAGATAGGGTAGGTGCGGTGAAAATACATATGAGAGGATGAACAAAAAATGGTGACTATACAAGATGAAGACCCATGATGGGTTAGGAATGAGGAGTGCCAACGACTCTCAATTTGGCAGAGATTATCACAGGGGAACATAGAGGAGCACATCAAATACACAAATACGGTAGATGCAAGAAGACAGGAATGACATAAACACAGCGACACAACACACAAACCCAGGAGGGCACACAGGGCACAGGTAGGAAAAAAAATATGAGGCTAAAACACGGGTGAGCACAATACACGGGTCACCAGAAAAGTTGGCTCTGATGCCATGTCAAACAAAGTAGGGTAAATAATCAATTATGCTAAGATACGCTCATATGATTATTCTTCTCCAATATGGAGGTATTTATACAAGTACAAAGATGTGTTAACCCCAAATAAAATAGGAAATATATCTAAATTACAATAGGAAGTAAATCTCTATTACAATAGGACTAAATAATAATTGATAAGTAACCAAAATTCTAATGAAATAAGGAACCAAAATCCTAACTAAATAAGGACTCGCCAACAGTAATTGGGGCGAAAGTTTGAGAGGGAGATGAAGTTTCGGGCAGAGAGTTTGTGAGGGAGAGCGTGAAAATTTTGGGTTAGGGTTGACTCGACTTTAGGCATCAGAAGGATGTTACCAAAAAATGTCCCTCTTAAAAATAAAATAAAAACTAATCACTTTAGGCATTTGTGGTTATGTAGATGATACTAAAAGGGAATAAAGGCATCGTCATAAAAAAAATAAAAATTTGTGCTCATGTCTTTTTATCTGTTTAGTATCGTTATTTATGAAATCGATGCCTAATCTACTAATAGCATCGATTTCTCTATTTACCGATGCCTATGTAGTGTTGCTGAAAGTGAAATTTGACATAGTGCTTAAATATGAGTTATTCTGAGTATGTTGAGAAACTAAGTGGTCATCCATTCTTGAAGTCTCCTAGAGATAGAATGGATTATTTCACTAGTCTCAATTTGAAGGCTAACGGTGCTTTTATACATACTATGAACACACATACTGATTTTCAAAAGTTTAGGAATTGGGACGCACGTTTGAAGAAGGGGAAGGCAGCTGCTCAATTTTTGTTGAATGTGCATAATTACACGGCAATTAAAATAATAATTAATTCTCAATATTTCAATGTCACATAATTCCATAAAACAAAATAAATAACTCATGTTCATCATCCATACATAATAATTAATACACTACAAAATAAAACATAAATGATCTAACTCTCAATCTTCTTCAATCATCTATGTCTTCATTGTTGTTATTAGAAAACAACGCGCCCTCTAATTCTGGTTCATCAAGTAAAAGGTTTACAATTTCAAGCACACCCGCATTCTTCAACTTCATAGTATCAAATCCATCCTCCAACTTTCTTACTTGATTCAACCTTTGTAACATACTTTCACAGTGGAGCACTATCATCAATTGATTGAGCATGAGAGGAATCCCCGCTAGAGTTAGCATTAGAGTAACTCATCTTTCCCTAAAAAAATTTAGCATGGTTCAACTTCACATTCATTATGTCTAATACCCAATTAATAAAACAAATTCAAATATACTCAACAACTAATAACAAGACCTTTATTAAAAATAAAAAAAGCTCCAAACAGATACAATCATACAAAAGACCCACACACAAAAAACACATCAAAACAGAGAAACAAAATTAAAAATCTGTGAAGCCTAACCTGAGTTTGCAAGAAGGAATCGTCCTTCTTGGTCACGATTTGCAAGAAAGAATCGTCCTTCTTGTTGTGTTTCTCTTCAAAAAAAATAAAAAAATAAAAAATCTTCACATGAGTTTAAAAAAGTCGTTTTTCACTTTTAACCCATCTTTTTAAAAATATTTCAAATCAGTCCATCAAAGTTTCAAAAAGTACGTTTAGACCCCAACTTTTATTTTCAAAATTTCAATCTGGTCCCTGCCGTGTCTTGACCGTGTCGGAGCCGTGTCTTGACCGTGTCGGCAGTGTGTCTTGATCGTGTCCCAGCCGTTGACCGTATCCAATGCGTGTCGGAGGCGTGTCGGCGTGTCGGCGTGTCCAACACTCCGACACTCCAGCAGTTTGGAGTGTCGGTGTAACATAGCCTAAGATCATAGCAAATTATCTACCAGGTACATATTTTCTTTTTTTCTTAATAGAAAAAAATATTGTTATTTGTTATAAGAATGTGTGTGAAGTATTTCGTTTTGTTTATGTACGATTTTCTTGTTTTTTATTGCTATTTTTTATGAATTTTTGTTTGTATTTAGTGTTTGTTTAGTGAGAAGGCAAGCACTGAAATTTGTGTTCATTGAAAATTGGCTATATTGATTGCTTCTTTATTTAGAGTTGATGTAATAATAGTAATAGCAGAGGAATTTAATGCACACAGCAATGCTAGCATATAAATTTGTTGGTTCTGATATATTGGTTACATCTCTTTTGCTGAGAAGGCTTACTGCCTCTCTATCTTTGTTCTGGTATTAATCCAATGCTCCATTTTTGCTATTACTATTTATGAGAAATTAGATAAAATTTTAGTGGTTTGATATGAGTAGATGAGTCCATTATTTTGTGCTTATATCTATATAAATGTCTTTGTTGCAATAATATGGCAAAGAAGAATAGTAACATCACCACAATTGAAGAATAGTAATCTCTATCTTTGTTCTGGTATTAATGACCTTTGTATCAAAGAGGTGGATCTAGGCAATCATCATGTTGCGTCGATTCAACTGCACCAAAATGGATTCAGCTGCATCCTCAACTTATGATACTCACAAGTGTACGAGCCGTTCAGTAGTATAGCATATGTAAGTGTGAGGTCGATTCCACAAGGATTGGTGATTGAATAATCCAATTCTGTTTTCCTACACAAAACAGAAAAACAAGAAAGAAAGAAAAGAAAATAACTCAAGCAGGTAAGTTCCTAAGTTCAATTAGATTAACAGATTGATTCTAGCTAAAGTATGATTAAGCCATGGTGTCTGGTCCTAACCTTGTATTCCTAATTCCCTAATTTGATCATCTGTTGTCTAACCTAAACTAAGCATTAGGAATCCATTAAGCATAGAAGAACATTTTAAACAACCAAGTATGTATCTAATCCCTATTGTCGAATGTCCATACATACTCTTTCTATTCATAGTTCAATTCAAATTAAAGCATAGTGTCTACTCTTAATTCAAACAAAGATAGCTAACATGCAAGCCTAAATGGTGATCAATCATTCAAACTAGCATATTAACTTATAAGCATAATGAATAAGAACAAAAACCATAATTGAAACTTGGAAACTAATCAAACTTGAAACTAAAGAAAAGAATTTACATAACAATGAAAAGTAAAGTGGAACTAAGAAAAACTTAAGGAGAATTTCAGCACAAAGATTTCATTACAATAATTGAAAACTAGAAAGAGAAACTAAGAGAATTTGAGGGAGAGAAGGGAGGGGAGCTCTAGAGAAGTGTTTGAGAGCTCTCCCCTTTGGGGGTGTGTTTTGAAGCTTGAAGACTTCTCTATTTATAGGGCTAAGAGGGAGGAACATCATGATGAATTCCAACACCACCATTCCTCTTTTAATACAATCCATAACTCCCACTTCATCTTGTCTATGTTAGTGTGGTTGGAAACAATTCCATCCCATACTTCTTTTACTGTACCTCAAGCTTTCTTCACATGGGTTTTCAAAGGTGTTCAATTGTGGCTGCCTTTTGCTGCCAACCCATGTGGGTTTTCTTTTGGTTGCTGGAAAACAAGATTCTTCTGAATCAGGCTTGGTGTAGGAAGGCCTGAGATTTCAATATGTATCCAATGGGGCTCAAATTTGGATATGTCATAATAGACACCCATTGGAACAACTTTTATGAAGAATGTATTCCCATCTGAGCAGCAAAAGTGTATGTTTTGGGCCTTTCAAGTTGACTGCAGAAAATAGACTGGAATTGACTCATGGTGTGCATTTTGATGGGCCCACGGATTGGGCTTAGCTTCATCAATTGATACGTTTGAGTAGTCCATCTTGCAATTCAGAATCTCTTCTTTCCAACCACATATTAATTGGGCCAATACAAGTTGGGAGGAGGAAGTTAAGGCCGAAACAAATTGCTAACTTAGTATGCTCGTTTTTGCACCATTTTGCATCTTTTTCTATCCAAAGTCACCATTGCTTCTTAAGGCCCAATGAACTGAATGATTAACAGAAAAGGGATTAAAAGCACAAGTTTAACTCAATAACATAACCAAATCATAAGCTGGAGGGGTACAAAATGATATACAATTATAAACTGATCACACCCCGATACTCACTTTAATAAAGTTGGATGGGCAAAGTTGGTTACAAATGTTAGTAAAGGGATAGGAAGACCATATGAAAAATTACAATTGAAAACAAGTGGAATTTACTAAAAAGATAATTGAAATTATGGAAATATCTAAAAGGGAAGGATACTAGTCTTGGGTGGAATGCCTAAAAATATCGTTGATGCATTTAAGGAATGGTGGCAAGATAAAATTCAAGTATTTGAATTTTTTTTTATTGCTTTATTATAGTATTAATATCCACGTTTTTTGTACTATGTTTAAAAATTTATTATCATATTTGTATATTTCATGATATAGACAGAACCCAAGTATGTAAAATTCGAATTTGAGAGTTTTAGTCTTGAGATGGAGGAGAAGTTAGATGTGATGTTTTTGAAGGTCATAGCCAGTGGTAAGCATTCGTGGACACCTTCATCTAGTGTAGTTCCAGTTGAAAGTAATGATGATGTGAGTCCACTTGAAGTTAACGGTGACTCAAATGAGTATGTGCCAATTGAAACCACTCAGATTGCAAACAATGTGCCAAAAAAGAGAACTAATCAATCAATTGAAATTCAAGATAATAAAGAGAAGAAAGGTAAATGAGGGGGGAAATGAGAGGTGCTACAAAATTATCACTGCAAATTGAGCGACTTATTGAGGTGGTTGAGAGTAGGAGTATTGGAACATTAATGCCTAATATAGTTTCACAAGGAACTAGTATTGCTGAAGTGATGAAACATGTTGCAACTTTACCTAGGGCATAGTATGGTAGCAAGTTGTGGTAGTTTGCAACTAAATTGTTTTGTACTCAAGAGAAGAGAGAGATGTTTATTGTCATGGAAGACCCTGACCTCAAGCTTCAATTTCTTAATCATGAGGTAGGTGTGAAAGCTAGAATTTGCTTGTTGGTGATTTTAATTTATATTTTGTTGTTGTGTTGTTCATTTATTTGAATTTGTGAGTGATATTTGAATTTATGTTGGATGATCATTTATTTGAATTTGTAATTGATATTGTAATTCTTGTCATTATATTTTATGTTACATAAACATGCATGCACAGTAAAAATGATTTCAAAGGAAATAAACACTTTTGCAGAAGATGAGGAGGAGAGCAACACTTCCATATTTTAGGGACTTATTGTTGAAACGTCTACTTTCATCAAATGATTTATGAGAATAACGTTTGGAGTTTTTTCTCATTTTGATGATCCCTTAAATCTGAGTTATTCTGAGTATGTTGAAAAACTAAGTGGTCATCTATTCTTGAAGTCACCCAGAGATAGAATGGATTATTTCACTAGTCTCAATTTGAAGGTTGACGATGCTTTTATACATGCTATGAACACACATACTGATTTTCAAAGGTTTAGGAATTGGGACGCACAGTTGAAGAAGGGGAAGGCAACTGCTCAATTTTTGTTGAATGTGTATACTTATAGGGATGCTAGATTCAAAACTTACACTAACAAGCCCGCTGAACTTTTTAGGTTTCTAAGGAACGTGAACGTACACTTTGAGCAATCTTGTGGGGGGTTGACGGCTGATTATATGGATGAGATTGTCAAGGGGAAATGACATGAGTTTTTGGGGACTGCTCACTTACATTTTCGTGGATGAGTCTGATCCAGGAGGATCTTATAATAAATATAATATAATATAATTGATATAAATCAATTATATTATTTAATTCATGAATAAGTTGTGGCTTAAAAGAGAATTGGTCTTAAGCCACCATCTTTGCATGGCTGAAGTATGTAGAAGCCTTTAAAACAAAACTTTTATGGTTTAATTTCATTTACTCTTTTACTTTAATTATTTTTGGAAACCAATCAATACATAAGTTATTGAATGTAATAGACTAGCAGAACTCAAAGTAGTTCCTTAGCTTCTTTCTTTTGTTTCTCTAATTGACTTAAAATTCCTCTTGTTCCCTTATTCCTATAAAACTAGGAATTCATAGTTCTATCAATTAGAAGTTTTGGATCAAGTGGTGTCAGAGCACCAAATCCGAGAGGGTGATGGTGGTTTATGGTCTCAACTCGCGACCAACACAAAGCTTCTGGAGAAGAACTTTTAGGTTCTTTGCTCGTACACTGAAAGCCAAGGTCCAAGAGAGCCATTATGAGTGGAGAAAACAAACAAGATACATCAAGTAATGGTGATCGCATCACTAAGTTTGAGCAACAAGTTGAAAACATGTCTGCATCAATCCTTAAACTCGTGGAGAGTTTGAAGACTAGAAAACCTTCATGCCCATCAACTTTATATAAGTCTGATCAAAAGCTTAAGAAAAATGTTGTTGAGGATAGCGAAGATGAAGACGACACACAAGTTGATCCAACGAAAAAGGAAGTTGAATCAGGTGACAACAAAAATTCTATTGATACCTTTAAAATTGATTTTAAGGTTGATATCCCTATATATAAAGGACATGTTGATCCTAATTTGCGAGTTTGAAACTTTCAAGCCATGCCCTTACATGGTGGAAGTCATAACGGAGATGGTATGATGTCTTAGAATTGACTTGGAAGAACTTCAAGATTCTTTTGAGAAAACAATTCTATTCAATTGGCTATAAAGATGAAAGATGATATAAGTGGCAACACTTGAGACAAAGATTTGGGCAGCCTGTACAAGAGTATACAATAGAGTTCCGCAACCAAGCTATGGTTCTGGACATCAACGTCGACAATGTTATCATGAAGTATACTAGAGATCTTGCTGACTACATATAGAAAGAATTGATATTGTTCACCATAGATACTATTGAAGAAGCTAGTGTGAAGGTCATCACCATTGAGGCAAAAAATAAAAGAACTAACAAGAAGGATGATAGCTCAAAGCATGTCAACAAAACTGACTGGCATAAAAAGGGGAAGTAGAGCAAGGAAGGCAAGATACAGAAGGTTTACTGTGATCACTGTCAAACCAGCAGACATGCCAAAGATAAGTGTTGGATACTCCATCTTGAGTTGTGGCCAAAGCGCGAGAAAAACAACTAGAGGAGAAATGGCAGAAAAGCCACCTTAACTGCAAAACAAGCAAAGGAGCTTCCAGAGTTGAAGCAACCTGATTTTACACTTACCCTTATGACAAGACCATCAGAAACTGAAGACACGTACAACCGTAAAGAGTTGTTTCATGTAAATATTCAGGTGAATCAAAGTGTTGTACAAGCTATCATTGACCCTGAAAGTCAGAAAAACCTGATTTCATAGGCTTTAGTAAGAAAAGTGCATTTAGACACCACACCACATCCTAAGCCGTACCCACTAAGATGGATTCAGAAGGACATTAACTTACAAATCACGAAGCAATGTACCTTCAAATTTGTTATCACCAATCGATATATCGATGAGGTAACATGTGAGCTGGTTCCTTTGGAAGTTTGCCAAGTCATATTAGGCAGTCCATATTTATGGGACCGATGCCATTCACTATCGAAGGCTTCACAAGTATCGACTTGTGAAGGATGAGAAGGAGTTCTACATCAAATCTTGCAAGCCTCAAGCTACAGATAATTTGCTAATAGATAACCAAGCCAAGAGGTTAGTCCATTCATATGGGCAATTCATTTTGTTGATGATTCGACCACAAGATTAGAGTTTTGGAGTTGTGACATTGTCTAAATTGTCTTTATCTCCTACGCAATGCTCAAACTTAGGGAAATTGCAAGAGAAGTTCAAGGACTTATTTCAAGATGTGCATGGTTTGCCATCGAGAAGAGCTGTGGAGCATGATATCTAGTTGGTAAGAGATTCAACTCTACCAAACTTGGGTTTGTATCGCACTTCTCTGACGAAATCTGACGAGATTAAGAAGCAAATTCAGAGACTTCTTGAACAAGGAGTCATCAAACCTAGCTGCTCACTATGTAGTTCACCAGTGTTACTTGTGCCTAAGAAAGACGGAGGCTAGCGTATGTGTGTTGATTTTATGGCACTCAACAAAATAACCATCAAGAATCGGTATTCATTGTCGAGGATTGATTACTTGTTAGATCAATTACATGGTACTCGTCACTTTACGAAGCTAGATCTCAAATCCGACTATCACCAGGTTCGTATCCATAAAGAAGACAATTGGACGATTGCTTTCAAGACGAAGTAGGGACTCTTTGAGTGGTTAGTCATGCCATTCGGGTTATGTAATGCTCCAACTACATTCATGTGATTGATGAATGAGGTACTCCACCCTTTCATTGACGACTTCATCATTGTATACTTATATGACATTCTCATATTTAGTGTCACATAGGAGGACCATCTTCATCATATTGCTCAAGTTTTGGAGGTTCTATGAACAAATCAGTTACAGTTAAACAGCAAGAAGTGTGAATTTGGAAACAACACCTTGTATACATGGGATTCATTATTGGTGCAGGAGAAATGAAAATGGACCTAGAGAAAGTACATGTGATTTCTCAATAGCCTATGCCCCGTTCAGTAACTGAAGTTCGGAGCTTTATAGGTGCATGTTAATATTTGCAAAAGTTTATTCGGCACTTTTCACAAATTGCACCACATTTACATTCTCTTACAAAGGCCAATCTTAGTTTGAATGGTCGAGAAACCATGAAGAATATTTCCAGCTGTTGAAATGAAAGATTACAGAGGCCCCAATACTAGCATTATCGAATTTGCATAAACTATTTGAAGTGGAAGTAGATGCATCGAACAATGCCTTGGGAGCTGTATTATTTCAGGATGGAAAACCAGTTGCATACCATTTTAAGATGTTTAGTGGACCGGTATTGAACTATCCGACTTATGACAAGGAGCTGTATATAATGCATCAAGCAGTGAAGCATTGGAGAGCTTACTTGTTGGGAATAAAAGTTGTAGTTCACTCAGATCATAACCTTTTCAGTAGGCTCGCCATATGAAATGGATGTGTTACCTACAACAATTCAATATCGTGATAAAGTATAAGAATGGAGCAAAAGGTTGGCAGATATGTTATCTAGACCACCTACCAGTTAGTTCTGTATTACTGGTGGCTAAGCAAATCCAACCAATTGTTCCTTCTGAATATGCCAAAGGGTACAACATAGATGCTGATTTCAACTCAACCTATACCAAGCTGCAATAAGGAAAGACTAGTGGGTTCCAATTGAAAGATGGACTACTGTACAAGGGAACATAATTATGCATTCCAAAAGATGGTGACAAATTGTTGTGGATTTGTGAGGCTCATACTTCAAAAGTAGCAAGACATTTTGGATTTGAGAAGACTTTATTGAATCTTTGTCAGTATGTTTGTTGGCCAAAGATGTATTTCAATGTTTCATGATACATTCGAGGTTGTGTTTTATGCAACACATCGAAGCCTTCTAACAGAAAGTTAGGACTATATCTTCCATTGCCAATACCTAGCCAACCTTAAGAGTGTCTCGATGGATTTCTTAGTTGGATTGCCTCAAACCAAATCTGGAAACGACTACTTGTTCGTAGTGGTATATCGTTTCAGTAAGATGGTGATCCCCATTCCATGCAAGAAGACCAATACTGGAGAATGACCTGCTAAGTTATTTTTCCAACATGTTTGGAAGCACTTTGGCTTACCTACATCAATTATTTTTTATAGAGACAGTCAATTCTTAGGCCATTTCTGGAGGTCGTTATGGGAAATGATGAATACCATATTGAAACGAAGCATTACATTTCATCTACAAACAGATGGTAAAACGGAGGTCGTAAATTGGACTATGGTACACTTGTTGAGGGGTTACAATTCCAAGCATCTGAAGACTTAGGATGAAAGTCTCCCTTATTAACAATTTGCTTTTAACAAAGCAATTCATAGTTCCACACTCAAATCTCCCTTTAAGGTTTGTTTGGGTTATTTACCCCAGGGTCCTTTTGCTATGGCATTCACTATGAGTAGCCAGCCATTAAGTGGGAAAGAAGAAGAAGAACATATTCAAGCATATAAATTTCTAGAATGAGTTAGAAAGATTCATACTGAAGTGGAGGTACAACTGAAACATTCTCGGCAACGATATAAAGCTCGCCATGATAATCATTGTATGCCATGTAACTTCAAAGAAGGTGACCTAGTATGGTTACACCTTAGAAAGGAGTGGCTAACAGGTGAAGGCAAGAAACTGAAGCCTATTTGTTATGGACCATTCAAGATCATCAAACAAATTGGTGATAATGCCTTTCAACTTGAATTACCACGATACATGCATATGTACTCAGTCATGAATGTCGAGAATCTTAAGCTTTTTGAGCCATCTCTACTTGATTTCCCGACAAAGACACATGCCTTCCATCAGTTGATGACTTAAAGATTGAACGAGAAGGCCTTTTGCAAGAGGATTGTATCTTGGAGCAGAAAGTTCGTGAGACCCGACATGGAAAATATGAGTATTTCCTTATTGGCAATAAAGGGTAACTTTTTAACAAATCGAAGTGGTATATTCAAGACAAGGCTACCCAAGAATTTCCACATCTCACCATTTAACTTGAGCGGGAGCTCAAGGTTCTTAAATGGGGAAGCCATAATCTAGGAGGATCTTATAATAAATTTAATATAATATAATTAATATAATTCAATTATATCATTTAATCCATGAATAAGTTGTGGCTTAAAAGATAAGCCACCACCTTTGCATGGCTTAAGTATGTAGGAGCTTTTAAACCACATAGCTTTTATGGTTTAACTTCATTTACTCTTTTACTGTAGTTATTTTTTTTGGAAACCAAAACTTGTATAAATACGTAAGTTATTGAATGTAATATACAAGCAGAACTCAAAGCAATTCCTTAGCTTCTTCCTATTGTTTCTCTAATTGACTTAAAATTCCTCTAGTTCCCTTATTCCTATAAAACTAGGAATTCATAGTTCTATCGACTATAAGTTCTGGATCAGAGTCGTTTAAGTTTGGGTTTTTGGAGACTGTTCACTTACATTTTCGTAAGTATGATAGAATGAGTTGTTTTAGAATCTTTAGAATAGTGGTTTTAATATTTATATTATGTCCCTCCCTTAAAAAAAAAGGGTGTTGTTGCAATGGTGTTTCATATTTGTTGACGGTCGTTTGGCTTGTAAGAGCATCTATGATTTTTTAGTTAAAATTTAGCTAAAAACACTACAATTATGCTCCCTATGCTCTTTTTTTTTTTTGGTCAGAATCAAATTTCATTAAATAGAAGGTCAAAGCCAGATTACATCAAAATGAACTGAAATAATTGAGTTCACACAAAATGCAATACAAACATACATATAGCCAACTACAAATAAAACTAACAAAATGCATAAAGCGCACATAAAGGCATTAAGCCCACATAAAGGCAAAGAGCCCACATAACGGAAAAAGGCCCACAAAAGGCAAAAGCCCACAAAACACAACAGAACATTAGGAAACCCTAACACCAATAACAGATATGTGTAGCACAATCCAACAGCCACAAGCCGTGCCACCAAAGCAAGCCGAGAACCACCAAAGAGAAACCAGTAACCAACAGAAAATGGTGGTGAGCAAGCCACCCAAGCTACACCTAGTAGGAGTAGCACTACCATAATCCAAGCAATAAGTGCTATTTGCACTTTAAGGGCATCCCAAACTCCATAAGTTCCACCGAGGATAAACAACAGAAGAAACATCCATGGAGTCAAGGAGCTGATGATAGTGGTTAAGACCAAACGATGTGACGCAACCTCCAACAATAAGGATAGAAAATGCATTGCAAAAACCTGAAAAGAGCACCTGAAAAATAAAACTGAAGCTTTCACGGCCTAAAAGATGAAACAAATTAAACTTTAAAAAATAAAAAATAAATAAAAAAGGAACCGGCTATGCAAAAACAGAGCAGCAAAAATGGTGGAAAAGAAAGGAAAATTGGGTTGGGGGGGAGGGGGGAGATGGAAGAGAGAGGACAAGGTAGGGAAAAAGGGGTGAAGGAGAAACTCAAAACAGAAAGAAAAAAGGAGGGGAGAGAAAAATAAAACAAGCAAAAACAAAAAAAAAATAAACGTGGAGGTAGAGAGCAGGAAAAGAGAAGAAAAAAAGGGAGGAGAGGAGTGGGGACGAAGGAGAGAGGGGGAGAAGGAACCATAGAAGAAAGAAAGAGGGAGAAGAGGGAGAAAAAAGCAAAAAAACCCAAAAAAAAAGACCCAAAAGGAGGGAGGAGAAGGGGGGAAGGGGGAAGGGAGGAACAAGGGAGGCAAAATAGGGAGGGGAGAAGGGTCAGTGACCACTTCCCCCCTTGGCGGCACTAGAAGAGAAGGGGCTAGGGTTGGGAGCTTTTTCCTATGCTTTAATTCATTTTTTTAGTACAATCAATAGTCTAAACTACAAGGGAGAGTATTTCTCTCACACACATACACACATAGGGGTGTAAATTGGATTGGAAAATCCAATTCCGACTGATTCCGGTCCGAAATTTTCCAAAATAATCCGACTCCGATACCTCCGATATCCGAAAGTGCCGAAATCCGATTTTTTAGATAAAATTCGGATAGGAATCAGAATATATCTGTAAATTCCGATATGAAAAATTCCGAACTACTCCAAACTCATTCCGATCTGATTTTTCCGATTTTTTCCAAAAAAAATTCCAAAATTTTAATTATAATTACATTGTTTTTTGTTTATAGGTCTTATATATGTTTTATTTCAGTATTCATATATTCATATATACTAAACATAGGAGTATATTAATTTAAGACTATTGGAAAAAAATAATATAATTTTTTCCAATAGATTAATTTTAACATAGGAGTATATTAATTTAAGGCTGTTAGCAAAAAATATATAGTCTTGTTTGGGTCAAAGGTGTAAAATTAAATGACATGGTTCAAAGGGTAACAATTCCATGGTCACATAATAAGGGTAAATGCCATGGTCACACACTAGATTAATAGTTGATCCAATAAAATTGATCATGGTTCAAAGGGCAACATTAATTCATACAATAGATTAATAGTTGATCTAATAAAATTAATAATGGTTGAAAGGGTTACAATTCCATGGTCACACACTAAGGGTAAATGTCATGATCACACACTAGATTAATAGTTGATCCAATAAAATTGATCATGGTTCAAAGGGTAACATTAAATCATACACTAGATTAATAGTTGATCCAATCAAATTGATAATGGTTCAAAGGGTAACAATTCCATGGTCACACACAGGGTAAATGCCATAATCACACACTGGATTAATAGTTGATCCAATAAAATTATCATGGTTCAAAGGATAAAATTAAATTCCATGACTCACATACTAAGGTTAAAATTAAATGCCAATTTCATGACGAGGGGTGCAAGTTATATTAAAATGTTAACATCAATTATGATAAAATTAATTTAACTTGCGACATATGTGATTAAATTATATATATATATACAATAAATTTATAACAATAGTGTTTAATATTATAATATCCTTCAAACAAAACCTAAAAAGAAAAAATCATCTACAAGTAGTATTTTTGAACCCAGGGCTCTCACTTGCAAATCTGTTAATAGACCACCATAGCAAGACGAGTCCTTGTGAAATACATGTCAACTGAACATATTTAATAATTAATTTGGAGAGTTCGAAAAATATTATACAAATCTTAGGGTGAAACCCTAATTTATATTCGTTTTCCTTTCTTTCTTTTCTCCAGCCACCCCAGTCTTTCCTCTTCCTCCATCCAAATGTTTCTTCTCACTTCTCATTTCTCTTTCCTCTCACCTTCCCGACCATTCTCCTTCCCTATTCTTTTCCTCCTCTCTCTCTCTCTCTCTCTCTCTCTCTCTCTCTCTCTCTCTCTCTCTCTCTTCATGACCATATTTCCTCTTCTTCACGGCAATAATAGACACCATTTATTGGAAAACTAAACGATAGTATTGATGGAATACCACTGCAAGTCGGCACCAAAGTTTCTACAAGTCTTCCTGTCAAAATTTCTTTTGGCTATAACCTTCGAAATTCTTCCAAGAACTCTGAAAATATTTAATTTCTGAAAGTTTCGACTCTGCAGAAAATTCCGCACCGGAATGGCGTTATTATATTCCAAAATTTCGGAATCGGCATCGGAACTGAATATGACTTCCGAAAATTTTCAGATCGGAACTCGGAACTCCTATTTCCGATCCGTTCCGGCCGAAGAACAGCCCTATACACACACAATCAAGATGTCATGGGGGTTCAGACTTGAGACCTCTAATATGCAAGTCATGGCCCTTTTCCACCGGGCCAAACTTTGTTGGCTACTTTAATTCATTTTTAAATGAGCATGAATTCTCCCTCTCTATATGAAATAATGGCAAAAAATAGTCAATATTAAATAAAATTTTAAAATATCATATTACTTTTTTAAGTACATACGATAGTCTAAACTAAAGGGGAGAAGGGTTTCGAATTTGAGACCTCTTGTCTACAAGTCAAGACACTTTTTCACTAGGCTAGACCCGTTGGCAATGTTTAAAATATCATTAAAGTAAAGCATCATTTAGTTATAAGGAGACACTAGAAGTTCTATGTCTATCCTTATATTTAGGAGTGCTTAAGTCATCTACAATGGGCTTCCTAAACCACCTTTTTAGCTAAAATTTAGGGAGGAATTGAAAAAACCCACCTCCAATCATGCTCTCTATCCAGCTCCTAAAATAGGGAGACCTCTAGGAGCTTCTAAATCTAAGGAGAGAGAAAAGGCTCCTAGTGACTCCCTATAATTAAATGCTACTTGTTGAGACCCAAAAAATCCAAGGTTGGGCCCAAATAAATTCCCGCCCCAGTACAACACCTTATTAAGAAAATACCCGATTTGGAGCACACAAAAGTTCGTCATACACACTCGTACGAGCCACAGTCTACGTGCCATACCAAATAAATAATCCGTCATGCTAAGAATTGAGATGAGCCTATAAAATGCATTGGCTCTACGAGCCCATGCTAATTATTCTATCAAGCATCATATCCCTTCTAAAGGCGATAAAATTCGAGCACGCTAATCGACGTGCCATGCCAAGCAGAAAATCATTATTTTACACCTAGCCATGCTACAAGCTTAAGTGGGCCCAAGCCACGCAAATGCCCTGGGCTTGCTGAGTGGGTTGTGGTATGGATAGTAACGAGGTTTCATAAGGCCCATTGATGAGCCGAGAAATGGAAGTTTTGGGCTGCTTGGGAGCCCCAAAACTCAAGCCCATTTCTTGAGCCCAAATATGTGGGTAAGCATAAAAGAGAGAGAAAAGAAAGCCTAATACTCTAGAAAAATTAGCCCATCACCTTAATAAAATAGCCCCTCACTTTAGGAAATTAGCTCATCACCTTAGGAAGGCCCAAGCAACCAATGAAAATATATGCAATTTCCAGCACTTAGCTGGAAATCAGGACCACGATAAAAGCCAAAATGCCTATATATGTAAGCTGCTGGGAGGCTCCAACACGTGGGCAAAACAAACCTCAAGATAGCACATTCAAAAACCCAGAGGATATTAGCGCGCACAGGAGAAGAGGCATCCTTCAGACCAACGATGCTATCTATTTTTTTCTCCCACCAGCTCTTGCCATGGGAGAGGGAAGGAAAGAAGGTGAGGTGGTAGCCAAAAATAGGAGTTCAATATTGAAGCAGCTGCGGGAAGGCCTTAGAGTTCCCAAAAATCTTGTCTTTGTGTGTTTGGACAGAGGAAGATTTCACAAAATAGGATGAATCGAAAGGAGAGAAGAGAAATGAAATGGAAGACTTGGCAAAATTGGAGAGAATCCATTAGGGTTTCTTGGAAAGGAGGAGCTTTCAGCGGCTATACAAAGGGTCATTTCCTACCCATCAGAACGAACCCACATCCAGAGAGCAAGCATTATCTCTCATCAATGAAGCTCTGTAATTTCATGCTCTATTCCTCCATCTCCTCCCATTTTCTCTCCTAGCAAGCTATTTCAGAGTCTGACATAGCTTTTGTCAGGCTGTCGGAAAATCACTCAACACACCCATTCTCCCTCCTCTCTCTCTCTCTCTCTCTCTCTCTCTCCCCTCAACTAATCCTCTCGAAATCCCTTCTCCCCTTACCTTAAACCCCTACTTCTCATAAGAAATCACAGCCCTCTCTCTCTTTAATGCTAAACTTATGATTGCTTTGCTTCCATGCTACAAGCCTCTCATGCCAAGCTAAGTATTTATCTGTAACCAACTGTTAGTTTTGTCGGTGAAGGTAACTAATGTGCTTCCTAAGGCTTAGCTACCCTTTCAAAGTATTCTTGGGGTCTGATTCTTGAACTCATACCCAGGGGCAATTTCACACATTTGGCTCTTTACAGCAGCTCAGGCCCGCAATAGCTGCCGGAACAAAAAAGCCCCTACACTATTATATTTTATTATTATTTTAAACATTTATTTAATGATGTCTTTAATTTTATCTTCTTTTTTTTGCATTTTATATTTTTAATCACCTTTCCACATTGCAAAACACAAGCATATATTTTCAACAATTTTGTCATTTCTTTTCGTTGTAGTTGCAACACACTTTTTATGTTTACTATTCTTTTTGTTGTAGGTGTTTTGCAAAACACAAGCAAATTTTGTTTTTCCGATTCTTTTCAATGTAGACATTTTTTAGCACACAAACACCTTCTTCTTCTGGTTGACCAAAAAAAAAAAAAACCACCTTCTTCTTTTTTTTTTCTTTTTTTTTATAGGTCTTTTCCCTGTAGGTATTTTGCAAAACACAAAAACTATAGAATATCAAAATTGAATTGCACAACCAAAGACCAACAACTCTTGGAATTCTTTTTACTGTTGGAATTTAGCTATTTATATTGGATGTTCATTCGCTTGCTAGAGTGTTTTTTGTTGGGTCTATTTTCTATGGTTAGATGGATTCTCAAAGTGGTGATTTCTTCAATCTTTTGGGTGGAGATTGAATCATAACAATCAGTATTCGAATGATGGCAATGATAATCAACATTCAACAGATGGCATGGCCAATCAATTTATAAACGAAGAGTTGCAAACAAAATCAACCAATAAAAAAAGAAGGTATTTATGAAGAAAAAAAAGTAAAGCATTTATGACTCTTCAAATTAGGGTATGGTTAGAGTTGAAATTTTTTAGAGAGCTCCTATAATAACTTTTTTGTGTTTTTAGCTAAATTTTAGCTAAGGAGTATGATTGTGGATGCTCTTAGAGATTTTTTTTTTATTTTTTTTATTTTAAAGATGAATATAAAGCATGGAGTCATGTTTATTAACTCCCCCCAAAACATAGATGCTCTAATACGTTTAGTATGTTTCTCGATTTTAGGAGGTTATAAATGAATAATGATTGGCTCTTGAAACATGAGGAGGAACTTATCCTGAAATGAACATGTAACCAATTGTGAGGATCCAGATCCTCTGCTTTGATTTTCTCTGTCATAATCTGCTATACTTTTGTTCTCCATACGCCACATCATTAAAATTTAATCTAACGGATTTAAAAGTTGACACATCATCTTAAAACAAAAACTCAATTTACTCCTAATTAAAAAAGAATAAAAAAAACCCTAACACCCAATTAACAGGATATTTAACGTCCAACGCTCTTTTTCTTCTTCTTCTTCTTCTTCATGTTCTGTCCTCCTTTTTTTTCTTTTTTTCTCCTTCTTGCTTCAGGTTCTGTCCAGATCCAGATCCATTGAAAATAGACACACAATGAAAAGTAATAAATAAATAACAGGAAAAGTAACACCAAGAGGAAAGAGCTGAACCACCCCAGTCCAATTAAACTTTTTAATTGTTTGGAAATATGTTCATTCGCAACCACATGTTCATTTCAAGAAGAGTTCTTCTGGGTTTTTCTCGAGCCAAGTATTACATTTTTATTTATTTATTTTAGCAGAAGCATTACGTCTTTGTAAATTTAGAATTTAAGATTTCTTTATTTATAATAAAAATTGATAATTGTCACAATAATAATGTAAGGAGATGCCGAACATTTCTGTAAACTCTTTTAGACATGCATGACCCCTTGGGGAAAACATGGAGTGGTGGCTCCCATCATGGAACAGTGAAGCCGAACACTGTTTGTGTTAAAAGTTGGTGAAAATATTGTAGTATTAAACCCATAAAAGATAGTGCAGCATGTTTCTTGGTCAGTTGTTGACTAATAAATGTTGTAGGCATGTTCAAAGGTTATTGTGAGGCTCGAGGGCAACTTGCCTCCTTGGTTCTCACGCAGCTAGTGGAGATAGCACATGCATCCAGTTCCGTTACTTTTAGTGGTTATTAAAAGGGCAGAAGCTGGGCCATTGTTTTGGTAGAAGATGCAAGGTTGATACACGGGTGTGAGAGGAAGAACAGAGAGTGATCTTTGTGGGTGAGAGAGAGGTTCTTGGGAAATACTGTGAGTGGAGTACAAGGGTAGCTGGGTCTTGGGTTATGTTGATTTAACTCAAATGTATCTTGTACTGGTGTTATTCTCATAGTGAAGAAATTATCTCTCCGGGGACGTAAGCAAGAGTTTGCTGAACCTCGTTAAATCTCTTGTGCACTATTTTATTCCTTGTTTACATTATTTGTTCAACTGTGGTTTGTGTTGTGGAGTGTGTATTTTTGAATTTCAGTTTATCGAAGGTGACAAAGCACAACAAGTGGTATCAGAGCTTTGGTTTGTGTGAGATTCAGATTTGTTCACCATGAGCACTACAAGCAACTTGCAATTTTCAGTTGAGCAGTTTAATGGGAAAGGCAGCTTTACTCTTTGGCAGAGGAGAGTAAAGGACCTTCTGGTCCAACAAGGTTTGGCTAGACCTTTGAAGGGAGCAGATGGAAAGCCTGAAGGAATGAAAGATGATAAGTGGGAAGAGTTGGAGTCGAGGTGTGTGAGTACAATACAACATTGTATTGCTGATAATATCATAAATAATTTTATGGATGAGGATTCTCCTCCTGCTTTGTGGGGGAAGTTGGAGAAGCTCTATATTGCTAAGAGCTTAACCAACAAGTTACATCTGAAGCGGCAATTGCACAAGCTGAAGATGGAGGAAGGTGGGAATCTCATGGACCACATGAACGTGTTCAACGGATGCATGGATCAACTGCGGAAAGTTGATGTTAAAATTGAGGAAGAAGATAAGGCCCTTTTACTTCTTACCTCACTTCCTGATTCCTATGAAAATCTTGTTACAACTTTATTGTATGGTAAAGATACAGTGAGCTTGGAACAGGTGCAGACATTATTGGTATCCCATGATATACATAAGAAAAGGACTAGAGATGATGGGCAAGAGACTGCATTAGCTGTTCAAGGTGGGAATCGCAGAAGGAAATCTGATGGTAAATCTGAGAAAGAGAACAGGCTCAGATCTAGTACCAGAGAAAGGGGTGTGCAGTGCTACCTTTGCAAAGAATTTGGTCACATCAAACGATTTTGTCCTTTGAAGAAGAAAAAGGATGAAGTTGGTTTGAGTGGAAATTCTTATGTAGCAGAAGAAGATTTCGGATTTGTCCTCACGGTATCCGAAGGTGAAAATACTTCTCCTTGTGATGCTTGGGTTTTAGATTCTGGTTGTACTATGCATGTTTGCTCCAAGAAAAATTATTTTGACACATTCCATGCATGTAAGGGCGGTGACCTGTTTATGGGTGATGGACACCCTTGTAAAATTAAGGGATTTGGAACTGTCAAAATAAAGATGTATGATGGAGTGGTACACACAATACGCAATGTTGCATATGTACCAAAGGTGAGAAAGAATCTAATATCTCTTGGAAGATTGGACTCCTTGGGATGCAAATATTTTGTTGCAGGTGGAGCCAGTGTTTTCAAAGGCATGCCTTCGCGTGCGTCGGAGCGCGCTTCGGAGCGAGGCGGCAGCAAATCGCCTCAAGGCGTCGTTTGTTTCGCGAGTTGCACGTTTAGCGCTGGGAAGGCGTGAGGAGGCGTTTCAAGGCGCAGCGAGGCGGAGCAAGGCGCAACGAGGCGGAGCAAGGTGGCAGCAAATCTGGACACTCAGAACTGGAAGAAATTTTGGGCGTCTGCAAATTGGCTGCGGCTCTGCGAGGAAGACGACTCGCGTGGTTTTTTTTTTAGGTTAATTGTAATGAAACGACGTCGTTTCGATTGAAGTGTTTAAAAAAAAACTTAAAGTGAAACGACGTCGTTTCACTTGGAGTGTTTTGAAAAAAATAAAACACGCAAGTTTCTGTTTTTTTTTTACTTCCCTTAATTTGTAATAAACTTAAAGCAAGAAAATTAATATCTTCTTGCCTTTTCTATCTCCAGCCAACTGTAGCTTTTCTACTTACCTTTTTTTTTTTTTTTTTTCCCTAAATTAATATATTAATACACACACACACATATATATATATATATATATATATAGTACAACCCTAATTTCTACCCTTACTAGATAATCTCCATCAATTTCAAGAATTCTCTTCGTTTTTTGACTGCAAGTAAGTCATTTATTTTTCTCTCTAATTCCTCGCAACTGTAATTTGAAGTTCTGTATTATTTTTTTTCAATTTTTTAAAAATATATTAGTCATCTTATTCGTTTATATGATATAGTAGAAATTTGACGTATATGCATCATACTTGTATCTTAGAAATATTAATTGTTTTATAGCTATGAATCGAAAATATCCTGCGTGGAAGTATGCCAAAGAAATAGAGGGGGAAAAATATTTGAGATGCACATTTAGTACTTATATTTAATTATATTTAAAAGATTGTTACGGTTCAATAAGAATTAGTTGTACAATTTAATTGTATTGTATTATTCATAAATTTTTCTTACTAAAATAAATTAATGTTCAAAAGGCTTACGCCTCAATGCTTCAAGGCTTACGCCTCGCGTAGCACTACTAAAAACGCCTCGCCTTTGAAAACATTGGGTGGAGCCATGGAAATCACGAGTGGTGGAATGGTCCTAATGAAAGGGAGAAAGTGTGATGGTTTATATTGTCTGGATGGTATTACCATGATGAACTCGATGGATTGTTGCTGGAAACGAGAAGCGCTGATTTGTTTTCAGGGTAGAGACAATGGTGAGGGAATAAAACCTGTTGATGGAGATGGGGGTGCATCGAGACCCTCCTCTGAAGCTATGTAGCAAAATTAGCTTGGTGCAGCTACACATGTTTATTGGCCGTATAACATGAATGGAGATAGGACCGTGTTTATTGATTCATGTGTTGTGTAGCTGGTGTGTTTTGTAAAGGCCAATAGTTTAATATGGTACTAGTTTGTATAGTATTTTCACCAAGGTGGAAATTGTTAAAAGTTGGTGAAAATATTATAGTATTAAACCCATAAAAGATAGTGCAGCATGTTTCTTGGTCAGTTGTTGACTAATAAATGTTGTAGGCATATTCAAAGGTTATTGTGAGGCTCAAGGGCAACTTGGCTCCTTGGTTCTCACGCAGCTAGTGGAGATAGCACATGCATCCAGCTCAATTACTTTTAGTGGTTATTAAAAGGGCAGAAGATGCAAGGTTGATACACGGGTGTGAGAGGAAGAACAGAGAGTGATCTCTGTGGGTGAGAGAGAGGTTCTTGGGAAATATTGTTGTGAGTGGAGTACAAGGGTAGCTGGGTCTTGGGTTATGTTGATTTAACTCAAATGTATCTTGTACTGGTGTTATTCTCATAGTGAAGAAATTATCTCTCCGGGGACGTAGGCAAGAGTTTGCTGAACCTTGTTAAATCTCTTGTGCACTATTTTATTCCTTGTTTACATTATTTGTTCAGCTGTGGTTTGTGTTGTGGAGTGTGTATTTCTGAATTTCAGTTTATCGAATGTGACAAAGCACAACAGTTTGAGTCTGCTCTGTCTGTTCCCAATCATGGAAAATACCCTGCAAGGCCACGCAGGCCACATTAAAGAGTAGTTGAGATGACCACACCCAGCTCTTCGGGTCCCCTTCTCTCTTTATCCAAATCCCAAATGAGGAGACTTTCAGTCAACCCTCTTGGCCTTGAATATGCTTTCCCACGATGACCACAGGAAAACCAATATCACTTTCATCTCATTTATCAGTGCCCAACAACAACAGTAACAACAACCCAACAATTTATTAAGTCAAGAGGTGTTTTTGGCTTTGCCATTTTCAGGCCTCACTCACAATCGCATGGCTTCTTCTGGGATTATTGCCACCCTTTTTCTTGTTCTTGCTCTACACAGTTCTTGGGTCCTTCTCTCTTTTGCTTCCCGAAATGTGAGTCTTACTAATTTTGTGGTTTGTTCTTGGATGTTACAGTTTGATCAATTTGCTTTTATGGGTTTTTTCTTTTTCAATTTATAGTTGTTTTGTTGGTCTCGGCAGGTTTACATTGTGTATATGGGAGAAAGACAGCATGAAGAGCCTGACCTGGTTTCTGAGTCTCACCATGAGATTCTGTCAAATGTGTTTGGAAGGTTTCGCTCTAAGCTCCTCTTTGTTAGCTTTGATTATATGCAATAAGAAAATATTTTGATTAATATTCATTTAATTTAAGTAAATCCAACAAAAGAAGATAAATTACTGTTGTAGGTTTACTGAGAGAAGAGATTATTTTGCTATATAGTTATTGAATTTATTGTATCCAATTGTTGATTCTCAAGTTTTTTTAAAAAAAAATTAACATGCTGCAACTGCTGCCTTAGCTACTATAACCAAAAGCATGTTTGGCGTGAGAAATGTGACTGAAAGTGGGATGGAAGAACTGTCATGGAAGTGGCGGTTTGTGATGACCGCCTTGACAGGAAAAGCAGAAAACTCCCTTCACTGAAAATGCATATTGTATTTTCATGTATGCTGTTGTATAGCATTAGCGTGCTGATTTTGTATGCTTGGGCATGGTTTTCTTTTTTGCCTGCAATGCACGAATATGGGGTGCTCTTTGTTATGCGTTTAATTTTCTTAGGCATGGACATGAAACATCATCTTGAAAGCACTTTTTAACAGGACATGATTACAGCAATACTATGAAAGTAACAGCTTGAGATAAAAAATTCACAGCAAAGAAGCTGCGAAGCAATCAATTCTGTACAGCTACAAGCATGGATTTTCAGGATTCGCTGCTGTCCTAACTCAGTCTCAAGCCAAGCTTATTGCAGGTGTTACAATTTTGGTGAACTGTAAACCATGTTTTATTTTTTATTTGAGTCAAACTTGTTCTTTGCTAACAAGTAATTGTAGTAAATGAATGTTTCCCTTTACTGTATACTTGCAGATATCCCTGGCGTTGTTCATGTCATCCCAAACAGAGTTCTTAATTTGCATACGACTAGAAGTTGGAATTTTCTGCAAGTAAATTCTCATATTAGCAATGGAATTCTTTCAAGGAGTCAATCGGGTGCTGGGTCTATTATTGGAATCATGGACACTGGTCAGGGTTGCAAAATTCGTACACGCTTGCAAAGTGTTTTAGATCAGTTTACACCTTTACTTATAGTTTGTTTTGATACTCAGGAATTTGGCCCGAGTCTGTAAGCTTCAGAGATGATGGTATGGGAGACGTCCCATCTCGTTGGAGAGGAATATGTCAAGAAGGAGAAAAGTTCAATCGCTCCGACTGTAACAGGTTAACTTATGTGATCTTCATATTTATACATATATATAATATTTGATATTGATAGCCTCAAATACGACCTTTGTGATAACTAACCTCAACAGGAGAGGATTTTGACTAACTTTCTGGAGTCCAGTAAGGGAAGAAGTTTATTGAATCAAGATTCATCCTTGATTTACAGAGTGACTTACTTCACTGAACCAATCAGAGAATGACGTGGTTTAACATGTACTGTAATTGCCATGATTCTTGCAGGAAAATAATTGGTGCACGGTGGTATATTAAAGGATATGAAGCTGAATTCGGAAATCTAAATACAAGTGATGGATTTGAATTTCGGTCTCCCCGAGATGCTGGAGGACATGGTACTCATACAGCATCTACTGCAGCTGGTGCTTCAATAGAAAATGCAAGCTTTATGGGATTAGCTGCAGGATTGGCAAGAGGAGGTGCTCCATCAGCTAGGTTAGCTGTTTACAAAGTTTGTTGGGCTACTGGCGGCTGCAGCTCAGCAGACCTACTAGCTGCATTTGATGATGCAATCTTTGATGGTGTAGATGTGCTGTCGGCATCTCTTGGTTCTCCACCTCCACTTCCTTCTTATGTTGAGGATGTTGTGTCCATTGGTTCTTTCCATGCTGTAGCTAAAGGAATCTCTGTTATATGCTCTGCTGGAAATTCTGGTTCATACCCTCAAACTGTCATAAATTCTGCTCCCTGGATTTTCACTGTTGCAGCGAGCACTATTGATCGGGCTTTTCCTACTGTGATTACCCTGGGAAACAATCAAACCGTTGTGGTACATCATCAGTTCCTTCTTTCAGCAATGAAATTTGTGCTTGCTTCCTATTTGACGTGATTGACACTCTGGTAAAACAAGCAATGTTATTCTCATGATTGACAGTCTGGTGTGATATGTTGCCACCTATTTTATCAAGGCCATTGGTCAGGTAGAATAATTTATAAATGTGTGGTTCCGAGTGACGACCTGGAAACATAACATATCACATTGTCTCACAAGAGAACATTATTGCATTAGGCTATTGTGAAAGTTCCTTTCTCCATGGTGAGAGCAATGTGTGCCTGAGTAAAGGATACTTTCACCTAATGTCAAATATTGAAGTTAAAATTTGAGACTTTTTACTATGTATGTAGCTGTTTTAAGTTTTAACAATCGAGACCAGCAATACAATGCAGGTCTATATTTGATTTAGTTTCAGAATCTGGAAGGCCGGGATTTGTTAGGAAATGTCTGGTATAGTTGTTATCCTGGTTCTGTTTTCAAAATAATTTGGGTGAGTGCTACCAAATAGAAGTGTTTTGTTTTTTTTCTTTCTCTTTAATCACTTCTTAAAAGTTTTCAACATTATGAATCTGCGATGTGATTCAAATGAATAATGCAATGAAATAACTTCTTATTTTGTTTGAAGTTGATATCTTAACCATAAAAATTATGTCCCTTATGCTTCAACTTGATTCTGAGTTTCCATTTAAATGTTTAAATTGGTGTTGGTAATATCAGTTCATATGCAGGGTCAGGCTTTGTATACAGGGATGGATATGAACAAGTTCTATCCTCTTGTGTATGGAGGAGACATTGCCTCTATTGACGCAGATGAAGACAGTGCCGGGTATAAAACCTTTTTGTCTACCTTTGAGCTTAAATTCTACATGAAGCTCCTAGCTAATAGTAGAGAACACACATTATAATGGTATGCACTTTTACCAGGAACTGTGACTCAGGAACTCTAAATGATACTTTAGCAAGTGGAAAGGTGATTCTTTGTTTCCAATCTCGAACACAGAGGTTAGCTATTACTGCAATCAAAACAGTGATGAAGGTTAGGGGTGCTGGTCTCATTTTTGCTCAGTTTCCTAGCAAGGATGTTTCTTTGACCTCAGGTAGTCTACCATGTGTCCAAGTTGACTTTGCAATTGGCACATATCTGCTAACTTACATGGGAGCAACCAGGTATTTTCTAGTATGAGTAACTTTTCTTCGTGCAGAATCTGTACCACTTGGAAATAAAAATAAAGAGAGCATCGGGTTTTTCTTGCCTTTAGTTGTTGGCCCTCCTTATCATATCATTCCTCATAGAAGCCATAATTACATTTCCCTTCTATATTGGATCCATGAACTTCCCTTTCATTTTTAATGTAAGCACTCATATGAATCTAAAGATGCTGCAAAGCCATAGTTTTGCTTTGTTATTCCACCAATTCGGGACGGTGAACTCATTTAACATTATGGAGTGTCTGGTGTAATATATATTTCTTCACATTTTTTGCATTACTTTGCAAATTTCCATCTCCATAAACACCATGCATGTTGTAAGCTTTATTCATATTTCTTACAAAGGCTTAACTACCATCGTTTGTGTTAATAATAATAAGCTGTGTGACTTTATTTTGAGGACTAAGAAAAATGCCCTAACCGTGCCACAGAAATCCCGTAGTCAAGTTCAATCCAACGAAAACACAAGTGGGACAACAAATATCTCCAGAAGTGGCATTCTTCTCTTCCCGAGGACCCAATTCTCTCTCTCCTTCCATATTGAAGGTATTAAAACTGTGATAATTTTCATTGATTTTTTTAAAGACTTTTAGGACTAACATATTCGAATGTGTTGTGCAGCCTGATATTACTGCTCCTGGTGTTAATATTTTAGCATCCTGGTCTCCTGCTCGTTCCCTATCCCAATCTCCAGATACCTTCCAAATTGAATCAGGAACTTCCATGTCTTGTCCCCACATATCTGGTATTGTTGCTCTGCTTAAAGCTATCTATCCAACATGGAGTCCTGCTGCAATAAAATCTGCCCTGGTTACAACAGGTGAGAAACTAGATTTCATGGAATTTACTGCATTCAAGAAACTTTGTAACTTCATAGACAAATAATTTTCCCTCTCTTTACAGCTTCTCTAGAGGATGAATATGCTCAAAGTATTGTGGCTGAGGGAGCTCCTCACAAGCAGGCTGATCCATTTGATTATGGTGGCGGTCATGTAGATCCTAACAAAGCCATATCCCCAGGTCTCATATATGATATAGAATCCTCGGATTACATCCATTTTCTTTGCTCCATGGGCTATAACAACACAGCCATCAGCTTAGTGGCTGGGACTAAAATCACATGCCAAAAATCGACCAAATTCATTGTAAATCTTAACCTGCCTTCCATCACCATTCATGAGCTGAAGCAGAGGATGACAATATCAAGAAGGGTCAAAAATGTCGGTCCGGTTAATTCTGTCTACTTTGCTCGTGTTCAAGCACCAGCCGGTGTGTCTGTGAAAGTTAAGCCATCAGTTTTGTCATTCAATTCTACTGTAAAGAAGCTGCAGTTCAAAGTTATCTTTTGTTCCCTACTAAGAGTTCAAGGAAGATTCTCTTTCGGAAATCTGTTCTGGGAAGATGGTTTGCATGTAGTGAGAATACCACTCGTAGTTCGAACTGTCCTTGATGATCTTTATGCAGACACATGATGAATTTCCATTTTTGTTTAAATATCTGATCTAGACCATGCATAATTGTAATTTTAAATGTATCCCTATGAATCAATGGTTTATGGTTATAAATTATGTATCGCCTGTTGCTACATTCCTCTAAATTCGTTACCCCACCCTCGCTCGACGCTTGTGCTAAAATCTTTTCGTGAACAAGAATCAAACTCTAACCGTCGGTATATAGGGGACAAAATGTAAGAGGAAGACCAGAAAGAAAACAAAAATAAGGATATGAAGTATGATGAACAAAGAAATCATAGTACTGCTTCTTTAGTAGAAAAGATGGAGTAAATGGGCAATAACCATTGGAAAATCAGAAGTCCAATAAAAGAGAGAGAGAAGGGAAAGGAGTGCTGAAGCAAGAAATGCTCTGTTGTGTTTTGTCCACCTTTGGTCTTTCTCTGATAAATATTTTTCTCTTTCTCTTGTCTTTTTTTATTATTTATTTATGCCGACATGATATTGGTGATAGCGAGAGAAACACAATGAGGAAATGAAAGGAATAAAAAGTCAAAGGCATAATAGTCTATTCATTCCAAAAATAAATATAAAAAATTAAAAGATCTCTATAGACGAGCTGATCATGAAACTCTATTTTTCGTATCAAAAAGAGAATTTGGAACTCTATTTTTCTATATTAAAAGATGCTATTGTTGTACAGCGCATAGCAGGAGCATTTTCCTAGTCTCTTTTTCGGATTTTAGTCTTTTATAGTATTTTTAGATCATGGAGAAAGAATTATTGATAAAACTGGAGAAAAAAATTGTCTGAATTGATCTTGAGCTTCTACATTTAGCAACTATGCATTTACCCGCATTTCGCAAGATCTGAACCATTCTAATAATTTAACGACTCTTGATATGTGATGCAGACCGCTTAACACTAACCTACATGGACCGTTGGGATCACATTCATGCATGAGGATTGTCTCAATAACCTATTCTAAATAAGTGTCTTTTCACATATGAGAGTTATTTTAGTTCATGAATAAGCTTATGGAGAGTCTTTTCATCTTTGTGAGTTATAGGGAGATTTAATGTGAAGTTATCATTAGGAGGGAAGTTGGGATATGAATGGTTTAGGAGAGTTATAAGGAGTTATCTCATCATAATTGTCTAATCTTATCTTATCTCATCTTATGAGGAGTTTTTATCTCATCTTGATTGAGAGACTCCTATAAATAATGCATGAAATTGTAAGGAAATGAGCAGTTTGTGAATCAGTTTATGAATAAAATTTTGAGAAGAACTTTCTCTTTTCTATCAACTTGGTATTCCATGGGAATCAAAAAGGCATAGAGCCCTTTGTTCTTGGCTATTCTCATTCAAGAGAATCAACAAGGATTAAATGTTATTTGTTTTATTTCTTTGCCCACTATGCACGTTGTCAATATGACATGCATCTATTTAATTAACTAACTACAACTTAACACTGTTAAGTTTAAAAGAATTATTAAAACAAAATAAAACAAAACAATAAAGAAAAAATTAAAAACCTAGCAACCGTCATCCTACCTACCTGAACCCGCGACTGCCATCCCACCCCTGATTCCTCTCCACCGTCCACAAATCTCTCCCTCTCTTCCATAAATGTGCATCATAGTAGCTATGGTTTTTTCTTATTGTAGGTTTATCTTTGCATCATACTTAAATACCTGACCCCGACTGCTATCATATCAAAAATATAAGAGAGAGAGAGAGAGAGAGAGAGAGAGAGAGAGAGAGAGAGAGAGGGAAAATAGGAGAGGAGGTTGGTTGTGAGGAGGGAAGGGGGTTGCCGTGACTGGGGTGGGGTGGGGTGGGGTGTGTCATGAGTGGCTGATAGGTTTATGGTTTTTTCTTTATTGTTTTGTTTTCTTTATTTTAATTTATTTAGACTTAATGGTGTTAAGTAGGAATTATATGGATGGGTATCAAAATTCAAAAATTGACATGTCATATTTTGAGTCATAAGATTATTAGAATGATTTAAGTCTTGCGAAATGCGGGTAAATGTAGTCACTAAATGTAGAGGCTTGGGATCCTTGTATGAAGTACGAGATTTAGCCTTAAGTTTCTTTTATTATTGTTAATAGACAAGACACACAAAAGCTCAAGTGATTAAGAGTCGTTACTTCCAACTAAGGTTCTGTATTCGAATCCCCACCCCTAATATCACTTGTATTTTTTTTTTTAATAATTTAGTTTATTCGTAGTCATGGTGACCCTTTTCATCTTTAATCAATTATAGTTATAAATATAGAGGCTCGACAATATAAGGTGTGGCCACTTACGTGTTTATTACACAAAGCAAAAAATATATTTTGAGTACAAGCAATTGAGTAATACCCCACAGACCCAAGTAGAGAATGCATTAACATCACAAAATATTGGGTTATTATGTAATCAATAGATAGCTTATGGGGGTTTAAATATGTAGGCAATTGTCTCGTAGATTATATTTAGATTAATTTAGACTATTACTTGTATTTTAAAAAATCACATCACTTGACGGAACAATGTCGTTGTTTCGTAAAAATTTTCGAAGGAAGTGCAGGACACGATGGATCTTCTTCCTCACCATCTTACACCTCGAACGTCATTATCGCTCCCTCGGTGCACCTTGGAACACCTCCCACCGTGTTGCGTTCGCCAAAGGGTGTAACTTGCTAAACAACAACTAGCACCTTGAGGTGATTCTTGGACGCCTCTCTTAATCTTGATAGGTCATGTAATAGCATATTTAACTTAATTCAACATCTTACTCCCGTGTAGTATGCGTTAGTGTTATCATCTCCAATTCAATGTAATCTAATACGATACAATTCAATCCAATCGAATTCCAGTCACCAAACATAACCATAGTGCTATTTACGAGTCTTCCCCCACAACACAAGAATCCAAAAGGGCCAGCAAGAAGTCAAGGAGGCCATGGTGCAACATGCTTTTTCACACGTGTTTGACAACATGGAGCACTAAGCTTTGAAATTTCCAAATTGAAAACCAAATCTGGAAGCCACCCCCAAAACGCATGCCACTTTTTGCTTTTGAGAACCCTTGTTTTCCACTGTAAGCAATCAAAAACTATTCAAAAATATCACTCTCGGAAACGCGTGGGTCAGATTACTTATTACTAATCATCAATCAATTATCATTAGGCCTCCCTCAAATTAGAAAATATTAGGCGCGGGAAATACGTTGCAGGTTAACCAGAAAACGTGGCGTGATTAACGCGTACAAGCAAAGCAAGCCATCGCAATCCCAATCTCGTAATAAACTGTGAGTCCAGGGGCGAATGTTGAGGGTAAAAATGCCACCCACACACAAACAACCAACGATTGGCGGTTTCCTGGGTGGTTCGTTTTGTTTTGAACCCTCCTAGCGCCAAAAATCCCCACAACCCATTGTCACCAATCAACGCAACACCAACCGCTCATTCAAACGTTCAAATATCTTGCCTCTTGATTGGTCTTGTTTGCAAATAATCCAATGTCAACAATAACATTCAAAATATAGATTATTTGAATAGCTAATTTTGATTCTTATTATTCGAAAAATTGTGAACATACAACTTCTAACCTAAGAGCCCCGAGTTCGAATACTAATAGAAAACCCTTGTGATTTTACGATTGATTACGCAAATACCTATTCAATCATTATCTTAAGCTCTGGTTTTCGATGAGAAAGTGGACCATGAAACTCATTCTTACCATCAAAAGTCAATTCCACACCCATAATACATATTACTCTGGTAAACAAAATAATTGGCAAAAATATTTGTATCATGTCATTATTACCGGAGTTCACGAGAATTAGAAAGAAGTTCAAAAACCATTCGTAATTAAGAAGAGTTAAAAGAAAGTTATATGCTATTCAATACACACATTCTGGCATGTTTACTTATCAGTAATGTGTATCAGAATGATTCCAATTCCTTATTCCTCAATGTTTACTAACATATGGGTATTTGAATGATTCAAATCCTTACTTCCCCTAAGTTTACTTACACATGCGAAATAAAAAAAATTATGGGAGGTCCATGGTAAAATTTGTTATCAAACACCCTTAAAATTAGGAATCAAATCAACAAGGACGAGTAGCTGATCCGATTCCAAATTCTTATCCAAATTTCCCGATTCATGACTTTTCTCATTCATTCTAAGTAAATACGTTAGAGAGCATATCAAATACTTAATATCGGTATAATGACGTGATATGACGGTCCACATTTGATGTCATTTCTTAACTTTATAAGATTTTGGGCTCGTTGGAGAAGTTGGAAGGGATGGAAGCTTGAAGTTGAGATGTGACTAGCCAATGCCATGAAGGTCGCGGCCTCACACAGTTCATATAGGTCATAGTCAAACCCTACTAGAATTTGTTCATGGGGAGGGACTTGGTCCGAATAGGCCAAGCATGCCATTGCCAACCCTTTGAGACCTAGAATAGTCAGCCACCCAGCGATCCCAACCAAATGTCACACGCATGCCAAAATCACCCCAACTCATTATTTTTTATTACTATTTTAAATTTGTACTAAATTTACAAAAAATAAAATAAAATAAATAAATACAGGCAGACACTGAAAGAGATAGATAAAAACAGACACAAAACCAATAACTCAGCACTTGCTTTGCCCACAACACCAGCCTTTATTTCAGTGTTTTTTAACCCAACAAACTCTCTCTCTCTCTGTGACCCCATCATCTTCCACAGTTTCCATCTTCCTCTACTCCTTTTCCTCCTCTATCTTCTTTCTTTCATCTTATCAGGTACTCCCTTTTAAAATAATGAACTAATATAATTATAAAACTGCAGTAAATTAAACCCATGTAGAACTAAAGCAGAGCAAACTACACGTTTAATTTATTCTTTATATATTTCTTTGGGTTAAATTTTGATGATTGAGGTTTTGGGTTTGTAGAAATGGAGCTCTGCATGGAAGCAAAGGCTTTGAAATCAAGTTTACGCAGAGAACTGGCCTTGAAGTCGACCCAGCAAGCTTTTATTGATGAGTTTTGGTGCGCCACTGGAATTTCTGGTGTACCCAGTGAAGATTTTTCAGTGGACGACCTTCTCGACCTCTCTAATGGCGAATTCGAAGATGGGTCTGTTGAAGAAGAAGAAGAAGAAAAGGACTCAGTTTCTGTGGATGATGAAAGTTCCAATTCAAGCAACTTTGTCTCTGCTGACTCTGAGTCTGCTCTGGCCAGCCAACTCTTAGTCCCGGTAACAAGCTTTGAAGTAACAATTTTTGCGTGAATTTTCTGTTAAATTAAGAAATTATTTGAAATTAATTTATGGGTTTTACAGGATGATGATTTAGCAGGGCTTGAATGGGTTTCTCACTTTGTGGATGATTCTCTGTTAGACCTCTCTCTGCTTCACCCAGTCGGTACCCAAAAACCGGAGGCTCTTGCCTTGAACCCGTCTGAACCGGAGGCCAAGCCGGTTCAATCAAGACCCACATGGTTTCCTTCGCAAGTTCCAGTGAAACCCAGGACCAAGCGTTGCAGACCGGTCAGTCGAGTTTGGTCGTACCCGTCTTCGTCTTCACCATCGTCGTCGTCTTCTTGTTCTTCTGGGTTTTCATTTTCAACGCCTTGTCCTATCTTCAACAACCCGGTTCACACCACCGACGTGTTTGTCGGTGAACCGGCGACCAAGAAACAGAAGAAGAAACCGGCGGTTCAAACCGGGGTCGACGGTTCAGTCGGGGTACAGTTTCAGAGGAGGTGTAGTCATTGCCATGTTCAAAAGACCCCACAATGGAGAACCGGTCCGCTTGGTGCCAAAACTCTATGTAATGCGTGCGGGGTCCGGTTCAAGTCTGGTCGGCTTTTTCCGGAGTACAGACCCGCATGCAGTCCGACTTTTTCTGGTGACGTCCACTCAAATAGTCACCGCAAAGTGTTGGAGATGAGGAAGAGAAAAGAGGCGGGCGGACCCGAGTCCGGGTTGAACCGAGTGATTCCGAGTTTTTGAGGGTTTAGAACTAGATAAAGCGAACTTAAACCCGGTTTGTTTTGTGTTGTACATTTTTGTGGTCGTAGTGTAGTGGTAGGCTCTTAGGGAGCTTCTAGTCTTTAGCCTCAGTTTTAGGCCTTTAGCTTTATACTTTTTCTTTTTCCTTTAATTATTTGGGTGATGTTATGAATGTGTTGTGCAGGTCTGAATTCTAATGGAGGGAGGGAGAGATAGATATAGATATTACGACTGAGTGACAGGAGGTTTTGTTTTGTAGGTCTGTTTTAGAGTTTAATGGAGTCTTTGGAACTTTTGATTTGTTCTTCTTTTAATTTCATTTCGACAAGGCTTTGAAATGTTCAAACCTAAGAAGTGGTTCAGCGGTTTTTTATGGATGTTGAAACTTCAATCTTCAAAGGCCCACATGAGAGACAGAGAATGCTAAACAGGTGAAATTGGGGGGAAAGTATAATTGTGTAGGTCAATCATATGGCTGGCATGTTTGGTAAAAAACAAAATCATATGGCATGACTCATCATTTAAAAAATTATTGTACGTCACATATTTGATTATATTTGACATATGTCCTCTCTCAGAGCAAAAAAATTTATATGAAACGGGGACAACACTATTTTGTTATCCCCGATCAATAACACAATGATATGTGAAAAAAATTATCCTACAGGTCATTGCGTTATTGATTGGAGATAGCAAAAAGTGTTATCCCCGTTGCATGAGAGTTTTTCTCCACTCAAAGGGGTAAATTTTCTAGCCACTTATGGTCATATGATTAACTCGTTCCATATTTGGAGGGTTGTCCGACAACACTCTCATTTTTTCAAAAAGAAAAAAAAAACATATGCATCACGGCACGGCAGATGCACTTGCACTTGCCGCATATGCTAAGTAAAAGATATTAAGAAGAAATTTCATCCTTAAAGCAATAAGTGAGAAGATTAGGTCTAGGAGTGAAACTCATCAGTTGTATTATTTTTGTAAAGAGATTTAGAGCTTAACGTATCCTATCTATTCCACTATTTTTCTGAAAAGATACTTGACTGTAGGGGTCGTGTCACTTGTGTGGTTCCACTTGAAGTCAAACCAATCAAACATTAAGCCAGGCAGTTTGCTTTGGTTTAAGGGCATGTTTACGTAACTAGAATGGAAATTGGTAGAATAGGAGTCATTATCATTCCGAATGACTTATTTATTTACTTACATGGGTGGAATGAACAGTAATGTGGGGCTAACAATAAATCTCATTTTTGATTCCTGATATTGAAGAGATTTGATTCCAGAAAAGGAGAGGTGGAATTGGAGAAGGGTGAAAGGAAATCAAGTTTTTCATGCAAAAAATACCCCTCACAAATCTTATTTTTTTTCCTATGAAAAATTGTAGTAGTCTTTGGAAACAAAAACATATTTTGTTCAAGGGAATTTTCGTAATCAATTTTTTTTTCATTCCGATCCATTATGGATAGTAAACATTTTAATGGGAATGAACTCTAGTTTCATAGTTTCATTCCAATTCCTGACAGTTAGTAAACAATTGGAATGCATGCCTCTGATTCTTAGTTAACTTGATTCCTGCTTATCTTGATTTCTGATTAGTTAACACGATTCATGGTTACTCCAATTCCTGCTTATCTTGATTTCTGATTAGTAAACATGCCATAAGTTAAAATGAAAGGATAAATCAAAGCAAACCAAATCATTGTTGGATGGCTTGGTTTAAGTGATTTGGCTAAGCTCAAAAATCTCTCTTTTTAGTGGCTAAGGTCAATATAGAGAGCTTCAGTTGAGGGATTCCTCAAATAGGTACACCCTTGTAAGGCTCACCATGCATTGTATTTCAATGATCCGAACAATCTAGTTTTTACATATTCCCTCAAAGATCAACTCAAGAAAAAATCACTTGAATCCAAAATCATTTGACCACTCAATTAGATGGTTGTTATTATAGTCTTTTCTTGAAGCAAAGTGTTCATCTATTTTGTTGGACCCAACTGCCTTAATGATTTTCACTTTGCCTGATTTTTTGCAAGGATGATCTATGAATGAAGACTTGAAAATTAGATGTTTTGGATCATTTAATTTTTTTTTTGTAAGGTACCCTAAAGGGTTTTATTTGAGAGATCCCTCAATGACTATATATATATGGGTCTCTAGTCTTGACATCCGTATAGCTTTTAATATGCGGATTGATGCTTTAACCAGTTTTCTTGCATCCAACTACTTGTTTAGATAACTCACAACTTACATTAAGATGAAACAACACAGTGGAACACCAATTACAAAGGCAACTGCCATTAGGGCTGGGTGCGGTCCGATTCCGTTTGGTTTTCATCTCACATAAGAATCAGAATGGGTACTATTTAATCGGTGCGATTTAGTTTGATTTTTGTGAAAAAATTTTATGAAACCAGCTAGTCCAGTTTAAACCAGTTCCGGTGCGGTTTTTGGTTTTTCCTGTTTTGGTTCGGGTCTAGGATATTTTGAAACATATCCATACACATATCATATAAGTGTCGATAATATTAGAAAACAATGACGTCAATAATTTCTCTCGCACTTCAACAACATTTGGCCAAAATATCCCCCCCCCCCCCCCCCCCCCCCCCAAGGTTTATTGTGTTTTCACAAAACCCCTCAAGTCTCAAAAATTACACGAACTCCTCCTGAGGTTTTAGTTTGTTTTCATAAACCCCATTTTCGTTGATTGTTTGTCCAAAAATTGATGATTTCATTGAAGAAAAAAACTTACGCAAATGAAAAAATTAACCTCAGTGAAGTATATGCAATCTAATCTTAAAGGCCAACTTTGTCATTTGGAAAATTGTTTTGTATAAAATAATCAATCTTTGGATGAAAAATCAATGAAATGGAGTTTATTTTATTTTATTTAAAATAAACAATTTAAAACCTCAGGGGGTGTTCAAGGAGTTTTGTGAAAAAGCTGAAAACCTCATGAGTTGTTAGTGTAAATAACTCAAATTTGAACCTTTAGGAACTCTATATGGTACTAAGTTACTCATGTATCTTACCATGCAATGTATAAAATGTAAAATATTGTAGTAAATCATTATAAATAAATAATTATGGTGTGTTTAATATTCTTTCATTAATTACTACATATTTTCCATACTCGCAATGTTTATCAGCTTGCTATATAATCAACTTAAATCAGTTAAACTCATCATGCAATGCATTTCCTTCCATTTTTTTTTGTGATAAAGTAATAAATAATTGACTCAATAAACATCATCCAAAGTTTCATGAAAAATTTCCAAGTTTTTCTTACAATTTCCGTGGTTTTTATTCAATTTTTATCGATATCGATAATATCTCAATATTTCCATCGAAATTTCCATATTTTTATACTACCAATATTTCCGAAACCATTAATATTTTAGACCTTGATTAAAACAAACAACATTGAATATTTCTTACTTCTTATGACCTTATGAAGCCAAATCGTCAACTTGACAATCTTAACAATTTCAAACACATAAGGCCAACGTTGCATCCACTGTTCTAAATTTTAAATCTCTAAGTTGCTACCAATATTCAACATTCGTAAAAGAAACAATCTGATTATATTAAAAGTTAATATCAACGCGCTGAAAGAAGCATCATAATAATTTAATAAATGATAATAGCCAATAAAAAGTTCCAAGTGCCATAAAAAGGGACACTAGAACAATTAAACTTAAAATTAATATAGGCAATTTGGTTTGATTAATACGATTTTCATATAGAACAAACCGAATCAAACCGAACTAATTACTATTTAGTTCAATTTGCTCCAAAATTACACTTTTTTGAGTGTTAAAACTGAACCAAACTAGTTAATACATTGGTTAACTAATTGTCAGAGCAAAGAGATCTTAATGCCCAATGGGGCTTCAATGGAAAACATAGTGGCCCACCACCCTTTTTGGTGATTTAGTTACCCATATCTTGGGGTTCTTTGATGTGCCACGGCCAAGGGTGGGGTATATGACGAAGAAACCACGATTTGGGTATTGCTCCACACGACACTATGAATGAAACCACAAAATTCCTAAGAAAGAAAAGCCCAAACTACATATGGTCAAACTAAACAAAAGGTTATGTTAATAGAGCCAATCGTTGCTGCTAGTAATTGTATAGGGAAACCTTTTGCAGGATGATACCAAGATATCAAAAGCTATCGAGGAGAACTAGCAACTAGAAAAATAGACAACCCAGCATACACACTACAAGCAGTTCTCCTCAATTAGGGGAGAAGGGCATCCATACCGTGCTTTTAATTATGGTGAATTTTTGTCGAGATCCACGTTTGTGCCCCGAGTCACATGGTACAATTCACCGGATTGGCTTTGATACCATTTGTCACGATCCAGAAAAGTGCACGCAACCTCGGTGCTATATTTCATAAGGACTAGTTACTAATGAGATACAATCGCTTATAAAATCCAATCACGTGCTGACAACTGGCCTAGTCGCATCTTTTGAAATTTATAGGATTAATGGCTAAAACTAGAAAGTGAGACAACAGTAGCCATTAAAAAAAAAAAAAAGTGCTGCTAAACGAACCCTAACATTAACTGAGTACACCCTATGATCTAAGTACACCCTAATATTTTAATTAAAATATAAAATTAACTAAGTACACCCTATTTAACTATCAAAAATACCCTGATACACCTATACACTCTATCACACAACAACTTAAGACCAATCCTAAACCAAATTTCTCTTTTTACATGAATTTGTGCCCTATGTTTATATTTATAAATGTATTGAATTTATAGACACACACATTGAACTTATTATTTGATTTCACAAGTTATATGAAGGAATTTTCATGGGCCCTCAACATATTATTTGGATCTAAACCAGAAAAGCTATAAAGGCATTTCCGATGTTTGTAGCAATTCTGTAGCATACCCACATGGTCATGGATCTCTTCAAATCATCAATATTAAACAACCCAGAAATTGCTCCCTTTGAATAACAAATTAAAACCAATTTCCAGAGGAAGGTTACAAAACATTGTGGGCAGTGAAGAACAAATCAAGACAGTATAACCCATTTGATAACAAAATCAAAATGAGATTTACCAATATCAGAGGACCACAACGCCAGTATAATGGTACAATGAAGGCATTGTTGTAATGATGGAGAAGCGAATGTGACGATGGTGTTAGTGTGGCGGTGGAGGAGACGATGTTAGGCGTTGTTATGTCGGTGGAGAAGATGACAACGGGGTTTGGGGTTTAGGGTTTAGGGTTCATAATTCAATATATCATTTTGGGTCATTTTATATTAGGGTAAATTAGTAATTCACTAAATAGTTTGGTAGTGGGGTGTACTCAGTTAATTTTAGGGTTCATTTAGCATCACTAAAAAAAAAAGTAAAATAGTAATTTCAGAAGGAAAAAAAAAACATTTTGTTTTATAAAATAAATATACGCGGCCTTTGCTAACTGTACTAGACTTGACCTTTTTTAACTTTTTTTTTGGGTTCAAAGTACTAGACTTGACTTGGGCAAGGCCCTAACGCAAAGACGCACCGGACCAAAGACCGAGAAGAAGAGATATAAACGCAAGACGTGTGCTTTTCGCGCACGCAACCGCAAAAAAAAAAAAAAAAGGAACGCAGAATAAAACGCCTCCTCTCTCACTTCAAATACTTTACCCAAACAAAACATTTCAACAAGCTTTCTCTGTAAATCGAAAACAAATACATGGCGCTCTGCAAGCGCGTGCTTCAAACCGGTGCCGATTCCGCGTTTCTCTTCGCCAGCTTCCGACGAAACCTCTACACGCCTTCTTCGACGGGCAGCAATGGATATGGGCTCTTCAGCAGGCAGATTTCGGGATTGGTCAAACCGAATGGGAATCGCGCTTTTCTCGTGGACACGTTGGCTCTGGTCAGGGGTTTAGAGGCCAAAGGCGTGCCGACGAAGCAGGCGGAGGCGATCACAGCTGCGATCACGGAAGTTCTGAACGATAGCTTGGAGAATGTGGCTCATGCTTTTGTTTCCAAAGCGGAAATGCAGAAGGTAAAACTGTTCTCCAACTGTTTGTTGATTTGCTTCAATGAAGTTTTAGCTGCGGTGTTAGTTTAGAAGTTGCACGCATTGTGTTCGATGTTTTTACGGCGAATCTTGTTGTAGTTTTGATGCGTTTTCTTTGGTGTTTGTAGGCTGGAATGCTACAAGAATCAAACCTGTCCAAGTTTAAGTCTGAAGTAAAAAGCTCACAGGTTCTAACAGATTTCTCCGTCCTTCGTTCTTAAAAGTTATTCTTTTGGTTTAGTCTTTAATGAAATTTGTTGTCATTAGCTTAGTCGTTTTCTGCACAATTTTTTTTTATTTACTCCTTAATGCAATCTCAATGTGGGGTAGGGGGTTTTGGTGTGCTTGATCTTAACATGTGACAAAGTCACGTTGAGCATTGTTGACCACGATCAGCTTGGGCTTGTTTTGCCTTTCACATCATTGCACAAAAGTAAATGTACAGATGCATGCATGTCATCCAAAACCGTAAGTCAAAGGGAAAATACTGACCGGTTTCTATTTTTGGATGGTTAACCTTGAAACAAAAGCAAAACATATGGTGGTCGTTTCGTAGGTTGATTTGAAGGTGGCCGGATGGAAGGCTGTGTTGACTTGAGTTTGTTAGGGAGAATTGAAAATATGGAAATTAGCAAGTGTTTTCACAGCAGGATTTGCAGGGGATAGGGTTGATCCCCAACGTGCTGTCACCTTTCGTTGAATAATCAGAAAATTGACCTGTTTCTTCCAAGGGTTGACTAAACTAATCAATATTCTCATGAAGGTTTCTGTCGTGAAATGCTCAATCAAGTGCATTTCTTGCTTCATAATAAATCAAGGAATTCATTTTGGAAAACTGACTTGATATGCTTGCATAGATGAGGAAGTAATAGAGATGCCATTCACATTTCTAATTTGAACTTCCAGTTCAACAACAAAATCCCTTCAAGAGACTAAGGACCTTAAATCTGTAAACATTCGTGCCGTATGTTCTTCCAGATCTGGAAAATGCTCATTCAAGCACCTTTCCACTTCAAATGAGTTGAATAAGTCCATGCATTGCTTTTCTCAACGTATTTATATCTTATGTTCATGTTCAGTACTAGATGCATGTGATGGTTTTAGGATTCTGGTAAACACTTTTGATGAAGCATCATATGAATACTCCTTTATATAAGACCAAAATAAATAATCATTAATAGTAGTACATTCTTAATAGTACTTTATATGGACCAATATCTTTGTGTTGATTCTAATTAACCCACAACTTTACATAGGAGCACCATTTTTCGATGTTGCAACGTGAGACTGAAAAACTTCGGGGTGACATAGAGAAGATGCGTAGTGAATTGAGGTATGTCTTATGATGTATAACGTTTGTGGTTTCTACCATCAGGTGGCATATTGGCTCTTAACTTATTTTTTTCAATATTTTATTGTGTTATGTTCTTAGCTCAAATATTTAATTTCCTGAAACAGATATGAGATTGACAAGGTTACAGCTGGGCAACGCTTGGATCTAAATCTTGAAAGAGGGTAAGCAAACTTTTGTTTTTCTCTGTACTATTGTATCTATAATCTTCAGGAGTTTTTTTTTTGGGTTCTTGGTACTGTTATAATTAGTACTGATGCCTGAGTGCAGGCGCATACGCGATGAGCTAGCCAATCAAAATGCAGAAACCACCAATCTCACAAACAAACTTGACCGAGTGAGCACCATTACTGCACTGGAAGTTTTCTGGTTTGCATCAATTGATTATAACATTGAATTTTATTTAAAATTTGTTTGAACCTTGTTTACAGGAAATTCATACATTAAGAGCTCAGTTGGAAGCTGCAAAGTACGATGTGATCAAATATTGCATAGGAACCCTTGTCTCCATATCTGCAGTCGGTCTCGCTGTACTTCGTATTTTGTTGTAGGATTATAGCTACATTGGTGGTCAAATGTGACAGAGAAACTCAAAGGTCACTATTCTTTTCATGGCAAGGTGATGCTAGATCCGTTACAGGGTTATAGCTACTCTGGTCATGTCAATTTGATGCTAGAACAATCAGTTAAATGAATGGAAATGTGAGATTGTGAAAAGCCAAATCACAGTTGGCCTTGTTTGCTTTCCCCTTTGCCATATTTGAGAGGCAAACGAGGAAATAAATGACAGTCTGCAATCACTCTTATTTGTTAGGATACTCTAGTTCTGAAATCCTAGTTTAGTTCTTACAGGGAAAGCACGACAAGGAAAAGCACTTTCAGCGGCAAAGCTGATTGGTCGCCTGTTCTTGCATATCCCTAAACGCTTGTATCAGCAATATATGATGTGGCTGAAGGTATTGTAACTTCGGCTACCTTTTTTCATTCGTTTTTCCAAATTACTTTACATACAGAATTTGCTATTTGCTTTGTTAAAATCTTCCGACATTGTTTTGATTAAGTAAATTTTTTAATTTTTAATTCTGGAACAATGCTCGTTCTCGGATCGCTCAATGAAGCTCATTTATTTTAGTATATCTCTTCAATATGTATTGACTTGCTATGTTAGTGAAATTCCTTGCAGCTGCTAGTCCTAGTCTGAGTAGGACAATAGTTGATTTTCCCGTAACTCTGATCATGAAATTGGATTAACATTATAGCACCAAAAAAATTGGATTAGGGATTATGTTCGTGAAGATGGGGGGTTATGGTTATTGTTAGTCCATTATTGAAGGCATGGCAGTCGTGACCAACTTCACGTACCCTTTATAGAATATCAGTAGCCAACAAGCAACCCCACAATCGATGATAATCCCCTAAGATTAGCATTCCGAAACTCTAATTCCCAACACAATTGCGATTTAAATTCCCAAAGATTAGCTAAATAAAACCATGAAAAACCTTAGTCACATATCATCAAAGCTACTCTCAATTAATTCCCATGTCTCCTCACGGTTAGCCTAACATCAAAACTACTTTTTCAAAATTTTACTATGTAAGGATACAAAAGTGTTCAAATTGAAACCACATGTATAAGCATGCAATTTTGTGCAAACCTTACATTAGCAAATTCCTACTGACCCTTACAAGATTCAACACCTCTCATAATTGTCAGTACATAATTTTTTTGGTGCATTTTGCATCCCTTTGTTATTATTATCTTTTTTTTTTAGCACCTAGTAGTTTCTTTTAATCGGAGGGATTTGAATGTGAACCCTCTTCTAACATTGAGATATAAAAGAATTATGTTAGACCAATTTTTGGCTATCTAATTGGTATGCATGAGTTAATTTTCTTATGAAATTTATCATATGATATGCAAATAATTAAATCTTCAAGGATCCCGAGTCTCCACTGTTGAATAATATATGTTCCACATCGAAAACTTGACTAAATAATATACAATATATAATTAATGGTTTCATTACTAATATCACCAAGGCCTTTTGTGATAAAACTCTATACTTACTGGGCTTTGTAGGTGGTTAAGTTAGAGAAAATATCGATGTTGTTAGTAGTGACTGCTGACCCATCTCTCTGAATTTAACATCTACATCATAAGCAGTCCAAATCACATATTATACATCTGACCTTTTATACAGATAATCTTTTGTATACAAAACAATATAGTAAGTCCCCAGTAATGACTTGCCACATTAGCCCAATCTTCATAAAGGCTACATATCACATTTTAATTATATAAGAACCTCATCCTTTCCTTTTCACCTTATCAAATTCATAATTTATATTAACCTCCTCACCAACCCCATTTTCAAGAATACAAACCAAGCCATGGATGATCTCCTCCTTCACCAAGCACTTGAATCCCTGCAATCTTCTCCCATGTTGCTCATTCTTCTTCTTCTACTTGTCTTTTTCCTGATTGATTTGTTCATGTCACGCTCAAAACTCCCATACCCATCAGCATTGAAAAGGGTCCAATTTCATTCAATTACTACTAACAGACACCTCCCACCCCAACTTTCTTCACATATGATGGCAATTTGAAAATTAGAAGTAAACAAATTAGTGAGAAAAAGGAGACAAAATCGCTAGCTGTTCAAGTGAGAGAGAGAGAGAGAGAGAGAGAGAGAGAGAGAGAGAGAGAGAGAGAGAGAGAGAGAGAGAGAGAGAGAGAGAGAGAGAGAGAGAGAGGTGGCTCTTTTCTTTTTTCTTTAAGTAATGCTACTCTTACTTACTACATTTGTATATCACATTCTCCTACCACCTTATGCAGTAAATGAAGTGGACAATCACATCAATTAAAAAGTGTCAATAAATCATAAAAGAAAAGAAAATGTTAAATTAATTTTAATTGATATGAATGTCCACCACATCTACCACATAAGGTAGTATACGAATGTGTTAAGAATAGCATTATTCTTTTTTCTTTTTTTTCGGTTGATTTTCTTAGTTTTTTATTCGAAAGGATAATAATAATTAGATTCCAAGTCCAACTGTAAAAAAAAAATTTAAGATGTTATTCTTTAATGACACATGGCAAATTTTCAATGGGAGTATCACAAGTTGAGGTGGTAGTGGAGTACTACTATAATGTTAGATCAAGTTTTAGCGAGCTAATTTGTATGTATGAATTAATTTTCTTATAAGACTTATCATGCGATATGCAATAATATGTGCACGGATTCCGAGTCTCTATATTTAAAGACATTCCACTTTCACATAAGCAGCCCAGATTACATACTATACATGTGAACCTTTATACAGATCCTTATTAATCTTTTGTATACCAAACAAAACGAATTAAGGAAATCCCAAAACAAAAATCCAAACAAATTTCAAATATTTCGACAAGTGGAGCCAAAGTTCCCACCGGGAATGGAGTTGGTGAGATAAGATCATCCTCAATAGTATGTCCCCAGTAATTACTTGCCACATTAGTTCAATCCTCATAAAGGTCGCAGATCCCATTTTAATTATATAAGCAACTCATCCTTTTCTTTTCACGTTATCAAATTCACAATATACATATTAACCTCCTCAACAACTCCATTATCAAGAACACAAACCAAGCCATGGATGATCTCCTCCTTCACCAAGCACTTGAATCCCTGCAATCTTCTCCCATGTTGTTCATTATTCTTTTTCTACTCATCATTTCCTGGTTTGTTTTGTTCATGTCACGCCGAAAACTCCCGTACCCACCAGGGCCAAGAGGGTGGCCAATTATTGGGAACATACTCATGATGGACCAACTCACCCACCGCGGTTTAGCCCAACTGGCTAAACAATACGGTGGGCTTCTCCATCTCCAGATGGGGGTCTTACATATCATGGTCGTGTCAACTCCGAAGGTGGCCCGAGAAATCCTCCAAGTCCAGGACAGTTCCTTCGCCAATCGGCCTGCAAATGCCGCCATATCTTACTTGACGTATGATCGAGCCGATATGGCTTTTGCCAACTATGGCCCGTTTTGGCGTCGCATGCGCAAAATTTGCGTCATGAATCTGTTTAGTCGGAAACGGGCTGAGTCATGGGCCTCAGTACGTGAGGAAGTTGATGAGATGGTTCGACATGTGGCAACAAAAACCAGCTCACCGGTCAATATCGGTCAATTGGTTTTCACTCTAACCAAGAACATAATTTATCGGGCAGCTTTCGGGTCAAGCTCCCATGAAGGACAAGGAGAGTTTGTGAAGATTTTGCAGGAATTTTCAAAGCTTTTCGGGGCTTTTAACATGCAAGATTTTCTTCCATGGTTGGGTTGGGTTCGTGCGCAGGCTTTTAAGGACAGAATGGCTAAGGCTCGTGGGTCACTAGACGTGTTTATTGATAAGATCATCGATGATCACATGGCTAAGAGGAATACAAATAAGGACAGGAAAGATGACAATGAAGCTGATACAGATATGGTGGATGAATTAATAGCTTTTTACAGTGATGATGCTGCAAAGGAAAGTGACGACACCAATTCTACCTTTAGGCTCACCAGAGACAATATCAAAGCTATTATCATGGTAAGTCTTACATGAAAATATAAAGAGGATTCATGATATGTCGATATTATTGTCGCCAGCTAAAAATATACCTGCATGCTGTTGTTACATTTTTACAATATTGATATGCATGTCCATTCTTTAAAAAATAGATCTTTTAAAGAGAATTTCTGATGTATAATAGTTCATGCATAGATATTCATTAACAATTATTCTTTTAATTTTGAGAAAACCTCGACGGAATGAGGGAAACTTGTTTTAATAAACTTTTTAATACGTTACTATAGTTTTCTTTCCAATATTATTAACTACCAACCCTCGATCACATCGTTCTCCAATATTGTTGCCCTTTATTTGAGGTGCCAACTAGGTTTAGGGGTTTTCCTTTTATTTATTTTAATTATCTAAAATTGATTTTTTTTTTTAGGAAAAACTACAAAAAAACCCTCCAACATATAGGGTCATTTACGAGTTCATACCCGATTTTGTGGATATTTACCAGTACACACTTAACGTCACAGAAACCCTACAATTTACCCCCTTCGTTAGCGAGATTGTCAGAAAATCTGTTATCTGCCTACATAACATTTGTGAGACCCATTTTTTAACTGACATGGACTCCGTATAAGAAATAAAATAAATGAAAAAACAATAAAAAATCTAAAAACGCAAAAAAAGAAACAAAACAAACTCATCTTCTCACATTTCCCCTGCCTTCCAGCCTGACCTCCAACCCACCCTCCCCACAGCTCCGCCCAGTGGCGTAGCCAGGAATTCTTTCAAGGAGGGTCAACATTATTAGCCAAGATAAATGGAAAAGCAAACATTAAATCATATAAACCACGCTAGTTCATAGCTCCATAAACTAATTTTCAATAAGTTTTAACATAAACCAAATAGGGTTTAACATCATTGTGGATTGAACATCTAAGGCTTTTTACCTAGATTGACCTTAGCTCCTTCATGCATTCATATCATACATGAAAAATTGTTTTATGTAAAAATATTGACTAAGTATGAAAAATGGGTTTTCCGAATAATCATTTTCTGAAGATAATTTTTGGCGGCTCTTATTCCTCACACATCAAATAAGAAAACTTGATTTTATGGGATTTTAGTATGAAGTATATATTGACTTAATGAGCCATCATTTTTAGCCTAAATCGTATTTTACACTAAAACCGATTTTTCATATTTTGATTTGGTGGGAATTTGATTTTCTAGTATTTTTATTTGAATCAAAATGAAGGGTACTTCCTTATTTACATTGTAAACTTAAGTAAATGGAGTAATATAAAAATAAATAAAAGCAAAATGACAAAGACATTTACTTAAATGTTGAAAGTGAAAATAAGGTAATCTATACACCACCACTGTGGCCCTTAGTGTGGTTCCACCCTTGTGCTTCATGCCTTCTTTTCTTAGGGTCAAGTTGAAAATAATGAGCAAACAAAAGCCTAAATTGTAAGTGTTACCATTGGGTCAGAAGGATCATATGACCCTCCTAGGCCTTAATTGGCTCCACCCCACCTCCATTAGATATAACTCTCTCCAACCCAGATCAAGCCGCCATCTCTCTCTCTCTCTCTCTCTCTCTCTCTCTCTCTCTCTCTCTCTCTCTCTCTCTCTCTCTCTCTCTCTCTCTCTCTCTCTCTCTCTCTCTCTCTCTCTCTCTCTCTCTCTCTCTATTTAAACACTTCCTCTATCCTCCCTAAATTCCAGCATTTACATTTCCCCCAAATCCCAAATTCCACTCTCACAGAGCCTCACAGGTAAACTCCAATTCCTCTCTTTCTTCTACTATTTCCGGTTGACCCTCCAACTATCAGCCACGGATTACGAGATCTGCTGTTTGGTTCCGTTTCTGGGATCCCATTTCTTGTCCGTATTTGAAATTTCCCCGGGTTTTGATGTCCATGAGGAAAAATTGATCCTCTGCTTAGTTTTGTTTACGTTGTTTGGTGATACAAATGGAAATAGGAGTTTAGGAGGGAGCTTAAGATCTACTTCTGCTTCTCTTGTCTTGGACAATTGGGTTGGTTGGGGTTTGTTTGGGTTGGTTGGTTTGTTAGGTGCATTGCGTAGAGATCTTAGGTAACTATAATTGGGAGCTGGTTGGCTTTAGGTGTGCTTTAGCTAATAGAAATTTGACCTAATGGAGGTGGGGCGGAGCTGTGGGGAAGGTGGGTTGGAGGTCAGGCTGGTAGGCAGGGGAAATGGGAGAAAATGAGTTTTTTTGGTTGTTGGGATTTTACATTTTAGATTTTTTTCCATTTTTTAAATTAATTTTATTTCTTATGTGGAATCCACGTCAGTTAAAAAATGGATCTCACAAATGCCATGTAGGCAGATAACAGATTTTCTAACGATCTCGCTAACAGAGGAGACAAATTGTAGGATTTTCGTGACGTTAAGTGTATACTAGTAAATATCCCCAAAATCGGGTATGAACTCATAAATGACCTTATAGGTTGGGGTGGTTTTTTGTGGTTTGTCCTTTTTTTAATTTAGGTAATTTCACAAGTGGATTACATTGTAATTAATATTTTGTAATAGGTGGGTCAAGGCTTTTTTCCTTTTCTAAATAAAAAGAAACAAATCTGATTTCATGTGTTTTTTACTATATTTAGTAAGAATTTATGGTAAAATAAAGCTCTCTCTCATTTCTCACTCAGAATATCAATATTATGTGTTTAACTATTTTGGTAATGGAAATTATGTGTTTAATTATCACTATCTGTCACTTCTGATTTACTTTTAGTGACAAAAATCCACTTTGCATTCATAGGATGTAATGTTTGGAGGAACTGAAACGGTGGCATCAGTGATTGAATGGACAATAGCAGAGCTGATGAAGAGCCCAGAAGATCTCCAAAAAGTGGAGCAAGAGCTCATCAATGTTGTTGGCTTGAACCGTAGGCTCCAAGAAACCGACCTCGAAAACCTAACCTACCTCAAATGTGCAGTCAAGGAATCCCTCCGTCTTCACCCACCAATCCCTCTCCTCCTCCACGAGACTGCAGAGGAGACTTCCGTGGCTGGTTACTCATTTCCAATCGGGTCACGGGTTTATATTAATGCATGGGCTATCGCTCGTGACCCGACTGCATGGGACGAGCCAGAAACATTCAAACCCTCGAGGTTTTTGAACGATGACTCACCCGATTTTAAAGGGAGCAACTTCGAGTTCCTTCCATTCGGGTCGGGCCGTAGGTCGTGCCCAGGTACGCAATTGGGGCTGTATGGGCTGGAGATGGCTGTGGCCCATCTTCTTCATTGTTTTGCATGGGAGTTGCCTGGTGGAATGAAGCCTAATGAGCTTGACATGAATGATGTTTTTGGACTGACTGCACCCAAAGCAGTTCAGCTTGTTGCTGTGCCGAGTTACAGGTTAAATTGCCCTCTTTGAAAAGTTTGAGGAGATTGTGAAATACTACTTCGGTTTTAAAACAGTTATGAGCCTATTTATTTACGTATTGTTACTTTAATTAACGGGCCGGTGTTGAATTTTTCAGGGCTCGGGGGCCCTACATATATATATATATATATATATTTTTTTAAACTTAGTGATGAACTCATTCCTATTTTTCAACCAAGATCTAACCTGTTACATTAACTAAAAATTTATCATTCAAGGCAAATAAATTATATCAATTCAAACTTCAATATATAAAATTCAAAATAAAAGGCTACAATGTATAAACAAGATAAATACTTGTAACAATTCAATAAGTTCTTTTTCATCCAGAAACAAGCATCCAACAAATCAAAAATTTCTATGCATGCTCAATAGCCAAATCAAAACAATATCAATCCAGTTGAAATCCCTTTGCATCCCCATCAACCAGCCAGACAAAAATGTCTTTGCATCCTCAAATAACACAAAGAACAACATAACCTGGAATTTGAGAAATCCCCCTCCACAACAACAAACTTGATATTTCCAAATTTGCAATCAATCAGAGCTTAAAAGAATTCCTGCACAAAGAATGTGTAACTCATGTGAGTTCACAAATCTACAAACAAAAAAAATCATATTTTCCTTTTCATCACGAAAAATTACTTTAAATTGATTTTTACAAGGATCAATTTTGTACTGAACAAAAGTCCACACTTTGGATTTTGTAATCTCTCCAATCTACCAATAGAAAAATTAATTTAGGGATTCACAACTCTGTAACTAGTAGGAAAGGAGAGTGATTAGGGCCTGAACCCTACTATCTGCATGGCTTTAGATGAGATGATATGAGATGAGAAGAAGAGGAAGAAGGAGAAGAAGAAGAAGAAGAAAAATTTAGAATAGATAAATCCAACGTTAACCTGGAGGAGTAGAGCGGGTAGCGCAAAACTTCTTGAGGAGTGGAAAGGATGCGCATTCTTCTAGAACACCATATTTTCTTTCTTTTTTCTTTTTTCTCAAAAATATTAAATCAATTTATAATAATATAATATAACACTTACAAAAATAAAATAAAATATTTAGCCCCTGAATAATGGGCTCAAGGCGGTCGCACTAACTACCCCTATTAAGGGCTGGGCTTGTTAATTAATAAGGAAGTTTATTATGCTATTTGTTTTAGTCTTCTATTTGTTCTTGTAATCCATCTAAAGCCATGCGGATAGTTGGGTTCAGGGCCTAATCACTGATTGGTTAATATAGTTGGCAATTTCGGGCACAACCCGTTACACGACTCAAAATCCGCACGAAAATTTAGCGGATTCAACCCGCAAGATTAAAATTCGGGTCAATTTGTCATGACCCCTTAATAAATGGGTGAGTTTCGGATCAACCCACCAACCTACTAAAATACCTATCAACCTGCTAAAATACCTATGTAACCCGCCAACTTGCTAAAATACCCGTGTAACCCGCCAACCCACTAACTCGTTTATTTGTTTATTCTTCATTTTTCTATTTTTTAAAATAACTTTTAGTTGCTACCATTTAGCGGATCAACCTGCTACAACCCGAAACCCGCACGAGAACTTAACTGGTCAACCCGTGCATGACACGTTTATTAAACAGGTCAAGTTTGAGTTGAGCATTCCTGACACATACATAATCTTGACACAACCCGACCCATTGCCAGCCATATTTGTTTGTATGGATCGATCAAATAAACAAACGAAAATATTCCCAATAAGAATCAAATGATTAAACGATGTTGGCTAATTTTTACAAGGGGTGATCTTTGAATGATAATCTTAAAAACGAATGTCCAAATTATGAGATTATATTGCTAAGTGGACCAAAAAGGGATCAAAGCCGTATTAACTTACTAATCGATTAATGCTTCAAACAACCAATTCCATTAAACGGCCACATAATTATTCATGTCAAAATTTGGCCACAAGTAACAAAAATCACTTGTAGACGAAAACTCATATGTTAGCAATTATTTTCAAATGAAAATATAAAAACCGCTCCCTTCATGTGATGATTAATTTATTCATACAAGAAGAAAGAGGGAGGGAGGAACATTTCAATTTAATCATACAACTGGGATCATGCCATTTCAGGCATTGGGCTTCTTTTATGCTATAAATTACTTATACAATCAAAATTGTTACTTAGGCCTTCTACGGTAAGGGTATAGAATGTCATCCACACTCTGTTTGATGTAGTTTCCCACTCTATTCACATTCTTAGCAACACCTGATGCTACTAGTATTGCATTCCTCTTAAACCTGCATATATACAAATACTCAGAGTTTTAAAGTCTAACAAGAACAAACAGAACTGGAAAACTCAAACACAAAACCATGTGAAAAAACAAAAACAAGAAGTCATGGATAACTTCTTTTCTTTGCTAACTCAAAGTTCTGCCATACCTGTTGAGATATTCATCTCCTGTTGAATGTGGTGGTCTGTAGCTTCGGGGTTGAGGAATTGGCCGAACATTTTCTGGAGAGGGAAACACACCAAGAATTTACAAACAAGGTTGCTGTGAATGTTATAAGAGAATTCAGTCATTTTGCAACACTAAGTATTCACATTAAATATTAAGGTTTGTTGGTTTACTATGATTCTCAAAAGCTGAAGTTGTCAAGTGGATAGACCTAATAGAGGTATATAGCTTTACTGGACACTTAGCCCAATCAATGTGGAACTAGTGCTCAACACTTTTCCTCACGTGGATTCCCTCTTGTGGGTGATGCACGTGACAAGTGGCCTCAACCGAGTGTTCTTATGTATAATAACGTGACCTACACATTGTGGTTCTAATACCATGATAAGTTTGTTGATTTACCAGATATATATTCTAAACACAAATAACACAGATAGATTCGGAAAAGAAATATTATACTTAGATGCAACAAAACAGGCACATGTTCTTCAAATAAGTTTATTGCCTTTACACATTCACAAATAGAGCACATACTTAATTAATAGTAAGGCATTTGGAACAACAAAGCCTTATCCCAACTATTTGGGGGTAGGCAACGTGAATTATGGTCCTCTATATCGTCCAATGTCGGGCCATATTATCATCTAAGTCACCCTAATTATATTATCATATTTGTCTTCTTTCCCTCGAACTACTCTCTATGTTGATTAAGTTACTCTTTCTGACTTCCATATTGATCTGCATTGAATATGTCCAAAAACTCCAAAGTACCATAGTCAGTTCTCTCCCATTTACTATTTAATAAATGCTATTTTTTGGCCTGTCAATGGGTGATACTCACCTTTCTCACAAATGTGTTCATTTTGAATCCTATCATTCCTTGTCTTCCCACACATACATCTCAATATCCTCATTTCTGCCACACTCACTTCATCAAAATGTTGCTTGCCCTGCATCTATCCCATATAGCATGTTGACCTAACAGCTATTATGTAAACTTTACCAAGCATTTGAGAGCAAAATGAAAATGGACCCACTGCACATGAGTGCCATGGGGATCAATTATCAAGAGAAGAAATTATTCATCAAAACAAGGAAAAAAGTGCGAGATCGCAGTCTGATGGTAACCAGACATCCCTTAATGGATGCAGGAAAATCACATTGCAGATGAATATATAAAGACTGCATCTAACTTCAGGTGTTTAAGGTGCGAAAGCAACAAAATACATACTTATACGTACACAAATAAAGTCACTGAATCAATTAGTATCAGAGACTAAGAAGGTATGCAAAGATGGATTCTTTCTATATTCCAAAACATCAAGAGTGAAATGAGATCCCCACAGCCTTTTCAAATAAATAAACAGAGAAAAGAAACACTTCATATACCTTCAATTTTATGAGCAGGAGCATCAGCCTGAGCATGGCCTGCAGGTTTTTTGTCATACAATACCTGACACAAGCTAGTTATGTCACATATCAACTGAGTTTATGAGAAGATCATAAACATACAAATATGAGCATTATGAATTATCAATATAATTATATAACTAACTTAGACATAGGGACAGGAAAGACAGGAAAGTGACATGGATATTCGACTAGAGAAATTCCAAACAGTCTTTAAGAATAATATGATATGTAATATGAGCTTTACAAATCAAGAAAACAAGAAAAGATAGAGTCAAGATATAACACCTCAAGACCAACACAAAACGGCAATTCCGCTTGTTTATTCTGCTGATCACTAGGAGAATCTTTTCTGTCTAGGAACACCGAGTAACCTACGCAAGCATACTTGAAATCTGTAAGGCTGCGGTCCGCTTTAGAAGCCTCCAACTCAGTCTCTCCCACAATGTAGCTGGGCACTGGTCATAAATCCATAAATAAGCGCATACTTATTAGATGACTAGAAATAAATAAATTTCAGATGCATCTAAATACACAGGAATAAAATTATAAGAAATTATTATATACTAACAAATAACAAGGACATCATAAACAATACATACTCCACAAAGACAGAGCCCTTTTTTCATGTGGGAAAATATAGGCATCAATTCAGCCTGTGAATGTTGTAGCACTAGAATATCGAAGAACCGATCTTTCTGGCTTCCAGATTCAATTTGATTTATGCATCAAAGTAATTCATCAATTCAATTCAAGAGTCTATGAACTTTGGCAATCAAAATGAGAAAGAGAGAGAAAGAGAGAGGGACCTTGTTGGAGGGTTTTGGAGAGGCCAACACAGGTGGGATATTTGGATTTGGATTTCTGTGTGGAAGAGTAATAGAGGCAACCCTTGCATGACTTTCCCTTCGCTGAGCCATTGCTAAGATTAGGGTTAGGGTTTGGAATTTTGATACCTCCTCCACCTGCGTCTTCGCCTTCCTTATCCATCTCTCTCTCTAAGAATTAAAGATTTATTAGATTTTTAGATTATTATCTCTCTCTCTCTCTCTCTCCATTTTGGTTATGGTTATGTGCCCCTACTCCTACTCCTACTCCTCTGTTCCTTGTCTGTTGTTGTTCATTCGCTATTTTTTTGTTCCGAGTTTTTCATTCACTTTTCACTTCCCTCCTGATCTGCACTAGATTCTTCTGGACGTTCGATGCTAATCGGACGGCGCAAAACTGAGCACTAAGAGCATCTCCAAGAGAGATGTCAAATACCAAACATCAAATTTAAATTTGATGGCTGATGTGGCAATTTGACATCTTACACAGCTTTACACTCCACCCGATATGTTAAATTAAATTATTATTTTATTACATTTTAGTATTGATTTATTTTTAATTAAAAAGAATAGAAAAAATATATATATATTCATTTGACATCTTGCTTTTGGGTGTCAAAAATAACATCTCAATCTTCAGCCTTCATTCCACATCAGCTTTGACACATCGGTTAGAGTGTGTGAGATGTTATTTCTAGTTGTTAAATGTCTATGTGGCACTTTTGACATATCGGTTGGAGATGCTCTAATAACCGAGTAAATGATACATGAATTTGGCTAATTTTTCACTTTATTTATCACTTTTCATATATCTATATATATATAAAGCAAAAGGTAGAGAATGGTGAAACATTCAAAATACCAGAAAATGTCCTTAGTTAATGCAAACATTAAGAATTAAAATTATTAATTAAATGAGGATAATATGGTAAATTCACATTTTTCATATTAAAAAATTTTAAAATTAAAAGAAAAATCAGATAATGGATCCTCTTTTTATGGAACACAATTACTCATTATCTTTTTTAATTCTAAAATAAATTTAAAAATTAAAAATAAAAGCCTCACGCAGGCGCGGTAGCGCATGCAGAGAGGCTAGTTGTATATAAGTTGAGGAATGATATCCTTGTAAGGTCCATCATGCATTGTATTTCAATAATCAAAATCGTTTAATTTTTTAGATATTCCCTCAGAGATCATCTCTTCAAAAAATCACTTGAATTCGAAACCATTTGACCACTCAATTTTGTTATTATAGTATTTTCTTGAAATACTATATTTGTCTATTTTGTTGGTTGCAACTAGATGTTAGACAATTTATTAGATTTGCATTATTTTTTGTAAGGAGGACCTATGAATGAAGACTTAAAAAATAGATGGTTTCGATTGTTGAAAAAAAAAAAAAGGTATGGGACCCTAAAGAGTGTCATTCCTTTAATGAAAATGGACTGTATATTCATAATATAATAAGATTAACCCAAAAAGGTCACTCCTATTTCTTTAATTATAATTTTTTTTTTTATATAAGGGATATTCTACTTTAATCTAATCTAAACAACGGGAAAGGGAAGTCGAACTCGATGCATAGTGGAAAGCACATTCACTCTAGCCAACATGTCTAAACCTATGTCTACTCTTATCGCATTGAAATATCTAAACTCTGACCGAATAAAGTGTATCTAAACAAAGCAAACACTATGTTTTGTCGACCAAAATGTATAAAATGTCAAATATTTCAGTAAAAGGGAAAACATTTGGCTTAGCTCCGTACACAAGATTGTGATTGATAAGACTGATTGGTTTGTAAGAAGAAATCAGGATGTCGAAAACGAAACAAATAACCATGAAGTGCAGTAAAATAAAAGAATAGGGAGCTATAAAGTTTCCCACTTTCCATTCTTACATTTTAAGGATTCTCTTTCTACACCAATTCCACTCTCTCTCTCTCTCTTTGGGGATTCTCTTTCTGCACTAATTCTGTCTAACACACACGTAGAGCGACAATCATTTTGTATTTCTATAATAATAATGCAAATTACTCCGTGCTAACTATGTTTTGTATACAGTACTAGATTGTAGTCTGAGTCTACAACTTTTTTTACTTCAAAAAGAGAAGAAAATCTACCATATAATAAGGCTTTTAATGAAAAAGCTGGATAAAAGGAAGCAAAAATACACTAAACTGCCCAAGTTATGGTAAATAGGAAATTTAAAAAAAAAGTTTATACAAAGTCAAAACTCTTTATGGGAAATTGCTGTACAGTAACTGCTCCGCTGCTGTGTTCCCAAAATTCTTAATGGTCTGGGTGCAAATAATCGCAGGACGCGCCCTTCTTGCAGTGACCACTTTCAAAGAACCTGCACACTCTCTGCCCTTTGAAAGGAGGCCTGGAAGAACCTCCTCCCCCACCTCCGCCACCAAAAGACGACTGCCTATTCCAAGGTTTGCCACCACTGAAACCGGGATCACCATGAGAACCTCGATCCCTTTGATTTGAGAACCTATCTCCATTCTGAGTTGCATTGGGTGCACTCCAACCAGGATTGGCATTCCCTAGTGTTGGCCCTTGACCAGGTGGAGCCCAACCTGGATTTGCACTTACCGATGGTGGTCCTTGACCAGGTGGGACCCAATTAGTAACTGCATTTCCAGGTACAGGACCTTGGCTGGGTGCAGTCCATCCCGGACCTTGACTCGGAGGTCCCCAGTTCATGTTTGTATTACCAGGCACTGGTCCTCCCCAGGTCACGTTTGGATTTCCAGCCATTGGCACCCAACTAGTATTTTGATTCTCTTGCCCCGTTCTTGGCACAGCACTTTGGTTATCTGGAACTCCCACGCCCCAAGGTGCCTGCTGTTGTGCTGGAGGCTGAATGTATGTATGATTACTCGGAACTGGGGGTCTCCAAGGATCAGAGTGCGGAACACCTGAGAAGCCTGATGTAGGAAAATTTCCAGCTAAATTCCCTGTGTTCATAGATGACGGAGCAGTGTTGGTAGATGGAGTATTATTCCAGTAACCATGGGTGTGATGTTGTGCAGGCACAGTAGCAGCATTATTTGGTTCTATCCTTTGAGATGGAGCACCTCCCCAGGGTTGAGATTCACTCCCAGGTACTGGGCCGGACGCAGTCATTTCCTGTTTCGGAACTGAACCAGAACCCCATCCTCGAGCATCGCTGGCAGGAGCACGACTAGTCACTGACTGAACCAGATTTTGCAGATTTGAAACTAGGTTATTCACATCAGCTACTTGATTCATTGAGGCACTGGACAATACAGGCGCTGACCCTGTTACTTGACCATGCATTCGAAGAGCAGTTGTAGAGCCCAGAAGAGTAGCATTTTCAGACTTGGGTGCTGCATTAATGCCAGGAAGAGAACTTAAGCGATCATTTCCGGAAGCTCGCAGTGCACTTTCTGGAGTAATTACTGCAGTAGGTTGCAGCACTCCATTGCCTCCCAAGACAGCACCTGGATGAGCAGGGCTGGGTGACCAATTACTTTCGTAAGCTTGCCCCCTTGCCCCACCCAATGGAGTTTGGGATGGAGTAGGTGAGGGAAGGTTTGTTGTGGCCCACCCATCTGAAGAATACTTGGGGACCTCAACTGATTGTGGAGTACCTCTGCCCGAGGAAGAATTAATTTCATTCTGAGATCCCCAACTTACTCCCCCCGCTTGGCCTTCCGTACCTCGCTGAAAGAGAGCTCCTTGAGACTTTCCAGAATGTACAGGTGAGAGATGTGAATTGTGCACCATTTGAGCCTTTGGAAAACTGCTGTCAACGAATGAAGGGTCTTTCTGGAACTTTCCAGCCAATGCATCAGTTACCAGTACAGAATCTTCTTCTTTCTCAGTGTTTTTCCAAACTCTCAAGTTGGCAGGGAAATAGCCAGTGTGATTCCATTTACGCAACTGTACCATGGAAAATGGTCCCTGGACTTTTCCAGAAGGATCCTTGTAATGCCAAATTTTTTCTGATTCATTGATATTGGCGGCAGCAGATTGTGCTACGCCAGTGGAGAGATGCGCCACCGAATTTTCTGACCCCCCAGCAGGAGATGATTCAGATGGTACCGCAGACTGTGTACTCCTAACACCTGTTTCTAAACTTGAAATATTTTGTTTCTTCTCCCAGTGGTTTGTTTGCTGTGTTTCTCTGTCTCTTCCATGACCCCACGAATCATTTACTATCTCACCAGCTGCAGTTGTATTTTCTGCTTTGTTGAAGAACCCTTTATTTGACAGGTTCCTGCTTAACTCCCGATTCATATTGGAAAAATTCCTTGTCCCACTCCAGGAATCATTTGAAGAAGGTCCTGCTCTTCGTGGAGAGATTGGCTCCCTCCCCTTCCTTCCAAAGCCAGAACCTGTAGGTCTAATATAACTTTCTGCATGAATTGAAAGCTATGTTATTAATGATTGAATTAATGACAAAGATAGTTGTGCTAGAGAATTTAAGGTATAAAAATTTCACAAGAAGTTGAATGCGACCTTGTTTTTTATCATCTCCTTCATCTTCATCTTCCTCGGACTCATAACTTGGATCCATATTTGGATCCACATGTATTTCTAGAGTTTCCTCTAGTCTACGCTGGCGCTCCTCCGGGGTCTTCAGTAGCTGCAATTTCTCTACACACTCTCTAAGCGTGAAAAGGAAGTTAAGGATTACTTCATACCTATTCCTAGTCATTTTAGAGAAGCATATACAACAAAGAAAGAACATCTTTAATAATAAAAAGTAATTTAAGTTTTTATTTCCTAGAAATGAAGAAACTCATACGATTGTTTACTTTAATAGTGGTAAAATGTATTTGGGGCATCAACTTTTGGTGCAATTGCAAAGATTGCACCCCAAGCAAAATTGTGAACAAAAATGTACTAAACATTAAAAAATAAGGATATTCCTTCCTACGCCCTTTTTCACTAGCTCGATCACGAAGATGACTGAGTCTCACTATCTCCGTTTCTAACCACTGTATCAGAATAAAAATAAAGAAATAAATTAGTCATCAAAGAAAATCGAGAAAAATTAAAACAAAATTATATAACAACCAAGCTATAGGGCAGTACAGAGGACAAAAAAATATATTCAATTTACATCTAGGAGTTGAGAACATTAAAAGGAGACAGAATCCATATTGTCTCTAAAAAGGAAAGGACAAAACAATCCTGTTTTAAGAACAAATCTGCTTGAGCTTATTATGAAATTCACTGGGGAGATGCCACTGGTTCTTGCTGATTTCCATGTTATACTTGCCGCAAGATAAAGAATTAGGTGTAGATATGTTAGGTCTTTGCTTTCTTCTTGAACACGGTAAGGTTAAAAACATACTGAGCCGCTCACAACTTCAAGGTTGGATTGAGCTTGTCTATTCTATATTTGGGTTGATCATGAACTACAAGAATCAAGTAAAGTGCCTCATCTCAAGCTTAGGTATTTAAGCCACATGACCATATGTACATATATAAGGATCATGAGAAACCAAGGCTTATAGCAGGGTCCACAGCTCAAGTTCAAGCTTGATTGGGTTTACGATGCTAAGCAAGCCAAATGAAGCCAAACTTGAGTTTTGGATTGACCTCCCCTCAAGGTGAGCTCAACCTTGCTTGTTCAAGCTCAACTCGAACTCAAGCTGCCCTCAAGCGCTGCACCTCTACAGTTCACATATCCAGTCAAGTTGGAAAAAGAAAATAAGTTGGTTCACCTAGGCTTGTATGCAACCTTATACATCATGTTCCCCATCCCAAATACTAAATTGAAATAAGTAATAACCAATAGATTCTCCTCTTTGTTGCTTCATTATGGGTGGTAGGAATAAGAAAAGCCAAAATCCATTATACTTGAATAACATAACCTAGAACCTCTAATCAAACCCATTTTAGTAAGGATAGAGGAAGCAGGGTACCTGATTACCAAACCAGCTTAAGAGAACAGGAGGATTAGGGATGGGGACAGCAGCTATGCCAAGCAAGTTTACTCTTTACAAGGCAAGATCTAAAGTGTAGAACCAAACATGAAGAAAGAAGCCTTCTTGGCCTTAAAAAAATAAATATAAATAATAATAAAAACTTGGTAGTAATTCAGATTGCTAGCTAGTTCCCTCATTTAAGTGTGTAAATACGATATTAAGTTTCTAGAATGATGACCATGTGATTTATAGTTTCATAATTAGAGTCTTGGTTCTTATGAGGATGGTAAGTAACCCTACATAAATATTCAGATTTTGTTACAGCTAAATGTTATAGAAGATTGAGTATGTCTCTTGGAATAATGGAAGAAAGAAAAAATTGCAAATTTGTGAGTGTACTTCTTTACTTCTTATTTTTCTTTATCTTTTCCTTTTTCTTTTGCTAAGATACTTCCTTTTGGTTTTCTGTCTTTCTATCAATCCTGTTTCACATGGATTACCATAACCTCTTGCAGCACCTTAGAGCAACAATCAACAGATATGGTAAAGCTCCACCACCATGCATCAACCAATTAATAAACTTAAATTACAAAACAAAAAGATGCTTGGAACTTCATTCACATACTGTAAGGGTTCCTCAATATTCCCGAGTCTTCACCTATTTAAATTAAAAACCTAACATCCCAAATGCTTTTGAGAACCTTTCGACTCTCAAACACCTTTTAAAAACAACCCTGTAAATCCACAAATCCTGTACTTCCCAGAAAATTTCACCAACCAAACATCTTGAGCACCAACCCCTTTTGTCCCTTCAAAATATGTCTCAAACCATAAATCATCCTACAATCCCAAACGAATTCCCCTACAACCCAAGACCTATAAACCCCAAGTTTAGTAAGACTAAATGCACCATATGAAGTGCATATGCTGGAAAAGACATTAATAGATACAAATCACTGTTGTTTTCCATGTAGAATTCCAATTGAAGTGGTTAAGGGATTGAAGAATTTACGAGGGATCTTATGTGGGAATGGAGGGAGGAGGGAAAGAACGAACACCTAGTGACATAGGAGGTAGTGCATAGAGTAAGAAGGGTGGTTCGGTATTGGCAACTTAGTGAAAAGGATAAGGCATTACTTGGAAAGTGGATGTGGAGATCTATGGTGGTTAGGGGCACAAGCTGCTACCCTTGGCTTTGATTCATTTTATCCTTGATGCCAATCTATGACGGGAATAGGAAGTGTCAAGTTTTGAGAAGCACCCTCATCCATTTCTTTTACAAATTGTCAATCCTTCAAAATGCACACAAAAAACTCTTTATTTTCTCATTTTTGCAGATTTGGGTTTTGGGCTGTACCTTTTATGAATGGTTCTTATATTTTTTCTGGCCGATTCATAGAACTTTAGAGTTTTATTATATTGTATGCAGTGGATAATTTGTCCACAAGTCTTTTATTTCTTTCAAAAATTAAGGGCCCGTTTGATAACCATTTCAATTTTAGTTTTTAGTTTTCATTTTTTGTGCTAGAGTATAGAGGAAAAAGAGGGAGAATGGAAGTGAGAATGAGAGTGGAGATAGGATTGAGAGGGAAGATGAGAGGGGAGGATGGGAGGGAGGAGTAACAAAAGTGAAAACTAAAACTAAAAACTGAAATCTATTTGAAATTGTTTTCACTTTCAAGTTTTTGTTTTCACTTTTGTTACTTCTCCCTCCAATCCTCCGCTCTCATCCTCTCTCTCAATCTCATCTTCACTCCCATTCTCACTCTCATTTTCCTCTATACTCTAGCACAAAAAGTGAAAACTAAAAACTAAAATTGAAATGGTTATCAAACGGGCCCTAAATTTTGTTTCTTATCAGAAAATGAACCATAATTTTGCATTTAAAAGCTATATATTTTTTTTCTTGTAAATAAAGCATATTATAAAATTTCACCCTTAGAGAACACTAATTTGAAAATTGTAGCCATGATAAGAAAAATATTATTTCCTTCATCGTCATCGTTGTTATTGCATCATCATAGTCTGTTTTTCTTTCCTCCTCTGTGCAACAAAAGTTTCCTATGTGCACTCCAAAACCTTATCCTGAGAATCAAAACCACAGATATCCCTAACGCCAATGCTGTAATATAAAGCTCAATTTCGAAATGTACCAATCAACCTCAGATGCAACATAAAACATGTGCAAGCCCTATTGTACAGCCACACGTGTAGATGCAAATGATATAAATTTATGTATAAAAAAAATTACTTTGAGGTAAAAAAGGGCAAGAAATTTACATCTTTGACTCTGACTGCTTGGAGTGCCAACGCTTTCTCTTGAACATCACCCTACAAGCAACCACTTTCTCAGGACCACAAAAAATATAAATACCAACACACGAAAAGAGCAATGCAACATGGAAATACCACAGTTAGCCGGTTGATAAGTCCACATTTTATACTCTGACGCAGTCGTTTGCATTCATCCTAACAATGAAACAAAGAAACAATGGCATATATCAAACAGAGTATCATTCAAATAAAAAGTTTTCAAACAAATAATTTCTTTTCCAGCAATCTTCCTTATGCTGCACATAAAGCAGCAATTACTCTCAATAATGAGGGCAAAGCCAACAACGCCATTGGATGTGAGAATCAAATTCATTTCCCTGGCATGTAACATATAGCTTTATCTGGCTTTCTAATGTTATTTCTAATAAAGGCCATCCCCTTCAAGCAAGGAGATATTCAAATCATGCCTCTTTTACACCCACATTTATGCTAGTTTTTGACCATGTTTGGAGTCAAAAAAACAGTTAGTTATGAAGATTGAAGCAACTCTCAGTCTCTCACTCCTGTCATTGAAAAGAGGGAACTGTTATATGCTAAATCACCTCAGTGAAGTCTTGGTTTGAGATGATGTCAATTGAAATGATCTCTGTCTTGTTTAAGTTTAATATCTCTAGCAAGATATCTGTCATCCTTTTACCAACTTTATACGGCTCAGCAGCTTTGCACGTACCTGTTGAGAAAATCATTTGAAAAATGAACTCTACCCTTCTGAAAAGTTTAATGCCTTCTTTGCTCAGGCCAAAAATACAATGAAAGACAATTAACCAAATGATTACCTATAACCTGGACCAGCCTATACAAATCTTGCTTTTGACCACTACCCGAAATTCTAATTCTGACAAAAGAATGAGCAACCTTGTCCCCAAAGTTATCCAGATCATCAAGTAGATCTTCCACTAAATTACGCTTTAAGTAAATTAAATTAATGTTGTGTATATCAATGGCTGCAAAGTCATCAATATTAGACTGTGGTCCTCTCCCATCACCCTTTTTACGTGTTTTGCGTCTCTTGTCTTTACTGGATTTTGCCGGTGTATCAGAGTTTCCATCAGCCTCCAACTGATTGCCTTCAGTATCAACAACACTCCCTTGAAGATCATCAGCCTGAGAATCCTCTTTTACAAGAAAGTGGGATTCCAGAAGTTTTAACATTTCAAAATGCCCAACACGTGGTTTCCCAAATAAATTTTGAAGCCTTATATCACAAATTATCTGACTTTTCCGGCGAGGGTCACGAAGTTTGTTCCTTTTTATATATTCTAGTAAAAGAGCCTGGACATCAAACTGAGATAGAGCAGATTTGTCACCATTTCTCATGTGCATAACAAACTCCAAGAGTTCCTTTGATCCCCACCCTGTACTGTCATCTGCAGATCGGCCTCCAGAGCCAGTTGCTGTAGCTGGACTTGATGAATCCTTCCCCTTTCCACGGGTTCTCAATCGTTTCTTGGCCTTTCTTTTTTTAGAGTTGGCCAAATCCAAATTCTCAGAATTATCTGACTCAGACCCTTCATCATTATTAACATCATAAGGTTCATCATGTGACTCCTGTTTATGTCCAGTTGCTCCTTTCCATGGATTCTTGGCCTGAGCAAGTTCATCAACCGTTAGAGATAACCTCTCTTTTAAGTCTATCCAATAATCCTTGAAGAGGTACTCCCAGCTGGTTTTATCATCAAAATCAACTTCATTCTGCACAAGCACAACAAAAATAAGTACAAGCTGAATGCCACTGCAAGCATTTAATTAAGAAAATGTGAACCAGGCCTGTAAAATGGCACTACAGAGTTAAAGCAAAACAAAAAGTAAAAAGAACTAAAAAGATAAACATGGAATTAATACTTAACAATGGAAGTACTTAATTAAGGACAAAAAAAATTAAAGGCAGAAAATTCCTGCAATGTTTCCAAAAGGTTCTATCTGATGGTAAGACAACTGCAAAGAAAAAAAAAATTGGCTAAAAGATTTTTAAGGATGTAACAAAAAAGAATTACGTGACACATTACTTTCACACGCTAAAATACTTCAAAGTAAGATATATCTTTCACCCTAATAATGACAATGCTCGCAAAAGATATAAAAGCGGTGAGAGAAAAACAGAAGACAAAAAGAAAGAAGGTATCATACCGTGTCCTTGTTTCCTTGCTCATTCTTTTCAATCAACATGACAGTTTTCATGCATGTCTCACAGAAGCCTTTGTTTCCTCGGACACATAAGAAGACAGCATCTTTGGTACACCCCTTGCACAAGGAAAAGTTACATGTATAACACATGTAGTGGGCATTCTTCTCACAGTTGCTGCAAAGGTGCCAACCTAATATACATTTATTCATGCATTAGATACTGGCCAGCAACCCAAAAACACTAAAACCATTTTCAAAAATAAGCATTTTTATAAATGATGAGAAATGATGAAACTAAGTCACAAATGTAAAAGAATTGGAGCTAAGAAGATGAAATCAAAATGCAATCATAATGCCTGCAATCTCACTCAAAAAAGACAATGGCCACTACATTCAGTAAAACTAGATGACAAATCACAAATGGAGTGCAAAAATACAGAACTTCCAGCATAAGGCCAGAGTCTGAACTACTGTAAATGCAGCATAACATAAACCCAAATCCTTCCAAAACCAAACAGATTGACCAATGTTGCCTAGAGCATGGTTCGCCCCGGTACTTGGTAGGAGTCTGGTACTCGTTATGTTACTTTAACTTTAACTGTACACAATGCAGTCGGGGTAAGCTTAGTTCGCATATCTGGTCATGGGAACGCATTAGAATTTCTTATAAGATTGCTTTGGTACTACAAGTATATATTTAACGACAGTGATAGATTTAGAATCAACTTGTAAAAATATATAAACATCAGAATCAGATTTAAAAACTATGTGACCAATAAAATAGAGATATGTGTGTGTGTGTGTGTGTGTGTAACAAAATGGAAATGCTCTCCTACCAGACTGTGAATCTGGGTCAGACATTAGGATGATTCTTTCCTGAATGTATGATCTAGATAGATGCAACATATGACAACAAAAGCACCGGCCTAGAAACATAAATCTGGCAAGAGAACATTACCCTAGAATCGAATAAATGTATAAACCTTTTGTGTTCTTTTCTTAAATAAAGCATAACTTTTTGTTTCATTTAATCCTTCATAAAAAATTAATCGAAGTATTATGGTTACTCATGGATGGAAAAAAAAAGAAGAGAAAAAAAAAGAGCGAGAGAGAACAGAATAAAACTAGGGACGCTAGTTTTAGTGATCTGGAGTTTGGTGTACCATGTTTTGGGTCATGGTAAGTAGGGGGTGTAGCAATCCTGTAACACTTAGGTTGATAATATAGCATATATATATTCAATGCCACTATCTTGATTATCTATAAGAATATAAGAAATCATCTAAAATGCACAACACAAATTTTTCTAGAATGTAACATCTTAAGTAGGTATGAGATTCAAAATTTGACAAAGTAGGACTTGATTTTCATGCTTTAATAAAGATATATCTCCTAACTCATGAATTTGATACATCATAAAGTGTAGCCCTATGAGTTCCACAGATTTGATTTACGCTGCTTAAGTCCCCCTTACTTAAGCAGCATTCCATATTATAAAGTAATCTGACACAACAAAGAACAATTCTGGGTCGTTAACTACACAAATAGCATAAAACTTTGGTCCAAACTTTCCATTGTTTCCCTAAAATACTGGAAGTATGCAAAAAGAAACTTACTGGAAGTATGAAAAAACCAAAATTTTTAAAACAATATCAATTTTTCAGACCTTGCCAACAACTGGTATTGCTTTTTCTTCTGTAATTAACAAATTTCAAAGACAAAAACATTCAATTTTACAACATGAAAACACTAACCCAATCATCACTAAAACTAACCATTTACTTATCCAGCTAGGGTTTAAAACTACAAACACCACATGCCTAACACATAAATAATCACCAAAAATCAAACATCTGAAAGACACGGAATGAGTAAACAAAGGAGTATTAGATAAAAAGATGAGAATTTGGCAAGAAAGTAAGAGAAAGTTACCGCAATTCCATCGACCCTTAGCCCGAAAGAAAGCCTCATCACGATTAACACATGAAGGATGGTATGCTTTAGGACATCCCCTGAAAACCACCAATTAAATCAATATCATTCAATCAACTAATCACAGAAGTAACATTAAAAGAAGCACAAACAGTGAGCAGAGTTTAACTGACCTGCGATCACAAAGTACAAGCTCACCCCCATCAAAGCAAATGAAACAGACATCCTCTTCCATCTTCTTCTTTGAGAGGAGTTTTCCCGTCACCTTAGAACTCTTCCCACGCTTCCTCTTCCCGCCACTGCCGGCCCTATTCGTTTCCTCATCCTCCTCCTCCTCCACCTCCATCCCTTCTGCTTCTTCCTCTGCTGCCTCTGTCTCCTCTGCCTCAGTTGTCTCCTCCATTGCATCATCAGCCACATCCACCTCCTCCACCATGTCGGTCTCAGCCACCATGTCCGTCACATTTGCCTCATCATCTCCCTCCACCTCAGCCTCAGCCTCAGTCTTCTCACCCTCTGCCTCAGCCTCAGTCTTCTCACCCTCTGCCTCAGCCTGCTCTCCCACCGCTTGGACCTTCTCAGCCTCTGCTTCGGCCTCCTCCCCTTCCACTTCGGCCGTCTTTTCCTCTGCTTGGTCCTTCCATGAAATGACAGTCTCCTCAGCCACTTCAGCCACATTAGACTTCTCAGCAGCCTCCTTTGCCGAGTGAGCTACAACACCTTCCTCAGACAACACCTTCTCCGTCTCCAATCCCTTTTCGTCCTTTTCATCCACGGCCCCAACTTCAGTTTCCTCTGTCACCTGACCTTCGGTGACACTCAGCTCCTCCACAATCTCGGTATCCTCTGTTCCATTACCTTCAGCGACATTCAGCTCCTCCACAATCTCGGTATCCTCTGTCCCATGACCTTCAGGGACATTCAGCTCCTCCACAATCTCAGTATCCTCTGTCCCATGACCTTCAGGGACATTCAGCTCCTCCACAATCTCAGTATCCTCTGTCCCATGACCTTCTACGACATTCAGCTCCTCCACAATCTCAGTATCCTCTGTCCCATGACCTTCAGGGACATTCAGCTCCTCCATAATCTCAGTATCCTCTGTCCCATGACCTTCTACGACATTCAGCTCCTCCACAATCTCAGAATCCTCTGTCCCATGACCTTCTGCGACATTCAGCTCCTCCACAATCTCAGTATCCTCTGTTGGAACCGCATCAGATTCCCCCTCAACACCGAGCCCGAAGCCCTCGGTTTCGGGCTTGAGCTCGGGCTCGAGTAAAGACTCCGACATGCATTGGGGCTCGGTTCTCCTGAGCTCCTCCTCTGTTTCAGGAGACTGTACGGCGTCATTTTGAACCGGAACCGAAGGCTCGTTCACCTTCGAAACATCTTCTTCTTCGGCTTCCATTTGAATATACTAAATTCGGAAATCGGAGATTGAAAACCCTAAAATCGACAGAGCTAGGGTTAGGGTTTTAAGGTTCCGGTTCCCTTCCCTGGTAGGATGATGTACGTTTTATCGTTAAACACTAAAAAAGATTTTGTATTAAAATTAACTGAGAGTAGTAGAGAAGGAGAAGAAGCCAACCGTAAGCAAGAGGGGCTTTCACGTGCCGCGCGGTCGAGTCCGCTGACTTATATCCTGTCACTGTATCCGGTCACCGTTGGATCTAATCCAACGGATGAAAAGAAATCCGATCTTACAGTAGAAACGGGTAAAATAAAACCCGTATTTCTAATGAACACCCGACCCGACTAAACCTTGAAAAAAAGTTACGTAGCGATGCCTTCACTCCTCTCCTTGTCTCCAACCTGTGAAACAACACTTCCTCTTCTTCCACACCAAGTCCACCATGGATGATCGCCGAGACCCAATCCCTCCCTCTCACATTCGCCTTTCTCTCTCTCTTTCTTTCTCAAATCTTGAGGCCAATCAAGAAAAAGATTGTACCGTCTTAATCTTACTCCTTCCCATCAAGAAAAAGATTATTCGCTCAAAGAATCTACAGTCACAACCTTCAATCTGCTACCTCCTCAATTTCATCCTGGTGTGTCTTGGTTGGTAGCCTAGAGAGGTAAATATGCAAAAAAAAATTTCTAAATCAGCGAAATTGGCGTACTGAAACCTGGGATTGTTAATGTAAATTAGGGAAAACCGATTTAATTGTAGCTTGGAAGTGAATCATCTAAGGAGAAAGGGTTTCTGTACTCGGTTTTCTTTTTGCTTTGTATCCATGGCATAATTAGTTTTCGTTATTTTTAGGCTTTTATTTTTTATTTTTTTATTTTTTTATTTTTTGGAGTTTTAGGTTATAATATCTGCCTGTGATTTATGCTGGTTTTCAGTTTTCTAGTTTCTAGTGAGACAAAGCATTTGCAGAGAAGGAGAGGATTATATATTAATTCTGCACCAGCTGATGATTTTGTTTAATTTTCAGTTTGGCTGCTGCATTTTTTATTGATGAAGAAAATGAAATAGTGAATAGGTAAATGAAGACTAGTTCCAAGTTGATTGGCATGGTCTAGTCACTTAGAAATGGATTCAAGTTGGGAAATTTTTTATTGGGTCCTTTGTTTTGATCATAAAAAAACTCTCCCAGTAGAGTAGTAAGATTGAATTACGCTTGAATTTACGGTCAACATAAATGAAACTTTTTTCGCATTAGAGCGTTTTTGTTTTATTTAATTTGGCTACATTGATGAAGGGATTCGTTTTGCATCGGAATTTTGTTTTTGTTGCTTCCAAAACCACACTACTGTTTGCCATAATTTCCTACTTTCAAGCAACAGAGTTTTGGTGTTTTTCCCTCCAAATTCTTTCATACTACCAATTGATCATTTTCGTATAGTATCCAGCAATGGTAGACGAAAACAATTTCTGTAAGCAGTAGTTTATCTGTTTGCATTTAGTAATTTGTTTATGTATTTCTGTTCAGTCAATATATTATGGACTGATTCTGTGTGTCTCTCCTTTTGGTCAATTAGGATTTGTTTCTTCAGCAAAAATGGTAACTTAAATGGTGGATCTGCGATCCGACACAGTCACTAAACCTAGTGGGTGAAACAATGCAGGCCGCAATGGCAGCTGCCGAAGTTCATGATGATGTCAAAAGTTATTGGTGCTCCTGTTGGATCTGTCCTTGTTGGTTCCAAATGCTTTATTACTAAGATACTGTTGAGAATTCCTCTCGTAAAGATCAACAACACATCTTTTTTTTTATCGAAATTTGATTCGTTGTTGCTTTTGCTTCTTAGCCTAGAAGGCTCAGGAAAACCTTAGGAGGTGGAATGAGACAGGTTGGTATCCTTTGTGCTGCTGGTTTGGTCTCTTTACATGAGAATGTTGCAAACCTCGACACCGATCACAAGAGAGCTAAGATTTTAGCAGGTATATCCTCAGTCTACTTGATTTTGTATACCAAACTCTTGTTTGGAGGACAGCCATCGCCTTCTCTTCTCAAGCTCTATTCATGGATTTTCTTATATTTCCTTTTGATAAATTTAGAGGGACTAAATCAGATCAAAGAAATCGTTGAGACCAACATTTTGAGTATTATCTGCTCAAATTTAATCTAGCCGGCCCTGAATTTATTTCTACCATTTACCTTTATCGTTCTTTCAGGTAAACATAATATATCATCACATTCACATGTTTGCATATCTGCAATTGCTCTCTCTCTTGTTGCCCAAATTTATGCTTCTTTTCTATGTAAATGTTGCAGCGAGCTCTGACTGGATGCCATGATGAAAATGGAAACTATACATGGGACAACACAAGTTCCACCCTTCTCTCTGTCTCTCCAACATGATTTCATCTACCTTTGAACATGCAATTATTCAATCTTTGCCAAACTTGTAAACTTCTGTGCTAGTTTCATTTGTAAGATTTTATGGTGGCAGAATTTAATGTGTTTTATTTTATTTTTTCATGTATATAACATGACAATCAAAGACTTTCACCCATCCTGCTTATCAATATTTGACTTTCTCTATTAAAATATCTGACTTATAATATGGGAATAATCCTTAGGCCCCGTTTGGTTCACGGAATGAATTTGATGGGAAATCATTTCCCATGTCATTTCCCAAGGGATGGGAAATGGTGATTCCTTTCCCATGTTTGTTTTGAGTAGGAATGGAAAACAAATTTTGTTTAGTTTCCCAATTGTACCCCTATTAAAATAATTAAAAAATACCAATAATTGTTGGATAAAAACTGTAATTATGAATTGTTAATAAGGACAAATTAGTCAAAAAAAAGTTAGTCTTACTTTCCCATGGGAAGGGAAAGTGAAACCCAAGTAGGAAGGAAGGATTCACTTTCCCTCCTACTTTCCCATGTGCTAGGCAACGCTTTCCCATGCCGGACTTACCAAACATGGGAAAGCAATTGGTTTTCCATCCCCAAGATTCCTTTCCCATGAACCAAACGCAGCCTTAATGTCTCCCAATTGAATCCATGATGAACGCTCTATCGATAGTGCCCATATAGACGGGCTTTGCCCAGCCCATACATAACACATAAATAGTGCCTCTATAGTGTCTTAGCAGCTGCCATTATCTTAATCTCTAAAGCTTAAAAATATAATTTTGACTTGAAAAAAAAATTCAAATAAGTTCTGAAACTCAAGTTTGTTTATATACTGTTATATTGAATGTCATTACTCTTCCTCGCTACAACTCTTCCTCCAATGATTTCTTAAAATTTCTCATATTCAAATTTCGATTTTCATGCTTCATCGTTGGAGCAAATGACAGTAGGGCGGTACCATGAATAGTTGGATGGGCAAGGTTCAAAAAATGGGACAATTATCTTAACGTCTATCAATACAAGAGATTTTGGCCGATACAAGAGATTTTGCCCAAGCAACAATAGAACCAACATCGTCGTTGACAGTTAAGATATCATCTTTCACAGGAATGGGAACCTTAGCTTCAACTTCAATTGATATAGTAAAGGCGACTACGTGATCCATTGAGTCTAAAGCCAACTTGCATTCCTTCACACAAACATTAAATACAAAACCATGCAAATTAATTTATACCAAGACAAACCGATAGAAAGCATTTTTTTAAAACCTATAGATATTAATTTATACCTTTGGAATCCTTATCCTTACTGCCATTCGTATTGTATTATTGAGATCTGACGACCACTATCTTAGTGTAAGACCCTTAATAAGCAGCATAGGTCATGGCATGGTTTCGGTGTTTTGCACCATGCCAAGGCAAGCGAATGTGCAGCGGTGATGCACGTTGAAAACAAGACAATGTTGGAGGAATGTATGGAATCTGCTAGCATGGCCTTCGGAAGCTCTCAGCAGCGTATGGCGAGCAGATGCGCAGCACACGACGAGCAGATGCGGGCAGCGTGGCAGGTGTAGGCAGACGTGCTGAGCAGGTACTCTAACATGGCTCGAGCAGTTTTTAGTGGTTTCAAAGGGTCACACCTTACAAAACCAAACCAGATCAGACCAAACTGATTGTGTATTTTTTTATATTTGTTTAAAATTATTTAAGTCCAATACTAAATTTTTAATCCCATAACTAATATTTCCCCAAGTCCAACTTTAAAGCACCTCTCTTTTCTAGGTCCAATCATCTCTCTTTGCATGAAATTATGTCATTTGTGATTTTTTATGCCCCAAAAATCAATTTTTTGTTGGAATTTGTTAAAAAAAAATTAATTTTAAAAAAATCCGGTCCAAGACCGAAAACCGGACCTACTTGTTTCTTTGTTTTTTTTTAATCAAAACCGAACCAAACCACACCATTTGAATAGTACCAGTTCCTGTGTGAGGTGAAAACTAGACCGGACTACGCCCACCCCTACTTGGCACAAAAAAGCCTCACTTCAAGAGTTCACAAGCTTCCAAATCATACATGATGTGAAAACTGAAAAGCAAGAAGAGAGACAGAAATCAGCAGACATCACATCCTCAGGCAACCCAATTACATACTGTTTTATTTTTCAGTAATTGCCAAAAATTCAATACATAATCATACTAAGTCATCATCAATTATGTTCTAACGCAAAATAGGTACTCCACATTAACAGAAACACATCCTACCAAAACAAAGTCTCAATTCAACTCCTCAATAGTCTGAAGTTTCAACCTTCAATCTAAAACCTAAATCAGAACTGCTTGCCTGAGATAAAAGGTAAATTCCGTAACATCATCTGCCACTTATCAGTACCTCCTGGGGTAGCGATCCATAAATCTGCCAGAAGGGCACTCGTATGCCAGGTGTCCTCGTCCCCCACAGTTGTGACAGATCATCAAGGGGCCCATACAATCCCTGCTCATATGCCCAAGTTGTTGGCAGTTCCTACATACAATGTCACGGTAACCGCCGCCGCGCATTCCACCTCCTCCACCTCCACCTCCACCTCCACGCTGCTCTCCCAAGACATTGGCTCGGGGGCACTGTCTCGCCACATGCCCAGATACATTGCATAAGTTGCAGATGGGTTCATTTGGGCAATCACGTGCTAGGTGACCTGTCTTTCTACAGTTGTTACATGCTTTATCATTTGTGCAGTCAGCTGCAATATGACCCTGCTTGTAGCAGTTGTTGCACAACCTCAAGTCCCCAGGTGGCATTGGGGGAGCTGTGCAATCTCTAGCGCGATGTCCAGCCTTACCACAGGTGTGGCAGATGCCTTCATTTGGGCAGTTACTGGCCATGTGACCAGGTTCCCGGCAATTCCAACATAGCGACTTTGTAGTACACTCTGAAGCAATGTGCCTAGTAGAACATTATATGGCACAAGCACAACTATGTCAGTAACAATCAAAAGCGCCGTTAAACATGTAGCATATTTTTTTCACCTTAAAAAAAAAAAATTAAAGAAGACGACATCTGCATGGGGCAGATCATTATTACTGCGAGATCAACCGTATTGAAGCAATGAAACAATTAATTCACCCACCGCTTTCAACACAAGGTACTGCTACTTTGCTTTAAAATGGAAAACAGAACATTCTGAATTGTCTTAATATGCCTAAAACCTGAAGATCTCCAAAATAATAACTTTTTCCCATCACCATAGTCTCACAGAAATAATGGTCGAAGATTAAAGCAGTCCTAAGAGCATGGAGATCGAGGTGGCTCCAGAAAATATGAGAAATTTGACAAATTGTCATGCATCAAAGCCTTGTTGCTGGGGACCATGCATATTTCTCTCGAACTGTAGGTATTTTCTTAAAACCTTTATGGTCGTACTATTGGCACAGAGTTACGGGAGAAAGGGATATGAAAGTGATAGTGTTGGTGGCTAGTAATTGTCTAAAGTGGTGCAAGGAAAACATGCACTAACATATTAGTGGCAGCGGACAGAAACTGAAGTGGTAACAATGAAGATAAGTTGACAAGGGAAGGGAAGACAGTAGCTGTGGGATGGTGGGGCGGTGTTGAGGAATGAAGTGGTAGCTGTGTTAATGTCAAAATTATAACAAATATAGTGGGTGTTATTACGGCAATCCTGCAGTGTTAAGGTTTATGTGATTTACCAGTGAAACTGAATGGTGGCAATAGTGGTATAATCATTGAAGACGGAAATGGTGGAGGAGAACATGCTGTTATAACTAAACACATGAAAGGATTAATATTATAATTATGATGGTGATAATAATTTCTGAACAGAAAAATGGGGGAAGAAACTTCAGTTTCTGAATTATCAGTAAAACTATGATTGAAATAGATCACTTGGTAGCAGAGACAGTAGCATTTGTCTTGCTGCAAAATGGTTCAGGTAGAGACAGTAGAGGGATGTAAGATGCAGTAAAGAAAAATTACATACTCAGGATTTGTATGTTTGGACTTCTAGCAATAACTAGCATATTTAATTTCTCATAGATTTCAACTCTCTTGAAAGTCTGGAACCCCAACCTCTTCAAACCCTCTCCCAGAAAACAAAAGGTCAAAAGAACAAACAAATAAAATGATAATAATGAATGCGGAGAAGCAAATAATGGAACATTATGATGTCCAATTGCAAGGCAAAATAAGTTTCCGTACCCAGGAAGACCACAATTGTGACAAATTGCAACATTAGGGCATTCTCTAGCATAATGGCCTGGACGTTTGCAGTTCTTGCACAGATTGTCTCGGCTGGAAAAAAAAATTGCAATAGATTAATTTCTGAGCAAAAACTAATGGCATTCCAAATTTCAAACCACTCCTTAATTTTAACATATCATTAAGAAGAATCAGACCCATAATCACATAAAGAAACAAGCAAAACCAAAACATTCAGAGCGTGAAACTAAAGCACTCTGAAGTTTTAAAAAAATACCCAAAACATGCAAAAAATTGAAGGAGTTAATACATGTACGGAGCTAAATGTATCTGACAATACAAAAGTAAAAAGCTTACAGCCTTTGTGCACCACTGACAGAAACAAAGCTACCTCTACAACCAAGATGATGGATACTTAATTACGTCGTTAAACAATCAATGGGATTGACATTTGTATTCGAAAACTTACAAAGGTCTAAACAAATGTACAACAAAGCAAAGCACGCTATTAACCAGAGCCAAAATTAGGAAATATCAACTTCAAAAGGTCTTCTAAGATATATTCAAGTAGAGGTCTTACTCAACAGATACGGTTGATAGTAAGATTCTAGAACATCTCCAACGAAGACATGTTGACAGATTACTTTCCCCTTATCAACCCACATTTTACAAAAACGAGAAGAAATAAAATAATAGTCAAAAGCCATTAAACCTGAAACCCCGACGTCCTCCATCTCTCCTGTAAGGTGCATCGCGGTAGGAAAAGCGATCAGAACGGATCTTACGATCCGTAGGGCTCCTGCTCCTGCTCCTGCTTCGGCTCCTGCTGTCTGAACTCATGTTAAATTAATTCTTATTAAGACCTAGCTCCACTGACTTGAAACACCACCACAACCAACACCACACAGCCGCTGCCTCCTCCCTGTCCACATCACAACCACACCCATATTACAACCACACCCAAGATCAGATCCATGAGTCAAAACCAAACCAACTACTTTCCCTTCATGCCAGAAAACACCATATCCCAACAAAGTACACAAAATTTTCAACAAGCAATCCATCTCACAAGAATTTAATGACCACCAGCCCCAGAACCTTATACTAAATACCCGATTTCTCAATCACATCCTTCAAAAGAAAGTCAAGCATCCGTTGCAAACAATCAGGGATTCCCACTAAAACTCGAGCTTACATCAACAGAAAGCCTTTACCTAAACTCCAAGTTCTTGAAACCATCTAAGCAGATTGATCATTAAATAGTTGGTTAAACTAGCAGGAGAGCATGAAAAATATTGGGACTGGTTACTCATAGGAGCATTTTAAGTTGCAGGCTGGAATAGGGAGGACACTCTCACGACTATATGAGTATCATATGATATAATATAGGAGAATTTAGTTGTTGAAGAAAATCAAAAGGACAACCAGCTAGCTGGTGACATCTTTCCATTGTAAAAATCTGCAGCCATTACAAACCTCACCCTCTACTAATCAGAAAACATAATCTAGACCTTGTTGAAAATAGAAATCAACATTAAACTTGGAGACCTCAGAGAGTTTATGAAAGTTTTAAACAAAACCAAATACTAGCATTGGATGTTTAAAGCCCCTGGAAGACCACAAACTTTTTTTAAACACAAAACTAAAGATCCAGGGGCTCCTAAATACACCATCAATAAATGATATTGCACGTTCAATCTATCCATCCATTTTCAAGAAGAAAAGCTCCTCATTCAACCTACTTGTAAGTTGCAACCACCTCTCCCATCCACTACCCATAAAATCCTTCAATTTTAAAAAATAGTCTTTCTGCACTTGTCCCCAAACACATTCTGGTGCTTCAAGCATGATCTAATCTGCTTTTGCAACAATACAAAATCACAGTGATGTATGGAATCAGAAGCGTCTGACGAACTATGATATGATAGGAGAAAATTGAATCACATCTTCCACCAATGAACCAAATGGAAAAAGATAATGGAAGCAAAAACAAAATTGAAAGCAGTAGAGGCAAATCGGGAAGGCGCAGTCTTACTTCATTCCCCAAACCTTTACTTTTTGAAAAGATAATTCCCAAAAAGTAATATTTGTAAAGGATGACTCCCGAAATTAATGAATAGGAAACAGTGCCTTTTGATAATACGAACATTTACTAGTTGTACAAAACATGCTTGTCTGAAAAAGGACAGATTTCACTGAAGAAGTTGAGGGTGAGGGCAAGAAGGGAAGGATATTGGTACTTCGTTAGTATAACTTCTGAATGAATCACATGAATGAGTTCACCATGCTATCTACAAAAAATTATTTGCGGTTATTGTTCTTAAGATTTCCCAAAACCTAGCCCAACTCTTGGCCAACCCATCTACTGTTAGGTCCAAAAATTCCCACTTTCTAAGAGTATGCATATTAGATTGGCACTCTCTCGAAAGTTCACGTACATGTATTTGAATTTACATAATGTTCGTTTAACATGGGTATAACCTTAACAATATAAGGCTTGAGCCAAATTCTTGAAGTACACCCTTGCTATCGTAGCACTATATCAATTTGGCTTCAATGATCAGTACACTCACACAGAAAACCATAAAACCCTTAAAATCAAACCACTTACCACCCAGATTCAAAATTACACAGAAAATCCATAGCAGAAAGAAACCCAAATTCAAAGTAAACAAAAACAAACCTGAAACCCAAATTCAAGTAAACAAAAACAAACCTGAAACCCAAACAATAAACTCCGGTGTTTTTAAATTCGACGCATACATACACCAAGATTAGCCCTAACCCTAGAAATGGTAGATAAGGGAAAGTGCAATGAAGAAGAAGAAGAACAAACCTGAGCCAAATAATACAGACGGGTGGTGCAACTGTGACTTCTATAGCACGACGAAGTAAAAAAAATTGCGGACCGAGAGAGAGAAATAGAGCGCTCTCAGCCTCTGAGACTGGCGATTCGTAGACGCACAACTGCTGAGCGTCGATGGTGATGTCGATCGTGGCTCGACTGAATTTTCAATTTTATGTGATTAGCTAGAAGCCCATTCTTCCTTTTGGGCCCAAAATTGCACTGGTTGAGTATAGTTAGTAACTAATTTGGCCTGGTCTACCCTCGTTTTTATTTTCAATTTAAAAAAAGTAATGCTAACTTTACCACATTATTATATCAATAATATTGTTTATTTCACTATGACCAACGGAAGCTGCCGCTGCCACAGTGCTACAACTTGTACAAGCTCAACTTTGATGGCTTAATGCAATTCGCAATTGAGGCCCAAAAAATTCATGATTGGTCCTAAATATATTTCTAATCCAGTACAACACCTAACTTGAGAAGAAATCTGATTTGGGTATGCAAGAGTTCGTCATATGCACTTGCATACATACCACGCCAATCAAATAAGCAACACGCCATGCTACAAGCTTAAGTGGGCCCAAGTCACGCAAATGCTTGGGGCTTGATGAGCGGCGTGGTATGGATGGTTACGAGCATTCACAAGGCCCATTGATGGGCCAAGAAGTGGAAGTTTTGGGCTACTTGGGAGCCCCAAAACTCGAGCTCATTTCTTGAGCTCATATATGTGGGTAAGCATGAAAGAGAGAAAAAGGTAGCCCATTACCTTAGAAAATTGGCCCATCACCATTAGTGAAAAATAGTCCATCACTCTAGAAGGTTGGCTCATCCCCTTAGTAAACTAGCTCGTTACCTTAGGGAATGACCCAAGTAACTTAGAAAAATTTGAAAGTCTCCAGCACATGGCTAGAGACAAAACCACGACAGAAAACCAAGGGATAGAGACTTGCGTAGGCTGCTGGGACTCTCTAGCACATGACCAAAGACAAATCCCAACACAAGCCATCCAAAAAACCAAAGGATACTTGAGCAAAACATCCTTCAGACCAGTGCCATTACCCACTCATTTCTCCCACCAACTCTTGCAATAAAATGAAGAAGAAAAGGTAGCCCAAAATAGGAGATGGTCGCAGGGACATCTACGGGAAGACTCTAGAGCACCCAAAAATCTTATCTCTGTGTATTTGGATTGGGGGAGATTTCATATAAATAGGTTGAATCGAAGGAAGAGAAGAGAAATGGAGGAGAAGACTTGGCAAATTAGAAGAGAACCAATTAGGGTTTCTTGGGAAGAAGGAGCTTCTAGTGCCTATAAAAGGAGGAACCTTCTACTCAACAAAACAACTCATCGAAGGCAAGCATCCCCTTTGGAACCCTTCAATTTCATGCTATGTTCTTCCATCTTCTTCCTCTCTCTCCCATAAACATATCCAGAGAGAGCAAGCATCACCTCTCACCTCTGGAACCCTTCGATTTCGAGCCCTGTTCTTCCATTGCTTCCCCATTTTCTCTTTTGGCAAAATACTCAAGAGCTTGACAATACTTTCGTCAAGCTGCTGGAAATCTACTAAAACCACCCATGCTTCCATCTTCTTCCTCTCTGTTGAGGCCCGAAAAATCCAAGGTTGGGCCTGAATAAATTCTCAGCCCAGTACGACGCCTTATTAAGAAAAACCCGACTTGGAGTACGTGAAAGTCTGTCATGCACGCTCGCACGAGCCACAGTTTACGTGCCATGCCAAATAAATAATTCGTCACGATAAGAATTGAAATGAGCCTATAAAAGGCACTAGCTCTACAAAGTCCATGCTAATTATCCCGTCAAACATTATATCCCTTTTCAAAGGCAATAAAATTCGAGCACGCCAATCGACATGCCATGCCAAGCGGAAGATCATTATTTTACACCTAGCCACGCTACAAGCTTAAGTGGGCCCAAGCCACGCAAATTCCCAGGGCTTGCTGAGTGGTTGTGGTATGGATGGTAACAAGCTTTCATGAGGCCCATTGATGAGCCAAGAAATGGAAGTTTTGGGTTTCTTGGGAGCCCAAGACTCAAGCACATTTCTTGAGCCCAAATATGTGGGTAAGCATAAAAAAAAGAGAAAAGGAAGCCCAATACTCTAGAAAAATTAGCCCTTCACCTTAATAAAATAGCCCATCAATCACTTTAGGAAATTAGCCCATCCCCTTAATGGGCTAACCCATCACCTTAGAGAGACCCAAGTAACCAAGGAAAATATCTGCTATCTCTCCAGCACTTAGCTGGAAACAAAAACAATGACAAAACCAAAGCTACCCATGTGAGTGGACTGCTGGGAGCCTCCAGCACATGGCCAAAGACAAATCCCAACACAAGCCATCCAAAAAAACCAAAGGATACTTGAGCAAAACACCCTTCAGACCAACGCCCTTACCAATTTCTTTCTCCCACCAGGTTTGGCCATAGAAGAGGGAAGGAAAGAAGGTGATGTGATGACCAAAAATGGTGTTTACCACTAAAGCAGCTGCGGGAAAAGCCTTAGAGCTCCCAAAAACCTTGTCTTTGTGTGTTTGGATAGAAAATGGTTTCACAAATGGGGGTGAGTCGAAGGAAGTGAAAGGAAAGGAAAGGGGAGACTTAGCAAAATGGGAGAGAAACCATTAGGGTTTTTGGGAAAGGAAGGCTTCCAGCGGCTATAAAAGGAGCCATCTTCTACCCATCAAAACCAACCCACATCTGGAGAGCAAGCTTCCTCTCTCACCTACAAAACCTGCAATTTCATGCCCTATTCCTCCATTTCCTCCCATTTTCGCTCCTGTTAGACTGTTCCAAAGTTTGACAGAGCTCTCGTCGAGCTGCCGAAAACTGCTCAACACACTCACCTTCCTTCCTCTTTCTCTCTTTCTTCAACAAATCCTTCCAAAATACCTTCCCCATTTCCTTAGAACCCCTGTTTCTCATAGGAACTCACAACTCTCTCTCTCTTTAATGCTAAATTCATAATTGCTTTGCTCCCATGCCACAAGCCTCTCATGCCAAGCTAGAAAATTTATCCGTAAGCAATTGTTGGTTTCATTGGTGAAGGAGACCAAGGTGTTTCCTAAGGCTCCACTAACCTTTCAAAGCATTCTTGGGGTCTGATTCTTGAACTCATACACATGAGGTAATTTCACTCATTTGCTCCTTACGGCAACCCAGGCCCGCAGTAGCTGCTGGAACGAAAAGCCCCTACACTCTCTTTCCCATAAACATATCCAGAGAGAGCAAGCATCACCTCTCACCTCTGGAACCCTTCGATTTCATGCCAGGTTCTTCCATTGCTTCCCATTTTTTCTTCTGCCAAAATACATAAGAGCTTAACAAAGCTTTCGTCAAGCTGGTGGAAATTTGCTAAAGCCACCCATGCTTCCATCTTCTTCCTCTCTTTCCCATAAACACATTCAGAAAGAGCAAGCATCACCTCTCACCTCTGGAACCCTTCGATTTCAAGCCATGTTCTTCCATTACTTCCCTTTTTCTCTTCTGTCAAGCCACTCAAGAGCCTGACGAAGCGTTTGTCAAGCTGTCGGAAACTTGCTTAAGCCACCCATTCCTCTTCCATCATTCTTTCCTCTCTCCCCTCAATGAATCCTCCCAAAAACTCTCTATTCCCCTTACTTCGAGCCTCTGTTTCTCATAGGAAACCCAAGCCTTCTCTCTCTCATGCTAAACTCACAAATGCTCAGGTCCTATGCCACAACCTTCTCATGTCAAGCCTAAATATTTATCTGTAAGCAACTGTTCGCTTTGTAGGTGAAGAAAGCCAAGGTGTTTCCTAAGGCTCCACAGACTTCGAGACACTCTTGGGGCTTAATTCTTGAACTCAAACACAGGGGCAATTCCACCCATTTGCTCTTTACAGCAGCCTAGGCCCATATGTAGCTGCTAGAACGAAAAATCCTCCACACCCGCTAACCATGCTACCTCTGGGTAGGGATGGACCTATGCACATACTATCCTGGGCTATACCCGCTAACCATGCTACCTCTGGGTAGGGATGGACCTATGCACATACTAACCTGGGCTATAGCCCAGGTGATTTAATTTTTTATAGCCCAACATTAATACCCCAGCCCACCCAAGAGCACCCCACACACCCCTTACTCAGGAGTTGCTTCACTCTACTCAGCACAGCTGCCATATCTACTCGCTCATCAGCTCCCATGCACTCAACCAACCTTTGCTCATCTAACGGTTAGTTTTTAAAAAGTAATACTCACACTCATTGAAGCTGCTCCAACTACTTACACATGATTCAATACTATTAGTGCAATTAATACCAATTGCAACTTTTTGAAAATTAATACCAACTTCAAATTTCTATCTTTTTCTAAAATTTTGTACTATTCAATTTTCCCTATAAAACCCACCTATTTCTTCAAAATTTTCACACCACTAAAATCATTTACCACTATTTAATTTTGCTTAATCTTTTACTCACAAAATTATTTATTAATTGCTTGTATATATATTTTTTTATTAATCTCTCAACATCATTACGAATATATTATTTATTAGTATATGTGTGAGAAACATCATCCCCCTTTAAACTATCACTTGTATTTAAAAAAAAAACTAACGGTTTTTTTCTTTTAGTTTAATGTTGTTTTTATTTAAGGTTTTACTAGGTGCATTTTGTGGGGCTCAGTATGCCCCCCTGTGTATTTTTTGTTATCAATGAAATTCACTCGTACCGTCAAGTAAGCTATCCTTTTAGTAGGTTTGTACGTAAGGTAAATTTAGCCCACCTCATTTTGAAATCCTAAGTCCGTCCATGCCTCTGGGTTTGTTATTTGGAATTGGGATGGGATTATTGTCTATGCTGGTACACGAAATACTAGTCTTGCTAATGTTCTTATCGTTAAAGGCCAAGCTCTTTTGGATGGGTTATTACTTGCTAGAGCTAAGCATATACTATGTTTGGAAGTGAAGGGTGACTCAAAACTTTTCATTGATGCTATAAATGGAGTAATTTTGACACCCTAGCGCCTGCTTACTATCGTTTTTACTTGCTTTCAAGCCATCTCCTTCAAGCATGTTTTCCAAGAGGCAAACTTTGTGGCGGATTCCCTTCCGGCGCTTGGGCACTCTATCCCATCACGCCACATTTGGTTGCAGAATCTTCCTTCTTTGGTGGCTAGAGCTGTCTCTTGGGATTCTTTAGTTGTGGGTTGCCTTTGGGGTTTTGTGTTGTAATTCTTTTGTGCTTATCAAAAAAAAAAAAAAAAAAACAAGGAGCTTGTAGCACAAGTGTTTAAGATTAGTTATTGTTAAAAAAAACAATTAGTATGGAACTCTAAAGAATATTTGATAACTGTTCACCCGTTTTGGTTTACTTCCTGAGATGACAGGGCAAAGTTCCCCATTAATTCAAAGACCATGTTTTGGTCAGTAAATTAACTTTCTTTATGTGTTGAGCGTGCCACTGCTAGCAATTTGTCAACCCTAACAGACTTATGGTAAAAATAACTTGCGCCCCAAGTTACTGATTTTGACCAAACGATTGTGAATTTGGGTGAGGAATATCTCCCAAGTAAGTTCTTTTCTATGCCTTAGACTGGTAAGGACTTTTACAATTTATCTCAGTATAAAAACCGGCAGTTCTGGCCAGAAACTAATAACAGATTTGAACTGATTTTAGGCAGAACTCCCCTTTACAAGACTTAAAAAGGGAAAACTGACTACATGAAAACGAGAGGAGGGCTGTGCTTCCATTTCTGCCTGGTTAGTTGCCTCTGTTCTGGGCTGGATTGGGTGCGTCTGTGCTGGGCTGGACTCTGGACAGCTTCCACTGTTAGGCTTCGGCTGCAAATCGATGCCAAAGCTAGAGTTTGGCAGAGCTTTAATCTACTTCAAGCCCTGATGGCTTCGGGATGGGCAGAACTGGGACTTCTCCAGTCTGAAAGGGGCAGAAGTGGCTGGACTTGAGCTGGGGATGTACTACAGTACCTGTGCGGCTAAGTCAGGGCTCTTCATAAATTTGTTGAGGTTTTCATATTTGAGAGAACTCGAACTCTGCTAAACTTGGCTTTTGCTGAACCAAATTTGTAACGAGAGAAATCTCGTTATTGTTGAGTTATGAACTGGGATTCAATTCAGGAGCAAGGGTCTAACTGCCTTTGCTGGGGGAAAATAGGATGATTCTGCAAGCTTGTCTGAGAAGCTCTTGCATTTGAAGTACTTCAGACTCTGAGTCTGTTGTAACTTGCTTGAGATTTTTATGATCAAGTGATCCTTTGAGTGTTTTTGTCTTTTGACTGAGTTTTTGGTTGTTTGATTGATTGTCCTTTGCTCTGTTCACCCTCTCTTGTATATATAGGAAATGTTTTTCTGAGAGTGGGCGGCAAGTAATCAAAAGATCTTTTCTAGTTTTTAATTGAAACAAAACAGGGGTTCCATCTTTTTCCTGGTGAATAAGCACTCAACGATCAGTTCTTGAGGTGACTGCTTCTGCATTTTGATGGTGCGCCATGCTTGTTCTTTCATTTCAATCTGCATGAGTCTGATCGTTTTGAGATAGCTAATTCTCAGCTTTTGAACAGCTCCCTGTTCCCCGCTTTATTTAGCAGAGTCTGTTTATCTTTGAAAATTGTGTTTCCCCAAAATATCAGATTATTTTTAGATAAACTAAGCGGTCTTTGATCCCCTGGCAGCGAAGCTAATTCAGAAATTTCTCTTTTTTATACCTGCTCCTGTTCAGATTCTATCTCGAGCCGAATTCATTGACTTTCCTAAGTCAGGGTCACGTGGGCATGTTTCTTTGCAACCGTAAAAATCATTCCTTCTTTGGGCTTGAAACTGTTCCATTGCAGCCCAGGTTTCTTAACGCTCTTTGGGCCACGTGGTTTTGGCCTGTTTGTTTTGCTTAATGGACTGGACATGCTGGTGGACTGAAATCGCTTGAGCGGCTTTGGAAGTGATGTGGGCTTTTCGCTTTTGGTTTTGGCGCGCCGAATTTGGGCCCAAACAATGCCCCCATTAAGTTTGAACCGTTAAAAACGACGGTTTCCAAACTTAATGTTTCTTTCCGGCTATTTAATTCGTGCGTGCCGAAAATAAAACACCCCTGTCTGCCACGTCCGCCTACCACGAATTAGACTTCGTGGGAAATTGGTCAGTTACTAGCTAGTTACTAGCTGGTCATTATCAGCTTTCAGATGGCGTCTTGTCTTCCCTTTTCCCACGATTTCGAGTCCTTTAAAAGAATTTTGAAACCTCCAGTTCCTGTTCATCTCAAAACCTAGCTTCTTCAGAGTTTTAATTTCTGCTTACTTTGAATCCTAATTTCCTCAGAACTCGATTTCTGCCAGAATCCTTCCCTTTCACTTTCGAATACTTCTCATCTCTCGCTCTGCAATGTCTTCTCCCAGAACTCGTGCTCAGAACACCTCCTCTTCAGTTCTTCCAGATTATGTCACTGGGTCTGGAATTGATGCCCACGCCATGGAGGTTCGGAGCAGGACTCATCACTTGATCGGCAAAAAACTGGACGAGAATGTCCTCCATCTTTTTGAGGATACTTTAATCCTGGGGCCTCGTTGGTTTGGTTCTGTTCCGACTGAGGTGGAGGAGCTGATGAAAAGGGATGCAGTAGCTCCCATTTGTTTTGAAAACAACTCTGCCCTTTCTTCCTATTCCTGGGTTAGTAAGAATCTGAGCCGCTCGTTCCCGTCTAGTGAAGTGAGGAATAGCTCTGTGAAATGGGCGGACTGGATCGACAAGCTTCTTCCTAGGCATGGAGCTTATTGGAAGAGAGCAGGGCTCTATGATGCAATTCTGTTGTCAAAACAGTCCATCATCCGGGATGAGAATCTGCTCGCTGATGCTCTATGCTTCTGGAATTCTGCGAGCAACACTTTTGATTTTCGCGTGGGTCCAATGGCGCCAACCTTGCTGGACATGGCTCAGATTTTTGGGTTCAGACCTCATGGAAGACCTGTAGATGCCATTGGTGATTACCATAGGAGGAAGAATCAAGAGAAGCTGGCCAAGCCTTTTGCCATTTCTCCAGCTGTCATCAATCAGAATGGTTCTTTCTCCAATTATCTGAGAAAGTTTAGCACGGAGAAGGACAAGGACCAACAGCACATGCTGTTCCTTCTCTATTGGCTCAACAGGTTCGTGTTTCCCAATCGCTCCTCTGCAGTTATGCTTGAGTATAGGCACCTGGCGGAAGCCCTTCACAATCATACTGACGTTGGGCTTGGACCTTCAGTTCTGGCCCATCTATTCAAGAATTTACATACAGCCACCCTGGAGAATCCTTTGAACTTAGCTGCTCCTGGCTCTTTCTGGATGATCCAGATCTGGCTGCAGGTTTATTTCCCAGAACTTCGTTTTCCGGATATAGTTCTGCCTGAAGACCAAGTTCTGGCCCTTCCTCTGATATCAGCAGAAGTGCCCAAGCGTTCTATTGAGGAGTACCTGATGTGGTTCAGACATTGCACCAAGAGGTCTGAAGCTCAGTGGCAGTTAGTGATCAGGAGGACCTATCCCTGGTTCCAGCCTGGACATCGACTCTTTGAAAAGGAACCGGAAGACGAGGCAGACAGAATAGACTTTAGGAAGAAATTCCTAAGTATTGCCCTGGCGAGGGACCTTTCCCATGGAGGAGGGAAGCCTCCAAACTACCATCTGGGGGCAGAAGTCTACCATCCCAATTTCTGCGCAAGACAGCTTGGTTGCCCCCAGGTTGTTCCGTTCAAATTCTACAAAAGCTGCAATCGGGGAACTTCCTGGAGGGATTTGGATGATTTGGAAGTTCACAAAGCTACTAGGTGTGCAGTGAATAAGATTAACAATACTTCAGACGCCCTCTTTCCTACCTGGAGGCTGAACACCTGCAGTTCTGCCGATTTTGACGACTGGTGGAAGGCTAGATGCCACGTTCTTCCTGCCTCGTATGATGCCTTTCCAGTTCTCTTTGAAGGCTGGGCCCCTGGGACCGTTTATGCAGAAGCGGAGGCTAAGAAGCTCGTGGTGCGGACCATAAAAGATGTTAATGCTCAAGTGATAGAAGGTATTTTTGAGATTCTGTCTATTTTCTGCTTTCTTTGTCTTGTGAATTCAGACTAAAATCCTGTTCTGTCTATACCAGGTCCTTCCCTGGTGAAGAAAATAGGCGGAGGGACAAGGCAAGCTGGAGAGATACTTGGTAAGTCTCTTCAAAAAAAAAAAATTTTTATTTATTGGTACTTCTCTGATTCTGCCTGTCTTTAGTTTCTTCCGTCATTGCTGCTGGGGATTTGGAGCCTCCTTCTGGTGAGGAGGATGAGGACGTGGCAGAACAAGCTGCTGCTATTGCTACCCCCTCCGCTGGGAAGAAAAGAAAGGAAAGTGTCCTTGCTCAGAGCAGTACTGTCCAGCCTGAGGCCTCTGGTAGGGTTTTGGTAGTTAGATCTTCCTTTTCCTGACCTATTCTGTTCTGTTCTTCCTTTTGATTTTCATTCGTTGTGTGCAGCTGAAAGTCCTCCTCTTCCTCTTACTAGGTCTAAAAGACCTAGGAAGAGGAGTGAAATTGAATCTGATGAGACGGAGGAGCTTGCTGCAGATCCAACTGAAACCTCCGGAACTGATGATGAGCTGCGAGAGGCTTTTGAGGCTGTTGAGCAGGAGAAACAGCAAGGAGCAGCAACAGAAAATCCTTCAGAGAAGAAAGGGAAAGATCTCGAAGAAGAGGTGAGACTGGATTCTGGTTCTTCGAACATGTTCTTCTCTTTTCCTTTCTATCTTCTGATTTCTGTCTGCTCAATTGTCTAGGAGGAGATTCCGCCAGAGGTGATTGCAGAGAGCATTGCCTTGGCCCGAGAACAGCGCGCTTTTCCGAGGGTAGAACTGACTAGCTCTGACCTGGCCGCCTTTGATGACACGGAGGCTGAACATTCCACTGCAGCTCCAGCACCTGATGAGCAGCTCGAGCATTCTGTTTCAGAGCCAGTGGAACAGACAGAAGTCCCTGTGGCAGCTCCAAACAGTCCACCTGCATTCGAGCCTTTAGAGCAAATAGAAGTCTCTGTTACAACTCCGTCAGAACAGGTGATACCAGGGTCTGGGGAGCAGATAGAGGTTTTGGCAGAATCGGGACCCGTGAAGCAGGTAGAAACTCTGGTTATGAGTCTGACAGAGCACTCTGCCTCGAGGCCAGTTGAGCAGGTGGAGTTTCCTGCCGCAATTCCAGAGTCAGAGGCAGAATTAACTGCCACTGTATCCGAACCCTTGGTAACTTCTTGTAATATTTTCCTTCTGTCCATTCCTCGCGCTTTGCCCTGTCCTTGCTTCCTTTTAACTCGTATTTCATTCAGGTGGAAGTAGCCGGAACTACCGGAACCGTAGCGGTGGTGATTAGCCCTCTGAAGCCTGTCTTCGCGGCTGTAAGTATCCACCCCGTTATGAACTTCCTTTTCATTTCTGCCCCTTTCGTTAATTCACAATTTTTTGATTCTGCAGATGCCTATCCAATCCCGCGCTGTTTCATCCCTCACGGCTTCTCTTGCTGACCCAGAACTGGCCGAATTCGAGGCTATGGACCTGGATGCCCAGCTGGACATGCTGGAGGAACTCAGTTCTACCCCCAGCAAGGCCAAGTTCAAGGCGGTGGATGAGGCCATGGAAAGAGTGAAGATCTGGCAGTCCACTGAAATGGAACTGGAGGGCAACAGGGAAGCTGTTGATCAACTGATGAAGGATCTGGACCTCCTGCATAGGCAGAATATGGCTCCCAAGCCAATTCTCGAAATAGGTTTGAATTTGGCCAGAGATGTGCTCAACCTTCACGATCGCTATGAGGATCTCAAACCTACCTTCGAGACCTCTGAACTCTGCAAGACAACTCATGATGCCAACTTGGCTGATTATGCAACGCAGAAGGCAGAACTGGATCGGATGGTCGCGGGGTACAAAGAGGCCAAGGCCACTGCCGACAGACTGGAGAAACAAATTGAAGAGCTCCAGAAACAGCTAGCAGAACGTAGGGAGGAGCAGCGCAGGCTAGGTGCTGGACTGAGTTCTAAGACCAAGGCTACCTTCCTTGTGCACAGCATGGTTTCAGCTTCTAGGCCAGCTCTGGAAGTCGCAGAGGCTTCAATCCATCAAGGGGTGCTGCTTCAGAAGGAGCTTTCCATCAAGAAGACTAGTCTGCAGGAGACCCTTAAAAAACTAGGATTTTAGTTTTTAATTTTCGGATTTGTAGTGAACTACTTAGTCATTGAAGTGACTATTAAAATAAAAGCTTTTTATTTTTGGAATTTTGATTTCCGTTGGCGAACAAAAAAGATTACACTAATACAGAATTGAAACTAAAACAAAATCAAACAACAGTTTCAACTTGTTGTCTTTCTATTCCAGGATCCGTCTGCACAGCTTGTGAATCCCACATGGTTGGATAAAATTTCTTTAACCATTTGCCATTGATTGGCGCAGCATGGACTTCTCCATCTCGATCCTGTAGCCTGTATGCCCCTAATCCTAAGACTTGATTAATTATGAAAGGTCCTTCCCAAGTTGGTGACCATTTTCCATAACCAGCTATATGTGTTCCGAGGGGCAGAACTGCTTTCCAGACTATCTCTCCTTCTTCAAAACTCTTGTTTTTGACTCTCTTGTTGTATGCTCTTGACACAGCTTGTTTTCCTGCTAAGAGTTTGTTCAGGGTATCAATCCTATTTGCGTCCAACCCTTCTAGTTCTAGCAACATGGCTTGGTTGTAGTCTTCTCCAACCAACTCGTGTTGATGGGCAGTTCTGAGGGATTGGACTGCTATTTCCATGGGCAGAATTGCATCGTGACCATAAGTCAAAGCATATGGTGTCATACCAGTTGCTTCCCTTTTTGAAGTTCTGTACGCCCATAATGTTTCTGACAGCTTCTCATGCCATTATTTTGGATTTTTCTCAAGCATCTTCCTGATAATATTGATTATCACTTTATTACTTGATTCTGCCTGTCCATTGGCTTGAGCATAATAAGGAGAGGATTGGAGTAGCTTAAATTTGAACGCTTCTGCCATGTTCAACATATCTCCGGATATGAACGAAGATCCCCTGTCGGTAGTGATTGATTCTGGGATACCAAATCTCTGTATGATCTGTTCTTCTATGAAAGTGATGATTTCTTGAGATGTGGTAGACTTAACAGGCTTGGCTTCTACCCATTTGGTAAAATAATCCGTGGCTACAATAATGAAACAATGCTGTTGGGTACTGGCTGGATAAATTTTGCCAATGAGATCCATTGCCCATCCTCTGAATGGCCATGGCTTGACTACCGGATTCATGGGAACCGAAGGAACCTGCTGGATTGGTCCATGTCTTTGACAAGCTTCACATCCCTTAGCATAATCAATGCAATCTTTCATCATGGTTGGCCAGAAGTAGCCATATCTCCTGATCAGCCAGCACATTTTTCTTCCACCTTGATGTGCCCCACATATCCCTTCGTGGGTTTCCCCCATGACCTTCATGTACTCTTTCTTTCCCAAGCATCTTAGCAATACTTCATCTTTACTTTTACGGACCAAATCTTCATTCCACATAAGATAATTTAAAGCCATGATTCTGACTTTCTTTTCGGAAGGCAAGGTTGGATATTGTAAATAGCTTATGATGGGGATTCTCCAGTCATTTTCAGCGATTATGGCAGAATTGACATCTATTTCCATTCCTCTGGTCAGAACAGATGGCAGACTCTTCTTTCCTACCTTAATAATCCTCTGTACACAGTCTTCCGGGATTTGTATTCCTGTGGCTATTTGAGCCAATTCGTTGGCTGCAAAGTTCTCTTCTCTTGGGATGTGTTCCCAAGTGGCTTCCCTGAATTCTGTCAACAAATTCCTGGCTGCTACCAAATAGACAGCCAAATCAGGATTCAAACATTTGTATTCTCCAGCAATCTGTTTTAAAACAAGCATAGAGTCCCCCAAAATTTCCACAGACTGAACTCCGAGCTCCACCAACATTTCAAGGCCAATAATTAGAGCTTCGTATTCAGCTCTGTTGTTGGTGCATTGGAAATCTAGCTGAAAAGAGTAACAATGTCTGACTCCCAAAGGCTCCTCTAGAACAATTCCTGCTCCGGAAGTGGCGTCAGTTTTTGATCCATCAAAATACAGCTTCCATGGTGTGAGATGAATCGAGTAGATGGGATTGTTAAGGCAAACATGAATTCTTGTCAGTAAATCTGCATTTGCTATGTCCAAAGAATCCATATTTTCAATTTCTTCTCCTGGATGATCGGCTAGGAAATCTGCTACCGCTTGTCCCTTGACAGCTTTCTGAGGGACATACCTGAAAGCAAATTCTGTTAGAGCCAGAGTCCATTTCCCAATTCTGCCTCTCAACATTGGTCTTGTTAGCATATATTTGATTAGGTCCGTCTTGGCAATGATATAAGTGGTGAATGGCAGCATGTAGTGTCTGAGTTTTATAGCAGTGAAGTACAAAGCCAGACAAAGCCTCTCGATTGCAGAGTAATTTCTTTCTACTTCTGTCAGAGTTCTGCTCAGATAGTAGACTGCCTGTTCCTTTCCTTCCTTGTTATCTTGAGCTAACAAGCTTCCAACAGATGTTTCTGATGCGGATACATAGAGCTTAAGTGGTCTGCCCTTCTTTGGTGGGGACAGAACTGGCGGATTTGAGAGGTAATGTTTGATTTCTTCAAAAGCTCGCTGGTGTTGCTCTTCCCACTTGAAAGTCTGTTCCTGTTTTAGCTTTAACAAAGAAGAAAAGGGCTGAATTTTTCCTGCGGAATTGGATATGAATCTCCTTAGGAAGTTAATTTTCCCTAGGAGACTTTGCAGCTCTTTCTTGTTTCTCGGGGGTTGAGCTTCTATGATGGATTTTGCCTTATTTTTATCAATTTCTATGCCCCTCTGATGTACCAAAAATCCCAAGAAGTTCCCTGCTTGTACTCCAAAAACACATTTTTTAGGATTCATTTTTAGTTTATGTTGTCTCATCCTTAAAAATGCTTTACTTAGATTTGATACATGATTTCCTGCTTCCGGAGATTTGATCACCACATCATCTATATAGACTTCTAAAGAGTGTCCTATCATATCATGGAAAACAGAATTCATTGCTCTTTGATAAGTGGCTCCTGCGTTTCTTAAGCCAAACGGCATTACAGTGTATTCAAAGGAACCTAAATGCCCCGGACACATGAAGGCTGTCTTGTGAATGTCTTCTTCTGCCACCATAATCTGGTTATATCCTGCGTTGCCATCCATGAAGGACAACATTTGGTGATGAGCAACACCATCTACTAGCATGTCCGCCATTGGCATAGGATATTCATCCTTGGGGGATGCTTCATTGAGATTCCGGTAATCCACACAGACTCTTACTGCCCCTGTTTTCCTTTTCAGAACCGGGACAATATTAGCCAGCCAGTCAGTGTAAATTGCTGGCCTGATGAATCTTGCCTTGAGCAATCTTTCTATTTCTTCTTTGACTTTCAGTTCTGTTTCCATGGACATTCTTCTTCTAGCCTGTTTGACTGGAAGGTAGCCTTCTTTGATGGGCAGCTTGTGCTCTACCAGTTTCCTGTCCAATCCAGGCATTTCATGATAATGCCAAGCAAAACAATCTTTGAAATCATGCAGAAGTGCAACGATCTCGCTTTTGAGTGGTTCCTCTAGTAGTGCGCTAATGAAGGTAGGTCTTGGATCTTCTTCTGTCCCTAGATTAATCTCCTGTAGCGGATCTTCCACTTCTGGCAAGGAGTCATCTAGTGCTGCTGGCGCGAAATCTAAAATTTCCTCCTGTGAACTCTCCTCTTGTTCTTCGATGCTTTCATGCGTGAATTCTGCCATATTAATGGCTGGATCCTGCGCAGTGAGCTTCCTTTCTTCCCAGTATATCAACAATCTTTTTGTAATGGATCGGATTGTTGCAGCTCGATCCTTTTCCTGTTGATTGGGACTAAACATGGGAGTTCTGGAGGTTCAGAACAAAAGGCCTATTCCAGTCTTCAAGAGAACTGGCCAGACCGTCTTCAATGAGCCTTTGGGCCGTGACACCGTGTGGGCGGCCGTTCTGGTTGACTCCAAAGAAAGTGAAAGGACCGAGGTCATCATGATAGTATCTTGCTTCAAAGCACATGGCAGAAGGCAGAAATGGCCGTGGATCGGCCTCTACTATCTCCATGTAACCTTCTTCATGCCAAAGGGCTAGCTGCTGATGTAAAGTAGAAGGAACACAGAGGCTTTGATGAATCCAATCTCTTCCGAGCAAGGCATTGTAGGTGGTAGAAGTAGTGTCTACCACAAAGAACGCAATTTTGAGTTTTTTGGTTCCAACAATAACATCTACGTCCAGAATTCCATGAGTCTTAGTGATACCCCCGGCAAAGTTGGTAACGGTCAGACGTGTTGGGATTAGATCTTTCTCTGTTCTGCCCATCTTGCTCAGCAGTCTGTGGGGGAGAAGATTGATGGCTGCGCCTCCATCTACCATTACCTTGGAAATAGGAATACCTCCAAAGTTTGCCGTTATGAATAGAGGCCTAAGGTGATTGGCCATTTCCCTGGTTGGTTTTGAGAAGCCAGGTTGTTCTGGAAGTGGGTTCATGGCGATTCCACCTGTTCTGAGTGCAGGTGGTTGGTGTTCTGGCGCTTCCTCTACTTCAGCAAGTCTGCATTCAAAGCTTTCTTGTGAGAATACGTCTCCTTCCAGAGTACTTCCTTGTCCTTCTGCTGCCCTGAATTTCTCTGATAAGATGAATACCATATTAATGCCAAGATCTCCTTGTAGCAAGTTCTCTAGTTCTGCACCCAAGGCTTCGGTTTCCTCGTCTATTCCTTCGTCGTATTCCATTTCTTCTGTCCAGTCTCCTTGTTCTCCAGTTTCAAGGAAACCAGTTTGATCTTCTGCAGATGGCTCGTAGTCCAACTGCTCCTCCTCGTTTTCTTCAGTCCAGCCTGGTTGGTCTTCTTCAGGAACAGTCTCCGCTCCAGTTTGTACCTGTGGAAATTCAGATTGATCGACTGGGGGTGAGATTGAACAGATGGAGGGTCCGCATGGCAATTCTGTCTTCATCAGCTTTTGGGATTTATGTCCTGTCTGTTCTGCCTAAGGACTTGCTTCCGGATTTCCTCTTCTTCTGGCAGAACTTGGCTCTGCCGACACCTGTGCATCTTTCCTGTTTCTGAGGAAGGTGGAATATTGCCTCTGAACTCTTCTCTTCTGAGTTCTGGTTAATTCCATGGTTGGTCTGCCGCTTTTTCCGACGGAATACCATCTTCCTTCTATGATTGTTGCTAAGGGCTTATCATCCCCTGGCATCCTAATTGGTATCTCCTCCTTAGGCTGTTCTGGCATTCTTCTGTGGTGCTGGACTGGCCTAAGACAATCCTTTTGTCTGACTCTGCTTCTGGGAGGGATCGGCTCTGGGCCTTGGTGGTGTGACGTTCCAATCCGGTCAAACACGCTATGTGTGGACTGGTTCTGTCTGTCTAGAGTCACTTCTAAGTCACTTTCACACTTGCATTTACTGCACAGTACTACCCCAGCCGAGATGGTCGCTTTTGGCCTTTGGAAGTCCTCCTTTGTAGTTCTCCTGTTCCTGCTAGAACTGGTATTTTCCCTTCGTTCTGGCCAATTTAGATTGACCATGTTAACTTGGGCCTGGGGAAATGGATCTGTCGTAACTGAGGGAGGTTTTTCTGCCAGTTTCAATCTTCCTGCAGTTATTCCTTCTTGTATGACGTCTCTGAAAACGACGCAACTGTTGGTGGAATGATTCCAAGAGTTGTGCCATCTGCAATACTGTCTGCCCTTAAGCTCCTCTGGTTTGGGCAGTTTATGAGGTGTCTCTATCGCCTTTTGCGCCAACATCTCGTCAAACAAAGCATCGACTTTGGTTAGATCGAAAGAGTACACCTTGTTCTGCGTTGGTTTGTTTGGAACAAATCCTCCTGTAAATGGTGGCGGCTTCTGGTCCTTTGGTGGCTTTGTAAGAGCTTTGCAGCTGATAGGATGCTTTAGTTTTGCCATTTCTGCCACTGCAACCTCTCTTTCTTCCGATCCCTCTGTGTCTTCTTCTGACTCTACTTCAATCAAATGGATTGAGGAAGAAGGGGACTTGTAGTATGTGCCTTTGGAAGAGTTCCTCTTCTGCTGTTCCTCCCTCAGCAGTTCCTCATATTTGGATGCTTTGTCCGCTAGTTCTGCCAGATCTCCGAATAGCATTCCATCGAATCTTTTTCTTAAGGAGATCTTAAGGGAGGTTTGAGCCATCTGGATGAAGTGTCTCTCTTCCATAGGGATTCGGCACTTCATTTTGAGTTTCCTGAATCTGGTTATGAAATCCTGGGCAGGTTCGTCTTCGCTTTGCTTGAGAGCGGCAAGATCACTGATGGTGACTTCTGGCTGGATCCTGAAATAATAGTCATGGAAAACGTTTTCCATCTGCTCCCAGGTCTGAACAGAATTGGCTGGTAGACTGGTATACCAGGTGAAAGCTTGTCCGGAGAGAGAATTCCCAAAAAGTCTTAGCTTTAACAGAGGATTATTCTCTATAGCTATACACTGGACAGAAAATCTGCCTATGTGCTCAACAGATGAGGCATGAGGATCCTCTCCATTAAATAAGGTGAAGTTTGGTACTTTGAAACCTGCTGGTAAGGGAATCTGGTCTATGTAAGCCGGGTACGGCTTTCTATAGGTCGGCCTTTCCCCCATTCTGGCCTCCGGCTCCATCATCTCCCTGATCATTCTTTGTAACGCCCCCATGTCATTCAAAGCATTGACAGGATGCGGATTTCGTCCCTGTTCTGGCTGATCACGATCCAACCTGTGCTCTATTCTGTATGGTCGAGGCAGAACTTCTTGCCTATGTTCTTCCTCTTCTTCAACCTCCAGATGGTTCCTCCAGTTTGCCCCCGGTCTGTTTCTGTCGTTGTTGGCAAAAGGGTTAATTCCCCCTCTGCCTCTTCTGCCCCTTGCTAGTGGAGGAAATGGATTGGGGTCCATTCTTCTTGGCCTGTAGGGAGGCACAGCTGGCGCCTCGGGCAGAAGTGGCAGGGGTTGATCTTGCAGGGCCACAGGTTGTGGTATAGGTGGTTCTGGCTGGTTCTGGGGATTCTGAACTGGTGCAGGACCTCCTGGTCTGACTGGGGCCTCATGCTCCAGGGCGAGAGGGGCTCCTCCCCTCTGTACAGCTTGAATTTCTTCAGGTCCCGGTACTCCAGCTATCTGGGCAATAAGAGGATTCTCTTGATATGGCCATGCCAATCCTGGTGGAGGGCCGTAGGGGAGGTCCAACTGCTGAACCACAGCATCAGGGTTTGGAATTCTGGCCATAGCGGCCTCGCGGTCTTTCCTGAACTGCCTGTTAACTTGCCACTGCATCATGGCTGTTATATTGTTCAAAGATTCCTGACTCCTTTGCGATGTAACCTCCTGTCGGAACACAGCTTCCTGTATTTGGTTTAGCCTCCTGGAACCAGTTCTGGAACGCCTGCTTCCTGTACTGCCATGGACCGACTGCCTAGCGTCGCTTTCCTCTGAGTCTGGCCCTTCTCGAAAAGCTGCTTGGTCTCGTTCCATGGCGCGATGTGGATTCTGGCTAGAACTTCCAATATTCATACACTTCCGACGTACTGTAGAATATATACTGAGAAGTCCCACTGGGCGTGCCAAATTGTTCACCCGTTTTGGTTTACTTCCTGAGATGACAGAGCAAAGTTCCACATTAATTCAAAGACCATGTTTTGGTCAGTAAATTAACTTTCTTTATGTGTTGAGCGTGCCACTGCTAGCAATTTTTCAACCCTAACAGACTTATGGTAAAAATAACTTGCGCCCCAAGTTACTGATTTTGACCAAACGATTGTGAATTTGGGTGAGGAATATCTCCCAAGTAAGTTCTTTTCTATGCCTTAGACTGGTAAGGACTTTTACAATTTATCTCAGTATAAAAACCGGCAGTTCTGGCCAGAAACTAATAACAGATTTGAACTGATTTTAGGCAGAACTCCCCTTTACAAGACTTAAAAAGGGAAAACTGACTACATGAAAACGAGAGGAGGGCTGTGCTTCCATTTCTGCCTGGTTAGTTGCCTCTGTTCTGGGCTGGATTGGGTGCGTCTGTGCTGGGCTGGACTCTGGACAGCTTCCACTGTTAGGCTTCGGCTGCAAATCGATGCCAAAGCTAGAGTTTGGCAGAGCTTTAATCTACTTCAAGCCCTGATGGCTTCGGGATGGGCAGAACTGGGACTTCTCCAGTCTGAAAGGGGCAGAAGTGGCTGGACTTGAGCTGGGGATGTACTACAGTACCTGTGCGGCTAAGTCAGGGCTCTTCATAAATTTGTTGAGGTTTTCATATTTGAGAGAACTCGAACTCTGCTAAACTTGGCTTTTGCTGAACCAAATTTGTAACGAGAGAAATCTCGTTATTGTTGAGTTATGAACTGGGATTCAATTCAGGAGCAAGGGTCTAACTGCCTTTGCTGGGGGAAAATAGGATGATTCTGCAAGCTTGTCTGAGAAGCTCTTGCATTTGAAGTACTTCAGACTCTGAGTCTGTTGTAACTTGCTTGAGATTTTTATGATCAAGTGATCCTTTGAGTGTTTTTGTCTTTTGACTGAGTTTTTGGTTGTTTGATTGATTGTCCTTTGCTCTGTTCACCCTCTCTTGTATATATAGGAAATGTTTTTCTGAGAGTGGGCGGCAAGTAATCAAAAGATCTTTTCTAGTTTTTAATTGAAACAAAACAGGGGTTCCATCTTTTTCCTGGTGAATAAGCACTCAACGATCAGTTCTTGAGGTGACTGCTTCTGCATTTTGATGGTGCGCCATGCTTGTTCTTTCATTTCAATCTGCATGAGTCTGATCGTTTTGAGATAGCTAATTCTCAGCTTTTGAACAGCTCCCTGTTCCCCGCTTTATTTAGCAGAGTCTGTTTATCTTTGAAAATTGTGTTTCCCCAAAATATCAGATTATTTTTAGATAAACTAAGCGGTCTTTGATCCCCTGGCAGCGAAGCTAATTCAGAAATTTCTCTTTTTTATACCTGCTCCTGTTCAGATTCTATCTCGAGCCGAATTCATTGACTTTCCTAAGTCAGGGTCACGTGGGCATGTTTCTTTGCAACCGTAAAAATCATTCCTTCTTTGGGCTTGAAACTGTTCCATTGCAGCCCAGGTTTCTTAACGCTCTTTGGGCCACGTGGTTTTGGCCTGTTTGTTTTGCTTAATGGACTGGACATGCTGGTGGACTGAAATCGCTTGAGCGGCTTTGGAAGTGATGTGGGCTTTTCGCTTTTGGTTTTGGCGCGCCGAATTTGGGCCCAAACAATAACATAATTTAAATACAACTTAAATTATTCCAAGAGAAGCGTAATATGAATAAAATTATAAATGAACAAAATTATACTACAAATATAAAATAAGCAAACGAAGTAAATTGACTGATAGAGGCTTGCAAATGCAATATCCATAGACAGAATTTCGCCCTTATACTCGTGCCTTGTAGTTCTTCAAGCGTCTGTCCCAATATACAACTATCAATTCTTTGAACTCGCGAACTGTATTCGTTTTTTCTCTATAAAATAGCAAGTGAAAAATGTTCTTATTTAATTTCAGTCTAATCGTAGCCAATCCAAGTCTTATCCATTTTAATATTATAAAGGCACTAAAGTTTATAAAGTGTGTCAACTTCTTGTGCTAAACCAATGTAGGACTAAGGAATTAATTATGAAGTTTGTATTTAGAATTAATTATAATAATTTTAATAAATGGTTACTTTTTTAACTTTTGTTTGGTGTGTTAGCTTATACTCTATTTCTATTTTGTACTCAAATGCCAAGGCTGATAAATGAAATATATATTGTTGAATTTAATCGAATCAATCAAGAAATTGACTGATTAAAAAAAATTGATGTTGAATAGATAAAACGACAACATGAAATCTAGTAAAAATGATGCCTATATCTACAATCTGCATCAGCACTTGCTTAAAAATGGATAAGATATATCATTAACAGCATCAGTACTTTCAATTATATTGTTGTAACACGATAGCAAAAGCATCAGTTTTTATGGCCTCATAAACATCGGTACTTTTGTCCAAACTAATGTTGTAAATGGAATACGCATTGAAAGTTCTCTATTGCCAATAAGTAGTTGTTAAAGAAGATCGCACAAAATAAGTAGTCAATATTGTAAATTGATTCTTAGTTATTTACTTACCTGTTTTGTATTTGGTTGTCGTAATTGTAGGCAATAGAATAGGAATGTCTTGTACAATTCTAGTATAAAGCTATAACTCTTGTTCTGTGAATAGACAATGAAATCAATTCTTCCACATTTGGTTTCTCTTGATGGTATCAGAACAACGATCTGAATAAACCTAACCAAACACAAACATCACCCTAGCAGCATAGCCATGGGTGACAACACCGAAAAGAAGTCAATCGACACAGGCATGCCTTCAAAGCCAAAATGGGAAAACCCTAACCACCCACTCTACCTTCATCATGCGGACCAACCTGGCGTAATCCTTGCTTCACAGCCTTTGGTAGAAGATAACTACAGCACATGGGTTCAGTCCATGAGCATGGCCTTAACGGTCAAAAACAACATTGACTTTGTTGATGGGTCAATCAAAGAACCAAGTGGGGATAATGAATTGCAGCAATGGAAGCGTTGCAACAATTTAGTCAAGACATGGCTATTGGGGTCGATGTCGAAGGAAATTGATGGCAGCGTCATTCACTGCAAAGACGCCAGCCAGATGTGGCTCAATCTCCAAGAGAGATTTTCTCATGTGAATATCGTTCAGCTTTTCCATATCGAGAATGAAATCCATGATTGCGTACAAGGCAACATGACTGTGAGTTCCTATTTTACTAAACTTAAGAGCCTTTGGGATGAACGGGACGCATTGTGCTCAATTCATGCGTGTAGCTGTGGAACAACCAAGGAGATTGCTTCATACATAGAGACTCAAAAAACAATGAAATTTCTCATGGGTCTAAACGACTCATATGCCACTGTTCGTAGTAACACGCTCTTATTGGAACCATTGCCCACAGTGAACAGGGCATATTCGCTGGTCCTTCGACATGAAAGGCAAGCGGAGATTTCTAATGGGAAAACTTCTACCCAGCCAGAAGCAGTTGTTTTTGCCGTAAAGAACCTGAGTCATGAGTTCGAATCAGAAGAGAAGGGCCTTCGATGTGCAAAGTGCAACAAGACGAATCATAACACCAAGAATTGCCGTGCTCATCTCAAATGCACCTTTTGTGGCTGGAAAGGTCACTTATTCAATTATTGCCGCAAGAGAGCGGTGACATTATAAGCTAAACAAGGTAGTCTCTCAAAGGGCAACCAGGTTGCATCATATGCATCTGACGCGAAGGGGACAATGTCCAATTTCCCTTTTTCACAGGAGGAATGTAAACAGATTCTCCACATGTTGAGCAAAACAAAATCCTCTATGGCCAATCAAGTTGGTAATTCTTCAAATCATAAAGAACTATCAGGTAAAGCTTTTTCCCTCACTTATAATGGCAAGAAGAACACTTGGATTTTGGATAGTGGTGCTACGGATCATATGGTTTGTAGCCCTGATTTGCTTACACATTCAAAGACAGTTGAAAATCATACTGTTGAATTACCAAATGGTTCATTTGCTCAAGTCACCCATATTGGACAGATTGTTTTCTCTCCCCCAATTTCATTCTAAATAACATCTTATGCGTACCATGGTGTTTCTAAGCCAATTTTGTGTCATATAGGACCTGCGCTCGGGGAAGATGATTGGGACGGGATTTGAGCGGGAGGGACTCTATTATCTCGATCAAGCAAAGAAAGGAACATGCAACTCCGTTCAAACTCTAGCCTCTGGTCTTTGGCATCAACGCCTTGGACATCCGTCAAAGAAAGTTTTTCAGTTATTTCCCTTTTCCAAAAATAAATCTTGTGATACAGACAAGTGCCTAATTTGCCCATTGGCCAAACAAACAAGGTCACCATTTCCGTTGAGTTCCATTTCCAGTAAAGTATGTTTTGATTTGATATATGTTGACATTTAGGGTGGTTATAAAATTGCTTCTCTTTTTGGTGCAAAATATTTTCTCACTATCGTAGATTATTTTACTCGGAGTACATGGATTTATTTGATGAAACATAAATCTAATACAAGGGACCTTCTAGTTAAATTCAATCACATGGCTGAGACTCAATTCAATTCTAAGGTCAAAATAGTACGTAGTGACAATGGTCCCGAGTTCAAACTTGAAAATTTTTATGCCCTCAAAGGCATTGTTCATCAATCTAATTGCATCAACACACCACAACAAAATGGTGGTGATGAGCGCAAACATAGGCATTTGCTCAATGTGGCACGAGCCTTGCTTATTCAAGCCGAGCTAACTAGATAGTTTTGGGGATATGCAATTCTTGCTTCAACATATCTCATAAATAGAACACCAACCCCTCTTCTCCATGGTAAAACGCCATATGAGAAATTGTTTCATCAAGCTCCAAATTATTCTCACTTAAGGGTATTTGGTTGTTTATGTTTTGTCTCCACTCATGCACAAAAACCTTCAAACTTTGACCCTCGTGCCACTCGTTGTATTTTTCTTGGATACCCTTACGGTCAGAATCATGCTCATTCCGCTGCACCACATCCATTTTCACAACCTCATGCCCCCATTTTGACGTTTGATGTTGACTCTTTCCCAAGGCCAATATCTTCAACCCACTTATTAGAAGAGACTTCTTCTTGCCCAACACCACCAGAAGACATGATCACCACTTCACCTTCCGCAACCCCATCATCTGATACTACAAACAGTGTGATCACCCTATCTTCATCGTCACACACATCTTCTTCTTCAACACCACCACCGTTACGACGTGGTGCACGTCAAACCAAGCCTCCACCATTTTTGCAGGACTTTCATGTCGAGGCAGCCCTCCCATCCAGACCCGCACCTTCATCTTCTACGAACGTGGTCAAGTCTTCAGGTATTGCTCATTCTCTTTCACAATTTTTGTCTTATCATCGACTTTCTTATGCTCATAAAGCCTTCACTACTCACCCCACTCTTCTCAAAGAACCCACAAGTTTTTCATAGGTAATTACAGATCCAAAGTGGCGAGATGTCATGCAACATGAAATTGCAGCTCTCCAAGCAAACAACACGTGGACTCTCATTCCCTTGCCCTCTCATAAACGCCCCATCGAATGCAAGTGGGTTTACAAAATCAAGTTAAAACCAAACAGGACCGTCGAGCGGTACAAAGCTTGGTTAGTGGTGAAAGGGTACAGTCAAATAGAGGGTGTTGATTACAAGGAAACATTTGCCCCTGTGGCAAAATTGGTGACCGTTCGTGTTCTTCTTAGCATTGCAGCCTTACAAGGATGGCACTTGCACCAGCTCGACGTGAACAATGCGTTCTTGCATGGTGATCTTGATGAGGATGTCTACATGACCTTGCCTCCTGGTTTCGGACGAAAAGGGGAGACTCGTGTGAGCAAATTAAACAAATCCTTGTATGGACTAAAGCAAGCCTCGAGACAATGGTTTCTCAAACTGTCAACCGCTCTCAAATCTGCTGGATTTCATCAGTCATTGTCAGACTACTCATTGTTCGTCTGAAATCGTCAGGGTAGCTTCATAGCGTTACTTGTCTATGTTGATGATGTGATATTGGCAGGCAACAACTTACAGGACATTGAGGACACTAAGCAATTTCTTTCCAAGAGATTTAAGCTCAAAAACTTGGGTAAGCTTAAATATTTCTTGGGGATAGAGGTTGCAAGGTCAAAACATGGTATTACTTTGTGTAAAAGAAAATATGCGTTGGAAATATTGGATGATGCCTGGTTCCTAGGTGCTAAACCTTTACGGTTTCCTATGGAACAAAATTTATCACTCACACAGACAAATGGAAGGCTATTGAATGATCCATCTTCATACAGAAGGCTTGTAGGTAGGTTAATTTATTTGACCATCACAAGACCTGATCTAGTTTATGCAGTTCATGTATTGAGTCAATTCACGGATAAACCCCGGCAGCCACACCTTGAAGCAGCGCATAAGGTTCTTAGATACATCAAGCAAATGCCTGGGCAAGGAATTCTCTTACCCTCCACAAGTTCATTACAATTACGGGCATTTTGTGAAGCTGATTGGGCTCGATGTGCCGATACAAGAAGGTTGATGACTGGTTATTGCATTCTACTTGGCCAAGCACCCATTTCTTGGAAAACGAAGAAGCAAAGCACTGTATCTCGATCAAGTGCAGAGGCGGAGTATTGTTCTATGGCCACTACTTGTGAGATTACATGGTTGAAGAACATCTTAAAGGATTTGAGAGTAAATCACACACAACCAGTTATACTCTTCTGCGACAATCAAGCCGGTATGCATATTGCTTCCAATCTGGTATTCCATGAATGAACGAAGCATATAGAGATAGATTGTCACCTAGTACGCGAAAAGATTCAAGAATGGATGATACGAACAACTTACATATGAACCATGAATCAACAAGCTGATTTGTTCACTAAGCCATTGAGTTCGACATAATTTGAAGTATTACTCGGCAGTTAAAGGCCACTATGACGAATGCCTCGGTTAGGCCACTATGCCAAAATTTGCCTTAATTTGCCTTATCCGTTGCCTAAGGCAAATTTTGGCACACTGTTAGTTTTCTATTCAAACTTCCAACAATACCCATATTTGAATAGAAAATAAGTGCACAAGAGAAAATCAGACGAAAATTGCATCGGGAAAGGCATCTTTTGGACTTGAACCTACCCTAGTGAAAGTTTATCAGGTTTACAAGATGATGTAGTGAATATGTAATCTTAAATTTTTCACCCTAGCAATAAACCAAGACGATAAGTCTCACACAATTCTCATCTTAACAAACACATGTTCATACGTTTGTGTTCGTTTTAGTCTTGAACAAGATCCTAGATTTATAAGAGCTTTAGAGAATTTGGCTATATAATTCTCATAAATGCGACCCCACATTTACTCTCATATAGTGAGACTGATTAAGAATAGTCAGTTATATTCTTCTTGTTACCAAGATATCAGTATCATTAAACATAATTATCATCTACAACTTCCGCTGATAACACACGTCTTCCATCATAGAAATGAGATATATAGTGTGTTCACATCCTTGAACCATGCCTAACCAGTTTGCCTATTGAACCTATACCATAGGATCTCCAATCAACAAGGTTAGGTTTCCGCCATGCTAGTTCATTTGTAGTATTGGCATTAGCCTTATTCCTCTCAATGTATACTTTACTTCCTCTTTTGATAATTCTTTCGTGAAAGGATGTGCTAAATTCTCTTTTTCCCTTCCTTGTTCTGCTAAACTTTCACAATGTATGCATATAGTTGTTACAGGCTTAGGCCATAATGAAATATCTTCCAAAACGTTTCTTAGCCACTCAACTTATGCTGCAACCCTAAAGCTACGAATTATGATTCTATAGTTGATCGGGCAATACATGTTTGTTTGGAAAATTTCCCAAATATTGCAGCTCATCCTAATATGAAAACATATCCACTTGTGGTTTGTTTCAGTACTGTCAGATATCCAGTTAGCATCACTATACCCTTCTAGTACTGGAGGATATTTTGTTTAATGCAATCCATAATCTAACATGTATTTCAAAAACCTAAGTACTCTGACTAAAGCTTCCCAATGATCATGTCCTAGATTGCTTGTATACCTACTTAACTTGCTTACTGAATAATCTATATCAAGTCTTGTACAATTCATTATGTACATTAAACTTCCAATCACTTATGATTGACGTTGTGATATAGCTTCACCAACATTTTTCTTTAATTTACCATTTGCATCAAATGGTATCACATCAGGTTTATCATCAAAATGACCAAACTTTTTAAGTGTTGCCTCCACATAATGAGACTGGGTAAGAATATAACCTTTAGCATTTCTTTTAATTCTTATTCCAATAATCACATCAATAAAACCTAAGTCTTTCATATCCAAATTTGAATTCAACATTTTCTTGGTTGAATTAATTATATCCTTGTTTGTCCCCATTATGAGCATGTCATCTATATATTGGCACACTATAGCGCATCCATTATTATGAGTTTTGACATAGACACATTTGTCACACTTATTTATTTTAAAATTATGTGTCAACATACCATGGTCAAATTTTTCCTATCATTGTTTAGGAGCTTGTTTCAATCCATATAAGGATTTGACAAGCCTACATACCTTGTTTTCTTGACCTTTCACAACAAACCTCTCAGGTTGTTCCATGTAGATTTCCTCATGTAAATCCCCATCGAGAAATACAATTTTTACATTCATTTTATATTTCCATATTATAAACTGCTACTATGGCAATCAACATTCGAATAAAATTTATTATACTCACAGGAGCATATGCATCAAAGTAATCCAATCCATCCTTTGAAAGATAAACTTTGGCTACTAAACATGCCTTATACTTGTCAATTGTACCATCATGCTTCAATTTCATTTTGAATATCCATTTATATCCAATTGGTTTATTTTCAGGTGACAAATCAACCAATTTCCAAGTGTTGTCTTGCATAATGGATTCAACTTCACTATTGATTGCTTCTTTCCATAACGGAACTTCTGGACTTTACATAGCTTCTTTATATATTTGTGGTTCAACCTCTGCTATGTAAGTCATGAAATCTGGTCCATAATCCTTAGGAGCATTTGATCTCTTACTTCTCCTAGGTTTTGCCTCACTTGTAAAAGGATTAGATGAACTATCATCTTTTTCTTTCAAAAGGATATCAATAGTTCTTTTATTCATAGAACTAAATTTTTCTTTCCTATATGGAAAGATTTCCTCTCGAAGAATTATGCATTCACAGATTCTAATATGATGTTAATATGAATATCTGCAATTTCAAATTTAATTACCAAAAATCTATATGCTGCACTATTTTGTGCAACCAATGAAAACACAGCCAATGGTTTTAGGTCCGAGTTTAGTTCTCTTACATAAAGGAACTTGAACTTTCGCCAGGCAACCCTACTCCTTCAATATTTTGTAAGTTGACAGTCTTCCTTTCTAAATTTCATAAGGAGACTTATCAGTCTTCTTGTGTGGAATTCTATTTAGGATTTTATTTGCAATAAGTAAGGCTTCACCCCACAAATTGTGTAGAAACCCTGAGCTATTTAGCATGGCATTTATCGTATTCTTGAATGTACAGTTCTTCCTCTCCACAACACTATTTTGTTGTGGCATATAAGAAGCGGTTGTTTTGTGAATAATGCCATGAAAAGCACAAAATTCAGAAAAAGTAGAATATTCATACTCTCCTCCTCTATCTGATCTTAAAATCTTTATTTTCTTGTTGAGCTGATTCTCAACCTTAGCTTTATATGTCTTAAACACATTCAAAGCTTCATCTTTGCTGTGAAGTACATACACATAGCAAAACTTACTGCAATCATCTATGAATGTCATGTAATAATTTGTATCTCCACATGTAGGAGTTGATCTAAAATCACATAAGTTGCTATGAATTAAACCAAGCACTTCATGTTAAAAATTGGCCCAAATTGTATTGATTAATTAATTGTGTAAGGACCACTTTATTGTTGTTTGCTAGCTTTCTTCATTTGTCATGCCGTGGCTTTTCAAATGGGAAATGATGGCACATGCCATCTTTGTTGAAAGGCTAGAGACAAAGAGATGAAGTGGGAGCCAACACTTGAGTGATCTGCACCTAAAGCCATTCCAGTGCAGCACTCACGTGGGCATGCTGTTAAAGGGATGGTCTTTTGTCAAATAGAGGAAACAAGGAGCATGGCTCGAGGCATCTTTATGGGCTGCTAATGGTGCATGTCTCAAGGCTTCTTTGACTGACCATCACGTGGCTTTCTTTGGCATGCGGTTTCTCTCTCATTTGGAGAGTTGCTACATGGGTTTATAAAAGGGAGAAAGGGGCAGTGCAAGTGTGCCGTACCAAAGGCATGGGTGTGGGTAATCTGTGCCTCACCATTTGGGGTGCCGTGAGCACCTTTGCTCAGAGAGGCTAAAACAGAAGTGAGGGACACTTCCACACGGAGAGAAATACTAGAGAGCATCACCATGATGGTGGAGATAAACTCCTCTTTGGCTACACGAGATGTTGAAGGAAGATCAAGCCATTTCAAGGTTGAGTCTTCTTCATTTGTTCCTTGTGTTGGTAGGAGGTTTATTTCTTTGTATCGTTCTTAGTGTGTTCTTTCCTAGTGAGCAAGAACAATTCCTGTGTTCTTGGCTCTTGTGTGTGGTTAGCTTGAGAGTGACTTGGGTGTATTTGGGATTTGGGTTGTGAGAGTTAAACTCTGTAATTCCTAGGATAGGTGAGAGGGTTAATCTCCTTTGGTTGTAATCTCTTTTGAGATACTAATGGAATTTCTGTTGTCTTCGAACTGGATGTAGGCTACACACGGGCCGAACCAATATAAATCATTGTGTCATTTGGATTTCTATATTTCATATTTTGCTCTTGTTGTTTCAACGGTTTCATATCAACCACCCCAGTGCAATCTGCTTCCGCTGCGCACAACACTTCATTATACCTTCCATGTGCATATTTGAATGTTTGACTAGCAAACTTAGATTCAGTGCATATTTCACACTTAACACCAACACTTATATCACATTTAGGAATCAAACCTAAGTTAACCATTTTGGGCAATGACCTACAATTCACATGTCCTAATCGAGCATGCCAAATATTAGTATAATCAACAAAGTAAGTAGAAGCCTTATTTATATTATTATGTAATGAATTAGCAAGTACATTGAGTTTGAACAATCCTTCAGCAAGATATCCCTTCCCAACAAACATTCCCCCTTTGGTCAAAACAAATTTGTCTGACTCAAATACAAGTTTGAATCCTTTTTTGCTCAAGATTGGTCAAGAAACTAGGTTTTTCCTAATTTCTAGAATATGCAGCACATTAAGGAGAATTAATTCATTCCCATAAGTAAATTTCATAACCACACTCCCCCTTCCAACTAAAGCAGACTCAGAAGCATTTCCCATGAACAATTTTTCTGCATCTTCAACTTGTTGATAAGTGGAAAACGAGTTTTTATTACCATAGATGTATCTAGTTGCTCCTGTGTCAATCCACCAGTCACTAGTATCTGAAACCACATTGGTTTCAAACACTACAGCAGCAAGCATATCTTCAATGACATTGGTCTGATTCTGGTTTCTGTTGCTAGGGTTGAAGTTTGCAGGATTCATGGTCCCTTCTATGATGACACTCATGTGCCTAGTGTCCAGCTTTACCACAGACCCATCAACTTCCTTTGATTCGTTTAAAGTCTTTGCCTTTTGCTCTATGAAAATTCTTGTTAAACTTCTTAGACTTCTGAGAGTTTCCTTTTGGGTTCAAAGAATTGCCTTCCATAATGTTTGTTTTGGCTTCCATTAAAACCACTCCAGCCTTCTCACTATTTATGTTATCTTCCTATATTCTCAACCTTACAACTAGATCCTCCATTGTCATCTCCTTTCTCTTATGTTTGAGATAGCATTTGAAATCTTTCCAAAGAGGTGACAGTTTTTCAATGATTGCTGCAACTTGAAATGACTCATTGATCTTCATGCCTTTTACAATTATATCATGTATAATTTTATGAAGATCCTCTACTTGAGTGACAACGGCTTTGGAATCTACCATTTTGGAGTCCAAGAATTTACCTACAACAAATTTCTTAGAACCTGCGCCTTCAGTTTTATATTTTCTTTCCAAAGATTCTCAAAGTTCTTTGGCAGTTTTACACACTGCATACACATCATCAAGAGCTTTCAAGATATAATTTCTACATAGAAACTCGCTATGCTTCCAAGCATCTATTGCACTAAGTTTTTCTGCAGGTATTTCATCTCTTTTTACCTTAGGAGCATCTTCAATCACAATGTGTGCCAGATTTAATGTTGTTAGATAAAATAACATTTTATGTTGCCATCATTTGAAGTCTCCCTCTTAGAACTTTTCTAGTTTCTTGGTATGAGAGGATTTTCCAGAGTTCACACCGCTTGATTGTTCCATTAAAATTTTATCTATAATTGTTAGAGAACAATCAGTTTAAAGAATATTTGATAACAGATTTTAAATACAGCTTAAATTATTCCAAGAGAAGTGTAATACGAATCAAATTATAAATTAACAAAATTATAATGTGCATATAAAATAAGAAAATGAAGTAAACTAACTGATAGAGGCTTGCAAATGCAATGTCCACAAACAGAATTTCGGCCTTACACCTATGCCTTGTAGTTCTTCTAGTGTCTATCCCCAAGATACAACTATCAATAATTCAAAATCCATGCACTTGGATTTTGAACTCTGGCAAACTATATTTGTTCTTTCTATCTCAAATAGTGGGTGATAATTCAGTGCCTACTTCTATAATAGGGTTGGCTATTTAAAAACATCTAGATAAGCTGTAAAAGGATAAGTTTAATTTGATTTTCGATTTTAAAACAAAAATTCGAATTTAATCATCTGAGCCCAAGAGCCCACACTAACTCAAATTTCTGCCAGTTTTGTCTTGAGACCAAATATGCAGAAATGTAAGGGCTCAAATTTCTGACAAATTTGTCATGAGACAAAATATGTAGAAATATGAGGGCTCGAGTTTCTGCCTGTTTTGTCTCGAGACCAAAACTATAGAAAAATGCTCTTATTCAACGTCGGCCTCTCTCTCCCTCTTTGCCCCTCTCTCCCATTGTTGACCCACCCCCATATCTACTAGTTTGTCAGTTGGGTTTGTCTCCCGAAGCTAGTTTTCAAAGTCGTCGTTTCTTTGGAGAAGAACCCTACTGTTAGGGAACCGTCGGAGTAGGAATACTCATAACGACACAGGCTCTAGAGCCGGGTGCGGTTTTACGTACTCGAGTTGTGTTGGGAGACGTGTGTGCATGCAGAATCGTAGCAATGGTAGGGTGAGAATGTGGAGGAGTGGCGGGCGAGGAAAGTCAAACCGGGGTCGTGATTCGAGCAGTTGGTTTAGGTGAGCCACACTAGACCATTGCGTGTATCTGCGACAAGAAAGAGGCTCCAGGGTAGGGTACTGAGGAGGAGATCAACGAAGTACTGGCCGGAGTCTGTGGGGACACTGGAAATGACGAGGGGTTTGATATCGTGGCGGCGAGCGTGGAGGATGGAGATGTGGTAGGTGTTGTAGGAGAGGGCTTGTGAAGGGGAAGAGAAGGGTTGCTTCTGGAGAAGTTGGAGCTAGAGGTAGTCTTCGGTGGTGGGTTGTTGGGAGTTGCAGAGGTTCGTGAAGGTGAAGAAGACGAAGAAGAAAGACAGTAGTGACACCATTGTTGTGGGCTCAGAAAGAGAAGAGATATGGGGTAGGTCGACTATGGGAGAGAGAGGAAGAGAAGGATAGAATGAGAGAGTGGGTCGGCGACGAATTGTTGATGTTGGGTTTTTCTTTTAAAAAAAATAATAATTTTATAATATTTTAATGAATATTTTATAGTTTTTTTTACACATCATCATGAAAGTGGGTACCACACTTGCCACGTCACCAATTTAACAAACAATCTAACGGTGAAGTTGACAGAAGTCGTAATTTGGTCAAATTTAAAAACGTTGGGTATCAAATTGATGAAATTGAAACTTCAGGGTGCATTTTGATATGGCACCTGAACCTCAATGAAATAAAATGTTGTTAGCCCTAAAAGCTATTCACGTTCCTACCCATTTAGCTTTGACAACTCACAAACTATTACCTAATGCACTTGAAGAAAAAGAGAACTTCACACCCTCTCTCTCATGCAGGCAATTAATTAGACCACCATACAAATTCCACTAGCGAAACCAAAATGAGAAAAATAAAGAGAAGAGAAAATCGAGTTCTCTTGCAATTTCTCAAATAAATTTATTTGAAGGGCATTTGTTATGACATTTCTTACGCATTTTACCTTAATGATTCGCATCTTTAAACAATCTATTTCTTAGTTCTTCATCCAAAAATCATTATTACAAAAAGTAGACAATTTAAAAACCGTTAAGACATCTAATTGTTACCTACAAAATAAATAAGTACGGTGTTTCAATAAAAAACTAAAATAACAACCATTTAATTAAATAGCTAAATAGTTTCAAATTCAAATAATTATTTTTAGATATGATAATTGAGTGAATACCTATGGTTCATATTTATAAAGTACAAAGTGAGTCCTACAACAATATCCATCGAATAAGAGCTCCCTCATCAACAATATTTTCTATATATAAAATACATATATTAATAAATATTAATTTTCTCAGGAATTTTCTAATAGGCTATTGGAGAGAGTTTTTCTGATATGGCTTACTTATTTTAAATTTTCAAAATTGTTAAAGAGGTTGTTGGAGATGCTCTTACTCTACTTACTGACAAGGTATTTGCCAGCATTTTTGGCTTGTTAATATTCAAGAGATAAAATATTTTAACTTATCATGAATGAATAATCTGTGCACCACTGTACTCATATCATAATAGATGTAGTGGGCTTTACAATACACTGTCATCAAATGGCGGCAAGGCAGCTCCCACCAAATATCTGACATAAAATTATTATTATTATTATTATTTTATTATTTTATTATTTTATTTATTTTTTGGCTTACCAGAGCATTGATCAGTCCCATATGAAACTTAGAGGAGATAACTTTTTATTTATTTATAGTACGTATTTACTTCTATTTTTGTCAAGGAAATTTCCTCTAGTAATATTTGAACAGAATTTCATCCAATACCCGTATGCTTCTATTCCATGAAGTCTCTTAAGACGAAAGCCATCAATGATGATGCCTTTCTTAATTTGATATAAGATTTTGATTCATGGAACACACTTGAAGTTGCTTCAAGTGTGTGTTTAATATAAGAAAAATGGATGCTCACAACACACGTGATACACACTTGCAGTTGCTTAATTCGAGTATATATTTGTTTTTCTTCTTCTTCTTTTTTAGGTTTTTATTTCTTTTCTTTTTAAGGGTCTAAAGAAGCGAAGATTTTATTGAATTTTTTCAAAAGAAAAATGGATGGAAAATAAGATATAATGTAACAGAGACTTTACTCAGAACAAGTCTGAAAGAAACTCAAAGGAAAATCCTTGCGGTCTAGCTTATGTTTGACAGTTTCAGGAGGATGTACCAAAAGTGATAGAAGAATCCAATTCCCAAAGCACTTTCTTTTAAACTGCCCCTAATTCTTAAGTCCCATTTCAAGCAAATTATATTCCACGAACAAAGCAACAGTTTTCCTAAAAAGGCAAAATATTGAGTGCAAGCACCGCCCTCTCTTCTCTTGGCTTCCTTGCACAAGGAGATAAGAATCTTTCTGTATAGTATAGGTACTCCATGTTATAAAGAGAAATGTAATTTTAAGAGTTCAAGATAAGTAAATTGTGGATGCGATATAAGGTTATCCTACGACTACAAAGGGAAGGGTTCAAACTCTAACATTGACTGTCGAAATAAATACTCTTAACCACTTGAACTATAACTCTGACACTGTGTAACAAGTTCATCGCTATATCCCATTATATGCTTATGCCCTGTTAGGTTTGATTGGAACAAAGGGCCTTGCAATCTACAATTTAGTTGCCGCATTCACATTGGATGTAAAACTGACCTCAAACATCCTAGGCCCAAATCCACAACAACAAATGCAATGAGAAAATGCCAAATGCATAAGCCTCAAAGGGCATAATTTTGATCATAAGCATAATGCTAATACATAAAATATAAATGCACGATCCAAATGCTTCTCCAAGCACTCACCAAGATTCAGTAACCTAGAATTCGAAGATACTTTAGAACAATGAGAAAATCTGCACGGCATTCTTCTTCACTAGATATAAGGGTTTACGATAAACTTTGAAGACGCACGTACAAATAAATCATCAGTATCAAGTAAATTCAAATGTATTAATTTTTTAAAAATATTTATAAATCAATTCCAACCCAAACTCAAAAAGATTTATAAAAAGAAAAAAGGAATATAAAAAACCCAATGCACTCACTTTTCTACTTAGAAAATTGTCCCCACCACAAAGGCATCACATTCATCTGTGAGAAGTATTGTGCACTCACATAACATAACACTATTCCATTTTTGTTCAAGGCATGTGAGTCTCACTGACACTCCCTCCACACTCACCTGTCGGCGCTCACACGACTCCCTCTCGCTCCTCCTTCCCTCCAATCTGCTCACCTTTCTTCCCCGTGACACCTTCATTTGCCCCATATAAATAAAACCACCACCCAAAACCAAACCAACCCAAAATTTCAAAACCAAAACTCATCATAAAAAACTTGCTAAAACCACAAAAACCAAGCCAACCCATTTCAAAACACCATGAAAACAACCCTCTCCTTCCCTCATTTCCTTGCTTCCATCTTTGCCCTAGCCCTAATCAGCCTCCCCAATTTTGCATCATCAAGCCACCATGACTACCAAGAGGCATTGTCCAAGGCCATCCTCTTCTTTGAGGGGCAGAGGTCAGGGTTTTTGCCCCAGGACCAGCGCCTATCATGGCGCGCCAACTCGGCCCTAGGTGATGGGTGGACTTACAACACAGACTTGACTGGCGGCTACTATGATGCTGGGGACAATGTGAAGTTTGGGTTCCCAATGGCCTTCACCACCACAATGCTGGCTTGGAGTGTGATTGAGTTTGGAGATTCCATGCCTCCCAATGAGCTGAGGAATGCGCTTGTGGCAATCCGCTGGGCTACGGATTACTTGCTCAAGACTGTGTCTCAGCCTAACAGGATCTTTGTGCAGGTAAGGTAAAAATTAATGGTTGTGGTTGTGGTGGTGGGTTTTTGGGTAGGAGGGAGAGTGGGTGGACCAGTTAATGTGTCTTTGTTAAACTTTTATATATATATATATGCGCTAGTGATTTTGACACTCCTTATTTACCCATATGTACAAATATATAACCAAATATATGAATCGAAATTCACGCACATTGTATATTATAGTTTGACACATATCTTTGTTAAACTTTAGATATATGACAAATATAAGCGATGAAAATTATATACATTGCAAATTACAGTTTAACACATAAATTTTAACGTATATATAATTATTTTATATTTGGATGGGTGTAGGAGTGCGGAGTTATGTAGTCCATTGGGTCTGGGTGGCTCAACCTGTTTGTCACTTTTAGTCCTGTGGCCCCAGTTTATTTTGATCCCTTAAAATTGCGTGCACTTGCCTCTGCCTGTGAAAAAGTTTATAATAGAATCTCAGTCCTTGAGTTTCTCAAAATTCATGAAATGTGGATTAAGATAACTTCCCTCCCATCCACAAGTGTGCGTGTCTCTATTTTGTTTTGTTGCTTCACACGCCGGTTACTATTAAGGTTGAAGGACATACATTTTCACTTAATCCTTTGTCTGTTTATTTATTAGAACAAGCTGGCACATTGATCCCTTTGTCCGTCAAAGGGTCACATTCGAAAGTAAAACTTCCACGTAACATGTTTTATATATCTTTTTATTTTTATCTATCTCATCGCATGAATCGTCACACACTCTAAAAGAGTAATGTAGTTGTAATTTTACTTTTTACTGTTGTAGTTTTGTCAACATTAAACTTTGATTTCAATACTTAGCCCCCAGAAAAAAACTTTAATTCCAATAAAAATGTCTGTGTCTAAAATAACAAAAGATAAAGGAAGGGGAATCAATTATATTTTGTTAAATAATTATCATCTGTGAGTGGGCGGTGGGATATGTGTCCTCCATACCACTTTTTCATAAAGCCCGTGAGTTTGCATGAGACAATCAATTGTCTTCATCAAGCTTTATACCCATGACAAAAATGGTCCTCAGCTTAGTCCAAAATGCGTCCCAAATTATCAACCAATGCAAATAGGGTTTCTGGGGCTAATGACAAGGAAAGTTTTCCAATTTTTGGAGGGTGTAACTATGTTTTTCATGGAATAATAGGTTGGGGACCCAATTATAGACCATAATTGCTGGGAAAGGCCAGAAGATATGGACACAGCCAGGACTGTTTATGCCGTGGACTCGCCCAATCCGGCTTCAGATGTCGCCGGAGAGACGGCAGCAGCTCTGGCAGCTTCATCAATGGCATTCAAATCCTCCGATCCTGGCTACTCAGACACATTGTTGCGAAATGCCAAGAAGGCGTTTGAGCTAGCTGACACTTATAGAGGAGCTTACAGTGACAATCCTAATGTTAGAGGTGGTGTCTGCCCATTTTATTGTGATTTTGATGGTTACCAAGTAAGTCCAAAGTCAAAATCACATGACTTTTTGTATTATTTTAAATATTTTTTAAAAAACTATATTTATATTTAAAATATAACGTATGTCTCACATGTATTTATTTGTATATTAATTTTGGTGATATGTTTGACAGGATGAATTGCTATGGGGAGCAGCATGGTTGAGTAGGGTCACTCAGGATAGTGGTTTTTTTGATTACATACAAAACAATGGCAAAACTCTTGGTGCCGAGGAGAATATAAACGAATTTGGGTGGGACAACAAGCATGCTGGCCTAAATGTTCTAATATCCAAGGTCAGTTTATATGTTTCCCAACACATATAATATCTATAATGTGTGCTGATTTTATATATATCGTCAAACAAACAAACGTTACATTTTAAGATAGAAGCACAATATCAACGCAGAAAATATAAGCAGATAGACAAGACATAAATGTATCAAAAACAAGAAATAAATCTGAGTTTTCTTTTTCTTTTTTCAGGAAGTCCTAGAAGGCAACATGTACACTCTTGAATCCTACAAAGCATCAGCTGATAGTTTCATGTGCACATTAATCCCGGACTCATCGTCCTCCCACATCGAGTACACTCCCGGCGGCCTCATCTACAAGCCGGGCGGCAGCAATTTACAGCATGTAACTTCCATCTCATTCCTACTACTCGTGTACGCGAATTACCTTTCGCGAACCTCGCAGTCTCTGAACTGTGGCAACATAAATGTCAGTCCCACAACCCTACGGCAAATTGCCCAAAAACAAGTTGATTACATTTTGGGAGATAATCCAATGGGGATGTCATACATGGTTGGTTATGGTGACCATTTCCCACAACGCATTCATCACCGTGGCTCTTCATTGCCATCAATCAAGGACCATCCCCAACCCATTGCTTGCAAGGAAGGCTCAGTCTACTTCAACTCCTCAAGCCCTAACCCTAATGTGCTTGTGGGTGCCCTTGTGGGAGGTCCTGGAGAAGACGATGTTTATAACGATGATCGTGCTGATTTTAGGAAATCTGAGCCAACCACTTACATCAATGCACCATTTGTTGGTGTTTTGGCATACTTTGTGGCTAATCCCAATCCTAATTAGCACACATTGATACTTGGTCAAGAGCAGGTCATTTTTTGTTTTTGTAAATAACCCATATCAGGATTTGAAAAATAGGGAAAGAACAAAAACGTCTCTCATCTTGAGAGCAAAGAGAGAAGAGGCTTGTTACTTAGTCTTTGGAATTTGAATTATACTGTCATAGGTTTTGAGTCACAAAAATTTCGTGTGACATTTTACAGAGAATAAAGAGAGGTTTGTTATGTAAAATTCAATATATATGGTTTTGATTTCTCCAAAAAAAAAAAAAAAGAAGAAGAATAAAATACAATCTTTTCACTCTATTCCAACAAATTTTTCCAAAAGTGGGGGGGACTTGTAGCTCAAATTGTTGAGACTATTTATTTCCACACCTAAGCGCAAAGTTCGAATCATATGTCCTTTAATTTTTCTTGTAATAGAAAAAAAAAATTGTTATCCTTCATGCCTGCCTGCAGACACTTATACGATGTATCCATCCTAACATATAGACGATGAATACACATGGAAGAATAATATTAAATGAATTACATTATCATATCATATCCGGTGAATTCATGATATGACAATTGATAAGTACGATTTAATCAATAACATTGCAAATATGCTCGTATTATAAGTGACATTAGAAGAGAGATAAGCAATGAAAGTTTCAATCCCTGACCATGACTTTGGAACAAATAATTTCTCCCATTTCTCATATATGTCAGATCAATGAATCCCCCATGTCCCAAACTAATTTGACAAACCAAGTAATCCCCCATGTGGAAATCGAAAATCAAACAAGAAAAAAGAAGAAAAAGTATGCGCAGCACGTGAAGTTAGAGTCCACAAAAAGAATACTCATGAAGCCAAATAATGTTGCCTGGAATTTAATTCACTTACTTTATTTTGTTTTTCTTGGCATTGCTTGATTCAATAAATTAATGAAAAAGGTTTGTCTGGACGCCGGTGCTTTGTAGATGAACACATGAAAACTGAAAACTCCCATGGCTCTCGTGAACAACACGGGTCTTGTTCTTTTGCGAGGGAATGATTTGGGTTTTCAGGCTCATTAACAACAAACAAATTATTTGCATTAACGGATCTTTCATAATTTAACTTTGTTGCTTATTTTGTCGAATATTAGGGTTACATCATGGTAGAGGTTTCTTCCTTATTTTATTTGTTGCATCTATGAGTTCGATAATTTATAGCATTTATGCGTTTATATACCGTCTCTTTCTATTGAAGGATTCTTTAAATAATCTCATTTGACGGACACTTTGTGAGATCAACTACAACTCTTATTTCAATGATCTTAAACATCCTTTTTGTCAAGTCTTCTTATTCATAAATTATCCTTGCAGACAATTATGCAAATTGAAACCATTAAGACATTGAGTTGTGACGAACAAAATGGACAAAGACAATGCTTCGACAAAACACTAAAAGAACAACCACTTAATTGAGTAGTTAACTAATTTCGAATTCAAGTGATTTTTTCCACATAAGATTTTTTAAGAAATACCTGAAAGATAGAAGGTTAAGATCCTTGAAATACAATATGAAGTGGACCCTACAAGACTGCCCCTCAAATAACTCCTCAATTGGAGCTCTCTAATCTTCTTATTATGCTACCTAATCACTTTAGACACATAACATCCATGAGAACTCTCAACTCAATAGAAACACATTTAAGTCAACGGAAAAATATTTGCACCTACTAAGAGCTAAACTTAATATTATTGAAGTCTCTAGCACTAGTAGTAGGAGACCAACATTATCTTGAGCCATTGATTGCATTATTTGTGACCTACCAACATTTAAAGTGCAACCAAAAGATAGTTTGTTTGCGATGTCAATTGCCACCAATAATATTAATTGGTCCCATAACATCCGGCTCTGTACGGTAGGTTCGTATTCATGCCATTCTCATAAATAGTCATTTTTCTTGTTTCTGTTTATTTAATTATTTTTAACAAAATAAGGTGACAAATTGATAATGTGCCCAAATTTTGTCCCATTCTGCAAAATTATAAATATATGTGGCTCCTGGTTGGGTAGGGTTCATGGTGGGGGATAGTTTGGGTGAAGAACATTGTCTTATGAAAAACCTCCAAGCAAATAAAATTAATTTATTTTCGTCTTGCTCAAAGTTTTCTGCAGGATTCAATGAATTCAACATCACCCCTTTTGGTTTTTGTTTTTTTTCAATTAGGACAATAGCAACCACAGAAATCAAATGAGAGTCCATCACCATTTCTTTCAATTGATTTCGACCCATTATCACTGTGGCTGCAATTTAAGGCATTAGCTTTTGGGCCAGGCCCAACAACAAGGTAGTGCATTTTGCAATGCTCTCCATAGAAAAAAGCTTTACCTTACTTTATTAGGAACTCTTCAATGTCCTATTAAGACGGGGCATAGTTACACCCTACAATATTACTATAACAGGGCAAAGAGGAACTCTACGGTGGCTTGCACATATTTTCTGGCTAAGAGCCACTGTGTGTATGGAGCAATTGTCATCTTGCCAAAAAAAGGGACTGGTTTTCCATTTCCTCAGCCATACAAGGAGGCAAATATTGTCTTAGGTGAGTTAGTGCAACTATAAGATTTGTAACTATATACAAATTTTTTATAGAGTTTATGCAGAAAATGATTGTATTGTTTCTTGTGAATGGTGTAGGAGAATGGTGGAATAACAACGTCGAAGAGGTTGTTAAACAAGGAAACAAACTGGGATTGTCACCAAATACGCACACACCATCAATGATGGGAAGCCAGGCCAGGGCCTCTCTTTCCCTGTTCTGAAAAACGCACAGCATTCTGTAGAAAAGTTGTTGCCTACAATAAGTTTATACAATGCACATGGTGGACGTGCAACTAGTTATTGTGAGAGCAATGCTGTATAAACTCATTGTATGCAAGAACTTTTCCCATCTATGACACTAGATGTTCTGAGACCACTTTTGTTTTATGGCAATGCCATTTGGAGATGAAAAATGAGACTCTACATTCTCATCCTTTCTTGTTTTTGCTATCTCAGATACCTATGCATTGGAGGTTGAACAGGGAAAGACATACCTTCTACGAATCATCAATGCTGCACTCAATGATGAGCTATTCTTTGCCATTGCTGGTCACAACTTGACAGTGGTAGAAATTGATGCAGTCTACACCAAACCATTCACATCTCAAGCAATACTAACAGTGCCAGGTCAGACCACGAATGTTCTCGTTCAAGCCAAACATGCACCCGGCAGATATTTCTTGGCAGCTAGGCCATTCATGGACGCAAACTGCCACTGGAATACTGCAGTACAAAGGCATCCCAAATACTGTGCAGCCAGTTCTTCTCCAACTTCCGGCAATCAATAACACAGTTTTTGCATTGACCTTCAATGCCAAGCTAAGAAGTTTAAACACAGCACAGTTCCCGGCCAGTGTACCTCTTAAAGTTGATCGGCGTCTCTTTTACACGATCAGGTTGGGAATCAACCAACGCACGACTTGCCTCAATGGAACACAGCTCACTGCTACTTTAAACAATATCACATTTGTGATGCCCCAAATTGGGCTGCTTCAAGCTCATTATTTCAACACCAGGGGATTATTTACCACGGATTTCCCAGACCGCCCTCTAACACCTTTCAATTACACTGGTGCACCAATCAATGCCAACCTTGGCACTAAACTAGGCACCCGGCTTAGCAAACTTGCCTTCAATTCAAGAGTTGAGTTGGAGTCCCATCCTTTCGACCTTCATGGTTACAATTTCTTTGTTGTTGGGACTGGAGTTGGGAACTTCGACCCCAAAAAAGACCCAGCAAAGTATAACTTGGTGGATCCTCCCAAAAGAAACACAATCGGATAATCCAAGTAAACATGTCAAACTCACCAAATAGCATGCTACATTAAACTTCAAAGTTACTAATTAAGCCAGAATAATCTCTCTTCTTTTTTTTTTAATATAGATTTTTCACTAATATTTTGAATGGTATTTGATCATGTTTAGGTGTCTGGTTCATGCACTGTCATTTGGAGCTCCATACCAACTGGGGTTTGAAGACTGCATTCGTAGTGGAAAATGGGAAAGACTCAGATCACTCTGTCTTGCCTCCACCTACAGACCTTCCACCTTGTTAGTTCCTCGAACCGGAGAACTCACAGTGGAGTACTTCTTGAGGAACACAAACCATTGTTTTTTTCGAGCCCTTTGGCTGACAATTGCTTGCAAACACTCCTGCATGACATGTGTAATGAAAGCAATGGTTCAATCCATCAGCCATTATAGTCAACAATCACAGCCAAATTCAAGATGAACTTTGATCTCAAAAATTTCAACAAGCTAAGGTGGAAATCGGGCTTGACTGCAGTCACTTCTTAGAAAAATGTGTGTGGTTCTTTTGAGGTCCGGTTTGGATTCAAGGTCTATCGTAGCCTGTTTAATAGCCACAAAGAATATTTTCTTGAGTTCCCTGAAAACGGTAATAATTCAACGTTATAAGACCTCATATACTGGATAATATATACTGACAAAATATATGAAGCATTAAAAATCAATAGAACTGAACTCAGGAATATGTCTTTACATTCTTAACCAGACTCATGCACTCACTGATCTGGCCCAACAAAAATAGGGTGAAATATTCAAAATGTTCCTTTCAAACACTTAAGACACCTAACTACATGGCAAGGGTGGCCAGCATTGGTATGTGGTAGCCAGCTTTTATAGTGGATTTCACTTGTGTTTTGAATGCTCCCAAAACAGCTTATCGTCTATGTTCAAATGAAGGTAAAGAACATTGTCAAACTAGTTCACATTTAAATTAAAAGCTTTCAAATACAATTTTAAAAAAATTAAAGGCTTTCAAATTTTGACCAATTACTTTAATTTTCTAAAAATCAATGGGAGAGTGCGATCTTGGGAACTATTCTGACATATGTTTAGCTTCACGTTCCTCTCTCTTGCTTATTTAACCCTCATTTCTCTAAACAATAAAAAATACAAGATTAGGATCTTCAGCTACTCTGCTTCTCTCATTTCTCTAAACAACAACAAAAAATTCAGTATTTTACAGTTTCTACCTAATGTTGACAACAACACCTCCATCTTACAAACTGATGCCAAATTTGTTCTATATTTTGCCCACAGCCCTATAAAACCATTAGACCTTGACCAGATATCATGTCTCATCCCTACAAAAACCAACAAGTTATGTCGGGGTTCTGCATTTCTATTCTTATGTTTAGCTGGGGTTATTGCAACCATAGAAAGATGCATAAACAAATTTGCCAAAATCCCCATCTTTACTAAGTTCCAACAAACGAAGCCTCTACCTAAGAGTCACTAACTACAAAAGGAGCAAAAAGAACAGCAATCATATAAACAGATTGTAATGCAACCATTCAACTATTCTATTTCAGTAAAGAAACGAAAGACAGGAGCAAAATGGGGTGTGAGAAAGAGAAAGTACCTGAGAGTTGATGAAAGAGTAGGGCAAGTCAGAGGCGAAGACAGTGGAGGCACAGTGCTCGCTTTCGCTTCTCGTTTTGCCACCATCTTTGCTTTTGTTCTTCCCCATCTCTGTTTGGTTAGCGAGAAAGTGAGCGAAAGGAAGCTAGTGAATACGGACCTAAAACCTCAGCAGGGAAAGAAAGAGAAGAGTTTCGGTTTTTTTTTTTTTTTTGGTGCGTGTTTGTTATTCAATGGAGGAGAGGGTTTGTAAGTAACGCGGGCTTGCAATTTGGGCCTGACCCAGCAAGAAAAGTAGTTTTGGATTTGGATGACTTTCATGCTGCGTTTGTTTCTTTTTTCTTTTTTTTGGCATACAAGCGATATGGGAGAGGGAAAAATCGAACTTGGGATCTTCCTTTGCGTTATTTTTGTTAGATTGGGAAGAGTCAAAATTTGCCCCAACACAAGGGCAGAACTAGTTCTTTACTCTTTGGGAAATTAGCACATATGCCATTTAAACTTTTTTAGGGTGTGTGCATTTGTCGTTCAAATACAAAAATATGTTCAAATACAACAAAAATGGAACAATAGGGACAACAAAGAGACACTATATGAGGAGGAAAGGGTTATTATAAAATAAAAGTTGCCAAAAATAACTATTTTAGCACAAACTCCAAATTTTTACAGAATTGAAAGGCGGCACAAATGAAGCCCAGGTGTTAAGCATATGTATATGTTCTTGAATCCTTAAAAAATTGAAGATGAGCTTCTCCTTAAAACAAACGGGATTTTGACACTTGTCAATTTAACTCAACTTTGTTTTTCTTTGGTAGCTTTCAGTATTTTTTTAGTTTAAATACAATAACTGCATTTTTTTTGGTTGTCCGAAAATACAATCGCATAATTTTGTATTTACCTTATCCGCTTTTCATATGAAATAAAAACCTTGATAAGCATTAAACGCCAAGACTTATTCGTTTCTTCAGTGTCTGCCTTCCAAAGGTTTCATCTTTGTCTTCCTCCTGTTCTTCACAGCTTCTCAAGTTAGGGTTTTCAATGGCACAAGGTACGCTACTACAATTTTCTTCGTCTTCGTTGTTAATTAGTTTCGAATTCCTGGAATTCTCTCCCTTAGGGCTTAGACTTGCGTTAAAGTTTGTTTCTTGACAGTTTGTATGATCTTAACATGAGTGAGTTCTGTTTTTGTTTGTGTTTGTTTATATGATTTTTTACTTTCTGTTTACATATACATCTGGCAATGAAAACCCAAAATTGTTTAATTTGAAATCTGTGTTTACTTAGTGCAGAGCAGAACACAGAAGCTAAATATATACAAAGCAGAAAAAGGTATATAGTGATAGAGGGAGTTTCAATTGAGTATCCCTCAGACCTTATTCGAGGGACACTCTTTCAGGCCCGGTTTGCATTGTAATTCAACGATGCAAACCATATATTTTTTAAATCTTTGTTTACTTGATCACCTAAATCAAAAATCATTCAACCAGTTGATCAAATGATAGTCATTTTAGTGTTTGTTGAAAGCACCATGTTCGTCTATTTGCTTCATCACAATTAGATGTAATTGTATATTATTTGTCTATTTTTTTAAAGCTGATCTATTAATTGAAGACTTAAAGTTTAGACGGTTCGGATCATTGGAATACTAGACGGAGTGGGCCCCACAAGGTGTCCCTCAAATAATTTGAGGGATACCTGACTAGATGGGTACTCTATAGTAATATATTCATAAATGTGTTTTTGTGTATGATTATGTGTGAATGGTTTGCTTGGATCATTTTTGTTTTGGCGTTTTGACAAGAATGAGTAGTTTTATCGAAATGCTTGAAAACCTTTGTCTCCCTTTGTTTCAACATAGAGCATTATACTTATGAGGCAAAATGAAGGTTTTGTTCTTGAAGGTAATTATTGAGGTTTGATTAATGAGTTGATTACATTTATCTTTTGGATTATCAATGTGTTTCACTGATAAAGTTGGACTTTATTGCAAAACACAAACAAATTGTTAGTGTGAGATGTTTTTATTGCAAGGTTGAATTCTCTGGAAAATTGGCTTGTATGTAGAAAAGTCCATTACTCGTCCATTACTCCGCTTCTTGCTTGGTTTGTTTGCCTTCTAGGAAGTTGCACTTATACTCAAAATAATTCCTCGCAGAAGAAACATATATGTCTTCAGCTCTAACATAACAGATTTGGTTAAGTCACCCTGAGTGCACTACGATTCTATTTTATGCATTGTTAATTAGTTGTTTATATCATCTGTTGGCTTTGTTTCTTCCATCATTATGAACTTTTATGTCTGATTATATGGTATTTTCTTTTGTTTATTACATGAATATTTGAATATCATGAATGAAACCATGCTAGGTGTTTTGGATATAGCATGAAAGGTTGTTTCAGATGATGTTGAACCAACATACTGACTTTGGTCCAAAATGATTGGAAACTAGGTTTTTGTTGTCATTCGGCATTTTTTGAGAGGAGCTTTTATCTTTTTCTGTTTGGGTTTTTTTTTTGGCTCTGAACTTTCATGTCAGAATGGAACAGGAATATGAAAATTTGCATGTGAACATGTATATAAACCTGTATACTGACGGAATATATTCACATTCACATGTCAGCATAAATTGTTTTGCATTTGCAACAATTAGGTGTTACTTGTACTTATTTCTACTTACTGTTTCCCACAAATTTGTAGCTATGGATGTTGGAGGTGAGGTGATGGAAAGCACTATTCCTTCTCTTATTGTAGATTATGTTCAGAAAGGAGAGGTACTTTCTCCAGAAGATAGTGCTTGGGTTGATTCCTGTCTGATTAGTGAATCTGATAATTTGGATGATGACTGGTCTTCTCTGAAAGGTGCCCTGCTAGAAATCCTTAATTCTCAGCCTGAATCACTGAGCTCTTCTGCACTTCCTTCTGGTGAGGGGGCAGATACAGAACGCTTCCAAAGAAGAACCCAAAGGAGTCTGCTTCCTATTAATGAAGATGCAGAGAGTGGAGATGATGATATGCCCACCGATGAGGATGCTAGTAATTTGCAGTCATCAACTTTTACGGGAAATCCATTCTTGCCAGGTTACCGTGATGATGACCTTGGAGTGACTGGAAAGCTTGAGTTAGGAGCCAATGTTGTCTCTACAGTATCTGAGATGGAGCCTTCAACTGAGGATATTTTCAGGGTTTGGGATTTGGATGTTCCAGCGGAGGAAGATGATCTTGTTAAGCAGTTGGAAAAGGCCCTTGAAGAAAGTTCACTTCAACCGCTCCCACCAACTTTCGATGATTCTGATGTGTGGAAAAATTTGAAAGTAGATTCGGTTGATGCTCTAATTGCTGGAATTGCAGACCTGTCTTTAGGTCAAATTTCCAGATAACATATTCATATTTTATATATTTATATACCAAAAGTTTAATTTTCCATTATCATTGTTCTGCTGTTGAGTATTGGCTTCTTGTTGTCTCAAATTTTCACTGAAACATGGATGACGGTTTAAGACCGGGGAAGTTTTCAGGATTGCAGTTTTGGAAACTCTGGTTTAGTCTTCAGTGTTTCATAATTTATGGGTTACCTGATGCCCAAATAATTATTTTCTTCCATCAGTCTAGTTCCTATGTAGAAGATGATTGATTTATTTGTTGACTTGACTTCAACATCTTACTAAAATATGCCATGGGGAGGCAAGAGCTAGATGATGCTGTTTGTGCAAATCAGCAAAACCACTCATTGCCACTGCCATTGTGCACCAACCATGCATCTGCTTGTTGATTAGGGCCTTTAGATTGGCAAGGAAAATCATGACCCCCATCATGTGGAGTAGCTGACGTGTAATGCTATCGGTCGTCCAAGTGGATGTTGGCCAACATCAAAACTTTACTATTAAACCATAGCCATTTGTCAGTAAGTATGGAAAAAACAAGCAAGAGAGATGATAACAACCGCATATTTACTTTCCATTTTGGACTCTTCACAATGTGAGCGTCATGCATTTGTCTGTTTACTAAACAGAAGAAAAATAAATATCGTAAGTTTTCCAAGACAATATTTCAGCCTATTTTTACAAGGTGGGCAAAAACCCTCATGTCTGAACCACGTATGCAGCCAGCCAAGTCAGCAAGTTATCATCCACATGGCGAAGCAATACTGGTCCTCGCACAACAGCCTCAAATTAGACATCTTTGTTATACAGAAGACAATTATAAATACAGAGAGTGAGCCCATGTGTGGCAAAGAGCACAAGAGAGCTTTGCCAGAGGAGATAAGATTATATTAAACTGCTCTTCACTAGGCTGCTACTCTCGCAGCTACAATGGCTTCTGCTTCTCTCCTCAAGTCTTCTCCAGTCCTCGACAAATCTGAGTGGGTGAAAGGCCAGGCTCTCCGTCAGCCCTCAGCCTCTTCTGTGGTCAGATGCCTCCCCACTGCCCCGTCTGGTCTCACCATTCGTGCCGGTTCCTATGCTGATGAGCTTGTTAAGACCGCTGTAAGTTTCACAACATTTTATTTACCATATGATTTGTACATTATTATAAATTATGCTCTCCGGAAAGCATATGCATGCCTTTTTGTCTTGCTCTGCTCTTATCTAAGTATAGTCTTAGCCCAACAAAATCTAAAAATCTTATGGAAATGTTAGTTTGCCAAAACTAAATTGTCAGTTTGAACTATTGATAACATGTTGTAATGTTGGTAGAGAAAATAGTATCCTTAAACTTGCATAGCCTGTTGAGGTTTGAATACTGATGATGATTGGTTTTGGTTTGGGTGTAGAAAACTGTTGCATCCCCAGGTCGTGGTATCTTGGCCATGGATGAATCAAATGCAACCTGTGGCAAACGTCTTGCCTCAATTGGGTTAGAAAACACAGAGGCTAACCGCCAAGCCTACCGTACACTCCTTGTGTCAGCCCCTGGCATTGGCCAGTACGTCTCTGGCGCCATTCTTTTTGAGGAGACTCTCTACCAATCCACCATCGATGGTAAGAAGATCGTTGATGTGCTCGTTGAGCAAGGCATCGTCCCCGGGATCAAAGTCGACAAGGTAAGCCACTGAAATAAAAATACATACATACCTAAGCAGCTTCAAGCATACTTTGATGAAAACATAGGGCATAAATCTTACTGTAGCTGCCTGTTTTTATCATGATAACAACAGGGTCTGGTGCCCCTAACTGGTTCCAACGATGAGTCATGGTGCCAAGGTCTTGATGGTCTTGCCTCTCGCACAGCTGCCTACTACCAACAGGGAGCTCGTTTCGCCAAATGGTATGGATCAAATCTAAAATCCCCATGTTAATCTGGCAATAAAATTAAGCTCATATCATAATAAGGTAAACTGATGAAAACAGAATTTTAACATATTTTCCAACTTTGATGAACTAGGCGTACTGTTGTGAGCATTCCCAACGGGCCATCAGCTCTTGCAGTGAAGGAAGCAGCATGGGGTCTTGCCCGCTACGCTTCCATTGCCCAAGTAAGAGAGCTGATATCTATGCAGACAATAGTTGTATTCTTTAACTGGTTATCAGTCAATAGTAGTTTTGCTTTCAAAATTTATTGACTAGTATCAAATTGCTAATTAGACAACCGGGTTGGTGTTTTCTGTCTAGTTAGGATGTGTTTCTGATAAGGGTTTTGCTTCTTGATTGTTTAGGACAATGGTTTGGTCCCAATTGTAGAGCCAGAGATTTTGCTTGATGGTGAACACACCATTGACAGGACTTTCGAAGTCGCCCTGAAGGTTTGGGCCGAGGTTTTCTTCTACCTTGCTGAGAACAATGTCTTGTTTGAGGGTATCCTCCTCAAGCCAAGCATGGTTACTCCTGGTGCTGAGGCCAAGGAAAGAGCCACCCCTCAACAGGTTGCAGACTACACCCTCAAGCTCCTCCACAGGAGAATCCCCCCAGCAGTCCCCGGGATCATGGCAAGTATCATAAAGATTTTCTAAAAACTTAACACTGATTTATAATTTCTATGATGACAAGATATCATGTACTGATCTTGATGGAATTGTCTTGTTGAGCAGTTTTTGTCCGGTGGACAATCTGAGGTTGAGGCAACCCTGAACTTGAACGCAATGAACCAATCACCAAACCCATGGCATGTGTCATTCTCCTATGCCAGAGCTCTCCAAAACACCTGCCTGAAGATATGGGGAGGCAGGCCAGAGAACGTGAAGGCAGCTCAGGATGCTCTGCTCATTCGTGCCAAAGCCAACTCACTTGCACAGCTTGGCAAGTACACCGGAGAGGGAGAGTCAGAGGAGGCAAAGAAAGAGTTGTTCGTCAAGGGCTACGTGTACTAAGTCATTTGTACCAAAGCTATAGATGATGAAGAACAAATGGCAGCTGATGTTGTTGATGTTGATGGAGGAATGAGACCAGGTTCTCTTAAATGTGTGTAATGATTTATAGCCATGAAGACTATTTTTGTTGATGAACATTCCATGTACTTTTTAGCAACTTAATAAGCTTCTTGATGATGAGTTAGTTAGCCGGTGGTTATAACTTATAAATCAGATTCTTTAGTGCCTGAAATTTGCATTTTCAGTTCATAAATTAACCTCAACCCCAAAAAATAAGCAACTTTCAGCACCCGCTTGATCCTATGTAGTACATAGCTGTTTTGTTCATGGCCATATAATTGCTAGCTTTTCTTTTCTGATTACTCTCCCACTTAAATTCACTAAACTAATACGGTTCGAATCATCAGACCACATCGTAAAGTACATCCCAACGATGCGATTCTCATTAAGTTAAGCCTTCAACTAAAGACCTCCTTGGACTGCCTTTTGTGCGTGTATAAACACTCCGTTAAGCAACTAATCCTGATTAATTAGACCTATCGTGATTAAAACACTAAAAGATAGAGTACTTCAATGCTCACAGTAGAAGTGTTTGCATTTTACATTTTCTTTGGGATTGAATTCAAAGACATGATCCAATAACTAGGGGCTGGGAGACTCCAATCCCATCAAAATACAATTCACATGAGTTTTTGGGGGAGCATTAAACTACAGAATTAGGCATAGTTAAGTAGCCTACTATGATTCTAATGCTACTATTTAGGTACAAGCTTTTGCCCAAATTCACATTTTCTTTTCTAAGATTTGTTCAAAATGTCATATAAGTGCAAATAAGACCAATGTCAATAACGATATTCAAATTCGATTACAGACACTTTGAGAAAACTATAGTAACAACTTTCATTTCTCTCTTTCAAGCTAGAAACAATGTTTTTGACACAAAAGTAGATACTTTCTTCATCTAATCTACTTTGCACAAGGAATATGACAGACTGATCCTGAACCAAGGAAAACAGAATAAATGTACGAAGAAGGTTACAAGTACTTGAGTTGACAAGCATCACGAAACAGTAATTGTCCAGAACATCTGCAGCCACAAAGTAGAAGCAGAGAAGGGTTCGTAAATTTTTCAGACAACTTTGACAAAGAAAAAGATAATCACGTTAGATTAATGAATACATAAAACCATCAAAAATACAAATAGGCTGGCAGCATAAAAATACAGCGACATCTTTGTTGAGAGTGTCCCACATTGAAAAGTTAAGGGACCTAGCCTGGGTTTATAAGGAGTTGAGCTACTCCCCCCAATGCCAATTGGTTTTGGGGTGGAACCCCAACTTCCTTCAATCTTGACTTCATTCTTAAAAGAAGTTGTTTATGTCTACACGCAACCGATATCAAAACAAGTAGAGTTACATATTCCGGATAATCGCATCATAAGACATTAATTTCCCTACTTCCCCAAAACTCTAATCCGTGACATATATTTTGTTTGGTCGTGGCAATAGCATAACAGGAAGCCAATACAATTTCCACCTGTTTATTTCTACCAAAACTTTAAAGATAGAAAGGGTAGTTTACAAATTGGAGGGAGAAGATGACAGCTCACATTCAGTTTGGTTTTAAAGACACACCATGAGTCGCTCAACATAGTTGGAATTAAGAAAAAATACCAAGCAAAAATCTCTTAGGATCTGTCACCAGACTAGCATTCGGTTATTTAGGAGGACTAACTCTACTTTTAAGACCAATATGTTTCATTCTCCTTCAAAAGGTCTCTATTCAAGTTTTTATAAGCCATGCAGAGTGGTTCTCACAACCTCAGAAGTTCCACGTATCCACATACCAATTAAAAACAAAAACTTGTTACCAATATGAGAGCTAGAAGCCCACAAATAACCAAACAGCAATGCCGAAACCTGGTTGTTTTCCAACATTAAAAGGTACATTGACATTAACCATATCCAATTTTTCATAAAAGGGGGGAAAGCCTCTAAGTTTTTCCTGAAACAAAGAGGATGTAGCCTTTTACTCTTTTCAGTAAATAGCAACTGTTAAGAAAAACAACCATCCTTCTCGTTTCCGACATATCATCCAAGTTCTAGGAGAAAAACAACCATTTAAATTGCCCAAAAATGGCCTTTTAAGCCTAAGTACTATTGCTAGCAATTAAAGTAGGTCAAGAGCTAATATGGTGGGTGTTGGCATAAATGGATGGGTACCTAGAGCAAAAGACTACCTTAACCGCTGCGTTACATTACTTTAATTTATTAACTGAAGTTCATTATGTAAGATAACCCCTTCTTGTTTAAAATATCCCCCATATGCTTTCTTTTTGTGCATTCAAAGTAAAATTATGGTTAAAAAAAAGTAAAGGTAAAAGGAAATGTGCTTTCTATTTAGTAATCAAATGTTAGTAAGGATCAAATTTTGCCCATGCATTATCATATAATAAATAATTGGGGAAGTGTAAAAAGTATTATAATGATAATAATTGCAAAAGGTTGTATAAAGTTCTTAAAAATTCATACAAATACTTTCTCATGTTATTAAAATTGACAGTATCTTCATGTCAAGGAGGTCTGATATCAAATGGAAATATAGACATTAATAGTAATAAGTCTCTAAACTGGTCTTGGTTTTTTTTTTCGGTTGAAAGTCTCTAAAATGGCCTTGTTTCTAAATAGCATCCAGTCACATGTAGTGGGTAGTGGGTGCTGGGGCTGGTGGACCAAAGATTTTACTTATAAACTTTTTTTTCCCTGTGTAAGAAATTTACCCTTGGCAGTGAACTAATTTGAGAAAAAGGTTTCAGACATTTTTTAGCATTTTGAAAGCAAAAACTATTGAAAATTGCCATGTATTTTATGTGCGCTTGTCGATACACAATTGATCCGAACAATTCTTTGTTTTTAGGTCTGAATTTTAAAAAATCAAACTCAATGCTAGAATACCTTCCTGAGCAATACGCAACAATGACAACTTCATGCTAGAAAATTGAGGAAATACAAAACAGATGGACAAGAATAAGGACATACGTAAAAGGCACCTTGGTCACTTTTCAGGCTATCTTTTGAAGGACCCAACAGGAACAACACTTGCAGATTCATCATTCACACCATTTTGAACATCCAAACCCTGTTCCTAAAATATAATGGCAAGAAAATTGATGTTTGGATAACCCAAAATGCTTATAAATTTCAAATAACTGAAGGATCAGAACACAGTTCACAACAGTCAAACAGAAATCCAATAATGAATGTCATAAAAAGACAAAAGGTACAATATTAAAGAACCAGATACCGAGGTCAACATGGGAAAAATATATACCGGGCTAGTTGAAGCTTGCCCGTTCATTCTTTGGGGCCTGGTATTAAGATCAATCAATCTATTGTCCATCTTGTAGTCACCAACAATATTGTTGTCTAGGACTGCAACTGGAGAGGCACTGCAATTCTGTTGATTCTCTCTTATACTTAAACTAGGTGGCTGAATATGGTCTTTTCTTACTTCCTTTTGGTCAAGTGGTTGAAGCCCTAGTTCCTCTGAACGGCCAGGCTTATCCCCTGGAAACTACAGAGAAATGCCCAAGAGAAAGGAAATAATCTCAGGAGGCCTATAAGCCAGATATAAACCTTAACCAGAACTCCCCAGTAGAGAGGAACAAACCTCAACTCTCTGCCTGAAAAGGAGATACCTCCTATGGGTTCTTTTACCACCAACATGTACAATCATATCGCATTGCAGGCAAAGGGAACTACCATCTACTTCACAGAAAAAGAAGGCTACATACATGTGCCCACAGGGAGGAGAAATCTTCAAAATCTTTCTACATAAGTTCAACATTGATATTCTCACAAAAACCGAAAACATAAAAGTCTTGCATACCAGGAGCATTTTCGCAAATATCACAGCAAGGAACATCACTGGGGCTAGCTAGCCCAACCCGTACATGTCTACTGGCAAGTTTATTACACATATGGACCTGCGATTCCAACACAAAAGAACAAATAATGCTTCTACTATAATTTGTGAATTATATAAGATATAAAGAGCAGATGGTGCCAGATGCCTGCTAAGAGCTTTTATTCGATACGTATACGGTTCATGATATTTGAAACTAACACACTACACATTCAAATAGAATCCCACAATCACTTCTCTTACCAACAACTCAAAATTCATCATTTATGTGAACTAATTAAGTTTCCCCATCTTTGGGTTCAGGCAACAATATAGCATAATTAAGCATAGCCAAAAAGGGAAACTTCAGCAGGCGACAACTACATCCAAGTAAGAGGACGAAGTCAATGGATGAAACCAACAACAACAAGTGATTCAGCGTACAATGATGAAATCAACATCATATAAGCAAGGCAACAAAGCAGTTGCCATAGCTTTTTACTTTTCAAACATGGTAAAGCAATCAAGACAAAAATACTTTGCAAAACCCAAATTCCAAAACCTTGCAAATTTTTATGCTAAGATCACTGGAAGCATAAAAAGCAACCCAATCCCAAAACCCAAATTCAAAATTCCCCAAAATCATGAGTGTCAAATAGAAAGTCAATGTTTGCATAAATAAAATTGCAGATGAAGAAAGAAGAGAAGAAATGAAGAACCTTTTCATCGCAGGAACGGCAAAGAGCGGCCTCGTCAGCTGCGCAGAAAACGATGGCAGCAGCGCCCTCGCACACGTCGCAAAGCGTTCGCATTCTATCTCCCACTCCTTCTCATTCCTCCATTCTACTCCCCAAACGCCATCGTTTTCGGTTTCCTCAAATACAGGCAAAGCCAAAGACAAAAGGGAGGAGAATTTAAGTCTTGGAGTGGTCCTTTTATATAGAACGTGGGCAGTAGTACTTTGGAGTCTTTACCTGTGACATTTGATTTGGTCTCTGTGCTTTCAGGTTCTTAATTTCATTACCATTTATGGAAACGTCTCTTTTGGTAGCTAGTAGCTACACTTCAATTTCAGTTTATGGTGTTCCTCAAGCATCAATCAATGCAAGTACACATGTGGTTCTGTTGGGATCTTGCCAACCATTAAGTTTTTTTCTTGTTACATTTATTGTTTGACCACATTTCTAATATATCTTTTCTTGGTGAAGTGAAACTCCTACTAGAGGCGAAATAATATTTCAAGGAGCTCGCAATTCTACAAACCTCTATTTACAAATCAATCACTTTTTGTTTACTTCTATTTCATTTCATTCAAAATAACATACCTCTTTTTTTTCTTTTTTCTTTTTTATAAACAATATATAATATAAACCTAATTCTTGTGTAAACAATTAATAATAGGAACCTAATTCTTGCCTAATCCATCTTGAATATATATACCAAGATATTTAAAGGCTTCTCTCAAATTAATTATAGGAACTTAATTCTCTCACTCTCTCTCTCTCTCTTGTTGCATTGGTTTCTCACTGAAACCGAGCCAAGCAAATGGAAGCTTTGGACGATTTGGCGTTAGTCCCTGAGGATGGCTCGCCGATAATGGAGGCTTGGTTGTCAATTTTGGCCAAAAATCGAGTTGAACTACATCAAAGCCAGCCCTAACAAGAACTATAAGGATTGAAATATTGTAGCTTTAAGAAAGGAAATAATCAACATTGTTTTAAACATCTTTTTTTTAATAACAACGATATTCTAAACTATTTAATATATCATTAGGGAATTCAAACTCGAATTCAAAAGGTTGGACACACTTTTTTTTGAAACATTCGTCTATTTGTATCCATTAAACTACTCAAAACACCTCTTTCTTGAAAAGCTTTTGTAAGTTTTCAATTTTATCCTAACTTGGTTTTTGAGTTTCATAGACATGGCCATGGTTAGATGCCATTTCCATGACAATGATAGGATGGGTAGACAGGGAGTGGAGAGCTTGGGGTGAGGGCAAGGGAGGATGCGATTTCTTCCCTCAGTATCTAAAATAGAATAATAAATAAAGATAAAATAATTATGGTAAAGCATATCTAGAGGACCAAAAGGATCCACATAATTTTGTTATTACATGTTATTGTGGCATAGCCACTTGTTCATAGCCACTTGTTCAAAGCTGGTCATAGAATGAAAGCTCCTTCCAATCCATTTTAAGCCACTAATCTCCTTTCTCCATTTACCCACCACCTTATTATTTAAGTCTCTAATAAATTTGGGCCAGAAGCTCCTCTTTTGTTATCAAATTATTAAAATAAAACGCTAGCTCAATGATTGTGGACAAGATGCTCCTCAACTCAAAGACCCCTTAAATTAAGCATAAATTTCTCATGTCCCAAGTTCATAGTCCATGTGATGTACAACAGACGACAGAAGTAAATGAAGAGAAGTTGGAGCGATGTGTACGCAAAGGCAAATTAGGTAAAATGCAGATTTGGACTTCAAGCTCATAATCGGGCTTATGACTCGTCGATTAGAAGAGAACGACGTCACAAGTAAAACTCATTGCTTTGTCATAATGTATGAGCTTTTTAGGACATCCGAGATCATTTACTAGCCCGAAATTCAGTTTTAAAGTTTTTACAGTTTTTGAAAACTTTGTTATTTTCCTATTATAATTTATTTGTTATTCCTAGGGTTTCTAGGAGTATTTAAGCATATTTTACCCGTAGTTAGGGTTATGTTTTGTTATTCCAGTTTATCAAATCAACCTTGAGGTTTCCTCATATCTTCCTAGTGGATTCCAGAGTTACAAGTTTTAGGCTAAGATTTAGCCAATCAATTATCACACTGAGTCACCATGATTAGGGACCCCAAACTCAACATGTTGTCCAAGTTTATCATGTTTAGAGTTTACATATGAGTTTTGGAGTTCAGGATTCAACTTTTTAGTCCCATGTATGGAGTCCAAGATCTTGAGTCTCGAGTCAGGGATTTCGAATTTGGGTCAGATACCAAACCTTGAGACTGAGGTCTAATATTATGAGTCCTTGATCTAGGGTCTATAGTTCTGTGTCTAGGGCTGCGCTAAATCCCAATGCAATAGTATTGAAAAACAGTACATTTTTATGTAGAATTTTAAAGTGAAATTTTCAACCCTAACTCCAACCTCCCAACCAGACTTCGGGCCAAAACCTCAAACATGTTAACTCGTCCCTTAAATAATTTTATTGAGGGATTGTAGGGTCCAATACAAATTTTATTTCAACAATCTGAATTGTTCATTTTTTAAGTCTTCATTCAAATATCATCCTTGTCAAAACTTAGGAAAATCAGAAACCATTAAAACTTTTAATTATAATCAACAAAATCAACGATCCCAGTGGTTCAAGAAAACACTAAAACTACAACCATCGATTGAGTGGTCAAATGATTCAAGTGATTTTTTGTAAATAATTTTATTCGAGGGACACCCTTACGAATTTTTTCAATGATCTAAATCATCTATTTTCAAATCTTCATTCATAGATCATCCTTGCAAAAAATCATGCAAATTAAAAATCATCAAGGCATCTAATTGGGAGCAACAAAATAGACAAACATGATGCTTCAAGAAAAGACTATAATAACAACCATTTAATTGAGTGGTTAAATGGTTTCAAATTTACGTGATTTTTTGCAGAGATGATCTTTGAGGTAATATCTAAAAACTTGACAGTTCAGATCATTGAAATACAATTCACGGTGGCCCTACAAGTGTTTATTTGAGGGATCCCTCAACTGAAGCTCCTTGTATATATTCTTTTCTTATTATTATTTTTTTTTAAATGAGGATTAGTTTTTCTTAGTAGGAATGTTTTTTACTAATTTTGGAAAGGGATAAACTTGCTATTAGCTAAATTAGGTTCATGTCTTGAGTTGGATATGTCAATCTTTTATGATCCTCTCGATAGTATTAGGTCTTTTCTTAGTGAAGATTTACTTGGAATCTGTAGGTCTCAAGCCATTATTTAGTTTCTCTGTTGGGTGGAGCCCCATTTCTTCACCCAAAAAAAGTTGCTATTGGGCGTAGATATAAAATTGAAGGACATCAATAAAAGCTCCCTCTTGGTTTCTCCCTTTCATTTTGGGCCTATCAAATTTCAGAGCTGAACAAATTGAACTTTTGGGCTCTATTGGAAATACGGATGGGTCAGCAAGCAATTGCCTTTCCACGAAGCTCCACAATAGCTGGAGGGGCACCAGCTCCTTTATGGGTATGTATGAGCAATGCAATCAGTGAAAATTCTATTTGAATACTTAATATGCAAATTTTACGCACATATGATAGAAAAATTCAGATCTGCAAATGTTAGAAGAATCTCTTTGTTCACTTTCTCTTTTATTCTGGTAGTTCGTTCTATTCATGCTTGAAAAATGACCCCATCGCTTATGGTATTGGAATTTTTGAAAACATTGCCTCAATCTGCCCGCGTTTATTTTACGTTCAGAGTCTATTTTATTTTTAATACTAGTGATATTGAGTACGTGAGTAAATGCTCTGAACCGTTTGAGTTACAAGTCCCATACTTAGTCTACTTATTTTTACAATTTGCTGATAATGAGAATCCCATTTCATTAAAATGGTTTCTCAATCATGATATTCGTTGGCAAAGGCGCACAATTATGTTAATAATTAAAATATTCTAGGTACCCGATTGATGATTATATAATAAACATTATAATTCTTAAAACCAATACAATAATGCTAGAGACATTAACTTATTAATTACATCAACTGTCAACCAATTAAACCACGTCACATCAGTTCGTGTAATAAATTGATGTTTCTAGCATGACCCAAATCAGAAAAGTCCTACAGAGTGGTTGTCACATTTTAATCAGTGGTTAGTTTGAAGATGATTGTGTTGTTGACGTTGTAATTGATTAAACAAGCTCATGGATTAATCTAAGCTATCATATAATAATTCTTAAAATAAATAAATAAAAGCCTCACAAAAAAAAAAGTGCAACAACTACTTTCTATTCTATGTTGCACACTTCTCTCAAGTACTGTGTGCAAAAGAATAATCTCAATTCTAAGCAAGAACAATATGTCTCTGTGACTTGTAACTCTAGTCACAAAGTATTTATTCTCACATTCACGGTAAGAGTTCAATTCTGGTTCGTTCTTCCCCAAATAATAAAAATAAAAATTACAAATATATGTAATTGGACTAATATGGTTGTCGTTTGGTGAAAAATCTATGAGTGATTCGATCATATAGTACGTGTTATTAAATTTATTAGATCTTTATTTAATCATAAACATACACAAAAGAAAAAAACAGACAATACAATGATGAATATATTAGATAGGACAGGATCCAAAGTTTAAGTCCTCCCTCAGCCAAAAGTACCTTTTTGCAGTGCCTATTTCGTGGTTTCGAAGCGACAAATATTCTGACCAAGAACATGAAAAAGTTATCTGTTTCATTCTTCACACTCATCATTTGATTTTAAATTTCCTATTTCAGTCCAATTATTTCGGATATGTTTAGAGTTTCTAAGGCCTTGTTTGGTGGGCTAGCTTGAACTGGTTAGGATAGGCTTTGAAGCATTGGATTAACTAGGTTTTAAGTTCAGTTGTATTCATTTTTGCACCAAACAACATACTGCAAATAACAATTTTTTTTTAATAAATCAATTTCCTTTTTAAAATCATATCCAAGCGAGTGTGTAATGCAATTAAGCCCACTAAACAACAGACTGGACCCATGTCCATTTTAATTGAAAAAGTCTCATTCAGTCCAGCCCACCAAACATGACCTAAAGTTACAAATTAACCAAAAAACTTCACAATTTAGAAGCCAAAAAAGCAAATTTGTGGCAACTTACCAATGTGACACCCTATATTTCTAATGACGTGTTTTCTTGTGATCCACAAAACTATATTGTGCTTGAATACCGAATATTAAAATGTAACATCCAACTCAAAATCCATAAAAACCTCTAATGCAACTACGAATATCAATACACAATATATAAGTGCGGACGATTGTTATCATTTATGCATACGTAGTGGTCCGCAAATAGTTGAAATCAATGCTCTTTTTGAGAATGTGTGATACTTTTTTCTCTGTATTGAACCTTTAAGTGAGAAAAGGCCGCATAAAGAGTCAAGTCACCGCTGCTAGCTGGTTGTGAATGGTGTAAAGAACATGAGATTTGGTAAAGATGCTTTCTTGAGGGGTAAGAAATGTAGAGACTCATTATGTTACAACTTACAATGCATGCAACTTTGAGGTGGTTGCTAACTAAAAGGTGCCATCAGTTCTGTTGTATGCATTCAAGAGCACATGGGTTGGTCAGGCTCCGAGTAACATGTGGGTGCCTGCGGCTTAGGTCCTACTATATTAATCTGACTGTTTAACACTACAGAGCGGAGAGTGGGATATAGCTCAGTGGGCTGAGCTCTTCCGCCTCCACTATTCAATGTATTGTTCTTTGAAATAAAGAATTTATTTAAAATATTTCGTTTATGACATTTTATTTACCAAACAACGGTATTAGCATGTCAAACTGTTTAACTTGAACTATTTTAGTTTTTTTTATATATAAAATATATATATGTTGACATTACTCCATTGATTAAAAACAATATGTACATTATTAGTGCCATAATTACTGCTATAATTATAAATTTTTTTTTCTATCTATAGTTTTTTTCCGTTGAAAGTTTATATTCATAGTTTTCTTTGGGTGTTGTTAATCGATCCCAAAAACTAACTGAATACACCCTAATATTTAAATCAAAATGTAAAATAAACTAAGTACACCTTATTTAACTACCAAAAATACTCATGATACACCTTAATACACTCTAACACACAACACCAAACTCATTCGAGAATTAACTGCCGAACAATATCAGACAACCAAACCCTCGTTGCCGAACACTATCAGACAAACACAAAACTATATCAAATATCTATGATTCCATTCTCTAAAATCTGGTAATTAAAAACCCTACTCCCATTTGAGAAGTGGCTGCCGAGCACTCATACAAAAAATAATTAGAAAAAAAAAAGAAAAAAAAAGAGAACAGTTCACAATAAGGGGGAAGACGTGCTGAATAAGAACATTAGTTTAAAAAAATAAAGCGGAGAACAAGAGCGGTTAATGACGTGGAGAAAAATTTGCAACGTTCACAACCGATAAAGCTGCCTCAAACCTCCGCGGTTGAAGACCCACGGCCCTGCGATTTTTTGCTCTTCAAATGCATTGAGAGGATATAAGTTGGAGTTTGAGTAACACATATTACCCGCAATTGGTGAGGACCAGAATGTGGGCTTCAAATTTGGGATATAATAATTGAGTGTACAATTTGGCAACTGGAAGTTGTTCAGATATCATGAAGTTTAGTTGAGATTAAACTTTTTTATTCATTGGAAGTGATCCAAAATATACGAAACACGTAATACTAAAGGTGTGGGAATTAAAGATCTTGAAGTTAAATTTTGAGATACCTACAAGAGTTGGAGACTTTGATGAGAGTTGCACAATCCTTGACAAATAGAGGAAGATATTTGATACTAGGGTTTTTGGAATTAGGGTTTTCGGAGTAGGGCTGAATATGGTAAGTAGGGCGTACTTACTAAAATCACATATGTTCCATAAATCAATATATTCTTTTTGGTCATTTTATATTATAGTAAATTAGTATTTCAATAAATAGTTTGATAGTAGAGCGTACTCAGTTAGTTTTAGAGTTTCGTTTAACAACACCTTTCTCTTTTCGATATTGACTTACCTAACACCTTTGTGCACGTTTGTAATTATTGTACAAGAAACATTTCCACTTGGAAATTTTGGTGATCGTGCTCCCATATAATGATGGGTAGGCGTGCAAAATCTTGCAATCGAATAGAACCCTTGTCCTTGCCTTTGACTCCATCAACAACCCTAACTTCTTTTGCATATTTTATTTTGTCCTTTGTCAGCGTTTGTTATGCCTCAAATCATGCCACCAAGTGTGGTGGGTGGCCTGAATTGACGACTAGGGTATTTTACCGATCATGAACAAAGGGTTTTACCATCGAGATAAAATGTTAAAGACAAAACAAAAACTATTTTACCTTATAGATTGGATATTGATAAACCTAGATAACTGGACAACGAGGTCTAACCCAATGAAAAAGGGTATTTGACTTGTAGACCAGAGGTTTCAAGTTTGAACCTCCATGGCATCTTAGTTTTGTGCGTGTGTGTGAGAAACGATGGATTGGATTGGATCTCAGAATTAATTATCAAACATGTCAATTTGATGACAAATTTGCTTGTGATAATATAATTTTAATCCACTCTAATTGGTTTCATGTTTTTTGGCTGGTTTTTTAATTATTTATTTTTGCTTTTACATATATTACAAAATTAACGATACTTGTTTCATGTTTCAATATTTATTTAGAAAATTTAGGTTACAAAGCCGATTATTCAAAATTCAATCAAATCCAACGTAACGTTGAATTAAAATTAGATTGGATCCTAACCTCTCATCGGATTGGATTGAATTATAAAATCCGCAATCTATTCAAAAGGCCTACTTCAACAACCATAAATGTTTTGAAAAAGACATTAAAAAATCTTATTGCTCACATCATAAGTATATTTCGAAGAGAGAAAAAAAAGTAGTTCTATTTGGCAAAAAGCAAACCCTTTTTGGTCACACATACAAACGGACACGTTTTGTAGTTGATATTGAACTTTTTATTTTTAAATTATTGTTGTTAGAGGATGTTGAACGTCTTTAACGACCCAGCTTTTCCAAAGGAACAATGCTTGAAGTCATCAGCAAAATAAGAAGAAAAATAAAGACGATGCTTGAGATGTTGTATATGCAGAGAAAATCAATTGGTATGCCGCGTTCATGCACGCGAAAAGACTAGTTATATAAGGAGAAAGATCTAAACAATGAAATATCTTTTTCTAATACAAGCGATAGTCTAAACTACGAGATGAGAGAGGTTTCTCAAACACGCACTACTAAGGTGTCGTGGGGTTTAAATTTGATACCACTATTCTGCAAGTCAATATCATTTTCCATTGTGCTAGACTCCGTTAGCTAAACAGTGAAACATTTAAATCCCCGAAATGCTATTAGTTAATGTAAATGTTAAAATAAGAATAATAATGTAATGTAAAAGGTAAATAATAAATGACAAATTATTTAGATATAGAAAATAAAAAATAGAGGAAGTTGGTTGAGAGAAGAATTGCCCAGTGAGTTAGGCATACAAATAGCATAAACAAAGTGAAAGAAATTTTAATATATGATGATGTTTTGGAACTACGTGAGTATTGCCCCGCTCCCAATCTTTTCATTAAGGTTGGTACTTGGTAGTTAGTCAACCGACAAACCGGCTCAAGCACTCAAAAACTCATCTTTTTTTATCTTTATTTTTAAATCATCATCTTGTTCAATGTTAGATCCGCTGACAGCCAAAAATTTGGTGGTCCGTGATCCATGTTGTTAATCAGATCCATTCATTATACTTTTACTAGTCCATAAAAGTCCAATTCTTTATGAGTTTAGTTGCAAGACATTAATAAAAATACACATTAAAATAGGTACACTTTGAATTATGTTGTCGAATATATTTTTCATTTTATAATATGTGCTTTTTGGTTTCATTAATATATATTTGTTTTATGTTAAACCTTATTGGAAATTAGCGTTTAGCTATGCATTAGACGTCCTAGGTCCAATTCCCTTCTCCACAAATATCGCTTATATAAAGAGAAAAAAAATATTAAAAATTAGTTAATAAAATTATGAACTAGCGTGATTTATATGATTTAATTATAGAATCTAGAAGTAAAAAAAAAAATTCATTAAATTTTAAGGTAATAACTTTAGCTAGCCCACATGTTGAAACATTTCTGGTTCTGCCCTTGAATGAGTTGGATTATTTAGGTTAAGCTATTAACCCATCCAACTCATTTGACATGTTTAACCATCATAACCTACTTAGCATATTTAAACTAATGTAGTCTATTTAAACTCATTTAATCTATTAAGTATTTATCAATAATGTCACTCACATATTCTAAGAAATTTATAATGATATTGAGAATATTATACGGAAAGACAAATTTAGTGTAAAAAAATTAATTTTAATCCTATAAAAATATAAACTAAAAAAATAAATAGGTTAAATTTAACGGGTTGCAAATGGGTTGAAGGATTGGAAGGACGATCCGAAACCCACCCATTTATTAATCATGTCTTAGTGGGTTGATCTCAATTTGACTTATATTTTCTATCTTATAAGTTGACTAGCATACGTTTTCTATCGTATAAGTTGACCCGCATATATTTTCTATCGTATAACTTCAAATTTTTTTGTTATAAGAATAAAGAAAAACAAACATGTAATACATTTTGTTGTTTTTTGAGAATTATTACCAACTATTAGTTATCAAATTATTTGGTGTTAACCTATGATTTCTTTGATAAGCAATCATGTTGATGTGGATTTCTTTTTGGTAAGTCATGTTGATCCATGATTGTTAAATTTAAAGGCAAACATTCATTACTTATTTATCTTTTTTGGGTCAATTTGGGTAACCGAAACATGATTCCTTATCTTTTTTTTTTGGTAAAACATGATTCCTTCTTTTTCAGTTTCACTAATGACCTACCTTTTCCCTTTTTAGTACTCAACCGCAATCCACCGTCCATTTCCGACCGTTGACGACAACCACCCAAAACCAAACCATCCGACGGTCATCAACTCCCGATCGAACAGTTCCCAGAACCCGAAACTACGGTACCGAATCACAAAACCCCACGTGTCACCCATCCGAAGCCCTCATTGATTCATCCCAAGTCCCCAACGTCTTTCCCTTTTTCACGTGCCATCCCACAGCTTGAGAAAGCCAAAAGCCAGGGGCAAAAACGCAATTTCACCCGCTCCACGTTCAGTGAGGCTCTGTTTTAGAACGAAAGCAACCGTCTCTCTCTTTTTGGGAGCGTCAGAGAGAGAGAGAGAGCTTCAGATCGTGGGATGTGGGATATAATCGCCCCAGTTTTACTGTTACATCGAGCTCCTCTGGCCTCCGTTACGACGCCGTTCCGTTCCGTTTCGGGTTCCAAGCTTTTTCTTTTTTCTCTTCTTCCTCGCATTCTTTTTCTCTGTTTTTTGCTTTTGCGCTTTATTCGTCGAGTGGAGTAAAGTTACTTCGTCAGTAAATCTTGCTTCAAGTTTGCTTCAAGTTCCTTCGAAGCTATCTCAATGGCTCCTTCTCCTCCTCCTCTAGATCCCAGAGAAGCTCCAAATCCGAAGCGCTGAGTTTTGTTTGTATTCGAAAAAGGTAAATAAATCGGATTTCGAGGGGCATTTTTTGAAAGTGTAATAAAATAACACAGGGATTTTTGTGGCACTTGTAGTTCTGGGTTTTTATATTTTTGTTTTTTTGTTTTCGAAATAAATAACCGTTGGAATTGGGTTTTACTGCCAACGTCTAATGCATTAATTCTTAGTTAATTTTTGTTTCTTATTTTGTTGTTTTTGGGTGTTGCAGAGCACAAATCAGAGTAGCAGATAAGCTTCAGAGCTCAGACTGAAACGACAAGCGTCGGCAAGGCAAGTGTGGTCTAGTATGCTTCTAGCCACATTGCCCATCCACTTGGAGAGCCTCTAACGGTTTTGTGAAAACGACAAAGAATTTGGAGGTAAAATCTCATCTGAGTTTTGTCTACTTGTTAGAAATATTAGCGCTAGTGAAAGAAACAGAAAAAAGTACAGTGAAAAGCTTGAAACTTTACTTTGAGAGGTGAAAACGAATAAATGATGATGATCTGGGTAGGCTTGGAACTTTAGGGGACCATTTTCTCTGCAAGCTTGCACGTTTTGATTGCATATTGAAGATTTTTTAAGTGAGATTCCGTTACTTGCTGTTGAAGCATAGTAGTGGGTCGCCACTTCGGATTTGACATTCATGTTGGTCGTTGTTAGATGAAGCACAAAAAAAAAATTGAGATTTCATTTTTCATTTTTTAATATAGTGAACTGAAGCTTAGAATCGAAGAATTAAGCTTTAACAAACCTTTTAATTATAATTAACTTTCTTTGTGAATGTTGTCTTCTGGGGGTGGTTGGATTTAGCCACAGACTGGCTTGTTGGTGCAGATATAGGACGTGATTGGCAGATTCGGGGTTTTTATTGTTTTAACAATCTTTATATATTTTATTTTAAAACGAGATGCTTGGGTTAAAATGCTTAAACCCATGGTTTAGCTTGTTGTTGCTGATGTGACCTGTAGTTATTCTGAGGTGGTTGGATAGTACCCATGATTTAGCTTGTTGTTGCAGACAATGTGGTAATGAAAGGCCTAATTTATGTTTGGCGAGTGCAACAACCCTGATTTTAACATTTAAGTCATCTTGCATTTTAGGAAACCAAGAGTGGGTTGGAGTACTTGAACACTGACCTTGTGTTTCCACTTTCAGATTTTTTATTTATGTATTTTCATTAAAGTTTCGATTAATTGGTTGTTGGGTTGAGAAGAGCATTGGGTGGAAAAGTTAGATAATGGGGGCAATTGGTGGGGAAGATCTAATGAAGTGGGAGAAGATGCAAGGAGCAGGTGCTCGCGAAGAGAAGATTCTAGTTTTAGTGAGGTTAAGGCCCTTGAGTGAGAAGGAGGTTGCATCAAATGAAGTAGCAGATTGGGAATGCATCAATGACACCACCATCTTATACCGAAACACACTGCGGGAAGGGTCTACATTTCCAACTGCCTATACATTTGGTAAGAAAATATTCATCTGTTGAGAATGGGACATCTGTATACAATGTTACTCACTGTAATTCCTGTTAAGCCTATGATTATGCCCAGCAGTGGCCTTTGCCTTCTGAATTTCTGGGAATGCAAGTTTTATCACAGTTCATAAATTTAAGGTAACATCTAAACTACTTTATCTCTTTATCTCTGTTCGTATTTTTGTGATAGACAGAGTATTTCGGGGTGATTGCTCTACAAGGCAGGTTTATGAAGAAGGAGCCCAACAAATTGCCCTTTCAGTTGTCAATGGTATCAACTGTAAGTACAAAGATCTGGGTCCTAACTATTTCCTCATACCTTACTTTATGCAACTAGTGGAAAGTTTACACCAAGATTTTCTTTTCAGCAAGTATTTTTGCATATGGTCAAACAAGCAGTGGGAAAACGTACACCATGGATGGTATAACAGAGTTTACAGTAGCAGAAATATTTGACTATATACACAGGGTAAGAAAAATGTGTAATGATTTTATGCAGTTATTTATTTGCAATTTTTTACTTGACTGTACTCTTTATTTACAGACCTTAATAATATAAAGATCTTATTGGAGACATCACTAATCTAAGGATTGCTATTGCTTTCAGCACGAGGAACGAGCTTTTGTTGTAAAGTTTTCAGCAATTGAGATATACAATGAAGCTGTTAGAGACCTCCTAAGTTCAGATAATACTCCACTTAGGCTGCTAGATGATCCTGAGGTGGATGCATTTTTTTTTATTTTTTATAAAATAATTTCTTTCATGTGTATATGAGTTTTGCTTTGACACTTTTCTGTTTTCATCAGCGGGGGACTATAATAGAGAAAATCACAGAGGAAGTTCTGAGGGACTGGAGCCATTTAAAGGAGCTCCTTTCTATCTGCGAAGGTAAATCATTTTAGAAAATACTGCCTTTACCCGAAAATGTTGTATTTTAAGTATTTTAGTGTATTATTGCAGCTCAAAGACAGATAGGGGAGACTGCATTGAATGAGAAAAGCTCTAGATCACATCAAATTATTAGATTGGTGTGCCCTTCCTCCTGGATTTCATTTGATAAGGGTTTTCATTTTTATATGCAGTCTTTAGACTTTTCTACTTAACACTACTTTAACTTGTAGGCAATTGAAAGTTCTGCTCGTGAGTTCTTAGGCAAGGGAAATTCGACCACACTTGCAGCTAGCGTGGTATATATATTAATTATTTATAGATTGGATATTTGGTTCAATAGTTACAAATTATCTGTTAATTTAATGGTTTCCAATCCCAAAATCATGTTGATAATACATTCAGAAGTCATGGGTTTGTTGCAGAATTTTGTGGACTTGGCAGGAAGTGAGCGTGCAGCTCAGGCATTATCAGCTGGGACGAGATTAAAAGAAGGCAGCCACATTAATCGCAGTTTACTTACTCTCGGGACTGTTATTCGCAAGCTAAGGTTGTCTAGTCCGTCCTTTCTTTATGTCATTCGCTATACCAAGTTGATTTGGCAGGCAATGGTCTAGTAAATTATTACTTATTGTGGATATTTGCTGTTTTATTATGTTTATCTACCTACATGTGTAATAAAATTTTCTGGTTTCAAGTCTGATAGCTTTTTTCTATATCATTGTTTAGAACGACCATGTCACTGGAATATATGATTTCTTGGAGGGAAATTACAACTAGGCACAAAAACTGGCTAAACCCTTTGAATTACAATTACATGCCTTATCTTTATCTGCGTTTTTTTCCAGTTGTTTTATAATAAACTGAAAATGTCTTTTTAACCCTTTTTTTCCGAAAAAAAGTTAATAGAATAATGGTCCGATATGCTAGGTAATCTAATCATAATTTCCTGGATTTGTCTGTAATGTTTCTGATAATTAACAAACTATTGAATTTGGTAGTTATGATGAATGACCTGAAGGTTCCAAAAGCAATTCCTTTGTCTTGGCTATCATTAAAGATACAAAATTTGAGTACAAGTATTCCTAGTGGAAATGAAGGTGGTTAGTATAATGATTAATTGATTTGTTTTGTTACCCACTCCCCCGTTGATAAAAGAAAAAAAAATTAGTGTTGTTTTGTTTACTTCCAGGAAAAATAAGATATATACTTACCTCATATAATTTCTGACTTTGCAAACATTGACTGACTGACCTTTCTTCTCAACAATTTATGTTTCCTCCTTTTTCGTACTTACTCATGTTATATGATTTATAAATCTACTTGTATTGGTCAACGCAGTAAAGGAAGACATGGACACATCAATTACAGAGATTCTAAGCTGACACGCATACTGCAGCCTTGCTTGGGTGGTAACGCTAGAACTGCCATCATTTGCACTTTGAGCCCTGCACGAAGCCATGTTGAGCAAACTAGAAACACTCTTTTGTTTGCTTGTTGTGCAAAAGAAGTGACTACAAAAGCACAGGTCAATGTAGTCATGTCAGACAAGGCCCTGGTTAAGCATTTACAAAAAGAGCTGGCTAGATTGGAGAGTGAGTTGAGAACACCTGGCCCTCCTTCCTCAACTTGTGATTACACAACATTACTTAGAAAGAAAGATGTTCAGATAGAAAAGGTAATGAGTCACTTTCTGAAGTAGTTTACAATTAGGGATAGCACCTATAAAAGGGAATTAAATATATGTACACAGCTACGAAGATATTGCTTAAGACCTGTGACAGATCACAGGACATTATTTTAAATGCAGTACATGAGATGAGTTAAGAATGTGGGAGAAAATTCTGTCAGAAGATAGGTCAAGAAGACAGCATTTGAGATGTGTTGAGTTTGCTTCCAAGTTTCACAAACACGAACATGTTTCTCCAAGTTTTCTTTCAAGGAGAAATACTGCACATACCTATTCTGACAAATTTTACCAATCATACATGGCAAAACCAAGTCCACAATGGAGTCCTTGATGCAGTGGAAATCATCAGTTATAATGTACCAAATTGCCTGTTTCAAGGAAATTTGCATGTACCTAGTATCTAAAACACACTTACATCTATGTACCTAGTCATCAGCTAGATGTAAGTGTGCTCTAGGCTTTATATTTATCTATGCTCATATTTGGAATCTGTAAACATGGTTGATTTAAGAAAGTGTTGGATCCAATGCATTTAAACCAAGACATGGCATGCCACATTTTTGCAGATGGAGAAGGAAATTAGAGAGCTGAAAAAGCAACGGGATCTTGCTCAATCACGGGTGGAGGATTTACTACGGATGGTTGGAAATGATAATGATTCAAGACAAGTACATAATTTTCCCTATGTATTTTGGAGTTATATTACATGTTATATATGCCCTTATTCTTCTAACTCTTGCTTATTTTTTCTCTTTCAGGCTTCAGACAATCATCATCCTAAATGGCAAGCAGGGGATGTTTCGGATGATGAATATTCAGTATCATCAGGTGTGGTTGATTCTCATTATCCGAATGGTGTCAGAAAGTTCAACAATCCACATTTTGATGAAAGGGACAGTGAGAGCAGCCCTGAGGAAACTGCAGGTGGAACTGCAGAAGATACTGATGACTACTGCAAAGAAGTTCGCTGTATTGAGATGGAAGAGTCAAGCTGGGACAAGAACTCTGGATCCCCTGCCTTATCTACTATTGACAATGAAGGAACATCTGCTTTGACATCGGGGGATACAAGGGTAACAGGTCAAGAATTGATATCTACCTCAGTGAATGCAGATAGAGAAGGGATTCAGATGCAAAATGGTTTTGCATATGGCACGTTGGAGCAGAGACTACATGATGTACAAATGACCATTGATTCTCTTGGTAGTCCTTACCCTGAAGAATCATTTCCGCATGATATTTCAGCAAATATGTCAAGTTCTAGAAGCCTAAAGTTAACTAGGAGCTGGAGTTGTAGAGCAAATCTCATGACTGGCTCATCTTCTCCGGATAAATCGGAGAGAACCCCACCTAATGGGTTTGAGAAAAGCTTTCATGGGAGACCAGAAAGTTTTGGGAGGAAGGTTCCTCTATTACATTATGATTCCAACAGAAGGTTGTCAAGAAATGATTCTCAATCTTCCCTTGGGAGTGCTGTGGATGAGCTAGGAGCACAGACTGCCGATGAAGATATTACTAGTGTCCATACTTTTGTCGCAGGACTAAAGAAAATGGCCAAAAAGCTTGAGTATGACAAACAACTTGCCAATGGTCAGGTGAGAGTGTGCCTGACTTCCAAACTTTTCCAAACAGCAAACAAAAAGAATGCCACTTTATGTCTATCTTGCTTTGAGCGATGGCTATCTTTTTTGAATGTGCTTGTTATAGTAATTAGAATGATTTTCTGAGAATGTGAAACATTATCCATCACGCTGACTCTTTTAATGTTCACACTTTTATAGTTTTCACGTTAATAAAGTTGGGAAGAATTTGTGACTGTTGCGCATTGCAACATTTGCATTTCCATGTTGGGGAGAATTTTGCAACTTTTAAGAACTATATACATTTCAACTTGTTCATGTGGCTTGTGTGGATATGGAACTATGCAAATTCATAATCCTCTAAAGTTGCATATTCTCACAACTTATTTACCAATATTCTTAGCCAGTAAATTGCTTATATGAACTTTAAGGCATTTGGGTGAGTCAGCTTCTCACCCTTTTTTTGCTTCATTTAACATGGATCGGTATGTGCATGCTAGGACCAAGAGACTGGGGTAGCAGCTGAAAACTTCGAGAAGAATGTGAAAGATGTAGGAATAGATCCAATGCTGGAAGTATCAGAAATACTTGATTGGCCTCTGAAATTTGAGAGACAGCAGAGGGCCATACTTGAACTTTGGGAAACTTGCTACATATCAGTGGTCCACAGAACCTACTTTTTCTTGCTCTTCAAAGGTGATCCAACGGATTCCATTTACATGGAGGTAGAGCTTAGGAGACTCTCTTTCCTCAAGGAAACTTTTTCCCGTGGAGATCATGCTGTGGAAGATGGTCAGGCGCTCACACTGGCTTCAAGGTTCTCTCTCTCTCCCTCCCCTGGGTTCCTCTCTTTCTGTAGCTACCTATTTAAATAAAAACTGTTCAATAGTTGTCATTTGCATTAAAATTTGCTACGCAGGCTAGTAACATGGTATTTTAACAGAGATTGGCCTATATTCTGAATTTCAGAGTGCTTTTAGATGCTAAATTTAATCAAGGAAAATGTATTTTGGTTATAACTTGAAACAAGTTTCTTTTTGTTAGATGAATCAAGTTTTGTTTCTTGTCTCTTGTTTTTCGTTTTCTTTTATCTAACACAATGTTTCTCTTATTGTTAAAAACCTGTTTACAACCCGTTAGACAATTCCCATGAAAATTTGAACTTGAGTTTTGTTTCAATGCAACATTTATTTCATGCACAAATTAATAAATATCTGTTCATGAATTATTGCTGGAACTCTATGTTATTTAACTGCATTGTCCTATCCTTGCATGTTTATTTGGACACAGCATCAGAGCTATCGGTCGTGAGAGACAGATGCTAAGCAAGCTGATGCAGAAAAGGTTTTCAGAAGAAGAGAGAATGAGACTCTTCCAGAAGTGGGGCGTTGCACTGAATTCCAAGCGCAGGAGACTGCAGCTGGCCAACCGCTTGTGGAGTAACACAAATGATATGAACCACGTAACGGAGAGTGCTGCCATTGTTGCGAAGCTCGTGATGTTCGTAGAACAGGGGCATGCCCTCAAGGGAATGTTTGGGCTGAGTTTCACACCCCCGAAAGCAAGGCGTAGATCCTTTGGATGGAAAAATAGCATGACATCTCTTATATAAACATGTTGCTCATACATATACTGCTTTGTAGAGGCCACATAGCATCATCAAAACTTAAAACAGTTTGCTTATAATTACGGTAGGATTGTATAAATCTTAGTTGGCAATCGGCATGCTCGGGTTAGAAAGCTATGTTGTGTTTTGGTAATATGATTTTCTGGTTAAGTTGCATCCTTAATGAAATGTTAGTTTTGAATCTTATGTGTTGTCATTATTGTTTGCATCAAATGTGCAGTCGAATATTATTGTTTATGCATGATGCAACAAAGACGACGTATGAATGCTTAGGGTTCATCATATAGCCCGCGGCCCCTGGGCCAAATTGGGTTGGCCTGAGCTCATGAGATCATAGCCTAGATCGGTTTGTAATCTTGGGCGGGTTGGCCCAGCCTGAATTTTTGATGGGAAGGGTAAGGTCAATGTATTTAAAATTTAGACACAGGTGCATGGCTCACCCATTTGAGTTCAGTATGATCCAACGCAGCCCAACCCAACTAGGTCCGCTCATAATATAAATACGATTCAATTAATTTTTAAATATTTATGTCATAGTTAATGGGTGAGATTCAATTAATTTTCAAATATTTATGTCATAGTTAATGGGTGAGATTCAATTTCTCGAAGTTTTCTTTGGAGGTGATTACAAGCTTTCAGGGAAGTTTTTATTTGAACCCAATTATTTTAGAGATATTTAGTCATATACCGATTTTTAACACTAAAACTACAAATAAACCCTACACCATTTAATTTATATAAACAAACCCAAAAAATGACAGCTGACCCTATTTAATTTAATTTGATTATTAAATTACTTTGATGCTCTCTTGAGTGTTTTGGGGTTGAGTTTGATTAAATAAATCAATGGCAGTTTTGTAATTTAAAAGAAGTTAAATTTTGGATGTGTTTTTAAAGTTCATTTCATATAAGGTTTTTTTTTTTTATAATTTGGGCTCTTATATTGGGATAGTGAATCTCCCATTATTTTAAGTAAAACTTAACCAATGTTTCTTTTATCCAAAAAAATACCAAATTTTCTTTTATAAAATTACAAGTTTGTTCATTATAAAATTTTGTTTTAAATTTTCAGGTTCATATTGATTAAAAAATAAAAGGTGAAAAATAATATTGGAAAACCACCAGAACTCGGGGTGTGAACCGTTGGAGTGGTTTTTCTATTTGTTTTATTTATTTATTTAAAGTTTATATATATATATATATATATATATATAATTATTTTAGTTCATTTAAACTATGGGGCAATCAAAAGACAATTATTTTAGAGTTTTTCTATTTAAACCCCGCACTTCTCTTTGTTCACCCCATATTTTAAGTTCACCTCAACTTTTAATTTAAATTTTCATAATTTCTAAGAAAACTCCACTTTCTTCATATTGGGGTCTTTTCCATCGGGAGGCTCGTCCGGGCTTGTTGATTCTTGGATCGCCATAGAGTGATGAATCAAGCCTTCGTTGCCCCTTTTTCTGAGTTAGCGAGAACTAGGCCCAAAGCATCCCGAGGGAGAAGCAAGTCCAGGGGAGTACTCCGTTCTTCTTTTCCAGTGGTTGCATGTTTGGTGCTGATGTTTTCGGCAGCTTGACAAAGAGTTAAAGATGACTTGCTGATGTTTCCGGCAGCTTGACGAAGAGTTGAAGATGACTTGCTGTGTTGGTCTGAGATTATATAAGCTTGGCATGAGAGCTTAGAGTGTGGGAGCTAAAGACCCACAAGTTTAGCAAATGAGAATGCATGTGCTTGGCTTGTTGTTGGATATGCTTGAGTTTGGATGTTGATAATTTGTTATTTGTGGCTATGACTATGGGGATTTAAGAGTTTCAAGAGGAAGATGAGAGGAAAAGCTTGAGATTTGAAGGCTATAGTGTTTATAGCTTGGAAGGAAGGAAAAGCTTGGAGTTATGCTTGGTGAGGCTTTATGGATTTAAGAGTTTCAAGAGAAGGAGGATGGGAGGAAAAGCTTAATGTTTGAAGGCTATGATGTTTATAGCTTGGAAGGAAGGCAAAGGTTGGGGTTATGCTTGGTGAGGCTTTATAGAGAAGATGATGGATTTCAAGGGCGAGAAAATAGGAAACATGGTTGTGATGGTTGAGGAATGGTTGGGATGGCTGCTGGAATGCTTGCAGCAGCCGAAGGGAGGAAGGAAAATGGTTTGATGGTTGCTGGGGTGCTTGAGTAACCAAGAGATGTTGGTCGATGACTGTTGGGATGCTTGCAGCAGCCAAAGGATGGAGGTTGATGGTTGGGATGGCTGTTGGAATGCTTGTAGCAGCTGAAGGGAGGAAGGAAGATGAGTTCTCATGGTTGCTGAAAGGCTTGCAGCAACCAAGAGAGGTTGATTTTTCCTAGCAAATGCCTCCCAATTTATAGAGGGTGAGAGTTTTCCTTTATTTCCAATAGGTAAAGGGAGGTGCTGGAACCAGCCTATTTCCGATGGTTAAAAGTGAGCACTGGGGATGCTATTTTCCAGCAAATGAAGCTAGATACCATAAACTGATTATTTCCTATGGGTAAAAGGAAGCGCTGGAAATGGCTTGTTTCCAGCAGGTAATAGGGAGTGCTGGAAAAGGCTTGTTTCCAACGGGTATCCAAATGCCTATTTCCTATGGGTAAAAGGAAGGGCTTGAAAAATATCTCATTTGCTCACCCACATTGGAGAACTCTAAGTAATGAGCTTGGACTTTGGTGCTCCCAATTAGCTAGCCCAAAGTCTCCATTATCCAAGAGCTTCCGTGGGCCTTGTGGACCTCCGTAACCTTCCACACCACAATCCCTCGTGCAAGCCTTGTAAACCACATGACTTGGGTTCATGTGAGCTTGATAGGTGATTGACATATGAAAAATGTATTATTGGCTTCGCATGGCATGGACACTATTATTTATTTAATGAATGAATTCCCAAAATACAGCTTGGATTAACGCATGACCAATATTATATGTTATATTGGGCTTTAAATGTCTTTAGGCTTCTCGTGACTTTTTTGGGCCTCAACACTTCCTAAACTATCCCTAAGGGATGGGAAAAGGGGATTCATTTCCCATGTTTGGTAATCCTGGGAAAGTAACCAAGAAATACCACTTTATTTCCTTTCCTATATTTGGTTTGTGTAGGAATGTAAAACAAAGTTTGTTTAATTTTTCAATTATAACCATACGAAATCAAATAAAAAAAGAATGCATTTAATGCTACATTATAATTCGAAATTGTTAATAGGGACAATATGATCATGAAAATGTGTATTTAATGTTAGCTTATTTTTCCAAAGTGAGGAAAACAAAACCCAAGGATGAGGTGTGCTTCACTTTCTCCATACTTTTCCATATGCAAGGCAATAATTTCCCATGCCTGGACTTACCAAACATAGGAAAGCAATTGATTTCCTGTCCCCAAGCCTCCTTTCCCATGAACCAAATGAGGCCTAAGTTCACCTCAACCTCACATTACTTAAAACTAAAAACAATGTTGTCAAATGTGTAGCAGCATTATTTTATTATTATTTTAAATTTTTTGATAATGAACTAAGAAGAAGGATGGATAAATACCCTACTGGAGATTGTATTAGCAGACACATGAACAAAAGGCAACTAGAGGATCTTGTTACTTCAAAAAATCAAAATTATATGTCAATTTGATCCACCTAACAAATTAATATTTCTACCATCTAATTCGATATTTATACAATAGAATTTCATATTCCAATTCCATATTTCAAAATGGGAAAAGAGGGTGGTGGTCATACTTTACTAGTTTTTTTAAAAAAAATTCCAAACAATAGAGGGTCTCAATATCTTTTGATAAAACAAACTTCTTTTCAATAATGTTTGATAAAATAAAGGTGTAGAGGAGTTTGTGTTTTTCTAAAACTTAATATGAAGAGTGGTAGGATGCGTGGCGTGTGTGTGATGTGTTTATAGATGTACTAGGGTTAAGTATTAAGTTGGATAACCTTTTCTGTCTTTTTATACAATAATAAAACTGTCAAATGCAAAATGTTAAATTTGAATTTGATGGCTTATGTGGCAATTTGACACTTTGAAAAAAATTTAACTCCACCCAAAATACCAAATATCATATTATTTTATTATATTTTTAAAAGCAAATGGGGCCTATATAATGCATAAAGTTTTAAAAGAGAGTAAATTATAGTGGGGTCCATGACTAAAAAAATATTTAACATCAAGCTTTTTGATATGTTATTTTTGACATATCTCTTTCGGCCTTCAAATTCATGTAGAATTTAACTATTCAGTTGGAGCAATTTTAACTTTTAATTTTTGTGAAGATAAATGTTGATGGTGCTGTCAATTTGTTGTTTGGCTTTGGGGGTTTGGGAGTTGTAATACGGGATAATATAGGTAATTTAATGATGTCTGCCTATAAAGGTCTTCATGCCATGTTTTCTCGTAAAGCAACTGAACTTTATGCATCAATTTTGGGATTACAGATTGCAAGTCAATTGGGATATTGTTTTGTCATTTTGGAAATGGATGCAAAGGAGATTATTATGAATCTTCAAACTTATGAGCAAAGCTGGTCGGTGGAGGGTGCTTTAGTAGATGAAGTCAGGGGCCTTTTTAGTCATTTTGCTCATATTTCTTGTCAATTTGCTCCTCGGGAGCGTAACCAGGTTGCTCATCTATTGGCTAAGCAGGTGCTTCTGTCTCAGGACTTTCAAGTGTCGTTAGAGGATAGTCCTTTATGGAATTATGATGTTTTGGCCAATGACAAATTATTTTCTTAATTTAATTTTCTACTGGCTGTGATGTAGTGTTACTCTTTTTCCTTGAACGGAATTTCCTCCATTTGGGGGTTTTTAAAGGCAATGTTTTAATGAGGCCACACTTGTTACATTACCAAAGTCCAATTTTCCTTTTGTATTATGACATTGTTGTTTTAATGAAGTTATCTCATTTTGATAAAATAAAATAAAAAATCCTTCAATTTTTGTCATTTCATGTCCATGTGTCAATTTGATATATCATAGGAGATGCACTAAATTGAGGTGAATAAAGAAAAGTTTGAGTTTTAAATTGAAAAACTCTTATTTTATACCTAGGAAGGTAGAAGTTGTAGCCGCTTCGCTCTATTGTCTCGCTTTCTCCCCTGGGCATCACCATTCCTAGGAGAGAGAGAGAGAGAGAGAGAGAGAGAGTATGTTGTTGAGAAATATTAGATTGAGGAGAGAACGCCTTCTCTACGAGAACAAGCGCAAGATTAGAGAAGCTCTGCAAGGTTACCCTTTTATCTTTGTTTTTCTGTTCAAGTTTTGTTTTAGGGTTAGTTGATTTTCTACTTAATCTAGGACACCTTTTGTTTTCTTGCAGAGGGAAATGAGCTTCGGAATATTAGATTGAGGAGAGAATATTTCTACAGAAAGAGATTAGAAGGCAAAGAACGCCTTCTCTACGAGAATAAGCGCAAGATTAGAGAAGCTATGCAAGGTTACCCTTTTATCTTTGTTTTTCTGTTCAAGTTTTGTTTCAGGGTTAGTTGATTTTCTACTTAATCTAGGATGATAGGAATTAGGAGTTGGAGGGCAAAACTGTAAAATTATTTTGGTTAGTTAGTTAGCCACGTGTCAAGTTTTATTTGAGAATTTGTTACAATTGTTGTTGTAACCTCTATGGTGGCTTTATTACGAATTGGAGAAGCCATTGTACGGGCATGTTGAGAAATATACATAAAATATTCTTTGGGTTCTCTCTGTTCTTGGTTAATATTCTATTGTTGAAAGATAGAGTTCTATCATTGGTATTAGGCCATTGATCCTCTAAGCTGTTCCTTTAGTGTATGACCCGTGCTAGTGTTCGTACTCGTTCATTAACAATGGATGCTCGTGTTGCTATGCTTGAAGCCTCTAATTCCAAGAACCAACTCATTTTGGAATCGATTCAGTTGAGGATAAATTCGCATCCATCGACAAACGCCTCGATTCAATTGACTCTCGTCATGAGGGTTCTGATCAGCCATTCCCGCCTCCATCTGATGACGACGATGGTGACCGCTTTCTGTGGCGAGGAGAGAGGGATCATTGAAAGAGAGAAATGAGGTTTTCCTTCTGAGAATCGTATGCCCTTTGTTAAGATGGATTTTCCCAGATTCAATGATGGGGATGATCCAATTGAATGGATTTACAAGACGGAGTAGAATTTTGATTATTTTTCGGTGCCACCTAAGAAAAAGGTCAAAATGGTTTCCTTCCATTTGGATCGTGAGGCCTTGCAATGGTATCAATGGGAGGAATGTGCTTCTTCTTTCTCCAAATGGGAAGATTTTACCAGGGCATTTTGCAGGGAATTTGGCTCTCATTGGTTTGAGGATTTTGCAGAGTCTCTCTTTAAGCTTCGTCAAACAGGTCATTTGAAGGATTATATCGCTGAATTCATACGCTTGGCAACTCGAATCCGTGATCTTAGTCCAACTTTTCGATTGAGCTGTTTCATTGGAGGATTATGAGAAGAACTCAAGCATGATGTCAAGTTGCTTCGTCCTGCTACAGTTCATGAGGCCATGAATTTTGCTCATGAAGTGGATGCTAAACTCCAAAAGTTGAGGTTTGCACATTCTTCTGGAATTTCTAGGTCAAGATTGCCTCTTTTACCAATACACAATGATTTAGTTCCTGCTAAAACTGAAATTGTTCCTAGAAAGGATATGCCTATCAAGAAATTAACCCCTAAGGAAATCCAATATAAAAGGCAGAATAATCTTTGTTTTTATTATGATGAAAAATTTGTGAGGGGTCATAAGTGTGCAAGGAAGCAAATCTTGTTGTTGAATATGGGTTATAATAGTTCGGAGGAGGAGGAGGAGATAGTTCATGAATTACAACAACTTGAACAAGTAGCTGAGGTGAATGCTTGTTGTATCACAGCTTGTGCTTTGTATGGTACTTCTTCCCCTACTGCTATTAAGACTATGAAACTCACTGCTGTAATAAAGAATTGTCCTATTGTGGTATTGTTAGACTTTGGAAGCTCTCATAATTTCATCCTTATTGGCGTGGTTAAGAAGTTGGGTTGGAAGTTAGATCAGTCTCATATTTGTGATGTCATGATTGCTGATGGTGGACAAGTTCAATGTAAAGGTTGTTGTGCTACTGTTCCTTTAGCTATAGGGAATTATGTGTATACTTCTGATATGTTTGCTTTGCCATTGGGAGGTTGTGACATTGTGTTAGGGGTTCAATGGTTGCGAACTCTTGGTCCAATCTTGTGAGACTTTGAGAAATTAACTATGAAATTTTGGTATGGGAAGGAGCAGATTTGTTTGTCCAGTTCCAGGCCTCAGCCTCCACAGCCTATTTCTTGTCATCAGATGGACAAGTGGTTGCTTTCAGGATGTTATGGAGTGATTCTCTGTGCTGTGGAATGTGAAAATATGACCACACCTGCATATGATTTATCCTCACCACAACAGCATAAATTGCAAGCCTTGTTGGATTCTTTTTTTGCAGTTTTTGGCACACCAACAACTCTCCCTCCTGTGAGAGATCATCATCATCGGATACCATTGGTTACTGGTTGTAAACCACCAAGCATTAGACCATATGCTTATGGACCACTTCAAAAGTCAGAAATTGAAAAATGTGTCAAAGAGCTGATGGATTCTGGTTTTATAAGGAACAATCATAGTTCTTTTTCTTCTCCTGTTTTGTTGGTTAAGAAGAAGGATAACACATGGAGAATGTGCATGGATTACAGACAATTAAATGAGTTAACTATAAAGGACAAATATCCAATTCCACTTATTGATGATCTATTGGATGAATTGCATGGGGCGAAGTATTTTTCCAAATTGGACTTGAGGAGCGGCTATCATCAGATTAGAGTTCATCCAGAGGATATTGAAAAGATAGCTTTTCGGACTCATGAGGGACATTATGAATTCCTTGTTATGCCCTTTGGATTGACAAATGCTCCAGCCACATTTCAAGGTTTGATGAATGAGATTTTCCGAAATTGTTTAAGAAAGTTTGTCTTGGTATTTTTTTATGATATTCTAGTTACAGTACTTCATGGTCAGATCATTTGAGGCATTTACATACTGTTTTGGAAATTCTGAAGCATCATCAACTTTTTGTCAAGATGTCCAAGTGTGCCTTTGGAGTTTCTACTACTGAGTATTTGGGCAACATCGTCTCTAGGAAAGGAGTTGCAACTGATCCTTCCAAATTAAAGGCCGTTGCAGAGTGGCTTGCCTGTACTTCTGTGAAGAGTTTGAGAGGTTTTTTGGGTCTGACAAGCTATTATCGGAAATTTATTCCTCACTATGGTAGGGAAAGTTTCCCTTTGACTCAGTTAACCAAGAAAGTAATCAGCGAGTTTCCCCCATCTGACTTGTTGGGAAGCAGCTGCAACAAGAAAAGTCATAATCAACAACTAATCAATGGGAAGGTAACAACTACCTGCTTCATACACTCTTCCAGCTTGCTATTCGTCAATACCTTCCACTTCTTTCATTCCCCTTCTCTTCTTCATTACTGTCGTCTGGTGCATTTATCCTGTAGATACAAATTCAAACAATGAGATAAAATTACGTCAACATAAGATTCTACAAATATACTAATATGTCTTTCAAGTTACTCTTCTTCATTACCCTCTTCTTTTACTATCCCTCTCTTCTTCATTACCACCATCTGGTGCAGTGACCATGTTAATAGATACACAGTCAAACAATGAGATAACATCAACATAAGATTCTACAGATAAACTAATATATATGACTGACTTTCAAGTTACTTTTCTTCATTTCCCTTATCTTCTTCTTTTATCACCCTTCTCTTCTTCATTGCCCTCATCTGGTACAACTACCCTGTCAATGAGTATAGCCAAATAATGAGAGTCACATAGCATTAAGTGTCATGCAATTCAAAACCTATACTATCCAAACTTATAAAAGCTCGGAAGCTTACGAGATTGGTTGAATGACTCATTATTCAAAGTTTTGATGCTCAGTTCAGCAATAGGATCCAACATTTAACAAAGAATTTTGTTTCCTGTCATCCAAATAACCGAAACCAAAGCTGCCACGCACCAAACAGCCCCGAAGAACTTTAGTCTTCTTTCATCCTCCAAAATGGCTTAATATTTTCATAACGCAAAGAAAAACTGGTCCTTGGACTTACCCAACTCACATTAGCCAGTCTAAAGAACTTGAGGCACAAACTTAAAAGGCTATTGGGCAGACAAAGCAAAAAAGAAAAGTTATGCATTTAGTTTGAAACTTCTTATCTCTAAAGAGAAAGTTGTGCTTGTTCAGCTTTTGTTTAAGTTTTAAATTTAGCCATAAACAAACTAACCACACTTAGTCTACTGTCAGTCGTCTCAAGCAGAGTAGGGACGTGTCGATGTGATTGCAAAGAGATAATTAATAGCATGCTGACTTCTCCATAGATATATTTTACTTATAGTTTAAACTCTCTGGGTGTGATCGGAAAGATGGTACGACACAACAAACAATGCATGCAGCTAGATTGATAAACATAACAACTATTTAGCATATGCATATTAAGGGACGTTACTTACAATCCTGTTGTGCAATTCTTCACCATGTAAGTGGATTCATCTAGATTGCATATTTTACTTGACAGCAATTCAGCCGTTACTACATCACCACAATTAGGGGTAAGTATCTTGAACTTGCACCAATGAATTTGACAAGACGTTACATTGTTATCGTAGGTGATCATGCGATCCCATACAAAACCCAACTTGTGGTGGCCATTCTCGACTCCAACTTTAACCAACGACAGTGGAACCCATCATGGCTTGAATGGGTTTACAGGCCCATCCATATGGACATCTCCACGGTCATATGGACCCTGATTGGGAAGGACTGTCTCAAGGCCAAGGTCAGGGCCAAAATTTTCATGGCCTAACTCATTTTGCAGGCCCTCAAGTGGGCTGGACAACCATCTACGAGCACGAATATCAAACGCATAAACCCCTGGTCGAGCCGGAGGAGCCTCAAAATCGAGGGATGCTCTATCCGATGATGGGTTTTGCATTCCAAGGGAGAATAAAAGCGAGTCGTCAAAAAGTATCACCCTGGTGGACCATACACCCCAAAATGTGTCGCAAATGACTACCCATCGGTTGGATCTCAAATCTATGGAGTACATGGTGTTATAATCTAAGTCGTCAACATAAACCAAAATATTACTCATAGTAACACCAAGCATATGTACTTCTCTTCTCAGGCCTTCCATTTTCGACAACTTGGTGGAGTCGCCACTAGGATGATTCACACGGAAGAGGTTATCTCCCGAAGTTATGATCCAGCCATCCTCTCGAGCAATAGCCCCGTATTGTTTGTCGCTATTAACTCCGCCCCCAATATGCCAGATCGGCATCGGAGTAGCATCCAAGTCAATGTACCTCAACCCGACCCTACCGACTTTATTTGTGTCCCAAATTGTACTGCCAATGAGGTACAAGCGGCGATTCAAGGCAACAAGCATGTTGAAGTCAATCCAGTCCACCCCTTCGCCCCCAAAACTCAGCAGATTGAGTCGTTGGACTTTGTCTCTTTCGCTCTCACCCAGCACTATAATGTTCCCTCCTTCATTGTTGTTATCATTTTCTGCCCTCGCCACCGTGGATTTCCTTTCAATAACATACCAAAAAATCGTTTCATCTGCCCTAACCATAAGATATATTGGGCTTTCAGTTTCGGTTGACATCACCATTGTTCTCGTAAAAAAAAAAAACTACCAAGAAACATCAACCAAGAAAAAGAAATTAGTCTTATTGAATTACAAGAATATAACAGAGAAATGCAGTAAATTCATTTGCTTGCTTGCTTCATGTTTTGCTATACCCATTGCTAGTTTTATGCCATTTTCACCCAAACAAACTATAAAAGCCATTAACATGCGGAACAAGCAAGGCAATAGAAAATAGATAAACATGGAAACCACCAAAATGGGCTTGCATAATCTCTTCTGTCCAACATAAAGGAAAAGCAAAACTAAACAGAGCAGGAAAAAGAATTAACAAAATAAATGCAATCTCTCAAAAAAAAAAAAAAAGATTGCAAAAGAAAAGGGTACCTCAGAATTTCACTTGTGCTCCTCTACGTACGATTCCTTCCCCAAAAGTTAAAGAAACACTTATATCCTGAAGACCAAGAAAATACATAAGCGACTAGATAATTATCAAAGAAAAAGTTTCCAACTTTTCAAAGGATTAGCAAGATTTACAGGTTTCTTACCAAGAACATAGTGAAACAATGAACTGAACAAGCCAAAAGGTAGACATGCAGTGGTCTTCCAAAACCCAGAAGACCAAAAACAAAATTTCAGGGGAGAGGTATCATAGGTAACAGTCCTATCATCAATAGGAAAGGGAAGGTTACCTCATAGTGACAGAAGAAGAGACTCTCTTCAACTAGCAGAGAAAGAGATTTCCAGCCCAAGACGGAGGAGATGAGGAGACCAGCCAAATACAGAGACGAGCGCTGGCGTGTTTTCTTCGTCAAGTCTCTCTTCTTTTCTTCGTTGTGAATTCTCAGCTCACGTTTTGGCAAAAAGAATAGAAGTTCTTAGCTCACGTATAATTGAGTCAAACCTTGGTCGTAAATGGGTCAAATTCTGTTTTATATTCTCCAAGTTAATTTTCGCACCTCGCCGTACGGCACCTTGTCCTAACATGCTTAATTAAACAATTAATTAAGGGTTTAGGGTTTAATTAAACAATTTAACAATTTAACAACTGCTTTTTGGTCAACATTAAATAATTGCTTAATAATTGGTTTTCCTTTTAATTTTTTGGCTTATCCTCAAATAAAATGGCATCACATACATATGGGAAAAAAAATCCTCTTGCTGCTCTTTATTAAGCTCAATAAAAACTTTAATAATATGGATATTTAAGATTAGTTTAATAGTCTTTCTCTTCATGTTATTAGGGAAGGTTTTGTCCATATATGTCGTACTAATATTGGGATGACTCCTTTACCATTTTTTCCTTTATATTATTTTTTCTGTTTAATCTAATAAACTTGTATCGTTTTTTTGTTTTTTATTTTTATGAAAAGAAGATTGCGTTGATAGTTTGTGAATCTCTAGCCGCTCTCTCTCTCTCTCTCTCTCTCTCTTTTCTCTCTTTTTGTGAGTCCCAAAGGAAAACTCCATAGAAGGGGGAGGAAGAAGTCACTGCCCCTCCTCCCTCTCCTCTCTTCTCGTTTTTTCCTTTTGGGTTAGTGAATAAGTCCACTTGGGCGTTTTGATTAAGAAGCCTTTTATGGTGATTTCTTTTGAGCCCTGCTTAGATTGAAGTTCCCCATCACCCATTTTAGGCTATGTTCTCAATCAAATCATTCTTTCAAAACCCACACTCTAACAATGCTCATGTTCTCTAAATTTGTTTCTACATCGTCTTTGACGGAAGTCGCTGCAAATCACCTAATTTGATCTTTCTCAGGGTTGTTTATTTCGTTAATTTGTTCGCTTTAATGCGCAGGTAGATCACTGGAAATTATATTTTCCCCATATCTGTTACATATGCAATGATGGGTGTGGTCACGACGACGCTTTATCATGTGATGGTGGTAAGGTTCATTTAGGTTCATAGGTTGCTTTAGGGTTTTGAACATGTTGGGTTTGTGGGCTTTTTTTGGGCTTATGGTTAATTGTGGTGATGTGGGAGACTAGTAGTTTTAGTGAGACTTGTCCAATATATAGTTTTGTTTTTAACATGTTAGTTTGTTGCCCTCTTGGAATTTGTACTTTAGATGTCATGTTGATGTTTGATGTTTGTACTGTTGAAGTTTATCTAATGAAGTTTATATTTGATAATAATAATAATAAAAGATTACGTTGATATAAAAAACAAAAACACAACACATGTAGAAAGAACTTCTCGGCCAACGGGGTCTTGCCAAGTGGAAAAAGACCTTGACTTGTAGACAAGAGGTTTCAGGTTCAAACCCCCATGACATCAGTTGTGTGTGTGAGAAACCCCTCCCCTCTAGTTTAGATTATCTCTTGTACTTAAATATATATATATATATATATATATATATATAAAACCTCTCGCCCTTTCAGACTTAGGGTTTAGGGTTCAAACAATCATCATCCTTTCAGGCTTCAGACAATCATTATCCTAAATGGCAAGCATGGGATATGTCAGATGATGAATATTCAGTATCATCAGGTGTGGTTGATTCTCATTATCCGAATGGTGTCTGAAAGTTCAACAATCCTCATTTTGATGAAAGAGACAATGAGAGCAATCACTGCAGGTGGAACTGTTGAAGATACTGATGACTACTGCAAAGAAGTTAGCTGTATTGAGATGGAAGAGTCAAGATGGGACAAAAACTCTGGATCCCATGCCTTGTCTACTATTGGCAATGAAGGAACATCTGTTTTGATGTCTGGGGATACAAGGGTAACAGGTCAAGAATTGATATCTACCCCAGTGAAAGCAGATAGAGAAGGGAGTCAGATGCAAAATGGTTTTGCTTATGGCACGTTGGAGCAGAGACTACATGATGTACAAATGACCATTGATTCTCTTGGTCAAAAGGCCAAAAAGGGCCGGTTTTGACCCAAAATTTCCACCTTTTGTTCCAGCGATTCCGACCACCAATTTCTTTGATCTTGGTATGTTTTTTCATCCTCTCAATATGTTTTAGCTGATGGTTGGGTTGATTATGATAAAAAAGTTTGACCTGTTTTCGGCTCGTGTTCCCGGCAAGTTTCGGTCACTTTTTGGCCATGGTCCAAGAATAAAAGTTGCTTTACTCGTTTTCTTGATCATGGAGATATATGTCTTGACCAGTGGTTTGGAGATTTTCCGGTCAACAAAATTTCTTTGGGCACCTACGCGTTGTCGGCGCTTGTGGCGGAGTGTGGGCACTATTTGGGTGACCCATTTAGTCCTAAAATGATCCTCATTTCGCCTCGAGCACGACAGTATGCTCGGATTTGAATTTGGTTATCGTTTGACCGTCGATCGAATTACGCATATTAGGCATTATCCGAATTCGATATGTTTGGACCATTGGATCGACTCCATTTTCATATATGTTAATCTAGGCACCTATAGCATCGTGTAGGAATTTACGGATCATGAATCAGAGTCTTGGATGCGCCGATTCAATGACTTAAAGTTTGTGTTAAATGATAACCGTTCGATCGCGAGCGATCCGACCGTTCGATTCGGACCAAACTTACAAGACATGTATAATAAACCTTATTGAACCCATAGAAACTTTCAGATCGAAAATCGGAGGTTGTGGGCCCTATGGGCCCGATTGACCAAATTTGGGAAGTTTGACCACTTGGTTGACCGAGCGTCTTCTGAGGCTATTCCACCATTCGAAACACGTAGTTGGACCTTAGGAACGTCTCGTTCGTCATACACAAACTTTAATCCAGGGAAATTAGGAATGTATTTCAAAGTTCTCCATCGAAGTAATTTATGTTAATCGCGCCCTCATATTGTTTAATAGGTACTCCTGCTACTCGTACTTAGCAGGCGGGACCCTCTCAGGGTCAAGCAGCGTGGGACTACTTATGAGTGAACTTTGTTTTTAAACTATAATCATTATTTTCAAGGACGGGAAAAATATCCATAATGGTTTCTTGATTGTTGGGTTATTATTTAGTTAAATGATGAATATAATATTATTATGAAAGTATTGGAATTATATTCGAATAATTGCGGATTGTAAATATTTGAATGGATATGTATTATTTTCAAGAAAAACTATTTATACATGGATATGTGTTGAGTACATGGGGTTGTCGGGAAGAGTTAGGACATGTGGATTGGGTTGTGGTTAAGTCGGTTTTGAGTGCTATAAGCACTAACCTATGTACCTCCCCGAAATTGGAATATTGGAATTGGATACTTGGTGATATGGGATATTGAATATGTTGGAACCCGGGCACCATTGACGGGGTGTTTCGAGCTTAGTCGCAGTTGGACGGCTCATTCGCTAGCCACATGGTCAATTGAGGATTCTATCATGTGGACTAGTTAAACAATCCCCCAGTTGGATTGTTTTGCCAGTACAAACTTGGTAGTGGTCACACTTATATATATAGATATATATTATATTCTATTATACATATATATATATACCTATTCATTCGTTCTTGTTTATCAGTGAGGATACTTCCTCGCTCGTCATGCCAACGGGCACGCATTTTGAGAGAATAGTTTGGGAAAGGTTCGAATGGGATGAGTAATAAGTATCACGATGAGATTTCAGAATTTACTATGGTTTTGTCTAAACTATATATATAGCTACATCGGTTTTGAATGCATGTTGTTTTCGGCATCATTTTCTAAACGGTGGGGTTATATTATGTTGTTTTCAAATGTGAACTAAACTTTGTTTTTGTCCACTCACACTTTTCTGTTTTGCGCCCCCCAGGCAGTAGATAGATTCGAATCGAGCAGCCGAGCTGAGATCTCTACTTCCGAGCCCTAAAGCTTCTATAGGACTAATTTTCATTCGCTTTAATTCTGTTGAACTTTATTGCTCGTTTGTAAACTGAAATTCTTTAGACTGCTCTGATATTGCCCATGTTAGGATTGATTGTAAGGCCGGTGGCCTAATATGTAAACTGCATGAATTTATCTTGTGCATGCTGCCTGTTGGGATGTTTAAATGTGTTTTAACAAGTTGAAGAATTTTGGAAATGTCTATTTTTTAGGGGAGACTCTGCCGAAATTTCAGTAGAAAGTCTCGTCACACTTAGTAAATGGGCTCGGCATTAGTACAATGTCGGATAATCCACAGGATTCGTCCCAGGTTCTGAGGAATTCGGGGCGGGTCATGTCAGTGCAGGAGATATAGAGACAATTCTGGAGGTCATTGAGTCGAACAACCAGAATTCTAGCATTGGTAAGCATTTGCACTTGTTTCACTGTTTTGCCTATGAGATTTCATAGAATTTCTACTAATCATGTTTGACTATTTTCTTGCAGAGATAGCACAAGCTCCAGAACAAGAGGTGGCTTCCAAAGTTTGAATAAAAAATTTCAAGTTTTTCTCATAATTTCCGTGGTTTTTATACAATTGTTATTTATATGGATATTTTTCCAATATTTCCATGTTTTTGGACCACTAATATTTCCGAAAACCTCGATATTTTAGACCTTGATGGATATTTTTGTCACGTATATTCATTACTATTTTCTTGCCTATGACCCTGGCATGCTCTAAAGTTCGAATAAAAAATTCAAGTTTGGTCCAAAAGTTCCTATGACCCTGACATGTATAATAAACCATTCCATCTCATAATTTCCGTGGTTGTGATAGTGAGATGGAATGGTAAGACACTTTACTGCATTAGAATCCTAATTAGACACATTGTGTCCGAAGTGTAGAATTCTCATAGAAAAGAATAATTAAACTATTTATATTATAAATCCATATTTTCACATGTTATATAAAAGAGAACTTTTAAGTGAGGATGTACTCACGTAAGGAAAAAAAATGCGAATATTCTTCCTCAGGCTAGTGTCACAACTCTAGCATAAACTAATGTTGTCTTTTAATCATCTAGTCATATTATTATAGGGGTTTATAAACATCATAATTTTGTCCTCAATGTGATAAAATTATAATTTTATGAAGTTAATTGTATATTTTATGGGATAAAATAGTAGTTTAAAACAAAATAATAGAAAAGAAAAAAAGAAAACAAGACACAACCTTCATCCCACCGCCCATCCCCCCTTCTTATCCCTAAACAATAACTGACAAACGTTCCCTATAGAACAACACTCAATCGATATATTCTACCCTTCAACAAAAACTATAACAAAATGAGGATGTCCTCATGTGAAAAAAACAAAAACAAAAACATTCTTCTTAAGGGTGTCACACCCTTAGTGCAATATTAATTTTGTCTTTTAATCATCTATTCATAATCAACTAATGCTCGAAGCATTGAACTACATGGAATTAATGGAAGAATTTTTTTTTTGAATTTTCTCTATTATGACCATAGATGCAAGAGTCAATAGCTTAGTCAACAACTTCTTAGTGCAAGAGTCGTTCATATGGACCATAGATGTGGACTTTCATATTAGCTACATGATTCATCTAAATAGTAACTTCACTTGAGTTTAATAAAATAATCATGTGGTTAATATGAAGGTCCACATGAGGAGTCCATATATGACACCCTCACTATAGAATTTTGCCCTAGTGCAAAGAAACATAATAGGAATTGTGAACATAAGGATTTAGATTTGAGGGCCCAAACGGGAACCCATAGGGTAAGAATTGAAGTCCACCAAACATTAGACGAAGAGAAGAGAGATAAACATCATAGAGAAGAAATCTACTTTCAGAAAGCCACACAAAAGTGTAAAGAGAGGAAGAGGTGATGAGAAGAGCAGAGGAGGAGAAGGCGAAGTAGCGATTGAAGAAGGGGGCTGCGCAAACCAAAGGAGGCGTGCTCATTCTCGCAAGAGATGACTCGGCTTCAAAACCCACGTCTGGGGTTGGGTTTCAAAGTCCCACTTATTTGGGACTTGGATCCAAGGCCCATATCCAGTTTGAGACACTTTTAAGTCCATCAAATAATGACTAGGACTCATATTCATTTTAATTGAAAATATCCAATTCAGTTTAGCCCACCAAACGAGGCCGTAGGGTAAGAATTGACGTCCACTGACGTCAATGATGTAAAAATGGATCCCAGCCCGTGAGTACGGTTTAATTCGGCCCAATTAAAACCCGGTTTCCAGATACGGCAAACGAATTGTGAATCGAAACCTGGATCGAAACGACGTCGTGGGGGATCATTTCCTCGTCAAAATTCATCTGGAGAAAGACTGAAACAAAGAGTGTAGGGAGAGAGGGAGAGAGATGAGCGGAGTGTCAACAGCAGCGTACGCAGTTCGTCGAGCAGCTCAGAAGGAGAGGGTTCGGATCCTCTACAGACGAGCCCTCAAAGACACTCTCAACTGGGCTGTTCACCGCCACCTTTTCTACCCAGATGTAACTACGCTTTGCTCCCCCTTTTCAATTTTTCGTCATATCCCATCAATTTATGCATTGCATTCGATTTCAATCTCTCAATTTCTAATTTTTTCTTCTTCAGGCCGATGCTCTTCGAGAGAGGTTCGAAACCAACAAGCACGTGGTTCGTCCTCCTTGTTCCCTTTTGTTTAATTTCCCCCATTTTGTTTTTGTTTGTGTTTCGATTTGATTTGTTTTGAATCTTTCAATTTAAAATTTTGATTTTTGTAGCTTGGCTGCATTGCTTGTTACTGAATAAATGTACCCCTTTGATTGTTTTGCTAATGAATGAAGGTACCCATTTGATTGTTTGTTGGTTTGGTGTGGATTTACAGGAAGATCCTGACACAATTGATAGACTCATAGAAAATGCTGAAGCCTCCTACAATAAGTGGCGCCACCCTGATCCTTATGTTGGTAAGACCAAATTTACATAAATATATATTGCTTTTGCCCTCAATTGGAAAAATGAGGGGTTCTTTAGATTTCGTATTGCTTGGTTGATGTTCTGAACCTAATTTTATGTTGTAAGCTCCAGAGGCTTTGAGCCTTCATATGGGGTATTAGTTCGGGGAGAGAGGAATTTGGAATTGGCATGAAATGTCATCAATTTGGATTTGATGGCGTTTAGACTTCAGACCTCAATTTTTTCAGTGCTTTTAAGCTGCATTGTCTTTGAGAAATGGTTTTGGATGATCAATGACAATATCATTGTTGCGCAATTATGTGGATCTATGTGGTTCTATGCCTCCAATTAACTTTGCGTCCAGATTTTTCTTTGTTTTTGGAATGAATATTGAGGGACCAGCTATTGAGCTCTCTCTAAAGCCGTTTCTTTGTTCTTATTAGTAAATAGATAATTCAAATGTGTTAAAAACTTGAAATGAAAGCTTGCCTTTGTAAATTCCACAAGGTTTTGCTATGTCTTTATGATCTTAAATAATCTCTGTGCTTTCCATAATATATTGTCTCGTGGTTTTTGTTTTTGTTTTTTTCCCTTCTCTTCTCTTCTCATTTATCTTTTTTGCATGTGCAGTTCCTTGGGCTCCCGGTGGTTCAAAGTTTCATCGGAATCCCACTCCACCTGCAGGGGTAATATATTATAGTAACTCATTCTTTGGTTCATCATTATGCTTTGTTCTTTTACTTGTTCACTAATATTTTGACGACATCTACAAAGAATGTTCTGCAATCAGTTGTGTGATTTTGATTCCCTAGTTCTGTTGTGTTATATGTTTACTTTGTAGTGTAAGTGTCTAGTTAACTAGTAATGCGCTCCTTTTCTAACCAAAGGACATAAGTGGAAATGGACAAGTATTCACAAAATTGGTTGCTGTTCTTCTGTTTGGAACAAAAGCAATATTTGCAGTTGTATGATAGCTGGAAATAATTATTTTTTTAGATGACCATTCAAAGTAAGAGTAGGTTTTTTGTGTTCTACTTTTATCCTTTAATTCATTCAGGAAAATATAGAGCCCCTTTTGTTCAGTTTTAAAAAATGGATTCTTGAGAATTTTCTTATTTACTTAATTGTTTTTTTCTGAAGTAGTTTAGTTTTCACAATTTTTTATTTAATTTTACTATTGCAAGTTTCCATAAAAGAACTTTCCTATTGCAAGTAAAAAGTTCGTTGCTTTTCGTATGAATTCATTGATTTTGCAATGTTCTTATTCTCACGTTTTTCCCTCCTGGAGCAATGACACAGCTACCAAGGATTGGTGGATCCACTATACCATGGTTGCAAGTTAAGCATTGCTATTTGCTTCACTGTTTATGATTCCATTGTGATATTTTTTGTTGATGCAGATTGAGATAGTATATGACTATGGAAAAGAAGATAATGAGTAAAAACCTGCATATTTTTCTTCTCGATAAATAAAGGTTAGCAATTTAATATCTGCTTGGTATTTTCTTTATATGTTTTTAGGTGGTCGCTCGTTTGGTCTTAGGAATGACACTCGTTGTTCTAAGAATCACACCATCCGTTATTATTCATTTTGACACAGTGAATTCCACCTTTTGTCAATTCACCATTTCTTAACTGATTGGTGACATTAAGATTGACATTTTTTTCTTCCCTATTGTAAATAAATAGTTAAAGTGACTTACGGAGAAGCACAGCTTATAGTCTCACTATAATTTCATCAGGAAATCACAAATCTAGTCATACCAAAACTTGATCTTGTTTTTTTACAATCAACAAGTCCGGATTTTTCTTTTCTCTTGACCTTTTTTAGTTCAACTAAGAAGCATGGATACGCCAATTTAGTGGCGTATCCCGTATCGGATACTCGTTTGGATACGATACGCTTTGGATACGGTCCGATACGCATTGGATACGTATCGCAGTCAACGGATACGTTAGTTGACTAACGGATACGCGTATCTGACATTCCAGACACGAGTATCTGACTTTTCGGATACGTTCCTCTGGGCGAAGTTTGCTGTTGAGGGGCTGGGCGCTGCGAGAGAGAGAGAGAGAGAGAGAGAGAGAGAGAGAGATTGACGCGCACGAGGAAGAAGAAGATGTCGACTGACCTAATTTCTATTATCTCAAGTGACGACGTCGTTTGCTAAAACAGGATTTGTAATATATATATTTTTCATAGATCTATTTATGGGTTTGGGTCTTAAGCAATAGGATTAAAATGGGCTTTGGGTAATGATATGTTTGGGTGGAAAAAGCTGTACATGCCTAAAAATATAAAGAATCAGAAAAGAAAGCCCAGAATGCTACACTATATTTATAATTTATAATTTTTTATTTATTTAAAATTTTGTTTTAAGTTATATATATTTATTAATATATATTTTTAATAACCGTATCCATGACGTATCGTATCCTAGTTTTTGGAAATTTAACGTATCCCCGTGTCGTGTCGTATCGTATTGCCGTATCCGTATCCGTGTCCGTGCTTCTTAGGTTCAATATGAATCATTCGGCACACCCACATTGTGCCATTGATAACTGTAATGGGACTATAGTCATAAACAGAAAATTTCAATTTCTTTGTTACTCATCTTGTATTAACTCCTTGCATAATCTTGAGAAGTTGAAAGAAATTAAATAGTACACGGAAAGCGAAAGGAGAGTGAAATAAATAAATAAAGAAGAGACAAAATGATTTGGACCTGGAAAAGAGTTAATGTGACTGAAACAAAACTTGAAGGAAAATGGTGGAAGGTAGAGGACGCCTTAAATGTAATTTGCATTTAATTGGTAAGAATTCAAAAATTGCAAAAGAGAATCACGTTTCACAAACATTTCCACTGTTTGCAAGTGTGTGTATGTGTGCGCATGGGTGGGGGATATCGCTCTAATTTATGGAGGGATTGGAGCTAAAGTGGACGAGCATGATGTAGGCGTTGAAGTCCACAGCAACAAACAAATCTGTGGCAATAGTCATCTTTAAGATGTTTGGATTGCTCTAGTAGAGAGAATTAGTAACTAACTGAGAAAGTAGATGGAGGGACATGGAGATAGTCAGCAAAGGACTAGAGGAGGGGGAGGGAGAGAGAAACAAGGGAAGGCAATAAAACTCATGAGAGGTTGTTGCAAATGTTTCTTTGTTTATTTTTTAACTTCTCATTTATTCTTGTTAAGTGGTTTCAAGTATTCATATTGCTGTGTACATAACGGTAAAATAAGATGTTCTTAACAAATTATGTGGCGGTTCTAGTGAACATGAATCTGGTTCATATTGGTGTTTTTTATTGTTGAAAAGATGCTGCATAAGAAATCTAAGGACCCGTTTGGTAACGTTTTAAGAGGTTGTTTTCATTTTCAAAGAACAAAAATAAGGCAAAAACACATTCGGTGGCCCAAAAACAGAAAATACTGAGAACGTTTTCATAAAATGAAAACAAGTTCATGTGTGCTTGTAGAAAACATAAAAAAATTGTTTTCATTCTCGTGGAAAACGTTTTCATAAAAATAACTCACATATTATTATTTCAAATTGTACTACCAGACACGATTTCATTGTTTTTGTTTTCTGAAGATGTTTTTTAATTAATCTACCATACGCATTTTCATTTCCTGAAAATACAAATTCGTTTTCTTGTTTTCATTCTCTGAAATTATTCTCAGAAAATATTCTTCGAAAACGTTACCAGACGGGCCCTAATTATCCTTGAGAAAAGGGGGGAAGGAGAAGATAATAAGCTACTCATTTGGCTTGTTTTGTCGGGTATTTCATGTAGCAAATGCGTTTTTTTTCTTCCCTATTTTAAGATGCATCAATCAAGCCCTCCAATAGATTTTTTATGACTTCTATTGATGATATCAATTGCTTTCACCAATGCAGATCAAGATGGAGAATGACTATGATGATGAAGATAATTATTGAGGCCAGCATCTTTGATATGTTACTTAAGCAAATGATGGTTTTAAGCTTTAAACTGTTTTAATTGTTTAGTTGCTCCTTTTTGAGGTGTATTTGATGTTTTCGTTGACACAAAACAACAGTGACCAACGTGGTATGTTGCAGGATTGGATTAAGCATGATGCTTAATTTGCACAAATTTCTCCTGGTCAATGTAATTTGCATTTCCTTGGCTGCATTATTAGGCCAATATGCTCCCATTAACCCCACAATTGGGGTGATGTGGTGTGGGTGTAACTGTGTGCTAAGTGTATACTGCGAGTTGTGAATTTGGGGAATTTGGCCATATAAGCGTCTAGATTTGGAGTTGGCCTTGATAAAATGCAAAATGGATGCTTTTCGGTTCTCCCACTCTAAGGTAACCCATGCAATGGAGATTGTAAAGGCAAAGGTTGCGTTAAGTGTGCCTTGAAGAAATGAAATTGGAATGGTTGGTCATTTGGTAGTTATGTTTCTTTGTCAGTAATCTTGTTGCTAAACTAGGTTCACGGTTCAAAGCAAAGATTCTCCTTTGTTTTTCAAAGAGGAAAGTAAAAATACTCAAAATTGTTGGATTGAGGTGAAAATTCACGCAGATAGGTATGGAAGATTAACAAGAAACGGCGTACAAACTTCTTGGTTTTAGCTCAAAGAGAAGATAAATTATGCTTATACCAAACAAAAAGTGACGCAATGTTAGTAGTTGGGTCATCATTTATCCAAAATAGAATAACCTTGGTGTGAATTTTACACGTTTCATAGGATGTTATTAATTCACATATTATAATATGAGTAGGCGATATTGTATTAATAAAAGCAAAATTACGTATTTTTACATAAATCAATAACACCACATGACAGTTTATGACCACACCAAAAGATTGATCGAGTCATACATGCACTCCGAGATACAGAGAGTGTGCGGTAGGAGTTGGGAGACTAAGGAGAGTGCTTGTAATTATAAGCTTGAAGACCAACACCATTGAATTGAATTTGATAGGAAAAGATGATTAGGACATTACAAATTTTAAATTAGGTTTACACGCATGATAAACCTGAGAAACCAATGAGGACCGATGGAGTTGGAAGAAACCAAAAAGTGTTTCAACAACTGAAAGAAAAAAAAAAAAAAAAAAAAAGAGGTTTCATTTGGTTAGAAGCTTAAGACGTGTCCATTTCAAAGTGCCTCTCATTGTGGAAACGTATTCAAAGAGTTGGTGTCCATTTCAAAGTCTCTTTCATCAACTCTGAAATTGGTATAAACCGTGATAAATATTTTTTTTTTTATAATTATGATTGATTTATATTGGAATGGCAATGATAACTGCCAATGAAGCACAGAGGGTATTTTACTCATAAATGGGATAACAATTCATGGTTTCCATCTCTTTCCTGTTTTGACAGCACTTGTTTGTTTATATTTGAATTTAGTGATGACCCAACTAACTTATAGAACATATAGTTTTTTCTCCCCTCTATCTCGCATGACCCATAAACCCACAACCCTTTTCAGTTTTCCAGTGCCAAAACCATTTATTTGTTTCTTTGTTTCTTTGTTGCTTCTCTGCTTTTTAGTTCTCTTGAATTCTGTTCAAAGATGGAGGAAGAAGCCATAAGGGTTTTGGGTTGGAAAGTAGGGAGAGATTTCACAACCCTATGTGCAACAATGTTTCCTGTATTGGCTTCTCTCATCATGGTGGTTTTGTTCCTGTGGACCATTTGGTCTGAATATGAAGCTTTAGAGAAGGCAAGCATAAACAGTGGGTATAACAATTGGGGATTCTGTATTGGAGTCTTAACCCTAGTACTTGGTTTCTTGTTTTTGGCTGCTGGGCTTCCTTTACTCGCAGACTTGGTTATGAAATTATCGGAGCAATTGCAGAACCAAGAGGAGAGCAGAAAACATCAAGGTATTAAGTTAATAACCAGAACCAAAATTCAGAAATTTCATTCTGTCAGATGATCATCTCATTGTTAGACATTTCCTACGTATGCTTTTCCGAAATTTAGTCTGTTCCAAACACCAGAAAAGCTTACCTGCACCGGTTACATATCACCCCTCTCTCTATCTCTCACCTCGTGTGAGTGAATGGATAGGGAGAGAGGGTCTTTGAACACACTTCGAAAGCCAAAGAGTTCAATTCAATAATACATCTAACGCCTTCTCAACTATTTTATGAATTTTCATGCATCTGAACTTTTCATGTTTATGTGAACGTGTGTGTACGCCGATATAGCATATTTTGATAACTATCAGCTTACTTGATTCCTAATGATGCAGGAGGGAAGTTGAAGACAATATGTATCATCAGCCGCCTAGCTATAAGTGTCATTGCAATGTTCATACTAGCATGGGCCATTAACACTGGAATTAGGCTTGCAACTGAACCTAGAAGAGAAGGCAAATATTATCCTCTAGCATCCCCAGTTGGTGTTGTTACTATTATGTTTGGCTTCACTTATTCTATCATTGGACTCTGTGTAATTGCAGAGCTAGCACTAGAATTGATAAAACAGTTGCAAAGGACAGAGAAAGAAGAATTAGTTAGTCATCAAGTTGGCAAAATAGATGTCAAATTTTTTGTTTGACATTGGTACAATACATCATACTACGTGCAAATATCATGCTCTTGCTGATTAGTAAGTAGATTTAGTTCATTTCAATCACAAAGAAGGAAAGGTTTTTGGTTTCAGATGCTCTATTGGCTTGTCATTTCATTCATTTTCCTACCAATTTATGACCATTCAGCAATCTGTAATCGATATTCAGAACATGTAGGTTGGCTCTAAGGTTTTCCCTTCCATGTTTAGAAGACTCACAATGATGTGCTTTCTATTTGATTCCAGATTTGTTGTTTGCCAACTATTCTTGTTTGAAAGTAACCATCTGACCATGGGGAACCAACCAACATCACATACCTCAAATAGCAACATTTATCCAGCTAATTGACTCAACGATCAGGGATAATATCAAGCCAACTAAGCCCTACTACAACTATTATCATCCCCAGCACATCCTAAGACTGTTTCGCATTCCATAGGTATGCGGCTAGTGCTACGTGATGAACCACTAAGTGTTTTCACCCCGCTCACAAACTGCACATCATAAAGGCCTCTATCCCTATTCACAAACCACTTCGAAAATAATAGTTGGTGTCCATCATTCTCGGAACAAGCAATCCTAGTATGCTACAATTCCCTTTTCACCAATCAGTCTATGCTCAAGTGTACTTGTACCTAGTTCTCTAGTCTTAATCTTTTCACCAATCTGTCTCTCTGGTAATTTTGTTCAAACATATATCTTCGATTGTGAAGTGTGATCTTATAAAATGATAAACTCACACACACATGATAAGAAATTTGAAAATAATACAGGCAATTCATGGGCAATTCATATTCGAGGGCTTCTGAAATTATTCTTTTTTATGTGAATATGTATAACCAGAATCTGATTTACAAGTTCACCTTAGAACCTGAAAGATTAAGACTTGTCCTACAAGCATCCCTTGCTTAGTGTTTCCTGAGCAAAGGAAGTACTTCACGGTATACTCATGAAATGCGTACTACAAGAGCAATCATTATTTTCCTTCTTAACCTCACCATTCTAAGTAGCTCTGAATTATAATTTTCAATCGTATGCATTTAATTTTGTGACTTTAAAAAGAAGAAGTAATAAGAGTAAGACCCATCAAACAAAATGATAATAAAAGCATGTAAAACCCAAGAACATCAAAAAGCATTCATATAAAAATGTACACATTCTGATGACAAGATATAAATGAAACCCTTCAAACCCTTAAAATTGGGAGATCAACATTACAAATATTGAGCTAAAACCCTAAGGAAAAAGCTAACAAGGGTTAAGAAAGAAAAACAAGTGAGAATTCAAATTCAAATTTTCAGATGAGCTTGAAAGGAAGAGGCCAAGGAGTGGACCTGGGCACCTCAACCTTGTCCTTGATGCGCTCTATCTTCTTCTCCTTCTTCGGTCGAGCGTTTCCGTACGACCCTTTGAATCGCTTTCCTTTCTTCGTCTTCTTGTCCCCTCGTCCACACACGATCGGCGCCCCAATAGAACTCATTCTCGCCGCTGCTGCTACTGCTGAAGAAGATGATGATGAGGTAGTTGTGAAAAGGGCACGCTGCTCCGTCATCAGCACCCGCCTTGCTACTGCGCCGCACCACTGCATCATCGCCATTTCTCCTCCGCACTCGCTTAGTACAGAGAGAAGCTGTGAAAGGGGTAGACATATTTAGGTGATGACAGAATGGGCTGGGCTTGTTGGGTTATTTTTTTGCCCAAGCCCATTAAGGGCCCAATAATATTCTTGTTGGAAAATGGATGATGGAAATGGCCTTGTGGTTCCAAATCAAACACATTGCCATACGTTCATCAGTGACTAAAATTGGTATTCAATCATCATCTTTCTTTGTTTCACTACCAACACAGAAAAAGAAGTCAAGACAAGAAAGCAGCTTGTTTTATCAGAGAGGGAGCTTTGCAACAATGGAGGTCTGTAGAGCCACTGCTTTCTCATGGACCCACACTGTCTCTACCTCTCTTCATGTCTCTCTGCCCCTCTCTGTGAGTACCCAGCTCTCCCATTTTTCATTCTTGCTTTCTCACTTTGTTCACACAATGCTCCTTTCTTTTTTCCTTTAAATTTTTTTCATTTTATCTTTTTTGGGTTTTTAGAAGTTTGAGACTAAGAGACTCAGTGTTTGGTGCGCCTCTGATCAAAACCAGAAGGTATGCTATTCAAATTTTGAATCTTTTCACACTCACATTTGCTGATGATTCTGTGACAGTATTTGCGAGCGTAGCTAATTCATTTGGGCACTTCAATATTACTAGAATTTTGTATGCTGGTGCTCTAATCTTGTTAAACTAACTAACTTCCCTGCTCTTTGCAATGCAATTTGGCCTAAAGTTGTGGAGATTAGACTACACAAAGTTACTTATCATCAGTCCTTTCTATAACATGGTGGTGTCATTGATTAGGATGGAGCATTTGTGTGTGTGTGTGTGTGGTCAACAAGTTAAATATTATGTAGGTTGCCTTTTGTTTGTTGGAGATTTCATTGACCCTTTGCAGGTTGTCATAGGCAAATACAATGACCGTATCAATAACTGGAGCCACGGGTTTTATCGGTAGAAGATTGGTGCAAAGGCTGCATGCAGGTCATTTGAATTCCACCTCCAAAATTATATAATCTTGCAACTAATATGCAGTGTGTTTATTGCATTACCTTTACGTGTTAAGGTGTTATTATGCATTCCACCCCGGCTTAATGTTTTTCTTTTGGTATTTAATTATCACCAATTGACTATTGATCTGATCCTTATTTTTACTGGAGCGGGCGAGTACATACATGCGTTTCTTTCAGTATTTGTGTGCATAACAAGGCACATTTAGAACCAAATCAAATCATTTCAAGGTTTTGGTGTTGCTTGATTGCATTCACTAAGACTATGTTGCCTAATACTTTTTTTCTATGTATAAAGCTGAAACTTATACTGCATGTCCATGCATTGCGCTAACTTAAACTTCCTTTTAATCCAATTTGGAATGCAGATAATCATAGTGTGCATGTCTTGACACGGTCTAAATCCAAGGCTGAGTTAATTTTTCCTGGTAAGAAGGTAATGTGTGCTTGTAGTTATTTGGTAACATGTTCAATAACCCTCCCCTCACAAGAAAAGAAAAAAAAGAAAAGGAAGAAATTTCTCATTTGCACTTTAAGCAAACTGTTAGTGTGTGTTAATGTTTTATGCTTGATAAACATTTTTGGGCCTGTCTCCTGTTGTTTCTTAAGTCATTGATTCAGTTATATTGTGGGCGAACATGTGAGGGGAGTATTAGTATTTGTATTGAATGTGCTTGATATACATTGCTGGGCTTGTTTCCTAAGAGTTTTAGCTTTTGGGTTAACACAAACAATATTCAATTTCTTTCTTAAAAAATTAAAAATATTTATAAATCTAAAATACTATTGCATACATATACAGATTGAAATTAACCACTTCCAGAACTCCTTGATTCATTGCTAAATGTCATTTGTTTTTTCCCTGTTAATAGTGAGATAACTAGTCTTCTGCATACCTTGTTTCTATTATGGTTTAATACTGGAGATGTTCCTTGCCACTTGTAGTCAAGGAATTTCCAGGAATTGTGATTGCAGAGGAGCCAGAGTGGAAAGACAGTATCCGAGGTTCAAATGGCGTTGTAAATTTAGCTGGAGTGCCCATAAGTACAAGATGGTCTCCTGAGGTTGGTATCACTTGCTCATTTCGATCTTCCATTTCCATCTACTACCTTTTACCTTTTTACTTAGCAACTAGTGATTACATGAATCAAATATATAAACTTTTTGCCGCACCACTTTAGAGACTCTTCTTGGGTCTCGCTCATGCTTGTAAATTTAGCTGGAGTGCCCATAAGTACAAGATGGTCTCCTGAGGTTGGTATCACTAATATGTAAATAATTTTTATTGTCAAGCTCATGCTTGTGACCTAGATTATCTGAAATATGATTAAAGGTATTAAATTAATCATAAAATGTTTTATCTTCAGCAAATAACATTAATGGATAATAAAATGAAAATTATTATAGTAGTAAAATTTTGTCATGAATTGACAGAACATTATATGGTATGTGACTCATATGATGTGTCGATATCAGAAGTCAACATATTGTATATGCATCCCTAGAAGCTGGTGGTAGTTACTAACTTCTCATTGGACTGTAGATAAAGAAAGAGATCAAGGATAGCAGGATTAGAGTCACCTTGAAGGTAACCAGTTGTTTCTTTTACTGTTATACAGAACCACTCATGCTGCGGTCAAAATTAAAATTCCCTTATATTTCCTTTTTTTTTTTTTTTTAAATAATATTATTGATGCAAAAACTAATTTGGCCTTTCAACTAATTGTGAAGGTCATAGATTTAATAAATGATTTACCAGATTCCGTTCGGCCTGCAGTCTTGGTTAGCGCAACAGCCGTCGGTTACTATGGTCCGTTCTGTCCTATTCTTTTTATCTGTTAATGCCAATGTGTCACACTTTTGCGTGTTTCCAATCAATTTCAGTGATTTTTGTTGCTCTGCTAATATTAATCTGTCAAGCATTTTAGATATTCATGTGGAATTTGTTCGTATTCTTGAGACCATTAGATTCTATTGGAGCATTTGGATACCCAATGGAACTGGAGTGTCCTTAAATATTTCATTTTACCCATATGTTTTTTGAATTTTCTCAGAGTTTAGTATGATTGTCATATTGCATGAGTCACAAAGTTCCACAGAAATTACAATTAGGTGCTTGGTTCTGAAAACTGTTTTCAATAATTGATAAAGTTCATACTGATACCTCCTCATGTCACACCCCATTAGAAAACCAGTTAGCAAATATTATATTGTCATCGCATTGAGGCGATGCTCATTCTCTGCCTCTCACTGGCATATGATTTTCCATTGCTTTAAATGCTCAAGAATGTATAATCCAAATTTGAGGAGCCTCTTTATATCTTGCATTGCTAAGCCCAACTTCCAGTTTCCATTTTCTCATTTTTATTTATCTTAATTTTTTCATGTTCAGGTACTAGTGAGACACAAGTATTTGATGAACAAAGTCCATCAGGAAATGATTACTTGGCTGAGGTATGCAATGACATAATTCATATTATGTATATTTTATGCATAATCATTTTTTTTTTTTTTAGAAATGAAGGAAGTCTATAAGAGGTGGTAAGATATGCTTAAAACTTCTAAAATTTTGGTACCAACTACCATTGGTCTAGTGGTACTTTTCTTTCCAATGTTGGAAGAGGTCTAGAGTTCGAATCCTCCTCCCCCATTAATAAAAACAAAAATTTTATATAAAAAAACTTCAAAAATTTCGGTTGTGTAGTATGTTCCAGAATATTAACTAACTGGTTATCATACTACATAAATGTAATATGGATAATCAGGTGAGCCAAAAACCAAGGTGGAGAAGCCACCTGTTGAGGGATGGGATTGTGATTGTACTTCTACTTGAGAAAAAGGGAGAAGGAGAAAAATGAATGAAGTTGTTTTGTAGTAGGTTAATCCAGGAGTACTTGTTACATAGAACATGTGCGTAAGTTATTTTAAATCTGGAGATCCTTAAGGAATAATGGTAACCTATAGAACAATTGGAGAGATTTAGGGAGAGGTTTAAGGGATATGAATTCGAAACTAAAATTTAATGAACTATTTGACCCTCAGTTCTAACCCTTAAACATGGAGAATTACTTTGGTCCTTCTAGTGTAGAGACCAAAGTGGGTGAATCTCCTTATCAATAGTATATAGAAATTGATATAGGGAGCTTTAATACACACTTTCATATTGGATATATAATTCTTTTGCTGATCTGTTATTTAAAAGTTATAGGCTGCTTTGATGAAGATCTTGAGTTTGTGACTGTAACTTATGTATGCCTAACTTTTAACTGTGTGATGCTTGCCTGATCAAGTAGAATATTTCCTGATTATGTTAAATATTTTTTTTAAACAAAGATTATGCTAAATCATGTTTAATCCCTGGTTTTTGTTGCGAACACTATCCTAGGGCTTTTGCAGTTCAGATGAGTTAGAATTATGTTTTATTGTTTTCCTTTTAGAGTTTAAAGCTTGTAGTCAATGGAGTCTACTGTAATTATGAATAGAACAATCAACCTTCAAACCGTGAACATATTCTCTGTTCAGCTACATTCTGCAATATATCATCACTTTTTATTACTAACAAATGACTTCCAACGCATGAAGAAATATGACTTCTGCTTGTTCTTTTGAGCTCAACATTTCATCCTCATCTTAAACTAAAATGCAACCTTTCAGGTTTGTAGAGAATGGGAAGCAACTGCCCTCAAAGTAAATAAGGGTGTGAGGTTAGCACTTATTCGCATAGGTGTTGTGCTTGGCAAAGATGGCGGTGCTTTAGGTATGAATAGTCCTGTCAACCCTTATTTCCTTTGTATGCGCATGAACTGAACTTATCTACTTTGACTGTGGGTATGACTGGTACTATGAAATGAACCCTTGCATTGTATGCTCACGTTGCGTATGACTAGTACTTCACCCTTGCATGTATGCTCATTAACAAAACTTGCCTACTTGGATTTTGGGTTTGTCCACTTTACTGTTTAATTATACATTGACCAATCTGGTTATGCTTAGGGTTGCATGTCTCATAATTGTATTGGGATATTTTATGCATAGTTATCTCTAATGTTCTATTTATGTTGTCATCTAAGAAAAATATACTAGCAAAAATGTTCTAAAAAGTTGTATGATTTTTATCTTCTTAGCGTAACAATTATACATATCTATAATTTTGTTGGTTTCAAGGTAACAAAGCTTCTCCTGCCTCACATATACTTACACCTTTGAGCTTCTGCAGCTAAAATGATCCCTCTCTTCATGGTGTTTGCTGGAGGACCCTTGGGCTCTGGAAAACAATGGTATTTTTCTTAAATTTCAGTCCTTTGTAAGGGTAGTCTGTCACACTTTTGTGCTACTAACGCTGTACGGTTGGCATTTTCCTCTGGTTCAGCATTAAAAAGGAAAATATAAGCATTTCAATGATGTTAATGAATTAATATAACTTGGAAAATTAAGTTTTTACTTTCAACATGTATTATCTTCTGGATGCCTGTTTGATGAAGAGAAGAAAATAAATGCACCGAAGATATCAACAACTGTATTTATTATTCTCAATGTGCTGTAGGTTTTCCTGGATTCATCTGGATGACATAGTGAACCTGATATATGAAGCTCTATCCAATCCATCTTATAAAGGTAAATATTTCATTATTTGTAATTTTAATTATAGTTTTAGCAAAGCACAAAAGGATTGATGTTGGAATAAAACCAACATACTGGTGCTGAAGCTGATGATTCCTTCTGCTTTCATCTAAAGTTTGCTAGCACATGGAGATAACTACACTTCTAAAGAGTTCTAGTACTCTATTAATCTAACGTACCGTTTCATATTATTATATCTTGTTCCCTTCTCAAAGCTACTCAAATTAACTGACATATGCAGTCACAGTAGATATCAAATGTTTTCTTTACCATACCTGCATACAAATATACGATAAATGTGTTCAGCTTTTCAACAATTACCAAAATCTCAGGAGTTATCAAATTTTCACCTAGGCTATCCATGTGATACTGGTTCTCGGAACTTTTCAACATATTGAACACGGTTGTTAAAACCTTAATCTCAGGAGTTATCAATGGAACTGCACCCAACCCGGTTCGATTTGCAGAAATGTGTGAACATTTGGGAAATGTCTTGGGTAGGCCTTCGTGGCTGCCTGTACCAGATTTCGCCCTGAAAGTGGTCCTTGGAGAAGGTGCTTCTGTGGTAAGAATTTTCTTTATTTCTTTTCAATTTTCTCCTGATTGCATATTGCTCAGAAACTCAATAAGGTCATTGCAGGTTCTGGATGGGCAAAGGGTGCTTCCAGTTAAAGCCAAAGAATTAGGCTTCACGTTCAAGTACTCTTCTGTGAAAGATGCTTTAAGATCCATTATTTCACAATAAGTGACCTAATGTAACAGAGGAAACATCCATGGTTCTTCATTCTTTTAGGTATTGTTATAATAAGTTGCAGAAGAAACATCTTTCTTTTTCATTCTTTTTGTTAGATATAAGAAATTCAGACTCAAGTAATCAAGTGAGATTTGGGTCCTTGTATTGTAGATGCTGTGGATCGGCTGTCCTGGCTCCTTAACCAATTACAAAGTTTTTAAGTGGTTACTATATTATCTCGTGCCTCTAAAACAAATTTTGAAAGTGTTCAATATAAATCACACTACTTCCAACTATATGGTGTTCTCTTGATTCTGTATCATCAGCAATTTTTATCAGGATAGGGGGATGGGTAGAGTGTGGGACGATGGCTGGGGAGGAAGGAAAGCCAGGAGAAGGTTAGGAAGAAGGGTTGTGGGTAGGTGGCCGAGGCTGTGTATAATTTGGGGTTTTGAACTTGTTTTCAATTTTTAATAAGTAATTTGTTTATTATTATTTACCCTAAAAATATCTGAGCCTTAGAATAGGCTTGAAATGATGTGATTTGCGAGCGTGCCAATATTAGCAGTATAAAACCCAAAACTTGAATGAGAATTGTAACTTGCTCACCAAGGAAATAACTTTAATCAAAGCAACTATGAATTGAATGGAGATTCTTTTCTATGCCTCAAGACAAGACAAATGAGGACTTTATAATCTCTCTGGTAGGTTCGTGAATGCAGAAAAGGAAATATAGAGAAGGAAATTAAAGGAACATCATATTTAATTCATAATCCCCTCTCTGTACCAGCTATTATGTACTTTATACATGATTCTGGATGTTGCCACATGGCAAGCATACCGAGAGGAAAGGATAATCGTTTCTTAGCTATTGCAATGAAAATAAAAGGGTGATATGGATAGTGCAAGGTGATGTAGTGTGGGTGACGGTCCTATCAATCATGCCTTGATGAAAACAGACCTGTCCTCATGTATAGAATTGAAGAAAGCGACGCTCGATGTCTGTAGCATCCTCCTCAGGTAAACCAGACCACTGAATCAGCCAAACGAAAAACAGGCTAGTTGCGGCATTTGAAAAGCCCGCGATTCAGAATTTTTGCAGGTGTCCATTGCATAGAGCTATCAGGGCGCAAGGGAGGAAGTGTTGGGGATGAAGTGAAGTGAGCACCAATTTTCTTCTTGAGCAATGAAACATGAAAGACACTATGAATTTTTGAGCCAGGTGGTAAGGCAAGCTTGTAAGCCACTGCTCCAATCTTAGCAAGGATTTGGTATGGACCGTAAAACCGTGGAGACAGCTTGGGGCAATTAGTAGTACCCATGGTGGACAGTTTGTGATTTGCAAAAAATGTCATGCGCTCCTGAGCAACTTGCATATTCTGTCGGAGTCGTCGTAATAAGGAGTCACGCTCACGCAGGGCTAGATCAACAGCTTGGACAACGGATAAACCTGGAGTATAAAATTCTACATAGGGAAGGGGTTGGCCATAAACTGCTTGGTATGGAGTCATCTTGATGGCAAAGTGGTAGGTGGTGTTATACCACCACTCGGCCCATGGTAACCAAGGATTAAAATATCGGCCATGCAGATAATATCGGGCCTCCAATTTACGGATATTTCTGGGGATATATCGTTATCGTTTTAGGTATCAGGAAAAAATCAACAAAAATGATAGATATAGACATTGAAACACATAATTTTGGTGTAAAACTTTCATAGATGTTATTTACATTATCAATGAATGTATTGAACAAATAAAACTCAAAATTTACTAATAATAAGATATACATATGATGAAATATATAAGTGGTATGTAATGCGCGTTAATGAAAAGTTTGAAAATAAAATGTTGATTAGAATGAATAAACCATGCATAAATCCTTAGTTTGTTTAAATATTGAATTACAATTTAGATAAGTGTCCATCTACATAAATGAAAAGCTCCTATGAGTTGAACATGGTGCACATACGTCTCTCTTGAGCTCCCTAATGTCCTCCTATATATGGGATAGTTAGGATTAACCAAACTAGTAGGTCCATAATCTGTTTCATCATCTTAAGCTCCATAACTAGTTCCACTATAATCAAACATAACATAACCATAGCCATCATAAGATTCATTTGAGTTAGTACTAGGTCTAGTTCCTATGCTCATAGATACAAAACTGATCGCCATGTCCTCTTTAGATGGATTGGAGGTGTGTGGGCAGTGGACTGTGCATAGATTCTTCATATTAATAAATTATAGGGTTCTAGGCAAGGATTAGCTATTTTTGGGTTCTAATTTGCTTCAATTGCCTTCAAAAATTCAGATTTTTTTTTGGGTTCTGTTATGGGTATCGGGAAATATCGAGGATATCGCACTTATCGAGGATATATCGTCGATACAGGGAAAGATATGGCCTTACCCCCCCAATATCGATGTCGACAGTTGAAAATATTGATATATCGGTGTATCGGCCGATATTTCAATCCTTGATGGTAACCAAGAAACCCAGGACGTGGGTGTGTCCCTCACAAAACAACGAAGGTAGTGTTCCAACGTGCGATTGAGAACTTCAGTCTGACCGTCGGATTGCGGGTGGTATGCTGAACTATGGCAGAGGTTAGTGCCCTAGCGTGCAAAGAAAGGAGTCCAAAATTGGGTTGTAAATGTTGGGTCCTTGTCACTCACGATGGTCCGTGGCATCCCATGGAGCTTAAAAACTTCACGAATAAACAAATCTGCAACCTGTGAAGCTGTATAAGGATGTTTGATGGGGATAAAATGCCCAGACTTCGACAAGGGATCAACGACGACAAGGATGACATTCTTCCCTTTGACTAAGAGTAATCCTTCAATGAAATCCATGGCAATGTCTTGCCAAATGGATTCAGGTATGGGCAAAGGCTGGAGCAACTCGGGTGGATGTAAAGCTTCGTAATTTTGGCGCTGGCAAGTGTCACAAGCTGCTACAAATGCTTGCACATCTTTCTTCAACCCTGGCCAGCGAAAATTACGGAGTATGCACTTGTATGTGCGGAGTTGCCCTGAGTGTCCCGCCATTGGAGTAGAGTGAAATTCCTCCAAGATCATGGTACGCCATTTAGAAGAAGCAGGGACAAAGATGCGCTCCTTATAGTAAAGGCAATTATTCTGCCATGAATAATGGGGTTTAGCATTAGGATCAGCTTGGAGGAGGCTAATGAGTTGCTGAGCTTCATTGTCAAAAGTATAATCTTGTTGAATCTGTGGGATGCAGTCAAAAATGGAAGTGGATAAACCCATAATAGCCAATAACTCTGACTTCCTGGATAAAGCATCAGGGCCAGCATTTTGGCACCCAACACGATATTCGATTTCATAGTTGTAACCAAGTAATTTGAGCAGTCATTTCTCTTGAGTTGGAGTGGTTATGCGTTGTTCCAAAAAATGCTTGATGGTTTGGTGATCTGTGACAATTTTAAATTGGCAACCCAGCAAGTATGGTCGTCATTATTGCACTGCCAGAACCACTGCCAGCATCTCCTTGTCATAAACTGATAAAGAGCGATGCTTTTCAGATAAGGATTTGCTAAGATATGCTATCGGTCACTGCTCTTGGGACAAAATGGCACCAACCCCATTATTAGAGGCATCAGATTCCACGACAAATTGTTTGGAGAAGTCTGGTAGACAGAGGACAGGGGTGGTTGTCAGGGCAATTTTGAGGGCTTGGAAGGCAGACTCTGCATCTGGGTTCCAATGGACGTTGTCTTTGCGCAAAAGATCTGTAAGGGGCTTGGAAATTGTACCAAAATGATGAATGAATTTGAGGTAATAACCCGCTAATCCCAAAAAACCACGCAACCCTTTTTCCGTTTCAGGCCTTGGCCAATTATCAATGCATTGAATTTTCGTCTTATCCACTGATACTCCTGCTTCAAATATGGTGTGACCCAAATAATCGACAGTGGACTGAGCAAATGTGCACTTAGAAGCCTTCACTTTGAGTTGAGCAAACCTTAACACCTCAAATACAGTGGTTAAGTGGTGGAATGTTCATTCAAAGTCCGACTATATACCAGTATATCGTCAAAAAACACAAGGACAAACTTCCGCAGATAAGGGCGGAAGATGTCGTTCATGAGTTCCTGGAATGTGGATAGAGCGTTGGATAAGCCGAATGGCATCACAAGGAATTCGTAGTGCCCTTCATGTGTCCTAAATGCCGTCTTTTGGATGTCAGCGTCCCACATATGAATTTGATGGTACCCGGAACGCAAATCTAGTTTGGAGAACCATGCTGCACCATTCAATTCGTCTAGCATTTCGTCAATGACTGGTATTGGAAATTTACCCTTGACTGTCACCTGATTTAGAGCGCAATAATCAACACAGAACCTCCAAGCAGCAATGGTATACGGTGATCAATGGCACAAGAGGGTGTTAACCCCATAGAGTCCTCAAACAAATCAGAAAATTGCTTTAATAAGCCTTGAACACCCAGTGGAGTGGTACACATGACTCTATGGTTTGCTGGGGTTTCTAGAAATTGCTCATCTTTTGCAAGCACAGCCAATACTGCAGATTTTGGTGGGACGACATTTCTCCCATTGCCCTTGTTGCCCAGTAAACGATAATTGTTGCCACCCACTGTAAACTCCATGAACTTATCTTTGAAATGCTAGCCAATGAGTCCCAATGTCTCTAACCATTTGACCCCCAAAACTAAATCACACCCAGATACAGAGAGGAGGCAAAAATCACCTTGGAATTCATAGGCCTGGAGTTTTACTTTCACAGCATAAACCATACCTTTCGTGCTATAAGACTAACCCGTGGCAACCACTATTCTTTCTGTCTTTTTAGCATCAATGGTTGCCTTCAACTGTGTGACTATTTTGAGGTTAAGAAAATTACGATCTGCCCCCGAATCAATGAACACCATGATCGGAATGCCCTCAATGGTACCGTGTAAACGCATTGCCCTTCCGCGAGTCCGTTTCCGGTCTGCTAGTGCATGGAGGTGTATGGTGGTGTCTTCAATGGAAGGTTGGGGTTCTTCATCATAGCTGGGTTCTAGGATTTCGGGGGTGGATTCAGTCACCCCGCCTAACAAGTTCTCGGATTCAATCATCAAGATGTGGGGCTGTTTACAACGATGGCCTGGAGAGTAAGCTTCATCATAGCTAAAGCACATCCCCTTCTGATGCCGTTCTTGAAGTTCAGCTTGATTCCGATGAAAAATTGGGCGATTGGTTGGTGAGTGATCTGTAGCAGCTTTAGAAATTGGAGAGAAGGGTGTCGAAGAAAAATTGGGTGTGCTTTGAGGTTTGTAACGATTTGTGGATTGGGAACTAGTAAACCTGGAATTAAAATTCCTTTGGCTTGTTTTCTTTTTCAACTTGTTTTCAAATATTTGGGCTAGTTCCATGGCACGGGCCAGAGATTGTGGTTCTAAGGCAATGACGTCATCTTGTATATCTTCTTTAAGCCCACCTACAAAGGTGCCCAGCAATTGCTCATCGGTTCAGCTCACTGCTCTACATGAGAGTTTAATGAAAAGGCCCACGTACTCAGCTACTGACCCAGTTTGTTTACTGTGGGACAAGGCCATATTGACATTTAGGGTTTCACCGGGCTGAAGCAACATGTCAGAGAAGACGACCCATGAGTCGCGTGGGTATCGTGATTCGAACCACTTCATCCACAGGGCGGCGTCGCCACCCAGATGCATCGCTGCCACCATGAAGTTTCTGTGGTCTTCCACTTCATGGTAGTCGAGGAATCGTTCGACCATTGCTTACCACCCATATGGGTCCTCACCATAGAAACGCGGAATATCCAACTTCATTGGTTTCATGGAGCTGTAAGAGGTATTTTGGTTAAACATGGAATTAGGGCTCGGCATAGTGTGGGGAAATTGACAGAGTGGAATAAAGGGGGAAAAGTTTGATGTAGGTACTTGGGTAGTGACCTGTGATGGATGGGATACTTGGGTGGTGACCTAAGATGGATGGGATCTGAGCGATCCTGGTATGAAACTTGGGCCTGCGTTTGTGGAGAGGTTTGGTAAGATCTGGGTTGTTGGTGACCCGTGGAAATGGGTATTGATGGTTGAGGCATGGTGGTCATGGAGGCCAAACTTGGTTGGCTATAGCCGAGAATCGGACCTGAAAATACCTGTAGGATGACTAAAAATGCCTAGAGGGGGGGTGAATAGGCCAATTTAAGATTATAATCAAATAAATAAAAATAAACTTCGGTAGCAAGATTTGTAAGATCCCACATCGACCAACGGAGAGGGGGTTGATATGCCTTATATGTACATGCCCGCATCCATCTAGCACGAGGCCTTTTGGGAGCTCACTGGCTTCGAATTCATGGGAACTCTGAAGTTAAGCGAGTTGGGGGCTAGAGCAATCCCAGGATGGGTGACCCACTGGGAAGTTGCTCGTGAGCTCCCAAAAAAAAAACCGTGAGGGCAGAGAGGGGGGCCCAAAGTGGACAATATCGTGCTACGGCGGAGCCGATCCCAGGATGTGACAATTTGGTATCAGAGCCACTCTGCCGTGTGGTATGAATGTGCCGACGAGTACGTCGGGCCCCTAAGGGGGGTGGATTGTAAGATCCCACATCGACCAACAGAGAGGGGGTTGATGTGCCTTATATATACATGCCCGCATCCATCTAGCACAAGGCCTTTTGGGAGCTCACTAGCTTCGGAGTCATGGGAACTCCGAAGTTAAGCGAGTTGAGGACAAGAGCAATCTCAGGATGGGTGACCCACTGGGAAGTTGCTCATGAGCTCCCAAAAACAAAACCATGAGGGCAAAGGGAGGGGCCCAAAGCGGACAATATCGTGCTACGACGGAGCCGATCCCGGGATGTGACAATTTGGTATCAGAGCCACTCTGCCATGTAGTGCGAGTGTCCCGATGAGGACGTCGGGCCTCTAAGAGGGGTGGATTGTAAGATCCCACATCGACCAACGGAGAGGGGGTTGATGTGCCTTATATGTACATGCCTGCATTCATCTAGCACGAGGCCTTTTGGGAGCTCACTGGCTTCGGATTCATGGGAACTCCGAAGTTAAGCGTGTTAGGGGCTATAGCAACCCCAGGATGGGTGACCCACTGGGAAGTTGCTCGTGAGCTCCCAAAAACAAAACTGTGAGGGCAGAGAGGGGGGCCCAAAGCGAACAATATCGTACTAGGCGGAGCCGATCCTGGGATGTGACAGGATTGATATGGCTTATCAATCCTAAAACATGCTGAACATAAAACAAAGGGATACGCAGAGAATTATTTTACGTGGTAAAACCCCACCTCTGGGGAAAATCCACAAGACTCCTCAGTCCAACACAAATCCACTATAGAACGAAGATTACAAGAAGTACTCACACACTTATCCTAGACACATTCTAGATAATGTTTACCGACTTCTTCGTAACTCAACTTCTGTCACGGGATGATCTTCGACACTCCTTATGTTGAACGCAATACTGGTCACGATTGCTTTAAGCTCGTCGGAGGAAAATCGCCACCACGGTCTTGATGCCCTCAACCTTATGAGTCACCGACATGTACATGTATGCAATATGAATAATGAAAGTGTTTGATAAATCACCAAGTAAACATGGAACACCTGATGATTTATCTCCAATATATGCACGGCAGCTTTTCTTAGGAATTTTAAATGCTCAACACAAATATCAAAAGTTGTATCTTCCAAAAGAGATGCACACAATGATTTATGAAAAACTCATTCTCAACATAACACCTGAAGGCCCATAGCCCGCAACTCAATATCTTGCCATGCATTCAATTTGATAGTCTTAGAATCCTATATGGTTTCGTCAGCATAGCATTTGCACTCCAAATCAATTGTTTATGCAATAAAACAATATATATATATATATATATATAAAGATGTAAACAACGAAACGAAATAGGATATTAATTAAAACATACTTTCCAAGTCTAAGATGATGAAAACATAATATTTTAACTTAAATCAAAATAGAGTCCAACTAGGAAAGTAATCTTAAGAGATAAAATCTAATCCTATTAAAAATAGTGTTTGAGTGAAAATAACTCTAACTAAGAATCCTATAATGAATGCATGATTATGTCATGATTTACCTGAAATCAGTTTCCTCATATCGATCAAGTCACACTTTGAAAATCCGGGATTGAATGTGTTGCGCCAAATCTTCCAGTAAACATAATTCACACACTACTTCCCAACCTAAGCTAGAGTTTAGGAAATGACAATACAATTTTCATACTAACATGACCTGTAGGCGGAATCGCCCATATCGACGGCAACTGTGGTGTTGGTATCGGATGATGAGTGGGAGACACAGGAGGGCGAAGAAAAACTAGGCTTCTAGCTCGTAAGGTCCGAAGTTCATCCATCACCATTTTCTGGAAGGTCAAGTTCTGGGTTTGTTGGTCGCTTAATGTTGTAAGCGTTTTCAAAATCTCTACGACGTCGCTTTGTACCACCCCTTGGCATTGAGAAATGGTGGTCACCGTATTCTGGAATTCCTGGAACTGAGCTTCCAAATGGTCACGCTGTAGGTCCATCTCTAGATACCAAATGGTCGCTTTACAGTGGCGAGCTCTGCCACCAGGATGGCCTGGGACTTTTTTCCCATGGAAAGCAACCAGGCTCTAGATACCAAATGGTAGGTTCATGAATGCAGAAAAGGAAATACAGAGAAGGAAATTAAAGGAACAGCATATTTCATTCATAATCCCCTCTATGTACCAACTATTAGATACTTTATACATGATTCTGGATGTTGCCACATGGCAAGCATACCGAGAGAAAAGGATATTCGTTTCCTAGCTACTGCAATGAAAATAGAAGGGTGATATGGATAGTGCAGGGTGATGTAGTGTGGGCAACAGTCCTATCACTCTCTAATACAAGGAAAGGGAATAGAAAGCAAACAAAACAGTAAACAAAAAAGGATCATAATAGATAGATCTTATAAGAACAGGTACTACTACCACCTTGGATCACTTCTGGATCGATTAGAAGGCTTGGAATCTGGGCAACAGTTCAATTCTCCCAAATCGACTGATTCAATCAAATCCAATTTTAATTGAAATACTAGTAATGAACCGACGTACACCGCTAGGTCAATGAGTACGAGTTTGTAATGACCCATAGTTTGGGAGGCTTATAGTTCTGGTTAAAAAAATTGTGAAATGGCGGAAGTTAATACAGCCCGAAACGACCCTGAACAGACTGTCGTTTAATCCTTCAATACTGTGCCATAAGCCTATAACTTAGTTCTAGGGGTGGTTGCGGTTCGGTAACCGCGACTTTTTGCCCAAACCGTAAACCGACCGACTATTTGCGGTATGGTGATTTTTGAAACCGCAAACCGACCGCGTTTTGCGGTTTACCGCATTGCGGTAAACCGCAAAAAGCGGTCGGTTACCGTGAATTAGCGGTTTAAAACCGCAAGTTCTTTTTGTGTCATAAAAATCCAACTTCTCAAGCATCACAACCTAAAGAAAATTAAAGTTCAATTCCAAGCATTCCAATTAAAGTTAAACTTCTCAAGCATTCCAATTCCAAATTCTTTAAAGTTACAAACCAAAAGGAAAATGCAATGCAAAACAAATTAAAGTTACAATCCGAAAGAAAATCCAATTCAAAGTTAATTAAAGTTACAAACTAAAAGGAAAATGCAATGCACCAATATTACAAACTAAAGTTACAAACTCAAGTGAAAGAGAGAGAGAGAGAGAGAGAGAGAGAGAGAGAGAGAGAGCTTGAGTTGAGTGAGCATGGTGGAGGTTGAGTTGAGAGAGAAGAGACAGAACTTAGATTGATAGAGAGAGAGAGGAGGAGATGAGTTCGATTCGGGTCTGTGAGAGAGAAGCCGATTTTGAGAGTTGAGAGAGAGAGAGAGAGAGAAACGAATGAGAATCAGAGAGTTGAGATGAGAGAGTGAGATCGCATAAGGAGAGAAGAAATGCTTAGGTCTAATCGCATCTAACGGCTACGATTAATGGGTGTGAATAGAAAATATTGTATGAAATATATTTTACATACAATATAAGTATATTATATTCAATATAATATATTATAGACAATATTATTTAAAATATATTCGCGGTTTGCGGTAACCGCAAGTTTTGAAAATCAAATACCGCAACCGCAACCGCAAATGCGGTTCGGTTCTAAATACCGCAAATGCGGTTCGGTTTACCGCGATTGCGGTTTCATTGCGGTAAATTATCGGTTGGTTTTTGCGGTTTTTCGGTTTTTCGGTATAAAATGCCACCCCTACTTAGTTCTATCCCAAAACCTCACCTCACGCCTGGTAATGGTATCTCATCAACTTGGACGACTCGTGCCCACCACCTCGTGATTGCATTCATTTCTACAATAAATTAAATTTTTCTCCGGATTTTCTTTTTCTGTTTTTTCCTTTTTATGTGCATTCAATGCACTGTTTCTCCGAAAGAAGAAAAAAGGCGCTTGCTCTTGAAGACCCAGTTGAACCAGTGCTTTCCTTTGGCAGAGAGACTAGCCTTTTTCAACTCTTTAAGCTCTGTTCTGATCTGGGTTTTTGCTAAAATGGAGGTGGGTCTTGTTGGGTTGCTCAGAACAGCTTGGATTGCAGCGATACTGCCTATACTCATAGCTTCTGTACCTTCTTCTAGGCTGAGCTCATTTCATGGAGCTGTTTTGGAATTTGCCAAGAGAGGGAAGATCTCGAAATCTTCTTCTCAGGTTAGTGATTGATTGATTGATTGATTGATTGTGATTGTCTTTTTAGGTTTATGGTCTATTTGGTTGGGGAGAAAGTGGAAGAAAATAAAAAAGTTTAAAGGTTTAAATTTTAAATTGTGATGGGTTTTGGAGGATGTAAACTCTTAACTAAGTGAATTTTTGTACCGGGCTGAGTAGAAGTGAGGAGGCTTTCCCACGTTTACTTTTCATTTCCAACATTTTCTCCATAACAAACAGAGATTTTCTGAATTTGGAATATTTCCTTGGTTGATAGCATGACCTATGAGTTTGAATGATTCATATTCTTGCCTATATAGTTTTCAAAAAATTGCAGCAATGGAATCTTCTCTATTTAGTTTTGTTCTTCAGTTCCTTGCATGATCAATTTTCTCATTTTCAAACTTCAGAAATTTTCCTGTTCTTGTATTGTAGAAGTTCACAGTTCCTCAAAAGTTCTTCTGCCATTTCTATCTGGTTGCTGTAGTGTGGACAACCCTACTCCTTGTTACAACTTGGATGTACGCGTATAAAACAGTGCCATTGGTTTATCCTGCATTCCCCAGCCACTTGACTGGAGGTTCACACATCTTTTCATGGCATAAGTCTCATTCGATTCCTATAAGTTATAGATATGGCGTTTGGCGTTCTGTCTTTCTGCTTTTATTGATGGAAGTTCAAGTCTTGAGGCGCCTCTTTGAGACAATATATGTTTTCAACTATAGCTCCTCTGCTCGGATGCACATTTTCGGTTATCTGACTGGACTCTTGTAAGTTATTTCAGAAACCCTTGTCCATTCAGTTTTTTGCTATGATAGTTTGAATTAACTAAAGATACTGGCTTTGTGCAATACATATATTGATTTGCAGCATGCATCTTTTCAACTGCTTTCAAGATGTCATTAATTTACGGCATCTTTAATGGTATTGTTGTTAATACAAGTTGAGATACCACTTCCAAATTATTCTTGTTCGTTGTGAAAACCAAATCTCAAATGATAAAGCATAAGAAAGCTGGCTGAAATTCATATTTTCTATAACTGCTACTGCAGTTTTCCCTAGGTTAAGCCTGGTTAAAACATCTCCGACTTTTTTCTTTCATGCAAGATGTACTCTCTTCTAGATAATAGATATTGTTTTAATAATTGTAAAATTTAGGAGTCATATATTTATGGGAACTCATAACATGTTCTTTCACGTTTACTGTTTACATGATAGATGTTCTACTGATCTATGTTATTTTCTGAGGTTAGCTTCTACACAGCAGCACCGTTGTCACTTTGCTGCAACAATGCTCTGGAGGTGTACAAATTTTCATTGAATGCAGTGGCTGAGTTCATTGTCAAAGGCAAGACTACTGTGCAACACATGGAATTTGATTGGTTGGAATTTGTGAGTTCTCTTTTGAAGCTTCGTTGGCTCCAATGGACTGGTGCGGTTATATTCTTTTGGGGCTGGATCCATCAGCGCAATTGCCATGCAATTCTTGTATGTTTCATCACTCACACATACTCTCTCTTCTGCAGTTCGAATAAACATATATTCTATGCCCTAAGAAATCATACTAAGTTGTTTAAATTTGAAGAAATATATAAAACAAAATGGAATAACCTGACATCCACGAGGTGCTGCAGAAATATATACTGAACTGAATCATTTCGTACAGCTGATTAGAGGAATTTAAATCTGTTGTTTCTTATTTCAATCCTCCTTGCATTCACTTTTATGCTGTCCACTGACATACGAATATATTTAACAGGGCTCATTACGAGAACACAGTGGACAAAATGATGAATATGTGATTCCTCATGGTGATTGGTTTGAAGTTGTTTCATCTCCACACTATCTGGCTGAGATAGTAAGTCTCATGCTTCCCTTCACTGCCTGCCTAAGGAGTATTCTTTTGTCATGATTAACTTGGAACTTCTTCCTGAGTCTTGATTTATATGGTTAATTGCTTTTCTGGTGATGATGAAGGTTATATATGCTGGCCTTGTGGTTGCTAGTGGAGGAACAGACCCTACAATCTGGTTACTTTTTGGATTTGTGGTATGATTTTTTTTTTGTGCTGAAAATATAATGTATATACATGCATACAGCAGAGTGCTCGCACACACACACACGAGAGAACAAGAGTCCACACACGCACAAGAGACCGATGTCTTCTATAGTGACTTTACTCTTTCATTGGGGTATCTTTCAGGTGTCAAACTTGGTATTTTCAGCAGCAGAAACACATAGGTGGTACCTCAAGAAGTTCAAGAATTATCCCAGTAATCGGCTTGCCATTATTCCATTTGTATACTAAGTGCAAACATATAACAGCTTGTGCAAAGGTAAGTGATTGTAAAGCTTTTTTATACAAACTTGAACAATCACTATGGTAGCTACTTTTCTGCCCACAGCAAGCCGATGGAAAGACTGAAAACTTTGATGCCCTTCCCAAACTCTTTTTTCTTGTTTAACAGAAAGAAGGGTTGGATAGGAGAGCCGCTGACAAGTCTCCAATGTACAACTCTGCAGATCTTGACATACAAGCAAGTACATTGTAACTTGATTCTCTGTACAATTTCATCCAAAGAAGCATGTAGCAACAAATAGGTATGCAATCTGTAATTGGTACACCAAACTATACATATGATTTACTTTAATGATCATTCTATTAAATATTAATACCAAACAAATACAACAGCCTTCATTTTATTTAGACTTTTCTTTGCAAGGCCTAATGCAAAGATGTGCAAAATTATGGAGTTTTCGAACTAACTGATACAATGAGCATTGTTGGAGGACATAAAGCTCACAGTTTATTGCAAGTGAAAATTCATAAGGGTTTCTGTTTTGCTTCCCTTTTTGCTACCCTTTGAAGAACATGTGGAAGCAGTGATTCGGAGGGTTTCAAATTACGCAGTTTATGCATAAACATCTACTCCCCAAGATAAGGAAGGTAGAGTGGTCCTGAATTTCTTGTCTATGGTATTGATCAGCTCTATGTCCTCTTTCTCCAGCTTGAAGTTAAGAACTTCCAAATTCTCTTTCAACCTCTCAACTTTTGAGGACTTTGGAATCACTGGTGTGTCCCTCTCAATGTTCCACCTCAGAGCAATCTGGGCCACACTCTTTTGGTACTTTTTAGCCAGAGCCTGAAAAAGTAAGAGAAATAGGTGAACAAATATTTTATGAATGCCTAACGTTCTTGTGCCAGAATGAGAATCTGTATCGCACAAGAACCTGGATCACATGTTCTTCCGATCGCATGATCGGTCGTTCGTATCAGTAGAAAGAGTATACTTACAAGGAGAACTGGATCTTCCAGAGGTGAAATGGAACCAAATGCTTTGACATTAGCTGTAGCACCTCCTAGAGGGGTGTGGGCCATAGGTATAACTCCATGTTTCTTACAGAATCTGACGAGTGATTCACGCTGGAAATAAGGGTGAGTTTCAAATTGGCTCACTTGAGGCTTGATTTTGGCGTAAGATAAGCAATCTCTGGTCAGAAAGAGCTCGTAGTTGCTGCATATAATATCATCATTTTTCTGTTAGGACACAAGACCAATTGAAAAAAAAAATTCCCCACCAAGACAAAAAAAAACGTTAACATAAAGGAACCGATGATCATTTGATTCAGTGACATTCACCTGAGACCAATGCTACGAACTAGGCCGAGGGAGACGGTCTTTTCCATGTCGTGCCATGTAGTTTCCAGGGAGACTGTTACGTCTATGTCCAACACCTTATTCTCGTCCAAAAGACTAGCAGTTGCACCAACTCCTGTGAGCACACAAGCAATGGATCAAATCGTTGCAATCTAGATGACACATACCATCTATTGGTTTTAGACACATGTCATGTTTTAATTGGATTATCCTAACACAATCACGAAAGAAAACGAGAGAGATAGAGAGAGAGAGAGAGAGAGAGAGAGAGAGAGGGTTACCGTTATGCTTGGTGGCTAATGGGTAGTGAACAAGGTAGAGATCCAGATAATCTAACTGAAGCTTCTTCAGGCTATTTTTGCAGGCCTCAACCACATGCCCATGGTCTGAATTCCAAACCTGCAATTATATACACATGAACATAACAAATTATATGAGATAAGGTCTAATAATAATACTACTCTTAAAATTAAGCAACTTCATTAGATTGGCAATTAGACTACTGGCCTTGGAGGTGATGAAAAGTTCTTCCCTCTTGACAAGCCCACTCTGAATTGCTTCTGCAATTGCGTTCCCAACGTCTACCTCAGTCTTGTAATGAGCTGCAGCACATGTATTAAGAATTTCATAAATAAAAGTGACAATATATTTAAATTATAAAACAAAAAGAACAAAATTTATATTAGTTTTTTGGGTCACTAGGATTGTAGTTTTTCTTTTTTTCTATATCCTATGTGAAACAAACATTTGACTGGTCCAAAAACATAGGAACGATCGTATGCCGCTCATTTCTTTTACTTCCCTCATCAAACTGCACCTTAGTTATTCTAATTTGGCATGTTGTTGGTGGTGCACTTTTTTTTGTACGGATAAACAAAGGTATTAGTCAGTTGTCCAAAATAGCGAGCTTTAGAATGATTTAAATTATCGTTTGTATAAACAATAAAAAGTAACCCTTCTTTTTTACAACTCAACAACGCTATTATTAGAGTAAGAAGAAAAAAAACTTGTTTTATTTGTCTTTATTCTCAAGATATTGGAATATTAATGTAAAGATGAAGAAAAGATAGTCAATCTTGGAAAGAAAATAAGAAGAAGGTGAGGGGACGGAAGGGTTCATACCAGCAGCATCAAAATGGCGATAGCCAAGCTTGATTGCGTTTAAGATGGTGTTTCTGAGCTCTTCTTTCTCCAGGCGCCAGAGACCGAGACCGATGACCGGCATCTCGAAGCCATTGTTGAGAGTTATGGTGGACATATTTTCTCACTCTCCAAACAAAAACCGACTTCTGCAGTTTTTTTTTCTCTCTCTCTCTTCTCTCTCGTGTATGAGTATTTGCAGTGTTCTGTATGCTTGTGAGTACTCAAACCTCGTGCCCCTTGTGACCTTATATAGCTGCATGGGCATGAAATAATTAAGGGAGCAGGCAAATTTAAATAAATAAAATAAAATGAAACTTTATGTTGGAAAAAGTGATTGGGTCCACATGAATAATGAAATCAACAGTGATTTTTTTAAATTTTAGTCCGGATGTTATGGGTCTTAAAATCTTTCGGGCTGACGTTGCGGTATCTTATTGCTCGTTTGATAATATTTTCGTTTTAAAAAAAAAAAAATTGGAAAATTGAAAGCTATTTGGAATTATTTGTTTTTGGTTTTTAGTTTTCATTTTAGGTAATATTCCGTGCACACATTCTCTCCCTCATCCATCCTCCTTCCCCTTTCCTCCAATCATCTATGCCACCCATTTCCTCCAATCGTTCTCTCTCTTTTGTCGTACATGCATTTTCTCTCTATCTTTTATTTATTAAAAAAATAAACCTAAAAACAAGGAATGAAAGTGTAATCAATCAGGTTGTAACAGTCTAGTCTAGATTTGCGTGTTGAGTTCCACATCGGTAAACCAATTCAGGCTTCAGAAGTAGCTGCAGAGAGCCTCAGTGACTAGTTTCTTTTAGGATATAGCGACGAGGTGGCTTGCGGCTCCTGGGTCGTGACACAGGTCTTTTGTAAAAAAATTAATGAGAAACAAATGTAATTTTGCAATACCCAATGAGATAAGGTAAGCAAATTATGATGTAAAACGATTTTAGAGATGGGAGGAATCAAACCTAGGACCTTAAGTGACTATTTTTTATCACTTTTGTGTACAATCATATTTATATTTCGTCACCAATTAGGTTAAGTAATGATGAGACATATAACACATAGTTGTAAGAAACTAATATAAGAAGAAGTAAAAATCATTTCACTGCCACTCCAGTATCAATATCACAATTATACACGAACTCATCATATTGCGTTAGTCACGAGACGAGAGACATAATATAAATTGCATGATTGTTATGTAATCGACTTATAACCGATTATAACCAACTATAACCGACCATAGAAAATGAAAAATTCTCCATGCCGACCTCGTTATCAACACCACAATCATATATCGAACTGAACCATACTCTGCCACACACATATATGAGATAAAAGACAAGCGTTTTAAATATATACCATCCTCCTTCCTTTCTACCCACACAAATATCTATCCCCTAACCTATAAGAAGTCAAGTACACTCCAACCACGACTTGCAAAATATTGTCCCTAGCCGGCTTGTGAACGAAAGGGAATTAGGGCATACAGGTGTCAGGTGAAAACCTAGCTCATCCTAGTTTTGTTGCTTCTTAGGCCTTCCTAGCTGAGAGTTACCCTAGCCTAAAGCCAGTACAAAAAGCTGCAAAAAGTCCCAAACGCTGGCTAAAATAAGCCCAAGTTTTGACAACCTTTTATCATTTATCCCCTGCACAATCTTTGTCCTCTTTTAACCAACCATTTCTAGGCCTTGGTGGCCTTGTATTGGCCTAGTGGTCCTTATTAATCACGCAATCTTTTTTTTTTTTTTTTTTTTTTGGGTCACAGAATCAGGGCATGTGAAATTGCATCTCTTTGGTTTTTTCCGATCGACAGGTAGGCATGTGGCTTGGTCAATTGAAAATCGACAGGCACGTGCAACCCTAATCGGAACAGTGACATAATTTACGTGAAGTTATGGAGAAACTGTTTGAGAGAGAGAAATATGAAGAAACTGTTTACTGTTTTATTGGTTTGGAAAAACCGTTGCTATTACAAAAGCAACAATCTGAAGGTTTGGTGAAGCATTTTCTAATATCTGCAGGGTATATTCTAATTTCTATCAACAACATGCTTTGAGAGGTTTAGATTTATTCAAATAAGAGCCACAAGTTACAAGAACTTCACCGTTATTCTCAGTGTTAGCGGGGGTATCATGGTAATTTATTGCTTAGTAAGATAACACAACTTAAATTCGACATAAAAGTTAATTAACGAGTTATAGGGTTAATCGTTATTTAACATGGACAAAAAGATAGCACGAACACTAAACGAATGAGATTATCGACAAACATGAGAAACGAAACTTTGACAGATTAAAGAGAATGGTTAATATTGATCTTTTCAACTTCTTAATAGGTGTTGTATGAGCCACTGCATAATTATAGGCTCAGTTTTGAGTTTACCATTCCAAGCCATGTACATGGATTTACTCAGTTTCTTATTATATCATATCATGTCAAAATAAATCAACAAAATCAAATTTTGTTCTTATTAAAGGCCTTAAAATAATTATAAAAAAAATATTGTGTTAATGGATTTACTCAGTTTCCACTTATTAATTCTCTTGATATGAAGAACTTGGATCACTATCTGATTTAAATTCTATGCGTTTACTTAACTAACTGTCAAGGAAGAAGAATAATGAAACGACTTTGAATATTGATATCAATCTGAATGAAAAAGAACGTCATCAAGTAAAAGAAAGCAACTGCATGCAGAAAGAACGAGTTCGAAATGAATATTCTGACCGAGATATGCCAAGGGACTCAAGGATTGACAGAGCTCTAATGGAAGGTTGAAATCTGGGATCTGGGAGCATCTGGTCTGGAATATGTGTTGAAGTCCGCGAAAAAGCTGAGTAGATCTTTGGTAACCATTTCGTTTTTCTCTGTCAGAGAGAGAAGGAAAATAGTTACAAAACGAGCCAAAAGACTAGCCTTTCTTGATAACTTGTATGTCTTTGTAGGCCAATTACTCGCAATTAGAACTAAGAAAAATGGTAACGAGACTTGCTCAAAAGTGAGTCCCTCCCTACTTGCCTACTTGGACTTGCTGCCAACTGACGATCTTAGCGCAAGGATTAATGTTTAGCTTGGCCCATTTTATACATGAAATATGATATGACAGTAAGTCCATATAGTCTCTTTTGATCAAGCCTCGTTAGCATTTTTCTTCATACTAATTTCCAAATTTGCACGCCACACTTTCTCGTATGGAATTTGCGTCTTGTGGCCCAAATAATCATGCCTTCTCCCATGGTTACTATTTATAGGCTCCTAATTTATTAGGGCCCAACCAACTACCTAATCAAGATCCAACTAGTCGACCTAAACGTAATTTACACTAAAATATAGGGGTGAGCATCACATACATTGCGAATTAAATTCCAACTGAATAGGTTCACAACCTCATTCTATATTGGCTTGGGCAACCGTGACATGTTACTAGACGTCACTCACGGTTCGTGGAAGCCATGAGGACACACACCACAGTTAAGTCCTCATAAAGGGAAAATTAAAAGGGATTTAATTCACAATGTATACACACCGATAAGGTTGGATAGAAAGAGAATAAAGATGATGAGTACAGAATTATTAATTTAATAGAGATTAAATTAATTAAGAGAATGCGGGTTAATTTGGGCCTAAACTACAAAACGAGTTCAAGGCCCATTGGGCTTGGACTCATTGAGCTAGCTATGACATGTGGGCATAATAGGATGACCACATGAGCCTAAGAGGCCCAACATGGACCCCATAGCCGGTTTTACTACCTAGAGAGAGACTTTGGCCTCCTTCTTGTGGGGCTAGAAATATGCACTTTGTCTCTTTAGAAGAGTTATGGTTTTTGAGCTAGTTTCAAGAGAGGAGTGAGAGCATATCAAGCTCCTCCCTAGCTTGCATCATATCTTCCTCCTTGCCTTCGTATGGAGAAATTGTAGGTCACTTCTCGTGATTCCTTGATAAACCAAAGAAGGCCTATCCTATAAGGTGATCAACTCAAGAATGTTTAGAGTAGAACAATCTAAACTACGCCTAAAAGATACTTGGGGTTAGTTTTTTGTTTAAACTCAAAGATTAAATCTTTGCTTCCGTTGCCTAGAGATTATATGTAATCTCACATTTGTGGTTTAATGAAACTAAAGTTTTAATAATTCCTTCACCCTAATCGTAAAACCCTAGGTTGAGTTAAGTTAGTATTCAAGCTAATCAAGTCCTAAGTGCTCTAGAGTAAGTTTAGGGTTAAGGTTCGAATAGGTTCGAAAAATGTTCGGGGATTAGGGTTTTTGGTTCGGAACATGGAATTAGGGTTTGTAGGCTAAAAACCATTTGTGGAACACTAAAATAATTTTTAAAATGTTTTTGGTTACTTAAAATAATTTTCTAGGATTTTAAATAATTTTGGAAATACAAGATTAATTTTTAAAGTCTAGAAAATCATTAAATATAATTAATTACTATTTATTAATTTTTAAAGTCTGAAATTAATTAAAATATTTAAATACTAATTATTCACTCAATAAGCACTAATTAAAATCTAATTACTAATTGAATTAATTAAATAAGACCAAGATATTACTTAATTACAAAATTTAAAGTAAGTAAACTAATTAGGAAATTATAAGACTATTTAACTAAATTAATAACTAAATTCGAAATGATTAAATTAATCATTAAAAGTGCTTAATTAGTATTTTTTTCGTATTATACATGTACGTATGTATTTTTCAAAAATACTTCCGTTTTTCGTACAAGTACAGTGAAATACATATTTTTTTAAATCAACATACAATACACGTATGTACATATTCTTCACGTTTGATACACGCAGTATTTACAAAATTTTCAATAATACATATAAAATTCACGTATTATACACATATTTTTCATATATTATTGAATAAAAATCATATATATTATCATTTGTAAATAAATTATATTAAAATATTATATAGTGGCCGAACTTTACATTTGTACTTTTCACAAATTTTGTCGAATAAAACATATATGTATTTTATTCATACTTTTCCCTTTCCATATTTTACTAACAATGAATTAAACCAAGCAATAATTCTAAATTAACAAAACTCATAATTAAACTAACTAAACTATAATTAAACTAATTGAAACTAACTAATTGAAATTAAATAAAACTAGAGAGAGATTACCTTAAGTAGGAGTGAGAGGCTCTCAAGTTGAAGAACTCAGTAAGCAAGTTGAGTAAAAATAAAAGTTTGGGGGGTTATTTATACGCACAAGGGGAGCGGTGATTTGAATAATTTAAAATTGGGTTGAAATAAGGGCTCAGATCGAATTTAAAAGCGGTGCAATCTGGGCCTTCGGATAACCAATGGCTGTATTGCACCAAAAGGATGAAAATGACATGTCGTCTATCCGCTACACGCAGCACGCATTGAACGGCCCAAATCGAGACAACGGAAGATGATCAACAGTTGAGCACGAGGGCGCACAATGATAGTGTACGCAACTGTCGACGAGTCGACACGCAGATATTGGTGTGGGTCAAGGTTTAAAATAGCGATGGTATCGGAAATATTGGTAATCCAAAAATACGGAAATTTCAATTGAAATATCGGGATATTATTGTTATCGATAAAATTTGAATAAAAACCACGGAAATTGTAAGAAAAACTTGGAAATTTTTATTGAAACTTTGGAGGATGTTTATTTAGTCAATTATCTATTAATTTATCATAAAAGATTGAAAGGAAATATGTTGCATGATTGGTTTAACTGATTTAAGTTGATTATATAGCGAGCTGACAAACACTGTGAATATAGAAAATATGTAGTAATTAATGAAAGAATATTAAACATACCATAATCATTTATATATAATGATTAACTACAATATTTTACACTTTATACATTATATGGTAAGATACATAAGTGACTTAGTACCACATAGAGTTTCTATGAGATTCAAAATTTTCACTATCTTCATCATCTCTATGTGTAGAGTAAGTGCATTGTGAAGAGTAGTCATCACATGATAAATCCCCAAAATAGTTTTGCATGTAATTGTTAACATGCCACCCATAAGGATCTAAGATTGATTGACGTTGTCTATAAGCAAAATTATTTGAAGATTGGGTCTCAGTTCCATCCCAAAAAAAGAGCTCAAAGACTCGCATTCTCATGTGAAAATAAATATAGATATTTTAGCATATTATCACAAAAACATAAGCAACATGGCGGTAAAGGTATTGGAGGAGTGCAATGGCATGAGTTTGAATCCCCTTTGCGTGTGTGCTTTGTTTTGTTTTGTTTTGTTATCATTACATCGATATTTTTGATATTATAGTTATATTATAGCGATATTTTGATAAAATATTGGTGAAGTGTGAGCGAAATTATTGACATCAATATTTTCTGATATTATCTTCGATATTATAAATATATTATATGTGTATGAATACGTTCCGAAATATCAGTGACTTGAAAAAACGATAATATCCCAAGTATTTCGTCTATATTTTAAACTATGGTCCGGGTCGGGTCTGCCAATTATAAAGCAGTTGGACTATTCCTTTCGACGACTTTGGCTTGCGGAAGCACGAGAAACACAACCACGGAGGGAGAGAAGAGAGACCAGAGATCCAAAATTCTGAGATCCAGACGACGTCGTCCCAGATCCGCGCTCCATAATGTCATCTTCAACCTTCAGCGGCGATGAAACGGCGCCGTTCTTCGGCTTCCTCGGTGCTGCTGCAGCCCTCGTCTTCTCATGTAACCAAACGCTAACCTCGAACTCGTTTTCTTGTCTCTATGTTTTTGGCTTTCTGCGATGTGTTTGGTTCCCGAGAAAGTTTAGATCTACTTTGGATTTGATCAATTGAGTATCTGTTTCACTGGGTTGTCAATTGAACTTCGTTTCTATAATAACAAGCAATTAAGTGAAGTTATGGTTGTGATTAACTTGGGTTTTCTCGGTTGAATTTTGGGTTATTATCATTTGGAACCCTGAAAAACAAATCTTTTGCTGGAAATGAGCTAAATTTGGTTATTATTCTACTAGTTGGTGATGATGAAGCCATCATAATATTTTAATCTTCGTTGTTTATCCACTTCTATGGTCTGCTGATAGGATTTCTAGAGTTGTTAACATGGATATCTATTAAATTTTGAATCTTTGTTGCTAATAATCATAAACCCAATGACTCAAAAAAGGCTAATTAATCTATCTGGCTTGGTTTACGGTTAGTATTAGTGATTCTTGTAAAAATTGTTAGAAGCCCGTTGAAGGTTTGTTGTACTTGACGTGAGGGTTTAATTGGTTGTTTTAGGTATGGGAGCTGCCTATGGAACGGCAAAGAGTGGTGTTGGTGTGGCATCTATGGGGGTGATGAGGCCTGAGCTGGTGATGAAGTCCATTGTTCCAGTTGTTATGGCTGGAGTTTTGGGTATTTATGGCCTTATTATTGCTGTTATCATTAGTACTGGAATTAACCCTAAGGCCAAGCCATACTATCTTTTTGATGGTTATGCACATCTCTCTTCTGGTCTTGCTTGTGGTCTCGCTGGGCTATCTGCTGGAATGGCAATTGGTATAGTTGGTGATGCTGGTGTAAGGTATGATTTTATGTTCTTTTGAGCGCATAGGCGTGCACATAATTGTTTCATTTTGTCTGCTGCTGTTTTGGTATGTTTGTCGTACGGTAATGTGTATGCCAAAAAATGTCATTGAAGTGGATGCTATACGAGTCAGAACTCCTTTTCTTTCTCTTTTAGATTAGTTCTGCCTTTTTTATCAAAGGCAGGATCCAAAACCATAGAAACTGAGATCCATACACAACATATGTAGGGCAGCCATATTTGTCCTTGAACATTCTTTTGAGTAGTAAACAAAGTTGATCTAATTGCAGAAATAGAAATACTGGTCTTTCTCTCTCCACTTCTTTTAAATGTTTCTTACAGAAACTGCTTATTATAGAGTTAGGCCATCAGCTTTTCTTATTGACTATCATTTCTAACTGAAATACTTCACCTCTCAATCTAAATCCCGAATTATTGATATGCAAGCCAGAATTTTCTAACAAGACTGAAATCAAGGGAAAACCAATTGGTTTGATAGAGGATCAGCAAAACCATTGTCAATTAGAAAATCCAAAGAAAGAGTTTTTATTGCAATATGAAAAGTTAAATTCCTAGGCAAGGATAGTAAGTTAAAGCCATTGGTCTGATAGATTCAAGAACTAAAATTAAAGATAAAGGTATTGGTCTGGCAATGGATAGTGAAAACATTATAAACTATGCAAGGGCCAAGAAATCTTTAAATGTTTGTGGCAATGTGAAAAGTTATAGTCCATGCCCAGGGTAGTTTTCCCTGTGGCCCTGCAAATGAGACAATTGGCAATGTCTGTTTGTCATGTAAAACAAAAAACATCATTCTCAGGAACAACTATTGAAAGTGGTTTTAATTTAAAGCTTGCAATTAGTTTGGTGTTTGGCTATAGCCTATAACTATAATCCACATTGGCCTGATTATTATCCTAATGTCTCAATTGTATGTGTCGCATTTAAAATGAAAATGTTAGTTGCAGGACCCTTTAATAGTAGTTTACTTTAGAGCTTAGAATTACTATTATTTGGTTAGACAACTAGCATGTTGTTTGACTATAATTTGGCAGCATGGGTCAAAAGGAGTAAAGATGAAAGATTGCCCAGCAAGTTTTCATGGGTTATGTCAGGCTAGTGTTTGTCACTTGAGAGGGGAATCATTTCAATAATTAGAAGTCATTATCATGTTGTGCTTGATAGATATTCCCATAATTTCTCCATTGGATGCTCTCTACATGATTTGAGATTGATAATGCTCCATGGTCTCTACATCGTATCGGCCTAATTTCAATGAAGTTGTGCACCTCTGGAATAACTGAGCTTCTTTTGCAGAGCTAATGCACAGCAGCCAAAACTCTTTGTTGGGATGATCCTTATTCTCATCTTTGCTGAAGCACTGGCCCTCTATGGCCTCATTGTCGGCATCATCTTGTCTTCCCGATCAGGCCAATCCAGAGCAGACTAAGAAGTGACCATGCAGTCTAATATTCTTTATTGCTTATTAACGGCACTTGAAGGGGAAAACTTTTGGCTGATCTCTGGTTGGTCATTGGGCTGTGCTGGCTGGTTCGTACAGATTATGTTTGTGAAAGTAACGACTGTGCCTTTGTAGTAGGATTGACTTTTTCAACAGAATAAAATCTTCCTAAGCAGGTTTTTAAATATGTTTATGTATTCTTCCAACAGAACTATGAACTGCTATATTTTTTATGATTCTAAAACTAGTGCATGTATGATCTTATTCATCCACCAATGATCTATAGGAGGCTGGTTGTGATACATCTCAATTACTTGTTAGTCATAATGTGTTCATCGAATCATTGCAAAAAGAAAAACAAAATAAAAAAGAGATTATAGTGCGCGGTTAAAGGTAATAAACCTTTTATTATAAATTCTTGTTTTTCTGTTGTTTGTTTCTCCTTTTTATTTTGTTGGAGTTGCTTTATTCTTTGGATATTATTCAATTATGAGGACAGCCATGAAATTGTCTTGAAATTGAGGGTATAGCAAAAACCTATTACAGAGAAAAATTTAAAAGAAATCAGTTGGCATCCATAAGGGTTGTGGAAATTTGGTACAAACATGTAGTAATTGATTGGAACAAAATAGTTGGCCTTCATAAGGGTAGAACGGTTTTAAAACAAAGCTAGTAATTGTTGGAACCTGCAAGACCATATTTGAGTAAAATAACTTCTTTGATGGTTGAGTTGTAGTTGGACTTATAAAATGCAATTTGGGACATCTCATGTTGAGTAATGGTGAATCTTACCATGTCCTTAATGGGTTTACTGGTACAATGTGTGAGAATGTGAAGGTGAAATGTCCCATATTGAAAAGTTAAAGGACCTAGCCATTGCGCTACTCCCATCATTGTCAATTGGTTTTGGGGTGGAACCTCAACTTTCTTCATGGTATTAGAGCGGGTTTGCTCACGTGTGAAAGCCCAACGGTCACACATGCTTCACGTCACCCAATATATATTGTTCACGTGTTAGATTTAAAAATTCAACACACATGTAAGAGCGTGTGAGAATGTGAGAGTGAAATGTCCCACATTCTCACACAAGGGCCTAACCCACGAGCTGGCCTAATGGTACCAAATGTATGTGAAGCTCTTGCAACGTTTGGCTGGTAAATGGTTAGGTGGATGTGTGAGGCCTTTCCTAACTTGAAGTTTGGGAGCTCTTTAGTACATAATACAGGCCTTTCCTAGTCTCTAAGTTATTTTATAAAAATATAAAAGATCCTTTCTTGTGAAAGCACTTCTTCTCTTTCCATCCAAAAACTTTCAAAAAACCAACCCCTTTCGGCTAATAAATCGGGCCTCCCCCTCGTCATGTTTGTGGAGAGTTTTCCGAATCAAAACGCAGCAGACTGAAAATAAGATGTAGTCCTCCTCACGCATGTTAAAAAGGGAACAGCATAACATGCAAAAGTATCTTCTTCATTCATAGTACATAATCGCAGTTAACAGCCTAACTTGAAGTGATCTTTTTTGTACCACTAAAATAAATACATGATCTAATTATTAAAACGACGCCGCGAAACGTGTAGGGTATACATGATCTAACTCCCCCCATCCATCAGAAGGGGTGCAATTATTTTCTGCACGACTAGGCAGGCAGGCAGGCAGGACCACCTCCTGGGCTTGTAGGAGTTGAGTAAATGAGTTGATTGGGTTTGGCTTGTCTTATTGCATAGGAAAATGGCAGCTTATGGCTCATGCAACTATTAACAAATACTCTTCTTCTTTTTTTCACTGTAAGTGATTTTGAAAGACGTTGAAAGACACAAATATTCATCGGGTATTTGGGGTTTTAAACTTCCATCTGCATAAGCGAATAGAAGAGTTTGATCAACTGAACTATATTCACCGACACATTTATTATACTTTAAATTCATACACGACACACCAACTTTACAAATAATAAAATAATAAAAAACTTGTTGTCATCACTGATTGGAAAATTGAAAATTTTCTCAAGATAAGATGTGATGCATGTGAAGATATGTACTTAGAGATAACAATTTGAATGCACCATCGAATCATGGGGTAGTAGTGGGTAAGTAATTAATAAAATAAATCGTGGGGTTTCTTGACCTGAAAAAATTAGGTCATTGTTGGACAAAGCTAGTAATTGTTGGAAATTGGTACCCACAGACGACCACGAACACATCCAGTAGAATCCTCTCTTCACCTCCTGACAAATTGCAGATAATAATAGGCTGTGTGACATGTTTTTCAGTAATACTTTGGCTAAATGCACATGCTCCACATTAATTATTCTTAATTACCACAGAAAGAAAGACTGATTTTTTATTATATATTTTTGCTAGCTAAAAATAAACTGTAATAAATTAGAATTAGGATCAGTACTATATATCTATTGTTTGAAAAAAAAGATTTTTTTTCTTGGTTTTAAGAAATACATTACAAATGAGATACCTTGGGATCTTAGTTCCGTACATATTAAAGTAAAACCTAGATTTATTTATGTACATGCCCCCTGTGCTTTTAAAGTTGTCTCAGATTACCACCTGTGTTTTGAAACATCTCAAAATACACTCTACATTTTTAAAAACTGTCTCATGTTACCCGTTCCGTCAATATTAAGAGATGTTCTGTTATGTGGTGTGGGCCCCACTTCTTTTCAATTCTACCACGCGAGGCTCGCTCCACTTTTCCTCTTCACATGGGTTGTGCAACATGAGTTGGGGTCCACACAAAAATTATAATCCAAGCAAAACCCAGACTGGAATTCAACCCATCTCAAATTTCCATCCCTTAAAATACATAGGTTAGAGACGGATTTTGGACTCAAAATTCAAATTTTGAGTTTCTACCCCTTGGGTTTGAGATGGCTTAATAGTGTTTTTAGCCACCTTATCATGTGTCACGGATGTAAGTAATTTTTTTTAGTACAAGCGATAGTCTAAACTACATGCGGATGTGGTTTCTCACACACACACACTCTCAAAGTGCAATAGGGATTCAAACATGAAACCACTAGTATGAAAGTCAATGTCCATTTTCACTGGGCTCGACTAGACCCTGTTGACTAGTGGTTATTAATTATGTTTTCTTGTGACGACATAAACATATGAAATGTAAACAATTGGGTTCAAATCTCGATTATGTGCCATGCTAATCCCAATGTTTAATTAGTACTACCAAATACAAGGCTATGACCAAATTAGGTGTTTTACCACGAGTCTTTTTATCCAAATTACATCATATGTGCAATGTGTATATATATCATATATTCCAATCAACCCTAATTAGCCAGGCCACATATCTTTGCTTAAAATGCAAATTAGGTCATCATATGTGTCAAATTTCCCGAATTCACCCACACCTCTTTCCTACAAGTTTCTTATCTCCTTTTTGCAAACGCAATCAACCCGTTGATAGGCTAGGCCACATCTCTCTCCTCTTAAAATGTAAAACTAATTAGGTCACGCAGCCCCACCTTGCTGCTTTACAATTGTTTAGCAACTCAAACCCTTTTTATGGCAAGCAAGCAATCAACATTGAAGGCGATACATCATGCATGATAGAGTTGCATACGACAACAACTTTGACACAAAAAAAAATGGCTCGATGGACCGTGGATGGATCTGAGAAGATAACCCTACGCAACATTGCATTATATGTACATGTTGTGTTCATTTTTTAGGGTTTAGATTCTAGAAAATATAAGTGCAATGTGCTCTATGATCCAAGATCTTACGTGGGAAACCATGTTTCTCTGTCCTGCTGACCAAACCATGTATTTTATATGAATCGTTCTTTTCTGGAGTCTGATAAGGTGCACTGCTCACGTCCTTCAAATAATGGCCTAATTTCCATTCCTCTCTCATGTCTTTTTTTTTTTTTTTTCGGATATAGGGTTTGCCCAACTTTCTTTAATTATATCCTTTATGTGGTCCTTTTTTTTTTATCCTCTTTTGAGATGACTATATATATGTGGTCCAAATTGAAAGATGCAATTCATTGCACAAAACCTAACATATGAATCGCATATATAATATGTTCTTTTGTCTTTCATGTTATATTAGTAAACGAGCAATTCGAACCGTACACTCAAATAAAAATCTACATGATATATATGTAGGAACGTTGCATATATCGTAACGTAACGAATTGTATGCATGATACGAGAATATTTACCTAATTTGTTATAGAATTTAAATATGAAGAAAAGAATTGTCATTTTTACCATTAATCAAGCTTACGGCATAAAGGCATATAAAAATTCATTTTAGAAAGGTGGTTTAAAATCCATGAAGTGCCTTAGATTATATCATATCGACATTCAGTGGCGGACCTATTAAGGCGCAAAGAGGTGCAGCTGCACCTCCCATCGCAAAAAAAAACAATTGTAGGTGCTTCAAATTGCCCATTTGCTCAACTGGTGTACAAATTACCTTATTTCCATTTTTAACATATAGGTAAATGTCTTTGTCCTTTTACTTTCATTTATTTTTATATTACTCAATCTATTTAAGTTTACAATGTAAATAAGGAAGTACCCCCCATTTGGATTCAAATAAAAATACTAGAAAATTAAATTCCCACCAAATCAAAATTTGAAAAATCGGTTTTAATGCAAAATACGATTTAGGCTAAAAATGATGGCTCATTAAGTCAATATATATTTTATACTAAAATCCCATCAAATCAAGTTTTCTTATTAGATGGGTAAGGAATAAAAGTCGCCAAAAATTATCTTGAGAAAATGATTATTCCGAAAACCATTTTTCATACTTAGTCAATATTACATCTCTGCTAAAAAAATTCTGGGTCCGCCAGTGTCAACATTCATATATACTTGCTGATGAATTGAAGCAGGAATCAAGTAGGAATCTAGACCACAACCTTAGCTTTTTTATTTGTGAATTAAGAATGGGGCAACCATACATTTGATTTGAGAGAGAGAGAGAGAGAGAGAGAGAGATAGCACTTTTTTTCTTTTATATTATTGTTTCTTTGTCGGGCGAGCAAAATGAATAATATTATATCTATCTGAACTAAAACTTCAAATTAGGAAAAGCGTAGAGATGATGGGCGGTGGTGACTCAATTTGCCACTTCAAAAGCTCTTCTTCTACATGATGGGTGTCAAAATCTTGTCTTGGGTCACCCCCAACATATAATAAACAATATCGGATGAACTTCCAGAGACCTTAAGGTTGCCACCGCTTAGCAACTGTGGCTGTTGGCCATTTTTTCGCGCCACCACCACCGCCAAATTAAGTGGATCATGCCACCAATTTTGGGCAACCTTTTTTTTTTTCCGTCGGTTTTTGGCACCGATTAGGTGTTGCAAGCACCCCTTTAGAAGTAGCCATCTGGCTGCCACCATCAGTGTGAGTTTAGTGGTACTTATCTTTTTGTCTCTGGATTCGCAGAGTAAAAAAAAATTGCATTCATAATTTAAGTGTAAAAGCCGTCAGCTATAGACTAACTCTAAAGGGGTAGTACAAATATTTAGATAATGACTTCAAGTTTCGATGGTGTAAAATGTCATTAGTTCTATTGTAAAAAGGAACATTTAATATTTAGTTCTTTTTTTTTTGGAAATTAATAAAGTTATACTTGTCATCTGCTGCATATATAATATATATATGATCGACAAAAGGGTAAGTCTCTTTATAATTCCATTGTCCAATAAAATTTATGAACAAGAAAAATAGTAAGCAAAAGCCTCTCAGTGGCGCTAATACAATATCAAATTAGAAAGTAAACTGAAAAGTTCAGAAATAATAAAAAAGCAAGCCTGTTGCAGCGATACCTGGGATCCCAATTGTTTTTCTTTTCACTTAAAAAATTACAGGATATTATTATATACAAAAGCCATCCCTACTGTGACCTAAACCTAAAACCTGTTGATAGAAAATCCGAAAGAGGGCTGCCTGGGAATCTAAAGTTTCTTTTTCATTTGCTTTTTATCTAGAAAAAAAAAAAGAGGAAAAAATTATTAAATTGATGGAAGAAAGGCCGGAAAAGCATGCGAGATAAGATATTTTAATGCATAGAGTGTTTGAATTATGAGAGGATGATGAATTTCTTGGCCTATGGCGATCTCATTTCTCCTTTCGGAAAAGTCAGGTCACCACATGCACCAGACTTAGCTTCCGGTGCTTGCACACGTAACTGGAGGAGGTTTATCGTTATGTGCGCACCGAATGAAGAGTTATTCTTACCAACTAACATTTAGTCCATTTATGTTTGTGTAAATTTAGTTGGATAGGTCTCAGATTCGGCTCACATAAATGGCGAGAACTATATATTTATGTTGAGTTTGATACTTTGTTATAGCGAACCGCATTATGATGATATAACTTTGTTATCGGTGCATTATGATGATGTAACTTTGTTATCGGTGCATTATGATGATAAATTATAAATATCTTTAAAAAGAAGTTATTCTTGGATATTTTATCTTTTCGGTCCTTAAATTTAAATCATTGGATAAGATTGAAATTTTATTAAAACTAGATTAGATTCTAATCGATACCCACATCAGTGTAATCAGTACAACTCACATTGTTTTCAATTTTTCCCAAAATGGCTCCACTTTTAGAGGAATTGGCTTCTTTTTTTCATGAGCAAGGGGGGAAGAACCCCAGAAACAGAAAGGAATTGGCTTTCTAAGGGACAAAACATACCAAGCAAGGAATTGGCTTTCAATATACCAAAGCAAAGGAATTGGCTTTCAATATACCAAGCAAAGAATTGGCTTTCAATATACGAAGCAAGGAACAAAACATGATACATACTCAAATATGACAAATACCTTACCAACGTTATATACCAACTTTTGATGTTGAATAAGTGCATCAAATTGAACTCTTTCGAGTTTGGTGTGTGTTTGTGGTCTTTCTACAGGAGAGTTTGCGTTTGGGTGTTATACTTGGCTTTTACATATATGCATTTATGCCCAACTATATTTGGCCATGTGTGACTTTGAGTAGAGGTATACTGTATGAGTTTGATGGTGCCGATGGATCTCTCCATATTGTTTGTAAAGTGGTTTTTTGTCTAATTTGGTTTTGAATTTGTCACTTCAATTTGTTGTCATTTTGAACTCTTGAACCTTTTACCGTCTTGACCGTATTTTTTGAAGTTACAAAATTCGCTATTTCAACAATTAAAGAAAAAACAATGGTCAAGATAAAGTACCTAATAAATTTGCAAGCAAGTTTTCATTTTATTTTATTTTTTATATATTTAGAGCAAGTGTAGCCCTAGTATGGTGCATCGCTGCACAAAGCCCCCCGATTTGTTAGGGCTCCTGAAAAACTGTATATATACTCCAGCATGCAGCACATTAACACACAAGCGTATTTGGTGGAGCTTGATTCTAGCGCATATACCTTGGTACAATGCCCAAGTTTGAGTAGTCTTAGTGATGCCATTCTATTTGTATTTTTATTTTGTTTTCATTATAACAACAAAATATTAAATAGTACCCAAAACAAAAACAAGTACTTTCTTCCACCCAAAACAAAACCACAAAATAATTCATGCCTTCTTCTTTCTCTTGAACTATTTAAAAAAAAAAAAATCAAACATACTAATTAATATTTAACTTTATCAAATAAAAACTTTAAAAAAATTATGAATTTGATTTGTGATTGCTATTACATACTAATTGATGATGAATTTTAGTTATATATTTTTTTTATGACATAAGTCATGGAAAATATTTTTTTTTAGTTTTTTCATATTAGATTATGTGAGAGCTCCAATTTAAGTTTTGCACAGGGCCCTCAAAATCTCATAACCAGTCATGATCATGATCTAGAGTACTCAATAGGTGTAGGAAATATGAATCTAATATATCAAAATAGTTTCAAACAAGTGGTTAGCTTGAAGATATGTTGTGGGGAGGTTGGTTTTGGGTGGGTGTGTCTTAAGCAACCACAGACACACCTCTAAATGCTACTGCGTGCCAAAGTGCCAACAATAGCTCCAAAACGAACATGCGTTATTATTATTGTATTGAGGAAGTGGTCACACCCCTACTGAACACCAATTTTGAACAAACCTCATCTATATTTCTAGATGGTCCGCCTCACCTTATCTTTTCCTATTGCTAGCTATAAGCTACGAAGAATATAAGAAATTTCGTCCATTTCAGGACGCATGTCCCTGGCTAGCTACCCCAAGTTAATTTATTATGCATTATGATTATACGACTCAATCAATACGGTAAATTCACAATTTTTCATAATAAAAAAATTAAAATTAAAAAAGGATCAGATAATGAATCCTATTTTTATAGAACACAACTACTTATTATCTTTTTTAATTCTAAAATAAATTTAAATTTTTTTATAAAAAAAACTTCTCGCAAGCGCAAAAACACATGCAGAAAGACTAGTAAACAGGAAAAAAAATAGTATAATTTGAATAACATCATCTGCTAATGTCGGCACATCTTATTAAATGCTAAAATTTATTACACATGGAGATGACAATCTTGACCAGTAATTGAAGTCATTATTGTGTCTCCAACAGCAACAGGTGTTTGGCGAATTTCCAACAAAGAAAAAAATCGGTTGATTTATTATTATTATTTTAGTACGAGCGATTACATAGGGGAGGGGGGAAATTACACAGTTCGACGTCCAACCAATGACCTTATGGGTTAACTTCAATTCACTCTACCAACTGAGCTACTGGTTGTTTCCATTTGCCTCTTTTCTCGTCAGTAGATACTCTTTTTTTCTGCGAATCACAATTTGACACATGTACAAATAATTTATCAAAAACACACAAAAAAAACCTTTTGCACATATAATACACTGCTATTGGCAAAAATATATGAACTCGTATTTACATGGTAAGAAGGGAAGTATTTTCCGGATAAAAATAAGTATCTATTAAAAGAAAACAAAAAAGCAAAAAGCCAAAAGAACATGAAGACAAAAGAGAAAAAAGAAAAAGGTCAACCTTTCCATGTTTGTGTGCAGTATTGGTCTGTTACGATCTGAATAAACAAATACTAGTGAGTGTAGCAAAACTAAATGACCTACGGGAATCTACTAAACATGTTTTGGGAGTCCCCAACGGTTAAGAATCTAGAAAAAGCAGAAAACCAGATCTGTGTCTGAATCTGGGCCCAACATAGTGGGTCCTACTAGGTGGACTACTCATGGCTAGGATGACATTTTCCTCACGGATTAGGGTTTTCACAGTGTTTCAACGCTGATGGGGGTTGGGTACGAAAGAAAGAAATCAAATTTTGGGGATAGGGCGGGGTGGGGCATTCTAACTCGGAATCCGAATCCGTATTGTTTAAAATATATAATATTTATTTTTCATATGAATATATTGTTAAATCCATCCTAGTTGTGTCCCATAACTCTCATATGAATTATTTGAGTACGGTGTTCGGGATGAGGTGGGATATGGTATTCTAATTCCTAATTTGAACCCGTCTTATTTAATATATATATTATTTATTTTTCATATGAATATATTGTTAAATCCATCCTAGTTGTGTTCCGTGACTCTCATAGGAATTATTTTTGTATTTTGTAATGGGCAATGCAGAGAATTCGTTCCCCAACAAAGACAAGGATGGGGGATCCCCAATTTAAATACTACGGGTATGAAGGCGAAGATGGGGTGAAAAACTTAACAAAGATATGGATGAGAACAACATACACATCCACAATTTGCCCCATTGGCATGTTTACTAACAACTAATGAGAAGAAAGTGAATCGTTTTCATTTATGACTTTCCATGCATTTACTTACACATAAGGAATCATTTAGTATGCAGGTCACACTTTAACAAATGTGGGAATCCATTCTCCAACGAAGACGGGGATGTGAATTCCCGATTTGAATATTAAATGCATGTATGAAGGCGGGGATGGAGGAAAAAAAATTAACCGGATGGGCAGGCGCAGTTCTGTGCACAAGGCAAGTTGGGTGTCCGCCCAGTCCAAAGTTTTTTGTTAAAAAAAATACCTACATATGTTATAAGTCCATTCCAAAATTTAAAAAAATAAAAGCAAACGCTAAATTATATCTTCACTGCCCATCCATGTGGTCTTATATCTTCTCTCTCCTTCTCTTTTGGCTATGCGACATCAGCTTGTTTCTCTATCTTTTAGCTACCTGACATCAAGATCTTCTTTCTCCCTCCATTTTCTATATATCTTTAATTATAGTTTTAATTTAAAATTGAGTATTCTAGTGTTTAATTAGGGATGAAAGAGAGTTTTCTAATAATATCAATAATGCATTGATAATTGAAGAATTTAAGAGTTCTAAGCATCGATAGTTTTGTTTTATTTTGCATTGCATTTACTTTGGGTTTTAGTTTTAGTTTTTGCATTTGTGGAACTTTTATTTATAAATAGAGATGCATTTGAGGGTAAGGCTCATTATGTCATCCTTGACTAGGTGTATCTTTTTATATTTATTAATGAAATTCACTCGTACCGTCGACTTTAGTATATAAGTTTTGCCCAATTGACTTTCAAATTCTGAAATTGCCATTGATCGGCAGAATGGTAGCATAACATACTAGTTCATCTAGCAATAAACCTTACTTGATGTATCAAATATCGAATATCAAATGTGGTAGCTAAAAATGAGTATAAAATTGTCGGGCAAACAAAGAATAAGAAAAAAAAAAACACTAAAAAAATGAGCTAAAGAACATAAAGAGGTGACAATATTCTAAAATATCCAAGATTCGAGGAGGAGCTATTGTTTTCAGAGATTTGGTATCTAATGGTGGCATGATGACAAAAATGCCCTTGGAAAGAACATAATTAGGTGGGTAGATTGAGTCATTTTGGCGAATATTCCGGGGGAGACCTTGCCACATGATTAGATGTCTATAACAACTTCGATTTAGGTCATGAAATATCAACATCCACATCTTCTCCTAAACTAATTTAATTTAACGTGACATGCAAGGAAAAAAAGAGAGAGAGAGAGAGAGTATAGTTTCATTCCAAGTCAAAGAGTCAATGGCATGAGTTGCGGGTAAAAGAAGAAGGCTTGCCCATGCATGTCGATTTCCTCAACCACTAACTCTTTATCTTTGGCTCTTTCCTCCTTTTGCTTAATTATATGGAGATGGCAAAGGTCTAATTGGTCTTCATCTTTGACTTAATATTTCTACCAAAAGTCAATTTTATTAATAGAAATTAATATTTATTAGTACTATATTTTTAAACTAAGAAATCATAACCGTGTGGTCCGCCTATATTATAACGTGTTAACAAACTATACCAAATAGTCGTATTTCAATACAATATAATAATTTGTCGTACCTGCCATAGTGTTACTTACCATCTACCCAAGACCATCCAACACATTGTTCCTTCTTCAAAAAAATAAAATTATAAAGAACATCCCACATGTCAAAATTCATGTGGTATCTCATTTTTAATATAATACTGATTATCATGCCAAACTCTACTTCTACGGTCTCGTTTGGGACGCAAAAGGAAATTGTTTACAATTTTTTATTTATCAGTAGAGAATTATGATTCGAACTTAAGACCTCTTTTAATAGTAGGAAAAGAAGTGCCGCACAATTACTGGTCTAAATTATGATTGAATTGTAACAATTACATGGAAATTAATTTCTTATCAATCGCTTTCTTGGAACCAGACAAGGCCTGATAGGAAAAGTTGATCCCGTCAATCCATTGGTAACAAAAGTGGTCGCAGTAAATATGCGATCCATTTATCCTAATGCGAAGCTATTCAATGGTAATTGAATCAGTGCATTCCAATCCAAAACAACAATCCAGTCCAATCTGACGTCTCAAATGAAGCCTTATCTCAGAGGGTCAATGTCGTCCATTCAAAGGCTTGCACCACTTCCAGTATCTGCATGTAGAGCCCCCCATGATCCTTGAAAATCTCGAGCGTATTGGGAGGACGGAAAGAGATAAAGGGCGTTTTAGTAAATTCGCATACACAGCCACACGCAAGCCATGGCGTCCTGTGGAGTTAAAGAAAACTTAATTTGACGGGCCATGCGGCGACTCAGTGAAAACCTGGCTCAGATAACACCCAACAAAAAGAAGACCCCCCAAGTGAGTCAGTCCAATTATACACCTTTCTCTTTTTCCAGTCCGGTTAGTATTTTTGGTTTTTCCCGCCTTTGACGGAACAGACGGCGCTATATCAGAGGTAAGATTCATTGTGATCGCCAACAGCGTTCTAATGTTTTGGACGTACTAGGCGAAGTGCCAAAATGTGGCCTTCTACTCTTTATGTATATTTATTCGATATTTTTTCGATAAGTTAAAAAAAAAAAATTTATATGAACTTAAAGTCAGAATTGTGAACCTAACAAGAAACAAACAAAATTTAATTCACATAACAAATTTATAAAATACATCAAAACATCACTCGTATGCATTTTTAGATGCCAAAGTATCAATTAACTTTGCATAATCAACTTTTTCTACCATATTTTTCAATAAAAATATAAGCAATAATCTTGTGGGTTTTTACCTTTTTGTTCTTCCTTGAAGATCGCTTTCTCTTGCAGTAGATATTTAATAATAAGCTGCTTGTTTTTTGTGTGTGTTGAGTATAGCAGATTTTCCTATATGCTGCTAGGTTTTTTTTGTTTTTGCTAAGGTATATGCTACTAGGTTAACCTATTCAACTAGATTAACTTATTAAACTTGTTTAACTTTAAAAAAAATAATTGGTCCCTTATTAAGTTTTTTTTATTTAAATTTTAGAGTAAATAATTGGACTTCTTTTTAACAGTACTTGGGCTTAATATAATATTAATATAGTACAATTTTTATAGTAACATACATATTTATATATAGAGGTTTATAAAAATTGGGAGCCTTCCAATTTGGAGGCCCTAGACGACCGCCTTGCTCGCCTATGCTCAGAGCCTCCCCTGCTAATCGCTTTGCGAAAAAAGAGTAGGTTAATAATTAGAGTGGCGACTGAATATGTAGAGATGCTCACCTAATCCCTTAAAGCTTAGTCGAATTTTTAAAAAACTTGTTACCTCCTCTTAAGAATAAATCATTATTGCATTTTTCTATAGAAAAAACTAATATTTTATATTTAATGTTCATAGCGCTGGGAAGGAGCTTCTTGAACTTTGCTATATTTGAGGGAGAGTGTCATGCTTTTGAGCTTTTCTATTATTTTATATATATATATATATATATATATATATATATATATATATATATATATATATTTTGATACAAAAAAAGAAAGCTACAAACAAAAACCACGAGAGCACGTAGGTCCAACAAGTCAAAAAAGAAAAGGATTGAACAATTCAGCGGTAGCCCCGCTTCCCAAAGCTTGGTTTTTTTTTCTTTATCAACGTTGTTTACGTGTGGGATGCGCGTAAGATAAATAAATAAGGTCTGTCTGTCTCTCTCTCTCACTCTCGGGGCTTTTATTTGATAGAAATTTAGGACGTCAAATTTGCAGATTCTCTCGCGCATAATGTTAGGCTAAACAAACAGCTAAAGAAAGCCTTCCGAAATTGTTTCAAACCCCACCCAATATCTACCTTCACCAAATAAATATCTACCCCTTCTTTTTATTTTATAAAATCTTTGGTCTCATATCCATCTGTTCTTTTCATTAAACCCAAGGCCACAAAAATGGCCAAACGTGTTTGGTTCAGTGGAAAAAGAGTCTTGACGTACTGATTAGTACTCTTAAGTTCGAACTCATATGTTTTCTTGACAATGTGTGTGTAAGAAAAAAATCCCCTCCTCTTTCTAACTTTGGCAAAAAAACAAAAAAAAAAACACAAAAATCATGAATTGAAAATGAAAATGTGCCAACAAAAAAAAAGTTCATGAAATAAAGATTGGGAATTCATCCGTGTCTATAATTCATCCGTGAATTACACTTGTATGAGTAAACAACATCTCGCTTTGTATTCTTGCATTTTGCAAAAAGGAAAGCAAAAAACATTGTTCTATAGTTATTTGCATTTCCCTTTTCTTTGGCTAATATTTGGGAAGTTTTTTTCATTCAAGCGATATTAGGGGAAAGGAACATCGGAATACATGACCTTTCATGTATAAGTAAATGTTTTTAACGTCTTCAACTACATGGTTCTTGCAATATTTTGCATTCTCTTAAATTAAAACAAAATAATGAAAAAAATAAAGTGAAAAAACAAGAAGCAAATAAACACTGAAATTTTAACCTCATGACATTTTGGCGTGTGTGAAAACCCCCTTCCTCTGCATTTATTTTCGCCGCATGAGACGAAAATTCAACCTACAAAAGCTAACTAAATTAATAGAATGACCAAAATACCCTTTACAAGGTTAAAATATTATTTTTGATTTTACGAGATTTTGTGAGAGCACTCTAAACTCAGGCAAAGACCTAACCGCAACAAGTTTGATACCCATTCTTCAGTTGGTGTTTTTCACATATAAGATAATAATAATTTTACACCTTAGATAAAAATTATTCAAACCCAGTGTTTTAGAATAACACCATTTAAGTCCAATATTTACACCATACAAGTACAATGCTTTATATAAAAAACACCATATTGCACTTTAAGATGAGTAAAGGTCACATAACCGCATAAAAAAAAGGTCACATATGAAGAATTAATTAGAAAATTACGAGTGATTAGTGTTTGTTACACGCCTTCAACACATTACGTGTAAATTTCTCCTAAATTGGATTTGCGAGTTTCTATAATCCAATGAGTGCGTGACCTGCACGTGATTTCTTTAAATATGTATTAATTGGATTTGTGTTTTTGGAAGAGTGTTGCTATTTCCACTCCAGTCCTATTTCCCCTCTCACCTTATCTTCAAAATTTTCAAGACAAATATTTGTAAATAATTTTTAGGACTTCGGGAAAAAACTCAACTCAAGTAACCCACATATTCTACCGTTTGATTATATTCCATGTTCATCAGTTCAATTATTTTCTTTCTTTTTTTTGGGTCTACAAGGTGTTGTTTCTATTCCTTTCACCTTTCTCTTTTTACACACAAATGGAACACAATAGAAAATTACCCTTCAAATGTACATTTTTCTTCTTAAAACATTTATCCATAATATTTTCAGAAGTTACAAGGCATAGAATAAAAAACTAAAAGATCTAGAAAATCAAAATATTAGTCTAAAACATTTATCGAGTCCATTAAATACAACTTAATCCCTCTCCATATCTCTACTAATGATTAATAAAGAGAATTTACTTGAAATAGGAAAGGGGTTGAAATAATAGCACTCTTTTTGAATAATGGTGGGTGGAAAGATAAAATTGTATTTTTTTAAATTTACATGGTTAGTTGGAAAAGTAAAGTAAATGAAAAAATAAGATAGGTGAGTTGAAATAGAAGCATCTTTTTGGAAAATGCAATCAGGTTTCACAAATTACACCTGTAAACCGAGATAATCTAAATAGAAATACGAGCGGCGACTAAACACTCCATCCTAGCCGTTCAAGGAAAACGAAACCCCAGATCTCGCTAGGAGAAAGAAACTTCCCCGCGCTTTCCTACAACAAAATACCGCACTCGCGATATCTTAAAACCTAACCCCCATTTTCTCGCCACAGAACAACTTGGACCACGAGAAGTCTCGGGAGCCGCTGCAGCCAAAAAGTGGGCCCCATTCCTGCTACAGGGGCCACGCGGCAACTCGACGCTGAGTGGCCACGACAGTCCCCACATAATATCACGAGAAATTGAGCTTACAAGGAAAAAATTAAAAATAAAGATATTTTATTCGCCGAGGCCCAAATAAAAAACGCGGGGCCCACCGGCCCAACCCTAATCCCTTGATTGCCTCCCTATATAAAGGCGCCCAGGCTTTCATGCAATTCTCGCCACTTCCATCTTCCTTTCCGGATTCTTAAACAAAGAAAAGAAAAAAAAAAAAACTTCCCCAACTAGAAACTCCGTTTTCTTTCCTAGCAATTTTCTCGGCCTTTCCCGGAGAAGAAAGAAAATTTTCCCAAATTTAGCTTCGCCTCCGTTGGTTTTTGTTTTTTCATTTTTCAGGTGAAAACCCGTAACCACCTACCTTCCTTTCTCATCCTTATCCTGTCACATGCACTGCATGGTCGGGTCGGATTTCCGAGCTTAAAACCCGAGACCTGTTGAAATCTCAATCGTGAAACCCTCTCGCTCTCTCTTTCTCTCTCTCTCTCCTGAGGTTCGGTGTGAGGATAACGGAGCTTGCTGAGCGGGTTACAGGGGGACTGACCCGTTTCAATAGAGCCTTTACTGCTTCGTTTGAGGGGGTAGCCGGGGCTCCGGCCTCGGCGGGTTCTAAAGCCCCCAGCCATTACAAACTCACAAAAATCAAACCCTAACCCCCCAATTTCTCTAATTTTTGATTTCTTTGTTGATTTCATTTTTTGATTGATCTTCGTCGCGGAAGAAGAGATGCCGGCCCTGGCTTGTTGCGTGGACGCTGCTGTGGCTCCTCCCGGCCACGCCTTCGCCGGGGATAGCTCTCTTCCCGCGCCGCCATTCTCCGGCGTAACTCCGGCGACCACCGCCGTCGCCACCGACAGTTCCCATTGGTCTCCCTCCCTGTCATCCGACCTCTACCGAATCGACGCCTGGGGGGGGCCCTACTTCACTGTAAATTCCTCCGGCAACGTTGCCGTCCGTCCGCACGGGTCGGCGACCCTGCCCCACCAGGAGATCGATCTGCTGAAGATCGTGAAGAAGGTTTCGGATCCGAAACCAGATTGCGGGCTCGGGTTGCAGCTCCCGCTCATTGTTCGCCTGCCCGATGTGCTCAAAAACCGGCTCGAGTCGCTCCAGGGGGCGTTCGATCTCGCGATCCAGTCCCACGACTACGCGTCCCACTACCAGGGCTTGTACCCGGTGAAATGCAACCAGGACCGGTTCGTCGTGGAGGACATTGTCCGGTTCGGCTCGCCGTTCCGGTTCGGATTGGAAGCTGGGTCGAAGCCGGAGCTTCTTTTGGCCATGAGCTGCTTGTGCAAAGGTAACCCAGAGGCCCTTCTCATCTGCAATGGATTCAAAGACTTCGAGTACATCTCTCTGGCTCTGTTTGCTCGCAAGCTCGCCTTAAACACAGTGATTGTTCTTGAGCAAGAGGAAGAGCTCGATGTGGTTATCGATTTGAGCAAGAAGCTAGGTGTTCGACCCGTGATTGGGGCCCGAGCCAAGCTCAAAACCAAGCATTCGGGTCATTTCGGGTCCACTTCGGGCGAGAAAGGGAAGTTCGGACTCACCACCACTCAGATTTTACGGGTTGTTAAGAAACTTGATCAATTGGGTTTGCTTGATTGCTTTCAGTTGTTGCATTTCCATATTGGGTCTCAGATCCCTTCGACTGCTCTGCTCGCCGATGGCGTATCCGAAGCTGCTCAGATCTACTGTGAATTGGTCCGCCTCGGTGCCAACATGAAGTTCATAGACATTGGAGGCGGTCTGGGTATCGATTACGATGGATCCAAATCCAGTGACTCGGACATTTCAGTCAGCTATAGCCTCGAAGAGTATGCTGCCGCTGTTGTCCGAGCAGTCCGGAACGTTTGTGACCGGAAGTCGGTGAAGCACCCGGTGATTTGCAGCGAAAGTGGCCGAGCCCTCGTGTCTCATCAGTCGGTTATGATATTTGAGGCCATTTCTTCCAGCGCCTGTGATGATGTTCCTCCCATGTCTGCGTTTGCGCTTCAGTATTTCATCGAGGGGCTCACAGAGGAAGCTCGTGCCGATTACCGAAACCTCTCGGCTGCGGCAATCAGAGGTGAGTATGAGGCTTGCTTGACATATGCTGATCAGTTGAAACAACGCTGTATTGATCAGTTCAAAGAAGGGTCTCTGGGCATTGAGCAATTAGCCACTGTTGATGGGCTCTGTGATCTGGTTTCGAAAGCAATCGGGGCATCTGACCCTGTCCATACATACCATGTGAATCTCTCAGTTTTTACTTCAATTCCAGACTTCTGGGGCATTGGGCAGACGTTCCCAATAGTCCCGATTCACCGCCTCGATCAGCGGCCGGTGGTGAGGGGGATATTGTCGGACTTGACCTGCGACAGTGATGGGAAGATTGACAAGTTCATCGGTGGCGAGTCGAGCCTGCCGCTGCATGAATTGGAAGGCAATGGTGGGGCTAATGGCGGTGGGCAGAAGTACTATCTGGGGATGTTCTTGGGCGGGGCTTATCAGGAGGCACTCGGAGGCGTCCACAACCTTTTCGGAGGCCCGAGCGTTGTTCGGGTCTCCCAGAGCGACGGACCCCACAGCTTTGCGGTAACGCGGGCTGTGCCAGGGCCGTCGTGTTCGGATGTCCTCCGAGTGATGCAGCATGAGCCTGAGCTCATGTTCGAGACACTCAAGCACCGTGCGGAGGAGTACGGGCAGGGCGACGATGGTGGCATGGCTAGCGCCGCAGTTGCCACCAGCCTTGCCCGCTCCTTCCACAACATGCCGTATCTGGTGGCAACTTCATCGTGTTGCTTGACTGCAATGAACAACCATGGCTTGTACTATTGCAGTGAGGATGATTATGACGTTGTTGCAGATTCTGCTGGTGGTGGTGGTGGTGAGGAAGATCAGTGGTCTTACTGCTGTGCTTGACAGAGCTTTACTGCTATCAATTCAGGTCTCGAACATCCCTTTTAGTGCTGTTGGTGTGTCTGCTGGGGTCGTCAGTTTTAATTTTAACTTTCTCTGTTCATTTTTTTTTTTGGGTTTTCTTCGAGTTTAAATTTCATGAAGAGCAATGGATGTCATGTATGTTCCTTTGCAATTTGTGGAAAAGAGTGGGATGGGAGCCGAATCCACCCTTTTGTAAATTCGGGGCCCTATTCCCGCCTCTTCCTATGTTTCTAAGTAGACTTTAAATAATTTTACTTTTTTCTTCTTCAGATATTGGCTTGGCCTGGCTTTAACCTAATTTTCTTTTTGGCTTTTGTTCTCCATTGCATGTTACAAAGAAAGTTGCTTGCCATTCAAATTGATGATGTTCTTCATTGCTTTATGATTTGAGATCCTTTGGTAGGGCCCTTTTGGGCGGTTGGTTTGGGTTGTGTTAAGTGTTTGGTGAAAAAAAGTAAATTAATAGAACAGGGTCAGTGTCTTTTGAAAAGGGTTGGATAAGGAGATTCTGAGATCATGGGTTGTGGGGTCTTCTGGTTGTTGTGTTTATATTCTGTCTTTTGGGTGAATATTTTTTGCTTTAAGTATACAAAAATGATGTAGAATAAACTGCTTCTTCTGCATGATTCTTCTGCATGATTGGATGAGACGAAGGACTTGCCTTTCGGTTGACCATGACCACAATTTTGTGGGCTTGTGTATGGTTTGCTTAGGCGTGTGGAGCCTCAAGGCATTTGTGGTCAAGATTGGCTGTGATGTTATTTGCAAAGACCGGTGGTTGTGGTGAGTCTTGTGAGTTTTGAGGCACATAAATCATATGTTAGTATGAAAATTGTATTGTCATTTCTTAGACTTTAACATTGGTCGGGAATTAGGGTGTAAATATCTCTTACTAGAAGTTTTGGCGCAACACATTCAATCTCGGATTTTCGAAGCATGACTTGATCGAATGAGAAACTTGTTTTTAGGTAAATCAGGACATAATCATGCATTCACAATAAGATTCCTAATTGAAGCTCTTTTTCTGCATGATTCTTTGAGATGAAGGACTTGCCTTTCGGTTGACCATGACCACAATTTTGTGGGCTTGTGTATGGCTTGCTTAGGCTTGTGGAGCCTCAAGACATTTGTGGTCAAGATTGGCTATGATGTTATTTGCGAAGACTGGTGGTTGTAGTGAGTCTTGTGAGTTTTGAGGCAAACAAATTATATGTTAGTATGAAAATTGTATTGTCATTTCTTAGACTCTAGCATCGGTCGGGAATTAGGGTGTGAATATCTTTTACTGGAAGTTTTGACGCAACACATTCAATCCCGGATTTTCGAAGCATGACTTGACTGAATGAGAAACTTGATTTCAGGTAAATCATGACATAATCATGCATTCACAATATGATTCCTAGTTGAAGCTATTTTCAATGCCATTGTGATTTAAGTTAAAATATTAGTGTTTCCTATAGTGACGTGCACAGTGCTCATCTCCTAATTAACTTGTTTTAGGAGATATTGTTTCTCCACAAAAGAGTGGCCGTTTGTTGTCATCACTTAGAGTCCTTATTAAATCAAAACTAATATTCATAATTGAATAGTATTTGGTCTCCTGTTTTGACGTCTTTCACTAGAGTCTATATTGGGTTAAATTTGGTAGTCATAATTGATGGTGGACTCTTGTTCTTCTGTCTGACAAGGGAGATGTAGTTTTGAATAAAAGCAGGGTGCCTCTCTTTTGACAAGCACAACTTTCGACATATTTGGTTTTGAGCATATAGAATTTTCAAGAGAAAGCTGATGTGCATAATTTTGAGATAAGTCATCAAGTGTTTCATATTTACTTGGTGATTTATTAAATCATTTCATCATTCATATTACATTCATATGCATGTCGGTGACTCATACAGTTGAAGGCATCATGACCGTGGTGGCGGTTTTCCTTTAGGCGAGCTTGAAGCATTCGTGATCAGTATTGCGTTTAACATAAGGAGTGTTGAAGATCATCTTGTGACAGAAGTTGAGTTATGAAGAAGTCGGTAAACATTATTTAGAATGTGTCTAGGATAAGTGTATGAGTACTTCTTGTAATCATCGTTCTATAGTGAATTTTTGTTAGACTGAGGAGTCTTGTGGATTTTCCTCAGAGGTGGGGTTTTACCATATAAAATAATTCTCTGCGTGTTTCTTTATTTTATGTTCAACATGTTTTAGGATTGATAAGCCATATCAATCTTGCTACCGAAGTTTGTTGATTATAATTTTAAATTAGCCTATTCACCCCCCTCTAAGCATTGTTAGTCATCCTACAGGTAATTACACCATAGATGTAGTAGGTTGTTATGGTTGGAAACTTGGAAAAACTGCAACTGTAAAATGTAAGGAGAAACACTTTGTGTGGAACGCGGATAATACTATTTTGCTACCCCTAGTCTATCCTAGCATGCCAAGTCTGGCCGGAGATATCAAATTCAAAATTCAGATTTGCTTTCCTGAAAATAACGAGTTATGACTTGGGAGATGCTTGTAGAACAATGAACTACCTAGGAATGGGATTGATCTTGTGTCTTTTTTTTTCCTTTCTTTTTTCCCCTACCCAAATGGGAGATTCATAATAATGCAGCCTTTGATCCTTCATGATATTTCTGTACCCTCTAAGTCACAATTGAGCACATACTGAGAGCACCATCTTCTATAGATTGCTTTGTCTGGTCGGTTCCCTCTATTATGAGCTCCTTAAAATGAATTTTAATGTCGACTGATTAGATGGAGACACACACCGTGTTTTGCTCGCTGCGATTTTCCGCCAATGTGGGGATTTTGTAGCTCTCACATTGGTAAGAAGAGATGTTTTGGAATATTAATCTGACTTTGAATAAGACTCTGTTTCCCAACAAATTAACAAAATCGCAAAGGCTCTCAAATCACATACATATTTTTCTCTTTTTAAGATAGAAAATAGCATATTCATTCAGCTCTGAAGATTCACACATAGATTTTTTTGAGCTGGACTGAACCATATTCTCATGCTTTCTCATGCTTTGGTTACTTTTTAGTCAGAGAATATTTTGCTCTTTTAACTGTTGTAGACATGCATGACAAAAAACCTACTGTTGCAGACGTGCATTGTTAGAGTTTCCTGGTCAAGCTCATTCATGAGTGGTCACCTATATCTTAGTCAAATGTCCTCGAGCTTTAGGATCACTAGGCACTCAGTCAAGTTTTCTAGGTGCCTCTGCTTAGCACAGACGGAGATGAGATGGTACTTTGAGGTTTATTATTGCTAGCTAGCTTTATTTCTGCTAGTAAGATTTGTATTTTGCAACTTTTTTTTTTATACGAAAAGATATTCCATTAAAAAATTATGAAACAGTACATAGTGAGAACCAACGTATTAACGTCGGTCTCGATAAAACCTTCCCGGAGATAACCTTGTGGGACAAAACCTCGGGGAGAAAAGAGTACCACTCATAGTTTCGACTAACAAAATAGTCAAACTCACACAAACAAATCTATCACACCAACAATAACAAATTCAAAATAACCATCCTATTGCGGGTACCATTGCCAACGCCATTCATGAGTAGACAAAGAAGGCCTCTTATGATGAAGAAAATGGGACTGTTAAAATTCAGCATCATAATTCTTTGCACGTATAAGACTTTTCTTCGCAGGCATTGGTTCGAAACTGAAAAATACTCCGTTCCTTGCATTTCATAATAGCCACAAACCAACACAGGGCACGCACAACCGCAACCTGTCAACGACCACCAAACCAGAAAATAGAGTATCCAGGACATCATATCTGTCAAAACGCCAAAGGAAAGAAGGAGGAGAGGGACGAGTAGCATGAGGAGGAAGGGGGAAAAGGGATGTGGGAGGGGAGAAGAGGGACATTGCCGACCCCCGAAGGGGGCAGTGGCTAGAATTCCTTAGTCTAGGTTTTTTTTTCCTTTTGCTCTCCTTTCTAGAGGACCCAAAGTATAAACTCACTAAACTTAGAGTGAGATGAATTATTTTTTGCACGAGTGCTTGTGGGGTTAATTAGTATTATGCAACTTCGGTATACAAATTATATATGGTGCTTATCTTCTTGGAAGCAATCAACTATAAGGGCAAGCAACAATCCGGTCAAACCGATCAAATCAGTTGATTCGAAGTGTAATGGTCGGTTTAGTTCAATTTTGAACACAAAATAAGGGGTCAAAATAGTTCAAAATTGAACCAGACCGTATTGGTTCAGATTTGGTTGTGGTTTTGAACTCTTGTAAACCAATCTAAACTAAACTAGCTCAGTTGATCATGACCATTGACCAATACCACATTTAATTGAAGCATAGTACATCTAATGCACTGGTACGTTGCACATTTTAGCCATTGAATTCAAAAATTAAAATCGCGTCGTCGATAAAACAATGCATTGGTACATGGGTTGTACATCAGAATTATGTTGATATATATGATTCGAAACATGGAAAAACTGCAACTGAATCTTGTAAAATAAGACAGCCATAAATTATAAATCCAAACAATACAATTTTATATGGAAATTTGAAATGGAGTAAATTGGGAGACCAATATGCATGTGAGTGAGTTATTGGGTTGTAGTGATATGAAAGAAAGAAGAAAAAGAACAGAACAATGAAGAGTAACTAGAAAAGAATTCTAGCTGTCTTCAATTTGAGTAACACAAATGAGTGTGCCTCATTTCAGTGAACAAAAAACGCAGAGAATTAACCATGCTTATTATTACTAAACCCTATTTCACGTCTACTTTTCTGGAAGTTATTGGATGAAGAATTTGAGATGCTTGTAGAAATGAATTGAATATTTTCCATTATCGTTTTCTTTTTCTGCATTTCTTTTCTTCTTTCCTTTTTCTGCAATTGGGTTCTATCAACTCATGATGCCCTTCAGATTTTGTAGCTGAGATTTGATGTTCTGTTGATGGTGGCTCGCACTTTGCAGGTGGACTATAATTTGGCTATGGAATATGCATAATGCAGCCTTTTTGGAACAAAGTGAAGATCCTTCATGATATTTTTGTTCCCTCCAGTTCACAATGGAGCACCTAAATTAACGCCATCTTCTACAGATCACTTGTCTGTCGGTTGCCTCTATAATCTTGAATCTATTTCCCACCAACCTATTTTTGTTTTCAATGGAAAGGAATCTGAACAATAACATTACAAGATTTTCTCCACTCCAAAAGGTTCCAAACTAAAATTTAATACAACTATTTATCTATATACGTCTCAAACAGTTTTCTCCTTCGACTTTACGGTCTCAAATTTTGAGGCCCCAACTTTATTCATTGTTTACCAATTAAAAACAACAAAATAAATTAATAAGTGGTTCCTCTCCTAATAGCACCGATACTTTTTGTGATAAAACCCTACATTTACTGGGCTTTGTAGGTGATTAAGTTGGAGACAATATCAGTGTTGCTAGTAGTGTGCCGCTGGTCCGTCTCGCTGAAATTGAACATAAAGCTTCATCCTCTTGCGTTTGGGACCAAGCGTTGAAGATGATCTTATATCTTTAAGATTGAATGAGAATATTCAGCTCTGAGGATTCATATATATATTTTTGAGCTGGACTGAACCCGATTCTCATGATGCCTTGCGTTACTACAAATCCTAATATGGCCTTGAACCAATCTACTTGTGACAGCATATTAGCCCTTTTATTGTTGTGGACATGAATTGCTTTCCTTTATTTAGAATTTCTTTGTCAACTCTTGCATGATTATAAATCATCTTATCTAAATGTCCTCATCTAAGGGAGTTGGGGATAGTGGGATTCTTCATTCCTCTGGCCTCAACCCTAAGATTCTAGCATTGCTTTACTCCTGCAAAGGTGTCTGAATCTGTTGTCTAATGAATCTCATGTTTCTGAGCACACTTTCATGGAAGAAATCAGATTGGGGCCTTGATAGCCTTACATCTTGGATTTTTTTTTTTTTTTTGGTCAAAAGAGGAGTTCATTCGAAACAAGCTCTCACCCAAAACTGGGGAGGAAACATTACATGAAACCAATACAACAGCTTACACCATCAGCAGAGGCAGAGAAGCAAAACAAGAGCTATCTCAGAGAAAAGATGGGGTAAGACATGTAAGAAGGTTTATTACATTAAACCTACTGAAGTGATCTTCTAATCAACTAAGGATTGCAAAGACTTATTGTTTATCAGGGACTCAAAACCTATCTCGATTAGGAAGCCTCTAAACAGTGTTTAAGAAGGATAATGAAGGCTTAAGGGTTCCTAGTTCTACAAGGATTGGAATAGATTAAACCTATAGCATGAAGGATATCTCTAAGTGATTCTTGATGGGCAGGACACTTAGAGAGATGCATATAAATAGAAGGCTCCCTCCTAGATCCGATACACAACAAAAGCTAATCAGAAAATTCACCCATCAGAAATATAGCTATAAGGATCGGTTTCTAAGGAGAAGAGCTTCTTTACCTTGCGTAGCCATTCTGCTCCAGCATCAGCAATTCTGTTCCAACATCATCCAATCTGTTCCAGCACCATGTCAGACTCAGGTTAGTGTTCAATGTGTTATAGCTCTAAAGTATTTACATGTGGTATCAGAGCTTGAGTTATATCATGTTCTACCTAACAAAACTCGTGCAGGAAAATTAAGAGAAATAACTGACAGTTTTTAAGTTATAAAGTATGAACATGATAACAGTATAAAGTATGAACTTTATCATGTTCTTGACGGTTTCTACAGATCATCGCTTACAGTTATTGTGCAGTGATTGAGTAAGCCAAAGCGACTCAACCATTGTATGATCACTGCATTCAAAGTTTTATGATCAAAATTTGCACCATGATGCAAAATATATCGAAAGGCTTTCTGTCCAAAGATGTAAGCTGTTTGATATGTCTTGCATCATGGTGGATCGACATGGGACATGGATAGATATGGATTAGTGAAAGGTTTTCTTCTGTCTAAAGATGTAGAAGATCTTTTGCTCAAGAAATTCACATATATTTGTTTTCCAGTGTCAATAAGCATGCTTGATTCACTGTCCAAAGATGTGATTAAGTATGTTTGATTAAAGTTCTGGGGAAAGTTGTATATATATTCAAAGTGCTTATTTTGTTCTAAACATGTACAGTCAATCATAACTCGATTCGAACTCTCACTGGCTCAAATTATAAGAAATGGAGAGAAGATGTGGAAATTGCCCTTGGACTTCTGGATTATGAGATGGTTCTTACTGATGAAGCTCTATCAGTGCCTGCGAGTGATGCATCTGCTGAGACTAAAACTAAATATGCAAAGTGGATTAAGGCCAACAAAATGGCAATTCTGATCATGAGGAGGTCTATTTCAGAAGAGGTCAGAGGCAGTATTATCGAAACTGAGAATGCTAAGCTATTCATGGAAGCTATTGCAGAAAATTTCCAAGGATCCAAGAAAGCTGAAATAGGCACACTCATGAGCCAGCTGACAGATATGAAATACAATGGAGAGGGCTGCATAAGGACTCACATTCTGAACATGGTTGAGATAGGAAACAAGCTGAAAGCCCTGAAAGTCAATGTGGATGAGACCATGATGGTGCATTTTGCCATTAACTCTCTACCTAGCATTTTTAGACAACTGAAAACTACTTATATTGCTCAGAAGGAGATATGGTCAGTTGCTGATTTGATAGGTATATGTGTGCAGGAAGAACAAAGTATTAGAAAGGACAAAGGCAAAGAACAAGTGTATTTCGTGCAGGATACTAAATTCAAATCAAGAGAATGGACCAAAAACAAGAATGCAGATAAGCAGCAAAAGAAAGATGAGACTGCAAAGGGGATGAGTCCAGTAGGTCTAAAGTGTTTCTTTTGCAAAAAGTTTGGACACTTAAAAAGAGATTGCAGGAGATACAAACGTTGGTTAGAGAAGCAAAAGGGAAAAGGTAAGCATGAAAATATCTCTGTAATCTATGAATCTAATACAGTTGAAGTTTTATCTAATTCATGGTGGTTAGACAGTGGTGCAACAGTTCATGTAACTAACTCTTTACAGGGATTCAAAACAAAGAGGGTGCCAAACAAGGATGACTTGAAGGTGTTCGTGGGAAATGGAGAAAGAGTTAGAGTAGATTTTGTTGGTTTAGCTAGTCTTGAATTGGAGTCAGGTTTTATTTTGGAATTAGTTGATGTCGTTTATGTTCCTTCTATGACAAGGAATTTATTATCAGTTAGCAAGCTTGTAAAATCAAACTTACAGTTTGAGTTTGATGAGTCTGGTTTCTCCATTTTCAGAAATAAAAGTTTTATTGGTAATGGATTGTTGATTGATGGAATGTTTCGTTTGAGCTGCAAATTGCCAAATCAAAATACAGAGATGATAAATATGTTAAGTTCGAAACAGCCTTGTAATACAGAATCCTTCACACTATGGCATAAGAGACTTGGACATGTCTCGAAAGAAAGGATGAATCTGTTAAGCAAAGAGTTAATCCTTCCACCACTTAATCACCATGAACAAGATAAAATATGCATTGAGTGTGCAAAAGGAAAATTGACAAATCTCAGAAAGAAAGGGGCAATAAGAAGTGAGAAACTACTTGAGATAATACACACAGATATTTGCGGGCCTTTTCCAGTTGATACACATGATGGTTTCAGGTATTTTATTACCTTTACAGATGATTTTTCAAGATATGGATATGTGTATCTCATAACAGAAAAATCCAAAGCATTGGAAATGTTTAAAATCTACAAAGCAGAAGTGGAAAACCAACTGGATTCTAAGATAAAGGTTGTAAGATCAGATAGGGGAGGAGAGTTCTATGGCAAGTTCACAGAGAAAGGAAGAAATCCAGGACCCTTTGCAAACTTTCTACAGCAAGAGGGTATTGTTGCACAATACACAAATCCTGGAACACCACAGCAGAATGGTGTTTCAGAAAGGAGAAATAGAACCTTAATAGAGATGGTGAGGAGCATGATGAGTTGTGCAAAGCTTCCTATTTTTCTATGGGGAGAAGCTTTAAAAACTGCAAACTACCTTGTCAATAGAGTTCCTACCAAAGCTACAAACAAGATACCCTACGAAATCTGGTGTAAAAGAAAGCCTAGCTTGGCTCATCTAAGGACCTGGGGATGCAAGGCAGAAGCAAAGTTGTACAATCCTATGCAGAAGAAGCTTGATTCCAAAACTGTGAGCTGTTTCTTCATAGGATATCCAGATAGGACAAAAGGTTACAGGTTTTACTGTCCTAAAAATAACACTAGATTTGTGGAAACACAAAGAGCAGTTTTTATTGAAGAAGAAGAGGGAGGATCAGATGAAGCAGATTTTGATTTTGATGAAGTTCTGGAAAATAAGGAAACTGCAGATGAAAATCAAATAAGAGAAGTCACTATTTTATCTTTTGATGCTTTGGAAGAAAACCAAGCTTCACCGATGGATGAAGAAAGAAACAATGAAGAAGGACAAGAAAACCATCAAGCTGCAGCAGAAGAAATACAAACAGATCAGCCAGCACAAGCTTCAGACCCACAACTTAGAAGATCACAAAGGCCTAAGAGGCCAGCCTTGTCGAGTGACTATTTTGTCTACCTACAAGAATCAGAGCATGACATCAATACTGAGGAAGACCCTGCAACCTTCAAGCAGGCCATGGAAAGTAACAAAAGTTTACAATGGTCTGCAGCCATGGAATCTGAATTAGAATCCATGAGCAAAAATGGGGTATGGAGACTAGTTAATCTACCACCAGGATGCAAACCTATAGGATGCAAGTGGGTTTATAAAACCAAAAGAAATGCACAAGGACAAATAGACAGGTATAAAGCCAGACTAGTGGCAAAAGGTTACACACAAGAAGAGGGAGTTGATTACAATGAAACTTTCTCTCCAGTATCAACTAAAGATTCATTCAGAGTTATAATGGCTTTAGTTGCTCATTTTGATCTGCATCTTCATCAGATGGACGTTAAGACAGCCTTCCTAAATGGAGAACTAATTGAAGATATATACATGAAGCAGCCGGATGGTTTTGCCTCAAAAGGGGAAGAGAATTTAGTGTGCAAGCTGCAGAAATCAATATATGGTCTAAAACAGGCATCAAGACAATGGTATCTCAAGTTTGATGAAGTTGTTAAGTCCCAAGGCTTCATTGATAATCCATTGGATGAATGCATCTATATGAAATTTAATGGAAAGAATTTCATCTTCATGCTGCTATATGTGGATGATATTCTTCTAGCTAGTAGCAATTTGTCCATGTTGCATGACACTAAGAGAATGCTATCAAACCATTTTGATATGAGTGATTTGGGAGAGGCAAACTACGTTCTTGGAATAGAAATCAGCAGGGACAGAGAAAGAAAAATGATTGGTTTATGTCAGAAGGCATATATTGAGAAAGTGCTTAAGAGGTTTAACATGGGAAACTGTACAGGATGTGATGTTCCTTTTTCGAAAGGTGATAAATTGAACAGTGAACAGTCTCCTAAAACTGAACAAGAAAGAGAAGAGATGAAGGATAAGCCCTATGCATCATTAGTGGGAAGTTTGATGTATGCACAAGTCTGCACCAGACCAGACTTGGCATTCTGCATAAGTGTTCTTGGCAGATTCCAGTCCAATCCAGGCCAAGCACATTGGATTGCAGGTAAGAAAGTATTAAGGTACTTGCAGAGAACTAAAGAGTACAAATTGGTCTATAGAAAGGTTGATAACTTGCAGCTGGAAGGATATGCAGATGCAGACTTCGCAGGATGTCAGGATACTAAGAAATGCACATCAGGAGTTGTTTTTCTGTTTGCAGGAGCTGCAGTGGCTTGGAAAAGTATGAAACAGCAGTATGTATCAACCTCAACCATGCAAGCAGAATTTCTGGCAGTTTATGAAGCCACCTCAATGGCAATATGGCTTAAGAATTTCATGTCCATGTTGAAAATTGTAGACTCAATACAGAGGCCAATTCAGTTATGGAATGACAATACAGCAGCAGTGTATTTTGCACAAGGGAATAAAAGATCAAGTGGAATGAGGCATTTGCATTTAAAGTTTCTATCCTTAAAGGAAAAGATTCGAGATGGAGAGACTGCTCTAAGTCACATTGGCACAGATTTTATGATTGCAGATCCCTTAAATAAAGGTCTACCTAATCATGTTTTTCATAGGCATGTGGCAAGCATGGGATTGCAATTGAGTTTAGATTCCTAAAGTCAGTGGGAGTCAGTGGGAGCTAGAGTTCTTGCTGTTATGTTTCAGTTTTGATTTTGTTAACTAGTTTTATCTAGACTGTTTTGATTTTGCAGACTTAATTAAATTACTTTTATATAATGTTCTGCATTTGCTGTTTATGAATGACAAATAGAATAAAGGCCAAACTGTAAACATGCTAGCATTCTGTTTTCAGTTTGAATCTATGAATGAGTCATTAAAGTTTGTTTAAAAGGAGACCTTGGTAGTCTTGAAGGGTGAGCAAAGAACAGTTTGGTTTTGTCACACTTACAGTAAAACTAAACAGGTTCTTGTTTTCAATCTAGTTGGAAGCCTTATGTGTTTTGCAAATTCATATATGTGGTTATAAAAGTCTTGGATGTTATATATCCAGTGTACTTCGATAGTCCCTTATGAATTTTCAAAATGACAGTGGCTTGATAAAAGGAACAAGAGAATTTTGAGTACCACATGGCCATTAAGTGATGAACAATAAGTCTAAATTGATTATTTGATCAAGTGGGAGAATGTAAGAAGGTTTATTACATTAAACCTACTGAAGTGATCTTCTAATCAACTAAGGATTGCAAAGACTTATTGTTTATCAGGGACTCAAAACCTATCTCGATTAGGAAGCCTCTAAACAGTGTTTAAGAAGGATAATGAAGGCTTAAGGGTTCCTAGTTCTACAAGGATTGGAATAGATTAAACCTATAGCATGAAGGATATCTCTAAGTGATTCTTGATGGGCAGGACACTTAGAGAGATGCATATAAATAGAAGGCTCCCTCCTAGATCCGATACACAACAAAAGCTAATCAGAAAATTCACCCATCAGAAATATAGCTATAAGGATCGGTTTCTAAGGAGAAGAGCTTCTTTACCTTGCGTAGCCATTCTGCTCCAGCATCAGCAATTCTGTTCCAACATCATCCAATCTGTTCCAGCACCATGTCAGACTCAGGTTAGTGTTCAATGTGTTATAGCTCTAAAGTATTTACAAGACACACGCTAGGCTTGAAGGTAGTGTGGACAGGGGAGGCCATCCCGTGACAGCACCGAAACAAGAGAGGGAGGAGGTTGCGACATCCAACGGACGTTACTCACCCTCGCATTTGAAACTTTTGCTGCAGCATGGGCAGCTTGATTTGCCATTCTTGGCACCCAGTTCCAGTGGATGTACTGGAAGTCATGAGTCTTTCTCCATATCGCCGAGATGATCGGGAAAATCTTCCAACTCGCCTTTTTCCTTTTCTTTGTAATACATTCGACAACGCTCATCGCATCACTTTCAAGCACAATATTCTGGTGGCCAAAATCCGCAGCTAGATTAAGCCCCTTAAGAACTGCCATTGCCTCCGTCTCCTCTGAGGAGGACAAGATGCTTAAGTCAGATTCCCCTCCCAAAGAATGGCCTCGATAGTCCCTAATCACACAACCAGTTCGAGCCTCCAGCGTGTCTTTATTCCAAGCCCCATCCACATTAATTTTGATTATGGGAGCCATGGGGGCCTTCCAAATCGTTTCAGTTTTGGGTGGAGTGCGGGAGAGGGTGTGTGGGTGGATGCTGCTCTGTTCCATAATGCTGGCCTGAGATTTGGATAACACCATCTCCGGGCAAGGCGCCTTCTCATTGAAAACAGCTCGACATCTCTCTTTCCAGAGCTCCCAACACAAGATGGCAGCAATTGCTGTAAGGGGGAGGGTTGTCGTTTGCCTGGGAGATACAATCTCAAGAGCTTGCAGCCAAGCGTCAAAGGTAGTAATACGGCCTCCATCAGGTTTGTAGTTGAGAGGGGATCCAAACCAAACACATGACACCCACGGGCACAGGAGTAAGGCATGTTCTTCAGTTTCCTCGAAGGCGCCACAAAAGGGACATAAAGGATCGCGCCCTGAGTGTCGTTTGTAGAGGTTAACCTTCGTAGGGAGAGCATTGGCAATCACTCTCCAGAGGAAATTCCGAATCTTCGGAATAACAGGCAGGCTCCACAAAATCTTCCATAGCTTTTTGTCAACTTGGTGGGAGGATTGACCGGAGTTTTCCACCCGTGGCTCCCAAAGCGAGGTAGCCCTCCGGTAGCACGAGTTAACAGTCAAATTGCCATCCAAAGTCCAGGGCCAGATGAGACGATCCGGTTCATTTTGGTTTAACAGAGGTATTGCTCTTATCAGCTTTTCATCTTCCACTTTAATCATGTGTTTTACAGGGTCCAGGTTCCACAGCTGCTCGTCCCCCCTGATAATGTCGCTAACCATAGTTGGGATTGGTCCTGTGGTTATGTGTGTTGGAGTGACCAGTTGATAGGGAGGACAGGGGATCCATTTGTCTTGCCAAATACGAACGTTTTTCCCGTCCCCAATCTGCCACATCGCTCCATCAAGAAAGCATTTCCTTCCTTCCAAGATGCTAGTCCAGGCCCAGGAAGGGCGGGAGCCGCGAGCGGCATGGAGGAAGCCTTACATCTTGGATAGGATGAGGGATTAGTGTAGTGAAATTGTGTCATGATATCCTAAAATTTTTGGCATAACTTAAACAACTTGGATGTCTTTTAACTGCTAGGATAAAGTACAAGAGTTCACATGGAAACTAGGGTTCCGAATTAATGACATTTTGTTCCACTTTTAATTTCTAGTAAACTGCCTTAATGTTTCAAATATCCTCATTCCTTTGCGAGTTTCATATATCTTTCAAAGAATTCCTTTGCGAGTTTCATATATCTTTCAAAGAATGCCATGTGCCATCTCAATAAAATAGTATGCGCCTTGCACTGCCTTACAACATCTCGTTGTCAAGGCATACGTTTTCCATGACCTTACCTTAGCTAAACAACTATAAGCTTGAGGAGATTCACCGATGCTTTGCCTCGACGCGCACCTTGCAATGTATTTTAATGTCGTTGTTGAAAATAAAAAATGTAAAGGACTCACTAGTATAGTGGTTCAAGTCCCAACATCCGTGTAATGTGTGTGAGTTTAGTATGTTATCGCTCTTCTCAATAGGAGAAGCCTTTAAGAAAAATAAAAAGTCTTCGTGAAATTAGGGCTACTCTTTGGTGTAGATTATTAATTTTGGGCTCAGAACGACCAAGATGATGAGCATGAACCATTGAGCCCCAAAAAAAAAAAAATTTAGCCATTGTCCTTGATTTTAGGCCCAATAATATCCATATTAGAATCGGACTTAGATTCGGGTTTGGATTTGGATTTGGACTTGGATTGTAGGCCGACAGTGAAACATAGCGTGCACCAAACGCACAGAGGCGCATCATAGCCTTTTCTTGGGCAATCGGTTGTCTAATTCTAGTATTCTACACATTCCACAACACATCTTCCCGGAGAGATCAAAAGACAACCAAACACACAGTGACTCGATCATCTTCTTCTCTTCTCTCTCCTCAGACGGTATCGCAATTCTCACCTTCGATTTTCCACTTAATTACCGTTTTGTTTCGCGTTTAGTTTTCCAATTCATAATCTATTTCAATACTAGATCCATCAAATTTTGCATGCCCAGCAAAAACCCATCAAATTTTGGAGCTTTCTCTTTTGACCACATGTTTTTCTTTTGAAGAAAGGTCAAAACTGTGTTGCTTTTGGGTTCAGTTTTGAGTAAAGGGTATTTGAAGTTCTCCCCTTTTTTGGGTTGCTGCACTAGTAAGACATTGATCAATTATCTGTATTTAGAAATGTATTACAATATATTGATTATATCGTTCTTACTGATATGAATGTAATTGTTTATTTGATTACTCTAGCCTGAAGTTTTCGCTCCGAGTACAACGAGAAAAACTAAGGAAAATTTGATAGAAGTTGAAAAAGTTGGAACCTTTCAATATTTGTTACTATGATGCGGGCATTAGTTTCTGGTTAGGGTAGATAAATTTATGTACGGATTAATTGTTGGGTTTTGTGTAAGTATTTGAGCTTGTGCTTTTCTTTTCTTTTTGATAGGGAGCTTTTGGAGGTTGATAGCCAGTGTGCAAATCCATACGCAGTGAATATGGTATGAATTCAACTCAGTATATATAAGTATTTATCCAAAAATAAGAAAAAAAGGTTTTACTTTTCACTGTTTAGTCACTTGATACCTATGGGTAGGTGATGATTTTCTGGGTTGAAAAGTATATTACTGTTTATATTTGTTCCTTCGTTAAAACAATGTTTTATGTGTTTATGTGAAGTCCTTGGCCTTGGGTCAGTGTTTCAGATAGTAATTGCTTGAGTGGTTTTGAGGTTAACTCATAGCTTAGTATCTACTTTGCATTTTCATGTTTTCGGAGAAGTTACTGGTTATGGACTCTTTTTCGTTTAGATTGATGATGGGCATGTGTTATTGCAGACCAAACTATATATTATTGGCACAATTTTTTTTAAAATTTCAGTTTATGAAATAAAGATGTTAACAGATACCATTACTGTATATTGGTTGGCGTTTGTTACTTGAAATGATTTTTCTCATTCATTTTTCTTCATTTGATAAAAATTATCCCGTAATGTTGCAGTATTTTGATGGTTATGGGTATCACGGGACTTCATTCGAGCAGACATATCGATGTTATCCTGCATCTTTTATTGAGAAGGTTGGAATGCTGTCTTATTTTTTGTTTTTCTTTAAGAATTGTAACTAAACTGTCGCACAGCTCTTTTATCAGTTCTATATAACTCTGTGCAAGGCTTTCTGCGCCAATTATATTACTGTTGCATGATGAATGTACACTTGATTATTAGGTTTCGGTTGTCTACTGGATCACCTACCCCCTCCCCATTCAGACATTTTTTCAGTTTTGGAGATATTTTTCTTTTAAGAGAAAAATTAATATCCCCCTGGGGAGTGTTTTAAGGCAGCCAAATCCTGTACACTTTCCCTGTTGTTCCTATATCTGATATCAACTTATATTATCTGTTTTGCAGCCACAAATTGAAAGTGGTGATAAAAGTAAGTCTCCAATGTCTTGTCAGTTTCATTAGTTAGCTCTTCCTTCTGTTGTGTATTCCTGATTTGTTTATTTTCTGTTTTTTTTCAGTTATAATGCCTCCCTCAGCCCTTGACCGCCTTGGTTAGTTGTTTTACTTTAGTAATTTGTTTTGGTGATTTTTACTTCAAATTAATTTATTTTGTAATATGTCGCCTCTGATCTAGAGTGCTTATATTGAACATGATGCAGCATCTTTACACATCGATTATCCAATGTTGTTTGAGCTTCAAAATGATTCTGCTGAGCGGGTCTCTCATTGTGGGGTGCTGGAGTTCATTGCAGAAGAAGGCATGATCTATATGCCTTATTGGGTAAGAATTCAGTGTGTTTGAATTTATGCCTGGCTTAACTTGAACAAGTTATTGTGTAGTTGTTTTTTGTAGCCAAAATGTCTTCTGATCTTTAATTTGAGTTGTTTCTATTTTGAATTCGCTATACTTAGATGATGGAGAATATGCTTTTGCAAGAAGGTGATATTGTGCGAGTGAAAAATGTGACTCTTCCAAAGGGAACATATGTTAAATTGCAACCCCATACAAAGGACTTTCTAGATATCTCAAATCCAAAAGCGATGTAAGTTAATGTTTATTATGCTATTGCTTATTCATTTATGTATGTATATTGGAAAAGGGGATTCTTGATGGTGAACTTAACTTTGTTTTCTTATATTAAACTTGGTTGTGTTATTTTCAACATGTCTCAGCAGTGATACACTTGTGTCAATTCAGTTATTTCTGGAGACCCTAGGCATGCATGGAACTTGGGAATGTTTTGGTTTTTCTATTTCATCCTTATATTAGATTATGGGTTCTTTGATTTGTGTGAGGTAGGAGGAAAAGTTTGCTTCTTGACGAGGATTATTGTAGGAGGAAATATAATCAGTGTTATAGCAGAGGAATGAATTGATATGAGCTGTTACTTAGAGGACAACAAACAAGTTAATTATGCATATTTGATTTGTTGCCATGCTATTGTTGAGATATTGCCTTTCTTTGCAAGTATCTTGTGTGAGTGGTGTGTCTATTTTATGCGGAGTACCTGTTCCATGTTCATTCCAGGAAACTATCTTTTTTTATTATTTTTTTAAAAACAAATAATTTCTACAGGTTGTTTGCTAAGTTTTCTGTAAACTATCTGATGTAAAAGAAGTAGTTGATTATGTTGTTTTTCATGCAGCTTGGAGACAACACTGAGGAATTTTTCTTGCTTAACCACGGGGGATAGTATTATGGTAGCATATAACAACAAGAAGTATTATATAGATATTATAGAAGCGAAGCCTTCTCACGCAATAAGTATTATTGAGACAGACTGTGAGGTGGACTTTGCACCTCCTCTTGACTATAAGGAACCGGAAAAGCCTGTTGCATCTGGTCCTCTAAACAAGGCAGCTGCTCAAGGTACGTATATATTTCCTCATTGCCGCAAGTATCTCTGGCATATGCTGTTTTTCATAGTGTGGCCTTTTCTTTCCCAAAAAACTACTTCCTGTCCATGCTCTTTCCTGAGATTGAGTCAGCTTATATGTGAGCGTCATGCTAAAAACATTGTCTAATGAAGTTAGACATAGGCATTGTACAATATCTTTGATGCACTTACTTCTAGAGGCTACACAGGTATTGATTGAAATATCTTATTAGGGAGTTTATTGAGGAAGAATCTTACTTGGTAACTGCGTGAGTTTTACCAACTTCACTTGCCACTGTGGCCCTGCCTATCTCTGCGAATTATTTAAGAATTATCTACATTTTTTGCTACAACTGGTGACAAAAATTGGTGATCAGAGCTTTTTCGGTGGAGTCTTTGACAGAATCCCCATAAAAGCCAGTTTTCTTACCTTCATCTACCTGGTAGAATATATTCACCAAAAAGAAACTCGGTGCAATATAAATTCCAGTAAATTGTGAGATTCTGTGAAATGTTTACAAAATTTTCTGCTTGAAGGTCTGAAATTGAAAATATGAAATGGTGGCATACAATGGAAACTCTTAAAAGGTTTTCTTCAAGTAACAGAAATTACATAGCTTGCATTGCGCTGCCTTTAATTTTGATCACTCCATGTATTTCCACCTAATCTGACTATTCCATTGTCCAAGTTAATATAGGAATTATATGAGTTACTGATTGTCTTGCAGTTGAAGAGGATCCTGCTGAGATGGAGCCGAAATTCAACCCTTTTACTGGAGCTGGGAGACGCTTGGATGGGAGGCCTTTGAAGCATGAGCCGGCACCAGCTTCTTCCTCAGGTTCAAAAGACAAGAAACCTATGGTCACCAACGGTAGTGCACAGCCTTCTACGGGATCTAGTCCACAAGCTACCAGTCGTCAAGCTCAGGGAAAGCTTGTTTTTGGAGGAAATGCCAACCGTGCTCCAAAGGAAAAACAAAAGGTACTCATGCTTTTCTTGCTTCGACTTCCATCAACTTTCTTTGGAATTATATTAAAAACCCTAACCCAGTCCGAAGCTGACTGTAAATCATTTGCACTTTTCTTATTTTATTTTATAATTTACTCTGCAGGAAGCTGCAAAGGAGACTAAAAAAGAGGAGCAGGCCGAAAAGAAAGAAGACCCGAAGTTCCAGCCTTTTACAGGGAAAAAGTACTCATTGAGGGGTTGATTGGATTGTGAAAACCATGTGTTACTTTTTAACTTATGTTCCACATTTTCTGACCTTATCTGTGTCAGATTGGGTGAATATAACAAAATTATGTACTGATCTCGGATGTTGTATTGTTGGATAAAAACAGTAGATTTGTCAAAACGGAGGATAGAGATACAACTTCAGTTTGTGTAGCATTTTGATTTTTTATTCTCTCCATGGGATCCACCTGCTTCTTAACATCATGATTACAATTTACAACAATGAACTTATTAATGTGTCAAATTGCACAGTTACAACTCACTTGGGCTGTTTTAATATTTTGATGTGGGATTCTGGACGTGACATGCGTCCTCGGTACGAAAAAGGGCCTCCCGGGCATTGTCCTCGGTACGAAAAAGGGCCTCCCGGGCATTGTCGCCTAAGTCGATAAACTGGAGACTTACCCTTGTATTGTATCCCTTAGCCCGACACTAGAATTCATATTTCTCCAAGTCTGCATTTTAATAATTTTTGCAATATGACACTTGCACAATTTATTCTTTAGGTTTCTAAAATAAATTCAAATCAATAATGCTCATAAATAATTTATAATTTCATATTGTATAGTGAGGTATCGGAAAACTGAGATTTGTCATAATTTATAATTATATTGTATACAATTGGAAGTTCATCATCAAACCTAGATTGTCAAGATACTACTACACTAGTAAAGCAACTCACTTTTCAGAACATACTATTCGAGCTTTGTCATTTTCAACCCTAATGTTGTTGCACTGAAATCTCTATGAATTTGAAGTTACATATACTATAAAAGAAACTGGTATTAAAAAGGAGTTTTGATTTAAGAAAACTCGGTTTATTTGGTCTTGTGACATCAAAGTTCACTTTCTTGGAGAATGTCATGAGTTCAAATCTTATGTACGACAATTATAATTATAAATAAAAAATTTACAAAAATAATGTATTTTTGTAAATAAAAAGTTTACAAAAATTATGTATTTTTGTAAATAAAAATATTATAAAATTTATAATTATAGAAATCTTATTAAAGATTAATTAGGGTCACCATTTTTGTTAATTTTCTCTTAAATTGATGGGAGGCGGGTAAAATGGGGACGCTGTCGTTTTGAGCCGGGTATCGTAACGACGTCGTGCAGTAGAGCCCGAAAATGATTGAAGCACAACCCAAACACACGCCCCACGCCCTCTCTCTCTCTCTCTCTCTCTCTCTCTCTCTCTCTCTATGCGACTGTCTGTTTAGTCAGAAAATAAAAAACCAAGAAACGGATACTCTTCGAACTTCCAACTTCAAAGCACGCGAATCGATCGGAGCCGATGCGGATTCTTCAATTTATGTGAGTGATTTTCGTTCACTTTTCATGCTTTTGAGCTTTCAAGCTTCAATCTCGGAGATCCTCATTCAGAATTTCCTGCTCGAAAACCTAATTTCACTGAAACTCTAGCGCTTCATATTCGAAGTCATTGATTTGTCATTCATTTACAGTTTGATACCAAAAATAAAAATTCTCCAGAAAAAAAATGGTAGATTTTTCTCAGAATTAGCCTCCTATTTGACTGAGATTGAGCTGTGCATTCTGTAATTGCTTATGTTTAGCTCTTGCTTGTTTGGATCACTTTTTCTTCTGTCCTTTTAGCTCTTGGATATTAGCACGTTGAGTTAGTATGCGAGGGAGTGTGTGTTTGTTTGTTTGTTGGTTTGCTAAGCTACATGCTATATGGTGTATGCAACAGACAGATTAGTACTTGAATTTAAGATTTGTACTTATTTAATCAATTTGAAAACGAAAAAAAATCTCTAGTAGCTGTTGTGGAATGGAAAACATGAATCCTACTGTGGATTTAGGTTTTAAAACCTTTTCTTCTTTTTTTTTTCTCTTCGAAATCGTGAATGTTTTGAGCTCATGAATGATTGTTTATCGAAGTTGAGAACTGCAACATACTGCTTATAATTGTAACTGGTTTTCTTTTGAGTGAATATAAACCATACTGATGAGTGACTTGACTTCATGTTCCCTTTTGAGACCATAAGTTACTGGCTAGTTTTGGATTCGCTTAGCTCAGTTTGGTGTGTCTAAGTAGTATTTAAAATGTCTGTTTTTCTTTGGTTAGATTATGGGGAAGTAAATTCAAGCTAATTAGTAAAATTAGTTGTTGGTTTTAGAGTGATGATTTTGAGTCTTTTAAGAAGTGGACGCTGCTGTGTAGGAGAGTAAGGGCAAGATGGGAGGATGATTAAAACAGAGATAAGGATATCAGTTTATTTCTTTTTCTTTGAAAGTTTGAAATAGTGGAATTATTTTTTTAGTTTTTTTTTCTTCGAAAGTATCTTAGTTTTCCTTCACCAAGCATTTAGTGCTACTATAGTTTCACCAAAAAAAATAAAAATTTCTTTGATTGGTGTCACCCCCACTGGATGGGGTTCTTTTTAGTGTTTGGTGCCCTTTACGTGTAATGATGTAGTACTTTGAAGTCATGATTAAATCACTTCTTTATCACTCTGACTGGAATTTTTGTGTACTAGTATTTTGATTTAAGCATGCTTGCATGCTGTTCTTTCAAAACAAAAAGTATTTACATGTTCTTGCATATGTGTATGCCTCCTTCAACTAATTCATTTACTTCCTTTTTCTCTTTGAGCATTTCAGATAGCAGATCTAATATATGGTAACCGCAACAGATTTTGCCATGTTTGGATGACTTATTGTGTAGCTGTATTAAGCGTGGGGATGTATTTGTGGTATGCAGTCAGCAGATAGCAGGAGAGGAGGACAGAGTAAGTTTTGAAGTATTCTAATTTTCTTCTTGTGTTCTGAAGTTAAAATAGTATCTTTTTTTGTTTGCTTAACATGGATTTTACTTTATTTTTGGGTCAAAGTGATTGCTTAACATGTATATATTACAGTTGCTAAGGTATGAATGCAGCAACTGCTAGAACTCATTCTCAATGAGGATTGTTGTCATCGTTATCATCCATGCTGCTTGGCTTAACACATTTTTGCTAACTGTATTTGTATTCAATAAAGGTCCTTTAAGTTTCACTAACAGCAGTTTAAGTCCAACTGGCTCATTTTCCGCCTAAACTATGCATTAGTTTCAGGTTTCAAGACTTTGGATTTAATGATTAAAATCTAAGAATCCTCAGTAACAATGGGCGGGTGCTCTTTTGGCTAGCTCAAGTGATATGGGATGGGACCATTACCAAATAAAAATTAGAGAGAAAGACATACATAAGGGACTCAGGTGGTGATGCTATTAGCAGTTGTAATTTGCAGTAAGCATCTAATGGGAGTTGGATCCTTTTTATTTTGTTGTCTTCTTAATGAAGTAAGCTACAAAAGAAATGCCAATATCATTGAGCCAACTCTTCACACTATTTGAGATATTTCATTTTTTCGGGTGGAATTTTAGATATTTCTTGCTACATGATTTGATAGGTATATGATAATATTTCAGTAAATATGGTTCTTCCTTTATAACTGGATTTTGTTTCTAACGTAATGTTTAGTGAATTGGCAAGATGATTATATGTAGATTCCTTTCTATGTGCTTCTTGACAAGACTAATGTGTTTTGGGTTTGTAACTGCGATTACGATTCTTCGCTTCTCTGTGATACGTTCACAATTCACAGTTGTATAGTAGCTTAGCATTGATTCCTGATGTTAACAAATGTATAGTGGCTTAAAATTGATTTCAGCACTTGCTGCTAATAATTCAAAAATGGATGATGGTCGGCAACATGAAAATGGGAGACACAAGATGGACTATTACAGAGGGGCGGCCTCTCCGGTAAGAAGAAAGCATGTACTACCATGTGGTGTTTATTCTTTGTTATATTATGCAATTATGGATCCATTTGAATGGGGTAGATTTGACATGTGCAGTGGAATATGGCGACCCAGCAGCAAGCGAAGGAACCAAATGCCTTAGTCATGAACAAGAAGATCATGTCCATTATTGCTGAGAGGGATGCTGCTATTCGAGAACGGAATGCAGCACTTACTGAAAAGAATGAAGCCTTAGCTGCAAGAGATGAGGCTCTCCGTCAACGGGATGAGGCACTTGCTCAGCGTGATACTGCCATGATGGAACGAGACAATGCCTTTGCAGCCCTTCATATGCGGGACAATGCTGTGAACTTCCCATTGGGTGGTGGAGTTCAACGTGGAGCCAAGCGCCTGCACCACCCTTCAAACCATTCAGTTACACTGGCTGAGGCTCATTACAGCACAAAAGATATGCATATAACCGATGCCTTCCCTATTTCAGTTATATCTGCTGAAGCTGTCAAGTCACGTCAGACAAAGCGAGCAAAGGAGAACAAGGCATCCAGGGCATCAAAGCCATCACGAAAGAAAGTAGGCGAAGATTTGAATAGGCAGGCCTCATCTGACGGGATAAAGTATAAATCAGAGTGGGATACTCATGATTTGGGATTGAATCTTGTCTCTTTTGATGAGTCTACAATGCCAGTGCCAGTTTGCTCATGCACTGGAGTACCACGCCAGTGCTACAAATGGGGGAATGGTGGGTGGCAGTCATCTTGTTGCACCACCCATATGTCCATGTATCCTCTACCGCAGATGCCAAATAAGCGCCATGCCCGGATGGGTGGGCGCAAGATGAGTGGAAGTGTTTTTACAAGATTGCTCAGTCGGCTAGCAGCAGATGGTCATGATCTGTCAATACCATTGGATCTGAAGGAATACTGGGCCAGACATGGGACAAATCGCTACATAACGATCAAGTAGCTCACGAACAATAATTTGGAAGGAAGTATGTTTCCTGTTTAGGTCCCTTCTCTCTCTCTCTCTCTCTCTTTTTCTTCCCACTACCTCTCCTGTCTCTAAATTTAACTGATATCTTCATTGGCATGTGGTTGTATTGAATGATATCAAAGGGAGATCTTTTTTATAAAAGAGTATTTCCATGCCCATTTGGTTAACATAGACATTTGTAGAGTACTAGACATGTAGCACTGTACCTGGCTTCCTTCTGTCCAACCTATTTCTATAGGATATAACACACGGCAAAAATTTAGGGCCCATGGCTTCCAATAAAATAACCCTTGAGTTTTTGAGGTGATGTGAAAAGAGGCACAATATGTGTATTCTGTTAGCACTCTGAAATAAGCCTCTAGACGAGAGAAACCTGCATGCACCGGTGCTTTTCCTCATAATTTTCTCCTGTATACTTTCTCCGTATCTCTAGCAAAAAGAAAAAAGAAAATAAAAAATGAAATGATTACCAAACGGCCATTACAAATCTTAATGGTGTTAGTATATATGAGTTGCTAAGATTGTGTGAACTATGGACCAAAAATCAGTTAAAACCACATCATCTTCATTGTTCGCCAGATCTAAATCTTTCTCAAGAACTACGAAAAGCAGCGCAGCCACCTTTTTAGACATTGACATGGCCACCAAAGCGATCTTAACCCTTCGAAGTCAGAGCAGTTAAAGATTCATGTTCAGCCTGCACAATTTCAGGCATTAGAGAATCAGCAGGCCATGGTGCAAATTCAACATGCAGTATCCACTTGAACTGATTCTCTCTCTCTCTCTCTCTCTCTCTCTCTCACACACACACACACACACACTGTTCTCCCTTTTTGAATTTGAGCACACACACACACACACACACACTGTTCTCCCTTTTTGAATTTGAGCATGTTGAAGGCTAAGTAAAATCCCCCATTAATCTTTTAACCATTAATGGTTTATTAACTTTCTTTTATGTGACCGTGCTACTGTTAGCAATTTAATACCCTAATAGACTTGAATGATTTTATATGCTTGTGCCTCGACTTGGTTGGCCCGCGTTTCCCTTAGGACACTTCACGGTGGTCGCCCTACGTCTCATTTATGATGCTTCATGGTGGTTACCTTGCATCTCCTTTATGACCCTTCCTGGTGGTCACCCTACATCTCCCTTAAGACGCTTTTTATGGACGACGACCTAGTTGGCTTGTGTCTCCCTTAGAATGCTTCATAGTGGTCGCCATGCGTCTCCCTTATGACGCTTCTTATGGACGATAGCCTGGTTGGCATGCTTCTCCCTTAGGACGCTTATAGATAACTGCACACTTCTTGTGAACGAAAAACTGAACTTGTATTGATGCTTGTGCGATTACATCGCTTTATATGAAATGGAAATAACTAAATAAATAACCTGAAATCATTTGTAACTACTTTTCTTCTTTAGAAGTGGGCATGGCTCAGTCACTTGCTAGGAACTGAGCCAATTAGCAAAAGTTTCATGGGTAATATCTTTGGAGGTGACATGCATTCCATTGTCTTAGAATCTCCTTCCCTTCTAGAGTGTCAATTGTGTAGTTTCCTCTGCCCCTAGACCAACTAATCACGTATGGGCCTTCCTAATTGGGTTTCATCTTCTTCGATCCTTGTCTTTGCGCAGTAATGAAAGCCTTTCTAAGTACAAGGTCGCCAGGTTAAATTGTCTGACCTTGGCCTTCTTGTTGTAGTAAGACTTCAACTGCTGCTGGTAAGAGGCAACTCGGACAATGGCTCTCTTGCGTTCTCCCTCAAGTAGGTCGAGGTTGACCTTCATTTGTTCAGAATTCTGACCAATACTTCCCACCTCAATGCAAATGGAGGGGACGTAGATGCGGGAAGGAATGATTGCCTCAGTTCCGTAGGCTAAGGAAAATGGGGTTTAGGCAATCTAATACAATCTTGTTGGATGCCTTGGCTTGGCCATTGCCTTGCGGATATCTCGGAGTAGACAGATGTTGCTTGATACCTGTAGGGGCCTTTTCCTTCCGGCAGCAGGTGGGCTGGTGAAGTCGCCCCTTTGTTTGAGTTCGAAATTAAGCCCCAAAACACTTCGAAAGGGCAGCACAGCCTTAGGAAGAATTTTGGTTATCTTCTCCAACAAAATAACAACAATTTTACAGATAATTCCTTTACATTCACAGATAAATTTCTAGGCTTGGCATGAGGGGCATGTGGCATGAGAGCAGAGTTATCATGGGTTTAGCACGTTGGAAAAGAGAGAGAGTTTGTGGGTTTCTATGGAGGTTGAAGGTTCTAATGGAAGAGGGGAGAGGTTCCTAGGGAGAGAGCTTTTGGTGGTTTTCGGAGCTTCCGGCAGCTCGGCAGTGTCTCCGTTGGTACTGTAGCGATTTTGCCAAAGTATGGAAGATGGAGGAAATAGGCTAGCAAAGCACGAAAATTTGCAGGGTTTTCAAGAGAGAAAGCTTGCTCTCTGAAGATGGTGAGTTGTATTGTCCTTTTGGCTGGGTAGGAGAGGCCCTATTTATAGTTGTTTGGGTTTGCTCCTCTTCAAGAAACCCTAATGGTTTCTTTCTATCTTAGCTAGGTTTTCTCCTTCCTTTCTTCTCTTCCTTCTTGACTTACCTCATGTTGGCAAAGCCAATCCTGCCAAATCCACAAAATCAGAGATTTTGTGTGCTCCAAGCCTCTTCCAGCGGCGGCCTCAGAAGGGAGCTCCACCTTTTCAACCATCTTCTTCCCCCCTTTTCTTCCTCTGTCCATGGCTGAGTCTGATGAAGGAAAGGAAGTGGCTGTGCCCGTTGGTTTGAGAGGTGGCATCCTTCTTGCGTGCTAAAATCCCTTGGTTTCTTGAATCCTTACTCTTGGAACTAGCTCCCAGCAGCAACCCTTGTGCAGATTTCCAACGTGGTTTTTATCTTCAAACTGAGGGCTTATGCTGGTTTCATCCTAATTATGCTGGCTTTTGGGACAACCACAAGATCTATCCAATGGATGGGATAGCTTTGTCAAGTGTTGGGCTTTATTTTGGCTAGTTTGCTCTAATTGGGTCAATGGGCTAGTTTGGCTAATTTATTCTAATGGGCTTATTTTGGTTGAGGCCATGATCCATCTCCTTCCTTGTGCTTACCCATGTTTGGGCCTAAGAAAATGGGCTTGAGTCTCGAGGCCCCCAAGCGACCCGAGACTTCCATTTCTTGGCCCATCGATGGGCCCCGTGATAACTTGTCACCATCCATACCACAACCCACTCAAGCAAGCCCCGGGCATTTTGAGTGGCTTGGGCCCACTTAAGCTTGCAGTGTAATTGGGTGTGAAATAATGGCATGGCACGTTGCTTGGCATGCTTTTAATTATGACGCTTGATAATGGATTTGCAGAGTTGAATGCCTTTTATAATTTTAGTCTCGGTCTCTAGCATGATGGATTTTTTATTTGGCATGGCATGCGAAGTATAGCCCGTGCATGGCAGATTTTGCGTGCTCCGAATCGAGTCATTTTTCAATAATATATCGCTTTGGGCTAGAAATTTATTCGGGCCCAACCATGGATTTTTTGGGCCTCAACAATACCATACCTTTTCTACACACTTGAAATCAAGATATCTTGATGGCGACCAGTTAACCAAAAAAGAAGCGTGGTTAACCGCCTTCGCCCAGAACGATTTGGCAACCCTACATCAATCCTTATGCACCTCTCACGCTCAATGAGAGTTATATTTATCCTTTACGTGGCTCCATTTTATTGGGGCGTCTTTCTCAAGGTAAAGTGACTCTTGACCCTTACTCTTGCAAAACTCAAGGAACTTGCTATCCTTATATTCATCACCATTATCACTCCTTAAGAAGACCTTGGTTATCTCATTAATGAAGTAAACCCAAACCTTTCTTGAAAAATCATCCATGAATGTCACGAAGAACAACCGAGCAGCCCCTCCTCAAACCCCACGACCACCCTCCCCACTGATTCCTTGGAAAAGCTCGTTTCCTTGTCTCTCCTTCGAACAACGCCGTTTCACGCCCCCTTAGACTTCACCAACTCTATGTACTCCTCGATCCTTGACAGGATTTTGCAGATGTTGTGGATCTTCAAGATTCGTTCAATTTCAAGGGTAGGGTTTTTAATTTTCTTAATAAGTTATTAATATTATTTTTAAATATTATAAAGCATTTCAGCATTTTTATATTTAAGTTGAATTTCAGAATTTTTAATAGTAAAATCACCAAAATACCTATCTCACGTCATCAAATTAACACTTATTCTCTTTAAATTAACGGAATGGGGTAACAAGTTTTAAACCTTATGTATATTATATTGGTATTTTTTAGGTTTATATAATCGAAAATATAGATATCAATGATATAAACAAAAAATGCAATAAAAAACTACTCTATAACAAAACAATGTAGATATCAATGATGTAAACAAAAACAAAAACTGCAACAACAAAAAACCAAAACTTCAATAAAAAATAATAATCTATAATTGTTTATACCTAAAATTCTTGGCCTAAGGGCCCACAAGATTTGCTGACGTTTCACCATTCTTCAAGCTAAATTTTTGGCCCAAAATCAAAGGTCCAAACCGAGTCTGTCAAGTCTCTCCAGCCCAAGGCCATTCTCGGTCAAATTGGAGATGAGTTGGCCCAAAGGTGACAGCAGAGTTTCGGCCCGTATTGAGCATTCCACTAGGTCGTGACCAATGGTCATGGTACTCAGGGTCGAGTTTGAGTAGACACAAGATGATGGCCATGACGTGTCCACTAAATTTAGACATGCATGAGGGTCCCACCGGGGGAAACTTGGAACGGGATATTTGGAAAAGTGGAACTTTTTTTCCCATGTCGAAAAGCATTAATTAAAGTGTGATCACGATGCCGTGGGACCCACTGCAAATCATAATTATGAAGATGGGCTGATTCGGCCCTACCTGAGCTGGGGAATCATCCTCTAATCATAGTAAGCCATAGACCTTATTCTCGGTGTTGAACTTGATCATTGGAGACCGATGATAAGGGTTGAGGATCATAAGAAAATGTCCACTGTTTGGAGAAGCGCGCTGATTGAAAGCCACTGAAGCCAGAAAAAATAAACAACTCGAAGCTAGCTGACTAAGGGCCCCACGACCGAAAAGTAAAGAGTAGATGCAACCCTCCAAATCCTTGCCTTTGCCAACCCTTTCTCCAACTCCTCCTATAAATACAAACCCTCATGCAACATTCAAAAGGTTCAGCACCAACCAAAGCCTCCCACGGAGCAAATTTATCTTTTCCTGTTATTTATCTTCATGTCATGTATTTTCAATATTTTAAATTTTTTTCCCAGGAGTAGTTGTAAACTTAATTTTACATCCATCAATATATCAACCGACCCTTAATTTTCAAGGCACTGGAGCACCATCCAAATCCACCGACTGTCGTTTCCAACACCATCATCAACGGCCTTGTAGCTCAGGCCATGAATTTGACGGCAGAGAACTGTTCCCCTTTCAGCCACAATCTCTTTGAGCGTAGTCAGATCAAATAGGCGCAATCTACACATTCATCAATTCATCCGTATCATCATCAATCGCATGGCAATCCGTGTTGGCACGCCTGCGCACACCCTATCCAACACAAAGTATGACAACCTGTGTTGGCACATATCCCCTCGGCCGAAAACGCCTGGTTGTAAGATTTGCGCAGCCAACAATAACAAAATAATATAGATATCGATGATGTAAACAAAAATTGCAAACAAAAAAGAGAAACTGCAAAAATACAATATAGATATTAATGATATAAACAAGAATAAAAACAAAAACTGCAACAACAACAAAAAAACAAAAACTACAATTAAAAAAACTACTATATAACAGAACAATGTAGATATCAATGATGTAAACAAAAACAAAAACAAAAACTGCAACAAAAACAAAAATAAATTCTATAGAAATAGAAACCGTATTGCATTTTGTATTTTAAAGTTACTCTTATGTTGGTATTTTGGGGCTTATAGAATATAAACTGCAGCACAATTTGTACTTTTATGTTACTCTTATCACTACTACAAAATTGCTCCAAAAAATGCTTGTCGAAAAGCATGGAAGAAGGGTTTATGCCTTTTCAATCTCATTTAGCACAAAAAATACTTAAAGATGTCTTTTACACAAAAGACACAATAAATGTATGTCTAAGAGCGAATTTATTTGTGCCTACTGAAATTTGGGCACGACCTTTGTGTCCAATGCTAATTCAGCTTCCATCTTATCACCTCATTGTGCTTTTCATAGGACACGAAAAACTTTTTTATGCCTTCAAGTTTTATATACTTTTAAAAATAATGATTTATTCTATTTATCAACTCCTCGTTTTAGGAGAAAAAAATTTATCTTCTCCTCCTTTTGCCTTTCCCCATACTCCTTCTCCACCCTTTGCTTTCCCAGAGACCATAACTCTTATCTCTAGAAACCTAAAATGAGCCTCCTTTATTATCCTCCTTCGATCTTACAGATGTCTCCTTTCTCCCCCATCTTCCTCAACCACAGCATCCCGAATGTGAAAAGCACTTGAAGCACCTGAATAATAGGACCAAGAATAAGAAAATTCAAAGAGATTAATTAGGTGGAGACAACAATTCCAATAATCCCATGAACAATTGTAAATTGAAAGAGGTGATAATATATATATATATATATATATATATATATATATATATATATATATATATATATCTCTCTCTCTCTCTCTCTCTCCCTCTCTCTGTTGGTGTTGCTCAAAATTTTTATGGATGGTCGACTACATTCTTTGTGAAATGAATGAAAATGAAAAGTTTGTGTTTTGTAGGACAAGCCTAACAAGTTTGTAGTTGTTCACTGTTCCAATTGTAAGACAAAGCGATTTTTCTTTGACTGTATTGAAAGATGGTAAGTAAGAATTAAGATGTTGACAATTTTAATTTGAGTGAGCTAATTGTGTATTTGCATAATTTTATTTATACCCAATTCTTAAAATCTAATCATGTATTTATTTGTGCAAGTTTGGTTGAAAATGTTAATTTTAGTGAGCTCATTGTGTTTGCACTACTTGAAGAGAAAGAGAGAGAGAGAGGCGAAGTGGCGCTGATTGGATGGTAGAGGGATGTAAGAAGTGGCGGTGGTTGGCAACCTTTTTTTATTTTTCTTGAAAAAGTAAATACATTGGCCAGAGATGAATGGTTTGTGTGTATGTACAAAAGTCAAATCAAAAGTAGCAGTCAATGTTGTCAGATATATGTCATATACGTGCCCAAAAGTATTGAGTTTAAGACACCAAAAAGTAAAACTGTGCCCTATGAACAATAGAAACTCCTATAGAGGAAACCGACTATTTTAAAGTAGTTGCAGTGTGGCCATCAGTATAGAGCACAAATAATTGTGCATTTTTGCATTAAAGAGCACAAATAAAAATTGTGCTCAAAACCAGATATTTTAGTAGTGTATATTGATATTTTTTTAGGTTTATAAAATAGATAAAAACAAAATTAAAAGTCAAAAGCAACTAAATATAATTGCAAGAGCAAAAACACCTTTCTATAGCTAATAGAAACTACGATAAAATACTATAAAACTTAAGTGATATCAATGAAGTAAACAAAAATTGTGACAGGACCCGTTCCGAATTCCTCGAAATTTGGGACGAACCTTGTGGTATTACCGACATCATACTGATGCTGGAACCACTTACTAGAAAGAGACGAGACTTTCTGCCGAAATTTCGGCATAGTCTCCACTGAAAAATGGACATTCCCAAAATTCTCAACCTGTTAAAAACACAGTTACATATCTCAACAGGCAGCATGCACAAGATAATATCATGCAATTAACATCAATGGCCTCCGACCCTACATTCAAACCCTAACATAGGCGACATCAGAGCATATCTAACAGAATTCAGTTTACAAAGGAAATAAGTTCAACCGAAGAGATACGAATAAAAGTTTATCCAACATAAGCTCAGCTCGAAGTTCGGGACTTGATATGGCCGTTCGATTTCAAAACGATCTATTGCTTGGGGGGCGCAAAACAGAAATGTGTGAGTGGACAAAAACAAAGTTTAGTTCACATTTGAAAATAACATAATATAACCCCCACCGTTTAGAAAACGATGCAGAAAAAAATATGCATTGGAACTCGACGTATCTATTTATATATGTATATAGTTAAGTTAAACCAATATGAAATCCGTAATTCATAACAGTATAATATCACCTATCATTTTTCAAAACTTTTCCCAACTACTCTCTCGAAACGCATGCCCGTTGTGTGTATATATATATATACGACCACTACCAAACTTGTACCGGGGAAACAATCCAACGGGGGGATTGTTTGACTAGTCCACATAGAAGAATCCTTAATTGACCATATGGCTAGGGAATGAGCCGTCCAACTGGAACTAAGCTCACCAGCACGTACAACAAAATCCTCAATACTCATAGGCATGTGACAGGTCCTACACGCGCAAACTAACCTTGCTAAAGGTCTACGAAACACACTGTCAAGTATTACGTCTCCCCTGCAAAGCTGTAGTCACAGTTCGGGTGAACTGATTGAGTACATGTCGTATATCCAGCTCATTTTCTCCAACTTGCTCACCGCTAGTTTAAGGTGGGGAAGATGGAGGTGGTGATGGTGGTGGAGATGATGGTGGAGGTGGAGGTGGTGCACATTCCCCCCATCTTGGAAAGTGAATTCTCAACCTACTACACCGATGAGGCATAGTTCTATACGAAAGAAACAAAAGAACCGATAGTTTCAAAGTGCAACAGAAACGTGAAAGTCGAAGGAAAATGAACATAATGCTCTGATACCAAGCTGATATGACCTGCCCCGAAATTCCTTAGAATCCGGGACGAATCCCATGATAATTCCGACATCAAACCGATGTCAGGCCCACTTACTAAGAAATGAGACTTGTTGCCAAAAATTCGGCAAAGTCTCCCTTAAAAAATCAGACATTTCCCAAATTGCTCAACCTGTTAAAAACACAAGTTAATTCAAGCAGTTTACAACACTGGTCTCCGGCCTCACAATCAACCCTAGCATGGGCGGCATCAGAGCATATATAATAGAATTCAATTTACAAACAGTGATAAAGTTTAACCGGAGAGGAATGAATAAAAGAGTCCTACAAAAGCTCGGGGTTCAGAAGTTCATGACTCGGCTCTACTGCTCAACTCAGTCAACTACTGTCTGGGGGGTGCAAAACAGAAAAGTGTTAGTGGACAAAAAGAAAGTTTAGTTCACAGTTGAAACCAACATAATATAACCCCTCTGCTTAGAAAACGATGTTGAAAACCATATACATTCAAACCATCAAATATATATATATATATATATATATATATATATGTATATAAAGTTTGGTCAAAACCAAAACGAAATCTAGAATTCCATAATGATAATTAGTTTCTCAACCCAATCAAAACTTTCATACTAATCCCAAACCATTCTCTTGAGACGCGTGCCCGTTGGCACGGCGAGCGAGGAAGTATCCTCACTGATAAATAATAATAAACGAATAGTTATATATATGTATATAATATGAAATATATTAATATATAAACAAATATATAAGTATGACCTCACCTAGTTTGTACCGGGGAAACAATCCAACCGGGGGATTGTTTAACTAGTCCACATGGAAGAATCCTCAATTGACCATGTGGCTAGAGAACGAGCCGTCCAACTGGGACTAAGCTCTCCAACACGTACAGTAGAATACTCAATACTCGTAAGACTGTGACAAGTCCTATGCGTGCAGACTAACCCCACTAAGGGTCTACGAAACACCTCGTCAAGAGTGCATAGGTTAGTGCATATAGCATTTCAAACTAACATACTAAAATCCACTTTCTTTCCGTATTCTCACATCAACACCCCACGTACCCCACACATAACCAATCATATCTAGAAATTCTCAAAATCCATATATATAAATTCAAGATACTCAAATGTGCCAAAACCCAAATACATATTGCAAATACTTGACAAAAATATTAAGTTCAACAATTGAATATATAATGAATTCAATAAACCATTAAATCCATATGCATAGTTTTTCCATTATAAAACAATGCTAATTATTTGAAAACAAAGTTCACTCACAAATAGTCCAACGCTGCTTGATCCTGAGAGGGTCCCGCCTGCTGTGTGCGAGTAACCGAAGTACCTATTTACATAAGCGCTTCAAATGAGAACTTTAAATAAAATCCTAGTTTTCCCGGGTTTCAAGCAAGTGTACGAGGAACAAGACGTTCCTAAAGTCCGACTACGTGTTTCGAATGATGGGATAGCCTCGGAAGACGCTTGGTCAACAAGGCGGTCAAACTTTCCGTAATGGGTCAACTGAGCCCACAGGGCCTACAATCTCTGATTTTCGATCTAGAAGTTCCTATGGGTTCAACAAGGTTTAATAAGCATGTCCTGCAAGTTTGGCTCAAATCGAACGGTTGGATGGCTCACAATCGCATGATCGGACGATTATTGTTTAACGCAAACTTTGAGTTATTGAATCGGAATATCCAGGGCTCCAATTCACGATCCGCGAATTCTTACACGATCCTAGGGATGCCCAGATCAACATATATTAAATTGGAGTCGATCCAACGGTCCGAACATGTCGAACCCGGATAACCCCTAATTTCTGGCGAGATACGACGACGGCTGGGCGGTGAAGGGTCGGGATGGAAAGGTGACGTCGCGCTGGTTCTTTTGGTACCAACCTTGTCGAGTTTGGTGGCCGAAGGTGGTGGCAATGGTGAGAAAACCGTTTGGATGAATAGTGTCAGGGGGGAGGGGGCCTGTTTGCATGAGAGAGAGAGAGAGAGAGAGAGAGAGAGGAGAGAATTTCATATATTTAAAAACCAACTTTGAATTATTTACGATTTTGCCACTACGTTTCTTTTTATCGTAACTTCTTCGTTATAACTCCGATTTGAACCCATTACATGTCTACGGACTCATCTGAGCACGATCTACGTAATAGTACTAGTCACTTCCCCAAAATCCTTCCAGATTACAAAGTGACCAAATTACCCCTATCCCCGGGGGCAAAATTGTAATGTCACAATTTAATAAATTAATTTAATTAACGAATAATTAATTTTTTGGGTCGGGATGTTACAGGATGAAGTGACGGCCAGCAAAGAAATGGTCGGCATAAGCTGTTGTTGCGAGGGGGGGGCTGTGTGAGAGAGAAAGAGAGAGAGAGAGAGAGAGAGAGAGAGAGAAAAAAAATCTAATTTTAAAACTAGACTTCGAAATATTTACGGTTATACCGTTATGCTTTTGTTGATCATAACTTCTTCGTTCCCACTCCGATTTGAGCCCACTACGTGTCTACGTACTCATCTCAACGCGATCTATGCCATGGTGCCATTCATTTCCCCAAAATCATTCCAGATTAAAACGTGACCAAAATGACCATATCCCTTGGGTCAAAATTGTAATTTCATAATTTATTAAATTAATTAAATTAAACGAATACTTATTTTTGGGTCGGGATGTTACAAATTGCAAAAACAAAAACAAAAAAAAATAAAGAAATATCATTAGCTACTACTCTAGAACAAAACAATACATATATCAATTATGTAAACAAAAATAAAAACTGTAAACAAAAAGAAAAACTGCAAACACAAATATAAACTACAAATGAAAACAGAAACTATAGCAAAAACAAAAACGAAATTGCACTTCAGAGATTGGTGAAAAATGCACTTATTAATAAGTTAGGAACCAAAAGGCAAAACCATGATGAAAGTACTAAAACAATTAAAAGACATATCAATTGTTGATAGAATTGTATAAGTTCCATATACTTAACATATTCATACTAAAATCCAAATGCTTCCTAAACGAATGTACATAAAACGTAAACTGCACAACAATTTTTGAGCAAAATGCACCTATTAAAAAGTTAGGGGCCAAAAAATACAATACCATGATGAAACTACTAAAACAAATAAAAGACAATGCCTTGGATATTGTGGTGCTACAATGACACGACTGCTGGACTGTTCAAACCAAAATTGGCCATGAACGCTAGCTGTTTAGGTTGGGTATTTTGGGAAGATTATAGAGGAGGTGATGGCGAGCAACTTTCGTGAAGGAACAACAACGAGATAAGGCCGTTTTGAAGATGGAAAGTTGCCATAAAATTGGGTATGCCGCTGCCATGTTGTTCGGTTCACAATTATATATCATTTTGTACCTTTCTAGCTTATGATTTAGTTATGTTTTTGAGTTAAACTGGTGCTTTTAACCTCCTTTGTGTTTGTCATTCAGTTCATTGAGCTCTAGGTACCACTTGAGGCATTTGAAGTAAAATGGTGAAAACAATGTGTAAAAACTGAAGACTGAGTTACAAATTCATTTCGGACTTATCTTTGTCATCCAAGCTTGGATTGGGCCAATTCACATGTGGTTGGAAAGAAGACATTCTGAACTTCAAGATGGACAACTCAAAGTCATCAATGGATTCTGTCTAGCCCAATTCGTGAGCCCACGAAATTACACGTCATGCTGACATGAGGATGAGTTCATTGTTGCTTGGTCATGCTGACATGAGGATGAGCTATGGCTGCTAGTGGGATTTGTTGGTGAAGTGCAGAATTTGATTTTCAATTGCAAGTGTTGTAGGCATTAGCCATATTCAATTCTGAATTCTCCTTTCACTCTCCCTACAAATACCAATTCCATTCCACATTCAAGGTGTGCAAGCCTGGGATTCACAACCCCACAAAAACCTCTCCATCCATCCTCAAACACTCCATCCAAGCCCAAACACTCCAAAAATCAACCCAATTTTCTAACTGCCCCAAATCACCAAAACAGCTCCAGAAAGCCTCTGTTCCATTTCCCTACGAATTTCCTCTTTCTCAGCCATCACCACTCACCCAAACTCATCCCAAATCACCTACTAGTTGTCATACATCCTTCTAGACGTGGGAAGCTCTTAGAGAAGCATTAGACGTGGAGAAGCACTTGAAGAAGCCTTGGACACCACAAGAACTTCATAAAAGGGTTTTTCTACTCTTATTGCATTCCTTATGTTTTCTCATTTCTATATAAGTTTCTTTTCCAATGAGCAGCTAATTGCATAACTAGGGCTTCGATGTAACCTAACATGAATATTCTGGGTTTATAAGTTTGAAGTTTGGAGTTTCAAGTTTGATTCATGATTCATGTTCTTATTCATTATGCTTATCAGTTAATATGCTTTTTTGAATGATTGATCACCATTAGAACTTGTATGTTAGCTATCTTGGTTTGAATCAAGAGTAGACACCTTGCTTTGATTCGAATTGAACTATGAATAGAAAGAGTATGTATGAACATTCGACAACGGGGATTAGATACATGCTTGGTTGTTTAAATTGTTCTTCTATGTTTAATGGGTTCCTAATGCTTAATTTTAGGTTAGACAATAGATCATCAAATTAGGGAATTAGGAACACAAGGTTAGGACCAGACACCCTGGCCTAATTATACTTTAGCTAGAATCAATCTTTGAATCTGAATTAGACTTGTCACTTGACTCCTTATAACCTAGAATTGAATTGTTATGGTGATTCGAATGCCCTAGTCTCCAAATCTGTTTTTCAACTCTCAAAACTACTCTTTGTTACATTTGTTTACTTGCTTTCCTTTGCAATTTCAGTTTGTTCATTTCTTTTCACAAGCACAAGCACTCTCATTGCACATTCCAATTTCATCTTGCTTCATTTACTCACTTTTGCTTTAATTTCTGTTTTAGACTTAACTCTCTACCTTCTTGAATTCGATAATCTAAGTACATAACTAATTTTAACTTCTCAGTCCTCTTGGGTACGACCTCGTACTTGTCTTGCTATACTACTAATTGCCCCGTACAATTGCGAGTTAACATAAATTAACAACATATGTTTTCCAGTCGATAGAGGGAGGCTCCTAGCTTTTAAACGAAAAGGTAAATTGTATTTTTCTTTTATAATTTAGACACGCCCAACAAATTTGAGCCTTTGATTAAGCTTTTCCAAAATAAAATTTAAAATCCATTCACTAAACCTAAAACAAAAATACTCAATTTACAATATCCTTATTATTAAACTTTTTTTTATCACTATATACTAATTTTTCTTTCATTCTTCCACTTTTTAAAGAAAATACTATGCACATTATGGACCATTTAATAACCATTTATTTTTCTTTTTAGTTTTTTTTTTTTTTTAATAAATTTTTTGGTCGATAAGTAGGGGTGGGTATTGAGATCGAAAAACCGAAATACTGAGCCACACCCTACAGAAAAAACAGAAAAAAACTCGTGTTGACTTTATAAAAAGTCAACAAACCAAACCGGAACGATTCAAACTGATTCTGATGTCGATTTCACACCTTAAAAAATCGGACCGGACCAGATTGAACTGGTTGCGTATTTTTTTATATTTATATTTTAAATTATTTAAGTACAATGCTTAATTTCTAATCATATAACTAATATTTACCCAAGCCCAACTTTAAAGCACCTTTCTTTTCTAGGCCCAATCATTTATCTTTGCATGAAATTGGATCATTTATGAATTTTTAAGCCCAAAAAATAAAATTTTAGTTGGAATTTATAAAAATAAATAAAAAATATATGGTTCAAAACCGGAAAAATCAGAAATCGCATTGGAATTGGTGTAAACCGGACCGACTAGTTTCATAATTTTTTTTTTTTGAATTTTTCTATTTAAACCTCACACTTTTCTTTGTTCACTCTAATACTTAAATCATTAAGCTCTTAAGTTTTATTATTGTGTAAAAAGACAAAAAAAGGTCATCCAACTTAATATTTAACCCTAGGCAAATAGTGGCTTGTGGGTCGTCAATTGAGGTATGTAATGTGAGATTATTTCTTGGTTTAGGACTCCTCCTAGAATTATTGAGGATGCTGTGATCAAAGACTTGTTGTAATTCTCTTTGTAAGGGGCAAGATAGCAGGGTGTGGGATTGATGAGTTATTTTATTTTATTTTCTGCTGGATGTATATTTAGGGGTAGTTTGAAAAGATAGTAGGATTTTCTTAGAAATTGTGAACATCTAAATTAGAAGTTGGGATGAACTTAAAATATGAGGTGAACAAAGAGAAGTACGGATTTAAATAGAAAAATTCTTCTTCTTCTTTTTTATACCAAAACTAAACCGAATCACACCGATTAAATAATACTAATTTCAATTCTGATACGAGGAAAAACCAGACCGAACCGGACTGTGCCCACCCTATCGGTCAGCGGGTAACGTTTTGATTTGGGGTTCAAATAATATTTGAACGTCGTTTCGTATCATCTGGTCTCCATAGACACTGCAAAACCCTACTCTCACTCAGACTCCAATGCATCGGTGCTCCCCCAACAATAGCAATAAACCCTAAACCAACCCTAACGAGGTAGCACGGGTCAACTCGGTCTGCCATGGACGAGTCTCCGGCCGAAACTGCCCCGGTCCCCGAGGTCTCGAACGGCTGGGCGGACCGAACGCCGGAGGAGCTGGTGGCCAAGTCCATAGCTCCCGTGAAGAAACAGTTCCTTTGCCCTCCGCCTATCAGAGCTTGCTCTAACGAGCAGAACGACGCCGTTTCCGGTGGGAAAACAAAGCCTGCCCAGACTAGCGTAGTGAAGGAGAAGAAGTCCAAGCGGCAGCTAAAGCGCGAACGCCAGCAGGTTTGTGTTTGGATACGAGAATATTGAATCCCTTATTTGGGGATTTGAAATCAAATAAAAGGATGGGAATTTGAGTTGTTAGCTGAGAGCTTGAGACAATTTTGACAAGTTTGTTTCCTTCAACATTGCAGGCGGTGAAATCGGCTGTAGGCATCTGCCCTGAGGTAGCAAAAAGAGGAGATGTTGATCGGTGTCCGTACAAAGACAAATGCCGCTTCAGCCACGACATAGAAGCTTATAAAGCTCAGGTATTGAAGATTGGATTTGAATGCTTGTGTAGTGTTTTTGAGTTTTTCGCTCGTTGGGTTTTCTTGTAAATAAAATGTTATGTGGCTATTGACCCGTGTGAGGATTCGATGTTGTTGTTGAATGTAGAAACCTGAGGATATAGAGGGAGATTGTCCTTTCATGACTGCCCAAGAGACATGCCCTTATGGGTTGGCATGTAGGTTCTTGGGTTCACATAAAGATGGCGTTGAAGCTGGAGATGTGAGCGCTCACAGGAGAAGCTCTGAGATGAATGGATTAAGCAAAGATGTTCAAAAGCTTTTGTGGAAGAACAAAGTGAAGTTCTCCAAGGCAGATGCCAAACTCAAGGCTCTTGGTCTCCTGGTATTAACATACATTATCCTTGTTTTCTTAAATATCTCTCTCTCTCTCTCTCTCTCTCTCTCTCTCTCTCTCTCTCTCTCTCTCTCTCTCTGTGTATGTTTGTGTGGGTGTGTGCCCATTTATATGTATGCTTGTACAAATGGTAATTTATTGGTTTTGATTCCCATGCTGCTATATTTTGATTATTTCTATGATAACAATTCTCATTGTGGTTCTGTTCTGTTATCATGGTACCTTACCTGCACCCTGAAACTAAGGTATCAAATGATTTCTAATTAAATTCGTAGAAGGGTGTATGGGTTGCTTGAAAAAACTATGGGTTTTGAATATGATGCAGGAAAAAAAAAAGAGAAAGGTGTAGTTGTACATCCATACCTCCTTAAGTCAAAGGTTTCGGATAGAAAAATGCTCTGCTTAAATGTTTGAATTGAAGACAACTTCTACACTTTAAGTTGAAATGATCTACTGAGTAATTATATATTGGTGTTCTTTCTTGTTGTAAAAAGCCACAATCTTATCACATTAATTTGTTTCAAGTGAAGCAATGGCCTTTGGCTACTGCAAAGGGATAATTAAATATCCAAGTTATAATAAGTGATAGTCGGCCACCACATTTGTAAATGTCTTCTTTCATTCATGTTTTTGTCCTTGCCTTAAATATTAATAGTGGTGACAGGGAATTTGTGTCTGGTTTACATGCATTTCTGTGATTTTCACTTGGATTTAATATTTCTATTATTCTTCTGCAGGGGCATGCTAATTCAAAAATAAAGATTTTGGAAAATAAGAAGGATGACCAGGTTGTTTCAAATAACTGTCATGTTACTGACGGAAATGGCTGTACTGAATTGTCCAATAACTCAGATGATAAAATGGAATTGGCTGCTGAAATAAGAGAGGAGAATGGTGTTGATGAAACATTTTCATTGGATGAATCTCGGCCTTCGAAGAAACCAAGATCTGTAATTGAAGAGGAGATTTTATCTGGTGAAGTAGATGATGGAGGTATAGCCCTTTTTTTCTTCTTTAAATTATTTTATTTTGTTTTAATAGTTGGGGGCATCCAATTTAAGGTGATTATACTGCAATAGGTGTGAATGCTACAGCAGAAGTGGTTGAGCCAAGCTGCACATCACCTGAACCAGAGGCTACTGCTGATATTGTATCACCAGAAAGTGATAGAAGCCTAAAATTACACCCACGTGAAAAGAAGCTTATTGATTTCAGAGAAAAGCTGTACCTTGCGCCTCTGACCACTGTTGGAAACCTTCCATTCCGAAGGGTGTGCAAAGGGTTAGGAGCAGATATAACATGTGGTGAAATGGCAATGTGTACGAATCTTTTGCAGGTTTGTTCTATGCTTTTGCCAGCTGATTATTATAATTGCATTTTTTATTTATAAGAAGCTGATTTTTTTTTAAAACAACTAATGGTTAAGTCTAAATCATCTCGAATTCTCATACTATCATAAAAATGTCATTTCACCTGATGACGCCACTCAATGCTGTTGATCTCATCTACTTCACTGTGTGATTAATGTGATGATCCGCGATGTTTGCACCATCCCACAATCGGAAATTTGAGTTTTATAAATTCTTTCAAAAGAATACTTTCATCATTTGATGTGAAAATAAATAGTACTTTATACCATTCCCTAGATGAATTATATATTTTCTCTGTTGTTTGTGGAGTTTATACTTAACATTAAGGCTAGTGAAGCTTGTTCAAATAATTTAACTTGCCTGAGATGGGTATTAGTGTCATTTGATATTTCTTCTCAAGCGTGAACCGGAAAGCATGCGTTTTCATTTTCTCTTTGACTTGCTAAGAAAAGAAATGGCTACATCTCCACAGTTCTACGGTGTATGCCACAACACATAGGCGGTGTCAAGATCAGCAGTGTTTTTGCTTTAAACTGGAGTTGTGCTAATCATTTTTCTTCGTTTCATATATTACCTTTTCTATTCCTTTTTTTTTCTTTCTGATTTTGTAATTTAATTGTTAAATGCTGTAATCTACCCTCCAATGTCACATTTTCCTAATTGCAATTTTCATATGGGAATAGGGTCAAGCATCAGAATGGGCACTTCTAAGGCGACATTCGTCTGAGGATTTGTTCGGTGTTCAGATATGTGGAGCATATCCAGACACTGTGGCACGCACTGTTGAACTTGTAAATCAGGAATGTACGGTGGACTTTATTGATATAAATATGGGGTGCCCAATAGATATTGTTGTGAACAAAGGTGCTGGATCAGCTCTCCTTACCAAACCAATGCGGATGAAAGGCATTGTACAAGCAGCTTCTGGTACAGTGGACTGTCCTATAACTATTAAGGTACTGAATTGTATGCCAGTTCTATGCAACTATGAACAAAACATTCTACATAAGTTTGCAAGATAGCAAGTTTTAGCTGAAGGATGCGTCACATTTTTGTTCAATTGTTTGGTTCCGAAATGTGATGTTCACTGCAATTTCTAGCTTTATTTGTGTTTTCTGCTTGATTGCTTCTTATGTGAACTTCTAGTGTTTGAGGTTGTTCAAGAAATATTATACTGCTGCTTTCTTGTTGCTCTAGGTCAGGACAGCCTATTTTGAGGGGAAAAATCGCATTGATTCGCTTATTGCAGACATGGGAAACTGGGGAGCCAGTGCAGTAACAATACATGGTCGATCTCGACAGCAACGCTACAGCAAGCTTGCAGATTGGGAATACGTATACCAGTGTGCCAGAAAGGCCCCTGATGCTTTGCCAGTACTTGGAAATGGAGACATATTTTCGTATTTAGATTGGAACAAGCACCAGGCTGAATGCCCTGAGCTTTCTACATGCATGATTGCTCGAGGAGCACTAGTTAAGGTCTGTGTTTTGCATTTTGTCTTGTCCACAACCTTCTCCCCTTGACACAACTACTTTTGATTATTTTTCAATGTATCTTTATTTATGTTGTAGTATATTCCTGAAATTTACATCTTACATTTGTGTTTGTGCGTGCGTATTCTAGACTTTAAGTTTCTGTCTGAACCATGTTTAAAACCTATGAGTTCTAAACATCCATGTGATTTGCAGCCTTGGATTTTTACTGAAATAAAGGAGCAGAGACACTGGGATATCAGTTCTGGGGAGCGGTTGAATATTTTAAAGGATTATGTACGTCTTGGCCTTGAACATTGGGGCTCTGACACTAAAGGTTTGTATTATTACTTTGTTTAACATACTGGCTGTAATTTACTACGCAACCGTGCCCTCGTAGGAAGTTTAATGCTTTTATAAAATTACATGATATTGAGCTGAACAGTTACCAAACTCCATGTTGGTTTCTACTTGAAAGTTTACTTGTTTTTTTTATATTTTTGAAGTTGTCAATAAATGGTGTAAACCTTTTCCAACATCTGTGATTATGAAAGTTCTGTTTTCTGCGGGCTTTTATCTTGTCGTATGTCTCAGGTGTGGAGACAACTAGGCGTTTTCTGTTAGAATGGCTTAGCTACACTTGTAGATATGTACCTGTTGGCCTTCTAGAGGTCATTCCTCAACGGCTGAACTGGCGCCCACCGTCCTATTTTGGTCGTGATGACCTTGAGACACTAATGGCCTCTGATTCTGCTGCGGACTGGGTATGGCTTTACCTTCTCTTTCAGCTGATCAGATCCACTGACCCAACCTGCTTAACGTGTGGTTTGATTGCATTTCTATTTATTCTTCCTCTTGCAGGTTAGGATCTCTGAGATGTTGCTCGGCAAGGTTCCAGATGGCTTTACATTTGCACCAAAGCATAAATCCAATTCCTACGACCGAGCAGAAAATGGCTGATTTTCTGTGGCTTCTTGATGTTCTCGTGTATGAACCAGATGATCTTCCGCTTAATTGTCCATGTGGATGAACCAGATCTAATTTACTTGCCTCATGCCTCATGCCTCATTCACTATATGCTAAATGTCCTCACAAATAATTCTAACTGAGGTATGCCCTGACTCGGGGGAAAAAAGGAGAAGCCAACAGTTCATAATTTAAAGTTCTCTTTAGGTGCCAATTTGGCCATAGACCCTTGAATTTTGAAGCTGTTCGATTAAAATCTGATATTGGTGTTACGCTATTATTCTTATTTTAAAAATATTTATTTTGTATTGATATAAAGTAGTGGCATGTAATTGGAATCTGTCTACTGCCGCATTTGTAATTTTGCCAATTTGGTTCCACCTGAATAAAAGGAAAAATAGAGAAAAGCTGAGTTAAAATGAACTTTATTTGTATTCAGTGAGAAATTGCATAAGAAACACATCCCAACTCCCGAATGCGAAATCAGATTCGACTTTCTTTTTCGCCTAAAAAGGTCGATAAAATAGACTACAAAGAGACCAATCTCCATCCATTCTTTGATGGTGTACTTGGTATCTCTTCATTTCTGTCCGTGTTTAAGTGTACATTGAAGGTCAAGCCAAGATCTGCCAGTCTCATGACTAATCAACTTCGGAAAAAATTGAGTTTGAGTTGATTTCTCACTCATCAAGCTACATATATATTGTTCTTGGAAATATAATCATCATGCTATAATAAAAATTTGTGAATTACCCTGGTTTCATATTATTTCAATAACATATGATATAGCCAATCCTCCTGTAGTACCATTATACAAACAAAAGATGGAATGCATCCAAATCCATAGATGTTAAAAATTTCAACAAGAAAAATAGTTATACCAAATTTTTCACTAAACAAACATGACACATACGGATGATAAGCGATACGGTTTGAATACGGTTCAGCCAAGCAACGTATATCAAAGAAGAGATTGATGAAAGGATAAATCTTAAGTAATAACAAACATGATCAGAGACTCAAAAATGATATTTGCTATTTATCCCAGTAATAGGGACAAACTTTGGCCCCAACTTTCCTTGCTGTGAGTTTAAATCTTAATAATAGGGCCTAAAAATTCAAATGCACAAGCAAAAAAAATTTGAGCTGGTCAAGAGACATAACCAAAGCTAGAACCAGAAAAAAAACTAACAAAACTGGTAATGTTAGAGCTGAATTCAGACAACTTAACCAACTGTGTATCATCAAGAAAATATAAATTCAAACAATTATCAGATGCAAAATTGAAAAGGAACCATGTCTTGGATTTTGGAACCCAAAATTCAAGGAAGCACGTAACCATAATTTAGATCATTGAAGACATCAGTCACTCACTGCAATGGACCCCCTGTTCTGCTCCTTTGATAAATAAAAAAAAGCACCTATACCATAAACTGGAGGCACCGCAAGCAATGGCATGTCGACGAGTCACTATGAAAGAACACTACCCTCAAATTCCTTATCCTTCTCCTCTTTCTGAGTCTGGTTTGCTTGAACCCAACCACCACCAATGGACTCAAAACTACCAGTCAACCCATCATCCACAAAATCACCAACCTTTTTCACTTTGACCTCTCCAGGCTCCACAGGGTATTTTCCAGAGAAACAAGCATAACAAAAGTTAGGAGACTGATTGTCCAACATCTTCTCCAATTTAGCAATTGGCAGAAAAGCAAGTGAATCCGATCCAATAAACTCCCTAATTTCCTCAACACTCATTCTATTTGAAATCAACTCCTCAGAACTTGGTGTGTCCACCCCATAATAACAAGAAGCAATAATGGGCGGGCTTGCAATCCTCATATGAACTTCCTTAGCACCTGCCTCCTTCAACAACCTAACAATTTTCGAAGACGTGGTTCCTCTCACAATTGAGTCATCCACAACCACAACCCTCTTCCCCTCCAACACAGCCCGGACAGGGGACAGCTTGAGCTTCACACCAAAATCCCTAATCTTCTGTGATGGCTCAATGAAGGTCCTCCCAACATAGTGAGATCTAATCAAACCCTGCTGAAAAGCCACACCGGCTTTAGCAGCATAACCAAGTGCAGCCACCACCCCAGAATCAGGCACTGCAATCACAACATCACAATCAACCGGTGCTTCAGTGGCAAGTATCTCACCAAATGCACGCCGGGATTCATACACTGATCGTCCGAAAACCACAGAATTCGGCAGAGCAAAGTAAATGTGCTCAAAGATACATTGCTTTGGCTGAGGATGAGACATAAGGCAAAGTGATTGAACCCCCTCTTTATCTACCACCACAACTTCTCCAGGAAACACCTCTCTCTCATATGTGGCTTCAATCAAATCAAGTGCACAAGTCTCAGATGCAAACACAACAGAGCCATTGCTCCTCCTCCCCATAACCAAAGGCCTAAACCCATGCGGGTCCCGGACCGCAACAAGCTTATCTTTGGTCACAAACACCATAGAATAAGCCCCCTCCAGCTGCTCACAAGCATCAACAATTCTCAAAAGAAAAGGTCTATGCTTTGAAATAGCAATAAGATGAAGAACAACCTCTGTATCAGAGCTGGTGTTGAAAATGGACCCAGTATCTTCAAGCTTCGCTCTAAGGGCACGGTAGTTGACCAAATTGCCATTGTGGGCAACCCCAACAGACCCAAACCTGTACCCTGCAACAAAAGGCTGGACATTTTTCAGCATAGAGGCCCCTGCAGTCGAGTAACGAACATGCCCAATTGCCAAGTCACCAGGCAATTGGTCGAGCTTGGTCTGATTGAAGACCTCAGACACGAGCCCCACGCCGGTTATAGACTGAAGCACATCGTCTTGCACACACACGATTCCAGCCCCTTCCTGGCCACGATGCTGAAGGGCGTGTAGGGCCAAATAGCAGAGGCGAGAGGCTTCTGGGTCGCCATATATGCCCACGACCCCACACTCCTCCCGGGGCTTATCGTCATCATCGTAATCAATAAAATCGCCATCTGGGCTTTGTTTATTTGCTGGGAAAAACTCGGAAATTGGGTTTTTGGAGCGGAGGGTGAAGGAGGAAGATTTGTGGGTATGTGAGAGAGAGGAGGTTTTGAGAGGGAAAGAGGGTTTAGGGAGGGTTTTGGGGGAGAAAGAAGGAGGGTTTTTGTGGGTTAGAGGGAGGGGTGTGGGTTTGGAGAGAGAGGAAGAGAGAGGGGAGGGCTTGGTGGTGGTGGCAGCCATGGGAGAGTTGCAGAGAAGGTGTGTGTTGAGTAAGTGCAAGCGTAAAGCGACAGTGGAGGGAGGGAGAGGGTTTTGGGACCTGGAAGTAGAGGAGGAGTTTTGTTCTAGGTCTTTTTAGGAGTTTGATGGAATCAAGTACATTGGATTGAAATCACCCTTTGGTGAGATAGCTGGCCTCGCAAACAAAGATTCGCATTGGAAAAACCTTTTTTTATTTTATTTTTTATAATAATTTTTTTTTTTAATGTAAATACTTCGAGTCACCCTCGTCGTTTTGGGGAAAGGGGCCGTACTTTGGGGCAAATTAAAAATTAAAAAACTAAAAAAAAAATTAAAGAGAGGTTGGTTTCTTCTACTATCATTGCTATTATTTTCCTAGGTCAAATTTGTGCTATTATCTTTTTCCAATTCTAGTTTATTGGTCTAATTTCACGAGGGAGCTTTTTAAGGGGATTCATATTTTAAAGAAAAGTAAGGGATGATGGCAATGGCATTGAATGTTTGTTTATGGGTAGCAATTTTCTAATTCTAGTTTATTCTTAAAAAATAGTATTCATTTATATGTTTGATCACAATTACATAACTAAATCGTTTTCGCTTTGGTTCTTTTTATACATGTAATCTACTTAAACCTACAAAATAAATGGGGATCGAATTGAGGGATGATCAACAATGTGTGGGCTACACCTGTGTTGGTTTGCAGAATAAACTTCTTGAGAATGAAACTCTCATGTCTAATCCTAATAGATGAGAATGGAAGATGTAGAGATGGAATGAAATATCTTCATTCCCATGTTTGGGAAATGAAGAATAGGAAATGTCACTTTCTCTCGTTCTATGTTTTGTTTATGCATTATTATAAATGTGAAGTGGTTGAGTTTTTCAATAACACCCTTTATTTTGTTTTATTTAAAGTTACAAATAAAAAGTGATATTTAAAAATGAGAATATGGGTAATTTAGTCTTTAAAAAGTGCATTAAAAGCTTTTTCAAGTAGAGGAAAAAGATTACCAAACTTCCATGTTCACACCCATGAGTCAAGTATTGCAATTTCACGTTGCACTTACCATACACGAGAATGCAATTTCACACTTCTTTCTAAGCTTCCGAACATTGAACTAAACGGGCATAAAATCGAGATAAGATGAAGAAGAACAAGTAGAACCTAATTTCAAGCTTCTATTGTACGGAACAAAATAGGGTAAGTTGCAAAAGGAGGAAATTGGAGTTGAGAGACCGACTTCATTTCATTGACTTCAATATCTGTAGTCTTTGCTTTCGGCGCAAAGGCACAACACCACCAAGAACTCCTCACACACAAGAAAAAGCAACACGACAAAAATATGGGGTCCATAGTTGCTTCCACTGCGGTTTCTTTTTTACTATTAAATTATATAGGGCATCCATGCATGTCACGTCACACGTGGCGTGAACTTGGTTGAAGCCATGCATCAGGGGGGTGGCGTGGGGTGCCTTGGAAAGAAAAAAAAACGCAGCTAGGTTTTTAGGTTTAAGACTTTTCTGTGCCATACATAGACGAAGAAAGAAAGAGCCAATTGAAAGCTTACACGAAAGAGAGACTGAAAGGGTTCTCTCTCATCACTCACCGACGCCAAGTCTCCGGAAGCTACTCAAAAATGAAGTCATGGTCATCAAGTCAATCTTTTCATGAATGGTGGGCTGCTTTGAATGATTCTTCTGTGCGACTGCCGTACACCACACTCATAATAATGGGACCACCAGTGGGGTCCGGTGAGATCAAAATACTTATGAGTTTAATTTTAGTGACAATGATCGCACATTTACGTGGTCCGAACTGTCAGATGTAACAATTTCTCCCATTCAAAACCTTCTTATTGGAGCATTTATTTACAAATTATTAAGGTTCCATTTATGGTGTGTTAATTAATCAGAAATTTAGAAATAGAATTCTAATTATTAATGATTCTGACGTTTACTTCACATTAATAAATTAAAAAGTATGTGGGATTCACATAAAATCAGGAATTGATGAGGAATTAGATTCTTGAGTGGGAGGTGATATATTTTAATGGAATTTTTGTAGAAATGTCACCTGAACTTATACATCAGTTTTAATTTGTCACCTTAAAGAAAAATTTAAGCAAAATGTCACCTTAAGTTCTCAAAATCTATAATTTGTCACTTGACTTTAATATCATTCAATTTTCCATTCATTTTGAAGGGTATTTTAGTCTTTCCAATATGTAAACCCTCTTTTTTATATAATTTAAATATAAAGTTGTGTAAACCCTCTTGCTTGGAAAGACTAAAATACTCTTAAAAATTGATGGAAAATTGGATGATGTTAAAGTCAAGTGACAAATCATGAATTTTGAAAACTTAAGGTGACATTTTGGTTAAATTTTTCTTTAAGGTGACAAATTGAAACTGATGTATAAGTTCAGGTGACATTTCTACAAATATCCCTATTTTAATTCCTGAAGAACTAATCCATTAGGAATCCATTTTTATTACCCATTATGTCCTCACACAATTTTGAAATTTTGAAATTTGTCATCTATTTTAACTGAACAACGGGAACATTTTAGTAATGAGTACCACTCCTACCTCAATTCCATATGAGTAAACAACTTCAATAAGAATTCAAAATCTAATACTCCACAATCCAACTCCTCCTCAATTCAATTTCTCCTTACCAGATTACGGATTAGTAAATATGCCATCATATGAAAAGATTCAAAATCTATGAATTTGGATGAGATTAGGTAAAATTGTTTGTTTATACTTTAATCTACGTATGGCAAGATTTGCACAAGGAAAAAAGAAAAAACAAAAATGGTTCCTTGTATATAGTCATTTTAAATCCATTTCAAATGTGCTATATATCTAGTTATTTTAAATACATTCAATCCTATGTGTTTCTTCGTTTTTCAGAATCTTCCATTTGTTGCCGTCCCTACACAAGAATCACTCCATGTTTTAGTAAACCCCACTTTTTGGAGGTTTTTTTTTTGGTTTGAAATTACTTATGTAGGAACTTTCTTCCCCTTATTATTAGTAGATGTTATCCTTATGTAGCAATAAGATATAGAAACTTAATTGGTAATCTGACGACATAATATCTCCGAAAAAAGATATTGAAACTTTTCTCAATTTCAAACTACTTGCAAATTAATTGTAGTCAATTCATGTTACGTAAGCCAATGGGGGCTATCGACTCAAGCCTCTTATTTGGACTCAATCCATTCATTATGTGCAAACAAGTAGTAATATTCCAGAACTTCACAAAAACATCTTTTTGCAATTTGTGTGTCTGAAAGTGAGTCTTCAAGTCTTACAAATCAAGAGAAGTGGCTAACAATTATGGGGATGACAAAGCAGCTACCACAGCTTCAAGACAAGAAGGGATATACCACAACCATACTCATTGGCCACAAGCCAGCCACTCCATGCATGCCCCACATAACATGTTATCCCAAAATAACAACAAAAAATTGATCAAACCCATATGTATTCGTGCAATATTATCTTTCCAAAATAAACGTCTCATGGCAAACACGTATATATATATATATATCTTCTTGTAGTGTCTTTTAATGAAAAATAGCAAACCCTAACAATTGCATGTAACTCATGAAATTGAAATGTATATGATTAAGGGAAAAATTTATGATGGAACTCTTCTTCGATCTTTGTTGTTGATGAGTAGCTTACGGAAAATTTTGTTGGTGGGTTATTCATCCTTCATAAGCCTTCGCGGTGTGCATCTGGTGTCATTGGGAAGCAAGGGGAAATTCTTTGGTTGTTCTTGTATGTTGGGCAAATTTGGGAGTTATTTTTTTAAGATGGCACGAGTCTATCATATCACCCGCTAACGGATTGTAAATTTGTTCCGACGTTCAAGAGCATCTAATGTTTTGTATAATGTGTGATCATTAATTTTTTTTAGTGACTCAAGAACACGGTGGAAAGAGACGGAAAAGAGCCATAATCATTTTCCTTGCTTTGTGCCATTTTAAAAATGCCTATGCTTTATGAAGGTTTTTTTCTTCTTGAAAACACTTGGATTTTCAATGAGTTTCAACGTACTTCTAGTAAATGTGTAGCACACTTGTTTCTCGAGAAGAGATAGGAAACATGCTCAATTTCATTTGATTAAATGGTTGACCCAACTCCTTGTTGTTTGAAGAAACCCTCCGCTTCAACTGCGTATGAGCATAAAGAGTTCCTAATTTTTTTTTCTGGGTCATACTAACTTCATTCATTGGAAGTGAAAGACATTAAAAGATGTGGAAAGCCCAACAATGCCTAACAGAAAAACCACAAAACAAAAGTTAAACATGTTCAAAGCCCAAATAGCGAAGATGCAGCCCAAAACAACTCAAAATAGAAGACTCCAAAATAGAGCAAAATTCTATAGTGATGGGCAATGGCAGATCCATGAATTTTTATAGGGGTAAGCTAAATATTTTTTATTTTATTTTATATAGAAGAGATATAAATTTAATTTTATAAATCAAACAATGCCACATTACGAGCAAATATAACATAATGAAGTACAAAATATAAATAAATACCAAATCAAACACATTGTCCAACTTCAAAAAAAATATGTTCGATTACAAAAAAAATATAAAGAGCTTCCCTAGTGAAGTGGAACCTTCTCTCTTTGAGTGTATCAAAATCTTTGATTATATATGCTAATTAATAATAAAAGTTGCAAAAATAAAATGTATATCAACAATCTCCAAAAGTTTTCACCCAAACCCTAAATCATAACAACTTAACAACAACAATTAAAATTGAAAATTGAATATTAAAAAAAAAAAGAGAAAAACTTACCAAGATCACTGAAGATAGGTTGGTACAATTTTTTAGAGGGGGGGAGCTATTTACTATAGACTCTCAAGGTTCAAATATGACGTTTTGGGTGGCTAGAAGAAATTTTTTGATGTTTGATCTCTGTGGGTGTAGCCCAATATCAGTACGACTAGAATATCTCAAGTTGGTAGAGCCTTAGCATGAGTTCTGCTTCTAATCAAATTTATATAGGTTTGGATTGATGTTTATTATTTCCTATATGCTTTAGGAGTGGACTAATATTTATTGGAGTAGGAATAAAGCTTATAAAATTTAAATCATGTTCAATACTTTATAAATCTTCCCCTAGGCTGTAGAGGCTTATGTCCGCCCTTGGAGGGTGCCATATATAGACCCCTCGTGTGTACCTTCATATTAGCTACATGATCATTTCATTAAACTTAAGGGAAGTTACTATTCAGATGAATCTTGTGGCTAATATGAAGGTCTACATGTATAGTCCATATAAGGCACCCTTATCATAGAACGATTCCCAAAATAGAAACCCTTAGATATGAAATTAGGCTACAGTCACCACCATCGCAAGTCCATTGCCACCAGGGAGGAGTATTTAGTAACTAGACAAGGGTTAAACAGTGCACAAGGCAAAATGCACTTCCATAATTCAAGAAAATAATGCACACTGCATGTTAAACACATCCCTCCACCAAAACGTGTCACCAAGGAAGATTGACTATATAGGCATTTATGAAGTTGAGGAACAAAGTTTGGAGAGTATGATTGTGGATGCTCTTAGAGCATCTTCAAGGGATGTGTCAAATACCAAATATCAAATTTAAATTTGATGGCTGATGTGGCAATTTGACATCTTACACAGCTTTACACTCCACCCGATATGTCAAATTAAATTATTATTTTATTACATTTTAGTGTTGATTTATTTTTAATTAAAAAGAATAGAAAAGAAAAAAATAATAAAATATTCATTTGACATCTTGCTTTTGGGATGTCAAAAATAACATCTCAATCTTCAGCCAAGTTGAGGAACAAAGTTTGTAGAGTATGATAGAGCATCTCCAAGGGAGATGTCAAATACCAAACATCAAATTTAAATTTGATGGCTGATGTGGTAATTTGACATCTTACACAGCTTTACACTCCACCCGATATGTCAAATTAAATTATTATTTTATTACATTTTAATGTTGATTTATTTTTAATTAAAAAGAATAGAAAAGAAAAAATAATAAAATATTCATTTGACATCTTGCTTTTGGGATGTCAAAAATAACATCTCAATCTTCAGCCTTCATTCCACATCAGCTTTGACACATCGGTTGGAGTGTGTGAAATGTTATTTCTAGCTGTTAAATGTCTATGTGGCACTTTTGACATATTGGTTGGAGAAGCTCTTAGACCGTAAATTTAAAGTTCCTACTTAAGCACTCCCGAATAGGCCTAACACACTTCCAATATTTTAGGAATCAACTTTGAATGAAAAAAAAAACACAAGGACCAAAGTGGAAAAGCACTAAAAGTTAGGGGCCAAATTTGTAATTAACTTTTTCTCTTAAAAAAAAAAAAAAGAGCGACGTGTTGGTATTTTATTGGTTGACTCCACAAATGGTGGGTCCAACCAGATGGAACGGGTGGACGGACGATCGTGATCGCATTACTTGATACATATATATAAAGGCTTAGTGAAAGCTGGTGTAGGGCTCGGGCTTTGGGACTTTGGAGGTTTTACAGATTTTCTTCTTATTCGCTTCGTCTATTGCTTATAATCTAACAGTCTCCAGGAACAAAAATGGCACCGCCTCCAGGACCCTATTCTGGAACCAGCACCCTCGCCTTGGTAATTCTCTTGAAAAATCTCTTCTTTTTTTTATTTATTTCCGTTCCGGATCTAACTGTTCTTTAAAAATATTTTATTTTAAATTTGGTAAAAACTAGAAAGTTCGAATTTTTGACCAATTTGTTGATTAATAATCTAATTAGTGATATGGGTTCTTCTGGATTTGCAGGTTGCTCGTGCGTCCGCATTCTCCTTTGGACTCGTATACGGAAGCATTAAGCTCAAGTATCTCAAGGTACTGCCTTTCCTATTTCTTTTATCTTTTTTAGAATGACCCATTTGTTTGTTTTTTGTAAAATAAGTTCATAGTGTGTTTCTGATTACAAATGGTTGTTGGGTTTGCTTTAATTTTGGTATGAGTAATAAGTTATGTAGATTTTAATCGATGTTGGTCAACTTGTACCTGCAGATTGGTCTTTTTTTATATTCTTTGGGTTCCATTTTCATATGAAAAATATGTATGTTTTCCTTGTGTTCATGGAAGAGCATGTTTATGTTTAATCACCATTTGAAAAGCTGATTTCAAGCCTAGTTTCAGTGGCTAGTAGCAGTAATCAAGAAATAGTTCGGTTATATATTATCCTCTTATCCTGATGCTTTCTTGGATATTATTTAGTTCTTCCTTTGTCCTGTGCTATTTTACTCGGGAGTAATTGTTTTCGTTGTCATCCAATTCCATTGACATTGGTTTGAAGAGTTGCTGCTTAGTGGCAGGTTTATTGGATGATGTCTCTAATGTAACATGCATCCAGTGATAGATAAATAAAAGAAAGTTACTGAATTCTCATAGAAGAGTTAATGAAAGTCTAAAAGACGTGCATTACATAGTCTTTAAGTGAAAAGGACTCTCTCACAGATTTTTTTTTTTTCACACTCCTATAGTTCAAAGCGAACTTGTTAATTGTTACATACAGTTTGAGCAAGTTCCACTTTGCTTGAGTAGCGTGTTCAAGACACAATAGTATAATATTTCTAGGTTGCAAGACCTTCACGAGCAAAGTACAAAGCATGAGAACTTCTAGGTTTAGCTATTAACTTTACCTTCACTGTAGCTTCGCAATTGCTTAACAGTCACAATCCACAATCATAACTCACAAGGACTCACTGCAAAAAATAATATGTAAGTATGAAGGGAAATGAAGGGAAAAGGGGGGAAAAAGACGAGGATGTATACAGAGCTTTCTGAAAAAAAGAAGAAAAGGGAGAGATTATTTAAAATTTTTCCTAAGAAACTAGCAATATGTTCTTAATATCATCTCATATTAATAAGCATTGGAGGGGGAAAAACCAAACACGATATGTTTTAAGGATTGCTTGGGTAAAATGGGAGAGAGAACAAACACTTTGTAGCCTGCCGGTTTTAAGATAATAAACTAAGGTTACAAGTAAGGGGCAAAGAACCACAAATAATATGTCATCAAGATTGCTTGAGTAAATGTGAGAGGACAAAACTCTTTGTAGTTGTTGGATTTGTAAGTTAATAAACAAAGGCCTCAAGTTAGGGGCAGAGTTGAGATTTATGTTCAAATGTAGATGGAAATCATGCAACAGTATTGGGTTAGAAAGGAAGTGGGGTTGCTCAAATGTGCAGAAACTGGAAATGAGGAATGAAGACAAGTGATGAGGTTAACATTTTAAACAACTAAATTACCAATTTATAATATATTTTGTTGTTCCTAATCATCCTTGATCTTCAACATGACCTAAGATGTTTTAACATGTCAAGACAAATCTGTCAGGTCAACCTAGCTTTAGTACATGGTTAACCAATGCTCACCTTTAAGGCTGAATCAAATTACTTGTATTGTCTTGTGTTTGAGTTGTGTTTGCAAGTAGTGGCAGTCTTGTATTGGTTTGTTGGATTGATTAAACCATGCCATTTTATCTGTGTTAAGATTTTTTTTTCCACCTTTACTTTAGACATGCACAAACACACAGTTGCACACCAAAAAATGTCTACAAGTGCTAATTTCCTTTTTTGTTCTCTCCCCACCAAGGCAAAGGCTAAATCTGCAGCAAAGGCTCATCACTGAAGGAGATGTGTTCTATCAGAGGTTGAGTGAAGAATTAGTTGATTTGGAGATAGAAATAATGAATGGGGGTGGAGTGTACCAATATTTCACTTCTGAGAGCTATAATGAAAACCTTGCTTAAAGCTCCAAGTTTTTTTGTTTTTTTGGGTTTAAATTGAGAATTATGAATTCAGCACTTTAGGACAATTTATGTACTTGACCTCGCCTATCATAACAGCATTTCAATTTCTATTGGTTTTAGTGAAATTATGAGGGTATTGCTCCCTTGATTAATAAGTTGCCTATCTTTTTCAGTTTTTTAATATCATGATTTGGCTTCAATTTCATTATTGGGTTATTTTGCTGTAACAGTTAATTATACCTGAATATTAGTCTTTTGCATGTTATGAATCTCTGGTTGACTGTGATGCATTACTCATCTAAAGTGCGACTATCTTACATGGAGTGAAGAGTTTCAGATGTGGTTGGCATGAACCCTAGACATTTGAGTGCCATCAACAATCTAACCTACATAGATGTGTGGTACCATCAATGTCTCTCCAATTATTCCCCCTGGTTCCATGAACCCTAGACGTTTGAGTGCTATTGGCAAAGGTCAAGTTGGGATTTGTAGAGAACTTGGAATTGTGATCCCATTTTAGGCTGTAAACTTTGTCCCCTATTCATATGCATAGGGTTCAGTTTCTTTACTTTACGTTCATGTGTGATTAATAATTATTTAATATTTACGAAAATGATTTATACACCAGTTTTACCAATTCATATCAACAAATGGGCTAAACGGAAAACTCCTATCTGTTTTCATCCTTCATTAGTTCATTTTGTTTATCCTTCAGTAGTTGTCACCCACGGCAAAAATTTCAAAGAATCTCATCCCTCAATACTTTTTTCCTCACTCCTTGTTTAAGTCGTTCCCTTTTCTTGACCCCCCCAAAAAAAGGTTGTTCCCTTTGATTGTGTTTCCCTTTGCCTTTGGGCTCTACGACGTATATTTTCTAATAAAAATGGAAGCACTCTTCCAATTTGTGGTAACTTCTCAACGGTGAAAGAAAAAGAAAATTTTGGGTCGCATTAGAGTAACCTAAGATCTTTAAAATTCATATCTATGTTAAGGAGTGTAATAGTGCATTGCATACCGACATGCTACGAAGGGCATGTCCACATACCGACTGAATGATACTGTCATCAACAAAATTTGTCATTGAGGATCCTAACATTTTTGGTTGAATCTCGCAAGGGCTAGATTTTTTTTTTTTTTTGCACCACTAGAAAATAAAACCCTTTACATCATGTTCATCCTTGCCTTTACTCTTATAACACAGGCTCTTGGAGTGAGAATTAACTCTCAAAGTCGATGCTTGTTATCAACCGATATTCACGGGCTCCTTGACAAGTAACTATCACTTATAGCTAACAGAGAAACTATCAAATCAGTTCTTCAAAGTCATTCTTTGCCTGATTGTGACTACCAACATCAATAACTAGTGTCCGTTATGAATATATAAGCAAATGTGGTAGAACAGAAACAGTAGAAAATCCCAAAGGCAGACGGGTTTACAAGATGATTCCATTCACATCATGTGCATTGTCACTTTTGTGCAGGGGTTTTTACACAGGGCCTGCTTCTGGTGTTACGACTAGCCAAAACAAAAAGCAAATCACAAGCATACCTGAAGAAAAGCACAAAAATATTTTAGGTAATTTTACAATGTGCGACATGGCTGAAGCTTGTAATTCAAAAGATGGCTCCAACTGCGAGGAGTTTCTTCTGTCCAGGTTAGCATTGTGACGTATGGTGTTTGCCTGCATCACAGAAAGTAAAATAAACATTATACACTTCTTCCCTGCATTTTATGAAACGAGCATAACATTGCACCAATGGAAGCAGTTCCAACTTCCGAGACCCCTGTGGAGTGGGAGGTGTTTCAGAGATCAAACGCCCCGAAAACACAGCTTACATATTAAATTTGGCAATTTTGTGGGTCCATTTCAGAAATTCCAACTCCAAACATAGTATGCTATTACTTTAAATCCTAGTATAAACATACTATGCCACTATTTTATTACATCTTAATTGTAGTCAAATACACAAAGACAACAGCATTTCTTTCCTAAAGCTTATCCAACAACCCTTCATATATTGCACCCAAATCGATCATCATGATTCATTATAAAACCAAATTTCAGGTAATCAGCTTCATTTGAACTACGTCTGGGTCCAATTTCAGTGTGTGGACAAGAAACAATTAGAAACATAAATATTTGTAAATACTATAGCATTGATAGCAATCAATATAGCCAGAGTGTCACAACATTCAAACTCATGAAAATGAGACAAACCTGCTGCCAAGCAAAGCCATGCCTGAATCCAAACAAGCAAAATGTTAAGAAAGTAGGGGAAGAAACTAGTTTATGTATATAATGTCTTCATCAGGGTCATCACCCTCCCAATCTGTGTCATCCTGAGGTGCCTCGGATGATTCCAATTGCTCCTCATCTTGAATGTCGGGATCTTTCTTTTCGTTCTTTATCTTATCTAATATTGCAATCACCTGAAATGGTTCAACTTTGACGAATTAGCATAAATTGACACCCACCTTAGAAGTAAGTCTACAAGCACAAAATTAGCCGAGATAACCAAGTAATAAACAGAAAACGGAATGTGAATGTTCATTAGCAATGTTATAATGATTATTATGTGACAAAACTTCCAAAATCCATGTTGCATAAGCAGCCAAAAGGGGAATCAACTTTTGTTATTTTTTCCTTTTGATTTTTAACCTGCTAAGACCAGCAAAACGAATCAATAGCATAAATAGGGAAGTATTTTCTACAATTTTTATAGGCTCAAAGTCAAGTTATACTTCTACATTAAGTAATCAAGGAAACAATCAAAGTTGGTTATTTATGAGATACAACTTGTGCAAAGCTGCATATTTCAAACATTTTTGCGCAATCAGACTTGTATTAACTTTTAACCAACTTATATCTGAAGCTTAATTAATGCAAGAACCACCGATATAACAACTTAAGTACTTTAATGGGAAAAGTAGGAAAGAAAGTGCAAGAGGAACCAATTGTATCACTCTCTTCCCAGTTATAGATATATAGATAATCATATCAATGAAATAAAGTAGTACTAATCTTACCCTGCTTCCTCTCTCTAAAGACTCATCTTCTATGAAGCGTATCTCAGGAGTCAACCGCAGCTTCATACGCTTTCCCAATTCACCGCGGACATATTTGGCTTTTGACTTTAGCCCCGCAAGGGCAACCTCTTTTCCTCTTTCATCGCCGAAAACAGAAACATATACTTTAACCACCTGTAGTCAAAGAAATAAACTATAGTTAACAAGACATCTAGAACCATAAGTTCCCTCACATTATGAGCATTACCACCGTCACTGAAACATTGAGGGAAGCTACTAATAGAGACAACTAAAACTAGAGGAAAGAAGTTTTGATTTCCTTAGTATCATTAAAATGGGAAATGTGCATTGAGCCAGACGATTTTTACCCAGACAGTGTTAAACATGCCACAGAAACTAATTTGCCTCAGAATCCAAACAAGATAGCAACTATGGGCTTAGTCACCAAGAACTTGAACAATGAAATGCATTTTCTAACTCTCAATCAATATATTTGATGATTGGTCCAAACATGTGCATCCCTCATGTTTGCCAGTATCTCTCACCATAGTCGAGGAAATCACGTAGGGAAAACAGAACGCAAGAATAGAGAAGTTAAGCTAGATGTTATTTGAAATCGAACCTTCAGATAACAAAAGATAAAGAGATAGCACTAAAGAAACACAGAAGGCCTTGTCAATACCCGAAATATAAACAACAAATAAAAGCAATGACATTGCAAAAGGGAAAAAAAATGACACACACAAAAACACAAATTTAAAGCTATCCCATTTGTTTCCACTGCCTCCCATTTTCCTAAAACACCATCATTGCAATGAAAAGTCATAAACTTTACACTAAACAACCTTATAACCACCCAAATCCCAGCAATTCATAAACCCACAAACCCCAATATTCCAAATCCAATAAAACCCGCAAAAATTATCACAATTCAAAAATGAAAACAAAAACAACCACACATATGCTAATAACTAAATGCTATATGTATACCTGCAAGTCAGTCGAAACTTCAACATCACTAATGGTGGTCAAAGAAGAGAGATAACGGTCAGCACCCAAAGCGACCTCAGGAAGAATAGCGTACTGCAAGACATTATCAGTTAAGAGCATATCAGAAAGCTCCCTCCTTATCTGCTTAGCCACCATTGCAACTCTGCGAGGGTTAGCCATGCACCTTATGGTGGTGGTGGGATGCCAGCGGAGCAGACCCGCATGATTTCTTTGGGGAATCCAGGCCGTTGATTTCTGGGTTCGAATTGTAAAGCTTGATGTTGATGATGATGATGGAAGGTGAGAAAGGCAGGGCGTGAGGAGTGGGTGATGGAGGACCACGTGTGGCATTGCTGTACTCTAACCCAGCTCTCCTTCTGTTTGGGTTTTCTATATTTTTGTTTTTGTTTTCGTTTTGAATTTTACTGAAGAATTTGCTTTCTGTGGATAGTGCCTGCAAGTGTGCAAGAACGATAGACAAGGGTTTGCTAAGGCAAGAGGAACTGTGAAGGAAGATAATTTGCGGGACAGTCCACAAATATCTGTTGTATGAAATTTAAAAGGGTATTTCTAGGAAATAAAAAAAAAATGAGGTACTTTTTGGAAAATAAAAATAAAAATTGAGGGTTCTCTATGCTACATTTGAAGCTGAAATTTTAAGAGTTTTCGGGTTCGTCTGATAACTCTTTCAGTTCTTAATTTTTAGCTTCCAATTTTTACATTTCATTTGTTAAAAAAACATAAAACGGGAAACTTTTTTTTTTTCGAGAAAAAAAATTCATTCAAAGAACCAAAGATGTACAAAGAACGACATGATACAGTGACCTTGTTAAAACTTTCCTAGGACTATCTCTTGGGACAAATCCCAAAGAAAGAAAGAGTACCACACATGTTATGGACTAATAAAAAAGTTCAAATCAGGTCACTTTTGACTATTACAATAAAAAAAACAAATAAAAAACGAAAACTAACACAAAGACCAACGACGAGAACCGTAACTAGAGACCAACATAGTAGACCCATATGAGAGAACCACAGAACATCCCAATTGTCAAAAGAAGCCTTCTATGAGCAAAATCATTGTCCTTTGACACCCACACAAACTGCAAGGCATATCATATCAGAAACCAGAAGAGAACACAAAGGAGGAACACAGAAACAACAGTAAAAAGACTCCTGAGAAGCACTCCACTTCAACTGAGAACCTAACAATGAAAACCTCATATGACCAAACATAGTTCTTCGGTTGGCGTAGAGTAGAGAAGAGCACCAGCGTCGTTGCTGCCATCACTGTTGAAACAGAAACAAAACATCAGCCACCAGGTATAACAACTCTCCCGAGGAGAGACACAATCCAGGGTCACTACTGTCGCCGCCGCCGAGACAAAGACAACACCATTCACCTAGAACGCTACAAAAACAACAAAACAAAACAAACAGAGAAATAGACCTAGATCCAAACAGATCTAGATTATTTGGGGAGGGGAAGGGAAGGAGAATAGGGGATAAGAGGAAGGGAAAAAATGGGAGAAAAAGAAGGGGAGATGAGGAGAAGAAGGGGAAGCTGGCGGAGGGGAGGAGGTGTAGTGGCCACCTCCCCCCCCTTAGCTTCCTTGCGGTTGGTTGTCGGCAAGGAGCTTAAAACAGGAAACTTGTTTGGTAGTAATTGTTATCAGTTTCCAAAATATGAAAAACTAATTAAATGTTGTTTGGTATAAATGTTTTCAAATTTCAAAATTTTTATTTCTTTGTATCGTATGCGCGAGTTTGACAATCATTGCGGGGTGATCGAAGGATAGCATGTAGGTCTGCATGGGTACCTCTCGATCACCCTATAATGACTATACTATAAAAAGGCTCAAACATAACCCTAAGACCCGCATCATTGCACCTATGGTCCATTCCCCATAGACCCTAAACCCGGCTTGTTGACCCCGAACTGGACATTCTAACTATCACAATTTTTCTTTAATCTCAAAATTTGAAAGGCTTTTTAGGTAAGTACATCATCGACTGTTTTTCCCATAGCATGAGTCTTACCTCCGTTAATAATAACCTCCCAACGAATTTGTTCCTTTACGTGGAGAAGAACTTGTGCATCATTGCAAACCTATAAAATCCAAAGTATAAACTCTAAAAATAAAAATAAAAACCGAGTTCACTCTATATAAAATGTTCCTTTAAGTCATGTAGGTGTTGATAGACAAGCTCCATGCATACATCCACAACGAATATGGAGAGTAGATAGCCAAAAGAAAGTAGAACTCAGAGGCTTTAACCAATTTGTGAGTTACATTTTGTGAATCGATTTCATCAATGAATTCGAATTTTCAAGTTTGTAACCAAAACTCATTATCCGTTTTCCTCTTTCTTTTTTTTTCTTTTTTTTTAGGACCTTTCCTATTGAAAGGGGCGATAGCATACTAAACTCACACACACTACACAGATGCTAGGACTCCAACCCAGGACCTTGGGATGGCAATGGGTCGAATCGGGGGTGGGTATGCCATTCCCATCCCCATCCCCATTAAGCTTTTTTCCCCCATCCCCGCCTTCATACCCGCAATATTCATATCGGGGATTCCCCATCCCCACCTTCGTTGGGGAATGGGTTCCCCGACCCGCCCCATTATGGAAGAAAAAATCAATATATAACTACTTTGTTGAAAAAAATAATAATACTAAGCAAGATATACTATATACTTATAAGACAATATAAGAATGTTTATATATGTACTGGAAGTTAACTAAATAAATAAATAGTGTGCCTTAAGATTTGTATAAATTATATAAGTACATAATATAATAATATAAAATTTAGTCGGTACAATTACTTTAATAGCATATTTATATATACTATAATATACCTCATCACAAAATTAATATATATATTCTAAACGGGGAGGGTTCGGGTTGGGGATTAAAATACCATCCCCGCCCCTCCCCAAACACCATACCCAAAAAATTCCCCGTACCCATCCCCATACCCGTTTTTTGTCCTTCATACCCGACCCATTAGGGTCGAATCCCCACGAAGACCCTTACCCGCGGGGAAAATTGTCATCCCTACCTGAGGGAGTAAATACTCCAAACCACTACACTAGACGGTCCTTCGCTCCTTTTGCCCCTTTAAGTAAGTGTTGAAGAGTCATTTTCCAATAATAATAATAATAATAAAAAAAAGTCGAAGACCCACGTTAGGTGTGATTGGAGGCTGTTGAGGCCCAAAAAAGTCACGAGAAGCCCAAAGACATTTACAGCCCAATATAACATATAATGTTGGTCATGCGTTAATCCAAGCTGTATTTTGGGAATTAATTCATTAAATAAATAATAGTGTCCATGCCATGCGAAGCCAATAATACATTTTTCATATGTCAATCATCTATGAAGCTCACATGAACCCAAGTCATGTGGTTTATGGGGCTTGCACGAGCGATTGTGGTGTGGAAGGTTAAGGAGGTCCATAAGGCTCACGGAAGCTCTTGGATAATGGAGACTTTGGGCTAGCTACTTGGGAGCACCAAAGTCCAAGCCCATTACTTAGAGTTCTCCAATTTGGGTGAGCAAATGAGATATTTTTCAAGCACTTCCTTTTACTCATAGGAAATAGTCATTTTCCAAATGCCTAGCTTTGCCCGTTGGAAACAAGCCTTTTCCAACACTCCCTATTACCCGCTGGAAACAAGCCATTTCCAGCGCTTCCTTTTACCCATAGAAAATAATCAGTTTACGGCACCTAACTTCACCTGCTGGAAAATAGCATGCCCCAGCGCTCCCTTTTACCCATTGGAAATAGGTTGGTTCCAGCACCTCCTTTTGCCTATTGTAAATAAAGGAAAACCATCACCCTCTATAAATTGGGAGGCATAATCAACCTCTCTTGGTTGCTGCAAGCTTCTCAACAATCATGAGAACTCACATTCCTTCCTGCTTTCAGCTGCTGCAAGCATTCCAGCAGCCATCCCAGCCATCAACCTTCATTCTTCGGCTACTGCAAGCATCCCAGCAGCCATCGACCAACATCTTTTGGTTGCTCAAGCACCCTAGCAACCATCAGACCACTTTCCTTCCTCCTTTCGGCTGCTGCAAGCATTCCAGCGACCATCCTAGCTATTCCTCAACCATCACAACCATGTTTCCTACTTTCTCACCTTTGAAATCCATCATCTTCTCTATAAAGTCTCACCAAGTATAACTCCAAGCTTTTCCTTCCTTCCAAGCTATAAACACCATAGCCTTCAAATCTCAAGCTTTTCCTTCCATTATCCTTCTCTTTAAACTCTTAAATCCGTAAAGCTTCACCAAGGATAACTCCAAGCTTTCCCTTCCTTCCAAGCTATAAACACCATAGCCACAAACAGCAAATTATAAACACCCAAACTTAAGCATATCCCACACCAAGCCAAGCACATGCATTCTCATTTGCTAAACTTGTGGATCTTTAGCTCCCACACTCTAAGCTCTCATGCCAAGCTCATATAATCTCATATCAACATCAGCAAGTCATCTTTAACTTTTCATCAAGCTACCGGAAACATCAACAAGTCATCTTCAACTCTTCTTCAAGCTACAGGAAAGATCAGCAAGTCATCTTCAACTTTTCGTCAAGTTTCCGGAAACATCAGCACCAAAAACGTAGCCGCTGGAAGAAGAACAGAGTACTCCCCTGAGACTTGCTTCTCCCTCGGGATGCTTTGGGCCTAGTCCTCGCTAACTCAGAAAAAGGGGCAACGAAGGCTTGATCCACCACTTTATAGCGGTCCGAGAATCAACAAGCCCGAACGAGCCTTTCGACGGAAAAAGACCCCAACAGAGGCTTCAGGTTCTGATTATTCTCGTTAGAGTATTGTCTATGAAACTTTGCACTACCTCCTCAGTTCCTCTATCTCTTATGTTTTAGAGACAATTGTACCCAACCCGATGAACATCGAACTTGACCCGGTGTCCCTTGGTTCTGATCTAGTGACACTATGAAGAACTTTGTCATCATATCCCTCACAACTGTCTCCTATAATTGCAAACCTAACAAATGAAAATAAATAAAAAGCTGACCGAGTTAATTAAACGAACTATTCATAGAGATTTCATCTAATGATTGGTTCTTAGTGCATGTTTACAACACTTTAACCATCACTTTATCTTTACAATTTCTATTATAATCCCTCTCCATTTGCTATTTTATTCTTCACTTGGGTGATTGTCACTACTTCTCTTTGATAATGTTCTTCGGTTGAATTTTTGACGGCCTGCAAGAGACAGGGTTGAGGTTCATCAAGATAACATGTTATCTTCTTTTTCTTTTTCTTTTTTTAAAAATAAATAAATAAAGATAATTTTTCTATATTTATTCTTAAATTAAATAAAATGGAAGTGGTAAAGTTGAAAGCTTTTGGTGAAAATCTTAGGCCATTTTTAACGGTGGGCTAAATCTCATACCCAACCCATCTCTAGCAAGTGAGCTAAATGCGCCATGTTACTGAGCCAAACCCAATCAACATGCCCAAAGGGCCAAATGTGGCCTAATTCTTAGGTGGGCTATATCTTTTTGTATAATTTTTTTTTTTCAAAAGCAAGCAATTGCTGCTTTTGTTCATTGGACAAAACCTTTGAAGTCAACGTCTCTCTCTAGCTATTGACGTTAGCTAGCCGTTATATATATATATTTTAAAAAATCCTAAATTTTTTCTATTAATTCCTAAAAAATTCCTAATTTGTTTTTGTAAATACCAACCTCAATTATGCATAATTTCCCATATTTTTCATTTATCATTCTATCTATTTTCCCACTTTTTTTTTCATCATTCTTTTTACATACTATCCTTACTCTTTTCATCACTCTTCATAATTTCCCACAATTTTAAATAGGATCTAAAGTAATACTTTAATTAAATTATTCAATATATTTAAAGAATATCTAAGATATCCCTAATAATTATTCTATGGAATGTTCGTGGGCTTGGTAACCGATGAATGTTCCTACAATGAAGATCCTTCTTCGGAATTTTCTTTAGGCTAAGAGGCCAATCTTGGTCTCCCTTTCTTGCTAGTTGGGGTTCTAGATCAAGAAAATTGGAGGTGGCGGTTGGTGTTTGGCTGGATATGTTATGATACTCACAATACATTTTTGACTATGTATGAAGAATTATGATGCTTTCTTTGACAGCATCTGCGTAGTGATGAGATGTGTTTCAATGGTTTTGCGGTTGGGTGATTGGCTGGATCTATTTTGATATCCATAGTACGTTTTTGACTCTGTACGAAAAATTATGATGCTTTTTCTAGATCATAGAAGGATTTCTTTGACAGTCCCTACGTAGTGATGGGATGTTGTTTTAAGGGTTTTGTCGTTGAATGTTTAGGTTGGTTTGTTTCATATAAGTTGTTTGACTCTTTTGTTTAGTCAATAGCATGGGTGGTACTCTTTTCTACCCATGGATTTTGTTTCTCTGGGAAGGTTTTAACGAGGCCACCGTTAACATGCTAGTTCTTACCATGTAATGATCCCTTCGATTTAATGAAATACCATCTTTTCTCAACAATAAAAATTATTTAAAAAAAAAATAAAAAATCCACCATTTATAGTTTCATGCATGGACCACCCACCTCTACATGTGGTTTTTGTACTCTGAGCAGTTCCATTTGCATTTTTTGTATGGTCAGTAAAGTATCTGAGCGCCTATATAAAGTAGTGGGAAGTTGAAGGTAGGTGGGCTGAGTGATGATATTGCATATTGCTGGGTGGGGTACTACTGTTGTGTGGCTTTGAGAGTTTTGGTCTTGCTTGCGACTTTATTATTTCATTTGTGGTCTGAAGACCCAAACAATTATCATGGTCCAAGTTTTCTAAGTTACAGGGCCAAATCCAATGTATAGGGCCCAGTCAGCCATTTGGCAATACAATTCTTGGTTAGGCTAACATACAAGATTTCTATAGTGAGGGACTTATATACAGCCTTATTAAGTGAGGTCCTATCTCTTAACCGTTAGATTAAATTGATTAGTCGTTGAATCAAGTTAATTAACTTGATCCAACAATTAAGAGATAGAACCTTACCTAAGGGCCGTATATAAAACCCTCACTATAGAATGACTCGGCTATTAGAAGCACAAGAATCACAACATAATAAACTTTCGTGTTTTATTTTGGTCAGAAAACAGTTTGAACTCTTTGAATTTTTTCCCCTTTGGGCTGAGATGAACATATTGAAGTTTGAACAGCCTCATTTTCCATTTTCTATTTTATTTTTACATTTGGAACTTTTAAAAATATCCGTGGCTCCTAATCAAATCACCCCACAAAATGGTCCCATCAAATATTCCCTAAATCTTCATTATGTTCTATTTTAATCAAGTATTACTGTGATAAAAAGATACTGGTCGACAAGAGATCATGGGGTTAGGGAAAAAAAACAAAAAGCACTAGAAAAAAAAAAATTATATCTGTCCATTTCGAGCTTTATTAATATAATTTTGTGGACTTAAGCACTGAGGACCAGTAAATTGATTGTGCATTTCCAAAGTTGCTACTCATGATTAAAGGCCAAGCACTCATTGAGAGCCGCATAATTTTGCTGGCTGGCCCTTTAAATAATAAGTTTACTTGTCCAAAGGACATAATCATCAAGCTGTAATTCACCAGTTTGAGAACATCATTTTCAACCACAAAACAAACTGCCTTTTTGAAGGATTTAAGCCCAAGACTTCCTCTAATAAAACCGAAAACTAAATGCTTCTAGATTATGAGAATGAGTCGCTAAGTCAAATCTTTCTGCTAAACAATTACACGTTATGTATTCAAGAGTTTTCCTATACCATTTTTCAACGAAATCTAAACGTCATCAGGGCTACCTCATTGAAAAATGGTCTTGACTTGCAAACTTGTGATCTCATGTTCGAATTCCATAACTTTAGCTTAAGTGATTATTAACTATAACTATAGCTTAAGTGTATTTAAAATTGTAATACCATGTGGTCCATTCAACCGCAAACACAAAAACAGTTAGCTTTTTGATCGAATCGTATCAAATATAATGCCAAAAAGGATGACTACGAAATGGGGAGGGATGTTTAATTTAAGTGTTTCTTTTTATAATCTGACAACAAATTCAGATTGAGAAAAAACTCAAAGGGTTCCATGGCAGGTGTTTCTGCATAAAAAATATTATTGATGCTGTGGTCCAAAGTCTGGTTTGCTGATTTTTTGTTTGGGAAGAAAATCTTGTCTGAGCAGAGCCTGTTTGTTGATCAGAAAACACTACCAAGTTCAGACCAATGTCATGCTCCTAACTTGCCAAAACTAAGTCCAATAAATTATTCATTATTGATGCCCTATTATATTGTTTTGGGTGCATTCTGAAGGCTTATTTGATGCACATGTATCTTCGATCCCAGCATAAAATCCTATGCACATTTCATCAAGATTAAGAAGAGCATTTGAATTGATTAAATTTTCACTTGAAAATGATTAGCATGCACTTCATTAATCTTCAACTTGGGGCAACGATATATACAAAGCAAACATGAGCAATACTACTCGTAGTGGCTATTGCTTAGATGACTGTTATAGCATAGTCTATCTTTACTAGTTTTAGGGTTGGGCATAAAAAACCAGTAGGTTCGAACCGAATAAAACCAGACCGATTCTGTTTCTGTTTGAATTTCTTGATTCGGTTAAAATGAAACCATACAAAATAATTGTTTCTTTTTTCCGCGTGCTCCCACAGAAAATTACGTTGTCCTCATAGAAAGTTACAGAGCTGCCCTCATTGTCATCCATCTCTCGTCTTCTCTCACTTCGTCACTCTCTCATCATCCTCATGTCCCCTCTTGGTCGTTTGTTTTTAATGTTGAAGAGGTCCCAATTTTGAACGTCCCTCTCTTGTTGATAAAAGAAAAGGGAACAATTTAATTATATTATTTCCCTTTATATATATATAAAAAAAAAGGAAGACTCCATTGTAATGGAATTTGACTTTGATGATTATGATCTCCTTGGGGTAGATTTGTCCTTTCATTCCACTACATCAATGGAAAAATTAAGACTTGGAAACCCAGTTTCTAGTCCTTGGTCCCATCATAAAGCTATTTGAGATAAAGCTCACAGACCCCTCTCCATGTTCCTTGACTGACCATACGCAAAAACACGTCTGTTTCGTAACATTACTAAACACATTGCATCTGTTGGTTGGAAGACATTATTACCAAACTTAAAATGTTTTTTAGGGACAGAAACACAAACTGCTCTTTTCTCTTTTTGGTGCTTTACCAGAGAGAATCCAATTGAATATACCTGCTTGTTGGTCACATAACAACCCATGTCATGCTTCAAAGCTTCCAAAACTAGTTTTATTTCATATTATTATTTTCTATGGGCTTTATATATATAGACCACTCTCTAACATGACATAATATACAAAAATTCTTATTGAGCCTATTTCGAGAGAAAATCCGAAAATTAGCCACTTGTCACTTTCTAATTGATTCTTAGTATGTTCAAATTTTTCAAGAAGCAATTAGAAAATGATGAGTGGCTAGCCTTGGTTTTTTTCACTCCAAATAGATTTTATAAGGATTTTTGTATATTATGTCAGGCTAAAATCGGTTTATCGGTAAAAACCTATATTTTCCTTTCTTTCTTTTTTTTGTTAAATACCACGAAGTGTCTGAAGGAAGTACACCCGAAGAGTGGGATTAATCCCCGCCCGGGACTCGGCTTGTCCTGACCCCAAAGTGCTTCCAATGAATTTCGAACCTCTGTCATTAAAACACTAAGTAACTCGTCAGCTGAAAGTGGTAGTTTGCACCACACTTGTGGTTATATTTTCCTTTCTTATTGCACTTTGTACATTACTAGTACTTTTTTCTCATAAATTAATTTTTCCTTTACGCCGCCAATCAAGCAAAACATTTATTTATTAGTAAGGAGAGCCAATAAAGCATTATCTATCTCCAAATAAATGAGGGGCACATCTATCAAGAAACTAAATCTCATGTTATCGTCTCAACATTTTTGTCTACCCCGTCACATGGCCTTGACAACAACTTAAACACCAACAATCTCGTAATTATCTCCAACTCCAGGGGCATTTCTCTTCCCCAAAACCCATATAATATCCCTCCCCCCCACAATTCTCATACCCCCACCCATTTACACTTTTTTTCTCTCAAGTCAAGACTTATTTTTCCCACTTTCTCACTCTTTCCCTCATTTTCCCGGAAAATGTCACCAGCGATCAGCAAATGCAACAAAATCCGACGCATTGTGAGAATTCGTCAAATGCTACAAAGCTGGCACAAGAAGGCCCGCCTCACGGCCGCTCGAGCGCCGTCCGACGTCCCCGCAGGACACGTGGCAGTCTGCGTGGGGAGCAGCTGCAGGCGGTTTATCGTGCGCGCGACGTACCTAAACCACCCCATCTTCCAGAAGCTCCTATTACAAGCCGAGGAGGAGTACGGCTTCGCCAACCAAGGGCCCCTGACTATCCCGTGCGACGAGTCGTTTTTCGAGGAGGTTCTCCGGGTCGTGGCCCGGTCCGAGTCCAGTAACTCCGGGCGGTTCTTAAGCTTCGATGATCTCCAGAGACGCTGCCACGTGGATGTTTTGAGTCAGCTTGAATATTTGGGTGAATCTCGGCCGTTGCTTCACGGCCTTGCTGATAAATCAGTATGTTAGCTGTGGATTTTGAGTGGAGCGGGTCGAGTTCAGACGACTCAGCCGAGTTTCCGAGTTGCATGGACTGCTCACTGCTAGCTAACTAGTGACTACAAATATGAGTTAACTAATTATTTTTTATTTATTTTTGGGTAAAGATAGAAAATTAGTTTTTTTTTTTTTTTTTTGAGATGTGGTTAATATTTGTGTAATATTGTAAACTTTGGGAAGTGAAGTAATTGTAGAATTTCAGGACAGAAATATTCAAACAAAATGTTTGTTGTGATTAATTCCATCATTTGCGACATTATATTTTCATTTAATTACTTTTATGTGCAAAAAAAAATAAAAAACTTTATATTCTATTTTAATACTCGAAGGCACTTAATTTTTGTTTTTCTAATGTTCTTAACATATTCGTACTTAAAGATCTGTATTTTTCTTGTGTTCTTTCCTTTTTTAAATTTTGGTAGAGAAATTTTTACAATCTACTCATTTTTCGGATGCACTATCACGATCTAGTTGTTCTTCAGGTACGTTGTTGCAATTTAATTGGTCTGAAGGTATACCATCATGATCTACTTATTCTTCAGATATATTGTCACGATTTACTTGTTCTTCGGTTACACCGTCACGATATATCTTATACATAACTCTTAAGAACATTTAGATAATGTGCGATCACCAACGAACGTACAAAGAAGTGATGGGAGCAATTATTTTGTTTCTCATGTTTTCTCGTTTTTGGAAATGGAATTTGGAAACGGGAAACATAATTTTGTTGTTTTTTCCAACTTAAAGAGTAATTCTGAAATCGTTTGTGTGTTTCCTTCCATTTAGCCCACCGAATGCATATTTGCTTATTTTCATTCTTCGAAAACAAAAAACGACTCTTAAAAAGGCATGTTCTGTGGCAATCCAGGCCATGGCATCGGTGTGACCATCAATCATGGCCTTTGTTTGTCATGATTATGGCAAGGCTCTAGAATTTAATTTAATTTTCTTAATCTTCTCCCTTACAAAAATTTATTACACTAATGAAAAAGGTAAGACAACATGAGGGACCACCAAAAAGAGAAGCACTCATTGAAAATTTTGATCCAACTATTATACCGTTTAGTAGTGTTTTTGAAAGGACTAAAAGTAGTTTAAGATAAACACACATTTAAATTAGTGCTTTATTAGGAAGTATTTTCAAGCGGTTTTTTAAAAAGCACTTTTTTGTTGTTTAAAGTTAAAAATTCCGACATGCTGCTCAGTCAAGAAAGTGAGTCTAGCCTTCTTAGGTCCCATTTAGGATTGCTCATTTTTTTTTTCACTAAAAATATGCTTTACTTTAAAGTTAAGCAGTTTAAGGTGTTTGGTAAAAATAAAATATCCTGATTATTTTAAAAACAATGGCCTTTTGACAGTAGCTTTTAAAAGTAGGCTCTGGGTTGCTTTTCAAAGTTCAAAAGAAGCAGAGATGAGCCTTTAATGCATTTTTTAATTCCCAAAATATCATCATTCATTTTTAAAAATGACACCACCTCCACCTCCACATCCAACTCCACCACCACCTTCATCACCTCCACCACTACCACTGCTACCACCACCACATCCTCTTATGCCACTAGCACCACCTCCTCCACCTACACCACCACCACCATCTCCACCACCACCACCACCTCCACCTTCATTACCACTACCATCACCTCCACCACCACCTCTTTCACCACCACCTTCACCTCCATCTCTTTCACCACCACCACATGATAGGTGCATAATACTTTCAACATAATGTCTATTTTAATAATTATTCACAGTTACAATAGTTTGACATCAATATTTATAAAACGATTTTGACACTGCTTTTTCTACTAACAACACTTTAAAAATATTGTTTATCAAACATGGAGCTGTTTGACTTTATAGCTAATTATTTTCAAAGCATATCAAAAGCAACTTTGTTTTAAAAGTGACAGCAATCCCAAACTGGCCCTTACACCTAAGTTTGAATCTCCCTCCTCATAAACTAAATTAATTTAAAATAATATATCATTGTATTAATAAACCAAATTTTTTTAAACCTCAATGTAAGAATGTCACCTAGATTGAAAGATCCAAAAAAAAAGTTAAGCTAAATGGTTTGGTTTATTTTTGTTTGAAGTTTTCTTTGTTATGAGTTAGGAGTTACCTAAAAAAGTTGACTTTTAGGAGTCAAGATAAGGTATTAGGCTCAAAAGAGAGAGAAAAAATAAATGAGGCAGAAAATATGGAAAGCGTAAAAAGGGTCGAGGTAAGGTCCTACCAACATGTGGAAAAAGAGGGCAAAGGTTTGAAATTGGTAGCACTTTGTGTAAGTGCTATTACCAATCATGCTTGGTAAAGTCGTCATCAAAACAACAACAGCAACCTTATCCTTTTATCTAAAACCCATCGCATTCGAAGAGGAGTAACTTAAACACATTCTTAGAACTGACAACATGAAATGTGTCAACTAATATTTCATTTTCATGATCAAAGCGGGCTTGAGAATTTTGAAAAATTATCCAATTAATTATCCAACTGTTCAAGTCGATTGATTGCAAAATATAGTATGACTCTATGAGAACCAAGTGTTTGATCAACTTGATCTACTTGGTGTTCAATATGGAGGGGCTATATTGAGGGGTTACAATGACGAAGTTCAATCAAATTAGACGGCCTACTAAATGTTAAATTTCAAAGAGATGGGTCATCGGTCCATTACTAGTAACACCAATATAATTCACAACTTAACCGACTACAAAGCCCAGTAGGTGTAGTCAATCATCCGATGTGGGACTTATATTCTTCAACACGCCCTCTCACGCAGCGGCGGACCCAGGAATTTTTCAGCGGAGGTGCAATTTTTAAACGCTAAGAGCTCCACACCAAAAAAAAAAAAAAATTCCAAGACATTAGCCAAATCCTCGGCAAAAATCAACAGCAAAAGGAAAATGCAATAAAACCATCATGCATTACCAAAAATTTCCCATCAAAACACCAGTTAGAAGTTAGTTTTTGGTTAGTATTCCATCACCTTCTCAAAAGAGTAAGATTTCAAACCCACATAACCATGTAACCAGATTCCAACTTACTCCACAGAAAGTAGCCAAAAAAACAGGAACAGAAACTCAAGTCTTAAGTCACAATTGAAAACAAAATTCACCCACACCCCATTAAACGAGAGAATTATTGCACCATTACAAGGAATGAAATTCAGGAAGAGCAAGAAATAGAGTAAAAGTGGGTCAAAGGAACATACTTATCTTCATTCACACAAAGAGTAGGATACATGAGCATCAAAGGGCACCAGAACAACAAGTGAACAGAACCCCAAAACCTATCAATACGACATGAAGCGCAACATAATCCACTGATATCCACACCATTCCAAATATAACCAAATCGAATGAACAAATCAATACGCGCTTGCAAAACATGAGATGACAAACTCAGACAAAGATTGATTTCAAAGTCCTGAATCAATGTATGACATCCCATTTGCCCCATAAGAGAACCAACCCAACCAACCACAGAAGGAAAAGCCTGAAAATGTAAAGGCAACAGATGCCAAATGCGGGTCATCAGAACATAGTAAAATTCATGTCTTCCTAGCTGCAATACCAGTGCCTGTGTTATTTTATGATATTCTCTTTTTACAGCATCAATCCGAGTACTGTGAAACAAATAGGAAAATGTGATCAAAATGACCAATTAATTCGTTTCACAAATAAGCTTTGTAATCTGCTGAGGCTCTCCGACACTTTATAGTGACAATATGCTTTTATTTTTATCATATGACCTGTTTCCTTGTCGAATTGTGTATTTCTAATTTTGTCATCAATTTGCAGAAGCAAAAAGGTTAATTGGTAGGAGGTTCAGTGATGAATGCGTTCAAAATGATATGAAGCAGCTGCGCAGCGCCTACTCTTTTGCGCATTTCGTCGAACACCTTCTGTGCGTCGCTGGTCTGCAGCAAAGGTGCAACTCCAGCACTTGTAATGGCGATTTCCGGCGACCGGAGGTGCGGGCGCGCCTCCTTGCGCCTGCACAGGTCCGCCACTGCTCTCACGTGTGACCAGGGTTACACGTGGAGTCAAGCCCACGTGTGACCACCACATACTGGATCACACATGGAGCCAAGCCTACATCGGTATAGGTGGTGTATCCGTATTGCTGGGTCTTCGTATTGCTAGACCCACCACCTAAACAACCTGCTCTCATCTGTATGGGTGGTGTTTCCGTATTGTTGGATCTACCACCTGAGCCCTAGGCTATGATAGTATGTTAAATTTCAAAGAGATGGGTCATCGACCGACTACTAATAACACTAATACTATTCCCAACTTAACCACCTACGAAGCCCAATGGGTGTCGTCAAATCATTCGATGGGAGACTTATATTCTTCAACACGCCCTTCACGTGTGACCATCATGTGGTCACATGTGAAGCCAAGCCCATGTGTGACCACCACATACTGGATCACACGTGGAGCCAAGCCCACATCAGTATAGGTGGTGTCTCTGTATTGCTAAGCCTCCTTATTGTTGGATCTCTTGTATTGCTGGACCCACCACCTAAATGACCCGCTCTCATCCGTATGGATGGTGTTTTCGTATTGCTGAATCCACCACCTGAGTCTTAGGCTCTGATACCATGTTAAATTTCAAAGAAACGGGTCATCGGCCCACTACTAACAATACTGATATTGTCCCCAATTTAACAACCTACAAGTTCCATATCACAAAAAATTTCGATGTTAGGAATGGAATCATTTATTATAAGTTGTATTTTATTTAGTCAATCATTTAATATGTAACTTGTATTCTTCAACACTAAAGACCCACTCATTGTAACTGCTCATTATAGCATCACTGCAATATAGAGGACCTTTAAATGCATACTTTAAGTCATGATGCATGAGTTATGAGACTCAGGACCACCCTAACCTAGTTTGGTCCTATTGCTAGAAGAAAGCTCAAACAAAAACTAGTCGGCATCTTTGTGGGTCTAATTTCTGGCAATTAGCTTATGAATTGGGCCAAAAACCATAGAGAATTTTATTTCTTAACGAATACTTTAACTCATGCAAGTTGGGCCTTCCTTTGTCTCACTATGCCCGATATTTTGTGGTTTATTTTCCGAAATGGTTTTTTTGGTGTAAAGACTTTTCAAATAGGAGACCCGTAATTTCACAAGTCCTTTTTTTTGGGGGTAAGTACTATGAGGTGTCTGCGCCAGTTTGCGCGCACCTCGATTAATCTCCATTCGCGGAACTGAGCTTGATACTGGCCACCAGGTGTTGCAACTGCTGGAACTCAAGTTGGGAAATTTGGAAGAAAGGGAAAAAAAAAATTGAACAAATATTTAGAAGAACCAATACTGCAGATGTTGGCAGAAATATTGCATACTCTTAAATCTAGTTAAAATTCCAACCCACCAATAAATCATGATGTGGAAAAGAAATGAACATGTGTCATTAGTGGTCAAAATGTTAAAACTTTTTATTCTTTGTAAAAGTCACATTAGCCTTTTGGAAACACATCACATAGATCACGATTAAGGTCTAAAATATCGATGATTTTGGAAATATCGGTAGTTCAAAAACACAGAAATTTCGATGAAAATATTAGGATATTAACAATATCAATAAAAATTGAATATAAACCACTGAAATTGTAAAAAAAAAACTTGAAATTTTTTCTTGAAATTTTTGGAGGATATTTATTTAGTCAATTATCTATTATTTTATTACAAAAAATTGGAAGGAAATGCATTGCATGATGGGTTTAAGTTATTTAAGTTGATTATATAGCGAGTTGACAAATACTGCGAGTATAAAAAATATGTAGTAATTAATGAAAGAAGATTAAACAAACCATAATTATTTATTTATAATGATTTACTACAATATTTTACACTTTTGCATGGTAAGATACATGAGTGACTTAGTACCACATAGAGTTCCTATAAGGTTCAAATTTGAGTTATTTACACTAACAACTCATGAGGTTTTCGGCTTTTTCATAAAACTCCTTGAGGTTTTAGAAATTACAAGAACACCCCCTGAGGTTTTAAATTGGTTTCACAAAACTCATTTTCATTGATTTTTCATCCAAAGATTGATGATTTTATACAAAAAAAAACTTCAAATGACAAAGTTGGCCTTTGATATTAGATTGCGTATACTTCATTGAGGTTAATTTTGTCATTTGCATAAGCTTTTTTTCCTTTTTCAGTGGACTCATCAATTTTTGGACAAATATCAACAAAAAAGGGTTTTGTGAAAACAAACTGAAACCTCAGGGGGTATTCATGTAATTTTTGAGAGCTAAGAAGGTTTTGTGAAAACACAAGAAACCTCAGGGAGTGTTGGTGCAAATAACTCTTCAAATTTTTCATTGTTTTCATCATCTCGATATTATCGATATTATAGCGATATTTCGGCCAAATGTTGCTGAAGTGTGAGAGAAATGATCGACATATATATTTTCCGATATAATCGATATTTATACGATATGTGTATGGATACATTCCAAAATATCTTTGATTCGAAAAAAAACGATAATATCCTTGATATTTCGTTGATATTATCGATATTTTAGACTATGATCATGATCAATAGTTAAACTGTTGAACATTTGAATACTCTTAAAATATTAGATACATGTTTGCTTTTATTTTTTATATTAGAAAACTGGCGTATAAAAGATTTCAACTTACAACTTCCTTCAACAGAATAGACACTAAATATTTCATAAACTAAACGGTCATATCTTTTCTTTTCAAGTTGTCGTTTTTTGAGTTTTTCTTTCCATAAATTAGTCAAATTTAGAATAGTTTAGACTATCTCTTGTATTTGAAAAAAGTGTCGATTTTTATTATATTACAGATGTATTAAATTGTGACTTGTTACGGAATGATAAAATTTGCACGCGTGAGAGAGTTGGAGGACGGCAAAAACTAAAAGACATGTTGAAGAACTAAAATGAACTGGAGAATAAATTCAATAGTAAATTGAGCTTAGACCATAAAATTCATTTTAAATCTCCTGCAACCCTTCCCTTTTTTTTTTCTATTTAAAATACCCAATTTTTTCAAATAATACCCGATGACTAGGATCCAACTAAGCAAGTTACCTAATATAACTTAAAATCTTATTTATTGTATTTTTTGAATTCCAAAACTACCCCTATTTAATTTAGAAACTTATTTGAAATTAAATATTAAATTCAACATTAATGTATTAGTAATCTATGGGTGATTAATGTTTTGGTTTATTTAATAAAAAAAATTATGTTGTTTTCCTTTTATGAATTATACGACTAGTAATCTATTTTATTATAGTTTTATGAAGAATAGTGTACATTCTAATTATGTTGAAAAATAATTTGATAACCTATTTATTGTTTTTTTAATTTTTTTAAATGAACCTATTTTTTCTCTAAATAATGTGCCTATTTTTTTCTCTAAATAATGTTCCCTTTTTTCTCTAAATAAAGGACCTATTACTTGTTTTATGAAAAATAATTTGATCATCTTTTTATTGTTTGTTTTATGAGAACAATTTTTTTCTAAATGAACCTATTTTTCCTCTCCAAATAATGTAACTTTCTTTTTTCTCTAATAATATACCTAGTATAATGGACCTATTTTTTCGCTAAATTTTGTATCTATTTTTTTCTCTAAATAATGTACCTATTACTTGTTTTATGAAAAATAATTTGATAATCTATTTATTTTTTGTTTTATGATTTTTTTTAAATGAACCTTTTTTTCTCTCTAAATAATGTACCTATTTTTTCTCTCTAATAATGTATACCTATTAAAACAATTTACCTAGAATAATGAACTTATTTTTTTCTTCTAAATAATGTACCTATTTTTAATTTATAAAAAAATGTGCATAAATTTCAATTATACAATGTACCTATTTTCTATAAATTATTGTGTACCTATTTTTAATTTATGAAAAATGTATGGAAATTTTAATTACAAAGTAACTGATTTAGTTTTTTTTAAATTTTTTTGGTAAATAATGTACCTATATTTTTATACATATATATTTATATTTATATTTTTCATATATACATTATTGGATATGTAATTTACATATTTTATTTTTGGTTTGCAATTTTAGGGGGAGATATGTTAGAGGGAATGGCAACCAAAAGCAATGGGGTGATTGATATGCTATTAATAGGGAGTTTTAATTACAATTATAACAGTTAATGAAATATTTGAAATAAATTATAAATAAAATATGAAGTCTGTTCCTATATTTATAGAATGATGGGTACATGTCTAGGAAATAGAAATTGGAATGACCTATATTGGACAAGCCCTAAATTCAAAGACTATTCTTTGCATTGTACGATCGATGCATGGTAACATACCCACACACTGTCAAAGGACTATCATGCACGTGGTGAGCAGGTTACGTTCCACTTGTTTTAACATGTGCGGCCCACCTGTGGGGCCCTCAGTAACGTGCTACTCATACCCCCAGGGACCCACAGGAGATATCCTATCATTACCCACCAGCCAGGACCACAAATACATTGACAACAACAACTTCAATCTCATATTTACCGTTTGAGAAAGCGTTGGAGCAGGTGACATTATCATTGCCCGTGGAGTAAAGGGAGGATGACTAGAACCACCAAGTACAGGGGGCTTTCGTACTTTTGGTGGTATAAACCAGTTTTGTCCCTTCTCTTCTCTCTCTCTGTTGCCTCAGAGCCTTTGGTAGTCTGAGAAAGTGGTTGGGACAATTATGGCAAAAGAAGAAAAGAATATTGTTATTTTTTCGAAAATGACATAATTGACATTGCCATGCCAACTTGGTAAAAAGGGGGACCAAGATATACACCAAGCAACATTTGCATGGCGTTCTTCTGTCACTCATTCTAGTACAACTATCGCCTAAACTTACTTAACTTCGGAGTTATGATGAGTTGTGGAGGATGGGAGTTGATATGAATCGGACGGAAACACCAAAACCCGTTAATGAGTTGGGATCTCATCTCCTTTGAAACTAAGAGATGAGAGATGAGAGTGGAGGCTAAAAGCTATGGAGTGAAAGTGTGGTATCATTGTCGGTCCTCATTTTAATTTTAAATAAAAATGAGGAATACCCAACAGGATTTTCTTCTCAACTATTTCTTTCAGGTCTGACTATAATGTACTGATGATCGCTATAATCATCCTCAATCTTTCTTTGGCTATTTTTCTGTTCTCAACTCTTTCTCTCCCATTTGACTCTTTTTCTTTGATGTTCAAGAATTTATGTGTGAAAAATGAAAACCCTATTTCCTAATCAATGGAAGAGACTCAAAATCATATAGTCAGATAGAACTCATATTAAGAGTATGCATCACAAATTCAATCTCAACTTAGTTTTCAGTTAAAAAAGTTTTCCTGACTCAATCATAAATTCAATATTGCTTATGAAATCTAGTCATTTAGCCAGTCTAGACTAGTCCAGTCGAATCCCCCGTATCAAACGTGGCCATATAACTCTAGTGAAAGAACGCTTAACTCCATGCACCGACTCAACAACAGAATTTTACTCTCGTCTTCCCTTTCAAATTTCGGTTGCTTTTTGGCAATTTAGCAAGTAAAGCACATGAAATTTAATTTTGAGTATGTCTAATCGACGTCCGCTATAGTGCAATCCAATAATTAACCAAAGACATTGCCAACTCATAATATGCCTTTGAGGCCTTCATAGCCGTGACATATAGTACACTCTAAAAGTAATAGCATGTACTAATTAATGTACCTATATATATATGCCATCCAAAAGTCATTTCCCCAGTTCACCATGTTCCTCCGACGCCCTACCATAGACAAGACATAATTTCTTTTTAGATACATATAGGTTAGTAAAGAAGATTAGAGTTTGTAATTTGTATGTGAGATGATTGCGGGGAGAGAGGAGCTGAGAAAGATTGAAAATGAAGTGAGCAAAGGATACTTTGTACTCCCCGACAATACCAACTCAGATTATTTTCCAAATATATTTTGGAGCCCAACATGCCTTCCCCACAGCATATTATATATCGCCCACCTCACCCTACCAAATGTCCTTCTTGTCTAGCTAGTTCATCCCACATTCGAAGACTATGCGTGAAGCACCAGTTGTAGACATTTTAAAAAAAAAAAGGAATTTAAATTAAGTCATAATTAGAAGATAACTTTAGCAACAAACATAAATAAATTAATGCAAATTATGGAGGGAGAGGAAGGAGAGATGGGGGAGAGAGAGATGAAACGCACAGCTGTGGAGATGATGGATCATACCTTAATAATCACCAACCACGTATGTCCATGTTTAAGGTTTAAATTAATTTAGAATTTGAATTTTGGCATTGAGTACTTTTATCTGGAGCGAATCGAATATAAGATCTCGAGTATATTTATGGAGAATGAACTTATGAACACTATTTCTCAATAGCCACAGTGAGGCCATGGTGAGTACTCTAAGTGTTGGAATTCGAACTTGTGATATTTTTTCGAGATTTAGGAGAAGGGAGTACCATTAGATCAAGTTTTGTTGGCTCAAGTATTTTCGTTTAGGAGATTTAGATTAGCAGGTCTATGTCTTGCTCTACAAAGGACAAAAGCTTGTGACGTGATTTTAATTGATCATGCTTGTTTCAGACTATACGACCTTTTTGAACCGATCAGAAGCCTCCTTCCAAGAAATTTCGAGGACTATAGCTATATAGGAGACTGCTGGGACAAGAATGCAGAAGCGACATGTATCTAACTGTAAACTGACCCACTCGATGACTTCTGTCTACTACTCTCTTCATTTTCCTAGTTTTTTTAATTTTATTTTTGTGCACAAATATAATATATTGTAGTTTTGGATCGATGTCGTTTACTAGGCATTAGTGGATAGCCCAGTTTTTTTTTTTTTGGTAAATACCACGAGGCGGGAAACTCAAGTATTTTACATATATATGTGTGTGTGTTTTTTTGATAGTGTAGTGTTTGAGTTGAAACTTTTGTCTATTTTTGAAAACTTTCCTAGTCTTTATTAGGGTTGGTATTTCTTTTGAGTTTAAGTTGGATTGACCCATGTAATTTATTTACATGTTCTAAGTTTTTATCGTTCCCAATGGAAAGAGGGAGACGTGACGAACAAGAAGAGGACCATAATTAGAGTAGATATTTTTCTTTTTTCTGAGGAGGAAATTTTGATCTGGGATTTGGGGCAGCAAATGGAAGATATTCTTTTCAGTTGAAGAAGCAGTTTATGGTAGAGGGTGTGTGAGTGTCAGAAGAGAGACTTTGTGTTGTGTGGCTGCAAGAGAAACAAACAAAAGTGCATTAATAAGAAGGATAGGACCAGCTATCCATAGGCAGCCTTATTTGCTTCCCTTCCCTTGCTGGTCCTACTCTTCTTTGGGAAAATTAAAATTGTTCACTGGTTTGTTTATGATGAGTTGGCCATTTCTTACCAAATTGTCAGTTTCGCGTGTGTTGTGTGTGTGTGTGTGTGTGTGGAGAGAGAGAGAGAGAGAGAGAGAGATGCACGCAAATGAAAATCTGAGTAGCATTTGTCCTTTTGGTGTCTCAAACCAGAAGGTATTAGCTTAAGGACTTGTTCAGCAAAAGCATGGAAAATGTAAGGCTATAGAGTAATCACTACAACAATAATTGAAATAGACGATATTCAATAGATGATGAATGCATTAAATACTGTCATTTTATTTTGTTAGATGATAGTTTGTTATAAAATCGTCGTCTAATAAGGTGTAAAATATTTGAAAGATGACAGTTTTTAATAAACCGTCGTACAATACGTTTTTTGTTCTAATGAATATTTCTAAAACAGTATCACTTTAAAATTTCAAGAGGTCTTAAGTTAAGAAAATGTACAACCATAATAAAGCTAGATGCCATCACAAAAACACAAGAAAAGTTCATTGATTTTCTTATGATCATAGGATCATATTCAATTTGTCATTTGCCATCACAAAGTAAATCCATCTACATTCTGTTCATTCTTGTATTTTCCGCAATATGTATTTTTAACGATACCTAATGCTTTTAGGTGCATTTACAGTAGAGTACTTCTACTAGTACTAAATTTATTCACCAAATTACGTGTCAGTACATGTTCGATTGATTCAATTTGAGTCAATTTAAACTATTATTTACAAGCGATGAACAAGAATTTACTTAATGAGTAGTTTAGATTGAAAGTTTAGTATAAGAGAATTTTATGTATTTAAAAAAAAAAACAATTTAAAAGTTCCAATAACAGATAATATATGATATTAATCCAGCAGTCACTGAACCTGTAGTATTCGAGGACAAGTAGAGCTGGAGGAGTAAGGGCTACTCGTATATACATTCCATATGGACTTAGACTATATGTCATAAATAAAGGATAAGATAAAACTGATATTTCATTTTCAATTTATGTATGCATGCTACGTATCTTCTGCAATCAAAATAATAATGCAGGCTCCAGAGTTGCATATGGGTCGTTGTATTGTTGAACATATAATTTGGATCATCATCTCTATGGAATTCACTTACAGATATATGTGTCAGTCGCGTTTTTTAATCTCTAAGTTAAGGTTAGATACATAACAATGGAAGGAATCGAACTCTTAATCCTAATGTAATTCTTTCTCATCCACCCTCACCACTTGAGCTAACCGAGCACTTGACTCAAGGATATCTTTAATTGTTCCTGAATTGGAGTTTTAAGAATTGTAAACTCATAGATTTAGGAAACTTACCCCTTTCAGATCTTGTTTGAATAATATTATTTGTATCATATTTATTCAACACATTTCTCGTTAACGAGTTATGTAGAATATGTTGTAATGTATAGTTAAATTATATATTTGTAAGAGATGGTCTAGTCTATTAGAATGACATTTTTCATTAGGTAATTGATGGAATTACAGCTATATCACATATATATACTCTTGATGTAGAAGTTATGTTAAAATCATGCTGGTCATCATTATTAATGTTATAGATGCTGTAATAATATTCCACCATCTCAAATAACTATTGCCCTCAGGAAGGCCATTTGCAGGGTAACAAAATTTTGTGCTTCTAGGTGTCTTCCATTCCCAATCCTTTTTTGGCTGCCAAAATAGCACTTCCCCACTTACCTTTCTATTGTTACAAACTTATAGGAGAAAGTTAATTATTACACAATGCACCTGAAAAAGGAAAAAAAAAAGCACTTTGGCATCTCAAGTCAAATTTTATTGTAATATATCATTTACGACTAACTTCATCCATTTTTATGTTCAGAAAGTTCCATATGTTTTGTACGCGATCCTTCAAAACGGTGCATTAATTAATATTTCGAACATCAAAATATTGTTTAAAAAGGTCATGACTGATCCGTGCGCATCTTTTTTCACGAAAAATTTAGATGAAGCTCGACTCTAAGTGCCACACATTGCAACAAAACTTTAATTGAGATGACAAACTGATGCATGTGTTTTTTTATTTTTATTTTTGCAGATGGAAAATTCCAACAAAGGCTTAGAGTTCATGTGATATTTGACTAATTTTTCCAGTTTGTAATTATTTTGAGTACCAACACTTCTTATCAGCAAGCAGTACATACAATAATGAAGAAACCCTGATCGATAATCCGTACCATATGCTAATGTACCCCACATTCTCTGACAAGCTACTTTTTTTAACATGCTTTTGGTTACACTTTTTTTTAGCTAACAGATGCTCCTGATTGTGATTTGACTCCCAGATTTTATTTCACGTAGGCCTAAGCTACTAGTACTAGCTGCTGCTTCAAGCCATGCACAGATCTGAATTTCATGTTCTTCAATTTGTATGAGAGAGAGAGAGAGAGAGAGAGAGAGAGAGAGAGAGAGAGAGAGAGAGAGAGAGAGATTGGTATAAGGCAAACAAGCAATTAATCTGACATTAATTCCTTAAAAAACAGTACTAATATTTCTGTCACAGGGTACATTTAACAAGCCACCTCTGTGAGCAAAATGGATCTCAAACTAAAATTTATACAAAATTTAACCAAACCCATCTTATGTTCTTGGGTTTCAAGTTAGAGTCAAGAATCAAACATCTCAAAAGGGTTCAATTCGAAGAAAGAAAACCACCACTCCCAAATTTCCAACCCCAAAAAGAATAAATAAAAACACCCAACAAATTGAAGTCAAGATTGATGGATAAGATAAATGAAGAAAAAAAGATGTTAAAAAAAGAGAAGCTCTCTGTGGTGCTTCATCTTGGGCCATCTTTTTCTCCATGAAAATCCCACGAATCTCTTGACCTTCAAAAACTTGAAACTTTTCATCTGAGCATCGAAGTTAGGGAGCGAAAAACGACTTCTTCACAAGGGATTGTGAGGCCCATGTCGTGATTGAAACCAAATTCCTCTTCGGCTTGGCGGAGGAGGCACTGGAACTGAGGATGTGTCAAGAAGGAGATGGGAACAATGTACCTTGTTCTGTTCTCTCCAACATAAACTGGGAAATGACCTTTTGGGACATCTAGGGGAAGGCCATCTTCATCATAGCCATGTTTCTTCCCCAAGCTTGAGCACCTTTTCAGGATTTGCTTGAGCACTGCGGTTTGAGCCAGTTTGTTTGATTTTCTGATGCCCATCTTTTCTCTTTCTTTTCTTTTTCTTCTGTTTTTGTTGGGGTTGGTTTTGGGGTGAAGGAAAGATAAGAGAGAGTGGAGTGAGAGCGAGAGAGAAAGAGAGAGAGAGAGAGAGAGGCGTTGGTGGTGAAGTGAGTGAAGGGTAAGGGGGGTATTTATGAAGAGGGTTTAGAGAGAGAGGGAGAGAGAGAGACTGGGGAGGGTCATGTGGTGTGTGGGGAGGAAAGGACATACCACGGGTGTTTTGGGGTATGCGTGTGTATGTGAGCAAGGACATTGGTGGGAACCAAACCCATTGGGTTTTCTCTTGTATGTTGGCCCTCCAAATGACAACATGGACCCTCTCTCTCTCTCTCTCTCTCTCTCTCTCTCTCTCTCTCTCTCTCTCTCTCTCTCTCTCTCTCTCTCTCTTTCTTCATGAAAATATTTGCATTTTTTTGGATAAAGGGGTATCTAAATTTGAAAGTTTAGTTGAAAAGCTCTAATGACTTCTTGATTCACCTTTGACCAAATCACTTATTAGTTAATGACTTTCCACAAGGAGGTATTATTGTCATATGTAATGACTTTTGACAACAAAAATCTTCACGATTCACATAGATTTAAGTAGTATTTAGTCCTAATTCCATCTCTCTCTCTCTCTCTCTCTCTCTACCTAAAATCACGGACCGATAATAAGTACTATTCAGTACAGTCTTGCGGATGTTTGGCCTTTTCTTATTGTTGGGCAACCTGGTCTGGTGATTCCGTGTACTGCATGACAGATAAAACAACAGTCTCCCTGTTGAAGTTTGGATTAGCAAGAGAGCTCAAAGAGAAGGAAGAGAGTGAGAGAGCTTAGGAGAGAAAATCTGGATTTGGAAATATTCTCAGATGCAATCTGCTTCGCATTGCAGAGATCACACCTTTTGTATTTTCGTATATTCTCATTACATCAGCACAACCAATCAAATACAACAGCCAATGTGGATATGACACATGGCAGCTCAAAGGCTAAGAGTCGTTGGAAAACAACTGACTTCTCTACACCTTACACTTGGCATATTAGCTCAAGTCACTTATCTAAACATATTAGCCTAATCAACTAATCAGAAATTAGCTAGGCAGTTTACATTTCAACACTCCCTTCTAAAGTGCTAGCTGATTTCACACCAAGCATACTCCTCAAATAGCTGAATCTGTCTTTGGGAAGAGCCTTTGTGAAGATATCTGCTACTTGTTCTTCTCCTTTGCAGTAGAGCAATTCAATTACACCTTCTTGAATTGCATCTCTAATAAAATGAAACTTCCTCTTAATGTGTTTGCTCCTTTGATGAAATACTGGATTTCTAGCCATTGCTATGGCTGAAGTGTTATCACAAAACACAGTAGTTGCAGCAGCTTGTTCTTCTCCAAAATCTTCAAGAACAAATCTGAGCCAAATGGCCTGTGATGTTGCCTCTGCGGCACTCACATACTCTGCCTCGGCTGTGGAAAGAGCCACACTATGTTGCTTAACTGAAGCCCATGAGAAAGCTCCACTTCCAAATGAAAACGCATAACCTGAAGTGCTTTTCATATCTTCCTCAGATCCACTCCAGTCGCTGTCACAATATCCAATCAATAAAGCAGATTTTCCAGTCACATACTCAATTCCAAAATCAATGGTTCCCTGAATGTATCTTAGAACTCGTTTAGCAGCTCCATAATGTTTCTTAGAAGGGTTGTGCATGTATCTTGCAAGCAGACTAGCAGGAAACATGATGTCAGGTCTGGTTGCAGTTAGATATAGAAGACTTCCAACAATCTTCCTATATAAACCTTCATCTGCAGCTTCACTTCCATCTTCTCTTTGCAACTTATCAGTAGCAACCAAAGGAGTGCTCACTGATTTGCAGTCTTTGAGCCCAAATCTATCCAAGAGAGTGAGAGCATACTTCTTTTGATGGATAAAGATGCTCCCTTCAGTTTGAGTTACTCCCATACCAAGAAAATGATGGAGCAGCCCTAAGTCAGACATTTCATACTTGCACATCATCTCAGCCTTGAATTCTTTTATCATTGCATCACTGCTTCCAGTATACACTATGTCGTCTACATAGATTGACACAATTAGTGTGCCAACACCTTCTTTGACTCTCACATAAAGAGTAGCTTCACTTGGACTTCTGTGAAAACCACACTGAGAGAAGTAAGTGTCGATTTCACTGTACCAAGCCCTTGGAGCCTGCTTTAGCCCATAGAGAGCTTTCCTCAGCCTATACACCTTGTCTTCAGCCCCTTTAACAACAAAGCCATCAGGTTGATCTACATAAACCTCTTCTTCAAGGATGCCATTTAAGAAGGCAGATTTGACATCTAGTTGCCACAGTTTCCAGCCTTTCTGTGCAGCTAGTGCAATAAGAGTTCTAATAGTGTCTAACCTTGCTACTGGAGCAAAGGTTTCATTGAAATCAATCCCTGGTTTCTGAGTATAACCTTTGGCTACAAGTCTTGCCTTGTGCTTTGAAATGGAGCCATCAAGGTTTAGCTTTGTTTTGTATATCCACTTTACTCCCACAATTGGTTTGCTACTTGGTCTGTCAACCAATTCCCAAGTGGAATTCTTCTCTATCATGGATATCTCTTCAGTCATAGCCTTTTTCCAAGCTTCATCTTTGACTGCTTCACTGAAACTTTCAGGTTCAATGATACTCATCTTGCATTGAGCATACACTTCATCCAAACTCTTCCATTTCCTTGGAGTGTGATCATAGATTTCCTGATTTGAGGTCGTAGAATCATGTGAAACTGATTCTTGGACAGTTTGCAAATCTGTGCTTGAGGGTGATTGATGTAAATCACTCAGTTCTGAAACCAAGTCAGATGTTTGTGAACTTGATTCATCAGTCCATGGCACATAGATATGCACTGCCTCATTGGTTTCCCAATTCCACATTGATTCTTCATCAAAAATGACACTTCTAGACAACTCAACCTTTTGAGTTCTCAAGTTGAGTATTCTATACCCTTTTTCACAACTGCCATATCCTACAAATATCCCTTTCATTCCAGTTTCCTCCAGCTTGTGTCTTTTCTGAGAGGGAACATGAATGTAGCATAGTGAGCCAAAAATTCTCAAGTGTTTGACACCTGGTTTTCTCCCACTAAACTGTTCAAATGGTGTTGTATTGTCCAAAGCACTTGTTGGACTTCTATTCTGCAAATACACTGCTGTATTTACAGCTTCTCCCCAAAACTTCAGTGGAATCTTCTTTTCATGCATCATTGTTCTTGCCATCTCCATCACAGTGCGATTCTTCCTCTCTGCAACTCCATTCTGTTGTGGAGAGTAAGCAACCGTCAACTGTCTCTCTATACCCATCTCTTCACAAAACTTCGAAAAATCCTGTGATGTGTACTCTCCTCCTCTGTCACTTCTCAGTTTCTTAATTTTGTAACCACACTGCAGTTCAACCATGATTTTGAACTTTCTGAAAATGTTCAGTGCTTGTGACTTATACTGCAAGAAAAATAGCCAACACATTCTAGTGTGGTCATCAATAAAAGTGAGAAAGTATCTGTTCCCACCAAGAGTCACGGTCTGCATTGGGCCACAAATGTCAGAATGAATCAGTTCTAGAGGTTGTGAAGCTCTCCAAACCTTTTCTTTGTTGAAGGAACTTCTGTGACTCTTGCCTATAGCACAGCCAGAACAAACTTTTTCAGCTTCTTGCAATTTAGGCAAACCCTGCACCATATCCTTCTCTTGCAGGAGCATCAAACTGAGGTAGTTTAGATGTCCATATCTCCTGTGCCATAACCAAGATGATTCTTCCAGAGTTGCCTTATTAGCCATGACAGGATTGATATATTGAAAGTCTAAGGGAAAGCATCGGTTCCCTTTCATTTGCACTCTCGCAATCAATTCTTTCATCTGTTTTCCTTCATAAATATCAACCACATTGTCACCAAACACTAACCAATGCCCATGTTCTACCATCTGCCCCACACTCAACAGGTTTTCATCCAATCCAGGCACAATCATTACCTCTTTGATATATTTAGTAACCCCTTGCACCTCAATTGCCAAAGTGCCTTTTCCTGTTGATTGTACTAGATCACCAGTACCCATTTTGACTCTACACCTCACATTTCTATCAATATCAACAAGTAGAGACTCATGAGATGTCATATGGTTGCTACATGCACTGTCAACATACCAAACATTCTTATTTCTACTAATAGTGGCAGAATGGCAGGCAAAAAACATAGTAGCAGGTTCTGTTACCAGATTTGCAATGTTAGCAAGCTTCCCTGCCTTTGCTTGATTGCAGTCCTTGATGAAATGTCCAAACCGGTTGCAGCCATGACACCTTTGCTTCCCTTTAAACCAACACTCACCATGGTGTAGTTTATCACAGTGTTTACACTTTTCTTTGGCCTGCTCAGGTTTGTCACCTTGACTGACTGAGTTTTGAGATTTAGGATCCCATTTTTTACCCTTCGATTTCCAGTTCTTCTTTGGCTTAGAGTCACCAGAGGCAGAGTTGAATTGTGCTCCCTTCTGAGTTACACTCATGCTACTGAAGGCTTTCTCAGTAGTGTTCTCAGCATGCCTATCTAGACGCTGAGCAAACCCTCTCAAGGCAGCAATCACCTCCTGTACCTCAATGGCCTCAATGTCCTTAGTTTGCTCAATCACATAGCAGACTGGATCAAACTCCTTGGTCAAGCTTATGAGCAATTTCTGAACCAAACGCCCTTTGGATAGATCTTCCCCAAGTCCTTTCATCTGATTTACCAACTCAAGTAAACGAGTAAGGTACATTGACAAGGTCTCATCATCCCTCATCCTTGTGTACTCAAAATCACGTCTCAGACCTTGAAGTTTGATAGATCTGACCTGTTTGTCACCATGAAACTCTTGGTGTAAGATATCCCAAGCTCCCTTCGAGGTTTCTTCATTTGAGATTCTGGGAAATATATCATCGGAGACAGCTCCTTGGATAATACCAAGAGCTTTAGCATCCTTCATGAACAGAGCTTCTTTTTCCGATGTCGATGACCCTTCTACCTCAATCTTCTTCCCCTTCGAATCTGAGATTCCAGTTTCCACTAAATCCCAGAGTCCGTGCGATTTGAAAATGGTCCTCATCCGAATCTTCCAAAATTCATAGTTGTCACCATTGAATATTGGAGCTCGAAGATCACCACCACTTGACCCAGCCATTTGAGACCGGAATCGATGAACTGAGTTGAAAATTTCTCGTTGGATTTCCAAGCTCAGCACACACAGTGTTGACGCCCACTATCCAGATCCAACCTTCGCTCTTGATACCATGTTGAAGTTTGGATTAGCAAGAGAGCTCAAAGAGAAGGAAGAGAGTGAGAGAGCTTAGGAGAGAAAATCTGGATTTGGAAATATTCTCAGATGCAATCTGCTTCGCATTGCAGAGATCACACCTTTTGTATTTTCGTATATTCTCATTACATCAGCACAACCAATCAAATACAACAGCCAATGTGGATATGACACATGGCAGCTCAAAGGCTAAGAGTCGTTGGAAAACAACTGACTTCTCTACACCTTACACTTGGCATATTAGCTCAAGTCACTTATCTAAACATATTAGCCTAATCAACTAATCAGAAATTAGCTAGGCAGTTTACATTTCAACACTCCCTCTCTCTCTCTCTCTCTCTCTCTCTCTCTCTCTCTCTCTCGCGCGCGCGCACATAGCAAACTAAAATTGTTGCAGAAACCCATGTGCATGTTACTGCTACCTCTGCAGCTTTCCACCCTACTTTTTTTATCTTCAGATTATGGTCACACACTTACCTGTTTTCTTGCTTTCATGATTCAAACATGCCTCAAACACTTTTCTTACTTTCATGATTCCTATATTTAACTTTAAAACTCAACCTAAATCAAGTGTAGGTGGAGGTGAACTATTTTTGATACGAATATGAAAAGACATGACACGAATATACGACATGTTAACACAAATTCTCCTCCGTAACTAAGTAGATATACGTTCGCAAATCACATGTATTAAGTAAAATTATGTATACTTTCATCAGACTCTTTGTTTGATAAGTACTTTTTTTGTTTTGTTTGAAAAAGGTACATAATCTTCCTGCGCATGATGATTAATGTTGGAAACACACCATGCAAAGCCACGGACCTAAAAAAGTTCGTACGTAAAATGCATAATTCCAATATGTGTACTTTAACAGTGAACTCTCTCAGCCGTTGGTTTAAGATAGGAAAAGAGAAAGGCGTATTTAGTCAGCAAAGGAACATGGCCAATTCAGAAGTCTCTCTCTCTCACAAATCACAAATCAACCTCTTCTCTACTAAAGAGGGTGAAGGCAGTGAAAACAGATTCTAATTGAACAGAAAGCGTCCTCCCTTTCTGTTCAAGTTATGGTACATCTAATTGACCAAAAAAAAAAAAAAAAAAGGACTACATCTCCAACGGTGCAGCGATCATCAAGGGGCTGGTGGGCCAGTCCACCGTCTTCCATGGGGTAGCCCTATACAGAAGCTCTCTCACGATGAGGGGACCGACATATACGTTCAACAAGAATTGCTCGTTAATGATCCCTGTTTACGAATAGGTCATTGATTTTGAAGTGTATGGAAGATTTGTGAGGGAGATACACTTGCGCTGGTTACGTAAAGAGAGATATAGAGGGATATCACTGTCGTATTAAGGGTGCATATACAACACGTTGCATGTAAGTCTTAGCCCAATTGAGGACCATCCGACTATGACAATTCCTAAGTATGCATGAGTGATGAGAAGTGACATGAAATTATAGTAGGAGAGTAAAAAAAATTAGCGGGTTAAAGATAGAGTAAGGCGAAAATTGATATTGAAAAGTATAAACTAACATTTACAAGTGATAATCTAAATTATTGTAAATTAATCTAATAATTAACGGGAAAGGAGATTCAAACTTAGGTGCAACATGCGAATTCACTGCCCTAACCAAATTAAAAAACAATGCTCAACCTTGGCTCACTTCCGAGCTCAACTTCGACTAATACGATTCACCGAACCGACGATTCAATGGCTGTGGACCTATAAATTAATGCTCACACTGAAACTGCAGTGTCTTAATACATGGAGGTTTGTGGTCCTGATGAAACCACTACCACTAGAAAAAAGAAAATTTACAAGAAGACATAAATCTATTACAAACGTACACCACTAGTATATTCCAAGTCTGCCTACCTCCATTTCAGCAAAATCTCCCATCCACGTTCTAAGGCAGGCTCATAAAGTGGTCCGCAAAGCTAAGATTTTGTGCCTGATACGGCCTTGTCCTGCATTTCTGTCTTTTCTTTTTGTGTTCTTCTGATCAACCTCTGATAAGTACATATATCCTTACTTCCTTACCATCATTAACACAATTACAAACCATTAAAAATTTGGTTTTAAAGGGCACTCAAAAGATTAGGGTCCGTTTGGTATTCTACTAAAAAAAAATTAATAAAAAATCATAATTTTTATTAAGAATATAAATTTTCAAATACTGATTTTAAGATTTAAAAATTTATTTAGTATTGGACTTCAAAACTATTTTTAAAATCTACAAATTTATTCCATTTAATTATTATTTTATGGGTTTTTAGGTCTAATGGTCCTTAAACTTTGACCTGATTCGCATTTTGGTCCCTCAATTTCCAAAATTGTTTTCGTGGTCCTTCAACTTCACTTTCGTTAAATGTAGGGACCTTTATTTTAATTGAAAAAAAAAAGGAAAAGCAGAGAGCCTCTCTCTCTCTCTCTCTCTCTCTCTCTCTCTCTCTCTCTCTCTCTCTCTCTCTCATCAGGGACCAACGAAATTAGGGTTGTTTTCTCTACCGCAAGATTGAGTTTCTTGACGGCGACAATGTTTTGGGGAGACCAGTTCGTATGAAACCAATAGGTGCCGATGACGAGATTTGGGAATGTTGAGGTCCAAAAAAATCCAAGGCTGGACCCAAATATATTTCCAGCCCAGTACGACACCTAACTTGGGAAGAAACCTGACTTGGGTAAGCAAGAGTTCGTCATATGTGCTTGCACACGTGCCATGCCAAGCAAATAAGCAACACGCCACGCTACAAGCTTAAGTGGGGCCAAGCCACGAGAATGCCCGGGGCTTGCTGAGCGGGTTGTGGTATGAATGGTTACGAGCATTCACGAGACTCATTGATGGGTCAACAAGTGGAAGTTTTGGACTGCTTGGGAGCCCTAAAACTCGAGCCCATTTCTTGAGCCCAAATATGTGGGAAAGCACGAAAGAGAGAAAAAGGTAGCCCATTACCTTAGAAAATTTGCCCATCACCTTAGTAAAAAAATAGTCCATCACTCTAGAAGGTTGGCCCATCCCTTTAGTAAACTAGCTCATTACCTTAGGGAATGGCCTGAGTAACTTAGAACAATCTAAAAGTCTCCAGCACATGGCTAGAGACAAAACCACGACAGAAAACCGAGGGATAGAGACTTGCGCAGGCTGCTGGGAATCTCCAGCACATGGCCAAAGACAAATCCCAACACAAGCCATCCAAAAAACCAAAGGATACTTGAGCAAAACACCCTTCAGACCAGCGCCATTACCCACTCATTTCTCCCACCAACTCTTGCAATAAAATGAAGGAGAAAAGAAAGAGAAAGGGTAGCCCAAAATAGGAGATGGTCGCAAGGACAGCTGCGAGAAGACGTTAGAGCTCCCAAAAATCTTGTCTCTGTGTATTTGGATTTGGGGAGATTTCATAAAAAGAGGTTGAATTGAAGGAAGAGAAGACTTGACAAAATTGGAGAGAACCAATTAGGGTTTCTTGGGAAGAAGGAGTTTCTAGCGTTTATAAAAGGAGGCACCTTCTACCCTGCAAAACAACTCATCGAAGGCAAGCAACCATATCCAGGGAGAGCAAGCATCACCTCTCATCCCTAGAACCCTTCAATTTTGAGCCCTATTCCTCCATCTCTTCCCATTTTCTCTTCTGGCAAGCCATTCCAGAGCCTGACGAAGCTTTCATCAAACTGCTGGAAATCTACTAAAGCCTCCCATGCTTCCATCTTTTTCCTCTCTTTCCCATAAACACATCTAGAGAGAGCCAACATCACCTCTCACCTCTGGAACCCTTCGATTTCAAGTCATGTTCTTCCATTGCTTCCCTTTTTTTCTTCTGTCAAGCCACTCAAGAGCTTGATGAAGCTTTTGTCAAGCTGCCGGAAACTTGCTCAAGCCACACATTCCTCTTCTTTCATTCTTTCCTCTCTTCCCTCAACAAATCCTCTCAAAATTTCTTCTCCCTCTTACTTCGAGCCTCTGTTTCTCATAGGAAACCCAAGCCTTCTCTCTCTCATGCTAAACTCATGAATGCTCAGCTCCCATGTCAAGCCTAAATATTTATCTGTAAGCAACTGTTGGTTTTGTTGGTGAAGGAAGCCAAGGTGTTTCCTAAGGCTTCATGAACCTTTCGAAGCACTCTTGGGGCCTGATTCTTGAACTTAGACACATGGGCAGATCCACCCATTTGCTCTTTACAGCAGCTCAGGCCTATCTGTAGCTGCCGGAACCAAAAAGCCCCTACAAGGAGCAGGTCTGGGTTGGGTCGAGCTTTAGAGAGAGAGAGAGAGAGAGGGAGGGCATATAAAAAAAATTGTAAAACCTAACTTTTTTGTTTTCAATAATGGGGGTGTTTTTGAGTTTTTTTTTAGGTTTGAGTTTTTAAAAATGGGCCTACCAAACGGTTTTTGTGACTTTGGACTTAAAATTCGTTTTTGAGTTTATAAAATTGGATCCAAGTAGGATACCAAATGGGCCCTTAAAATCCCAAAAACACTTTTCTCTATTTCTGCCAAACTTTGTAGATAACACTTTTAGATATTTAGGATTCGTTTGGGACTGCTTAGGCAGAAAGCAATTTTGCTCATAATTTTTATTAAAAACCCAAGTGTTTCATGAAAAAGTACTTGGAAGTGATACCTAAAGAAGCACTAACATCATTAAGTGTTTTTTTGATCCAAAGCACTTATAAATTTTTCTTTCAAACGCTAATGCTTTTCAAAAAAATGTTTTTAGTTGTCAAAAAACAGTTTAGCCCTTTCAACTGCAATGCCAAACATGCCCTTAGAAATGCTGTTAGCATTGTAAAATACGCATTACCAAAAGCACTCGCAAAGAGCAATTGGCAAAACTTCATTCTTAGCCAAAAACACACCCAAACAGGTCCTTAGTTGTTAGCTATGGTGTTACTAAGTGAGCTTACCAAAAACAATCTCAATGACCCTTAATTTTTAGCTAAACGGTGTTGTTAAGTGAGCTCGCCACGCTTTTAGTTACCTTGAAAACAATTTTAGTCTTACTAAAAACACTCCTAAATCGGGTCGACACAGCTCGAGTTCGTTTTGAGTTTGACTTGAATTTGGCTCGTTTGACTCGTAATAGAAACAAGCCAAGCCAAGCTGGTTTAAGAAACAACCCAAACTTGAGCTTCGTTTTGTTAAACACGCCCTTCAATTTTAGCTAAGTCAACCTTACCAAAATCAAAACCTCACTCAGTCGAGAGGAGGTAGATAACAACAGTACCAATTAAAAATTAGCAGGTAGAAAGTCACCAACTATGGGGCCAGGTTGAAGTTAACTCTGTTGCCATAGACAGCCCCAAATACAAGAACATATACAGGTATGTATTACCTACATGTCACCGTCATTTGAAGAAGCCTTCCCATGTTCTGTGAATGAGATTGATTGGGGGGAAAAAGAATATAAAGAACAGAAGAGGGCCTACAAAAGGCCCACCAACCACCCTAGTCATCACCCAAAATGCGGTGCCCTGCAAAGCCAAATAGACCAGGGGGGTTATTTTCTTCTGTGATTGTGACTCTGCTTTGGCTTGGCACATGAAGGCCATGTTACTCTTGCCCCAAAACTCCTGTAAAAGACAACAATGTACGGACCTGTGAGATCATTTCCAACTGCTTCGAACGGTTCTCTTTTAATTACCTACCTTACCCAAAAAGATTACCTCATCAACTGTAACTGTTTGTCATAGAGATAACACTATTTTGCTATCCTCATTCCGCCATGTGAAATTCTTATCACGAATGGCGGAACATGATTGGTTGGGGATGGCAAAACAGCGCTATACCCTGACATGAAAGTTTTTCTCATACTTTGGAAGTCGGAATATCTTTTGAGTGCCCTGGTTTTTTTCGTAAAAAGCAAAAAAAGAAAAGAAAAAGAATACATTTTCTGAGCAATTGTCCTTTCCACTGGCTCTCTTGCTGAAAACTTGGTAAGAAATGAGATCATGATAAACAATTAACCAAAAGCTGTCATTCATTTATCTATATTCTGTAGACATGGATAAAACAAGAGGAACTAAATGAATAAGCAAAAGCATTCTTGCCCATGTGGGTTGTAAGCAAATGCTTTGCCAATGGAACCTGAAGCTTCTGCATAATGGAGTTTGATGATGATGATGATGATGACGTAAGAATGCATGGTCTCATGGGTTGTTCATAAGAAGTATTAAATAAATCATAAGCATACTAAGAAAATACATGGAAACAAGATTAGTCAATGAATATTTATGAAAGATGGTGTTATCCATATCCATATGCATTCTCTCAGAGGATGGATAGGACCAGAAGATCAAGTAACTGATGGCGATGCCATCAAAATGTAAAACCCATGTGGCCTGTAAGGGAAGAAATGACACTAAATATGACATAAAGATGATCAATGAGGTGTGCTCTTTCTGCAACAAATTGGCATTTACTTAAAACAGTTACAAAAAAAAGGGCAAATGGGTAAACAACAATCATTAGGCTATAACCTACACTATAAGAAGCCTAGATTCAGTTGTGCAATTATGGAGAAGAGAAATTATTCGTATGGACCCACCTCAGCAAACTTTGAAAGGGTTTCTGAGAGTGAAGGATAGGCTCATATCTGAATGAAATGTGCAAAACAAAGAATGGATGTCACGACCCATGGAAGCACACACCAACTCGGCTCCTTGCAATCGCTTATGAAGCCTAGATCGGCCCAGTAGTTTACTGACGTGGGACTGTTACAATGACAGATGACAATGGGCTATTTTCAAGAACCCTACCAAAATATGCAGGGTGCAGATATAAGCAAGACTTGATGAACAATTGGATGTTGATGCAATTGAGGTAGTGTGGAAAAAAATGAAATTGTTCATAGTAAAACGTCTACTACTGAGAGTATAATCTAGTTCAAGAACAATTCACACCAAGTCAAGATTTAATACATCTTACTCATTCACTATAGAAAAGCAGCAGCAAAACCGTGAATCTGACTTACCTGCAGAACCATCTGAAGCTGACTTACATAATCATCTGCACAGAAAACCTAACACTTGAAAGAGCAAATTGATCCGGGATGATTCTTATTGCAGAAGTTGTTTGATACATTTTGGTCTATTGAAAATCAAACACCCTAAATTTCAAACCACTGTTCTCATCATCTGTACTTTCAGAAAATTAAGACAAATAAGTTGGACAATAAATAATCGGTATCCAAGTAAACCAAATTTTTTTATCTTGTGACGGTAAAAAATTATAGTTAATTAATTGAAGATACACCTTATACTTTCTTCCTTTAAATTGTTTATCAATACAGAGCCGCATTGTGATGAAGAACACTACCAATTCGTGTAGAACAGAAAAATAAAAGAATGCAAAAGGACAAAATTTTTCCACAGCTGGGAAAATACATATAATTGCTACATTTGAATGCCATCGAGTGCATCTGCTACGAAAGCAATCTGAAAGCATCTTCTGCGAAATCACTTTGGAACTGAAATATCGAAAAATCTGCAGGTAATGTACATTCACATGTCGGAGACAGAATTCACTTGTTGCTGCTGCTGTCCATCGAGCAAACTTATCTCTCTTCGAAATTTAGCAATATGAGCTTGAACCTAATATACAATGACATTTAAAGCCAACTGTCAGTATAGTTAACTTGAGCCTTTTTCTATCACTAAGTAATTATTGCATCTCAACTAAGCCGGGGAGTAAACAAACTTATAGTTTACATTACTTACTACTCATGCCAAAACATCAAATCCTCTCATATCTCTACAACATGGAATGTATCTCATTAATCCTTAGAAGATTCAGGATTCAAAACACATGCTTAGGTTGGTTCCACTCACTCTATTTTCCTCATATGAACTTTGATTCATAGAAGCCTCTTGTACGTGACTTGGCCCAGTCACCAAGCGTGACTGGCAATTCAAGAGGTGAAACTCTAATGGTTGTTTGCTGACCTATGGGATCTTAAGTCTTTTGATCAGAGTAAGGTTTGTGAAAGCAATACGACCCATAAACACAAAACACATGCTGATTTATTGTCATTTGTTTTGGCTGGTTTTCGCCCCAATATCATAATTCAATTTTTTAGCATTTGAGTACCAAACACTGTTCAGTCTAAAACTAGTGCAGTAGTACATGGCTGGCTGGTCTCTGGGGTTTACAAAACACACTCTTGGATTCAAACATTGTAACCCTGTATCCATGGCTGGCTGGCTAATAAAATTGCACTGAAGACAGAGCTGCAGAAGAGGGACAGCATTTGATCCTACATATATAAATGAGAAGGGTGAATTACTTCTAATAATGAAAAAAAGGCCTTCAACTTATAACCAAGGTTCTTTTTTGAGTGCACAAAGGGTAAGAATGGAGAGCTCTCCCAGGAAGTCTCTCAACAAAAAAATTTAATATGCAAAAACGATAAGCCTAGGTACTCAGTGCCAGCAGGTAAAGGTTTTGCCAAGAATATGCACACCGTGACAGATCTTCATGCTCACAAAGCAAATCTATATCCAGAAATTTCAGACAAAGTAATGCTTACCTGCTGACGAGCTGCTGCAAGTTGTAACAGCTCATCTGCTTCTGAGAAATTCATGAACCACTGGGACATCGGATGATCTTTGGTGTCACCTCTCTTTCTCTTACTTGGATCCTCAACTGGCACTACATGCAATGAAAAGGAGTAGTTATTACATGCATGACATGATAAAGAGAAATTACAGACAACACAGCAGAAAGAATTCATACCAGGAGGAGGCAAAACAGAGCCAGCAGGTAATCTGGGCACAATTAAAGCTGCCTGATTCTGCACACGAGCTAAAAACGCCTCTGAAGGCTCGGGGAACACAATCTCATCATAGGATTCCACGACAACAGGTTTTTTAGTTGACATAGGACCAGACTCATCCTCTGGGTACAACTTCAAATGATGAAATCTGTAACAAGTGAAAGATCAAGTTCAGCTTGCGGATGGGTAGCTAGTACCAAATGTATGACAAAAAGAAAAAGAAGAAACAGTTGTTTGTTTGTTTCAAGTTGGTTGGTTCTAATTAAATGTAAAATTAAACTCCATGGACTCTAATGTGCCCAAACATGTTATACACAAAAAAAGACGAACAAATGCCCAACAATCACAGAATATAAAGTAGTTCAAATCAAACTCGTTCTTTGCACAATTGATCCACCAATTAAAGACATTAGAAGGTTAAGCGAAATCTAGTTGCCACATTTGGTAACAATATGGTGAGATATAGCAGGATGTGTTGCTGGAGGGTACTGATAATAACTCAGATGGAAAATGAACAAAATGACATTGGACATTAAAACACAGAGTTGCTTCTATTCAACTAGATTTACTTGTATTATTCCTTTCTTCAGCATAGTTTTAGCGCTTTCTCCAAATTCCAAGAACACAGACTCTGTCAAATAAAAAACTGGCAAGCCAACTACCAAGTAAATCACATAAAGATGATATTTAAAACAACTCACAAGTTTAATGGCTTATCACAAACATCACTGTGGAAAAAAAGAGTAATAGCGATTTCAAATTCGCCCCAACCACATTCTGACAACTCAAATGGTGGTGACTCGATCACCCTTGTGGGATTATTGAAACTGGAATGCAGCTGAAAAACAGCACGCTTTATCACCACTCCCAAATCCTCATTGGTTGCCCCGCGGACGTATACAGTCCACTTATGTGATTGGTACCTAGTTAAATATCACAAAATGTAATCAGATATTCTATTTCTCATTTAAGTAACTCAAGAAGCCAATAAACCTAGCACAATGAACAATACTTACTCGTTTGCCTTCTTACCGAGCCAGAATGAAATATTGCCATACACTATCGGAACACTAATCTCAACATCTTTGAGTTTCTTATGAAAAATCTACACAAAGTTACATGAAAAAACTACAATTCAAGTTCAAAACATGGACTCATAGTATTAGCATGTGCTCAAAACTAGTTTCACAATATTCCGCTGATTAGAATAATGGGCAACAATTCAAAATTTTTTTAAAAAAATTATTTTAAATATTTGAACAAAGATCTACTCTCATCCTCCATAACAAGAACATAACACACATTATACAATGTGAAACAATACTTGGCAAAACAAATCAATCCCAAAACAGGGTCTTGAAGTTGAGGTTCATAACTATTTCCAAAACCAGTTTTGGGCATCTGGGCATTCTTGCTTTGGTCAATTAGGAAATGGGTAATTGTAAATATTTGAATTGAACAAGAAGGTTACCTTCTTTTCACTGTCTTCTGCTTTGCCCATTTTGGTGCGCAGTGATTTTGGCGTGGGCCCACTTAACTCAGGCTGATCTAGAACGTGCGATTTGGAAGAAGAACTATTGTTCATATCCTTGCAAAAACCTTTTACTTCGCTGGAAGGTAAGTGCAATCAGAGAAACTAGGGTTTCTTCCCGCGAAGTAACAGAGCGTACGGTCTCCAAGCTCCCTTACGCTTTCAAGATTTTCCTATACGACGCGGCTATAAGGTTTTCTCCTTTCCACCAATGAGGTCGGGACATGTGGTGCCGAATGAGGGCAATTACGTATGTCGAAGAAAAATAGGCTTTGTGAAATGACCAAAAGACCCTCTATTTAAAGCACTGGCGCTCTGTGGATGGCTAATGTGAAAGAGCAAGCGCTTATGACATTTCCTGAATATTTTTTTTATAAATTTTTATTTTACATTTATTTCTCTTACATTCTTCAGAGTTCTTTTTTTTATTTTTTATTTTTCACCTATTTTGTTTTGGAATTTCCAATATGGATTGCCCTGTTGATTTCATCAATATCCTTGATGTAGCAACAAAGAAAGTTTGAGACCAAATGAACTTGATATATCATATTCAAGATGACAAGACCTGCTCCAGATTTCTCGGAATTCATGACGAATCATGTAGTATTTTTGACATCATACTGATGTTGGGCTCACTTACTAAAAGAGAGGAGACTTTCTGCCGAAATTTCAGCAGAGTCTTCCCTGAAAAATGGGCACTTCCCAAATTTTTCAACTTGTCAAAAACACAGTTTAAGATTCTCAAACTTCAGCATGCACAAAGTACGTTACACATGACAAATAAACAGGTTTATGGCCTCATAACCAAACATTTTCTAAAACATTTCTTGCTTTTGAACTCATTAGCAAAACCTTACAACCGTAACAGATATCGTAACAAAAATCAGAGAAGCCTTTTCTCCTTCCAAAATTCAAACCCACACTTAGGATAATACAAGCACAACTTAAACAGTTTAATTTGCGGCTGCACCTAGGTTAAACCCCAAGCTACCTACGTACCCCTTTGTGAGGGATCAAGCCACACGTAGTTCTTATATTGACAATAATGATTTCAGATGATATACAATTATTTAAAGTAAAACCAACAATTAATTTTAGATTCAACTACAAGTTCAAATTCGACAAGGCACACAATGAACACTTTATAAATTCCTTCCCTTATGTCAGTTCATCCCCGCAACCATATTCTCTATCCAAGGTGTATGTTGCCGAACAACACTTTCCAATCCATGACTTAAACATTCATACCTGTGCAGAGTACTCACGAAGCACAAGTTCAAGAATCTCAACCCGGAAACGAATCCACACACATACACACACACACCTCTCTCAACATTATCATGTACCAGGGAAAACAATCTAATCCGGAGATCGTTTGACTAGACCACATGGAGGAATCCTCAACAACCATGCGGCCAGGGACAAGCCGTCGATCCAGGGGACTAGGCAAACCAGCACGCATAGCAGAATCCTCAATACTCGTGCGCTTGTAACAAGTCCTACGCGCGCAGACTAACCAGCTATCCATTTCCATGTTTCCAAGTATCCATGTCCAAGTATCCAAGGGAAGGTACATATGATAGTACACATCATGTACCGAGGAAAACAATCTAGCACCGGAATCGTTTGGCTGAACCACATGGAGGAATCCTCAGGCGAGCCTTCCAACTGGGGGACTGGGCTTACCAGCACGCGTAGCAGAATCCTCAATATTTGTGCACCTGTGACAAGTCCTACGCGTGCAGACTACCCCGCTAAGGGTCTACAGTAACACCCCGTCAAGGGTTCCCGGGTTCCGACATACCCAAACCATATCCACAGTTTTCCAAGTATCCATCAATTCCAAAATCAGTAACCAAGGAAGCCCACATGCTGAAAAGTCCAATGCCACGTGTGGGTATAGTGACCAGGGAAGGTACATATGATGTTGAGGTTCATAACCCTTATATAAATATTATAAAAATAATATTCCATTCCTTAATTCAATTTTCCCAAATATTTATTCATAGCATAGAAAATAAACTCTCAAGCATATATTCTATATTGACCCAAAAATAATTCAAATAGTAATAAAAACTTGTTTACACTTAATTTCCATAAAATACTATATTCCACAATTAAAATAATAGACTTTTGTAAATAACCCGATATCACCCAATCCATATACTTTAATAATAATCATAATAAAATTAAATAATAATCCTTAGAGATCCCACATACTCATTAACCTATATTAAATCAATTTTCAATCAAAGCTCATTATGCAAGAAATTTTATATTAGAAGAACGAAATGCACTTAAAAACAAACGTCAACTCATTTCCTAATAATCATAGCCGAGACCCAAGACTCACTTTCACAACCCATCAATCAAGTATCTCATGCTCATCCATTCCATAACTTCAATTATCAAACTAATATCCAAGAATTCCATAAGATATTATAAAACAACATAATCCCAACATAATCAACATAACTCAAACAACAGTCAAGACTCGTTAATAAGGTCGTGCTAGTACTCTTCGAAGAGTGAAACTACCTCGGAAGACTCACGGTCAACCGAGGGGTCAAACTGCCCAAACTTGGTCAAACGGGCCCACGGAGCCCACGACTCCCAATTTTCGATTCGAAAGTTCCTATGGGTTCAACAAGATTTATTATACATGTCCTACAAGTTTGGTCTGAATCGAACGGTCGGATCGCTCACGATCGCACGATCGGACGTTTACCATTTAACCTAATTTTTGAATTATTAAATCGAAGCATCCGAACTCTGATTCACGGTCCATGAATTTCTACATGATCCTAGAGATGCCTAGATCAACATATTTGAAATTGGAGTCGATCTAACAGTCCGAACATATTGAACCTGGATAACTCATAATATGCAAATCCGATCAACAGTCAAACGATAACCAAATTCAAATCCAAGCATACCCTCGTGCTCGGGACGACATGAGGATCATTTTGGGACCAAATGGGTCACCCAGACAGTGCCCACGTGCCGCCACATGCGCTGGCAGCGTGAGGGTGCCTTGACAAATTCCGGCAACCAAAAAATTCTCGAAACACCCAATAATACCTATACCTACGTGATCAAGACTTTTGTTCTTGGGCCACAGCCAAAAAGTGGCTGGAACTTGTCGGAAATTCGAGCTGAAAACCGGCCAAAATGTTAAGTCGTTATTCGAGCTTCAAAACTTCAAAATCAATCATAACCAACCTAGCCATCAACTAAGTGACGTTGAAAGGATGAGAAAGTATACCTGGATCGACAAATTTGGTGGCCGGAATCTTGGAAAACGACGACAGAAAGTTTTGAGAAAATCGGAACTTTGTCGAGCTATCGCCGACGAAGGAGTTGCTGAGCTCGGCGAGTTCCAGCCACAATTTCCACTAATTGTCCTGATCATGTAGGTATAGGTATTGTTGGGTGTTTTGAGAATTTTTCGGTCGTCAAAATTTTCTCAAGATACCCATGCACTGCCGGTGCGTGTGCCAAGTTTAGGTGCCCCATTTGATCCTAAAATGATCCTTATGTCGTCATGAGCACGACGATATGCTCAAATTTGAATTTGGTTATCGTTTGACGATCGAACGGATTTTTACATATTAGGCGCTATCCGGGTTGGATATGTTCGGACCTTTGGATCGACTCCATTTCCAAATATGTACATTGATGTAGGAACCTTTAGGATTGTGTAGGAACTCACAGATCGAGAATCGGAGTCCCGGATGCTCCGATTCAATAATTCAAAGATTATATAAACGGTGACCATTTGATCGTGCGATTGTGAGGGATCTGACCGCTCGATCTGGACTAAACTTGCAGTTCATGTTTAATAAATTTTGTTGAACCCGTAGGAACTTTTGGATTATCAATCGAAGGTCGTGGACCCCACGGGGGACTGGGTTGACCAATATAAAAATTTAATCGTATATTTAATCTCGGGTCTTTCCAGACCATTCCATCTCTCAGAACTATTGAAAATGGGCCTAGGAAACCTTCTTAAGATACGCACACGCACTTTAAGGCCGGGGGTCAAGGTTTTGATTAAATGTTTGTTGTTGAATTATTTTATTAATTAATTATTTTAATCACTTAAATAGGTACTCGGGCTCCATCAAACCCATAGGAAGGACCCTTGATGGGTCAAGCAAGCTCGGACGCTCTGTGAGTGGACTTTTATTTTATGAATGAATTTTATACAGTAAAAGTTTTATTAATTGATCATGAATGAATTATTTATGATTTTTGCTTTCCAAGCATAAAGTTTGAATTCAAATATTTTTATAAAATTTGGTTTATGTTTAAATGTGAATGGCTTGGAAAGTAGAAAAGGAAATGGTAATAGGATTTAAGGATTGAGTGAGAAATAGTATTATAATTTTCCAGGAAAGGTTTTTAAATCACCGTAGGTACCCAAAATGTTGCATTCGAATAAACTGTTGCCTTCGGATATAATGATGTCCACGGACATCCTAGTTGCCTTCGATTCAGTCAACGAGCGTTGACAATTGCCCCACGAGTCCTAGGGATACCCGGAGCATGAAGAGCGAGGAATGCAACTCAGGTTGACTAAGTGTCTCCTGAGTTCTGCGAGGAATGCGGCTCGAGTTAACTTTGTGTTTCCGAGTTTTGCCAGGAGGTGTCGCTTATGTGACACTTGGCATTGACGGTATAATGTGGGAACTAAATAGAAAAATCATGAAATTGATGGATTCATGAAGGGTACACCTAGATGGAAAAGGACTCATTATTTTTCAATGCTTTCAAATGGTTTTGATGAATGGATTGAATGTATGAACGGTTATATGAATATAAATATGCATGCTTGATTTTTGTACAAATATAGAACATGGATTAAATGAATTTTCAAATGGTTTTAATAGTGGGGTTAGTATGTTGATATTATATTTTGCAAAACTTTCTTTTGTCCACTCACACATTTAATGTTTTGCGCCCTCAGGCAGTAATTGAGTACCGGAGCACCACCATCAGGCGTCTATCACCCACCTTTCAATTACTTCCATTATGTAGGATATTTTCTTATAACTGTACTACTTTTGTAAATTAATTAATTAGTAGGCTTTGATATTGCCCTAGGATTTTCTGTAAGGCTTGAGGCCACACAGATTTGCTGTTGGATTGTGTGTGTTTTAACATTGTGCATGTTGAATGCTTGTGGCTATATGAAATGCATTTTGTACAGGTGTAAATTTTGGGAAACGAGCAATTTACAGGGGAGACTCTGTCAATTTTCTGGTAGAAGTCAAACCCTAAAAGAATTTTTGAGTTTTAGTTAGAAGGGCAATTTGGTCAAGTGTGCCCGGTACCTGCCAGGTGTTGGACACGTACAAAGTTCGGCGTAGATTCCAAAGTGGAATTTGGGTTGGGTCATGTCAAAATTAGTTATGATTTCACACCTTATCAAATTGAACCAGACCGGACTGGGCCGATTGTGTATTATTATTATTTTTTTACAAAATTATTTAAATACAATGCTACATTTTTAATCTCATGACTAATATTTCCCCAAGCACAACTTCAAAACATCTCTCTTTTTAGGCCCAATAGCTCTCTTTGTATGAAATTGAATCATTCGTTAATTTTCAAGCCCCAAAAATAAAATTTTAGTTGGAATTTATATAAAAATAATAATTTGAAAAAAATAATAATTCTAATTCGGTTCAAAACAGGAAACTAGACCAGAATTGGTTCAAACAGAACATGCCATTTCATAATTTTTTTTTACTAAAATTGGACCGAACTGGACTAGTTAAATAGTATCAGTTCTGGGTTGAGGTGGAAATCGGACCGAACCAGACCGTGCCCACCCCTAGTAGAGACACCAAAGTTCACATCTTCGTTCTCAGAATCCGAGCTCGCTTCCAAACTCGCATCCTCTTGCCTTATATTTGGGGGCTGATGGCCAAAAATATAAACACCTTTCTCATTGTGCCCATTTTGATCCCCCACCCAGCTAGCAAGCTTATTAGTGAGAGGCTCAGTATCATTAAATATTTTCCCTCCAATCATCAGCTTCCTTTTAATTAAAAACTCATTAGGATGAATTTTAGAAGCTTTACGTCCCTTCGTATCACCTACAACAACTAATGACTTATTAGGTCCAGCCTTATTTGAGATATCATTCAAGGCTGACCTAGGATCAGCTTTGGTGGTCTTAGATTTTGTCCACTTCTTATTGTGCTGGTGATGGCTCCACACCCGTCATAGTCTCATTTCCACCAAAATTCTCATTAACATTCCTTAATGCATCAAAACGAGATCCCTTAACCTTCAAGTCTAAACTCTTTCCCCTTCATGCTGTAAAATTGGGCTTAGTTTTCCTTCTTGTTGGGACCACCATCTAAGGACCCCTCAGACCCTCCTCAACAAGCTTATTAGTCCCAGAGCCCTCGATTGTTTTTGGGTGCTCACGAGCAACTTCCCAGTGAGTCACCCATCCTGGGATTGCTCTAGCCCCCAACTCGCTTAACTTCGGAGTTCCCATGACTCCAAAGCCAGTGAGCTCCTGAAAGGCCTCGTGCTAGATGGATGCAGACATGTACATATAAGGCACATCAACCCCCTATCCGTTGGTCGATGTGGGATCTTACAATCCACCCCCCTTAGGGGCCCGACGTCCTCATCGGCACACTCGCACCACACGGTAGAGTGGCTATGATACCAAATTGTCACATCCCAGGATCGGCTCCGCCGTAGCACGATATTGTCCGCTTTGGGCCCCCCTCTCTGCCCTCACGGTTTTGTTTTTGGGAGCTCACGAGCAACTTCCCAGTGGGTCACCCATCCTGGGATTGCTCTAGCCCCCAACTCGCTTAACTTCGGAGTTCCCATGACTCCGAAGCCAGTGAGCTCCCAAAAGGCCTTGTGCTAGATGGATGCGGGTATGTACATATAAGGTACATCAACCCCCTCTCCGTTGGTCGATGTGGGATCTTACACAACCAAATTGCCATACGGGTAATATGCGTAGTAGCAGGACAAAACCAAGGTCTCCATTTTTGCATTACCAAGTATTGCCCAGCTATGATCCAAGGGCCGCCAATCAAGAAAAAATTTAGGTCCTCCTCTAGGACAAACTTCACCACAAAATAGTCATTAACTAAATCAACCAATTTCCAATCCCCTTTCAGGCTCCATTTTTGTTACAACCGAGCTTTGAGGTAATTGTATGTGTGCGATCGACCTAACAATTTAATAATCAAATCATTTTTCCAAGGTTTACACAAATGATCCATAGCCCTATATGAGAATTGAATACAAGGCCCTGACTTACCATGAGAAATCACTACATCTTCATTGTGGGAGTAAATATTTTCGTCTCCAATTACAGCATGCCACGTGGAAAAGAAGAATATCCCTTAGATTAATTAATTGAGCCCATTTATTTGGCCAATTAATTAGTACCAAAAATTGAGATAATATCTTAATTATGTGATATTATCTTTATTTAATAAGATAATAACACTAATTTAGATATTATCCTAATAAGGAGATATAATCATCATCAAATTAAGAGATTTGATCCCAATCAAATCCCTAACGGACTCAATCTCTACAATTTGGGGAAAGAATAAACTCCTTCATAATAAGAGTTTTATTTTCTACGAAACCCTAACCTCTGAGGCTTCTATAAATAGATGGCTTCATTCATCATTCAAGGTACTTCCAAAACCCTAGAAAAATACTCGAAATCTCTCCCCCTCTCTCTCCCTAGCCGACGGCAACACCATGACCGTCAGCCGCTCCACTTTCCTCTATGCATATATTTTCCACACGGCTCCGGCCACCACACACGACTCCGGCCGCTCGGTTCACAGCATACATACATCTCCGTACCCTTTTTTAGCTATTGTTTCACCTAGATTCAATATAACTAACTCAGGCATCGGAGGGCCTTAGGCTAACATACCCTGGGTGTGGTCTATTTACCCCGGTCTTTTTTATAGAAATCGAGGAAGAGAGAGAAGGAAGTTCAAGGGTTGAAGGATCTTTAAGAGGATATTCTTCTGTGAGAATATTTGCACAAACATTCATCATCATTTAGGTTCACATAGGCATCATCAAGACTGTTAACATCAATACCCACATTTGAACCTAAATTCCCCTTTCCCAGTAGTTTATCCCTAAAACGTCCTTTTCCAAACTCCAAGCTAGCAACAGGAAAAGAATTAGTACCTTGTTTGTGGTGAGGAGTTGAAGTGGGGCTAAAATTGGACTCAAGATCTCACTTAGGATCAAGATACTCGGAGGCTCGCACTCTCTTTGTCGAACGGTAGTTCTTTGGGAAAAACACTAGATGATCCTTCCTCCATGTTCAGAGAAGGAAAAACTAGCAATCAATCAGTCCCCAAGCAGTGCAAGGCCGGAAACCACCGCAAACGGTAGTTTCCAATAGATGGAGACGAACATACTGAGAAAGGAAGAAAATATCGCCGTGCATGGGGCTTGTAGTAAACTAGTCATGCTTTTAGAGAAGTTAGAGATGATAATCCCCTTCCATCCAAGAGAACATCTCACAAAAATGGAGAATTGCACAAACCTTTTTTCCCTATCCTTTTCCAACCAAATTGAAAACTTGCCAAGCCTTTGCTACAAGACCACATTACCACACATTTCAATCAGTTAACTTTGCAAAACACATCACTTTCCACATCATAAACTGAATGGAGTTGAATCCAAGGGGGCATAACTGGACATCAAAAAAGGATGGGGGTTCACTTGTAATAGGGTACTGGTACTTTTTAGAAAACTCATAGAGATAGTTATCCTTCAACATGAATTAGTAACACCACATGTTGGTCTGGCTGTCACACTTCAAAGCTTGAAATTACATGTAGGATGACTAAGAATGCCTAGAGGGGGGCGGGGGGTGAATAGGCCAATTTAAAATTATAGTTAATAAATAAAAATAAATTTCATTAGCATGATTGATATGGCTTATCAAACCTGAAACGTGCATATCATAAAATAAAGGAACACACAAAGAATTATTATAACCCCCACTTTTGGGGAAAATCCATGGGACTCCTCAGTCCAAAACAAATCTACTATAGAATGATGATTACAAGAAGTACTCACACACTTATCCGTAACTTAACTCAACTTCTTCGTAACTCATTCTAGATCATGTTTACCAACTTCTTCGTAACTCAACTTCTACCACGGGATGATCTTTCAACACTACTTATGTTGAACACAATACTGGTCACGATTGCTTCAAGCTCGCCTGAGTTCTTCCAACTCTCCTTATGTTGAAACTGATAGTGGTCATGATTGATTCAAGCTCACTGGAGAAAAACCGCCACAACGGTCTTGGTGCCCTCATCTGTATGAGTCACTGAACAATGAAAATGAATGCAATATGAATAATAAAGGTGTTTGATAAATCACCAAGTAAACATGAAACACTTGATATTTATCTCAAATAAAAATGCAGCTCTCTTAAATGTTTAAGCACACAAAACTAATGTTGAAAAGCTGTAAAAGATGAAGAAGACAAAGGTCTTCTTTTATATGCTTTTTGCTCCACCAAAAAATAAAATCACGTTAAAAAAGATGAGATTGATTTTAACAAAAATAAATTCAATGACCAAAGATTTTTGTCCTATTCTAAAGTTAAGGAACGTATGGTCCAATCAATAGGAAAATAAAAACCTAACAAAGGAAATTTATGATAATCCCACCATTAAAGGAGTCCTAATATTCTTAGGTCAACTACCAAGAATATCTCAACACCTTTAATAATGTGATCTGATTAAAACTTGATTTCCAAATAAATTACTTAAGAGATAAGTAACAAATCATGGATGAGAGAATTAAAGAATAAGCACATTAGATATTGCAAAATATGCCTAAATGAGATGCACTCCTAAAGGGATTCTAATTGATTAAAATCAAGGAAGATCAAGGAAATAAAATCATATTAGACTCCAAAAAATGTTCCTATTATGAGTGCATGAAAAATAACATGTTTTACCCTTCAAATCAAATGTCTCATACGTATTAAGTAACAATTTTGGAATTCAGGGATTGCTGAGCTATTTCAATCCTACAGCTAAATGAAAGACATCAATTTTGCTTCAATCCTACAGCTAAATGACACTTCCAAACCAATACTAAGTTCTAGGAAATACCAACACAATTTCGTACTAACAAAGTTTCTCGTTCTTTTCTCATGTGTAACAACTTATTAAAGAGGGGAAATGTGTGGGAGGATTTTGACTATTGAGTATGCTTGTATGGCCAAGCCCAACTGACATTAGTTGGGCTCTCTAGTATTAAGATAGACCATGGGGGATGCAATTAGCATTAGTGGGCTTGTGTTTGAAAGCCAATTTTCCATCATGGAATCATTTATTTTCATATGCTGGTCATGACGCCATTGCAACTAAAATTAACTCTGAAAAATAACTTCCTATACAAACAGATTATATTAATTACCATGACAATCACCAAAGTATAAACGCCAACAAGATTAGCCTAATGGAAAAGAGTATTGACTTGCAGATTAGTGATCTCAGGTTCAAACTCTCATGAGACCTAACTTTGAAAGTATCTTCAGCAAGACAATCATTTCATATACATGCATTTGTATATTCCTCGCAGAGTGCATGCATGCAAACCTTTGACTATATACACTTGAGGAGTGTGCTGAAAGTACAAACAATATCCTTGCAATAATTATGTCGATATAAGAAAACAACTTGAAATTTTTAGGTAGAGGCAACTAGAAAATCCTATTGTGTTGTGTGTCCATTTGATTTGTTGGTAAAACACTATGCCCTACTACATCCAATTAGGCCAATGGAGTGCCAGAAATAGATTGGAGATGGAGAACTGATTGCTCAACACTAGATATAAATTTGTTCACAACACAAACATTTTAAGTTGTCCCACAATGTCCAAATAAGCCAAGGAATAACCAGCTAAAATTGGAATGGAAAGTTAATACAATTTGACATGTTGTCTTGGAGACAAGCTTGAGACATCTAATGCAGTGTTCTTAAATGAAAGAAAGATTAATGTCTTGTGTATAGACGCAGAGGATAGAATGAAGCACCGATGCCACAAAATGGTTTGCATTAATTGGAACCAATCAAGAAAAAAATGGGTGCATTAACCAGAAAAAAACAAATAAAGAAGGCAAATGATTGTTGTATAGTTGTAGATGTAATTTTTGTTGAGGTGGTGAGACGAACATTTCAGAGGAAACTTAGTTTGAAATTCATTTTCTTGTAATTTCATTTCAGCCAAAGAATATTGCTTGGCTTCTTACTATAAGCGGTGAAGTCTGAGAGCTAGCATAAAACTCATTACAAACACATAAAGAAAATTTTATATACATGCATCAAATTATTATTTGTCAATAAAGAGAAATGACTCAAGTAAGGAGTTAAATGTGTGTGTATATATAGAGTTTCAGTTGAGGAACACCTGTAGGCAAGGGCCGATCTAGCCTATTTTCTGCTAGGCGCCTGCCTGGCCGAGAATTTTTAGAAAAAAAAAAGGTACATATGCCAGCTAAAAAAAATTATTCCCTGTCACTAAAACACGAATGAAAGAGAGTTTGCTAATATGTACTTAACATATATGAAAGAATTTGCTAATAATATCAATAATGCAGCGATAATTGAAGAACTTAAATTTATAAACTTCTTGTAGGGTAAACCTTTTAGATTTAAATGGTGTTGTTTTGTATTGCATTGCATTTACTTGTGGTTTTTGTTTTTGTTAAGCTTTTATTTATGTATGGAGATGCATTTGAGGGTAATACTCATTACGTCCTCTGACTATGTGTATCTTTTTATGTTAATTAATGAAATTCACTTGTATCATCGAGTTTAGTAAGTAAGTTTTGCCCAGTCGGTTTTCAAATCCTGGGTCTGGCACGGTAGGGCCCACCATGCATTGTATTTCAATGATCTGAACGTTTAGTTTTTAGGTATTCTCTCAAAGATCATCTATGCAAAAAAGCACTTGAATCCGAAATTATTTGCCCACTCAATTAGATTGTTGTTATTATAGTCGTTTTTTTGAAGCACTGTATTATTCTATTTTGTTGGTCTCAATTAGATGACTTAATGATTTTCAATTTTTCTGATTTTTTTTTCAAGAATGATCTATGATTGAAGACTTGAAAAATAGACAGTTTGGATCGTTGAAAAAACATTCTTAGAGGACCCTAAAGGATGTCCCTAATTTATTAAAAAAAAAAAATATATATATATATATATTTCAAGCGAGGTTGACTCATACAAAGGGTGTTTCTTTAGTGTTGTTTGCCATAGTTTGGTGTTTTTAGTGTTAGACATGAGATTTTCCAATCCGTGATGGTTAAATTAGATTTGAACTAAGTTGTCTCACCCTTGGGCCACCGAACATCAATCCCTGATTATGAGTCCAATCCAATGGTCTAATCCGACCAACGGAAAAGGCCCGAGGTGTAGGATTCCTACTGTTGATCCCGATATATCTGTTATAAAAAGAGAGAGACATAGAGAAAAAAAGGTAATGTTGTGAGAATTAAGCCCAAAGAAAAAGAGAAAGAAACCACATCACGAGTTGAGGAGTCCACAAAAATGCGGTGGTGGAGTATGAGCGAAGAAGAAGTTAAATTAGAAGTTTGTTAGAGCATCCACAATGGGGGGTGTAAATTCGGGGGTGTAAAGCCACTTTTACATCCCCTTTACACCTCCGGGGGGTGTAAATATGTTTTTTGCTCCAGTGGGGGGTGTAAATTCGGGGGTGTAGCTGTGGGTCCCAGCATTTTATGTTGACTTTTCTTCATTTTTCTTCTCTTTTCTCGGGTGGGTCCCGCCTGCAAAAGATGTAAAAATGGATGCAAATATACATTTTATTTTACATCCCCATGGTGGTGATGTATATTTACATCCATTTACATCTCACCATTGGAGACGATTCCGGTGACTCGGGGTGTATATTTAACATACACCCCCATATACACCCCCCCACTGTGGATGCTCTTAGCATTGGATTCGGGTGTTGGGGAGTCTATGGTAAACTAATAAGAATGTAGTGGCTAGGTGCCGAGTGGAAAAAAGTTAATATTTCTTTATTTTTTCTTATTATAATCTTAATGTAATTACGAGGAAAACGTACTTGTATCGAAAACGTAGCGGTATTTTAAATCAATCACACAGTATTATGCGTTTTAAATCAATCAAACTAAGTACCCGTTTGATATTGCTTATTTGGAGTGATAAGTGATTTTTAAAAAAAATGGGGAAGCACAACCCATGTGGTAAACTATGAGAAAATCACTTATTGTTAAAAACTGTTGTGAGAGAAAGCTATAAGGGAAAACAGCTAATGAAGTGCTTTTATTTTCTGATTATGCAGGAATCAGTTTCGAAGAGGCGTTGAGTTTAATGATTATGCGGCAATCATTTTCTAATTATGCGGGAATTAATACCAACAATACTTTTAACAAAAAGTTTACCAAACGCCAAACTATTTTCTCTCACAAATGATTTCTTTCACAGCAAATCTGACAGTGATTATGTTCACAGCATAGCAATGCCAAACTGGCCCTAAATTATGGACCATCTGGACAATCTAGACCAATATAATCCAAATTTGCTATCAAATTTTAAATAAAACTTGGACCAAACCGAACCGGACGATGCGGTTTGACCGGTTGTACCGGTTTGCCAGGCCACATGATTTGGCCAGGGAATTCATTTAATCCAAACGGTTTTACGCCCAAGCCACATATTGGCCCAATTTGCCTTAGTCGGGTAAAAACCAGCCCAAACAGAAATATCACCCAAGTTTTTCTGTCACATGGACAAGGAACTGAGCTGGCTTATTAATTGTTTTCCTGGTACTCACTTGAAACAGAAAAAAAAAAAAAAAAAAACACTAACTGATTCAAAATACTTGAACTCAAAACAAGTTCTAGCTGGAATGACGACCAAAACCATCACCCATTAAAAAATCAACACGTTTGGTTTGGTAGGAGGCCATCCAAACAGATTGACTAGGTAAAGGACTAACAAATGGAAATACATCTCTGTTTTTCTATCTATATTGTAAAAAGTAATCGTTCTGAACAGGTGAGTTCTTTTAGGACTTGGGTTTTCACATTTATATGTACGCCCATGAAACATTATGATGATCAAAGAGTTGTAATATTCTCGACCAAATCAATCATTCTGGCAAGGAGACGAGACATAACTTCAAAGAAAAAATTCCATTGAATTATGTCATTGATCAACTTTTTGGGTGGTCATACAATTTCCTCCAAAGGGAAAACACTAGAAAAAAGAATGTACAAGATTACTTTACAAAATTCTCTCCTAGTTCATGTATTAAGTAGTGCATGTATATGCTGGAAATCATAATCCATTAATTCAAGCGGGAAGTGAGGTCAATGAAGATGTCTTCTCTACAAGGAATTGTGAGTCCACCCATCGGATAATTGTATCTGAATTCTTCCGCCGCCTTCCTTAGCAACTCTTGAAATGAAGGCTGACTCAAGAACGATATCGGAACGACAAATCGCTTCTTTTCAAACTCTCCGACGTACACTACGATGTAGCCTTTTGGAACACCAACAGAAGATGATGTTGCTGCTTTGTTTGCAAACAATAAACTTGATTGTCGTAGGATTTGTGATAACCGAATCGCCATGCTTAATAAGGAAACTTAATTATCACCTTATTAAAAGGGGTTGGATTTAAAAAAAAATAAACACTTGGAAGAAAGAGAGAAGAGAGAATAGATTTTCTAGCTTGTGGAGAATGCGAGGAGTACTTTGGTTTGCAAATTTTGTTGGGACATTGTGTGTGTATAAATAGAAGTAAGATGGAGAAAAATGTATGGAAAATTGTACATTTGTGAGGGTAATTTGGGAAGGAAATGGTAGACATAAATGTTAGGTTAATGCACATGGTTGTGTCATCCTTCTCATGCTCAAAATCTTGGCAGCTATGGATTAAGGCTTGCATATTTTGATGGGACCGTTATGCCCCCAAACGTTGTGCTTGACCACAACCCTACAAGGAAGTGAGGAAAACTGGTATTGTTGTAAGTTTTAGTGGCTGACCTTAAATAGCGGAGAGCCATAGACATATATGTCGATGATTTCTTGACAACAACATTTAAAGACTCTATACATCATCTTACTTTTAGCATTATTATAAGGTGAGATATCTAGTTATTTACTAGTTTCAGCTCATGCATGCCAAAACAAAACAAAGTATCTCATTAGTTTGAGGCTCATTTTCTTTACATCAATCAAGCTTTGGACAAACATCTTTGAAATATTATTCTCTCAATATATAAATTCAGCCCTTCTACTTCAACATATACCATGTACCGATATTGTCCCCACCTTAACCACCTAGAAGAGAGAAGACCCCATGGACCTCTAAGTGTGATCACAAAAGGTCTCGGTGCAATTGGGAGTAGACCACCTATATTTAAACCGTAGAATATTTTTGTTCTTGGCTTGTATTTGAGCCACCTACACCAACACTTAATAGCTCAAGTTAGAATTTATTCTCGAAACACCGTTAGCACGACTGTGACAAGTTTTTTTAACTTATGAAAATCTTATCATTTTTCTTTTCTTTTAGAAAGGAAAATACTTGCCTCCTTTTGTGAAAGTAGGAACTCCTACTTTCCTGTCAAAAGGTATACACAAAATGTACACACAAAAGGAAAATACTTGCCTCCTTTTAGAATGGATGTGGATATAAAACAAAGTTTTGTATATATATATACACACACAAAAGGTATACACAAAATGTACGTCTTCTTCTTGTCCTGCTACATCAACTTGCTAGACAATCCCTCTTGAAGAGCACATGACGTGTGGCCCACAGTTATCCAAGGTTGAAAGTTTGCAACACACCCCATTTGAAGTTAATAACTAAATTCCTGTTGTGACATGAATTTATTGTCATTTTGGTGTATGATAAAAAAATTAAAACGGCAGGAAAAGAAAGGTAATGGACTGAAAGTAATTTCAGAATCTAAAGAGGAACACCTTACATTTGATGTTGCTAATTCTAGAACTGATATAAAAAAAAAATTGTAGAGTGTCAACAATTTCTATTTACAATTTCCTCAACCGGTCATACAAGTTGGAAGATTTCTTGTCATTTCTGTTTACAATTTCTATTCACAATTTGTATCACAGATCACATGTCATTTAATCTAGAAGTAAGATTGATGAAGATTTCTTCTCTGCAAGGGATTGTGAGTCCACCCATTGGATGGTCAAATCCAAACTCTTCCTCTGCCTTACTTAGCAACTCTTGGAATGAAGGCTGACTCAAGAATGAAATTGGAACCATGTATCTCTTCTTTTCACTCTCTCCAACATACACTGCTAAGAAGCCTTTTGGAACACCTACGGCAGATGTTGAAGCTGATCGGTTTGCGAAAAGACTTCCTCGTCGGAGGATCTGCTTAGCATGCATAATACTAGGCAATCGGATAGCCATATGTTTCAAAATCTGAATTATCACTTTTCAAAAAGAGCTTGAAGTTGAAAGTTGACTGGAAGAAAAAGATTTAGGTTAAGATGGTGATGAGGAGTTGATTTGTTTATGGGATAATATATGTGTGTATATATATACAGATGAAAATTGAAAGGGTGTGTATAGAATGTGGAAAGAAATGTATGGAGCAAATATGGTTGGGTTGGCAAGTGACATAATTAGAAGGATCACATGGCTGTGTTTCCATCTCAATATGAACTACTTGGTAGCTGTGAAGTCTGTATATTTTTTGGAGAACATTATGGCCCAAACCATTTTTATTACAACCTACAAACATGAAACCCCATTTGAAATTTTAGAGAGATAGATGTGTGGATAGCAAAAGCTTCTTGTTGATTTGAGTGGCTGACTTCCTTTCAATTCAGGACAGACTTCAGACATATCCATGTCTATAATTTCTTGACAGCAATCGATTAATTAGCACTCTTTGGACCACATTAAATATGTACACATTACCTACTGCATGTTCAATAAGTATCATGGACACTACAAGAAAAACTGCCTTTAGTGACGGTATAAAAGTGTCAAAAATCTATTTCCTTGACGGCTAAAAAAGGGTTAAGAATACCAGTGTCAATAAAGGGTACCCACTGATCAGCTTTTCAAAAATAAGATCTCAGCAAGTGTAGGATCATTTTATTCACCTAATTTTTCATTTTAAATTTTTGGCAAAGCTCTTTGAAATATCCTGCATATCAAAATTCCTATAATTTATTTTGTATTGTATCTGAATCCTTAAAAACTGATGGTCAAATATTTAACCAGTTCAGTTTTCTGATGACAGTCCAGAGTGTTCAAAGAAATGAAATACTTCTTCCTTTGCTTGTTGAAAGGACAAAGCCACATGGTAGGGTTGTTTGGTTCTCCCAACCAATCAAGATATAAAGCATCCTTTCTAATAGCACCACAAATTCTTGTTTTCAAAGCAGCATTAAAAGAACAAACAAAAAGAAAAAGAAGAAAGAAAAGAATACTAGTTGTTTGCCGCACAAGCTAACAACTTAGTTGTCATCCCACACAAGCTTTTATTGGGTAGGGCACATATGCAGTACTGTTGGTTATCTTTTGTGACTTTGCATGAGCACTCAATTCAATGAATTTATTATTCTATAAAGTGTTAGTAGACCTAATCCTAAACAATAATTTGTGATTAGTCCAACATATATAAGCCTCTTGTCAAACAGGCTTATCTTTGAAATTTAACATCTGGTGGTCCCAGAGGAGATTGCTAAGTAGGGAATGCTGTTTCTCCACAAGGATCTAGCTTGGCCATTATCCAGAGAGTTTTTGGAGGATGAGTTACATAAGCAGGAAGACAAGCCCATGTGATTTGGTACAAGCATATGGCCTTCATTGCTTCCCCTCTCAGTGACTCTTCACCAATCTTTTCATGTAGTGTACCATACGGTTTTCAGCATACCATCTCATCCATATATACACACATGATCAAGTTCATCATGAGCAACTAAAGTCTTCCCCTTCCCAAGCATCAAACCTTTCTCTCTTTTCCAAGTACTCTGAATTCTTTTCCTTCTTCTTTTGTCCTCTCTTGAGCAAATAAAAGCCATGGGTTTCCGGTTGCCTGGAATTGTTACCGCAAAGAGAAGTCTCATTCGATCTCGATCTACTTCAAACCAGACAGCTGAATCAAAGACAGATATCCCAAAAGGCTATTTTGCAGTGTATGTTGGAGAGAACCAGAAGAAGCGGTTTGTGATTCCGGTATCATATTTGAATGAGCCTTCGTTCCTGGAATTGCTGAGTCAAGCTGAAGAAGAATTTGGATACAATCATCCCATGGGTGGTATCACAATCCCCTGCAGTGAAAGCACCTTCCTTGATCTTACTTCCCGCTTAAGTGTATGAGTGAATGAGAATCGATCATCAAGGGCATCGAAACGATCCTCATTGCTGAGCTCACTGGGTCAAGTTGTTGAAGAATATTGAAGTGATATATCCAAGGAATCCTCATTTCAGAAATCACTTTGGATTGAAACAACAGCAACCATCGATCATCCACGGAATCAACTCACATCTTGTGTTGGAGGCAGAGCTTCTGTAATCCTGAAGCTGCTTGTGATCTGAGCAGAAACATAGAAATTTATGTAGCAGATAAATGATGGTATTTTGAACTCCACAAAACCATTGGTCCAAAAATCAGGACTCCAATTTTGAACTCAAAGAAAGTCAAATTATTGTCTTTTAATCCCATGCAAACATCTTTGTTAGTCCACCAGAATATTTAATATATGATAAATGCCTCATCCATTCTTGTCATATACTTTTTCACAAGAACTAAATGGCAGAAGATTTGCACAAGAACTGCAGTATAATTGCTTACTAATACTTTTTAAAAAAAAATTTATAAACATGGTGCCTCATACAGATTGGGATCTTGAATTAGACTGCATTTTAAAATTCTAGAATCCAATCTCTCTAAACTAATGATATTGGGGGGAGGTGAGGTGGGGGCTTTTCACTATAAGATATCTACATACAGTCATATGTGGGAATTTTTAATTTTACCCTATCGGTATTTGTGACTTTGGTTCGCCAAAGCACATGGCAAATATCATGTTCATATCGGTTCCATTTGATGCTTGATGCTAAGTAATCGAATGATTCACTCAAATTTTTGTGTGGATTACTTCTCTGTTACTCAAAAGCTGTGACACAAAAATTTGGTTAATGATTCTGTCATTAATTTCTTGAATATAGATAGGGATGTTACTTTTTGGTGCCTTTGTGGCTTCCTGATCTATCAGCAGATCCCTGCATATCCCATCTGATGACTCTCATTTGTTTGAGATAGCTGTTGAAAACATGAATTTCCTCATGGCAATAACATACTTCCTTAGTTATACGGTTATCCTTTGTTCACTTAGTACATGAACTTGCTAGCCGTATTGTGTAATTTCAACTTTTAAGTAACTGAATTTCTATTCTGATTCCTCAACAATTGGCAAACCATCATTAGAGACATATAAATGTCGGAAGTTACATGTCCGCAGTTGGTACAAACAGACCATACTTCTGTATGTTGTTCTTTTACCCCTTCATGTTACTTAAATTCTGTTAATATTGTATCAAGGACAGGAAAATAAATTTAACGAGGTTAGGAAATTTTTTCCGGCATAGAGCTATCCCAATGTATTCTTTTTTTTTTTTAGGTCGATTATTCCGATGTATTAAAATCAATAACAAATGTAAAGTGTCAACAATTTCTATTTACAACTTCCTCAACTGGTCATACAAGTAAGAATCCCTTATATCTAATGCTGGAAAGCATAGAAACAAGAGAATGCACAAGTCTTTACAAAATTGTTTCTGATAATTTATCTTTGGGTGATAAATCACATGCCATTCAACTGAGAAGTGAGATTAATGAAGATTTCTTCTCTGCAAGGGATTGTGAGTCCACCCATTGGATGGTCAAATCCAAATTCTTCCTGTGCCTTACTTAGCAACTCTTGAAATGAAGGCTGACTCAAGAATGAAATCGGAACCATGTATCTATTTCTTTTGCTCTCTCCAACATACACTGGTAAGAAGCCTTTTGGAACACCTCCAGAAGATGTCGAATCTGCTCGGTTTGCGAAAAGACTTCCTCGTAGGAGAATCTGCTTAGCATGCATAATACGAGGCAATTGGATAGCCATGTTTAAATGTCTGTGTTAATGTTATCACTTTGGAAGAGCTTGAAGTTGAAAATTGACTGGAAGAAAAGATTTAGGTTAAGATGGTGGATGTGGAGTTGATTTGTTTATGGGATAATTGTGTATGTATATATATACAGATGAAAATTGAAAGGGTATGTAGGAAAATATCAGGAATGTGGAAAGAAACGTATGGAAGCAAATATGTTGGGGTTGGCAAGTGACATAAGAATTTGAAGGATCACATGGCCCTGTCTTCCATCTCAACATGAACTACTTGGTAGCTGTTAAGTCTGTATATTTGTTGGAGAACATTATGTCCCCAACCAGTTTTATGACAACCTATAAACCCCACTTGAAATTTCAGAGAGATGTGTGGATAGCAAAAGCTTCCTTTCAATAAAGGACAGGCTACAGACATATCTATGTCTATAATTTCTTGACAGCAATAGATTAACTAGCATTCTTTGGACCAAATTAAATATGTACACATTAGCTACTGCATGTGCAGCTTTTCAAAAATAAGATCTCAGCCAATGCAGGATCAGTTTTTTCACCTAAATTTTTATTTCTATTTTTTTTGCAAAGCTCTTTGAAAGATCCTGCGGAACGGAATTCCTGCCATTTATTATGTGTTGTATCTGAATCATCAGTTCCATGTTTTCACTCTTTCAATAAACAATTGAAAACTGATGGTCAAATATTTTACCAGTTCCGTTTTCTGGTGACAGTCCAGAGTGTTCATACAAATGAATACTTCCTTTGCTTGTTGAAACTGAACGTCATAGATGAAAGAAAAAAGCCACAGGGTAGGGTTGTTTGGTTCTCCCATCCCAATCAATGAAGCTATAGAGCATCCATTCTTATCCAGGCCCCATGTCAAATTCCAATAGCACCACAAAAATTCTTGCTTTCAAAGCACAATTAAAAAAAAGAAGAAGAAAAAGAAGACTAATTGTTTGCCACACAAGCTAACAACTTAGTTGTCCTGTCACACAAGCTTTCGTTGGGTAGGGCACCTATGCGGTTCTGTCGGTTATCTTTCCGTGACTTTGAATGAGCATTCAATTCAATGAATTCATTATTCAAGAACATGTATATGCAATTAAGGGTTAGCAGACCTAATCTTGAACAGTAATTAGTGATTAGTCCAACATATATGGGCCTCTTCTCTAAGAGGATTTTTTTTATTGGATTGAAATTTCACATCTGCTGGTCCCTTCTGTTGTCTGTTACACAGAGAAGATTGCTAGGTAGAGATGCTGTTTCTCCACAAGGATACAGATTGGCCATTATCCAGAGAAGTTTTTTTGAGGCTGAGTTGCATAAGCAGATAGACAAACCCATGTGATGTGGTACAAGCAAGTGGCCCTCATTGCTTCCCCTCTCAGTGCCTCTTCACCAATCATTTTATGTAGTGTACCATACGGTTTTCTGCATACCATTTCATCTATATATACACACATGATCAAGTTCATCATGAGCAACTAAAGTCTTCACCTTCCCAAGCATCAAACCTTTCTCTCTTTTCCAAGTCCTTTGCATTCTTTTTCTTCTTCTTTTGTCCTCTTGAGCATATAAAAGCCATGGGTTTCCGGTTGCCTGGAATTGTTAACGCAAAGAGAAGTCTCATCCGATCTCGATCTACTTCTAACCAGACAGCTGAATCAAAGACAGATATCCCAAAAGGCTATTTTGCAGTGTATGTTGGAGAGAGCCAGAAGAAGCGGTTTGTGATTCCAGTATCATATTTGAATGAACCTTTATTCCTGGATTTGCTGAGTCAAGCTGAAGAAGAATTTGGATATGATCATCCCATGGGTGGTATCACAATCCCCTGCAGTGAAAACACCTTCCTCGATCTTACTTCCCGCTTAAGTGTATGACTGAGCTTGAATGGATTTTCAAAATCATCGAAAAGATCCTCTTTTCAGACCTCACTGAGTCAAGCTGATGAAGGATGTTGATGTGATCATATCCAAAGCATCATTATTTCAGAAACCACTGAGTTTGGATGGAAAAAGAGGCTCCAATGGATCATCCATAGAATCAGCTCACCCTTCTGTAATGCTGAAGCTGCTTGTGATCTGAGCAATATCATAGAACTTTTTGCCACAGAAAAATGATGATATGATGAGGTCCAGAAGACCATTGTTCCAAAAATCATGACTCCAATTTTGAACTCAAAGGAAGTCAAATTTGTTGTCTTGTAATTCTATGTAAACTTCTTTGTTACTCTACAGGAATATACAAGAATATATAACATATGACAAATGCTCATCCATTGTTGTCTTATAGTTTTCACAAGAACTAAATGGCAGCAGCTTTGCACAAGAAATGAAGTTGTTACTCATACTTATTTATACATGGTGCCTCGTACAGATTTGGATCTTGAATTAAACTGTGTTGTCATATTCCAGTGAATCCAGTCTCTCAAAATTATGATTGGGGTGTCTTTCCCTATAAGATATCTGCAGATGCATTCATATATAAGCCTATTGATAATTGTGACTTAGGTTCACCAAAGCACATGGAAAATATCATGTCCATGTCGGTTCCATTTGATGCTTGTTGCTAAATAATCGAAATGATTTCATAATTTTTATGAATTACAATGCTGTAACACAAAAAATTGTTTAATAGTTCTACCATTAAGTTCTCGATATATAGATAGGAATGCTGCCTTTTGGTGGCTTTGTGTCTTTTTGAGCTCTCAGCAGATCCCTGCTTATCCCATCTGATGACTCTCATTTGTTTGAGATAGCTGTGGAATTCTTGAAACTCCTCATGGCAATAACATACTGTTATCTTTTGTTCATTCAGTACATGAACTTGCTAGCCCTTTTGTGTACTTTCAGCTTTGAAGTGACTGAATTTCTATTGTGACTGATTATCAACAAATGGCAAAAACCATCATAAGAGACATGTAAATGTCTGAAGTTACATGTACGAAGTCGATACAAACAGTCCATATTGCTTAAATTTTGTTAATAAATTAATATTGTATCAAGGACAATCTAAACCATGTATGAAGTGATAAAAAATAAAAGGAATACCCAAAAAAAAAAAAAAAAGGGACAAGAAAAGAAAGTAAGCAAGGTAATGGACTGAAATCATCAGAATCCAAAGAGAAACAATATCCCTTAATGTTTCTCTTTCTGTAATCGATAACAAATGTAAAGCTTGTCTACAATTTCTATTTACAACTTCCTCAGCTGTTCATATAAGTCTTTACAAAATTGTCTCTGGTAATTTATATTTTAATAAAAAATCACAGGTCCCTTAACCGAGAAGTGACTTTAATGAAGATTTCATCTCTGCAAGGGATTGTGAGTCCACCCATTGGATGGTCAAATCCAAATTCTTCCTCTGCCTTACTTAGTAACTCTTGAAATGAAGGCTGACTCAAGAATGAAATCGGAACCATGTATCGCTTTTTTTCGCTTTCTCCAACATACACAGCCAAGAAGCCTTTTGGAACACCCACCGAAGAAGTTGAAGCTGCTCCGTTTGCAAGAAAACGTCCTCGTTGCAGAATCTGCTTAGTGTGGGAACCGAATTAAATCACCCTAGGTCAAATAATTCCTTCCATTTGGGGATTATTTGATCTAATTGGGAGTTACTCAATTTAATTGGGGATTACCCAATTAAATTGGGAGTTACCTAATTAAATTTGGGATTGATTTGATTCCTATCCCAATTAGGGATTTGATTTAATTCAAATAAATCAAATCTCACCTAATCAGGGAGGAATAATTCCTTTCCATCTATGGAATTATTCCTCTGAAACCCTAGCCTCCGAGGCTCCTATAAATACCTAGCTACACACAAGGGTTAAGGTACGTCTAAATTCCTACTGAAACTCTGCAGAAATTATCCTTCACAAACCCTAGCCACCATATTCTTTCTCTCTCTCACACAAGGCTCCGGCCACCACACACGGCTCTGGCCACCCGGTTTTTCTTGAAATACCCAACCTAACTTAGGCATCGGAGGGCCTTTGGCCAACACCCCCTGGGGTGTGGTCCTTTTACTTCGATCTGTTTTGCAGGGAGAGAGAGACGGTAAAGACGACGAAGGAATCTTTTGGCGAATATTCCTGTGGGAGCAAATTTCCTCCCACGAGAATATTCGCCTAAAGATTCCTTCGTCTTCTTCGCACCTCTCTCTCCCTGCAAAACAGATCAGAGTAAAAGGACCACACCCGGGAGGTGTTGGCCAAAGGCCCTCCGATGCCTAAGTTAGGTTGGGTATTTCAAGGAAAACCGGGTGGCCAGAGCCGTGTGTGGTGGCCGGAGCCTTGTGTGAGAGAGAGAAAGAATATGGTGGCTAGGGTTTGTGAAGGATAATTTCTGCAGAGTTTCAGTAGGAATTTAGACATACCTTAACCCTTGTGTGTAGCTAGGTATTTATAGGAGCCTCGGAGGCTAGGGTTTCAGAGGAATAATTCCGTAGATGGAAAGGAATTATTCCTCCCCGATTATGTGAGATTTGATTAATTAGAGATTTGATTTATTTGATTTAAATCAAATCCCTAATTGGGATAGGAATCAAATCAATCCCAATTTTAATTAGGTAACTCCCAATTTAATTGGGTAACCCCCAATTAAATTGAGTAACTCCCAATTAGGTCAAATAATCCCCAAATGAAAGGAATTATTTGACCTAGGGTGATTTAATTCGGTTCCCACAAATGCCCCCCCAGCTTCTGCATGGCGCGTGGTGGCATGTAGGAGATGTGAATTATCTGTTGGGCTGTCCAGCTGTAACTGGTCTTCCTTCTTGGATTTGGGCTCCTGAGTTGAGGAGGTATTTGACTTGCCTAATTGGACTTTGACTTGGGCAGTCTAGCTGTAACTGGGCTGGAGGCGCGCTGGCCTGTTGCTAAAGCAGGTGGCAGTTCGAGCCGGCTTAGTTACTGGGGTTGGTCCAAACTGCTTCAATTTTTTTTTTTGTGCCACGAACTAGGGACAGTCTGAGTGAAGGAGACCATGTGTGGCATAAGACGTGCTGGAAGTCATCGGCAGATGGGAAGAGGAGGTCGGCGGCAGTTCGCTCGTTCCTCACATCTACTGTGATGGTAAGTTGTACTTCTTTGATCTGCTATAGCCTTTCTGAAACTTTGCTCTGTCTCTGACTAACTTCCATCTTCTGCTTGCAGAGAATGCCATTCGCAAGAAGCTCGTTCTTGACCAGAACATGATCAAGGTTCAGCAAGCTTTGAACATCCTACCCAATTTCGTGAATGGCCCTGGTTGCTGAGCGAACATCAGAAGGAGGTCGGTGGCCTACCCCCTGTTGAAGATGTTGAAAGATGGAAGCTGCATGGCTCAGACCTAAGTGATTTGCCAGTCGAGCAGGAGGAGTCCTTTACCGAGTTCTCTGAGGAGAAGAAGGCTAGCAGCAGATCTGCCCGCGATGAAGCCGTAGTCTCACGATCAAGGGATAGGTCTCCATAGCGAAAGCAGTCAAGTCCTCCTTCTGCCACGAGCAAGTCTTCCTCAAGGGTGGCCTCGTCTGCTGAGAAGGTCCATATAGGAGTTGCTCCTGCTTCATCTGTCGGGATCAAATGCCTCGTTAGCATGAACAGCAAGAAGGCCAATGGCATGCAGGAGGTCCGGGATATTCTGCTCAAGTCTCCACCCGTATTGCCTAAAACATGTGATCTGCCTTGTAAGAAGGCCACTGAGAAGCAAGGTTTGGAGCGTCTGCGCCGATCCGGAGACCAAACCGAGAGGACTGTGCCTCTACCAAGCAACCATGACTCGTTTGGAAGGCTACGATCAGTCAAGCGCGGAGCTGACTCCATGTTGCAAGTTGCAGCCAAGAGAGCTAAAGAGTCGTCTGCTCAAGCAAAGAGTTCTTCAGTTGCGCGAACTATCCGTCCAGGAATTGGTGATAGCTCTGTTGGGGGTGAGTCTGTGTCTGATCTGCTTAAAGCGGGCTTCCTGTCAAGTCCGTCTGCTTGTGCGAAGCTGGTTGACCACGTGTATCGAGCTGGTGACCTTGGCGCTTTCTCGAGCCTTCCCTTGGATAAGCAAGAAGAAGCCGCCATGTATCATCTTCAAAAAGGGGATGGTTTTTAGTGTTGGGGCCATGCAGAACTCACGTGCTGTTGCCCCCTCTTCTGCCCTGCTTGATGAGCTGGTGAAGAAGAATGCTGATCTGGCTGACAAGCTCTCGAACGAGCGGATTCGTCATGATGCGAGGATTTCTGAGATAAAGGAGAGTATGTCTGCGCTCAAGAGTTCTGTTGGCCAAAAGGATGGTGAGCTCGAGTCTCTTATGGCTACTCTGCCCGAACGCAAGGAAGCCTACTTTTGCCTCGAACGTAAGCATGCTGCTCTGGCCCAGGATCATGACAAGCTGCTGGCCAAGTTTGACACCCATGTGGAAGCCACGGAGGCATCCAAACATGAGATTGCTGCTAACACGTACAAGTTGGGATACTTGGATTGCCGAAATGGTGCTTCTCCATGCTGCCCTCTCGAAGATGATGATGGTGAGCTGCTCTGTCTTGACCTGCCCCCTGCTCAAAGTGAGCAAATCTATGTTGTGGATGTAGAAGCAGTTGAAGAGCAGGTAGCAGATGAAGTTGCAATGGAGGAAGACAATGCCCAAGGTGGCACAGCTAACGAGGTTAGGGCAGAAGCGGAGGAGCAAGCAGCGGAGGCCGCTGAGCAGATGGCGCCAGTTGAGCAGAGTGATGCTGAGGTAGCTGAGGACGTGACCGGCTGAGGGTCGTCTGCCGAAGTCCCCTAGTAGATGTAGTTCATTTTTGCTGTTTTTTGAACTTTGTAATTTCTTTTCAATAAGTGGCCTTTAGTTGACCACCTTATTTCTTGTTGAACTTGGCCTGTTGGCCACTTTGCTATGGAATTTTCAGTTATCTTTCAAACTTCAATTCTCATTGTATCTTGTAAGTGTATGTCCGGAGACATAGTACTTGAAAGAGACTCCATTGAATTTGTACTCGAGAAGTAGCTTGCCTACAATGGAGGTAAGGCTTGTAGCCTGTGTGCGTATGTCGGGGACATAGCGCTTGAAAAAGGCTCCATTGAGTTTGTGCTCGAGGAGCAGCTTGTCTGCGATGGAAGCGAGGCTTGTCGCCTGCGAGCGTATGTCGGGGATATAGCGCTTGAAAAGGCTCCATTGAGTTTGTGCTCGAGGAGTAGCTTGTCTGCGATGGAGGCGAGGCTTGTCGCCTGCGAGCGTATGTCAGGGACATAACACTCGAAAAATGCTCCATTGAGTTCGTGCTTCGAGGAGCAGCTTGTCTGCAATGGAGGTGGGGCTTGTCGCCTGCGAGCATATGTCGGGGACATAACACTCGAAAAATGCTCCATTGAGTTCGTGCTTCGAGGAGCAGCTTGTCTGCAATGGAGGTGGGGCTTGTACCCTGGGAGCGTATGTTGGGGACATAATACTCGAAAAATTCTCCATTGAGTTCGTGCTTCGAGGAGCAGCTTGTCTGCAATGGAGGTCCATTGAGTTTGTGCTTCAAGGAGCAGCTTGTCTGCAATGGAGGTGGGGCTTGTCGCCTGCGAGCGTATGTCGGGGACATAACACTCGAAAAATTCTCCATTGAGTTCGTGCTTCGAGGAGCAGCTTGTCTGCAACGGAGGTGGGGCTTGTCGCCTGCGAGCGTATGTCGGGGACATAACATTCGAAAAATTCTCCATTGAGTTCATGCTTTGAGGAGTAGCTTGTCTGCAATGGAGGTGGGGCTTGTCGCCTGCGAGCGTATGTCGGGGAAATAACACTTGAAAAATTCTCCATTGAGTTCGTGCTTTGAGGAGCAGCTGTCTGCAATGGAGGTGAGGCTTGTCGCCTGCAAGCGTATGTCGGGGACATAACACTCGAAAAATGCTCCATTGAGTTCGTGCTTCGAGGAGCAGCTTGTCTGCAATGGTGGTAAGGCAGGTCGCCGACATGTGTATGTTTGTGGGACCTAATGTTCGAAAAAATGCTTCATTGAAAAGCTTGCTCTTGTATTGATGTCGGTGTGACTACATCACTTTATTGAATAAAAGAAATGGACAACATAGATAACATCGAAAGCAGTTTGTCTTCAATGGAAGTAAGGGAGGCCTGTCGCCTGCTAGGAACCCAGCTGGTGAGCGAAGGGCTTCATGGATGGTATCTCTGAAGGTGGTGTGCATTCCATTGTCTTGGAATTTCCTTTCCTTCTAGGCAATCGGATAGCCATGTTTAAGAGTCTGTATTAATACTGTTGAAAGAGCTTCAAGTTGAAAATTAACTCGAAGAAAAGATTTAGTAAGTTGATTTGTTTATGGGATAGTATGGAAGTGTCTGTATGTATGTATGTATGTATGTATGTATATATATTATATAGATGAAATTTGAAGGGGTGGATAGGAAAATATTCGGAATGTGGAAAGAAATGGATGGAAGAAAATATGGTTGGGTTGGCAAGTGACATAAGAATTTGAAGGATCACATGGCTTTGTCTTCCATCCCAATCTGAAGTTGTTAGCTGTTAAGTCTGTATATTTGTTGGAGAACCTTATGCCCCCAACCATTTTTATGACAACCTACACACATAGAACCCAAAACTTGGAATTTTAGAGATGTGTGGATAGAAAAGCTGCTTGTTCCTTCGAATACAGTTTTAGGTCATGCTACAGACATTTGTGGCCATAATTTCTTGAGAAAAAGAAATTAGCACTCTTTAGACATTTATGTCTGCAAATCTTGTTAAAATACGGTACTTAGAATTTTAGAAATGTACGCAATACCTACTGCACGTTCAATATATACACTTTTCAAAAATAAGATCTCACCTGGTTCATGCTCATTTTTTCACCTAAATTATTTTTCTTTTGCAATGCTCTTTAAATATCCTGCAGAACTAACTTCTTGTCAGTTAATGTTATCTGGTAAGTCTGATTAATTACAAGTGAATGTCGGAATAACATTTGATTACTGCAATGTAAGAGGTGGGGAAACGTTTGACCAAATGGCAAAATAAATTTGTAGATTAATTACAGGTACTACTTGCTTGTTAACAGATATCTTCAGTTGCCGTAAGGAAAGAGGAGAAGAGATTGTCAATACAGCTTCTCCCTTAGCTCTAGAATTTCTAGATTTCTCTAGTAGTGGTTTTAGGGTTTTAGCCGAACGTGCCTAAAACAAAAATGTCAATGGTTTTACTAAACCAAGAGTTCAATTAATAAATCAAAACTGATGGTCAAATAAATGATCTTTGGGGTTTTCTGGCTACAATTCAGATAGACCAAACAAAATGAGATGCTTCATTTTCTTGTTGAGAGTTTTGAGACTCAAGATCATAGCTGAAAGGACAAAGGCACATGGTAGGATGGCTTGGTGCTGCCAATCAAGCTATATACTAAATAGCATCTCTTCTTATTCAGGTCCCATGTTAAAGTTTTCATAGCACCACACATTTTTGTTTGTACAGCATTAAAAAAAAAAAAAAAATCTAATTATGACACAAGTTGGTTCCTTATCAAGCATGCATAATTATATTGGATTGTTAATTCACATTTGGCTGTTCCCTCTTATCTAGCTAGGTAGGGAATGCTGTTTCTAAACAAGGATAGAATTTCTGCACACCCTTTCGACTATATATATACACACATGATCAGGCTCATCATCGGCAATTCAAGTCTTCACCTTCCCAAGAATCAAAGCTTTATCTATTTTCCTAGTCTTTTAAATTCTGTTTCTTGTTCTTCATCCTCTTGAGAATATAGAAGTCATGGGTTTCCGGTTGCCTGGAATTGTTAACGCCAAGAGAAGTCTCATTCGATCTCTATCTAGTTCAAGCCGGACAGCTGAATCAAAGACCTTGGATATCCCAAAAGGCTATTTTGCAGTCTATGTTGGAAAGAGCCAGAAGAAGCGGTTTGTGATTCCAGTATCATATTTGAATGAACCTTTGTTTCTGGATTTGCTGAGTCAAGCTGAAGAAGAATTTGGATATGATCATCCCATGGGTGGTATCACAATCCCCTGCAGTGAAGACACTTTCCTTCATCTCACTTCCTGCTTAAGTGTGTGAATGTAAGCGAATGGATCGAAACCATCCTCATTTCAGAACTCAGTGAGTCAAGCTGAAGAAGAAAATTTGGATATGATCATATCCAAAGCATCCTCATTTCAGAACTCATCACTGAGTTAGGCTGAAGAAGAGGCCACAGTTGATCATTCATTGAATCGACTCAAACCTTCTGCAATCCAAAAGCTGCTTGGATATGAGCAGAAACATAGAAATTTTGAAGCATACAAATGATGATATCATGTTTTGAACTTAAAGGCAGTCAAATTCTCTGTCTTTTAACCCTATGTAATCTTCTTGGTCGCTCTCCAGGAATATATGGTGACATATAATATACTTTAAATCCTTATCCATCCTTGTCTTATACTTTAATTACTTTGTTATCTTCTTGTAGCTCTGTTATAAAGTGAATCACCAAATGGCAGCAGATTTGCACAAGAATTGAAGTATATAATTCGTTTGTTTTATAAGTAGTGGCTCAGAATGTATTCTTCTGGGTATTTCCCTACAAGATATCTGCAGATACAGTCATATTTATGACTTTTAAGCCTGTTTATATTTGTGTCTTCGGTTCACATTTTTATATTTATGGAGTACATTCTTGTAACTCAAAAGTTGCGACACAAAAATTTCTTTCATGAGTCTTTCATGAACTTCTTAAATATACTTAGTGATGATGCCTTTCCATGCCTCTGTGGCCTTTGAGAGCAGTGGAAAATTTTGATTTCGAACTCCGGATAGAGGAAAATAAATATATCTTGCCAAGAACATATTGATTGTAGGACAAGTTGGAAGAGCAATTCCTACTTCTTACACAGATGAGACTGGTTGCAGAACAAATAAAAATCTCTTAAAATAATGTTTTTTTTTTCTTCATTTTTTTCGTCAATAATAGATAGATTGATTAAAGTCTAATGGGAACATTAGTATCAGAAGCTAAAATATTAAACAACCGGCATCCCTATTCCAGTGATAGGAACCGTTGCATCGAGTAACATAAGCTGCAACTGCATGTGCAGCATTGTTGCACCCTCAGCTCAAACTTGAACACGATATTAGTCAGTTGAGAGCTGAGGCCATTGATATTATGGATGACACCCTCCACTGAAGCATCTGTGATCTCACCAGTTTGGAGCATGTCAATTAACACCTTTGAGTTAGACTCCACCTCCACCCGAATGTACCCATTTCAACACAACTTAAAACATTGTTCCTTGCACTGCCTCTCTGCCTCTGTCACAAGACTAGAGATGCATGGAAAGCCACCCACACCACCTGCAGCAATAAACCAGCCCACAGATGATCTAGCCACCCATCCATAGCGACCCTGAGACATGGTTGCTGACCAAGCGCCATCACATTTCACTTTAATGAATCGATGCGCTGGCTTATTCCAAGATTGAGCTCCATTCTATGTCCCATCTCCCACTACTGAAATCTCATGCAGCAAAATGGAAGACAACCATTTCGTTTCCACGTATTCTCTCCATTGGCTTAGTTTTTATTTTTTGGATTCATAAAAATCCAGTTACTTGCTATGTAGGCCTAGTTTGTTTAGGCAAGACAAAATGGAAAATAATTTATAATATGCTGGCCCCCTAGTTTACCAGGCTTTTGTTAGCTTAGTACATCAATTTGCTGGACAAACCCTTTTGAAGAGTACACATATGTCTGCCATATTGTGTAATTTTAACTTTGAAGGGGGTTAATGCAAACAAACCTTACTTCTCTCTGTTGTATTTTACCCCTTCATATTGCTTAAGTTTTCTTAATATGGTGTCATAAACAATAAAAAAAAAAAAAAAAATGGATGGTAAAAAAAGTGGCAGAAAAGAAAGTTACCAAGATAATGGACTGTAAATCATTTCAGAATTGAAAGAGAGAAATTTTTCATTCAATGTTGCTAATTCTAGAATCGATCATCATGTACAGCCAACTATTTCTATTTGCAACTTTCTCAACTAGTCATAAAATTTGGATCCCTTTCTTCTTATGCTAAAAAGCATAGATGCAAGAGAATGTATAGGTCTTTACAAAATTGTTCAGATAATTTATATGTGAACCAAGAATCACAAGCCATACAACCCAGAAGTGAGATCAACGAAGATTTCTTCTCTGCAAGGAATTGTAAGTCCACCCATTGGATGGTCAAATCCAAATTCTTCCTCTGCCTTACTGTTAGTATTGTTTATGTGATTGGCAATTTCCTAGAGACAAATTAGACTAAGTTTAGATGGTAAATTAGTTGTGATTGTGGCTGTCAAAATTCCAAGATATGATCTGAAGGCTGATTTGTCAATCAACGTTTACTAAGGTAAATTCTTCATTCAATCATGCATTCTGATTGTGGTATTTCAAGCATTATTTCAATCTCACAATCTGATTAACATTTTGCTTAAAGAGGACTTTTTATTTTTAGAAAGTTTGATTTATTTGATAAATTGCTTTCCAGTTTTAAACATTAAAAAGTCTTCTTTGATTGGAAATCAATTAGTCTGCTTTTGGAAAACTAATATGTTGATTAGGAATTAATTGATCTTGTTTCCAGTTTTGAAAACCTTTATAAAAAGCAAGGCTTGGTTTTTATTCAGATACAACTTTCAACGTCTAGAATATTTCTTGAGTTTCATATACACAAAAGAAAGTTGCTGTGCTTTGTTGTTTATAAGGATAAATCATCAAGAGTAAGATTATCTTGGTGATTTGTCCTTGCATTCATCTGCATTCATTTGCATAAGTTTCAAAGGTCTCATACCTCCGGCGAGCTTGGATCGATCGCGTCAAGAATCAGATTCAACATAAGGAGAGAAGGAGAAATCCCGCGAGAGGTTGAGTTACAAAGAAGTTGGTACGTTGTCTAGAGTGTCTAGGACAAGTTTGTATACTTCTTGTAATCATCGTTCTATAGTGGATTTGCCTTGGACTATCAGGTCCCGTGGATTTTCCTCAGAGGTGGGGTTTTACCACGTAAAATAACTTATGTGTTTTTATCTGTTTTTACGTTCTGTACTATAGAGGATTGATACATCTTATCAATCCCTTTGGCGTGTTTTTATATATTACTGTATTACTCGACTTCTCAAAACGCAGACTTTACTCTTTAAGTGTTTTAAGCCATCCTATAGGTATTTTCAATTGGCATCAGAGCAGGTTGCTGAACATTCTCAGCAGGATCCGACATACCTCAGGATGGAGCGTGCCGCAAGCTCAGTTGCGCATCCACCATTTTTTGATGGGAACAACTATGGTGCTTGGAAGGCTAAAATGAAGTCCTTTTTATGGTCTCTGGATGAACGTGTTTGGAATGCTGTGGTTCATGGATTCTCTGAACCTACAAAAACCACTGGAAAAGGAGATGAAGAACGCACTGTTCCTAAACCTAGAGAGGAATGGACAACTGCAGAAGTCACACACAGTACCAATAACCAAAAGGGGTTAAACGCTTTATTTACTGCTGTTTCTGCTGATCAATTTGAATACATCTCAGGTTGTGATACTTGTAAGGAAGCTTGGGATATTTTGCAGGTAACTCATGAAGGAACCGACACAGTAAAAGGCGCCAAGCTCCAATTATACAACCTACAGTTTGAAACTCTGGTAATGGATGATAATGAAATGTTTTCTGAATTTTATGCTAAATTGTGTGTTATTGTGAATGCTTGTTCAAACTTAGGTGAAAAAATTTCAGAAGACAGAGTCGTGAAAAAGATTTTGAGATCGTTGCCTCAACGTTTTCAACCGAAGGTTACAGCCATTGAGGAGATTAGGAATCTGAACACCATGAAAGTGAGTGAACTCATAGGCTCTCTTCAAACCTATGAGATGAAACATCTGGCCCCTAAAAAGAACAAGAGTGTTGCTTTCAACGTGGTGAACAAAGAGGAAGATGATCATCAAAATGAAGAATTTAATGCGGAAGAGTTTGCTTTTCTCTCACGGCAATTTAAGAAGTTTTTCAAGAGCCAAAACTCAAGAATTCATGACTCAAAAACTCAGTCAGGTACAAATTCAAAAAATAAGTATTCTGATCTTGCTGATGGAAACTTTAAATCTCGCAGGTTTACTGAAAGGAGAAATTCTAAAGAGAGAACCAAGTGTTTTGAATGCGAAGGGTATGGACATATAGCTTCTGAATGTGCCAATACACTGAAGAAACAGAACAGCAAAAATAAGGCATTGAATGCAACATGGAGCGATAGTGAGTCAGAATCTGAAAATGAGGAGAATACGGTTGCTCTCATTACCACTGTTAGTCTGGACGAAGCATCAAAGAAAAATGATGATGAAGGGTTGGATATTGAATTTGTGCTTGAAAAATATGATGATTTGCTGGCTGCCTCTCAAAAACTCAGCAAACAGAATGCAGAACTTATCAAAACTGTTGCTGTGTTAAAACTGGAAACAGGCAGGATTGCTGACGAGCTGCCATCCTATGATACTGCTTCCAGAATGGTAAGTACAGGTATGAACGAAAAAATTCAATTTTTAGAGAAGAAATGCACTGACCAACATATGTTAATTGCCTCTTTGACCACTGATAAACTAAACCTGGAACTTGAACTTAAAAATTCAAAAGAAAGGATTATTGCTTTGACTATTGGTGCAGAAAAAGTCGATAAAATGATTAGCATGGGTCGACGAGATGGTGACAAATGTGGCTTAGGATTTGATTCAAGCAAGAAGACTTCCGCTGTGTCCGTCACAAAATTCGTAAAATCATCAATTCCTAGCGACAGTCAAGGTTTTCAAAGAACTCAGAAATTCATACCCACGTGCCATTTTTGTGGTACTCATGGGCATATTCGTCCAAAATGCAAATTGCTCCGAAACAATTCAGTAAGCCCACAATCTTTCAAAGGAGGTCAGGTAAGCATTCAAAACAAGATTTCACATCTTGTAAGAGAGGTAAAAAGGTTGTCTAAACTTTCTCATTCCTTATCCTTACCAAAAACAAAGCTAGTGTGGAGAAAGAAGGAAAATAAAAACTGCTTGTTATCAACTTCAAATACTGAAAGTTTAGATGTCAAATGTTTTGTTGCCTTCACTGCCCTTTCTGATCATAAACCTAAATCTTGGTATTTTGACAGTGGATGCTCAAAACACATGACTGGTGACAGATCCTGTTTCTCTTCAATATCTACAGAAAATGTGAGTGGGATGGTCACTTTTGGAGATGGAAGAAAGGCCAAGATTTTGGGCAAAGGAAAGATTATGGAAACTGGTAACCCAAGCTTGGAAAATGTCTTACTGGTTGACAATCTTCAAGCCAACCTAATCAGTGTAAGCCAATTGTGTGATGAAGTAGGTGAGGTAAGATTCACTAAAACTCAATGCATTGTCAATAATAAAGAAGGAACGAGTGTGATGGTTGGAAAAAGATCCAATGATAATTGTTATTGTTTTTTTACTAATGAAGTTTCTCAAGTATGTTTTAGGACAAGTACAGATCACCTGGATTTGTGGCATCGTCGATTAGGCCACATGAACTATCAAGATTTGATCAAATTGTCCAAAAACGAATGTGTAAGAGGATTACCTAACCTTTCAGGTAAACATGAGGGAATTTGTGAGGGATGTCAACTTGGTAAGCAAACCAAAAATTCTCATAAACTTACAAATTTGATATCTACGTCTAAATGTTTGGAATTGCTGCACATGGATCTTATTGGTCCCATTCAAGTGACTAGTTTAGGAGGAAAGAAATATATACTTGTGTTGGTGGATGACTTCTCACGTTTTACTTGGGTAAATTTTTTATATGAGAAATCTGAAGCTTTCAAATTTTTTTGCATACTGTACAAAAGAATTTTCAATGAAAAACAGATAATAAATATGTGCATCACTAGACTCCGAACTGATCATGGAACCGAATTTGAGAATCAATCTTTCACTGATTTTTGTAGTGAAAAAGGCATTAAACATGAATTCTCTGCTCCAATTACACCTCAACAAAATGGGGTAGTTGAGAGAAAAAATAGAGTTTTGTTGGACATGGCTCGTGTGTTGTTAAAAAGTGCTAAACTTTCTGATCACTTTTGGGCTGAGGCTGTTAGTACTTCATGCTATACATCTAATCGTGTATTTTTCAGGCCCGACACGAAGAACACTCCATATGAATTATGGAAAGGGAAGAAACCAAATGTCAAGCATTTGAGAACATTTGGCAGCAAATGCTACATCTACAAAGATAGGGAGTATCTTGGCAAATTTGATGCAAGAAGTGATGTTGGAATATTTCTTGGTTACTCCTTAAATAGTCGTGCATACAGAGTGTTTAATAAACGTACTCACACAATAATGGAATCTGCCAATGTAGTTGTTAACGATACCTCACTCTTGCAGGAGATTCCAAGTCTTGACAATTCAAGCAATGAGACACCTGAAGTGGCAGATGTTGATGATACTATCATTAACGACTCAATTACCTCTCCCACTCCTCTGATACGTAGACCTGGAGCAAAACAAGTCCAGAAAGACCATTCTCCTTTTGACATCATTGGAAATGTTCAAGACAGACTAAAGACACGAAAACAAGTGGCTGAAGAGGTAAGTAATTTATGTTATGTGTCATTACTTGAACCTAAAAACGTGATGAATGCTCTTGCAGATAACGAATGGATTTTGGCTATGCAAGAGGAATTGAATCAATTCAAAAGAAATGATGTGTGGTACCTTGTCCCCCGTCCCAAAGAATCTAATGTAATTGGTACCAAGTGGATATTTCGGAACAAGACAGATGAGAAAGGACAGATTATGCGCAACAAAGCAAGACTTGTTGCTCAAGGTTACACGCAAATTGAAGGGCTAGACTTTGATGAGACTTTTGCTCCCGTTGCACGATTAGAAGCGGTGCGTTTGCTGTTGTCAATTGCATGCCATCTCAGGTTCAAGCTACATCAAATGGACGTCAAGAGTGCTTTCTTAAATGGTGTTCTACAGGAGGAAGTTTATGTTGAACAGCCCGCAGGATTCATAGATCCTATCAATCCCGATCACGTTTATCGTCTGAAAAAGGCACTTTATGGACTCAAGCAGGCTCCGAGAGCCTGGTATGATCGCCTATCTGCTCATCTCCTTCAAAAAGGATACACTCGTAGCGGTATTGACAAAACCCTTTTCATTAAAAGAACAAAGTGGGATTTAATGATTGCACAAGTGTACGTAGATGACATCGTGTTCGGCTCAACATCTAGCTCACTCGTTCATGAATTTCAGGAGGTAATGCAAAAAGAATTTGAGATGAGTATGTGTGGTGAACTAACCTTCTTTCTTGGTTTGCAGGTTCAACAATTCAATGAAGGGATATTTATCTCTCAAACCAAATATGCAAAAAACCTTGTTTCAAAATTTGGTATGGAGTCCGCTAAGACCACTCGAAATCCTATGAGTACCAGTGATAAACTCTGCAAAGATTCCAAGGGCAAAAGTGTGGATCAAAAACTATATCGAAGCATGATTGGTAGTCTGCTGTACTTGACGGCCAGCCGACCTGATCTCTCCTATAGTGTTGGTGTTTGTGCTCGTTACCAATCCGACCCCAAGGAATCACATTTGTTTGCTGTCAAGCGGATTCTACGCTATGTAAGTGGTACTACAAATTTTGGTGTTTGCTACTCCTTTAACTCAAATGTTAATCTTGCAGGCTATTCGGATGCGGATTGGGCAGGGAACATTGATGATAGGAAAAGCACCACTGGCGGTTGTTTTTATGTAGGCAACAATCTCGTATCGTGGTTCAGCAAGAAGCAAAATTGTGTCTCCCTCTCAACTGCCGAAGCTGAATACATTGCTGCTGGAAGTGGCTGCACTCAGTTGTTGTGGATGAAACAAATGCTCACTGATTATGGTCTTCCACAAGATAAAATGGTGATTTTTTGTGATAACTTAAGTGCTATTAACATTTCCAAGAATCCTGTTCAGCACTCTCGCACAAAACACATTGACATTCGTCATCACTTCATTCGTGATTTAGTTGAGGATAATGTTCTTTCTCTTGAATTCATCTCCACTGAAAAACAACTCGCAGATATTTTCACTAAACCTCTTGATAATCTTAGGTTTGAAACCCTTAGAAAGTCTCTAGGTGTGTGCTCGTTTGATTAAGTTGTTCATGTTGTTCACATTTTTTTTTTAAACTTTGCTGTGTTCAACGAGATTAGCTAGCTTGTGTAGGGATTTTGTTGGTATATCACAATCAAGTTTAAATCTCTCACATTTGATGAACTAAGATTGGGCTCTAGTACTGTGTCAACTTGAATTGCATACTCCCAGTGTCATTTGGTTACTCACTGCCATTCTATATGATAAAACTTATTTACTGATCTATATTGCAAATCTCATTTCTCACTTTGGCACTTGCACTCTAATTCTTCTCCAAGCATTTTGCACATCCTCTCATCGTATACTCATGAGACTTGTGATCATTTGCACCTTATTGCTAGCATGCTCCTTGATTGTTCCATAAAAATAAAAATAAAAATGTGGTGCTTGATCCGTGCGGAGTAACCGGGCCTCTTGTCTAACCAACGTCGAGGCTTGCGTAAAAAGGCCTTGATCATTTGCTTCCTTGATTTCCTTTGAAGCCTTCATGATTCGGATAAGTATTTTCTTGGGGTGCTTGGTCACCTAGTGTCCTATAGTCAACTGACTTGGGATCACTGATTGAACATCTGCTACTTGGATCATGTAGAAAGCTTAATGAAGGACATCTCAAATTCAAATAATTTTTTTAAAAAAAAAAGAAAAAAAAAAGAAAAAGGGATCAATGTGATTATGCTGTGCACATTTGGTGTATGATGGTTTATACGGTTGATTGATTATGGGTGATGGTGTTCCTTGTGTTTTGTTGAAAGTTAGTCACTTCTCACGAGTCTGAGATTTGTCATTGGATTTAGTCTGTAATTTTTATTGTGTTCAATGTCATTGTATTGCCTTATGCTATCTAAGAGTGGTAAGTTCCTGTGATCTCATACTTTTGTCCCTACAATGCTTTGCTTCGAATGTTTAGACTTGGCTTTGATTTTGGTTCTTCAAGTTTATTCCCTTCACAGGTTGCCAATCTTTGAGACCAAGTGTTAAATGACAGCTCTATCGAATGAATGGTTATTTTTGCATCTCTGTTTCGTTTGTTCCTTTTATTCCTTTTCCTTGTTTTTTGACTGCACGATCTCTGTTTTGGGTTTCTGCACATGTTGCCTCAGTTTATGCTGGACCACGTGCTTTGATTTGCACTGCATTGCTTTTATGCATACGACTGGTTTGTGTGGTGATTATTGCTATTTAGTTGTGTGATGATTATTGGTGTTTCGAACTGATGCTTTGTCGTGCTTGTGCAGATTTTCAGTTCTTAACTTATTTATTCTTTTGGTTCCTTTGAATTTCCTGCCAAAAAGGGGGAGAAATTGGTATGGTTATAATAGCTGGAATTTTGTTAGCAAGGGGGAGTTTTTTTGTTTAGCTCTATAGGATTATATTAGTTAGGGGGAGCAAATCACATGTGGTGTACTGACCTGTTTACTTTTGAACTATTGTGATGCCACCATGTTAATTTCAAATGTTTTTGTTACTCGTTTGATTTTTGTTGTTCTTCACTGGTTTAGTTGGTTCATGGTGTGCAGATTTAAAGTGTTGTTACTGAAGTTAGTGTTGGATGTAAACCACTTTGAATTGTATTTTATTTTCTTTGTAATTTGATGTTTTGTCTAGGAAATGCCAAAGGGGGAGATTGTTAGTATTGTTTATGTGATTGGCAATTTCCTAGAGACAAATTAGACTAAGTTTAGATGGTAAATTAGTTGTGATTGTGGCTGTCAAAATTCCAAGATATGATCTGAAGGCTGATTTGTCAATCAACGTTTACTAAGGTAAATTCTTCATTCAATCATGCATTCTGATTGTGGTATTTCAAGCATTATTTCAATCTCACAATCTGATTAACATTTTGCTTAAAGAGGACTTTTTATTTTTAGAAAGTTTGATTTATTTGATAAATTGCTTTCCAGTTTTAAACATTAAAAAGTCTTCTTTGATTGGAAATCAATTAGTCTGCTTTTGGAAAACTAATATGTTGATTAGGAATTAATTGATCTTGTTTCCAGTTTTGAAAACCTTTATAAAAAGCAAGGCTTGGTTTTTATTCAGATACAACTTTCAACGTCTAGAATATTTCTTGAGTTTCATATACACAAAAGAAAGTTGCTGTGCTTTGTTGTTTATAAGGATAAATCATCAAGAGTAAGATTATCTTGGTGATTTGTCCTTGCATTCATCTGCATTCATTTGCATAAGTTTCAAAGGTCTCATACCTCCGGCGAGCTTGGATCGATCGCGTCAAGAATCAGATTCAACATAAGGAGAGAAGGAGAAATCCCGCGAGAGGTTGAGTTACAAAGAAGTTGGTACGTTGTCTAGAGTGTCTAGGACAAGTTTGTATACTTCTTGTAATCATCGTTCTATAGTGGATTTGCCTTGGACTATCAGGTCCCGTGGATTTTCCTCAGAGGTGGGGTTTTACCACGTAAAATAACTTATGTGTTTTTATCTGTTTTTACGTTCTGTACTATAGAGGATTGATACATCTTATCAATCCCTTTGGCGTGTTTTTATATATTACTGTATTACTCGACTTCTCAAAACGCAGACTTTACTCTTTAAGTGTTTTAAGCCATCCTATAGGTATTTTCACTTACTTAACAACTCTTGAAATGAAGGCTGACTCAAGAATGAAATTGGAACCATGTATCTCTTTTTTTCACTCTCTCCAACATACACTACCAAGAAGCCTTTTGGAACACCTACTGAAGATGTTGAAGCTGCTCGGTTCGCAAACAAACTCCCCCGGCAAAGGATCTGCTTTGCTTGCATAAAACTAGGCAATCTGATATTATCACTTGAGAATGAGTTGAAGTTAAAAAATGACTTGAAGAACAGATTTTGGAAAGTTTGTGGTTTTCTTGATTTTTTTTTTATGAGATAATATATCTGTCATATATATAGATGAAACGGTGTATAGGAAAATACTGAATGTGAAGACAATTGTGTGGAAGCAATAGGTTGAGGTTGGCAAGTGACGTAAGCATTTGAAAGATCACATGCCTCTGTCTTCCAAGTTCCATCTCAATCTCAACAACTTGGTAGCTATATATTGTTTGAATCTGTATATTTGTTGGCGAACATTATGCCCCCAACCATTTCTATGACAACCTACAAACATGGATGCCCACTTGAAGTTTTAGAGATTTGTTGATACGAAAAGATACTTGTTGATTTGTGGACGAGATTCAGATGAATATGTTTATAGTTTCTTGACAGCAACAAATTAGCACTCACGAGACCATATTAGTCTCGATACAATATGCTTTTTAGATATGCACTCATTACGTACTGCGTGCTAAAAAAGTATCAATTCTTCAACCAAATGAAAGACTGTCTCTTGCTTGTTGAGTCTGAAGATCATGGATGAAAGGACAAAGCCACATGCTAGGGTGGTTTACCAAACTATAGAGCATCCCAGGGTCCATGTAAATTCTCATAGCACCACAAATTCTTGTCTTTTGAAGCAGCATTTATAAAAAGATGAAAAAGAAAGAGACTACTAATTTATCACACAACCTAACAAGTTTTTGTTGTAGGGCATACCATATGCAGTACTATTAACCAGAGGAGCATCCAACTCAATGAATTCATTTTTCAAGCACATGGTGGTCCCTTTTGTTGTCTGTTAACGAGAGGAGCTAGTTAGGTAGGGAATCCTGTTTCTACACAAGGATAGATTTTGATCATTTTCATGAGATATCTCTTGTGGAAGGGTTACATGAGCACGAAAACAAACCCATGTGATTTGGTACAAGCTAGTAGTGGCCCTCATTGATTCTCCTCTCAGTGCCCCTTCAGTACCAATCATTTCATGTGCCTGATGATTTTCTGCATACCTTTCATCTATATATATATTATATATACTATGCTTGGGTTCATCATGAGCAACTCAAGTCTTATCCTTCCCACGCACCGAAGCTCTCTCTGTTTTTTCCAAGTCCTTGCCAATCTTTTTCTTGTTGTTTTGTCCTCTTGAGAATACTAAATCATGGGTTTCCGGTTGCCTGGAATTGTTAACGCCAAGAGAAGTCTCATTCGATCTCTATCTACTTCAAGTCAGACAGCTGATTCAAAGACCTTAGATATCCCAAAAGGCTATTTTGCAGTCTATGTTGGGGAGAGCCAAAAGAAGCGGTTTGTGATTCCAATATCATATTTGAATGAGCCCTTGTTCCTGGATTTGCTGAGCCAAGCTGAAGAAGAATTTGGATATGATCATCCCATGGGTGGTATCACAATCCCCTGCAGTGAAGAGACCTTCCTTCATCTCACTTCCCGCTTAAGTGTATGAGTGAATGCTAAAGAAAAGAAACTATGATCCAAATTCATTCATGTATAAGCATCCTCTTCAGAACTCACTGAGTAATGATGAGGACGGGGCTATGCTTGATCGTCCACTGAGTCAACTTACATCTTGTGCTGAGAGGAAGCAATCTGTAAGCCTGAAGCTGCTATCATCTTCTCATATGGACGCTGAAAAACTTTTGTCCAAAATCATGATCGAAATTTTGAACTATTGTTCTTGAGGGTACATTTGGAACTTAAAGCCGTGCATTGTAGTATAAAAGATCTTGAGCCTCTCCGCATTCGGGTTGGATGCTATGATCTGTCAAATTAGGAGGAGATATTGAAGGTTGAGTAGAGATAGTGGAGAGTGTAGAGAATTTGGAAGCTATGCATATTTTCTGATTTCAACTTCTTACTTACAATTCTTTCTTACAATCCTTCTATACAAGTAATATCCTACACTAATGCAAAAGGATTACATGAAACATGCCATGAAACATGCCATGAAACATTCCATGAAACATGGATTACATAATTCAAGAAAGAAAGTCTTCCTTGAGACAAGTGTGCCATGAGACAAGGATGTTTTGTGTTTTGTCTTGTGTTCCACAAGGTGACAAATACACATGCTAACACTCCCCCTCAAGTTGGTGCATAGATGTCACCAATGCCCAACTTGATCAGTGAGTTGTGGAATACTCTGCTAGAAACTGCTTTTGTCAATATATCGGCCAGTTGATCTTCGGATTTGACAAACGGAAGTTGGATTTCTTTGTTGTCAAGTTTCTGTCTAATGAAGTGTCGATCCACTTCAACATGTTTAGTGCGATCATGTTGAACTGGATTGTGTGCAATGGATATGGCAGCCTTGTTATCACACTGTAGATGCATTCCTAATGTAGGTGCATATCCAATTTCTGTAAGCAATTTCCTCAACCAAAGGAGTTCGCAAATTCCTTTGGTCATTCCTCTGAATTCGGCTTCTGCACTAGACAAAGCAACGACATTCTGTTTCTTGCTTCTCCAAGTAACCAAGTTACCTCCCACAAATGTGAAGTACCCTGATGTTGATCGTCTATCAGTAACATTTCCTGCCCAATCTGCATCTGTATAGCCACTGATATTCAGATGACCATTTTTGGTGAACAGAAGTCCTTTTCCTGGTGCTGACTTCAAATATTTCAAAATCCGAAAAACTGCATCCATATGATCTTCACTTGGACAATGCATAAACTGGCTAGCAACACTTACAGCATACGCGATGTCGGGTCGGGTATGGGACAGGTAGATCAATCGTCCCACTAATCTTTGATATCGTTCCTTGTTAGTGGGTGCTTGATTGGGATATTCCCCAAGGTGGTGATTCTGAACAATTGGAGTGTCCACAGGTTTGCAATCTAACATTCCTGTTTCAGCCAATAAATCTAGAACATACTTCCTTTGTGAGAGAAATATGCCTTGCTTTGATCGAGCAACTTCAATCCCCAAGAAGTACTTGAGGCCACCAAGATTCTTCATTTCAAACTCCTTTGCCAAACATTTTTGGAGTCGAGAAATTTCCTGCGTATCATTTCCAGTAATAATCATATCATCGACATAAATGATTAGAGCAGTTACCTTTCCTCCCTTGTGCTTTAAGAACAGAGTATGATCAGAATTACTCTGCTTAAAACCATAATTCCTCATTGCCAATGTAAAACGCCCAAACCATGCCCGAGGAGACTGCTTCAATCCATATAATGCCTTTCGTAATCTACATACCACATTAGCATGAGTAGATGTAACATATCCTGGTGGGATATCCATGTAGACTTCTTCTGTGAGTTCTCCATGGAGAAAGGCATTCTTGACATCAAATTGGTGGAGAGGCCAATCAAGATTTGCTGCAATAGACAATAGCACTCGAACGGTGTTAAGCTTTGCAACAGGGGCAAAGGTTTCGTCGTAGTCAATACCATATGTTTGCGTGTATCCCTTTGCCACAAGCCGTGCTTTGTAACGTTCAATTGACCCATCAGCATTATATTTCAAAGTATAAACCCATCTGCATCCGACAGTCCTCTTACCTTGAGGTAAAGTCTCCAGTGTCCATGTGTGATTTTTCTCCAGAGCATGCATCTCTTCCGTCATTGCCTGAAACCATTTTGGATCCTTCAAGGCCTCACTCACTTTGGTTGGAATATGAATTGCGGATAACTGGTGTACAAAGCCTTGGAGGGGTGCAGATAACTTTTCAGCAGAAACATAATTTGCAATGGGATACTTGGATGCCTTGCCGTTATCCGGTGAATACCGAATTGGTGGTTTTCCACGATTCTGTCTAACAGGTAATTGATATCGAACAATTTCATCAACTAAAGCAGTAGATGGAATAGAATCACTTACCTCAGGAGTATTCTCAGGAGATTGATCAGAGGGTACTGAGATGTGAGGGGGGTCTTCATCAGTCTCGTTAGTGAAATAGGAAGAGATATCATGTTTTTGGCGGGAAAGCGACCGGTCGCTAGGTTCCTGACGACCGGTCGTTTCTGGGCAGATTCGAACTTCAGCTTCATGACTGTCTGGCGACCGGTCGCTTGGTTCCTGGAGACCGGTCGTTTTTGGGCAGATTCGATTTTCAGCTTCAGGACTGTCTGGCGACCGGTCGCTAGGCTCATTGCGACCGGTCGCTTGGCTCATGTTTTGAATTTCAGCTTCAGGACTGTCTGACGACCGGTCGCTAGGCTCATTGCGACCGGTCGCTTGGCTCATGTTTCGAATTTCAACTTCATTGTTTGGGTGTGTTTCTTTCCAATCTTCAGGACCTTGAATTCCCAGATCTTCCTTGTTCATTGCTTCAATCCCTCTGCTTCTTTGAGGCAGAGAGTTAGACACCGGATCATGGAAGAACATCTCCGACTCCATAAAGGTGACATCCAAAGTGACATACGTACGACGACTAGAGGGGTGATAACACCGGTATCCTTTCTGATGAGCAGCATAGCCTACGAAAACACATCTGAGAGCACATGGATCAAGTTTTCCACGTTGATTCTTATGAAGGTGAACAAATGCCACACAACCAAAGATTCGGGGCGGAAGCATCTGAACGGAGGGCAAGGGCCCATGTTGGGCAAGCGCTTGTAATGGAGTCCGGAAGTCTAAAACTTTGGAGGGCATTCGATTGATGAGGTAGACTGAGGTGACTATAGCATCATCCCAATGGTGACGAGGAACATGAGCTCCAATCAGAAGTGCTCGTGCTGTTTCAAGGAGGTGTCGGTTTTTTCGTTCCGCAACACCATTCTGTTGAGGAGTTTGAGGACAAGTGGTCTCATGGATGATGCCATGCATTTTGAAGTAAGTCTGAAAATCATGGTTGATATATTCCCCCCCATTGTCAGAACGAAGGACTTGAATCTTGGTAGAGAATTGAGTTTCAATTTGCTTGTGAAATGACTGAAATATAGGGAACACATCAGTTTTATTTTTCATCATGAAGAGCCAAGTCATGCGGGTACAATCATCTACAAATGTGATAAACCACCGGAAGCCAGAAGTTGTAGAGATAGGTGAAGGTCCCCAAACATCAGAATGTATCAAAGCAAATGGAGTAACACTTTTATTTGTACTTAATGGATAAGAGGCTCTGTGGCTCTTTGCTAAGATACAAGTATCACATTGGAAATCAGTGGTACAGGAACTCGAAAACAAATCTGGAAATAGATGTCTCATATAGCCAAAAGACGGATGCCCCAAACGCCGGTGCCATAGCCAAAGTTGTCGATCCTTCCAAGTCGATGAGTGCTTCACACTATGTGCCTTTCCCATACTGAAATCATCCACATAGTACAACCCCCCTCTCTTAGTACCACGACCAATGATCTCCTTGGTGAGAATATCCTGAAATAAACAGAAGTCGGGATACATGAGTACACAACAATTTAGTTGCTCAGTAACTTGGCCAACAGACATCAATTTATTAGACAATGATGGAACAAGCAAAGTATTTTGAAGAGTAAGAGATGGAGAGAGGCCAATGGTTCCAGCACCGACCACAGGAGAAGTAACACCATTTGCGTTGGCAATACTTGTTCGTTGTGGTGTAGTTGTACTTAGAAAATCGGTTGGATCAAACGTCATATGATCTGTGGCTCCTGAATCAATAATCCAACATGTGGAGTCACTTGTATATGATGTATGAAATGCAGAAGAGGTTTCATAGGTAATCGTCGGAGTCGGGGTCGTAGTTGATGTAGATGCTTGTGTCTTCATCAACTCAGCCATTTGAGCAGCAAATTCTGTGAAGGTAGGTTGAGAAGGAGTAGCCGGATCGGTGGTGCTACTTTCAGTGGGAAAGAAATCGTTTTCTCTCATGATAGCAGCAACAATTCGAGACTAGAGTCAGCAAGATCGCTGCTCTGATACCATGTCAAATTAGGAGGAGATATTGAAGGTTGAGTAGAGATAGTGGAGAGTGTAGAGAATTTGGAAGCTATGCATATTTTCTGATTTCAACTTCTTACTTACAATTCTTTCTTACAATCCTTCTATACAAGTAATATCCTACACTAATGCAAAAGGATTACATGAAACATGCCATGAAACATGCCATGAAACATTCCATGAAACATGGATTACATAATTCAAGAAAGAAAGTCTTCCTTGAGACAAGTGTGCCATGAGACAAGGATGTTTTGTGTTTTGTCTTGTGTTCCACAAGGTGACAAATACACATGCTAACATGATCTTCTCATATGTAACCTTTGTTACTCTCCTGGAAAATATATTGGAATGTAAATTTAAATCCTGATCCACTTTCTTGTCTTATTTTTCATTGTACTTGTAGCTCTGTCATAAAATAAAATCACCAATGACAGCATATTTTTCTAAAAAAGAAACTATAATGGTTTACTTAGTACTTCCTATATCCATAGTGCCTCATGCCAAAGGGAACCATGAACTTGAAGTACACCACTTTTTAACATTCCAGCCATCCAAAATTAGTAGCCTCCACTTTTTATGACTGTATCTGACAATTTAATCATATATTAAGCACAGTTATGTGCTGGAAATTGGGTGGAAAAGTAGTTATGCTTAACAGCTCTCAAATGAGAAGGAGAGTCATCACGAGCGAATAGAGCGAGACACTGAGCCGAACCACTAAGTTTCTTTCTTTAAAAAATGGCACAATATATATGCAAGACTTTCCCTATACTAGAGAGTGCAAGCCAAGTTTACATGGGTCCTTATAATCATGTCATCTTTTATTTTAAAATTAAATTTTTTTTTTCTGCAAGGCTCCTTGAAATATCCTGCAGAACAAAGTTGTTGCCAGTTATTTTGTATGGTATCTGAATCCAAACAAAGGTAAAATGCAAGATTCTAATAAATCACAAGTACTAATTTTCTATTTGAGGAAACATTCAACCAAATGATAAATATTAATCCTCTAAGATATCTTCAGTTGTTGCCATAAGCAAAGGCAAGAGATTATCAATCTAACTTCTCCTTCTCTCTAGAATTTTCTAGATTTCTCTAGTAGGCTTTTCGCTGAACTTGCCTAAAACAAGACTGGCAATGGTTTTGCTAAACCAAGATTTGTAATGGAAAATGGTTTTTAAAAAATTGAGTTCAGACCGAGTAGCTAAAGTTCAATTTATTAACTCCAGTTTTCTTGATCAAGTACTGTCAACTATTTAAATCAATACTGTTTTCTGGTTAAGTCCAGATTGGCCTAACAAAATGAAATAAATACCTCCTTTGTTTGCTTAGACTGAAGATCAGAGACGAAACTACAAAGCCACATGATAGGGAGCTATTTAGCACCACACAACATAATTGTATCAGTGTTGGGTAGGACCACAACATATGCAGTGTTGTTGGTCTTTTGATGAAGTGAGAGGGCAATTCATTAGCAGACCTAATCAAGAAATTTTGTAGTAAACTAGTCCGATTATGTGGTCAGTTGAATTAGTGTGAACAAAGAGAAGTGCATGTCTCAGGCATAAATGCTACTTACCTAACAGACATAATTCTTTTGAATTGAATCACCTCTGGTGGTCCTTTTGTTGTCTGTTACCTAGAGGAGGTAGGGAAGAGTTCCGTGAGAAATCTTTCGAGGATCGATTTGTTGCATGAAAAGGACGACAAGCCCATGTGATTTCTCAAAATCAAGTGTCCCTCATTGGAGCCCATCTCAGTGCCCTCTTCACCAATCATTTCATGTAGCTGTTGATTTTCTGGATACCCTTGATCTATATATACACATGACCAAGTTCATCATAAGCAACTCAAGTCTTCACCTTCTCAAGCATCAAAGCTTTCTCTGCTTTCCAAATCCTGGTCCTTTGAATTCCTTCTCTTCTTCTTTTGTCCTTTGAGAATATATAAGACCATGGGTTTCCGGTTGCCTGCAATTGTTAACGCAAAGAGAAGTCTCATTCGATCTCTATCTATGTCAAGCCAGACAGCTGATTCAAAGACCTTAGATATCCCAAAAGGCTACTTTGCAGTCTATGTTGGGGAGAGACAGAAGAACCGGTTTGTGATTCCGATATCATATTTGAATGAGCCTTTATTCCTGGATTTGCTGAGTCAAGCTGAAGAAGAATTCGGATATGATCATCCCATGGGAGGTATCACAATCCCCTGCAGTGAAAACACCTTCCTTGATCTCACTTCCCGCTTAAGTGTGTGAGTGTACGCGAATCGGTCATCCAAGCCATCCGAACCATCCTCATTTCAGAGCTCACTGAGCCAAGATGAAAGAATCTGGATATGATCATATCCAAAGCATCCTCATTTCAGAACTCACTGAGTTGGGATGAAGAAGAGGCTACCATTGATCATCTACTGAATCAACTCACATCTAGTGTTGAAAGCAAACCTTCTCAAATCCTGAAGCTGCTTCTGAGCTCAGCAGAAACATAGAAATTTATGAAGCAGACAAGTGATGATATCATGAACTCCCGAGAACCATTGGTCCAAATATCATCCCCCTACCCAAAGGCAGTCAAATTCTGCCTTTTAAACATGTGTATTCTTCTTTGTTGTTCTCCAGGAGCATGTGGGAGTAATACAATATATTTTAAATCCTCATCCTTTCTTGTCATATGGTTTGCATTATAGTATTATCTTGTTGTAGTTAATCCCCAAATGGCAGCAGATTTGCACTAGAATTTGACTAAAATGCTTACCATATAACTTTTTACATGGTTCCTCACACAGATTGGGACCTTGAATTATATTTAATATTCCAGTTTCTCAAAATTAAAATGATAAGGGGTCCTATTTTCTGAGGACAATATTCCAGCTTGCATAAACTGGTGTAGTTCGTAGGGTCTAGGGCAGAAGCACTGGCGGACCCAGCATAAGCTTACTGTGGGCAGCTGCCCACACTTAAGTATTTTCTTCACCCATCTAGCCAAACACTTTGCCAATAAAAACAAGACACTTGGCTAATATTTTGCATGCAAAACCCCTACTCACCACCCTAAATAAGTAAAGCCTTCAAGGTTTTAGCCCAAAACCTCTCCTATATTGAAAATATCAAGGTCCAAGACTTAATAAGATGTGGTCCAATATATAAAGCCTTAGATTTTGGGCCAAAATCATATATTGAAATAGATTATGTGTTATAATATATATCATATTGCTATAAAAATCTAGACTTTGTAGGAGTCAGCTATGAAATTATTTTTTATGCCCCCAGATGAACAAAAGTCTGAGTCCGCCACCGGGCAGAAGGGGTTCTTATTTTAATGAATGCCAAAAAAAGAAAAAGAAAGGACTGCATGAGCTATTAACTAGATTTCTGAAAACCCTTAGAAAAACAAATTATCTGTGGGAAGAAAAACCTTAATGTATTATTGATAGGTGCATGACAAGATTTTTTCTTTTTGACAAACATACTATCATAAAGATATATTAGAGTCAGCAACTTTTCTAGCTTCCTGTCCTAGCAAGGAATATAAAGTCTCAATCATTGCCAAATTCTTGAAGACAGAACCATGTGATCCTTCATATGCATGTCTCCCCATTCATCCCCACCACACCATATAGCCTCCACACCACGTACTGCAGATTTCATGGATTTTCCAATCTAGCATTCATCTCCATATAAATGTTGATTGGACCTGAATTTATAGAGGCCCGATGAATGGCCCATTGCGGTAAATGGGTTTTTGGTGCAACAAATTAGAAGCCCAATAGCATTCATAGTCCAGCAAGGAAGAACATAATCCAGTAGAAGGCAGTGACTCCTTTTTACTTTATATATTTTGGAGCAGGATCTGTCTTCTACACCAATTTGCACTGGTGATTTCTTACATCTTCTCTAGATTTCTCTAATTTAATTTCCATTTTATTCACAAAGATTTCAAGTTTTATTACTTGTAAGTCAAGAAAAGGACTTATACCAAATCACATCCCACTTGATTTACGGTGGCTTGGTTAGAAGTTAGATTTCTTGGTCCACAAGCAGTCTCAAATTCACTCATCTTTACAGTACTAGTGACACCCTAGCGCCATTCAGTGTAAGATCAACTAGATAGCTAAATCAAGTTCTCACATTGTCCACTAGAAAAATCTTCTCAGCAATCCTACAATTATAAGTATTGACAAAAATTATCAAATTTCATTATTCTTCTGTGAACCATTGTGTATATTTTCTATTTTCCCTTTTCCTATGAGATACATCTCGACCTTTAATTTGATTTTTTAAAAATCTTAATATCCATAGAAACTCAAAAATTCTAAAACTAGCAATAATTGAAAAGTTGAACAAAGTGAATGAGGAATTATTCACTAGTTTGAGAAAATAGTAAATATCTAACATACCTGTAACTTTCGTTTTAAGTTTGATTATGCAATTGAATTATTTAGTGGCGCAAAAACTGGCACTAATATCCACGAAATCCAAAATCCAATTTTGGAAAACAAAAGACATAACTTCCCCTCACCAACCTATCATAGTTTTGGATTCTTTTCTGTTCATAGGTGTCAGATGCAACCGACCGGTTTCTCTCTATCTCTCTCATCATGTTCATCATGTGAACTGATAAAAGAAATAGTTTAGTAGGTACATCAAGACTTTATTTTACAACGTGTGGGAAGCATGCAAGAATACCAACCCAATTTTCCTTATCCCTTCCTCTGAAAAATTGCCAAAACATGTGGTGAAACAACTACAATGGCACACAGATTCCTCACAGTATGAAAACCATGGGCACTACAGGTTATTTTTTGAACTTATGTACCCTTGGCTTCCCTATAAGTAAAGGGGCTTTAAATCTTGAGAGCATAATACACTCTTAGAATTGGCTGACTTGAAATGGGAGATAGGCCTCCCAAAGGCCGATGGAGATGGGTGGCTGGGAAGGATCCTCTTAATTTCTCTACATTTTCTTAATTGAATACTAAGGAGGTGACATAATAGGGGGCTCCCTCCCATGCCACGCATTTCTATTGTTTCTGGGTTTCTCTCCCTTTTCCTTTCTTGCCGGCCAGTTGAAATTTCAATCTCTAACTGTTCCATAACTATTATCCAGGTATATCTAATTTTTTCCATTCATTTGTTATAATCAATTTGTCAAGATATATTTCCTAATCACAAAGTGTTTCACTAACAATATATAATGACACTCAATTTTAGCCTCATGCACTCCGAATTGGATATTTCCAGTGATAGGACAGAGTGTAGGAAGTTAAAACTACCGAAGCCTTCTGGTAGTAACATTTTAGATCTACTAGGTGTACGAAATTGACCTAACTTTCAGCTATAAATTTTACTTTTTGGTGGAAATAATGGTGAAAGCAATAGGAAGCAACATCTTTATAGATCAGAAATTGCTTATTCTTACTGATGTATATTACATAGTTCATGCATCCATTAAACTTTGTCTAGCAATTTTGACGATGTTCCATTTGTACTCTTATTCATTACAATAAACAAAAAAAGAAAAAGTAAAACTGTAATTAATTAGCAATCATTTTCGGCAAAAAATTAATTTAAATAAAAACCCTCTCAACGGTTGAAGAGATAGAAAAAGGATCTAAAAGATGACAACAACCAATTCGGAATCTCATTTGTTCACTTTTTAATGTACTTATACGAGGGAAGAAATATGTTGGAAAAACTATTTTTCATATCCATTAAGTCCTCTTGTTTTCTTTTTATGCAATTGAACTATTTAGTGTCGATTAATGGGGTGTTAGGTGGATTGTCTCACGCTGTTGGTGTGCTCCCAAGAGGTCTTGGGTTCAAGCCCCCATAGTACCCATGTGTGTAAGTTCCCACTTCCGGCTTCCTAATTTTAGCACCAAAGAAAAACTATTTAGCGTCTTAAAAATGGTACTAATTTCCCCAAACTCCATTATCCAATTTTGAGAAACATAAAACTAGTGTGGCATAAAGAATCCTCACCATATGGAAACCATGCGCCTAGGTTATACTGGTACTAATTTCCCCGAATTCCATTATTCAATTTTGAAAAACCAAAAACACAACTCCTATAGAGTGGCATAAAGAATCCTCACCGTATGGAAACCATGGGCACCTAGGTTATTGCTAGCCCAATCCTAGCTCAAGTCAATGTTCTCTTTAATTAATTGATTAAAAAAAAAACTTGCCCAAAAAAGTGGCAGAAGAACAAAGTTAAAACTGCTAAAATATGAATATCGTTTGAATACTTTAGATTTAATTGTATTCTTATCCATAAGGAGGTATATATAGAAGTTTACAAGGGTGCTTTAAGAGGAAATAGATATATTAATTAATTAGGTAAATATCTCCTAATTATAAAAGGATAAGTGAACTATATGAAACAAGGAAGTAAATCACCTATTAACTTAGGAAATAAATCTCCTTAATTTAGTAGGTTAACTCACATCAATACTCCTCCTCAAGTTGGTGCATACATGTCACCAATGCCCAACTTGGTAAGTGAGTCATAAAACACTTGTCCATAGACAGTTTTTGTCAAGACATCCGCTAATTGATCTTCTGATTTTACAAAGGGTAGGCAGATGATCTTTTTCTCAATTTTTTCTTTGATGAAATGTCTATCCACTTCAATATGTTTTGTTTGATCATGTTGAATTGGATTATGAGCAATATTGATCGCTGACTTGTTATCACAATGTAACTACATGCGCTTCTTTAGTTTAAAACCCAATTCTATCACGAGTTTTCTGATCCACAATAATTCACAAACTCCTTGAGCCATACCTCGATACTCTGCTTCTACACTAGACCGAGCAATCACATTTTATTTTTTACTCCGCAAAGTAACTAGGTTACCTCTAACGAATGTAAATAACCTGATGTAGAGCGTATATCTGTAATGGAACCAGCCCAATCAGCATATGTATATCCAACAACTTCAAGGTTTCCATTCTTTAAGAACATTAATCCCTTTCCAGGGGTTGACTTTAAGTATCTTAAGATCCGATCAACTGCATTCCTATGGGAAACACTAGGTGAATGCATAAACTAACTATCCACACTCACAACATATGCAATATTGGTCTTGTGTGTGCCAAATATCTCAACCTTCCAACAAGACACTTGTATTGTTCTTTCTTGGTTGGCAAACGGTCCATGTCTTCACACAACTTGTGATTCATCTTAATGAGTGTGTCAGCAAGCTTACATTGTTTTAGTGAGTAGATCCATCACATACTTCATTTGAGACAAAAAAAAAAACTAGTTTTTGACCTTGCTACTTCAATTTTGAGGAAGTATTTCAGAGTGCCTAAATCCTTCATCTCAAATTCCTGAGACAAATACTTTTGTAGATTTTGTTGCTCTCTAGCGTCGTTCCCAGTTATACATGTTATCCACATAAACAATTAATGTAGTGATTTTTCCTCCATCACGCTTCAAGAACATGGTTTGGTCTAAATTATTTTGAGTGTATCCAAAAAATTTCATGGACTTAGTAAATCTTCCAAATCATGCTCTAGGAGATTGTTTTAACCCATATAATGACTTTATGAACTTGCAAACTTGGCTTGTTATGAGCTAAATTACATCCTGGTGGTAAATCCATCTATACCTCTTCTTCCAAGTCTCCATGTAAGAAGACATTTTTAACATCAAATTGATTTAGTAGCCAATCTAGATTTGCTGCAAGAGACAGTAGGACTCTAATAGTGTCACATCCCAGGATTGGCTCTGCTATAGCACGATATTGTTTGCTTTGGGCCCCCCTCTCTGCCCTCACGGTTTTCTTTCTGGGAGCTCACGAGCAACTTCCTAGTGGGTCAACCATCCTGGGATTGCTCTAGCCCCCAACTCGCTTAACTTCGGAGTTCCCATGACTCCGAAGCCAATGAGCTCCCAAAAGGTCTTGTGCTAGATGGATGCGGGCATGTACATATAAGGCACATCAACCCCCTCTCCGTTGGTTGATGTGGGATCTTACGATCCACCCCTCTTAGGGCCTGATGTCCTCGTCGGCATACTCACACCACACGGCAGAGTGGCTCTGATACCAAATTGTCACATCCCAGGATCGGCTCCACCGTAACATGATACTGTCCGCTTTGGGCCCCCCTCTCTGCCCTCACCTTTTTGTTTCTAGGAGCTCACGAGCAACTTCCCAATGGGTCACCCATCCTGGGATTGTTTCTGTAATGAGGTATGAGGACGACAAGTATACGATGGTTTTCTTAGGCCCACCTGATATGCTTGAGTTTAAGCGCTCTGAGCTGCGCCCTCATTGGGATTTTCTCAACGGCGAATGGGTTCGACCCTGAAAGAAGGTACAAGTTGGTTCTGCATTTTAATAATTATTATGCTTATGGGTTTGTTTGTTTTTTTTTAATACAGGATTTGTACTTGGTTTGTTTATTTATGAATTTTCATTGGTCTTTACCTTTGGTTTTCATGATTTAACAACACGCAGGTTGTTTATTGTACATTGTGAAATTACCTGTAGGATGTCTATATATGCCTAGAAAGGGTTAAATAGAATAATTCGAATTTTTTGCAATAAATAATAGTCCACTTTCGAAGCAGGATTGATAGGAGTTATCAATCCTAGAATGTGCAGAATTTAAATTAAAAGAACACGCAGAGAATTATTTAACGTGGTAAACCCCACCTCTGGGGAAAATCCACGGGACTCCTTAGTCCAACACAAATCCACTATAGAACGATGATTACAAGAAGTACTCACACACTTATCCTAGACACATTCTAGATAATGTTTACCGACTTCTTCGTAACTCAACTTCTATCACGGGATGATCTTCGATACTCCTTATGTTGAACGCAATACTGGTCACGATTGCTTCGAGCTCGCCGGAGGAAAACCGCCACCACGGTCTTGGTGCCCTTAACCGTATGAGTCACTGACATGCATATGAATGCAATATGAATGAAGAAAGGATTTGATAAATCACCAAGTAAACAAGGAACACTTGATGATTTATCTAAGAAAATAAGTACGGCAGCTTTTCAAAAAGATTCAATATACTCAAGGATGCAAATGCCTTGAAAAGTTTGACTTTGAAAAAGAAACAACCAATGCTTTTATGCAAAGCAGGTTCCTCTAACTAGAGAGAGAACCACGTGACCACCAATCCAATTGAACAAAGACTTTCACCTTATTCAACTACCACACTACAAAACCTTATGCAATATGAACTCACAGCAAACCTCTTCAACTATGACTCCAAAACTTGATCCAATATAATCTCTTAATAAAGACGTACAGGACCACATATGTTAATCAATTATGACTATTAGTTTTGATTAAAATGGATTCTTAGAAAAGACACCAACCAACTAAACTTTAATAGAAAAACAATATCTATTAAAACAAATGAATTAGACCAACCAAGTAGGAAGTAATATCAAGAGATAAAATCTAATCATATTAAAAATAGGATTAACATAAAAATACTTGAGTGAAACTAATTCCAACTAGGAATTCTATAATGAATGCATGATTATGTCATGATTTACCTATTGTCAAGTTTCTTATATGGTCAGGTCATGTCTCGGAAGTATGGGGTTGAGAGAGTTGTGCCAAAATGTCCAGTAACAATTCCTAGCTAGAGTCTAGGAAATGACAATCCAATTTTCATACTAACAATCTCCCCCTTTGGCATTTCGTAGACAAGCACCTATTACAACTCAAGAGAAATTGCATGGAATTTAACAAATGAAATCCTACTCTAAACTCAAAGCTCTAAATCCTTGCACATTATGAAACAACAAAACCATTGACGCATGTGGGAGAAGAAATGTAATTCAAAGCAAAATTACAACACAACTCCCCCTTAATTCTAGAACACAATCTCTCCCCCTTTTTATCATAATTTCACACAGTCATCTCTCCTCCTTTTTGTCAGGATATCCAAAGGGCAAGGAAAGAATAGAAGGGAGCATATCAATTCCAGATGTGCAATGGGTGCAAAAGGCTCATCTGTCATAACCAAGATCCATGCAACACCTACAAGAACAACATACACAAGTTTAGGTTCAATCATATAAACAAGGGAGCTTTAGTTTTAAACCATAATATAGTTTACTAATTTAGTAGAAAGAAATACAATTTAGTCTAATTAGCAAAAGGCCAAACACCAAAATGTAACAAAAATACCATTACAAAATATGAAAATTACAACAAATGCCATTTTCAATATTTAGTTTTAAACCAAAGCTGGACAAACGACATCAAACCCAAAACTGAAACAGAAACGACATATAAACCGAAACCGAAATTGAATCACAACCATTCGCGCGACCTTTCAACTTCACCTCCAAAAAACCTCTTCCACTGTTCCACAAAAATCCCCAAAATCTCAGCCAACGGCGACGACCATCTCAGATTCCTAGTCTTCACTCTCACTTTCGGCAAAAAAGTGTAAGGAATCAACTCTCTGATACCTAGTCTTAATTTTTTTTTCTGCAATGTAGTTTAGGTTTTCGTTTTCGTTTTCGTTTCGTTTTGGTTTTGGTTTTGGTTTTTTGCATCTGAGATTCCGGTTTGGGGTGTCGTTTTCGTTTTCGTTTCGTTTTGGTTTTCTGCATCTGAGATTCCGGTTTGGGGTTTCGTTTTGGTTTTGGTGTTTTGCATCTCAGATTCCGGTTTAGGGTTTCGTTTTCGTTTTCGTTTTTGTTTTGGTTTTGGTTTTCTGCATCTCAGATTCTGGTTTGGGGTTTCGTTTTCGTTTTCCTTTTGGTTTTCTGCATCTCAGATTCCAGTTTGGGGTTCCGTTTTCGTTTTCCTTTTGGTTTTCTGCATCGCAGTTTCCGTTTTCGTTTTGTGTTTTGGATTGCTCATATTATATGTCTATTATGTTTGATGTTTTGCCTTTTGGATTGCTCATATTATATGTCTATTATGTTTGATGTTTGGCCTTTTGGATTGCTCATATTATATGTCTATTACGTTTGTGTTTTGGATTGCTCAGAAAAACAAACTGCATTGCAGAAACACAAACTGCATTGCAGAACCACAAACTGCATTGCAGAAACACAAACTGCATTGCAGAAAAACAAACTGCATTGCAGAAACTCATAGTGTTTTCATCCCTTCTTGTTTCAGATCACAAAATGGCGCAAGAGAATGAAGCTCAAAACCAACGAAAGCCAAGATTCAAAACAATGGCTCAAAAGATAAAAAAAAAAAAAGCCATCCTATGATCGAAAAGCAAAGCACCCAGAATATGTCCAATTTCGGTGCAGCCTCAATGCTTTCAACAGCATCATTGCAGATGTTAAACCAAGGCTCAATCAAAGGCAGAAGATGTTGCTCAAGAAAACCCCCTTCTGGAACTTCATTGAGCTGTTTTACGAAAAGAAAATTGATATGAATAACTTGAATAAGTCGGACCTCGACTTAATACAGCTGCTGAACCAGTTTGATCCAGATTCAAAGTCCTTCAAGTTCGGCACAAAATCATTCCATGTCACAGGCAATGCAGTGACTGAGATCCTAGGACTGCCAAACAAAGGAGAATCTGTCACACTTGGCTATGATAGATACACTGCTGCCTTCAGAACAAGGCACTTTGGACAAAAGGGAAAACCATCAAAAAGCCAGGTAGAAGCAGCATTACAAAAAACAACTGCCTTGGCAAACCAGCCGAAGAAAGAAAAGGGCAAGGCAGAGCAAAAGGAGCAAAAGAAGAGAGGAAAAGCAAAAAAGGAAGCTGAAGAAGAAGAAGGGGAAGACAAAGAGGAAACGGAGGTTGTTGACTACGACAAGGAGGTGGTCAGCCTAATCTTGATCCTGCTCTGCATGACATTCCTCTTTGCCAACTCTTCAACCTCTTTGCACTGGAAAATATTTGAGCATTGTGTGAATCTAGACACACTCTCAAGATATTCGTGGGCAAGAGCTGTTGCAGCCTATATGAATGAATCCTTGATTGCAAAAGCAAAAGAAAAAGCGAAAAAGGGAGGAGAAGCATCTATAGGAGCTGTTTCGGGTTGCACTACCCTAATATTGGTAAGTAAAGAGTCGCTTATCAATGCATTTTGAGTTTTAGGCAATGCAGTATCCAACATAATTTCTGTACTGCAGCTTCTATTTTGTGAGAGAACAAACATCATACAGCCAATCCTTGGCAAGGAGGAAGAAAATCCTGCCATTCTTAAATGGAGTCTTATGGAACTCCACACAAGATTCAGCCAAATAAAAGACTTAAATGACATCGAGGTATGCAATTTATCGCATGTTCTCTTTTAATGTATGTTGAATGTGAATCCATGCTAAATCATTCTCATTGTACAGGGTATTTTCAAAGCCCCAAAAAAGCGAAAAACTACTGGGGAAGAGGCAGACCCTGTGGAGAAGGTAATTAAAATCTGTACATAGTGCATTTCAGTTTCTCTTTTCCATTGCAATTTCTAAACCATTCTCATTGTACAGGGTGATTTGAAAACATATAAAAAGAGAAAAACCACCAGAGAAGAGGGAGAACCTCTTGACAAGGTAATTAGAATCTCTAAACAGTTTCTGTTTCCTGCAATGCAGTTTGTGTTTTTCCCACTGCGGTTCCTAATTAGTTTCTTTTCAATTTGCAGAATTGCCAAATTGAAGATGATGAAGGAAAACAAGGAGAAGCAGAGCCCCCTACACCTCTTGCAATTCAAGACATCTTGGTAAAATCCATGACAGACCAAATCAAAAATCGCCAACGCCAAGATCCTAGCTTCGTTTTCCCAAAAAGATTACAATTGTGGAAGGACAGTGAGAAGAAGATGACAGAGCTGTGGGACATATTTATCCAGGCAGAACAAAGATCAATGGAGCTGCAAGAGGAGTTGGAGAAACAAAAAGACAAATTAGATAATGAAGAATGTATAAGTGCTGCCTTGACAGTTGAATCAACATTTCAGCGTCAAGAAATACTAAATCTGAAAAGGAGAATTGCAAAATTAGAAGGCCAGAAACCTCACATTGACCACGAACCAGTTGAACAGAAAGAAGAAGAGAAAGAAAAAGAGAAAGCAGAAGAGAAAGAAGAAGAAGAGAAAGAAGAGGAAGAGAAAGAAGAAGAAAAGGAAGAAGAAGACAAAGAAGAAGAGAAGAAGAAAAATGCTCAATCACCTGATGTTCCTTCAAGAATACAAAGGCTGAAGAACAGAGAAAGAAAGAGGCTTCAAGCATCTTGCTATGAGTACGAAAAAGATAAGCAACCAAAAAAGAAGGACGCAAAAAAGGGTGATGAAGAAATACCACAATTCAAGCTTATCTCTTCTGAGGAGCCATCAACACAAGAGGATCCTCTAAATCAAATGGAGGTATGCAATTACTGCACTTCAAGCTTCCTTTTGTTCATGTTTTCTGCGTTGCAGTTTCTAATTAGTTTCCTTTCAATCTGCAGTCAACACAAGAGGCATCTCAGCCTGATGCCACAAAGCCACTTCTTGATTTCCCAAAAGGAACAAACCCTGATGATTCGATACCTGTAGGTCTAGAAAACTCAGATGATGAGGCTTTGGCAAAAAAGACAAGAAAAAAGCCAACAAAGAAAAAACTAGGATGGGGTCAAAAGAAGGTTTGGCAGAAAATCCCAAAAGAGTACAGGAACAAAATTGAAGAATACTACTTAAGTACTCAACCTGGGTAATATCCCTATCCCAAAAGAACAATTCTTTCATCTTTTATTTTCAATTAAACTGAAACTCATCTTGTGAATTTCATGTATTCAAATCCGCAGTTAGAACTTTTGGGAAGGACTCCATTCTGAGAAAGTGACAAACCGCGATATCAAAGATATTGTATGGGACCTGGAGTTGTCACAAAATGTAAGTCTAAACTACTAATTCTATAACACACTGCACTGCAGTATATTACCCATTAACAAGTCCATTTTTCTCCAATCAATGTGAAACAGGTTATTGAGGCCTACATACAAATGGAGGAGGAGAAAATAGGGCCCATGCAAACAGATAGTCCACAGTACATGTCCACATGGACTTGGGTAAGAATTATTTTGAAAATTCAAAATTGTTTAAACAGACAGGTTGGCACAGGGCCCTGTTTCAAAATTCTTGGGCTCCTCATTATTTTCAAAATTGTTTATACTAACAAATTGCCATTCAATGCTTGCAGTCTTACATGCAAACCTTTGTAGAGCCAGGTTGGCATAGGGCCCTGTTTGAACCGTTGCTTGAAAAACTTGGGAAATGCAATGTGCTTTTCTTCCCAATCATTTCAAGCACCGAGTTCCATTTTACACTCCTTGCATTTAACAAACATGAACGAAAGTGGAGACACTACAATCCACTGAGGTCGTTGGGATCAAGAAAAGAAGAAAGATGCGTTGACATTGCTCACAATATGGTAAGTGGAATGAAGCTGTCTTAATTTCTCAGAACAAACAAAAACACTTTCTGCAATGCAGTTTCTGTGTTATTCCTACTGTCTTTTGATGTTTTTTATCCTTCTTTAAACAGGTTAATATTGTTGAAGGGTGGCTGGAATATATAAGACCTCAAGCACAAGTCTTCTTAGAAAGTAGAAAAATACCAAAACTTGTGAAGCAAAGGGAAGCGCCCCCTACACCTGTACTCGAGGACATGTCCCCAAATGAAGAACTCACTCTCAATTGGATTCGGCAGAATCCATATCAGTTTCCATTTGAGGAGGACATAGAATGTGCTCAACAAAGTTCATCTTCGTAAGAATTGTTTCTACTCAACTTTTCATTACATTTTGAAATCCTTCAAAACCAAAAACTAATCTCCTATTCATTTGCAGGTTGGATTGTGGCATGTTCGTCATGTTGTACATGGATAAAATTGCACAAGGACAGCCCATTCCACAAAGCGTAGACAAGAATTTCATGAACGAATATCGAGCACAATATGTACTAAAACTCCTACACCACAGACATTGTGTCATTAATCGTCTCTAGTGATTTACTAAAACTCCTACACCACAGACATTGTGTAAATATTTCTAGTTATGGGATATGAGATATGAGAAAAGATTTGTAACTATTTCTAGTTGTGGATGTTTGTAAATATTTCTAGTTATGGGATATGAGAAAAGATTTGTTATACATCTAAACTGTCATATGTGTTTTGGATTGCTCATATTATATGTCTATTATGTTTGATGTTTTGCCTTTTGGATTGCTCCGTTTAAAAGAGGGTTTTCTGCATAGATCATTGCATTGCAGAAACACAAACTGCATTGCAGAAACACAAACTGCATTGCAGAAAAACAAACTGCATTGCAGAAAAACAATGGTTTTCTGCATAGATCATTGCATTGCCTTTTGGATTGCTCCTTTTAAAAGAGTGTTTTCATCCCTTCTTGTTTCAGATCACAAATGGCGCAACAAATGACACCACAAAAGAATGAAGCTCAAAACCAACGAAAGCCAAGAATCAAAACGATGGCTCAAAATCTGAAAACAAGAATTGAATGGCAGTTAAAAATGAATATCCATTGATGAAAAAATTATATAATTTTCATTAACTTCAAAAAAGAATCATAATATCCAATTACAAATCGTGTAGCCAATTACAAGCAAATAAAAACTGCAATGCAGAAACTGATTATACATTCACTAAATCATATCTAACATAAGCAATTGTCAACTGAGAAGGAATGTTCATATCACTGCCTTGCAAGTCTTCCTGTTGTGCCCAGCAACACTGCACCGACTGCATTTCAATGGCCTTGTACCTTCACTAAAAGCTTTGATCCTCTTTGTTGGTGGTCTTCCGGCTGGCCTCTTTGTAATTGGCGGAAGCATAACTCCAGCAGCTGAACCGTTGCTGCCCAAGCCTTTCCCAATATCTGGAATAGGAAAAATAGGACTCTCATAGGCTTTTCGAAAGAAATCAGAACTGTAGTAACACTCAACATAATCGTAAACCGAATCTTTCTTTGCTAGAATTGCAGCCACGGCGTGCGTACAAGGAAAACCATCAATTTGCCAAAGACGGCAAGAACATTTCCTTTGCCCAAGATCAACCATCACAGAATAGTCAGCAAATACTTCAAAAACAGTGCAACTAGAACGACGAACTGCCCAAGTCCTACCTGCCTCCGCATTTTCCCACAGTCTTGTTTCCATCTCCGGACACAAAATTGTTGTCCACTTATCCGCTTCAATTCGTCGTTGAGAATTCAATACCATTAATTTCTGTCGAATCCCCTCTATCATAGGTAGCACCGGCAAATCACGAAATACGCCAACCCAATTATTAAATGACTCGGCTAAACTATTTGCCATCTCTCCATAACGCATTCCTTGGAAAAAAGCGTTGGCGTAGTGATCTCTAGACAATTCAGATACAAATGTCTTCACTTTCGAACTCCCAACAACCACCAACTCGTCCATTGCTACTTTAAACTCTTCCTCCGTAACAGCATATGCGCATTTACTAAAGAGATTGACAACACGGTCTTGAAGCAGTTTCCCATAACCTGACTTCGGGTACTTCGATATCAAATTCTGTTTGAGGTGATAGTAGCAGTAAGAATGAGGCCATCCAGGAAACACAGCCCCCATAGCATTTAACAAACCATGATTGCGGTCCGAGAAAAAGGTCACCATTCTCCCCATCGGAAGCAAAATAGCAGCCAAATGTTGAAGAAACCACGTCCAATTCTCCTCTGTCTCAGAATCAACAACTCCAAAAGCTAGAGGATAAAACCCTGCAAAACAAAACCAAAAGCACAAATATAAGCAACAACAAATTACACAAAACAGTAAACACAAACTGCAATGCAGAGTACACATAAATCCAATACAGTACAGTAACCATACCTTGATTCCCATTCTTTCCGGAAGCACAAAGAAGCTGCCCCTTGTACTTGCTCTTCAAAAACGTAGCATCAATGAACAACAAGGGTATGCAATATTGAAATCCAGCAATGCAACCGCCAAAGGATACAAAAAACCGTCTAAAGCGATTAATTCCAGCTTCACATTCAAGCTCGCATAGAGAACCAATGTTAGTTTCTTTTACCGCGTCCACATACCACACTAACTCGTTGAAGGACTTCGACTCATCACCATGAACGTCCAATTTAGCTAACTCTTTGCCAAACCATGCTTGGTAGTATGAAATGTCTATACCATAATAATCTTTCAACTCGTGTACAATCTCAATTGGCTTCAGCTCTGGTTTTGCACGAATTCTGTCCACAAAGAGAGAGGACACCACACGAGACCTCATCATCTTACTCTTTGATTCCCGTATCCGACCCACACATGTATGCACATTATTTAACGTCCGAATTACAAAACAGCCAGTAGATTCACAACGAGAAGCATAGACACGCCAACTACAACCCTCCAATTTCTTATTCGAACAAACAGCAATCACTCGCTTCTTGTCATTGCCGGCATATAAAAAATTAAATCCTACTTCAAGAGCATACTTGCACAATTTCAACCGGAACTCCTCTGCACCACCGTCAAACTTCTGCCCTACATGATGTATGTACATCTCCCACTCATTTGACAACAAAGGTTTAGCACTTGCTCTCTTCGACCTGCCCAAAAATTCATTTCTATCTTCAACAGTACTAGAACACGAAGACTCTCCCTTTTCACATGATATCAACTCCTTATTTGCACAAACATCACCACTATACTCACCGCTCCCCAATAAATCCTTAACTAAAATATCCACAGTCTTCAAATTTGATATCGGCAAATATGCCATCATCATATCTAAATCACTATCCGTTTCTAGTAAACAACTAGAATAACCAGGCAGCGAATACCGTAACGTGAAACTACCCAACTGCAAACCCCTAAACCTTAGACACAAAGTCTTCGAAACATCAACCATGGATGATTTTTCTGAAACTGAAAACATGATGGTTTCGGACTTATATGTGCACTTGGCAATGACACAAACCTCCATTAGCCTTGAAATTGCAAACAAAACAACAAACAGAATACAATTCAAATCAGTAAATAATGTAGATGAGCAGTTGTAATATTCCCATATAATTGCAAATATTAGTCTGAAATAGAATTATAAAACCAGAAACTGCAATGCAGAAAAACAGCAACAAACAGATGCAGCTCATGACAGAAAATAAAAAAATTCAAATAGAAACCAAAAGGAAACCAAGATCAAAGTACTAAAACTGAAGTCCTAAAACATATAAGCACTTATAAACGAAAAAAGGTTCAAAAGTACTTATACCTCAACACCTAGGACTGCCAATAATCAACCCAACCAAACAGCAGGTCGAAATCAAATCTGATCACAAAACGAAGAATATAGGGTTTAGGATGCAAATCGAACGACAATGTAGCAGAAAATCACGCCACAAAACTGAGCTCGAAATACCCGAACTAAGGAGAACATATATCGCCCAAAATTGAACTTTATTCCGCATGCAAATCGAAAGAAAACCGGAAAAACACAGAAAATCGTAGAAAATCGAAGGAAAACAAACCAGAAAATCGAAGCTCCCTTCGAAGAACCAGAACCAGAGCTCCAAAACCTCAAAGCCGAACGAAAACGAAAGAGAAGGTATCGCGCTTAGTTTAAACTTCGAAGGGTAAAAGCGCCATTTGATTTGTAGGTTTAAAGATGGGCCAGGCTTTTTAAGAAGAAGGGTACAATTGTATTTTCAGGTTTTAGTTTTAAGCTGGCCCAACAAATCTGGGCCTACTCTTTGGCCTAAACCAAAATACCAATTCTTTTATGGCTATTAAAACCCAAACCAAAATACCTAATGTCTCAAATCCAAATTACTAAAGTTAATTATGTCTGATTCCTAATTTTCCTTATAAACAATATATGATACTTACCTCTGTGGTGACATGTCCTTTGCTCTTCATTGTGGTGACCATTTATGGCAACAGCTAGGACTTTAATTGATGTGAAAGCTGAAACATTAACTTTATGAGTTCAAAACCATTCTGTGGTTTGTTTAAACAAGCAAAACGTTCTGCTGAACGGCAGGACTGTATGCACATTGATGTGGTAGACAATATGGTTCAAGACAGCTTTCATGCAAAATGTCGTGCTGAACGGAAGAACTGGTGATTGTTGTCCCCTTTTTGTGCCACGTACTTACCTCTGTGGTTCAATCATATAAACAAAGAAATGTTCTTGTGAGCATGCTGTGCCACAGGTCTGCAACTGACAGGATTGATAATGACACTGCAATCCTCAGATCAATTTATCATGCATCTGTCTTAGTAATTCTGATATTCATGCAAAGGTTGAGATGCAACATGAAGCAAGACCTAGCTGCACAATTAAACAAGAAGGATAAACGACACTATGTTTGAAAAGAAATGTAAACATGATCGTATCATCTTGTGCATTGGAACAATAATTCTCCCCCTAAATATATGCCAATAATAAACACAAGAATAACACTCAGTAAAAAGAAAAAAAATGAAAAATAAGAGGCATATATGTGTGGAAGTAATAAGTCCCAGCAACAAGCATCAATTTAATAGATGGCAACGAGCAACAAGAGTAAATGTTTCATCATACTACAACCCTTCCACTTGAGAGTATTCTTGATTCCAATTCTTCAAATTCCATTTCTACACTAGCAACAGGAGGCGTAAAATGATACCAAGTGGGAATTTTTTTTTTTTGGTTAAATAAATAAATTTAAAAAAAATGAAAAAAAATTTGCAAACTGAAGAAATACGGAGAAGTTTTTAAGAATCCAACGAAAACAATCATTCAAGACATAAAACACAAAACAAAAACAAAATCATCAAGAAAAAAAACTCAAGACATAAAAACACTCCCAAGCCTCTCTTGAAGATATAATTATTTTCCATTCATAAACATGCCAAGCTTGAGAGCGAGATAAAAAAAGTAGCAACAATCCCATCGCTAGCTGAAACACATGTGAAGCAAAGCATGGCAGGGACAAAGGCACAACGCCACACAAGACACACAAACTCACAAATAAAAGAGGAGGCATACCACAGTCATGGGGAAAGATAAAAAGCACCAAATGAATCAACCATCAAGAAGCAAAGCTGGGAAGTGAACTCTGTTCAATTAAGCGCAAAGAATATGTCCACCCAAGACTAATCCCACTAAGGATAACACATACATTGAGTGCATAGGAAGTATATAATGATCAGTTTATGTGATTTTTATTTTTCTTTATGGATTTTGTGGCTCACTTTATTTAGCTTTCGACATGATCCATGTAGCGGATGGTCAATCAGTGTGCTCAAGTCAGATGACCATAAACAACTGGGTGATGAGGCACCCCTGGGGAAATACTGATCCGAATCATGAAGGCTCCAAAGATAAGCAAGGATAGCAACCATCACAGCCTGTTGACTCGAACCTCGATGTTGGTTAGACAAGAGGCCCGATTACTGAGCTATGAGAAGTCACCACCTTTTTATTATTTTTATTTTTATTTTTTATAAACAGATCAAGAACTTACGCACAGCAATGTTATTGCAATCCAAAGAGAGACAAGTGCATGAGAAAAGATATTCAAGGAACTTCAAAGAAAAGAGTGTGGTGTGCAATTAAACAAAGAATTGATGGATAGATCATTTAATGAAGTTTATCATGCATAAAGACAATGGAAACCTGTGTGGGAAGCTGTGAGTGTGCGTTCTCAATAGAGTGCAATGACAGAGCCCAATCTAAGATCATCAAATACGTACAGACAGCTACATGATTGATACAACCTAACAATCCTTGCACGAGCTGGACAGATTTATAACAAAAAAAATTAATTTAAATATCATACATCATAGAAGAGGCTTTGACATGCAGTAGACTCCGAATTAATCTAGAGCACAGATACCCAAAGACTGTCTAAGAGTGTCAAATTGATGATTACCTAAAGTTTTTGCAACAAGACATTTAACATCCAAATTCTCTAAAGCAGTAGGTTCATGCACAGCATTAGTAGAGGCAAACATACAATTATGATTTTCCTTTTTCCTCCAAAGTAACTTTGTCTTAGTTGACGGCAAACAATGAAAAGAAGATAGCTTGGATAAACGGTTTACCTCTTTCATAAGATTTGAAATCTTATGTTAGATACTTACTTTTCCACCCATGACATGAGAATTTGAACGAACAAATTCCTTTCGAAGCTTATTACATCTTGGTCTTATGTGGCCACGAGTTCTACAAAAGTGACAAATTGGAATGAATTTCTTGACTTCATGAGCGGCAGAAGGTTCAATAATTGAAGAGGATTTGATAAACTTTGTTTTAGACACAGCGGAAGACTTATTACTTGGTTCAAATCCCAAGCCTCGTTTGTCACCATCTTTTCTTCCCATGCTAATCATCCTGTCAATTTTTTCTGCACCAATGGTTAAAGAAACAATCCTTTCCTTTGAATTTTTAAGTTCAAGTTCAAGGGCTTTGTTGTCAGAAGTTAGAGATGCAATTAATTTATTCTGCAAAAACATCAAATTTTCACTCATACATGCACTTACCTTTTCGAAATCTGTGTCAAGGGATTGAAACTCGTTTGCAATCCTGCAATTTTCCAGCTTCAGCACAGCCATGGATTTTATGAGCTCTTCATTTTGTTTGCTAAGTTTCTGAGAAGCGGCCAACAAATCATCATATTTGTTCAGGATAAACTCAACATCCATATCTTAACAATCATCATCCTTCTTCGTTGGTTCATCCAAGCTTACAGTCGTGATAAGCGCAATGGCCTTCTCATTATTTTCAGAGTCAGAATCACTGTCACTCCAAGTAGTATGCATTGCCTTATTCTTGCCATTCTTTTGTTTCTTTAAGGTGTTCGCACATTCTGAAGATATGTGTCAACAAACTTCACATTCGAAACATTTGACCTTTTCTCTTGGATTCTTTCGTTCATTTGACCTGTGAAATTTAGACCCACCATCAGTATAGTCAACAAATCTATTTTTAGAATTTATACCTTTTGAATCTTGACTCCTTGGATCCTGATTCTTGAGAAAGTTCATAAATCGTCTTGTGAGAATCGTTAATTCCTCATCACTGCAATCTTCATCTGAATGGCCGTCATCTTCTTCATTCACAACCTTAAAAGCAACACTTTTGCTCTTTTTAGGAGCTAGATGTTTCATCCCATAGGTTTGTATAGACCCTATGAGTTCTTGTATAGACCCTATATTTGGTGCTTGTTTCCTAGCAATTTATCTTGGCGAACTAGGGGACAACTCTTTCTTGGTTCAATATAAAAGCTCAAACAACTCTGATGTTAAAATGATCGTAGATGGCAAGCACATTCGGGCTTGCATTGATAAATCAACTTATGGAAAGACGGAAAAGAAACGAAAAATTAATCAGAAACCTAAGGATGATGCAACCATTGTAGGTTTTTCCAAGAAGTTGATAACATCTGAAGACTGCCATTGTAGGTTTTTTGTTTCTTTTTTGTCTTTCTATAAGTTGATTTATCAATGTAAGCCCGAATGTGCTTGCCATCTACGATCACTTTAACATCAGAGTTGTTTGAGCTTTTATATTGAACCAAGAAAGAGTTGTCCCCTAGTTTGCCAAGATAAATTGCTGGGAAACAAGCACCGAATATAGGTTCTTTGCTGAGGTTCACTTCCACTGCTGTCCCAGGGCTGAAAACTGATCCCACCATCCTCTTTGAACAATTAGTGAGAAATATCAGTTTTCTTTCTATTAGAAGCACAGCATATAGAAATTTCTATCATCCCTCAAAATACAAGGAATCCAGATATATTGCAAATGAACTGGAAAGGCATGAACTTGCAAACATATAAGTAAAGACCTCAATAAATCCAAACTTCAAACTCCATAAAATCACAAGATCCTAATTTGAGATACAAAAAACAAAGAGAAGACATGAAAGAAAGATCTTTTGAGTGCAACAACATAAAAAGATTATCTTTTTAAGGGGAAAAAGAAGAATCTAAAAGCAGAACAACAAGGGCAAGGACAATGTACAATAAACAACCTACGTGTTATTAAATCATGAAAACCAAAGGTAAAGACCAAAGAAAATTCATAAATAAACAAACCAAGTACAAATCCTGTATTAAAAAAAACAAACCCACAAGCATAATAATTATTAAAATGCAGAACCAACTTGTACCTTCTTCCGGGGTCGAACCCATTCGCCGTTGAGAAAATCCCAATGAGGGCGCAGCTCAGAGCGCTTAAACTCAAGCATATCAGGTGGGCCTAAGAAACACACCGTATACTTGTCGTCCTCACCAGTGTTTTCAAAGGCATGCCTTCGCGCGCGTCGGAGCGAGGAGGCAGGAAAACGCCCGAGGCGGTCAGCTGTTTAGCGCAGGGAAGGCGTAAGGAGGCTTTGCAAGGCGCGCTTGATCTGAACCGGAAGAAATTTTGAAAGTCTGCAATTTGGCTGCGGCGCTGCGAGGAAGACGACTCAGCTTTGTTTTTTTTTTAGGTTTATTGTAACGAAACGACGTCGTTTCGATTGAAGTGTTATAAAAAAAAACTTAAAGTGAAACGACGTCGTTTCACTTGGAGTGTTTTGAAAAAATACAAACACGCTAGTTTCTGTTTTTTTTTTTTTTGGTTTTTTCCTACCCTTTATTGTAAACGTGCTATCCCTCGAAAATTGTATTAAACTTAAGGCAAGATTAATTCTTGCCTTTTCTATCTCCAGCAGAAGTTTTTCTACTTACCCTTTTTTTTTTCTCTTAAATTAATATATTAACACATGGAATTATATATATATATATTGTATAGTACAACCCTAATTCTTAACATTATCAGATAATCTCCATCAATTTCAAGAATTCTCTTCATCTTTCGACTGCAAGTAAGTTATTTTATTTTTCTCTCTAATTCTTCGCAACTGTAATTTGAAGTTTTGTATAATTTTTTTTGAATTTTTTTTTATAAATATATTAGTTATCTTATTCGTTTATGTTAGATAAATATTTTATGTTTTGGGATTGATTATTATGCTTTGAAAGACAATTAGTACTTATATTTAAAAGATTGCTATGGTTCAATAAGAATTAGTTGTACAATTTAATTGTATTGTATTATTCATAAATTTTTCTTATTAAAATAAATTAATATTCAAAAGGCTTACGCCTCAACGCTTCAAGGCTTACGCCTCGCATAGTGCTACTAAAAACGCCTCGCCTATACGCCTTGCCTTTGAAAACACTGGTCCTCACACCTCATTACAGACTCGACCCACCAAACGTCAGTGTAAAAGGCATTTACGACGTCGAGAGGCTCGAAGGGCTGGTCAGGATTGTCAGGAGGAGGCACTGGCTGGATGGAGCTTGTGTCAACAAGCTAGGTAAGTAGCTTGTTTGGGTCATCGTCAGAGGCCAGATTCTCGTACTGCACCAAAGGCTTGTTCATTTTCTTCTTCGTTGAGGGATTTAAGGGTTGTGGGTCAAGGATTTTGGCTGGGAACCATACATTTTTGTAACCCTCTTCGTTGCTACAAACTTCCACCTTTGAATCCTTGCTCAGATGGGCTTCGCTCCTCACCATCACTTTCTTGTTTTTGCTCACTTTCTTTCTCCTGAGAAAGACACACTACTACTATATTTACTAGTGTTTTAGTAGCAGAGCGGTCAAATTGTACGACTCTCCCTCTCTCTCTCTCTTCAAATTGTGCCTTTATCTTATCTCTGGTGAAATGAAACAACTGATGGTAAAATTTGAACCATATATTATTTATTTATTTGTCTGAATTTAAACGATTTGTTGTGTCAATCAAGTTTCCTTGGAAGCCACAGGACTGAGAGAGTTATTGTTGGCTTGGATGTTTTAGTCTATCAATCTTATCTTATATATTAACTTGACCTTTTTTTTTTAAAAAAAAAAAAAAATTAGCGAAACTTGACCTATTTTTATTTACTTTTTTCTTGCATCAACAAAAAGCATGGTCAGCCATTACCGGCTAGAAAAAAAAAAAAAAAGGAATATTTTAGCCATAAAATTAAATCTCAATAGGTTGAAGTTTGGATTTTTCTTCTCCTATATTTCCCGGCTGGGTCTTACATATGAGACGACCCCAAAATCAGGACCATTGGAGCAAGAATGGTCTTGTTGGATCTCAGGTTATGCATCTCACTTGGGATGTTAGAGAAGTTCTTACATAATCAATAAATTAGTTGATCTCGTACACATTCATTATCTCCTCTATTCCTTACGTGTTAAATATTCTTTAAAAATATGCTTCCATGTTTTGTGAATATATAATTTAGCCTCTTTTTTTAATTAATGTCACATTTTGTATTTGACATTTAAAGAAAAATGTTTAACTCCACCCAAAGTGCCAAATATCATATTATTTTATTACATTTTAAAAAGCAAATGGAGCACATATTATGCATAAAGTTTTAAAATAGAGTAAATGATAGTTGTGTCCATGATTGAAAAATATTAAACTAATATTTGACATCAAGCTTTTTGATATGTAATTTTTGACGTATATTTTCTAGCCTTTAAATTCATGCATGATTTGACTACTCGGTTCGAGCAACTTTAATCTTTAATTTTTGTCATTTCATGTCCCAGGGATAATTTGACATATCGGTTGAAGATGCTCATGATGAATTATATGCTTTGATTTATCTAGTATTGTAGCATATACCAAGCAAGCAATTGACTAGAACCACGTACAAAGATGCACCCTAATTATTTTTTCTATTTAACACTAGCCTATCCGCACGCTCCTCCGCGCTTGCGAGAGGCTTTTTTTAAAAAAATTTAAATTTATTTTAGAATTAAAAAAGATAATGGGTGGTTGTGTTCCATAAAAATAGGATCTATTATCTGATTTTTCTTTTAATTTTTTTTATTTATGAAAAAAATATGAATTTCCCATATTATCCTCACTTAATTAATAATTTCAATTATTAATGTTTGCATTAACCAAATGCATTTTATGGTATTTTAAATGTTTCACCATTCTTTGCCTTTTGCTTTATATATACTAGCCTCTCCGCACGCACTTCCGCGCTTGCGAGAGGTTTTTTTTTTTAAATTCTAAAATCTCCATTGGTCGATGTGAGATCTTACAATCCACCCCCCTTAGGGGCCTGACGTCCTCGTCGGCACACTCGCACCACACGGCAGAGTGGCTCTGATACCAAATTGTCACATTCCAGGATCGGCTCCGCCGTAGCACGATATTGTCCTCTTTGGGCCCCCCTCTCTGCCCTCACTGTTTTGTTTCTGGGAGCTCACGAGCAACTTTCCAGTGGGTCACCCATCCTGGGATTGCTCTAGCCCCCAACTTGCTTAACTTCGGAGTTCCCATGACTCCGAAGCCACTGAGCTCCCAAAAGGCCTCGTGCTAGATGGATGCGGGCATGTACATATAAGGCACATCAACGCCCTCTCCGTTGGTCGGTGTTGGGATCTTACAAATAGTGTTGATCTTGGCTATTGGGGCATAGGTCTCCTGGTAGTCCACCTCATACTTCTGTGTATATCTCTTCGCCACCAATCTAGCTTTATATCTTTCAATGGATCCATCTACTTTGAGTTTCACAGTATAGATCCACCTGCATCCCATCATCTTCTTTTCGTAAGCTAAAGACACGAGCTCCCATATGGCATTTTTCTAGAGAGCTCGCATCTCTTCATTCATGGTTTCTTTCCATTTTGAGTCTTCTAGTGCTTTATTCACACTATTGGGGATAGATATATCGGCCAAATGCTTCACAAAGTGTACATGTGACTTTGATAATTTGCTTAGAGATATATAATTATTAATGGGGTATTTTCCTTTGGCTTTAAGATCTGCTTTGTACTATACTTGAGGTTTACCACGGTTCTTCATTTTTGGAAGTTGGTATATAGGGGTATCTGTATCTTTTATGCTTTTTGAAATCAAATCATCATGATATATTTCATTAGTGTTATCAGTTTCACGGGGAGATGTTACCTGAATGACATCCTTAGCAGGCGATTGGTGTGGTACTATAGCTAAAGATAGGTCCGAGGTGGGCAAAATCTCAGTAAAAATGTCAACTTCCTCCTTCTGATTTTGGTAGCATGGAGGCGACCGGTCGTTTTGAAGCAAAGACGTAGGATGTGCAAATCTAGGTGGGGGCGACCGGTCGCGTAAAGAGGGCGACCAATCATTTTGAGGCAGATTCACATCCTGTGTACAAAAAAGGGGAAGCGACCAATCGTGTAAGAAAGGCGACCGGTCGCTTAGACTCTGAGATGAGTCTATTGTGAAAATATCCAGAAATTCGGGGGTGTTTGGTTTGAGATTCTCTTCCTGTGCTTCTAAAAAGTATATGTCGTGTTCTCGGAACACTATATCCATAGAGGTATTACCTTCTGACTTGGAGAGTGATAGCATCGGTAGCCTTTTTAATGAGGGGCCTAGCCAATGAAACACACTTTTTTGCGCGATGATCCAATTTATTTCGTTGGTGATCATGTAAGTGTACGAATACAATACAGCCGAAAATTTGTGGTTCAAGGTTTGGGGTGGGAGGTATTTGGAGGGGCCTGACATCGTGTGGAATGAAGATTTGATATGGGTTTGTGTTTGTGGTGAATGAGTTGATTTGAGAATTTGGGGAATTTGATTTGAGAGGTATGTGTTTGAGGAGTTTGATAAGAGGAATTTGATTTGGGAGGTATGTGTAGTTTGATAAGAGGGTTCGATTTGAGAGGTAAGGAAATAGATTTAGGGTTTGGGTTTGAATTTGAGGGTATGATTTGAGGGCTTAAAGACAACCTAGGATCGATTGCTTTGATACCATGCTAAAATATGAATATGGTTTGAACACTTTAGATTTAATTGTATTCTTCTCCATAAGGAATTATATATAGGAGATTACAAGGGTGAGGTGCCCTTCTTCTCAGTTTTGATTTTGCCACCCATGTCCATCGAGGGTGAGGTGCCCTTGTAACCTAAGTGCAGGGTGCCCTTCTATCCTCAAGACTTAGGGCGTGCTTGATGAGGACCTCATCCACCAGGTGGTGAACCAGATGGAAACCGTCTCTTCCACTCAGCTTGGACTCCATCATACCCAATCACTTTAATACCTTGCTTAGTTACAAGCCCACGCTACATGGCTCATCAATTACAGTGCTTCGTGTAAGTTCTTATAAGCAGTTATATCTTTCAACTTTTTTCCATGTGGGACTCTAGCATCTGAATTTTAAGAGTCAGAGCAATAGCTCTATATTCTTCAAATGCCTGTTGAACTTGTACGAGCCATGTACATTCCCTTGATCAAGATAGATCGTGCTTTGCGCTCAGATACAAATACAAGATAAAACAGAAGACTCATCATAAATTAAATATTAGGTTGTGAGCTACGAGCCTGTTAGTTTAGTTACAAAATCTGTGAAGAACAGGATAGCTGTATAAAGCTAACTCCTTTCTACGTAATCATTCAGAGTGAATTATAATCAAGAATCAATTTCGTTTCTCTTGTTTACGGGATCATCTGTATGTATGTGAATGTGTGTAGAGGAAAATATCTGAAATGTGGACAATTGGGTGGGGATTGGAAAGAGGCATAAGAATTTGAGGGATCACATGGTCTGTTTTCCATCTCAATCTCAAGAACTTGGTAGTTATTAAGTCTGTATGTTTGTTGGAGAACATGATGCCCAACAATTTTTGTTGACACCTACAAACTCTTTATATGTGGATAGAAACTTCTTTGAAGTACAACACAGGCTTCAGACATATCTGTCCATAGTTTCTTGACAGGAACAGATTAGCAATCTTTAGACCACAACAAATTACTCGATGAAATAAGACGTGGGGAATGATGTTCGTACATAGGGATACAGTTTGGTCATTTGCATGTGGAGATGATTTATGTGAGTAGGAAGACAACCCATGTTATGTTTTGATTTCCCACAAGCTATTATCCTTCACTGGAGCAAATCTCTGCGCCTCGAGACCACTCATTTCATGTAGCAGGTCAGACTCTTTCATCTATATATACACAAGAGATCAGGTTCATAACCAACAACTCAAGTCTCTCTCCTTGCCAAGCATATCAAAGTCTTCTCTGTTTCCCAAGTCCGCTGAATTCTTTCTTGTTCTAATTTTCCACTTGAAAATATAAAAACCATGGGATTCCGGTTGCCAGGAATTGTTAACTCCAAGAGGGGTCTAAAAAAGGCTGCTACTTCAAAGACCTTAGACATCCCAAAAGGCTATTTTGCAGTGTATGTTGGGGAGAGCAAGAAGCGATTTGTGGTTCCAATATCATACTTGAATGAGCCTTTGTTCTTGGATTTGTTGAGTCAAGCAGAAGAAGAATTTGGATTTGATCATCCAATGGGTGGTATCACAATCCCCTGCAGTGATGAAACCTTCATTCATCTCACTTCCCGCTTAAGTGTATGAATGAAGGCGAATGAAGTGAACTGGTTCATATCCAAATCAGCCTCAGTTCGATCAGAAGAACTCGCCATGTCAAGATGAAGTAGAGGCTGTGATTGATCATATGCACATTTTTCTGTTGCTTATGAATCTGGGAAGCCTTCTTTGATGGTCAAACTGCTTGTGAGCTTAGCACGAAGATACAAAATTTGTGAAGCAGTCGAATGACGATAGCATGAACTCTCGAAGACTATTGAGCCCAAAATCGTAACTCCAATTTTGAACTCGATGACAAGAAGATTTGTCTTTTAAGCCATGAACAATTCTAAATGTTTTGTTCTCCAGGAAACATGATAAAATATAATATATTTTGATTCCTCATCCACTTTATTGTCTCATTTTTCAGTAAGTTATTATCTAATTGTAGCTTGTATACAAAAATATCTAGAAGTAGACCAAATTTGAACATCTCACAATCCCAAGGTTGAAGATGGCAAATATTCTGATTTTCGGCCCAATATAATGTTAAAGATGGCTTATATCAGAAGTAATTGGACAAGATTGCTTGGATATTATCCAAATAAAGGTTATATCCTTCTAAATTCAATTCTAAATGAGAACATTAAACATGAAAAAGATCAATTAGAGGATAAAAAGTACAAATATGTTTCAGTCCCTAGTAGTTCTTGTTGTGAAAATGGACAAGACTTTTACTCACTCCCCTAATGATCTTGTTGTTGATGGACTTTGTGACAAACACAATAATGAATGAATCACACACTCACACACTTGAGAAACCAACCAAGCACAAAGTGACACAAGAATTTATAGAGGTTCAGCAATTGCCTACATCCTCTTAGTGATCCCCTTGAGAAATTCACTAATGAAAGAATAAGTTACAACTTTGGTTTACAAAGAAACCCCCTTAGAACTCTATTCTCTCCCAAGTTCTCTTTTCTCTCTCACCCCTTGCTCAACACTTTGATGCACTTGTGAATACTCTCACAACCTTGGTGTTTCCCTCCTTGGTGTCTAGACTCTCAAGACCCCAACTCAGCTCTTAACTTGAACTGATTGCTCTCCCTCACGTTCTCCCTTGGTGAGTTTAATCTCCTTTGGACACACTAGCTCCCAGCTACTTGACCACTCCTTGAGATTAACCACACTTGACTTCAACTTGCTTTCTCATCTTATAATGTCTTGCTTCATTCCCCATTACCTACACAGACCAATGGACATGAGATAAGGTATCAGCTTGTCCTCCACATTCCTTCTTTTAGTCATCCACTTAGACTAAAGGTTAGAACAAGTAAGTAATATAATCCCACTCATCCACCTCCCATTAAACCAGAAAATGGAGAGGGATTTCTTTGAAGCAAGTCAACCAATTGGCAATAAGTGCTCTCCCAACTATCCAGCAGGTAGTCCACCTTCTTTTAACTCAGAAGTGACCCATTAAGCCCCTGCAATCTTGTGGAAAGAGATAGCCACCGAAAAAGTAGTTGAAAACACGTAGGAAACCAATCAGCATAGCACAGCACTGCGTGCGACCAGTCGCGGATACCTTGCGACCGGTCGCTCCAGACTCTGTGCAAAAACGACCGGTCGACCAAACCTTGCGACTGGTCGCCTTCTCATTCACTTGCATACTAAATGTGAGCCTTTTTACAACAGTTCACACTTAACTGGTCGCACTTCAAGAGGAATCCCATTTTTGTTGTCCTAATCCATTGTATTCTGCAGGAAGGCTAAGTACTGCTTTCCATGATTACTACTATAGAATCCAGCCTGAGGTCACCATCAGTGACCTAACTGCACTGAAGCAGAGTGAGAATGAGCCAACTCAGGACTTTATTATTAGGTTCAGAAAGTTGAAAATGAAGTGCAGAATTCCTATAGAAGAGAGGCACTTTATCCAGATGGCACAAACATCATTGAGGATCTCTGTGGGAACCGAATTTTCGCAAAACCCTAGGTCAAATATTTCCTTCCATGTGGGGATTCTTCCCTTGAATTAGGGATTTGATTCTCATTAAATCCCTAATTGATTTAAATCACCTAAACTCAGGAAAAATAATTCATTTCCCAACAAGGATTATTTTTCTCTAAACCCTAGCCTTACGAGGCTATGTAAGGCATGAGGTAAGCCATTCTAAGCTCTCCAAATGCTGCAGAAATTGCCCTCTTTGCCGTCTCCTCCCTCTCTCTCTTACACAAGGCTCCGACCACCAAACACGGCTTCGGCCACCCGGTTCACACCATACATACATCTCCGTACCCTTTTTAGCTATTGTTTCTCTACGAATAAATTGAACTAACTTAGGCATCGGGGGGCCCTTGGCCAACATCCCCCGTGTGTGTTCCTTTTACTCCGATTGATTTTGTAGGGAGAAAGAGTTCGAGGAAGGAGAAAAGGGAATCTATTGATCGAATATTCTATGGGACGAAAATCACTCCCACAATCTCTTTGAGAAAAAGGTTAGATGGAATAATATTTGGAGACTTAGCAGAATTGGTGGATAAGGTCACCAAATATGAAGAATTATTGAAGGAAGAACAACAGAAGAGGAATGCTTCTAAAGGTACATACTACAAGACCCCTTCATCTTCAGTACATTTAGCAGAGGTAGAGTCAGAAGAGGAGCTAGAACCAGAGGAAACTATGGCAGCGGTGGCAGAATTGGCTAAAATAAAAGGGCCAATAAGTTGTAAAGGTTTGCTAAAGGCACCAAAGGATCAAAACCACCACCTTTCACTGGAGGTTTCATTCCAAACAAACAACCAACAAACAAGGTTTATTCTTTTGATTATCAAAGTTAGACGCTTAATTTGATGAAATGTTATCTCAGAAGGCCATAGATACACCACCTATACACATGTAGCCAAAGTCAAGAGAATTGAAGGGAAGACAGTATTGCAAGTGGCGTAATTCTTGGAATCACACTACCAATAGCTGTGTTGTTTTCAGGGATGTTGTCCAAGAAGCATTAGCCTCAAGAAAGTTGAAAATAACAGAGAAGGTCCCCACTATTGATACAATTCCTTTTCCCAAAACTCAGGTTAATATGGTAAATCTAAATTGGCCAGAAAAGGAGAAAAGAAAGTTGACAGCGGAGATAGGTTCCAGTCAAAACAGGAGGGTTATCAGGGAAACTTTGATCAGACCAAAGGCAACTAGTATGTTTGGAATTGTTCTATATAGTAAATGAGGTGTGAATGAGCTGGAGATAACCACAAAAGGGCAGGTGTTAGATGAGCACTTACCAAAGAAGAAAGACAGTGCCCTAACAAGGCTATCCAATCCATCTAAATAAATCCATCCAGTACAGCAGAGCCAAGAATCCAACGTCTTCACCAGGATTGTGCAAGCACAATTATAGGACATACCAGAATCCAGTGTTTTTAACAAGATTGAGTTGCCACACGTTCAAGCAATGGCACAAGTTCTGCTTGAAAAATCCACTTTCAGGGGGCAAACACATAGCTTGACTGGATAATGGTCAACATTTGAAAAAGAGAAATCAAAGAAGTATGGAGAAGACTCCAATTAAATTAATTGGAGATGAAAGGCCATGGGCCTCAATAATTGCTGGAAAGTGGTATTCCGTTGGCAAAAATGGCAGGGCTTCTTTTTAGCTACTCTTTCACCATTTTTCCTTTTGTGATAATCTCCAAGTGCATCAGCAGGCCTTCCATGTGGCCAAAATCCAAATATTTGAGCCATATCGAGCAGAGTTGGAGACATAGGCCAATACGAAAGTCAAAAGTGTTTGGAGTAGAATTCCAAAAGCACAAAGCAGCAGCAAATAGATTCTCATCTCTATTAATTGAATGCTTACACATAAGCAAAGCATCATATATGTCAGCTTTCTTCCAATGGCTTTCATACCTTGGAGAGAGTTGATCAAACCATTTTGATCACTTCACGGATCTATTCGTCACTTTATTAGATGGGTATGATCTGCTCAAATTCTTGCTAACCGAGGAATGGAGTATTAGAGAAGGATTATGATAGCAAAATGGATCTTTAGCATCTACCTTAAAAAGTTTGGCCATTTCCTCAGGAACTTTTCCAAACTAGGCAGGACCCAGAATAATAGCGTTCCAGGGCAAATGAAGGGTATTTTCATCAAAATTCTTCTCGGAATATGAATGGAGTTTGCTTCGAATCTCAATGGCATGTGTGTCAACACCTTCGCCTGAAATATAAGGTGGAGGGAAGGAGGAAGAACTACCAGCACGGGTTTTGGGAGAAGCCATCGAGAATATTCAGGCAGAATTGGGGAAATGTTTGAATTTTTCAAAGAACTTTGAAGTTTCAAAGCTTGGAAATACTCTACAAATTGAAGAACTAAGGTTAATGATGATTTTAAAAGAGTAAAGGAGGTTGCAGCTTTATACTCTAAAGAAGACAGATTGTGGGAGAAGAAGAGTTGCCAAGAATTAACTAGTTGTTAATACCCACTTTTCCAAAAAATCCAATTAATGAATAGATGTGGGTAGGAGCAAATAGATCAAAAGGGCACGCATCATTAAAAGGCAGGTCAATCATTAAGTGCTGTTTTTTAGAAAAGATTTAGACTTAGGGGACATTGTTTGGGCCTGAAATAAGCGCACCATCCCGAAATAAGCATTGGGTTCACTTTCCAAAAAAGTATTGGGCTTTATTTACCAAAAGTGGTGAATGGCCCATACTATTCAAACAAAAGGGGATTAAATTAAAATAAATTTATATTATTTTGATAACCAATAAATAAATTATCACCAATGGTGATTTAATCCAAGGGTCAAAATTATTTGAATTAGTTTTAGCCCAAAGTTCACAATTTCTTAGATGTTAAGGTATATCAGAATGACTCCTCACCGTTGGTAACTAGGCTCCAAATAACTTTGATGACCATGAAAGCTAGAAAGTGAAGTCAGACTTACTTTAGTTGGAAATCACGACTATTTATTGTAAGATCGACAAATTTCTTTTCTACTACCAGGATATTTGTATTTATGGAACCAACGTTGGAGGAATCTGGGCATTATTGCTCACTTCAGCTTGGTTGTTGCAAAAGGAACATTGACGACCAGGTGCCAAAAATGATCAATGCATTAACTGACAAAACTTTTGCCAGTTGTGCATTAAATGGAGGACAGTCCAAAACTAAAAATATCCAGATTTCTTCAACATCATTTTTCTCCTATAAATACAAGAGTGCTTGGGCTGGAGAAAGGACAAATAACCAACCAATTAAGCAAAAATTCAGCAATCACTCCATATTGATAAAAAGAAATCAAAGGTCATACGATCTTACAACTACCAAAAGCAGGCAAGAAATTCCTTAAGAAGCAATCCAGCTCAAAAAGAAGTTCATAAAACCAAGAACAAACCAAGATTGCCCTTGCAATCCAGATAAGGTAAATTAGACATAATTCGAAAGAGATTAATTCCTCTTACAAATTTGGTTCAGCAAATTAGATAAAACAAGAAGAAGTCAGGTATTTCATGATATAAAATCCTCAACAAGATTTTCAAATACATCTTAATGTCTTAAAATTGTTGAGGTAGCTTTCAAATCACTCAAAATCAACCAGGACAGGTACTCGTCTGCAGTTCTGATCACTTTCACAAAAACATTCAAACTTGGTATCGATTTCTAGCTAATCTTTATTGTTGAAGGTGCTAATGTGCAATTCCAATGCAGAAACATTTAATCCAGTCAACAAAAGTCCAGTCCAGTCTAATCACAAGTCATCATTGAGACTATTTTTCAAACAGAAGTCAAAGTCCAACCCCTTTGAGAACTACATAGATTTAAAGATACATTTGTTACTTTGTGCTTCAAGCAGTTCTGCTTGGATTAGTCTGTTATACCCTCCATAAATTTGTGTATTTTGCTTTGCTTACCATTTTTGTCTAGATAAATTGCGAAGTCCTCACCAGTATGAGGCATAGAAAAGAACTCTCATGGTAGGTTTCCCCATCCAAAATCACAATCGTTTGTTTAAAGTCTATTACTTGGGGCGCAAGTATATAAAGTCATTCAAATCTATTAGGGTATTATCTATTAACAGTGGAAGCTTGCATACAAGAAAGTTGATCAAGAAACCATTAAGTGGTTAAAATATTAATGGGGAATTTTACTTAGTCTTCAACAAACTCAAATATAAAAAGGGTAAACAATACCATATAAATATCTAATGCTCTTATCATTATAAATATGAGCTCATTGTTTTTATATTGGAGAACATATGAAATTCAAGCCATTGTATACAGTGAAAGTCTTATGAAAATAGCCTAGATATTTTTCTGTATTACTCAAACCTCAATAGAGATTAGACGAATGAAGACACACAGGGATCCTCCAATAATGCTGCAACAACAAGTTTCATAAAGGTATTACCAAAGATCACTTCGTGAAGTACAAATGTGATATCAATATCATTTGTGTTGGATCATCAAAGAAGCCATCAATGGGAGTAATTCTTTATGGGGGAGCATCCAACAGTATTACAAGATTGATTCAAGGAAGCAATGTTCAACTACGACATTCAGAAAGATGGTCAACATCATGACTTAAAAGATATTTTGTCAGCATCAGGGGGAGCGTGCCATCGATAAGATTCTCACACACTGTACCCTTTTTTCCTTTGTCCAATTTTTTTTTTGTCCCACTGGGTTTTACCTGGCAAGGTTTTAACGAGGCAGTGTCGCACGCGTGTTAGTATTCTATACACATAATTTTATGTTACACATGGTTGTGCGCTCTTTTTCCCTTTGACCATTTTTTGTCCCACTAGGTTTTACTGGCAAGGTTTCTAACGAGGCATATTCCATACATTGTGGTATCCAAGGGAGAGTATTGTAAAAGTTTGAAAGTGGAGCCCACAAGTTGGAAGGAAATTGCCTATAAACAAGGGGCTACCTTCTCATTTGTAATTGTTGAAAAGTAATGCACATTTGAATCTAGAATAATCTAGAATAGTTGAGAAATGAACAATCTGACTTAACAAAGTCGGTAACTCCAAAAATATCATGATAACAAAAACATGTTTTAGTATAAAAAAAATCAAGGTATTGTAATATAATAAACTAACCATAGCTGCAGTATAATAAACTAACCGACATAGCTGTATACAAAGTCGGTGACTCTCCTATATATATAGGCTTGTTGCCTTGAACAAAGAAGTAAGCTGAAAACTACAGCTGTCCAGTCTCAAGCAATAAGCCAAGAGTGAAAAGGCTAATAAGCCAGCAAAAGAGTGAAAAGGTCAATAAGCCTAGTAAACAGTTTCTAGTTGTTGAAGGCCAATGAGCCTAGTCCTCTATAAAGCCTTGTACCCATCTATTGTTGAATAAATAAAATCACTCTTTTGTTCTTCCCATAAACAAACAATAATGGATATGGAGTAAGCTTTAATACAAGCATATGAAGAGCATTTCTATTGCTACTTGTTTTCTCTATATTCTCTCCACAATTCCCTTAGTTACATAACAGGCTTTACAATATGACTATTTTGTTGGAGATATACTAGGTAACTTCTCTACTTTAACAAACTAGCTAACTGAGTAATTAGCAAAGAAGGTTCGAGTGTGTTTACACCATAATCAACCAAGCGTATTCGGCACTAGACGACTGATACCTAGGCAGACACGCCAAAGGGAAGAAACACTCCAAACAGACACACGGACAAGCCCTTAGAAGACGAGTGACATCACCTCCTTCTTAGCCTACCAAAGGAAGGCCCCATTCCGAAGCGGTAACCACCTGTCGAAGCTCCTGACTGCAGAACCTAGAACTACAGACACGTGTCACCTCCACAACAGTTTGCACAAAGTCCCACATCGAAACTTTGTGCAATACTCTCATTCTCACTTCCTTATAAATAGGGAATCAGTACCCGAGTAAAAAGGGTAACTACTTTCTCACCTTTACCGTTACTCTGCCAAAATTACCACATATAGTTGTCTTAAGCATCAGAGAGCCTTCGGCAGGCACCACACCGGTGTCCGAAGCTTGACGACTATTTCTTCCTTGTTTCCTTCTGCAGGGTTTTCCTGTACCTAGGATTCATCACCTTCTCCCCCTCCTGAAGGTCTAGCACTCCTTTACCTAAGTTGACCCTCCCAAAAATAGCATCAATAGTTTGGCGTCGTATTTGGGAATCGACTTCCGAACCCCACTTCTCTACTAGTTTCGCTGGCTCCATCCCCCATCCGACCCCGTCGTCTCTTCAGCCCCTCATACTCCGTTATACCGAGTGAAGCTAGCCATGATACCCAACACCATAACCCTCATGGGGAGTCCTCCCGAAAGAAACCCTAAGTTGATGCGCACCTTCAGGCCGAAGACGGAGAAGCAAACATCAACTGAAGGGATGGGAGGAGGTATGCCAATGGTATCAAAGTTTATATCTAAGCCTGGATTAAACCTGGCCACCAATTTCTCCCAGCCAAATTGCTCCTCCACCATCGCGTCGAGCACAAGGTTTGAACTCATCATAAACCTTGTACTCCTCCACCGCCTCGGCACGAGCCGCCGCTAGCTCCTCCGTCTTCTTCTTCTCCGCCTCAACCCTGACCTCCTCAGCAGCCTCCAGCCGGCGAGACACCTCCTTTAGCTCCCTCTCCAACCTCCCCACCTTTAGCTGCAACACATTCTTATCTCGAATGGGGGCCTGAACTTCGCGCAGTGGCATCCTTCGCGGTCTCTAAGTGACGTCTCGCCGATGCCACCTATTTCTCTGCCCTGGCCAGGGTCAGATACATATCCCCAAAGGCCTGCAAACACACATCAACATCATCAGTTAGACATAGCTTCAAAAAAAAAACACACACACACACACAACAAAATAGCCATCAATTAACCAAAGTGCCAAAGACACTTACGTTGGCAGCAGACAGGACTGACTTCTGGACCCGATCCGAGAAGTTTGTGGACTTGGTCCGAGCGAGCTCCCCTGCATCCATCTTTACCCCAGTCAAGAAGGCATTCACAAGGGGCACTTCCTGGCAATGCATCTCCAAGGTCACCTCCTTCTTCTCCCGCCGAACCGTGGCAAAGTCTGTATCTTCTGTGCCCTAGGGGAATAGCTCTTCCATCCCAAGCGGTATCCTCGGCGGAGGTTCCAGGTCAAAAGGTGGTAGCTCTGCCCTACCCGTGACATCGTGGATGGCTGACTTACCCTTTCGCCTCTTCTCAAGCTCCGCTTGCCCACCATCATCCTCCCGAGGCCACTTCCCAGCATTCTTTTCCTCATCTACCTTCACCACCTTGGGTGAGCCCTCCACTATTGTAACATTCTTCGGTACAACAACCACTATCATTTACAGAAAACATAACCGTTAGTCCAGTATACAGATACACAAACAAGAGAAGGGACAACCCAACAAAAAAACAAAACTTACTGCCTTGAAGAAGCCCTAATTCCAGAAGAAGTGCCGGCGTCACTATATTCCTCGCCGCCCGTCTCTCTACTGAGACCAGAGTTCTCACCAACTTTATCTCCTCCTCCTCTTCCTTCGAGATAGGACTGCACTTCACTGAACCTGCATAGCACAAAACTATCAGTCTCACAACCTTCGGAAGGCATGAAAACACATACCAAAGCACACACAACCAAAGCAAGTTCAACATAGCAGAAAGGAAAAACTCATCGACCTATGGACTGAAACTGGGTAGGCACGCGTCTGCTGATTGTCTTCCCAGGCCAACACTCCCAATCACCAAAGGCAAAGAACCATCGGTTTCTCCATGTCTTATGCGGCGTTGGTGGCTGCCCTATAAAGTACCCACTCTCCTTTGCCTTTTGGCAGTTAACCTGCACCCAGCCAAAGTTACCCTGCTGCCCTATAATGTACACCCCATGTAAAATGATCCAAAAATTGGGGTTGTATTGCCCAAGAGCATAGCCCAACCATGCCAACATCATCTGCACCCAAGGATGCAATGGCAGCCTCAAACCATACTTGTACATGGCTGAGAACACCATCACGCAACCATCAGGTGGATACGTAACGAAATAATAATATGTGAGTTATTTTTATGAAAATGTTTTCCACGAGAATGAAAACAACTTTTTTCTGTTTTCTACAAGTACACATGAACTTGTTTTCATTTTATGAAAACATTCTCAATGTTTTCTGTTTTTGGGCCACCGAACGTGTTTTTGCCTCGTTTTTGTTCTCTGAAAATGAAAACAACCTCTTAAAACGTTACCGAACGGGCCCTAAGCTTGTTCCTCCTCAGCAGCGGAACCCCTACTAGCACATTCACACCACCAAAGGCCATCACTACAGTCCCAGACCCAGACGGCTCCCCTTGCCCACTTGAACTAACTTCTTCAGATGCCTGAGTTATACCCAAGACCCGGTTAGCAACGGCCTCTAGGGCAGTATAATTCCTCTGCATCTCCCTGTAAGCTTCCCCCCATAGCTAACTGATTGCTTCTCTCTCCTTGACCTATTTTTCTCCACTATCAACCCCTTTACCATACCTTCGGACTCAGTACTCTCCCCATCAGATCCCAAGGCTTCGTCATGTTTATGGCTCTCCAAGTCCTCCCCACTGAAGGCATGGGTACTTGGCGGACTTTGACTATTTCTTTCAGAATTATCAGACGTCTACAAATAGAAAAATACAGAAACTAATGGGCATGCGAAGATTGAAAACAAGTCCCTATGCATGTTCTACAATGTTCATCAAGTTCATCCAAATTCATATGAAAAATGAAAAGTTCATGCACAAATTCAACAAAAAGGCGCATTTCAATCCAGAAAGGTGGGACAAAACAAGTTGTATCTTGTTATCTCCGCTGCACACGACCGCGGGAAATCGTCCACGCCTAGTTGCAAATCGCCTCCACCACAAAGTACTTCACCAGAAATCGCCTAGCTCTTCTCCAAAAAACTTTCGAAAATTTTCCAAGTGCCCTCACTTCTCCACTTCATCTCCCTTTTATAGACGCCAAAAGGATGCATCGGAATGCAAACCATCGCCATTACCTCCCAACCACCTCACTAGGAACGATGCCTCGATCCCAACAAAACCCTTAAATTTTTTTGACACATGGCATTGCGTAGTGACGACACACCTTCCGTTCAGCACCCTACATGCCGAACATGCAAGGGATCCAAGCGACAAGCGCACTGACGTCAACCCTTTCGTTTGGCACCTTTCGTGCCAAACACGCAAGGGGACTCACGCGACACGCGTAGTGGCATCACACCTTCCATTCGGGACCCTCTATGCCAAACGTGCAAGGGATCCACGCGATGAGCGAGATGACGTGAACCCTTCCGTTTTACACCCTTCGTGCCGAACGCACAAGGGGACTCACACGACACAAGTAGTGTCGTCACACCTTCCGTTCGGCACCCTTCGTGCCGAACGCGCAAGGGGACTCATGCGACACGTGTAGTAACGTCACACCTTCCATTCGGCACCTTCCGTGCCGAACGTGAAAGAGGACACGCAACTCTCAAGTTGACGTCACACCTTCTGTTTGGCACCCTCCATGCCGAATGTGCAAGGGGACTCATGTGACACGCATGCTGACGTCACACCTTCTGTTCAGCACCCTCTATGCCGAACGTGCAAGGGGACTCACATGACATGCATGCTGACGTCACACCTCCCGTTCGGCACCCCTTGTACCGAACGCCTAAGGGGACTCATGCGACATGTGTAGTGACGTCACACCTTTCATGCCGAACGTGCAAGGGGACTCACGCAACACACATGCTGACGTCACACCTCCTGTTCGGCACCCCCCGTGCTAAATGTGCAAGGGGACTCTGCGACACGCATGCTGATGTCACACCTTTCGTTCGGCACCCTCTACCCCGAACGTGCAAGGGGACTCACGCGACACGCATGCTAACGTCACACCCTCCATGCCGAATGTGCAAGGAGACTCACGCAACATGCATGCCGACGTCACAACTTCCGTTGGCACCCTCCGTGTCAAACGTGCTAGGGGACTCTTGCGACACGTGACCAGCAACTGACATCACCGTTCGGCACCCACCGTGTCGAACACGTAGACACACCCGACTCTCGCATGCATTACCCTTTGGCACGACATACCGTCATCTTCGGCACCCACCATGCCAAACCTAAAGATGATTCCAAAATAATAATAATAATAATAATAAATCGGCAGCTTTCCTTTGTCTTCCCCTATGCCGGTATCACAAGAACGCCCTTTTGAAGACCGCCTTCCCAACAAACGTGCCTTCTAGCTTTAGAGCTTGGGGGACTGCCTACGGCACCCATCATACCGAAACGCTCAATTTAATTATATAACATTCTACAAGTTCCCAAAATCAGAAGCCACTCCTTGATTGGCAACTTGGGGGACTATTGTTTACACCATAATCAATTAAGCGTATTCGGCATTAGACAACTGATACCTAGGCAGACGCGCCAGCTACCAAAGGGAAGAAACACGCCAGCTACGAAAGGGAAGAAACACGCCAGCTGCCAAAGGGAAGAAACACTCCAAACATACACACGGACAAGCCCTTAGAAGACGAGTGACACCACCTCCTTCTTAGCCTACCAAAGGAAGACCCCCTTCCGAAGCGGTAACCACCTGCCGAAGCTCCCGACTGCAGAACCTAGAACCACAGACACGTGTCACCTCCACAACAGTTTGCACAAAGTCCCACATCGAAACTTTGTGCAATACTCTCATTCTCACTTCCCTCTAAATAAGGAACAGTACCCGAGTAAAAAGGGTAACTACTTTCTCACCTTTACTGTTATTCTGCCAAAATTACCACATATAGCTGACTTAAGCATCAAAAAGCCTTCGGCAGGCACCACACTGGTGTCCGAAGCTTGACGACTGTTTCTTCCTTGTTTCCTTCTGCAGGGTTTTCTCGTATTGAGGTTTCATCACCTTCTTCCCCTCCTGAAGGTCTAGCACTCATTTGCCTAAGTTGACCCTCCCAAAAAGAGCATCAACAGAGTGGTCCAAACGAAGTCATTTTCTTCAATTCAATCTTGGATTTTTTCCCTTGGTTGTAAGAAAATGTTTTTGAAAGATTTGACACCTTTCTTCGTTAGGTAAAGTTTTATGTATCTACTGTATTTTTCTAAAATCTAATTGGGTTTTAGTTAATCATGTTGTTCAATAATCGTCTTCATTTTTATCACAAATCGCTAGAGTCAACAAGATAGATTTCACGAATTGTAATGTCAACAATTCATTTCATGTTGAGTATAAGCATAAGCGACATGGCTTGCACTTGCAACTAACTGGCATGTTTTACTCTATTGGCGCCTACAAAGAGAACCGCGAAAAAAGGACAAAAATTTCTTGTTTGTATCCAAAACAATCCATAAAATAAAGTTCTTCTACAACAGAAAGTATTTAAGTCCTTCAACCCTCGATGAAGTAACTTATGTTGGTTATTATCTTTTTCAATTTCATTTGCTACAGATTAGCACTCTCTAGACCACATTAATCTTGATATCATATGCTTTTTAGATATGTATTCATTACCTACTGCATTCTCAATGAGTATCAATTCTTCAAACAAATGAAAGACCTCCCTTGCTTGTTGAGCCTGAAGATCATAGATGAAAGGACAAAGCCACATGCAAGGGTGGTTTGATGCTCCCAACCAACCAAACCATAGAGCATCCGAGGGTCCATGTAAATTCTCATAGCACCACAAATTCTTGTCTTTTGAAGCAGCATTTATAAAAAGATGAAAAAGAAAGAGACTACTAATTTATCACACAAGCTAACAAGTTTTTGTTGTAGGGCATACCATATGCAGTACTGTTAATTAACCAGAGGAGCATCCAACTCAATGAATTCATTTTTCAAGAACATGGTGGTCCCTTTTGTTGTCTGTTAACCAGAGGAGCTAGCTAGGTAGGGAATCCTATTTCTACACAAGGATAGAGTTTGATCATTTTCATGAGAAATCTCTTGCGGAAGGGTTACATGAGCACGAAAACAAGCCCATGTGATTTGGGTACAAGCTATTGGCCCTCATTGCTTCTCCTCTCAGTGCCCCTTCAGTACCAATCATTTCATGTACCTGATGATTTTCTGCATACCTTTCATCTATATATATATATACTATGCTTGGATTCCATCATGAGCAACTCAAGTCTTATCCTTCCCACGCACCGAAGCTCTCTCTGTTTTTTCCAAGTCCTTGCCAATCTTTTTCTTGTTGTTTTGTCCTCTTGAGAATACTAAATCATGGGTTTCCGGTTGCCTGGAATTGTTAACGCCAAGAGAAGTCTCATTCGATCTCTATCTAGTTCAAGTCAGACAGCTGATTCGAAGACCTTAGATATCCCAAAAGGCTATTTTGCAGTCTATGTTGGGGAGAGCCAAAAGAAGCGGTTTTTGATTCCAATATCATATTTGAATGAGCCCTTGTTCCTGGATTTGCTGAGTCAAGCTGAAGAAGAATTTGGATATGATCATCCCATGGGTGGTATCACAATCCCCTGCAGTGAAGACACCTTCCTTCATCTCACTTCCCACTTAAGTGTATGAGTGCACACTAAAGAAAAGAAACTATGATCCAAATTCATTCATGTATAAGCATCCTCATTTCAGAACTCACTGAGTAACGATGAGGAAGAGGCTATGCTTGATCATCCACTGAGTCGACTTACATCTTGTGTTGAGAGGAAGCAATCTGTAAGCCTGAAGCGGCTTGTGATCTGAGCATAAAGTTAAAAAGTTCATGAATCTGACAAACGAAGATATGATGGATGTTGAAAAACTTTAGTCCAAAATCATGATCGAAATTTTGAACTCATTGAGAGTACATTCGGAGCATTGTAGTATAAAAGATCTTGGTCCTCTCCACATTTGGGTTGGATGCTATGATCTTCTCGTATGTAAACTTTGTTATTCTCCAGGAAAATATATTGGAATGTAAATTAAAATCCCGATCCACTTTCTTTTCTTATTTTTCATTATACTTGTATCTCTGTCATAAAATAAAATCATCAGTGGTTTACTGAAAAAAAGTATAATGGTTTACTTAGTACTTCCTATATCCATGGTGCCTCATGCCAAATGGAACCATGAACTTGAAGTACACCACTTTTTAACATTCCAGCCATCCAAAATTAGTGATATCCTCTTTCCAAAATAAAATATTTTCAGTTCTATTGGGAATCTTTACCCTGAAAGAATAATGAGAAGGAGAGTCATCACGAGGGAATAGAACGAGGCACTGAGCCGAGCCACTAAGGTTCTTTGGTTAAAAAATTGCACAATATATACGCAAGAATTTCCTTGTACTAGTGAGTGAAAGCCAAGTTTACATTGGATCACACAAGACTATTTTCCTGATTTACTCCATATTTATGCATGTCACAAAGAATAGATGATGACTAGTCATACTAGCCCGATCGTATCTATCATCAAAAAGATAGAAGATAAAAGGGTGTGGACAGAAAAAGAATCAGGAATGTGGAAACAATTGTATAGAAGCAATTGTGTTGGGGTTGGCAAGAGACATAGAAGCATTTGAAGGATCACATGACTCTGCCTTCCATCTCAATCTCAAGAACTTGGTAGCTATTAAGTTGGTATATTTGTTGGGGAACGGCACCTGAAAATTTATATGAAAAACCTCTTGTTGATTTGAGTGACTGAGTTCATTTGAATACAGAACATCATTCACATATGTCCATACTTTCTTGACGGGAACAGAATCAACAGATTAGCACTCTTTAAACCAGATTAATTATGTCATCTTCTTTTTCTTTTTGGCTTTTATTTTTCTGCAGAACAAAGTTGTTGCCAGTTATTTTGTATGGTATCTGAATCCAAACAAAGGTAAAATGCAAGATTCTAATGAATCACAAGTAAATGATAAATATTAATCCTCTAAGATATCTTCAGTTGTTGCCATAAGCAAAGGCAAGAAGAGATTATCAACCTAGCTTCTCCTTCTCTCTAGAACTTTCTAGATTTCTCTAGTAGTAGGCTTTTCACCCGAACTTGCCTAAAACAAAGATTGGCAATGGTTTTGCTAAACCAAGAGTTGTAATGGAAAATGGTTTTTAAAATATTGAGTTTAGACCGAGTAGCTTAAGTTCAATTTATTAACTTCAGTTTTCTTGATCAAGTACTGTCAACTATTTAAATCAATACTGTTTTCTGGTTAAGTCCAGATTGGCCTAACAAAATGAAATAAATACCTCCTTTGTTTGCTGAGACTGAAGATCAGAGACAAAACTACAAAGCCACATGATAGGGTGCCTTGCTGCTCCCAAGCAAGCTATTTAGCACCACACAACACAATTGTATCAGTGTTGCCTAGGACCACAACATATGCTGTGTTGTTGGTCTTTTGATGAAGTGAGAGGGCAATTCATTAGCAGACCTAATCAAGAAACTTTGTAGTAAACTAGTCCAATTATGTGGTCAGTTGAATTAGTGTGAACAAACAGAAGTGCATGTCTCAAGCATAAATGCTACTTACCTAACAGACATAATTCTTTTGGATTGAATCACCTCTGGTGGTCCTTTTGTTGTCTGTTACCTAGAGGAGGTAGGGAAGAGTTCGGTGCGAAATCTTTCGAGGATGTGTTTCGTGAGAAGGACGACAAGCCCATGTGATTTCTCACAATCAAGTGTCCCTCATTGGAGCCCATCTCAGTGCCCTCTTCACCAATCATTTCATGTAGCTGTTGATTTTTTGGATGCCCTTGATCTATATGTACACATGACCAAGTTCATCTTGAGCAACTCAAGTCTTCACCTTCTCAAGCTTCAAAGCTTTCTCTGCTTTCCAAATCCAGGTCGATTGAATTCCTTCTCTTCTTCTTTTGTCATTTGAGAATATATAAGACCATGGGTTTCCGGTTGCCTGCAATTGTTAACGGAAAGAGAAGTCTCATTCGATCTCTATCTAGTTCAAGCCAGACAGCAGATTCAAAGACTTTAGATATCCCAAAAGGCTACTTTGCAGTCTATGTTGGAGAGAGCCAGAAGAAGCGGTTTGTGATTCCAATATCATATTTGAATGAGCCTTTATTCCTGGATTTGTTGAGTCAAGCTAAAGAAGAATTCGGATATGATCATCCTATGGGAGGTATCACAATCCCCTGCAGTGAAAACACCTTCCTTGATCTCACTTCCCGCTTAAGTGTGTGAGTGTACGCGAATCGGTCATCCATTCTATCTGAACCATCCTCATTTCAGAGTTCACTGAGCCAAGATGAAAGAATTTGGATATGATCATATCCAAAGCATCCTCATTTCAGAACTCACTGAGTTGGGATGAAGAAGAGGCTACCACTGATCAGCCATGGAATCAACTCACATCTTGTGGTGAAAGCAAACCTTCTCAAATCCTGAAGCTGCTTCTGGGCTGATCAGAAACATAGAAATTTATGACGCAGACAAGTGATGATATCATGAACTCCCTAGAACCATTGGTCCAAATATCATCCCCCCACCCAAAGGCAGTCAAATTCTGTCTTTCAAACCTATGTAAACTTCTTTGTTGTTCTCCAGGAGCAATATACAATCTATTTGAAATCCTCATCCTTTCTTGTCTTATAGTTTGCATTATAGTATTATCTTCTTGTAGCTCTTGTTATGTAGTTAACCCCCAAATGGCAACAGATGTGCACAAGAATTCGACTAAAATGCTTACCATACAACTTTTTACATGGTTCCTCATACAGATTGGGGGATCCTTTCCCAATAAGACAGAGTCTTATAAGGGAAATATCATGCCCATTTCAGTGGCATTTTTAATGCTTGATTGATCCTAAGTTATCAAATTCTGATGAAACACATTCTTGCAAATCAACTCCTGACACAAAAATTTGTTTCATGACAATATGCTATTACCTTAATTTTCTCTTGCCAAAGTCTATTCGCATAATTGCAGAGCTCTTGGTTCTTTTTGGTTTTTGGGTGGTGCCTAAATATCCCTATTTTCTGAGGACAATATTCCAGCTTGCATAAACTGGTGTAGGTCGTAGGGTCTAGGGCAGAAGGGGTTCTTATTTTAATGAATGCCAAAAAAAGAAAAAGAAAGGTCTGCCTGAGCTATTAACTAAATTTTTGAAAACCCTTAGAAAAACAAATTATCTGAGGGAAAAAAAAAAACCTTAATATATTATTGATAGGTGCATGACAAGATTTTTTCTATTTAACAAACTACAAAATATTTACAAACATACTGTCATAAAGATATATAAGAGTCAGCAACTTGTTCTTCCTGTCCTAGCAAGGACTTCAGATTAGTTAAAACTAAAACACAATTCAACAAATATAAAGTCTCAATCATTGCCAAATTCTTGATGCTGTGGAAGACAGAGCCATGTGATCCTTCATATGCATATGTCTCCCCATTCATCCCCACCACACCATATAGCCTCTACACCACATACTGCAGATTTCATGGATTTTCCAATCTAGCATTCATCTCCATATAAATGTTGATTGGACCTGAATTTATAGAGGCCCGATGAATGGCCCGTTGCGGTAAATGGGTTTTTGGAGTAAGAAATTAGAAGCACAATAGCATTCATAGTCCAGCAAGGAAGATCATAATCAAGTGGAAGGCAGTGACTCATTTTTACTTTATATATTTTGGAGCAGGATCTGTCTTCTACATCAAGTCTTATTACTTGTAAGTCAAGAAAAGAACTTATACCAAATTACCTCCCACTTGATTTACGGTGGCTTGGTTAGAAGTTAGATTTCTTGGTCCACAAGCAGTCTCAAATTCACTCGTCATCTTTACAGTACTAGTGACACCCTAGCGCCATTCAGTGTAAGATCAACTTGATAGCTAAATCAAGTTCTCACATTGTCCACTAGAAAAATCTTCTCAGCAACCCCACAATGATAATTATTGACAAAAATGATCAAATTTCATTATTATTCTATGAACCATTGTGTATATTTTATATTTTTCCTTTTCCTCTGCGATACATCTCCGCCTTTATTTTTATTTTTTAATCTTAAAAATTCTAAATTAGGTCCATAGAAACTCAAAAATTCTCAATCTAGCAATAATTGAAAATTTGAACACAATGAATGAGGAATTATTCACTAGTTCATAAACTAGATTTCATATCTAACATACCTGTAACTTTCATTTTAAGTTTTATGCAATTGAATTATTTAGTGGAGCAAAAATTGTTACTAATATCCCCAAAATCCAAAATCCAATTTTAGAAAACAAAAAACATAACTTCCTCACCAAACTGTCACGGTTTTGGATTCTTTTTTTTTCTGTTCATAGGTGTCTGATATAACCGGTTTCTCTTTATCTCTCTCATCGCATTCATCACGTGAACTGATAAAAAAATGGTTTAATAGGTACCTCACGACTATATTTTACGACACGTGGAAAGCATGCAAGAATACCAACCCAATTGTCCTTATCCTTCCTTATGAAAATTGCCAAAACATGCGGTGAAACAACTACAGTGGCACACAGATTCCTCACCATATGGAAACCATGGGCACTATAGGTTGTTTTCTTGAACTTATGTACCCTTGGCTTCCCTATAAATAAAGGTCTCTAAATCTTGAGAGCATAATACACTCTTAGAATTGGCTGACTTGAAATGGGAGATAGGCCTCCCAGAGGCCAATGGAGATGGGTGGTTGGGAAGGATCCTCTTAATTTCTCTACATTTTCTTAATTGAAAACTAAGGAGGTGACATAATAGGGGCTCCCTCCCATGCCACGCATTTTTATTGTTTCTAGGTTTCTCTCCCTTTTCCTTTCTTGCCGGCCGGTTGAAATTTCAATCTCTACATGTTCCATAACTATATATGCCACCTTCATGTAGAATAACTTACCTATAACGCAGTGACATGTAGAATAACTTTTCCACGTGTCATTGTGTTAATGACCTGGGATAGCTAAACAATGCTATAGGGCTTGCTTAGATGACAACCACCTCATCCACTCGGCTTGGACTCCATCATACCCAATCACTTTAATGCCCTGCTTAGTTACGAGCCCATGCTATAAGGCTGGGCAATTACAATGCTTCGTGTAAGTTCTTATAATCAGTTATATCTTTCAACCTTCTTTCCATGTGGTACTCTAGTATCTGAATTTTAAGAGTCAGAGCTAGCTCTATATTCTTCCCATGCCTGTTGAAGTTGTACGCGCCATGTACATGCACTTGATACAAATACTTGATAAAACAGAAGACTCATCATAAATTAAATATTAGGTTTTGAGCTATATTAGTTCAGTCACAAAATCTTTTAAGAACTGTTAGCACATGAGAGCTACATAAAGCTAACTCCTTTCTATTGCAATCAGGAATGAGTTTCATTTCTCTCTAAAACCTTAAAAGATTTTAGAAAAACACAAAAAGTAGATTTCATGTTTGTAAAGACTGAGGATTTGAATTGTTTATGGGATCATCAGTCTGTATTTGTGTGTGTGTGTATATAGATGAAAGGGTGTGTAGAGGAAAATAAATGTGGACAGAGTTTAATGGAGACAATTGGGTGGGGATTGGAAAGAGGCATAAGCATTTGAGGGATCACATGGTCTGTTTTACATCTCAATCTCAAGAACTTGGTTGTTATTAAGTCCGTATGTTTGTTGGAGAACATGATGCCCAACAATAGTTTGGACACCTACAAACTTTTTATATGTGGACAGAAAAGACTTCTTTGAGTACAAAACAGGCTTCAGACATATCTGCCCAAGGATTATCAATCTTGTAATTATATATTACTTACATATGTATGCATGACCTGCTAAGTGTCCAATAATCAATCTTTAGACCACATTACTGGATGAACATGAAATAAGACGTAGGGAACGGTGTTTGTACATAGGGATACAGTTTGATCATTTGCATGTGGAGATGATTATGTGAGTAGGAAGACAACCCATGTTATGTTTTGATTTCTCACAAGCTAGTATCCTTCAATGGAGCCCATCTCTTCTCCTCGAGACCGCTCATTTCATGTAGCAGGCCATACTCTTTCATCTATATATACACAAGAGATCAGGTTCATAACCAGCAACTCAACTCAAGTCCTCTGAGTTCTTTTTCTTGTTCTAATTTTCCACTTGAGAATATAAAAACCATGGGATTCCGGTTGCCAGGAATTGTTAACTCCAAGAAGGGTGTAAACAAGGCTGCTACTTCAAAGACCTTAGACATCCCAAAAGGCTATTTTGCTGTTTATGTTGGGGAGAGCCAGAAGAAGCGATTTGTGGTTCCAATATCATACTTGAATGAGCCTTTGTTCTTGGATTTGCTGAGTCAAGCAGAAGAAGAACATTTTTGGACACCTACAAACTTTTTGTATGTGGATAGAAAAGACTTCTTTGAAGTACAATTCAGGCTTCAGACATATCTGCCCACAGATTAGCAATGTTTAGACCACATCAATCTTGCAATTATATATTACTTACATATGTATGCATGACCTGCTAAGTGTCCAATAATCAATCATTAGACCAAATTACTGGATGAAATAAGACGTAGGGAACGGTGTTTGTACATAGGGATACAGTTTGGTCATTTGCATGTGGAGATGATTTATGTGAGTAGGAAGACAACCCATGTTATGGTTTGATTTCTCACAAGCTAGTATCCTTCAATGGAGCCCATCTCTGCTCCTCGAGACCGCTCATTTCACGTAGCAGGCCATACTCTTTCATCTATATATACACAAGAGATCAGGTTCATAGCCAGCAACTCAAGTCTCTCTCCTTGCCAAGCATCAAAGTCTTCTCTGTTTCCCAAGTCCTCTGAATTCTTTTTCTTGTTCTAATTTTCCACTTGAGAATATAAAAACCATGGGATTCCGGTTGCCAGGAATTGTTAACTCCAAGAAGGGTGTAAACAAGGCTGCTACTTCAAAGACCTTAGACATCCCAAAAGGCTATTTTGCAGTGTATGTTGGGGAGAGCCAGAAGAAGCGATTTGTGGTTCCAATATCATACTTGAATGAGCCTTTGTTCTTGGATTTGTTGAGTCAAGCAGAAGAAGAATTTGGATATGATCATCCAATGGGTGGTATCACAATCCTCTGCAGTGATGAAACCTTCATTCATCTCACTTCCTGCTTAAGTGTATGAATGAAGGCAAATGAAGTGAATCTGGTTCATATCGAAATCTGCCTCAGTTCTATCAGAAGAACTCGCCGTGTCAAGATGAAGTAGAGGCTGTGATTGATCATATGCACATTTTTCTGTTGCTTATGAATCTGGAAGTCTTCTTTGATGGTCAAACTGCTTGTGAGCTGAGCACGAAGATACAAAATTTGTGAAGCAGTCCGAATGACGATATCATGAACTCTCAAAGACTATTTAGCCCAAAATCATAACTCCAATTGTGAACTCGATGACACCAAGATTTGTCTTTTAAGCCATGTACAATTCTAAATGTTTTGCCAGGAAACATGAGAAAATAGAATATATTTTGATTCCTCATACTTTATTGTCTCATTTTTCAGTAAGTTAGTATCTAATTGTAGCTTTTTCCCAATAATTTATTAGATGCAGATACAGCAAAATATTCTGATTTTCTGCCCAATAAAGTTGAAGATGGCTTATATCAGAAATAGTTGTATCCAGTGGTTGGACAATAGGGTAAAATATTGGGAATGTTGTAAACAAAATTGTTTGGAAATTCCAAATATTGGAACTTTTATACTAAATGTCTGACCTGTATTGTTTGGACACTGATAGTTCACACTTACGAGGCAAAGATAGAATCCAATGGCAGCTGCAATAACAATCCCAATAGTTTCTCAGTCCCTGGTAGCCACATTTTATTGGTAGCCTACTTTCCCAATAAAATATCCTATATTGATACAGCCATACACTGATTATTTTTACCTCTATTATTTGCCTAAATTTGGTTAGCATATATGACTTTATCTGGTGTTTCAATCATAAATGACACGTAAAAAAACAAGAACATGAAGCATTGACACATAAAAAACAGAACACGAAACATTGGGAGAGAAATAAAGGATGACCATCCAACATTAAACAAACCAACAGAGAAAAATAACAGAAAAACCACAGCAGGTACCATAGACAAATCCTAGAGCCCATAACCACTTATATATGGAGAACAAATAAAAGTAGCTCGAGCAAATTTTACTGATCAACAAACGGACATGAGTAGACGATTGTCAAGCTAAGGCAGGCAACTTCTCCGGGGTGGGCATGATCAGTCTTCCTCAATTTGTAGGTACAAAAGTGTCGAAAAGGTGATGTTCAAAAGAAAATCTAGTGATACTTCTGGAAGCTGCGCGCTAAGATGTAGTCTATTGGAGGGTATTTTAGTGCTTTTTGTAGATTTGCGTTCCATTTTGTTTCAGCTTCTCGAGGCGAGGACAGGATGATCTGATTTTTACAACATCTATATTTGTAGCATTCATCCGAATATCTACTGACAACGATCTTAGATAGTTAAATGTGAATGGTGGTTGGAAGATTGCCATGAACTCATCGAGCCTGCTGTCATCAGGTATTTGTATTACTAATTTTCTGAGATTGGGCAGTGTGGTCAGATCCTTCACATCTGCTATCTCTGCTGGAAAGTTTTTTAAGGTCTGCAGGTCATTGAGATTAGCAAACCGTAACTTCCTGGTACGCTTACCATATTCCATTGGAAGATACAAATGCCTCAATCTTTTCATCTTCCAAATCACATCTGGAATTAGTTCTGCCGAATTGTTTGGATCTATGTATAGGGCCAACAAGAATCTCCAGTTGCCTATAGATGATGAAAGCACACCTGTCCAAGCAGAATTTACAGTCAAAAGCAATGTTTTCAAAGGCGAGGCGTATAGGCGAGGCGTTTTTAGTAGCGCTATGCAAGGCGTAAGCCTTGAAGCGTTGAGGCGTAAGCCTTTTGAACATTAATTTTTTTTCAAAACAGCGTGTTGGCATTTTTTTCAAAACACTCCAAGTGAAACGACGTCGTTTCACTTTAAGTTTTTTTTTTTTTAAACAATTCAATCGAAACGACGTCGTTTTGTTACAATAAACCTAAAAAAAAACCAAAGCTGAGTCGTCTTCCTCGCGAAGCCGCAGCCAAATTGCAGACTTTCAAAATTTCTTCCGGTTCAGATCAAGAGCGCCTTGCTCCGCCTCGCTACGCCTTGCAACGCCTCCTTACGCCTTCCTTGCGCTAAACGTGCAAGTCGCTAAACAGCCGACCGCCTCGGGCGTTTTCCTGCCGCCTCGCTCCGACGCGCGCTCCGAAGCGCGCGAAGGCATGCCTTTGAAAACACTGGTCAAAAGCCTTAAATGGATCAAATTCCCTATTCCTTTTGGTATTGCGAATCCTCGAATATCTTCAAGATCTAGGACTCTAAGAAACTTGAACCTGCTGACTATGGATTCAATCAACTCCTGACCTATTGCACTCTGTATGTTGTTGCTGAATCCCAATGCAGACCTCACTGGAGGACATTCTTCAGTTCCCAAAGAGATAAACCCGCTAAAATTTTTGAAATAAATGGAAATTCTGCGGATCCTACCTATTGAATTTGGTCTATTAATCATTGGCGAAGAGAACAACTCCATTTTCCTGTTACTGTCACGAAGTTCTATGATTTGGAAGAAATCATTCTGCCCAGCCTTTGTCAAACATAGTTCTCGTATAAGATCATGCATGCGGCAACTTTTAATCCTTCCGGTTGAACTTCTTTTCTCCACTTGAACCAAATACCTTTCTGCCAACATTGTCAAGTACCGATATGCAACATCCTCTAATGTTTCCTCGTTCTCTCTTTCATTGGATGATTCAGATGGTATCATGGCTTCTGCAACCCACAGATTGATTAGTCTCTGTGTAGGCATTTCAAAATCCTCTGGGAATTGGCCTAAATGAAGGAAGCATGGTTTCAACTGATATGGCAAATCATCGTAACTTAGTGCTAACGCCTCCATAACTCCCAACTCAGTACTTTGGTCACCGTTGATTGTTTTCAAGTGTGATTTGATAGTTTTATGTACTGTCTCCCATTCATCAATGAAACGTTTTGTTGCCAAAACACCTCCAAGCACAATAATGGCCAGCGGCAGACCACGACAATGTGTTACCATTTCTTGCCCAAGTTTTTCCATGCGTTCCACTGTTATGAAAGGATTTTCAGAATTTTTTGCCCTTGTAGCTGGTGGGTGATCTACAATACAACAAAGATAAACTATAAGCACAAATATACGTCCTAGGGATAATAATAGCACTCCTTGTTGTTATGAGTTGTATATTTGATTAGAAGATTTATTATTTAATTTGTATAGTTGACCTATTAGGGACTAAGGGGCTGTTTGATACACAGGCTTGTCTTGGACTAAATTTAGTCTCATGTTTGTTTCATATGATCCTAGTCTAAATGAGATTGCTAATACCAGGCCCACCAAAAACACCTTAGGAGGTAGAAAAACTTGTATGAAACAGGGATAGCACTATTTTGCTATCCCCAACCAATCATAGATTGCTACGTGGAAATGTTATCACGTGTGGTATGTCGTGATTGATATCGGGGATAACAAAATAGTGTTATCCCCATTATTCCCATTGCACTCAAGTGTTTCTCGTTAGGATAGCAAAATAGTGCTATCTTCCCCATATGGAAGGGGAGGATTACCTAGTCTCATGCTCACCAATGTATAAGATGCATATATATTTTTTTATTATAATAATAATAACATATTATTATTATAATATACCCATATATATTATAGAGATATATACTATAATATACATATATATATATATATATATATAACATGCATTTGCATGGTAAATGTATTTGGTTTAAGTACATAACAATTTAATGTTAAATGTAATGATTTGCATGGCTCTTACAAATATTGCTAGTTTGTTTCTCAAAGAATGTGTTGGTATTTTAAATTTTCCAAAGTAACCTTTTTGTTGTCTATTCTCTCAAAGTTCAGTATCATCTTGATGAGACCCCAGAAACTCTAAAGTTGTTTCCAATTCTAGTTGATTTGGATGGTGTTGCTATGCACTATGTGTCGTGCGAAAGCACTCTAAGACCTTGTTGTTGATGGACTACGCAACTACCACACAAGCCACACAAAGATAAAATGCAAACATGAACTGAAAAGTAAAAAAGCACACAAAGAACACAAGAATTTATAGAGGTTCGGCATTGTGCCTACGTCCACTTGGTGATCCCCAAGAAATTCACTTGTAAGAAAGAACCCCTTTGGTTACAATGAAGAATCCCATTTGCTCTCTCTCAAACTCTAGCTCTCTTTTCTCTCAACCTTGGCTCAAACCCAATTTGATGCCCTAGTTTTCTCACTTTATGAAAACTTAGTGCTAAAATGCCTATTTATAGTTCATAGGATTTAAGTACAAACCTAATAGGAACAGAAGTCTTAACCTAGCCCAAATAGGCTAACAAAATACCAAAACCCCGGTAAATAACCAAAACATGCCGGGAGACAAAAGATGTGGAACTGGCGACCAGTCTCTTCTTGCTCCTCCTTCCTATTCCGCACCGTTTTAAGCCGAGCCAACTTCAACACTATGATCTACTTAGGTTATCTCATGATGGAAGCAACTTATGGTTTAACACTCAAGTGGTTATGTGTTGAAATTGGAAAGGTTTTGGACCCAGCTGATAAATCCCATGAAGGTACACATAGTTGACAAGGCTAGTGTTGTTTCATCTTTGCTAGATTTCAGTCCACAATTGTCAACTTCCAGTTTTGTGTGATGCATTTGAATTTGAATGATTGTCATGCAAAAGTTGTGATCTTGACTGGAGAGTTTTCCAAAGGCTTTTGTGTGGATGAGCTGGGCTAGATTAGTGTCTTGGTTGATTTAGTTTAGAGATGATGGATCACACATAAAATCTGTCAACTGTTCATTGAAAGTAGTATAAAAATAATGTTTGCGAATTTCTGAAGTACAGATATGACCTCATTCACAAATTTTCCTTTTTTCCCACGCACAAGTGAAAAGAGGAGCTTATTCCTTCGCTGATGACGTTGCTTTTTCTTTCTTTGTTTTGTTATTATTATTGTTGTGCTGAGGCAATAAAGATTGTCCAATTTTATAATTTTAGATTTGTTATTATTTCTTGAAATGCTATAGATTTTGAGAAAGGCGAAAAAATGTAACACTTTTTATATGCACAGGAGATGAATACAATCTATTACGAAAATTTAAATGACAATCTAACAATCATGAAGCATGATGGAGCTAGGATGAGATGTTGGTGTTACCTCCATAAGCTTGCACTCTTTGAAAAATTGCTACCTTATGAAACAGATCCCAGCTATCTTCATCATTTAGACACGATGGTTCATAGAGGAAACCTCTTGGATCTGCTCGATATGCTACGCCTTTGTTGCGCGATGTAAGTAGCACTTTGGTTTCTGTGTCCTCTTGAGTTGGAAACCCTGCACTTAGCAATGACCACGCATTCGCATCCCATATATCATCAAGAACCACCAAGCTTCTCATCTTTTGAAGTAGCACAAAAAGTTCTTTAGCTACCTCATCATCTTTCATCTTTGCGATCTTCTCTCTCTCCTTTTCTCCAGGGGACGAAAGTTTAAAAAGAATTTGCTCCCAAATGTCTCTTGTTTGATATTGTTGAGATACGCACACCCAAATGAAGTGAGAAAAATGATCCCTAACTTCATCATGATGGTAAACCTTCCTAGCCAGAGTGGTCTTGCCCAACCCTCCCATTCCACATATCGAAACCACTCGACTGCCGGAGTTTCCTGGTTTCACAAGCTCAGTCGCTAATGTCTGGGCAGATTCCACCAAACCAACAACATTATGGTTGACGGAGTAAGAGCGAGTACGGCGTAAGTTGGTCACAACCCTGTCAGAATAGCTCGGCCCCTCTTCTTCCTTCAATCTCCTTATGCCATATGTTTCTAGGTTCACCCTCAGTTGAGAGATGCGGCCCTTGATCTCCTCAATCTTTGACCCAACGTTGTGCAGCATTTTTACTTTTCTGCCGTATTTAAAAAATCTGTAAGACATACAGATCTTGTTCCTCCTACGGTTGCGTTCGGATTCTATTTTGTGGGCAAATTTATCGATGACATCTTCCGCGTCATAAGCAGCATCTCTGATTTGTGCAACGAACTCTCGTACAGATGCTTCTTTTTCTTGTCTTGAATCTGCATCTCTTAGGAAGCTGCGCATAATCTGTAGCTCTTGCTGCAACAGCCTAACTTGGTTGGGGACCTGGATCAAGGAGTTGGCTTCTTCTGTGAGCAAATCACCGAGCCTTTGCAAAAGAAAAGAGACGACGTTCTCAGCCATTTCACTATTCGCTCAAAGCAATACCACTCGAGGCTTTGTTCTCTCTTTAGCTTACCTACTAAAAATGTTGGAATTTGAGTGTTAGTTGAAGTGTGAAGGGGTTAATGGATAATTAGAACAAAGATTATGTTTTTTTCAGCAGAGAACAAAGGTCTTTATGATCATGAGCAACGTTATTCACAATCGCTCAAAAGCTATTCTCACCTAGACAAGTATACATGCCTTCCCCAAAACCAATTGGCAATGGGGGGAGTAGCCCAACTCCTTATAAACCCAGGCTTGGTCCCTTAACTTTTCAATGTGGGACAAATACTCTCAACACGCCCCCGCACGTGTGGCGAACTTTCAAGCCTAACACGTGGACAACACATATTGGGTGACGTGGGAGCACGTGTGGCCGTTGGGCCCAACACGTGAAGCCTTACTCTGATACCATGAAGGAAGTTGAGATTCCACCCCAAAACCAATTGGCAATGGGGGGAGTAGCCCAACTCCTTATAAACCCAGGCTTGGTCCCTTAACTTTTCAATGTGGGACAAATACTCTCAACATTCTCAATGTATTTCTTCTTTTATTTTTATAATTTTTTTTTAAAGGAGATAAGGAAATAAGGAGGAATAAGAAGAAGAAAGAGAAAGAAAGAGATGGAGACAAACAAAGATTTCTCCATTGGGAACGCGTGTACACATGTCTAGCAAGTATAATGAGAATCACTTTTGAGGGATTGTGAATAGCATTGCTCTTATAGGAAGCATAGGAAGCTGTTGCTTGTGGTTTGTGGTTTCTTTGATTATAAACATACCCTGTAAAATCATGTGGAGCCCAAAACAGAGAGTTCACAAATGAGAGACAAGTGAAAAGAAAGATAAAGACGCCAATGGGTTCCACCACAGTGATGGTGGATTCCTCCTAGGCCCATGGCACTCAGGTTCGAAACTTCAAAGGATTTCTTTCCTCTAATATAACAAAAAAGGAAAAAAGAAGAAAAAAAAAGATGAAGACTTTCGATGCATGCATTATTCACGGGTGTGCAATTTCCTGGCAGATGGATGTATAAAGCAACATTTACATACACCTCCTCCAATGGGATGGATGCATGTAAATTTGAGGGTATAAATTTGCATACCTTTATATAAATTAGTTTTTGTGTTGTGTTAACTTTTTTTGTGTTTTTATTTTTTAGTGTGATGCTAATTTTTTTTCCAAACAAATTGATATAAATTTTTTAAAATTTCGAGAAGATATGATTTTATCTAAATATAAATCGTTGGTTTTGTTAAAAAAATAAAGCTTGTCATCTGATCCCATCATGAATAATATCAACCATGAGATTTTATAGCCGTTAAAGTTCAAATTTAAAATCAGCAAAATCTGGGTCATCAAGTTTAAAGGGAGGCACTTACTGACTGTTGGAGTAAAAATATTAGCCATTGCAGCTGTGTAGTGCGCTGACATGTGGACCCCGCTCCGCTGGCTTTATCTGGCGAGTAATGCTACAGGCGAAAAAAAAGTGGCGAGTCATTCTCCTTTTCTCCCACTTTTCCGCCCCCACCATGTGTTCTCTCTCATCATTTAAAAGAAGTGTAACTGTGTAAGGCCCCACCTGCAAAGGATGTAAAAAAATAGGGCTGGGTATGGAACGGTACGGTACGGTATTGAGCTTGTATCGCTACCGATACCGAAAATTAAAATCGATATGATACGGTATGGGATTATCATTAGTCAAAGTTGGTACCGTGCTAAATTGGTATCGGTGTGAAACGGTACCATTTCGGTACCAAAATGACACAACTCAAAAATCAACCAATTCAATATTCAACAAATTCATTCACCAAATAAGTGATGCCTTATAATAGATTCAACATATTCAATATCCAAATCAACTAAATCAATATCCATCAACAGATTCAACAGATTCATCAAATCCAAATGGTTAAAACTTATGCCTTATGGCTTACAAACCAAAATGTTTAAAATTATGCCTTATGGCTTACAAAGTTACAAACACAATCCAAACATAAATGACAAAAACATAAAGTTATGCAATCCAAGCTTCATTTGCAACCCATGATTTGAATTCAAGTAGCCCCATCATTTGCATATTCTGCAAATTACCCAAACAATTATTAGAAAGAATTCAATGCAAACTAATACAAATTACAAACAGTATTTAAATAATTTACCTGATTTAATGGTTTCATAAAATTCAAATTCTTCAATCGAATCTGTATTTTCCAAGCTTGAAATTTCATCCCCTCTCAACCAATTTTGCATGCATATCAAAGCCTCCACTGATCTAGGAGTTCTTGAACTCCCAAATGTAGACAACAATTAACCCTAAACCCTAAATTAACAAAAATCAGAATAAACCCCCCCAACATAACTCTGTCAATATCTCATTCTCAAGTTGACAGTTAATCAAGCATTACAAAAGTTTAGGTGGGACAATTAATATTGCTTCTACTGGTATATGTTCTAGAAAATTTCTATCTTCCTCCATCATATAAGGACAATAAATACGAAGAAAAATTCCTCATAACAAACATGAATATGAAAACCAGTGATCAACACCAGCGAATATGATCATCAGACCCATCCACTTTTCATAGATAGGGTAGGAATATGAGCAAAAGCTGGGAGTTTACATAGTTTACAGGGTTTACAGGGCAAATAGGAAAGAATTGAAAATGGGTAAAAGATAAATTTTCTGCTTGACCAGCATATACCACAATTTATAAAAATAAATAAAAACATCAGGCACCAATTTATAAAAATAAAAACAGAGCAACAACCAATTTAGCTAATAAAACTGTTTCATATTAAGATAACAAAAGACGTTTATAGAAATCTTGGTAAGATTTCAGCAAATTGATGACTAGACCCTTCCTCTAGAAGAGAAATATGAATGGCCTTCTAACTATATCAACATTCCTAGCATACTATCAACATTCTGGACAAGGAACTCCCTCAAATTCATTCGTATTTAATTAACACTAAACAAATTAACAAAAATCACAACAAAACTTACCATTTCTCCCTTCGTCGATTTAGGGCTGATTGTTATTCTAGAAGGCTGAGAGAGGGCTGGGCTAGAACTAGGGCTGGGAGCCTGAGACAAATCAGAGAGAGTGAGAAAGATGGAGAGAGAGCGAGAGAGCGAGAGATTGAGAGATTAAGAGATTAAGAGAGTGAGACAGAGAGAGATCAAGAAATCGAGAGAGTCAAAGTGAGACATAGATCAAGAGAGTGAGAGAGAGCTTGAATCGAGTGAGATCGAGATGAGATGAGAAGGATTTGTATACAACTTAAGGTATTCGGTACAATACGGTACTGACTGGTACCAAATATCTGGTACCGCTACAGTACCATACTCCCTTGATACGATATGGTATCGTACCGAATACTGCCTAATCCCAAATGAAACGGTATGAAACCGATTTGGTACGATATGGTTAGTGTACGATTTCGGTATTTCGGCTTTAGATGCCCAGCCCTAGTAAAAAAGGATGCACATGTGCATCTAAATTTGCATCTCACGGTTGTGATGCAAATTTACAATGGTTTACACCTTCCCATTGCAGGTGATTCCGATCACAAATGGTGTATATTTAACATACACCTCATTATACAATCCCCCACTGGAGATGCTCTAAGAGCTACAAAGGTTTCCTCTATAAATTATGGAAAATAAAGCTGGAAACGTGACTAGACATTCCCTTTAACTTTTCAATGTGGGACAAATACTCTCAACAAGCCCCCGCACGTGTCGCGAACTTTCAAGCTTAACACTAGACAACACATATAGGGTAACGTAGGAGCATGCGTGGCCGTTGGGCTCAACATGTGAAACCTTGCTTTTATAAAGGAGAGAGTAACCAAACTCCTTATAAACCCAGACTTAGTCCCTTTACTTTTCAATGTGAGACAAATATTCTCAATATGAGAGAAGTTTGGTTGGACTACCTCCAAAATTGAACTTTTGTTCCACTTGGGCTATACAATTTGACTATTTTGTTAGAGATATATTAGGTAACTTCTCTACTTTAACAAACTAGCTAACTGAGTAATTAGCAAAGAAGGTTTGAGTGATCCAAACGAAGTCATTTTCTTCAATTCAATCTTGGATTTGTTCCGTTGTTTGTAAGAAAATGTTTTTGAAAGATTTGACACCTTTCTTTGTTAGGTAAAGTTTTATGTATCTACTGTGTTTTTCTAAAATCTAATTGGATTTTAGGTAATTAGGTTGTTCAATAATCTTCTTCGTTTTTATCTCAATTTTCTATAATTGCAAAAGGAGAATACTCCTTGTCAAAGTCTATTTGAATATTTGAATAATTGCAAAAGAAGAGTACTCCTTTTCAAAGTCTATTTGAATAATTGCAAATGGAGAATATTCCTTTTCAAAGTCTATTTGAATAATTGCAGAGCTCTTGTTTCTATTTTGTTTTTGGGTGGTGCCTAAAGATAGCATGATCTCATATCCCTTTTCTCTGAGGACAATATTCCAGCTTGCATAAACGGGTGTAGGTAGGGTCTAGGGCTGAAGGGGTTCTTATTTTAAGGAATGCCAAAGAAAGAAAGAAGAAAGGTCTGCATGAGCTATTAAAAGGATTTTTGAAAACCCATAGAAAAACAAATTATCTGAGGGGAAAAAAAAACCACAAAATATTTTTTCTTTTTGACAAACCACAAAATATTTACAAACATACTGTCATAAGATATATTAGAGTCAGCAAACGTTTCCTGTCCTAGCAAGCACTTCAGATTGGTTAAAACTGAAACACAATCCAACAAATATATAGTCTCAATCATTGCCAAATTCTTGATGATGTGGAAGACAGAACTATGTGATCCTTCATATGCATATGTTTCCCCATTCATCCCCACCATTTAGCCTCTACACCACATACTGCAGATTTCATGGTTTTTCCAATCTAGCATTCATCTCCATATAAATGTCGAATGGACCTGAATTTGTAGAGGCCCGATGAATGGCCCGTTGCGGTAAATGGGTTTTTGGAGCAACAAATTAGAAGTCCAATAGCATTCATAGTCCAGAAAGGGAGATCATAATGAAGTTGCAGGCAGTGACTCCATTTTACTTTAGATGTCTCTCTACATCAATTTGTACTGGTGATTTCTTACATCTTCGCTAGTTGTCTCTAATTTCATTTCCATTTTATTCAGTACAAAGAATTCAAGTCTTATTACTTGTAGTCAAGAAAAGAACTTATACCAAACTTGTTAGATTTCTTGGTCCACAAGCAGTCTCAAATTTACTCATTATATATCTTTACAGTATGATGGGCATATTTTATATTATATATTTAACCCTATTTTTAGTATATTTTGGTTAATATTTTGGAAGAATTTTGATACTTTGAATTATATTTCCAATATAGGACTTTCGACTTCCTCTGGAGCAAAACATAATCAAATGGACGAATTTTGGAGTAATTCCAGTTGGAGGACATTCGTGAGTTACTTAACCTGATCGTATCAAAATTTCAGATTTTTCTACCAAGCGATCAGTTTCTGGCAATAAAATAAAGGAGCAGTGCGCGGTGCTGGAATAGTAACGTTTTGGGCCTTTATTGCGTTTTTGGAGACGGAGATGACCTCTGATGGGTTCGTGACCTTCTGGATAAGTGTTCAGAGCGTTTTTATCTTTAAAACAAGCTATCTTGGGCCGGATTTGGAGGAGATTTGAGGCCAGAACGTGGCTGGGCAGATTGTAGGCAGATTATCCTAATCCAATTTGGATTTTATATCCTAGTATTATTTTATTTTAACCTAGTTTCCTTGTGGGGATTGGGCAGCTGGGTTTTAGGAGTTATTTAAGTTATTTTTCACAGCAAATAGAGGACTTCTTTTTGGCTTTTGAACGTGACTTTTGCTAGGGTTTTTGAAGAACTTTTACTTCAAGGTGTTTTTATTCGAATGAATAAGAATGATATTTTCTTTGGTTTTAATTATGAACATGCGTAACTAACTTTCTTTTGCTAGGGTGAGGCCATGAGCTTTAGCAAGAATATGTAGTTTCTGTCCAATTTGATTATGATTATATGCATGCAGGTTTTCGAATTATTCATCACTGGGTTAAACTATCTAAGTGTCTTGATGCTTGATCACCATTAGGATGTTTAGAAAAGTAATTTGATACAGTTTTGGTCGGAGGCTGGTCCCTGAAATTGACGAAGGCTTCTTGTGATTAGTATGTGCAAGTTCACTTAGGATGAATACCACGTCTTAAGGGTTGCGTGGTTTTTCAAAAGGTTTCACAGAACTTAATGAGTCATGTATGCTTAGATCTGATCTGAATACCACAGACGGATTGCATGTGTGACATACGCGCTATGTTGGGGGTCCAAGTAGGCATATATTAGGAATACCTAACCTTCGAAATATGCATGTATAGGTCATAAGTAATTAGGAGAACTATATAAAATTGTTAAGGTGACGGCGGATCCCTAGTGCTTTCTTAATTTGATTTCTAAAAACACAACTGTTTCTCTTGCTCTTAGCTTTAATTTTGCATATTGCCTTATTTTTATTAGTTAAATTCGTTTTAATTTAAGGTCTTCAAATCAAACATCTCAATTTTCTCTTTTACAATAATTAATTAGAATTTGGTTTGCTACGAGTTATTTAATAATTCCTGCGGAGAACGACCTTGCGAGAATCATTTATACTGCAACAACCTTGTCATTCTTGCAAGTTTTATAGGAGTTTTATCCTGTTTGCGCAGGTACTAAAAATCCTATCACAGTACTAGTGACACCCTAGCGTCATTCAGTGTAAGATCAACTAGATAGCTAAATCAAGTTCTCACATTGTCCACTAGAAAAATCTTCTTAGAAACCCCACAATGATAAGTATTGACAAAAATGATCAAATTTCATTATTATTCTATGAACCATTGTGTATATTTTATATTTTTCCTTTTTCTCTGCGATACATCTCTGCCTTTATTTTGATTTTTTAATCTTAAAAAAATCTAAATTTGGTCCATAGAAATTCAAAATTTCTCAATCTAGTAATAATTGAAAATTTGAACACAACGAATGAGTAATTATTCACTAGTTTAGAAACTAGATTTCATATCTAACATACCTGTAACTTTCATTTTAAGTTTTATGCAATTGAATGATTTAGTGGAGCAAAAACTGGTACTAATATCCCCAAAATCCAAAATCCAATTTTGGAAAACAAAAAACATAACTTCCTCACCAACCTGTCACAGTTTTGGATTCTTTTTTTCTGTTCATAGGTGTCAAATGTAACCGGTTTCTCTTTATCTCTCGCATTCATCACATGAACTGATAAAAGAAATGGTTTAATAGGTACATCATGACTGTATTTTACGACGCGTGGAAAGCATGCAAGAATGCCAATCCAATTGTCCTTATCGTTCCTCATGAAAATTGCCAAAACATGTGGTGAAACAACTACAATGGCACACAGATTCCTCACCATATGGAAACCATGGGCACTATAGGTTGTTTTCTTGAGCTTATGTACCCTTGGCTTCCCTATAAATAAAGGTCTCTAAATTTTGAGAACATAATACACTCTTAGAATTGGCTGACTTGAAATGGGAGATAGGCCTCCCAGAGGCCAATGGAGATGGGTGGCTGGGAAGGATCCTCATAACTTCTCTACATTTTCTTAATTGAAAACTAAGGAGGTGACATAATAGGGGCTCCCTCCCATGCCACGCATTTCTATTGTTTCTGGGTTTCTCTCCCTTTTCCTTTCTTGCCGGCCGGTTGAAATTTCAATCTCTAACTATTGCATAACTATATATGCAGGTATTTCTAATTTTTTCCATTCATTTGTTGTAATCTACTAATAATGACACTCAATTTTACCCTCATGCACTCCGAATTGGATATTTCCAGTGATAGGACATAATGTAGGAAGTTAAAACTGAAGCCTTTTGCTAGTAACATTTTAGATCTACTAGGCGTACGAAACTGACCTAGCGTATTCTTACCAATGTTTATTACATGGTGCATGTATCCATTAAACTTGTAATCTACATTTTTTTTTAAAACCCTCCCAACGGTTGAAGAGATAGAAAAAGGATCTAAAAGATGACAACAACCAATTTGGAATCTCATTTGTTCACTTTTTAATGTGCTTATACGAGGGAAGAAATATGTTGGAAAAACTATTTTTCATATCCATTAAGTCTTGTTGTTTTCTTTTTATGCAATTGAACTATTTGGTGTTGACTAATTGGGTGTTAGGTGGATTGTCCCAGGCCTTCAGTGTGCTCCCAAAAGGTCTTGGATTCAAGCCCCCATGGTACCCGTGTGTGTGAGTTCTCATTTCTCCTTTCCTAATTTTGGCACAAATGAAAAACTATTTACTGTCATAAAAATGGTACTAATTTCCCCAAATTCAATTATCCAATTTTAAAAAACAAAAAACACAACTTCCTAGAGTGGCATAAAGAATCCTCACCATATGGAAACCATGGGGACCTAGGTTATACTGATACTAATTTCCCTAAATTCCATTATTCAATTTGAATTTTGGAAACCATGGGCACCCTCAAGTACCCAATCACTTTAATGCCCTGCTTAGTTACAAGCCCACATTATAGGGCTCGGCAATTTCAATGCATTGTGTAAGTTCTTATAAGCAGTTAGAGCTAACTCTATATTTCCCATGCCTGTTGAAGTTGTACGATCAAGATAGATCGTTCTTTGCGCTCAGAACTCAGATACAAATACATGATAAAACAGAAGACTCATCATAAATTAAATATTAGGTTGTGAGGTATATATTAGTTCAGTCACAACATCTTTTAAGAACTGTTAGCACATGAGAGCTACATAAAGCTAACTCCTTTCTATTGTAATCAGGAATCAGTTTCGTTTCTCTCTAAAACCCAAAAAGATTTTAGAAAAACAAAAAAAGTAGATTTCACATGTTTGTAAAGACTGAGGATTTGAATTGTTTATGGGATCATCAGTGTGTATTTGTGTGTGTATATATAGATGAAAGGGTGTGTAGAGGAAAATAAATGTGGACAGAGTTTAATGGAGACAATTGGGTGGGGATTGGAAAGAGGCATAAGCATTTGAGGGATCACATGGTCTGTTTTACATCTCAATCTCAAGAACTTGGTTGTTATTAAGTCCGTATGTTTGTTGGAGAACATGATGCCCAACAATAGTTTGGACACCTACAAACTTTTTATATGTGGACAGAAAAGACTTCTTTGAGTACAAAACAGGCTTCAGACATATCTGCCCAAGGATTATCAATCTTGTAATTATATATTACTTACATATGTATGCATGACCTGCTAAGTGTCCAATAATCAATCTTTAGACCACATTACTGGATGAACATGAAATAAGACGTAGGGAACGGTGTTTGTACATAGGGATACAGTTTGATCATTTGCATGTGGAGATGATTATGTGAGTAGGAAGACAACCCATGTTATGTTTTGATTTCTCACAAGCTAGTATCCTTCAATGGAGCCCATCTCTTCTCCTCGAGACCGCTCATTTCATGTAGCAGGCCATACTCTTTCATCTATATATACACAAGAGATCAGGTTCATAACCAGCAACTCAACTCAAGTCCTCTGAGTTCTTTTTCTTGTTCTAATTTTCCACTTGAGAATATAAAAACCATGGGATTCCGGTTGCCAGGAATTGTTAACTCCAAGAAGGGTGTAAACAAGGCTGCTACTTCAAAGACCTTAGACATCCCAAAAGGCTATTTTGCTGTTTATGTTGGGGAGAGCCAGAAGAAGCGATTTGTGGTTCCAATATCATACTTGAATGAGCCTTTGTTCTTGGATTTGCTGAGTCAAGCAGAAGAAGAATTTGGATATGATCATCCAATGGGTGGTATCACAATCCCCTGCAGTGATGAAACCTTCATTCATCTCACTTCCAGCTTAAGTGTATGAATGAAGGCAAATGAAGTGAATCTGGTTCATATCCAAATCTGCCTCAGTTAGATCAGAAGAACTCGCCATGTCAAGATGAAGTAGAGGCTGTGATTGATGATAAGCCCATTTTTCTGTTGCTTATGAATCTGGAAGCCTTCTTTGATGGTCAAACTGCTTGTGAGCTGAGCACCAAGATACAAAATTTGTGAAGCAGTTGAATGACGATATCATGAACTCTCAAAGACTATTGAGCCCAAAATCATAACTCCAATTTTGAACTCGATGAGAAGAAGATTTGTCTTTTAAGCCATGTACAATTCTAAATGTTTTGTTCTCCAGGAAACATGAGAAAATATAATATATTTTGATTCCTCATACTTTATTGTCTCATTTTTCAGTAAGTTATTATCTGATTGTAGCTTGTTCCCAATAATTTATTACATGCGGATACAGCAAAATATTCTGATTTTCTGCCCAATAGTTGAAGATGGCTTATATCAGAAATAGTTGTATCCAGTGGTTGGAGAAAGGGTAAAATATTGGGAATGTTGTAGACAAGTTTGCTTGGAAATTCCAGATATTGGAACTTTTATACTAAATGTCTGACCTGTATTGGTTGGACACTGGTAGTTCACACTTAACAGGCAAAGATAGAATCCAATGGCAGCTGCAATAACAATCCCAATAGTTTCTCAGTCCCTGGTAGCCACATTTTATTGGTAGCCTACTTTCCCAACATTAAACAAACCAACAGAGAAAAATAACAGAAAAACCACAGCAGGTACCACAGACAAATCCTAGACCCCATAACCACTTATATATGGAGAACAAATAAACGTAGCTCGAGCAAATTTTACTGATCGACAAACGGAAATGAGTAGACGATTGTCAAGCTAAGGCAGGCAGCTTCCCTGGAGTGGGCATTGTTGTGCGCAGCGGAAGCGGATTGCACTGGGTGGACAATATGGAACCGTTGAAACAAACAAGACAAATATGAAAATAGCAAAATCCAAGAGACACAAGGATTTATACTAGTTCGGCCCGTGTGTAGCCTACGTCCAGTTCGAAGATGGCAAGAACTTCCACTAGCATCCCAAAGGAGATTACAAACAAAGGAGATTAAACACTCTCACCTAGTCTAGGAATTACAGAGTTTTAACTCTCACAACCCAAATCCCAAATACACCCAAGTCACTCACACACAGATAAGGTGCAGCAGCAAAGACACAATGGTGCATACGGCTTGCCCTTGTGACAAGAACACTCTCTCACCTATTGTGCTTACCAAAACTGCCCACACATTGTCTCTCTGCCAAGCCTTCATTATATAACCAAGCACTTGGTCCAACAGCTGCATGAGTGCCTTCAAAGTCCTCCACAGAACAAGGGACATTAATGCACTGGAACAACTCAACCACCAGCATTGGAAAAGAAACCAGCCGCTCCTCTTTGCTGCCAACGAAGTCCCTAATGAAGCATAGCTCTAGTTGGCTTCTCAAGGAACCCAAGAGCCAAAAGTAGTAGCAATAATAAAAGATTATTCTACTTTTCTCTTTTCTCTCTCTAAGGCTCACGGCTGCCACTCCCTAGTTTGCAATCAATATGCAACTAGTCAAACTTGCTTTTTCCATTTTCCAACTTGCTTCACATGGCTTTTGTTCCCTCCTTTCTGACAAAGGCTGACATTAATCAACATTCCCTTCCCTATAGCTTGCCCACGTGCTACATGTCTTCCTCTGCTTTCGGCAAATGCATGAGAAAGGAAATAAACAATCTCTTCCTTTCTCCAAGTGGACGACATGAAACACAACAAAGATAATAGACAAAATAATATTTGAGCCAATATTCAACAGGCATGATCAGTCTTCCTCAATTTGTAGGTACAAAAGTGTTGAAAAGGTGATGTTCAAAAGAAAATCTAGTAGTACTTCTGGAAGCTGTGCGCTAAGATGTAGTCTATTGGAGGGTATTTTAGTGCTTTTTGTAGATTTGCGTTCCATTTTGTTTCAGCTTCTCGAGGCGAGGACAGGATGATCTGATTTTTACAACATCTATATTTGTAGCATTCATCCGAATATCTACTGACAACGATCTTAGATAGTTAAATTATGTGAATGGTGGTTGGAAGATTGCCATGAACTCATCGAGCCAGCTGTCATCAGGTATTTGTATTACTAATTTTCTGAGATTGGGCAGTGTCGGCAGGTCATTGAGATTAGCAAACCGTAACTTCCTGGTACGCTTACCATTTTCCATTGGAAGATACAAATGCCTCAATCTTTTCATCTTCCAAATCACATCTGGAATTAGTTCTGCCGGATTGTTTGAATCTATGTATAGGGCCAACAAGAATCTCCGGTTGCCTATAGATGATGAAAGCACACCTGTCCAAGCAGAATTTACAGTCAAAAGCCTTAAATGGATCAAATTCCCTATTCCTTTTGGTATTGCGAATCCTCGAATATCTTCAAGATCTAGGACTCTAAGAAAGTTGAACCTGCTGACTATGGATTCAATCAGCTCCTGACCTATTGCACTCTGTATGTTGTTGCTGAATCCCAATGCAGACCTAACTGGAGGACATTCTTCAGTTCCCGAAGAGATAAACCCGCTAAATTTTTTGAAATAAATGGAAATTCTGCGGACCCCACCTATTGAATTTGGTCTGTTAACCATTGGTGAAGAGAACAACTCCATTTTCCTGTTACTGTCACGAAGTTCTATGATTTGGAAGAAATCATTCTGCCCAGCCTTTGTCAAACATAGTTCTCGTATAAGATCATGCATGCGGCAACTTTTAATCCTTCCGGTTGAACTTCTTTTCTCCACTTGAACCAAATACCTTTCTGCCAACATTGTCAAGTACCGATATGCTACATCCTCTAATGTTTCCTCGTTCTCTCTTTCATTTGATGATTCAGATGGTATCATGGCTTCTGCAACCCACAGATTGATTAGTCTCCGTGTAGGCATTTCAAAATCCTCTGGGAATTGGCCTAAATGAAGGAAGCGTGGTTTCAACTGATATGGCAAATCATCGTAACTTAGTGCTAACGCCTCCGTAACTCCCAACTCTGATCAGTACTTCTTTGGTCGCCGTTGATTGTTTTCAAGTGTGATTTGATAGTTTTATGTACTGTCTCCCATTCATCAATGAAACGTTTTGTTGCTAAAACACCTCCAAGCACAATAATGGCCAGCGGCAGACCACGACAATGTGTTACCATTTCTTTCCCAAGTTTTTCCATGCGTTCCACTGTTATGAAAGGATTTTCAGAATTTTTTGCCCTTGTAGCTGGTGGGTGATCTACAATACAACAAAGATAAACTATAAGCACAAATATATGTACTAGGGATATAATAGCACTCCTTGTTGTTATGAGTTGTATATTTGATTAGAAGATTTATTATTTAATTTGTAAAATTAACCTATTAGGGACTAAGGGGCTGTTTGATACACATGCTTGCCTTGGACATTTAGTCTCACGTTTGTTTCATCTAATCCTAGTTTAAATGAGATTGCTAATACCAAGCCCACCAAAAACACCTCTTAGGAGGTAGAAAAACTTGTATGAAATGGGGATAGCACTATTTTGCTATCCCCAACCAATCATAGATTGCCATGTGGAAATGTTATCACGCGTGGTATGTCGTGATTGATATCAGGTATAACAAAATAGTGTTATCCCCATTATTCCCATTGCACACAAGTGTTTTTCGTTAGGATAGCAAAATAGTGCTATCTAACCATGTGGAAGGGGAGGATTACCTAGTCTCATGCTCACCAATGTATAAGATGCATATATATATATATATTTGCATGTTTAATGTATTTGGTTTAAGTATAGAACAATTTAATGTTAAATGTAATGATTTGCATGGCTCTTTGTTTCTCAAAGAATGTGTTGGTATTTTTAAATTTTCCAAAGTAACCTTTTTGTTGTCTATTCTCTCAAAGTTCAGTATCATCTTGATGAGACCCCAGAAACTCTAAAGTTGTTTTCAATTCCACTTGATTTGGATGGTGCTGCTATGCGCTATGTGTTGTGCAAAAACACTCTAAGACCTTGTTGTTGATGTACTACGCAACTACTACACACAAGCCACACAAAGATAAAATGCACACACGAACCGAAAAGTAAACAAGCACATAAAGAACACAAGAATTTATAGAGGTTGGACGTTGCACATACGTCCTCTTGGTGATCCCCGAGAAATTCATTTGTAAGAAAGAACCCTTTTGGTTATAATGAAGAACCCCATTTGCTCTCTTTCAAACTCTAGCTCTCTCTTCTCTCAGCCTTGGCTCAAACCCAATTTGATGCCTTAGTTTTCTCACTTTATGAAAACCTAGTGCTAAAATGCCTATTTATGGTTCATTAGATTTAAGTACAAACCTAATAGGAACAGAAGTCTTAACCTATTCGGGTTTGAACGACCGGTCATTTTTGGAACTGGCGACTGGTCCCTTCTCGCTCCTCCTTCCTATTCCGCACTGTTTTAAGCCGAGCCAACTTCAACACTATGATCTACTTAGGTTATCCTCCCATGATGGAAGCAACTTATTGTTTGACACTAAAGTGGTTATGTGTTGAAATTGGAAAGGTTTTGGACCCAGCTGATAAATCCCATGAAGGTACACACGGTTGACAAGGCTAGTGTTGTTTCATCTTTGCCAGATTTCAGTCCACAATTGTCAACTTCCATTTTTGTGTGATGCATTTGAATTTGAATGATTGTGTCATGCAAAAGTAGTGATCTTGACTAGAGAGTTTTCCAAAGGATTTTGTGTGGATGAGCTGGGCTAGATTAGTGTCATGGTTGATTTAGTTTAGAGATGATGGATCATACATAAAATCTGTCAACTGTTCATTGAAAGTAGTACAGATAATGACCTCATTTCACAATTTTCCTTTTATCCCAGCTGGCACAAGTGGAATGAGGAGCTTATTCCTTCGCTGATGACGTTGCTTTTTCTTTCTTTGTTTTGTTATTATTATTGTTGTGCTGAGGCAATAAATATTGTCCAATTTTATAATTTTAAATTTATTATTATTTCTTGAAAATTTATTCATTTCTGTTTAGTTTATTAATCTACCGCACTTTGGATGAACTTTAACTCAATTGACCTTTCTTTTTTGACAGTTAAGACACAATGGACTATTGAATTTTGGACACTTGGTTTTGAACAGGATTAAAAGACTTGGTTTTGTTGGTTACCATAGGACTTTTACATTATTGTTATTTGAGGACAACTAAGATGTAACATCCCGACCCAAAAATAAGACTATTCACTATTGAATTAAATTAAAATATGGAATTTTCAATTTTGCCCTTGAAGTGGGGGCAAAGAGGGTCAATTTTTATCCGGGAAGAGTTTGGAGCGACGGGTGGTATTTTTAGATAGGTGGTACTGAGCCGAGTCCGTAGACACGGAGTAGGCTCGATTCGGACTTGGAACGAGAAAAATACGATTGAAAAATCATCGAGGGCATATTTGAAACTATTTTAAAAATTAATTTGGAATAAAATCAGATTTTTCAGAAAAATCTCTCATTTCTCTCTCTTCTCTCACGCGCACAGCTCTCTCTCCTTTCTCTCTCCCCGACTCTGTTACTCTCACTCTCTCTCTTCGAAACTCCGGCCACGCTGCACCACCGGCCACGAGACCGGACTCGATCGAACCGCCATCGTCTCCTCTCTCTTCCCCGGCCAGCGTAGCCCTTGGAGCCGGCGGGATTGGCCGGAAAACGCAGAAACGTCGCCGGAAATTTCAGTAACTTTGAGGTCTTCGTTCTCCTTCAATTCTCAACCAAATTCGACGAGTGAGGTATGTTTTCTCAACTGATTTTCGTGCTCTAGCTGCCTGTTGGGTAGGTTTTGGCTGATTTTTAGTTTTGGAAACTCGAATTCGAACCCTAAGTTGCTGCCGGTTTTCAGTTGGAATTTCCGGCCACTTCCGGCCACTTTTTGGCCTTTACCCAAGAACAAAAGTGGCTCCAAATTAGGTGTTTAACCTAGGTTAGGAGTTTGGAGCCAAGATGCTAAGATTTTCCGGTCACCTGAACAGTGACCAAGCCACCACGCGCTGCCGGCGCGTGGGACGGTGCGTGGGCAGTCCGGCAGAGGTCACATTTTATCCTAAAATGATCCTTGTGTTGTCACGAGCGTGTAGGAGTTTACGGATCTCAATTTGGATATCGTTTGGACCTCGAACTAATTAAACCTAATCTGTGATTTTTGGGTTTGGTGTGTTTGGACCGTTGGATAAAACCCAATCTCACGTATGTCGTTCCTGGTATTCCTAGGATCGTATAGGAATTCTCGGATCGTGAATCGGAATCCCGGATGTTCCGATTCATTAATTTAAAGTTTTGACCGTCCGGTTGACCGGGTGTCTTCCGAGACTTTTACAGCGCTTGGAACCTTTAATTAGACCTTAGGGACGTCTCGTTCCTCGTAATTAAGAGAAACCCAGGAAATTAGGATTTTACTTTAAAGTCTCATTTTTGAAGAGTTGGATTTTAATATCATGTTCGTATTTTGAAATAGGTAATCCTACTCCGCCTTCAGAGCAGGCAGGACCCTCTTGGGGTCACGCAGCTTGGGATGACTTGTGAGTGGAATTTGTTTTCAAGTAAATAGCATGGTTTTATAATGAAATTCCTATGCATGAAGATTTAAATGGTTTTATGCAAACCCATCCTTTCGTATCCATTTATTCATATGTTGAATATGTTATGTTATAAAGTTATTTGCAATTTATATGGGTTTTGACATATAAAGTATCTTGAAGCATATAAGTATATTATTGGGAAAGTGTTGGCTTGTTGAGATTGTGTGAGGTACTTTGGGGTGTTGTGAGATGAGGAAAAGTATGAGTTTAGAATGTCAGTTTGGAGTGCTGTAAGCACTACCCTGTGTACCTCCCCTGTTTTGGATTGTGGATATAGAATTGTGAGATACTTGGAAATGTCGGAACCCGGGGCATACCTTAACGGGGTGCCGCTGTAGACCCATAATTGGGTAGTCTGTGCGCGTAGGACTGTTTACAGGCGTACGGGTCTTGATTCTTCGTCCGTACGTGCTGGCTGAGAGTTAGTCCCCCAGTTGGACGGCTTGTCCCTAGCCACATAGTCCGTTTGAGGGCTGATAATTGTGAGCTAGTCAACAATCCAATTGTTTCCCCCAGTGCATGATGTGCATCATCATATGTACCACCCCTTGGATATTGATATATGGAAATTGTGGATATGGTCTGGATATGACGGAAACCCGGGGCATACCTTAACGGGGTGTCGCTGTAGACCCTTAATTGGGTAGTTTGCGCGCGTATGACTGTTTCAGATGTACGGGTCTTGATTCTTCGTCCGTACGGGCTGGTTAAGTTTAGTCCCCCAGTTGGACGGCCCGTCCCTAGCCACATGGACGTTTGAGGGCCGGATAAGTGTGAGCTAGTCAACAATCCCCAGTTGGATTGTTTCCCCTGGTACAAGATGATGGTGAGAGGTGGGGGTTATTATATTACATATATGTATATGTGGTTTTGATTCTGGTTTGAGATTTGTGAGCGTGTACATGTATGAACGTATAAGCCCTGGATTTGGGCGGTGTTGTTTGGCACCATACGCCATGGATAGGGTATGGTTGCGGGATTGAACTATTTTAAATGGAATAATTTGATAATGTGTTCATTGTACATACGCCTTGGATAGGGTATGGTCGTGGGGTCTGAATTGATATAAAAAAAGAGATTGAGAATGTGTTCTTTGTATTTTTGTCAGAAATTGGAGTTGTGTTAAATCTGAAATGTATTGTTGGTTGTATTTCAAATAATTGTATATTATCGGAGTTGTGACTATTGATGATGAGAACTACGTGTGGCTTGATCCCTTGTCCAAGGGTACGTAGGCAGCCTGGGGTCTCACCTAGGTGCAGCCGCGAATTATATTGCATGTAAAAGGTTTGAACGGTTCTGAACTTATGAATGGGTTTTATTGTGGTTGTGGGACTTGAATCCGGTGTAATGATTTTGGGAGTAATCGTATGATTATTCGAGATCATAAATGGTATGGTTTATGTATTAATTGACTTGAGAACGTTGTTGGTTTTGTTTCGAACCATTTGAAGGCTGGAGGCCGTTTATGTGAATTGCATGAGATTATATTGTGCGTGCTGCCTGTTGGAATTTCAAAATGTGAATTTGGTGCAGGTTGAAATTTGGGGAATGTTCAATTTACAGGGGAGATTCTGCCGAATTTTCGGTGGAAAGTCTCGTGCCCTTATATCTTTTTGGGAAAAGAGGATATAGTTTCAGTGAGTGGGCCTGACATCGGGGTGATGTCGGAATTTCCTCAGGATTCGTCTCGGGTTTCGAGGAATTCGGGGCGGGTCCTGTCAATTGGTATCAGAGCATTAGGTTTCTTTTCCTTGACTATCATGCTTCTTTTGCGTGCTGGTACTAATGATTTTGTGGTTTCTTTTGTTTAGAATCATGCATCGTCGTGGTGCTCGAATAAGAGGTCGTGGTCGTACTCAGAGGTATGGACCCAATCCTCCACCTCCATCTCCATCTCCGCCACCATCTCCATCTCCATCACCACCACCTCCACCTCCCCCACCAATGGGAGAGCAAGCTGGTGAGAACATGTTGGACTTGCAACAAGTTATAAATCAGTTCACAAATCAGTTTACCACACAGCTCGCCCAAAATATGGCTACAGCCATGCAAGGGACCATGCAAGGGAGACGAGATCAGGAAGGTTCAGACATTAAGAGAGTCAAAGAGATGGGAGCCAAAGAGTTCTTTGGTAGCTCTGATCCTACGGAAGCCGAGGCTTGGCTCACGGATTTGGAAAGAGTTTTTGAGGTTCTACAATGTCCGGATGGGGATAAAGTGAGATTGGCGGCCTTTCTACTGAAAGGGAATGCGTATCATTGGTGGAAAACGGTCAGGAGAGCTGATATGACTTGGGAGGAATTCCAGCGCGTCTTCTTCGTGCAGTTCTACCCGCATTCTTACCGGAATGCGAAGAAGATTGAATTTCAGCAGTTGACTCAAGGAAATATGACCGTGTTTGAATATGAGCAGAAATTCAATGAGTTATCAAGGTTTGCACCGGACATGGTAGCCACTGAAGAAGAAAAGTGTATGCGGTTTGAATATGGTTTATGGTTGGATATTCGGGGTAAGGTTACTTCTACCCCATATTCTTCTATATGGACACTGGGATACATGGAAATGGATATACTATTCACACACGTGCCGGGTTTAGGGCGTGTGGGCTTTATTGGTCACGGATCTTGGAATTGCGGGATGCCGGATTAAAGACGGGGTCTGTCCCTGGTTTCGAGGAAATCCGGGGCGGGTCCTGTCAGCTTGGTACCAGAGCTAGCTCCAGTTCGGCGGGTCCTGCCAGTAGTTAACTGGGACGAGCTGCAGTGCCGTGTTTTGTGGCGGGTTCTGTCAGCGATCCAATTGACATAGCCACTACCTGTCGAACTAGAGCTAGCTCTGATACCAAGCTGACAGGACCCGCCCCGGATTTCCTCGGAAACCCGGGACGGACCTCGTCTTTAATCCGGCATATGCCGGGCCCACTTACTAATAACCGAGACTTTCTACCAAAATTTTGGCAGTCTCCATTGTAAATAGGACATAACCCAATAATTTCAACCTGTCAAAAACACAGATAATTACAACCCAACAGCCGGCATGCATCACAAAAAGTATAGTGTTACAGAACATGGCCTTCGGCCTTAAAATACCAAATCCTAACAGGCGATAACAGAGCATCTAACAGAATTCAACACACTAGCAAAAATGAAGTTTTACGTAATTACATAGCACTGAGGCTCTGAGAAAGCTCAAGTACTGCGGCTCGTGATAGCAGGGGTACAAAACACGCCACTGCAGCTCGTTCCAGTCAACTACTGGCTGTGGGGCGAAAAACAGAAAATTGTGAGTGGACAAAACAAAGTTTAGTTTCATTTAAAACAAAGTAATATAACCCCACTGTTAGAAAACCATGCATGAAAACAATGCATTAAAAACCATCATAATCATATATATAAAGTTTGCTCAATCCGAGCTAAATCCGATATCCAGTGAAACTTACAAATCAACCCACCCAAACCTTTCCTTACAAATCTCAAATCAAACTCTCGAAACCCGTGCCCACCGGCACGACGAGCGGGGAAGTATCCTCGCTCAAAAATAAGAACAATTGCATAGTTATATCATATGAGAGATATACTTTATATATATTTATATATAACACACCTTATTGTATCGGGGAAACAATCCAACCGGGGATTGTTGACTAGCTCACAATTATCAGCCCTCAAACGGACTATGTGGCTAGGGACAAGCCGTCCAATTGGGGGACTAACTCTCAGCCAGCACTTACGGACGAAGAATCAAGACCCGTACGCCTGTAAACAGTCCTACGCGCGCAGACTACCCAATTATGGGTCTACAGCGGCACCCCGTTAAGGTATGCCCCGGGTTCCGACATTTCCAAGTATCTCACAATTCTATATCCACAATCCAAAACAGGGGAGGTACACAGGGTAGTGCTTACAGCACTCCAAACTGACATTCTAAACTCAATACTTTTCCTCATCTCACAACACCCCAAAGTACCTCACACAATCTCAACAAGCCAACACTTTCCCAATAATATACTTATATGCTTCAAGATACTTTATATGTCAAAACCCATATAAATTGCAAATAACTTTATAACATAACATATTCAACATATGAATAAATGGATACGAAAGGATGAGTTTGCATAAAACCATTTAAATCTTCATGCATAGGAATTTCATTATAAAACCATGCTATTTACTTGAAAACAAAATCCACTCACAAGTAATCCCAAGCGTGACCCCGAGAGGGTCCTGCCTGCTCTGAAGGCGGAGTCGGATTACCTATTTCAAAATACGAACATGATATTAAAATCCAACTCTTCAAAAATGAGACTAAAGTAAAATCCTAATTTCCCGGGTTTCTCTTAATTACGAGGAACGAGACGTCCCTAAGGTCCAATTAAAGGTTCCAAGCGCTGTAAAAGTCTCGGAAGACACCCGGTCAACCGGACGGTCAAAACTTTAAGTTAATGAATCGGAACATCCGGGGTTCCGATTCACGATCCGCGAATTCCTATACGATCCTAGGAATACCAGGAACGACATACGTGAGATTGGGTTTTATCCAACGGTCCAAACACACCAAACCCAAAAATCACAGATTAGGTTTAATTAGTTCGAGGTCCAAACGATATCCAAATTGAGATCCGTAAACTCCTACACGCTCGTGACAACACAAGGATCATTTTAGGATAAAATGTGACCTCTGCTGGACTGCCCACACGCCGGCAGCGCGTGGTGGCTTGGTCACTGTTCAGGTGACCGGAAAATCTTAGCATCTTGGCTCCAAACTCCTAACTTAGGTTAAACACCTAATTTGGAGCCACTTTTGTTCTTGGGTAAAGGCCAAAAAGTGGCCGGAAATTCCAACTAAAAACCGGCAGCAACTTAGGGTTCGAATTCGAGTTTCCAAAACTAAAAATCAGCCAAAACCTACCCAACTGGCAGCTAGAGCACGAAAATTAGTTGAGAAAACATACCTCACTCGTCGAATTTGGTTGAGATTTGAGGGAGAACGAAGACCTCAAATTACTGAAATTTCGGGCGATGTTTCTGCGTTTTCCGGTGAATCCCGCCTGCTCCAAGGGCTGCGCTGGCCGGGGAAGAGAGAGGAGATGATGGCGGTTCGATCGAGTCCGGTCTCGTGGCTGGCGGTGCAGCGTGGCCGGAGTTTTGAAGAGAGAGAGTGAGAGTGACAGAGTCGAGGAGAGAGAAAGGAGAGAGAGCTGTGCGCGTGAGAGAAGAGAGAAATGAGAGATTTTTCTGAAAATTTGATTTTATTCCAAATTAATTTTTAAAATAGTTTCAAATATGCCCTTGATGATTTTTCAATCGTATCTTTCTCGTTCCAAGTCCGAATCGAGCCTACTCCGTGTCTACGGACTCGGCTCAGTACCACCTATCTAGAAATACCACTTGTCCCAAAATCCTTCTCGTAACATAATTGACCTTTTTGCCCCCACTTCAAGGGCAAAATTGGAATTTCCATTTTTTAATTTAATTCAATAGTGAATAGTCTTATTTTTGGGTCGGGATGTTACAATCTACCCCCTTAAAGAATTTCGTCCTCGAAATTTACGTACCTGTCAATAGAAGAGGTATGGGTACTGGGCCCGCATCTGCTTCTCGGGTTCCCAAGTAGCTTCCTCTACAGTTTGACTCCTCCATAACACCTTGACCATTGGAATAGACCTGGAGCGTAACACTTGCTCTTTTCTGTCCAGGATTTGTACGGGTTCCTCATCATTGACAAATCTTCTCTCAACTCCATGGGTTGCTGTTTCAGAACATGAGAAGGATCAGGCATGTACTTCCGTAGCATGGACACATGGAAAACGTCATGGATCCGAGATAGTTCTGAGGGTAAGGCAAGTCTGTAGGCAACTGGTCCAACACGTTCTATGATCTCATACGGTCCAATATAACGAGGACTTAACTTTCCACGTTTGCCAAACCTCATCACACCTTTCCAAGGAGATAGCTTCAAGAATATCCAATCTCCAACTGCAAACTCAAGATCCTTGGACCGGTTGTCAGCATAACGCTTCTGTCTGTCTTGTGCGGTCTTAAGCTTCTCTCGAATCATCTTCACTTGTTCCGTTGTATCTCGAATACTATTCACTTTTTCCACTTTCCTGTCACCCACCTCATTCCAACAAACTGGAGTTCTACACATCCTCCCATATAATGCCTCATACGGAGCCATCTCAATGCTCGAATGGTAACTGTTATTATACGCAAACTCCACCAAAGCAAGGTGAGTATCCCAACTACCTTTCAACTGTAACACATACGATCTCAACATGTCCTCCAGAGTCTGAATGGTTCTTTCTGACTGTCCATCAGTCTGTGGGGTGGAAGGCAGTACTGAAACGTAACCTGGTGCCCATAGCCTCATGTAGACACTTCCAGAATCGAGAGGTAAACCTAGCATCCCTGTCCGACACTATGGACACAGGAGCTCCATGTAGTCGCACTATCTCACCCACAAAGAGTTTCGCCAGCTTCGTCTAAGAATAAGTTTCCTTTACGGGTAGGAAATGAGCGGATTTGGTGAGTCGGTCAACAATCACCCAAATTCCGTCATACCCATTTGCAGAATGTGGAAGTTTGAAAACGAAGTCCATTGTAATATGCTCCCACTTCCATTAAGGGATCGGGAGTGGCTGCATAAGTCCAGAAGGCTTCTGTCGCTCCGCTTTCACTTGTTGGCAAACCAAACATCTACTCACATACTTAGCAATGTTACCCTTCATATGCGGCCAAGAGTAGTACTTACGTAGAGTCTGATACATCTTAGTACTACCCGGATGCATAGAATAAGTTGAACAGTGAGCTTCCTCCATAATTTCTCTCTTCAGGTCATCATTCCTGGGTACACAGAGACGAGTTCCGGTTACTAAGGCTCCATCTTCTCTTATTGCATAATCCCTCCGTATACCACTTTCTACTTCTGATCTTATCACACGAAGCTTAGGATCTTCCAATTAGGCTGCAATCACTCTCTCAATCAGGATAGGCCTCACATACAAACTAGCAAGTATTGCACCCTGTTGACTCCATTCCAACTCTACCTCTTCCTTCCGTAGTTCCCCCATCAACGGAATGTAAACCCCTTTAAAATGAGCTAAACTCACATTAATACTCCTACTCAAAGCATCAGCTACTACATTAGCTCGACCGGGATGATACTCAATCGTGCAGTCGTAATCCTTAATCAACTCCATCCAACGTCGTTATCTCAGGTTCAACTCCTTCTGAGTGAAAATATACTTGAGGCTCTTATGGTCAGTGAAGATCTGACACTTCTCACCATACAGGTAGTGTCGCCAAATTTTGAGAGCGAACACCACTGCAGCAAGTTCCAAATCATGCATAGGATAATTCTGCTCGTGCTTATTGAGTTGCCTTGCGGCATAAGCAATCACCCGATCATGCTGCATCAAAAAACATCCCAAGCCTTGCAATGATGCATCATTGTAGATCACAAAATTCCCTGAATTGTCTGGAAGAGCTAAAACAGGTGCGGTGGTCAACCGCTTCTTTAACTCCTGGAAACTCTGCTCACACTCCTCCGTCCACTCAAATTGAACATCTTTCCTTGTTAACCGTGAAAGAGGTGCTGCTATCACAGAGAACCCTTCTACAAACCGACGATAATAACCTGCTAACCCCAGGAAACTCCGTACTTCTGTCACACTAGTGGGTTGCACCCAATTTACAACTGCTTCTATTTTCCGAGGGTCCATATAGATTCCTTCTGCTGATATCACATGCCCGAGAAATTCCACTCTATCCAACCAAAACTGACACTTACTGAACTTGGCATACTGCTCCTTCCTTCTCAATGTCCTTAATACCAACCTCAGATGCTTTTTATGACCCTCCAAAGTTCTGGAATAGACAAGGATGTCGTCTATGAATACAATCACAAAGCGATCCAAGTAAGGTCGGAACACTCTGTTCATGAGATCCATAAACGCTACTGGAGCATTAGTCAATCCGAAAGGCATCACTAAGAACTCATAATGGTCGTAACGAGTCTTGAATGCTGTCTTCGGAACATCCCCCTCTCATACTCTCAGTTGATGGTAACCCGATCTCAGATCGATCTTAGAGAAATACTTGGCACCCTTTAATTGATCAAACAAATCATCGATTCGAGGCAAGGGGTATCGATTACGCACTGTCACCTTGTTCAATTGCCTGTAATCGATACATAGCCTCATGGTTCCATCCTTCTTCTTTACAAACAACACCGGTGCACCCCAAGGGGAAACACTAGGTCGAATGAATCCAATTGATTCAGGACTCGTTACGGCCATTATGAGTTCTTAGTGATGCCTTTCGGATTGACTAATGCTCCAGCATCGTTTATGGATCTCATGAACAGAGTGTTCCGACCTTACTTGGATCGCTTTGTGATTGTATTTATAGACGACTTCCTTGTCTATTCCAGGACTTTGGAGGGTCATAAGAAGCATCTGAGGTCGGTACTGAGGACTTTGAGAAGGACGGAGCTGTATGCCAAGTTCAGTAAATGCCAGTTTTGGTTGGATATAGTGGAATTTCTCGGGCATGTGATATCAGCAGAAGGAATCTATGTGGACCCTCGGAAAATAGAAGCAGTTGTAAATTGGGTGCAACCCACTAGTCTGACAGAAGTACGGAGTTTCCTGGGGTTAGCAGGTTATTATCGTCAGTTTGTGGAAGGGTTCTCTGTGATAGCAGCACCTCTTTCACGGTTAACGAGGAAGGATGTTCAGTTTGAGTGGACGGAGGAGTGTGAGCAGAGTTTCTAGGAGTTAAAGAAGCAGTTGACCACCGCACCTGTTTTAGCTCTTCCAGACAATTCAGGGAATTTTGTGATCTACAGTGATGCATCATTGCAAGGCTTGGGATGTGTTTTGATGCAGCATGATCGGGTGATTGCTTATGCCTCAAGGCAACTCAAGAAGCATGAGCAGAATTATCCTACACACGATTTGGAACTTGCTGCAGTGGTGTTCGCTCACAAAATTTGGCGACACTACCTGTATGGTAGGACGTGTCGGATCTTCACTGACCATAAGAGCCTCAAGTATATTTTCACTCAGAAGGAGTTGAACCTGAGACAACGACGTTGGATGGAGTTGATTAAGGATTACGACTGCACGATTGAGTATCATCCCGGTCGAGCTAATATAGTAGCTGATGCTTTGAGTAGGAGTATTAATGTGAGTTTAGCTCATTTTAAAGGGGTTTACATTCCGTTGATGGGAGAACTACGAAAGGAAGAGGTAGAGTTGGAATGGAGTCAACAGGGTGCAATACTTGCTAGGTTGTATGTGAGGCCTATCCTGATTGAGAGAGTGATTGCAGCCCAATTGGAAGATCCTAAGCTTTGTGTGACAAGATCAGAAGTAGAAAGTGGTATACGGAGGGATTATGCAATAAGAGAAGATGTAGCCTTAGTAACTGGAACTCGTCTCTGTGTACCCCGAAATGACGACCTGAAGAGAGAAATTATGGAGGAAGCTCACTGGTCAACTTATTCTATGCATCCGGGTAGTACTAAGATGTATCAAACTCTACGTAAGTACTACTCGTGGCTGTATATGAAGGGTAACATTGCTAAGTATGTGAGTAGATGTTTGGTGTGCCAACAAGTGAAAGCGGAGCGACAGAAGCCTTCTGGACTTATGCAGCCACTCCCGATCCCTGAATGGAAGTGGGAGCATATCACAATGGACTTCATTTTCAAACTTCCACGTTCTGCAAATGGGTATGATGGAATTTGGGTGATAGTTGACCGACTCACCAAATCAGCCCACTTTCTACCTGTAAAGGAAACCTATTCTTTGTCAAAGCTGGCGAAGCTCTTCGTGGATGAGATAGTGAGATTACATGGAGCTCCTGTGTCCATTGTGTCGGACAGGGACGCTAGGTTTACCTCTCGATTCTGGAAATGTCTACATGAGGCTATGGGCACCAGGTTACGATTCAGTACTGCTTTCCACCCACAGACTGATGGACAGTCAGAAAGAACCATTCAGACTCTGGAGGACATGTTGAGATCTTGTGTATTACAGTTGAAAGGTAGTTGGGATACTCACCTTGCTTTGGTGGAGTTTGCGTATAATAACAATTACCATTCGAGCATTGAGATGGCTCCGTATGAGGCTTTATATGGGAGGATGTGTAGAACTCCAGTCTGTTGGAATGAGGTGGGTGACAGGAAAGTGGAAAAAGTGGATAGTATTCGGGATACAACTGAACAGGTGAAGATGATTCGAGAGAAGCTTAAGACAGCACAAGACAGACAGAAGAGTTATGCTGACAACCGGTCCAAGGATCTTGAGTTTGCAGTTGGAGACTGGGTTTTTTTGAAGCTATCTCCTTGGAAAGGAGTGATGAGGTTTGGTAAACGTGAAAAGTTAAGTCCTCGTTATATTGGACCATATGAGATCACAGAACGTGTCGGACTAGTTGCCTACAGACTTGCCTTACCCTCAGAACTATCTCGGATCCATGACGTTTTCCATGTGTCCATTCTACGGAAGTACATGCCTGATCCTTCTCATGTTTTGGAACAGCAACCCATGGAGTTGAGAGAAGATTTGTCATATGATGAGGAACCCGTACAAATCCTGGACAGAAAAGAGCAATTGTTACGCTCCAGGTCTATTCCAATGGTCAAGGTGTTATGGAGGAGTCAAACTGTAGAGGAAGCTACTTGCGAACCCGAGGAGCAGATGCGGGCCCAGTACCCTTACCTCTTCTATTGACAGGTACGTAAATTTCAAGGACGAAATTCTTTAAGGGGGGTAGATTGTAACATCCCGACCCAAAAATAAGACTATTAACTATTGAATTAAATTAAAAAATGAAAATTCCAATTTTGCCCTTGAAGTGGGGGCAAAAAGGTCAATTAAGTTACAGGAAGGATTTTGGGACGACAAGTGGTATTTTTAGATAGGTGGTACTGAGCCGAGTCCATAGACATGGAGTAGGCTCGATTCGGACTTGGAACGAGAAAGATACGATTGAAAAATCATCGAGGGCATATTTGAATCTATTTTAAAAATTAATTTGGAATAAAATCAAATTTTTAGAAAAATCTCTCATTTCTCTCTCTTCTCTCACGCGCACAGCTCTCTCTCCTTTCTCTCTCCCCGACTCTGTCACTCTCACTCTCTCTCTTCGAAACTCCGGCCACGCTGCACCGCCGGCCACGAGACCGGACTTGATCGAACCGCCATCGTCTCCTCTCTCTTCCCCGGTCAGCGCAGCCCTTGGGGCCGGCGGGATTCGCAGGAAAACGCAGAAACGTCGCCTGAAATTTCAGTAACTTTGAGGTCTTCGTTCTCCTTCAATTCTCAACCAAATTCGACGAGTGAGGTATGTTTTCTCAACTGATTTTCGTGCTCTAGCTGCCTGTTGGGTAGGTTTTGGCTGATTTTTAGTTTTGGAAACTCGAATTCGAATCCTAAGTTGCTGCCGGTTTTCAGTTGGAATTTCCGGCCACTTTTTGGCCTTTACCCAAGAACAAAAGTGGCTCCAATTAGGTGTTTGAGTTTGGAGCCAAGATGCTAAGATTTTCCGGTTACCTGAACAGTGACCAAGCCACCACGTGCTGCCAGCGCGTGGGGCGGCGCGTGGGCAGTCCCGCAGAGGTCACATTTTATCCTGAAATGATCCTTGTGTTGTCACGAGCGTGTAGGAGTTTACGGATCTCAATTTGGATATCGTTTGGACCTCGAACTAATTAAACATAATCTGTGATTTTCGGGTTTGGTGTGTTTGGACCGTTGGATCAAACCCAATCTCACGTATGTTGTTCCTGGTATTCCTAGGATCGTATAGGAATTCGCAGATCGTGAATCGGAACCCCGGATGTTCCGATTCATTAACTTAAAGTTTTGACCGTCCGGTTGACCGGGTGTCTTCCGAGACTTTTACAGCGCTTGGAATCTTTAATTGGACCTTAGGGATGTCTCATTCCTCGTAATTAAGAGAAACCCGGGAAATTAGGATTTTACTTTAAAGTCTCATTTTTGAAGAGTTGGATTTTAATGTCATGTTCATATTTTGAAATAGGTAATCCGACTCCGCCTTCGGAGCAGGCAGGACCCTCTCGGGGTCACGCAGCTTGGGATTACATGTGAGTGGATTTTGTTTTCAAGTAAATAGCATGGTTTTATAATGAAATTCCTATGCATGAAGATTTAAATGGTTTTATGCAAACCCATCCTTTCGTATCCATTTATTCATATGTTGAATATGTTATGTTATAAAGTTATTTGCAATTTATATGGGTTTTGACATATAAAGTATCTTGAAGCATATAAGTATATTATTGGGAAAGTGTTGGCTTGTTGAGATTGTGTGAGGTACTTTGGGGTGTTGTGAGATGAGGAAAAGTATGAGTTTAGAAAGTCAGTTTGGAGTGCTCTAAGCACTACCCTGTGTACCTCCCCTGATCTGGATTATGGATATGGAATTGTGGGATACTTGGAAATGTCGGAACCCGAGGCATACCTTAACGGGGTGCCGCTGTAGACCCTTAATTGGGTAGTCTGCGCGCGTAGGACTGTTTACAGGCGTACGGGTCTTGATTCTTCGTCCGTACGTGCTGGCTGAGAGTTAGCCCCCCAGTTGGACGGCTCGTCCCTAGCCACATAGTTCGTTTGAGGGCTGATAATTGTGAGCTAGTCAACAATCCCCTGTTGGATTGTTTCCCCGGTACAATTAGGTGTTATATATATATATATATATATATAGAGTATTTCTCTTATATTATATAGCTATTCCTTTGTTCTTATTTTTGAGCGAGGATACTTCCCCGTTCATCGTGCCGGTGGGCACGGGTTTCGAGAGTTTGATTTGTGATTTGTAAGGAAAGGTTTGGGTGGGTTGATTTGTAAGTTTCACTGGATTTCGGATTTAGCTTGGGTTTGAGCAAACTTTATATATATGATTATGATAGTTTTTAATGCATTATTTTCATGCATGGTTTTCTAACAGTGGGGTTATATTACTTTGTTTTAAATGAAACTAAACTTTGTTTTGTCAACTCACAGTTTTCTGTTTTTCGCCCCACAGCCAGTAGTTGACTGGAACGAGCTGCAGTGCCGTGTTTTGTACCCTTGCTATCACGAGCCGCAATAATTGAGCTTTCTCGGAGCCTCAGTGCTATGTAAATTCGTAAACTTCATTTTTGCTAGTTTGTTGAACTCTGTAGACTTGCTCTGTTATCGCCTGTTGGGATGTGATTTTTGAGGCCGGATGCCATAATCTGTAACACTACTTTGTGTAATGCATGCTGGTTGTTGGGTTGTAAATATCTGTGCTTTTGACAGGTTTGAAATTTGGGTTTTATCCTGTTTACAGGGGAGACTCTGCCAAAATTTTGGTAGAAAGTCTCGGTTCTTAGTAAGTGGGCCCGGCATCTGCGGGATGCTGGATTAAAGACGGAGTCCGTCCCGGGTTCCGAGGAAATCCGGGGCGGGTCCTGTCATAAGAGTGGACTAAAAGACTTGGTTTTCTACTATTGTCCAATACTTCCTAAACCCCTTCACACTCAATCCAATAGTGGAATCAAAACATTATTAGATTGGTTGAAAGGCTATAGATTTTGTGAAATACGAAAAAATGTAACACTTTTTATATGCACAGGAGATGAATACAATATATTACTAGAATTTAAATGACAATCTAACAATCATGAAAGCATGATGGAGCTAGGATGAGATGTTGGTGTCACCTCCATAAGCTTGCACTCTTCGAAAATTGCTACCTTATGGAACAGATCCCAGCTATCTCCATAATTTAGACACGATGGTTCATAGAGGAAACCTCTCGGATCTGCTCGATATGCTACGCCTTTGTTGCTGGACTGCTGCGGAAGATTGAAGATTTGAAGACCTTTCCGATTTTTCCTAGTGGCGTGCGATATATGCTTGGAAAGCTTAGAGATCAAGCTACGTTTCTCATATTTTTCCAAAATTTTCTAGGAAGTGGAACGATCCCAAAACGTGCGTACAATTTGGCTGACATGTTTCCAACTCAAGGAAGGATTCTTTCCTAGTTTGTTTCCTTAATTGTTTGTTTGGGATTTTGTTTTGCTTTAGGAGAGTTTTTCCAGACCTTTTTTGAGTAGGGTTTAGTTGTTTTACACTATGGTCACCATAAGCTCTCTCTGTGGAGGATCATCTTCCCATATACAACTTTCATACACCCACAAATATATTAGAGAGAGAGCCAAAAATTTGTTGTCTTAGGGCTCGTTTGGTACGTCGGACTGTATTGACTAATTTCAGTCGGATAGTACTAATCTGTTCCGGAGAGTACTGACTATTTATCCATAATATTATAAGGCGTTTGGTGCTGTTCCGGATAAATAATCTGACTAAGTTATACTGTGTTTGGTGATATTCCGAATAACATTAGATCAGACTATTTGAAAAATATAAAAAAAAAAAATCTTTGATAATTTTAATGGAAATTGAGACATGACATACAAAGAAAAACTAGCACTACTCTGTTTAGTACCAACAATCTAAATACTCCCACAACGTCGAATCAATATATCACATACAAAGAAAACATTTGATTAAAAAAATGTCAAAAAAGAAAAATTAATAACCTAATTTCCTCAAAAATTTAATAAAAATTTGAAATATATAAAGAATAGAGAAGAAGTAAGAAGAAGCATATTGGAGAGAGTATGAAAAAGAGAGAGAGTGAGAGATGGATACCTGGAGAAGAGTGAAGAAAATAACATGTGGAGAAGATAGCAGAGAAGAATCCTAGGGAGAAGAAGATGAAAAGAGCGTCTAACTTTTTTTGTAGAACGCGTGTTCTTTTTCCTTAGCCGTATAATTAAGCGTGTATTATCTAATCCGGGGTCTGTGGGTTGTATTAGTTAGTCAGGTAAGAAAAGTATTAAAAGCCCAACCCGTATAAAATAGTCGGGTAATTAAATAATACAAGTTGACACCAAACACCTGACATAGACTATTTACTCCTATCCAAAGTCTAATACGGTGTACCAAACGAGCCCTTAGTGCTTTTGGAGCTTACGAAGGTGTTCCTATGGAGATTTCGAGAGAGAATGGGTTGTTGATTAAGAATACTTATGGTTGAGCCCGAGAGGGGATATCGAATGAATTAGGAGAAACCAACTTTCAACATGGATAGTAATTAGGGTTAATTGGCTATAAAAATTAAGTGGAATTGGTTATGGTGAAATTGGATGCTCTAGTGTCTCATCAACTTGATTTTCCATCACTAATTAAATTGCTATTTTTCATAATTGTTTTAGTTTACTTAAATCAATCAATCTTCTTAGTCAACTGTTCAAATAAACTGTTGAATTAATCATAATTGGTAGTTAATAGGAAATTACAGTCTTCGTGGGAACGACACTCTACTTATTTCTATATTACTTGTGCACTTTCAATCCTATACTCTTCAGAGAAGGCAAAATCTATTGGCTCCAATACCACAGTTGTTCTGCTAATAGCTCTCCTTCTCGTTGCTTCCATGGGTGAGTGATCCTCAAATTGTCTGTGTCTAAAAAATCTTGGCCGAGAAAGCCGACCGAAGTGATTTCCTTTCGGCCTCAATACCTGCCCAGGAGAGCCAAGCGTGGCAGGGTGTTGATCGCTCCCTCATAGAATCGAGATAAAGTGTGAAGGCGAAACCCTCACGGCCTCGGCATTATAGGCCGAGGCCGAACAGAGCAATTGTTCTCCAAAATAGACGGCCAAGATAGAGGGCCAAGTAACATGGCCACATGGCATCAGGGCCCACGCCCCATTTAATGAAGTAATGCCTCTGACTATTGCAGCAAACCCACTAGCCACAAAAGAACATTTAATGCACGAGGGAAGAAGGGAAGTGACTGAAGTCAGGGTTTGGTGAAGGAAATCAGGGTGGTTAGGCGCAAACATTCTTTCAAAAATTCTTACAGCTTGAGAGATTAGGTCACCAACCATCAAAGCATTAAATGCGTCCCCACGGCCAGAGGTGCAGAACCCACGATTAGGGCGGCGGTCGAGATTTATCGGGATTTATGGGGTCACACCACCATGCTTCACGATCCCAAATGCCGATTTGACTACCCACTTGCTTTGATCAGGCCCATCATGCAGATTTTCAGTCTCGATTATCCCTCCAGAGCTCTTCCTATAAATACCAAGCTCGAACGACATTCAAAGGGTTCAACACCAAACACAAGCCTCCCACGGAGCAAATTATATTTTCCTGTCATTTATCTTCTTGGAATGCACTTTCAATACCTTTACTTGCTTTCTTAGGAGTAGTGATAGTCGTAAGGAAAATCCATTCATCAATATATCACACGACCCTTGATTTTCAAGGCACCGGAGCACCATCTTCGTTACTCTCTCGTTCATCCCATATATCATATGACCGTTGCTGCCCAACAACGCGTCAGAGCACCACCTAAAAACCACCAGCACCACCATCGTTAAAAGGCCTTGTAGCTCAGGCCGTGAATCTAACGGCCGAGATCAGTTCCTCTCTCGGCCACAATCGTTTGATTAGAAGGCGAACTCAAACAGGTGCACCACTTAACCATTTACCCAAATACTTCACCCTCAAACGCACGGTAGACCGTACTGGCATGCCCACGCACAAACCACACCAAGCACCGAAAGAAGGACGCTGCGTGTCGACGCATATCCCCTCAGCCCGGAGCACCAGGCCGTGAGATTTGCGAACCCAACACAAACCCTTATTAACTTGAATATATTTACATCATTTTTTGCACTGCAAGACAATTCATACGAAATCCCAAAGTTTATAATAATATCACTAATTTTTATTAGACATGACATCCCAAATATACCTTCTTTGTTTTTGTTGTTAGTCTTTGTTAAAAAGTAATGCACATTGAATAATAAAGAAAAATCTTGAATGATATAAAAAAATCTAGAAAAATTGAGTGAAAATAGACAAGTCAAATTTGAGCTCTACACTAGAAACATCCTATTAATTATTTAATGTATTGTAACTAGACTATTCTAGATTTATATTATAACTAGTGGCTGGAAAACAGTTTGAGAAGTCGGTTACTATGCAATAACCGACTTCACTAGATATTTGCCATCCTTTAAGTCGGTTCAGCTACTCTATATATATATATATATATATATATATATATATATATATATATGCTATTAGCAGCCCATATGTATTCAATCAAGGGAAAGCTGAAGCTACAGCCTGTCTAACTCCCAGCCAACTCTTGTATCCAACTCTAAAGCCTTGTACCCTTCTTATTTCAATCAATCAAATAAAATTATCTTGTTACTCGTTCAAAAAGCTTTCTATTCCACATAAAGAATATTGTCCTAAATAGTAAACCAACTATTCTCTAAGCCTCTCTTCTTCCTTCAACTAATAGTGGTATCAGAGCTTATTCTGATCAACCTTGAGCGTCGGTTCACTAGTCCTCCATCATGTCTACCACTAGCCAAAACTCTGATCCTCTTCCTATTTTCAAGAGAGAAAACTATGACTTCTTTAGTATTAAAATGAAGACCTATTATATGTCTCAAGATTTATGGGACATAGTTGATAGTGGCTTCAATAATCCAGAAAATCCAACCGTGGAGCAGTTGAGGCAATTGAAGAAGGATCAACAAAAAGATGCAAAGGCCTTATATGCCTATGGAGAAAATATTAATGATTCAAGAATTGTAGAAAAAATACTTATAAGTCTTCCTGATAAGTATAATCCTTTAGTTACTGTCATTGAACAGACAAAAGATTTAACTAGTCTGTCAGTGACAGAACTAATGGGCTCTCTTGAAGCTTATGAGAAAAGACTAAGTAGGCGAAATGAAAATTCAATTGAAAGCGCCTTTCAGTCAAAGCTAAATTTAAGGTCTCAGAAAACTAAAGAAGGGGAAAGGAAAATTGGAGAAATTTCTAGAAGAGAAAATTATAAATCCAATAAGAATTGGGGAAATAAAAAGGAAATAAAGGAAAGAAAAATATATCCTCCCTGCAGGGTGTGTAAAAATACAAACCATCTAGAAAAATATTGTTGGTTACATTATCATCACTGCATTTAGTTGAGTACTGTTGTGTTGCTGGTGCCTTGAGATATCTGAGCTGAAGGATGAAGCTGCCATTGTCATGATAGACTAGCTGCAAGCAACGTTGCTGAGGAGAAGAATATAGCTTGGAGAGGTATAGTTGCTCCTTTATAAAACTAGGAAACTTGAGTTGTACATCTATTGATCTCTGTAACTATTTCTTCTTGTTAGTGGATTGCCTGGTCGAATCGATAACCCCCAGTTTTTCCCAGTGGTGGGTTTCTGGGTAAACACTTCCAGTGTGATTCTCTGGTTGATGTGTCTAGTTATACTTAATGCATTATATCTGAAATGTTGATGAATGTCCACATACCTATCACTCTAGTTGTTGCTAGCACAGGGGATGCCTAGATTGATGGGTCCTTCTGAGTGCATAGGCTGTCACATAGTGTTCTTCTAGTTTTGCAGGGGTATGAGTATTGCGTATGAATGTGCTTGGTTTGAATAGTTTGCATACTATTGAGGCCCAAAAAATCTAGGGTTGGGCCCAAATAAATTCCCGGCCCATTGTAATACTTATTTAATAAGAGACCTGATTTGGAGCACGCGAAAGTTCGTCATACATGCTTGCATGAGCCATCCACGCGCCATGCCAAATAAATATGCAATTCGTCACGCTAAGAATTGAAATAAGCCTATAAAATGCACTGCCTCTACAAGCCCATGCTAATTATCCGGTCAAGCATCATATCCCTTTTTAAAAGTGATAAAATTCGAGCATGCCAATTGACATGCAATACCAAGTAGAAAAATCCTTATTTTGCACCTAGCCACGCTACAAGCTTAAGTGGGCCCAAGCCACGCAAATGCCCGGGGCTTGCAGAGTGGGTTGTGGTATGGATGGTTACGAGCATTCATGAAGCCCATTAATGAGCCTATAAATGGAAGTTTTGGGCTGCTTGGGAGCCCCAAACTTGAGCCCATTTCTTGAGCCCAAATATGTGGATAAACATAAAGGAGAGAAAAAGTTGGCCCATCACCTTAATAAAAATAGCCCATCACTTGTGGAAGTTGGCCCACTCCCTTAATAGACTAACTCATAACCTTAGGAAGGTCTAAATGACCAAGAAAAATATCTGAAAGTCTCCAACACATGGCTAGAGACAAAACCACGACAAAAACCAAAGGGTTCCTCATGTATGCAGGCTGCTGGGAGGCTCCAACAAGTGGCCAAAGGCAAACCTCAAGGCAAACCATTCAAAAGACCAAAGGGTATTAGCGCGCACAGGAGAAAAAATATCATTCATACCAACGCTGCTATCTATTTCCTTCCCTTACCAGCTCTTGTCATGAAATAGGGGAGGAAAGAAGGAGAAGTGATAACCAGAGATAGGAGATTACCATTGGAACGATGACGGGAAGACTTTTGGAGCTCCCAAAAATCTTGTCTCTGTGTGTTTGGACAAAGGAGGATTTCACAAAACATAGATGAATCAAAGGGAGAGAAGAGAAATGAAAGGGGAGACTTGGGAAAATTGGAGAGAACCCATAAGGTTTCTTGGGAAGGAGCTTTCAGCAGCTATAAAAGAGGGGGGTATCCTCTACCCATTATCTCAACCACATCCAAAGAGAGCAAGCATTACCTCTCATCCCTGTAACTCTTCAATTTTGAGCCATATTCCTCCATCTCTTCCCATTTTCTCTTCTGGCAAGCTATTCCAGAGCTTGGCCAAGCTTTCGTCTAGCTACCGGAAATTGCTCAAATCACCCACTTTTCCTCCCTCGTCTCTTTCTCTCTCCCCTCAACAAATCCTTTCGAAAATTCCTTCTCCCCTCACTCTAAACCCCTGGTTCTTATAGGAAATCACAGCCCTCTCTCTATTTAATGCTAAACTCATGAATGCTTTGCTTTCATGCCACAAGCTTCTCAAGCCAAGCCATATATTTACCTCCACTACTACAAAAAACGAAATAGACGACGGTAATCCACCGTCGTGTATCATGGTTTAGAACCGACGAGAAATCGACCGCCGTCTTTTCATACATGAAATAACGACGGAAAATAACCGACGTAGTTAATATAGTACACGTCAGTAAAATACTAAAACCGACGTAGATTTCATACATAAAACCTAAAAAAGAAACCTTTCGACTATAATAGACGACGGTTTTAGTAAAACACTGACGTTGAAATAATGTTAAATGTCAAAAACAACTACAAAACCGACGTAAATATGTTTATCGACGTCTCTAAATACACAAAAACCGACGTGTAAAACTTAGAAAACGTCTTGGTTAGTAAATACTACGTTTACTAAATGAAAAAACTGACGTCTTAAACATATAACATGGCGTATATTTACATAAACAGACGTAAAAACAACAATAACCACGACCATTTATATCACCACAGACGTTAAAAATGATTTTGACGGCTTGAACACAAAAAAAAACGACGTGGTTAATATAGAACACGTCACAAAAGAACTAAAACCGACGTCGATTTGGTACATAAACGCATAAAAAAGAGACCTTTCGACTATAATAGACGACGGTTTTATTAAAACACAGACGTTTAAATAATTTTAAATGTCAAAAACAACTATAAAACTGGCGTAAATAGTTTTATCAACGTCTCTAAATTAAATAAAACCGACGTGTCAAATTTAAAAACCGACGTGGTTAATAAATACTACGTTCACTAAATGAAAAAACTGACGTCTTAAACATATAACATGGCATATATTTACTTGAACAGACGTAAAAACATAAATAACCACGACCATTTATATCACCACAGACGTTGAAAATGATTTTGACGGCTTGAACACAAAAAAAACGACGTGGTTAATATAGTACACGTCACAAAAGAACTAAAACCGACGTCGATTTGGTACATAAACGCATAAAAAAGAGAAGTTTCGACTATAATAGACGACGGTTGTATTAAAACACAGATGTTTAAATAATTTTAAATGTCAAAAGCAACTATAAATCCGACGTAAATAGTTTTATCAACGTCTCTAAATTAAACAAAACCGACGTGTCAAACTTAGAAACCGCCGTGGTTAATAAATACTACGTTCACTGATTGAATAAACTGACGTCTTAACGATATAACATGACATATATTTACTTGAACAGACGTAAAAACAACAATAACCACGACTATTTATATCACCACAGACGTTGAAAATTATTTTGACGGCTTGAACACAAAAAAAAACGACGTGGTTAATATAGTACACGTCACAAAAGAACTAAAACCGACGTCGATTTGGTACATAAACGCATAAAAAAGAGACCTTTCGACTATAATAGACGACGGTTTTATTAAAACACAGACGTTTAAATAATTTTAAATGTCAAAAACAACTATAAAACCGACGTAAATGGTTTTACCTACGTCTCGAAATAAAACAAAACCGACGTATAAAACTTAGAAACCGCCGTGGTTAATAAATACTACGTTCACTGAATGAAAAACTGACGTCTTAAACATATAACATGGCATATATTTACTTGAACAGACGTAAAAACAACAATAACCACGACCATTTATATCACCACAGACGTTGAAAATTATTTTGACGGCTTGAACACAAAAAAACGACGTGGTTAATATAGTACACGTCAGTAAAAAACTAAAACCGACGTCGATTTGGTACATAATCGCATAAAAAAGAGACCTTTCGACTATAATAGACGACTGTAATAGACGACGGTTGAAATGAATTATAATGATATACAGAGCTATGAATTAATGTCATACAAAGCTTGCAGAATGAAAATGTGATCGGAATTAAAATGATATATAGAGCTATGAATTAATGTCATACAATTAACTGCATAACTAATGTCATACATTACAACAATCAATCAATCCATATATCTTCACACCCATCTCTAATGTTCTCACTCCCAAACTCACCCACTAGGTCATCAAATGTGTCAACATTTGGTATCCCTCTAGAAAATGGCTCACACTCAATTCTAATATCACCTAGCACATCATCACCAATAACATCATTATATTCTCTATTAGGCATTGATAACACTACCGACCAACCACGATGCATTGGGTCGTCAACATAAAATACTTGTTTGACTTGAGAAGCCATAACAAATTGGTCATTCCTATGTCCAATTTTACTCAGATCTACAAGGGTAAATCCAAGTTCGTCGACTACAAGGCCCGAAGTGTTATCTATCCAATCACACCTCAAGACTGGGATTCTAAACTTTTGGTAGTCAAGATCCCAAATTTCTTGAATAACCCCATAAAAACCCATATTGGAGACAATAGGGTTTTTATCCTTGGCACTAGCAACTTGCATAGTATGTGCAAGTAAATAAACTCCACTATTTTGGACAGTTCGCACATCATCCTGTGCCTTGGTGCTAAATTTGACACCATTAATAAGATAGCTCCTATATGATGGCACTACCATGCTTGGACCAGCTGCTAACCATCTCAAATTTTCTGATATGCCATTATAATCTTCCCCATTAAATTCACTTTGAACCTACAAATTAAACATATATATTAATTCAATCTAACATATATATAGAAAGAAAGAAAATTAAAATAATAAATTGAATATGTCATTCAATAACATATATACCTTAACACGTAGCCATTGAATGAAAGTGCTATTGTGCTTATCTTGTAGCCACTTTGTTCTCTTTCTAAATTTCGAATAAGTGGTCTTGATGTGGATCATATGTTCCCTACAATTGACACGAAAAAAACACGCATTACGGTCCCTCATATATAAGATAAATATAAGGAGTAATAATATTTAACATGGCTACATATATATGAAAAATTAAACTCATACGTACTCGATATAAGGTAGGACTTCCTCCGTATTCTCCAAGACATATAGATGTGCCTGGTTCAACAAGTCCATATCAACTAAGCCCACTGTGCAACCTGATAATGGCTTTGAAACTCCCATATTCTGGCTTGAAGGCACTCCAATTGTACTAACATCAGATAAATGGTCGGTACAAAACTCTACAGCTTCTTCAGCTATATACCGCTCAGCAATGCAACCTTCGGGACGAGTACGATTCTGAACATACCCCTTTAGCACTTTCATATATCTTTCAAACGGATACATCCATCTAAAATATACTGGCCCACATAGACGAACTTCTCTGACAAGATGTACTACTAGATGAACCATGATATCAAATAATGAAGGGGGAAAGTACTTCTCAAGCAAACATAAAGTAACTACTACATCTTCTTCCAACTTATCTAGCTTGGAAACATTTACCGTCTTTGCACATAAAGCATTGAAGAAGAAGCACAATCGAGTTATTGCATACCTTGCAGGCTTCTCCAAAACAGAACGAATTGCCACAGGGAGCAATTGTTGCATCAAGGTATGACAATCATGAGATTTAAGGCCAAGAAGTCTTGAATCTTTTAAAGATACAAGATTTTTTATATTTGAAGAATAACCTTCAGGAACCTTCATACCATAAAAAGAATTGCAAACCGCTCTCTTCTCTGCTCTTGACAAATTCCAAGGCCCTGGAGGCAAGCGAGTACGTCTTTCTCCATACTCGGGTTGCAAATCAATTTTTACCCCCATGTTCAATAAGTCTAACCGAGCAGCAATCCCATCTTTATTTTTTCCAGGGATCTCTAGCAATGTACCAATGATACTATCGCAAACATTCTTCTCAATGTGCATAACATCTAAGGCATGCCTCACAGGGAGGTATTTCCAATACTCGAGATCAAAGAATTTTGATTTCTTCTTCCAACAAACTCTATCACCATCATTCTCACCAACACTTCCCCCAATTTTCGAGCCCCATATGTAATTAATATCTTCAACCATATGCAGCACTTCTTCTCCTGTTAATGGCTCAGGGGGCATGCCATATTCAGGTTTCCCATTAAAAGCTGCACGTTGCCTCCTATATGGATGATTGATTGGTAACCACTTTCTATGCCCAATGTAACAAATTTTGTGGCCATTTTTCAACCTGTGACTAGGTGTATCATCGCCGCATATTGGACAAGCTTTATATCCTTTAACAACACAACCAGATAAGTTTCCATAAGCGGGAAAATCATTAATTGTCCACAGTAATGCAGCTCTGAGTGTAAAGTATTCTCCTATGTGGGCATCATACACTCCTCTAATCCCATCCCACAGAGATTTCAAATCATCAATCAAAGGCTCTAAGTAGACGTCTATATCATTTCCGGGCTGTTTAGGACCGGAAATCAGTATAGTCAACATCATGAACTTCCGCTTCATGCATAGCCATGGTGGGAGATTATATGTAACTAACATAACTGGCCAACAACTGTATCTGCTACTTAAAGAACTGTGGGGATTGAATCCATCAGATGAGAGAGCCAATCTCAAGTTTCTTGGCTCATTACCAAAGTCGGGCCATTTTTCATCAACAAGTTTCCAAGACGGGGAATCCGCTGGATGAGACATATAACCGTCAACTGATTTTCTTGCAGCATGCCAAGTCAAACTCTTAGCTGTCTTATGTGATTGAAACATCCTTTTAAACCTTGGAATTGGAGGAAAATACCACACCACCTTCGCTGCCACACCCTCTTTCAAGAACCCATCCTTGGTTTCCTTCCACCTTGAGATACCACAAGTAGGACAATTAGTTGCATTCTCATACTCCTTCCGATACAAAATGCAGTCATTGGAACATGCGTGGATTTTCTCATAACTCATCCCTAAAGCAGACAAAGTCTTTTTTGCCTCGTACATAGAGGAAGGTAGTGTATTTCCTTCTGGAAGAAATTCTCCTTGAAGTATCAATAATTCTGTAAAGCAAACATCACTCATCCCATGCTTTGCTTTCAAATTATATAACTTCACCAAAGCCGACAACTTCGTGTACTTACTGCAACCAGGGTACAAGGGTTCATCGCCATCCCCAATCACACTGGCAAACTCATAAGGATCAGATCCAATATTGGCAAAATCATTATCATCCATCCCTAATTCTTCAGAAACATAACTAAACCTACTTTGCTCATCTTCTTCCACATTTCTACTAGCATTGGTAGTCCATTCCCAAGGTTCTCCGTGCCATCTCCAAATCTTATAGCTTTGGTCAATTCCATTAAAGTATAAGTGTTCCCTTATAATTCCAACCCCAAACAATCGAATATTCCCACATTTAACACATGGACAACGAATCTCAGTTGTATTTCCAAGATTTTGTAACGCAAAATTCAAAAATCCTTCCACCCCTAACTCATATGCCTTCGATCTTCTATCCGCATGCATCCATGACTTATCCATCTTACACTCTATCAAATTCATATAAATATATATATATTAAAGTGGAAAGACCAGCAATGAAACACTACCTCATTCAAATAGCAGAGAACAAAATGAAAATTAAATATAAAACATGGAAAAGACGACGGTTTATAAAAATAATCGTCGTTTAATATACATTCCGACGACGGCATCTATAGTCACCGTCGTCATTAAGATACCCAGACCCAGAAATTTGAACGGTGTTCTGGTAGCCTAAAGACGACGTTTAATGGAGAAACAGTCGTCTTTAGGCTACCAGTTGCGGCTTAAAACGTAGACGACGGGAGTAAATGAATAACCGACGTATAATAAACATTTGGACGACGGTTTGATCCTTCAACCGTCATCGTAGTTAAAAAAAAAAACAGCTTAAATCTCCCATCCCCATTCCTTTTCCAAGAACCCATGGCCAAACAAACATAAAAGAACCCAAACAGAGAGCAATTATTACAAGATTGCAAACACCAAAACCCTAATATAGCTACCAACGAAAACATTTATGGATTTAAGAAGAGATTAGGGTTGTACTTACATGGATATTGAGAGAGAGCTGCGAGAATATAACAACTGCTTCAGAGAGAGCTTGGAGAATCTACGTACCCAATGCTTTGAGAGAGAGCTTGGAGAATCTACGTACCCAATGAGAGATCTTGAAAAATCTACGTACCAAATGCTTTGAGAGAGATCTTGGAGAATCTACGTACCCAATGCTTTGAGAGAGAGCTGAGAGAATATAACAAAAGCTTGAGACAGAGCTGAGAGAATTAGGATTAAAGGGACTAGAGTTGTACTTACATGGATATTGAGAGAGAGCTTGGAGAACGAAAACTTTCAGACAAATTTATGTTGAAGAGAGAGAATGAACTATTTGAGGGTTAAAGGGAAATTCTGAAAATTTTAAGTCGTGGTCAAAAATTTTTAAGTACCGCATTTTTCAACCACGACGATCAACACTTATAATGACGTCTAATAATTACTTACAACGGCGGTTATAATACATTTACGACGTTGTAAACACTAAAGATGTCGCTATTTTATAACTGACATCGTCAACCGAATTCAATTAGTCTTTGTTAATGTAGTTGACCAAAAACAGCGGGAGAAAACCGGCGTCGTTTCAAAAAACCCTAAACCCTAAATTGTAAAATAATTTTAAAAAAATACACAAGTACGAGAAAAATGAACCGAAAATTGCTATGGATTCCTTACAACATTGCCTTCTACAATAGTAGGCTAAAATATGGATTTCATAATTTTGAATTTATGGGCACCAATGGATCACATAAACCTTAGGGTTATGTTATGTAAAGTATAAGGAGTACAATGCTTTGTCTCTAAATTTGTTTGAATTTTGTTATCATTTGAACTTTGAAAACTAAAATTACATTTTTCAGGCCTTAACGGGCAAGATATTGTCTCAATCAGTGCATAGAATTTGCCGGTATATTTTTCGGATTTTGTTTTGAATATATTATTAATATTAGTAATTAAATACAATAAAAAAATATTTCCAAAATTATATTTTTTAAAGCTTTAGGATAGAGACAATATTCCAATGCTTGGTAGTTTTCAGTATAATTTTTGGATATAGTTATGAATTTAATATGGATTTAAATAAAATATAAAAGTCAATAACAATTAAATTAAAAATGACTTAGCCGACGTTGTATCCCTTTACAACGACATTAAACATAAAAAACCGACGTTGAAACTATATTTAAGAATATACACAGGATGAATTAATTATAAACAGTCATTTTAGTGTATATAACGGACGTTGTTTAAATATATAAAGGCGGATATTTAATAATATCCGCCTTTGTATAATATTACAACGTCGTTAATGTTATACTAACCGACGTAGTATATGAATACAAATTCATTTATAAAAGATGAATTAATTATAAACCGTCGTTGTTACTAATATTAAACGTCATTTTAGTGTATATAACTGACGTTGTTTATATATATAAAGGCGAATATTTAAGAATATCCGCCTTTGTATAAGATTACGACGTCGATAAGGTTATACTAACCGACGTAGTATATGAATTCATATTCTTTTATGCAGGATGAATTAATTATATACCGTCGTTGTTATTTCTATTACACGTCATTTTGTTGTATATAGCTGACGTTTTTTTTTTACACAAAGGCGGATATTTAGAAATATCAGCCTTTGTATATTATTACGACGTCGATAAGGTTATACTAACGGACGTAGTATATGAGTACAAATTCATTTATACAGGATGAATTAATTATAAACCGTCGTTGTTTTGACTATTACACGTCGTTTACTGCAATACGACCATTGTGTACACGTATGAGACGTGTAAATTAGAATCAGACGTCGGTGTTTGGGAACTAAACAAATTTTTAAACAAAATTTAATTTTGTTGATTTTTGTTCTCTTGATTACAACAAAATATTTATATACATTTTAAATAATCTAAATTAAACATTGTTCATAAATATTTATCTACATCAATTATCCTTCGGTAATTGCTTGTTCACGAATTCTGCCCATTCATGCCTAACTTCGTCAATATCCTTTTGTGTATACTGAAGTTTATCTTTTTTCTTGTCAAACTGCAAAATAAACCAAAAAACCGACGTGTTAAAAGAATACAAATGACGGTTAAACAAAAATATGACGTAGTAAAATAAAGAAAGTATATCTAAAATGTTGCGTTTTACCTTCTTTTCGAAATTTAGGTCTGGATCATGAATTATATCTCTCATGAATTGCATCACGTAATAGCCACACTCTACACTTGTTGGTTGTTCAGGAGTGCCGTGTAGATTTTTCCAAATGGCCTGCTGTTTACGTGAATTTTTGTTTATATGAATGTTAAACATTTTAATTGACCTGTTACAAGAAAACAAAGGGTGTTAAATACAAATAGTAACCGTCGTGGTAAATCAGTCAAAACGACGGAGTTTTTTAAACCAAGACGTTATATTTTGTTTAAAACGGCGGTAAAACCTAACCGTCGTTGTGTAACGTTATAACGTCGGTAAGAGTAAAAAACGTCGTATGACGAAAATTGTGCAGAAAAAATTAAAACGTTCTTAAATAAAACGCAAACGACGTGGTAGTTAAATTAAAACGACGTTTTTAAGAAAATACTGACGTGGTAGTTAAATTAAAACGTCGGTAATATCTTCCCGTCGTTATATTATATAATAACGTCGGTATTAGTAAAAACCGTCGTTTATTTAAATACTTTATAGGAAAAATCATAAATCAGAAGAAATCAACTTACGTATTCACTATATTTTTCATTTCGTCGTCAACCATGCGTTTTGGCAGTGAATTCATGTAATAGGCAGTCTCTGTTAATGGTCTCACAATTACCATCACCCAATGACCCCTGCACATAATGATTCATATTAGAAAGAAAAATATTAGAAGCCTGGATTATAAGGCAGTGAATTCATGTAATAGGAAAATACTTTAAATGGTACTAACCCTGGATTATAAGGGACCAAGAAAAATTGATTCCCATCTGCTGTATTCAGGCGGTTTGACAGGTTTTTTATTTGGTCTGATATTGATCCAACTCCAGAGCTCACTAGCCCAGGGTCCACGAGGCCAACAAGGTTTACAAGATTTGCCATTTTTAAATAGTCAAATAGGAACCTAAATATATGAAAGTCAATTAAATGAGATTTTAATTTAAAAGAAAGGAAAATGTAAAACAAAATGGGATTAGGGAGAATTACCTCATGTATACTGATATCACTGTGGTTCCTATCTCAACCATTGAACCAAACTGCAAAACATCCTCAGTGAAGAGGAAGGTATCATGCTCAATGCCAAACACTTCCTTGGGCATGTGAATTGTTAGAGCCTCGTTACCATTAGGCAACAACTTGGTCTGGAAATGTTGGCATAAGGCTAAAAGAGGAGGCGGCATATCTAGCTTTGAGAGATCCTGTTTAAAGAAATTAATAAAGAAATATAAGTTAGTTTGTGTGTGAACTAAAATAAACGACTCTAACTAAACAAAAAAAACAGACGTGGTATATAATATAAACGACGGTTTCTCGTTAATACTGACGTTGTATTGAATTTATAACGTCGCTATTCTATAGAAAGGTTGTCTAATATAAATACAGTTAATGAAATCATGAAATGAACGACGGTTTATAAAAGCGTCGTGGTATATAACGAAACACGACGTGTCTTGTAAGAAACAGACGTATTTACCGTCGTTATTTTAAATTTTAACGTCGGCTATTAAAAGGAGCGACGTCTTTTTAAAATTTAAAAAGCAGAAATATAAATAAGCAGAGATTTTACCGTGTCCTCTTTCTCTTTTGCAGCAGTATCAGCTTCAGGCTTCGGATCTTCTAATTCCAAAGCTAGGGGTCTGATATTAGTGGCCCCAGAGCAGCTTGCCTTATCAGACATTGGATTTTTTGGGCTTTGATCTTGAGGGGGTAAAATAATTGGAGGAATTGGGGTTTGGAGCATCTGGCTGGGATCAAAACTAGGAACTAGTTGACGGATATATGCCAACAAAGTCTCCCTCTCTGCTCTGACTGCTTCCATTATAGTTTCCCTTGACTTCGCCTCAATCCTCAAGGTCTCTTCTCTGACTGCCTCCCTCACACTTTCCTTCAATTTGTCACCAAATTTCACTCTCTGCTGCTTCGGCAAATTGAAGAACTGAGTTGGGGTAACGCCAGCACCAGCTCCTCTGACTCTCCCACCATGCTCCGGGGTTCCCAAAGCCAGAGTCAAGATATCATTGCTCCCGGAGACAGTCAGAGTGCCTTCGGAGACTTGCTTTTGCAAATCATCCTAAAAGAAAGAAAGAGAGATTGTTAGAACCTGAGAAGGGTGTATGACAGATACATATACCGACGTTGTAAATTATAAACAACGACGGTTTTTATTAAATGACAGACGTGGTATTAATTTAAAACGTCTATATATAAATACCGTCGTTGTTTATACTTTACAACGTCGGTATATAAAAATACGTCGTATATTCAAAATAAAACAGATTAAGACATAAATTAAAAACCGTCGTATATTCAAAGTAAGACGACGGATTATTAAACAAACAGACGTAGATGTACAATTCCATACGGCTGCACAAAATTACCGTCGTTGTATAATCATTCTAACGTCTAGATAAGATAAAACCGTCGTAAGTTTTAATGAAGAAGTGAAAAAACTCAATTGAAATATGCATTCTTTTCCAGAAATTGTGCACCACAAAATTCAGTGAAATAGACAGAGAGAGGGAGAGTGTGTGCGTGAGTAAACTTAAAACAAAAATGCAGTTCATAGAATAATTTAATCCGTCGTATTAATTCTATCTAGACGTCTACTTTATTCAAAAACCGACGTCCTATTCACTTTTAAACGTCCGTAAATTAAGCCTGTCGTGGTGTTCACTTTATAACGTCGCTTATATAAATATAAACGACGTCTATACCAAAATAAAACACTCTGTTTTTCAAATTTAGAACAGAGTTAGTGAGACTTACGATTAGTTTTGCCTTCTCTGCAGCCTTTGGATCAGGGATGTTTCCTGATTTATCTTCTCTTGCTTTCTTCCACAGAACAGCTTGATCGATTTCTTGACCTTCGGGCATGGTTTCTACCAATTGGTCCGTCAAACCAACATACCCTTTTCTAGACAACCTATGGTTGTACTCCAATTTCTCCCTCCTCTCCTTCTGCTCAGCATGCTTAGCTTCAAAATCTGGGGTTAACCTTGAAGCTACGAAGGCATCCCATTGCGATTTCTCTATGAACTTATAAAGCGCAGGGGTTTCTCTTAACCTCTCCCTGTCATGTGCGTAAGGAAGGATATACTGCCTAGTTACGTTATACTTGAAATCCTTCCATTTTTTGGCGGCAGACTGCAAGACCAAGTTCTTGTAACGATCCCCAATAACATAGGACATTTGAACAGCTTCCCAAATCTGCTCCTTCACGTCCTTGGGTAATTGTTTCCATTTCTTGTCCACAAGAGGGACTCTGGTGCGTGCCAAAACACCAATGTAAGACTACATCTCAACAGCAGCCTCGCCATGTGGTTTGCCATCTTTATTGAACTCAACCACAGGCTTAACCTTCTCAATTTTCCTCTTCACAACACGGCTCATTGTGCTGATACCGCGGCCAGATTTTGGCTCCTCAACAAATGTGGCTGTGCTCGAGTCTTTCTCTGAGGTTGAGGAATATCTCATCCTCTTCGAGGGTTTGCTTTGAGTTGATTTTTCAACTTCCACTAAACCTGTTTTGGGTTCATCCCCTTGTGCCATTGAACCTGCTATGGCCTTTGACGCTTCAGCTTCCTTGTTTTGAGATTTCGAAACCATTTTTGATTAATCTGCCAGAAAAACAACGTCGGTTATTAAAAATAAACGACGTAATAATATAAAAACAACGACGGTTTTATATATTTCATGACGTAAATATTCATAAACTACGTCGGTTATTAAATTACAAAACTAGTGTACTTCTCTCACTAGACGACGGTTTTATCTTGTTTTCGACGTATTAATTGTCACACCATGACGGTTTTAGCCACCGTCGTGGTGTGTCCATTCCATCGTCGAAAACAGGACAGAACTGTCGTCTTTTGGCGTCGTGAGGGTATCTACTTATGTATTTAATCAAAACCAGTGAAAGATTTCTTCAATTTGACAGAATCTAGTTTCCAGACAACTACGGCATGCAAATGAAAAGTAAAAAAAGGGAAGAGAGTGAGAAAAAACCTTGAATAACACCGGCGTGCAAAGAAATGTTTCCTTCCGACGAAGACGAAGACCAAAATGGTGATTTGGACGATGAAGACGATGATTCAGACGATGATGCTAGGTCAGGTGACGAAAATGGTGATTTGGGAAATGAGAGGGAAACTACGATACTTTATCGGGAAGTGAAAACCGTAAAATATTAGGTCAGGTGACGAAAAGTTTATATATTTTCCCAGAGTTCAATACAACGACGTTGTCATTAACAAACCGCCGTATTATTTTGTTATAACGACGGTAGATAATTCATAAATGACGTGGTTATCACAACTGCCGAAAGACTTTTGGAATTCCGATGTGGTTATGACGGCGCTTTTTTTCTCGAAACTGACGTTGTACTTGTAATTTCAACGACTGTGTATTTTAATAAACCGACGTGGTTACTTTGCGGTTCTGAAAACGACGTCGTTCTCTTTTTAATACGCGCCAAATGACTTTTGGATTTCCGACGTGGTTATGACGGCGCTTTGTTTCTCTAAACTGACGTTGTACTCTTAAATTCAACGACTGTGTATTTCAATAAACCGACGTGGTTACTTTGGTTCTGTTCTCTTTTTAATACTCGCCAAATGACTTTTGGATTTCCGATGTAGTTATCTTTTTAATACACGCGAAATGACTTTTGGATTTCCGATGTAGTTATATCTAAACTGACGTTGATTAGTCAAATATGACGTCGCTATGTATATTAGAACTGACGTGGATATTTACTCCATTTTGTTTAAATAGGATTTTTTTACGCGTTTGTTAACTCTCAGTTTTCAATTAGGGTTGCAGAAATTGTCTTTCTGAAAGCAAATGGGTTTGCAGAATGATTCCTCACAAGACCAAGCATGGGTTTGCTACATCCTCCTGTGTAGCAAGGGTGAAACCAGCTTGAGAACCCGCGTGGGTGTTCCTGATGCTCGCAGAGACGGACTCAGGTGGTGGCTGTAGCTGGGAGTGGGCTTGAGGTTCAGAATGAGTAGGTGGTGTCTATTCATTCTGAACCTCAAGCCCACTCCCAGCTTCACCCCAAAGGCACAACCCACAACAGGTTCTAAGGCTGGTTCCACCTTGCTACACAGGAGTTTTGAAGTTGATCACTGTGGAAAAGGGGACTACAATGTAACCAGGAATCGAGGAGTGAGGGTTCACACTTTGTTGATTTTGATTTTGTTTTTCAGGAATCGAGGCTGTGCAGGAGCTTGAGAACAAGAGGAAGGAGAGGGCCCAGCTTGCATATGAGAGGAAGAAACAGTTGAACATATATTTGCCACGATGTATTTGCCAAATTTGTGTTCATATTTAACACGAAGAGATTTGCATTTTAAGATGAAAATGTTGTTGAGGATTGAGAATTAAATTTTGTTTTGTGTTAAGAAAGATATTACCAAAATAAAAGAAAAATTAATTAATTTTAAAAAGCTATAAACATAAGACGGCGGTTTACAGAGAGGGCAGACGTATAAATTGAAAAAATACGACCGTAATTTGAACTTAGGACGTGGTAAATAAAAACGACAGTAGTGTTGTAGGTACCGTCGTAGTATACTCCAAAATAATAAGTCGGCGGTTTACAGAGAATGCACCGTCGTAGTATACAGACGTTGATTCCACTATATTATACGACGTGGATTAAGAACAGTTGGTCGTGTTTAGTTAGGAGTTAACACGGCAGGTTTTTTGGTGAACTGTCGTCTTTATTTTCTACGTCAGTGTATTCATACCTGCTGTCGTTGTTTTTTGGTCAGATTTTAACACTGAAGAAATCCTTTTTTAAAAACGACGGTTTTTTATTTGTACGCGTCGTCTTTTAAAAATATTGAACAGTAAATCACTTATCCACGACGGTTTTTTTTATACCGTCGTCTATTTAAATACAACGACGGTTTTATGTTATGTCGTCGTCTTTTTCTGGTCGTCTTTTTCCATTTTTGTAGTAGTGCTCTAAGCAACTATTGGTTTCGTTGGTGAAGGAAACTAAGGTGTTTCCTAAGGCTTAGCTGCCATTTCGAAGCACTCTTGGGGTCTGATTCTTGAACTCAAACCCAAGGGCAATTTCACACATTTGACCCTTTACAGCAGCCCAGACCCATCTGTAGTTGCCAGAACGAAAAAGCCCCCACACATACATTAGCTTTGTAGCTAAGGTTTGGAATCCTTGGTATTTGTCTTCCGTGTGTCTGTTCCTATTCATTGATGGTTTTAGTTTACCCTCCTCACCTAAGTACCAATACAAAATCTAATATATATATATATATATATATATATATATATATATATATAAATCATGTATATCGAAGAGAAAGATAACCTAGTCCCTGTCAGTGGATACTTCGCCGTAACGAGGCGAAGTTCCAAAGCCTTGACGTCACCAGAGTTTGGGAGTTCTAAGAATTCAACTATGGCGGATTTAGGGAAGGTCCTACGTCGAGGCTAACTTGGGTTGTAGCCTAGGTGACTTGATTTTTTTTTTAGCCTAAAATAATACCCTAGCCCGCCCAAGCAAGCCCCACACACATACTCATTCCACACAAATCAAATCTCCTTAACTAACCCCACAAGAAGTCTGACCAACAAAAAAAGGAAATAAGACTAACCCACACGTGACAACCCCATCCCAGCCAAATAAAATCCATTAACAAACCTATGTCATTCTTGAAAAGTTAATTAAAGCAAACTAAGGTAATCTTCAATTCTTCATCTTCTTTTCTTCTTTAAATGTGTGGATGTTGAAATTTTGGAGATTGTTTAGGGTTTATGAAGTATCAATTAGGGATTTACAATTAAGACTTATGAATTATCAAACAAGATTTGCAATTGATTTTGGTGTTCTTGCTTACTTGTATGAATTATCGATTGGGGATTTTGTTGGTCTATATATTTACATCTTCTATATATTATTCACTAGGTTATACTTTATAATGTTGGATCAACATTGAAATGTTAAGAGATCAACACTTAGAAATCAAGATTTGCAATTAATTTTGGTGTTCTAGACTTGCTTGACTGTTTATTTCGTGGTCTTTTTTCCTTACTAATTTCTATCTACATGTGCTAGAGGTATTTTGAGGGGTAAGACTCATTACGCCATCACAACTAAATCCATAAGAATAGTAATTGACGGTGTCCAATTTCTATTGTTCCACTACTAAAAATAAGAAAAGGCAACTATAAATCCGTGCCTTATTTTCTGAAAAAACCTAAACAAGGGGACAACTTCCAACTATAAATTGGAAGCTAGACCTCACTTGCATTCTCAAGAATAGGGTTGCAAGTTGGATTGGAAATTCTCGAATCCAAGCACTTTCAATCCTAAACCCTTCAGAGATGGCAAAATCTGTTGGCTCCAGCACCACAGTTGTTCTGCTAATAGCTCTTCTTCTCGTTGCTTCCATGGGTGAGTGATCTTCAAAACCTTATCAACTCGAAAAGTTTATATTTAAATCATTTATTACACTGCACGATAATTCATACGAACCCCAAGGTTTGTAATAATGTCACTAATTTTATTAGACATGACATCTGAAATATACCTTCTTTGTTTTGTTGTTAGTCTTACAAAACTTTATAATTAAGAAGAATATAAGAAATTAAGAAACTAATATTGTTTTGTGATAATATATAGAAATGCCAGCGGTAGAAGGAGGAAGAGGATGCAAGCAGGCGAGCAAGTCGATGACCACCTGCACAGCCCACCCAGAGTGTGATAAAAAATGCAAAGGAGAGAAAGCAAAGATGGGACTTTGCCGTGCTGATGGGCCCAAAGGCAAAAAGTGCTGGTGCTACATGTGTTAACATCAATGGGGATTTTGTATAACTTTCTCAACAATAAAATAGTTGTAAAAAACTTTTGAGAAATTAAAACATCTCTATTTAACGAAGAAGAAGAAGAATTGATGAAGAAGAAGAGAAGAATTGATGGGTGGCTGGCTGTCGGCTTTGCTTGTTTATTTATATGAAGAAGAAGATCTACATGAAGGAAAAGATCTTCCAAGTTTCAAAAGAGGTAAGGCGATCCCATGTTGTTCAAGACTTCTAATTCGTTTCGAATTCTAATTTATCCCGCAATTTTTCCCTAAAACGTGTCCAAAAATTGGGATACTCGTATCTGTCTTATCAGATACGCGTATCCTTTCGTCCAAAACCGTATCCTTTGACTCGGATACGTATCCGGAGTGTATCTGCACGTATCTTATGCGTATCGTATCCTGGACCGTATCAGACACGGGATACGCTGGTCGTGCTGCGTATCCGTGCTTCCTAGCATCTCTCTCTCTCTCTCTCTCTCTCTCTGTGTTTATACTTTAGATACAAGTGTGCCCCATGTAGACCACAGATACCCGATGGCGGTATAACAACTCTACGAACACCACCACTTTCATAGATTTTTAGACCAAATTACTGGAAGACATAAGACGTAGGGAACGGTGTTTGTACATAGGGATACAGTTTGGTCATTTGCATGTGGAGATGATTTATGTGAGTAGGAAGACAACCCATGTTATGTTTTGATTTCTCACAAGCTAGCATCCTTCAATGGAGCCCACCTCTGCTCCTCGAGACCACTCATTTCATGTAGCAGGCCATACTCTTTCATCTATATATACAGAATGAGCCTTTGCCAAGCAACTCAAGTCTCTCTCCTTGCCAAGCATCAAATTCTTCTATCTTTCCCAAGTCCTCTGAATTCTTTTTCTTGTTCTAATTTTCCACTTGAGAATATAAAAACCATGGGATTCCGCTTGCCAGGAATTGTTAACTCCAAGAAGGGTCTAAACAAGGCTGCTACTTCAAAGACCTTAGACATCCCAAAAGGCTATTTTGCAGGGTATGTTGGGGAGAGCCAGAAGTGTTGGAATTTTTGTGAGTATTTCAAAATACAAAATTTATTTTATTATTTATTTTATGTTTCCATATTTTGTGTGGTTTAATTACAACTTTAAACTGAATTTATTTTGTAAATTTATTATGTGAATTGAGTGTTATGATTTGATTGTATATATTAATTTTGATTTCAAAAGCTTATTTGCGTTAGTTATAGTTGGAACAATTATATTCTTCAATTAGGATAATTGTTGATTTGTTTTAATGGTCTTTATGCAGCTTTATTCTAAAAGCTTTGGTGTGGCAATTTCATACAAACTTAATTGTTTTTCAATGCCTTTGGCATTTAAAGATTTGAATTCAAAATTCATTTGCGTCAGTTTGGTTGACCAATTTCTATTTTGCAATTACTACTTTGTTTTGCCATTAATTTGGTGATATTATAGCTTTTTTTTTTTTGGTCAAAACCGCTGGAAGATTTTATTAATAGCGAATAGCAAGGTTTACATCGGAGGCTAAAGTATTAAAAAGCCAGTCAGTTCTAAGATGATCCCAAACATGATTACCCCCTTGTTTAGAAACGAAACCCGCAACAGCATGGGCAGCACGGTTACAGGACCCAGGAGCAAACACAAAGGAAACCCGAGAAAGAGTAGCCACCAAACGTTGGATATCGAAGACAAGTCCTTCCAGATCGGACTCTATAGTAGCCTATCCATTGAGCATCGAGATTCCTCTCTGGGTATCTGACTCCATCATTATGTGTGTGAGTTGGAAGTTGGCACATGCACTGAGAGCATGGTGAATAGCGAGAAGTTCCATCATTAGGGCGGAGGAGCCACGGAGGTCTCCCTCACCTCCAGCACATAACAGCAGACCATGGTGGTCCCTGATGACTCAGCCAACTCCTCCCCGCAATAGGTGAGCAGACCATGCGGCGTCGCAGTTCACCTTGAGGAGACCCTGCGGAGGTTTACACCAACTTTGGGCCACGGAGATGCTGTTGGCCTGATGAAGGTGGGGCTGAACCTCCTGCTGAGCAGCACGGTATTCGGAGACTTGGTTGAGCAAGAGATGAGTAGCCTCAATGGGATCAGCTTTCGCACCTTCAAAGACAGCCAAGTTCCTGGTTTTCCAGATTCGCCACAGCCCAAAAACAAACCATTGAATTGCCTCTGCTCCATGCTCAGATGAGCTGAGTGTCATCACCACATATCGCCAAGTAGAAATAAAATCCTCACCTCCTGCTACCCTGGTCACGTCCAGTTGGAGAGGGCTTGCAAACCAGAATGTACGTGCAAAGTCACATTGGAAAAAAATATGAGCATGAGTTTCATCATGTAGACCACAAAGGCCACATTCTCCGGTGCAAGAGACCCGTCGCTTACGTAAATTTTGCCTCACCGCGAGAATATTAGATTGACACATTTCTTCATTATTTTCTCCTCCACATTCTTGAGTTTGTGTTCCAATTTGTTTTCTTTTATCAAGGGAAAGATTCGAGTTGTTCTTCCGACCCAAGTATTGCGAGTGTACGCTTATAAGGGTCATAGGTTGTTGTATCCTGGAGGGTAGGGCGCCATATAACCTTGCTACACCGAGACACTGTCTCCGAAGAGCGAAATCTACTCTTAAGGACAGTGACTACACGCCTCAACCTAAAACTATTATTCTACTCAAGTATCAATGGAGACCAACTTCTACATCCCAAAAGATAAGTATTTTGCTGTACTTTCATTGATTTTATTTAATCTACTTTATCAATGTAAATTACAATTTTCTAATAATTATTTCATATGATGTTTTGCAGGAAAAGTAGCATCCATAAACCAAATAATCCAACAAGAAGAAGCGATTTGTGGTTCCAATATCATACTTGAATGAGCCTTTGTTCTTGGATTTGCTGAGTCAAGCCGAAGAAGAATTTGGATATGATCATCCAATGGGTGGTATCACAATCCCCTGCAGTGATGAAACCTTCATTCATCTCACTTCCCGCTTAAGTGTATGAACAAAGGCAAATGAAGTGAATCTGGTTCATATCCAAATCAGCCTCAGTTCGATCAGAAGAACTCGCTGTGTCAAGATGAAGTAGAGGCTGTGATTGATCATATGCACATTTTTCTGTTGCTTATGAATCTGGAAGCCTTCTTTGATGTTTAAACTGCTTGTGAGCTGAGCACGAAGATACAAAATTTATGAAGCAGTCGAATGATGATATCATGAACTCTCGAAGACTATTGAGCCCAAAATCATAACTCCAATTTTGAACTCGATGACAAGAAAGCCATGTACAATTCAAATGTTTTGTTCTACAGGAAACATGAGAAAATATAATATATTTTGATTCCTCATACTTTGTTGTCTCATTTTTCAGTAAGCTATTATCTAATTTTAGCCTGTTGCCTCATACAAAAATGGAATCTGGAAGTAGACCAAATTTGAACATCTCACAATCCCAAAGCTATTATCAGATACAGATACAGCCAAATATTCTGATTTTCTGCTCAATGAAGTCGAAGATGGCTTGTATTGGAAGTAGTTCTATCTAGTGGTTGGACAAGAGGGTAAATATTAGGACTTTTGTAGACAAGATTGCTTGGAAATTCCAATTATTGGAACTTTTATACTAAATGAGAACATTAAACACGGAAAAAAGTAAAATTATGTTTCAGTCCCTAGTAGTTCACACTTAACAGGTCTCTTAATTTCGACAAATAAAAAAAAAGTATCTTACAATCCCAATAGTTTCTTGGCCCTAATCGATATCAGTAGATTATGCAGTTGTTCCAGAGGAATACAATTTCTCTTGTCCTAACCCATTGGATTCTGCAGGAAGGCATAGATGTAGTCTTCGTCTTCAACATCAAGAAGAAGAGTTAGTACCATCACAACTCAGATAGCACCTCACCAAAAGAACCCACAAATACTTTGGCAAAGGATAAAACATTCCAAAATAATTTTTGAAGTAAGCAATTATACTTCGGTTCTTGTGAAAATCTGCTGCTATTTGGTGGTTAATTATATCAGAGAGCCAGAAGAAGATAGTGAACATAGATTGTGCAAAATATAAGATAAGTAGAATGGATGAGGATCTAAATTTGTCGTTTCTATTCCCATATTCTCTTCTCCTCAAGAGAAACAACAACGTTTACATGGGGTTCAAAGAGCAAACTTGACTCTCTTTTAGTTCAAAATTGGGTCCATGTTTTCGGGGCCAATGGTCATCAAGAGTCCATGACATTGTCATTCGACTGCTTCAAAATTTTTTGATCTTTCTGCTCAGCTCATGCAGCTTGCGATTACCAAAGGCTTCCCAGACTCACAAGCAACACAAGATGTGAGTGTGATCAATTATAGCCTCTTCTTCATCTTGACTTAGTGAATTGTGGTCGAAATGAGGAAAGATTCGGATTCAGAAGACTTCCCATATTAACTTCCTTAGCGTTCACCCATACACGTAAACGGGAAGTGAGATCAAGGAAGGTGTCTTCACCGCAGGGGATAGTAATTCCACCCATTGGATGATCATATCCAAATTCTTCCTGTGCTTGATTCAGCAAATCCAGTAATAAGGGCTCATTCAAATATGATATCGGAATCACAAATCGCTTCTTCTGGCTCTCCCCAACATATACACTGCAAAATAGCCCTTTGGGAGGGTCTTCGAAGCAGCTGCCTGGTTTAGACTTCTCTTGGTGTTAACAGTTCCTGGCAACCGAAAGCCCATGGTTTTGAAATTCTCAAGTTGAATCAAAACAAGAAAAAGAATTCAAAGGACTTGGGAAACAAAGAAAGTTTTTATGGTTGGCAAGTAAGAGACTTTGAGTTGTTGATGAACCTGATCATGAGTGTATATATAGATGAAAGCACTGTGAAAACTTATCTGCTACATGAAATGAGTGGTGAAGACAATGGATTGTGAGAAATCAAGAGATCACATGGGTTGTCTTTCTAGTCACATAAATCATCTCCCCACAGATTTCACATGCAAATGACTGAACTGTATACCTACGTCGAAACATCATTCCCTACATCCTTCAGATAACAGACAGAATCACAAGATACTTGTTTTAGGGACATGTTCTTCTTGACTTCATGCTCAATGAAGGGAAAGACCTACACATCACTGACAAGGACTGGTGGGCCTGGATATGAAAATTGGTGCTGTATAACTTGTTTGGGAACACCAAACCACCCTAGCATGTGGCTTTGTTGTTTCAAATCAGTCCAGCAGTCACCAAACCACGCTAGCATGACCATCAATGTCCCCTGTCTCCTGTTGTAAATAAAAAGCTTGAAACCGATCGATGACCGAATATATAAGTCAGTTGGTTTTGCAACTAATAAAAATTGTGACAACAAAGATAAGTTCCTCAAGCATGCTCCTAAAGGAGTAGGAAGGCAAACCCATGTGACCTCTTGAATTCTCACCAGCCAGATTGTTCCTCATTGGTGCCCACCTCAGTGTCTCCTTACCACTCATTTCATGTAGTTCATGATTTTCATCAGGTCCTTCCATCCATATATAAACACATGACCGGTCCATGAGCAACTCAAGTCTCTCCTTGCAAAGCATCAAAGCCTTCTCTATCTGTTTCCCAACTCCATTGAATTCTTTTTCTTGTTTTGATTCCTCTTGAGAGTTTAAACACCATGGGGTTCCGGTTGCCAGGAATTTTTAACACCAAGAGAAGTCTAAGTCACATAGTTGCCTCAAAAAACTTAGATATCCCCAAAGGCTGTTTTTCAGTGTATGTTGGGGAGAGCCAGAAGAAGCGCTTTGTGATTCCGATATCATACTTGAATGAGCCTTTATTCCTGGATTTGCTGAATCAAGCAGAGGAAGAATTTGGATATGATCATCCAATGGGTGGAATCACCATCCCCTGCAGTGAAGACTCCTTCCTTGATCTCACTTCCCGTTTACGTGTGTGAATAAACACTAGTGAAGTTAATCTGGCAAGCCTTCTGTATCCGAAGTATTCCTCATTTCGACCACAACTCACTAAGTCGTGATGAAGAAGAACATGCATGATCACACTCACATCTTGTGTTGCTTGTGAATCTGGCAAGCCTTCGGAAATCATCAAGATGCTTGTGAGCTGGGATCCAAAGTTAAGAAACCTTGTAATACAATCGAATTACGTATCTTGACTCCAATTTTGATCTCAAAGAGGACATTATTTTGTGTTTATACCCCATGTACAGTTCTTTATTTTTTGCTCTTCTGGAACATATGGGAAGATATGAATATAGTTTAATTCCTCATCCACTTTCTTGTCTTATTTCCTAATTGTAGCTCTGTTTTATAATCATCAAATGGCAGTGAAGATTTTCTCAAGATCAATAAAGTTTAATGGCATACTTTGCCTCATGTTAACATTACAGTCTTCCAAAGTTTATAAAAATCAAATAGTTCCTTTGTTGTAGGTTTGGTAAAATCTCAAGTAATGTTACAGCTGGTTGAGAGCGATGTCAGTTATGATGACTAATGACAACTTCCCACTTTTTTTCTTGACCTATATCATAACACTACCTGCAGGAATCATTAATTTGTGAGACTGGCATGTCAAAATGTGCTCTAATATTTGAAGACACGATTTGTATATATGTGGCAAATTAATGGATATAAACTAGAGGAACCATCATGCTTCGTTCATTATGAAAATCTGCTTCCATATGGTATGTAGGAATCGAATTTTAGCAAAACCCTAGGTCAAATATTTCCTTCCATTTGAGATTATTTGATTTGGGGATTCTTGCATTCTTGCCTTGAATTAGGGATTTGATTTTTATTAATTCCCTAATTGATTTAAATCTCCTAAAATTAGGAAAAATAATTCATTTCCCAATAAGGATTATTTTTCTCTAAACCCTAACCCAACGAGGCTCTATAAATACAAGGCTATGCAAGACATGAGGTAAGCCATTCTAAGCTCACAAAAATACTGCAGAAATCCCCTCTTTGCCGCCTCCTATCTCTCTCTCTTACAAAAGGCTCCGGCCACCACACACAGCTCCGACTGCCCGGTTCACATCATACATACATCTTTGTACCCTTTTTAGCTATTGTTTCTCTACGAATCAATTGAACTAACTTATGCATCGAAGGGCCTTTGGCCAACACCCCTTGGGTGTGGTCCTCTTATTCCGATTTATTTTGCAGGGAGAAAGAGACGATGAAGAGGAAGACAAAATCTTAGACGAATATTCTCATGGGACGAAAATTGCTCCCACAAATTGGCGCTTTCATTGAGAGCGCGAGATATACTCAAAGTGTGCTCCAAACTTATTCTCCATACTTTGCTCCCTCAACCATGATAGATACAAGACATACGAGGAGCAACACCACCACGACGGGTCCCAACCCTCCATCTCATGACACCATGGCAGAGAACTTGCTGCTGCCGCAAGGAATTGTGGCGGATTCTACCTTGCAGCCACCTCCCGTTGTGGCTGGCACCTCGCAACCTCCAGCTGCGCCGGCTGGAACCATTCAACCGCACCTTCCCTCCACGTAGAAGTAGCGTACAACCCCTGCCGAAACGCAACAGCAACGCACAACCGTTACCGAAACACAGCAGTAGCATACGGCCACTGCCGGAATGCAACAACATTGCACAGTCGTTGCCGGAACACAGCGGCAGCGCACAGGCATAACAACTTGAATCAAGGTCCTGACCTTGGAGCCTGTGACTAGTCAGACATGGAGAGATGGATAGGGAAGAGAACAAGATCGTGCCGACGAGATGCAGACATCTGCAAGTTGTTCTCTAAGCCGGTCGACAATTCGTTCAAGGTTAGGTCCAAGGACCAATGTGCACGAGAGGTTGGGCCCACAATCCAATGTCCATGCTTGCTTGGGCCCTCAAAGAAGTATCCATTATAGGCTAGGCCCACAAGGAGCAAGAGTTTGTGAATGATTGCGTGACGAATGCAATGACCGACGCTCACCAATCCGCTCGAGAACCAACTCACAACGACAACTCCTGGAGGAATCCTCGCAAGCTCAATCTACTAATCAGCCCCAAAGGCAGGGCAACCGAGGAGGTCAACCTCTGCGAGTCAACGAGGAAGTCAACCATCCCAGTCCGAATCACGAAGGTCACCAACGTGATCCGCAAGCCATGTGCGCGGAAGACGTCGAGAAGCTCATAAACGACCGACTTCGAAACTTAAAGATTGGCTGAAATTTCAAAGATGCTTTACGCAGGGAGGTGGACCAAGCAAACTCTACACTTTTCACTGCTGAAATCGAGCAGGCTACTCCCTCAAAGCGATACTCAATGCCTTCATTCAGGCATTTCAAATGGGATTCCGATATCGAGAGCCATCTAAAGCACTTCAAAAATGTTATGATCCTCTACAAGGGCGACGACGCATTGATGTGCAAGGTGTTTGCAATGACCTTGCGAGAAGCAGCCCAAGACTAATACCACTCCCTACCATCCGGGTTGATCAGCAGCTTCACCAAAGATTACACTTCTTACCGGACAATCAAGAAGAACCCTGACCACCTATACAACCTGTGCAAGAAGTCCGATGAATCCCTTCGAGATTACATCAAGAGATCCAAACCAGAAAAGGCCAACATTGTAGGATGCGACGACCGAATTGCGTCCTCTACTTTCAAGAAAGGTCTTCCAACTGAGCACTACTTATGCTGTGAGCTGACTATCACTCCCAGCCAGACTTTGGCAGAGGTCTTCTCGACCTCAGAATGCTACGCACTCTAGGATGACGATTGAATCGCCGCAAAGAGAACTACAGCAAGTTCTCCATCCCCATACATCAAATCTTAGCCCAAGTGAAAGACAAACTTTGGGTAAGAAGACCGTCACCCTTGAAAAGAGATCCGGACAAGAGGGATACCAGAAAATACTGTGCCTTCCCTGGGATGCATGGGCATAATACAAATAATTGCTTTGCTTGGAAAGCGCACCTCGAAGAACTCGTGAGAGAATGTCACTGCACAGAATTCATTGCGAAGTAGGCCATCCAGTAGATTGAGGATCGCGATATCGCCAAGGAGCCACCCTAGAAGGTCATAAGGATTAACACAATCCTAACCAACTCCGAGGAGTCTGGGCTGACCAGCAAAGAAAAGAAGAGGAAGATCAAACAGTCCATTGTGATCTCCCAAATCTCGACCGGCCTTCCACCAACAGAAGACGATCCCGTCATCGCCTTCCAAAAGAAAGATCTAATGGGCCTCGATGTGCCACAGAATGATGCCCTTATCATCAGCATTCAAATCGCTTAGGCCATGGTCGACTGAATCGATGCAGACGAGGGCTGCGCAACCAATATCCTGCAAATGGCAGTCATCCAGCAGATGGGCTTGGAGGCAAAAATCAACAAATCAGCCAGGTCGTTGACTGGCTTCAATGGTGCAACAACGGTTATGGTGGGCACGATAGATCTCGACGTCTACTCCTCACCTGTAATCAGCTCGTAAACATTCATGGTCATTGATGAAGTCTCACCCTACAACGGCATTCTGGGCAGACCATGGATCGGCAAGATCAACGCCATCACCTTAGCCACACATCAGAAAATCCGCTACCCAATCCCTAAAGGCGGTGTCGGCCAGATCGACAACGATCAGGCAATGGCAAGGAAATATTCGGCTCAAGGGTTGAAGAAAAGCAAGCGAACACAGTTCCTCCCTGTAAATCAGGCAGATCTGAAGGGAGTAGAACAAACAGATCTCGCTCCTAGCAATCGAGCAGGCCAGAAAGGAAAGGGAATAGCTACCCCCTATAGCAATCAAAGCATCAGGACCAAGCCGAGGGAAGCTGTCTGGAGGTCTCTCCTAAAGAAGTATGGAAACCCGAAGAGGACTTCACGTTAGTACCCTTGGATCTTGACAAGCTAGAGAGAAAAACACGGATCGGCTAGCGCCTAAGCCAGGAGGAGAAGGCAGAGCTTACAGCCTTCCTCCAAAACAACAAAGACGTATTTGCATGGTTGTCATTCGACATGCCAGACATCGATCCCCAGATCATCTGTCATCGCCTCCACGTTAACCCAATTGTCAAGTTAGTGGCACAAAAGAGACGCAACTTCGCTCCCGAGCAAGTTGCCATCATTGAAACCAAGATCGACAAGCTCCTAGCTACTAGTTTCATAAAAGAAGTCTCTTATGCAGAATGACTGGCAAACGTTGTTCTAATAGAAAAGAAGGATAAGGGCTTGTGGAGAGTTTGCGTCGACTACACCAACCTCAACAAGGCATGCCCTAAAGACAGCTTTCCACTGCCAAGAATTGATCAGCTTGTCGATTCAACTTCCAGCAATCAACTACTAATCTTCATGGATGCCTACTCCGGCTATAATCAAATCATGATGCATGAAGACGACAAGGCAAAGACCTCCTTCATCATTGAAAGAGGTACATACTGCTACAAAGTCATGCCTTTTGGGTTGAAGAAAGTCAGAGTAACCAACCAAAGGATAGTAAACAAAATTTTCAAGGAGCAAATCGGCAAGACTATGGAGGTCTACGTGGACGACATGCTAGTCAAAGACTAGCTTCTGAGCCAGCATACCACATCAAAAACCTTGTCGAGGCATCCAGCCTGCTCTGAAAATACAACATAAAGTTGAACTCGAGCAAATGCACATTTGGAGTCTCATCCGGCCGATTCTTGGGATACTTAGTCACCCAAAGAGGAATTGAGGCACATCCAAATCAAATCAATGTTATACTCAACATGAAGTCGCCTGCCACAATCAAGGACATACAAAGTATAACAGGTAGAGCAACAGCTCTTAATCGATTTCTCTCAAAATCTACCGACAAGTGCAGGCTATTATTCAAAGCCTTGAAGAAAGGGAAAAGGACAGGTGGGACGAAGAGTGTGAAGTAGCCTTTCAAAGCTTGAAGGCCTACCTCACTTCACCTACTCTACTTTCAAAATCGATACCAGCAAAGACTTATACAACTACCTAGCAATGTCCGACTCATCTGTCAGCTCAGCTCTTATCCGAGAAGAGCTGGGGGCACAACATTGGGTATTCTACACTTCAAAAGCTCTCCTCAACGAGAGACTCGCTACCCGAAAATGGATAAGCTCATTTTTTCGCTTGTAGTTTCTGCAAGAAAACTAAGGCCCTACTATCAAGCTCACCGGATAATTGTCATGACAGAATTCCGCTTGAGATCAATCCTTCATAGCCCCGACGCCTCTTAGCAACTCATGAAGTGGGCCATCGAACTCAGTTAATACGACCTCCCCTACCGGCCGAAGACTGCTATAAAAGCCCAGGCTTTAGTAAATTTTGTTGTAGAGTTTACTCTGACAGCCAAGGAAGAGAAGCTAGTCACGAAAAACAAGAAAAATTCAAGAGCAGACGATACCTCCCCAACCAATCCAAACCTGCCCAACGACATGTGGTAGCAACGCGTAGACGGAGCATCAAATCATAAGGGAGCGGGGGAAGGTGTCGTCATAATCACCCTAGACAGAGCCCTGTTGGACCAAGCCATCACACTAGGCTTTCCTGCTTTAAACAACGAGGCAGAATACGAGGTATTGCTCACTAGACTGTGCCTAGCGAAGGAACTGTCGATCAAGATTTAGTCATCTACTCAAATTCCCAGCTAATAAAAAATCAAGCATCATGCGAGTACATTGCAAAACACCAGAGAATGATCCAGTACCTCGACAAAGTCCAAGGACTTCTGAAGGAATTCCCCACTTTCACCATCCAACAAGTTCCATAGGCAGAAAATACTCATGCATAAGATTAGCGCTGGATACCAAGTTCAGACACTCCATCCCGGTCGAACACCTCGACCAACCAAGCATCGAAGAAATAGAGCCAATTGACACAATGCAGATTGACGAGGACCCTAGCTGGCAAGACCCAATCATCGACAACTTGGGGAATGGAAATCTGCCAACGGAAAAGTCCGAAGCTAGGAAGATCCAATAGAAGGCCGCGAGATACGACATTCAACCCAACAAGCTTATCACATATCATACTTCGGCCCTCATCTCACCTACATTAAGTACCCTTAAACACTTGAGGTTCTCTGCAAAATTCATGATGGCGAGTGTGGCAATCATTCTAGGGGTAGGTTACTCGCCCAGAAGGCTCTAAATATAGGCTATTTCTGGCCTATCATGCACCACGACTCTGTTGAATATGTCAAGAAATGTGATCCTTGCCAACGGTACAAACCAGTTGCTAACCTGCCTATTGAAGTCTACCATCTGCAGAACAGTCCATAGCCATTCATGCAATGGGCCATTGACCTAGTAGGTCCCTTGCCACTGGCGCCCGCCAAGAAAGACATGATAATTGTCGCTACCGACTACTTAAATAAATGGACCGAGGCCGAAGCTCTATCCTCTACCAAAGAAACTGACGTGGAATGATTTATCTGGAGAAACATCATATGCCGGTTTAGCTGCCCATAATCACAGGTTACCGACACTGGCTCGCAGTTCATTGGCAAGCAGAACACCGCCTTCTTTGCAAAATACAAGATTAAGCAACACCTGTCCACCTCGAGGCATCCACAAGGCAATGAACAGGTCGAGGCATCCAACAAAGTCATATTAGATTGCCTAAAGAAGAGGTTAGAAGGCGTCGAGGGGAAATGGGTAGATGAGCTCCCTAGATTACTATGGGCTTATCGCACCACCAAATGAAGATCGACTGGCGAAACCTCATTCTCCCTGGCCTATGGGACAGAAGCGATCATTCTTCCTCACATCACTGTCCCCTCCATAAGCCTTGAGGTGGGGAGTGTTGATCAGAACTCCGAGTAGATGAGGCTCAACCTTGACTTACTTGAGGGTGAGTGTGAGAAGACCATTATCTGAGTCATCTTCTATCAGCAGCAGTTGAAGTCTTACTACGACAAAAAAGCTAAGATCGGACAATTTCAACCGGGGGATCTCGTGCTAAGAAAAACTTTCATCACTACACCAAGACAAGGGTCAAAGAAGATTAATCCTAACTGGAAGGGTCCTTATGTGATCAGTCGGTCCAGGGGCAAAGGAAGATACAAACTCGACACCATGGATGGAAAGGAAATTCCACGATAATGGAATGCATACCATCTCCAAAAATATTATCCGTGACGCTTCCTCCTATCTGCTCAGTTCGGAACAGAAGCAACTGCTGGAAGTTTCAGGTTCTTTATTTAGTTATTTCCATTTCAAATAAAGTGATGTAATCTTCTGAATATCAATATAAGTTCAGTTTCTCATTCCAAAATGTCTCAAATGCCCACACATAAAATGAAAAACAAATTTATAAAAATAAAAATAAAAAGGTTGCCCATGAGGAGCGTCCTAAAGGAGACGTAGGGCGACGACCAGAAGCGTCCTATGGAAGACGTAGCTCGCAAAGAAGAGTCATCAGGGAGACGCAGGGTGCGCCAGATATTTCCTAAGAGAGGTCTCTATGCTTCCTAAGAGAAGTATCCAGGTTCCTATCAGTTCCCTAAAGGGAGCATGATAGTCATACAGTTGCCTATAAAGAGCATCCTAAGGAAGACACAGGGTGATGACCAGAAGCGTCCTACGAAAGACACAGCCTGTAAAGAAGTGTCCTCAGGGAGATGTAGGGTGCACTAGGAATTTCCTAAGAGAGGTCTCCATGGTTCATAAGGGAGGTATCTAGGTTCCTATCCATTTTCTATGGGAGGCAAGATAGTCATGCAGTTGCCCATAAGTAGCATTCTTCGAGAGACGCAGGGTGACGACCAAAGCATCATACGGGAAATGCATAATATTCCCAGAGTCCCTCAAGAGGGACCCTAACACTTATCAATTTCCTAAGGGAGATACATAATCAAGACACTGGCTGGTTATTCAAGCAGTTCACAAGTCAATATACAAAGTAGAGTTGAAAAGATAACGAAAATTTCCATAGCAAGCTGATCAATCTGCCAAGTTCAACAAAAAGAAGATGGTCAAACAAGACCAATTATTCTAAAAAAGAAAGCGGAAAAGCTTAAAAGAAATAAAGAAGTCTTCATCTACTCTAAGACACTGGTAGGAGACCCCTAATCAGCAACCTCTTCGGCATCCACTTGATCAGCCAAGCCTTCAGCAACTCTACCTGCCTGCTCTGTGACATTTTCCACCATCTCATTGGTTGCGTCCTTCTCTGCTCTATCCTCTTAGCTACCGCCTCCTCGGCCGCCTGCTATTCAGTTCCTTCCATGTTCACAGCATTAACCTGCTCACTTTGCACAAGGAATAAGTTAGGGCAGAGCATCTAGATGTCTCCATCTTCATAGCGGAGGGAGATATCAACATTCTTGCGCTCAAGAAGAAAGAAGGCATCTTTTCGACTAGCCAAGTCAACAGCAGAGGAGCTACTAGGGAACTTTTCAGCTCAGATATCATCGCCCTCAAATCAGACGTCTTCTTCTCATAACGTGTCTGCTCAACAGAAAGCTTGTTGGCCAGTTCAGCATTCTTCTTCACCAACTCGCTGAGCTGAGAAGAAGAGGAGGCAACAACAGACGCGTTATGGATAGTCTCAGTAGCAAAAACTAATCCTTTTTGAAGCAGGTAAAATGTTGCTTCCATTTGTTTTTCTAATGAAAGACTCAAGAAGGTGTCAAGATCGTCAGCTTGACGGATGTGATTAACCATCTCAGCACAAGTGGATGGGCTTGACAGAAAGTTCGTGTTGAGCAGATCAAACACACATGCCTCCCCTACAGGGTTGGACTTGTCCACCTTGGAATAAACCACTGATATTGCAAAAAAACCCTTCGCCAGGGCAGATTACTCTCTCACCTTCTTAGCCTCCGCCAACCTCACCTCCAAAGGAGTCAATGATGCTGAATGAACTCCACGCTTGACTGCCTGTGACTCAGCAACTGGATCGTGAGTAGACCTCCCAGTTCGATCTCCATCCTTTGACTAATGCAGACGACCTGAACTTCGAAGAGGAATATCTGCATCTCTTTGCCTCTCAGCAGGTGAGCTAGATCGCGCATGGGCTATTTCACGAAGCAGGTCATGGGCATCAAGCTTGTAAGCAGGAGGCTTGAGCAGAACATCTCGAGCACTACGCATACCGCCAACCTTCATGCTATCTGCACCAGCGAGATGTTTAACCTTAACAAATGATGAGGGAACAGCTCCTACTTGAGTTTTCTCAACATAAAGGAGCTTTGGCTTTTTTCTCAACGGAGACACATTCTTCGCCGGTGAAGAAGCAGCATCTCTTGAAGACTTGGCAGCAGCCTTCCTTTTTTAAAGGGATTTAGCAGAACACTCTTCCTGTTTGACAGGCAGATCATCAGGGTCGGGACCATTTTTCTTCCATCTCTCAACATCTTGGGCAGGGGCAACTCACCGACTTCCTCCCGATACTTGCTCAACAGCCAACGCCAGTCACGAAACTTCGGAGGGATGTTCAGAGCTCAACAGACCTTAGCCATGTCTCGCCCAAGTTCCAATTTCTTGCAGATATCACTCGCTACAAGCAGAAGACAGAAGTTAATCAGCCATACTTCAAGAAATTCAAATAAAAAAAGAGCAGATCAAAACAACAAAATGTCATACCGTTGCAATAGGTGATGGACTAGTGGACCATCACCAACATCACCTTCCCACCATCGGCTAACTTCCAACACGTCGTCGTGCCATACATGATCTCCCTGACTGAAACTATCAAATAGCTTGGCATTGCAGATGCGGACTTGGGCTTATCTCTCGAAGCGCCTCACTTTGAAAAAGTAGAAGAACTCTCGCACCGTCAACTCCAGCTTAAAGAAACAGCTCAGATTTTCAAAACACATGATCGCCCAGTAGACGTTTGAAGTACACTGGCTCGAGGCACACCCGATGGTGCAGAAAACCTCCTTGAAAAACTTTGATAGTGGGAATGTGAAGCTCAAGGAAAAATAAAAGGGACGGAAGGTGATGATCCTAGAATCTGGATCATTCGCATCCACACAAGGCACGTCATTAGTTAGAGGCTTTGCCAGCTTGACATGCATGTCATCAGGAATGGCAGTAGCATAAGTGGCCCACCACTTTTTGAACTAAGCTTCAATCGTAACACAGTGTAGATTAGCCACGAACCTCTTCTTGTGTACTTTTGGGAGTCTCCCCATAGATACAAAGGCACTTGAGTGCTTGGTGACTTGCTACCATCTTTAGAAGACATGAACGACAACTACAAAGAAAAAAAAAATTTGCAAGTTAGAATATAAAAAAAAGGCAGGCAACAACAGAAAAAAAAAAATGAGCAGCTTGGGCTCCTCCAAGCCCAGCGCGTACTCCAGTGCATAGGCCTAAGCCACGCCAGCTCTAGCACACCTCCTGGCCTAACTCTAGCACTCGAGGCCCAACGTGTCTCCTCAGCGTTCGAGGCCCAACACGTCTTTAACTCCAACATGCGTGGCCCGCTTGCCTAGCGCAAGCCCACGTTGCTCCCAAGGCCCAGCGTCTCCTTGCCTCAGCTCCAGGCCTAGCGCCACCATGCCTTCTATTCCGAACCCAACATGCTTAAGCCCTAGCTTGCCAAACCTTCCACACTTCCAGCCCTTGCCTACAGTTAGTGCAACTTAGCCATGAGGCCAAGACAAAAGCCAACAACGGTCGGCTGGTCCACATCTTTGCTGCCAAAGGTCAGAGCTAAAAGAAAAAAGAAATTCCAAGTTGAATTACCTTGGATGTGTGGCGGAAATCAGTCCTTCAAGCAGGCTGGAACAATTCTCCAAAACTCTCTCTCTTACTGACAAAGTTAAAAGGACAAATTCGTGGGGAGAAAAATAATGGGGAGGAGCTCTATATTTATAAGGATCAAAATTCCTTGACCTACAAGAGTTCTCAAGCCCATTCCAACTGGGTATTTAGAAAATTGGCAAGACAAATACCTTCTTTGAGCAAAAGCCCAAGTCCAAGAAAGAAGCCCAGTCCAACAGTAAATCCACATCTCCTACATGCCATCACGCACCATGCAGAAGCTAGGGGGCATTTGTGGGAACTGAATTTTAGCAAAACCATAGGTTAAATATTTCCTTCCATTTGGGGATTCTTGCCTTGAATTAGGGATTTGATTTTCATTAAATCCCTAATTGATTTAAATCTCCTAAAATTAGGAAAAATAATTAATTTCCCAACAAGGATTATTTTTCTCCAAACCCTAACCCTACGAGGCTCTATAAATACGAGGCTATGCAAGACATGAGGTAAGCCATTCTAAGCTCACAAAAATACTGCAGAAATCCCCTCATTGCCGTCTCCTCTCTCCCTCTCTTACACAAGGCTTTGGTCACCACACACGGCTCCGCCCGCCCAATTCACACCATACATACATCTCCGTACCCTTTTTAGCTATTGTTTCTCTACGAATCAATTGAAGTAACTTAGGCATCAAAGACCCTTTGGCCAACACCCCTTGGGTGTGGTCCTCTTATTCCAATTTATTTTATAGGGAGAAAGAGACAACAAAGAGGAAGACGGAATCTTAGACGAATATTCTCGTGGGAAGAAAATCGCTTCCACATGGTATATAACAGATCTGGTAGAAGATGACCCTATAATGCAAAATCTAATACAAGAATGAATGGAGAAGCAAAATGTCTTATATACTCCCATTTTTCCTGGAGAGATAAATTTTTTTTTTTATGAAATTACCTGTAGGATGACTAAGAATGCCTAGAGGGGGGTGAATAGGCCAATTTAAAATTATAATCAATAAATATAAATAAACTTTAGTAGCAGGATTGATATGGCTTATCAATCCTAGAAATATGCAGAGCATAAAATAAAGGAACACGCAAAGAATTATATTACGTTGTAAAACACCACCTCTGGGGAAAATCCACGGGACTTAGTCCAAAACAAATCCACGTCGCCAGAATTTTCTCAAGACACCCACTGCAGCCAGTGGTGGGTGGCGGCGTATGGGGCACTGTTTGGCGGTCCATTGTATTCTAAAATGCTACCCACGTCGTCCCGAGTACGAAGGTATGCCCGGATTAGCTCGGTATGTTCGTTTCAGACCCTATCTAGGGTTGTTGGAATGCTAGTAGTATCTGTTTTCTGTCAAGAGCTTTTCCTACTTCATTTCCACTCTGCTGACCATGTTGGTCTTGAAGGGCATTACCATTAGCTGCTGCAGCTCATAGTGTTTGTTTCTGTCATCGCAGTTTTGGCAGCAACTTGTTGCCAAACCAATATTTTCTGCAGTACTTGTTCTTTCAATTTCAGTTGTATTTCAAAGCTGCTCGTTTATGAACATAGGGTTTTTGCTCTGGGTTCCTAGGTTTGTTCAAAAGGGTTGTGTTGTCCATTATGTTTTTCAAGGTTGCTGGTTTACAAACATAGGGTTTTTGCAGTTGTACACTTTTATCGTACCTATTATGCAAATGAAATGTAGTTGTTAGCTTCCAGTAAGTGGTTTGAACAGTTGTTATACTGTTCATACCCTGCAACTAAGTTGATTTCTATGACATAATATTAATAGATTTTTAGAACAAAGCATGCTCTATATTTTGCTCTATATATAGTTGTGCACTTGAAGTTTATGATATGCAGAATGTGATTTTTACTAGAAAGATAGTTCTATGACATAATATTAACAGTGTATTTTTTTTTTTTCTCGTAGAGGTATTTCCTTTTGCCTTTGCGATTGTTTCTGGTGAAACTGTGGACAATTGGAGGTGGTTTGTGCAAATGATATTAGATGTCTTGCTGTGCTTTTCTGGATTTTTTTTGAGTTTTTTGTATAAAATGATATTAAAAATGTTTTTCTATGAAATGGTATTAACAATGTACTTCTATGACATGGTTTTCTATGAAATGGCATTAATAATGTACTTTAGGCATGTTGGGCTTTATTTTTTTGTGGTCAAATCTAGGCTTTTTTTGGGTCATATCTGAGTTGGGCTTGTTGGGCCTATTTTGGGTTCTTCTATTTTTTTTTTTTGTATTGGGTTTGTTTTAAGTTAATCAATGGCAGAGATGTAATTTATAGGAACTTCAACACTCATTTTTTAGGTAGTTAATGGTTTTTGGGTATGTTTCTAAAGTGTATTCCACGAGTTTTTCAATAATTTCATGTCCTATTTTGGGTATATTACTAAAGCTCCCTTTTGTTTTTGGGTGGTGCCTAAAGATAGCATGATCTCATATCCCTTTTCTCTAAGGAGAATATTCCAGCTTGCATAAACTTGTACAGGTAGGGTCTAGGGCAGAAGGGGTTCTTATTTTAAGGAATGCCAAAGAAAGAAAGAAGAAAGGTCTGCACGAGCTATTAACTGGGATTTGAAAACTCATAGAAAAACAAATTATCTGAGGGTAATAAAAACCACAAATTATTTTTCCTTTTCGACAAACCACAAAATATTTACAAACATACTGTCATAAGATATATTAGAGTCAGCAAACGTTTCCTGTCCTAGCAAGCACTTCAGATTGGTTAAAACTGAAACACAATCCAATAAATATATAGTCTCAATCATTGCCAAATTCTTGATGATGTGGAAGACAGAACTATGTGATCCTTCATATGCATATGTTTCCCCATTCATCCCACCATACAGCCTCTACACCACATACTGCAGCTTTCATGGTTTTTCCAATCTAGCATTCATCTCCATGTAAATGTCGAATGGACCTGAATTTATAGAGGCCCGATGAATGGCCCATAACGGTAAATGGGTTTTTGGAGCAACAAATTAGAAGGCCAATAGCATTCATAGTTCAGAAAGGGTGATGTCTCTCTACATCAATTTTCACTGGTGATTTCTTACATCTTCGCTAGATGTGTCTCTAATTTCATTTCCATTTAATTCAGTACAAAGAATCCAAGTCTTATTACTTGTAAGTCAAGAAAAGAACTTATACCAAACTTGTTAGATTTCTTGGTCCACAAGCAGTCTCAAACTTACTCATTATATATCTTTACAGTACTAGTGACACCCTAGCGTCATTCAGTGTAAGATCAACTAGATAGCTAAATCAAGTTCTCACATTGTCGACTAGAAAAATCTTCTCAGCAACCCCACAATGATAAGTATTGACAAAAATGATCAAATTTCATTATTATTCTATGAACCATTGTGTATATTTTATATTTTCCCTTTTCCTCTGCGATACATCTCCACCTTTATTTTGATGTTTTAATATTAAAAAAATCTAAATTAGGTCCATAGAAACTCAAAAATTCTCAATCTAGTAATAATTGAAAATTTGAACACAATGAATGAGGAATTATTCACTAGTTTAGAAACTAGATTTCATATCTAAAACATACCCGTAACTTTCATTTTCAGTTTTATGCAATTGAATTATTTAGTGGAGCAAAAACTGGTACTAATATCCCCAAAATCCAAAATCCAATTTTGGAAAACAAAAAACATAACTTCCTCACCAACCTGTCAAGGTTTTGGATTCTTTTCTTTTCTATTCATAGGTGTCAGATGTAACCTGTTTCTCTTTATCTATCTCATCGCATTCATCACGTGAACTGATAAAAGAAATGGTTTAATAGGTACATCACGACTGTGTTTTACGACGCGTGGAAAGCATGCAAGAATGCCAACCCAATTGTCCTTATCGTTCCTCATGAAAATTGCCAAAACATGTGGTGAAACTGCTAAAATATGAGAAGCTAGAATATGTGAATATGGGAGAATATGAGAATGAGAGAAGATAATTTTTCTGGTTTTTCAACTTGATTCAGTTTTCATTACTTACAACATATTTACACAAGTCCTACAACTACAAACAAGAAAACAAGGTTTCCATGAAACAAGGAAACAATGTTCCCATAAAACATGGAAATAATGTTCCCATAAAACAAGGAAACATGGCTTTTAGCTAACACTCCCCCTCAAGTTGGTCATTGGTGCATAGATGTCATCAATGACCAACTTGCCAAGAGAGAGACTGTCGTTATTAATATTTCTGCATCAAGCTTCTTCTTAATAGAATGTCGATCCACTTCAACATGCCCCATCACGTGGGACCACTGCATAATGGGCCACACGTGGAGCAAAGGCCACATCGAAGATAATCATTTCGGTCTGTCGGTGGCAACACCAAATTCAAGTGCAGCCAGTTCGTCGGTAGATCACATAAACCCTGTGAACAAGGCAAGGACACAGAAACCCTGTGAACACGGCAAAGGACACAGAAACCCTGTGAACACGGCAAAGGACACAGAAACCCTGTGAACATGGCAAAGGATGGTAAGGCATGGTAAGGTAAAGCCAAACCCTAAAAAATAAGGTATGGCAAGATAAAGGCAAAGGCAACCAAACCCTAAAAAATAGGATAAGGCAATGTAAGGGAAATCATGGTAAGGCATGGCAAGGTAAAGCCAAACCCTAAAAAAATAAGGTAAGGCAAGGCAAAGGCATGAGCAACAATGTTGGCACCATAACACGCAGGAGCAACAATATTGGTACCAACAAGAGCAATACAAGGCACTAGCACCAACAAGAGTAATACAAGGTACTGGCACCAGCAAGGGCAACAAGGCTTGAACATAATAGGCATCATCAACAGCAATACAAGGCACTGGCAGCAGCAACAGCAGAGACAACTTCTCTTCACTCCCCCTCTCCCCCTGAAGAGAAGGGGTCGATGAAGCCATATGATCAGTGGCACTGGCACCAGTGAGAGAAATCTAAGACACTGGCACCAGCAAGAGCAATATAACTGTCCCCAGCAACACTGTCCCCAGCAAGAGTCATAACAGGCAGGAGCAATAACATTGTCCCCAGCAAGAGACATAACAGGTAGGAGCAACAACACTGTTAACAGCAAAGGGACACAAAAGGTAGGAGGTGGCACCAGCAAAGGATATAGTAGGCAGCAGCAACAATACTAGCCGCGTGTAGAAGAAACAGAAGCTGACTGAAGCTCATATGTAGAAGAATCAGTCATGGTAGATAGGTAACTGAATTGCAGCGGAATAGATGAGCAGTAGTGTCACTCCCCATCAAATCCGACGATGTATGAGAGTCGAGATTTGGAGAAACCAACACCGAAAAATAAAGTTGCAGCACCCAAATAAAGTTGCATCTATCTCCCCCTCAAATTTGACACTGGTAGAGGGTCGAGATTTGGAAGAAGAGAAATTGAAATAATAGTAAAGAGACTCAAACATGCCAATCTCGTGGCAGAAACAAATGCAAGATGGGAAGGTGGTAGTATGCGGCTGTCCCATGAAGAAAAAACTTCAACAATGGAGAATAGTAAAGGAGGAAACCCAGCAATTCATGAACAGAGACAAAGATAAGATGCTCAAACGGGAATTAGAGCAAAGTACACTGAAAGAAAAAGGAAACCCATCAAGTGTGGAATAGGAATAGATAGAGTGCCCATCAAAGGGAAGCAATATTATATAAGGGAGCTGTGAAAAGCGAGAGATAATGCAGTGAGAGAACAACAAAATGGAAAAAGTTGGTAAAAGAAAGATGAGAAATAGAGAGGTCATGAAAAGAGTTCAGCTGCATAGCAGTAGAGGAAACCACACATCGGTAGATCAAAGAGGAAGAAACTAAAAATAAAGCATGGGAAATGCATGTGACAATTTTAAAAAATGAAACTAGTGGGCAGACAAGGAAGTGGAATATTGGGGTGCAGACAAGACACCCATCACGTGGGCAGCAGAGGAAAAAAAAAAATAAAAGGAAGAGCTCAAGAGAGAGAGAGAGCTAAAATGGCAAATTTTAAAAAGAGACTAGTGTAAGAAAAAGGAGGTGGTGGAACCGAAAAGTAAGGGGAGAAAAATGATGCTATGATTGAAGGATAAAAGGAAGAGAAAGAAAGGCTCAGGCACCAAAGCCATAAACAAATAAGCACAAAGAAAACACAGAGATGTTTGAAAGGGAGCTCAAGAGAGCAAATAGAAAGAGAGCTAGGTCATTGGAAAAAGAAAAAACAGGAAAAACAAAGGAGTGACCCACCGAAAAGAGAGATAGGAGTGGGGTTAGTGGTGTTGCATGAGAACGAAGAGATGAGGAGAAAACACCCTTCACCTGGGTAACACAGAGAAAAGTGAAAGGCAACAAGGGAGAAGAAATATACTAGAAAAAAAATGGTATGGAAATAGAGTGGAAGAAATAATTTAAGGAAATAAAGGGGAATAAAATAAGAAGTATGGGATAGGTGGTGAGAAAAGAAACCATAAAAAGAGAATAAGAATAAGAAAACACAAGATGTTGGCGTCAGAGAGAGAAGTAGTCATATTGGAAAGGGAAAAAGGTAGACAAGATAGAAATAAGACAAGAAAAGAAGAGCAAATTGGAAGAAGAGAGGATAAGAAAAAATAATTAAAGAGGGACAAGTAAAAGAGAGAAAACGCACGCTGTTAAGCATGGGAAATGGAGCATGTTGCAAATTTTAAAAAGAGCGGAAGAAAAGAAGTGGCTCAAAAAAAAGAATAAAGAGAAGTGGTTTCATAGGTGTACAGAGACCAAAAATGAAAGAGAACAAAATAGAGACAAGAAACCGGAAGGTCAGCTCATAGGAAAAATAGAAAGAGAAGAAAGGAAAACCAGACTGTCACATAGAGAGCAAACAGGGAAGAGAAATCCCAATGAAAGAAACTCAAAACACAGAGAAGAGCTCATACGGGAGCTAAACAAAGAGAGGTTGCTCAAAACGTAGAAATGAAGGGGCTGCTTGTTGTCAGCAGATAAGTGGCCAATCGAGCCATAAGAAGGATAGATGGCGGCTGTGCAAGGCAACAGCAGCAGTGTAGCTCGGTAGGGACAAAGACAAAGGCCGGCTGGAGAAGGCTAGGCGAGCGGTGACGAGGCTCATGGAGGAAAGAGATCAGGCCCTCAATGGCCAAGGGGCGTGTTGCCCATACATTTAAAAGAGAGGCTTGGCTGTGAACGCAAGATACTGAAAAAAAAAACATGGGCTCAATCTGATTTTAACAGAAAGCAAGCTCATAGAGAGATGAAAAGTAAGAGAAAATGGCAGCGGCAGGCATAGGTAGAGAAAAGAAAGGTAATGACAAACTGAACATCAACAAGGTAAGGACAGAGACAAGAGTAAAATTGCAGAAAGGTGCGTCTATGGCGAAGGCAGAAGAAATATATGTTGATTACAGAGGAAAGAGAAACAAGAGAATTTACAGGAATATGAACGAACGCCAACGACTCTCAATTTGGCAGAGGATCTTAAGAATTAGCCATTAGGCTCTGATACCATGCTAAAATATGAGAAGCTAGAATATGTGAATATGGGAGAATATGAGAATGAGAGAAGATAATTTTTCTGGTTTTTCAACTTGATTCAGTTTTCATTACTTACAACATATTTACACAAGTCCTACAACTACAAACAAGAAAACAAGGTTTCCATGAAACAAGGAAACAATGTTCCCATAAAACATGGAAATAATGTTCCCATAAAACAAGGAAACATGGCTTTTAGCTAACAGAAACAACCACAGGGGCACACAGATTCCTCACCATATGGAAACCATGGGCAATATAGGTTGTTTTCTTGAACTTATGTACCCTTGACTTCCCTATAAATAAAGGTCTCTAAATCTTGAGAACATAATACACTCTTAGAATTGGCTGACTTGAAATGGGAGATAGGCCTCCCAGAGGCCAATGGAGATGGGTGGCTGGGAAGGATCCTCATAATTTCTCTACATTTTCTTAATTGAAAACTAAGGAGGTGACATAATAGGGGCTCCCTCCCATGCCACGCATTTCTATTGTTTCTGGGTTTCTCTCCCTTTTCCTTTCTTGCCGGGCGGTTGAAATTTCAATCTCTACCTGTTCCATAATTATATATGCAGGTATTTTTATTTTTTTCCATTCATTTGTTATAATCTATTTGTCAAGATATATTTCCTAATCACAAAGTATTTAACTACTAATAATGACACTCAATTGTACCCTCATGCACTCCGAATTGGACGTTTCCAGTGATAGGACATAGCGTAGGAAGTTAAAACTGAAGCCTTTTGCTATAGATCTACTAGGTGCACTCCGAATTGGATGCTTATTCTTACTGATGCATATTACATGGTTCATGTACCCATTAAACTTGTAATCTACATTTTTTTTTAAACCTTCCCAACGGTTGAAGAGATAGAAAGAGGATCTAAAAGATGACAACAAATTTGGAATCTCATTTGCTCACTTTTTAATGTACTTATACGAGGGAAGAAATATTGTTGTTTTCTTTTTATGCAATTGAACTATTTAGTGTTGACTAATTGGGTGTTAGGTGGATTGTCCCAGCCCAGGCCTTCGGTGTGCTTCCAAAAGGTCTTGGATTCAAGATCCCATGGGACCGCCGTACTTAGTTACAAACCCATACTATAGGACTTGGCAATTACAAAGCTTTGTGTAAGTTCTTATAAGCAGTTATATCTTTCAACGTTTTTTCCATGTGGGACTCTAGCATCTGGATTTTAAGAGTCAGAGCTAGCTCTATATTCTTCCCATGCCTGTTGAAGTTGTACGCCCCATGTACATGCACTTGACACAAATACATGATAAAACAGAAACTCATTATAAATTAAATATTAGGTTGTGAGCTATATTAGTTCAGTCACAAAATCTTTTAAGAACTGTTAGCGCATGAGAGCTGCATAAAGCTAACTCCTTTCTATTGTAATCGGGAATCAGTTTCGTTTCTCTCTAAAACCCAAAAAGATTTTAGAAAAACACATACAGTTGATTTCTCGTTCGTAAAGACTGAGGATTTGAATTGTTTATGGGATCATCAGTGTAAATTTGTGTGTGTATATGAAAGGGTGTGTAGAGGAAAATATCTGAAATGTAGACAGAGTTTAATGGAGACAATTGGGTGGGGATTGGAAAGAGGCATAAGCATTTGAGGGATCACATGGTCTGTTTTCCATCGCAATCTCAAGAACTTGGTTGTTATTAAGTCTGTATGTTTGTTGGAGAACATGATGCCCAACAATTGTTTGGACACCTACAAACTTTTTATATGTGGATAGAAAAGACTTCTTTGAAGTACAATTCAGGCTTCGGACATATCTGCCCATAGATTAGCAATGTTTAGACCACATCAATCTTGTCATTATATATAACTTACATATGTATGCATGACCTGCTAAGTGTCCAGTAATCAATCATTAGACCAAATTACTGGATGAAATAAGACGTAGGGAACGGTGTTTGTACATAGGTATACAGTTTGGTCATTTGCATGTGGAGATGATTTATGTGAGTAGGAAGACAACCCATGTTATGTGTTTTGATTTCTCACAAGCTAGTATCCTTCAATGGAGCCCATCTCTGCTCCTCGACACCGCTCATTTCATGTAGCAGGCCATACTCTTTCATCTATATATACACAAGAGATCAGGTTTATAGCCAGCAACTCAAGTCTCTCTCTTTGCCAAGCATCAAAGTCTTCTCTGTTTCCCAAGTCCTCTGAATTCTTTTTCTTGTTCTAATTTTCCACTTGCTAATATAAAAACCATGGGATTCCGGTTGCCAGGAATTGTTAACTCCAAGAAGGGTCTAAACAAGGCTGCTACTTCAAAGACCTTAGACATCCCAAAGGGCTATTTTGCAGTGTATGTTGGGGAGAGCCGGAAGAAGTGATTTGTGGTTCCAATATCATACTTGAATGAGCCTTTGTTCTTGGATTTGTTGAGTCAAGTAGAAGAAGAATTTGGATATGATCATCCAATGGGTGGTATCACAATCCCCTGCAGTGATGAAACCTTCATTCATCTCACTTCCCGCTTAAGTGTATGAATGAAGGCAAATGAAGTGAATCTGGTTCGTATCCAAATCAGCCTCAGTTCGATCAGAAGAACTCGCCATGTCAAGATGAAGTAGAGGCTGTGATTGATCAAATGCACATTTTTCTGTTGCTTATGAATCTGGAAGCCTTCTTTGATGGTCAAACTGCTTGTGAGCTGAGCACGAAGATACAAAATTTGTAAAAGCAGTCGAATGACGATATCATGAACTCTCGAAGACTATTGAGCCCAAAATCATTACTCCAATTTTGAACTCGATGACAAGAAGATTTGTCTTTTAAGCCATGTACAATTCTAAATTGTTCTCCAGGAAACATGAGAAAATATCATATATTTTGATTCCTCATACTTTATTGTCTCATTTTTCAGTAAGCTATTATCTAATTGTAGCTTGTTGCCTCATACAAAAATGGAATCTGGAAGTAGACCAAATTTGAACATCTCACAATCCCAAAGTTGAAGATGGCCAAATATTCTGATTTGTAGACAAGATTGCTTGGAAATTCCAATTATTGGAACTTTTATACTAAATGAGAACATTATTTTTTTTTTTTTACCAAATAGAAAGATTCATTCAACCGTAGCACCAACCAATGATAAAGTTTACAAACGAACGGAGAGCGTTAGTGTGGCCTCATTAAAACCTTGCCATCCAAAACCCCCAATGGGGGAAAATCCGGTCAAGGAAAAAGAGTACCACCGCATCTCAAAAACAAAAATGAATTACACCATAGCTATATCCTTATCTAAAAGAATGCTTAACCATGGAGGAGCACGGTCTTTCCAAAAAAAGCGAGATCTCACTCTCAACCCATGCTGAGCTAGACTATGTGCCACCCCATTACCCTGCCAGTGTTGGTAGAACACTCCAGCCACCTCTCGATCAACCATTAACCGATGAACATCCTCCACCACATTACCAATATTACTCCACCAATCCAAACCATCTTTAAGAATAGAAACAGCTTCTTGAGAATCAAGACCAATGGTAAACCGAGTAAAACCCATGTATCCCATCATCAATAACCCTTCCCAGACAGCCACAAAGCGTGGAAAGCATCTTCAGGATAGTTCCCACACCTTGAGCACACATGAGACGAAAGCACCCTTTTCTTAAATAAATTGACTGCAGTTGGCAGAATTTCAGTACATGCCCGCCACAGCAGCATCTTAATTTTGTTGGGGACAGCTAGCTTCCAAATTCGCTTCCAGAAGCCTTCTTGAGCACTCTGATCCGATCCTCCCACTCCAAAATCTTCATCACACTGCCTTACCGCCACATGATACCCAGTTTTAAAGGAATATTTCCCATTCTTTGAGAAAAACCAATATTTGCTATCACCCGACTGTGAAACTAATCCCAAAGCGATGCCAGAAATGATATCCCGATCTTCCAAGCTAAAATGTTGCTCTAACAGTGGCAAATTCCAAGAGCCAGAAGCTGTTAAAAGGTCAGAGACCATAGACGTCCGCTCCAGCCCTCTAGTCATCAACGATTTAAACGTAAATGGTTTTGGAATCCACCTGTCTTGGAGAACACGGATAGAAGCTCCATTGCCCACCCTCCAAAGCAAGCCATCCTCAATAACCTCACGTCCCCACAGAATAGATCTCCATATCAGTGACGGTGAACTCCCCAAACTAGCCTGCATAAAATCATCCTCTGGAAAATATCGGGCTTTAAGCATCTTAGCCACCAGAGAGGTGGAATTCTCTAAAATACGCCAAGCCTGTTTTGTGACCATGGCTTTATTAAAAGCTTCAAAGTGTCTGAAACCAAGGCCTCCCAGCCATTTTGGTTTACACAATTTTCTCCAACCCAACCAATGAATTCCTTTCCTACCACTCTTCCCCCACCAGTACCTTGCAATCATAGCAGATAATTCCTGACACAAAGATTTTGGCAGCTGAAATACTCCCATTGTATAAGTAGGTAGTGCCTGACCAACTGCCTTAATTAAGACTTCCTTGCCCGCCACTGACAACAACTTCGTATCCCAAGTATTAAGCTTGCACCACACTTGTTCTCGCACATGATTAAACATCCGGGATTTGCTGCGTTGAGCTAAGGTGGGCAGCCCAAGGTAGCGTTCATGACATGTAACAATCGGCATTCCAAGCATTTCAGCAATCAGTTGCTTCATCACCGGATCAGTGTTGGGGCTAAAACAAACTGCAGACTTATCAAAATTAATTTTCTGACCAGATGCTCTCTCATACATGCTGAGAATCTGAAGCAAATAAGCACAATCAGCAAGATGGGCATTACAAAAAAATAGGCTATCATCTGCAAAAAATAAATGAGAAATAGTAGGTGCTCACTGAGCCACGGAAATGCCGCTAATACGCTTGATTCTGAATGTGTTAGAAAGCAAAGCAGACAGTCCCTCCGCACAAATTAAAAACAGATAAGGAGAGAGAGGATCTCCCTGACACAGCCCCTTTGATGGCACAATCAGTCCCGACACCACCCCCCGAACTTGAACAGAATATGTAACAGTGGATATACAATCCATGATTAGCTCCACCCACCTATCGGTAAAGCCCAAATGCTTAAGCATAGCCTCAATAAATGTCCATTCCACCTTGTCATAAGCTTTAGACATATCCGGCTTTAGTACCATTTTCTTCAACTTACTCCCACCCCGCCGTTTAATAGCATGGATGCTTTCAAAAGCAATAAGAATGTTGTCCGTAATTAGCCGTGTAGGGACAAACGCGCTCTGAAACTCGGAGATGATAAGCGGCATAATAGACTTCAACTTGTTAACTATAGTCTTGGAAATCATCTTATAGATTACCGTACACAAACTAATCGGCCGAAACTCCGTAACTTTTACTGGATTGTCAACCTTAGGAATGAGCGTCAAAAGTGTGTGATTAATTGCTTTCACACTGGCACCCCCATTCAATACATTAAGGCAGTACCCTACCACATCATTGCCTACCACCCCCCAATACTTCTGATAAAACAGTGCCGACATACCATCCACTCCTGGAGACTTAGTAGGAAACATTTGACCCAAAGAAGTTTCGATCTCCTCCCTTAAGAAAACTTGGTTGAGGAGCAAATTTTGAGATGGAGTGAGTATCGGTTTGACCACCTCAGTGACTGCCCCTGCCTCATAAAGTCCATTGGAAGCAAACAAACCTTGAAAATAATCACAAAAAACAATGCCAATACTTTCCGTAGATGTACACCATATCCCCTGATCATCTACAATAGTCTTAATTAGATTCCGTCGTCCCCGCATTTTTGCATGTTCATGGAAAAATCTAGTATTTTTGTCCCCATATTTCATCCATGAGACCCGCAATCTCTGCCTCCACAACATTTCTTCTCGTTCCAATAACACATCCATTTCCCTACAAATATCTCTTTGTTGAACCTCAACTACTGGAGAATACCTTCTGCTTTGGGTGTCATCTAACTTCCCCTGCAGACTTCGGAGCTTTGTGGGCATTTGACCTACATGGTCATTATTCCACGTCCGTAGAGGCCCTTGACATGCCTTCAATTTCTCTACGACAGTTCCAGTCTCAGACTCCCAAGCATGCGTAATGACGTCTTGGCAACCCTCAACAGTAGTCCACATTTCCTCGAACAAAAAAAGCTTATGCTTCCGTGCCCAAGTACTTGGTCTCAAATATGACAACAAAGGGAGATGGTCAGACACTATAGAATTTAGATGATGCGTTGTGACCTCAGGAAAGGTCCTAACAAAGTCACCATTAGCCACCATTCTATCCAGCCAAAGCTTTACATTCCCATCACCTTGCCACCGGTTAGACCATGTAAATTTATACCCCTGAAACCGAATAATTGTCAAACCACACTCCTCCAAAACTTCCCAAAAGGCCCTCATTTGTGACATTGGTCGGAAACGGCGACCCAAGTACTCATGAGCCTCAAGTATTTCATTGAAATCCCCACCTACAAGCCATGGCCCTTGAACAGTCCCTGCAATTCGTCGTAGCAAATCCCAAGAGTGTCGTCGTAACCTCGTTTCAGGATTACCATAAAACCTAGTAAAGCGGAAAGTCTCCATATCCACACCCTTTAAAATAGCGTCAATATGACCTGGAGAAGAAGAAAGAATAGATACTTCCACTCCGTGTTGCCATAACAAAGCTAAACCCCCCGCCCTTCCTTCTCTTCCCACACTGAAGCACCCCATCATACCCAACTGTCGTTGCACACACTCCATCTGGCGCACCGTCTTTTTGGTCTCCGAAAAAAAGATGATACAAGGCTTTTTATCTCTAAGAAGGAATCTCAGAGCTCGAAATATTTGTGGGATGCCCAAACCCCGAACATTCCAGCATAATATTGTCATTGCCCGTGATGGGCCCGACCCCCGGGACCCATCACGAGTGTACGCTTAGCACCAGATGTATTATCAGTCATCATCGGACTCCCCCAGGGCCTGGCACGGCCCCGCTGAAAGCCACGTCGTATACTACCTTTGCAGAATGAGGTTGGCGGCCCCAAGATAGCAGAAGCCGCAGTGATATCTTCCCCCAAAACTGTTTTGCCCTTGTCCGAACACCTTGAAGCAGTAGGAAGGATCTGTGAGATATCCCCATCCAACCGCAGGGGAATCATATCCGACCTCGCAGCCTCAGCGACCCCTTGGTTTAGATGCACCCTACCTTCCCTGTGGCCAACCACATCACCATCGGCCCCTTGTGAGGAGACCGTGACCTCCTTTTCCTTGTGCACTCCACACCTTTTAAAGACTTGCGCCAAGGGGCAATCCATCCCACTATCCATCTCCATCATTCCTTGCCCGTCAAAGGCCTCATCAAAGGATCGAACCACCCCCGTATGCTTGGACGGCATCGAAGCCGTGTCATCCTTTTGAGGTTCGTCATCCAACAAACCTAGCCGCTAGTCTGTTAAATGATTCTCTGCCTGGATACTATACACATCCTTCATTATCGTTTTCCACCATCTGTATTGTTCCACTTCAATAGCCCCTGAGGCCTTGACACTGCATGCAACACCCACGTGGTCTAGTCGCCCACAATATAAACAGAAATACGGGAGCCGCTCATATTCGATTTCATACTATTTTGCCGGTTCATCTGCCGACAAACGCAGTGTGACACATCGTTTCAGCGGCTCATTGATTTTCAAACCTACCCTAATACGTAGAAAGCTCCCCAAGCAGTCTCCATTTAAGCCACGATCCACCATGTAGAACGTACCCAAAAAATTACCTAGTTTTTCTCCCATGGCCGGGGTCAGAAAAATTGGCGGAATATGGCGTACACACACCCAAAAACTTTACGAATCCACCAAAACAGACATAGGATCTACTTCACCATCAGTGCTCGCCAATAGCAATAGCGCCCTATCAAAAGTCCAAGGGGAGCCCCTCATCACCTTCTTCCTATCGAAATCTGTTTTGAAAGAGAACAGGAACCTCTTGGGGTCGTCCAGAGACACCGCAGTGAACTCCTCCCTGGTATGCCAAATCCTCTTCAACGTGCCAAATAAAGCCTCCTTATGAAACGCCTTGGAAGTGAGCAATTTCCCAACAAGCAAGAACCGTTCAGCCTTCAAGTTTCCCAGACCCGACAACCTCCACTGATTTAGATTCTGAAATTGCCAAGGAAGAGGTGAGACCTGATACCAGTTCATCAACAGCCGCCATCATCCACTCAATGCTTCCCTCTGTAAGCCGAAGGCAACACCCAAAACCCGCTTGAACAATAGTGCTTCCCTCTGTAAGCCGAAGGCAACACCCAAAACCCGCTTGAACAATATTGCCGACGTATTCCACACTGTACGTGTGATGAAACAGACACCGTTGAAAGCAGCCGTAAACCACAGGCAATCACCTAGAAACCCTAACCAACCTGTACTGGAGACTGGCGGCGCTAAAACCCTAACCTTGGAGGAAGGGACATTTTTCTGTCTCTAAATGAGAACATTAAACATGGAAAAAAAAGTACAATTATGTTTCAGTCACATTAAACATTATTCACACTTAACAGGTCTCTTAATATTGACAAATAAAAAAAAGGTATCTTACAATCCCAATAGTTTCTCGGTCCTAATCGATATCAGTAGATTAAGTAGTTGTTCCAGAGGAATCCCATTTCTATTGTCCTAATCCATTGGATTCTGCAGGAAGGCATAGATCCTGAAGTCTTCGTTTTCAACATCAACAAGAAGAGTTAGTACCATCACAACTCAGATAGCACCTGGTTCTTGCTAAATACTTTGGTGAAAAACACAAAAAGAACCCACAAATTTAATACTTTGGCATAGGATAAAAGATTCCATAATAATTTTTGAAGTAAGCCATATACTTCAGTTCTTGTGAAAATCTGCTGCTATTTGGTGGTTAATTATATCACAGAGCCAGAAGAAGATAGTAAACATATATAGTGCAAAATATAAGATAAGAATGGATGAGGATCTAAATTGTCTTATATATTCCCATATTCTCTTCTCCTCAAGAGAAACAACAACGTTTACATGGGGTTCAAAGAGCAAACTTGACTCTCTTTTAGTTCAAAATTGGGTCCATGTTTTCGGGGCCAATGGTCATCCAGAGTTCATGACATTGTCATTCGACTGCTTCAAAAATTTCGGATCTTTCTGCTCAGCTTATGCAGCTTGCGATTACCAAAGGTGTCGGTTGATTACCGAAGGCTTCCCAGACTCACAAGCAAGACAAGATGTGAGTGTTATCAATTATAGCCTCTTCTTCATCTTGACTTAGTGAGTTGTGGTCAAAATGAGGAAAGAATCAGATGTAGAAGGCTTCCCACATTAACTTCCTTAGCATTCACTCATACACGCAAACGGGAAGTGAGATCAAGGAAGGTGTCTTCACTACAGGGGAGAGTAATTCCACCCATTGGATGATCATATCCAAATTCTTCCTCTACTTCCTTTAGCAAATCGAGGAATAAAGGCTCATTCAAATATGATATCAGAATCACAAATCGCTTCTTCTGGCTCTCCCCAACATACACTGCAAAATAGCCCTTTGAGAGGGTCTTTGAAGCAACTGCCTGGTTTAGACTTCTCTTGGTGTTAATAGTTCCTGGCAACCGGAAGCTCATGGTTTTTAAATTCTCAAGTTGAATCGGAACAAGAAAATGAATTCAAAGGACTTGGTGTTAACGCAGCTTTCCTTTCCTAGCCTACACAGAAGTCAACTTCACAATCTCCTCCTATCAATTAGCCTTTCCTGCTGTAAATCAGATTTCCTGCTGTAATTTGGATTGTATTCATGTCTATATTATTTCCTACCTTAAGTAGATATCCTGTACTAGCATAAATAGGGACTTTGTGTAATCTGTCAAATACAAGGAAATATATTCTCTACATGGTATCAGCCTAACCTAGGGTTTCCTCCCTCTCCCTTATTCGATCCAATCCTCCTCTAGGTCCACCTCATGGCTTCGTCTAAATCCATCATCTCCCTCCCTACACTCTCTGAGTCCATTCTCTCTCTCACCGTCGGCTGCACCTCTGCCCGGGATCTCTGGGAGTGCCTCCAACGCCACTTCTCTCAATCCAGTATGGCTAGTGAATCTGCTCTTCGTTTTCAACTCATGGATTTACAAAAAGGCTCTCAACCCATTGATGCTTACCTTCGTCATGCTAAGTCCCTTGCCGATTCCCTAGCTGCCATCAATGAGCCTGTCTCCCCAAAAGAACTTGTCACTGCTGTGCTTCGGGGTTTAGGACCCAATTACAAAATGCTTGTCACGGCCATTCTTAATTTTCCTCCGCTTCCTGACTTTGCTGATCTTCGTGCTCGTTTGTTAGCTTTTGACGCACAGGCTCCTCGAATCTCTCCGGACCAAAACACAGCGCTAATGGCCACCCAATCCTCTCCTCACACCACTGGTCATACTTCCTTCCCTTCTCACCGTGGTGGTGGCTCTTCCAACAACAGGCGCGGTGGCTGGCGTGGTCGCGGCCGTGGTGGCTGGCGCAACTTCTCATCTTCCTGGAGCAACCCGTGGAATGGCTCCCAGCAGCCCCAATGGCCTAATCAACCGTGGCCTCCTTTTTCACCAAGTTCTGGATCTCAAAGCAACTGGCCTTCCTTTCAGCCTCCTTGGGCCCAATCTGTTCCCTCCCTAGCCCCAATGACCACCTACAATACCAATCAACATACTACTGCAACATGTCCCCATCGCTACAATGGCCTAGAATCCTTTCCTTCCTTTGCTGGGGCTCAATTCATGCAACCACCTGACTCCACTTGGTACCCTGACACAGGTGGCACTCATCACATGATTGGTAGCTCTTCTAATCTCCAAAATCAATAGCCATATCAGGGTAATAATTTTGTATTTCTTGGTAATGGAGATTCTCTCTCTATCTCTCATACTGGCTCTCTTCCTCTTCCTTTAGGTTCTCATAAATTTACTCTTCAAAATGTTTTTTGTCTTCCCTCTCTTCATACTAATCTTCTTTCTGTTGCCCGTTTTACTCGTGATAATTTAGTTTTCTTTGTCTTTACTCCTGACTTTTTTCAAATCTATGACTTACGTACTGGTTCGTTACTCTTTCAGGGCCCTTCTAAAGATGGTCTTTATCCACTTTCCCTCTCCTCTCACTCATCCACTGTCCCCCGTGCCCTTACCACTGTGCACTCTCCTACTTGGCATCGTCGCCTTGGCCATCCATCCCATCCTGTGCTTTCTCACTTAGCGCCATCTCTAGGCTCTAAAATTTCTCATGCTTTCTGTAAGGATTGTGCACTTAGCAAATCCACCAAACTATCCTTTATTAGTAATAAAACATTTGCCCCATCTCCCTTTTATTTAATTCACTCTGATGTATGGATGTCCCCGGTCATTTCTGTCACTGGTTATCGCTATTATGTCTTGTTCACAGATGACTTTTCCCGTTACTCCTGGATCTATCCAATGGACAGTAAAAATGAGGTCTTTTCTCACTTTCAAACCTTTCTTGCCATGGTTAAAAATCAATTTCACACCACTGTGCAAATCCTTCAAAGTGACAATGGCACTGAATATGTTAATAATGCTTTCTCTGATCTTTGCAGTCAACTAGGCATCCATCAAGGTTTCTCATGTCCCCACACTCCCCAACAAAATGGCCTAGCTGAACGTAAACACAGACACATTGCCACCATGATCCGTACCCTCCTTACCACTTCTCACACTCCCCACAATCTCTGGGTCGAAGCTGCCCTCACTGCTATCCATCTCATAAACCTCTTACCCACTCCTAATCTTCAATGGGATACCCCATACAATCGTCTCTTCCAACATCCTCCCTCCTACTCTCATCTCCGCGTGTTTGGGTGTACTTGTTTCCCTTACCTTGGACCATATACTAAAAATAAACTCACCAACCGCTCCCTTGAATGTGTTTTCCTTGGATACAGTTCTCACCACAAAGGTTACCGTTGTTTACATCCCCCTACGGGTCGTGTTTACACGTCCCGCCATGTTTTATTTAACGAAATGCATTTTCCCTTTGAGCATTTGCAGGTATCATCTTCTTCAGAGTATGTGGATATTGAATTCCACCCAATTCTCCCCTCATCCGCACCTGGGCCCATATCGATCACTCCTATCCCAGACTCGCAACCTCACAGCACCTCCCTGGTGCGCACCTTTCCCGCTACTGCAGCCGCAAGCCATGGTCTCCTCAACGACACTTCTTCTGCTTCATCCCAGCCACTGCTCCAAACTTATTCACGACACCCTCGCATACAACTTTCTCCGCTTGCACCTGCCTCTGTTCCAGCAGCTCCGGACCTCCCAGTTCCAACAGCTACGAACCCCACGGTTCCAGCAGCTTCGAACCCCCCGGTTCTAGCAGCTTCGAACCCCCCGGTTCTAGCAGCTTCGAACTCCCCGATTCCTGCAGCTCCGAACCCCCCGATTCCAGCAGCTCCGAACCCCCAAGTTCCAACAGCTCCGCAATCTCCTGTTCATTGCATGCGCACCCGTCTTCAGGATGGCATTCAAAAGCCCAGGCTTCATACCGACGGCACTGTCAAATATCCTATTCCTCGCGCCTTATTAACTGCTGTTGAGCATACTGAACCTACTTGTTTTTCACAGGCCACTAAGCATCCTGAATGGCATGACGCCATGACTGAAGAGATTAACGCACTTCTCAAAAATCGTACATGGTCTTTAGTTCCTTCCTCTCCATCTCAGAACTTGGTTGGGTGCAAGTGGGTTTTTCGGATTAAGCATCATTCTGACGGCTCCATTGAACCCTACAAAGTTCGTCTAGTTGCCAAGGGTTTTCATCAACGTCCGGGCATAGACTATGCTGAAACCTTCAGTCCTGTTGTTAAGCCTGCCACCATTCGCACTGTTCTCAGTCTTGCGGTTTCTCGTGGTTGGTCTCTTCGTCAACTTGACGTCAAAAATGCCTTTCTCCATGGGTTTCTTCAAGAAGATGTCTACATGGCTCAACCCCCTGGTTTCATTGATCCCGCTCGACCTTCTTATGTTTGCAAGCTCCACAAAGCACTCTATGGACTCAAACAAGCACCTCGTGCTTGGTTCCATCGCATCAGTACCTTCCTTCTCTCTATGGGCTTTACACGGAGCCAAGCTGACACTTCATTATTTATTTTTCAACAGGCATCCCATACCATCTTTCTTCTTCTATATGTTGACGACATCGTGGTAACTGGCAGTGATCCCATTCATCTCCAACAATTCATCTCTCTTTTAGGTGGCCACTTTGACATCAAAGACCTTGGTCCGCTCAGCTATTTCTTGGGTTTACAGGTTCTCCATAAGGATGGTACTCTCCACATCAATCAACTCAAATATGCACATGATCTTTTACAGAAATCCAATCTTCTCAACTCCAAACCCGCATCTACTCCATTGGCTGCCAAGGTTCTCCTCTCTGTCTCTGATGGTGCTCTCATCTCCAACCCAACCGAGTATCGCGAGCTTGTTGGCAGTTTACAGTATCTCACACTTACTCGCCCCGACATATCTTTTGCCGTCAACACGGTTGCTCAGTTCATGAGTGCCCCTCGCACCTCTCATCTTGTTGCCGCCAAACGGATACTTCGGTACATCAAGGGCACTATTGACCTCGGCCTCACATTCACTCCTCAAACTGCCACTGCTCGCCTCTCAGCCTACTCTGATGCGGATTGGGCCGGGTGCCCTGATTCTCGTCGGTCGACCACTAGATATGTGATTACTCTTGGAACTAACCTCATCTCATGGTGTTCCAAGAAACAGCCCACAGTCTCGCGTTCTAGTACAGAGTCGGAATATCGTGCCCTCTCTCATGCTTGTTCCGAAACCACTTGGCTATGCTACCTTCTTCATGAATTGGGTGTGCGGCTACGATTCCCTATCCAACTCTTTTGTGACAATCTCAGCACCACGTACATGGCTACCAATCCAGTTTTCCATGCCCGCACCCATCACATTGAGTTGGACTATCACTTTGTCCGTGAAAAGGTTGCTCTTGGAAGTCATCAAGTTTGCTTTGTTCCTTCTGTTGATCAACCTGCGGACCTGTTCACCAAAGCCCTTCACAAACCACGACATCAGCATATGTCTTCCAAACTTGTGCATCCTGTGACGCCCAGTTTGCGGGGGGGTGTTAACGCAGCTTTCCTTTCCTAGCCTACACAGAAGTCAACTTCATAATCTCCTCCTATCAATTAGCCTTTCCTGCTGTAAATCAGATTTCCTGCTGTAATTTGGATTGTATTCATGTCTATATTATTTCCTACCTTAAGTAGATATCCTGTACTAGCATAAATAGGGACTTTGTGTAATCTGTCAAATACAAGGAAATATATTCTCTACACTTGGGAAACAAATAAAGCTTTGATGGTTGGCAAGAGACTTTGAGTCGTTGATGAACCTGATCATGAGTGTATATATAGATGAAAGCACTGTGAAAACTTATCTGCTACATGAAATGAGTGGTGAAGACAATGGATTGTGAGAAATCAAGAGATCACATGGGTTGTCTTTCTAGTCACATAAATCATCTCCCCACAGATTTCACATGCAAATGACCGAACTGTATACCTTTGTCGAAACATCATTCCCTACATCCTTCAGATAACAGACAGAATCACAAGATACTTGTTTTTAGGACATGTTCTTCTTGACTTCATGCTCAATGAAGGGAAAAACCTACACATCACTGACAAGGACTGGTGGGCCTGGATAAGAAAATTGGTGCTGTATAACTTGTTTGGGAGCACCAAACAACCCTAGCATATGGCTTTGTTGTTTCAAATCTGTCCACCAGTCACCAAACCACCCTAGCATGACCATCATGTCTCCTGCCTCTAGTTGTAAATGAAAAGCTTTGTTGACACCGTAACTAACCGAGCAACTAGCTAAGCAAGATTAGCCACGTGCCATGCTTAGAGAGGTCATCACCTTCGTTAAAGAAGCTTTGCCACAAGTCACCACTAGGGGCAATGTCAAGAGTCCCACATTGGAAGACTACAAGAGGTGGACACTCCCCCTCACCTATAAAAGAAGACTGCTCTCCTCTTGGAAAGGGATCCTATCAGGTCGGATCCGAGATCCTAGGCTGGGCTCTCTCTCTTCAGGACTCTCCTGCTAGTCTGGCCTTCAGGTCCTGGGTCTCCAGACCCGGGGACTTGACCCCTGGGCTCCAGACTCCTAGCTTTGTACCTTAGGCCCTAGGCCTTCTTCCACTTATCTTTGGGTCTAACCCCCTTGTACAAATGTAAACACTATCATAATGAGAACATCTTCTCCGTGGACGTAGCCCATTCATTAAGGGTGAACCACGTATATCTTGTCTTTCGTATATCTATCGCTTGGCCAAGTCCTCACATACATTCTGAAGGTCCTCACCTTCACCCATCATCCATTACACCTCATCACTAAGTTGGACTCAATCTTGGACGAACCATTTTGAGCATCAACAAGCTTGAAACCGATCGATGACCAAATATATAAATCAGTTGGTTTTGCAACTAATAAAATTGTGACAACAAAGATAAGTTCCTCAAGCATGCCCTTACTGGAAAGGAGTAGGAAGGCAAACCCTTGTGACCTCTTGAATTCCCACCAGCCAGATTGTCCCTCATTGGTGTCCACCTCATTGTATCCTTACCACTCATTTCATGTAGTTCATGATTTTCCGCAGGTCCTTTCATCCATATATAAACACATGACCGGTCCATGAGCAACTCAAGTCTCTCCTTGCAAAGCATCAAAGCCTTCTCTATCTATTTCCCAACTCCATTGAATTCTTTTTCTTGTTTTGATTCCTCTTGAGAGTTTAAACACCATGGGGTTCCAGTTGCCAGGAATTGTTAACGCCAAGAGAAGTCTAAGTCACATAGCTGCCTCAAAAACCTTAGATATCCCCAAAGGCTGTTTTGCAGTGTATGTTGGAGAGAGCCAGAAGAAGCGCTTTGTGATTCCGATATCATACTTGAATGAACCTTTATTCCTGGATTTGCTGAATCAAGTAGAGGAAGAATTTGGATATGATCATCCAATGGGTGGAATCACCATCCCCTACAGTGAGGACTCCTTCCTTGATCTCACTTCCCGTTTACGTGTATGAATAAACACTAGTGAAGTTAATCTGGGAAGCCTTCTGTATCTGAAGTATTCCTCATTTCGACCACAACTCACTAAGTCGAGATGAAGAAGAACATGCATGATCACACTCGCATCTTGTGTTGCTTGTGACTGTGGCAAGCCTTCGGAAATCATCAAGATGCTTGTGAGCCGGGATCCAAAGTTAAGAAACCTTGTAATACAGTCGAATTATGTATCTTGACTCCAATTTTGATCTCAAAGAGGACATTGTTTTGTGTTTATACCCCATGTACAGTTCTTAATTTTTTGCTCTTCTGGAACATATGGGAAGATATGAATATAGTTTAATTCCTCATCCACTTTCTTGTCTAATTATCTAATTGTAGCTCAGTTTTATAATCATCAAAATGGCAGTGAAGATTTTCTCAACAATAAAGTATAATGGCATACTTTCTTGCCTCATGTTAACATTACAGTCTCCCAAAGTTTATTAAAATCAAATCGTTTCTTTGTTATAGGTTTGTTAAATCTGAAGTATTGTTACATCTGGTTGAGAGAGGTGTAAGTTATGATGACTAATGACAACTACCTGCAGGAATCATTAATTTGGGAGACTGGCATGTCAAAATGTGCTCTATTTGAAGACATCATTAATTTGGGAGACTGGCATGGCAAATTAATGGATACAAACTAGAGTAATCATCATGCTAGAAGATACTTGATGCTTGTGAACTTGGTCATTTGTGTATATATAGATGAAATGGGATGAGAAAATTCATCTGTTACATGAAATGAGTGGCGCAAAGGCATGAGGTGGGCAACAATGAGAGACAATGGCTTGTGAGAAATCAAGGGATCACATGGCTTTGTCTTCCTACTCACATAGGACATTGCACATGCAAATGACGAAAGGTATTCATATATGTTGAAACAGTATTCCCTACCTCTTTTCCAGTTGGGGCAGGCCTGGGACATTTACTTCTCTTGGCGCTCACTAGCTAACACAAATTACCAAATTGGACTTCTTAATATTTTCTCTGAGATATGCTATGCTTGAATTTCATGGTTACCATTTGTTTTGGACTAACTCTACCGCATATGTTGGTGTCTCAATTAATGCTGCTTTACAAATAAGAACTGGTGGTGTTATGAAACTTTTGCGTTTGGCCCGGTACAAAGGGATACTGCATAGCTTGAGAGAACCATGAATAACCATAGAATTTGTGGCCTTGGAGTTTTTCATCCCTTATTTCCATAGTCAACAGCTAAGAAACTCTCATTTTGTTTATCTGGTCAAGCTTTTTTGCATTAGTTCTGAATGGGACCACAACAGACGCAGTACAGTGCTGGTCTTTCTCTTGATTGAGGTTGAATTGAATAACATAGAAGAAGCCATGAATTCCCTTATCCACAAATTATTAATCAGTCTTCCAATTCGTTCAATGGAGTTTGTGAGCACAAAGAGAAGTGTGCATGTCTCAAGTATGCTTCTTACCAGATTGAATATGTTTATCTTCTGGTAGTTCCTTCTTGTCTCTAGGGAATTATGTTTCTACATAATGATGACTTAGGGGAGTAGGAAGACAAAACCATGTGATTTCTTGGTTGCTCACAACCTAGTGTCCTTCACTTGTGCCTCTTCACCACTCATTTCATGTAGCAGATGATTTAATTTCGGCACACCCTTGCATATATATACATGAGAGATCATCTTTATCATGATCAACTCAAGTCTCTCCTTGCAAACCCTCCAAGCCTTCTTTGTTTCCCAACTCCATTGAATTCGTTTTCTTGTTCTAGTTCCGGTTAAAAATCTAACACCATGGGGTTCCGGTTGCCAGGAATTGTTAACACAAAGAGAAGTCTAAACCACGTACCTGCCTCAAAGACCTTAGATATCCCAAAAAGCTATTTTGCGGTGTATGTTGGGGAAGCCAGAAGAAGCGATCTGTGATTCTGATATCATATTTGATATGATCATCCTATGGGTGAAATAACTATACCCTGCAGTGCAGACTCCTTCCTTGATCTCACTTCGCGTTTACGTGTGCGAGTGAAATGCTAATGAAGTTACTCTGGGAAGCCTTCCGCATACTGAGGATTCGTCAATCAACTCCCTAATCGGGATGAATAACATGCTATGATTGATCACACTCACATCTTGTGTTGCTTCTTAATCTGGGAAGCCGTAGGTAATCATCAAGCTGCTTCTGAGTGGAGCTCAAAGTTATGACACTTGGTGAAGCCATTATCATCGATTCTCTAAATTCAATGGCTTCGAAATCATGACTCCAACTTTGATCCACTTTATTGCTCTTCCGGAGCATATGGGAAATTATGATATACTTTAATTCCTCATCCACTTTATTGTCTTATTATCTAATATGCACTGGAGATTTTCATAAGATAATTGAAGTATAATAGCATACTTTGGCTCATAGAAATGGAATCTTGAAGTAGACCACATTTTAGCATTACAGTCTACCAAAGTTAAGAATGGCCATACACTCATTATTTTCACCCTATATGACTTTATCTGGTGTTTCAATCATAAAAAAACCAACATGAAAAATTGACACATAAAAAAAAAAGAACATGAAACATTGACACATAAAAAACAGAACATGAAACATTGACAGACAAATAAGGATGACCATCCAACATTAAACAAATTAACAGAGAAAATAACATAAAAACAAACAAAAAAACCACAGAAGGTACCACAAACAAATCCTAGACCCCATAACCACTTATATATGGAGAACAAATAAAAGTAGCTCGAGCAAATTTTACTGATCGACAAACGGACGTGAGTAGACGATTGTCAAGCTAAGGCAGGCAGCTTCCCTGAAGTAGGCATGATCAGTCTTCCTCAATTTTCAGGTACAAAAGCGTCGAAAAGGTGATGTTCAAAATAAAATATAGTAATACTTCTGGAAGCTTCACGCTAAGATGTAGTCTATTGGAGAGTATTCTGGTACTTCAGGAAGATTTTCCTTCTATTTTGTTTCAGCCTCTCAAGGCGAGGACAGCATGATCTGATTTTTGCAACATCTATATTTGTTCTAGCATTCATCCAAGTATCTACTGACAACGATCTTAGCTAGTTAAATGTGAATGGTGGTTGGAAGATTGCCATGAACTCATCGAGCTTGCTGTCATCAGGTATTTGTACTACGAATTTTCTGAGATTGGGCAGTGTGGTCAGATCCTTCACATCTGCTATCTTTGCTGGAAAGTTTTTTAAGGTCTGCAGGTCATTGAGATTAGCAAACCGTAACTTCTTGGTACGCCAGCCATACTGCACTGGAAGATACAAATGCCTCAATCTTTTCATCTTCCAAATCACATCTGGAATTAGTTCTGCCGATCGGTGTGGATCTATGTATAGGGCCAACAAGAATCTCCAGTTGCCTATAGATGACAAAAGCACTCCTGTCCAACAGGAATTTACTGTCAAAAGCCTTAAATGGATCAAATTCCCTATTTCTTTTGGTATTGTTAAAATTAATACACACTTGAAGAATATAGAAAAATCTAGAAAAAATTAGAAAACTCAAGAAAAGTCTACCAAAGTTAAGCTTTAATAATTGTTGTAAGCTCCTAGAAAATTCTTAATAAAAATCTTGTAAAGTAATAATATTATAATGTAGTGGCTATGAGAAGAAGCCTTGTCCACCGACATGGACAATGGAGGTAGGACAATGGCGGCAGCTTTTGTGTATAAATAGATGATGTCTTTTGTACAAAAGTAAGAGAAAGAGAGAGAAAAGGCCAAATAGCCACCAAAGAGTGAAAAAGGCCAATAAGCCTAGTAAAAATTTCTAGTTGTTGAAGGCCAATAAGCCTAGTCTTGCATAAAGCCTTGTACCCATTTATTGTGGAATAAATAAAATCACTTTGTTGTTCACCTTTTCACCCTAAAAAACCAACAAGTGGTATCAGAGCAAAGTTCGATCACCTTGGGTGTAGGGTTCGATATAGTCCTCCATCATGTCTACCGCTAGCCAAACTTCTATCCCATTTCCAATCTTCGTTGGAGAAAATTATGATTTCTGGAGCATCAAGATGAAGACTTATTTTATGTCTCAAGATTTATGGGACATAGTTGATAATGGCTTCAATAATCCAGAAAATCCAACTGCTGAACAATTAAGGCAACTAAAGAAAGATCAGCAGAAGGATGCAAAGGCTCTATTTGCGCTGCAACAAGCTTTGGATGACACTATTTTTCCAAGAATTATGGGAGCCACAACATCAAAAGAAGCATGGGATACTTTGAAGGAGGAGTTTCAAGGAAATGCCAAGGTACGTGCAGTTAAACTACAAACTTTGAGAAGAGATTTTGAAAATATTAAATGAAAGATTCTGAGACCACACAAGAATACTATGCTAGAGTGAAAGAAATAATTAATCAATTGAGAGCCTATGGAGAAAATATTAATGATTCAAGAATTGTAGAAAAAATACTTATTAGTCTCACTGATAAGTATGATCCACTAGTAACTGCCATTGAACAGACAAAAGATATAACTAGTCTGTCAGTGACAAAATTAATGGGCTCTCTGGAAGCATATGAAAAAAGACTGAGTAGGCGAAATGAAAGTCCAGTTGAAAGTGCCTTCCAGTCGAAACTAAATTTAAGGTCTCAGAAGTCTAAAGATAATGAAAGAAAATTTAAAGAAAATTCTAGAGAAATGGAAAATGAACCCAACAATAATTGGGAAAATAAAAGAGAAACTGTGAAGAGGAAAGATTATCCTCCGTGTCGGGTTTGCAAAAAGACAAGCCACCAAGAGAAAGATTCTTGGTACCGAGGCATACCAAAATGCTGGAACTACAAAAGATTTGGGCATATAGAAAAAGATTGTCGATTCAAGAAAAACTATCAAGCTAACTACACAGAAGAAAATGATAAGTATGAGCATGTGTTCTATGCATGTCTAGCAGCATCAGAAAAAGACAACACAAATTGGCATATCAATGGCAGTGGCAATGACCGGAAGACAGAAACTGCAGCTCAATTATCAGCAGGAGCAAAGAATATGGCATCAACAAGATCAGAATATCTAGCAATATAGCTTCAAGTGTGCATTAAGGAGGAGTGTTAAAATTAAAACACACTTGAAGAATATAGAAAAATCTAGAAAAAATTAAAAAACTCAAGAAAAGTCTACCAAAGTTAAGCTTTAATGATTGTTGTAAGCTCCTAGAAAATTCTTAATAAAAATCTTGTAAAGTAATAATATTATAATGTAGTGGCTATGGAAAGAAGCCATGTCCACCGACATGGACAATGGAGGTAGGACAATGGCGGCAGCTTTTGTGTATAAATAGATGATGTCTTTTGTACAAAAGTAAGAGAAAGAGAGAGAAAAGGCCAAATAGCCACCAAAGAGTGAAAAAGGCCAATAAGCCTAGTAAAAATTTCTAGTTGTTGGAGGCCAATAAGCCTAGTCTTGCATAAAGCCTTGTACCCATTTATTGTGGAATAAATAAAATCAATTTGTTGTTCACCTTTTCACCCTAAAAAACCAACAGGTATTGCAAATCCTCGAATATCTTCAAGATCTAGGACTCTAAGGAACTTGAACCTGCTGACTATGGATTCAATCAGCTCCTGACCTATTACACTATGTATGTTGTTGCTGCATCCCAATAGAGACCTAACCGGAGGACATTCTTCAGTTCCCAAAGAGATAAACCCACTAAAATCTTTTAAATAAACGGAAACTCTCCGCATCCTACCTATTGAAACTGGTCTGTTAACCATTGGGGAAGAGAACAACTCCATTTTCCTGTTACTGTCACGAAGTTCTATGATTTGGAAGAAATCATTCTCCTTGGCCTTTGTCAAACATAGTTCTCGTATAAGATCATGCATGCGTCAACTTTTAATCCTTCCGGTTGAACTTCTTCTCTCCACTTGAACCAAATACCTTTCTGCCAACATTGTCAAGTAACGATATGCGACATCCTCTAATGTTTCCTCGTTCTCTCTTTCATTTGATGATTGAGTTGGTATCATGGCTTCTGCAACCCACAGATTGATTAGTCTCCGTGTAGGCATTTCAAAATCCTCTGGGAATTGGCCTAAATGAAGGAAGCATGGTTTCAACTGATATGGCAAATCATCGTAACTTAGTGCCAACGCCTCCATAATTCCAAGTTCAGCACTTCTCTGGTCGCCGTTGATTGTTTTCAGGTGTGATTTGATAGTTTTATGTACTGTCTCCCATTCATCAATGAAATGTTTTGTTGCCAAAACACCTCCAAGCACAATGATGGCCAGCGGCAGACCACGACAATGTGCTACCATTTCTTTCCCAAGTTTTTCCATGCTTTCCACCGTTATTAAAGGATTTTCAGAATTTTTTGCCCCCGTAGCTGGTGGGTGATCTAGAATACAACAAAGATCAAACTATAAGCACAAACTAGGGATTATAATATAGCAATCTTTGTTGTTATGAGATGTATATATTTGATTAGAAGATTTATTATTTAATTTGTATAGTTGACCTATTAGGGACTAAGAGATTTAATTACTTTACCTGTACAAAAGTATACCCTAGCTTATGTACTTTACTTGTACAAAAGTACCCCTAGCTCTGGTACAACTTTCTATAAGCCCTTTTGAGATAAATCTCCACACAGTTCTAGAAATCTCAAGCCTAGAGTTTTGGAGATCTAGACGATCACCAAAATGTCGGCTGACTAATTAATAGCTATAATGCATTAATTAGTCAATTAGTTATTTGGTCTATAATTGAGCTTGAAGCAAGAAGCTTCAAGTAGCCAATAGCTACAAGCCTACAACAATCAAATGTTGATTTGCCAAGAGAACTCCCAACCTAACCCACCAACCCATGGCCAATCGCCTAGTCCTATGTTATCAACAAAGAGTTGAGTACTCAATAGCTACACTGTAAACTATTATGACTACACATGATAGAACACACATCAAGAATATACAAGAGCACATCTCCTCAATCCGATCCCTTCATACACTCATTCTAGATGGGGTGAATTCTTTTGTGTGGGTTGGCTTGATCGGTTGAGCAGGGGCGCTTGTGTTTTATATGCATCTGACTAGGAGTCTCTCCCATCAAGAAAAACTCTCAAACAGTCCTTATTGCATTAGGAAATAAAAACCCTAGTCCATATTAATTAGGAATCCCTTTGGCCCATGTATTTAACTTAAACACTTATACAAAGGCTACGGGCCGAGTAGTAATTGAGTCCTTGATCAATATTGAGCCCAAGACAACCCTATGATGATTAGAAGACCACTTAAGTAGGTAATTAGAATAATCTAACGTCTTACATTCTCCCACTTGGTCAAATAATCATCAAGGCTTCAAAGTTGATCACTGTATGGCCATGTAGAACTCAACATCACTCTATTCCTAAATTAAGCCACTGTCAAAAATGTAAACTTACATGGAACTGTCAGAACACATTGAATTTATAACATCCAAGGTTCTTACAACCACACATATAAGCTTGCAAAATCACATAAGGCTTCCATCAAGACTAGGACACAGAATGATCATGACAAAACTTAATTTGTGTTTACAAAGGTCACTTTCATTCATAAGCCCTTCCTTAAGAGATTACCAAGATCTCTCCTTAATGACACTGGCATGAATTCATGTCTTATGCAGTGACTGTAGCTAGCTATACTGCATAATGACATGTTACTGGATTCATTTGTCAAAGAATAGTAAACATAAAACTGAAGTCACGTAATCTAATAAAAGAACCGAACCAAACAGCAATAGACAAAATATTTGAACTGTCTCCAAGAAATCTAATGAAATTGAGTGGAATAAAACTCAGCTCCCACTAATTCTACATATCAAAACTTAACGGCATAACCATAATTGTAACAAGTATGAAATAACCTTATTCAATGAATCAATGAACCACCGGAAAAATTCTTTCTTTTACCCTCTCCCTTACAAGCATGAACCAAAATCCAAATGCTTATTAGCAATCACAAAATTCAATTGAAAAGGCAAAAGTCATTGATTAACTACTGAAGATTTAAACAAAACTGCATGAAATAATAAGAACATATAACATACGTAAACCAACCTTTGTTCTTATTAGCCTTAAAATCCTTAATGCAAAATTAGATTGTTAAGCGATTAATCAGAAATATCCAAATTATTGAATACATCCTCAAAGAAGATCTTTAAACGCTCCCACTCATCAAAACATATATTTTGCATGTTACAAAAATGGATCAATACCATATAAAATGAATTAATACATTATAAAACTTTATCGTAATCCAATCCTTAGAGTTAGAACTCAAATTTAATTTATTCAATTCTTTCTCAAACAACACTTTACATGTAAGTTGCACGTAGATGAGAAAAACAAAAACTGTAATGGAAGCATTCAACTTTATTCCACTTGTATCTCAAACACCGATTCAATTTTCTTTAAGCAATACAAGTAGAAAACAATAAGCATGGTAAGAACTTTAATAGCCAAAATAAACAGCCAGTCATCCAAAATATTGGTCAGAAAAATATAGGTGCACAAAGAAAAACAAGAAGAGCACAAAACCAAACAATGTGTTAATCCCATACATAGTACTTAATGGTGTAGAACTTCATTTTGCCATGTAACCAGAAATAAATTCCACATATACTCAAAATTTTATGAGTTTATACAATTATAAAACCAAGATAACGAGTGTGAAGCCCAAAACCTTACATCAATTCTCCCACTTGGGCAAACACTCACTACTTTACGATGCACCAAAAAACTTCATGTATATATATATATATATATATATATATATATATATATATATATATATATATATATATATATATATATATATATATTGATAAGATTGCGTAAAGAACTTTCAATTCATGCTACTAAAGCAGTTTAGGGCATAAACCATAAGTGCACAAAAACTGTCAAGTAATTTCCAGCAATGATATGTACTTACTTTAAATTTTACCATAATTACTTTATAAGTCTCATTAACCTTAAATTTCATGGAAACAAACTAGAGACATTAGTCTTCATATAGAAAAATATAGAGTTGTTTAAGCTAATTGAAAAAAAAAAAAAAAAAAAAACAGGAAATTGACTTACAAGGTTACTCAGAAAAACTGCCAGCACATTCTTTTTCCTGAACACAGATCACTAATAAAATTCTCACAAATAATCTATACATCCAATAATCACGAAACTTTTTGCAAAATTCATGAAGACACGTATATGCTCAACACATCAAAAATTCAGGTCATTTGAAGATCTTTAAGTGATTCATTCAACAATCTTTACTTATAATGAAGAATCTGTCAGCAAAAATCCTGTGCATATGTTTCAACTTTATAAATTCACCAAAAATTCAATTCTCAACATATTTTCATGAAATCAGCAACTATAGAAAACTTAGAAAACCATCCTTATCGCCTAAATTTGTCATGAGTTAATTCAAGTTACAAAATAATCCAAAACAGACATCATAGCAGCACAGTTCACAAATTGAAAATAGTCAACTATAAAATTGTGAATGCTTAGCAATGTGCACCTCAAGAAATTTGACTATCCTTATGCATTCTAAATATAATATAACATTAAGTGTTATATAGGTGCAAACAAAAACGATTAAACCATATCACATAGCCAAAATATAAAAAGTCACTTTATCTAGTTTTAAAAAAAACACCTTTGAGCAATCCATGGATCATTCGTATCTTCAGTAATTTACATATTGCATGTGCCACTTTGATTCAAATCAAGTAAGTTAGTAATCCTTAATCAAAAGTGCAATTTTATCCGTGCATCTCATTCATTAAGAAATAACAATACAACAGCAGAACATCCTTATTTCTAATGCAAGATATAGCATGACATGTTCCTCATATTAAAACAAAAACTTTATCCAAATAATTTGCCATGCAAAACCCAAGTTTTTCTTTAGGTGATCATTCAAAATTATCCTTTCTTGGGTGACAATATCATATTTCTTAATATCAAGCATGAATACTATATAACATGACATATAATTTGACGTCGATAAACTGAGAATTGAAAATTGTAATGGCAATAAAATAGTGATATTCCTTAAATGCAAGTGATATAACTGCAATTAATACTTGTAAACATATATTCACAAGGCAAGTTTGTCTTTATTCTTGATATTCAATACTGAAAGCATCAATTATAACACCAATCAGCCTAAAAAACACTTGCAGCAGTATGCCAAACCATTTAAAACAAGCCTACTTTAGTTTATTTTAGTCTATATGATGAGCACAACCTTACAGATCAATCCAATTAAATATGTATCAATCCTTTTACACGTATGGATCAATCCAGCTATATGTTATAAAATAGTCACTTGATTGCATATGAAAAATAGCCAAGTATCAAACATGTCCATACAAAACCAAATAAGAAAGCATCAATTTTTCGATCAATCAAGTCACAAATACCAAAATTGCATACATTATATGAATATGCACAAACTTTGATGTGAACTAATAGTGATCAAAAACTGCAGTGGAACTTGAGAGAAAATTTGATATGAGAAATTGATGCAATCAATTTTTCATACTCACGTCTCCTTTATGTGATCAACCAAAATCTATTTTTCTTTGTCATACCATTAACTTTCATGACTATTCAAGATCACCAATATCAAATTACCATCAACAACTTAAACATGTTACAATCCGTATAACAAAAACAAAATTATATGCCAATGGAGTTAAGGTTCATTGTGACACAATTGTAATCTTCCAAAATATATCATACGATCAATTTGTCCCTGTATCCTCAAGCAAACATGATTAATTCACACCTTTGGGTAGAGAACTAAACATGTTTTCAACACTAGGACATGCACATACACGAATTTCCGGAACAAAGAAACTCCCACGTCTTTGGACTGAAGAAATTCCTTGCTAATTCATGCAGTGCATCTCCCATATTGTTCCATTATAAGTGTACTCATGTTAAACCACTCACATCTTTGGACAGAGAGTTTTTTAACACGCCTTCACCTACAATGCCAATTATGATCAATTCTTTAAATCCAGAAAACTATTAATGATTGAGTTGCTTTGGCTCACTCAACCATTGCTAGAATATCTGTAGACTATGATCATAAAACTTCCAAATATGATAAAGTTAAAACTTTATACTTTTATCACATTTAATAACCAATCTTAGAATCAAATGTTCTTTAATCAACTAGGTTGCTTTCGCTCTTTAAATTGAAACAAGAACTCTTGAAACTTTGATCTCAACCCTTCAAGCATGAAGGAGAAAAGCTGTATATCGAAACACGCTTAACAAAGTATGTTAGTGTAATAAAGGGTAATAAAACAATATATTGCTTAACTTTCAGTTTTAGGTTTTATCACTTTGGGTTGGTACTTTATATCCTTTCGCATGTGTATAGTTGCTATGCTAATATAAAACCTAAACCTCAATAGAACATATTTCTCCAAAATGGGTCACGACAAAAACAGTTCATGACATATGCAATTACTTAACAAGCTTGGGTCAATTTAACATTAATAACTGAAGCTACGGCTGAAAGTATGTATCAATTTATGAAAATTAAGCATGCTTGACATATAGCAAACTGATGTCATCTTTATAAAATATTTTAACATGCCGCAATTCACAAACTCAGTATGCATGATATCGTAAACTGAAACCATATGAATATCATGCAAATATGCCGTAAAACAAGATGTTTTTATTTGAAATTGTATTTAATCTGTGTCCAGGGAGGTATAAAAGGGGAAACAATACAAAGGCAAACAATATAAGTGTCACGACATGAGTTCATATTAGAGGTCCTTTATAATACTAGTTGCCAATTCTTTAGGATTAAAACTAATTCGTGACCACTGGATGCAATTTGCATAATTAAAAAACATGAAACTAATGTTATAGCCGCAAACTTTAGCAATCAATTCATATTCAATAAAATATCATACCCCATGGAAGCTTGATCAAGATGCAGCAAAAAAGGAGGAAAACACAACAGCCCAAAGTCGTACAGTGTAAGCCAGCAGCAGCAGAAAACGTGGGCGATTTCTTTTGGTTCTAAAACATGTAGCCTAGGCTCTGATACCACATGTAAACTATTATGACTACACATGATAGAACACACATCAAGAATATACAAGAGCACATCTCCTCAATCCGATCCCTTCATACACTCATTCTAGATGGGGTGAATTCTTTTGTGTGGGTTGGCTTGATCGGTTGAGCAGGGGCGCTTGTGTTTTATATGCATCTGACTAGGAGTCTCTCCCATCAAGAAAAACTCTCAAGCAGTCCTTATTGCATTAGGAAATAAAAACCCTAGTCCATATTAATTAGGAATCCCTTTGGCCATGTATTTAACTTAAACACTTGTACAAAGGCTACGGGCCGAGTAGTAATTGAGTCCTTGATCAATATTGAGCCCAAGACAAACCTATGATGATTAGAAGACCACTTAAGTAGGTCATTAGAATAATCTAACGTCTTACATACACAAGCACTGGAGGGCCAATAGCCTAGTCCTAAATCAACCCACCAACTAGCCAAGAACTAAACAACTAGTCCTGTCACAAAATCTAATAAAACACTTTGTTTCAGTTTCAAATGTTTTCAAATGATAGTACTATAGTGGGCAACACTAAAGCATTATTAGATTGGTTGAAATGCTACAGATTTTGTGAATGCACAAAAATGTAGTAATAAAATTTAAATGACAATCTAGAAATTATTAAGCATGTGAAATGAGACGTTTGTGTTACCTCCATATGGTTGCACCCTTTGAACAATTGCTACCTTATGGAACAGTTCCCAGCTATCTTCTTCATTTAGACACGATGGTTCATAGAGGAAACCTCTCGGATCTGCTCGATATGCTACGCTTTTGTTGCGCGATGTAAGTAGCACTTTGGTTTCTGTGTCCTCGTGAGTTGGAAACCCAGCACTTAGCAATGACCATGCATTCGCATCCCATATGTCATCAAGAACCACCAAGCTTCTCATCTTTTGAAGTAGCACAAAAATTTCTTTAGCTACCTCATCATCTTTCATCTTTGCGATCTTCTCTCTCTCCTCTTCTCCAGGGGACGAAAGTTGAAACAGAATTTGCTCCCAAATGTCTCTTGTTTGATATTGTTGAGATACGCACACCCAAATGAAGTGAGAAAAATGATCCCTGACTTCATCATGATGGTAAACCTTCCTAGCCAGAGTGGTCTTGCCTAACCCTCCCATTCCACATATGGAAACCACTCGACTGCCGGAGTTTCCTGGTTTCACAAGCTCAGTCGCTAATGTCTGGGCAGATTCCACCAAACCAACAACATTATGGTTGACGGAGTGAGAGAAACTGCGGCGTAAGTTGGTCACAACCCTGTCAGAATAGCTCGGCCCCTCTTCTTCCTTCGATCTCCTTATGCCATATATTACCAGGTTCTCCCTCAGTTGAGAGATGCGGCCCTTGATCTCCTCAATCTTTGACCCAACGTTGTGCAGCATTTTTACTTTTCTGCCGTATTTAAAAAATCTGTAAGACATACGGATCTTGTTCCTCCTACGGTTGCGTTTGGATTCTATTTCGTGGGCAAATTTGTCGATGACATATTCCGCGTCATAACCAGTATCTCTGATTTGTGCAACGAACTCTCGTACAGCTGCTTCTTCTTCTTGTCTTGAATCTGCATCTCTTAGGAAGCTGCGCATAATCTGTAGCTCTTGCTGCAACAGCCTAACTTGGTTGGGGACCTGGATCAAGAAGTTGGCTTCTTCTGTGAGCAAATCATCGAGCCTTTCCAACAGAAAAGAGACGACGTTCTCGGCCATTTCACTTCGCTCAAAGCAATACCACTCGGTGCTTTGTTCTCTCTATTAATGTTGAAATTGAAGTGTTAGTTTAAGTGTGAAGTAGTTGATGGATAATTGGTGTTTCCTTTGTGTTATAAAATCGTGTGGAACCCACAATAGAGAAAGTTCACAAATGAGAGACAAGTGAAAAGAAAGACGAAGACTTTTTTTTTTTTTGCCGAAAAGACGAAGACTTTCGGTGCATGCATTTTTCACGGGTGCGCAGTTTCGGTGCGTGCATTCTTCCCTGGAGTTGGAACAAGAAAAATAATTCAAAGGAGGGCCATGCACTGTGTGTATCGATACCCAAAAAAAAATAATTAGGGGAAAGAAAGATGAAGTGCATGCATTATTCACGTGTTAGTGCAGACGGAATCCCATATGAGAGCATCTCCATTGAAAGGAGAAATTATACAATGGTACTGTACCACCACAGCTGGTGGTACTTTCATTCAGAAACTACCATGTGTCATTTTTTTAAAATAAATTATAGCTGGTTTTACAGCTGGACTTTTACTCTCTAGAATCTATATATATAAAGCAAAAGACAAAAAAATGGTAAAACATTCAAAAAACTAGAAAATGTCTTTGGTTAATAATGCAAACATTAAGAATTGAAATTATTAATTACATGAGGATAATATAGTAAATTCATACTTTTTCATATTTTAAAAAATTAAAATTAAAAGAAAATTCAGATAATGAATTCTATTTTATGAAACACAACTATCCATTATCTTTTTTAATTCTAAAATAAATTTAAATTTTTTTTAAAAAAAAGTCTCTCCCATATGCAGAAGTGCGTGCGGAGAGGCTATAGTAATATATATATATACCAAAATGCCGGAAACCAACTGCCACGACGACAACCCAATCTTCCCTACCTTGTACTGCTACCCAACCCAACCACCCAAGGGTTTTGGTTAATCTGAAACAAGAACCCACATAAAAAATCACTAGAAACTTAAACTCATAGAAAGATTGAGCTGTGATGTCAAGAAATTGATTGGAGGATATCAGAGAGAAGAAGGAAAGAAATCGATTGGAGGATCATCACAAAAACTGATGATCCCCTTTGTTGTTTGGGAGATTCACTATTATACCCAATATAGGAGCCCAAATTATAAATAAAAAAAACCTCATATGAAATGGAGTTTAGAAACACACCAAAAGCCCATTTACAACATAATAAAAAGGCTTTTAATTTTTTTCAAATTACAAAATTGCCATTTATTTCTTAAAACAAACCCAACCCAAAAACCTCATAAAAAAAGCCCAAAACACTCAATAGGGCATCAAAGTAATTTAATAATCAAAATTAAATTTAAGAGGGTCAACTATCACTTTTTGGGTTTTTTTTGGAGTGCTGCTATTTCCACCCACCTGTCCTATTTTCCCACCCACCTTATTTTTAAAATTTTAAAGATAAATTTACTCATTTATGAAAAGACTTCTAAGGACTTAGAGAAAAGAATTAAAAACCAAAACAATTGCCTCAATCTTAAAATTAAAAAAAGTTTAAAAAATCCAAATCACAGATATCAAACCTTGTAACTATGGGCAATTCTTCAAATTTCCTATCTCCCATTATTGCACCTTCTCTACCATCCTATCTCCCATTAACAAACCTCTTTAACTTAAAAGAGAATTTGCTTGAATTAATAATTTAAGGGTGTTTTAGGAATAATGGTGGGTGGAAAGATAGGATTGTGTTTTTTTCAAATTTACATAGTGGGTGGGAAGATAAGGTGGGTGGGGAAATAGGACAAGTGGGTGGAAATAGCAGCACTCTTTTTTTGGGTTTGTTTATAAAAATTAAATGGTGTAGGGTTTATTTATAGTTTTAATACTAAGAATGGGTATATGACTAAATATCTCTTGTTGTTTCTGTACAAATGATGATCAACAAACCCAAAAAGAATTACCCGCATACTATAGAAACATGTTCAGTCCCTGAAGGGGCGATTGGGTTAGGTGGCAGTGCGAAGATGGGGATTGGGTTGTGGGAGTGGTTTCCAGGGGCGTCTTTGGGTTCTTTAACTTTTTAACTAAATAAAAAATATTATTCTAAATGAAAAAAGTATTTTAAATCCAGCTATAAAAAAAGCTATAATTTGTTTTTAAAAAATGACAAATGGCATATTTTGAATGGAAGTATTACTAGATGACGTGGTAGTACAATATCATTCTATAATTTATTCATTGAAAGGGGTGTAAAACCACATTTACATCTTCTTTAGGGCACTTTCATCGCAAGGGTTTAGCCCAAGTAGGAGGAGGTCTTAGGCCCGTGAGACTACTCTAGCATGCATAAAGTAGCCCGGGCAAGATGTGGGGGCCACCAACCTGAGCAAGCCCAAAGGCAGATCCAACCCGTGTTGTTGCCTAGGTTGCTGACGTCGTGCTAACGCCAGGCTAGTGTCAGCGCACTTTTCAAAAAAAAATTTCCACTACAATCCAACGACTGCCATTTTTTATGTAATAAAAATTGAAAAAATACCAAAAAATTCGGAATTTTTTTTTCTATAAAATTCTTTTTTGGTAGTAATAAGTTAATTAGCTGAGATTGTTGTTTACACAATAATCAACCAGCGTATTTGGCTTTAGACGACTGGTACCTGGGTAGACACGCCAGCTGCCAAAGGAAATAAACACTCCAAAAAGACACATAGACAAGCCTTTAGAAGACGAATGACATCATCACCTTCTTAACCAACCAAATGAAGGCCCCCCTTCCGAAGAGGCAACCACCTGTCGAAGCTCCCAACTACAGAACCTAGAACCATAGACACGTGTCACCTCCACAATAGTTTGCATAAAGTCCAACATCGAAAATTTGTGCAAAACTCTCATTTTCACTTCCTTATAAATAGGGAACAATACCTGAGTAAAAGGGGTAACTACTTTCTCACATTTACTATTACTCTGCCAAAATTACAACATATAGCTGGCTTAAGCATCGGAAAGCCTTCGGCAGGCACCACACCGGTATCCAAAGCTTGACGATTGCTTTTTCGCTGTTCTCTTCTGTAGGGTATTCCCGTACCAAGGATTCGCAACCTTCCCCCCTGCTAAAGATCCAGCACTCCTTTACTTAAGTTGACCCTCCCAAAAAGAGCATCAATAATTGCCATCCATTTATACAAATTTAGTATGAGCTTGTCTTCGTAAGTCAATCACAAGTCATGCATATATTTCTTTTCTGCCAATGACAATTGGCATGTAATAGATAAAAAAAAGTCAGCAATCACGTGCATATTTCTATTTGGTCGGCCCTGAGGAAGCCACAGCTGACCCCTCGCCGTTTCAAGTTTATGAAAATTTATTATATGATACTCGAATTCACCTAGTGTACCAACGTGTTATAATATGAGCGGATGATAACAGTGATGGATCCAAAAAAATTTGGTGTTGCAAAATGTAGTAGTTCAAAATCACAACCTGCGTGCCTGGGACTGTCCCATTTCTCATATTTATAGAGAACAAAACAATGTTGCTGACCATATGGCACATATGGGTCAAAACTCCAATTTGGGTTATCATGTTGTTGATCTTCCGCCTCCTTCTATTGTAAGCCTCTTGGCAAATGATTATGTTAGGATGACCACTATTAGGCTTGTCCCAGTGTAGTTTTCTTTTTGGTTTTTTCTTAGGCTTCGGTCCTCCTTGTAATCGAAAAAAAAAATTCACTAACAGACTTAAAAATTTTCTAAAATTCATGCCCAAAGTACACAACAATATTTTCTAAATAACATGAATACTGTGGAATTCCAAAATAGAACTAAAAAGTCCAAAGCTCAATCTACTTCAAAAATGGATAATATATAGGTTTTTTTTTCATCACAAATGGTCCTTCAAGTTTACAAAATTATTACGAATCGTCCTTTAGGTTTTTTTGTGACACTAATAGTCCTTTAGGTTATCATCTACCCATCAAAATAGTCATTCCTGTTAATTTCCGTCAAAACAAACGTTAAAAAATTCACGTGCAGTCACGTGACTGCTTTTTGAATGATAATCTCGTCATTCCACTCAACCCTCAAAACCCTTTCCCTCCATTTCCTCCTCAGTCCCTCCATTTTGGCGCTCTAAACTACAATATATAACATTTTTCCTCCATTTCCTCCTTGGTCCCTTCTCTCTATTTGGAGTTTCCAGTTGACGAAATTAGGAGTTTTCGGGTATTTAATTGATAAAGCTGATCTACAAAAGGAATATCTAGGTTCATAAAGTCAAATACGCGTTATTCTTCTTAGAAAAGTGACTAGATGGATTAGCCAGAGGAGTTCTTTCGAAAAGGTGGGAAACAACCAAAGTAAACAGGTTAAAGTGTAAACTACAGCTTGTCTGCAAATGTTGTTGTTTTGTTTTGTGAAACATGTGGTTGTATTTTGATTGTGTAATATTTTTAAACTTCTTATATTTGTCAATGATATCTTTATGCGTTTCAGTTTGACTTTATCTTTGGTGTGGACCATGTTTGTTTTATATGGTTTGAGAATTATTCAAATATGTCGACGTGTACAACTTTGCTTAATAGTAGTTGAGTTATGTATTATTTATTACTAAATTGTTAGGTCTGTTTTTTACCTAATTTTTTTTTAGGCCTGTGATGTTGATATAAAAAAGATAATTAAGTTAAAAGAAGGCTTTATGAAAAATCCTAGTCTTATTTGAATCATACCAAAGGCGGATCTAGGATTTTCGGGCCAAGGGGTCATAGTGTAAAAGTTCCGAAATTTTTCTAAGAAGAAAATAAAACTAAAATGTCATGTCTATCAAGGAGGTAGGGAATAAATTATCCAATGAAGACTTTTTTTAATACTAGAGAAATTAGGAGGTAGTTGACGTTGACGAATGTTTAGGTGATGGGCACGATCTGTGGCAATACCAAATTCAAGCTGTTGGCTCCGCAAATCTCACGGCCTGGTGCTCCGGGCCGAGGGGATATGCGTCAACACGTGACATCCTTCTTTTGGATACGGTGCGGTTGTGCGCGGGCATGCCAGCACGGTCTACCGTGCGTCAAGATGGTGATTTGGTTTGGATAAAATGGTTAAGTGGTGCGCCTGTTTTGAGTTCGACTCCTAATCAAATGATTGTGGCCGAGAGAGGAACTGATCTCGGCCGTCAGGTTCATGGCCTGAGCTACAAGGCCGTTTAGTGGTGGTGTTGATGGTGGGTTTTGGGCGGTGCTCTGGCGCGTTGCTCAGAGAGCGACGGTCGTATGATATATGGGGTGAATGAGATAGTAACAAAGATGGTGCTCCGGCGCCTTGAAAATCAAGGGTCGTATGATATATTGATGAATGGATTTTCCTTACAATCTATCACTACTTCTAGGAAAGCAAGTAAATGTATTGAAAGTGCATTACAGGAAAATATAATTTGCTCCGTGGGAGGCTTTTGGTTTGGTGTTTGAACCCTTTGAATGTAGCTCGAGCTTGGTATTTATAGGAAAAGCTCTGGAGGAGTAATCGAGGCTGAAAATCTATATGGTGGAGCCTGATCAGAGCAAGTGGGTAGTCCAATCGACATTTGGGATCGTGAAGCATGGTGGTGTAACCCCATAAATCCTGATAAATCTCGACCGCCGCCCTGATCGTGGGTTCTGCACCCCTGGCCGTGGGAACGCATTTAATGCCCTGGTCTGGTAGTTGGTGATCTGACCTTAAGTTGTAAGAACATTTGTAAGAATGTTTGCACCTAACCACTCTGATTTCTATCACCAAATCCTGACTTTAGTCACTTCCCTTCTTCCCTCGTGCATTAAATGCCTTTTTGCGGCCAGTGGGTTTGCTAGTCAGAGGCGTTACTTCATTAAATGAAGCGTGGGACCCAGTTGCCACGTGGCGATTTGACTTTAATATCTTCGGCCGTATCCCTTTCATCCTTCGGCCTTGGCCTGTGATACCGCGGTTGCAAGGTCGAGATGGTTATGCCTTTGCAGCTTTCCTTTCGTGTTTAGGAAGGCAAAACGCCTGACGAACATGACTAAGTGCTAGGGCCGAGAGGAAGCCCCTTCGGTCAGTTTATGACCGTGATTTATTAGGCACAAACACAAGCTAGAGTGACTGATTGTACATGGGTGATGAAACTGAAGATGATGATTGATTCCCACTAATTTTGAGGGGTTGGTGGAGGGAGCAAAGGTGCATATAATGGCTGATCACCAATGTCAACTTAAAATTTAAGTCAGCTCTGTGTGACATATGGAATGTGCCAAGTTGGATTTGATGCATGCAACACTAAAAATAAGGCAACGATGAACTCAACATTTGGGATATATCAAGCTGTTTTTTTTCTTTCTATTTTCGAACTCTTGAACTCTCCTCTCTTGATCTCCACCCGTGTTACGGTAAAGAAACTAATGGGAGGTGTGGTTAATTTCTAACTTCTGCATACAGCGTGGGGAGCCTAGGTGAAAATGGAGTTTATGCCACAGTTGAAGACGTACACATGCGAAATTGTAGTTTCAATGGTACCAAAAATGGGTGCTAGAATTAAGACATAGGAGGTAACGACGAGATACGTTAAAACTTTTTGTTGTTGTTTTTCTTTTAATTTCATTTGGTGAAATAGTTACATTGATGTTGACACCAGCTATCTTAACCAAAATAGAGTTACCTCTCATGAATCTTGAGTCCAAAATTTATGTGTTCCAATAGCCATCTAAGGCTTATGACCTCAATAAATACAAATTAAAAGCAAATAATTCATATTTGTTAAAATTACCTCTCATTTTGTCTTTTTCATGGCGGTTCTGGGTATGCTAGAAAGATATCATTTGATCAAATTAAATTTGATAGCAGCTAAAAACCCTATTATCATCGACCAACATTACTGTAATGGCAAACATGACTGTAAAAAATGGGTGAATTTTCAAAATTTATAATTAATATTAACAAAGATTTACACAATGAAATAGAGCTAGTTTGATTTAATTTCTAATTATTAGTATTTTGTTTCAAAATGTCATACGTGACATACCGTGGCTTTCAAGAAACTTCTGGAAATGAGCAAGCCATTGTATTTGATTGCTCTGAGAATCCAAGTTGCCTCAACATTGTTATGGACCAAGTCAACATCACTTCACCAATTATTGGAAAGCAAATTTTTGCATCTTGCAAATATGTAAATGGGACTTCCAATGCATGCAACCATTCCTAGCGTCCCTTGTTTACAAAACAACACACATATGCATAAATAGTCCATCCACGTTCTTACCAGAAAAGTATTTATTCGTAGTTTTATACGTCTTTTAATCAAGCTTTGTACGTTATTTCAATGAGCCATGAGCATTGTAATTTGCTTTTGTGATATTTCTGACATAAAAAGAGAAATTTATCTTTCGACCAAAAAAAAAAAAAAAAAAAAAAAAAGGAGAAATTTATCAGTACTACAGTTTAGGAACTTTATTTGGAATTCGAATTTCAAAATCTGGGTTTTCTTCAATTCTTAATTTTGATGTTGGGTTTAATCAGAAGTTTTGATTTCTCTTTGGGTGTATTTAGTAATCTGATTGGTTTGAATTGGGTTAGAGTGACTTATAGAAAATGTTTTTCGGAAATTGGTTTGATTGGGCAGTAATTTTCGTTACTAAGTGACTTCAACTCCTAAGTCACTTGTGTGTAAATCAGCTGCCCCTGGTGATTACTTACATTACTTGGTTGCTAGAAGATCATAACAAATTGAAAGATGAACAATAGAACTGTAAGAATTTCAGTTAAACGAAAATAATCCTTTCGATTTGCCTTGCAGAGCAACTAAGTACATGGGGTTGACAATGGCTAGTCATGTCATCTTTCAAATTCAAAATAAATCACTATCATTTTGGACAAATTTAATTACGCCAGTGATGATTTATCCGCTAGGCTGGCCATTTTGATCCTCAGCTCTGGCAAGCGGTTTGATGTTCTAGCCAACGAATTGTGAAAGGTCTTTGTCATCGTTGGATGCAATATGTGGACGATCAGTCCAAGCCCCTCCTTCAGTTCAGCCTGAGTTAATAGCAATTCCTAGAAGATATATGCCTTGGTTGAAAACTTGGATCCAAAGGTTTTTTCGATCTAGCCAAGTAACGCCAATACAGCTGCAGCGATTGGCGTCAAGAATGTTGTCCATAAATGTGAGTTAGCCTCTGCTCACACACCAAAGCGAGAGGTGAGACCAAGGAAGGCTTCTTCACTGCAGGGGATTGTAATACCACCCATTGGATGATCGTATCCAAACTCTTCTTCCGCTTGACTTAACAAATCTTGGAAAGAGGACTGGTTCAAGTATGATAGTGGAATCACAAACCGCTTCTTCTGACTCTCCCCAACATAGACTGCAAAATAGCCTTTAGGGACATCTGAGGACTTTGACGGTACTTGGGTTTTCTTAGCATGTATGGTACCAGGCAACCGGAAACCCATAGTTTCAAGATTTCTATATGAGAACACAAAGAAGGAAGATTTCGAATGAATTGAAATACTGAAAAGGCTTTGATAAGATATGTTTGGGAATAGAAGAGTTGTGTTGCTTTGTTCTCGATTCTGATCATATGTATATATAGATGAAGTGGTAGGGTGAAGACTATCTGTGATATAAAATGATTGGGGAAGAATCACTGGAATGGACCCAAGTGAGAGACATTAGCTCATGGAATTTCACATGGACTTGTCTTCCAACTAATCAAGAAAAACTCACGAGTCACTGTCCATTCTAAACAAACATCATGTCCCACACAAGAGAAATTAAACACTCATAGAAATTACGTTAGATCCAATTAAGTACATCAACTTGCTAGACAAACACTCGCACAGAGGATTCTGTGCTGGATGCGCATGTCTTGCATTTTGCATTTTTGATATCTGTAGAATATTAAACAGTGATGATTTTGCCTCTATCCATAAGTAGCTCGGATCGTCATCATGGTTTGGGAGACATATACACACTTGAAGGGTCACCTGCTTCTAGTCTTCCAAATCATCATGTACAATTTGGTAGTGATGGACCTGCTTAGATAAAAACAAAATATAAATTTACTTCAATAAACCAATCTGGAAATCAGATCCAAGTTTGCGTAGTTGTGAATAGGAAAAGTCTCTAATTTAACTCAGCTGCATCAGCATGCTAACACCTCTTAATACAGGGAGAAATTAGTGCCCATATATCCAACTTTATTATACCTGATTAGTCTTTTGATAAGAAGCATGCCTTGCCTAATTTACCGAATTACCAAACTTCAGAGAACAAAGCTACTGAGGAATCACACATTTCTTGCTATTTTTTCCTCTATGTTGTTTCACTAAACTCTGCTACTTGCCCCTTAGCTCTAGCTGAAGAAGTGGCATTGGGATAAGGTGGGAAACTGGTAGCTGGATATTGTAAGTTCAATTTTTATCGTTTGAGACCGATGTGCACAAACTACTTTGCCAAAGACAAACGATCACAAAGTGACTAATCCCATTGATGGTCTAATTTACTTGATTTAGTGGATGCCAAAATTTTAATATTCGAATTTATGAGAGTGGAACGTTAACATGTTCTAACCATTGATTAGTGCTTTTTATTGAGAATATGAAGCTTGGAGACTTAATCTGCTGCCTATGGTGATTATTTACATTTACTTGGTTGCCAGAAGAAAGTAATAAAATGAAAAATATGAATGAAAGAAAGAACTGTAAGCACTTCATATTAATGTCAAGTATTTTGATCTCAATTTTCGTAGGAGGAAAATTAGATACATGGGGTTGACATTAAAGAATCTTGCCATCTTTCAAATTCGAAGTAGAGCAATATGATTCTTGAAAGTCAGTGCTGCTGAATTTATGTCCGCTGCGCTGGTTTTTTTTCTTTTCCTCAGCTCACAAGCAGTTTGAAGTTCTAACCCATGAATTACTGAAGGCCTCATTTCCTTGGATGGAAGAGGACACCTTCCAATGAAGGATAACATCATATCATTCAGTTGATTCTCAATCCAAGACCTTCCTTGAATTCAGCCAGTTTTAGCGTCTCCTGAAGGATGCATTGGCAGCAAATTTCGACCCAAAATTTATCTGTGAGAGAATTAATTGGCCCCTGTAGAGCTGCAGCCAAAGGAGTCAGCATTGTGTCTATGGAGAATTTGAGCCTGGGCTCACACACCAAAGCTTGAGGTGAGATCAAGGAAAGTGTTTTCACTGCAGGGGATTGTGATAGCACCCATTGGATGATCATATCCGAATTCATCTTCAGCTCGAGTTAACAAATCTTGAAATGACGGTTGGTTCAAGTATGAAACTGGAATCACAAACCGCTTCTTTTCACCCTCCCCAACATAGACTGCAAAGTAGCCTTTAGGAACATCCAACGACTTTGAAGGTACTTTGTTTTTCTTAGCATGTACAATGCCAGGCAACCGGAAGCCCATTGTTTTGAAATTTCTAAATAACAAGACCAAAAAGGAAGATTTCAAATGAAGTGAGAAAGCTCTGACAAGATATTCTTAGAAATAGAAACACTTCTGTTGCTTTGCTCTTGAATCTGAGCATATGTGTGTTTATATAGATGAAATGGTATGGGGAAGATCATCTGTTACATAAAATGATTGGTGAAGAATCACCACGATGGACCCCGGTGATAGACATTAGCTCATGGAATATCACATGGACTTGTCTTCCAACTCGTGAAGAAATAATCATGAGGCAATACTCAACAAACATCATGCCCCACCTCACTTGAATAGACCAGTCCTATGACACTGGAAAATATCACAACCACATAGAAGCTGTCAGCTTGTGTGATAATTGTTAATGCTTCACAATCTATATCTGCAGGGATTTGGAGCCATGACTTTAAAGGTTATGATAGCTAAACTGAGAGCAAGTTAACCACCCTCCATGTGATGTTGTTCTATGAAAGATCCAATTGGGACGAGCGATCCTTGGTTACAAATTACTTACCATTTTCTTCAATCAATCTATAAATGGTACCGATAATTATAGCTATGAGATAGTAGATCTGCAATTTAATTAGTATTGGGGTCCACTTGGTCTCAACCATGTCTGTGATCTAATAGAGACTTATCTTCTAAGTAGGATTTATTTTATATAAGTTTTAGTCACTTCTGTTGGTCTCTCTAGCTTTTAAAAGAGAGGTAGGACATGACGTTCTCTCATTGATATGGACAATGACTCATGAGCTTTTCTTGGTTAACTGGAAGAAAAATCTATGTGCTGTTCCATGATCTAAAGTTTCTCAATTGGGTCCATCCTTGTTTCTCATCACCAATCATTTTGTGCTATTCTTCATCTATATATGTACACATAGATCAGATTTTTTTCCGCATAACTTCATTTGATATATTTTCACACTGATATAAAACAGGGATTGCTTTGATATTTCTCAACAAAACATATAAGAATTGAAAAAAAATTGCAAAACAGAGAGCTTTTATTAGCTTGGGAAATGTGAAGACTTGTTTTGCTTTGCATATGGTTTTGTTGAGAAACATCAAGACCTTGGGTTTTTGGTTGCCTGGTGTTATTGTAGATGTGAAGAATAGTCCTTTCCAGACTGTATCAAATGCAAACCAAGTACCTTCAAAAGGCCTCCAGAAAGGCTATTTTGCAGTCTAATTAAGTTGGCAAGAGCCAAATGAAATGGTTTGTGATTCCCGTTTCAGAATTGAACCACCCTCCATTCCAAGATTTTTTAAGTCGAACTGAAGAAGAATTTGGATACGATCATCCAATGGTGGCATCACAATCCCCTGCAGCGAAGGCACCTTTACCATCTCATACATCTGTATGTGTTTATGTAAGCTTGTATATTAAGTATATATAAGCTATATAATTGGAGAGTTTTCTACACATTAGATAGAGCATATTGTTTTTGTAAGTTGGCTCACCTCTTGCAATAGAGGTTTTCGACAAGACTATCTTCACTTCCTAAAATCATATATATATTTGAGACCTTCTGACATTAGCATAATTAAACGGTTTGATGCATGTATTTAGAGATGATGATGTGCTATGTGTGTGCATGTTCTGCATTAAATACTATAGGCTATAGCTAGATGGTTATATAGCTTCTGTTTCTCCATGCAGGAATCCGTGGTCATCAGCAGCTCGAATCATTGTCAGGAATTTGGCCGTCGTGGACGTGGGTAGCTAAAAACGAAATCAAGCTTACTATAATTGAACCACTATGGCATTCTGGATTTGCCTAGTTGTGGACGGAAAAGTCTCCAATTGAATTAAGCTGCTTTAGCATACTAACCTCTTAATACAGAGAGAAGTTGGTTACCAATATATATATATATGTATGTATGTATGTATGTATCTTGGCAAGACCAAATCAAAATAAATTCTGCAGACCTGATTAGTCTCGGCATAATCAAAATAAATTCTGCCAAAATCATTTATTTTACTTTTATGAGATTGGAACAACAATAACATGGATTACTACTATTAGAGACTTGGTCTATCAAATATTCCATTATTTACTTGTGTGCAAATCTCCTGCCTATGGGATTACTTAGATTACTTAGTAAGCTAATGATAAAATCCAGAATAATGAATGAGAGAACTATAAGCAATTCTGTTAAGAGGAAAATATTCTAATCTCAAGTTTCCTTGCAGGACAACAGAGTACATGGGGTTGAAAATAAATGTCTTGCCATCTTTCAAATTCAAAGTGAGTGTCAGGGAATTCATGTCCACTAGGATGGCAATTTTGCTGCTCAGCACACAAGCATTTGAAGTTCTAATCAGTGATTGCTAAAGGCCGCTCCCATCGAAGGATATCATCATGCCACTGGAAGATAGACCTTGAAAGTTAGCTGGGTAGACAAGTGCTCCTTTGTACACCTGCAACCTCCGGTGTCAAAATTGTGTATATATATGGAGGCTCGCTTCTACTCATACGCTGAAGCCGGAGGTGAGATCAAGGAAGGTATCTTCACTACATGGGATTGTAATACCTCCCATTGGATGATCATACCCAAATTCTTCTTCTGCTAGACTTAACAAGTCTCGAAAAGAGGACTGGTGCAAGTATGATACTGGGATCACAAACCGCTTCTTCTTGCTCTCCCCAACATAGACCGCAAAATAGCCTTTAGGGACATCTAAGGACTTTGAAGGTGTTTGGTTTTTCTTAGCATGGACAATACTAGGCAACCGGAAACCCATGGTTTTGAAATTTCTTGATATAAATACCAACAAGGAAGGTTTCAAACGGAGAAAGAGTTGATATGCTTGGTAATGAGATGGCTGGTGTTGCTCTGCTATGAAGCTGATTATATATGTGTATATATAGATGAAGTGGTATGGTGAAGACCAGCTGTTACATAAAATGATTAGTGATGAAGATGGAGCCCAAGTGAGAGACATTAGCTCATGGAGTATCACATGGATATGTCTTCCAACTAATCAGGAGACACTCATGAGTTAATTTCTATAACGGAGGAACATCATGTCCCACCTAATTAAAATCTGAAATACTGGGGTACGTACCCGGTGCAAAAATCACAAAATGCAAGCTAGTAACAGCTTAAGTGATAGTCACAATCTATTCCTGCAGTGATTTGGAGCCATGAACTTAAAAGGTTATGATAGCTGAATTTGGAGCAGATAAACACCCACCATGTGGTTTTGTTCTATGAAAAAGATCAAATTGCAGCAAGCAATCTCTAGTTTATAAAGTAGGTACGTACCATTTTCTTCAGTCAATTCAGAAATTGGCACTATCTCTCACATCACTTTACGTATGGCGTGTGTTGCAAAGTAGCCTGTGGTTAGGAAAATTAATTGCTATGAGAGAGTTGATCCACAAGTTAGTACTGGGTCTACTTGGTCTCAAGCTTGTCTTTAATCTGCTAAATGCTTACACTTTACATAGGATATACATATATTTGTATTAGTCTTTTAATTACTTCGGTTGGTCTTTGCAGCTATGAGAGAGGTAGGACATGATGTTTTCATTTTGGGCATTGGCTTGTGAGTTTTTCTTGATTTATTAGAAGACAAGTCCATGCGATACTCCATGAGCTAATGTCTCTCACTAATTGGGTCCATCCTGGTGTCTCATCACCAATCATTTTAGGTAACAGATTGTTTTCAGTATACTACATCCATATATACACATATGATCAGATTGAGGAACAAAGCAAAACGAGTCTTTCATTGTGTTTGTGCCTGATAAACTACGGCCATGAATTGGCCGAGGGAACCCCTCTTCTCGGCCTCAAAACTGAAGCGCAGCATTTTGTCAGGGTGCTTGGCCTTCCAGAGAAACAAGAGAAAAATTGCTAAGGCACAATCATCTCGGCCTCGATTAAAGGCCGAGGCCGAGATCGAGCAAAATCACGGCCAAAAGCTAAAGGTCAGATCATCACGTGACAGCAGGGCCCCACGCTCCATTTAATGAAGCAAGGCCTCTGTTTATTGCAGTAAATCCCACTGGCCAAGAATAAGCATTTAATGCACGAGGGAAGGTGGGAAGTGATTGGAGTCAGGATTTGGTGACAGGGATCAGAGTGATTAGACGCCAACATTCTCACAAAGCTCTTTGCAGCTTGAGAGATTAGGTGACCAGCCACCAGAGCAATAAATGCGTCTCCACGGTCAGAAGCACAAAACCCACGATCAGGGCGGCGGCCGAGATTCACCGGGATTCATGGGGTCACACCACCATACTTCACGATCCCAAATGTCGATTTGACTACCCACTTGCGCTAATCAGGCTCCACCATGCAGATTTTCAGCCTCGATTACCCCTCCAGGAACTCTGCCTATAAATACAAGACTCAGGACCACTTTCTAGGGGTTCAAACACCAAACAAAAGCCTCTCACGGAGCAACTTATATTTTCCTGTAATGCACTTTTAATATCTTTACTTGCTTTTCTAGGAGTAGTGTTAGTTTGTAAGGAAAATCCATTCATCAATATATCATACGACCCTTGATTTTCAAGGCGCCGGAGCACCACCTCTGTTATTCGCTCACCCACCCCATATATCATACGACCGCCGCTCATTGAGTAGCGCATCGGAGCACCGCCCTAAAACCCACCAAACACCACCACTCAACGGCCTTGTAGTTTAGGCCGTGAACCTTACAGCCGAGACTAGTTCCTCTCTCGGCTACAATCGTTTGATTAGAAGACGAGTTCAGACAGGCGCACCATCTAAACACTTTCACCCACTTCAAAAACCTCGACGCACGGTAGACCGTGCTGGCACGCCCGCGCACAAATGCACCCCATCCAAAAGCAGGAAACCGCATGTTAACGCATATCCCCTCGGCCCGGAACTCCAGGCCGTGAGATTTGCGCGGCAGACACTTTTGGCACGCCCAGTGGGACTTTGTCAAAAACTTATGGTGGAAACCAGGGCACAGGCAAAGCTCAAAAACAAAGCAGTCGAAATGACTTCTGAGACTCCTGAGTCCACTTCACCGATCACCGAGACCGAACATTCGGTCAGGATCTCGGCCAGCGTTCCAATAGCGACGGATCGCTCGGCCGAGTCCATGCAGGAACAAGCAGTAGTGGAGGAACTGATGTCCAAACAGGCCTATAGAATAGAGACATCATTTATGGCCGCAATGGACAGATTTTCCTCGGAGCTGCGAACGCTGTTTTAGGAGAGGATGCCGGTGACCTCTCCCGCGACGCCTTCCAGAGCCGGACAAAGGAGCCAGGAGCTCGAGAGGATCGAGCCTTACGACGAAAGCAGTAGCCTCGGCGTCCCGGCCCACACCCAAGCATCAGGTTACGGCCAGCATTCTTTGCCGCCGACAAACAGCTGGGGGCAGCCCCAGCCCACGTGGGCGAGCCCCGGGCCAAACTACTCGGCAGAGACCACGCGCGGACCACTCCATGCTTTGGCCGTATCACTTGGGCACAGCAGCCTCGCGCATCCTGCGATCCATCCACTCGGCCCAGTTCATACTGCGGCCGTCCATACTCATCCTGGTCCAAGCAACGCGACCGCCGTATCATCACAACAGTACGGTCAGAGCAATCCGACCGTCTCACCATCATTGCAGGCAGCGTTGTTTCCACTAAGCTCTCATCATCACTACGGGTCGGCCGTTCCGGCATCAACACATACACCCCTGGTCCAAACCCACGGCGCTCATTTGGCGTCGACCAGCTCAGTCATTCAGGCCGAACCCCTTGTTCAAGTGGCCCCGCAGATAGGGCCACAGAACGACATACAGTAGGTCCCGCGGCCGTATGCGGCCCAACAGGAGGCACCGCCTCAGGGACTCCGACTCTGGACGTCCGGCGAATGATTGAAGACGGCCTAGCCCAGCGGCGGCCGGACATGCCGAGATATACCAGGCCGTACCCACCAGAGATCGACCGGATCCCTCTTCCACGGAACTATCGATTACCAGAATTCATGCTATTCTCCGGGGATGGGCAGACCTCCTCCATTGAACACATAGGCCGTTTCACGGCCCAGTGCGGAGATGCCGATTTAGACGCCCAGAGGCTCCGTTTATTTGTCCATTCTTTGACCGGCGCAGCATTCTCTTGGTTTATAAACCTCCCGCTGAACTCAATAAGGGACTGGTCTGATATGGAAAGAGTGTTCCACGAACATTTCTACCAGACCAACCGAGAGATAACGGTCGCCGAGCTGGCAAGGATGAGCTAGACGTCGGACGAATCACCTCGCGACTACTTACAACGATTCAAAACATGTAGGAATTGGTGCCGCACGAATCTACCAGAGAGGGAGTTCGTCAAGATGGCCGAAGAAGGATTGGAATTCGAGTACCGGAAGAAATTCCAAGGGATCGAATTCCGGGATATGCATGACTTGACCAACAAGGTGGACAGATATGCGTCCTTGTTAAAAGAGGAGATGTAGAAGAAGACGGCCTCCAAAGGGACCTACTACAGAAACCCCATCGTCAGCTACGTCGAAGCGGACGGCTCTGTAGGGGCCGAGGGCGACGGGGTAGAGGTGAGCTCGGCCGAAGTCAGCATTGACAAACCCTTTGTCTGCAAAGGGCTTGTTAAAACTGACAATAGCCGTACGAAAATTTCCGACGCCAAGTTTGCAACACGGGAAACGAAGGCCTACACTTTTGATCTGATGAGGGCCGAGGCCATCTTCGACCTGCTATTGGCCGAGAAAAAGGTCAAGTTGTCTTTCGGCCACAAAATCCCGAAACCCAATGAGCTCAAAGGGAAGACGTTTTGCAAATACCACAGTTCTTGGTCTCACAACACCAACAACTGCGTTGTTCTGCGAGACGTCATCCAGAAATTGATAGACGAAAAAAAGCTTCAATTTCTGGAGAAGGCGGCCATGCAAGTTGACTCCAACCCGTTCCCCCCATCTGTCGTTAACATGGTTGACGCCCAACTCCCAGCCGGGTATAGGGAAACTCGGTGGACGGCGAAAGAGAAGGGGCCATTGGCCGAGTTGAAGCCGCTCCTATGCGAGCGATGCAAACATGAGATTGGCCAGTCCAGGCCGCAGGAGAACAAGAGGAAGACTGCCGAGCTGCCTCAACCAACCACGAAGAACTCTAGCGACCAGCATGACCGCCGGCCTGCTAGCAGGACAGTTTTCAACCGATTGGGGGCACAAACCCACGGTACATCGATGGGACCAAGGGACGAGGCCGCCCCCAGGCCAGGCAAGACTTTCAAACCACCAGTCATGAGGGATGACCGCTGGTACCATGCACGGCCGAGGGGCAGAGCCGAGCCGCTGACAAAGACCCAGCTGAGGAGAATGCAGAGACAGGTTCAGCAGGCCAGAATGCAGATGACCGAGGCCGAAGGCTCCAAGCGCCAAAAGAAAATGGCAGCAGCAGACGGGCCGCCATCCACTCCAATTACCCCCTCGCCGGCAAAAGCGGCCAATATCAAGCATCCAAGGACATGGCGCCCAAGGCAGGACGAGGGTCCCCGTGAAACAGCGGCCGTTTCGGTTCAGCCGAAGGCCGCGGCCTTGGAAAAAATAAACGAGGGTATCGTCGACATTTACCGCGGAAGAGACCCCCCTTTCTCGGCTAATGGTTTATCTTTTCTCAAAGAATTCCACAAAGATCACTCGGCCACAGATCTCTACGGCATGACTCCTGATAACCGAGAAATCGTGGAGTTAGCCCTTAAAAATACAAAGGCAGAGGCGCTCCTCATCACCAACAGTTCTGATTCGGCCATTAAGGCCGTATACCAGGCAAACAGGGAAGCCAGAGCAAGAAGTCTGCCGAGGTACCAGCCTGACCTCGGCGGATTAGAGGCCAAGGTCCCCTTCAGCAAGGGTGATTTGGAATATCTCCGCCAATATTTTTCGGTAACCCCGGCGGACACTGTTTTTGGCTTGACAACGGAAGAGAAGGCCCGGGTAAGCGCCTGGACGATTACTTAACATCTAGGGATACCTTGGCAAAGGCTAGACAAGCCCTCGAGGAGGAAGTCGAGGCTTCGGACCCCCTTGAAATCAAAACGTCTCCAGCTGATGTCCCGGGGACCGCAGGGCCTATGAATGGCGGCTTCAGCGATCCTTTTTTCGGGCATGAGGCCGAAGACGACCCCACTTTAGGGATCTCCGATGGAGAGTATGAGGGGATCCTTGGGATGGTCGATGAAGAGGTTTTCGCCGAAGACGGCCATAAGGCCGAAGAAGAAGAAGCCAGTAGGGGAAACCCGCAGGAGCCAGAGGAGTTCGGCATCAATATGGTTTTGGTGCTACCATCCGAGTTTTTAGCCCCAGGGGGGCAGACTAGCGGCTTGGATGATGACGTGGCCGAGGAGCAGCTTGATCAAAGGCCGAAGACGAAAGAAGAACTGCTAGCCGTGGCATTCAATGAGGTCATACCTAGAGATGAGCCGAATAAATATCGACACCTTAAACCATTATACATCTCGGCTCATGTTGAGGTGTGCCCGTGACCAAAGTTTTCGTCGACTGTGGGGCAACGGTCAACATCCTTCCTTACTCCTTGATGAAGAAGCTCGACAAGTCAAAAGAGGACCTCATTCCCAGCGACGTCGTCATGAGTAGCTTCGTCGGTGACAAGTCTAAAACCATTGGCATATTGCCATTAAAAATTACTGTGGCCGACCAGACAAGAGTCGCGGCTTTCTACGTGGTCGAATCCAACGTCGACTACAACATATTGCTCGGCCGTGACTGGATCCACCAGTCTGGGTGTATACCGTCCTCCCTCTTCCAACTGTTGTTCTTTTGGGACGGCCAGAAGGTGTCATACACCCGGCCAACGAAAAACCTTTTGAGGCCAACGCCGTGCAAGCTCGGATTTACGACGACGACGTTGGATGGGTTGTCCTTACCGGCCACGATGCAAACGGTCGGCCAACTAGAACAATGGCCCAGAAGGTACTGGAATTGGGCGCCGAGAATATCCGACAGGATTCGGCGCGCGAAGTATTGATCGACCTCACCAGCCTTTAGATGACAGATAAGGCCACTAAAGAAGAAGGGGCGGCGGCCGTGAATGATCTGGTGGAAAGATTACTGGAACATTGGGCGGAGGAATCCTTACGGCCGAATTCGCCAATCAACTTGATCGAATTCCTCCACGAATCGGACGAAACTGACGTTCTGACTCTGGACGACCTGGAGACGGCACCCGCCGAGATGGAGGACGATTACCCCGAAGTCCAGGACCCTTTGTTAGAAATAAATGTAGGGTCAGAGGCCGAACCACGGCCTCTTTTTGTAAGCCATCTTTTGGATCTTGAGTTAGCGGCCGAAATTATCGGCCTACTCCATGAATATAAGGATTGTTTTGCTTGGGACTATCATGAGATGCCAAGGTTACCAAGGAGTTTGGTCGAGCATGAATTAAAAATCAAGGAGGGGTTCAAGCCATTCCAACAGCCACCAAGGCGTTTCTCGACCGAGGTCCAACTCAAAGTTAAGGGGGAAATTGAACGGCTCCTTAAAGCTGGCTTCATCCGAACGGCCCGGTACGTCGAATGGTTGGCCAACATCGTACCGGTATTAAAAAGGACCGGGGATTTGAGGGTTTGCACCGATTACAGGAATCTAAATCTCGCAACCCCCAAGGACGAGTACCCCATGCCTATGTCAGACCTCTTGGTAGATGGGGCCGCAAAGCACGAACTCTTGTCTTTCATGAACGGCCATGCATGTTACAATCAAATTTTCGTAGCCGAGGAAGATGTCCACAAAATGGCATTTAGGTGTCCAGGAGCTATCGGAACCTATGAATGGGTAGTCATGCCGTTCAGCCTAAAGAATGCCGGCGCGACATACCAGCGAGCTATGAATCTTATTTTTCACGACCTTATAGGCCGGACCGTTGAAGTCTACATCGATGATGTAGTTGTAAAATCCTCATCTAAGGCCGACCACATGGAACATCTCCGGCAGGCTTTTGACCGAATGCGGGCGCATGGTTTGAAGATGAACCCGAAGAAATGTGCTTTCGACGTCACCGCCGGGAATTTCCTCGGTTTCTTGGTCCACCAACGAGGAATCGAGGTAGATAGGAATAAAGCTACGGCCATTATGGCGGCTCCTCCGCCGATGACCAAGAAAGAGCTCCAGTCTTTCCTAGGCAAGGTCAACTTTCTAAGACGATTCATATCAAATCTGGCGGGGAAAATACGACCGTTGTCTCCTCTGCTCAAACTGAAAGACACCGAACGATTCATTTGGGGGGCAGAGCATCAGGCGGCCCTTAATGACATTAAGAAATACTTATCTCAGCCGCCGGTCCTTATGCCGCCAAAAAGGGGGAAGCCCTTGAGACTTTATATCTCGAGGTCAGAAGGTTCTATCGGCTGTCTGCTCGCTCAGAACAACGAGTTTGGGCGAGAGCAAGCGGTGCACTATCTAAGCCGTACCCTCAATACGGCCGAACTGAACTATTCGCCGATCGAGAAGTTATGCCTAGCACTTTATTTCGCGGCCACCAAGTTGCGGCATTACATGCTTCCGTCGGTCGTCCAGATTATCTTCAAGACCGACCTTATCAAATACATGCTCACTCGGCCAATTATACGCGGCCGAATTGGGAAGTGGACGATGGCGTTATCAGAGTTTACCTTTCAATACGTGGCTCATAAGTTGGTCAAGGGTCAGGCTTTGGCCGATTTCTTGGCTCATCACCCGTCCCAGAGGCAGGAGGAAGAGTTGGAGGTCGAGATCGGCATGGTCCACATGGAAAAGAACTACTGGACCATGTATTTCGACAGGTCTAGTACCGAGGCCAGGTCAGGGGCCGGGGTCGTAATTGAATCTCCTCAAGGACAAAGGTGGCAATTCGCGTTCCAACTCGACTTCAAATGCACCAACAATCAGGCCGAATACGAAGCACTCATCATCGGTCTCGAGATTTTAAAGGAAATGAAGGCAACCCGCGTTTTGGTCTATGGTGATTCTCAGCTGGTGATTAACCAACTAACCGGGGAATACCAATGCACGAGCGAGAATTTGGCCATGTATTACATAACGGCCCTCAACACGGCCGATGGATTCTCTAGAATCTCCTTTGTTCATGTCCCGCGCGTCGAGAACCATGAGGCCAATGAGATGGCCCAGGTAGCGTCAAGCGTAAACATCCCGAACACCGACCACGATCGCGTGATAAGGATCGAGAAGCGTACCTTACCGGCTTTGGCCGAACGTGGGATGGCAACGTAAGTATCTTCGGCTGATGTTACCGATGAGGTCGACACGGCCGAAGCCGATTGGCGCTCCCCTATAGTAAAATATTTGCGCAATCCTTCTAGCTGCCATGAGAGGACTACACGGTTCCGAGCTCGGGTTATTGCTCTTATGTCCCAACGCCGAAGACATCAAGGTCATCATGATCGAGTCTCACGAAGGGATTTGCGGCGCTCACCAGTCTGGTGTCAAGATGAGTTGGTTGGTCCGGAGGCACGGCTATTACTGGCCGACCATTTTGAAGGATTGCATAGAATATGCGAAGGGATGTGTCAAGTGTCAAATCTACGGCCCCATACAAAGGGTACCGGCCGACGCCTTCCATCCAGTTACTAAACCTTGGCCGTTCAGAGGGTGGGCCGTGGATATCATCGGTAAAATCCATCCGCCCGCGTCCAACCAACATGCATGGATTTTGGTGGCAACCGACTATTTTACCAGGTGGGTCGAGGCCGAGTCTTATCGGTCAATATCCAGCGCACAAGTAATCAAATTCTTTGAGAATCACATCGTCCATCGGTTCGGTATTCCAGAAACGATCACGGCCGATAACGGCCCTGTATTCGCATCGGCCGAAACGCAGGAGTATACCGAGAGAATGGGAATCAAATTGATTCACTCAATGCCTTATTATCCCCAGTCTAACGGACAGGCTGAGGCAAGTAACAAGGTAATCAAGGGCATCCTTGAGAAAATGATTGAGGAAAAACCTAGGGCGTGGTACGATTTACTTCCCGAAGCTCTTTGGGCCTACCGAATTTCAAAGCGATCGGCCACAGGTACGTCTCCTTACGCCTTAACCTACGGTCACGACGCCATCGTTCCTATGGAACTAAGGGTTCGGTCTCTTCATGTAACTGAGCAGCTTGAGCAGGAAGGGAAAGATTACACGCAGGCCATGGTTCAAGGATTGGAAGACTTGGAGCAATCTAGACTCGATGCTTATAACTTAATGCAAGCACAGAAGCAGATTGCGGCGAGAGCGTATAACAAGAAGGTTAAGCAAAAGACTTTCGCCGAAGGCGACTTAGTGTGGCGAGCCGTGCTTCCTATCGGGACGAAGGACCCTCGTTTCGGCAAATTCTCGCCCAATTGGGAAGGGCCGTTCATTATCGAACGAATCCTCGGCCGAGGCGCATTTCAGTTAAAAGACAGGGATGGGGAGCGGCACAATTTACCAATCAACGGCCAATATTTAAAAAGATACATCCCATCATTATGGGAGACGGCTGTGAAAAAGTTATGAAAGTATGCAATACAACAAGGATGGACCAGGATTCATACGTCATTTTATTCATTATTTAAAATGGGACACGTTTACAAGGAAACGGCCAGATCATGGCCGAGTGCAAACACATAAGGAAAATCACATCCGAAATCCACAAGCAACGGCTTCATGCTTCATGGTCTTCTTGCTAGACAGTCAGACACGTTCCTCCTTGAAGCCGACCCCCGCCACTCCTGCCGATTTTAACCTCGGCCAGCCCAAAACAAGAGCCGTCGCTCCGGCCATGGAAAACAAAAACGCATGAAGGAAGCTAAGAGGAAGGGCCGTTACTTCAACCACGGCAAGGGCCGCCACCCCGGACATGGTAAGCAGTCACCATTCCGGCAATGGCGGCGGCCATCATTCAAGCCATGGCAGAAATTGTCACTCTGGACGTAGTAAGCGGTTGTCATTCTGGCTGTGATAAGAGCCATCATCTTAGACATGGTAAGGGTCATCACTCCAGGCTCGGATACAACCGAGGTATCCGGCCAAACAAGCTCGGCCATGTTGGAATCATCGTACCAGGCCCTCCCATCCTCATCAAACTGCCGAGTCATCTGGACCAGGCCAAACTGCCGAGTCAGGGGACTCAGCAGACATGGCTCCCTAATTTTGGAAGGGCTGCGGTGAGGGCCATTTGAGCAGGTTGAAATGAGGATAGGCGAAGCCTAGAAATTAAAAGAAGGCGCCAGAGTGTTCAAAACGAGAGGAAGAATTGCTGAGTGATGGAAAGATTTCAAACTTATGGGGGCTAAGGAAACTAGGGGAGGCCAGTGTGAACTTTCGAAGAACATAAACTCAGAAATGTTTGGAGTATGGAGAAAAGGCGAAGAAGTTGGGTTTTTATACTCATATCGAAATTCGAGATAAGGCGGTATGATTCTCGTGAAGCGAACCGGCCTGACAGCACATTCAGAGCACGTGAAAATATGACAGAAACTTGGCGGCCGGCATTTCAATTAGCAAAGCAGAGTAATGGCTCGTGCGAATTAAGGGCACGATGACATGTCGAAAGCCCAGAGGCCATCGTTTCCTCTGACAAAACGAAGCGACACCCTGGGCAATAATGACCTGCACGACGTGCTTGAGGCATTAAATGCGCCGACTGGCTTGCGCATTTATTACCCCAGTTTTCAATCACTTCAGAAGGCTAAGGGTCCATCCCTTGGAATCCATTCGGCCCCTACTCACGCCGAGGCCGAAGAATCCAGGGATGTGGGGGCAATATTTGTGCCTGATAAACTACGGCCATGAATTGGCCGAGGGAACCCCTCTTCTCGGCCTCAAAACTGAAGCGCAGCGTTTTGTCAGGGTGCTTGGCCTTCCAGAGAAACAAGAGAAAAATTGCTAAGGCACGATCATCTCGGCCTCGATTAAAGGCCGAGGCCGAGATCGAGCAAAATCACGGCCAAAAGCTAAAGGTCAGATCATCACGTGATAGCAGGGCCCCACGCTCCATTTAATGAAGCAAGGCCTCTGTTTATTGCAGTAAATCCCACTGGCCAAGAATAAGCATTTAATGCACGAGGGAAGGTGGGAAGTGATTGGAGTCAGGATTTGGTGACAGGGATCAGAGTGATTAGACGCCAACATTCTCACAAAGCTCTTTGCAGCTTGAGAGATTAGGTGACCAGCCACCAGAGCAATAAATGCGTCTCCACGGCCAGAAGCGCAGAACCCACGATCAGGGCGGCGGCCGAGATTCACCGGGATTCATGGGGTCACACCACCATACTTCACGATCCCAAATGTCGATTTGACTACCCACTTGCGCTAATCAGGCTCCACCATGCAGATTTTCAGCCTCGATTACCCTTCCAGGAACTCTGCCTATAAATACAAGACTCAAGACCACTTTCTAGGGGTTCAAACACCAAACAAAAGCCTCCCACGGAGCAACTTATATTTTCCTGTAATGCACTTTCAATATCTTTACTTGCTTTTCTAGGAGTAGTGTTAGTTTGTAAGGAAAATCCATTTATCAATATATCATACGACCCTTGATTTTCAAGGCGCCGGAGCACCACCTCTGTTATTCGCTCACCCACCCCATATATCATACGATCGCCGCTCATTGAGTAGCGCGCCGGAGCACCGCCCTAAAACCCACCAAACACCACCACTCAACGGCCTTGTAGTTCAGGCCGGGAACCTTACAGCCGAGACTAGTTCCTCTCTCGGCTACAATCGTTTGATTAGAAGACGAGTTCAGACAGGCGCACCATCTAAACACTTTCACCCACTTCAAACACCTCGACGCACGGTAGACCGTGCTGGCACGCCCGCGCACAAACGCACCCCGTCCAAAAGCAGGAAACCGCGTGTTAACGCATATCCCCTCGGCCCGGAACTCCAGGCCGTGAGATTTGCGCGGCAGACTAATTGATCACACACATTCAAAGATTTCTCTGTTTTGCAATTTATTTGAAATCTTCCTTTTCGTTCTCTAGTCACTGAGAAATTTCAAAACCATGGGTTTCTGGTTGCCTGGTATTCTACATGTTAAGAAAAATCTTCTTCAGTCTTTACCAACTTCAAACCAAGTACATTCAAAGGCCTTAGATGTCCCTAAAGGCTATTTTGCAGTCTATGTTGGGGAGAGCCAGAAGAAGAGGTTTGTCATTCCAGTGTCGTACTTGAACCGCCCTTCTTTCCAAGATTTGTTAAGTCAAGCTGAAGAAGAATTTGGATACGATCATCCAATGGGTGGTATCACGATCCCCTGCAACGAAGACACCTTTCTTGATCTCACCTCTCAGTTTGGTCTATGAGTGGAGGCTGACATATAAACACAATTTTGACACCATTGGCTGCATATGTACTTCAGCTACTTAAGGAGCAATTTTTGGATCTAACTTTGCAAGTAAAGCATCCTTCAGGAGATCAAAGAGACTTGTTATCTCTGGAAGAAGAAAGGGCTTGGGTTTATCATGCATTACTAATGATATCTCACATCCCTGGATTGAAGACACCTTGGCTAATTGATGGGCTAGAACTTCCAAATCGCTTGTGTGCTGAGGAGAAAATGGCCAGCCCTGCGGATATAAACTTGTGAACCGTTGGCCAATTACAATGTTGCTTTGAATAGAGATTGATAAATAGCAATATTGTTTAGTGTCAAACCATGTACTTAGTTGTTCTACAAAAACTCAAACACGTTATAAGATGATCTTTACTATTCTGATTCATAATTAATTTCATTTTTATCTAATGGTAGCAAAGTGATGCAAGCAATCACTATAGGTATCAGAGTTACACGTATGTGAGCACTAAATTCTCCACATATAATACTAATCCAGGCTTCGCCGTAACATCAATTAGAGCATGCTTCTTTCTTCTTAATAAGTTGGTTGACCTCTTGCAGTGGATGACTTGCTCGAAACTTTCTAATTTGAACTATTCAATTATTATTATTTTGTTAATCTGCAAAATTTTGCATAGTTATCAAGTTTTATGCATGTCTTTAATTACAAAGGTTCTGTCTGAATAGATGTTTCATCTTAACCAATTGAAAAGAAAACCTCTCTGGAGTTAAAAGTAGATTACATTAATATTACATGTCTAAGCAAGTTTTGAAGATCTGCAGGTAAAAATAAGGATGTGAACAGTTGCATATATAATAAATCAAACTCGCTCATTATTTGACAAAAGTCTGCAGCCCAACAAATCAAACTCGCTACTTCAATTGATTTTACATGTTAGTACTAAGTTGTTTTTTATAAACTAATTTCATTATATTCTTATTTATATGCAACGTTTTTAGAATATGAAAAGTAGTCGTCGAGGACAATTGTATATTTACGTATTAGACAATGCTATTAATATTCAAAGTTTGAAATATTTTTTATTTGATTATATATTGGTTGAATTTTTTTAATCCCCCAGATGAACGAAAGTCTGGGTCCGCCACTGCTTCCTAGATCTTAGGTTCAAAGACAAATGATTACAAGGTGGATGGTTCAATTTATGGATGGTCGAATGAATTTGATTTAGTGGAAGCCAAAATCAGATATTTGACTTCTATAAGAGCACTTCCAGCAGCCCCCTAGGGCAAGGGCTGGGGGGGGTTAAAACTCCAAAACCCATTTCCAGCAACAAAGTCCAGCCCGGGCAACTCTGGGGTCCACCTGCCTGGGCAGGCCCGAAGGCAGAATCAGCCCGAGTGCTGGCCCGAAGGCGCGCTGACGTCATCGCTTACGCCAGCGTGACGTCAGCAAGCGCAATTCAAATTTTTTTTTTTTAAAAAAAAAAAAAAAAAAAAAAAAATTTGCTGCGCGTGCGTCAGCTTTTCCCCAATGGTCATACGCCACGTGGCAGCTTCTGGTCCTTCCGATTGCTTTTGTCATCCAATCCAATGCCCAGGAATTTTTCAAGGCAAACAATTATGAAAAAAATTCGGAAAAAATTTAAAAAAATTCCCAAAAATTACTGAATTTTTTTTCTATAAATACCAATCAATCCTCTTCATTTTTAACAACAAATCCTCATACATTTTCTCCTCCTCCAACTATTATTCACTTTCTACTCCATATTTTTTTCATTTTCTACTCCATATTTTTTTCACCTTCAAGTTTAATGTTTTGTTTTAATTTTTGCTTGTAACTCATGTATTTTATTTTATTAGTAGTATTGGTTTTATTTGAGTTACCAAATAAACTATTAAATAAAATTCCTTTTTATTGAAAACATTCCATACTTAAAAAACTAACCACAACCAAAGCATTAAAAATATAAAAACAAACGAACCACAACCAAAGCATAAAAAAACCAAACATCACTAAACATAAAACATAAACATTAAAATCTTAAAAAACATCTTCACTTCACTTCATTCACCGTCATTGCCTTTCACCGCCCATAAATGCTCCATTAAGTCAACTTGACGCCGTTCATGAATATACAACGATTGCATCTCCATATATCGATCAATCATATGGTGCATGAAACGACCATCTCTAACCAATGGTTCATGCTCCAATGGTTCTCCATTTGGGCCTATGGGTTTTTCATAAATTCTTGTCAAGGCCGTGTTCATGGGATCCTCTTCGTACACCTCTTCAGCTTCGTAATCATACTCATCCTCCACAATCATGTTATGGAGGATGATGCATGTCATCATTATGCTCCTCAACACCTCCTCATCAAACATACGTGCCGAACCTCTAATGATCGCCCACCGAGCTTGGAGGATACCAAAGCACCTCTCCACATCTTTTCTATAACTCTCTTGATGGGTAGTAAATAATTTTTGCTTCTGGGTTCGGGGATGCGGAATTGATTTCACAAATGTTGTCCATCTCGGGTAGATGCCGTCAGCTAGATAATACCCATTTTGGTAGACGGTATTATTGATTTCATATGTGACTTTGGGGGCTTCTCCTCTCAAAACATCGTCAAACACCGGGGATTGACCTAGGACGTTCAAGTCATTTTGTGATCCAGCAACTCCGAAGAAGGCGTGCCAAACCCATGTATCGAATCCTGCAACAGCTTCAAGGATGATACTTTTTTGGCCTTTCCGATTTCCGTAATCTCCCTGCAAGGCGGTTGGGCAATTCTTCCATTGCCAGTGCATGCAGTCGATGCTACCAATCATTCCTGGAAATCCTCTCCGTTCGGCTTTCTGTAGAAGTCGTTGCAAATCCCTGGGCGTAGGTCTGCGCAGGTAGTCCCTGGTGTACAGATTTTCGACTGCATCGCAAAATCTAACCAAACTCTCCAAAGCAGTGGACTTACCCATCCGGGCAATCTCATCCACCTGATCAGCAGATGCACCATACGCCAACATTCGTATAGCAGCTGTTAACTTTTGTTCGGGAAGCAGTCCCAAAACACCAGCACAATTTCTCTTTTGAACAAAGTATTCATCATAATTGCAAATATCATGCATGACTTTATTGAACAAATGTTGTTTCATTCTATATCGCCCTCGAAAATGAACATCAGAGTATAAAGATGTTGGGATAAAATAATCTTCCATAAGATTCTTACCCCGAGAATGCCTATGTCTATCAACATTTGCTGCACGGCCTTCATGTGAACCACGACTGCTCTGGTTTTCTTCATCAAGCAAAGCCACAGCCATGACAAGTTGCTGATCTAGATCTCTCTGGGCTCTTTTGCTTGCAGCTCGTCTACGCCTTCTTTCTCTTATTTCTCGCTCTTGCCTCTCCAAGACCTCCTCCATGTCTGACATTGAGAATGGAATATGAAATATGAAATATGAAATCTAAAATCTAAAATCTGAGAAATGAAATTTTTGAGAAGATGTAGTGTGAGAGGTTTGTGGAGCTGAGCCTTAGTTTTATAGAAAAATTTAGGTCGATAGACATGACACGTGGCGCAATTTTATAGGGTGAAAATCTTATCCGAAATTTGAAATTCAAATGAAATTTTTCGGAAATGTGAAATTCAAATGAAAAGGTGAAATTCAAATGAAATTTATCTGAAATTTGAAATTCATATGACACGTGGCGTAATTTTATAGGTTGAAAATCTTATCCGAAATTTGAAATTGAAATGAAAAGTATCTGAAATTTATATGAAATTTAAATTTTGAAATTTATCCGAAATTTGAAACAAAAATTTATCTGAAATTTGAAACTGAAAATCTTATCTGAAAATCTTCTCCGAATATTTTATCCGAAAATATTGTCCAAATTAATTGTTTAGGTAAACAAATTTGTGAAAAAAACAAAAAATTGAATAGTATTTGCCCTTTGCCCAGGCAACTGCTGGAAGTGCAACTTACTATTTGCAAGGGCAGACACTATTCACGTGAATAGTGTCAGCCTTAGCCCCCCCCTTGCCATGGCAAGGGTTTGACTGCTGGAAGTGCCCTGAGAGTTGGAACAACAATAGTATGTTCATTGGAAATTAAGCATGGATTATATGGCGAATTCAAAGCTCATTGCTGCTAGAAACTACTTCTGTCAAATATTCCATTAGTCATTTTTTGTAAATCTGCTCCCCTATGCTGATTAATTAAACATTACATGGATATCAATTAAATGAAAAATGATCATCACGTACAGAACTGTAAATTGTTCAATCAAAAAGGAAAATAGCTAATCTCAATTTTTCTTTGTAGGACAACTGAGTACATGGGGTTGAATAACTGATCTTGCCAGCTTTCAAATTCCAAGTAAAGCAATAACAATCTTGAACAAGGGTGTCAGTTAATTTTATCTGGTAGGCTGGACATTTTCTTCTCAGCTCTCACAAGCGGTTTGAAGTTATAAACTGTGAATTATCGAAGTTGTCTTCAATTCATCCCAGTTAGCATCTCCTCATGAAGGATGTCTTGGCTGCAAATTCAGATCCAAAAATTTGTCCTTGTAGACACTGGTGTCAAAATTGTGCATGTATGATGAACTTTAGCATGTTGTGCTCATACACCAAGGCGCAAGATGAGATGAAGGAAGGTGTCTTCACTGCAGGGGAATGTGATAGCACCCATTGGATGATCATACCCAAATTCATCTTCAGCTTGACTTAACAAATTTTGGAATGAAGGTTGGTTCAAGAATGAAACCGGAATCACAAACCGCTTCTTCTGGCTCTCCCCAACATACACTGCAAAGTAGCCTTTAGGAACATCCAAGCCCTTTGAAGGTACTTGATTTTTCTTAGCGTGTACAATACCAGGCAACCGGAAACCCATGGTTTTAAAACTTCTAAAAGAGAATGCAAATTAACAATGAGGAAGAGAGAAATTAAGCTTGCTTTGGGAATTTGCAATTAAAAGACTTGTGGTGGTTTGCTCCTGAATACGATCAAGTATATATATAGAGATAAAGTGTTGTAAGCCAGTTACCTAAATGATTGGTGATGAAGCGCCGGTGGAAGTAACTGAGAGAAAACTTCACATGGACTTGTCCTCAAGTCATCAAGAAAGCTTCACATGCTCATGTCTCCAATTCATCAAGAAAACTTCACGAGGCACTTACCAAAATCAAGAAACAATGTCCTTCAATTTCAACAGATTTGCCAGTAGAGAACGCGAAGACTTGTTTCCTATGGTAGAATACAGGTGAACAAAATTGTAAAAGGGATTTCAACAAAATCTATAGAATTTTGATGCGTGGTATTTGAGTGGGGCTTGGGAATAGAGTACAAGCGTTCGAAAATTCACATGGCTAAGTCTTCCAACTCATATCTAGTTGACCTTGGTAGTGATTGAGACTACAGATCTGTGCAACTGTATGTATCGACAGATATATCAATTCTTTGGTGTAAATACCTCAAGGTATTTTGTCAGTGAATGCCTAATAATATTTCACCTCAAATCTGGTTGTTCAAGTGGAAGACAGCACCTTGTGATCTCTCATGAGTCAGTGTCCCTCTTATAACCCCCCATCATTATCATACTTGTCTTCATCATATATATGTAGGGTAGGCAGATTGGGTGAGTAAATATGATATATGTAGTATTACTCTGTTCCCATATATGGATGGTCTAATTTGATTCATTCTTTTTGACAATGGAAAAGATATAAAATATTTTACCCTTAAGAGGAGTGTACGAATAACATGCTCAAATCGATGGATTTTACGTGGAGTTAAGCACAAATTAGTACTATTCATACGGTGAATTCAAAAGGTCGTTACTACTAGAGATGCTAGTTAGGCATTTCACTAGTCACTGGTGTGCAAATCTGCTGCCTATGGTGATTACTTACATTACTTGGCTGCCAGAAATTAATAAGCAAGTCAAAATGTACAGGACAAAAGGATTTATGTCCTCTACGCTGGCCAGTTTGATTCTTGGCTCACATGAGGTGTGATGTTCCTGTGAATTGGCATCACCTGAAGGATGCTTTGGTTGCAAATTGTGGTAAAGAAAACTTCTCTGTGCGGACAAGTACTGCAGTATACAGCTGCATCAACTGGTGTTAAATATTGTGTAAATGTATGATTAGTAGTAGTATCTGCTCATACACCTAGTTGAGAAATGATCATGAGATCGAGGAAGGTGTCTTCACTGCAAGGGATTGTGATACAACCCACTGGATGTTCATACGCAAATTCATCCTCCCCTGGACTTAACAACTCCTGGAAAGAAGATTGGTTCAAGTATGATAGTGGAATCATAAAACGCTTCTTTTGATTCTCCCCAACATAGACTGCAAAGCCTTTAAGGACATCCAAGGACTTTGAAACAAATTGATTTTTCTTAGCATGTGCAATACCAAGCAACCGGACCGGAAACCCCTGGTTTCGAAATTTCTCATTAACAAACCAAAGGAATTGAGAAACAAAGAAAGGGTTGATAAGATATGCTTGGAATAAAAAAAATTGTGTTGCTTTTGCACCTGAATCTGATCATATGTGTGTATATATATAGATAAAGCAGTAAGCTGAAAGCCGTCTGTTACCTAGACATTTGCTCTTGCAAAATTACATGGACTTGAAACTCATGAGTCATTGACCAAACCCGAGAGACACAATGTCCTACCTCTCTTGATTAGCTGCCCACACCAGACGAAGACATTAAAACAAAAATATACAATAAATCCGATTTTGAAAAAGAGGTTGGCCCTGCAAGATCAGGGACATGCTTTGAGACAACTATTTTTTGTCATGGTGACATTTCAACCAAATTTCCATAAAACGTGAAGACTTGGTTTGTTTGGATAAAATATGTTTGAACTAAATTATAGAAGGGTCTGCCAAGCAATTTGAGGTACAAATCTGTACAAGTTGGAGTGAGTGGCCTGCAGGCAATTGAGTGAGGACCGGCAAGCAACACAAGCATTTGAGAGTTCACATGGCTGTCTTTCCATTCATGGATCATCTATTCGGCCTTGGTTGTGATAGGGACTATATATCTGTTGAACTACATTATGCCTAGCAATCTATCACCTAAAACCTTGAGGTAAAGGTGGAAGACAGAACCATGTGATCCCTCATGAGGCAGTGTCTCTTCTATACCCCATCATTGTCAAGATGGTCTTCACCATATATTTCTTTCCACAGAGGATATCATACATAACTCTTCAACTATATATATCCCACATGACTAAGTTCATTTCCATTAACTATCTTCACATTCTAAAGTAAAACTACTTCAGTTTTTCGTTTTTGCAAGTGCTTTGAGATCTCTTCCTATTATTTTCAAAATCTTTTACCCTACATTAATTTCTCTGGAAAACAGAACCATGGGTTTCCGTCGTCCTAGTAAGCAGCTTCTTCAGCGGTCCTTTTCAAATACGAAGCGAAGAGCTTCACCTAATTTATCAAATGTCCCTAAAGGTTATTTAGCAGTTTACGTTGGAGACCGCGGATGGCAGTGGTTCGTCATTCCTATATCATACCTCAACCAACCTTTATTCCAAGAGTTACTAAGTGAGGCTGATGATGAATTCGGATTTGATCATCCGATGGGTGGTCTAACAATTCCCTGCAGACAAGATGACTTCATGGATCTCCTTTCTCGCTTGAATTCATTGTGAGAGTGGACAATGGACTACAATCTCACAAATTGGTTGTCACATTTTTGTAAAGCCAACAGTTTCAACATTGTGTATACAAGAAATTCTTTTTTTTTTTCCCTTGGGGAGTGAAAGATGTATTTGTCCTGAGAGATTTTAATGGAGCTTATAGCAAATTTCATGAAATACTCATAGATTTTTAGAATTGACATAGATCCCTCATCTTCAGAGCCGGCCCTGGCCCAGGGCCACCAGGGCCACAGCCCAGGGCCCAAAATTGTGGGGGCACAAAAATATGATTTTTCTAGCCTATGTATTTATTACATTGACCAAAAAAATCAACCCCAAACTGTCAATGTCCTAGAAGAAAGTACCTGTAATCATTAATCATGGCAGCACCAAATCTCTTTGAGATTCTCTAGGAAACTAAATATAAATTATATAATATAATATTTCAAAAAACAAAAATTAATGAAACTAAACATATGGAAACAAAGAGTTCTTAACAAAAAAAAAAAAAAAAAAACCTAAAGAAACGTTCTTATCTTAGCCAAAAAAAAAGACTTGGTAGTGGCAGCAACACACATCAGAAGCTTTAGCAATTTGAAAGTCTTTTCTTTGTGTCATTTGTGTTTTTATAAATAGATGTATAATAGGATTTTTGTAAGAGACATCTTTGTTAACTTATTTTTCTTTTTTATTTGTTTTGGCAAAAAACTCAACAAAGATTCTTGTTCTTTACAATTGGAAATTTGAAATTTTGAGTTGAAGAAAAAAATGCTCAAAAATTTTACTATTCTTTGTTCGTTAGTTTTATTGTTATTGTTTGTGTTTTTATAAAAATTAAAAAATTGTTACCTAATAAAATTAATTTGTTGACAAATTTTATTTTGTAATTTGGGCACATTCTAAAAATTTGCCCTGGGCCTTAGAAAACCCAGGACCGGCTCTGCTCATCTTCTAACTTGAAGGTGTGTGAGTGATAATGGAGAGCAATTTCATAAATCGAACAGGTATAATTTCAACATTGTGTAAATTTTTCTTTGGGAGCAAAAATTGTCCCTTTTTCATTTTCTTAATGTCTCACATTGACAGACAAGCTAACGTAATTTTTTTTTTTTTGGGTTAAGGTAATTCATTCCATAAAGATGAAAGGGATTACACAGTCAGAAAATACAAAAATAAAAACCAGCCCAACATTGATAGGTACAAGGCCTCAGCACAATAGAAATAAAAAAAGCCACATAAAAGAAAACCCTAAAACAAACATCTAGCCCAATACAAACACAAAGGAAGAACCCTAAATCTGAGAAGCTATAGCCGCCACTTTCCCTTGTCGTGCTGCCGTCGCAAATCCACAACCGCCAGAGATGGGTAACCAATAACCAGACAAACCATTGCTTAGAACAGAGTGTAATTTAGGTTGAGCAAATAAACTGTTTCTCTTTCCATCATCTCTTTTCATTTTAAGTGGCACCGCGTCATTGACGTGTAACTATTTTCTCCCACATTTTGAAATATTTTGGGATCTATAAATTAGAACTTTTTATTTGGATGAACTACAAATTTGAACTTGGACTTGTACGCATCAAATACTTAAACAGTAATTTTAATTAGGGAAATTTGTATAAATACCACCTGAACTTTTAGGTATGTGCGTTATTACCACATGAACTTTTATTACCACTGCCCCTCCTCCCCCTTGCCCATCTCCCCTTCTTCTTTTTCCCATATTTTCCCTTCCTCTTATCCCCTCTTCTCCTCCTCTTCCCCTCTCTAGATAGTTTAGATATGTTTGGATCTAGGTCTGTTTGTTTTGTTTGGTTGTTTTTACAATGTTCTAGGTGACTGGTATTGTCTTTGTCTCGGCTGCGATGACAGTAGTGACGCTGGATTATATCTCTCCTCGGGAGAGTTGTGATACCTAGTGGCTAATGTTTTGTCTCTGTTTTAAAGACGGCAGCAGCAAGAACCCTGGTGGTAGTTGTTGGGATGTGGTGCTCTTCTCTACTTTGCACTAATTGAAGAACTATGCTTGGTCATAGGAGGTTTTCTTTGTTAGGTTATAAGTTGAAGTGGAGTGCTTCTCAGGGGTCTTTTTACTGTTGTTTTCGTGTTCTCTCCTGGTTTCTACTATAGTATGCCTTGCAGTTTGTGTGGGTGTCAAATGACTATAATTTTGCTCATAGAAGGCTTCTTTTGGCAGTTGGGATGTTCTGCGGTCCTCTCCTATGGGTTTGCTATTTGGGGTTTCTGCAATCCTCTCATACTGTGTTGGTCTCTACTAGCGGTTCTCATCGAAGGTCTTTGTGTTAGTTTTTGTTTTTGATTTGTTCTTTTATTTTAATGGTCCAAAATGACTTGAATTGGACTCTCTTGTTAGTCCATGACATGTGTTGTACTCTTTCCTCCCCTCGGGTTTGTCCCATGAGGTTGTCCTAGAAAGGTTTTAAAAAGGCCACTGTATCATGTCGTTGTTGGCGAGTCCTTATTTAGTTAGGATTTTGGTTACTTACGATTTACTTAGTCCTATTATAAATGAGTTTTATTTCCTATTATAATTTAGATATATTTCCTATTTTATTTAGGGTGAACACATCTTTGTACTTGTATAAATACCTCCATATTGGAGAAGAATGCTGATATGAGCATATATGAGCATAATTGAATATTTGTCATACTTTGTTTGACTTGGTATCATAGCCAGGTTCTCTTGTGACCTGTGCTTGCATTCTTCTTGCAATTGAACCTGGCTCATGGAGATATTGCCTTTTTCTTGACTCCGACAACCCATTCTCTTTAGGGGGAGATGAGGATTGAAGAGAAGTTATGTCTGCATGAATGAGCTAAAGTTGATATGGAAGAATTTGTCGTTGTTGTTTCCTGCTGTTGTTGCTATTACCGTTGCCGCTACTACTGCCTTTAATGCTGCATTTGCTTGCTTCACTTTCAGTTGATGTGGTCATTGTCGTTGTTTTTGATGTGGTCGTGCCCTTTGCCTTTGCTTTGCCTTTATTTGCCCTTGCTTTGCTTTTGCCTTGCCTTGCCTTGCCTTTGCCGTGCTCATAGGGTATCTGTGTTTTGCCTTACCTACTGCCGTGCTCACAAGGTTTCTGTGTTCTGCCTTACCTACTGTCATGCTCTCAGGGTTTCTGTGTTCTGCTTTTATGTGTTCTTCTATGTGCCCTATTTCTGAGGGTTTTTATGACAAGGCCTTCTCTACAGTTGTTTGATTGGTCAATGTCAAGTATGGTGTTCTATGACTCGCTTGTCAAGTTGGGCATGTGAAATATCTTTGCCCCAACTTGAGGGGAAGTGTTGGCGAGTCCTTATTTAGTAAGGATTTTAGTTACTTACCATTTATTTAGTCATATTATAAATGAGATTTATTTCGATATTGTAATTTAGATATACTTCGTATTTTATTTAGGGTTAACACATCTTTGTACTTGTATAAATACCTCAATATTAGAGAAGAATAATAATATGAGCATATATGAGCATAATTGAATATTTGTCGTACTTTGTTTTACTGTCCTTCTTTGTACGTCTTTGTTTTTATGAATGAATTCTCTTTCTCTGAAAGAAAAAAAAAGGTTATAATAATGAAACATAAAGACAAATAAAATATAAAAATTGCTGGACTAAGCATGCTCAATCCTTTTCTACTTTAGTAATGACTCAATTATTTTTTTTTTTCCTTTATAACGTGCAGCCCAAGTGGAATAAATGGTGATTTCTGGAGGTACAGTCCAACCAAACTTTTACACAAAATACTGCTCTAGCTTCTAATGTAATGTATGCCACAACCATGAAAGCCTTGTTGCTTCCATTTCTTGAAAAGGCGAGTAATTTTCAAAGAATTGAAGAAAACCTGAGATAGAGAGAAACGAAATTGATTCTTGATTATTATTCACTCTGAACTATTGCAATAGAAAGGAGTTAATTAGCTTTAGATAGCTCTCCTGTGCTAACAGTTCTTAACAGATTTTGTGACTAAACTAAGAGGCTCATAGCTCGCAACCTAATATATCATTTATAAAGAGTCTTCTGCTTATCATGTATTTGTAGATGACCACAAAGCACGATCTACCTTGATCAAGGGCATGTGGGTAGCTTCAACAGAAGAAGCACGTACAAGTTCAACAGGTGCGAGAATAATATAGAGATAGCTCTGACTCTTAAAGTTCAGATGCTAGAGTCCCACATGGAATAAAAGTTAAAAGATATAAATCCTTCTAAGTACTTACACCAAGCATTGTAATTGCCGAGCCTTGTAGCGTGGGCTTGTAACTAAGTAGGACATTAAAGTGACTGGGTATAATGGAGTCCAAGCCGAGTGGACGAGGTGGTCTTCATCTTGTCACCACCTACATTTTAATTCTCACATTTAGCACGCCCTAAGCCTTGAGGATAGATGGGCACCCTGCCCTTGGGTTACAAGGGCACCTCACCATCAATGGGTGGGTGGCAAGATCAAATTGAGAATTAAAATGATGCGACCTAGGGAGTGAAAGCAATTACAGTTTCTAACTGGCCTGACCCCGAAGATGTAGGTACCTCGCCCTTGCGTGCTCTTGGCTTGACCACTCATCCCACAATCACTTTTTTAAGCATCAAGAAAAGTAAGCCACACTCAAAATTAGGAAATATATTTAAATTACAATAGGAAATAAATCTCATTTATAATAGAACTAAATAAATGGTAAGTAACCAAAATCTTAACTAAATCAGGACTCGCCAAAACTCCCCCTCAAGTTGGGGCAAAAATATTCCGCATGCCCAACTTGACAAGCGAGTCATAGAACACCATACTTGACATTGACCAATCGAACAACTGTAGAGAAGGTTTTGTCATAAAAACCCTAAAAAATAAGGCACATAGAAGAACACATAAAAGCAAAACACAGAAACCCTACAAGCACGGCAGTAGATAAGGCAGAACACAGAAACCTTGTGAGTACGGCAGTAGATAAAACATAACACACAAACCCTGTGAGCACGGCAGTAGGTAAGGCAAAACACAGAAACCCTGTGAGCACGGCAAATGCAAGGTTTCCTAAAAATAGGGTAAGCCAAGGCAAAAGCAAAGTAAGGGCAAATAAAGGCAAAGCAAAGGCAAAGGGCATGACCACATCAATAGCAACGACGACGACCACATCAACTGAAAGCGAAGCAAGCAAAGGCAATGTTAACAGCAGTAGTAGCAGCAACAGTAATAGCAACAACAGCAGAAAATGACAACGACAAATTCTTCAATATCAACTTTAGCTCATTCACGCAGGCATAACTTCTCTTCAATCCTCCTTTACCCTTGAAGTGAAAGGGTTGTCAGAGTCCAGAAATAGGCAATATCTCCATGAGAAAGAGAAACATATCTTTTTCACTCCCCCGACCCCCACCCCCACCCCTTGAAGAGGAAGGGAGGAGAGCATTTCATTTGCAAGGAGAATGCAAGCACTGGTCAGTGGTCACAAGAGCACTGGTCACAAGAGAACCTGGCTCTAATACCAAGTCAAACAAAGTATGACAAATATTCAATTATGCTCATATATGCTCATATTATTATTCTTTTTCAATATTGAGGTATTTATACTAGTACAAAGATGTGTTAACCCTAAATAAAATAGGAAATATGTCTAAATTACAATAGGAAATAAATCTCATTTATAATAGGATGAAATAAATGGTAAAGTAACCAAAATCCTAACTAAATAAGGACTCGCCAACAAAGGGAACAAGGGTTTATGAGGGATCACATGGCTTTGTCTTCCAAATATCATCAAGCATTTAGGCAAACTTGGTGGAGCAAAATAAACTGTTTCTCTTTCCATCATCTCTTTTCATTTTCAGTGGTGAGCAACTGTTAGGCAAGATTTGTGATTCAACAGATAGGAGTTCCAAGTTGGTGTGAACTTTCCCACACATCCTTTTCTCAATTTTGTACTTCATCCACAAATCAGTATTGGGTCCACATAGTATGTTGAATTAGTCACCTGCAGAAGAAAATGCATATCTTCCAAAAGGATTTAATCGTTTTAATTTTAATCTGTTGGCCTCATGGTTTGTAAAGACAAGCCCATGTGGTTTTCCATGATATATGAAGCAAAATTGACAAGTCAAACCTAAACAAAGAACCACAATGTCCTAGCAACTGCCCTGAGCCGTAGAGCAGCAGAATATTTGAAAATATAGAGCAAGCGCCGACGCTTACAATTCAGATGCTAGGAATCCCTCATGGAACAAAAATCAAATGATATGAATACTTATAAGGGCTAACACGAAACATTATAATCGCCAAGCTCTATAGTGTGGTCTTGTAATTAAATAGGGTATTAAATGATTGGGTATGATGCAGTCCAACCTAGTGGATGAGGCAGTCGTCATCTTTTCACCACTTGTGGTGGGGTCCATTAAGCATGCCCTAAGCCCGGAGGGTAGATGGCCGCCATGGCCTTGGGTTCGAAGGACACCTCACCTACCTTGTGGGTTGGCCTGACCCCTCATCCCAAAATCACTTTTTCACCCTTCCCTTTTAAACCAGAAAACATATCTTCTTCCTCTCATGCGACTGGTGCAGTAATTCAAACTAATGAGAACATGAAGAAAAACAATTCATTTAAACTCCTACATTTCATATTCAAAATGCTTCTTTTTGTGTTTTTCATTTTTATCAAACTGATCTACGCGTTTACTGAATTAATCTTTCCACTGCTCGAAAACTGCAAAAATGCTAGGTGTAAGATATTTCATATCTTCGACCAAAAAAAAGATATTTCATATCTGTACTATGTGTGCTACTGCAAAATCGGATTGCGTTTTATGTAATTCATTTTTAATTAATTTTTTTTCTTCCACAGATTTCTTGGTAAACTCTTTACACGTTTTAAGGGACAATCAATGCTTTCATTGGACGGGTGGTTAAAGTTTGAAATTTATCAACACCTGCCCCTTGTTCTAGGTATCTTCACTTCAAGTGCACCTATTGACCAGCATTGCCACGTCGTCCCATCCCAGCAAGTTTATAAATTCTTTTTTCTCTTACATATAATATTAATTATATATATACAGTGAGCTTCTACTGAGAATTCCCTCAAATAAGCTTATTTGAGGGACACCTTTGTAGGGCATACTCCACATTGTATTTCACTAATACAAACCATTTATGTTTTAGATAATCATTCAAAGATCGTCTCTACAAAAACTCACTTGAATCCGATATCATTTGACCACTCAATTGTGTTATTAAAATTTTAGTACTTTCTTGAAACATATAGTATTCATTGATTTTGTAGGATACAATTGGATGTCGAAACGGTTTCCGATTTGTCTAAATTTTTGCAAGGATGAGATTGTACAGCTGTGACTGTTTTAAAAGTTTAAACCCGTTTTACAATAATAATTTATAAAAATTAATAAATCTATTATTTTAATTGTCGTATAGGTGTTATATTCGTATCTTAATTTTTGGAGATTTGAATGAAAGTAGAAAAAAAAAAATTCTATGCTTTTACACTATGACCCCTTGGCCCGAGAATTCTAAGTCCGCCACTGTTTATACGTCAACCCTTGAACAATATTTCTAGATCTGCCACTACATATAATGGGATTGTCCTTTGTACTATACTTAACTAAAAAAAATTTAAATTTAATGTGGATTATCATTTGATTGAATTTGTATCATTACATCTCACTTTATCGTAATATATAATATGATTCTCTCCAACAAATTAAGGAAAAATTTACGAAGAATGAAAAAACATAAAATTAAAAAAAATCAATGACTTTTTTTTTGTTGAGAAATTCTAGGATTCTAGGATTGCATTCATAATTTAGCCAAAAAAGCCATTAGCCATAAGGGGCCAAAACAAACTAGCCCCAAAGGGCGATTAAAATAATGGAGCTGTCGAACATCAAAATTAAGACAATGTGGTGCGCCTCCACTAACGATCACGCAAGATCGAATAAACTCTGGCATAAGCATCCCAACTATAAGATTGCAAACTCAGAATAATCAAAAATAGATAAAGCTTGAAAAAAACCAAGTCATAACAATACAAATAAAACTCTCACAAATGAGAGATAAAAAGCTCTCACAAAGGAGAGGTGAAAAGCTCTCACAAAATGAGAGGTGAAATCTACACAAAGAACCTATAGAGTCTCTGTGACTTATTCGAAACATAAAGAAACCGCAAAAAGGATGGTGGTAGAGATTCGACGCCGAAATGCAGATGGAGATCCGACATCAAAATGCAGGTGGAGATCCAACGCTGAGACGCAATCGCCTATGATGGTTGGAGGAAAATCACAAATAGGGAAAACCATTTGTCTCTGAAAATGAGGGGAGAAGAGAGGGAGGAAGAGAAGGAGGGGAGAGGAGAGGAAGAACAATGCCTTCCTCCCCCCTCAAAGTGAAAACGGCTCTAGGAGGGTTTTTTGGGAGAGAGGAGCTAGGGTTTTATCAAAATTAAATATGATAAAAGGGGTGAGCACTTCCACCCTTGCAGGCCAGCATGGGTAGAAGGCCCCCCAGTTCCCTTAGGTCATGTTTTATAGGCCTTACTATGCCTCACTGGACTGGACTGGGTTAACACTTAAAACCGATGTTTGGTAAGGGAGGGGATTAACTTAAACGAGATTGCACAGTCCAATAGTGAAAAAATAACGGGACTCGCATGCCTAATACAGTGAGCCCCAAATTAGACTCGCGAAATAGTACCATCATTATTTTGAACACGAGAGTCTGGCTGGATTTAAGTCTTTGTCAATTATGCATGAAAACAATATAAAAAAAAACCATCAATTACCCATTCTTATTCCTATGTACATTTTTTGGGATCACATTGATTGATTTGAAAGTTTGAGAATTCAAATGAGGACTTTTGAAAATTCAAAGATCAATTCTTGACAAAAACCCTTCACAGTACCTTTCTATTCGGAGGCTGCATTTGTTGAAGCTTGTTACCCACCATGTGACATTCAGGTGGGACACTTCTGAATTCGTATGTCACGCAAATAGTAATCTCTCACTTTCCATCAATTTCATTTCAGTAATTCCAATATATTTTTTTTCTCCCCAAAACATCAAAATCAGTTCTCTCCTAGAGGAACCCTTGACATTCATGTGTGAATTTGAGGTCCAAGAATCAGTTCTCTACACACCCATAAGAAAACCACGGGTTCTCACACAACTAAATCAAGAGCACAAGGAACAGGCTCTCAAAGACTTGTCAATGCTCAACTACTGAACCCCAAAGACTAACCCACACTATATAAGTAAGGCACGACCCATACAATATACGTACACCACACAAACAATAACCATGACATCTTTAACTTCCGCTAGACTATGCTTCCTGCCTTATTGCCTTGTCATCTTGTTGTATGTTTCATTACCAAATTGGGTTGCTTTTCTTTCTGCTACTTCTACTTCTGATACTGAAGCAAAGGCACTTCTCAAATGGAAAGCCAGCTTATTTCAAAATCAAGCCCTCAATAACCTCACCTGGTATGACCCTCCCACTCATAATATTAATGCCACCAATTCTTCCAGCAACAATCCAAAACCAAGAACAAGCCCATGCACTTGGATTGGTGTTTCATGCAATGCAGCTGGAAGTGTCAGCACCATAGATCTTTTCAATAGGAGTATACAAGGTACACTACATGAATTTTCATTCTTGTCCTTTCCTAATCTTGAATATCTTGACCTCAGTTTGAACAAACTCTTTGATGTCATCCCACCTCAAATTAGTTACCTCTCCAAACTCCACTATTTTAATCTCTCTCGGAATAACTTGTCTGGAAGAATTCCGCCAGAAATTGGTATCCTAAGAAATCTTAGGTTTCTTAGTCTCTATGAAAATACTTTGTTAGGGGAAATTCCTGAAGAGATAGGCAACCTTAAATCTCTTGTGGGTCTATATTTGTATAAGAATCAACTCAATGGTTCAATTCCAAGATCACTAGGCAATCTAACAAGCCTTACCCATCTCTATATCTATGATACTAAACTTTCTGGTTCTATTCCTCATCAAGAGATAGGGAACTTGAAATCTCTTGTAATTTTAGCTTTGTCAGCCAATAATTTAAGTGGTCTCATCCCTCCAAATATTGGTAACTTAATAAACCTAAACAATTTGTACTTGGATTCCAATCAACTTTCTGGTTCGATTCCCAATGAGATAGGGAACTTGAAATCTCTTGTAGATCTAGAGTTGTCCTACAACAATTTAAGTGGTCTCATCCCTCCAAATATTGGTAACTTAATTAAGCTAAACACTTTGTACTTGGGTAAAAATCAACTTTCTGGTTTGATTCCCAAGGAGATAGGGAACTTGAAATCTCTAGTATTTCTAGATTTGTCAGCCAACAATTTAAGTGGTCTCATCCCTCCAAATATTGGTAACTTAAAAAACCTAAACACTTTGTACTTGCATTTCAATCAACTTTCTGGTTTGATTCCAAAGGAGATAGGGAACTTGAAATCTCTTGTGAACTTAGAATTGAGCAGCAATCGATTGCACGATTCAATTCCTGCTTCATTTGGTAACCTGAGCAACTTGGAAATCTTACATCTACGGGATAACCAACTTTCCGGCTCCATTCCCCAAGAGTTAGGGAATCTCAAGAATTTGACTAAACTACAGTTGGGCACAAACCAATTGTCTGGTTATTTGCCCCCAAATATTTGCCAAGGTGGAAAACTCAAAAACTTTACAGCAGGGGAAAACTATTTGACTGGTCCAATCCCCAAAAGCTTGAAAAACTGCACGAGCTTAGTCAGACTCCGTCTTGAACATAACCGATTGACAAGCAATATATCTGAAGACTTTGGCATTTATTCGAATCTTCATTTTATAGATGTAAGCCATAACAACTTGTATGGAGAAATCTCACACAATTGGCAAAAATGCCCAAAGTTGACAACCCTACGACTTGCAGGAAACAACCTTACTGGGAGCATCCCACCTGAGATAGGCAATGCAACCCAAATTCATGAGCTAGATCTCTCTTCGAATCATTTAGTTGGGTTGATTCCAATGGAATTTGGGAGACTGACTTCTTTGGAGAGGTTGATGTTGAATGGAAATCAACTTTCGGGTCGTATACCCTCTGAATTTGAATCATTGACTGATCTTGATTATCTTGACTTGTCAACAAATAAATTCAGTGACTCAATTCCCAGCATTCTAGGTGACTTGCTCAAATTATACCATCTGAATTTGAGCAACAACAAGTTATCTCAAGCAATTCCACTTCAGTTGGGGAACTTAGTTCAATTGAACGAATTGGATTTAAGTCATAACTCTCTTGAAGGTAGCACACCATCAACAATGAGAAATATGGAGAGTTTGGTAGCACTCAATCTTTCCCACAACAATCTTTCAGGTTCCATACCATCAAGTTTCGAAGAGATGCACGGCTTGTCGTACGTTGACATATCCTACAATCACTTGGAAGGTCCCCTTCCCAACATCAGTGCATTTCGAGAAGCTCCGCCAGAAAGATTAAAAGGAAACAAAGGATTGTGTGGCAAAGTTGGAGCTCTGCTTCCACCCTGCAATGCACATGGCTCAAAAAAGAACCACAAAGTCATATTCTCTGTTCTAGCAGTATTTGTACTTCTATTTGCTCTCTTTACAAATTTCTTTGTAATAGTGCAAAGAAAGAAGAACCATCAAGATACTAAACAAAACAACATGCATGGAGAAATTTCCTTTTCGGTTTTAAATTTTGATGGAAAATCAATGTATGACGAAATCATAAGGGCAACAGAAGATTTTGATTCCACATATTGCATTGGGAAGGGAGGACATGGAAGCGTCTACAGAGTGAATTTGTCATCTGGAGACGTAGTGGCCGTGAAGAAACTCCATCTGCTATGGGATGGCGAGACAGGATTTCAAAAAGAGTTCTTGAATGAAGTAAGGGCACTCAGTGAGATAAGACATCGGAATATTGTGAAGCTCTATGGTTTCTGCGCACATAAACGACACTCGTTTTTGGTGTACGAGTATCTTGAAAGAGGTAGCTTGGCCGCAATGTTGAGCAAAGATGAAGAAGCTAAAGAGTTGGGGTGGAGTAAAAGGGTGAATATTGTTAAAGGCTTAGCTCATGCCTTGTCTTACCTGCACCATGATTGCTTGCCACCGATTGTACATCGTGACATCTCAACCAAGAACCTTTTGTTGGATTCTGAATATGAGGCCTATGTTTCAGACTTTGGCACTGCTAAGTTTTTAAATCCAGACTCAACTAATTGGACTGCGGCTGCAGGCACATATGGCTACATGGCACCAGGTAATATTGTGATTCCATGTTATCTGTATTTAGCACTTTTTAAGCTTTTGCTTTTAGACCAATGCTTCATTTTCATCCTTAGGAGCGGTTAACATAAACACATTTCCACTTCTTTGATTTAGAAAATATGACTATAAACTAATAATTCTATTTATGCATGATACAATTTCATTAAAATTCCATTGAATAGTTATGTCTATAAACTAATAATGCCACTTCTCTGAGGTTTTCTTTGAGCAGAGCTTGCTTACACAATGGAAGTGAATGAGAACTGCGATGTTTATAGCTTCGGTGTGGTCACATTGGAAATAATTATGGGAAAGCATCCTGGAGATCTTTTCTCATCTTTCTCATCAGTCTCTTCATCCTCCTCCTCCTCCTCCTCATCATCTGCATTACCAGCCCATCAAATACCAATTGTGGATGTTTTGGACCAACGCATTTCCCCTCGTACACATCAAGTTGCAAGCGAAGTGGTCTCTCTTGTGAAGATAGCATTTTCATGCTTGAATTCCAGCCCGAAATCTCGTCCAACAATGAAACAAGTTTCTCATTTCCTCTCAACTCAAATGCTGCATTTGTCGAAGCCGGTACATATGATGACATGTGGTGAATTGCTTGGTCTTGATCCTTTGGCTACCTGATGGAATGTGCTTCTTTCTTATGCACATTTCACTTTTCCTATGTCTTCTGTTTAGAAAGATTCTCCATAGATGTTTCATTCTTGTAATTTATTTCATGCACGTGTGCGCTATGGTATGACTTTATCTAGGATGCTTTACAATTTGTTTATCCTTAAGTCAAAATACTTATTGGAGAATTTTCCTTATAGTTTGTTTATCCCTGTGAGGAAAAACAAAATGAAATAAAACAAGGCCTTTGTTTAGTAATTTTATATACTCTGTGTAAACCGCCCCAAAATCAATAATAAACCATTCAATTGTGAAAATTAAATGACCAAGACCAATATAACAGGAACAAATATAGTATTTGACGTGGAGATAATTGCAAGGGCCATACTATGTTACTATATATGGATAGCTACCAAAGACCATACATATATATATAATATAGAAACAGAGGTTCATAGACCAGAGCCATTTTCGTTTTCGATTTTCTTACAGAGACAGAGAGAGCAAGCTATAGTGACGATGTTGACCCTGAGTTCCTCCTGCAACCGGAGACACTGAGCTCAAAAAGGCCTTCAAAGGTTCCTTCTTTATTATTTTTCTGATCTTTTACTCCCTCGCATCATTTCTTGTTCTGATCATAAACGACCCCATATTTTGTAATTCGCTTTATGATTGATGATTGATCAATCCCATTTCACCGATTCGATTGTTAGTGTTAGATACAGCATAAATGATCAGATAATGTAAAAAGGGTCATTTCTTGTTCTGCTGATTCTCTTTTGACTTTCTCTGTCATCAATGATCAGATGCATCAGATTTTTGTTTTGTGTACATGAGGTTTGGTGGGTTGATGAAAGGCTCATATGAACGTGATTATTTGATTTTGTAAAACGGTGATGCTTTCACTCTGCACCAAAGCTCTGTTTTTATCAGAAGAAAATAATGCATTTGGGATAATTTATCTAAAAAGGAAAAAGAAAAAGAAAAAAAAAGAAGATCGGTACGTATAGATTTATAGCAGGTTTATAAAGGACCTGATTTGACATGAAAATGGTATTTTGACATGAATAAATAATTGTCAATGAGCACTTACATTAGAAAGATCTGGTTCTATAATGCAGAAGCAATAGTAAAGCTGTTCACATAATAGAGAAACAGCTACAAATGGTTTAGACCAGAGTTTATCTTCTTTTTTTCGTTGTTGTTGTTGTAAAATTGGCTCAAAATTAATGCACAAGTGAAGGAGGAGGCGACCGGTCGTTTTGAAGCAGATTCAAGGTCCGGAGAAGAAGTTGGAAAACGAGGCAGGCGACCGGTCGCAAGGTGCAAGCGACCGGACGCTTTTAGGCATAGTGTAAAGCGACCGGTCGCCAGTATTGCTGTGCTGTTTTTTCCACGCTTTTTTCAAGAGGTCTTCACATGTGTTTGTTCCCTACCTAATCCCTCGGGCCTCTAAGGTGTTTTATGGGATCTAGGAAGTCTAGCAAGGTGCTGGAAAAGCTGGAGCACCATTGAATGAAGGTTGTTGACTTGTTTCAAGTTGTTTCAAGGAGTACCTACCCTATAACTCTTGATAGGGTGGCTGAAGTTGCAGCTATCAATGCCTAGCCTTTGTTCTGCCCAAGTTGTGGTCCAAGTCTAGAAACCAAGGGGAGAACGTGGGAGGAAAAGATGGAGCCTTCTCCTAAGTCCTAATGCTTGTGTATTAAAGGGAAGAGGAAGCAAGACAGCAAATTTAAAAGGTGTGGTTTTACTTCTCAAAGAGTGGACAAGTAGCTGGGAGCTAGTGTGTCCAAGAGAGGTTTAACTCACCAAGGGAGGAAGAGAGAGAGGGCAATCAGTTCAAGATAGGAGCTGAGTTAGGTCTTGAGAGTCTAGACACCAAGGAGGGAAACACCAAGTGTGAGAGAGTGTTCACAAGTGCATCAAAGTATTGAGTAAGGGGTGAGAGAGAAAAGAGAGCTTGGGAAAGAATAGAGTTCTAAGGGGGTTTCTGTGTAAACCAAAGTTGTAACTTATTCTTTCATTAGTGAATTTCTCAAGGGGATCACCAAGAGGATGTAGGCAATTGCTGAACCTCTAAAATACTTGCGTCACTTTGTACTTGGTTGGTTTCTCAAGTGTGTGTGTGTGATTCATCCATCATTGTGTGTGTCACGAAGTCCATCAACAACAAGATCATTAGGGGAGTGAGTGAAAGTGTTTATCCATTTTCACCAATAATTGTGTGTGGTGCTCCACGTCGGTGACCCTCTCCGAGCTAGAAGATTTAAATTTCAGAATCTCTTTTAATATTAGAAAAGGAAATACCACCAGAGCGAGAGTGAGTTAGTTATTACGGTTCATACCTCGCCCTAGCGTGCTCTTGGCTTGACCCCTCATCCCACAATCACTTTTTAAACCATTATGAAAACTAAGCCACACTACTCAAAATTACTTCAGTCTTAAGTTGTTTATTGATCACAAAAATCAAAAAAGGAACTGTTTTTTTTTCCCTGTAAAATCCAGTCTGATCAAGAGATTAGTCTCTGAGGTCTAATAGATTAATCACAGAAACCAAATTGATTCTTGATTATTATTCGCTGAATGATTACGACAGAAAGGAGTTAGCTCTTATTTAGCTCTCATGTTCTAACAGTTCTTAACAGATTTTGTAACTAAACTAACAGGCTCACATATAGCTCGTGACCTAAAATTTTATAACGAGTCTTCTGCTTATCTTGTATTCGTAGCACAAAGCACGGTCAACCTTGATCAAGGGCAAGTACATGGCTTCAACAGAAGAAGCACGTACAAGTTCAACAGGTGGGAAGAATATAGAGCTAACTCTGAAAGTTCAGATGCTAGAGTCCCACATGGAAAAAAGGCTGAAAGATATAAATGCTTATAAGTACTTACACCAAACATTGTAATTGCCGAGCCTTATTGTGTGGGCTTGTAACTAAACAGGGCATTGAAGTAATTGGGCATGATGGAGTCCAGTTTGAGTGGATGAAGAGGTCATCGTCCATTGGACTTTATTTTTTGATCCCGGCCTAGCCCAAGTTTTCGTGCCGTGTAGAGTACAGCCCATTAATATTTGTGCTCGTGCAGTATCATGCCTCATTTAAACGGGCTGGGCTCGTGCCGTGCTGGGCTGGCCGGTCCCGTTTAACACCTATTTGGTATGGGCTTGAACCGAGTGGTCATAGTGATAGGGCATTATGTTTTGCTTTTTTTTTAGTTGTAATAAGTGGAACAATTCTCTATAAGATTGCCGAATCGGCTTTAGTCTTTGTTTAGGTTTTAAGTTGTTTTAGTCACGTACGAAGCTACAATTTTGTCTAGAAAAAAATAAAATAATATGCAATTTTATGTAACTAATGCCTGAAAATATATTGGGCTCAAGCGCAATGAGCATTTCCAAAATCCGATGAATGATCAGTGGCAAAATCCATCATCCTCATCCACTGTTGGATTTCGTCTTCTCCAATCATTTTCCAGAATTCCTTTTCCTTTCCAATTTCCATCATTTCAATTTCCCGAAAAAATTCGTTGTTTGTCTTTTGCTCTGTAACTACCTACTGAGGTTGTGCGGGCTGTGCTGGATTGGTTTCCTCGGTCAACAATGTGGTGTCAGAGAAATGGAAAATTGAGCTATGCTTTGGGTCCGCGGAACTCGATTGAGGCCTAGTCGTAAGCCCGGTCAGCCTCGTCCGCCCGTCGTGAATGTGCCGAGCCAAAACCGAGTCGCCCCTCTCAAGTCTCGAATCTCCACGGCCCATTTACCCCAAGGCCTCTGCCTTACTCCCCTGTAGTTCTTCTTCACCTTCTTCTTAGGCCCCTTTTTGTTGTTGTTTGCCTTTTCCTCCTGTGCTGGTGGTGGGAAAAAATTTCACCCGAGACAGCCCTTGATTTTGCACACGTTGCAGGTGTCCAAATTGGACGGTGTCAATAGGGCGTCGTTGTAGCTCTCAAGCAGTTTGATGTTCCAGCAAGTGAATTGTCAATGGTTGTTGCCATCACATCCTTTGTGATATCATTCCTTGAATGAACCCCCCAAGACCCTCCTCCAATTCAGACAGACTTCGCATCTCATCAAGGATGCAAAAATTTATCCTTGGCCCTGGTACAGATGCAGCCAATGGTGTCAAAATTGTGAATGTTAGCTTCTGTTCATGTACCAAAGCGAGAGGTGAGATCGAGGAAGAAATCTTCGCTGCACAGAATTGTGATAGCACCCATTGGATGATCGTATCCAAATTCTTCTTCAGCTCGACTTAATAGATCTTGGAATGATGGTTGGTTCAAGTATGACAGCGGAATTACAAACCGCTTCTTCTGGCTCTCCCCAACATACACTGCAAAATAGCCTTTGGGAACATCCCAGGCCTTTGGTGCTCGGTTTTTCTTAGAGTGTACAATACCAGGCAACCGGAAACCCATGGTTTAAAAATTTCTCAAGAAGAAAACCAACAATGGAGATTTCAATTGACTTGTGAAACTAGAAAAACTTGTCTTGCTTTACTCCTGAATCTGATCACAAATGTGTATATATAGATAAAGGTGTGTGATGAAAGCCATCTGTTATCTCAAATGATTGGTGATAAAGAACCAAGATGGACCCAATAGCTCATGGAAAATCACATGGACTTGTCTATATAAATCCTGAGACCAAGATCAGCCTATAAAATTAGAGACATACTGAAGACAGGCATTTTCTTCTGCAGGTGACCCAGTACTAATTTGTGGATGAAGTACAACTTCATACTTCATTTTTATCAGTTTTTCAAACCACTTGCTACCTTTCCTACATCACTTCTTGAAATTATGTGTCCAAATTGAGAAAACGACGTGCGGGAAAGTTCACATGACTCCGTCATCAAATTCATCACCATGTCCAAATTGGAACTTCCTATCTGTTCAATCCCATCATGCCTAACAGTTGCTAACCACTTAAATTGAAGAGAGACAATGAAAAGCGAAACAGTTTATTTGCTTCCACATATAGTTTGCCTAAATGTTTGATGATATTTAGAAGACAGCACCATGTGATCCCTCACAAACCCTTGTTCCCTTCTATACCCCATCAAGATTGTATTTGTCTTTACAATATATATTTCCTTCCACAGAGCTCCTCCATGACCTTTCCACTATATATACCATATCACTGGGTTTATGGCCACCAACTTAAGTCTACTACAAATTATCAAGTACTAAACTTTCCTTGTTTTCCATCTTCTTTGATATCTTCTTCAAGATTTTACAAACTTGATCAATTACAAGTCTTTCCCCTCGAGATTTACATTACAACAATGGGTTCCGTCTGCCAGCAGTAATTCCTGCGAGGAAGCTTCTTCGGCGGTCTTTTTCAAATACAAACAGAGGAGCTTCATGCAGTCTAGCAGATGTCCCAAAAGGTTATTTTGCAGTTTATGTTGGGGAAAGTGAAAAGCAGCGGTTCGTGGTTCCTATATCATTCCTCAACAAGCCTGCATTTCACGACTTGCTAAGTGAGGCTGAAGAAGAATTCGGATTCGATCATCCAATGGGTGGTCTAACAATTCGCTGCAGACAAGATGCCTTCCTCGATCTTATTTCTCACTTGATAGCAAACGCTTTGTGAGATTTGATGATGGAGAGCAATTACATGAACTGTGTGATTGTTACATTTTTGTACAATATTGTTGGTCGAGGAGGGAGAAATATTGCCTCTCTCTCTGGATTTTGTAAATAGAGCTAATATTGTACACTTTTAATTAGAAAATCATAGCTCTTTTACCCTATAGAAACATCTCTTATTATCTCTTGCTGATCTTTTTTCATTTATCCATTACATTACATGTACATTTATCCACAAAAGTTTCTATTTGAGTTTTTCTATATAAACCCTCACTTCTCTTTGTTCACCCTATATTCTAAGTTCACCCCAACTTCTAATTCAAATTTTCACAATTTCTAAGAAAACCTCACTATCTTCCCAAAATATCCCTAAATACACACATCTACCAGTGAAAAACAAAAACAAAAATCATCAACCTTACACCCCACACTCCACTATCTTGCCTCACTACTATAAGTTCATCTCAACCTCACATTACTTAAAAAAGATAAAAACACTTTTGTCAAATGCGTAGCAGCATTATTTTATTATTAATTTTTTTAATTTGTTTTATTTTCAAACCCATGTGACAATTCCCATATTATATATATATATATATATATATATATATATCAATCAAAGGCTTAAGCAGGCATTGTTTCTTTGCTTCGCAATCAAGGTCTAGTTTTTTTTTCCCAGTTTTTTTTCTTTGATTATGATTATAATTATTATTATTATTTCTGATTTGTTTGGTTGATAATAATTTACCGTATTTAGGGTTTGTGAAGAGAAGATAAAAGTGTTGTAGGTTTCTTGGATTGAAAGAGAAGAGTAATCTGACAATAGGGTGTAGAGGGGTTTGTGTTTTTCTAAAACTTAATATGAAGAGTTATGAGGTGTATGAGGTGTGTGTATAGATGTACTAGGGTTAAGTATTAAGCTAGATGACCTTTTTTGTCTTTTTACACAATAATAAAAATTAAGAGCTTAATGATTTAAGTATTGAGGAGAACAAAGAAAAGTGTGGGGTTTAAATAGAAAAACTCTTTTTGTTTTTGTTTCTTGGTGTTGTCTTTTGTTCATGAGCGCATCAAAATGTTTCTTACTCGATCTAATTTAACCACAAAGGTTCTCAGTCATTGTAGTTCGCCTCTTTTTCACTTTTGGTCCCTATGGTTTCAATTTGGTCAATTGTGCTCTTGTAGTTTCAATTTGGTCAATTATGCCCTTGTAGTTTCATAATTGTAGCAATTTAAGAACAAGTCACGAATTCCATCAACTTCTTTCACTGAGTTGAGAATATTTCCATCCATTTCTGACAAATATCTCACCCTTAAATTATTTCTGACAATAATTTATCAAAGATAAATCATAAATAATTAGACATAAGTACAATGGAAAGTTTTAGAGTATGATACAAAAGCACACTACTAAAAAAAGTCCCAAATGATACCGATTGCTATCAGTCCCTTTTGCATTCTTTGGGGACTGAAATTAGTGCCTATTGTAGTAATAGGCACTGGCTTATAACAATGTCTTTTACAAGGGTCCTCTATTGATAATATGGCACAGAAATGAAAATCAGTGCCTTATTTTACATTTGGTCCCACATGTTTCTAAAATCTGTCATGCGTACATGTATATCATTTTGATGAAAATACATCCGTCCCCAAATCCCTTTTGTTGGCACGGAAGATTCATCAGTCCCAAAAAAGCACAAATCTTAATTTTTTTTAAGGGAGTTTCACTAAAATACCCAAAATGGGGGCTGAAATTATAAAAATACCCAACACCCAAAACACTTTATAACCATACCCAAAACCCATCATTACACACACTCAAAACCCATTTATAAACACACCCAAAAAATATATAATTGTTGATTGTGGGGTTGATTTTGGGTATGTTTCTATGTTTAAATAGTGCTTGGGTACTTTTATAAATACATGTCTAGGATTGGGTATTTTTATAAATATCTATTTTTTTAATATCTGATTGTCCCATATCCCTTTTGTTGTTTCAATAAACATCTTTTTTTTTTTCTTTTTTTTTTCCATTCAGTTTGCAATTCATTGGTTTTTCATTTTTCTCAAAACCTGCCACTAAATATATTTAATATAATGGGGAACAATACAATAATATTTACCAGGTTTCGAATATCCAGTTAATACAAAGTAGTTTCTACTAGAATGCCTTTTAAGTAATCTGTTAGCCATAATATTATATCCAACACAGTAGGAGATACTAAAATATGAATACCAAGTTATATTGCGCAATATATATATATATATATATATGCTTGGGGTGCCCATCTATCCTCGGGCATGCTTAATAATGTTGTGGACCGCACCACCTAAGTCATACACGATCGCTTTAATACCTTACTTAGTTATAAGCCCGCAATATAAGGCTCAACAATTACAACATTTGGTGTAAACCCTTATGAGTATTTACATCATTCCATTTTTTTTTCATGGGGGACTATAGCATCTGAATTTTTAGCGTCCTCAGCTCTTGCTGTATATTTTCCGCACCTGTTTAACTTCTTCCGCTAGATGGCCCTTCATCAAAATGAATCGTGCTTTGTGCTCAGATAAAAATACATAATAAAACAGAAGACTCATCATAATTTATATATTATTAGGTTGTGACTTGTGAGCTAACGTGGCATTAAGATTATAAACAAACTATTGGAAATATTACGTCTGCTCATCATAATTTATCCCGAAAATCCAACTGGTCCACGTCATCAATCCGCAACTCACAAACCCAACCAATCAAATCCCACCGCCTCCGCCTATATAAACAGAACCCCAAAACTCATTCTCACGATCACAACCTTTGTTCCAAAAGCCAGCCGAAATTTGATAATGGCACCCAAGGCAGAGAAGAAGCCAGCGGAGAAGGGTCCTGCAGAGAAGAAGCCTAGAGCCGAGAAGAAGCTCCCGAAAGAGGCCGCTAGTGGCACTGAGAAGAAGAAGAAGAGGTCGAAGAAGAGCGTGGAGACCTTCAAGATCTACCTCTTCAAGGTGCTGAAGCAGGTTCACCCTGACATTGGGATCTCGGGCAAGGCCATGGGGATCATGAACAGCTTCATCAACGATATCTTTGAGAAGCTGGCTCAAGAGTCTTCGAGGCTCGCAAGGTACAACAAGAAGCCGACCATTACTTCGCGGGAGATTCAGACCGCTGTGAGATTGGTGCTGCCTGGTGAGCTCGCGAAGCACGCCGTCTCTGAGGGCACCAAGGCGGTGACCAAGTTTACCAGCTCTTAAGGGCAATTTGGGGATTTATTATTTTTGTCATTGGGAATTGAATTAGGGTTTTTAGTCGTAAAGACTAAATTTGGGGTTAGGTTTAGGGTATTTTTTTGGGAATTAAATTGGAACATTTGCTAGATGATTTCTGGATTGAATATCTCGAAATGTTAATTAGATTGTTCTTGGTTTAGATCTTATATATGGTGCTTAATGATGTGTTTGGAACTCTGGAAATGCTTGACAAGTAATTTTAAGTTTGGTTTAATTCAAATTCGCAAAGCTGGCCAATATGATCCAACTGTTCCGATTAGCAACTTCTGCCATGTCTGGAATGCTGTATAAGCTCCCTTTCATGAGGAACATTTGAGGGTGTGCTGCTCAAATCTAACATCTGCAAAACAAAATTATAAATAAAAACCAAGAAACCAAAATAAATTACCCGTCAAAGAGCAGCTTCACATTGAATTTGTTTAGTTGCTTCTCAAGAAAGGAAACAACTGCTTATCACCAAGCCACTCACAGAGTGAGCTACAAGGCTTAGCCTCCATGTCCCATGATACCCAATCACTTTAATGCCCTGCTTAGTTACAAGCCAACGCTATAAGGCTCAGTGATTATAATATTTGGTGTAAGCCCTTGGGACTCTAGCATCTAAATTGTAAGCGTCAGTGGCTGCTCTATATTTTCCCCACCTGTTTAACTGCTTCTGCTACATGCCCTTCATCAAGATGGATTGTGCTTTGTGCTCAGATAAAAATACAAGGTAGAACAGAAAAGACTCATCATAAATTATATCGTAGTTTGTGAGCTAACATGACATTGGATTTTAAGTAACATATTGGAAATTTCTAATATAGTAACGTCTCTGCTAGATGGTTCGTAGACCTTGTCGATGGGTTGTGAAAGCGTAACTCAAGAAACGTGTTCAGTTTTCAATTATCTACTCTGAAAATTTATAGCTGCAAGAAAATAAGGGGTGATTTCATATATGGTGAAGAGACTACGATTATGTAATGAAAAGGTTCTCTAATCTCCATTTGCATCCTTCAGGGGAGAGTAAATTTTAAACTACCCATGGAAAAGAAAAAAATGAACAAAGATGGAAATAGTTTCGTGTACAGAACTGTCATGTAATTCGTTATGTACTCCCACTCACTATGCACTCAAGTGAGAAATCGGAACAGTGAATGAATGCATCTTTGTTTGCAGGGATTATATAGGAATGACGAACCACTGCCTCTGGCTCTCTCCAACACAAACTGCAACATAATACCTTTTGGGATGTTGGAGCTTGTTGATTTGTATATTTGAAAAGGACCACGGAAGAAGCTGCTTCGCATGAGTATGATAACGGAAATATATAGTTGAAGGCTTATGTGTGGGGAAGACTATTGCTTGGATAGGGTATAGAAGGAAGACTGACTCATAAGGGATCACATGGTATTGTCTTGTATCTTCCACCTCAATTTAGCTGAAATATGTGGACCAGAGGGCTGCCTTGTTGGTGGTTTTAGTAGCAGCTAATTACTTGTTAGGCATAATGTAATTGAACAGATATATATATATATATATATATATAGTCTCAATCACCACCAAGGTCTTGATGATGAATTGGAAGACAAGACCATGTGAAATTTCAAATGCTTGTTTCTCTTGTTCATCACCATTCAATTTCTCCAAACCACTCATTCCAACTTCAACAGATTTTCTAGCAAACCCCTTTTATCAATAATTTGTATCATAGTTTTTTTAATTACTTCTGCGGGTCTTCGGCTCTCGGGGCAGTTTTTAAGAGAGGTAGGACATTGTGTTTCTTTGCTTGGGTCATGGACTTGTCAATTTTGCTTTATTACTTGTAAGACAAGGCCATGTGATTTTCCATGGGCAACTGTCTCTCATTTGGGTCCATCCCAGAGCTTCATCACCACCAATCATTTTGGGTAACAGCAGTTAACTTATGGGTTCACATTTTATCTATATATAATCAGATTCAGGAGCAAAGCAACACATCTCTCGTATTACCAAACATATCCTATCAAAGATCTCTCTGTTTCTCAGTTCATTTGAAACTCTTCCTTCTTGGTGTTCATATTGAGAAATTTTGAAAACTATGGGTTTCCGGTTGTCTGGTATTGTTCATGCTAAGAAAAACCAAGTACCCTCAACTTCAAAGGCCTTGGGAGTTCCTAAAGGCTACTTTGCAGTTTATGTTGGGGAGAACAAGAAGAAGCGGTTTGTGATTCCGGTATCTTATTTGAACCAACCTTCATTCCAAGATTTGTTAAGTCAAGCTGAAGATGAATTTGGATATGATCATCCAATGGGTGCTATCACAATCCCCTGCAGTGAAGATGCCTTCCTTCATCTCACCTCTCGCTTCGGAGTGTGAGCAGAAGCAACTAACATACATTCATATGCACATTTTTGACACCATGTGCTGCAGCTGCGCAAGAGGCACTTACTTGTCTACCCAATTATTTTTTAACCAAAGCATCTTTCAGCATATGTTAAGTCATGAAGACAAATTCAAACTGCTTGTGAGCTGAGGATAACATGGCCAGCCCTGCAGATATAACCCCACTAACACCATCTGCCAAGATTTTAATTCGAATTTGAACTACATCAGGGATTGTTCATTGCAATCCAATGTACTTATTTGTTCTGGAAACATAATTGAGAATGTGATACTTCTTTCTTCACCTGTTCAATTCTTGTTTAATATTCTTGCCTCACACAGATGTACGTAATTCCCGGTGACATCAATGTGTGCATGTTCTGTTGTTCCAATTTCACAAAGATACCAACAAAACAATTGAAAACTAAAGAATACCCAAGAATAATATACACATTGTTGAAATCACAAAACTGTATTATTCTGTTCATCTAAAGAAAGAATGGCTAACCAACAGGAGTTGGTCCAAGTGGAAGGGGCTTGGATCCTTTAAATAAGAGGTCCTAGGTTCGATCCTAGGCGCTTGCGAATAGAGCAGACTTTGTTGGGAGAGGTCCTCGCTTTGCGCCCGACAGTACCTCGAGGGTTAGTCCCCGCAATCGAGCGGGGGATACCTTGGTTTTCACCAAAAAAAGAAAGAAAGAATGGCTATTAATGAAACAGTACATGAATTTACACTCACAAAGGAAAGTAAGAAAAAAGTTCTGTGAACAATGCCAAAGTTGCTTGATTTACAAAATTGTAACCACTAATTGATGTTAAGTCAGAAGATCCAAAAAAAAAAAAAAGGATGAATGTAACACCACACATAGGATTGTCAAATCCAAACTCCCTCTTCAGCCTCAGTTAACAACAGTAAGGATATCCTTTTATATATTTGTGGAGTGAAAGCTATATAGTAACTAATTTTCTAACAGAACAAGTCCTATGCAGAAGATGGAAATGAAATTTGGTATTTCATTTGTGACTTTCGTGAAAATCTGCTGCTTATGTTGATTCTTACTTGCATTATTTGGCTACCAGAATCTAATAAGAAAGTAGTATTCTCAATTTATCTTGCAAGCAAACCTAATTACATGGGGTTGAAAATAGAAAATCCTGATATGATATCTATCAAATTCATAGGTTCTGTGAACATATGACTGCTGGGGCTTGCCTTTTGATCCTCACCTGTCAGGCAGTTTGATCTTCCAGCCAGTGAATTGTCAAAGGGTTTTTTCCATGACATCCCTTGTGATATCATTCTTTGAATGATCAATCCACGACCCTCCTTCAGTTCAGCCAGACTTTCCATCCCCTCAAGGATGCAAAAATTTATCCCTGTAGACAAGTAAGTGACCCTGGTACCGAAGCAGCCACTCACTGGTGTCAAAATTGTGTCCATAGACATTGGAATGTTAGCCTCTGTTCATGTACCAAAACGAGAAATGAGATCAAGGAACGAATCTTTGCTGCATGGAATTGTGATAGCACCCATTGGATGATCATATCCGAATTCCTCTTCTGCTCGACTTAACAAATCTTGGAACAAAGGTTGGTTCAAGTATGATAGCGGAATCACAAACCGCATATTCTGGCTGTCCCCAACATACACTGCAAAATAGCCTTTAGGAACGTCCAAAGCCTTTGAAGGTGCTTGATTTTTCTTAAAAAGTACAATACCAGGCAACCGGAAACCCATGGTTTAAAATTTCTCAACAAGAAAACCAACAATGAAGGTTTCAGTTGACTTGTGAAACAGAGAAAGCTTTTCTTGGGAGTTAGGAACTAGTAAACTCGTGTTGATTTACTCCTGAACCTGATCATATATATATATATATATATAGATAAAGGTGTATGCTGAAAGCCATCTGTTATCTAAAATGATTGGTGATGAGGCAATTTGTACAGAATGAATGGTCATTGAGCCAATTGAGTGGGTCTTGGCAAGAGACACTAGCATTGTAAAGTTCACATGGCTCTGTCATCCATTTCATAACCAAGACCTTGGCACTATTGAGACTTCCTATCTGTTGAATCATATCTTGCCTAATTTGCTCCACATAGTTTGCCTAAATGCTTGATGATATTTGGCTGACAGAACCATGTGATCCCTTATAAACCCTTGTTCCCTTCTATACCCCATCCAGATTGTATTTGTCTTCATCATAGATTTCCTTCAACAGAGGCTATCCTACATGACCTTTCCACTATATAAACCATATGACTGGGTTTGTGGCCACCAAATTACATCTACTACAAATTATCAAGTACTATATCTTTCCTTGTTTTCCATCTTCTTTGAGATCTTCAAGACTTTACAAACTTAATTAGTACTAGTCTTTCTGCTCTGAGATTTACAGCAATGGGTTTCCGTCTGCCTACTGTAATTCCTGCGAAGAAGCTTCTTCGGCGATCTTTTTCAAATACAAACAGAGGAGCTTCAACTAATCTAGCGGATGTCCCAAAAGGTTATTTTGCAGTTTATGTTGGGGAGAGTAAAAAGCAGCGATTCATCGTTCCTATATCATTCCTCAACCAGCCTGCATTTCAAGAGTTGCTAAGTGAGGCTGAAGAAGAATTCGGATTCGATCATCCAACAGATGGTCTAACAATTCCCTGCAGACAAGATGCCTTCCTTGATCTCATTTCTCACTTGAATTCATTGTGAGGGGTGATGGAGTGCAATTACATGAACAATGTGATTGTTACAATTTTGTAAAGGGGACAATTTCTACATTTTGTACTTTTTTTTTTGGCTCGGGGAGGGAGAAATATTGTCCCCTTATGTAAATGAAGAATGTAGCAACTTTTAATTAGACTCATAGATTCTTTACAGTATGATGCTCTTGTGACCAACCAGCCATCTTTTTTCTTCTTGTTTTTTTTTAACATCACCAACCAGCCGTCTTTCTCTCAAGTATATACTCAAATACTGCCTTTTTCCACAATAGTACGGTTCAGAAAAGGAGGAGAAATCGGATTGCCCGGATAAAAAACCAAGATGGTGACTGGGAGAGTAACGATGCTCAGGTTCGTAACACCATTGAGACTTACTTCCAGAATTTATTTACTTCTGAAGGCCAGAGGGACTGGGGTGATATCTTATCTTTTGTCTCTCCAATAATCACTGAGGATATTAATTCAAGCTTGTTGGCCCCAATAAATGATGAAGAGGTTAGACATGCTGTTTTTCAAATGGGGGCCCTAAAGTCTCCGGGGCCTGACGGTTTTTCTGGTATCTTTTATCAAAAGTATTGGAGCATAATTGGTGAGGTTATGTGTGGGATGGTTAAAAGATTTTTCTCAGACAACGGAAATATTTCTGCTATGAATGTAACAGAGATTGCTCTTATTCCAAAGGTGTTGAGCCCGGAGTTGGTCACTCAATTCCGCCCTATTGCACTGTGCAACTACTCTTACAAGGTAATCTCGAAGATTCTTGCTAATCGCCTTCAACCCCACTTAGATGCAATCATTTCTCCCCAACAATGTGCGTTTATTCCTGGAAGGCAGATTCAAGATAATATTCTTATTGCACATGAGGCCTTCCACTCTCTAAAGATTAGAAGAGCTACTAGCATTTTTGAAATGGGGCTGAAGCTGGATATGAACAAAGCTTACGATAGAATTGAGTGGGATTTCCTCCAAGCAGTGTTATTGAAAATGGGTTTTGCAGAGGCTTGGGTGCAAAAGGTGATGAACTGTGTCTCTTCAGTGGAATTCTTTGTGATAATCAATGGTAGGGCAGGGGGTGGCTTCAAGCCATCGAGGGGAATTCGCCAGGGGGACCCTATATTTCCATATTTGTTCATAATTGTCAGTGATGTGTTATCTTCTATGCTTAACCATGCAGCTGCGAGAGGCTTCCTTCAAGGTCTTAGTTTTGGCAGGAGGGGCCCGACTCTAACTCACCTATTTTTCGCAGATGACTCCCTCCTATTTCTCAAAGCTACAAGTCAAAATTGCAGAGTGGTGAGCCAAATTCTGAAGTCTTACTGCAAGGCCTCGGGTCAAGCTGTCAATTTGGAAAAATCAAACCTGTTTTTCAGTCCTAACACTTTGGTGGAAGTGAAGGAAGAGATGAAAGCTGCTCTTAACGTTAATATCACGGATGACCCTGGAAAATACCTTGGCCTTCCAACAATATACGGGAGATCAAAAAAGGAGGCTTTGACTTTTGTAAAGGAGAAAATCTTGAATAAGGTGCAGGGATGGAAGCAAAACTTACTCACACAAGCGGGGCGAGAAGTGTTGATAAAGTCCGTGGCTCAGGCTGTTCCCTCATATCCCATGTCAGTGTTCTCTTTTCCCATCGGCTTCTGCAAGGAGATTGATAGCATTCTTGCCAACTTTTGGTGGGGACATAACCAGGAAGCAAGTAAAATTCATTGGATTAGCTGGAAGGATTTGGGGCTGCCAAAGAAGGAAGGAGGGATGGGTTTTAGAAGCCTAAGAGACTTCAATACTGCCTTATTAGCCAAGCAATGCTGGAGATTGATGATGGAGCCAGATGCTTTTTGGGCTAAATTAATTAAGAGTCGATACTTTCCGAACAATGATTTTCTAGAAGCAAAAAAAGGAGCTAGGTCCTCATGGGCTTGGTCGAGCTTGCTGGCAGGCAGGGACGTTATTCTCAATGGTGCGCGGTGGCAAGTTTTGGATGGAAGTCGAATTAATTTGTGGACTGACAAGTGGATTCCTTGCTCCCCTGATCATCTTTTAATGCCAAAACCAGGTGTGGAGGTAAAAGAGGAGGAAAAGGTTGAAACGATAATAAACCCTTCAAACTGTGTCTGGAATGTAAATGCTATTGATAAACAAGTCAATGTCAGGGATGCTTGTCTGATTAAAGCTCTGCCTTTAGGTGACGGGACTGAGGCTGACAGAATGGTGTGGCCTTTCAATAGAGATGGAAGATTTACTGTAAAATCTGGGTATAATTTAATCATCAATGCTTCTCTTAGTTCTAACACCAGTAGGCCTTCTGGCTCTTGGACAACAGATAAGACTCTGTGGAAGTCAATATGGAATTCGAAGCTGGTGCCAAAATTAAAAAATTTCTTGTGGAGAATTTGCAAGGGTTGTTTATCGACTTGTCAGGCTCTGCATAGGAGACACCTTGGTCCCTCTCCTCTTTGTCCTTTATGTGGAGAGTTTCCTGAATCTGAAGAGCACCTACTTCTTTTATGCAATTGGGTTCAAGGAGTTTGGTTTGGAGGCCCTTTATGTTATAAAATAAACAGACAAAGTATTACAACAATTGGTGAGTGGCTAAAGAGGACCTTGCAGATCCCTCAAAGCTCTGCTCATGATCGATCTTGGCTCATGGCTCAAATTGCATATACTTGTTGGAGTATTTGGAAAAGTCGATGCGCTGCTGTCTTTGAAGGTGTTCAGGTGTGCCCGCAGAAGACTTTGTGTGCTGCCCAGTCTATGGTAAGCAAATTCATGCAAATGCAATCTGAGTCTGCGATGAATATGAGTGAAAATGCTGTTGAGGTTGGGGCGACAGAGGCAAGATGGTCTGCCCCTCCCCATGCATACTGTAAAGTAAATGTTGATGCTTCTTGGGAGGGAGGTTCGAAGCTAGCAGGTTTGGGGGTGGTGGTTCGGGACTCGAATGCTGTGTGTTTGGGCGGCAGCTGTAAAACCAGACTAGCAGCGTCGGCTATTGAGGCGGAGGCACACGCAGCGTTGAATGGAGTACATTTAGCTGCTCAAATAGGGATTTCACATGTGGTTTTTGAATCTGATTCAAAGGAGCTGGTCCAGCCTGTCAAAGGCCATATTCAGAAGAGTAGATGGACTATTTTCCCCATTCTAGCGGCAATTCAAAGAGCCTGCAGTGGTTTCAATTCGTATTCTTGGAATTGGGTGCACCGTGGTGCAAACAAAGCAGCAGATGCTGCAGCTTCTCATGCTAGAAGGAGGATGTGTGATGAGGTTTGGGAATCCAACCTCCCATCCTCTTTGGTCTTTGTGTTGCAAACTGATGGGCTCCCATGTCCCCCTACGATGTGAGTTCTGCCTGTTAGAGGCGGACACGCTCCCTGTTGGGAGGTGTCATAGGTTTGGCCTCTAACTAATTTTGCTTTGTTTTGTTGTAGCTTGTTTTTCTTCTCTTTCTGCTGTGGCTGTTTTAGTCTCGCTGTTGCTTGTTTTTCTCCTTCCTTTTGCTGGCTGTTGGTAGCTATGTTGTTCTCTGCTTGTGGCTGTGGGTAGCCTAGCCCTTTGCTTGTACTTCTATTTCGTTTGGAATGAAAGTACCTTTGACCAAAAAATAAATAAATAAATAAATAAAGTAAACGTATGAATTTTTTCGCTGCTAATTTTTTGAAGTCTTATGTAGTACCCGATATTTAATGCTATAATATGCTATGATAATTGGCACAGCCGATATTTTTTTAACTACAACATGTTTGACAAATGTTGCCTTCATTTTATAGGAGAAGAAATCCTATCATAATTTTCTTAAGAAAAATCATAACCTTATTTGAACTCGTATAGTCTATACATCCAATCGCTTCAACATAACGCATCCGGATGAAATATCCAAGACAACATTTGGGACACATTAAGGGAATTATGATTTTTTTGTGATTCCAATAGACCTCCAATACTATCTCTTTGATCATACTGGATTTTATAGGAAGAAAAAAAAAGGAATTTCCTCTTTTGGTTATTGTGATCTATAAACAACATAAGTCTGAAGTAATTTTTAGTGTGGCTTAGTTTTCCTAATGGTGAAGAAAGTTGTGGAAAAGTGATCGAGGTATCTACCTTCTTCGGAAAATTCTACCATGCGCAAGGTGCATGGATGCGCCAATAATATTCACCATTGGATAAGCAGTTAGTGGATGTGGGTTAATCCACACCTTTGATTGTTGGGGACTTGTTTAACTGGTTGTTGTAGGTTAAATATTAAAAAACAAATAAAACTGAAAGGTGAAGCTTCTCTCTCTTATTTCGCTGCTGCTCTTCTTTCTCTCTCTTTCATGTTGAGTTTCTTGGTTCAAACATGGCCCCTCCCACCGACAGTCAGAGTTAGAATCAAATATGGGTCCATTCCATGAAATCAATATTAGCGCTCAATCTTCTACTGGTAATTTTTATAATCAATTTTCTAACTTTATTAGCAAATTACATCTTGGAATTGAAATTGAGATTTGAGAAATTAATGAGTTATGTGCTTTTATGGATTGTGGTGTGTAAAACAGGGATTGAAACTTGCTCCCTGATAAATGAAATCATGAAATTAGAAGCTGGGCTTGATGATTGGTTTTGGATTCCTAGACATCTGAATCACGGTGCTCATGTAGAGGCAGGGATTGATTTGAGGACGGTGGAGTTGCAAAAGTTTAGCTGGGTTGGGGAACATGTTGCTGGGCTTGTGTTTTCGGCTTTAGCTTGATTCCTTCCTAGTGTTTTTTTTTCTCTCTATTTTTTCTTTTCCTTCTACACTCGTTGGCTGTTTTTCTCCCATCGCATTTTTTAGGCTTTCTTGATCTCAACCAAAAATAAAAGGCGATATTTAGAGATGCGATGAAATGCAAAGTTGGAGAAAGCTTCAAAGTATTTTGATATGTGATTTTGGGATGCAATTACCAACTCATTAGACGGTTTTTGTAATTTGTGTACATAAATTGTCATCCTATTGATAGTCTTTTGCATTTTCAGAATGAAAATGCAATAGGTACTTTGACATTTGATTTTTGAATCCAATTACCAACTTCTTAGGCGGCTTTTGCAATTATGTTTGGCAACTTTTTGCATTTTAAGTAATTACTTCTAGAGTATTACCAATATTCAAGGCGATGTGAGTAATTGACAAACAGGGAGCACATAATTGATACCCAGTGAGTATCTAATTGACAAACAGGGAGCACATAATTGACAAACAGGGAGCCATATACTATTTAATAATTGACAGGGTTTACAATAGTAAGGACTCATTTGACAATGTTTTGGGTGTCCACGTTCCATAAACTTATAAGGTGTATCCATAGAGTTGTAATATCGTAATTTACAATAGAAAGGATCTACATTCCAAGATGAAGTCAAGAATGGACCTCGGAGATGTAAACTTGGTCCTTATTCTTGTAAACTTGGTCCATATTTACCAATTACCGAACGAAGATAGAATAATTGCATTTATTAGTTTGCAATTGCAGTTATTTGTGCAATTAGTATCTCCTTGTTTGGAAATTACATGTTACCTAGAACAAGTACAAATTTCTTGAGTCATGGTATTTGTGGATTGTTATTGCCAATCCAAATTGGTTTCTAAGTTTAGGCGATTACAACTTTTGCAACTTAATGTCAAAACTCATAGCGCCATAATGTTGGGCATATTGTTGATGTTGAAAAGTTTGTGACTCATTTGAAAAACATTAGATATAATTTATTAATTGTAATGCAAATGACATGATATTTGTTGCCTTGCATTTTGGTAATGGAAATGTAAGAGGTACTTCAATATGTCATTTTGAATCCATTGGTTAGTCCTATTTTGCAATGATTGTATCCATATTGCCATGTTATTGGTAGCCTCTTACATTTTGAGAACATATGTGATTTGTGATTGCAATTGACAAACAGTTACGTCTAATTGCGTTATAGTCTTGCAACTGAGAAACAGAATAGTCTCTTTGCATTCTTGTCGCGCAATTGCCATTATATGTGCACAATTATGAAATGTAGAATCTCTCAGTAAGGACTAATCCTTCATAATTTAATTGTATGTTTATATTTCTACTAAATACAATTGATGTGTATCCATTTATTTTCATATTAATTATGCCATGGAAGACATGTTGCCTATTTTCAGGAAAAGGAAATAACGCAATTGACAAACAGTAAGGTGGACATTGAACAGGCATAATGCAATTGACAAACAGAGTGTAGGAAATGGAACAAGTATAATGCAATTGACAAACTATCTGTTTGAAATTAGGTCTTTATACTTGTAAACACAAATGTTTACAATATTAAGGTCTCGTATTACTCTATTTTGGACATTTATGTTCCATAAGATTGTAAAATTCATCCTTAACCATTGTTTACTGGAATAAGGACCCAATTTACATCCCCAATGTCCACTATTACCACCTAATTTATGAGAACCCTAATGTTGTAAACGTGGTGCAAAAACCTATAAATCACTACCTAAATTGTGTAACTTACAAGTTTATGGATCCTTTTTACAACGTTATGGTACCCTCGTATCCCAACCATTGTAAAATCGGCCCTTAATATGGTAAACCCTCATTTTACTACAATAAGGACCCCAATTTACATCCTCATGGTCCGGACTTGCCTATTCTTTGTAATTTGGATCCATATCCTTGTAAAATAAGGATTACAACATTAAGAATTATGAGAACCCTAATGTTGTAAACGTGGTGCAAAAACCTGTAAATCACTACCTAAATTGTGTAACTTACAAGTTTATGGATCTTTTTTACAACGTTATGGTACCCTTATATCCCAACCATTGTAAAATCGGCCCATAATATTGTAAACCTTCATTTTACTACAATAAGGACCCCAATTTACATCCTCATGGTCCGGACTTGCCTATTCTTTGTAATATGGATCCATATCCTTGTAAAATAAGGATTTACAACGTTAAGGATTATGAGAACCCTAATGTTGTAAACATGGTGCAAAAACCTGTAAATCACTATCTAAATGGTGTAACTTACAAGTTTATGGATCCTTTTTACAACGTTATGGTACCCTCGTATCCCAACCATTGTAAAATCAGCTCTTAATATTGTAAACCCTCATTTTACTACAATAAAGACCCCAATTTACATCTTTATGGTCCGGACTTGCCTATTCTTTGTAATTTGGATCCATATCCTTGTAAAATAAGGATTTACAACATTAAGGATTATGAGAACCCTAATATTGTAAACGTGGTGCAAAAACCGGTAAATCACTACCTAAATTGTGTAACTTACAAGTTTATGGATCCTTTTTACAACGTTATGGTACCCTCGTATACCAACTATTGTAAAATCGGCCCTTAATATTGTAAACTCTCATTTTACTACAATAAGGACCCCAATTTACATCCTCATGGTCCGGACTTGCCTATTCTTTGTAATTTGGATCCATATCCTTGTAAAATTAGGATTTACAACATTAAGGATTATGAGAACCCTAATGTTGTAAACGTGGTGCAAAAACCTGTAAATCACTACCTAAATTGTGTAACTTACAAGTTTATGGATCCTTTTTACAACATTATGGTACCCTCGTATCCCAACCATTGTAAAATCGGCCCTTAATATTGTAAACCCTCATTTTACTACAATGAGGACCCCAATTTACATCCTTACGGTCCGGACTTGCCTATTCTTTGTAATTTGGATCAATATCCTTGTAAAATAAGGATTTACAACATTAAGGATTAGGAGAACCCTAATGTTGTAAATGTGGTGCAAAAACCTGTAAATCACTACCTAAATTGTGTAACTTACAAGTTTATGGATCCTTTTTACAACGTTATGGTACCCTCGTATACCAACCATTGTAAAATCGGCCCTTAATATTGTAAACCCTCATTTTACTACAATAAGGACCCCAATTTACATCCTCATGGTCCGGACTTGCCTATTCTTTGTAATTTGGATCCATGTCCTTGTAAAATAAGGATTTACAACATTAAGGATTATGAGAACCCTAACGTTGTAATCGTGGTACAAAAACTTGTAAATTACTACCCAAATCGTGTAACTTACATGTTTTTGGATCCTCTTTACAAGATTATGGTACTCTCGTATCCTAAAATTGTAAAATCGGCCCTTAGTGTTGTAAACCCTCATTTTAATAGAATAAGGACCTAATTTACATCCTCATGGTCTGGAGTTACCAGTTCCTTGTAATGTGGATCAATATCCTTGTAAATGGGTATTTACAACGTTATGGATTAGGTGAACCCTAATGTTGTAATCCTGGTTCAAAAACTTGTAAATCGCTACCCAAATCTTGTTACTTATATGTTTTATGATCCTTTTACAATGTTATGGTACTCACATATCCAAACTATTGTAAATTACTATCCAATCATATGCCAATTGCCAAACAAGAAGGGCATAATTGCTACCCAAATCTTGTAATTTATAAGTTTTAGGATCCTCTTACAATGTTATGGTACTCTCATATCCAAACTACTGTAAATCACTATCCAATCATATGCCAATTGCCAAACAGGAAGGGCATAATTGCATGACCCTAATGTTGTAATTCTGGTTCAAAAACTTGTAAATCGCTACCCAAATCTTGTAACTTATAAGTTTTAGGATCCTTTTACAATGTTATGGTACTCTCATATCCAAACTACTATAAATTACTATCCAATCATATGCCAATTGCCAAACAGGAAGGGCATAATTGCATGACCCTTATGCAATTGCATTTTCAAAAAGTGAAAACTTGATAACTTGTATAACCGGTAACCAATTTTTAAAAAAATCTGGGAGCATCATAAAGGACAAATGGTGCATGGGTGCACCTGGTGCACTATAGAAGGTGCCTCTTCTCTTCTTCGGGGTCAGGCCAATTAGAAACTGTTTTTCCCTTCACTCCCCAGGTCACATCATTTTAATTCCCAATTTGATATTGCCACCCACCCTTTGAGGGTGAGGTACCCTTGTATCCTCAGGGCTTAGGGCATGCTTAATGTTGTGGACTTCACCACCCACTTAGGTGGTGACAAGATGAAGACCACCTTGTCCACCCAGCTTGGACTTCATCATACCCAATCACTTTAATGCCCTGCTTAGTTACAAGCCCACGCTACAAGGGTCGGCAATTACAATGCTTGGTGTAAGTACTTTTAAGGATTTATATCTTTCAATTTGTTTTCCATGTGGGACTCTAGCATCTTTCAATTTGTTCAAGTTTTAGGGTACAAGTTGGACAAAATATCTGTGCCCTTCAGCTCTCTCTCTCTCTCTCCATCTATATATACCGAACACAAACAACATATTACACCAAGTATCAAGGAAAGCTCTAAATTTCTCAGTTAAGTTAAAAAAAAAATGGGCATTCGTGTGACCGACATAGTTTTTCATCATGCCAAGCAAATTGTCCGAAGACGTAAAAGGCCTCATCAGTCTTTCAAATATCGGTTCTCATATCAAGCATCTACGACAATGACAATGACAACGACAACTTTGGATGTTCGAAAAGGTTACTTTGCGGTTTATGTTGGAGAGGAAGAGGAGAAGAAGAAGCGATTTGTGATTCCAATATCTTACTTGAACCACCCTTCATTCCAAGACTTGTTAAGTGAGGCTGCAGAGGAGTTTGGTTTTGATCATCAAGTGGGTGGCCTTAGAATTCCATGCAGTGAGAACCATTTTATTTGCCTCATCTCTTTCTTTTTTGAATATTAGATAAGTTTTGGAACTTGAAATAACTTAATCACTATGATCTTTAGATAGTGAATAGGTTTGTAAACAGGTGAAGAATTCCATATGTCAATTCTCTATAGTTCTTTACCCTATAGTAAACAATGGGTTTTCTTTTGTACTATCGTCTATGAAATTTGAACTCAAAGACAAATCCAACAAGCATATAACTCAGTATACACAAAGTGAATGTCTCTATTTTGATGAAAGGAGCTGGGGTAGCTCCGGTGAGTAGTCACACACACTATATTTCTATGCCACGTAGATATATATTTCTATGCCACGTAGATATATATTTCTTAAGACATTCGAACGAGATAGTCAAAATTAGAACCTCTTTCAACTAATATACTACTAAATCAATAACCAATTGGTATTAATATTAGCAATTTATTACTTATTAGTAAAAGTATACATATAATAATGAAAAAAATAAATAAATAAACGTCTTCCTTGGTAGCACGTCGTTTTACTGATTGACTTGACTTTTTCCTGTTTGCCTAGTTTTCCTTTGAAGCCCTTTAACCATTACATTTAGCATGAATCAGTTTGAAAAATATTTTTTTAATACAAATAGTAATTTAATGAAACCAAATCAAAATAAACTACAGATTTGGTATGATCGATACGTGAATTTTTGGGATCAAATGCCCTACCTTAGGATTTATCATTCTGGCCAAAAAAAAAAAGCCCACCCACTTGTAAACATGCTCCTATCTAGAGCTGGGCATATGGGACCGAAAACCGGCCAAACCGGCCGAACCAAACTGATCGGTTTAGTTTGGTTTGGTTTTTTTCTTCTTTTTTTGGCCAACGGTGCATGAACCGGACCGAACCGGCCTTCACGGTTCAGCATTCGGTTCTCAATTTCAGAAATCGTAGGTGAACCGGACCGAACCGGGTATGTTAAATTATATGTAATTAAATAATTATAATACAACCTTATTTCCATTTTCAACATTTAAGTAAATGTCTTTGTCATTTTACTTTTATTTATTTTTATATTACTCCATTTACTTAAGTTTACAATGTAAATAAGGAAGTACCCCCCATTTGAATTCAAATAAAAATACTATAAAATCAAATTCCAACCAAATCAAATTATGAAAAATCGATTTTAGTGCAAAATACGATTTATGCTAAAAATGATGGCTCATTAAGTCCATATATACTTCATACTAAAATCCCATAAAATCAAGTTTTCTTATTTGATGTGTGAGGAATAAAAGCTGCCAAAAATTATCTTGAGAAAATAATTATTCCGAAAACCCATTTTTCATACTTAGTCAATATTTTTACATAATAGTGAATGATGGATATGGTTTACTTTGAAACTTTGGATGGATGTGAACGATGAACGATGCATATGTTTTAGTTTGAATTGAAATGATTGATTGAATGAATGAATTTGAATATGTTGTAATGTGAATGGTTAATGAATGTTTGAGTTTGAATGAATTTAGAGTCTACATGTTTTCAAGCAGGTTTTCACCAAATCAAACCAAACCGAACCGAACTAACCGGTTAACCGAGATGATCGGTTAACCGGTTCATTGGTTCGACGCACGGTTTGAATTTTCTCCACACCGAAGTTCATGGTTTGGCGCACGGTTTGGCCTCAAAACCGAACCAAACCAAACCGAGCCCACCCCTACTCCTATCATATTAATTGGATGAGAGCTAGAGTTTTATTTTTGTTGCAACAAAGTATAGTTGTGTGTGTGAGTCCCAAAAGGGTTCCAATACCTATTCTTTAGCATTAAGTATTGCTTTTCAAGTAGCCAGTACCTACTTGAAGGAAATAATGTGTGAATTTTGCCTACTTTACTCCCTTGGAGTAGGAAAATGCTCATGTGGTTAGGTAAAGTTTGCCTACTCTTTTGGAGATGCTCATGCAAATGAAGGTGGTTTGTTGCTTATTCATTCACCTCGTGAAAAAAAGTTGGTCACTTCAATAAATTAGGCAATGCAATTTATACCGACTATTCTTATATTTTTTTTTTTTTTTTGAGGAAAAGACTTTCATTAATCAAACAAATGTCAATACAAAGACTTCCGGCATGGATAGAAGTGGCCTAGTTAAAACCTCCCTAAAGAAAACCCAATGGGACAAAACTCTAGGGGAGGAAAAAGAGTGCCACACACGCCAACTTACAACTGAAAACTTAACCAGAAACACTGGTCTCAGACCTATCGTCATACACAGCATCCATGAGCCACAGAGGGCCCTCATCCAACCAGCACGACAGACTTTGCTCCCGGAGACTGAAGCGAGCAATGCGATGAGCAGCCTTGTTTGCATGGCAAGAGATATGTGAAACAGAGACTATCACATGATTAAGAAGGCGACGCACTCCGTCCACCAAACCACCCTCAGCCGCAAGGCATTCCTCATCACAATTAACCATATTAACCGCCAATAGAGAGTCTGACTCAATCACAAAAGGCACCAAAGACGCATCCAGCGCAAAGGATATGCCAGTCTTAAGAGCGTACAACTCAGTAGCAAGAACAGAGGTCCTGCTCGGAGCACGCATTGCCAGAGCCCCTACCAAATTTCCTTGAGAGTCACGAACAATTACACCAGCTCCTCTATCTCCCGTCGCTAAATCAGCAGCCCCATACACATTCAGCTTGAAAAAACCATCAGTAGGCGGATGCCACTTAACATCATGAATCGGCGAGGATAAACTTCTATGATTAACAACAAGAGAACGTGTAAACTCATCATCATAGTCCTTCGCACGTTGAACCAAAATTCCGGGAGGGGTGGGTTGGGAACCAAACAGCACCCCATTCCTTTCATTCCACAACACCCACACCGTAAATGCAAAAAGAGACTGCTTAACAGGAGGAATTAGATCCCATGCAGCATCCACCCAAAAACCGACATCATTCAAATTGAGAAGAAGGAACTCACTAGGAAAATCTAACGCCTCCCACACCTGCATACAAACATCACATCCCACTAAGGCATGCAGCGTAGATTCACTCACAGCAGCACAACAAAAGCAGGAGGTCTCCTGTGTAACACGACGCCGGAACAGCACCTCCTTGGAGGGGAGGAGATTGTGAGCCAACCGCCATAACAAATGAAGGATTTTCTGCGGTACCTTGAGCTTCCATAAATGCTTCCAAAGTTTCAAGGAAGGAGAAGAAGGACCAGCAAGACTCCCAACCGATAGCTCCTCCAACCGCTTATACTCCAAAGCTGCCCAGTACCCACTTTTAACAGAATATCTCCCATTTTTTTCAAAATGCCAGATTCTCCGGTCCAGAGTATCACCCATTAAGGGGATAGAAAGAATTGTTTCAGCTTCCGGAAACGAGAAGTTGTCAAAAATCATATCAACATCCCACCAACCAGTCGCGGTGATAAGGGCACAAACTCGGGAGTTAGTAGGAAGAGTGGGTACAGATTGAACTGTGAAACTTCTATCATGAGGCACCCAAGGATCCCCGTAGATATTAACCAAGCGTCCATCACCAATACGCCATCTGAGGCCCAGCCGGAGCAGGTCCCGTCCCCACAGTAATGATTGCCATGTAAACGACGGTAACAACCCAACCGAGGCCTCCAGAAAATCAGAGTGTGGAAAATAGCGAGCCTTTGACATACGCGCAATCAGCGAACCTGGGAATTTCAACAAACGCCATCCTTGTTTACAAAGCAATGCTTGATTAAAACTTGTCAATTCTCTGAAACCAAGCCCCCCTTCATATTTATGTTGACACAGAGACTTCCACTTTTTCCAGTGAATACCCTTACCGTCACTTTTAGCCCACCAGAAATGGGCGATAATGCCTTCAATCTCACGACATAACCCCACAGGCAGTTAAAACACACTCATAGAATAAGATGGGATGGCTTGACACACTGCCTTAATAAGGATTTCTTTTCCAGCCTTGGACAGGAGCTTTCCTTGCCAACCGTTCACTTTATTCCACACACGGTCTTTAACAGTGCTAAATAATTTCTTCTTGTCTCGACCGACAATGGTAGGAAGGCCTAGATAACGCTCGTGGCACGGAACAATAGACACAGCCAGGATCTCACTAATAGCGTCTTGCAGCGGCCATGGAGTGGAAGGGCTAAAACAAATAGCAGATTTATTAAAGTTGACCTTCTGTCCAGAAGCCGCCTCATACACACCAAAAATACGCTTCAGCTCTAAAGCCTTACCAGGCACAACATTACAGAACAAAAGGCTGTCATCGGCAAAAAAGAGATGATTAATGGACGGAGCGGACGGGGCAATAGAAACACCCTGAACCCTAGAATCCCTCTCTACTTGCTGGAGTAAAGTGTAAAAAGCCTCAGCTACAATGAGGAAAAGGTACAGTGATATCGGATCTCCTTGTTGTAGCCCACGAGTGGGCGTAATATGCCCAAAGGGTCGTCCCCGAATTAAAAGCGAATAAGAGACAGTAGTCACACAACCCATGATTAAAGTAATAAACCTATGTGGAAAACCCATAGTACTCATCATCTTCTCCAGAAAAATCCATTCAACACGATCATAAGCCTTGGCCATATCTAATTTCAGAATCAGTTTCTTTTTCCCATTTTTTCCCCTTCTCTTTAGACAATGGACAGTTTCAAAAGCAACTAAGACATTATCCAAAATCATACGGCCTGGGATAAAAGCACTCTGGAATTCAGAAATAACCTCTGGTAGGACCTTCTTAAGTCTGTTGGCAAGAGTTTTTGAGATTATTTTATAGAGGACATTACATAAGCTGATAGGACGAAACTCTGAGACGCAGGTGGGAGAGCTGACCTTTGGAATCAAAGCCACCAGCGTATGGTTAAAAGTGTTGACACCACCATTACCATTTAAAACCTGCAGACATAAGTCACCGACGTCTTGACCCACAATGTCCCAATATCGTTGATAAAAGAGAGCGGGCATACCATCTGGACCCGGAGCTTTCGTCGGGCCAATAGATTTAAGAGCTATTTCTATTTCCGATCTGGAGTACGGAAGGAGCAAACTCTGATAAGAGCGGGAGGACACTCGCGTCTTAACCGCAGTAAAAATCTCCGCATCAGCAACTCCAGCATTGGACTTAAAAAGGTTGTTATAAAACTCAACAAAAACTTCCCCTATTTTATCATAGTCACTCTGCCATTGGTTATGAGCATCCAGAATCCCACCAAGGGCATTTGTCTTCTTCCTACTCGTGGCTTGCTTATGGAAAAAGGACGTGTTACGGTCCCCATGACGAAGCCAATTGACTCGCGATCTCTGCTGCCAATAAATTTCTTCTTGTTCAAGACACTTGTCAAGCTCAGTTTCAACCAATGTACGGGAGTGGAAATTCTGTGTCGACGACGGTTCTGACTGAAGATTTCCCAACCTGACCCGTAACTCTTTGACTTTCCTGGGTACCTGGCCAAACTTTTGGGCACTCCAACGTGTTAAGCGGCTTGCACAATTAGCAATATTATGAATAGGCTCTACCATAGATTGCCACGATTGACGAACAACCTCACTACAAGCAGCCTCAGTAGTCCACGCCTCCCCAAACTGGAATCGACGACGACCTTTAGGAAGTCGATTAATGGCATCATGAGGAATGTCAGATGTAATAAGAATCGGATGGTGGTCAGAGGAGAAGGCAACTAAATGATGGGAGATGAAGTTGCCCCAACGTTGCAACAGTGCTAGATTACCAAACCCTTTATCCAACCGAGCCTGCACATTAGCTACATCCTTCCTTTTATTGCACCACGTAAACTGATAACCTGTAAACTCGAATTGAAAAAGACCACAATCTGAAATAGCCTGTTTGAAATCCGCCATAAGCGTAACACGTCGCAGAAGGGCTCCACTCTTCTCATGATGTTCCATTATTTCATTGAAGTCACCACAGCAGAGCCAAGGGCCAGCATGCACCCCACACAAACGCCGCAGCAATTCCCGTGAATGATGGCGCTGGGTATGGTCAGGATGACCATAAAACCCAGTCACCCTAAGAGACTCAGAACTAGAAAACGTAACTTGAACATCAATATGTCCTGGGGAGGAGGAGAGCAGATCAACCTGTATACCGGACCGCCAAAGTAGACATAAGCCTCCTGAAAAACCAACACGGGGAACACATACCACCCCACCAGCACCTAACCTTGTATGTAACTTTCCCATCTGTACCGCAGTCATACGCGTTTCAGTTAAGAAAATCACATCTGGCCTTTTATCCTGAAGAAAACTCTTCAGGTCACGGAACGTTCGTCGGTTGCCAAGCCCCCGAACGTTCCAACTGAACACTAACATTGAGACCGGGGAGGCCCCTTAAGGCTGGCCTCCTTCGCCTGTTCGGTAGGGTCATTAACACATAGTCGACGTTTCCCAGGGAAAACAGACCGGGCCTGCTCACAATCCCCTATATCATGGTGATCTGTCGGACGCTTTCTCTTAACAGAAGACACAGAGACTCCCTGTGCACTAGGGCTAGCACTAACAACCCCCACCCGTCGTGGCCTCCCTCGACCCCGACCCTTCACCTTCCCTGCAGTCTGCTCAATGATGGGCATAAAGTTAAACGGGTCACTATTTTGGGCAATAAACGCAATTGTTTCCTCTCCATCTGAGGCAGCAGGCGATTGCACCCTTCTAACCGGATCCAGCAGAACAGTAGCCATGTCCTCCTGAGAACCCTCCTCAACAACGATCTCCATATTCGTATCGCTAATACCATTTACCATAGCCGGAGGAGGAGTAGGCGTAACCACCTGGATAACTTCCTTAGCAAGGGTCAGACTAGCAGCTCCATCATCCATACTGACTGTACCGCTATGCGTCGACACGTCTGCCGTACGACCTCCAGCCATATTAGCTAACCCAGGACTACTTGGTAGTACCTCTCGTCGCTGTCGCTGCTTATAGAGAGAGGAGGCCGTGTCCGTGGCCTCATCTGAATTACGCCAGGACTTTCCACCAGACCCATCCCCAATATTTTTTTCACCAGTGTGTGACGAGCCATGCAGCTGCAAGGATAGCCGTCTAGCCGATGCCCCAATCGGTTTGCCCCGCAAATTGACCACTCCTTCTAGGCCCTCAAAAGCAGAGGTAAAGTGGGAAAGCTCCTTGGGATTAAGCTTGCCACGTGAAGCCTCATGTTTCTTCACACACTCCTGTGTAGCATGACCCAAGCAACCGCAAGCAAAACAGTATTCTGGTAGATACTCATAACGAAACTCAACAAACTTCTCCCCAACTTCCGAGAAAGTAACCGGAGACCTTCTCATCAGGGGCAAACTTACATCGAAACGAACCCGAACCCGAATAAATCGACCAACACAGTCTTGCCCGTCCCTATTATCCACCCAAATGACCTCACCAACCATTGATGCAATAGTAGTGGCAACAGCAACAGTCATACAGAATCCTGGGACCCCATGTATCTGGACCCAGAAGGTACCAGGGGTTAGCGGCACCGTATAGATACAGTCCTCCTCAGACACAGTAGCCAATAAAATCAGGGAACGTCGAAACGTCCAGGGCTCCATATCAAGGACCCGTTGATAGTCCCTAAATCGAACCCAAAATCGGTTAGAAGCTATCTCTTTGATCGAAACCTCATCAGAACCTCTCCACAAACTAGTAAAAGTCTTGATAAAATTATCACGATGAACCTCTTGACGCGAGATGACCTTAGCCACCAGACTATACGGGAAACCAACAAAGCTGTCGGACACTGCAGAACTGCCAATCACGACCCCAACTCTTTCCCGATCAGTCAAATCCAATTTTCGTTCGAAAGAACTCTCAAAATACTCCAGAACCATAGCGGGGCCCAAACCCTAGTTTTACCCAAACCAAACCGAGAAACACTGCAAGCCAAAGAACCGCGCAGCCCCTATTCCTAGGGCACTACCACCACAGAATCCTATCCCACGTACGTCGCGAAGCCCAACCCAACACCGGAGAGATGAGCGGTAGAGAAGCCAAGGGGCAAAACGATGAAGAAAACAAGAAGACTCGGTGAGAAAAACCCTTGTAAGCACCCAAAACCCTAAAAGGCTCTCCTCGCAAGACGAGAGAACAACCTACCGCTAAATTAGGGGAGTGGTTGTTGATTATTCTTATATTATTTACTTATATCTTTTACATTATCATATTTATAGTTCAACCACCAAGTAAGAAGTAAATAGAAATAATATTTTATCATAAAAAATAAGCGGAGCCCAATACGCCTACCTTTATGCAAAACATGACTGTTACTCACTCTCACACTTGTATAAGATAAAACTGAAGACTCACATATCAAATATGCACTCACATATACAGAATTGTGCTCTAAGAGCATCTCCAACCGATGTGTCAAATTACCAAATGGACGTAAAATAACAAAAATTGAAGGTTAAAGTTGCTCTAACTGAGTAGTTAAATCCTTTATGAATTTGAAGGTTGAAAAAGATATGTCAAAAATAACATATCAAAAAGCTTGATGTCAAATATTAAAATAATAATTGACATATTAACTTTATGCTATTATTTACTCTCTTTAAAAGATTTATGCATTACATGGGCTCCATTTATTTTTTAAAATATAATAAAATAATATGATATTTGGTATTTTGGGTGAAGATAAATTTTTTCCAAAGTGTCAAATTGCCACATAAGCCATCAAATTCAAATTTAACGTTTAACATTTGACATCTCACTTGAATATGCTTTAAGGCATGATTGGATTGGATATATAATTGGCGTCACTCTGCAGAAAATAGCAGTTGCAGCTATTTCCATCGATACGGGCACTGATTTCAAATGCACATGCAGTGTCAGCTGTATACACTGGCTGACTCTGCTTCTGCCATTGATCATTAATATGATGACTCAAACTCACATCACATGCAGTTCTTCTCTCTCCACCCTTTTTTTTGGGTCTGATCTTCTCTCCACCTATCTTTTCCAATATTCTAAATGATTTATCTTTGTTGGCAAGAATTTTTGCTTGATTCTATTGAGAGAATTATCCTAGATCAGGAAATGAAAGTTATAAATAAGATGTAGCGTGTCTTTCAACTCATTCATGTTAATTGATTTTGAGTTGAAATGCTAAAATTTATTATGATATTAGAGTTTGATGATTTACGCGTTAATACGCGCTTTGATGTAACTTGTCATATTTTGTCATTCTACGTTTTTTTTTGTTTTAAATTCATGACAAGCAGATGTGTTAAGAGTATTTTCTCACACTAAAAAAACCTTACATGAGAATACCAATAGGTTTATTTTTATCAAACTTTCAGATTCCCAAGCCACTTATTGAGCCAATCACTTCAAGAACATGCCCAATTAAAAAACATTGGAGAAATGAGAATAGGGTGCAGTGGCCGGCTTTATGTATTTTTAGTATTATATTGTGTGACCCATCATTCCAAGTTGGCTATGTGAGTCTCTGACAGTGTGAGGGTGCCAGAGTTCAACAAATTTCCAAGGTACAAGTTGGACATCACCCATCTATCAATATGAAGAAGAAATTATGTGCTACTCTCTCCTCTATATAAATAAGCACACACAATTCACAAACCATAAACCAAGCCTCAAGGAAAACTCTCAGTTTCTGAAAATTGTGTTCAACTTTCATCAATTTTTCTCCATCTGCTCAAGCTTCATTTGGTTAAGTTAAAATGGGCATTCGTGTAGCAGACATAGTTCTTCGTCATGCTGAGCACATTGTCCGGAGACATAAAAAGGTCTGATCAATTCTTACATCAAGCATCATCATCAACAACAACAACAACATTGGATGTTCCAAAAGGCTGCTTTGCCGTTTATGTTGGAGAGGAAGAAGAGAAGACGAAGCGGTTTGTGATTCCAGTTTCCTACTTGAACCGCCCTTCATTCCAAGACTTGTTGAGTAAGGCTGCAGAAGAGTTTGGTTTTGATCATCATCAAGTGGGTGGTCTTAGAATTCCTTGCAGTGAAAGGCATTTTATTGACCTCTTACATAGATAGGTCTTGAGGCTAGAAAGTTATTCTAGATAGTTCGTGGTTATGTAAATGATTGAAGAATTCCATATAGATACATAGTCTTGTCGCTTGAATAGATATCCTTAATGCTACATGTAGAATGGTTAACCGTTACGAAATTCTGACTTGATGGTATGCTCTAATTTTATAGCATATGTTATGCTTTAACTAGTCAGTATCTACCGCCATTTCGCCACTTGGTAGGGAGGCTCACCCAATTCTTTCTCGTTTACCTTATTAAGAATGGAAAATGCTAGGCTTATCACATTTTATATCACATTGTGTATCACCTTTCCAATAGAGGTGGAGCTCACCAATACAATGGGATCCATCTCTATTAGAAAGTTGGTACACAATGTGATTTAAAAATGTGATAAGTCTAGCATTAACCTATTATAATTCAAGCAAAATATGATTGAAGAAGATATAGAATTTTCCCTCTAAGCAGTAGTTAAGTCCTGCCAAACTGGGAGAGAGTAATTGGTTTAGACGAAATAAATTTGAAAATCAAATTAATTATTAGAGATCCTTCGGGAGGGTTTTTACAACGAAAAAAGTGTTTTTGAAATAACCAACACTGAATTTTATTTATTTATTTATTTTTTTTTTGGAGAAAATGTGTGTTTAGATCTTATGTAAAGAAACACCTTGAATATTTCTTAGACAAAAAGGCATTTCACCAGAAACGCTTCCAAGGGAACATGCTGAAAGCACTTGAAGTCTTAATAAAAATGCTTATGTATTTTACAAAACCGCTGCCTGTAGAAGCACTCCAAAAACAAACCTAAACACTGAAAATCAGGAGGTTCAGCATTTTTGAGAATCTAGTAAAGGGGTAATATATCCATTTGGAGTCCACTTCTCACTGACTTAAATAAATTATATTCATTTCTACTTGATTCTCATAGATAATAATTTAAGCATTCGTATTAGAAGTAAACATTCGTATATCACCGTATAGATGTGTCTCCAAAAACCCCATTCCCTTTTTTATTTTTTTGTTGAACGTAACAGAAACGTACAGAGAGGCTACTTCTTGAATTATGAAAAGGAACACAATTACAGAATAAAAAGATTTCATTTCTCTTCCATTTCATTTTTTTTCAATTGTACATATGGCTAACTGAAAATGGAGCTTGTACCAGTAAAATGACCAGGGATTTATGTATAAAAATTGGGTAACCAATGGTGGGAAAAAGTACAAGCAGGTACAGATGGAATTTCCAGCATCATCCATGGCCAAAGACACCGGAGAGCACATAATGCTAACTGGCAACCTGCTGCAATGGAGGCCAAGCAATTTCATCATCATCTGTGTGGCCCTGAATGAGAAAATCAGCACAATTCTTCCTGCACCCATGGTTATATGGGTTCCGGAACCGCCCATCTGGACCACGAAGATACCCATAACGAATAGCATTCGCCAATTCATTGGTGGTGATATTTCGAGCTATCTGATTAACAGATATGAAAACTACGTTATCCATATATACTTACTACCTTGAAGGAGTTTAAAAGATGATAATTGTAAATAAATCTGTATATATTCACGACTTATGAAGGGATCAGAAATCAAAACATACCAAAGTTGAGGAACAAGAAAGTAAGGAAAATTAACTTTAAACCTAAAAAAGATGTTGAGCCATATTTTGCATCATCCAATTGATTCATTAATCCATGTCAGCCATTTTCGTTTCTCTAGTTAGCATTCACTTACATGATGCTAAAAGAGACAACTCAAGAACATGTACGGTACCTTCACTTTCCTACAAATTACCTAATACGTAAGCTTGTAATTAAGGCAGTCCAATTCTGCTCCTCTAAACTTACTTGTCCATTGGGATCCGCTCCCACATTCTTTTCCCATTATTTAGACAGGTTCTTTAATGGCTATGTCATCCCGCCAATAAACAAACAAAAAAATACCCAATAAAGACGGAAAAAGAGGTAAAAAAACCAAAAAGAAATATTTTCTTCCAAATTATAGACCATACGAACTGAATCAGATCCTTGACTGCAACAGCATACTAGTTAATCCATATAGAGAGGAAAAGGAGTATATGTTTCCCATCCAAGAAGATGTAATTGGAAAATGAGTGTATACTTCCTATATCAGAAGATGAAATGTTCAATTTTTTCCAAGGACCACATATTGTCTTCACTATATTAAGTTAATATATAGCTAGTAAGGATTCCATCAATTACCTGAGTTGCCTGTGCCGCCGTCAGAGTTGTAACAGCAACCAAAATAATAACGTCCAAAAACAGAAAAGCAACAACACTAGGATGTTGAACTACCACATGATGAATCCATGTTTCTTCTGTTCTCCATGCTGGCATTGAACTCCAAATCCCTGCATCATGAAAAGACAGCTGTCATCTAGTCAGAAATAAAATAAGCATTTTATCGCAAAGCTTATAATGTCTGCTACCCACATACTTTGAACTGTAACGGCAGCAGAAATGATCGATGTCAAAGTTCCCATGCAGATAAAAATAAAAAAATCTCGCTTGTTTCTCTGCAAGAAGCATAATGGCGAGGTAGTGAAGCTAATGGGACCTCAAGAATCCAAAACAAAGTTACATTGACTTGAACTAAGATAAGAAGTTAGCACTACTTACCTTGCCAACACAATTAGATATCCATGGACAATGATGGTCAAACTGTTCTACACATCGGTTACATGTGGGGCAGTGTTTAGAGCGAACAGGCCTAATTATCTGAAGCAAAAGAATGTGAGAAAATATGATATTAATCAAGGGTAAATTACTCAAATGGTCCCCAAACTTGTACACGATTTACATTTTGGGACCTAAATTAAATTTTTCGTTCAAATGGTCCATCAACTCTATATTAATTACTCAAATGGTCCCACCGTCTAATTTTCTGTTATATTTAACCAAATTTTAGGGTAAATAATGACCAATGTGCCCTCATATTTAACGGAAATATTGAAAAAATGTAACGGTGGGACCATTTGAGTAATTAATATAGAATTGATGGACCATTTGAATGAAAAATTTAATTCAGGCCCCAAAATGTAAATCGCGTACAAGTTAGGGGACCATTTGAGTAATTAACCCTATTAATCAAACAAGCAATAATTATATGTACCAGAAAGAAGTATCCAAAAATATTATTACAATTAGTATCATCTTTGAAAACAATTAGGACATTGAAGTTAACCTTGCAAGTGGGACAAAGTTGAGACCAATTTCCCATCCACACAGAGTTGTTGTTCAAATCAATATTCAACAAACGATCCTGAAAAATGTCAGTACACTATTAGAAAGTGGAGTTACACTAGTAAGAATCAACAAAACCCCATATGGAGCTGTGTTTCGAAACACTACAGAGAACAATCTCTTTATCATATTGAACGTGTAGGTTTCAAAATTTCGTGCATGTAGTGTCTCAGCTATTTTTAATTGCATTATATGGTTCCTTCAATGCCCTATTGCATTAAAGTTATGCCTGAACTATACAATGGCAACTGACTTGTCTTACGTAATTCCAAAATAACACATCCTTTTGTTCTTAATAAATAAGAATCGAGCTTTGAGTTTGGGGAAGAAGATGAAAGTCTTATGTAATTGCAGAATGATGGCTGTGTGGTAGGAAAGAAATAGAAGGATCTTCGAAATTTTCATGGGAAGGATGTGGAGTTTTATGAGTTCGATTTAGACGCGGTGGCGCATTCGCTGTGGCTATATAGGACCTCTATTGGTTATTACAGACATTTCTACATTTATGCAGATTGGTGGGCTGCTGTCACCATAGATGCTCTTTTGCTGAGGTACGATAATTATAATTTGATGGTCTCTTTTCCGGTTGACAGTATTGGTTTAAAATTTTTGCTTGCTTGTATTTTTCCAATTCAATAGAAGCATTGTTCCTCGATCAGCAAAGCTTTATCAAATTCGTTGGGTTAATTATGTTTGTTACTCAAATGAGACCTAACCCCACATTTGGTTTAGCAATGGAAAAGAAGGGAAGAACATAATATAAGTAAATTCCCTTGATTTCCACCTTTTGGTTACTAATGAAGATGAGAAAGATAGGGGAGCGAAATTAGAAGAAAAGGTTCTCTACAAAATATGTGAAATTTGAAGAAAAGGTTGACCGTACTAACAAAAGCTACCAACACTGGTTATTTTACCTTTCTATTGTTCTTAAAAATTATGTATTTTTTCTCTCTCCTTGATTTTCTCTGGCTGAAAGTGAACCAAGCATAGAGTAAAATAATGTTGTCATCAGATCATATTCAAACTATCAACCTAATCTAAGTTCCAATCAAGTTTCATACCTACCACCTTTTGTTTTATGGACATTGATGGCTTCAATAAAAAAAGATATTATGGTTTTTCTGCTACACAACCTTTTTCCTTGTTGAATTCTGCTACATAACCTTACTTCAGGAAGTTCTTTCATTGAGAACTACTTATAATGAACTCTCTTTCCTCCTTGACAGTAGAAATGGAAATAGACTAAACAGAAACATTGCATACCTCTGTGTCTGTATGACTGCTGAATTCCCCTGCTCTTTTGATGTAACCTGGATCTTTACTGCAACCAATTGTGGTAGATAATTGTTTAATGATATCAGAATAAAAGATAGAACGAAAGAATTGCGGTATATATACAAGGACATGTATCATTAAGGCATAACTTTGCCAGGCTGGTAATCTCACTTGGAAATGTATTAAAGATATTAGGTTCCTCCAAAATAGGATCAGGGGGGGTTATCTGGTGCTTGGGAAAGAACAACCCTAACCTAAGTGCTAAATGACTACCAAATTCTCCAAACCATATGTTCAAGTATCAATGCGAGCTCAAATTTTCTTACTGGCTCAATGACAAAATAACTATTTCGGAAAAGATAAATACAAAATTTCAATTGGCATTTAATTATAGCTTCTAGAGAAAGGATTACCTACTGCACCTGTAGAACATAATCAGCGAACCCACAGCTAACGAAATAGCAGCCCATCCCCAAAGGCCAACAGCAGCAGTAACCTTTGTCAGATTAGGAGCTAACATGAGTAAGTATGAAGTCAGTAATGAATGATTGGCGAGGGAACACAAATCTATCTGCAATCTAAAGGAAAACTGGAACATCATAGCTTAACTACCTGCGAGGACCGAGTTCATAAAGAGAATTGTTTGAAAGATTATTGTACACAACAAGACAGGAGCGAAACCAATATCTGCCATCTTCCCGCTGCAAAATTTGTCTCTCCAACGGTTACTGTGAGCCCGCTGCTGGTTAGCCTGCACAAAATACAAAAAGTCCTTTTTATAAGGAATTCAGTAACAATGGCCACAGGAGAATTACCCATGAGCATTACCGAAGTACAGAACAAGCATAAATCATGGGGCCACTTTTTTTTTATAATTATTATTGGGGGCAAACTTTCACTGGAGAAATAGAAAGTGTATAGAGCTTTGAACAAGAAACCCAACAAGCTAAAACGGAATAGGCCCTCTACTTGAACCAAAAATATCAACAGAACTGGCAATACCCAATACTGTAAACTATAAAGGAAAACGAACTGCATTCCAATCTGAAATAAATAAAATAAAATAAATTGCAAAAAGGTATTGTCCCTAAATCCAAGGAAACTAAAGCCCAGAATCTAACCCTGTCCACAAATGGTCAAACTCTTCCCTTATCACATCCTCAAATGTTCTTTTGTTCTTCTGCAATATTTGTGGCCATGTATAGAATGTTTTTTTTGTTTTTTTTATTTCTCCAATTTAAATAGAAATGAAGTCTTTCTTTATATTACAAGCCTACTATCTTCAGCACCAAGTGGCCACATAATTGTGCAAGATTGAATGTACATATCAACAGAACACCCTAGACGCACTTCTCCACTCCATCTACCTTGCTCTAATTTTTATAGGTAATAAATGTTCTTGATTTTTCAGTTTTTATAGACTAAACTGAAAATCCCGAAAGTATCACCATTACTGTATATTACCAATTATCCCTAGACCCTTATCTCCAGTTCTACTAAATTGCAACCCCTTTTTTTTCGATGTGAGAGGGTCAACAAGGTCTGTAAACAGGAGTTCAAAAATTCAGAAAACTAATCTAACTATGGCCTGAGGCCTACAAACAACAATCATATCCTCAAAAAGGAAAGACCTAACACTAGGAGGAGGCGCTTGGAAAAGACTTAGACCCAATTCAGCCTTAGAGCCCAAGTCAGCCATCCAGTCAACGACCTTATTCCTTTCCCAATAAGTGAGATTATTTTGCAGTCCCAAACTTCATTCATTATCTCTTGGCAACCCAAAATAATTGAGCCAAGCGGCTGAGGGTTAATCACATCATGACAGATGAGATGAACAGCCACAACAGAATCTGCCTCCAAAATTACTTTGCTTAAACCCCACATCCTAGGCCAACTTTAGAGTCTTAGACCACAATATATACCCCATAGCTCAGCATCCAAGACTTGACCATTCCCCAGATGTGCTACAAACCCAGCAACCCACTCACCACACCCCCTGCTGCAATGCTTCATTGAGATCCCTTCCTCTAGAAATCTGATGTAGTACAGCCTGTAGGTATTAGATTAAGCACTTAAACTATAGAACATAGAAGAATAGAAGAGACCGAGGAGAAGAAATATAGATCGAAAAGACGAGATAAAGGGCAGAAACAGTAGAACAAAGAAGAATATCGGAGATCGAGAAGAAATATAGATCGAAGGGACGAAATCAGAGAGATCTAGGAAAAGGTTTACTCAACATTCAAATCTGAATTTTAAAGAACTACATGGGGGTATTTATAGCAAACTAAAACCTAGACATAATAGGATAAAAATCCCTCGCTTAAACAGAAATCCTAACCCAAATAAAATAGGAAACTTAAAACTAGAAATCTGGAAAAGTAGAATCCTACTAGAACTTGGAAAACTAGAGAATCTAGGAAACTAATAAATTTAGGTCATACGCGTCCTGCATCAAAATCAGTATAGATTTTAATGAATCCTCTGGAAGGGGGTTGCCAAGCCATATTTAAATTAGTCTACTTCACCTGAAACCCTTATGGCCACGTTTGGTGCCTAGGATTGGATTGGAGTGGATAACTCACAAAATTCAAGGTTCAACATACCTTGAATCTAGTGAGTTATCCAATCCTATCCAATCCTAGGCACCATACATGACCGATGATAATTATAAAGTACTTTGTAATCATTCCTATTAAATTAATTGTTATCAACTCTTTAAAAATTAAAATACAATTTTCCCATTCAAAGATAAAATGTTAAACTCAATTGAAATAATGTTTTGCATTTCTATTGCACAGGAGAAACCTACACATCACTAGAATTTATGTATAAGGATACATATGACTCTCTGCAATTGTTCCAGAAACAAGCCTATAATATGAATGGAAGGGGCCTTCTCCAATGCGAACTCTAAGATGTGGATTGGTTGCGAACTTTTGTTTTTAACCGTTGGATGAAGAGCGAAAAGAAAGAAAATAAAGCCACACAAGCCATCCAACGGTTAAAAACAAAAGTTCACAACCAATCCGCATCTTAGAGTTCGCATTGGAGAAGCTCCCATGAATGGAAATTCAAACATTGGGGAGGCATGTGCGTATGTTATGGAAAGACCATGAGAACTACTAACCAATTTGTTTACCTTGTGTATGTACCATACATTATACTGAAAAATCCGAACAAAGAAAAGAAAATGTGAATGACAACAATGGAAAAGTCAATGCGAACCCACAAGTTTTTAGTATATGCAACCATTGCAAAATATGATGTCCTGTATCAAAACCTCTTCCCAAAACACAACCCCATACTAGCAGAACCTTATATTCACATATCTAATTTTCAAGTCCTGTTTAGATTTGGTTGTGAGAAGTCTACCAGGAGTGCTAGATATATAAAGTTACGTACAAGGAAAAGAGCGACACGCTGATGACCTTTATCAGATGCAATCTGAACAGGAGTAAAACCAGCATTATCTTTCACCATTAATTCCTGCTTAGTACCGGCATAAACAAGAACAGTGCAAGCCTCTACATTTCCTCTTAAAGCAGCCCAGTGCAAAGGGGTACAACCTAATAGCATAGGATCCTCAAGTCATCAGACCACAAAGAAGACCACCAAAATTACCCCGAAAACAAAAGCAAGATTAAAAGAAAAATATCAAACAAAAGACTAAATAAGCAACCAACTAGTTACGAAGAGTCATTAAGAAGTTGCAATTTCATTTTTAACATAAAGCATGATTTGAATTTATGGTTCTCTTAAGGATTAGCAGCCAGATTTATTAACCATTGAAAAAGAATTCAGTATAAGGAGTGTAGAAACATGGGCTGAAACTCTTTTCAATTAAAAAAGAAAAAACCACAAAGTGAAGGAATGATGTGAGCATGTGCCACTAGTGAGTGCATGCAGGCATACAGCGTTTTTTCTTCCTGTTAATTTTTTGCTGGCATTTTATTGTACTACAATTTTCTAAGGCTTTGGATTGTATAAGATTTATCTTCAAAAATTGCAGTGATGGTGCTACCCCTTTTATGTTTCTGGTTTTATTATTTTTGTCCGTTCTTTAATTTATTAAGGCTTTGGATTGAATAATTATTATTTACTTGTGCTGATCTTGTTTTCATGTGTTAAATTGGCCAATTGGGCTTAGAATCTTCTTTAAAGGGTTATAAAACTATAAATTGGGCTCAGAATTCTTAACCATTGCATATCGGGCCAACATTTAAAATAATAAATGTAATTTGGCTCAGACTTAAAAAAGAAAAGTACAAATTTGGCAATTAGGAACCATCCAAATTCCAATCCAAACAAAAACCATATGAGTTGGGTCAAGTTGGTAAAATACTATTGACAGGTAACCTAGCATTTTTTGGTACCCGCCACTAAACGTGCATAACCACTCTCTTTTACATAGGCAGTTTGACACATTACATAAACGGCTAAGGTAGAAATTTAATTGTACTATTAAACTAACAAGCACACAATGAATATGCACATTTAGTATACCTTCTTTATCTTGTCTCCCTTGGCTTGCATCTCTAAACAGAAGTAACCTAACTGTATCTGCAAATCCCTTATATGCAGCCCTGGTTGAAAGTATCATAATGATTAATTTTCCTGTAGAGAATCTCACAACAAATAATTTCATGTTTCCAGATATGCAAGATTGCTGCACAGAACATCATAATTTGATCAATGACTTCAATTTTGCTAATCATATGTGACAATTTTGTCACTTTTAGGCTCAGCCGATGATCAAAATAGACCAATCAACATAATTGGAAAAGATAATCCAGACCAAAGCCCCACTAGTGTCTATACATACAAAAAGGTACAGAAAAATTAGCTATTCCCCTTTTCAGTATAAACTATAAAGAACTAGTTCAATCATTTATACACTCCTCACTACATATGCAGAAAACTACTTGAGAATGAACAAATTTAATTCATAAGACTGCAGGTTGATACTGGAGCAATTGAATGATTAAAAGCATGGTTTCAATGTCACAGAATATCTATGTACACATAAACCATGTCAATATGCCACAGTTAATAGCCTTTTAGCATACCAATGAAGAGGACTCCTCCCCTCATTATCAGGTGCATCAAAATCAGCATGATACTTTGCAACAATGTGATTCAAGAAAGATGTTTGCCCATATTGAGCAGCAACGTGAGCTGCCTGCAGTAATTCAAACAAGTTATGAAAAAAGATAACTATTTGCACAATACATATCCATTGCATGCATGATAATATAATAGTGGCTTTATAAAATAAATCATACTAAATATAGTAATCATCAATAAGGCAATAATAAGTTCCTACATTTTTTGTTACTAACATAGCTATGAATGTGTATGTCTGTGTATGCATATAACAGAAAATGCCCTTGCTAGGCATTCTGGCAACATAAGATGCTTATTGTTGCCGAACTGTGAATCTGGACCATTGATCATCTAGGTTCTAGCCTGACTGTTTGGTCCAGATTCATCGGTAACATAAACTTCTTTTTTCTTTTCCACATTGTCTAGCAAGTAAACATTTCTAGGATGTCTGGCAACACAGTGCCGGTCAACCTGCAGTGCAAAAGCCTGGTTATCCACAATGCTGTTAACAAGAAATTTCTTAGATATGTATAGACTTCATAGCAACTTGTGTTGAAGACTGGACTTCATTTTCAGTCGTTTGATCTCATTAATGGCCAATACTTAATTTAAGCGAAACTAATGACAAAGACTTATGACCCATGAATAGCCTGCTTCCTTCCTTGCCTACATAAACCATCCAACCTCTCCACTCTCAATTCTTCATCTCCGTCCAAATACAATGGTAGAATCAAGGTTCTAAAGGTTCATATTGTTTAGTGCTTACAAAATTATCTCAATCTCAATCTACTGAAAGTTAAAAGTCCTCTAAAAGAAAATAACATCAATAAACATAAACCCAGACACATGAACTGAATAAATTAAAAAATCAATAACACATGCATTTCCCACAAACACGTGTAGAAGGGTAGGACAAAACTATTGGGAACTAGTTTTAAGGAAATGGGTCCCAAGTCAGAAGAGTAAAGAGCAGGACATAGGGAACCAAAATAGATATCACAGAATGAGCCTCGTTCAGGGAATTTCCTTTTCAGCCTCATCCTAAATTCTCTCCTCTGCTCTTCAACCATCAAGCTTCTTTAATTTCTTTTGCAAAAATCAAAAGTGGTGGCTGGTGATATGGCCATTTAGAACTCCAAGAAGTCACAGAGGACCATAATTTGGAGATTCTTCTGAGGGGGAGAGAGATGTATCATTTCAGATGAACAGAAGATACGGTTGTGGAGGATTTGGTGCAAATAATTGTTGGGTAGTCCCAGTTTATTTGGGCGGAAGTCAAGAAGTAAGAACTGAGATTGGAGAGGTGGTGTCGTGTTGAGAAGTGAGGAAGAAGCAGGTTTATATCCACAGAATGTGGGTCTCTCTCATTATTTTTACAACAACAAAAAAAATCATAATCCTTGCATAATCAAATACCAGGTTTATCTTATTCCAAATAGTCAATACTCAACCAAAAGGGAATCAAGAAAAATAGAAAGAAAATGCATTTAAAAGGAGAAAGTAAACGAGAAAATTACCCGGTATCCATTTACATCAGCAGCCTCAACCCTAGCTCCATTCTGCAAGAGTACATCCGCCGCCGCAATTGCACCCTGTACAGCTGCCCAGTGCAACGCTGTCTGTTGTATGCTCTCAGTCGCATTGACATCGCCACCATGCTTTGACAACATCAATAAAAAATATGTTCATCCAAGTCAAACTTACAGAGCTACACAATGCAGCAATCCAATACCAAACGTACAACAAACAAGCTCAGCCAGCTCTTATACCAAACACAATCCCAGAATTTTACCTAAATATCATCAAACACCCCCCACCCCCCACCCCCCAAAACCAACCAAACAAAAATTCAACATTTTCACACAAACCCACTGCATAACTCAATCTTTCCTAACAAACCAAGCACAGAATTCAACTTCTTTTAAAAACCCAACACAGAAAAACAAGCAAATTCACAGAAATAGAAACGGCATAAATACCTCAATTATGTACTGAGCTATATCGGGGAAGTTATTAAGAGAAGCCCAATGGAGGGCGTAGTAGCCATGGACGTCAGGGTGGGAGAGAGAGGCACCGTCTTGTTCGACAAACTTTCTCAGTTTCTGAAAATCGCCATAAGCAGAAGCGGAGAAGACGTCGACCACCGGCACCTCGGTAGGGTTTTTCTGGGTTTTGGAGTCCGATGACACCACCTCTATCTCTGAAGAAGCCATTTCTTGAGAGCTAACCGCATAAGGGAGAGTAATCTGTAATGGAGGATCGAGAATTTGAGATTATACAGTTTCCAAGTGATTAGGGCACGGTTTATTGCTTAATTTGGTGTTTGCGAATTGAGCTTTCTCTGCCTCTCTAGAAATGGTGTTCGAAAATTAACTGTGTATTTTGATGTTACGTGTGTATTTGGAAATGGTGAAATTGACGGTGATGGTTTCGTTGCATCATGCATCAGCATGAATCATGGCGAATATATCAAAGATAATTGAATAAAGGCTTTTAGGGTTTTATTACTTTACGAATATTGGAAAGTAGAAGTAGACTTCAGTTAGGGGATATTTTTGCTCACCACTTTAATTCGAGATGCACCATCACCACCCTTATCAACACTTGACATGTGTCTATTGACATAACTATGATTGCATAAATACAAGGCTTAACTGCTATAATGCCCCCTGGAACATTGGTCAATTCTCACTTTACCCCCTTAAAGTTAAAGTGACCCACTATGCCCCAGCGACCAAGGTTTCGTGTGTCACTTAACCACTTTTCGTCAACGCCATCCCAAGTTCCGTTAAAATGCTGACGTGGCAGGGGTATATTGGTCAATTCAACTGAGCTAGGATTTTTCCCACCAATCTGAGGTTGTGACGTGTTCCTGTGGACCCCACCTCTAACGACTTATCTATGGGCCTGCTGATGTGGATTTGTGGACCCTATCTGTAACAAAATAGCCGAGAGAGGGAAAATTGAGATTGGGGATTTTAGATCTAGGGTTTCAACATACGATCGATAGAGGGAGAGTGGTGTGAGTTGGTTTCAAAAACTTGAAGGCAAGAAGAAGCGACGCGACTCGACGACTATGCCCGTTTGGTGAGAAGCAGGAGATGCGCAACCTGTGTACAATAAATGATTCTTCTGAAAATGGTTGTTTTCTGAAAAGGAATCTTGCCCTGTTATGTGGAAAAGAATCTTGACCTGATAGTGATGTGCATTGTGTACGAATGGATAGTGTTTAGGGCTTTTTGTGTTATGTTATGTCGGGGCAATGTGGTGTAATGCAGTATACCTTTCCTGATGTGGTCCCCTTTTTGTTTTCTATTAGTTGGCATTGAAAATTGGCTTAGAATGTAGTATACATGTTTGTTGTGTTGCTTTTAATAATTGGCTTAGAATACTATTTTTCTGTTGTTAAAGACTCATGTTTTTTGTTTGTCTGTAGAGGACAAAGAGTTGGTCACTTTTCAAGTGCATCATGGTGGTAGAATTGTGAAAAACAAACAGAACAAGTGGTGTCATGATGGAGGATCTGTAGGATATTTGGATTGGTATCCTGTAGAGTATATAAATGTGTTAGAGATGTGGGAGCAAGTGAAACTGCTTGGGCACATAGGGAAAGTATCACTTAAAGGAGTAGTAAATGATGACTTAGTGGATATAGACACGGATGGTGAGCTGTTTAGTTTGTGTGATAAGGTACCACTTTCTTATCAGAGAGTGGTGCTAATTTATGTACAACACATTGAAGAGGAAGGTGTTGCAGTGAATGAGGATTGTGAAGAGGTAGGTGTGCCTTTGAATGAGGATATTGGGCCACTAAACAATGATGAAAATGGGGCTTTTACTGAAGGGAGTGGGCCACTGAACAATGATAAAGAGGGGCGGCCTTTTACTGAGAATCATGGGCCTGCTTGCACAGTTGAAGACTGGGATTCAAGTGATGATGATGGGCCCCTGAACAATGAGGACAGTAAAGACAGTGAAGAAGAAGACAAGGAAGATGACCCTGATTTTGTTGACAGTGCTTATGAGCAGAGTGAAAATGAATGTGAGTTGTTGAAAAAGGATGATAAAGCATTTGAAAATTATGTAGACCACCCTAAAGTAGTTGAAGACCCAAATGCCCTTGTAGATGAAGATCGGGAATCAACTGATGTAGCTAAAAGTGATGTTGAGAGCTTGGATAGTAGCTCAAATGACGAGGATGATGGGAACCAGAAGAAAAGGAAGAGGAAATTACCTAAATTTCATGAATTTAGGCCGGAAACAGACTTGTGCAACCCTGTGTTTAAGCTGGGTTTAAGATTTGCAACCACTGACCTATTTAGGAAAGCAATTAGGAACTATTCAATTATAAACAGGAGGATGATTAAATTCAAATGCAATGATCGTGATAGGGTGAGGGCAGTGTGTGCAGGGAATTGCAACTGGGTTTGTTTTGCTTCAGCAGTGAATGGTAGTGAATGGGTTCAAGTGAAGAAGTTGGTTGACGTCCATGATTGTGGGACAGTTGACCACAACTTTCATGCTAACTCAACATGGTTAGCTCAGAGATATGCTACTCAACCGTCTAGACTGCATAATTGGGATATGGGAAGTTTTAAGTAGTAGGTACAAGAAGATTTGTCTGTGATAGCTTCTAAATCCCAAATATATAGGGCAAGGCAGAAGGCAACATCCATAACTGAGGGGACTTATGAAAAGCAGTATGAGTTATTATGGGATTATGCTGCTGAACTAAGAAGGACAAATGTGGGTAGCACAGTCATTATCAAATGTGAGTTAGAGGGAGAAAGGCTAAGGTTTCATAGGATTTACATTTGCTTGGCTGCAGTTAAACAAGGGTTTTTGCAGGGATGTAGGCCAGTGATAGGATTTGATGTTTGTCATATCAAAGGTCATCACCCTGGACAATTGTTATCTGCTGTTGGTGTGGATCCTAACAATGTCATGTATCCTATTGCTTATGCAGTGGCTGAGGTGGAGAATTATGAAACATGGTCATAATTTTGTCAACTGTTGACAGAGGACCTTGTAATCGAAAACAGCACAGGATATGTCTTTATCACATACAAGCAAAAAGGCTTGATTGAAGCAGTACATGATAATTTTCCAAACGCTGAGCACAGACACTGCCTGAAACACTTAGAAGCAAATTTTTTGCTTGCTGGTCACAGAGGATTGGTGTTGAAATTGCAAATTGAGAAAATTGCAAGGAGCACAACCATTCCATGGTGGGATGCTGAGATGAAAAAGATGAGACAGTTGAGCCAAGCTGCATTTGATTGGGTGGCGGCCTTAGATCCATCACAATGGTGTAGAGCTCACTTTAAAACTCATTCCAAGTGTGACATCCTTTTGAATAATATGTGTGAGGCTTTTAATGGTGCCCTTGTAGAAGTCAGAGACAAACTCATTTTAACCATGCTAGAGAGGATTAGATACTATATTATGTTGTTGATGGCAACTAGAAGAGCATCTTGTGAAAGATGGAAACATGACATTGGTCCAAGGATTTTTGGCATTTTGGAGAAAACGAAGAAAGAATCAACTTGGTGCATTCCAAAGCTTGCTGGGGAGAGTTTATATGAGGTCAAAAACCATGATGGAAGTCAGGTTGTGGTTGATTTGGCAAGGCATAGTTGTTCCTGCATGAGATGGGATATCACTGGGATCCCATGTAAGCATGCTTGTGCTGCCATTGGGCAATTAAATGGGGATCATATTGCTTATGTACATGGTTGTTACAAGAAGGAAGCCTTTATGAGAGCTTACAGTCCAATGGTTCACCCAATGACAAGTGAAGACTTGTGGCCTAAGTGTCATAGGCCTCCTTTGATACCACCACTTTATCACAAACAACTTGGGAGATCAAGGAAGAAGAGGATGAGGTCAGCAGGTGAACAACCACGCAAATCTAATCCTACAGCCACCAAGTTGCAAAGGTATAACTTGGAAACCAAGTGTTCACTTTGTAGACAAGGAGGCCGTAATAGGAGGAGCTGCCTTAAGGCAAAAGAAGGCAGTAGCAGTCAGGTTTGTTTCTTCCCAAAAATCATTGGCAATACTTATTTGTTTTGGATCTTTATTATTTATTTTCAAGTGATTCTCTTCTTATGTTAGGTCCCATCTAAACCAAAAGTGAAGAAAACAATTGACACGACATCAACCAAAAGGGTTACAAGACAATCAAGAGCCAAGCAACCTGTAAGTGACTTTCCTTTTATACATATTTAGAGGAAGAGGTATAGGATGTAGTTGATGTAAATTGCCTTGTGCTTGAATGTTTAGGTCAGAAGAAGGTTGGAAATTGGCAAGTGTTCTCAAACTGCCCAATGTTCTGAAATACCCCAACCTTGTGAAACTGCCCAAGCTTCTGAAACTGCCTCAACTTCTCAAACTGTCCCAACTAACTACCCCAGCTTCTCAAACTGCCCCAACTTCTCAAACTGCCAAAATAAAGAGGTTCAAGTCTCATGCAAAGAGGATTAAATTTACCAAAAGGAATGATGGTTCTCAAACTATGCAAGGATCTCAATTTGTGCAAGGAAGTGAATCTGTGCAAGCTTGTCCAAGTTCTCAAACTAAGCCAATGTTCTCAACCTGCCCAAACTTCTCAAACTATGCATGGATCTCAATCAAGTGCAAGCTCATCACACCCTTTTGCCAGCGGTACAATAAAAAAGAGGTTCAAATCTCCTGCCAAGCGGATGAAATTTACCAATCGGAAGGATTTGTTGGATGGTTATCAGCCTTGGAGATTCTGATGATGTGTAAGTGTTATGTGTTTTGTTAAAATGCCTCTTATGAAGACCTTTTCATTCCACTGTTATTTTGCAAGTCCAACTGTGAAGGACAAATGTTAAGGACAACCCTTTCCAATGGGGCTTTTCATTGAATTATTATTTTGCAAGTCCAACTGTTAAGGACAAACCTTTCAATAGTATCAAGTATTGGTATTCATTTTGATCTTAGGTCCTCATTGAAAGTAATGTTATAAACTGTGAGGAGTTGATGGATATTATAACTTGTAATGATTAGATAAGTGTTATAAACTGTTTCCAGCTTGGTGCAATTTTGATGTTATAAATTGGGAAGTGTTGGAGGTACTGTTGTTTTGGTAATGCTTTAATGCTTTTGATACCATTACAGAAGTACCACAATCCAAAAACTGACTCTCACATTGTTTTCAAAAACCACATTCATTACATAAGTACCAATACATTGTTACATACAGTTGCAAAATCAAACCATGTTCCTCCATCATTACATACGTACCAATACATGATATTTTACATACAGTTGCAAAATACATACTTCTAAAATCTGTCTAATTCCTCCATTGCAATGCCCACATTTTGTGGCAATTTTTACAGAAAGTGCCAAAACAACATAAACATTACCCAGGAAAGAATAAGCCAACCCATTAACTTTCTTTCTCTTGATTGACGACGCCCAACGTCCTTTTCAAGTTCCTTCAATCTTCTAAGTAGCCAACTCACCAGAGCCTTCTCTCTAGGTGGAAATTCAGCATCCACCCAAACAAAAAACCCACATCCTTTTTTCCTCCTCTGCATAAACCATTAATAGCAATTAATAAAAAAAATTCACCCAATTCACAGACTTTGAACAACAAAACTTACCCCTGATGAGTTTGGACAAACATGGAATCTTCGAAGTGGGTTGGTCTCAGTCCACGAAGTTTGTAAGCGAGCTATTTTCCCACAAAAGCAACGCGGTGCCGCCACATCCAACTCTTCCTCTCCGTCAATTATTTCACACTTCATCTTCAATTTTCGTGGAAACCCAACCTCTGATTTCTAGGGTTTTATCTTCTTCTATGGGAGAAGGAAGCTAATTTGGGGTTTCTTGATTCACCAGTGAGCTCAGATCATTTCGATCGTTTTAGCTAGATTAGTCGTTAGAGGTGGGGTCCACAGGAACACGTCACAACCTCAGATTGGTGGGAAAAATCCCAGCTCAGTTGAATTGACCAATATACCCCTGCCACGTCAGTATTTTAACGGAACTTGGGATGGCGTTGACGGAAAGTGGTTAAGTGATACACGAAACCTTGGTCAAGGGAGCATAGTGGGTCACTTTAACTTTGAGGGGGTAAAGTGAGAATTGACCAATGTTCCAGGGGGCACTGTAGCAGTTAAGCCTAAATACAAAGTAAAGAGTTAACTATAATTATACCAAGGGACAAGTGTAAAGTGTTGAGAAAAGTGATAAGAGTACACCTTGGGTTAAAGTGGTGAGCAAAAACGCTCCCCATTGATTAGGCTAGGCCAGTTCGCCAGGCCAATAAGCTCGCATTTTTTACCTGAGTTCGAATCCTGCTATAGGTAAATTAGATTAATATGGAGTAATTTAGATGACCACATAAAAATATATATATATGTATAACACAAAAATAGAGCATGTTCGTTCACTACTCTAATCCAAGATGTACGCTTATCATATTTCTCAATATTTGACACGTGTCCTGCATGAACATAACCATGATTACATAAATACAAAGAAAAAAAAAAAAGGTAAAAAGCAATCTTGTTAATCCGAATTTTTTTTTTTTAAAAAGGAAATGGTGATATATAACTTTTGTAGAATAGTTCTAATAGCCATGTGGTTGTGGTATTTCTTTTGAATTTTGTTCATAACCTTTTTTTCAACGGATGTTACGATCATTTGCAACAAATGTCTCCCTTCTCCCCCAAAATTCTTACTCTTGTCTCTTGAATCCAAAAATTCCCTAACCCAAGTGGTGGTGGCTACAAATGTTGTTTTAAACTTTTAATTAATATTGGGAAGTTATATTTTCATTAGAAAAAAGTTTCCTCTAAAAACCAAACCAAGCCGGTTCAGTCTGATTCAATTGGTGTTGACAGTTCATCTGTTTTTATGCCCACCCTTTCATTTCAGTTCATCCGTTTTTATGCCCACCTCTTTTATATTTTGTGCATTCTGCACCAAGATAAACGTACGTTGCATACAATAAAGCTTGCTCTGTTGTGTAGTACTCCCAGGACGAAAGCCAGCAAAACACAAAAGGACCAACAATAAGAAATATGAAGAGGAAAATGAATCAATGGCTGTTGTTTGTGTTCTTTAACATACTACTTGCTACAGAAACTGAAACTGGCAGTACCAATCAGGCGGAGAGCATCTTGTGTAGGGCTGGCCAATGCGGCAACGCACTCAAGAATTTCTCCATCAGCCAGCTCTGTAGGATACTTCTGCCAACAATCAAGATTTTCTACAGCTAGAGGCATGTCAACATGGCTTCAATCACATGTTAAGAGAAAAGGAACATGCAAGTACAAAACTCTGAAAAACTAGATAATGTTTGGTGCATCCAAAAGAGAAAATACACTACAAATTTCCATTATATTCACATTTCTTGAGCACTCAAATGAATGATCATGGAAGATGTTCTTAAAACTGAGCTAAAACTAAAGCTCGACAACTTGTGTCTATAGGTGCAGCAATAACTTGCCTCAGTAGCTGTGCAGGAGGAAACCTAAGTATGCTGCCTCTTACAGAAGATGTTAAGTAGATTTATCAGGCTTATCACTTTCCTGTTCAGATTTAGAAACTTCCTTTTTCTCCATAACCTGCTGGATTCCTTCTTGGTACCCATGTATAAAACTTTGAAGAGCGTCTTTATATGCAGAAGCTCTTGTCATGTAGACACGCTGTAGAGCAGGCTTTAATGTCTCCATTCCTCCTCTAGCAGCCACAGCTATCAGTTTTTATTTCCAGACAAAAACATTAAACATAATCAGATTTCAAACCCATTGAAGTGTAAAACTAACAGATTTCAAACGCTGTCAAAGGAGAAAACCCTATTGTGAGAACAACCCAAAAATAAAAAATAAAAGAGTTGTTTTTATCACAATGGATTTGTTTGCACCATCATAACCCGAATTTATAAATGGAAGTTTAGAGGCACAGGCAATAGAAAGTATACAGTAAATCCAGATACAAAACCAGCCAGAAAGAACTGCATAACACAAGTATTTGCTTTATATCTTCCATCCTTATGATATTTGTTGCTCAAACTGGTTTACTTCATCCTCCTTGCATTATCTCAAAAAGATGAACCACTTCCAATCATGATGAAGCAAGTATAAGTATAATGTTTCGAAGTCGTTTGGATATACAAACCACTTTTAAAAGTAACTTTCTAACCCACTGAGTTCAAGTACTTACAGCAGATTTGGTGCATATAAAATATTTGAAAGGATTTAATTATAATTGTTTATGCCAATTTGCGTATAAATATAACATGACACTAAATGTGACTCAAATCAACAAACCAAAAGCAAAGATCTCTTATGCGTCAATAGTCATCTTCATAGTCATATGTATGCATACACCATGTAAAACAACTAGGCTTTTGATTAAGTTATAATTATGACATTGATTGATATGGTAGCATAATGTTGACATTACTTACCAAGATCCTCTAATGTTGAGGGTTCTTTCTCTTTAGCCGGGCCCTGTGGTCTACCAGGTTTATCTTCACTCTCTTCATCCTTAAAATCATTAGGTCGCAGTTCAGGACCAATATCCCGAACCCAGCTGGCAGCATACAGCCTAGAAGCCTCCTTCAACACCTGACAGCCAATACAAGAAGGTATAAATTACCATCCTACATGTCAATACCACACATTATAAGCTTTAACATTTTCCAAGCATTGAAACAAGTTCATATCCAAATGAAAACAAAACATAAACTCTATCTAAACGTAAAAGAAGAATAAAAGAAACAATAGCCAAACATTTCACCAGCTCAGATGGTCAGAAACAAAATATAAACTTTGACACACAGCACCTTGAATGTCAAAGCATTCTAAAGCCTAAAAATTGGACCCGACCCACATTTTTAAATAAACGCATTTGCTCAATAGAACTTTTATCAGTACTGCTTTTGCCAGAAGCAATCCAGAGCACGCGGGGACTAAGTACATGAAGAATCAAATCAAGCTTTACTTATTATTACTTCAAAATAATCATGAATTAGATAAATAAATCAATTGGGTATGAATTTGATCAACTGCAAAGCCCACAGCTTGTGTAATGAGAACCAAAGAAAGGTGTACCAAGAACCGTTCATTCCATGTGAGCATGCGGCGCTTCTTGATATGAGGAGGGTCTGGCAGCGAAGATGGAAATGCAATCTCTTTCAGATCATAGCGAACGTAATCGTACAGCTTCCTACACACCACCCTCACCTTCATTTCTATGACGCCGCTAACTTCTCACTTTGTACCCAATCTTCCAGCCTTCCAGTGACTTCCATATAGAAAGAGGCTTAAAGAAGAAATTCGAAGAAGAAAGAAGTTAGAGAGCTGATGGAGTGCAGCGGCTGCAAATTGGGTGAAGATGAAGAGGTATCCATGGGTCCATGGGTAGGTGGGCTGGACTAGCCCAACCCAAACAGTGCTGGGTTCGTCAAAAAAAACAAGACAAAAGCCTCAAAAAAAGCATTTCTCAAAACCAAACACAAGACTTCAAGTGTAAGCCCAAAATCAATGCTTCATTAGATTAGCTTGTTGGATTGAAACCTCCCCAAACAAACTAAGGTCATTAGCAAAGAAAAAGTGGGATACATAGCAATTCCATTTCTAGCAACCTTCAAAGACTTCCAAGTTCCAGAGGATGCATTATTGTTGATAATATGAGATAATTTTTCCGTACATAACACAAAGATATAAGGGGATAGAAGGTCACCTTGTCTAACCCCTAGCACTAGGAGAGAACCTTTCAATTAGCTAACCGTTAAGAATGACTTGGTACCTAAGAGCATCTCCAAGGGAGATGTCAAATACCAAACATCAAATTTAAATTTGATGGCTGATGTGGCAATTTGACATCTTACACAGCTTTACACTCCACCTGATATATCAAATTAAATTATTATTTTATTACATTTTAGTGTTGATTTATTTTTAATTAACAAACATGATGAGAACAAGTAACATCTCATTAATGAAATCCGAATGCAATCATTATAGGCTTTGAAGAGGTCAATTTTCCAAGTAATAAATTCTTGTGCAAAACCTCTTGTTCAACTCGACAATAAACAATCTGCTTCCATGGTATGAAATTAGCTTGAGTTGAACTAACAACCTTCTGCATGATAGGTTTGAGTTGAGTTACAGAGCTAAGACTAACCACTGCATGATAGGTTTGATGCTTGGGCTATAGGTATAAATGTGAGATATGCGGTTTTGAGCTTTTACAAACCGAACCAAACTGCTTTCTTGTATCTTAACGAATCAAGTTGAAGAAAAAAAAAAGGTGCAAAACAATAGAAGAAACTAATGAAAATAATTGCTAAGGAGAAATCGATGCTAAGGATTCACATAAAATATGATAAATTATGTGCGAGTTAGTTATGTGAGTTATTGGTCAAATGGTGGAGGATGCTAAGAGCTTGCTGTCACAGGTCACTAAGGATGTATTACTCATATTTGTTGTATTGCCAATGGTGTGGCCCATTGTCTTGCACGCTTCGCTATTCATATTGGTGCTCTTGTGCATTGGTTTGAGGAGCCTCCTTACTTTATTTCAAATGCACTTTTTGAGGACTGTAACCAATAGTTTTGGGCATGATCTTTAAGGGGACGGGGGATACTCTTTTAAGGGCAAGGTTCCTTCGTCAGCCTTCGGTTAAGAGGGTAAGCTACTCAGTTAATCCGATGACCGAACTCTTATATGTAGAAAAACTTGCCTAATCCCTTAGGACATAGCCCAATTTTTGTATTTGGTTCTTCTTTTATAAATAAAATTTTATCGCCATTTTCTCAAAAAATATACAAGTTAGTTATTAGCCGAGTAATTCCTTCACTTTATTATTAGAAATCTCAAGTTCGAATTAAACGCTATTTTGAGCCTCCCATTCTTTCTTTCTTTCTCTTGTTTTTTTTTTGTTTTTTGAGGGTTCAAAGGCCTCCTAAAAGGGAGTTGAATCGGATCGGATCCCGGTTATTCTCTTATATTTTTTTTTATTATTTTTTTTTGGATGAACAAAATGGTGGCAAATGTGCAACCACTCCGAGCCGGGGAGGGGTTAAGGTTAAAGCTCTCCCTCTGGGGTTCTTTTACACATGCGGAGCATCGAACGCAGGACCTCACTGAGGAGACTGCACACATTCGGCCAAACATGGTGGATCCAGCCCCAACGTTTTCACAAACATGTCCACATGTCCACCCTGTCACTCACTGACACACACATACAATAAGACCAGCCAATCCAAGCTCACCACTTGTTCTGTGGTTTGAAAAGCCCAAGCACAAAAAACAAAACAAAAATTAATAAAAAAATAAAGAATAAAACCCCAAATTAAGCGCACTATCGCTTTGACACTCCTTTCAGTCATCAGCTATCACTCTCTCTTCCTCTCGCATCAAAAGCCATGGCCACCGCGAGAGTGCTAACCGTCGCCAATACTTCCTGCTTGCTCTCCAAGACGACGTCGTTCCTTGCCAAGCAGGGGGCGTACAGCACCAGCCTCTGCTTTACCAGAAGAAGAGCATCGTCGTCGTTGTCATCGTCGTCCCGGAGGTCCTTCGCTTGCACAGCTATCTACAACCCCGAGGTTCAGATCAAGGAGGAAGGCCAGCCCGAAACCCTAGACTACCGAGTCTTCTTCGTTGACCGTGCTGGTCAAAAGGTTAATTTGGTTTTTTCCCATTTTCGGTTGAATCCTTCTGCTCTGTTTGTTTGTTTGGATTCCGAGAAAATAGAGGAAATGAAAAATGTGGAAGCTCCTCATAAATGGGGTTTATTACCATTTTTATGCATTACTGAGGCATTTGGATTTTTATATATTCAAATGAGATATTTGAATTGATTTTGATTTTAGACGGCATAGATCATTTGCTTCTTTGAGGTCTCTCTCTTTCAAATTTGAATTTTATTTTCAATTTTCAGGTTTCCAGACTGATATAATGCACCTGTTTGTAATTGTAGAAATATGGTTTTGTGTTTTTCTTATTTTGAGATTAAGTTCTGACTGTCTCTGAGTGATTCTTAGTTCGAACTTGTATTTAAAAGAGTGAATATGTGTATGCAATTGTAAAAGGGATTTAAAATTCCCGGTGTTCAGACACATGGTTGGGTTTCTACACGCTTATAAGTTGACTTTTATCTCAATCTGCTAAAACAACATGTTGGTTTATATAATGTAGGTTTCACCTTGGCATGATATACCTTTGCAAGTGGGTAATGGTGTATTCAACGCTGTGGTTGAAATACCCAAAGAATCGAGTGCAAAGATGGAGGTTGCTACTGATGAGCCACACACTCCGATAAAGCAGGATACAAAGAAAGGAAAACTTCGTTACTATCCGTAAGATTTAGTTTTTACTTTTCCTAAGGTTATATTTTAATGTTTGTCCTTGTCTTGGTGCTTGAATATGTTACTGTTGTATCAAGTTTAATTTTTGGCTAAGGCAGCATCATGAATTAGAAGATAAGCAACTGTTGGTGCAGATTATCTTTTGTTTTTCAATTTCACAGATTTTATTTGTTTATTTGGCCTGATAGATGCACAGAGATAAGAACGTGTATATTTTTACTATTATCTTATTGCAACAGTTTGATATGTAAGTTTAGTTGTTTTTGGTGCTCCATCGTTTATTTTTTAAGGTAAGGGACAATAATCTATATCAAACGTAGATGCAGCCCCATTTTGCATGTGGAGAGGCATACAAGTGCACGGAGCTCTTGAAACATATAAGTGTATCCCCATCCTGCCACCTGCAAACCAAGAAAAAAATGGGGAATGGGGACTGAATCCAGGATTCAAAAGTTTAAGAATTTAGGAAATGGCCAACAATATATATCAAGCTTAAACTTTCTTCCTATAGTAGTAAGTCTCATCCCACTAATCTTACTTTATTTCTTCCTATTGAAACGTCATCACATTACTCACATACTCTAGTAGTTACCCATTAGCCCACTTCCAAGTTCCAACCAATCCACCCTCATTCAACAAATCTTTCTTTCTTCATGCTGTAACCCCATCACATTACACACGCAAACCCCGCTGGGAATCACATATGCGAAATGTTGACTATCCCCCACTTCCGTTAAACAATTTCAATAATATGATTTAAAACTAAGGTTATTGTAATAATTACACATTACCCCTCTTCCAACTTACTCCTTTCATCTTACATATCTAATGGCCATGGATTTGATCAATTACTCTTCTCACTTTGTGAGCTATACATATATGTTGGTGTAAAGCATACTTTGTCTTTTTCTACTGCAACCACCATCACATTGCACAGATAGTGTGTGCGCGATCTAGTTTTTAACATATAATTAAATTCCCTAAAGTAATCTTTTGTTAGTAACTTTATAATCCTTCTCAGCTACAATATAAATTGGAATTATGGATTGCTTCCACAAACATGGGAAGACCCATCCCTTGCTAACAGTGAAGTTGAAGGAGCATTTGGGGATAATGATCCAGGTATGTCTACTTATCCATTTTGTCCTAGCTGAGTGTCACCTAAAGAAGGAAATTTAAAACCTTTGTTTTTTTTTTGTGTGTCACCTAAACCCTAATTTAAAACCATTATTTTCGCTACAAATTGTAGTTGATGTTGTTGAGATAGGCGAAAGTCGGAGAAAGGTTGGCGAGGTTCTCAAAGTAAAGCCCTTGGCTGCTTTAGCTATGATTGATGAAGGGGAACTTGACTGGAAAATTGTTGCAATTTCATTGGATGATCCCAAAGCTTCTCTTGTCAATGACATTGATGATGTTGAGAAGCATTTTCCGGTATGTACTGCTTGTTAACCAAGCACTAACAGATTTCCCAATTACGCACTCACCAAGCATAGAAACCTTAATGAATGGGTATTTATTGTTTTAGGTGTTTTGAATTTTTAAATTCTTATGCTTACTGTATGAGAAATGGATATAAGTCTACCCTCTCTTTTGAGCAGAGTGGGTAACAATGGTGGGCGTTTATGCTAAAATGAAAATGGTGATACATGTTCTTCACAAAAAAAAGAGGATAAATATTCTTGTAGAAGACAAACGCTTTTTGTTGTGCATAAGATCACGTTTTACCTCTATCAGATCTTACTTTATGTAGAATGAATCTGTTAGCCACATTAGCATTTGTACTTGGACATTAATAACTTGCTCTAAAAAGAATAATTACGGTAAAAAGTGCCAAGACCTGTGGGGCTTAATGCTATGGTTTACTTCAGGGGACTCTCACTGCAATAAGGGACTGGTTTAGAGACTACAAGATCCCTGATGGAAAGCCTGCTAACAAGTTTGGTCTTGGCAACAAAGCGGCAAACAAGGTAATTTTACGGTTATCTTTCAACTGCTATCCTTGAATTTGTTTTGAATACTATTGGTTTTGTTCTATTTTCTAATTGTATCTAGGTTGCCAAGTTGCTATTATCAAGAGTTTTTCTTTATATTATTTTTGCTTCTTTTTATTTTGCATGGTTGGTTCCTTTAATGATTCAGTCACTAGTAGCATAGTCCTCCTTGCCAAATGCAAGTGTTGCAAGGAGTCATGACAAGATTCGAGTTCAAAAGTAGTTAAGGGGAAAAGGTTAAGGTAATTGAAGGACTACTCCTGTTTTAAAGTCCGTTTCTTTGTTCCAATATATATAGTGATGGGCTTAGAAAATGCATTTGTCTAAGTACAATCTAATTTTGGATTGTAAAGTCTTCAATAATTGCATATGTAAAAGCATAATTCATGTCACATGTTGACTGTATCAAGAGTTGACTTCAAAACCAGGCAGTGGGACTGGGGGTGGCAGAGGTACTCGTTTCTGTTGCAGTGTATTTATTTGTTTTTTATTTGGTATGACTTGTTTGCTGGAGTCAATATTGAGGAATAGGGCAAGCTTCAAACAGAATTCCACATGATGTCCCACAACATGAAGGCATTCGAAACATGATTGTAAATCCAACAGCCTTTGCTGGACAGTTATTTCAGGTGTCAACTCATACATCAATGTGGAATTAGTGAAGTAGTCATGACAGGTAGGACAATATACCTGGCATCTTAAATAGGTTGTGAAAGCGGTAGTTCTACAAGATCTGTCTCAGTCCTTTGTCTGGGCTTGACCTTCTGATGCAGGAGAATCTACAGGGCTTTCCAATATGTGGCCTGCTAGCCAACTTGGCTTGGGTTATAGTTAGTTTAGGGTTTTAGTTGTTTCCTTGTCTTTTATTTGGCTTGTTTGAGTTTTATGTTTTATTTAGTTTGCCAAAAGATAGTTATACTCCTAGTCCTTTCAAGCAATCATCTGATCGTCATGTGAGTGTTATTTTGGAGGGCCATGATTAAGTAGTTATTTAGTATGCAAGGGGTAGGATGCTAGGGCTGCTGTAACCCTAGTTTAAATACTCTTTCAAGAGGATTTGTAACCTAGGTCTACACTTTGGTTGGACGTGGTAGAGGTTGTTGATGAGGACACCAAGGCCAACAACAGAGATGGCTGAGCTGTGGCATATGATTGAAGATTCTGGAAGAGTGATACAAGCTCTTCGATGACAGGAACCTGTGGAAGCCTGTGCATAGATTCCAGAAGGCAATTGCAACTCCTTGGACATATCAGAAGGTGGTTTTAAGGATGAAGGTTGTGAAAACCATGAAGAAAACCCCTTTCATGATGCTAGAAACCAAGAATATCGGGATCATAGCAGATTGGAATTAGCAGTTAGTTTTGATTATTCAGGTATGGTTTATGATATCGTTGAGTGAGTTTGGCAACCAGTTAAGTATAAGTCAAATGATTCGTTGTTGATGAAATTTTGGATGACTTGGAAAATGATGGGTTTTTATTATTATTCTAGATATCCTTGCCAGTATTTAATTGTTGTTCACAATATGATTGCAAAGTTTATTTGGGGTTAGAACTTTTGACAAAATATTTTGGTGAGTAAAAAAGAAGTTGGTGTTGAAAACCTTTTGAAGGAAGATGGTGCAAGAAATTCTTGAAGACATCGTTGAAGATAAGCTCATAACCCTAAATTCCCAGGACCAGATGAATTTTTTAGATAATAATACTTCTGAATGTGTTGATTTTATCGGGGTTGAAATTTTAGTTTTTGATTGTCAAGAGTTTGGGTGGTAATCTAACTCATGAGAAAATTGATGTCAAGAAATAACGGGTTTCAAGTTTGATAATTGAGAATGAATGTAATGGTTTAAAATGAGCCAATATTCCAAGTATCTCTTTGTTTGGATGGGAAGTATTCAGTTTCGAGCCCAAAAGTCCAGATGAGTTTAGTCAATGGCATTAGAGATAATACTTGGACAATCTTTACCGAAGCAATTAAAATTGAGGTTTGCTATCTTCGATGGAAAGTTGCAAGCAGGAGATAATTTGGATTGGAAGGCAAGCCAACATACATGATCCTTACTGAAGTTCTGGCGGCTTTCTCATGGCAGTCGAGTTTTTCCCAACCCGGTGGATTTGATGCGGGAGCATCCACAAGGCTTTCCAAGACTAAGTGGGTCAGCTAGCTAACTTAGCTTGTGTTCTATTTAGTTTACGGTTTTAGTTGTTTCCTTGTCTTTTATTTGTTTTGTTTGAATTATATTTTTGTTTAGTTTCGAAGATGATAGTTATGCTCCTACACTTCTATAAGTAGTCATTTGATGGCCATGTGAGTATTTTGGAGGGTTAGGATTACTTAGTTATGTAAGTAATCAAGGGCTAGGATGTGAGGGCTGCTAATCCTAGTATATATAGTTATTATTTTAAGAGGCTTTTAGTTTGATGCAGCATTTTCAGAAATTTTAGGCTATAGAGTTCTTTCTTGGGTCATTTTGCCCTATAACTCAATTATCGATGTTCCAACTCCGTTCTATTGCTTGGTATCTCTTATTGCTGGAAATTCTTTCATAGTGTGGTTTGGTACTGTTGCAGCCACTAGGCAGTAGCATAAGGCTTTTTGCCCCATATTACCTTCTTTATTTATGTTTCTTTAATAAGCATAAAATAAATATAATGCCAAACATTAGATTATGATCTGTGTGTATGTGATTAGTGTGCCTTATATCTAATTTTAGAAACATTTCTTGTCATGAACAGGATTTTGCTCTTAAGGTCATAACCGAAACCAATGAATCATGGGCTAAGCTTGTCAAGAGATCAATTCCTGCTGGAGATCTGTCACTTGCATAGTTGGCTGCTAGAAGTGAAACTCCGGGCATTTATTATTTTGGTACTTTTGGCGATTCATTAGAGATTTTTCCTTTTGATCCCCAAGTCTTCTGTAGTATTTTGTAGCATCAGTAAAATAACAACTCGGTCTCCTTACTGGACAGTTGAATATATTTCATTAGCTGGTAACTACGCTTCTGCTGCATGTATGGGGCGTGATTTCACCAAAAAGTACATTTCGAATCAGGTACTGTAGCCAAATTGGCTTTGAATGTGGAAGTATTCCTGTTCTGTTACTGTTGCGATGCTTGGAGAATGCCGAACTGCTAGAATTTTCGCCTTTGACTTTTGTCATGATTCTTGTGTTCCACCGTAATTCTTTTTCTCCCCCCTCTTTGATAGATTGTAATCGAAAGCTTTGAATTAGTGTTTGTCTATTCTATCTGTAAGTCAAATGCCAAGGAAATGTTAAGGGCTAAGCTTCAACCATGCACTTTTCCTGGCCATGATGGTCATGATCTGCTCTTGCTTTTGCAGACAATTGTTCTTATCTGAAACCCGTATCGTTTTGAGTGGTAAGACTTCGACACCGAAAATGGTTGTTGCAGGTGGTGCCTTTGAAATTGACATAAAGTCCTCGTGTATATAATATACAATAAGACATCGATTAAGTGAGAAATTACTAATACCAGCAAGTAAAACAGTCTGGGATGCACATGATTGGCCTTAAAAAGAGTAAAATTCCAGCTAACAATGGTTACCAAAGCTACCAACATTGCACTCTTTTGCTTATTTTTCTTACTAAAATCCTTTTTCTTGGTTTTCTTTTTGTCTAAAATACTTTTTTTTCAAAAGTAATTAAAGTGATTTTTTGTTAGTTTTTTTTTTTGTCAAACGGAATAAACTTTTATTATATAGAATTTAAATTTGGAATTTATGACCTCTAAATTCCATTTCTTTTTTTCCACGTGGAATTTTCAAATTTCTTGATTTTGTTATCTAGACACGAGAATTGGTGTATCTCGATTTACAATTTCTGATTTTTGTCCGAGTCCCAGGTTTATTTTCCTCATTCACACGCATCGTAAAGTCTGATAGATAGGTTTACATCACTAGTGAGAGAATCAAATAGCCAAAACTGTACGAGTGCTTCAAACGAGCCTAATAGTGTATTTTTCATATGGGAACTAAGCTTGAAAAGCTCTCTACGTTCTGTGCATAAGAACAGTAAACACAACCTGAATATATATAATACAAACAATCAACAAACAAAACTATATTGGTAGACGTAGATCTATGTTTGCTCCCAACTCAAGCTTGTTGCCTCTTTTGACTGAAACTATACTATTCACACAATCAACGGCTTGCACCACATTGCTTCCACTGTAGTGGTGAGCAGTGGTCTTGAGGGGAAGATACTTAACATTTCCGGTCCGGGGATTGTAGGAGACAATACGTCCATCTGTGGCAATCATAAGAATGATAGATGTCCGTGGGAGCTCATTAGAGGTGAAGCATTTTGTCCAAGAGGATGCTTGAGTGTCAAGAAACAAGTCATCCAGCACCCATATTTCAAAAATGGCACCACAAACCTTGAAGAGTGCGATGGATTCTTCATTCCACACTGCAAGCTGTTTGCGCTGAAAGGGGATCATGTTGTAACCATCTGGAGGCTTCACACAACGAAAGACCTCAACCCGAATCAAACCATATAACCATATACCTAAGCAATTCGGCCGCGCATCTGTGTCGTTTGTCTACGAATTCCTTCCGTTGCTCAACTCCGTTCCAGTAAAAAATTCCTTTGAAGCCGATTTGGAAATGTTCAGGCCAAAATCTAGTAGTTTTCGTTTCCAAAGAGTCATTCTCGAATAACTGTTAGGGCTCGTTTGGTACACAGGATTGGCTTGGACTGGCTTGGACTAAATTTAGTACCATGTTTGTTTTATCTAATCCTAGTCTTAGATAAGATTGCTAATACCGGGCCCACCAAAAACACCTCCTTAGGAGGGGACTACTAATCCCATGTGGAAATGGAGGATTAGCTAGTCCCAATGCTCACCAATGTATAAAATGCATATACTATAATGTATATATATACATGTATATATGTATATATATCATATATGTATATATGTATATATATATATACATACACATATATACATATATAATATATATAATATACATATACATATATACATGTATATTATTATTATAATATACCCATATACACATATACATATTAATATTATAATAATAGCATACGTGTATATATGTAATATATATTATAATACATATATATATATATACGTATATATACATATATGTGTATATATATTATACCCATGTATGTATTATAATATACATATACACACATATATACACATATACATTATATATGTATTATATATATTGTAATATACATATATACATGTACAGAGAGCTTCCATTGAGGGATCCCTCAAATAAGCTTATTTGAGGGACACCCCTTGTAGGCCCCACTCCGGATTGTATTTCACTAATCCAAATCGTCTATTTTGTAGATACTCATTCAAAGATCATCTCTACAAAAAATCACTTGAATCCGATATGATTTGACCACTCAATTGTGTTATTGAAATTTGAGTACTTTCTTGATGCACCGTTGTTCGTTGATTTTGCAGGACACAATTGGATATCGAAACGGTTTCCGATTTGTCTAATTTTTTGTAAGGATGATCTATGAATGAAGACCTAAAAAATAGATGGTTTGGATCATTGAGAAAAAAATTGTAGGGTACCCTAAAGGGCGTCCCTCAAATAAAACTATATATATATATATATATATATATATATATACAGTCCCCTTCTATTGAGGGATCCCTCAAATAATTTTATTTGAGAGACTCATACATGAAGAATGAATTTTACTTCCACTACTTTTTGCTATATTTAGGTAAAGCACAAAATGGTATAAATACTTTGTAAAATACATGTCGTTGCACAAGAAAATGCTCAAATTATTAATTTGCATTTTGTACAACCCTTGAACAAAAGTTCAAAGAGGAAAACAAATATAAACACGTCCATTGGAAAATAAAAATGTAAATAAATAATTTTTAAAAAGTTGCACTTTAGACCATATTTACAGGAATTAACGGAACCTACTAGGCTACTAGACAAGACCTGAATATGTGACACAGTGACAGGTTGCAATCAAAGCTACGAGAAAAAGGCCAAGTCTTAGGGTTCAGCGGCAGATTCAGTTGTTTCTGTCTTCTTCCCTTTAAGCAATGGTGTTGTGTTTGACCTTTCAGTTGTCGTGATCTGATTCTCACTTTCTTCATTAAATCTATCCACGCTGTGCAGAAAGATTCCTGTAGGGGTATACAAACAAGGATTACAAAAACTCTAGGACTGATCTCAGTTTTGGTCTCTCTGTATTGTGCCAATGTTATTGAAGAGCCCGTAATTATGAACTCGATTAAATTTCAGATAAGTTGATCATAGTAACGTATGCAAAGAACCCTCTTGGGGAAAGGAAAGAAAGAAAGCACAAAATTAACTATAGCTGTTTTCCACCCGAAAATGTTGACTTAGTTATTGGGAATTTGTCGAACATCCTTGCCCTTTATAAAATTCTATTGTCTCACAAATCATCAGTTGGAATGGTTCCATAATAAAGTAACGGAATAACTAACTGTAACTTACCTATAAACCATACTCCTGCTGCTGGAATGAAAATAGATGTTAAAATAAGAGCAGTCGCCCTCCAGTTGTTAATGGAATCCTGTGCAGTCAAATCCAAACCAAAGCCAAAAGGAAAAAGAACGTACTCAATTAGAATGTGCAACTCATGATTAATAGGTTCATAGTACAGATGAAAGGAAACGGATCGGTCCATGCTATATACCTGGAGAACTCCAACAAGAGGTGCGGAAGGTACATCCCCAAAAAGGTGAATTGAAACAGTAGAAATAGCCATAGATAGTGGCCTCATACTAGGTTTAACACAATGGAGACAAATGTAATTTACAGGGCCCTGCAAAGGTAAATTGAATATCCCAGTTCAGTGAATATTCCAGTTCTGGCAATAAATGTCTTAGTACAGTGAATATTCTGGTTATGGCAATAAATGTCTTCCACACTAACAGTTTAATCCGGTAACCATCTAGTTCTAAAGCCAAATAATAGGAAAAAATTTCTTTCAATAGGAATGTACCTGAGTTGCAAAGACAAGTAGTTCCCCAACAGCAAAAAGAGCTAGGAAAGCATACATGTTCTTGAAGCAAAAGGCACTGAAGCAAAATACTCCTCCAAGTAACGTTACTGCTGAAAGAAGCTGCAACAAAGTCCAAGTACAGTATTTAAACATGCAATCAGGAAAGGAAACAAAAAGGAAAAAAAATGACTGGGATAATGAATACATAAGTTCATACACAAGCAATAACAATAAGACTGCAAGAAACCTTTACAGAGTTTTCTCAAATTTGTATCAGAGAAAAACCTTTAGTTCTTTGATTAATTTTAAGGACATAAACCCCAAATCCCTGGGGAAAGCTTGCAGTGCATCTCCATTTTCATCTTCTATTCCTCATAGAAGTATATGAAGAAAGGCATCAGCAGTCAATATACGCCATAAAAATACTTTAGGATGAGGTCATTTTTGTGCATCCTAGTTTAGCTTGTATATTGGTGAAGTATTGCTTTGCAATGCTATTCATATTCCATATCCATATTCTTCTCTTCATTTTTATTAGGAGTAACCGTATCTATAACCTTCTGATGTCTCATAAAAACAAAATCACAGAAGGGTTATTTTTTCTGATGGTTAAAACATGGGATGTTGCATTTCAAAGCAACTGTGATTATCTTTTCTAATCGCCAAAGTTTTTAATCCCACAAATGGGTCAGAGCATTTCATACATCTCTTTGTTTCTGTGCAATATTAAGGAATACCACTGAGGCTGGATACCCAGGAGACATTAAATTTTGGCAGATTACTCCACTACACTGTTTCTACGGAGATCTTTTTCATCCCTCTTTCCTCAGAACTACCTCAGGTGTCCATTCCTTCTACTCAATATGAATCTCTTTATCTTTTGGTGGAATTTGATCCTCTGTGTGTATATGCATGCATGATTTGATATTTAAAAACTTATAAACTTTGTTGATTTACCACAATTCTCAAAAATTAAGCCAGTAGAATGTGGATCAACAATTAAGATACTCACATGCACCTTCATGTGGGCCTAACATGTGGAATTCAACTTAATTAGGAAGTTGGACTTGTAAGGATCCGATCTCAGGATCTCCTACTTTTAGGTTGGAATCAGGGTCTCCTACTTTGATTAGTGGATAACTTTTTGCAGGTTTACCACTACTCTCAAAAGCTAAAGCAGTCAGGATGTGAACATTTACTATAAGAAAAACAAAATAACCAAATGCCATAATGAAAAAGATCTGCTAAAAGAACAAACAAAAGCCATAAACAAACAAAATCCAAAAGACCAACTGTCAGTTTGAAAAGGCAATGGACTAGCTCAGTTTTTCATGCACAAAAGCCAAGAGAAAGAAAATAATGCATTCGGTAAATGTTAAGCAACAGTATCAAGAAAGATATTCTAGATCCCAATAAACACAGAACACCTACCTTGAAAGCGTTAGAGATAGTGCTATTGATATAATCCAGAACAAAACCTCCTGCTAGTGTGCCCAATATTCCGCACACAATTGTAATACCTCCAAATATCAAATCTGCATCATTCTGCCAAAATACCATGAATTTAAAGCAGGGTTACCAAGTTTATCTAGCTATACCCCAACCACTATCAATCATGATCATTGAAAGAAAAGAAAGAAAGGAAAACCTTATATTGAATGATACAAATCTATAAAGTCAAGCAAAATGCTTACCATATGATATATATTATAACCAGCCTTAGGCCCCCAATATGAGTATGCACCTATGACAAAGTTGTATGCTATATAACCTAAGAATGAAAATTTCACAGTTTCAGAGAATTAGCATATAGATCATAAACCAAAGAAATTCAGTCTTTATTTTATTTTATCAAGAAACAACCATGACCCAAAGAAATTCACATACAAAAGATGGTAGGTAAAGCAGGTGGAGAAAAAGAAAGATAAGTACCTAGAACATTAACAACATAAACCTTTTCAACCCAAAGCACCTTCATATCTTTCATAAACCTTGAAATTTGATTCATTATTTTTGTCCCAACTTTTAGCCTGCCATAAAATAAGATCTTAGGTATCAGATACATAATTATGTTTATGATAACTGCTATAACTTATGAGCATAAGAGCATGTGACAATAACATGGGAAGTTATCAGAACCAATAGTTTGGCCGGTCAAATGTAACAATGTCATGCCAAGTGGAACCCACACAAACTTCATCACAGAGAACCAATAGTCTGTTATGTTATCCTTACAATGTCTAATGCAACCCCTTACAGTTGAAAACACATGCATCTAAAAATTTACACTTGGTCAATATTCAAGGTGAATGCTCTGTGATGACAATTTAGGTAATCAAATCTGAAAACCGTTGATTGGTAAGCTCCATATAGTTTCTGCTAACAAAACAATTGTACTAATCCACATATGTCTCTCTCCCATCAATCAAATTGGTACTAGTCAAAGATAATGTAATCCATAATAATTATCGAATTGAATCCAAAGAATTGAATCGAAGGTCCCTACGAGGTCCAGTGGCAGTATATACAAGCACAAATCTAAAAAATACATTCATATATATGAGCTTAAGGATGAGTGACTCACTTGGAAGATTTCTGTATGGTAGAATTTCTGAGATCTTCCTTAATGGAAAAGGAACCATCTTTACCATTCAATCCTGCTAAAGGAAAAAGGGTGACATCAAATATTATCAATGGTTACCGGTCACAAAAGAGGGACAAAGACTAGGGAAAAGGTGATAATTCACATAATTGAACTTTTAAAACACATATTTTCCAGCATATGAGTTCATGCTTGTATTATGTTATATGCCTAATAGCATATCCACTAACTTGACCAATAGTAATAATTCCTTTGTAATCCATAACATGATGGTCAGAGTTTAGTCAGCATCATGAGCTTCAAAAGCTGCTACCAGGAAACTTAATTGCGAAGCAATCTTCTTACATGATAGGCATTTAGAGATTTGTCATGAAAGTTTCCCTCTTTTTTTTAAATAAAAAAAGAAAAGAAACAAATTTACATCCTGAAAACAATAAAATTACATAGGCAGTGGACAAGATGGCCACACCAAGGAAAGCACAAACCCAGTTAAAGCAGATAAACAATTGTACTCTTAAGGTAAGGCATAATCAAAACAACACAGGGCCTAATTAATAGCAGCGTTCCAATGTAACCAAATTGTCATGAAAGTTTATTAGACAGACCTATCCTAATACAAATTTTTATGCGAACTCAATTAGCTTTTATCACAAAAGTATAATTTGGGAAAAGGCCTCATGCAAAATTAATAAAACTCCTACAAAATACAGTTGGGCACTATAAAATGACAGTAAAATAGCAAAGTTACTCATTGATGAATGCTTCATATCGACAGAGCTAATTGGAGACGTTCCAACTTATTAAAATCTATTGTGCAGCTAGTTAGAGACTTAAAAAAGGCCTACTATCTACAGATACAGCTTTCCTCAATATCATATGTATCAGCACCTTGGACTTCTGAGACAGCCGTCTCCACTGCTGTTAGTGCTTTTGTTGATTCAGGATGAAAAAACCCTGAAATCAGAAATCACTTAGTAATGATCGTCAAAACTTGCTGAACAACAATTAATCAATGCATAAAAGACTAAAAGTACACCTTTCAGCTGCAAAGGCTTCATAATAAATCCTAGAATAGCGAATGGAAGCATCAGGATTGCCTCCCCCCAAAAAGCATAACGCCAATTGGAATGACTTCCAACCTATGTATTAGAAAATGAGAGATAATCATAAATTTATCAACATGGGACCAAGTGAGGAACACCAAACCAAAAGCAAAAATGCACTTTTTATGTAGATTTCTATCATCTAGCAATTATATGTTGACCAAGAGACCGTATCTTCCAAATAAAACTGACCCATGTAGCAAACAAGTATAACTTACCAAACCACCATAAACATAGCCAAGTGCATATCCACTTGGTATGCACATATAGAATATAGCAAGCCATGCAGTTTTCTGAGATAAAAGACAGGGCAGGGCATAAGTCAGTTGACAGCAGATCTAAAAATAATAGATAAAATTAACAAAAAAAAGAAAAAGAAAAAGGAACGAGGTGGATACAACTTCAGGACGAATATTTGGTGGGGTTGAGTAAAGAAAACATACTACTGAGAACATATCCAAAAGTTAGTGACAGTTTACAAAAAGCCTAAACCCCTACCAAATGAAGCCAAGATGGCACCGCAACTCTAATATACTTCTGATAGTAAACCATATATGCTCTGTGGCAACGCATAACACATGCCAAAGCAAGACTTACCAAAACCATAGAATGGATATAATGAAACTAAATAATATAATATTAATACTGCACTAATCCCAAATCAAACAAATTCAAAATGTTAGGTATACTATGAAACAAAAGAAATCATACCTGAGCAGCTGGGGCATTATCATCAATGAATGGAGCTGCAAGACTAATAAATGAAGCCTCCCCAACACCAACTAACCTGTAGACAACAAAAAACGCATTAAAACAAGCAAAACAAACCAACTTGATCAAACAGTAGCCCACGTTACTGGATTACTAAAAATTGTGATATCAAAGAAAGAGAAAGAAATTGTGCAAGGGGGTATAGATATAGCAATAAAACAAGAAGGATTAAATTACTTACATGCGGCAGAAAGTAATGGACCAGAAGTTGAATGAAAAACCACAACCAATTGTAGCAAAGGTCCAAACTGATAATCCAACTCCAATGAGCCTAAACGGACTTACACTGCAAAATTTAATAACTACATAGATGAGAAATCGCAGAGAAAAAGGCTTAAAACAAGCAGTAGTCACCTTAGCTCGCATCAAAGGGTTAAAACAATTTAGTAGTAATAGTTAAGGTTATAGCACTAGGGATATTTGCAATATTTCTATCAAGGTTCTCTAGTAATCACCTTAGAGAAACTTTAACATTTCTCTACAACCAAAGTTCCCTGTAAAATTCTTCCAAAAATAACTCTGCAAATAATTTCTTGCACGTTCATGATCATCAAGGAACCATTGGTATTCGGCATTTTATCTGCACTCGCATTAACTTCAAATTCAACTGTATTCAGTATTAATCTTTCATCAATTTTATTCTAGAGATACAAATCTTATTTATCACATTTGAGTTAACATTCTAATGTGTATCGCATTCTCTTGTCCATACACCTAGCTGCACTGTGTCTCTATTAGCAAGGAAGTGCCCCATTTTGAAGACAAATTGTTAAGGAGCTCCAGGAAAAAATATTGGTGTAAATAGATATTCATCCTTGGATAAAAAAATAAAATTCATAAAGCCTGATTGTTATATTGAATTTTTGTCATGGTTCTTTGATTCGGTACATTATTTGGAATATGTGTACGTACATTAATATTCCAAATGTACCTACGAATATTAATATACAAAGAATTTGTACCTAAGTACATTCATAATAATGTACGTAATCAATGGACCAAGATCAGAATCCAAATCAGAATCCAACCTATCACCAAGGTTCAATGAAAACAAGATCTTATCTAAGGATTCTATAAATTATTATCGGCTTTATTTGAGTGGAGTAGGAAGGATTCCTATTCTTATCTTCCTGTAGATTTTATCTTCACTAATACACTCTGGCATTTTATTATATCTTTTGTACATTGGTTGTGCCCCTTAGTCACTTAGCCAGAAAAGAAAAAAATCTATACATGCTTTTTTGATAAATATATACTACTAATCACCAAAAACAAAAAAATGATTCTGTTCAAATGTATTGAAATCTCAGCTTCAAAGTTATGCACCTGGCTAGAAAATGCTATTCCATGGTAGCCTAATGCGATAATAGGTGATTGTTACCTCTTTGCTAATGATGCAAATATAGGAGAAGCCAAAAGAAGTCCAACCATAAAAGCTGATGAGAGAACTCCATCTTCAAAGTTGCTCAAGTTAAAATCCCCCCTGCATACAAAAGGAAATTAAGGATATAAATGCTGTCCAGGATTAATTATATGGCAAGTAAAACATTTATTAGAAAAGAGGGAAAAGAAATACAATTATTATAGGCATGAAGTACACAAGAAGGGAAGAAAAGCCCAGCAGAAGCTTAAAAAGAACAAAAACAAAGGCATGGAGCCTAAAAGCACAATAAAAGGTTGTACAAATCTTCAAATGTATATCCATGTAAAATCTTATGCCCGAAGAAATGGTGAGATGTTTAAGCCAAAGATAAAAAGGAATTTAGCCATCTCAAATACTACATGTTCCAATGGTGAGATGTTTAAGGGCAACTGACATGCAACTGCCTCGACCTCAAAGCCTTAACACTGCCTCAGTTGGTGGATATTCTTCACACACCATAGTAAGTACATTAATCAGAGAAAATTTTAAGCAACTTCTCAACTAAGGAGCTCTTAGAAATAGATAAAACCTCTATATCAATAACAACATAATCACATGGAGACAACATTTGTTTCTTTTCAAAACCTCAATAACATTTCTATAACATAGCACCTACAACATTAGACAACATGACAACTCAGCACATTTAAGTAAATGGAATCAAACAATGCATGAAGAAAACCCAATTCGAAAAGCAAGAGAATCAAGGAAACCTCCAAATAATTCTTACTGTATCCCGGTACCGGATGTGCATACGCCACTTTCTGTACAAGTTCCGAGGCTCCCATTGACACCATTGCTTGCTATTGCTCCTCGGTCCACATAATTTAACAAGTTAATCACGCAAAAGATAGCAAGTAACCTGCAATCACAGCATAAGAACATTTATTACACACCGAAATGAAAACCAAGATACTAATGACTCTAAGGTGGCTTACTGGTCTTGCATACCTTCAAATGATACTTGACTCAATCCCAGTTCAATGAACTGGATTATAATTATATTACTTTACATGATTCTCACCACCCCCTTTCATGTTCAAAACAGGTTGCTAATTTAGCATCCAAACAGTTTTCACTCTTTTCCCTTTCCTTCCATACAACTCACCAATCAAACAATAGTGCCCACAAAGGAAAACAGAAAAACCCAATTTCCCGTTCGGTTGCGGAGAAAGTAGAGAGAAAAACTAAGAAATCAAAGTTCAAAACCAAAATTTCTGAGCCCAACTAAGCCAGCAAATCTTTTCTACAACGCCCTAGTCGTATACGAATTCTCGTTCCTTTTCCAGACCCAAGTAACAAAACCAACCAAAAACAAAAAACAAAAGTCAAACCTTTATCTTGATTTCCCATATTTTCTCAGCAACCAAGCAGACCCAAGAACCAAAAAACAAACTGGAACAAATAAAAAAGTACCTCTTGGGCGTGAACCACGAAGGAGCCGGAGCTGCGGTTGAAGCAATGACCATGGCTGGCTCCGCAGAAGGCTTAACTTCTTCAGAAGTCTTTGCTTCTTTTTGAGCCATTAGTAGAAGTAATGGTAAATATAATATAACACAATTACTTCAGTGAAAATATCTTTTGGTGAAAAAGTAATGTAAAATATTGATATTTCTGAGTTGGGTTTTGAATGGTGGTTGAGGGCAAGTGTTTTCTTGACCTCTTCTTCCTCCCTCAGCTAATAAAATTTGGAGGCTTCCTTTGTTGCCATCAGCCTCTCACTTTTATGTAAAGTGAAACAAGAAATTTGCTTTCCACCATCCTTTTTCACTTTTGGAGTTTGAGTTTGATAAGGATTGATCATAGTTTCAAAGATCATGGTACCAATTATCATGTTGCCAAAATGTTTAGAATACAAAAAAAGAGGTGTGCTATGTAGTTTGGAATGATGCGGTTTAAGAGAGTCTTTTAGTTGCCATTACCTCTTTATCCAACTATTAATATGTTGACACATTGTTAGATAATTAATTATTTAATTAATTTTAGAAATCAGTTGGTACGGGTTTTTATTAGTTTTAGACTTCGAGATATTCCAGTTCCACCCGATCCTTTAACCAAAATTTTCGGTTCGGATTAAATCAAACTTTACAATAAAGAAATTAATTTAGAAACTGTTAAATTTATCTGTCAAATACCAACATTAAAATCAAATTTTTCTATAAAAAAAAAAATTAAAATCAAAATTTAATGTATTTTTATGAAAAAGGAAAATAAGTAAACTTTAACATTTCGATTCTCAATTATTTTTTTTTACATGTTAAAAATGTCATTTTACACTTTCTTTAAAAGAAATTAACATACCTTGAAACTCACAATAATAAAAAGTTGTGCTTTTCTTATTCTCTCTCATCTCCTCACTCTCTCCACCAATCCGCAAAGAATAAAAAATAATATTTATTGCACGTTATTCAATATCAGTATATCTCTCCACTTTAGATGTGATGTATTCTTCTTCTTCTTCCTTGATAATTATTTTCTCACTATATTTACGATTAGCTTTCTAAATCACCGTGTTAACAAAATTTAGAGAGAAATTGAAAAAATACAACTCCAACTATACTCCTTAATATCCACCTCTTAGTGGCTCATTATAATTTAATGCTGCTTTATTTTAATATTATCTTCATTATTTATTTAATGCTAACTATTATTTGTTGTTATCTCGTTGCTTTCACTTTATTCAAAATTGAATTAAAATATTTATAACTTTCTAAACTATGGAGTATGATTGGAGTTGAAATTGTACTTAGCTTTCTAGTTTTTTTAGTTACATTTTAACTGAAAATTTTTGAGTATGAGATATGCTTCAATTCTTTTCCTCTCTACAACTCACCAACAAACAGATTAAAAAATAAAAAAAATAAAAAAACCTCTTTTCGCTTCTTAGCCAAAAGGAAAACTCTTCTATCTCAACATTTTCTCTCCTACATGTCTCTCCGTGATTGGATGAAAGATAAATAAATAAATAAAACAAACAAACAAACTTGAAACCAAAGTTGGTCTGTCTCATTATCCGTCAATGAATAAATCAAAATCATAATCTAGTAAACACCAGAAGGAAATAGAAATCCTGGGATCACTTCAACCATCAAAACAAAGAATATAACAGAAAAAGGAAAGAAAAAAAACCCAACAAATATCGGAAATGAATACTTTGACAAGGATGATCAATACCCTGTTGATGCTGATGCACTGCTTAATGAGAAGATGTTTGCACAGAAGAGCTGCCAGATGTGCTTGCTTCTTCGGACTGACTGACCTGAGGTGATCCAATGTACTTATGCGGGACATGGGATATTTTAAACCAATCCTCACCACTTCCTTGTCTACATCTTTCCTCAAGCTCAGGACATTCTTGAATAGAGAGGTGCTGGAGTTTAGTCAGATGCTTGAGACATGGTGGCAGTTGTTCTAAATTAGGACAATCAGATATCGTCAAAGATCTAAGAGAATCAAGATCCTCTAACCATTCTGGCAAAGCTGTTAGATCAGGGCAGCTACTAATTTCCATGCAGTTCAAGGTCCTGACATTTTGCAACCCTTCAGGCAGAGAATCAAACCAAGGATAGCTCAAAATAGTCAAACTTCGAAGTGAAGAGAGGTGTTGCACACCCTCTGGAAAGGAAACAAGACTGGGACAGTACATAATGGTCAAGTGTTCAAGCAACGTGAGATGTTCGAAACTACACGAAAGAGATGTAAGACTACTGCAGTTTTCGATGGACAAAGTTCGAAGGGAACTCAAGCCACCAATTCCACCATCTGGCATGGATATTAGACTGTGACAGTCACTAATCTCCAGTGACTCCAGAGCTTTCATGTTCTGCAAACTTGGCAGAGTGTACAGCTCTTCACACCAACCAATGGTCAACGATTTCAGAGCAGAAAGGTTTCCTATCTTTGTAGGCAGTGAAACTAGTTTGGGGCAAGACAAGATCTTCAGAGAAGACAAACGAGCTGATGCAAAAAGCCCTTCGGGGAGAGATACTAGCTCTGGAATTTTTTCTATAACAAGCACAGAAAGCAAACTTAAATTTGCTACGGAAACCAATGTTAGATTACAATCCCGCAGCTCCAGATGTCGAAGGGACAGAGACAATGGTATATGTACTAACTTGGGACATCTTTTAACAATTAGTTTCGTTAACTGAGGGAATGCATTTTCTTTATTTCCAGTTGACCAATCTTCCAAGTTTGGAAAATCACTGAGTGATAGTTCTTCAAGTGATGACCGTGCGTTTCTCTGGCGACCATAGAACTCTCTACCAATGCGCTTGACACGATTCATTCCATGCAGAGAAAGAGTCTGAAGTAGCTCCAGATCCCCAAGGGCAGGAAGATGTTCTAAATTGTTACTGTTGGTAAAATCAAGTGAAATCAAATGTTCTGGGAAATCCCAACTTTCAAATCTGATTCCTGGATATCCATTTATAACAAGTTTTTTCAAATTACGGGGTGGTTCCAGGCCACAAAGAATTCCTGCCGCCAGCTTTTCCTCTCTTGCATCAAGATTGAAAACAGGTTCATATTGTTTTTTGGTGACTGATTTGTCCACATTTTCAAAACCTCCCCAATATAATCCCAATGACTCAAGATTTTTCTTTCTCATCAAACCAGCTGCATGTGCTTCTTCTTCATTTCTTACATTCTCCAAGTGTGTAATGTTCAACTTGCCATGAAGATTTAAATCTTTTAGAACACCAATATCAGGGTTCTGATATAATTTGCTAACAACAAATAATGGCAACGTCTGAAGTTGATATAGCCTTTCTATCCCAGCAGGCATCTTAGACAAACTTGCACATCCAGTTATATTAAGATGTCTAAGGCTTGTCATCTTTCCAACAAACGGCAAATATTCAAGTTTATCACAACCAAATAGTACTAAAGTCTGCAAAGAACATAGATTGCATGTGCTTTCAGGTAACTTGGTGATAGGTGTGTAAGAAAGGTCAAGATACCTTAAGCATATCAAGCCACCCAACGATTCCGGCAAAGCAGAAACATCGCAGTTGTTCAGATCTAGCACACGTAAGTATTCAAAACTTGAAAATATTTGATTATTCTTCTCTAACGAGCCGGATTCTCCAATCAATAAGAGACTTCGTAAATGATCTGCTTCATACAGAGCTGCTGGAATTGTAACGTCCCTGTATTTGTAAACAACAGAGGAGTGACGAATTTGTGGTGGAGCTGGACTATTTGTTGGAAGATTCTGTTCAAGTATCACATATTCTTTTTCAGCAACATATCGTGCAAGATCATGAATGATATCATCCATTTTGTATCGAATTGTTCTGCCACCATGGCATTGCTCTACTTCTTGAAAGAAAGACATCCACAGCAGGTCAATCAAGTACTCATTACCAATGTCTTCTGGTCGCTTGCATCCTTGTTGTACAATTAAGCCTTCTGCCATCCATAGATAAATTAACTTCTGCTTCTCAAATTCATAATTTCTGGGGAATATTGAGCAGAATGCAAAGCATTGTCTAAGATGTGATGGCAGGTGAAGATAACTCAGCATTAGAGCTGGCAAAACTCTATGTTGGCATACATCTAATCTCCAAAATTCACTATTTTGCATAAAAAGCCACTGTTGTTCCTCTCTTTTAAAGCGCATCAAACTTCCCAAACTTTTTACCGCTAGTGGTACACCTCCACATTTTTTGACAATCTGCTTTGCAATCAGCGAAAGGTTTGTATACTTCTCCTCTTCTCCTCGCCTAAAAGCCCGTTGCTTGAACAAAGCCCAGCAATCATCCTCAGCTAAACCCTTCAAATAATATGGAGAAATTGGGGAGTCCCTCATGAATGCAACCTTTTTACTGCGGGTAGTGAGAATGATTTTGCATCCATCAACACCCCCCCTAAACAAAGGCTTCAGCTCATCCCAATCTTCATGCTCTTCAGTCCAAACATCATCTAACACGATGAGATATCTTTTGTTATGTAGCAAATGCCAAAGCTGAGACTGAAGTAGGTCAATCTCCAAGAACTTGCATTCCTCCTTCGTTGCAGACTTGATAACTGTCTTCATGATCTTTTTGACATTGAAAATATCAGAAACAAAGATCCACATTCTAGCATCAAAGTGTTGAATCACCCTCTCATCATTATATGCTAATTGAGCAAGAGTTGTCTTACCAATTCCTCCAATACCAACTATTGGAATACAAACTGCGTATCCCAATTCCTGGTATTGTTGAGAAGATAGTAACAGTTTGACCAAATTCTCTTTGTCATCCTCTCTTCCATATATCTCTGACTTGATCACAAATGAGCTAGTCTCCCTTATGGTGGATTGACGATTTACGACGGTAGGCCGTCTAAACTTAAAGAGTCCATCTTTTACAGTCTTCTCCAACTCATGGAGCATCTTTCTAATCTTTTCAGCATCTGTACCTCTTCTAATTTGGGAAGGAAAACCACCATATACATGTTCAATACTCATTAAAGTTTCTCTAGAGGTATAGAAGTCAAGAAGGTCCTCAGCATCACAAGCTGCATTCTTTAGTTTTGACAACCAACGTCTGACAGCTTTGTTGGTCAGTTGTTGCTCTTCTGCATCTTCAAGAGTAGCTTGAACCAGCAGCAAGGCTTCATGTAGGCTTTGGAGGTTGTCCTTGAAATCCCAGATATCAGCAAACTTTTGCAGGACTGGAGATGCTAGTCTGTCAAAGATCACTTGCAAAGCAGGGGATAAAACTAGGTCAGCCATTTCAATAAACAAGGCTCAGATGAGATGAGAAAGGCTGGAAATGAAAGTGGAAATGCAAATTCACTTGAAAGAAAATTGTTGCAAAGCACCAGCCAGAAAGATAGAATTCCTTCTCTCTCGCCTTTAAGCCATTTTGTCCTTTTCTTCCCCAATACCTTGTTGTTTCCAAAGATGTTGTAAAATCCAAGGTAGGTGCTATAGAAACCTAAATTTGTCTTCTTTTTGCATGAGTTGTTAAAATTACATTCTGAACATGATCCCAAAATGACTGAATAAGCCAACTACAAACAAGAAGAACAAGAGAGCATACATATTTCATATAAATTGAAGAAAACTACAAGACATTCATGGTTTGTCCAATAATAGATTGTAGGTTACTAGGCAAATAAGATCAACCAATACCCATGTTTTCTCAACTTGTTTTGGTTACAATTTCTTCATATATTTGAAAAGAACAAGGAGCCAGCGGTATAATACCAAGACTTTTAGGAGTTGAGCTCGCAGGATTTATTTTGTCGTTCCAATTCATGCATTTCGGGCACGAAAACCTCAATATTCTCAGATTAATGCGACTAGTTTTAGTGGCGATTTTGGCATTGCCAACGAGGTTTTTGTGGACTATTGCATAAGTTTTGACACACAGCAATCCTGCATTTCCTTAAATTTATCTAATGAAACACAGAATAAATAATTAAAGGAATCAGTTTGCACACCAGCCACTTTGTATGAGTAATTTTTTTTTTTTCAGAAAAATAAATGAACATTGGATGCTTATATCAAGATTGAGGTGTTTGTAAAAATTGTAATTAACTTACATAAAGCATTTGTGTATAAACTTTTCCCCTTATTATTTATGTAAGTCTACAGGTGATGTAACATGCTGTATAACTATATTCTTTAGTTTGGCATTTGTTTGGCCACAAAAAAAAAAAAAAACACACACACACACCGGTACCACAATGGTACCAACTAGCTTAGTAATGTTTCTTTCTATGACAGTATTCTTTTAACTCGTGGCTTAGCTTGTAAACCTGCCATTACCTCATCCTTTTTATTTGCATAACCTTATCAGCTTGTAGTTTACTGGTTTGGAGATTTTTGTTTACTTTCTCTCTTCGTTTTTATTATATATATATATATATATATAGAAATTCTCCTCTGCGGACATCTGCACGATAATAACGTGTGACATCCGAATAAGAGAATAATTATATATATATATATATTAGTGATGATGCCAGTCCAAAATCTGAGTCCTCTTCAAGTCAACAGCCAAGCCAGCCTTTCAACCAAAAGTCGAAGCCCAGGTGGTCCGACTATCCCGACAGTCAAGACCCCTATGATTTAAATGAAGACTAGGCCTTTCTGTAAAGTAACCGAAAGCAATAATTAAAGCAAGATGCCCTTGAGTTAAAGCAAGATGCCATGAGTTAAAGCAAGTTACCCTGAGTTAAAGTAAAAGATGCCCCGACAAAGAAGTTTCACCCAAGTTAAAGTAGAAAGTAATTTCAAAAGTTATCTTGTCTTCTTTTGTTTGCCAAGTCTTTAAGAAGAAGCCCGAGTCATTTGTAATCTTCAAGCTTTGTGTAGTAAGCATTGTATTTTCTTTCAGTTTTCAAAGTTCTCTAAGGAGTGATCAAGAGTGTGAGTTGCTTACGCTAGGAACTAAGATTTCTGTAAGTTTTTACTTTGTTTGTCAAAGCTTCACTAATTAAATAATATCAGAGTTTTGAGTTAACATAGTCCTTCACATTCAAATTTGTTAATTTCAAGTTAATCCTATTTTCGTTCCTAATTTATTTTAAATGATTAATTATATTTTTATTCATGCTATTCTTGAGTTAAGAGTTTTATGCATTTACACTTTAGTTAAATTTTATTTTGAATTATTTCAATTATGTTATTTAGTCATCTTCCCCCTTACTGGTCTCTACTAGTGTCCTTCTCATTTTGTTAATTTGTTAATTAATCCTCATATTCCTTACGCCTATCTCTGAGTTAAAAGTCTTCCGTTTAGTACTAGTTAAAAAGCCTGTTTTCTCCCTTCTGTTAGGTCCTAGTCCCCTTCTAGCATCAGAGCCGTAAGAGTTGAAGGAGTTGAGTCTAAGTCTGCTACTCATATCGCCCAAGTGGCTGATTTAAGTCTTCTGAGTTAGCAAGTCTCCCAAGTTTCTTCTAAGTTAGTAAGCCTCCCAAGTTGCTTCTGAGCCTCCTCCAAGTTATCTAGTTCCTTAGGTTCCCCTCCCTCAAAAGTCCGTAAGGTGAGACCTAGATCCAAACAGTATAAGTCCCAGGAGAGGCATGAGCGGTTAGGCACGAGAAGGTGAGAGAGAGAGAAAACCCATAGGTTCTTAGGTTCCTTAGAGTCAGTCTTAGGAGTTACCCAAGTGTCTTTCTAGCCCAAGGAGTTATGTAAGAGTCTTTCTAATTTATTAGATTTGAATCGAAACTTGAGTCAAAATGAGTCGTTTTCTTAGAACTAACTCAGTTAATTCTTCCAGTTCTAGAACCAGTTTGAGTCAAGTACCAGACATAGTTAATGAAGAACAATTAGAATTTGAGTCAACTAGTAGTGAATTACATTGTAACGATTGGAATATACCCAGAGTCCCTAGTAAAGAAATTTATAAGCAAAAATGGTCAATTAATGCATTTAAGTCAACTACACATATTAAGACAGTAGAACAAGTTTATGCTTTACGAAAAGAACATGAAACATGCCAGTTACTTAATCTTGAGTCAATTAAGAAACATAGGAAAGCAGGTAATAATTTCTTGCATATAGGATTAGTCCAAGTTGCAGTTAAACCTTTAACTAAGTTAGGTCTCCGTGCAGCAATTCTTTTAAGTTTAAGAGACGCCAGATTTAATGATTTCCAAGATGGAGTTTTAGGAATTATTGAGTCAAGCCTATGTCATGGTCTGGTTCACTTTGATTGTTACCCAGACTTCACAGTTAGCTTAAGCGATCCCCATATATTAAAAGTTTTAACTTTAAATATTAAAACCCATGGTTATAATGTTTTGCCCGGTAGTCAACCTTTAGCTTTAATTTATAGAATTTATTACAAAGTCACAGGCACAAATATGAATTTCCAAGCCCTAAGTAAAAGCCCAAAGAATCAAACACTTCTAATTCAAAGTCACACTTCTAATGCTAATGTCACATATATTGGTAGAACTGGAAATTTTTCAAAATTTGCATTTCATAAGGGCACGTTAAAACACAGATTCTTCAGTTTCATGATCTGGTGCATTTTTGTATCTGTCATTTTGCTACAGCTAAAATCTACAATGATCTTTTTAGATACTTTAAACCTCTGTAAAACTTTGTTTGCATGGAATTATGCCTCATTGATCTATCTGATCACCCCTTGTTTCCTATGCAGTCATACTGGTAAGCACCAAAGCTCATACTCTTCACCATGAGAAATTTCTTTCTTGAACTCAATAATTTGGCAGTGTCTGGGCTAAGCCTCCAAATATGACTACACTAGTAATATAAGCACACACCAATTTCTTGTTAACACTGCCGTTGGCATTACGTTAGCAACTATATCAAGCAATAATCTAGAAGAACATGACTTAAACTTAATTAAAACTAAGGTAAATAGAAGAAAATTTAAAATTCGGAAAGCAGACAATTGGACTAGTAATATTAATGAAGAACACACAGATTTTATCAATATGATATAAGTACAAAACCAGAGGATCTCAAAGCAGCCAGTGTGCACACATAGGAATAGAAATCCCAAATTGCAATTTACAGCAAAAGGAAATATTGAAAGTTTGTGGACACTCCATCCATCTGAAAAACAACAAAAACAAAGCAAAAGGGCCACACCACACAAAACACCAGGACGGATGATGATTATTATAACAATAACACTCTTGAGGATGAAGATGAAATAAAAAGTTTTGTACTGAACGGATGTTCCAAACTAAGAGTTGCCCGATGTGCTTGCCTCGCTGGATGGTCCAATGTACTTATATGGGACATGAGCTATTTTCAACCAATCCTCACCAATACCTTGTTTGCACCTTTCCTCAAGCTCAGGACATTCTTGAATAGAGAGGTGCTGGAGTTCAGTGAGAGACTCCAGACCTGATGGCAATACTCTTGAATTAGGACAATCGGATATGGTCAGAGATCTGAGCGAAGCAAGATTTTCCAACCAATCTGGCAAAGCATCTAGATTGGGGCAGCCACTAATTTCCAAGCAGTGCAGCGTCCGGCTATTTTGTAACCCACTTGGTAGAGAATCAAACATAGGACAGTTCGAGATAGTGAAGCTTCGAAGTGAGGAGAGGTGTTGCACACCCTCTGGAAAAGAACCAAGGTTTGGACAATACATAAATGTCAAGTGCTCGAGGAATTGAAGATGCTCTAAACTGGATGACAAAGAGGTCAAATGGCTACAATTCTCAATGGACAAAGTTCGAAGGGAACTTAATCCTGCAATTCCACCATCTGGCATGGTTAGTAGACTGTGACAGTCACTAATCTCCAGTGACTCCAGAGTTTTGAGGTTCTTTAAACTCTGTGGCAGAGAGGATAACTCATCACACCAACGAATCGTCAATGATTTCAGAGCAGTGAGGTTTCCAATCTCCGAAGGCAGTGAACCGAGCTTGGGGAGAGACAATATCTGTAAAGAAGACAGATAAGGTGAAGCAAAGAGCCCTTCCGGCAAAGAGACCAGGCCTTGAATTTTGTCTAGAACAAGCACAGAAAGCAAACTTAAATTTGCTATGGACATCATCATGGGATTACAGTCCCGCAGCTCCAAATGTTGAAGGGACTGACATAACGGTATATGTGCTAACCTTGGACAACCTTTCAAAGTTAATTTCTTCAATCTGGGGAATGCATTTGCATCATTTGCAGTTGACCACTCTTCCAAGTTTGAAAAATCACTAATTGATAGTTCTTCGAGGGATGGAAACCATATGTCCGTTCCGTCACCATAGAACTCTGTACCGATGCTCCTCAGGCCATGCATTCCATGCAGAGAAAGTGTCTTAAGTAGTAGAAAATTCCCAAGGGCTGGAAGATGTTCACAACTTTTACAGTTGGTGAAATCAACAGAAGTAAGATTTGGGAGAGCCCAATGAGGAAATTTGATTCCTGGGTACCCATTTATAACTAGCTTTTTCAGATTTTTGTGTGGCTGCAGCCCTTCAAGAATTTCTTCCACAGGATCAGGCTCTTGTGGGGGTGCCTGAGATCGTAAGGCAACATCATTGTTAATTTCATTAGGTCGGGCTTTAGGCTTCCCAAACGATTCGTAGACATCTCCAAATCCGCAATCTAATCCCCAATATAATCCTAACGACTCAAGATTTTCCTTCGACTTCAACCCAGCTGATTGTGCTTCGGCTGCATATCTTGCATTCTGCAAACGGGTAATATTCAACTTGCCATAAAGATTCAAACCTTCCAGCGTATTAAGGGCCCCAGGAACCCTGTTGACGACAAACAATGGCAATGTCTGAAGTTGAGGCAAACTTCCAATCTCAAGAGGCATAAAAGCCAAACTTACACATCCAACTAGATTGAGATGTCTTAGGCTAGTCATCATTTCCAAGCTTGGCAGCTGTTTAAGATTCTGACAACCAAATAGATTCAAAGTCTGCAAATAGCAGAGATTCCTTGTGCTGTTAGGTAACTTGGTGATAGGTGTGTAAGAGAGGTCAAGATACCTCAAACATATCAAACCACCCAGTGATTCTGGCAAATCAGAAACACCACAACTGCTCAGGTCTAGCACACGCAAGTATCCAAAACTTGAAAACATTTTACTTTTGTCATTTAACAAGCCGGATTCTCCAATCAATAAGAGAGTTCGTAAATGTTTTGCTTCAAATAGTTGTTTTGGCATTCCAATCGCCCTATATTTGTAAACAACAGATGCGTGGCGAATTTGTGCTGCACTATGTTCAAGCATCATGGACTCATTTCCTGCTACATATCGTGCAAGATCATGTATAACATCATTCATTTTGTATTCAACTAAGCCGCCACCATCACCAATCTCTACTTCTTGAAAGAAAGACAACCACAACAAATCGCCGAAATATTCATCACCAATGTCTTCTGGTCGCTTGCTTCCATCTTGCAGAAGTAAGCCTGATGCCATCCACAAATGAATTAACTTCTGCTTCTTGAATTCATAATCTTTTGGAAATATTGAACAGAATGCAAAGCATTCTCTAAGATGTGATGGCAGATGATGATAACTCAACATGAGGGCAGGCAAAACTTTATGTTGGTTTTCATCTAATTTCCAAAGTTCGCAATCTCGCATAGACAACCACTGCTTTTCATCTCTTTTCAAGCGCATTGAACTTCCCAAACTTTTTGCTGCTAATGGCACACCACCACATTTTCTGACAATCTGTTTTCCAATCAGCAAAAGGTTTGGATGCTTTTCTTCTTCTCCTCGAGCAAAAGCCCGTTGCTTGAACAATTCCCAGCAATCATCATCTGTCAGACCGTTCAAACAAATTGATGAATTTGGGAAGTCCATCATATATGGAACCTTTTTACTGCGGGTAGTGACAATGATTTTGCATCCATCAACACCCCCTCTAAACAAAGGTTTTAGTTTGTCCCAATCATCCTGGTCTTCCGTCCAAACATCATCTAACACAATCAAATATCTTTTCTTCTGCAGCAAATTCCGAAATCTGAGACTGAAGTAGTTCAATCTCCGACAACTTGCATTTACCACTTGTTAAGGATGAAATAATTGTCTTCATGATCTTTTTGATATTGAAATTAGAAGAGACAAAAATCCACATCCTAACATCAAAGTGTTGAACAACTCTCTCATCATTATATGACATTTGAGCAAGAGTGGTCTTACGAATTCCTCCGATGCCGATGATTGGAACGCACGTCGCATATGAATAACCCTCCTGGTAATTAGTTTGAGAAGACAGTAATAGCTTGACTAACTTCTCTTTGTCATCCTCTCGTCCATGAATCCTTGAGTCGACGAAAGAGCTCGTCTCCCTTTGATCTGATCGTTGATCTGATGTTGGCTGGGTATCTCTAATTTTCAACTTAGAAGATCCCTCACCCACAATCATTTCTAACTTCTTGAGTATCTTTCTGACTTTTTCAGTAAGAACTGCATAGCTGTCTAATGTCTGCGCACCAAAGGCTTCATCAATCAAGGCGGTTTGTTTGGCAGTAAAGACATCAAGAAGATCCTCAGCGTCACAAATTGCGTTCTTGAGGTCTGATAACCAAAGTCTGACAGTTTTGTTGGTGAATTGCTGCACTTCTGCATCTGCAAGAGTAGCTTGAGCCCGCACCAAGGCATGCTGCAGGCTCTGGAATATGTTGTAATTGAAACCCAATCTATCAGCAAGCCCTTGTAGGACTGGAGATGCCAATCTGTCGAAGAGAACTTGCAAAGCCGGGGACAAAATTATGCCTACAGCTGCATCCATATCTAGCACCAACAAACCAGTTTAACCAAAACAAGGCTCAGATCAGAATGTCTGGTTCAGTTTGGTTAGAGTTGGAAATGGAATGGAACTGAACAAGAGGATAAGTTCATTTGGTTGATGAGTCAGGATCTATGATGAGTCGGGATCTATGAGAGAATTATTATTAGCCTGGCCCCTCTTTGAAAACTTCCTACCCAATTATACTCTGACAAGCACAAACGTCCAAATACAGGGCCACTAGAAGGAGCAAAATTTCAACTTCCTTCTTAAACTTTTTTTAATTTGGAAACCACCAAGCACCTTCATCTCTTAAAAATTTGTCTGATTCTTCCCCATTTTCTCACTAGCAAAGCAAAAGGGAACCCAAAATCTGTCCTTGTTATTGACCAGAGCCTTAGAGGACACATGTTTGACTAGGAAAGCAAATAAGAACAGTCACTACTTGGGGACCTAAAGTCACAAAATAAGCAGTCGATGCAGTAATTTTCCCTTTCTCAGTACCGGTTGGTCAGTTGCAGAGGAAAGAAGAAGAAGCAGTATTGAAACAATGACAAATTTTTTTTAAAAAAAGGTGGGATGGGCTAAACCACCAAGTTAGAAAAAGAAGCAGAGCAACAGAATGGGTGGGATGTTGTACTGGGATAATCTAAAATATAATTTACCCCAAAAAAACAATTTTCTGGTTGGGACTTTCCCTGTACTTTGTTTTGTTTCCGGGGGTTTTTGTCCTCCGTTAATGAAGTGTCATATTCGACCAAAAGAAAAAAACAATTTTCTGGACATTTTATTAACTGAAAATTTAGAGATACTGTTACATTTACAATTCCACTAGCTTTTCAGTAGATTAAAACTCTGATAGCACTTGTCTTGACGATGAGGGCAAGGTGTTCGACGACTTACCTGAAAGAGGCTGAGGCTGGCCAACTGGGCAAGCCAAGCGAAAGCGAGCTGTTGTACGGGCTTCAGTTGATGTTGACAAGTGATGGATGTCAAGTTACAGCCATATGGGCAATCAAATGGCAAATGTTGCGTTGAATTACTGCTTGAGCTAGCAGCAATAATTTAAAGTCAATTCTATTCTTCTTTGTTCATGTTCCACTTTATCATTCGATAAAAAGAAACTGTCGTATTGGTTGATTACATTTTGGGCACTGAGGAGCCTGTTCCAAAACAGACAAACCCAGATCCCAAAATAGAAAATTTTCAAAGTTTTGTATGATAGGTACCAAAAGGCAGAAGGAGAAATAAAGCAAAAAGAAAGAAAATTAAAAGAGACAATTCTCCATTCATATCAAAAAATGGCCAAAGCCTTCGAACTAAATACAATGTGAGCTCACCAATTGTATTGCCTAGAAAACATTACACATGTCTGTCTATGGGCTTCTAACAATAAGCCCACTAGTGAAGGATCCTAATATTTCTTGAGTCATTCTATAGCGATGGTCTTATCTAAGGCTCTTAGATGAAGTATTATCTCTTATCCATTGAATCAAACTAACTAATTTGATCAAACGGTTAAGAGATAGGATTTCATCTAAAGGCCTTAGATAAAATTATCGCTATAGAATTTTTGAACATTTCTCCTCCCTTAAAAGGAGGCATGTCCTCAGGCCTCTTAGCACTGTTAAATGCAACCAAACTCACTGGATACATAAACTTGCACAGGTTGGAAAAAAAAACAATGTCCTTGAACATGAGGCATCTGCTCCCAAAAGAGAAACAGCATGTGCAGTAACAAAAAAGAACTAGCACCATCATAAATCCCACGTAAACTAAGTGTCCTAGCAACAAGTATATGTGCTCCCTTTTTCATGACTAGCCCCAAGAATACAAATGTCCAAAACAAGTAGCACGAAACAGCGGAGTGAGTGCCCAGCAGGGCAAGTAAAGCTTATATGCAATTTGTCAACTAAGCCTATGCCACTATAGTGTTTTGCGAATTCCCTGTCTGTATGTCCACAATCAGCATGGTGAGGATTGCAATGTAAGGGCACCGGATCGTTACTTGACCCAATGGAATAAGCAGCCTCAGAAAAGTGGGAAACATCTTTGTGTCTGTTCCTTGAAATTCAAATCCAATTTCAAAACGGGGAACAACAATCAGGGCCGTCTATGAGATTTTGAGTTTTTGTTTTTGTTTTAGTGGAAGAAAGTACTTTTTTTGGATGAGAAAGTGTTTTTTTTTAGAATGACTTCAATGAGACTTGAACACGGGCCCTTCTATTAACAGATATGCACTATAAAGCTAGCTCCACCACACACACTTTTGTGATAATATGCAGCACACTAAAGTATATATACCATTTCTATAATATTAATATATATAATACAAAGATTTTTTTTTCGAGGCCCCTAAAATATCAGGGGCCCTGTGTGGTGGCCCCACTTGCACCACCTTAGGACTGCCCATGACGACAAAATCATCCCATGAATAATGTCTTGGCATGGACTATGCTTAGGGACTGTCTTTGCTTGGCTTGGCTTGGTCTAAGTTGGATAACACTTATCCTGCGTTTGGTGTATGCTTGGGCTAGGACTAGATTTTTTTATTTTTTCAAATATATATATATAAATACATATATTATGTACGTGTATATATGTATTTTATATAATATATATAAGATATATATGTATGCATACATACATACATATATTATATATTTAACATATACGTGTATATACATGTATATATGTATATTATAATATATACATGGGTATAATATATATATATATATATATATATATATATATATATATATATATATATATATATATGTGTGTGTGTGTGTGTGTGTGTAGGTGTATATATGTATAGTATAATATATACATGGGTATAATACATATACATATATATATATATATATGTATATTATAATATATATATATATACATATATTATACATATATAATGTATATGTGTATCTACGTGTGTATATGTATATTATAATACATATACATGGGTATAATATATATACACATAACACATATATGTATATATATGTATTATAATATATAATATACATTACATATATACATGTATACTATTATTATAATATTAATATGTACATGTGTATTATATATATATATATACAGTTATTCTCTTATTCGGATGTCCGCACGTTATTATCGTGCGGATTCTATTGTAAATAGGCAGGAAAGCAGAGAGGGGTAGTACAAAATACATGGCGTCCGCACAATAATAACGTCCGGATGTCTGCATAAGAGAATTTCTATATATATATATGTGTGTGTGTGTGTGTGTGTGTGTGTGTGTATATACGTGTATATATGTACATTATAGTATATGTGTATGTAAGTATAATATAATATAATATATATATATATAATAATAATAATAATAATAGTAATATATGTTTTATTACAATATAATATATGCATCTTATACATTGATAAGCATGGGACTAGTTAATCCTCCCTTTCCACATGGATTTAGTAGTCCCCACCTAAGGAGATGTTTTTGGTGGGCTCGGTATTAGCAATCCCATCTAAGACAAGAATTAAATGAAACAAACATGGTACTAAATTTAGTCCAATCCAAACTAAGCCAAGCTAGTGTAACAAACGGCCCCGAAATGTCTTTGGGGCAGAGTATTGAAATATGACCAGCATCCTGCAGATGTTATGCCAATGTCGAATGAGAAAAACATCAAGAAATAGTAGAATTTCGATTGTACCTTGAAGGCAAGCATATAAAGATTGCTGAGCACTAGTGCCAAATTCTTTGCACAAGATATGGTGCCTTACGGCGGTCATCATGGAATTTGCCGCAACCAATCGTTGAGATTCTTGCAACGTGGGCCAATAATTCACTGAATGTCCCGCAACATAAAAAATCACATCGGTCTTCCTTCCGAGTGTGTAGCCTACACGAGATTCTTGCAACGTGGGCCAATAATCCGACTCATGATAATAAGTGGCCAATAATCCGAAGAAAAGCTGCTCTGGTTTTGTTTATAGAAGACTTTGTATACGTAAGAACTTTGTCATGGGATTGTTTGGCATTTCTATAAGATTACATTGAACTCTTTTGTTTAGTTTATTTGTGTTTTACACTTTATGGTGTCCAACTTCAGTTCACCATTGAAGCTGCCTTCGCTTTATTTTCCCTATTTTTGAGATTTGATTTTCAATATTTTCTTGAAGGAAAATTGAGGTGTAAATTAGACCCCTTTTCCTTGGCCAATTGTGAATTGAGAACACCAACCCTCAATATCATTCTTGCAGCAGAATCAAGGAGCCAGTGATGTCCTGATTTCGCAAAATAAATCCCAGTCCTCTCACGGGGAAGATCAAATGGATTCTTAAGTTCATAGAATATAGAAAACGAGCGAAAAACTGGTATGATGAGCCATGAGCATTTGCACCATGAAGAATTGAATTTTAAGCATGCGAGAAATCATCCAAATCAAAGAATTCTAATGAAAATCTGGAGACAAGCTAGCAGTGCAAAGCAAAACACAAAAATAAAAAAACAATTAACAGTTGCCTAAAATTACCTAATCAAAACACAATTGTTATTAATATGATATCCATACAATACAAACTCAGAGGATTCTCAAAACAGCCTAGTTCAAAGAAATACATAAATCCCCTATAAAGAGAAATAACAAAGCACACCACAACACGTGGAGGAATGACTGACCATAATGATAGTAGCTTGTTAATGACAAATAAATAAAAGTTTCTTACTGAGAAGATGCTTGGACAGAAGAGCTTCCCGATGTGCTCGCTTCGCCAGACCGCCTTACCTGAGGGGATCCAATGTACTTGTGTGGGACATGGGCTATTTTAGACCAATCATCACCTCTACCTTGTCTGCATCTTTCCTCAAGCTCAGGACATTCTTGAATAGAGAGGTGCTGGAGTTTAGTTAGAAGCTTGAAACCCGGTGGCAGTAGTGTCAAATTATGACAATCATATATGGTCAAAGATCTAAGAGAATCAAGATCCCCAAACCATTTTGGCAAAGTTGTTAGATTGGGGCAGCTACTAATTTCCAAGCAGTGCAGGGTCTTGACATTTTGCAACCCTTCTGGCAGAGAATCAAACCAAGGACAGTTCAGAACCATCAAACTTCGAAGGGAGGAGAGGTGTTGCACTCCTGCTGGAAAAGAACCAAGATTTTGACAATTGATGATGGTCATGTCCTCAAGCAATGTGAGCTGTTCTAAACTCGACAACAGAGAAGTCAGGTCACTACAGTTTTCAATGAACAAAGTTCGAAGCGAAGCCAAACCTGCAATTCCACCATCTGGCAGGAATGTTAGACTGCCACAGCCACTAATCTCCAGTGACTCCAGAGCTTTCAAGTTCTGTAAACTTTGTGGTAGAGAGGACAACTTTTCACACCAACGAATGGTCAATGATTTCAAAGAACTAAGGTTTTGGATCTCCAAAGGCATTGAATGAAGCTTGAGGCAGGACATAATCTTCAAGGAAGACAGACTAGCTGATGCAAAGAGCCCTTCCGGAAGAGACACTAGGTCAGGAATTTTGTCAAGAAAAAGAACAGATAGAAAACTTAAATCTTCTATGGGCACCATCGTAGGATTACAATCCCGCAGCTCCAAATGTTGAAGGGACTGAGGTAACGGTATATGTGCTAACTTGGGGCAACTTTTTACAGTTAATTTCTTCAATCTACGGAATGCATTTCCATCATTTGCACTTGACCACTCTTCCAAGTTTGCAAAATCACTTATTGATAGTTCTTCGAGTGATGGAAACCATATGTCTATACCGTCACCATAGAACTCTGTACCAATGCTCTTCACGCCATGCATTCCTTGCAGCGAAAGCGTCTTAAGTAGCGGAAGATTCCCAAGGGCTGGAAGATGTTCACAACTTCCACAATTAGTGAAATCAGCAGCGACAAGATTTGGGAGAGCCCAATCAGGAAATTTGATTCCTGGGTACCCATTTATATCTAGCTTTTTCAGATTTTTGTGTGGTTGCATACCTTCAATAACTTCTTCAGATTTTTGTGCTGTATGTGATCCTGAGACACCTACTTCAGGTTGGGCCTTAGGTAGTTTTGGGAATGAATCTCTGCATTGCGGAATAAGACCCCAGTATAATCCCAATGACTCAATATTTTTCTTCATATGCAGTTTTGCTGATTTCGCATCTAGCAGCTGTGAATAAGAAACTCCAACGCTCTCCAAGCGAGTAATATTCAACTCCCCATAAAGATTTAAACCTTGCAGCTCAATATTCCTCACCCACTTCGACACAACAAAAAGTGGCAATGTCTGAAGATTAACTAAAGATCTAATTGCAGGAGGCATATGAGTCAAACTTACACATCCACTTAAGTTAAGATGTCTTAGGTTGGTCATGCCTGCCAAAGAAGGCAAATGACGAAGAATATGACAACCAATTAGGTTTAGGGTCTGCAAAGAAAACAGATGGCGTACTCTGCTAGGTAACTGGGTGATAGGTGTGTAAGACAAGTCAAGATACCTCAAACATGTCAAGCCAACCAAGCATTCTGGCAGATCAACAAGATAACAGCTGTTGAGATCCAGCACATGCAAGTATTGAAAACTTGAATAAATTTTATCTTCGTTTTCTAACCTGCCAGAATCTCCGATCAATAAGAGAGTTCGCAAATGTTCTGCTTCATATAGAGTTTCTGGAATTATAATTGTTGCACCATATCTATAAACAACAGATGCATGGCGAATCTCTGCTGATGACCAATTTTGTGGCCGACCCTGTTCAAGTACCACATATTCTTTTCCTGCAACATATCGTGCAAGATCATGAATGATATCATTCATCTTGTATCCAATTATTTCTCCACCGTCATGTAGCCGTACTTCTTCCAAGAAAGATACCCACAACAATTCGGAAAAGTATTCCTCACCAATGTCTTCAGGCCGCTTGCTTCCTTCTTTTGGAATGAAGCCTTCTGCCATCCATAGATGAATCAACTTCTGCTTCTTGAACTCATAATTTTTGGGAAATAATGAGAAGAAAGAAAAGCATTGTCTAAGATATGGTGATAGACTCAACATCAGGGCAGGGAAAACTTTATGTTGGCTTTCATCTAATTCCCAGAGTTCACAATCTCGCATAAATAACCACTGTTTTTCTTCTCTTTTCAAGCGCATTGAGCTTCCCAAACTTTTTGCAGCTAACGGCACTCCTCCAACTTTTTTGATAATCTCCTTTCCAATCCGTGTAAGATTTGGATACTTCTCTTCTTCTCCGCGTCTAAATGCCCGGTGCTTAAACAAAGACCAGCAATCATCATACTTCAAACCATTTAAATAAAATGGTGAATTTGGGAAGTTTATCAAGAATGGAATTTTTTGACTGCGGGTGGTGACAATAATTTTGCATCCATCAAGAACCCCTCTAAACAAAGGTCTTAGTTTGTCCCAATCATCCTGGTCTTCAGTCCAAACATCATCTAACACAATCAGGCATCTGTTCTTCTGTAGCAATTTCGAAAGCCGAGACTGAAGTGGTTCAATCTCCGACAACTTGCATTCATCCTCTGTTGCACACTCAATGGCTGCCTTCATAATCTTCTTGACATTGAAATCCTCAGAAACAAAAATCCATATTCTAGAGTCGAAGTATTTGACTACCCTCTCATCGTTATATGCCAACTGAGCAAGAGTGGTCTTGCCAATTCCTCCAACACCAATTATTGGAATACAAGTTGCATATCCATCCTGGGAAGTTTCCAAAGATCTTAACAGTTCGACTAACTTCTCTTTCTCATCATCTCTTCCATATATCTTTGAGTCGTCAACGGAAGAGCAAGTCTCCCTTTGGATAGATAGTCGATCTGCTATGCTAGGCTCTCTAAAATTAAATGTTGAGAGTCCCTCATTTATCGTCTTTTCTAATCTGTGGATTGCCTTTTTAATTTTTTCAGCATCAGAGCCTCGGCTGACAAAGTAACCACCGATGTTGGGATTGTGGGCGATAAACAAGTCCAGAAGGTCCTCAGTATCAGAAGCAGCATTCTTGAGGTTTGACAACCAAAGCCTAACATATTTGTTGGTTAATTGTTGATCCTCTGCAGCTTGAAGAATAGCTTGAACCCTTATTAACGAATCTTGTAGGCTGTTGCGGTTGTCCTCGACACCCCAGATATCAGCAAGTGCTTCTAAGGCTGGGGAGGCCAATCTATCAAAGATCACTTGCAAAGCAGGGGATAAAACTATGCTTGCTACTGCTTCCATTTCTAGCAGCGACAAGGCTGAGATGGTGGCAAAAATGGTGAGAATAGTTGGATCTGGAAATGGAATGGATCTGAACAAGTGGAGAATTTCAATTTGATTGATGTTCAAAAGCAAGAACATATGTGATTCACACTCAAAGTCAAGGTCTATCATCCTAATCACTATTCTCATGACCCTTCTTTGAAAAACTTGCACCCAATTACATCACTTCTATCCTCTTTTTCAGCAGAAATTTCCCCACTACCCTTCACCAAAGAAAGGAAGACATTTTTCCACCTTCATCATTGATTACGACGTATTATTTTTGTCAACATACCATTAAATGCTATGTTTTGTAACCTCCCTATCTAAAGGGATGCATGTTGTAAGGTTGTGGTATCCCATTCAAATCTGAAGCATTAACCTAGAAATAAAGATAAAGAAATATAGAGCTTACTCTCATTATTAAGGAATCTTGAAGGCTGTTGCGGTTGTCCTCGACACCCCAGATATCAGCAAGTGCTTCTAAGGCTGGGGAGGCCAATCTGTCAAAGATCACTTGCAAAGCAGGGGATAAAACTATGCTTGCTGTTGCTTCCATTTCTAGCAGCAACAACAGCAAAACAAGTCAAGGCTGAGATGATGAGAATAGTTGGATCTGGAAATGGAATGGATCTGAAAAGAATTACAATTTGGTTAATTGTTTGCTTTAGAGGGCCTTGACTCAAAGTCAAGGTCTTACATCCACCGACCTACATTGGTACGTACAATTTGGTTAATACAAATTTTTTTTATTTTGTTAATACTTAATGCTTTACTTATTTTCATCGAGGAGGAGGCTTCTTTGCCCTTTAAAAGTTTACAGTCAACTAAATCAACTCTCACATTTCAGGGTTTTGGTCTTGATTTGGTTATATATGTTTTTCTTGCATTGTTTTGGTGGATATCTTGTTTTTGTTGAAATGTAAACTGCCTAGCTAATTTCTGATTAGTTGATTAGGCTAATATGTTTAGATAAGTGACTTGAGCTAATATGCCAAGTGTAAGGTGTAGAGAAGTCAGTTGTTTTCCAACGACTCTTAGCCTTTGAGCTGCCATGTGTCATATCCACATTGGCTGTTGTATTTGATTGGTTGTGCTGATGTAATGAGAATATACGAAAATACAAAAGGTGTGATCTCTGCAATGCGAAGCAGATTGCATCTGAGAATATTTCCAAATCCAGATTTTCTCTCCTAAGCTCTCTCACTCTCTTCCTTCTCTTTGAGCTCTCTTGCTAATCCAAACTTCAACATGGTATCAGAGCCAGGTTGGATCTGGATAGTGGGCGTCAACACTGTGTGTGCTGAGCTTGGAAATCCAACGAGAAATTTTCAACTCAGTTCATCGATTCCGGTCTCAAATGGCTGGGTCAAGTGGTGGTGATCTTCGAGCTCCAATATTCAATGGTGACAACTATGAATTTTGGAAGATTCGGATGAGGACCATTTTCAAATCGCACGGACTCTGGGATTTAGTGGAAACTGGAATCTCAGATTCGAAGGGGAAGAAGATTGAGGTAGAAGGGTCATCGACATCGGAAAAAGAAGCTCTGTTCATGAAGGATGCTAAAGCTCTTGGTATTATCCAAGGAGCTGTCTCCGATGATATATTTCCCAGAATCTCAAATGAAGAAACCTCGAAGGGAGCTTGGGATATCTTACACCAAGAGTTTCATGGTGACAAACAGGTCAGATCTATCAAACTTCAAGGTCTGAGACGTGATTTTGAGTACACAAGGATGAGGGATGATGAGACCTTGTCAATGTACCTTACTCGTTTACTTGAGTTGGTAAATCAGATGAAAGGACTTGGGGAAGATCTATCCAAAGGGCGTTTGGTTCAGAAATTGCTCATAAGCTTGACCAAGGAGTTTGATCCAGTCTGCTATGTGATTGAGCAAACTAAGGACATTGAGGCCATTGAGGTACAGGAGGTGATTGCTGCCTTGAGAGGGTTTGCTCAGCGTCTAGATAGGCATGCTGAGAACACTACTGAGAAAGCCTTCAGTAGCATGAGTGTAACTCAGAAGGGAGCACAATTCAACTCTGCCTCTGGTGACTCTAAGCCAAAGAAGAACTGGAAATCGAAGGGTAAAAAATGGGATCCTAAATCTCAAAACTCAGTCAGTCAAGGTGACAAACCTGAGCAGGCCAAAGAAAAGTGTAAACACTGTGATAAACTACACCATGGTGAGTGTTGGTTTAAAGGGAAGCAAAGGTGTCATGGCTGCAACCGGTTTGGACATTTCATCAAGGACTGCAATCAAGCAAAGGCAGGGAAGCTTGCTAACATTGCAAATCTGGTAACAGAACCTGCTACTATGTTTTTTGCCTGCCATTCTGCCACTATTAGTAGAAATAAGAATGTTTGGTATGTTGACAGTGCATGTAGCAACCATATGACATCTCATGAGTCTCTACTTGTTGATATTGATAGAAATGTGAGGTGTAGAGTCAAAATGGGTACTGGTGATCTAGTACAATCAACAGGAAAAGGCACTTTGGCAATTGAGGTGCAAGGGGTTACTAAATATATCAAAGAGGTAATGATTGTGCCTGGATTGGATGAAAACCTGTTGAGTGTGGGGCAGATGGTAGAACATGGGCATTGGTTAGTGTTTGGTGACAATGTGGTTGATATTTATGAAGGAAAACAGATGAAAGAATTGATTGCGAGAGTGCAAATGAAAGGGAACCGATGCTTTCCCTTAGACTTTCAATATATCAATCCTGTCATGGCTAATAAGGCAACTCTGGAAGAATCATCTTGGTTATGGCACAGGAGATATGGACATCTAAACTACCTCAGTTTGATGCTCCTGCAAGAGAAGGATATGGTGCAGGGTTTGCCTAAATTGCAAGAAGCTGAAAAAGTTTGTTCTGGCTGTGCTATAGGCAAGAGTCACAGAAGTTCCTTCAACAAAGAAAAGGTTTGGAGAGCTTCACAACCTCTAGAACTGATTCATTCTGACATTTGTGGCCCAATGCAGACCGTGACTCTTGGTGGGAACAGATACTTTCTCACTTTTATTGATGACCACACTAGAATGTGTTGGCTATTTTTCTTGCAGTATAAGTCACAAGCACTGAACATTTTCAGAAAGTTCAAAATCATGGTTGAACTGCAGTGTGGTTACAAAATTAAGAAACTGAGAAGTGACAGAGGAGGAGAGTACACATCACAGGATTTTTCGAAGTTTTGTGAAGAGATGGGTATAGAGAGACAGTTGACGGTTGCTTACTCTCCACAACAGAATGGAGTTGCAGAGAGGAAGAATCGCACTGTGATGGAGATGGCAAGAACAATGATGCATGAAAAGAAGATTCCACTGAAGTTTTGGGGAGAAGCTGTAAATACAGCAGTGTATTTGCAGAATAGAAGTCCAACAAGTGCTTTGGACAATACAACACCATTTGAACAGTTTAGTGGGAGAAAACCAGGTGTCAAACACTTGAGAATTTTTGGCTCACTATGCTACATTCATGTTCCCTCTCAGAAAAGACACAAGCTGGAGGAAACTGGAATGAAAGGGATATTTGTAGGATATGGCAGTTGTGAAAAAGGGTATAGAATACTCAACTTGAGAACTCAAAAGGTTGAGTTGTCTAGAAGTGTCATTTTTGATGAAGAATCAATGTGGAATTGGGAAACCAATGAGGCAGTGCATATCTATGTGCCATGGACTGATGAATCAAGTTCACAAACATCTGACTTGGTTTCAGAACTGAGTGATTTACATCAATCACCCTCAAGCACAGATTTGCAAACTGTCCAAGAATCAGTTTCACATGATTCTACGACCTCAAATCAGGAAATCTATGATCACACTCCAAGGAAATGGAAGAGTTTGGATGAAGTGTATGCTCAATGCAAGATGAGTATCATTGAACCTGAAAGTTTCAGTGAAGCAGTCAAAGATGAAGCTTGGAAAAAGGCTATGACTGAAGAGATATCCATGATAGAGAAGAATTCCACTTGGGAATTGGTTGACAGACCAAGTAGCAAACCAATTGTGGGAGTAAAGTGGATATACAAAACAAAGCTAAACCTTGATGGCTCCATTTCAAAGCACAAGGCAAGACTTGTAGCCAAAGGTTATACTCAGAAACCAGGGATTGATTTCAATGAAACCTTTGCTCCAGTAGCAAGGTTAGACACTATTAGAACTCTTATTGCACTAGCTGCACAGAAAGGCTGGAAACTGTGGCAACTAGATGTCAAATCTGCCTTCTTAAATGGCATCCTTGAAGAAGAGGTTTATGTAGATCAACCTGATGGCTTTGTTGTTAAAGGGGCTGAAGACAAGGTGTATAGGCTGAGGAAAGCTCTCTATGGGCTAAAGCAGGCTCCAAGGGCTTGGTACAGTGAAATCGACACTTACTTCTCTCAGTGTGGTTTTCACAGAAGTCCAAGTGAAGCTACTCTTTATGTGAGAGTCAAAGAAGGTGTTGGCACACTAATTGTGTCAATCTATGTAGACGACATAGTGTATACTGGAAGCAGTGATGCAATGATAAAAGAATTCAAGGCTGAGATGATGTGCAAGTATGAAATGTCTGACTTAGGGCTGCTCCATCATTTTCTTGGTATGGGAGTAACTCAAACTGAAGGGAGCATCTTTATCCATCAAAAGAAGTATGCTCTCACTCTCTTGGATAGATTTGGGCTCAAAGACTGCAAATCAGTGAGCACTCCTTTGGTTGCTACTGATAAGTTGCAAAGAGAAGATGGAAGTGAAGCTGCAGATGAAGGTTTATATAGGAAGATTGTTGGAAGTCTTCTATATCTAACTGCAACCAGACCTGACATCATGTTTCCTGCTAGTCTGCTTGCAAGATACATGCACAACCCTTCTAAGAAACATTATGGAGCTGCTAAACGAGTTCTAAGATACATTCAGGGAACCATTGATTTTGGAATTGAGTATGTGACTGGAAAATCTGCTTTATTGATTGGATATTGTGACAGCGACTGGAGTGGATCTGAGGAAGATATGAAAAGCACTTCAGGTTATGCGTTTTCATTTGGAAGTGGAGCTTTCTCATGGGCTTCAGTTAAGCAACATAGTGTGGCTCTTTCCACAGCCGAGGCAGAGTATGTGAGTGCCGCAGAGGCAACATCACAGGCCATTTGGCTCAGATTTGTTCTTGAAGATTTTGGAGAAGAACAAGCTGCTGCAACTACTGTGTTTTGTGATAACACTTCAGCCATAGCAATGGCTAGAAATCCAGTATTTCATCAAAGGAGCAAACACATTAAGAGGAAGTTTCATTTTATTAGAGATGCAATTCAAGAAGGTGTAATTGAATTGCTCTACTGCAAAGGAGAAGAACAAGTAGCAGATATCTTCACAAAGGCTCTTCCCAAAGACAGATTCAGCTATTTGAGGAGTATGCTTGGTGTGAAATCAGCTAGCACTTTAGAAGGGAGTGTTGAAATGTAAACTGCCTAGCTAATTTCTGATTAGTTGATTAGGCTAATATGTTTAGATAAGTGACTTGAGCTAATATGCCAAGTGTAAGGTGTAGAGAAGTCAGTTGTTTTCCAACGACTCTTAGCCTTTGAGCTGCCATGTGTCATATCCACATTGGCTGTTGTATTTGATTGGTTGTGCTGATGTAATGAGAATATACGAAAATACAAAAGGTGTGATCTCTGCAATGCGAAGCAGATTGCATCTGAGAATATTTCCAAATCCAGATTTTCTCTCCTAAGCTCTCTCACTCTCTTCCTTCTCTTTGAGCTCTCTTGCTAATCCAAACTTCAACAGTTTTAGCCCAGTATTGGACGACATTGATTGTAGGTGATAATATATTTGGTAAGCACGCCTCATCTTCTTTAAACCTCCGTAAAATTGTGTTTAATTAATGGAATTATTCCTCATTGAGTTACATATATGCTGCTACCCTCTCTCCTATACGTAGTTATATCGGTAAGCACCATAGCTCATTCTTAATTCACCCTTGAGAGCTTTCGTTCTTGAATTCAGAAATTTGGAACTTATAAATTCCCTATAAATTATAAGAAAGAAAAACACACCACAAGTTTGATGAGAAAACTCTTGTGAAAACGGGGGATAGTATTGTTTTGTTATTCTCGGCCAATCACAGTATGCATGCCAAGTGAAAAAAATTATCACCCATGGCATACACAATGATAGCAAAATAATGTTATTCTAATTTCACATGAGTTTTTCTAGTTGCATGGACAGTCAGTCTCAGTCAATTCTCAATTGAATGAATCTCAAGATCTTTCATCTTTAGTTTTATAATCCAAATTATCTTTGGTTTTATAACTATAGTCTTGTGTGATTACGAGGGTCCAAATACAGGGCCACTAGAAGGAGCAAAATTTCAACTTCCTTACACTTTTTAGACTAGGAAACCCCAAGCACCTTCATCAGCAAGCACTAGGGTCATTAAAGTATTAGAAGTGCATTCACTTAATTCCCCTATGTGTTTCACCTTACTTTTCTTTTCCCAGTGCATCTAGTGCATTTACTTAATTCCCCGATGTTCAATCTCCTCCTTTTCTTTTCGTATTTTTTTTTTCTCATTTATTCATTCTTTCTCAACATTTAAATTTTGTTAAGTTTCTTCTGAGTTTATAGTTGTGTGTTTGATCTGTTAAATTGGTTTACTTTGGTTATTTTTTTCTTTTCAAAGAGTAGAGATATAGTAAAAGCGATATATAAGAATCTCTCCCTTTCAGATTAATATTTCTTCAGTAAGAAAAGAACATTAATATTTCTTTCTCAACATTGAATTTCCGTTTACATGAAGCTAAACAGCAACGGCTTGAATTACAAGGAAAGAGAGCATGAAAGCGGAAAAAGGAAGAAAAGAAAAGAAAAAGTGATCCATAGCATCTCCAAGGGAGTATGCAAAATGAAATGGGCAAAATTGATCCGATTCGACTTAGAATGAAGTATCATTTAGTTTTTCTATGCTTTATATTAATATTTTACATGTGTAAATTAGTAATTTTAGTTTTCTATGCACTAAGTATACACTTAAAACTTTTTTTTTTTTAAATATCAAAATTTGATATAAAAAGTACATAAATGCAATAATGTTGTAAAGTCTTGAGTGGAGCCCACACATTTGGAAATAATGAAGAATATAATAATGATGTTGGGGGAAAATTTTGGAGACGCATTACACACTCACGGGAAGCCAATAGACTTTCCCTATAAGTGGACTTCCTCCCTTCATTGTAATAGACAGAGAAAGAATCAATGAAGACATCAGATTTCTATGCTTTCTCTATATCTCAATTCTCTCTTCAATTTCTTTAGTTTCATAACACGTTATCAGCACGAATTCGCTTTCAGAAATATCAGCTGAACTCTTTGATGAAATCCCGATCTCTTATTCCTCTTCTTCTCCCTCATCAACATCATCATGAACCGATCTCTGCTCCGAAACCCAAACCTCACCCATACACTCTCTCCCTCCTCTCTCTCTCATGAAAATAATAATGATAAATAAATAAAGAGCCCGAAAGAGAGAGGAATACATGACAGTGGCTTTAGAAGCTCCTACTTCTAATGAACCCTTCAACTTCATCATTTATGACCATCTCCGCAACCCCCAACAGCTTCCAAGACTAGCAATTTCATACCCCCAGACAAGTACTTCTGCACCAGCACCAGTAACATGAAATTTGATCAAGACACCCAAATTAAGAGGGCGTTGAATTTGGAAGCCGCAGCAGCAGGTGGTGGTGGTAGGGAGAAGCAGAGTTCTCTGGGTGTAAACAATAATAATGCTCAGCAGCAGCAGCAAGGGCAGATGAAGAGGAGGAGAAAGCCAAGGGTTCGCAAAAACAAGAAAAAAAAAGAATTCTTGGTGACTATCTGAGAGATAAGTCCTCTGTTTTTCTTTATCCTGATGATTGTTCATTACATATTCTATCTATAATATTATATAATTATATTGATCATAAAAGGCAAGTAAAGGTGTACATGAGGAGCTTGTGCAGGTTCATGTTCATCCACTTTATAATTATCACTTAAGGGAGCAGGCAAACGTGAAGGCAGACTAGCACTAAGGTTTGTCTCTACTTTTCTAGTTACATATAATAATATCATATTATTTCCTCTAGTTTTGAGAGGAATTCCACCGAAAAATAAAAAGGAGGCATTTCAAGTTGACAGCATGTATATTATTTGATCGTGGTGTTGATATGAACCCACAAATAATTGCATTTACTTTATCCATATATATATAATATTATGGACGGTTTCACCTCCTATATTTTTAGTGGTGGTTTTTATCCCCACATTTACTATGGACGGTTTTCACCTCCTATATTTTCAGTGGTGGTTCTTATCCCCACATTTAATTTATTTACTGTATGGTGTAGGTTTATTACCCATACAACTGTATTTATTTAAAAGTGTGGCGCGGGTTTATCATCCACACAACTGCCTTTATTTAAAAGTATGGAGCAGGATTAGTGCCCATACCAGCACGTTTACTTTACCGCACATTTACTTTATTATTTAAAGTATGGTGCGGGATTAACGTCCATACATGAGGCAATTTAATTTATGAATTTACTTTACCGCACATTTACATTTGTTTAAAGTATGGTGCGGGTTTATCGTCCATACCAGCAATTTATTTACCAGCAATTTATTTACAAGCAATTTATTTTATGAATTAATTGTGCAGTATGATGAGCTTTTACAGTTTACAGATCAGGACCAGAAGTTCCTTGATCCTCATCATACAACTGCATCAGGACTTGAAGATCCTTGATGATGATAATATGAGAGCTGGCAGTCTCTCCGGTACTATATTTGTAAACAAGAGATCGGACTTGAAGATCCTTGATCCTTGACCTGTAAATAAGGACTGGGAGTTCCTTGATAATGTAATAGTACCATATTGGTTAATAGTACAGTACACATGAATAATAATTGTATTGGTAAATGTATTGTACACATGAATAGATACATATTCATGACTTGATGAATAGTACCGCATACATGAATAGTGACGTATGGATAAATATTAACCATTTTGGATAAATCGTCACTATATACAAAAGGGAACCTGCAGTCCCTTAAACTCATGGATGAGCAATTAAATGAGATGCCAGAAGTTCCTCAAAACATGGACAATTATGTAAGGGCCTGAAGTTCCGAAATATATACAGGAAATTATAAAAATGTTCATACCATGAGAATATGAAATTTTTGCCTGAAGTTCAAATCTGACAATATTAAGAACCTGAAGTTCCAACAGTTAAATGGACAACCCTTGAGGTATATTGCAAATTGTGGAACACCACATATTTCTTTGGCATAAGAAAATGATGAATTTAATAAAGTTCGATTCTGTTATAATCGACACCTCAAGGAATAAATATGTTTTGTGAATTCCGGTTGTTAAGAATACAACGTGAGATGGATAATATCAGGATAAACCTCAAATGATGAATTAAGGCTCTCCACATATTTTGTTATATTGTATGATCTGGGCCGGAAGCCCACAGATCCAAATATATGAGAGATCCCGAACCTGAAGTTTTGGGTATATAGTAGTTAATGCTCTTCACTACTATATTGCAATATTATCATGGCTTTTACTCAATTCATATTTCATGCCCATTTGAAAATGGCAAATAAATTATGAAGACGTATTTTAGCCTGGGCCAGAAGTTCTGGACTCACATGCATTGAAATATGTAAGTTGAGAGATTTGTTGTGGTTATTTGAACCTATAAGGCACAAGGTTCCAAACCGTCATTTTGAAAAGACGTAAAAACCACAGGTGCAAGTTTAAAAATTTGCCCAATTATTATAACAGAAAAGGAGCATACAACATATAGATTTTCTTCACCTGCAAGAAAGGAGCAGGCTCTGTAAAATCTATAAAATTCCATTATGTTCTGGAAGCCTCTGTAGGAAGAGGACGACGCCTCTTAAGCTTAGCCATGAGCCACTCGTGTTCTTCCAGAATCTTTTCATTGGAAATCTGCAACATGTCAAGCCTTGTCTGCGTATCAGTGGAGTATGAACTCACTAGTTTCAACAAGGCATTATTCTCCTCTTTAAGTTTCTCAACCTCCTGTTGAGACTCATGAAGTTTTCTCTGAAGAGACGAATTTTCAGCGTTCAGCTCCTGAATCTCGTTTGCTCTAACACGCAAATGACTAGCCATGTTAGAAACAGAAGCAGCACACTGAACGCTGAAAGCCATTGAGTCATCAATAGCCTCTTCATCATACCTCGATGATAACAACATTTCATCCATAGGAATAAGAAAATTCCTAGTTACTGTGACAGCAGTCGAATCATCCATCATCACAGAATCATTAACCGTGAGATGACGGTTTTGGGATGCAAAGGATGGCTGCCAGATTTTGATGTCACGAGTTGTTTTGAGATCAACATTTAAATCAAGATGGTTTGGGCGGGAAGAAGAGGAAGCCATTTTCAGAAGGTTTTGAGGAAAGCCTTAGAAAAACTGGACTTTCAGAGAATGAAAGGGAATTGAATTGAAACTCAGTTACTCCAATCAGATCTTGCAAAGGCAATATCTATAGGTGGAAATGTGGCATCGTTTCCAGGATCCCAATATTTCCTCGGATCCCCATATTCTCTTTTTCTTTCCCAGGTTCCAAAACTTCACGCGGCCTCCATTAATGTATGTCGGCACTTTCGGCGTTTTCAGGATTATTTTCGTCAAAGCCGATCTTACTTTGCGGATTTCACGGAGCTACTTTTTCAAAAGCATCCCGAGAATCGCAAATTTTTGTGGTTAACAGGTTCTATCCATCCCTATTATTTGTGTATAAATATGTTACTAACGAAATCTGTCTTTGCAGAAGACATCCAGCTTTCTCCATATCTAGAGATGCGATATCCACTTGTTTTTCTTATCAGTGAGCACTCGATGTGCTTGAGAAGCGAGACTATCTTTGATCATCCATTCAGGAAGCGAGACTATCCCTGATCACGTTTCCGCTACATCAGGGAACTGTAAAGGCGACCATATGCTCCAATCTCCTGAAGTTCTTCTAGACTAGGAGAAATGAGAGTTTGTTGTCTGCGCTCATCAGCTTCCTCACCTGATTGCTTACCTTATCCTGCAATTAATATCATAATTTTTGCATTTTTTCTCTTTTTATAACTCTCTGTTCATAAAGGATTTTATTTTGTTTAGAACGAACATCCGAAGAAAGAATCCATGAAATAATCCTAACTCTGAGGGTTATTTGTTTTTGAACAGAGAGAAGAATTGTGATTTTTGCTCTTGCAGGATATAACTAGATCATCAAGTGTCACATTATATTTGCAGAGCCGATACGAGCTTGAATGATACTTGAGAAAAGTTTCTCCCACCTAAGGATGTAAGAAATACTTGTGTTATCTCATGCTTGTACTATTATTTTGATATTTTGTCCTACATCCTTAAAGGTAACCAAATGAGGAGATAAGGTCGTTCCGGAAGAACACCATGCAAAGGACCATTCAAGAAGAATGGCTTGTATCATTCTAATATGTATCCATGAATTATTAATGAAAATTTCACAGATTGCAAGTTGGATACATTGATAATACACTGCACAGATTAAAGTCCCATAAAAATAGAACATGGGTATAGCAGTGATCAATATGATGCACGCCTGTTGCGTAGCAAATGATATGGATTGAAGTCCTGGAAGGACAATCCTTTAACATGTCAATATTAATACAGTGCACGCTTGATGCATAGCAAATTATATGGTTTCAAGTTCCAGAAGGACAATTAATTGACATGTATGTATTAATCTGTGGCATGCCTGTAGCATGACAGATATATGGGTTCTAAATGTTCCAACTCCTTAAATGGAGATTATCCACGCCCTACTGTAAAATAACGCTCCACTGGAGGTTATGATCCACATTCTCACATAATTGATTCTATAAGATATGTCTGTCTGGAAAGAAACAATAAAAGCCCCCTGAAGTGGTTTGGGTACCCAAAAGCAAAGAAATTCTTATAATTGATGCATGCGCATGCACATGAGAATGGCGGGATCATGAATTGATGAATAACAATTTTTGGTTTAGAAGTAGCTACTCAAATCATCAATGGGCTGTGTTGATTGGAACCACGTTCTATTATTAAATGTCGACAATATCATTGGCCAAAATGGAAAGAGGCAATTCCATTATAGATGAAAATGAACGTGAAAGAACAAACCCATAGTACGAACCCCAAAAGATGTTAATGCTGAAAGTTATACTTGGGTGTTCGGAATAAAATGGAATATACCCATTTTGTATGACACAATGTTTCTGGCAGAAACAAGAAATGTTGGGTTTTCTCCATGTTTACAAATGCAATCATGCCTTTTTATTGCACATCTACGGAGATCAACATATTATCTTTAAGGGTTATTAAATGCACAGAGCATATCGCCAGAAGCGATTCCCTAAAGATGTATAAGCAAACAAATGGCTGGATATAAAGCTATATAATGTGTCATGAAGTATAATCCCTTAAATCCATGAAAGATTGAAATTGCATGAAGCAAGTCCCTGAAGGACGTGTGCCTGAAACACAAAATTTTGTACTCAATACTAATATGTATAAATTGCCTCAGTGAGTACACTAATTATGATATGGTTGCAACACATTACAACTCTTGAAGAGTTGATAATTGATCAAAACTCCTGAAGAGTTACTACTTGGTTTAAACTCCTGAAAAGTTCAAGAAACATTTGTCTTGGCCTGAAGATCGAGCATTATGCCAACGAGATTTTTTGCTTATACTAAGGAAGTATTGAAGCATTTTATGTGGATTATCTGTTGGGCACTTAAATGATTTTCCGGAAATATACTGGACCGGACATTGTATTTTCCAGATAGAGCTCAGCTCCATCACCATCACTTTGGGATGATGTGAGGCATATGTGATACTATCTCCGCATAACATCATATACGGGCATATTCTTTTAAGTGAACTTACAAATAGCCCAGTTTTTATTAGATACGTGGACTTTGGAAATTTCTATGATTTACATAGAGATAGCTCACTGGAAATACTTACTCAACTACATGAATTGTTGGTGGCTACATCATTCACTTAATCTGAAAGATCTTTTCTCTAGAAAGATAGTCATGAAGATTTCAGGGGGAGTATCCAACAATATTACAAGACTGACTCACAAAAACAATGTCAACTATGATATTCAGAAAGATGATTAGCAGTATGGCTTAAAGATATTTTGCCAAGCGTCAGGGGGAGAGTGCTGTCAATAAAGACCTTCACACACTGTACTCTTTTTCCTTCGTCCAGGTTTTTATCCCACTAGGTTTTTCCTGGCAAGGTTTTAACGAGGCAGTGTCGCACGCGCATCAATATACACAGATTTTTATGTTACACATGGTTATGTACTCTTTTTCCCTTCGACCAGTTTTTGTCCCACTGGGTTTTACTGGCAAGGTTTTTAACGAGGCATATTCCTTAGTGGTCTCCAAGGGGGAGTGTTGTAAAGTCTTGAGTGGAGCCCACACATTTGGAAATAATGAAGAATATAATGATGATGTTGGGGGAAAATTTTGGAGACGCATTACACACTCACGGGAAGCCAATAGACTTTCCCTATAAGTGGACTTCCTCCCTTCATTGTAATAGACAGAGAAAGAATCAATGAAGACATCAGATTTCTATGCTTTCTCTATATCTCAATTCTCTCTTCAATTTCTTTAGTTTCATAACAAATAAAAGACCGAGACTACTAATGAATTTTCATAAATATCACCGTTGTCATGCTTTTGCTTCACCCACGTCTGCCTCAAATGTCAAGATTTAAGAACCATCTTTCTGGTACCCCACATGATTTTCTTGCCCTTCTTTTAATGTAAACAGTTTGATGTATAGACGAACAAAGAAAGCTTGAAACAAAAAAAACAAAAAAGAGAGAGAAGGGTAATCATGAAAAGGAGATATGTATATATCTCCTCACCACCAAATGTCTGTTTACACTCTCTTACTATGTAGATCCTCTTTCCCATACGGATTTAATTCATTAATTCGTATAGCACTAATAAATTGACAAATAATTATATTACTGTATACATATCCGTCTGTATATTTAATACTATCGATATAATATGTCAGGTTCAGTTTGGGTAGTGAGTTCGAAACGGAATGATATGGAACTGAACAAGATGATAAGTTCAATTTTGTTGACGAGACCGTTGAAGATGACGAGGCACCATATATGGTAGCCTGGTAGGTTGAATGTCAAGATCTTTCATCTCTAGTTTCTATACGTTGACAAGCACAAAGGTCAGGGTCACTAGAAGGAGCGATACAGCTTCCTTCCACTTTTTGAGCAGGAAATCATGCACCTTCATCAGTGACTACTAGGAAAAACCCAAGCACCTTCATCAGTGACTGCTAGGAAAACCCAAGTAGCTTTATGTTTGTTTTAAAAGAATTATTGGAAACTTCTAAGTGGGGTTTTTGTTTCTAGCCGTGATACAATTACAGTCTATGTTGTACAGAAACAGACATGGGGACATGAAAAAGCGGCATGGTAATAGGGAAAATCTCAAAAAACTAAGACATAGATATGGCTAGGACATGACAATTAAAATAATAATAAATTCTAATAAAATTATAGTATACCTATATTAAAGAAATAATTCATACTTGATACTTCAATGTCATAATACAATAAAACAAAACAAAGTATTCATATTCATTATTTGTACATAATAATTAATTCACAACAAAATATGATCGGCTTAGCATAAAAAATAAGAATTGGCTTAGCATTAAAAATAAAAAAATAAACAAAGTGAATGAATAACCCACACAAAATGTAACATCCCACATCGACCAACAGAGAGGAGGTGATGTGCCTTATATGTACATGCTCACCTCCATCTAGCAAGAGGCCTTTTGGGAGCTTACTGCAGGCTTCAGATTCCGTGGGAACTCTGAAGTTAAGTGAGTTTGGGCTAGAGCAATCCCAGGATGGGTGACCCACTAGGAAGTTGCTCGTGAGTTCCCAGAAACAAAACCGTGAGGGCGGAGGCCCAAAGCGGACAATATTGTGCTACAGCGGAGTCGATCTGGAATGTGACATCAAAGTTCAAGGACTAATAAAACAATTAACCCTATTTTAGCCCAATATTGGACGACGTTGATTGTAGGTGATAATATATTTGGTAAGCACGCCCACACCTCATCTTCTTTAAACCTCTGTAAAATTGTGTTTACATGGAATTATTCCTCATTGAGTTACATATTACATTCAGATGGGTCCTAGGAAAAGTAATGCCCACCTAATTATTTTATTTTATACGACGTCGGTGGTTTTTTGCTTACGCCGTGATAAAGCATTACAACGTCACTAGGGATATAACTACCATCGTCTAAGGGATATACCATGTCGCAATTTTACTGCTACATGACGTATTAAGTAAGTACACCACTTGGTATGTATACATAAACGTCGTTATTGTAGAATATAGCGTCAGGGTTGCTCTAACTAACCATGGCGGTTTATTCATAATGAGTGTCGTATTAACTTAATATACCACGTCTGCAAAAATACACTTTTATTGTAGAATGGACGATGTAAACAACCGTACATAAATAACAAGTTCACTACGACCTCCCAAAAATATTTACCATTGTGTAAAAGAACCACAAAAAGCATCTCAGTTTAAATATCTATTGTGAGAGTTCTTCTGAACATTGGTAAGCTGACACCTACCGTCGTCTCACAAAATACACACGACGATATTGGTGTTAGAAGCGCCGTGTAGCATAGGAACCATGTCTATATTTATATTGTCCGCATCATGGTAAGTTAAGTAACAACGACGCCTAGGTAAATACTAGAGTTGTAGTAGATAGTAATAACTATGTTCTTTCTATATTTACAGTCGTTACTACAACATTTACACGTTCATAAGGACCATAAGCGTCTTGGAATCTTATTAACCACGGCGGTTTATTTTAAATAACCGTCGTGAGTCGTGACAGTCGTTTTGAATGACAATTATGTAATATTTTGGGTCGTGGGTTATTTTGGTTACTTTGAACGACCAACTTTTAAAACTCTATTTTTAATTTCCTTAAGAAATGTTTTAAGCATAACCTGTACCATTCGGCAACAAACTATCAAAAAATAATCTTTACTTCTCTAATAGTTCACTCCTCTCTCAAAAACATGAATGTTTCTACCAAGCTATAGGAAAAGCTTGACTGAACCTATGAATGGATTGAAAACACTCATCAATTGATTAAAGAGAAAAACTACCAATTTTATTTGAACAAATTCGGAACAAAGAAATAAATTACACACTTATATTAAAAGCTTCTCCCTAGCCTTAGCTATAGGGAGTTAGTTCCCATAAAATAAAACTAAAAGAAGTAGAAAAAAGGAAGAAGAGAGCTCAAGAGAGAATTGTGAGTTCTGGGGTGTTTTCCTTCTACGACAACATCTCTATTTATAGAGAATGAGAGCAGCTCCTCATCACCCAATTACAACTTCCTTGAATAAACAATTTCTCCTCCTTGCCGCCAAGGCCACCATGATCTTTTTCTTCCTTTGTTTTTCTTTCTAGTGCTGGCAGCACCCTCCAAATCTTAATCCTTAATTGTTTGGCTGCTACACTTCAACAATCATGTGCTTAATTATAATTGCTTGCTAGTGGTCGGCCACACTTCATGCTTTTGTTTTATTTACATCAATGCCATCACCACTTCTTTATTCATCTAATTGTTTACTCCCAAATTCCAATTGTTCTCCCTTTGATATAATTCTTCTTTTGACAAGTGCGGCACCCCAACATATTAATATGTTAATTTCTTCTTTCCTTGTTCACTACCCAAAAAAAAAACCTTTTTTGCAAAGGCAAAATGATGTCGAAAATACCAGTTTTTTGTCGGAAAAACGTTGTTCCGAGAGCAGATGGCCGTCGAATGGCATTGGAAAAGCAATCATCGGAAAAGGTACATTTTCGATGAGCCGTCAGAAAAGTTTTTCTTTTCGACCAGCGATGTGTGTCGTAAATATTATGATGTCGTCGGAAACTAATTTGGCAAACAATGATAATTTAGTATTTCTGACATACCAACATTGTCGGAAATAATTCTAAGTTAGTCGGAACTATTTCTTATACGACGAGCTTTTGTTGTTTCCGACCAAACTTTTCTAACATCAAATCTTGTCTGAAAACTATTTCCGAGGACTAAATTTATTTCCGACAATGTTTGTTCATATGAAATAGACATTTTCGATAGCAAAATTGCATCGAAAAATAATTATTCTTTGTTGGAAATTATGCATAGGATCTATTTATGAGGAACACAGGTCGTCAGAAATGTTATTTACAACGGTGTAGACCGGTTGGAAATAATGAAACATATCATCGAAAATAGACAATTACGATGGGAATGTGGTGTCGTAAATGAAATCACTATTCTTGGAAACGACTCGTAAGTTATATTTCCGATCAACATAGATTGTCGTAAAAGTTTTTTTTACGATGAACAAGGATATCGAAAATGTAATCAGACCTGTCATAAATAGAATAATTATTCTCATAAATATTACATTTTTATAATAAAATATATAAATAATATTTCCAATCAGAAACTTTTTTCATAAATATGTTTTTGTCATTCATTAATATAAAAAAACTAAACAATATTCATTTCATATCAACTTGTATATGTCTCCAACTTCTAAAATTTGAATATAATTTCTAAGTCTGACATTACTAAATAAAATGTCTTTGGGAGATGATAAAAGAACTAGTTGGGCTCCTCCACGACATTGTCACTAAGATAAGCATTAGAACAGCTTGCAACATTGTCCTGGTATAATAACAACAAAAAACAAAGAAATTATGATAAGACTTGATAGAATTTGAAAATGGGAGTAACAAATATAATTAAGAAGTAATATACATAACAAAAGCTATACCGAATTAGGTGATTGCTTTGCACAGTGAGCAGAATTTTGTGGGTTATTGTTAATAGCATTTGAACTTGTTGTTGCAAAGTGCTCAATTGACCTTTGACATCATTCAATTCCTCTTTCAAATGCCCATGATTTTCTTCCAATTCCACGCACCTACGCTTATTACAGTTTTGGTTAGTTGAGGCGTAGTATACATCTTTAGCTTTGATGCCACCGCCTAAGCCAAGAACACGACCATGACTAGGGGCAATCACCTCCTTATATATATCTCAATCATTGACATCAAGGTTTTCCTGTTCAACAGTAGCCTTTTTATTTTCCATTTTTTCCTATAGTGAAATTATAAACACATGTTTCATATATAGACACAATATCATGCTGATGGAAAAATATGAAGCTGGACATTGAAGTGGAAACCATACATAAGTTCTTTCGCCTTTTTGCTTGGCCAATTTTCTCCTCCATTCTTACCCTTACTTATATGAAATTTTTTGAAACAATTGATTGGACAAGGTTCAATTCCCGTTCGATCAAGTTGTTAACAAGAAAACATGAATATGATAAGACAAATAAATTCAGTCATCCAGGTTCCCTTAAAAAAAAAATGACATAAGCTCTAATCATGATACCTAGTGCAATCACCAACTTCACAATCATAGCTTCAACAATGAAAATAGTTGAAGACCTTTACATACATGCCTTACATAAAATATTCAATTGTTTACCTCATCTTTTTGGTATTTCGTTATTGGAACTAAACCTGTGGTATGCACTATTGTTGATTTTTCCCGATTAGCTTTGTTTCTTTTACTTTGATCCTGCAAATATAATTCAAAGTAGATGCCATCAAATAGATGGTTATTGCAAATGATGTAAAAATTAATAACCCACCGTAGAATGGTAACTTAATAATTATGTATAGCTAAAACATTGTTTGGGCCTAAATTTGGTACGCCCAGTCCAGAGATAAAAACCCACATCGTTTTTGGGCCGCTTATTTGGACCTAAACTTGACGCCCTTGATGCCCTCAGCCCATTGACGCGCCCAGCCCATTAAACAAAGTAAATAGGCCAAAGCGATATCACTTGGCCCAAAACATTAGAGGCCTGGAAGCAATCAAAAACCAAGAAGAAACCTGGGCCTCGAAGGAAGCCGAATCAGGTTTGAACCAAAGGAAAAAATGGGCTTGGCAGCTTTTAATTAAAAGGGAAAAACCCACAAGAGGAACAGACCCATGTGACCCATGACTTGGAAAAGTCAACAATTTCGGCTGAAATTAAAGATTGAACAGGGGCAGGTATAAAGAAGAACGTCTCTGGAAAAACTCTGCTGCCAGGAGATCAAATTCCGTTTAGTTTATTTAAAGATATTCCACTATTTCACAAAAGGCACCATTTTCAAGGGATAAGCAGACTCTGTTTTTGTGAAAAGGAGATAAGCGGGAAACAGGGAGTTGTTCAAAAAACTGAGAACTTACCATCACAAGCTTCAGACTCTTGCAAAAGCAGTTGAATGGGAAGAAGGGTATGGCACCCCATCAAAAACACAGAGAAATGATCACTTCAGGGGCTGATTACTGAGTGCTTGCTTGCTAGAAAAGGGATAGAACTCCCTTTCTTTTTCTTTTAAAAACTAAAAATCTTTTGAGATTGTTTGCCGCCCAATATTAAAAAGAATCAAAACTCCCACTCTCAAGAACATTTCTTATATATATGAGAGAGGGTGAACAGAGAAAAAGGACACAATCAAACAATACAACCAAAAACTCAGTCAAAAGACAAACACTCAAAATGATCACTTGATCCCAGAAAATCTTCAAACATATTCAAACAGACCCAGAGTCTGAGACATTTCAATTTCAAAAAGCTTTGCAACAAGCTTGCAGAATCATCTTGATTTTTCCAGCAAAGACAATTAGAAAAACTGCTTCTGATTCGAATCCCAGTTCACAAACCAACAAAAACGAGATTTCTCTCGTTATAAATTTGGTTCATCAAAGCCAAGGCAAGCAGAGTCTGAGTTTTTCTCAAATACGAAAACCTCAACAAATTTATAGAGAGCCCCCACTAAGCAGCTCAGGTACCAATACAGTCCTAGCTTAAGTCCAGCCACTTCTAGCCCCTTCAGACTGGAGAAGTCTCAATTCTGCCCATCCAAAAGCCTTCCAGGGCTTGAAATAGATTAAAGCTTTGCCAAAGTCAAGCTTTGGTATCGATTTGCAGCTGAAGCCTAGCAGTTGAAGTTGTTGAAAGTCCAGTCCAGCACTGGCATACCCAATCCAGCCCGGAACAGAAGCACCTGCCTAGACAGAAATGGAAGCACAACCCTCTTTTTTGTCTTTTTATAGTCAGTTTTCCCTTTTTGAGCTTTGTAAAGGGGAGTTCTGCCTGAAATTAGTGCAATCTGTTATCATTCATTCTGGCCAGAACTACCGGTTTTTATACTGTGAAGAATTATGAAGTCCTTACCAATCTAAGGCATAGAAAAGAACTTACTTGGGAGATATTCCTCACCCAAATTCACAGTCGTTTGTTCAAAATCAATAGCTTGGGGCACAAGTTATTTTTACTCTCAAGTCCGTTAGAATTGAAAAATTGCTAACGGTGGCACGCTCAACACACAAAGAAATTTAATTTATTGACCAACCATGGTCTTTGAATTAATGGGGAACTTTACCCTACCATCATAGGAAACAAATCAAAACGGGTGAACAAACATCTTATTGAAATTAACTTTTACCTGCCACTCAGGCTTTAACCATTCATCAACCATTGCAATCCATATTGCAGGATCAAGTACATTCTCTGGGTGGTTTGCATATCTTTGACCAGTGCTTTTGTAATTTTGAAAAATTGGCCTTCTCAAGTTCCACATCCAATTAGCAAATTTTTTTTAAAATATGTCCAGTGAATGCAACCTTTAATTCTTCCTCAGAACATGTGTAAGTATATCTAGCTTCGATGAAACGCTCAAATAATAGATTTACTTGAGTGTCTGGATAATCTGAAAATTTTACCCAAGCTCCTTTAATCTCTTGCTTGAAAAGTACACCTATATCTTTGGTTACAATGCTGGAGGAAATTGAAATCATTAAAGAACTTTATATGCCATCAAATAAACTAATAAGTGATAATTAATTAAGCTACACTTGTCGAAGTCTAAGAAATAACTAGAATAACTATTGGTAATAGCAACAAGTAGTGTATATGTTTACCTTCCCTTATATATTTCAATCAGCATACCCTTTCCTTTTCCTCCTTTGGCCTTCCCTCAGCCTTTTTTTTCCTAACACTTAATCCTATTTTAAGAACAACAATTAATAACATAATATTATTTATAGTTTTCAAATAATATAAGCTATACCTTGGGTATTTGAAGGTTGAGTCTCAGAGCATGTCTCTTGAGTTTCTTGTACTTCATTATCATGAGATGGTTCAACAGAGGCATGCTGGACTGCAGAGGATCTAAGTTACTCTCCTTGTTCATTGGTTGATGATGTATTGCGACTCCTTCCTTTTCTTGCCATAGCTACCATTTGTGTTCATTAGCAAAATAGACAATAATAGAAAAGAAATACTATTATAATAGAATTAGACATAAAACAATCAAAACATAAATAAAAAATACTCCACAAAATATAATAACAACTGAAATAACCAAAGAGTTTTGTATTCCAAACATAAATAAAAATATTATCCATTTATAAATAAAACATTTACGACACCAAATAATAAAAAGAATCACACTATATCTCATTCCAAATCCATATGATTAGTCTCATCCTCGTCCTCATCCCCACCCTCATCCCCACTATTATTAATATCATTACTTTTGTCTTCATTTTGGTTGGTAGTTGCGTGTATACACCTTTGAGCCTCTTCTTCTTGGTATGGCCGGTTCTCCTTCATCATTAGGCATTTCATAAACACTTCTAGTCGTTACGAGAGTAAACTCACTCCCTCGCATTAAAGTTCGATTTCCTTCTTTATAAATAAGATTAATTTAAAATCATTTAGACAACTGTTTATATAAAAAAAATTATTTAAAAAAAAAAGATATAATATAGAGTTTGGGAATTAGGGTACAAGACAAAGAGACATGTCGGTTGGCATATAATGGGCTAATATTTTTGGAAGTGAAAATAACTGTGTAAAATTTACACTTAGTTTCATCAAAGATTACGGGCATATATAATCTTCTGGTTGTTGACCCAAATGACCATTAAAAAACAAAAAGAATAAATGTAATAACCCAAACCTTAATTAATATTTAATTAGTAATTTATTAGAGGAAAAGACAAATATACCCCTAGAATATTTTATTAGGTTTAAAATTGACTTTTTGACCAGGAAGGAATTTGGGAAATCCGCTTGTACCGTTGCGTAGAGCACGACAAAACGAGTCTGTAGACGCGTAGTGGGCTCAAATCCGAGTCGTATTGAAGGAATTACGAGCAAACTAGGACGAGGGGCAAACCCGTAATTTTTGAAAGTCAGATTTTTAAAACTGACTTTCTCCTTCTCTCTTCTCACTCTCTCTCTCCCCGCGCGATTACCCCCCCCTCCCCCTCTCCTCTATTTTCTACTCCGATCAGTTCTCTACTAGCCACAGCCACACCGCCGCGATTCCGCCAGAAAATAGCGAAAATCGTCCGATTTTTAGTCGGGATTTTCCAGCGTTTGTACGCCATCATCCCGCCACCAATCGTGACGAGTGAGGCCAGCCAATTATTATAAAAGCTAATTTTGTCCTATCATATATATTATAATAGACCAACATAGTGGCATACAGCTTGAAAATAAATTATATACAGAGAAAAGCTTAAAACAGCTTGCCATTTGAACATCATCAACATGAAGGGGTTTTTTTGCAATGATGGGAAGACATCATCATTTGTATTTAATGATGCTGTTTTTTGCAATGATGGGAAGACATCTCCTTTTTTCCTTATTCCTTTCATCCCAGATTCTACTACCATCTCTCTGCACTTTTTTTTTTTCTCATACTCTACCTTTTTTCTTGTTCTCTATTTTTCTCATACTCCGTTTCTAATAACATTATTGTTCACCATGTGTTGTTCTCTATTTTTCTCATATTCCATCTCATTAATTTATCTATTAGATGGGCAAACCATTACCCTTCCTCTCTCCTGGTCTTGATTTATTCCAAGGGTGTTCTTCCTTCCAGGTGGGTGCGGCATGTTAAGTGGGCTACTATCACGTTGCCTTGTTTATGGTGTTGTTCTATTTGATCTTTGTATTTGCATCTCAACAATTAATCATACAATTTTATTAAGTTAGTTTTTTTTTACGTGGTGTGGTTAGTTAGTTTTTTTTTACTGAGTGTTAAAAACAAATTTTATTTCACTTCAAACAGGCTGCATTAAAAAAAACAAACAAACAACATTTTTTTTTTCTCTCTTCTTCTTCTTCATCCTCTTCCTCATCTTCTTCATCATCATCTCACCATGCTTCATAATTCCACCAAAGGAGCCTTTAGTTTTGCGCTTTGAATATCCTCTTCAAGATTTTCACGCACTGCTTCTTGGGGCTCATCACTTGAGCTCCCAAAAATCACTCTCTTAGCTTCAGCAAAACTAGAGTCGTCATCTCCACATTTACGTTTACTCGGTCACTTCGAGGCCTCTGGCTGTTTTTGCGTTTCTTTAGCATAAAAAGTTACCAATTTTGATAACTTTTCATTTTCTGCCATAAAAAACTCAAGCTAGTGTCAGTGCTCCTCTTCCCTTTTTGCCTTATCCTACTTCAATCTTCTGTTGTCGCGCTGATATTCATCAACCAATTTTTGCTCTGCTGTCAACTGAGCTTTTAGAAATTGCACCTCATAAGTTTTCGCAATGAGGGGATGCCCCACACTTGTGACACATGCAGCACTCTGCACGACCATTGCCACGACATCGCTCACTAGGTAGTTGTCATCTCTCATTCCCAGTATGCGTAGATCTCTGGGAGTCACTAGACTCCTCGCAACTCCAATGGCAATATCGTTGTCAAGGAGTAACGAGTCATTGACGGTCATGGGTCCTCGTGAGGATGCACAATAGGGCGCCCAGACTGGTGCAAGTGATTGCACCCTTGTCTGTGTTGGGGGAGCTAAATTAAGATCCAGAGAAGATTGGAAGGAATAAGACATTTTCTTTCTGCTTTCCTTTCTTTTTCTCTCTTTTCTCTTTCTTCTTTCCTCTCTCTCTTTTCTTCTTTCCTTTCTCTCTTTCTTCTTTCCTCTCTCTCTTTCCTTCGCTTCTAGTTTAGAGAAACCCTAGTAATTACAGCTTCAACCATCCCCAAACCATTTGTCGTGACATGCACAGACACGTTCAAGAAGTCGTCTCTACTTTCCATGAGGCCGTAATTGTCTGTGCCATGGGAGAAGAGATATACCCCTATATTGTTTTTTATTAGGTTATTAATATTATATTAGAGACAACATGATGAAATGTCATGAGTTTTATTTGTTGTTTTTGTCAAAGTAATATTAAACAAATAAAAAAGTACAAGACAAAGAGACATGTCGGCTGTCATACAATGGGCTAATATTTTTGGAAGTGAAAATAACTGTGTAAAATTTACACTCAGTTTAATCGAAGATTCCGAGCATATATAATCTTCTTGTTGCTAACCCAAATGACCATTAAAAAACAAAAAGAATAAACCTCATGTGTAACACTCAAATTGCTATTTATTAATTAAAACTTTCTACAAGGGGGAGTAAGAAGGAGGGGGAATTTGGACAAGGCTAAAACTGAAAGTGGTAGAATTATAAGGGCCATTCATTCCAAAGCTTTATCTTATCCACTGCTATCTCAGACCGGCCAATTATTATAAAAGCTAATTTTGTCCTATTAGATATATTATAACGGGCCAACATAGTGACATACAGCTTGAAAATAAATTATATATAGAGAAAAGCTTAAAACAGCTTGCCATTTGAACATCATCAACATGAACAATATGATCATCACTGGAGCGGTGCAATGATTTATTCAAAGAAAAGATCCACATTGTTACAATATCCGTTTGATATTGTTTGCTAGATGCATGTTAGCATCAATGTGGCCTATTTAATTTAATTAAATTAATTTGATAAAATGATGATGCATAGGAAATTTATTATGATTTGCAATTTTTTTCTTGTTCCCAAACACACGCTTTGAGAGGTGCATTTTGAGATGTCCATGTCCATATATAAATGTATGTGTATGCGTTCTTCTTTTTTTTTTTTTTTAGATTGAGAAACCATAAGCTTGCTAAGCCTTGGGATCAAAATCAGAATCTTTAAGCTCTTTGGATATGTTCCAGCCAAATTTGATGGAAGTTGGCCATCTGCACCCACTGGACATGGCCCCAAACACATCCGAGAGCGACATTGCCCGAATCCGAGACGATGACTTTGATAGCGCTACCAAATCCGGCAGCGACAACCCTGAGGGCGGTTCCGGTGACGACCAAGATCCTCGCTCGAAAAAGAAGCGTTACCACCGCCACACTCAGCATCAGATCCAAGAAATGGAAGCGTGAGTAGTATTTAAGCTCACATCTCCCTAAAACAAGCTCTTGTTAATGAGTTCATAATGGTCCTTTTTTAAAAATAAAAAAAAAAAAAAAAAAAAACCTTGAATTAATGTTCTGGTTTTTTTTTAAGGATATTCTTATTTAGTTTCTTCTAGGAGTGTCCCCACCCATATGACAAGCAGAGGAAGGAATTGAGCCGGGAATTAGGTTTGGAACCATTACAAGTGAAATTTTGATTTCAAAATAAGCGCACCCAAATGAAGGTATATAATGTTTTATTCATGACACGTTCTTAATTAAAATGGGGTGAGTGAATTATGGCTTGAGCTTGCAGGAATCAAAGTAAATTGTTCTATTCTTCTTGGTAGGTGCTCTCGTTTCCACTGTACATGTTCCTCTTTGTGTGGCCCAAGTAACTGAGGGGCCTTTTTCAAAAGAGAGAAGCCCAGATCCAGAAATATAGAAAATTTTCTAAATTTGTATCTGTTTTTTTTTTTTTTTTTTTTTTTGTACAAAGCGATATTTTAGGAGAGTAGAAAATATAATACAAGACCTTGGGTGTACGGATAAAATTAATGATCCTACATACATGAGCTATAAGAATTCATATCAGTAAAAATTATGTCCATAAATAAATTCAATAACTAACCTTTATCGGTAAAAATCTGTTCCCTGAATTGACAACTACTAACTAGGTTCTTCAAATAATTTTACAACCAATTCCAGAATGTAGAAGATAAATCTTTCATCATCAAGTTATTATTTTTTTGGTTATCAAAATGCCGCCAAACTAGGGATATGTGTGTGGCAAAGCAGCTTGCATTAAAAATTTATGGGGGTATAGGTTGTCCTACTGAAAATTCCATCTTTGTTGCCTTCTTTCTTTCTTTGTTTTCTTCTAGTTATGCCATCCAAGTTTTGAAAGTTTAACTCCCTTGTTTTCCACCTTCAGTTGGCAACATCATAGTAACTGTCATTAGTATTTTAGAATTACTTTTTCTCATATTTGGTATGTTCTAGATGGGAGACTGAATTGCAGAGAGGAGATATTGGGGGAAGATGGGTGAGAGAGCTGCTATTCTATTATGGTTAACGGTTTCTCTTGGCTATGTGATTCATCCAGGGGAGAGATCGAGCTTCAAGAAATAGTGAATTGTCTTATTAATACACAAATGTATAACTCTCCAGGAGTTTCAATTGTGACTATATTCATCATTGTAGGAATTGGGTTCAAGCTTTCCCCAGCCCCTTCTCATCAATGGACTCCTCACGTATACAAAGGAGTGTGGTTCATTTGATAAATTCCTACCTCTATCTATCTCTAAGATGTTTGGATTTTTCAAAACTCGACATGTAGAAGAGAAATGCTATCCCTACATGTACCAAGACATAAAATGTAAAAAACGTGCAATTTTTTTAGAGATAATAAATACATAGACATTTTTAACATGTTTTCATATTTTTCCACGATATTACATTAATTGAATTAAGCAAAGGAAAAACCAAAAAAGAGTAGAACTAGGAAGCTCCCTATTTTGATTGCAAATGGGAGACTTTGCATGGTGGACTTTTTACATTATTGAATAGTTTGGACTTTGCAGTAAATGCTATGAATAGTTTGGCTTGTAAAACTCCCCATACAAACGCATGTTGTATCCTATTAAACACAAAGTTGCGATCAGTCCAAATCATCTGCTTAGAAGGCAGGGTACTCTCGTATTCCGTCTTTTGTACACACACACACAAAAAAACAGAATCAACATTCAGAAAGACAAGTAAAGCTCTTTTAAAAAAAAATTTCAAAATGGAGAATTTCATTCAACTAGAAAAGACAAGGCAAAAAGTCTTATTAAATGCTTTGCCATAAAAAACCACTCGAAATCTAGAGCCTTCCTGCAAGCCAAATTGAGCGAGAAACATCTTTGTTCCCTTCTTTGAAATTCAAATCCAATGTCTTATCTTTGTTACACCAACAACGGTCAAAACGGGGAACAACAAAATCATCCCATGAATGAGGAATAAGGAAGCGAAAAGTCTCTGGGGCAGAATATTGAAATATGCCATGCTGGCACAATTAAATTTAAAGTTTAATGTGTGAAGTAGTGGAGGAAATGACACCGTGTAGCTTTATGATCTTAAACTTAACAACTTTGTCCCAAAAAAAAAAAAATAGAGATGAAACGCCAGCGTTTTGCTCGACTCTTTAAACATAACAACTGTACGATACGTCATCGTTTTGCCTGAAACATTTTAGCAGGGTTTATGTTTCAGATCGTCTTCTTCTTTGCTCCGCCGCGCCTCTGCAACTTCAGCGTTTAGGTTTCTGTATTGGGTTTGTGCCTGTAACTTCAGAAGCCAACGGCATTACCGGAGACAAAATCTGATTCAGCCACCACCACCACCACCTGTAAGTGATTGTTTATATAACATGCTATTTTGCTAAATCCCTCATTTCAAGTTCGATTGATGTATGTATTTTCTTTTTGAAAGGTTTCTGTTAGTCATGGTGCGCAAGCGTAAGTTAGGGGCATCTGCAAGTTGTGGAGCTGAAGATGCTAATTGTGCTGAAAATGCAATAGACAGATTTAGCAATCTTCCAGACGAAGTTGCTCAACGGATTCTTTCCTTCCTCTCTTTCAAAGATCTCACTCGAGTGGGCGCCTTGTCGAAAATATGCAGGCAATTTCATCTATCAGTTCTGGTCGTGAGTTTTGATTATTCAAGTTGCAAACCACGTGGAGTAACCAACCAGAAGATAGTGAAGTTGATGAGCTCTTTGGATTGGTACTTGTGCTATCGTGGTGATCATAGGATGAAGATCTTCAGCATTAATTGGAGCTGCTTTGGATCTGAACCAGCGAGCAAGTTTTCTGATGATCATTTTCGGGTGATCATCAACAAGCAGCATAGAGGTGAATAGTTTTGCTCCAAATCTGAAATATTTGAAATGGGAAGGCATTTTGAACAATAGTCTGAATCTAAGGAAATTAACGGGTTTGGAAAACGTAGAGATTTTTTTTGCGTTTCGGAGAAATAAATTTGATAAAGTATTTGAGTTTCTTCATAGTGTGCGCTGGGCGAGGGTTCTTATCATAAACAAGGAGACCGTGAAGGTAAAATTGACACTATCCTCAACACCTTTATATTTTGTAGAAATTTGAAATCGTTTGAAAGGCTGACATTAGCTGTTGGAATAATGCGATTTCTTATTTATGCTGCAAGTTCTGTTTAAATTCCATGTATATATTTTATTTGTCAGAGAGTGTACTAAGTTGAAAATCCTATAATATAGTTTTAATAAAATTATTTAAATTATTTATCTTTTGGGGTATAGCTTCATGCCTTCTTTCTTTTTTTTTTTTTTTTTTGGGTCAATTCATGCCTTCTTTCTATTTATGAATCTTTCTTGATAAATTTGCAGGCATTCCTGGAAGGTTCCATGTCAGCACCATTGGATAATATTCGTAAAAAAAAAAGAATTATTGAAAACTTCGAAGTGGGGTTTTCGTTTCTAGCCCTGATACAATTACATTGCTCGTTTTTTTTTTTTTTCTTTTTCAGAAATCTTTAAGTTTTATTACGAGTTACTAGTGTCAGATTTCGTATGGTTTCGGAGACTATGACTTATATAATTTACGGTTGATTAATGTTTAAAATCGTTGTTTTAGAGCTAGTTTAGCTCTGGGGTTTTGGTCTCTGCCCTAAATCCTAAGCTATGAGTGAGGGTCGTAAAAAAAGAACAAGTGACACAGCTATGTAATAGTCTAGGGCTAAACAAATAGAAAATAAAGCCTAGGGTATGGAAATAAGTGCATATGGTGTATTTACTTAATCCCCTATGCTTTTCACCTTACTTTTCTTTTCCTATCTTTTTCTCATTCATTCAAACTTATTGAAACAAAATTCAGCAGTTAAGTTGGTTTTCTTTAAGCAATATTTCTTCAACATTGAGTTGGTTTCCCTATATTGTCAACAAGGAAGGAGAGAATTTTGTGTTTGGTTCACGAATAAAGTCATTCGCACCAAATTCAGAGTACCAAACTCAAATGATCTGTTTTTAATAAACAAAATTGTCATTATACACCATTAATATTGGACGACATTGATTGTAGGCATTTAAGAACATGATTGATATATGCAGGAAGAGTGTTTCTGTCAAATGAAAAGTATTGAAACTCCCCAGGAAACCCCCAAGCACCTTCATCAGTGAGACGGCCTTCAGTTGATGTCAAGTGATGGCTGTCGAGCAAAGAGAGCTGTTGTATGGGCAATCAAATGGCAACTATCAAGCAAAAATCTAGAATACAACAATGCAATATGACTAAACTTTATTTAAATAAAAAATAGAACAAAAATAAACACAATCAAAATTAACTTTTTTTTTTAAAAAAAAGGGAGAATTTCATTCAACTACGAAAACGAATAGGAGGGCAAAAACAATGGCCTCATTAAAACGTTTGCCATAAAAAATCCCCACAAAGAGGGAAATCTGGACAAGGAAAAAGAGTACCACAACACCTCCACGAAAAATACAGAAAAAACACCCTACCCCCACACACCTATCTTTCCTTAGAAGAGAGTCCAACCAAGGTGGTGCCGTCCAAACGAAACTGGAGCCTTTCTTCAAGCCAAATTGAGTAAGAGCATGCGTCACACCATTGCCCTTTCGAGGCTGATACAAAACATCCGTCACATACATGTCTTATATCTTCCACCACATTGCCAATGTTGCTCCACCAATCCATTCTACCATTAAGCATTGAAACAGCTTCTTGGGAGGCAGTTGCAAGTATAAAACGATTAAAACCCAAAAAGCGTATCATCAATAAACCTTCCCATATGGCCACTATCTCCCTCCCCAAAACATGCAACACCTGCGGCCCTGCAGCAGAAAAACCACAAAAGAAAATTCATTTCATCAACTTACAGAGGCAAGTAACACTTTTGAACTAATTATACAAGGTTGCTTTTTTATAGTTTTTTTAATATTGAAAGAGTCATATATCAAAACAAAAGTATCAATCAGCAACATCTATATGGAGTGTTGCCTTTTATTCTCAGATGAAAACACAGGAATTTAATTAATATGATATCCATACAATACAAAATCAGAGGATTCTCAAAACAGCCTTGTACAAAGAAATACATAAATCCCCTATAAAGAGAAAATAAAAAAGCACACCACAACACCAAGAGGAATGACTTACCATAATGATAATAGCTTGTTGATGACAATGAAATAGAAGTTTCTTACTGAGAAGATGCTTGGACAGAAGAACTTCCCGATGAGCTTGCTTTGCCAGACCGCTTTACCTGATGCGATCCAATGTACTTATGTGGGACATGGGCTATTTTCGACCAATCCTCACCGCTACCTTGTCTGCATCTTTCCTCAAGCTCAGGACATTCTTGAATAGAGAGGTGCTGGAGTTTAGCGAGAAGATTGAAACCCAGTGGCAGTAGTGTCAAATTAGGACAATCATATATGGTCAAAGATCTAAGACAATCAAGATCCTTAAACCATTCTGGCAAATAGGTTAGATTGGGGCAGCTTCTAATTTCCAAGCAGTGCAGGGTCTTGACATTTTGCAACCCTTCTGGCAAAGAATCAAACCAAGGACAGCTCAGAATGATCAAACTTCGAAGGGAGGAGAGGTGTTGCACACCTGCTGGAAAAGAACTAAGATTTGGACAGTACATGATGGTCAGGTGCTCAAGCAATGTGAGCTGTTCCAAACTCGAATACAGAGAAGTCAGGTTACTGCAGTTTTCAATGGACAAAGTTCGAAGCGAACCCAAACCTCCAATTCCACAATCTGACAGGGATATTAGACTGTTACAGTTACTAATCTCCAGTGACTCCAGAGCTTTGAGGTTCTGTAAACTTTGTGGCAGAGAGGACAACTCTTCACACCAACGAATGGTCAATGATTTCAGAGAACTAAGGTTTTGCATCTCCAAAGGCATTGAATGAAGCTTGGGGCAAGACAAAATCTTCAAGGAAGACAGACTAGCTGATGCAACAAGCCCTTTTGGGAGATACACTAGGTCTGGAATTTTGTCAAGAATAAGAACAGATAGCAAACTTAAATCTGCTATGTGCACCATCGTAGGATTACAATTCCGCAGCTCCAAATGTTGAAGGGACTGAGGTAACGGTATATGTGCTAACTTGGGGCAACTCTTTACAGTTAATTTCTTCAATCTAGGGAATGCATTTCCAACATTTGCACTTGACCACTCTTCCAAGTTTGCAAAATCACTTATTGATAGTTCTTCGAGTGATGGAAACCATATGTCTGTAACGTCACCATAGAACTCTGTACCAATGCTCTTCATGCCATGTATTCCTTGCAGAGAAAGCGTCTTAAGTAGCGGAAGATTCCCAAGGGCCGGAAGATGTTCACAACTTCTACAGTTGGTGAAATCGGCGGCGACAAGATTTGGGAGGGCCCAATCAGGAAATTTGATTCCTGGGTACCCATTTATAACTAGCTTTTTCAGATTTTTGTGTGGTTGCAGACCTTCAGTAAATTCTTCAGGTTCTGGTGCTAAATGTGATCTTGAGACACCTACTTCAGGTTGGGCATTAGGTAGTTTTGGGAATGAATCTCTAAGTTGCGGAATAAGACCCCAGTATAATCCCAATGATTCAAGATTTTCCTTCATGGACAACCGTGCTGGTCTAAAATATTTAATATTCTCCAAGTGAGTAATATTCAATTCCCCATAAAGATTTAAATAACGCAGCATATGGAGGTGGTGGTTATTTAAATCACAAAGATAAGTACACCTATCATGAATTGGGTAATTCTTCTCGACCTGAAGTTCTGGCAACTTCTTCCCGACAAAAAGTGGCAAAGACTGAAGTTGGTGTAACCTTTCAATACCAGAAGGCATACCAGTCAAACTCACACATCCAGTTAAATTAAGATGTCTTAGGCTGGTCATGCGTCCCAAAAATGGCAAACGACGAAGATTATGACAACCAATTAGGTTTAAGGTCTGCAAAGCAGAGAGATACTCTATGCTGCTAGGTAACAAGGAGATACGAGTGTAAGACAAGTCAAAATACCTCAAACATTTCAAGCGACCCCAGGATGCTGGCAGATCAAGAAGATCACAGTTGTTGAGATCTAGCACACGCAAGTAGTCAAAACTTGAAGGAATTTGATATAGCACTACGTTATCTAACAAGCCAGAATCTCCGATCAATAAGAGAGTTCGCAAATGTTTTGCTTCATATAGAGTTTCTGGAATTGTAATTCTTGCACCATATCGATAAACAACGGATGCGTGGCGAATCTTTGCTGGTGACCAATTTTGTGGCCGACCCTGTTCAAGTACCACATATTCTTTTCCTGCAACATATCGTGCAAGATCATGAATGATATCATTCATCTTGTATCCTATTATTTCTCCACCGTTATGTAGTTGTACTTCTTGCAAGAAAGATATCCACAACAATTCGGAAAAGTATTCCTGACCGATGTCTTCAGGACGCTTGCTTCCCTCATTTGGAATGAATCCTTCTGCCATCCATAGATGAATCAACTTCTGCTTCTTGAACTCATAATTTTTGGGAAATAATGAGCAGAATGCAAAGCATTGTTTGGCATGCAATGGTAGATGATGATAACTGAACATCAGGGCAGGCAAAAATTTATATTCGCTTTCATCTAATTCCCAAAGTTCACAGTCTCGCATAAATAACCACTGGTTTTCTTCTCTTTTCAAACGCATTGAACTTCCCAAACTTTTTGCTACTAATGGCACACCTCCACATTTTTTGACAATCTGCTTTCCAATCCGCGAAAGAGTTGGATACTTCTCTTCTTCTCCTCGTCCAAATGCCCGGTTCTTGAACAAAGACCAACAATCGTCATCCTTTAAACCGTTCAAAAAAAATGGTGAATTTGGGAAATCCATCATGAATGGAATTTTTTGACTGCGGGTAGTGACAATGATTTTGCATCCATCAAGACCCCCACTAAACAAAGGTCTTAGGTTGTCCCAATCATCCTGGTCTTCAGTCCAAATATCATCTAACACAATCAGATATCTTTTCTTCTGCAGCAATTGCGAAAGCTGAGACTGAAGTAGTTCAATCTCCGACAAGTTGCATTCAACTCCTGTTGCACGCTCAATGGCTGCCTTCATAATCTTCTTGACATTGAATTCCTCAGAAACAAAATTCCAGATTCTAGAGTCGAAGTGTTGGAGTACACTCTCGTCGTTATATGCCATCTGAGTAAGTGTGGTCTTGCCAATTCCTCCAATACCAATTATTGGAATACAAGTTGCATATCCATCCTCGGAAGTTTCAGAAGATAGTAACAGTTTGACTAACTTCTCTTTGTCATCATCTCTTCCATATATCTTTGAGTCGACGACACGAGAGCCAGTCTCCCTTATGGTAGATCGTCGATCTACTATACTAGGCTCTCTAAAATTAAATTCCAAGAGCCCCTCATTTACCGTCATTTCTAGCATGGTGAGTGTCTCTCTAATTCTTTCAGCATGTGGAGTGCCGGTTGTAATTTGAAAACCGATACTAGTGAAAGCTCTATAAACAGCACTCTTCACGTCTGACAGGAGGTCCTCAGCATCATAGCCTTTTTTGGTTTCTTGAGCGATAAACGAGTCCAGAAGGTCCTCAGCATCAGAAGCAACATTCTTGAGATTTGACAACCAAAGCCTGACAGATTTGTTTGTTAATTGTTGCTCCTCTGCATCTTGAAGAATAGCTTGAACCCTCATTAAGGCAAGTTGTAGCCTGTGGCGGTTGTCCTTGACACCCCAGATATCAGAAAGCTTTTGTAGGGCTGGGGATGCCAATCTTTCAAAGATCACTTGCAAGGCAGGGGATAAAACTATGTTTGCTGCTTCCATTTCTAGTAGCAACAACAGCAAAACAAAACAAGGCTGAGATGATGAGAATAGTTGGATCTGGATATGGAAATGGAATGGATCTGAATTACAATTTGGATTATGAGAATAGTTGGCTTTAGAGGGACTTTCAAAAGCCAGCAAATATCCGGTTCACACTCAAAGTCAAGGTCTTTCATCAAAGCAAATATGGGGTTCACACTCAAAGTCAAGAATTGGATATATAGATATTTGTTTCTCTCTTTTCATCTTTTTCTCTTCGCTCATTATTTCCACCCACCTACATTTTTTTCATTTTGTTAATACTTAATACTTTACTTATTTTCATCGAGGAGGGTTTTGGGTTACTTTGCCCTTAGTTAATTTGACTCACTTTTCCCCAAAACTTCTGTCAACAGTCAACTAAATCAACTCTTACATTTTAGAGTTTAGGGTTTACCATAGCTCACATGGCGCATGTATAGGTGTATAGACATTTTAGTCATTTCCAGGCATCGCACTGATGCCTCCTTGCATAAAAATCCCACCAAGCCTTCTGAGATAATATGTTTTTCTCTAGAGGTTTTGGTCTTATTTCCGTTATATATGTTTTTCTGGTATTGTTTTGGTGGATATCTTGTTTTAGCCCAATATTGGACGACATTGATCGTAGGTGATAATATATTTGGTAAGCACGCCCACACCTCATCTTCTTTAAACCTCTGTAAAGTTGGTTTTCTTTTTCTTTTCAAAAAGTAGAGATATAGTAAAGGAGATATATAAGAATCTCTCCCTTTCAGATTAATATTTCTTCAGTAAGAAAAGAACATTGAGTTCTTGTTCTGTTTTTTTGGTCAAAAACATTGAATTTCCGTTTACGTGAAGCTAAACAACAACGGCTTGAATTACGAGGAAGGAGAGAATGAAAGCGGAAAAAGGAAGAAAAGAAAAGAAAAACTGATCCATAACATCTCCAAGAGAGTATGCAAATGAAATAGGCAAAATTGATCCGATCCGACTTAGAATGAAGTAGAATTTAGTTTTTCTATGCTTTATATTAATATTTCGTATGTGTAAAATGAGTAATTTTAGTTTTATGTGCACTAAGAATACACTTAAAACTAATTTTTTTTTATATAAATATTAAAATTTGATATAAAAAGCAGCACAATAAAAGAACAAGGCTACTAATGAAATTTTGATTTTTGTACATCTCAAAATAAATCCTATAATAATCCGATCCGATCTGAATCAATGACTACTAGGAAAAACCCAAGCAGCCTTCATCACAAAGGTCAGGGCCACTAGAAGGAGCAATACAACTTCCTTCTTACACTTTTTGAGCAGGAAACCAAGCACCTTCGTCAGTGACTACTAGGAAAAACCCAAGCACCTTCATCAGTAACTACTAGGAAAACCCACCTTTATGTTTTTTTTCAAAGAATTACTGGAAACTTCTAAGTGGGGTTTTTGCTCAATATTTCCACCCACCTACTTTTTTTTTCTTTTGCTAATACTTTAATGCTACCTTATTTTCATCAAGGAGGCTTAATTATCCTCATACTCCTTAAATTATCCTATGTCTTATTCAGAACAAAAAATAAATCCTATGTCTTACTTTGCCCTTTAAAAGTTAATTTGACTCACCTTTCCCCTAAACTTATTAGAATGTTTTAAAAACCCCTCTGTCAACAGTCAACTAAAGCAACTCTGCATGTATATCTGTATGGGACTGATCCGTTGTCCTCATTTTTCATGTCCTTTGGTGTTTCTTATATAATTTTTTGACAAGTGTCTATACACTTAACCCCCAACATAATACTGTTAACTTGAATAAAATTTAAAAAATAAAAAATGAATATTGAAATGAAAAAACTGTTTTCTTGTATTGTTTTGTTGGATATCTTGTTTTAGCCCAATATTGGACGTATTGAAGAACATGATTTATATCTGCAAGAGTGTTTCTGTCATATGACAAGTATTGTCTAGGAAACCCCCAAGCACCTTCATCTTTTTAACAAAATTTATCTGATTCTTCCCCACTTTCTCATAAGCATTTAAAGTTCCTACTCTTTTTTCCCTTATTTTGGGCCCTCTCTTTCATTCATTTGTAAAAAAGGGGACCCAAAATCTGTCGTATTGGTTGATTATATTATGGCCCAAGGAACTTAAGAGCCTATTCCAAAACTGAAACTTATCAAATTTTGTATGTTTCTATTTTGTACAAAGCTGTGTTTTAGGGGAGTACAAAATTGAATACACACATTGGGTATATCGATGAAGGCTCTTAATTATTTGAGCGACAAACGTGTATTGCAAAAATTGTGTTTACACATGGAATTATTCCCCGTTAAGTTATACTCAGCGGCGGATCCAGGAATTTTTCAGCGAAGGTGCAATTTTTAAAAACTAAGAGCTCAAAAAAAAAAAAAAAAAAACCTAAACATCCTTATCATTTAAACAATACTAATGTTATTCATAATTAATTTAAAAAATAACATTACAATTAACCTACAATTGTTGCTGACGAGGTTTCATATCATGAAAACGTCGCATTATATTTGCATTACTAATACAAGAAAAAACATATTTCTCAATGTAAACAACCAAGCTGTCACTCAACCATTGATTCCCCATTTTGTTACGCGGATTATTTGAAGGATGATTGGAACTAGGCAGATTATTTGAAAGATGATGTGAACTAGGCGGATTATTTGAAGGATTATTTGAAGGATGATTGGAACTAGCCGGATTATTTGAAGGAGGGTTAGAGCTACCCGTATTATTTGGAGGATTTGAACTACTCGGATTATTTGAAGGATGATTTAAACTCTTTCTCTTAAAGTACCGTTCCATAACTGTACAATTAAAACAAAATAAGGGTTTGATGAATTTGGGTGATGTGAAATTGGTCTTTTATAAAAAGAATTCCCAATCCCATTCAAATAAGGAATTCCCAAAACCTAATTGAATAAAAGAGAACTCCCAATTAAAACCCAATTATGTAAGGAATTATAGTAGCCCAATTAAAACCCAAATATAGAAGGAATTATAGAAGCCTTAGAAAAGCCCACGAAATGGCCCAGCAGCTTCCCTATTTTTTCCTCTTTTTTTTTAAAAAAAAAACCCTGGTCCAAAACGACGTCGTTTTGACCAGGTTAAAAAAAAAAAAAAAAAGCTGCGCCATTTAAACAGCCTGGTCCAAAACTACGTCGTTTTGGCCAGGCTTCACTAAAAAAAAACAAGGTCGCGCGCGCTGCGCGCAGAGCGCAAGAACCAGCAGCGCAGCACAGAGTTGGTTTGCGCATTTCGTCGAACAGATTGTGTGCATATCTGGTCTGAAGCAGAGGTGCAACACCAGAGGTTGTAATGGATTTTTCCGGCGACCGGAGGTGTAGGTGAACCTCCTTGCGCCTACACAGGTCCGCCACTGGTTATACTACCCTCTCTCCTAGGTAGTCACATTGGTAAGCACCACAGCTCATTCTTAATTCACCATTGAGAGCTTGAATTCAGAAATTTGGAACTTACAAATTCTTTATAAATTAAGGGCAACACTTATAGCGCACTAGGTGCTGATGCACCCAAATTTTTTTTAAAATTTGGTTACCAGTTATACAAGTTGTCTATGGATCATGCAATTACAACATCTCTGTTTGTCAATTGGCGTATGAGTTGACATATTATTATTTTCACCTAGTATATCTAATTGCATATCCAATAGCATTTGTAAAATAATATTTTAAAAATAAGAACTATATTACAAAGTTAAGGATATGGTTTACAAGATTATGGAGGTCTATGTCCATAATAGTGTAAACGTGATCCTTAATGTTGTAACCCATGTATTTAACAATTACAAGCATAAGGACCAATTGTCCTTCTCCAAGGTCCACTTTGCAAACGATGACTGACTGATTGGCAATTGCCAAACTATCTCCGAGCATTCCTTTACATTGTAAATTTTATCCATAATATTGTAATAACAAGGGTATACAATATTAAGGACTCATAACATAAACATTCCATACAATTGAGAAGTCTATTGTTAATCTTGTAGATTACAACATTTAGGTTTGCATTTACAAGTTCTTGCACTGTGATTACAATGTTAAGGTTCACTTTAATCCATAATATTGTAATAGTCTAATTTGCAATGAAAATGACGTCCATTACAATATTAAGGTTTGGTTTGACCTTAAACAAGTAAAATTGTTCATTATTCTTGTAAACTATAATTTACAATATTATGACTCATGTTACAGTTTTGGGGACCTTAGAGTTCCATAAGATTGTAAAGGTTATCCCAAAGCTTGTAAAAACAATGGTTTACAACCTTAAGAATTCATATTAAAATGTTTGGCACATGAAAGTTCTCTAACATTTTAAATTTTATCCATAATCTTGTAATAACAGAGATTTACAACATTAAGGACTCATTTTACAGTTTTTGGGACCTTAGAGTACCATACAATTATAAAGGTTATCCCTAAGCTTGTAAAAAAAATGGTTTGCAACCTTAAGGAATCATATTAAAATGTTTGGCACATGAGAGTTCTCTAACATTTTAAATTTTATCCATAATCTTGTAATAACAGAGGTTTACAACATTAAGGACTCAGTTTACAGTTTTTGGGACCTTAGGGTTCCATACAATTGTAAAGGTTATCCCTAATTAAGCTTGTAAAAACAATGGTTTACAACCTCAAGGAATCATATTAATGTTTGGCACATGAGAGTTCTCTAATATTGCATGTATACTTATGTATTCTATATGTGTGTCTATCTATTTTTGGTTATAATGTATGCGTATCTGTAAAATTCCGATCGGAATCGGAATGTATCTGTAAATTCCGAAAATTTCGAAATTCCGAAGTTCTTCAAACCAATTCCGATCCGAATTTTCCGATTATTTCTGAAAAATTCAGAGTTTATAATAATATTTTATGATTTATACGATTAAGTCAAGGTCTATCATCTAGGGTGCATTTTTGCTCACCACTTTAACCATAGGTGTACCCTCATCACTATTCTCAATACTTAACACGTGTCCATAGACATAACCATGATTCCATAAATACAAAGCAAAAGTTAACTATGGTTATATTTATGGACACGTGTCAAGCATTGAGGATGGTGATGAGGGTACACCTATGGTTAAAGTGGTGAGCAAAAATGCTCCCCTATCATCTATCCTAATCACTATTCTCATGGCCCCTCTTTGAAAAACTTGCATCCAATTACATCACTTCTATCCTCTTTTTCAGCAGAAATTTCCCCACTACCCTTCACCAACGAAAGGAAGACATTTTTCCACCTTGAAATTACAAAGAACGTGTCAGTGCCTAACAAATGGCCCGGACCACTAGAGAGAGAGAGTAGTTGTGATTGTGGTTTTGGTGCGGTTTGTATACAAGGCTACGATAGCGCGTGTAAAAATCAAACCCATAATCAACGGTCCAAGTCCTCAACCCATTTTGCAAGTTTGCAAGTCCAATCAAGTACATGTAATTTGTGCGTTTTCTTGACTAAATTGCATGTAGTCTACCTTGGCGGAAAATTCTACATTTTATGTAGAATTTTACGAGGGAGGAGAGATACTTAGAAAGCATTATTTTGTGGTCCTTAGAAAGCATTATTGTTGGTTCATTAGTGGAGGTGAAGATAGGTATATGTTCCTTTCTAGTTTCCCCTGTCTGAGTACCTGCGGGTCAGTTGCAAGGAGAGAAGTCTGTGACTAGGAAAACCATCACGCTGGAAAAAGAACAGTAGCAAAATGGGTGGGATTTTGGGCTGGGATAATCTAAAACGAGAACTTACAAACAAACAAAATCTGCTGGGTGGCATGTATTGACAAAACCATCAAGCTAGAATAAGAAGCAGAAGCAGAAGCAACAGCATTAAGCTTATCCTTGACTCAAATTTAAAAATTAAAAAGAATCTGCTGGGCATTTTAAGAACTGAAAATTTAAAAATACTGATAATCTTCACATTTATAATTCCACTAAGCTTTAATATATATCTGTTGCTATCAACAGATTAATAAAACATTGATATTGCTGCTTATCCTTGATGATGATGAGGGCAAGGTGTTCTACGAATTACCTCAAAGAGGACGAGGCCGAGGTTGCGCAGCAATAAAACCTGATGTTGACAAGTGTCGATGGTTGTCAAGTTACAGCCATATGGGCAATCAAATGGCAATGCTATTGTTGAGGTGAGTGAATTATGGCTTGAGCTTGCAGCAATCAAAGTAAATTGTTCTATTCTTCTTGGTAGGTGCTCTCGTTTCCACTGTACATGTTCCTCTTTGTGTGGCCCAAGGAACTGAGGGCCCTTTTCCAAAAGAGAGAAGCCCAGATCCAGAAATATAGAAAATTTTCTAAATTTGTATCCGTTATTTTTTTTGTACAAAGCGATATTTTAGGAGAGTAGAAAACATAATACAAGATTTCGGGTTTATGGATAAAATTAATAGTAAATTGAGTTTAGACCCATAAAATTCATGTGTAATCATCTACAACCCTTTCCTTTATTTTTCTATTTAAAATACCCAATTTTTTCAAATAAAACCCGATGACTATGATCCAAGTTAGCAAGTTACCTAACCTAACTTAAAATATGATTTATTCTATTTTTTGGATCCCAAAACTACCCCTATTTACAAGTTAACGTGTTATGTGGGGTGTAACTAATGGCACATGTTGAATTTTGAAAAATATTCAAATGGTTGCAATGGATATAGGAATTAATTTAGAAACTTATTTGAAATTAAATATTAAATTCAACATTAAAGTATTAGTAATGTTTTGGTTTGTTTTATGACCCCAAAAGAAAAAATGTTTTGGTTTATTTAATTTTTTTTTTGTTGTTTTTCTTTTATGAATTATACTACTAGTAATCTATTTTATTATAGTTTTATGAATAATAGTGTACATTCTAATTATGTTGAAAAATATTTTGATAATCTATTTATTGTTTGTTTTATGAAAAACATTTTTTTAAAACGAACCTATTTTTTCTCTAAATAATGAACCTATTTTTTTTCTCAAAATAATGTACCCTTTTTTCTCTGAATAAAGTACATATTATTTGTTTTATGAAAAACAATTTTTTTTAAATGAACCTATTTTCTCTCTCTAAATAATGTACCTATTTTTTTTCCTCTAATAATGTACCTAGTAAAACAATGTACGTATTTTTTTAAATGAACCTATTTTTCCTCTCCAAATAATGTACCTATACACATTTATAGGTATATTGTAAAATAATTTACCTATGGGTAATATAATGTACCTATATTCGAAGGAGTGTGGTTCATTTGATAAATTCCTACCTCTATCTATCTCTAAGATGTTTGGATTTTTCAAAACTCGACATGCAGAAGAGAAATGGTATCCCCACATGTACCAAGACATAAAATGTAAAAAACGTGCAATTTTTTTAAAGATAATAAATACATGGACATTTTTCCCATGTTTTCATATTTTTCCACGATATTACATTAATTGAATTAAGCAAAGGAAAAACCAAAAAAGAGTACAACTAGGAAGCTCCCTATTTTGATTGCAAATGGGAGACTTTGGACGGTGGGCTTTTTACATTATTGAATAGTTTGGACTTTGCAGTAAATGCTATGAATAGTTTGGCTTGTAAAACTCCCCATACAGACGCATGTTGTATCCTATTAAACGCAAAGTTGCGATCAGTCCAAATCATCTGCTTAAAAGGCGGAGTACTCTCGTATTCCGTCTTTTGTACACACACAAAAAAACAAAAAACAAAACAAAACAAAAAACATAATCAACATTCAGAAAGACAAGTAAAGCTCTTTTAAAAAATAAAAAAAAAAATCAAAATGGAGAATTTCATTCATGTAGAAAAGACAGGGCAAAAAGTCTTATTAAAACCCTTGCGATAAAAAACCACTCAAAATCCGGTAAAGGAAAAAGAGTAGCACAACACCTCCACAAAAAATACAGAAAAAAAACACCATACCTCACATCCCTATCTTTCCCTAGAAGGAAGTCCAACCAAAGTGGTGCAGGCGTACTTTTCTTTTCCTATCTTTTTCTCATTGATTCAAAACTTATTGAAACAAAATTCAGCAGTTAAGTTGGTTTTCTTTAAGCAATATTTCTTGAGCAAGAAAAGAACATTGAGTTCTTGCTTGTTTCCTTATTGTCAAAAACATTGAATTTTGGTTTATATGAAGCTAAACAACGACTTGAATTACGAGGAAGGAGAGAATTTTTACATAATCTGTTTTAAATAAACAAAATTGTCAATATGCACCATTAATATTGGACGACATTGATTGTAGGTATTGAAGAATATGATTGATATATTCAAGAAGAGTGTTTCTGTCAAATGAAAAGTATTGAAACTCCCCAAGTATTTGACTAGGAAACCCCCAAGCACCTTCATCTGTGAGTAAGATTTAGTTCCTACTCTTGACGATGAGGGCAAGGTGTTCGACAAATTACCTGAAAGAGGCTGAGGCAGGCCAACTGGGCGAGCAAAGAGAGCTGTTGTACGGCCTTCAGTTGATGTCGAGTGATGGCTGTCGAGCAAAGAGAGCTGTTGTATGGGCAATCAAATGGCAACTATCAAGCAAATATCTACAATACAACAACGCAATATGACTAAAACTTTATTTAAATAAAAAATAAAAAATAAATAAACAGAATCAAAATTAAGAAAGACAAATAAACCCTATTTTTTAATCAAAGGGGAGAATTTCATTCAACTAGGAAAATGTATAGGAGGGCAAAAACAATGGCCTCGTTAAAACCTTTGCCATAAAAAATCCCCACAAGGAAGAAAATCTGGACAAGGAAAAAGAGTACCACAACACCTCCACAAAAAATACAGAAAAAACACCCTACCCCACATCCCTATCTTTCCCTAGAAGAGAGTCCAACCAAGGTGGTGCCGTCCAAACCAAACTGGAGCCTTCCTTCAAGCCAAATTGATTAAGAGCATACGCCACACTATTGCCCTTTCGAGGCTGACACAGAACATCCGTCACATACATGTCGACCACCAACCGTCTAATATCTTCCATCACACTGCCAATGTTGCTCCACCAATCCATTTTGCCATTAAGCATTGAAACAGCTTCTTGGGAGGCAGTTGCAAATAAAAAACGATTAAAACCCAAAAAGCCTATCATCAATAAACCTTCCCATATGGCCACTATCTCCCTCCCCAAAACATCCAACCCCCGCGGCCCTGCAGCAGCAAAACCACAAAAGAAAATTCCTTTCATCAACTTACAGAGACAAGTAACCCTTTTGAACTAATTATACAAGGTTGCTTTTTATGATTTTTTTAATATTGAAAGAGTCATATATCTACAATGTTCTCATTTCGAAACAAAAGTATCAATCAGCAACATCTATACGGAGCGTTGCTTTTTATTCTCAGACGAAAACACAGGAATTTAATTAACATGATATCCATACAATACAAAATCAGAGGATTCTGCCCAAGAAATACAATACAAAATCGGAGTGTTGCTTTCTATGTGTTCTCCCACATAGAAATTCATAAATCCCCTATAAAGATTAAATAAAAAAGCACACCACAACACCAAGAGGAATGACTTACCATAATGATAATAGCTTGTTGATGACAATGAAATAGAAGTTTCTTACTGAAAAGATGCTTGGACAGAAGAGCTTCCCGATGTGCTCTCTTTGTGAGGCCGCTTTACTTGAGGCAGTCCAATGTACTTATGCGGGACATGGGCTATTTTCAACCAATCCTCACGGCTACCTTGTATACATCTTTCCTGAAGCTCAGGACATTCTTGAATAGAGAGGTGTTAGAGTTTAGTGAGAAGATTGAAACCCAGTGGCAGTAGTGTCAAATTAGGAAACAAACTTGACAAGCGAGTCACAGAACACCATACTTGAGAAGCACCAATTGTAGATAAGGTCTTTTCGTCAACCACGAGTGAAACAAGTGACAAACTAAAGCAAAGTTTGCAGCGGAAACACAAGAGCAAACCCTAAAAAATAGGGCACATAGCAGAACACAGAAACCCTGTGAGCACGGCAGCAGATAAGGCAGAATACAGAAGCCCTGTGAACACGGCAAAAGCAAAGGCAACCAAACCCTAAAAATAGGGTAAGGCAAGGTAAGGCAAACAAAAGCCAAGCAAAGGCAAGGTGGCAAGGCATGACAAATAAAGCCCAGATAGGGCAACAAAACCCTAAAAATAGGGTAAGGCACGACAAAGGTAAAGCCTTACCCTAAATATAGGGTAAGGCAAGGCATGGCAAGGCAAAGCCAAACCCTAACAAATAGGGTAAGGCAAGGCAAAGAAAGTCAAGAGCAAAGGCAAGGTCAACGGGCATGACCACAGCAGAAACACACAAGCGAAGGCATGAGCAACAATACTGGCACCAACAAGAGCAATAAGGCAGAGACATAACAGGCATCATCAACAGCAATACAAGGCATTGACACCAGCAACAGCAGAGACAACTTCTCTTCACTCCCCCTCTCCCCCTGAAGAGAAGGGGTCAATGGAGCCATATGATCAATGGTACTTGAGAAACATGCACTGACTAACACTGAGATGTAGCAGAATCAGCCATGGCAGATAGGTGGTTAAATTGCAGCGGAATAGATGAGCAGCGGTGACAATAGCAAGGTAGGCAGTGATGACGGTAGCAAGGTAGATGGCGGCGGCGGCAGACTAGGATTATAAGCTAGATGTATAGTGCAACAGAAATAGGTAGTCTCTAGGGTTAGGGTAGAGACATATCAAAACATAGTAACATTATCGGCAATGACCATAACAACGACAACATCAACGACAACAATAGCAGCAATGGTAACATCAACGACAGTAGTAGAGGTAACGACAACGACAACAGCAACAACAACAGTTCTTCCATATCAACTTTAGCTAATTCACACAGACAACTTCTATTCACTCCTCCTCTCCCCCTAAAGAGAAGAGGCCGTCGGAGTCAAGAAATAAGCAACATCTTCATGGGAATATGTCAAGCTAATGGGGATACGTCAAGCTAATGGGGATACGTCAATAAACATATTCCTTTCACTCCCCCTCCCCCTCTTAAAGAGGAGGAGAGGAGAGCACTTAAATTGCAAGGAGAACGCAAACACAGGTCACAAGAAAACCTGGCTCTGATACCATGTCAAACAAAGTAGGGCAAATATTCAGTTATGCTAAGATACACTCATATTATTATTCTTCTCCAATATGGAGGTATTTATACAAGTACAAAGATGTGTTAACCCTAAATAAAATTGGAAATATATCTAAATTACAATAGAAAGTAAATCTCTATTACAATAGGACTAAATAATAATTGGTAAGTAACCAAAATTCTAATGAAATAAGGAACAAAAATCCTAACTAAGTAAGGACTCGCCAACAGTGATGTCCTGATTTCACAAAATAAAGAAGGAGACTATGACTTATATAATTTACGGTTGATTAATGTTTAAACTCGTCGTTTTAGAGCTAGTTTAGCTCTGGGGTTTTGGTCTCTGCCCTAAATCCTAAGCTATGAGTGAGGATCGTGAAAAAAGAACTAGTGACACAGCTATGAGTGAGGGTCTGGAAATAAGTACAGAAATGCTGAGGGCAACTAAAGTATTTGAATGCATCTGGTGTATTTTTACTTAATCCCCTATGCTTTTCACCTTACTTTTCTTTTTCCTATCTTTTTCTCATTCATTCAAACTTATTGAAACAAAAGTCAGCAGTTAAGTTGGTTTTCTTTAAGCAATATTTCTTCAGCAAGAAAAGAACATTGAGTTCTTGCTTGTTTCCTTATTGTCAAAAACATTGAATTTTGGTTTATATGAAGCTAAACAACGACTTGAATTACGAGGAAGGAGAGAATTTTTACATAATCTGTTTTAAATAAACAAAATTGTCAATATACACCATTAATATTGGACGACATTGATTGTAGGTATTGAAGAATATGATTGATATATGCAAGAAGAGTGTTTCTGTCAAATGAAAAGTATTGAAACTCCCCAAGTATTTGACTAGGAAACCCCCAAGCACCTTCATCAGTGAGTAGGATTCAGTTCATACTCTTGACGATGAGGGCAAGGTGTTCGACGAATTACCTGAAAGTGGCTGAGGCAGGCCAAATGGGCGAGCAAAGAGAGCTGTTGTATGGGCAATCAAATGGCAACTATCAAGCAAAAATCTAGAATACAACAATACAATATGACTAAACTTTATTTAAATAAAAAATAAAACAAAAATAAACAGAATCAAAATTAAGAGAGACAAGTAAACGCTTATTTTTAATCAAAAAGGAGAATTTCATTCAACTAGGAAATCGTATAAGAGGGCAAAAACAATGGCCTCGTTAAAACCTTTGCCATAAAAAATCCCCACAAGGAGGAAAATTTGGACAAGGAAAAAGAGTACCACAACACCTCCACAAAAAATACAAAAAAAACACCCTACCCCCCACATCCCTATCTTTCCCTAGAAGAGAGTCCAACCAAGGTGGTGCCGTCCAAACGAAACTGGAGCCTTCCTTCAAGCCAAATTGAGTAAGAGCATGCACCACACCATTGTCCTATCGAGGTTGATACAAAACATCCGTCACATACATGTCGACCACCAACCGTCTAATATCTTCCACCACATTGCCAATGTTGGTCCACCAATCCATTCTGTCATTTGAAACAGCTTCTTGGGAGGCATTGCAAGTATAAAACGACTAAAACCCAAAAAGCCTATCATCAATAAACCTTCCCGTATGGCCACTCACTACTACAAAAAACGAAATAGACGACGGGAATCCACCGTCGTGTATCATGGTTTACAACCGACGAGAAATCGATCGCCGTCTTTTCACACATGAAATAATGACGGCAAATAACCGACGTGGTTCATATAGTGCACGTCATTAAAAAAACTAAAACCGACGTAGATTTCATACATAAAGCATAAAAAGAGACCTTTCGACTATAATAGACGACGGTTTTAGTAAACAACAGACGTTTAAATAATGTTAAATGTCAAAAACAACTACACAACCGACGTAAATATGTTTATCAACGTCTCTAAATCAAACAAAGAGGACGTGTAAAACATATAACATGGCATATATTTACTTGAATTGACGTAAAAACAATAATAACCACGACCCTTTAGGTCACCACAGACGTTGAAAATTATTTTGACGGCTTGAACACAAACAAAACGACGTGGTTAAAATATTACACGTCATTAAAAAAACTAAAACCGACATAGATATCATACATAAAGCATAAAAAGAGACATTTCGACTATAATAGACGACGGTTTTAGTTAACAACAGACGTTTAAATAATGTTAAATGTCAAAAACAACTACAAAACCGACGTAAATATGTTTATCAACGTCTCTAAATCAAACAAAACGGACGTGTAAAACTAAGAAACCGTCGTGGTTAATAAATACTACGTTTACTAAATAAAAAAACTGACGTCTAAAACATATAAAATGACATATATTTACTTGAACTGACGTAAAAACAATAATAACCACGACCCTTTATGTCACCACAGACGTTGAAAATTATTTTGACGGCTTGAACACAAAAAAACGACGTGGTTAAAATATTACACGTCATACAAAAACTAAAACCGACGTCGATTTGATACAAAAAGCATAAAAAGAGAACTTTCGACTATAATAGACGACGGTTTTAGTAAAACACAGACGTTTAAATAATGTTAAATGTCAAAAACAACTACAAAACGGACGTAAATATGTTTATTAACGTCTCTAAATCAAACAAAACCGACGTGTAAAACTAAGAAACCGTCGCGGTTAATAAATACTACGTTCACTAAATAAAAAAACTGACGTCTAAAACATATAACATGGCATATATTTACTTGAACTGACGTAAAAACTATAATAACCACGACCCTTTAGGTCACCACACACGTTGAAAATTATTTTGACGGCTTGAACACAAAAACAACGACGTGGTTAATATATTACACATCATACAAAAAACTAAAACCGACGTCGATTTGATACATAAAAGCATAAAAGGAGACCTTTAGTAAAAACAGACGTTTAAATAATGTTAAATGTCAAAAACAACTACAAAACCGACGTGTTTTCTTTTTCAAATGACGGTTTTTATTTCATTTTTGCGTTGTCATTCCACGTCGGTTGTGAAAACCCGACGTTGGTTGTTTTTTAGACGTCTCTTTTTGCAATTTTTGTAACTTGACCGTCGTATTTTCAGCTTTAACTGATTATTTTTAATTTTTGATTTGTCGTGCCCAAAGCTTGCAGAATGAAAATGTGATCGGAATTAAAATGATATACAGAGCTATGAATTAATGTCATACAATTAACTGCATAACTAATGTCATACATTACAACAATCAATCAATCCATATATCTTTTCACCCATCTCTAATATTCTCACTCCCAAACTCACCCACTAGGTCATCAAATGTGTCAACATTTGGTATACCTTTAGAAAATGGCTCACACTCAATTCTAATATCACCTAGCACATCATCACCAATAACATCATTATATTCTCTATTAGGCATTGATAACACTACCGACCAACCACGATGCATTGGGTCATCAACATAAAATACTTGTTTGACTTGAGAAGCCATAACAAATTGGTCATTCCTATGTCCAATTTTACTAAGATCTACAAGGGTAAATCCAAGTTCGTCGACTACAAGGCCCGAAGTGTTATCTATCCAATCACACCTCAAGACTGGGATTCTAAACTTTTGGTAGTCAACATCCCAAATTTCTTGAATAACCCTATAAAAATCCATATTGGAGACAATAGGGTTTTTATCCTTGGCACTAGCAACTTGCATAGTATGTGCAAGTAAATAAACTCCACTATTTTGGACAGTTCGCACATCATCTTGTGCCTTGGTGCTAAATTTGACACCATTAATAAGATAGCTCCTATATGATGGCACTACCATGCTTGGACCAGCTGCTAACCACCTCAAATTTTCTGATATGCCATTATAATCTTCCCCATTAAATTCACTTTGAACCTGCAAATTAAACATATATCTTAATTCAATCTAACATATATATAGAAAGAAAGAAATTAAAATAAGTTCAATATGTCATTCAATAACATAGATACCTTAAAACGTAGCCATTGAATGAAAGTGCTATTGTGCTTATCTTGTAGCCACTTTGTTCTCTTTCTAAATTTCGGATAAGTGGTCTTGATGTGGATCATATGTTCCCTACAATTGACGCGAAAAAAACACGCATTATGGTCCCTTATATATAAGATAAACATAAGGAGTAATAATATTTAAAATGGCTACATATATATGAAAAATTAAACTCATACGTACTCGATATAAGGTAGGACTTCCTCCGTATTCTCCAAGACATATAGATGTGCCTGGTTCAACAAGTCCATATCAATTAAGCTCACTGTGCAACCTGATAATGGCTTTGAAACTCCCATATTCTGGCTTGAAGGCACTCCAACTGTACTAACATCAGATAAATGCTCGGTACAAAACTCTACAGCTTCTTCAGATATATACCGCTCAGCAATGCAACCTTCGGGACGAGTACGATTCTGAACATACCCCTTTAGCACTTTCATATATCTTTCAAACGGATACATCCATCTAAAATATACTGGCCCACATAGACGAACTTCTCTGACAAGATGTACTACTAGATGAACCATGATATCAAAGAATGAAGGGGGAAAGTACTTCTCAAGCAAACACAAAGTAACTACTACATCTTCTTCCAACTTATCTAGCTTGGAAACATCTACCGTCTTTGCACATATAGCATTGAAGAAGAAGCACAATCGAGTTATTGCATACCTTGCAGGCTTCTCCAAAACAGAACGAATTGCCACAAGGAGCAATTGTTGCATCAAGGTATGACAATCATGAGATTTAAGGCCAAGAAGTCTTGAATCTTTTAAAGATACAAGATTTTTTATATTTGAAGAATAACCTTCAGGTACCTTCATACCATAAAAAGAATTGCAAACCGCTCTCTTCTCTGCTCTTGAAAAATTCCAAGGCCCTGGAGGCAAGCGAGTACGTCTTTCTCCATACTCGGGTTGCAAATCAATTTTTACCCCCATGTTCAATAAGTCTAATCGAGCAGCAATCCCATCTTTATTTTTTCCAGGGATCTCTAGCAATGTACCAATGATACTATCGCAAATATTCTTCTCAACGTGCATAACATCTAGGGCATGCCTCACAGGGAGGTATTTCCAATACTCGAGATCAAAGAATTTTGATTTCTTCTTCCAACAAACTCTGTCACCATCATTCTCACCAACACTTCCCCCATTTTTCGAGCCCCATATGTAATTAATATCTTCAACCATATGCAACACTTCTTCTCCTGTTAATGGCTCGGGAGGCATGCCATATTCAGGTTTCCCATTAAAAGCTGCACGTTGCCTCCTATATGGATGATTGATTGGTAACCACTTTCTATGCACAATGTAACAAATTTTGTGGCCATTTTTCAACCTGTGACTAGGTGTATCATCACCGCATATTGGACAAGCTTTATATCCTTTAACAACACAACCAGATAAGTTTCTATAAGCGGGAAAATCATTAATTGTCCACAGTAATGCAGCTCTGAGTGTAAAGTATTCTCCTATGTGGGCATCATACACTCCTCTAATCCCATCCCACAGAGATTTCAAATCATCAATCAAAGGCTCTAAGTAGACGTCTATATCATTTCCGGGCTGTTTAGGACCGAAAATCAGCAAGGTCAACATCATGAACTTCCGCTTCATGCATAGCCATGGTGGGAGATTATATGTAACTAACATAACTGGCCAACAACTGTATCTGCTACTTAAAAGAACTGTGGGGATTGAATCCATCAGATGAGAGAGCCAATCTCAAGTTTCTTGGCTCATTACCAAAGTCGGGCCATTTTTCATCAACAAGTTTCCAAGACGGGGAATCAGCTGGATGAGACATATAACCGTCAACTGATTTTCTTGCAGCATGCCAAGTCAAACTCTTAGCTGTCTTATGTGATTGAAACATCCTTTTAAACCTTGGAATTGGAGGAAAATACCACACCACCTTCGCAGCCACACCCTCTTTCAAGAACCCATCCTTGGTTTCCTTCCACCTTGAGATGCCACAAGTAGGACAATTAGTTGCATTCTCATACTCCTTACGATACAAAATGCAGTCATTGGAACATGCGTGGATTTTCTCATAACTCATCCCTAAAGCAGACAAAGTCTTTTTTGCCTCGTACATAGAGGAAGGTAGTGTATTTCCTTCTGGAAGAAATTCTCCTTGAAGTATCAATAATTCTGTAAAGCAAACATCACTCATCCCATGTTTTGCTTTCAAATTATATAACTTCACCAAAGCCTACAACTTCGTGTACTTACTGCAACCAGGGTACAAGGGTTGATCGCCATCCCCAATCACATTGGCAAACTCATAAGGATCAGATCCAATATTGGCAAAATCATTATCATCCATCCCTAATTCTTCAGAAACATAACTGAACCTACTTTGCTCATCTTCTTCAACATTTCTACTAGCATTGGTAGTCCATTCCGAAGGTTCTCCGTGCCATCTCCAAATCTTATAGCTTTGGTCAATTCCATTAAAGTATAAGTGTTCCCTTATAATTCCAACCCCAAACAATCCAATATTCCCACATTTAACACATGGACAACGAATCTCAGTTGTATTTCCCAAATTTCTAATGCAAAATTCAAAAATCCTTCCACCCCTAACTCATATGCCTTCGATCTTCTATCCACATGCATCCATGACTTATCCATCTCACACTCTATCAAATTCATATAAATATATATATATATATATATATATATTAAAGTGGAAAGACCAGCAATGAAACACTACCTCATTCAAATAACAGAGAACAAAATGAAAATTAAATATAAAACATGGACAAGACGACAGTTTAAAAAAATAACCGTCGTTTAATATACATTCAGACGACGGCATCTATAGTCACCGTCGTCATTAAGATACCCAAACTCAGAAATTTGAACGGTGTTCTGGTAGCCTAAAGACGACGTTTAATGGAGAAACAGTCGTCTTTAGGCTACCAGTTGCGGCTTAAAATTCAGACGACGGGAGTAAATGAACAACCGACGTATAATAAACATTTGGACGACGGTTTGATCCTTCAACCGACGTAGTTAATAAAAAAACAGCTTAAATCTCCCATCCCCATTCCTTTTCCAAGAACCCATGGCCAAACAAACATAAAAGAACCCAAACAGAGAGCAATTATTACAAGATTGCAAACACCAAAACCCTAATATAGCTACCAACGAAAACATTTATGGATTTAAGAAGAGATTAGGGTTGTACTTACATGGATATTGAGAGAGAGCTGCGAGAATATAACAACTGCTTGAGAGAGAGCTTGGAGAATCTACGTACCCAATGCTTTGAGAGAGAGCTTGGAGAATCTACGTACCCAATGAGAGATCTTGGAGAATCTACGTACCCAATGCTTTGAGAGAGAGAGCTGAGAATATAACAAAAGCTTGAGAGAGAGCTGAGAGAATTAGGATTAAAGGGACTAGAGTTGTACTTACATGGATATTGAGAGAGAGCTGGGAGAACGAAAACTTTCAGACAAATTTATGTTGAAGAGAGAGAATGAACTATTTGAGGGTTAAAGGGAAATTCTGAAAATTTTAGGTCGCGGTCAAAAATTTTAAAGTACCGCGTTTTTCAACCACGACGGTCAACACTTACACGGATGTCTAATTATAACTTACAACGGCGGTTTTTATAAACTACCGACGTTGTAAACATAAAGGACGTCGCTATTTAATTACCGACGTCGTAAACCAAATTCAATTAGTCTTTGTTAATGTAGTTGACCAAAAACAGCGGAAGAAAACCGGCGTCGTTTCAAAAAACCCTAAACCCTAAATTTTAAAAAAAATTTAAAAAAATACACAAGTACGAGAAAAATGAACCGAAAATTGCTATGGATTCCTTAAAACATTGCCTTCTACAATAGTAGGCAAAAATATGGATTTCATAATTTTGAATTTATGGGCACCAATGGATCACATAAACCTTAGGGTTATGTTATGTAAAGTATAAGGAGTACCATGCTTTGTCTCTAAATTTGTTTGAATTTTGTTATCATTCGAACTTTGAAAACTAAAATTACATTTTTCATGCCTTAACGGGCAAGATATTGTCTCAATCAGTGCATAGAATTTGTCGGTGTATTTTTCGGATTTTGTTTTGAATATATTATTAATATTAGTAATTAAATACAATAAAAAAATATATCCAAAATTATATTTTTTAAAGCTTTAGGATAGAGACAATATTCCAATGCTTGGTAGTTTTCAGTTTAATTTTTGGATTTAGTTTTGAATTTAATATGGAATTAAATAAAATATAAAAGACAATAAAAATTAAATTAAAAATGACCTATCCGACGTTGTATCCCTTTACAACGACGTTAAACATAATAAACTGACGCCAAAACAAATATAAAACGACGTCTTTTTATAACCGACGTTGTTTAAACATACAAAGGCGGATATTTAAGAATATCCGCCTTTGTATAATCTTAAGACGTCGATAAGGTTATACTAACCGACGTAGTATATGAGTACAAAATTATAAACCGTCGTTGTTATGACTATTAAACGTCATTTTAGTGTATATAACCGACGTTGTTTAAATATACAAAGGCGGATATTTAAGGGTATCCGCCTTTGTATATTATTAAGACGTCGATAAGGTTATACGAACCGACGTAGTATATAAGTACAAAATTCATTTTTCAGGATGAATTAATTATAAACCGTCGTTGTTATGGCTATTACATGTCGTTTTTAAGAATTGCCGTCGATGTTATATTTCCAGTTACTGCAAGACGACCATTTTGTACACGTATGAGACGTGTAAATTAGAATAAGACGTCGGTGTTTGGGAACTAAACAAGTTTTAAAAGAAAATTTAATTTTTTTGATTTTTGTTCGCTTGATTACAACAAAATATTTATGTACATTTAAAATAAACTAAATTAAACCTAAACATTGTTCATAAATATTTATCTACATCAATTATCCTTCGGTAATTGCTTGTTCACGAATTCTGCCCATTCATGCCTAACTTCGTCAATATCCTCTTGTTTATACTGAAGTTTATCTTTTTTCTTCTCAAACTGCAAAATAAACCAAAAAACCGACGTGTTATAAAGATACAAACGACGGTTTTAAAAAAAATATGACGTAGTAAAATAAAGAAAGTATATCTAAAATGTTGCGTTTTACCTTCTTCTCGAAATTTAAATCTGGATCATGAATTATATCTCTCATGAATCGCATCACGTAATAGCCACACTCTACACTTGTTGGTTGTTCAGGAGTGCCTTGTAGATTTTTCCAAATGGCCTGCTGTTTACGTGAATTTTTATTTATATGAATGTTAAACATTTTAATTGACCTGTTACAAGAAAACAAAGGGTGTTAATGACAAAACAAAAAATTTAAATACAAATAGTAACCGTCGTGGTAAATCAATCAAAACAACGGAGTTTTTTAAACCAAGACGTGATATTTTGTTTAAAACGGCGGTAAAAACTAACCGTCGTTGTGTAACGTTATAACGTTGGTAAGGTAAAACATCGTAGGACAAAAAATTGAGCTGAAAAAATTAAAACCCTCTTAAATAAAACCCAAACGACGTGGTAGTTAAATTAAAACGACGTTTTTAAGAAAATACTGACGTGGTAGTTAAATTAACACGTCCGTAATAACTTACCGTCATTATATTTTAATTATAACGTCGGTATTATTAAAAACCGTCGTTTATTTAAATACTTTATAGGAAAAATCTTAAATCAGAAGAAATCAACTTACGTATTCACTATATTTTTCATGTCGTCGTCAACCATGCGTTTTGGCAGTGAATTCATGTAATAGGCAGTCTCCGTTGATGGTCTAACAATTACCATCACCCAATGACCCCTGCACATAATGATTCATATAGGTTAAATAGTACTACAAAGAAAAATATTAGAAGCTTAGGAAAATACTTTAAATGGTACTAACCCTGGATTATAAGGGACCAAGAAAAATTGATTCCCATCTGCTGTATTCAGGCGGTTTGACAGGTTTTTTATTCTGTCTGATATTGATCCAGCTCCATTGCTCACTAGTCCAGGGTCCACGAAGCCAACAAGGTTTACCATATTTGCCATTTTTAAATAGTCAAATAGGAACCTAAATATATGAAAGTCAATTAAATGAGATTTTAATTTAAAAGAAAGGAAAATGTAAAACAAAATGGGATTAGGGAGAATTACCTCATGTATACTGATATCACTGTGGTTCCAATCTCAACCATGGAACCAAACTGCAAAATATCTTCAGGTAAGAGGAAGGTATCATGCTCAACGCCAAACACCTCCTTGGGCATGTGAACTGCCACAGTCTCCTTAGAAGGCAACAACTTGGTCTGGACATGTTGGCATAAGGCTAAGAGAGGAGGTGGCATGTCTAGCTTTGAGAGATCCTGTTACAAGAAATAAATAAAGAAATATAAGTTAGTTTGTGTGTGAACTAAAATAAACGACTATAACTAAACACAAAAAACAGACGTGGTATATAATATAAACGACGGTTTCTAGTAAATACTGACGGAGGAAAGGTTATACATGTCGGTAAATATATAACCGTCGTTGTGTTCAATTTATAACATCGCTATACTATAGAAGGTCGTCTAATATAAATACAGTTAATGAAATCATGAAATAGACGACGGTTTATAAAAGCTTCATGGTATTTAATTAAACACGACGCGTCTTGTAAGAAACAGACGTATATACCGTCGTTATTATAAATTTTAACGTCGGATATTAAAAGGAGCGACGTCTATTTAAAATTTAAAAGGCAGAAATAGAAAATAGTAGAGATTTTACCGTGTCCTCTTTCTGTTTTCCAGCAGTATCAGCTTCAGGCTTCGGATCTTCTAATTCCAAAGATAGGGGTCTGATACCAGTGGCCCCAGAGCAGCTTGCCTTATCAGACATTGGATTTTTTGGGCTTTGATCTTGAGGGGGTAAAGTAATCGAAGGAATTGGAGAAATTGGGGTTTTGAGCATCTGGCTGGGATCAAAATTGGGGTAAAGTTGACGGAAATATGCCAACATAGCCTCCCTCTCTGCTCTGAGTGCTTCCATTATAGTTTCCTTTGACTTCGCCTCAATCCTCAAGGTCTCTTCTCTGACAGCCTCCTTCACACTTTCCTTCAATTTGTCACTAAATTTCACTCTCTACTGTTTCGGCAAATTGAAGAACTGAGTTGGGGTAACGCCAGCACCAACTCCTCTGACTCTCCCACCATGCTCGGGGGTTCCCAAAGCAAGAGTCAAGGCATCATTGGTCCCGGAGACAGTCAGAGTGCCTTCGGAGACTTGCTTTTGCAAATCATCCTAAAAGAGAGAAAGAGAGATTGTTAGAAACTGAGCAGGGTGTAAAACAGATAAATATACCGACGTTGTAAATATTAAACAACGACAGTTTTTATTAAATGACTGACGTGGTATTAATTTAAAATGTCTGTATTTAAATACCGTCGTTGTTAATAATTTACAACGTCGGTATATAAAAATACGTCGTATATTCAAAATAAAACTGATTAAAACATAAATCAAAGACCGTCGTAGTATTCAAAGTAAGACGACGGATTATTAAACAAACAGACGTAGATGTCAAATTCCGAACGGCTGCACAAAATTACTGTCGTTGTATAAGCATTCTAACGTCTAGACAAGATAAAACCGTCGTAAGTTTTAATGAAGAAGTGAAAAAACTCGATTGAAATATGCATTCTTTTCCATTAATTGTGCACCCCAAATTTCAGTGAAATAGACAGAGAGAGGGAGAGTGTGTGCGTGAGTAAACTTAAAACAAAAATGCAGTTCATAGAATAATTTAATCCGTCGTATTAATTCTATCTAGACGTCTACTTTATTCAAAAACCGACGTCCTATTCATTTTTAAACGTCCGTAAATTAATCCCATCGTGGTGTTCATTTTATAACGTCGCTTATTTAAAGATAAACGACGTCTATACCAAAATAAAACCCTCTGTTTTTCAAATTTAGAACAGAGTTAGTGAGACTTACGATTAGTTTTGCCTTCTCTGCAACCTTTGGATTAGGGAAGTTTCCTGTTTTATCTTCTCTTGCCTTCTTCCATAGAACAGCTCGATCGATTTCTTCAATATCGGGCATGGTTTCTACCAATTGGTCCTCCAAACCAACATACCCTTTTCTAGACAACCTATGGTTGTACTCCAATTTCTCCCTCCTCTCCTTCTGCTCAGCATGCTTAGCCTCAAAATCTGGGGTAAACCTTGAAGCTACGAAGGCATCCCATTGCGATTTCTCTATGAACTTATAAAGCGCAGGGGTTTCTCTTAACCTCTCCCTGTCATGTGCGAATGGAAGGATATAATGCTTAGTTACGTTATACTTGAAATCCTTCCATTTTTTGGCGGCAGACGACAAGACCAAGTTCTTGTACTTATACCCAATAACATAGGACATTTGAACAGCTTCCCAAATCTGCTCCTTCACGTCCTTGGATATTTGTTTCCATTTCTTGTCCATAAGAAGGACTCTGGTGCGTGCCAAAACACCAATGTAAGACTGCATCTCAATAGCAGCCTTGCCATGTGGTTTGCCATCTTTATTGAACTCAACCACAGGCTTAACCTTCTCAATTTTCCTCTTCACAACACGGGTCATTGTGCTGATACCACGGCCAGATTTTGGCTCCTCATCAAACGTGGCTGTGCTCGAGTCTTTCTCTGAGGTTGAGGAAAATCTCATCCTCTTCGAGGGTTTGCTTTGAGTTGATTTTCCAACTTCCACTGAACCTGATTTGGCCTTCGGAGCCTTTGAAACTGTTTTGGGTTCATCCCCTTGTGCCATTGAACCTGATTTGGCCTTTGACGCTTCAGCTTTTGTGTTTTGAGATTCCGAAACCATTTTTGATTAATATGCAAGGAAAACAACGTCGGTTATTAAACATAAACGACGTAATAATACAAAACAACGACGGTAACACTAAAAAAGTGACGTCCTATTAAACAGTCTCTTAGACCATGAATGGAAATAAGACGACGGTTTTATATATTTCATGACGTAAATGTGTATAAACTATGTCGGTTATTAATAATAACCGACGTGGTTTACAATTTACAAAACGATTGTTCTTCTCTCACTAGACAACGGTTTTATCTTGTTTCCGACGTATTAATTATCACACCATGACGGTTTTTAGCCACCGTCGTGCAGTTTGCATTACGGCCGTCGTGGTGTGTCCATTCTATCGTCGAAAACAAGACAGAACTGTCGTCTTTTGGCGTCGTGAGAGTATCTACTTATATATTTAATCAAAACCAGTGAAAGATTTCTTCAATTTGACAGAATCTTGTTTTCAGACAACTACGACATGCAAATGAAATGTAAAAAAAGGGAAGAGAGTGAGAAAAAACCTTTGGCGTGCAAAGAAAAGTTTCCTTCCGACGAAGACGAAGACGAAAATGGTGATTTGGAGATGAAGACGAAGATTCAGACGATGATGCTGCCTTTGGAAAATGAGAGTGAAACTACGATACTTTATCGGGAAGAGAAAACCGTAGAATATTAGGTCAGGTGACGCAAAGTTTATATATTTTCCCAGAGTTCAATACAACGACGTTGTTATTAAACAACCGCCGTATTATGTAGTTATAACGACGGTATATAATTCATAACTGACGTGGTTATCACAACTGCCGAAAGACTTTGGAATTCCGATGGGGTTATGACGGCGCTTTTTTCCTATAAACTGACGTTGTACTTATAAATTCAACGACTGTGTATTTTAATAAACCGACGTGGTTACTTTGGGTTTCTGAAAACGACGTCGTTCTCTTTTTAATACGCGCCAAATGACTTTTGGATTTCCGATGCAATTATGACGGCGCTTTTTTTATCTAAACAGACGTTGTACTTAGAAATCCAACGACTGTGTATTTTAAGAAACCGACGTGGTTACTTTGGGGTTTTGAAAACGACGTCGTTCTATTTTTAATACGCGCCAAATGACTTTTGGATTTCCGATGTAGTTATGACGGCGCTTGTTTATCTAAACTAACGTTGATTCTTAAAATATGACGTCGCTATGTATAGTATAACCGACGTGGATATTTACGATTATTTGTTTAAATAGGATTTTTTTACGCGTTTTTTAACTCTCAGTTTTCAATTAGGGTTGCAGAATGATTCCTCACAAGAAATTGTCTTTCTGAAAGCAAATGGGTTTGCTACATCCTCCTGTGTAGCAAGGGTGAAACCAGCTTGAGAACCTGCATGGGTGTTCCTGATGCTCGCAGAGACGGACTCAGGTGGTGGCTGTAGCTGGGAGTGGGCTTGAGGTTCAGAATGAGTAGGTGGTGTCTTTTCATTCTGAACCTCAAGCCCACTCCCAGCTTCACCCCAAGGGCACAACCCACAACAGGTTCTAAGGCTGGTTCCCCCCTGCTACACAAGAGTTTTGAAGTTGATCACTGTGGAAAAGGGGACTACAATGTAACCAGGAATCGAGGAGTGAGCTTTTCACACTTTGTTGATTTTGATTTTCTGACATTATTAGATATTCATCTGTGGCTGTGCAGGAGCTTGAGAACAAGAGGAAGGAGAGGGCCCAGCTTGCATATGAGAACAAGCTGAGGGTGAAGGCAGAAAAGAAACCACGATGTATTTGCCAAATTTGTGTACATATATTGTGTAAATATTGATCAATATTTAACACGAAGAGATTTGCCTTTTAAGATGAAAATGTTGTTGAGGATTGAGAATTAAATTTTGTTTTGTGTTAAGAAAGATATTACCAAAATAAAAGAAAAATTAATTAATTTTAAAAAGCTATAAAAATTAGACGGCGGTTTACAGAGAAGGCAGACGTATAAATTGAAAAGATACGACGGTAATTTGAACTTAGGACGTGGTAAATAAAAACAACAGTAGTGTTGTAGGTACCGTCGTAGTATCTTGTTTAATAATAAGTCGGCGGTTTACAGAGAATGCACCGTCGTAGTATACAGACGTGGATTCCATTATATTATACGACGCGGATTAAGAACAGTTGGTCGTGTTTAGTTAGGAGTTAACACGGCAGGTTTTTTGGTGAACTGTCGTCTTTATTTTCTATGTCGGTGGATTCATACCTACTGTCGTTGTTTTTTTGGTCAGATTTTAACTCTGAAGAAATCCTTTTTTAAAAACGACGCTTTTTTATTTGTATGCGTCGTCTTTTAAAAATATTCAACAGTAAGGCACTCATCCACGACGGTTTTATGTTCTGCCGTCGTCTTTTTCTGGTCGTCTTTTTCACTTTTTGTAGTAGTGACTATCTCCCTCCCTAAAACATCCAACCCCTGCGGCCCTGCAGCAGCAAAACCACAAAAGAAAATTCCTTTCATCAACTTACAGAGACAAGTAACACTTTTGAACTAATTATACAAGGTTGCTTTTTTTATGCTTTTTTAATATTGAAAGAGTCATATATCTACAATGTTCTCATTTCGAAACAAAAGTATCAATCATCGACATCTATACGAAGTATTGCTTTTTATTCTCAGACGAAAACACAGTAATTTCATTAATATGATATCCATACAATACAAAATCAGAGGATTCTCAAAACAACCTTGTACATAGAAATACATAAATCCCCTGTAAAGAGAAAATAAAAAAGCACACCTCACAACACCAAGAGGAATGACTTACCATAATGATAATAGCTTGTTGATGACAATGAAATAGAAGTTTCTTAATGAGAAGATGCTTGGACAGAAGAGCTACCTGATGTGCTTGCTTCGCCAGACCGCTTTACCTGAGGCGGTCCAATGTACTTATGCGGGACATGGGCTATTTTCGACCAATCCTCACCGCTACCTTGTCTGCATCTTCCCTCAAGCTCAGGACATTCTTGAATAGAGAGGGTCTGGAGTTTAGTGAGAAGATTGAAACCCGATGGCAATAGTTTTATATTAGGACAATCATATATGATCAAAGATCTAAGACAATCAAGATCCTTAAACCATTCTGGCAAATAGGTTAGATTGTGGCAGCTTCTAATTTCCAAGCAGTGCAGGGTCTGGACCTTTTGCAACCCTTCTGGTAGAGAATCAAACCAAGTACAGCTCATAACCATCAAACTTCGAAGGGAGGAGAGGTGTTGCACACCTGTAGGAAAAGAACCAAGATTTGGACAGTCCATGATGGTCAGGTGCTCAAGCAATGTGAGCTGTTCCAAACTCGAAGACAGAGAATTCAGGTTACTGCAATTTTCAATGGACAAAGTTCGAAGTGAACCCAAACCTCCAATTCCACAATCATGCAGGGATATTAGACTTTTACAATTACTAATCTCCAGTGACTCCAGAGCTTTGAGGTTCTTTAAACTTTGTGGCAGAGAGGGCAGCTCTTCACACCAACGAATGGTCAATGATTTCAGAGAACTAAGGTTTTGCATATGCAAAGGCATTGAATGAAGCTTGGGGCAAGACAAAATCTTCAAGGAAGACAGACTAGCAGATGCAAAGAGCCCTTCCGGGAGAGACACTGGGTCTCGAATTTTTTCAAGAATAAGAACAGATAGCAAACTTAAATCTGCTATGGGCACCATCATAGGATTACAATCCCGCAGCTCCAAATGTTGAAGGGACTGAGGTAACGGTATATGTGCTAACTTGGGGCAACTCATTACAGTTAATTTCTTCAATCTATGGAATGCATTTCCATCATTTGCACTTGACCACTCTTTCAAGTTTGCAAAATCACTTATTGATAGTTCTTCGAGTGATGGAAACCATATGTCTCTACCGTCACCATAGAACTCTGTACCAATGCTCTTCACGCCATGCATTCCTTGCAGAGAAAGCGTCTGAAGTAGCAGAAGATTCCCAAGGGCTGGAAGATGTTCACAACTTCTACAGTTGGTGAAATCAGCAGTGACAAGATTTGGGAGAGTCCAATCAGGAAATTTGATTCCTGGGTACCCATTTATAACAAGCTTTTTCAGATTTTTGTGTGGTTGCAGACCTTTAATAACTTCTTCAGATTCACGAATAACTTCTTCAGATTCACGTGCTATACGTGATCTTGAGACACCTACTTCAGGTTGGGCATTAGGTAGTTTTGGGAATGAATCTCTAAATTGCGGAATAAGACCCCAGTACAATCCCAATGACTCAAGATTTTTCATCATATGCAGTTTTGCTGATTTTGATGAAGAACCAATTCGAATATTCTCCAAGCCAGTAATATTCAACTCCCCAAAAAGATTTAAACCTTGCAGCTCAATATTCTTCGCCCGCTTCGGCACAACAAAAAGTGGCAATGTCTGAAGATTAACTAACCTTCCAAATACAAGATGGTCAATTGTCATACCAGTCAAACTTACACATCCACTTAAGTTAAGATGTCTTAGGCTGGTAAATTGTCCCAAACGAAAAGGCAAATATTTAAGATTTTGGCAACCAATTAGGTTTAGGGTCTGCAAAGAAAAGAGATACTTCATGCTTTTAGGTAATTGAGTGATATGCGTGTAAGACAAGTCAAGATACCTCAAACATATCAAGTCACCCAAGGAATTTGGCAGATGAACAAGATCACAGTTGTTGAGATCTAGCACTCGCAAGTATTCAAAACTTGAATAAATTTTATCTCCGTTCTGTAACAAGCCAGAGTCTCCGATCAATAAGAGAGTTCGCAAATGTTCTACTTCATATAGAGTTTCTGGAATTGTAATTCGTGCACCATATCTATAAACAATAGATGCGTGGCGAATCTCTGCTGGTGACCAATTTTGTGGCCGGCCTTGTTCAAGTACCAGATATTCTTTTCCTGCAACATGTCGTGCGAGATCATGAATGATATCATTCATCTTGTATCCAATTATTTCTCCACCGTCATGTAGCCGTACTTCTTGAAAAAAAGATATCCACAACAAGTCGGAAAAGTATTCCTCACCAATGTCTTCAGGCCGCTTGCTTCCTTCTTCTGGAATGAAACCTTCTGCCATCCATAGATGAATCAACTTCTGCTTCTTGAACTCATAATTTTTGGGAAATAATGAGCAGAATGCAAAGCATTGTTTGACATGCGATGGTAGATGATGATAACTGAGCATCAGGGCAGGCAAAAATTTATGTTCGCTTTCATCTAATTCCCAAAGTGCACAATCTCGCATAAATGACCACTGGTTTTCTTCTCTTTTCAACCGCATTGAACTTCCCAAACTTTTTGCTGCTAATGGCACACCTCCACATTTTTTGACAATCTGCTTTCCAATCCGCGAAAGAGTTGGATACTTCTCTTCTTCTCCACGTCCAAATGCCCGGTGCTTGAACAAAGACCAGCAATCGTCATCCTTCAAACCGTTCAAAACAAATGGTGAATTTGGGAAATCCATCATGAATGGAATTTTTTGACTGCGTGTAGTGACAATGATTTTGCATCCATCAAGACCCTCACTAAACAAAGGTCTTAGTTTGTCCCAATCATCCTGGTCTTCAGTCCAAATATCATCTAACACAATCAGATTTCTTTTCTTCTGCAACAATTGCGAAAGCCGAGACTGAAGTAGTTCAATCTCCGACAAGTTACATTCAACTCCTGTTGCATGCTCAATGGCTGCCTTCATAATCTTCTTGACATTGAATTCCTCAGAAACAAAAATCCAGATTCTAGAGTCGAAGTGTTGGAGTACCCTCTCGTCGTTATATGCCAACTGAGTAAGAGTGGTCTTGCCAATTCCTCCAATACCAATTATTGGAATACAAGTTGCATATCCATCCTCAGAAGTTTCACAAGACAGTAACAGTTTGACTAACTTCTCTTTGTCATCGTCTCTTCCGTATATCTTTGGGTCGACGACACGAGAGCCAGTCTCCCTTATGGTAGGTCGTCGATCTACTATACTAGGATCTCTAAATTTAAATTCAATGAGCCCATCATGTACCGTCATTTCTAGCTTGTGGAGTGTCTGTCTAATTCTTTCAGCATCATAGCCTTTTGTAATCTGAGAACTGATACAGGTAAAAGCTCTAGAAAGAGAACCAAAGCCTTTTATGGTTTCTTGAGTGAAAAACGAGTCCAGCTCAGCATCATCGTCTTTTATGGTTTCTGGATCGAAAAACGAGTCCAGCTCAGCATCATCGCCTTCTATGGTTTCTTGAGCGATAAACGAGTCCAGAAGGTCCTCAACATCAGAAGAAGCATTTTTGAGATTTGACAACCAAAGCCTGACAGATTTGTTGATTAATTGTTGCTCCTCTGCATCTTGAAGAATAGCTTGAACCTTCTTTAAGGCAAGTTGTAGCTTGTGGCGGTTGTCCTTGACACCCCAGATATTAGAAAGCTTTTGTAGGACTGGGGATGCCAATCTGTCCAAGATCACTTGCAAAGCAGGGGATAAAACTACTTCCATTTCTAGCAGCAACAACAGCAAAACAAAATAAGGCTGGGATGAAGAGAATAGTTGGATCTGGTTCTGGAAATGGAATGGATCTGAAGAGAATTACAATTTGGTTAATTGTTTGCTTTACAGGGCCTTGACTCAACAAAGTCAAGGTCTTACATCCACCGACCTACATTGGTACGTACTTTTCTTGGTACATACAATTTGGTTAATACAATTTTTATTTTATTTTGTTAATACTTAATGCTTACTTTGCCCTTCAAAAGTCAACAGTCAACTAAATCAACTCTTACATTTCAGGGTTTTGGTCTTGATTTGGATATCTTGTTTTAGCCCAATATTGGACGACATTGATTGTAGGTGATAATATTAAACCTCTGTAAAATTGTGTTTACATGGAATTATTCCTCATTGAGTTACATATATGCTGCTACCCTCTCTCCTATACATAGTCAGATTGGTAAGCACCATAGCTCATTCTTAATTCACTCTTGAGAGCTTTCGTTCTTGCATTCAGAAATTTGGAACTTATAAATTCCCTGTAAATTATAAGAAAGAAAAACACACCACAAGTTTGATGAGAAAAACTCGTGTGAAAGTGGGGGATAATATTGTTTTGTTATTCTCGGCCAATCACAGTATGCCAAGTGAAAAAAATTATCACCCATGGCATACTGTGATTGACCGAAGATAGCAAAATAATGTTATTCTAAATTCACATGAGTTTTTCTAGTTGCATGGATAGTCAGTCTCAGTCAATTCTCAATTGACTGAATCTCAAGATCTTTCATCTTTAGTTTTATAATCCAAATTATCTTTGATTTTATAACTTCAGTCTTGTGTGATTAATTACAAGGGGTCCAAATACAGGGCCACTAGAAGGAGCAAAATTTCAACTTCCTTACACTTTTTAGACTAGGAAACCCCCAAGCACCTTCATCAGCAAGCACTAGGGTAATTAAAGTATTACACTTAATTCCCCTCTGTTTTTCACCATACTTTTCCTTTCCTAGTGCATCTAGTGCATTTACTTAATTCCCCTATGTTCAGTCTCCTCCTTTTCTTTTCCTATATGTTTTTTTTCTAATTTATTTATACTTTATCAACATTTAAATTTTGTTAACTTTCTTTTGAGTTTATAGTTGTGTGTTTGATCTGTTAAATTGGTTTACTTTGGTTATTTTTTTTCTTTTCAAAGAGTAGAGATATAGTAAAAGCGATATATAAGAATCTCTCCCTTTCAGATTAATATTTCTTCAGTAAGAAAAGAACATTGAGTTCATGTTCTGTTTTTTGGTCAAAAACATTGAATTTCCATTTACATGAAGCTAAACAACAACGGCTTAAATTACGAAGAAGGAGAGCATGAAAGCGGAAAAAGGAAGAAAAGAAAAGAAAAAGTGATCCATAGCATCTCCAAGGGAGTATGCAAATGAAATATGCAAATTTGATCCGATTCGACTTAGAATGAAGTATAATTTAGTTTTTCTATGCTTTATATTAATATTTTATATGTGTAAATGAGTAATTTTAGTTTTCTATGCACTAGGAATGCACTTAAAACTAATTTTTTTTAAATATAAATATCAAAATTTGATATAAAAAGTAGATAAATACAATAAAAGAAATGAGGCTACTAATGAAATTTTGATTTTTTGTACATCTCAAAATAAATTCGATAATAATCCGATCCGATCCAAATCCGAATATGATGCGTAATGGATATGGATTTATATGTACAATTTAATAGTCCGAATACGATCCAAATGCGATAATCTGATTATAAATGGATTTGGATTTGGATTTGGATTGAGGTATATCCGAATCCGAATCCGACCTGTTTACAGGTCTAGTTGGAGCTCACCTTTGTCATGCTTTTGCTTCACCCACTGTCAAGATTGAAGAACCATCTTTCTGGTACCCCACATGATTTTCTTGCCCTTCTTTCAATGTAAACAGTTTGATGTATAGACCAACAAAGAAAGCTTGAAACAAAAAAACAAAACGATAGGGCTATGTATATATCTCCGTACCACCAAATGTCTGTTTACACTCTCCTACTATGTAGATGCCTCTTTCCCATACGGATAATTCGTAATAAATTGACAAATAATCATGTTAGATACTTATATTACTGTACACGTATCCGTCTGTATATTTAATACTATCAATGTAATCTGTCTGGTTCAGTTTGGGTAGAGAGTTCGAAACGGAATAATATGGAACTGAAAAAGATGATAAGTTCAATTTTGTTGATGAGACCGTTGAAAATGACGAGGCACCATATATGGTAGCCTGGTAGGTTGAATGTCAAGATCTTTCATCTCTAGTTTCTGTACGTTGACAAGCACAAAGGTCAGGGCCACTGGAAGGAGCAATACAGCTTCCTTCCACTTTTTGAGCAGGAAACTATGCACCTTCATCAGTTACCAAGGTCTAAAATATCGGTGGTATCGGAAATATCAGAAGTCCAAAAACACGGAAATATCGAAGTAAATATCGGGATATTATCGGTATCGGTAAAAATGGAATAAAAACCAAGGAAATTGTAAGAAAAACTTGGAAATTTTTATTGAAACTTTGCAGGATGTTTATTTAGTCAATTATCTATTAGTTTATCACAAAAAATTGGAAGGAAATGCATTGCATGATGGATTTAACTGATTTAAGTTGATTATATAGTGAGCTGGCAAACACTGTAAGTGTAGAAAATATGTAGTAATTAATGAAATAAGATTAAACACACCATAATCATTTATATATAATGAATTACTACAATATTTTACACTTTATACATTGCATGGTAAGATACATGAGTGACTTAGTACCACATAGAGTTCCTATGAGATTCAAAATTTTCACTATCTTCATCATCTCTATGTATAGAGTAAGTATATTTTGAAGAGTAGTCATCAAATGATAAATCCCCAAAATAGTTTTGCATGTAATTGTTAACATGCCACCCATATGGATCCGAGATTGGTTGACGTTGTCCATAAGCAAAATCATTTGAAGATTGAGTCTCGGATTCTTTCCATGAGTCGCTTGATTCCATCCCAACAGGAATGGGATATGAAGGGTAGGGAAATGGTTGGTTATGAGTATAACCATAATTACTACTTCCTACTCCAACAGAGTCCGAAGTTATAGATAACGAGTCATTTTCTTGACTTGACAAAGTCTCCTTGCCTCTTTCTCTACGAGTCATCTTCTTGACTTCACAAAAACATAAGTGATATGGTGGTTAAGGTGTTGAAGGAGTAAAATGGGAGGGGTTCGAATCCCTCTATGCGCAACAAGGGAGGCTTTTCAAAAAATTTCATGTATTTTTTGGGTTTCGTATCGGGATATTATCGATAATATCTCGATATATTGCCCAAATCATTCATAAAAATGTTGAAGTTATCTCCCCGATATTATCGGGATAATATCGATATTATGACGATAACACTATGGTTAGTTGCTAAAATATCGGCCCCCCAAAAATCAGATATTATCGGAATAATATCGGGGGTAATATCGATATTTAAGACCTTACTACTAGGTAAAACCCAAGCACCTTTATCAGTGACTACTTGGAAAACCAAGTACCTTTATGTTTGTTTTAAAAGAATTATTGGAAACTTCTAAGTGGGTTTTTTGTTTCTAGCCGTGATATAATTACAGTCTATGTTGTATTGACATGGGGACACCTAAAAGCGGCAGGGGAATACAGAAAATCTTAAAAAATTAAGACACAGACACGGCTAGGACACGACAATTAAAATAATAATAAATTCTAATAAAATTATAGTATACCTATATTAAAGAAATAATTTATATTTCATACTTCAATGTCATTATACAATAAACAAAATATTCATATTCATTATTTATACATAATAATTAATGCACCACAAAATATGATCAGCTTAGCGTAGAAAATAAGAATCGGCTTAGCATAAAAAATAAACAAAGTGAATGAATTACCCACTCAAAAAGATGCTTCTCTCACGACCAAATTGTTATCAATATCTTTAGTCAACCAAAAATGCCAGCTCTGCTACAAAGGAACAAAGAAAAAAAAACATATTTAAACAAAAAATTGAAACCAGAAATCTGATAAAACTGAGAAAATAAATAAATAAATAAATAAAACAAAGAAATCAAACCCTCGCCTTCACCAACAACAGTTCGTAAGCATCTATTGATATTTGGACTTCAAGTAATTTAAAATAAGATGAGAAAAAAGAATATGTGGAGAGGGAGAGAAGAAAAGTTGGGTTTTTATTTCCTTAAAGATTCGGCTGGGAGGGAGAGAAGAAAAACCCACTTTTTAAAACTATTTCAATAATTATGTTGTGACCCAAGTTTTTGTTTTAACATTTCCAAAATGGTCCCTACGGTGTCTGAACTTTATTTTATCGTATCCAAAACGTGTCTTGACCGTTGACCCATGTCCAAGCCGTGTCCGAGGCGGGTCCTCGTGTCCGCTTATCAGACACTCCGACACTTCAGCCTGATGGAGTGTCCATGCTACATAGATTACAGTAATGATTTTATTTTATTTTTCAGATATCTTTAAGTTTTATTCCGAGTTATTAGGGCTTACTAGTGTTGGATTCGTATTGTTTCCGAGATGGATCCCGAGCCTCTGCATTTACACATATTTTGCAAAATCTGGGACATTCAAATAATCTAATGACTGTGGGTAGGCCACATCAACTTTGGTTTTTTTTCCTTTTCCAAAGACGGTAACGACTCCTATCTCTGTAACGGCAAACACCATCACATCTTTCTCCCTTGAGTCCCCCCCGCCCTATTTCTTCTTCATTCGTCTCCATAATCTTCCTTTTCAGCTTCTTCTACTTCAGTTTTTAACAATTGAAGATGGGCGTCAACACCGTCGTGGAAGGAAATCTGACAAACAAGCCCATTCATCAAATGCTCTCCCTCATTAAAAAAAAAAAAAATCAAATCAAATGTTCTTTCTGCAGGACGTTACCATCATTTCTAGAAAAAATACATAAACTTAGTATAGCTGATGTGGCCTCACCATAAGCGTTGGATTATGTCCCAAATTTTGCAAAATGCGTGTAAATGTACACTTTGTAAATGCATGAGCTCGGGATCCTTCGGAGACTATGACTTGTTGGGAAATTGATGTTAATTAATATTAATTTTCTTATTTAATGGAGATTAGTAAGAGTCTATTGGACCATGGTGTCCTTGCTGATTTCTGAAAAGGTATCAATGCATCTCTTTAATTAGCATCTATAAATATAGTAGTATTCTTGTAGTATAAAAAATAAAAAAAAATTTGGCAGAAAGTCTCGGTTCTTAGTAAGTGGGCCCGGCATCGGTAGGATGTCGGAAATTACGATGGAATCCGTCCTGGATTCCAAGGAGCCTGAGGCGGGTCCTGTCAGACAGCTCATTCCCTAACCACATGGTCAATTGAGGATTCTTTCATTCGTTCTTGTTTCTCGATGAGGATACTTCCTTGCTCGTCGTACCAACGGGCACACGTTTCGAGAGTTTAGTAGGATGAACTTTTAATTCTTTCTAATCTGTTGAACTTCCTTTTCATTTGTAAACTGAATTCTCTAGATATGCTCTGTTATCACCTGTATTAGGGTTAATTGTAAGGCCGGAGGCCTATTGTATAACTGTTTGAATCTTGCTGTTGCATGCTGCCAGTTGGTATTTTTAAATGTGTTTTTAACATATTGAAAATTTGGGAAAAGTCCAATTTTCAGGGGAGACTGCCGAATTTTCGGCAGAGAGTCTTGTTCTTTAGTAAGTGGGCCTGGCATCGGTTTGATGCTAGAAATACCACAAGATTTGTCCCGGATTACAAGGAATTCGGGGCGGGTCCTGTCAGCTTATCATTAATAAACCTTCCCATATGGCCACTATCTCCCTCCCTAAAACCTTCTTGGATTACGAGGAATTTGAGTCCTGAAAATACATAAATAGTTATATTTTGAAGGTTGGAGATTTGAATTTAGCCGCAACATGATTGGAGATGGCCTTACTAGTGTCGGATTTCGTATGGTTTCGGAGACCATGACTTATATAATTTATGGTTGATTAATGTTTAAAATCGTTCTTTAAGAGCTAGTTTAGCTCTGGCGTTTTGGTCTCTTGCCTAAATCCTAAGCTATGAGTGAGCATTTTACAAAAACAAAAGAACGGGTGACACGTCTATGTAATAGTCTAGGGCTAAACAAATAGAAAATAAAGCCTAGAGTCTGGAAATAAGTACAAATGCTGATGGACCCTCTCTCTGAGACGACACTTTTCCATCGACCCCCACCATCTCTCTTCACGAGAGGAAGAATGCTTTTCCACGTATGTACTTTTCTTGTTTGGTTTATGGTGGAGAATCTGGAGATAGATTATTGTTTATCTCTTTTCATCTTTTTCTCTTTGCTCATTATTTCCACCCTCTTTTGTTAATTCTAGGGTCTGGCAATAAGTACAGAAATGCTGATGGCAACTAAAGTATTTGAATGCATCTGGTGTATTTACTTAATTTCCCTATGCTTTTCACCTTACTTTTCTTGAGGTCAATTCTCCTTTTCTTTTCCTATATTTTTCTCATTCATTGGTTTTCTTTGTCTTTACTTATTTCCCCTCAAAGCCAGTAAATATTTGGTTCACACTAAAAGTCTTGGTCTTTCATTTCATACATCTTTACTTTTGTCATCCAAATCACTATTCTCTTTGAAAAGCTTTAATCCAAGGACGACACTTTTCCACCGACCGACCCCCCACTTCACGAGATGAAGAATGCTTTTCTACGTACTTTTCTTGTTCGGTTTATGGTGGAGAATCTGGAGATAGATATTTGTTTCACTCTTTTCATCCTTTTTTTCTTTTCCACCGACCGACCCCCCACTTCACGTGTATGCAGGTTTCGAGTCGTCTTCGTGTCAACCGATTACGGAAAGTGAGTTGACTCGACCCAACCCGTTAAGTTAAAGGGCGGGAAATACTAAACCCGAACCCGACCCAATCAAATTTGAGAAAACCCAACCCGACCCATTATGACTAATGAGTTGTTGTTTTTGCTCGTTTCATGCTCTTCACCCATTTCCAAAATAGACTATATTTGTTAACAAATTATTAAATAAAAACACCTCAAATTAGACAAATTTTTGTGAGAAAACAATAAGTTATTAAGTATTTAAGAATATAATTAAAATAATAATATGGACTGAAAGGAGGAGGATGTTATTGGTGGGATTAGATTGTATTTGTATTCAATAGTGAAATAATCTTAGGAATTTAAGTAATTAATCAACAATGTAGAATAATAAGAAAATAAACAAAATAATAATATGGAATGAGAGATGTATGCCATTGGCGTGGGTTAGATTGTATTTGTAATCAAGAGTGAAATAATCTTAGGGATTTAAGTAATTAATCAACATATATATATATATATATATATATATATATATATATATATATATATAAAATAATAATTTGGAGTGATAGGAGCATGCCATTGGTGGGGTTAGATTTTATTTCGTAATCACTTTAATATTAGGGATTTAAGTAATTATTAATCAACAATATAGAATAGTAAAAACAATCCAAGGAAATATAATAAATATAAACGAAGCACCTTCATCAGTGATTACTAGGAAAACCGAAGCACCTTCATATATATTTTTTTTCAAGAGTTATTGAAAACTTCCAAGTGGAGTTTTCGTTTCTAGCCCTAATACAATTACAGAAATCTTTAAGTTTTAGGGCTTACTAGTGTTGGATTTCGTATGGTTTTGGAGACTATGACTTATATAATTTGTTGACGCCAAAAAGTGGTTCAGGATTTTTACGGTCAACTTAGAGATTTTGGGCCTTTGGTATCCTTAAGGCCTCGGTAGGGAGTGTGATCTCCAATATGAGAAAACGCTAGGTAAGACCTAGGGCACCGGTGTGGTACCGGCCGAAGGCTCTCCGATGCTTAAGTAAGTTCGGGTTTAGAAAATTCAACTGACAGATCAATAGACTTGTATGCCGTTAGTTCTGATTACCTCTATTTTGGGGTAGTTGGCCTCCTTTATAGGCCTTGGGAGGTGTGCACTTTGTTGAGAATTTCGATGTGGGACTGTGGACGTCGATTGTGAGCGTGCCACGTGTCCTAGGAGAGGGTGTTGCCCTAATGGAGCGATCGGTAGGCAAGGTGCCGAAGGCTGCCCTGACCAGACTCGATTTCTTCCACATGTCCTGTTCTTATTGGTTGTTCATTTCGGGTATAAACAGGAGTCCCCTAAGTTCTCAGTCGAGAGTTCTCGGATGGGGACTTGATTTCTTTTTCGGTAGCCACAAGGTTGTTCTACCGTTCGGTAGTTTGGCAAGAGGAGGCGCTTGGTCCTTGTTTTCATGCCGATTCATTTGGAAGTCTCCGCCTAGGAACCCAAGGGTCGCCATTTTGAGAGTTACCGTTCGGTAGCGCTCGGAGCGTAGAATGGATTCCGAGAAGGCTTCGTCGATTGATTGTTGTCTTGGGCGAATTTGACCGCTTGCTCGTGACCTACGCACTGGGCGGGGGAGCGATGGGACAGAGTGACGCTTCGTCTTCTGTACCCAGCGTGCTGCCAGAACCTCCATTCATTGCGTGACATGTGGCGTGTCAAATCACGCGGAGCGGCGCCATTAATGCGCCGTTTGGTTTCTCGAGGCGTACCGTTGCAACTTTTGCCCTATAAATAGGAGTGGCCTTTGAGGCGAAGTTCACTTTGCATTTGTGAGTGAGGCGAAAGCTCTGTCCAGGCGATTTCCGACGAGATCAATCGGTAGTCAAGTCGACTTCCCTCGTCTACAGTTTTCAACAAGGTACCGTTCGACACCTTAGCTTATGCTTCCATCTATCTCGTATATTCTCCTTTCGCATTAACTAGACTTGAACTTGTGCAAGTGGGGTTTAGTTCGGTAGTCTAGTTGCCGTAGGTAGAGATGTAGGTATCGGTAGGCTAGTCTTCTGCATGGCCCTTAGTTTCCGTTTTGTGCTTATGTTTTGTAGATGTCTGATAGCGAGTCACCGATCGAGAAGGAACCCAACACGCTCGATGAGGAGTCATTGGACGACCAAGGGGATTCCAGGAGCGAGAACCCGGGTCCTGATACCGAGAGTGACGGAGGTTCCGATGTAGAAGTCATCGGTGAGAGGGTTAGCTCTGTACCTACCCATGGCATCGGCAAGGGGCTTATGACTAGTCAGTCCACGCCGTTGGCTGTGGTGTATAGAGACGGTACTTACTCTGGCACGGGCCCGCACTTCGAGTCTTTGGAGGAGGATGTTCGGATGCCAGATCGGGACGTTAGCCACCGATCGGAAGCCTCCACCTCTGGCCGCAAGGAAGTTGCTGCTGGACCCTCTTCCCTACCGAGGGTCACCATAGTTAATTGGGGAAATCCCAGGGTAGCCGTAGGGGTGCCAAAGGTGACGCTATTCACGGTAGACTATTTAGAGCTGAATAAGATGACCATTCTGGAGTTGGCCAAGATCCGTGCCGAATACAAGATTCCTGATTCGGTAGTGATGAGGATCCCAGGTCCTACTGAGTCCCTGAGTAACTCGAAGGACGAAGAAGTCACCTTCTTTACCGACGTTCTCAAGCAAGGCATTAGACTGCCGTTCAGAGGATTCTTGCCCAGATTGGGTATGCCCCTGGCCAATGCAACCCCAACTTCTGGGTGGCCTTAATGGGGGTGATCACTGCCTTTGGCATGGCTGAGAGGGGGCACCGTCCTACAAGCAGTTCTCCTACCTCTACAGTATCACCAAGTCTGAAAGTGCCGATCGCGGAGGCTGGGTTCAGGCTAACTGCCTCAGGGCTTCTGAACGAGGACACTTTGTCAGTGCCGTGCCAACCTCTCAGAAATCTTGGAGGAATCGGCGGGTTCTTCTGTCAGGTGATTGGGAATCGCCTTCGGGAATACCCATTCGGTTTCCTATTCCTACCACATTCCAGATAGTCGGTAGGTCATCGATATGCCGTTCAGTAGGTAATCGATATGTCGATTTCAGAGAGACTTGACCATTTTTCTGTTTGTTTTTGTAGGCAAGCTGAAGCAACCTGTCCCGACTCAATCTGAGGTTCGACAGATTGAGCTAGTGAGGAAGAAGGTCCCTGCCGTTAACAGGACTTACCCCCAGTTCCTATTCACCGAGAACCTCATCCGAGCCCGACTTGTCAACCCTGCAGAGAGTGAGTCCTCTTTGATAATTTTGTAAGTTTTGCTCGATGAGTTTTGTTGGCTCACCAATCCCTTTTTATTTTTATTTTTTTAGTGACTGAAGCCAGGAAGTCTGCCGAAGCCAAGAAGATGAATGATTCTTCTAAACGGCGCCTAATGATGGGACTTCTGGGCAAAAAGAAGAATCGACAGGCGGTGGCCGCCTCGGTATCGGCGGCTGCGGCAGGCGTCCCGGAGGATCAGGCCGTTGCCTATCGGCAGGGTGAGCAGAGTGCCGAGGTGCCAGTCAGGCGGGTTCCTGAGACTCAGTCCGTGCCCAGGAGTGGCCAAAGCGCTGAGGCCACTCCCTCCAAGTCCTCCCGCAAACGGCAGATGACTGTGGACTTGGAGGCCGAGACGACTCCCAAACGCAGTCGGCAGTCTGAGCCACCGAGGGCAACTCTAGCTGCCGAGGATGAGGGGGGGTCCCGTGGAGCCCGTCACCCTAGCTTGTCCGTTGAAGACGGTTCAATTTGCGAACCACATGATCCTCGGTTCGCAAATGGAGCTGCCTGAGATAGACGAGCTTCCGAAGAGGCAGCTTCGGGACTAGGAGGGGCGTGCTTTCCGTCTCCAAGCTTCGATAAGTTTCTTACTCTCTCCTCTTCTAGCTTCCGTTTATCACACTACTTGCTAACTCGTTCTTTTGCAGGCATCCATGGATATGTGGCTCTGCATGAAGCGGGCCATAGCCTCTGCCGAGCGCTCGAGGAAGTTGTTCGAAGATGGCCGTGCCAAAGTGGCCGAGGCTGGCAAAGCCATTCAGGATCATGCCAACCTCATGCTGGAGGCTAAGCTGACAGAGACGAGGGCGGCTCTGGAGGACACGGTGACGGCGGAGCGGGATGCTGAGGCAGCGAAGGAGGCGGTGCAAGTGGCTCTAGAGGAGTCAGAGCGAGCTAAGGCTTCGGAAATTGAGGCCGCCGTTCGGGAGGCGGTAAGGGCCTATCGTTCATCGGAAGAGTTCACCATCCTCCTGGATAACGAGGTGGGCTCGGAGATGGCGGACGTCCTTTACTGTTTCAAGTGGTACAACCCTGGCCAGAAGCTCAATCTCAACTTTGCTGCCGATCATCCCCCTCTTCCCGAAGGCGTAATGGAGGAGATGAACGAAGATTATGAGGGGGAGGAGGCTCCCGTGGATGCCGTTCCTTCCGAGGCTACTGTCGTTTCGTCCCAGACTGCCGATGACTCTTCTGCTGCCGAGGGTGACGTTGAAGGGGAGGTCGCCTTTTGAAGCTGGACTTGTACTAAGCGTTTTAATTTGCATTTTGTATTCTCCATAAGGCGATCTTTCTGAACACCTTGATGCCGAGGGCATCTTTAATTTAAGTAATCTTTTGTTCCTTAACTTGTATTTGGTTTTCGTTTTTGTTTAAATCTTACCGATTCTTGTCATTGCCGTGGGCTAACAATAGCTTAGGATAATTACCGACGAGGCCGACGGCTATTAGTAGTTCGGTAGGGGCCATGGCGATGGCTTATGGCCAAATTGCCTTTTAAATAGCCAAGTGGCATTGCCTTCGGTAGGAAAAGACTTATGTAGTTCCGGTACTGCCGTTGGCTTTTACCATGGCTCAATACTGCCGTTGGCAAGTTCAGAGTGCCATACTACCGTTGGCTCATACTTAAATAACCAAGTGATATTCATATCGGTAAGTAGAGGCTCAATTAGTCTATAGGTCCTGAAAATGCTGTTGGCAAGTCCAGAGCACGGTACTGCCGTTAGCTAGTACTCAATGGATGTTATCGTAAATTTTTGAAATAAACGACATTAAACTGGAATCGGTAGCTAAAACATGAAAACGTAACTTTCAATTGCCGTAGGCAATTGCTGCATTTTGTTGCCGTGGCTCACGTATGATGAGCCCTACCGAAACATTTTTAAAAAAAAAATGCCGGTTGGCCGGATAACATCCCAAACATGTATGTGCAACCGTATGGATAATCTCATTTTATATATAAGTGCTGTAGGCAAAAATACAAAATCTCCCCTGCCGTTGGCTAGGGCGCTTTACTTAAAATAACTCTTGAGATGCTCCACATTCCATGGATGACCGAGGGTCTTCCCATCTGTCCCTCGGAGCCTGTAGGTGCCAGATCTAAGGATGCCGATGACTTCATAGGGCCCTTCCCAGGAAGGTCCAAGGGTTCATTCCGTTGGATTTTTGGTCGCAAGCGAAACCTTGCGCATAACCCAGTCTCCGATTCCGAAGGAGCGGGGCCTGACCCTTCAGTCGTAGTACCGAGAAACGCGCTATTTGTATGCTTTGTTCCGAAGGTTGGCTACCGTTCGGCGTTCTTCGATTAAGTCCAGGCTCAATGCCAGTGCTGTTTCGTTCGCCTTTGGTGCGAAGCCTTCCGTTCAGTAGGAGGACTCTCCGATCTCGACTGGGACGACGGCTTCTGAGCCGAATGCAAGGTTGAAGGGGGTCTCCCTTGTGGAGGTTCGGTAGGACGTCCGGATGGCCCACAGAGCTTCGAGGAGCTTCTCCGTCCTGGCGCCCTTGGCATTGCTGAGTTGCCGTTTCAAGAGTTTCTTGATAATTTTGTTCACGGCTTCTACCTGACCGTTCGACTGAGGGTGAGCTGGGGAGGCGAAGAATAGGTTGATTTTGAGGCGAATGCAGAATTGCCTGAAGAGCTCCTAATCAAACTGTCTGCCGTTATCGGTGATGATGGCGTAGGGGATGCCGAACCGGCAACAGATGTTGATCCAGACAAAATCCTCGATCCTTGCCGCTGTAATGGTGGCCAGCGCTTCGGCCTAAACCCATTTCGTGAAATAGTCCACGGCAACGACTGCATACTTAACATGTCCCTTGCCTTGCGGCATGGGCCCGATTAGACAAAACAGGGCGAATGGCCATGGACTTACGATCGGCGTGAGAGGTTCGGCAGGTATGTGCGGAATATTGTCAAAACGTTGGCATTTGTCGCAATTCTTCACCATCGCAATCGCATCCCGATGCATGGACGGCCAATAGTAGCCCTGCCGGAAGGCCTTGTGGCCCAGGGATCTGGAACCGGAATGGTCGCCGCAGACACCGTTGTGGATCTTCCGAAGGACATATTCGCCCTGTTCTTCGATGATGCATTTCATGTAGGGGGTCGTGTAGCCGCGTTTGTACAGAATGTCATTGATGATGATGTACCTTGCCGATCTGTAACGCAGCTTTCTTGCTTGCGCCTTGTCCTCTGGGAGGGTACCTTTTGTTAAGTAAATGTATATCGGTGACATCCATGTGTCCTCATATCGTATGGTACATACGTCAACAGACGTGGTGCTTGGTTGGGCTAAGATCTCGACAGGGACCTTTCGGCCAATCTTGTCATTGATAGCCGAACCTAATCGGGCTAATGCGTCGGCATGGCTGTTCTCTGATCTGGGAACCTGCCCAATTTCGTAGGCCTGAAACTGCTAAAGCAATAGATGTGCCGATGATAAGTAGGCTATCATAGATACGTCCTTTGCCGCGAAATCGGTAGTGACCTAGTTTACGATGAGTTGTGAATCACTGTGGATGCTGACTTGCTTAGCCCCCATGCTCTTTGCTAGCCGAAGGCCGGCTAAGAAGGCTTCGTACTCTGCTTCATTATTGGACGTTCGGAAGCTAAATCGGATGGCATATTCCATCTTGGCCCCATCGGGGGCGTTGAGTACCAGGCCAGCTCCGCACCCTTGTTGGTTTGCCGAGCCGTCAACGTGTAGGACCCAGACGGGAATTGACTGGTCGAAGCGGTTACCGTTCGGTAGGCTTACCAGTGGAGGATTATCTCCAGGTTCTGATGCGTCTGAAGGAATTAGTTCGGAGATGAAGTCTGCTACAGCCTGACCTTTCTCGGCAGGTCTGGGTTTGAACTGTACATCGAATTCTCCCAACTCGATTTCCCATTTCACCAGCCTACCGAATGTTTCTGGCTTTTGAAAAACCTGCCGTAGTGGTTGGTTGGTTAGGACAGTAATGGTATGGGCCTGAGGTGACTAGGGCCAGTGCCAACTGCTCGGAACTGCTCGAGTGGAGGGTACCGAGCCTCTGCGCTCTGTAGTGCCTTGCTGACATAGAAGATTGGCAGTTTTGCCTTCTCTAGTCTTCGTATCAATACTGAGCTGACGGCAGTATTGGATACCGATAGGTATAAGAAGAGAATTTCCCCGGGAAGGGGCTTCGATAACAAAGGCGCCCTTCCCATGTAGTCCTTCAAGTCTTGAAACGCCTTATCGCATTCGGCAGTCCACTCTATATGGTGTTTGCCCCCTTTCAAGGCTTTGAAGAACGGTGCACACTTGTCTGTGGCCTTGGAGATGAAGTGAGTGAGGGCTGCCACTCGTCCGGTAAGGCTCTGGATGTCCTTTTGTGTCTTCGGCACCTCCATGTCGATTATGGCTTTGATTTTATCAGGGTTTGCCTCGATACCCCTCTGGCTGATCATGAAACAGAGGAATCTCCCAGAAGATACGCCGAAGGCGCACTTCGTTGGGTTGAGTCTCATTCGGTAGTCCTTCAAGATGCCGAACATGAGGGATAGATTCTCCAAATGCTCCCCTGCCGTTCGGCTCTTTACTAACATGTCATCCACATAGACCTCCATCGTGTTGCCGATCTGCTCGGCGAAGATTCGGTTGACCAGTCTCTAGTAGGTTGCCCCCGCATTCTTCAGGGCGAACGGCATGACATTGTAACAGTATAGGCCTTTGTCTGTTATGAACGTCGTATGCTCGCTGTCCAGAGTATGTGTCCATGAAGCTGAGCAGTTCGTGACCGGCAGTGGCGTCCACCAGCTGATCGATGCGGGGTAACGGGAAGCTGTCCTTCGGGCATGCCTTGTTTAGGTCGGTATAGTCTTGGCACATTCGCCATCCACCCTTTGCCTTCCGAACCATGACAGAGTTTGCCAGCCAATCTGGGTATATGGCCTCCCGAATGAAGTCTATGGTCATGAGTTTGTCCACTTCGTTCTTCATGGCTTCATACCGTTCGGCATCGTAGGATCGGCGCTTTTGCCTAACAGGCTTAAAGGCGGGAGAGATGCTCAGCTTGTGGCTAATTACATCAGGGGATATGCCCGGCATGTCGTTGTAGGACCAGGCAAAAACCTCTGAATTTTGCCGAAGAAACTGGATGAACTCGGCTCGGAGGGTGGCGTTTAGCATGGTACCGATCTGTACGCACGGATCCGGCTGATCTTCATCTAGCGCCACGGTTTCTAGGTCCTCGACAGGCTGTGCCACCGGAGTAGGCGTTTCCTCCCTGGGATCATCCACTGGGCCATTGCCGTTCGGCAAGCCCTCAACCGCAAAGGTCTCTTTTTGCTTCTGAGGGGCTGTCGATTTCAACGTCGTGGCATAGCAGTTTCGAGCACTCAACTGGTCGCCCCGGATTGCCCCCGTGCCGTAGCAGGTTGGGAACTTCATGAGTAGCATGTGGGGGGACAAGTGGGCTTTTATCGCCGTGAACGCCGTTCGGCCGACTATGATGTTGTATGTCGTCGGGCAGTCTACCACAAGGAACGGGTTGTAGACCATGGCCCTTCGTGGTTCTATGCCGAAGGCGATATTTTATAACCGACGTCGTAAACCGAATTCAATTAGTCTTTGTTAATGTAGTTGACCAAAAACAGCAGGAGAAAACCAGCGTCGTTTCAAAAAACCCTAAACCCTAAACCCTAAATTTTAAAATAATTTTTAAAAAATACACAAGTACAAGAAAAATGAACCGAAAATTGCTATGGATTCCTTACAACATTGCCTTCTACAATAGTAGGCTAAAATATGGATTTCATAATTTTGAATTTATGGGCACCAATGGATCACATAAACCTTAGGGTTATGTTATGTAAAGTATAAGGAGTACCATGCTTTGTCTCTAAATTTGTTTGAATTTTGTTATCATTTGAACTTTGAAAACTAAAATTACATTTTTCAGGCCCTAACGGGCAAGATATTGTCTCAATCAGTGCATAGAATTTGCCGGTATATTTTTCGGATTTTGTTTTGAATATATTATTAATATTAGTAATTAAATACAATAAAAAAATATTTCCAAAATTATATTTTTTAAAGCTTTAGGATAGAGACAATATTCCAATGCTTGGTAGTTTTCAGTTTAATTTTTGGATTTTAGTTATGAATTTAATATGGATTTAAATAAAATATAAAAGTCAATAAAAATTAAATTAAAAATGACCTAGCCGACGTTGTATCCCTTTACAACAACTTTAAACATAATAAACCAACGTTGAAACTATATTTAAGAATATACACAGGATGAATTAATTATAAACCGTCGTTGTTATGACTATTACACGTCATTTTAGTGTATATAACTGACGTTGTTTAAATATATAAAGGCGGATATTTAAGAATATCCGCCTTTGTATAGTATTACGACGTCGATAAGGTTATACTAACCAACGTAGTATATGAATAAAAATTCATTTATACAGGATGAATTAATTATAAACCGTCGTTGTTATTACTATTACACGTCATTTTAGTGTATATAACTGACGTTGTTTAAATATATAAAGGCGAATATTTAAGAATATCCGCCTTTGTATAGTATTACGACGTCGATAAGGTTATACTAACCTACGTAGTATATGAATACAAATTCATTTATACAGGATGAATTAATTATAAACCGTCGTTGTTATGTCTATTACACGTCATTTTGGTGTATATAACTGACGTTGTTTAAATATACAAAGGCGGATATTTAAGAATATCCGCCTTTGTATAATATTAAGACATCGATAAGGTTATACTAACGGACGTAGTATATGAGTACAAATTCATTTATACAGGATGAATTAATTATAAACCGTCGTTGTTATGACTATTACACGTCGTTTTTAAGAATTACCGTCGATGTTATATTTCCATTTACTGCAAGACGACCATTGTGTACACGTATGAGACGTGTAAATTAGAATCAGACGTCGGTGTTTGGGAACTAAACAAGTTTTAAAACAAAATTTAATTTTTTTTATTTTTGTTCGCTTGATTACAACAAAATATTTATGTACATTTTAAATAAACTAAATTAAACCTGAACATTGTTCATAAATATTTATCTACATCAATTATCCTTCGGTAATTGCTTGTTCACGAATTCTGCCCATTCGTGCCTAACTTCGTCAATATCCTCTTGTTTATACTGAAGTTTATCTTTTTTCTTGTCAAACTGCAAAATAAACCAAAACACCGATGTGTTATAGGGATACAAACGACGGTTTTAAACAAAAATATGACGTAGTAAAATAAAGAAAGTATATCTAAAATGTTGCGTTTTACCTTCTTCTCGAAATTTAGGTCTGGATCATGAATTATATCTCTCATGAATCGCATCACGTAATAGCCACACTCTACACTTGTTGGTTGTTCAGGAGTGCCGTGTAGATTTTTCCAAATGGCCTGCTGTTTACGTGAATTTTTATTTATATGAATGTTAAACATTTTAATTGACCTGTTACAAGAAAACAAAGGGTGTTAATGACAAAAAAAAAAATTAAATACAAATAGTAACCGTCGTGGTAAATCAGTCAAAACGACGGAGTTTTTTAAACCAAGACGTTATATTTTGTTTAAAACGGCGGTAAAACCTAACAGCGTTGTGTAACGTTATAACGTCGGTAAGAGTAAAAAACGTCGTATGACAAAAAATTGAGCAGAAAAAATTAAAACGTTCTTAAATAAAACGCAAACGACGTGGTAGTTAAATTAAAACGACGTTTTTAAGAAAATACTGACGTAGTAGTTAAATTAAAACGTCGGTAATATCTTACCGTCGTTATATTTTATAATAACGTCGGTATTATTAAAAACCGTCGTTTATTTAAATACTTTATAGGAAAAATCTTAAATCAGAAGAAATCAACTTACGTATTCACTATATTTTTCATGTCGTCGTCAACCATGCGTTTTGGCAGTGAATTCATGTAATAGGCAGTCTCTGTTAATGGTCTCACAATTACCATCACCCAATGACCCCTGCACATAATGATTCATATTAGAAAGAAAAATATTAGAAGCTCAGGAAAATACTTTAAATGGTACTAACCCTGGATTATAAGGGACCAAGAAAAATTGATTCCCATCTGCTGTATTCAGGCGGTTTGACAGGTTTTTTATTCGGTCTGATATTGATCCAGCTCCAGAGCTCACTAGCCTAGGGTCCACGAGGCCAACAAGGTTTACAATATTTGCCATTTTTAAATAGTCAAATAGGAACCTAATTATATGAAAGTCAATTAAATGAGATTTTAATTTAAAAGAAAGGAAAATGTAAAACAAAATGGGATTAGGGAGAATTACCTCATGTATACTGATATCACTGTGGTTCCTATCTCAACCATGGAACCAAACTGCAAAACATCTTCAGTGAAGAGGAAGGTATCATGCTCAAAGCCAAACACTTCCTTGGGCATGTGAATTGTTAGAGCCTCGTTACCAGGCAACAACTTGGTCCGGAAATGTTGGCATAAGGCTAACAGAGGAGGTGGCATGTCTAGCTTTGAGAGATCCTGTTAAAAGAAATTAATAAAGAAATATAAGTTAGTTTGTGTGTGAACTAAAATAAACGACTCTAACTAAACACAAAAAACAGACGTGGTATATAATATAAACCATGGTTTCTAGTTAATACTGACGGTGGAAAGGTTATACACGTCGGTAAATAGATAACCGTCGTTGTATTGAATTTATAACGTCGCCATACTATAGAAAGGTCGGTAAATAGATAACCGTCGTTGTAATGAAATCATGAAATAGACGACGGTTTATAAAAGCGTCGTGGTATTTAACGAAACATGACGTGTCTTGTAAGAAACACAACGTGTCTTGTAAGAAACAGACGTACGTACGGTCGTTATTTTAAATTTTAACGTCGGCTATTAAAAGGAGCGACGTCTTTTTAAAATTTAAAAAGCAGAAATAGAAAATAGCAGAGATTTTACCGTGTCCTCTTTCTCTTTTGCAGCAGTATCAGCTTCAGGCTTCGGATCTTCTAATTCCAAAGCTAGGGGTCTGATATTAGTGGCCCAGAGCAGCTTGCCTTATCAGACATTGGATTTTTTGGGCTTTGATCTTGAGGGGGTAAAATAATTGGAGGAATTGGAGTCCTTGGAGAAATTGGGGTTTGGAGCATCTGGCTGGGATCAAAATTAGGAACTAGTTGACGGACATATGCCAACATAGCCTCCCTCTCTGCTCTGACTGCTTCCATTATAGTTTCCCCCGACTTCGCCTCAATCCTCAAGGTCTCTTCTCTGACTGCCTCCCTCACACTTTCCTTCAATTTGTCACCAAATTTCACTCTCTGCTGTTTCGGCAAATTGAAGAACTGAGTTGGGGTAACGCCAGCACCAGCTCCTCTGACTCTCCCACCATGCTCGGGGGTTCCCAAAGCCAGAGTCAAGATATCATTGCTCCCGGAGACAGTCAGAGTGCCTTCGGAGACTTGCTTTTGCAAATCATCCTAAAAGAGAGAAAGAGAGATTGTTAGAACCTGAGCAGGGTGTATGACAGATACATATACCGACGTTGTAAATTATAAACAACAACGGTTTTTCTTAAATGACTGACGTGGTATTAATTTAAAACGTCTGTATATAAATACCATCGTTGTTTATACTTTACAACGTCGGTATATAAAAATACGTCGTATATTCAAAATAAAACAGATTAAGACATAAATCAAAGACCGTCGTAGTATTCAAAGTAAGACGACGGATTATTAAACAAACAGACGTAGATGTCCAATTCCATACGGCTGCACAAAATTACCGTCGTTGTATAAGCATTCTAACGTCTAGATAAAATAAAACCGTCGTAAGTTTTAATGAAGAAGTGAAAAAATTCGATTGAAATATGCATTCTTTTCCAGAAATTGTGCACCACAAATTTCAGTGAAATAGACAGAGAGAGGGAGAGTTTGTGCGTGAGTAAACTTAAAACAAAAATGCAATTCATAGAATAATTTAATCCGTCGTATTAATTCTATCTAGACGTCTACTTTATTCAAAAACCGACGTCCTATTCATTTTTAAACGTCCGTAAATTAAGCCCGTCGTGGTGTTCATTTTATAACGTCGCTTATGTAAAGATAAACGACATCTATACCAAAATAAAACACTCTGTTTTTCAAATTTAGAACAGAGTTAGTGAGACTTACGATTAGTTTTGCCTTCTCTGCAGCCTTTGGATCAGGGATGTTTCCTGTTTTATCTTCTCTTGCTTTCTTCCACAGAACAGCTCGATCGATTTCTTGACCTTCGGGCATGGTTTCTACCAATTGGTCCGTCAAACCAACATACCCTTTTCTAGACAACCTATGGTTGTACTCCAATTTCTCCCTCCTCTCCTTCTACTCAACATGCTTAGCCTCAAAATCTGGGGTTAACCTTGAAGCTACAAAGGCATCCCATTGCGATTTCTCTATGAACTTATAAAGCGCAGGGGTTTCTCTTAACCTCTCCCTGTCATGTGCGTAAGGAAGGATATACTGCCTAGTTACGTTATACTTGAAATCCTTCCATTTTTTGGCGGCAGACTGCAAGACCAAGTTCTTGTAACTATCCCCAATAACATAGGACATTTGAACAGCTTCCCAAATCTGCTCCTTCACGTCCTTGGGTAATTGTTTCCATTTCTTGTCCACAAGAGGGACTCTGGTGCGTGCCAAAACACCAATGAAAGACTGCATCTCAACAGCAGCCTTGCCATGTGGTTTGCCATCTTTATTGAACTCAACAACAGGCTTAACCTTCTCAATTTTCCTCTTCACAACACGGCTCATTGTGCTGATACCGCGGCCAGATTTTGGCTCCTCAACAAATGTGGCTGTGCTCGAGTCTTTCTCTGAGGTTGAGGAAAATCTCATCCTCTTCGAGGGTTTGCTTTGAGTTGATTTTTCAACTTCCACTGAACCTGTTTTGGGTTCATCCCCTTGTGCCATTGAACCTGCTTTGGCCTTTGACGCTTCAACTTCCTTGTTTTGAGATTCCGAAACCATTTTTGATTAATCTGCCAGGAAAACAACGTCGGTTATTAAAAAGAAACGACGTAATAATACAAAACAACGACGGTAACACTAAAAAAGTGACGTCCTATTAAACAGTCTCTTTGATCATGAATGAAAATAAGACGACGGTTTAATATATTTCATGACGTAAATGTGCATAAACTACGTCGGTTATTGACAATAACCGACGTGGTTTAAAATTACAAAACGAGTGTTCTTCTCTCACTAGACGACGGTTTTATCTTGTTTCCGACGTATTAATTGTCACACCATGACGGTTTTTAGCCATCGTCGTGCAGTTTGCATTACGGCCGTCGTGGTGTGTCCATTCTATCGTCGAAAACAAGACAGAACTGTCGTCTTTTGGCGTCGTGAGTGTATCTACTTATGTATTTAATCAAAACCAGTGAAAGATTTCTTCAATTTGACAGAATCTTGTTTCCAGACAACTACGGCATGCAAATGAAAAGTTAAAAAAGGGAAGAGAGTGAGAAAAAACCTTGAATAACACCGGCGTGCAAAGAAATGTTTCCTTCCGACGAAGACGAAGACAAAAATGGTGATTTGGAGATGAAGACGATGATTCAGACGATGATGCTAGGTCAGGTGACGAAAATGGTGATTTGGGAAATGAGAGGGAAACTACGATACTTTATCGGGAAGAGAAAACCGTAAAAGTTTATATATTTTCCCAGAGTTCAATACAACGATGTTGTTATTAAAAAACCGCCGTATTATTTAGTTATAACGACGGTATATAATTCATAAATGACGTGGTTATCACAACTGCCGAAAGACTTTTGGAATTCCGATGTGGTTATGACGGCGCTTTTTTCCTCTAAACTGACATTGTACAAGTAAATTCAACGACTGTGTATTTTAATAAACCGACGTGGTTACTTTGCGGTTCTGAAAACGACGTCGTTCTCTTTTTAATACGCGCCAAATGACTTTTGGATTTCCGACGTGGTTATGACGGCGCTTTGTTTCTCTAAACTGACGTTGTACTTATAAATTCAACGACTGTGTATTTTAATAAACTGACGTGGTTACTTTGGGTTCTGATAAAATGACTTGGTATTTTAATAAAACGACGTGGTATTTTAATAAAACGACGTGGTATTTTAATAAAACGACGTGGTATTTTAGTAAAACGACGTCGTTCTCTTTTTAATACTCGCCAAATGACTTTTGGATTTCCGATGTAGTTATGATGTTGATTATTCAAATATGACGTCGGTATTTATATTATAACCGACGTGGATATTTACGGTTATTTTGTTTAAATAGCATTTTTTCACGCGTTTTTTAACCCTCACAAGAAATTGTCTTTCTGAAAGCAAATGGGTTTGCAGAATGATTCCTCACTTCCCATGGGTTTGCTACATCCTCCTGTGTAGCAAGGGTGGAACCAGCATTAGAACCTGCATGGGTTTGCAGCCGCACTTGCCCGTTTGAAGGCATACGAGGGCACAACCCACAACAAGTTCTAAGTCTGGTTCCACCCTTGCTACACAGGAGTTTTGAAGAAACAGTTGATTTTGATGAAAATGGGAATCGAGGAGTGAGCTTTTCATACTTTGTTGATTTTGATTTTCTGAAATTATTAGATATTCATCTGTGGCTGTGCAGGAGCTTGAGAACAAGAGGAAGGAGAGGGCCCAGCTTGCATATGAGAGGAAGAAACAGTTGAACAAGCTGAGGGTGAAGGCAGAAAAGAAACCACGATGTATTTGCCAAATTTGTGTACATATATTGTGTAAATATTGATCAATATTTAACACGAAGAGATTTTGCCTTTTAAGATGAAAATGTTGTTGAGGATTGAGAATTAAATTTTGTTTTGTGTTAAGAAAGATATTACCAAAATACAAGAAAAATTAATTAATTTTAAAAAGCTATAAAAATAAGACGGCGGTTTACAGAGAAGGCAGACGTATAAACTAAACAAATACGACGGTAATTTGAACTTAGGACGTGGTAAATAAAAACGACAGTAGTGTTGTAGGCACCGTCGTAGTATACTCCAAAATAATAAGTCGGCGGTTTACAGAGAATGCACCGTCGTAGTATACAGACGTGGATTCCATTATATTATACGACGCGGATTAAGAACAGTTGGTCGTGTTTAGTTAGGAGTTAACACGACAGGTTTTTTGGTGAACTGTCGTCTTTATTTTCTACGTCGGTGGGTTCATACCTGCTGTCGTTGTTTTTTGGTCAGATTTTATCTCTGAAGAAATCCTTTTTTTAAAACGACGCTTTTTTATTTGTATGCGTCGTCTTTTAAAAATATTCAACAGTAAGGAACTTATCCACGACTGGTTTTTTTTTATACCGTCGTCTGTTTAAATACAACGATGGTTTTATCTTATACCGTCGTCTTTTTCTGGTTGTCTTTTTCCATTTTTGTAGTAGTGTAAACGTTCTGTCACATTGTAAAGTCTATCCTTAATATTGTAGATTACAATATTTGAATTCGAATTTATGAGCTTTTGCACCTTAATTACAAGAATAAGGTTTACTCTAGTCCATAATATTGTAATAGCCTAATTTACAATGAAAATGATGTCGATTACAAAATTAACGTTTGGTTGGACCTTAAAAAAGTAAAATTGTTCATAGTATTTGTAAAAATCAGGATTGACGACATTAATGACTCATGTTGCAGTTTTTGGGACCTGATAGTTCCATAACATTGTAAAGGTTATCCCTATGCTTGTAACACCATTGGTTTACAACCTTAAGGAATTATATTAAAATGTTTGGCACATAGACGTTCCATAACATTGTAAAGCCTATCCTTAATTTTGTAGATTACAGAATTTGGGTTTGAATTTATGAGCTTTTGCACCGTGATTACAACGTCAATGACTGTGGCAATTGATGGGTATTGATTTGCCAATTGGACTAACATATTTTAATGTTTAATAAACATCTTCCCCTCTAATACCAAGTTTCCCGGTTTTCCATACCAAGGGTGTAGATTAGTCCATATCCCACTAATCTCAATCTAAGGGCCCATATCCTTTGGTGTACCCATACACCAAAGGACTGTAGAATTTTCCTAAATTAAGAGAGAAAAACACACCACAAGTTTGATGGGATAAGGCTCAATGGACCCATTTCCGTGTAAGATTTGAACTCAAAAGGTTAAGGTCTCGATTCATGTGTACCACCTACTTTTAAATTGTAGTGGGTCATGGCCAACGAGGCTTGTATTAAGCCACACTCAATGACAAAGAAGTCAGATAACTCACTGCAGCTCTCAATTGAGAAAGTTCAGAGGAACTTCCACCATCCGAAGTGGAAATTATTGTAAGAGTTAAAGTGGAACAAAAATTTGGATTTGAACTCCTTTTCTCTTTACAGTTCATGCTGGGCAGAGAAGTTGCAGGCCTCTGAACCTAATCATCCTACTGTGACTCCAATATGAGGTCTTGTAATTTGTAAAGTCTGTTCACCCCGAAATCCCACGGCCATTATGGATTTGACCATTGAAATTTAGATTTATGAGATTGCGAGCGTGCCACTGTTAATAGCAAAAACACCTTGATAAAATGAAATTGTAACTATTTAATTGTGCACCATGAACTAACTAATAATCAAGCAAAATGAGGACTTCAATATTTCCCTAGTACAAAAAGTTGAAACCAAAACAAGCCAGAGTTTTTATTCATTTTTAAAAATAGCAAAAATAACCAACAGCAAATAAAGATGAGTGTTTGTCTAAATATTTCTCAATTCAGACAATTTGAACAACAAGCTTCACGTCAATTGGAAATCATACCAACAAAACTGGAAAAAAGTTAAAATATTGGATGAGAGGTTTTTCAGCAAGAAAAGAACATTGACTTCTTGCTTGTTTCCTTATTGTCAAAAACATTGAATTTTGGTTTATATGAAGCAAACAATGACTTGAATTACAAGGAAAGGAGAGAAAATTTTGTGTCAAAAATATGTCATATACAAAAATAGACAAAATAAATTAGAAGACTCCCTATAAGAGCATTTCCAGCAGTTGCCTCTTGCCATGGCAAGGGGAGGGGGGGGCTAGGGCAGCCACTATTTATGTGAATAGTGGCTGCACTTGCAAAAAGCAATGTTGGTTTCCAGCAGTTGCCCTAGTTTAGGGCAAATACTATTCATTTTTTATAAAAAAAACATATTTGTTTACCTAAACAATTAATTTGGACAATATTTTTTTAAAAGATTTTTGGTGTGGGAAGTGAAAAATATGACTAAGTATTTATTTTTAAAAAAATCTGAATATTTTTGTTTTTTTTTCAATTTATTTTATTTTATTTTATTTGCTGATGTCATCGCTGATGTCAGCACCCCAAGTTTTGGATCTGGGGCTGGACCTGCCCTCGGGCCAGCCTGACTTCATGGCCCCCACAAGCAACTCGGGCTAACCCTTGCTGCTAGAGGCCCTTTTTCTCCCAAACCCCCCCTAGCCTCAATCCAAAACCCACTACTGGACTTGCTCTAAGTCATATACAAAAATAGACAAAATAAAACAGGCCAAGCAGCTAGGAAGAAATGTAAAACAAAACAAGGGGGAGATGATGAGAATAGTTGGATCTGGATCTGGAAATGGAAGGGATCTAAAGAGAATTACAATTTGGTTAATAGTTTGCTTTAGAGGGTCTTGACTCAAAGTCAAGGTCTTACATCCACCTACATTGGTGCCTACTTTTCTTGTTTGCTTCATGGTGGAGAATCTAGAGATAGATATTTGTTTCCTTCTTTTCATCTTTTTCTCTTTGCTCATTATTCCACCCACCTACTTTATCCCAACTACATAACAATTACTTAGCTTTATTTACAACTGTACAACCATAGCAATTAGTTCAAATTTATCCCAACCTCTGGTCAGTTTCCTCCTCTGATAGAATTTGCTAGTTGGTGTAACCTTTAGTTTCTTGTATTCATCATGGATGCTTAAGTTTTAGGTCTATCAATCAGTACATCATGAAGGGTTGAAGAAAAAGAACATTTAAACAAAACCATTTAATGAAATGCCACAAATTGAATTTTTCGGGATCTTCTTGTTGTTTTTTAGTGACCACTTCTGTCTTCGAATAATGGGTGGCTGTCGGCAAAGTTTACTCCTTTGAGAATTATAGGGTAGGAAAGGAGAGCACGAACCATATTAGAAACCATTACTTGTTCTCTTACTGTTTGAGTGTGGCTGAAAATTCACAGCAATTAATTATAACCCATAAGAATGCATTTATATAAATGCACTCAATGGGTTGCCTTTATATCCAGAAATATCCCAGTACATGATGTCAATGACGTGGGAATTTGCTGAAGATGAATGAGAGGCCATCAATTGGCCTATTGCCATTTGTTTAAGTTTTATATACATATATATATATATGCAGACCATGGCTGTGAGAGGAAAAATGCATTAAAATCTGAAAATAATTCAAAGGCCATCAATTGGCCTGTTGTTATCAGTTTAAATCTAAGTATGATAAAGAATTTGGCATGTGATAGTAAGTTACCTGTTGATGGATTAACTGGCTATGGAGGAGCTCACACAGCTATGGGGAAGTTGGAATTGGAGTTGAGCAGATGCATGAATGGGGCGTAGGAATTCTCTGCAAAAGGGAAGAGAAAAGATGCTAAACAAAGTAAAGGGTTCCAACTTTTCAATATAAAACTATGTGTTGGTGGTAGAAAGTGACGGGAATGCATGATTACAATCACTTTTTATACATATATATATGAAAATGGCGTGGGAATTTTCTAAAGATGGCTCAGAGGCCACCAATTGGCCTATTGCTTTTTGTTTAAGTTATATGTATATGTATATGTCATGATTGGTATTACTAGACCCACCCACCAATTATTTTGCAAAATCCTCCGTCGACTTCATAAAAAATCCTCCGTCGACGACATGCAAAATCCTCCGTCGACGACATGAGAAATCCTCCGTCGACTTCATAAAAAATCCTCCGTCGACGACATGAGAAATCCTCCGTCGACGACATGAGAAATCCTCCGTCGAGCCAAAAATCTGGACGGTTGAGGTGGAAAAATCCGGACGGATGAGTGGAAGTATCCTCGGACGGACTCAACCCTACTATCCTGATCTTATTTTACTGACCAACCATAGGGGTTGATGATGGTTGGAAAATTCTCATTAAATGCCTAGAGCTCCGGAAGGTGGGAAGATTTTCAAGACATCGGATGGTTCACGCCTCGAGCTCCGGAAGGCATTAATTCTAGGAAGATTTTCAAGACAGAGTCGGTTGAGGCCATTTAACAACCAAATCCATGAACGGAAGGAAGCTCTATAAATTGATCGTCAGAAGAAGAGAAGAGGACCGCCAACTGAACACACAAAATCTATCTCTTTATCCTGTACTTTTCAATTCATAGTCTAGGATTTTATCTTTCAAGCTCTTCAGATTATCAAAGTTCTTCGTTTTCCTAGTGTAAGCTTATTTTCTTGCAATTTAATTTCAATTGTCTTTACATTCGAATTTAATTCAAGTCTTTATCGCTTTAATATATTTTCCTCGCACTTACATTTCTCGCACTTAGATTTCTGTCATTTCGTTTATTGCATTTACATTCGCTGCACTTATCACAAAAATCCTAAAAATAGTCATACAAAGCTCAATCATCCTTGACCTCAAGGAAGAAAAAGAACCTAGGCCAAGAGGAGGTTCCTTGCTTGGTCGATCAATTGTTTGATTAAAAGTCAGAAGCGCAACCACACTCACACGATCTTTCCATCCAAGCCATCAAGTGGCTTGGTGGTGGCACGCCTACGCATCTCAAAAGAAGAAGGACCAAAAACTCCTTCCGTCGGCCTACCCGGCCGAAAAGAGGGAAACATAATTTGGCACGCCCAGTGGGACTAACTATATGAGCGACCGAAAGGAATGGCAATATTCCTACCAGCCGATGAACTACAACGGCTATGATTCTTATGGCTCGAGTAGCCAATCCATCGGCCAACATGGTGACCACAACCACTATGGCCAATATAATTTTACCCATCAAGGTGGGCCTAACATCCAATATGACTCAAGTAGTCAATTTGGTAGCCAATATGATAGGCACAACTATGTTGGCGGATTTGGTGGCCAATATGGTGGGCACAACTATATTGGCGGATATGATCTTATGAACCAAAATGGTTCGAATCATCAAAATGGCTTTGGTGGCCAAACTAATCAAAATGGCTTTGGTGGCCAAACTAATCAAGTGGCATGGGGGCAATACACTTACCCAGATGGCCAAAATAATCCGGCCAATATCTATGATCACCTTAATTATTATTCCCACCAAGCAGATCATCCAATTGGTTTTGGTGGCCAACATAATCTCAAGGTGGGTGAGATGCCATCTAGCGACCATACCTACATGGGGGAAGAATGTATAAATGAGATGACATCTAAGATGGCAGTTGTATTAAAAGAGTTTGTACAAACTTCCAATGAACTTCTCATCCAAGGTTTGCATAGGATTTCATCTCGACTTAGCCAACTAGCCGAGGGGCAAACCCTCAACCCTAACCTTATTTCTCAATCACAAGAGGAAATTCCTGATACGGTTGCAATTAGACCACCCGTTCCACCTACTCCTCTAGGAAAAAATGAGGTTGGTAGAGAATGTGAGGATGAGAAAGAGGTGGGCGAGATGACTTTAAAATCGAATATTCAAGGCGACCTTCCTATTGAGAATCTGACATTGGTTGAGGAAAATGACTCCACCCAAGGGGATGAGACCCAAAAGTTGGTCACCGATGATATGTGCAATATGGTTCAACCCAAGGCAACCATCTTAGGATGTAATGGCCTACGATCTAGTGAAGAAGAAGGTCGGAGCATGACTCAAGATGCAAAAATAATAGACATGATTGTAGGAGAAAACCCCGACATTGTGATACCACAATTGCAAGTGGTCAAGTTTATTGAGCCCCAGCCAAAGCCCAAGATTGGCCAACCAAATAGACTTGGGGGGCATGAAGGGTCGGCCAAAGTGATGGCCAGAAGTCATCCGGGTAGTTCTAGTCATCCTAGTATTTCAACCCATTGCCAACAAAATGGCAAGATCCAAGTCAAGAACAAGAAGGGCTCCAAGTTTGGAGTAAAACATGGTTGGCCACCGCCATGGTATCCGGAGCATTTTGATCAAGATGAATTTCCACAAGGATTCAAAGTTCTGGATTTTGCATTATTTTCAGGAGATGGACTCCAGTCGACCGTGGAGCATATTGGTCGATTCACTGCCCAATGTGCCGAAATTGGACATCGCGGGGTCTTGAAATTAGGGATATTCCCGAGCACCCTTACTGGGGCTGCTTTTTCATGGTATGTCAGACTTCCTCGGAACTTTGTCCCAAGTTGGCAGACCGTGGAGCAAATCTTCCTTGAACAATTTTATCGGCCAGAGCCAGATGTGTCAATGGCCGACTTGGCCAAGATGCGCCAAGGACCAAACGAGTCAGTCCAAGAATACTTGGAGAAATTTAGAGAAGCAAGGGCTAGTTGTATGATCAACATGCCTGAACATGAGTTTGGAAAGTTGGCTCAAGGCGGGTTATTGCTCGATCTTCGGAAGAAGTTCAAGGGTATTGAATTTTGCGATATTTATGACCTCCTACTTCGGGTGGATCAATATGAAGCTCTTTTAAAGGAGGAACAACAAAAGAATTGGCCGACAAATCGACTGACTTTCTATAGAGATCTACCAAAACCTTCCACATCTAGAATCATGGCTGTCCATGCGGTAGATGTCGAAGATGTGGATTCAAAGGAGACGATGAAGTTTTCCTAGAAGAGGAAGAAGAATCGACCGGGGTAAACTTGGCTGAAATTGTTGCCAGCGAACCACGCGTATGCAAGGCTTTGACCAAAGCCTCCAAGGATCAGAGGCCGACAACGGTCCAGATTTCTAAGTTTAGCGGAACTTCTCAAAAGGGAGTCGGAACCAAGTCCTATACCTTTGACATTTCGAAGGCCGAACTAATCTTCGACCAACTTTTAAAAGAAAAGATGATAAAATTGCCAAATGGTCATGATATTCCATCGGCTAATGAACTTAGAAACAAGACTTTTTGCAAATGGCATAATGTATGGTCTCACGCGACTAACAATTGCCTTGTTTTTCGGAATGTCGTGCAGGATCTCATTGATCGAAAGATCTTGAAATTTCCAGAGAAAGCTACAATGGGTGTTGATCAGAATCCATTCCCAAATGCTCAGGCCAACATGGTGAATGCCAACTTCCCAAGGCCAGATCAACCTCGACCAAGATTAGACTTGGGTGGCTCCGGAAAGGCAGCAGCTGAGAGAAGAGCAAGAGGGAACTTGATGGATCCTAAGGCGAAGGGTAAGGCCAAGATGTACCCAGAAGTGACAAAGGCTCTAGATGAGAAAATTCCAATTATGGAAGAATCTCCCAAGGCTATTGTGTTATGCAGCCGATGTCAATGTGAGGTCTCATTGGAGGTAGTTTTACCAAAACCCAAGGAGCCGGCCAGGGAACTAATTAAGGAGACAATCAAGGGTCAAGCCCAGACAGGTAGACCAAAAAGTGTTGGGAAAAATATGATTAAAAGTTCGGCCGGGAATTACGGCCCATATAGCCCGAGGGGCATGATGGAGACTAGGCCGAACAAACGGCCATTGCATGAGTACCAAGATAGGTACGAAAGGCAGCAATATCAGCCTAAGAGAAGAAATCATCAGATGCCACTCAAGTATGAAGATGTTGATCCGCTGAACCCAAGCCAAGATAAAAATAGAAGCATGTGGGTTTCGGTGGGAGAAGGAAAGAATCGAGATGTGGCCTATGTGTCAAGACCTCGCCCATCTGATGGTAGTGGTGTCCCAACTTTCAAGATGCCAAACACAAAGGCAGGACAATGGTATAGGAGTAGAGGTTCGAAGTTGCCTCCGATACCATTGAGCAAAACTCAAACAAGAAGGGCTCAAAGACAATATGCTGCCACTTGTAAAGCAGAGTTTGACTGGGCGGACGAGAGGCAAGCCCAACTCAACCGATTGGTCGACCTTCGAGAGAAGCTTCGACTGGAAGAGTTGGAGTTCGCCAAAGCTGATGCCGTGGCTTCGTTAAAGGCAGCAGCGGCCGAGGAGATGAAAATACATCGACAATGGGTGAATGGTCAAGTTGTGGTGACAGCCTTAAATGAGCCAATGTTGGAGTTGGAGGCTCATTTGACCGGAGCTTTTGAAGCAAGCAATCTCAAGGCGGAATCTAGCAAGCCAATGAAAGTGTTGGATGACGGACCATCAAAAGTTGAGAAGTTTAAAAAGATTCAACCCAAGGCCAATCCTTCGACCTCCAGGAAGCAAATACCAATTAAGGTGATATCACCACCCGTGGTCGAGGAGGAAAAAGAAAATAACCATGAAATGGTCGAGGATGTCAGAGGAAAACCCCAGACGACAGAAGATAAGCTGACGACGGAGGAGGACCAAGTCATGGTGGATGTCCAAACATCCGTAGTGGAAGAAAAGGCCGAACCAACGGCCGACGTAGAAACCGAAGAGACTTCGGAAAACCTAGGGGGCGCTTTGGCCAATGATGAAGAACTTTATGGGGAGAATGAAGAGTATGGTGATGACGAGTATTTTGAAGACCTCCCAGAAGAAGCTATGGAGCAACTGGCTAATGAGTGTAGGGAAGAGATTACCAAGTTGGAGAGTGAATTGAAGACAAGTAAGACCAAGGTGAGGTTTGGGGACTTCGACGAGGTCGATGCTATGGTGGTCACACTTCCACTATTTTTTGAAGCTCAGCCAGGTCAACCAAACTCCATGGATGGAGATGTTTTTGACGAAGTTGAGTCCATGGTTCAGATGGGAGAACCAAAGGAAATCGAGAGAATTCAGGAGACTCCGAAGGCAGAGGTAGCTCAACCTCAAATTGTGATACCGGGAGCGGAGAAGAAAATGCCAGAGAAAGTGTGCTTTGAAATGCCCACCAAGAAGATGTCTTCCCATCTTAAACCTTTATACGTAAATGCTCACTTTGATGGGGTTCCAGTAAGCAGAGTTCAAGTTGATACGGGAGCCACGGTGAATATCCTCCCAGCTTCAGTGATGAGGAAATTAAAGAAAAGCTCAGAAGAGTTAATTCCGACTGAGACGACGGTTAGTGGTTTTGTGGGAGACACCACGGTATCAAAAGGAATCATCCCACTCCAAGTCAGAGTAGGGGAAAAGGTCAGGGTGACAGCTTTCTTCGTTGTGGAAACAACGGCTCACTTTACTGCATTGTTAGGACGAGATTGGATTCATGGAAATATGTGTGTCCCTTCCTCGCTCCATCAAACTCTGCAGTTTTGGCATGAGTATGGGAGCGTGGAATTGGTTCAGGCCGACTCACGGCCTTTCATGGTTTCAGCCAACGCGGTGGAGGCCAGGTTTTACGAGGATGATCTTGGTCCTCTTTATTTTACAGGGTCAGATATGAACGGCCGACCTACGGGAGTCTCGGCCAAGAAGTTGATAGACTTGGGGGCACACGATGCCCAAGCAGATGGGGAGCGCCCCACGATGTCTGATTTTTTCTCTCTTAATGATTGATACAACCATGAAAGGAGAGAATAGAGCCGCGGTGGAAGACACATTGAGACGGCTATATGGTTTTTGGGCCGAGAGAGCGGCCGAGCATGGGTCCACCGCTCATTTGGTGGAATTCCTCAACGAAGGCCCTGAAGATGATGCGCTCGAAATTGAGGAAGTGGAGTTGGCACCAACCCAGATGGATGATTCAAAGGCGGAAGTCCAAGACCCTTTGTTGGAAATCAACTTGGGGACGGAAGACAATCGTCGGCCAATCTACATCAGTGGTCTGTTGGAGCCAGAACTTCGGGTCAAGATGGAAGAGCTTTTAAGAGAGTTCAAGGATTGCTTTGCTTGGGATTACACCGAGATGCCTGGACTAAGTCGTGACTTGGTCGAGCACCGTCTGCCGACAACGGAGGATTTCAAGCCCTTCAAGCAGCCACCTCGCCGAATGTCGGCGGAAGTAGAATTACAGGTCAAGGAAGAGATTGTAAGGCTTGTTAAAGCCAAATTTATTAGGCCAGCAAGATATGTGGAATGGCTTTCTAATATTGTACCTGTAAAGAAGAAAACGGGAGCAATAAGAATTTGTGTTGATTTTCGTAACCTTAATCTCGCAACTCCCAAAGATGAATATCCCATGCCCATGGCGGACCTCTTAGTTGATGGGGCGGCCAAGCATGAAATTCTATCCTTCATGGATGGACACTCCGGCTATAATCAAATTTTCATAGCTGAAGAAGACATTCACAAGACAGCCTTTAGATGTCCGGGTTCCATTGGAACCTTTGAGTATGTCGTGATGCCCTTCGGCCTAAAGAATGCCGGAGCCACATATCAACGGGCAATGAATGCCATCTTCCATGACATGATCGGTCGAAACTTAGAAGTTTATATCGATGATGTGGTTGTGAAGTCGGAGTCGAGACCAGGCCATTTGAGTGACCTTCGATTAGCCTTTGAGAGAATGCGAAAACATCAATTGAAGATGAACCCAAAGAAATGTGCCTTTGGGGTTTCCGCCGGAAATTTCCTAGGATTTTTGGTACATCAAAGGGGGATCGAAATTGATAAAAATAAGGCTAAGGCCATCATTGACGCGCCTCCCCCAAAAAACAAGAAAGGATTGCAAAGTTTGCTAGGCCAAATAAACTTCCTCCGGAGGTTTATAGCTAATTCCGCTGGGAAAGTAGAGCCTTTTTCATCTTTGCTGAAACTCAAGGATGAGGAGAAATTTCGATGGGAAGAAGTTCACCAAAAAGCATTTGATTCCATCAAAGAGTATTTAACCAAGCCACCAGTGCTAACGGACATCGAGAGAAAGTATTCACCGGTGGAGAAACTTTGTTTAGCCTTATACTTCACCGCAACCAAGTTAAGGCACTATATGTTGCCTTCCGTGGTGCATATAATCGCCAAGACTGATTTGATCAAGTACATGCTCACTCGGCCAATCATTAGAGGGCGGATTGGAAAATGGACGATGGCATTGGCAGAATTCACCTTCCGATACGTACCTCAGCAAGCCGTCAAGGGGCAAGCTTTGGCTGATTTCTTGGCCTCTCACCCTTGTGTTGAAATAGAAGACATGGACTTCTTCAAAGTCGACATGGTAAGTTTATTCCCATGGCGTCTCTATTTCGACGGATCTCGAACATCAAATATGGGGGGAGCAGGTGTCATCATTGAATCACCCCAAGGATTCCGAACTCGTTATTCATTTCAATTAGACTTTGATTGTACCAACAACCAGGCCGAATATGAGGCCTTGATAATTGGGTTGGAGATTTTGAGAGAACTTGGAATAAATAATGTGTCAATCATGGGGGATTCGATGTTGGTTCTGAAACAACTATCCGGCGACTATAAGGTAACCAGTCAAGCATTGCTTGGCTATCATGCCTTGGCCAGCCAACTAATAGAAGGTTTTGATGATGTGAGACTCACTCACCTACCAAGGGAGCACAACTCACAGGCCAATGCAATGGCCCAATTGGCCTCTGGAGTTCAGATCTCTGAAGGGCTTTCTGAGGAGTTATTCAAAGTTGAAAAACGGTCGTTACCCTCAGTTTTTGAAAGAGGAATACCAATGGAGGTGATGGCATTGACTGTAACTCCAGATGACTGGAGACACGACATCGTGGAGTATCTGAAATGTCCAAGTGGTCCGCATTGCCGGCAGATTCGGCAACGGGCCATGGGTTTTGTGCTCAGGGATGAAGAGCTTTTTCGTATTGGCTCTGACGACTTACTCATGAAATGTTTGGGAAAGATTGATCAGATGGTGGTTATGACGGAGGTTCATGAGGGAATATGCGGAGCTCATCAAGCAGGCATCAAGATGAGATGGTTGCTGAGGAGGCATGGGTATTATTGGCCAACCATCTTGAAGGATTGCATTGATTACGCCAAAGGATGCCAAGGTTGTCAAAGGCATGGTCCAGTTCAGCATGTTCCGGCCGGACCCATGAATCCTATTGTGAAGGCTTGGCCTTTCAAGGGTTGGGCGATGGATGTGATTGGCCAAATCCACCCGAAATCATCTAAGGGTCACAAGTTCATTTTAGTGGCCACGGACTTCTTTACAAAATGGGTAGAGGCTGTACCACTCAAGCAAGTTACCCAAGCTGAGGTGATAGAGTTTATTGAGAAGTCTATCATCCATCGATTCGGATTACCAGAGTCTATCATGACTGACCGAGGAACGGCTTTCGTGGGAGAAGCTGTCAAAGCAGCTGCGAAAAATTGGGGAGTTAGGATGGTTCAGTCCACCCCATACAATCCTCAGTCAAATGGTCAAGCTGAGGCCAGCAACAAAGTAATAAAAGGGATTTTGGAAAAAATGATTGAGAAAAATCCTAAAGAATGGTATTCTCTCCTCTCCAATACCCTTTGGGCATATAGGACCTCTAAAAGGTCCGGCAAGGGGACGACACCATTCGCACTCACATACGGCCATGACGCCGTCTTACCTCTCGAGATTTCTGTAAAATCTTTAAGGGTGACTCGCCATGCTGAATGGAGTGAGGATGAGTATAATCAGGCGATGGCTCAAGAGCTAGACGATCTTGACGAAGTCCGACTTGAGGCTTTGGATAAATTAAAGGCCCAAAAAGAAAAGGTGGCCAGAGCATATGATAAGAAGACTAAGGCTAAAAGTTTCGGAGTTGGAGATTTAGTATGGAAAACTATTCTCCCATTAGGTACGAAAGATCGTAGTTTTGGTAAATGGTCTCCAACCTGGGAAGGACCTTTCCTCATCAACCAAGTTTTGGGAAAAGGAGCATATAGGTTGAGTTATGAGAATGGTCGTCTCCATGATTCACCCATCAATGGCCGTTTTTTGAAAAAATATTACCCTACTTCTTGGGAGATGAGGGGGACTTGATCTATCATGGTCATGTTAAGGACGAGAAATGTATATGACAAATGAAAAGATTTTCCAAGAAACATTCATTACAAAATAGAGTCATCACACGATAGGCCGAACAACGGTCAAAGAGTTTATCAAATTACATAAACCAGCGAAATAAAGCATGACAATAAACACAAGTCTAGCTAGGCATAAAACAGGCCAAGTAGTGGCCTAACATAAATCTAAGCATTAGGGAAAAAGTCACGGAGGGATCCCGTGAAGTTCTCCCACGCTCGGTTCCCGTCTGCTATGATGGCTAGCAAGCTTGTCTCGTCTTCCCCGAACCACCTTGCAACTTCTGAATCCTGTTGGAGTTGAGCCTGAAGCGATCTATGATTCCGAACATCCTCGGAAACCTGAGTGATGATAGCATTCCTCTTCTCCTCAAGTTGCTCAATGAGCTTTTGGATTTGCTCAACTTGATCCTGGAGTTGCTTAATTTTGTCACGAGATCGTTCCACCTCTCCATCAATACTCAGAACTTCTTGCTGCTTCTTTCGGCCCAACTCGACCCTCCGCATAATAACGGCGCTGGCCGAAGAAACCTTATGCTTCAGGGCTCGACCTGCCTCTAGTTCCGCTTGGGCGATAGAATAGCGGACAATTTTCTTTTCTGCTTCTTCAAAGAGATGAGTGATTGCTTTAGTTGTGATCCGACCAGGAAAAAAGCCAGAAGCAGCCAAATTATCAAGAGAAGTTTTGAGTCTTGCTCGCTCAGTCTCGTCGGCAAAAGAAGTATAATCCCGATCTAGGTAGGCTCGAACTAAAGCTTCAGCTCCAGGATCTCGTAGCATCCCAAAAGTTAAAGATGAGGTAGCTAGTCGGGTGGAAGCATCATTTTTGGAAGTTGAGGCAGCCCATTGATCCAGATAGGCAAAGATATCCTCGACGGCCTGCAAGATATATATATAAAGGTGGTTCATAAGAATGCAAAATCATCAGAGGACAAGTGGAGTGGTGTCGAGACTAACCTGAGGAGGTCGACCTTCTGTCCCCGTCTCCATGAAATAATCAGTTGGGTTTCTTTGTGGGGATGAGATTGAATTCAAAGAAGCTGGAAGTTCTATCTCAATAGCCGGTTGAGCGGCTGGGGTGTTGCCACATCCAAACCCTGTACCCTGAATAACCGAGGATTTTGGTGAAAGGTTCAGGAGAAATTTTAAAAGAATCGAAAAATTACAAATTCAAGGTTACCTGAGTGGCCTCATGATAGGCCCCAGTAGTGCTGTGTCCAAATGTTAGGGCGGCCCTGCATACACCTCCCATGTCGTCGACAGCTACCTCATTCTGAAAGTACCACGGAATGTAAGAATGAGGCAAAGTATAAAAAGCCCAACTGATAAAAGGAAACTTACCGCAACTCCATGACTAGAAGTCGTAATCAGCCCACCGAGATCAAGCTCAAGTGTGGAAGCGTGAGAATCCTATATCAAACTACAAGTTAAGGAACTTGCTAAAAAATTAAATAGGAAACACGAGGTAAGAGATGAACTCACTGGAGCAATTGAAGAGGAAACAGCTGATTGAGCAATCGCAGTCGAATGAAATTGGTTGGGTAGTTCCACCAACCTTATTGAGTCTTCAACACCCAAGCCTGTAGGATGTGGGTTCTTTCTGGTTTTTCGCGGCCGAGCGAGTGAAATATTGTCGGCTGGTGGAAACTCAATATCATGGTTGGAGAGGTGCCCATCTTCCGCTGTCCCTGAAAGATATCGGAGGTATAAAAAATAAATAAAAGGGCTAAAGTTCAACAGAAATCGGCTTACCACTGTCAGAAGAAAGTGCCCCCTTCTCGCCTTGATTGGAACTGGAGTCAGCAAGAGCTATCGACCCCATCTCTTTGGCTCTGGCTGCAAAAGACACAAAGTATCGATAAGACTTATAGTCAATATAAAAGAAATTGAGCGAAGACTAAAAGTTTACCTGTCTTCCACTGGTTGTAGGAGGATGAACAAGGACAACCTTGGAAGATCCCCGCAGTATCAGCTTTGAAGGGTAGCGAAAACCAGGTGGATGACATCCTCTCCCACCAGGGCTTGAAGAAATCAGTAAAACCAAATTGAGGGTCCCTGGTTGGAAAGACAAAAGGTGCGGCTAACTCACGATTATCATTCACCAAGGAAATCACCTCATCCTTTTTCTTGAAAGATACTCTCCACGAGGAAAAATGGTTGAGAGAGTCAATCATGGGAGCTGGGACGCCCTGGATAAAGCCTAATTGGCGGCCAACAGCGGCAGGGTAGTAGATCTCGCAACCGCAATGATATTGGCTTCCTTCGCCTACCACAAGACCATAAGGAAGGTCTCGGTTGATGAGAATGCTAGCCCAAAGCTCTTGCCGCTCTTTTCTGTTCTCCAAAGTAGCTGGGGTGGCAAGATCCATGGCCAAATAGCTTGGGTAACGACGATCAAGACAGATGGAAAAATCATTAGGTGACCTTTCTGAACATTCATAAAAGAAGTCGAAGCAATCCTCGACGTGATGCTTCTGTAAAGGAAGTTGAGCTATTGGCAAGCCTAGAAGTGTGTCGCTCTGGAATGTGACCTCAGATGGTCCCAATTCGGGAAAATAAATATGGAGCCATAATTGAAAAAGCCATATTGGACCCGAAACATTGCATGACACGGGGTTAGGCGACACCATTTGGTGAAGGCCTCTATAGAGATATGCCAGGAAGATGGGACCCAAGGCCACTGTCTCGCCATTTGCAAGAACTTCAGCCAAAGATTGAACTTCTTGGGTAATTTGGCCAGATTTCGAACAAGTCAAGAACTTGCACAACCACATTTGTAGAAAGGCCACATGTTCCTCATAAGATACCCCATTCCTCGGAGCTCCGGATGAGGACTTGGCAAAGCGAAAATAAGTTTCGACCCAGTTGCTGAAATATTTGTTGGTCCTACTATAGGATAGCTTCGAAGTAGATTTTGGAAGGCCAGCTGCTGAATAATCCTTTCCATGTGGTCGGAGGCCGGCAATCGCGGCTAAATCAAGTAAAGTAGGAGTCATCATCCCAAATCGGAGCTTCATGCAGTTGGTGGAGCATGACCAAAAGCATAAACTTGCTATGAGAAGGGAGCGGTCACAAGGAAAAGTCCCGGTGGCGCACAAAGCCAAGGCATCATAAATCCCAATCTTATGCCAGAAGGTTTTCAGTTTTGGCTCCAGAGCTTTGAACCAATCATACCAATCTCTTTTGGGATCGCCGCCTGGATTATTTTTCTTTACCTTAGACTTTGTTCCAGCAGTGGTGACGGCATTAGAGATCGGCACATTTGGCCAACCTTTGATAGGTCGAATTTTCTCCCAAGTCTTCGACCATTCAAATTTCATTTTATAGGGTGGCTGGTCGTCATGTTGTTCAGCCCAAATCACCACCACATCATCCGGCGGTTGAAGTAAGTAAAGAGGGCCCAAAACAAATAAGTTTTCTTGGTGTCGGACGGCAAATGATTCCTTGGGTTGGTTTTGACTTTCATCCATGGCTTTCTTCAATTTGGCCAAATGAGATGTGACTGGGTCTGGCGCCATAATACTCCTACAGACATCAAGAATACCTAGATCAGAAAGCATATAATGGCAAACGCAAAAATTGCTAAGAACACTAGAATTACTCGGGCTTTTAGAAGTTTTGACTGGGAATTGAATGTTTGAAGGCAAACCGGTATGTATAATACCTTGGGTTTCCTAAAGTTAGGAGCTAAAGAGTTCCTTCAAGATTGATGGGTAGTGCCTCCCTAGAATCTAACTCAATCCAAGATAAATTTATGCCAGAGATTGGCATAAATCCATGAAGACCAACATCTAATTCCTGACTTTCGATTCCTTCCCCCTTTTGTTAACTAAAGGCTAAGAAATCGAGGGGGCAATGTTTGAGTGTGGCTGAAAATTCACAGCAATTAATTATAACCCATAAGAATGCATTTATATAAATGCACTCAATGGGTTGCCTTTATATCCAGAAATATCCCAGTACATGATGTCAATGACGTGGGAATTTGCTGAAGATGAATGAGAGGCCATCAATTGGCCTATTGCCATTTGTTTAAGTTTTATATACATATATATATATATGCAGACCATGGCTGTGAGAGGAAAAATGCATTAAAATCTGAAAATAATTCAAAGGCCATCAATTGGCCTGTTGTTATCAGTTTAAATCTAAGTATGATAAAGAATTTGGCATGTGATAGTAAGTTACCTGTTGATGGATTAACTGGCTATGGAGGAGCTCACACAGCTATGGGGAAGTTGGAATTGGAGTTGAGCAGATGCATGAATGGGGCGTAGGAATTCTCTGCAAAAGGGAAGAGAAAAGATGCTAAACAAAGTAAAGGGTTCCAACTTTTCAATATAAAACTATGTGTTGGTGGTAGAAAGTGACGGGAATGCATGATTACAATCACTTTTTATACATATATATATGAAAATGGCGTGGGAATTTTCTAAAGATGGCTCAGAGGCCACCAATTGGCCTATTGCTTTTTGTTTAAGTTATACGTATATGTATATGTCATGATTGGTATTACTAGACCCACCCACCAATTATTTTGCAAAATCCTCCGTCGACTTCATAAAAAATCCTCCGTCGACGACATGCAAAATCCTCCGTCGACGACATGAGAAATCCTCCGTCGACTTCATAAAAAATCCTCCGTCGACGACATGAGAAATCCTCCGTCGACGACATGAGAAATCCTCCGTCGAGCCAAAAATCTGGACGGTTGAGGTGGAAAAATCCGGACGGATGAGTGGAAGTATCCTCGGACGGACTCAACCCTACTATCCTGATCTTATTTTACTGACCAACCATAGGGGTTGATGATGGTTGGAAAATTCTCATTAAATGCCTAGAGCTCCGGAAGGTGGGAAGATTTTCAAGACATCGGATGGTTCACGCCTCGAGCTCCGGAAGGCATTAATTCTAGGAAGATTTTCAAGACAGAGTCGGTTGAGGCCATTTAACAACCAAATCCATGAACGGAAGGAAGCTCTATAAATTGATCGTCAGAAGAAGAGAAGAGGACCGCCAACTGAACACACAAAATCTATCTCTTTATCCTGTACTTTTCAATTCATAGTCTAGGATTTTATCTTTCAAGCTCTTCAGATTATCAAAGTTCTTCGTTTTCCTAGTGTAAGCTTATTTTCTTGCAATTTAATTTCAATTGTCTTTACATTCGAATTTAATTCAAGTCTTTATCGCTTTAATATATTTTCCTCGCACTTACATTTCTCGCACTTAGATTTCTGTCATTTCGTTTATTGCATTTACATTCGCTGCACTTATCACAAAAATCCTAAAAATAGTCATACAAAGCTCAATCATCCTTGACCTCAAGGAAGAAAAAGAACCTAGGCCAAGAGGAGGTTCCTTGCTTGGTCGATCAATTGTTTGATTAAAAGTCAGAAGCGCAACCACACTCACACGATCTTTCCATCCAAGCCATCAAGTGGCTTGGTGGTGGCACGCCTACGCATCTCAAAAGAAGAAGGACCAAAAACTCCTTCCGTCGGCCTACCCGGCCGAAAAGAGGGAAACACTTACATTTGACATTTGAGAAGCCCAAGTGATATTAACTCCTATCTCTCGTCATTCTTTTCCTCTTAATGTCACATAGTGTGCATGATTCTTTGTTATATGGTATATGGTATAGAATGAGATACTCTTGCAGACCTAGGACACTATAAAGTGCCTTGCAAATTTTGAAGTTAAATGGACTGTATTCATTCCAAGTTAAGTTTTATTTGTAAAAAGGTGGTCTTCATTATGGGTGAATTAGTCATGTTTCATTATGTTGCTAAACTTAGGTCAACATTTAAGAACAATGGGAATAAATTTAATAAAACAAATTTGGTTTAATGATATAATTTTGGCAAGAAATTTGAGAATTGCCAAGACCATTTTAAATTCTAAATGAAGGCATATATGACATGTTCGCACCACTTTGTAAAACCCAAGGGAGGTGTCGTATAGCAGTGTAGCTCGGAAGTTCGAGTGTCGTAACCACAGAGAGCGGTGTAAAGATAACAGAGCTGAAAAAGAACAATTATGATTGAAAAGTAGATTTATGCAAGATTTGATTTCAAGAAAATTCAATTGATTAAAACACTAAGGCATTGGGTTTCCACTTTTAACATAAGCATGCAACTCTTAATAATTTGATCCACAAAATATTTTCCTTTGTAGTTGTTCAAAATAATTAAAGCCCTTTTTAATTTCCTTTAGAAGTATTCTAAGCATAACTTGTACCATTGGCAACAAACTATCAAAAAATAAACTTCATCAAAATTCTATTAATCTTTAGTAATTCTCTTCTCTTTTAAAAGCATGAAAGTTTTTACTACACAATGGGAAAAACATGATTGAACCCATGAAATAGAATATCAAACATTCATCAATTAATTAAAAAGAAAACTATAAATTTCATTTGAACAAAAACTACAAAATCACATTAAAGCTTAAGTTTGGATCAAACTAATAAAAATTACACACTTATATTAAAAGCTTTCTCCCTAGCCTTAGCTAGGGAGTTAGTTCCCCATAATAAAATTAAACTAAAAACAGAAATTAAAACTTAGAAAGATGGAGGGAAGAGAGAAAGCTCAAGAGTTGTGGAGCTTGGGTGTGGTTTGAAGGCTTGTAGAGCTTCCTATTTATAGCCTTAAATCTCAACAACAACAATCACTAGGGAAATATTAAAATCTGAAATTCTTATCCCTTTCAATGCAAAACCGTAGCCCATCTCTTCATTGTTTCTTCTTTTAGCATGGGTGTGGCACTTCATGCATTCTTTTCAATTCTTTTCTTCTTGGTTGCTCCATCCATTGCTACTTTTCCTTTCTTTTATGCCTTGGTGTGGCACTTCAACACTTTATTATGCACTTCCATACATTCCTTCTTCTCTTTGTCGGGTGGTACATCATTGTGCATGCATTTTATATTTCTTCTTTTAGCATGGGGGTCTAGCTCATTATTTGCCAACCCATGTGCTGCTAGTCTTTGTTGCTGGCTAATAAAGTTCTTTTGCTGCTGCACATGTGTTGCTGGAAAAATGAATTCTTCTGAACCAGGCTTGGTGTAGGAAGGCCTGAGGTTTCAATATGGATCCAATGGGGCTCAAATTTGGATATGTTATAATAGACACCCATTGGAACAACTTTCATGCAGAATGCATTCCCATCTGAGCAGTAAAAACGTGTGTTTTGGGGCTTGCAAGCTGACTGCCGAAAATGGACTGGAGTTTGGGCTTCATCTCTTTTCTCTCCTTGGGCTGCTGCACAAGAATAGCTACCTAATAGAAAATTCAACTGAATTAGCCTTTATTTCAATGAAGTGCAAATGGATTTGTAAAATGCAATGTAACATTCTAATTGTTTCAAAATTCATTGAAACAAAGTACTAACAAATATAGATTAGGGATAGAAATTGTAATAATTATGTGTTTATCAAATACCCCCAAACCTATAATTTTCTAGTCCTCGAGCAAACTAAAATTAAAAACTAAGAATAAATGAAAACTAATTAAGCCACTTCCGCAGGGATCTCGATTGCATTTAGCGTATGCAATAAGCCTTTAAACCCCTAGGTTGCCCTAGTGGACGAGTTATAGTCTCGTGAGGGTTTTCAGGGATGATACCCACAAACATCTGAAATTTTAAGTAACTCTCCTGCCAAATTATCATCAAGAATGTCAAAGCTCAAAAACCAAGATTCTCAATTCATGAACAAATTTAAAAGAGCGAACACAAATCCAAAACTTTAAGTTCTTCCAGTCTAAAGTTAAAGTCATTTATCACCATTAATAAACTTTTCATTTGCTTTCTTTGGTGTAAAGTGAACTAACACAGTTGAGAAGACAAAAATTCAATCATAATCACACCATCCTTGCTATCTTAGATTTTTTTTTTTTTTTAATAAATATATACATGCTATTATGTGGACTGTGCAATGTTTAGCTCTCTTAAGCTTTCTAATTAACCCATGTAGCAAGTGTTAGGCCAATGACTCTCAAACACAAAGGCTTTAAGGCATTAGGTGTTGAAACACCCCGATGAGCTTAATAACTCGAGTTAAAAAGGCTACAAAGCTAAACAAGTCACACATGCATTTTTTTATTTTTAAGAACTTCACGGTTTGACGCGAACGCTCACTACTGATTAGGCAAGAGGCCTAGTTACTAAGTGAAAGTTCTCTTTTTATTCTCTTTTTTTTTTTTTTTTTTTCAAGACAACAAAGATAAATACAATCAATCTCAAACTCTATCTTCTCAAGCGCATTAGTGTGAGTGTGAATTTTTCAAAGCCTAGCTCATAAATCATTCATTAAGTAGAAATAAATGAAAAAGACTAAAGACTGGATTAGTTATCGTATCGCTCAAGTGTTCTCAATTTTAAATTCATGCATGAATATCAAATCTCAATTTAATGCAAGTCTGTTTTGATGACAACAAGCGTGGAGGTTTTTTTTTTTTTTTTTTTTTTTGGAAATAAAATTTACGAACTAACAAATTGCCAAAAATAATTCCACTTCCCCCCAACTTGAATGAAACATTGTCCTCAATGTGAGCATGCGTAATACATTAAAGAGAGACAAATGATTATAATTGAGCAAAAAAGAATAGAAGGGTCAGGAAAGAAATTACCTGAAAATAAAAAATAAAAAAAACAGAAAATCTTCAAAATAAATCCTACAGCTTGTTAGTATCGAAAAAACATAAATAGCACAAATAAATAATGAATACTAAACTAAAGATAGTCTGAAAATTCAATCCTGATAAACAGGATTCTCCAAGTGACTCGTGTCATCCTGCAAAACAAAATTCTCTAAAAATGGTTTAAGACGTTGACCATTAACTTTAAAAACATTACCATTTTTTGGATCCTCAATCTCCACTGCTCCAAAAGGAAAAACTCTTGTGACCACATATGGACCTGTCCATCTGGAACGAAGTTTACCAGAAAAAATATGCAATCTCGAATTATATAAGAGAACTTTCTGTGATGGTTCAAAGTTTTTCCTCAAAATATTTTTATCATGAAAAACCATCATTTTCTCTTTGTAAATTCGAGAGTTTTCATAAGCGTCATTCCTTAATTCTGCCAACTCATTCAACTGAAGCTTCCTATTCGAACTTGCATCATTTAAACCAAAATTAAACATTTTAATTGCCCAATATGCCTTATGTTCAAGTTCAACTGGTAAATGACAAGCCTTACTGTAGACAAGTCTGTACGGTGACATCCCTTTGGGGGATTTGTATGTTGTACGGTGTGCCCATAAAGCATCAGTTAATCTCAAAGACCAATCTTTACGGTTAGGACTCACAGTTTTTTCCAAAATTTGTTTTATCTCCCAATTAGCAAGTTCAACTTGACCGCTAGTTTGTGGGTGATATGGGGTAGCGACTTTATGAGTGACACCATATTTTTTCATTAAAGCCTCAAAAGGTTTATTACAAAAGTGTTTTCCCCCATCACTTATAATAGCTCGAGGTGTTCCAAATCTTGCGAAAATGTTTTCTTTTAAAAACCACAAAACAGTTTTATGATCATTATGTCGACAAGGAACAGCCTCTACCCATTTGGAAACATAATCTTTCTTGATAAATTTGCTTGATAAATTTGCAGGCATTCAAGGAAGGTTCCATGTCAGCACCATTGGATAATATTCGTGAATTGGGTATTCATTGTAGTAGCTTGAAAGATGACCTTGTCCCAGCAATGGTCTCTCTTGTTAGAGGAATGACTAATTTGAATACTCTTTACATAAAGACTAGCCTTGACGGAGGGGACGCCAAATCTGTAGTAAGTGTAAGTCAATGTTGCCTACTGATCTCCCTCTCGCACACATTTTCTTATAGTAATTTCTAGATTCAGTTACTTATAAATTCTTGTCAAAAAATAAACTAATCCGGTTGTCTTTTTCAATAAATATATATGCCTTTATTTCCAGTCTGGCTTTGGTATGGGATACTGGAAATTGCAAAACCTTGCTTTTGTTCGTCAGCTAAAGGAGGTAACCATAGAGCCTTCCACTGGGTCTAATGAAATCGAATTTGCAAGGTATATCCTGGAGCATTCTCAAAATTTGAAGAAAATGTTCATTTTTCTTCATCATGGAGCTGAGCAATCAAAAGTAGCAGGAGGAATGGTAAGCCGTAGCAAGATGATTTCTACTGCCACAATTGTCATTCGGGGTTCAGGGATGGTAAGATGTGAAAGGAAGGAAGTTTGTTTATAGAAAACTTTATGTATGTCCTTATTGTGGGTGTTACTAGATCCATTTGGGAAGTCAAGAGCATTTGTAATGCCATAATTCTCTCAAGTCAGAAAGCTAGCAAAGAAAAGCTGCTCTGTTTTTGTTTATAGAAGAGGTTATAGATAATGTAAGAACTTTGGCATTGATTGTTTGGCATTTCTGTTAGATTACATTGAACTCTTTTGTTTAGTATATTTGTGTTTTACACTTTATGGTGTTCAACTTCAGTTCACCATTTAAGCTGCACAAGTGTACATAAAATTGAGTTGTAATTAGACCCCTTTTCCTTGGCCAATCGTAAATTGAGAACACCAACCCTCTGTTTGTACCATATTTGGAAAATGGGTCAAAGGTGGTTGATTACGAGTTACTAGGGCTTACTAGTGTTGGATTTCTTATGTTTTCGGAGACTATGACTTATATAATTTACGGTTGATTAATGTTTAAAATTGTCGTTTTAGAGCTGGTTTAGCTCTGGGGTTTTGGTCTCTGCCCTAAATCCTAAGCTATGAGTGAGGATCGTGAAAGAAGAACAAGTGACACAGCTATGTAATAGTCTAGGGCTCAACAAATAGAAAATAAAGCCTAGGGTCTGGAAATAAGTACAGAAATGCTGAGGGCAACTAAAGTATTTGAATGCACCTGGTGTATTTTTACTTAATCCCCTATGCTTTTCACCTTACTTTTCTTTTCCTATCTTTTTCTCATTGATTCAAAACTTATTGAAACAAAATTCAGCAATTAAGTTGGTTTTCTTTAAGCAATATTTCTTGAGCAAGAAAAGAACATTGAGTTCTTGCTTGTTTCCTTATTGTCAAAAACATTGAATTTTGGTTTATATGAAGCTAAACAACGACTTGAATTACGAGGAAGGAGAGAATTTTTACATAATCTGTTTTAAATAAACAAAATTGTCAATATGCACCATTAATATTGGACGACATTGATTGTAGGTATTGAAGAATATGATTGATATATTCAAGAAGAGTGTTTCTGTCAAATGAAAAGTATTGAAACTCCCCAAGTATTTGACTAGGAAACCCCCAAGCACCTTCATCTGTGAGTAAGATTTAGTTCCTACTCTTGACGATGAGGGCAAGGTGTTCGACAAATTACCTGAAAGAGGCTGAGGCAGGCCAACTGGGCGAGCAAAGAGAGCTGTTGTACGGCCTTCAGTTGATGTCGAGTGATGGCTGTCGAGCAAAGAGAGGTGTTGTATGGGCAATCAAATGGCAACTATCAAGCAAATATCTACAATACAACAACGCAATATGACTAAAACTTTATTTAAATAAAAAATAAATAATAAATAAACAGAATCAAAATTAAGAAAGACAAATGAACCCTATTTTTTAATCAAAAGGGAGAATTTCATTCAACTAGGAAAATGTATAGGAGGGCAAAAACAATGGCCTCGTTAAAACCTTTGCCATAAAAAATCCCCACAAGGAAGAAAATCTGGACAAGGAAAAAGAGTACCACAACACTTCCACAAAAAATACAGAAAAAACACCCTACCCCACATCCCTATCTTTCCCTAGAAGAGAGTCCAACCAAGGTGGTGCCGTCCAAACAAAACTGGAGCCTTCCTTCAAGCCAAATTGATTAAGAGCATGCGCCACATTGTTGCCCTTTCGAGGCTGACACAGAACATCCGTCACATACATGTCGACCACCAACCGTCTAATATCTTCCACCACACTGCCAATGTTGCTCCACCAATCCATTCTGCCATTAAGCATTGAAACAGCTTCTTGGGAGGCAGTTGCAAATAAAAAACGATTAAAACCCAAAAAGTCTATCATCAATAAACATTCCCATATGGCCACTATCTCCCTCCCCAAAACATCCAACCCCTGCGGCCCTGCAGCAGCAAAACCACAAAAGAAAATTCCTTTCATCAACTTACAGAGACAAGTAACACTTTTGAACTAATTATACAAGGTTGCTTTTTTATTATTTTTTTAATATTGAAAGAGTCATATATCTACAATGTTCTCAGTTCGAAACAAAAGTATCAATCAACAACATCTATACGGAGCGTTGCTTTTTATTCTCAGACGAAAACACAGGAATTTAATTAACATGATATCCATACAATACAAAATCAGAGGATTCTGCCCAAGAAATACAATACAAAATCGGAGTGTTGCTTTCTATGTGTTCTCCCACATAGAAATTCATAAATCCCCTATAAAGATTAAATAAAAAAGCACACCACAACACCAAGAGGAATGACTTACCATAATGATAATAGCTTGTTGATGACAATGAAATAGAAGTTTCTTACTGAAAAGATGCTTGGACAGAAGAGCTTCCCGATGTGCTCTCTTTGCGAGGCCGCTTTACTTGAGGCGGTCCAATGTACTTATGCGGGACATGGGCTATTTTCAACCAATCCTCACGGCTACCTTGTATGCATCTTTCCTGAAGCTCAGGACATTCTTGAATAGAGAGGTGCTGGAGTTTAGTGAGAAGATTGAAACCCAGTGGCAGTAGTGTCAAATTAGGACAATCATATATGGTCAAAGATCTAAGAGAATGAAGATCCTTAAACCATTCTGGCAAAGCTGTTAGATTGGGGCAGCTACTAATTTCCAAGCAGTGCAGGGTCCTGACTTTTTGCAATCCTTCTGGCAGAGAATCAAACCAAGGACAGCTCAGAATGATCAAACTTCGAAGGGAGGAGAGGTGTTGCACACCTGCTGGAAAAGAACCAAGATTTGGACAGTACATGATGGTCACGTGCTCAAGCAATGTGAGCAGTTCCAAACTCGAAGACAGAGAAGTCAGGTTACTGCAGTTTTCAATGGACAAGGTTCGAAGCGAGCCCAAACATCCAATTCCACAATCTGGCAGGGATATTAGACAGTTACAGTTACTAATCTCCAGTGACTCCAGAGCTGTGAGATTCTGTAAACTTTGTGGCAGAGAGGATAGCTCTTTACACCAACGAATGGTCAAAGATTTCAGAGAACTAAGGTTTTGCATCTCCAAAGGCATTGAATGAAGCTTGGGGCAAGACAAAATCTTAATGGAAGACAGACTAGCTGATGCGAAGAGCCCTTCCGGGAGAGACACTAGGTCTGGAATTTTGTCAAGAATAAGAACAGATAGCAAACGTAAATCTGCTATGAGCACCATCGTAGGATTACAATCCTGCAGCTCCAAATGTTGAAGGGACTGAGGTAACGGTATATGTCCTAACTTGGGGCAACTCTTTACAGTTAATTTCTTCAATCTATGGAATGCATTTCCATCATTTGTACTTGACCACTCTTTCAAGTTTGAAAAATCACTTATTGATAGTTCTTCGAGTGATGGAAACCATATGTCTATACCGTCACCATAGAACTCTCTACCAATTTTCTTCACCCCATCCATTCCATGCAGAGAGAGTGTCTTAAGTAGCAGAAGATTCCCAAGGGCTGGAAGATATTTACAACTTCTACAATTGGTGAAATCAGCAGCGACAAGATTTGGGAGAGCCCAATCAGGAAATTTGGTTCCTGAGTACCCATTTATAACTAGATTTTTTAGATTTTCATGTGGTTGCAGGCCTTCAATAAGTTTTTCAGCTTGCAGCGCTGTATGTGATCCTGAGACACCTACTTCAGCTGGGGCTTTAGGTGGTTTGGCGAACGAATCTTTAAATTGCAGAATAGGACCCCAGTATAATCCCAATGACTCAAGATTTTTCTTCTTATTCAAAAGTTCACCATGTGTATTCACCAAGTGAGTAATACTTGCCAAGCGAGTAATATTCCCCAAGAGAGTAATATTCAACTCCCCATAAAGATCTAAACCCAACAGCAGATGGAGATTCCCCAAAGAATTCTGTAGACAGTGTAGACCCCCTATATGTGATCGCTTCGACGCGATATAAAGTGGCAATGTATGAAGTTGACATAAGCTTCCAATACCATAAGGCATATATGTCAAACTTACACATCCACTTAAGTTAAGATGTCTTAAGCTGGTAAAGCTTCCAAAAAATGGCAAAGATTTAAGATTATGACAACAAATTAGGTTTAAGGTCTGCAAAAAAAAGAGATAAGTTATGTTTACAGGTAACTTGGAGATGTGCGTGTAAGACAAGTCAAGATACCTCAAACATTTCAAGCCACCCAAGCATTCTGGCAGATCAACAACATCACAGTTGTTGAGATCTAGCACACGCAAGTATTGAAAACTTGAATAAATTTTATCTCCGTTCTCTAACCTGCCAGAATCGCCGATCAATAAGAGAGTTCGCAAATGTTTTGCTTCATATAGAGTTTCTGGAATTGTAATTGCACCATATCTATAAACAACAGATGCGTGGCGAATCTCTGCTGGTGACCAATTTTTTGGCGAACCCTGTTCAAGTACCACATATTCTTTTCCTGCAACATATCGTGCAAGATCATGAATGATATCATTCATCTTGTATCCAATTGTTTCTCCACCTTCATGTAGCCGTACTTCTTGCAAGAAAGATATCCACAACAATTCGGAAAAGTATTCGTCACCAATGTCTTCAGGTCGCTTGCTTCCCTCTTCTGGAATGAAGCCTTCTGCCATCCATAGATGAATTAACTTCTGCTTCTTGAACTCATAATTTTTGGGAAATAATGAGCAGAATGCAAAGCATTGTCTAAGATGTGATGGTAAACTCAACATCAGGGCAGGGAAAAGTTTATGATGGCTTTCATCTAATTCCCAAAGTTCACAATCTCGCATAAATAACCACTGTCTTTCTTCTCTTTTCGGCCGCATTGAGCTTCCCAAACTTTTCGCAGCTAATGGCATACCTCCAACTTTTTTGATAATTTCCTTTCCAATCCGTGTAAGATTTGGATACTTCACTTCTTCTTCTTCTCGTCCAAATGCCCCGTGCTTGAACAAAGACCAGCAATCATCATCCGTCAAACGGTTCAAAACAAACTGTGGTGAATGCGGGAAGTTTATCATTAATGGAATTTTTTGACTGCGGGTAGTGACGATTATTTTGCATCCATTAAGACCCGCAGTAAACAAAGGTCTTAGTTTGTCCCAATCATCCTGGTCTTCCGTCCAAACATCATCCAACACGATCAGATATCTTTTCTTCTGCAGCAATTTCGAAAGCCGAGACTGAAGCAGTTCCATCTCCGATGACTTGCATTTATCCTCTGTTGCAAGCTCAATGGCTGCCTTCATAATCTTCTTGACATTGAAATCCTGAGAAACAAAAATCCACATTCTAGAGTCGAAGTGTTGGGAGACCCTCTCGTCATGATATGCCAACTGAGCAAGAGTGGTCTTGCCAATTCCTCCAATACCAGTTATTGGAATACAAGTTGCATATCCATCCTGGGATGTTTCAGAAGATAGTAACAGTTTGACTAACTGCTCTTTCTCATTATCTCTTCCATATATATTTGAGTAGTCGACGCAAGAGACAGACTCCCTCGTGCCAGGTCGTCGATCTCCATATATCTTTGGCTCGCTAAAATTAAATGTCGAGAGTCCCTCATTTATCGTCTTTTCTAATCTGTGGAGTGCCTTTTTAATTTTTTCAGCATCAGAGCCTTTTGTAATTGGAAAACCGAAAACTGCAGTTAAAGAACTCACTGGGTTTTCTAATAATCTTTTCAGAGCCTTTTGTAATTGGATGACGCTTTTGCGAGGGATAAAAAAGTCCAGAAGGTCCTCAGCATCAGAAGCAGCATTCTTGAGGTTTGACAACCAAAGCCTCACATATTTGTTGGTTATTTGTTGCTCCTCTGCTTCTTGAAGAATAGCTTGAGTTCTCATCAAGGCATCTCGTAGGCTGTGGAAGTTGTCCTTGACACCCCATATATCAGCAAGCTTTTCTAGGGCTGGGGATGCCAATCTGTCAAAGATCACTTGCAAAGCAGGGGATAAAACTATGCTTGCTACTGCTTCCATTTTCTAGCAGCAACAACAGCAAAACAAAACAAGGCTGAGATGAAAACAAAACAAGGCTGTGATATATTGGATCTCTTGGCAAATAATTTAGACACTCATATGCCCTCAGCACGTGGAAGAAATTAATTGGCCTTGGACTCTGGGAGGGCCAAATCAAGTGAAATCAAAGTAGCATAATTCTTTTTGCAACCAAGTACGTGCCATGTGGCTACTTCACTTGGTTTTCCCACTATGTTTAACAGTTTTGTCAACATTCATTTTTCACACTCAATCATTTGGATTTGGATCATCTGCTTGGATTTTCTCTGTCATAATCTACTTGACTTGTACTCTATACACGCCACCTCATTTAAATTTTATCCAAATGCTTAAAAGTTGACGCATCACAATAGTTGTCTCAACAATAGTTGAAAAAAAGAACAAAAATAATTGTCTCAACAATAGTTGACACTCCTTAATAATCAACAATAATTACTAACTCTAAAGAGTTCAATGTCATGGCCTGCAACTTCCCTTTCTTTTCAGGGCTCCACAAGAATCATCTCCCATTTCCACAAAATCTAGTTTTTTTGTTTGTTAATAAGTGAAACTTGATTGAAAGACAAAGATAATACAACCACCAACAAGAACAAACGCATCAAGCAAACCACAAGACGAGATAAGAATAACCAGAAGGAATCAACCATGTCTCTCAGTAAAAAGAGGAAGAAAAATTCAATCTTACAACCAGAGGGAATCGTCTCTATGTAAGCACCACCTCACTGTCTCTTTTCATTCATTATCATAATCAATTCTGGCCAATATCCAATGTGACAACTACTTGGAGTTAGTTTAATATAAAAAAGAAAAATATATACATAATCGATGGGGTAGAATAAGTTATTGGACAGAAAGAAGACATTGAAAAGCAAAAAATGAAAAGAAAAAAATATGAAGAAGAAAACATAAGAGAGGTTGCAGAAGATAGGTAACGTTACCTGGTTTAGGGTTTTAGTTTTATTTTTAATCACTTTTTTATTTTAAGTTTTAACCAAATTGTTGTTTTTTTTCTTCTACTAAAAAATTAGTGATGTGTCATCTCTCAAGCCCCTTGGATGAAATTTAAATGAGGTGGCACGTGAAAAGCAAAAGTCAAGCAGATCATAACAGAGAAAATTCAAGCAGAGAATCCGAATTCCAGTCATTTGGATGATAGTGAAGTTGATCCCAACATCCCTACTTTTATAATTGTTGGCACTAAAACTGAACAGATAGAGATGAGTGCAACTTACAAGTGAGATGGACGATCGAGAGATCGATTGAGTGTTTGGATGCAGATTCTTCCTGTCCTCAGATGCTGATCCTGAATGGAAGGAAGCCGAGACTCGTAAGGTCTATGGAACCGGTGTGGAACCAGCCTAAGACCCTCCGATGCCAAAGTAAGTTTGTTTTCTAAGAACTTTTGCTGTTGACAAGATATTAATATACAAGTCAAGCTGAAAAGTCTTACCCCTGTATTGTAGTGAAGGGGCTTATTTATAGAGGGCACTTTGTATGCTCTTAGTACTTAATTTCGATGTGGGACTCGTGGGAGGGCCCTGTGAGGTTGACACGAGTCTTTAGATATTTCGGGCGGGTGCTTCGAGGTTGATTCTGTATAATTGGTAAGGGATGCCGATTGTAGACAAGGCTGGGCCTGTAGCGACTGTTTGCGGCTTTGAGACAATGTCATCGGTAGCCGATGCCGATTGTTCGAGGCCTTGGGTACTTGGGTGAGTTTCTCTGATCCACGTGTCATTGTATGAGTATGAGTGGAGGATCAGATATGGTACAAACAATAATTGAAGGAAGCACTATCAACTGAGAGTGTTCATTGTTGTCCTCAACCTCAATTTTTTTTTTTTAAAAGGAACAAATTAACTTAATGACTACTTGAGCCAATGGGAGAAGAACAGGTTTCTCCAAGTCACTGATTCAATTCAATCTGTGATTTGGTGTTTAAAAAAAAAAACCAAAGAAAAGAGCTTATATATAAGGTCTCATCACTATTTAATGGAAAAACTTAACATCATTGCAATTTGTAAGTAATCTTTTCATTGATAGAAACACGTAGCAATATGATACTCACACCGAAAAAACTATTATGTTTTTATTTATTAAAGTTAATGTTTTGTCTATCAATATATTGAGCTGCAATTCTACCCTATATGTCCTCAACTTTGGGCTTAAACCTTGGCAACAATAATGTGTGGATGTAGATAAACAATGTGGGAACTAACACAAAGTATTATTATTTTTAAATTAATCATGCTCAAGTAGGAACCAAACTATTGTCATGCCAAAAGCACCTGTTAAGGCATGAATCACATTGATTTTGTACACCTCACAAATCACATTGATTTTGTACAGATTAACCAAAAATATCTCTCCATCTCTAAATTAATACTTTTGAAATGTGTTTCTTGTCCCAATGGTCTTTACGCCTGACACTGATGCATTGCCAGCTAATATGTGGATGATGCATTGCCAGCTAATAGTTGGATCTGGATATGGAAATGGAATGGATCTGAAGAGAATTACAATTTGGATGATGAGAATAGTTAGCTTTGAGGGACTTTCAAAAGCCAGCTAATATGTGGTTCACACTCAAAGTCAAGGTCTTTCATCCAAGTACGTACTTTTCTTGTTTGCTTCATGGTGGAGAATTGGAGATATAGATATTTGTTTCTCTCTTTTCATCTTTTTCTCTTTTGCTGATACTTTAACGCTACCTTATTTTCATCAAGGAGGCTTAATTATCCTCATACTCCTTAAATTATCCTATGTCTTATTCAGAACAAAAAATAAATCCTATATCTTACTTTGCCCTTTAAAAGTTAATTTGACTCACCTTTCCCCTAAACTTATTAGAATGTTTTAAAAACCCCTCTGTCAACAGTCAACTAAAGCAAATCTGCATGTATATCTGTATGGGACGGATCCGTTGTCCTCATTTTTCATGTCCTTTGGTGTTTCTTATATAATTTTTTGACAAGTGTCTATACACTTAACCCCCAACATAATACTGTTAATTTCAATAAAATTTAAAAAATAAAAAATGAATATTGAAATGAAAAAGCTGTTTTCTTGTATTGTTTTGTTGGATATCTTGTTTTAGCCCAATATTGGACGTATTGAAGAACATGATTTATATATGCAAGAGTGTTTCTGTCAGATGACAAGTGTTGTCTAGGAAACCCCCAAGCAACTTCATCAGTCACTAGAAAAAACTCAAGCACCTTCATCTTTTTGAAAAGAATTTATCTGATTCTTCCCCATTTTCTCACTAGCATTTAGCTCCTACTCTTTTGTCCTTTTTCTTTTCTTTTCTCAAGTATTGGGTCCTCTCTTTCATTCATTTGTCAAAAAGGGGACCCAAAATCTGTCGTATTGGTTGATTACATTATGGCCCAAGGAACTTAAGAGCCTATTCCAAAACTGAAACTTAACAAATTTTGTATGTTTCTATTTTGTACAAAGCTGTATTTTAGGGGAGTACAAAATTGAATACACACATTGGGTATATCGATGAAGGCTCTTAACTATTTGAGTGACAAACGTGTGTTGCAAAAATTGTATCTACACATGGAATTATTCCCCGTTAAGTTATATGCTGCTACCCTCTCTCCTACGTAGTCACATTGGTAAGCACCACAACTTATTCTTAATTCACCATTGAGAGCTTGAATTCAGAAATTTGGAACTTACAAATTCCCTATAAATTAAGGGCAACGCTTATCCATAATCTTGTAATAACAGAGATTTACAACATTAAGGACTCAGTTTACAGTTTTTGGGACCTTAGGGTTCTATACAATTGTAAAGGTTATCCCTAATTAAGCTTGTAAAAACAATGGTTTACAACCTCAAGGAATCATATTAAAATATTTGGCACATGAGAGTTCTCTAATATTTAAAATTTTATCCATAATCTTGTAATAACATGGGTTTACAATATTAAGGACTCATATTACAATGTTTGGCACCTAAATGTTCTGTCACATTGCAAAGTCTATCATTAATATTGTAGATTACAAGATTTGAATTCGAATTTATGAGCTTTTGCACTGTAATTACAAGAATAAGGTTTACTCTAGTCCATAATATTGTAATAGCCTAATTTACAATGAAAATGATGTCGATTACAAAATTAACATTTGGTTGGACCTTAAAAAAGTAAAATTGTTCATAGTATTTGTAAAAACCAGGATTGACGACATTAATGACTCATGTTGCAGTTTTTGGGACCTGATAGTTCCATAACATTGTAAAGGTTATCCATATGCTTGTAACACCATTGGTTTACAACCTTAAGGAATCATATTAAAATGTTTGGCACATAGACGTTCCATAACATTGTAAAGCCTAACCTTAATCTTGTAGATTACAAAATTTGGGTTTGAATTTATGAGCTTTTGCACCGTGATTACAACGTCAATGACTGTGGCAATTGATGGGTATCGATTTGCCAATTGGACTGTAATATATTTTAATGTTTAATAAACCTCTTTCCCTCTAATACTGGGTTTCCCGGTTTTCCATACCAAGGGTGTAGATTAGTCCATATCCCACTAATCTCAATCTAAGGGCCCATATTCTACTGTAGAATTTTCCTAAATTAAGAGAGAAAAACACACCACAAGTTTGATCCGTGTAAGATTTTAACTGAAAAGGTCAAAGGTCTCGATTAATGTGTACCACCTACTTTTAAATTGTAGTGGGTCATGGCGACCGAGGCTTGTATTAAGCCACACTCAATGACGAAGAAGTCAGATAACTCACTGCAGCTCTCAATTGAGAAAGTTCAGAGGGAACTTCCGCCATCCGAAGTGGAAATTATTGTAAGAGTTAAAGAGGAACAAAAATTTGGATTTGAACTCCTTTTCTCTTTACAGTTCATGCTGGGCAGAGAAGTTGCAGGCCTCTGAACCTAATCATCCTACTGTGACTCCAATATGAGGTCTTGTAATTTGTAAAGTCTGTGTTCACCCTGAAATCCCTGATCGGCCATTATGGATTGACCATTGAAATTTAGATTTATGAGATTGAGAGTGTGCCACTGTTAATAGCAAAAACACCTTGACAAAATGAAATTGTAACTATTTAATTGTGCACCACGAACTAACTAATAATCAAGCAAAATGAGGACTTCAATATTTCCCTAGCACAAAAAGTTGAAACCAAAACAAGCCAGAGTTTTTATTCATTTTAAAAAATAGCAAAAATAACCAACAGCAAATAAAGATGAGTGTTTGTCTGAATATTTCTCAATTCAGACAATTTGAACAACAAGCTTCACGTCAATTGGAAATCATACCAACAAAACTGGAAAAAAGTTACAATATTGGATGAGAGGTTTTTCAGCAAGAAAAGAACATTGACTTCTTGCTTGTTTCCTTATTGTCAAAAACATTGAATTTTGGTTTAGATGAAGCTAAACAACAATGACTTGAAGGAGAGAATTTTGTGTTTGGTTCACGAATAATGTCATTCGCACCAAATTGTCAGAGTACCAAACTCGAGTAAAGTCAAATGAAAAGTATTGAAACTGCCCAAGTATTTGACTATAGGAAACCCCCAAGCACATACTCTTTTGAAAAAATTTATCTGATTCTTCCCCATTTTCTCACTAGCATTTAGTTCCCACTCTTTTTTCCCTTTTTTTTTCTTTTTGAGCAAAGAGAGCTGTTGTACGGCCTTCAGTTGATGTCAAGTGATGGCTGTCAAGCAAAGAGAGCTGTTGTATGGGCAATCAAATGGCAACTATCAAGCAAAAATCTACAATACAACAACGCAATAAAACTTTATTTAAATAAATAATAAATAATAAATAATAAATAAATAGAATCAAAATTAAGAAAGACAAGTAAACCTTATTTTTTTAATCAAAAAGGAGAATTTCATTCAACTAGGAAAACGTATAGGAGGGCAAAAACAATGGCCTCGTTAAAACTTTTGCCATAAAAAATCCCCATAAAGAGGAAAATCTGGACAATGAAAAAAAGTACCACAATACCTCCACAAAAAATACAGAAAAAACACCCTACCCTCACATCCCTATCTTTCCCTGGAACAGAGTCCAACCAAGGTGGTGCCGTCCAAACGAAACTGGAGCCTTCCTTCAAGCCAAATTGAGTAAGAGCATGCGCTACTCCATTGCCCTTTCGAGGTTGAGACAAAACATTCGTCACATACATGTCGACCACCAACCGTCTAATATCTTCCACCACTGCCAGTGTTGCTCCACCAATCCATTCTGCCATTAAGCCTTGAAACAGCTTCTTGGGAGGCAGTTGCAAGTGTAAAACGATTAAAACCCAAAAAGCTTATCATCAATAAACCTTCCCGTATGGCCACTATCTCCCTCCCCAAAACATCCAACCCCTGCAGCCCTTCAGCTGCAAAACCATAAAAGAAAATTCCTTTCATCAACTTACAGAGACAAGTAACATGACAGGACCCGCCCTGAACTCCTCAAAATCCGGGACGAATCCTGTAGTATTTCCGACACTGTACCGATACCGGGCCCACTTACTAAAGAAACGAGACTTTCTGCCAAAATTGATGGGTAATTGATGGGTATCGATTTGCCAATTGGACCGTGATTACAACGTCAATGACTGTGGCAATTGATGGGTATCGATTTGCCAATTGGACTGTAATATATTTTAATGTTTAATAAACCTCTTTCCCTCTAATACTGGGTTTCCCGGTTTTCCATACCAAGGGTGTAGATTAGTCCATATCCCACTAATCTCAATCTAAGGGCCCATATCCTTTGGTGTACCCATACACCAAAGTACTATAGAATTTTCCTAAATTAAGAGAGAAAAACACACCACAAGTTTGATGGGATAAGGCTCAATGGACCCATTTCCGTGTAAGATTTTAACTGAAAAGGTAAAGGTCTCGATTCATGTGTACCACCTACTTTTAAATCGTAGTGGGTCATGGCCACCGAGGCTTGTATTAAGCCACACTCAATGACAAAGAAGTCAGATAACTCACTGCAGCTCTCAATTGAGAAAGTTCAGAGGGAACTTCCGCCATCCGAAGTGGAAATTATTGTAAGAGTTAAAAGAGGAACAAAAATTTGGATTTGAACTCCTTTTCTCTTTACAGTTCATGCTGGGCAGAGAAGTTGCAGGCCTCTGAACCTAATCATCCTACTGTGACTCCAATATGAGGTCTTGTAATTTGTAAAGTCTGTGTTCACCCTGAAATCCCATGGCCATTATGGATTGACCATTGAAATTTAGATTTATGAGATTGCGAGCATGCCACTGTTAATAGTAAAAACTCTTAACAAAATGAAATTGTAACTATTTAATTGTGCACCATGAACTAACTAATAATCAAGCAAAATGAGGACTTCAATATTTCCCTAGTACAAAAAGTTGAAACCAAAACAAGCCAGAGTTTTTTTTTTCATTTTAAAAGAGAGCAAAAATAACCAACAGCAAATAAAGATGAGTGTTTGTCTGAAGATTTCTCAATTCAGAAAATTTGAACAACAAGCTTCACGTCAATTGGAAATCATACCAACAAAACTGGAAAAAAAGTTAAACATTGAATTTTGGTTTATATGAAGCTAAACAACAATGACTTGAATTACAAGGAAGGAGAGAAAATTTTGTGTTTGATTCTCGAATAAAGTCATTCGCACAAAAAATCAGAGTACCAAACTCAAATGATCCACATAATCTGTTTTTAATAAACAAAATTGTCCAACATAAATATTGGACGACATTGATTGTCAGAGGCGGATCCACCATGGGGTCAATGGGGTCAGACGACCCCATGGCAGATCTGGACTTTAGTGTTAGGGACTGGTTTTTGCCCTTGGAAGCCATGGAAATGACCCCATGGAGAAGAAGAAGCTTCGGTGGCTGGGGTTCTTTTCTGTTTTTTTTAATAAAAAAAACTGCTTTGCAAAACGACGTCGTTTTGGGCAATGCAATTTTTTTTCAATGACCTAGCCAAAACGACGTCGTTTTGGTCTAGGACTTTAAAATAAAAATAAAAAATGGGCTGCAGCTTCTTAACAGCACACAGACCCAAAAACAGACCCTCCAAACTCCAAATTTTCATATTTCTCCTCCCTAACCCCAATCTCCCCAAGACCTCTACCACCATCTCTTCCCTTGTAATATTATTTTTGACATTAATTATGAGTGAAAGTACTATCGTTTCATTTTCAATATTTTTTTCATCTTAAAAAATTATTTGGTAGTTTACACTATGACCCCATGAGTGGTCATTCCTGCATCCGCCACTGTTGATTGTGGGTGTTGAAGAACATGATTGATATATGCAAGAAGAGCGTTTCTGTCAAATGAAAAGTATTGGAACTGCCCAAGTATTTGACTAGGAAACCCCCAAGCAGTTCATATGTGAGTCGGATTTAGTTCCTACTCTTTTTGAAAAAAATTATCTGATTCTTCCCCATTTTCTCACTAGCATTTAGTTCCTACTCTTTTGCCCATTCCTCTTTCATTAACTTGTTAAAAAGGGGACCCAAAATCTGTCCTTGTTCTTGGCTAGAGCCTTAGAGGACCCCATGTTTGACTAAGAAAGCAAACAAGAACAGTCACTACCAAAAGCAAAAAATAAGCAGTTGATGTCAACAGATTAAAACACTGGTAGCACTTAACTTGACGATGAGGGCAACTGGGCGAGCAAAGAGAGCTGTTGTACGGCCTTCAGTTGATGTCAAGTGATGGCTGTTGTCAAGCAAAGAGAGCTGTTGTATAGGTGTTAGTATTGTTTATGTGATTGGCAATTTCCTAGAGACAAATTAGACTAAGTTTAGATGGTAAATTAGTTGTGATTGTGGCTGTCAAAATTCCAAGATATGATCTGAAGGCTGATTTGTCAATCAACGTTTACTAAGGTAAATTCTTCATTCAATCATGCATTTTGATTGTGGTATTTCAAGCATTATTTCAATCTCACAATCTGATTAACATTTTGATTAAAGAGGACTTTTTATTTTTAGAAAGTTTGATTTATTTGATAAATTGCTTTCCAGTTTTAAACATTAAAAAGTCTTCTTTGATTGGAAATCAATTAGTCTGCTTTTGGAAAACTAATATGTTGATTAGGAACTAATAGATCTTGTTTCCAGTTTTGAAAACCATTATAAAAAGCAAGGCTTGGTTTTTATTCAAACACAACTTTCAACGTCTAGAGTATTTCTTGAGTTTCAGATACACAAAAGAAAGTTGCTGTGCTTTGTTGTTCATAAGGATAAATCATCAAGAGTAAGATTATCTTGGTGATTTGTCCTTGCATTCATCTGCATTCATTTGCATAAGTTACAAAGGTCTCATACCTCCGGCGAGCTTGGATCGATCGCGTCAAGAATCAGATTCAACATAAGGAGAGAAGGAGAAATCCCGCGAGAGGTTGAGTTACAAAGAAGTTGGTACGTTGTCTAGAGTGTCTAGGACAAGTTTGTATACTTCTTGTAATCATCGTTCTATAGTGGATTTGCCTTGGACTATCAGGTCCCGTGGATTTTCCCCAGAGGTGGGGTTTTACCACGTAAAATACTTTCTGTGTTATTCTCTGTTTTACGTTCTGAACTGCAAAGGATTGATACATCGTATCAATCCCCTTGGCGTGTTTCATTTGTATTATTGTAATACTCCTAACTACTTAAAACAGACTTTACGCTTTAAGTGTGTTAAGCCATCCTATAGGTATTTTCAATAGGCAATCAAATGGCAATTGTTGCGGCTTGAGCTAGCAGCAATTTAAAGTCACTTCTATCCTTCTTTGTTCATGTTCCTATTTGTTATGCAATTGTTGCGTTGATTAATTTAAGGGCTTCTTAGATCTATGTTCAAAACATTAGCTGTTATTGGGTTTAGTCCTCGCGTTTTTGGTTTTAAATGTATGTTCTTTGACATTTATTACATTATTTTGTTGTGTCGATTTTACCCTTAAATAAGGAAAACACATTGAAAATCTAAATTTAATACATTATTTTTTTATAATTGAATTACAGAATTTAAATTTTGAATTCTTTCCTTGATAATATTCCTAATATATGGATAAAATACAATTTAATCAATAAAAAGTAAAGACCCACATATTATGCCAATCGATCAGACAAGCACCCACATTAAATTATGTACCTAACATACAAGTAAATAGTGTTATTATTAGCAACGAAAAAAACTTAGTGATAAATCATGTTACCTATAAGTTAGGAACATAAATTAGAAAACTACCTATAAGTCAGATACAACAATATACAAAATAAAATTGTATGTTACCTATTAAAAAAAAAGGTAAATAAAATACTATTACACATTGTCAAAAAAAAATGAAAAAACATATATATATATATATATATATATATATATATATTGACAGGACCCGCACCGAATCCTCGGAATCCGTGACGAATCCTATGGTATTTCCGACATCAAGCTGATGCCGAGCCCACTTACTAACATTATCCTCTTCTCCAAAAAATAAAAAGGAAAAGGGAGACGAGACTTTCCTCTGTCGAAATTTCGGCAGTCTCCCCTAAAAAACGAACATTTACCAAATGTTTCACATGTAAATATCATAATGTAAAATCTCCCAACTGACAGCATGCACAATAGAAAAGCCATAACGATTAATACCAGGATAGTTCTCATATACACCCCAAGCATTTCTCTTAAAACTTCATAAATCTATAATCTCATGTAGTCAAAATATTCACAATCATTCCTCTCATAAATCATGCTTTTCAATGTATAAAACGATACACCACCCAACACTATGTGATTTCATAAATAGAGTATTAATCACGCATCATACTAGGGTCCAATATACCAAAGTACGTATACCTTCAGGTCTGACATCGCTGAACCAATATTATTGCGCACTCTGAAGGCACTAGAACCCACAACCAACTTCTCAAAAATACAGGTAACATATATAGTAAGGCTTTAATACATAAGTGCGTTAACAACAAAGGTTATCTAGCTCTAAGTATACAACTACATAATATTTAAACTTCATAAAATCATAGACTGGACAATTGAACGGAAATGTGTACATAATATTTAAACTTCATAAAATCATAGACTGGACAATTGAATGGAAATGTGTGACATAATATCATAGTCAATCTACTTAGACACATAATGTAGATAATGAATAACTTTAATAGTTTATTTTGCGGCTGCACCTAGGTTAAACCCCAAGCTATCTACGTACCCCTTTGTGAGGGATCAAGCCACACGTAGTTATTAAATCAACATTCATGATTCAGATAATATACAAGTATTTAAAGTAATGCCAACGATTACATTTAAATTCAATTAATCATCAAATTCGACAAGACAACCACTGAACACTTTAATAGTTCCTTTCCTTTTATCCGTTCTTTTGCACAACCATACCCTATTGTTGTATTGATAATCTACACAAATTAATGTGCAAAAAACCAATTAAAAATGCCCACAAGTGCACGAATCTATTGAGGTATAGATTATGTAAGTACGGGGTCGATCCCATGAGGAATAGTCGGCTTCCTACAAGTTCTAATTTGAGTACGTAAAAAATACTAATTTAACACAACACAAATGCAAGATACAAAATGGAAACTATAACACAAGTAAAGAACGGTAAAAGAAAGGAAAGAACATAAGAAACCAAAGAAAAACACAAATTTCACACGTTTCGACCTTTGTCCTGTTTTTGACCTATAACTTTCCAACCGTTTGTCCAAATTTCAAGTTCTTTATACGGTTGGATTCAGCACAGAAAAACGAAGAACTCCTCACAAACCAAATTCCAAAAACAATGAAAAAAAACAGCAACCGGTCGTTCAAACAGTGGCGACTGGTCGTTTTTAGGCAGATTCGTTTCCTCTGTTTTCAGTTTTGACCTATAACTTTCCAACCGTTTGTCCAAATTTCAAGTTCTTTATACGGTTGGATTCAGCAAAGAAAATGGAAGAACACAGAGAGGAACAAAAGTAAAAACAAAATCCACCCTAAACAATCCTACCCATGTTCGTGGACACTCAAGTGATGAACTCTAAATGTGTTGATGAAGATGTTCGCAATCAAGACCGGGACTAGTGGCTCAAGACGCATTGAATCTCTCTAATATACATAGAGTGCAGGGCTAGTGCTACAATACTTGTGCCTTCCCTATAACCAAATCTAGGTGTGCTTAGTACTTCGATTCAATTACAAGAAAAACCCATTAAGTTCAAAGAGAATATGAACATCACAAGAACCCTAATAGTATGATGTTTACATTAGGTATTCAAGAAACCAATTCACATGGATGATTCTTACTTCATCCATTTATTGCTTAGGAAAACATGAAGATAAACATAATCCCAACAACCTCAAGAAGCATGCTTTCAAAAGTGATCAATCAAAGAAAAACATACATCAAGGATATATTATTTTAGTGAATGGGAATTCATCAACAATATCTAGAAATTCATACACTCAAGCATCAAAACAATAGAGTATTCATGTTTAGGGCTTCAACCTAAGCCTTAGCTATGTAGTTTAGTTGCTCATACTTATTTCAAACACAAATTAAAAACAAAACTAGAAAGAGTTTACAGATTTTGTGAAAATGGTGGAAATCTCTTCCATTTCTTGCTTGGCTGCCCTTGTCTTCCTCCTTGAGCTCTCTAGCTCTCTAGCTCTCAAAAATCTCTGCAAAGTTGAAGAATGATTCCATGAATGGCAGATTGCACATTCATTCTCTTTTGCCCATCATTCTCTACTCTGTTCCAGCTCATACTTTTAATATAAAACTTCACCTTTTGCTAAAGCCTTTTGTCTTTGTCTCCTTGCCATGATGGGGTTCTTTGGTTCTTGTCTTCACCGAGATGCTCTTTGTCTCAGAAAATTGCACTCCATCAAAGTAATTTCTTGTTACCAAATGGTATGGTAACAAGAAGAATCAAGATGACACTATGGAGGTAAAAACTGGCCCAAGACAAATCTCTAGAGCTGTTGTAACATGTAGGATCAGTTGGATAGGCTATACTGTCCAATGGAGCTCTAATTCGGATATGTTGTAGTCAACATCCATTGGAACAAGTTTCATGAAGATCTTCACCTCATCCGAACACCAGAGAATGCTGATCCAAGGCCAAGAAGTTGACCTACGAAAATGAAAAAAAACAGAATTTATAACCAATAATGCACTTTTAGCTCATTTTCATTCTAACCAAGGTAAAATCTATGAAAACACACAAAGGAAATAAAATGCTATAAAATTTCAAGAACTAACTCAAAATAATGGGTGAATAACATGATAAATCATGTGTAAAATTGAACCCAACACCTATCCAAGGCGTACGTTGCCGAACCACACTTCCCAAACTATCAATCAGATGTTCATACCTGATCAAATACTCTCGAAGCACCAGTTCAAGAATCACGACCCGAAAACGTATCCACACATATATATATATATTTAATATGTATGTACATATGTATATATATATACACACACACACACACACGTCACACCATCATCATGTACCAGGGGAAGAACAATCCAATCCGGGGATCATTTGACTAGACCATATGGAGGAATCCTCAACAACCATGTGGCCAGGGACGAGCCGTCCATCCAGGGGACTAGGCTAACCAACACGTACAACAGAATCCTCAATACTCGTGCGCTTGTGACAAGTCCTACACGTGCAGACTAACCAGCTATCCATTTCCATGTATCCAAGTATTCATGTCCACTATTTCCAAGTATTAGTATTCAAGGAGAGGTACATATGATAGTACACATCATGTACCGGGGAAAACAATCCAACGCAGGAATCGTTTGGCTAAATCATACGGAGGAATCTTCAACAACCATGTGGCCAGGGACCAGCCGCCCAATCGGGGGACTAGACTCACCAGCACGCACAGTAGAATCCTCAATAATCGTGTGCGTGTGACAAGTCCTATGTGCGCAGACTACCGCCGTAAGGGTTTACGGTAACGCACCATCAAGGGTTCCCGGGTTCCGACATACCCAAACCATATCCACAGTTTTCCAAGTATCCATCCATTCCAGATTTAGTAACTAAGAAAGCCCACAAGCCAGAATATCCAACGCCACGTGTGGGTATAGTGACCAGGGAAGGTACATATGATGGTGAGGTTTATAACCCTTATATAAATATTATAAAAATAATATTCCCTTTCTTAATTCAATTTTCCCAATTATTTGTTCATAGTATAGAAAATAAACTGTCAAGCATATATTCCATAAAGACCCAAAAATAATTCAAATAGTAATCAAAACTTGTTTACACTTAATTTCCATAAAATTCTACTATCCACAATTAAAATAATAGACTTTCGTAAATAACCTGATATCACCCAATCCATATACTTTAATAATAATCATAATAATATTAATTAATGATAAATAATAACCCTTAGAGATCCCATATCCTCATTAACCCATATTAAATTAATTTTTAATCAAAACTCATTATATAAGAAATTGCATATTAGAAGAATGAAGTACACTTAAAAACAAACGTCCACTCATTTCCTAATAATCATAGCCGAGACCCAAGACTCACTTTCACAACCCATAAATCAAGTATCCCATGCTCATCCATTCCATAACTTCAATTATCAAACTAATATCCAAGAATTCCATAAGATACTATAAAACAATCTCATAATCCCCACATAATCAACATAACTCAAATAACAGTCAAGACTCATTAATAAGGTCATTCTAGTACTCCTCGAAGGGTGAAACTACCTCGGAAGACTCACGGTCAACCGAGGGGTCAAACTGCCCAAACTTGGTCAACCGGGCCCCAGGGCCCACAACCTTCGATTTCCAATCCGAAAGTTCCTACGGGTTCAACAGGGTTTATTATACATGTCCCGCAAGTTTGGTCCGAATCGAACGGTCGGATCGCTCAATCGGACAGTTATCGTTTAAAACAAACTTTAAGTCATTGAATCGGAGCATCTGAGACTCTGATTCATGATCCTCGAATTCCTACACGATCCTAAAAATGCCTAGATCAACATATTTGAAATTGGAGTCGATCCAACGGTCCAAACATATCGAACCCGGATAATGCCTAACATGCGTAATCCGATCGAAAGTCAAACGGTAACCAAATTCAAATCTGAGCATACTGTCATGCTCGGGACGACATGAGGATCATTTTAAGATCAAATGTGTCACCCAAATAGTGCCCACGTGCCGCCACATGCGCTGGCAGCGTGTGGGTGCCAGAGTAAATTCCAGTGCCTGGAAAATTCCTGAAACACCTAACAATACCCATACCTACATGACCAAGACAATGAGTGGAGCAACTTTTGTTATTGGACCATAGCTAAAAAGTGACCGGAACTTGCCAGAAACACGAGCCGAAAACTGGCTGAAACTTTAAGCAATAAGCTAGAACACGTTTAGAGGATGAAAAAGCATACCTAGAAGGAAGAAATGGGTGGCCGGAATCGTCGGAACGAACTTCGGAAGTTTTATGTAAAAATCAGTTGGATTTTTTACTGGAGGCAGAGGAAGTCGTTGTGGTCGTTTTGTTACAGGTCCCGTGAGGATTGGTGGTTGGATGCGATGGTGGCCGACCAAAATGTGGCAGGTAGTGCAAACGCACCGCCGGGGGGGGGGGGGGGGGGGGGCTGCTGTTCATGAGAGGAAGAAGGAGATCGTGAGAGAGAGAGAGAAGAGAAAAAAAAAATCTAATTTTTAAAACTGAACTTCGAAATGTTGGCTGCGCAAATCTCAAGGCCTGGTGCTCCGGGCCGAGGGGATATGCGTTAACACGTGACATCCTTCTTTTGGATGCGGTGCGGTTGTGCGCAGGCGTGCCAGCACAATCTACCGTGCGTCGAGATGGTGATGTCGTTTGGGTAAAATGGTTAAGTGGTGCGCCTGTTTTGAGTTCGACTCCTAATCAAACTATTATGGCCGAGAAAGGAACTGACCTCGGCCGTCAGGTTCATGGCCTGAGCTACAAGGCCGTTTAGTGGTGGTGTTGATGGTGGGTTTTGGGCAGTGCTCCGGCGCATTACTCTGAGAGCGACGGTCGTATGATATATGGGGTGAATGAGAGAGTAACAGAGATGGTGCTCCGGCGCCTTGAAAATCAAGGGTCGTATGATATATTGATGAATGGATTTTCCTTACAATCTATCACTACTCCTAGGAAAGCAAGTAAAGGTATTAAAAGTGCATTACAGGAAAATATAATTTGCTCCGTGGGAGGCTTTTGGTTTGGTGTTTGAACCCTTTGAATGTAGCTTGATCTTGGTATTTATAGGAAGAGCTCTTGGAGGAGTAATCGAGGTTGAAAATCTGCCTGGTGGAGCATGATCAGAGCAAGTGGATAGTCCAATCGACATTTATTTCTAATAAAGGGTCCTGGACCTCAGGGTAGTCATCTTCCATCTCGGCAGGCGCCGTTTCCATGTCGTCAAAGGTCAAAGCATCCACCTCGTCCGATTTGTGGCGGAATTCAATCAGGTTGATCGGCGAGTTTAGTCATAAGGATTCCTCCGCCCAATGTTCCAGCAGGTCGGTCACGGCCGCTGCTCCCTCTTCTTTAGTGGCTTTGTCTGTCATCTAGAGGCTAGTGAGGTCGATCAATACTTCGCGCGCCGAATCCTGTCGAACATTCTCGGCGCCTAACTCCAGTACCTTCTGGGCCGTTGTCCTGGTTGGTCGGTCGCTTGCATCGTGGCCGGTGAGGACAACCCATCCTACGTCGTCGTCGTCGTAAATCCGAGCTTGCACGGTGTTGGCTTCGAAAGGTTTCTCGTCGGTTGGGTGTATAGACACCTTCTGGCCGTCCCAAAAGAATAACAGTTGGAAAAGGGAAGACAGTATGCATCCAGATTGATGGATCCAGTCACGGCCGAGCAATATATTGTAGTCCACATTGGATTTGACTACGTAGAAGGCCGCGACTCTTGTCTGGTCGGCCACGGTGATTTTCAACGGCAACACCCCGATGGTCTTAGATTTATCACCGACGAAGCTGCTCATGACCATGTCGCTGGGGATGAGGTCCTCTTTTGACTTGTCCAGCTTCCTCATCAGGGAATAGGGAAGGATATTGACCGTCGCCCCACGGTCAACGAAGACTTTGGACACGGGCACACCCTCCACGTGAGCCGAGATGTACAACGGCTTGAGATGTCGATATTTGTTCCGCTCGTCTCTGGGTATTACTTCGTTAAAAGCCACGGCCAACAACTCTTCCTTTGTCTTTGGCCTCTGATCAAGCTGGTCCTTGGCCACGTCATTATCCTGGCCGTTGGTCTGCCCTCCTGGGGCTGAAAACTCAGACAGTAGCACCAAGACCATGTTCATGCTGACCTCCTTCGGCTCGTGCTGGTCTCTCCTACCAGCTCCCTCTTCGGCCACGCAGCTGTCCTTGGCGAGGGCTTTTTCCTCAACCATGGTGAGGATCCCCTCGTATTCTTCATCGGAGATTCCTAACGTGGGGTCGTCTTCGGCCTCATGCCTAAAGAAGGGATCACCGGGGCCCTCGATCATGGACCTTGCAGCCCCAGGGATATCGCCTGTGGACATATTGATCTCAGGGGGGTCCGAGGCCTCGACCTTCTCTTCGAGGGCTCGTCTAGCCTTAAGTAGTCGTCCAATCGGCTTACCCGGGCCTTTTCCTCGGCCGTCAGACCAAAGATAGTGTCGGCCGGGGTCACAGTAAAATATTGGCGGAGGTATTTTAAGTTGCTCCTGCTGAAGGGGGCCTTGGCCTCCAATCTTCCAAGGTCAGGTTGGCAACCTGGCATCCCCCTCGCCCTGGCCTCTCGGTTTGCCTGGTATACGGCCTTAATGGCCGAGTCAGATCCTTTAGTAATGAGGAGCCCCTCCGCCTTAATGTTCTTGAGGGCCAACTCCACGATTTCACGGTTTTCAGGGTCATGTCGTAAAGGTCGGTGGCCGAATGGTCTTTGTGGAATTCTATGAGGAAGGACAAACTGTTGGCCGAGAATGGGGGGTCCTTTCCGTGGTAAATATTGATGATACCCTCGTCTGATTTTCCTAAGGTCGCGGCCTTTGGCTCAACAGAATCGGCCGCTGTTCTACGAGGGTTTTCGTCCTGTCTAGAGCGCCACGTCCTCGGAGGCCTGGTGCTGGCCGTCTTCGTCGTAGAGGGGACGATTGGCACGGATGGTGGCTCGTCTGCGATCGCCATTTTCTTTTGGCGTTTGGAACCCTCGGCCTGGGTTGTCTGCATCCTGGCCTGCTGGACCTGTCTCTGGATTCTCCTCAGCTGGGTTTTCGTCAGTGGTTTGGCCCTGCCCCCAGGTCCCGCATGATATCAACGGTCATCCCGGATGACTGGTGGTTTGAAAGTCTTTACTGGCCCTGGGGTTCGTGCCCCAGTCTATCAAAAACAGCTCTGTTGGCTGGCCGGCGGTCGAGAGGGCTCAGCAGCCTTTCTTTTGTTCTCCGGCAGTCTGGGCTGTCCGATCTCATACTTGCATCGATTGCAAAGTACCGGCTTTGGTTCGGCCAACGGCTTCTTTCCTTTCGCCGGCCGATGAACTTCCCTATATTCAGCCCGGAGCTGGGCGTTGACCATGTTAAGGACAGGTGGAGGAAATGGCTTGGAGTCAACCTGCATCGCCGCCTTCTCTGGGAATTAGAGCTTCTTTTCGTCTATCAATTTCTGGATGACAACATAGTTGTTGGTGTTGTGAGACCAAGAACTGTGGTATTTGCAGAACGTCTTTCCTTTGAGCTCGTCGGGTTTCGGAATTTTATGACCGAAAGACAATTTGACCTTTTTCTCGGACAAGAGTAAGTCAAAGATAGCCTCGGCCCTTGTCAAATCAAAAGTGTAGGCCTTCGTTTCTCGAGCAGCGAACTTGGCGTCGGGAATCTTTGTGCGGCTATTGTCGGCCTTGACAAGTCCTTTGCAGATGAATGGTTTGTCTATGCTGACTTCAGCTGAGCTTATCTCGACTTCATCGCTCTCGGCCTCCGCAGAGCCGTCTGCTTCGGCATAGCTGACGATGGGGTTCCTATAGTAAGTCCCCTTCGAAGCCGTCTTCTTCTGCATTTCTTCCTTCAACAAGGATGCGTATCTATCTACCTTGTTGATTAAGTCATGCATGTCCCGGAATTCAATTCCCTGGAATTTTTTCCGGTATTCGAATTCCAACCCCTCTTCGGCCATCTTGACAAATTCCCTCTCTGGTAGGTTTGTGTGGCACCAGTTCCTGCATGTTTTGAACTGCTGCAGGTAGTCGCAAGGTGATTCGTCTGACGCCTGGATCATCCTTGCCAGCTCGGCGACTGTTATCTCTCGGTTGGTCTGACAGAAATGTTCGTGGAAAATTCTTTCCATGTCAGACCAATCCCTCACCGAATTCAGTGGAAGGTTTATGAACCATGAGAACGCCGCGCCGGTCAAAGAGTGAACAAATAAACGGAGCTTCTGGGCGTCCGAATCGGCCTCTCCACACTGGGCCGTGAAACGGCCTATGTGTTCAATGGAGGAGGTCTGCCCATCCCCGGAGAATAGCATGAATTCCGGCAACCGATAGTTCCGGGGAAGAGGGGTTAGATCAATTTCTGGTGGGTACGGCTTTGTATACCTTGGCGCTTCCGGCCGCCTCTGAGCCAGGCCGTCCTCGATCATTCGCCGGACGTCTTCGAACCGAAGCCCTTGGGGGGGGGTTTCTTGTTGGGCCGCAAACGGCCGCGGGACTTGTTGCCCATCGTTCAAGTGGCCCAGCAGAATCGTTCTGTGGCCTTATCTGCTAGGCCACTTGAACAAAGGGTTCGGTCAGTGCGACCAAGCCGGGTGGCACTAGATGAGCGCCATGGGTTTGCCCAGGGTGGGTGTGTGTTGCCGTTGGAATGGTCGAACCGTATTGAAGGTGGGAGCCTAACGGAAATAACGACGCCTGCAATGATGGTGTCGTGGTCGTGTTACTCGGGCCAGGCTGCGTCTGGACGGCCAAAGTATGAACTGGGCCGAGTCGCTGGATCGCGGAATGCGTGGGGCTACTCTGCCCTAATGATACGGCCAAAGCATGGAGTGGGCCGTGCTCTGTTTTTGTCAGGTAGGTTGGTCCGGGATTCGCCCATGTGGGCTGGGACTGCCCCCAGCTATTTGTCGGCGGCAGAGAATGCTGACCGTAACCTGACGCTTGGGTGCGGCCAGAGACGCCGAGGCTTTTGCTTTCGCCGTAAGGCTCGATCCTGGCTTCTCTGTCCGGTTCTGGGAGGTGTCGCGGACGAGGTTGCTGGCATCCTCTCCTGAAAAAGCGTCCGTAGCTTTGAGGAAAATCTGTCCATTGCGGCCATAAAGGATGTCTCTATCCTGTAGGCCTGCTTAGACATCAAATCCTCCACCACTGCTTGCTCTTGTATGGACTCGGCCGTGCGATCCGTCGTTACTGGAACGTTGGCCGAGATTCTGACCGCATGTTCGGTCTCGGTGATGTTTATTCTGACCGCATGTTCGGTCTCGGTGAGGTGGACTCAGGAGTCTCGGAAGTCATTTCGACTGTTTTATTCTTGAGCTTTGCCTGTGCCCTAGTTTCCACCATGAGTTTTTGACAGGAATCCCACCGGGCGTGCCAAAAGTGTTGGCTGCGCAAATCTCACGGCCTGGTGCTCCGGGCCGAGGGGATATGCGTTAACACGTGACGTCCTTCTTTTGGATGCGGTGCGGTTGTGCGCAGGTGTTCCAGCACGGTCTACCGTGCGTCGAGATGGTGATGTGGTTTGGGTAAAATGGTTAAGTGGTGCGCCTATTTTGAGTTCGACTCCTAATCAATCGATTGTGGCCGAGAGAGGAACTGACCTCGTCCGTCAGGTTCACGGCCTGAGCTACAAGGCCTTTTAGTGGTGGTGTTGATAGTGTGTTTTGGGCGGTTCTCCGGCGCGTTACTCAGAGAGCGACGATTGTATGATATATGGGGTGAATGAGAGAGTAACAGAGATGGTGCTCCGGCGCCTTGAAAATCAAGGGTCGTATGGTATATTGATGAATGGATTTTCCTTACAATCTATCACTACTCCTAGGAAAGCAAGTAAAGGTATTAAAAGTGCACTACAGGAAAATATAATTTGCTCCGTGGGAGGCTTTTGGTTTGGTGTTTGAACCCTTTGAATGTAGCTTGATCTTGGTATTTATAGGAAGAGCTCTTGGAGGAGTAATAGAGGCTGAAAATCAGCCTGGTGGAGCCTGATCAAAGCAAGTGGATAGTCCAATCGACATTTGGGATCGTGAAGCATGGTGGTGTGACCCCATAAATCCTGGTAAATCTCGGCCGCCGCCCTGATCGTGGGTTCTGCGCCTCTGGCCGTGGGGACGCATTTAATGCCCTGGTCTAGTGGTTGGTGATCTGACCTTTAGTTGTAAAAATATTTGTAAGAATATTTGCGCCTAACCAGTCTGATTTTTATCACCAAATCCTGACTTTAGTCACTTCCCTTCTTCCCTCGTGCATTAAATGCCTTTTTGCGGCTAGTGGGTTTGCTAGTCAGAGGCATTACTTCATTAAATGAAGCGTGGGACCCTGCTGCCACATGGCGATTTGACTCTAATATCTTCGGCCATGTGTCTTTCGTCCTTCGGCCTCGGCCAACAATGCCGCAGTCAAGGCCGAGATGATTATGTCTTCGCAGCTTTTCCTTTGTTTTTAGGAAGGCAAAACACTTGACGAAACGCCACGTTCCAGTTTATGAATAGGTGCTAGGGCCGAGAGGCTGCTCATGACCACGTCGCTGGGGATGAGGTCCTCTTTTGACTTGTCCAGCTTCCTCATCAGGGAATAGGGAAGGATGTTGACCGTCGCCCCACAGTCAACGAAAACTTTGGATACGGGCACACCCTCTACATGAGCCGAGATGTACAACGGCTTGAGATGTCGGTATTTGTTTGGCTCATCTCTGGGTATCACCTCGTTAAAAGCAACAGCCAACAATTCTTCCTTTGTTTTTGGCCTCTGATCAAGCTGCTCCTCGGCCACGTCATTATCCAGGCCATTGGTCTGTCCTCCTGGGGCTGAAAATTCAGATGGTAGCACCAAGACCATGTTCATGGCGGCCTCCTTCGGCTCCTACTGGTCTCCCCTACTAGCTTCCTCTTCGGCTGTTTGTGCCTAATAAATCACGGCCGTGAATTGGCCGGGGGAACTTCTCTTCTCGGCCCCACGCTAAAACGCAGCGCTTTATCAAGGTGATGTGGCTTTCCAGAGAAACAAGAAAAATCACCAAGACATGGTTATCTCGGCCGATAGGCCGAGGCCGAGATAGAACGAGGTCACGGCCAAAGGCATTAATGTCAGATCATCACGTGACAGCAGGGTCCCACGCTTCATTTAATGAAGCGAGGTCTCTGTTTATTGCAGCAAACCCACTGGCCAAGAATGAGCATTTAATGCGCGAGGGAAGGTGGGAAGTGATTGGAGTCAGGATTTGGTGACAGAGATCAGAGTGATTAGACGCCAACATTCTCACAAAGCTCTTTGCAGCTTGAGAGATTAGGTAATTGGCTATCAGAGCAATAAATGCGTCTCCACGGCCAGAAGCGCAGAACCCTCGATCAGGGCGGCGGCCGAGATTCACCGGGATTCATGGAGTCACACCACCATACTTCACGATCCCAAATGTCGATTGGACTACCCACTTGGTATAATCAAGCTCCACCATGCAGATTTTCAGCCTCGATTATCCCTCCAGGAGCTCTACCTATAAATACAAGACTCAAGACCACTTTCAAAGGGTTCAAACACCAAACAAAAGCCTCCCACGGAGCAACTTATATTTTCCTGTAATGCACTTTCAATATCTTTACTTGCTTTTCTAGGAGTAGTGTTAGTTTGTAAGGAAAATCCATTCATCAATATATCAAACGACCCTTGATTTTCAAGGCGCCGGAGCACCACCCTTTGTTGTTCGCTCACTCACCCCATATATCATACGACCGCCGCTCATCGAGTGGCGCGCCGGAGCACCGGCCCAAAATCCACCAAACACCACCAATCAACGGCCTTGTAGTTCAGGCCGTGAACCTCACAGCCGAGACTAGTTCCTCTCTCGGCTACAATCGTTTGATTAGAAGACGAGTTCAGACAGGCGCACCATCTAAACACTATCAACACCTCAAACATCTCGACGCACGGTAGACCGTGCTGGCACGCCCGCGCACAAACGCACCCCGTCCAAAAGCAGGAAACCGCGTGTTAACGCAGATCCCCTCGGCCCGGAACCCCAGGCCGTGAGATTTGCGCGGCAGACAAATGCACTTTCAGTATTTTACTTGCTTTCTTAGGAGTAGTGTTAGTTTGTAAGGAAAATCCATTCATCAATATATCAAACGACCCTTGATTTTCAAGGCGCCGGAGCACCACCCTTGTTGTTCACTCACTCACCCCATATATCATACGACCGCCGCTCATCGAGTGGCGCGCCGGAGCACCGCCCCAAAACCCACCAAACACCACCACTCAACGGCCTTGTAGTTCAGGCCGTGAACCTCACAGCCGAGACTAGTTCCTCTCTCGGCTACAATCGTTTGATTAGAAGACGAGTTCACACAGGCGCACCATCCAAACACTATCAAACACCTCAAACATCTCGACGTATGGTAGACCGTGCTGGCACGCCCGCGCACAAACGCAGCCCGTCCAAAAGCAGGAAACCGCGTGTTAACGCGAATCCCCTCGGCCCGGAACCCCAGGCCGTGAGATTCGCGCGGCAGACACTTTTGGCACGCCCGGTGGGACTTCATCGTCAAAAAACTTATGGTGGAAACCAGGGCACAGGCAAAGCTCAAGAACAAAACGGTCGAAATGACTTCTGAGACTCCTGAGTCCACACCACCAATCACCGAGACCGTACATTCGGTCGGGATTTCAGCCACCATCCCGGTAACGACGGACCGTTCGGCCGAATCCATGCAGGAGCAAGCGGCAGTGGAGGAAATGATGTCCAGGCAGACCTATAGGATAGAGACATCCTTCATGGCCGCAATGGATAGGTTCTCTTCGGAGCTACGGACGCTCTTTCAAGAAAGGATGCCGATAACCTCATCGGCGTCACCTCCCAGAACAGGTCAGGGGAGCCGAGGGCGTGAAAGATTCGAGCCCTACGGCGAAGGCAGTAGCCTCGGCGCCTCGACTCACCCCCAACCATCAGGTTACGGCCAGCACTCGGCGCTGCCGACAAACAGCTGGGGGCAGTCCCAAACCACGTGGGTAAGTCCCGGGCCAACGTACTCAGCAGAGGTAGTGCGTGGGCCGCTCCATGCTTTAGCCGTGTCGTTAGGGCACAGCAGTCCTGCACATCCTACGATCCATCCACTCGGCCCAGTTCATACCGCGGCCGTCCATACCCATCCTGGTCCAAATGGCGCAGCCGCTGCATTATCACAACAATACGGTCAGAGAAATACGACTGTTTCACCATCATCACAGGCGTCGTTGTCATCGCCAAGCACCCACCTCCACTACGGGTCGGCCGTCCCAGTATCAACGCACACGCCCCTGGGCCAAACCTACGGCGCTCACTTAGCGTCAACTAGCTCGGTCATTCAGACCGAGCCCCTTGTTCAAACGGCCACGCAGGCTAGGCCAAACGACGACGCGCAGCAGGCCCCACGACCGAATGCGGCCCAGCAGGAGGCACCGCATCTGGGGCTCCGATTTGAGGACGTCCGGCAGATGATCGAGGACGGCCTAGCCCAGAGGCGGCCGGACATGCCAAGATATACTCGGCCGTACCCACCAGAAATCGACCGAGTCCTTCTCCCCCGGAATTATCGGTTGCCCAAATTCATGTTATTCTCCGGGGATGGGCAGGCCACATCCATTGAACACATAGGCCGTTTCACGGCCCAGTGTGGGGAGGCGGATTCGGACGCCCAGAAGCTCCGTTTATTTGTCCATTCTTTGACCGGCGCTGCATTCTCTTGGTTCATAAACCTCCCACCAAACTCAATAAGGGATTGGTCTGATATGGAGAGAGTATTTCACGAACATTTCTATCAGACCAACCGAGAGATAACAGTCGCCGAGCTGGCAAGGATGAGCCAGGCATCGGACGAATCGCCTCGTGATTACCTACAACGATTCAAGACCTGTAGGAATTGGTGTCGCACGAACCTACCAGAGAGAGAGTTCGTCAAAATGGCCGAGGAGGGATTAGAGTTCGAATACCGGAAGAAATTCTAGGGGATCGAGTTCTGGGACATGCACGACCTGACCAATAAAGTGGACAGGTATGCATCCTTGTTGAAAGAGGAGATGCAAAAGAAGGCGGCTTCGAAAGGGACTTATTACAGAAATCCCATCGTCAGCTGCGCCGACACAGACGGATCCACAAGGGCCGAGGGTGACGAGGTAGAGATGAGCTCGGCCGAAGTTAGCATAGACAAACCCTTCATCTGCAAAGGGCTTGTTAAGACTGACAACAGCCGTACGAAAATTCCTGACGCTAAATTTGCAACACAGGAAATGAAGGCCTACACTTTTGATCTAACGAGGGCCGAGGCTATTTTCGACCTGCTATTGACCGAAAAAATGGTCAAATTATCTTTCGGTCACAAAATTCCGAAACCTGAAGAGCTTAAAGGAAAGACGTTTTGCAAATACCATAGTTCTTGGTCTCACAATACCAACAACTGTGTTGTCCTGCGAGATGTCATTCAGAAATTGATTGATGAGAAGAAGCTTCAGTTCCCAGAGAAGACGGCCATGCAGGTTGACTCCAAGCCGTTCCCCCCACCTGTTGTCAACATGGTTGACGCCCAACTACCTGCCGAGCATAGCGGAACTCGTTGGTTGGCAAAAGAGAAGGGGCCATCGACTGAATCGGAGCCATTGTTGTGCGAGCATTGCAAACATAAGATCAGTCAGTCCAGGCCGCAGGAAAACAAGAGAAAGGCTGCCGAGCCGTCACAGCCAACCGTAAAGAAGTTCGGCGGTCAGTACAGCCGTCGGTCGGCCGGCGGGACGGTTTTTGAACGATTGGGGGCGCAGGCCCACGGTACCTTGATAGGTCCTAAGGACGAGGCCGGTCCTAGGTTGCTGGGAACTTTCAAACCACCGGTTATGCATGACGACCGTTGGTATCATTCACGGCCCGGGGGCAGGGCCGAACCACTGACAAAGACCCAGCTGAGAAGAATGCAGAGGCAAGTTCAGCAGGCCAGGATGCAGACGGCCGAGACCGAAGGCTCGAAACGACAAAGAAAAACCATGTCTGCAGACGTACCGTCATCTGAGTCGATTGTGTCCCCCACGGCGACGGCGCCCAACTACAAGCCTTGGAGGACCTGGCGCGCTACGGGGAACAAAGGTCCCCTCTAACCTTTGCCCATTTTGGTCCAGCCAAAGGCCGCGATCGAGAAGAAGTCTGGCGAAGGTGTCGTCAACATCTACCGCGAGAGAAGTCCTCCTTTTTCGGCCGACGGTTTGACCTTTCTGAAAGAATTTCATGAAGGCCATTCGGCCATAGATCTGTACGGCATGACCCCTGAGAACCGTGAAATTGTGGAGTTAGCCCTGAGAAATACGAAGGCAGAGGCACTCCTCATCACCCGCAGCTCTGATTCGGCCATTAAGGCCGTATACCAGGCAAATAGAGAGGCCAGAGCGAAGAGTCTGCCGAGCTACCAACCCGACCTCGGCAGATTGGAGGCCGATGCCCCTTTTGGTAAGGGCGATTTAGAATATCTCCGCCAGTATTTTTCGGTAACTTCGGCGGATACTATTTTTGGCCTGACCACTGAGGAGAGAGCCCGGGTGAACCGCCTGGACGATTACTTGATATCCAGGGACACCTTGGCAAACGCTAGACGGGCCCTTAAAGAGGGGGTCGAGGCCTCGGAACTCTCTGAAACCAAAGCACCCACGGTCGATATCCCGGGGACAGCAGGGCCCATAATTGAGGGCTTCGGTGATCCTTTCTTCGGGCATGAGGTCGAAGATGACCCCACCTTAGGGATCTCAGATGGAGAATATGAGGGGATCCTAAGGATGGCCGAGGAAGAGGTCTTCGCCGAAGACGGCCATGAGGCCGAAGAAGGAGCTGGCCGGGGGAACCCACTGGAGCAAGAAGAGTTCAGCATCAACATGGTCTTGGTGCTGCCATCCGAATTTTCAGCACCTGGGGGACAGACAAACGGCCTGGATGATGACGTGGCCGAGGAGCAGCTTGGTCAGAGGCCGAAAACGAAAGAAGAATTGTTGGCCGTGGCTTTTAACGAGGTCATACCCAGAGACGAGCCGAACAAATATCGACACCTCAAACCATTATATATTTCGGCTCATATTGAGGGAGTGCCCGTGTCCAAAGTTTTCGTCGACTGTGGGGCGACGGTCAACATCCTTCCGTATTCCTTAATGAAGAAGCTGGACAAGTCGAAAGAAAACCTCATCCCCAGCGATGTTGTCATGAGTAGCTTCGTTGGTGACAAGTCCAAAACCATTGGCGTGTTGCCATTAAAAATTACCGTAGCCGACCAGACAAGGGTCGCGGCTTTCTACGTGGTTGAGTCCAGCGTCGATTACAACATATTGCTCAGCCGCGACTGGATCCACCAGTCTGGGTGCATACCGTCTTCTCTCTTCCAACTATTATTCTTTTGGGACGGCCAGAAGGTGTCTATACACCCGGCCGATGAAAAACCTTTCGAGGCCAACGCCGTTCAGGCTCGGATTTACGACGACGATGTTGGGTGGGTTGTTCTTACCGGCCATGATGCAGAAGGCCGACCAACCAGAACAACGGCCCAGAAGGTATTGGAATTAGGCGCCGAGAATATCCGCCAGGATTCGGCGCGCGAAGTGTTGATCGACCTCACCATCCTATAGATGACAGACAAAGCCACTAAAGAAGAGGGGGCGGCGGCCGTGAATGATCTGGTGGAGAGACTGCTGGAACACTGGGCGGAGGAGTCTCTGCGGCCGAACTCGCCAATCAACTTGATTGAATTTCTCCACGAATCAGACGAGGCGGACGTTCTAACGTTGGACGACCTGGAAACCGCACCCGCCGAGATGGAGGATGACTACCCCGAAGTCCAGGACCCTTTGTTAGAAATAAATGTAGGGTCAGATGCCGAACCACGGCCTCTTTTTGTAAGCCATCTTTTGGATCCTGAGTTAGCGGCCGAAGTTATCGGCCTGCTCCATGAATATAAGGATTGTTTTGCTTGGGATTATCACGAGATGCCAGGTTTACCAAGAAGTTTGGTCGAGCACGAATTAAAAATCAAGGAGGGGTTCAAGTCGTTCCAGCAACCACCAAGACGTTTCTCGACCGAGGTTCAGCTCAAAGTTAAGGAAGAAATTGAACGGCTCCTTAAAGCCGGCTTTATCCGAACAGCCCGATACGTCGAGTGGTTGGCCAATATTGTGCCAGTGCTAAAAAGGACTGGAGCTTTGAGGGTTTGCACTGATTACAGAAACCTCAACCTCGCAACCCCCAAGGATGAATACCCCATGCCCATGTCAGATCTCCTGGTAGATGGGGCCGCAAAACACGAGCTTTTGTCTTTTATGGACGGTCATGCAGGTTATAATCAAATTTTCGTGGCCGAGGAAGACGTCCACAAAACGGCATTCAGGTGTCCCGGGGCTATCGGAACCTATGAATGGGTAGTCATGCCGTTCGGCCTAAAGAATGCCGGCGCGACATACCAGCGAGCTATGAACCTGATTTTTCACGACCTCATAGGCCGAACCGTTGAAGTCTACATCGACGACGTAGTTGTGAAATCCCCATCTAAGGCCGACCACGTGGGACATCTCCGGCAGGCTTTTGACCGGATGCGGGCGCATGGTCTAAAGATGAACCCAAAGAAATGTGCTTTCGGCGTCACCGCCGGGAATTTCCTTGGTTTCTTGGTTCACCAACGAGGAATCGAGGTAGACAAGAATAAGGCTACGGCCATTATGGCGGCCCCTCCACCGAGGACCAAGAAAGAGCTCCAGTCTTTCCTCGGCAAAGTCAATTTTTTGAGACGGTTCATATCGAATATGGCGGGAAAGATCCGGCTGTTGTCCCCTCTGCTTAAACTAAAAGACACCGAACGGTTCATATGGGGGACAGAGCATCAGGCGGCCCTTGACGACATCAAGAAATATTTGTCCCAGCCGCCGGTTCTTATGCCGCCAAAAAGAGGGAAACCTTTGAGGCTCTACATTTCGGCATCAGAAGGCTCTATCGGTTGTTTGCTGGCTCAGAACAACGAGTCTGGGCGAGAGCAGGCGGTGCACTACTTGAGCCGCACTCTCAACACGGCCGAACTAAACTATTCACCAATCGAGAAGTTATGCCTGGCACTCTACTTCGCGGCCACCAAGTTGCGACATTACATGCTTCCGTCGGTCGTCCAGATTATCTCTAAGACCGACCTTATCAAGTACATGCTCACTCGGCCGATCATACGCGGCCGAATTGGGAAATGGACGATGGCGCTGTCTGAGTTTACCTTTCAATATGTGGCTCAAAAGTCGGTCAAAGGTCAGGCTTTGGCCGATTTTCTGGCTCATCACCCGTCCCAGAGACAGGAGGAAGAGCTGGAGGTCGAGATCGGCATGGCCCAGATGGAAAAGAATTACTGGACTATGTACTTCGACGGATCCAGTACCGAGGCCAGGTCAGGGGCCGGGGTCGTAATTGAATCTCCCCAGGGGCAACGGTGGCAATTCGCATTCCAACTCGACTTCAAATGCACCAACAATCAGGCCGAATACGAAGCACTCATTATCGGTCTCGAGATTTTAAAGGAGATAAAGGCGACCCGTGTTTTGGTTCATGGTGATTCTCAGCTAGTGATTAACCAACAAACCGGGGAATACCAGTGCACGAGCGAAAATTTAGCCATGTATTATGTAACGGCCCTCAATACAGCCGGTGGGTTCTCCCGAATCTCTTTCGTTCACGTCCCGCGCACCGAAAACCATGAGGCCAACGAGATGGCCCAGGTAGCGTCAGGCGTGAACATCCCAAGTACCGACCACGACCGCGTGATAAGGGTCGAGAAGCGTACCCTGCCAGGTTTAGCCAAACGAGGGATGGCAGCGCAAGTATCATCAGCCGATGTTACCGACGAGGTCGACACGGCCGAAACCGATTGGCGCTACCTCATAGGGAAATATTTGCGCAATCCTTCCGGCAGCCATGAAAGGACTACACGCTTCCAAGCTCGGTGTTATCTGATTTATCAGAATGAGCTGTATCGAAAGGGGTCAGACGGTTTATTGCTCCTATGTCCCAGCGCCGAAGACATCAAGGTCATCATTACCGAGTCTCATGAAGGGACTTGCGGCGCTCATCAGTCTGGCGTCAAGATGAGATGGTTGATCCGAAGGCACGGCTACTATTGGCCGACCATCTTGAAGGATTGTATAGAATACGCGAAGGGATGTGTCAAGTGTCAAATCTACGACCCCATACAGAGGGTACCGGCTGACGCCTTCCACCCGGTTACCAAACCTTGGCCGTTCAGAGGGTGGGCTGTGGATATCATCGGTAAAATCCATCCGGCCGCATCCAACCAACATGCATGGATTTTGGTGGCGACCGATTATTTTACTAAGTGGGTCGAGGCCGAGTCTTATCGGTCAATATCCAGCGCGCAAGTGGTCAGGTTTTTCGAGAGCCACATTGTCCATCGGTTCGGTATTCCAGAAACAATCACGGCCGATAACGGCCCGGTGTTCGCTTCAGCCGAAACACGTGAATATACCGAGAGTATGGGAATCAAATTGATCCATTCAACGCCTTATTATCCCCAATCCAACGGACAGGCCGAAGCAAGCAACAAGGTAATCAAGGGCATCCTTGAGAAAATGATCGAGGAGAAACCCAGGGCGTGGCACGATCTACTTCCCGAAGCCCTTTGGGCTTACCGAGTCTCAAAGCGATCGGCCACAGGCACATCTCCCTACGCCTTAACCTACGGTCACGGCGCCATTGTTCCTTTGGAGTTAAAGGTTCGGTCTCTTCGGGTGACCGAGCAGCTCAGACAAGAGGGGAAGGATTACACGCAGGCCATGGTTCAGGAATTGGAGGACTTGGAGCAATCCAGGCTCGATGCTTATAACTTAATGCAGGCACAGAAACAGATCGCGGCGAGAGCTTACAACAAGAAGGTTAAGCAAAAAACTTTCGCCGAGGGCGACTTAGTATGGCGAGCCGTGCTTCCTATTGGAACGAAGGACCCTCGGTTCGGCAAATTCTCGCCTAATTGGGAAGGACCGTTCATTATTGAACGAATCCTTGGCCGAGGTGCTTTTCAGCTAAAAGACAGGGATGGAGAATGGCACAACTTACCAATCAACGGCCAATATTTAAAAAGATATATCCCGTCATTATGGGAGACGGCCGCGAAAAAGTTATGAAAAGAGAATAGGCAACACAACAAAGATGGGTCAAAAATTCATGATTCATTTTATTCGTTGAGACACGATTACAAGGAAACGGCCAGGTCATGGCCGAATACACACACATAAGGAAAATCACATCCTAGACCTACGTACGACAGCTTCACGGTCTTCTTGCTGGGCAGTCGAACTTTTCTTTCTCCCGAAGCCGTATCCCCGCCATCCCTGCCGACGATTAGTCTCGGCTAGAAACCTCGGCCAGTCTAAAAAAGCCGGCCGTGGGAAGAAAAAGGGTGCACGCCGCATGAAGGAGGCTAAGAGGAAGAGCCGTCACTTCAATCACGGCAAGGGCCGCCATCCAGGGCACGAGGAGCGGCCACCACCCTGGACGTGGTAAGCAGTCGCCACCCTGGCGGTAGCGACGGCCATCTTTCAGGCCGTGGCAGCAATTGTCACTCTGGACATGGTAAGCAGTCGTCATCCTGGCCGTGGTAGGAGCTTTCCCCCCAACCTTGGTAAGGGCCGTCACTTCGGCCACGGGCGTTATCAAGGTACTCAGCCAATTGGACTCGGCCGTGGTGGGATCATCGTACTAGGCCCTCCCGTCCTCATCAAATTGACAAGTCATCTGGAACAGGCCAAACCGTTGAGGCAGGGGACTCAGTTGATATGGCTCTCTGGTTCTGGAAGGATTGTGAAGAGGGCCATTAAAGTAGGTTGAAATATGGGAGGACGAAGCCCAGGAGTCAAAGGAAGGCGCCAAAATATCCAAGGGAAGAGAAAAGATTGTTGAGTGGTGGAAGGGTCTCAAGCCTTTGGAGGTTGAGGAAGTTGGGAAAGGCCAGTATAAGCTTTCGAAAAACATTGAACTCAGATAGGTCTGGGGGTGTGATGAAAATGCGAAGGAGTGGGTTTTTATACTCATACTAGAAATCAAAAGTGGCATGATTCTCGTAAAACGAAACGGCCAGACAGCATATCTGGAGCACGCGAGATTATGACAGAAACCTGGCGGCCGGCGTTTGGAATTGCAGAGCAGAATAAATGGCTCGTGCGAATTAAGGGCTGGGTGACACGTCGATAGTTCAGAGGACCGTCGTTTTACTTGACAAGACAGGGTAACGCCTCGCGTGAACTTAAGCAATAATGACTTACGCGACGTACTTAAGGCATTAAATGCGCCAACTAGACTGCGTATTTAAAAGCTGCGCATTTAATGCCCCAGTTGTCAGTCACCTCAGAAGGCTAAAGGTCCATCCCTTGGAATCCATTCGGCCCCTACTCATGCCGAGGCCGAAGAATCCAGGGATGGGGGGGCAATGTTTGTGCCTAATAAATCACGGCCGTGAATTGGCCGGGGGAACTTCTCTTCTCGGCCCCACGCTGAAACGCAGCGCTTTATCAAGGTGATGTGGCTTTCCAGAGAAACAAGAAAAATCACCAAGACATGGTTATCTCGGCCGATAGGCCGAGGCCGAGATAGAACGAGGTCACGGCCAAAGGCATTAATGTCAGATCATCACGTGACAGCAGGGTCCCACGCTTCATTTAATGAAGCGAGGTCTCTGTTTATTGCAACAAACCCACTGGCCAAGAATGAGCATTTAATGCGCGAGGGAAGGTGGGAAGTGATTGGAGTCAGGATTTGGTGACAGAGATCAGAGTGATTAGACGCCAACATTCTCACAAAGCTCTTTGCAGCTTGAGAGATTAAGTAATTGGCTATTAGAGCAATAAATGCGTCTCCACGGCCAGAAGCACAGAACCCACGATCAGGGCGGCGGCCGAGATTCACCGGGATTCATGGAGTCACACCACCATACTTCACGATCCCAAATGTCGATTGGACACCCACTTGGCAATAATCAGGCTCCACCATGCAGATTTTCAGCCTCGATTATCCCTCCAGAAGCTTTGCCTATAAATACAAGACTCAGGACCACTTTCAAAGGGTTCAAACACCAAACAAAAGCCTCCCACGGAGCAACTTATATTTTCCTGTAATGCACTTTCAATATTTTACTTGCTTTCTTAGGAGTAGTGTTAGTTTGTAAGGAAAATCCATTCATCAATATATCAAACGACCCTTGATTTTCAAGGCGCCGGAGCACCACCCTTGTTGTTCACTCACTCACCCCATATATCATACGACCGCCGCTCATCGAGTGGCGCGCCGGAGCACCGCCCCAAAACCCACCAAACACCACCACTCAACGGCCTTGTAGTTCAGGCCGTGAACCTCACAGCCGAGACCAGTTCCTCTCTCGGCTACAATCGTTTGATTAGAAGACGAGTTCACACAGGCGCACCATCCAAACACTATCAAACACCTCAAACATCTCGACGTACGGTAGACCGTGCTGGCACGCCCGCGCACAAACGCACCCCGTCCAAAAGCAGGAAACCGCGTGTTAACGCGAATCCCCTCGGCCCGGAACCCCAGGCCGTGAGATTCGCGCGGCAGACATCGGCCTCACTGCCGTTCCTGGCAAGGGTTTTCTCCTCAACCATCCCGAGGATCCCCTCGTATTCTTCATCAGATATTCCCAACGTGGGGTCGTCTTCGGCCTCATGCCCAAAAAAAGGATCACCGGTGCCTTCGACCATAGGCCTTGCATTCCCAGGGATATCGTCCGTGGACGCTTTGATCTTAGGGGGGTCCGAGGCCTCGACCTTCTCCTCGAGGGCCCGTCTGGCCTTAGCTAACGTATCCCTGGCCGTTAAGTAGTCGTCCAAACTGCTTACCCGGGCCCTTTCCTCGGTCGTCAGACCAAAGACAATGTCGGCCGGAGTCACAGTAAAATATTGGCGGAGGTATTCTAAGTCGCTTCTGCTGAAAGGGGCCTTGTCCTCCAATCTTCCCTGATCGGGTCGGTAACCTGGCATCCCTCTCGCCCTGGCCTCTCGGTTTGCCTGATATACGGCCTTAATGGCCGAGTTGGATCCTTTGGTAATGAGGAGCCCCTCCGCCTTAGCTTTTTTGAGGGCCATCTCCACGATTTCATGGTTTTCGGGGGTCATGCCGTACAGGTCAGTGGCCGAGTGGTCTTTGTGGAATTTTCTGAGGAAGGATAAACCGTTGGCCGAGAATGGGGGGTCCTTTCCGCGGTAAATATCAATGATACCCTCGTCTGATTTTTCTGCGGTTGCGGCCCTTGGTTCAGTAGCATCGGCCGCTGTCCTCCGAGGGTTCTCGTTCTGTCTAGAACGCCATGTCCTTGGAGGCCTCGTGCTGACCGTCTTCGTTGTAGAGGGGATGATTGGTACGGATGGTGGCTCGATTGCGGTCATCTGTATTCTGGCCTCGGTCTCGGTCGTCTGTATTCTGGCATTTGGATCCCTCGGCCTCGGTCGTCTGTATTCTGGCCTACCCCCCAGGGTGTGCATGGTACCAACGTTCATCCCGTATGACCGGTGGTTTGAAAGTCTTTACTGGCCAAGGGGCGGCCTCGTCTGTGTGGCCCACCGAGGTACTGGGGGTCTGTGCTCCCAGTCGGTTGAAGACAGCTCTATTGGCTGGCCGACGGTCGTACTAGCCACCGAATTTCTTCATAGTCGGTTGAGATGGCTCGGCAGCCCTCCTCTTGTTCTCTGGTAGTCTAGGCTGACTGATCTCATACTTGCACCGACTGCAAAGTACCGGCTCTGGTTCGGCCAACGGCTCCTTTCCTTTTGCTGGCCGATGAACTTTCCTATATTCGGCCCGGAGCTGGGTGTTGACCATGTTGATGACAGGTGGAGGGAATGGCTTGGAGTCGACCTGCATAGCCTCTTTTTCCAGGAATTGGAGCTTCTTTTCATCTATCAACTTCTGGATGACGTCTCGTAAAACAACGCAGTTGTTGGTGTTGTGAGACCAAGAACTGTGGTATTTGCATAATGTCTTTCCTTTGAGCTCATCGGGCTTCGGAATTTTATGGCCAAAAGACAATTTGACCTTTTTCTCAGCCAATAGTAGGTCAAAAATAGCCTCGGCCCTTGTCAAATCAAAAGTGTAGGCCTTCGTTTCCCGAGCCGCAAACTTGGCGTTGGGAATTTTCATGCGGCTATTGTCGGCCTTGACAAGTCCTTTGCAGATGAATGGTTTGTCTATGCTGACTTCGGCTGAACTCATCTCTACTTCGTCGTTCTCGGCCTCCGCGGGGCCGTCCGCTTCGGCATAGCTGACAATGGGATTCCGATAGTAAGTCCCTTTTGAAGCCGTCTTCTTCTGTATTTCTTCCTTTAACAAGGACGCGTATCGGTCCACCTTGTTGATCAAGTCATGCATGTCCCGGAATTCGATTCCCTGGAATTTCTTCCGGTATTCGAATTCCAATCCTTCTTCGGCCATCTTGACAAATTCCCTCTCCGATAGGTTCGTGCTGCACCAGTTCCTGCATGTTTTGAACCGCTGCAGGTAGTCACGAGGTGATTCGTCTGACGCCTGGCTCATCCTTGCTCGGCGACCATTATTTCTCGGTTGGTCTGATAGAAATGTTCGTAGAATATCCTTTCAATATCAGACCAATCCCTTACCGAATTTGGCGGAAGCTTTATGAACCATGAGAACGCCGCGCCGGTCAGAGAGTGAACAAATAAACGGAGCTTTTGGGGGTCCGAATCGGCCTCTCCGCACTGGGCCGTGAAGCGGCCTATGTGTTCAATGGAGGAGGTCTGCCCATCCCCGGAGAATAGCATGAATTCCGGCAACCGATAGTTCCGGGGAAGAGGGGTCCGGTCAATTTCTGGCGGGTACGGCTTTGTATACCTCGGTGCTTCCGGCCGCCTCTGAGCTAGGCCGTCCTCGATCATTCGCCGAACGTCTTCAAACCGAAGCCCTTGGGGGGGCACTTCTTGTTGAGCCGCAAACGGCCGCGGGACCTGTTGCGCATCGTTCTGTGGCCTTATCTGCTGGGCCACTTGAGCTAGGGGCTCAGCCGGTAGGACCGAGCCGGGTGGCACTGGACGAGTGCCATGGGCTTGGCCCGGGTGCGTGTATGTTGCCGTTGGAATGGCCGAACCACACTGAAGGTGGGAGCTCGACGGAAATAACGACGCCTGCAACGGTGGCACCACGGTCGGATTGCTCTGGCCATACTGTTGTGATGAGGAGGCGGCCGCGTTGCTCGGGCCAGGATGAGTCTGGACGGCCAAGGTATGAACTGGGCCGAGTTGCTGGATCGCGGAAGGCGTGGGGCTACTTTTCCCTAATGATACGGCCAAGGCATGAAGCGGGCCATACGCCGTTTCTGCCGGATAGGTTGGTCCGGGATTCGCCCATGTGGGCGGGGATTGCCCCCAGCTATTCGACGGTGGCAGCGAATGCTGACCGTGACCTGACGCTTGAGTGCGGCCAGAGGTGCCGAGGCTGCTTCTTTCGCCGTAAGGCTCGATCCTTTCTCGCTCTCGGCTCCTCTGTCCCGTTCTAGGAGGTGTTGAGGGCGAGGTTACCGGCATCCTCTCCTGAAAAAGCGTCCGCAGTTCTGAGGAGAATCTGTCCATTGCGGCCATAAAGGATGTTTCTATCCTGTAGGCCTGCTTGGACATCAGATCCTCCACCACTGCTTGTTCTTGCATGGACTCGGCTGTGCGATCCGTCATTACTGGAACGCTGGCCGAGGTTCTAACCGCATGTTCGGTCTCGGTGATAGTGATTGGTGAGGTGGACTCAGGAGTCTCAGAAGTCAATTTGATTGTTTTGTTTTTGAGCTTTGCCTGTGCCCTAGTTTCCACCATGAGTTTTTGACAAGAGTCCCACTGGGCGTGCCAAAAGTGTTGGCTGCGCAAATCTCACGGCCTGGTGCTCCGGGTCGAGGGGATATGCGTTAACACGTGGCTTCCTTCTTTTGGGTGCGGTGCGGTTGTACGCGGGCGTGCCAGCACGGTCTACTGTGCGTCGAGATGGTGATATGGGTGAAATGGTTGAGTGGTGCGCCTGTTTGAATTCGACTCCTAATCAAACGATTGTGGCCGAGAGAGGAACTGATCTCGGCCGTCAGGTTCACGGCCTGAGCTACAAGGCCGTTTAATGGTGGTATTGGTGGTGGGTTTTGGGCGGTGCTCCGGTGCGTTGCTCAGGGAGCGACGGTCGTATGATATATGGGGTGAATGAGAGAGTAACAGAGATGGTGCTCCGGCGCCTTGAAAATCAAGGGTCGTATGATATATTGATGAATGGATTTTCCTTACAATCTAACGCTACTCCTAGGAAAGCAAGTAAATGTATTGAAAGTGCACGACCATGATTTATTAGGCACAAACACTATGCTTGCTGCTTCCATTTCTAGCAACAAGACCACCACCAAAATAAACAAGGCTGAGATTATGAGAATCGTTGTTGGATCTGTAAATGGAATGGATCTGAACAAGTGGAGAATTTTCAATTTGGTTGATGTTAAATCTGTGTTGTCCACACTCAATGTCAAGGTTTATCATATAATCAAAATCATTGTTCTCACGGCCCTTCTTTGAGAAGCTTGCATGCAATTACATAACTTCTAGCCTCTTTTTCAGCAGAAATTTCTCCACTACCCTTCACCGACACTACTACAAAAAGTGAAAAAGACGACCAGAAAAAGACGACGGTAGAAGAAAAAACCGTCATTGTGTTTAAAAAGACGACTGTAACAAAAAAACCGTCGTGGATAAGTGACTTAAACAACAAAAAAACGGAGGTACTATTGAATATTTTTTTATAACGACGCACACAAATAAAAAAGCGTCGTCTTATTAAAAAGGTTTTCTTCAGAGTTAAAATCTGACCAAAAAACGACGATAGCAGATATGACAAGCGTCGTCTTTTAAAAATCAAGTGTCCTTTTTTTGGTAAAGACATGGTTGTTTTGAAAAAACTGTCGTCTATTATATATAAAGATGACGGTTTTTTTTTTTTAAAAGAGTCGTCTATTATGGAGTAAAGATGACGGTTTTTTTAAAAAGGGTCGTCTATTATATGTAAAGATGATGGTTTTGTTTTATAAAGGGTCGTCTATTATGAAGTAAAGATGACGGTTTTTTTTTAAAAAAAGGTCGTCTATTATATATAAAGATGACAGTTTTTTTTTTAAAAAGGGTCGTCTATTATGAAGTAAAGATGACGGTTTTTTTAAAAAAAGGGTCGTCTATTATAAGCAGTGTCTAAAAAATCGATATTATCGCCGAAATATCGGCGATAATATCGTTTTTTTTTTGCAAGCCGATATTCTGGGAACAACCCAAGTATATTTCGTCCAAATATCGAAAATATCGCCGAAAATATCGCCGACATATCGCTATCGATATTGTCGTGCAAATTCGAACTGAAATGGTAGCTCCAATTGGCTGTAACAGAAGGCTCTGTTGCTGCAACACCAACATTGAGAGCCACAGAATCGATCAGAATCAAATTCGATTAAGAAATTGAAGATATTGAATACACCGACCCAAACCCCCCTTTTCCGAGTATCCGGCCTCGAACCCACTCACGGCCAGCAACCGACAAGCTCTGTTCTTTCTTTGGCCTTGAACTCGAACCCATTGTTTGAAAAAAAAAAAAATTGAAGCTTTCTGATGAAATAGGGTTTCTGGGTTTAACAAAACGAAAGCAAAGAGACGCAGAAAAACAGAAACCGGGTTGCAAGAGAGAGAGAGAAGAACTCGTTGAAGCAGTCGGTGATCAACGAAGAAGGATGAAACGTTGATGTGAAAAAGAGGGCCTGGATTTCTAACGCTCAATTGTTTTTTATTTGAAGCTGGTGAATGAGGGTTTGAAGTTGGTGAAAAGTCACAACACGTGTCAGAGGGAGTTTTGCAGAAATAGGAGCTGGGTGCACCCCCACCCACTTGGGCTCAAATGTTGCCACGCCTCCCTTTTATTTTCTCTGCATCATCCAGACTCCACAATTCTCCTCCTGTTGCCACGCCTCCCTTTTTGTTTTGAATTCTTTTTTAAAATATTTATATATATACATAGTTTTATATATATAATATTTTTTCATTAATTACTATATATTTTCTACACTCACAGTGTTTGTCAGCTCGCTATATAATCAACTTAAATAAGTTAAATCCATCATGCAATGCATTTCCTTCCAATTTTTTTATGATAAACTAATAGATAATTGACTAAATAAACATCATGCAAAGTTTCAATAAAAATTTCCTAGTTTTTCTTACAATTTCCGTAGTTTTTATTCAATTTTTATCGATATCGATAATATCCCGATATTTCCATCGAAATTTCCGTGTTTTTGGCCTACCGATATTTCCGATATAACCGATATTTTAGACCTTGATTATAAGTAAAGATGACGCTTTTTTTTTTTAATAAAAGCATCGTCTTTTAAAACACGCTAAAAAATGGCCACTTAAGTGAATTCGCACTCGACAAATTTTCAAATTTTCACCCGTCTTTGAAAACCTTATCTCTCATTAACAAGCGTCGTCTTTTAAAACACGATAAAAAAGGCTACTTAAGTGAATTCGCGCTCGACAAATTTTTAGATTTTCCCTTGTCTCTGAAAACCTTATCTCTCCCTCCTTGAAACCCTCCTGCACTCTCTAAAACACCCTCATGAAACTCTCTACAAAATCATCAAAAAATTGATATCAATGAAAAAGTTGAGAGATTTTCGCATATCCATAAGATGTAGAGGGAGGTTCTGTATTTGAGAATCAAAGCTGGTTGAAAGGTTTGATTTGAAAGTCACCTAATCTCTCAATACCCTTCTATATCTTGCTAGTGAATTCTGGATTAGTCTCTTTGCGTTTCTAGTATGTTCTTTGTCTCCTTGATTTCAGATTTTCTGTCTCTCTTGATTTGTCTGGTTTGTTTACATATTTTTTTTTATATTTATGGTTTCTTTTTAGATTTTCTGATTTGATTATCAGGAGATGAGGAGGAAGCTTGCAGATTTATAACTTTTTCTTTTGCAGGTTTTCTATGTGAGTCGTATGTTTTTTTGTTGTTGAAAATTTGTTACCTTCTCGTTTCACTATCATTTTATTTATATATTTTTCCTTTTGCAGGTTCTCGATGATCTTTTTTATGCTCATTTTACAAGTTTTCTATGGAAATATGGTCCAATGGTAAAATTTATCTTCCACCTAATTTTTTATGTTTATAATCTTAGCTTTTTTTTTCTCTCTTTGTCATTTTGATTTATTTACAGGGATGATGGAGGAGACTTCAGTTGTGCATCATTTGTATGTTTGGATGAGGAAGGCTTGGATTAGGAGTACGTAGGTCTTGTTAGGAATTATGTTTGTTGTAGAATAAAGATTGGTTAACTATGTAATAACTATTGAATCTTCAAGTTTTATGAAAGAAACTATTTTTGAGTGTATATATTCATTAATAAAGCATTATGGTTGGTTTTCTAGTTAAAATCGTTGTATAGCATCATAGGAAATCAAAAAGAACTAAAATGTAGCAATTTGGGAACTTATTAGACGATGGTTTTTATAATAAATCATGATCTTTACAGATAATTAACGATGGTTTTTATAAAAAAGGTCGTCTATTATAGGTAAAGATGACATTTTTTTTAAAAAAAAGGGTCGTCTATTATATGTAAAGATGACGGTTTTTTAAAAAAAGGGTCATCTATTAAATGTAAAGATGACGGTTTTTTTTTTTAAATGGTCGTCTATTGTAAAGTAAAGATGACTGTTTTTTTTTTAAAAAGGGTCGTCTATTGTATGTAAAGATGACAGTTTTCATAACAAACCGTCATCTTTACATACAATACACGACGGTTTTTAAAACTGTCGTCTTTCATCCTATAATTAACGATCTTTACCTCTAAACAACAATGATTTTCTTTAAAAACCGTCGTCTTTACAGATAAACAACGACGGTGAAAAGCCGTCGTAGTTTGACACCCAAATAGATGGCCGTCGATTTAACGACGGTTTTCAAAGCATTACAACGACGGTGGATCCCCGTCGTCTATTTCGTTTTTTGTAATAGTGCGAAGAAAGGAAGTCACTTTTTTACCATCATCAGTGACTATGAAGTATGCTTTTCACCCTAGTGAGCACTTTTCTTGTTTGGTTCATCGTGGAGATTGATATTTGTTTCTTTCTCTTCATCTTTTTTCCTTTCTTTTATTTGTCTTTAAAACTTCATTTTTGACTTACTTTTCCCCTGAACTTATTTGAATAATGTTTAAAAAACCCATTGTGGTAACAGTCAACTATACCAAAGCTCATATGGCGCAGACGTGGTGCACATTACTTGCTAGTCTCAAGCAAAATAGACTAGTTTTTGACACCTTCAAGGAATTATGATTTAACTTGAGTGAAAAATCAAGCTTACACTATTTCTCCCGCTATGTTACAATGTTGCTACACAAGAGGTTGATTGGTCTATATCTTTCTCACCCTTACGTGAAACTTCTCCGTGTTCAGACCGTTGGAGCTCCCCTTTGTCATGCTTTTGCTTCACCCACATCTGCCTCAAATATTAAGATTTAAGAACCATCTTTCTGGTTTAATTTCGTTTGATGTAAATACTAATAGTTTGATGTACGTGTTGACGAACACAGAAAGCTTGAAACAAAAACAAAAAACAAAAAAACAAGGGAGAGAGAGAGAAGGAGCAATACAACTTCCTTCTTACACTTGAGCAGGAAAACCACAAGCACCTTCGTCAGTGACTACTAGGAAAACCCAAGCACCTTCATATATATTTTTTTTAAAGAATTATTGAGAACTTATAAGTGGGGTTTTCGTTTCTAGCCCTGATCACAATTACAGAAATCTTCAAGTTTTATTACGTTACTAGAGCTTACTAGTGTCGAATCTTGTATGGTTTCGGAGACTGTATAATTTATGGTTGATTAATGTTTAAAATTGTTCTTTAAGAGCTAGTTTAGCTCTTTAAAAAAAAGAAAGAATGAGTGACACATCTATGTAATGGTCTAGGGCTAAACAAATAGAAAATAAAGCCTAGGGTCTGGAAATAAGTACAGAAATGCTGATGGACCCTCTCTTTGAAAAGCTTTAATCCAAGGACGACACTTTTCCATCGACCCCCACCTTCACGTTATGAAGAATGCTTTTCTACATACTTTTCTTGTTTGGTTTATGGTGGAGAATTGTCTACAGCGCAAATCTCACGGCCTGGAGTTCCGGGCCGAAGGGATATGCGTTGACACGCGGCTTCCTGCTTTTGGGTGCGGTGCGGTTGTGCGCGGGCGTGCCAGCACGGTCTACCGTGCGTCGAGATATTTGATGTGGATGGAAGTGGTTAAGTGGTGCGCCTGTTCAAACTCGTCTTCTAATCAAACGAATGTAGCCGAGAGAGGAACTAATCTCGGCTGTCAGGTCCACGGCCTGAACTACAAGGCTGTTGAGTGGTGGTGTTGGTGGTGGGTTTTGGGCGGTGCTCCGGTGCGCTGCTCAATGAGCGACGGTCGTATGATATATGGGGTGAATGAGCGAATAACAAAGGTGGTGCTCCAGCGCCTTGAAAATCAAGGGTCGTATGATATATTGATGAATGGATTTTCCTTACAATCTAACACTACTCATAGGAAAGCAAGTAAAGATATTGAAAGTGCATTACAGGAAAATATAAGTTGCTCCGTGGGAGGCTTTGGTTTGGTGTTTGAACCCTTTGAACGTAGTCTTGAGCCTTGTATTTATAAGAAGAGTTCCTGGAGGGGTAATCGAGGCTGAAATCCTGCATAGTGGAGTCTGATTAGAGCAAGTGGGTAGTCCAATCGACATTTGGGATCGTGAAGTATGGTGGTGTGACCCCATAAATCCTGGTGAATCTCGGCCGCCGCCCTAATCGTGGCTTCTGCGCAACTGGCCGTGGTGACGCATTTATTGCTCTGATAGTTAGCCACCCAATCTCTCAAGCTGCAAGAATTCTTGTGAGAATTCTTGTTCCCCTATTGTCAAAAACATTGAATTTTGGTTTATATGAAGCTAAACAACAATGAAGTCATTCCCACCAAACTCAAATGATCCACATAATCTGTTTTTAATAAACAAAATTGTCAACATGCACCATTAAGATTCGACGACATTGATTGTAGGTATTGAAGAACATGATTGATATATGCAAGAATAGTGTTTCTGTCAAATGAAAAGTATTGAAACTCCCTAGGAAACCCCCAAGCACCTTCATCAGTGACTAGGATTTAGTTCCTACTCTTGACGATGAGGGCAAGGTGTTCGACGAATTACCTGAAAGAGACTGAGGCAGGCCAACTGGGCGAGCAAAGAGAGCTGTTGTACGGCCTTCAGTTGATGTCAAGTGATGGCTGTCGAGCAAAGAGAGCTGTTGTATGGGCAATCAAATGGCAACTATCAAGCAAAAATCTACAATACAACAATGCAATATGACTAAAACTTTATTTAAATAAAAAATAAACAGAATCAAAATTAAGAGACAAGTAAACCCTATTTTTTTAATCAAAAAGGAGAATTTCATTCAACTAGGAAAATGTATAGGAGTGCAAATACAATGGCCTCGTTAAAACCTTTGCCATAAAAAATCTCCACAAAGAGGAAAATCTAGACAAGGAAAAAGAGTACCACAACACCTCCACAAATAATACAGAAAAATCACCCTATCCCCCACATCCCTATCTTTCCCTGGAACAGAGTCCAACTAAGGTGGTGCCGTCCAAACGAAACTGGAGCCTTCCTTCAAGCCAAATTGAGTAAGAGCATGTGCCACACCATTGACCTTTCGAGGTTGATACAAAACATCCGTCACTAACATGTCGACCACAAACCGTCTAATATCTTCCACCACATTGCCAATGTTGCTCTACCAATCCATTCTGCCATTAAGCCTTGAAACAGCTTCTTGGGAGGCAGTTGCAAGTGTAAAACGATAAAAACCCAAAAAGCATATCATCCATAAACCTTCCCTCCCAAAAACATCCAACCCCTACGGCCCTGCAGCAGCAAAACCACAAAAGAAAATTCCTTTCATCAACTTACAGAGGCAAGTAACACTTTTGAACTAATTATACAAGGTTGCTTTTTTATGCTTTTTGTAATATTGAAAGAGTCATATATCGAAACAAAAGTATCAATCAGCAACATCTATACGAAGTGTTGCTTTTTATTCTCAGACGAAAACACATGAATTTAATTAATATGATATCCATACAACACAAAATCAGAGGATTCTCAAAACAGCCTTGTAAATAGAAATACACAAATCCCCTTTAAAGAGAAAATAAAAAGGCATACCACAACACCAAGAGGAATGACTTACCATAATGATAATAGATTGTTTATGACAATGAAATAGAAGTTTCTTACTGAGAAGATACTTGGACAGAAGAGCTTCCCGATGTACTCGCTTCGCCAAACCGCCGTACCTGAGGCGATCCAATGTACTTATGCGGGACATGGGCTATTTTCGACCAATCCTCACCGCTACCTTGTCTGCATCTTTCCTCAAGCTCAGGACATTCTTGAATAGAGAGGTGCTGGAGTTTAGTGAGAAGCTTGAAACCCAGTGGCAGTAGTGTCAAATAAGGACAATCATATATGGTCAAAGATCTAAGAGAAGCAAGATCCTCAAACCATTCTGGCAAAGTTGTTAGATTGTGGCAGCTACTAATTTCTAAGCAGTGCAGGGTCTTGACATTTTGCAACCCTTCTGGCAGAGAATCAAACCAAGGACAGTTCAGAACCATCAAACTTCGAAGGGAGGAGAGGTGTTGCACTCCTGCTGGAAAAGAACCAAGATTTTGACAATTGATGATGGTCATGTCCTCAAGCAATGTGAGCTGTTCTAAACTCGACAACAGAGAAGTCAGGTCGCTAGAGTTTTCAATGAACAAAGTTCGAAGCGAAGCCAAACCTGCAATTCCACCTTCTGGCAGGGATGTTAGACTGCCACAGCCACTAATCTCCAGTGACTCCAGAGCTTTCAAGTTCTGTAAACTTTGTGGTAGAGAGGACAGCTTCTCACACCAACGAATGGTCAATGATTTCAAAGAACTAAGGTTTTGGATCTCCAAAGGCATTGAATGAAGCTTGGGGCAAGACACAATCTTCAAGGAAGACAGACTAGCTGATGCAAAGAGCCCTTCCGGGAGAGACACTAGGTTAGGAATTTTGTCAAGAAAAAGAACAGGTAGAAAACTTAAATCTTCTATGGGGACCATCGTAGGATTACAATCCCGCAGCTCCAAATGTTGAAGGGACTGAGGTAACGGTATATGTGCTAACTTGGGGCAACTTTTTACAGTTAATTTCTTCAATCTACGGAATGCATTTCCATCATTTGCACTTGACCACTCTTCCAAGTTTGCAAAATCACTTATTGATAGTTCTTCGAGTGATGGAAACCATATGTCTATACCGTCACCATAGAACTCTGTACCAATGCTCTTCACGCCATGCATTCCTTGCAGAGAAAGCGTCTTAAGTAGCGGAAGATTCCCAAGGGCTGGAAGATGTTCACAACTTCCACAATTAGTGAAATCAACAGCGACAAGATTTGGGAGAGCCCAATCAGGAAATTTGATTCCTGGGTACCCATTTATATCTAGCTTTTTCAGATTTTTGTGTGGTTGCATACCTTCAATAACTTCTTCAGATTTTTGTGTTGTATGTGATCCTGAGACACCTACTTCAGGTTGGGCCTTAGGTAGTTTTGGGAATGAATCTCTGCATTGCGGAATAAGACCCCAGTACAATCCCAATGACTCAATATTTTTCTTCATATGCAGTTTTGCTGATTTCGCATCTAGCAGCTGTGAATAAGAAACTCCAACGCTCTCCAAGCGAGTAATATTCAACTCCCCATAAAGATTTAAACCTTGCAGCTCAATATTCCTCACCCACTTCGACACAACAAAAAGTGGCAATGTCTGAAGATTAACTAAAGATCTAATTGCAGGAGGCATATGAGTCAAACTTACACATCCACTTAAGTTAAGATGTCTTAGGTTGGTCATGCCTGCCAAAGAAGGCAAATGACGAAGAATATGACAACCAATTAGGTTTAGGGTCTGCAAAGAAAACAGATGGCATACTCTGCTAGGTAACTGGGTGATAGGTGTGTATGACAAGTCAAGATACCTCAAATATGTCAAGCCAACCAAGCATTCTGGCAGATCAACAAGATAACAGCTGTTGAGATCCAGCACATGCAAGTATTGAAAACTTGAATAAATTTTATCTTCGTTTTCTAACCTGCCAGAATCTCCGATCAATAAGAGAGTTCGCAAATGTTCTGCTTCATATAGAGTTTCTGGAATTATAATTCTTGCACCATATCTATAAACAACAGATGCATGGCGAATCTCTGCTGGTGACCAATTTTGTGGCCGACCCTGTTCAAGTACCACATATTCTTTTCCTGCAACATATCGTGCAAGATCATGAATGATATCATTCATCTTGTATCCAATTATTTCTCCACCGTCATGTAGCCGTACTTCTTCCAAGAAAGATACCCACAACAATTCGGAAAAGTATTCCTCACCAATGTCTTCAGGCCGCTTGCTTCCTTCTTTTGGAATGAAGCCTTCTGCCATCCATAGATGAATCAACTTCTGCTTCTTGAACTCATAATTTTTGGGAAATAATGAGAAGAAAGAAAAGCATTGTCTAAGATATGGTGGTAGACTCAACATCAAGGCAGGGAAAACTTTATGTTGGCTTTCATCTAATTCCCAGAGTTCACAATCTCGCATAAATAACCACTGTTTTTCTTCTCTTTTCAAGCGCATTGAGCTTCCCAAACTTTTTGCAGCTAACGGCACTCCTCCAACTTTTTTGATAATCTCCTTTCCAATCCGTGTAAGATTTGGATACTTCTCTTCTTCTCCGCGTCTAAATGCCCGGTGCTTAAACAAAGACCAGCAATCATCATCCTTCAAACCATTTAAATAAAATGGTGAATTTGGGAAGTCTATCAAGAATGGAATTTTTTGACTGCGGGTGGTGACAATGATTTTGCATCCATCAAGAACCCCTCTAAACAAAGGTCTTAGTTTGTCCCAATCATCCTGGTCTTCAGTCCAAACATCATCTAACACAATCAGGCATCTGTTCTTCTGTAGCAATTTTGAAAGCCGAGACTGAAGTGGTTCAATCTCCGACAACTTGCATTCATCCTCTGTTGCACACTCAATGGCTGCCTTCATAATCTTCTTGACATTGAAATCCTCAGAAACAAAAATCCATATTCTAGAGTCGAAGTATTTGACTACCCTCTCGTCGTTATATGCCAACTGAGCAAGAGTGGTCTTGCCAATTCCTCCAACACCAATTATTGGAATACAAGTTGCATATCCATCCTGGGAAGTTTCCAAAGATCTTAACAGTTCGACTAACTTCTCTTTCTCATCATCTCTTCCATATATCTTTGAGTCGTCAACGGAAGAGCAAGTCTCCCTTTGGATAGATAGTCGATCTGCTATGCTAGGCTCTCTAAAATTAAATGTCGAGAGTCCCTCATTTATCGTCTTTTCTAATCTGTGGATTGCCTTTTTAATTTTTTCAGCATCAGAGCCTCGGCTGACAAAGTAACCACCGATGTTGGGATTGTGGGCGATAAACAAGTCCAGAAGGTCCTCAGCTTCAGAAGCAGCATTCTTGAGGTTTGACAACCAAAGCCTAACATATTTGTTGGTTAATTGTTGATCTTCTGCAGCTTGAAGAATAGCTTGAACCCTTATTAACGAATCTTGTAGGCTGTTGCGGTTGTCCTCGACACCCCAGATATCAGCAAGTGCTTCTAAAGCTGGGGAGGCCAATCTATCAAAGATCACTTGCAAAGCAGGGGATAAAACTATGCTTGCTACTGCTTCCATTTCTAGCAGCGACAAGGTTGAGATGGTGGCAAAAATGGTGAGAATAGTTGGATCTGGAAATGGAATGGATCTGAACAAGTGGAGAATTTCAATTTGATTGATGTTCAAAAGCAAGAACATATGTGATTTACACTCAAAGTCAAGGTCTATCATCCTAATCACTATTCTCATGGCCCTTCTTTGAAAAACTTGCACCCAATTACATCACTTCTATCCTCTTTTTCAGCAGAAATTTCCCCACTACCCTTCACCAAAGAAAGGAAGACATTTTTCCACCTTCATCATTGATTACGACGTATTATTTTTGTCAACATACCATTAAATGCTATGTTTTGTAACCTCCCTATCTAAAGGGATGCATGTTGTAAGGTTGTGGTATCCCATTCAAAGAGTGCTGCTATTTCCACCCACCTGTCCTATTTTCCCACCCACCTAATCTTGCAAATTTTAAAAACCAATTTACCCCTTTATAAAATGACTTCTAAGGGCTTAGGAGAAAAACATTAAAACCAATTAAAAAACATAAGAAAATGATTATAATAAAAACTAAAAAGATTATTAACAAATATCAAACCCCTTCCCTCACAACACGCATACCACACCCTTCTCCCTCTTCCTCCGCACGGCAGCCATCTCCCTCACTTCCTCAAGCACCCACCTCTGTACTGTACCCCAGCCCAATCGATTCCACCCATTCTCTCTGTGGGAATCATAAAAAACAAACATGTATTTTAAACAAAGCCTAATGCTTTTAATGATTATATGGGCAAAATTAAAACAATTAAAATACATGTGGCCACCTTGAAAGGAAATTGATTTTAGATTCCTGCTTTAGAGCTCTGATTCGCGTCAAGAAGTTGATTAAATCCACAGTAGTTTCTCAGTCGCCCATTCTCTTCTCGCAGAGCCTACAATTCTTCGTCAGTGGTGGATGCAGAGGCGGTGGTGTCGAGGCTTGGGTTTTTGGGGATGAATTTGGGCAGTGGGGTGGGGCTAGGGATTGGGGTCGGGGAAGGGGTGGCTGCTTGGGGCGGATGGGTTTCTGTTTAAAAAATTTTCTTATTTTTTAATTGAGTTTTATAAATTCTATGAATATTTTATTACACCTAAACATAAAAACAAGCAAAAATATGGAATTAACTCTTAATATTATAATTAAAGGGTATTTTAGGGATAATGGTGGGTGGAAAGATAGGATTGTGTTTTTTCAAATTTACAAGGTGGGTGGGAAGATAAGGTGGGTGGGAAAATAGGACAGGTGGGTGGAAATAGAAGCACTCCATTCAAATCTGAAGCATTAACCTAGAAATGAACATAAAGTAATATAGAGGTTACTCTCATTATTAAGGAATCTTGAAGGCTGTTGCGGTTGTCCTCGACACCCCAGATATCAGCAAGTGCTTCTAAAGCTGGGGAGGCCAATCTGTCAAAGATCACTTGCAAAGCAGGGGATAAAACTATGCTTGCTGTTGCTTCCATTTCTAGCAGCAACAACAGCAAAACAAAACAAGGCTGAGATGATGAGAATAGTTGGATCTGGAAATGGAATGGATCTGAAAAGAATTACAATTTGGTTAATTGTTTGCTTTAGAGGGCCTTGACTCAAAGTCAAGGTCTTACATCCACCGACCTACATTGGTACGTACAATTTGGTTAATACAATTTTTTTTATTTTGTTAATACTTAATGCTTTACTTATTTTCATCGAGGAGGAGGCTTACTTACTTTGCCCTTTAAAAGTTTACAGTCAACTAAATCAACTCTTACATTTCAGGGTTTTGGTCTTGATTTGGTTATATATGTTTTTCTTGCATTGTTTTGGTGGATATCTTGTTTTAGCCCAATATTGGACGACATTGATTGTAGGTGATAATATATTTGGTAAGCACGCCTCATCTTCTTTAAACCTCTGTAAAATTGTGTTTACATGGAATTATTCTCATTGAGTTATATATATGCTGCTACCCTCTCTCCTATACGTACTCAGATCGGTAAGCATACCATAGCTCATTCTTAATTCACCCTTGAGAGCTTTCGTTCTTGAATTCAGAAATTTGGAACTTATAAATTCCTTATAAATTATAAGAAAGAAAAACACACCACAAGTTTGATAAGAAAACTCGTGTGAAAATGGGGGATAGTATTGTTTTGTTATTCTAGGCCAAACACATTATGCCAAGTGAAAAAAATTATCACCCATACCGTGATTGACCGAAGATAACAAAATAATGTTATTCTAATTTCACATGAGTTTTTCTAGTTGCATGGACAGTCAGTCTCAGTCAATTCTCAATTGAATGAATCCCAAGATCTTTCATCTTTAGTTTTATAATCCAAATTATCTTTGATTTTATAACTTCAGTCTTGTGTGATTAATTACAAGGGTCCAAATACAGGGCCACTAGAAGGAGCAAAATTTCAATTTCCTACACTTTTTAGACTAGGAAACCCCCAAGCACCTTCATCAGCAAGCACTAGGGTAATTAAAGTATTGGAAGTGCATTCACTTAATTCCCCTATGTTTTTCACCATACTTTTCTTTTCCTAGTGCATCTAGTGCATTCACTTAATTCCCCTATGTTCAGTCTCCTCTTTCTTCCTATGTTTTTTTCTCATCTATTTATACTCTCTCAACATTTAAATTTTGTTAAGTATCTTTTGAGTAGAGATATAGTAAATTGGTTTACTTTGGTTTACTTTGGTTATTATTTTCTTTTCAAAGAGTAGAGATATAGCGATATATAAGAATCTCTCCCGTTCAGATTAATATTTCTTCAGTAAGAAAAGAACATTGAGTTCATGTTCTGTTTTTTTGGTCAAAAACATTGAATTTCCGTTTACATGAAGCTAAACAGCAACGGCTTGAATTACGAGGAAAGAGAGCATGAAAGCGGAAAAAGGAAGAAAAGAAAAGAAAAAGTGATCCATAGCATCTCCAAGGGAGTATGCAAAATGAAATGGGAAAAATTGAATGAATTTTTATAAATATCACCTTTGTCATGCTTTTGCTTCACCCACGTCTGCCTCAAATGTCAAGATTTAAGAACCATCTTTCTGGTTACCCCACATGATTTTCTTGCCCTTCGGTTAATGTAAACAGTTTGATGTATAGACGAACAAAGAAAGCTTGAAACAAAAAAACAGAAAAGAGAGAGAAGGGTAATCATGAAAACTAGATATGTATATATCTCCTCGCCACCAAATGTCTGTTTACACTCTCCTACTATGTAGATGCCTCTTTCCCATACGGATTTAATTCATTAATTCGTAATAAATTGACAAATAATCATGTTAGATACTTATATTACTGTACACGTATCCGTCTGTATATTTAATACTATCAATGTAATCTGTCTGGTTCAGTTTGGGTAGAGAGTTCGAAACGGAATAATATGGAACTGAAAAAGATGATAAGTTGATGAGACCGTTGAAAATGACGAGGCACCATATATGGTAGCCTGGTAGGTTGAATGTCAAGATCTTTCATCTCTAGTTTCTGTACGTTGACAAGCACAAAGGTCAGGGCCACTAGAAGGAGCAATACAGCTTCCTTCCACTTTTTGAACAGGAAACCATGCACCTTCATCAGTTACTACTAGGAAAAACCCAAGCACCGTTGAAAATGATAAGTTCAATTATGTCTGGTTTTTGTTTATAGCCGTGATATAATTACAGTCTATGTTGTATGGACATGGGGACACCTAAAAGCGGCAGGGAAATACAGAAAATCTTAAAAAATTAAGACACATACACGGCTAGGACACGACAATTAAAATAATAATAAATTCTAATAAAATTATAATATACCTATATTAAAGAAATAATTTATACTTCATACTTCAATGTCATTATACAATAAAACAAAACAAAATATTCATATTCATTATTTATACATAATAATTAATAGAAATTTAGTGAAATACCCATTCCTAGACATAAAACTATAAATATACCCTACACCATTCAATATATATAAACACACCCAAAAAAAACCCAAAACTGACAGCTGTTACCTTTTTTAATTTAATTAGATAAATGAAATACCTTTATTACCCATTTAGTATTAAATTAGTTTATTTGAAAAATTTTGGGCGCTCTCTCTCTCATCTCTCTCTGTTCGCTCTCGTCTCTCTGCGTTCGCTCTCGTCTCTCTCCAGCGATCTTGGTGCTCCGGCCACAGCCAGCCGTGAGACCGGTCAGAAAAGGACCGGCCAGGGCCGACAATCAAGTCTGGGCTAAAGCCCAGCCACATCAGCCACTCACGACGCCGCTGCGAGCTCGGAAAGGTCTGTGGATTTCGAGTTTTTCGACGTCGTTTCCGGTGACTTCGGCGGTTGTTTCCGTCAATCGAGGTATGAAACTTCATCTACTTTTCGTGCTCTAGCTGTTTATGTATGTGGTTATGATAGATTTTGGAGTTTTGGAAATTAATCAATACACCCTAGATTTTGGTGTTTATGTATGTGCAATTGTAGATCCAATTCTTCTTGATTTTATATGTTTATTTTTGTTATTGCCGATTTGGAGGCAAGCTATTGGATTTTATGATTTCGTTCTAATCTGTATTTAGATATTCGTTTGAGTTTTAAATTGTGATTTTAGTTTCTTTTTGTTTATAATTTGGATTGATTTCATATTCGGTTTGGTTGTGGATTTGTTGTTTGAGCTGTGGTTAGAAATTTGTGATATTCGATTTGGTTTTCATATTAATTGAGGTATGCTTTTTCAGTTGAATCTGAGTATATTCGTGTTTTTTCTGTTTTTCACTATAAAGTTCCAGTATAGGGTAGTAACACTGCTTGTTTGCTATGAAATCCTATTTCTAATGCATGTCTACCACTGTGAAGTTCCAGTATAGGGTAATAACACTGCTTGTTTGCTATGAAATCCTATTTCTAATGCATATCTACCACTGTAAAGTTCCAGTATAGGGTAATAACACTGCTTTTTTGCTATGAAATCCTATTTCTAATGCATATCTACCACTGTAAAGTTCCAGTATAGGGTAATAACACTGCTTGTTTGCTATGAAATCCTATTTCTAATGCATATCTACCATTGTAAAGTTCCAGTATAGGGTAATAACACTGCTTGTTTGCTATAAAATCCTATTTCTAATGCATATCTACCACTGTGAAGTTCCAGTATAGGGTAATAACACTGCTTTTTTGCTATAAAATCGTATTTGTAATGCACGTCTACCACTGTTAAGTTCCAGTCTAGGGTAATAACACTGCTTGTTTGCTATGAAATCCTATTTCTAATGCTTGTTTGCTATGAAATCATATTTCTAATGCACGTCTACTAGTGTTATTACCACATACTGGAACTATATAGTGGTAGACATGCATTACAAATAGAATTTCAGAGGAAACAAGCAGTATTAATACCCTATACTGGAACTTTACAGTGGTAGACATGCATCAGAAATAGGATTTCAGAGGAAACAAGCAGTGTTATTACCCTATACTGGAACTTTACAGCCATTAATCAGAAATTTCAGTAAACTAGCGACTAAAATAATGATAGTAAATGTCTGAAATTTCAGTATAGGTTTGGTTTGTAAATGTCTTACCTTTGAATCGTTTTCTTGTTGAAATTATTCTCTAAAATTTTGTCTTGGTTTTGTAGGTGAGGTCAGCGTGTGGTGTTTGTTTTTGAAAGTATATCAAGCTTGGTTGTGGTTATGGAGTTTCGGTTTCGAGAGATGAAGAAGACGCTTTGATGAAGACGATGATTGAAGGGACGTTTGGCAAAGATGGTTAATTGAAGTTGCTGGAAGTTACGGTTTTGTTTTCCATTTTTTTGGACAAAAGTTACGGTTTTCTAGATGGTTAAAATGTTTGGGCTTGTTTATAAATTTGGGTTGGGTTGATTTTGGGTGTCTTTTGAGTTTTTTTCTGTTGGGCTTATAAGTGGCAGCCTTGTAATATATAGTAACTTCAATACCAATTTGTTATTTAATAAATGGATTTTGGGTGTGTTTATAAAGTGTTTTCCATATGGGGTTTTTTTATAATTTCAACACCCATTTTGGGTATATTAGTGAAGCTCCCAATAATTAATGCACCACAAAATATGATCGGCTTAGCGTAGAAAATAAGAATCGGCTTAGCATAAAAAATAAACAAAGTGAATGAATTACCCACTCAAAAAGATGCTTCTCTCACGACCAAATTGTTATCAATATCTTTAGTCAACCAAAAATGACAGCTCTGCTACAAAGGAACAAAGAAAAAAAAACAAATTTAAACAAAAAATTGAAACCAGAAATCTGATAAAACTGAGAAAAATAAAAAATAAATAAATAAAACAAAGAAATCAGACCCTCGCCTTCACCAACAACAGTTCGTAAGCATCTATTGATATTTGGACTTCAAGTAATTTAAAATAAGATGAGAAGAAAGAATATGTGGAGAGGGAGAGAAGAAAAGTTGGGTTTTTTTTTTCCTGAAAGATTCGGCTGGGAGGAAGAGAAGAAAAACCCACTTTTTAAAACTATTTCAATAATTATGTTGTGACCCAAGTTTTTGTTTTAACATTTCCAAAATGATCCCTACGATGTCTTAACTTTAGTTGATCGTATCCAAAACGTGTCTTGACCGTTGACCCATGTCCAAGCCGTGTCCAAGGCGGGTCCTCGTGTCCGCTTGTCAGACACTCCGACACTTCAGCCTGATGGAGTGTCCATGCTACATAGATTATAGTAATGATTTTATTTTATTTTTCAGATATCTTTAAGTTTTATTCCGAGTTATTAGGGCTTACTAGTGTTGGATTCGTATTGTTTCCGAGATGGATCCCAAGCCTATGCATTTACACATATTTTGCAAAATCTGGGACATTCAAATAATCTAATGACTGTGGGTAGGCCACATCAGCTTTGGTTTTTTTCCCTTTTCCAAAGACGGTAATGACTCCTATCTCTGTAACGGCAAACACCATCACATCTTTCTCCCTGGAGTCCCCCCCGCCGTATTTCTTCTTCATTCGTCTCCATAATCTTCCTTTTCAGCTTCTCCTACTTCAGTTTTTAACAATTGAAGATGGGCGTCAACACCGTCGTGGAAGGAAATCTGACAAACAAGCCCATTCATCAAATGCTCTCCCTCATTAAAAAAAAAAAAAATCAAATCAAATGCTCTTTCTGCAGGACGTTACCATCATTTCTAGAAAAAATACATAAACTTAGTATAGCTGATGTGGCCTCACCATAAGAGCATCTCCAGCGCAGCATCAAAACTGGGCAAAAGGCCCCCCGACCAAGCCCAAGGCAGCTCCAGCGCTGCAGCCTGCAGCCCGGTTTCGCGTGGGTCCCACCAGCCTGGGCAAGCCCAAGGGCAGGTTTCAACTGGGCTCAAGCTCGAGTTTGCTGACATCAACGCTGATGTCACATTGGACGTAAGCGAGCAAAAAAAAATCCAAAAAAATTTCAAATATTTTTTTTTAAATACCAAAAAATTATAGATGTTTTCCCTATAAATACATAACAATTTTATTCACTTTCTAAATTGTTTATATTTTGTTGCATAATCTTTTTTTCCTTTCTTGCCCTTGCCCTAGCCTTTTGGGGTGGATTCTTGCCTTTGCCCTAGCCTTTTGGGGTGGAGCCAAAAAAGGCAAGGCTGCCACTATTCACGTGAATAGTGGCAGCCCTTGCTTGCCCTTGCCCTAGACTTAGCCCTTATGGGTGGAGATGCTCTAAGCGTTGGATTATTTCAATGTCCCAAATTTTGCAAAATGCGTGTAAATGTACACTTTGTAAATGCATGGGCTCGGGATCCTTCGGAGACTATGACTTGTCGGGAAATTGATGTTAATTAATATTAATTTTCTTATTTAATGGAGATTAGTAAGAGTCTATTGGACCACGGTGTCCTTGCTAATTTCTGAAAAGGTATCAATGCATCTCTTTAGCATCTATAAATACAGTAGTATTCTTGTAATATGTCAGGTTCAGTTTGGGTAGTGAGTTCGAAACGGAATGATATGGAACTGAAAAAGATGATAAGTTCAATTTTGTTGATGAGACCGTTGAAGATGACGAGGCACCATATATGGTAGCCTGGTAGGTTGAATGTCAAGATCTTTCATCTCTAGTTTCTATACGTTGACAAGCACAAAGGTCACTAGAAGGAGTAACACAGCTTCCTTCCACTTTTTGAGCAGGAAATCATGCACCTTCATCAGTGACTACTAGGAAAAACCCAAGCACCTTCATCAGTGACTGCTAGGAAAACCCAAGTAGCTTTATGTTTGTTTTAAAAGAATTATTGGAAACTTCTAAGTGGGGTTTTTGTTTCTAGCCGTGACACAATTACAGTCTATGTTGTACAGAAACGGACATGGGGACATGATAAAGCGGCATGGTAATACGGACAATCTCAAAAAACTAAGACATGGATATGGCTAGGACATGACAATTAAAATAACAATAAATTCTAATAAAATTATAGTATACCTATATTAAATAAATAATTCATACTTGATACTTCAATGTCATAATACAATAAAACAAAACAAAGTATTCATATTCATTATTTGTACATAATAATTAATTCACTACAAAATATGATCGGCTTAGCATAAAAAATAAAAAATAAACAAAGTGAATGAATAACCCACACAAAATGTAACATCCCACATCGACCAACGGAGTGGGGGTGATGTACCTTATATGTACATGCCCACCTCCATCTAGCACGAGGCCTTTTGGGAGCTCACTGCAGGCTTCAGATTCCGTGGGAACTCCGAAGTTAAGTGAGTTTGGGCTAGAGCAATCCCAGGATGGGTGACCCACTAGGAAGTTGCTCGTGAGTTCCCAGAAACAAAACCGTGAGGGCGGGGGCCCAAAGCAGCCAATATTGTGCTACGGCAGAGTCAATCTGGGATGTGACATCAAAGTTCAAGGACTAATAAAACAATTAACCCTATTTTAGCCCAATATTGGACGACGTTGATTGTAGGTGATAATATATTTGGTAAGCACGCCCACACCTCATCTTCTTTAAACCTCTGTAAAATTGTGTTTACATGGAATTATTCCTCATTGAGTTACATATTACATTCAGACAACCGTTTATATAAAAAAAAAAATTATTTTAAAAAAAGAGATAATATAGAGTTTGGGAATTAGGGTACAAGACAAAGAGACATGTCGGTTGGCATATAATGGGCTAGTATTTTTGGAAGTGAAAATAACAATGTAAAATTTACACTCAGTTTAATCGAAGATTCCGGGCATATATAATCTTCTGGTTGTTGACCCAAATGACCATTAAAAAACAAAAAGAATAAATGTAATAACCCAAACCTTAATTAATATTTAATTAGTAATTTATTAGAGGAAAAGACAAATATACCCCTAGAATATTTTATTAGGTTTAAAATTGACTTTTTGACCAGGAAGGAATTTGGAAATCCGCTTGTACCGTTGCGTAGAGCACGACGAAACGAGTCCATAGACGCGTAGTGGGCTCAAATCCGAGTCGTATTGAAGGAATTACGAGCAAACTAGGACAAGGGGCAAAACTGTAATTTTTGAAAGTCAGATTTTTAAAACTGACTTTCTCCTTCTCTCTCTCTCCCCGCGCGATACCCCCCTCTTTATTTTCTACTCCAATCGGTTCTCTCCTCCCAGCCACCGCCACACCGCCACCCCAGCTGTAGGACCGGCCAAGGAAGGATCGGCGTTGACCCCGCAGCCCAGCCCGGCCAATTTCTAGCTGTCCAACGCCGCGATTCCGCCGAAAAATAGCGAAAACCGTCCGATTTTCTGTCGGGATTTTCCAATGTTCGTACGCCATCATCCGGCCACCAATCGTGACGAGTGAGGCCAGCCAATTATTATAAAAGCTAATTTTGTCCTATTAGATATATTGTAACGGGCCAACATAGTGACATACAGCTTGAAAATAAATTATATACAGAGAAAAGCTTAAAACAGCTTGCCATTTGAAGATCATCAACATGAAGGGTTTTTTTTGCAATGATGGGAAGACATCATCATTTGTGTTTAAAGATGCTGTTTTTTGCAATGATGGTAAGACGTCTCCTTTTTTCCTTATTCCCTTCATCCCAAATTCTACTACCATCTCTCTGCACTTCATTTTTTTTTCTCATACTCCACCTCCTTTCTTGTTCTCTATTTTTCTCCTACTCCGTTTCTAACATTATTGTTCACCATGTGCTGTTCTCTATTTTTCTCATACTCCGTTTCATTCATTTATCTATTAGATGGGCAAACCATTACCCTTCCTCTCTCCTGGTCTTGATTTATTCCAAGAGTGTTCTTCCTTCCAGGTGGGTGCGGCATGTTAAGTGGGCCACTATCATGTTGCCTTGTTTATGGTGTTGTTCTATTTGATCTTTGTATTTGCATCTCAACAATTAATCATACAATTTTATAAAGTTAGTTTTTTTTTACGTGGTGTGGTTAGTTAGTTTTTTTTACTGAGTGTTAAAAAAAAAATTTATTTCACTTCAAACAGGCTACATTATAAAATAAAAAAAACAAACAAACAAACAACATTTTTTTTTCTCTTCTTCTTCTTCATCCTCTTCCTCATCTTCTTCATTATCATCTCGCCATGCTTCAAAATTCCACCAAAGGAGCCTTTAGTTTTGCGCTCTGAATATCCTCTTCCGGATTTTCACGCACCGCTTCTTGGGGCTCTTCACTTGAGCTCCCAAAAATCACTCTCTTAGCTTCAGCAAAACTAGAGTCGTCATCTCCATGTTTGCGTTTACTCGGTCACTCCGAGGCCTCTGGCTATTTTTGCGTTTCTTTAGCATAAGAAGTTACAAGTTTTGATAACTTTTCATTTTTTGCCCGCAAAAACTCAAGCTGGCATTGGTGCTCCTCTCCCCTTTTTGCCTTATCCTTCTTCAATCTTCTGTTGTCGCACTAATATTCATCAACCAATTTTTGCTCTGCCGTCAACTGAGCTTTTAGAAATTGCACCTCATGAGTTTTCGCAATGAGGCGATACCCCACACTTGCGATACATGCAGCACTCTGCACGCCCATTGCCACGACATCACTCACTAGGCAGTTTTCATCTCTCATTTCTAGTATGTGCAGATCTCTGGGAATCACCAGACTCCTCGCAACTCCAATGGCAACATCGTTGTCAAGGAGTAACGAGTCATTGACGGTCACGGGTCCTCGTGAGGACGCACAATAGGGTGCCCAGACTGGTGCAAGTGATTGCACCCTTGTCTGTGTTGAGGCAGCTAAATTAAGATCCAAAGAAGATTGGAAGGAATAAGACATTTTCTTTCTGCTTTCCTTTCTTTTTCTCTCTTTTCCCTTTCTTCTTTCCTCTCTCTTTTCTTCTTTGCTTTATCTCTTTCTTCTTTCCTCTCTCTTTTTCCTTCGCTTCTAGTTTAGAGAAACCCTAGCAATTACAGCTTCAACCGTCCCCAAACCATTTGTCATGACGTGCACAGACACGTTCAAGAAGTCGTCTCTACTTTCCATGAGGCTGTAATTGTCTGCGCCATTGGAGAAGAGATATACCCCTATATTGTTTTTTATTATGTTATTAATATTATATTAGAGACAACATGATGAAATGTCATGAGTTTGATTTGTTGTTTTTGTCAAAGTAATATTAAACAAATGAAAAAGTACAAGACAAAGAGACATGTCGTCTGGCATATAATGGGCTAATATTTTTGGAAGTGAAAATAACTGTGTAAAATTTACACTCAGTTTAATCGAAGATTCCGAGCATATATAATCTTCTGGTTGCTGACCCAAATGACCATTAAAAAACAAAAAGAATAAACCTCACGTGTAACACTCAAATTGCTATTTAATTAAAACTTTCTACAAGGGGGAGTAAGAAGGAGGGAGAATTTGGACAAGGCTAAAACTGAAAGTGGTAGAATTATAAAGGCCATTCATTCCAAAGCTTTATCTTATCCACAGCTATCTCAGACCAGCCAATTATTATAAAAGCTAATTTTGTCCTATTAGATATATTATAACGGGCCAACATAGTGACATACAGGGGAAGTCCTCGTGTTGCATCCCTTCTTTTTTGATGGGGTTGCTCTCTCGTCTGCGAGGAGAGCCTTTTAGGGTTTAGGGTTTTTGCAAGGTTTCGATGCGGCAGCTTTTGTTTTTCGTCTGGTTTCCCTTGATTTCTCTATTGGTCATCTCCAATCACGTGTTTTGTCTCTTCTCCTGGTCTTTGGTTGGTCCCAACGGTGCATGTGTTTAGGTTTCTGATTGCGGTGCATGTGGGCTGGGGTTTGTACGGTTTCTTGTGCCTTAGGTCTCTGAGAACAGGTTCTTTGGTCTATAGGGTTTGCTTTGGATTGGGGTACACGGCTTGCGTGATCTGTGGTGGGTGTCCTGACTCTTGGGATTGATATGGCCCTTGAGGATTTTGAGAGTTCTTTTGAGCGACAGTTGGATTTGTCTGAACGGGAAAGAATTGGGGTTGTGATTGATAGTTCTGCAGTTTCAGACCGTTTTGTTGGTTTCCCGTATAGTCTGGTGGCTAAAGTCATATCGCATCAGGAGGTTCATGGTGACAATTTTATTAAGACCTTCACTAGTTTGTGGAGAGGCTCTGATGAGGTTTCGATCAAGGAGATAGCGGCCAACCGGTTTTGGGTTCGTTTTGTAAGTGATCGAGATTATCAACGGGTCCTTGATATGGAACCCTGGACGTTCCGGCGATCTTTGGTTGTATTGGCTACTGTGTCTGATGAGGATTGTATCCATACGGTGCCGTTAACTCATGGTACCTTTTGGGTTCAGATACATGGGGTCCCAGGTTTCTGTATGACTGTTGCGGTTGCCACTGCTATTGGGTCGACGGTCGGGGAGGTCCTACGGGTGGATAATAGGGATGGTCAAGACTGTGTAGGTCGCTTCATTCGGGTACGGGTTCATTTAGATATACGCCTTCCTTTGATGAGAAGGACTCCTGTTACCTTCCCGGAAGTAGGGGAGAAGATTATAGAGTTTCGCTATGAGTATTTACCAGAGTACTGTTTTGCTTGTGGTGTTTTAGGTCATGCTACACAAGAATGTGTGAAGAAACATTAGGCCTCGTATGGGAAGCTTAATCCTGAGGTTTTGTCCCATTTTGTCTCTGCCTTTGAGGGCCTGGAAGGAGTTATCAATTTGTGGGGCAAACCGATTGGGTCTTCGGCACGACGACTATCCTCTCAGCACAATGTTTCGTCAAGTATTGGTAAACAGAATAATGGGGATGGGTCTCGGAGGCGGGATGAGAAGGGGGGGCGCACGAGCTCTGGTAGCCAATCTTGGCGTATTTCTCGCCATGAATCAGATGAGGCTACGGATACGGCCTCTTCACCATACAAACATCGTCAGCGACGAGGGGCTCTATCACGTAGTCCTGGGATAGGCACCAATGTTTGTTATCGTAATACGGATGAGTCGAGGCAATGTGGTAAGGAGCACATGGTTGTTGGAGGTGCGAGCCTAGGCCTGTTAGAGGTGGTCATCCCATCTGTTTCGTCTACTTCTCCGAAGTTTGAAGCTGGACCCTGCCTTGCGAGTGAGTTGGTCTCTATGGAGGTGGGTCCCCCAGAAGACATGCCTACGGTCTTGATGGCTCCTCAATTGCCAGAGGGGATTAGTACGTCCCTGACTTTGGACCTTAACCAAACTTGTCATGTGGAGGTGGACGATGATCCGGTTGGGAGTGTTCTACCTTGTGCCCCCACTGGTGATGAAACAAATGCATATATTGCCCTTAATGGGGACCCTTTTAACTTTATGCCTATCATTGAACGGACGGTAGGAAAGGTGAAGGGTCGTGGACGGGGTAGGCCAAGGCGTGTGGGGGCTGTCACGACTAGCCTGGGTGTGCAGGGGGTTGCGGCGCCTTCTTCTAAAAGAAAGTGTCTGGTTGAGGCTCCTCTTGAGGAGAGATCCTGTGAGCATGGAAGGTCTGACGTCCCCGGAAAACGACGATTGTGCTTTACTACAACTACTGAACAGGCGGAGGAGACCAGCCATGAGGGGTCTCCTCGGTCTCAATGTTAGTGTTCAGTTGGAACGTTCGGGGGCTTGGCAACCGACGAACGTTCCGTGACCTGTAGAGTTTTCTTCAGGATAAGAGGCCATATGTGATTTTCTTAACTGAAACGCGTATGACTGAGGTGCAGATGGGAAAATTACATACAAGGTTAGGTGTGGGTGGGGTGGTGTGTGTTCCCCGCCTTGGGTTTTCAGGGGGGTTATGTTTACTATAGCGGTCCGGTTTACAAGTTGATCTGTTATCCTCATCTCCAGGACACATCGATGTTCGAATTACTTTGTCCGACTCTGGGTCTATTAGGGTAACTGGATTTTATGGTCATCCTGATCATACCCAGCGCCATCACTCATGGGAATTGCTACGGCGTTTGAGTAGGGTGGATTCTGGGCCCTGGCTCTGTTATGGAGATTTTAATGAGATAATGGAACACCATGAGAAGAGTGGGGATCGTCTCAGATGTGATACACTTATGGAGGATTTTAAACAGGCTATTTCAGATTGTGGTTTATTTCAGTTTGATTTCACAGGTTATAAATTTACGTGGAGTAATAAACGGAAGGATGCAGCTAATGTGCAAGCACGGTTGGACAGAGGCTTTGGAAATTTATCACTACTGTAACAATGGGGAAATTTCACCTCTCACCATTTAGTTGCCTACTCTTCTGATCACCATCCAATCCTTGTTGCATCTGAAAATCCACAGGTTGGCACTCCCAGACTTCCTAGAGGTCGACGTCGTTTTCAGTTTGAGGAGGCATGGACTACGGAAGATGAATCTAATGAGGTTGTTCGTCACTCTTGGAAAAATGCGGTTTCACCCATTCACAACATTGCTAACTGTGCAAACAGCTTGACGCGATGGAGTGCCCGAAAGTTTCGTCAAGTAACACAAAAAATTAAGGAGTTGCGGGTTAGGCTGGGAAACCTCCAATCTGAACCACCGTCGTCACAAACTCTACAATCCCGGATACTGGTTGAGACTGCGCTTGATAAGTGTCTTGAACAGGAAGAAATTTACTAGCAACAACGATCGCGGGTGAATTGGCTTCGTCATGGGGACCGTAACACGTCTTTTTTTCATAAGCAAGCTACAAGCCGTAAGAAGACAAATGCACTTTTTGGGATATTGGATAACCAAAATCGGTGGCAGAAGAAGTATGATCGAATGGGTGGAGTCTTTGTTGAGTTTTATACCAACCTTTTTAAGACAAATGGTGTCGTCCCTGATGGGGAAATTTTCTCTGCTGTTGAGGCGCGTGTGTCCTCCCGCTCCTATCAAAGTCTGCTTCTCCCTTATTCAATATCTGAAATCGAAGCAGCTCTTAAATCTATTGGTCCGTCGAAAGCTCCGGGTCCAGACGGGATGCCTGCTCTTTTTTATCAACGATATTGGGACATTGTGGGTCAGGATGTTAGTGCATTGTGTTTGAAGGTGTTAAATGGTAGTGATGGCGTCAATGATTTTAACCATACTTTGGTGGCTCTAATCCCAAAGGTCTGTTCTCCTACTCGAGTCTCAGAGTACCGTCCTATCAGTTTATGCAATGTCATCTATAAGCTTATATCTAAAACCCTTGCCAATAGACTTAAAAGGGTTTTACCTGATGTTATCTCTGAGTTCCAAAGTGCGTTTATTCCAAGATGAATGATCCTTGATAATGTCCTAGCTGCATTTGAAACTATCCACTGTCTGAAGAGACGGGGAAAAACAGGTAAAAAGAAATTGATTCTGAAGCTAGATATGGCCAAGGCATACGACCGCGTTGAATGGCTTTTTTTGGAAAAGATGATGCATACTATGGGTTTCCCACATCGGTTTATCAATTTAATTATGGGCTGTGTGACTACTGTCTCTTATTCGTTATTAATCCAGGGGCGCCCTTTTGGGCGTATTATTCCATCTCGTGGGTTACGGCAAGGTGATCCAATTTCACCGTATCTTTTTCTCATTGTGACTGAAGGTTTTTCTGCTTTACTTCAACAGGCGGAGCGTGATTCTATGCTACATGGTGTCTCTATTGCCCCTTCTGCTCCTTCCATTAATCATCTATTTTTCGCCGATGACAGTCTATTATTTTGTAATGCTGTGACAAATGAGGCTCTAGAGTTGAAGCGTATTTTTGGTGTGTATGAGGTGGCTTCTGGACAGAAGATCAATCTCGAGAAGTCTACCCTTTGTTTTAGTCCGTCCACCCCACTGGTGTCACAGGAAGTTATTCGTGATTTGCTGTCTGTGCCTATTGTTCCGTGTCATGAACGTTACTTGGGCCTTCCTACCATCGTCGGAAAAGATAAGAAGAAGTTATTTCGTACTGTTAAGGATCGTGTGTGGAATAAGGTGAATGGTTGGCAAGGCAAGCTTCTGTCCAAGGCTGGAAAAGAAGTACTTATTAAAGCAGTGTGTCAAGCAATTCCTTCGTACTCTATGAGTGTGTTCCGGTTGCCTGTCGGCCTTTGTCGTGAAATCGAAGGCATTATTGCTCAATATTGGTGGTCTAAAAGTGACGGTAAAGGTATTCACTGGAAGAATTGGAAATTCATGTGTCAACACAAATCTGACGGGGGGCTTGGCTTCAGAGAATTGATAAGCTTTAATCAAGCACTACTTTGCAAACAAGGTTGGCGTTTGCTGGAGTTTCCAAACTCTTTGATTGCATGTATGCTCAAGGCCCGCTATTTTCCAAACTCTGATTTTCTCGATGCCTTGGATGGTTCGTTACCATCGTTTACTTGGCAATCCTTACTTTGGGGCCGTGATTTGCTTCGGTTGGGGCTTAGGTGGCGAATTGGCGATGGCCGCTTGGTTAATATCTATGGTGATCCTTGGGTGCCTCATGAAAGATTTTTCACTGTTCAATCTGTCCAAACACTTCCTCCTGATTCCCAAGTTAGTGCTCTTATCACCGCAAGTGGTCGGTGGGATGTGGGGAAGATCTATGATACCTTCTCATTTCCAGAAGCTGAAACTATTCTCTCTGTCCCTTTAATGGGTGATACACTGGATCGGAGAATTTGGCATTTTGCTACGAATGGGAGATATTCTGTTAAAAGTGGTTATTGGGCAGCGCTGGAGTATAAGAGGTTGGAGGAGCTGTCGGCTGGTAGTATCGCTGGCCCTTCTTCTTCCTCTTTGAAGCTCTGGAAACATTTGTGGAAGCTGAAAGTGACGAAAAAAATCCTTCACTTTTTATGGCGGCTGGCACAAAATATCCTCCCTACAAAGGAAGTGTTGGTTCGGCGCCATATTACACAGGAGGCGGTATGTTTTCGTTGTAATGCTGTGTATGAAACTGCGTTGCATGCCGTGGTGGGTTGCACTGTTTGTATACCAGTGTGGGAGGCGTTAGATTTTCCTTGTGCATTCTTGCAACTCAATCTGACTGACGCTAGAAATTGGTTAACTGCTGCATGGGCTCTTATTCCTCCTGATAAGCAGTCCCTTTTTGCGATCACAGTGTGGTTGCTGTGGAATGAAAGGAATGGGGTGTTGTATGGCTCCCAGCCCACACCTCCCAGAGTTTTGGTTCAACGTGCGAAGGACTATGATGATGAAGTTAAAAGATCTCTTGTTGTCAATCACAGGAGTTTATCCTCGCCAGTTCGTGATGTTAAGTGGTACCCTCCTGTTGCGGGATGTTTTAAGCTAAATGTGGATGGGGCTGCTGATTTGGAGACGGGAGCCAGGGGAGCTGGTGCAATTGTTCGTGACTCTCAAGGAAATTTGGTTGGGGCTATGGCTATGCGTGCTCCCAGTATGTTATCCATCCTTGCTACTGAGCTGTATGCTCTTAAGACTGGTATATCTTTTGCTTTGGATGCGTCCTTTGTGCCTCTTGTGATTGAGTCTGATTCTCTGCTAGCGGTCAATATGATTAATGATGATGAGGAGTGTCTTGCTGCTGAAGGGGCTTTGGTGGACGGGGTGCGACGTCTTCTTGCTACTCATGAGATTTCTACTGTTCGGCATATTCCTCGTAGTGCGAATGGGGCTGTCCATCGTATTGCTCGGTTCAGTCTCCGTGATCAAAGCCTTTCTTGTTGGATGGAAGTGGGTCCTTTGTGGCTTATGGATGCAGTTTATGATGATTGGCCTATGTCCAATGTTTCTAGTCTAAATTTTCAGTTGTAATTTGGCATGTGTGGTACTCTTTTTCCTCCCCTACGGTTTTTCCCATTGGGTTTTCTGTAGGGAGGTTTTAATGAGGCCACTGTTATCCATGCCGGTCTCCGTTTTGACTGATTAATGAATCCCCTTTTACTCAAAAAAAACATAGTGACATACAGCTTGAAAATAAATTATATACAGAGAAAAGCTTAAAACAGCACGCCATTTGAACATCATCAACATGAACAATATGATCATCACTGGAGCGGTGCAATGATTTATTCAAAGAAAAGATCCACATTGTTACAATATCCGTTTGATATTGTTTGCTAGATGCATGTTAGCATCAATGTGGCCTATTTAATTTAATTAAATTAATTTGATAAAATGATGATGCATAGGAAATTTATTATGATTTGCAATTTTTTTCTTGTTCCCAAACACACGTTTTGAGAGGTGCATTTTGAGATGTCCATGTCCATATATAAATGTATGTGTATGCGTTCTTCTTTTTTTTTTTTTTTTAGATTGAGAAACCATAAGCTTGCTAAGCCTTGGGATCAAAATCAAAATCTTTAAGCTCTCTGGATATGTTCCAGCCAAACTTGATGGAAGCTGGTCATCTGCACCCGCTGGACATGGCCCCAAACACATCCGAGAGCGACATTGCCTGATCCGAGATGATGACTTTGATAGCGCTACCAAATCCGGCAGCGACAACCCTGAGGGCGGTTCCGGTGATGACCAAGATCCTCGCCTGAAAAAGAAGCGTTACCACCGCCACACTCAGCATCAGATCCAAGAAATGGAAGCGTGAGTAGTATTTAAGCTCACATCTCCCTAAACAAGCTCTTGTTAATGAGTTCATAATGGTCCTTTTTTATAAAAAAAATTAACCTTGAATTAATGTTCTTGTTTTTTTTTTTCGGATATTCTTATTTAGTTTCTTCAAGGAGTGTCCCCACCCAGATGACAAGCAGAGGAAGGAACTGAGCCGGGAATTAGTTTTGGAACCATGACAAGTGAAATTTTGGTTTCAAAATAAGCGCACTCAAATGAAGGTATATAATGTTTTGTTCATGACACGTTCTTAATTAAAATGGGGTGAGTGAATTATGGCTTGAGCTTGCAGCAATCAAAGTAAATTGTTCTATTCTTCTTGGTAGGTGCTCTCGTTTCCACTGTACATGTTCCTCTTTGTGTGGCCCAAGGAACTGAGGGGCCTTTTTCAAAAGAGAAGCCCAAATCCAGAAATATAGAAAATTTTCTAAATTTGTAGATGTTTTTTTTTTGTACAAAGCGATATTTTAGGAGAGTAGAAAATATAATACAAGACCTCGGGTGTACGGATAAAATTAATGATCCTACATACATGAGCAATAAGAATTCATATCAGTAAAAATTATGTCCCTAAATAAATTCAATAATTAACCTTTATCGGCAAAAATCTGTTCCCTGAATTGACAACTACCAATTGGGTTCTTCAAATAATTTTACAACCAATTCCAGAATGTAGAAGATAAATCTTTCATCATCAAGGCCAAACTAGGGATATGTGTGTGGCAAAGCAGCTTGCATTAAAAATTTATGGGGGTATAGGTTGTCCTACTGAAAATTCCATCTTTGTTGCCTTCTTTCTTTCTTTGTTTTCTTCTAGTTATGCCATCCAAGTTTTGAAAGTTTAACTCCCTTGTTTTCCACCTTCAGTTGGCAACATCATAGTAAGAGCAACTCCACCCATTTGCCCTTTGCCATGGCAAGGGGGGAACTAGGGCAGGCACTATTCACGTGAATAGTTTTCTTGCCCTTGCAAATAGTATTTTGTGTTTCCACCCATTGCCATGGCTAAGGGCAGTTACTATTCATTTTTTTGTTTTTTTCACAAATTTTTTTATCTCAATAATTAATTCGGATAATATTTTCGGATAAAATTTTCGGGTTCCTACGTGTCAAGACTATTCATAATCAGATAAAATTTCCGGATAAGATTTTTGTGTTCAAATTTCGGATGAATTTCAAAATTCAAAATTCCGATAAATTTGGGTTCAAATTTCGGATGAATTTCAAAATTCAAATTTCAGATAAATTTCAAAATTCAAATTTCGGATGAATTTTAAAATTCAAATTTCAGATAAATTTCAAATTTCAAATTTCGGATGAATTTCAAAATTCAAATTTCAGATAAATTTCAAATTTCAAATTTCGGATGAATTTCAAATTTCAGATAAGATTTTCATCCAATCAAATCAAGCCACGTGGCATCTCTATCTGGCCACAATTTTCTATAAATTCAGAGGTTGAGCTCATACCTCTCACACCACATCTTTCTACATTTTCATTTCTGAGAGTTTAGAATTCATACTCCATTCTCAAATGGAAGATTTTAGGAGATGCTTGGAGAGGCAAGAGCGAGAAACAAATGAGAGAAACCGTAGAGCAGATGAAATCAATGAGTTGCAGAGACAAGTCGATGAACAAGTTGTCATAGCAGTGGCTTTGCAAGATGAAGAGAACCAACGTCGCCGTCGTGGCTCAGAAGTCGGCCGTCGCCGGAATGTGGACAGACATAGGCAGTCTCGGGGTAAGAATCTTTTGGAAGATTATTTTATCCCAACTTGTTTGTACTCTGATGTTGATTTTCGAAGGCGATATAGACTGCAACGCCATTTATTCAATAAAGTCATGCATGATATTTGCAATTATGATGCATACTTTGTTCAAAAGTGTGATGCTGCTGGGGTTGTCGGACTTCTTCCGGAGCAAAAGCTTACAGCAGTTATACGAATGTTGGCGTATGGAGCATCTGCTGATCAGGTGGATGAGATTGCCCGGATGGGGAAGTCCACTTCGTTGCAGGCCTTGGTAAGATTTTGTGATGCAGTTGAAACTCTATACACTAGGGACTACCTGCGCAAACCTACTCCCAGGGACCTCCAACGGCTTCTACAAAAAGCCGAATCTCGAGGATTTCCAGGAATGATTGGTAGCATCGACTGCATGCACTGGCAATGGAAGAACTGCCCAACTGCCTGGCAAGGTGATTACGGAAATAGAAAAGGCCAAAAAAGTATCATCCTTGAAGCCGTTGCTGGCTTCGACACATGGGTTTGGCATGCCTTCTTTGGAGTAGCTGGATCCCAAAATGACCTCAACGTGCTGGGTCAATCCCCGGTCTTCAACGATGTATTAAGAGGCCAAGGCCCCAATATCACCTATGAAGTCAACAGTACAGTCTACCAGACGGGGTATTATCTAGCTGATGGCATCTACCCGAGGTGGACCACATTTGTCAAATCCATTCCGAATCCTCGATCCCGAAAGCAAAAATTATTTGCTACCTATCAAGAAAAATACAGGAAAGATGTCGAAAGGTGTTTTGGCATCCTTCAAGCTCGGTGGTTGATTATTCGAGGTGCAGCCCGTTTGTTTGATGAGGAGGTCCTCAGAAGCATTATGATGACTTGCATCATCCTCCATAATATGATTGTGGAGGATGAGTATGATTATGAAGCTACAGAGGTCTACGAACCGGATCCCATGAATACGGCCTTGACACGAATTTATGAAAGGCCCATGGGGCCAAGTGGAGAACCGTTTGAGCCGGATCCGTTGGTTAGGGATGGTAGTATCATGACCCGTATGATAGATCGATATGTAGAGATGCAATCTTCATATATTCATGAAAGGCGTCAACTTGACTTGATGGAGCATCTATGGGCGGTGAAAGGCAATGAAGATGAATGATGGAGAATAGATGCTTTGGTTAGGTTTTATTTATTTATGGTTTGGTTGTGTTGTTTGTTTTTTTTTTATGCTTTGGTTGTGTTGTTTGTTTTTTTTTATGCTTTGGTTGTGGTTTTTCCTTTAAATTATGTTTTTTTTTTATGTATGGAATATGTTGAATAAAAAGGTATTTTATTGAATGCTTTGTTTATTAAATAAAGAAAGCCAATACAAGTCATTAAGAACTTTACTACTACTAAAATAAAATACATGAATTACAAGAACTTTAATAGAAAACATGAAAAATACAATGCCATAAAAGTACATAAAAGGTATGCCAACTAATTTAATGGTTTTGATCATTTAACCAATCAGTGTTGCTAGGCCCATCATCCCGGAAAAGTCTTCTTCTCATAACATCCCTTCGTTCTAGCTTCCAAAATTGTTTTGTTTCAGGGGACATATGGGTTGTATCCATTGCCATGGTTTCCCGATCCGTCTTGTCCGTCTCTTTTTTCCGCAAATACTCCCTTTCTTGTGCATATTGTGCTTGGATTGCCATCTCGTTCTCTTGGCGTTTAAGCTCCAATTCAACTCTTATGGCGTTCTGCCTTGCAATTTCCTCCAAAAACTTTGATGTATTATTACTTGAATTACCCCCTTTCTTTGCCTTCGCAGCCTTTCGGCCAATGGGCCTCGGCTCCTTTTCGATGGGTGAGTCTTGACTCATAGGGGAATCGATAGGTGAATCCGATGGCATTGAATCACGGAGTGGTGTCTCGTTTAACATAACGTCGGGACCCGTGGGAATGATTCTGAAGCGTTTGCAATTTTTCACCACGTCCCAACATTCATGATGGTTGAAACTTTTTTTGCCTTGCCCAATTGCACCAAACCACATCTGTGCTTGAATCATCTATTAAAAAAAAATTAATGGACATTAAGAAATATTTAAAATATATTGGATATGCAAGTAACAAAAATAAAATAATGAAAATGCAATTAACCTTGCAAATATATTGGAAGTGCAAGAAATATTAACAAAATATTGGAAGTGCAAGAAATATTAACAAAATATTGGAAGTGCAATAAATATTAACAAAATATTGAAAATGCAAGAAATATTAACAAAATATTGAAAATGCACTAAACATAAAAAATATATATATATATTAGGACATTAAACTTAATAAAACTCAAATTATAAAATACTTACCTCGTTACTAAGATTTTCCCCGCTTCTACGGTTGTCCATTGCTTTGGCCAAGGCATCCCTCCATTTTCCCAACTCTTTATTGAGAATTTTCCACCTACTAGACAATGTCATTTCCGTACGAGTCGACCCCGGAATTTTTTCACAAAATTCGGCATGAATTTTTTTCCACATATGAAAAAATTTCATCTCATTGCCTGTCACGGGACAATGACAAATTTGGAGCCAAGCCTCACATAAGGAAACATCTTCCATGGTGCTCCACGCCCCTCCGGTTTCGATTGAAGAAGCCATAAATATAAGAAATAAAAATACAATTTGAAAGAGAGGAAAATATTGAGTAAAGAGTGAATAATAGTAGAAGTAGAAAAAAAAGTATGAGGATTGGTATTGAAAGTGAAGGGTATTGAAAGGTATTTATAGAAAAAAAAATTCAGAATATTTTGATATTTTTTAAAAAAAAATTCGATTTTTTTTCATAATTTTATTGCCAAAAAAATGCCAGCCGTTGGATTGGAGGAGAGAAGAAGATCGGAGCGCCCAGGGGTTGACAGCTGGCTTCTGCCCGTTGGAGCTCGCGCAGGGCTGACGTCAGCGCACGCGAGTTCAAATTTTTTTTACCGTTGGCGCGTGAAATGCACGCGCCAACGGTAAAAAAAATTTCAACTCGCGCGCGACGTCAGCGTGACGTCAGGCGCACGTCAGCAGCCCTCGGTTTGGGTCTCGGGCGGAACTGGCCTTCGGGCCAGCCCGAGTTCGTGGGTCCCACTCCCCCCCCCCCGGGCCTGGGCTCCTCGCTGCAAGCTGCTTTTTTTTTTTGCCTCCCCCCAGCCTTGGGCTAGGCTCTCCGGTGGAATTGCTCTAAGTGTCATTAGTATTTTGAATTACTTTTTCTCATATTTGGTATGTTCTAGACGGGAGACTGAATTGCAGAGAGGAGATATTGGGGGATGATGGGTGAAAGCAAGGTATTAAATGTCGATATTATCAGCGATATTATCTCGATAATATCGAATTTTTTGGGGGCCGATATTTTCGCAACAAACCATGGTGTTATCGTCAATATATCGATATTTTTATCGATATTATCCCGATAATATCGGGGACGATAATATCAACATTTTTATGAATTATATGGGCAATATATCGCAATATTACCGATAATATCCCGGTAATATCGCGATACGAAACCCAAAAATATTTATATACATGGTTTTTGTGAAAACCATTTTACTCATTTAATTAATTTTGCTTATGGACAACGTCAACCAATCTCGGATCCATATGGGTGGCATGTTATTACATGCAAAACTATTTTGGGGATTTATCATTTGATGACTACTCTTCACAATATACTTACTCTACACATAGAGATGATGAAGATAGTGAAAATTTTGAAACTCATAGGAATTGTATGTGGTACTAAGTCACTCATGTATCTTACCATGCAATGTATAAAGTGTAAAATATTGTAGTAATTCATTATATATAAATGATTATGGTGTGTTTAATCTTCTTTCATTAATTACTACATATTTTCTACACTTACAGTGTTTGCCAGCTCGCTATATAATCAACTTAAATAAGTTAAATCCATCATGCAACGCATTTCCTTCCAATTTTTTGTGATAAACTAATAGATAATTGACTAAATAAACATCCTGCAAAGTTTCAATAAAAATTTCCAAGTTTTTCTTACAATTTCCGTGGTTTTTATTCAATTTTTACCGATACCGATAATATCCCGATATTTCCATCGACATTTTCGTATTTTTGGACTTCCGATATTTCCAATACCATCGATATTTTAGACCTTGGGTGAGAGAGCTGCTCTTCTATTATGGTTAACGGTTTCTCTTCACTATATGATTCATCCAGGGGAGAGATCGAGCTTCAAGAAATAGTGAATTGTCTCATTAATACACAAATGTATAACTCTTCAGGAGTTTCAATTGTGACTATATTCTTCATTGTAGGAATTGGGTTCAAGCTTTCCCCAGCCCCTTCTTATCAATGGACTCCTCACGTATTCAGAGGAGTGTGATTCATTTGATAAATTCCTACCTCTATCTATCTCTAAGATGTTAGGATTTTTCAAAACTCGACTTGTAGAAGAGAAATGCTATCCCCACATGTACCAAGACATAAAATGTAAAAAACATTCAATTTTTTTTAGAGATAATAAATACATAGACATTTTTCACATGTTTTCATATTTTTCCATGATATTACATTAATTGAATTAAGCAAAGGAAAAACCAAAAAAGAGTACAACTAGGAAGCTCCCTATTTTGATTGCAAATGGGAGACTTTGCACGGTGGACTTTTTACATTATTGAATAGTTTGGACTTTGCAGTAAATGCTATGAAAAGTGTGGCTTGTAAAACTCCCCATACAGACGAATGTTGTATCCTATTAAACACAAAGTTGCGATCAGTCCAAATCATCAGCTTAAAAGGCAGAGTACTCTCGTATTCCGTCTTTTGTACACACACAAAAAAAAAACAACAACAAAACGAAAAAAACAAAAAACAAAACAAAACAAAAAATAGAATCAACATTCAGAGAGACAAGTAAAGCTCTTTAAAAAAAAATATTCAAAATGGAGAATTTCATTCAACTAGAAAAGACATGGCAAAAAGTCTTATTAAAAGCTTTGCCATAAAAAACCACTCGAAATCCGGTAAAGGAAAAAGAGTAGCACAACACCTCCACAAAAAATACAGAAAAAAAACACCTTACCTCACATCCCTATCTTTCCCTAGAAGGAAGTCCAACCAAGGTGGTGCGGGCGTGCCGCATAAGTCCAAAACAAAACTGGAGCCTTCTTGCAAGCCAAATTGATCGAGAGCATGCACCACACCGTTGCCCTTTCGAGGTTGATACGGAACATCCATCACATCCATGTCGAGCAGCAGCCGTCTAATATCTTCCACCACATTGCCAATGTTGCTCCACCAATCCATTATGCCATTGTAAGCATTGAAATAGCTTCTTGGGAGGCAGTTGCAAGTATAAAACGATTAAAACCCAACGAGCTTATCATCAATAAACCTTCCTGTATTGCCGCTATCTCCGTCCCAAACACATCCAACCCCTTCATCCCTGCAGAAAAAGTACAAAGAAAATTTCATTCATCAACTTACTTACTCAAACAAGTAACACTTTTGAACTAATTATACAAGGTTGCTTTTTTAATCAACAACATCTATACGGAGTGTTGCTTTTTTATTCTCTGACGAAAACACAGGAATTTAATTAATTTGATATCCATACAATACCATATTAGAGGATTCTCAAAACAGCCTTGTACATAGAAATACATAAATCCCCTATAAAGAGAGAATAAAAAAGCACACCACAACACTAAGAGGAATGACTTACCATAATGATAATAGCTTGTTGAAGACAATGAAATAGAAGTTTTCTTACTTATAAAAATCAAACTTTAGCCTAAAGAGCTCAAAATAAAATAAACTTATAAAAATCAAACTTTAGTCTAAAGAGCTCAAAATAAAATAAACTAACGCACTAAAAAATATATATTTAGGGATAAAAATTGTAATAATTATGTGCTTATCAACATGAGCCATCTACTCCCAAAAGAGAACCACCATGTGCAGTAACCAAAAAGAACTAGCACAATCTTTTTTTAATCCCAAGTAAACTGAGTTTCTGGAGAAAATCTGTAACAAGTATATATGCTCCCCTTTTCATGCCTTACGTCGACACCTCTTACTGTCATCATGGAATTTTCCACAACAAATTGTTGAGTCGGAGAGGAAAACACTGATGAACCCCAAAAGAGTGATAAACCATACCACTTGATACATTTATTTTTTAAAAATTTACTATGTGCAGGTCACGTGACATAAAATTGAATGTAAATTTCAAAATTGACTGCGAGTTTTAAATTAGTTATTTTATATAGTTTAAATCCGTAGTTATAAAAAAAATAATTGAAAGGAAAAATTGACAATTAGGCTGACGTTTCGTCATGCTGGCGCCATTAAATTGAATGTTTAATGTGTGAAGTAATGGAGGAAATGACACAACAGCGTTTTGCTCTAAAAAAAAAACCTATAGAGATGAAACGCCAGCGTTTTGCTCGACTCATTAAACATAACAATTGTTCCATACGTCATCGTTTTGCCTGAAACATTTTAACATCGTTTATGTTTCAGATCGTCTTCTTCTTTGCTCCGCCGCGCCTCTGCAACTTCAGCGTTTAGGTTTCTGTATTGGGTTTGTGCCTGTAACTTCAGAAGCCATCGGCATTACCGGAGACAAAATCTGATTCAGCCACCACCACCACCTGTAAGTGATTGTTTATATAACATGCTATTTTGCTAAATTCCTCATTTGAAGTTCGATTGATGCATGTATTTTCTTTTTGAAAGGTTTCTGTTAGTCATGGTGCGCAAGCGTAAGTTAGGGGTATCTGCAAGTTGTGGAGCTGAAGATGCTAATTGTGCTGAAAATGCAATAGACAGATTTAACAAGTTGTGGAGCTCTTTGGATCTGAACCAACGAGCAAGTTTTCTGATGATCATTTTCGGGTGACCACCTGGATTGTTAATGCGGTAAGGTGCAATGTTGAAGTGCTTGATCTCCGTTTGGCATGTGATTTTCTTGTGCTTCCATGCGTTTTTCTTTCTGAGTCTTTGCGGTCTCTATCAGTGCATTTGACTTGGAGGATTCTTGAAACTCTGTATACTTTTAAAACTGGAAAAAGTTACAATAGTGGATGAGAGGTTTTTCAAATGGATCTCACGTTCCTGCAAATTCATGAAGGAATTACAGCTTATTTGGATTTGGATTCGAGGATTACAAAAAATCTCTATTGAAAGTTCGTCTTTAGAATCCCATCTTGTTTGGATCAATGATCCTAACCCTATTCATCTGAACATCTCTGGTCAGAAACTTGAAAGTATTGATATAAGCTTGAAGGATTAATATGCACCAACAAGCAGCATAGAGGTGAATAGTTTTGCTCCAAATCTGAAATATTTGAAATGGGAAGGCATTTTGAACAATAGTCTGAATCTAAGGAAATTAACGGGTTTGGAAAAAGTAGAGATCTTTTTGCCGTCTCGGAGAAATAAATTTGATAAAGTTTTTGAGTTTCTTCATAGTGTACGCTGGGCGAAGGTTCTTATCATAAACGAGGAGACCATGAAGGTAAAATTGGCACTATCCTCAACACCTTTATATTTTGTAGGAATTTGAAATCGTTTGAAAGGTTGACATTAGCTGTTGGAATAATGCGATTTCTTATTTATGCTGCAAGTTCTGTTTAAATTCCATGTATATATTTTATTTGTCAGAGAATGTACTAAGTTGAAAATCCTATAATATAGGTTACTTATCTAGACTCTGAGATATATAGCAGCTAGTTAAACTTTATTACTGTTTTTTATCTTTTGGGGTGTAGCTTCATGCCTTCTTTCTATTTATGAATCTTTCTTGATAAATTTGCAGGCATTGAAGGAAGGTTCCATGTCAGCACCATTGGATAATATTTGTAAATTGGGTTTCATTGTAGTAGATTGAAAGATGACCTTGTCCCAGCAATGGTCTCTCTTGTAAGTCAATGTTGCCTACTGATCTCCCTCGCGCACACAATTTCTTATAGTAATTTCTAGATTCAGTTACTTATAAATTCTTGTCAAAAAATAAACTAATCTGGTTGTCTTTTTCCATAAATATATATGCCTTGATTTCCAGTCTGGCTTTGGTATGAGATACTGGAAATTGCAAAACCTTGCTTTTGTTCGTCAGCTAAAGGAGGTAACCATAGAGCCTTCCACTGGGTCTAATGAAATCGAATTTGCAAGGTATATCCTGGAGCAGTCCCAAAATTTGAAGAAAATGTTCATTTTTCTTCATCATGGAGCTGAGCAATCAAAAGTAGCAGGAGGAATGGTAAGCCGTAGCAAGATGATTTCTACTGCCACAATTGTCATTCGGGGTTCAGGGATGGTAAGATGTAAAAGGAAGAAAGTTTGTTTATAGAAAACTTTATGTATGCCCTTATTGTGGGTGTTACTAGATCCATTTTGGAAGTCAAGAGCATTTGTAATGCCATAATTCTCTCAGGTCAGAAAGCTAGCAAAGAAAAGCTGCTCTGTTTTTGTTTATAGAAGAGGTTATAGATAATGTAAGAACTTTGGCATTGATTGTTTGGCATTTCTGTTAGATTACATTGAACTCTTTTGTTTAGTATATTTGTGTTTTACACTTTATGGTGTTCGACTTCAGTTCACCATTTAAGCTGCACAAGTGTACATAAAATTGAGTTGTAATTAGACCCCTTTTCCTTGGCCAATCGTAAATTGAGAACACCAACCCTCTGTTTTGTACCATATTCGGAAAATGGGTCAAAGGTGGTTGATTACGAGTTACTAGGGCTTACTAGTGTTGGATTTCTTATGTTTTCGGAGACTATGACTTATATAATTTACGGTTGATTAATGTTTAAAATTGTCGTTTTAGAGCTGGTTTAGCTCTGGGGTTTTGGTCTCTGCCCTAAATCCTAAGCTATGAGTGAGGATCGTGAAAGAAGAACAAGTGACACAGCTATGTAATAGTCTAGGGCTAAACAAATAGAAAATAAAGCCTAGGGTCTGGAAATAAGTACAGAAATGCTGAGGGCAACTGAAGTATTTGAATGCGTTTGGTGTATTTTTACTTAATCCCCTATGCTTTTCACCTTACTTTTCTTTTCCTCTCTTTTTCTCATTCATTCAAACTTGTTGAAACAAAATTCAGCAGTTAAGTTGGTTTTCTTTAAGCAATGTTTCTTCAGCAAGAAAAGAACATTGAGTTCTTGCTTGTTTCCCTACTGTCAAAAACATTGAATTTTGGTTTATATGAAGCTAAACAACAATGACTTGAATTACAAGGAGGGAGAGAAAATTTTGTGTTTGGTTCACGAATAAAGTCATTCGCACCAAATTGTCAGAGTACCAAACTCGAATAAAGTCATTAATGTTGGACGACATTGATTGTAGGTATTGAAGAACATGATTGATATATGCAAGAAGAGCGTTTCTGTCAAATGAAAAGTATTGAAACTCCCAAGTATTTGACTAGGAAACCCCCAAGCACCATCTGTGAGTAGGATTTAGTTCCTACTCTTGACGATGAGGGCAAGGTGTTCGACGAATTACCTGAAAGAGGCTGAGGCAGGCCAACTGGGCGAGCAAAGAGAGCTGTTGTATGGCAGTCAAATGGCAACTATCAAGCAAAAATCTACAATACAACAACGCAATATGACTAAAACTTTATTTAAATAAATAATAAATAATAAATAAACAGAATCAAAATTAAGAAAGACAAGTAAACCCTATTTTTTTAATCAAAAAGGAGAATTCCGTTCAACTAGGAAAACGTATTGGAAGGCAAAAACAATGGCCTCGTTAAAACCTTTGCCATAAAAAATCCCCACAATGAGGAAAATTTGGACAAGGAAAAAGAGTACCACAACACTACAAAAAATACAGAAAAAACACCCTACCCTACATCCTTATCTTTCCCTAGAAGAGAGTCCAACCAAGGTGGTGCCGTCCAAACGAAACTGGAGCCTTCCTTCAAGCCAAATTGAGTAAGAGCATGCGTCACACCATTGCCCTTTCGACTCAAGGTTGATACAAAACATCCGTCACATACATGTCTAATATCTTCCACCACATTTCCAATGTTGCTCCACCAATCCATTCTGCCATTAAGCATTGAAACAGGCAGTTGCAAGTATAAAACGATTAAAACCCAAAGAGCCTATCATCAACAAACCTTCCCATATGGCCACTATCTCCCTCCCCAAAACATCCAGCCCCTGCGGCCCTACAGCACCAAAACCACAAAAGAAAATTCATTTCATCAACTTACAGAGAGAAGTAACACTTTTGAACTAATTATACAAGGTTGCTTTTTTATGCTTTTTTAATATTGAAAGAGTCATATATCTACAATGTTCTCATTTCGAAACAAAAGTATCAATCGACAACATCTATACGGAGTGTTGCTTTTTATTCTTAGACGAAAACACAGGAATTTAATTAATATGATATCCATACAATACAAAATAAGAGGATTCTCAAAACAGCCTTGTACATAGAAATACATAAATCCCCTATAAAGAGAAAATAAAAAAGCACACCACAACACCAAGAGGAATGACTTACCATAATGATAATAGCTTGTTGATGACAATGAAATAGAAGTTTCTTACTGAGAAGATCCTTGGACAGAAGAGCTTCCCAATGTGCTCGCTTCGCCAGACTGCCTGACCTGAGGCGATCCAATGTACTTATGCGGGACATGGGCTATTTTCGACCAATCCTCACTGCTACCTTGTCTGCATCTTTCCTCAAGCTCAGGACATTCTTGAATAGAGAGGTGCTGGAGTTTAGTGAGAAGCTTGAAACCCCGTGGCAGTAGTGTCAAATTAGGACAATGATATATGGTCAAAGATCTAAGAGAAGCAAGATCCTCAAACCATTCTGGCAAAGCTGTTAGACTGTCGCAGCTATTAATTTCCAAGCAGTGCAGGGTCTTGACATTTTGCAACCCTTCTGGCAGAGAATCAAACCAAGGACAGTTCAGAACCATCAAACTTCGAAGGAAGGAGAGGTGTTGCACACCTGCTGGAAAAGAACCAAGTTTTGGACAGTCCATGATGGTCAAGTCCTCAAGCAATGTGAACTGTTCCAAACTCGACGACAGAGAAGTCAGCTCACTGCAGTTTTCAATGGACAAAGTTCGAAGTGAAGCCAAACCTGCAATTCCACCATCTGGCAGGGATGTTAGCTTGCCACATCCACTAATCTCCAGTGACTCCTGAGCTTTAAGGTTCTGCAAACTTTGTGGCAGAGAGGACAGCTCTCCACACCAACGAATGGTCAATGATTTCAGAGAACTAAGGTTTTGCATCTCCGAAGGCATTGAATGAAGCTTGGGGCAAGACAAAATCTTCAAGGAAGATAGACTAGTTGATGCAAAGAGCCCTTCTCGGAGATACACTAGGTCTGGAATTTTGTCAAGAATAAGAACATATAGCAAACTTAAATCTGCTACGGACTCCATCGTAGGATTACAATTCCGCAGCTCCAAATGTTGAAGGGACTGAGGTAACGGTATATGTGCTAACTTGGGGCAACTCTTTACAGTTAATTTCTTCAATCTAGGGAATGCATTTCCAACATTTGCACTTGACCACTCTTCCAAGTTTGCAAAATCACTTATTGATAGTTCTTCGAGTGATGGAAACCATATGTCTGTACCGTCACCATAGAACTCTGTACCAATGCTCTTCACGCCATGCATTCCTTGCAGAGAAAGTGTCTTAAGTAGCGGAAGATTCCCAAGGGCTGGAAGATGTTCACAACTTCTACAGTTGGTGAAATCAGCGGCGACAAGATTTGGGAGGGCCCAATCAGGAAATTTGATTCCTGGGTACCCATTTATAACTAGCTTTTTCAGATTTTTGTGTGGTTGCAGACCTTTAATAATTTCTTCAGGTTCTGGTGCTATATGTGATCCTGAGACACCTACTTCAGGTTGGGCTTTAGGTAGTTTTGGGAATGAATCTCTAAGTTGCGGAATAAGACCCCAGTATAATCCCAATGACTCAAGATTTTTCATCATATGCAGTTTTGCTGATTCCGATAAAGAAGCAACTTGAATATTGGCTAATCCAGTAATATTCAACTCCCCATAAAGATTTAAACCTTGCACCTCAATATTCGTCGCCCACGTCGGCACAACAAAAACTGGCAATGTCTGAAGATTAACTAAAGATGTAATTGCAGGAGGCATACCAGTCAAACTTACACATCCACTTAAGTTAAGATGTCTTAGGCTGGTAAATTGTCCCAAAAAGGCAAATATTCAAGATTATGGCAACCAATTAGGTTTAGGGTCTGCAAAGAAACCAGATACCTTACACTTTTAGGTAACTGGGTGATACGCGTGTAAGACAAGTCAAAATACCTCAAACATATCAAGTCACCCAAGGAATTCGGCAGATCAACAAGATCACAGTTGTTCAGATCTAGCACTCGCAAGTATTCAAAACTTGAATAAATTTTATCTCCGTTCTGTAACGAGCCAGAATCTCCAATCAATAAGAGAGTTCGCAAATGTTCTGCTTCATATAGAGTTTCTGGAATTGTAATTCTTGCACCATATCCATAAACAATATGTTGGCGAGTCCTTACTTAGTTAGGATTTTAGTTCCTTATTTCATTAGAATTTGGGTTACTTACCAATTATTATTTAGTCCTATTGTAATAGAGATTTACTTCCTATTGTAATTTAGATATATTTCCTATTTTATTTAGGGTTAACACCTCTTTGTACTTGTATAAATACCTCCATATTGGAGAAGAATAATAATATGAGTATATCTTAGCATAACTGAATATTTACCCTACTTTGTTTGACATGGTATAAGAGCCTAGGTTTTCTTGTGACCTGTGTTTGCGTTCTCCTTACAATTTAAGTGCTCTCCTCCCCTCCTCTTTAAGGGGGGGAGGGGGAGTGAAAAGGATATGTTTATTGATGTATCCCCATTAGCTTGACATATTCCCGTGAAGATGTTACTTATTTCTTGACTCTGACGACCTCTTCTCTTCAGGGGGAGAGGAGGAGTGAAGAGAAGTTGTCTGCGTGAATTAGCTAAAGTTGATATGGAAGAACTGTTGCTGTTGTCGTTGCCTCTACTACCGCAATTGATGTTACCGTTGCCGCTATTGTTGCCGTTGATGTTGCCTTTGTTTGCTTCACTTTCTGTTGCTATGGTCATTGCCGATGATGTTACTGTGTTTTGATATGTCTCTACCCTAACCCTAGACACTACCTATTTTTGCTGCACTATACATCTAGCCTATAATCCTAGCCCGCCGCCTCTGTCGCCTACCTTGCTACTGTCGCATGCGCCTACCTTGCTATTGTCACCGCTGCTCATCTATTCCGCTACAATTTAACCACATATCTGCCATGGCTGATTTTGCTACATCTCAGTGTTAGTTAGTGCATGTTTCTCAAGTACCATTGATCATATGGCTTCATCAACCCCTTCTTTTCAGGGGGAGAGGAGGAGTGAAGAGAAGTTGTCTCTGCTGTTGCTGGTGCCAATGCCTTGTATTGCTGTTGATGATGCCTGTTATGTCTCTGCCTTGTTGCTCCTGCCTGTTATGGTGCCAGTATTGTTGCTCATGCCTTTGCTGGTGTGTTTGCCTTCCTTACCCTATTTTTTAGGGTTTGGTTTCTGCCTTATCTTCTGCCGTGCTCACAGGGCTTCTGTGTTCTGCCTTATCTTCTGCCGTGCTCACAGGGCTTCTGTGTTCTGCCTTATCTGCTACCGTGCTCACATGGTTTCTGTGTTCTGCTATCTGCCTTATCTTCTGTCGTGCTCACAGGGCTTCTGTATTCTGCCTTATCTGCTGTCGTGCTCACAGGGTTTCTATGTTATGCTATGTGCCCTATTTTTTAGGGTTTGCTCTTGTGTTTCCGCTGCAAACTTTGCTTTAGTTTGTCACTTGTTTCACTACTGGTCGACGAAAAGACCTTCTCTACAATTGGTGTTTCTCAAGTATGGTGTTCTGTGACTCGCTTGTCAAGTTGGGTGTGCGAAATATCTTTGCCCAACTTGAGGGGGAGTGTTGGCGAGTCCTTACTTAGTTAGGATTTTAGTTCCTTATTTCATTAGAATTTGGGTTACTTACCAATTATTATTTAGTCCTATTGTAATAGAGATTTACTTCCTATTGTAATTTAGATATATTTCCTATTTTATTTAGGGTTAACACCTCTTTGTACTTGTATAAATACCTCCATATTGGAGAAGAATAATAATATGAGTATATCTTAGCATAACTGAATATTTACCCTACTTTGTTTGACACAATAGATGCGTGGCGAATCTCTGCTGGTGACCAATTTTGTGGCCGACCATGTTCAAGTACCACATATTCTTTTCCTGCAACATATCGTGCAAGATCATGAATGATATCATTCATCTTGTATCCAATTATTTCTCCACTGTCATGTAGCCGTACTTCTTGCAAGAAAGATATCCACAACAATTCAGAAAAGTATTCCTCGCCAATGTCTTCAGGCCGCTTGCTTCCTTCTTCTGGAATGAAGCCTTCTGCCATCCATAGATGAATCAACTTTTGTTTCTTGAACTCATAATTTTTGGGAAATAATGAGAAGAATGCAAAGCATTGTCTAAGATGTGGTGGTAGACTCAACATTAGGGCAGGGAAAACTTTATGTTGGCTTTCATCTAATTCCCAGAGTTCACAATCTCGCATAAATAACCACTGTTTTTCTTCTCTTTTCAAGCGCATTGAGCTTCCCAAACTTTTTGCAGCTAATGGCACTCTTCCAACTTTTTTGATAATCTCCTTTCCAATCTGGGTAAGATTTGGATACTTCTCTTCTTCTCCGCATCCAAATGCCCGGTGCTTGAACAAAGACCAGCAATCATCATCCTTCAAACCATTTAAATAAAATGGTGAATTTGGGAAGTCCATCATGAATGGAATTTTTTGACTGCGGGTGGTGACTATGATTTTGCATCCATCAAGACCCCCTCTAAACAAAGGTCTTAGTTTGTCCCAATCATCCTGGTCTTCCGTCCAAACATCATCTAACACAATCAGGCATCTTTTCTTATGTAGCAATTTCGAAAGCTGAGACTGAAGTGGTTCAATCTCCGACAACTTGCATTCATCCTCTGTTGCACACTCAATGGCTGCCTTCATAATCTTCTTGACATTGAAATCCTCAGAAACAAAAATCCATATTCTAGAGTCGAAGTATTTGACTACCCTCTCATCGTTATATGCCAACTGAGTAAGAGTGGTCTTGCCAATTCCTCCAACACCAATTATTGGAATACAAGTTGCATATCCATCTTGGGAAGTTTCCGAAGATCTTAACAGTTCGACTAACTTCTCTTTCTCATCTTCTCTTCCATATATCTTTGAGTCGTCAACAGAAGAGTAAGTCTCCCTTTGGATAGATAGCCGATCTGCTATGCTAGGCTCTCTAAAATTAAATGTCGAGAGTCCCTGATTTATCGTCTTTTCTAATCTGTGGATTGTCTTTTTAATATTTTCAGCATCAGAGCCTTTTGTATTTCGAAAACCAATACCAAACCAGATGCTGGTATTGTGAGCAAAAAACAAGTTCAGAAGGTCCTCAGCATCAGAAGCAGCATTCTTGAGGTTTGACAACCAAAGTCTAACGTATTTGTTGGTTAATTGTTGATCCTCTGCAGCTTGAAGAATAGCTTGAACTCTTATTAAGGAATCTTGTAGGCTGTTGCGGTTGTCCTCGACACCCCAGATATCAGCAAGTGCTTTTAAGGCTGGGGAGGCCAATCTGTCAAAGATCACTTGCAAAGCAGGGGATAAAACTATGCTTGCTGCTTCCATGTCTAGCAGCGACAAGGCTGAGATGGTGGCAAAAATAGTGAGAATAGATGGATCTGGAAATGGAATGGATCTGAACAAGTGGAGAATTTCAATTTGATTGATATTCAAAAGCAAGAACATATGTGATTCACACTCAAAGCCAAGGTCTATCACCTATCCTAATCACTATTCTCATGGCCAATCTTCGAAAAACTTGCACCCAATTACCTCACTTCTATCATCTTTTTCAGCAGAAATTTCCCCACTACCCTCACCAAAGAAAGAAAGACATTTTTCCACCTTCATCATTGATTACGACGTATTATTTTTGTCAACATACCATTATAAATTCCATGTTTTGTAACCTCCCTGTCCATAGGGATGCATGTTGTAAGGTTGTGGTATCCCATTCAAATCTGAAGCGTTAACCTAGATATGAACATAAAGTAATATAGAACTTACTCTCATTATTTTGTCTATTTCTTATTTTTCTCTTTGATTTTTTTCCTTTCTTTCATTTGCCTTTAAAACTTCATTTTTGACTTACTTTATACCCTAAACTTATTTGAATAATGTTTTAAAAAAACCCAATGTGGTAACAGTCAACTATACCAAAGCTCATATGGCGCAGACGTGGTGCACATTGCTTGCTAGTAGTCTCAAGCAAAATAGACTAGTTTTTGACACCTTCAAGGAATTATGATTTCACTTGAGTAAAAAATCAAGCTTACACTATTTCTCCCGCTATATTACAATGTTGCTACACAAGATGACAAATCATGAATTTTGAAAACTTAAGGTGACATTTCGCTTAAATTTTTATTTAAGGTGACAAATTGAAATTGATGTATAAGTTCAGGTGATATTTCTAAAAATATCCCTTAAAAAAAAAAAACAAAACAGCAGCTCAAATGGGCTGGAATGATGTTTGCATGGGTCCACCATCACATGTGCTGGAATGATGTCTGCGGCGGGACTATAATGCGGAGATTTTGTGCGGAGGTTACTTACGGAGACTACTTTTTGGCCCGTTAGATTGATCAAAAGGCTAATATTAATATCCTCTTTATGCTACAATCGGGTTAAAATTACCCATCACAAAAACTACAACCCGGAACTTCTCTCTCATCTCTCTCATCTCTCTCCTTTTGCAAGGTCAACACTGCTGGTTGTCAGAGTACTGGAATTATTAGTGCTGGTGGTTTATTACGCAGCTGGTGCTTGGCTTAAGGGATTTTCTGTGAAAACCCAACAGTCACCACCCATCCCCCTCTTCTTCCGGCGAAAACCCAACAGTCACAACCATCGCACTCAAACCCAACCCACCACAACCTACGCCATATCCAAGTTTTGGAGAGAGAGAGAGAGAGAGAGAGAGAGAGAGAGAGAGAGAGAGAAAGCATCTGGGTTTTTTTTTCTTTTTGGATAAGATCTGAGTATTGTTTAGATTTCATGTTTTTTCTTGGTTTAATGTCACAGTTAGCATTTTGATTTTGATTTGGGGGTACTCTGTTTCTGTGTTCATCTGTGCAGTGGGGCTCTATTTGTTATAGATCTCTGGTTCCTCTGTCAAATTTTATAGAAAAACTGGGTTATTGAGAACGTTCTGTTGTATATATATATATATATATATATATGTATAGAGAGAGAGAGAGAGAGAGAGAGAGAGAGAGAGAGAGAGAATGGTTGGGGATGGGTTGGCTTCGCTGGTTTTTTTTTCTAAGTTGGCTGGCGTTTTGGGGCTGGAAAAAGGGAGAGAGAGCTGGGTGTGGGGTGGGATGGTCGTGGTGGAGGCGTGGCTAGCAGGCTAGGGTAGTTAGAATCGAGGGGAGGTAGTGGGCTGCGCTGGGATGAATGAATTTCCTCCCTTTTTTTTTTCTTTTCTAATATGTCTTTTATTTTATTTTTTACAGATTCTGATTTTCCACCAAATTTTACAAAAGAAATGTTCATGTACATTCCCACAGATTTCAGATTAATTATCATACCCACTTTCTCTATTTTGATTTTTCCCTCATAATTCTTTTTTTTTTAATGAAATTTGAAAAAGCATTCTTTCTGGGTTTGGGTCTTAGCCATATTTGTATTGTTTTCTTTTGGTGGGACAAGATAATATTCCAAGAGATGCATATTGAGCCAGTACAAGTTGATCTGGAAGATTTCTGAAGGCATAAGAAGTAAGAGCACAAGCATCATGTGGTTCAATTTGGGTTGGGTGTACTGATAAGAGTATGGCTGTCTGGGGTAGGGGGTTGGGAGGGGGCTGGGGTTGTGATTTAAAAGAAGAAAGAAAAAGGGATGGGGCGGGTTCACTTGTTTTTCCTTTCTTTGGGGTTGTTGGTGCCCTGGCTTGGAAAAGGTAGAGAGAGCGAGCAGGGGTTTGGGTGGGCGAAGGGTGAAGGGGAGAAAGAGAGAGAGAGAGTTGTAGGGTTTTTTAAGAATAATCTTTTAGCAAATACAATTTTTTTAAATTTAAATTATGTTTAAAATATATATTTTTCATTTAAACCCACGTGACATTGCAAAATAATAGTCATTTAAGATAAAAGCAATATAATAATAAAATAAAATGTTGGTACAGAGGATATAATAATAATTTAGGGTAAAAGGAAATAAAAAACAATTTAGGGTAAAAACTAATATAATAATAATTTAGGGTAGATAATAATAGTTTATGATAAAGGAATATAATAATAATTTAGGGTAAAATGCAATATAATAATAATTTAGGGTAAATAACAAAATAATAATAATTTAAGATTAATAATAATATAATAATAATTCAAGATTCGAACAATATAATAATAATTTAGGGTAAATAATAATATAATAATAATGAAATGTGGCGCAATCGTAGGACGCCACCTGTCGAAAACAATGACATCTCTCCTTTCTGGGACTGCCACATGTGATTCCTCATAATTTAATATTACTTTTTTGGGATTTAACTTCTAAAATTCATAATAAATAAATTAAAAATCTAAAAAATACACCAGAAAAGTCCTATGAACTCCTTGTGGCATTCTCTATGCCCTCAAGCTCTAAAAATATAACTTCCACTTATAAAAATATAAATTGATGACAAAAACTCAACTTTGTTTCTAAACAATCTAAAACACTAGTTGATGTTTCATAATATAACACTTAAGTTATTTGATCAAACGATTACTGTAAACTCCAATATGTTAAATCATGATTTTGGACCTCCATAATTGAGGATGATGTCGTGAGGAGTTTGTAGCAATTTTCGATGTATTTTTATGATTTTTAATTTATTTATTATGTATTTTAAAAGTTAAATACTAGAAAAATAATATTAAAGGGTATAGACCAATCGTAGGTTGCCACTTGTTGGGAGAAACACTGACGGAGCCACCTTCAGCTACTGCCATGTGTCGCTCAGTATGATTTAATATTATTTATCTTGAATTTAACTTCTAAAATTCATAAAAAATTTATTAAAAATTCAAAAAATACACCGAAAATTCCTAGTAACTCTTTGTGACATTCTTTGCACCTTCAAGCTCTAAAAGTATCATTTTTAAATTATAAAAATATAAAATGATAACGAAAACTCAAATTTGTTTCTAAACAATGTAAAAATATTAATTGATTTTCTATAACTTAACACTCATGTCCTTTGATCCAACAATTACCTTAAACTCATATATGTGAAATCATGATTTTGGACCTCCTTAATTGAGGATGATGTCGTGAGGAGATTGTATCAATTTTAGGTGTATTTTTTTTATTTTTAATTATTTTAAAATAATTTTTAAAGATAAACTTCAAAAAAGTAATCAAAATGATATGTGGTGCAATCGGAGGATGCCACCTCTTGGACACCTTCAACGCTGCCACTTGTCGACCTATACCATTTAATAGTATTTTTCTTGGATTTAATTTCTGAAATTCATAATAAATAAATTAAAAATCCAAAAAATACACCGAAAATTCCTATGAACTTCTTGTGACATTATCTACGTCATCAAGCTATAAAAATATAATTTTTATTTATAAAAGTGTCAAGTGATAACAAAAACTCAACTTTATTTCCAAGTAATTGAAAACACTAGTTGATGTCCTATAACATAATACTCATGTTCTTTAATCCAACGATAACCTTAAACTCAAATATGTGAATCATGATTTTTGACCTCCATAATCAAGGATGATGTCTTGAGTAGTTTTTAGCAATTTTTAGTGTATTTTTCTGATTTGTAATTATTTTTTAAAGAATTTTTAAATATAAAATTGGAAAAAGTAATCAAAATGACATGTGGAGCAATCGTGGTACGCCACCTGTTGGAAGCACTGAGGGCGCCACCTTCAGCTGCTGCCACATGTTGCCTTATACTATTTAATATTATTTTTCTTAGATTTTACTTATAAAATTCATAATTAATTAATTAAAAATTCAAAAAATACACCGAATATTCCTAAAAACTCCTTGTGACATTCTCTACACCCTCAAACTATAAAAGTAAAATTTTCACTTATAAAAATGTAAAGTGATAATGTAAACTCAAATTTGTTTCTAAACAATATAAAACACTAGTTGATGTTTTGTAACTTAACACTCATGTTCTTTGATTCAACAACTACCTTGAACTCAAATATGTGAAAACTCTTGAAACAATAGTAATAAATAGTATGAAAATCAGAAAAATGCCCCGAAAATTGCTCCGGCCTTCTTGTAATGTTATAAAACTTAGGGAAGCTATAAATCACCCATTTCATAATGAAAAAATTCAAACGCCTTTTGATAACTCATTTTCCTCTCAACCATAGCTATATATACTTTTTAACTTCAACTTCAATAACCTACATCAACAAGCATCTCCTGTGAAAGTTCGGAATTTTTTGATAACTCACTTTCCTTTCAACCGTAAAAATATATTTTGCAATAACCAATATTATAAGTATATTTCCTTAATATTCATTATCTAATTTTTAATAACACAAATATTAGTTTCCTTTCATATATAAGATTGTAAAAGTATCTGTTTTGTTATAACAATCTACATATATAATAATTCGACAACGTGTAGGCTCATGTGGGAACTTCTTTTTGCAAACCTCTTCTTGCGGCTCCATCTCAGCCATTTAAGTAATCTCAACGGCTGGGAAGAAAAAGTAAGCTCACACTAGAACTGGGTATGCTGCAGTTTCTCCTTCCTTATCGCGCCTTTTTTTTCCTTCCTTCCGCCATTTAATTCATTTTTAAATTTTAACTACAAACCCCAAATCAAATAACCCAAATACCCAAAAACTTGTTTTAATTTGTTGAAAATCTCAGAACTGCAGTCACAGTCGCTCCTCCTCTCTTCGCTTACCCAGGCTCAATCTTCACTAGAATCTCGTGGTCGTCACTGTGTGACAAGTAAACCCTTTTATTCCTCTCCATATTCTAACTGGATGCTCTTGGTTATCACTCTGATTTGTGGCTCCTCCCAGATGAAGACGATCGTCCACAATCGACAGCCCCTAATCCCAACGGATCGGAACTCAAGCGACTTTGAAATCATGCGACGAGCAAACCCGACCTTCCTACATATGAAGAATCGGAATAATCGATCTTAGGCTTCAACGACGAGGTCAACGTGTTCCGCTTCTTTGAGGCAAAGTGCACCATCGACGACTGTAAATGCCCGCAGTCAAACTAGTGAAACAAGCGGCCCTCGAAACGGCGAAACCCAAACAAGGTCGTCGCAGGAGAGTAGGCATCTCAATCCCCAATGTTTGGGCGATTGAGAATCTCACTTCTCAATCTCTTCTAGGAAGTGAGAGACGACGAAGGCATACCTGGAACTAATTGCAATTGCTACAGGTATGCCTTATTAAAAGCCCTTTTAGCACTTGAAATTTGGTAGATAATCAGCCGTGTTGCTTTATATTATCATTTCCATCTTTGTCGACCAACAAAATGACGTATGTACTAGAGGGGTAGATGTTTGTCTAGTCTTAGCTTTCTCGAGAGCCATAACATCCCAGTGAAAATGTACTCAATTGAAAAAACAACTGACATATTAATCTGGGTGTTTTTGTGTAATAAGACATAATTATTAGTTGTGTTTTGGTTTCAAACTTCCTATGACAGTGATAAACTATTGACAGCAGTGATGGGTTGTTGATAAACTATTGATGGGTGACTGATACTATATTGGTGGACTATTGATAAATTATTCACTAGTTATTGATAAATTATTGAGGGGTGGTTGATATATTCCTTATGTCGCTTTTTGTGCATATGTTGCTTTTTGTGCAGTGTTTGGAAACTGATATTAGTAATATGCTAAATCACAATGTAATCAAATACAGAAAGGGAAAAAATAAAGAAATTGCTTAAACATATTTTTGGTACTGCTGCATTTTCTGTTGAATATTCCTCTAAATGTTAAATTGGGACTGTTTTGTTTCTTTTTGGGTTTAATATTGGAATTTTAGCAGCTTGATTTTATTTTTATTGTGTTCATTTAATTTGTGCAGGCCCTTGTTTAAAGCTTTGGTTGCCTTGTGTTCAGAATCACAATGTTGCAACATCACTTGTTTGCCACAAAAATATGTTTCGTAAACACTTCAAAAGGATTCACTATAGCTTCAACATCGCTTTACTAAAGCTTCCTAAAATTTATTTTATTTTTACTAAGAAGTCTTAATTACTATTTATGGAAATTTGAGTTTGGGAAATTTGAAGTAATAATTGAAGGAAGTGAATCATTTATATTCATTCTACTAATGTCACGCTGCCAAAACAAGTTTTATAAAAGTGTCTGAATGAATTCACTAGAGCGTCATTGGTGCATCATTTTGGGTAATAGAAGAAAATATTAGCATATTGCATAATTTGTAAAGCTCCAAACATGTCATTTTGACTTTTGTCAAAATATGTTTCATAAAAGCATCACAAACGTTTCATTAGGGCTTCAATACTTATTCAAATATGAGAAATTGAATAAGAAAATTTGTACAAAAGAATGCAGGCTATGCAAAAGTCCAGTGCAGAACCAAAATATTATCATAATTTTAGATTCTATAAAAGGGAAGGAAATTGCATTGAAATGGAAAAACTTCCAACTTTGAAGGCAAGGAAATATGCTGAAAGAGTTGTGAGTATTGAAACAGATGATGTAATATAATCATTCAACGTTGTCATCTTTGCCAAACCAAAAGGCAAGCTAAAAACCTTGCACCTGACCATCGTACCACCACCACGCATCTATCCAATTGTTTATTTGTTTTGACATCAAAATTGATTTAAAGCATAAAATATGAAGTAATTATCACAAGGAGTTCGTATGATTTTTTTTGTGAATTATTATGATTTTTGGAAGTTAAAGCATTGTAAAATAGTAATAAATGAAATATAATGACACATGACAGCGTTTCATAGGTGTGTCATTAGAGTTTCCGATAGGTGTCAGTATCGCGTAAAGCGCCACACGTCATTAGAGCTTCATTCTTGTGTCTTTACCTTTAAAAATTCACAAAAAATGAATACAAAATCCAAAAAATGTACCAAAAGCAATAAGGGGTGGAGGTAATGGATGTTATGGTGGTCATCCACATTCCATAGATTTATAACAAGAAGGAGTTTTTAGAAATTTTTGGTACATTTTTTGGCTTTTGTATTCATTTTTTGTGAATTTTTTAAGGTAAAGACACAAGAATGAAGCTCTAATGACACGTGGCGCATTACACGGTACTGACACCTGTCTGAAACTCTGATGACACACCTATGAGGGTCAGATTCTAGTACAACAGAGTACAATAGATTCACTTAGAATTGCTTTTTCTGAGCCATTAGATTAAATCCAACGGTGTTCTCACATAGAGGTTCTCAAAAACAAGTCCCCACCAGAGAATAGCCCAATTGGACAATGGTTTAAAGTCATCATGGGTGTGTGCGTCTAGATCTTTGAACACGTCAAAGGTGTTCAATGAGTTGTGAATATGACGCTGCATGGGGAATCAGTAAAGTATCTCTATCATGTCCAATCACATGAAATGATGGCGTACTTTTTCTGAAAAAACTCACACATCAGTCATAAGCATTTTAAAATATTACTGAATATTTTTCCTTGTCTATATGAGTGATTATATCTTCACTCTAATTTTTTTTTTCTCAGTATATGTTTACTTTGAGGAATTCCACAAACATATAGTATAAAGAAAGATAACAAAAGTAGTAGATGAACAAACACAAACAACAACATATAACTAGTACAAAATAATCTCATAACCTTGTCACAAAATATCATGTATCCTTCAGATAGCAATGTTTACAAAATCGTGGACTATTGGAGTTTTTGTATTGCCAATGTATAGTCTCCTATTGCTCTAGTATTGGCACTATATAGCCTTCAATTGCCTTCATTTTGCCACTGCATTGCCCCCAATTGCCTTTATATTGCCACTGTATTACCCCCAATTGCCTTTGTATTACCATAAAAGGCAATAAATGGCTATACAACGACAATGAACAATCAATACACAGTTAATAAGCTTGCAATAACAAGCAATAGACAGATAATATACACACAATATACATGCAATATACACCAAATGTATATCTTTTCTCAAAAAAGGATGTGATAGCCTTACATGTGCACCGTCAAAATTAAGAGTTGATAGGTCCAACTCTCATAAAAAACAGCCAAATTGATGAAGGTTCTCAATGACAACAATCTTCCATAAGCCAAAAATCTGGGTCCAACTGTCATTAAAAAAAAAGAGTCAAATATCTCAAGAGAGAGATTATTGAAAGGAAAGAAAAATCCTAAAACACCTAACATCAGAAAAATACAAAGGCAAAAGAAAGCAAGAAAGCAAGGCTCCAATAAATTAACACCACCAATTGAGAAACAAAAAAACTTCAGAGAAAACCAAAACCAATCAAGGAAAAAACACAAAAGCTGATACAAAACGAAACAACACAAAAGAATAAGATTTCTTACTATTGAATCATATTTCAAAATGCTCACCAATATTGACGGAAAATGAGCTTCGTATAGTAGAAACATAAATCACTTGGTAGGTCCGTGCATGCTATCAAATTCATCGAATAACGGGTCACTAAGATTGATCGGAGTTGATTCTTCATTGTCTGACGGGGATGTCCTGCATAAACACCAAGCATAATATTACAATAAAATAAACCACTTGTAACTTTAGCTATTATTTATAAACATTTGTACAATCTTACGGTGTGTTCGCCATTCTTGGACATCGTCTTATATCATGACTAGTTTGTCCACACTGCTGACAATGTCGGATCCCTCGCTCCATTCCTTTTTCCTTTGCTCCTTTTACTCGTTTCGAGCTTCCTTTGTGTGTTACTCTCTTAGGGTCCTTCAAATATCGTGTTTGGGAGCTGGACCCTCCAACTTTGCTTGGACTGACCCCATCATTCAATAACTTCAATGTCACCCGCGTATCATTTAGATTGTTCGACAATAGCTCACAACCTTCTTTGGACATTAAAGCATGCTCAATTACATCTGAAGCAAGTATGGACATTCTACTTCGCTTTATTAGGAGAGAACTGTTCTCACAATCTTTAATTTCATTGCCATTTGAATCTGACACAAATCCAGATTTTGCAGTTTTCTTCCATCTATTCAAAATGTATTTATTGGGCAGATATTCAATTTGCTCTCTTTTTAACAATGCCAGCGCATGGCAGCAAAGAATCCCAATAAATTCAAATCCTTTACAGCTACACGACCATTGATCGAAATATTTATCATATACAACTTCTGTCACTCTTGTTTTCCCCCTTTTCCTTTCACTCACTTTATAGATAGCTTTGGAAGCATCATCCATTTTCAGTTCCATGAAACACGGTAAACTTTGCATTAGCTCCTGTTCAAACTTTTGGAACATTGCCTTTGTGTATATTTCAGCCATTTGTTTATCCATTGTCATTAATAGAGCACATTGAGGCTTTTCAAATGCATCAATGTGATCAGCAAGTAACTCATTTTGACGTTGATGGGAAAGTGCCCTTTGAAATCGTGTTATGAAATCCATTAATGAATTTCTCCTTGATATATATTGCTTGAAAAATGCATGAGAGCCTTCTGCTCTTTGACTGCTTGACATTCCAGCCGCAAAAACATGTTTTACATAGGCTGGAACCCATGATTTTCGCAAATCAAAAACTGAACTTAGCCATGGATGGTCAGTCAAACCAGATTTTGTAACGATTGCATGCCACTTTTCTTCAAATTCATCTATATTGTCAATCTCCCAAATGGTTTCCTTAAACTCTTTCCAATATTCCTCATAAGCAATCCGTGGTAGTTTATCAGAGAACTTGGTTGTGATGTGCCATATGCAAAGTCGATGAAATGTAGTGGGGAATACTTCAAAAATCGCTCTAGCCATAGCTGCATCTTGATCTGTAATGATCATTTTTGGCTCACCACCTGGCATGGCTTTTTTAAACTCCTCAAACATCCAAATAAATGACTCAGTCGTTTCCTTACTTAAAAATGCACAAGCTAAAACAATTGTCTGACCATGGTTATTAACCCCCAACATTGGTGCAAATGGCAAGCCATATCGGTTCGTGTTGAATGTGGTATCGAGCACGACAACATCTCCATAAAACCCGTATGCTCGTCTAGAAGTTGCATCTGCCCAAAAGCATCGAGTAAGCCTGTCATTGGAATCTCCCTCAATCTTGAAATAAAATGATCTATTGTTTTTCTGTTCAGCTAAAAAATACTCAGTCACCAGTTCAACATCATGGTTCTTCATTAGGCTACTCTCATAATATTCAAAGTTGTAAATATCCTTTTTGGTAAAACCAATTTTCTCCATTCCTCCAGATTGCACCTCCAAAATACTCATCTTTTTATGAGTAGGTATATCAGCTGAACCGAGTTGTTTTGTGAGTAGCTTTGCAGGTTCTGAAATATGACGGTGTGATCTCATAAAATGCACTCTTTCTGGGGGTGTCATCGTATGATTGTGTCCCTCTACAACGAGAGAGAAAGCATACTGTTTGCACCCAGAAACCTTCACAACAACAACCCTAGCCTTGCAACCACATCTACTTACCCCTCGGTGTCTTTTTATCACCCTAGGCTCTTCTTTTTTAAACACACCTTGTTTGCAACATACAAATTCTTTTCTTAGAATTTCTTTACTGTATTTTTCCCTCCCGCTGGAATGGCGTCGAATACTAAAGCCAGCCAATAACGCATATCTATTGTAGAAATCATAAACGGAATCAAGTGAATCGAACTTCATCCCAACTTTTGGTCTTTCCTCGTTTCTGACTTCAGGTATGTAAATCATTTCATCAACGATTACACAATCATCATTCTCCTCTGAGTCCCCAACCATTTTACTCACATAGATTATTGATACCTTCCATAACATTTGAATCAAACATTTCAGAAATAGTTAAAACAAAACAAAATAATTATGAAAGCAATTTAAATTTTGTACCATCATCAGTTGAAAACAAAGACATTTATAATGAATTTTTTAAAAAAAACTTACCAGCAACAAATCCAAGAATTTGAATGCAACTCCCCTATGTTATGGAGCAAAATTGATCCTTGCGTTTTTTGCTCTCCTTTTATTGTCTCCTCCATGTTGATTCAATCAAACTTTTCCATAAGAGCACATATAGAAAATTAAGATGCAAACTTGTGTCAACCTGTAGCAGATTATCAATTATTAAAAAGCCATAAAATAAATTGAGGTAAGACAAACCCAAGATATTTTTAGAGAACTTGTTTTTACTGTATGTATGCAAGACCCATAAAGATCACCATTAGATTAACGTGTTGTTATTTTAATTATTTATTAATTATTGATTCAACAAAGCTTAAAGCCAATATACTAAAGACATCATAATAAAACCCAAAGCAGTAAGGGGTTAAACGCAAGAAAGAATATTTATGTATGGAAATAAAATAAAACTGTAAAAATCAATTTTTCAAATGAAATATAAATACAAAAGAGAACAAAAAATAATAATAATTACAAGAAATTGGAAAACATTAAAAGCAAAATTAGTGAAACAAAGAAACAAAGAGAAGTGGTTTTGGAGTGTTTGACTTACCATCGCAGTTGGAGTTGAAGAAGAGTACTGCAAGTTATTGAAAACTTGGGTTTTACTTGTTCAGAAACGGAGGCTCTTTCAACATATCATGTTTCTCTTTTTCTTCTTTTCTCTCTACTATGAAGATCTTGCAAATAATTTTTGTGATAGAAAGACAAAATAAGAGAGCTCTCAAGTTATAGTTGTTGTAATGGGTAATGATGAACCATTTTCTGCAACATTAATGACAGGGGTTTAACAAAACAGAATATTTTTTGAATAAAAGAGTTTGCAATAAGGCTGAAAAATCACATACCAGTGAAAGAATTGAGCTGTGGGCTTCAACCCTTGTTCCTCCTCCTTCAGCAACGTCCTCCACAGCTGAGTGTCTTCGTTTTTTTTTCTTTTTGGAATAGCAAATTCGATTTCTGGAAGTTGGAAAGGGGCAACTCTTGTTTGTCTCCAGAGGAAGTTTCAGACCTAAGACTTTTGACCTCTATTTCAAATAAAAGAGGAGAGATGAGATAGAAGTTCTGGGTTGCTCATTTTGTGATGGGTAATTTTAACCCGGTTGTAACAAAACTTCCTACTTAAATCTAAACCGTTCATTTGAAATTGACGGTTGTTATCATTCCGCACATAACCTCCTCATATTAGCCTCTGCATTCTAGCAGCTCCCTGATGTCTGCGCATGGGGCTTGTAGGCTCCACCAATTTTCGATCCAGGCAATAGACAAGGCGGAATAGCGCCTGGGTTTTTCACTTGACTACATTTTTAGCCCGTTCATGTACATGGTTGGAGAAGCTTTTCGGGCTAAAAATCCAAATTTTGGGTTTGGCCCAGTCCCATTAGAGGTGGCCTTAATAGTCTATGAGAGAGTTTCCTGCATCTTGTTCAAAGGGTCCTTGTGAACTATAATGCTTCTTTCGCAAGGATAGGAGTCGTCGTATTTTCTAATCCATATAATGTGATTTTATCTTTGTGTATGCTTTTGTTTTTTAACATGATATTGCATAATTATTTCTAAATTTCTTTGTGATTAAATTAGCAATTAGAGATTTAGTACAGGAGATATAAGAATCTTTCCCTTTAAGCAATATTTCTTCAGTAAGAAAATAATATTTGACTTCTCGCTTGTTTTCTTTTTGTCAAAAACATTGAATTCTGGTTTATATGAAGCTAAACAACAATTACTTGAAGTAGGAAGAAGGAGATAAAATTTTGCGTCTGGTTCACGAACAAAGTCATTCACACCAAACTCAAATGATCCACATCATCTGTTTTTCATAAACAAAATTGTCAACACACACCATATATGTTGGTATTCTAGATTTCTCATTTTATTCATGTTGTCAAGTAAGATGTGGCAGATGCCACATGGTTTGCTACACAATTTTGTGTTCCTTAGAAAGCATTATTGTTGGTTCATTTACGTTCCTTTCTAGTTTCCCCTGTCTCAGTACCAGCTGGTCAGTTGCAAGGAAAGAAGTGTTTGACTAGGAAAACCCACGGCATGAAAACCATGACAACATCCATACAAATAAAAAGCCAAAGGATTCTCAAAACAGCTTTGTACATAGAAATACAGAAATCCGATATAAAGAGAAAATAAAAAAGCACACCACGACACCAGGAGGGATGACATACCATAATGATAATAGCTTGTTGATGACAGTCAAACACAAGTTTCTTAGTGAGAAGATGTTGGCCCGAAGTGCGTGCTTTGCCAGACTACCTTACCTGAGGCGATCCAATGTCCTTATGCGGGACAAGGGCTATTTTCAACCAATCCTCACCGCTATCGCGCCTACATCTTTCCTCAAGCTCAGGACATTCATATATGGTCAAAGATCTAAGACAATCAAGAGCCCCAAACCATTCTGGCAAAGCTGTTAGATTGGAGCAGCTTCTAATTTCCAAATTTTGCAGGGTCTTGACATTTTGCAACCCTTCTGGCAGAGAATCAAACCAAGGACAGCCCAGAACGATCAAATTTCGAAGGGAGGAGAGGTGTTGCACACCTGCTGGAAAAGAACCAAGCTTTGGACAGTACTTGATGGTCAAGTGCTCAAGCAACGTGAGCTGTTCCAAACTCGAGGACAGAGAAGTAAGGTTACTGCAGTTTTCAATGGACAAAGTTTGAAGCGAACCCAAACCTGCAATTCCACAATCTGGCAGGGATGTTAGACTGTGGCAGTCACTAATCTCCAGTGACTCCAGAGCTTTGAGGTTCTGCAAACTTTGTGGCAGAGAGGCCAGCTCTTCACACCAATGAATAGTCAATGATTTCAGAGAACTAAGGTTTTGCTTGTGCAAAGGCATTGAATGAAGCTTGGGGCAAGACAAAATCTTCAAGGAAGACAGATTAGGTGATGCAAAGAGGCCATACGGAAGAGACACTAGGTCTGGAATTTTTTCTAGAATAAGCACAGATAGCAAACTTAAATCTGCTACGGACATCGTCATTGGATTACAGTCCCGCAGCTCCAAATGTTGAAGGGACTGAGGTAAGGGTATATGTGCTAAGTTTGGGCAACTCTTTACAATTAATTCCTTCAATTTAGGGAATTGGAATTCCTTTCCATCATTTGCATTTGACCACTCTTCCAAGTTTGCAAAATCACTTATTGATAGTTCTTCGAGTGAGGGAAACCAAATGTGTGTACCGTCACCATAGAACTCTGTACCAATGCTCTTAACGCCATGCATTCCATGCAGAGAGAGCGTCTTAAGTAGCGGAAGATTCCCAAGAGCTGGAAGATGTTCACAACTTCTACAGTTGGTGAAATCAGCGGCAATAAGATTTGGGAGAACCCAATGAGGAAATTTGGTTCCTGGGTACCCATCTATAAGTAGCTTTTTCAGATTTTTGTGTGGTTGCAGGCCGTGAATAACTTTTTCAGGTCCCTGTCGTAGTCCTGCAAGATAAGTTCTAAGCTGTTGCGGCGCTGTGTGATATCCTGAGACACCTACTTGAGGTCGGGCATTAGGTAAATTTGCGAATGAATCTTTATTAATTTCCGGAATGATACCCCAGTGTAGTCCCAATGACTCAAGGTTTTTCTTCATTGCCAATCCTGCTGATTTCGCTGTTGTAGCATATTCAATATTCTCCAAGCGACTAATATTCAACTCCCCATAAAGATTTAAATTTGTCAACAGATTGAGATTCCCAAAATTCCATATATTGCTCGCGACAAAAAATGGCAATGTCTGAAGTTGAAATAACCGTCCAATACCACGCGGCATTTCAGTCAGACTTCCACATCCACTTAAGTTAAGATGTCTGAGGCTGGTCATGTGTCCCAAAAAAGGCAAAGATTCAAGATTATGGCAACCAATTAGGTTTAGGGTCTGCAAAGCGAACAGATACTGTATGCTTTCAGGTAACTGGGTGATAGGTGTGTAAGACAAGTCCAGATACCTCAAACATATCAAGCCACCCAAGGAATTCGGCAAATCAACAAGATCACATTTGTTGAGATCTAGCACTCGCAAGTATTCAAAACTTGAATAAATTTTGTCTCCGTTCTGTAACGAGCCAGAATCTCCGATCAATACGAGAGTTCGCAAATGTTCTGCTTCATATAGAGTTTCTGGAATTTTAATTGCACCATTCATATAAACAACAGATGAGTGGCGAACCTGCGCTGACCTATTTGGTGCAAGACCATGTTCAAGTACCACAGATTCTTTTCCTGCAACATATCTTGCATGATCATGAATGACATCGTTCATTTTGTATCCCATTATTCCTCCACCATCACATGGTTGTATTTGTTGCAAGAAAGATATCCACAACAATTCAGAAAAGTATTCTTCACCAATGTCTTCAGGTCTCTTGCTTCCCTCTTGTGGAATTAAGCCTTCTGCCATCCACAAATGAATTAAGTTATGCTTCTTGAATTCATAATTTTTGGGAAATATTGAGCAGAATGCAAAGCATTGCCTAACATATGATGGTAGATGATGATAACTCAACAGCAGGGCAGGTAAAACTTTATTTTCGCTTCCATCCAATTCCCACAGGTCACAATCTTGCATAAATAACCACTGTTTTTTTTCTCTTTTCAAGCGCATTGAACTTCCCAAACTTTTTGCCGCTAATGGCACACCTCCACATTTTTTGACAATTTTCTTTCCAATCCGCCAAAGATTTGGATACTTCTCTTCTTCTCCCTGTTGAAAAGCTCGCTGCTTGAACAAAGACCAGCAATCAACATCAGTCAAACCATTCAGCAAAAAATGGTGAATTTGGAAAGTCCATCATCAATGGAATTTTTTTACTGCGGGTAGTGACAATGATTTTGCATCCATCAACACCCTGTCTAAACAAAGGTCTTAGTTTGTCCCAATCATCCTGGTCTTCCGTCCAAAGATCATCTAACACGATCAGATATCTTTTATTGTGCAGTGATTTCCAAAGCTCAGATTGAAGTGAGTCAATATCCGAGAACTTGCATTTATGCTTTGTTGCACGCTCAATGGCTGTCTTCATAATCTTCTTGACATCGAAATCCTCAGAAACAAAAATCCATATTCTAGTATTGAAGTGTTTGAGTACGCCCTCATCATTATAAGCCAACTGAGTAAGAGTGGTCTTGCCAATTCCTCCAATACCAATTACTGGAATACAAGTTGCATATCCATCCTGGGATGTTTCATAAGATAGTAACAATTTAACTAACGTCTTTTTCTCATCATCTCTTCCATATATCTCTGAGTCAACAGCGCAAGAGCCAGTCTCCCTTATGGTAGATCGTCTATCTCCTCTGCTAGGCTCTCTAAAATTAAATCTTGAGAGTCCCTCATTCACCGTCTTTTCTAAGATGCGGAGTGTCTTTCTAATTTTTTCAGCATCATAGCCTTTTCTAATTCTTTCTAAATTATTCAACATCATAGCAGCAAAAAAACTCACTCGGGTTTCAAAGTCAACACTGTTGATGGCTTCGTGAGCGATAAACAAGTCCAGAAGGTCCTCAGAATCAGAAGCAGCATTCTTGAGGTTTGACAACCAAAGCTTAACAGATTTGTTGGTTAGTTGTTCCTCCTCTGCATCTTGAAGAATAGCTTGAGTCCTCATCAAGGCATCTCGTAGGCTGTGGAAGTTGTCCTCAACACCCCAGATAGCAACAAGCTTTTCTAGGGCTGGGGAGGCCAATCTGTCAAAGATGACTTGAAGGGCAGGGGATAAAACTAGGCTTGCTGGGTCCATTTCTAGCAGCAACAACAGGACCAAAACAAAACGAGGATGAGATGAGAATAGTTGGATTTGGAAATGGAATGGATCTGAACAAGAGGAGAATTTCAGTTTGGTTGATATGTGGTTCACACACTCAAAAGTCAAGGTCTTTCATCAAGTCATCTGTGTAGTGTAGTTCCAGAGGAACTTTCAAAACCCAGCAAATATGTGGTTCACACACTCAAAGTCAAGGTCTTTCATCCATCTTTACTTTTGTTATCCAAATCACTGTTCTCACGGCCTTTCTTTGAAAAGCTTTCATCCAAGGAAGACACTTTTCCACTGACCTCCCACCTTCATCCGTGACTATGATATGAAGCATGCTTTTCACACCATACTACGTACTTTCCTTGTTTGGTTCATGGTGCAGATCTCGAGATAGATATTTGTTTCTCTCTTTTCATCTTTTTCTCTTTGCTCATTATTTACACCCTCTTTTGTTAATTCTTCCTCATTTTCATCAAGGCTTAATTATCCTCATATTCTCCTTGAATTATCCTGATTTGAATGTTTTAAACACCCCATTTCCACGCATCGAACTGATGCCACTGTGCATAAAAATCCTAAGAAGACTTTAAAGATGATAAACTTTAAAGATGTGGTACAAACTCACAGGTTTTATTGATTATTCAATGTAGAAAGCAGCGCCTCAGATGAAAGGCATACTTCAACAGTGCTGCAGACAATCTATTGTCATCAGCTACATCTGAACTTTTCAACAAGAAACTGTAAAAAAATACTATCAAACTGTTAAATCTAGGTGACAGTAAAATTTCTAAATTCAAGCATATTTCATTCCCCATCAAAGAACCATGGTTGAAACTCAGGATAATAACAATACAAGTAGAGCAAGACTAAGATGAGAGCACAAGAAAAAATAAAACTAAAACATTCTTTCTCAAGCACTTCATAAAATTAAAAAAATTACAACAATATACAAGCCGTGTGGTTTGATAAAATGAATTAGCACCCCCATGCTACTTTCCCTGAAACAACAAATTTTAGCCGCCCTATCACAAAGTTTGTCCCTATGCGCATTGCAAGTCTCAACCAAAACAGACTAGTTTTTTACACCTTCAAGGAATTATGATTTCACTGGAGTGAAAAATCAAGCTTACACTAGTTTTCCCCTATACTACAGTTCATCCTTAACAAGAGTTTGATCCATCAACATCTTGTGATTTAATTGCAAAACTGTTCTCTGTTTCTAAGCCACTATGTGAAACTCCTTCCTCTTCTGTATGCTCAGAACGTTGGAGCTCACTGTTTTCTGGATTTTCTTCATCCGCATCCCCCTCAGTTGTCAAGATATAAGAACCATTTTCCTGGTTTACCCCCCATGATTCATCTTCGGATGATGTTGATGGAACGGGTACAGGGTCATCAATCAAGTCGGCAACTCTCACCTTGTCAAGCAAACCCATTAGTTATATATATCATCCTTTCCTACTGCATGAAAACTCATAGATCATGTACATTGAACGAACTTTAAAGATAAAGTAGTAATTCAAGTAGCTGAACTTGAAGTTGCAAGAAATTTACGTCGCCAAACTGTACTCCACCATGACTATACAAGAAATTACAATGAGAACTAGGGGAAAAGGAATGCATGTTAGCAGAACCAAATGGGCAGTTCATATGAGTTCAGAAATCGAATTCTAAATAGAAAAATCACTTGCAGAGAGTGTTGGGAATAATTTATGAATGATGTCTTGATAAACTCAGGCCTCAACGAAAGTTAACATAGCTTCTCATAATGTTTAGGATCTATTTGGGGTCAAAACCTAAGTAGATGATCATATCCATTTAAAATGCCTTGTCATTCTTGAAAGATCTGTTTACCACAAACATCTCAAAATGAAAAGCTAATACAATTTCAACCAGAGAAAGGAAAATGCATGTCATGGCACGGTGCTGTAAATCAGGTCTGATCCAGAAGATCAATATGAACAATAAAATTAGACAAATTAATTTCAGTGCAGGTTAATATATACTTGCAAGTACCTGCATAGGCTTCAGACTATTAAGTTCTCTATCATCAGTTGTGCTCACTCCTTCTTGAGCTTGCAGCTCCATTGAATCACGAATGAGCTGACGGAGAAAGTTCACATCATCAGACATAACTCCAAACCCTTTCAAAAGCTTAGAGCCCAGCTGCAAACTTGTCTGCATGAATTAAAATATTTAGTTAGGTACAAAGTTATATCATAAAAAGACTTAACAAATTCAATAATTCAAACAAACGCAATCAATTAATTTGATACCTCTGCACTTTCCAGAATAGCATCTGTTGCACCCGCTTTCTTCAGATCTAAAAGGTGCTTGAGATCTAGAGCTCTGGCATAAATTGGGACCTGCAAATTTAGAATTTTCACCATAAAATTGACATTCAAACCAAGGAGGAAGAGTACAGAAAAGGATTTAAGATCTGAACAGAATAGACATCAATCTAAGATCCAAAAATTAAAATTAAAGTCAGTTATTAATTGGAATGAATTTAGCCTTCAGAGCACTTGAGCTGGTACTATGTATGGCAGGAAAGGACTGGGACTCTTAGATTGAGATGTCAGTTCACATTTATTGGTTCTATAATTCACTTCAATATAAGTATATTTTCTTATTCTAACCTCCGAGTTCATTCTATGGTCAAACCCGGTAGCTGCTGTAAGATAGGGATGTGTTCTGTTTGTGGGTTTGGCACTTGAGGTTTTGGTCTTGATTTCGTTATATATGTTTTTCTTGTATTGTTTTGGTGGATATCTAGTTCACTATGCCTCTCTGCTTTTGAGGCTTTAACAAATCTGTCTCTTGTAAGAATAGAAAATAAAAATAAAAGAAACCCTCAAAATTATCTGCTCAATCCCTTATTCACTCTGAGTTCCTGGCATAAAAACTCAAACCCGACCAAGATACTGTCAGCTCCAAGCTGTCAATCTCACAAGGCACAGAGCATGATGTATAACCAAACCATCCCAGGAGCCCGACGAATGTAGAAGAGCATTCTAATGCATAATGAGAACCCCCACACACGAATACACAGAGACATGTATCAGAGTCAGTGGGAAACCATATACAGAAATATTTTAATTACTAATAAACTGTAGAGATAAATATATAACCAAAAAGAAGAGGAAAGACAACTGCTCTATTAGAATTTCAGGCTTCATCTAGAAAATGGATTTCAAAACCACTGAATGTCCTTTGAAATGGAATTCCAAAACTAGATAAACTCAGTTCAATGATAATCCATGCTGCAATAGACAAGGATATTTCTGTTTACATTGTATGATTACATCTTATGTGCGTATAATGGATGGACAAACAAGGAGGAGAGAGAACATTACCGCAGGGAAAGCAAGTCGAAGGCTTTGAACTGCCTCAGTTGTTTTATTTCTTGCAGTGTACATAACCATGACAGCTTTTGGGCAAGAGATACCAGCAGATTGCAAAACTGCTGGACGTGATCCATCCCCATAAAGAATTGGAAAACCAAGTTTTCTAGACGCCTGTGAATGAAAAGGTTAAAATAGCATCAGTTTATCTTTAACATACCAAACGAAGAAAAGATCTTTTAAAAACATATAAATTTTCCATTACAGTTTAAAAGGAGATATCAAACTTGCTTCAAATGTCAACCCAAAAAATTAATAAGGTGTTTTATGGAAATAATAATAATAATAAGGTTTAAGGAAAATAAATGACAACAATAAACTCTTTCCTCGGAAAAAAAAAATTCAATCTCATATTAAGCAATCTAATATGAACTTTTTCATAACTGATTCCGACACTTCTAATGCAAGAAGTAAGCAGTATTTCCAGTATTTCCAGGAATTTAACTACTTCACAAGAAAATTAGTTAAAAAGTTTCCCCTGCAATGCAACATAATTCTTCCAAATACTTAGATCTTGCACTGTATTTTTGGTCGAAAATAATATTGTTAGCAGTATACTACTATAAATAGCCAAATGTAGGGATAAGCTTCTAGCTGTATTAAACTTCATTAGTGCAAACATAGCCTCTGTATAAAATAAATTTTCAGTTATTTTAATACATAAATTTGGTAAATCAACTGGTTTTTGGTTAACTTACAAGCCGTGCATCTCCCACCACTCCATGTTCGCTTACATACCAATCAACATGAGCTACTTTCAATAATTTTAACTTTTATGTTTCAAATCTTTTGTAAATATATTTTGCATTCCATTCACACAGTGTATATAGGGGTCCAGTCGAGTATACATAATGTGTATGTTCGACGTGGAAAGTGCATGTGTGGGATCAGATACATTCCACCATATCCATACATTACTTAAAAACAATTATAATACTTATCAATATCCGTCCGGGTTTTCCATAAAGATTCATTTGTACATACATAATACACTCAAAGAAACTTAAACTCAAGGAAAAAAACTTGTCATATTTCGCATTTTACGGAATTCTTAAAAACTTAAACTTACTTGTAAACTTCATGAAATGTTTATCTCAAAGACTGAATACCTAATAATTACAGGTGAAAACAGATATTTTCCCACTTAGCTATAATATATGACACAGCCTTCCTTCTCCAGAAAGTTAGTCCCCAAACAACATATGAAATCTAGATGCTAAGATGCATCTAGAGTCCCCAAACAACATATGTAGCTTGCAATACAATATTCGTTTGTGTCGTTCAGCTCCTGAACACTGTTAAATACAACCTTCAATGGTATCAAGATTAATGCATAGTGATGAGATCCCTGACCTCATACTATCAGAAAATATTACAACATTCTCAAAACCAATTACTTTTTTTGGGCCATATCAGAACCCACTAGTCAAGAACACTAAACTATGCAAAATTTCATTTTTGGCTATCGTTTCGTTCTCAGGGTGTGTGAAACAATGTCTTACTTTCTACCCAACAATGTAAAATCCACAGTTCTGATCAAATTTATAATATCCAGACTTTTTCAACCAGATAATTATGGCTAATAAGATGATTTCACTTGCTTTATTGCAAGTTATTCAAGTATTACTCATTCAAATATAATGAAAAGGAATTATCATGTTCATGCATATCAAATCCTGTCTAACATAGGAAGCAACACAAATAAATTTTTTACTAACCTTCACCACAGAAGGGTCAAGATCAAAAGCTACAAATGGCCATCCCACATTATCGCCATCTATCCCAGAAGCCAATGGAGTGGACAAGAAATTGGCAAGGACCTGGCCATGAGAGAGAGAGAGAGAGAGAGAGAGAGAGAGAGAGAGAGAGAGAGAGAGAGAGAGAGAGAGAAGAGGAGGAAGAAGAAGAAGAAGAGTAATTACAATAGGACCTGAGAACTACTGATCACTCAAAATTTAAATCTTGTAGAACAATGTAAGTTATAACCTTACCTGGCCCATTTGTCCAAATCCAAGAATAACAACAGGTTCACTAGAATCAAAGTTCACCACCTCAGCAGCTTTCTACACACATTTGTTTTCTCAGGCACTAAATTGAAGTTGAAGATATGGACATATCATAACTCTAAAACTAATTCAGAAAAACTTGATGGTTGTACTATTTTATCGGAACACAAAAGCAAAAAAGTGGATTAGTGTGAAAGTAGAGTTAAGAAACTTCAAATGATTCTGTTCAGTTTCTGATAAAACTTTAAATGAGTGTGTTATGGACTTGAGTTATGATTTAAAGGAGTTGATGCATGGAAACTCAATCCAGAAGATACATCAATGGCCTGCTATGGTTGCCTCCAGAAATCTTCAAATGCATTCTATGATGAAGTAACTTACATCCTCAGCATCTAAATTGTCACCAATAAATTCAGCAGCTCTTCTTCCAGTTTCGTTAAGCAGTGGGGTCAATGCCATTGACAAGACAACAACAATTATGAGCAACTTGTTAAGCTCAAGTGGTAGCACACCAAGCCTGTTTCGACAATGCAGGAAATATTTTAAAACAAATACCAAACCTGAAATGTGTAGTCACAGATTATTTTCAGTGATATAACTTACGAGTTATGAGTTTATAGCTCACCTGTTTGCAAGAGAAAACACTACAAATCCAAACTCGCCTCCTTGAGATAGAAGCAATCCTATTCTTACACTTTCTTTTAAAGTGAGTCCAACACGAGGGCCTATTGCTGTTATGATCAGTGTCTTGATGACAATCAAGCCTGCCAAGAGTGAAAGCACATTCGGCCACTCTCGGAAAAGAAGCTGCATATTAAAGAAAATATGAATTGTGTAAGAGAAATGCGTGCTGAATTTTTAGCGATTATTCTGCTTTTTTATTATTGCCGCATCTACAAATTTTGGGTATGAGACGCGAGTAAAGAGACATTCATGTTACATAGGTCTGCAGAAATAATCACCATACATTTTATTTTATTTTTCAAGACAATAGGACCACTTATCAGATCATTAAAATAACGAAAGGAAATATTAAAATGCACCGGCATATGAATCCTAGTCAACAATTTTCTGAACCAAAAAAAAAGGGATTACTTGTCCCTTTGTCCATAAACATTATTCTGTCATTGAAATAATTAAAACAGAGAACTGTGTGAAAATATGCAGGCAGCCAAAAATGATTTCAAAGATTGTTTCTCAGAAAAAAAAAATAATTAATCTTGAAAACAGAAACACCAAATGATGTTTGTAACTAAAGAGTACTTCAGTACCGGCATGTCAATGGACGTCCCTGTAGTCACAAAAAATAACCCAAGAAGTAAGCCTCGAAATGGCCTTATATCAGCTTCAATCTGTGTTCGGAAATTTGTTTCCGCTAATAGTGCTCCAGCCAAAAATGCTCCAAGCTGCATATGCAATGAAGCTCAACTATTACATAGAAAGGGCAGGTATTAATCAAATATGCTCCGTGTTTAAGAAGTGATATCAAACCGTATCACTGAAACCCAACTTCTGGGTGATAAGTGAGGTCCCTGCAACTGTCAATAAGCAAAGGGCAACAAAAGCCTCAGAGCTCCTTGCTTCTGCCACAAACTGACATTACAAACTAAATTTTAGTGCCCAGAAATAACATATAAAATAAATTCTAAAGAGCTTAAGCCGTACTGTTTATCATACAAACCTCAAACACTCGTCTAAGAAGGAATTTTCCTCCAAGAGAAAGAATACCCAGTCCACCTAAGGCTTTTAGACTTTCCTTCAGAAGCGTTGGCCATATACTTTCCTCCGCTAGGTTCTGCAGAAAAATAAAAATTAAGCAATGGTCAAAAAGTGAATTGTATCTGAAAGCAGACAAACTCCAAAAGGTTTTAAAAGGAAACAAATACAGAGAAAACAGCAAAGTCCAAATTAAAGGTGCAAAAACTGACAAGAGACGAATCAGGGATAGATAATATGTATTAACAAGATAGCACATTCAAATATGATTTACTAACAAATTCCACATTAAGCTTATAAAGTTAATTGAATTTTTCATATACCTGGCTTTCCAGCACTGGAAGTATGACTAAGAGAGGAACGACTGCTATGTCCTGCAAATATCAAGCAGTGGCAGAGAAAATAGTTATTGACATCATACTCTTTGCATGATGACCCTAGAAAAATCCAGAATGGGAACTAAAAGAAAATGAAACACCAAACTGCTTATTCCATTCAATTTAACAAATCAAGACAATTGAACCCAAAAAGGAAAAATATATATGTAACTTCAATTGTGGTTTCAAATAGAACCTGTAAAAGAAGTATCCCTAAAGTTGCTGAGCCAAATCTTGTAGGGAGTTCACCTTTCTCTGCAAGTAGCTATACATTATGCTATGTAAGCTCTACACAGCAATATCAAATATCATTAAGGATATTGCAATAAATTAACGCAAATATATTGGTATGAGTAATAAAGTAGAGAATTAGTTCCATTCTTTTCAATTTGATTTGTTCCATGGATTTTAATGGGAAAATCCAATTAGAAGACTCATGTAACAAGAAAATGGAAACAAAAGAACCTTTGGGAAATACTGCCTGACATTTGGGATTTCTGTCCATTTTAGAACTTGTAAAGGCAAGAAGTTAAACAAATCGAAATACTGAATGCTCACAAAACTATCTGAAACGTTGAAATTCCCACCATAGTATCTTCTATGTCTTACATTGATTGAGCCCAATCAAGGGACCAAAAAGAAGCTATGATGGGAGTTTTTTTCTAGGCCTCATTGTTCATACTTCCTTAGAAAACTAAAATGCCATTGTACAGCCATTGAACTGGGTATTTTATCACAACCACAGACTAGACAAAAAGAAGAAATACTTATACAATACACTATCGCTTTAGCTTAGCAAAAGACAGAGAGACAAAAAAGTAAATGACCACTTTGGCTTGAATATAACTAACCATGTTACGGAACCACTATATCTGTAGTGATAATAGCAGCTAATTGAAATATACTTGGTCATCTGAAAAATCAATATAAGCATTTTTATATTTAAATTACCTGAAGTACAAAAGCTGAAGAAGAGAGAGAGAGAGCAGCACCAATCACTACGGCTTCATCAATGCTTCTGATGTTGACCTATTACAAAAGGAAGTACACACAAAAAGAAAAAGTTAATAATGGCTGGGACAGAGGGCTTTCTGTATCATGATGCAGTTGGAAGCACTAAAAGACAGACCACCAGTGATTTTAAACATCATGAAAACTTTATGTTGAAAGCAAAATTTACATTCAAGTTTCAAAATTTTGTCACCACGGTAAGAACTTTGCACTCCAGTAGTCAAAGTCATAAGACAGAACACCACCATTGGTTTTATTTTATGGTTTTAGTGTATTACCTTTCACACAACTTCAACATAAATGGCATAGCTGGTAGTAAAGAAACAAATTGATGTAGTATAACTAATTAAATAAAAGAAAATATTTAGTGCTACAAAATATAACGGCAAAATGTACTAGTATGACAATTATGTACCAAAAACTAATCAATACACAACAGCAAACAAAAATATGTGGAAATGCTTCAAGAACGTAGAATTAGGATTTTCCAAGTTGGTATTTGAGGAAACAGAAACAATTCATGCATTCCAAAGGAAAGAGAGGAAAAAAAAATTCTATAAGCTGAAGGGACCAATCATGAATCATAAAGTGCAGGTGTGGGACACAGTAAGCATCACTTTGACACTTTTACATTATCCCTCTAAGGGTTTTCAATAGCACCCGCATTCTAATTTAACATAGTCTGCCTACCTCTAAAGCTAACCCTAACTATCTAGCAGTCTAGTAACTCAACTGTTTTAAGAAATGGCTTGCAGCTGTACATATGTTATGCATATAGCATATGAATCAATGAACAGTATGTTGAAGCTCTATCATCATGGCGTATTTATGACATAAAACTAATACAGCAGCGTAAGACAAATAAGATGTGAAATTAAGAACATAAAAAGTAATACCATCCTGAATTTAAGGATAGAAGGGATGAATAAGAATAACATAGCACCTGATATGTGCAACTAGCCACTAGCTTAGCTACCATGCCCATTAGCTAAAATCTTAATTAAGTTATGAAAAGCATATTTCCTATAAGCTGAGAAGAAGAGAAAAAAATAAGAAAACTGTCAGCACTACACCCAAAATGGATGCAAGCCTGAAAACTATGATAAAGTGGAGTCCAATAAATAACTAAGTCAAAAGGTTCGTAATATAAGGTTACATAGAATGAAATCATAGGTTAAAATGTTTAAAATGTTCTATGGAGCAGAGTTCTCACCAAATCAGGCCTTGAGTTAAAGAGGAACGTCAAAATTCTGGTTCCAATAGCCCCATTTGGAGGAAGTTCGAAGGCTGTGAAAGCAAGAGTAGACAATACGACCTTCAAGAGGAAGAAAATTGAGAAGAAAACAAAATGTCAAAATTCCAGCAGCAGCACTATAAAATGGTTATTTTTTCCGATGCAATTAAAAAAGCATTCATGAAAAGTAAACACAAGCTTAACATATAAGATGCAAACAAAGAGAAATTTTAGGACTAAGTAATGACAATGGTTGTATAACAAGGTGTTTAAAATTATTAATCAACAAAAAAGCACCGAGTACACTTCCATTAAGACAAAATGCCTCAATGTGTTAAAGTATTTCTTTACTAACTAAAACAATTTTACATGGAATTCTCCGAAAACAAAGGTATTGCAAGAGCCTTAGCCCTTAAGATATGCAAGTTTCCCTATTGAGTTTCTAGTTCAATCATACAACTAACAGTACAACCAAATTAAATTTTATGTAATGTTATGACATGCTGATAGGTAATAGGGTGGCGGAAATGAATGACTCTGCAGACTGATCAGTCGATCAGAGTGGCAATTCCCTCAACTGAGCATGAAGTAAAGCATGCTTCGTTTGTTCATACCAGAGAGGAGGTCTCAAGTCTTGTCCAAAAAAGTGGGAACCACAGGTAAGCAATAGCACTACAGAGAAGAGCTTACTTGAGAGAATTTGTGCTTGTCCCATTAAGAGCGACCTGGTGCTTTATTTATTTCATTACTTTACTCAGAGAGAGAGAGAGAGAGATCTAAGAAAGGAAATTTGTTACTAGACAGTAATTTGCTTGTATAAATAACTTTTCACAGATTGAGAGTAATTCAATTTCTGTTATTTGACACCATTCAATTAATCTATTTAGCAAACTAATCATTGAAATGCAATCTCTATTTATTCCTGCTATCTGTTCCGCTCCCTGAGCCAAAAGAATGAATAGGATTAGGAATAGCAATTCAATTTTTGTCTTAACTATTCATGATGAATACTCATTTGATTTCTTTTTATTCCAAAAGCACATTTTTCCAGCTATATCACATGTATCTGATGTTTTTATTAACTCATACCCTAACTACTCCAGTTTGTGTTTCATAATTATGCTCAATAAAGAGAAAAATATCAAGCATCTCATATACACAACTACTGAGATACTAGAAACAGCGAGTTCTGCTTTTAGTCAACGATTTACCTGAGTTAATCCCATGCCAAAGGCATATTTTGCAAGAGCCTTTAGACGTGAAAAAGAAAGCTCCAAGCCCATCTCAAATAGCTGAAAGGGAAAACATAACAGTCATAATTACAGAAGTACAATTTAAGAGGTATGTATGGACCAACATATCATCATGTGAGGACTATAAGCTTCTTCGAAAAATTCAGAAAGAAAAATGGCATACGTCTAAGAAAACATAATGCAAAGAAAAGGAACACATCTTCCAAAAACCTCTCCCCTGATATTTCCCTGTCCACACTAAGTCCAGCTAATGATCCCTGAATACTTGTATCTTTCTTACTTTTAGTATCACAGTTAGGTGCATCCAGTAATCAACCAATAGAAAACTAATTTAAACTGGATGTACTTATGTTTGAGCATCAAAAAATAAAGATGACAAGAGATTCTTTTCCTTCTTTTATTTTTTCCTTTGTAAAAGCAAAAGGACACCCCCTTGCACATAGGAAGTACACAGGGGTGACCAAAAAAATTGCTTATTGGTTCATCCCAAGCACCATTGGACCCAAAAGCTTAAGTTGGTAAGGAATGGTCCAATAATGTATATCAAGCTTACACCATCCTCACCTGCTACCCTATCCTGAAAAGGCAGAGATACAAAGAGGGAAACATATAGGTGCAGCCCCACCCTGCACTTCGCCAACCAACAAAAAAGCGGGGTATGCCCGGTAGGAGGTTTCAGACTCATGACATCATGCAATCAAGGTCTGATAATATGTTAGATAACCATTTGACCCCAAAAGCTTAAGTTGTTAAGGAATAGACCAATAATGTATATCGAAAATGACCATTTGGTCTAGTGGCATTTACTCTCATTTTGTATGAGGTTCTGAGTTCAAATCTCAAGGACAATAGAAGTTTAATATAAAGGGGGAAAAATAGAGATGAATTTGCACTATCACAAACCAAGATGATGAATTTGCAGTATTCATAAACATGGTACAGGTACAGCATAAGAATAAAATGCCACAGAATTAAACTGTTCCAACAGTACAACATCAAGAAAGAATGCTTACCAAGAAAAGAATCCCCCATTCAGACAAAACTTTCACATCTGTAAGATTTCGAATCAAGCCAAACTGATTGAGTACAATCCCCGCGAAGAAGAAACCAAGAATCTGAAAGCCATAACATATGCTGGATGTCATCTACAAAGCCATCTAATGTAATTAACAAAACATTGTTATATGCAAGCATGGATTTCCAAGTTTGCACATAAAAACGCACATGGGTGGACACTGGACACATATGCGTAAAAAAAAAAAATACGTAGCATATACACAAATACTCCTCCCTTACTTACCACATGCTTGCCCATATTGCACACATATTATGAAAACAATGTGTGCAATCATCTTAATGCCAAAGGACAATAATAAGAAGAAGAATGAAAACAAAAGGTGAGATACAACAACAATCTTACAGGGCTGGCTTTGATGATCTTGAATGCAGGAACGATAATGACAGTAACAGCTAAGAACGTCAAAGTATCAAATCCCAAATCATTAATAACATCAACAGCGGTGGCAACATCAAGTGCTGCATACATCCGAAATCTTTCTGCGTGGGCTGGTCCATGGTTTGAGAAATCAAGTCCTCTCCAGCTGTATACAGAAGCAGCTAACAAAGGATTTCCTAAGAAATTTCTTGAAACAAAGGGGGGATGCCTCATCTTGTAATTGGTGGCATATGATATTGGATTCATTTGCTGGTTGCTAGAATATGGAATAAAAGAACGCCCACAAAACCGTGATAAGGCTAGAGAGCAGGCCATAAATGGCCTCTTTTGTTTGATAGTGTTGTATCCCTGCAAGGAAGAGAGCAAAAGATAAAGACTAGTACTACTACCATTTAGTTTTCTCATAAGGATGTGAACATAGAACAGTTTCAAATTACTAGTTTAATCCAACATCAAAATGTAGTATAAAGAAGCATGGAAAACTTAACGGCTTGGATTTTAAACAATAATTCTGAAACTTTGGCTGATTTCATACTCTGTTTTCCTGTTGTGGATTGAAAACTTTGACATATTATTTGGAAAATTTGGCAAAAGTTTTAGCAAATAAATGACAGTTAGAATAATTTTACAAATTAATCAGCATTTGAAGTCCTAACTAATTGTCAATTTTCCAAACTGCTTTAAATTGTTCCCTACTGGTGGTCACCTAAAGGAAAAGAACATTATTTAGTTCATCATTTGGTAGACATGTAATAAATAGGATAAGTAACAAGACTGAAAAGTTACATAAGGTTTTCAAATCTTCTTGGGCAATCCAAAAAAAAAAAGTATTCATCTCCAAATATATGAGCTGAAGCCGAACAATGCGCTCACATATACATACCAAATATACTACAAAAGACTTGGATTCATCAAGAAACCTAACTTAGTAACATTGCCATGATCATGAAGAAATTATGCCTTTCTATTAATGCTTTTTCTTTTTCCTTTTTGAAGAAAAGAAACTCAATCAGCCTTATCCACAAATCAGATGGGACTTATTAGTGTGGTAAGTGGTAACTCAAGTCTCAAGAAAGCAAAGAAATGGAAACACTAATCTAAGAAAATTAACAAATAATGAGTGGAGCTTAAAGTTTGAAACTTTGAGTTATACAATGGATGTTAGAGGGTACCTTAGAGCTTTCAAAATAAGTCACCGACTCCAACATAGTGCTGAGGCTGATGACACAAGAATACCCACATTGAAGAAACCACAAGGACTCTTTGCTGTAAAGTTACAAAACCCAGAAGTTATTTTTCATATATTTGAATAAAAACACACAGAGCTCAGCTGAGTCAGTTGGCCCCTCTGAATCTCCGTCCTTTTTCAGCGTTCTGAGGAACTTATTGGCCCAAAAGAGCCAGACCCCAAAAAGAAAGAGAACCAAAAGATGAGGACGAAAAGTACACACGTTTGAGGCCTGTGGGTTTGAAACCATGTATGTATGAGAAAGAGAGATAGAGATTAATCTAATAAGCCTTGTATGTGACTGCGTTTGACAGTTTGTGGGACAGTTTGTGGAAGGCAGGCGTTGAGGGAACGAAATGGATTTCAACGTCTCCTATTCAGTCGGAAGCTAACGTAATTTCCACGTGGCATTGCCCACAGGCCACAAAGACCTTGTGACTTGTAATTATCTCGGACAAGAATTTTTAGTAGATAAGAGGAAAAACGTTGCATAAGAAAATGTTTTTTTTTAAATAGTCTACATCCTAGTTAGCATTTTTCCCGTATTATATACGTACAACATATTTTTTCAAAAATACTTCTGTTTTTAAATTCAAAAGTACAATACACATATTATATACATACTAAAGTATTTTTGACGTTTAAAACACATTTTTTACAAATTTTCAATAATATAGACAAAATTCACGTATTATACACATATCTTTTACATATTATTGAATAGAATTAATATATTTTTAAATATATTATATTAAAATTTTATATAATGGCCGAACTTTTTAATCGTACTTTTTCCATTCCGTATTTTACTAACTATGGTCTACATAGGATAGTGTTATTACTACAGTAAAATAGTGGCAATTTTGGCAAGACAAAACAACACGACTTGAATTTAATTATGTGTGGAACAGTTCGATTTGGTCTTGTTCGTCTCTCAAATCGAAACTGAAATTAAAAATTACATGCGGTTCGATTTTCATACAAGATATCCAAGGAAATTGAATCAATTTGAACTGATATAGCCCCGGTCTGATTTTCCCAGCTCTCAATTTACATGCGGTTCAATTTTAACGGATGAAGTATATTCATAGTTAAGGAGTTTGTAACTCAAATAGTTGAGAGTATTTAACTGTACACCCGAAATCCTAAGTTCGATTTCCCTTTCCCTAATATCACTTGTACCAAAAATCATTACTTCATTCAAATTAGAAGCTTCTTTTCTTTTCCCCTCTTTCTATGCTTTTTTCTTCTTTCTTACCTTTTTTTTTTTTGTGCCAATTTAACTTTTAAACGTGTTAACGGTAGAAAATGAAGATGAAGAGAATAATGTAGTGTAGTCTTATAACCAAATATGAATGCATAACCGAAGTTGGATGTATACCGCGGCATATATAACAAATCCTGCATACAACAGCTGTGTACTACTACACATCTACACGACCCCTGTCACGGTAATAAACCTGACTAGCGGACATGAGACAGGCATATGCAAGAATTATTTCACTAAATATGATGCATCACTTAAGGCTTACAAGAACATGAACAAAACATTAGTTTGCGTTCTGGGTAAACCATTCGCTAAAGCAAGAATGCAAAAAGCATACTTAGGAAGATACATGAGTCCATTCCTATACATCAGAACTCGGACACAACATCAGCTGGTATAGCTGGAGGAATAGGAGAAAAAGAAGACCAATTTGGCGAAATTATGTGTAAGTTAAGGCATACAAAAAGAAGAATGACAGCAGTAGCACATAAAGGTTTAGCATCAATCTTTATTCTTTACCATGAAAACCGCTTTATTGACAGAATGGCGCTCACTGCGAAGGATTAGAATTGGCAGGAGAAAACTTTAATGAAATACTATTCACACAATGGCGCTCATCCGTGGGTGTTCGGAAGCCTTCGCCTTTGAATACATGACCCAGGTGTCCACCACAAGCCGCACATGTAATTTCGGTCCTCATTCCATCTGGATCCGGCTGATAGTATAAAGAAGTTTCATTAAATATAGAACTGATAGCTGGAAGAGAATAAAGATTAATAAATAAATAAAACAATCAACAATGCTGTACGAAGGAAGCCTACTCACGTTATAATTTATGGCCCCAGGAAGACCCTCATAGAAAGCTGGCCAACCACATCCAGAATTAAATTTGGTGGTGGATCTGTAGAGAGGAGTCCCGCATCCTGCACAGCCATAGACTCCCTCCTCAAAGAACTTGTCATATTCTCCTGTGCCTGGATACCTTTATAGCAACAAATAATATCGAGCACAAGTTAGTTTGCATTCTTGCATATTCATTAGATACCATCACTAAACATAACAAAGCATTAAGCATGTTACATTGCACAGTGCATGCCATCAATTACACAGTAGTTATCTAGCTATCCATTTTATTTCTGAAGATTTGCAACAGCCATTCCAATCGAAGCCTTTCATGGTTTCCATTTCCTGTTTTAATTTTGTTTTACAAATTGTGGAGGTTGGAGAAATAAGTAAGTCGCACAGATTCTTCTCCCACAACAGTTTCAGTAATTAGAATGACTGTAGGGGTCTTCTTAAAATCAACAATGATAATTAAAATAGAAATTGAGGATAATTAACTGGAAACTTTCTATGACTCAGAGACTACATATCACACTTCCTGTTTTACCAAATGTTTATTTGTTCACAAACTAATAATTTCCCTCTTTCTGTAAGTGCACAAATATAACCATTTGCAATTTAAACTTAGCATCAGCCCCTACTTCAACTCCATGAATGCCATGCTTAATGTTTTAGGTCTTTGGTCTATACTAGTCGGTTCCTCTCCTAAATAAAGAAGTGTCCATGGTAGGATGACAATCTATTTTAATCTCAAAGTCATACCTTATGAACATGGACTCATTTTTCCTTCCTCTCTTTTTTCGGGACGATCACTGTAAGTTTGCCCAATTTCAATATAGAATCTTTTTTTAACAGATATGACTCCTCCTACCTTCTTTTTCTCATATTTTACAATTTAACATTCTATGCCAATTATACGTTGCTCCCTTGAGGAAGTGGTAGTCATGGCAGTGAACATGGCAACACTTATCAGAACATTCTAAATGATAAAGTAACCATTATCACCACCTAATGATGTTTGTATTCATCCCATTTGTATAGATAGAAACCGGAAATCCACTCATTTAGCAAAAGACAGCTGTTGCTGTTATACTAGCCATGATGGTATTCATTTAAAATTCCACTACCCAAGCTAGTAATATCCAGCATTAGAAGCCATGGATAAATAGATGAAGAACAAGAATTAATACTAGCTCAGTCTCTAATTGGTATGTAATCCCCACAGTTCAAATATAAAGAGATTCACCCAACCAGTTCAACCGAATCAATTCAAGCTAGCTGGAAGACCTCAATTGCTATAATCTTTTGTTCCTCCAATGTTAGTAAACTCTTGAAAAATGAACTTCCTGTTCATCTCTTCTTCTTACAGTATTAGACTATGAAGCTTACACCATGAAACAAGACCCAGGGATGCTCAGTGTCAGAGCCTCAAACTCCGAAAAATATATCTCCCTCATTTCACTCTCATCCAACACACAAAACCCAATAGTTCCAATTTAAAACTTTCCACAAAAAACGTGAATTTAGAAATTCGTACCAAGTAAATAAACTAAAATGCTTGCAATTTCTAGTTATTTCTCATAATCTATACATCAATATAATTAATATTAGAAGTCTAAATCAAATTATTAAGCGACTAAACAATTGCAAACATCTTACTCTGTGCCTTTTTGCCTCAGAATCCGAAACTGCTCAGACGAGAGCACGGCCCGCCACTCCTCCTCTGATTTCTGTACCGACCCAGGAGCAGCCATGGCTACAACAACCCCACCGCGAAAGCTACGCTTACTCTGGAACAAAGACCCACCAAGCCCAAAAGCGGGTATGACGCTTGAAATGGGTCTTGGTGGTAGAGCTCTGAAATGGGTTCTGAAGATAGAAGTGGGTGCAGGTTTTGGAGGGTGAAGGAGCTTCGTGACAGCGGGTGTGATTGTGGGGTTGAAGACTAGGGTCTTGGAGGAAGAAGAAAGGGGTGAGGATTTGAGAACGTGCAAGCCCATTTGAAGATAAAAGAAAAGCAAGAAAATGGTATTAGAAGATTGGACTAGTTCAACTGCAATTAAATATGCACCGTGCTATTTCGGCAGCCGTCTCCTTTTTTTTTCAATATTTATAAGATACTCTTACAACGGGTCAATACACTTACAACAAAGCTACACTATCACAATCAAACAAACCATAACTAAAGTATTGAACTCATCACAAATTTATATCATAATCATCATCTATGTGAGTCGAATATAAGACCAAAACTCTTCAATTGATAATTTAGGACTCTCCAATTTTCGAAAGACTTGACGTCGTATTGGTGAAAAAATCATAACAATCGGTATTCATGATTTTACCTTCAATATTTCATGCAAATTTATTGCATTTTTCTTTTGCAATTAATAAACTCACTTGTTTCTCATTGTGGGGAACAAGGACGAAATATTGTTTAGGCTGCATTGGGATTTAGAGCAATGCAATTTTGTCATTCTTAACCAACTTTAGCCCTTCAAGACCAACTTTAAAAAACCTAACCCAACTGTAATTACAACAATAATCTCGATGCAACTCAATAACATACATTTGTAAGTACAACTCTGCTCGCCTAGCTTTTTTTTTTGTTGTATATTATTATTTTCACTTCTTTTTTTCTTTTTTGGCTTGAGCTGTCATTTTCAAGTTATTATATTGTGGTTATTGATTTACTTAAAATGACTTAAAAATGGCCAATGGGGGTCTAGCTTATTCTCAGGTCCGAACCCACATAGCATCTTAGTTGTGTGTGTATGAGAAATTCTCATCCATTGTAGTTTAGACTATCGCTTATATTAAAACAAATACTTTAAACCGGAAGCTCTAGCAAAAAAATGATAATAAAAAGGTGTTATGGGCCGAGTTGTAATTAAAAATGTTTCTTATTTGGTTGCACTTGGGTGGATTTCTTCAAGTTGGTTTTGTGGACCTAAGAATGACGCTTCAATTTTACACGTTTCAAATTGTCATTGGACGCCCTTCCAACAAACAAAAAAAGCTTGTCATTGGACGTGTAAAAAAAAAAACTATCTCCAATAAGAATTTATGTGTTTTGAATTATAGATAAACGTGGATTAGGCAATCCATTTGGTATGGATTATCTGATTATCTTGTCAGAAACCATGTAGAATAGGGATTCTTGTAGCCCTAACTCTATAAATAGAGATTACTAACGAGAAGAAAAAACACACACAATTATTTTCTGAATTATCGATCTCATTTCTTTTTTCTCAACCATCTTTGTCGTTTCTTTTTTACAGAACGATAGAAATATCATTGATAAAAACCGAAAGGCCTGATTACAATAATCACAAAGGCGTAAAAGTTGTCAAATTCCAAGAACATTCATTTTAACTGGACCAAAAAAATTTATTTTACCAACAAAGCCGACGACTTTTTTGTTCAAAATGAAAAACATAAAACAACTTGGGCGGTGGTCAATAATGGGGTTGTTGAAATAATACCGAACACGACGCCTAAACCGTCCTGCTTTTGGTTTGGTTTTTTTGGGTCTGGCAACAAAAACGTGTTTCTTTTTATTACTTTCATTTTTGACATTTGACATTGGCCGCTTCCTCTCCTCCTCCTCATCGGTCAAACTTTTTGACCTCTTCGCACCAAATTCCAAACTCCCCAATCAAACCTTTGACAATTTCGTTCCACATTCTCTCTCTCACTCTCTCTCTTTATATATCATCTCATCACCATCGACCTTATACTCCGATTTCTTCTGCAGCCTTCATTCTTTCTCTCTCTCTCTCTCTTCAAATGGCGGCTGCTGCGAGTGGTGTCGCCGCTCTTCCATGGCCGAACTCAGAGCGCGCCACCTGCTCCTTCTCCAAGTCTTCGCATTCCCAAATCCGAATCCCGCACAGGCCTTTCCAGATTCAGACGCTTAGAAGATCTGCGTTCAACCCTAGGTGTGAAATTGGCGCCGAGGAACCGGTTCAGACCGCCACTTCCAGGTCTTTGAGATCTTCGGCTCTCGAGCTCCTCAAGACGTCCTCGGCTGACAGTGAGTTCTCTTCTCAATTCAATTTTTATTACATTTCGATCGATAGCCGTGATTGTGTTTTGAATTGCTAGTTCGCTGTGTTTAATTTTCTCATTTGTTTTGGAATTTTGATTGGTCAAATGATTTAATTTGCGTAATATTCGTCCAGTAAACCAGTTTAGTTTCATAAATCGTTGATGGGTTGTGGTTTAGGGCTCTTGAAATAGTTGCTAAAAGTTAAAGAACAGTGACTGTTTAGTGACCTGTTAAGTGTTCATCTGAGAATTAGCAAAGCATTTACGTTTTGTTTTTAGTTTGATCTCTGAAATTTTCCTCTAGTTTTCAATTTAGTATAATGGGTATGTGTATGTGATTATGTGACTGTTATAGCAAAATCTTTACTCTGAAAAGGTTGAAGAGTATGTTTTTTTGGTGGAATAAATTATATGTTTCTCAGAGAGTTTGAAGATTGTGTGATGCCACTAGTTGATTTGGTGATTCAATTTTCTGAACAATCTTTTTATTTTCTTTCAGGATATACGAAGGAAAGGATCAGCCTAGCGGTTATAGGCCTAAATGTTCACACTGCTCCAGTTGAGCTACGTGAGAAACTTGCCATCCCTGAAGCACAGTGGTCTCAAGCCATTGGTGAGCTCTGTGCTTTGAATCATATAGAAGAAGCTGCTGTTCTTAGCACTTGTAACCGTATGGAAATATATGTCGTGGCTCTCTCCCAGCATCGGGGGGTTAAAGAAGTGACTGAATGGATGTCAAAGGTAAGTGGTGTTCCAGTCTCTGAGCTTTCTAAGCACCGAATTTTGCTGTACAACGAAGATGCCACCCAGCATCTATTTGAAGTAGCCGCTGGGCTTGATTCTCTTGTACTAGGAGAAGGTCAAATCCTTGCTCAAGTCAAACATGTTGTGAAAGTTGGACAAGGAGTACCTGGTTTTGACAGGAAAATCAGTGGGCTTTTCAAGCATGCAATCACTGTTGGGAAGCGAGTGAGAACTGAGACCAACATTGCCTCAGGATCAGTTTCTGTGAGTTCAGCTGCTGTGGAGCTAGCCCTAATGAAGCTTCCTAAACCTTCCTATGCTACTGCCAGAGTGTTGGTGATTGGTGCAGGCAAGATGGGAAAACTCGTAATTAAGCACTTAGTTTCTAAAGGGTGCAGAGAAATGGTGATTGTTAATAGGAGTGAGGAGAGAGTTGCTGCCCTACGTGAAGAGTTCAAGGATGTTGAAATAATCTACAAACCCCTCTCAGATATGCTAGCAAGCGCTGCTGAAGCCGATGTCATTTTCACCAGCACTGCATCAGAAACCCCATTATTCTTGAAAGAACATGTACAGACGCTTCCATCTGTCAGTCCGGAACTTGGAAATCGGCTTTTTATTGACATCTCTGTTCCTAGGAATGTGGAACCATGTGTCTCAGATCTTGAAACTGCATGTGTATATAACGTGGATGACCTCAAAGAGGTTGTGGCAGCTCACAAGGAGGATAGGCTTCGGAAGGCTATGGAAGCTCAGAAAATTATCACTGAGGAATTAAGTAAATTTGAAGCTTGGAAGGATTCACTTGAGACTGTCCCTACCATCAAGAAGTTTAGAGCTTATGCTGAAAGGATCAGAGCTTGCGAGGTTGACAAGTGTTTGTCAAAGATGGGCGATGATATCTCAAAGAAGCAACAAAAGGCTATTTATGATCTTAGCATGGGAATAGTGAACAAACTCCTTCATGGTCCGATGCAGCACCTCAGGTGCGATGGAAGCGACAATCGTAGTTTGAGTGAGATTCTAGAGAATATGCATGCTCTAAACAGGATGTTTGATCTTGACACAGACACATCTGTATTGGAAGAAAAGATTCGAGCGAAGGTGGAACGAATCCAGAAGTAAGGGTCGTTGTAGCTGGTTTTTTTCTTGCTCCAGTTGCAATTATGTTGGAATTCCACATACTGACCCTGCTATCGCAACTGTATACACAGAAAGTCAGTAGTTTGGAGGCCTTTGTTTTTATTGATTGACATTCTTGGGGACAATTAAATCTGTCCTACTCATACATGGTAGATTTTCAGCGTAGTAGGCAACAAGCCAAAGTTTTGGGGGGAACTTGTTGCTTATTACATATAACCGAGGTTGGTCTTGAGAGTTGATGATTCTTGTGGTTAACAATTCATTGAAATTGAGTGTAATAGTCCCACATACATACATTTGGCCACGCTCCCTCTTACTTTTCCCCCACAATTTTTTTCTTCAATTTTTTTAACTATCGAAAGGAATAAAAGGCAACAACAGATTGGATGAGTTAAGATGTTTTAGTTTACGGCATTGCATCAGAAGGTGGAACTGAAATTGTTGTAGCCGTTTGGACTTTGGAAAATCTTGGACATATGTATTCATGTAAGCATGTTTTTGTTCAGCATGTGAAAAATGTATTATTTTTCTTTGCAAATTTTTAATCCAGAAGTCATGGGATAATCAGGGATGGTTGATTGTGTATCATCACGCAGATGGTTGAGGTTGTTGATTGTGTTTAGAATAATGACTTTGTATATGGTATTGGAAATTCAACATCTATTTTGCTCATCTTTGTATATCTTTTTTTAACACTACTGATATTTGAGGAGGATGAATTCAAACACAAGACATTAGGTGCATGGGTAACTGATCATATTTTAATCCAACATTTCCATTTATCTCGCCAACCAAACACAGGGATTAGACTTTTGAGTGGGCTTTAATGAGGTACGAAGTAAGGATTAATAATTGGGATTAAGGAGTGATGGGAAGGGGAAAAAAGGAACAAAAATCTTCTTTCTAAAAATGGATTTCCTTCTTCCACAACAGCACAGCTCTTGGTCAGTATATTGCAAGAAAATGAAATCATTTCAAACGTTATAACTTGTTGGCATTTCATCAGTTTTCTGATGGTTTGTTAGTGAGAAGAAAAGGAAAATCAAGAGAAAGGGTGCAGTGTGGTATCAATAAAGCTTATGGGCATGTTTGAAAGCTAACGGGTCTAATCTAGTAGAAAATAGTCTTAACTTGCATACTAATGATGTGATTTTACTCTCTATGTGAGGAGCCATTTCTTTTGTTTGCACACAATAAAAAAAGGCCTCAACCAACAAAGTGGAGACTCATGTCCACTAAATCAAATAGTTACAAGTCAAAATAAATAGAGTTGAACTTCCACCTTGTGTTTGGACGATAAAATTTAGTAATACAATGGAATTCGAGAATGATGGGAAATTTTATTTATTTATTTAATACGAGCATCTAAACTACAAGGGGATGGAGATTTGTCATACACACTACCAAGTTGCCATAGAGGTTCGAACCTGAGACCACTGTTCTGTAAGTCAATGCCATTTTGCATTAGGCTAAACCATGTTGGTGAAAATGATGGAAATTAATGTCATAAAATTTGAAAAGTTTCTTCTTTGACTAACTTAAAAATATATATGAACATAAAGTTTATCTTTTTGGAGGCCTTTAATTTATAAATAAGGTGGTGGTTGATTAATGTGTGCACGATCGTGGTGGTTGTTGTAAAATGAACGGTATATACATGAATATTGAGCTACATGTAAAGTAAACGAGACACAATATTTAACAACGTTCGGTCATGCCTACATCCTCGGAGAGCAGCATCAGTAACTTTTCCATTATGTAAAATAATAGGGCTACAACTTTAGTGTGTACAATCTCTCTGGCTCATTGATTTTTCTCTCTTGAAGAATTCTATGTTCTCTTCTCTCCTCTCACTCCTTTTTTTTCCCCTTCCTCTCTACCTGGGCTCTCATTTTCTTATTTGATAGGCAAATGTCAAGCCATTCCCGTGAGTGTGCAGGAAAGCATTATGCACTAAAGTCTTCAAACCAATAGGAAGTGGGCTCCACATGTTTATTATTTACAATACTCCCCCTTGGAGACCACAAGTAATATATTGTTGCCTCAATAAAATATTGCTAGGAGAAAACCCAACGAGGTAGAAAACTGATGGAAGGAAGAAGAGTACAGTAATCAATGTAGCATACTTCTGGATGCTCCCCCTTGATGAATATCTTCCCCTGATATCTTCATGACTATTTTTCTGGAGGGAAAATCTTTCGGAGTGAGTGGAGGATGTAGCCATCAAAATTTCCTTAGTTGAGTAAGTAAATATATTTCCAGTGAGCAATCTCTATGTAAATCATAGAAATTTCCAGAGTCAATAGAACCCGAGTGATTTGTATGTTCACTTTAATATAATATGCCCTTATATGTTGTTCTGCGGAGATAGCATCTAATACGCTTCACACCACTCCAAATTAATGGTGATGGAGCTCAACTTTATCTGTAAAACAATGTCTGGTTTAGTATATTGCTGGAAAAATATTTAAGTGCCAAATGGATAATCCACATAAAAATGCTTCAATACTTTCTTAGTATAACCTAATTAGTGGGCAAAAATCACGTTGGCATAATGCTCGATCTTCTTATCGAGATGAATATTTCAGGAGTTTTAACTAGATATTAACTCTTCCAGAGTTTTAATCAAATATGAACTTTGCAGGAGTTTTGATCAACTATCAACTCTTTAGGAGTTGTAATGTGTTCCAACCATATCATAATTAATGTACTTACTGAGGCAATTTATACATAATAGTATTGAGTACAAAATTTGTACTTCAGGCACATGTCATTCGGGGACTTGCTTCATGCAATTTTAATTTTTCAGGGATTTTATTTAAGGGATTACACTTTATAACACATTATATAGCTTTAACCCAGCTATTATACATCTTTAGGGAATCGCTTCTGGCGATATGCTTCGTGCATTTAGTAACTCTTAAAGATAGCATGTTGGTCTCCATAAATGTGCTACAAAAAGGCACGACTGCATCCGTTAATCTGGAGAACCTCAACATGCCTTGTTTCTACCAGAAACATTGTGTCATATAAAGAAGTATATTCCTTTTTATTCTGAACACCCAAGTATAACCTTCAGGGATAACATTTTTTTGGGGTTCGTACTATGGGTTTGTTCTTTCACGTTCATTCTCATCTGTAATGGAATTGCCTCTTTCCATTTTGGCAAATGATTTTGTCGACATTTAGTATAGAATGTGGTTCCAATCAACACAACCCATTGATGATTTGAGTAGCTACTTTAAAATCAAAAATTATCATTCACCAATCCGTGATCCTACCATTCTCATGTGCATGCGCATGCATCAATTATAAGTATTTCTTTGCTTTTGGGTACCCAAGCCACTTCAGGGGCTTTTATTGTCTTTTTCCAGATTCTCTTATAAGATGAATTATGTGAGAATGTGGATCATAACCTCCAATAGAGCGTTATTTTATAATAGTTCTTGGATAATCTCCATTCAGGGGGTTAGAACATTTAGAATCCATATATGTGTCATGCTGCAGACATGCCACAAATTAATACACACATGTCAATGAATTGTCCTTCTGGGACTTTAAACCATATAATTTGCTACGCATTAGGCATGCATCATATTAATATTGACATGTTAATGAATTGTCCTTCTGGGACCTCAATCCATATCATTTGCTACGCAATAGGCGTGCATCATATTGATCACTGCTATACCCATGTTTTGCTCTTTTGGGACTTTAATCTATGCAGTGTATTATCAATGTATTCAACTTGCAATTTGTAAAATTTGCATTAATAATTCATGAATACATATCAAGATGATTCAAGCCATTCTTTTGGAACGGTCTTTTGTAAATAATACAATTCGTTCTTCTGAAACATTCCTATCTATTCATTTGGTCACCACTGAAGATGACGTACAAAATGTCAAATTACTAATAAGAGTACTGTTGCATTTCTAAGAGAACACAAATTAATGTGCAAACAACCAATTAAAAATACCCGCAAGTGCACGAATCTATTGAGGTATAGATTATGTAAGTACGGGGTCGATCCCACGAAGAACTTGTCGGCTTCCTATAAGTTCTAAATTGAGTATGTAAAGAACACTTAATTGACACACCACAAATGCATAAATGCAAAAAGGAAACTAAAAATGAGCAAAGAAGTGTAAAAGAAATGAAACAACACAAGAAAACTAAAGAAAAACACAAACAGCATTTTCTATCACCATTTTATCACCTCTTTATCACCTTTTGACAGTGAGTGAACAGTGTCTGGAGACCGGTCGTTTTTTGCAGTGCGACCGGTCGTTTTGGAACAGAATCGTTTTTCAGAAAATGTGTGAAGAGCGACCGGTCGTGAGGTACAAGAGACCGGTCGTTAGTTTAGTACGACCGGTCGTTTTTTCACAAAATCGAAATTCTGTTTTTTTTTAGTTTCGACCTCTATCCAGTTTTCAACCTATAACTTTCCAACCATACGTCCAAAATTCACGTTCTTTAGACGGTTGGATTCAGCACAGAAAATGCAAGAACACAACGCGGACCAAAAGTCCAAAACAATTACGAAAACAAACAAAATGCAGTGACAAAGACACAAAACGTGTCAAACACGCAACTCACACACACACTGGGGGGGGGGGGGGGGGGGGTTTGGTTTGGTTCATGTGACCTATTTCTAGTGCATGAATGTAAATGGACTTCGAAATTAAATGAGAATGGCAGAGATGAATTATCAAATGTGAAAGCAAAATGTAACAAACACTAGGGTTTCGGAATCCACCCTAAACAATTCTACCAAAGTTCATGAATACTCAAGTGATGAACTCTAAATGTGTTGATGAAGATGTTCGCAATCAAGACCATAGGTCGTGGCTCAAGACGCATTGATTCTCTCTAATATACGTAAAGTGCATGGTTCGTGCTACAATACTTGTGCCCTCCTCATAACCGAACCTAGGTATGGTTCGTACTTCGATTCAATTACAAGGAAAACCCATTAAGTTCAAAGAGAATATGAACATCACAAGAATCCTAATAGCATGGTGTTTACATTAGGTATTCAAGAAACCAATTCACATGGATGGTTCTTACTCCATCCATTTGTTGCTTAGGAAAATATGAAGATACACATAATCCCAACAATCTCAAGAAGCATGCTTTCAAAGGTGATCAATCAAGGAAGAACATACATCAAGGATAGATTATTTTAGTGAATTGAAATTCATCAACAATATTCAGAAATTCATACACTCAAGCATCAAAACAATAAGGTAATCATGTTTAGGGCTTCAACCTAAGCCTTAGCTATGGAGTTTAGTTGCTCATACTTATTCCAAATACAAACTCAAAACAAAATTAGAAAGAAGTTACAGATTTTGTGAACATGGGAGCTCAAGGTCTTCAATGGTGGAAATCTCTTCCACTCTTTGCTTTGTTGCCCTTGTCTTCCTCCTTGAGCTCCCTAGCTCCAAGCTTCATCTCCAGCTCCAAAATCTGCTTCAATGTGTAGAATGATGGAATGCCCTCATTACCCACGTTCAAAAGCCTCTCCAACTTCAGATTGCAATTCCCTTTGCTTCCCTCTCTCCTCCTTTCCAGCTTTTACTTTTAATATTGTATTGCCAAAGTCTTCACCCATTGTCTTCTTGTCCCCTTGCAAATGATGAAGTCTTGTCCTCACAAAGATGCCAATTGCTTCAGAAAATATCTCTTTCACTAAGGTAAATTCTTGTTACCAAGTGTTATGGTAACAAGAAGAATCAAGTGACACATTTGAGGTAAAAGCTGGACAATTCCGGATTTCCAGAGCTGTGGTAACATGTTGGATTGGTTGGATAGGCAATACTTGTCCAATGGAGCTCAAATTTGGATATGTTGTAGTTAACATCCATTGGAACAAGTCTCATGAAGATCTTCACCTCATCCGAGCACCAGAGCATGTTGATCCCAGGCCAAAAAGTTGACCTACGAAAATGAACAAAAACAGAATTTATAACCAATAATGCACTTTTAGCTCATTTTCATCCTAACCAAGGTAACATCCAAGAAAACACAAAAAGAAAGTAAAAAGCTATAAAATGTCAAGAACTAACTCAAAATAATGGGTGAATAACATGAAAAATCATGTGTAAAAATGAACCGAACAAGTACAAGCATGAATTAACACAAGTATTGCTTACATCCTTAGGTGAGAGAAACTATGCTCAAATATCATTCTAGCTTGTATTGGCTTAACAAATATAATGAAATGCTTGATGATCTAGTTATATCTTGCAAGAAAAAAAATCACAATTCTTTTGCCTCCGTTAAAAAAAATCCTAAGTGTTAGGTTCAAACATGAATTTGTTCTTTAGATGAAGGTTTCAAAGACACAAAATTCCATGGGAACAGAAAGTTATAAGAAAGAAAGAAAAGATGCAAAGAATTATGATATTGATTGCAAGGTAGGTAAGTGATTAGGGAAGGAAACTGGTGGGGTAACAGACATTAAACTCTCATTTCTCCTAGCCTAGGAGAACTTTAGGAGATTAGAGCCATGTGCTCATTCTTGATTGTCCTATAGTCCCTTGAGATCACAAGAGGCGTGATCACATATAGTCTCACCTCTCAAGTACATCAAGGGCTCATTGATAGGAAAAACAAGTTGATATTGTATCATTTGGATAAGATGTGATCTGCAATGAAGTTTGTTAGTAACATATTTATACACAAGAAAGGAAATAGTGTGATATGATAAATTTCAAATTAACTACAGAAATTTTTTAAGTTCTCAAGACACTTTTGAAAAAAGTGACTCCGTCAAATCCGTAAAAACAAGATCAGCTTGACAAAAATCGTCCTTGAAACCTCTGTGCCAACAGACATTAATGAGAGCCGCGTGAAGTTTTGAAATCTGGAAAAGAAAAAGGAAATATTGGGTTTCGGGAAAATATTGGGATCCTAGAAATGTTGCCACATTTTCGCCTATAGATATTGCCTTTGTAAGGCCTGATTGGAGTAACTGTGTTTCAACTCAAATTCCTTCCATTTATGAAAGTTCAACTTTTCTAAGACTTTCCTCAAAACCCTTAATATGACTTTCTCTTCTTCTCTCCCAAAACATTTTGATTTAAATGTTGCTCCCAAAACAACTTGTGACACCAAAGTCTAGCATCCATCCTTTGTATCCCAAAATCGTCATCTTACTGTTAATGATTCTGTAATGATGAATGATACAACTGCTATCATAGTAACTAGGAATTTCCTTACTCATATGGATGAAATATTATTAAAAGTAAGGTCTAACAAAGAGGCTATTGATGACTCAATAGCTTTTAGCATTCAGAGGGATGCTACTGTTTCTAACATGGCTCATCGTTTGCTTGCTAGAGCAAAAGAGGTTCATGAGCTGAACACTAAAAATTCATCTCTTCGGAGAATGCTTCATGATTCTCAGCAAGAGGTTGAAAACCTTAAAAAGGAAAATAAGGCTTTGTTGAAATTGGTGAATACATACTCCACAGATACGTAGAAAAAGCTTGAAATGCTTCAGATTTCCAATGAAAAGATTCTGGATGACCAAGAGAGGCTCATGGCTAAGCTCAAGAGGTGTCGTTCTCTTTCTCCCAGAACTTCTAAGCCATAATGTAGCTTGATAGATTTTACAAAGCCTGCTTATTTCTTGCAGGTGAAAATAATCTATTTGTTGTATGCTTTCTTTCTATTGATAATAATTGGGCACATTCTTAAACTTGCACCTATGATTTGCACGTCTTTTCAAAATGACGGTTTGGAACCTTATGCCTTATAGGCTCAAATAACCACATTAAATCTCTCAAATTATATATATTTCAATGTATGCGAGTCGGGAGACTTCTGGCCTGCGTTAAACATAACCTCAAAATTTAATTGCCATTTTCAAATGGGCATGAAATATAAATTGAGGAAAAGCCATAATATTGTAATATAGTAATGATGAGCATTAACTACTATATACCCAAAACTTCAAGTTAAGGATTTCTCATATATTGGGATCCATGGGCTTCCGACCCAGATTATATAATATAACAAAATATGGGGAGCCTCATTTCATCCTTTGAGGTTTATCCTGATATTATTCATTTCACATATTCACAAAATATATTTATTCCTTGAGGTGTCGATTGTGACAAAATTGATATTTGATAAATTCATCAGTTTCTTATGCCAAAGAAACATGTGGTATGCCACAACTTGCAATAATACCTCAAGGGTTGTCCATTTAATTGTTGGAACTTCATGTTCTCACACTACTACAAAAATTGAAATAGACGACGGGGAAACACCGTCGTCTTTTTCTTTTTCAAACTGTCGTTAAATCGACCGTCATCTTTTTGAAAGTCAAACTACGACGGTAATTAACCGTCGTCTATTATATGTAAAAACGACGGTTTTTAAAAGAACCGTCGTCTATTACATGTAAAGACGACACTTTTTCTGAAAAAACCGTCGTCTATTTAAATGTAAAGATGACACTTTTTCTGAAAAAACCGTCGTTTATTATATCCAAAGACGACACTTGTTCCAAAAAACCGCCGTTTATTATCTATAAAAATGATGTACTAATTTCATTTTAGATATCCTAAAACATTATTTCTTTCATAAAACTTGAAGATTCAATTGTAATTACATTGTTTACCAATCTTGATTCCTACCATATCCATACAAAATACCATATTTATAACATTATAACCTATAATTACAAAATACCATATCCAAAGCATTAACCTATGGTTGTTGTATCTTCCACAATTTGTACTTGTTCTCCACATTCAGTTGTCATCTTGGAGTAGTGTTCTAAGTCATCTTGGTCAAATGGATCTTATATTCTTCTAAGTTGCCTACCAACTGGGCCTTGGAGCTGCACTCGATATAAGCTGCAGCACCTATTTGCCATGTCATCTTACCTAAGCAATCAAAAACCACAATAAGATTACATTATCTTGCTGTCATCTTAACTAACAAAAAATATGCATCATCTATACAAGCATAAGCTTATGCAGGAAAAGTTCATTTGTAACACAACACAGAAGAACATTTTGACTAACTTAGAGTTTCTTTTGTGACATGGATGGCGAGCTCACCAAGAAGGCGCGATGGAGATCTGTCATCAAACCTCAGGCGACATCGAAGACCAAATCTGATGTTCTAGGATTTTCCCATCTTGCAAGGTCTCTAGATCTGTTTTCAAGGTCATCTTAACTAACAAAAAATATGCATCATCTATACAAGCATAAGCTTATGCAGGAAAAGTTCATTTGTAACACAATACAAAAGAACATTTTGACTAACTTAGAGTTGCTTTTGTGACGTGGATGGCGAGAGCTCACCAAGAAGGCGCGATGGAGATCTGTCATCGAACCTCAGGCGACATCGAAGACCAGATATGATCTAGGATTTCCCTATCTCGCAAGGTCTCTAGATCTGTTTTCAAGGACATCGTCGTCGTTGACTGTGAATATGGCGTCGATGGCGGCTGGTGATGACTGATGTGAAGAACGATGGCGTTGACGGCGTCGCTGCGTCGATGGCGTCGATGGCTGGTAGGTATGTATGAGGAGTAGAAAGGTGAGAGATGAAGTGTTTCAAATAGCTCAGGAGGGTTTCAAGAAGAGAGGAGCTCAGGAGGTTTCAAGGAGGGAGAGATAAAGTTTTCAGAGACGAGGGAAAATTTGAAAATTTGTCGAGCACGAATTCACTTAAGTGGCCTTTTTTTAGCTTGTTTTAAAAGACGACGCTTGTTAATGAGAGATAAGGTTTTCAAAGACGGGGGAAAATTTGAAAATTTGTCGAGCGCGAATTCACTTAAGCGGCCTTTTTTTAGCGTGTTTTAAAAGACAACGCTTTTTATAAAAAAAACCGTCATCTTTACATATAATAGACGACCCTTTTTTTAAAAAAACGGTTATCTTTACTTCATAATAGACAACCTTTTTTATAAAAAACTGTCGTCTTTACATATAATAGACGACCCTTTTTATAAAAAACCGTCGTCTTTACTTCATAATAGACAACCCTTTTTATAAAAAACAGTCGTCTTTACTTCATAATAAACGACCCTTTATAAAAAAACCGTCGTCTTTACTTCATAATGGACGACCCTTTATTAAAAAACCGTCGTCTTTACATATAATAGACGACCTTTTTTATAAAAAAAACCGTCGTCTTTACTTCATAATAAACGACCCTTTTTATATAAAAAACTGTCGTCTTTACTTCATAATAGACGACCCTTTTTATAAAAAAAACCGTCGTCTTTACCAAAAAAAAGACACATGATTTTTAAAAGACGACGCTTGTCATACCTGCTGTCGTCGTTTTTTGGTCAGATTTTAACTTTGAAGAAAACCTTTTTAATAAGACGACGCTTTTTTATTTGTGTGCGTCGTTATAAAAAAAAAAAAAATCAACAGTACCTCCGTTTTTTAGTTGTTTAAGTCACTTATCCACGACGGTTTTTTGTTACCGTCGTCTTTTTTAAAACAATGACGGTTTTTTGTTCTACCGTCGTCTTTTTCTAGTCGTCTTTTTCCCTTTTTGTAGTAGTGTCAACACTGTTAGATTTTGAACTTCAGGCCAAAATCACATATTCTCATGGTAAGGACATTCTTATAATTTCTTGTACATATTTCGGGACTTCAGGCTCTTACATAAGTGTCCATGTTTTTTAGGAACTTCTATCATCTCATTTAATTGTTCATCCATGAATTTAAGGAAGGGAGTTTCACTAAAACACCCAAAATGGGGGCTGAAATTATAAAAAAACCCAACACCCAAAACACTTTATAAACACACCCAAAACCCATCATTACACACACTCAAAACCCATTTATAAACACACCCAAAAAATATACAATTGTTGATTGTGGGGTTGATTTTGGGTGTGTTTCTATGTTTAAATAGTGTTTGGGTTTTTTTATAAATACATGTCTAGGATTGGGTTTATTTATAAATATCTATTTAAGGAACTATAGGTCCCCATTTGCATATAGTGACGGTTTACCCAAAATGGTACTATTCATGTATACGTCATTATTGATGTATACAATACTATTCATCAAGTCATGAATACGGTTTTATTCATGCATATAATACATTTGCTAGTACAGTCACTATTCATGTGTACAGTTACTATTCATGTGTGCAATACATTTGCCAGTACATTTAGTATTCATGTGTATGGCACTATTCCTATATATTGTACTGTTACATCATCAAGGAACTTCAAGTCCTTAAAGGATTAAGGATCTTCAGATTCGATCACTTTTTCACATATATAGTACCGAAGAGACTGCCAACTCTCATTTTATTTCATCATCAAGGATCTTCTGGTCGTGATGTAGTTGTATGACGAGGATCAAGAAACTTATGGTCTTGATCTGTTTATGATGCAAAACTCATCATAACACACTTGTAAATTAAAAATAAATTGCTTGTAAATAAATTGCTTGCAAATAAATTGCTGGTATGGATGATAATTTAAACCCGCACCACACTTTAAATAAAAGTAAATATGCGGTAAAATAAATTCATAAATGTTAATTCCCATCATACTTTAAAATATAAAGTAAATATACGATAAAATAAATGTGCTTGTATGAGTACTAATACTACTACATACTTTAAATAAACGGTAAATATAAGGATAAAACCACCACCTAATATACATATATAGATATATACATAAAGTATATAAGAAATACCGCGAGCATATTACTATTGTGAATACATATAATATATCATATACATTATATAATACAACATATTATATTAACATAAACTTTTCATATTAATATCATATATACTAATATAAAAAGAAATCATATCAAGGTGTAAAATGGACAAGGATCATGATTGCCACATTAAATGGTCGTGGAGGATTTGACCACATGCCCCTGCTGTTCTTCCTTCCATCAACACAGTGGTTAGTAATATAAATAATAGTGCAGCAGAGAAAATTATATCTAAGAGTTTCTCATACTGATAACGTGTTGTAAAATGAACGATATATGCGGGAATATTGAGCTACACGTAAAATAAATGAGACATAATATATAACGAGATTTAGACATGCCTGCATCCTCGAAGAGCAACATCAGTAACTTTTCCACTATATAAAATAATAAAGCTACAACTGTAGTGTTTACAATCTCTTTAGCTCACTGGTTTTTCTCTCTTGGAGAATTCTCTGCTCTCACTCTCCTTTCTTTCTCCCTTCCTCTGATGGTTGGTGCAGGGAGCATTTGCGAAAGAGTGAAGCCTTTTATAGGCAAATGTCAAGCCATTCCCGTGAATGTGCATGAAAGCATTATGCACCAAAGTCTTCAAACCAATAATAAATGGGCTCCACATGTTTATTCTTTACAACCTTGGTAGTGATGGTGACCTCATTTTTGGTCCGGGAGTACCGATTGATTTGGTTTGATGGTGCTAGTTAAATGTATTATTCAACACCTAATTATGGAGTATTTCTTAGTAATTCTTACCATTAGGTTTTGGTGTACCAAACGAAAACACGAGCAGTAAGATTTAAAATCGTAAAAACTTCAGTGAAACTGAAAAACTGTCAACCCATACTTTATTTTTAGAGTCTCCTTAGAAAGGATTTAAATGTGAAGTTCGTTTCGAGAAGATGATAGGAAAATTTTCTAGTTTTATCTAAAATAGGAGGAGTGGTGCTTTATTTTCATGAATTTCAGTAAGTACCAGTGGATTCTCTCTGTCCAACAAAACGCTACGTGGCACGTAAATACCACGCCACGTAAAGAACAGCAGCCCATCTAAACGTACACAACCAAAGCCCTTTCAACAACCTCCAATTTCCTAAAATGTTAAGGATAGAAGCGTAATAGAGTAAAAAGCTCAAGGGCAATTGCAGCACGACAAGATAATCACACGTGTGCCACCAACATTTTTCTCACAAACTCGCACGCTTGCGTTCTTCTTCTTCTTCTTCCTCTTCTTCTCTGTCTCTCAGGGATCCTCCAACAACGAACCAGAGCTTCTCATCGAGATTTTCTCTCTCCCTCAATTTCGATCCAATTTCGGTAATCTTTATTCCCTTTTAACTGATTTTTTGGTGACATATCAATTTCGTAGTTTCTATAAATTCTGTTTGGTTGCTGAGAAAAAGAAGGGGGAAAAAAAAGTAAACTTAAGCTTCCAAATCGTATATTTTATATATGGAATGATTCAATTGAAAATTATTTGAGCAAAGGGATGTTCGTTTGGCTCTCTTTAATATCAGTTTGGATGGGTTTTCTAAAATTAGTAGTTGGTAGTTGTTAATTATCAGGATTAAGGGTGGAATTTTTTATTTTTTTCAGGCCACTAAGTGTGTATATTACGAGTTTCATTATTCAATGTTCTTGAAAATTAGCTTAGTTCATAAATTGTGAAATTCAGTTTGGTTGTGATTGTAACTTGGCAATTGCTCTGTGTATAATTTGACCTTGGCATTCTATTACTGTTTTTAGAAATTTCAAATTTGGTTATTTAATGGGTATAAACAAAATTGGTCTATGCTATAATGACCATGAGTGGTAGCATTTTTATTGTTATTTTATTGTTCATTACAGGAACAGCTTTTCGTGCTCGAGGGACGACAGAGAGGAGCAAGAAAGGTATCCCTACAGAGATATATATTTTTCTTTTGACCACCAAATTGTGTTTCGTTTTAATAATAATAAATAAGAGTTTTATGTTTTGATTGTCAACTTTGTTATTTTTCAAACATTTGTGATATCAATTGTTTTTGTTGGTGGTTTTGTGAACTTTAGGGAGAATACCTACCTTTTATTTGAAGTTGTTACTTTGCTTTGCACTGGCTCATAGAATCTTCTTCTTTTAGCAGTGGAGTCTTCATTCATCATTGTCAAGTTTTTTTCCTCACAAGTTTCCCTTCATACCCGCTGTGCTCCAACGTAAACCAAGAAATTTCTAATAAAATAAAGTGAGGCAATGTTGGATGGTATTTGTATGATAGGGATGATGTGGGAACAGTTAATGTGTGTACTCAAGTCATTGAAATTCAGAAGCCTTATTTTGCATGTATGATTCCATGCAAGCCGAGATGACGCCCTAAATCCAATATAACTATTGAGTGAGCTATTATGTTTGTACTTTAGTTGGAACCAATTTTATTCTGAATAATTGACTCTTTACAGTGCTCCTTTCGTAGGACACTTCTGTTGGAAATTGAGCATCCAAGAAGATGCAACAGTTGTGCACGGGGTACACCCATGTCCAATGCTCAGTTGACTGATTAACAAATAGTAATAATCGCCATAAATGGAATAAATTCACCACATAAGGTGGTTTTAGGCAAGGTAGGCCATGCATGGCATTTTGTGGTCGTCTTTAAGTGATAGGAAGGAGGATTTCCATCGGCTTGCAGTGTAGATCCTAGTCTAACCTTATAAATAATATGAATCTCAATCTTTCAATTTACATGCATATAATTGAGGTTTATCTGCGTTCGTTGATTTTGAGTTATGGGCTGCAATATTTAAAACTTAGGGAGTTGGGGACCTTTATCTCTATCTGCAACACCAAATTATTGTAGTAAAAGATGACTAGCTAGCTCGGGTTGAGCTGTGTAGGAATCTAACTCAACTGTGAGAAGTTTTAGATGAGCCCAAGGCTGAGCAAGGTAAAGCTCAGGTTGACCTCTTTATATTTCATCAGTAAACCTTTACAAATGCATTTTGGTTTGTTTTCTTTATCTGTACAGGACTATCACAAATAACTAATGAGACCACTATGATGTTGAATGCTGCCCGCCTACATTTTCTTGTTTACTATTTAGTACATATATCCTCTTTATGCTCATCTGTTGATATCCTTCATTGATGATGACATAACTTTCCATTTCCTTTGTTAGCTTTTGTGGGTTGCCTTTAGTAGAATTCTGTTGTAAAAGACATAAAATTCCAGTTTTCTGATAAATACATTCAAGAAGATTAATTTGCATAGCTTATTTTGTGGTGTTGTGCTCCAAGAAACTATTGCCTGGTCTTGCAGAAGCTTGCTGCTCAAACAAGAAAATGGAGCTAAGTACCATCAAAGATGCATTTGAGCGTGTTGTTAAGAAGCAAAAATTATGTTCTTCTAGATCCCAAGAAGTAATTGACCTAGTTGGTCGTGAAATTGAACAGGCACTGACACGACTCCTATCAGCTCATGATCCCACCTCTCCTGTTGATTATAGATCCATCCTTGCAGAGCTTAAACTCAAGCTCAATGGAATTGGCCCAATCTACCAGTTAGAGGGCTCACATAAGGAACTAAACGGAAACCTTAGCAGGTACACTAAATTGCTGGAAAAGTCCTTGAATCCAGACATATCAAAGGCATACAGAGATGTTGACTTTGACCATCACATTGAGAATCAGCTGATTGCAAATCATTTTTACCGGCAAGGTTCGTTTGATCTGGGAGATGGCATAATAGATGAGGCTGGAGAACCAGAGTCAACCATTCTAAAATCTCAGTTCGTGGTAATGCATCAGATACTTGAGGCTATGAAGGTTAAGAACCTCGAGCCTGCTCTGAACTGGGTCTCTGCTAACCGCGAGAAACTGAATCGGAGTGGGTCAAATCTCGAGCTTAAACTTCATAGTTTGCAGTTTCTGGAGATTTTGAAAAAGGGAACTCAAGCTGATGCACTTAAATATGCCAGGACTTGCCTTGCTCCTTTTGCTTCTCCTGCCTCCCCTCACAAGGAAGAGGTCCTGAAGCTCATGGGTTGCCTGTTGTATCCAGGAAGGCTTGACAGCTCCCCATATTCTGAGTTTACATCCCCAACCCATTGGGAGAAGTCGATGGAGGATCTTACACGGCAGTTCTGCAGTCTGTTGGGGCAGTCCTATAATAGCCCGTTGAGTATGACAATAGCTGCTGGATTGGAAGGGTTGCCAACTCTCTTGAAGTTGGCAAATGTAATGGCTGCGAAGAAGCAGGAGTGGCAGGCGATGAAACAATTGCCAGTCCCTGTGGAGTTGGGGAAGGAATTTCAGTTCCATTCAATATTTGTCTGTCCTGTGAGTAGAGATCAAGGCAGCGAAGAGAATCCGCCAATGTTGATGCCATGTTTGCATGTTCTCTGCAAGCAATCAATCCTGAAGCTGACCAAGAGCAGCACACGAACATTTAAATGCCCGTATTGTCCAGCAGAGGCTTCAGCTGCTCAGTGCCGCCAGCTATATTTCTGAATTGTAATCACCCTTACTCTGCAAGATCTATGGTGATACCGTACATTGCCTCCATGTGAGATATCAATTTGTATATAGAAATTCCTTCCAAACTCGTCGTTTGATTCTTGAAGTACCATTAATTTGCATAAAATATTGAACAAACATTTGTTAATTTCATGGAATGTGATGTAATACAAGGGTTATCTGTTGGAAGCAGCCTAGAACATGAACATTTTCCAATTTGGATGTTTCATGGTTCCAAAAGAGAATGCAATTTTTATGGATTCACAATTTGAACTTTGATAACAAAACAACTCAGGCAGCAGTAAGTTTGTTACAAATTATAGATCCTAGAAAAATGTCTCCCTTTAAAGGCAATATAATCTCGAGTGCATAAATACTAGTGTTAGCATATTTTCTTTTTCTCAAAAGGAGCGGGTGGATATCCAGCTGCAATTTGCCAAGGCCAACCACTACCAACATTTGTACATTTTGCCTTGGAGGAACATATCATATGATTTTAGAAAATACACTTTTTTTTCTCTTTTTTTTCTTTTGATTTATTAGGAAGTTCCACTCTGAAATTCTCAGGAAAATTGATCAAGCAGCCCCAACAAGCTTCAAGTAAATTTTTCATCTGTTATCCCAAATAAGATGTTTGGAAACCTGACCATCATAACAAAAAAATTGATTAAACTCTAGAGTATCTGAATTTGTTATTTCAACAAATTTCACATCCCAACAAAACCGCTAATATTTGACACCCAAATTGCAAACCAAAAGTGATCTAATTGTCTTCTGAGAACCCCATCATTCTCTTCAAACCAGGAAAAAATGCTGCAGCAGAAGATTTTGCAGGTGGGTTTTCTTCATGGAGATGTTCTTCAACCAATTCCTTAACAGACTTTGCAGACAATGGGTGAAAATTGACCCCCCACTCTGAAACAAACCCTTTAACCAAAACCCACTTGTCCTCCTCCTCCATTTTCCTCCATTTCTTCCTCACCTCCTCTGATTTTGAATTGAGGTACTGGCACAGCTCTGTGAAGAGAAGCTCTTTGCTCTTCTTCATGGCCTCTGCTCTCTGCATGAAAAGGGTGTTCATCTTTGTCAAATCTGATGCAAGCTCTGCATCACTGATGTTTTTGTTGTTGCAGTGGATTATTATTTGGGTTTTGGGTCTGGTGTTGAAATGGGTTATGGAGGGGAAGGAATTGGAGTGCAATTTTGGAGATTGTTTGGGGATTTTTGGGGAAAGGAGATTCATTCTTAGTGCCATTTTGAGGATTTTAGTTTCTGTTTCAGATTGGTTAAAGGCTCAGGAGAAGTAAAGGAGAGAGTGAGGTTAAAGAAAATTTTGTCCATTTTTTGAGAGCTAGCCCACAGGCAATGTTTATGGTGTAGCCCTGTGATATAATATCAAGCCCAATCCAGAAGTGTGTTACTTTTTTTGGTTTAAAAGTTAGGAAGGGGAGAGGGGTCAATCCAGCTAACACCCCATTATTCAATCCCAAAGTTTATTTGAGTAGTTGTAAACTTGAAATTATAAAAAATTATTCTTAGCATTGAAATTATGAAAAATTATGTTCAGATAAAAAAAATTACAACAAATATGTCTATGTTTTACATTATTTCTTCGGCATTTTGTAGGAGAAAAACTTGAGATTAAATGCATTTTTCTTTTGTTCATCACCGGAAACAAACACATTCCCTTTCTAAACAAAATGCAATTAGCATATCGGAGTCCTGCAAGGGATTGTAGGCTTGTAGCTAAAGTGATTCACAATATTTCTTACTTTGCATTCGGAGTCCTGTGTCTCGCTCTTCACAAATATTGTTTGTATCGAAATCTATATAAGCATTAAACTGAGGGTATACTTCACATTTGTGGAGTACTTATTTCAACTTTTGTAACAATATTTTATTACTATCCTTCTTATTAGTGTCTTTAGACTTTGACCGCAAGTAGTCTACTCGCTCTCTTGCCCCCGAGTTTGATACTTTTACTCGTACATTAGAGTAGTTAAAATATTGCTTAAAAAATATATAATTTGAATATCAAAATGGAGACGCTATGTTAAGCAACACAGTCACGATTAAATACATTAAAAACCAATCCTACATACTTGGCTATTCCAATTTTTGACTTAAGAGGATCCATAAGCCATGATGTATGGATCCAGGAGCCTCCCCAAATAATATTAAAGAACAGTGACGAAAGAACATTACTCATTTGTTATAAAAAAATTTCTCTTGATTTGATTTTGTTACAATTTGAGTGCAATCTGTACCATGCCACTCCACGAAAGAGAGGGAACAGCAGCTTTCCTCCATCTATAAGCTGCCGCCAAATTTTCCAGTTAGACTTGTGCTGTGATTGTATGCACCCAATGCCCACCTTTATCTTGTCCCACTTCGTGTACAAAAAGAATCGGCTGATTCGGCTCAATTCAGCTTATGTGAAAGCCATCCTTGTATCCAATTTCAGATCATAGGTTCTACCAAGTGTTCATCATCCTATCTGCAACCCAATACGGATCAGCTCTGTTAAAATGTCAACCCATGTATCTGGTACACCAGGTAAGCACCAGTGCATGCAGTCCTGGCCCCAGATTGCGACGGCATCCTTCTGTCCCAACCAAATTGCTGGATGGGCATCCGCTCTGAACTCACTCAGATAAGTCAGGTTAAGCAATTGAATATCGGTTCGTTGCAAAGTGTCTTCAATCAGATGATTCAGCAGTCTTTCTTCTTTATTCGGTCCATTGTTGCTGGGGTCAAACCACAAGTCAAGCTGTTGAGGTATTACCATATGATTTTCTCAAGAAAACAGGGGGGGCAAGATATCGTCTAAACAAAAATTAGAGGAAAGAGAAAAACAAAATGAAGTACGAGATTTGGTTTCAATTTCAAGCCATGGTTAGGTTATGAATTCATGAATATTCCAGAGCACATAAATAAAATTTGAAAGAAAGTTCTACAATTTTGTTCCACAGTGGACACGAACCAAACTGATATTGTAGCTCATATATGAAACCATGGTAAGTGGCAACACGAAGGAAAGCCATCATGAATGCATACCTGCTGCTCTTCAAGGGGCTTATTGAACAAGCAACTGCCATTTTGATTCCACTCACCCCCGTAGAAATGCCTTGGTGATTGTAACCGCCATAACTTGAGTGTCTTTTGAGGAAGTTTGTTTTGAATGTAAGAGACCATATTCTCAAGAACAACTTTAAATCCATCCAATATGTCAAGGGGAGGTAAGATTGGTTTGCCGGCACGATAAAAAGTGAGAGGAGTCTCTTTTGGGAACTTATCAGAACTCCACCTAGTTAAGCACAAATTCTTTAGTAATTCCATGCTGTTTTCTGCAGAAATATGAAAGGATAACAGAGGCCAGAGTATGCAAACCAACTAATGAGGTGACAGCTCAATGAAACAAACGGAACAAGAGATTTGAGTGTAGCGCTATTTAAGAGGGAGCTTTCTGATTTTCTTTTTGAAGACTTCAATATTTCTTAAAGTTATTCTGTTCATTTCAGAAACCAGTCACAACCTATGTGTGTGTGTGTGTGTAATTATCTCTATGTCAATAAAGAATTTCCCGTCATTCATGTTTCAATAAAAATCCCATTAATAATAAGGAATAGAACAAGTCATTTGATCAGTACCACAGAAAGAGGACCATACTAATCATGACGTTGGTAAAACTAGATTTAAGACCCTTATTGGCATGAATTTAAAATTTTCAAAATATAAATAAACGCTGGATAAATCAGTTCATTAACCAACATCTTTGGTGAATTAGGAGAAGGGACAAGATAATTACCAGTGCCCAGTATTGAAAACAAGGACATCATAAAAATCAGCAATGTTGGCCCAATCATCAGCAGGAATATCAACATCTACTCGATGTATTCCTTTCACTCCATCTTCGTCACCACGTGCAGACTGTTTCGACTGCCACCTTGATTTAATGAGCTATGAGCATGTGAGATTTCCATTCTCAGAATTTTTTTCAGACAAATATGAAACTCAGATAAAGATAACTAACAAGACTCTAGATTGAGTTTCAGTTGAGGGGAACCATGAAGACCGCCACAGGTTTCCCTCAAACCTCAGGGAAAACCAAAACAGAATGTTATAAGCAAGAAAGAATTGAAATTTTTCCAACCACTTCACTTATGTATATCCATTAATATCTAAACATCCGTTTCCTCCAGATACAAAATTAAGTTGCTTAAGGTTAAATCCACCAAACTCGTCAAGTCAGTACCAATCTGTTTTTGAACAACCTTAAATCATTTGTATGCCCAAAGATGCTTGATTTAACTTATACGGTTCATTTTTTTTGCACTTTGTTCATTTTTTGTAACAATATACGTAATGGTAGCACATAACAACATTTATTCTTCTCATTAGATTACACTAAACATCAATGCATACTTATAAATCAAACAAGGTAGCAGAAGCAAAACAATCCCATGAAAGAATTGCATAGAAAACTAACAATCTTACTCATATTTGGCGAGCAACACTGCCCGATGATACCCCACTGTAACATTGAACTTAGGAAAATAAGCTCCTCTCCAAGCCCCCTTCCTCTTCCACTTCTTAGCACCCAAATCAGCCACTCTCAGAATGCACAAAAACGACACCAAAAAGTTCTCATTCAGAGAGTCGCCGACAAACCCAATATTCCTGTTCCTCATCAGACCCAGAAATCGAACCGGGTCGATCCGATGCAAGACGCAATCTTGAGGTACCCATTTCCAAGAATTGATGGTACCCATATTGTCCCTCTTGTTCCTCAAGCAGTTCCAGGCGTTTCTGTGAAATGGGCAGGTCTCATCGTACATGGGTCTGCGGTTGGGGTCTTGGACCCAATGGCCATTGAAGAGATTGCAGGAAGGTAAAGTGGGGATTTTCTTGGGTTGTGGGGATGGTGGAGAGGGGGTGTGGAAGGGGAGGAGTGAAGAGTAGATAAAGAGGAGGAGGAGGGTCAGTAGAATGAGCCATGGGAAGAGGGGTGAGAGTAGCTTGGGTGCCATGGTGAAGAAGCATTTGTCATCTATTTCTATTTTTGAGAGAGAGAGAGAGAGAGAGAGAGAGAGAGAGAGAGCCTTTGAGCCTTTGAAAAAACCAACGTAAGCTTCACCGCGTGCCAATTTCTCTTCAGATCTGTTAGTTAAAATCTCATAAAAACAGGAGATATTTAGTCAAATACCCGTTATTAACATTAAAACTATAAATAAACCCTACACCATTTAATTTCTATATACAAACCAAAAAAAACCCAAAAAATAACAGTTGACCTTATTGAATTGAATTTTGATTATTAAATTACTTTGATGCTCTATTGAGTGTTTTGGGCTTTTTTTTATGAGATATTGGGGTTGAGTTTGTTTTAAGAAATTAGTGTCAGTTTTGTAATTTAAAAAAAATTAAAAGCCTTTTTGTTGTGTTGTAAATGAGTTTTTGGTGTGTTTCTAAAGTCCATTTCATATAGGTTTTTTTATAATTTGGACTCCTATATTGGGTATAATAGTGAGTCTCCCTAAAAACAATTCTCTCTCTCTCTCTCTCTCTCTCTCTCTATATATATATATATATATATATATATCTATATGGGGAAATGCTAGCAAACCTTCTCTCTTAGGCCATTCCCAATGGTTGGGGCTCTAAAAAGGGTTTATAGAGCCCCATTTAGAGCTCCGATAGAATCTTTGGGGCTCTAAAGGAATCTCTCCTACAATGGGAGGCTCTATATTCATGGCGGGCTTTATATTTTTTTTATGATGTAATTTGATTTACGTGTTTTTTTTTTTGGTTAACTATTTTACTTTAATGTTTGTTCATGTTATGTTAGTTTTTTTTTTTTTTTTTTTGTGAACATTTCAACCAAAAAAAAAATCAAAATTTGGACAAAATTTGGAATAGCTTAATTTGCCTGTTTATTTCCGTTGGAATAGAGTTGTTGACACAGCTTTGTAAATTTGGTTAATGTGGGCCAACATGCAAATGAACAACCAAATTTAAGGCAAGTATGGCTTGTACAGTCGCAGGCAAGTGAGAAATAGCACAAAACTGGGCTGTAGCTTTTTGCACCATTTAGCTACTACATTTAGCTACTACTCCGGTTGGGCCTTTAGTTTTAGAGCCCCAAATTTGCACCATTGGGGATGCCTTTTTAAAGAGGTCAGACTATAATGAGTGGAAAGTTATAAGTGGTAAGTTATAAGGGGTTCACTTGATAGCCATCAGATCAATCCAAAGGCTAGGGAGAATTGAGATAAAGTTTTGCAATTGGGTAGGTGAGGAACCCAAACCCGAATTTAATATCCAGCATTGAAGTTGGTCCCAAAAAAAAAAAAAAGAGGCAAGTTCAAAGTTTGAACAGAAAAAATCAGTTCGAAGTTTGAACAGAAAAAACCCATCACTCTAAAACCCATAGCTCTGAGAAACTGCTAAGCTGTGAGAAAAGGTTGAAGGCAACGATTAACGACGGTTGAAGGCAATGGTTGAACGCAACGCAACGCAACTCCATTCTCTAAACCCTGAAAAAGTATTTATTTTGAGTGGAAGGGACAAAGGCGTGGATTCCGAAACAGTGAAGTGGCGAAGCAGTGGAAGGGGAAGGAGAGAAGCCGTATTTGTTGGAAGCGAAAGGTTCCATTTGTGGAGCAAAGCCGCACAAAGACCCCGCACACACACCTTGCGATTGTTCAATAACCAGCATTTGGTGAGTAATTTATGGAATTTGAGTTTAGGGTTAGAGTAAAGGTTTTCCCCAATTTGTACCATCAATGTTGTTGGATTTGGCATCTCTTCCTTGTGCTTCACTTGCATGTTAATTTTTGCTTGTGTATATGTTAAAAAATGAATGAAAATCAAGTCAATAACATGTTAATAGCATGTCAATAACATATCAATAATGATATGAATAAGATAATGGTGTTGAATAAGATAATGGTGTTGAATTGGAGGAGACCCTCAAGTCAATAACATGTCAATAACATATCTCTAGCGCTAGAATATATATATTTTTTGAAATAAATATTATTTCCCTTGTTGCTAAATTTGCCTGTGAAAAATGAGAAGATATAATAATAAAGTCATGAATAAAAGTGCAAGCATTTGAAATGAAGGTTGATCCATGATCATAGTGGCTGACTGAAGAAAAAGCTAGAAAGAAAGAAGGATGTGGCAATGGCTTAGCAAGCAGATAGCAGAGCAGATGCTTTGCTTTGCTTCCTTCCACTATCTTTCTTATTTATTTATTTATTTTGTGTTGTGTATGAGATGACAATAATTGTCATATGTGTGAAGTGCAGAACTTGCCTAGATTGCACTCACACTCACTCATGCATCAACCTTTGATTGGAGTTTGTATCCAAAAATAAAACACATGCTATTGGTTGTAATTCACAGAATGATTGCATTAACAGGTATTTGCACAAAATTTGTCATATTGCTTTGATGATGTTAAAGGCTGTGATCAGTAATCCCTATGAGCATGTACTTCATAAAATTTGTAATGTGCCTGGTTGACTAGTTATGTAAATACTAAATACCAATATGATTGTGCAAATACGTGGTGGTAGTATATGTGTTAACGTTATTTCATCTTGTATTTTAGGAAATGGGATCCAACGTGCAGCTGGTATGGCCAGAGTCAGAGGCATATGCGTCACGGGTGAACAATTGCTCACATGCAAATTCAACCCTAGCTGCAATTCGAGCGAAGTTGAGTGCGGAACAATTAGAACAATTCAAGACATCATGCTTTGGCCATCTTCTAAATATAGACAAGATTCAGTTTAGCGGGCAGATTGTGCATGGAGTTGTGTTGCGTCGAGTCGCGGGGCAGGGTGTGAAAGACTTGGATGGACTGAGTTTCTTAATAGGGTGCGACGTTGCTCAGTTTACTCGTCAGGATTTCTGTTTGATCTCGGGGCTTCGTTTTGGGGAAGTGCCTGAAGTTTCCAGTGGAGAAAGTGCTGAAATTAGACTTCATAAAAGATATTTTATAGACGAAGGAATTACATGTAGTGCTTTAGAAGAAGCATTCCTGAGGTGCAAAGAGAAAGATGACGTCTACAAGCTAGCTCTTGTTTACTTTGCTGAGTTAGTGGTTTTGGGAAGGGACAAGCATTTGAACATCAATGTAAATTACCTGACCCTTGTAGAGGACTTGGATGCGTTCAACAGGTATCCGTGGGGTTCGGTGTCGTTTGACAAAACCCAAGACAGTCTATTTTCTGCACCAACAAAGTATACGAAAAGCTTTGAAAATGAAGAGGGAAGAGAGAAGGGGAAAAGTAAGGTAACGGAAACAAGCCGGAAAAATGAGAAGGGCAAGAAGCATAAGCATGGTGAAGTGCAAAGGGGTGGGTGGAGTTTTAAAGGTTTCACGTATGCTTTCCAGGTACATGGTAATAATGTTCATGTCAGTTATGCTTTGTGAACTTTAAAACTTAAATAATGACTTTTGTCCTGTGAATTGTGTAGATTTGGGTATATGAATTAATTCCTAGAATGGTGGACCTGAATTACTGCAAGTTTGTTGATCCAACAGCTGTCCCGCGTATTTTGCGATGGAGAACGACTACGTCTATGCCCGAGATGAGGCAGTTGAACAATTATTTTCTCCAGAGCAAAGAGGTTTGGTTTGCAGCCCTTAAAACTGTTTATAAGATTCAATGAAATTATTAAGTAGAATGATTAAATATGAATATTGTCTGTATTCTGAAACAGTCAGTTCAGTTGCGGGCGCTACGTCCGAGTGAAGAGGAAATGAGACAATCATATTGGAGTTGGCCACAGGATCGCCCTGCTGTTGTCTCGGCAGAGTCAATTCCTTCTTTATGTGCTGATCTTGATGAGTTGAACAAGCTGGTAAGCGTGTTGAGGTCCGAGTTGTTTCAAGTAAAGCGGGAAAATGACGTCCTTGAGTTAAAGGTCATGCGGATGGAAAAACTTTTGGACCACTGTTTTGGTCCTCAGTTTGAGCAGGAAGTAAGGAGGGACCTAGCTTTACTGAAAGAGAGGACGAATCGTTGTGCCATCTCATATCTATTTAAGGGATCTGACGAAATGGATGACAGTGAATGGGATGAAGGGCCAAGTAACAGATATGAGGGAGAGGAAAAGGACGAGGAGGGGATTGAAGGGGGTGAAGTGCAAAGAAAAACAAGTGAGGTAGAGGAAGCGCAAAGGAAAACAAGTGAGGGAAAGCAAGTGAAAATAAAAAGCAGCAAGGGAGAGGAAGCGCAAAGAAAAAGCAGTGAGGGAGAGGAAGTGAAAAGAAGAAGCAATGAGGGAAAGGAACTGCAAAGAAAGAGCAGTGGGGGAGAGGAAGTGAAAAGAAAAGGCAATGAGGGAGAGGAACTGCAAAGAAAGAGCAGTGAGGGAGAGCAAGTGAAAAGAAAAAACAGTGAGGGAGAGGAACTGCAAACAAAAAGCAGTGACAGAGGGGAACTGCCAAGAAAAAGCGGTGATGGAGAGGATCCGCAAAGAAAAAGAAAGGAGGGCAAGGAAGTGAAAAGAAAGAGAAGTGAGGAAAAGGAAGTGCAAATAAAGGAATGTAAGGAAGATGGTGATGAAGTTGTTTTGGTTTGTGATGACATTGGCGAGAGCACAGCGGGGACAACTGTTGAGTTTACTCTCGGGGATATTGATTTGGATCAACCTACAGCTGTGCTATCTGAGTTGAACGTTTGGTTGAATGATAAAAGTAAAGCTGTGGAACAAGGGGTCCAATTACGAAAGAGGAAGAGGATTATTGCTATGTGGAAGATCCTTGAAGCTAGTGAATTGGTGAAAAAAACTGTGCCAGAGACAACCCGACTTCAGATGTTAGACCCAATGAAGGCGATTCCGCATGATGATATGGTGAAATTGCTGAAACTTTGTTGGGAATGGCGCCATAACCCAAAGTAAGTCCCTTGTTTTTTGAGATAGAAGGCATTAGTGTATATATTTTTAAATTGTTGTGATCTAAAACTTTGTTATATTCACAGTTTAGTGATGCAATTTGGCCACGTGGAAGCTGAGATTGAATTCTTCGCTTCCCTCGTAAAAGCTGACGGTTGGCTGACAGGAGATGTAAGTTTAATTGATTATGCATTTGTTTTAATGTACATAGATTATGAGATTGACCAGAAAAACATGTGCAGCACATTGATTTGGGGTTGTATCTCATCCGGAAGCGACAACAAGATTTGGAGGTTGTACAAATATCGAACTGGACAACAACCGATGTATTTTTCATGGTATGTCATAGGCCTTGACCAAGTGCAGTTCATAATTACAAATTATCCGTACTTGCTTTGTGGAGGTGTTTAACCATTGATTGTTTTCTATTTCACATAATCACATCCATACTTGCTTTACGGATAATAAAAGAAAAAAAGAGCAGGTTGGGTGGAAAATTAGAAACAGTTTAGTGAACGTTGTAAATGGCAAGGTTCCGGCGTGTGGGCTGGATTGGCAGAACGCGTATAAGGTGTATGCCCCTTGTATGTTGACGAAGTATAAGCATTGGGTGGCTCTAATGATTGATCTGGTTAAGTGTGAAATCAAAGTGTACGATTCAATGGTTTCACTTATTCCAGATGAGATGTTAAAGGAAGAACTCACCCCGCTTTCAATTACGATTCCAAATCTTCTCAACTCCATCGACTTTTATGAAGAAGATGTTTATGCAAACGACTGCAGCAGAGATTGGTGGTGTCCATGGCCAATAGAACGTGTGGATGTTCCACAACAATCTAATCAGTGAGCACAACTTTTTATTTAATTTTATTACTTGAAATTGTCAATTACGTTACAATGTCATTACTTGAATTGATCGAGTTCTTGATTTGCTTCAGAGGCGATTGTGGCATGTTCGTGTTGAAGTACATTGAGCTTTTGAGCGCTGAGATTCCGTTAGCTACTTGCACCTCGCAGAACATGCCCTTTTTCCGGTTGAAGTTGGTTGCAGAGATATTACGGGGAGATGCTTACATGCCATGATAGTGGTTGAAATGGGTTTAGGTACGGGATGATTAAATTGGTTTTGGAAATCTCCAATTTGAAAGTCATGTAAATACACAATACAGATCCACGGCTCCTTTTCGAATTCTACCTCTGCTCCTCAATTCTTCTTCGTCTTTCTCAATCTTAGTGTATTTTTGTACATAATTTTAAGTTTAAGTTATTGGACAACAATTAGAACCAAAATATTATTATAGCAGATGCATGCTTTCATTTTGATTAGTGTGATACTACGCTACGTTTATTCTCATATTAGGCTAAATGTATATAGTAGCTGGATGCAGAGCATAGATAGAAAAATGAAGAATCTGAAATGGAGATGCAGAGGCTTAGTGAGGAGAAAAGTAAATGGATCTGTAAATCTAGTGCACGTGGGCAAATGTAAATGGATAGGCATATGCGTTTTTGAAGTTAGGCACATGCCATTCCCATACATAGAATGTGCATCTGGAGTGTAAAGTTTTTTTGGATTTAATGAAACAAACATCTCTGTAATATTGCCCTAACTCCTTCACGACATTTACATAACCTTAACCAAACTGCATTGAATTGGGATTGGAAGACTGCATATGTGAACAATGACTGATGGCTTTTTAAAGTGTATTACATTATTGCAAAGTAATATGTCATGATTTATCCAAGCCACCATTCCAAATATCAGATCCCAATCTTTAAGCCGTTCACCATGCCTTAACTTAATCGCAATGGGTTGCGTGTGTATTGATTGTAATTCTGTAAGGGAAATAGGCGGCTATGCCCTCACCTCCAATGTTTTATTCAACCATGCCCTGTTTATAGAAACACATGCGATATACATGCAGTAAACCTTCAGTAAACATTCAATAAACCGTCAATAAACCTCAATAAAACTTCAATAAACATTTCCCATCTGCAATGCTATAAAAACTTCCTATTGGTTCCGTACCGCCCATCAGGTTTGAATCCCTCTTTCCTTTATAATCGGTTAATAAATTCGTTGATTTTCTTTATTTTATTAGTCTTGGGCAGCTCAGTAGCATAAAAGTAATGTATATTGGTGCATCTATATTGCTTGTCTATTGCGTCTATATTGCTTCTCTATTGCGTGCATAGCGTACATTTATTGCGTGTGTCTTGATTGTTTATTGCTTACGAAGGAAATAAACAACAATACACAGGCAACAGACAAGCAATATACACGCAATACACATGCAATCTATACGCAATAGACATGCAATATACATCAGTCCCTAATTTCACCATCCATAAGGGAGTCGTATCGATTAGGAAATTCTACTTAATAGTTGTTCTTCCTATTAATAAACAATCAATAAACCTTCAATAAACATTCAATATCGGACAATAACATGCGAAATACATGCAGTACACAATCAATAAACCTTCAATAAACATCCAATATCCGATAAATAACATGCGATACACATGCAGTACACAATCAATAAACCTTCAATAAACATCCAATATCCGATAAATAACATGCGATACACATGCAGTAAACAATCAATAAACCTTCAATAAACATCCAATATCCGATAAATAACATGCGATACACATGCAGTACACAATCAATAAACCTTCAATAAACATTCAATATCCGAGCAATAACATGCGATATACATACAGTAAACAATCAATAAACCTTCAATAAACATCCAATATCCGCGCTATAACATGCGATATACATGCAGTAAACAATCAATAAACCTTTAGTATATGCCAATAAACAATCTACCTATTTCAAGAACAATAATTTAAACTCAATGCCAATCCACCTATTTCAAGAACAAATATTACAAAATGGGTTTGAAAACTCATTGGTGGTGCGTGCAACATGTCTTTTTGGGGAGAACTTTTACAATCCTTGAAACTGTGCACTTAATTGGTCATTAAAAGAACAAATATTATTAAAATTGATAAAAGTAATAAAACTAATACCAAGTCCTTAATGGACTTCAACATATTCAGCACCGTAGCATCATACGTGTCATCTGGCTGTTCTGTTTGAGCGGAAGTTACATCAACCCATTCAAATCCATTGCAACTGGTGGCTCCCTAATTGCAGGCATCATATATGCAAAATAATTGTGTCAGAGTTAGACCAAGGTTTTTTTCACCCACATACATATTCTGGAAATGAAAACTTACATAGGAGGTTAGGCACTTCCAAAATGGCTTCCCTCGATTTTTCTCTGATTTTGAAACCCTAAGCACCATTGCAGCTCCACAGTACGGACACCTCTTTGTTTGAGCTGGAGATGAAGACGAAGACATGTTGAATCTTCTCACTTGTACCTTTTCTCACTCAGATCTTCTCACTGAAACCTCTTCGGACTCATACCTTCTCACTCAGATCTTCTCACTCAAACCTCTTCAGACTCAGAGCTCTCTCATCTCTGCCCAAATGCGATTATATCCTCTTTTTTGTCCGTGGGTGGGTTGGGCATGCTTTCGACACATGTACCGTCAGATATGGGGCATCGTTTACCCCATAAACCAACATAATATTTAACTACCAAAACCGAATATGAAAATTGAGGGAAAACTGCCCTAAACCCTATATTATTTTCATTATATTTCATTAAACCAACTAGTTGGATAAACATTCATCACATTTTAATAACAGTACTACTATATTTCGGTGTGGGAAAATGAAAAGTTATGTGATGGGACGTTCTGTGACTAGTCAGTAATCCGTCACATTTGTTTCATTGACATAAAAAGGGCGGGAAAATCTTAAAAATGGCTATGCATATAGGTTCTTAATTTACTTTTTGACTGTCTGACTTCTCATTTCGATGACATTTTCCTTCTCTTCTGTTTTTCTCTAGTTTTAGGGTGTTGGTTCAGTTTCTTTAAAAAGGGTCAAGTGAGAAAAACCTCAAGTGGAAACACATTTTCCAAACGGTACAACAAGCACACCCTATAACAGAACCAAAACCCCATCTATTCTCATTTCTCCCCTCTTCCACTCCTCAAATCGTTCCATTCCAAAAAAATAGAAACACATGAATTCCAAATATTTCACTACAGTCGGAGGAAAGAGAAGGAAGCATATCCATTTGGAGATGCCCCAAGCCTTCATCCCCGAGTTGGCTTGGTTTAAAGTGATGTTATACGTGGCAACCCAATCTTCGGAAGATCTCTTCCGTATGGCATCTGTGTGCCCATTATTCCGGACGTTGGCAAACACTCCACAAGTGTGGAACACCATTTCAATGGCTAAGTACCCAGACCATCCTAGCTGGTACCATGATAATCCTGCGGTCCAGCTTTTCTTGCAACAATGCAGAGCTTGCGAGAACCCTGAGTCGATATTTAGAGAGGCGTTCGAAGTGTTTTTCATGCAGGGTAACGTGGAAGCATTGTATGAGATGCGCATCGCAGCCACGGCAGGCCATATGGAAGCGGCATATATAGTTGGACTTCTTGGCATGTCTGGAATTGGTCAGTCAAAAGAGGATGCATTAGAATTTTTGTGTTCTTTGAATCAACGTAACAACATTGATATGAAAGGAACCAGGGATGCTTTGAGACGAAGATTAAGCCGAGTTTGGAATGTTGCAAGACATATCGTAGATATGTTTTACTATGGGAAGATTAAGTTCAATCATTGCAGCGCTTGTAACAACAACGAATGGTGTTTTGTTATTGAAGGCTGGCCTACTGAAGCAAAGATAAATCCTTCGTTCTGGACTTGTTGCAATCGATGCAAATGGCACCGTGAGAGTGTTTTTTGGTTCAAGGTAATGCGTGTGTATGTTGTGCCAGGGAATCCATACCCTTATAATTAGTTGTAGTATGTTTTTAAGGTTTTTATGCTTTCTGGACTTGCTTCTCTTCAGTTCTACGTTGGCTGGCTACGTTGGCCAAATGTTGGGTTTTAATGTATTTTGTCTGGTGTTTGTGCAGTCATAAACCGTTTTATATATAAATCTACGTATATATATTTGTATACTTGAATGCTTACTGACATCAGAGATGGGTAATATGACATTTTACTGACATAGATATTTTGGCCAACTACAATCTTAATATTTGGTAAACGAAAAGGCGTGCATGGAGTGAGCTGTCTGTTCACCAGTGCTTGGAAAAGACATTTTCCCACTTATCATATCCTAAACTAATTTTTTTCTGATTCCATACAATGGTTGGACATGTATTTTTTTCATTTACTTTTTCAAAACATCCCTTAACCCTAATAAAAATTAAAAGTTAAGAAATTGAAGAAGAGAGAAACTAATTGGCACCTGAAATGGTCTTTTCGCATAACAAAATTAGAAGAAAAAAAAAATTTAGGGTCAATAAAATTAATAAATATAGAAGGTAAAAAGTCATATAATAATAATTTAGGGTAAAGAACAATATCATAATAATTTAGCGTCACCACAAAACGGGGAAATCAGTAAGAAAGATGAAGCCTCAATGAATTCGTAGCAATTTTTGGAAGTTTTTTTTAATCATTTTTGTGTATTTAGTTATGAATTTTGTAAGGCAAAACAATAAAATAAGAATTTAGGGTAAAAAGCAAGAATGTTTGGTTGCAACTGACGTACACTTGTGCAAGTGGTGAAAGGTATGCACTGAGATCGCGCCATGTGTCCACTTGCGATTATTTGGGGTTTTTTAGTGCAAACAACTTGAACAAATTGTAATAAATAGTCAGAAAATCGTAAAAATGCCCCAGAAATTACTCCGCCCTCCTTGTGACGTTATATAACTAGAGGAACCTATAAAGCATCCATTTCGCAATGAAAAAATCCAAATTGTTTTAGAGAACTGACTTTCCTCTTAACCCTAAGTATATATGTTTGTTCACTTTAACAAGTATATTTCCTTAATATTCGTTATATAATTTGTAATAAGACAAGAAATAGTTTCCTTTCAAATATAAGGATGTAACATAATCTGTTTTTGTTTTGTTATAATAATGTACATATATAATAATTGCACACTGCTTTGAAGCCATCATTGCAACTGCGCCTAGAGTTTTGAACACGTCAGAGGTATTCAATAAGTCGTCCATACGCAACTGCGTCTAGAGTTATGAACCGTCACAGGTATTCAATAAGTAGTCCATTGGGAATCAGTACAAAATATCCATCATGTCCAATCACATAAAATAATGCCATACTTTTTTGAAAAACCTCACACCACTCAAGCAATTTTAAAATATTAGTGAATATTTGTCCTAGTCTATATAAGTGATTATATATTCACTCTGCATTTTTTTCACAGTATATGTTAACTTTGAGGGATTCCACAAACATATAATATAAAGGAAGAAAACAATAGTAGGAGATGAACCAGTACAAAAAAACAATAACATAACCTTGTCACAAATGCTTTTCCATAAACCTTGCCCTAACATATAATAAATAAAGGCAACATTGCATATGATGCAACCATGTCCAAATTTGATACGTGATCACACAAAAATGGACATGGCAGCAACATATGACTGAAGTAGATGGCCACGTTGCATCACGTGTTCTCATCATTAAAGACATCAAAATATGAAGGTTGAAATCTTCCATAATAGTAAGCATCAAAATAGGTTTGAAGCAGAGTTGAACGAAAATTCCAATTCCACTGATTTGTCTCTGCTCAAACACGATAACCAAAATGGTTACTTCCCTTGGTGAGTATATTTGTTAACGTCGGAAAAGGTAATAGATGACCAATCAAACTCGGGTACGATGAGTTTTGCATAGGACCGGAAGTAGTCGAATCCAGCTTGCATCACACGCTTCTTTGACTCCACTGCATTAGATGAGTTCTTGTATTTTTGAACAGCTACACTCCGAAGTCGTTTGTGTCTACGCTTCATGCGCTGCAACTTCACCCTATCCAGATTGGCCTGCCTTTTGTCATCTTCAATTTGGCCTTCAACAAATTCCAAATGTGCCCTTGCCCTTTGGATTTCATCACCAAGTTGAAGATGCCTCTCCTTCCAGAATCCAAGAACCCTTTCAGACTCAAAACTTCCAACAAAATGGTCATTCTGTCTAGGAATGTGACACTGCTTGTCTGGTGACTCACTTGCGTGTCGAAGGCGGTCTTTGTTTGGAGGGGTGTTTATTATGCTGACATCAAACTTGGTTAGTAAATCCATTCTATGGAGGGAGAGAGTTTCTGTGGAGGAGAGAGTTTCAGTCGATGGAGAGAGATTCGGTGGAGGAGTCAGTTTTTCGTGGAGGGAGAGTTTCTATGAAGGATGTGATAGTAATACCAATAAAAAGGTTCCCGCCAAAAAATATTTGGTTGACAATGTATAAATTAATTTTTTGTCTGATACAATCTAAGTTTAATCCTAACCACTGTGGTTGGGTTCACTAACTAGATGTCACTTCCATTGAGTTTCTTTCAGCCACTGACAGTGGTGATGAGGTTGACATGCTTGAAAAGCAAAACCTGACACCTCTTTTTAAAAATTGAAATAAAGTACATATGTTGACTACATGCAAGCTTTGGTATGTTGGGCTATAAAGCTATGTCCCCTTCCTCAAACGAAATTGCGTATGCAATCCTCATCCTCTAAAAACAAATAGGATTATTCAAGCATGTCATCCTCTTCAGGCGCCAACAACACAGTCGAATATGAAAAATTGGAGTTGCAGGCTCCATTTCCACGTTGTACTCGCCGACCCCGTCCATTTTCAACATCATTTGGGAGTGAGGGGGACTCCGATGATCCATTAGAGGCAATACATGCAGTCAGTAGCAAGCTAGATTATAATTCCAGACTGATCAATTCGTGGCACGAGAAATGTGTTGAAGACGAGGCCATTCTGGCTGATCTTAACATTAGAGTTAACAAAGCGTTCTCCCAAAAGAACAAGTACTTGAAGTTGAGTCATACAAGGAAGTTGAAAGCAGAGGAGTTGGATACAGTAATGAATGATGAAATTAAAGGTTGTTTGATGAACCATATGCGATGCAAAGAGCACCATAGTGAACTGGAGATGGCATTCAACGAAGGATTCGAAAATTTCCGAGCATTTGCGGCAACTACTCATACAAGTTATAATTGGGACTATGTATCCCCTAATGCTGTGAGAGAGATACTAGACGATGGTGGTGACATGAGTGAGCATAAGCACGTCAAAGCTGCTCGGAAGAAGCCGACCAATACGACTGACTAATTGCGGCTACGGCTGTTCAGTTGGTTGGGGTGATCGTGGTATTGCTAACAGGGACCAAATAATATGCTTTGCAATGTAAAACTATCTTATGGGACCATTATGTCAGTCGTCAGTAATTCGTCAATTTTGTATGAATGAATGAAATGTTTGGATGCAGTAAATTAAGCTATACAAATAATGGGTTATTCATGGACTTTTTTCTGATGTTATACAATACTTGGAATGTAATTTGTTCTTTTCATTTTTCAAAACATCCCTTCACCCTAATAAAGGAAAAAAAAATTAACAAATTGAAGAAGAGAGAAACTGATTAACACCAGAAATGGTCTATTCTCACTCAAAATAACAATAAAAATAATAATTTCGAGTAAATATAATTAACAAATGTAGAGGCTAAAAAGTAATATAATAATAATATAGGGTAAATAATAATAAAATACTAATATAGCGTAACCATGAAACAGGGAATTCAGTAAGGAAGATGAAGTGTCAATGAGTTTGTATCAATTTTTGAAACATTTTTATCATTTTTGTGTATTTAGTTATGAATTTCATAAGAAAAAACAATAAAATAAGAATTTAGGGTAAAAACCAAGGATGTGGCCATGTGTATTGACGTACACTTGTGCAAGTGGTGAAAGGTGATGCGCTCAGATCGCGCCAGGTGTCAGCTTCCGATTATTTTGGCTTTTTTTAGTGCAAAAATCTTGAAAAAAGTTAAATAAATAGTAGGAAATTTGGAAAAATGCCCCGAAAATTACTCCGGCCTCCTTGTGACGTTATACAACTGGGAGAAGCTAGAAATCATCAATTTCATAAAGAAAAAATTTGAATGCCTTTAGATAACTCACTTTCCTCTTAACCCTAGCTATATATGTTGTTAACTTTAACCTAGATAACCTACATCAACAAGCATCTCCCGTGAATGTTCGAAATTGTCTTTTAAAATGAATAACCATGAAACGGGGAATTCAGTAAGGAAGATGAAGTGTCAATGAGTTCGTATCAATTTTCGGAACATTTTTATCATTTTTGTGTATTTAGTTATGAATTTCATAAGAAAAAACAATAAAATAAGAATTTAGGGTAAAAACCAAGGATGTGGCCATGTGTATTGACGTACACTTGTGCAAGTGGTGAAAGGTGATGCGCTCAGATCGCGCCAGGTGTCAGCTTCCGATTATTTTGGCTTTTTTTAGTGCAAAAATCTTGAAAAAAGTTAAATAAATAGTAGGAAATTTGGAAAAATGCCCCGAAAATTACTCCGGCCTCCTTGTGACATTATACAACTGGGGGAAGCTAGAAATCATCAATTTCATAAAGAAAAAATTTAAATGCCTTTAGATAACTCACTTTCCTCTTAACCCTAGCTATATATGTTGTTAACTTTAACCTAGATAACCTACATCAACAAGCATCTCCCGTGAATGCTCGAAATTGTCTTTTAAAATGAATAACCATGAAACGGGGAATTCAGTAAGGAAGATGAAGTGTCAATGAGTTCGTATCAATTTTCGGAACATTTTTATCATTTTTGTGTATTTAGTTATGAATTTCATAAGAAAAAACAATAAAATAAGAATTTATGGTAAAAACCAAGGATGTGGCCATGTGTATTGACGTACACTTGTGCAAGTGGTGAAAGGTGATGCGCTCAGATCGCGCCAGGTGTCAGCTTCCGATTATTTTGGTTTTTTTTAGTGCAAAAATCTTGAAAAAAGTTAAATAAATAGTAGGAAATTTGGAAAAATGCCCCGAAAATTACTCCGGCCTCCTTGTGACGATATACAACTGGGGGAAGCTAGAAATCATCAATTTCATAAAGAAAAAATTTGAATGCCTTTAGATAACTCACTTTCCTTTTAACCCTAGCTATATATTTTGCAACAACCAACATCACAAGTATATTTCCCTAATATTAATTATCTAGGTTTTAATAATACAATAATTAGTTTCCTTTCATATAAAAGGCTGTAAACGTATCTGTTTTGTTATAATAATCCACATATATAATAATTGGACAATGCTCTGAAGCCATCATGGGTGCGTGCATCTAGATCTTTGAACACGTCAACGCTATTCAATAAGTTATCAATATGGCTCCGTCTTGGGTTCGTAGTAAATATCTCTATCATGTCAAATCACATCGTTCGATGGCCTGACACCAATCAAGCAATTTTGAAATAGTACTGAATATTTGTCCTAGTCTATATGAGTCATTAGAACTTCACACAATATTTTATTTTTCACAGTACATGTTGCTTTGAGGGATTCCCTAAACATATAATATAAAGAAAGATAGAAAAAGTGTGACATGAAACAGTACAAACAACAACATATAACTGGGACAAATTAGAAGTATATTTCCTTAATGTTCATTATCTAATTTATAATAACACAAGTATTACTTTCATTTGCTTCATATATAATTATTGGGATTATGTATTGCAATTCCTTGTGTCTAACATTGTATTTTGCAAAAACTGAAATATTATTCAATAAGTTGTCAATATCACCACGCGTTGGGAATCAGTAAAGTCTCATTATCATGTCCCTTCACATTAAACAGATGGCGTACTTTTTCTCAAAAAATTGACACGTCAGTCATAAGTAACACTCTCCTTATTCACTTTACATGCCAATGTGCTATACATTCTTTGGTGAATGATTTATGGGTTATTTATATAACAAAATATTACAAATATTGCTGAATATTTATTTCGTCTATATGAGTGGGGACACGAGTGACCATAAGCACGTGCAAGCTGCTCGGAAAAAGCTGACCCATACGACCGAGTGAATATGGCTACCATTGTTCAGTTGGTTGGGGTGATCGTGATATTGCTAAGAGGGAGCACATAAAATGCTTTGCAATGTAATTTTCTTGTGTGTGCGAAATTACGAGTAGTTGAAATGTTGGTGTACACTTTAATATTCTCCAAGCATTCGAAATGTGATTAGCTGCAATGTACTTATCATGCATAGAAGATGTTGTATTGTAGTTTGTATTTTACACGCTGATTTATAATCATTGTGTTCCAACATAGTGCAAATTTCAAGTATCCTTCAGGTACGAATGTTTACAAAATCGTGCACCAATATTGCTTCATAGTCAAGGTCAGATCTTAATAACCAGTCAAGCACTAGAACATAACATTAGGAAAAATTGGTTGCTGCTGTAAATGATTAGTGTTGCTGGAAATGATTCGTGCTGGAAATCATTACTGCTGATGGAAACAACAGCTCCCTGCTGGAAATGCTACATTAGCCTGTGATATAATCAATGAATCTGTGTCACTCGTTCATAATTCAGCATAGACTACCCATTTTACATGGTAAAAATCATTGCTTCTTCACAAAACTCAAAATTTGATACTTTATCAAATGTCTATGAAAATTTCCAAATAGGGAGAAGACATGTAAAATTAACATGTGTCCAAATTTCATGCAAGAAGTAAACCAACCAAATTTCCATTTCAATTAGCAGTGGACAAAGTAAGAGCTTATCAGTGGACATGAACAAACAAATAAAATAAAACTGCATATAGAAAACTTAACCTGATCATTAGCCTTCATAACAACCGGCCTTTGTATAATACAAACATAAATCATTCGGTAGGTCCGTGCATCCTGTAAAATTCGTCGAATAATGGGTCACTGAGATCTATTGGAGTTGATTCCTCATTGTTTGACGGTGATGTCCTGCATAAACACCAAACACAAGCACATACAAAATTTAACTATTCAAATTTTAGGTGTTATTATAAATAGTTTTAACATCTTACGGTGTGTTCAAATTTCTTGGGCATTGTCTTCTATCATGACCAATGTCTCCACACTCCCGACAGTGTCGAATCCCTCGCTTCATTGGCTTTTCCTTTGCTCCCGTTACTTGTTTCCACTTTCCTTTGCACCTTACTCTCTTAGGGTCTTTCATATATTGTGTTTGAGAGCTGGACCCTCCAACTTCGTTATTACTTGGTACATCCTTCAACAACTTCAACTTCACCCGCAAACTTTTTAGAGTCTCTGACACTAGCTCACATCCTTCTTCACACATTAATGCATCCTCAACCACATCTGAAGCAAGTCGGGACATTGTACTCCGCTTTATTAAAAGACCAGGATCTACAGAGTCTTTAATTTCGTTGCCATTTGCATCTGACACCAATCCAGCTTTCGCAGTTTTCTTCCACCTTTTCAAAATATATTTATCAGGCATATATTCAATCTAGTCCCTTCTGAACAATGCTAGGATGTGCTTGCAAATAATCCCAACAAATTCAAATTTTTTGCAGCTACATGATGTGTGGTCAGAATCTTTGACATATACGACTTCTGCCACTCTTGTTTGCCAATTTTTCCTTTCGCTCACATTAAAGACAACTTTTGAAGCATCCTCTGTTTTGAGCTCTAGGAAACATGCTGTACTTTGTATTAGTTCTTTCTCAAACTTTTGAAACATTGCCCTTGTGTACAAGGTAGCCATTTGTTTGTTCATTGGCATTGGTAGAATACATTGAGCCACTTCAAATGCATCTACGTGATCAGCAGCTAACTCTTTTTGACGTTGATGGGAAAGTGCCCTCTCAAATCGTATTATGAAATCCATCAACGAATTTCTCCTTGATATGTATTGCTTGAAGAAAGCATGAGAACCTTCCGCTCTTTGGCTGCTTGACATTCCAGCAGCAAAAAAGTCTCGTGCGTAGGCTGGAACCCAAGATTCCCTTAAATCAAACATTGAACTTAGCCATTGATGGTCAGTCAAACCAGCCTTTGTAACCACAATATTCCACTTTGCATCAAACTCATCCTTATTGTCAGTATCCCATATGGCTTTCTGAAATTCACGCCAATACTCCTTATAAGCAGAATGTGGTAACTTAACATGGAACTTTGATGTGATGTGCCATATGCAAAGCCGATGAAATGTAGTCGGGAAGGCTATTGAAATCGCTCTGGTGATGGCCGCATCTTGATCTGTAATGATCGTTTTAGGTTCGCCACCTTGCATGGCTTTCTTAAACTCCTCAAACATCCAAATAAACGACTCAGTCGTTTCCTTGCTCAAAAATGTGCATGCTAAGACAATTGTCTGACCATGGTTATTAACTCCCAATATTGGTGCAAATGTCAAGTCGTATCGATTCGTGTTGAATGTGGTATCGAATACAACAACATCTCCATACAACCGGTACGCCCGTCTAGAAATTGCATCTGCCCAAAAACATCGACTAAACCTGTCTTCGCCATCTCCCTCAATCTTGAAATAAAAAGCCTCATTTTTTTTCTGTTCAGCCATAAAATACTCGGTCACTAGTTCAACATCGTGGTTCCTCAGCTTCCCATTCACACTACATTCAAGATTGTAAATATCCTTTTTGATAAAACCGATTTTATCCATTCCTCCGGATTGCACCTCGAAAATGCTTACTTTCTGATGAATTGGGATATTAACCGAGCCCAACTGTTTTGTAAGTACTTTTGTAGAATCCGAAATACGACGGTGTGATCTCAATAAATGCACTCTTTCTGAGGCTGTCATCTTATAATTGTGTCCCTCTGCAAAAAGAGAGATGGCATACTTCTTGCTCCCATTTGTCTTCACAACCACAATCTTAGCTTTGCAATTGCATCTACTTATTCCCCGCTGTCTTTTTCTCTCCCGAGTTTCATCTTTCCTGTATGCACCTTGTTTGCAACAAACAAATTCTTTCCTCAGAATCTCTTTCTTATTTGTCCCCCGAAAGCTGGAATGAAGTCGAATACCAAAGCCAGCCAAGAATGCATATCTATTATAGAAATTATAAGCGAGGTCAAGCGAGTCGAACTTCATCCCAACCGCTGGTGTTTCCTCATTTCTTACTTCAGGAATGTAAACCATCCCATTAGCTGTTACACAGTCATCACTCTCTGAGCCCCCAGACATTTTACCCACATATATTTTTGAACTACTTCTATATCACTGCATAGCAAATATTAATTCATTAATTAATCAATCATTACTGCATTACAACATGTCAATGCATTCCACTTACACAAAACATTGCCCAAATTGACACAAAAAAGACGCATAGCCTAGCTTGTTTGTAAGAGCCATTATTACACAAAATTTAATAATAGTTACGTCATCTCTTGTGCAATAATCTGGAAAAAATAACATTAGAACCAACATGTTCAACTAAGAACACAAATGTAATTCAAACCAGCAATTACAGAACTTCTCCCAATATCCTCTCCAAATCCTTACTCCTAATGCCATTAAGCCTAAGTTTAGGATCTTTTACCTACATTTTATAATTTCCCACCCCCACCAAAAACAATCAACTAAATATATTGAATATTCATAAGGAAATGACGCATTATTGATAGCAAACTGACACATTATTGAAGGCAGAATAACACATAATTGACCGCAGAAATGACGCATTATTGATGCCACAAATGATGAATTTCTCACCCTCACAAAAAACAAACCAAACCCAATAAAATCAATCCAGCAACAGTAAACTTACCTCTCAAACTCAAGCGGGAGCTCCGAAGTCAATCAGCTTAAGAGAATGTGGTGGACATTAGAGAAGACTCTTTGGTAGTGGAGACTCCATCTCTACCACAATCGAGGAACAAATGCTGCTGCGGCGTCTAGCAGATATGCTACTTTGCTTTCATCTGGAATCTCGTGTGCTGAACGAAAAAGAGAAGGGGTTTTCACTTCAGCCATAGAATCAAAACAGGGCAATAGCTAGATAAGAGCCATTAATCGTCATACCGAGGATGCCATAGATCGCAGGCCTCCCAAGGAGCTGATGACAATGGAGCGACTATAGGGTTTGGGAGCTTTGGATCTTTCTAATTCTGGGTTTGCGTTGCATTAAAAAACAGAGGACTGTGTTCTTGAATTTTTCAGAGGGAAATATCTTCAACTGAAGTTGGGTTTCCAACGGGTCAGATTTCAACCCGGTTCTACATGCACCCTCTTTTAAAAACTCACCGTTGGATGAAATCCAACGGCTCTAACATACCCCTCAAATAAACCCCTTATAACTTTCCCCTCACTATAGAAGCTCCCTTTTTAAAGAGAGTTTGTATATATTGGAGCCTTGTGGTGGTTGAGCCCCAAATAGAGCCCCCATTGGGGATGGCCTAACCTTCTCCTTTGGACTTTCTCCCTTTTTTGCTTGACATATGTCATTCTTCTTACACTTAAAACAATGTCATTAATATATTGTACAAGCTAACTTTTGCTTTCCAAGTTTACCCTCATTAAATGTATTCAATTTATCCAAAAAAATTTCATAACTTTCTTACCATCTTATTATTTTTTTTTATAAAGAAAATGTCTATTTTAAAATTATAAAAAAAAAAAAAAAAAAGGAAATGTCCAATTTTTATTTTTAACACAAAGGGTTTAGATAGAAAAAAAAAAAGTCCTTATAACAATACCATCTTGTGTAGTAGATATGCACCTTAATTAATACAAATATATTAATAATAAACACAAATAAATCATATATGAAAATATTAACTACCATTGGGGTGCTTACGGATGTGAAGGACTTTTCTTTTCTATCTAAACCCTTTGTGTTAAACAAAAAAAAGAAAAAAAAAAAAGACATTTCCTCTTTTTTTTTTAAAGCAGACATTTTCTTTAAAATAGTAATAATAATAAGATGGTAAGATAGTTGTGAGATTATTTTGGATAAATTGAATACATTTAATAAGGGTAAACTTGGAAAGCAAAAGTTAGCTTGTAAAATATATTAATGACATTGTTTTAAGTGTAAGGAGAATGACACTTGTCAAGCAAAAAAAGGAGAAGGTCAAAAGGAGAAGGTTAGAGAGAAGGTTACTAGTATTCATCATCTATATATATAAAGCAAAACGTAGAGAATGATAAAACATTCAAAATACCAAAAAACACCCTTAATTAATGCAAATATTAATAATTAAAATTATTAATTAAATGAGGTATATATATATAAAGCAAAAGACAAAGAATTGTGAAACATTCAAAATACCATAAAGAATAATACTAGTCTTACCACATTTGTATACCATAATTTTACACTGCATGATGTGACAGATGATGTGTATCTACCGCATTAGCTAATTAATGTGATTAATACATTTTTTTCTTTATTAAAATATACTTTATTGATTTAATTGATGTGGCATATGATATGAACATGCCACATCATGAGGTATAGAAATGTAGGATAAAAATGTGGTAAGTGTTGCATTACTCTACCAAAAAATGCCCTCAGTTAATGCAAATATTAAGAATTGAAATTATCCTAATTAAATGAGGATAATATGGTAAATTCACACTTTTTCATATTAAAAAATTTAAAATTTTAAAACAAATCAGATAATGCATTCTATTTTTAAGAAACACAACTATTCATTATCTTTTTTAATTCTAAAATAAAAAAAGGAAAAAAGAAAACCAATTGGCTACCATATATAAAGCAAAAGACCCGCATCAAAAAACAATAAAGCAAACGGCAGAAAATGATTGTGAAACATTCAAAATACCAGAAAATGCCCTTGGTTGATGCAAACATTAAAAATTAAAAATATTAATTAAATGAGAATAATATGGTTAATTTATAATTTTCCTATTAAAAAAATTTAAATTAAAAACAAAATCATATAAGGGATCCTATTTTTATGGAACATAATTAGCCATTTTATCTTTTCTTAATTCTAAAATAAAAACAAAAAAACAAAAAAGAAATCCAATTGGCACACGTGTGGGCTAATATATATACAAAAGACAGAGAATTGTAAAACATTCCAAATACTAGCAAAGCACTTAGTTAATGAAATCCCTACTATTATAAAGTTAGGCGAAAACGATTGGGCTCACTAGCTTCATAAAAAAAATTTGAACAGAAACATCCGTGAAAAAAAAAAACCAATAGCTCATGAGAAATTCATGTTTAGAATTTGGATGATTATTTTTGTAAAAACACAGTAAAATAAGAAGAAGAAAAAAAAATACAAACTCACAAAACTCAGCCAAATCGTGTGAAAGGAGCAATTCCCACTTCCTTCACACCCCACATCATTCCTCCATTAGAAAAATAATTACTACCAATACTTTTACAACTTCAAATAAACAACTAAAAGAAAGAAACAATTATAGAGGGATTAAGCATTCCGTGATTTTTATAAAAAAAAATTACAATTACTATTCTTTGTAGTGATTAACAAATGCACACAAAGCCATAAACTTATTATAATATTTGCATAACAAAATAAATAAATAAAAGGTTTAGAGAGTGATTAATATTTTTGCATAACAAATCAATAACTTTTACGGAGCAACAAAATGCACATGTATTTGAGAGAGAAAACCAACGAGAGCGGTGGCAGAGTCATCAAAGGATAGGAAGAAACTTAATGAGCTCGGCACACCTAGATGAATATTTAGCACGACGGCGAGCCAATTATGGTGTTGTAGAAGTCCAACACCCTAACATAGTGTCATTCAACGAAGGCAATAGCAATCACCCTAACATAGTGTCATTCAATGAAGGCATTAGCAATCAAGTTCCAAATACAATGCGCTTAAGTCATATAAGGCAACTAGCCCATTCGAACATGATACAATTGCCTCATGGTGGAGTTAGACAAAATTTCAAGAACAATGGTAATCACTCAATTCAACCTCATTCAATTTTGAAAAAAACAACAATACCTTAATTATATGGACATTCATTTCTTCCCCATTCCTTAATACATAAGATACAAGAGAACAAACATTCCAGTATTTTAATGCTGAGAATTATGCTAATCACCCTAGCAATCAAGTTCGAAGTACAACGCACTTAAGTCATATAAGGCAACTAGCTTGTTTGAATTGGACACAATTGCCTTATGGTGGACTTAGATGTTAGTAGTATGCCCTTACAGCCAACTAATTATACAATAATTAATATAATGTTAAGGACATCTTATGTAATGACTTATTAAGTTATTCATGGGCAAGACCAGTTGTTTTTCAACCATGATATTTGGCATATTCCATAACAGTAAAACAATTATAGTCCTAGAAATATATAAGTGTACATGAGAATTATGTAATGAGATTGCATACATCGCGACTTATCATGATCCTTAATCCTAAACATGTTCCTGGTCATAGAAGTACTAATTAGATGTTAATATTCTGCCAAGACTAGTACACACAATATATTCTCTATATGTAGAGAATGACGAGGTCTCAAGTCATTGAGTGCATCGACACCAAGATATGTGTGTAGGTGCTTCCAGGAGAACAAGTACATTTAAGCGATCAAATATATGAATTCTAGAATGGAAGTCTTTACTCATATGTCAAACTAGAACTCATAGATTGCAATGGTGCAAATTAATCCTTGGACCTGAGACATTATAGATGTCTTGTGGCTATATTGTTTGTCTTTGAAGGCACTATACAATTGTGTTGTATGAGACATGACCTAAATGTGTTTATCAGGACTCTCAATAAAGTCATGAAGGCAAATGAATGTACAACAAGGGATTTCTACTCTCAGTAAGGAGAGATAATACTCCAAGGATATGATTGATCAAATCTCTACGCATAGTAGTGGATAAGATTTGAAAGAATAACTCTTCAAATCATATAAAGGAATAATTCACATTAGGATATTCGACATTAGATTCCATTATCTAATATGTGAATAAGGAGTATTGTGTAAGAGACGGATTCAATTGCATAGTCATTCCAATTTAAATAGGTTTTTTCCTACACGTATTTAGCTCGGATAACCATGACATACTGCTAGGTGTCAACCATGGTTTGTGGAAGTCCTGAAAGGTTCAAACGTAGTTGATCTTCACCAATAGGATGAATTAAATAGTGAAAATTAATTCACAAGTCAACTCAGAGAAGTTGAGTCTACCAACTACCTTCCTAAAAGGAACATACGGATCGCACATCGAGAAATGAGATTAGAGGTACAAATGAAGAGAAGAGAAAATTGGAAAACAAATGAAGAAGATAAGATGTTGAAAATTAATAGTCAAAGTCAAAGTCAATCCCTAATCATCTTATTACTATGGTTTCCTTTCCAGATAGACGAATATTTTAATCTCATCAACGAGAATGGAACTTCTCATAATACCAATGTTCCTCAAAGGCAACGTCCAGTAGGAATAACAGGAACACATAATTGTGCTAGAAATTTTTATGAGAACATCAGAGTTACAAAATTACAATTACCAGCTCCAACAACATGTCCAAAATCTAATGCCCGTTTGTTTTAATATGAAACCTTTCAAATGTGTTGCTTAAATGGAAGGACTAAGCTACCTCCAGCACCATCCCCTCTTGGCTTGAATGAACTCTTCTGTAACCAATCTACTGAGGGGAGACATTTTAGGCAAAACATTCGAGTTTATAATCATGTCTTTGCCTTCACTTCAATAGTTGTGCATGTTGATGAAAGTCTAGAACCTAGAAGAAGTGATGGTTTGCCATATGCATCCCAGGCTGCTGCAATAATAATTGGCAATGAGGAATTTGAAAACCTCAGAGGTCGAAATATCATTGTGCAAACAAATCATGGTCAACTTACAAATGTTCAAGATTGTGTTGGATATTATGATCCTCAACAATATCCATTGTAAGTCATGTATGGCGCCAATCAAACATTATACGTTCACATTGCTAGAGCTGAGACAACCCCTACAATACTTAGAATTAGAAAATTTATTAGAATTTTCTGAAATTAAATGGAAATTAAAATTGAAGAGATATGTCTCTTCAAGTTTGAAGTAATAATGCATCTTCTAAGTTAACAGATGCATCACTTGACCTTTCAAATAAAGTCACATATTTTGAAAAATGGCTCCTTAACATATATAAGTAGGCAAGACCAACACATGTTAGATAGGTTAAGATATAACTTTTACATATACATATACATATTCATTACATAATGCATTATAGAGATTTTTGTAGTCTCATAAGTGAGTCCATATGAGAGAGTTCAACACAATCGTGGTTCGCTAGGGCCTTATGATTTGGAGTGCTACTATCGTAAGGACGAGGTCGTTGTATCTTGAGAGACAAATGTTAATCAACCATGAGCACCGCAGTGGGGCGTAAATTGTCTTAAGGAAAAAGTGCCTAGCACTTGCCTCGACCATTATTTCCAAATTTTTCTAATCCATATCATGTTAGCTTAGCATTGTACATGCTTTTAAGTATGCATTAATTTTGAGCAAAAAATTGCATAAATTGTTTATGAATGTTTTTTTCCAACAAAAGAAAGATGAATGAATTTGTAAACTATTTTGCCACATTTATTCTCTCTTGCCTTCTCCAAGTCAATTATTAGAACGTAGGAAAGTATTGGCCTTTTTTCATCACGCGCCCTTATAATATCTATGACATATTTAACCTACCTTGCCGTTCTATGAATTACTTTCCAAGCGTGCGAAAGGCCTTTTTTCGATCACATTTTGTAGCAATATGAAAGTAATTCACTAATTCACTAATTCATGCACATTTTTCACTAATTCTATATTTCATGCATCTTTCTCTTTAAAATGCACATCTAGAAAAATACAATTGCAAAAAGAAAAAGAATTAAAATTGTAAGTTGCGCGTAGCTCGTGCGATCAAAAAAAGGCTTCCAGCATGCGTGAAAAGAAATTTATAGAAAAACTCATTTTCCCCAATTGTTAACAAAAGAAAACCAAATTTCCCCAATTTTTACCAAAATAATACTCATTTCCCCAAATTGGCAAATAGCTGCGACAAGTCCAAGAAAAATGCTGACCTCTAGTATTTATATAATGTTATAAAAAGAATGACAGAATATGAAGAAAACCTGGATGAATTGAAAAGCTTGAACTGGACAAATGAAGAAGGGCATGCATTGCGCAATTGGAGTTGGATTCTACTTATAAGGCAAAGAAGAATTTGTGGGAACGTTTCTTTCGATTTTTTTCTCCTATTCTGGAAAATAATCATATTACAACCATTCCTACTTTGAAAAAAGTTGTTTCAATCCAAGATTAGCATGTGATTGACTTTCTTGTGGAATAAGTTGGGTATGGCTTTGGCACCACTTCTACCTCCTCTATTGCGGCCAATGCACCATCCACATCCACAACCACCTCCACTCAACCATCCATCACGGTAAAACAAAGATGTGGCGAAACCTTCAAAAGGTGGTTGCTTGGCAGAGGCTCCGTCTTTGTCAGATTGGGGACTTCGATGATTGATTTGCTTCTTATGGTCTGGCTCTGGAGACTAGTTTGTGTTGAAATTGGTGTATATATATATATATAGCCTGAAGGGAAAATCATACGAAAAAAGCTTCTATTTGTTTCCACTTCATCTCATGAAATTTTCTGAATCTCTTATTTCCTAAATTGAGTTTTCTAAGCATCTAGAAAAATATAATTGCAAAAAAAATAAAAATAAAAATAAAAATGTAAGTTGCGCATAATGCACGCGATCGAAAAAAGGCTTCCTGCACTCGCGTAAAATAATTTATAGAATGGCGAGGTAAGTCAAATATGGAAATTTGTGGATATTGTAGGGGTGTGGAAAGAAAAAAGGCTAATGCTTTCTTATTTTCCAATAATCGACTTGGAGAAGTCAAAGGAAAACAAACGTGGCAAAAGAGTTCACTAATTCATGCATCTTTCGCTTTCACTAATTCAAATTCCCTTTTTAAGTATTGTAGGGGTTGGCTCAGCTCTACCTCTATTAAATATTATACTTTCACAGTATTGTAACATCTTTTCAGATTCTCGTCATAATCAAGTTACTTTTTACCATATGAGTAGTAGGTTGTCCTCAATTGTGCTCTCTACATTTTAATTCCCTCCTATTCAAATTTTCATATTTAACTTTCCTCGCATTTAGTACCCCTTGAAATCTAGTATCACTTGAAGAAAGAGAGAACAAAGATTTAGCTTACCTCATATTTAGTTTTCTCGCGTTCTAATAATCAACTTGGAGAAGACAAGAGAGAACAAAGATGGTAAAAAAAGTTTACTAATTCATGCATCTCTTTCACAAATTCACTAATTCATGCATCTCGGGAGGCTTTTTTTCTATCACACATGCTATGCTTGACTTACAAAGCTTCTTTCTCTATTTTTGTAATTGTATTTTTATAGATGGTCATCTTCAAAGTTTTCCTTTATAGATGGCCTTTTTTTAATCACGCATGCGCCTTTCCAGACTTTTTTTATTTGTTAAGAAATTGTAGTTTTCTAGACGTGCGTTTTAATAGGAAATGCATCTTATATTTAGCAATTCACCAATTCATGCATTTTTCTCTTTCACTAATTCACTAATTCACTAATTCAAATTTTTGTTCCAAGTATTGCAGGGGTTGTCTTGGCTTTATCTATGTAAAAGTATAATATTTAATTGGCATTACTGAGACTTACAATAGATATTGTAGGGAATCATAATATCCAACACAATCTTGAACGTTCCTAAATTGACCATCATTTGTTTGCACAATGATATATTGACCTCGTAGGATTTCAAATTCCTCATTGCCAACTATTATTATAGCAACCAGGGATGCAGCCATGCAGATTCAACAAGTTTTATTTTATTTTGGATCTTTCCTAGTAACTTCAGATTGAACTGCAGCAAAATATGGGCCAACATCTGGAGCCACTAAGCTAGCCTACATAATGGAAATAGTAAAAGTAAGTAATATATTAATAGTATAAAAAAAAAGTAAAAAATCACAAAATAAGATATATAAGGCCCACTTGAAGGAGAAAAACTTTCCTGGCACAGGGATGCCAGGTAAGCAATCCAGCTAAGTATCCCCGTCCAATGATTTCTCAACAGCTGTAACCCATTAAAATTGAAAAAAAAAAAAAAAAAAAAGTTGGTTGCCTCTACTCCTCATGCCATGCGAACCCAGCAACTCCACTTTAACACTTAACCCAAAAACAAACAATCTTCAGACCAACATTCAAGCCCTTGTCGTCCCGGCCGCCGCTCCTCGCCACATCCGTCGGCGTCGGCTTCAAATTCGACATCGCCATCCTCCATCCTTTATGTCCCCATCCACTCCTCCATCGTTCGTGTTATCTATCTCTTATCATCTCTGTCTCATCTCTCCCTCTCGTTCTCTTTCTTCACGCCAACAACAGTGGCAGCGGTGGAGAGCTTGCCAAACTCAAAACTTGAGGTGACTGACATCAATTTTCGAGGCCAATCTCTCCCTCTCTTTCTATCTCTTCTTGGCGGCCTCCGATGTGGCTGATGCAAAGTGAGAGACAGATATGGAGAAAGGAGAGTAATTCAAAACAGAGAGAGATAGGGGGTTTGGGTTGCACTGTGGGAGAGGGAGAGGGGCGGTGCAAAAAGAGAGAAGGAGAGGGAGATATGAGAGAGAGAGGGGATTTCAGTTGTTGGGTTCGCATAGGATGAGGAGCATAGGCAACCAATTTTTATTTTTATTTTCAATTTTAATGGGTGACAGCTGTCGAGAGATAATTGGAAGGGGATACTTAGCTGGATTGCTTACCTGGCATCCCCGTGCCAGGAAAGTTTTTCTCCACTTGAAGGGCACATATAAAAAAACATTGAGAATCCAAATAATAACATAAAAGAATGCAAGATCCTATAGATTTAGCTTACCTCATATTTAGCTTTCCCGCGTTCTAATAATCAGCTTGGAGAAGACAAGAGAGAACAAAGATGGTAAAAAAGTTTACTAATTCATGCATCTCTTTCACAAATTCACAAATTCATGCATCTCGGGAGGCTTTTTTTCTATCACACATGCTACGCTTGACTTACAAAGCTTCTTTCTCTATTTTTGTAATTGTATTTTTATAGATGGTCATCTTCAAAGTTTTCCTTTATAGATGGCCTTTTTTTAATCACACATGCGCCTTTCTAGATTTTTTTTATTTGTTCCGAAATTGTAGTTTTCTAGACATGCGTTTTAATAGGAAATGTATTTTACATTTAGCAATTCACTAATTTATGCATCTTTCTCTTTCACTAATTCAAATTTTTGTTCCAAGTATTGCAGGGGTTGTCTTGGCTCTATCTATATGAAAGTATAATATTTAATTAGCATTACCGAGACTTACAATGAATATTGTAGGGAATCATAATATCCAACACAATCTTGAACGTTCCTAAGTTGACAATCATTTGTTTGCACAATGATATATTGACCTCGTAGGATTTCAAATTCCTCATTGCCAACTATTATTATAGCAACCAGGGATGCAGCTGGCAAACTATATTGTCGATGATTTGCATGTTGTTTTTTGATAATGAGTCTGCAATGGGCAAAAGATTTTCAAGATTTGAGTTTATCCAAGATGTGATGTCCTTTTGTTTTGTCATGAAACCTTACAAATGTGTTGCTTAAATGGAAAGACTAAGCTACCTCCAATACTATTTCCTCCGGGCTTGAATGAACTATGCTACAACCAATCTACCGATTGGAGGCATTTTATGCAAAACAGTCGAGCTTATAATCATATCTTTGCCTTCACTTTAGCGGGTGTGCATGTTGATGAAAGTCTAGTAATTGGAAGAAGTGGTATTTACACATTTTGTAGTCGAGGTTCCATATATCATAAGATTAGAAGTATTTTACAAGTTGGAGATAGTAGATCGAGATTCTTACAAATGTATATTTATGACACAACTCATGAAATTAACAATTGATGCGAGAGAGTGAAGCCTAAACAGAGATATTGTTGAAAAGATACAACAAATCTTGACGCATTATATTCAATTTGTGCAAACAATTCATCACCTTGCGTAACGAAAAAAATTACAGAATTAAAGACTCATTATCAAAGAACAACATGCAAATCATTGACAATATAGTTTGGCATCTACATCCGAGGTTGCGACAATAATAATTGGCAATGTGGAAGTTGAAAACCTTAGTGGTCGAAATATCATTGTGCAAACAAATGATGGTCAACTTATAAACATTAAGGATTGTGTTGGATATTATGATGTCCTACAGTATACACTGGAAGTCTCGCATAGCGCCAATTAAACATTATTCTTCCATGTCGATACAGCCGAGACAACCCCTGCATTACTTACAACAGGAATTCAAATTAGTGAAAGAGAAGATGCATGAATTAGTGAACTCTTTTGCCACATTTTTTTCTCTTTTCCCTTCTTCAAGGCAATTCAAAGAATGTGGGAAAGTATTAGCCTTTTCTCGACTACGCGCCTATACAGTATCCATGAATTTCCATATTTGACTTATCTCGCCGTTCTATTGATTACATGCTACAAACATTTTGTCACCTTGCGTAGCGACAAAATTCACAGAATTTCAAATTCATTATCAAAGAACAACCTCCACATCATCGACAACAGAGTTTGCTATCTACATCCCAGGTTGCTGTAATAATAGTTGGCAATGAGAAATTTGAAAAGTTAGAGGTTGAAATATGATTGTACAAACAAATGATGGTCAACTTAAAAACGTTCAAGATTGTGTTGGATATTATAATCCCCTACATAATCCTTTGTAAGTCGCACGCCATGAGCGTGATAGAAAAAAAGGCGTCCATGGATGCATGAATTAGTGAATTAGTGAAAGAGATGCATGAATTATTAAACTCTTTTGTCCCCTTTATTCTCTCTTGCCTTCTCCAAGTGGATTCTTAGAATGTGGGAAAATATTGGCCTTTTTCAAGGGTATTAGATTTTAAGGGGCACTAAAATGTAATTCAAATATGGAAATTTGAATAGGAGGGAATTAAAATGTAAAGAGCCCAATTGAGAACAACCCATTACTCATAGGTTAAAAAGTAACTTGATTATGATGAAAATATGAAAATATGTTACAGTGACGTGAAAGTATAATATTTAATTGGCGGTAGAGCCGAGACAAGCCCTGCAATACTTAGAACGGGAATTTGAATTAGTGAATTAGTGAAAAAAAAAAAACATGAATTAGTGAACTCTTTTGCCACCTTTGTTTACTCTTGCCTTTTCCAAGTTGATTCTTAGAACATTGGAAAGTATTAGGTTTTTTTTTTAAAGATGCGCGCTATGTGTGAATTACAGTTTTAATTCTTCTTTTTTTGCCACATTTATTTTGTGCAAGCAAAAGAAGAAAAAAAGCATTTTCTAATGCGCATCTAGAAAAATACAATTGCAAAAAGAAAAAGAAATAAAATTGTAAGTCGTGCGTAGCGAATGTGATCAAAAAGACCTTCCGCGCGTGCAAGGAGACTTATATTAATAATTAAAATTATTAAATAAATGAGGATAATATAATACATTTATCTGTTTTCATAATTTTAAAAAAATAAAAATAAAAAATAAAATTACGTGTGTACCAATGGGCTAGTTAAATGAAAAGAATTCTATACATTCACATTTCTTTTTTGACAAAGTTAAAAAGGGGAGGGTGGTTTTGCCACACGCATACTACCAATGTGCCATAGAGGTTTGAACGTAAGACCACTAGTCTGCAAATCAAGGCTCCAATGGGCCAGATTTCTTTGCTTATTCACATTCAAAAAAGAGTTTTGAAAACGTCCTTGATGTTCACAAAATTATCAGGTTGTGTCCTTAATGTTGATGAGTGAATTTCACACCACCAATTCGAATGAGTCAAAACCCAATCAACCCTTCTTCAAGGGTGGACTTAAGGTTTGTCACACTCTTGTATGTTTTTCGTTGCACTTGGAGTGCCCAAGTGAGGTGGACAATGACTCCAATTCCCTTGAAATTTGATGTGCGTAAACCAACTAAATATTAAATCAATTTAAGTCAAATAAAAACTCGCAAGTGCACGAATCGATTTATAGTATAATGTGATGCAAGTACGAGTATCTTCCCACGAAGATTAGTGATCAATCTTAGTTCTTTAACCTAACCCAATTTTTGGTTGTGTAGCGGAACTTAAACATGAACTACAATTAAACTAAGATGCAATTGAAACGAAAAATAAAATAAAATTATCAAGTGGTTTGGGCTTGAGTCCATTAGGCTCTTCTAGGCGAGCCTAATTAATATATATCAATATCAACGCTTCTTCTTTTTTTTTTTCTTTTTTTTTTTGCCTAGTCCTCACGATTAATAGACGTGCTCACAAGTAGTCCCTACCATGAGGTTATGTAAGTGTGCTAATGTGGCACACACATAGAACCCACATATCCAATGAAATAGTTTCATGTGGATTTAAATATATACATAATTGTATAATTGTTAAAAAAAAATTAAAATGTTTAAAATTATTATTTAAAGTAAGATTTAAAAATTTTAAAATAAAATGAAGGTAATTGATACTGAAAGCAGAGTATGGCTATCACACCTCCCCACCTAAGCACCTACAACCAACCACAAGTGTCGACCACCCTCCTCCCCTAGCGTATTGCCCACCCACCTCCTCTAATGAATTTGATCCAAACTCGTACCACCGAAGCCATATGTACCACCCCAGACCCATCCATTGAAAAAAAAAAAAAAGGAAGGCTAAGAGTCACGTTTGGTCTTTGTAGTTTGGCACTTCAATTGCTTTTGACCTTATAGTTTCAATTCCATCAATTTTGACTATGTAGTTTCGTATTTGCAACAATTCCAAGACAGATTAGTATTTCCATTAATTTCTTTGAATGTGCAAGGTATAATTTCGTCAACCCAAAACCCTTGAGCGTGAAAGTTGGTCTGAAACTCTTCTTATTTCATATTAGGGCTTGAAATTTGCCATTTGGGTTTCGGGTTCTTTAAAAATTGGGACATTAGTGGATAAATTTTGAGCCCTAATATGAAATGGGGTGAGTTTCAGACAAGTTTTTAAACTCAAGGGTTTTGGGTTGACAAAATTGCCCTTTACACCGTCAAAAAAATTGACAAAAATACTAACTTGTCCTTGAATTGCTACAAATATGAAACTACAATGGCAAAATTGATGGAATTGAAACTAAACAATCAAAAGTGGTTGAAGTGCCAAACTATGGGGACCGAAAGTGACTTTTGGCAACAACAAAAAAATTGCCCTTGGAGACACGTGGGAAATGAATAAACAACTAATGACACGTTGATTAGAAGTGGAAGACATCGTTTGAAGCACCAGGCAGAGGAAGCCACGTATGTTAAGCCAACAGAGAAATTGGACCACATATAGGGCCAACACATTTGAACCCATTAACTATTCCACGTTCAAGTTAGACAGCTAATTGACATGAACGCGAAATAATGGGTCTCGGCGGATTCAATGTCAATAGGCACATGCCATTTAGACCAGGGCGACGAGAAACCAATCACCCACATAGACTCTATAAAAGCCAATTTCCACTTAATGAAGAAGGTAACTCTTTCTATAACCAAGAACCTCACTCTCTCGCATTTGTATTCTAAGTCTGACTTTGACATCGGAGACAACTTGACTCGCACCACACCAGTGTGCAAATGGCTCAATTAGCTTTCTTTTCTTGATTTCAAGATACAAAGGCCCTTTTAAGACATTGGGAATTTTTTGTACCACACCCGAAAATGTTAGTTTCAAAGTCGAAGTCATGTCCTTCAAAATGCCATTCACATTTGACATAACCACCTTTGCGGATCATACAATCATGAGCCACTTTTAGAGTCGAACTCATCTCTTCCAAAATACCCCCAATTCGACAAATGTTTGACTCGATTTGATTCTAAAACCAACCTCTCCGTATGAGGAGCATTTACATATTTTCGAGAAAGGCAAAGTATGGTAAAAATATTCAAAATACCAAAAATTCCATTACTTTAAGAAAATATTAACAAATGAACATATTTATTAAACGAAGATAATATGATAAATTAACAATATGTATATTTAAAAACATTTAAAATAAAAAAATAGATCATGAGTCCTTTTTTCTTAGGACACAACTACACATAATTTCTCTTTTTTAAATTTAAACTGAATTACTAATATTTAAAAATAAAATATTTATATTAAAAAAGAAAAACGAATCACTCATGTGCCAAAGGGCTAGTATGGAAGAAAGGCAGTAAATAATAGAAACTCTATGCCAATTGAAATAAGAGCATCCGCAATGGGCTCCCTAAACCATCTCCTTAGACAAATTTTAGGGAGGAATTGTAAAAATGCAACTCCAACCATACTCCCTATCCACCTCTTAAAATAGGGAGTCCTTTAGGAGCTCCTAAATTTGAGGAGAGAGAAAGAAAGGCAGTAAATAATAGAAACTCTATGCCAATTGAAATAAGTCCCCTATATAAAATTATTTTTAGATAAATATTCCCCCGGGTAAAGTGAATTAAATACTGGCTATAAATCATGTGGCATTATACCGTCTATCTGATTCTGAAGTGAACCACCACAACTCTCCAACCAGTAGTCACAGATTACATGGACTGAAAATGCAGACAAGCAATTTGTAGGTCCATAGCCCAGAAACAGACAGTTCGCCAGTCTCTCTCATTTCATTTCCAGTTGAGCCAACAACATATCATTGGCCATAGTACTAGCGGAATTGTCAAATCCCATTCAGCCACTCCTATATATATCACCATCACAAGACTCTTCTTTAACATCCTCTCTTCCCCCAGTGTCCACCCTTTTGCTTATCCTCTCTGTCTACCCCTGGTAAACTCTTCCATCTCAAATCATACTCGTATATCATATATTTCAATTTCTTAATTTGTAGTTGTTTCTGGTGAGTTTATTCGACATGGGTTTGTTTTACTTTCGCAGATTACTGACTTGGCGCATTTTTTTTCGATTTATATGATATAATTTTCATGATATTCCTTTGATTTATGAATTTGGATGGTAGAATCCTTGCTTGATTTCTAAAGTCATGTCATGTCGTGTGTTATGGTTTAATTGTACGATAATGCTGGCACGGGCATTAAAGATTTTGGCTTTGGAACATAGCATTTGGGAATGGTGACCCTTCCCTGAACTCTTTCTGATTTTAACTAACTGGGTTGAATTTCTTAATATTTTTTGTTCTTTTCTTCCTTTTGTTGGTTGAAATCCATGATAGGAAGCAATGCTTTGGATGTGGTAGGCTTCAGAACAGAGGGATTTGAGAAGTAAGCCAATAAGAGTAAAACAAAGAAGTGAATGCAGTCAGACCCAAAAAAAAAAAAAAAAAAGGATATGAATGCTGGGAGCCAAAATAGAAAATGTGTTAAAATTTATGTGTCCATCGATTCAGCTTGAATTGTGTCCGGCTTCCATTGCAGATAATTTATTCTCCTAGGGAGGCTATGTCAGAGTCATGAATGCATCCTGCTGACTACAATATTTTTCCCCAAGTCTTCGCTAGCTTTTCAAACAAAAATGATGAATTTGAAACAGTAATATATGGATATTTGGGTTCTGCAGAAAATAATGATTTCGAAACATTAACGTGTCATGTTTTTAGAATTGATACTTAATGGCTGATTATTATATCTCTTTAACATGTGAAGCTTTAAATCTTGAACTGTGGTTATGTACTTAAGTTATAATTTTCACCAAATACTCCCTTCCTTGTTTTTCTTGTACTCTTATGATCATCTTTTTTTTTTTTTTTTTCCTTTTAATGTTAATGTATCTTTTATTGGCTAAGCTGCAGATATGGACAGTGGTTCAAGTCCGAGTTTGTTTCCGCTGCACCGATGCAAAACTATTCACCTGGTTGGTACCAACTTTGATTTTGGATTTGCATACATTTTGTTGTAGATTTGAAGATGCTATTTTTCTTTGGTTTGAAGGACATTCAAGCTTGTCCTATTTCTTGGATTTTTCTCTCAAATCATCGCATTGTGGTCTTACAAATCCTTGCATTCAGGTGAGGCATGGACAAGGAATCCACAATGTAGAGGGAGCTAAGAACTACAAAAAATTAATGAAACCTGAATATTTTGATGCGCATCTTACTCCACTAGGCTGGCAGCAGGTGGGAAGAAGGCATTAAATTGTTCTCATATAGATACTGTTTTAGAAAAACAGAAAGGAAAAAGAAGAAAGGCCTGTAACAAATATTTTCCTTCTACAGATAAAATAACATTGTCATGAGAGCAATAATGGTAATGAAATTTTTTGTTGCTATGGGTACAGGTTGATAATTTGCATAAGCATGTTCATGAATCTGGGCTTTCCAAGAGGATTGAGTTAGTCATTACATCTCCTTTGCTAAGGTAATCATGCCATAATTCTAGAATTTGGCCCAGCTCTGTGTCTTTTGTTTGCTGGATAGTGCTTTTCTTGAACAGAGATTCTTAAATTTATTTTTGTATTTTTCACTTGAAAGGTTCAGTACAAAATGCAGAATTATAGAGAAAGACCCATTTTGTGAATCTTTCTCATTGAAACAAACTGAGCAACAGAAAAGGCCTATTCTGGTTAGTTAGACTAAGGTGCCTTTACATAAGGAAGGAGCTTGGGAGGAGATGAAACTAAGGGTTGGGTTGTACGTAAGAATCTTCTTCGAAGAAGTGTTATTTTGGAGTTGCAAATGTGGTACCTAGAGGGGTCATTTGGAAATTAAATTGTTAGTTATTTTCTCAATAGTTTTTCTTTCTTTGTTAGAGGTTTGCTAAGAACATGGAAAAACTTTTAAAATTGTATAAAGATCTATTTCTTTTTAGAGTCATTTGGCGTATTCGGGACATGGGTATTAGAGTCTTTCTTGGCATGAATAGTTGAAAGTTGAATACTGGTAGTCACTGACGGAAACTCCAAACATTCTAGGTACAAGCTGACAACTATCTGTGTGTCATTGGGCATCTAAATAGATGATATAGATGATATGATTTTGAGACAATCTTAAATTATCCTTCTGTTTTAATTTGATATATGAAATTTTTTATATATACTATTTTATTGGTCTTCCAAGATATTAGAAGGAAAAGAAATATAAACACTTGTCTCAGTGGCCAAATAGTTTATGCTTTTGAGTTATTGTTATTGAATTTGGTTGGTCCATTAGAAATTTTCGTTTTGATATAACAATCAAGTTAAAAATGATGACATGGCTATAACCAGTTGTATGTTTACAACGAAATAAATAACCAGTTGTTTTACTTAACAGAAATGCTACATATATATGAAGATGCCTCCTCCTTGGAAAACATTCTATGGTTTAGATGCTGCTAAGCTTTACTTAAAAGTGCTTTGACTTTTTAGGGCTCTGCAAACGGCTGTTGGAGTATTTGGAGGTGAGGGCTACACAGACAGAATGGATATATTGCCACTAATGGTGGCAAATGCAGGATATAGTGAGCGTCCTTCAATTTCAAGTCTTAACTGCCCGCCCATCATTGCAATAGAACTTTGTCGAGAACATTTGGTATGTCTTTTAGAAACCAAAATGTTGTCTTCTTTGCAGTTAATCATGATTTTAACTGAAAGTGAGTGAATCATTTGCAACTTATTGTGGGGCATTGATAAACATCCATTGGTGAAAATTATTAACCTAGTGGCTATCTTCAATATACACGGAAGAGAGTAAATTATTTCATTTTTACCTTGGTAGTTTAATTCTTGTGATGTAACATTGCTTGAATTGGCTTGTGTTTTCCAATTATTTTTGAATGACTGAATTTTCATATTGATCTTGATTAGAAGAAATGGAAAAGAACCTTAATTCATTTATTTCTATGCGTGAAATGAGAAATTGTTTGAAATCATACTGAACTTGGTGCTTATCAGTTGTTGCAATCATACTGAACTTGGTGCTTATTAGTTGTTGCATTCTTTCTTTTACTTTTTCTCTCATATTAAAAGAAAAAAAGTTCATAGAATACATAGTCTTTGCTGTTATATTGACGCTCAGGGCTTTAAATATGTTTTGTAAATTTCTGGTTGCAGGGAGTTCATCCCTGTGATAACAGGAGGAGCATCAGCGATTATCAGTTTCTATTTCCTGCTGTTGATTTTTCACTGGCAAGTAGTTGGATAGTTAACAGTAACTGGGGGAAGAATTAGTGGTTATAATTTAATTTATGGTACTCGTCATCTTTGGTGGCAGTTCATAAAGGTGGTTATTAATTTCTAATTTTCAGTATGTGCATGCAAAATGACCATTAATTTTACAGATAGAAAGTGATGAGGATATATTGTGGAAGGCAAATGTCAGGGAGCTGAAAGAGGAAGTTGCAGCTAGGGGATTGAAATTCCTGAACTGGTGAGTACCTGTTTCATTATTGGAACTTGGGTTTCTATTGATTCTTTTAGGCCTTAACCAATATCAGTTAACATACTAAAGCTGAAACTCCAGATTGCACTAGAATAATGCAGTTTTCTTGCATATGAGTGATTAAATAATGATTGCTACAAGGGGCTATGTGTTTTATAAATTTTGAATGGGCTTTACATAATTATCAGCTTCATGACAGATCAAGTTTATCAAGGTTTACAAGGTGCTTTGATCAAGCTCGTCTTGTAACCTTCAGAAGCAAGAAGCTTATTATATGGATCACATGCTCTGTTGTTGGTGTTATGTCTTATTCTTCACAAACTTTTGGGTTTTTAGTTTATCAGGTCTTTTCAAGATCTCATCCTCCATGAGATCCTAATGTTTTTTTACTGCTCTTTTTCTTGTATGATTTAACTTGTATGGGGTGTCAAGATAGCAGCCCTAGTTTTTGAGAAGTATGAAAATTTACTGACTTCTGACAGATCCATAGACATAAATATAAGAGTTGAATTGATATGAGTTTGGTACCTTCTTCTCATCACTTCACAGGTTGTCGACAAGGAAAGAGAAAGAGATAGCAATTGTTACCCATGGTGGATTCTTGTTTCACACACTAAATGCATTGCTAAATGATTGTGACCCTTTGGCGAAAAAAGAAATGTGCAAACAGTAAGTGTGATATAGACTTTCACTCTATGCAAAAATCACTAGCTTAGTAAATATTTCAAAAGGATCATGCCTACTTTAGTAGCTACAGTTAATAATAAATAGGGACTTTAGTGCTGCATCATCAAGCATCACGTTATCACTTCTTTTCTGTCCTTGCAGCTTTGCAAATTGCGAGCTTCGCTCCATGGTCATTGTTGACAGAAGGTGAGCTTATGATTGTTTCATTAGTTTCAAAAGGGATTCCTTCTGCTTGTTTAGGATTCTTATGACCTCTCTTCATTCTCCAGTATGACAGGGTCTGATTCCTCAACAACTAATTATCCAGGAAAGATTCCTGATGGGCTTGATCTCCCTAGTGGTGTTGCTAGTGAGAACCTTGAGAAAGAAAAGTCTAACTTAGTTTAAAAAGAAAGAAAGAAAGAAAGCTCCCAGAAGCTGAGAACAAATTGGATATTGTCCATGCATAAAATAGTAGCATGCTTGGAATATCAGGCTCTTCTCACATTACATGCTACATCCTGTTGTGGTTTGACGACTCCGAGATTCATAGGCATAAAGTGGTGTCCGGTTTGTCCATGAAGAAGAGTACAAGATTGCATTTTATGAGACCTCTTTATTAGCTAAAGAGAATAACTTGTAAAATACATCATGCTTCTTTTGCTCTGCCTCCTTATGCCCTTATCTCATCAGTTTATGCTTGGCCTCTCCCACCAGCTTATTTGGCAAGTCCTTCCCTTGTTTATGTTTTTCAACTCTGTTGCTCAGCAATAACCTGTAGTGAATGGACTATTTGAATTTCAGACATTGTTGGCTACCCTTCTAGGCTGTCGATGCGTGGTCAGTATTGAGTAAACAGGTGAAATTTTTGGTTTCTGCAGTCGGAGCAAATTGGGAAGACAGCATGCGTATGAGGTTTTGGAATCCAGGTTTAATTTTCCAGTAAGGAAACGCTGAAAACCATTCTCAATGATATTATTTCAAGGAAATGCAGGACTAATTTTGTCTAAGCCCATTACATTACCCAGCCAGACCTGGTAATTCTCCACCTCGAGACCATATAGAGCTTCAACATAACAACAGTGGGATTTTCTCCACATAGAATATGGTGTCGAATGATGACAACCACACCCTTAGACTTCCAAGGTCTTTTGCCGTTAAACCCTACATCATGTGTGAGGCTTTTATGGATTCGTTTTTAAGTTAAATAGGGTTTAGTTGAGTAAATGTTATACTTTTAAAACTTGTGCATGGGTTTGTGACTAGGTGCGTATATAGAACCTCCTTAAGCATATTATGTCGACATCTCAAACATCCTTGTAAATGCAAAGGATTTGTAGCTCAAGTGATTAAAAATATTTATCCATGCATCAAAGGTCCTAGGTTTAATTCCTCACTTCCCTAATATCGCTTGTATAAAAAATAAAATAAAAATCCTCACGGATAGTTTATGACAAATGGTCCTAAAGCTAACTTGGTAATTTCATGTGTGCTCCAAAGCACTTGCAATACCTAATCGAGGCCTTGAAGACAACCTAAGCAATTAAGTGGAAGATTTAAGCTCGTCTCCCAACCCAAGATTGGAACCTTTTTCTGGACCCTCTCACATCATGGCAATATCTTGACAAATGAACACTCAGTTCTCACGGGACTACGTGGAGGTAATTCTTCTTTTCTTTTTTGTTAACACACCTTTTATTAAGAAACTGCTATATTTTTTGGTTTGGTAATTGCTGTTGATCTGAAAGCTACCAGTTATGAGCCTCTTCATTCTTTATTCAGCCTTATTGCTAGCTTCAAACTTCTCCTAGCCAAGGGGGTGTGCTCTCTTTATCATAATTTCAAGGAAGGCAACTCCCTCCTTTCTACCAAAATAAATATTAAAAAAATAAAAAAATAAAAAAAAGGTACGGCAAGGCATTATGTTGAAAGAAACTGCTAGGGAGCAATTATTATAGGATATGATAATTTAGTCTTCCAAACATGAAACTGTTTGAGAGTGAAAGCAGTGAAAGCAATGAAAGCAGAGAAAGCATCAGTTTAGTTAGATTTTAGGACATCAAAGAATGATGCAGGCCTCTTCTTGGACTTTGCACAGAGTTCCTGAAAAGCATGAGAAGAAGCTTCAGATTAAGATTGTTCTTTTCTTCTACAGACGGTTTGCAGAATGCCTAAACATTTGAAGGTCTATTGCAGAATTTTCTTTCCTTCATTCCCCAAAAGAGTTCAGAAAATTTGATACCTCTATTGCCAAAGCTAAACGCAAAACTGATGCTTCACCCCATGGGCGGCCAATCAGTTGCAAACCTATTGGAAGTCCTTGTTTATCATAGCCAACCTGCAGATATCATACAAGTACAGAAAAGTAGAAAATCAGCCCAAAAGAAAAAACAGTAGACGTAAGAGGAAGGTCATTGTAACATTTGAAGTTCTTGTTTCGTCGTTGACCTAAATAGGTCAAGGCTTGAGTATAACAACATGACACAATAAATCACTAGGTCAAGTTACCACAAGGGACCGAAGATACCTTTCTCTTAAGGATAAACTCAAAAACCAAAAAGGTCCCAACTAATGAGATCAGTTAAAAGAATCCTATCCTAGTGTGTATGCTCCTAGTGTATGTATGCTGCCTGTGAAATCTTGGTAATTTCAAATGAACACTTACTAACATGAAATGGCTTTTCGATATGGAATGACAATTGAATATAGGTGTGCAAGAGTAGGAGTAATCAAAGGCCAAATGGTTATGAAAGGTTAACTTCCTGGGATAGGATTTCATATAATACTATAACAATTAGTGATAATTACCCACAATTTCAACTAGAGAAGTGGGGCTTCCAGAGACTCTGATTAGAAGGCCTTAACAGTTGAAAATTTAGGCACTGATGTCTACTTAATCAATAGGGGATTTCAAGAAAGATCTCTCTCTCTCTCTCTCTCTCTCTCTCTCTCATATGACAGAACAACAGGATAAAGCAGAGGGTTGTTCAATTGGCAAGGAATGTGGAAGCCCATTTGCTCAACTTGTGTACACGAAGAGTTACACCAAAGTAAACATAACTAAATTAAGGCGCTTGAGATATGAATACACGAAAAAATAAATTACTCACAGGTATAGAAATGGCAGGAAGTCCGAGAAGATTTCCCACAATGACAAACCGCATAAGATAACCTGAAACAAAGGAAGCTGTGCATCAATGCAAGTTTGAAAAATTGCAAAAAGTGTATCACATCTCTTTTTTTCCTTTCCCTACTAAAGAACCAAAAGAAAATAATAATAATAATCATAGGCGACAAGACTTCAATTTTTTTTTTTTTTGGGGTTAATTGATGACAAGACTTGTTTTGAGTGTAGAAGACAAAAGGTCAACAAGACCACATCAAATAGCAGGGACACAAAATCGTGGAGACAGATAGAGGCCATGACAACCAATCAGTGTGGCTGAAAACCAATTTAAATTCATTCATTTTGATACTCATCAGGCAATTGCCATACAACTCTTCATGTAGAGAAATTAAAGAATGAAAATTATTTCTCTCAAGCTACAACTCAGATTGTAGAAAAGCAGACCTGTAACCCACATGTCTGTCTCCCCATGTTTAAGAGCACTCGATGGAATTATGGGCGCTGTCATGCTGTTAACAACAAAAGAAAAGAATATCATTTCAGTTGTAATAAAGGAAAAATGCATGATATAAACTCAAACTTTTCACGGAAAAAGTACTACCTGCTCAAGGAAAAACAATGCTAATGCTAACTATAGAGGCAGAAAATGAGTAAAAACACTGACTAGTGATGACATCTATCTTAAAATATCTGTAAAAGCTTAAGACCTGTTCGGTAGAGTTTTCAAAAGAATATCTTTCACAGTAAAATAGGAAAATGCATTATTGTTTTCAATATTTTTTATTTTCCGACTGAAAAGTACAGAAAACATCATTCTGAAAATTCCTCTGATACGTTTTTGTACTGTATTCTGTCTCCACAATGCATATCAGTAATGAATAATAGGTCTCTCTCATCAATGTGCCTCTATAGTTTATACAAACAAGAGAATCATTTAGGTATTTAGAATGTTACACCATCAATTTTTAGCTTTCTATATAAGAATATAAGGGCGAGACAGGATCAGATATGCTGATCCAGACCTGTAATATCTGACAGTGTAAAAATAACTCGATATAAATCAATTACCTATTTGGACCAAATTTTAATTTAAATATAGTAATTCATCTGAATTTGGTCCATTAAATGAATTGGTTGTAGATCAGGGAAAAATCCTTTCACAGGTGCACTCATTAGTGCTGTAATCAGTAACCATTACATACCCAGTTGTGGGGGTAACTATGACATCAACCTTCTTGAAGATCTCCATATGATGGTACATAATCCTTCTCCTGAAATAAATTAGATGAAAATTAGAGTGTAGATACGGAAAATTATAAGATCACAGATTCACCAAGGTAATATATTTTTAATATTTCACTTTCCCACTAAGCATTTTTATCAAACAAGAATGTGCTGCTTACCCTACCTTGGTATTGCACATGTGTACATAAATATACGTATATTTACTTTTATGAGATAACTAAACATCACAAAAAATAATAAATAAAAAATAAATAAAAAAATCAGACTCTCTTGTGCATCCACATGTACTGAAGACAAGCCATATAATTGTTTTCAGGTAATCATTTTGCCTCACCGAAGACACTGGGCAGCAACATAGTCTGACGCAGAAAATGATCGGAATAGGGCCATACTTGTACGTGTATCATATGACAATCTCGCACCATGTCTACAGACAAAAAATGTAAGGAAAAAAGAAAAACAAACACAAGAAAGAGCAGACAGAAATAAATACTGATAGAAAAGGACCATTGCATTTCCAGTACCCATTTCATATGTGAATCTCACACCATTTCTTGAACTTTTATATTTTCTATATCTAATGTATATTTTTTATATCGTCAATTTTTCTCTCTTAAAAATGTATTTTTGCCCCCCTTTATATGTATATGTATACTTCTTTTTCACATTATTTTTCTATTAACTTCAAAGGCTAAACAAATTTTCACTCGAATTAGAATTGAATTGCTTCTTATGTGACATTTAATTTTAATTGATTTCATTTGATGCATGTTTTCCAAAAATAAATATTATTCACTTATTCAAGTTTATTCGAAACGAAACTTTTGAAGTAGATTCTCGATCCACTTAAAACTTCTACTGTTGATATGTGGTTAGTAGTGACGTTTTAATAATGAAAGAAATTAAAGATCTTACAGAAATTTTGATTGTATTAAGGCTGAAGTTATTATGTGATACTTTAACATTTGAAACACATAATTGACATTTATACCTATAATGACCAGAAAATGTCTTCATCAATATTAAAACTTTTGTGCATATGATGAGTCAATTTCCTTTTATTTTTTTATATTATCTAAGTTTGCCTCCCCTGAAGTAAATTCTTGATAAGTCAAAAAGAAACATACCCATCCTCACAATACGGATTTAGCGAACTGAGACACTCAGATCCAATTGAAACAAGATGAGCAGTACTCATTTCATGGAGCTCGGGTATAACAATTTCTACCATCTATCATAAATGGAAATGCAGTCTGATGAGCTCAGTCACAATAAAATATGATCAAATAGAAGTTATTTCCGAAATTAGGAAGCAAGAATGAATTGCAAGAGAAATATCAAGTATATGACAATGATGATGACTTACTTCACAACCATGAGTTTTTGAAAGAAGATTAAGAGCATCCTCACACTTATCGGAGATATCAGTTGAACATACATCATTAAACCACTGCAGAAGAGTGTTTGTGTATTCATAAGATGTCATGTAATATCTAAAGCAATTGAATCGACCATAGAAAGGGTAATTACCGCTGTATACTTCCCCAGTCGCAAGGATCCCAGACTATTCAAACTATCATATAATGAAAAATTTGGCACAGAAGGTGGGGACTACAAAAAATAGTGAATGGAAACTGGTGTCAGATATGGAAAGAAAAGCGAAGCCTAACCAACTCTTGAACCTTTGTAAAGATTGCAAGTACTGAAAGACATTAAGAGAATTCACACCTGCAAATAAATATGTAAAACTGCTAATAAAAATTGAATCAAACAAGCCAAAACCTGTCTTACCAAATACCATAGTTCAAGCATTGAACAAATTATCTCAGCAGTGAATTTCCATTCATGACTAGATTTAAATATGGATTGATTATTGACAATACATTTTAAAATCCTCTATCAAACCTGAATATTTAAACGCAGCAAGCTTTCTTTCAACCAGTAAATAGACTTTCATTTATTGGTCAAGAATGAGGTCTCTATTCAAGTGACTTAAGAAGGAAAATAGTACAAAAATAAAGGGGAAATTATGCAGCTATTTTGGTGCATTGTTTACACAAGTAATAACTAATTTGGCTTAGAAAAGTTACCGGATTCAAACTAATTCTATCTGCAAGAGAGGTGCCCAAAATTGCCGAGTACCTGATAAGTTATTGCTTTAGTCAGAACAAATTAGTAATATACAAAGGTGACTACTCTCTTTGGCTAATGCACCAAAGATGAGAATAACAATAATTGGGTCTTTAAGTAATGCATGCCATGTGTTGATTTCCAACACCCCAAAAACAATACAAGTGATGTCCTTCCACAGCTTGAAATAAAGAAATGAGGGCATGAAAGAGTCAAAACTGAAAACTATGAAAATCCATAACAGGAACTTGAAGTTTACTAACAAATAACAAGTACATAAATGATTGAAGGTCCAATCACTAGAAATTGGATAAATTTGTTATTGGTTAACAGATTTGGACCCCTACACAGACCAGCATTCATCATTCTTGGCGCACAGAACATGGTAAAGACTTTGAATCTCTGCCAACAACATGTTTACCGTGGATTCTCAGATCAGTTCGAGGAAATGAACAAGTAATTTTTACATGAAGATCATTCGACTGCTGGTAGGATAGCCAGGTACAGCACAAGCACGAGATGGACTGTGCTTGGAAAGAAGAGCTGCAGCTATTATTTTTTCTGGAAATAAAATAGTGATAGGCTCTGTTTTTTGTAACAAAGAGCTGTCGACTATCCTTATATGGCTCTTTATTTAAAGACTGCAACAGAAATTACTTGCTTAATTCGAAGAAGAAACATTTTACTCACTTTTTCAGTGGAACTCCAACCTTATATATGCATATCAGCTCATCATCACATGCTATGCAATCTAACATTGCTATCCAATTCACATTTCAATAGATCACAGATGAAATCTAAACCGTTAAATATAACCAGGACATCTGAATAGTACTTTGGCAATTTCAGTCCAGCTTACAAACATAAACTTCTAGGAGTCCATTTTCAATTTGAAATTTGTGAACCTTGAATAATAATTCAGCAAACTATTGGTCTACTGCAATTATGAATGAAAAGAAATACATGCAAATATGAGAAGTTTATCACACATCATGAGAAGGCTGGAATCAAACACCAGCCAGAGTAATGGAGAACCTGGTCACAAGGATGAGTTGCTTACACTAGCATGACATCCTCCACTGTAGATGCAATTGGTCCAATAATTTCTACAGTCCCTGCATCACATAATGACCTGTGCCGAAAAAGAAGTGGACAATCAATAAATCAATATTTGGTACGACATAGATGTCACAATATCCCATAATCACATCAAGTGTGATGCCTTGTTTCTTGTCTATTGAATTGGAATTATCAAAATTTTAATGAGTTATCATATTAATTTCATAGGATAAAACTTATACGCTTCCATTATAAAAGTTAGAGAGGGAGAGAGATTAAGCATATATCAAAACATGACAAACTTGTCCATGGTTCAATTTGGTGTCACATGAGGAAGATCTACACTGAAACCTATTTTTCCTAATCAGATTGTTAATGGGAAACAGAGAAAAACAAATCTTTATACAGTCAGACTTATAAAGACATTGTCATAGAGTTCCCTTGGGAGTAATGTAGTAGGTCCTAGAAAGGAAAACAGCCCTCTTCAAAATGCCAATGGTACCAAATACATGTATGAGGCCCCGGTTGCTAGTCCAAGAACTAGTGGTGGCATTAAGCTCTATCATTTTGCATTGGCATTTGATGAGCTTAGCATAGTAGATCCATTCAAAATGGTATTACTTGGTGTATGCGTTTTGGCTCAAGATGTTGTCTTAAAAGATAAACTAGAGTAGGAATTCATTCAACATTAAACTTGTGGAGGGCCATAATAGAGGCTAAGGGAAAACTGCAGCATAAAGTGCGGAAGTAATGTTCGACCTCAATCCAAAAGTGAAAGAACTCACCCTCCTATATCTGTTCGTCCATATGTTGTCTTCAAGCCCACTACACCACACAGCGAAGAAGGAATACGGATTGAACCTGCCTTTTTACATTGAGTTAAGCATACAGAATTTGTAGAAAGTGAAATAAGAAACAATACTAAGCCTTTCAAGGAATCTTTTGCACAACCTCCACCGTCAGTTCCAAGGGCTGCAGAGCATAGCCCAGAAGCTACAATTGCTGCAGGGCCTGAAGAAGATCCACCTGTATACCTTTCTGGTGCATGGGGATTTCTCGCTGATCTAAGGAAGCAAAATTGAGGAAAATAAATCAGTAATATAAAACTCGAGTAAGAAAATCAAGCTAATTGTGAAACCAGGAAAAAAGAAAAAAAAAACAAAGCTATTCGTATTTATCTCTTTTGCAGAAGCAAATAGTGCATAAAGTTTTCCTTAGAAAAAACCAGTAATAGTTGGCACATATCATAAAAACTTAAGCTTTTTGGGAATAGTGGTAAACCAACAAACTTTATCAGTTCAAAGTTCAAGGATAAGCACACGGGACAAATACATCATATTCAAAATCGAAAGATGTCCATACTGGAAAACAATTAGGGAATTAAGTGTAAACAAGAGATTAAAAAAATAGTGATATTACAGATTGACCATTCAAGTATACAATACAAAGACCAATAGTCTGTCTGAAATCTACATTTATCCAGAAAGAAGAAAATAACTCCAAAATCGTTTAATACACTTATGATTACTTTAAACCAGCCAGGTTCCAGATGAATTGCATTACAAACCCTGTATCTTGGGAAGCCATTTGAAGTAACATATACTGATGTTAAAAGCCTGAGTTGCTAAGTCACTATACAACATGTGCCTCATTGTACGAAGGTTTACACAAACAAGTAGGTACAAATACATACATAAATATTGAGCAGAAGAAATTTTATATTAAGGTCAACTAAGATCAATGTGTTAACCGCAGGTGCTAAATGGAATTGTAAACCCAACAAGGATAACTGCATCTTCTTGATATATGTGGTTATAAATTCAGTACCTTGAGGCTTTTGATAAGTTTGATTAACCAAATAACATATTGAAGTTCACTGAAGTGCAGCACGAACATGTACATTTCTTAATTTTAATGAAGCTACAGCTAAACACTAATCTATTTAAGGTCCTGCTGCATCTAACACATCAATGCATATACTTTCCATGCATGCATTAGCATACAAAGCCGGTGTCCACCATCAAGGTACAGGTATACGGACGAGTAAATATAATCTTGGCATATTAGACACATTGTGTCCATGCTTACTGCTCCACGTTCAAATCCATAACATGGTTGCTAAGAAAAAATTGTTTACCCATAGTTTGAATTGTTTCCGGTTGTACCCATGCCAAGCTCATGCATATTTGCCTTCCCAACGAAAATCACACCACAACTACGCAATCTCGAAACACTTACTGCATCCTTCTTGACAGTGCGCACCTCATGCATCCATGTTGTTCCACCTGCCATCATAGAATGAGAACCTAAGTATGCTCATCTCTTTAACTTATCTGCTAAAGATAATGGTGATAATTATTTACCCTTAGATGGATGGGGAAAGCAGTCTATATCATCCTTGATTGCCACAAAAATCCCATCTAAGATAGATAATGGATTCCCTACATAACCAAAACAAATGAACATCATAGTTGACCACTGGAATACTCTACCATAGTCAACACAATCAGTAAAGGCCATTATTCTTCTTTTAATACCTTCCTCAAACCTCTTTGTTGAAGCTGCAGCTTGGTTCCTGACTTCTTCAGGGTTGAAAGAAATCAACAAAGGTTGTGGGGGTTTCTTATTGCTGAATTCCTCGATAACTGAAATTATATGCTCCGCTACCTGTGAATTTCGTAGCTCAATAAAAAATAAGAAAATAAACTCATATAAAGTAATTCAGTTAAAAATGCGGACTCATAAGAAATGATCAACTTACTACAGATGGGGTTGCAATCTTTGAACGGTAAGCATAAGCATAATCGCGTATCTTCCAGTACTGGAAAGATGGAGTTGAATCCCCATTCCAGCAGCTAGCAGGATCATACTGTGGAAGGCATTTCAAGGCTACTTCAACTCTGTCTTCTGGTTTTCCGTCTTCATCAAGGGCAACAACACCAGGTTCTGGTTCTAATTTTCACATAACATGCACTGGGTCAGTAATCCTCACAACCATTTTCAATAAAAAAAAGATAGAAGAGTAGAAAAGAACAAACATTTCATACCCAAAAATAAATAAAAAAGACAATTGAAAGAATAAAAATGAAGAACCTTGGGGAGGATATTCAGGTTTGAACATGGGTGCCTCTGGTATCACAGTATTCCGCAACAACTGTAAATTGTAAAAACAGATAATTCCCTTTCAGCCACTTCTAATTACTATCTAAATTCTCACACAGAGTGATACATTTCAACAAGGAATTGAATTATTTAAAATAAAGAAACACAAATTTTGAAAAGCTTGCAGACCTGAGTCATCTTGTTCTGCTTCTTCAATAATGAGATTATCAAAGAACCTATGATCGGTGCTTCAAGAATCCACACAAACAGCTTAAAAGCCAAGCCAGTCAAATGGGGAGCTACAAATCCAAAAACCCAATTCATCAAAGTCAATGACAATTTCTTTCCATATTCATACGAGTGTTAAATTTGTGTTTGTGAACTTGTAACTGCCTGACCTTTGATTTCTTCTTGCTCGTATTTGACGGCGGACAAGTCGATGTTCTGGGCAGCCACCATCACACGCTTCTTCGCCATTTTCACCAGCAACAAAATTCAGCAGAAAATCGACCAAAATTGGGAACAGTATCAGTGTGTTTATAGTCGCAGAGATGGTGAGAGGTGGGTGAGAGAGAGGAGAAAAACTTTCCTGGAACGGGTATGCCAAAGTAAGCATTCCACGTTAGTATCCCCGACCAATTAACTCCTGAGAGTTACTTGTCGCTTTCAATTACGCTGCCGTCCTTGATGAGCTATGACCACTTCAATTTATGATGTTTTCTCTCTTCTTTTACGCTGCATTAAAAATTGTATGTAGAAGCAGACAAGAAATGTAAGAGCATTTCCAGCAGCAAAGGCAAGGGGAGGGCTATGGGGGGGGGGGGGGGGGGGCAAGCCCAAAAACTCGTTTCCAGCAACAAAACCCAGCCCGGGCAAGCTGTGGGACCCAGCGAACTGGGCTAGCCCGAGCGCCAAAATTCGTTTTAGGCATGACGTCAGCGCATTGGCGTCACGACGACGTCAGCCCTGGCGTTCAAATTTTTTTAATGTTGGCGCGTGTAGCACACGCGCCAACGTTAAAAAAAATTTGACGCACCCGCTACAGTCCCCCCAACGGCTCTCTTCCACATGGCTTGCGTTGGGCTCTCCGATTCGATTTTTTCCAGCAATCCAATGGCGACGAATTTTTGTGCAATAAAAAATTGAAAAAAAATTGAAAAAATTTTAAAAAAATACTGAATTTATTTTCTATAAATACCAACAAATACTCTTCACTTTTAACACCAAATCCTCTTACATTTTCTTCTCCTTCTACTCAATATTTTTTTTCACTTTCTAGTTGTATTTTTCTAAAAAAAATGAATAGTAGTTGCCATGGCAAGGGTTTGACTGCTGGAAACACACATAGCTAAAAAGGGGAAGGGCAGCCAATATTCACGTGAATAGTGTCAGCCCTAGCCCCCCTTGCCATGGCAAGGGTTTGACTGCTGGAAATGCTCTAAAGACGATAGCTCCATGAATTCAATAACGGATATGAATGGTAAAGAAATATGTTTGAAATTTGTGAGCAAACAAAATATGAAGAAGAAAAATTATGAAATTATGTACCGATTTATGAACATTCCAAAGCTTAGAGTTTCGTTTATTTTTCGGTTGGTTTGGAAGTGAATCTGCCAATAAGCACTCTTGCTATAAGCGGTTATTTTAGAAGTAATTTTCAAAGTGATCAACTTTTTTTAAAAAGTGACAACAATACTAAACTGGCTCTTACTATATGAGTCGGTGAGAAGGTACCCTCTTTTGGTCAAAATCAACTTTGATGGTTTTGTGCTGCAAATAACTATGCCCACGTTGGTTATGTAATTCGTGACTATCTAATAGTAGGCATTAGTAATACTAGCCCCTTGGCACATGCGTTGGTTTTCTTTTTTATTTTTTATTTTATTTTTAGAATTAAGAAAAGATAACATGAGTAATTATCTATATACTAGCCCCTTGCCAATTGGTTTTCTTTTTTTTTTTCTTTTTTTTCTTTTTTTTTTTTAGAATTAAGAAAAGATAACATGGGTAGTTATGTTCCATAAAAGTAGGACCTATTATCTGATTTTGTTTTTATTTTTATTTTGTTTAATATGAAAATGTGAATTTACCATATTATCCTCATTTAATTAATAATTTCAATTCTTAATGTTTGCATTAACCAAGGGCATTTTCTGGTATTTTATAAAGCAAAAGACAGAGAATGAGGAAACATTCAAAATACCAGAAAATGCCCTTGGTTAATGCAAACATTAAGAATTGAAATTATTAATTAAATGAGGATACTATAGTAAATTCACACTTTTTCATGTTTCTTTAGACATTGATTTCATGAAAAAATGTTCATAATTGAATTATATGGAAATTTATAAAGTTGAGACAGTTGGAAAGAAATTTTCCTGACAGATATTGTGTTATGATTCAATATTGCTACAAAACATGAAATGACTTGAATTTTTGATATGCTGAACATATACATGTCTTCTTATGTACTGAAACTTTTTCGTGATGATTGGATAATAATTATATTTATTGTCTTTTTTTAAGTAATCTATGTTCAGGAGAAAGTATGTGCCGGAAGATTTTATGAGTAACTTTGGAGGCCATTTTGGACTATTAATTGGAGATAAAACGACTCCACCTTTTTATTTTATAAAGATTAGTGTCCCTAGTTTGATTCTATGTAAAGTTGTGGTAATCAGAATTATAAATTAATTACGATAATTTTTAAGTGGAAAAAAAAAATTAAGTGAAAAAAATTCAAATTAAACAGGTTGGTGTTTGGGCCTGAGCCCGGCCAGTTTCAATATGAACTTGGGCTTTGGGCCGGGCTGAGATCAATAGTTTTACTAAATGGGCCAGCACGACATGACCCGATAAATTAAATAGGCTGGGTTGGCCCGTCACGAATACATTAAAGACACGAGTTTAATTGGGCCGACTCGGCCCGTTTAACACCTCTACTTATGATCAAGAACTATCAAACAACACGGTTATTGGTCGATGATCCTACGGTCGAACCGATCTGTGATTCTTTGGTCAACCTTATCCATGATTCTTCAATCAACCCAATTCACGATTCTTCAGTCAACCCAATCCACGAGTCCACGACCCTCCAATCCACACAACCCTCCGATCGACAAGACCCATAAATATAGGATGTTGACTGCTCCGTTCGGCAGGCACATGGATTACATTTCAAGTCCCCAACCAAGAGACCATAGACTGAAGACTTGGAGTACTACTATTAGTACCATAGTTTGGGCCTCACTAAGCTCACATGAAGCCCCCAAGGAAGCCCACAATGGATGGCTCAAGCCTTGCCTATTTAAGGGAACACTCCCTTCATTTGTAACCTAAGCTTTATTTCACTCTCATTTTACTCTCAAAGGCTCTCAAGCCTATGTACAATTGTTTGTACCCAATTTTGGTCAATGGACCAAAAGTGGTCACCTTCCCAGAAAAGGAACGCAGCATAGGCCCAAGCCCAATAATGGGCTACAGGTCATATTTTTTAGAAAGGGGCTTTTCCTGACTGAAAATAAAAACCAAGACAAGAAAAAAAAGAAAGGGCCAAAGCCCAAGGACAAAGGGCCCAAAACGATTGGACCACTGACAACTGAAAAAATCGGAAACTGTTCCAAACCCACGCGAGATTAGAGAAGGAACATCAACATTAAATGACGATTTGACTTTTCCCTCTTCCAGTGAAAAGCCAGCCGTCCAAGGAAGCCACCAAGCCAGAAGCCAACTTGCACATCAAATCGCCAAGTACGAGATCGCTTCAAACCAGGAGGCCAATACGAAAACTGGCGGTTCTCGTCAGAAAGATCAACCTCCCCCTCTACAGACCAGTTCAGAGCGTCAAATCAACAAGCTGACTTCGGGTAGCAGGCAAATATCCTTACCCAGTCATCATCATTCGAGAGCTCCTCTGCCTCTATAAATAGAAGACTTCCAGCACAGAAGAAGAGGACTCTCTCTCCAAAACCAGACGCAACGTCTTGTAAAACGCTTAAAAAAGCACTCAAAGCATCCCAGTTATCCCAGCCAGATTTCAGAGAACCAGACGATCTCTGTGTTCATCTTTTATTTCTTTGCCATTCCCATGGTACGATTAACCTCCCAAAATGTTCAATTTAAATTTGTATAATATAGTAGGCTATGAACCTTAGATCGCAGTGATAATGTATTTCTTGGGTTAGAATCAATGAGTATGAATTTCTACTGTCTTTCCCACTAACTTAAGAATTAAGTAAATGAAAACGATGGAATTCATGTTTATGGAACCCTGTTGCGCTCATGTTTACTTCTGTTTCTGTAGTTGCAATATTTAAATCATTTCATTTTCATTTCATTCAAGTTAACAGTACGAAAGGCTCTTTAGCCCGAATCGGGCCACTTAGGCTTGAGGGATATAAACTAATCGGGCCCGAAAGCCATACAGTTGGGCCCGAAGCTCTGTTTAAAGTTATATACATATTTGAATTTAGGTCTACAAGCCCATGCAGGGTGTTGGCTGACCAAGAACCTTGTTTCTTCGCCTTGCTTGGATAGGTGTTGCTCGCACTAGCCACAGCTGACGTATATACGAGAGAAAGAATTGTGAAGTCCTCTTAACCGGGGCATAGAAAAGAACTGACCCAGGCCAGTACCCCACCTGGTGCACAATGGCTTGAGCAGAAGATCAGGAAAAAGGCGCAAACTCCACATCACACTAACCACACTTGCTCATACCAGGTCTGTTGGACTGGTCGTATCTCCAACAGTGGCACGCCTATCAAGCAGAACTCATGAATCAGAGGAGGTTTAAAGGTTAAGCCCAAGACAGGGCTGGACCGGACTTCTCATCAACCTGATTCAACTTTCAATCCCGTTGAATATTGAAGTAACATCTGCGCAGGCCAAAAAGATACAATCGGGGCATTGGTGTAGGTCCAACGATCCCTGTGTTCTTCCGAGCAGGCCCAACGCGACGTTAGGCGAAAAAGATCACTCAACAGGAAAAGAGACCAACATATTTTTGGCACGCCCAGTGGGACTTTCACTCGTGTATGGTGAGAAGGACCAGAAGGAAAATCTACATGGCGGAATCCACACGAGCCACCGATGAAAGAAACAAAGGGATCGTGGAAACGGAATCGATGGAGTCCTCCAAGGGATACCCCTTTGAACGACTGGAAAAGGCCATGGTAGAAGGGTTTCAAACGATGACCACTTCCATGACCAACTCCATGAATCTCATGTCCCAAAGCATTGTCCAGACCGTCGAAAAGGGACATGAGAACACAACTCTACAGGGAAACGAGACTAGAGCTCACCTGAGTCAAATCTTCGAGCGGATCATACGGATGGCGCAAGAAGAGGACGCGCCCAGGAAAGAAAAAGGGCTCCTCGAAAATGAAAATACTCCCTCAAGAGTTCCAAGATATTCTCTAGGCCAAACGAGCGGTCATGCTAACTCGACATCTCCCAAAATGGTGATAGGGAGTTCTTATGGAACACCTTTCCAGGTCACTAATACGGGCACTCCAGACTAGAGGTGTCAAACGGGACGGGCCGGCCCGGCACGGCACGAGCCCAGCCCGTTTAAATGAGGCACGGCACGGCACGAGCACGAATATTAATGGGCCGTGCTTGGCACGGCACGAAAACTTGGGCCGGGCCGGGATCAAGAAATAGGTCCAATGGACCGGGCCGGTCCATGGCCCGACATGGGCCGGGCTTGGCCCGAGCCCGCTTCAAGCACGGCACGAGCCCAGGCACGAGCCCAAGCACGGCCCAAGCACGACCCATTTAGCATTTTTTTTTCTTCTCAAAAAGTCAAAATGCAATAATTTGACATCTAATGTCATTCTTTATATGTTTTTAAAATAAAAAAAAATCATAAACATATATTTGATGTCTTTCATTTTAGGGAAATTACTTGAGTCCTTAGTTAATTAAACATATCAACTACAAATTAATTAAACATATTGGACTTGATATCTAATCAATATATATGACATATACGCTTCTCCTATAATCAAAGCAAAACATTTCTTCACATATAAAATAATAAGTTGTTTAAAGATGAAAAGTTCAAGTGGACTTTGTGGAGTTGGACATTTTTTGCCCTCCGCCCTTTCATATTGTTTGAATGTTTGATTGATTAATGTTTTCAAATAGTTCATAATTTCTTGCCTATAATTATATTTTTAATGTTTATAATTTGAATTATCTAGTGGAAAAAAAAAATCAAGTGAAAAAAATTCAAATTAAATGGGTTGGTTTTTGGGCCCGAGTATGGCACGAGCACGAGCACGGGCACGGCACGAGCCCGGCCCGGCCCGTTTGAATATGGACATGGGCTTTGGGCCGGGCCGGGATCAATGATTTTATTAAATGGGCCGGCACGGCACGGTACGATAAATTAAATGGGCCGGCCCGGCACGGCACGAAAATGTTAAAAGCACGAGTTTAAATGGGACGGGCCGGCCCGGCACGGCCCGTTTGACACCTCTACTCCAGACCTGAGGCTCGCTGGACCAATTGTTACGCAAGCAAGCAACCCATCAAAGGAACCGGGAGGTCAGCCGTTCGCACCCTCTGGTACCTCTTCCAAGTATCAAGCGCCAAGAACTGGCGAGCCAGCCTTACCACCAGGATACGTCCGAAAGAACATGTACGCGGAAAAATGGAAGGAGCCTGCGGGATTCAACATTACCCCCAACAACGGCGATAGCGGGGGTAATAGATGAACTAAGCGAGATCATGAACGAACAGTCGAGCAGTTTCAAGATTCTGACGACGACGACGAGGCAGGTCAGAACCCTCAGGCCGCTGTCGAACCACCTCCGGCACGCCACCCGGATGAGGCCATACGAAATGAAATAGAAGGATTGAGGCAGCTTGTTCATAACGGCCAGGCCGGAATCAGGAGAGCAGCTCGACCTACATATCAGAAACCATACCCTGCATACATCGACGATTTGCCCTTCCCAAGAGGATTCAAGGTACCAAATTTCAGTTTGTTTAACGGAGAAGATTTGTATGCATCAGCGTTGGAACATATCGGGCGCTTTTCGGCCCAATGTGTCGCCATCGAAACCCAGCCTCTTCTGAAACTGAGATTGTTCGGAAGCTCCCTTTCGGGCCAAGCATTCACATGGTATTCAAATCTAGGCCCGAATTCTATTACGGGATGGGCAGAGATGGAAGGAGCTTTCATGGAGCAATACTATCGGTCCGAACCTGAGGTCACTATCAACGACCTGACTGACATGAAGCAAGGAGAACATGAAACAGTGCAAGATTTCATCGCCCATTTTAAGAAGCTCAAAATGAAATGCAAAATCCCCATGGATGAGAAGCACTTCATCAAAATGGCACAGAACGCTCTCAGACTATCACTGCGGAAGAAGTTCGACGACCAGGAGTTCATGGATTTACAAGACGTGGCTCAAAGAGCTGGAAAATATGAGCTGTTGCTCCAAGAAGAGGCGCAAAGAAGAAACAGTTCTAAGCCCATTTACTTCAAGAACCCAGTCCATCATCTGGAAATCATCAACGAATTAGCTGAAACCAGCGAGGAGAACATCGGTCCGGAGGTATCACTCGCAGAAATTGTTCAAATAAAAAGCCCGATCACCTGCAAAGCAGTAATCAGACCTGGAAAAGAGCAACGGAGCAATCCTCCACCAACCGGAGGATTCGTGCCCTACAAGCAGAAACATAAATCATATTCCTTCGACCTCTCCAAAGCAGAAAACATCTTTGATGAGTTGCTCAGGGGAAAGATGATTAAACTGGACGAGAAACACGTATTTCCAAAGTAAGAAGAAGTAAAAGGCAAATTGTTCTGTAAGTGGCATAATTCCTTTTCCCATGCTATTAACAATTGTGTTCAGTTCAGGGATGCCATCCAGGACCTCATTAACGAAGGCAAACTCCTCCTGGATAAACCACCCTCTATGAGAATCGACAGCGAACCGTTTCCCGCTCACATGGTCGGAGTTAACTGGCCCGAAAGACAGAATAAGCGGAGAATCGTACTGGATATTGAGAAAGAAAGAAAGACTAGTTCGTCCTTGGTAAAAAGACCAAAAGCAACCATCACGGCCGGTATCGTAATGTGCAGCCGATGCAAGTGCGAATGCGAACTCGAGATACCTGCTGTAGGAGGAAACATAGATGAACGACTACTTCAGAACATGGCCGAGGCCGACCAGGACTACCACAGGACCGGAGCCCGAAACTATGGTCTTTTTAGCCCGCGCCAGGGCCCGAGGGGTAATTATGAAAAGTTTCGAGAGGTAAGCGGAAAAGCCATCCAAGAGCCATTAGTACCAAAAATTGCTGAGCGCACGAGACTAGAGGATCGAGACGAATGGCGTACCAGATTGGTCCGGCCCGAATCCGGAGCACCCTCTGTACAACCTGGGAAAATGCGCATTTGGAGCGAAGGAAATAGTAGACCATCTACTACGTCCAATTCGACCAATGTGAAACCAATTGAGCCCGGTACGCCGGCGACGGTCCGAAATGGCAAATGGTACCTAGTAGGAAGAGGAGGCAAGCCCGAAAGGGAATTAACTAATACCCAGGCTCGAAGAGTCAGACGGCAGTATGGGAAGGCCAGAAGACATCTGGAAAGCCAGGCAGTCAATCCTGATGCTGTTACCAGCACCCAAGACAGGGGTCATGAAGTACAAAGTCGGAAACGACCAACCACTGGAGTTCTAAGACCAAAAACATCGCCATCTTTGCCAAAAACCCGGGAAGAACAGGAATCAAGAGAATTAAGGTCACAACACCAGGCTTCAGTTGACCAACCACCAGTTTACCCAAAATTACCAAGGCTTTCGATAGGCAAGACTATTCTCAAACGTCCCACAAGGGCCGAAGGCGACGTTGTTTCGAACGACCACAATACTGAGGAAGAAGTGACAACAAAGCCTGAAGCCGGACCATCAAGGTCCGGTTTAAAGGTAATAATGCCGCAAAAAATGATTCGGGCCAAGTTATCTTTAGAGGAAGACAAAGACGAAAACATGTCCGAAGGAGAAAATGACGACTGGCTGAATTACGAGCTCGATCACGAAGAATTTAAAGCCGCCTTGGGATTGAAAGTCGGATGCAAAGAAGAAGGTGAGCAGCTTAATCACACCCCAGCCTTGACATTCGGGACCTTGGAAGAAGGCTTTAAGACCACTATTGCGACAGGACAGGCTGCAAGCCCAATAACCTCAGATGACGTCGCCAAGAGAGAGGGCCAGAGAAATCAACCGATGGAAATTGAATCGCTGCTCATTATCCAAAGAACTATGCCCATAAATATGGTGTACATCCTCCCAGCTCTCTATAGATCACAAGAGGATCAGCCAGGATACATGGAGGGCGATAGCTTGGTTGGAGATCATCCGACCGCATTAATACACATAGTCGATGATCATGATGAAAGGCCCGAAACTCCCGAGATGACTGAGTCAAGTATAGTCGGAAAGATGGGGAATTTCAGGGAAGGGATTCCCCGGGTATTCTTCACCAGACCAACCCGAGCAATGACAAAGCATTTACGACCTCTGTTCATTTCGGCTAGAATTAATGGCGTGCCATTTAAGAAGGTGCTCATTGACGGAGGAGCCGCTGTTAATATCTTACCGTTTAAAAGATTGGAAAAACTGGGTAAGAACAAGGCAGACCTCATTCCAACAGATTTGACAGTGTCTAACTTCGCAGGAACCATTACTGCCACTCATGGTGTCTTATGGTGTCTTACTTAGTGGTGGATAGCACATCTTCTTACCACGCTCTGATGGGAAGAGACTGGATACATCAGAGCATGTCTATACCATCTTCCCTCCAACAGGAATTACTGATGTGGGATGAAGAGTTAGAGGATTATGAAATGATAAAGGCAGATCCACAGCCATTCCTACCATCTGCCAATAGCATTGATGCACGATTTTACAACGAAGACATAGCTCCTCTCACCATTCCAGAACTAATCAAGAACGGCCACTCTCCAGTAGTGATGGCCTAGAAGTTCATCCAGCAGGGCCTTATCTTCTCAGCGGAAGAATGGGAAAGGCCCCATATATCCTTCACCAAATCCCATGGATAAACAAGACTTACTGGAACAAGAGCCGCCTCTGGCAGAAACCTCTCCAGTGGAACGGCCGCAAACAAAAGAGGTAATGCAAGAAGAATTAGGAATAGACCCGGCCAACTACATGGCTGAATTTGTTTCTGAGGACAACTGGGCCGAATCAGTAGGGTTAAATGAGGAAATCCAATTGGGACCCACCAAGCTCAGCACAACACCTCCGGAAATCCAAGATCCCCTTGAAGAAGTCAATTTAGGCACTGACCAGGATCCAAGGCCAACATTCGTTAGTGGCCTCTTGGACCCTGGCATCAAGAAAGAACTGGTTTCCCTCCTCCAAGAATTCAGAGACTGTTTCGCCTGGCACTACCATGAAATGCCGGGGTTGGATAGGAGTTTGGTAGAGCACCGATTGCCCATAAAAGAGGGTTACAAACCAGTAAAGCAGCTGAAGCGGAGGATGTCAGTCGAAACTGAGCTAAAGGTAAAAGAAGAAATCCAGAGATTATTAAGGGCAGGATTCATTAGGCCAGCCCGATATGTCGAATGGTTAGCAAACATCGTGCCTGTTCTGAAAAAGGTCACCAAGGCTGTCAGGGTATGTGTCGATTACAGAAACCTGAACGAGGCTACCCCAAAGGATGAGTACCCTATGCCAATGGCCGATATGCTGATTGATGGAGCGGCACGTAACAAGATTCTATCATTTATGGATGGCAACGCAGGGTATAATCAGATCATGGTCGCAGAGGAAGATATTCATAAGACAGCATTCAGGTGCCCAGGGCACGTGGGGGCGTACGAATATTTGGTCATGCCTTTCGGGCTGAAAAATGCAGGGGCCACATACCAAAGGGCAATGAACGCCATTTTCCATGATATGATCGGACACACCTTGGAAGTGTATATTGACGACGTGGTCATCAAGTCAAAGGAACAGGAGGATCACGTGGAAGACCTCAGGAAAGCTTTCATCAGAATGAGGAAGCATCAGCTAAAAATGAATCCAAAGAAATGCGCCTTCGGCGTCCAGGCGGGAAATTTCCTAGGCTTTCTCGTTCACCAGAGAGGAATCGAAGTGGACAAGAATAAAGCCAAGGCAATTATTGATGCCCCTGCTCCTCGCAGTAAAAAAGAATTACAAAGTCTGCTCGGAAAGATCAATTTTCTCAGGCGATTCATCGCCAATTCCGCAGGGAAGGTCCAACCCTTTTCCCCTTTGCTGAGAATAAAGGACAAGGACCCATTCCTATGGGGACCGATTCAACAGGAAGCATTTGATCAGATAAAACAATACCTAAGTAACCCACCAGTCCTCACGCCTCCGAGGAAGGGCGTCCCTCTAAAATTGTATATTTTTGCTTCAGATAACTCTATAGGAAGTTTATTAGCCCAAGATAACATAGAGGGCAAAGAACAAGCTGTATTTTATCTGAGTAGAATATTACAGGAGGTTGAAACTCGTTATTCCGCTATTGAAAAACTCTGCCTCGCGTTGTATTTTACAGCAGTAAAGTTACGCCACTACATGCTTCCCTTTACTGTTCACATAATTGCCAAAACTGATCTAATAAAATACATGCTAAATAAACCTGTGCTAAGAGGGCGGTTAGGGAAGTGGATTCTGGCTCTCTCAGAGTTCAGTTTCAGATATATTCCCCAGAAGGCCGTCAAAGGTCAGGCTATTGCGGACTTTCTAGCTGCTCATCCTTGCATCGAAATTGAGGATTTAAGCACTATGGAAATAGCCAACCTAGGTTTCCCGCCAGATCAAAAAGTCCCAAAAATAAAAATCAAGAATGTCTTTGGAAAGCTACCCGGCCAGCAAGGTCAGATTTTGATTCCCGTAAAAACTGTCCAGGTCAAGCCATGGAAATTATTCTTCGACGGTTCTAGATCAGAATCGACGGCTGGTGCAGGCATTGTCATTGAAGACCCATTCGGAGCTAAATACGCATACTCGTTTCAGCTCGACTTTGACAGTACCAACAATAGGGCCGAGTATGAAGCCCTGATCATCGGCCTGGAGATGGTACTAGAGCTTGGAATTACCCACCTAGAGGTCTTTGGAGATTCTCAGTTAATAGTCAGGCAGCTGACCAATGAATATAAATGCAGAGATCCGACTATGGCGGCCTACTACGTCGCCGCCCGCAATCTGAGCTCCATGTTCAAAGAAATATCGGTCAAATATATCCCAAGAAACGACAATCTGGCGGCCAATGAGATGGCACAGATCGCATCCGGTATCCAGATACAGGAGCATCAGTCCGAAAGGGTCATTAAAGTTCAGAAAAGGGCATTGCCGTCGATCCTCAGCAGAGGAATGGATCTCAAAATAAATACAAATGAAGTGCAAGCCGGAGATTGGAGGAAACCTCTGGTTGATTACTTGACCAACCCATCCCCAAGGGTGAGCAGAAAAATCAAATACCACGCCACCAAATTCCTAGTCATGAATGATGATTTGTTCCGACGAACTAAGGAAGGGGTCCTCTTGCGATGTCTAGGACCGAAAGAGTCCATGAGAGTGATGGGAGAAATTCACGAAGGATCCTGTGGTGCCCATCAATCTGGAAAAAAGATGCAGTGGTTGATTAAAAGATATGGCTACTTCTGGCCGACCATGGAAAAAGACTGCTTTAGCTACGCCAAAGGTTGCGAAGATTGTCAAAGAAATGGTCCGATACAGCACCTACCAGCTATCCCTTTAAATCCGATCATCAAACCTCGACCTTTCAGGGGATGGGCTATGGATTTTGTAGGCAAAATCGTGCCTAGTTCAAGTAATGAACACACATTCATCATCGTGGCCACCGATTATTTCACAAAATGGGTGGAAGCGAGCGCAGTCAAATCCATCTCTTCTTCAATGGTCATCACCTTTATTAAACAACACATCATCCACAGGTTTGGAATCCCGGAGACAATCACGACCGACAGAGGCACATCTTTCATTTCCAAGGAAATCCAAGACTTTTCGGAGGCCTATGGCATTAAATTCGTACAGTCCAGTCCCTATTTCCCACGGGCCAACGATCAGGCAGAATCTACCAACAAAGTCTTAATTAACATCATCAAAAAAATGGCCGAAAATAATCCTAGGGACTGGGACGAAAGGTTGTCCAAGGCACTTTGGGCAGATCGGACCTCGAAGAAGACATCTATCGGTACCACTCCTTTTGCATTAACATACGGGCATGATGCAGTCCTGCCAGTTGAAATCAACATACAATCTCTACGCCTGGAGAAACAACCTGACATGGACGACGAGGCTTATATCGGATCCATGATGAAGGAATTGGAAGAGTTGAGCCCTATTCGGGCCAAAGCTCTGAATCACCTTATGGTTGGTAAACAGGCCGTAGCCCGTGCTTACAACAAGAGGGTCCGAGGCAAGGCGTTTGAAGAGGGAGAGCTCGTCTGGCGAGCTGTTCTACCCCTAGGAGCCCACGTATCAGGATTTGGGAAGTGGAGCCCAACTTGGGAAGGTCCATTTCTGGTGAACAGAATCCTGGGAAAGGGGGCTTATCTATTGCAAGACAGGGATGGAACCCCACACCAGCACCCCATAAACGGGCAATGGTTAAAGAAGTTCATTCCTTCCTTATGGGAAATGACAGGCATCGATCTTAGCAATGACTAAAAAGGGGACAGCGCATAATGCAAAACCTTGTTTGCTAATATGTTGTAGCCAATTACCCGCGTTAAGGGTGAATATGTATGAACAGAAATTCGTTGAAATTTTATATGGCCCACTTGCAGTTTCATGCTTAAATAGTTATCCATCGTCAAAAGCATTTAAAGGAAGAATAAAGAGAGTGGCCGATTAACAAAGATGTCCGAAACAAATTTCAACAAAGATCACACCAAAAGATCTAACAGGGTCTTGATCTTGTCCGAAAAATGCAGCACGTCCACGCGCAGCCGATCGATTCGGATTTTCTTTAGCTTTTCATTCCATAAATCCAGCCCGACATCTAGGTCTGCCTTGTCCAAATCTTCTTTGGCCAAAGACAGCATAGTGAGCATTTGGTCCGCCGCATCCTGAAGCTCTCTTTTCTGCACTTGCACTCTCGCCAGTCGAGCTTCTACAGTTTTCAAACGCCAGCACACTTGCTTCAGCAGCGCGTCCTGATCATTTAGCTCCTGGCGTTGCGCCTCCGTCACTTTCTTCGCTTGAGCCAGCTCTGCCTCCAGACCAGGAAGAATTTCGGATGTTTGCAGCAACGGATCATCACATTTGACTTTCCTAACGAGGGCTTCCAGATCAGTTTTGGCAGTTTCGCAGAAAGTTGCGAAATCAGGGCTGGCATGACAAATGGAGTCTAAAGCGTTGGAAACCTTGACACCTTGCTCATCCGCCACCTTATCTGCTAGAGGCAACGTCAGCCACTTCCCCAACAGAATCTTCGCCCTTGCATTAGAAATAAAGGTGCTGTCAGAGCCCCCAGTCTCTGGATCGACAGATACCTTCGCGCTCGCAGAACCAGAAGGAGGATCAGCGGCGGAAGTGGCAGCCGGCATCTTGGGTGCATCTTCTTGGGCTCGGGGGGCATCGTCATCTGAAGCATTTCCTCCTTGGTCATTCTTCTCGGCCGGAGTCTCGGCCGTAGGGCTCTTCACCATAGGCGCAGCGTCTTCACCCACCTCCCTCTCCGGTCCGAAAGTTTCAGTGGGGATAGACGGAGTGGAAGCCACCTGCAACAAATGCCCATCAAACACTTCACACTAAAAGGAGTCGAAGCACCTGCGAGGCCCATTACGCAAAGGCGTTTATTCGGACCATACCTTGGTCCGATTGTCCACCGCACTTGTGCCTCTTCCTTGGGCTTCCTCCACTTGCGGGACCGGCCCGGCACCCTAAGGAATCATGTATTAGATTCCTATTGTTGTCTTTTTCTATGAAAAAAAAAAAAAAAAAAAAAAACGGTCATCACTTACCTCAGCACTAGAGCCAGCTTCAGCAATTCTTTTCTTGGACCCAGCACTAGACAGAACAGTGCTGGGCGGCGGAACTACCAAAGGAGAGGGAGAAACAGGAACCTGCAAAAAGTCAGAAGAATAAGAAAACCCAGAAAGAAAAGGGAGGCAAACCAAAGAAATTCAGGGGCCCACCGGAGCAGCCCTAGGAGCCTCGACAGAAGGAACTTTGGCCCGCTTGCTGGGAGCCACTTTGGGTTGAGCCTTGGCCTTCACACCACTCCCAGCTTCTTCTGGCCGAGACCTTTTCTTGGTACCCACACGAACACCTGTTTTAACCAACAATCGGTCCAGAAGTTAGAAGTTTGAATAAGGGGGTATATGTGCAAATTTTTTTTTTTTTGGTTTTGGGGTACCTTGGGAAGAAATAGGAATTCTTTCCTTCGACCCTTGCTGAACAGCAATGGGGGTCCTCAGTCCACTGGTAATTCCCTGCCCCAAGTTGGCCAGTTGGCGGGGTGTGCAGAAGGACTGATAATTGACCGAAACTGCATTGGAAGACAAAAATAATTATGCCCAAGCTAAGAAAAGGGACAGAGGCAAGACTCTTACTGGTTAAGGATAGCTGGTTGTCTTCTGCAATCTGTTCGAGCAAAACTCGCCTATCTTCAATTCGGAGATCCCTCCGAAAAGGACAGCTCTTGAAAACTCTTGGATACGCCTCATGCAGGGGACCATACCTGCTCAAACAATGATCCCACCAAACTTGGAAGGACTGGGTGCAGCAGCAATCAGGTTCGTAAGGCCCCAACTCAAGAATTCGGGCCGATTCCCGAATCTTGGCCCGAAGGACCAAGAGATCATCCTTACTGAGCTTGGGAAATCTGTAGGACGAACCCTTATTGATTAAGGAATAGTCCAATTCAGGAATCACTTGGGGGCATCCAAGTTGTCTGCTAAAAAACTGAGGATTGTAGGCCTCTACCCCATATTGGTAGTTTCTAGAGTCCATCCTCCCACCACAGGGCAAATCATGCGTTTGCAGGCAGGAGAAAATGTCCATATTCTCAGAGGCCAGAGGGGCTTTACCACTTCGAGGACCCTGGCAGATTGACCGATTCTCGAACCAAGGCGAACCCCTTTTCAGATTCATCAGCCACTGAAAGGCATGCCTAGTCCTCCGACATAAAAAGAAGGTAAAACACTCTTCAGTGGTCTTACCAGAGGCAGCACTTAACAATAGTTCCCTCAGAGGCACGGCGTTAGTGGCAACCCGCAGCTTTCGGGCCCGCAGTTCGGGAAAGGTCCACTGAAGCCAGGCCTGAACCATCCACAAGGGTCCCTTCACGTTAAGATTAATGGGTTCCACTGTTGCCTCCCTTAGAGCCCTATAGATGGAGGCCAGAATCAAGGGGCCAGTGGCTATGTCCCTATAGGAGGATAGACCCTCGGCCAGATGAAGCCACTCCATGGTAATACAGTTAGAAGCACTGGGAAAAATGAACCTGTTCAGCCAGTATAGCAGAAACATCACATGCTCCCCATCTGGATAGTCAACCTCCTGATCCATGAAAGCCACCATAAAAGCCCCGTAGGCCCGATTGGAACCTATCAGACTAATAAGAACCTCAAGGTTCTTCTTTCTCTCCTTCTCCCGAGAGGGACCATCTTCAAAATCCCCCAACCAGTCAGCACTCCGCCCATGCGGTCGAAATCCAAAAATCACCGCAAGATCGAGGATGGAAATCGACATAGGCCCGACCCCAAAATCAAAGGTGTTGGAGGCACTGTTCCAAAAGACCAGGGCCGAACCTAGAAGAGGAGAATCAGCCTGTGGTTGAATAACAGAGCAAGTGATGGCTTGATAAATACCATTATCGAGCCAACGATCCCCGTATCGAGGCTCCATTCTCTTCACCCAGTCTGCCCAGCGAAGTTCGACACTCGACACATCAATTTTTGGGAAGAACCGAGGCAACATCTTGTTCCAATTTGACCAGTCAACACCTCCTTTGCGACAGGCCGGTAGCGGAGCGCGAACGAGATGCACCTCGTAGTTCCAAAGCTGGTCAGATTTCTGGTCAAAATATCGAGGGCCTAATATGCAGTGGTTATTGGCAAAACTGATGGCATCTTTGCACAAGAAGAACTGGGCGCGGCCGGCAGCGAACCTTTCAACCCAGCCGTCAAAGACGGTAGCAAAAGTGTTTACCCCCGTCCCGGAAAGAAACGGAGGACCAACGGAGGCGGCAGCAGATGAAGAGGTGTCAGGGGCAGAGGTCGAGGATTTCTTAGGCGCCATTTTTTTGTTTTTCTCAGAAAGTACCGGAAGCAAACAAGAATTCAAAAGTTCGAAAGGAAGGAGGGAGTTGAAAATTTTCGCTCAAAGAAAAGTACAGACCCTTTTGACACGATTTCGAAAAGACAGAAAATGGAAAGGCGGAAGAAGGGAAAGGCTCGTGTCAGATATTTAAAACTTGACATGACCTTTCAATTCAGCCACCTGACAGGTTTCCATCAGCGCGACACGTGCTCGAAAAGAAAAGGACGTGGCGAGTCTCGAGGCGCGACGCTCAACGAAGCGGCGCTTGACGCAACGCGTAACGGACAAAAAGCCCACTTTATGAGTATAGGCCCAAAAAACAACTTTGAAAGGGCTTCCCAGACTTGGTTACTTTTATTCCTTAAAAACGAATATTTGTACCAGGTTGGCACTCATTAGGATTAAATAACCACTCTCCTAGAATTCGATTTGCCTAAGTTCGCAGTTATTGAGCCAATTAATGGATGAACGAAAATAATTGTCGAAGACAAATTGAAGGAGGAAAAAGTACCATGGCATGATCTGGACCATAAAAATGTTTACAGGCCAAATTAAAATTAAAATAACTGGAATTTAAGCAATAAACTCTAAAATAGTGGAAATTAGGTCCGAAAGATTGTCCATATCCAGATCAAGGGCTCGCCGCATGGAAGCTAACTTCTTGCTGGCCAATCTGGCCCGAAAGGTGCGAGAGGTCAAGTCTTGAACAACAGGATCGCTGGCCGCGATTCGGGCCCGAATATCCGCCATCTTGGTCTCCAGCTCACCCTTCAACTTGAGATCAGCAGAAATTTCACCCTTTAGGGCAATCTCTTCTTGCTCCAGCGCTTCGAGCCTATCCAGAACATCTTCCGCCGCTTCAACAGCTTCTGCAAATCCTTCTCGGCGACCACAATGATCCTCCAGAATCTCCTCAGGGTCTACCGCAGAAGGAATGATACTCTTGATTGTGCAGATATGCTTCAACGTCTTGCTTAACCATCGCTCCAAGTGATTACACGCCAAGGCGATATGTGGTTTCACCTCAGCAATCTGACAAAGGAGAGGCTGAATCTTCGAAAGGGTATCATGATCCTCCACAGGATCAAAAGTTGGAGCCCGGATCGTGTTCCACAGAATCTTAAGCCCTTCCACTGCGTTGGCAAGCACCACATCCGGCTTGCTCAAGGTCATCAGCACCTTCCTGCCCTCTACGCTTGTAAGACTGGTAGCGCAACTGGATTGGGGCCCGAAGGCCCCAAATGCTCCCAGATTCGAGAAAATGGGGCGGTTCATGCGAGCCATGGCTGAACTTGGCGCTGGTAGAGGCTCATAGGGGGGGAGGTCAACTCCTTCCTCAAGCTTGATGGTCCTCACTTTCAAGCAAATTCTTTGGGGACGCCCGTCATCTGGAACGGACCCAGAGACCTTTTCTTTGCCTGGGCGCTGCAGTTACAGATAGCGATTTCAGCCAGATATTCAAAAAAGTAAAAAAATATGAGCAAGAGCGAAGAATCAAACCTGAAAAGCTGGCAATGGGTCTAATTCTGGCTCATCTTCTTCGCTGGAGGAAGAATCCATTCTCGCCCTTTTCTCGCTGACACCTGGGACCAGAAATAAATAATACTGTTTAAAGACCACCCACCAAGGGTGAAAATAACTTAAGAGAAAAAAAAAGAGGGGCCAGCTCTAACCTCCTTCAGGATTGGCATCCTCGAAGCCCGGCGAGGATGGTGCCCTCCGTTTTCTCTGAAAAGGCAAATCTCCCGCTTCTTCCTCTTCCTCGCCTGTTGCTTCTTCTTCTTCCACTGCTTCCTCTACTAGAGGGGCCTTCCCCTTATCTACGCTTGACGGGCCAGGGGCAGAAGGGTGAGAGGAAGAAAAAGGGGCAGGGGGTTCCTCCAGTCCCTTAGCCATGGCCACATCGCCAGAGGAGCTGACGTCGGCCCGAGCTGCAGTAAGAGGAAACGACCCATATAAGAAAAAGAAATCAAAGGGGTAAGACTGATCGGGATCTTACCAGTATTCTCTGGCACGGAAGATTCGCCCTGGACCGTTTCTGTCAATCACCAAAAACAATCCAGATTGTTAGAAACTGACGAAGCAAGGGCAAAGGAAAGGGTAAAAGTCTCGGACGATTACCTATTACTGCTATGCCCTGGAGGCGCAACAGCCACTTCCGCATTTCTCGGGCAAAAGGGCAACCTTGGAAGGCAGAGGTATGAAAGAGCTTAGCAGGTTCAGGAAGCCACGAAAACAGTCTCCCTTCCCAAAACTCATGAAAACTCGAGGTGCAGAGGGACGAGGGGGTAAAAGGAGGCACTCTGGCCCTAACGACTCGGTTTCTCCAGGACCTTATTAATTTCATCATTTCAGGCTTCAGGGCCAAATTACGCCAGGAACTGCTCTTGTTCGCGGAGCTATACCTCAATTCAGGGATTGGTTGGACAAGCCCAAATTGCCGGCTGACAAATTGAGGATTGTAGGCTTCGACGCCGTAACTGTACTGTTTATCATTCATAACCCCTCCGAAGGAAAGGTCCCTGCTAACCAGACAAGAGAGACTCATGTCAGCATGGAGTTGAGACCGGAAATTGGTCAGTTCCCTCCACTGGCTCGGAGCCTGGTGCAGGCCTCCATCTGTAAACCAAGGAAGGTCACAGCCAAGGGAGCGAAACCAAATTTCGCTGGGGCGCTTTCGACACCCTCGAAAAAAGATAAAGCACTCCTCAGTGCTGACCAGTCTCTTCGGAGCAAGGGCCAGAGCGACAGCAGGGACGTCATCTTCAAGATACACCAGATCCTCGGTCCCAAGCTCAGGAAAGTACCACTCCAGCCATAATTGGACCATCCAGAGAGGTCCACACACAGCAAGGTCAAGAGGATTGACCGTTATCTGGTAAAGGCAGCGGTAGAGTGAGGCCAACATAAAAGGGCCAGTGGCCAGGCCTGATTCGTTGTGAAGAGCTTCGGCCAGATGCATATACTCAGGACTGACGCTGCCATCCACATTTGGGAAAACGAATCGATTAAGCCAGAATAGTAGGAACATCATATGCTCCTGTTCACGATCGGACATACCTTGGAAGGTCATCATAAAGCCAGAATAAGTCTTCAGACGAAGGATCTCGGCTTTGCTCGCCTTCATTGGAACTTTAACCTGCCGATTGCTCAGTTCATAATCGCCCAGCGCATCGATATTCCCACCCCAAGGCTTGAAACCAAAAAGGGCTGCCATGTCCAGGATGGTGGGGGTCATGGGACCTGGCCCGAAGGCGAACGTGTTCGAAGTACTGTCCCAATAGCAGAGAGCAGCCCCCAGCAGCGAAGGGTTCAGCTCAATCTTGTTTTTAGACAACAAAATGGCGTGAAAAATCCCATTTCGCCGCCAAGCGTCTGAAAATAAGGGCTTCATCTCGTCTATCCAATCCGACCAAGAGAAGTAGACTTCAGACACGGGGACATCAGGGTTGGAACCCAACCGTCCCAGGTTGGCTTCCCAGGAACTCCAATCGACATCTTCCAAGCCGTACGAAAATGGGGCGCGAACCAGCTGAGTATCCAGCGAGAGGAGATCTTCGGGTTTGGCTTGAGGATAGTAAGGACCCAAAAGTAGCGTCTGAAAAGGACCCCTCAAGGTTATCGGGAAAGGAGAATAGACCGGCGACAGAATATCTATTTGCTCCTGAGCCAGGGTTGATAAGAACTCGTCAGCGTGTTCCGCCGCTGCTTGCTCGGAAATCCACTCGGGAATTCCAGTGGAGACTTTCGCGGCTTTTGACTTCTTAGGAGCCATGGCAAGGCTAGTTTTCTCTGGTTTGCTTAGGTTTCTCTAAGGGAAGAAGAAAGGACGGTTAGCAAAAGAACGAAGGAAATGAGCGTGTTGGATAAACAGTGGAGAAAAATGAGAAGCTGAAGAGTGTTCTTTTGGCAGGCCGAATTAATTGCCAGACGTGATATGACAGTTGCTGTCACTAACTTGGCGCGCTACTTTCAAAAATTCTCTTTTCGTACGATCTGACATCGTAGGATGCCGGGGGTCAGTTTTAATAGACTTGACCCAAGCCCATTAAAACCGGGGGGCAATGTTTGTACCCAATTTTGGTCAATGGACCAAAAGTGGTCACCTTCCCAGAAAAGGAACGCAGCATAGGCCCAAGCCCAATAATGGGCTACAGGTCATATTTTTTAGAAAGGGGCTTTTCCTGACTGAAAATAAAAACCAAGACAAGAAAAAAAAGAAAGGGCCAAAGCCCAAGGACAAAGGGCCCAAAACGATTGGACCACTGACAACTGAAAAAATCGGAAACTGTTCCAAACCCACGCGAGATTAGAGAAGGAACATCAACATTAAATGACGATTTGACTTTTCCCTCTTCCAGTGAAAAGCCAGCCGTCCAAGGAAGCCACCAAGCCAGAAGCCAACTTGCACATCAAATCGCCAAGTACGAGATCGCTTCAAACCAGGAGGCCAATACGAAAACTGGCGGTTCTCGTCAGAAAGATCAACCTCCCCCTCTACAGACCAGTTCAGAGCGTCAAATCAACAAGCTGACTTCGGGTAGCAGGCAAATATCCTTACCCAGTCATCATCATTCGAGAGCTCCTCTGCCTCTATAAATAGAAGACTTCCAGCACAGAAGAAGAGGACTCTCTCTCCAAAACCAGACGCAACGTCTTGTAAAACGCTTAAAAAAGCACTCAAAGCATCCCAGTTATCCCAGCCAGATTTCAGAGAACCAGACGATCTCTGTGTTCATCTTTTATTTCTCTGCCATTCCCATGGTACGATTAACCTCCCAAAATGTTCAATTTAAATTTGTATAATATAGTAGGCTATGAACCTTAGATCGCAGTGATAATGTATTTCTTGGGTTAGAATCAATGAGTATGAATTTCTACTGTTTTTCCCACTAACTTAAGAATTAAGTAAATGAAAACGATGGAATTCATGTTTATGGAACCCTGTTGCGCTCATGTTTACTTCTGTTTCTGTAGTTGCAATATTTAAATCATTTCATTTTCATTTCATTCAAGTTAACAGTACGAAAGGCTCTTTAGCCCGAATCGGGCCACTTAGGCTTGAGGGATATAAACTAATCGGGCCCGAAAGCCATACAGTTGGGCCCGAAGCTCTGTTTAAAGTTATATACATATTTGAATTTAGGTCTACAAGCCCATGCAGGGTGTTGGCTGACCAAGAACCTTGTTTCTTCGCCTTGCTTGGATAGGTGTTGCTCGCACTAGCCACAGCTGACGTATATACGAGAGAAAGAATTGTGAAGTCCTCTTAACCGGGGCATAGAAAAGAACTGACCCAGGCCAGTACCCCACCTGGTGCACAATGGCTTGAGCAGAAGATCAGGAAAAAGGCGCAAACTCCACATCACACTAACCACACTTGCTCATACCAGGTCTGTTGGACTGGTCGTATCTCCAACAGTGGCACGCCTATCAAGCAGAACTCATGAATCAGAGGAGGTTTAAAGGTTAAGCCCAAGACAGGGCTGGACCGGACTTCTCATCAACCTGATTCAACTTTCAATCCCGTTGAATATTGAAGTAACATCTGCGCAGGCCAAAAAGATACAATCGGGGCATTGGTGTAGGTCCAACGATCCCTGTGTTCTTCCGAGCAGGCCCAACGCGACGTTAGGCGAAAAAGATCACTCAACAGGAAAAGAGACCAACAACAATGTAACAACATTTTACTATAGTGAAAACAACCATACAACTCAACATTGATGTAGCCTATTCGGGTGAACCAAGATATATCGCCGTGTTCTTGGTGTGCGTGTGTGTTTCGGTCCTTATCTCATTGACCCAATTTTTGGCGTCAACACCGTCAGTTGCGCTCGTCCTAGTTTTGATGGAAGTGGTCCTCGCACTCCTCTCGATCTGCAATAGTTGATCTTGGTTGCGATTCTGAGAACAAATGGCTTGGTCACTTTGCTAAATGGATACATATGTTGAAGATGTCCAATGCTTCCACAAAGATAACAAGTGATGGGTTCCAATCTTCTTCTTTCGCGTTTCTTTAGCTTCCTTCACTTTCTTCTTCTCCTCGTCGATCTTCTTTGTCCAACTTGTACTTTCTAGTGCTTCGAGCTTCCTCTTGTGGTTGGCCTCGTCTCGTTCCAGTGTTGATACAACAACTATTGTTTCCTCGTAAGTCTTTGGCCTTTGTCCAAATGGTATAATTCTTGATGTCACTACTCAGTCATTGTCTAAACTTGATGGCCTTTAGCATCTCATCGTCAAACACGATTTTGATTTATTGGCCCAAGTCCACGAACCTCTCTATGCACTCAGCCACACTCAAAATACCTTGCTCCAAATCCAAAGGCTCCATAATTTGTCTCTTTCAAAGATATATAGCGGGGTAGTGATCATAGAAATGCTGTTTAAGTTTGTCCCAACTTATAGTACTAATAACAGCCTTACCATCTCTGTGACGAATTGTTCTTCACCATTTGTCGGCTCCTTCTTCTAACATATGGGTTGCCAACCTAATACAGTATTTTAGTAGAACACTCAGACAATCTAACTTCCTCTGAAGATGTCTAATCCAAACCTCAGACTTATTTGCCCCAGAAATCCCATAAAATCTCCTCGGTTTCATCTGCAGAAACCGGTTCACTAAGTATATATCTCTCAAGCTCTTGCTACATTTTACTCTCTTTGGAGTTTCCAATCCTAGCATCCTTGTTAAATTGCTATAACCAACTTCATTATGTTGTGCATTATGCGTCTGTACATTTACTTTGTCTTGTCAGCTTCATGTCAACTAGAGTAGACAATAAAATAATGGACAAGACTCAGAAAAAGCTTGAATATAGAAAACAATGAATATAAGAATGAATAGACAAGATCTAAGCAATAAGAATACACTAGGGAGATTCTTAGAAAACAAATGGGATTCAAGGGACAGTAATACAATTGGAGGAATTCTAGTCAAGAAGAATGTTTATGAATAAGATTGGGATAATCAGAAGGAATTTGAAAAGATAAAAAGATTTCGACGAGTTCTGGGTTGAGTATTTTTATAAGACAACAAATTTCAAAATTTTCCAGCGGCTCATAGCTTGCTTCCCCAATCTCATGCTCTACAGATCCCCTATGTTGGTTCGTTTGGACCTTCTTCTTCTAGTGGCTGTAGCTCAGAAGACAATGTAAGGTCTTATTTTAGGTAGTCCTTTTGTTATTTTGTGCCTGAATTATTTTGTGTTTGGATTGAACTTTTATTTTTTTTGGTTGAACCCTTGCTTTTATTTCTTTGACTTTTGTATTAGACTTTTATATAATGTTGTTAGGTAATGAAAATGTTCATTCCTTTGACAAAAAAAATGCATGGGAAGAACATGATGATAGAGTCATTACTAGAAATATAGCTACTACACACTGATATTTTAGATACAAATCCACCAATTGGCATGTTCATTTGAGCAAATAACCCTGAGAATGAAGTACTAATTTGTAGCTAAGAAACCAATTCTACTGGTTACTAATTAAATTAATTACTAGTTCAAAATTTTTATAAAAAAATAGTTTTCTTGGAAGAAAATAAAAAAGTTGTTGATCGATCACGTTGCTCTAATTTCATAATTATTATTATGAATACTGCCAGTCTGCCAATTAAGCATGTCTTGTCCCATGTTTGACCTTCTTTGAGCTCTAGTGGTCAACAATATTTTTACTTTCAAATGCACATGAGAGAGAGAGAGAGAGAGAGAGAGAGAGAGAGAGAGAATCAAATTAAATAGGTTACTCTTTTTAATGTCTTTGACCAGTCAGGAGGTGCCTTTCTTCAGTTGAGAGGTTTAACTTCAATTTTTGTTTCCTACAAAAAATAAAAAATAAAAAACCTTCAATTTCTTTATCGTTGGCTTTACTTCTGTGTTTTTAAGTACGATATGCTTTAATATTCTTTTTATTTTAGTTATGGTATATTAGTTTTTTTTTATTTTTTAGTTAAAATTAGGAAGGGGTAGGAGGGTTTTTTCACACACACTACTACACTAGTGCTGCTAACGGTAATTTGCTATTCTAATTTCCTTTTTTTTTTTATAGAAGCGATATTGGGGGAGGGAGTACCCTTTTTACATCTACCTTAACCCAAATACCCAAAAGGAAACCAAACGACAATAGGGGTGGGTACAATTCGGTCCAGCCCATCTCCACCCCTCAATTGCCTATCGAACTATAGCCAACCATCGGTTTCGATCGGCCCAGTTATGGAGAAAAACAATCACAACATCTGAACCAAACCAAGTTGCCCTCGGTTTTGTCATTAAAGTCGCGACGTTGGCGAGATTTCACTAGATCTCAACTCGTGTGGAGTAAGATGACCGGATTCAATGATCCATGGTGCAGGCAAGCAAAACATCTACATCCCGACCGTTGGCGTAGGTTTAAAACAGAGAAGGAAGATTGAATGAGAAATAAGGCGGATGGAATTTCTTATCTTGGCAAAACAATTAGTTGAGGCAGGAAAACTGAAAGTAAATCTATTAGTCTATTTACTCATAACATTAGCATAAGAACTTCCAGTTGCTACAACTCCTGTAGAAAGGGCATTCTACGGTATGAACTTTATTAAGAACCGGCTGCGCAATTGAATGAGAGATCAATGAATAAATAATAGCTTGGTTGTATATATTGAGAAAAACATCTTCAATGGCATTGATAATGACTTTATAGTCTAACTTTTTCAAAACATGAAAACTCGTAGAGGACAAATGTAAATGTATTTATTGTACATGTAATCAATTTTTATTTATTTATAGAAATTATGGGATTGCATTCATAATTAAGCAAAAAAGCCTAGCCACAAATGGCCAATACAAGCTAGCCACAAAGGATCATTACAATAACGGAGCGATTTAACATCAAAATTAAAACAATCTGGAGAGCTCCTCCACTAACTATAACGTAGGATCGAAGAAACTCTAGTATAGGCATCCCAATTAAGAGTGCAGACTCAAAACAGATCAAGCTTGAAAAAACCAAGCCATAACAATACAAATAAAATTCTCACAAAGAAGAGGTGAAAAATTCTGACAAAAGAAAAGGTGAAAACTACATAGAAAACACAAAGAGTCTCCGTAACTTATTCCAAACATGAAAAAATCTCAAAAAGGATGGTGGTAAAGATCCGTCACAGAAACGAATGTGAAGATCCGACACTGAGACGCATCCGCCTGTGATGAGTAGAGGAAAATCATTATAAATCGAAGAATAAGGGAAATCTTCTGTCTTTGAAAATTGGGGAAAAGAGGAAAAGGGAGGGAGGAAACAGTGGCTTCCTCTCCCCTCAAAGTGAAAAAGGTTATAGAGTGTTTTTCAAGAGAGAGAAGGCTAAGGTTTTCGTTGTCCCATGTTATTAATTATTAAAGGCTGGAATTTTGCAGTTATATGTTGTATTTTATCTTTTTTACATAGAAAAAATTCTGAGTTTGCCGTTGAAGGGGAGAAATTATAGAATAGGACTATATCACTATGTCAGCTTGTGATACTCCCATTCAAAATTTTCCATGTGTCATTTTTTATATTAAAAAATATAAGTTTTTACAGCTGGATTTAAAATTTCTTTTTATATTCATAATAAAACTAAAGAAAAAATAAATCAAAAAAGGACAAAGAAGATGCCAAAAACCACCTCACACTTGACCCAACCCCTTACCCACTTCCGCCCCTCCCTCTCCTAACTGTCTCTCTAAAACTACAAGGTGTCTTGAACCCATGGCATACCACCTGCAAGATAACATAAGCATTGAAAATGGGTCCAATTTTATTCAATTACCATTAACACCCATCTCTCACCTCAACCTTTTTCAGATCTGATAGCATCTGTCAACAAATGAGCGAGACCTTCAAAAAGAAGAAATATAGATGGGTCTTTGGTAGCCACCAAAAGGGTGAGAGAAAAGGATTGGGCTATGGGAAATTTATTGAATTGCGTGAGAAGGCCAGAGAGAGAGAGAGAGAGAGAGAGAGAGAGGGAGGGGCGGTGGCCAAGGGGAGGCTACGCAGGGTAAGAGAATGGGTCGGGGTGGGTGGTTATGCCTCTTCCTTGATTTTTTATTTTCTTAATTTTATTTCAAAAGATAATAATGGGTTTCTTATCCAACTGTTAAAAAAAGCTTTACTTATTTTGAAAAATGACACATGACAAATTTTGAATGGGAGTATCATAAGCTGACATGTTGGTACAGTCCTATTCTATAATTTCTCGTTGAAAGGGATGTGGAGTTAAATTCGAATAGCATGATACTTTTGTAAGTGTTGGAAAGCACTATCCACACATTGAATTTGAAACAAAAATATAATATTATTTCTGGAAAAAGTATATGACCTTATGGTTATGGATAAGAATTGTATTTTTAAAGACTAAAAATCACATATATATATAATGAAATCGTTTAATTTTTCTATCTTAAAAGCCCTATTAAAATTTGAGATATAGATAAACCCTATACCATTTAATTTTTATAAACAAACAAAAAAAAATTCAAAAAAGGACAACTAGCCCTATTAAATTTAATTTTGATTATTAAATTACTTCAATGTCCTATTGAGTGTTTGGGGTTTGTTTTTAGGGAGATTCACTATTATACCCAATATAGGGGCCCAAATTATAAAAATACCCTATATGAAATGGACTTTATAAACACACTCAAAACTCATTTACAACATAACAAAAAGGCTTTTAAATTCTTATACATTGCAAAATTGTTATCGATTTCTTAAAACAAGCTCTACCCCGAAACCTCATAAACAAACCCAAAACACTCAATAGGGTATCAAAGTAATTTAATGATCAAAATTAAATTAAATAGAGTCAGCTATTTTTTTTGGGTTTGTTTATAAAAATTAAATAGTGTAGGGTTTATTTATATTTTTTGTGCTAAGAATGGGTATATGACTAAATATCTCTTTTTTTATGAGATTTTAGTGTTGGACTAGTTTTAAGAAATCGATGACAATTTTGTAATTTATAAGAAATTCGAAGATTCTTTGTTATGTTGTAAATGAACTTTGGTTGTGTTTCTAAAGCTCATTTCATATAGAGTATTTCTATAATTTAGACTCCTAAATTGAGTATTATAGTGAATTTCTCTTATAATTTTGGGTACAAAGGTACTAACTCACACTGACAACCAACTCACTTGACTTAAAACTTGAATAGGGTTACTTGGGACCATCCCATGAGGCCTGGCACAATTAATAGTCAAAACATTTCATTATTGGTTCCTGCCGCCTGAAGTTAACTTTAGTCAAACAATTAAGAATCTGGGAGTAATAAACATGAAAAACAGCAGTTGAAAAAAGAAACTGCAGATGCAGCTACAAAATCTAGTTGTCTTCCTGTCAATTACAGATAATAACACTATTGTTCCTGCTGTTAACAGTTACATTATTCTTAACATTTTTCTATGCTCATCAAGCAACCCATTATTATATTTATCTTACCCCGTGAAACATTAAATTAAACCCCTCCCTACTCTAGCTATGTATGAAAATAAATAGACAAAAATAGTATGTAGCTTTTTTATGGCCAACATTCTAGGTATGGTTGTATAAATAGTAAATCTAGAATCAGCTAACCGATATCTATATGAAAAATAATTATTTTATGGTACTGAAATATGATCACGTAATATTCGTCCATGTGTTATAATGATTGGGTTAAGATTTCTCATTTTCAAGTTATAATATCAATTAATATCCACTTATATTACAACACATACACGAGTTATGCATTTTGATCATACTATTACTACACTATAATTACTCTACTCAATGAGAGAGACTTTCATGCAATGGTGATAGCACCTTTAGCTATCTTCGGCAAATAGCACAATGACATGCAAGATAATTTTTTTTATGTGTCATTGCATTATTGGTCTGAGTGCCATCTCTGTTACAAGAAATTTTTTGGGAGATTCACTATTATACACAACATAGGAGCCCAAATTATATAAAAAATAACTTTATATGAAATGGACTTTAGAAACACACCCAAAGCCCATTTACAACATAACAAAAATGTTTTTAACTTCTTTTAAATTACAAAACTGTCATTAATTTCTTGAAACAAACACAATCCCAAAATCTCATAAAAAAACCCAAAACACTCAATAGGGCATCAAAGTAATTTAATAATTAAAATTAAATTTAATAAGGCCAGCTATCATTTTTGGGGTTTTTTTTTTGGTTTGTTTATAGAAATTAAATAGTGTAGAGTTTATTTATAATTTTGATACTAAGAATGAGTATATGACTAAATATCTCAAATTTTTACTGCTACTAAATGTACCCTTTAGCCAATCAGCTAGAAGCCACGTCATGTGTCAATAGATTTTGATGAGATTATTTGACATGGACACAAATAATATAGAAATGAACAGCACAGAATTTTTAATGAATTAAATGTACGAGAAATGAGCATACATTATTATAGAAGGCCATGCCTCCACCATGCCCAAGAGAATCATGCCTAATGGACCTTTACGCCAGAAATGATATATTAATCAATTTGGATCGGACAACTCATATGATTGCATCTAATTTCTTCTACTGTTTTTTATGGATCTGATCAAAACCCACTTGGCTAAATCTAATTAATTTTAATGAATCTATTAAAGGAGAAAGAGTAATGTAAATGTGAAGCTTCTCGTACTTTGTGTCCATCCATGATAACTTTACACTTGCTAAAAATCTTGGCGCAGCTACATTACTCTCTCTTACAAGCTGCTTCTTGTTGTTGATGATGGAGTTGCTTGTCTCCTTCTCCCCGCAGTGCCAATTGGTTTCGGGGTGAAACATCAACTTCCTTCATGGTATTAAAGCAGGTTAGTTTACGTGTGAAAGTCCAACGGTCATATGTGCTCCACATCACCCAATATATATTGTCCACGAGTTAAGTTTGAAGGTTCGCCACATATGCGGGGGCGTATAAAGTCCCACGTTGGAGAGTTAGAAAACCTTGCAAAAGCTCTACTTCCCCAATTGTCAATTGATTTTCAGGTGCAACCTCAACTTCCTTTAGTCTCCTTCTCCCTCAATCCTCCTCTCCTCCCATATATGTCAATGTGCAAAATTGTCAGCAGCGTAGATTTGAATATTTCTTGGAAAATGATTTTCCCACTTTTTGTGCTGAAAAGGCACCGATGGCAGCTTTTTTTTCTTCTTGCAGAAGCAGTTGCTCAGAGCAATTCTAAGATGGTATGTAGAGAAGTATGCAAACTTTATTGTCTAGCCACATAATTATTTTCATAATATAGTAAGAGAATACCTCTTTTAGGTACAATTGAAGAGCCAACATGCAGGAGAGGGTAGAAAATGTGACACTGCCATTGTCAATTAATATACACCATATTTTGAAATGAGAATTTCATAATTTTCTTTTTCTTCTCAAATTCCGGAAACAGTTATGAACTTAACTTGGGGCATGGTGAAGGCATGGTCATCGAAGTTCAAAATGAGCATACGTTGAATGGCTGCCATATTTTATTACTAAATTATTAATTTACTGTAAAAGAGCATATGCGCTCATAAATTTTTATTCCTGACGTAAAAGAAGGACATGGGTGGTTGAAGGATTAATATTGTCTATTCGTAAGAGGTTGATGACTAAAAACTTACCTCTTATGAATAGTCCACCTTAATCCTTCTTCCTTCATTTCAAACGAGATCTAAGTCGTTTTGCTAATCCAAGCTACTCTAGTCTAATTCTCTCTAACGCGGCATTAGAGTTAAGAGTTTAGAATTTAAAATTTAGGGTAACTATCAAATGTCTCCATTCTCTTCACTTTTTACTATTTCATTTGTTGAATATGTAACTTTCATCTTTCTTGAAATACATTCAATTGGCACTCACTGGCATTTGCAAAGAGAGACTCATCTTATTATTAGTCCAATCCCAGTCAACACATCACTCTCTTATCTCCTCTCTCCTCTCTCTCTCTCTCTCTCTCCCCTGAATGCATGCTAGGTGACCCCACCCCAACCCCAAAAGTCCATCCCCCACTCACATCACCATCCACTACCCAATCTAACAACGCCACCTGTCCCAGTATCCTAATAAACGCCAAAACAAACAAAAATAAAAGATCGCCTAAGTCTTCTCCAATCCTCCCTCTTTCTTCTCCTCCTCCTCATCATGGACTCACAAATCCAGTAAACCACTCTCTCTCTCAAGCACTCGTCGTCGTAGCCATGGAGAACTACTCCTACAGCTCCTACCCGGAATCCGGCGACTCGTCCCCTCGCTCCCGCGAGATCGATTTCGAGAACCCTCCGCCATGGGACGTCGACCAAGCCAATTCGCAGGCCCAGAACTACAAAGTCAAGTTCATGTGCAGCTATGGCGGCAAGATCCTCCCTCGCCCGCACGACAACCAGCTCTGCTACGTCGGCGGTGAGACCAAGATCCTCGCCGTCGATCGCGGCACCAAGTTCGCCGCCCTCGTCTCCAAGCTCTCCTCCCTCTCCGAAAACGACGTGTCGTTCAAGTACCAGCTCCCCGGCGAAGACCTCGACGCCTTGATCTCTGTCACCAACGACGACGACTTGGAGCACATGATGCACGAGTACGATCGCGTCTACCGGACTACCGCTAGGCCCGTCCGCATGAGATTGTTCCTCTTTAACGCCAGCCCCGACGGCGGATTCGGGTCGGATGGTGGAAGATCCGATAGGGATCGGTTCGTTGAAGCTCTAAATTCCAGTCCTGCCCAGGGACCCGACTCGAATTCCAAGCCTCCTGTCCAAAATAACGTCGACTTTCTCTTCGGTTTGGAAAAGGGAGGCGTCCCTGCCGTCGTGCCGCCTCCTCCGCCCGCGGTGCCTACGGTACCGGAACACGTGGCGCCGCCACCAGAATTCCAGGTGAGGTCGGGTCACGGTGACCGGGTGATCGGGTCGGATCCGGTGGAGTTCCAGAGGCATTTGCAGAGGCTACAAATTGCAGAGCAAGATCATCAGCAGGCCATGTATCGGAGACAGGTTGACGAGAATATTGTCGGAGGGTACGGCGGCGGGGCCGGAGATTATTACGCACAGAAACTTCCAGAGAAGGCGCCTCCGGTGACGGTGGCGCCGCCGGCGGGGTACTGGGCGGAGAAGCAGGTCCCGAGTGTGGGGTTTCCAGGGACGGCCGCACCTGAACAGCCGATGTACATGATCCAAGCCACCACCGGAGGCGTCGGTATGTATCACGCGCCGCCGCAAATGGTGCGACCGGTGACCGGCCCGCCCGGTCAAGGGTACTACCACATGCAGCCGCGGATGGGGTCCGAAGTTTACCGGGAACAGCCGATGTACAATGTGGTACCACAGCCGCAGCAGCCGCAGCAGCAGCAGCAGCAGCAGCCAAGTAGTCTGCCACCGCAGCCTCAGCCAAGTACTCTGCCTCCGCAGCCGCCAAAATATATGGCGACGTACGCCGAGGCGCCGCCGTATACTCAGATGGCGTACGATAGCGTGACGGGGAGGCAGGTGTACTATACTGCGCCAGGAGGTGGGGTTATGCAGCCACCGCAGCAGCAGCAGGCGTACCAAGCTATGGGTCCCCCGGCAGGTGGCGGTGAATTGCGAGTGGCTGGCGGGTTGAGTCAAGAGGGTAAGGTGGTGGGTTCAAAGCTTCCACAGACTTCTGTGTGATATTTAATTTTTAATAAAAATTACAACTTGAATATATATATATATATATATATTATATAATATAAATAGAGGAGATAAATTTGGAAGTTGGTTATGTTTCTGCTGGTGTCGTGTTTTGATAACATATGGTGGAAGTATTATTATTAGTTTTTGCTTTTCATTTTGTATGCTTTGTTCGAGAGAAAGATATTAATGGCTTTTGTGCTTTGTCTTGCTATTTATCTATTTTGAGAAAAGAGCTATACTATTATTGATAGAGGGAATAAGTAACAGTAACAAAAAAATCGAGTCGTGTTGTCGGGCGATTAAGCGAGTTTCTCTACATACACGGACGTTTTATCTTTTGAATTTGAAGCATGTATATATTTCCTTTGGGATTCATTTTTTGACATAAAATTTCTATTTGAAGCACATATTAGCCCTTTTTGGATCCAGTTTTTAACATAAAATTTGGTTCTATGCATTCACGAATACGGAGGGGTTAGTAATTTTCAATTTTCTATCGTGATTTTACTTTTTTCGTTGAGGTTGTCAGTCAATGCCCTTTTTAATACAAAGCGTTAATAGCTGCATTTGGCCAAAAAAATTTAAAATGTTTATGTTCTTCAAGAAATACTTGAATTTTGGACAAAAATTTCGACATTCTAGTAAAAGTGCTTCTTCAGGTAAAAATAAATAAAAACTCCACGAGAGCCCTGAATCTTTGAAAACTTGTTTAAATGGGATTTGAATGAAAAACAAGAGGCTAGCTAAACCCTTTTCCTTTTTGCCTTTAACAAAATTTATTACTAGAAAACGAATACAACAATTCGTTCATTTGCAAATAATGTGCATTAATAACAATAAATAAATAAATGAAGCAAAATATGTAACCATCAACGTTAGGATATTTTACAATTATTTGAGTTGCATCTTTTCTATGTCTGTTGGTGTATGCGTCGACGTGTGGAGGTTTAGTTAGCTGTTGGACAACAATGAAAGAGACCTCCCTCTATAAATATGTAACAGCTCGAATTTCCACAGACAGGTGTGCATTTTCCCGGGAAACAAACAGCAATGATCAGCCCCACTTGCCACCCTCTTTCTTTGAATTCACGCATAAGCATGGACGGGTCCTTTTCTTATCTTATTTTCCTAGCAACTTCATCATCATCCTCCCAACACTAGGAAGTCTTCACTGTTTGTTGACATATTTTAACAAGGGCAGGAAAATTTAATGGTTTTGACCAATTGGCTGCAGCTACATGTTGTATTAGGTTATCATCCATTTTTTTTATTTTTTTTATCTTTTATCCTCAATTTTGATACTTCGTTATTTCTACATCGCTTAGTTCTCAGTAGGTTTTTACTTTTTGACAAAGTGATATTCTAAACTGCTTTAATGTACGAAAAGGAGAATCAAACTCGATTTGTAAAGCACGATGGAGCTAAGATTTCAAGTTTGAGGGGCCAGAAAATATAAGCAAAAGTATGCAAATTATATTAACATTGGAAACAAAATTCCGTGGGAAAAAATAGCAAAGCCTTTTCACCCAAAATCGCTGTCTTGTCCTGCACCATGTGTTCTCTATCTTTTACATCTCTGTGAACAATCTTTTGAGAGTTTAGGCATTTTACAACCACATAACAGATACTAATATTACTTCCCCAGCGCAGCCACCTGATCTAACAATACAACACTTTGAGGCAGGTCACTTACACCCATATGTGTCACATTTTGTTGTCGATCGGCTAAAAATAAATTTCTAATTCACAATGGCCCTTTAAATAATTCTAAGTTTTCAATGTAAACCTCATCAAAACCCCAAGTAGTCTTCATATCATCTCTGTTCTTACGACATAAAAAAAATCCTTTTTCGTTTTGTGTAACGATCAAGGAAACATTCACCACATTTTGATTCTCCGCTAAACGTAAAAATGGTGAATGTAGAAACGATCAGAATCATTGTAGGCATTATCGGTTAGTTATTTGTTTAGCGCTTCCGTTTATTTTCTTCTATTTTCAATCTAGCTCTCTGCCATTACTATTTTGGTGACACTACTACACCGGTGAGAAATATACGATTATTTCTACTCACATTTATCTTACCTATACTGTTTTTTCTTGTTCCTTTTTTCTCATAGGTAATGTCATCTCTTTCTTTTTGTTTACCTCCCCATTGTAAGCTCTAGCTCCTTTCTCTTTGTCTTTATCTTTTTCTGATCTCTAATCTATGCATTTGCGAAGATCTTATGTTATGGGATGAATTATGAAAATACTGCAGCCCAACATTTGTGAAAATAATCAAGCAAAAATCAGTAGGAGAATTCAAGGCGGATCCTTATGTAGCAACATTGCTCAACTGTGCTATGTGGTGTTTCTATGGCATGCCCTTTGTCCATCCTGATAGCGTTCTTGTCGTTACAATCAATGGCTGTGGATTCGTTATCGAACTCATCTACATTGCCATCTTCTTAACATACTCTTCTAACGCAAAACGCGTAAGTAATACTACTAAGAAGTGAAATATCATGAGCTATGGAATGCTAATACCTTATTAAAACTTCTATATATATATCCTTATTTCCTTTGCAGCGAAGGATCCTTATTGCTCTTCTGGTTGAAGTTATCTTCTTTGCTGTTGTGGTTTTCGTCACCCTGCACTTTTTCCATACCACTAAAGGACGGTCTATGATAATTGGCATCTTGTGCATTGTCTGCAACATCATTATGTATGCCTCACCCTTGACAATCGTGGTATGTAGAAATAAGTCATTTCCATGTATTATTATGTTGCATGGATATTGCATGTCTTAAATATTTTTGGGTCGGAATCGAGGGACACACAAAAAACCACATAATTTGACACACATTTTTAACTTTTGGATGAATCATCATCTAAGGGTTGAAAATCATTCACCACGGCTTTATATATCTTACTTTTTGGGTGGCAGAAAATGGTAATCAAGACAAAAAGTGTGAAATATATGCCGTTTACACTCTCTCTTGCTAACTTATGCAATGGAATTGTCTGGCTCATCTATGCACTCATCAAATTTGATCCCTACATTTTGGTAATTCTCTATACATTTTTGTTGTTTCAAGTACGTACATGTTTATTTAATTATTTTTATTTTAAAAAAGAAAAGTGAATAACCATTTTCTTTGAAAATTTTTGGTAGGTTCCCAATGGTTTGGGATTAATTTCTGGGTTGGTGCAGCTCATCTTATATGCCACCTACTACAAGACCACCAACTGGGATGAGGAGGATGAAAAACAAAAATCTGAGGTTCAACTCTCAGATGTTTAGAAACGTGAAAGAGGTTCTTGCTTCAATTCTTGAACTTTCTTATGTCCAACCAATTCTTGTAATTTATTCATTTTTCTTGAGCTATACAGACTAAGCCAAATGAATTCTCAAATTTTGAGGGAATTATAATTTTCAACCGTGGTCATAAGAAAGAATTTTTTTTTCCCGATTAATTGTGCTTTTCATTTGTCTCCAGTTCATTTGGATCAATTATTCCACAAAAGTGATTTTTAAACCTTTTACCAAACAAATTGGGATTTCAAAAATGTCAAAATAATCATTTATGGCTCCAAATAAGCAATGCTAAACGGGTATTTTTCGGTTGAAGAAGTCAAAAGAAAGGCCATGTGTAGAGAAATGTGTTTTGCTTGATTTCATTCATAGAGTCCTAATATGATAAGTATTGAATATTTACGTGAAATTCTATAATGAGGGTGCCATATATGGACCATTCATATGGGCCTTCATATTAGCCACATGATCGTTTCCTTTTTTAACTTAAGTGAAGTTATTATTCAAATAAATCTTGTGGCTAATATATAGGTCCACATCTATAGTCCATATATGACACTCTCACCATTTATTGATTGCGTATCTTGAGCCTTACGTAAACTAAGAAGGCAGGTGAACACGTTAGGCCAAGCCCAACACAGGTTTGCTAACACCATGTCACATCAGATTAGCCTTTGTTAAGTCCCCAATAATTCATCGACAGGGCACAACAATAAAATAAAAAGCAATTTTTTAGCATAAGTTTCATATCTTATAACTTTAGCAAAATTTCCATGTTTACATTAGGTAAAACAAGTTTGGAAGTGCCAAGTGCCAAGTGCCAATAATTATCTTTGTCATGCAATAAGAGAGGTTAATGTCTAAAATTAGATCAACTTGTGTTTATGTGATTCACTTAAATCAATTTGAGAACAATCAAATACTCAAGGTCATCGTCAAGTCTATCTAGAAGGGGGGCTGCAACTGAAAATATACTAAGATTTGGCAACATCCATTTGTACAAAGTATCAATACTATGCAATTTGGAGTCATCCTAAGATACCATCAGCCTTGCACTCCAAGGAACACATCTTTGAACCTTACTGTTGAAATCATCAGAAGTCAGCTCTACTGAGCTTCCATGTCTATTTCCTACTAACCATAGTCTAAAATATTGATAATATCGACGAAATATCAAGGATATTATCGTTTTTTCGAGTCACTTATATTTCGGAACATATCCATACACATATCGAATAAATATCAATAATAACGGAAAATATTGATGTAGATAATTTTGCTCGCACTTCAGCAATATTTTGTCAAAATATCGCGATAAAAAAAAAAAATCAATGTAATGGAAAAAAGGAAAGAAAAAAAAACACAAAGCACACACGCAAAGGGGATTCGAACCCCTGCCATTTCACTCCTCCAACGCCTTAACCACCATGTTGCTTAAGTTTTTATGATAATACGCAAAGGGGAATTCTATGTGGTACTAAGTCACTCATGTATCTTACCATGCAATGTATAAAGTGTAAAATATTGTAGTAAATCATTATATATAAATGATTATGGTGTGTTTAATCTTTTTTCATTAATTACTACATATTTTCTATACTCACAGTGTTCGCCCGCTCGCTATATAATCAACTTAAATAAGTTAAACCCATCATGCAAGGTATTTCAATCCCGTTTTTTGTGATAAACTAATAGATAATTGACTAAATAAACATCCTCCAAAGTTTTAATAAAAATTTCCAAGTTTTTCTTATAATTTTCTTGGTTTTTATTCAATTTTTATTGATATCAATAATATCCTGATATTTCCATCCAAATTTCCGTGTTTTTGGACTACCGATATTTCCGATACTGTTGATATTTTAGATTTTGCTACTAACTTCATATACTTTTAGGGACTAACGGATTGAGCTCTCTACCAAATCGAACCTATCCGTGTCCAGGGCCAAGTGAACTTGTATGCTTCACTACAAGAAAAAAGTTATTTAACAACGCGCATTGTGTATTGTTGAATGATATTAACAACATGAGATGCACGCTGTTGAAGCCGATGTCGTTAAAAGGTCCAGGGCTCTCGACAACACGGTTTGCCTGTCGTCGTTGATATCAGTTCTCGTTGTTAACACCATTAAATGCAACGCACAGATGTTGTGAAAGAAGTGTACAATAATGTGTTCTGCACGTTGTTGAACACATCATTGACAACATTCGTATGCACGTTGTTGTTATATTTTTAACAACAGTCTTTGCACGTTGTCATACTAAATATCAATGTTTTACTATTATTTTCCAATTCACCTTATAACAATATAGTTCATCTGTAAATAGAAGCTTCATGATAAGTAAAACTATTTTCTTCTTTCCAATTAATAGATAACACATAATAAAGAATTTTCATTCAAAAAATAACTCCACATGTAATACAAGGATCGATAATTCATTGTCAAAGTTACACTTATCCAAATGGAGGTAGAGATAAATTGTACTATGCCTATAATTACATTTCAAAACCCTTGTCAAGCATGATCTAGAAACCTGATAAGTTGGCTAAAGTTGATGAGCCAATGATTTGGATGTAAAGTGCCTGATTGTTAGAAGAATCCCAAATTCAATATGCTACTGCCCGCTTCAGTGAATCCTAGTTCAGCTTGTACTCTTGTGCAATTTCCTTCAACCCTAAGTCTGGCCTCTCCAGATGGAACACTCTCAACAGAAATTGAGTGGCAAAAAAATTATATTGATATATATAAGTCTGCAGAAATGGATTACCTCTGGAATTTTTAAAATTTTAATGCTTTAGGAACCCACACACATCACTGGGAGCAAATACTTTGGCCTCCAATCACAAGACGCCACGTGGACAAGAAGAATATCTCCTAGTTCAATTAATTAAGTAATTTATTTGGCAAGATAATTGACACCAGCCAAAAATATGGATATTATCTTTATTTAAAAAGATAATATCACCAGTTAAAATATTATCATAATTTGGAGATATCATCGTCAAATTTGGAGATTTGATCCCAATCAAATCCCTAATGGACTCAATCTCAACAATTTGGGGAAAGAATAAACTCCTTCTAAACAAGAGTTTATTCTTTGCAAAACCCTAGCACGCAAGGAGCCTATAAATACATTGCTACACTAAGCATGCAAGGTACTTTTAAAATCCGAGAAAACACCCGAAACTCTCCCTCTCCCTCTCCTTCCTAGCCGACGGCGCCAGCACCGCTGCCGGCCACATCTCTCTCCTCTCCATGTATTTTTACACACGGCTTCGCCCGCCTGGTTCATACCATAGAAAAATCTCCATATCCTTTTTTAGCTATTGTATCTCCTAGATTCAATCGACCTAACTGGCTCACACCTCCCGGGTGTGGTTTATTTACTCCGATCTTTTTTACAGGAACCGAGGAAGAAAGAGAAGGAAGATCAAAGGTTGAAGAATCCACAATTGAATATTCACCCGTGAGAATTTTTGCACAAAACATTTGGCGATTTCATTGAGAGCACGAGTTATAGTTAACGCGTACTCTTGAATCAAAGGAATTCATTTCCTCCATTTTTTCGCTCAATCAAAGCCTTCCGAATAACCATGGCTGGAAGGCTTAGTTATCATCCACTTTTTAATTTTTAATTTTTGATCCGCAATTTTGATACTTAGTTATTTCTACGTCGCCTAGTTATCAGCAGGTTTTTACTTTTTGACAAAGTGATATTCTAAACTACTTTAATGTATGAAAAGGAGAATGAAACTCGATTTGTAAAGCACAACGGAGCAAAGATTTGAAGTTTGGGGGGCCAGAAAATATAAGCAAAAATATACAAATTATATTAACATTGGAAACGAAATTCCGTGGGAAAAAATAGCAAGCCTTTTCAAAACAAAATGATCATATTTGTTATAACAAAAAAGATCAGGAGCTTCACCCAAAATCGCTGTCTTGTCCTGCACCATGTGTTCTCTATCTTTTACATCTCTGTGAACAATCTTTTGCGAGTTTAGGCATTTTTACAACCACATAACAGATAATAATATTACTTCCCCAGCGCAGCCACCTGATCTAACAACACTTTGAGGCAGGTCACTTACACCCATATGTGTCACATTTTGTTGTGGATTGGCTAAACATAAATTTCTAATTCAGAATGGCCCTTTAAATAATTCTAAGTTTTCAATGTAAACCTCATCAAAACCCCAAGTACTCTTCATATCATCTCTGTTCTTACGACAAAAAAAAAAAATCCTCTTTTGTTTTGTGTAACGATCAAGGAAACATTCACCACATTTTGATTCTCCGCTAAACGTAAAAATGGTGAATGTAGAAACGATCAGAATCATTGTAGGCATTATCGGTCAGTTATTTGTTTAGTGCTTCCATTTATTTTCTTCTATTTTCAATCTAGCTCTCTGCCATTACTATTTTGGTGACACTACTACACCGGTGAGAAATATACGATTATTTCTACTCACATTTATCTTACCTATACTGTTTTTTCTTGTTCCTTTTTTCTCATAGGTAATGTCATCTCTTTCTTTTTGTTTACCTCCCCATTGTAAGCTCTAGCTCCTTTCTCTTTGTCTTTATCTTTTTCTGATCTCTAATCTATGCATTTGCGAAGATCTTATGTTATGGGATGAATTATGAAAATACTGCAGCCCAACATTTGTGAAAATAATCAAGCAAAAATCAGTAGGAGAATTCAAGGCGGATCCTTATGTAGCAACATTGCTCAACTGTGCTATGTGGTGTTTCTATGGCATGCCCTTTGTCCATCCTGATAGCGTTCTTGTCATTACAATCAATGGCTGTGGATTCGTTATCGAACTCATCTACATTGCCATCTTCTTAACATACTCTTCTAACGCAAAACGCGTAAGTAATACTACTAAGAAGTGAAATATCATGAGCTATGGAATGCTAATACCTTATTAAAACTTCTTTATATCCTTATTTCCTTTGCAGCGAAGGATCCTTATTGCTCTTCTGGTTGAAGTTATCTTCTTTGCTGTTGTGGTTTTCGTCACCCTGCACTTTTTCCATACCACTAAAGGACGGTCTATGATAATTGGCATCTTGTGCATTGTCTGCAACATCATTATGTATGCCTCACCCTTGACAATCGTGGTATGTAGAAATAAGTCATTTCCATATATTATTATGTTGCATGGATATTGCATGTCTTAAATATTTTTGGGTCGGAATCGAGGGACACACAAAAAACCACATAATTTGACACACATTTTTAACTTTTGGATGAATCATCATCTAAGGGTTGAAAATCATTCACCACGGCTTTATATATCTTACTTTTTGGGTGGCAGAAAATGGTCATCAAGACAAAAAGTGTGAAATATATGCCGTTTACCCTCTCTCTTGCTAACTTATGCAATGGAATTGTTTGGCTCATCTATGCACTCATCAAATTTGATCCCTACATTTTGGTAATTCTCTGTACATTTTTGTTGTTTCAAGTACGTACATGTTTATTTATTATTTTTATTTTCAAAAAGAAGAGTGAATAACCATTTTCTTTGAAATTTTTTGGTAGGTTCCCAATGGTTTGGGATTAATTTCTGGGTTGGTGCAGCTCATCTTATATGCCACCTACTACAAGACCACCAACTGGGATGAGGAGGATGAAAAACCAAAATCTGAGGTTCAACTCTCGGATGTTTAGAAACGTGAAAGAGGTTCTTGCTTCAATTATTGAACTTTCTTATGTCCAACCAATTCTTGTAATTTATTCATTTTTCTCGAGCTATACAGACTGAAGCCAAGTGAATTCTCAAATTTTGAGGGAATTATAATTTTCAACCGTGGTCATAAGAAAGAATTTTTTTTTTCCCGATTCATTCTTCTTTTCATTTGGATCAGTTATTCCACAAAAGTGATTTTTAAACCTTTTACCAAACAAGTTGGGATTTCAAAAATGTCAAAATAATCACTTATGGCTCCAAATAAGTAATGCTAAACGGCAGTGAGTTGGTATTTTCCGGTTGAAGAAGTCAAAAGAAAGGCCATGTGTAGAGAAATGTGTTTTGCTTGATTTCATTCATAGAGTCCTAATATGATAAGTATTGAATATTTACGTATATGCGAAATTCTATAGTGAGGGTGCCATATATGGAACATTTATATGGGCCTTCATATTAGCCGCATGATCGTTTCCTTTTTAACTTAAGTGAAGTTACTATTCAGATGAATTTTGTGGCTAATATGAAAGTTCACATCTATGGTTCATATATGACACTCTCTCCATCTATTGATTGCATATCTTGAGCCTAACGTAAACTAAGAAGGCAAGGTGAACACGTTAGGCCAAGCCCAACACAGGTTTGCTAACACCATGTCACATCAGATTTGCCTTTGTTAAATCCCCAATAATTCATCAACAGGGCAGAACAATAAAATAATAAGCAATTTTTTAGCATAAGTTTCATATCTTATAACTTTAGCAAAATTTCCATGTTTACATCAGGTAAAGTTTGGAAGTGCCAAGTGCCAATAATTATCTTTGTCATGCAATAAGAGAGTGGTTAATGTCTAAAATTAGACCGACATGTGTTTATGTGATTCACTCAAATCAATTTGAGAACAATCAAATACTCAAGGTCATCGTCAAGTCTATCTAGAAGGGGGGCTGCATCCATTTGTACAAAGTATCAATTTGGAGTCATCCTAAGATACCATCAGCCTTGCACTCCAAGGAACACATCTTTGAACCTTACTGTTGAAATCACCTGAAGTCATCTCTACTAAGCTTCCATGTCTATTTCCTACTAACCATAGTCTAAAATATCAATAATATCGATGAAATATCGAGGATATTATCGTTTTTTCGAGTCACGGATATTTCGGAACGTATCCATACACATATCGAATAAATATCGATAATATTGGAAAATATCGATGTCAATAATTTTACTCACACTGCAGAAATATTTTGTCAAAATATCTCTATAATATCGAAAATATTGATGTAATGGAAAAAAGGAAAAAAAAAAAAACACAAAGCACACATGCAAAAGGGATTCGAACCCCTGCCATTTCACTCCTCCAACGCCTTAACCACCATGTTGCTTATGTTTTTGTGATAATATGCAAAGAGGAATTCTATGTGGTACTGAGTCACTCATGTATCTTACCATGCAATGTATAAAGTGTAAAATATTGTAGTAAATCATTATATATAAATGATTATGGTGTGTTTAATCTTTTTTCATTAATTACTACATATTTTCTATACTCACAGTATTTGTCAGCTCACTATATAATCAACTTAAATCAGTTAAACCCATCATGCAAGGTATTTCCTTCCAATTTTTTGTGATAAACTAATAGATAATTGACTAAATAAACATCCTCCAAAGTTTTGAATAAAAATTTCCAAGTTTTTCTTACAATTTTCATGGTTTTTATTCAATTTGTTTTGATATCAATAATATCATGATATTTCCATCAAAATTTCCGTGTTTTTGGACTACTGATATTTCCGATACCGTTGATATTTTAGACCTTGCTACTACCTTCATATACTTTTAAGGACTAACGGGTTGAGCTCTCTACCAAATCGAACCTATCCGTGTCCAGGTCCAGGGCTTTCGACGACACGCTTTGCCTATCGTCGTTGATATCAGTTCTCGTTGTTAACACCATTAAATGCAACACATGCATGTCGTGAAAGAAGTGTACAATAATGTGTTCTGCACGTTGTTGAACACATCATTGACAACATTCGTTTGCACGTTGTTGTTATATTTTTAACAACAGTCTTTGCACGTTGTCATACTAAATATCAATGTTTTACTATTATTTTCCAATTCACCTTATAACAATATAGTACATCTGTAAATTGAATGATAAGTAAAACTATTTCCTTCTTTCCAATTAATAGATAACACATAATATTTCCTTCTTTCCAATTAATAGATAACACATAATAAAGAATTTTCGTTCAAAAAATAACTCCACATGTATTACAAGGATCGATAGATTCATTGTCAAAGTTACACTTATCCAAATGGAAGTAGAGATAAATTGTACTATGAGTCAAACAATATGGTATAATATTTTCAGATATATTTCATTCTCCGAAAGGAGGTATTTATAATACAAGGTTACAAATCCTAGTAGGATTAAACTAGGAAATAAAAGGAATCCTAATTACATAATATCTATACAAAAGGAAATAAATAAAATCCTAATACAATAAGAAGGAAATATCCTAATAGGGCTAGGATATCTCGCTAACACTCCCCCTCAAGTTGGAGCAAAGACGTCACGCATGCCCAACTTGTCAAGCGAGTTGAGAAAGATACTTGTAGAAACATCTTTCGTAAGAACATCAGCTAATTGATACTCAGAACTGATGAACGGGAAGGAAACAATCTCCGCATCCAACTTTTCTTTAATGAAATTTCGATCAACCTCCACATGCTTTGTACGATCATGTTGTACAGGGTTATGAGCAATTGCAATCGCAGCCTTATTGTCGCAATATAAATCCATGGGTTTCTTAGGCCCAAAACCGAGGTCTTTCAATAATCTCCTCAACCACAGTAACTCACATACACCATGGGCCATCCCACAATACTCAGCCTCAGCACTAGATCGAGACACCACCTTTTGTTTCTTGCTTCTCCACGTAACAAGATTGCCACCAACAAACATAAAATACCCAGATGTTGAACGCCTATCAGTAGCTGAACCTGCCCAATCAGCATCTGTGTACCCTTCCACATCTGTATGACTATACTTGGAAAACATTAACCCCTTGCCAGGAGTTACTTTGAGATATCTCAAAATACGTGTCACAGCTCTCATATGGTCTTCACAAGGTGAGTGCATAAACTGACTCACTACACTCACTGCATACGCAATATTAGGACGTGTATGAGCTAAATAAATTAATTTCCCCACAAGCTGTTGATAGCGCTCCTTATCAGTAGGAACTTGATCAGGATATAACCCCAACTTGTGATTCTGTTCACTAGGAGTATCAATTGGTTTACAATCCAACATTCCAGTTTCTGCAAGTAAATCCAACACATACTTCCTTTTGGACAAAAAGATACCATGTTTAGATCTAGCAACTTTATGACGCTTTAGAAACAAAGTATGATCTGAGTTACTCTGCACATACCCAAACTTCTTCATAGATGTTGCAAATCTCCCAAACCACGCTCTTGGAGACTACTTCAATCCATATAAAGACTTCCGCAGCTTACACACAACACCCTCTTTAGAGGTTACAGGAATACTAGGAGGGAGAGCCATGTAAATCTCCTCCTTGAGGTCACCATGGAGGAATGCATTTTTGACATCAAATTGTAACAGCGGCCAATCATGATTAGCAGACAAGGACAAGAGTACGCGCACAATATTGAGCTTTGCTACCGGAGCAAAGGTTTCTGTGTAATCCACTCCATAGGTCTGAGTATACCCTTTTGCTACCAATCTTGCCTTGTAACGGTCAATGGACCCATTAGCCTTGTGCTTCAAAGTAAACACCCATCTGCACCCAACTGCCTTTTTTCCCTTTGGTAAAGGAACTAACTCCCACGTTGCATTTTTGTTCAAGGCTTCCATCTCAATATGCATTGCATCTACCCATTTTGGATCAGATAAAGCATCCTGCAGCTTAGTTGGCACACATACACTAGATATTTGACACAAATATGATGCATATGACTTAGACAAACGATGAGTTGACACATAATGGCTAATGGGATATTTAGACTTGGCATGTATATCAGGAGAATATTGTATTTTAGGTTTCCCATGAGTGGTTCGTAGGGGTAATTGATACGTTGACACAGATAGATCATTAGAAATTACCTCACTTAATTCATTATCACGAGTAGATTGGGGCACTGGCAGGGCAGATGGGGGGTCTTGTGTCAATCTCATCTACACCAGAGTTGCTAGTATCACTATCGCATTATTTTGGGGAAGAGCCAAAAACCTCCAAAAAACGGCCTGGCGATTGGTCGCTGACTTCTGGGCAATCGGTCGCTGGGCTGTCGTCGTTAAGAACCCGGCTAGGAGTACGATTAATCAAATAGGCAGCAGACATAACAGCATGCCCTCAAAGGTGATGGGGAACAGACATATCCAACATGAGTGAGCGGGCAACTTCAAGCAATTGTCGGTTCTTTCTTTCAGACACACCATTTTGTTGAGGAGTAAAAGGGGTTGTCGTTTGGCGAATAATACCTTGAGCACGGAAGAAAGACGCAAAGTATTATTCACATATTCACCTCCGTTTTCTATCCGGAATACTTTGACCCGAGCATGAAACTAAGCAGACACCATATTACAAAACTCTGGAAGGATGGAAGCAACATCATGTTTATTTTTCAGTAAGAAAACCCAAGTAAGTCGGGTACAATCATCAATAAATGTGATGAATGATCGGTGCATATTTATATATCATTTTGTACCCTTCTAACTTATGATTTGATTATGTTTTTGAGTTAAACTTGTGCTTTTAATAAATTTTGTGTTTGTTTCAGTGTAATAAGCTTGAGACTCATTAAATGCATTTTGGAGACAAGTTAGCTCAAAACGGTGTTTGCAGATCAGTCAACTTCACGAATTGGACTATACTTGCTCAGGATGAACCAGATGCTGAGCCCTATATCATTGGAAATATGCAGAAGTCTAGTTTCTGGAGCATTTTACGGTTTATGATTCCGAGTCTCCTAGAGGAAGTTATGCAAGTTTTGGCAGCTTAAGGTCAAATTCGGCAGAATCTGCGTTACTGGGCCAAAAATGACATTTGAAGGTCTTTCCGATTTTTTCTTGAGTTGGGCTGCATATGCTTGGAAAGATAATTCAAAGGGTTTAAAGATCCAGATTTTTCCAGATTTTTTAGGAGGGAAGATCAAGCCCAAAACAAGCCCACAAGCTGACTGCAATGCATTGTCATGCATGACATAGGCATTCCAGCTATGAAAGTCTAAAGGAGCAAAAACAAGGCATTGTGGGAAACATGTTTGGATAAATCAAGAAGCACTTTCCAGGCTACTAGTGGGATTAGTTGGTACATGCTGGAGCTATTAAAGAGAAAGAATGTTCATGCATGTGAAGCAAAAAGAAAGGAAAGAAAAGAAATGAAGTCAATTCCAGTCTATTTTCGGCAGTCAACTTGCAAGGCCCAAAACGTACACTTGTACTACTCCGATGGGAATACATTCTTCATAAACGTTGTTCCAATGGGTGTCTATTATGACATATCCAAATTTAAGCCCCATTGGATACATATTGAAATCTCAGGCCTTCCTACACCAAGCCTGGTTCAGAAGAATCTTTTTTTTCCAGCAACCAAAAGAAAACCCACATAGGTTGGCAGCAAAAGGCAGCCACAATTGAACACCTTTAAAAACCCATGTGAAGAAAGCTTGAGGTGCAGTAGCAAAAGAAGTATGAGATGTAATTGATTCCAACCACACTAACATAGACAAGATGAAGTGGGAGTTATGGATTGTATTAAAAGAGGAATGATGGTGTTGGAATTCATCATGTTGCTCCTCCCTTTTAGCCCTATAAATAGAGAAGTCTTTAAGCTTCAAAAAACACCCTCAAAGGGGGGAAGCACTTTTCTTGAGCTCCCGTCCCTTCTCTCCCTCAAATTCTCTTATTTTCTCTTTCTAGTTTTCAATTGTTGTAATGAAATCTTTGTGCTGAAATTCTCCTTAAGTTTTTCTTAGTTCCACTTTACTTTTCATTGTTATGTAAATTCTTTTCTTTAGTTTCAAGTTTGATTAGTTTCCAAGTTTCAATTATGGTTTTTGTTCTTATTCATTATGCTTATAAGTTAATATGCTAGTTTGAATGATCGATCACCATTTAGGCTTGCATGTTAGCTATCTTGGTTTGAATTAAGAGTATACACCATACTTTAATTCGAATTGAACTATGAATAGGAAGAGTATGTATAGACATTCGACAACAGGGATTAGATACATACTTGGTTGTTTAAAATGTTCTTCTATGCTTAATGGATTCCTAATGCTTAGTTTAGGTTAGACAATAGATGATCAAATTAGAGAATTAGGAATACAAGGTTAGGACCAGACACCATGGCTTAATCATACTTTAGCTAGAATCAATTCGTTAATCTAATTGAACTTGGGAACTTATCTGCTTGAGTTATTTTCTTTTCTTTCTTTCATGTTTTATTTATTTTCTTTCTTGTTTTTCTGTTTTGTGTAGGAAAACTGAATTGGATTATTCAATCACCAATCCCTGTGGAATCGACCTCGCACTTACATATGCTATACTACCGAACGGCTTGTGCACTTGCGAGTATCATAAGTTAAGGATGCAGCTGAATCCATTTTGGTGCAGCTGAATCGACGCAACAACGAACCAACGAAATCCGTTCGACGTAACGCGAGCCGGACCCCACACATCAGAATGCACTAAATCAAAAGGCTTTGCAGCTTTACTGTCACTTAAAGGAAACACAGTGCGATGGCTCTTGACCAAAATACATGTCTCACACTTAAAACTGGACTCATCACAGGAGCGAAATAAAGATGGAAACAGACGCTTAAGGTAGCCAAATGACAAGTGTCCTAAGCGACGATGCCATAACCAAATTTGCTGTTTGTCTTTGACACTGCAACTTTGAACAGTATTAACGACACGATCACGAACTGGTGCAGAAGGCAATGTCAAATAATATAACCCCTCTATCCGTTTACCATGCCCAATCATCTCGTGAGTCTTGAGATCCTGAAAAGAGCAATGGGTAGGATAGAAAGTAGCAGAAGCATTAAGTGTATCACGTAAGCAACCAACAGATAACAAGTTACAATGGATATTGGGAACTGATAACGCACGAGACAAGGACAGAGTTGGGGCGAGAGAAATGGTGCCCTTGCCAGTAATTGGAGAGGGCAAGCCATTGGCACTAGTTATGTATGGGTCACGGGTGTTACTAGACAACTCATCAAATAATTTAGCATCATAAGTCATATGATCAGAAGCACTAGTGTCAATTATCAAAGTATTGGAGCCAGTACCTGGAATAGAGTCAGAAACACTCAAATTTGCAGAAGCAGCAGCAGCAGCACCAACAATGGAATTATCACCCATGATTATAGCAAAAAACCAACAAATCACGCAAAGTATACAACAGAACACAACACAAACACAAATCCGTCAGATGCACGAAGACAGTAGAGGTACACAGTAGAGGCACGAACACTATAGAGGCAGATGCACGAAGATAGTAGAGGCAGATGCACGAAGACAGTAAAGACATGAACACGACAGAGCACACAGCGGAACACGGCAAAAGCACAGGCACAAGAACCCTAAAAGAAATTAGGGCACACAGTAGAACACGGGTGGGCACAACACACAGAGGTCACCAGAAAGTCGGCTCTGATGCTAAGTCAAACAATATGGTAGAATATTTTCAGATATATTTCATTCTCCAAAATGAGGTATTTATAATACAAGGTTACAAACCCTAGTAGGATTAAACTAGGAAATAAAAGGAATCCTAATTACATAATATCTATACAAAAAGAAATAAATAAAATCATAATACAATAAGAAGGAAATATCCTAATAGGGCTAGGATATCTCGCTAACACTATGCCTATAATTACATTTCAAAACCCTTGTCAAGCATGATCTAGAAACCTGATAAGTTGGGTTAAAGCTGATGAGCCAATGATTTGGATGTAAAGTGCCTGATTGTTAGAAGAATCCCAGATTCAATATGCTACTGCCCACTTCAGTGTTAGAAGAATCCCAGTTCAGCTTGTACTCTTGTGCAATTTCCTTCAACCTGGCCTCTCTCGATGGAACAATCTCAACTGAAATTGAGTGGCAAAAAAAATTATATTGATATACAAGTTTGCAGAAATGGATTACCTTTGGAATTTTTAAAGTTTTAATGCTTTAGGAACCCACACACATCACTGTGGGAGCAAATTATATTTTGGCCTCCAATCACAAGAAGCCACGTGGACAAGAAGAATATCTCCTAGGTCAATTAATTAAGTCATTTATTTGGCAAGATAATTGAAACCAAAAATATGGATATTATCTTTATTTAAAAAGATAATATCACCAAATAAGATATTATCCTAATTTGGAGATATCATCATCAAATTAGGAGATTTGATCCCAATCAAATCCCTAATGGACTCAATCTCTACAATTTGAGGAAAGAATAATCTCCTTCTAAATAAGAGTTTATTCTTTGCAAAACCCTAGCACGCAAGGAGCCTATAAATACACGGCTACACCAAGCATTCAAGGTACTTTTAAAATCCGAGAAAACACCCGAAACTCTCCCTCCCTCTCTCCTTCCTAGCCGACAGCGCCACCACCACTGCCGGCCACATCTCTCTCCTCTCCACATATTTTTACACATGGCTTTGCCCACCCGGTTCTTACCATAGAAAAATCTCCATATCCTTTTTTAGCTATTATTTCTCCTATATTCAATCGACCTAACTAGCTAACACCTCCCGGGTGTGGTTTATTTACTCTGATCTTTTTTTACAGGAACCGAGGAAGAAAGATAAGGAAGATCAAAGGTTGAAGAATCCACAATTGAATATTCTCCTATGAGAATTTTTGCACAAAACAATTGGCGATTTCATTGAGAGCACGAGTTATAGTTAACACGTACTCTTGAATCAAAGGAGTTCATTTCCACCATTTTTTCGCTCAATCAAAGCCTTCTGTATAACCATGGCCAAAAGGCTTAGTTATCATCCATTTTTTAATTTTTAATTTTTGATCCTCAATTTTGATACTTAGTTATTTCTACATCGCCTAGTTATCAGCAGGTTTTTACTTTTTGACAAAGTGATATTCTAAACTACTTTAATGTACGAAAAGGATAATCAAACTCGATTTGTAAAGCACAACGGAACAAAGATTTGAAGTTTGGGGGGCTAGAAAATATAAGCAAAAATATACAAATTATATTAACATTGGAAACAAAATTCCGTGGGAAAAAATAGCAAGCCTTTTCAAAACAAAATGATCATATTTGTTATAACAAAAAAGATCAGGAGCTTCACCCAAAATCGCTGTCTTGTCCTGCACCATGTGTTCTCTATCTTTTACATCTCTGTGAACAATCTTTTGCGAGTTTAGGCATTTTTACAATCACATAACAGATAATAATATTACTTCCCCAGCGCAGCCACCTGATCTAACAATACAACACTTTGAGGCAGGTCACTTACACCCATATGTGTCACATTTTGTTGTGGATTGGCTAAAAATAAATTTCTAATTCATAATGGCCCTTTAAATAATTCGAAGTTTTCAATGTAAACCTCATCAAAACCCCAAGTAGTCTTCATATCATCTATGTTCTTACGACATAAAAAATATCCTCTTTCGTTTTGTGTAACGATCAAGTAAACATTCGCCACATTTTGATTCTCTGCTAAACGTAAAAATGGTGAATGTAGAAACGATCAGAATCATTGTAGGCATTATCGGTCAGTTATTTGTTTAGCGCTTCCGTTTATTTTCTTCTATTTTCAATCTAGCTCTCTGCCATTACTATTTTGGTGACACAACTACACCGGTGAGAAATATACGATTATTTCTACTCACATTTATCTTACCTATATTGTTTTCTCTTGTTCCTTTTTTCTCATAGGTAATGTCATCTCTTTCTTTTTGTTTACCTCCCCATTGTAAGCTCTAGCTCCTATCTCTTTGTCTTTATCTTTTTCCGATCTCTAATCTAAGCATTTGCGAAGATCTTATGTTATGGGATGAATTATGAAAATACTGCAGCCCAACATTTGTGAAAATAATCAAGCAAAAATCAGTAGGAGAATTCAAGGCGGATCCTTATGTAGCAACATTGCTCAACTGTGCTATGTGGTGTTTCTATGGCATGCCCTTTGTCCATCCTGATAGCGTTCTTGTCGTTACAATCAATGGCTGTGGATTCGTTATCGAACTCATCTACATTGCCATCTTCTTAACATACTCTTCTAACGCAAAACGCGTAAGTAATACTACTAAGAAGTGAAATATCATGAGCTAGCTATGAAATGCTAATACCTTATTAAAACTTCCATGTATCCTTATTTCCTTTGCAGCGAAGGATCCTTATTGCTCTTCTGGTTGAAGTTATCTTCTTTGCTGCTGTGGTTTTCGTCACCCTGCACTTTTTCCATACCACTAAAGGACGGTCTATGATAATTGGCATCTTGTGCATTGTCTGCAACATCATTATGTATGCCTCACCCTTGACAATCGTGGTATGTAGAAATAAGTCATTTCCATATATTATTATGTTGCATAGATATTGCATGTCTTAAATATTTTTGGGTCGGAATCGAGGGACACACAAAAAACCACATAATTTGACACACATTTTTAACTTTTGGATGAATCATCATCTAAGGGTTGAAAATCATTCACCACGGCTTTATATATCTTACTTTTTGGGTGGCAGAAAATGGTCATCAAGACAAAAAGTGTGAAATATATGCCGTTTACCCTCTCTCTTGCTAACTTATGCAATGGAATTGTCTGGCTCATCTATGCACTCATCAAATTTGATCCCTACATTTTGGTAATTCTCTGTACATTTTTGTTGTTTCAAGTACGTACATGTTTATTTATTATTTTTATTTTCAAAAAGAAGAGTGAATAACCATTTTCTTTGAAATTTTTTGGTAGGTTCCCAATGGTTTGGGATTAATTTCTGGGTTGGTGCAGCTCATCTTATATGCCACCTACTACAAGACCACCAACTGGGATGAGGAGGATGAAAAACCAAAATCTGAGGTTCAACTCTCGGATGTTTAGAAACGTGAAAGAGGTTCTTGCTTCAATTATTGAACTTTCTTATGTCCAACCAATTCTTGTAATTTATTCATTTTTCTTGAGCTATACAGACTAAAGCCAAGTGAATTCTCAAATTTTGAGGGAATTATAATTTTTCAACCGTGGTCATAAGAAAGAATTTTTTTTTTCCCAATTCATTCTTCTTTTCATTTGGATCAGTTATTCCACAAAAGTGATTTTTAAACCTTTTACCAAACAAGTTGGGATTTCAAAAATGTCAAAATAATCACTTATGGCTCCAAATAAGCAATGCTAAACGGCAGTGAGTTGGTATTTTCCGGTTGAAGAAGTCAAAAGAAAGGCCATGTGTAGAGAAATGTGTTTTGCTTGATTTCATTCATAGAGTCCTAATATGATAAGTATTGAATATTTACGTATACGCGAAATTCTATAGTGAGGGTGCCATATATGGAACCTTTATATGGGCCTTCATATTAGCCGCATGATCGTTTCCTTTTTAACTTAAGTGAAGTTACTATTCAGATGAATCTTGTGGCTAACATGAAGGTTCACATCTATAGTCCACATATGACACTCTCACCATCTATTGATTGCATATCTTGAGCCTTGCGTAAACCAAGAAGGCAAGGTGAACACGTTAGATAATATCGACGAAATATAGAGGATATTATCAATTTTTCGAGTCATACACATATCAAATAAATATCGATAATATCGGAAAATATCGATGTCGATAATTTTGCTCACACTTCAGCAATATTTTGTCAAAATGTCGCTATAATATCGAAAATATCGATGTATTGGAAAAAAGGAAAAAAAAACACAAAGCGCACATGCAAAGGGGATTCGAAACTCTGCCATTTCACTCCTCCAATGCCTTCACCACCATGTTGCTTATGTTTTTGTGATAATACGCAAAGAGGAATTCTATGTGGTACTAAGTCACTCATGTATCTTACCATGCAATGTATGAAGTGTAAAATATTGTAGTAAATCATTATATATAAATGATTATGGTGTGTTTAATCTTTTTTCATTAATTACTACATATTTTTTACACTCACAGTGTTTGTCAGCTTGCTATATAATTAACTTAAATCAGTTAAACCCATCATGCAAGGTATTTCCTTCCAATTTTTTGTGATAAACTAATATATAACTGACTAAATAAACATCCTCCAAAGTTTTATTAAAAATTTCCAAGTTTTTCTTACAATTTTCATGGTTTTTATTCAATTTTTATTGATATCAATAATATCCTGATATTTCCATCAAAATTTCCGTGTTTTTGGACTACCGATATTTCCGATACCATTGATATTTTAGACCTTGCTACTAACTTCATATACTTTTAAGGACTAACGGGTTGAGCTCTCTACCAAATCGAACCTATCCGTGTCCAGGGCCAAGTGAACTTATATGCTTCACTACAAGAAAAAAGTCATTTAACAACGCGCATTGTGCATTGTTGAATGATATTAACAACACGAGATGCACGCTGTTGAAGCCGATGTCGTTAAAAGGTCTAGGGCTTTCGACAACACGCTTTGCCTGTTGTCGTTGATATCAGTTCTCGTCGTTAACACCATTAAATGCAACACATGCATGTTGTGAAAGAAGTGTACAATAATGTGTTATGCCCGTTGTTGAACACATTATTGACAACATTCGTATGCACATTGTTGTTATATTTTTAACAATAGTCTTTGCACGTTGTCATACTAAATATCAATGTTTTACTATTATTTTCCAATTCACCTTATAACAATATAGTTCATTTGTAAATTGAAGCTTCATGATAAGTAAAACTATTTTCTTCTTTCCAATTAATCGATAACACATAATAAAGAATTTTCATTCAAAAAATAACTCCACATGTACTACAAGGATTGATAGATTCATTGTCAAAGTGTTCACCTGTTTTTGATCTGATCCTGTGATGGTAGGGTAAAGTTCCCCATTGGCTTGAAAACTATTTGTGGTCAACAAGTCAACTTTTTTTTGTGTATGAGCGTGTCACTGCTAGCGGTTTAGAACCCTAACAGACTTCTAAAAAATAGATAACTTGCGCCCCAAGTCACTGACTCTAAGTAAGCAATTGTGAATTTGGGTGAGGAATATCTCCCAAGTAAGTTCTTTTCCTTGCCTTAGATTGGTGAGGACTTTACAATTTTTCACAGTACAAAACTGGCAATTCTGGACAAAATAAAAGCTGAAGAAAGAGCTTAAACTGTTTGAAAATAATAAACAAAAACTAAACACTGAACCAAAATTAAAATAGAGAAAAGCTGCCAAGTCTAGAAAGATAGAACACTTGGCCTCGACATCTGTCTATTTTGGTGAAACAGGCTGGACTGAATTCATTTATACTGAAATTGTACGTCAGTATCTTCAACTGATGAGTTTTAGTTGGAATTCGATACCAATGTTGAAATTGGCAGAGCTTTAATCTATTCTGGTCATGGAAAGGCTGGCTTGCTGGGCATAAATGGTATTACTTCAATCTGAGTTGAACAGAAGACGGCTGGGTTGAAGCTTGCTGGTCTAGAGCTGCTTTCTGCCTGATTGTGATTTTGAATAGAGGCTATTCTAACCATTCTGGACACCTGAAAGCTTCTTGTAAATTTGTTGAGGTTTTCATATTATGAAAAACTCGAACTTTGCTTGATTTGGCATATGCTGAACCAAATTTGTAATGAGAGAAATCTCGCTTTGTAAAACTATTTCTCTGAACTGAACTGAAACCAAAGATTTGAATTCTAGCTGATTTGTTTCTTGTGGATCAAAGAGTTTTGGTTTTTTAGGGCCTGAAAGCTTTTGAGATCAATTGATCTTTTTGAGTTTGTCAGTGGTGACTTTGAGAGTTTTTGTCTTGATTGGTTTTTTTGGTTGTCTTTAATCTGTTCACATCCTCTCATATTTATAGAGAACTATAAAAAAGAGAGTCTTTTTAAAAACTTTAAAACTGGGCGGCATATCTTTTTTTGAAAAGATTTTCCTTTTTTTTCTCTGATATCCCAAAAAGATGGAATTTAATGTTCTGGCAGAGTTGGAATCATCAACAGTTAGACTCTATGGTGGTCTTTTCCCAGCTTTCTTAGTGAACAACTCTCCTGTCTCATGCTTTATCTCTTGAAAAACACATCCTGTTTCAATCTATTTTTTCAAAGTAGAGCCCTCTGTGAGTGTAGAAAGGCAACTTGGCTGTCCTCTCCATCTGATCATTTTTTGAATGGTTTATGGGGAGTGTTTTTCTAGTTAACCTGATTTCATTAATTCCCCATCACTTCCTAGTTCAGATTTTTGACTTTTCTTTATTTACACGGGCCCTTCTTTGGAAGAGATATTTTTCATAATATCTGCTTTTGGATTTGAATAGATCAATGGTGGTGATTGATTTCAATTGGGTTCCTGGAGTTTTTTTGGAAACTGATCCCATTTATGTTTAATTAGTCTTTAATGGTCTGGGCTTTGTGAAACCATCTGGGCAGATCTCTGCCTTTTAATCCAAAATCCAATAAGTCCTCCTCTCGACATGGGCCTTTGCCCATTTATCCTGGTGCGCGGCATTTAGGCCCAAACACAAAGTTACACTTGTCCAAATGGAAGTAGAGATAAATTGTACTATGCCTATAATTACATTTCAAAACCCTTGTCAAGCATGATCTAGAAACCTGATAAGTTGGGCTAAAGCTGATGAGCCAATGATTTGGATGTAAAGTGCCTAATTGTTAGTAGAATCCCAAATTCAATATGCTACTGCCCACTTCAGTGTTAGAAGAATCCCAGTTCAGCTTGTACTCTTGTGCAATTTCCTTCAACCTGGTCTCTCTAGATGGAACAATCTCAACTGAAATTGAGTGGCAAAAAAAATTATATTGATATACAAGTCTGTAGAAATGGATTACCTCTGGAATTTTTAAAAAATTTAATGCTTTTAGGAACCCACACACATCACTGTGGGAGCAAATATTTTGGCCTCCAATCACAAGATGCCACGTAGACAAGAAGAATATTTTCTAAGTCAATTAATTAAGTCATTTATTTGGCAAGATAATTGACACCAAAAATATGGATATTATCTTTATTTAAAAAGATAATATCACTAATTAAGATATTATCATAATTTGGAGATATCATCATCACATTAGGAGATTTGATCTCAATCAAATCCCTAATGGACTCAATCTCTACAATTTGGGAAAAGAATAAACTCCTTCTAAATAAGAGTTTATTCGTTGCAAAACCCTAGCACGCAAGGAGCCTATAAATACACGGCTACACCAAGCATTCAAGGTACTTTTAAAATCTGAGAAAACACCCGAAACTCTCCCTCTCTCTCCTTCCCAGCCGACGGCACCACCACCGATGCCGGCCACATCTCTCTCCTCTCCACATATTATTACACACGGCTTTGCCCGCCCGGTTCTTACTATAGAAAAATCTCCATATTCTTTTTTAGCTATTGTTTCTCCTAGATTCAATCGACCAAACTGGCTAACACCTCCCGGGTGTGGTTTATTTACTCCGATCTTTTTTACAAGAATCGAGGAAGAAAGAGAAGGAAGATCAAAGGTTGAAGAATCCACAATTGAATATTCTCCTGTGAGAATTTTTGCACAAACATTTGGTGATTTCATTGAGAGCACGAGTTATACTTAACGCGTACTCTTGAATCAAAGGAATTCATTTCCTCCATTTTTTCGCTCAATCAAAGCCATCCGAATAACCATCCATTTTTTTATTTTTTATTTTTGATCCACAATTTTGATACTTAGTTATTTCTACTCGCCTAGTTATCAGCAGGTTTTTACTTTTTGACAAAGTGATATTCTAAACTACTTTAATGCACGAAAAGGAGAATCAAACTCGATTTGTAAAGCACAACGGAGCAAAGATTTGATGTTTGGGGGGCCAGAAAATATAAGCAAAAATATACAAATTATATTAACATTGGAAACAAAATTCCGTGGGAAAAAATAGCAAAGCCTTTTCACCCAAAATCGCTGTCTTGTCCTGCACCATGTGTTCTCTATCTTTTACATCTCTGTGAACAATCTTTTGCGAGTTTAGGCATTTTTACAACCACATAACAGATAATAATATTACTTCCCCAGCGCAGCCACCTGATCTAACAATACAACACTTTGAGGCAGGTCACTTACACCCATATGTGTCACATTTTGTTGTCGATTGGCTAAAAATAAATTTCTAATTCACAATGGCCCTTTAAATAATTCTAAGTTTTCAACGTAAACCTCATCAAAACCCCAAGTAGTCTTCATATCATCTCTGTTCTTACGACATAAAAAAAATCCTTTTTCGTTTTGTGTAACGATCAAGGAAACATTCGCCACATTTTGATTCTCCGCTAAACGTAAAAATGGTGAATGTAGAAACGATCAGAATCATTGTAGGCATTATCGGTTAGTTATTTGTTTAGCGCTTCCATTTATTTTCTTCTATTTTCAATCTAGCTCTCTGCCATTACTATTTTGGTGACACTACTACACCGGTGAGAAATATACGATTATTTCTACTCACATTTATCTTACCTATACTGTTTTTTCTTGTTCCTTTTTTCTCATAGGTAATGTCATCTCTTTTTTTTTGTTTACCTCCCCATTGTAAGCTCTAGCTCCTTTCTCTTTGTCTTTATCTTTTTCTGATCTCTAATCTATGCATTTGCGAAGATCTTATGTTATGTGATGAATTATGAAAATACTGCAGCCCAACATTTGTGAAAATAATCAAGCAAAAATCAGTAGGAGAATTCAAGGCGGATCCTTATGTAGCAACATTGCTCAACTGTGCTATGTGGTGTTTCTATGGCATGCCCTTTGTCCATCCTGATAGCGTTCTTGTCATTACAATCAATGGCTGTGGATTCGTTATCGAACTCATCTACATTGCCATCTTCTTAACATACTCTTCTAACGCAAAACGCGTAAGTAATACTACTAAGAAGTGAAATATCATGAGCTATGAAATGCTAATACCTTATTAAAACTTCCATATATCCTTATTTCCTTTGCAGCGAAGGATCCTTATTGCTCTTCTGGTTGAAGTTATCTTCTTTGCTGTTGTGGTTTTCGTCACCCTGCACTTTTTCCATACCACTAAAGGACGGTCTATGATAATTGGCATCTTGTGCATTGTCTGCAACATCATTATGTATGCCTCACCCTTGACAATCGTGGTATGTAGAAATAAGTCATTTCCATATATTATTATGTTGCATAGATATTGCATGTCTTAAATATTTTTGGGTCGGAATTGAGGGACACACAAAAAACCACATAATTTGACACACATTTTAACTTTTGTATGAATCATCATCTAAGGGTAGAAAATCATTCACCACGGCTTTATATATCTTACTTTTTGGGTGGCAGAAAATGGTCATCAAGACAAAAAGTGTGAAATATATGCCGTTTACCCTCTCTCTTGCTAACTTATGCAATGGAATTGTCTGGCTCATCTATGCACTCATCAAATTTGATCCCTACATTTTGGTAATTCTCTATACATTTTTGTTGTTTCAAGTACGTACACGTTTATTTAATTATTTTTATTTTAAAAAAGAAGAGTGAATAATCATTTTTCTTTGAAAAATTTTGGTAGGTTCCCAATGGTTTGGGATCAATTTCTGGGTTGGTGCAGCTCATCCTATATGCCACTTACTACAAGACCACCAACTGGGATGAGGAGGATGAAAAGCCGAAATCTGAGGTTCAACTCTCAGATGTTTAGAAACGTGAAAGAGGCTCTTGCTTCAATTCTTGAACTTTCTTCTGTCCAACCAATTCTTGAGATTTATTCATTTTTCTTGTTTACAACCCACATCAATACTACTTGAGCTATACAGACTAAAGCCTAGTGAATTCTCAAATTTTGTGGGAATTATAATTTTCAACCGTGGTCATAAGAAAGATTTTCTTTTTTTCCCGATTCATTGTGCTTTTCATTTATCTCCAGTTCATTTGGATCAATTATTCCACAAAAGTGATTTTTGAACCTTTTACCAAATGAGTTGGGATTTCAAAAATGTCAAAATGATAATTTATGGCTCCAAATAAGCAATGCTAAACGGCATTGAGTTGGTATTTTCCGGTTGAAGAAGTCAAAAGAAGGGCCATGTGTAGAGAAATGTGTTTTTCTTGATTTCCTTCATAGTCCTAATATGATAAGTATTAGCATAAGTTTCATATCTTATCACTGTAGCAAAATTTCCATGTTTACATCATGTAAAACAAGTTTGGAAGTGCCAATAATTGTCTTCGTCATGCAATAAGAGAGTGGTTAATGGCTAAAATTAGATAAACATTTGTTTATGTGATTCACTCAAATCAATAAAAAACAATCAAATACTCAAGGTCATCGTTAAGTCTATCTACACTACTACAAAAGGAGAAAAAGATGACCAGAAAAAGATGATGGCAGAACATAAAACCGTCGTTGTATTTAAACCGACGACGGTATAAAAAAAAACCGTCGTGGATAAGTGCCTTACTGTTGAATATTTTTAAAAGACGACGCATACAAATAAAAAAGCGTCGTTTTTAAAAAAAGGATTTCTTCAGAGTTAAAATCTGACCAAAAAACAACGACAGCAGGTATGAATCCACCGGCGTAGAAAATAAAGACGACAGTTCACCAAAAAACCTGCCGTGTTAACTCCTAACTAAACACGACCAACTGTTCTTAATCCGCGTCGTATAATATAATGGAATCCACGTCTGTATACTACGACGGTGCCTTCTCTGTAAACCGCCGTCTTAATTTTTATTTCTTTTTAAGATTTAATTATTTTTTAATTTTGGTAGTCTACGAAAATTAAAATGAGATCCCAAGAGGTATGATAACTTACCTTTGAGATCTTTGGATCCTAATCATAATCGAACCACCAGAGTGAGAAAGACAATATTTTAAATACACAAAATCCAAAAAGAAACCAGAACTGAACTGACTACTGCAAACTTTGAGAAAGACAATGTTTTGAAAGTTAATGATGTGTGTGTTTTGGTGTCTTTGAGATACACCAAAACGCATACATCATTAACATCCAAATTATTGTCTTTGAGATGTGAGAGAGAGTGATGATGTATGTGTGTATGTGAGAGAGGAAGACGAGCCTCCAGAGAGACCAGAAGAACTTGGAACCCTAAATGAAAACTGAAACTGAAAGAAAGAGTCAAATTTATACAATAAATCTTTTAAACTTACGGCGGTGCTTATAGACATACCGCCGTGTAATTTAAAAAACCACGTCGGCTATTCTTTAATGGAATCCACATAGTATAATTTTATGGAATCCACGTCGTATAATGTAATGTAATACACGTCGGTATATTACAAAAAAACGACGTGTTAAATAATATACCATGACGCGAGAGATTAATTTATCGACTTATTATTTTGGAGTATACTACGACGGTACCTACAACACTACTGTCATGTTTATTTACCACGTCCTAAGTTCAAATTACCGTCGTATTTTTTCAATTTATACGTTTGCCTTCTCTGTAAACCGCCGTCTTATTTTTATAGCTTTTTAAAATTAATTAATTTTTCTTTTATTTTGGTAATATCTTTCTTAACACAAAACAAAATTTAATTCTCAATCCTCAACAACATTTTCATCTTAAAAGGCAAATCTCTTCGTGTTAAATATTGATCAATATTTACACAATATATGTACACAAATTTGGCAAATACATCGTGGTTTCTTTTCTGCCTTCACCCTCAGCTTGTTCAATTGTTTCTTCCTCTCATATGCAAGCTGGACCCTCTCCTTCCTCTTGTTCTCAAGCTCCTGCACAGCCACAGATGAATATCTAATAATTTCAGAAAATCAAAATCAACAAAGTGTGAAAAGCTCACTCCTCTATTCCTGGTTACATTGTAGTCCCCTTTTCCACAGTGATCAACTTCAAAACTCCTGTGTAGCAAGGGTGGAACCAGCCTTAGAACCTGTTGTGGGTTGTGCCTTTGGGGTGGGGAGAGTGGGGTCTAGGAAGAAGCTGGGAGTGGGCTTGAGGTTCAGAGTGAATAGACTTTTCTCTGATTTGGGAGGAACCCACTACAGCCACCACCTGAGTCCGTCTCTGCGAGTGTTTAGGGCTTTATCTTATCATAAGGAGCATCAGGAACACCCTCGTATGCCTTCAAACGGGCAAGTGCAACTGCAAACCCATGCAGGTTCTATGGCTGGTTCCACCCTTGCTACACAGGAGGATGTAGCAAACCCATGCTTGGTCTTGTGAGGAATCATTCTGCAAACCTAATTGAAAACTGAGAGTTAAAAAACGCGTGAAAAAATCATATTTAAACAAATTATCGTAAATATCCACGTCGGTTCTAATATACATAGCGACGTCATATTTGAATAATCAACGTCAGTTTATATAAACAAGCGCCGTCATAACTACATCGGAAATCCAAAAGTCATTTGGCGCGTATTAAAAAGAGAACGTCGTCGTTTTCAGAACCCCAAAGTAACCACGTCGGTTTATTAAAATACACAGTCGTTGAATTTCTAAGTACAACGTCAGTTTAGATAAAAAAGCGCCATCATAACCACATCGGAATTCCAAAAGTCGTTCGGCAGTTGTGATAACCATGTTAGTTATGAATCATTTACCGTCGTTATAACTTTATAATACGGCGGTTTTTAATAAAAACGTCGTTGTATTGAACTGTGGGAAAATATATAAACTTTTCGTCACCTGACCTAATATTCTACGGTTTTCTCTCACCGATAAAGTATCGTAGTTTCCCTCTCATTTCCCAAAAGCAGCATCATCGTCTGAATCTTCGTCTTCATCTCCAAATCACCATCTTCGTCTTCGTCTTCGTCGGAAGGAAACTTTCTTTGCACGCCAAAGGTTTTTTCTCACTCTCTTCGCTTTTTTTACATTTCATTTGAATGCCGTTGTTGTCTGGAAACAAGATTATGTCAAATTGAGGAAATCTTTCACTGGTTTTTATTAAATACATAAGTCGATACTTTCACGACGCCAAAAGACAACAGTTCTGTCTTGTTTTCGACGATAGAATGGACACACGACGGTGGTTAAAAACTGTCATGGTGTGATAATTAATACGTCGGTAACATGATAAAACCGTCGTCTTATGGTAGAAGAACAATCGTTTTGTGTTTGTCTTTGTAAATTTTAAACCACGTCGGTTATTATGAGTAACCGACGTAGTGTATACACATTTACGTCATAAAAGATATAAAACCGTCGTCTTATTTCCATACATGGTCTAAGAGACTGTTTAATAGGACGTCGCTGTTTAGTGTTACCGTCGTTGTTTTGTTATTATTACGTCGTTTCTGTTTAATAACCGACGTTGTTTTCCTTGCAGATTAATTAAAAATGGTTTCGAAATCTCAAAACAAGGAAGCTCAAGCGTCAAAGGCCAAATCAGGTTCAAAGGCACAAGGAGATGAAGCCAAATCAATTTCAAAGGCTCAAGTGGAAGAAGAAAAATCAACTCAAAGCAAACCCTCGAAGAGGATGAGATTTGCCTCAACCTCCGAGAAAGACTCGAGCATAGCCATATTTGTTGAGGAGCCAAAATCCGGCCGCGGTATCAGCACAATGAGCCGTGTTGTGAAGAGGAAAATTGAGAAGGTTAAGCCTGTGGTTGAGTTCAATAAAAAGGGCAAACCACATGGCAAGGCTACTGTTGAGATGCAGTCTTACATTGGTGTTTTGGCACGCACCAGAGTCCCTCTTGTGGACAAGAAATGGACTCAAATACCCAAGGACGTGAGGGAGCAGATTTGGGAAGCTGTTCAAATGTCCTATGTTATTGGGGATAGGTACAAGAACATGGTCTTGTCGTCTGCCGCCAAAAAATGGAAGGATTTCAAGTATAACGTAACTAAGCATTATATCCTTTCATTCGCACATGACAAGGAGAAGTTAAAAGAAACCCCTGCGCTTTATAAGTTGTTTGTGCCTAATCAGTCACGGCCATGAATTGGCCGAGGGAACCCTTCTTCTCGGCCCCGTCTCTCTCTCGAGAAGCTAAAGCGAAGCGTTTTGCCAGGATGCTTGGCATTCCAGAGAAGCAAGAGAAAAATTGCTAAGGCACGATTATCTCGGCTTCGATTATAAGCCGAGGCCGAGATCGAGCAAAATCACGGCCAAAAGCTTTAAAGTCAGATCATCACGTGACAGCAGGGCCCCACGCTCCATTTAATGAAGCAAGGCCTCTGTTTATTGCAGTAAACCCACTGCCCAAGAATAAGCATTTAATGCACGAGGGAAGGTGGGAAGTGATTGGAGTCAGGGTTTGGTGACAGGGATCAGAGTGATTAGACGCCAACATTCTCACAAAGCTCTTTGCAGCTTGAGAGATTAGGTGACCAGCCACCAGAGCAATAAATGCGTCTCCACGGCCAGAAGCGCAGAACCCACGATCAGGGCGGCGGCCGAGATTCACCGGGATTCATAGGGTCACACCACCATACTTCACGATCCCAAATGTCGATTTGACTACCCACTTGCACTAATCAGGCTCCACCATGCAGATTTTCAGCCTCGATTACCCCTCCAGGAACTCTGCCTATAAATACAAGACTCAGGACCACTTTTAAAGGGTTCAAACACCAAACAAAAGCCTCCCACGGAGCAACTTATATTTTCCTGTAATGCACTTTCAATATCTTTACTTGCTTTTCTAGGAGTAGTGTTAGTTTGTAAGGAAAATCCGTTCATCAATATATCATACGACCCTTGGTTTTCAAGGCGCCGGAGCACCACCTCTGTTATTCGCTCATTCACCCCATATATCATACGACCGCCGCTCATTGAGCAGCGCGCCGGAGCACCGCCCTAAAACCCACCAACACCACCACTCAACGGCCTTGTAGCTCAGGCCGTGAACCTGCCGGCCGAGATTAGTTCCTCTCTCGGCCACAATCGTTTGATTAAGAAGTCAAGTCCAAACAGGCACATCATTTTACCACATCCATCCAAACCACAACTCGACCCACGGTAGACCGTGCTGGCACGCCCGCGCACAAACGCACCGCATCCAAAAGCAGGAAGCCGCGTGTTCACGCATATCCCCTCGGCCCGGAACTCCAGGCCGTGAGATTTGCCCGGCAGACATAAGTTCATAGAGAAATCGCAATGGGATGCCTTCGTAGCTTCAAGGTTAACCCCAGATTTTGAGGCTAAGCATGCTGAGCAGAAAGAGAGAAGGGAGAAATTGGAGTACAACCATAGGTTGTCTAGAAAAGGGTATGTTGGTTTGGAGGACAAATTGGTAGAAACCATGCCCGATATTGAAGAAATCGATCGAGCTGTTCTATGGAAGAAGGCAAGATAAGATAAAACAGGAAACATCCCTGATCCAAAGGTTGCAGAGAAGGCAAAAATAATCATAAGTCTCACTAACTCTGTTCTAAATTTGAAAAACAGAGTGTTTTATTTTGGTATAGACGTCATTTTTCTTTAAATAAGCGCCGTTATCAAATAAACACCACGACGGGCTTAATTTACCGACGTTTAAAAATGAATAGGACGTCGATTTTTGAATAAAGTAGACGTCTAGATAGAATTAATACGACGGATTAAATTCCTCTATGAACTGCATTTTTGTTTTAAGTTTACTCACGCACACACTCTCTCTCTCTCTCTGTCTATTTCACTGAAATTTGTGGTGCACAATTTCTGGAAAAGAATGCATTTTTCAATCGAGTTTTTCACTTCTTCATTAAAATTTACGACGGTTTTATCTTATCTAGACATTTGAATGTTTATACAACGACGGTAATTTTGTGCAACCATATGAAATTAAGTCCTACGTCTGTTTGTTCAATAGTCCGTCGTCTTACTTTAAATACTACGACGGTTTTGATTTATGTTTAAATCTGTTTTATTTAGAATATAAGACGGATTTTTATATACCGACGTTGTAAATTATAAACAACAACGGTATTTAAATACAGACGTTTTAAATTAATTCTACGTCAGTAATTTAAGAAAACCGTCGTTGTTTATAATTTACAACGTCGGTATATTTATATGTTTTACACCCTACTCAGTTTCTAACAATCTCTCTTTCTCTCTTTTAGGATGATTTGCAAAAGCAAGTCTCCGAAGGCACTCTGACTGTCTCCGGGACCAATGATGTCTTGACTCTTGCTTTGGGAACCCCCGAGCATGGTGGGAGAGTCAGAGGAGTTGGTGCTGGCGTTACCCCAACTCAGTTTTTCAATTTGCCAAAACAGCAGAGAGTGAAATTTGGTGACAAATTGAAGGAAAGTGTGAGGGAGGCAGTCAGAGAAGAGACCTTGAGGATTGAGGCGAAGTCAAGGGAAACTATAATGGAAGCAGTCAGAGCAGAGAGGAAGGCTATGTTGGCATATTTCCGTCAACTAGTTCCTAATTTTGATCCCAACCAGATGCTCAAAACCCCAATTCCTCCAATTACTTTACCCCTTCAAGATCAAAGCCCAAAAAATCCAATGTCTGATAAGGCAAGTTGCTCTGGGGCCACTGGTATCAGACCCCTAGCTTTGGAATTAGAAGATCCGAAGCCTGAAGCTGATACTGCTGGAAAACAGACAGAGGACACGGTAAAATCTCTGCTATTTTCTATTTCTGCCTTTTAAATTTTAAATAGACGTCGCTCCTTTTAATATCCGACGTTAAAATTTAAAATAATGACGGTTTATACATCTTTTTCTTACAAGACGCGTCGTTTTTAGTCAAATACCATGACGCTTTTACTTGTTTTGCAAATTATTGGACATTAAAAATAACGACTGTGTTTTCTTCCGTCGTCTAACTCTTTTATAAACCGTCGTCTATTTCATGATTTCATTAACTGCATTTTAATTAGACGATCTTTCTATAGTATAGCGACGTTATAAATTCCACACAACAACGGTTATTTATTTACCGACGTGTATAACCTTTCCTCCGTCAGTATTTACTAGAAACCGTCATTTATATTATATACCACGTCTGTTTTTTGGGTTTAGTTAGAGTCGTTTATTTTAGTTCACACACAAACTAACTTATATTTCTTTATTTATTTCTTGTAACAGGATCTCTCAAAGCTAGACATGCCACCTCCTCTGTTAGCCTTATGCCAACACGTCCAGACCAAGTTGTAGCCTACTAAGGAGGCTGTGACAGTTCACATGCCCAGGGAAGTGTTTGGCTTTGAGCATGATACCTTCCTCTTACCTGAAGATATATTGCAGTTTGGTTCCATGGTTGAGATTGGAACCACAGTGATATCAGTATACATGAGGTAAATTAAACTCCCATTTTGTTTTACATTTCCCTTTCTTTTAAATTAAAATCTCATTTAATTGACTTTCATATATATAGGTTCCTATTTGACTATTTAAAAATGGCAAATATGGTAAACCTTGTTGGCCTCGTGGACCTTGGGCTAGTGAGCTCTCAATCTAGATCAATATCAGACAGAATCAAAAACCTGTCAAATCTCCTGAACACAGCGGATGGGAATCAATTTTTCTTGGTCCCTTATAATCCAGGGTTAGTACCATTTAAAGTATTTTTCTAAGCTTGTAATATTTTTCTTTGTAGTACTATTTAACCTATATGAATCATTATGTGCAGGGGTCATTGGGTGATGGTAATTGTGAGACCAGTAACGAAGACTGCCTATTACATGAATTCACTGCCAAAACGCATGGTTGACAATGACATGAAAAATATAGTGAATACGTAAGTTGATTTCTTCTGATCTAAGATTTTTTTTCCTTTAAAGTATTTAAATATACGACGATTTTTAATAATACCGACGTTATAATAAACATATAACGACGGTACGTTATTACCGACGTGTTAAATAATTTATTACGTCCGTATTTTCTTAAAAACGTCGTTTCAATCATACTACCACGTCGTTTGGGTTTTATTTAAGAACGTTTTAATTTTTTCTGCTCAATTTTTTGTTATACGACGTTTTACTCTTACTGACGTTATAATGTTATACAACGACGGTAAGTTTTTACCGCCGTTTGAAACAAAATATCACGTCTTTTTTTAAAAAACTCCGTCATTTTGACTGATTTACCACAACGGTTACTATTTGTATTTAAATTTTGTCATTAACACCCTTTGTTTTCTTGTATAACAGGTCAATTAAAATATTTAACATTCATATAAACAAAAATTCACGTAAACATCAGGCCATTTGGAAAAATCTACACGACACTCCTGAACAACCAACAAGTGTAGAGTGTGGCTATTACGTGATGCGATTTATGAGAGATATAATTCATGATCCTGACCTAAATTTCGAGAAGAAGGTAAAACACAAAATTTTAGATATACTTTCTTTATTTTACTACGTCAGATTTTTGTTTAAAACCGTCGTTTGTATCATTATAACACGTCGGTTTTTTGGTTTATTTTGCAGTTTGAGAAGAAAAAAGATAAAGTTCAGTATAAACAAGAGGATATTGACGAAGTTAGGCGGATATTCTTAAACATATGCCTTTGTATATTTAAACAACGTCGGTTATATACACTAAAATGACGTGGTAATACGATAATCCACGTCAGTTATCCAAAAAAAGACGTCGTTTTCTATTAGTTTCGACGTCTAATAATTTTATGACGTCAGTTTGTGATGTTTAATGTCGTTGTAAAAGCATACAACGTCGTTGTAATAGCATACAACGTCGGATAGGTCATTTTTCATTTAATTTTTAATGACTTTTATATTTTATTTAATTCCATATTAAATTCAAAACTAAATCCAAAAATTAAACTGAAAACTACCAAGCATTGAAATATGGCCTGAAAAATGTAATTTTAGTTTTCAAAGTTCAAATGATAACAAAATTCAAAAGAATTTAGAGACAAAGCATGGTACTCCTTATACTTTACATAACATAACCCTGAAGTTTATGTGATCCATTGGTGCCCATAAATTCAAAATTATGAAATCCATATTTTAGCCTACCATTGTAGAAGGCATTGTTGTAAGGAGTCCATAGCAATTTTCGGTAAATTTTTCTCATACTTGTGTATTTTTTTAAAATTATTGTAAAATTTAGGGTTTAGGGTTTAGGGTAACCCTAAAGTTTATGTGATCCATTGGTGCCCATAAATTCAAATTTATGAAATCCATATTTTAGCCTACTATTGTAGAAGGCATTGTTGTAAGGAGTCCATAGCAATTTTCGGTTCATTTTTCTCATACTTGTGTATTTTTTAAAAATTATTGTAAAATTTAGGGTTTAGGGTTTAGGGTTTTTTGAAACGACGCCGGTTTTCTCCCGCTGTTTTTGGTCAACTACATAAACGAAGACTAATTGAATTCGGTTTACGACGTCGGTTATTAAATAGCGACGTCCGTTATGTTTACAACGTTGGTCTTATATAGAAACCGCCGTTGTAAGTAAGCATTAGACGTCCATGTAAGTATTGACCGTCGTCGTTGAGAAACGCGGTACTTTAAAATTTTAGACCCGACCTAAAATTTTCAGAATTTTCCTTTAACCCTCAAATAGTTCATTCTCTCTCTTCAACATAAATTTGTCTGAAAGTTTTCGCTCTCTCTCAAGTAGTTGTTATGTTCTCCCAGCTCTCTCTCAATATCCATGTAAGTACAACTCTAGTCCCTTTAACCCTAATTCTCTCAGCTCTCTCTCAAGCTTTTGTTATATTCTTTCAGCTCTCTCTCAAAGCATTGGGTACGTAGATTCTCCAAGCTCTCTCTCAAGCAGTTGTTATATTCTCGCAGCTCTCTCTCAATATCCATGTAAGTACAACCCTAGTCCCTTTAACCCTAATCTCTTCTTAAATCCATAAATGTTTTCGTTGGTAGCTATGGGTTCTTAATTGGTAGCTATATTAGGGTTCTTTTATGTTTTGGTGTTTGCATTCTTGTAATAATTGCTCTCTATTTGGGTTCTTTTATGTTTGTTTGGCCATAGGTTCTTGGAAAAGGAATGGGGATGGGAGATTTAAGCTGTTTTTTTTTTAACTACGACGACGGTTGACGGATCAAACCGTCGTCCAAATGTTTATTATATGTCGGTTGTTCATTTACTCCCGTCGTCTGAGTTTTAAGCCGCAACTGGTAGCTTAAAGACGACTGTTTCTCCATTAAACGTCGTCTTTAGGCTACCAGAACCCCGTTCAAATTTCTGGGTTTGGGTATCTTAATGACGACGGTGACTATAGATGCCGTCGTCTGAATTTATATTAAACGACGATTATTTTGTTCAAACCGTCGTCTTGTCCATGATTTATATTTAATTTTCATTTTGTTCTCTGCTATTTGAATGAGGTAGTGTTTCATTGCTGGTCTTCCCCCTTTAATATATATATATATATTTATATTTATATGAATTTTATAGAGTGTGAGATGGATAAGTCATGGATGCATGCGGATAGAAGATCGAAGGCATTGGGGTGTGACTACCAAAATTTTGGGGTTATTCAAGAAATTTGGGATCTTGACTACCAAAAGTTTAGAATCCCAGTCTTGAGGTGTGATTGGATAGATAACACTTCGGGCCTTGTAGTCGACGAACTTGGATTTATCCTTGTAGATCTTAGTAAAATTGGACATAGGAATGACCAAATTTGTTATGGCTTCTTAAGTCAAACAAGTATTTTATATTGACGACCCAATGCATCGTGGTTGGTCGGTAGTGTTATCAATGCCTAATAGAGAATATAATGATGTTATTGGTGATGATGTGCTAGGTGATATTAGAATTGAGTGTGAGCCATGTACTAGAGGGATACCAAATGTTGACACATTTGATGACCTAGTGGGTGAGTTTGGGAGTGAGAATATTAGAGATGAGTGTGAAGATATATGGATTGATTGATTGTTGTAATGTATGACATTAGTTATGCAGTTAATTGTATGACATTAATTCATTGCTCTTTATATCATTTTAATTCCGATAACATTTTCATTCTGCAGGCTTTGGGCACGACAAATCAAAAATTAAAAATAATCGGTTAAAGCTGAAAATACGACGGTCAAGTTACAAAAATCGCAAAAAGAGACGTCTACAAAACAACCAACGTCGGGTTTTCACAACCGACGTGGAATGACAATGCAAAAATGAAATAAAACCCGCCATTTGAAAAAGAAAATACGTCGGTTAATTAAAATTCATTTCAAAACGGTTAATAAATATTTAAAACAACGACGGTAAATAAAATAATCAACGACGAACAATAATGTATAACACGACGGCAGAGTTCAAACCGACGAATTTACGAATATAGTCAATTGATGATTAACGTCGTAAAAACATTGTTGAACGTCAGTTATAATTAAACAATTGACATCTCGGAGAATACACACGTCAAAAAAGGTTATAAAAGAGACTTAACAAAGACTAGCCACGTCATGGAATAAATAAATAACCGACGTAGTAAGCATATAACAACGTCGAATAATTGAATTCTTGGGACATAGTAAAGTATAACCACGACCTTCATTTTACAATAACCGACGTCAAATCCATAACTCAAGGCGTTTCGTTACTTTTTAACGACGGTTAGGATAAAAGCAATGACGTCTCAGAGATTACACACGTCTAAGTGGCTCACAAAAGAGACTTTTAAAATGCCAACCACGTCAAAGTCTACAACCACCGACGTTGTAAACTACTAACAACGTCCTAAAATATGACTCCTAGGCCGTAGTAAATGGATTAAACATGACAGGTATTTTAATTAACCGACGTGTAATGTTAAATTCACGTCGTTTGTTTCTAAGTTCAAGCCGTCAAAATAATTTTCAACGTCTGTGGTGACCTAAAGGGTCGCGGTTATGTTTTTTTTTACATCAGGTCAAGTAAATATACGCCATGTTAAATATTTAAGACGTCACTTGTTTTGACAAAAGTGACGTCTAATTTACCATGTTATATGTTTTAGACGTCAATTTTTTTATTTAGTGAACGTAGTATTTATTAACCACGACGGTTTCTACGTTTTACACGTCGGTTTTGTTTTATTTAGAGACGTTGATAAAAATATTTACGTCGGGTTTGTAGTTGTTTTTTACATTTAACATTATTTAAACGTCTGTGTTTTACTAAAACCGTCGTCTAATATAGTCGAAAGTTGTCTTTTTATGCTTTTATGTATGAAATCGACGTCGGTTTTAGTGTTTTTTATGACGTGTAATATATTAACCACGTCGGTTATTTGCCGTCGTTATTTCATGTGTTAAAAGACGGCGATCGATTTCTCGTCGGTTGTAAAACATGATACACGACGGTGGATTCCCGTTGTCTATTTCGTTTTTTGTAGTAGTGCTAGAAGGGGGGCTGCAACTGAAAAGATACTAAGATTTGGCAACATCCATTTGGACAAAGCATCAATACTATGGAATTTGGAGTCATCCTAAGATACCATCAGCCTTGCACCAAGGAACACATCTTTGAACCTTATTGTTGAAATCACCCGAAGTCAGCTCTATTGAGCTTCCATGTCTATTGCCTACTAACCATAGTCTAAAATATCGATAATATTAATGAAATATTGAGGATATTATCGTTTTTTCAAGTCACGGATATTTCGGAACGTATCCGTACACATATCGAATAAATATCGATAATATCGGAAAATATCGATGTAATGGAAAAAAGGAAAAAAAAAAACAGAAAGCACACACACAAAGGGGATTCAAACCCCTGCCATTTCACTCCTCCAACGCCTTAACCACCATGTTGCTTATGTTTTTATGATAATACGCAAAGGGGGAATTCTATGTGGTACTAAGTCACTCATGTATCTTACCATGCAATGTATAAAGTGTAAAATATTGTAGTAAATCATTATATATAAATGATTATGGTGTGTTTAATCTTTTTCATTAATTACTACATATTTTTTACACTCACAGTGTTTGTCAACTCGCTATATAATCAACTTAAATAAGTTAAACCCATCATACAAGGTATTTCCTTCCAATTTTTTGTGATAAACTAATAGATAATTGACTATAAATAAACATCCTTCAAAGTTTTAATAAAAATTTCCAAGTTTTTCTTACAATTTTCATGGTTTTTATCCAATTTTTATCGATATCGATAATATCCCGATATTTCCATCAAAATTTCTGTGTTTTTGGACTACTGATATTTCCGATACCGTTGATATTTTAGACATTTCTACTAACTTCATATACTTTTAAGGACTAACAGGTTGAGCTCTCTACCAAATCGAACCTATCCTTGTCCAGGGCCAAGTGAACTTGTATGCTTACTACAAGAAAAAAGTCATCTAACAACGCGCATTGTGCATTGTTGAATGATATTAACAACACGCGACGCACGCTGTTGAAGTTGATGTCGTTAAAAGGTCCAGGGCTTTCGACAACATGCTTTGCATGTTGTCATTAATTAGGATTAACAAGGTAGAAGGATTTGCGTGGGAGCTAGGTGAAATCGGTGCCTTAGTGCTTTATCATCTTTGTTTTCATTTTTACATTATTTACTTAATCTCAATTTATTTTACTTGCTTAATTAGATTTTAATCATCATAATTCTCTTATCGTTTAATTCAAATATAATTAGAAATAAATCACTCTAGTATTTAATAGATTAACTTGATCCCTATTGGAACGATACTCCATTTACTACCATACTAATTTGAGCGATATTGTCCACTTGCAATTAATCACATCAAATTTTGGCGCTGTTGTTGGGGATACCTAGAAAATATTCAAGGTATAACTAGAAAATAAAGCACACTAATATAACAGACTAAGTCGATCCCCGACAGCGGCGCCAAAATTTGATGTAATTAATTGCAAGTGGACAATATCACTCAAATTAGTATAGTACTAGTAAATAGAGTATCATTCCAACAGGGATCAAGTTAATCTATTAAATACTAGAGTGATTTATTTCTAATTATATTTGAATTAAACGATACGAGAATTATGATGATTAAAATCTAATTAAGCAAGTAAAATAAATTGAGATTAAGTAAATAATGTAAAAGATGAAAAAGCACTAGGGCACCGATTTCACCTAGCTAATCCCACCCAAATCCTTCTAGCTTGTTAATCCTAATTACCTAACATGTTGATAATCGTTTTTCCTTACCTCACCAATACTCTCTTCTAAGTTATATTAGTTGTATTCCTTACCATCAACCTACTCTATTCCCAGTTATGAATTTAGATAGCTTAGAACCCATTAAGATTTGTGGAAAACATTGAAGATTACACAAACCATAACCTAATCTTCCGAGTTGGCTATGTAATTTATGGTACTTGTTACAAGAAGCTATTTACTAGGAATCTCCTTCCGGTCTCAACCTAATTCTTCCAATCAAGCAATTAGTGGCCAATTAATTGAAAGCATTAAGAACGGTAACAAACACTCAACATGTATAGATAAATAAAATTAACAATATCAAAGAATTTGAGTATTCATAACTAGGCTACATCGTAGCCCTAGCAAAAGAAATTAGTTCATGAATGACTTATCGAGAATCTTGATGGTTGATGAAAACATGGAAGGCACCGAATTCTCCAAGTAGAATGCCAAGGTTGCACAAGCTATCTTCACATTCTCCTTTGAGTTTTTCGGCTATGATTATGAATATGTAGGAATTTGATGGTAGATGATGGAGGATGGAGGATGATGGATACCCTTGATCAATGACCGAAACTCCTTATTTATAATACTCCTAGAAATCCAATCTATTTAAGGTATAATTACAATTATAAAAAGTAGGATTCCTTCTAAAATAGGGTCTTCTTTATTTCTCCTTGTTTGACTTGATAAGACTTGAGCCATCTTGAACTAGGAAATTTGACAAGATTCCGTGCAACAAAAGGAATGACTTGGCTTCTTTTTAATTAATCTTCAATCTTCATCTTCTTGCCATTTTAGCACACTTTCTACTATTTCACAATTCCTTCACAAATCTCACAAAACCAATTAAAACAACCAATTTAATCCAAGGACATTAACAAATAAATAAGTAAAGGAGGCATAAAATATATATAAAATATAGGCTTATCAGTTCTCTCCCCTAACAAAAAATAAAAGAAAGAATGATTAGTCACATAAAAATTTCTAAATAACTTCAATAAAATATAGTACTTCTAGCCTAACCAGATGGAAATAATTACCGATGATAACAACGAATGAAAATTCATCTTTTTTGGCAGTAATTTCAAAGATTAATGCGTAGTATATGAAGAGTTATCATTTGGAGAGTTTAATTATTATTAATCTAGTTCATTTAATAATTGCATGAGTTAGCGGGATCAATGAAGAGTTTCTTTTATATGAGTTAGTATTAAACTAAAGTTCTGTTTCGAAGTGCTTTTGGAAGAGTTAAAAGCGCTTTTCTGACAGTGTTTGACATAAAAGTTTAGAAGTGCTTCCTATGTGCTTCTTCAATGAGCACTTCCTAGGAAGCACTTGGATTTCTTCTGAAAATTTCAACATCTTTATGAGCATAAGTACTTACTTGAGAAGCATTCTCAAACAAGCCCTAAGTTAGTGGGTTTAAGTGGTTAGGTTAAGGAATACCTTTAAATAAGGCTTGCTTTTGTTATTTGTGAGAGTAAGAAGTGAATAGAGTGAAGAAGTGTATGAGTTCAAAAATATAGATTTGTGTCGAAGTTTTTATATAGAAAGGAGTTTTTCACGGGTATAGGAGCTCTATGTAGCCTTTTACTTCTGTTTCTTTAATTTGTTGTTATGCTTCTACACACTAAACACATTTTATACTTCCGCTGTGCATATTTTCCAAATCCACCCATAATCTTTGAGTTTGGTGATCCATAAACAAGGGGGAAACATAGTATTTTTACTTTCCAAACTGCTTCTACATCTTGCATATGAAATTATTTTTCTGGAAAAAAAAATTTCATTAAACTGCAATCATTTTGTATGTCTCAGCTTGAGAGCAGTACTTCCGCCGCGTTGAGCATGGAAATTGCGGAGAATACACATGAGCTAAGGTATATAACTACATCCATAATTACTGTTTATAAGTTGGGATTTAAATGTAAATCACTCTGGCAACAATAAGGGGTGCCTCCTACAACAGGAAGCTAATTGGAGAAGAACTCCAAGAACTAAACACGTTAGAGTTGCAGGAACTAGAGAAACTGCTCGGATCAGGATTGAGGCGTGTTAGAGATGCAAAGGTTTGTTTCTCTCAGTTTTGTTGATTTATTAATTTTTGTGGCTTTTAGAAATTCTTCAACATACCCTTCAATATAAACATTTTGTGTTTCAGGGTGAAATTGTTCTGAAGGAGATCACCTCTCTTAAGTGGAAGGTCAGATATGAGACCTTTTTTTATTTTCTTTCAAGGAATTTTGTGCCAAAGTTTGAATTTATGGCTATCTCCATGCATGATTAACACTGATTTGCCAATACATTTGCTGTAAATAATGAGATGATGATAATAAAAAAAGTATAAACTATTTCAATGATGCTGAGACAAGTTGCTGAGATCTATAAATACATGGCATAGAGCAATTACATAAGTGATAAAAGGTGAGAAAGTAACTAGGATTTCATTTGGATATACTGATTTGGGAGAGATTTAGAGGTGTAATTGAAAAATACTAGTGGAGATCATGTGTAATTTTGATAATGTATTTATTAAAATTGTTTCAATAATAGAGGCGTAATTAAAATTTTAACAAAATAAATTGACAAATAGGGATGTCTTATATACGATATAGATAAAGTTTTAATTGCGGGATTCCTCAAATGGACGTTTTGTTCGATGTCCTCTACATTGTAATTCGATAATTCAAACCGTCTATCTCATACGTCTCTACTAAAAAATAATTCTTACAAAAAACACAGACAAATTGGAAACCAATGTGGACCTCATGTGTGGTACAACATTTGTTGGCACTAAGAGTAAACTTTCCTAATAATTTCTTTCTCCTCCTCCACCATACTCTTGTATTCACAGGGATCCCAAATGATGCAAGAAAACAAGCGATGGAAGAAGGTAATACTTCGTTATTTCTACATCGCTTAGTAATCAGTAGGTTTTTACTTTTTGACAAAGTGATATTCTAAACTACTTTAATGTACGAAAAGGAGAATCACACTCGATTTATAAAGCACGATGGAGTTAAGATTTAAAGTTTGGGGGGCCAGAAAATATAAGCAAAAGTATACAAATTATATTAACATTGGAAACAAAATTCCGTGGGTAAAAATAGCAAGCCTTTTCAAAACAAAATGATCATATTTGTTATAACAAAAAAGATCAGGAGCTTCACCCAAAATCGCTGTCTTGTCCACCATGTGTTCTCTATCTTTTACATCTCTGTGAACAATCTTGTGCGAGTTTAGGCATTTTACAACCACATAACAGATAAAAATATTACTTCCCCAGCCCAGCCACCTGATCTAACAATACAACACTTTGAGGCAGGTCACTTACACCCGTATGTGTCACATTTTGTTGTGGATTGGCTAAAAATAAATTTCTAATTCAGAATGGCCCTTTAAATAATTCTAAGTTTTCAATGTAAACCTCATCAAAACCCCAAGAAGTCTTCATATCATCTTTGTTCTTACGACATAAAAAAAATCCTCTTTCGTTTTGTGTAACAATCAAGGAAACATTAGCCACATTTTGATTCTCCGCTAAACGTAAAAATGGTGAATGTAGAAACGATCAGAATCATTGTAGGCATTATCGGTCAGTTATTTGTTTAGCGCTTCTGTTTATTTTCCTCTATTTTCAATCTAGCTCTCTGCCATTACTATTTCGGTGACACTACTACACCGGTGAGAAATATACGATTATTTCTACTCACATTTATCTTACCTATACTGTTTTTTCTTGTTCCTTTTTTCTCATAGGTAATGTCATCTCTTTCTTTTTGTTTACCTCCCCATTGTAAGCTCTAGCTCCTTTTTCTTTGTCTTTATCTTTTTCTGATCTCTAATCTATGCATTTGCGAAGATCTTATGTTATGTGATGAATTATGAAAATACTGCAGCCCAACATTTGTGAAAATAATCAAGCAAAAATCAGTAGGAGAATTCAAGGCGGATCCTTATGTAGCAACATTGCTCAACTGTGCTATGTGGTGTTTCTATGGCATGCCCTTTGTCCATCCTGATAGCATTCTTGTTGTTACAATCAACGGCTGTGGATTCGTTATCGAACTCATCTACATTGCCATCTTCTTAACATACTCTTCTAATGCAAAACGCGTAAGTAATACTACTAAGAAGTGAAATATCATGAGCTATGGAATGCTAATACCTTATTAAAACTTCTATATATCCTTATTTCCTTTGCAGCGAAGGATCCTTATTGCTCTTCTAGTTGAAGTTATCTTCTTTGCTGTTGTGGTTTTCGTCACCCTGCACTTTTCCCATACCACTAAAGGCCGGTCTATGATAATTGGCATCTTGTGCATTGTCTGCAACATCATTATGTATGCCTCACCCTTGACAATCGTGGTATGTAGAAATAAGTCATTTACATATATTATTATGTTGCATAGATATTCCATGTCTTAAATATTTTTGGGTCAGAATCGAGGGACACACAAAAAACCTCATAATTTGACACACATTTTCCAACTTTTGGATGAATCGTCATCTAAGGGTTGAAAATCATTCACCACGGCTTTATATATCTTACTTTTTGGGTGGCAGAAAATGGTCATCAAGACAAAAAGTGTGAAATATATGCCGTTTACCCTCTCTCTTGCTAACTTATGCAATGGAATTGTCTGGCTCATCTATGCACTCATCAAATTTGATCCTTACATTTTGGTAATTCTCTATACATTTTTGTTGTTTCAAGTACGTACATGTTTCTTTAATTATTTTATTTTCGAAAAGAAGAGTGAATAACCATTTTCTTTGAAAAATTTTGGTAGGTTCCCAATGGTTTGGGATTCATTTCTGGGTTGGTGCAGCTCATCTTATATGCCACCTACTACAAGACCACCAACTGGGATGAGGAGGATGAAAAACCAAAATCTGAGGTTCAACTCTCGGATGTTTAGAAACGTGACTTTCTTATGTCCAACCAATTCTTGTAATTTATTCATTTTTCTTGCGCTGTACAGACTAAAGCCAAGTGAATTCTCAAATTTTGGTCCATAAGAAAGATTTTTTTTTTTATTTTCCCGTTTCATTGTGCTTTTCATTTGTCTCCAGTTCATTTGGATCAATTATTCCACAAAAGTGATTTTTAAACCTTTTACCAAACAAGTTGGGATTTTTAAAATGTCAAAATAATCATTTATGGCTCCAAATAAGCAATGCTAAACGGCACTGAGTTGGTATTTTCCGATTGAAGAAGTCAAAAAGAAAGGCCATGTGTAGAGAATGTGTTTTGCATGATTTCATTCATCAAGTCCTAATATGATAAGTATTGAATATTTACGCAAAATTCTGTAGTGAGGGTGCCATATATGGACCCTTCATGTGAGCCTTCAGATTAGCCACATGATCGTTTCCTTTTTAACTTAAGGGAAGTTACTATTCAGATGAATCTTGTGACTAATATGATAGTCCACATCTATGGTCCATATATAACACTCTCACCATCTATTGATTGCATATCTTGAGCCTAACGTAAACTAAGAAGGCAAAGTGAACATGTTAGGCCAAGCCCAACACAGGTTTGCTAACACCATGTCACATCATATTGGCCTTTGTTAGATCCCCAATAATTCATAGACAGGGCACAACAATAAAATAATAAGCAATTTTTTAGCATAAGTTTCATATCTTATCACTTTAGCAAAATTTCCATGTTTACATCAGGTAAAACAAGTTTGGAGGTGCCAATAATTATCTTTGTCATGCAATAAGAGAGTGGTTAATGTCTAAAATTAGATCAACATGTGTTTATGTGATTCACTCAAATCAATTTGAGAACAATCAAATACTCAAGGTCATCGTCAAGTCTATCTATAAGGGGGGCTGCAACTGAAAATATACAAAAATTTGGCAACATCCATTTGGACAAAGCATCAATACTATGCAATTTGGAGTCATCCTAAGATACCATCACCCTTGCACTCCAAGAAACACATCTTTGAACCTTATTGTTGAAATCACCTGAAGTCAGCTCTACTGAGCTATTCCTTGTCTATTGCCTACTAACCATAGTCTAAAATATTGATAATATCGACGAAATATCGTGGATATTATCGTTTTTTCGATTCACGGATATTAAGGAACATACCTATACACATATCGAATAAATATCGATAATATTGACAATAATATCAGAAAATATCGATGTCGATAATTTTTCTCGCACTTCAGCATTTTTTTTTTCAAAATATCACAATAATATCGAAAATATCGATGTAATGGGAAAAAGGAAAAAAAAAAAAAAACAAAAAGCACACACGCAAAGGGGATTCGACCCCTGTCATTTCACTCCTCCAACGCCTTAACCACCATGTTGCTTATGCTTTTGTGATAATACACAAAGGGGAATTCCATGTAGTACTAAGTCACTCATGTATCTTACCATGCAATGTATAAAGTGTAAAATATTGTAGTAAATCATTATATATAAATGATTATGGTGTGTTTAATCTTCTTTCAGTAATTACTACATATTTTTCTACACTCACAGTGTTTGTCAGCTCGCTATATAATCAACTTAAATCAGTAAACCCCATCATGCAAGGTATTTCCTTCCAATTTTTTGTGATAAACTAATAGATAATTGACTAAATAAAAATCCACCAAAGTCTTAATAAAAAATTTCAAGTTTTTCTTACAACTTTCGTGGGTTTTTATTCAATTTTTATTCATATCGATAATATCCCGATATTTCCATCAAAATTTCCTTGTTTTTGGACTACCGATATTTCCAATACCATTGATATTTTAGACCTTGCTACTAACTTCATATACTTTTAAGGATTAATAGGTTGAGCTCTCTACCAAATCGAACCTATCCGTGTCCAGGACCAAGTGAACTTGAATGCTTCAATACAAGAAAAAAGTCATTTAACAACGTGCATTATGCATTGTTGAATGATATTAACAACATGAGACGCACGCTGTTGAAGCCGATGTTGTTAAAAGGTCTAGGGCTTTCGACAACACGCTTTGCATGTCGTCGTTGATATCAGTGCTCGTTGTTAACACCATTAAACGCAACGCACGCATATTGTGAAAGAAGTGTACAATAATGTGTTCTACGCGTTGTTGAACACATCATTGACAACATTCGTATGCACATTGTTGTTACATTTTTAACAACAGTCTTTACACGTTGTCATACTAAATATCAATGTTTTAATATTATTTTCCAATTCACCTTATAACAATATATTCATCTGTAAATTGAAGCTTCATGATAAGTAAAACTATTTTCTTCTTTCCAATTAATAGATAACACATAATAAAGAATTTTCATTCAAAAAATAACTCCACATGTATTACAAGGATCGATAGATTCATTGTCAAAGTTACACTTATCCAAATGGAAGTAGAGAGAAATTGTACTATGCCTATATTTACATTTCAAAACCCTTGTCAAGCATGATCTAGAAACCTAATAAGTTGGGCTTGTTAATAAACGTTAATATATTCAGAATAAGGTACTGCATACCTTGCGGAAGATTCCAAGTGAAAAGAATTATCCTTCCTTACAAATTTGGACTCGAAAATTTGCTATGCTTATAATCATCACCCAAAAAGCAAGTCTAAATAAACATTTTCAATTTATTTTTGAAACAAATAGAAATGTGCAAAACGCTAATACTAAAGCAATCCTTGTGTTTTATAGATAATGGCCACCAAAAATGTTGTTGCTGACCTAAATAAGGGAGACAAACTTGAGGGTACCAATTATGATATTTGGCATAGGAAAATTCAATATCTCTTGAATGAGCAGGAGCTATTGGAAACATTAACCAATTCAATGGTCGAACCTGAGGTTGGGCAAACGGCCCAACATCGCCGTGATCTTGAAGCTTATCAGACTTGGTTCAAAAAGGATCGTTGTGCGCGCTTTACTATGCTAAGCAGCATGCATAATGATCTTATTGGGGGATATGAAACCTACCCTACTGCCAAGGCTTTATGGAATCAACTAAAGTTTGATTTTGGTGGTACGTCCACCACTCGACTTAGAAGTTTGGTCCTGAAGTTTGAGGAATACAGCAAAAATCCTAAGCACACGATTCATGAGCACTTAAGGGTACTTTCTAGCTTGATATGTGACTTAAAGGCTGCTGGAAATACCATCACTGATGAGCAGCAAGTGCAGGCAGTCATCATATCCCTGCCAAATTCATGGAGCTCCATGAAACAAATCATGACACATAATGAGAATATCAAGAATTTTTCTGATATTTCTCGTCATGTTGAGCTAGAATCGGAGCTCCAAGAGGCGACCAATGCTACTGCCCTTTTCGCCCAGGGTGGCATGTCTAAGACTAAAGGGTCTAAGCGTTAAGGAAAAGGAAAGACAGATAAGCAGGATGGGGCAAACAAACTTGCACCAAAGGATGACAACAAAACCAAGCGCCGTAGGGGCAAGCGTGGTGGGAAGAAAGACTTGTCCAAAGTCAAATGCTATAATTGTGATAAGAAGGGTCACTTCGCTCGTGATTGTACTGAGCCAAAGAAGTTATCTTTCTTAACTGAACCTTCCTACATATATGTATGTGAACATGTTTTAGTTGCTAATACGTCCTCTGGGTGGATTGTAGATACGGGAGCAACCAAACATGTGACTCGAGATCGAGAAGGTTTTCTGGATTATCGTCGAATTTCAAAGGGCACCTCTGGTGTGTTCATGGGTGATGGATACCGTATAGAAGCTTTGGGAGTTGGTTCATATCAACTTCATATGCGCAATGGGCGCACATTTCTCCTCAATAATGTGCTCTATGTTCCTGGAATTCAGCATAATCTTTTTTCAGTTTTAGAGTGTTTGCGTGATGGATATTGTTTTAAGTTTTCTTCTTTTGGTTTGGATGTGTTATTGGATGGTACAATTATTGGTCATGGTTTTTTAAGGAATCACTTCTTTTATTTGGATTTGAATGATTCCAATTCCTCATCTTCTTATATAGCTTATGCTGATGTACATGTTGATTCTGCAACTTGGCATGCTAGACTAGGACATATAGGACGTGACAGGATGACAAGATTAGCTAGAGAAAGTCTTTTAGGCCCACTCGCTAAAGTTGACCTACCTATATGCGAATGTTGTCTAGCTGGTAAAGCTATAAGAAAGCCTTTTGGTAAGGCTAAGAGAGCTACTCAACCACTAGAGTTAGTTCACTCGGATATTTGTGGACCTATAAGTGTGAAGGCATGTCATGGCCCCTCTTATTTTCTCACATTTATTGATGATTACACCCAATATGGTTATGTCTATCTGATCACTCACTGCTATGAAGCCTTGGATTGTTTCAAGCGTTTTATAGCTGAGGTTGAGAATCAAACAGAGAAGAGTTTAAAGGCTCTTCGTACAGACCGCGGACGCGACTACTTATCTAAACAGTTTAAAGAACTATGTGAAAATAAGGGGATACGCAGACAACTTACTGTTCCTTATACACCGCAACAAAATGGTGTTGTGGAGAGAAGGAATAGAACTTTATTAGACATGGTTAGGTCTATGATGGCGCAAGCTAATCTCCCAATTTCATTTTGGGGAGATGCAATATTAACTGCTGCCTATATTCTTAACCGAGTGCCTTCCCAATCAGTCACTTCAACCCCTTATGAATTATGGAAAGGCGAAAAGCCCAATTTGGGGCATTTGCGCCCTTGGGGATCAGCTGGTTTTGTTCATAATACAAGCATGGAAAGCTTGGCCCTCGAGGTAAAAAACATATCTTCATAAGGTATTGCGAGCACTCGAAAGGCTATGTGATATATGGTGAACATGTTGATGGAGGAATGACTGAAATAGATTCCCGAAATGTGAATTTCATAAAGAATGATTTTCCTAGCATTGGTGACACCCAAAAGAATCTTGACCTCCATGAGTTGGAAGGAAGTGAAGATATTTCACAATCTTTAAGCGAGGATGGGGAATTAACTCCTGATCTAGTAATCGCTAAAGAAAGTGACAATGATCTACAACCTAGTGGGAGTATACCAAAGGATGGTACACCACTAGAAACTCAAGATTTAATGGTGCGCAAGAGCAAACGAGGAAATATTCCCCGTCGATTTTTTGAAATTGAAGGGGAAACTTTCTTGTGTACTCCAATAGATGAAGAAGAGCCTGCTTCCTATAAGGAAGCGCTATCATCTTTAGCTAGTAAAGAGTGGATGACTGCTATGCAAGAGGAGATAAGTTCGATGGACAAAAATAAGGTCTGGGAGTTAGTTGACCTTCGGCCTGGGCGCAAGACCATTGGAAACAAATGGGTCTTCAAAATCAAACTCAAAGCGGATGGTTCAATTGAGAGGTACAAGGCACGTCTTGTGGCGAAAACCTATACTCAAAGAGAGGGTATAGACTATAATGATACATTCTCCCCTGTGGTGAGATTTGCATCTATTCGCCTAATCCTAGCTATTGTCGCACAAAAGGATTTGAACCTTTTTCAAATGGATGTTAAGACTGCATTTCTCAATGGAGATCTAGACGAAGAGATCTATATGGATCAACCAATGGGTTTTGAGGTCAAAGAACAAGGGCGCAAAGTTTGCCGTCTCAAACGTTCTATTTATGGCCTCAAACAAGCGTCTAGACAGTGGAATATTAGATTTCATACTTCAATCATCTCTTTTGGTTTTGAGATGGTTGAAGAAGACCACTGTGTGTATCTAAAACGATCAAAGGAAAATGTTCAGATTCTTTCACTGTATGTTGATAACATTCTCATAGCAGGAAATGACATGGATTCCATTGTCGCCACTAAGAAGTGGTTGTCCGCAAAGTTTGAAATGAAGGACATGGGTGAAGCAAATTATGTGCTAGGAGTGAAAATCATAAGAGACCGTTCAAAAGGACTTCTTGGTTTGTCTCAAGAGACTTACATTAAGAAGATACTTGAACGTTTTCGTATGCATCACTCCAAACCCATAGACACACCAATGGAAAAAGGATGTGTCCTAACCCTTGACCAATGTCCTAAAAATGATGAGGAAAGAAACCAAATGACCAAAGTTCCTTATGCATCTGCGATAGGAAGTCTAATGTATGCTATGTTGTGTACACGGCCAGACATCTGTCATGCAATTGGTATGGTGAGCCGTTATCAAAGTAATCTTGGACCTGCTCATTGGAAAGCTGTAAAGAGAATTTTTCTATATCTGCAAGGTACCGCTGATCTTGTCTTATGATACCATGGTGGCGATTTGAGACTTAGAGGTTACAGCGATGCAGATTGGGCCAATGACAGAGATGAACGCAAATCCACCTTTGGTTATGCTTTTATACTTGGAGGTGGAACTATCTCTTGGTGTAGCAAGAAACAGTCTTGCATAGCCCTATCCACAATGGAGTCAGAATATGTTGCTTGCTCAGCAGCAGTTCAGGAAGCTGTTTGGTTAAGAAGATTCTCGCAACGACTAAACTATACAACCAAAACCTGTGAGGCAGTACTTGTTTACTCAGATAGTACATCTGCCTTGGCATATGTAAAGGATTCAAAATACCATGGAAAATCCAAACACATAGATGTCAGATATCACTATATCAGACAGAGGGTAGCACAAGGAGAGGTTATATTAAAGCATATCTCAAGTGGCAATATGGTTGTTGATCCTCTCACTAAACCCATTGCTAGAGATGTGTTCCTTTCTCATATTAGGAGTATGGGACTACGAAGGTTTTAATATACCTATTTTGCAATTGACTTTATTATTAATGCAATGTTAATCGTTTTTTCCATGGTACTTGTTCTAGAATGATTGATATGGTTTTTGCACAAAGATTTGTCACCAGGCTTGAATTAGCCCACTCATATGGGAGATTCACCTTCGTGCTGAGATAGCGAGCAAGATGAGACATTTGTGTTATGTTCTAAAATGCTTAGACAACATATTATGACAAATATGTATATTTGCGCCCAAGTAGGCAGCAAGATAAAACACTTCTCTAAATGTCGCCTTAGTTGGAGCTAAGATGAGACCTTGAAAAAGGAAAGAGGTCGATCATAGAAAATTGCCATAAAATCTATGAAGCCTGTATTGAGCCGAATGTGAGATTCCAGACAGGCGCCGAGAGGGTGACTGAGACTAGAACTCAAGTTAGACATTTGTGTAATGTCTAGACTAAGATTCGTATGACGTATGTCCAATTCTTGGACAAGTGACATGCTCATTTTATGAGAATATGTCATAGCATACATTTCATACTGTATGTGCTAGATGCGATCGACAGTGGGAGCGATGAATGAATCCCTGCTTCATCACTATGTGAGCCACTTGGATCATTAATTCAAATCCTAAAAATGTACCCTTAGTTGACTTTAGCCTATGTCATGAAGAGGATGCTTGATGTTGCTACTTTAGCTTGTTTTCCTAGGATCAATTATAAGGTCTCAAGGGGCATGTCTAAGAAAGCAGTTAAGTCTAATTGGATTGATATAAGCGCTTAAGGAAGACAGTTCGACAATACACCATGTTTTTTTTTGTGACTCATAGCTAGCCAGCGTCTATGTCATATTTGTTGTTGACATGTCATGAGTACAATACATATTTGGGGTGAAGCACTGCTTTTATGAGGGCTTAAGAGTGTTGTTACCAGTGTAGTCTGAATAAGTCTGGGGTATGTACGAGATGATTTCAAATGATGCACTTTTATTAGTTTGGTGATGACTTAATAAAATGTGCTCTTGTAGCTGTACGTTCTTTTCTCGCAAGGTCGCACGACCCATTTCCTGTATGGGAAGGCGAGTGTATACAAGAGGTTTAAGATGATTATGAGGTTATCACACCCTACGTGGGTGAGTGGGAGATGTAATAAAATAAGTTAGTAGATATAAAGTATGCCACTACATAAGGCATTACTCTTTGCTTTACAGCACAATACCAACCCTTGCACTAGTGAATGTTTTATGCTGTCTTGGGATGGGCTAAAACATTCCTATAACTAGATGGAGTATGTGCAAGTGAAGAGCAGAGAAAGAGAGAAGCATCAGTGCATACTCTCTGCGTTGGTGTGCATATCAAAGAGTAGGAGTGAGTTTTACACCCACATAGGAGGAAACCTCATATCTCCCTAAACACTCTCCTTTAGGCAATTCACCAAGAGCCTTGGTCTTGGGTACGTGAAATCAGTGGAACAACTTTCATAGCCAATCCAACGACCTTGGAGACGAAGAACGTGTAGAATCTTGTTGGCGTGCTCGTGACGTGGAAGCATCTCGACGGAATCTCGGTGGGCTAGTAATTGCAAGCGGTTTTTCACTTGGAATCTTCCGCAAGGTATGCAGTACCTTATTCCGAATATATTAACGTTTATTAATAGTTTGCAATGCTTATAATCATCACCCAAAAAGCAAGTCTAAATAAACATTTTCAATTACTTTTAAACAAATTTCTACTTAGAAAACACAAAGTTTCCAACCAAACAAATGTTTGCGCAGTTTCATAAAAGCGCATGGGCCTCTCATAGATCTAAAATTGGGAATCCATTTAATAGGTTAACCAATGAAAGTCCACCGAAAAAATGTGACCAAGTAAGTTTCGGGAGTAGTGGTGGAGATAAACTCGCTTAAATACCATTTCCTCTTAAACACCTAAATAACTTGCCTAGACATCACACATTTTTTGGTAATCAATTCCACTAGTATGACCCATAAATTAACTCAACCAATCTTAAGTTCATATTTGGCATGCTAAATATGTACAACTTAATAACATATTTAGTTTCTAAATGACATGTCATTATTGTTGCAACTTCATAAATAAACAATTATTCATTTATTCCAAGTGATACTTAGCCAAATGATTTTTAGAAAATAGACGGGAGGAGTCCACAATGGATTCCATTTGTCTAAGATGCAGTTCTACAAAGGGCATACATGCTCTCAAGCGCCTTCAAAGAGAATGTGTTCACAAAGAATACTGTTCACGAAGAACACTGTTCATCTTGCTGAAATTTCCAGAAAAAATTTCCAGATTTTCATTATCATTTGGCCATCTTTGGAGACCTCTATCTCCTTCGTTATGCATCCAAATGATGCATACAATATATCATTGGAAAGCTCATGCAACAGAGAATATGCTAAGGCAAAGAAACAGCATAGAAAAACAATTTAACAGCATACAAACATGCTCTAAAAAACTCGAAAACAAACTGTTTTTCATGCTCTTGGGTTTCAGTTTTCTCCTAAATCACTCCTTTAATTTGTACGAAAATTTAAAGGTAAGTTCTCATCACATAGAGGAACATACTTCATGGAAAGAAAACATCAAAAAACAATCAAACAAAAAACGAAGTTTCTTCGTTCATGCTTTCATGGTAGTTCTTGCGGAAGAAAAAACACATTCTCATGCATCATTCAACATGGCGAAAAGCAAGCATACAAGCTCTGATACCACTGTTAATAAACGTTAATATATTCGGAATAAGGTACTGCATACCTTGCAGAAGATTCCAGGTGAAAAACCGCTTGCAATTACTAGCCCGCCGAGATGCCGTTGAGATGCTTCCACGTCACGAGCACGCCAACAAGATTCTACACGTTCTTCGTCTCCAAGGTCGTTGGATTGGCTATGAAAGTTGCTCCACTGATTTCATGTACCCAAGCCCAAGGCTCTTGGTGAATTGCCTAAAGGAGAGTGTTTAGGGAGATATGAGGTTTCCTCCTATGTGGGTGTAAAACTTACTCCTACTCTTTGATATGCACACCAACGCAGAGAGTATGCACTGATGCTTCTCTCTTTCTCTGCTCTTCACTTGCACATACTCCATCTAGTTATAGGAATGTTTTAGCCCATCCCAAGACAGCATAAAACATTCACTAGTGCAAGGGTTGGTATTGTGCTGTAAAGCAAAGAGTAATGCCTTATGTAGTGGCATACTTTATATCTGCTAATTTATTTTATTACAGGGCTAAAGCTAATGAGCCAATGATTTGGATGTAAAGTGCCTGATTGTTAGAAGAATCTCAAATTCAATATGCTACTGCCCGCTTCAGTGTTAGAAGAATCCCAATTCAGCTTGTACTCTTGTGCAATTTCCTTCAACCCTAAGTCTGGCCTCTCCAGAGATGGAACACTCTCAACTGAAATTGAGTGACAAAAAAAATTACATTGATACACAAGTCTGCAGAAATGGACTACCTCTGGAAATTTTAAAATTTTAATGCTTTAGGAACCCACAAACATCACTGTGGGTGCAAATATTTTGGCCACCAATCATGAGACGCCACGTGAACAAGAAGATTATCTCATAGGTCAATTAATTAAGTCATTTATTTGGCAAGATAATTGACACCAAAAATATGGATATTATCTTTATTTAAAAAGATAATATCACTAATTAAGATATTATCCTAATTTGGAAATATCATCATCAAATTAGGAGATTTGATCCCAATCAAATCCCTAGTGGACTCAATCTCTACAATTTGGGGAAAGAATAAAGTCCTTCCAAATAAGAGTTTATTCTTTGCAAAACCCTAGCACGAAAGGAGTCTATAAAAACACGGCTACACCAAGCATTCAAGGTACTTTTAAAATTCGAGAAAACACCCGAAACTCTCCCTCTCTCTCCCTCCTAGCCAACGGCGCCACCACTATTGCCAACCACATCTCTCTCCTCTCTACATATTTTTAAACACGGCTTCGGCCACCCGGTTCTTACCATATAGAAAAATCTTCATATCCTTTTTTAGCTACTGTTTCTCCTAGATTCAACCGACCTAACTTAGGCATCGGAGGGCCTTTGGCTAACACCTCCCGGGTGTCGTTTATTTACTCCAATCTTTTTTACAGGAACCGAGGAAGAAAGAGAAGGAAGATCAAAGGTTGAAGAATCCACAAGTGAATATTCTCCCGTGAGAATTTTTGAACAAACATTTGGTGCTTTCATTGAGAGCACGAGTTATACTTAACGCGTGCTCTTGAATCAAAGGAATTCATTTCCTCCATTTCTTCGCTCAATCAAAGCCTTTTTTTTTTATCCTCAATTTTGATACTTAGTTATTTCTACGTCGCTTAGTTATCAGTAGGTTTTTACTTTTTGACAAAGTGATATTCTAAACTACTTCAATCTACGAAAAGGAGAATCAAACTCGATTTGTAAAGCACAATGGAGCAAAGATTTGAAGTTTGGGGGGCCAGAAAATATAAGCAAAAGTATACAAATTATATTAACATTGGAAACAAAATTCCGCGGGAAAAAATAGCGAGCCTTTTCAAAACAAAACGATCATATTTGTTATAACAAAAAAGATCAGGAGCTTCACCCAAAATCGTTGTCTTGTCCTGCACCATGTGTTCTCTATCTTTTACAACTCTGTGAACAATCTTCTGCGAGTTTAGGCATTTTACAACCACATAACAGATAATAATATTACTTCCCCAGCCCAGCCACCTGATCTAACAATACAACACTTTGAGGCAGGTCACTTACACCCATATGTGTCACATTTTGTTGTGGATTGGCTAAAAATAAATTTCTAATTCAGAATGGCCCTTTAAATAATTCTAAGTTTTCAATGTAAACCTCATTGAAACCCCAAGTAGTCTTCATATCATCTCTGTTCTTACGACATAAAAAAAATCCCCGTTTTGTGTAACGATCAAGGAAACATTCGCCACATTTTGATTCTCCGCTAAACATAAAAATGGTGAATGTAGAAACGATCAGAATCATTGTAGGCATTATCGGTCAGTTATTTGTTTAGCACTTCCGTTTATTTTCCTCTATTTTCAATATTGCTCTCTGCCATTACTATTTCGGTGACACTACTACACCGGTGAGAAATATACAATTATTTCTACTCGCATTTATCTTACCTATACTGTTTTTTCTTGTTCCTTTTTTCTCATAGGTAATGTCATCTCTTTCTTTTTGTTTACCTCCCCATTGTAAGCTCTATCTCCTTTCTCTTTGTCTTTATCTTTTTCTGATCTCTAATCTATGCATTTGCGAAGATCTTATGTTATGTGATGAATTATGAAAATACTGCAGCCCAACATTTGTGAAAATAATCAAGCAAAAATCAGTAGGAGAATTCAAGGCGGATCCTTATGTAGCAACATTGCTCAACTGTGCTATGTGGTGTTTCTATGGCATGCCCTTTGTCCATCCTGATAGCGTTCTTGTCATTACAATCAACGGCTGTGGATTCGTTATCGAACTCATCTACATTGCCATCTTCTTAACATACTCTTCTAACGCAAAACGCGTAAGTAATACTACTAAGAAGTGAAATATCATGAGCTATGGAATGCTAATACCTTATTAAAACTTCTATATATCCTTATTTCCTTTGCAGCGAAGGATCCTTATTGCTCTTCGGCTGCGTTTGGTTCATGGGAAAGGAATCTTGGGGATGGGAAACCAATTGCTTTCCCATGTTTGGTAAGTCCGGCATGGGAAAGCGTTGCCTAGCACATGGGAAAGTAGGAGGGAAAGTGAATCCTTCCTTCCTACTTGGGTTTCACTTTCCCTTCCCATGGGAAAGTAAGACTAACTTTTTTTTGACTAATTTGTCCTTATTAACAATTCATAATTACAGTTTTTATCCAACAATTATTGGTATTTTTTAATTATTTTAATAGGGGTACAATTGGGAAACTAAACAAAATTTGTTTTCCATTCCTACTCAAAACAAACATGGGAAAGGAATCACCATTTCCCATCCCTTGGGAAATGACATGGGAAATGATTTCCCATCAAATTCATTCCGTGAACCAAACGGGGCCTTCTGGTTGAAGTTATCTTCTTTGCTGTTGTGGTTTTCGTCACCCTGCACTTTTTCCATACCACTAAAGGCCGGTCTATGATAATTGGCATCTTGTGCATTGTCTGCAACATCATTATGTATGCCTCACCCTTGACAATCGTGGTATGTAGAAATAAGTCATTTCCATATATTATTTGTTGCATAGATATTGCATGTCTTAAATATTTTTGGGTCGGAATCGAGGGACACACAAAAAACCACAGAATTTGACACACATTTTCCAACTTTTGGATGAATCGTCATCTAAGGGTTGAAAATCATTCACCACGGCTTTATATATCTTACTTTTTGGGTGGCAGAAAATGGTCATCAAGACAAAAAGTGTGAAATATATGCCGTTTACCCTCTCTCTTGCTAACGTCTGCAATGGAATTGTTTGGCTCATCTATGCACTCATCAAATTTGATCCCTACATTTTGGTAATTCTCTATACATTTTTGTTGTTTCAAGTACGTACACGTTTATTTAATTATTTTTATTTTCTAAAAGAAGAATGAATAAAAAAATTTCGTTGAAAAATTTTGGTAGGTTCCCAATGGTTTGGGATCAATTTCTGGGTTGGTGCAGCTCATCCTATATGCCACCTACTACAAGACCACCAACTGGGATGAGGAGGATGAAAAACCAAAATCTGAGGTTCAACTCTCAGATGTTTAGAAACGTGAAAGAGGTTCTTGCTTCAATTATTGAGATTTATTCATTTCTTGTTAACCCACATCAATACTACTTGAGCTACACAGATTAAAGCCAAGTGAATTCTCAAATTTTGAGGGAATTATAATTTTCAACCGTGGTCATAAGAAAGAATTTTTTTTTTCCCGATTCATTGTGCTTTTCATTTGTCTCCAGTTCATTTGGATCAATTATTCCACAAAAGTGATTTTTAAACCTTTTACCAAACAAATTGGGATTTCAAAAATGTCAAAATAATCATTTATGGCTCCAAATAAGCAATGCTAAACAGCACTGAGTTGGTATTTTCCTATTGAAGAAGTCAAAAGAAAGGCCATGTGTAGAGAAATGTGTTTTGCTTGATTTCATTCATAGAGTACTAATATGATAAGTATTGAATATTTACGCGAAATTCTATAGTCAGGGTGCCATATATGGACCCTTCATGTGGGCCTTCATATTAGCCACATGATCGTTTCCTTTTTAACACTTAAGTGAAGTTACTATTCAAATGAATCTTTTGGCTAATATGAAGGTCCACATCTATGGTCCATATATGACATTCTCACCATCTATTGATTGTATATCTTGAGCCTAAAGTAAACTAAGAAGGCAAGGTGAACACTAGGCCAAGCCCAACACAGGTTTGCTAACACCATGTCACATCAGATTGGCCTTTGTTAAATCCCCAATAATTCATAGACAGGGCACAACAATAAATTAATAAGCAATTTTTTTAGCATAAGTTTCATATCTTATCACTTTAGCAAAATTTCCATGTTTACATCTGGTAAAACAAGTTTGGAAGTGCCAATAATTATCTTTGTCATGCAATAAGAGAGTGGTTAATGTCTAAAATTAGATCAACATGTGTTTATGTGATTCACTCAAATCAATTTGAGAATAATCAAATACTCAAGGTCATCTTCGTCTATCTAGAAGCGGCGGCTGCAACTGAAAATATACTAAGATTTGGCAACTTCAATTTGGACAAAGCATCAATACTACGCAATTTTGAGTCATCTTAAGATAACATCAGCCTTGCACTCCATGGAACACATCTTTGAACCTTATTGTTGAAATTACCTGAAGTCATTTCTATTGAGCTTCCTTGTCTATTGCCTACTAACCATAGTCTAAAATATTGATAATATCGACAAAATATCGATGATATTATTGTTTTTTCAGGTCATGGATATTTCGAAACGTATTCATATACATATCGTATAAATATCGATAATATCGATGTCGATAATTTCACTCATCCTTTGGCAATATTTTGTCAAAATATCGCTATAATATCAAAATCGATGTAACGAAAAAGAGGAAAAAAAAAACACAAAGTACACATGCAAAGGGGATTCGAACCCCTGCCATTTCACTCCTCCAATGCCTTAACCACCATGTTGCTTGAAAAACCAAAATCTGATGTTCAACTCTCATATGTTTAGAGACGTAAAAGAGTTGCTTCAATTTTTGAGATTTATTCATTTTTCTTTTGTAAATTCAAATTTTGAGTTGTATCTTTAAAGGAATTATAATTTTCAACTGTGGTCATGAGAAAGAAATTTTTTTTTTTTTCCCGATTCATTGTGCTTTTATTTTGTCTCCAGTTCATCTGGATCAATTATTCCACAAAAAGCGATTTTTAAACCTTTTACCAAACGAGTTGGGGTTTCAAAAATGTCAAAATAATCACTTATGACTCCAAATAAGCAATACCAAACAGGCTCTTATGACTCCAAATAAGCAATACCAAACAGGCACTGAGTTGGTATTTTCCGGTTGAAGAAGTCAAAAGAAAGGTCACGTGTAGAGAAATGTGTTTTGCTTGATTTCATTCTCAGAATACATGTACAATATATGGTAATGCATGGAGTCCTAATACGTTAAATATTGAAGATTACATTGACAGCACATCCTGACCCTAACGTAAACTAAGAAGGCAAGGTAACATCATGTCACATCAGATTTGCTTTTGTTAAATCTAGGACCTTAAAACACTTACTCCTTTATATCTCCAATAATTCATCGAAACAGCACAACAAAAAATAATGGGTAATGATTTCCTCACTCTATTTTTATCCATTTACACTCTTTTTTTAGTTATAAATTAGAGTGTAAGTGGATAAAATTGGAGTGGGGAAATCACCACTCAAAATAATAAGCAATTCTTTAAAATAAGTTTCCTATTCTATCGCTTTAACAAAATTGCCCTCTTTACATCAAGTAAAACAAGTTTGGAGTGTCAATAATTATCTTTGTCATGCAAGAGAGCAGTCAATGTCTAAAATTAGATCAACAATAGTAAAATTGTACAACATAATTATAACCACACTAAAAACACGTGTGTTTATGTGATTCGCTCAAATCAACTTGAGAACAATCAAATACCCAAGGTCATCGCGTCAAGTCTATCTAGAAAGCGCGGCTGGAACTGAAAATATACTAAGATTTGGCAACATCCATTTGGACAAGGCATCAATACTATGCAATTTGGAGTCATCTTAAGATTCCATCAGCCTTGCGCTCCAAGGAACACATCTTCGAACCTTACTGTTGAAAGCTCTACTGAGCTTCCTTGTCTACCTATTGCCTACTGTTTGTACCAAAAATTGGATTTTTGCCTAAAAATGGTAGATAATTTTCCATGGACATCAAAATGGCCAAAATGTGGCTAGACATGCATTGCTGCAGCCAGATGGAGTGGGCCCAAAATTCAAATTCAGCACTCAAATCAAGTTTCATCCTTCTCGAAAGTTGTTCATCTCTACGTCTACTGCAACATATCCAAATTTGGGTTTATCTGGACAAACGTGGAGTCCTAAGAGCTGAAAACACCAAATGCACAGCGCCATCAAAAAGCTCATAGCAGCAATTCGGGCCTAATTCGGGCCCAATTCGGGCCTAATTCCAATACTCAAATGAATTATCTTTCTTCATGAAAGCTTTGCATTAGAACGTCTACTGTAACATATCCAAATTTGGGATCATTTAGATAAATCTGGAATCCTCGCAACATCGAACATCAGAAGCATACCACCAGCAGCGAAAGCTGATAACAGTGGCAATTCGGGCCTAATTATGGCCCAATTCGGGCCAGCTTCCAGTCCTCAAATGAACATTCGTTCTTCATGAAAGTTATTCATTTGGATGTCTACTACGACATATCGGAATTTGGCATCATTTGCGCAAGTATTGAATCTTCAGGGCATTAATCATGATTTCTGTTCGTGACAGCAATTTGTGACGACCAGTCCTGTGTAACCATGCTAAAACCAGATTTTCTATTGCTCAAATGGAATTGAGTTCTTCATCAATGTTGTTCCTACTTATGTGGAGAACAACATATCCGAAATTGGCAGCAATTGGATCAACCTAGCATTCCCAGTTTTTTACGCATCAAGGCATGTTCAGAGGAGAAACTCAGTGGCTGCAAATCAAGTTTCACTTTATCAATGGAGGGACTTCATCACCAGTGAGTGGATTCAGAGAAGAATAAAGTGAAGATGTGGTAGATGGAAACAATTTAATATTCTCTGTGATGAAGAATATTAAAACAAAGCCAAAGCCCAACATACACGTGAAAAGTCTACATCAAGGTTTAAAGAAGAATAAAAAAATATGCAAGTGGACTTAAAGAATGAATAAAGAAAGAAATAGAGATGGTGGTCATTATCTCTACATTTCTTTTTGTCTTTTAGTCAGCTACTTTTGGCTGTCACTCACCAATCAATGGCAAGTGAACTAATACTTTGGATTTCTTTAAGTCTAACAGTGACAACTTCTGTCAAATCACATCAAAGCCTCTTAGCAACTTTTTTGGGTTTACTTGTATTTTCAGCAACCCACTCACCAAAACCAATGGCAAGTGGGTACTTCAAATTGACTGGTGGCCCACTCAATCGACCTTCACTCTCTGTAAATTGAAGGAGAAATCATCAGCAAAGACACACACAACTCAACCAGCAAAAACCAGACTCAACGTCTATAAACCCAGCTCAAAAGCTTGAAACATCCTTCCTTTTTCATTCTCTGAATTTCCCAGTTGACAACTCCTGAGGAATTTTCTTTATTTGCTCTGCCAACTCTTGGTATGATATTTCCTTGTACAAGATTGAATAGAGAAATCTTCAATCTCCATTTTAATTTTATGTACCAAGTCTGAATAGAGAAATCTTCAGGCCGTGTTGTTTATGTATTTCCTTTTTCTTTCAAGTTGTCTAAAACTTCTGTCATTTCCATTACCATTCAATTTCAACTTCTGTCAGTTATCATTTTAGCACTAGATGAATATTGAAGTCCTCTTAATTGGGGCATAGAAAAGAACCTTGTATTGGGCCAGTTCCCCACCCAATCCACAATCGATTGATTAAAGTCAGTATCGGTACTCGTTTTCCAGTCTTACCATTTTCAGTCTGTTGGAGTTTTTCGCTGCCAACAGTGGCACGCCTTCGCAATCGCAACAAGCAAACTCCACGGCCAAACACCACGCAAATGGCCAGCAGGTCCTTTTCGGGGTAAACACCTACTAACTTCATATACTTTTAATGGTTATCGGGTTGAGCTCTCTACCAAATCGAACCTATCCGTGTCCAGGCCCATGTGAACTTGTATGCTTGAGATACCTTGGCCTCTCCAACTTTTCAAACCCTCTATTCAAGCACTCCTGGAGAGAGTCTGCAACCTCTTTAGTCTGCAGAAATTGAAACTAAGGGCTGAGTTGAACGTCAAATGCTTGAAGCAAAAGATACTAACCTAAAAGAAAAGATGGACCTTCACACTTTGGGATTGTCTTGGGGATATAAGGCCATCTCTAGCATTGGAGGGCTAAACATTGCCCGCCCATAAAATTTAGCCCATCATTTATAGTTTTTTTTTATGGAATAGTGATGGGCTATATATTTACTATTTCCAGTAATGTAGGGCTAAATCATAACCCCCTCTATATTATATTAGTTTTTAGTATATTCTTTAAATATATTGGATAATTAATTTAAGTAAAGTACTACTTTATACCCTATTTAAAATTTATTTTACAAGAGAGAAATATTTTCGGATAGGACTCGTGACATACATGTGTCGGCACAGCATGTGATTAGGCCCCCATATTTATGATTAGATTTTTTGTCTACGTGGGACATCTTATCATGATGTAATCCCAAAACATTTCATATAGGATTTTCGATTGCCATGTGTCTGTACGTGATTAGCCCTCTATATTTCTGATTTGATTTCTGTTCTTGTGATACATCTTATATTCAGCTTCAAATGTCAATAAAAGGGATGTTTTGGGTTTCATATCTCACACCTTTATATGATTCCTCTCCAATTTCTCTTTCATTTTGTGAAATTTGTCATTCCAATTCAATTCTGCAATGGATTCCAACTAGGGTTCCTCTTCTAATTATGAATTGGAAGACCAATGAGAGGAGCGGAGACGCCAATTGATGGAGGAGCATGAAGAAGATGATGCCTGGAGGAGAGGAGACACCAATTGATGTATGGTGTTTTGTGGCTTGTTCTTTGAATTTGTAACAAATAGACATTAATCGAAAAACAGTAACTAAAACATGTCTCCTCTCATCTTTTTTCAATGCTTGATTCCATTTGTTCAAGCTCGGATAGATGTGCTTCTTCCACCAACTTCCACAACTTTCGTGGTTTCTCGGGGTTACTTCAATGGTGCCTTCGTAAAGCTCATAATATTTGTAAGAAACACGAGTCCAAAAACCCTCCGAGGTTTGGCTAGTACCATGTACATTATCTTCAGTGACTTTAAAGAAAGCCTTGCAAAGAGTTCATCTTCCTTTCGAGTCCAATTTGTGCCTTTCTATGAAGTGCCGGCCATTTTTTTTCCCTAACAATTAGGGGGAATTCTTTTTCATGTGTAAAGGATGAAAAAATTGTGGGAATTTATGTAGAAGGATGAAAAGAGTAAGGATAGTATATAAATGAAGGATGAAAAGAATGTGGGAATTAGATAGAGGGATGAAAAGAATGTGGAAAATTATGTAAAAATGAAGTTGGTATTTATAGAAAAAAATTAACGAATAATTAGGATTTTTGAATATATATATATAGGGACCTTCTCCAATGCGAACTCTAAGATGCGGATTGGTTGCGAACTTTTGTTTTTAACCGTTGGATGGCTTGTGTGGCTTTATTTTCTTTCTTTTCGCTCTTCATCCAACGGTTAAAAACAAAAGTTCGCAACCAATCCGCATCTTAGAGTTCGCATTGGAGAAGCCCCCTATATATATATATATATATATATTTAACGGCAGCCAGATAGAGACGTTGGACTTTGCAAGGAGCCGCCGCAGGTTTTGTCCAAAGAAAAAAAGAAGTTGTTGTTGGCCTTCGAAAAAAAAATATAGCCCACCCAAGAATCATGCCACATTTAGCCCAACATTCGGCCTCTTTGGCCTGCTGACTCGGTTTGGCCCAATGGCATGGCACATTTAACCCACTATTGGAGATGGCCTAACAAGTCTTCAAGTTGAATTCAGCCACAGGAACCAGTTTGGAACAAGTGGCGGATCCAAGATTTGAATCCCTTGATCCTCAAGCTTCCAAATTTGGTTCATTATATATCCAGAGAAATGTGAGGGCACCCAAAAGCCATTTGCATCTCTCTAGAAAGAATAATCCTTAGAGACTTGTAATAATCTCTTTTCGTGAAATTAAGATTTCAGAAATTTTAGGAGTTGCTTACATCCAAGTAAGTTGCAAGTAAATCTGCAGCAACTCATAAAATGAAGAGGCAACATACAGAATTACATTATTTATTAAATAAGAACCTACCTTTGTCCACTGAAGAAATTCTACAAAACATTATACTCATGAGAAAAACTTCAACCACGTTAAGAAAACAGATAAACCAATACATGTTCAACTTGATTTATTTAGTCACACTCTTGCGTACAGTTATTGGAGCAAACCAGAAAACAGAAATGAGTGTAAGCCCAGGCATTTTCAGTGCCTATAGCTCATCTCTTATTGCAGGGAGAGGGTGTGGAGGATTGGGGTTGTGAATCTTTGCTTATAGAGAATCCTATTTATTATTGTGATAACTGAGGACTGAGTAAACAGTCTGAACGATGCTCGACCCAACCGCGAGGAGAGCAGCAAGGAAAGCAATACCAGTCCAGGGGCTGCTGAAATGCTCGTGAAAGAATTGAGCCATCACTCTGTTAGACCAGTTGTCGTAGTGATCTTCTATTTGGTCTTTAACAGAGGAGTAAATGTCATTGTTAGGCACCAAGTCAGTGCCTATCTCATTGAAGAGCTGAGCCACCTCCTCGTCATTCCCAAGGAAGTTTCGAAGTATCAGCTTTTTCCTCAGATGCTTTACATCATCAGGATGATCAATGAGCGAATCGAGGAAGCATATGTAAGAGGTGACCCCGAAATCGTTGTGGAAATCGGGACACATTTCGTAGGCTATTAAGTTCATAAACTTGGGTCTGGTCGAGTCGTCGACTTTTATTTGAGGAAGACGAAGGATTCCACGGAATAGATGAAAAGACTTAAAATATATGCTCCTCAATGAGTTGCCCTCACTAGTTCTAAAATGGATCCCAGTTGCCTGAAGCTCTTGCACGTTGCGAAAAGAGTGGGAACGTTGAGTACCTTCTATTTTCTGACTTTCGTTTTTAGGTGAAGGTCGTCCTAGCATTGTTGTCCGAAGAAGCTCGAGCAGATGAGTTGGATCTGCTTCTACGTCTTTTCCTGGCTGTGACCGTGCTGGTGCTGCTGCAGGGCTGTTTCTCCCAACAAACTCATCGATTGATTTCTTCAGTTCCTTATGTATTCGGCTCGAGCTCATCAACAGCTTGAGGAGTTGATAAGGAAGTTGGTTCTCCAGCAAGAACATGTCCTGTTCTACAAAGGCCACCTGGTCTCTCTTGATCTGAAAATCTTCTAATTGATTATATTTGTATATGAATTCCAGTGTGGAGCACCCATCAACGAACAACATCCACGCGAGGAATTCGTCTTCATAGTCCTTTGTTGCTTCCTCATCATAGCACTTCCTTAGTTCATTGATATTGTCCTCAACCTTCTTGAGCAGATCTGCATCATTCTGCTTACTGTCTTTGACAAAGTTTGCAGCTAATTTAAGCTTGACTTTCTCTGCATGCTTGTACTGTGGCTTACGAGCATGGTGGAGAGGACCGAGTGCTGCTACCCTTGGCTCGTAGTACTTGTCGAATTTTGTGTCTTGTCGGAGCATGAAGGGAACCCTTTGGATCTTTGGTTTCACCTTTTCAGCCTGAATTGGTGGTGCTTCTTCCCTTAATTTTTTGAGTCTCTCCTCCCTGGGACTTGCCTCCTCATGGATTGTAATACTCACCTCAATTTCCGCAGGTTGGTCTTGGTCTCCTCTGCTTCCTTGTCCACCTCCTCTTTTGGTAACTTGCCTCACATTTTCATCTTTTTGGGCCATTTAATTTCGAAGTGTGAAGATATGCGGCTATTCTTTTTTTGGGAGGGGGATTTGGATTGAATGATCTGTGGCTATAGATGGTGATTCTGGTTTTTGCATGCATATCTGTATATAGTTAGTACAACAGGCCACAAAAATTCGTTACTGGAGCTTCAAGAAAAGAAAATAGAAGCTTAATTTGGAAGAGAGATTATTTTGTGTTTAGATGTATATGACAGTGGGTCACACAATATTAATTTTGATAGTGAAAGAACAAGTACACTTGATGACTTTATATGAATCGGAAGATTGGTATATATATCCATATTTTATTAGTAATCATATGAGGAAGAAGCTTTTTATCTCCAACAGAGAGAAAATAAAAAGTCTGATTGCCTTGGAATAAATATTCTTAGTTGGGATTGTTTCTTAAAATAAAAAGAATTTAAAGGCTAGTGTCCTACGTACGAAAAGAATCAACGTGATGCACATGTAAAGTAGAGCTCTAGTTCTTGAAGAGAAATTTTCATATAAAATCATCAAGAACGTGAGTCACGTAATTCAATAGGGCTCTGTTTGGATCGAGGTATTTAAAGAGAGAATTTGGATTTGAGAACAAAGTTGAATTTTCTAAAAAGCACTAGAAAACATTAGCTTGAACATTTGGAATGAATTTCAAATGACTATATATATGCACGAGTTATTTGGAATCCACTTATTTTCGTCATTTCCTCCTTTAATATGCCCACACTTTTTAGATTTCGTATTAGACAAAAGTACTGTAATGTGCTCATGACATGCACTGTAAAATATCAAAACCAAATTATAGAAATTAGCGTATCTGGGCAACAATGGAAATGATATATATATATATATATATATATATTATACAAATGATAGTCTAAACTACTAATTTATAGGAATGATGGTTTGAACTTGTGTCGGCTTACTACCTTTGCTAACTGGCCTAACTCGCATCATGTTAATGTGTATACAGTTTTTCTCACATCATGATGACTGGATTTTCTTAAAAGCGGATATTAAAATTGAGCCATCAGATGCATTCAATGGTACAGTAATGAGAGAAACAAAGTCGATTTTGTGATGATAGAAAGAGGGGGGAATTTGAGTATTTGAAGAGGGCTGGTTGAAATTGAATTTTAAATAATTTTATAAAAAAAAGAATTTAAAGATTAAAGTGAGAATCACACATTTTCCGGGTACGGTGTCCATATCAAGATGAAATTGAATTCTAACTTCTCTAAAGGGGATCCCGAGCCCCTACATTTAGGTTCCTTGCATTTACCCGCATTTCGTGAAATTTAAGCCACTCAAATAATCTAACCACTTAACATATGGCATATCATCAATTTTATCTTTTATGTTTTATGTTTTTTTTCCCAGAACTGATGTTAAAGTTAAAGTCAACCTGCTTGAGGTTTTTTTTTTTCCTAGTTACTCCTCACTATAGATCAAGGCTTCAGTCCTGAGATGCAATAACGTTCTTGGGTTGTTGAGTTGTTTATGTTCGTAGTTGATCTTCAAATTGAATTAACTAATTCTATTTTATAATTGAGAAAAGCTTTCTCGTTTGCTCTCGCTGATTTTTTTTTTTTTTTTTTTTTGGTCATAAAGGAAACTTCATTGAAAGGCAAGCAACCCAAAAGGAACAGAAACAAAGAAAGAAAGGATAGCAGCCTAGGGGACAGACCCGCCCAGGAGTAAGTAGAAAAAAAAAACAGAGACAGGCTAGAGAAAAAAAGCACAAAGTAACAGAAACTAGAGGGCCACAAACTAGGACGTCACCAAAGGAGCACGTCAGCCTCTAGCCAACAGTAGGAGATTAACATGGGGGGCAAGACAGGCTCTCGCTGATTGTGTTGTGAATTTTAGTGTTTCTTGGTGTTTAAGATGTTTATGAATTTTTGAAGTTCAAGGCTCTTAGTTGAAGCAATTGCTGGGTTTTGGAAAAAAAAAATTACAGCCCACCCAGGAGTCAGGCCACATTTGGCCCAACATTCTGCCTCTTCGCCCTGCTGACTCAGTTTGGCCCAATGACATAGCACATTTAGCCTATTTTCTGGATATGCTCATGAGAAAAGTTGAATTCAGCCACAGGAATCAGTTCGGAACGAGTGGAAGATACCAAATACGTTATGCTCATGAGAAAGACTTCAACCACGTTAAGAAAACAGATAAACCATTACATGCTCAACTTGATTTATTTAGTCACACTCTTGCGTACAGTTATTGGAGCAAACCAGAAAACAGAAATGAGCGTAAACCTAGGCATTTTCAGTGCCTATAGCTCATCTCTTATTGCAGGGAGAGGGTGTGGAGGATTGGAGTTGTGAATCTCTGCTTATAGAGAATCCTATTTATTATTATGATAACTGAGGACTGAGTAAACAGTCTGAACGACGCTCGACACAACCGCTAGGAGAGCAGCAAGGAAAGCAATTACAGTCCAGGGGCTGCTGAAATGATCGTGAAAGAATTGAGCCATCACTCTGTTACCCCAGTTATTGTAGTGTTTTTCTATTTGGTCTTTAACGGAGTAGTAAATGTCATCGTTAGGCACCAAGTCAGTGCCTATCTCATTGAAGAGCTGAGCCACCTCCTCGTCATTCCCAAGGAAGTTTTGAAGTATCCGCTTTTTCCTTAGATGCTTTACATCATCGGGATGATCGATGAGCGAATCGAGGAAGCATATGTAAGAGGTGACCCCGAAATCATTGTGGAAATCGGGACACATTTCGTAGGCTATCAAGTTCATGAACTTGGGTCTGGTCGAGTCGTCGACTTTTATTTGAGGAAGAGAAAGGATTCCACTGCATAGAGAAGAATTAAAAGATATGCCCCTCAATGAGTTGCCATTACTAGGACTAAAATGGATCCCGGCTGCCTGAAGCTCTTGCACGTTGCGAAAAGAGTGGGGAAGAGTACCTTTTGTTTTCTCACTTTTGTTGTTCGGTGAAGTTCCGAGCATTGTTGTCCGAAGAAGCTCAAGCAGATGAGTTGGCTCTGCTTCCATGGGTATTGCTACGTCTTGTCCTAGTTGTGACCTCTGTTTTTGTTGCTTCTGATGTGCGGCTGCTGGGCTGTTTCTCCAAACAAAGACATCGATTGATTCCTTCAATTTCTCCTGTATTTGGCTCGAGCTCATCAACAGCTGGAGGAGTTGATAAGGAAGTTGGTTCTCCAGCAAGAACATGTCATGTTCTACAAAGGCCACCTGGTCTCTCTTGATCTGAAAATCTTCTAATTTATCATATTTGTATATGAATTCCAGTGTGGAGCACCCATCAACGAACAACATCCACGCGAGGCATTCGTCTTCATAGTTCTTTGTTGCTTCCTCGTCATAGCAGTTCCTTAGTGCATTGATATTGTCCTCAACCTTCTTGAGCAGATCTGCATCATTCTGCTTACTGTCTTTGACAAAGTTTGCAGCCAATTTAAGCTTGATTTTCTCTGCACGCTCGTATGTTGGCTTACGATCATGGTGGAAAGGACCGAGTGCTGCTACCCTTGGCTCGTAGTACTTGTCGAATTTTGTGTCTTGTCGGAGCATGAACACCTTTTCAGCCTGAATTGGTGGTGCTTCTTCCCTTAATTTTTTGAGTCTCTCCTCCCTGGGACTTGCCTCCTCATGGATTGTAATACTCACCTCAATTTCTGCAGGTTGGTCTTGGTCTCCTCTGCTTCCTTGTCGGAGCATGAATGGAACCCTGTGGATCTTTGGTTTCACCTTTTCAGCCTGAATTGGTGATGCTTCTTCCCTTAATTTTTTGAGTCTCTCCTCCCTGGGACTTGCCTCCTCATGGATTGTAATACTCACCTCAATTTCTGCAGGTTGGTCTTGGTCTCCTCTGCTTCCTTGTCGGAGCATGAATGGAACCCTTTGGATCTTTGGTTTCACCTTTTCAGCCTGAATTGGTGGTGCTTCTTCCCTTAATTTTTTGAGTCTCTCCTCCCTGGGACTTTTGGTAACTGGCCTCACATTTTCGTCTTTTTGGGCCATTTAATTTCAAAGTGTGAAGATAAGTGGCTATTCTTTTTTTGGGAGGGGGGGTTTGGACTGAATGATCTGTGGTTATAGATGGTGATTCTAGTTTTTACATGCATATCTATATATAGTTAGTACAACAGGCCACAAAAATTCATTACTTGAGTTGAGCTTCAAGAAAAGAAAATAGAAGCTTAATTTGGAAGAGAGATGGTTGATTGATGTTTTGATGTATGTGACAGTGGCACAATATTAATATTGATAGTTTAGGAACAAGTACACTTGATGACTTTATATGAATCGGAAGATTGGTATATATTTTATGAGGAAGAAGCTTTTTATCTCCAACAGAGAAAATAAAATGTCTGATTGCCTTGGCATAAATATTCTTAGTTGAGAAAAGCTCTCTCTTTTGCTTTCTCTGATTGTGTTGTGAATTTTATTAATGTCTCTTGGTGTTTAAGATGTTTGTGAATTTTTGAAGTTCAAGGGTTTGCAGATCGACTTGTGAAGTACGTGAAGCATCTTCAAGAATGGACGAAGATGCTGGAGGAACAAGCAGTGAAGAAAACCGTGGCAGCAGTGGTGTTCGTGAAGAGCACTCGGTACTCTGCAAATGACGATATCTTTTCATCAGATAAAGAAAAAAAAAATTCCAAGCATGTTAACTACGTTAACATCAGTTTGGAAAAAGAAACACTTAACTTAAATATTGATGAATACGCTAAAGTTGTTAGATTATTTAAGTGGCTTAGATTTTACAAAATATGGATAAATGCACGGATACCACCTGTTTAGTTCACGGAACAGATTTAAGAGGAAATCACTTCTCATGTCATTTCCTAAAGGATGGGAAATGAATGATTCCTTTCCCACATTTGGTAATGCCAGGAAAGTAACCGGGAGATTTCACTTTATTTCATTTTCCGTGTTTGTTTTGAGTAGAAATGGAAAACAAAGTTTGTATAATTTTTCAATTATACTCATATTAAATCAAATAAAAAAAGAGTGCATTTAATAATATATTATAATTCTAAATTGTTAATGGGGACAAAATGGTCATGAAAAATGTGCATTGAATATTGGCTCATTTTACCCAAACTTTCCTATGATGAGGGAAAACAAAACCCAAGTTGGGAGGAGAGCTCACTTTCCCCCCGACTTTCCCATGTGCCAAGCAACAATTTCCCATGCCTGGACTTACCAAACATGAGAAAGCAATTGATTTACCATCCCCAAGCCTCCTTTCCCATGAACCAAATGTTCATGGCCAACTATTCGACCATTATCAAACTCCAAACTTTGGAAATTCGTAGCTACCCAGATTTGAGGAATTTTCCTTAACATATAAGAATTGTCCTTCGCTTTGATCGTTGGCCATCTCCGACTGTCCTAGTTTGACTTCACCTCCAGGACTGCAAGATATCAGTACAGCGCAGCCATCTCTCTATTCAAGCGTGCCCTATGCTGGAGAAAAAAATAGAAGCGGAAGAGGGATGGAAAATGGCAGAAGATGGCTCACCGTTCGCAAATTTACAGTTCTCAATTCAGGAAATAACTTGGCAAATGTCACGAGATCGAAACAAAAGCTTAAATATAATCTTAGTTCTTCTGTGACACCTACTATCACTTGTGTTTCTGTAATGCTATTTCTAAATTGCTCTGAATTACCAACAGTCTTCATGACATAGAAGCTGCTTAGGTAGGGTGCATGATGCCTCCTAGTTACCTGTAATTACTTTTTTACTTGAAGTTGCAATGTTGCCGGAATTACTTCAAACAATCTGTATCTCTGGTTCTATTTCATAAAAGATTCCATGAATTGAAGTCAATGTACAGTCAATTTCAACCATTATCATTACAGCTGAACACTGCTAAGAAAAAGCACAAATTTTCCAGACTAATATTGTAAGAGAAATTTCTAAGCAAATATATTCTCATAAGAAACAACCATGTTCAAATAGACCACAGAAGCATCACAATGGAATTGAAATTAAAGGGATTAAAAGAAGAAACGCACTCTTCTTAGAAAAGTTCTGCCACAGCTGAGTTATTGGACAAGATACTCTAGCCAAGTAAAAGATAACTCATTAGGCCTACAGTGCACTGTGTTTACACGCGACGTTTCTTTGGGAGGCGACAGCCATTATGGGGTTTTCGGGTTGTATCTTCAATATATACAACCGGATTCAAACCCACTTTGGAATTGGTAAAGCCCTCTTTCCAGCTCACAATGGCTTGCCTTTTCTTCTTAAAATAAGTAAACCCTTTCACCTTCACTACAACTGATTTTAACCCGAAATTTCTAGCCATCCGTCCAACGTGTTCCGCAGTTGCTTCAGCAGCATACTTAGACAATTTTGGTCCTCCTTTCATTCCTGGTAACGACCCGGCTGAGGCCCCAAGTTTCTTGTTCCCCTTTGAGTCCGTCACAGTAACAAAGGTATTGTTTTTCATCAGCTTTAGATGGACAATATCAGCATTCTGCTCCATATTATATCGAGGAAACTGAGAAAAACCAAAGTTGTCCTTTCCATCCTCCTCTAGAATCCCCCTCACAAAGTTCATAGACCTGGAATTCCTTGCAACATTCTCAAAAGAATTGAAACCTTGTTGAAAATTATCTATTGGACCTGTAAAGTCCAATATATTATCGATCATTTGCAAGAAAGTGACACAAATTAAAGATTAGTTTCCCAGCAAAGCTTCTGGATTTACCACCATATATTTTATCAAACTAATTTCACAAGTCACATCACAGTTTTCAAAATGCAATTCAAAAACACTCAAAACATTAGAAAAATTGCAAATTGATTTGAACCCAATTGCAAAGATGTTAAAAGAAACTCATTTAACATAGAACAAACTCAAGAACCAACAAAACCAGAAAGTTCAATATCCAAAAGTACGACAGAAATATTGGCCAAATTGAAAGGGCAGGAAGAAGAACTCGCCTGGTGGCGTTCCAGAGACAGAGAAAGACCTCGAAGCAATGAGCTGGCTCTGGCATCTAGCAAGGCGATGAACCAGAGACGAAGACAGCCGAGAGAGAGACGAATACATGGCTCACTTTAACTTCTGTACAACATACTGTAATCTCAGTCAAAAATGGACAACGAATTTAACAAATAAATGGAAAATTTCTTATTTCATTGTTTGATAAAATTTTTCAAAATCGAGAAGAAGACGCTGGACCTGGTGGAGTTTGAGCAGAACTTTCTTCTTCTTCTTCCTTCTTCCTTCTTATTCCTTCTGGATCTGGACCTCTGGTTCTTTAAGTTGGTGCAGCCATTTCTTTTACAAAGAAAAACCTAGCCTAGAGGCTGGGAGTGTGTGATTAAATCAAGTCTTCGAATTTACACATTTGGCTCCATATGTTTTATAATTTTGAAAACGACCACCATAATTTCCAAATATTTTTAAACTAAACAACAGACGTATCCCACGCGTATTGGTTCCGTATACCGCCGGTCAACAAAATTATACTTTCCATATTGCATACGTATTTACGAGTATCGTACCAAAATCAGTGGTAGACTCAATTCAAGTTTTATATTTAAGTTTGAAAGTTCGGATCTGTGTAGTGCGTGAGAGTGATTCCCATTCCACCTTACTCCAATATTTACGAAAATTCAAAAATGAATAGTAAGATGGGACTCGCACAAAATTAGTAATCTCATTACTGATATCCATTATTATGCAGCTTTAAGCGTCTCACATCAATATTGCTCTTTAATATGGAATGTTCATATTCATTTCGAAGTTTTTTCGATGCCAACATCCCAAATTTGAACAACCTCAAGGGTTAATGTTTTTTTTTTTTCATGACAAACCCAACTTTTTAATCCTCTTTTTGAGTCCTCCTTAGTAGAAAAAATACAAGGCTCTAAAGCGTCTTATTATTGTACATGCTCAACATGTACATAACATTAACTACTTTGTAGAGTCTTATTAACATATATAATATCAATTTGTTACTTTACAATGTGAAGGGAATAATGGAATATATGGAGCAACACAAAAGTAGTGTGGAAGCTTCTACATATGCACCAAATATAGGCATCACCAACTATCAAATAACTTTCCACAATATTCTTATTGTGAGCTTAACACATAAGCTTTAACCTAACCCCATCTCTCAAGGAATCATGCAAAGATATGAAAGTTGCAAACAAGAGGAAAAGTTATTGTTCCCTCTTCACCATTCCACTTGTGTCTATAAGAGAGAGAGAGAGAGAGAGAGAGAGAGAGAGAGAGAGAGAGAGTTAAACAATTAGTCTAATTTGCCAGAACCTAAAACCACAAATCCCATTTCATATTCTTCTGGTGTTTCAGCTTTTGGCTTGTGTTGGAGATGAGTGATCCCAAGTATGGTTACGCTTATCCACCTCAAGGTATATACATATATATATATATATATATATATATTTACTCCTTATTTGTTTACTTTGTAGTTCTCAACCTGTATAAAATTGTTTGCATGTTTTTTCTTTGTCTTTGAATCCTGAATCTGTTCTTTAATCTGCAGGGTTAGATTATATGATTCTTCCCTTGCTTGTCATCATATGATTCTCCTGTGTTTATGTAGAATTTAGAGAATATTATAGGTTTAAATCTGATAAACATATATATATATATATATATATATATATATATATATATATAAGTAATTACTTTGGTGCCTCTATGGCTTAATTTTCTATAATTAAAAATGTATGTGTGTGTTCTTTTGGTTTTAGGAATGCTAGCTCTAGACTTCTATACACATATGATCTTAATTACAAAATCACCATGAGGGATCTTGATGTAATTAGTGGGAATAGTATTTAGTAGCTAAATTCTACGAGATTGTGCCAACGGGATCTAGCCTAGTGGAAAAGACATTAACTTGTAGACCAGTGGTCTTAAGTTCGAACCCCATGGCACCTTGGTAGTGTGGGTGAAAAAACCCCCTCTCCCTCCTGAACTTTTGAAGAAAAAAAAAATCTGCATGATTGTAGTTTGAGGAGTTTTTTATATTTTATTTTAGGAAGTAGTTTGAGGAATGTTACTAGTTTTATTTGAATATTAACTTAATTTTAATTTAAACCAGGGGCTTATCAAGGACCTCCTGTGATGGCTCCTCCTCAATATTATGCTGCTGCTCCACCACCAAAAAGAGAACCAAGTTTCCTTGAAGGATGGTAATTGTTCTTCTTTATTCCATACTCTCTCTTCCCAAGTGTCTTTCCTTTTAATTATTACTTTTAGCAAATTAAATGGTATTTGTTGGCCACGATGGCGCTTCTTCAGGTGTTGGTGATAGGGTACGTCTAGGCTCATGAGTTGTTTTAGGGTTTTGGTTATGTTGGGTTTATGCGCTTTGTTTATGGTTAATTGTGTTGATATGGGTTAATAGCTTTAATGCGGCTTGTGTCCGCGTTAGTTTTGTTGTTAGCATGTTAGTTTGTTGCCCTCTTGGGATTGGTATTTTAGATGTTTTGTTGATGTCTTTGATTGTATTGTTGAAGTTTATCTAATGAACTTTCTATATGATTTTTTTAAAAAAGGTATTTGTTGGTATTTTCTTTTTAAACAAAATTCTTACACAGTTAATAATTAATTTGTTCTTTGCCTAATTGTGCAGCCTTGCAGCATTATGTTGCTGTTGTCTCCTGGATGAGTGTTGCTGCGACCCCTCCATTATATTTGTCACCTGATAATACCATGACCTTTTGTACAAATTAAATGAGGAGATGTTCTTTGTGTTTGATGTTTTCAAGCATACACAAATTTGTAATAGTACCAAACACCACTTCAACAAAACACAGATACACAAATTTGCATATCTATATAGTTATATTTGTCTATGATGGAATTGGAATGACAGTACATTGTTGTAGGACTATTGATCATTATGTTGTGTGCAAATTTATTATTATTATTTTTTTGGATACAAGCGATATTGGGGGAATGAGTAATCGAACTTGGAAACTTGGGTGCAGGAAGACTTTCACAATCCTACTATTTATTTAGTGACTTCCATTCTTTTTTTTCCTTTCTAATGACTTAAAAGTAAAATTTGAAAGAGGACCCTCTGTGGATCCCCTAATATATCATACAACAATTTTATTGCCTCACTATTTGGAAGATTATCAAGCTGATGACTCAAATTAGCCAATTTGCATTACGAAACACATGACGAGTTTGAATGACTTGAAAGTTTGTCAATCCATTACAAGCGAAAACAAGCGTCGCGGAGAATGTTGATCGCCCTTTAACAAAATGATTACACTTTGAGAATGCCCTTTTAACGCATAAGCATGATAATCTTGACTTTTTGGCCCAAATAAGTCCATTCTTCAGACGCATTGCTTCCGCTTCAATGACTGAAGTAAAACCAACTTGGATAGGTCCTGCAAAATTAGCATTTCCCTTTGAATTTCTAATAACAAAAACACAAGTTTATTCCTTTGGAACCAAATTTGCCAACAAATAGTTATAATATTTTTCCACATAGAGCAAAGGTAATTTGTTCCAATTCAAATGCAACCAATCCACAATACAAATTACCAGAGGCAAAGGTATAAATATGCCAAAGTTGCCTAGCAAAAGTACAATCAATAAACAGATGATTAAAATGTTCAATATCTTTATTACAAAGAGGACAAGAAGAATCCATAGCAGTAAGTCTCAATAGTTTTCCCCCTTGTGTTAGTCTCTTTTGTAAAAGAAGCCAAACAAAGATTTGAATAGGGTCACGCTCAGTTTCCGAATATGTTTTAAGGAAATTATCTGCATACCGATCTTTTCTTGCTAGTACCATACTTTATGGAAAATGTACCATGGGGTTTAGATCCCCGACATGAACTTATCTGACGTAGGAACAAGAGGCAAATTTTATGCCTCTAATAGAATTAACTACATTGGAAGGGAGCATTGTAAATAATCTTTCCACATTCCAATTACCAAAAGAAAAATAATCCGCAACTGATTCCTTAAGATCACTTACAGAAGAAGAATGACTATATTAATTAAAGGAAAAGCATAAACTCAAGTCCAGAATTTACTATCATTTCCATCTCCAACAATCATATGCCTTTGAGTAAAATTTCCCTAGCTTGTAAAATTCATTTCCAAGAAGTAGAATCAGTATCTCTAGCTTTCACTTGAAAGAAAGAATCATGCCTCAAATATTTTTGAGAAACTAATGGACCCACCTAGTTGAATCAGAATTTTCCAACTTAATTTAGCTAAAGGGGCCAAATTAAAATCTTCTAGACTTCAGAGTCCTAAATCACCATTCTTCTTTAATTAAGAAATAGAATTCCAAGCAATTGGAGGCTGCTTAGTAGTATCTGGTCCCTAGAAAAACTTCCTAAAAATGTTAGAGATCTTATGGACCACATTTTTGGGCCAAGAAAAACAAGAGAACGGAGTTGATTAAAATTAGTGTACCAGCTCTAGAAAGTGAGCCGGACTTCCAACCAGCCAATTTTTTCTGTGTTTTACTATTGGGGTCCTTAGAATTTGTAGAATCAGACCATCAAATATTATTTTGAATCCCTAAATACTTACCTATTGTACACTTCTGTGGATTCTAGTAAAGAGGATAACATTTCTCTTTAATACATCTCAGTCTTATAAAACAAAGTTCCCTATCTCGTTCAACAACTGATTACGCACAAAGTATTGATGAGCGAAAGGTGTAGGATTGGGAGGTCTTGAAGGAAAGCAGCTCCAAATCCAGCCATGGTGATGAGGGATTTATGGTGGCAGCGCTTTGGGCAGGAAATCTGAACCATTTGATAAATCTTAGTGGATATTATTTTGGATTGAAACTTAAAAGTGGACACTTCAAAACTTATATCACAATAACAGGTTGCAATGAAAGTTGAACCAGTCTCAAGTTGTTTGAGACTTTGTCATGCCACTCAGCGTGTTAGGTGGCAATGCATTACCCTCGGAAGTTTTTCTACTAACTAGCAACTAGTTAAATATTTAATCACAAAAAATACAGAAAATTTAGCTGCTTCAAAGTGCTTTGTAATTTCTAGCTTCCTACTATCATTCCAGTACTCTTCCGAACTAAGAAAATGGAGTGAAGCAAAGTATTTATGTTCCAAAGAAAATTAACAAAATGTGTCATATCAACAAGCAGAATGGGGATCCAAATACACAAACCAGTTTAAGGTATAGCATGAGCAGCATCTGATGGCGGAAAGGGAACCAGTTCTGTTCGGAGTTCCTTGACAACAGCAGCCAAAGCCTCAGGGTTGAGACCCAAATCACATAGCGCAATGAGGATGGAGAGGGTGTGACGATCAAGCCCTGTGTCAAGAATGTTGGACATCTGAAATGCTAGGTCAAGAGATTCCCGGGCAGTTTTTGCAGCGACCGCGTCCATATGAAGAAGCTGAAGAAAAAACAAAATAGAAAAGAGAAACATACACATTCAAACCTCACTGAAAATAATAGATCAAACCATGGTTGCCTAATTCGCTCACCCCCTACGAATTTCGATCTGGATCGACCGTACCCAATCGCTGTACGGTATCGATCTGGTTCTGGAACGAAAGATTTAACGACTCAGTTCCAGAGGAGAGAACAGTACCTGATAGACGACGTCGCTGCTGCACAACAGCACCTGACCGCCGACAGCAGACGAGCAATCGAGTGCTACAGCTGATGAGCCCACGTTTGATTCCTTCGCCTCTTGGAAGATATTGGGTTCGGAGAAGATTTTTTTGGACGAAAAGATTCCAAGAGGTGGGATGGTGATAAATGGATAGGCGTAAGAGCAGTTCCAGCAGACAGCCCAGCCCAGGCATAAGACCCCTGGTCTCCCAAAGCCAGCTCCAGCGGTGACATCCAGCCGGGCAAGGCCCAAGGCAAGTTAGGCGCTGACGTCAACCAAAAAAAAAAATCGAAACAAATTCTGAAAAATTTTCAAAAAATTCAAAAAAAAAAATTTATACATACCTAGCAAATTTTTATTTATCAATACCATACATATAAATAAAATTAATTTTATGTGAATAGTAATTGCCCATTGGGTTGCCATTGCAATGGGTCGACAAGCACAAAAAAAATTGTTAGGGCATATACTATTCAAGTGAACAGTAACCACCCTTACTTGCCCTTGCCATGGCAAATGGGTGGAAGTGCTTTTAGGAGAAACACACTAGAGGTTGAGTGAGTGGGTGTGTCAATATAATAAAAGTATTGCTTATGGTTTCAAGAATTCAATCCCGTTCTCTTGGACCTATAGTCCAATGAAGTTGTGGTTACCTAACCTTGAATCTATATATATAAAGCAAAAGGCAGAGAATGGTGAAACATTCAAAATACCAGAAAATGCCCTTGGTTAATGCAAACATTAAGAATTGAAATTATTAATTAAATGAGGATAATATGGTAAATTTACACTTTTTCATATTAAAAAAAATAAAAACTAAAAGAAAAATCAGATAATGGATCCTATTTTTATGGAACACAACTACCCATTATCTTTTTTAATTCTAAAATAAATTTTAAAAATTTTAAAAAAAACCTCTCGCAGGCGCGAAAGAGCATGCAGAGAGGCTAGTCTAATCTAAGGTTGAGAAAAAACTGGTTTAGATATCAATATGTCATACTTTATCTTACTTTTACTACAGTAAAATACTATTTTAGTTATTAAAACTATTTTTTTTCTTTCTTCCTTATCCTCTCTCTCTCTCCGCATCACCTCCAACATTTTAAAAATATATGCAAATATTTGTTTTTCCTAGTTTTCGAACCCGAACCACCTGCAACATATTTAACACTTAAACCAACACACCAACACAACTTTGTTGATATTTTTTTTGAAAAAAAAAATATATATATTAATATAGAATAAAAATTCTAGATTTCTATGTGCAAATCCAAAATCCTAGTTTTAAAATTTAAACGCTGAGACTTTTCAATTTTAGTAACCTTTGACGTTCCAGTTCCAATTCTAGTAAAAATAAAACACATTCGATGTTGCAGCTTTCACATTCCAAAAAAAGGAAAAGACCTTCCACGTTCTGGAGTTCAAACTTTTAGTTTCACTTTCACGTTCTTCATCTGCATCTTCTTGCTTGGTAAGTTTTCATTATTTTGGATTCAAGAACTCAACGATTCAGTTATTCATTTTGCATCTTCTCAAGCATGAAAATATTGAAAGAGTATTTATGAAATAGGTGACTACTCCAACTTCAACTTCCAATGAAAATCCAACTGGAAATACAAGTCAACCACCAACTGATGCACCTTCAACTTCTAATGGGCCCGATACTGTCAAGCCTTCAAATGCTGAAGTATTGCCACAAGAAACCAAAGCCAATGATTTTGCTCCCATTGAAGAAGGTAAGAGAAAACCTGCTAGACCTCCTTCAATTGTTTGGGAGCACTTTATTAAAATGCAAGATGATCCAAAAAATGCTAAGGTAAAATACAAATATTGCAATAAAGTGTATACATGTGGTAGCAAAAAAAAAAAATGGGACATCAAACTTGTTGAGTCATTTGGCAAATCAATGTAAAGAGTATCCAGGTCGAGATATTAAGAAGCAAAAAACTTTGTCTTTCCAACCAAAGAAAGGCGAGGAGGCAGGCAAACTGATTGCTACAATCCAGAGGCATGTAGGGAAGCAATTGTTAGATTTACAATGAAAATGCTGCATCTAAGGATGAGACTCATAATCCAAGTGAGATCGAGATTGATAGTAATGAAGTAGATTTTGCTACTGCTTTCACTACTAGGTTCATGAAACTTGTGAAGAAAACTGATGGTGAAGAGTCCGAAACAGAAGTTGACAGGTACTTAATTGAAACATGTGAGAATCCCAAAAATGAGAACTTTGATCTCCTGGGTTGGTGGAAGATGAATTCTGAAAAATATAAGATTTTGTCTTATGTTGCACGTGATGTGTTGGCAATACAATGTCTCTACTACAGCATCCGAATGAACATTTAGAACTGGTGGTTGCATTCTAGATCCCTTTAGGAGTTTGTCCCCAAGATATAATATAAGGATAAGAAAGAAATTAAAGGATTGTTGGACCTGGAACCTTGAAGAGTTATATAAGTTTTTATGTTGACTTTAGTTTAGTGTTTCTTTTTTTTTTTTTTAAGGAAGGCATGTAACTTGAACTCTAAATGTCGAACTTTGTGTTGTAGTGATGTTTTCTAAAATTTATTTACGCCTATTTAGTACATACTTAATGGTATTTTCTATCGGATTGAATTCTATATGATTATCTTTGTGATTATCATATTTTCATACAAACTAATCATCCAATCCAATCCAATCCAATGTACTTGGATTGGATTGGATTGGATTGGATTGGATTGGATTGGATTGGATCCTAAAATCCAAAGACATTGAATCGGATTGTAAAATCTCAAATCCAATAAAAAATTGGATTGGATTGGATTGATCAAAATTCATTGGTTTCGAACTAATGTACACCCTTAGGTAGCGGTTCCAATTTTAGGCTATACTAATGATGTCGGTCGGTACGTTGGAGGGTGAAATCGGGTCGGTAACCGAACCGATTCCACCCCTGGTTTTACCATACTTGTTTATCAGACAGAAAGTAGTTTGAAGCTTACTAGTATGGGCGATACAAAGAGTCTCGAGTCTAATGGCACAAAAGGGGCTGGGACTTAGGTGATGACTTAGTGGTGCCGAAGGTTGCGAAATGAGTCATATTATTCATTTACGCATTCCAATGGCCAAAAAGTCTCTAACTCTATCATTTAAAAATTATTCACTGATCAGTAACTTTGTATTTAAAAATCTTATTATCTATAAGTAAATTTCACTTCAATTCATAAATTTAGCCACTTTTAGGATTAGGAAATTAGGCAACTTAAATTATTCATGAATATTTTTTTTTTATAGAACAAGCAATAATAGTTTATTAGATCAACTGAAAAAGTACAAAGAGAGCCATCCAAGTAGCAATACTACGGACATAGGTAAAACTTATCTAGTGACCTGAGCCAGCTGAAGAACTGAAACAATCAGATGAGAATAAATCACAAAGATAACTTGTCTTAAACCCCTATTAACTGCCTGAGTTGTCCTAGATCAAGACAATTTCATCAAGGACAAAATAGTTTTTATTTTATAGAAATGAGGTAGCTTAAGTGTTATGAAACAAAACAACATTATTAAATAAATGAAAAAAAACTTAATAAATAAATAAAAATCCATCTCCAATTCATCTTCTTCCCCAAACCTTAATTCAACCATTGTTATGCTAAAATATGAATATGGGTTTCAATATCTTAGGTTAACTTTATTCTTCTCCATAAGGAAGTATATATATATATATATCAGTTTACAGAGTGCTTTACAAGGAAAGATATACAGTAAGTAATTATGAAAGTATCTCCTAATTATAAAAAGATTTGTCAACTAAATAAAATGGGAAAGTAAATCCCTTAATTAATCAAGGAAATAAATCTCCTTGATTAATTAGGAGAGTCACGTCAACACTCCTCCTCAAGTTGGTGCATATACGTCACCAATGCCCAACTTGATAAGTGAGACATGGAATACTCTTCCACAAACAGCTTTGGTTAAGATATTTGCCAATTGATCTTCTGATTTTAGAAATGGTAGGCGAATGATCTTCTTCTCAATTTTTTCTTTGATAAAATGCCTATCCACTTCAACATGTTTGGTGCAGTCATGCTGAACTGGATTATGTGCAATGTCAATGGCTGACTTGTTATCACAATGTAACTCCATTGGCTTTCTTGGCTTGAAACCCAATTCTGTCAATAGTTTTCTAATCCAAAGCAATTCACAAACTCCATGGGCCATTCCTCGATACTCTGCTTCTACACTTGACCGAGAAACCACATTTTGTTTTTTACTCCACCAAGTGACTAGATTACCTCCCACAAAGGTAAAGTAGCCTGAAGTAGAGCGTCTATCAGTAATGGAGCCAGCCCAATCAGCATCTGTATATCCCACAACTTCAAGATCTCTATTTTTTTTAGAACAGTAATCCTTTTCCAGGAGCTAACTGTAAGTACCTTAAGATTCGATCAACTGCATTCCTATGAGACACACTGGGAGAATGCATGAACTGACTAACCACACTCACAGCATATGCAATATCCGGTCTTGTGTGGGCTAAATATGTTAACCTTCCAACAAGGCGTTGGTACTGTTCCTTATTGGTTGGTTCTTGATCCATGTCTTCACACAACTTGTGATTCATCTCGATGGGTGTGTCAGCAGGCTTACATCCAAGCAATCCTGTTTCAGCAAGCAGATCCAATACATACTTCCTTTGTGACAGAAATATACCATTTGCGGACCTTGCTACTTCAATTCCGAGAAAGTACTTCAGATCACCTAAATCCTTCATCTCAAATTCCTGAGACAAATACTTCTGCAGTTTCAGTTGTTCTCCTGTGTCGTTTCCAGTCACAACCATGTCATCCACATAAACAATCAGTGCAGTAAGCTTCTTTCCCTCACGCTTCAAGAACAAAGTGTGATCCAAATTACTCTGTGTATATCCAAAGTTCTTCATGGATTTAGTGAATCTACCAAACCATGCCCTGGGAGACTGCTTTAACCCATATAATGACTTTTTCAGCTTGCAAACTTGATTATCCTTATCACGAGCGAATTTACATCCTGGTGGCAAGTCCATATATACTTCTTCTTCCAGGTCTCCATGTAAGAATGCATTCTTTACATCAAACTGATGTAATGGCCAATTGAGATTTGCTGCTAGAGACAGAAGGGCTCTGATAGTTTTGATCTTGGCTACTGGGGCAAAGGTCTCTTGGTAGTCTATCTCATATCTCTGTGTGTATCCCTTCGCCACCAATCTAGCTTTATATCTTTCAATGAATCCATCTGCTTTGAGTTTCACAGTATAAATCCACATGCATCCCACTGTCTTCTTTCCATGGGGTAATGGCACGAGTTCCCATGTGCCATTCTTCTGGAGTGCTCGCATTACTTCATTCATGGCTTCTTTCCATTGTTGGTCTTCTAGTGCTTCAGTTACACTATTAGGCACAAGTATTTCGGCTAACTGCTTCACAAAGTGTACCCAGGACTCTGATAATCTGTTAAGGGATACATAATTGTTGATGTGATATTTCCCCTTTGCATTAAGATCTGCTTCGTAGTGAACTGGAGGTTTACCACGATTCTTCCTTTTTGGAATCTGATATGCAGGCTCTGTGCCTTTTGAAATGCAATCATCAAGAAATATTTCATTACTGTTATCAGTTTCAGGTGGAGAAGTTACCTGAATGATGTCCTCAGCAGGTGATTGGTGTGGTACTGGAGCTGAAAAATTCTCCGGAGCGGGCACAAACTGTTCACTTTTCTACTCCTGAGTGTGATGGCAAGGAAATGACTGAAGCTGAACAATTTTAGAAAAAATTCAAGGGTGCGACCGGTCGCTGGGTTCATGCGACCGGTCATTTTCAGGCAGAAGCGTTGGCGACCGGTCGTTTGGAACATGCGACCGGTCGTTTTCAGGCAGAGTAGTTGGCGACCGGTGGTTTGGAACATGTGACCGGTCGTTTTCGTCAGGCGACCGGTCACTAGAGGCGGGCGACCGGTCGTTTTGAGTCTAAAACGAATTTGGAAAAAACGGCTGAAGGAAAAAATTCTGAAATTTGAGAAGTGTCTTCCTTTGCATCTGAAAAATAGATCTCGTGTTCCCGGAACACAACATCCATCAAAGTATAAACCTTCTGACTAGGAGGATGATAACACCTGTAACCTTTCTGATGAGGTGCATAACCAATGAAAACACATTTGTCGGCACGGGGATCCAATTTGCTGCGTTGGTGATCATGTAAGTGGACAAAGACCACACAACCAAAAATGCAGGGTTCCAGGTTTTGGGTTGGAGGTATTTGGGTATGGTGGTGAAGTGTTTGAAGGGGGGTTTTAAACTGGAGGATACTGGAGGGAATCCGATTTATAAGGTATGCTGTAGAGAGGACAGCCTCTCCCCAAAAAGATCGAGGCCTTTTGTGATAAAACCTCACACCTGAGGATTGTGCATGTGGTAAAGTGGGGACAGTATCAGTGTTGTTGGAGTGGGCCCTCGACCCATTAACCTGGAAAATTTGGAGTCAGAGAGAGAGAGGGAACCCTCCCCAATTACTGGAGAGGGGGTACCATTGGCATTAGACACCACCGATTGAGAAGACGGTGTATGAGAGGTAATTTGTCCCGGATCAACGGTCATGTGATTAGTGGCTCCGGTGTCAATGACCCATGTGTGTTTCTTTGAGGAACTATGCAAAACATAATCCTGGGTACCTATTGTGGCTACAGAGGTAGAGGCAGGGGATGGTGCAATTGGAGCAGCAGGACTTACAGGATCTGCTACGGAAGATGTGTGGAGTGAGTTGCTCCTATTCTTGCGAGGAGCTTTGGAGTGGTCCCACCAATCCGGGTACCCAATGAGTTTGTAACAGCGAGCACGAGTATGTTTGCTTCCACCACAATGAGTGCATTTCTGCTCCATACGAGAGCTTGTGGTCTGGTCTGAGAGGCGCCACCAGTGGAGGGGGAAGGGCCCGGCGGACGTTGAGTGGCCAGAACCGCAGTGTCTGGAGTACTGGCCATGGTCAGTCGTTGTTGAGCTTCGCGATGTACATATGCAAAGGTTTGGTCTAGGTCCAATTTGGGATCTTTGCGCAGAATCTCCCCCCGGACTTGATCAAACTGAGGATCGAGCCTAGCAAGAAAAAGATGAACACGAAGACGATCCAGTTCAGTTTGGCGCTCAGTGACATCGGCGTCACAGTGCATTCGACTCGGAGTTCGATGATCAATCTCCTGAAAGATGGCCTGCAGTTGGCTGTAGTATTTGTGGACAAGAGCACTATTCTGTTTAATGGTGAACACCCGTTTGTTGAGATCAAACAGGAAAGTTTCATCACCACCGTCAAAGTAGGTTTTCTTCACGGCATCCCAGATTTCTTTGGCGGTACTAAAACAAATGAACCGACCCATCAAGTCTGGAGACATGGAGTCGATGAGCCACCCCTTGACCCGAAAGTTCTCCATACACCATTTACTGTAAGTGGGGGAGAGCTTAGAGGGTTGCGGAGTGTCGCCGGTGAGGTATCCCAATATTTTGCGGCTAGCAATACGTAATTCCATGACCTGAGACCATAAGGCATAATTGGTCTCTGTCAAGATGAGGCTAGTTGGAAACGGAGCGTTGTCACTCTGAATAGTAACAATTTAGGGGGATGAGGAAGTGGATTCGGTGGCTTGGGAAACGGTATCCATGGCAGCAGAAGGGTTGAAGAATAAGGGGAAAAAGATGTGTTTAGGGTTTCAGGATAAGAGGAATATGATATGAGGAATTCGATTTAGGGTTTGTGTTTCAAGAAAAATTTGATACGAGGATTTAGATATGGAAAAATGAGGAATTCGATTTAGGGTTTGTGTTTCAAGAAAATTCGATACGAGGATTTAGAGACAACCGAGGATCGATTGCTCTGATACCATGCTAAAATATGAATATAGGTTTCAATATCTTAGGTTAACTTTATTCTTCTCTATAAGGAGGTATATATATCAGTTTACAGAGTGCTTTACAAGGAAAGATATACAGTAAGTAATTATGAAAGTATCTCCTAATTATACAAAGATTTGTCAACTAAATAGAATGAGAAAGTAAATCCCTTAATCCCTTAATTAATTCGAGCCTTACTGTCCTTGTCCTCTCCCTTTCTTCCTCTCTCTCATGCTTTGTTTTTCTCTATACCCAATACACCACCAAGCCCAATGCCACCATACAACCACCTCATCCCCACCCGAGACCCATCCAGATCCTCTCTCTCTCTCTGTGCAAATTCAAATTTTGAAAAAAAAAAATTTGAACATAGCAAAATTGTTAATTTTTATATGAAAAAAAAAGCTTTCAAATATAGCAAAAATCTCACTTAAATAGGCTCAAATGAGATGAAAATAAAACCCACATAAACCTAAAAATGCAAAAGAAGTGTCCATCGAAATTAACTTAGGGCTCGTTTGATAATGCATGTTACAAAAAGTTCGTAGTATTTTTCAGCGAATTTTTTTTTTTGGGGGGATTAGGATGATTTTTTCATGAATTTTGGATATGGAGGTCCAGAGCCTTGAACTGGGTTTGTAACCAACGCAAGAATAGAGCAGTCAGGTCCAAGTCGGGAGGTCCCAAATAACGAGTTTTCATATTTCATGTGCGGTGATGCAAAATTAATGAATGAAATAGGGCAAATCTTGAGGAAGGAGAAGTTCCACCGGAGGACTAGATCAGTGTTGTTAGTTACTGTTTGTAAAATTATTAAGAAATAAATTGTTGGAATATTACTCTGACTTTGTATTTATTAAATAAGTTTGTAATATTATTGGCTCTATTTCTATCATATCATAGTTATAGGAGTTCATTTCTATAACTATGACATGATTCATGCCTTAATTCGGAGATAATCCCTATTTTCAAATCGGGGCGTGACATTTATCCACCGCTTACATAAAGGGTGCCTTCCTTTGCCGATGGTTATTTTTCTTGACCACTTCATTGAATGAAAAATTGAACTTTCTTCGAATTGAAGTGGAGTGGAGTTAGTCATCTGCTGGGAACTAAGTTGCTCTCCTTTGTTGAAGTAGGACATCAATTGATGTTGATAAGCTGCAACTCGAACGATGTCATGTTCACGTTCTTCCTCAAGCAGGATAAGGTTGGTCTTCATCTGCTCGGAATTTTGATCATTATTGTGCATCTCGATGCTCATGGTTGGAATAGTGATATGAGGAGGAATGATTGCTTCAGATTCATAGGCTAAAGAAAATAAGATTTCGCTTGTTGATCTCCTTTTGGTAGTGCGATAAGCCCATAGGACTTCGAGCAACTCGTCTACCCATTTTCCCTCGACGCCTTTCAATCTCTGTGAAAAGAATTCGATGATCTGCTTACCAATGAATTACGATCCGTTGTCGGTGACCAACATATGTGGGCAGCCGAACCGATAGATGATGTTCTTCCAGACAAATCACTCCATTGCAGCTTCTTTAGTAGAGGATAGAGCTTTGGCCTCGATCCATTTCGTAAAATAGTAGGTGGCTATAATCATGTCTTTCTCATATTTTGCACTCAAAACTGATTTTTTATATTTTGATTTGGTGGGAATTTGATTTTCTAGTATTTTTATATGAATCCAAATAGGGGGTACTTCCTTATTTACATTGTAAAATTAAGTAAATGGAGTAATATAAAAATAAATGAAAGTAAAAATGCTGAAAATGGAAATAAGGTAATTTGTACAACGTTGTCGTTTTGATGTTAGGAAAAACAAAAACAAAGAAAGTGCTACGTGCAAGCATTGAGCACGCCTACCTGCTGTGCTGGTGTGTTGCGCCCTCTAGAGCTTTTCATAAAGCAGTTTGTGGGAAATTTGTAGGGTTCAACATCTTCGCCTTCAATGGTGGATTCCGAGCTTGTATGGGTCAATTGACCCCTCTTACCCATATGTGGATCTGCGCTGCCTCCAAGTCTCCTCCAACAATAAGTCTCAAAGTCAATCATTCATGAGCTTCTCGATGTCTTCTGTGCATAGTGTTTGTGGTTCTTGGTCAACTTCTTCATCGGCTGTAAGGGAAGTTCTCCTCAGTTACCCTGTCGACAACGACATATTAGTGGATTGAACTTATGAAGGATTTTCCGCGGTGCACGGCCTGAAATTTGCTCTTTCGGTGCGAGTGGGTGAGCATCTTCCTTTACTTTCTCCATGAGAAGGGTCATAAGGCTGATCTCCTTGAGGGCTTAGCCTTGAGTGAACAATTCCTCTTGGGCCCAAAAGGGCATGGATATCAGACAATGCTCTAAGCCTTGAGTGAGCGTTGGTCCTAGGACCTAGCCTATGGTCGGGGCTCGCGAATGTTTGTGACATGCCTGCATGCTAAATAGTGCGTTCTTGTTCTCCTCATCACCTGTTGGTTCCTGCTTGACCTGCTTTAAACCTCTCGAACTGTCTGCCGGTGCATTGGTCCATCCTTCTCTATTTGCTTTGGGATCCAAGGCCAAGGTCTTGGACCAAGTCAATCCATCTGAGGAGATGTCCAACTAAGTTGTTTTGGTTGTCTACTCTTTGAGTTCGCTGGTCGACTCTAAGATTGAGGTCTGCTTGAATGTGTGGATCAAGAGGAGAAAATTGTGTGGAGACCAATTGCACGAGGGCTAGGGTTTCATTGGAGGTGTATGTGCAAGCCATGATAGTCAATTGTGGTGGCAAATGAGGGAATGATCGTATTTGCTCCACAACCAGACCATAGGTGGCAGTGGCACCAAGATTTTTGTGATGAGAGGTTGTGGGCCCGTCATGGATGAAAATCTCAACCTCGATCGTGGGTCGTGAGCTGGATTGTTGAGATTTTCAGTTTCGCCCATGGGTCGACCTCGGTTAATGATCATGTATCGAGCTGATCGACGGATCGTGGATTGGATCGATCAGATGATCATGGATCAGGTTGACATTAGAATCATTGATCGGGTTGATCGAGGATTTTTAGGTTGGTCACCAAGTCGTTTAGTATTTTCCTAATCATTAGTGATAAAATGTAATTAGCGGGCATGATAAAAGCATGAATATATGCCAACTATGATATCACTTGTGCCTTGATCAAATAATAAGATTATCAAATAAGACATGTACAATAATTCCAAAATAAAATATTAATTGTTAATATTGAGTTAAGAATTATGACATCACATAACAGAGAGAGAAAGAGGCTTCCCTGCATGGAAGCCATTGTTAGAGTGAGAAGGATAGACTCATGGCTGCCAGTGTGTGGGGCCCAGTCGCCAGGGCTGCGATGGCGGGACTGGTCGTTCTAAGAAACCTATAATTTCGATGGTAGTGGTGGCGTTGCAAGAAGATGAATGGAAGGGCATCACCGAAGCTAGGCAGTTCCAGCGAATTTGTAGATGGCGCGTCATCCATATTTCGGCTTCAAATGTCAGCGCCCTTCCGAATTCGTGCAGTGTGGAGGTAGATGATTCCAATGACGTCGACGATATTGCAATGAGACACCTGGAAGGTCTTCGATCGAAGCTTGGCTGAGACCTCTAGTTTTCGTTGGGCCTAGTATTTTACAGCAGCGGATCAGAGTTCTTCGCCCCAACTTTCGCTCCCCAGACATCCATGAGTTCAACGACATGTCGACTCGGTGAAACGATGGGTAGAGGCCGTCATTCCAAGGATGGCAACGGTTGTGGAGAAATTTTCGATCGTGCCTGGGCTAGTGATGGCGCGAGCCCTTGGGATTGGAGGTCGGAGACCCCTGGTCATGGAGGGATGGGTCGTGCTACAAGTGCGCTAAATGGTCGGTGCCAGTGAAGGATCAAGCTATTACTTCTTGTCTTTTACATTTTTGTTGCTTCTGTATCGCTTGGCTGGAGGCATGTCTATGAGGGTTTTGATAAACACCCAAATCTTTGTATCTGAAATTCCAATTTTTCTGGTTGTTTTGGTCTCACAGAAAAAATATATTTTTCAAGAAAAAAGATGTGTTCACCGTTGCCATGGGTGGGTTAAGAGAATTTCACTGGTGATGCGGTGGTTGTTCTCGTTGTGTTCCTCGTGGTGGGTGTAAAGACCCGTATTTTTTTAAAAAGTATATATATTAATAATTTGAAGAAATAAATATTTTGTTGCATATTTAGTTATATATTTAAATTATATATATATATATGTGTGTTTATATAGTTGTCTTACCATTTTAATAATCTAAGTTGGAGGTGGATAACTTAAGCAAGAGGTGGCATTGCTCAAGGAACGTGTAAACACACAAGGGATAGCCTTGTTATCCAAGTAGCTTCATTAAAATATTATATCAATACCAAAGTTCTTATCCTCGACCGCCAAAACCAAGGATAGAAGTATATTTGCTGACTTATGCTAGTATAAATACGACCTTTCATATTTGAACAACAGTAAGAAACAGGGAAGAAATGAGAGAGAGAGAGAGAGAGAGAGAGAGAGAGAGAGAGAGAGAGTTAAGTGATGAAATTCTTGGAAGAGATATAGGGCTTAGCTTGTATTTTCTTGGAGCATTATTTTGGAATCAAGGTAGGGATTTCTTGGAGAACCTTTACGGGGGATTGATTTAATTAAATTTCATGAGCAATATATCAAGATGATATTATTATTTGATTATTATTAATATTTGGTGGTTAAGTGTTGTTAATTATCATTATATTATCTTATTAATATTGACATGATCATATGTTATCGGTGATGGTTGGAATTCTTGGGTTGATAAAGAAAGTATGGAAAAGAGGGTCATGGAAATAGTCTTTTGTATAGTTGAGTCTAACTCTTGGTAGGTACCAGGTCTCAGGGATCCCACAGTGCACATGGTTTTTATTGGGTGATTCGGGACTGGTGAAAAGGAGTTAGACAAGATGACTAACAAAAGGGGAATTATGGGACGATTGAAATGGGTGTTAGTTTATATAAATGGGCATTCGGGACCAAGTGGTATAAGCATGGTATGGGACGTGCATGTCTGTTTGTCCAGTTATATGAATTAACGGGATTAGATGAAGAGCATTCGTTCATGCATTAATATTATTAATTTGATATTTTGTTGTGTGATTGCATGTCACTTAATTTAGTTATATCAACCTACTGTGGTAAGGTCTCATGTCCCTACTGAGCGGTGGTTGCTCATCCATCACCCTGTTTAATTCTTTAGATGAGTTAGTGGGCAAGATAAGGACTAAACCGGTTCAGGCTGAATTAGATGAGAGTGATTGAGCTTTATTTATGTATTGTAAAGTTGTAAGATTTTGGGATATATTTTTATAAGAAAAGTTTATTTTATGTTTCGACTTTCTTTTTATTTTATTTTATTTTACTTTTTATTTTCTCACGTACCGGGCGCGGGATTTCCACCTACCCCCGGGTCCGGGGCGTAACAGAATGGTATCAGAGCATAGGGATTAGACACCCTTGGGAACTGTGGTAGAAGATTAGTGTGAGCATATAGGTTTGAATTTAAAGAAGTTATTGACAAAGATCTTTAGGAGTAGATTTTCTTAATTAAGTGCCAGTAAATTTCGAGGACAAAATTTCTTTTAAGGAGGGTAGATTGTAAAGACCCGTATTTTTTTAAAAAGTATATATATTAATAATTTGAAGAAATAAATATTTTGTTGCATATTTAGTTATATATTTAAATTATATATATATATATATATTTATTTATTTATATAGTTGTCTTACCATTTTAATAATATAAGTTGGAGGTGGATAACTTAAGCAAGAGGTGGCATTGCTCAAGGAACGTGTAAACACACAAGGGATAGCCTTGTTATCCAAGTAGCTTCATTAAAATATTATATCAATACCAAAGTTCTTATCCTCAACCGCCAAAATCAAGGATAGAAGGATATTTGCCGACTTATGCTAGTATAAATAGGACCTTTCATATTTGAAACAACAATAAGAAACAGGGAAGAAATGAGAGAGAGAGAGAGAGAGAGAGAGAGAGAGAGAGAGAGAGAGAGAGAGAGAGAGAGAGTTAAGTGATGAAATTCTTGGAAGAGATATAGGGCTTAGCTTGTATTTTCTTGGAGCATTGTTTTGGAATCAAGGTAGGGAATTCTTGGAGAACCTTTACGGGGGATTGATTTAATTAAATTTCGTGAGCAATATATCAAGATGATATTATTATTTGATTATTATTAATATTTGGTGGTTAAGTGTTGTTAATTATCATTATATTATCTTATTAATATTGACATGATCATATGTTATCGGTGATGGTTGGAATTCTTGGGTTGATAAAGAAAGTATGGAAAAGAGGGTCATGGAAATAGTCTTTTGTGTAGTTGAGTCTAACTCTTGGTAGGTACCAGGTCTCAGGGATCCCACAGTGCACATGGTTTTTATTGGTTGATTCGGGACTGGTGAAAAGGAGTTATACAAGATGACTAACAAAAGGGGAATTATGGGACGATTGAAATGGGTGTTAGTTTATATAAATGGGCATTCGGGACCAAGTGGTATAAGCATGGTATGGGACGTGCATGTCTGTTTGTCCAGTTATATGAATTAACGGGATTAGATGAAGAGCATTCGTTCATGCATTAATATTATTAATTTGATATTTTGTTGTGTGATTGCATGTCACTTAATTTAGTTATATCAACCTGCTGTGGTAAGGTCTCATGTCCCTACTGAGCGGTGGTTGCTCATCCCTCACCCTGTTTAATTTTTCAGATGAGTTAGTGGGCAAGACAAGGACTAAACCGGTTCAAGCTGAATTAGATGAGAGTGATTGAGCTTTATTTATTTATTGTAAAGTTGTAAGATTTTGGGATCTATTTTTATAAGAAAGTTTATTTTATGTTTCGGCTTTCTTTTTATTTTATTTTATTTTATTTTACTTTTTATTTTCTCACGCACCGGGCGCGGGATTTCCACCTACCCCTGGGTCCGGGCGTGACAGTGGGGCCTCTTACCATGGTGATTTGAGGGCTTTGGATCGATGACGGATTTGATTTATGAGGGGGGAAACGGATTTCCCTTGATTGGATTCCAAGAGCATCGCATTGAGTATATCTCCAATCTCTCGATAAAAGCACCAAATATGTTTGAGCAAATTTCTGCATGGGGAATATTCGCATGTAGATTCTTCGCCCTTCGAGCTTCCTTCTCTCTCTTCTTCCTTGATCCCTATGAAAAAGACTGGAGTAAATAGATACTAAGATAACAAAAAAGATGGTGGTCTTCTCTCACGGTGAGAGCCAGGTGGCCGAAGCTGTGAAGAAGAGAGTGGTGTGAGAGAGAGGGTGTGTCAAGGGTAAAGATCATATTACCTCATATGTGTGATGTAGCCATGTATTTATACTCTTTGTAGGCTAGGGTTTGAAAAATAATCCTTATTTGGTTAGGATTATTCTTACCCATAAATAGGAGATTGAAATTAATCAAAGAGATTTGATGGAAATCTCATCCTTGATTTGGGGGGAGACATCCCCATCTTAAACCAAAGATAATTTCCCTAATTAAATAGATTTAATTAGGGTACTCAATTGACCTAAGCAATATTCCTTTTCCACATGTCGTCCATCTATTGGTTGCCAAAATATGTGTTCCCACAACCTTAGCTCTAAAATGTAAGTCATTGTGCACAGGTAAACTAGGTTCAGTCGAAGATGCTTATGTTCTTGCATTTGTAATTTTGGAGTTGTTAATTCCATGATAAAGGCACAGGATCTCTTCAATGCAATTGGTTCTATGCATGCTGATGTTCTCTTTCTTGGTATTAAGAATGACATTACAATCAATAAATAGTGGTTGTTAAGGCCCGTTTGATAACCATTTCAATTTCAGTTTTTAGTTTTTTTTTTTTTTTTTTTTTGCGCTAAAATATAGAGGAACAAGAGGGAGAATGGAAATGAGAATGAGAGTGGAGATGGGATTTAGAGGGAAGATGAGAGGGGAGGATGGGAGGGATGAGTAACAAAAGTGAAAACTAAAACTAAAAATTGAGATCTATTTGAATTTTTTTTTTCACTTTTGTTACTCCTCCCCTCTCATTCTCTCTCTCAATCTCATACTTACTCAGCATTCTCACTTTCATTTTCCTCTATACACTAGCACAAAAAATGAAAAATGAAAAATAAAATTGAAATGGTTATCAAAGGGCCCTAAACGAATCATCTTTTATAAAGAACGAGCTGCTGGAATGTATCCTGTAATGGCATCAATGAAACGTTTTACACTCATTGTTTGACCATGGTAATAGGTCTAGAACTCTCTACAAATGTGCATTTGATTTCCAAATTTTTATCTACTAAGGTTTTGTTTTTTAGGTTAATACGGGTTTTAGTTTTGAGGGCATTTATTTCTATTAAGTGAGTATTATGCTATACTTGAAAGCTTTTACAAAAACTTGATATTTATGAAATTATGGGCCAAATTTTGCATATATATATATATGATAAAAACTCCGTCTTCTGGTCATTTCTCTATAATTTAACTACGTGTCATCAAATTAACTATAAGAATGCTCAAGTATACACTCTTATTTCCTCGAATTTGGAAATTAAAGATACCTCCCAAAATTATATATTTTCTTTCTTGTTTTTACAAAGAAGATTTAATACTAGAGAACGACTTTCTCATTTTACTCATATTGCAATATATGTAATGTTTGTAATTTTTTTTCCTGAAACTCTTATGCACATTTTTTCTTCATGTCGATATTCAAATTAAATATGGAATCGTCTTAAAGACTTTGGTGTTACTACTACTCATTCTCATACTAATATTTATTGAGTGGATTGTATCACAATGGAATCATGTTTCTCCGTCCTTTCAAGAATTTTTTGGGTACTATTTATTGGAAAATTTGTCAACAATTTAATCACTTTCTTTTTCACAATGGAATCTTATTTCTCCGTCCTTTCAAGAATTTTTTTAGGGTGATTGTAATACGATAACGATAGCGCTGATAATGGTGGCAATTCTGGTGATGGTTGAAACAATGTGGTGGTAATGGTAGTGATTGAAAGATGGTTTGGGTGATGAGAATTGCAAGAATAGGTGGTGATATTGATTGTTGTGACTTTTTATTTTCTTCAGAGTTTCCCATTGCCTTGAGAAATAAACTCAAACCGAAAATAAATAAATAGTTGAATGGACACATGAAAATTATACGGGCCCAATTTGGAGAACAAAAACCAAGTGAAATATGGTTTAATCCATTAAATGAAGTCTTTGACAACGGTTTTAGACATCAATAAATAGTCAAACTCAAGCTAATATCCAAATGGGTACCTTGCATTAAAATGGGAAAATCTAAATCCATCTGATAATTTATAGAAGAAAGCCTACTTCCTAGCTTAAGATTTCCCATCAATTCCCCAATCCAAATCCAAACCCTTGATCTTGAATTTCCCTAAACGCACCACTTTCTTTTTGTCCACCTCATTTTGGTACATGCAATTCCAATGTAACAATTCCTCCCTTTTCTTTTTCATGAATAAATATAATAAATAAATAAAAAAAGAATAATAATAATATTTCAAAATCATATATATAGGGACGCTTGCATGATCATCAAAGGGTTATTTGCGTATCAAAATTCGAAGAGAAAATTAAATTCTTTTTTTTTTTTTATAAATAAAACAAAATAAAATTACAGGATCCCAAAAAGAGAAAATAGAATTCACTTATATAGCTTTTTGTTTGTTCCAAAATTGTTTTTGTTTTAAATTCAAGAGCAGGGATTTTTAAGTTTTTTATTTTATTTTATTTCCGCCGTGGGGAAGTAGGGGGGCGAAATTTCTTGTCGTTTCAGATGTCTCTCTGAGGCTGATATATTCTTGTCGTTCCTCGTAACATAACCCCGTATGGTATCAGATGTGATTTTACCAAACTACCCTTCAATAAAAAAAGGGGAGACTCACACGGGTTTTCACTGTCACTTGCCCCTCATTGCGCGTGCGCTTAACTTCTCGTTCACGGCGGGACGCACAGTCGCGAATGACCGAGCCCAGTCCACGTCATCACTGGTGGTCCCTACGCTTCAAAATAATTTGGAAAACCCTAAATGCACGACACATTCACGCCAAATTCACCCCAAAATCAAATCCAAAATTCACATATCCCGCCTCGAGGAAACCTCGCTCTCCATCGGACGCTCCAGAATCCCCCACGTGTGTCTGCTTTTTCCATCCGCACCGTCCTTGACAGATCAAACGGTCAGTTTCCGGGGCAGCAAGGGAATCATCTTCGACCGTGAGATCGACTTCCCCAGCCCGATCGACGGTTCACAAACTGCCCGAAACGTCCTCGGGTAGATCTGGCCGCCTTTAAGAAGCGGCCCTAGCCCTCCTTTCGTTCCTCGCTCAGATTAGGGTAAAATCCCCAAACCCTAACTTCTTTCTACACATACCTTCTGTGTCTCTCTGCCCCAATAGCTGACGGCGCGTGGGATCGATTGATGGCGCGTGTGGGTCACGCCTAGGCCGATTCATGGTGCCTGGTCCATCACCTGCATTGAGAATCCCTAGCCGGAGCTCAGCTGGAACCCTACTCGAGGACGAAGCTTCGAAAACCGTACAGCTATGGCGTCCGCCGTCTTAGCGAACCGGAACGAACCCAATTGGCCGCAGCAGCCCCGAGGTGGAGGAGCCGGAGCCGGAGCCGGAGGATTCATGGGGAAGGTCCCCTTTTCTTCTTCAAACAGTCACCGTAACCCTAACCCTAACAAGCGACAATTCAAAGCTGACCGCCCTGATTTCAACGATGAGTCGCCGGCCGTCACCCAGACAGCCTCAGACGATGCGTCGTCGATCAACCACCATCGCCGATCAAACACAAACGACATGAATTTCGCACAAGCCCAATACGTCAGCTTCAACATCGCGAGCTGTTCGAGAAAGGAGCTGGTGGAGCTAAAGGGCCGTCTTCTCTCGGAGCTAGACCAGATTCGCATTCTCAAGAATCGAATCGAAGCCGGCGACTTCAACCCTAAGCCGCCCCACAAGAAGCCCGTCGGCAACAAGAAGATTGTTGGGTCGAAACGACCTTTGCCGATTGCTCACGGAAAGGAATCAAATTCCAATTCCAAGCGGTCTCATTTGGAGAATGGGAATTTGATGAAAAATTGTGGCTTGATTTTGTCCAAGCTGATGAAGCACAAGCACGCATGGATCTTCAACAAGCCAGTCGACGTTGTGACTATGGGGCTTCATGATTACTACGACATAATAAAAAATCCCATGGATCTTGGCACCGTGAAGATGAATCTCGCCAAGGGTATCTATTCTTCGCCGTTCGATTTCGCTGCAGATGTGAGATTGACTTTTGAGAATGCCATGCGGTACAATCCCCAAGGGCACGAGGTCTATGGGTTTGCCGATCTGCTTCGATTGAGGTTTGAGGAGTTGTTTCAGCCTCTGAATGAGAAATCGGGAGATGGGTTTCGGTCGGAAAAGGGTTCTGATGAGGAATTGCAGGCGAGTTCTTGGAACCACGTTGAGCCGGAGAGGGTTCCGAAGAGGGAGACACCTGTACGGATCGAGAAAAAGCCTGAGCTGGTTCGGCCTCCCCCAGTTCGAGCGCCGCCGGTTCAGGCCCCAGTGAGCTCATCGAACCCAGACCCAGCATTGGTGCAATCGTCACCGGTACGGAAGAATTCACAGGTGAAGGGCCCAGGTGTGAAGCCGTTGAAGCAGCCGAAGCCCAAGGCTAAGGACCCAAATAAGAGGGAGATGAGTATGGAGGAGAAGCACAAGTTGGGAGTTGGGTTGCAGAGTTTGCCTCAGGACAAGATGGAGCAGGTTGTGCAGATTATAAAGAAGAGGAATGGGCATTTGAAGCAGGATGGGGATGAGATTGAGCTTGACATTGAGGCTGTTGATACAGAGACCCTTTGGGAGCTTGATCGGCTTGTGACCAATTGGAAGAAGATGGTTAGCAAGATTAAGCGGCAAGCATTGATGGGCAACAACAACAGCAACAGCAATAGCAACATTGCTTCCAACAGAGGCCACGAGGTAAATAACTGATTGAATTTTGAAGTTTATTTACATTGGCATTGTGTCTATACTGTCATTTCGTTTGGACAATGTTTGCTCATTGGGGTTGTGATTTTGTGTTGTGTAGGAATTACCTGCAAGTGAGAAAGTTGATGTTGCAGCAACTACAGAGCCAAAGAGGGCAAAGAAAGGTGAAGCAGGAGACGAAGATGTGGACATTGGTGATGACATGCCAATGAGCAGCTTTCCACCAGTTGAGATTGAGAAAGATGTTGGGGGTGGCCATGCCAGTAGTGATAGCTCCAGTAGCTCCAGCAGTTCCAGCAGTGGTTCCTCCTCATCAAGCGGTATAAACCCAATGCTGCAATTTTGATTTGGCATTGGTGTAAAACAACTTTAATTATTGCTGCATTGAAAAACAAAAACTAAATGCTTAAATGTGTGGCGATTGGGTTTGTTACAGATTCGGATTCTGGTAGTTCATCAGGGAGTGACTCAGATGATGATAATGCTCAGTCCTAGTTGTGCGTTCTGCATTGAATTGAAGGACATTGGAGAGAAGACCAATGTCGGGGGAAGCTGGCTGAAGAGCATGCTTTCCATGTGGGAAGGGCCTTTTGAATGGTTGAGTGGATCGTGTTGATGAGGTATGAATTGCTGATATTGCTTCTGTGAATTTATGATGCTGCTGCTGATCTTCTGTGGATTTATGGGGCATTTGTTTTGTGGCAATGGGCTGAATTGCATATTTACTCTGTGCAGGTCTCAGAACTGAGCAAAAGTGAATTTGTAAACTTTGTTGTGTGGTGGTTCTTGCTTGCAAATTGGAAGTGAGCATTGGTTGTTTTGCTTGGAGGTGTAAAAAAAAATTGTGAAATGATGAAAAAATTGTTGTAGGTGAAGTAGGTAGTGAAACAGAGTAGAGGAAAGAAGAAGAGAGTTAGTAAGAGAAGTTTAGAGATTTGAAACACTTTGTACACAATTTACAGAGAGAGCTAGTACATAATTTTCCCCAATTACAGATGCTCTTGTGCCTTTTGTTGTCTTTTTCTATTTCTCCGACATGTTTTGCTTGATCAATGAAGGAAGCATAAGAGGCAAGGGCCCTTTTTGGTGAATATGGGCACAACACAATTGGACCCCTTTCCTTCTTCTTCGAACAAACAGATTCTATGCCTTCCATGTCATCTACTATGCAAAGTTTTGTTGGAAATTGTATTTTATAAACAACCTCCTGATGGGTAGTTAGTTAATTAATCACTAATTAGTGGGTTACTTAAATAAAGTTGAGTTAATTAATCACTAATTAGTGGGTTACTTAAATAAAGTTGAATGGAATGGAAGAAAATTATTTCTAGGCATGATGGTTGCCAGGCTTGCCTGTCTAATAAGCATGTGCTGCTCCATCACCAATTTACCATTATGAACAAGTTTGATGATGTGCTCTTTTCCGTCTGCAAGACTGCAATTGGATGCACAATGCCCAAATCAATCAAAGTTGATATTCTAATCCCAAAAAGTTAAATTAAATAAACCAACCAGATGGTCCAACAGACTGAAAGTTTGTTTGATGCTGAAACATCACACGTGTGACTTGATATTTATTATTTGTTACTGTGATTGTTGTGTATTGCAGAAGGTTTTTGGAGAGATTAGTCAAGTTGATTAGAGCGGATGGGTTTAGCCAAGTTAATTAGAGCTCCACACTCAAAGGCAGCAACATCAAAGTATTATTGGATTTCCTTTTCGATTTGACAAAGTGAGCATTTCAACTGTGCTGAGATTACAGTTTCTGCCTCCTTCCCTTTTTAACAATTCTTAGGTCCTGAAATTGTATTCAAATTATCAAGTGCAGCATTGAATCATCAGATAATTTTTCTTTGAGGAAATATACAGCCTTTCAAATGCTGTATTGTTGACTTCAATTCAGGTCACTTTCGGACTTTGAAAAAGGTGTCTCCATCCCTTCCTCTAGAATGGAGGAAAAAGATTTCTAGACATAATGAAAGGTCAAAAACCTGTTTGCTTTTTAATTGGTCCCTATTTGGCATTCGATACCTCACATAATATGCAGCCCTCAACAACCAGAGGTCAAGACTTTTGACGTGGTGTGCACAAAAATAGACCCATCAGCCGTTTATGCATGAAATTGAAAATTCTTCTGAATAAGTAAAATGCAAAAGGCTACTGAGAAGAGTAAAGAAAATCAGCAAGCTATATGACAACGGAAGAGAGTTGTGATTCAAGTGCCACGAGGCTATTCAATTAAAGATTGTTGCACACATAATTGTCTGCTATGACATAACTCATAAAACGATCTGAAAACTAAAACTCGTAAAACCGTAAAAGTGACCTACTAAATGGAATCACACAAAAAACTTGATAAATGCTTCAACTGCAAAATTCTTCTCAGTTATAAACGTACCTTCCTCAGAAAAATTGAGGCAAACAGTAGATACCTGCTCAACCTTGTTCCAAAAGTCAAAAATGGTGATTGGTATTAGCACAAAGTACTTTCTGTAGTGTTTGGGGACTGAAGGAAGCTGTCCCCGACTTAACATACACAGGAAACATAACTCAATTCATGAGGCTCGGCACATTTACTCATTCACTATCTTCTTCATATTAATAAATTGACTACCAAGTTGCGATTCGCACTTGGTATGAGCATCTGGGGCTAAATTTTTAAGGAAAGCCTTGGTCAGCTTAAGAGTTGTTATCATCTGAAGAATCTTGATACAAAACTTCCGCGCTTCAGCACGTCTTGACTGCTTTTCTGGCATATTTGTCAACAATTGCTCTACCAAACGACAGAGTTTCTGTAGATGGCTTTTCATAACGTTCTTCAACGCTTCCTGGCCGCTTCTATCAATGGAACCCAGGGACTTCAATATTTCACTCACCAAATCAAGTGCTTCTACTCGTCGGAAATCTGACTTTGAACTGCCACATTTCTCCAAAAGGAAGCCAAAAAGATGGTGCCCTATCCATGGCCGCCTTCTAAATATTTCTTTCAAAAATTCAGATTTGATTTGAGACTTTTTACTACTGAAATATTCTACTAGAACACCCTGGAAAATATCAAAAACACCCTGCAGCTCAGAGTCTGAAAAACCTTTTGCTTCAGTTATCTTCAAAATCCAGAAAGTGGAGCTCTGTGCAAGGGCAGAAATCATTTTGGGTCGGTTCCAGGAGGCTGACTGTTTCTTCTTGGACAGGTTGGCTGCAGATTTCTTTCTCTTGATTGGTTTTGATGCCAACTTTAAGTTCTTTTGCAACAAAGATTCTAAGGTAGGTAGCTCCACATCTTCACCCTTAGGATAGTCCTTTGCTTTAAATATCTTCTTTTGCAGAATTCCCCATATACGCTGTCCAAGCTGTTCACTACTTTCTGCAGTAGAAGGTTCAATAAATGCCTGAGCCAAGTTTGAGTACACCAACAAAACCTGTGGTTTACCTGTGGCAATCGAGTCAACCAGAGGCACAAAAACAAAAACAAAAAGTTAGAAAGAAAAAGGAAAAAGTACCGTGCACATCAAATATCATGATGTATAAGTCCCAATTTTCATTATAAAACACACATAACCTCCTACTCCTCAATCAATTAAACTTAAATGGAAGAAATATCTTTTCTAATCTGTGCTTGCAAAACATATTGCAAGTTGTTTCTGTACACCAGCTAATTTCAATACCACACTTGCCTGGATTTTCATGTAGGTAAATTTCTAGCAACGACAGAACACGAAGCTTAAACAGCATGAGTTGGTGATGCGCAGTGTCAGCCCCAGCTACATTCTTTTTCGCTTTGCACATCTGGGCAAACTCAGCATTCATCCGGAACATTGTATCATCATCCCATCCTCCATCAGACTCATCAGAAGCTTCAGGAATTTCTTTGATAACTTCCTCAACTGCATCAACAGCCTCAGAGTCAGCCTCAGAGTCATCAGACTGCTCATCACTCTCACCTGTTTCACCCGTCTCAGCATCAATGGCCTCATCTTCTTCAATGTTAATAAAATCATCGTCATTGTCGTCGTCACTAATGTTGTCCCTATCAGCCTTCTTCTCATGTCTAGCAGGTTTCAAGTTCTTCTTAATGACCATCAACATCCGCAACAGACCATCATCCGTGATATCATCACAGAAGTATTTAAAAACCTACAACATAATTCCAGATAAATATTCACGTAAATTTTAGCTTGAAATAGCTTTCCTTGGAAAAGTGGCACTTGTTTCCTTGGAAAAGTGACACTTTTGACAAGTGCCTACATCTATATGTAGACAGACACAGAAGAAATCTAAAAATATATACATTGGCAGTTCATCGAAGTATCAGTATCTAATAATGTAGCTCCAGCATGAAATCTACTAATCTAGCATCAGCTGAGTGAATTAAAAAGCCCAACTAATTAAATTATAGAATTAGAAGAAACAACTACAGCCAAGTATCAGTGGCAGTGCATGATAATTAATCAGGGAAAAATTGCCCACCTAGATAATAAAAAATTCACAACATTGTAACATCAAATAAATGACAATGATCATAGAAGTGAGTTAGCATTTCAATCATAGCATAAATGTAAAATTATTTAAAAGCCAGAAGCCCAGAGTCCCAAAATCACACCTGCTCAATAGAAGTTCGCATAGGAGCTGATGACTGTGGCAGCAATGAAAGCAATGTATCCACAAGAACATCCATTACCGCAGGTGTATCATCACCATCTAAGCCATCTTCTCCAGGAGAATCAAGGAGATCAGGGAAAGATTTCTTACAACATATAATAAGCTCAGAGACTGCGTCTAAGTATTCCTTTGGTCGAAGGAGCATTTCTAAAAGCAGCTGGATGAGCAAGTATCTTAATGCATGCAACCTATTTGCATCACCACTAAGCCCACAATTCCTTTCCTGCGATTGAAGAATTCAAGAATTTGTATGTCATGTCAAAGAACATACAGAAGAAGATATAACAACCAAGCAACCGAAAGACTGAACTAAAAGTAATTAACTGGCTTTCATCTGAAACTTCAGTTCATAAGTAGTTCAACAGAACTTGTTTTAGAAGGCTAGAAGACACAATTTACAAGACCCCAGAACAAGGGATCAGTAAGTTGTCTTATTAAGGCTTTGCATCAGAATCAAACCTACCCAAAAATGAATGCAAAAAGTTGGCCTTTATTAGGAAAATAACCATTGGAAGCACATTCCCCTAATTCTAAACCTCACTCATTTCAAAGTTTTAAGTTATATTGTGGTCTGATTCAACTTCATCCAATCTAATATTCAAAACAGACCTTGAAATTCAAAATGGATGGGGGTGCTCAGATGCATAAACCTGAAATCACCCTTCCCCTCACCAATAAATATGTGCAGCTAAAAAAGGTCACAGTAAGTACCTCTCTTGAAAGTGAAGTTTCCATTCCTTGTATTTTTTTCAGTGTGTCTTCTTCTTCAGTTTCCAAAGGCCGAAAGAGAGAAATTGAAGGAATATTGCACAAAGTGCTAAGAAACCGCATAAAGTATGAGCCAAGATCATTTGGCTCAAGGCAATTTGGCAAAGCACGTGGCCCCTCTCCTTTCTGAGCATTTGCCAACAATAACTGGAGCTGCTCAATACAAATCCTGCAAAGAGCACTCGAGGTGGCTGCTTTCGGCCACCTAAATTTCTCTCCTAATTCAAAGGATGTCAGTTCAGTGCCTAGAGATGCAGTGAACAATCCCTGAACTGCTAGAAACTTCAAAATTTCTTTTTGAACCCTAAACTTTGCTTCAGTATCCAGCTTCAAATTTTTCAATATACCAGGGAGGGATTCAACAATCCATGTTTTCAAAAAATCAGAATTTCCCATGGTTCCAACAGAATCCTTATCTTCAACAGAACCTATCTCTGAATTGTCATCCGTTGTTTGACTCTGATCTGAAGGTTCCTCAGAAGCATGACTTTCATCCACAAACATGTTCAACAAGTTCTGAATAAACAGCATGCAACCAGTTTCAGTTCTGAAATCTGCCATCAGATCCTTGACTGTTTTTGTTCGTGTAATGCAATCAAATTTACCATTGCTGTGTTTCTGTAAAGCCACAATGACAGAAACCCTTCTCACATCATCGTTCCCAACCCAATCAGATAAATTTTTAAGAAAATGTTGCACAATTTTATAGAGCCAAGAATCCTTCGTAGAAAGTATATCAATCATACACTGAACAAGTTTGGAAGACAGAATAATCGGAATAAAAGATGCAGGCAACTTTGGTAGGAGAAGAAGCAGAACATCAAAGGCCAAGTGTTTGCGGTCATGAGATGATGGGAGAAGGGATCCTTCAATAATCACCTCGCAGAAGCACTGGAAGTTCTTTGCAATCTCTTCGTCAGAAGAGCTAGACTTTCGATTCTTTTTATGCTTCTTTAAGGAATTTGAAACAGACATTGCATCTTCAGCCTGCAAAACTCTATCAGGTAGAAGAATGTTTACCAGAACAGGCCACACATTGTGTACACGAGGCCGACAAAAAGTTGATTCCTGCCATCCCCAAAAAAAAACAATGATTAGGAATTGTTTTTAATAGTTATATTTCACTTCATAGTGATATCCACACCATGCATACCCACACATGTGGAACACAGCAACAAAACCATCACTACCTTCAAGCAGTTAGCAAGAGAAGACAGATGGTCAGCAGCAAAAAGTTTGTTCGGAGTGAATAGATCTGGCAAAAGTTTCCCAAATCTTGCACTGTCAGCAGAAACTTTTTCTCTGATTTTCAGAGCCAGAAGCAATGCATCAGGATTTCCAACTTCAATAGCTCCTTCAAGCCACTCATGAAGTCCTGGGGCCTCTAGAACTTGATTCAGCAAGGCTTCTGAATGCAACTGCAAAAATAGAATATACAGAACTAAAAGTATTAGGACATGATGATGACTTAATGACCTACCTATTTAAAATCCAATCCAATCTGGTAAAAAAAAAAAAATTAAAGAGAAGGAGCCAAAACTAAGCAATGGAAACAGAACAAAGAACGCCATATCTCTGCACATAGAAAGACACATTCCCGAAGGCGAAAAGCTTCAATCCCTCAAAATGGTGGCATGATACAAGTGCAACAATTTTTCACAGGAAATTTTGCATACAGAGATTTATTTCTCTCTTGACTATATTTGAATAAAGAATGCTTTCATTTTTCCGGAAAGCCTTCTAGTTCTTATCATTTACAGACTAGAACTTTATTAAAACTACATGCATAAAGGTCCCCTGTTAGAGGACAAAGAACAGAGGTTCACAACCAAGCTGTACAATGTAGACTTCATAACATAGAGCACACCAGTGCTGCAGATACTGTCTAAATTCTACAACATTAACCAATCCTCATTTACCAAAGCATGATTTATAGTCAAGTACCAAATTTTGGGTACAAAAATGTCTTGAGAAGGTGAGTACAAAATTGTCTTGAGAAAGTTGTAAATAGGAAGGCCATATGCAGAAATACATAATCACACGAAATGCAATTTATTTTACAGTTAATTCTATCTGTGGTGAATATTTTAATAAAACAACGTAGGTGCTGTTATGAATAATGCAACCAACATATAACGTCTGTAATTGTGAGCGAAAGCAAATGAGGACAACCTTCACCACTAAATGCAACCAACCTTCAATAATGATAAGAAATAAAAAGACAATTTTAATTGCTTCTTCCCTCTTCTAAAATAATTGGATATCGAGAAACAGCAGACTAGTCTACAAACAGTGACATGTGCCATAAACTACACAGCACTCGGTGATTAAGTGCCCAAGTCCAATAGGAATTAATCTACATCAAAGGCTTCTGCAACTACATGACCAAATCAAGGGCCATTTGAATTTAACTTTACATGTTCAACCAAGGAGCAAGTACGTGCACAAATGCTAGAGTGCTCATTTACGATCATTACATGGGGGATCAGCTGGAGAGCACAATTCCGTGGATGCGTATATTTTACATATATGATAAGAGAATCCAATTTAAACCCAGACTATTAAAAGAGCGCATAACCGGTTTCCAAGATAAGATGGGGTCAAGAAATTTGATTAACTTTAAACACCACATAATACATGTGCTGATAAATTAAAACCCAAAGAATTCATGCAAAGTTATCTGCAGACCAACCAAATTCATGGATTGGTTGGCAATTCATCCAGTGCTTGGAACATTCTTTTGAGGATTCGCCACTAACAATTGTTGACGGCTTTCTTAGACAAAATAAACTAAAAAACCTAAAACTAAATTTAACAAGAAACCAAGAATCAAAAGATCTTCCACACGGGTTATAACTCAATCAAATACATATTGAGACAGGTTTATGAGCGGACCAATCATGATATGCAGTCCAATGACATAACATATTATGTTTATACAGCAAGTCTAAACATGCCAGTTTATTCAATGAGTTAAAATCATCATTGTTATCTGACAAGGCATTAAATAAAGAGTAGAAACTTCCAACAAGCAAACCAAGATTTTATTTATCAGGAAAATATACCTTTTCAATCAAGTCTAAAATAACCAAAACAGAAGGCTCTTGCAAGTATCGCTTCTTTGATGCAAGGGCAATGAGAAGACTAGTGAATTCCTTTATGAGCGGAGTATTTCTATCAGAAACCCACTCCTCAGCTAGTCTTCCTGATCGGGCAAGAGCACCATAAGCAAATAAGCGACCCAAAAGATGATCCCTTTGTTCCTGCAATGCCACAAGGAAACAACTTACTAAACTTTCTAGGAAGAATACACTAACGGGGTCAAAGAATATATCGAAAAGGGCATGCCTACCTGACCCTTCATTGACGAAGACACCTCTAAGAAATCAATAATGAGTTTCAGCAATGAGTTCACCTTGATGCTGGAAATGGTACTTACTAAAGTAGTTAGACCTAACGCAAACCCTTGTCGTGCGCACTGCAAAAACAATACAAACCATGCATATAACAAAAGTTAGTCAGAAAAGTTTCATTAGAAATTAGCTTCTCAAGTTTATCTCAATAAAATGAAATTGCGTAAATAAAACTCAAATCAAACCTATAAAGACATGCATCATTCCAGGATGTTCAAAGGTTTTCAAGTTAATACCAGAACACATTGATTTACACTCAACAAAGCCTAAATTTAAAACCATGGCAAATAGTTATCACCAAAAAATAAAAAAACTTCAAACACACCAATATTATGCAACATTCACAAAAACATAAGGGAAAGCAAACCTCTCTTGAGGAAGAAACACCCCGAATGAGTCTCCGCACAGCATATCTCAACGAAGGCGCACAATCATTCAACCCATCATCCTTCTCAGCCTCCAACTTCACTCCACCTTCAACCAACTCTTTATTCTCAAGCCCATCATAAGCTCTTTGCACTTCCACCAACTCCATAGCCAAAGCTTCCGCCGCAGCTTCTCTAACAGACCCATCAGCCGAAGCCAAGTCTTTAAACACACCAACATGGAACTCCGGCAGAACCCCAGTAGCTGAAGATGAAATGGGTACCTCAGTTTTCGATTCTACATCCATTGTTATGGGCTTGGCTTCTTTGGGTTCTTTGGGTTTGGTCTCTTCAGTGTGGTAACGTTTCTCTTTGTCCAAAGCTTTTCTTTTCTTTTGTTTCTCCATGGGTTTGGCGGTAGTGGGAGCAGTAGAAGAAGGGCCAGGAGCTTCTGTTATCTCATGTTTCGTTTTGCCATTCTTCGATTTCTTTAAACTACTAACACCACCATCACCAACAGCATCAGCTGCGGCTTCCATGGAACTGGAGCTTCTCTTTTTACTGCCCATCTGAACCAAAATTCAAGTAGAGCTTAGGGTTAAGAAATTGGGAACCAAATTCTAGGTCTGAATGTTGAGTTTTAAATGGAGGTCTTCGATGACAGCGGCGCCGAACAGAGAGAGCTTAGAGCAAAAGAAACAGGCAGAGAGAGAGGGGCGTGGATTTTATCTGCGTTTGGTGAAGGCGACGCCAATAAGGGATTTTTCCTCTGGCGGCAGCAGAGAGAGGGGACCGGTGAAAAGTTTTCTAGGGTTTTTCTAGGGGTTAGAAAAGGAAGTGGAATGGAAGCAAGTTTTTCTTGGGGTGGAGATCGGTTCGAGCTTTTCCAGGAAAATAACAAAATAAAACATACTTAAAGCCAAAAAAAGATTAGAGGGCACAGTATATGGTTTCTACGTCTAGGGCGTCATGTATGTCACATAAACTTCTCCGAGAGTACTCAAATAAGATCACTTACTTTTTGGCAAAAGCTACTCCGACAGTACTCACTCAATTAGTTTGACACGATTTCTTGTGTTCAATGTAAAATAATTTTCTTTGTGCACGAATTTGACATAATTATTTGTATTTTATATCAAACGAGCACAAATGTGACTAACTAATGCATAATGTTAGGAACAAAATGGCACAATATTGTATTTATGCTCATATATATACATATAATGTGAATATATTTGACCATCCAATTAAATTATTAAAATTTAAGTACTTTCTTGAAGCACCGTGTTCATTGATTTTGTTGGTCTCAATTAGATGCCTTAAGGATTTTCAATTTGTCTGATTTTTTGCAAGGATGATCTATGAATGAAGACTTGAAAAATAGACGGTTTGGATCATTGAAAAACAATTCGTAAGGTACCCTAAATGGTGTACTTCAAATAAAATTATTTGAGAGATCTCTCAATGGAAAGGAAATATATATATGCTTAATTGCTACAGTGCACTCTAAAACATTGGTCAATTCTCACTTTACCCCTTTAAAGTTAAAGTAACCCACTTTGCCCCATTGACCGATGTTTTATGTCTCATTTTGCCCCTCACCGTCAAGTCTATTAAAAATTATGTTAAAAAAGCTGATGTGGCACCAATGAGACCCACTATTTGACTAAACTAAGTGCCAGGTGTGAAGAAAAAAAAAATTAAAAATTAAAAATTTTCTTTAAAAAATTATGGATTTAAGGGCTTTGACCTCACCCATCCCCCACCAATATTACTTCTCTTAATAAATTAGGTGTATATGAATATTTAAATATAAGAAATTTAAAAAAATAAAAAAAATAAAAAAAACCATCTTCCCCAAGCCACCCTTCCCAAATTTCTTCTCCCTCTCTCTCTCCCTCTCCCTCTCTCTCTCTCTCTCTCTCTCTGTGATCTCCCTCTCCCCTCTGTATTTTCTTCTCACCAACAACCTAGACTACCCCCAGCATCAGTGGCAACCCAAGCCCCACTCCCACCCCCAGCCGAACCCAACCCACCCCTCTCTCAGCAAATTCAAAAACCAACTAATTGAAAGAAAAAAGTTTCATTGTTTTTGTTGTTTTGTACTCGAAGGTTTGCAACCAAATTTGATGGCTTCCGAATTCAACGAGATGGGGATGGTGGGTTGTAGCTACTGGAGGTTCAACAGAAAGAGAGGCTAGGGCTCATCTGGGTTGTCGACGACTGTGCGAAGGGTTGGGGCTGCTGAGTTTAAGGGCTAAGGGTGGGAGTGGGGCTTGGGTTCCAACTGGAGGTGGGGGTGGTCTGAGTTTTATATAGCCCAAGTTTCTAAAATTGGTGTAACAGATTAGGGCCTTGGCATGCACAGAAAGATTAATTGAATCTTTGTTTTGTCTTGCTAAAAGTGGAAGATATTGGATTGAGGCAGATATGTGGCAAAGGTTGAAGTTGGTGGGGTAACGAATTTAGCACAAAATTTCAGGGGTGGAACTTGGGTATGTGAGAGAGGAAGAGAGAGGAGCAGTTGTTGTGGTTGTGGTGATGGCGACTGGGAAGGGATAATGGGGTTGGGGGAGGGGATTTGGGGATTTTTTTTGTTTTAAAGTATTATTTTATTTTTAATTGTTAATTTAATAATTTTAATAGACAATTTTTAATTTTTAATGTTTTTTCTTCACACATGGCACTTAGTTTAGCGAAATAGTGGGTCCTATTGGTGCCACATCAGCTTTTTGAACAGAATTGTTAACAGACTTGACGGTGAGGAGCAAAGTGAGACACAAAACATTGGTCAAGGGGGCAAAGTGGGTCACTTTAACTTTAAGGGGGTAAAGTGAGAATTGACTAATGTTTCAGGGGGCACTGTAGCACTTAAACATATATATATATATATATATATATATATTCAAAACCTCTTTACAATAGCGAAGAAAACTTATGCCTTTGATTGGTTGTGATCAATTTTTTTTTTTTGGTCAAGGTAATTCATTCCATAAAGATGAAGGGGATTACACAGTGAAAAGATGCAAAAATAAAAACCAGCCCAACACTGATAGGTACAAGGCCTCAGCCCAACAGAAATAAAAAGAAGCCACAAAAGGGAAAACCATAAAACAAACATCTAGCCGCCACTTTCCTCTTGCCCTAAATATGAGAAGCTACAGCTGCCACTTTCCTCTTGCCTCGCCGCCGTCGCAAATCCACAACCACCAAAGATGGGTAACTAGTAACCAGACATACCATTGCTTAGAACAGAGAATGGTAGTGGACAAACCACCCACACAAAAAGGGCTACCATAATCCTAGAAGCAAGTGCAAAGAGCACTTTTGAAGCATCCTCAACTATGGAGTCGAGGAGCAGTGGCTGGTGGTTGAGATCTCGGGTCGGGACACAGCCTGAGGGAATGTGTGGAGGGCACCATAACAGAGAAGGGGCAAGGGATGTAGAGGTGAGAAGTGTAGATTGAAGGACAACATTTCTAGGTGGGGGAGAATGAGGAGAGTGGAAGTGCAGATATGGGTTTTCCAAAATTGGGCATAATTTAGGGAAATTTAAGGTGAGGGTGAAGAGAAAAAAGTAGAGAAAGTGAATCATAGGGAAAGAGGAAGAGGAGAACTTGAGGGAGATGTAATGGATAGATGGGGGCGTTTAAAGACACAAGGACTCAGAGATGAGGGAGATCAGAGGGATGGGAACGAGTAAGAGAGGAGATTCAGAGAGATAAGGAGTAAAAACAAACAAACATAAAAGTAACATAAACTCTCACAGAGGATGTTGAACCAAAAAAATTCACAAAAAAAAAAATTGGATTGTGTTTGGCTAAGCCCACGTCCAACAAGCTTATCTAATTGATAAGTGTTTCAGAAAAAAAGAACAACAGGTAAAGCCAATTATCCAATGAGCTTTTCAAGTTTCAAAGCCAAGGGATAAAACAATTCAAAGGTGGGTTGATCCCACGTGCAAATCTCCTAAAGGAGTTTTAAAAAAATAGGAGTTTGACCATCCAATGAAAACTCTCAAGAGAGTTTTGTAGTTCCTGTTTTGGTGGAGTGATTGTTGCATGAAGAGTCCTTCACAATGACAAAAGCGATTTCTTGCGGCTAGCCTACAAAAGGCACGGCTTTGGAAATAAAAAGGGGGGCAGCCGGTAGGCTGCTGGAGGCTTCAAAAAAAAATAAAAACCTGCAAGGCCACAAAGGCGGAGAGGAGAAGAAAAGGAGAGAAGGGAGACAGCCGCAGGAGCGAAGAGGAAGAGCAAGCACACATAAGAGGATTCCTGGCTATGGTGACTTCTATCATCATAAAAAAGGTTAGGAATCTCTCTACTGCAAGGCTCTGCTCAAAGACTTCCAAGGAAGCATTCAACATCCAGTACAAGCAGCCCATGGAAATTCTTGGCTATGATGATTAAAATCATCACAAGTTAAGTCGAGAATCTACTCCATGGAAATTCTTGGCTGTGATGATTGAAATCATCACAAGTTAAGTCAAGAATCTGCTCTAAGGTGAACCTCCTCTCAAATACCTCCACGACATCCAGCTACGGATTGACAACTAAGATGATTTCAATCATCATGAGAACAAGTCCTTATTTGCTCCGAGGTGCGGCTCCGCTCAGACGCTTCCAGGATGTGCTTAACATCCAATTCACAAGCACTCTGTAAGGATTGCATATCATCATGGGCTAACCATCATAAAACCAGAATAGGTTTGTGATGCCATTAAAAGACATAGAGAAACTCCCGGAATTTTCTGGGCTTCTCTTACTGCAGTGGCATAATGGCCAAGACTTGTTCCATGTTGTTCGTGTCTATTGAGGAGAAAAAGGAAATTAAATAAGAAAGAATTGACGAGGATGTAGTCCTGTGGAGTCAAAAGCTAAGAAGGAATGTATGTAATTACCTACTCAAGCGGTAGTCACAAGCCTTTGTGTGAAGCTCAAACAAATCAAAAAGACCACCTGGCAATTGAATTGCCTTCTACATCAAACACTTGCTGCCAGTAAGTCAGCAAAAAAGTGGTCATCTCCGTAAACTCCACAAAAGAATGGAACTAAAGAAAGAAAACAAGAAGATGGGCATGTGGGTTACCACGTGAATTCCCAGAGGGGAAGAAACAATTTGTTTCTTCTTTTGATGATGCAACAGGTGGCTTGAGCAGGGCTATGTGCTGGTCTGGAAAAGCTAACGGAAAAAATATTAAAAGCTACCGCTTTATTTGCTGGTGACTTAAAAGTTGCGGTGCACATGTCTTTTTTTAAAAGGGAATTTCATGTTGCCTAATCCTGTATGGACAAAGGGCTTACAGCTTTCCTGGATGCTCAAGGGGTTCCAATGCGATAAGGATGCTAATTCATACTTCACTTGGAGAAGGATTTTTATCCTTGGGTGTCTTGATCAAATTAAAAGTCATTTGCTTTTGGCACCAAGCTGTAAAATAACTAGCTGGAGTAAAGACATCAATTGAAAATTGATTGGGGTTGGCGTTGTATATACATCTCTCAAGACCCGTTCAAGATCGTTGGGTCTCTCTATGATGCCTTCAAGCATCCCAAATGGCAAGCAAGATTGTCATGATGATTTCAATCATCATAATTAAAGGCATGATCTCTCCAAGATGTGGCTTTGCTGCTCGAATGCTCCCAGCCCAGGATGCCTTTAGCAATCACATGGCTGCAACAACCACCCACCAACCAATTGGTTTGACGAATCAAGAAGAAAGCAATTGTCTATTGTTTCTCTTGTGTGCAGCAAGCAGTGGTCAATACCAAGGTTGTTTGGTCCTTGCGAGAACTTTTCTTTTTACAAACAAAGGTACCTCAAAGTTCTCAAAATGGCTCACCGCAAGGCATTAGGGGATCATGCATGGAAGTGCTACCTCGTGAAAACCAGAATAAGAGAAGGAATTCTTCCTTGATGCCTTAGGGGGTTCCAATCCAAAAAGAGGACTTCACTTGGAGAGGGACTGGAGCCGAAAATAAAATCTTCATGATATGCCCATTAAAAATTGGGCTATCAAGTGCAAGTTTAAAATCCAACAGTCTCATGTCAAAATGGATATCAAGACACAATGGACTCGTCCAATATCTCAAGACTACATGGCCTCAAATACAACGGGCTCATTCCACTGCAGGACTCAAGTTCAATGGAATTGCCCTTAAAAAAATCCAATTGGTGATTAATGGGTACAAAGTCTCAAATTCACAAATTATGAATTAATGGGCTCAAATAAAAAGGGTCCCATTAATTCCCAAATCGCCAAGTGAAGACCTAGGTGGTACAAAACCACACCAAATCTCAAATGCAAATGTCGATTTTAGAAAATTAGTGGGTTAATCAAAATTGCTCATTATTTTTCTTGGACATTGACAAAAAGAAATATGGTACAAAACCATCCAATTTTCCCCATGGGTCATCTACCCATGCAAATTTCGTTGAGATTAATCCCAAATCTCTCAAACACAAATTCTCAATTAGTGGGCCACACTTACCCATTAATTTCCAATTCTTCCTCATAGCTCATCTACCTATGAAAATCTCCAAATTGTCTCAAAGACACAAATTCTAAATTATTGGGCCACACTTACCCATTAATTTCCATCATTTTGGAACTACGCCGGTTTGATCCCGTCAAGGGTACGTAGGCAATCTACCGTACCAATAGACGCAACCACAACCCAATTTGAATCCCTGGTTTATCCTAACCAAATTCGCCAAAACACTTTTCCAAGTGCAAATGTCAATTTTAGGAAATTAGTGGGTTAATCAAAATTGCTCATTATTTTTCTTGGACATTGACAGTAAGAAATTCTCATGGGTCATCTACTCATGGAAATTTCAATAAGATTAAATTCAAGTCTCTCAAACACAAATTCTCAGTTAGTGGGCCACACTTACCCATTAACATCCAATTTTTCCCATGGGTCGTCTGCCCATGCAAATTTCAATTCTCAACAAATTCTCAATTAGTGGGCCACACTTACCCATTAATTTCCAATTTTCTCATAGGTCATCTATCTATGAAAATCATCAAATTGTCTTAAAGACACAAATTCTCAATTAGTGGGCCACACTTACCCATTAATTTCCAAATTTTGGAACTACGTCAGTTTGATCCCGTCAAGGGTACGTAGGCAGTCTAGCATCCCACTAGACTCAACCGCAACCAAATTCGAATCCTTGGTTCATCTTAACTAAGTTCACCAAAACACTTTTCCAAGTGCAAATGTCAATTTTATGAAAAATCAATGGGATAATTAAAATTCCTCATTATTTTTCTTGGATATTGACAAAAAGTTAATGGGCCACACTTACCCATTAATTTCCAATTTTTCCCCATGGGTCATCTACCTATGAAAATTCCAATGAGATTAAATTCAAATCTCTTAAACAGAAATTCTCAATTAGTGGGCCACACTTACTCATTGATTTCCAATTTTTCTCATGGGTTATCTACCTATGGAAATCTCAAAATCTCGAAACTATCTCAAAGACACAAATTCTTAATTAGTGGGCCACATTTACCCATTAGTTTCCAAATCAATTCCGAACTATGTTGGTTTGATCCCTTCGAAAGGGTACGTAGGCAATCTAGAGGCTCAAATCTAGATGCAATCGCCCAAATCTCAAATCCAAACAGAATCCCTGGTTATTATTAACCAAATTCACCCCAAACACACATCAAAATCGAATTCCTGGTTTATTCAGCTAAATTCACTCAAACACTTTCTCAATCAAATTCATACAAATTTTCCCTTTTGCAATGAGTCATTCATTCATTGCAGTTCCTTGAACTACGAGTGGCTTGATTCCCGCGAGGGATGCGTAGGCACCTTGAGATTGGACTTGGGAGCAGCCGCAAGACCCAACACACACGTTCTGTTTCTTTATGATGGAATCAAAGGGTTTTTCCCTTGAAGCAATGGATTGTAATTAAGAGACTAGCGTCTCGAATGGGTCGAACCTAAAATAATAAAACCCCATTATTTAATTAGTGGTGGTGAAATTGTGTTGGGAGGTTCACATTTATCCTTAACAGAGGAGAGAGAAGACACTCACAAAGGAGAGAGAGAGAGAGAGAGAGAGAGAGAGAGAGAGAGAGAGAGAGAGAGAGAAATATGAGAAGGAGGAAGTGGGAAAGAGGAGAGGAGAGGGGAGGAGAAACTAAGGCCTCCTCCCCTAGTGCGGCACTGAAAATGTTTTCAAAGGATGGGCTAGGGTTAGAGAGAAAGAGTCTGAGGTATCCTGCCAAGCTTGGTTGTGATCAATTTATACATCGAATTTAACAGTCTTGCAATTTGCTAAATGTGGTGAACATCAATTTTAATATATTGTTTGTTTAATAAATTTTTATTCTATTAATAATTTAAAATATTTCTGAATAAATTGGAATTTTTGGATTGTAATGGGATTGAAATAGGTGTGGAACATTTTGATTTAGAATTTCCGAAATTTTTGAATTTCCATTAGCATTTTGATTCCAATTTGAATTTTTTTCAAAATTTCGGATTTGTTGGAGTTAAATTTTTATTTGGAAATTCTTGGACCGGAATCAGTCGGAATTGGATTTTCCAATCCAACTTGCAATCATCATGCCTCGTTTGGTTCATGGAACAGATTTGAGGGGAAATCACTTCCCATATCATTTCCTAAGGGATGGGAAATGAAGATTCCTTTTGCATGTTTTGTAATCCTAGGAAAGTACCAAGAAATACCACTTTATTTCCTTTCACATGTTTGGTTTGTTTAGGAATGTAAAACAAAGTTTGTTTAATTTTCCAATTATACCCGTGTGAAATCAAATAAAAAAAGACATTTGGATTTCTTCACAAAAAGGTGATTAGTTCTAAGAATCTCAAAAACCGTGGTTAAGTGAGTGATATGATCTTGGAATGATTTACTATAGATCAATATGTCATCAAAGAAGACGTGAACAAAATGGCGTAAATGAGGGCAAAATAAATCATTCATTAAGGATTGAAAAGTGGATGGGGCATTTGACAACCCGAACGACATTACGAGAAACTTGTAATGCCCATCATGTGTGCGGAGGGCGGTTTTGGGAATGTTGTCGGAGTGCATACAAATTTGATGGTATCCGGAGCAGAGATCAAATTTGAAGAAGATGGAGGCATTGTGGAGTTCATCAAGAAGCTCACCTATAACAGGTATGGGAAATCTGTCTTTGATGGTGACTGCATTTAAGGCACGGAAATCGACACATAAGCGCCAATAGCCATCTTTTTTTTTTTAATTACCAAAAGAACTGGTGAAGAGTAAAGGCTTGCACTTGGTCGAATGATGCCTACTACAAGCATTTCGTTGATGAGGCTTTCGATCTTTGATTTTTAGAGATGCGGGTACCGATAAGGCTGGACGTTGACTGGGGCAGAACTAGGAAGTAAGGGGATACGGTGGTCAACATGGCGAAGACCTAGTAACGCTGCAAGGGTGTTGAACAAGTCGGAGGAGGTGCCCAAAAGCCTTTGGAGGGCGGAAGGTGGGTCAGCGGTTGTGGTGCTGTCATGGTATGGTATGCAAGGGATAAGTTGAGCCAAGAATCCTTCTCGTTTAGCCAAGAGTGTTTGGGCCATGAGTTTGGCATCAATAACTGTAGTGGGGGAGCGATGGAGACCTCTCAGTCAATAAGAGTTTTCGCCAAGGTGAAAACACATAATCTTGTTCTTGAAATCCCATTCAATAAGGCCTAATGTCTCGAGCCATTCGGCGCCCAAGAGAATATCACAACCAGCAATTGGTAATAACTTGAAATTAGAGGTAAGAGTGTAATTCTAAATCTGAACAGAGAGGTTTGGAATGATGCCTTGCATAAGTAATTGTTCCCATGTGGCGCGGTGTACAGGGTGTGAGGAGAAGAGTGATCAACTGGTAAACCCAAACGTGTAGCAAAACTCGGGTTGAGAAAGTTGAACATAGCGCAAGAATCCACGAAAATGTGGATCGAGACATTATTGATGGTCACCTGTAATCGCATTGTACGAGGATAATCAGTGCCCAGAAGGGAATGGATTGTAAAGTCGATGGTATGGTCCAAGGACAATTGCTCCCCGCACGCGGGGGGGGGGGGGGGGGGGGGGGGGGAGGGGGGGCGGCTTGGTGACAGTCATGGAATTCCAAAGTTTCATAGTTCGAAACCGTTGCCTCAATGAGAGCTAACATAGGCTTGAGACTGCGATGATCGGGTCTATATTTTTCATCATAGGAAAAACAGAGGCCCTTGGAGCAACACTCTTGTGCTTCGGCATGGGAGAGGCGGCGGGAAGAAGGGGGTAGGGGTTGGGGTGAAGGTAAAGTTGGCATAGGTGAATGAGTGTTGTGGGAGAGGTTGGGAGAGGCACGGTTGTAAAAGGTTCATGCAGAGGCACGCCAAGCTTGTAACTTGGTATTAAAGAGTTGGGATAAATGTTTAGCTTTAGACAGGGTGTTGGGTTAAAGAGCCTGGACATTAAAGAGGAGCTCTTCAGGAAGGCCTCCGACAGAAACCCCTTTTAACTGGGTATCAGACCATTCAGGTGCTCAGCAAGTTTGGTAAAGAGAGTAAGATTGTATGTAAAGACCCAGTTTGTTGGACATGAGAAAAGTAAGGCTTCAAAATCGCATATATCGACCGAGCCAAAATGCTGAAGCAACAATGTGGTGAAAAGGCCCCAAACTTTTGGAAAACGCTGCTCGAACCAACGCATCCATAAAGAAGCGTTGCCAGAGAGGTGAACAATGGCGACATTAACTTTATCTTCTTTAGGCACCCCATAGTACGTGAAGAAGCGCTCAGCATAAGCTATCCATCCTTGCGGGTCGTCGTCGAAAAAACGTTCCAGATCAAGTTTAAATGGCCTCAAGGAAGCATGGGGAAAGGTCATGGCGAGAAGGAGGGAAGTGCGGGTGGGAAAAAGAGATTATGGTGCGATGGTGAATGGTGTGGGAGAAGGGAAGGCGGGCTGCAAAGGAAAAGGGGATAATGGGGAGAAGAGGGAGATGGGGAGAATCATTGTGGCATAGAGGGTGTGTATGGGCGTGTGAAGGGTGGAAATAAGGGGGATAAGGTGGAAGAAGGACCAAGATAGGTAAAAGTGGAGACTTGGGGGTGAGGTGGTGGAAGTGGCTGGCATGGCTAGGGGGAGCTAAAGGTGGGGACTTGGTGGTGTTTGTCGAGAGATGGAAATAGGTGTGGATGAAGATGGTGGTGGCGGAGCTCGTTGATAAACGTTTGCTGGAGCTGAGCGAATTGGTTTTTGATGGAGGATTGAAGAGTGGTTTGGGCAGTGGTGAGGCCGTTGATTGAGTTGCGGAGGGTGGCAATGGTTGTTTGGTGGGCTTCTAAGTGGTCATGGTGAACGTCCATGGAGATGGTGGCCAGGCTCGGCTCGTGGACGGTTGCTTTCCTATAACCCATGGTGAGCTTTGGTACCAGAATGATGGGGCACATGGGAAGTGGTGCTACAAAAAAGGACAGAACTGAAAAGGCTGAAATGAGTAAATTCTATATTCTTTGCTGTGACAATCTGGGACCTCGGATCTTTTAATATAGAGTGATACCAAATAAGGATAAGAATTATGAGAGTGCCACGTTGCTAGCTATCTAACAAATATATCCAACATTCTGGAGTATTCCATCTAGGTGGGAAATTCTAGAGAGTTCTATTACAAGGGTGAAGTTTACTGGGCTATGGGCCTTTGGGTTTCTCCGATGGGTTGGGTTGTAGCTAGGGTAGTGATTGGTCTCATCACATTTTTTTTTATACAAGATATATTGGGGAATGAGGGTTTACTCACACATTGTAAAGGTGTCATGAGATTTGAATTTGAAACCACTGGTCTGCAAGTCAAAGCCCTTTCGACTGTGCCATGAATCTTTTTTGTCATATCTAAGGGCTCGTTTGGTACACAGGACTGTCTTGGCATGGACTATGCTTAGGGACTATCTTGGCTTGGCTTGGCTTAGTCTAAGTTGGATAACACTTATCCTACGTTTGGCGTACGCTTGGACTAGGACTAGATTTTTTTATTTTTTCAAAACTATCTATGTATATGTATATATGTATAAATACATATATTATGTATGTGTACATATGTATTTCATAATATTTGTGACATGTATGTGTATATACATGTATATATGTATATTATAAATAATATAAACATATGTATGTATATATATACATATATATATATATATATATATATATATGTACACATACATGTATATATATTATAATATACATGGGTATAATACATACATACATATATATATATGTATGTATGTATGTATTATACCCATGTATATATGTATATTATATATATATATATAATATATATACATACATTATATATATATATATATATATATATATGTATTATACCCATGTATATATTATAATATACATATATACACCTATATATGTATAATGTATGTATATATATTATATATATATATATAATATACATATATATATGTATATATGTATATTACAATATATATATAATACATATATAATGTATATGTGTATATATGTGTGTATATGTATACTATAATACATACATGGGTATAATATATATACACAAATATGTATATATACGTGTATATATATATATGTATTATTATATATATTACATATATACACGTATGCTATTATTATAATATTAATATGTATATGTGTATATGGGTATATTATAATAATAATATATATTATATATGTATATATGTGTATGTATATATATACACATATATGTGTATGTATATATATACATATATACATATATTATATATTTATGTGTATATACATGTATATATGTACATTATAGTATATGTGTAAGTAAGTTTAATAATAATAATATATGTTATTAATTTTACAATATAATATATGCATTTTATACATTGGTGAGCATTGGGACTAGCTAATCCTCCCTTTCCACATGGGATTAGTAGTCCCCTCCTAAGGAGGTGTTTTTGGTGGGCCTGGTATTAGCAATCTCATCTAAGACTAGGATTAGATAAAACAAACAGGGCTCGTTTGCACGCTGGACTGTCATGGACTAGACTAAGCACTGGGATTGTCTTGGATTGGCTTGGCTTGGCATAAGCTGGATAAGCCTAGTACTGCGTTTGGTGTACGATTGGATTAGGACTAAATTTTTTAAAAAAATTTAAAATTTAAAATTTAAAAAGAAAGCAAATGAATTTTTTTATTTTTTTATTTTTACTTTTCTTCTCTCTCTTCCTGTGCTCTTTCTTCTTCATCTTCTGTCTCTGCGTCTTTTCTTTTTCATCTCTTCTTCTCCCTACTCTCTCCTTCTCTTATTCTCAATATTCTCTCTTCTTCTAATTTCTACCCCACCTAAAAACATCATCCAGTTCAGATACTTTGGCTTTGGTGTGGTAAGTAATTTGCATAAACAAATTTGAGGGAGAGGCAGGAGCTCACACCTAAATCATGGCAGAAATCCATAATCCACACCAAAATCATCATCCACAAACAAACTTGAGAGAGAGGCAGAAGCAAACTCAAATTGATGAAGACCCAAAGATAAATCGTGGAACAGCTTCAATCGCCGTAGTGGTCTGTCATCATCGACACCGACTGCCGTAGCCGTTTGCCATCTCTGTTGTTGCCTGCCATCGCCATCTGCAACCCATAGTCGGTGGTTGTGATTGCTGTTTGGGTGGTCGGTGGTTGCCGCTGGCGCTTGGGTGGAGTTGGTTGCAGAGCTTTGGTCGGGACTAATAGTCCCTCATTTTCACATGGGTTTAGCTAAGAACACCTAAGAAGGTGTTTTTGGTGGGCCCGGGATTACTAATCCTACTTAATACTAGGACCAAGTGACAACAAACATGGGATTAACTTTTAGCCAAGCCAATCCAAGCCAAGGAGGTGTACCAAACAAGCCCACATGGTACTAAATTTAGTCCAAGCCAGTCCAAGCCAATCCTGTGTACCAAACGAGCCCTAAGAGTACTAAAACCAGATATTGGCAACATAACAAAAATGCGTTGATAGTCTCACTTAACCGACCTTATGGGTGTCGACTAAATTAGAGGTGCTAATTAGTATTATTATAAGAGCAACTCCACCCATTTGCCATGGCAAAGGGCAAGGGGCTACAACAGACACTATTCATGTGAATAGTGTCTGCCCTTGCAAAAAGCAATGTGTGTTCCCACCCGTTGCCATGACAACCACTATTCACATAAGATATGAGGAGAGGAATTTGCATAGAGTTTTGGCGTGGGAAGTGAAAAATATGACCAAGTATTTATTTTTTTAAAATTCCGAAATTCTGAGTATTTTTTTTAGATTTTTTTTTTTTGATTGCTGATGTCATCGCTGACATCAGCAACCCCAGGCTAGAGATCAGGCTTGTTTTGCCTCTGGGCTGGCCTAGTTTGGAGGGACCCAGCTGCTGCCTTGGCACCTTAAGCCTGCTGGAACCCCCAAAACTTCATTTGGCTCTGTCCTACCCTGTGTCACGGCCCGCATGTTCAAGGCCCAACCCGTTGGATTGATCATGCTAGACCTCTTAGCCCACATGTCCAGATTCGATGTACAGTAGTTGGTGGACGTCGGTTGGTGAGAGTGGTAGGTAGAGTCTCGGTTGGTGACATTGTATCTTAGCCACCTACTGTGGTGGTAGGTGAGATAGGAACAGTATATAAGGAGGATGTCACATTGTGTATCCTCACCTCACATCTTGTATAACATACCTTACAACTTGTAAAGCATTTGAGTAGCAATACAAGCATATATTCTCCCAAACTCTCTTGTGTGTTCTTGAGTGTTCTTATCGTTCTTACTCTTGCCATAGTGTTCTTGCTTGATTCGATCTTAGATTGTGGGAAGGAGGCTGACTTAGCTTGTTCGAGAGGCGATCAAGTCTAAGGCAGCACGTAAGGAAGACTTCGAAAAAGTCATCCCGTGACAGTTGGTATCAGAGCTAAAGCTCGAATCATTCGAAGAAGCATGTCGAAGAGCGGATCCGATGTGGAGACTGATATGTCCAAGGTCAACTTGGATCGTGGGGGCAAATCGAAGAGGGGATGATCTAGAGATGTTGTAGCAGTGATGGAGAAGCGGCTTTCTAAGATGGAGAATGCCGTAGTCGAGTTTGATCAGCGACTCGAGGAGGACGTCCTTACGAAGGAGGGCTTCGGAGCTATGGTGGAAGAGCTTCAAGGCCAATTCCAAGGAGCCCTCAACTCCGCATTGGACAGCATCAGGCTAGATGTCCAAACCAAGCTGGATCATTTCATGGCGGAGCTCACTGCGCTTCGTGATGAGGTGAAGGATGTGAAAGGAGATTGGGCTTTGTGCAAGGAAGCTATCTTGAACAAGACCCGGACTCCGAAGGAACCAAAGGTGCTAGATTCTTTCAAGCCCAAATCCTATAATGGGAAGAGGGAGGCGAAGGAGCTAGACACGTTTCTGTGGAATATCGAAAGGTATTTCAAGTTCCTCAAGATGGAGGATGATGAGCCCAAGATTTCTACAGCAACGCTGTTTCTCACCGACAATGCTCTCATGTGGTGGCGACGTCGATCTATGGAGATTGACCAAGGTACGTTTACACTTGAGACTTGGGATGAGTTTAAGAAAGATATTATGTTGCATTTCTATCCAGAGAATGCCAAGTATGAGGCAAAGGAGAAGCTGAGATGGCTAAAGCAAACTGGGAGCGTGAAGGACTATGTCGCCACGTTCATCAACCTTTTGTTCGAGGTGCCTAGCATGACAGATGAAGACAAGCTCATGTACTTCATGAGTGGCCTACAGAATTGGGCCAAGATGGAGTTACAAAGGAGACACGTCCAAACCTTGTCAGAGGCAATTGCTGCAGCTGAGTCTCTTGTGGAGTTCAAGAGAAATGATCAAGGCGACTCCAAGTTCAAAGGAAAGAAAGGTGGCAGTGGATCCGATGGGGGAGACCACGAAGAGGGTAGCAAGACTGGAGACAAGTCTGACAGTCACAAGTCATCCGGGAAGAAGAATGACAAATGTGACAAGGGGAAAGACAAGTCGAAGCTAGCTTGCTACTTGTGCGATGGAGCGCACATGATGCGGGATTGTCCGCAAAAGAAAGCCTTGAATGCCATGAACCAGGAGAAGGAAGAGGAGGCCGAAAGGGAAGCAAGAATGGGGGCCATTCACCGCTTCAATGCCCTACAGGCCAAAGTCGCTCAACCGAAGGTTCAAGCTAAAGGGGTGATGTTTGTCGACGCCATGGTGGATGGCAAGACAACCCGGTGCCTGGTGGATACGGGTGCCTCGCACAACTTTATGTCTGTGCAGGAAGCAAAGAGACTTGGGTGTCGAGTCTTGAAGGAAGAAGGCAGCATGAAGACGGTGAATTCAACTGCCAAACCAATTGATGGAGTAGCTCATGGTGTGAAGCTAGACATTGGTACTTGGAAGGGAGTAGCTGACTTCTCCGTGATCTCGATGGACGACTACGATGTCGTGTTAGGAATGGAGTTCATGGACGAGGTAAAGGCATTTCCCATTCCATTTTACAATATTATGTGCATTGCACAGGGTGGGGCAATGCCATGCATGGTGCCAGTGGTGAGGCAGCAAGGCAAGTCGAAGCTTTTGTCAGCCATGCAAATTTCCAAGTCTTGGGAGAAGGGCGAACCGACGTTCCTTGCAACTATGAAGAGGAATATAGTTGAGAAGGAAGTCCAACCATTCCCGAAAGTGGTGGAAGCAGTACTTAAGGAGTTTGCAGATGTCATGCCCAAGGAGCTGCCTAACACCAAACCACCTAGGAGAGAGGTGGATCATGCCATTGAGGAGGAACCAGTGCAAAAACCTCCTGATCTTGGCAAACCTTTTGAGGTACACACTGATGCATCAGATTTTGCTATTAGTGGTGTACTCATGCAGCAATCGAAGTCGATAGGGTCAAGTCCTTTTGAGTTGGCAACAGGACAACAACCTATGACACCGAACACAATGGTGTCAAGCTACACGAGGAGTAGCCCAGCTGCATACAAGACGACCAAGGATTGGCAGGAGCCAAGTTGTGGGGAGTCTCAACGAGCTCCACCTTTAATGGGGACTTCATTTGATAGGAAGGTCAAGTGCACCATGGCCAAGCGCAAGGTGCGACGCAAAGGTGTATTGAGACACTTTGAGTACTTTGTCAAATGGAAGGGCCTGCCAGAGTCCGAAGGCAATTGGGAGAAGAGTCCTTATGGCAGTACAAGGACTAGATCGAAGCATTCGAACGAGAAGCAACTACCTCGGCGACGAGGACGTCACCGGATTAGGTGGGGGAGAATGTCACGGCCCGCATGTTCAAGGCCCAACCCGTTGGATTGATCATGCTAGACCTCTTAGCCCACATGTCCAGATTCGATGTACAGTAGTTGGTGGACGTCGGTTGGTGAGAGTGGTAGGTAGAGTCTCGGTTGGTGACATTGTATCTTAGCCACCTACTGTGGTGGTAGGTGAGATAGGAACAGTATATAAGGAGGATGTCACATTGTGTATCCTCACCTCACATCTTGTATAACATACCTTACAACTTGTAAAGCATTTGAGTAGCAATACAAGCATATATTCTCCCAAACTCTCTTGTGTGTTCTTGAGTGTTCTTATCGTTCTTACTCTTGCAATAGTGTTCTTGCTTGATTCGATCTTAGATTGTGGGAAGGAGACTGACTTAGCTTGTTCGAGAGGCGATCAAGTCTAAGGCCGCACGTAAGGAAGACTTCGAAAAAGTCATCCCGTGACACCTGGCAAAGGTTTATTGCTGGAAGTGCTATAAGTATATATTTTTTGGCATTGCTTACAGAGACATTGAAAACAAAAATAAGAAAGAAAATAAGAAAGAAGATCCTGACCATGAAAGAAAAATAACAAGAGAGATGGAGACAAACGGCTTGACAGTTATTAAGGAATTGGTTTTAATTTGTTTTTAAATCTGATGTATTAAATTTTTTTTATAAAAAACAAATCAAAGCATCAAAGTATGATGTAACAAGTTTTGTGGCCGCATTTTGGTCTTCGCATGTAGCATTGGTGTTAATCTGGGCATGAATTGACTTCTTCCGGATAAGGCTTTCGAAAATGTGCAAGAGTTGCGATAACTTGTGATCATTAACATTGATTAAACTGGGGAAATGCGATCGAGGAAAGAATGAATAAGCAGCAGCAGCAGCATCGGACGAGAAGTCAGAGCATGAGGTTTCAAGCATAGCACATGCCATTCCGAATTCTGAATCTATTTCGTTATTCAAACTTTGAACAGCTAAAATTAGTCCGTCCTGCCTGGACAAAACCAGGCATAATCCTCTCATGGATCACTTACCAGAAGAAATACCGGTGATTAATGACTATCACAAAATCTCAACTAATAATGTACTGAAAAAAGGGCAGAGGAAGTAGATCGTGCTTCCCTAATACATTTAAACTCCCAACACTTAGATACAAAACCAAAAGAGGTGAGGTTTTACGAGAACATAAAAATTTAGAACTTCATCTTTGACAGTGAATTAAGTAAACTCAATTACTGCTCCGGCACTCACTTTTTCACTTCTTCGTAATCTGCCTCTGGAGCTTGGTCTCCACCCTCTGTCCCTGATCCACCGGAAGAAGAGTCACCGCCTGAACCGCGTGACATGTGCTCCCCAATCTTAGAAACAGCTTTGTTCGCTGCATCAAGCTTGGCCTTAATTTCTTCAGCATTGTCCCCTCCAATTGCCGTCCTCAATTCTGCAACTGCGTCCTCAATTTCTTTGGCAACTTCACTTGGGATCTTGTCACGATACTCATTCAAGCTCTTCTCAATACTGTAGATGGTAGTATCAGCACTATTTCTGATGTCAATTAGAGCTTTCCTCTCTTGATCTTTCTGAGCATGTAGCTCGGCTTCCCTGACCATCTTCTCAATCTCATCTTCAGAAAGCCCTCCAGACGAGCGAATGGTAATCTGCTGTTCTTTGCTGGTGGCCTTGTCCTTGGCAGAAACAGTGACAATACCATTGGCATCAATATCGAAGGTGACTTCAATCTGAGGCATGCCCCTTGGTGCTGGAGGAATGCCCACAAGTTCAAACTCTCCCAACATCTTGTTGTCAGTAGCCATCTCACGCTCTCCTTGTAGCACCTTGATACCCACTTGAGTTTGGTTGTCAGCCGCAGTTGAAAATACCTGAAATGATACAAAACAAATCAGGAAAACAAAATCAACAGCAAAAGGAAAGAATGTGGAGTCAGATTAAAACCTAAGGAAAACAAAACCAAGGTCAAAGATCAAAACTGCTATCCAACCAACCTAGACCCTCCAACTTATATTAACTCTAATAAGAAGAAATGAAAATAATAAAATGCTTCCTTAAAAATTCACCCTTCACACCAACGTATCAACTAGTTGATGTAATCTGAAGTACATTTGGCTGGCTTTAATGACTGACCTGACTCTTCTTTGTTGGTATTGTTGTGTTGCGGCTAATCAACCTGGTGAAGATTCCACCCAATGTCTCAATGCCCAGTGATAGAGGAGTGACATCAAGTAGAAGCAACTCCTTAACATCACCGCGAAGGATACCACCTTGGATGGCAGCTCCCATAGCAACAGCCTCATCAGGATTCACTCCTTTGCTTGGGCTCTTGCCAAATATTTGTGTAACGACCTCTTGCACTTTAGGAACACGTGTCATCCCTCCAACAAGAAGGACCTCATCGACATCCTTAACAGATGTATTGGCATCCTTCAGACAATTCTTACATGGAGCCTTTGTCCTCTCAATCAAGTGATTTACCAGACTTTCAAATTTGGATCTGGTCAACGTGATGTTCAGATGTTTAGCACCTGAAGCATCAGCTGTAATGAAGGGAAGGTTAATCTCAGTTTGTGATGTTGATGAAAGTTCAATCTTCGCCTTCTCAGCTGCCTCCCTAAGCCTCTGCAAGGCAAGCCTATCCTTTGCCAAATCAATCCCTTCAGTCCTCTTGAATTCACTCACCAAGAAGTCCAGCAAAGCATTGTCAAAATCCTCCCCTCCCAGGAATGTGTCTCCATTTGTTGCTTTCACCTAGATAATAGAGAGTTGTTACTGACATTTTCCAAAATGAAGGAGAAAAAAAGACTTAACTGGATGGCAAAGTATGCAAACCTCAAAAACGCCATTGGATATCTCCAGAATCGATACATCGAATGTTCCACCACCAAGATCAAAAACAGCTATTAGCCCTTCCTTGTTGTTCATACCATAGGAAAGTGCAGCAGCGGTAGGCTCATTTATGATTCTCTGTACATCTAGACCAGCAATTCTTCCAGCATCCTTTGTTGCTTGCCTCTGCGCATCATTGAAATAGGCTGGAACCGTGATCACAGCTTTTGATACACTCTTTCCAAGGTATGCCTCCGCAGTCTCTTTCATCTTTGTTAGGACAAAGGCTCCAATTTGGCTTGGGGAGTACTGCTGACCGTTGACTTCAACCCAAGCATCTCCATTTGGAGCTTTCACTATCTTGTATGGAACCATCTTCATTTCTTTTTGCGTCTGGGAATCATCAAAGCGCCTACCGATCAGACGCTTGGTTCCAAAAACTGTGTTTGTGGGATTCGTGACAGCTTGACGTTTTGCTGGAGTACCAACCAAAAGTTCTCCTTTCTGGTTGAAAGCAACCACTGATGGTGTGGTTCGAGCTCCTTCAGAATTCTCAATGACTTTGGGGTTCTATAACAAATCCACAATTAATCAGACATAAATCGCTTGCACAAAAAGCTTAAAGAAGAAATTAGGTCAGAACATCAGTAAGAACTTATAAATAACCTTACCTTTCCTTCCATCACAGCCACGCATGAGTTGGTAGTACCCAAGTCAATGCCAATAACATCATTTCCAGCAGGTTTGGAACTATCAGAGAAGATTTCATTAAAAACAATCCAACATAGGAAAAAATTTGAAATATTTACATAATGAACTAGGCAAGTCCAAAATACCTGAAAGTTCTGGCCAAGCTTCCCCATTTTTGAACAAGATGTGATGAATTAGAAGTGCTATTCAACTGCAAAACCATAAAGCATATAATAAGCACTACGATGCATAATGAACAATCATATAGAACTTCAATTCATATATAACTGAGTTTCCTACTATAACCCATTACATCGCCCCTATATGTAAATAAAATTCCACCTTCATCCAATCATCTGAACTAAGCAGTAATTTCTATAAAATAAAAGAAATAAAAAGCTCTATCAAATGATCCTCAGGCTCTGTTGAAATTGGCAATAAAAACAACAGTACTCCACCGCCCTAAATGTCAGTCATCAGGCAAAGATGACAGTCAAAAAGAGCTTCAACCTAATTCAAGAGTTCTTAACTATCATTAACCCAATCAAAACAACAAAATCACACACCAGAAGCCTGAAAGATGATCACGCAGTAGATAAAAATCACACATATGTTAAAAAGAAAAAAACCCTCAGCTCCGTTCCTCTGTTTGGCCTCTCAGAAAACGGGGAAAGTATTAAACATTTCAAAAGAAGTTGTTCACTTATTCGTTTCTAATTCCTCGGATCACAACCAACAAAAACTTCATAAAATCAAAATTTATATAACAAAATGAAAAAAAGCAAAGTTATTTCACCCGAAAGACAGATCAGAATGAAAGAAGATCGAGGGTCGAAAGTACGAAGACGAAAAAGTTGCGAACTTGAAGAGAATCTGAGAAAGGGTAAGAGACGTACGGATCGGTAGGCATAGAGAGGGGCCGATGCGATGTCACGACGTCGTAGGGAACGGAGTAACGCGGCGGTGGCCATGGCAGATGCTGTGATTAGAACAACACACACACAGACGAAGAACTCGAAAGAGTTGGGGAGGGTTTTGAGCTCTAGGGTTTAGGGTTTTTCTTGGGAGGGCGTTCTTTTATGAGGCGGAAATTGAGCGAAGGATGCGTGTGGAAAGTTCTGGATCTATCTAGAACGGTGTCGTATGGTGGGTTTGTCATTTGTGGTTTATAGTAGCGAGACGACGTCGCGTTATTTGTAGCTGGTTGTGCGGTGCTACGTGGCGAAAGGAGGTGGTCTGATCTGACTTTCCCTTATGTGCCTATTTGATTGGGATAGAGAGAAGCTTTCTACATCGTCTTTGACGGAGGTTGCTACATAATTTATTATATATTGGGCAAGTTCTGACAATCAAAAGTGCTTCTGATAGCGTTTGACAGAAAAGTTTAGAAGTGCTTATGAGTCATAGAAATGCTTTCTGGAGAAGCACCTGCCATGTGCTTCTTCAAGAAGCACTCCCAAGTGCTTTTTCAGGAAGCACTTCGGCTTTTTATGAAATTTTCAACAACTTTATAACAAAAACGCTTTTGTTAGAAGCGTTTTTGAGCAGAAGTGCTTCCTAAAGAAGCAGTCCCAAACGAGCCCTACCTCTCTCCAAGAACTGCAATTGGAATTCCAACACTTGGGCATTGTTGAGTTGATAATCAACAAGCATTTCCATCAACTCCCATGCATATTTAAAGAGATAGGCTTGTCAATTTTCTATGTCTTTAAAAGAGAAGAGTAATCTGGCAATAGGATGTAGAGGAGTTTGTATTTTTCTAAAACTTGATATAAAGAGTGGTGGGGTGTGTGGGGTGTGGGGTATGTGTATAGATGTACTAGGGTTAATTATTAAGTTGGATGACTTTTTTTGTCTTTTTACACAATAATAAAACTTACAGCTTAATGATTTAAGTATTGGGGTGAACAAAGAGAAGGGTAGGGTTTAAATAGAAAATCTCTTTGATATTTGGAACGTTTAGCTCGTAAAACTCATGAGCAGCTCATTTATAAATAAATAAAAAAGTTTGCTTATTACTATGAATTTTCTCGATGCAACTTGAGCTTGTATTGACATTTTTTTAGCTCGTTCGAGCTCGGCTTGTAAAAGAAATAAGCTCATCTAAACTAAAGCCGACTAGATTTTAAACGAGCCAAACTTGAGCACTATGTTATTTGACTTGGCTTGTTTACACTACAAAGTGGTGAGTGAGAGTAGAGAAAATAAGTTAAAACTAAGATAAGTATTTGGAGCCAAAGGAGGTAGATGACATTCTGAATAGCTTCAGCCTAAAAGAGTTGGGGGAACACGCCCCCCTCCCCCCAACAAATAAGGAGAGCTGGTGCAGTCTCAAGAATATGACAATTTTTGTGTTTAGCCACACCATTCTGTTCAGGAGTCTACGAGCAAGTAGTTTCATGGGGAATGTATTTTTCAGTAAAGAAGTATGCGAGTGTGTGGTTAACAAATTCACCTCCATTATCCAAATGAACAACTTTAATCGAACAAGAATATTGAGTTTGAATCATCTGGTAAAAATTCTTGAATAAAGAACCAACTTCACTTTTATGCTTCATAACATAAAGCCATGTTAACCGAGTACAATCGTTAATGAAGATCACAAACCACCGAACACCAAAGGTAGTAGTAATCAGAGATAGACCCCAAACATCTGAATGGATTAAGTCAAAAGGAGCTGTATTTTTATTCAAACTCGGTGGATAAAAAGTTCGACGACTTTTTGCAAGAATACAAGTCTCACACTAAAAATCAAACATTTTTACTCCATTAAATAAAGATGGAATCAAAGATTGCAAATAACCAAAGAAAACATGGCCCAACCACTGATGCCATAACCAAATCTTCTTATGCTTCTCACTAACGACGCCTCAAACCTGATGAACACGACCTAGTGCAACGTCATCCACATAGTAAAGCCCCCTTCTTTTAGTACCATGCCCAATGATCTCCCTAGTTTGAACATCCTGAAGCAAATAAAAGGAAGAGAGCATGAGCATGCATCAATCTTACTGTTCAGTAACTTGCCCAACATATAATAAATTATGGGATAAAGCAAGAACAAACAAAGTTTTATGTAAAGAGAGGGTAGAAGTACAAGTAATAGAACCAGCCCCATATTCGCCATTAGCAGTAACCACACTTGTTTTGGTAGGAGTAGTCATAGAATGGAAAAAAAAGATTTATCATAGGTCATATGATTAGTATCACTAGAATCGATAATCTAACCTGTATCTCGTTGGTCGGAAAGCACCAATGCTTTACCCTGATTACCTTCGTAGTCAGCAGTTTTTGGAAGAGAGAATTAAGAGAGAACAATAAGAGAATCATCAAGGGAATGAGTTGCCGTGGACGAGGTCGGGTTTCCAGAATGGTTGCAACTACAACAACTACACCACTCCCGCCATTCTTTTTCTTCGTCTAAGCAACCTTTCGTTGCTTCTGGCGTTCAAAGAACCATTCTGGAAACCCATTCATGTGAAAACACATGGACTCTGTATGACGGTTTCCATTACAGTAAGTGCAATGCATGTTTTCTTTTTCCTCAGGGGTTGAATGGGTTAAAAAAAACTAATAGTAGGGGCTTTGGAAACCAAAACAACAAATGATTCAATCTTTCCATCCTTCTTGAGCATCGTCTCCCGGCGTTGGGCCTATTTATGAACAAAAGTAAACGACTCCTCCAATTTGGGCAATGGACTCAACCTCAACAAATCTCCTCCAATGTTATCAAACTCATTATCTAGACCTGCAAGAAAATAATAAATACGGTATTTTCTGTATCTTTGCATGTCGAATCTTCACATCATCAAGGCACTTCATGTTGATTGGACGACAACAGTCAAGTTCCAACCAAACACTCTTGAGCTCAGCAAAGTATGAAGCAATATCGCAACCCCCTTGAGTAATATGGGTTGCTTTACACCTTAATTCAAAAATTTGCAACTCATCAGACTCATCATAATACATTTGGGCTGCACTCTCCCATACATCTTTAGCTGTTGGTAAATCCAAGAATAATTCTATAACATATGTTTCCATGGTTTTCATCAACCATCCTTTAACAATGAAGTCCTCAATACACCATGAATCAAAGCCCGGAGCGTCCTCCTCCACTTAAGCCACCTTCCCTGTTAGATAACCTCTTTTTCCTTGGCCTGACACATGAAGTAACATCATCTTCGACCAAGTGTTATAGTTCTTTCTATTCAACTGTATGGTGAACGGGGCAGTGAAATTATCATTTCGAACTGTAACAATTGGTTGCGGCATGTCAAGAGTTTTACGAGTCTTTGAAGCACTGGATTTGGCGGTTGGGGTTCGGGTGTTTAGGGTATCTTTGAAAACCATGGAAAACAAAGAACGAGTTTGGATGGATTTGCTGTTTTAGAAGTCTTTTGCTGCATTAGGTTTGTGACGACAATGGTTTGGCCATTGGTTTGCGGCATATGGGTTTTTTTTAATTTTTTTAAATTTTTTTGTGTTTGGTTGCTGTCGGCGGTAGATGCTGCCGATAGGCTAGGATTTTGTGTGTGTTTTGTTTCGAGACACCGGTGTTAGTCAGCTTTGATACCAACTTAAAACTAAAACACATGAGTGAATGATTGTGAATTATATTTCATATTTCTCCATAGGGGTATACAAGTCCAAGTTGACTTTTCCTACAAGGAAAAGTAAGTAGCTAATTATAAGGAATCCTAACTATGTAACTACTCTAATTAGGTAACGTGAATCACACCAGGAAATTAGGGCTCACGCCAACATATTAGTCGACTTCCATTTCTAGATTTTTTAAACAATATTACTTAAGAAATCTCTCAAAAACCAATAAAACATCTAACTGTGAATAAATAAATAGATGAATTACTAAAAAAAAAAAGATGAATACATCATTTTTAAGGAAAAGTAACACTAAGAGCTAGTTTTGACATTAATGTGCTATGAAAATAATCGTTGTCAGATTTACTGTGAGAGAGAGTTATTTGGCGTTTGGTAAACATTTTGTTAAACGTGCTATTAGTATAATAATCAGTTTCTGAGTGTTTGGTAAATTTTTGTGTGAAAGTATTGTGTGCTGTATATAATGACTAAAAAGGACATTATGCTGAAGTGGCTTTTCTGTTCAAATGTTTTTGGTAAAAGGAAATTTTCACTTTCACTTATATATATATATATATATTGTATTAAATATGTTTTCATCTCTCTGCGTCTTACTATTTTCTTCTTGTTCATTTGTTATTGTTTTGGTTCTACAATGTTTCGTATATCAACAACAACCACTTAGTGAACTAAATCAAAAGACTGGAACTCATTAACAATTTAGAAAGCAAAACGAAAGCTTTTAAAATTAATTTCATGGTTTACGATCAGTTTGAGTTGTATGATAAACCCAAATCAATGAGAAGCTTCTCTAACCCTAATTGAGAAGAATGAAATTGACAATACCTGATTCTTGTGGCTTCAAGAGAGTGCTTCAACAATCCAACAAGAAAAATTGAAGAAAAAGAATGAGAAGAGTAGCTCTGAAATTGACAATACCTGCTTTCTCTTATAGCTTTCTCTCACAACAAGCGGGCACTAAAATGTTAAAATCACTTATCACCGCAAATAATCAATGCTAAACGGGCACTAAAATGATCACTTTTTAATCGAATGGTTAAATTGAGGCATGTACCGGTTTGTATCTCCAACCCATCTTAGAAACCGAAATGTGAATGGATACAAAATGAATTGAACATTTGCTTGTTTGTTTTTCTTGCTCTTCATTTCTTTTCCTTTTCCTGTGGCGTTTCTTTCCTTTCTCTATATTTGGGTTCTATCATTAGACCTCAATGAAATGAAATGAAATGAAATGAAAAAAATAAATAAATAAAATAGGCTAAAAAGAACAAAGACACCAAAACCTTTCATAGAATTTCAGGAAAAGTGAAAAGAATCAATTAACCCACGTTTTCCATTTGCATAAGATATTTGATATACATTTCCCAATTCAATGATCAATGAAATATTGAGTCTTTCACTCTTCTAGGTCAGAAGTTCTCAAGCAAAGGCATAGTTCTCTTCTTCTTTTTTTTTTTTCTCACTCATTGAGCTCCATGCATCTGAAATTTAGTTTAAAAATCAGCGAGCAATGACTTCATTGCTAGTTTAATCACAAACATTGAATCTCTCTATGGCATCCTTACTGAATTCTTCTTTCTATTTTTTTTTAAGGTCGCAAAAGAGTGATTCATATTTGAAATGAAAAAGGTATCAACAAATCCCCAACTCCCAAATCCTCACAACAGTTGAAAGGAGTCTATGGTTATGATCATGTAGCTGTTAACTTTTTAGTATACATTATACAGCAACAGAAGGAGTGGAATAAGAAATAGTAACCACTACTGCAGCAGTATTTAACATATGATACAACAGACTGTACATTTTACAAGCTGACCTCCAAGGACAAAAAATGGAGGAAAGCATAAACCAATTAAAGAAAAAAAATCAAAATAATAGGCTATCCTCCAATGAGAAACCTCTACCTTTTCCTCTTGGTGTCCGGACACAGCAAGTGCTCAACCGAATTCCCCGATATAGGGCACAGTAAAATGATATATAGCCCATTAACAAGTCTCTGCATAGGTCATTCAGAAGGTAGCTTAAAACCAACATAAGATTACAGAAAAAGAATTAAGGTTGATGAGGACAAGATCTGGAATTATGAATATTCAAATGAAAAAAAAATAATGCGAAGCCGGGGAACCAAGTAAGAAGAAATAAAAGGGCATACTGTGAATGTTTTGCTTTCCTCAAATCCGAAGGTAGCCCCTTCTTTCTTGAACTCCAATTCCATGGGTTCTCCTGAGGAATGATTTCCTGTTGAGGGACCAGCTTCTCTTCACGGCTCTTGTCCTGTGCCAAGTAGCTATTCGGGTATACAGAGAAGGAAAGCTGAAGCAGAGCAGTGCCAGAAGTAGCATAGCTACACAGAGAAACATGACATTACGGAAACCATCTTTCAACATTGGGTCTTTTTGTCCCGTCCATGGAACTCCCCCCACATTCATGCCAAACACTGCAGAGAAATACAGAAATGCTTGTTGTCAAAAGCTTCTTGCTCACAGTGGAAACATATAAGAATGCCTCAGAAAATCCCGCAACTGAAAAGTTATAATGAAGAGCAACTTTACCTCCAGTAATGATGGATAAAGGAAGGAATATTATAGAAAGGAATGAGAGATAATACAGTTTCCTGTTTATCTGCTCAGCTTGCCAGCTGTCTAGACCAGCCTGTATTGCCGTGACACGATTTGCTATAAAGCCTACATTGTCCTTTAGCCTCCTCAACCGTCCAATCAGCTCTTCAAGAGAGATAATATCTTCACTGGAAAACCAATGTTTTGAGGAACATTTTTCTTTGACTCGAGGAAAAACTTGCTCCCCATGAGCAATCACCTGAGCTCATTAAAATTAAATGCCAAACCAAGAAAGATTATTCCACTTGGTTTCATTCATTGATGAGAACTTAAATCAAATAGGAGCTACAGTTCCTACCAAATCACATTCTTTTGAACAATCAAGGAGCATTGATATGACACACCTCTACAGACTAGAAGTCTTAGTGTTATTTGGGAACCCAAACATCCAAATGGCTGATGGAAAAGCTATAAAGTATTCTAAAGTCATGAAACTGGTTCCATCTAAAGGGGTTGAAGAGCAATATAGGTTGAACTGCAATTAGGGTTGGCCTACTTTCGGTTTTGGGCTATTTTCATTGTACTTTTAAAGGGTATGTTGCTACTTATCATAAAGTAGATTGTGAAATCACCGTAAAAAATATGCAGTAATGCTTTAATTGGAAGCAAGCTAGAATAACTCATAATCCTTCTTGCTTCCACACATTATAGAAAATGATGAGCTGACAAACTACCTGCAGGAGGCGCTGCAGATCTAGATGTATTTTAGGAAATCTTCTGTCATCTAGCATTTGTTTCTTCAAAGCAAAACCACCTGTTAGAAATCAGAACATCAGTGTATATTAATCAGTCAAAATAAGTGCTAAATTTACATAGAAGACTCACATAAAAATCCACTTTTCTTTCTATTTTCTATACCAAAGTATGTATGTTATTTTAAGTATAATAGGTAGCACGCAGAGGATCAACTTGCAAAGAATGATGCTATATAAGTAAGAAAGGCTTTCAAGTGCAATCGTTGATGAATATATGCATATGGATATTCTGTCAGTTGCATATTATCAAAGCACTAGTACAATAATTAGGTGTACCAAACAACATAAACCAGAGCATGTTCATGTGTAAGATATCAGAACATGTCAGATATCTCTTTAAACATATTGATTTGGTTTGGATTAAATCTAATTAGGTACGCTTGTTACAATCATCAGTACAATATCGACAAAAGGTCCTAATATTGATCCCGTATGCTTCCCTATAAGAAAGAAATATGTAAACTATTATTATGACTATACTGATGTCTGATCTTTTCATAGAAATGTTCTATTAGCTGAAACATTATTTGTTTAAATTACCTACCAACTATGGTTAGCTTTCCCATTATATAGAGGAAAATGAAAGCAGATATTCTGAACAAGGTTTGTCTTCCTATAATATCTCTTATTAACTTATAATTTGAGGTGGACACCAATTGGATCCGTATACCAACTTAACCCAGGCTAATTGGCTTGAGAAAATGGAAACTGAAACTAGCTGAATATGGGTTTTTACCAAGCCAAGCAGGTTGAGACCCAATGGACACAAACACAGCCCCACAGTCGAAACTCTCAGCATGGGGCAGTGGCACCATCCAAACCTCCAGAAGACAAAGAACAAAACAAATTTCTACCTCAAAATATCCTGGGGGTGAGAGAGGATGAGGAGAGAGGCTTACAGAGGGACGAGCCGAAGAAGAGAGAGGTAGAGTGTTGACTGATAGACAAGAAGAAAATAGAAGGGAAGAAGGAGAAGAAATCATTTACACTAAGGCTGAGATGATTTGGTGTAAGGAGGAGCACGGTAAAACTATAGAGTTTGCCAATAGAGAATGACACATAGGGTCAAGTTCTACAACCTAAAAATCTCACAGTCTGAGGCTGAACCAACACTATTGGGTTTCCATTTTGCAACCTGATTCCAATTACAAAGAGGAAACCAAGCCAACCCGTTTGTTTCAGATTGGCTAATGGTTGCTAGTTTCCTTGGCAAAATACCTACCTGTATGTACAACAGTTAGCCATCCATATTTCATTGGTCTGCAATCCAATGATACAAAATCACACTCACAGGTAGAGGTTCTCCAAAATGCATTTGGAACAACAGAGGGCAGTTTCATTCATTTGAAGATAGTTTCACAGCTGAATATAACATGGGTATGAAGTATTGGATTTTAGTAAATTCAAACAGTGAAGACAGTGCAGTATGCTAAGAAAAGATGAAAGAGACTAAACTCAGACAAGGAAAAGCCTAACAGGCTTAAACAAAAGTACTTCACTAAAAAGCACCATAATGGTTACTTAGTCCACTCTGATTAAAAACTGACCTCAAAACTAAAATCTTTAGTAGTGCCCTGACAGGAGTTTTGAGGTATCCTTTATTTTAAGACAAAAAAATTTAAGCTTTTTGTTCATCCATATCTGTCTATGCCATAGTAGTGCCCTGACAGGAACTGCAATACTACATTTAAAAACGAAGGATAGTATAGTGATTGTATATGAAATTTCAAATCCCACGTGCATCGTCTCTTTTAGTCTTTCCTCAGTGGTTTTGTTACTTATCAAGTGGACGTCTAACTACAAATGGGAGACAATACAATTACTAAAATCATTAGCAATTTGAAATGATATCTATGGAAAAGTATATCTTGAACAATGACAAGTCAGTAGTTATACAAAAAGGACAATGAAGTACAACCCACCATTTACTGATGGTATCCCAAGTCAACAAAAACAATTACCACCTTAGAATTGCTTACAACAGAGAACAGAACTAACAGATTAGAAATGTGAGGTGTGAAGTACGAAACTTTTAAGTTCTATAACATTTTAAATGCACTGGATGAGAAATAAAAATTGACCAGAGAGATTTGTCAGAAACGCAATATATTCGGTAATAAACAATGCATAGGCAGAAGAATATGTTAAAATGAAATCTTTTGGGAGGCAGCTTAAATGTAGTAATTGGAACTCACCTTTATCCAGCTGAAGCTCAACGGAATCCAATTCTATCTCAAGTTTAGTCACAACATCTTGGAGGTGATCAACATGCGTGTCAACAATATGAACTACAAGATTTGACACAGATTTTGGCACTGGATTATCGGCTTCCTCAGAGTGATTCATTGTCAATAAGAACTCAAGAACATGCTCCCCTATAACAATCCCACTCCTTTCCTTATGCTCACCTCTATGATAAGAGGGACTCTCCACACTAGGAATCTCTGAGAGAAGAGATTGACCTACTGGTGAGAAACCCAATCTGGGGACACGGCCCAAACTCACGGTGATTACTGCATTCTCAGTAATTCTTGCGGCAATTCTAAATGTAAAATCACTGGATGGAGGGCCAGGAGAGTTGACTCTGAAAACAAGAGCCCCATCAACATGCCCACAAAATGGTCCATTGCTGACAAGAGAGAGAATGTCTTGGAGTTTCAAAGGCGGGCAAAGAACACCAATGAGGTATTGTGCAGATTGAGAAAGTTTCTGATTTCCTTTTGGAAGTTCCACATGATACCAACAAAACTCATTTCCTCTACCTTCTGTAAGATCCCATTCCTTATTGTAAAACTTTCCAAAACCATCAAAGATATAGGCTTTCTTTCTCACCATGCCCCCAAACTGGTTCTGGTAGAGATGGGACTCTCTGAGAGGAGCTTCTGCCGAGGCCTCTCTGTCCATTTCCTCTGCCTCTGTGTTGTTGACCGGTATTTCATCAGCTAGATCCATAAATGTACACTATTCTTATCTAATCGATCTAGTGCTAAACCAATTCTGAAATATATCAAAGTTAGTTCTATCTAGAAAATCCTAAATCAACCTCCCCACCAATCATATGAAACTTCTAATCATTTACAGGTCCAACACAAATAAATTGCAGGCCTTCCAACTTGAAAGGTGTATATGATCAATCCCTTTTGGTCCAATTACATAACAAATGCCTAAGATGGTGAATTTAATCCAACTAGATTGCCCCAATACAATACAGGAAAAAATCTTAGATCCTATTATATAAACAGCCAAGATTCCAAATTCACCATTCAGCAATCCCTGCAAGTTACATCAGAAACTGTATTCATATTCCATGCATTCTCAAATTTGTAAACTGGCCGAAACACATCAACATCCAGAATATAAAGAAATAACCCAGAAAATGGAGGACCTTTTACCTCATTGAAAAGCTAGAAATCCAGCACCACACGGCCTAAACAAGAAAACCCAAGTGAAAACCAGCACAACCCATCAAGCATCACCAGAAAGAGACCGAATTACCAATAACCCAGAAAGTCTTAGAGCAGCCACGCGCTATTGAACAATTCAAATGAAAGATTTTTTCATGTTATTAGCTTACATTATGAAACATCTTTTTTGGTCAATACATTGCGGAATATTTCGGAAAATAAAATGTCGGAGAAAACAAGAAGGAACCTCACGTTCTGCATATAACCAACAGTTTCTGGGAAACTTCCGCTTCCAACTTGGAAACTACCTCTGAATATTGTATTGTTGAAAAGAAATTTAATTTATAGGTATCCCCATTTTAATAGAATTGTGAAGCTCCCTTGTTTAATAAGCATGAATTATTACCACTATAGATCTCGTTGTTTTCAGTCACATTTCAGTTTAAATATATATATATATATATATAGTATTGTTGATCTCATAGTATTATATTTATTTTTGTTCAGATTAAGAAAATAGTGATTGTTTGTATTTGTATGATTGTAGAGACAAACAAGGAAAGATGGATTTTGTTGTTTGATTTTGTGAGGTGAAAGAGTGAAAATAGGGATTTACCGTGTAGAGATAATATCAATGACCGTTTTTGTTTTTCTTCTTCTTCTTTTTTTCTCTTTATTTGGTTGCTATTGGCTAACAGTCCAAGTAATCTTTGTTCCTTTTCTGTTCCCAAAAATATTAGGAATCTCCACACATGTTATGCGTGTGTTTAAAAAGGAAGTTATTACATCCACACATGTTATGGATGTGTTTAAAAAGTTGTTGCATACTAGAAATCTCTACGCATGTTATGGATGTGTTTAAAAGGAAAGTAATTGTATGTGATATTAAGTGAAACCCACAATTGGGTAAAAAATAGGAGTCATTAACCGACCAAGCAATCCAAACAAGAAAGTACTGGGAATTTGATAATTTTCTTCTCTTCTAAAAAATATTTATCCTTCTTTAAAGAGTTTTGTAAGTTTAGTACTTTCTTCCCACTCTTCTTTTGTAAGTTTTTTTTTTGTTGGAAAAAGAGTTCTTTTATTTTGGGTATGATGTTTTTGTTGTAAAATGAATTCTTTTATTTTGGGTATGATTTTTTTGGTCTCATATCTAAAATGAGTTCTTTTATATGAGAAGGAAACCTCAAGTTTCATCCTCTGCTTTGATTTTTTCGGTCTCATATCTAGAATGTTTGTTTTGTATGATATTGAGAATATCTAAGTGCTACGTGCTTTGTTTTTTTTGTTTTTGTTTTTGTCAGAATAGGTGCTTTGATTTATTTTCATTGTAACAGTTTTGAAACTTTGTTTTTTGGTATGATATATGGGTCCTTCTGTTTTTGGTCTATATCTTTCAAGCCAACCATTAGTTGCAGATCCAAGATTCTTATGACATGAGGTCATGGTTTAAAAGTTCATAATTTTGTTTAAAGAATATAATAACATTGAAAAATTAAATGATAGCACTTTCATTCCTAATCAACTAATCAAAACACAAAACCCTGATCAATTAAGAAAAAAAAACCTAATTAATTAATGAAAGTATATGAAGCACGGATACAAATACAAATATGGCGATATAACACGATAGGATACGGGGACACAATAAATCTTTAAAAACTAGAATACGATAAGTCATGGATACAACAATAAAAAATTATATATAATTTTAAAATATATTTAAATAATATAATTTTATTATTTAATAATACATATTTAAACAAATATTACATAACACGAGTATATCATTTTTGGGCATTTTTTTCCCTGGTTCTTTAGATAATGTATAGCTTTTTCAGTTCTTGAGCTGATGCCCAAAACCATACAGACCAAAAATATAAATACATTTATGTTTTGTTTTATTATAAAACCTGCTTGAATTACAAATGTGCCCTTAAAATTCAAAAAGGGTTTTAGCGAACGTTGTTGTCCACTTGATATGTTAAAGAGATTATTAAATTTGTCTTGCCCCCTTCAAATTCAATTTGCCTTACCTGCAACCCCTTTACTTTTTGTTCCTATAAATAATACCCAATTTTTATCAATCGAAACCCATGAGTAGGATCCAACTCATCAATTTACCTTATTAAGCTCAAAATATAATTTATTATAATTTTTAGGTTCCCAAAATACCCTCTATTTACAATTCAACGAATGGGGTAGTGATTTAATTTTTGGTTCCCCAATTAATTGTGGTGATTCTTTCTAGAATTTTTGTCAGCAATTAATTATCCATTTTGATTATGGTTTTAGTTTGGAGATTGGTGTTTTGATCATATTCAAATTTTTGGAAAAGGCCTAACTTTTCCATAAACATGAGTTTTTTTTGCTACTGTTCAAGAAATTGCAGGTATTGTAATTCATTCTTTTTTGTTGTTGAATTTTTGTATGAATCTGTATCTATTGTTGCCTTGTTTGATAGTGTACATGTTTTGATCACATATCAATTACGTGTGTGTATCATTTGCGCACACTACATGTTTGATGAAATTCTCAAATGGTTTTGTTTGTGTATCATTTGTTTTGTTTGTTTTTTTTATAGGTACATTAGTTTGCTCCTATTTATTTATTTATTTTTATTTTTGGTATTCAGTCATCATTTTGTCCTTTTTTGGCTCTTCAAGGTGGGCATATGCTTATGGAGAGTATTAAAGAAATATATTCTTGATGGGCAAAACATGTTTGTTAGTTTGGTATTATTTGCTTCTATTGATTGTTTTGCTATACATGATTATGTTTTTAAAAAAAAAAATTTAGATTGACACTCTTGTATGTTGATCACAGTTGAGTCCATGTTTATAAGGAAAACAAGTTTGTTAATTTGGTAGATACATTAGTGTAATTTACACGGACTCATAAGGTTTTTGATTACTCCATTATGTACATTAGGGTCTTTAGTTAAAACCCACGTGCCCGTCGTCAATTTGTACATGTGCATACTGAACACACTTGAGTTTTTTTTTTTCTTTTTGATGTTTTTTGCTTTCAATTTATTATTTTGCTATACATGATTCTGTCTTTTAATTTTTTTTTTTAGCTGTATACTCTTATATATTGATCACAGTTGAGTCCATGTTTGTTAGTTTGATAGGTAAATTATTCGATGTTTTCCATTTACTTTGTCTTTTTCAATATGCATTTTATGTTTTCCATTTCCTAATATAAGTAATGTGTTTTCAATACGAGGTTCATGTTTGTGAACCATATACCCTATGTAGTGTTGGACTCTGGACTAAGCAAACTTATCTCAATTTAGTTTTTTTTTTCTTAGCTTTTTATCACAAAATGTCCCTGGGGTTGACGAAACAATCAGATTGGGTCCTTTAATTTTTTTTGGTCATTTGTAAGTTAATAGGTATGCTAAAAAATAGTCTATGTTGTTAGGTTCCATCCAAAAATCTGTTAAATTGATGATGTGGCATACATGTGAATCTCACATACTTAGATGCCATGTGGATGAAATAAAAAATACATTTAAAAAAATAATTTGAAAATTATAAACCATTAAAAAATTTTGAAACAAAACAGAACAAAATTTAAAACCAAAAAATAATCACCATCTCCATCGCACCAAACCCCAACTCCCACCAGTCTCCCCTCCCCTTTCTTCTCCTCACTCCTGACCACATACCATCTCCATCTCACAGCTCTCCCTTCCCCTTCTTAGACCTCCAATAGCCACACCCTCCTTCTTCTTTCTCCCTCTTTGTCTCTCTTCCCTCATCTCTTTATTTGACAGCCATGAACCCTAAATCCCACCCCACCAAACCCAGACAGCCACTAACCCCACCCAACCCACTCCAGATTTGGCCTTTACTAACCACCATCTCCTTCAGTGAAGGCTTGGACTCCACCATCGACTTTGAAGAAGGCAACAACAAAACATGAAGGAGGCTGGATCACAATGTGGTGATTTTTATATTTGGGTTTTTATATTTTTTATTTTCTGTAAAGTTTTGTTTAATGCTTTATAATTTTCAAATAATTTTTAAAAATATATTATTTTTAAATTTAATCCATGTGACGTCATATCATTAGATATGTGATATCACATGTGTGCCACGTCATCAATTTAACAGATTTTTGGACAGAACCTAACGACAAAGACTATTTATGAGCGCACCTATTAACCTTTGTTGAGCCCCGAAAAAGTCACGAAAAGCCCAAAGACATTTAAAGCCCAATATAACATATAATGTTGGTCATGCGTTAATCCAAGCTTTATTTTGGGAATTAATTTATTAAATAAATATAAAAATAGCGTACATGACATGCCAAACCAATAATACATTTTTCCTATGCCGATCATCTACTAAGCTCACATGAACCCAAGTTATGTGGTTTACGGGGCTAGTACGAGGGATTGTGGTGTGGAAGATTACGGAGGTCCACAAGGCCCACAGAAGCTCTTGGATAATGGAGACTTTGGGCTAGCTACTTGGGAGCACCAAAGTCCAAACCCATTACTTGGAGTTCTCCAATGTGGGTAAGCAAATGAGATATTCTTCAAGCACTCCCTATTACCCACTGGAAACAAGCCAATTCCGACACTCCCTTTTACCCATAGGAAATAGTCATTTTCCAATGCCTAGTTTTACTCGTTGGAAATAGACTAGCTCTAACACCTCCTTTTACCTATTGGAAACCAAAGAGAGGCTTCACCTTCTATAAATGGGGAGGCATTGCCCAAGCAAAACTAACCCCTCTTGGTTGCTGCAAGCCTCTTAACAACCATGAGAACTCACCTTTCTTCAGCTGCTGCAAAAATTCCAGCAGCCATCACAGTTATTCTTGAGCCATCAACCTCCATCATTTGGCTGCTGCAAGCATCCCAGCAACCATCGACCAACATCTCTTGGTTGCTCAAGCACCCCAGCAACCATCATACCACTTTCCTTCCTCTCTTTGGCTGCTGCAAGCATTCCAGCGGCCATCCCAGCCATTTCTTAGCCATCACAACCATGTCTCCTACTTTCTCACCCTTGAAATCCATCATCTTCTCTATAAAGCCTCACCAAGTATAACTCTAAGCTTTTCCTTCCTTCCAAGCTATAAACACCATAGCCTTCAAACCTCAAGCTTTTCCTCCCATCCTCATTCTCTTGAAACTCTTAAATCCCCATAGCCATAGCCACAAACAATAAATTCTCAACACCCAAACTCAAGCATATCAAACACCAAGCCAAGCACAAGCATTCTCATTTGCTAAACTTATGGGTCTTTAGCTCCCACACTCCAAACTCTCATGCCAAGCTCATATAATTTCATATCAACATCAGATACATGGGTAACTCCACCCACTCCACGAACCTTTCGAAGCACCCTTGGGGGCCTGATTCTTGAACTCAGACACATGGGCAACTCCACCACTTGCTCTTTACAGCAGCCCAGACCTATTTGTAGCTGCTAGAACAAAAAAGCCCCTACATAAATGCCAAAACCCAAACACTCAAGCACATTCACCATGCTAAGTAGCCCAAAAGCTATATTAAACCATGTCACCTTAGCCAATACCAAGCGTACAAGCCAATACCAAGCATCCAAGCATACAAGTCAAAGCTAAGCGTACAAGCCAATACCAAGTATACATGCCAATGCCAAGTGTACACGCCAATGCCAAGTGTACAAGCCAATACCAAGCATACAAGGCCAAAATCAAGCTTACATGCCAATGCCATTCATCCAAGCCAAATACCAAGAATACATGCTGTTTGTGCCTAATAAATCACGGTCGTACACTGACCGAAGGGGCTTCCTTTCTCGGCCCTAGCACCTGTTCATGAACTAAAACGTGGCGTTTCGTCAGATGTTTGGCCTTCCTAAAAACAAAGGAAAAGCTGCGAAGACATAATCGTCTCGGCCTCGACCACGGCATTGTGGGTCGAGGCCGAAGGATGAAAGAGTCACGACCAAAGGAATTAGAGTCAAATCATCAAGTGGCAGCCGTGGCCCACACTTCATTTAATGAAGTAACGCCTATGACTAGCAAACCCACTGGCTGCAAAGAGGCATTTAATGCACGAGGGAAGAAGGGAAGTGACTAACGTCAGGATTTGGCGACAGAAATCAGAGTGGTTAAGCGCAGACATTCTTGCAAAACTTCTTACAACTTGAGAGATTAGGTCACTAGCTATCAGAGCATTAAATGCTTCTTCACGGCCAGAGGCGCAGAACCCACGATCAGGGCGGTGGCCAAGATTTACCAGGATTTATGGGGTCACACCACCATGCTTCACGATCCCAAATGTCGATTGGACTACCCACTTGCTTTGATCAGGCTCCACCATGCAGATTTTCAGCCTCGATTACTCATCCAAGAGCTCTTCCTATAAATACCAAGCTCAAGCTACATTCAAAAGGTTCAAACACCAAACCAAAAGCCTCCCACGGAGCAAATTATATTTCCTTGTAATGCACTTTCAATACCTTTACTTTCTTTCTTAGGAGTAGTGATAGATTGTAAGGAAAATCCATTAATCAATATATCATACGACCCTTGATTTCCAAGGCGCCGGAGCACCACCTCTGTTACTCCCTCATTCACCCCATATATCATACAACCGTCGCTCTCTGAGCAGTGCGCCGGAGCACCGCCCCAAACCCACCACCAACACCACCGCCAAATGGCCTTGTCTCTCAGGCCGTGAACCTGACGGCCGAGATCAATTCCTCTCTCGGCCACAATCGTTTGATTAGGAGTCGAACTCAAAACAGGTGCATCACTTAACCATTTTTACCCAAACCTCATCACCATCTCGACGCACGGTAAACCGTGCTAGCACACCCACGCACAACCGCACCGCATCCAAAAGAAGGACGTCACGTGTTCACGCACATCCCCTCGGCCTGAAGCATCAGGCCATGAGATTTGCGCAGCCAACACATGCCAACATCAAGCATACATGCCAATACCAAATATACACGTCAAAACCATGCATGCAAGCCAATATCAAGCATACAAAACTAATGCAACTCTTGCAAACCACAACCATGCCAAATCAAGCATCACTAGTCACTCAAGCACATCAATCATGCAAGCTAACTTATTTTGGGTTAAAATTCAACCAAGCCTTATCTCCTATGTCATGCCACAAAATAAGCCAACTTTTGGTAACCCCAGTAAGTAAACTCCAATATTACAGTGTCTAGGAAAGTTCTTCAAGGCGACACCCTCGATGTCTAAGAAGATTGGGTTTTAAGCAGGACCATTGCAACCCCTCCAACCTTCCCGGAAAAGACATGGCTGTGATTTCGAACACTCTTAACTGGTTATCCTTGAGTTGCTCATCGTTACGTTTAAATATATATATATATATAATATGACCAAGCAATAGTTGCCAAAACCATGCTAATCTTCATGCCAAGAAAAACAAAACGACTACGGCCAAGCAAGCAAGCATGGATATTTCATGCATATTGAAGAACCAGCCATGCCATGCCACTACCAATTATTTTGAGCTGAAATTGATTATTTGGCCCATCTTGCAGCCACTTCATGGCCCCAATAATCAAGGGGGCTAATGTTGAGGTCCGAAAAAGTTACGAGAAGCCCAAAGACATTTAAAGCCCAATATAACATAAAATGTTGGTCATGCGTTAATCCAAGCTGTATTTTGGGAATTAATTTATTAAATAAATATAGAAATAGCGTACATGCCATGCCAAACCAATAATACATTTTTCATATGCTGATAATCTACCAAGCTCACATGAACCCAAGTCATGTGGTTTACGGGACTTGTATGAGGGATTGTTGGTGTGGAAGGTTATGAAGGTCCACAAGGCCCACGGAAGCTCTTGGATAATGGAGACTTTGGGCTAACTACTTGGGAGCACCAAAGTCCAAGCCTATTACTTAGAGTTCTCCAATGTGGGTAAGCAAATGAGATATTCTTCAAGCACTCCCTATTACCCACTGGAAATAAGCCAATTCCAACACTCCCTTTTACCCATAGGAAATAGTCATTTTCCAATGCCTAGCTTTACCTGTTGGAAATAAGAATGTCCCAATGCTCCCTTTTACCCATAGAAAATAGTCATTTTCCAATGCCTAGCTTTACTCGTTGGAAATTGACTAGCTCCAACACTTCCTTTTACCTATTGGAAACCAAAGAGAGGCTTCACCTTCTATAAATTGGGAGGCATTGCCCAAGCAAAACTAACCCCTCTTGGTTGCTGCAAGCCTCTCAACAACCATAAGAACTCACATTTCTTCAGCTGTTGCAAGCATTCCAGTAGCCATCACAGTTATTCTTGAGCCGTCAACCTTCATCCTTTGGCTGCTACAAGCATCCCAGTAACCATCGACCAACATCTCTTGGTTGCTCAAGCACCTCAGCAACCATCATACCACTTTCCTTCCTCTATTTGGCTGCTGGAATCACAGCCACGTCTCTTACTTTCTCACCCTTGAAATCCATCATCTTCTCTATAAAGCCTTACCAAGTATAACTCCAAGCTTTTCCTTCCTTCCAAACTATAAACACCATAGCCTTAAAACCTCAAGTTTTTCCTCACATCCTTATTCTTTTGAAACTCTTAAATCCCCATAGCCATAGCCACAAACAATAAATTCTCAACACCCAAACTCAAGCATATCAAACACCAAGCCAAGCACAAGCATTCTCATTTGCTAAACTTATAGGTCTTTAGCTCCCACACTCCAAGCTCTCATGCCAAGCTCATATAATCTCAGATCAACATCAACAAGTCATCTTCAACTCATCCAGAGCGAGCAACATCCTTACTCATTGTTGGAAGCTTCAATTTCAAGCTGTGTTCTTCCATCTTCTTCCACTCTTTCCCATAAACACATCCAGAGAGAGCAAGCATCACCTCTCACCTCTGGAACCCTTCAATTTCAAGCTCTATTCTTCCATTTCTTCCCATGTTTCTCTTCTAACAAGCCACCTAAGAGCTTGACGAAGCTTTCATCAAGCTGCTGGAAATCTCCTAAAGCCACTCATCCTTTATCTCCATATATCTCTCTATCTCTCTATCTCTCTCTCTCTCTCTCTCTCTCTCTCTCTCTCTCTCTCTCTCTCTCTCAAAAAGCTCCATCCCAAGTCTGAAACACCCATCATCTCAAGCTAAGTTGAAACCATAGTCATTACCTTTTTGGTAAGAAAACACAGACATTGCAAGCTCTTCATCTAGCTGTCGAAAACACCCAAAATCTCAAGCCTTAATCCTTTCTTTATACTCATTTTATCTTAGGTCCCATGCCACAAGCCTCTCATGCTAAGCCTAGTAGTATCTTAATTCACCAAAGCAAACTCTCATGCAAAGCCTGTGCAACATCAATGCACCATCTCCAACTCTTCGTCTGGCTGCCGGAAATGTCAACACAAAACATGCAACTGCTGGCTAGGACTTGCTTCTCCCTCGGAATGCTTTGGGCCTAGTTCTCGCTAACTCAGAAAAAGGGGCAATGAAGGCTTGATTCACCACTCTATGGCGGTCCAAGAATCAACAAGTCCGAACGAGCCTTCTGACGTAAAAAGACCCTAACAACCTTTAGGACCACAAATGATACAAAAAAAAAAAACATAACATACGCAATCTGATAGTTTTGCAAACCTCAGGGACGTTTTGTGATAAAAAAAACCTTTTTTTTTTCTTTATGCTCCTATTTATTTATTTTTGGTATTGAGTCATCATCTTGTTATCTTTTTGTTGTTCAAGGTGGGTACATACATGATTTTATTATGCAGAGTAGTAAATAAATTAATTATTGATATGCAAAACAATTTTGTTAGTTTGGTAGGTAAACTAGTTGTACCCCCTGTGCCCATCGTCAATTGGTATTGTTCTTTTGTCTTAGGTTGTCCACACTTGCCTTGTCTTTTGTTGTGGTGCAGTTCATCCATTCGATAATGTTATAGGTTCTTTTGTCTCAGGTTGTCCACACTAACCTTCCTACAAATGCGTTTTTGTTATCTTTTTTTTATTGTTATATGATGTTGTTTAAAAAAATATGTTTAGATTGATATTCTTGTACTTTCTTTGTTGCAGCAAAATGGAACCTGTTGTATTGAAAGATGTGTTTTTAAGGATAAGACTGTTTCGATTCCATTTCACAGTTACTCAACTCTAATGGTTTTGTGTTTTGATATATGTTCAAGATTTGATGAGCTTGAGGTTAGGGCTTTTGAGATGACTTACCTCGTGTCAGATCATCCTCCATGTGTACTAGAGACCAACTTAGATGTGCGTATTATGTATATGTTATTGATGAACAAGAAGAAATATACTGTTACAAATTGCTATTAAGGAGTGCATGTTGCTTAACAAGGAAAACAGTGTTGATGATGTGTTTGGTGGTGACGACGGTACACATACTACTAAGAACGACTTCATTGGGAAATATGTAGCACCATCTGGTCATACATACTTGTCTCATTCTTGGAAGAACTACATCAATCATGTGGGTCAGAAGTTCACAGGTGGGGTTATTGAGTTTAGAGAAAAATTGTGCAAGTATGCCATTGAGAAAAGTTTTAAGGTTGGGTACCTTAAAAATGAAAAAGAGAGAGTGACTGCCCTGTGTTTTAAAAAAGTGTCTGATGGGTGTAGTTGGCGTGTGCATGCGTCCTTATTTCATGCAAATGAATTTTTTTTAATATCTGAAGCATGAACAAACACACTTGCAGTAGACACATCTGTGAACATAAGAGCATCATGATGTCTTAAAAAATTGTGTCCTTTGTTTTGGTCCACCAAATTCAATCTAAACCATTAATGAAACAGATCAAAACTATAAAGGATTTCAAGAAGAACTATGAGAGTTGTGTTGAGCTCAAATCATGGTTCACGTTGTATGTTGGAGTGTGAACCAGAGTCATCCCGCTTCAAAAGGTTTTTTTTTTTTTTTTTTTAATCTCCTTCCATGCTTACATAGAAGGATTTAGATTTTGCCAACCATTGTTATTCCTTGATGGGACTAAAGGAAACATTAAATCCTAGCTATATTTAGCCACAAAAATAAGGTTACAAATAATCTTAGGCAACGGAAGTGTGAGAGTCCGTTTTCTTAAATGTTGATTAAAGAAAAATAAATGTTATTATATATTCTTAAGTAATTATCTTGGTAAGATGGAAATGTATATGTATAGTTGTTTTACGTTTATAATACCATTTCAATAGTTATATGTATATTATTCCATTAAATAAATAAATAAATAAATAAATAAATAAATAAATATATATATATGATCTTTTGCATAAAAAGGATTTGTTTAAATTATACATTTGTTCATTATTCCTTGGGATGCCATTGGATGGTTGTTGGGTGTTTTATATACACATATATATTTATTAACAATTAACTAGCTCTAAAGTGGATGTGTAGTTTTGTTTTATCAAGTTAATTTTTCCTTGTCAACAACCTATGGCTTGGAATTAGCACGTGGAGGTTTTACATGCATTCTTAGTAATAGAAGTTTGGTGGAGCAATATGTAGGAATTAATCTTAAACTTGAGGTGGCTAGTCTAAATTCATTTTGTTTACACATGCACACACATGCAAGTACTTAATCTTTCAATATAGTAGATATTTAAGTTCCTTGGAGAATAAGTAGATTTTATTCCTTGGAGAATAAGTACGCATGTTCTCTTTTAGTTGTTTAATAGATGCTGTCAGTTCTTAGCCCGATAAGAAGCTAGTATCAACCAACTTCTTCTAGTATAAATAGGTCCCTCTATTGCTTCTTGTGAAAACACACAAACCTTGTGTAATATTTGAGGTTGCACATTGCATGCAAGGCATGCAAAGCAAGAGTTCTTAATTAAGAGAGAGAGAGAGAGAGAGAGAGAGAGAGAGAGAGAGAGAGAGAGAGAGAGAGAGAGAGAGAGAGAGAGAGAAAGCGAGTGGTGATAGAGTTCCTGGAGGAGTTAGAGGTTCCATCTTGTGTATTTTCTTAACTTGGAATTAGCTTTGAAAAAAGAGGTATGGGGTTTCTTGGGGGCCTTTACAGAGATTGATTTAATTAAATTTCGTGAGTACTATATTATGCATGATTTGATTATTTGGTTAATGTTCTTGTTACAATAGAATGGTTCCCTGGAATGTTTATGTGTTATTAACTGGTTGAATAATGTTGGCACAATTATATATACATTGGTAATATTTAAAATAGCTACATTGCTATGAAATATATGGGATATGTGAAAGACGTAATTATATCATGCCATGGAAATTGGTTAAAATAATGGAAAATAGGGTAATGGAAATAATCTTTTGTGTAGTTGAGTCTAACTCTTGGTAGGTACCAAATCTCAGGGATTGCGCAGTGCACATGATTTTTATTGAGTGATGCGGGATTGGCGTCAGAGAGTTAGATAAGATGACTAACAAAAGGGAAATTATGGGATGATTGGGATCAGTGTTAGTTCATATAAATGGGCATTCGGGACCAAGTGGTATAAGCATGGTATAGGACGTGCAGGTCTGCTTGTCCAGTTATATGAATTAATGGGACCACTTCAGACCTTCCAGCAGCACCGACTCTTCCTAACACAGCTGCCAGCACCACTCTAGACCTTCCAGCAGCACCGTCCTGTGGTGACATCCTTGATGAGGGTCGTCAAGTTGGTGATATTTCCACAAAAATTTCTGCCGTAGAGCGCTTATCGGAGAAAAGCATGTCTTGGCAAGATTGGGAAAATTCCTTCACGGCGTTCAAAGCCTTCTTTGATGGCGGCGTCAAAATTCTCCAGTCCATCGATGAACTCCTTCCTCTCTGTTACAGGTTTGATGGATATGCAACATTCCAGGGTGCCTTCGTGTACCCAGAAACAATTGGAGCTTTGAGAAAATTTATGGATAAGTATGGATGTTTTGCAGAGGTCACGGGTATCACTTCATCCTTCTCTAGGAGCGCCGCCTTCCGGGCCTTGGGCTTGGTGCTTTACGGAATGGACACCATGGAGCTTATGGACATCACAGATCACCGGCTCCTTCGCTGGCGAGATGCGATATGTGAGGCCATGACTTTAGGGTTTCCTGTGGACTTTCTTCTCAATCTAGTGAGGAACTTAGCACGCGCTGTGTTTGGAGCACAGGCCATCCATAGTATGAGATCGCTGCTGGGTTCTGACGAGGTGAAGACTGCAGCTGACGCACTAAACCTTAAGCAGCGTGAATTGGAAGACAAGCATCAGGAGTTCCAGACCCTGCTTCTTGCTAAAGGTGTCTCGATTGATAGTGCTGAATGCGTGGCTGAGGCAACAGCCAGGTCATCTCTCAAGGCTTCCTCCGTTCTCTTCGGGCATTCTCCATAGCTTTAAGGTATATAATCCCTCTTCTTTTTCTTTTTATTTATTTATTGGACTACACCTTCCAGCATCACCTAGCCTTGACATATGCCTTCTTTCTTTTTGCAGGTTGTCCTTCCTTGGCTCGGTGATTGATCATCTTGGCGCATGGTTCTGCTCCTTTTGAGACTATAGGATGCGTGGGTCTTTAGCATGTGTAGCTTTATCCCATCTTGTCTGTAGTTTTTTTTTTTTGAACACTCTAGCGACTATGTCGTTATGACTTTGTAATGTAATATTGAATCACCGGAGCTTGTATTAATTTCTGGATGCTTCAGGCATGTTGTAATTCGCATGTCCTATATATATATATATATGCATATATTGCTTGGCTGGCAGAATTTGTTTTTGTGAATTGCTTGAGATCTTTTGGCAGGTTGGATATCCTTAAAAAACAAAGTACATGCTGCCAAAATTTTGTCTAACCATTGGGCCTGCAAAACACCTTCTTGTCATGCCCTAAAAGGGTTAGACTAGTATATGCATGGTTTTTGCTAAGTTTTTGTAAACTTCCCAGTTTTTTGCATATTTTGGTTGCTTATCAAAAGAGAATACCAATTTCGTTGTTCCAGCATCTCAAGAATGCATGTCTTTTTGTAATGGCTTGGCTTTGCATACCCCATGTTATTTTGCTTAGGCCTGATGCTTGTCGATAGTTCGAGACCCCATCCAAGTGGCTTTGCTTGGCATGTTTTACTGCTAAGTAGCGTGTGTGTGTGTGTGTGTTTTTTTTTTTACTATTGTCATTATTATTATTTTTATATACGTACATATATATAGTGTTTGGTGCAAAGTAAGTTTGGGATATATAAAGGAAAAGTAATATTTCAGAGACAGGTTTTCTTTTTCAAAATACTCTTTCATTTTCATTGCAAAGCTCATGCTACCATAGTGGTGCATCATACAAGAATTTTGCAAAATACCAAGTGAAACCATAGAAGGAGTTCATATCCTAAATAAAAAGAAATGCAATAACGAAAGTGCAGAATATAAAACTAACTTAGCAGTAGTACGGTTTGAGCCACTTCCCGTTGATGGGATCCGTTAGCATGCCTTCTTTGATAGAGACCAAGCAATAAAAGCCGCTGCTTTAAACTTCTTTGACTGCAAATGGTCCTTCCCATTGCGGGGCAAACTTGGAAGGTCCTGATACTTGTCTTCTCACATGCTCGACGATTTTTAGCACAAGGTCTCCTTGCTTTAAGGCTTGCGGCTTGACTGTTCTGTTGTAAGCTTGGGCAATGGTTTTGTGGTAAAGTGTTGTTCTTCTTTCGGCTTCCGCTCTTTTTTCATCCAAAGCCTCGACGTCTAACAAGTGCCACTCCGAGCATGTCTTTGCATCCCATTCAATGTCATTGATAGCTGATACCCTAGCAGTGGGGATAGTGATTTCGACGGGCGATATGGCATCGGAACCGTACACAAGCGAATAGGGCGAGAAAATCGTGGCGCTCCTTGGGGAGGTGCGGTAAGCCCATAAGGCATCCGGCAGGTGGACACTCCAACCTCCTTCATACTCATACACCATTTTGCTTAGAATTCTCAATACAGTTTTATTTGTGGCTTCTGCTTGACCGTTTCCTTGCGGATAATATGGCGTGGAGCGACGATGCTTGATACCATAGCCATTAAGTGTCGAGCCTACTTTCTTGTTAACAAATGGAGTGCCATTGTCAGTGACAATCTTGTACGGGATCCCAAACCTGCACACAATGTATTCGCGAATGAAATTTGAAATGGCAGCCCCCGTGGCCTTTCGAAGAGGAATCGCTTCAACCCACTTTGTGAAATACTCAGTGGCTGTGAGAATCCATATGTAACCATCTGATGGGGGATGGATAGTCCCGATCAAATCAAGCCCCCAAGTATGAAAAGGCCAAGGAGTACGCATGTCCTGCAATAACGTGGGAGGCTTGTGACTTAAATTGGCATGAACTTGGCACGTATGGCACTTCTTCACGAAATTGTATGCATCATTCTTCATGGTGGGCCAATAATACCCAATATTCAGCTGCTGTCGATGGAGCCTCTTCATCCCTTGGTGTTCGCCACATTCTCCAGCATGAATTTCCTGTATCACTTGCTGCGCTTCTGATTCTCCTAAGCATTTCAATGGTTCACCATTAAACCATTTGCGATAGAGAGTGGAACCGTCTATGAAGTATCTCTTTAGTGTCTTTTTGAGCTTGTGGGCATGCTCGGTGTTGCTTGGTAGAATTCCTTCAATAAAGAATGCCAAGTATGGCGCCTCCAATCTTCCGCAAATGAAATGGTGAATGATTCTTCGATGGAGGGTATTGTTGCACACTTGGGACAATTGGTTTGAACTTCAGCTGCTTGTTTCTTCATTTCTGGCCAATAATAACCCTTGCGTTGCAGGCGTCGATATAGGCTGATTACTGGCTCCAACTTGCAAGTGGCTTCATGTACCTCTTGGAGCCTTCTCCGTGCTTCTGTCAGTCCTATGCAGCGGGTCAAAATACCTCCCAGCAGGCGTCTGTAAAGTTCGCTGAAGAAAACCACATAGTCCTTCAAGTCCTTCATGTTGCTTCCTTCGCTCAAGTTTTCTTTCACGGATTTTCTCCAATCTTTTTCATCCAGCGGCTCTTCTTGGGCCATTGCTTCCACTGCTGGAACATCCCTTTTTATTACGGTGATGTTGGGTTGTTCTTGGATAAACGAGAGTTTTGACCCCAATGTAGCCAAGGCATCAGCATATCTATTAGTGACTCCCGGGATATGTTCCAGCACCACTTGCTTGAAGGAACTGACAAGCTTTTCAGCAGCTGTGCGATATGGTGCTAACATCGACTCTTTCACAGCAAAGCTTCCTTGTAATTGACTTAGCACCAAATTTGAATCACCAATTATTTTAATCCTTTCTATGCCCATTTCCTTTGTAAGATCCTACTTTGACCAACGGAGAGGGGGTTGATGTGCCTTATATGTACATGCCCGCATCAATCTAGCACGAGGCCTTTTGGGAGCTCACTGGCTTCGGAATTGTAGGAACTCCGAAGTTAAGCGAGTTGGGGGCGAGAGCAATCCCAGGATGGGTGACCCACTGGGAAGTTGGTCGTGAGCTCTCAAAAACAAAACCGTGAGGGCCAGAGAGGGGGGGCCCAAAGCGGACAATATCGTGCTACGGCAGAGCCGATCCGGGATGTGACAATTTGGTATCAGAGCCACTCTGCCGTGTGGTGCAAGTATGCCGACGAGGACGTCGGGCCCTTAAGGGGGGTGGATTGTAAGATCCTACTTTGACCAACGGAGAGGGGGTTGATGTGCCTTATATGTACATGCCCGCATCAATCTAGCACGAGGCCTTTTGGGAGCTCACTGGCTTCGGAATTGTAGGAACTCCGAAGTTAAGCGAGTTGGGGGCGAGAGCAATCCCAGGATGGGTGACCCACTGGGAAGTTGGTCGTGAGCTCTCAGAAACAAAACCGTGAGGGCCAGAGAGGGGGGGCCCAAAGCGGACAATATCGTGCTACGGCAGAGCCGATCCGGGATGTGACATCCTTTGCTGTAGACAATCTCATAATAAATGCCTCATACTCCGCCACATTATTTGTGCATGAGAAATTTAGTTTGAATGAGAGGGCCGTGGCTTGTCCCTCGGGGTTGATGAGCACCACACCTGCTCCTCCACCATTTGACGTAGAAGAACCATCAAAGTAGAGGGTCCATAGTTCTTCCTCTGTGACAACAGCCACCGTTTCCGGCAGCTCTCCCAGAACCTCCTCCGAAAGAATTGATCCTTCTTCTTCAGGAAATAGAGCCAGCATGTCAATCACAGCTTGTCCTTTGATGGCCCTAGGAGTTGTGCATGTGATATCAAATTCGGACAGCTGCAATAGCCACCGCGCAAGACATCCGGAGAGCACGGGTCTTGTGAGCAAGTACCTTACGGGGTCAGACTTCACTATGAGCTGTAGCTTATGAGCGAGAAAGTAATGAAGCAAGTGCTGCGCGGCATAGATAAGGGCAAGGCATAAGAGCTCGGTCTTTGGATATCTTGTTTCAGCTCCCCTTAATTGCCTACTCACATAGTAAATAGGGCTTTCCTCTCCACCATGGTCGTCTTGAGCGAGTAAGGCCCCAACCGCTGCATTTGTTGCAGCTAGATAAAGCTTGAGAGAAAGTCCCGGAATGGGTGATCTCATGGTGGGCAGCTTAGTAATTATTTGTTACACTTGCTGATAGGCTTCTTGGCATTCCTTGCTCCATTCGTATGGCCTACCCTTCTTGAGTAAGGGAGTAAAAACACTCATAGTGGCAGCAAGACCTGGGATGAAGAGCCGAATATAGGATAATCTTCCCAAGAACCCAATCCCGTCATAAGCGGTACACGGTGCGTCCATCTAGCAGCGTCTCTTTCGAGTATTGGGGATGATCGTAGGCATGGTTGTTGGCTTCCGAGTGCCTCTTTCTTTCTCGCTCAACGATGGTGATGAGTTTTTCGTTGCTTAAGTCATGAATTTCAGTCCATGAGGGTAGGTAGGTTTCGAAATCCTTAGATGGGCTGCTTCCAACGCCTGTGCACTCAGTGTAAAATTCTGCCTCGGAGTAGTGGGCTTCGTCTTCGTTGAACGGTGCTTGATTCCCAGGTATGCGAAGTAGCCTTAGCCCAATCCTTCCCTTTACGCACTGATGGTAAGTAGAGACCACAAGTTTATGCTTGTTGAGCCATGGCCTTCCAAGTAAAGCATGATAAGCCACATCTACATCTACCACCTTCAAGTTTACTTGCACGTGCCCGACTGTGACCTCACTTTTATTCCTGAAACCGCTGATGCTCGTTTGAGATTGCACTATTTTGGACAATGGAATACCAGCTGCCGTAAGCACAGACAGAGGAACCCGTGTCCACCAAAGCTCTTCTTATAAAGACGTCGTTGATTTGTCCCTCCAAGTAAAGTGGTCTTCAATGATCCGGATATGGAACTTCCATGTCTTCATCCTTGAAAACAATAGCATTGTCATTTCCCAAGAATGACCTTTGTGGTTGAGCGGCGAAGCAATGAGGATTAGACTCTGCAGAGATGTTCATGAGAGCTACAACAACTACTTCTCTTGCTTGAGGCCCAAAGCCAAGTTGGTCAAAGAGTGACTTGAATTTTGGATTTCTTTGGAGGACCTGTGAGGCCGTGGGTCCCTGCTTCAGACCTAGATAACGTTCCATCACACTTGTTTCGGCCTCCATAAGATTGTGAAACGTTACAGCAGCTGTTTCCTGCGGTACAGACGAAGTCCCCAAGTGGCATTCTTCCGGCACGTCCATTGAGAATACTTCATTAGCTGTGCTATCATCCCATCCATCAGCAAGGGGCCATGGGGTATTATAGCTTGAAGGTTTCGAATATTTGCACCAGTAGGCTTTCTCCATGTTAACACAAGGCTCCTAAATAGCCTCGGGTGGCTTTGGGTGATTCTTCCATGGGTGGCATAACTCATCGTCGTCGAGTAAATCATCGGAGCACGTGATGACAGCTGCTATATCTTTTCCCCTTCATTTTGGCAAGGGGTCTTCATCAATAGTTTGCTTCCTAGAGGGAAGCTCGAGGACTCCCTCATGTATTTTAGCATGTAAAATCCTCCTTAAGCTCTGACAAGCTGTAGTTGGATGCCCTACAAATTGGTGATAACGGCAGTACCTAGGATCATTTTTCTCCTCTCGGGTGGGAATTTTGTAGGGTCTGAGAGGCTTGATTGTACCATCAACAATCACTGTGTCAAGGATGGCATGGAATTCTTCGTCTTTGCAAGGTAGTGGCGGGTATGTTTCCCTATCCTTTCGCTTGCGTGAGTTGTAGTCACCCGATGGTTTATCATCCACAGCCAATGTCTGATGCGTCTCCTTCTTCTCACTCCTCCAGCTTCTTTGCCCAACTGGTTTGACAGACATACTTGTCTTCCTTACTGCTTCCAGCAGCCGAGAAAATTGACTAATGCCAATATTCTCCAAATAAACTCTATAGTCTGCCACGATGTTGCTGATGCAAATTTCGACCAGCGCCTCCTCATCTTTCTCGTCATAGCAGTCCAAGGCTAGGTCCCGGAACCTGCGTACAAAGTCCACGGGATCCTCCCCATGTTTTTGGCGAGTGTTGTTGAGTTGAGTGGTTGTGACTCTTTCCTCATGCTGGAAGTACTTTTTGCAGAACCTACTTGCCAAATCTTCCCACGAACGAATAGAGCCTGGTGCTAGTGTCGTATACCATGTATAAGCACGGTCGGTAAGGCTCTTCGAGAACTCACGGAGCCGGAGATTATGGTTGCCACTCTAGCTAAGCTTTCCTCTCCCTTTCTTCTCTTCCTTCTTGACTTACCTCATGGTGGCAAAGTCAGCTTTGCCCAATCCCATAAAATCAGAGATTTTTGGGAGCTCAATGCTTCTTCCTGCGACTGCCTCAGAGGGGAGCTTCTATTTTCACCCATCTTCTTTCTCTTCTTTCTTCCTCTTTCTATGGCCAAATCTGCTGAAGGAAAGAAAATGGGTGTGCATGCTGGTTCAAGGGATGGCATCCTTACCTGCGTGCCAATATCCCTTGGTCTCTTGAAGGCTTTCACTTGGAACTTGCTCCTTAGCCTCCCAGCAGCCCTTTCATATGTGGATTCCCCAAGTTCTTTCGTGATATTGTCTTCCAGCTGAGTGCCAAGGCTAGTGCTGCTTTTTATTCTAATTATATGGGCTTTTTAAGACAACCACATGATATATCCAATGAATGAGATAACTTTATCAAATGTTGGGCTTTTTGGTTGGCTTATTCTAATTGAAGTAATGGGCTATTTTGGTTGGGCTGCTCTAGTTGAAGTAATGGGCTATTTTCTCTCTTGTGCATACCCACATCTGGGCCTAAAAAACGGGCTTGAGTCCCGAGGCTCCCCAAGCGACCTGAGACTTCCATTTCTCGACCCATCGATGGGCCCCATGACAACTTGTTACCATCCATACCACAACCCACTCAAGCAAGCCCTGGGCATTCGAGTGGCTTGGGCCCACTTAAGCCTGTAGTGCGATTGGGTGTGAAATAATAATTTCCCGCTTGGCATGCTTTAAATATGACGCTTGATAGAATAATTGGCATGGATTTACAGAGCTAAGTGCATCCTTATAATTTTAATCTCAATTTCTAGCGTGACAGATTTTTATTTGGCATGGCGTGCAGGGTGTGGCTTGTACATGGTAGACCTTTGCGTACTCCAAATCGGGTTTTTTTTCTAATAATATATCGTTTTGGGCCAGAAATTTATTTGGGTCTAACCGTGGATTTTTTGGGCCTCAACAACGAGTAATATCAACTCATTTCTTATATCAATAGTATAGGTCTGAACCACGTCATTCAATACTTTGATGTACCTAGTCTGTTGGTTTAGCACCAATTTGATACTCCTCCATCAACTTGCGTTTCACTTTCACCTTTACTTTGTGGGCTCCACCACTTACAACACTCCCCTTTGGATGCCCGCAAATCACTTATTGGTTGCTTCGTTAAACATTTATAAAAAATATAGTGGGAAAAAACCTAAGTGAAACAAAAGTACAATATATTTGGATCAACTTATGTTGTCTCATTAAAAATCCTAGTCAAAGGAAAAAGAGTACAATGTGCATATATCCTGGTTGTAAGTGTTTGTTGTTTTTCCCATAATTATAATATTTTCTTGATAAATCATCATGTTTAGTACAATAGGTACACTTTTCTACTTTCCCTTTATTTGTGTTATTTGATTAGTTAACGTCACAGCACTGATAGTGTTAATATTAGTGATAAATACTTCAGGAATCAAATTTTAGGAAGAAAGAAAATCCTCATCTATCCATTATTAATGGGTGCAATAACAGTTGGATTGATGAGTTTTGTTCCTTATAATGGTGCGTTAACTGCTTTTTCTATTGAAGAAGTTTTGAAAGCCTTATTTGTGAAGAGCCCTTTTTTTATTTGTCTTTTACTTCCTTGATGTATGGAAGAGAGTTTTGAGTGGCATATTACTTTAAGGTTTTCTCTTGGCATATATAAACAAATTCAAATGAAAGGGTATAGGTAGGATATCATGGGCCTTAAATTTTTTTTTGGTCAGTAGGGCCTTAATTGACATGTGCTTGTACTTTTTGTGTAACACTATGGGCCCGTTTCATAATTATTTCAATTTTAGTTTTTAGTTTTTATTTTTTGTTCTAGAATATAGAGTAAAATAAGAGTGAGAATGGGAGTGAGGATGAGAAGGGAGGATGAAAGGGAGGAGTAACAAAAGTGAAAACAAAATCTTGAAAGTGAAAACAATTTTAAATAGATTTTAGTTTTTAATTTTTTTTTTGCCTTTTGTTACTCCTCCCTCCCATCATCTCCTCTCATTTTCCATCTCAATCCCATCTCCACTCTCATTCTCATTTTCATTCTCCCTCTTTTTCCTCTATACCCTAGCACAAAAAATGAAAACTAAAACTAAAAATTGAAATGGTTATGAAACGGGCCCCAAATTTGTGGGTTTACACAAATTACTTTTTAATGAGATGGAGCAACAAGTATTGAGCCCGATCAGTTTTTGCAAACCATGGCTTTCAAGGACGCTTTAAATTTTAAAGATAAAAACAAAATGTCCAAGTTTAGGGGCTTATTTGTTTACAATTAGAAGTTCTCTTCTTATACATTTAATTCCAGGGTTTAAAAAAAATCTCTTTTGCTCATTGAGAAATTCTTGTATAGTATTGAATACAATCATGTAGTATAATCGATATATATTTATTATAAGTGAAGAACGAATTTATATTTTAGTATTGAATACATAAAACACATATGTAAAACTACAAATGATAAACAAAAAGAGTTCTCTTGGATGAGGTTAAGTTTTTAATGCAACACACTACGATCATCTACCAATTCAGGCAAAAGATCGGAATAGTAACCATTTTGAGAAATGCCAATCGGTTAAACCTACTTTACTTGGAATAAGCATAAGAAAAAAAATCTATAAATAAACTTTTTTTGCCTAAATGAATTCATATGTAAAACCCACTTAAATTTATTTTTTTAATTAACTTTTTTTGTCGATCAGTTACAAAAAAAACTGTGGTTGCAATAGTGCAAAATATGTCAAGATCTGCGTTCAAGCCCCTTTTCAATTATGCAAAAATCTATAAAATTAAAAAAAATTAAAAATAAATAAATAAATAAAAACCTTTCATTTTCATGGAATTTTTTAATATTAGTTGTCAAGGAAAGTTGATTGAAGTCAATTTCAAAAACTCCTTTACAAGATTCTCCTTACATATAATTAATATATATATATATATATATATATATATATTAATTTCTGCAAGTATAGGAGATTAATTCTGCACGCTAGAAATTGATGATAAGGATGCCAATCACACACATATGTTTTTCTTGTGTTTTTGATAAATCAATAAAACTAACACCAAGTTTTAGAGGGCAACAAAACTAACACGCTAAAAAAGGCACATTAAAGCAGACACACCAACAATTACCCACATCACTACAGTTAAACATAATCTCAAATAGGCCAACGGGGTCTAATCCAATGAAAAATGGCTTTGACTTGCAGACCAGTGGTCTCATGTTCAAACCCTCATGCCACCTTGTTAGTTTGTGTGTGAGAACCCCACCTTCCCTTTGTAACACACCCAAAATTTCCAAAACCCTAAAATAACACATGAGCCTAAATGAACTCTACTGCCACCACCTGAAGAAGCATCACCGTCAACCCCACCACCACATCTAGCATTGCCCCACCACCACATCTAGCATTTAAGCCAATATGCAAAACCTCCAATGGATCTGGGAAAAACCATGTTTCCAATGATCCAACTGTACATGATAGTTAACGCCTATGTCAATTGCACAAACATGGCGAAAACCAATAAGGTAGATTGCAACAAACTCCTTCAAATGCAAAGTAGAATTAAATTTAGAGAAGATAAGAAGTTGTAAAGAGACGGTTTTAGGAGAATGATTTGATTGAGGAATTAGCCCAAAAGAGGTGATGGAGAACTTCAAATTGAGCATAGCTTAGAAGAAATCGCCACAAGGGGCTTCTTATTCAAAACGCTCTAATGGACTTATTCACTAACTCAAAAGAAAAAGGAAAGAGAATAGAAGAGAGAGGAGGAGGGACATTGACGCTTCTTCCTCCTTCCCTCTATTGAGTTTTTTTTTTCTTTGGGACTATCCAAAGCCTCATCTGCATTACACATGCACATACGTTTACACATGCACTCTACAATGTGGTTTCATTTGAGGACTTAAAAGTTACATATCAGTCGTTATGTAAATTAAATATGGAGGAACAAGATGCATATATTGTCCTATAAAATATAGCAGCTAACATGTGCAATACCTCAATTTTTGGCATGTCATTTTATATCTGTGGATTAGACTAGATTGAATCTTACATCCATAAGTATCTTTTAAACGCGACCTAACCTTGATTGTGATTAAAGTGACATAGCCCTATAAGCCTATGATTTGAGAGAGGGAGAGAGAGAGAGAGAGAGAGAGAGAGAGAGAGAGAGAGGAAGCAGGGAGTGTTTAGCTGTAAATTTATATGAGTCTCCTAATTCCAAAATATAAATGGCATATATGTCATATGATATCTGTGGATTAGACTAGATTGAATCTTACATCCATAAGTATCTTTTAAACGCGACCTAACCTTGATTGTGATTAAAGTGACATAGCCCTATAAGCCTATGATTTGAGAGAGAGAGAGAGAGAGAGCAGGGATAGTTTAGCTGTAAATTTATATGAGTCTTATAATTCCAAAATATAAAGTGAGTAAACAAATCAAGTGGCATTGTTTTCTTAAGATGTTTTTGTCGGCAATATATTCTTTACAAGTTCTTAACTATTTACAGGAAAAACAACTTTAAATAATTCAAGAATCAATGTGGGGTTAAAAAGGGTTCCCGATCACAGAAAGTGATTATAAATGTAATTAACTCATGATCAATAGAATATATTTATATATGAAAAGGCTTTTTAGGAGCTATGGCCCCTGAACTTTGTACCCACTTGAGCTTTAGTCCCTCAACTTTCAAAATAGCTTCCATAGTCTTTCAACTCCACATTCGTTTGTAACAGAAGTCCTGGAGTAATTTCTGTTACTTTTTTCCATCAATATGAGGGGCAAATTGATCATTTTCAGTGTTTAGGAAAAAAAACCAGCATCTCAGCCTCCCCACCCACCTCTTCTACCGGTGACGAACCACCAATAGTTGCGGAGCCAACATAGGGCCAGTGTGGTCCTAGGCCCCTACTCCACTTTTTACCCCTCTGTTTGTATATTATATATGATATATAATATTATAATATATTGGATTAGTTTTAAGATATTTACTCTAAAATAAAATAATATATTAGGTTCTTTTTGTCTAAAAATTAACCATAAAATTTCTTGATCTCTCTTCTACTCGTCTCCCTTAAATTAATCTTCTAGGTTAGTTTATGATATTTGCACTAAAAACTCCTGGGCATGTTTGGTATGCCTCACTGGACTAGACTGGGTTAAATAGCACTCGAAACCCTTGTTTGGTAAGAGACGGGACTAACTTAAATGAGACTGTATAGTCCAATAGTGAAAAAAATGCCTCACTCGCTCGTCTAATACAGTGAACCTGAAAAGTGGTTCGCTAAATAGCACGCTTGCTAAATAGAACATGCGAGTCCGATGCCTCTCTTTAAAAAAATATCAGAATTTTATTTGTTTTCATTTAATTATTGTTTTAGATCTTTTTTTGCAGCATTTATTTATTTTAGATAAAAATCCTTAAAATATTACAATAATTATTTTGATATTGCATTTGGAAAATCAAACTATAGTAATTTACAAATGTTTGATATTTTTTTGATATTGAAACAAGTTTAATAATTCATGATGTGATGCTTTCTTTATCGCAAATAATTTTTAAATATAGAGTGAGCTTAGCTCCTTTAACAATGTTTCAACCAACTAAGATTAATCTTGAGAAGCCAAAAAACAAATATCATAATTTTATTCTTCATAAAAAAAAAAGAATTTTATTTGTTTTCTTTTTATTATTGTTTTAAATCCTTTTTGTTTTTTGGCCATATATTGTTATAAATCTTTGAATTGGGTTTCTTTGTAGCATTTATTTATCTTTTAGGTAAAAAAACCCCAATTAAATTTAAATATTATAAGAATTATTTTTTTAGTTCGACACAGCACCAAACATAGGTCTCCACGATTTTTACAATCCAGCTTCTTAGTCCGACGTAGCACCAAACGTAGATCAGTACTTAATCCAGCTTAGGCCAATCCGAGCTAATCCGAGACAGTCCCAGGATTTAGTCCAGTCTATGACAGTCCGTTGTGCCAAACAACCCCCTAAAGTTTTAACCTTTCTTTCTCTTCCTCTATTGTTTAAAGCTTTGTGAATTTTTTATTTTCCTCATTTGTTTCATGTATGAGTTGGGTACCTTAATATTGCACTTATATGAACTCTTTTTTTTTTTGTCTTTCTATTTCTTCTACGTTGGAATATAAATCATTAATTTTTAAGTCTTTGTGTATATGACAAGTATTTAACCAATTTAAAATATGAAATTCATGATAATTATGAAGAGAAGACAAGTTTTACGAAGGCCCCATGAAATCCTCTGACTCCGCCACTGCCCACCAGCCACCTCCAGCCATCAACCCACCCCAAATTGGTTTCGGCAACTATGGAAATAGGTTTGAAGCATTGAATTGTGTTTGCTATTCTGTATAAATTCTCTTTGTCAAGAACTTTGGGCTATAGTCCTTTTGAAAAAAGGAAATTTTCTTCGCCTCTGTAAAGAGATGCCTTTGCATAATCATTAATTTTGTTATATTTGTCCAACTCTTTAAATGTCGTCTTGCATGGGAAATGATTTTATTGATAGGGTTAATGACCTAAATGGTCCCCTAACTATTGCCCCATTATCATTTTGGTCCACCAACTAAAATTTTCAATTCAAACGTTCTTAAACTTTTTATTTTGTACCAATATGGTCCATCTGTTAAAGTCTGTGTATTATTCCGTGAAATCGAGGGACAAAACCGTATTTTTAGGTGAGTATCCTCCTCTAAAAGGGTTATCGATCCTAATGGTCCCCCAACTATTGCTCTAGTATCATTTTGGTCCACAAACTAAAATTTTCATTTGAACTGTCCTTCAACTCTTTTTGTTTTTTGTATCAAGATGGTCCTATTGTTAAAGTCTGTCAATTTTATTGTTAAATTGAGGGGTAAAAATGTCTCTATGAATTAAAATAGTAATATATAATTAAAAATTAAAGGAAACTATTATAAAACTTAAAAAAATTTAAAAAATTGAATCTCACCAACCACATGGCTTTTTTTTTTTTTTTTTTTTTTTCGTGAGACTGACCTAACAATTAATAATAAAAAATTATCTATTGTATAAATTAATTAAAATCACATAAATATAAAAAAAAAAATAACAATTTTTTTAAAAGAGTAAACAATAATTAAAAATTAAAGGAAACTATTATAGGAACTTGTACCTAATTTTAAAATTGAAAAAATTGAATCTCACCACCAACATGGACTTAAAAAGTAATAATTTTTTTCTCTATTGTTTAAATTAACTAAAAAAATTTAAAATCAGATAAATACAAAAATAAATAACAATAAAATTGACGGACTTTGACGGTAGGACCATCTTGATACCAAAAAAAAAAGAGAGTTGAAGAACGGTTCAAATGAAACTTTTAGTTGGTGGACCAAAATGATACTAGAGCAATAGTTGAGGGACCGAAGGTATTTTGGTTTTGAATGACAGAGCTTCTCAAAAAGTCGCATATACCCTTCAAAACTCAGTCACGTGGCCATCTCGTGATAAAAAATAACGGAATCTGTAACGGATGGACCATCTTGGTACAAAATAAAAAGTTTAAGGACGTTTGAATTGAAAATTTTAGTTAGTGGACCAAAATCATAATGGGGCAATAGTTTGGGGACCATTTAGGTTATTAACCCTTTATTGATATAATACGAGATCCTTTTTTTTTTGGGAAGGAAAGATAAATTGGGCTTTTATGAGTGTACCATTCAAATTTGAAAAGTTCTTTCACCTTGCACCACAAATGACAAAATTTCAGAACACCATGACTCCACCTTCGAGCAAGAAATCCACCTCGCGCCCAGAGCAACCCCCCCTCAAATCAGCGTCTCCGTTCGTCACAGCCACATGCCCTTTTCCAAATCAAGGCCTACCCAATTTTATCACCGCACCCTCTCCCCGCCTGAAATTATCAAGACACACATGCACAATGCCATTGCAGTTGAGAGAGGGAAAGCAAAAATTGAAAGAAAAAGGGATAGAGATACTCCTAACCCTACGAGAGAAGAAGACGAAGAGTAGAGAGGGTTGGGGGTTGGGTTAATTTTTTTATTAAAATTGTTTAAAATTTAAATTTAAATTATTTTAGAAAACAAAAAAATGACTGAACACTTAAAAGGACCAATTTGACCCTCATTTTGACGAACAGAGGTTACTCTAAAACTTTTGTTACAAACGAATGTGGAGTTAAGGGACTATGGAAGCTACACTACTACAAAACGTGAAAAAGACGACCAGAAAAAGACGACGGCAAAACATAAAACCGTCGTTGTGTTTAAAAAGACGACGGTAACAAAAAACCGTCGTGGATAAGTGCCTTAAACAACTAAAAAATGGAGGTACTGTTTAATATTTTTTTTAAACGACGCACACAAATAAAAAAGCGTCGTCTTATTAAAAAGGTTTTCTTCAGAGTTAAAATCTGACCAAAAAACAACGACAGCAGGTATGAATCCACTGACGTAGAAAATAAAGACGACAGTTCACCAAAAAATCTGCCGTGTTAACTCCTAACTAAACACGACCAATTGTTCTTTGTCCGCGTCGTATAATATAATGGAATCCACGTCGGTATACTACGACGGTGCCTTCTCTGTAAACCGCCGTCTTAATTTTTATTTCTTTTTAAGATTTAATTGTTTTTTAATTTTGGTAGCCTACGAAAATTAAAATGAGATCCCAAGAGGTATGATATCTTACCATTGAGATCTTTGGATCCTGATCATAATCGAACCACCAAAGTGAGAAAGACAATATTTTAAATACACAAAATCCGAAAAGAAACCAGAACTGAACTGACCACGGCAAACTTTGAGAAAGACAATGTTTTGAAAGTTAATGATGTGTGTGTTTTTGTGTCTTTGAGATACATCGAAACGCATACATCATTAACATCCAAATTATTGTCTTTGAGATGTGAGAGAGAGTGATGATGTATGTGTGTATGTGAGAGAGGAAGACGAGCCTCTAGAGAGGTCAGAAGAACTTGGAACCCTAAATGAAAACTGAAACTGAAAGAAAGCGTCAAATTTATACAATAAATCTTTAAAACTCACGGCGGTCCTTATACACAAACCGCGTCTAATTGTACAAAACCACGTCGGTTATTCTTTAATGGAATCCACGTCGTATAATTTAATGGAATCCACGTCGTATAATATAATGGAATCCACGTTGGTATATTACAAAAAAACGACGCGTTAAACAATGTATCATGACGCGAGAGATTAATTTATCGACTTATTATTTTGGAGTGTACTACGACGATACCTACAACACTACTGTCGTATTTATTTACCACGTCCTAAGTTCAAATTACCGTCGTATTTTTTCTATTTATACGTCTGCCTTCTCTGTAAACTGCCGTCTTATTTTTATTGCTTTTTAAAATTAATTAATTTTTCTTTTATTTTGGTAATATCTTTCTTAACACAAAACAAAATTTAATCCTCAATCCTCAACAACATTTTCGTCTTAAAAGGCAAATCTCTTCGTGGTTTCTTTTCTGCCTTCACCCTCAACTTGTTCAATTGTTTCTTCCTCTCATATGCAAGCTGGGCCCTCTCCTTTCTTTTCTGCAGATCAATATTTAATAGGAGCAATATTTAAAAGGCAAATCTCTACTGATCAGATGAAAGCTTGCCCAACAAACAATAATTTCAGATAATCAAAATCAACAGGAATGACCATCTTGGTCTTGTGAAATGCTCACTTGAGAGCATTAGGAATGACCATCCTCTTTATCTTATCATAAGGAGGTGGAACACCCTCGTATGCCTTCAAACGGGCAAGTGTGGCTGCACCATGCTTGGTCTTGTGAGGAATCATTCTGCAGAAAACGCAACTAAAAACATTTGCTTTCAGAAAGACAATTTTTTAGAAGTTGATGAGACAGAGCAAAGGGCAAGAAGAAGTTGGAACCCTAGTTGAAAACTGAGAGTTAAAAAACACGTGAAAAAATCATATTTAAACAAATTATCGTAAATATCCACGTCGGTTCTATTACACATAGCGACGTCATATTTAACTAATCAACATCGTCCTTTTCACTTCTGCAAAGAGAACGACGTCGTGTATTACAAACTTTTGTCGTGTATTAAAAAGAGAACGACGTCGTTTTTAGAACCCCAAAGTAACCACGTCGGTTTCTTAAAATAAATAGTCGTTGAATTTCGAAGGACAACGTTAGTTTAGATAAACAAGTGCTGTCATAACCACATCAGACTTCCAAAAGTCGTTTGGTTGTAGTGATAACCACGTCGGTTACGACTTATTTACCGTCGTTATAACTAAATACTAGGGTGGTTTTTAATAAAAACGTCATTGTATTGAACTCTGGGAAAATATATAAATTTTTCGTCACCTGACCTAATGTTCTACGGTCATTGGGTGACGGTAAGTTATTACCAACGTTTTAAATAATTTATTACGTCAGTATTGTCTTAAAAATGTCGTGTTAATTTAACTACCACATCGTTTGGGTTTTATTTAAGAACGTTTTAATTTTTTCTGTTCAATTTTTTGTTATACGATGTTTTCCTCTTACTGACGTTATAATGTTACACAACGACGGTAATTTTTTACCGCCGTTTGAAACAAAATACCACGTCATTTGTTTTAAAACTCCGTCGTTTTGACTGATTTACCACGACGGTTACTATTTGTATTTAAATTTTTCGTTTTGTCATTAACACCCTTTGTTTTCTTGTAACAGGGCAATTAAAATGTTTAACATTCATAAAAACAAAAATTCACCACGTAAACAGGCTATTTGGAAAAATCTACACGGCACTCCTGAACAACCAACAAGTGTAGAGTGTGGCTATTACGTGATGCGATTCATGAGAGATATAATTCATGATCCAGACCTAAATTTCGAGAAGAAGGTAAAAGGCAAAATTTTTGATATACTTTCTTTATTTTACTACGTCTAATTTTTCTTTAAAACTGTCGTTTGTATCTTTATAACACGTCGGTTTTTGGGTTTATTTTGCAGTTTGAAAAGAAAAAAGATTGAGTTCAGTATACACAAGAACATATTGATGAAGTTAGGCATGAATGGGCAGAATTCGGGGACAAGTTATTACCGAAAGATAATTGATGTACATAAATATTTATGAACAATGTTTAGGTTTATTTTAGTTTATTTAAAATGTACATAAATATTTTTGTTGTAATCTGTTTGTACCATATCTGGCCAAGCATTCCCAAGCCAATCCAAGCAAAGGGAAGGAAGTCTCACATCGACAAAACACAAGAAGAGGGGACTCTTCCTCACTTATAAAAGAAGACCCCTCTCCTTCAAGGAGGGAGAGGAGAGAAAGGAGAGTTGGGCAAGCTACTAGGGCTCCATATGGCTCACTGGGGCCTCATGGGCTTACCCATGAGCCCACTTAAAAACCCACGGATCATGCAAGATCCTCAGCCTTCAGCTTTCAGCCTTCAGCCTTCGGCCTCCTTCAGCCTTCGGCTTGCAGCCTTCGGCCTCTAGCCTTCGGGCTTCGGTATTCTTCATCTTCTCCTTGAGTCTAACCCTATGTGCAATGTATACTCACATTATCGTAATGAGAACATACTTCTCCGTGGACGTAGCCCATTATTCGGGTGAACCATGTACATTTGTCTTCTGTATGCATGCCTATTTACTCACCGAATGCTCAAACATACTGAGGGTCCTCATCTTCAACATCCACCTCATCTTAAAGTTGGTCTAATTACTACCCATCTAGTTTTAGCACCAACATAATCAATTGAACAACTATCAAAAAAATTAAATTTTTTTAAAAAATTTGTTTAGTTCCCAAAAACCGATGTCTGATTCTAATTTACACGTCTCATATGTGTACACAATGGTCGTCTTGCTGTAACTGAAATATAACATCGACGACAATTCTTAAAAACGACATGTAACAGTCATAAACACGACGGTTTATAATTAATTCATTTTGTACAGATGAATTTTGTACCGATATACTACGTCTGTTAGTACAACCATATCGACGTCTTAATAATATACAAAAGCGGTTATTATAAAAAATTTGACGTGGAATAGATAAACAACGTCGGTGATCTAAAATAAGATGACGTGGTAATAAAATAACCCATGTCGGTTCTCCAAACAATTGACGTCGTTTTCTATTCATTTTGACGTCTAAAAAATATATGACGTCAGTTTGTGATGTTTAACGTCGTTGTAAAAGGATACAACGTCGGCTAGGTCATTTGGAATTTAATTTTAAATGACTTTTATATTTTATTTAATTCCATATTAAATGCAAAACTAATTTCAAAAATTAAACTGACAACTACCAAGCACTCATTGAAATATTGTCTCTCCCCTAAAGCTTTAAAAAATATAATTTTACAAATATTTTTTTGTTGTATTTAATTACTAATATTAATAATATATTCAAAACAAAATCCGAAAAATATACCGACAAATTCTATGCACTCATTGAGATAATATATTGCCCGTTAAGGCCTGAAAAATGTAATTTTAGTTTTCAAAGTTCAAATGATAACAAAATTCAAACAAATTTAGAGACAAAGCACGGTACTCCTTATACTTTACATAACATAACCCTAAAGTTTATGTGATCCATTGGTGCCCATAAATTCAAAATGATGAAATCCATATTTTAGCCTACTATTATAGAAGGCATTGTTGTAAGGAGTTCGTAGCAATTTTCGGTTCATTTTTCTCATACTTGTGTATTTTTTTAAAATTATTGTAAAATTTAGGGTTTAGGGTTTATTGAAACGACGCTGGTTTTCTCCCGCTGTTTTTTGTCAACTAAGTAAACCCAGAGTAATTGATTCGGGTTTACGACGTCGGTTGTTAAGTCGAAACAGCCGTCGTAAGTACATATTAGACGTCCATATATAAGTATTTACCGTCATCGTTGAAAAACGCGGTACTTAAAAATTTTTGACTGCGACCTAAAATTTTCAGAATTTCCCTCTAACCCTAAAATAGTTCATTCTCTCTCTTCAACATAAATTTGTCTTCAAGTTTTCGCTCTCTCTCAAAGCATTGGGTATATTCTCTCAGCTCTCTCTCAAGCTTTTGTTATATTCTCTCAGCTCTCTCTCAAAGCATTGGGTATATTCTCCAAGCTCTCTCTCAAGAAGTTGTTATATTCTCTCAGCTCTCTCTCAATATCCATGTAAGTACAACCCTAGTCCCTTTAACCCTAATCTCTTCTTAAATCCATAAATGTTTTCGTTGGTAGCTATGGGTTCTTAATTGGTAGCTATATTAGGGTTCTTTTATGTTTTGGTGTTTGCATTCTTGTAATAATTACTCTCTGTTTGGGTTCTTTTATGTTTGTTTGGTCATGGGTTCTTGGAAAAGGAATGGGGATGGGATATTTAAGCTGTTTTTTTTTAAACCACGACGACGGTTGATGGATCAAACCGTCGTCTAAATGTTTATTATACGTCGGTTGTTCATTTACTCCCGTCGTATGAGTTTTAAGTTGCAACTGGTAGCCTAAAGACGACTGTTTCTCCATTAAACGTCGTCTTTAGGCTACCAAATTTCTGGGTTTGGGTATCTTAATGATGACGGTAACTATAGATGCCGTCATCTGAATTTATATTAAACGATGATTATGTTGTAAAAACCGTCGTCTTGTTCATGTTTTATATTTCATTTTCAACTTGTTCTCTGCTATTTGAATGAGGTAGTGTTTCATTACTGGTCTTTCCACTTTAATATATATATATATATATATATATTTATTTATATATTTATATGATTTTATAGAGTGTGAGATGGATAAGTCATGGATGCATGTGGATAGAAGATCGAAGGCATATGAGTTAGGGGTGGAAGGATTTTTGAATTTTGCTGTAGAAAATCTTGGAAATACAACTCATATTCGTTGTCCATGTGTTAAATGTGGGAATATTCGATTGTTTGGGATTGGAATTATAAGGGAACACTTATACTTTAATGGAATTGACCAAAACTATAAGATTTGGACATGACACGGAGAACCTTGGGAATGGACTACCAATGCTAGTAGAAATGTGGAAGAAGATGAGCAAAGTAGGTTCAGTTATGTTTATGAAGAGTTAGGGATGGATGATAATGATTTTGCCAATATTGGATCTGATCCTTATGAGTTTGCCAATGTGATTGGGGATGGCGATGAACCTTTGTACCCTGGTTGCAGTAAGTACACGAAGTTGTCGGCTTTGGTGAAGTTATATAATTTGAAAGCAAAACACGGGATGAGTGACGTTTGTTTTACAGAATTATTGATACTTCAAGAAGAATTGCTTCCAGAAGGAAATACACTACCTTCCTCTATGTACGAGGCAAAAAAGACTTTGTCTGCTTTAGGGATGAGTTATGAGAAAATCCACGCATGTCCCAATGACTGCATTTTGTATCGGAAGGAGTATGAGGAAGCTACTAATTGTCCTACTTGTGGTATCTCAAGGTGGAAGGAAACCAAAGATGGGTTCTTGAAAGAGGGTGTGGCAGCGAAGGTGGTGTGGTATTTTCCTCCAATTCCAAGGTTCAAAAGGATGTTTCAATCACATAAGACAGCTAAGAGTTTGACTTAGCATGCTGCAAGAAAATCAATTGACGGTCATATGTCTCATCCAGTGGATTCCCCGTCTTGGAAACTTGTTGATGATAAATGGCCCAACTTTGGTAATGAGCCAAGAAACTTGAGATTGGCTCTCTCATCTGATGGATTCAATCCCCACAGTTCTTTAAGTAGCAGATACAGTTGTTGGCCAGTTATCTTAGTTACATATAATCTCCCACCATGACTATGCATGAAGCGGAAGTTCATGATGCTGACCTTAATGATTTCGGGTCCTAAACAGCCCAGAAATGATATAGACGTCTACTTAGAGCGTTTGATTGATGATTTAAAATCTCTGTGGGATGGGATTAGAGGAGTGTATGATGCCCACATAGGAGAATACTTTACACTCATAGGTGTATTACTGTGGACAATTAATGATTTTCCTGCCTATGGAAACTTATCTGGTTGTGTCGTTAAAGGATATAAAGCTTGTCCAATATGCGGCGATGATACACCTAGTCACAGGTTGAAAAATGGCCACAAAATTTGTTACATTGGGCATAGAAAATGGTTACCAATCAATCATCCATATAGGAGGCAACATGCAGCTTTTAATGGGAAACCTGAATATGGCATGCCTCCCGAGCCATTAACCGGAGAAAAAGTGCTGCATATGGGTGAAGATATTAATTACATATGGGGCTCGAAAAATGGGGAAAGTGTTGGTGAGAATGATGGTGACAGAGTTTGTTGGAAGAAGAAATCAAAATTCTTTGATCTCGAGTATTGGAAATACCTCCCTGTGAGGCATGCCCTAGATGTTATACACATTGAGAAGAATGTTTGCGATAGTATCATTGGTACATTGCTAGAAATCCCTGGAAAAAAATAAAGATGAGATTGCTGCTCGGTTAGACTTATTGAACATGGGGGTCAAAACTGATTTGCAACCCGAGTATGGAGAGAGACGTACTCGCTTGCCTCCAAGGCCTTGGAATTTGTCAAGAACAGAGAAGAGAGCGGTTTGCAATTCTTTCTATAGTATGAAGGTCCCTGAAAGTTATTCTTCAATTATAAAAAATCTTGTATCTTTAAAAGATTCAAGACTTCTTGGCCTTAAATCTCATGATTGTCATACCTTGATGCAATAATTGCTCTATGTGGCAATTCGTTCTGTTTTGGAGAAGCCTGCAAGATATGGAATAACTTGATTGTGCTTCTTCTTCAATGCTATATGTGCAAAGACGGTAGATGTTTCCAAGCTAGATAAGTTGGAAGAAGATGTAGTAGTTACTTTGTGTTTGCTTGAGAAGTACTTTCCCCCTTCATTCTTTGATATCATGGTTCATCTAGTAGTACATCTTGTCAAAGAAGTTCGTCTATGTGGGCTAGTATATTTTAGATGGATGTATCCATTTGAAAGATATATGAAAGTGCTAAAGGGGTATGTTCAGAATCGTACTCGTCCCGAAGGTTGCATTGCTGAGCGGTATATAGCTGAAGAAGCTGTAGAGTTTTGTACCGAGCATTTATCTGATGTTACTACAGTTGGAGTGCCTTCAAGCCAGAAAATGGGAGTTTCAAAGCCATTATCAGGTTGCACAGTGAGCTTAGTTGATCTGGCCTTGTTGAACCAGGCACATCTATATGTGTTGGAGAATACGGAGGAAGTCCTACCTTATATCGAGTACGTATGAGTTTAATTTTTCATATGTAGCCATTTTAAATATTATTACTCCTTCTGTTTATCTTATATACAAGGGACCGTAATGCGTGATTTTTTCGTGTCAATTGTAGGGAACATATGATCCACATCAAGACCACTTATCCAAAATTTAGAAAGAGAACAAAGTGGCTACAAGATAAGCACAATAGCACTTTCATTCAATGGCTACGCTTTAAGGTATATATGTTATTGAATGACATATTGAACTTTTAATTTTCTTTCTTTCTATATGTTAGATTGAATTAAGATATATGTTTAATTTGCAGCTTCAAAGTGAACTTAATGGGGAAGACAATAATGGCGTATCAGAAAATTTGAGGTGATTAGCAGCTGGTCCAAGCATGGCAGTGCCATCATATAGGAGCTATCTTATTAATGGTGTCAAATTTAACATCAAGGCACAAGATGATGTGCGAACTATCCAAAATAGTGGAGTTTATTTACTTGCACATACTATGCAAGTTGCTAGTGCCAAGGATAAAAAGCATATTGTCTCCAATATGAGTTTTTATGGTGTTATTCAAGAAATTTGGGACCTTGACTACCAAAAGTTTAGAATCCCAATCTTGAGGTGTGATTGGATAGATAACACTTCTGGCCTTGTAGTCGACGAACTTGGATTTACCCTTGTAGATCTGAGTAAAATTGGACATAGGAATGACCAATTTGTTATGGCTTCTCAAGTCAAACAAGTATTTTATGTTGACGACCCAATGCATAGTGGTTTGTCGGTAGTGTTATCAATGCCTGATAGAGAATATAATGATGTTATTGGTGATGATGTGCTAGGTGATATTAGAATTGAGTGTGAGACATTTACTAGAGGGATATCAAATGTTGACACATTTGATGACCTAGTGGGTGAGTTTGGGAGTGAGAATATTAGAGATGGGTGTGAAGATATATGGATTGATTGATTGTTGTAATGTATGACATTAGTTATGCAGTTAATTGTATGACATTAATTAATAGCTCTGTATATCATTTTAATTCCGATCACATTTTCATTCTGCAGGCTTTGGGCACGACAAATCAAAAATTAAAAATAATGGGTTAAAGCTGAAAATAACGACGGTCAAGTTACAAAAATTGCAAAAAGATACATCTAAAAAATAACCAACGTCGGGTTTTCAAAAACGACGTGGAATGCCAATGCAAAAATGAAATAAAAATCGCCATTTGAAAAAGAAAACACGTCGGTTAATTCAAATTAATTTAAACACGGTTAATAAATATTAACAACAACGACGGTAAAGAAAATAATCAACGACATACAATAAAGAATAACACGACGGAAGAGCGCTCAAACCGACGAATTTAAGGATACCACATCGATAGATGATTACCATCGTAAAAACAATGTTGCACGTCAATTATAATTAAACAATTGACGTCTCGGAGAATACACACGTCAAAAAAGGTTATAAAAGAAACTTAACAAAGACTAGCCACACGTCATGGAATAAACAAATCACCGACGTAGTAAGATACATAAAAACGTCGAATAATTGGATTCTTGGGACATAGTAAAGCCCTAACCACGACCTTCATTTTACAATAATCGACGTCAAATCCATAATTCAAGGCGTATCCTTACTTCTTAACGACGGTTAGGCTAAAAGCAATGACGTCTCAGAGATTACACACATCTAAGTTGCTCACAAAAGAGACTTTTAAAATGCCAACCATGTCAAAGCCTATACAAACCGACGTTATAAACAATTAACCACGTCCCACAATGTGACTCCTAGGCCATAGTAAATGGATAAACATGACAGATATTTTAATTAATCGACGTGCAATATTAAATCCACGTCGTTTATTTCTCTGTTCAAGCCGTTAAAATCATTTTCAACGTCTTTGGTGACCTAAAGGGTCGTGGTTATTTGTTTGTTACGTCCATCCAAGTAAATATGTGCCATGTTAAAGCTTTCAAACGTCACTTTTTTTGACAAAAGTGACGTCTAATTGACCATGTTATATGTTTTAGACATCAGTTTTTTTATTTAGTGAACGTAGTATATATTAACCACGACAGTTTCTACGTTTTACACGTTGGTTTTATTTCTATTAGAGACGTTGATAATCATTTTTATGTCGAGTTTGTAGTTGTTCTCGACATTTAACATTATTTAAACGTCTGTGTTTTACTAAAACCGTCGTCTAATATAGTTGAAGTTGTCTTTTTAAGCTATTTATGTATGAATTAGACGTCGGTTTTAGTGTTTTTTTTTACGTGTAATATGTTAACGACGTCGGTTATTTTCCGCCATTATTTTATGTATTAAAAGATGGCGGTCAATTTCACGTCGGTTTTAAAACATGCTACACGACGGTGGATTCCCTTCATCTATTTCAATTTTTGTAGTAGTGCTATTTTGAAAGTTGAGGGACTAAAGCTCAAGTGAGTACAAAGTTTAGGGATCATAGCTCCTAAAAGCCTATAGAAATATCTAGTAGGTTTTACGACTTAGGTCTCTAGTGAGGACGGGGGATGTTCTATCAAAGGCAAGGTTCCTTTTGATCGCACCAGCAATCGAACCATAATATGTAAAGCTGCTCACTTAATCCTCTAGAGCTGAGTCCCTTTTTATTATTTATTTTTTTTATACCTCTTATAAATAAATATTATAACCTTTTCCAAGGAAAAAAGCATTAAAATATCACAACTAGATATGCTTGCATAGACTTAATCAAGTGACCGTTTGATGTGTGAAAAAGAAAGGTGAAAAAGCTAAAAGAGATTAAAAAAAAAGTTGCTATTATTATGTTATATACAATAAGGTCAAAGTGCCGGCCACTGGCTTGAAATTAATTAAGAAAGAAAAAGAAGAAGCAACATGCAAAATAAAAGGCTTTTATATAATATTGTTTTCTCAAAAGCTAAAAGTTGGAATATGGATATCTCAAAATCTCCAAATAAAATTCAGTTGTCTATCCTTTAATTTTAATTTTTTGTGGAATGCTATAGCTACATTCCTCTTTGTAGATTTTCCCATCAAGCTTGTATTATGCAACTGATCAATTGTATGATGGAAACCATACTTGTTGATCACCCTTTAAAGATCATCATCTCTACCAAAAAGAAAAAGAAAAACCAACCAGATCGAAAATCATTTGGTTATTCAACTATTTGTCAAATAATAGATGAATCTGGTGTTATGTTTCAACACTGAATTTAGTATAATATTATGAACAAGAAAATAATAATGTGTAAAGGGCTTGTAGCTCAAGTGGTTAAAAGTATTAATCTATGCACCAAAAGTCCCAGGTTCGATCAGCCCCTCCCCTAATATCGCTTGTATAAAAAAAATTATAAAATAAAACAATAATTCATATAGCTTATTACAGAATTTCGTATAAGAATGTGGAAATGCAATCATGCAATATAAAAGCATGCAAACGGGGCCTCCTTAATGGTGTGATATATTAGTGTGAATATACTCCAACTTGCGTTAATGTATATAAAAGAATTGACGAGTCATGGATAATTGCACGGTGACAAATGCTTTATGAAAGCAGCTTTTTGATAAGAATATATATAATAATTTATAATACATTTCCTACAATCCATCCAAGGCAATTATAGGCACCAAACCAGGAAATACACTCCAAAACTATAACTTCCCACGGTAGCTCTTTTGTTCATTCGCATAGGAGTTGCTTTTATTTAGTTTTGGAAAGTCCTTCATTAATTTTTTTGGACGTACGCAAATAATTTCGAAATGTCAAGTTTCAGAGAACCATCATGTTAACAAAAGCCAGATTAATCCTTGTGTCATGCAGATAGCGGAAAGGATTGAGGAGGGAGTAGCTTGACATGTGCTAAGCCAAGAACACGAAAATTCAACTTCTGCAGATTTGTGCCCATAATGCACCACTTCGAAAGGAATGGCTAGACAAGTCAAACTCACCGTTTTGCTAAGAGTTTTTATTTTTTCTCGCTCTTTATGCATAATTTCACATTTTGCTAGGTGAAGGTTTCGATTTTTGTTATTTTCATATTTTGGTTTGAGGTTAATTAGCTTCATTTTTAAGTTTGTTGTTCATATTTTCAGAGAGCAAGATTTTGAGGTTTCTATCAATTTTCTAAGAGGATTCGAGTTTTCATGTTCTAGGATAACACTTGTTTCCCCCTGTGTTATTTGGTAATAAAATGTATAGAGAGGTCACCATGGTAAACACATTGAAGCAAGAATCTAAGGAAGCAAATACAGAGTGAAGAGAGAGAAAAGAGAGAACTAATTGTCAATCGACATCGAACCAGACAACTAGCACGCTAGTCAACTAGAAAGGTGAAGGCATGATCACAATCAATGAAACAGATGAATTCATTCGAAGATTCTTTGGTCCACTCCCTATCAGTTCTTCCATGTCTGCAAAAGCACTTTCAGTGTGATAATGCTCCAACTGGACAACTTTTTTCCTTTGATGGTGCTCTAAGTTTTTTGGTATTTATGTCCCTGGCCACATGCGTTTTGTCTTTGATAACACTCCCATATAGGAAAAAATATACTTAAGTCAGATTAATCCTTAAGTCATGCAGATAACGGAAAGGATTAAGGAGGGAGTAGCTTGACATGTGCTAAGCCAAGAACACGAAAATTCAACTTCTGCAGATTTGAGGTTGCTTTCTCAAATTTGTGCCCATAATGCACCATTTTGAAAGGAATGGCTAGACGAGTCAAACTCACCGTTTTGCTGAGAGTTTTTATTTTTTTCTTGCTCTTTATGCATGCTATTTCACATTTTGCTAGGTCTTTAAGATTTTAGGAAAGTTTCGATTTTTGTTATTTTCATATATTTTGGTTTGAGGTTAATTAGCTTCATTTTTAAGTTTGTTGTTCATATTTTCAGAGAGCAAGATTTTGAGGTTTCTATCAATTTTCTAGGAGGATTCCTGTTTTCATGTTCTAGGATTAACACTTCTTTCCCCTTATTCCGCTGTGTTATTTAGTAATAAAATGTATAGAGAGGTCACCATGGTAAACACATTGAAGCAAGAATCTAAGGAAGCAAATACAGGGTGAAGAGAGAGAAAAGAGAGAACTAATTGTCAATCTACATCGAACCAGACAACTAGCAAGCTAGTCAACTAGAAAGGTGAAAGCATGATCACAATCAATGAAACAGATGAATTCATTCGAAGATTCTTTGGTCCACTCCCTATCAGTTCTTCCATGTCTGCAAAAGCACTTTCAGTGTGATAATGCTCCAACTGGACAACTTTTTTCCTTTGATGGTGCTCTAAGTATTTTGGTATTTATGTCCCTGGCCACATGCGTTTAATTGTCTTTGATAACACTCCCATATAGGAAAAAATATATCTTTTATTTTGGTAGGCCTCCAACTTAAAGTTAACCTTAAATATTAATTCATCTCTTTCTGGACCTTCTCTTTTCTTACTATACACACACACACACATATACATATATATATATATATGTATGTATTCATCTCTTTCAGGCACTTGGATTTGTCGGCATTTACATATGTTTACAAATTTGTCAATGTCATTTTTAGGGTTCTGTTCCCCCCGTCAATTGTGATTTCAACAAGAAATAATTGGTACCCGTCTAAGACTTTTGTTGCATACAACTGTGATTTAGGGACCCTCGAATCAAATAATACCTTTCAAGAGACAGTATATTAATCCATCATGGAATATATAAATGCCCTAGTTCACTAACTTAATCACTAGCTAGTTCTTAATTCCATCTTTCTGTTAACTTTCGACAAAATGAGTAGCATATCTGTGAGTGTGAATGGGCAATGCCAAGTTCCCCCTGGCTTCAGATTTCAACCAACGGAAGAGGAGCTCTTGCTATATTACCTGAGGAAGAGGGTTTCATGTGAGAAGATCGATCTGGACGTAATTCGTGATATTGATCTCACTAAGCTTGAGCCATGGGACATTCAAGGTACGTAATGCATCTATATATATAGGGTTTAACCGTAATGGTCCTTAAACTTATACCCAAGTTTCGTTTTGGTTAATTTTGATTTGATTAGAAAAACAACCAAGTTATATGTAATGTGTTCTGTAGCAGAAAAATGCAAAATAGGAAGCTTTCCTCAAAATGACTGGTACTTGTTTAGCCACAAGGACAAGAAGTATCCCAGTGGGATGCGAACAAATCGGGCAACCATTGCTGGGTTTTGGAAGGCCACAGGGCGTGATAAGGTGATATACAGCAACGGTAGCCCAATTGGGTTGAGGAAAACTCTTGTGTTCTACAATGGCAGAGCTCCACATGGAGAAAGATCTGATTGGCTCATGCATGAATATAACCATATTGTAAGCCTTTTTGTCTTTCTAAATTCTTGATGAAAAAGGTATCCTAAGCGGCTTAGAAAGTCTAACTATTAGTTTCTTGTTTTGTCACTAACTTCAATCCATGAAAATCGCACTTCTCATGATTGTTGTGATGATGTTGTCAGATTGTGAATATGAATCAATGGTCAACTTGAGTGACTTGAATATAGGGTTACTAACTTGAATATGTTAAAAATAGCCCACTTCCCAAAATTATTATGCCAAAATGTTGTCTTGTCTTTGAAGGAAGTTGAGGTTTCACCCCAAAACCAATTGGCCATGGGGGCAGTAGCTCAACTTCTTATAAACCCAGGCTAGGTCCCTTAACTTTTCAATGTGGGACACTCTCAACACGCCCTTGCACGTGTGGCGAACTTTCAAACCTAACACATGAACAACACATATTGGGTGGCGTGTGAGCACATGTGGCCGTTAGGCCCAACACGTGAAGCCTTGCTTTGATACTATGAAGGAAGTTGAGGTTCCACCCCAAAACCAATTAGCCATGAGGGGAGGAGCTCAACTCCTTATAAACCCAGGCTAGGTCCCTTAACTTATCAATGTGGGACACTCTCAACAGTCTTAACTTGTCATAATGTGAATCTAAATCAGTGATATGCTAGAGTAATAACAGATTACGAGTTAGTTAGCTCAGCTTAGACTCTGAATAATTTCTTCTTCGTATTTCCTCTTGCTTAACGTGATCAACTTGATTCTTACTTGAATGTATGATCTAAATTTACAAACAAATTAATGATTTGTAAAGAACATTGCTTTGCCTATAGAATATGAAAATGAAGTACCACTTTCTCACAACTTTTGAATATGATATGTTTTTGCTGTTACTGTTTTTTTTTTCTTCAAAATCCAAGGTCTCCAATGCTATGGGAGGCGCAGCAACAGAGGAAGAGGGATGGGTGGTGTGTCACATATTCATCAAGAAAAAGAAGAACTTGAAAACCTTAAACAGCCCTAGCAATTCTTCCTTCAACTACATGGGAATTAATACAGGTCATATGTTGGATTCCTACTATGATGAAGGATCTTTGGAGCAAATGTTTCAGCAAGTGGAAAGGAATTGTAAAGAAGAAAATAAGGCAGAGGTGGTCAAATACAATACTAAACCCTTAATATACACCAGCAACCAGGTGATTGGCTCCCCTGATCCCAAGTCCTTGCATCAAATTGTCTCAGGGCTCACCAGTTGGGCAGCCTTTGATCGCCTAATTGCTTCCCAGCTCAATGGCCACACAGCTTAGTGCATCGATGATCATCATCGACTCCAATTGCCAAAACCAGGACGGCTTTAAGATCAAATCTTAATTATCATGCTCACCTGGCTAATACGGCAATGATTTGTGTGTGCATACATACGTACAGATGTGTATGTGTACAACCACGTATATAACGTATATCAAGACTCAAATGTTGGAACATGACCTAATGTTGGATTGATTGAGTCAAAATGTGAACTATTATTTTTCCAATATGTGCCAGAAAAATGTTCTTCTAAAAGGGAAAACCCTAAGTAAGAAAAATTTCAGCCACCAGCCCCCTCTCATCCTCCCCTTCCGTCTCCTCCTTACCCTCCCAAACCTTTCCCTCCCCTCTCCACTTTTGCTCCTCACTCTTCCCTGCCAACACCGCTATCTTGGTTGAGTTTGGTGGTGCTTGGCTGTCTTGGTGATGACGTGGTGGCAAATCAACTTTTATTTGCTTGTTTTATGTTACAGTATCTTTTGAGTTGTAATAAGTGTACCAACTCCTGAGTTTGTTGCATATTTGTTGTCTCAACTTCTATTTTATACTTGTGAGAGTTAAAAGGTTGTAGTTGCAATTGTAGTTTGGTGCGCTGTATATGTATGGTTTTTCCAAGCTCTTGCTGAAATTTTGTAGGCTTAGTGTGGCTATGAGTAGAGGTACACCTTGTGTGCTTGTTGTTGCTGGTGAACTCTTTCGTGTTTGGATTAATCCTATGTGGTTATTTGTATTTATGTTAAGCATATATATATATATGGTTATTTGTATTTGTATTGGGCCTTGTGACTGACAGCCTTTAGGCTTGAATTATAAGCATTTTTTCTCTTGAAAAAAGGTTATTTAGCAATGTATAAATCATAGTGAACACCTTTTTTTCTTTTAAACATTCATTGACTTAAATGTTGGAGATATTGGGTTTAGGGTTGGCTAGATTGAGGTTTGGAATGCCAATGGGGTCTATCTTAGTGGAAAAAAGCCTTGATTTGCACACTAATGGTGTCAAGTTTGAATTTCGATGACACCTTGGAAGTGTGTGTGTGTGTAAGAAACCTCCCTCCCCCTTGTAGTTTAAACTATCATTTGTATTAAAAAAAAAAAAGATATTTAGTCATATACCCATTCTTAGCACCAAAACTATAAATAAACCTTACACCATTTAATTTTTATAAATAAACCCAAAAAATGATAGATGACCTTATTGAATTTAATTTTGATTATTAAATTACTTTGATGCCCTATTGAGTGTTTTGGGCTTTTTTTTATGAGGTTTTGAGGTTGGGTTTGTTTTAAGAAATCGATGGCAGTTTTGTAATTTAAAAGAAGTTAAAAGCCTTTTTGTTATGTTGTAAATGAGTTTTGGGTGTGTTTCTAAAGTCCATTTCATATAGGATTTTTCTTTTATAATTTGAGCTTCTATATTGGGTATAATAGTGAATCTCCTTTGAAAAAAAAGGGGTTTGGGTTGTCATAATTTTAAAATTTGGACATGAAAAACAAAATTAAAGTGGCTTGGCCCACCCTAAGAGTCGATACATAGAATTCAAAGCCCAATCATAAAGTTGTATATTCCATTTTTCTCTCTCTTTACACATTTACAATCTTGTACCCTTTATGGCATTCTGCTCAATACCTTTTATAGTCTCCTCCCAACAAAGGTACGTGCCTTAATTTCTTACCTAGATTGTTCATTTCTTTATGCTACCTCTCTCCATGTTTCTCTCTTCGTTCTCCATCATCTCTCCCATATTCTGTTCCCATCTTCTTTTTTCTATCTTTAGCTAATAAAAATAATACATGCAAATTAAAGACAAAACGGGTACTGAAAGTGTGCCTGAGTTTTTCACTATTTGTCATTGTGTGGGGGCTATGCAGCTCTATTATTAGTTAAGAGCCTCTCGAGACTTGGAGTTTAAATTTATTTTTTTCCTAATATCCTGTGATAAAACAAAGAAAAATGCCAGGCATACTACATTTTTATATCACATTGTGTACCACCTCTCTAATAGAAGTAGGCCCCATTGAATTAGCGGGCTCTACCTCTATTAGAGAGGTGGTACACAATGTGATATAAAAATATCGTATGCCTAGCAGTCATTAATTTTTTTAATCTTGACAAAAAAAAAAAATTCATTTTTTTAAAATAATAGTTAATGCTTTGTATTAAATATGCTTATATTAAGTAATAGATAGCATTGGATGTTACATACCTAACATGAAAATAATTAGGCTAAGTGGGGTTCTGATTTTTTTATTTTTATATACAAGCGATAATCTAAATTATTCTAAATTAATCTAATTTATGGGGGAGGGGGATTCGAATATGGGTGCAAGGAGGGCAGGCTCACTACCCTGACCAACTGGTCTAACCCATGTTTGCAGTGGGGTTCTGATTTTAAGTGTAGTTGTCATACCTTAATTTGTGTCTTGACTGTATTTATTTTTGTCGACAAATATTTATTTGTTTAGTTCAATTGGTTACGTTTAATTGTGAACCCACTTGTATGACGTGTTTAATTATGACAATCGCATAAAAGTTTATTACCATTTATTTAATTAGGGCTCTTTTGGGATTACTTATTTACGAAGCACTTATGCTTATAAGCGCTTTTATTATAAAAAATGTTGAAATTTTCATAAGAAATCTAAGCGCTTTATTGAAAACCACTTTCATTCCTTAAGAGAGGTCAGGGGTTCGATCCCTGCTCTCGTATAGAGTCATCACTTTGGCCAGCACTTTACCCCTTACGGGCCGACCTGGTGTGAGCGGGGATTAGTCTGGGTTGTGGTTAAGGCTTAAAGATGCCACCCATAGTTGGGGCCCATCCAGGACCACCTCGTGGTTCAGACCAAAAAAAAAAAACCACTTGGGAGTGCTTCTCGAAGAAGCACATAGTAGGTACTCTCTAGAAAGCACTTTTATAACCCATAAGCACTTCTAAACTGTTTTACGAAACGTTGTCAGAAGTGCTTTTGGTTGTCAGAAAGTGCTTTTAGCCCTTTCGGAAGCACTCCCAAAAAGGCCCTTATGAAATAACTCATATGTGAAATTGATACTTAGGTGACAAGGGGTAAATTTAAAGAGTAATGGTATTTGGACACACAACATTGACACACTTAGTGACACCTGCTGATGTGTCAATGTATCATTTGCTTTTCTTTTCTTCTCGTTTTCTGTTCAGCTAATGATACATTGACACATCAGTGGGTGTCAACTAAGTGTGTCAATGTTGTGTGTCCAAATAGCATTACTCAAATTTAAATGCTATTCAAACAAACACAACAATCTTTACACACTTTAAACCTTGACCGAATATACTTATGACTAGTCAACTGTTAGTCATGTAAAATCATAACCAAGAACACACACACAGAGCATAACAATATGTACCTGCAAGCCTAGAAGATTACTAGTGACAACCTAGGCACTCAGAAAGACCCATCAATAATCTAGGCATCCCATGTGCTAGCAACAACTATGGTGAAAGTGTGTGAAAACATCATAATCAAATAAACAACAAATAGCAGATAATGATGACTAGTTAAGCGTAAGAACACAAGCCCAAAAATGCATGACCATCATGTGATAACTAGTCAACTATCAAGAACACAAACCCAAAAAATAATGAAGCTGCAAACCATAAATTGTTCACCCAGAAACCCACCATTGGGAAAACCTGGGGGTCATCAATCGACCAGGCAATCCACTAAGTAAAGAAGGTTCTTACAAAGAAACACAAGCAAGCTCAAGAAATCCTAGATCTATTTAGGAAGATAAGCTATACCTGCTTTGTGCAATCTTCTTCTCCAACTTAGCAATGCTAGCAGCTTAGTCCTTCATGGCAATGACAGCTCCTTCTTCAGCTCTTTTATCCCATGGCACCAGCTAGCCAGCTCAAACTCAAGTTCAGCTCTTTTATATGAGAATGTGTTTGTTCTAGCTAGATGCAGATTTCATATTTTAAGAGCAGTTTTTGAAAATGTTACTGATGCAAAAGATGACTAGACATACGAAAACAAGATGACCAATCATAATCTTAAGAAATCTAATGAATGCAATATGATGCAATGCACAAATTACCTTTGCCAATATAATTGATCTTCCATAAGATAGCAGCCAGATAACAATACTTAGAGAAACTATTCTTAATCTAAACTTGAGCTTGGGTAATTACAATGTATGTCCTATTACAAGATTGTCAAGAGAAGCCAAAAGAAAAACTTGAAAAACATAAACTTAACAATATGTCGTATGTTATAATTGAAAGCTTTCAATTTTAATCCCCACATGCGCATGCATGCATATTTTTCGTGTGAATGTGACAGATAAGAAACCCACTCACTCGAAAGTTAGATGATGTGCTAAGTCAAAATTTGAAAGGGGCCTACCTAATTTGATATGTCAATAGAAAATTATTAATATAAACATTTTATATAAATTTATCCCTATATATGTTTTAATTTTTTAACCATTGGCATGGCAAACTGTTAGGTAGATTCTTATATTTTTGTTTCTCCAATAGATAACATGTAGTGTTTTAGGTGTGGTGTTGTTATTGAGATTTGGTAGCTACTTGAGAGAGAGAGAGAGAGAGAGAGAGAGAGAGAGAGAGAGAGAGAGAGAGAGAGAGAGAGAGAGAGAGAGAGAGAGAGAGAGGAAAAAAGGAGATACCTATGAAAAATTGGAGAGAATTCACCTATCTCATTTGTTCTTATTTCTATGTTTAACAAAAGGAAGAGGCCTTTTTTTGGGTCGAAAATGATATTCATTCAAGCCCACACCTAAAGCAGGTGGGAGGGGGACAAATAAAGTCCAATACAACAGAATGCCTGAACCATCGATAACAAAGCAGAGAAGCAAAACAATTGCAATCTCATTGAGAGATTCAACAAGCCACACACTAAGCGTCAGAATAGTGGAGACATGGTAGGCCTCCCGAGATAATATACCTGAATCAATGAGGGAGGAGGTTGACGCCCTTTGGTTATGGGTAAAATGAACCGTTAAATTCGTCAATTTTAGGGTCATTGACATTTCTAGATGTAATTTTTCTTCTATTAATTGTTTGGTAATGTTGTTCACAGTGGCTATTACCAATTATATATTCTATGTATTTGTAAGAATTTAATATGGTTGGGCAAAGAACCTGTCTACGTCCGCGGTCTTACCAAATTCTTTATACCAGGAAAAATACAAGTACAAGAATAAACACTCAAGAGTTTTATACCCAAAATCCGAGCCCTTATCCACTAGGATACACCGCTTGCGCACCATCCCTATTCCATGATGCTCCATGCCCCTCCGGTTTCTTGAGAAAAAACCATAATATGATAGAGCAAATGTTGTTGCATTCTATATCGCCCTCGAAAATGAACATCAAAGTACAGAGAAGTTGGGATAAAATAATCTTCCATAAGATTCTTACCCCGAGAATGCCTATGTCTGTCAACATTCAGGCCACGGCCTTCATGTGAACCACGACTGCTCTGGTTTTCTTCATCAAGCAAAGCCACAGCCATGACAAGTTGCTGATCTAGTTCTTTCTGCACTCTTTTGCTTGCAGCTCGTCTACGCCTTCTTTCTCTTATTTCTCGTTCTTGCCTCTCCAAGACCTCCTCCATGTCTGCCATTGAGAATGGAATATGGAATTTGAAATCTAAAATATGAGAAATGAAATTTTTGAGAAGATGTGTGAGAGGTTTGTGAGTTGAGCCTTAGTTTTATAGAAAAATTTAGGTCGATAGACATGACACGTGGCGCAATTTTATAGGGTGAAAATCTTATCTGAAATTTGAAATTCAGATGAAATTTATCTGAAATGTGAAATTCAAATTAAATTTATCTTAAATTTGAAATTCAGATGACACGTGACGCAATTTTATAGTGTCAAAATCTTATTCGAAATTTGAAATTCAGATGAAATTTATCTGAAATGTGAAATTCAAATGAAATTTATCTTAAATTTGAAATTCAGATGACACGTGACGCAATTTTATAGTGTCAAAATCTTATCCGAAATTTGAAATTCAGATAAAATTTATCTAAAATTTGAAATTCAAATGAAATTCAGATGAAATTTATATGAAATTAAAATTTTGAAATTTATCTGAAATTTGAAACAAAAATTTATCTGAAATTTAAAACCGAAAATCTTATCTGAAAATCTTATCCGAATATTTTATCAGAAAATCTCATCCGAAAATATTGTCCAAATTAATTGTTTAGGTAAACAAATTTGTGAAAAAAACAAAAAATTGAATAGTACTACCCTTTGCCATGGCAACTGCTGGAATTGCAACTTACTTTTTGCAAGGGCAGACACTATTCACATGAATAGTGTCAGCCCTAGCCCCCCCTTGCCATGACAAGGGTTTCACTACTGGAAGTGCCCTTAGAAAGCTAAAAGAGCCCCCTCCCCTTTGGAAGGAAATGGTTACACACATACTCAGATTTAAAAGGAGAAGAAAAAGCCTTGTCCCGGACAAGCCAGTTTCAATAATAAAAAAGTGTCATTGTTTGTATTAAAAATAGTATTTACAAATGAGTTGATATAGTAATGGTAAAACAGTAATTACAAATTATAAAAAAAAAAATTATCCCATCTAGTCCCTGTTCATATATCTTTTCAATTTCTCGAGCAATAACTGCCTCACTTGCACAACATGTGTGGCTATACTAGTTTGAATAATAAAGCAGAATTGTTATTGGAAAAAAAACATTTTAATTGTTTACATAAAAAGGTTGATTGTGTTTTAAATTAAATTTTCAACATGAGTGGATTTATTTTGTTGTGCAGCCAATGTGTACGCTATGCTTGCTCCTTAACACTACTACAAAAAATGAAATAGACGACGGTGGATCACCGTCGTTGTCATGCTTTGAAAACCGTCGTTAAATCGACCGCCATCTTTTAGTGCATCAAATTATGACGGCTTTTCACCGTCGTTGTTTATCTGTAAAGACGACGGTTTTACTAAAAACCGTCGTTGTTCTGATCAATGTCTAAAAAATCGAAATTATCGCCGAAATGTCGGCGATAATATCGTTATTTTGGCTAGGCGATATTCTGGGAACAAACGAAATTATTTCGTGCAAATATCGATATTGTCGGCGAAAATATCGCCGATATATCGATCCCGATATTATCGAGCAACGCCAACACAAAATGGTGATAATTAGGGGTGGACGGATACAAACTGGCTGGAAAAATGGCTATGGACAGCTTGTGGAGGTCTGAGCAGACCCCATGGCAAGCAGAACGACGAACGCAAGGTGCTTGACGGAAGGCCACCGCGACGAGAGGCCACAGAGGTTGTATTGTTTGCTGCTGGTGAGACCCTGAATATTACCTTAGATTGTTGGGATCGATCTCACGATCATGTAGGAGAAAACGGTTCGTCAATCGGAGCCCCACAACCAAAGTTATGAATTTTAGAAGTTTTTAAGAGCTTTTAGAATTGAAGTTGCAGAGCTCTCCGAAGAAGAAGAGGAAGAAAGACGCAACATGTTTGGGTTGTAATCCAGCGCTTCTCATTTTAATTCCTTTTGAAATGATGCATTAACAAGGCGCCACATGTCAATTTTTAATTGGACTAACATCATAAATTCATTAAAAAGTCATATGTGCTCTAAAAAATTCATCGAAAATTATCTCAAACTTGTAATCACGTCTACTTTTATGTCGTGACTTCCAAATCACATGTACTTTTGGTTAGATTAATTGTGTAATTGACATGGATTTTGTTCATATTTGATAAGAATTTTGATAGACTAATTGTATAATTGTAAAACTCTTATTTATATTTTTTTAAATTGATATTGTTATATTGTTATATTTTCTTTTTTTTCCTTCTTTCTTTTTTCTTTCTATTTAAGTGGGTTGCCAGCTCGCTATATAATCAACTTAAATCAGTTAAATCCATCATGTAATGCATTTCCTTCCAATTTTTTATGATAAACTAATAGATAATTGCTAAAATAAACATCCTACAAAGTTTCAATAAAAATTTCCAAGTTTTTCTTACAATTTCCGTGGTTTTTATTCAATTTTTATCGATATCGATAATATTCCGATATTTCCATCGAAATTTCCGTGTTTTTGGCCTACCGATATTTCCGATACAACCGATATTTAAGACCTTGGTTCTGATATAAAGACGACAGTTTTTTTTGTTAAAAACCGTCGTTGTTGATGAGTAAAGACAACGGTTTATAAAAAACCGTCGTTATTTATGCGTAAAGACGACGGTTTTTGTTTAAAAGACGACAATATTTTATTAAAACCATCGTCATATATGGATAAAGATGTTTGTATTTAGTTAAAAAGCGTCGTTGATTGTATATAAAGACAACGATATTGTGTTAAAAACGATCATTGATTATATGTACAAACGACGGTTTTTCAATCTGTTGTCTAATAAATTCCCAAGCTATTACATTTTTGTTTTTTGTTTCCTATGATTCTATATAACGATTTTAACCAGAAAACCAATTATAATGCTTTATTAACAAATATATTCACTCAAAAATGATTTCTTTCATAAAACTTGAAGACTCAATAGTTATTACATAGTCAACCAATCTTTATTCTATTTCATACATACTTCCTACCTATAATTAGAAATAATAGAGCTCACAAATTCTACTCATTTGATCTTAACTTCATCAATTTGTTCTTGGGTTGACTTAGCTCTGCCTTCTTGCACATTTTCCAAGTTGTTGGTGTCGGAAGGACCTGTAATCTGTTGAACCAACTTAGAAATTTGCCTCTCATACTTCCTGAAATCCTTACAAAAAGAAAAGGCACGACATGACAAACTAACATAAAGGAAGAGAAAAAACATGTTGAAAAGTGGATTAGAATAACATGACTTATCCAAACATTACAATAATCACAATGACAAGAAAAGATCATGATAGTAATCATCAGTAATAATAAGAAATAATATAAAGTAATAATATCAACAGGCAAACGAGACATTACAGAACAAACGAGAGAATCAATGGAAACATGCATTCTAATATTGAGTTCCAGAATCAGATATTCAAACGACATATATATTAAATTAATCAATTCTATTAGATATCAGGAAGTTGTAGACATATAGAAAAAACAGAAGCATTGTTTCACAAAACCAATAGAATAAAGCCTTCAAGGCTTAATGTTTGGGTGCCAGCAGACCTCAATGGAGCATAATTTTAGTGCCTGGTTTTCATCATCAGACTGTTTAAGCTGTCGTAGTCTCCCCTGCTCTAGATTCAGAGCACTTTCTGCTGCCTTGAGTATATTACCTGCCATTAAATTGCCCAGTTCATGTATCAGATGGTGGAAAACTTTTGGAAAGAAACAACTAAAAAGCCCATGAAAAGAAAGAGGTGCAAGAAAGTTCTTTTATTTCCCATTTATAGGAGAAATACCTGCCTGGGAAGTGGGAACCAGTTATGGGGTATCAAATCCAGGATACATGCCTAAAGAGGAATTCAACATGAATTCAAGCAAAGAAAAATTTTGCATCGCAAATGAGTAGAAATGGTTAACCACGATTAATTGAGATAGCATAGGTTAGTAGTCGAGCATGTAAGACAAATGCAATGAAAAGCATATAAAATGAGCAAGTTGGGGTGGAGCCCTGGTTATTAATCAAGTTACTCAAAGTTCACTGGAACAACTTTTACTTGAAATGCAAAAAAACCTTTCAGACACATCAACAAAGAATATTGAAAGCAGTACCATAAAGAGGCCATTGCATGCACACCATATCTAGAAACTTACCAACAAAACAGTAATGATATAAAAAGGCCAAACAAAAAGACCTCAGCTTCTACTTTAGCTCGTTCTTGTCTTGTCGAAGTTTTTCCTCTTGCAGAGATTTTTCCTTTCTTTTAGCATCTTCATAAGCTCCATCAATTCTTATTTTTCTTTCTTCTATTTGAGATCTGACTTCATGGTCTCGCTGGACAGCAGCCAAGTGATTATTAAGTGCTTCTGCTCTGCAGGTGATTTAATAATTGTATTATCAATTAGATTAACCGGCAGAGATATTACTGAAACCAAGAAAGAATAAATGAAAGTTGAACTAAGCATTCAGATTTTAAGTTCTCCTTCATATAAAATTTTATATTATGTCCCATAAAAAATATGTTTCCAAACAAAGCTGATCACAAGTAAAGTTATAATCTGGCCAATGGCCAAAAGAAAAAAAGAACAATTTTAGTAACAATATGTAGATAGACATTTAAAAGACACTCCACAGGATTTCAGAACAGAATAGAATCAGAAAGCTTAAAGAGTGATATGAAGACTTGCTTATTATTGTTGTCCGAAAAAAATCAGGATTTCAAACATAATAAAGCATGGGCTTCTCTAGTACCTCTAATAACTGAACTAAACTGATCATCATCCACGATGCAAAGCTGTATGTGGAAACATCTAGTTACAGAGGTTCCTATCTTGTCTTTGAAAACAAGGTCATCATCCACTAAACTTTGGATCACATCTTTTACAGATTGAGAAATAACACCTTTCTTTGGGCCTGACTTCTCAAGCTCCTTTAGCTAAAATCACCAATAAACATATAAACAGAGCTGTAGAAGTACAACATAAGCTGAAACCATTGACATTGTTCACAATGACAAAGAGATTAACCACATTTGAAATTATAGAACTCAATTGAAATCAATTTGAATAGGGTTCGCAAATTAAAATTACAAAAAATTGAATGAATTCATTAAAATTATAGCATTAGGGCGTGATAATACTCACAAGGAAGAAATCTTGAGAGTCGTAAAAGATTTGAAGCATCTTGTCACGCTTCTCATCCACTAGAGAGATGGCGAGCTCGGCAAGCTCGATGAGATGGATGGGGCGAGCTCGGTGACCTAGATAGCGCAAGGGAGATGGCGATCTCGACGAGTTCCATTACCTGGATGGCACGAGGGGAGATGGTGCTTCAGATATGTAATAGAGATATGAGATTGGAGGCAGAGCTCGGAGACGACGACAACCAAGGGGCTAAAGATGGGTTGCAAATAGTGACCTGTGTCGGCGAGCTCGGTGACGACCACAGAGAACAATTACAGATTTGTTTAAGAGACTAAGAAGAAACAAATGGGAGGGAGATTCAGAGAGTTGAGGGTTTCGATTTTCAGAAGGAGGGAGAGAGAGGGATGTTTGATTTTCAAAAGGAGGGGGAATTCTGAAATGTTTTGGTCGAGGGCGAAAATAACTTAAGTGTCCTTTTGTTTTAGCGTGTTTTCAAAGGACGACGTTTGTCAATTCCACACCATAGTGTTTTTAAAATCAACCGCTTTTAGTGGTGTACTAAATTACATATCACGACTGTTTTAAAAAACCGTCATTTTTTGAAACACAATGACGGTTTTTAGATTCACTGTCGTCTAGTTTGTGTCGTTGTTTAATAATTTTGTAGTAGTGTAAGTTTGGATGCTCAAGCCGAACCGTATGTACGGATCGTGATATACTATTATCATAAGGGGATGTACACCAGCAAGCACATAGATAAAGCCCAAAGGAAATCAAACAAGAATCGTTTATATCTCTCACACACAAAACTGAAATAACAAGACAGATAGAGAGAACTAGAGCAAAGAAGCGAATCAAGTCTTGAATTAATCTCAAAGAACAAAATACACAGCTTCCTCTATATGTGTTCGGCAACACCACACCCTTGGAATACAAAATAGAGACAACACCACCTTTTGAGAGATGATGTGCTACAAAGCAAGAGAAAGCAGTCTAGAGACTTGGAATGTAGAATTGTAAGTAATGAGCTGATAAATATAGTATAAGCCTAGAATATTAATTGTGTATGCACTTAGTCTTAGAGAATGACAAGTGTAAGGCTCTAAAAGGTAAGGCTGAAATAAGCCACATGTCCTAGAATATAGCTAGATGAATGGCTGAGATGCAATGTTGCTTGTGTGTATCCAGCTAAGGCTAACCTTCATATAGTGCACATTGTGTGTGCTCATTTTTTCACAGATATAGAATATACAATTCCTTACCTCACTTTCTTGGTGAGTAAGAGAGCATTATCATCACTCTGCATTTTCTTCTCCATTCTTCCTTTTTTCTTCTCTGCTTATGAATCCCATAACCCAGCTAGAATCCTAAACACTAACATGGCCTCAGAGCCAGGTTGGGTCGATTGAATCTGGGCATTTTCAAAACTGTGAAATCGAGCTACATCTGTGCTCACTCAAGTTTGTGATGATCGTTGGAGCTCAAATGAAACTTGAAACAAGCTGTTTTTGGTTACTTGAGATCAGAAATGTCTGGATCTGGAAGTTCAGAAGTATGAACTCCGAGTTCTGGACAATCAAGATGGTAACTATATTCAAGTCATATGAGTTGTGGACTCTGGTGGAGAAATGAATCACGATTCCAAATTCGAAGAAGAAGAAGACAGCTGAGGAACTATCAGCAGAAGAAGATGATGAGAAGATGGCTGCGATCTTTATGAAAGATGCAAAAGCTCTGGGGATTATTCAAAATGCAGTTTTCGATCAGATATTCCCTCGTATTGTCAATGCAGATTCAGCTAAGATGGCATGGGAGCTGTTGTATGAAGAATATCATGGTGGTGACCATGTCATATCAGTAAAACTTCAAAACCTCATACGTGAATTTGAATACACTAGAATGTGTGATAATGAACCTCTATCTGTGTATCTTACTCGATTGAATGAGCTGATTAACCAGATGGAAACATTTGGAGAGACTCTCTCTAATGAAAGGCTTGTTCAAAGAGTTCTGATCAGTCTTAGTAAAGTTCATGATCTTATTTGTCTGGTGATTGAGAACACAAAGAGTCTAGAGACTGTAGAATTGTAGGAAGTTATTGTAATCTTGAAGAGCCAAGAGCAACGTTTTGAGCTGCATAATGTTGATACAGCTGAGAAGGCATTTGCCTCATTCTCAGTTAGTCCAAAAAATCAGAACAAGGGAAGCAATCAATCTGGTTCCTCTAAATTCCAGAAGAATTGGAATCGTAAGGGCAAGCCATGGGAATCAAAATCCAAGCCTCAACAGACTAGTTCTGCACAGAATTCATCACAATCAGTGAGTGAAGAAGGTTCAAAACCACAGTGCAAAGTGTGTTCAAAGTTTCATTTTGGTGAATGCAAGTATAAAGGAAAGCCTAAATGTTACAATTGTGACAGATTTGGACATTGAGCTAGAGAATGTACTGCAAATAAAAATGTACAGAAAGCTAACTGTGCAAATCAAGTGGAAGTAACAGGACATTTGTTCTATGCCAATAGTACCATCTCTGAATCAGGTGTTAATGGTGAGTGGTACATAGACAGTGGCTGCAGCAATCATATGACTGGGGATAGGAAGCTGCTAGTTGACATAAGATCAAATGTAATAGGCAACATACAGATGCCAACTGGATGGGTTGTAAATGTAGTTGGAATAGGCAATCTAGTGATTGACACAAGCACAGGTAGGAAGTACATCAAAGAAGTAATGTATCTACCTGGATTGAAGGAGAATCTACTGAGTGTTGGACAGATGGATGAGCATGGTTATTATCTACTATTTGGAGGCAAAGTGTGCAGCATTTTTGACAGTGCTTCACTAGAGAATCTTGTCATCAAAGTGGAAATGAAAAGGAATATATGCTATCCTTTGGCACTATTACCTAATGATCATGTTGCATTGAAAACAAGTGTATCTCACTCTACTTGGACTTGGCATAAAAGGCTAGGTCATCTACATCTAAGGGGGCTGCACAAACTTAGAAGAGGTTGATGAAGTCTGTGAAGGGTGTTAACTTGGAAAGCAACATAGAGAGTGGTTTCCAAAGAACCAAGCATGGAGAGCAAGCAATCCTCTTGAGCTAATTCATGTGGATTTGTGTGGACCTATGCAAAATGAATCCATTGCTGCTAACAAGTATTTCATGCTTCTTATAGATGATTGTACAAGGATGGTCTGGGTCTATTTTCTCATATACAAGTCTGATGTACTGAATTGTTTTCGAAAGTTTAAGTCCATGGTAGAATTGCAAAGTGGTTTTAGAGTGAAGTGTTTGAGAAGTGACAGAGGAGGTGAATTCACATCCTATGAATTCAACAAATTGTGTGAAGATGAAGGCATTCAAAGGCAACTCTCTATGGCCTACAGTCCACAACAAAATGGAGTAGTGGAAAGGAATGATAGAAATGTGGTTGAAATGACAAAAGCATGATTCATGAGAAAGGATTACCTTACTATTTGTGGGCAGAAGCTGTACACACAGCTGTCTACATACTAAATAGGTGTCCTACTAGAGCACTTGGAGATAAAACTCCATTTGAAGCATACAGTAGGCGAAAACCAGGGATTGCTCATCTTAAAATATTTGGTTGTTTGTGTTATGTGCACATATCAAGTGAAGTGAGACAGAAGTTAGATGGAAAGAGTACCAAGGGTATATTTGTGGGTTATGCAACTTGTGAAAAAGGTTACTGTGTGTATGATCCTATCACTAAGAAGCTTCTACCCGCAAAGGATGTTGTGTTTGATGAAAATGCAGCTTGGGATTGGAAGGAAATGTCTGAGAAACAGGTATATGTGACCAATCATGAAGAGCAATCCGATATATCTGAAACTACATCACAAATGACACCTCTTGGGAGCCATGATCACATTCAATCACCAAGGTTGTCACCTCCTTATGAACCATCAGGTGACATAAGTACCAGCATGAGAAATACACAAGCCTTTGATCACACTCCATTAAAATGGAGAAATCTGGATGATGTTCAAGCACAATGCAATCTTTGCATTATGGAACCTTAAAAATTTGATGAAGCTACTAAAGATGAATCATGGATGAAGGCTATGGAAGATGAACCGTCAATGATTGAGAAAAATGCAACATGGGAGCTGGTGGATAGACCAACTGATAAGCCTATAATTAGAGTTAAGTGGGTGTTTAAAACCAAGTTAAATCTTGATGGCTCAGTACAGAAGAACAAGGCAAGGCTGGTAGCCAAAGGTTACTCTCAAAAACCAGGTGTAGACTATAATGAGACCTTTGCACCAGTGGCTAGACTTGACACAATTCGAACACCAGTTGCATTGGCAGCACAGAAGAGTTGGAAATTGGATCAGTTAGATATTAAATCTGCTTTCCTAAATGGTGTTTTAGAAGAGGAGATGTATGTAGATCAACCAAATGGGTTTGTGGTCAAGGGGAGTGAAGACAAGGTGTACAAGCTTTGTAAAGCTCTGTATGGCTTAAAACAAGCACCAAGAGCTTGGTATGGTGAAATTGACACCTACTTTGCTCATAAACTCTAAAAAGTCCCTAAATTTCAACATCAACAAATTAAGACAATAAAAGAAGATTAAAAATCGAAGATTAATTTGGTTTGCTTTAATTAAGCATTGAAGGGCATGGTTGATTGGCGTGTAGCAGGGATGTTGGCTCTTCCTTCATTTTTTTTTCTCTGCGTGCATTAGCTAAGAGATGTTTTCAGCGCAAGAGGGTGTGTGGGGTTTGCTTGGGTGGGTTAGGAGTATTACTATAGGCTAAAACAAATCAAGACACCTGGGCTAGAGCCCAGGTTAGCCTAGGAATGGGTCCGTCCCTGCTTCTAGGTTTGCAACTGCTGACTATTGATATGTTGTGAATCTAGATTCTAGATTGCTTGTTCATAGGTATATGACTAGTAGTTGACTAGTCGTATTGTTGTTGGATTATCACGTGGTATTGTTGTCACAGGTCTACTTGATTAGAGTTTAAATTTACCCATTCCACCTAAGTACCAATTTCAGGAACCCACTTGACTTGAGGAAACATATTGGCTTAGTGGAACCCATTCATCACTGATATGGCACTATATATTTTTACAAAAAAGGCCAGTTTACAGTAGCAACCAATTGTTGTACAATCCTCCTATCACTACTACAAAAATCGAAATAGACGACGGTAATCCACCGTCGTGTATCCGGTTTTTCAACCGTCGTGAAATCGACCGACATCTTTTGATGCATAAAACCACGACGGTAAATCCCCGTCGTTTATTATTTGTAAAGACGACACTTTTACTCAAAACGTCGTCTATTTGATGTAAAGACGACGGTTTGTGTGAAAAAACTGTCGTCTATTTGATGTAAAGGCGACGGTTTTTTTTTAAAGAACTATGTTTTATTATATCCAAAGACGTCGGTTTTGTTAAAAAGCCATCATCTATTAAATGTGAAGACGACGATTTCTTGAAATATTGTCGTCTATTAACTCTAAGACAACGATTTTTTAGTAAAACCGACATCTTTACATATAATAGACGACCCTTTTTTTAAAAAAACCGTCGTCTTTACATATAATAGACGACGGTTTTTTTTTTAAAAAAGCGTCATCTTTACATATAATAGATGACCGTTTTTTTTAAAAAAAACGTCGTCTATACATATAATAGACGACCCTTTTTTAAAAAAAAACCGTCATCTTTACTTCACAATAGACGACCCTTTTGTACAAAAAAAGTCATCTTTACATATAATAGACGACCCTTTTTAAAAAAAACCGTCATCTTTACTTCACAATAGACGACCCTTTTTTACAAAAAAACGTCGTCTTTACATACAATAGACGACCATTTTTAAAAAAAACCATCATCTTTACTTCATAATAGACGACCCTTTTTTAAAAAAAACCGTCATCTTTACATATAATAGACGACAGTTTTTTCAAAACAACCATGTCTTTACCCAAAAAAGGACACTTGATTTTTAAAAGACGACGGTTGTCATATCTGCTGTCGTTGTTTTTTGGTCAGATTTTAACTCTGAAGAAAACCTTTTTAATATGACGACGCTTTTTTATTTGTGTGCGTCGTTATAAAAAAATATTCAATAGTACCTCCGTTTTTTAATTGTTTAAGTCACTTATCCACGACGGTTTTTTTTTGTTACCATCGTCTTTTTAAACACAACGACGGTTTTTTCTTCTACCGTCGTCTTTTTCTGGTCGTCTTTTTCACTTTTTGTAGTAGTGTATATATGCTCTGTGAGCCCGTCAGCAATGGCGGCTTCATTAACACCACCACGAAAGGTTAAGGCTGACGGCCACTCCAGAAATCTATCAATATTTTTTGTACAAGGGCTTGCTTGCACTAAGCAACCTGCACACACACAAAAAAGAGGATAATAATATTTGGTTGTACAATCCTCCTATATATGCTCTGTGTGTGTATATATACATGATATTTTCATGCTCTAATCAATTTGTTGCCAACCGTTGTGAGCCCAGGATATAAATCATGACATTCATTCAAATGTAATATGGATGAAGAACATTATAAAACCACGAAATTTATTTATAAGAACCAGAAACAGAGTCTTGGAATTTCAACAACAATTCTTTTATGCTTATAATTGGAGTATTTTGATCGGGTTTCATTAATACTACCATTGCACAGAGTCGTTTGCCACACGTTGCTTACACTGTACAACCTCCACCGACAACGTCTGGTCCCTTAATTTCTTTTCCAATTTTTATGTAGAGAAGCTAATACAAAGAAGTGTCTTTGTTTTGGTTAGAGGGCCCCTGATTTCATTCAGAACGCTATGTTAATTGATTATAAGACTGTCGAGGCTTCTTTTTTAAAAATTAAAAAACAATGTATTTAAGTTTATTTAAAATAATTTTGGGTAGTGTGCTTGCCCCTTGCGCTTGAGTTTGATCTTCCTCTCCTATATTAGAATAGTTTACAATATCGCTTTTGTAATAATAATTAAAAATAAAAAAAAAACATTTCACGTTAATCAGTAAATATAAACTAAAATTAAGTCACCACAAGCGAGCCCCGGAAATTGGAATGTATTTAAGTCAGAAATTGGAATTATTCACTTTTTTCCCATACTCATTCCTAATCAGTAAATATGCTATTTCTAAAAGAAAAAGACCAATAAGTCCACCACAAGCACGAGTCCATTTATTATACCTTGGAAACAAAGCTTACAATACTCAATCAAGCAACATAAAAAAACCAATACACAACTTCAAATTCGAACTACCTTAAAGATGAAGAGAATGACAGCGATTCAAACTGGACAGGAACAAATTTCTCCGACTCGCCTCCTTATATGTCGTACAACAACTCGGAAAATAATTTCATGTGCTCAGATTGCAGACTAATAATCAGCGATAAACTCCCATCATTAGTTGCACTTGGTAATAACAATGACATCCCATCCAATGGATACGCACGACCAGGCCCCATGAAAATGGGTCGACCCCAACCAAAATCAGCATCATGAATCGGCAGCCTGATCCAAGCGTTTATTTGAAGATGCGGGCACCAAATCGGAGGAGGCCCGACAGGAGGTTGGGAAAGACAAGGAGTTTGAAGCTCAAGATGGTCAAGGGCTGATCTAAGATAATCGTTGTCCATCCGCGCCAAAGCATTGTGAATACAACTTGCAGCATACCACGTTGGTTTCGACTGGATATCCCTTGCTGCGGCAATGTGCGCAGTTCTAAAAGTGACATTGCCGAAGAAACCAGCCGGGAGTGGGGGTTGAAATCTGGACCGTCCATCAGTGGGAATGCGTAGTTTGGTCTTTTGATCATCAGGAAGTTTACGTGCCTTGCAAACACATCTCCAAATGTGACCTGCCAACATCTCAAATGTGGTATAGTTGATTGGATTACCATTGTTCCCAGCATCTTCCTTAGACTTGGATTTCAAGATGTTGAGTTGCTCCCGCGTCAATCTAAACGTGGACGCAGTAATATTAGTAGTTTTTTGCAGATCATAAACTAATTCCTTTTCTGCACAAGTTTCGTATTCGATGTGGTGGAATGCAGGCTGAGGTGGGTTTCGGGCACGAAGTGTGGTCCTGTCCATGAAGGGTGGATTAATCTTTGTGACATCACCACGAGCAATAGCAGACCATGTATTCACGAAGTGGAGAGCAGCAAATCCATCTGCTACGCGGTGGTCCATGGAAACACCAATTGACACTCCACCACATTTGAAGTACGTGACCTGCATATATATATATATATATATGTGTGTAGACAGCAAAATCCAGAATCATATATATTATAATATATATATTCAGGATCCCTCAAATAATTTTATTTGGTAGACAACTTGTAGGGTCCTCGATTAATTTTATTTTAACGATCCAAACCGTGTATTTTATCAAGTTTTCATTCATAGACAATTGAAAACCATTAAGACATCTAGTTATGACCAATTTAATAGACCAATACGATACTTCAAAAAAACACTAAAGTGACAACCATTAATTGAGTGGTCAAATGATTTATGTGATTTTTCGCATAGATGATCTTTGAATTAATACATAAAGGATAGACGGTTCAGATTGTTGAAATACAATGCAGAGTAGATCCACAAGAGTGTCCCACAAAAATTAATTGATATCCTTATATGAGTTCTATAAATACTAAGTTGCACACCGTACCTCAAAATCTGGTAAGCAGATCTGAGGTAAAGGGCAGATGCTATCCTTCAAGTTTTATAATATCGCCCTTGTGTTCAAAAAAAGGCGGCCATCAATTATGATGCGATGAACAATAATATAATTAGTAATATATAAGTCCTAAAAGAAATCTAAATTTTTGAGTTTCCATTCAAACTTTCTGTTGAATATTCTATGTTTTATGTGGTTTTAAGGTTTGAAGGTGAAAACTCTCTAAAACATTGTTATCATCTTACAAATCGTTTCCAAACTCAATATGCACCGTCCACAAACAGCTTGCCATTCATTCTGAAGGGGTATAAATGCCATGCCTTCAATATTAAATAATTCTACTCATGGAATTTTTCATTATTGTGTGACAAAATATATAAAACGAGACCTTGGATGATAATTATTAAATACCTGTAACGCAAAAATGGGATATGAGGATATATCACCGGCGTAATCAACACCGGGGATGAGCTCATGAAAATCGGGGGTGGGCACAAAATCACCAAAATCATCAACGGCAGAGATGCTCTCCGCTACAAGAAAGAGCACTCCCTCCGCATTGCAATCAATCTCCACACGGCCATTCTGGTCGTTGAGCTTGTAGCGACCGGCCATGGGGTAGAAGGGCACAAGGGCCTTGCTGAGGGCTTGCTTGAGCACTACTAGGTCGAAGAAGTTCTCGTCACCGCTTGATCTGTAAAAGTAAACATTTGAAGTGTGATAGCGCGAATATTCTAGGTCCAAGTTGGAGAGCCACAGCGAGCCTCGGGGCGTCGACTCCTCTGCTGGCTTCACCATCGCGGACTCTTTTATGCTTACTGTCACCTTCTCCGCCATCTTTTCTTCTTCTTCTGCTCTTTCTTTTTTGGTTTTCAAGAACACACGTACGTTCTTTTCTGTTGTGATAGGAAAAGAAAATTACAACTTCTTTCTTGTGATTACAACTTACAACGCGAACCCACGAGTAGAACTAGAAGTACATGGACCAAAAGTGAACGTTGAAATCGAAATTGAGGAAAAGAAATCCAAATCAAGAGAAGAATTGATTCTTAGAGAGACCCCAAAAGATACAGCTAAAATTGAGACCACCCGCCAACTATTTATGGTGTGTGGAGTATTCGGTGGATGATGGATCCACCACGGCAATATTGTGGTAATTGGGATTTACAGTGGAAAGATATCAAGCGCAAGTCCGTTTTCTGCATGCAATCGACTGATTCAAGCAGAGAAAAGCGGGTTAACAGGACTGCAGGCCATCCACTCTTTATCCTCGTATATTTACAAATTGAACTTAATTAAATTTTCAGCTACCAACAAGACATCATTTCATATGTACGAAGGGAATTTAATTTATAACTAACAAATACGTAGCATTTAATTTCTCAAGCACTGGGTGATATTTCAAACCCAGCAAACAACAACTTGCAAAAAAACTTTGGATCCAATTTCTAATAACAAATTTGTTTCAAACATGTCAAATTTTAGTCCAAAATAAGAACCAAAGAAGGAAATTACAAAACTAAATATGTGTTCATAATTATGTCCTAAATTATTAGTTTCTCTACGTACGTTCTTTTTTGTTGTAATAAGAACCAAAGAAGAAAGTTACGACTTCTTTCTTGTGATTACAACATTTTGCAAAAGAGAACGTCGAAACTGAGGAAGGGAGAGTATGAAATCCAAACTCTGACTAACAGTTGAGATATTTCAAACCCAGCAAACATCAACTTGCAAAAAGCTGTGGCTGTCCAACAATTTGCACAAACATTAATTTAATGGTCCCGAGAGACAGTTCTAGGTGACTTAGTTTTTGTAGCCTAAAATAATACCACAGCGCACGTAACCATCCTCATCCCATAAAATAAAAAACAAAGACTAACCCCACACACGAATAAAATCTCATTATCTCTTGTTTTTTCATTATCTCTTGCTCAGTGGCATTGAATGCTGGGGTGGCTTTCATGGCAGATTTATTGTACCTTTCAGTAGGCATGGAAAATAAAAGCGTGGCCTGGTGGGCTACAAAGGGTGAACACTGTGACTTGGCAACTTGTCCAACGTTACAAGTGATTTCATTTTTTAAATTGCATAGTACAGAATTATCAAGTATTAGAACTGAATATGACAAAGCAGAAGAGGTTTTAGTTGTCTGATAATGAGATAAAAACATGATTCATTAACTTGCTCACCACTTTAACCTAAGGTGTATATCATCACCACCATTTTCAACACTTGACACGTGTCCATTGACATAATCAAAGTTAACTCTTTGCTTTGTGTTTATGGAACTATGGTTATGTCAATTGACACGTGTCAAGTGTTGAGAAGGGTGATGACGTGGGTAGTGGCGAAGCCAGGATTTCATGTGTCGGGGCCCTCTCACAAAATAAGAATTGATTCTCAGAGAAAACCCAAAAGATACAGTTAAACTTGAGACCACCCGCCAATTATTTATGGTGTGTGCGGAGCATTAGGTGGATGATGGATCCACCACAGCTATATTGTAGTAATTGGGACTTACAGTGTTAGAAGAAGCATTTTTGCTCACCACTTTAACCCAAGGTGTATGCTCACCACCCTTCTCAACACTTGACAAGTCCTCCTATAATTACAAATTGAACACCTCTCAGGAGAACTGATATACACATTTAAAAAACACCGACAAGTCCTCCTATGATTACAAATTGAACATAATAAATTTTTCAGCTTCCAACAAGACATTATTTCATATGTACGAGGAATTTAATTTCTAACTAACACGTACATATAGCATTTAATTTCTCAAGCAGCAGGTGATGAGATATTTCAAGAAAAAAAATAATAATAAAACCCAGCAAACAACAACTTGCAAAAAAACTTTGGCCGGGTAATTTTTTTGTGTTTCTTTTTTCTAATAACAACTTTGTACAACTAAAAGGAGGTTCCTCTACGGATCCTTTTCCCAAACATGTCAAATTTGTCTAAAATAATAACCAAAGATGGAAATTACAAAACTAAATATGTTATCATAATTATGTCCTAAATGTTCTAAATTATTAGTATCAAATTTGTTTATCTTGATAGATATGATGTAGAGTGTAACTAGATAGTTGAGAAAGTAACTGCGAAATATCTCCTCTGATAGATATCATCTTCCAATGTATATATACTACATTTCCTCTTATCATTTGGATAAGTAGCTTAGAATCTCCGCAAAAGGGCATCGTGGTTGACGGTTGTCCAACGTTACAAGTGATTTCATTTTTTAAATTGCATAGTACAGAATTATCAAGTATTAGAACTGAATCTGACAAAGCAGAAGAGGTTTTAGGTGTCTCATAATGAGATAAAACATGATTCATTAACTTGCTCACCACTTTAACCTAAGGTGTATATCATCACCACCATTTTCAACACTTGACACGTGTCCATTGACATAATCAAAGTTAACTCTTTGCTTTGTGTTTATGGAACTATGGTTATGTCAATTGACACGTGTCAAGTGTTGAGAAGGGTGATGACGTGGGTAGTGGCGAAGCCAGGATTTCATGTGTCGGGGCCCTCTCACAAAATAAGAATTGATTCTTAGAGAAAACCCAAAAGATACAGTTAAACTTGAGACCACCCGCCAATTATTTATGGTGTGTGCGGAGCATTACGTGGATGATGGATCCACCACAGCTATATTGTAGTAATTGGGACTTACAGTGTTAGAAGAAGCATTTTTGCTCACCACTTTAACCCAAGGTGTATGCTCACCATCCTTCTCAACACTTGACAAGTCCTCCTATAATTACAAATTGAACACCTCTCAGGAGAACTGATATACACATTTAAAAAACACCGACAAGTCCTCCTATGATTACAAATTGAACATAATAAATTTTTCAGCTTCCAACAAGACATTATTTCATATGTACGAGGAATTTAATTTCTAACTAACACGTACATATAGCATTTAATTTCTCAAGCAGCAGGTGATGAGATATTTCAAGAAAAAAAAAAAATCAAACCCAGCAAACAACAACTTGCAAAAAAACTTTGGCCGGGTAATTTTTTTGTGTTTCTTTTTTCTAATAACAACTTTGTACAACTAAAAGGAGGTTCCTCTACGGATCCTTTTCCCAAACATGTCAAATTTGTCTAAAATAATAACCAAAGATGGAAATTACAAAACTAAGGCCCAGTTTGGGATTGCTGTCACTTTTAAAAAAAGTTGCTTCTACTGTGCTTTAAAAATAATTAGCTGTAAAGTAAAGCAGCTCCATGTTTGGTAAACAATATTTTTAAAGTGCTGTTAGTACAGAAAGCAGTGTCAAAACCGTTTAGTAAATTTTAATATAAAATTGTTGTAACTGTAAATAATGACTAAAATAGACAGGATGTCAAAAGTGTTGTGTACTAATCATGTGGTGGTAGTGGTAGTGATGGAGTGGAGGTGGTGGTGGGGATGGCGGTTGTGGAGGTGGTGGTGGTGGTGGTGGTGGTGGTGGTGGTAGTCGCAGCATGGTGGTGGTGGTGGTTGTGGAGGTGGTGGCGGTGGCGGATGTGGAGGTTTTGGAGGAGGTGGTGGTTGTCGTGGTAGTGGCATCATGGTGGTGGTGGTGGTGGTGGTGTTGATTGTGGAGGTGGTGGTGGATGTGGAGGTTTTGGATAAGGTGGTGGTTGTGGTGGTGGTGGTGGTGGTAGTGATGGTGAGGTAGAGGTGGAGGTGAAGGTGAAGGAGTTGGTGGTGGAGATGGTGGAGGAGGTGGTGGTGGTGGAAGAGGTGGTGGTTGTGGTGGTGGAGGAGGTGGTGGTTGTGGTGGTGGTGGTGGAGGTGGAGGTGGAGGAGGTGGTGGTGGAGGTGGTGGAGGAGGATGAGGAGGAGGAGGATGTGGTGGTGGTGGTGGTGCTGGTGGCGGTGGTTGTGGAGGTAGTGAATGTGGTGGTGCAAGTGGTGGAGTTGGATGTGGAAGTGGAGGTGGTGTCATTTTTTAAAAAGAATGATGGTATTTTGGGAATTAAAAAAATTCATTAAAGGTTCATCTCTGCTTCTTTTGAAAGCAGCTTTGAAAAGCAACCCAGAGCCTGCTTTTAAAAGCTGCTGTCAAAAGGTCACTGCTTTTAAAATAATCGGGATATTTTATTTTTACCAAACACCTTAAACTGCTTAACTTTAAAGTGAAGCAGGTTTTTGGCGAAAAAAAGCAATCCCAAACGGGGCCTAAATATGTTTTCATAATTATGTCCTAAATGTTCTAAATTATTAGTATCAGATTTGTTTATCTTGATAGATATGATGTAGAGTGTAACTAGATAGTTGAGAAAGTAACTGCGAAATATCTCCTCTGATAGATATCATCTTCCAATGTATATATACTACATTTCCTCTTATCATTTGGATAAGTAGCTTAGAATCTCCGCAAAGGGGCATCGTGGTTGACGGTTGTCCAACGTTACAAGTGATTTCATTTTTTAAATTGCATAGTACAGAATTATCAAGTATTAGAACTGAATCTGACAAAGCAGAAGAGGTTTTAGGTGTCTCATAATGAGATAAAACATGATTCATTAACTTGCTATTTTTTATACAAATGCAGAAACAATATACATAAACATGTTACCTCCACGCATCCTATTTCCAAATATGTCAAATTTTAGTCTAAAATAAGAACCCAAGAAGAAAATTACAAAACCAAATACGTGATCATAATTATGTCCTAAATAAATTATTAGTTACCAGATTTGTTTATCTCGATAGATATTGTGGAAGCAAAATATTATAGATCCTAGGTAAAATAATTAAGCCAATCAATTTGGGAATTATTTGACCTAATCGGGAGTTATTTGATTTAATTGGGAATTATCTGATTCTTGCCTTAACTAGGGATTTGATTTCAAATCCCTAATTACATCAATCTCTTCAAATCAGGGAAGAATAATTCCTTTCCATCTATGAAATTATTCTTCGGAAACCCCTAGCCTCCCAAGGCTCCTATAAATACATGGCCACACCAAGGGTTGAGGTACGTCTAAACTTCTGTCTGAAACTCTGGAGAAATTCTCTCTCCCAAACCCTAGCCGCCATACTCTTTCTCTATCTCACACAAGGCTCCGGCCACCCGGTTCCCACCCTAGAGAAATCTTCATCCTATTGTTAGCTATTGTTTTTCTACAAACACTCGACCTAATTAACTTAGGCATCGAAGGGCCTTTGGCCAACACCCCCGGGTGTGGTCTTTTACTCCATATTATTTTGCAGGGAGAAAGAGAAGCGAAGAGGAAGACGGAATCTTAGACAAATATTCTTGTGGGACAAAAATCGCTCCCATAAATATGATGTAGAGTGTAACTTGATAGTTGAGAAAGCAATTGTGAAATATCTCCTCTAATGGATATCTTCTTCCAATGTATACTACATTTCCTCTTATCATTTGGATGAGTAGCTTAGAATCTCCTTCAATCTCCAGTAGATTAAAAAAAAGAAATTGAAGTTGAATAGCTTGTTGTAGCTAGAGCAAATGGGTCAGCGTGCAAAACAGATGTTATACCAATAGGAAAGGTATCAGGGAAAATATATAGCAATGCCACAAGAATTTCAGATAAAAAAACATGAAGTAGCATTACCCTTAGTAAGAACTGTGCCATCAAAATTAATTTTATAACAATTTGTAGGAGAACTCCATATCCATAACCCTGAGCATTTTATAAGAAGGAGGCCTATGAAAATAAAAATTCCCTAGATCTTGCCAAAGTATGAGCCAAAAAATTATCTTCTCTATTAGCTCGAAGTGTTGGGTTGTTGAGAGAAAAGCTTGACATGAACGACATGAAAAAACAAGAGACCCAGTGGGTGACTATTCCGACTTCCCCAGAGTCTCTGGTAGCACAGCCAAGACAGCAATGGATTTTCTGCCCCTGCGGGTGAGGACTGATTATGAACTTCAGATTGTAAGAATATCACCAGCAACTTACCAATCCCCAATCCCAAAGACAAGATAGCAATATAGATTAGTTTAGCTTACACAAATGTGATTTACTCTATAACATTCAAAAAACTCACATAAGAAAAATATTAATATATGTTTTGCCTTTTTATTACATGTTAATAATACATGGACACAAGACATCAAGTTCAATAAAGAAAAATAATATCCACTCTAATTTTGTGACTTTTATTACTCAGTCACAACAGGATACTTTGTGACATTAACAAGGGCATAACCAAGATCAAACCTATATCTTAACCGTTGGATCAATGCTTTAGATAAGGTCCTCACTATAGAATGACTCTCAGTTGTTGTAATTAGAGCTGGGCTAGATTATTTTGGAAATATATTTGCTCACCACTTTAACCTAAGGTGTATATCATCACCATCATTCTCAACACTTGACACGTGTCCATTGACATAATCAAAGTTAACTCTTTGCTTTGTGTTTATGGAACTATAGTTATGTCAATGGACACGTGTCAAGTGTTGAGAAGGGTGATGACGTGGGTAGTGGCGAAGCCAGGATTTCATGTGTCGGGGTCCTCTCACAAAATAAGAATTGATTCTTAGAGAGAACCCAAAAGATACAACTAAACTTGAGACCACCCGCCAATTATTTATGGTGTGTGCGGAGCATTAGGTGGATGATGGATCCACCACAGCTATATTGTAGTAATTGGGACTTACAGTGTTAGAAGAAGCATTTTTGCTCACCACTTTAACCCAAGGTGTATGCTCACCACCCTTCTCAACACTTGATAAGTCCTCCTATAATTACAAATTGAACACCTTTCAGGAGAACTGATATACACATTTAAAAAACACCGACAAGTCCTCCTATGATTACAAATTGAACATAATAAATTTTTCAGCTACCAACAAGACATTATTTCATATGTACGAGGTATTTAATTTCTAACTAACACGTACATATAGCATTTAATTTCTCAAGCAGCAGGTGATGAGATATTTCAAGAAAAAAAAAATTTCAAACCCAGCAAACAACTTGCAAAAAAACTTTGGCCGGGTAATTTTTTTGTGTTTCTTTTTTCTAATAACAACTTTGTACAACTAAAAGGAGGTTCCTCTACGGATCCTTTGTCACGACCCGACTCCCCTAGCACGATATTGTCCGCTTTGGATAAGTAGCTTAGAATCTCCGCAAAAGGGCATCGTGGTTGACGGTTGTCCAACGTTACAAGTGATTTCATTTTTTAAATTGCATAGTACAGAATATTATCAAGTGTTAGAACTGAATCTGACAAAGCAGAAGGGGTTTTAGTTGTCTCATAATGAGATAAAACATGATTCATTAACTTGCTATTTTTTTATACAAATGCAGAAATAATATACATGAACATGTTACCTCCACGGATCCTACTTCCAAATATGTCAAATTTTAGTCTAAAATAAGAACCGAGGAAGAAAAATTATAAAACCAAATACTCGATGGATATAATGTAGAGTGTAACTTGATAGTTGAGAAAGCAACTGCGAAATGTCTCCTCTTATAGATATCTTCTTCCAATGTATACTACATTTCCTCTTATCATTTGGATAAGTAGCTTAGAATCTCCTTCAATCTCCAAATAAAAAAGTTGAAGTTGAATAGCCCATTGAATAGCTTGTTTGTAGCTAGAGCAAATGTGTCGGCGTGCAAAACAGATGTTATACCAATAGGAAAGGTATCAGGGAAAATAGTTGAGATATTTCAAACCCAGCAAACAACAACTTGCCAAAAGCTGTTGCTGTCCGACAATTTGCACAACATTAATTTAATGGTCCCGAGAGAGTTCTAGGTGACTTAGTTTTTGTAGCCTAATAATACCACAGCGCCCGTAACCATCCTCATCCCAGCCAATAAAATCTCGTTAACAAACCTACCCCGCATGCAGAAAACATCTCTTGTCTTTTCATTCTCTCTTTCTCAGTGGCACTGGATGCTGGGGGTGGCTTTCATGGCAGTTTTATTTGTACCTTTCAGGAGGCATGGAAAATAAAAGTGTGGCCTGGTGGGAGTACAAAGGGTGAACACTGTGACTTGGCAACTTGTCCAACCGCAAAAGGGCATCGTGGTTGACGGTTGTCCAACGTTACAAGTGATTTCATTTTTAAAATTGCATAGTAAAGAATTAGCAAGTATTAGAACTGAATCTGACAAAGCAAAAGAGGTTTTAGGTGTCTCATAATGAGATAAAACATGATTCATTAACTTGCTATTTTTTATACAAATGCAGAAACAATATACATAAACATGTTACCTCCACGGATCCTATTTCCAAATATGTCAAATTTTAGTCTAAAATAAGAACCCAAGAAGAAAAATTACAAAACCAAATACGTGATCATAATTATGTCCTAAATAAATTATTAGTTACCAGATTTGTTTATCTCGATAGATATTGTGGAAGCAAAATATCATAGATCCTAGGTAAAATAATTAAGCCAATCAATTTGGGAATTATTTGACCTAATCGGGAGTTATTTGATTTAATTGGGAATTATCTTATTCTTGCCTTAACTAGGGATTTGATTTCAAATCCCTAATTACATCAATCTCTTCAAATCAGGGAAGAATAATTCCTTTCCATCTATGAAATTATTCTTCGGAACCCCTAGCCTCCCAAGGCTCCTATAAATACATGGCCACACCAAGGGTTGAGGTACGTCTAAACTTCTGTCTGAAACTCTGGAGAAATTCTCTCTCCCAAACCCTAGTCGCCATACTCTTTCTCTATCTCACACAAGGCTCCGGCCACCCCGTTCCCACCCTAGAGAAATCTTCATCCTATTGTTAGCTATTGTTTTCCTACAAACACTCGACCTAACTTAGGCATCGAAGGGCCTTTGGCCAACACCCCCAGGTGTGGTCTTTTACTCCATATTATTTCGCAGAGAGAAAGAGAAGCGAAGAGAAAGACGGAATCTTAGACGAATATTCTTGTGGGACGAAAATCGCTCCCACAAATATGATGTAGAGTGTAACTTGATAGTTGAGAAAGCAATTGTGAAATATCTCCTCTAATGGATATCTTCTTCCAATGTATACTACATTTCCTCTTATCATTTGGATGAGTAGCTTAGAATCTCCTTCAATCTCCAGATTAAAATATTTTAAAAAAATTGAAGTCGAATAGCCCATTGAATAGCTTGTTGTAGCTAGAGCAAATGGGTCAGCGTGCAAAACAGATGTTATACCAATAGGAAAGGTAACAGGGAAAATATATAGCAATGCCATAAGGATTTCAGATTAAAAAAAACATGAAGTAGCATTACCCTTAGTAAGAACTATGCCATCAAAATTAATTTTATAACAATTTAGAGGAGAACTCCATCCATAACTCTGAGCATTTTGAATTTCCATTATTAATTTTAATTTAAGTCAAAGCAAAACTCAATAAGTCTAGGCCTGGGCATCCCACGTTGATCTTCAAGAACAAAACTGTCACAACAACAAGTAGGCCTATCAAAATAAAAATTCCCTAGATCTAGACAAAGTATCAGCCAAAACATTATCTTCTCTATTAGCTCACAGTGTTTGGTTTTTGAGAGAAAAGCTTGACACGAACGACATGAAAAAACAAGAGACCCAATGGGTGACTATTCTGACTTCCCCAGAGTCTCCGGTAGCACACTCGAGACAACGATGGATATGCTGCCCCTGTGGGTGTGGACTGATTATGAACTTCAGCTTCTAAGAATATCACCAGCAACTTACCAATCCCGAATCCCATAAACAAGATAGCAATATAGATTAGTTTGGCTTCCACAAATGTGTTTTACTCTATAACATTCAAAAGACTCACATAAGAAAAATATTAGGGAAATGCTAGCAACCTTCTCTTCCACCTTCTCTTTATTCTCCCTTTTCCTCATGGCATCTGTCACTTCCCATACACTTTTTTTTAGAAAAGGAATTCATTGAAAGAATCAAGGTACATAAATGATTTGATACATTGGCCTCGTTAAAACCTTCTTAGGGAACAAACCCTAACGTAGGAAGAGTACCACACATATCATGGACTAACAAGAAAGTTCAAAACGGACACTTAAGACTAGGACATTAATCAAAACAAAAAACACTAACATAGAGACCTCCGACGAGAACACTACACAATCCGACTATCAAAAGTGTAACATCCCACATCGACCAACGGAGAGGGGGTGATGTGCCTTATATGTATATGCCCGCCTCCATCTAGCATGAGGCCTTTGGGGAGCTCACTGGCTTCGGAGTCATAGGAACTCCGAAATTAAGTGAGTTGGGGCTAGAGCAATTCCAAGATGGGTGACCCACTGGGAAGTTGCTCATGAGTTCCCAGAAACAAAACCGTGAGGGCAGAGATGAGGTGCCCGAAGCGAACAATATCATGCTACGGCGGAGCCGATCTCGGGATGTGACAAAAAGAGTCACACTATGAGATCATAGTCCTTTACACAACTACTAGATGGTGAGAAAACCCAATGGAGAACATGCCTATGGAGAACACACCAAAGCCAAAAGAGAGAAGATGCTCACGATACACACCAGCTTTAGTCACCTCCATTAGAGAAACATAGAACTTTGAATGGCACTGAGAATAGAGTAGTTTGCAGGGAGCAGCACAATTAAAAGACAAAACATAACGAGAAAGCCAAGACAAGAAGAAAGCAAAAAGATGCTCGAAGCCATACCATATCATCCCAAAACTGACAAGGAAACCTCCTATGAAACCATAGTCCTAAATACAGGAAAACTCTTATGGGGCCATAGTCCTATAGACAGGTGAAGAATCAAAGATATGTTCAAAGGAGAACTGTGAGAAACACCACGCAACAAGGGACAAAACTAGATGCGGCCACTTAACCTAGAACTAGATACCAAGTCAAAGAGCATTCGTCGGATGCCCACAAATGTTCCAGCAACAAATTAAGAAAGGCTACCAGGAGACCCAATTGGACCGATCTCCATAGTCTTGTCAGAAGAAGCAACAGTGCATAGGCACTTAGGATCCAAGAAGTCTACCCCGGACACCAAGGTATTGCCATGAGAAACTGCCACAACTAGACTTTCACGCTTCGCACTAGGCTTGGTGGACTCACCGCGGGAAAGCTCCCCTTTTTTTGGTCTACCGCTTCCCCTCCCTGTACACTTAAAACAATGACATTAATACATCAAACAACCCACCTTTTGTTTTCCAAGTTTACCCTTATTAAATGTATTGTCCTTCAATTTATCCAATTTTTTTTACAACTCTCTTACCATATGTAAAAAATTAAAAATTAACAAATTTTAGTTTTAAAAAAAAGAAAATGTCTATTTTTTTAGAGGAAAAAAAATGCACAAGTGTGACCTCAAAACTAAATCCACAAAAGAAATATCATTTTTTTATATAGACAAAGAAGTCCTTCTAAGAGCATCTCCAACCGATATGTCAAATTGCCACATGGACATGAAATGGCAAAATTGAAGGTTAATGTTGCTCCAACCAAGTAGTCAAATCCTACATGGATTTGAAGGCTGGAAGAGATATGTCAAAAATAACATATCAAAAAGCTTGATGTCAAATTTTTTAAAATATTTTTTTAGTCATAGACCCATTATCATTTACTCTCTTTTAAAACTTTATGCATCATATGGGTCTCATTTGCTTTTAAAAATATAATAAAATAATATGATATTTGGCATGTCGGGTCGAGTTAAATTTTTCCAAAGTGTCAAATTGCCACATAAACCATCAAATTTAAATTTAACATTTTGCATTTGACATCTCCCTTAGAGACGCTCTTTTTTTTTTTTTTCTAAACCATTAATTAGGTAAGTCTTATTTGTTAGAGTATTTCATAAAAGAAAAAAAAACTAAAGTTTTTTCTTATTTAATTCTTTAACAAGGTGATAAGAAAGTTGTAAAAAATTTGAATAATAAACTTAAGGAAACATTCAAATTAATACATTTAATAAGGGTAAATTTAGAAACAAAGGTTAGCTTGTTTGATGTTTTAATTACATTGTTTTAAGTATAAGAAAAATGACACATATCATGAGGAAAATGAAGAAGGTCCAAAAGAGAAGGTTGGAGAGAAGCTTGCTAGCATTCCCCTAAAATTAACTGAGTACACCCTACTACCAAACTATTTATTGAATTACTAATTTACCCTAATATAAAATGACCAAAAAGGATATATTGAATCGTGAAACACTGTCGTTGTCTCCTCCACTGGACATAGCAATGCCTCCTTCATAAAATCGTCTCCTCCACCGTCACACTAAACCGTCGTCATACCATCCGCTTCTCCACCATTACAGCAACGTCGTCGTCGTACCATTATATTGGCATCGTGGTCGTCTGGTATTGGTAAATCTCATTTTGATTTTGTTATCAAATGCGTTATACTATCTTGATTTGTTCTTCATGGGCCAAAATGTTTTGTAACCTTCCTTTAGAAATTGGTTTTAATTTGTTCTTCAAATGGAGCAGTTTTTGGGTTGTTTAACATTGATGATTTGAAGAGATCCATGACCATGTGGGAATGCTGCAGACTTGCTGCAAACATCGGAAATGCTTTCATAGCTTTTCCCGTTTAGATCCAAATAATATGTTGAGGGCCAATGAAAATTCCTTCATATAACTTATGTTGATGGCCAATGAAAATTCCTTCATATAAGTTCAATGTTTGTGTTTGTAGTTCAATTCAATACATTTATAAATCTGAAAAGAGGGCATAAATTCATGTAAAAGAGAAACCTGGTTTAGGATTGGTATTAGGGTGTTGTGTAATAGAGTGTATTAAGGTGTACCGGGAGTATTTTTGGTAGTTAAATAGGGTGTATTTAGTTAATTTTATATTTTAATTAAAATATTAGGGTGTACTTAGATTATAAGATGTACTCAGTTAATTTTAGGGTTCGTTTAGCAGCACTCAAATATTAATATATTTTTTACCTTTTTATTACATGTTAATAATACATGGACACAAGACATAAAGTTCAACAAAGAGAAATAATATCCACTCTAATTTTGTGACTTTTATTACTCAATCACAACATGATACTTTGTGACATTAACAAGGGCATAACCAAGATCAAAGGAGTGGGCTAAATTTTATTGTTAAAAAAGGCGGGTAAAAGGAGAAAATCCAAATCAATAACCACAATGTAATAACTTAAAAATGGGGCTCCTGCAAGAAAAAAAAATACAAGAGAGAAGATAATTTAAAAAAATAAGATGGGTAGACTAGTATTATGGGCCTAGTTGTACTTGGGAATGTTTTTTATTCAGTTGCATTGGGTTTATAGTGAGGGCATGATCTTATTTATTTATTTATTTAAAAGGAGTGGGGGCCTTATCTAAAGCCCTTAAATGAAGCCCTATATCTTAATCGTTGGATCAACGCTTTAGATAAGGTCGTCACTATATAATGACTTAGTTGTTGTAATTAGAGCTGGTCTGGATTTTGGAAATAATTTTGCTTACCACTTTAATCCAAGGTATATCCTCACAACCCTTCTTAACACTTGACACGTGTCTATTGGCATACACATAGTTAACTCTTTGCTTTGTATTGATGGAATCATGGTTATGTCAATAAACATATGTCAAGTGTTAAGAAGGGTGGTGAGGGTACGTATTGATTAAAGTGATGAGCAAAAATACTCCCACTGAATTTTTTAAAGCTAGTTTTGATGGGCTATTAATGACAAAACCCAATAATTATACGTGGCAAAAATGACTTGGGCCGAAACCTGCAATGTGCTAAAGCCCAGGGGAGCCTAAACACAATTCCACCTTTGGTTGCTTCAGAGTGGGAGAAAAAGAGGTGCTCCTTTCGATAAATAGTGCTGATTTAGGCCGCCATCTACGGCAAAACAAAACAAAAGACGACTAGAAACAAAACAAAAGCTTAAAAAATGGATGGTTGACAAAAGCAAGCTTTCACATTAGAATCTTGTTGGAGATTCTGCTTGTATGAATTATCCCCTCTTTTGGTCTCCCTTCTGGATGGAGCAATAATGTTGTGCATCTTTAATTTATTTTATGTTCTATAAAGTTTATCAAGTTGTATCAGGAGGCATTGATCAGAGAGAGAGAAACAAAAATAAAAATAATTTAGTATGATGTATTGCATAAGTCAAAAATTCCTACCATAATAATGATGATCCTTTTTTTTTTTTTAATTTTATTTACAATATGGTCAAGATCAATGACAATGACATCATCCACGAAATTTTGCATCATATATAATGAATAAATTTTGCTTCATACCAAGGAAAGTCTCCAAGTAACTCTTAGGCTCTGTTTGAAATTGCTTTTTTCGCCAAAAATATGTTTCACTTTAAAGTTAAGCAGTTTAATGTATTTGGTAAAACTAAAATATCTCGATTATTTTGAAAACAATGGCATTTTAATAGTAGCTTTTAAAAACATGCTCTAGGTTGCTTTTTAAAACTACTTTCAAAATAAGTAGAAATGAGCTTTTAATGAATTTTTTTTTAATTCCTAAAATACCATCATTCATTTTAAAAAATGACACCACCTCCACTTAATTTAGTGATATTTCTCTTGTTAATATTGAAGTCTGAAGTTAGAAGAAAAAATCTGTCATGTTAGGAAATATTTTTGCTAACATATTAGTTTAGCTTTTAAAATATTTTTGCTATCATTATTATTTTTAAATACATTGACTTTTTTCTTTTCTAGATTTTATTACATAGCATGAACCCTTCTTACAAAACAAACAACAAAGACCAACCTTAACACTCTTTTCTTCCCTCTTTCCCTTGATCCTTATCCTCAATGGGCACTCTAGAGCTAGAACCATCCAACTCTAACACCAGCCCCAAGCCCCTATACTCCGACGCCGAAGACGATGACGTGTCTCCCATCGAACAAGTCCGTCTAACCGTGACCAACACCGACGACCCGACCCTACCCGTATGGACCTTCCGGATGTGGTTCCTGGGTCTTCTCTCATGTGCCCTCCTCTCATTTCTCAACCAATTCTTCTCCTACAGAACTGAGCCTCTCATCATCACCCAAATCACAGTCCAAGTCTCAACCCTCCCCATTGGCCACTTCATGGCCAAAGTGCTCCCAACAAACAAATTCCACATACCCGGGTTCAGGTCCCGGTCTTTTTCTCTCAACCCGGGTCCTTTCAACATAAAAGAGCACGTCCTCATTACCATATTTGCTAATGCTGGAAGTGCTTTTGGAATTGGCACAGCTTATGCTGTTGGGATTGTCAACATAATCAAAGCGTTTTATGGCCGGAAAATCTCTCTTCTGGCTAGTTGGCTCCTTATCATCACTACCCAGGTATATTATTTTTAATTAACTTTTTTTGAAATTTTGTTTCTTCTGTTTTCTTTGGTTTTTTGGAAGCACAAGTTCATAAAAAGTGGGTTTCTTTGGAGCTGCCCAACATGGCCAATAAAAAAATTAGATGGTTGGTTAGTAATCTGTGTCATTAGCTGCCAGTTGGCTGGTGAGAGATAACTTTTCCTTTTCCTTACAAAATGAACTTCATCAATATCTTGCTTTTGCTTTTGTTTTTTAAAACGAAAAGAAGATTAGAAAACACTTTTTTCTTTTTTCTTTTTCTTTTTTTTTTGACCTTTTGTTTGAATGATGAGATAAGATTATTATGGACATTTTTCAACACATGATGGTGGCAGGTCTCTATAAGGGTGGGGCTGGAATCATTTGCAGTCCCTGTCAATACGGTGTTTTGGAGTATCTCACCTTTAAAATTCATTACAAAAACGGAGCACTAAATAATTGGATGACAAATAGTTTTATTTTCTAACCGCAATAAACTAAATGATTAGTTAAGATGGTACAAATAGTTTTATTCTTTAGCGCGAGATTCTTTTACCCTTTGATATGCTTTGTGGTAATTTGAGAACATGACTTGCAGGTGTTGGGATACGGCTGGGCTGGGCTGTTAAGGAAGTACGTTGTTGAGCCCGCCCATATGTGGTGGCCCAACACACTCGTTCAGGTCTCACTTTTCCGGTATGTTTCCTTTTCCTTTACCAAACACTAGCCACTCCGCACGCGCTTTCGCGCATGCGAGAGGCATTTTTTAAAAATTTTAAAATTTATTTTAGAATTAAAAAATATAATGGGTAGTTGTATTCCATAAAAATAGAATTCATAATCTGATTTTTCTTTTAATTTTAATTTTTTTTAAATATGAAAAAGTGTGAATTTACCATATTATCCTCATTTAATTAATAATTAATTCTTAATGTTTGTATTAACTAAGGACATTTTCTGGTATTTTGAATGTTTCACCATTCTCTGCCTTTTGCTTTATATATATAGATGTCATAAGAGTTTTACTAAACCTTTTTCTTCAAATAGATAAGCAAACCATGATAAATCCAATAAAATTAAAGGTGCGTGTATATGTAAGTCTCATATGTTGTCTGTGCTGTCTAAGGAAATTAGCTATCGGTATTGTTTTAGTCAACTTTACCTCTTGTTCGTTAATTTCTCCCGTAAAATTTATTCTTTATTTCTATCTTTCTTATCACATGATGGATAATGTATGCATCCATAACAACAATGTATATGCTTCATGACAACGAGAAAAGATTTCATACACGCGTTCCATGAAACGGGTATCTCACATTTTGTACACGCAAACAAATGCATAACTCTTGGTAAGAATTTCAAATTTAAGACTTTTCTAAGCTTTAGGTCTTGAAAAATTTGGCGTGCCTCCAATTGAAGATTGAAGCATGCATCGATGATGTAAGTCTCGAATTTGTATTGGCTGTTATTTTTCCATTTGTGAGTCAACGCATCACATGCAGCTGCCTGTTACTCAGTTGCCAAAGTAGACTAGAAATCAAAGTCATTTAGGATGAGTCAATTGGAATCTTAAATAGGCCCAGCCGGACAAGTTTTTCCATTTTCCTTCCCATTTTTTTCTGCTGATTTTTAAAACAGGCAACGATAGATACAGGCATGGATATCGAAAGGAAAAAAAATCCCAACCACCACATGTTCTTTTCCAGCTGTTTTAAACACCAGAAAAACTCATTCCTGTGTAGAATCAAAATGCACTTCAAACAACTTAAACTTTCTGCTTTTCCTGTATTATCATGGGGTTATAAGTGGCAATAACAAAAATTAGTGTTGTCGACGAAGGACTGAGAGTAGTGGAAGGGTTCTAGCCGATAAACAGATCAGCCGGGGATACCTCATTCCTTTTTCATTTTTAACTTCTTAGGGCTAAAAACCTCAAACTTCAGCAGTAGCAGAATTCATGTTGTCAACTGCAGACCTAAAAGCTGTGGAAAAGTTGATACAAAATTCAAAATACAGATCAATGAAGAAAAAATCTTCCCTACTACTTGGTGTTTATGTGCCAAATCATTTTTTTCGTTCCACAAATTTACTTCTGCGATAAATCATATTTATACGTTTTCTCAAGACCTTAACCAAAACATGCATAGCCTCCGCATATTTCCCATGCTTTCAGCTCAACAGACATTTCTGCTAACTTCAACCAAAGTCATTATCTGCTTAGTATTCAATACTATCTTATAGGGGCAGTCATCCATCTAAACATCCCAAACCAATTGAGACATGCCAAATTCACGATAATGTAGTTCAAAATCTTCAGTTCCTAGCATCCAATATTGGATCATTATTTACAAATGTTCATTCTCATCAGATGGCTAACTACAGTTTTATATTTAACTTGCAGGGCCTTGCATGAGAAAGATGAGCAACGCATGTCACGGGCAAAGTTCTTCCTAATTGCTCTAGTTTGCAGTTTTACGTGGTATGCTTTCCCAGGATATCTCTTCACAACACTCACAAACATATCATGGGTTTGCTGGCTATTCTCCAAGTCAGTTACAGCCCAGCAGATTGGATCAGGCATGAGAGGCCTTGGAGTTGGAGCCCTGACACTTGACTGGTCAGCAGTGGCATCCTTCTTGTTCAGCCCCCTCATCTCCCCTTTTTTTGTCATCGTCAATGTTTTTGCAGGCTATGCATTGATACTCTACTTCGCAATCCCTATAGCATACTGGGGACTGGACTTGTACTCTGCACAAAGGTTTCCTATTTTTTCCTCGCACTTGTTTACAGCGCAAGGTCAAGATTACAACATAACAGCTATAGTCAATGACAAGTTTGAGTTAGATATTCCAAAGTATGAGGAGCAAGGACGGATTCACTTGAGCACCTTTTTTGCACTCACTTATGGCTTTGGTTTTGCAACCATTGCCTCCACCCTCACACATGTAGCCTTATTCTATGGAAGGTAAAATACTGCTTATAACTTAGAGAGATGCAAAACTTCTTTATGTTCTAACATGTAAATTTTTTGACATACAACCAAGATTTTGGAGAAACTTTATCATATACAATTCAAGAGAACTTTACTTTTTTTCCACCAGTTTTTCTCAATCTCTTATCACAGGTATACAGATTAAAAGAGATACAAATATGACCTTTTAAATCAATTCACAAAAGCACTATTCTCCCATATCTGGTTCTTATTTTGGAATATTAAAACTCATTTACATTTTGATGTACAACTAAATGGGCAGAGAGATACTTGATCGCTATCGTGCTTCTTACAAAGGAAAGGAAGATATCCATACAAGATTGATGAGAAGATACAAGGACATACCTTCCTGGTGGTTTTACATGTTGCTCATCATTACAGTTGCAGTTTCTCTTGTACTCTGTATTGTCTTGAATGATCAGGTTCAGATGCCATGGTGGGGGCTCCTATTTGCTGCTGCCATGGCCTTTGTATTCACCCTTCCTATCAGCATCATAACAGCAACAACAAACCAGGTGAGCCAGACATTTGCTGTTTTGTATTTAATTTGCAGCAAAAGATATATAAAAGTTAAACTTATCAACATATCCATGCTTTCACGTAACAACTTATCCCAAGTAGTCAAGTGGATTTTTCCATGCAAGTTATCCAATACCAGAGTACCAGATTCTCTTTTCATGTGGTGCCTATACCAGAGTACCAGATTCTCATTTCATGTGGTCTATAAAAAAGCTTGCATGATACAAAACTATATTTTAGTAGTGCACAACCGTAGATAGATGTAATCAGCAGGTTCTAAATTAATCCAGCTATAACTAGATGGCCCATTACATGACATTCCTGCATTATGACTGAACAGAAATTGCTACTTTCATATCTATATATCGCTGGGAACATCACTGCAAACCCTTTTTTAGAACTCTGTAAAACTCACTTATGTTCTGATCCCCCGTGTACAGACACCAGGGCTAAACATAATAACAGAGTACATCATGGGAATCATATTACCAGGAAGACCAATAGCCAATGTATGCTTCAAAACTTATGGCTACATGAGCATGGCTCAGGCAGTCTCCTTTCTGAATGATTTCAAGCTCGGACATTACATGAAGATCCCTCCAAGATCAATGTTTTTAGTTCAGGTATGTTAAAATTTCATAATATCCACATACAAAGAGATAGATTGAATAATGCTAAAGGCATAGTTGAAAACTTCTTAAATATTCTTGTGAAAGAATTGAGATTTTACTGGAAATGGTGCCTCTTAACAAATAGCAGAAAGCTGGAGTAAAGGGCAACCTGGAGCGACATATTCCAGTATATCATCACTTTACTTTTTAGAATATATCTGATGTATTTTCTTACATGTATGCCTAGTTCATCGGAACGATTCTTGCCGGAACTGTCAACCTTGCAGTAGCACATTGGTTGCTGAACTCCATCACAAATATATGCGTGGATGATCCTCATTCGGATAGTCCTTGGACATGCCCAGGTGACCGAGTTTTCTTTGATGCTTCTGTGATTTGGGGTTTGGCGGGACCTAAACGTATATTTGGAACTCTTGGAATCTATGGAGCCATGAACTGGTTCTTCCTTGGAGGTGCAGTCGGACCAGTTATTGTTTGGGTACTGCATAAGGCATACCCAAAGCAAAATTGGATACGCCTGATTAATCTTCCAGTCCTTCTGGGAGCAACAGGATCGATGCCTCCAGCTACAGCATTGAACTACAATTCCTGGATTATAGTCGGAACAATTTTCAATTTTTTTGTCTTCCGTTACAGGAAGAAGTGGTGGCAGAGGTACAATTATGTCCTTTCAGCAGCACTGGATGCTGGGTTGGCTTTCATGGCAGTTTTATTGTACCTTTCAGTAGGCATGGAAAATAAAAGTGTGGCCTGGTGGGGTACAAACGGTGAACACTGTGACTTGGCTACTTGTCCAACTGCCAAGGGAATCGTGGTTGACGGTTGTCCGCTTAACTAATATACCCGTATCTCCAGTTACATGTGATTTCATTTTAAAAATTGCATAGTACAGAATTAGCAAGTATTAGAACTGAATCTGACAAACCAGAAGTGGGTCTAGTTGTCTCATAATGAGATAAAACATGATTCATTAACTTGCTATTTTTTATACAAATGCAGAAAAAATATACATAAATATGTTATCTCTGTATCAAATACATCCGTTGATTAGCCATCAAATTGCAAATGGCTACTTCAGAGGAATTTGCAGACCCCATATCTCTTTGCAAGGGAAAAAACTATTACTTCGAGCCTCAAAGCCATATAGAACTTAATCTTACTCATAGTGTATGAATAATTTCAGACTAATCTTATCATCCACTAATTTATTGATCTAGCCCACATACAAATTAACAGGGCACTCACCAAATCCTGTTCTGAATCATTGACAACCGCTTGGAAGTTCAAACTTCAAACTATTTTCCAGAACCTATTAGACTCACTCACTGGGCTTGACCAAAACTAACTGCAACAATGCACATTAGAACAGATGTGGTAGAACCCTGTGATAATCCATGATGGTAATGTTTTCAACTATCCAATTTTGCATTTATGTGATTTTTTAATTTTTTCAATTTTTTGAATGGAAACTTTTGTGTTAGTAATCAAGAGGATAAATTATCCTCGATCAATAACAAAGAGAAAACCTGCACAGATATTGGCAGAGTTAAAATACATTTATGTGATTATTTTCAAAAGTGGGTGCATGCAAATATCAAATTGCCAATATGAAAATGACACAGGAAGATTACTTGAATGTAATCTCAGTATTTATAGCACAAATAGAAAAGTCAGAGAAAGAGGTGGTCAGGTAATTCAACAACTTTGTGGATTAACAATAGTGTTTCACACCTTGACACGTTCATCTTGAATTTTCCGAGATCCACTGATTGTACTCGTCCATCCTTATAATAAAGGAACTAGAACTTGGCGAGCCTCCTCCTCCATATGCCTTCACATGTCATGTTGCGTTATTATAAATATTAATAATGATAAAGATGAAGAAGAAAAAAAAAACAATAACACTCAATAGTCTATGAAAAGTAGAAAAAAGAAGTTAAAGTAGTACAGAAAGGTATGAGGTCACATTATTACTGAAGCCACACCTTCGCAACTTCAGAGGTATCAGTGGAACTATCAGTACTCCTTAAGCACATTTTTAGGTTTTTCCGCTGCATGAATATAACAGCTCCTATAGGCCTGGCATCATGAATGTAAACACTCTTGAGACAATTACAAACTTAATCCAACAAAAGATACTTGGTTCAAGTTCCTCCAACAACATTTTATAACTTGTAAACTATCATTGGTAAATGAAAAGAAAAACAAAGAGTAATCAGACTTTCAGGAAATGGCATATCCGAGTCAAGGAAAACATTTCAAATGGAACCATAATCCCACTACCCAAATCCTAAGCCAGGACCTTAAGAATACAAGCTTTCTATCAGTTTTAGATTTGTAAATGAAATATGCAACTAACCAATATACATATGGCAAGTTTCAAGATAGTAAATCTTGCTAAATGCTTGCTTTTCATATCATAAGTTAGATAATTTGCTAAAAGTTCGTTAGCAATACCTGAATAAAAATTACATACTAGCATGATAAGAAGAAAACTCCATCTCCACTACCACCACTTTCGTTGAACTACACTTTATTTTCATTCATCAAAATTTGACTTACTATAAATGATATAGCCTTATTTATAGGCTCAAACAGAACTACCAAATCCCAAAAACTCCTATAAATAATACTAAAAGACTCAGTAAATAATAAAAATCTCCTTTGGTAATAGATCTCAGAGAACTTAAAAGAAAATGAGCTGTTCTAAGACCCGAACACGTTGACTCTTACTAAGAAAATGAGTTTTTCTGAAAAATGTCACTCCTTCACTAAGTTTCCTCTTTGAGTTCCCTTTCCATGGTGAAAAATGCCGCTCCTTCACTAAGTTTCCTCTTTGTGTTCCCTTTCCATGATGAAAAATGTCGCTCCTTCAATTTTTCAATCCACACATTGAGTGCCTTCTTATTGCCTTCAAAATATTGAGAAAAAGCTCCAACTCTAAATGAAAGTTTAAAGTTTAACCATTGTACTTGAAGAAATAAGGGGAACTTGGAATGATGAAAGAAGCGGATGTTTTAGTTCTTACAACAATATGATGTAAAACAAAACAGAGTGGGCTGTTGCCTAGATTGTGGACTTTAGATGGTAGTAGTAATTAAAAAAGGTACAGGGAAATGTAAGACTTAGGAAAATTTTTAAAGAAATTACTGAAATATATAAGAAATGGTGGAGATAAGAGAGAGAGAAGTAAGTAAACGAGATATATTAAGGAACATGCTTTTAACAACACTTCTTTTGTTCATGGAAATCTAATTTTCTTTACAAAATATACCCTTATAGACTTCAAATATAACTTCCAAAACCTCCTAGACATATAAAAGACTCATTAAATAATAAAATACTCTTAGAGAACTTAGAAAGACATTGTGTTTTTCTAAGGCCCAAGATACAACTCTTAATGAAACTTAACATTAACTCTTGGATTTACTCTTTGAGTTATTTACTTATTACTATTTTTCATTGACTGAGTCTTACACTACCATGGGTATTTCTCTTTGGACCACAAAGGCCGCCTTATTAGATGGCCAATAGGCTTTGTCTTGTGTTGTACAAGAGCATATGTCTCTTCTAAGCAAACTGTTGCTACAACCTCCATACATGTCGTGCTCTATGATCATATTACTCTTCAACAACATAGTACTGGCATCAGTAGGGAAACTCTTACTCTATGAAAGCCTGAACCAAAACCTTGAAGCATCTTATTGAAAGTCATTATGGCAACTCTTATCTTGGCATAAATTTAAAGATCAAAACAGTTCTATGGCTCTAAGAACCTTGCATAATTGAGGTTCATGCAATTAAAAAGATCCAGTCAACTAGTAATGTGAACTAATTTGGGGGCGGAGCATCATATAATATAATACAACTGCATGGAAGATCCATAAACAATTTTCACATTTAATTATATGGATGGGAATCTGCATGCAAATGAAGAAATCATTTTATATTAAAAGAACAAATTCTCTATGAAAATGTGAAATTGTAAATAGAGAAGCACTTTTTGTAGTTAAATTACCGTAGACCAGCAGCAGCACTTTTTACACTAAGCTGCTTGCCGATTTCATCACTTAGCTCAGAATTCACGTGAGCTCGAACTCCCTGCAATGAAATGTCAGAATTAAATATCCACTTAGATATTTCCAACAGATTAAACTCGGAAAAAAAACCTGGATGCAGACAAATCAAGAAAGCAAAGTTTCTAATCACATCACATAATAAATGGCATGAAATACTTCCATGTCAAGCGGACCATCCTACAAAACCATTGTCACCGATGTAAAAAGTTATAATAAAATAGCACATAGGAAATATCATTTGAAAGGGAGAGATCAATAATTTACCAGACACTCCCCATAAAATCCTCTCCCCAACCTTACTTTCAAAACATTATCCAGTAACTTATTTGCAGCTTTCTGGCGAATAGAATTATAAGCGTTTCCCTTAGTGATAGCATCCACAGCACTTATATCCAGTAACTGCAACAAGGATGATTTTAAACAAGTTACCTCACAACTGGACACAGAAACTGCAAATGAACCTATAAGTATTTCAAGGGATGGACATGTGCATTGTTTTTCAAAATAAAATAATTAAATGAACTAGATTGCCAAACCTGTTCATACATGTATGGATTAGTAACACAATTCAACTTGGAGCGCCATTCACTAAGTCCAATATTAAACACCCTAATATCCGGTAAGCTCCACCGCCGAAGATCGCCATCCTCGATGTACTTAAGTACCATTTCTACACGATCTCTGTCCTTGGGTTCTAATAAACTTACATCCATTCCCTAATTTCAACAAAAGAAAAATAAAAATGAATCTTAATATACCATTTATATATACCTAATTTGCAAATGAAAAGGACTCGTAATCCAACTTACATTATGATACTCACTACCGGCCAGTATAGTGGAGAAGTAGTCATACACAGCAGTAGAGCTACACTTTTCAAGATTCACATGAAATGTGAGGTTCTTTGGACAATCTTCCTCGGAGGGTATCTGTGGAAGTACCCTTTTCCGATGATCAAAGGAAATTACCCTAATCAAATTTCAAAACCAATAATTTCCAATCATAAACAAAACCACTAGGCAACAACTACAACTCAATCACTAACACAAATTTACTTGCATTTAAAACAAATTGATCACTGCGGTGCAAAATCGAAACTTACTCGCACAAAGCTCTTCGCGCAAACTCAACTGCAAATCCCTTTGGGCCAAGAAAATCAAAAAGATAGCATCTCTCCAGCCCTTCAATACACAAATCATCAACCCTGTAAAAGCAAAACAAACAAACAATTATGTTAAGGGCATGTTTGGATGCTAAGAAAATGAGAGAGAGAAAGAGAGATTGGACCTGAAGGGTTCGACAGAAGAGAAAGGCAGAGAGAGACAAGGGAGGTTGAGGCGAGAGTGAAAGAGGTGAGCGAAGAGGGCAGAGAAAGCTCCAGAGAATGAGGGGTAGTTGTAGAGAAGCAAGTTGGGGACTTTGTCTTGAGAGGCTTTGGCCAGAGCTTCTAACGCTGCGTCTGATCTGAAGCTTCGGGCTTGCAGTAGCGGAGCCATTGAGGCAAAGATGCAGGTTCTCCATCTTCCAGGAGTGGAAAGAGGCATTTGACGACGTCGTTTCAGAGGAGAGAGTTAACTGTTAAGAGTTCAGCGACACTCTGAGCGACAGAGTGCTCTGGCGGGACTCCTACAAGGGAAGAGATCTCCTGTCTAAACCTTGCAAAGTTGAGTGACATCTAATATTAACAATATTAAGTTGGATTGGTTTTTTTTTGCCAAAAGTAGTAGAGATAAGTCTTTAATGAATTTTTTTAAAATACCATAATTCATTTTTTAAAATGACACCATCTCCACATCCAACTCTACCACATCTACCACCACCACCGCCACTATAACCGCCACCACCACCCCCTCCTCCTCCTCCATCTCCACCACCTCCACCTCCACCACCACCTTCAACACCTTTACTTTTGCACAATTTTCATAAACATGCAGACATAAATCCTTATATGGTTGCACATTTGAACAAATTAGATGCCCTTTTTTTAATTCTCTTCGGATGTATTGATTTGGAAGTTCTTTACAAAATGTTTTTGTAAAGGTACTTTTTTCTTTTGAAAATCTAGAAAAACGATAAACAGCCCAAAAAAAAGAAAAAAAATATTTTAGAACTCTAATCAACTCTTTTAAAATCTACAATAAAACTCTAACAAACACCATCAAAATCAATCTAGGAATTCAATCAAACTCTATGTGGAGTTGATAGAAATCAATTGAACTACATTGAACTCTATAAACTTTATAACTCCATTTGATTCCTTATTTAGTTAGAATTTTGGTTACTTACCAATTATTATTTAGTCCTATTGTAATAGAGATTTATTTCCTATTATAACATCTCAACCCTTGAAATAATTTCATTAGTGGCAAGTGTTCCATCTCAAGGTAAACAAATGCATGAGATTTACGCCAACTCCCCCATCTAAAGCCACCTCCTGCTAACCAATGGATAATTCTAACACCTCATGCCTCTTGTGATCATTCCACTACCGTAATAACAAAGCAATTTAAATATTATTAAAAACATAGAACACATATATTTATATAGATGTGTATAAACTAAATATTAAGAATAACCAACAAAGCCCATTCCACTACTGTAACAACTAAAACTATATAGTCATTTAAAATATATAAGTAATAGAATATTTAATCTCCAATATATATGTATATCTGAACCTAAACTAGGTGAACCAAGAAAGCAACTAATATTATTTTTATATATAATTACTATAATTTAAAACTTACTAAAGTAATAAAATGTTTAACCTTCTTAAATAACCTTTAAGAATACGGATTTTCACAGATTGATAAATAGTTATTATTAGTTTCAACCTCGGTTTAAAGTAAGATCTTGGTATTTGCTGGTGAACTTGAGTATGTTTTCATTTGACAGCTTTGATGCGTGGTTTTAATCAAGTTTATGGATTTGGCTTTAATCAGCGGCGGACCTAGGAATTTTTCAGCGGATGTGCAATTTTTAAAAGCTAAGAGCTCCACACAACAACCAAAAAAAAAAAAAAAAAACCCAAATTATCTTGGTTGACATCATCAACAATCCATTCAAGCACCTTCACCACGGGATGAAACATAGTATTAATACTAAGTAAAGTACCGTTCCATAATTGTATAGAGAGAGCTAAATAAAAAAAAAAAAATTATTGTGATGCACACACACTTTGATGAAATTGAGTGATGTTAAATTGGTCTTTTATAAAGAGAATTCCCAATTCTACTTAATTAAGGAATTCCCCAAACTCAATTGAATAAAGAGAACTCCCAATTAAATCCCATTTAACTAAGGAAATAGAAGCCCATTTGAAAAAACCCACAAAAAGCCCACGCACAGCATAGTTTTCAGTTTTTTTATTAAATTAAAAAAACCTGGTCCAAAACGACGTCGTTTTGGCCAGGTTTTAAAAAAAATAAATAAAGCAGCGAGTTTTAAAACAGCCTGGTCCAAAACGATGTCGTTTTGGCCAGGCTTCGTTAAAAAAAAACAGAGCACGCGCGCAACGCGCGCAGCGCCCATTCTTTTGGGCATTTCGTCGAACACCTTCTGTGCGTCGCTGGTCTGCAGTAGAGGTGCAACTCCAGCACCTGTAATGACGATTTCCAGCGACCGGAGGTGCGGGCGCGCCTCCTTGCGCCTGCACAGGTTCGCCACTGGTTTTGATGTTTATGTTTTAGCTCGATTTTGGTACCTATCGCTTGAAAATGCTCATGAGATGCTACTTGAACTGTGAAGTTTCTTTATATGCTTTTACACTTTTGAGTTGAATATTGAGAAAAGATTTGGAAGGCATTGCTTATGAGTTTATAAACGGATTAAGTTTGTTTGAGTTTGGATTAATGGGACTTGAGGATATGGATTTGAGTTAAAGTTTTGGGAAAATGGCTTTTAAACCCACTTAAGTACCCGTTCCCAGTTGCCTTCGGATTATGTTTATGTTACCCAATTGCTCTTGGTGGCCTATCAAATTACAAGTTGCCTACGGATATAGTTAGATTACCCATTTGCCCTGTATGAGACGTCTATATGTGTAAGACTAGTATTGCGTACAAGGGTCTAGAGGTGTCTTGCCAGTGTTTTCGTGTCCCTGTATTGTGTATACATGTGTCCGCCTATGATTTTTCCTATACTTGCATTCATCTTACTATATAGGTGTCTTGCCAGTGTTTTCGTGTACCTATATTGTGTATACATGTGTCTGCCCAGGATTTTTCCCCCCCAACCTGCTTCAATTTGTTTGCACAGGTGGTTGCCCAGTTTTCCCCTTCCCCGGTTGTCTTCGGATGTTTTGCCTGAACCTGTATTAAGTATACAAGTATCCGACCATGATTCTTCCCATGCCACCCGATTCGTTTTGTAATTAATTTAAATTTCATTTAATTTCTGGTTTCCATTGTTCATCACTTGATTTTTGGGTTTTAATTTCTGATTTGAATTGCAATTTTATCACGTGATCTTGCATTTCAGTTGATTTGAATTGCAATTATATATATATATATATATATATATATATATCTCTCTCTCTCTCTCTCTCTCTCTCTCTCTCTCTCTCTTTTTGTACAGTATAATAAAAAGGGTTTTCAGGTGATTTTTAAAAATGGTTTGTGAAAACAGAAGGGTTGGTATATTTATTATAATTAATTTCGAAAACTTTCTTTTTGCCCACTCACACTTTTCCTATTTTGCGCCCCTATAAAGTAGATAGATGAGGTCGAATCCACCACGTGAGGCTTTTTGTCTTATGCAGCCCACTAACTTGTTATCTTGTAGGATTCTCTTTTGTGTTCCTCTGAACTTATTCGGATGTTGTAATCTAAATTCTATTAGTACTGCCCTTGGTAGGTTTTTGTAAGGCCTGAGGCCCTAGATATTTGTTTTTTGTGGCTCGTGTGACTTATTCTTGTGTGTGTTGAACGTTCGGGGTACTATACTGTGTCTTTCCTTACAGGTGAAAGTTTGGTTTTCAGCCAATTAGAGGGGAGACTTTGCCAAATTTTTGGCTGAAGTCAAGACCCCAATTGGGTGGAATTTTGGGTTAAAGGGCACTATAATAAAGTGGGCCTAACTTCTGCATCATGTCAGACATGAACAAGGTTCGTCATGGAATCCAAAAGGGAATCCAGGCATATCCTGTCAATTTCCCTTGTGTTTTATAACAAGCATTGTTTCAATTTTCCATGTTTTTTTTTTATTTTTTTTTTTATACAATGTTAAGTATGTCCAAATTTCAAGTTTCATGTAGGGGTGGGCATTTCAATCGAAAAATCCGTGTACTGAAGGTTTGGTTTGGTTTGATTATTAATTTTTTTTTTTATAAATTCTTCTGTATCGATCCAATCCGAAAGTTTGGTTTGGTTAACGGTTAACGATATCTCATACCGTCAAAATTCGTACCAAATCGAACAATAAAAATAAATTATTTTTTAAATATAAATACACGTAACATGACACCATAAAACATCAACAGATAATTATAAAGATGTAGTACCAAACCAAAAATAGGAAATAGCAATGTAGGATACTGGAAACACAAACAGACCCTACTAATTAACATGTGTCAACTTATTCTTCCTTAGCCACCAAGAGGAAAACAACAGAATAAAGCTACTTGTATTTTTTATTTTATTTTTTTTAAATGCAGGGCTCGCTATTTGTGTAGATACAAAACTCCCACACCGGTTTCTTAAGGAAACATTCACTTTTTCATCCTCTGTAAAAGCTCCATCCTACCATGTTGTTCTTATTTTTTTGGTCGGAACAAATTTTATTGTTCTACAAGCTTGAATGAGTAGTTTTTTCTTGGGCTTGAGTTGGAGTTTTTCAACTTGCATTAGTAATAAATATTATTTTTATTCTCAAGAGGTTTTTGTTAAATGGTACTACCAGTCAAGGTCTAAAATATCAATAGTCTAAAAACACGGAAATTTCGATAGAAATATCGAGATATTATCGATATAGATAAAAATTAAATAAAAACTATGAAAATTGTAAGAAAAACTTGGAATTTTTTATTGAAACTTTGGAGGATGTTATTTAGTCAATTATCTATTAGTTTCTTATAAGAAATTGGAAAGAAATGCATTGCATGATGGGTTTAACTGATTTAAGTTGATTATATAGCCATTTGACAAACACTGAGTGTAAAAAATATGTAGTAATTAATGAAAAAAGATTAAACACACAATTATAATTTATATATAATAATTTACTACAATATTTTACACTTTATATATTGCATGGTAAAATACATGAGTGACTTAGTATCACATAGAGTTTCCATTTGCATATTATCACAAAAACATAAGCACCATGGTAGTTAAGGCGTTGGAGGAGTGAATTAGCAGGGGTTCGAATTCCATTTGCATGTGTGCTTTGTGTTTTTTTCTTTCCTTGTTTCCATTACATTTATATTTTCGATATTACAGTACTTATACAATATGTGTATGGATACGTTCTGAAATATCCATGACCTGAAAAAACGATAATATCCTTGATATTTTGTCGATATTATCGATATTTTAGACTATGCTACCAGCCCACCGAACCAACTCAATTCGAACTTATGGTTAACCAACTAAATGGTTAAAGGACTTAATAGTTGGTTAAAGGAAGAGAAATTAATCCACGGAAGTTTTAGTACGGTTAACAGAAAAGCTCTCTACCATTCCAAGTTTCATGCATCTATATAATCTACTTACCAACGAAAAAAAAAAAAAAAACTGAATATATCACAGGCGGCCAATGCGGCAGTAGCTGCACTACAGTAGAATGTGGACTCGAAAACCGATGTGCCCTTGTTCCTGCACCCGTACACTAAGTTGTAACCGTTTGGGGCCCAAGCTTCGTGGACCCTTACATTACGCATCCCCAACCCAATCAGCGGTTTCCATACGTATACTGACGCGTAACCTGCAATGACGAAAATACCACCCTCATCTCCCAACCCAACTAATCAACCCCCGGGTACACCAGAAATCCTATGGATCCGGCTGCACACAATTAATCTACCTCCTCACGACCCCACAGCCCCTGAGATATTTTCTGCTCTCTCCACGACACGAACCAAAAAAATCATTATTTTTATGTATAAAAATTTACAACGCTTGCTTTCGCTCCTTCTGGTTTCTTCCGGATTCGAGTTCTTCCTGATAAACCAGATCGTCGTCTTCTCCTTAACTTGAATTGAGGTTTTTGATTACTCACTCTTCGTTCTCGCTACTGCGATGTCTCAGAGAGCAGCAAATGAAATTTCCATGGCTTCGTTTCCACGCTCACAGGTACCGAAGACGATGAACAACCACACTTCTCTACACCTATACATACGTACATATATATATATATATATATATATATATATATATACACACACATATAAATACATTTACTTATATAAGGGGCATTGTTTATCTGAATATTGTATGGTGCTGTTTCTGTATATACTGAAAGTATTTCCTCTGGTTTGGTGATCGTTTTTCAAAATTTATATATTTCTTTTCTTTTTTGTTGATTGACAGTAGAGTTTCCAGCTGGGATGAGTATTTGGCGTTAATGGTTTTTGTTTGATCAGTGAGGTTGATGGGCTGCATTGGATTATAATTAGTATGACAGGTAATGAATTACTGCTAAGCACTAATACGTTTAATTGGCTGCCAATCAACTATTATGTTGCCCATAGGTTGCTTTATTATGCATTTGATTGATATTTATTTGGAGGATTTTAATGTTTTCGGCTCGTAATTTTCGGTAGAGTAAAGGTTGTATATATATTTGTATGTGTATGTATGCTAATGTTATGTTGCTAGACTAAGATAGTGACCACCAATGACCACACGTTCAGATGATAATCAATGATGATGTAATAATGGGCTAGTTAAGTGGTTAAGTAAGAGCATCTATAGACAGTTAAGATGCAACCAACTGGCCTCGCATCTCTGGCATCGGTACTAGCTAGTCCAGAATAGAGGTGCTATTGTTTGGACTTATCATAACTTCTTCCAAGGGACATATAGATAGGTATGGAGCTTCTAAGTTTTAGATTGCCCATAAAATTTCAACTTTAGAAGTTGGCCATGATTTAAATTTTGATAAAACATATTAATGTGTTGATTATAATGATGAGCCACTGGATTTCTTGTGGGTTTGTGTTATTTTAAAACATATGTTCCATTGGAAAGGATACGCTAAACCTTCAATTAGTGGATTAGATTAATCTTTACTGTGTAATACAGTATAATTTATCTTCACAGAGGGAGAGGCGAGGGATGGCGTTTTGATTTTAATGTAAGTTTTTTATGGATGTACTGTCCACGGTTGTTGTGGTTTCTTTCTTTATTTGTAATAGGAGTTTGCGTATCTTACAGAAAATATTTGGAAGTATTAGTTTATGCCTACCAAATCCCCAGGGAAAAGCTGAAAAAGAAAGTACATTGTGGTGTTGCCTTGTAAAATGTCTATGCGCAACTAATCTCTGTGAAGAATTATGTTTCTGGATTAATAGATTGGATAACAGATTGTCCAGGCTCTGGTATCAAATTACTCACCAACATCTGCACTTAGTTAAGGCAATAACTCATCCTTGTGTGTTCAGTGTATCAAATGTAGAAGTAATAAAGTGATGTTGCACTTTTTATGTAAGAATATGATCATAGATCTTGCTTTACATAAGTATACATGCATAAGTAAAGCAAATTATGAATTCACTAATATGACCCTTTACATTTATATACATGTGTGTATTTATATGTATGCATATGCATACCTGATTAGCATATTAGTTACAATTTCTCAAATGCATAAGTATGGATTAAGTTTCGAAGAAGGGTGTTTAGAAGTAATGACCATTGTAAGTGGTTAATTTCCTTAGAATGTTCAGGCATAGCATGTAAAGTGAATTTGAAGAAGGAATGCAGCCATCCCAACTGGGAGATTTTGATGGAATGCTTTTTCATTTTTCAAAAGAAATGGAGGGACTGGAAATTGGTTTGCATAGCTTCTTAAATCTAAAAGATTTATCAAGGAACAACAATGATGAATACCATACATTATCATTCATAAAAAGAAATACTATACATTAACAATACATAACAAGATGATTTACCCAGGGCATATATTTTTCTAAGAGGAAATTGTGGCTATTGTCCCTCAACTATAACCCGATTCTCATTTTGGTCTCTCAATTAAGCTTTTGAATTCTTAAGTCTTCTAGCATTTGCTTGGGTCACTTTGGTCCTTAAATCAAAGTCCGTTTGCTTTGCTTTCAAAATTTCGGGGTAAAATTTGTCCACCCACATTGTATATAATTTCTTAATTTCTCACCTCTCATTTTGTTCTCCTATTTGATTCCAAATTGAAGTTGTAATTCACTTCATCCCAAATTGAAACTTCAACTTCAATTTTGGATAAAATAGAAGAAAATTGGAGGGTGAAAGGTTGGGTAACTATATATATGGTGGGAGGAGACATTTTAGCCCTTTAAAATGACAAAAACTAACAGACTTTTACAGAAGGGCCAAAGTGATACAGCATTAAACGTTTGAGGACTATAAAGTTCAAAAACTGAATTGAGAGACCAAAGTGAAAACCGGGTAATAGTTCAAGGACTATAGGTACAATTTACCCCTTGTTCTAATGTTAGTCATTATGAAGCTTTTTTATCCAACAAATTTATGAGATGCTATTACTTTGAGGAGGCAAATCATGAATTTGAGTAGAAAGGGTTTGCTGATTTGTAAATATTAAAATAGTTTCTTTTACCTTAAGTTTAGTCCCTTGCAATAATCACATTCTGATTCAGGTAGTCTGTTATGCTTGTCAATTTGCTTTATTTGCCTCATTATTATTTTTTAGGGTTTACAAGTTTTCCTCGTTTTAGAGATTTCTAAATATATCTTTATGATCATGTGTCATATGGCTCTACAGGTCTTTAAATTTATCTCAAGTTGGGGGAAATCACTATTTTATCGTATACTAAGTGTTTTGAAGGGTATATTGGAGTTAACAGAGGTTTTGTCATTCCTTTTAGTGTAGTTCATCTGGATTAGAGTTGTTTTTATTTGAGAGCATGTATTGGATATGTACTTCTCGTCCATCCTTCTTGTATTTTTCTTCCATTTTTGTTAAGAAAGCTGGGATTCTCATAAAAAAAGTATGAATGACTATGCTATGACTTATTAGGGGTATATTTGGAATTTTCAAGCAATTTAATAGAAGTGTGGAATGCACTAGTCTTTGCGAGTGTTGGGCTTAAATGAGTGTATATGGTAGAAATTTAGTGCTACAACATTGATTAAAGTTTCAGCACAGTTGAGAATCTTGGGTTAGCTTATAGTAGATGTTTGTGCACTGTTTGTTTGGTTTTTTGAATTAGAATCAGTGGTTGTGGCTGATTTGAGAGGGTGTTTAAAAGACCACAATGTAAGCATATAAAACCCCCTCTTTGATATTTAGGATAACAAATGGCTGCTTAACTGACCATCGAGCATTTTGCCAAAAAAGAAAAAAACAAAAAGACCATAAAGCATTGCCTTTTCGAATCAGAACTGTACTTGCTAACCTAAGTCAATTTTACCAGCATATGTCTAACAATTACTAGCTTGTTTTCTGATGCTTGCTGCTGTTGTTTTTTCATTGCAACTTTTAGTCATTCACACACGACGGACTGGTTGCAGCGAGGGGTATTCCTCTTTGAAATCCTGGGCCTCCCAAAAATTGAATCTTAGTAGTAGCAATAAATCTTGAGAAGAGCATTTTACCGTTTAAAGTATTAGCATGATTGCCTTCTAAGTCATTAAATATGCACTGATTATTTACAAGTAATAGTTGAAGATTTTGTAGTAAAAAATCTCATTAAAACTTTTGGTAGTCCTGTTTTAGATCCTTTACTAGTATAGTGACGAATACTAGGAATGGTTTTATTGTGGAAAAATTCATTGAGCCAACAAACTACTATTTGGAGATTTGCTTTCTGGAATGAAAGCAAATATAGCAGCTTTCACGAAAGCAGTGAATTATCCTCTTTGTTAGCTACGGTACCTGATACTGAACATATTGCTGCAGGAGATTGGAATCTTCCATGATGTTTGGAATGTCCGTGAAAAGGTTTTTCCTCTTATCAATTTTCATTGCATATGCACACAACGCACTATACATTGGGAGTTATGAGAGAGTGCATTATAGAAGCCTTCAGGCACTGTTAATGCATTTAAGATCTCACATCTACAGGATTCTGTTGGTTTTATTTTTCTTTTCCATTCTGTGCCTAATTAGTGATAATATAAATCAAAGTTAAATTTGTCTGCTACATGTGCTGGACATTGTGTCGACCAAACATGCCTACATGTGGTTTTTTGTACTATGTCTGTGTGATCATCATACAAAATGTGCATTTAGCCCACGCATTCTCATTGGGGTATCTCCTAATATGTACAGACCAATTTTGTGTAGTTTTGGGTGTTCAACTTCTCGGGGGTCCAAGAGCCAGAAATTCTGGCTTTCTGTCACCGCACTTTCGAATGTGCTAGAACAGAGAGGAAATCCTTTTGTCTTCTTCTCTCCATTTTTCAGAATGAATACAAAGTTTATATGAATGATCATCATTTACTGTTAATCTCACCAGATCTGTCTCTGTAATTAACTCAACTATATAATAATAATAATTTGTGAATAATTCTCACAAATAATTTTTAGAAAATATAGTTGGTATATCAGTGTGTCCTAGATACAAGAATGAAAGGAAAACTTAAATCTTTTCTTCCTGTTTATAGATACATGCTGCTTTCTCATCCGTTCTGCATGTTACTCTCTTAGTGTGAACCTGTGGTTTACTAGTTTCAGCAGATTGTTATCTGTACTTATCAAATCCTTTGAGTAGATGATCATCTGAAATAGTTAAAACAAATAATTGGGTTGTTAACTACTTATTGTTAATGAAAAATATTTGTTTTTCCATACATATGTGAAATCATCAGCTAGAAGAAAAAATAAATAAAAAGATAGGGATAGAGGGGCACATAAACTGTAACAAGCATGGCAGGTTCTTGAAAACAGAATTCTCGTTATATTCTTAAAAGTATCTTCCATGATATGATGCCGTGCTCCATATTTCTGATGGAACTATTTTCCAACAGACTCTTCATTAAACTATTCATAAAGCAACATATTTTTTGAGAGTTCTCCTGTTCGAGCTGATGATTATTATTCAGGAAAAGAAAATATAGTTACAACAATTGACAATTGTTCTCTGATTGATCACAACACATTTTTAATACAGATAGAAATACTTCTGAAACACAATGCTTTCCCCTTATTGCATAAATTTACACACCTAATTGGTTTGTCTATTTCTGTCACAGAAATTCTAAAGTTTGTTTCATGGAACATTTCATACCAAAGCTGCTGGTACCTCTGCTGGATGCATTTACTGTAAGTATGACATCTCACTCCTAGAAGATTGCTTTTCATTGTGGTGCAAGTTGACTGCATAATGACAGATAGCCACCCACAGCAGTGAAACAACTTTGTGCTAATGCAGTTGTAATCTGTTGCAGAATTTGAAGATACTTTAATAGTTTAAATAAAATAGTAAGCTTTGCTTATTCTTTCATTTTTTGGGGCATAAGAATCAATATAGTATGCTATATTATACATTAGTGGGGAATACATATTGTTAGCATTTTTAGGACATACCCTAATTTGATTCCTTTTGCTGGTATTTCATTGTTCTGAGACCGAGGCTGAGTTTGATTCTGTGGCTGGCTTAGCTGCAGATGGATGGGTGTTTGCAAATCATATCCATTAGTGATGGTATATGGAGGTTGGGAACTTTTGTTTTCTTTATTCACACCCCTTGCTCCATAAACCTGAGATTAAAAACTTCTGTTTTAGCCTTTTCCAGAGAAGAAACCTTCACATTTGCTTATATTATAATTAACATAATGGCCTTATGTTTTTGGCTTAGTGATATCTCATTTAGCTCCTCTCTCTCTCTCTCTCTCCTCCCTTTAGTGAAGTATAATATGTGTTAAATAGAAGAGTAGAGCTTAAGGGATATATTTTATTAATATTATATAGAGTCTTTTAGACAATACCTTCAGTTGCAGTTCCGCATTCTCTTTACCTATGAGGTCTAGCTTCTTATACAGTTCCATATTCTCTTGATGTATGAGATTTCCCTGAAATAAAGTAAAAAGAAAGATATAAAATAGGTATAAATTAGGCCCCAAGAACATGAATTAAAGTAAATGGACTAGGAGAAACTGAGCCAGTTTTCTTTGGTAACCTTCTGGTTCAGTTCTTTTATTTCATCATTTAATCTCTGGTCCTGCAGAAAAATGACTGAGTGTCATGCATGTGCTACATAAAGAAGGGACCATAACAGTATTAACTGAGACTGTATAATCAGGACTAGGGTGTACCTTTTTCATCCGGACACCTTTCAAACTTGTCTCCAGTTGGTTTTCCAGGTTCTGTAGATCTTTGGCACTCAAACCAGAAAGTTCTTCACCCATTAACTGCCTGCAAGTTTATGCAGAAACATCCAGCCAATCTTTCATTTGATCTCCAATGACTAATTTCCAAGCCATAGATACAGATCTTCAATTTCGAAGTATTTTCTAATATGTTGTTTGACTGTTATGTGATTTAGGAGAAGTAAAAGATTAAATTCCCAATTACCATCCTAGGCAGTCTTATATGTGAAAAAAAGAAGATATTCTTAAATCCGTGTCTCTAGGATTCTGAAAGTGTAGAAAAGGAATGCTAGGATTTTTGAAGTAAAAATGTAGAAAGGGGGTAGATTTCTTGTGGGATAGAATGCATTATTGGGTGTCATTGTGGACTTTGGTTTCTAAAGAGTTTAGTGACATTTCATTTTTTCTTTTATGCAGATTGTGGGGCTGCATGTTAGTGATGAGTAGGTAGCTCAATGTTTGATATTTTTGTAGCTTGAATGGACTTCTTGTGCACTGCTAGTGTATTTCCTTAAGTAATGCTAATTGATTGCTCTGTTTCTTATAAAGAGGAAAAAAGAAAAACCTATTTTCTTTACCTCTTCTTCAATGTCAATAGGTTTTGTGGGCTTTATCTTTGATAGTTGGATGAAGCCTAAATTAGGATGATAACCTTTTGAATAAGCAACCTGATAGGCAATTTTATTATGCATTTCAACATTTTGGTACTTCCCATCAAATTGCTAAGCTATGTGGAAGATCATTATAGAGCAATGACTGTACCTGTGGCATTCTTGCAAGTACTGCAATTGTTGCCTCAAGCTTGCTGCCTCCCTTTGCCAAAACTAGCAAGTACAAAACCAAAAAGTATTTTTAGACGAGCATGAAATGAGTAGCAGAACGTAGTGCAAAATGTTAGACAATACAATATCCCATATCAGGAATTTGAAGCATGCACTAAAATTTAATATCTTGGCCATCTTCACTCATCCCTAATTGATTTTGGGTGGGTTGTTCTAACTTCTAACATTGTATCACAACAAAAAATTCATCCACATTTTGGGCTCATTTTGGTTGCGTGTGCTTTATAAATTGACAGTTAACTTGAAATCAGGAAAGACATGGACTAAATAACTGTAAACTTGACAGTTAGGCGGATTGTAACTTTATTGTTGTGTATCACAATAAATACCCTTAAAATCAGGAATGAGATCAACTAGGGAGGAGTAGTTGATCCGATTCCAATTCCTTGATCTAAGTTCCTCGATTCATGGCTTCCCCCATTCCTAGTAAGTATGTGTGCCATAAAAGGAGATTGATTCCTAATAGCAAACAGTCCCTCACCTCTACAAAAAGGCTACTAGGCTAGTGCCCCTTTGTATGTGAATAAATATACTGAAACCCTGTTAGTTTCTTGTTAGCACAATTTCTTAAGTTGTACATCAGAGGGTCTTTAGCCTACACAAGTTGGTGTCACTCCTATTGTTTCTTTTACTCTTGCAAGGTTTTCTTGGCTACCCTACTCGGCCATTCCAAGTAAGTGAAAAGATTCATTAAGTTCCTGTCCTGGAAGCTATGTTATTGTTGATCGGCATCAGCAATATATAACATTCTGAAAAACATCCATGACCAAGTAAGAGCCCCATCCACATATGAACTTCGTAACCGGGAAAGTGTGGTTACCCAACATCAATTACCAGTTACCACTTATGTTCGCATCTTCACAATGAATCCTAGCTCACAACTAGTTGTCACTCAACGAGGGGTCATGTGGGGAAACTAAAGAATCCGAACTAACTGTGGTCTCAGGATCCCATGGTACACTCTTGTCCATGAATAGCTATCCTAATTGAACTATAGACTCTGATACCATTGGTTGATCACTGAAAGTTTGTAATGACTTATGCCCGTGTCAAACTCACAAGCAGAGAAACCTTGACAACATGATCTGGACACCACTTGATCGCTGAAAGTTTGTAATGATCTATTGGTCCTGAGCCGAACCATGTGTATCAATTCCTGAATTGGATTTCCTAACTGCCTGGAACTTACACTGTTGGGTGTGGATTTGAGCATATCTTTTAGTTGCAATCAACTTGCCCTGTAACTAATTTAAGTTTAAATATTTTTAGTAATTTTCTGAATCAGTTTTTATAATTGTACCAAGTACCAAGTTTAAGTTTTTCAGTTACCTATTGTTCTTTGGTTCTCACAGTGGAGGTTTCTTAACATTATCGTCACTTCTGGTTGGTCTTGAATTGTGGTTGTGGACAGATATATGGGATACTTCAAACCATGCTTTGGTTTTTGTTTTGATGTTTTAGTTGGGTCTAATTAGGGATCACCTTGTCCCTATGTTGTTATTTTCTTTCCTATTCAACGAATACCTTGTTTTCTATCAAGAAACAATTGCAATATTTCATCATCATAGTTGAAATGATGACATTCGGAGTACTCAATGAACAAACTTTTAATTGACACAGCATGCTGATGCATCTGCAGATATGTAGACATGTGATTCCTTCTCAAGTTCAAGGTCTGACTATAAATGATGATTTTTGAATGAGCAATGGTATAGAGAGTTAGACGCTCACTATATTACGTACTGAATGGGGGTTTGGATATCTAACAGCAGATCATGGAATATTGAATTAAAGAAAAGAGCTGTTGGTGACTGGTCACCGTTTAATTGATTTAATGGAAAGTGGAAGTTGAGGAGAACAAGTATCTGTGGACTGTGGAGAACCTGCAGAATGGCATCAAGAATAACCTTGTAATTGAACATGGTTACCGGTTGAGGGAACATTTGGTTTATGCCTACAATGTTACGTTACTTTAGTTTAGATTCAGTTGTATAGAATATTTTTGCAGGGAAACCTAGGAGGCTGAGCTTTTTTAGATGCATGTTAATGTAAGTGCATGAGCCTACAGTTACACAGAAATTGTGTGAAGGAAGCTTAAAACTAGGCAAGTAGCTTGTAAGACATTGCATTTAGTTGTTCAGCAGCTGACTTGAACAACAATTAACAGAATAGCACTTGAATGTAAGCAGAAAGTAGGAAGAGTGGTGTCTCTTTTAGCTTAATGATGGCAGAAAACAGATAAAGCATTTGGGGTTCGCCCCTTCACATATAGAAAGGATTGCAATTGATTTCTAATGAGCCATTTGGATAAGCTTCATGACTAGTTGAGGAATTGTATCTCATCAGTTTCTCGTAAATTATAGGAGGCTTCAGGCATAGGTTTTGTTGAGTTATTTGGTTGGGTGAGTGCACACTTGCAGGATTCAAAATGTTGTAAAGATTATGATGTCAGTGATATACTCTGCCTAACTAGTGACAAAGTGATAGTTATTAGGGATATCTTGTCTTTGTTTGGCTGTGAAGAATTGTGTCATCTACGTCCATGTGAATTCTCATTGAAAAGCTCTGTAATCTGGTCATAGATGTTTCCTAGCAGCACCTAGAGGAAGAACCAAGTATAAAATAAGGATCTTATTGACCTTTGTTAATGTACTCTAACTGCTGGCCTAACATTGCATCAGAAAATGTTCTGTCCCATTGAGTAAGTTGTACTTATTCTGACTCATCTCTGTTTTCTTGTGATACTTGGATTTGATGGGCATCTCATTCATCCTACTTGTATCATTTCTAATATAGATTTGTTGCGTATATTTGAAAATAAAAAAAGTAAGCAAGAGCAAGTGCAAATAAGACTTGTAGGGCATCAATTATAGATGATATGCTTAGAGATAAAAAAAATTCTTTTCTTTTACCCACTCATTATAAAAAAAATTTGTATCTTCCTTATGTTACATACACGTGCATGATCGCATGCCTGCAAACACACACACAAATGTGCACATGCAAGTAATTCTTCAAAATTCTCTAGCTTATGGCCATGACTTGAAATTAAATTTACACGCATGTGTGCACAATATGAATTGTTTTGGGCACCATTCAGGTGCATCTCATATTTCTAGCTATGGCCTCTTATATTTAGCATGTGAATGTTTTTAATTTCTTGTTTGATCTCATATGTACATCTTCTGCGGGCCCTAATGGTGACTACTGTTTGGTTAGAGTTGTTAAGAGCAGGTGACTGTATCATTCTACTGATGGAACAGCAAGAACGCTAACCAATGGCTCACTCCTACCTGAAATTCAAGGATGTTACCTGCCACGCATAGAGCAATTGATAACAACATTTCACTGTTTGGTAAGTTTTTCAGAAGTGCCGCAATGTTGTTTAGTAAATTCCAATTACTCACTCTCTTTGCTGAAATCTAATAGCTCTCACCTTTTTCTCTTCATTTTAATCCCTGAATATTCATGACATACGGAAATCGCTTGCCCACGTCATGTCTGTCACCATTTGGTTCCAGCATAAAAAGATTTTTCATTCTTCACTTGTTTCTTCAATTTGGTTGCGCATCACTTAAGAAATTCTCTTGGGAGGTGTTGCTGTACATTTCCAGAATCCATATGTTGGCCACAACTGGAAATTATGCCTTCCACCGTACTGCAGTTCTAGCCTAAAGTTTCTCGTTGGATCAATATATGAACTTCTTTCTTGTTGTTTCAGAATTCTGACTCCCGGAAACCTTTGGTTAATAAAATTTCAAGCTGGTAGTACTGCACTATCTATCATCTTAGGAATAAAAGGCCCTCCAATTGGAATTAAGTTGGAATAGTCTGGAATTGCTTGTTATTCCAGACAAACGAACTATTATTCAATGGAATTATGCTGAAGCTTGTGCTTGGAATTCATGGTGCCATCAAAGCTTCAGCACCAACATACTTTCTCTTAAACTTTTGTTCTTTTCTTCTGCAAATGCAAACAAATAGGCATTAGCTCAAGTTGTTGCCTTATTGCAAATGGAATATTGTACAGAAGATCAGTTTACGCTGCTCTTGGTGTAGCATCTACATTTTCCCTTTATCTACTATCCCTAGAAGACCGGCTTCGTCTTTAACTTCACGCGTTCATGTTTGTATTGATTCCACCATGACCTCATACTGGTGCATGTTTGACCTAGAGCAAGACTGTTAAATGGTTCAGGTACTGAGGCTATTTTAGATAAAGATTGAACCTTGTCATTCTGGCTACGTTCTTTTGAAGAGTGGTTGAGATATGGATAGTTCTCTTCTGATAAGGAAAAAAATGTAGGCTTGATCGCTAAGGCATTTTTTAAGTAGAAAACCCCTTGAATTATTACCATTACCAAATTTTTGCTTCTGATGGAAGTTTAGAATTGCAATTTCAACATAGTGCTGTAATTGCTGCCATTTTCTAGAACTTCAATTAAGCTTGAACAAGTTGTTTGAAACTCCTTCATTTACTTTGAACTTAAATTATGTAAACTAGATGAGAAAGAAGCTTTGTCAAAGCAGTCTATTGATCTCGAAATCATTAGGTAAACTTATCTCCCTTTACACCTCTTCTGCACAAAGCTTTTTGAACTACTTTCATATGAGGTTTCTCACTGCGCAACAAGGCTACCAACATCTTCGAAAGATTGTGTCCAACAGGGTTGGGTGCTAGGTTCTATGAAAAGAATGAAAGAAAATTGGTATTGGGTCTCGATGTTACATTTGGCATAAAATTAGTAGTGAGTTTTCATATAAGAATGCAAGAATGGAGAAAAGATTATGATTTTCAATAAACTGAAGTTCATGAATTGTCTCCTGGATTGAATTTGAACTCAACATCCCACTCTGCTCAAAAGATTACCATTTGACTTCCGTCGTTCATCACTATGTAGGGCATTCCAGATTGCACTGGTCTTTTGTTGATGCAATTTACTAAGGTGGTAGTTGGCCAGATGGAATTCTTGGATACTACAACCCTATCTTAATCACACCACCAGAAAATAGCTGACAAATAGGTTCAAAAAACACAGAGATGAACACTTTATATATTGTTCCTTTATTTGAAAGCATTGCATGTATCACTACTTTTTTATTTTCCCTCCCCGTTGCATTGTAGTGTGGGAGCATGACAATCCAAGTTCAAATAACACTTTCTAGTTCTCCACTTCTTTTTGCTATTTTAACCTCTATATCAGAACCTAACTGCAAAGACAGCGTCATGAAATCAGATTGGACTATGATTTTAATGTTCCAAGTATCTTAACCAAACACAAGGTTTTGATTGTTTGTGAACTTGTTTAGAAGATGCAGTTGTAAGTGTACTAAACACTTTACTTCACCTGATTCTGTCAAAAGGACAAGGTTAACCCGGTAAATCCCTTCTCTTCCATGTTCCTTTTCCTACCTGGGATTCACAGTTGATTATAGTTGCATTGCAATAGCATGCACCTGTCTTTTTGCTTTTCTGTTCACTTGCTTCGCAGCGCTTTTTGAATCCTGAATGACCTTACAGTGTCTTTTCTATCCTGAATGACCTTATATATCCACCGCTCTTCCAACCTGAGTTTTTTCACTTTTTGATATATAATTGTGTTCAGGCTTTTAATTTTACGTATTTTAGACCTTTGGAAGGTGGTGCACTTGTTTGATTTCTCCTGCAACTTTAATGGTTTATTGATTTATTTAGCTTCTTTCTCTATTGCCTTTTAAGCCTCTCTTCCCTGTGTTTCAAGTGGCAAAATAAATTCCACAAAGAATGTTGCGCAAACCAGAAGATAGGGCTTTATGATTTTTGTAATGTTTTAAAGTTTGTGCATTCGTCTCTCAGAAACTTGCAACGGAAATTTTTAGTAACGTGTGATCCTACTTCCATTAGTTCAATTGAAAATTCAGCATTTCAAACTATCTAAAACTAATCCTGTTAGGTTTTTTTTTCCAGAAAATTTAATTCTTGACTAAGAAATACCACCTGCTCTTGAAGAATCGGCTTCAGCCGTTCCTATGTTTAGTTTTCTATAATCTCTCTATAAAGTACTTAATGCAACATTGTTGAAGAGGTTTATGTTTGCTAATGTTTGCTACTATAAATAGGCAAAACTATATATCTCTGTAGTTAAAGAACTGATGTGACTGCACAGGCCAGCATAAATAATTTATCTACTCTGAAAGTAATAGTATCCACTTTTGATGAAGCGAAAGCATATGGCCAAATGTTTGACAGTATAACATGGGTATTATGCCTCTATTTATGCAGGTTCTCAACAGACCAAAATTGGAGTGTTTGTTGGTTAGGGATATTTACCTTGACTTCTGAAGCAGGATTCAACAGCTGATGATGTTCCTCCTTCAGTTTGTTAAAACGATCGATTACTGATTTCATGCTGATAAGAAGAGCCATGGCATTATGGTCAGTTGATGCAATGATCACATACTTCGCGAAAATTTCTTAGGTTATGAAAATGCAGATCATAATTAATGTAATGAAATTAAACGAACACATCCTATCAATATACATTAAATTTGATAGTAATGATTTCTACTCTATTTCTCAGTTGGATTTGTGTTATAGTAGCGATTGTAATACTGATACAAATACACGACAGAGATGTAGACGGTAAATACTACTGAGTTTTTTGTATTAAAAAAAAAAAAAAATTGTTGATTTGATCTCTGATTAATTTTGCAACTAAACTACAATTGACGGACAATGTGAAAGGCAGAAAACAAATGCAAGAAAGTGCTATTTATTTCTACTAGCCACCAAAAAAAGTGCAATTGGTTTGTACCCTCATCCATTAAGAACAATGGTAAACTTAAAACATAGAAACTTCTGCATTCTTATTGGACTAAATATGAGAATCCCTCCCCATAATCTTTGTTGCCATTTCAATTTGAATTCAACAATTTCATGAAGAAATTCAGTGCTAATACTTCCTCATGCTTGAAGGATAATATCTATTGGCATTCTCCTTTATGCTGATTTTATCCTTTTTGTTTTTACAGGTTTATAAGCTACTTGGCCTCCAATGTGATCTTTCTACCGGTGCATGGTTCCGGCCTGAAGATTTTAGAAATCCCTTAAATATTACAAAATGTTTACAAAATGTCGGGTTAGGGTTGAATAGTACTCAGTCAGCACGAACACAATTATATGTCTTGGTATTTATCCTCTAGTTTCAATACCTTACTAACTCTCTTCCATGGTTTCTTAGCAAATGCTTAAGCCTCAACATGTCTTTCCATAGTTTCTAGCTAGCCTTTGATACCATGAAGAAAGTCAAAGAGAGTTGAGGAAAACCAATTGGCAATGTAAGAATCGTCCAACTCCTTATCAGCTCATATTATTAAGTCACTTAGCTTTTCAAGATGAGACAAATACTCTCAACACATAAATGGCTTCTTCAAATTCCATTTGATCCAACCGACATTCACAAGAAAGTATCAGATGTCTATATATAACTAGAGATCAAGAGCTTGGTCAGTCGGCTCACACGGGCCTGCATCCATCAAGGTTGGTGGCAATGTCCAACCGCCCGACGGCGAAGACACAATACTCTCAACGCACGCTTCTTCAAGTTCCATTTGATCCGACAGACATTCACAAGAAAGGATCAGAGGTCTATATATAATGAGAGATCAAGAGCTCGGTCAGTCGGCTCACACGGGCTGCATCCATCACGGTTGGAGGCAATGTCCAACCGCCCGACCGCGACGACACAATACTCTCATAGCATGACAAACTCAACACCTAGCCCAAGGATCACGTTTCTGTCAGCCTATGTAATGACAGAAAACCTGGAAAGAAATACGACGTAGGTACGAAAATAGCCATGTATATTTCTGAAGATCAAAGTATGCAGTTGGATTTATGAAACGCATGCAACCTTCCTTCTACTCATTTCCAATAACCAAAGCCTACAATACTTTTGACTCCTAAAAAATCCACTTCCCGTTCAACAATACTCCAGTTTCTGCAGAATTAAGACTCTAACCCTTGAGGGAGGAGACGACCAACACACTAGCTATGGAAACATAATGTAACAACCCTAGGTCTCTTTCCAAAAGTATCAGCTCGGGTTGGCATTTGAACTCTTAGGCCTTTCTAAGTACCCTAGGTCTCTCCAATGCATAGCCCAACTGGGATTTAGGAGAATCATAATCTCCTATTCTTCATGCCTTTAATAACTTCACTAAGGGGATTCACACTTATCATATATATACCAGCTGGGGAGCCTTTTTTTTTTTTTTATATCTGGAACACAGCCAGGCACTCCACATCACACAAAGGGGGGAAAATGCATAAATCCGAGTTTTTACATGCTCTAAAGTGCTAGCCCTAGCCCTAGCTTCATAAATAAATAAATAAAAGTGCTAGCCCTAGTTAACATTTAGGGTTCTGGGGTCATACTGAATTATTACTTGAGATGTCCGCAAGACATAACTGATGTGGGACTTAGTCCCTCTACTTTAACGTATGATAAAACAGTTTTGCTTATAAAGCCTAGAGGAAAGATAGGTTTTATAATGTGAGACAAAAAGCCATTTGCTTTAAAACTTCCAACAATGTATCTAGTGACAAATCCAAATTTTCCAATAGCACATGTGGACACCATGCTCTTTCTTACTAGTAGAGAAAGTCTTCAAAAAAATTTCCCTTGATCAGTCACACAAGACAATGGCTTGTATGGTATCTGCAACGACCTATGCTGCGAATTGATACATCAGTATGTGGAACAGATGACATAGATGATTGAGTAGCAGCTTGACATACGTAAGCCTAGAGAAAACAAAAATATGACCAAGGTTTGGGCTCCAATCTCTTATGTGAGCTCATAACCTGTCGTTTCGAAGAGAATGGCAAGACTAGTTTAAAAACATTTGAAGTATTAAGGGTAATTTTGGAATTTACTTATTTTGGTATTTTGTTTCCAATTAGGCTTACTAGTAATCAGGGTTTGAAGTTGTATTAAACCAACTTTAGCTATGTGATTATGGTTGTTATTCATATTATATCATTATCAATAAACTTTGAGGTTTCTCTCAACTTTCTAGTGGATTCCAATATTTCATGTTCTAAGGTCATCGCTTGATTGCCTTACCTTTAGTAACGTTGTGTCACAATGGAGAAATTTTTATATGTTCCGTGTACACCACCTGCCTCATATACCATCCAATACATATAGGACGTGGAATTATTCTCCAACTTATTGCATTGCTTTTTATGACTTATGGTTGGCTACATTGAAAATATTCCACATATCCTACATTTATTGGATGGTACACCAGCCATGTGGTGTACCTAGAACAACCAAAAATTACTCTGTGTGTCATGTACTTGGTTATTCAATTCTTTGAATGGGGCAAGTCTTGTTAGATATATGCCCAAGAAGCCAATATAAAATGGATAATTCTAAGGAAATAATATATAATAGTAAGGGGCAAGAACGTTGCTTTAGATACATAACGTACACAAAGTAACAAGTCCATGGATTAAGATATAAATGGAAAGTGATCTAAAGAAGTTAGATGCACGAGACCTTTCCATACATACAAATATCGTATCCTAAAATGTTCCTGGTCATAGAATCACCAATTGGACAATGGTGACCCGCAAAGACTGCTACACATTATGTCTGCTCAATTGGGAGGATGACTAGTCTCAAGTCATTCGTGTAGAGACACTGAGACAGATGTGTAGGTGCTCTATAGAAGATGGAGTCCACTGAACGCGATCAACTCTAGAATTCTTGTATGGAAGTCTTACTCACAAGTGTCAAACAAAGAATTCTAAGTTGTGATAATGTAAATTAATCCTTAAACCTGAGACATCACAGTTGTCTTGTGTATATATTGTTTCTCTTTGAGAGCACTATACGTTCGTATCAAAATGATGTGACTTAAAGGTGTTCCTCAGGATTCTCAGCGTGTACGCAAAGACAGGTGAATGTACAACAAGGAATCTCTGCTATTAGTAAAAAGAGAGAATACTCTAAATGTATGATTCGTGAATCTTTGGCCAAAGTATTGGATGAAAATTGAAACAAAAATGTTTGCAATTTCATCAAATTGAATCATATAATCATATTAGGGATTTTAACACAAGTTTACCATATCCCGAGAATGTTTGCATTGTAATGATTGCATTGTAATCACAAACTGACTAGGTTCTCTAAATGAATTCTTTTTAGCTTGGATAGCCATGACATACTGCTAGGTGTCACTCATGGCTTCTGGAAGCCCTGTAAGGACTAACTATAATTAGCATTCGCCAATACGGAGAATTGTATGGAGGGATACAATTCACACTTGATTCATACCCACTGTCTCGCTAATTAGAACCTATAATATCCCACACCGAAAAGGAATCGATTAGGAAATTATGAAGAGAATGAATGATTTTGTGACTTAGTCAAAGTCAAAGGTCAAAGGTTAGACAGTTGATTCGACACTTGACATGGTCAACTAAGGATGATCGGGACCAACACTCATTAGACAAGTGAGTGATTAAATTAGTTAAATCACTAGAGTAATTAAATTGATTAGATTAATTTAATTATTCAATTAAAGTTATGAAACTTTAATTAAATGTCTCATATGATTGGGAAATTCAAAAGGGATTTGACCATATGGACTTAGGCACATATGTGACACATTATAGGATTAATGTGTTGGACCAAGATAACAAAAGATGACACACAAAAAGGGGGTGTGGCTACAATAGGGCTTAGGGGCATTTTTGTCATTCTTGTGACATTTTTGATCCTATAAGTGTGTAGCTATGGAATCCTGTCATCCTAGGGTTTTTTCAAGTTGGTGAAATTGGAAGAGAGAAAACATCAAGCTCTCTCTCCCTAAACCCTTGAATCTATCACATTAAGTGAAGGTGCTAACACCGCTCTTCACTTGTTGTCTACTCATTCTCTCATCTCATTCAATCCTTGGTGAAGAGCGTTGGGGAGGTGTATATCTTTGTACCTATTTGGAGAGCTACAAGGTGTAGAATCAACATCAAAGAGAGAGCCAACAACAAAGGGACCACTCCCTCTACTTGAACACCATTCTTGGTTTCAAGATTCGCTCCAATGGTATGAGCATCTTATCTTTCTTTCAAATAGGATTTAGAGAGTCTTTAGTGCACACTTTCATAGACTTATAAAGATTGGGACCAAATGAGACTTGCATGAATCCCTAGTTTAATTTATTTAATGCTTCCACTCTTACTTTGATTTTATATTAGATATGGCATGCTAGGTGATTTATACTCTCAAAGTTTGGTTGTAGAGTTTTTAGAAATCTCTACACAACACTATTCCCACAATATTCCATTTAAGTCTAAATAAGAAGAAAAGAGATGAAGATAGCAAAATCTGATCTCTACAGGCAGTCATGATAATTAGGTTGATGTGAAGCCAAATGGAGTCATGAGGATAATAAATTAAGGGTTCTCTTCTAGCAGTTATAAGGGCATGCATATTTGACAATGTTTTTGGAAGGGATAGAAGCACTTTCACATAACCAAAAGCACTTCTGACTGTATAGGCAACCTAAAAGTGCTTCTAGATTATAAAAGCACTCTTTAGTGCTTTCTGGAGAAGCGCTAAATAGAGTACTTCTAGATTATAAAAGAACATTTTAGTACTTTCTGGAAAAGCACTGCAGAGTGCTAATCATGTGATTTTAATAATAGGGAGAAGTGTTTATACTTTCCCAAGCATGCAGTATCCACAGTTTAGTGGGAGTGAAAAATAGATCATCATGATGAGTGAAAAGAAGACAGTATATAGGCATTTTTAATATCCAATGATACTTTTTCCTACACTTGATTGAGGCATTGAATTTCTTAAGATTCTATTGAGAAGTAAGCATTCAAACGGCTAGAACAATAGAGTCTCATTGAAGATTAAGCACTCATCTTTGGTGAGAGAATAGAATTCATGATTCTAAACTTGGAGATTACGAATATTTTGAACTGTGTGAATGATCTCCCCACATGGTTGTTGTCGACCAGGTTGTCAAAATGAGGTCACTTATAAAGTAATAATAGTGGATTTATCGATGATGGTGGTTCTTCAATTAATCTTTTGCATATTTTTTCGTTTTTCTCTTTCATTCATGTGTGATTGTCTCCATCAAATCACAAGATATATATTCGTACAAACAAAAGATCTTGGGGAAATTTTAATCAACATAGTTATGATTTATTAGTGGGATAATTAGCACTAATGACCATGCCCCATTGGCCGTTGCCCATCCCAATCCTCAAACTTTTATTCAAGTTCATTTCTTAATATGACAACTTGTAGTTTCCACTGGTAGAAAGTATTTACCCTAAAATCTAAGTCCAAAATTTGTACCAAGAAAATATATTGTTGAATTATGACTTCTTCCTAAAGGCTTGAGTCTGCTCACCCTCTTTCTTAATTTAAGGCCTAAGCAATCTTGAATCTGTACGATCTTCATCCTTCTGTTTCGTGAGAACTCGACTCGACAAACTACAAAGTCCTCACTTATAAATTGATTGATGATCAAGAAAACTTCATTTTAGTTGAATATAATCTGTTAAGGCTAAAGAAAGACAATAAGGACATCCAACACAGTCATTATATGGACGTCAAAATATGCATGCATGGGCTTGCATGGACACTGTTTTTTCCCCCAGTAATTCAACACAGGAAAAAGGAACTCTCTCTCTCTCTCTCTCTCTCTCTCTCTCTCTCTCTTTTTCTAAATATAAAATGTAAAGAGAAGAATATGCTCCAAATTGATGGTGAGGAAAGGACTCGTAGTTAAGAGGGATATGCATATATACACCTCAGGACCCCCTCTTCGTTGGACATTACTAATTAACTACATTTAATTTATTTTTGTTTTTCACATAAAATCAATCATTTCCCTATTATCAGTTCGAAAAATCAGCTTCTGAGATTCACACAATTGAAGCTTATATATAGAGCACACTGTGAGAAGCATTCATAAATATTTCTATCTGTAATTCCTCCCCACAGATATAACTTACCTTCTAAGTGCCTATGCCTACAGACAAGAATGAACAACCTCATGCATATGTATCATCTTCAGGAATAAACAACCACATGCATATGTAAACCTGCATAAAATATTCCATTTATCCAACACCTTCGGGTTTACTGAGACTAGAACCGAAAAATTTCGCATGCCAACAATAAAATTCCCTCCAAAAGAGCTTAAAAGGAAGCAAGAATGATCTATGTTGTCAAAAATAATCCCATAACAAGTCCACTACTGGCCTCAGATCCCATGCTAGAAATTCACCGACTAAACTTGCATTAGTAGCTAGAAAAATTAAGATGAGATAGACAAATTAAACCCACATAGAATAAGCAGTAGCTGCAGTTCCATGGAAAATCAATCCAATCAAAAAATAAATATGCAATATTATTTTAGAGAGAGAGAGAGAGAGAGAGAGAGAGAGATCTAACCTAGAGCTTGCATAATCGTAAAGCCTGCCGGTGCTGGAGAAGATGATCAGTCCAACCTCTGCATCACAAAGGATTGATAGCTCCTTAGCCTTCTTAAGCAACCCATTCCTCCGCTTTGAAAACGTCACTTGCCTACTCGTGGAGTTGTCAATCCTCCGAATCACAATCTTGCCTCTCCCCATCACCTCTTCTTCAAACAATCTCCCCTCTTCAATTTCTCCCCTAGATTCGTAGAGAGATATAGACTTTAAATTACTCACAAAACTTGAACAAAACTTTCCAATTTTCCCCTAAATGGATATAACCAAATTACCTCACCAAAACAAGCCAGAAATAGCACAACAATAACCTGAACCAAATAAGAGATCAAGAAGAAGCAAGAAAACCCAAAAGAACAAAGATCATAATTTTCCCAAAACAAGAACTTTTTTCCTCCAAATAGCAAGGTTTTTATGAGTATAGCTTACTTGCAAATGAGCTAAAACCAGTAGAGCCTCCCTTCTCTCTCCTTAATTCCCCAGATGTACCTAATGCTTTATATGGAAAGTCATCAATTCTCTATTAAGAAAAAGAACCCTTTTATTTAAGGAAACATCGACCAGGCAGTGCACCTAAAACCACTTGGTGGTATAAAGCTCTGGACCACATAGCCCACTCGCTCGAGTACATTAAAATCACGCTACTCGCCTTTTGAGGCCTACACTTTGTCAGGTGAATCAAACTCAGGCCTGTTGACCAGTGTGAGAGGATCGGGGGAATAGTTAAGGTTACGAGAGAGGGAATGGAAGGGGCACGTGTAAGCAGGAGAGAGCGGGTGCAGAAAGTGGACTTTAGAGCGTGGGGAAGCTGGCATCCTCGGAGACTCAGAGTAGGCCCTGGATTCGTTTTCTTTGACCCTGGATTCGTGGTTTGTAAGAGTGCACAAATGATGGGAGGGGGTGACGTATAGATGATTGACACGTTTTGGTATTGGAAACCGAGGGCGGTCTCTTCCTTTTTGGGAGGGTGTTGGGTTTCTTAATTCTGATTGGTTTGCCTGTTACTATAGTCTACACCCAGCTGTTCTTGTACCCTATTTCTCATAAAAAAATTGGATCGTGTGTAATTTTATAGGGTTGTTGACGGGATGTTTTATACATGTTCATTGGTATAATGACGGGTGTTCATACATGGTACCACTGTGTTATGATTATTAACTGTTGATGTATGTTATGTTAAAATAAGTGAACAGCTGATAATCATCAGGCGCGTGACCGACAGTTTAAAGTAGCTAAATGAAAAGAACTTTCTTTTATCTTGAATAAAGCAAAAGCTAGTGCCAGTTAACTAATTTGGAACATGAAATAGTTTTTCTTTATAACTATTTTTAAGTGATGAAAGTTACATCTACATGTGATTCAATTTGTTTGATTATAACTAAGTAGTATGTTTTGGTTGCCGACATCGATGTGTTAGATATTTTGCGTTCAATTAACTTTGATTTGTCTAGCTTATCAACGATTCGAGAAAGAGTCGTGTATCTATTGATTCGAGTTAATTCAACGATTTACTTATTTTTTTGGTAACAATTCAACGATTTATTTAGAAGCTCATTAAGTATGAAGATACAGGCTGTCTCTAGATTATTGAGATAGTTTTTAAATTAAAAATCTAAAGAGAGAAAGAGATAAGTTTAAAAATACCAACAACCATCTGTATACGCGGGCGTGCGCGCGTGGTTTGAATGATTATCACCAAACATTTTACACAATGAGATTCACATGTATCAACGACTGACAGTTGGCTCCCACTTGCTCATGAGGAACCATAACTTATGTACGGTTGAAGCTCGAAATGCACTTCCATTCGAGTTAATATTAGTTACTTAATGCGATACTCACTAATAATGAATTTGAACATAAAAGGCTGTCAAGATCATTTATCAATTCATTTTTAAAACAAGAATAATAGGAGAGGGGAAGACAGAACCTAAGAATCTTATCGCAAGTGTTCACACTTTGCCCTATTAAAAAAAAAAGTGTTCACACTTTGTCTGTACAGTTCAAGCACACTTTGACAAAACTATTTGTTCCATGTGAAGTTGATATATGTGCATCCAATAGAGTAAAAACTTTCCCATCCTCAGACGAGGTTTTGTCGACACTTCGAGAATGATTTGTTACAAACCTAGGATTTGACTTCTTCAAAATCGAAGGACACATCTTCTATAATATTATTTTCTCTCCATCTTAATTTTCTCTACCAGTCCAATTACCAAGGATCGAGCACTTGCTTTTGCAACTTTTAAAGCTATAGGGTTTGCATGTGATTCCGTACAATTTGTGAAATTCCATGGAGCTACTTTCAATGTAAAAAAAAAAGTTATCCATATGGAGGCACACACTTATGTAGTCAGGTGAAGCATGTGAAAATATATATATATATATTTGAAATAATCCCTAATGAGTCAAGTAGATGGATTTGATCGCACCTTAAAATATGTAATTCAATACCCTCAAAAAATAAAGCAAACGAAGTGGGAATCATAATTGCTCGAATGCTTCTGAAACAGAAATTATTGTGTGTAACAGTACAATACTACGTAGTAGGTCGACCGCCCCATATAAAATTAGGATCCATATAAAATTATAATATTGTGTAGTAAGTATAGAGTTCACACTTTCTAGAATTTAGAATTCAGATATCAGTAGATGTAAACATATATTACGGTCGCACACAATAATTTTTCTATTTCAAAGACCTTGACTAAACAACTTTACTGTTAATTTGCCATAGCATTTTCTGTGGCCTCAAATTTCTGTAGCTCGGGAACCAAGTTGGATACTGATCAGTGATCAATGTGGGGTGTGAGCAAGTGGCTATATAATTATACATTGGCAGAGATCGATAGTACTTGTAATGACCAAGTTCCAATTAAGTTGAGAAGTGCAAGGCAAAGAATACGAGGAAGTTGTTCAAGTTTGATTAGAAATTCTGTTTTGGAAAGGTTTCCTAAATAGGTATACTGAGGATTGGGCACAGAGACCGTCGAGCATACAAAAGGCAGTTGGTTGGAAGTTGCACCTGTTACCTATCCACCTCACCAATCCACCAAAACAAGGAAAAAGGAAAGAAAAACAAAAACAAAACAGAACAAAAGGTAACGTCGTGAAAGAGAAACAATATATAAGAATTCAGTACCTTAACCTTCACTCACTGATTAATCATCGTACTATTTTATGCACTTCCTTTTGAGTGGAAATAAAATAGACCCCCACTTGTTTATGTTGTGGTACTATTTTTGTAATAAACAACATTAATTAATTTGAATAGTTTAAGAAAATAACAAAATTAGGTAAAAAAGCTGCAGAGGAGATTCTTTTTTAGGGTTTCTTTATTATCCAAGTGAAGTGTTTTCATATTGGAGAGGACACTCCAGATGTGGGTGCGAATCATAGTCTAAAATATCGACGAGATTATTATCGTTTTTTCGGGTCAATGATATTTTAAAACGTATCCATACACATATTGTATAAATATCGATAAATCGGAAAATATCGATGTTGATAATTTCTCTCACACTTCAGCAATATTTGGCCAAATATCGATATAATATATATCGCTATAATATCAATAATATTGATAATATTGAGATGATGAAGACAATGAAAAATTTAAGAGTTATTTACACTAACACCCCTTGAGGTTTCTTGTGTTTTTACAAAACCCCCTCATGTCTCAAAAATTACTCAAACACCTCCTGATGTTTCAATTTGTTTTCACAAAACCCATTTTCGTTGATTGTTTGTCCAAAAATTGATCATTTCATTGAAAAAAAAAACTTTATGCAAATGAAAAAATTAACCTAAATGAAATATATGCAATCCAATCTCAAAGGCCAACTTTGTCATTTGGAGAATTTTTTATATACAAAATCATCAATTTTTGGATGAAAAATCAATGAAAATGAGTTTTGTTTAAACAATTTAAAACCTCAGGGGGTGTTCTTGTAATTTCTAAAACCTCAAGGACTTTAGTGAAAAACCGAAAACCTCATGAGCTGTTAGTGTTAATAACTCATATTTGAACCTTATATAGGAACTCTATGTGGTACTCAGCCACTCATGTATATTACCATGCAATGTATAAAATCTTCATATTTTCTATATTCGCAATGTTTGTCAGCTCGCTATATAATCAACTTAAATCAGTTAAACCCATCATGCAATGCATTTCCTTCCAATTTTTTTGAGATAAAGTAATAGATAATTGACTAAATAAACATCTTCCAAAGTTTGAAGAAAAATTTCGAAGTTTTTCTTACAATTTCCGTGGTTTTTATTCAATTTTTATTGATATCGATAATATCCCGATATTTCCATAGAAATTTCCATACTTTTGGACTATCGATATTTTTGAAACCATCGATATTTTAGACCTTGGGTGTGATTGAACAGGGATAACTACATCTTTTAGTTGGAAGCCTCCAAGTTAACTAATTCTACGAATCTTACCTATGATGATGGGTTAAAAAACTTTTTTAAAAATAATTACACAACATTGAGTAGTTGTCACTCCAATGGCAAGGGCTGCCTAATTAAATGCAACATTTAATTCAGCAGTTGGTTCACATACAAACAGTTTTAACTATCAGAAATCGCAGCCAAAAACAAAATGTATGTATAGCTGATTGTCAAGACTCAAGATTCCACATTGAACAAATAGCATATATGAGAATGGTTTAAGAGTTCGTGGGCACGCTTCCCTTACAAGCCGGTTTTTAGGGGCAAGTTCTACGTACCCATGGGTGCTTAACAAATTGGTATCAAAGCCTAATTTCACCACGTAATTGGGCTCAATTCTCCCGAAGTGGCAACCTATATAGGGCTAGATTAAGATGATCGGTGTTATGTATATATGGGCATAATATAAGAAAGGAAAAGGCAAGATGATTGGTATTATGTATGGGCATAATATAAGGAAGGGCTGCCAAGGGCCAATGTTGATAGAGTGAGCGAACGAGTACGTTGGGTACAGAATTGTTGCCTTCCATTTCCTATCTTGTAGCCTAAGCTACTCACCTTACTTTTTAAATTTTAGAAAATAATAATCTACCTGTCCTGGCTCTAGCCTTCCCCCTTCGCGTTCTCCTTTTTCCAACTGTAACCCTAACCTACTTAAATACTGTTATCGATGCCATGTGGTTAAGTGTACAGAAAACAAGAGGATCTACAATTGCAGCAAATTCTTGATTTGTTTTAGTTTATATATGGTTCTCCCATGTACTACTATTGTATTAGGCCGGCAGTTTTTAAATATTCAAATTTAACTTTATAGTATATGTAAGAAACTATATCTCTAGCACAATGATGAAATAAATCCAAAACCATTTCTTTCGATCGATTAGTGAAAGTATTAAGTGATGCAATAAGAAAAACAAATTCAAAGATGATTAATGTGACATTTTTCATGTTCAAATGATTTTTTGTTTTTTTGGGAAGTATTTGAACATGATAGTTTTGAATAGTCCTTAATCTTTTGGTTTTATCCTTGATCTTGCATTTTCCATCAACATATTTGTTAAAATTGGTCATGTGATGGCATACCAACTTCAAAATCGTATTTTTGTCAAAATACAACATGTCCACTCATGAAAAATAGTAAATGTCACGTGTTTTCCTCAGCAAGGCTATCTGCTCTTCTTGATAGTGGCGGGTGCACAGAGGGACAAGAGGGGTCAGGTGACCCCATAGTTGTCGGAAAAATGGATGTGGAGGTCCTCAAGCAACCCTATAGCTGGCTGGTGTGCGACCTCAAGGTGCACACCACCTGTTCGACGAAAGGTTTGAAAGAACTTTGCGCTGCTATTGTGCGCAGCGCACACGATGTGGTTTTTTTTTTTTTTTTAACGCTTGGCTAAAACGACGTCGTTTTGGTCCAGGCACTGAAAAAATATATTCGAAGTAAAACTCAGCTCTTGTGTTCTCTCGCTCTCTCTCTATCTTATCCTTCGTTCCTTGGCTTGGGTTGGCTTCTGAGGGTGCGATTCTTGGTAAATTATGTCGACACATGTAGCTGTCCAACGTCAACATCTACTCTATTTTCTTCTCTTATTTAGTATTTTTTAAAATTTGATATCCTACTTATTTCTTGAAATTAAAAATGATTTCCAAGTAGGTCCTAGAGTTGTGCTTAGTGACATAAGAGAGAAATTATATTGTTGAACTTTTTTTTTTCTTTTTTATAAGGAAAATAAAATTATATGATGAAGTCATGACTCATGAGGACGACCAATACAAGAAGAAAGCAAAGAGCCAGTTGATGATAATATATGAAGTTTTTAATTCAATTGAAATTGAAATTATGGTTTATTGGATGAGATTTGTGCTTTGATTAATGGTTTATTGATAGTATTTTTATTAATTCATTAAGGCTTGTGTTTTGATATTAATTATTATTAGGGTATTCTTTTATATTTGATTAGGGTTTGTGTTTTCATTAAATTATTAGAGTCCTTTTTATTTGTGTTTTGATCAATGGATTATGGGGGTTTTGTGTTTTCATTAGTTGATTAGGAATGAAAGTGACATCAGTTAATTATTCAATGTTATTTTCGTCTATAAAAAATTTCGGAACTTTACACTATGACCCTACTGCATGCATAAGAATTCTGGATTCGCTACTACTTTTTGATGGAATGCAAAATCCTATATTGAGATAAGATGTCCTTATTAAGTAAAAACATGAGTTTGATGACTAATATGAGCTATATTTTGGTGAAAATACCCCTTTAAAGTTGGTCACATGACCGAATTTAACTAAAGTTTTGCCCAAATGCATTCATAACTATAAAAGAAAGGTCGATTCAATCGTCTGTGAGTGAGTGTGTGAGAAACAATAAGCTAATTAAAATGCTTCTTGCATATAAAACATAAAATTGTGTTATTAATTTGATAGGGAATATAAAGCACACACCACGCGAGGCGTGCTCTCTCAAATACTTTTTTCTCTCACTCTTTCTGATCATTTCTCTCTCTCTCTCACTCACTCTTCTTTCTCCTCCCCCCTTCTTCTTTGCAGTTGCACCTTAAACCCTGCTACGCCATGGACTTGTTTTCTAGGGTTTCATGAATCACGAGCTGTTAAAAAAGATTTAATATTCAGGAAATTGTTTTTTAAAAATATCTCTTAGGAAACCTAAAGATATTGTTTATTTAGAAATGAGGGTCGCAGTTTCTGAATCCTGTTTTTGATTGGTTAAAAGCCATGTGCGTGATTACATTATCCAAGAGAGATACGATGTTTCCTTTATTAATTAACTTCCAAGTAATGGAATCCTAGGAGATAAAATTTCTGATAAACACAAAGGATATATTTAAATAAACAGTTTAAGCTTAATTAATTAATTAATTAATTAATTTATGCCTTAATCTGCAAATCATAAGCTCAATCGGCCAAGTGTCGATGATCCAAGAAAAATGCCAATACATACCATTGGCTCCTCAAAAAATATTTTAAGTAGCTTATAATCCCAAGAATCAAATGGTCCCTTCTACACTGTCATATCATAACGTTTAAAAGTTTAAAATGTTGTGGGCAGTTGTGATTTCCAATTTATTTATTTATTTTGGTCCGAGATGTGATTTGGATTTGGAATGTGGAATCACAGAAAGTTTCTTTTTCCATTTTTTTATAATATAAATCTGGCACAAGATGGTATGGCATTTTCACTTTGAGAAACAACTTTTTTTATTATCTGTAAATAGAAAAAAGAATTTATGCAAAAACCAAGAAAGGGGCTAAGAACTCCTCTCAAAGAGGCCTTGGTATGCCCTAATTCTGGGATGGGGTAGCCTCCCCTCATATAAGTGAAATAAATAAGTCTAGGCGGAGAGGCCAATGATAAACAACAAATTATAGCGCAATTTTTTTGATTAAAAGAAAAATAGTGCAATTTCTTCAACCATCATTAAGATGTATGGTTTACATCCCAGTTAATTACCTTTCCACCAACTGACTGGTCCTCTTCCACCAAGGATGGGTTTGGGCAAATGAAGACGGAGGACTCTCGTACGGATCATCTTAAGCCAACTTATTGCTCCTCCTAGCCATAGTGTCCGTTATACATAGTGCAGCACTAAAAATGAACAAAAGCCAATATTCCTAGCCATAGTGCAGAAGCAACGTCCATTATATAAGTCTCATAGCGACAATTATTATATACATATGTGACAAAAAACACATAGTTCACAGTCAGCAATTCTAAGATCGCCGCTCTAATTGACCTGTGGTTGCTAAATAAAGAGACACAAGAACCGTGGCCAAGGAGGCTTGTGTTAGTATTTACTGTTCATTGATTCCTCCCAACAAACGTGGAGCATGTGGCCAATATTCTATTTATTGTTCCATAATATGGATTAGCCACAATTGTCCTTTTTCTAATTAGTGATTAGTGACATTGGACATGACAAGTTTTACGAGTGTTTGAGAGAATAACTTTGCCGGATGTGACCAGTTTTATGAGTGAATTACTTTGTTGGGCGTGACCAAGTTGATGAGTGTTAGAGAGTAACTTTGCCTTGGCACCCTTGGAGCGCATGAAGAACGTGCACCCCAAGGTCGTTATCAGAGCTACTCACGACATGGATCCACTGAATTAAAGTTTCACTATTCCAAATACTTATCAGATTTAGAGATGTGAATTAACACAAGAAAAAACTCGGGGCCATCGGAGTTAATAACCATTTCTTAACCCTAGTGGGGCCATTTGGTGAGCTGCATTGGATCCATAATCGCCCAAAACTAACTTCACTGTTTTAGGTCAAACTGAAAATACCATCAAAAACATCAGATACACTCTGGTGACACTCTCATACACTCTCTTTTGCTCGCCATTTCCTTTCCATATCTCTTTAACTTAAGATTCTCCTCGCATCTCTCTTTGCTTGAATCCAAGAACTGTTGTTAGGTTATGTTTAGCTAAGTTTTTAAGTTTCCCTTTGACAACTTTGTAATTGCACATGTAAGTCATCCGTCATCTGTCATTGCCAATTTACTACCAGCTCATCTATTGAGGGACACCCTTGAGGGTTCCCTACGATTTTTTTTCAACGATCCAAACCATCTATTTTTTAAGTCTACATTCATAGATCATCCTTGCAAAAAATTATACAAATTGGAAACCGTTTCAACATCTAATTGTGTCTTACAAAATCAATGGACACGGTGCTTCAAGAAAATACTAAAATTTCAATAATTCAATTGAGTAGTCAAATGATATCGGATTCAAGTGATTTTTTGTAGAGATGACCTTTGAAAGAATATCTACAAAATAGACGATTTGGATTAGTAAAATAAAATACGGAGTGGGTCCTACAAGGATGTCCCTCAAATAGAGGAATCCCTCAACTGAAGCGCTCTATATATATAAATACAAACTAAATATGCAGAAAAATATTTATTTCCCCAAATTATTTATACATATACTTTTAAAAATAAGGTTCTTCACATGATGAGTACAACAAATGTAGATGTGAATTATCATCATTTTTTCTTTTGTTCTATTGACTTTGTTGGTTCAACATATATTGGTCACATGGAGAGATTTGTCCCCTTTTCATATCATACACCAACCAGCCATTGCTGGAGAAATGTGTGAAATATAGACTGTCACTCCTAAATCCAATCTTGCTTGCAGAGACTACCATACAACAATTCACCCCAACAAACAATGCTCTATCTCCAAGGCTCTCAATTTTGACCCATGAGAGTTTACCAAGATGAAGCCTGAAAACCTGCACACTGTCCACAACATCAGTTGAACTTTTATTAGAAATGAGAAACACCAGTAGGATCTCACCGCCTGTTTCAACCAAGTACTCTCGGAAATGCCTCGAAGATATTGACAGTACTGCCCTTGTTGTACTAACAGCAGTAATTTCTGGGTAAGGGTCAGTAACTTCTATGACTGCAAGTGTCCCCTGCAAACTCAAGGCATAAAACTTACCTTCAAACCCAATGGCATTGGTGAACTGCATGTAACGGTGTCGTTCTGACTTGTCCCAATGGTGTTGTGGGTCAGTAATTGTGCAATCTTGTTTTACCCAAGCATATTCACTGCCTCCTCGTATCTTGTAAATCAAGAAAGCTGGATGGCTCAAACCAGTTAAGACCATTACTGTTAGAGATTTACCATGGCATTTATCTTCCTCTGCTGAGGACAAGGCTGCACATTTAAATGGAACATTGGCATCCCACTGTGGTAGGTCCAACTTGAGGCTATTAATTGGGTCCCACACACAATACTGAAGAGGATTGTGAGATGCTTTGGCAATGAGTAACCCATTTGTGGACCCTACAAGGTGGTGTGATGAATTCTGATGTTGCTTCCTTGGGTCCCAGAAGAAGTGATTTGTGAAGGGTGTGGTTTGCCAATTTTGGAGGAAGTGAGTGTAGAAGTCTGGGGTTAAGATGGCTCTTGGGATTTTAAGGCATGGAATTGTTGGGTTTGGAATATTGTTGAAATGATACTGGTCATGATTTTTGTCACGATCACCGTTGGATTGGGAGATTGCTAACCATGGATGCGATGAAGGGTAGGGATTGCATTTCCTTGGTGCTGACCTCCATGACTTGGACACACCTTGAAAACTCATGTTTTGCATTATAGTTGAGTCCTTTTGGATTAAGTTGACAAGCTGTGGTGGAAGATCTGGCCATGACTTGGTCAATCTGCCTTCTTTGTTACTTGAACCATGCTTCTTCTTCTTCTTCTCACTCACCTTTTCAGCCATCATGAAGTTTCTCTAGTGTGTGTATATGAGAGAGAGAGAGAGAGAGAGAGAGAGAGAGAGAGAGAGAGAGAGAGAGGTTTGAGTTCTTAGCTTAGAGCTTACAAGTGAGGTCCTTAAAATAAAGACTAGAAGATGTAACCTCCAAGTTCCCTTCTTTTTTTTTCCCCATGAAACGTGACCTCCAAGTTCTAAGCATTTTTAGTTGACCAAAATGTATATTTTTTAAAAGCTCTGAGCATTTGAAAACAACAAATTATGTCTTTGCAATGATTAATTTGACCTGAATTTATACATCACCTTGCACTGCAAGTTTTTTTTTTCCCTAAAAAATAATCAATTTGAACACACAGGTTTGCAAGCAACTAGGTGTAAATTAGTTGTTCTATGGGGCTTCAAATTTTACTACTTGGGCCTTTTGTTCTGCATTCTATAGGAATCCTAGCTTCTTGGGCTTTTTTATGAAATGTATTTCAGTCCATAAATAAAGTTTGTGACATTTTTTTTTCCAAGTTTTTCTGCTAAATATAATTAGTGTGACATTAAAAGGCTTTCTCTAGTAAAAATGTCCTTATTTAAGAAAAATAATGACATTAAATTTCTGGGTTGTAATCTAATAGTTGGAACTATTAGTTGTTACATTCTCTTGAAGGATTATGGATGCAAAACATGGCCAAATTGAAAGTTAGTCATTTGATTAGCAGCATTTTTCATTAAGTTCTATTTAACGAATTATGGTTTTTTTTCTTCACATTTTAGATAACCAAATAGGTTTTTTTTTTTTTTATCTAAATAGAATTTGCAGGATGACCCTTGAATGAAGATAGAAAATACAGACGGTTCCGATCGTTCGACTGCATTTATGGGGTAGCCCTATAAAGTTTTTTTTTTAAAGGACATCCTTGATATTTAAAATAAATAAAAAAACTCTATATAAATAGATGAAAATGTTAGTATAAATAACGAAAGACAATTGGATTATTCATTTCCAAGGGACTTTTATCACCAGCCAGGTGAATTCCAACAAGATCTTAGCAATTATATCAATTGGATTACCATAACACATATACTTAATTTCTCCTCGTTAGGGGTGAGTCAATCCTTCCTCTTATAGGTCAAAGCCAACAAAATCTTTCTAGGTAAAGCTCATTTGAATTGGTATTTACGTACAGATTCCAGCCAGCTAGCACCATTTTCCAACAACAAAAAACATTTCCCTGCTTCTCGTAATGGCACAGAATTTGTTGCCCTCTAGTTCATGTGACAATCTGACAGATGTTAAAAGCTTTCAAAAGGAGAAACATTATGGGGATTTAGACGATGGTGGGTCTGTCCTTGGCCTGCTGTTAATCTATCAAAGTTCAATTGTACAAGCCTTTCGTTGTTTTTATTGACACGTTATGTTATTAGACTGTCGTTGTATATACAATTTTAAAAAAATAATAAACATAATATGCAAATAGAATACATCTTCAACTGACAATATGACAGTAACGGCATAGAACACGGTTTAACAGTAAAGAATATTTTAGGAAAAGTGAGAAATCGAAGATATAATCTCAGTAAAAACAAGTGAATGCTCTTAACAACTTGAACTGCCGACCTTCTTTAAAAAATTCAACTATTTACTTTACGAGAACCGGAACCCCAGAACTCTTGCTTTAGGAGCAAAAGGTTCGAGTTTTTATTTCACTATAGGAGTGGAACCCAGGATCTCTTGCTTAGCTAAAATCTGTGGACTATAGTGCTTATTTTGTTTTGAATAAAGTATTTTTCCACACACAAAAAACCAAGAAAAAAAGGGCTGTACGTTGGCTTGTCATAATAAGATTGGTGTACACTAGCAAAAAACCACACACAAAAACACTAGTACACGGGAACAAAGGTAAGAGGTATGGTGAAAGATTCGTCCGCACCTTAATAGTGAAAGATCGTAGTATTTTTCTTTTTTCTTGCATCATAAGAAAGAAATAGTCATCACAGTATTTTAATTAATATAAGTGGAATTCCTCTGTTTTCTACTCTTTCTTTGGTTATACTTGAGGGAATCAAACCCTATATATATATATATATATATCCTAATGTTAATCCATTATCCCGTTTCCTTCAGAAAAGTTATGTGAATCATGAAATATTTCCTCATATTTATAATTTTCCGGAAATTTTAGGTGATCGGAGTGGGGTCTTTTTTTTTTTTTTTTAAACTCCTGCTCAATCTCCAAACATTAAGAATCATGAAATTGTACACGAGTGGTATACAATCGTCTCATCACAATTCAAAGAATGATGAGCCAAAAATGAGGAACCATATTACATCATCTACATATGACTTCACGTTAGTATACATCTGCACGGTGGGCGCCCCTTGAGGGTGTGCAAGTGGTGCCACCGCACAGAGTTCTGAAATTTTTTTACGTGTATATTATGTGTACTAATATTATAGGTATTATATATATACTTGAGCGTGCAGGAAAGTAACACAAGTGTGTATTTGGTTGAGTTGGAATTCATCCCCTTGATTTTAGTACCCAAGTTAGGTTTGAGTCCATATTGTGTCATTCAAAAGTTGTATCTTAGCGCTAGGTGGATGTCTCCTTGTTGGGGCCCAAGCTGGCTGGAAAATATCCTTCTTGATGATATCCTTGGGATCACTACACCCCGCATGATACTTGATGTTGCTTAGTTTGTTTTGTTTGGGGTTTTCCCCCCTTTCTCAACGAAAAAAAAGTTGTATTTTTACATTTCTACTCTTTTTTATTGTTAACAACATGAAAAAAAAAGAAAAAAAGAAAGAAAAAGGAAACACGTCAAAGAAGAGGAAAGCAATATATACAAGCTTCCTCCAATCAAACAAAAAAAATTTGGAGTGTATGCATTCATCCACTCAAAACGAAACAAAAAAAAGTTCATGTCTTCTTCCTCTTCCATTTTCTCAAATTGAAACATTAAAACTTTTACAAATGTTATTTATGATTGTTATTGCATGCATTAGATGATGAATTTTAGTTATTAAAAAAATTATTTTATGGTGTCAAGTCATGGAAATTTTTTTTTATAAATATTTTAAAATTAGATTGAGAGTTCATGTTTATGTTTCGCACAGGACTCTCAAAATCTCAGAACCGACCCTAGTCACACCAAAAAATTATCCATACTATACACACACACGCGTAAGAGTAAGACACATCATATCATGATCTCAAAAATAAATTCCAAAATAAGTGCTAAAACCCCATTGGTTAGTGTCCGTTAGATTATACATCTCTAGGTTGAGACAGACAGCCGTTAGCCGGCCATTAGCTGACACTCTATCTAACACAAACGTCCCTGGACTTGTCATCATTTACAGAAATACCACAACATCCGTAACGTACCAACGGTCCTCTCTGCAATAAGAGGGAGTGAGGTCTCTGCTGACATCTCTCTCTTCTCTCATGACTTTACCGAATCTTACTGCTATAATTGTTATAATTGCGACATTTGTGACCAAAATTATATATAAATGGCACCCGAAAAATACACAAGCCCACACAATATCCACCTTGGTGAGTCGCCCTCCTCGTTTTCTACACCGTTTGTTTTTGATTTCCAATATCCCCAACTCAGCCCCTCACTGTTTAGTGCCTCTAAACTCTCTGGCTCTCTCTTGAGTGGTAAGGCTTACTCTTATTTGGAAAGTTATTTTAGTGACTATCAATTTAATCGTTTTTATAAGCAAAGAAGCAAAGAAAAGGTAAAATCCAGTTGGGTTTTGTATAAATTCTCTCTGAATTTCATAAAGGCCCTGGATTTCTTGCTTAAAATGAATGTATGAGTATAAATATCAAGGTTGGATTGGATTTGGGTGAGTTGGGATAAGCAGATGCAGATTTTGAGTCAGTTTTGCTTGTTGCTTGTGTTTTGCTCTGTTTTTGAGAGGGTTTTGCAGATTTTCTTGGGGATTTTGGGCATGGAGTGTGCTTCATGTATCAAGGTTTTGAGTAAGGGGAGTGATTTTGGATGTGGGTTTTTTATGTTTGGCCGTTTCTCACCAGTTTTCAATCTGTTGGGGCTGTTCTTGGTGTTTATATTGGGGTTAAAGGTTTTGCAAGTTGGCTGTCATGCCAAGTGTTTGATGGAATTTTTATGTGATTTTAGAGGGAAAGCAAGTGAAGTGAGAAATGGGTTTTGTTCAAAACGTGGTTTTGATGAAGTTTATGCTCCAAAATCGTTGGAGAATTCACAACCACTGAATGCAGATGGTTTGGCCTTCAGCAAAAAAATTAAGGCCAAAGCTGCTGCAGAAGATGAAGCTGATGATGTTGATGATGATGCTGCTGCTGATGAAGATGATGATGAGGAGGAAAGTATTTGTTGCAATGAGGATGGAGAATTTGATGTTCTGTCATTGAGAAAGTCAGTGAAGATCGAGCGGCGAAAGACGAACGAGGCTCGTGCCGAGCTGGAGAAGGAAAGGATGGCAGCTGCATCTGCAGCTGAGGAAACAATGGCCATGATCTTGCGTCTTCAGAATGAGAAAAGCTGTATTGAAATCCAAGCCAATCAGTACCGTCGGATGGCTGAACAGAAGCAGCAGTATGATGAGGAAGTGATTCAATCGTTACAGTGGATTATAATGAAGCACGAATCCGAGAGGAGTCTATTGCAAGAGCAACTGACGCTGCGCAACCAAAAGCTGCAACAATATGCTGAGGTTGATGAAAGGGGTCAACCCGAAGAAGGCGATCCAAGCGCGAACGGTGGCATGGATGACATGTTTGACGTGGATTCATGGGAGAGACCACAGAACCACATTGTAGATTCGAATCTTTAATAAAAAGAGGACTAACTTACTACTTGGAAGTCCTGGATAACCGGGATGATGCGCTCGATGTGAATATATATGTTAAGCTAGTGAATAAATATGATCTACGATGTGGTTCGTAAATGTAGTACAAATAATTTTCCTTTTTATTTTTCTGAAGCACGTATTGAATTATGCATTTATATAGCTTAAGCTTCTCTCTTCATTTGGAGATTTGAGTATGAGATAAGAAATTGCAGAGCATCCATGTAATCCTGTAAATTATGTCAAGTGCCTGCTACACAATGCGCTCTTTTTTATATTGATTTGTGTTGATAATTATATGGTAATTAGTATTAAGATCCTGTGGTCACACCCAGTTCTAATTGTGTAATGAGCGAATATGTTTAAGAATGTCGAATATTAATCATCATTCTATGATTTAGCTTTCTGTTAGAATTGTCCCAATGTATAAAACGGGACCACAGACAAGGTCTTATATATATTAGTAAACATTCTAGATTTCTAATTTTTTGTGTTGACTTTAGTGTTTCCTTTTTTAAGGAATGGATGTAACTTGAACTCTAAAATTTATTTACGTCTATAACATGGTATTTTCTAAAATTTATTTATGCATATTTATGTCTAGATTTCTAATTTTTTGTGTCGAACTTCATGTTGTAGTGTTGTTTTCTAATTTTTTTTTGTGTCTATTTAGTACATACTTAATGGTATTTTCTATCGGATTGAATTCTATACGATTATCTTTGTGATTATCATATTTTCATACAAACTGATCATATCGAATCCAATGTATATTAAATTAGATTGGATTAGATCCTTGTTTATACCCAAAATGAACAGCCAATAAGAACAGGACACGTGGAAGAAATCGAGCTTGGTCAGGGCAGCCTTCGGCACCCTACCTACCGATTGCTCCATTATTGCAATACCCTCTCCTGGGACACGTGACAGGCTCACAATCGACGTCCACAGTCCCACATCGAAATTATCAACAAAGTGCACACCTCCCAAGGCCTATAAAGGAGGCCAACAACCCCAGAAGAGAGGTAATCAGAACAAACGGCATATTGCTTATTTGATATGTCAGTTAACTTTACTAAATCCGAACTTACTTAAGCATCGGAGAGCCTTCGACCGGCACCACACCGGTGCCTTTAGGCCTTAACGAGCGTTTTCTCATATTGCAGATAACACTCCCTACCGAGGCTATCAGGATACCGAAGGCCCACAATACTAAGTTGACCGTTGAAAGTAAAGAACCACTTTTTGGCGTCAACAGTTTGGCGCCGTCTGTGGGAACGATAAAGAATCGACCCTTTATCCCTACAAAATGGGGACCACTTCAAAAACTACGTTCTTACTGCAAGAGGGATTACCGTTCGGCAGGCCGGGCGGAGCTAGCCCAGCACCGCCCCTATACACGCCAGCAAGCAACCCCCTGTACTCCAAACCGCTGCCGAGGCAGAGCTTCTAGCACAAGTCGCGTCTCTTCGGCAGGACATGGCTAAGTTACAGGAGCACAATAATCTCCTATTGTCCAAAGTAGACGAAACGCAACAGTTTCTTAACTAGCAGCAAATACAGAATATTCAGACTGACCGATCGTCGCAGAGTCTACAGACTCCCCATCAACAGAAGAAGGGTAGAAAGGGGGCAAAGGCAACGCCTGCGCCCTCCAAACGGCTGGTAGTCCCGGCACCGAAAGACAGGCCTCATGTGCCGAAGAAAGTCTATTCCGATTGCCGCCATAGGCTGTTGGATCGGGAAGCCGAACGGCAAATCGAACGACATGGATCACCAGTCAGGATAAACGCACACCTAGACGATCCCCGACTAAGAAACCTAGGGAGGAAGTCACCCATACGGAGGATACGAGTCTTGGAATCATCGGCAGAGTCCGATCACGAATACGCCCCATCCACTCATCGGGAATCAACTTACCGTTCGGCAACGCCAACGAGGCACTCTGAGGTCAACCCGGTCGGGTTCCTACCATGGTCGGAATATCAGACCACAGAGGAAATCCTGAGCCGAGACCCGGTCATTCGCCTCCTCCTACAGAGGATGCAGAAGATGGAGGACGATAGGACTCGTTCGCAAGAGCTTGATTGGGGAAAGCTCCGGTCGGGACCCTTCACCGAGCGTATAAAGCGCTCACAGCAGGATAGTGATGTGCAGCCCCTGCGCATATCATCCTACACAGGCGTAGAGGACCCTCTGACGCACCTTCACTCTTTCCAATCTACTGTGGGGTGCCGAGGGCTAAGCGACGAAGGGCAGTGCCTGCTGTTCCCGTCTTTGCTCACAGAGGCGGCCTTGAACTAGTTTTACCGTTTGGAACCAGGGACGATCGATTCCTTCGATGAGCTAAAGCAGATCTTCCTGAACCATTTCATGATCCAAACGGACAGACTGTACTCTGCCGATGACCTGTACACCATCCGGCAAAGAGACGATGAGCCTCTGCGTGAGTATGCCGCACGCTTCAGCCATGAGTACTCAAGATGCCCAGATAACAATGATAGGGCGGCCTACGACGCCTTTAAAAGTAGCATTCGGTCCTCACATTTTCGGTATCTGGTACATAGCAGCAATTGGCGTACATACGATGAGCTGATGAAACAGGCGGCAATTCACGCAAAAGCCAAATACTTCAATTCGAAGGCCGAGCCAACGGCTCGGCAGAATGAACCTGTCCAGCGGTCGACAACGGTATAGGAATCACCATTTGAGCCTAAGGGAAAACCTTCTGAATACCCAGAAAGCCACAAGCGAAAGGACATCGGAGGTCATCGGAAGGAGTATTCCAAGAAGAATAAGGGCAGGAACGGAAGGGACAACTACCGAGCCTCGCTGCCAGTTCACAACCAGGGGGCAGAGGTCTTCACCCTGCTTAATACTTCTTACGAAGCGGTATTGATGAACAAGAACGAGATCATCCCGAAGCTAGCTTTCCGAAAGCCGACACGGCAAGACAACCGGGATACCGGAAAATTCTGCCGATACCATCAGAAGAACAGCCACAATAAGCTTGCGAAAGATCGTCGAACGGCTCATTCGGGAGGGCAAGCTGGACCAGTACATAGCCAGACCGTAACAGGCACTTGTACTGAACGCCAATCAGCAAATCAACATGATCAGCACGATTAGTGGAGGCCCAACGCTTGCAGGGGCATCAAACCGATCAAGAAAGCAGTATGTGAGGGCGGCACACCAAGATGCCGAAGGTCCGATGGGAACCCATTACCTTCTCCGATGAGGAAGAAGAGGGGATCCTCTACCCGCATGACGACCTCATGATAATCCGAGCCAAAATCGCCGAGTTCGATGTTGGCCGAATCCTGATCGATACCGGCAGCTTAGTGAATGTCATCTTCGCCGATGCATTTAAAGAACTCGGAATAGATGGCAGCCAAGTCAACCGGCAACTCTCGCTCCTCCTCAGTTTTTCGGGAGATTTGGTCCAGCCAGTCGGCAGTGTCAGCTTGCCAATTACCTTTGGCATAGCCCCACGAAGGACCATGGTCTACGACTAGTTCCTCATGGTGGACGACTGCCCGACGGCATACAACGTCATAGTCGGAAGAACGGCACTCACTGCAATTAAAGCCCACTTGTCCCCCCACATGTTACTCATGAAGTTCCCGACCTGTTACGGTACGGGGGCAATTCGGGGCGATTAGTTGAGTGCTCGGAACTGCTATGCCACGACATTAAAGTCCACGGCCCCTCAGAAGCAGAAAGTGACCTTCACAGTCGAGGGCTTGCCGAACGGCAGTGATCCAGTGGACGATCCTAGGGAAGAAATGCTAACCCCGGTAGCGCAACCTACTGATGACCTCGAGCCGAGTTCATCCAATTTAACGCCAGCTGGATCGGAGCGTGAAGATCGGTACCATGCTAAACGCCAACCTCCGAGCCGAGTTCATCCAATTTAATTGGCAACATTCGGAGGTCTTTGCCTGGTCTTACAACGACATGCTGGGCATATCCCCTGACGTCATCAGCCACAAGCTGAGCATCTCTCCCGCCTTTAAGCCTGTCAGGAAAAAGTGCCGATCCTACGATGCCGAACGGTACGAGGCCATGAAGAGCGAAGTGGACAAACTCATGACCATAGGCTTCATCCGGGAGGCCATATACCCAGACTGGCTGGCAAACTCCGTGATGGTTCGGAAGGCCAAAGGCAGATGGCGAATGTGCCAAGACTATACTGACCTCAACAAGGCCTGTCCGAAGGATAGCTTCCCGTTGCCACCTCATCGACCAGCTAGTAGACGCCACTACCGGTCACGAATTGCTCAGCTTCATGGATGCATACTCTGGATATAACCAGATCTTCATGCATCCTGCCGACAGTGAACACACGGCGTTCTTAACGGACAAAGGCCTATACTGCTACAACATCATGCCTTCGGCCTAAAGAATGCTGGAGCGACTTACCAGAGGCTGGTCAACCAAATCTTCGCCAAACAGATCGACAGCACGATGGAGCACACGTGGATGACATGTTAGTAAAGAGCCGAACGGCAGGGGAACATTTGGAGAATCTATCCCTAATGTTCGGCATCTTGAAGGAGTACCGAATGAGACTCAACCCCGCAAAGTGCGCCTTCGGCGTATCTTCCGGGAAGTTCCTCAGTTTCATGATCAGCCAGAGGGGGATCGAGGCGAACCCCGATAAAATCAAAGCCATACTTGACATGGAGGTACCGAAGACACAAAAGGATATCCAGAGCCTAACCAGACGAGTGGCAACCCTCACTCGCTTCATCTCCAAGGCCACCGACAAGTGTGCACCGTTCTTCAAAGCCTTGAAAGGGAGCAAACACCACATAGAATGGACCGCCGAATGTGATAAGGCGTTTCAAGACTTGAAGGACTACATGGGCAGGGCACCTTTGTTATCAAAGCCCCTTCTCGGGCAAACTCTCTCCTTATACCTATCGGTATCCAATACTGCCGTCAACTCTATATTGATACAGAGAAGGCAGAACTGCCAATCTTCTATGTCAGCAAGGCACTACAGAGCGTAAAGGCTCGGTACCCTCCACTCGAGCAACTGGCACTAGCTCTAGTCACCTCAGCCTGAAGACTCCGACCCTTTTTTCAGGCCCATACCGTCACTGTCCTGACCAACCAGCCGCTTCGGCAGGTTTTCCAAAAGCCAGAAACGTCCGGTAGGCTGGTGAAATGGGCGATCGAGTTGGGAGAGTTTGACGTACAGTTCATACCAAGGCCGATTGAGAAAGGCCAGGTAGTAGCCAATTTCATCTCTGAATTGACACCATCGGTACCACCCTAGGCTGCCGATGCCGACCTAGCACCAACCAACCCTCCGGGAGCCAGCACCTTTGATTTGGCAAAACCGGTGTGGACCTTACACGTAGATGGCTCGGCAAATCAGCAGGGTTGTGGCGCAGGACTTGTGCTGGCAGCCCCCGATGGAGCCAAAATAGAATACGCCCTCCAATTCAGCTTCCGAACGTCCAATAACGAAGCCGAATACGAGGCACTTCTGGTTGGCCTACGGCTCGCCAGAAGCATGGGTGCCGATCAGATTAGCATCTATAGCGACTCCCAGCTGATAGTGAACCAGGTAACTGCCGATTTCGCAGCAAAAGATGCGTCTATGTCAGCATATCTCGCATCGGCACACTAGCTATTGCAAAAGTTTCAGGCATATGAGATTCGGCAGATACCCAGAACTGAGAACAACCATGCCGATGCACTCGCTAGGCTGGCTTCGACAATCAACGACAAAGTAGGTCGAAAGATCCCGGTAGAGATATTGGCTCAGCCGGGCACCACCGCCGCCGAGATCTATGTTATAGGGTATAACAACATGTGGATGACGCCCATCCATGCCTACCTGATGAACGGCATCCTCCCTGAGGACAAGGCCAAGGCAAGAAAGCTACGTTACATCGTCATCAACGACATTCTGTACAAACGTGGCTACACGACCCCGTACATGAAATGCATTACCGAAGAACAAGGCGAGTATGTTCTTCGGGAGATCCACAGCGGTGTTTGCGGTGACCATTCTGGTTCCAGATCTCTGGCCCACAAGGCCTTCCGACAGGGATACTATTGGCCATCCATGCATCGGGATGCAACCACGATGGTAAAGAAATGTAACAAATGCCAGCGCTTTGGCAATATACCACACATCCCTGCTGAACCACTCACACCGATCAACAGCCCCTGGCCGTTCGCTTAATGGGGACTTGATCTGATCGGCCCAATGCCACAGGGCAAAGGACAAGTCAAGTATGTTGTCATTGTCGTTGACTATTTCACGAAGTGGGTTGAGGCTGAAGCTCTGGCCACCAACGACGACAAGGATAGAAGATTTCATCTGGACCCACATCTGTTGCTGTTTCGTCATCCCATATGCCATCATTACTGACAACGGTAGACAGTTTGACTCGGAACTCTTTAGGCAGTTTTGCATTCGCCTGAAGATCAACCTATTCTTCGCCTCCCCAGCTCACCCCCAGTCGAACGGTCAAGTGGAGGCCGTCAACAAAATCATCAAAAAGCTTCTGAAACGGCAACACGACAACGCCGAGCCGGACATCCTATCGAACCTCCACAGGGGAGACCCCTTTCAGCCTTGCCTTCGGCTCAGAAGCCGTCGTCCCAGTCGAGATCGGCGAGCCCTCGTACTGAACGGAAAACTTCACACCGAAGGCGAATGAGACTGCGCTTGCACTAAGCCTAGACCTAATCGAAGAACGCCGAACGGTATCCAACCTTCGGAATGAGGCATACAAGTAGCACGTCTCTCGGTATTATGACTCAAGGGTAAGACCACGCTCTTTCAAGATCGGGGACTGGGTAATGCGCAAGGTCTCCCTCGCCACCAATGATCCCACCGAAGGAACCCTGGGGCCCAATTGGGAAGGTCCCTATGAAGTTATCGGTATCCTCCGCTCTGGGAACCATCGACTTCGGGATATGAAGGGGAAGACCCTCGGTCACCCATGGAATGTGGAGCATCTGAAAAGTTATTTTAAGTAAAGCCTCATTGCCTACGACAGGGAAAATTTTGTATTTTTGTCTACGACACATATATAAAATGAGATTATCCATACCGTTTCAAATGTATGTTTGGGATATTATTTTATTCGGCCATCGGCCGTGTTAAAAACGTTTTCGATAGGGCTCATTATACATTAGCCAACGGTCACAAAAGCGCAACAAAAGCCTACGGCAATTGAAAAGTATGACTACATATTTTTAACCACCGACACCCATTTAACTTCATCTATTTCAAAATTTACAATAACACGCACTAAGTATGAGCCAACGGCAGTACAGTGCTCGGGACTTGCCCACGGCATGCTCATGACCTATGAACTAGTGGGTCCTTTGTTTACCGGTAGAAATACCACTAGAGCCTTTAAAAAGAAAGTACAAGCCAACGGCACCTTCATAACCTACAGATCGGTTGAGTCCCTACAGTGTGCCAGCTACTTAGGTGTCTGCTTACCGAAGGTAATGTCACTTGGCTGCTTAAAAGGCAACTTGGTCATAAGCCATCGGCTTGGATCCTACCGAACTACTAGTGGCCGTCGACCTCATCAGTAATTATCCTAAGCTGTTGCTAGGCCACGACAATGACAAGCATCGGTAGGATTTAAACGAAAATGAAAATCAAACACAGGTTATGAAACAAAACAGAATTTAAATTAAAGGATGCCCTCGACACCAATGTGTTCGGAAAGACCGCCTTACGGAGAATACAAAATACAAAGTAAAATTAAAAACACAAGCAAAGCCTCAAACGGCAGGCCCCCCATCAGCGCCTTCATCTGCCTTGGCATCCCTAGGACCATCGGCATCGGCAGCGGCACTTTCGCCTGGAGCGGCAGCGGCAGGGGCCTCCTCCCCCTCATAATCTTCGATCATTTCTTCAGTAATTCCCTCGGGAAGGGGAGGAGGATCGGCAATGAAGTTGAGGTTGAGCTTCTGGCCGGGGTTGTACCGTTTGAAACGGTAAACGAGGTCCGCCATCTTCGATCCCACCTCGCTATCCAGGAGGGTGGTGAACTCTTCAGACGAACGGTAGGCCCTCACCGCCTCGCGAATGGTAACCTCAATCTCGGAGGCCTTGGCCCGCTCCGACTCCTCCAGAGCGATCTGCTTGGCCTCCTTTGCTGCTTCGGCGTCCCGTGCAGCAGCCGCCGCCTCATCCAAGGCCACCCTCATCACGGCCAGCTTGGTCTCCAACGCATTTACCTGCCGCTCGGCAGCCTGCATGTCAAGCACGAGGTTGGCATGGTCCTGCAGAGCCTTGCCGGCCTCGGCAACCTTAGCCCGGCCGTCCTCGAACAGCTTCCTCGAGCGCTCGGCAGCGGCGATGGCCCGCTTCATGCAGAGCCACATATCCATGGATGCCTGCAAAAGAACCAGTTAGCAAGTGATAAGAGAAATGGAAGCTAGAAGAAGAGAGGGTAAGAGACTTACAGAAGCCTGGAGACGGAAGGCACACCTCGCCTCGTCCCGAAGCTGCCTCTTCGGAAGCTCATCTATCTCAAATAGTTCCATTTGCGAAACAAGGATCATGTGGTTTGAAAATTGAACTGTCTTCGACGGACAAGCGAGGGTAACAAGCTCCACGGGACCACCCTCCTCTTCGGCAGCCAAGGTTTCCCTCGGCGGCTTGGACTGTCGACTGCGTTTGGGCGTCGTATCGGCCTCCAAGTCCATGGTCATGTGCCGTTTCTCGAAAGCCTTGGAGGTTGTAGCCTCGGCGCTCTGCCTGCTCTTCGATGCAGACTGAGCCTCAGGCGCTCGCCTGATTGGCGCCTCGGAAGCCAGCTCCCTTTGCCGATCGACGAGGGTTTGGGTCTCCGTGTCAGCCGCCGGTGCCAACTCTTCTTCTTCCCCTACAGCCCTATCATGAGGTTCCACTTAGAGGAGTCAGCCATCTTCTTGTCCTCAGAAGATTGCCTTGCGTCAGTCACTGCACAAAAACGAAGATTCGGTAAGTAAGTACGACTTGCTAAGGAAACTGAAAAAACAGACAACTGTACTTACTCTCGGCAGGGCTGACCAGATTCTCGGTGAAGAGAAATTGTGGATAGACTAGAACCGGCTGGGACTTTCTGTCTCACCCTGTCAATCTGCCAAATCTCAGCTTGATTGGGGATCGGTTGCTTCAGTTTGCCTGCAAAAATAACAAAAGAAAAACGGTTAAGTCCGCCGAACAGAAACAATCAGTGACCTACCGATCGGCATGGTAGGGACCTATCGGTAATCTGGAAAGTGGTGGGAACGTGGAACCAAACGGGGACTCCCGAAGGAGATTCCTAGTCTCCCGATAGCATCACCCGCCGATTTCTCCAAGACTTCTGAGAAGTCAGCACGGCACTTACAAAATGCCCTGAGGCAATTGGCCTGAACCCAACCGCTGCGGTCGACTTGGTGACGCTGTAGAGGTAGGAGAACTGTTCGTATGAAGGCTCCCCCTCTCCAGCCATGCTGAAGGCAGTGATTACCCCCATTAGGGCCACCCAGAAGTTAGGGTTGAACTGGCCTGGGGCATACCCAATCTGGGCAAGAATCCTCTGAACGGCAGGTTGCAATGGCAGCCTGATGCCTTGCTGAAGAACGTCGGTAAAGAAGGCGACTTCTCCATCCTTCGGTTTACTCAAGGATTTGGTAGGGCCCGGGATCCTCATCCCTACCGAATCAAGAATCTTGTATTCAGCGCGGATCTTAACCAACTCCCGGATGGTCATCTTATTCGGCTCTAAATAATCTACCGCGAATAGAGTCTCCTTCGGTACCCATACGGCTACCCTGGGATTTCCCCGGTTTACTATAGTGACCCTCAGCAGGGAAGAGGGTCCAGTGGCAGCTTCCTCGCGGCCGGAGGTGGAGGCTTCCGATCGGTGGCTGGCGTCCCGATCTGGTACCCGAGCCTCCGCCACTTGGAACTCGCAATGTGGGTGCAAGTCGACACGACGGCCGTCGCTGTACAGTACAGTCAACGGCATCGGTTGATTGGTCATAAGTCCCTTCCCGATGCCGTGGGTGGGAACGGATCTGGTCCTCTCACCGATGACTTCTACATCGGAACCTCCATCACTCTCGGTATCCTGGCTCGACTCCTCACTATTGGTATCCCTTTGTTTGTCTTGTGACTCTCCCTCGAACGCGTTGGGCTCACTCTCGAACCTATACTCGCTATCAGACATCTACAAAAAACAAGGAAATGAAACTAAGGGCTATGCAGAGGACTAGCCTACTGATGCCTACATCTCCACCTATGGCAACTAGACTGCCGAACTACACCCCACTTGCATAAAGTTCAAGTCTAGTTCAAACCAAGGAAGGACGTATGCGAAATAAAAACAAAAGCATAAACTAAGGTGCCGAACGGTACCTCATGAGAACTGTAGGATGGAGAAGAATCGCTTCGACTACCGATTGATCTCGCCGGAAATAGCCTGAATTGCCAATTGGTCATGTCAGAAATCGCTTTGATTGCCGTTAGTTCTCACCGGAAATCGCCTGGACAAAGCTTTCGCCTCACCCACAAATGCAAAGTGAGCTTCGCCTCAGAGACCACTCCTATTTATAAGGCAAAAGTTGCAACGGTACGCCTCGAGAAACCAAATGGCGCATTAATGGCGCCGCTCCGCGTGATTTCACAGGCCACGTGTCACGCAATGAATGGAGGTTCTAGCAGCACGCTGTGTACAAAAGACGAAGCATCATTCTGTCCCTTCACTCCCCCTCCCAGTGCGTAGGTCACGAGCAAACGATCAAATTTGCCCAAGTCAACAATCAATCGGCAAGGCCTTCTCGAAATCCATTCTACGCACTGAGCACTACCAAACGGTAACTCTCAAAATGGCGACCCTTGGGTTCCTAGGCGGAGACTTCCGAATAAATCGACATGGAGACAAGAACCAAGTGCCTCCTCTTGCCAGACTACCGAACGGTAGAACAACTTTGTGGATGCCGAAAAAGAAATCAAGTCCCCATCCGAGAACTCTTGAACAAGAACTTGGGGGACTCCTGTTTATACCAAAAATGAACAACCAATAAGAACAGGACACGTGGAAGAAATCGAGCTTGGTCAGGGCAGCCTTCAGCACCCTGCCTACTGATCACTCCATTATTGCAATACCCTCTCCTGGGACACGTGGCACGCTCACAATCGACGTCCACAGTCCCACATCGAAATTATCAACAAAGTGCACACCTCCCAAGGCCTATAAAGGAGGCCAACTACCCCAAAAGAGAGGTAATTAGAACAAACGGCATACTGCTTATTTGATCTGTCAGTTAACTTTACTAAATCCGAACTTACTTAAGCATCGGAGAGCCTTCGGTCGGTACCACACCGGTGCCTTTAGGCCTTACCGAGTATTTTCTCATATTGCAGATAACACTCCCTACCGAGGCTATCAGGATACCGAAGGCCCACAATACTAAGTTGACCGTTGAAATTTATTTATGTCTATAACATGGTATTTTCTAAAATTTATTTATGCATATTTATGTCTAGATTTCTAATTTTTTGTGTCAAACTTCGTGTTGTAGTGTTGTTTTCTAAAATTTATTTATGTCTATTTAGTACATACTTAATGGTATTTTCTATCGGATTGAATTTTATACGATTATCTTTGTGATTATCATATTTTCAGACAAACTGATCATATCGAATCCAATGTATATTAAATTAGATTGGATTGGGTCCTGACATCCGAACACATTGGATCAGATTGTAAAATTTCAAATCCAATAAAATATTAGATTGGATTGGATTGATAAAATATTTACACCCCTAGTAGTTTTGTATGAAGTGTCTTTTGGTAAATTTTAGGTTTAATTGTGCATTAATCATTTTTCTAGTGGTGAATGCCTTGTTCTTCAATAGAGTGCCACTATACCCACTCCACATTTTTTTTAAATATCCCTTTTTGTAAATAATTTCAATAAAAAATTAAAGTACATTTTTAATCCATGTAGTTTGCATAAAATTCCACTTTGATTGCTGTATTTCCATTAATTTCTTGTACAAAATTTGTCAATTTTACTCTCTCGGGTGCTACACACTAGGGGTGGGTGTCGTCCGGTTCTCACCTCAAACTGGAACCGGAATCGGTACTATTTAACCAGTCCGGTTTGGTCCGATTTAGTCAAAAAAATTTCAAAAACCGATCGGTTCGGTTCTGATCGGTTCCGGTCCGGTTTCAACCGGTTTCGATTTTGAACCGGATTATTAATTTATTATTTTTTTAATTTTTTTTCAAAAAATAACAAATAACTTATTTTTTTGGCTTAAAAATTAACAAATAATCCAATTCATACATTTAGAAATTTTTTGAAGTTGAACTTGGAAAAATAGTGATTATAACATTTAAAATATGGCATTAGATTTTAAAATTTTGTAAAAATAAAAATATATATATATATATATATATATATGACCGGTCCGGTTCAGTCCGGTCCGGTGTGATGTGGTGTAAAACTGAAATCGAAACCGGTTGGAACCGGTTCGGTCTGATTCCGATCCGATTCCGGTCCGATTTGTTGACTTTTTTGGTCAACCGGTTTTTTTTCACCGGTTCGTAGGGGTGGGCACGGTATGAGATGACACGGGATGGAGGTCATCCCGGTGTCAATCCCGAATAGAGGAATCGGTATGGGATGACACGGGATAAGAGTTTTTGAAAACACGTTCAAATCATACCGGACCCAAACGGGATCGGTATGATTCGGTATCAATGTTGATACCGTAAAAAATCTGCAAATTTTCAAGTTCAATCAAATCTGAAAATCAAATGGCTGTTACAAGAGTTCAATCAAATCTGCGAAATTTTCAAATCTGATATAAGCTTTTACAAGAGTTCAATCAAATCTGCAAATTTTCAAGTTCAATCAAATCTGAAAATCAAATCTAATAACAAACAAAACAATCAATGAAGAGTTCAAGTTCAAGACATGTCAACAGTCAAATTACAAAGCAAGAAATGGAAATCTCTCACATAGACTTTTACAAAACAAATAAAGCCAAATTAAGTACAAACTTCAAAGCAAGAAATGGAAATATTAAATGGCATGTCCCTTTCCCTTTGGATCTACACCAAATGTGTTTGTACTTGTGGCAGCAAATGTGTTTGTACTGGTGGCAGCAGCTTCAGTACTTGCATATTCTGCAAAAAATAAATCCACACATGTTCAACACTCTCAAATTAAAAATAAATGCAACATTATAAACTTTATAAAGTAATAATTAATAAACATAGTAAACATACCAAATTCAACACTCTCATAAAACTCATATTCTGCAGGAGTAGGTTCATCTTCTAAATTTGTGCAAATGTCATCTCCCTTCAACCAATTTTGCATATATCAATGCCTCCACTGATCTAGGAGTTAATGAACTTCTAAATGCATCAATTACTCTTCCCCCAGTGCTAAAACAACTCTCAGATGCCACTGTTGATACTTGAATGGCAAGAATATCCTTTGCAATAGCTGCCAAAACAGGGTACTTAGGACCATTGAGCTTCCACCACAACAAGATGTCAAAAAAGACCTCTTTGGTTGTTAATTCCAAAGGATCATGCAAGTAGGTATCCACTTCATGTGCAACCACAGCCTCTTCACTCTCTTCCACCACTTTTATCCAATCATCCATTATATCATCAACATCTTCTGAACTTGCATTCACTGTCTGTGCAGCAGAATTCACATTTCCACCTCTCATGTGAATTCCACCTTCCAATCTAGGTGCATATTCTTCATACATAGACATCAACACCTCCTTTATCGTTGTGGTTTTTTTTTTTTCCACTTCTGCATCATCAAACTTCTCCTTCTTAAACAGATGTGTCACATGCCTAAGCTTGAATCTAGGGTCCAAAACAATAGCAACAACCAACAGCACATTCATATCTTCAAATTTGACAAAGTACTTGTTATATTTTTCTCTCATTTTGCTTGCCATATCAATCAACACTTTTTCTGCTTCTGAACCAGTGGCCATCTCAGGTAACACAAACAATTTATCAATCTCTTTTTCTATTGCTAAAATAGAATGAAAAGCTTTGTTGACAGTGGGGTGCAAAGATGCACTCACCTTCAGTGTGACCTCATAAAAAAACCCTCAAGAACTTCACAAAAACAGTAGCATTCTCCCAATCATCTTCACTTGGTGGTCCAACCCTAATATGCTTAGTATTGCTCACAACCACACCATCCTCATCAACTTCATGTTCTGGTTCCTTGAAGTAAGCCAAGAAAGGGCTGTCCTCATCCTCCCCCATTCTTACAAAAGCCTTTTTATATTTTAAGGCTGCATCCAACATTATAAATGTCGAATTCCACCTTGTGGGGACATCCATGCAAACCATACCTTTGAGGGAGAGTCCCTCTGTGTCCACACATGTTTTAAAAAACTCCAATCTTTGAGGAGAAGACCTAACATACCTAACTGCATTTCTAATGGCCAAAATAGACTTAGAAAGCCTCTTCAAACCACTAACTACAATTAAGTTTGTGATATGAGCAAGACATCTCACATGTAGGTACTTCCCTTGCAAAACAGGTTCTGCTTTCACCCTTCTATTCAACTTTGACCTAACCCAATTTATAGCAACTTTATTAGTAGATGCATTATCCACAGTTATAGCCAAAACCTTTTCTATCCCCCACTCAAGTAAACAATTTTCAATGAGCTTCCCTATTGTTGAACCTTGGAGATTTGAAATCACACAAAAGTTCAAAACCCTCTTGTGCATTTTCCACTCAGAATCAATGAAATGGGCAGTTAACACCATATAATTACAGTTTTGGACACTAGTCCAAGTATCAGTAGTGAGGCAAACCCTAGTTTCCCTCAAATCTTTCTTCAACTTCAACCTCTGCTCATCATACATTTTCAGAAATTGTCTTACAATTGTTCTCCTGCTAGGAACATTGAACAAAGGGCAAGCAACACTGCAAAATTTCCTAAAGCCCTTCTTCTCTACAAAACTGAATGGAAGCTCATCTATAATAATCATCTCAGCACAAGCTTCCAAAACATCAGTCTGCACAAACCCCCTGGCTACAAGCTTGTTACCTTGACTCTTATCACCACTAATTATCTTCTGGGTTTTGTCAACATTTGCAGGGTAATATCTGCAATACTTTCTAATGTGGTTAAGCATTCCACTTGTCCCATTTTTCCCACTATCCACAGCATAATCTCCTAAAGGACCTTTAGGACAATAGACACATTTTGCTCTCTTATGAACCACTTCAACTTCTATAATCTTCCCTGTTGCATCTTTCTTTTTTTCATGTTTCTTGTCCTCATATGTAATAAAATGATCCCAAACCCAACTACGTTTAACACCTCTAGGTTTAGTTTCTGAGTTGATTTCACTTACTGAGTCATCATCATCATCTTCAGTTTGAGTTTGAGGTGGCACTGGCAGTACTGCTCCTTCTGCAAATTGGGTTAGATATGGTGCATATTGTGTTGGTGGTGGTGCTATCTCAAATGATGGTGAGGTTCCTGTTGAAGAAGCAATATATCCAGACTGCATGCAGAGAACAGAAGTATCAGATGGATATTATTAATAGATTCATAGTTACAAGCTTAGCAAAAGCAGTAATAATAGTAAAAACAAGTTTTGGGGCCTCTTACCATTCCAAATTCCCAATTGGGGCTTTGGGCTACGTTGGAGAGCTGCAGATGCAAGCATAATATACCTGCAAAGCTGCATCAAATAACAGTCACAAAAAAACAGAAGTATCAGATATGTTCTGTGACTGTCACAAAGAAAACCGTCTATTTAATATTTTAGGAGATCAAACATATTAATTTGAACACGAAGTATCAGATATGCACATGGTTTCTGTACATTAATATCAGATATGTTTGAAGTATCAGAAACCATGTACAGAAACATATTAATGTTTTAAAAAAAAAAACAGAAGTATCATATATGTTTGAAGTATCAAATATGGGTTTGGGGTGATGAATTAGGAGGTGGGTTATTATAGAAAAGGGAAAGGGAGTGGCCCAACTTACAAGCGTTGTATTACTTGTTTAAGAAAAAGAAGATAATAATGTAAAAGGGACAGGTAGTTGTGCCTAAAATCTGAGCACAGCAAGTGTTTTTGGCAAATGCTATGGAATTGTGTGTTGAATTGAAATGGTGTGTTCTTCTTGGACAATGGACACTGACAATGGAGATGGTCTTGAATCTATTTAATATTTTTCTTTAAGAACAAATCCCACTCAACTTCTTTAAGAACAGAACAGAAGTATCATATATATATATATATATATATACATAAACTGACAGTAGCCTAGCCCACTGCCCATATGCATGTCAATAATTCATGTCTTCCCAAAATCAAAACCAATCCATCCTAAATAATAAGAGAATTTATAACATATGGAATTAATAGATTCATGTCTGTTTGTGCCTAATAAATCACGGCCATGAACTGACCGAAGGGCTTCCTTTTCTCGGCCCTAGCACTTGCTCGAAAGACGAAAACACGGCGTTTCGCCAAGATGTTTTGCCTTCCTAAAAAACAAAGGAAAAATTGTGAAGGCATGATCATCTCGGCCTAGATTACAGGCCGAGGCCGAGGCCGAACAAAACCACGGCCAGAGGTGTTAAAGTCAAATCATCACGTGACAGCAGGGTCCCATACTTCATTTAATGAGGTATTGCCTCTGTTTATGGCAGCAAACCCACTAGCCATGAATAAGCATTTAATGCACGAGAGAAGGGGGGAAGTGATTTAAGTCAGGATTTGGCGACAGAAAACAGGGTGATTAGACGCAGACATTCTCACAAGGATTCTCGCAGCTTGAGAGATTAGGTGACCAGCTATAAGAGCAATAAATGCGTCCCCACGGCCAGAAGCGCAAAATCAACGATCAAGGCGGCGGCCGAGATTCACCAGGATTTATGGGGTTACACCACCATACTTCACGATCCCAAATGTCGATTAGACTGCCCACTTGCTCTGATCAGGCTCCACCATGCAGATTTTCAGCCTCGATTACTCCTTCAGGAACTCTTCCTATAAATACAAGGCTCAAGCTACATTCAAATGGTTCAAACACCAAACCAAAGCCTCCCACGGAGCAACTTATATTTTCCTGTAATGCACTTTCAATATTTTACTTGCTTTCCTAGGAGTAGTGTTAGTTTGTAAGGAAAATTCGTTCATCAATATATCATACGACCCTTGATTTTCAAGGCGCCGGAGCACCATCCATGTTATTCGCTCATTCACTCCATATATCATACGACCGTCGCTCACTGAGCAGCGCGCCGGAGCACCGCCTAAATCCCACCATCAACATCACCACTAAACGGCCTTGTAGCTCAGGCCGTGAACCTAACGGCCGAGATTAGTTCCTCTCTCGGCAACAATCGCTTGATTAGAAGTCAAGTCCACACAGGCGCACCACTTAACCATTTCCATCCATACCACATCTCGACGCATGGTAGACCGTGCTGGCACGCCTGCGCACAACCGCACCGCATCCAAAAGCAGGAAGCTGCGTGTCAACGCATATCCCCTCGGCCTAGAACTCCAGGCCATGAGATTTGCGCGGTAGACAATGTCTTCCCATGCATGCTTACAGAACCAATTCATGTCTTCCCAAAATCAAAACAATTTCTCAAATTTGAAAACAAATAATTTCAAACCAAAACAAGTTTCCATATATTATGAATACCTGAGAATCTGAGATCGGACTGAAATTGGTAGCAGAGGGTAACGGGCTTGAAGAAGAAGATCCCACAGAAATTCGGAGAAGCACGTTTGATGTCAAACAGAGAGAGATGGTTATTAGGGTTCGATTCGACTTCGACACAGAGATGTTTGGTTATTAGGGTTCCACTGAGAGAGAGAGAGAGAGAGAGAGAGAGAGAGAGAGAGGAGGAGAAGAAGAAGAGGAGATTGAGATTTGAGATGGATTCGATCGATGGTGGAGGGAAGGGAAGGAGAGAGGAAAAAAGCCTCTGATCTGAAAAATCTTCCGTTCGTTCGTGTGAGAGAGAGATGTGAGAGATATATTAAATCTGAAATTTTGGAAATAATATTTTAATATTTATTATTTAATATTAATTAGTTACTGTACGGTACGGTACGGCACCAAACGGGATCACAAATCTGATACCGGTGTCGTGCCAAACAGTAACGGGATGACACGGTTTCATCCCGTTTAAGCATCAACACCAAACGGTTTGGCACGAGTTTGACACGGAATGGCACGGTTTCGGGACGGTTTTGATGCCCACCCCTACCAGTTCGGTTCGGTGTTCCGGTTTTCTGGTCCCAATGCCCACCCCTACTACACACGTAATGGTTTTGTACAAAAAATTAAAGGGAGTTGAGGGATATTTGTTGGATTAGAACAATTTGCAAACTACAGGACCACATTCAATGCAATTGAAAATGCGGGAACGAATGTAGAATTTTGGGAAAACTACCGAGACAACATATTTTGGCCAAGATTTATTACTACATGAAATAAGACCAATCTCAGGTCCAAAAAAAAAAAGAAAAAGAATCACATCCACATATTGTACAAGCAGCTATAAAAACTCACTATTGTGATTATCACATCAGCTTTTAAGTTTTCAATTGAAGAACGTGAATTGGTTAGATTTAGAAACATTGGATCTCAAATTGATGAAATTGAAATATTAATGCTAATAATTTTTTTAAAATTGCTTTCAGGACCTAATTGAAAAAGTCAAACAATATGGGTAGAATATTTTCAGGTCGTATTTCATTCTCCAAAATGAGGTGTTTATAATACAAGGATGTAACCCTAATAGGGTCAAACTTGGAAACAAGATAAAATCTTAATTACACAATATCTGTACAAAAGGAAAGAAATATAGTCCTAATAAACTAGGAAATAAATCTCCTAATTAAGCTAGGATCTCGCTAACACTCCCCCTCAAGTTGGAGCAAAGATGTCACACATGCCCAACTTGTCAAGCGATTTGAGAAAGACCGTAGTAGACACAGCTTTCGTAAGAACATTTGCCAGTTGATACTTGGATGATATAAACGGAAAATAAATAATTTCAGCATCCAACTTCTCTTTAACAAAATGCCGATCAACCTCCACGTGCTTTGTATGATCGTGTTGCACAGGGTTATGCGTAATTGCAATTGCAACTTTATTATCACAATACAAATCCATGGGTTTCTGAGGTCCAAACCCAAGATCTCTCAACAATCTTAGGAGTGAAGGTGGACTTGGAGTGGGTTCTCTGAAGGAAAAGAATGAAGTTTTGCATGCTGAATGGTTGTGGCGTTTTCCTTTGGAATCTAATTCTTTGTGGCAGTTGGTGATTAGTAGTAAATACGGGGTTGCTAGGAATGGGTAGGTTGCCAATCCTGCTACTACGGGCTCCTTTCGTAATCCTTGGAAGGATATTTCTTCTGGTTACCACTCATTTTTATAGTGTTGTAGGTTTGAGGTGGAAATGGGGACATGGTGAGATTTTGGGAGGACAATTGGGCGAGAGAAGGGGTTTTGAAGGATCTTTTTCCCAGATTGTTTGTGTTGTCTTCGAAGCACTTTTTATGCATTTCTTGTTTCATGGACATTCAGGTGTTCCCATATAATTGGGACTTTGGCTTTAGGAGGAATATGAATGAGAGGGTGTTAGCTGAGGTGATCAAGATGCTGGACATCCTTGACGGAATTAGATTGGATAGGAGATGGTTGGAGCTCGAGGGTTTAGGGTCTTTTTCGTGCAAATCTTTTCGTTCTTTTCTTCTCAACAATGGGATGGTGGATGGGTTTCTTCCTTATTCTCTAATTTGGAAGGCCAAATCTCCTCCTAAGGTTAAAGTTCTCGTCTGGTTGGTGGCCTTTGGGAAAGTAAACACATCTTATCTTGTCCAAAGATGAAGACCGTACATGTATTTGTCTCCACACTAGTGTGTTTTATGCAAAATGAGTGAGGAAAATGTGGATCACCTTTTTTTACATTGCCCTTTAAGTCTTTGGTGGACCTTGTTGAGGGAGGTTAAGACTGTTTGGGTTATTTCAAAAGGTTGTTTTGATCTTCTTTGTTCCCATTTTGTCATTTAGGGCAAGGGGAAGCGTGCTTCAACCTTATGGGGTTGCTTGGTGCAGTTTGTATTTTGGAAAATTTGGCTGAAGCATAACAGGAGGATTTTTTTATGAGTATGAGGGAGTGGGTATTGGTGAATTATGGGATAGAGTTAAATTCTGGGCAACTCTATGGGCTTCTGTCACTTCAGATTTCAAAGACTATTCTTACTCCACTATACTGAGGGATATGGTTGATGCTGTGATGTAAAGTGTTTTTTTGCATCGTTTTTTCTTTGGGTCTTTCTGGTGTAGCAGTCTCTATGTAGTTTGGCTAGTTTCTTTGTTTTTGGGTATACTGGTGAAATACCCCCTGAACTTGTACCTCACTTTCAATTAGCCCCCTATCCTTTTTTTTTTGAAAATTAAGGACCCGATCTATTTTTTTTCGCCAATGTGCCCCTCAACGTTAGAATTTGGCACTTTCCATCCATTCTGCCGTGAAGATGGAGGTCACTTTAGTCCTTTCGCGTGTCCACGCAAGTCAACCCAGTGTAAATCCAAAAGCCGAAGGAGGCTAGGTCTCTTTTAGAAAAAAAAAAGAAAAAAAAAAGAAGTTGAGATCGGAGCGTTCGGAAGTTTGGGGGAATTGGGGATTTCATGAAATCGACCTGCATAGTGGCTGACGTTGACAAATCGGTGAGTTTGTCATACGAATCTTGAAGCAACACACTTGTATTGACCAAGAAAGATGCTTGTCGAAGTACGGAGTAGTGGGCAGCCTCCCAAGTATAGTAAGTCTTCAACTTTCCCTTTCTTTTCATTGTTTAAGTGGTTGTGGTCCATAGGTTGTCAGTAGAATTGGATTTTTCTATCTTCTTGCCTTGCTGTAAGATTCCTTTTTGAATAGAAAAGTGTGGTCCCAAAGTTAAGCATGTGTGTTGGTTTGTTTGTGTGTGGCTGATGTTAGTAAAGGCTAGTGCTGATTGGTAGGTTTGTTGTAGTAAATTGAAGTTGCTGTGTTAATTATTTGTTGTTTGTAGGTGATCCAGAGTTTTTTACAATTGAAATTCACCATGGGGGGTATTTTAAAAAGGGAAAGTATGTGGGAGGTACGGTCTAATGGGCAGACAACTGTAATACAGATCAGTTGTCAATGCTGGACTTATATGATGTTGCTGAATCACTAGGATACAACCACATAAAAGTCGATTATCGCTATAGGTTCACAACATTGGGTTATGTGACAATTCGAGGAGACTTGGATGTGCTTGAGTTTGTGCATAAGATACCTACATCAAGGGTTCACGGTTTGTATATCACAGAAAAGCCAGAACCACAGAGAGATAATCATGCCTCTGCAGCTGTATTTAACTTTTAGAATTTGCTTCAACCACAATTGATACATGTAGATGTACAAGATGATGTGAACATTGCTGATGATGCCGATGATGAAGCTAAAGAGGAAGATGAGGAGCAGCATGTAGATGAGGAAGAAGCTGTAAATGTTGATGCAGAGGATGATGACGAAGAGCGCCTGCAGTTCATAGATAGTGACTATGAGCAAACAGATGAAGAACAAGAGAGACAAAAGGGAGCAGAAGATGACAGGTGGTTTAATACGCATGTAGTGGAGGAAGCTGCTGAAGAACCACAGAGAGAACTTGGTGAGGTTCCAAGTGATGACTACAATTCAGAGGACCTTCTAAGTATTTCAGAAGAGGAAGATGAAGTTGTTGAAAAACTAGGTGTGAAAAAGGTTAGTCGTAGAAGAAAAGCTCCTAGGTTCAAGCAATTCAAAAGGTATACTAATTTATTTAATCTAGTATTTCATATTGGCATGGAGTTTGCTAACATGGAACAATGTAGGGAGGCCATAAGATTCTATGCAGTTTCAAGTGCTAGGCCATTGAGATGGGTGAAGAATGACCCTCACAGGGTTAGGGTGCTGTGTGGAAGTGGAGGAAAGGCTGAAAAAAAGGGTTTAGGAAAAAGAAATGCAGAAAAAAAAATAAACAAAAATGTGTACAGAATGCTGAAGATGATGGTGGAGAAGAAAATGGAGAAAATGGTGGAGAAAAGGGTAAAGAAAAGAGGGATGTCAAGTGTGATTGGTTGCTATATGCATCTTATGTGGGCAAAGGGCCTACTACTAGGATCAAGACATATCAACCAAAGCATTCATGTGGAAGGATGCAGAAGACCAAGTTTGCCACTTCTTCTTGGCTTGCTCAACGGTTTGATGAGGATTTGAGAGATAATCCTAATATGTCTGTGACAGATTTCATGAAGATCGCGAGGAAGAATTATGGCATAGATATCACTGCAAACTAGTTTTACAAAGCCAAGAGCATAGCTAAAAAGAGGATACATGGAAGTATTGAAGAACAATACGCAAAATTGTGGGATTACTGTGAAAAGTTGAAGACAAACAATCCAGGTAGCACTGTATTAATCAAGACTTATTTGCGTGGGGACAACCCAGTATTTAAAAGAATATATATATGTTTTGGTGCATTGAAGAAGGGCTTTATTGCAGGATGCAGGCCAATTGTGGGTTTCGATGGTTGTCATGTGAAGGGAACTCATCTAGGACAGATTTTATTTGCAGTTGGTATTGATGCGAATAATGGGATGTACCCTATCGCATTTGCTGTGGTTGAAGTAGAAAATACCGAGACTTGGACATGGTTTATGGAGATTTTCTTCGCTGATGTTGGGTGTGAAAATGGTAATGATTAGGTGTTCATATCAGATAAGCAAAAGGGTTTAGGGCAAGCCATTAGGGATTTGATGCCCACTACTGAACACAGGCATTGTGTTAGGCACCTCCACAATAATTTCAAGATTGCTGGTCACAGTGGACTAGCATTGAAGCAAAGATTGTGGGCAGTAGCTAGATCAACTACAATACTGTAACACCCCGAAAAATTTAAGGTGGATTTTCATATTTTAGTGAAAAATAATATAATGGTGGAGAAGATTGTGGGTATTTTATCAAGTGATTTTGGATTTGAGATTATTAAATTAAGTATGTTTAAGTTCAAGTTGGACAAACATGACCAAAGTACCCCTAGGTGTGATAGATTACCAAAGTACCCTTGTAGAAAGAAAGTAGGAGGCAACGTGTAAGCCAAGCAATTCTTCTCTCCTTCATTCTTCCCCCCTTGCCTCAAGTTTTCCTATCCACCATTTATGAAGGGATGAGTCACCTAGTCTAAAATGGTGACTCACCTAGCCTAATTAACCTCATCCTTCCCATTCATTGTATCAATACTCTCTTCTAAATGGATAACTCACCTAATCTAGCCTAAGGTTTTTCAATCATAAATTCACTCTTATCCTCACCACATTCATTGTATCATCCTTTCTTCCTCATTCACCTTAGTTTCATCCTTATTCTTCTTTTGTTCCTCTCCAAAATCCAAAATTCGTCACTTTCTTGAAGCTGCTGAGAACTCATATTTCAGAAGCTCAAATGAGAAAACTTCATTCATAAAAGTTGTTCATTTCCATGATTCCTATAACATACTCAAATTTCAGCTCAATCCGATTAGTATAGGCTCTGAAACGTTGGTATGATCACAATAGGTTTACCATTTCTTGATTTCACAGCAGTATGCTCGGTTTCAGTTTGTTTCTGTGATTTCATGTACTCAAATGACTTTGGTTCCTTCATCAAAGTTGTTTGAAATGCTGTCTATTATAACATATCAAAATTTCAGATTGATCGGACTTCTATAGCCACCTTGGGAATGTTTAGAGTGGAACTTGTTTATAGTTTTCAACCTTAGGTCCTTCCCTCGTTTTCAGTCCAAAACACTCATTTCAAAAGCTCAAAACACTATGGTTTCTTCATGATAGTTACTCCAAATTGTCCTCTTTATAACATATCCAAAGATTATCCAAATGCAATTATTATAACTCTCTAAAAATTGGTGTTCTACTCTGCGTACTTTCGAGGACGATACCGCACAAGGTTAAGCTAGCTGGACTTGAGGTAGGGTTTCCCGATTTCCCAATGATTGGGCTATGTCACTTTTAATCTTGGTGCTTATATATAAAATTATAAATATTATTACTGTGTTGCTCGGTGAATACTGTTTGATGTTATGTGAATATTATTGTTGATGTTTCTCCGTGGATATTATTTGACGTTGAGTGAATGTTATTATGCATGTGATTAAGCATGGAATATTATTGTTATTATCTATATTATTATTCTGCAGAGATAAATGATGTTTGTGTTGCATTACATATGCATCATAAATACAGTGGTGTTTGGAGTGTGTGTGTGTGTGTCGTTTGAGATATATCTAAGGGGTGGGAGAAGGCTTTAAATATATCTGAATAAAATGTGGAGTATATTCAAGTGACGGGAGCAGAGCTTGAATATATTGGGGTGATGGGAGCAGGGCCTCTAATGAAAAGTGAAAGTTGAGAAATTCGTAAACAAAAGAAAACTGGGTTAAGGGACGGATGGGCGCTAGTTCATATTTTAGGGTATTCGGAGCCACAGTGGTAAAACGCATGGTATGGGACATGCAGGCTTGTTGCCCTAGGATATGAATTAGTGGGATTAGAAGGGAGTGAGTTCATGGCATCACCGCATATGCAAATTTATTTATCTGGTATGATTGCATAATTTGTATATCTTGTGTTGTTTGATGCATGACGCTTTGATTAACTGTGATAGCTGACCTTGAGGGGTTTGACGGTACTCTACTGGGCATTAGAATGCTCATACCCTAATAGATTGTGCAGGATTAAAGAAGAAGTTTGAGGAAGCGGGTTCAACTAAGCTGCTGGGCTTTTATTGTTGTTTTGTGTAATTAATATTTGTAAGTAGTCAACTGATTGTTAAAGCACCTAGTGTGTAGATAACTAAAAGCTACTGCGACTCTGATTTTGTAATGTTAAGTAAATTTGTATTATTTTGTGGCTCTATTTCTCATCATATCATGGTTGTAAGATTTTATCCTTATGACTATGGTATGACTCACACTATGATTCGGGAATATTCCTTATTTTCGAATCGGGTCGTGACAAATACCCACATTTGAAGCTAAAATGGAGAAGATGTTGTCTCAATCAAATGCAGCTTACAAATGGCTTCAGGAAAGGCCAGCAAATCATTGGAGTAGGTCACACTTCAGTACTCATTCTAAGTGTGATATGCTTCTTAACAGCTTGTGTGAGTCTTTTAACTCAGCTATTATTGAAGCAAGGGATAAGCCAATTCTGACCCTACTAGAGAGAATTCGAAGTTATTTGATGCTAAGAATGGCTAGACTTAGAGAAACTGTCTGGACACATGATGTTGGTCCTAGGATTTTTGGAATTGTTGAGAAGCTAACAACTGAGAGTGCTCAATGCATAGCATCATATGCTGGTGGGGGGAAATATCAAGTTAATAACATCCATGGTGGAATGTATGTAGTGGATTTGGATAGGCACACCTGCACTTGCAGAAAGTGGGACTTATGTGGAATCCCTTGTTCACATTCTATGGCTGCAATTGCCAAAACAAAGAAGAGCCTTTATGACTTTCTGCATTCACTTTACAAAAGAGGTGCATATGACAGGGCTTGTGAGAGTTATATATCTGCAATGCCTAGTCAAGAATACTGGAGAAAAACAGGCCATAGACCCATCAAGCTACCTCTTTACCACAAACAACCGTGAAGGCCTAGAACAAGTAGGCAAAAGGAACCTGATGAGATACCAAAAAATGCAACAAAGCTGAAAAGATATGGGATTGTCATTTGTTGTAAAACTTGTGGAGGTGAAGGTCATAATTCTACAACTTGTGGAGTTGAAGGTCATAATGGAGAAAGAGGCGGAGGACAGGTATGAAGATTGTGATTATTTCTGTTGATATGAACTTTGTTGAAGGTGCAAGTTGGTCCTTTATTTGTTATAAATTTTTTTTTTTTTTTTTGTTCAAGGAACAAGCTAGAGGCAGGGGAAGGGCAATAAGAGTTCGAGGCAGGGGAAGGGGAACAAGTATGCCAAGTGTTCCTGTCAGACAACTAGATCAAGCTGAGACTTCAATCCAAGATAGACCTTTTAGAAGAACAAAGCTTGGGGTAATAGCATATGTACTGATTTGCTTTCAATACTTACATTCAATGTTTAAACCAAATTTGGACTGATTTGCTGATTTTTGTCATTCAATTAAGCGAGAAGAGGGGGCAAACGTCTGAACTAACAAGGCAGCTTGCTCAAACTGGTGCTACCTTACAAGGAATTCAAATTGGGCATGCTTCTCAACCAAACTCAGAAAATGTACCTCTACCGAAAAGACCAAGGCCATGGAGAGTGTAGTTGAGATTTGCTGATTTTGGTTTTTTGGAACACCAAAACATTAGGACTGCTTATGTAATGGATATGTTTTGGAACATTTTATTTTGATGAATTTCTAGCTGATATGGTCCTAGGATTCTTAGACTAATTTCAATGGATTAGTATTGGAACACTAATGTTTTGGTTGGATTACAGTTAGAACACATGTGTTGCTTGGATTTGTGTTGGAACAGATGTTTTGTAATGGATATGTTTTGGTTTAATAGTGTTGCAACACTTATGTTTGCTTGCTTGCTTATATGACCTCTTTGCCAATTGGAAACAAAATTGTCAAAACACAACTCATACATGCCATTACATTCAACAAAAAGACCAAAAGTCCATGTTTTACACCTCTGCAACACAACTGATACACGGCAGGTCATATTGTCTTTGCCTTTCCCTCTCCCCTTTATTTATAGGACAGATTACATAGGCTTCTCTAGCAAATATCATTCATTGTCTTTGCCTTTCCCATACATCAACCACAAAACTATCATAAACAACAAACAAGACACCCAAAACCAAGGGTTTTTTTTTCAGCTTCTCTGGCCGAGACTTTTTTGCATCTTCCATCATGTTTATTTTCCGTAGCAGACCAGGTATAATTTGCTTCGACCTCTCACACATTTGTGGGTCACCCCATTCCCAATATCTACATCTATTCTGCACATTTCTCCCAACAAATTGATACATAAAAAACAGAAGAAAAAAAGTGCATCAGTCCAAATTTCTACTCAGCAACGCAAATTTCAAATATGCAAACCGAATTTCAATTATAAACTTACCCTCCCACAGATGTAAAACCTCCTCCCTGGATGTGTAGCAGTCCAAGATGTTTGGATTTTCGCAGTCTTTCCACAGTAGCAGACGACTGAAGGCACTATCCATGGACTACCCTCTTCACCTTCGGCATTCCACCCCTGTGACCCATGACCTCCATGACCTCTGCCCGGTAAGGACCTCCTCATCTCCTAATATTTTGGGTTTTCTCCTAAACCCTAGATCCCCTTCTATTTTAGGGTACGAAAATGGAGGTTGGGAAAATGGAGGGAAATTCTTTGGGGGAAAAATAGAGCCAAAACGAAGGAACTAATAGGTGAAGCATGGGTTCAGTTCAGTGGAGACGTGAAATGACCAAATTAACCTTCAACTTCACGGCAGAATGGATGGAAAGTGTTAGATTTTGACGTTGGGGGGTACATTGGCGAAAAAAATTAGTTCTGTTCCTTAATTTTCTAAAAAAAAAGGATAAGGAGCTAATTGAAAATTAGGTACAAGTTTAGGGGGCAAATCACTAGTATACCCTTTAATACGACAAGATATGTTGAAAAGCAATTTTTGACTTAATATATTATAATGATAAAAAGAAAAGAACATATGCAATTGGGAGCATGCATAAGCACAAAGAACATACCCTTGTCATTCGTTTACTTTTATATGGTTACCTTATATATTATATAAACTATTCATATATATATAGTAATTCTATGGACGGTTTCACCTCCTATATTTTTAGTGGTTGTTTTATCCCCACATTTACTCTAATAAAAATGGACGGTTTCACCTCCTATATTTTTAGTGGTGGTTTTATCCCCACATTTATTTTATTACTGTATGGTGTATGTTTATTACCCATACGACAATATTTATTTAAAAGTGTGGTGCGGGTTTATCGTCCACACAACTGCCTTTACTTTTATTTAAAAGTATGGAGTAGAATTAGTGCCTATACAAGCATATTTAGTGGTGCGGAATTAACCCTCATACAACAAGCAATTTACTTTATCGCACACTTACATTTATTTAAAGTATGGTGCGGGTTTATCGTCCATACCAGCAATTTATTTACCAACTATTTATGTACAAGCTATTTATTTTATGAATTAATTGTGTGGTATGATGAGTTTTTACAGCATACAGAGATCAGGACCAGAAGTTCCTTGATCCTCATCATACAACTACATCAGGACCTGAAGATCCTTGATGATGATAATGATATGAGAGCTGGCAGTCTCTTCGGTACTATATTTGTAAACAAGAGATTGGACTTGAAGATCCTCGATCCTTGACATGTAAATAAGGACTTGGAGTTCCTTGATAATGTAACAGTACCGTATTGGTTAATAGTGCCGTACACATGAATAGTAACTATACTGGCAAATGTACATTACGCATGAATAGAAACGTATTCATGACCTGATGAATAGTATCGTATACATGAATAGTGATGTATGCATAAATATTAACCATTTTGGGTAAACCGTCACTATATACGAAAAGGAACCTGCAGTCCCTTAAACTCATGGATGAGCAATTAAATTAGATGCCAGAAGTTCCTCAAAACATGGACAATTATGTAAGGACCTGAAGTCCCAAAATATGTACAAGAAATTATAAAAATGTCCATACCTTGAGAATATGTGATTTTGGCCGGAAGTTCAAAATCTGGCAATATTGAGAACCTGAAGTTCTAACAGTTAAATGGACAACCCTTGAGGTATTATTGCAAATTGTGGTACACCACATATTTCTTTGGCATAAAAAAATGATGAATTTAATAAAGTTCAATTCTGTTACAATCGACACCTCAAGGAAGAAATATATTTTGTGAATTCTGGTTGTTAAGAATACACCGTGAAATGGGTAACATCAGGATAAACCTCAAAGGATGAATTGAGGCTCCCCACATATTTTGTTATATTATATGATTTGGGCCGGAAGCCCATGGATCCAAATATATGAGAGATCCCGAACCTGAATTTTTGGGTATATAGTAATTAATGCTCTTCACTACTATATTGCAATATTATCATGGCTTTTACTCAATTCATATTTCATTCCCATTTGAAAAGGGCAAATAAATTCTGAGGTCATGTTTTAGCCCAGGCCAGAAGTTCCGGACTCACATGCATTGAAATATGTAATTTGAGAGATTTGTTGTGGTTATTTGAACCTATAAGGCACAAGGTTCCAAATTGTCATTTTGAAAAAACGTGAAAATCACAGGTGCAAGTTAAAGAATTTGCCCAATTATTATAACAAAAAAAAGGAGCATACAACAGATAGATTCTCTTCACCTGCAAGAAAGGAGTAGGCTCTATAAAATCTATAAAATTCCATTATGTTCTAGAAGCCTCTGCAGGAAGAGGACGACGCCTCTTAAGCTTAGCCATGAGCCTCTCATGGTCTCCTAGAATCTTTTCATTGGAAATATGGAGCATGTCAAGCCTTGTCTGTGTATCAGCGGAGTATGAACTCACCAGTTTCAACAAGGCATTATTTTCTTCTTTAAGTTTCTCAACCTCCTGTTGAGACTCATGAAGCTTTCTCAGAAGAGACGAATTTTCAGTGTCTAGCTCCTGAATCTCGTTTGCTCTAGCACACAAACGACTATCCATGTTAGAAACAGAAGCAGCACTCTGAATGCTAAAAGCCAGTGAGTCATCAATGGCCTCTTCTTCAGACCTCCATGTTAACAACATGTCATCCATAGGAATAAGGAAATTCCTAGCTACTGTGACACCAGTCGAATCATTCATCATCACAGAATCATTAACCGTGAGATGATGGTTTTGGGATACAAAGGATGGTGGCCAGACTTTGGCATCACGGGTTGTTTTGGGATCATCATTTATATCGAAATGTTTTGGGCGAGAAGAAGAGGAAGCCATTTTAAGAAGGTTTTGGGGAAAGTCTTAGAAAAGCTGAACTTTCAGAAAGTGAAAGGGAGTTGAGTTGAAACGGAGTTACTCCAATCAGATCTTGCAGAGGCAATATCTATAGGCGGAAATGTGGCACCATTTCCAGGATCCCAATATTTCCCCGGATCCCCATATTCTTCTTTTCTTTCCCAGGTTCCAAAACTTCATGCGGCCTCCATTAATGTCTGTCGGCACTTTCGGCATTTTCAAGATTATTTTCGTCAAAGCCGATCTGTTTTGTGGATTTCACGGAGTTACTTTTTCAAAAGCACCCTGAGAACCTCGCAACTTTCTGTGGTTAATTTGAAATTCACCGGATTTACTTATTCCTCTTATTTGTGTATAAGTATGTTACTAACGAAATTTTCTTTGCAGAATACACATAGTTTCCTCCAATTTTCTCCATATCCAATGATGCAATATCTACTTGTTTTTCCTATCAGTGAGCTCTCGATGTGCTTGAGAAGCGAGACTATCCTTGATCACGTTTCCGCTGCATCAGGGAACTGTAAGAATGACCACATGCTCTGATCTCCTGGAGTTCTTCTAGGCTAGGAGAAATGAGAGTTTGTTGTCTGTTCCCACCAGCTTCCTTCCTTGATTGCTTACCTTACCTTGCAATCAATATCACAATTCTTTGTGTTTTTCTTTCTTTTGATAACTCTCTGTTCATAAGGGATTTTATTTCCTTAGAACGAACATCTGAAGAAAGAATCCATGTAGTGATCCTAACACTTAGGGTTATTTTTTAACAGAGACAGAAGAATTGTGATTTTTGCTCTTGCAGGATATAACTAGATCATCAAGCATTACATTATATTTGCGGAGCCGATACGAGCTTGAATGATACTTGAGAAAAGTTTCTCCCACCTAAGGATGTAAGCAATATTTGTGTTATTTCATGCTTGTACTCTTATTTTGATATTTTTTATTACATCCTTAAAGGTAACCAAATGAGGAGATAAGGCCGTTCCAGAAGAACGTCATGCAAAGGACCATTCCAGAAGAATGACTCGCATTATAGATCGTTCCAGAAGAACGACTTGTATTATGACCATTCTAGAAGAATGGCTTGTATCATTCTGATATGTATTCATGAATTATTAATGAAAATTTCACGGATTGCAAGATGAATACATTAATGATACACTGTATAGATTAAAGTCCCATAAGAACAGAACGTGGGTATAGCAGTGATCAATATGATGCACGCCTGTTGCGTAGCAAATGATATGGATTGAAGTCCCGGAAGGACAATCCTTTAACATGTCAATATTAATACGGTGCACGCTTAATGCGTAACAAATTATATGATTTAAAGTCCCAGAAGGACAATTGATTGACATGTATGTATTAATCTGTAGCATGCCTGCAGGATGACAGATATATGGGTTCTAAATGTTCCAACTCCCTAAATGGAGATTATCCACACCCTACTGTAAAACAACGCTCCATTGGAGGTTATAATCCACATTCTCACATAATAAAAGCCCCCTAAAGTGGCTTGGGTACCCAAAAGTAAAGAAATGCTTATAATTGATGCATGTGCATGCACATGAGAATGGTGGGATCATGAATTGATAAATAATAATTTTTGGTTTTGGAGTAGCTACTCAAATTATCAATAGGCTGTGTTGATTGGAACCACGTTCAATTATTAAATGTCGACAATATCATTGGCCAAAATGGAAAGAGGCAATTCCATTACAGATGAGAATGAACGTGAAAGAATAAACCCATAGTACGAACCCCAAAAGATATTAATACTGAAAGTTATACTTGGGTGTTCGGAATAAAAGGGAATATACCCATTTTATATGACACAATATTTCTGGCAGAAACAAGAAATCTTGGGTTTCTCCATATTTACAGATGCAATCGTGCCTTCTTATTGCACATTTACGGAGACCAACATATTATCTTTAAGGGTTATTAAATGAACAGAGTGTATCGCTAGATGCGATTCCCTAAAGATGTACAACCAGAACTAATAGCTGGATTTAAAGCTATGTAATGTGTCATGAAGTGTAAACAAAATCCCTGAAGGATTGAAATTGCATGAAGTAAGTCCCTTAAGGATGTGTGCCTGAAGCACAAATATAGTACTCAAACACTAATATGTATAAATTGCCTTAGTGAGTACACTAATTATGATATGATTGCAACACATTACAGCTCCTGAAGAGTTGATAATTGATCAAAACTCCTGAAGAGTTAATACTTGGTTAAAACTCCTGAAGAGTTCAAGAAATATTTGTCTCGACCTAAAGATCGAGCATTATGCCAACGATATTCTTGCTTATACTAAGAAAGTATTGAAACATTTTTATGTGGATTATCCGTTGGGCGCTAAATGATTTTCCGGAAGTATACTGGACCGGACATTGTATTTTCCAGATAGAGCTCAACTCCATCACCACCACTTTGGGATGATGTGAGGCGTATTTGATGCTATCTCCACATAACACTACATACGGGCATATCCTTTTAAAGTGAACTTACAAATAGTCCAGGTTTTGTTAGATACGTGGACTCTGGGAATTTCTGTGATTTACAACGAATTAGCTCATTGGAAATATATTTACTTACTCAACTACATGACTTGTTGATGGCTACATCATTCACTCAACCCAAAAGATCTTCCCTCTAGAAAAATAGTCATGAAGATATTAGGGAGAGATACCTTTTAGGAGGAGCATCCAACAATATTACAAGATTGACTCATAGAAGCAGTGCCAACTATGATATTCAAAAAGATGATTAACAGTATGGCTTGAAGATATTTTGTCAAGCATCAGGGGGAGCGTGCTATCAACAAAGATCTTAACACACTGTACTCTTTTTCCTTCGTCCAGGTTTTTATCCCACTGGGTTTTTCCTGGCAAGGTTTTAACGAGGCAGTGTCGCACGCGTGTCAATATACACATAATTTTATGTTACACATAGTTATGTACTCTTTTTCCTTTCTACCAGGTTTTGTCTCATTGAGTTTTACTGGCAAGGTTTTTAACAATGCATATTCCATACATGTGGTCTCCAAGGGGGAGTGTTGTAAAGTGAGAGATGAAGCCCACATGAGTAAAAGAGGATGTATTAGTCAAAACATGAAATAATGATGTTGAATAAGAGAATCATGTTGTCTCCCTTGTGACTCACATGAGCCATTTGCCTTGCCTATAAAGAGGCATCATTTTCTACTTGTAAATAGATACCAACGAAGAAGACATAGAAAATGACTCAATGAAAACATCTGACTTCTATGCTTTCTCTATATCTCAATTCTCTCTACAATCTCTTTAGTTTTATATAATATATATATATATATATATATATCAATGTGTTAATATATTAATTTAGAAAAGAAAGAGAAAAAAAAAAAGGGTAAGTAGAATAAAGCTGTGGTGGAGTTTATTACAATAAAGGTTGAAAAAAAAAAACAGAAACTTGCGTTTTTATTTTCTCAAAACACTCCAAGTGAAACGACGTCGTTTCATTTAATTTTTTTTTAAAAAAACTGCAATCGAAACGACGTCGTTTCATTACAATAAAGCTATTAAAAAAACACGCGAGTCGTCTTCCTCGCAGAGTCGCAGGCAATTGCAGACTCGCAAAATTTCTTCCGGTTCAGAAGTGTCCAGCTCTGGCTCGCCTTGCTCCGCCTCGCTCCGCCTGGCCACGCCTTGCAACGCATCCTCACGCCTTCCCCGGGCTAAACTTGCAACTCGCGAAACAGCCGACCGCGTCGGGCGATTTCTTGCCGCCTCGCTCCGACGCGCGCGAAGGCATGCCTTTGAAAACACTGGTTAATAGTAGAAATTAAAAGTTCAGGTGGTATTTATGCCAATTTCCCTTGTTTTTTCTGTTGTTCGTTTGGCTTGTGGATGCCTTATCCACTTGTGTGTTCCTTTTCGTTTCTTTCAATAAATTTCGTTTCTATTAAAAATAAAAAATAAAAAAATTGAAGGGACTCTGCCCAGGGCTGTTGAAGCTTTTAGTGTGTGCCACATCTGGTATAAGGTGTGGCTAAATGCATTTTTGGTACAATAGATCAGTTTGACAATGGAAATGCATAACTAGGAAACTGCAAGTAGAAATAGTCCTGTAAAGATTAAATGATAAAAATTTAAATGTTGTGTAATATAAGCTGCAAGTAAATTATTTGATATATTAAAATTGATGTTCTAACAACTAGTTCTTGGTCTAGTGGGTTTTCTCTTCACAATGTTGGAAGAGCTCCAAGCTTAAGTTTCCCCCTCTCTCATTGATAAAAAAGAATTGATTTTCTAATTTGAGATTAAATCAAGTAAATCTTATAAATTTCAGATGTGTTGTTAGTATTAGCAATCATTATACGTAGAAAGGTGGAAGCTTAAAACCTGAAATCACTGGTGAAAAGAGAGAAGAAAGATTTCTTAGTAGGAAGGTCAATCACATTAGTAGGGGCTTTAGATGATATTTATGTTTGTTATGTTGTCTCTGTAAATTTGTGCGCTTCTTGTCCACATAAATGTAAAAATGGAACATTCATCAGTGGACAGCCTACTGATGGATGTTTCAACTTTCATTTGTACTTTTTGGGCTTACTTAATAAAGTCACTCCTTCCCTTAAATAAAAGAGAAAGATGTTTCTATACGTATAACTAAAATTCAGGACGTCTCCAGATATTGAGTTCTTAGTTGATTTTATTTGCTTGTTTTTGTTTATGTGGACTCCTTGTTCACCTTCAATGTAAATATACGTCTGTATCAATAATTTACTTTTCAGTTTCCCCTAAAAGAACATAATTTCTAAATGGTAAATTGTGATTGAAGCACGAGAGCTAATATAGCATCCTTTGTTTATTACATTAGATCAACCTTTATAATTGGTTGAAGTAGATTTGTTTAATACCTTTGAATCAAGTGTAGCTAGTCATAAACAGTCTGGGAATGAGCTGATTGAAAAGTAGAACCTGAGTAATTTGACGCTGTGCTCTTTCTTTCTTTCTTTCTTTCTTTTTTGCTTTTTTCTTGCAGGAAATGAAATGTTTGAGGGGAATATTCAGGCTATTTTATGAGGTGAATATCCTTTTACTTTTTCTGTAGTTATGCATCTAACATTACTTTTATGACAATCTGACATTAGAGAGGCATGGATGGTCAGTATGGAAATTCAAAATCCGAATTTACTTTTAAAAAGAAAGCCTCTCTGTTTTTTATGAAGGAGCCATATCGCAATGGATATGGGACACTGAATTTTGATAGTAATAAAATTTTGTTTCTTATAGGAAAAAAAGAAGAAGCAAGAAACATTGGATTTGGGGATAATATGATACATGAGTGATGATGATAAGGATGTTTCAATGCAGGTTTTGTCTTCTAGTTATTAAAGATGGACCTTCAGATATGCACAGAGTTAGATGATCCACTGCAGATGCTTCCACCTCCATCTGGAACTTTCGTGGATCGTGACGAACTCATTCAACATGTTGGGGACTTCGCTGTATCACAGGGATATGTTGTAACTATCAAGCAGTCTAAGAGGGATAGAGTCGTTATCCTTGGCTGTGACAGAGGAGGTGTTTATCGTAACCGGCAGAAACATATTGATGAGTCCTCCAGTGAACATAGCCGCAGGAAAAAAACAGGTTCTCGGCTGACAAATTGTCCTTTTGAGGCTGTAGGTAAAAAGGATGATGGCTTGTGGGTACTTACCATAAAAAATGGAACACACAACCATGAACCCTTGAAGGACATTTCAGAACATCCCTCTGCTCGTCGTTTCTCCGAGAGAGAAGTTTTACTAATTAAAGAGATGACAGAATCTGGATTAAAACCTCGCCAAATTCTAAAGAGATTAAGACAAAGCAATCCGGATCTTTTATCAACTCCGAAGCATGTTTATAATGTTAAAGCAAAGCTTCGACAAGGAAACGTGGCAGGTAGAGACCTTTATTTGAGGAAGTATATAAAGAGTCTTTAATTTACTTCTAAGCTTTAATCTGCTCTCACTTCCTCAAAGGTAAAAGGAAAAATAAAAGAAAAACCACCTAATTATTATTAGTGAACCATCAGCAACGATGTCCTTCATAGTTTACAATCAGATCAGGCATATCTCTTTGGGTTGTAGGTTCATGAGTTTGTTGTTGATATCATATGGGTTGCATATGATTTGGTTGTTTTTTAGTTTTGGTACGACTAGCCAAGATTTATTCAGAATTTTGGAGCTTCTATATACTCAGCCACCAAGAACTATTGTCCAGCTTGAAGGGGAGTGTCAATGAAGGCTATGAACAGTCTTATGTTTAGAGATGATTGAGCTAACTTGCTGATATGGTTTAGCTAATTTAGGGTTACTGATGATCTAAATTAGTTGATTTGATTGAGCAGATTTAGATATTTTCGGGGCTAATCTGTAGGAATTTTCATTGACTTTTCGTTATGTATTGAGCTGATTTGGTTGATTTGGATGATTGATAAATAAGATCTCCTCTTCTCCCTTTCTTAAATTTTCTTTTCAACAAAAAGAAATGATTCGGTTTCCTTACAGTGGGTGATTGCGTGTTGTGTTGCAGTTAGAAACTTCAAGTCTTTGAGCACGCAGAAATCTTTTGTAAGAAACAATTACTCTGCGGTTACGGAACCATCTTGGAGGCAGTGCAACCCCCAGGTAAGCTAGATGTTATTCAACAAAGGGCCACTCAACATAGTTAACTTTTCGTTTCAAAGTCTTATTATTTCAACTACTTCTGTGACTGATACATGGTGATAAATGCATAAGGAATTATTGGCGTTGTTATCTCTCTCTCTCTCTCTCTCTCTCTCTCTCTCTCTCTGTATAAATATATCTTGTCAATGGGTGCTATATGATTCCACATGAAATTTCTTTGATGTAAAACAGAGAGTTCCCAATCTCATAGGAGGCAGATTTGTTGATTCACAGTCATTTACCTCCATCGATGTTGTAAACCCTGTAAGTGCGAAAACACGAACACTTCCTATTCATTTTGTCTATGTGAAGTTAACTTTTCGGTAACTATGTCTTTTATTTGGCAGGCAACGCAGCAAGTTGTTTCACAAGTTCCTTTAACAACAAATGAGGAGTTCAAAGCTGCAGTGTTTTCAGCAAAACGTGCTTTTCCATTGTGGCGAAATACTCCTATTACTACTCGTCAGCGCATTATGTTTAAGTTCCAAGAGCTAATTCGGAGAGACATTGTAAAATTTATGTTATGATTACATAATTTAAGTTGAAATATTTAGGTTAAAAAAAGTTGACAAATTTATAAATAAACCCAATCCTAGACATGTATTTATAAAAAAACCCAAACACTATTTAAACATAGAAACACACCCAAAATCAACCCCAAAATCAATAATTGTATATTTTTTGGGTGTGTTTATAAATGGGTTTTGAGTGTGTGTAATGATGGATTTTGGGTGTGTTTATAAAGTGTTTTGGGTGTTGGGTTTTTTTATAATTTCAGCTCCCATTTTGGGTGTTTTAGTGAATCTCCCAAAAAAGTTTCTATTAATGGGGGCTATAACAATTTTTGTCCTAGGATAAGCTTGCTATGTGCATTACAAGTGAACATGGAAAAGCATTGAAGGATGCATACGGTGATGTCTTACGTGGGCTAGGTCAGTGGTTTGAATTATAAAACCCTTACTTGGTCATGGTTACCTCCTGTAAGTTTTTTAATATCCTTTTGCAGAGGTGGTGGAACATGCTTGTGGACTGGCAACGCTGCAGATGGGGGAATTTGTTTCCAATGTAACCAATGGAGTTGATAGCTATAGCATTAGAGAGCCACTCGGTGTTTGTGCTGGGATTTGCCCTTTTGACTTTCCAGCCATGATTCCCTTATGGGTAAGCTTGCTAAACTTTAATTTGTTTTTTCTTTTCTGGTTAGTTTTGGGCTATCGTTTTGATCTAGGGTCATGCTTAATTAGGTGATTAGTATGGTGCTGATTTTTCTTATTAGCTTTTAAATGAGACAACGAATTGTTGTCAGGATGGTGATTACACAACAGATTGAGTAAAAATATGGCTCCGTTTTTCTAAAGAATTCTCTTATTCTACTGCATGCATGCTTTAGTTGGATCTCTGGTACTCAATACACTTCTTTTAACTTCATGATATGCTTGATGCCATCATGTCAAACCTCCCATTGATTCATGCTTTAGTTGGATCTCTGGTACTCAATACACTTCTTTTAACTTCATGATATGCTTGATGCCATCATGTCAAACCTCCCATTGATTCAGCCCTCAATTAATTTTATAAAGTCTTTTTATGCTCACAGTTCAGCCCCAATTTGATGTTGTAGGGTACGCCATACCCTTTGTTTTGGGATATATATTCCCTTACTTTCGACCTACAGTGTTGGTTACTTGTATTTAAACACAAGAGTACAAGGAGTGCAAACACGCAGAAATTAAAAAGCTTACACATTATGGTGCAACAATTATGAGCTTGCAGAACACAGAGCACTGATGCATGTTGCATAGATGTTGAACAAAAAACCTGTGTGGGCAAATGCACTCAAACAGTTCCTGCTGTGATAAGTTGGAAACTTATTTAAGCTATTTCCATTAAACTAATTGTTATTGTTAAGTTTTGTATTTTAATCATGTTCATGCAAAGGTTAGGATCTTACATAGTGCAAGAAAGACTTTTTGTTGCAAAAATAAAAGAAAGAGAAAAGTTTGATTTAATTTTAAAAAGTATTTTCTTACGCACCTTTTATATGCAGATGTTCCCTATCGCAGTCACATGTGGCAATGCATTTATTCTAAAGCCATCAGAGAAGGATCCAGGTGATTGCCAAAACCATCCTAGTAATGTGATTTGAATTTTACAGCTTTTGCTCCTTAGAATTATAATGCATTAAATTTAACTCTTTTTTCTTTCTTAATCTGTAATTTGTATTTTTTTTGGGGGTTTTAAATGATATTGGTAGGGATTTTGGGTCAATTTTCAAACTAGAGATAATAGGGACATGGATTTTTCCTAAAAACCTACTGAACATATTCAAAACTCGTGAGGGTAATTATTCTTATATCAGTACTCTTCAGCCAATTTTACATCCCATAGTGAAATTCCAAGCGGAAGCCAATTCAAGAATTAACCTAAAACCCCAATGACATGGGAGAGCTTGTGAATACATTATATATATATATATATATATTTTATATATAATATACCTTCATGTTGTTTAGCTTTGGTCTGGTTGTGATTTAATTTTGTCTGTAGAATTGTTTTGTAGTTTTGATGTGGACTCCATATCCACAGTTTTGCACTTTTTGAGACGATCATTAAAATTTGTATCCTTTCAGTATATATACATATGTATTTTTATTTAACTCCATGACATATCCTCTATAATAGTATCCGGGATACGTAACAATGCTTTTTGTTGCGTAATAACGCTTACTTTATATGTATTGGCTGGTTCAAGTTCAACTGAACATAAAGACACACACTTCATATGAACTGGCCAGTACCATGATCAGGTTTATCAGTCCATTGTTGAACCAACCGGTTCATTATTTTTGGCCAGTTCTGATATGATAAAAACTGGCCAACCTACTGGTTCTCAGTTATTCTGGTCAGATCGGTTAATCCGCTTGGACTGATCAGTCTAATTGGTAGTTTGGAAAGCACAACGGTTGGCTACTTCTTGTATCTCCTAATTGTCTATTGTGGGTGTATTTTTTTTCCCTCGAGGGATCGTCTTTCTTTGGTCTATACTGTAGATGATTATTGCATGTTGGTGATCATTGGAGGTTGGGGACTTTGGTATTCTTCCTCCTCATATCTCCCTCAATTTGTTTATATTTTTTCCCTCATTTTTTCTTCTTTTTGTTTTATTCACTTTAAGTAAAGTATTGCAAATTAAAACAATTGGGATTATGGGTTGCCTCTTATGCCTTTTTCTCCCTTTAAACACTAGGACTTTTTGACAACTACTTATTGGTTCACTACAGGTGCATATGGTTGTGCTTAAAAAGAAGTGACGTATTCTGTTGTGTTTTTCAGGGGCTTCTGTGATGCTTGCAGAATTAGCAACTGAGGCTGGTTTACCTAATGGTGTGCTAAATATTGTCCATGGCACTGATGTAAGCCTTTAACAATCATTTATCAGCTTTTGTTGAGTCCATTAAACCATTTGAAATTGCACCAAATGTTTGATGCTGTAACTATTTAGTAAATCATGTTGTTTTTTTCAATTGAATGTCTGACAAACAAATCCACTTCTGTTTGGTCTATGTCATTTGCTTTATTCACTTTTCTTCTTGTCTTAATCCAGAAGTTTTAGCTTTTAACTGGAGTTGAACTTATTCTGTTTTAATGATTCAACATTCCTTAGCAATTAATGTGTCCTTATTGCGCTGTAAAATTTGACATTATTTAAACTTTGATTCGGAGCAGGATATTCTCAATGCTATTTCTGATGATGATGATATTAAAGCTATCTCATTTGTTGGACCGAATGCAGTAAGTTATTCCTCAATTGAACTACTGTTACGAGTGCAGTTTTCTTATGTTTATATGAAAAGTATCACAAGTGTTAAACATCTGTGACTAATATGTCCTTTTTGCCTTCTCCTATTTGGTTTATAAGTTTGCATTTGATCTAGTGGTAGAAAATAATGACCCTTTAATTGTAGTGGGGTGATGTAGCTAAACATGGTGGATTTATAGCCACATGAAGGTAAGCTCGAATTGTAATATGTGTCCAACTTTTAAGGTCACAGCCAATAATTTATAGAGATGTACTATAAGGAGCTTTATTTCACTATGGATCAATGTTTTAAAAACATGGATTGTTCATCATCCTGGAAGGTGGCCTTTTTCCCAATCCACCTCAGCTGAGCCTTCTTCTACCTCAGCGGTGCTCTCGAGTTCATCTACACCGCTGCCAAAAGGTGGCCTTTTTCCCAATCCACTGGTGGATCACAAACTGAAGGCCGTGCAACCAGGTATGCCAAATCATTCCAAGGGACTATCGATTGGCATGCCCATTGCTCAACTGGAGCCCTTCTTTTCTTTTGATTCTATGCTGCAGCCCAACTATACCCAACATACGATGGGTTCTCATCCGGTTGACGACACAGTTCCCATCCCTAACTTGCCTCCCCACATGACAAGAACTTTGTGCACTGAGACTTGGATTTTGACATAGACCGCCATGCCCAGCCAGGTGTTTTTCCTAAACAGCGGCACTACGGCGACGACTTAAGAACACACTGGATTGAGGGTCTCTCACACCCACACACACGCTTGTGTTCATTGGCCGATCCTGTTGCTCATGGATCTAGGCAGAGATCTCTATTTGATGTTCTTAACAGGCATAATGTTCCATGCTTACGGAACCGATGGTTTCAAGGTGGCAAATATGATGCTGATCTTGAAGAACTAAAGGACGCAACGTGCCTCTTCACACTCGGGATTGTGCTTTTATTGCTCTTTACTCGTCGGAGTCGAGTTCTTTTCGGTGGTGGAGAATGATGTAGGACGCATAGGACCTAAATTTATTAGTTTCCTAATGTATTTGTTAGTTCCCTAGATACTCTAGTTTTCCAAATTCTAGTAGGATTTCTACTTTTCCAGATTTCCAGATTTCTAGTTTTAAGTTTCCTATTTTATTTGGGTTATGATTTCTGTTTAAGCAAGAGATTTTTATCGTATTATGTCTAGGTTTTAGTTTGCTATAAATACCCCCATGTAGTTCTTTAAAATTCAGATTTGAATGTTGAGTAAACCTTTTCCTAGAACTCTCTGATTTCATCCCTTCGATCTATATTTTCTTCTCCTCGAGCTCCGATATTCTTCTTTGTTCTACTGCTTCTGCCCTTTGCCTTGTCTTTTTGGTCTATATTTCTTCTCCTCGATCTCTTATATTCTTCTCTGTTCGATTGTTAAGTGATTAATTTAATACCTACGGGCTGTTCTACATCACTTAGGTTTTGTGAAATTCCAGAAACTTAACTTAAGCAAGTCCTTTAGATTACGTACCATGCACAGTACACCTTCATGCAGGTTCTTTTTGATTATGTATCCTAACTTGACATCTTGCAACCACTATAGGAATATTTGATTTTGACATGATAATTCCTTTGACTGTAATGTTTCATTCTTTGTTTTGTTTATCTCAGCTTTAGTTACTCTTTGTTTTCTTTGTTTCCTGTTTGGAATAATATTTTGATGCTATACACGTTATAGTAGAAACATACGGTTTTTTAGCTTTGTGATCTCAAAATTCTCGTGTCTTATTTTGCTCTTTTTATTGCATTTTCACTTGGGCTTACTTTTCATGTTTGATCATTTCCTCTTCAAAATTTTGAAAGGCTGGTGCTTACATGTATTCACGAGCATTGGCTACAGGGAAACGCATTCAGGTAATTTCAAGCATTTCTTTCGTAACAAACCTAATATTCTTACTATGAGCAATGTGGTTGCACTTTTACCAATGCAGTAGTTGAAGTCAATGTAAATTGGCTGGTTGACTATTGTCTTCAGTCCAATGTTGGGGCCAAAAATCATGCCGTTGTTCTGCCTGATGCAAGCATGGATGCTACTTTGAATGCTCTAGTTGCTGCTGGTTTTGGTGCTGCAGGACAAAAGTGTATGGCACTCAGTACAGTTGTTTTTGTTGGAGGCATAAGTCTATGGTATTGCATTTTTGGCCCTTATTCAATGTTTAGACTTCCTTAATCCTGGTATTTTTGAGTTATATCTATTGAAGGTTAAAAACTGTAAACATAGCAACGCTGAGAATGAGTTATTTCACCTCTGTGTGCACTTTGGATACAGAGGTAAGAATAGAATGATAGACTAATATGGTTTTATAGGGTTTCCAACATATGGTAGTCAGATGGAACCCATACTTGTTTTTTTTTTTTTTTTTGTCAGAAGGAACCCATACTTAGAACACACAAATACCTACTATACTTTTTTTTACCTGTACTGTAGATTCAAGGTGTTTGCATGCCCATGAAATGATAAAATCAGCAAGACTGAACATTTCTGTAGAAGAACCTTATCTGGATCAGGATTCTGGTAGTGTGTGGATGTTGCTTCAATATTGTCATCGTTTTTGCTTTTTTAGAGATGTTATGATTCTATTAAGAAGTGTATGATTGATCATATGAAGTAGGTGCATGTCTTATTATTATTAATAATTTTTTTGAAAAGAGAGTTCATGTCTTATTCATTACTTGCCTTTAATAAGTGATGAAACTATTCTCTTTTACTGAAAATTTGTGAATTCGTTTCAGTGTTTATTGGAAACAATCTTGAATTTAGAAAACTATTTCAGAAAGTTAGTTTTGTTTCCTACAATCCATTTAGAATTGGATGTGCCAATATGCAGTATTTATTGAAAGTATTTCATTTCCGAAAAAAAGAATTATGTTTAGTATTACCGAGCTACAGTTATTCCCTATTAATGTAAATGAGACTGCCCGCATTTAATTTGTGTCAAATTAGTGTATTTCCTAGTAACAGCATTACTGAATAGTCTGTTGGAAGCCAACTTCAGTACTCTTTTTTTTTTAAATTGCTTTTGTTGCAATCCCATTTCTGATATACATTAATGATTACATTTGTTTTTATATAAATATTTGCTGTGTAAATTTCTAAAAATAACGTAGTTCAACTCTACTACTTGGTTGAAAAAAGGAGTTATGCCTCATTGTAATTTTTGTATACTTAATTGATTGTTTTAATTTGTAACGCCAAATGGACTAACTATTCTTTATGCAACCCAATTTTGATGATATTCCATATCTCATTAATAAATTTAGTCAGAGATTAGTGTGCTTCTGTATATGGTTGACCTCTAAGAGTTTGATTTCCAACCTCAGGGGCTACTAAACATAGGTTTGTGGTGGTAGAACTAGGCCAGTTTTCAACTGTGATGGGATCTCCCAATGCCCATACTTAGGGTGGAAGTATCTGGAGAACAAAAAGAAAAGAATAAACGTGAAAAGAATAGTGGATCTAATTTTTTGTGCATGTCAAATTCCTATTGATACTCTTCTGAAGGTGTGCGAATCAAAATTTAAAATAAAGAAAGGTTATATTTGAGTTTCTTAGGTATGTGACTTTGTTGAATTAATGTATAAGAAATATGTGAGTCTGTTTATTGTGCATAATGTCCCTGTGCATGTGTGAGTAGCATGTCAGAAGTAATTTGGTTGTTAAATATCAAATAATTCGGTAAAGAGGGTTTTGTTATTGTTATGACCTTTCCAGGGAAGATAAACTAGTGGAGCGTGCCAGAGCACTTAAGGTTAATGCTGGAACAGAACCAGATGTAGACCTTGGTCCAGTGATTAGCAAGCAGGTTTAGATGATTCATACCTTTCACAGATACATAATTCATACCCTATATGCGTGTTGTACTATATAAGTGAAACAAATTTTGAGTCATTTCTTTACAGCATGATTGAGAATTTTTTGGAAAGATAGGATGCTTGTTGTGTTGCGTCTGGCTTATTATCAGTTCCTATTTACCTGTATTCTTCATTATTTACAGGCGAAGGAACAGATATGCAGATTGATTCAAACAGGTGTTGAAAGTGGTGCAAAACTGGTGCTTGATGGTAGAAACAGTGTGGTAAAGTTTTTTTTATTCTCTCTTATATTACACCATGTTTAGTGTGATTTTGTTGTGCTCAGTGCTCCAAAGGAGAAAGAGTAATGTGAGGCAGTTTATTATTGGTGAGATAAGGCTTAAACCTTCTAGAATTGATTTTTTATAATTAAATAGTATAAAATAGTTGAAAAGAGCCACTGATCATTATTCAAGCACAGTAATCAATTAAAAAAATGTATAATTTTTTTATAACCAGTCGCTAAAAAGTATCGATCACACCTAGGAAAAGAATAAAGACAGATGAAAAAGAGTATGTCATACATGATCGCCGCTTGAAAGGCTGATTCCACCTGATTCCCGTAGAACTATGGATAAGATGGTATATTGTGTTTGCGGATGGTTGTATGACATGCCACCTACATATAATGGTAAATATAAATGGTATATATTATAGACAATCAAATCTGACGAATCCACTTTGTCATACATGGCACGACATGGATATTTTATCTGAAATATGAATTCATTTTTTCTTAACAGAATGTAAAGTAGTTTTAGTATGCATTGAAGAATTGTGGCACAACCAAACTTTGGGGTGGGGGTTTCCATTTAAGGGTTGATTATACCATTTTTTAATATAACTTGAATTCAGTTTTATATCATTTCTTGCCATGGGTGTAGCTCTGTTGGTCAATGCTATATCACTAATTTTGTCTCAAGTTTTGCAAACTATCAGTGGTTAAATATATGACCATTTCTTTCTTTCTTTTCTATTTTTGTTTTGGCATTTGCATTTACATTGCTAATTTTCTATTAAGGTTAAGAATTGGTTGTTTGCAATGTATTTTAGGGGCTCTAGCTGTTCTAATTTTGAATTATTGATTTGTAAAAAAATAGGTTCCAGGGTATGAGCGTGGAAACTTCATTGGTCCCACCATCTTATCTGATGTTACCGCTGACATGGAGTGTTATAAGGTGTCTTCATATTATTTGTTTTCAAAAAAAACGGAAGATACCTACTGATTTTTCAGTTGAAGACTTGAACTTTCAATTAGTCTTGATCTCCTAGTCCAATGTTAACACCTTATGTTGTGCAGGAGGAAATTTTTGGCCCGGTTCTTCTTTGTATGCAGGTTGATATTCGTAGCTCTTGTTCCTTAATTGACAAATTGGTTGTGTAGTCATGTCAGAACGGATTAAAATTTTAATTTTTCTGATTGCCAGGCTGACAGCATCGAAGAGGCTATAAACATCGTCAACAAAAATAAGTATTTCCAAACAGAGAAACTCTCTTGATTTCCATAGTGGTACCAGAACCTTTAAAACTTATATCTCCTTGTCTCATAGATATGGCAATGGAGCTTCAATTTTTACGACATCTGGTGTGGCTGCAAGAAAATTCCAGACTGAGATTGAAGTTGGCCAGGTAATGAAAGTTGCTATTAATTATTGGCCGTGATACATTTTATTGAATGTAACTTCTTTTTAATTTGATTTGATTTGAACTGGATTTGGTTCAGGTTGGCATAAATGTTCCTATATCAGTTCCATTGCCCTTTTCCTTGTTTACTAGCTCCAGGCCATCTTTTGCTGGTGATCTTAGTTTTGATGGTAAATTATACGCCCCTATTTGCTAGAGGCAATTATGTTGAGTAAATTAGATAGGGAAGTTTTAAAAATTCATTCAAGCTAGATATTTTTGAACCTCAGGCAAAGCTGGACTTCAATTTTACACCCAGATCAAGACTGTGACTCAACAATGGAAGGATTTACCGGAGTGACGGAGCTGCCCTGTTAATGTCGATTTCATAGAGAGGATGTTGGACATTGATTTGGGACTCATCTTTTAGTCCATATGGGATCTTATTAGTAGCAAGCCAGAATGTCTATCTGTACATAGATGTCTTTATAATTAAACTATATTTTAGAGTTTACTAAAAAAAATATTAGAGTTAAAGAGTGGATCAATAAGGAAAAGGTTCAACATCAGTCGTTTTCAATCATGGTTGTTGGTTTCCTATCTCCCTTGTTTGGTTAGTAACATGACAATGGCTCCGATGTCATGAATCATGATCCTGAAATAATGTTCCACAAAGGTTTTTGTAGAATTAGATGACATTCACTTACATGATATTTTTCTTTTCCTATATCCATTTAATAATGCGGTTGGTAAATTTTATATCCATACAATTGTTTAAAGGAAATATTTTAACATGTGGTGGTTTGCATTTTTCATTCAAATTCACAACTTGCTTAAACTGGCGAAATCAATCCATCATGACTAAAACGTGGCAATCTCTAATTAGTCCACCCACATGATACTCAGGCATGACATGGTCGGCTCGGCGCCAAGCCGTATCACACAACTTATAAATATCTTGTAAAAGAAACCCTACAAAGAGAGGGGATCCCCATAAATAAAGGACACACCATTTCTTAGCCAGAAAAGGCTAGAAGCATCATCTTTGTAATTATATCCCTACCAACCTTCAAAGAAGAGAATATTCAGATACACTTGTCCTTTCATGTCCGTGTTCTTTATTTTTAGAAGTCTCAATCTTCCGTACTCCCACACCTTGGGGTGGTCAAGGTTCTTAAGTCGACCACTGGAATTTGAGGTTCAACAAGTGCAACACAAGTTAGCTTTGTAGGTGAGATATGAAGTAGAGAGTAGAGAGAAAAAAGATAAATATGGAGTATTGTATGGTGTATGCAGAGAGTGGGGGACAATGCATTGGTAAAGGGGTAGGGGAAGTCTGATATAAGAGAATCTCCAATGGTGTAGGCAAACGAAGTAGGCAAAAGTGTACTAAATAGATTGATGTGCCAATGCCATGTTGTCTATTCAGTTGTCTCTTGGAAAAAATATTGCTCACTCCAATGGATTAGGCAAATTAACTAGGCAATGAAATATTATATTATTTATTTTTCGTTTTTTACATTTACCTCATTTCACCCAACATAAAAAACAAAAGAAACTTGTATTTTATAATAATAAAAATGTGGGGTTAAATATACCTATTCACTTTAAATGGTCAATATTCCCTTGTTGGGGAGAGTAGATATATTTTGCCTACTCATTTGCCTCTTATCTTTGATCATGAAAATGATGATGTGGCAAGCCAAATGAGGTTTGCCTATGGTTTTGCCTCTTCCCTTGGAGATGCTCTAATGTGGTTAACTTTTTTTTCTTTTTAATTATTATTTTCACATTTGAACAACCACAAACATCATCAGAATATCACATACCACAATCACTACAACAATTGGATTCTCTCATCTTCCACTTTTTATACTTTCTCTACTTATATTATTATTATGAACAATGGTTCTGTAATTTGGATACCTATATCCGTCTATGAACATGCTCATAGCAGATCTTGAGTTTGTGTACAGGGGGTTGTATCTTGGAAACTTGTAGACCTTCAGTATTTGCATGTAGGGAGGCTACAAAGGCTTTAGGACAATGTCTTTGACGTGCTTCACCGTAACAAGCTCACATTCTTACTTATTATTAATTTTGCTTTTACTTACCTATTAATTTCTTTTCTTCAATTTTATTGTACCTTAAAAACTTTCCAATTTGTTTATATGTTATTTATAAGGAAAAAGTACAGTAAACCCCCCAACCTATAGGGTTATTTACGAGTACATCCCAACCTATGGAATATTTACAAGTACATACTCAACGTCACAAAAAATTACAAGAGTGCCCCCTCCGTTAGCGAGATTGTCAGAAAATCTGTTATCTGCTTATATGGCATTTGTTGGACCTATTTTTAATTGACGTGGAGTTCCACGTGGACAAAAAATAATAAAAATTTTATTTTTTAAAAATTAAACATATTAAATTATTATTATTTTTAAATAAAAAAATATTTATAAATATTTATATAAAAAAAACCCTACCTTGAGTCTCTCTCTCTCTCCTGATCTCCTCTCCTCCTAGCCCACAGCCACTCAAACCACCACCCAAGCTTACTTAGGCCACCCATCCCAGCCTTAACACCTCTCTTGTTCCAACCCAACCCATCACCTCCCTCATGCCACAGATCTGATCGTTTTCCCCAAACCACAAACCCCAAAACGATGTCGTGGCCATCGCCATCCCCAAACCATAGCTAAGTTCAACTTCAAATTTCACATTCCATATTTCGATCAGCCTCACAGCATCGAGGCCGGTCAAATTTCACATCCCAAACGTCAATGCCTATGAAATAGAAAATGCTTGGCTGAGAAAAATATCAGAATCCGAATTCGTTCATTATAATTCAAGGAATGGACTTCCCTCCCCAGCAACTTAGGCTGGTTGCAGAAAACGACCTGTCGTTTGCGATTACCGATGTTCAGTCAATCAACTGGGCTAGTGACAAGGACGAAGAAGCAGCAGAGGAAGGGGGAGTTGGTAATGGCGGTGATATCTCGTGATCATCTGGGCACATCAGATGAGGCCTGAGCTTGTTCTTCCACATCTCCCTGTAAGGTCCAGTGTCGCCACCTATCCTCTTAGCCTCCCACCACCACGAGATTCTCAGTCAATCTGTAAACCTCGACCCCAATTGCCAAATTACCATTATGCTCCTCCATCTCCAAACCCCACGCCTTCTTCCTCCTCACCCTCAATTTCTCGGCCTTCGTGAACGCCTCCTCTCTCTCCACCACCTTCTCCACCGTCTCCTCCAACACGAAACCCTCGCCGTCCTCCACTGAGCCATACGAATGGTCGTTGTTTCTTTACTTTTTGGTAGAGGAAGATCAGATGGGGGAGGGTTTGGTGGTAGAGGCTATGGAGGAAGAGAGAGAAAGAGAGTTCTGGTTCTGGGGTTCTCTGAGAGAGAGAAAGAGAGAGAGAGAGAGAGAGAGAGAGAGAGAGAGAGAGAGAGAGAGAGAGAGAGAGAGAGAGAGAGAGAGAGAGGAAGATAAAGAGACGAAGAGAAAAAAATTTCTTTTGATTTTTGCCAGATTTTTTTTATTTTTAAAGATTTTTTTATTTTAAAATTTGAATTAATTTAACAACAATAAATAATTTAAACAGGAAAATAATTTTTTATTAATTTTTGGTCCACGTGGAAGTCCACATCATAAAAAAATGGGTCCCACTTTTGACACGTCAATATTTAACAGACTTACTAACAGTCTGACTGACGGAGGGGGCATTTTGTAAGGTTTCCGTGACGTTGTGTATGTAATTGTAAATATATCATAGGTTGGGATGTACTCATAAATGACCTTATAGGTTGGGGGGTTTACTGTACTTTTTCCTATTTATAATATAAAGATTTTTTTTATTTGGCTTTTAACTTAGGGAGTTTCACTAAAATACCCAAAATGGGGGCTGAAATTATAAAAATACCCAACACCCAAAACACTTTATAACCATACCCAAAACCCATCATTACACACACTCAAAACCCATTTATAAACACACCCAAAAAATATACAATTGTTGATTGTGGGGTTGATTTTGGGTATGTTTCTATGTTTAAATAGTGCTTGGGTATTTTTATAAATACATGTCTAGAATTGGGTATTTTTATAAATATCTATTTAACTTATTGGGGTACGTGGATGGTTGCTTGTGGAAAATGATCGAGCTTTCACCAAATTATTGGGATAGGTGCACGGTACGTAGACAGAAGCTTTCACCAAATTAAAGGTCGAGCTGATTGAATAAAACTTTTTGAATTTGATGGTGTAAAAGGAATTTGACGTGTTGACTTAATACTTTTTGAACCCCGCAAATATTCAATGATTCACACTTTTTTTAGTTGTCATTATGAAAGCAATTTGTTGGTTACATATAGCTCATCATTGTCCTATTAAAATATGAGAAAATTCTACCTCAAACTATCTTTGGTACGTGGAACTGGATCTAAGATCATGTCCACCGCTCCCCCAAAATCTTGCAAAAGGCAGCCCAAGCGAGCCCAAAGAGGCCTCCTGTGCGAGAGAAGAAGCTCGGGAGCTTCTATAATGAGGGTTTATAGTGAGGAGGCTATTTGAGGAGGCCCATCTCACCATCAAAAGGGGTGTGGACCCCCCAATGCACACCCCCCCCCCCCTTCCAATGTACTTTGTTTTTGGTTATTGATGGTGAGATTTTACCTCCTCAAATAACCTCCTCAAATTAGCTCCTCATTATAGCCTCTCCGATTCTCGGGCAAGCGGTGGGTCCCATCAACTCTAGCAAGCCCACGGGCAAATCTTGCCTGGGCTGCAGCCCGAAGGCGCCGACATCAGCAAGCCAAAAAAATTCAAATTTAAAAAAAAAAAAAAAAAAAACCAAATTGGGGTGGATTCTTTTTTTTTTTTTTTCAAAAAATACCAAATTTTTTTTATATTTTGTTGCATAATTTTTTTTTTTTGTACCCTTGCTCTAGTCTTTTTGGGTGGATTCTTGCCCTTGCCCTAGCCTTTTGGGGTGAAGCCAAAAAAGACAAGACTGCCACTATTCATATGAATAGTGACAGCCCTTGCCTTGCCTTTGCCTTTGCCTTGTCTTAGCATAAAGGGGTGAACATGCTCTAAAGAACCAAAAAGAAAAGAAGAAAAAAGAAGTATGTGTCGCTGTTTGTCTTTATTCATGCCAACCCAAGTCCATACTGGCGTGCACCATTTGTGTAAATACCGAGGAAGAGGGTTGGTAGAAGATATTATTTCAATCATTTAGCGTCTTCCTGTATATAGCCATCAACAAAAAGAAGAAGAAGAAAAAATCATTGAACCGACTTGCTCTTTTTTGCATAGCAGGTGCGAATTCCCTTCATTTTTTTGTTTTTTAATTATTGTTTTTTCAATTGATAGCATTTTCTTGAAGATTTTAGTTTCTTACGTTTCAATGGTAATTTGGGATTCCGAGCCTCTGCATTGAGACACTATGCATTTACCTGCATTTCACTAAATTTAGACCATTATAATAATCTAATCCTTTAGAACACAACACATCATCAAGGGTTTTTTACTTCTCTAAACAAACGTTAACTATTGTTGTTAAACAAGATTTTATTTACCCACAAATAATAATCTAACCCATTATACTTTACACAGAACAAAGAAAGAAAAAAAAAAAACATGCTCTAAACAAGAGTTTAGTTACCCACAAATAAAACTTTACTCTTCTGTTTAGTGAAATACGGGTAAATGCTTGCTGGGTTTTGTTGATTTACTTATTTTAGTTTTAAGTTTTTTAAATTTTCAAATAAGAATTCACATGGTGTAAAAGAAAATTGATGTGTTGACTTGGAACTTTTTTAGGTCTGAGCCAAATTTTTCATAAATATATTTAAAGGAAGCTGTAAGCTAACCTGTCGTCTAAAGGAATCATACTTTCTTTCTTTTTTAATTTAATAATTACCATTAGTAAAGATTTTTTTTTTTTTTTAATATTGAAGAAATTAAATCTACTTCTTCTTACATATAGTTCATCATTCTTCTACAAATAGGAGAAAATTTCTACCTCAAACTATCTGCGTTGAGCTTTTCTCTGGTCAGCTACCCAAGGCAAAACAAGCTTAAAGGTGTGTTTCAATCACTTCCATCTCTTTTCTTTTTCAATTCAAATTAGGTTGTTAATTACATATGTTCATGGTAGTGGGGGAATTGGAATTAAACAAAGGTTATGGGATATTGTAATTTTCTTCTCTCTCTTTAATGGAAATTTGGCTTTCTCGCAATGTTTGATTGGAAGCATAAGATCTAAATAATTTGAAGCAAAGATCACCTTGTTTGGATCCTCTTAGAAGTCCTCATAAAGAGTTGCGGGACTGAGCTTGACACATAAAATTTTTCTTGCAAGACTTAGAATTCCCATTATATTCTCAAGACATCCACAATATATATTGATCCAAACTGTCTAATTTAACAAAACATCCATGCAAAACAAGAATAGATGAAAAGGTTCTGTCAAAGTCGAAATAGTTTAACCATATGACTATCATAATGATTTTTCATCTATTTAATTAGTATACAACAAGTACATGACTAAACAATTGTAATTAGATTTTGTTGGTTTTTTGTAAAAGAACAAAGTCATCATGCATAGAGGTTTCATTATTAGCTTTTTTTTTTTTAAACAAAAAATTTAATTTAGTGGGAGCATGCATCTTGGAGTTTTAATGTTGAAAGATTTGTTGATTCTTCTGCCAGAATTATATAACGATCATCATCTAATACAATCACAACAGGAAAATGGAAGGAAGCAATCATGCTGTTCCAGCTGACATAGAAAACCAATACATTCCATTAGAAAGTTCCATGAGAAAGGAACTGGGTAGCTTATCTCCTCTATCCTCTTCAGGTTGTATGTACAGAGTTCCTGAGCGACTAAGACGTGTAAATGAAAACGCATACACACCAAAACTAGTCTCTATAGGTCCACTCCACCATGGCGAGAAAGCCTTAGAAGCCATGGAAGAGCACAAAAAGAGGTACCTACAAGATTTTCTGTGTTGGACCAAGGTAAGCTTGGAAGATTACATTACGAAAATAAAGGACCAAGAAGCAAGATTAAGAAGTTGTTATCCAGAAACCATTAAGTTCAGCAGTGATGAATTTGTAAGAATCATTCTAGTGGATGCCACGTTCATCATTGAGCTCTTGTTGAGGTTCGACGGTGTCAAGAAGATACTGAACTTTGAAAAAGACCGCATATTTGGAAAACCAACGATTGTTCTGGATCTATTGCCTGACCTGCTTTTGCTTGAAAATCAACTGCCATTCTTCATTCTTGAGGATCTTTTTGACCTACAAGAAACTACACTCTCTTCTGATTCTGAGACTAGGCTTTCAATAACTGATCGTTTTCTCGCATTATTAACTTGTTCATCGAGTCTAGTGGCCAAGGATCTAGAGGTCAATAGGAAGAGAATAAGTTCTTCTCCTTATAAAGCAGATCATTTTCTGGATCTTATAAGATTGGTATGCCAACCACTCACGAAATCAGATGTACTTGTACGTGGACGTGATTTTACCATACCCAGCATTACAGACCTATTGGATGCGGGAGTGAAGCTTCAGGTGATGTCAAGTGAAAACGGTTTTGACATATGATTCAGTAATGGGATTCTGGAAATTTCAAAAATGATAATATGCGATGACACAGAGATTTCATTTAGAAATATTACTGCCTTTGAACAATGTCATTGCATGCTTATGTCCTGTTGTGTAGGTGATTTTATGAACGTCATGAGCCGTTTAATGAAGAGCCCAAAGGACGTGGATTTGCTTGTTGAACATAAAATTGTTGAAAATATTCTAGGTGACACCAGCCAGGTGGTTAATCTGTTTAGCAACATTGGCATTGGGGTTTATCCATCTGCAAACTTCACGTTTCATGGTCTTGGTGAAGGCCTGAACAAGTACTGCAGTTTGACGTGGCCCAAAATGATGACAAATTTGAGGCAAAATTATTTCAACACTCCTTGGGCAGCTATCTCTGTCATTGCAGCTGTTATTCTCCTCATACTCACCATAATACAAACAGTGTGCTCCATTATGTCTGTTGCTGATGAGCATGGACGCGGGCCATGACAAGTCTCTCATTTATCGTGTTCTCTATATCCTTCTCCTCACCGTTATGTTAGCAAGCTCAAGTTTCCTTCAAATAAGCGTGAGAGAGGTTTTAAAAGGAAAAAAAAAAGGTTCCTATATATATATGTATACATAGTGGTTTCTTTGCGAGTATGAAAAAATTATTATATGATACTGAAATACATATTTGTGGTAACTTTTTCTCTTGTGTGTGGTAATGATATTCATATTTGTGTTGAAATATTTATAGCCTTTTCTTGTTGGACGATCTCGAGTAGATCACATTATAGTTATTAGAATTAAGGGGAAGTTATTTATAGCCTTAACGGTGGATACTGCATATATGTACTTAGTACGTAAGTGTACTCAAGAAAATTCGATATATCTACACCTCTAAAAGTAGGTAAAAGAAGTACAATTAAATTTCAAAGATAAGAACAAATATGTTCAAAGACAAAAAATAAAAAATTGACATGGACAAGAGTTTGATGAATCACCATGGTTTCACACCTATTTTAAAAGGGTAATTAGCTTAAGGTATGACTTTAGAACTTTCTATTCAACACTAATGATTGATAAAATGATTAATAAAATGGATAAGATAATCAGAAATGATCTCTATAGATTCTCTAATATAAGCTACGTACCTCGAAAAACAAATGGTGATACGTACAAGCCATCTATACGTATACGTATAGTCTGGGTTAGGATGAAGGATCGGCCCTATAATTTTCATGCAAGCCATCTGCTTACATTGTCAAACACACACAATATAGTTATTAGAATTATGGGGATGTAAGGTAAAAGAGTAGGATCTTAAAGCTAGAAAAAAGAAGAACATTTAAATGTCAAAGATAAGAACAAATATACATGTCCAAGTACAAAAAGAACAAACTGAGACATGGATAAGTTTGATGAATCACCATGGTTCACACCTATTTTAAAGGTTGTAAGCCTAAGGCATGACTTCAGAACTTTTTATTCAACACTAATGATTGATAAAATGATTAATAAAATGAATAAAGATAATCAGAAATGATCTACAGAAGCTACGCATAAAAACAAATAGTTCTCTGGATACATGGATTTTAATGCAAGTTATCTGCTTATTGTCAAACACACAACAAACATCTCAATCCCCCCATATATGTCTCTCTACTCTGTCCATATCGTCCCTTTCTTGAGCTTATAAGCCTCCACAACTTTTGTTTTGGTTGGTCTGCCTCCCACTATTTTTTGAATACAACAGGAACAAATCCATTAATTCGTAGTTAATTTATTCCAACAAAATGCACGAGAACCACTGTAGCCTTTCCGAGTGATACTAATTAATTCAATCTATTCACACTTTTTTTTATACAAGCGATATTTTACTTTAATCTAATATAAATTATGGGGAGGGAGATTCGAACTCGAGTATGCACATAGAGTCAGTCCACCCTTTGAACATCTCCATTAACCCCAAAAATGTTTATAAAAAAAAGGCTCAAATAATTGGAAATGTTTGATGGTAAAGAACTAATCAAGAATAACATTTCTTTTGCATGTTCTGAAAGAAAAAGAAAAACGCCTCTTTTCTCGCCATTATATATAGGAGTATATTATAACAACAATATTAATGACTGACTTCGGTGCGCGTAAATGAGCAAATAAGAGCGTAAGTCTTGATTTTCTGGTAAGTTTTTATTTATTGCACATGGTTTTGTATCTTTTAAGTTTGTTTTATATGTTGTGGTTCTTGGTTTGACGAAAGTTTGCTGGCATTATCCGGCTGATTTGTATTGGCCATTTGTGGTTATGTCTGAAGTAAGACCTTATTTATTAGATATTATATTAATATTATTGGCTAGAGAACGTTGCATTATTTTGTTGTGACTGAATTATGAATGTAATTTGTACTTGATTAAAAGAGTATTTTTTTTTTATATGAAAACGGCTCAAAGAGTCAAACTGTAAAGTTTTGACGCCACCGGTCAAAATAGTTGAATGGTGATCAAAATGGGCCATTCTACTTACGGGTGGCCATGGGAGGGAGGGGCGGTGTTCTGCTTGCTGGGTTTTGTTGATTTACTTATTTTAGTTTTATGTTTTTTAAATTTTCAAATAAGAATTCACATGGTGTTAAAGAAAATTGATGTTTTGACTTAGAACTTTTTTAGGTCTGAACAAAACTTTTCGTAAATATATTAAAAGGAAGCTGTAAGCTAAGCTGTCGTCTAAAGAAATCATACTTTTTTTTTCAATTATCATTGGTAAAATTTTTTTTTTTTTTTTTTTAAATATGGAAGAAATTAAATCTACTTCTTCTTACATATAGTTCGTCATTCCAAATTGGTACCTCAAAGTATCTGCGTTGAGCTTTTCTCTGGTCAGCTACCATATATATTTCGTTTAAAGGAATCATACTTTTTTTTTTCAATTATCATTAGTAAAGAAATTTTTTTTTTATAAAAAATATGGAAGAAATTAAATATACTTCTTCTTACATATAGTTCATCATTCTTCTATTAATAGGAGAAAATTTGTACCTCAAAGTATCTGCGTTGAGCTTTTCTCTAGTCAGTTATCATACATGTATATATCAACAATATATAAATACGAATGAAATTGAATTTATAACAAACTATAATTTGAAATATAATAAACAATAAATAAATAAACTGACTTGGATTTGAGATAGAGACTTGGAGATTTGATGCAATGTCCTAAAGAGAGTAATTTCACCCATTCTTGGTGCTTGAAGGTGCCTGACAGGACCTGACCCAAATTCAACTTTGGAATCTGCGTTGAACCCTATGCGTGTCCGACACCTGGCAGGTGCCGAGCATACTTGACCAAATTGCTCTTCTAATGAAATCCAAAGTTTCTTTAGGGTTTGACTTATGTGGAAAATTTGGCAGTCTCCCCTATAAATTGCTCGTTTCCCAAACTTTTTCCCCTGTACAACAAGCAATTTAAAAATCCACAACCATTTAGCATGCACAATAATAGAATTCATGCAACCAAACATAAAATCTTTATGGCATCGAGCCTCTTTAAATCAAATAAATCGTTCTACCAACTAAAACTGATCCCAACTTTTGGAACAACATGAATACGTTAACAAATTTCAAAATAACTTAACTGAACAGCTTTTCAATCACTTGGTCTCGCGGCTACACCTAATGACTCTAGGTTGCCTACGTACCCTTAACAAGGGATCAAGCCACATGTAATTCTTTCTCTTTGTTTTATTGACAAGTTATGTATTCAACTTTTATGTTTACCACCTGTTTTGCAAAATCAAATATGAAAAAAAAATTTAAAAGAAAAGAAAATAATGAGAGGAGAATAACTTTTAAATTGGAAAAGAAACACAAGGAGGACAAAACGGGTATATAAAATCAAGTAACGACATGGTAAAATAAAACTTCACTTAAGAAAATAATTGTGAATTATACAAATCCTTAAAACTTAGAAAACTCCTCATCCTTGTCTCTTAAGTAGGAAAACATATATTAAAACCTTCGCCCATTCCAGTAATGTACCGTCAATTCCATGAATTTCTATTTATTTCCCACATTATACTGTCAATTCCTTGTGTCTCATAATGTGACACATCCTCGCAGGCATCGGTAACACAAAGTCAACCCAAGCCGCATTCGTAGCAAAACTCAGGGGACATGTAGTCGGCCCAAGAATACACATTCTCGCTTCTTACGGTTCAAGCGTCCCCGGAACTCGTGGGGTATTGTCGTAAAAGACAAACTGTTTCAAAGGCAATTGGGGTGGGCACTCCCGTGGTGGGTTTGAAAACCATATTCCGACACTTATCATAAACTTTTCCAAAATCAGTTCTCAACTACACACATTCTGCTAAGAACTAGTGTCCATGATTCATCATTTTCAAGCCATTGAAGTATATATATTAATTTTAAACATATAATAAGATATTTAATTAATATCTTGTCCACATCAAAATCCAGTTAATATGGAGTTCTCAACTTTACCCATCCAAACATAGTATAATACCCTTAGAAAGTAAAAATGGTTACCTAATAACTCAAAAACATTTGAATAACCGAATATCACCCAATCATATACTTTAATAATACTCATAATAATAACTAGCCTCTCCGCACGTGCTTCCGCGCCTGTGAGAGGCTTTTTTTAAAAAAAATTAAAATTTATTTTAGAATTAAAAAAGATAATGAGTAGTTGTATACCTTAAAAATTGGATCTATTATCTGAATTTTCTTTTAATTTTTTTAAATATGAAAAAGTGTGAATTTACCATATTATCCTCATTTAATTAATAATTTCAATTATTAATGTTTGCATTAATTAAGGGCATTTTCTAGTATTTTGAATGTTTCAACATTCTCTGCCTTTTGCTTTAAATATAGATAACAAATAAATAAACAACAAAATAATCTTCGAATATCAGAATAACACCCAAGAATATCATAAAACACTACAACATAAACTCAAAATCCAAACGTAGTCAAAATAGTCCACAAACTATCAAACCTCGTTTACACGGTCGTCTAGCACTTCTTAAAGGTGAAACTACTTCGGAAGACCCACAGTCAACTGTGGTCAAACATTCTAAATTGGGTCAACTGGGCCTGCAGGGCCGACGGCCTCCGATTTCCAATGCGGAAGTTTCTATGGGTTCAACAAGGTTTAATAATCATGTCCAGCCAGTTTGGTTTGAATCGAACGGTCGGATTGCTCGCAATCATACGATCAGACGATTATCGTTAATTTAAACTTTGAATTATTGAATTGGAGTATCTGGGACTCCGATTCTCGATCTGCGAATTCATACACGATTCTAGAGGTGCCTAGTTCAACATATTTGAAAATGAAGTCGATCCAACGGTCCGAACCTATCGAACCTGGATAACGCCTAATATGCGATATCCGATCGATAGTCAAACGGTAACCAAATTGAAATCCGAGCATACCGTCGTACTCGGGACGACGTTGGGATCATTCTAGGACAAAAACCCAATCTTTACACCCCGTCGACATGCGCTGCCACAGCCGGTAGGTGTCTAGAGCAATTTTCCTACGATCGGAAAACTCCAAACCGCCTACTAGTAATCTTACCTACAGATCAAGCACATCAAGGGGAGTAACTTTATACATTGGCTCGAAGATCAATTCCACCATTAAAGCCCTCGAACAAATGATTTTGTCTTTAGAAAACCTAGAAAGGTTTGGGTTTGGATTTGACAATTTCTACTTGAAATTGGGTCGAGTCTTTGAGGGAAAACACATAGGGGAGGTAGGGGAGTGTTTTGGGAGTGATTGCACGGCTTGGGGTGGCCGGAGTTGGCCGGAATTGAAGTCGAAAGCTGTTGTTTTAAAACAGTCCGAAATGACTTTGTTTTTTGCTCGAATTTTGGGTTTAATTCCTTGGATTTGGGGGCTAGAAATTGGTATATGGATGTAAAGAGGAGAGAAAGATGAAAAGTGTGCATGTTGTGGCGTCGAATTTGGTGGCTGGACGGAGGAAAAATCTATATCTGAAGTTGACTGCTCGTGGAGGTTGCGAAGGAAAAGAAAAATCTAGGTTTTTAAAAAGTGAACTTCGAAATATTTACAGTTATGCCACTATGTTTCCGTAGATCATAACTTCTTTGTTATAACTCTGATTTGAGCCCACTACGTGTCTACGAACTCATCTCGATGCGCTCTACTTAATGGTACAACTGAAATCCCCAGATTCCTTCCCAAACAAAAAGTCAACTTTTAAACTATTAAAATATTCCCGAAGTAAAATTGTCTTTTACTTAAATAAATTAATAATTAAATATTAATTTAGGATCGGATTATCACACTGCCTCCCAGGATTCAATTATATATGTATTCTAAGCCCTAACATTAGGACTTAGAATATGGCGAACTTTGATTGTTTTCCTCTCGGACAATATGAATGTGCTTGTAGAATGCTTTTTTCTATGTTTGACGAATGAAGCCTTGTTTGATTTAAATAAACTTCTGAAACCTTATAAGAAGAGTAATAAACTTCTGAAACAATTAATTAAACTAATCCGAAGTAATTAAAAAAATTGTTAATTCGAAACTAAAAAATTAATTTAAATCTGAAGTGCCCCAAGGCCCAAGGCCCATCTATTTTACAATTAAATATTAAATATTATTTATATAATATTCAATGCCCAAATCGAATTTGAAGTCTAATTGGCTTCCACTTGGCCCAACTTCTATTTACTAAGTATGAGACTTCCACACTTATAAAGACCTCACTCTTTCTTCTTTCTACCAATGTAAGACAAATGTCCTTGAATTTCATTAAAACGTATATAAGTTGGTGTTTAGATTTGTATCCCAAATGGGAAAATACATCTATTCCTGCAATGATTCTATGCTCTCATTTCATTCTTCGTGAAATTGAAATTTCGTGATCCATTTTGATACAGCCACACCTCAAGGTTATAAAATGTAGTTAATCCAAAAAATATAAAAGAAAACACTCTCTCAGTGGATTAACATGAAAATTTGGTGTATATATATAAATCGTGCTTCATAGTCAGCAATTAAATTTTTAATCAGAAAGGTGGGCCCAGTTGGGTCAGCAAAAATTTTGGCCGTCGGATAACATACGAAGAGTTTGATACACTGCAGTTACTGAGTCATCAAGGGTGGCTGTTTCTCGCCAACTGATAAAAGCTTCCAAGTCAGTGACACTTTTCATCAAATTGAGCGAAACGAAAAAACAGGGAAGAAGAAAAAATGTTGCAGCTTTCAATTCAAAGAGGTACACAAGTTAAAACAAAGATGATTTTGATAAAAAAAATATTTGAAATTTGATTGCAACGTGTTAATATTGTTGTGTTGCAGTGAGAAATTTGAAGGCTTTGAGGCCTGCGATCATTGCTCTCAGAAGCTCTCACTTCTCCACAGCTGCCGAGCCGTCTTCCAAGCAGGGTAGCCCTCCGGTAATCAATCTTAGCCTGGCTTAGCTCCTGTTTGTTTTCTAGGAAAAATAAACTCTTTCTCGGGAAAATGATGTGTCATTCGCGCACATGTAGGTTTGACTATGTATTTTTTTTATTTTGACGAGTACATGATTTGTTTGTATTCAAGTGGGTTCATGGTTACTGTTACCGAGTAGACTTCGGTTATCATGATTTGTTTGGCCGTTGAGAAAATAGTCTAAAAACGAAAAGATGAAGAGAAATGAAATGGAAGCAGCTGTTGGGATTTTATTTATTTTCTTTTGAGGGGTTCAACTTTTGATTTAACTACCAATTTCAAGTGGAGGAAAGTTCAGACTGGAGAATTACTGTAAAATGTACATTCATTTTTCTCATTTAATCTAATTTAATTGGTTTTGTTGTATCAGAGCGTTCCCAATCTAATTGGAGGTAGTTTTGTTAAATCACAATCATCTGCGTCCATTGATGTTATCAACCCTGTAAGTGCATAATATGCTTCAGTTCTTCTTTTCTTTTCTCTCTTTTTGTTAACTTTACAGAATTCATGGTTGTTTTCTTGTATTTAAAACTTGTTCATAGGCAACACAAGAAGTTGTTTCACAAGTTCCTTTGACCACAAATGAAGAGTTTAAAGCTGCCGTGTCTGCAGCAAAGCAGGCTTTTCAATCATGGCGCCACACACCAGTTACGGCCCGTCAACGTGTCATGTTCAAGCTTCAAGAGCTTATTCGGAGAGACATTGTAAGTGCACTGGGTTTGAACTTTGAAATAGTCTTTCTCTGTACATTTAAATAAGGATACAGTTGGTTGAGTAATACAAATCTCTTTATTCTGTTTTCAGGATAAGCTTGCCTTGAATATTACCACTGAACAGGGAAAGACATTGAAGGATGCACATGGAGATGTGTTTCGTGGGCTAGGTCAGTGTTTGTACTTTGCTGTCAATAAGATTCTCTGCAGGATAATTACGGAGTTTAGTGGGTGATGTTGAAGCTCTGAGAATTTATTGGTTTCTTATTCAGAGGTGGTGGAGCATGCTTGTGGTACGGCAACTCTGCAAATGGGGGAGTATGTTTCTAACGTATCAAATGGAATTGACACATACAGTATTAGAGAGCCACTTGGTGTTTGTGCTGGTATTTGTCCCTTCAACTTTCCGGCAATGATTCCCTTGTGGGTGAGCTTACTATCTTTTTCCCCTGTGGCATGATTGAATTGAAATGGCCATCAGTTTTTCCTTTCCTTTTCATATACATGATTTATCCTTACTATCTTTCTCCCCTCTTTTTGGTTTCTTGTTAAAATTTTATTTAAACATTGTATATTCACCAATCATCTAAATGCTTAAGCATGCTGAAACTGTAATAATGCATCTGATCGGGCAATGAATCCTTCTATCTCTGTCTTTATAGTTGCTTCTCACAAGCACACAAACACCAGGGATTTTTTTTAAAATTTATTTATAAATTTATTTCTTAAATGGTACTTCATTGACTTTCCATTCCTTCAAATAAAGAAAAAGAAAACATCAATGGTTTCTAACCCTTTCCTGATTTTATTGCAGATGTTCCCACTTGCAGTTACTTGTGGGAATACCTTTGTCTTAAAGCCATCAGAAAAAGATCCAGGTGATTATGATTTACTTAGAACTCAGTGTATCTAGTCCTGGAGCATTACCTCCCTCAAGTTTTTGTTTCATAAAACCATAGAAGCAAGAAAAAGTTCATAAAAAAATTTAATTTGCACCCTGATGTTTGTGTTATCATATATCAATCTATATTTCATATTAATATATTTGATGATAGATCGCTATAGTTTTTTTGGACACTGTAGATATTGTTTCTGTTTGAACTTGTTGAATTTATAACAAGAACTTTGATCTTCAGGAAACTTGAAGGGTGATATTTCTAAATGCTTAATTTCTGCACTGTGCTTAAATAGCGTAAATAGGGTAACTTTGCTAAAATATGTCAGATGCAAGGATCTATGGAAATCATCAGTCATATATTGATAGATCCCCTTGGATGTCATCTTGATTGTCTGACTTGTTATGTTTTTTTTCTTCATTGCATGTACGCTGGTTACAGCATGGTTGTTGTGCATTCTAAATTTTCTTTTACATCTATTTTAGGTCAGTTCATGCGTGCATGGATACACTTTAATCTCCATGCTTTTATTTAAAAAAGGATCTGTTATATTTTCTTTTGAGCAGGGGCTTCTGTAATTCTGGCAGAGTTAGCAATGGAGGCTGGTCTGCCTGATGGTGTCTTAAATATTGTTCATGGAACCAATGTATGATTGTTCTCAAACTACTTTTACTAGCCCTACTATACCTTATTGTCTTAAGTTGTGCCTAACTAGACGGCCGGATGCTCTCGACGATTCATGTAGGATTTTGATTGATATTTACTCCGAAGATGTTGAAAATCTTTTTTATATGTATTTTGGATATATTTGCCATCTCGTGGGTCATTGGTGAGAATAAAAGTAGAAGGATCCACAAAAAGAAGCCAATTTTTTCACTTACTTGGGGCTGTAGTTTTTTGTGTAAATCATTATTGTGGGCCCAGATATTAACAGTGAAGCAGATGACACGTGATGTCCTTCCCTGTGAAGGAAAGCTTCACTGCTTCTTTTATTGATAACTTATTATTTCTAAACCCTGTATATATACCTTAGAAATGTAAATGTAGTTTGGTTGCATGAAAAAGTGTGAGCAAGAGAAGCTAAGAGTTTTGCACCTGTAAATCCCAACAGTGATGTATACCATATGTTGTACAGTTGTGTTTATATTTGCAATGATTTTTCCAAAGACAACTTTTGAATTTTTTGGAAGCTTTCATATCAGAAGTTTGGTACCTTTAGTGGAATCGGTTTCCCTGAATGTATATTACATTGTGGCAGGATATTGTCAATGCAATTTGTGATGACGAGGATATAAAAGCTGTATCATTTGTGGGTTCTAATACTGTAAGTTTTCTCACAGTGATTACATCCATATTCCAATTTCTGTCTGTACTTTTAGGTATAGTTTTATCATCTTAATCTGCAATGTTAAGTTAACAACACTAATAGTCATTGTAGTCTTAACATTCTGGACCGTTATGCGTGTTTCAATTTATTTTCAATCCCAAAAAGAAGTTAAAAATACCTGAACTCAATTGTTATTCCAATATGTAGCTAACTATTGTGGTTTTAATGTTGTACTCACCACCCCTACATAAAGTCTTCAATTCAGTTGATAGCCATATCACGTCACCGAGAATTTCTTATGAAGTCATAGTTTGTTTGTGGAAGTGATTTTAGTTTCAAAGTCGACCCCAATATGTTTACTTTAGGATGCAAAGTTGCTTAGAGTTAGAAGTATGATAACAATTTAAGTTTTCTCTTTTGAAATTATTTTTACAGACATTTTTTTGGCAACACAAATTTGAATGTTGCTTTGAGTGATTAATTTGTTGGTTTCTGTTCTGACACCTTTAATTTGTTCCAACAATTGTTTGTTGACTTACAGAATAAATTTAACTTTCAGGTTTAATATTTCTATTCTTACCTTGGTTGTGAACTTTTGTTCAGACCTATAAGTTTGCATTTCAACCACTATGTTTCTGGTACAAAAGAGCATGCTCTTATCATATTTAATTTTTTGAAAGGAAAAATTCTTCTTCTTTTTGCAATTTTATTGTGATGTATCAGTTGGCCTAGCTATACTCTTATACAATGTTCTTATTTTTGCATCACAAAGGCTGGCATGCACATATATTCAAGAGCATCAGCAAAAGGGAAACGTGTTCAGGTAAGTCTGCTTTGTATTTAACTGTTTCTCTTATGAGCCAAATGGTGGCTTTCATACCCTTGTGCCAGTTGAAAGTGAAATGAATTGGTTACCTGGTTAACTACTTTTCCAGTCTAATATGGGGGCAAAAAACCATGCAATTGTCATGCCTGATGCAAGTGCTGATGCTACTTTGAATGCTCTAGTTGCTGCTGGCTTTGGTGCTGCAGGACAACGGTGCATGGCACTCAGCACAGTTGTCTTTGTTGGAGGTTCAAAGCCATGGTATTATGTTTTTTTTTTCTCTTTTGTTTTTCCATATGTTTAATTTCATTAAGGTTTATGCCTTCCGCATTCGCGTATCCTTTTTATTGAAGGTTGAAAGTTTAAAACTTACCTTCAGAGTGTTACCAAAGTAAGGTTTTTATTGACCTTCGATGTCCTTACCTTTTCAAATCCATCTCCACTTGCTGCTCTGGCAACGTTCTATGTTCTAAAAGGCTTCTCCAAAAAGAGTTCAGTGGTGCTTGAGAAGACCAACCAATATTCACCCCTATTCTGTTTCCTAGAAGACTCCTCTAAAAAAACATATCCAAGATAAGGTTTTAGTAGAACCTTATCCAACCTTCATGTAGATTCAAAATAAAAACATTACACATTCCTCACTTAGGAAAATGGCTTTAGACATTTGAAGTATCTGAATTATACATGTTAACCATCCCTGTTGTGACAAGTCTTGTCCTCCTGAAAATGGCTCATTTCACTTGTCAAGCAAAGGAACTTTTTACTATTTCTACAAACTCTTGTATGAAAGCTTCTTTTAAATTTATTAAAAAACACAATGTAAAAGAAGACTAGGAAATGAACATGATTAAGTTCCAGTTCTTTGTTATCTATTTTAGGGTAAATGAATTCAATTCTGTACCCACCTTATTAGTATCTATTAGTGCTTAGTAAAATAAGTATCAGTTCTATGAAATATTTTAAGAAGTGACCTACATTCTGTTGTTGCAGTTTTTTGTTTTGTTTTGTTTTTTTTCTCAATCATTTGTGTCCCAGATATCTTGTTATTTCCATGTAATCTAGACGTTTTTTAAAATTTAAAAAAAGAAAAAAGAAAATTGAGTTTGAAGACTGACATTAGATTTTAACTATTAAACTCTTCCAGGGAGAACAAACTTGTGGAAGCTGCCGAAGCTCTGAAAGTAAGTGGTGGAACAGAACCTGATGCTGACCTTGGTCCCGTAATTAGCAAACAAGTAAGCACTTTAAAAGTCTTTTTTCCTTTTTCCTCCCGTTCCCAGACTACCAATTAGGTTACCAAAGAGTGACATTGTTTAAGTCTTCTTTCCATAAATTATTCACATTTACATGAATGACTAACCAAATAACATATTAGTTGTTAAAGTGCATGCTTCATGTGGTTGACATTGGCTTCACTTTTCAGTTTCTGTTAATGAATTTTTACTGGATTCGTTCACAGGCAAAGGAACGGATATGCAAATTAATCCAGTCTGGTGTTGAAAGTGGTGCGAGGCTATTGCTTGATGGCAGAAATATAGCGGTAGCATTTTATATTTTGATGCTTCCCACTTATTGCTAACTTGCTAGCACAAAATAGTTTTGACATTTTAATGATAAGTCTCTCCCCTCTCTATGTTATATTAGATGGTTAATGTGCTTGCCTGACTCAGCTTTTCTAAAGATAAACTGGTCATTTATCTACTTATTCATCATCGGTAACAAACAGGTTCCAGGATATGAGCATGGAAATTTCATTGGCCCCACAATCTTATCAAATGTTACAGCTGACATGGAGTGCCACAAGGTATCTTTTTTTTTTTTCTTCAGATTTTTAGTCTCTTTCCCTTTCAATTTTTCCATTGTATTTTCAAAACAGATGGTGGTTGTTGGCTACCCAGTAGGGGTTGCCTTCTCCATTAAAAAGACCCAAGGTCTTAGGCACATATTTGGTAGGATACCAAGAGATTCAGCACCTTGTATTTGTTTGTATATGTTGATATGGACTGAAATTTCTAAGGATGAAAAGCAATTGAATCTTTATGTTGGAAGGAACTTGATTATTTTCTACCTTCTTTTGTGCAGGAAGAAATTTTTGGTCCAGTTCTTCTTTGCTTGGAGGTATGTTGATTGACTGAATTCCTGTTTCTTTGCCTGTCATCTTTCTCCTTGCGTGGTATGGAGATTGTTAACACATCCTTTGTTCTTCTTAATGTCAGGCTGACAGCTTAGAAGAGGCAATAAGCTTTGTTAACAGAAACAAGTACTAATTATTGCTTCTCTTGTTGCCTTAAATAAAGTTAGTTTAGAAGAGATATTTTATGTGGTTTACATGAGTGATTTTTTTTTTTTAACAGATATGGCAATGGAGCTTCTATTTTTACCACATCTGGGGCAGCTGCAAGGAAATTTCAGACTGAGATAGAGGCTGGACAGGTAAACTAAGTCTTTTGAGCATCTGCTGCTGCTGAATTTGCAAGTTAATATGGCAAATAAAGAGACGCGTTATATCACTCTCTAACTTGTTTTGAGTATGAAATAGGTTGGAATCAACGTTCCTATTCCAGTTCCCTTACCATTTTTCTCTTTTACTGGCAACAAGGCATCTTTTGCAGGCGATCTGAATTTCTATGGTAAAATATCTCTTCCACCTGTTACTCAACTCTTTTTATGATGGTAGCAATCTGTTTTTGAGTAGTTATTGTTCAAAAAATGGTTGTATATAATGAATTATGTCGTTCTGGTAAATTATGAAGAGTTTTTGTATGCATTACAGGTAAGGCTGGTGTTAACTTTTTCACCCAGATCAAAACAGTAACTCAGCAATGGAAGAATTTACCCGGCAGCAGTGTAGTTAATCTCGCAATGCCTACTTCTCAGAAGGCATAGTTACCATGATTACAAACATACATGTCCCTTTCTGGAACTCATCTGAACAATACAATAAATCAATGTCAAGGTCGTCTTCCTGTTATATTTTGTGCTTTCTTCCACATTTGGTTTCTTTGTTTTGAGGCTCGCGTTTTTCTTTTTACTGTGGTAGTTCCTTTTGTGAGGTGGGGGTTTTGATAGGGCAAAACATATGTTTAAGCAAGAAACTGTACTCATTAAACCTAGCACACTCAGTTAAATATGGCCAGATGAGGGAATGAATGATCCAACTGGGCATACTCATTCCGGAACTCAGTCAAAAGATGAAATTTGGCATAACGAATTAGTGTAAGGAGTTTCACCAAAATGTTAACTATATAATTTTTAAAAGTTCATGAAGAATGGAATTAATATTCATCCAAACCAAACATTCCCCCTGTGAAATTAGTATCATCTCTACCCTGTGCTTGTTGAAACGAAAAAAAAATTAATTAAAAAAAAAAGGATGGCTGCACACATTGAAATTCCTATAAAATAGGATAACACCAATATTCCAGCTATGGAGCACGTGTTCAAATGGAATTACAATTCTTTGCCTACATGTTTTTTCAGTTGAAGTGTTTGTGTCAAACACTGAGGCCAAGGAGTGATTATTCATTTAATCTCAAACTCCTGAAAATCAAGGGCCTATAAAAGGGAGTTAAGAGGCCTGGAAAAAAGGGTGGGGAAGGCAGCCGGCAGGCTGAAGAGAATGCACGATAGTGCTGAAGGAAAAAAAGGGATAGCCGGCAGGCTGTAGAGAAAGGGAGGCTTCAAGGAAAAAACGTCTGCAAGGCCATGAAGCTTCTCTCTTGAGATCCTCCATATTGGGTGAACCCTCAAAATCATTTTTCTTGGATGATTAATCCAAGATGGGTGGCAACCCTCAAATCTTTTTCTCGGATGATAAATCCATGGGTGGCAACCCTCAAATCATTTTCTTGGATATGAAATCCATGTTGGGGGGGGAGCCTGCCGCAGGCTGCAAAGAACGCACGATAGTGCTGAAAAAAAAAAGGAGACAGCCGCAGGAGCAAAGAGGAAGAGCAAGCACATAAGGGGATTCCTGGCTATGGTGACTTCTATCATCATAAAAAAAGTTAGGAATCTCTCTATGACAAGGCTCTGCTCAAACACTTCCAAGGAAGCATTCAACATCCAGTACGATTAACCCATGGGGGTTCTTGGTTATGATGATTGAAATCATCACATATTAAGTCAAGAAACTACTCTAAGGCGTACCTCTTCTCAAGTACCTCCAGGACAGCCAGCTATGGATTGACAGCCAAGATGATTTTAATCATCATATATTCTATTCCAACAGGCAGCTCTGATCAAATGCTTTCAAAGATGTGCATAACTCTCTTGAAAGGGGCGTAGAGGAAATCCTAGAGTTCTCTAGGTTTCTCTTATTGTGGCGCTACAAAAGCCAAAGCTCGTTCAATGATGTTCGTCATGAGATGGACAACAAATAAAGAAAATAAACCAAACTGAAAGAATCAAAGGCAGCAAGACAGTGAGATTTCTCTCACAGATGCCTTGAGCATCCAAACCCACAGACAAACAGCTAAGGGTGTGCATCGTCAACAAAGTTCCTCCCTGGAAGTCTTTTAGCTTGGGTATGAAACCCACAAAACAAATCTTGGATACAAAATCCATCATGGGTGTGTAACCCTCAATCAAACACTCTGTGACCGATCCAATCTGGGTACAAAACCCATAAACAAAACCGTGAAGGGGTTTAATCTCACAGCAACTAAAAATCAGCAGTGTGCACAAAAAAAGGAAGAAGGAAACAAAGCTCGAAAAGGGGGACCGCGTAGTGCAGCCCATTCCTTGAATTTCTCATCTGGGGCTTGTTGGCAAACAATCAAGACAAAGGATGGAGGTTTTCAAAAAAAAGGAAAAAGGGAAGCCACGTTTCTGTGGGCAACTTCTTGCTGTGCAGCAAACCAAAAACCAAAAAAGGAAGGAAGGAAAGATGGACTTACAGCCACTGTTGTCGCCACTTTGCTTGAAGTGAAGAAAAGTCAAAACACTTCAAATCAAAAAAGAAAAGAAAAAGGGTGGCTGTACGCCACCTACTTGGTTTGCTGGATATGAAAGAAAAGGAAAATAAGCAGAAATTGGGAAGGGCCACGTTGGGGCAGCCCATGCATTGAGTTCCCATGTGTTGGTTTCTTATCTGTTGGTTTCTTAGCAAACAAACAAAATGAAGGGCCCATTAGTCAAATTATTGGATTATATGGCCAATATATTTAATGGGTGGCCAAATAATTATCCATGAAATTTACGATGCCTAGATTTCCTATTATATGGTTTATGGATCAATTTTAAAAATCCTCATAGCCATATTTGGGGTCTAAGTGCAAACGTCAATTTTAGAAAATTAGTGGGTTAATCAAAATGACTCATTCTTTTTCTTGGACATTGAGAAAGGAAAAATGGTATAAAACCCTTTCAAATTTTCTCATGGGTCATCTACCCTTGTAAATTTCACAAACACAAATTCTCAATTAGTGGGCCACACTTACCCATTGTAGGGGTCTTTTTCTTCCAGCAGCCAGACGAATGGGCTTGGGCTGCTGTAAAGGATGAGCTGAGGAGGTTGCCCCTGTTTCTGAGTTCGAAGACCAGGCTCCAAGAAAGTTTTGAAAGGGTTTGTGAAAGCCCTTTGAAAACACCTTGGTTCCCTTCACCAATGAACCAAATAAACATGACAAATTAGCAATGGAATGGCTTGGCATGAGGAGCTTGTGGCATGGGAGCTAAGCTTTCACAAGTTTAGCAATTTGAGAGAGAAAAGCATGAGTTTCTTACAGAGGACAGAAATTAAGACTGGGGCAGAGGAAGATTATGAAGGTTTTTTATCTCAGGAAAAGAAGAAGACCATGGAGGAAGAGGATTGGGTGGCTTGAGTAAATTTCAGATTGCTTGACAAAGCTTGGTCAAGCTCTGAAACTGGGTTTGCAGGTGAGAGAGGAAGCTTGCTCTCTGAAGAATGGGTTGGTTTTCTGGGTAGCTAAGGTCCTCTTTTATAGCCACGAAGAACCCTAATTTTGTCTTAGCTTTTCCCCATCTTTCATTGTTTCGTCCCACTATAACTTCTTTGGTGAATTTCTCCCATCCAAGGTGCATGGGTAAGGAACCCTTTATGGTTCCAAAGGTTTGACGCAGTTGGACCTCCCCCATAAGGGTGAGGCGCCACCTGCTTTCCTTATGGGTTTTTCAAGATGGAGCTTGCAGAGGAAAAGATAGATATAGGGAGTTCTTTGTCGGATGGGTATTTGTCTTTCACGCACGGAGTTCTGTTGGTTCCTACCATGGCTTCCTATTTGACCATCTTGGAGTCCTAACAAGGGTGAAGCACGATGACAGCTTTTCTACAAGTTGCTGGGCTGGGCTTTGTGCATAATATTGGGGTTACTGGTGCTCCCCTTTCCAGCGGCCTGTACGCTTTCGTCCAGCGGCTGGAAGTGGCTTATGCGTTTTTGGGCATCCTGATTGTCATGGATTTTCCTAAATGCTACAGCAGTCTATGGGATGTTCTCCTAAGGCATTGGATCACTTTTCTCTCCTCTCTCATGCTAACCCATGTGTTTGGGCCCAAGAAATGGGCTTGAGTTTTGGGGCTCCCAAGCAGCCCAAAACTTCCATTTCTTGGCTCATCAATGGGCCCCATGAAAGCTCGTTACCATCCATACCACAACCCACTCAAGCAAGCCCCGAGCATTTGCGTGGCTTGGGCCCACTTAAGCTTGTAGCGTGGCTATGTGTGAAATAATGATTTCCTGCTTGACATGGCATGTCGCTTGGCGTGCTTGAATTTTGTCGTCTTTGAAAAGAGACATAATGCTTGACAAAATAATTAGCATGAGCTTGTAGAGTCAATGCCTTTTATAGGCTCATTTTAATTCTTAGCGTGATAAATTGCATATTTATTTGGCATGGCACGTGATCGTGGCTCGTGCAAGCGTGCATGAAGAATTTCGCATACTCCGAATTGGGTTTCTTCTTAATAAAGTGTCGCACTGGGCCGGAAATTTATTTGGGCCCAACCCTTGATTTTTTGGGCCTCAACACCCATTAATTTCCAATTTTTCTCATGGGTCATTTACCTATGAAATCTTCAAATTGTCTCAAAGACTCAAATTCTAAATTATTGGGCCACACTTACCCATTAATTTCCAATCTTTTTGGAACTACGCCGGTTTGATCCCATAAAGGGTACGTAGGCAGTCTAGCATACCAGTAGACGCAACCGCAATCAAATTCCCACCAAACAAATCTCCATACAAATCTTTTTGGAACTACGCCGGTTTGATCCCATCAAGGGTACGTAGGCAGTCTAGCATCCCAATAGACGCAACCGCAACCAAACCAAATCTCAAGTGGTACAAAACCACGCCAAAATCCCAAGTGGTACAAAATCACGTCAAAAGCCCAAGTGGTACAAAATCACGTCAAAGGCCCGAGTGGTACAAAACCACGCAAATGAAACAATCTTTTTGGAACTACGTCGGTTTGATCCCGTCAAGGGTACGTAGGCAGTCTACCATATCAATAGACGCAACCGCAACCAAATTTGAATCCTTGGTTTATTATAACCAAATTTGCCAAAACACTTTTCCAAGTGCAAACGTCAATTTTATGAAAAGTCAATGGGATAATTAAAATTACTCATTATTTTTCTTGGATATTGACAATAAGAAAAATGGTACAAAACCATCCAATTTTCCCCATGGGTCATCTACCCATGAAAATTCCAATGAGATTAAATTCAAATCTCTCAAACAGAAATTCTCAATTAGTGGGCCACACTTACCCATTGATTTCCAATTTTTCTCATGGGTTATCTACCTATGGAAATCTCAAAATCTTCAAACTGTCTTAAAGACACAAATTCTTAATTAGTGGGCCACACTTACCCATTAGTTTCCAAATCAATTCCGAACTACTTTGGTTTGATCCCTTCAAAAGGGTACGTAGGCAATCTAGAGACTCAATCTAGACGCAACCGCCCAAATCTCAAATCCAAACAGAATCCCTGGTTATTATTAACCAAATTCACCCCAAACACACATCAAAATCGAATCCCTGGTTTATTCAGCTAAATTCACTCAAATGCTTTTTCAATCAAATTCGTACAAATCTTTCCTTTCGCAATGGGTCATTCATTCATTGCAGTTCCTTGAACTACGAGTGGCTTGATTCCCGCGAGGGATACGTAGGCACCTTGAGGTTGGACTTGGGAGCAGCCGCAAAACCCAACACACACGTTCTGTTTCTTTATGATGGAATCAAAGGGTTTTTCCCTTGAAGCAAGGGATTGTAATTAAGAGACTAGCGTCTCGAATGGGTCGGACCTAAAATAATAAAACCCCATTATTTAATTAGTGGTGGTGAAATTGTGTTGGGAGGTTCACATTTATCCTCAACAGTGCTATCCCAACAAATAACGCATTGACAAGCTAAAAACGCAATGAGAAGTGGGAGAACTTTTTCACGTGTCATAGTGCAGGATAGCAAAACGTTACTGTAAGGCCCCGTTTGGTTCACGGAATGGATTTGAGGGGAAATCAATTCTTATGTCATTTCCCAAGGAATGGGAATGAAAGATTCCTTTCCCACGTTTGGTAATGTTGGGAACGTAATCGGGAGATTTCATTTTGCTTCCTTTCCCATGTTTGTTTTGAGTAGGAATGGAAAACAAAGTTTATATAAATTTTCAATTATATCAATATTAAATCAAATTAAAAAAGAATGCATTTAATGATACGTTGTAATTATAAATTGTTCATAGAGACAAAATAGTCATGAAAATTGTGTATTGAATGTTGGCTCATTTTCCCAAACTTTCCCATGAGGAAAAACAAAACCCAAGTTAAGAGGAGGGCATCACTTTCCCCCATACTTTCCCATGTGCAAGACATCCATTTCCCATTGCCGGACTTACCAAATATGGGAAAGCAATTGAATTCCCATTCCCAAGCCTCCTTTCCCATGAACCAAACGGGGGCCTAAGAGTTTTTACTTGACTAGACCTGCATGATTAACAAAAAAAATAAAAAAGACCTGCATGATTGATAGTGATGCTGTCGGCAGATGAATCTAAAAGTCGAGTTGTCTTGAAAAAGCAAAAGAAAAATATTAAAAATGAGAAGACTAGCTCTCTGCTGGGGTGAGTATTGAGACAACTTGAAATTGCTAATGTCATTGTCAACTAACATCCAGAAGAAACCAATTAAAAATTATAACTGAAACATGATAGATAACAATCTGGAATATGGCATAAAAGAGGTCCTTTGATTGTTAAAAGATTTTATAGGTTTGTTTTTTTATCCCAAATACAAGCTATAGTTGAAATTACTAGAGAAATGGGGATTTCTAACACACACTATCAAAGTGCCATGGAAACCTAAGACCACTGGTCTGCAAGTCAATGTCATTGGGCTGACCCTGTTGGCAATATTTTGTTGCTTTGAATTCATGTAAAACGAGTTAAGTGGGTTGTGGTATGTCACTACAACTCAATTCTCAATGGTGACGATTTGTACTCCACAAAAAATCATTCTTCCCTAGAACTTAATTTGGGTTCTGTTGTCGTTGTTGCATCTTTTTCTGGTGTTTTCTGCCATTGAGATGCGATGCCATGACAATCTCACTGGGGCAGCGCACATTACAAACACTGCACGATAGGGTTAAATCCTTCATGCTTGGAACTTCAATCGGGTTTCCTTGTTGGCTTCCATTGATGGATGCACCTTCTGCTGGCTCCTCTTTACTTTTATCAGAAGTCTTTGTACCTGAGGCTGGAATGCTATTTTTCTGGCTTTGCGCCTTTTCATCTATAATAACTTTTTGTTTTGATGCACTGCTCGTTGGCCGCTTTCCTGGCTCCTCTTTAGGTTGATGAGATTCCTTTGAAGCTGGGGGAATTTTCGGCGCAAATGGCCAGCTCTTTGCTTTCAGTGCCTCACATGCCGCCTTGTGTTTTCTGCCTTGGAGGTGGGAGTTTAAAGTTGCTTCACTTTGAGTTGTTAGCTGACAGAGAGCACAAGTCCACTCTTTCTGGACATTTTGGGAAGACTCAAGAACTGCTCTACCTGTTGCAACCTCAACAGATTTTTCTTTAGCCTCCATGACCGCAAATGTACCCTTTTCCGTCTGAGTGAGCTTAGCTTCAGCCTGGTTCTCTATTTTTACTTTCTCAAATACAGCCTCGTGTATTTTACCGTCCGGGTGGGAGTTAAAAGTTGTATCACTTAGGGTTGTTACCTGACTGAATGCACTTGTCCACTCTTGAACGTTCTTTGACGGTGGAGTGTTCAGAACTCCTCTCTCTGATGCAACCCCAATGGCTTTTTCTTCAACATCCATACTGGGAAATCTGATGTTTTCAGTCCCAGTGAGATTAGGCTCTGCCTGACGAACCTGCAAATTCAATGAAGATGAGGTCCAAAAAGAAAAATTGGTTTACTGCTTCCAGTCTTCTCAGATAAAGCATAAAAAATTCTGTTGCGGTAATGGAAATGAAAACACTACTAGCACAAAGAGTTTTTAAAAAGTCAAAGAAAGTCAAAGAGAGAAAATGTTTGCATAATTTTTTTGTGGAACATTAGGCTTTTTATTTATTCAAAATCATCTGCAATGCTTTGATATCCTTCTGTGCAACATTAGGCTTTCTGGATTTGGACTGTATGAAGAAAACCGAGGGAAGGTTAGAGGTTAGCTCATCAAATTAATAAATTAGGCTCTTAATTATATTGCAAATGCAAACTTAATTTCACAATATTCTCTCTTTAAATCAAGCATAATTCAAAATCAAAATGAAATTCTGAGTCAGAAGAAGTAAACAGAGAAACCCAGAATTCAGGGGTTATTGCAACGATCACAGTTTTAGAATTTCATCTATGAAAAGACATCAACTACAAACCACTGGAGTGTATAGAAAAGTGTAATGAAAATTGTATGAGTTGCATCAGGGATCTCACACAGTGTACCTCTTTATTCTCCAGAGATGAAACTGCTTTCAACTCTTTCGCATCGGGATTTGACTTTGTTCTCTCAGACTGAAGGAAAAAAGTATTATTAGTCCATCTCTGACAACGATTCCACAGAATATGTTTTTCCACAGGTCAAAGCATTTATTCTAGTGCACACACCTGTAGGCATATTCTAAAAACTAATTTATTCCTATGATACATAACAACATATTTTCTTCACCAGGTTCGACCTACTTACTTTGGAAGCAACAATTTTTTCCAGAGCTTCAGGTCCATTCTCCTTTACATATCTCTCCACCTCGGCAAGAAAATTGTCTCTGTTAAACGAGGATTTCTTCCGGTTGTTGAACCAGTTGATAACAATTTGGAGGTCCATGGACAGGCATGGACAGATTAGGTGTTTATAGACATAAAAAGCTCCATCGAAATGAGGTATCACCAACCAGAAGACGATCATGAGCCTAATATATGGCCACAGAGAGAGCCTGACAGGTACAGCAATGGAAAATTAAGAAACATAGAAACAAATTTTATAGTTCCTCATGACCACTGAACAAAGAAAAGTTGTAACAAATGTCAGCACTATGCCCAAAAGGAACTAACTGATAACCACTCTCTAGATTTGATTAGTGGCATTTGCCGGAACAAAAATTCTGAAGCTGAACGAATAAATTACAACCATTTCATAAGTTTGAATTGAATTAGAAAAAAGCAATGAGAAGAATTTTAAATAATCCTATTCTTTAGGCATGCTTTCATATGTCTGTTAAACTATTGTATATAAAAAGTGTGTTTTACCACCAAATGTGACCATATAATTGTGAATGTATTACCAGAAAGCTACCACATAATAGATCACAACCATCTTAAAAGGTAACTCCAAAATTATTTATGAGACTGTTTTGTCTCAATAATACCACAATGACTGGATATGCCACACAAATTCACTTCTGAAAATTCCATACCAGTCACAAGATTCCAGCTCGTGAGAACAGCCAGATTGTGAAAATTTCTGCTCTCCTTTTGATTATAGTGAAGACTAGGAAATCTTTGAAATTCCTTTTTCAATTTTATGACGGCTTCTCCATTTGTTTCCCTTCTATGTACTAAGAAACAAGTATTATGGACAACCAAATTAATTGGGCAAAATTTGGGGGGAAACTCACATTCCCGAAGGGCTTTCATAGTAACTTGGCTGAAACTTCAGTTAAAAGCTTCTATTGCCTAAAATATGCAAGGTTTCAACTTTTGTATTCATTTATTTGGAAACCAGAAAAAGCAAATGCAATAAACTAAACAACAGAATTACCATTTTAGGAGCTTCATAGATGCATGTTCTAATAGCAGAATCAATGAGAAGACAACCCAATAAGTATTCAACTTCACAGAATCTGAAACAGAATTGGCCTCAATCGCCCTAATGGAACAAAATCTGTCAAAAAACAATCAACACAGTATCAACATTAGTAAAAAAATAAAATTATTATCAAAAGCATCATCATTATAAAATGCAATATCGAAAAATTACTCCCATTTTGGTAGACAAAAAAAAAAGAAAAAAAAAACCCATTTCCATAGATGGTAAAGTGAACACTAGTAGGATTTATCCCAAGAAAAAAACACTAGTAGGATGAAAACAGAGTTTCTTCAAAATAAAATAAATATGTGTGTGGCGGCAGAGAGGCTTACAAAGGATACACCAGCGCAAGTAAAGGCCTGCAGAAAAAGAATCACAAACAACATGAAATGATGAACAAGAACATTTGCTCAACTCAACTGTACCAAGATTTTCATTCTCTTAGAAAAAAGCATACCACGCAAGAACATCAAAGCATTGAAGTAAAAATGCAACAAGACCCACAAAGCCCATCTTGAACTTCAGCTTCTTTGTATGGTTTCCTCGTCGTCGTCGTCCTCAGCTTTGATATCGGAATTTGAAAGACCTGGAGAAGAAAACCTTGTGAAGAAGCAAGGCTTGTCCGTACAGCGTGGAACTTTTGTTCGAAGAGTCGAGTTTATAATAAAGGTAAAGTTTTCACTACAACTGGAAAGAAAGTAAGTGGTCCGACAAATAGAAAAAGGCAAAAAAATGAAAAATGAAACGCCAGCAGTCGCGTTTGCAAAATGAGTTTTGTTGAAGTGAGTCTCCTAATTAATCAAGGAGATTTATTTCCTTGATTAATTAAGGGATTTACTTTCCTATTTTTATATAGTTGTTAAATCATTGTATAATTAGGAGATACTTTCCTAATCCTTTATTATATCTAATTCCTTGTAAAGCACTCGTGTAAACTATATATATACCTCCTTATGGAGAAGAATAAAAGAAGAACATAACATATTCAAAACCATATTCATATTTTAGCATGGTATCAGAGCAATCGAGAAGAGGATTGAAGAGAAGTTTCTGTGTTCTTAGCCGTGTTCATTGGGATTCTGTATTTTTTAAACTCCTCATATCAAATTTCTCATATTTCTCCCAAATCCAAATCCCTCAAATCTAAATCCTCGTATCGAATTTTCTTGAAACACAAACCCTGAATCAAATTCCTCATCTCGTATTCCTCATATTTCCATATCTAAATCCTCATATCGAATTTTCTTGAAACACAAATCCTAAATCGAATTCCTCATATCGTCTTCCTCTTATTTTCAGAGTCAGATTCAGATCTTCATACCCACATCCTCATATCCTCTTATCCTGAAACCTTAAACATTAGGCCTGGGCACGGTTCAGGTGGGGTCCAATTTTGGCCGATTCGCGGGCCAAACCGAAGGAGAGCTCGGTTCTCGGGTCGGGTTGGGTCTAGGGTGAACCCCAAAATTAGGCCGAATCAGAAATGAACCTCAGTTCTCGGGTCGGTTCTCGGTTCTGATCGGTTTGGGCTTGAGCCCAATTTTAACATTTTCAAAAGCCCAAATCTTATTTACTTTTAGCAAAAAAAAGCCCAAATCATATTTTTTTAGCAAAACAAAGCCCAAATCAGATTTACTTTCATTAAGCCAAAACACTTTTTTTGTTGTCAAATTGCCAAAACCTATTAAATTCTTATGAACAAGCCCAAAACACTTTTTACTTATCTTTCAAAACCTGAAATTATGTAAATTCAACCTATAAAAATCCATCATTCCAATCTAAGTTTCTAAACTAAATGAATCTCACATTCACACATTTAACCAACCAACCAAGGAAAGGAAATATAATCTCTTACAAACCATTACAAAAAATAATACACAAACCAAATTAAACTTATGAAATTAAAGATTACAACCCATCACAAAAATACACATAAAGATAATATCATTGCAAAAAATTTGCTGCATCCATTCTTCCAAAAGCCTTAACGAAGCAACCTACACAACACTTAAAAGAATTAACACAAAGTTTCACCATCAACAAATCATAATTAAAATAAGATACAAAAACAGATTACAGAAACAGATTATAAAAACAGATTACAAAAACAGATTTAAACATATTACAAAGACAGATTACAAAAACAGATTTAAACAGATTACAAACACGAATTTAAATAGATTACAAAAACAGATTTAAATAGATTAGCAGCAGTAGCGAATATTTACCTCCATTTAAGCAAAATTTTCCAAATTTTCAAAGCTTAGCAGCAGCAACGATGCTAAACAACTGTGAATGAAATATAAAAAAAAAGGGTTAGGTTACAAACAAGCTTCATTCCTTTCATAAATTCAAACCAAATACCCATTGCTCTAAAAAAAATTCCTAAAATTAAAACCAAAATTTGAACTGCATGTCTTAATCTTTAATATGTAACTAACCATAATTCGTTCAAAAAAATTGAAGTATCATGCATGAACTAAACTATGTCAGATTGCAAATATATCATCACTCTTCCATCTATTCTTTAATAAAAACAGAACTAACCAATCAAAACAGACCTAGCATGCAACACAACCTATTTAACAAAAGGAAACATAAACATAATTAACACAGCAACATAACAACAGAATAGCAGCAGCAGAAACAGAACCAAATTTCATAAAACAAAAATTAATTGGTAGCAGCCCTAATTAGAATAATTTAACAGAAGAACCTAAATGCTAGGAGCCCTAATTTGTATAATGCATGATACCAGTTCATAATTTCTTTGTCAATTTCAAATAATCATCACAACACAGCATAACCTAATTGGTGGCAGCCCTAATTCGACAACCCTAAAGGCTAAAACCTTAACAGAAAAAATATATCATCACATCAACCTCAACCACCAAATTGACAAGCCTAATTTAAAAGAAAAAAAACCATATATTTAATTTAGAATAAACCCTAAATTCAAAGGAAGATGATGCTAGAATAAACCATAAATTTAATCACCTTTGACTAATATGAGAGAGAAACCCACAGAAGAAATCGCAGGAGAGGAAGGAATAGATGTCGATTTGGTGACCTGCCGCTAGGAAAAAATAGAAAAATCGAGATAAGAAGAGAGAGTTAGCAGAGCAAAGAAGCGACTGAAAAAAAATTTAACAGATAAGATAAAGAGAAGCTGACCTGCCGCTGCGTGCAGGGCTGAAGGCGGCGCGGTCGAGAGAGAGAGAGAGCAGAGGCGGGTCGAGCTCGAGAGAGAGAGAGAGCTGAGGCTGAGGTGGGTCGAGAGAGAGAGAGCTGAGGCGGGTCGGGGTCGAGAGAGAGAGATCTGAGGCTGGTCGAGCTCGAGAGAGAGAGAGAGGTGAGGCGCCGCTTGGTCTTAGGTCAAAAACGAAAAGAAAAAAACGAAGAGAAGACTCAGACTGAGTGAGAGAGAGAGAGAGACTGAGAGAGTAGCGTGTGTGTGTGTGAGGGTTACAGCAAAAAAAAAATTGCGTAAGGGATCTGGTGCAAGCACTCTCACACTTCCTCTTTTTTTGGCCAATCACACGAGGCCACGTGTAAATTATATATATATTTAAATATTAACCGGTTCGGTTCAGGTCCACCTGTTCTGAAAAAATTAGAACCGAGAGCCGAACCGTGGACCTTCGGTTCGGTTCAGGTCCAAGTTTGACTTTTTCGGTTTGGTCAAAAAACACTCTTTTTCGGTTTGGTTTGGGTTGGTTTGGGTTGGTTTGGTCGGTTTGATCGGTTTATCAGTTTTTATGCCCACCCCTACTAAACACATCTTTTTTCTCTTATTCTTCAATCCTTCCGCTGCCATGGATATCGTTTCCAAAACCACCGAATCCACTTTCTCATATTCAAATCCAATTCCTACATCAAATTCATACATCAAATTCCTCAAATCAAATTCCTAAATCAAACAGTCGGTCGCCAGTGGAAAGCGACCTGCCCCCCCTTAGTACTTCGAATACGGAGAATCTGCTTCAAAACTACCAGTCGCCAGTGGAAAGCGACTGGTAGTCAGAGAAGCTGTTTCAAACTGACCGGTTGCCAAAATCCTGCAACTGGTCACCAGAGGAAAACGATTAGTTTTCTCCACGCTGTCAAAATCAGGAGGAGGAAATTGAACTGTCTTATGAGATTTTGCCCGCTTCAGCTCCAATACCACACCAATCACCTGCTGAGGAAGTCATTTAGTGTGCCGGCTGACACACCCATTAAGATGAATCACAAGTTGTGTGAAGACATGGACCAAGAACCAACCAATAAGGAACAATATCAAACGCCTTGTTGGAAGGTTGATATACCTAGCACACACAAGACCAGATAGTGCATATGCTGTGAGTGTGGTTAGTCAGTTTATGCATTCACCCAGTGTTTCTCATATGAATGCTGTTGATCGAATCTTAAGATACTTAAAGTCAGCCATTGGAAAGGTTTTAATGTTCTCAAAACATGAAGATCTTGAAGTTTTCGGATATACATATGCTGATTGGCCTGGGTCCATTACAGATAGATGCTCTACTTCTGGTTACTTTACATTTGTGGGAGGTAACCTAGTCACTTGGTGGAGTAAAAAATAAAATTTGGTTTCTCGGTCTAGTCTCAAAAATCCGCATGAATTATCGACTCGGGTTCTACGAATTTCATGACTCACTTACCAAGTTGGGCATTTGTGACGTATATGCATCAACTTGAGGAGGAGTGTTGAAGTGAGTCTCCTAATTAATCAAGGAGATTTATTTCCTTGATTAATTAAGGGATTTACTTTCCTATTTTTATATAGTTGTCAAATCATTGTATAATTAGGAGATACTTTCCTAATCATTTACTATATCTAATTCCTTGTAAAGCACTTATGTAAACTATTATATATACCTCCTTATGGAAAAGAATAAAAGAAGAACCTAATATATTCAAAACCATATTCATATTTTAGCAAGTTTTACCCCTGAAACGGGCGCTTAGTCTCACATTACTCCTTGAAATTGAAATTTTCTCACTTAATCCTCAGAATCTCTAAAAATTGCTGAAATTTTTTCACTTTATCACTTTTGTTAATTTCCATCAACAAAACTAGGGGTGGGCACGTACTCTGGTTTGGTTCGGTTTTCACATAAAATTGAAATTGGAACCAGAATTATTTAATCGATCCGGTTTTAGTAAAAAGAATTTGAAACTGACTAGTTCAGTTTGAACGGGTTCCAGTCTGATTTTCAATTTTTTCAGTTTTGGACTGGATTATTATTATTATTATTTCAAATTATTATTTTTATATAAATTCCAACTAAAATTTTAATTTTTGGGCTTGAAAATTTATAAATGATCCAATTTCATACAAAGAGAGATATTGGCACATAAAAAAGAGAGATGTTTTGAAGTTGGGCTTGGGGGAATATTAGTTATGAGATTAAAAAATGTAACATTTGATTTAAAAAATTTTGTAAAAAAATAAAAATATACACAACCGGTCCAATCTGGTCCAGTTTGGTAAGGTGTGAAATCGGAACTGGAACCGGTTTGAATCAATCTGGTCTGGTTTGGTGTCGATTTGTTGACTTTTTTAGTCAACCGATTTTTTTCCCCTTTTTTTCATCTGGTCCGGCTCGATGTTTATGTTTTCCGATCTCAATACCCACCCCTAAACAAGAGTGCTACTATTTCCACCCTCTTGTTCTATTTTACCACCCACCATATAAATTTGAAAGAACACAAACTTATCTTTCCACCCACCATTATTCCTAAAATACCCTTTAATTATTAATTCTAGTAAATTCTCTTTGCTAGTCATTAGTAATTTTATAAATAAATAAAAACATTAATTGTATTTTCATATTTTCCATTACAATAAAAAATTCTCCAATTAGCCCATCCCCACTTAAGTCTCTCCCTCCCCCACACGACCCAAACCTCTCTTCCTTAAAAAATATAAACCCTCAAAACCCAAATAGAACCATTGTATTTTGATTCCCATGATCATGAATGGTTCCTTTGCTTCTCTCTCTCTCTCTCTCTCTCTCTCTTTGATATTCAAAATAAACTATTAATTTTATCTTATTTCGATTATTTCTCTCAATCAGGAATTCCTTTTTGTCTTTTGAGTTCTAAGGCCTAGATATGGTTGAAGGTTCTATTGTTTTTGGAAGAAGGAAGTATATTAGGTCTGATTTGAAAACAAATTAGCCAAGTAGAAAAAACTAAAGATTCTAAATTCTAGTCCGGAAAAGGGATTGGATTTCAATATGTCATGAAACTAGACAATAAAAATTGATATTTGAGTTTCAGAGTTTGGATGGGTTCTGCTCATCCTTTCTGAAGAAAGAAGCGGGACATTAGGTTCCTTTGTTTTATTTTCTTCAAGTAAAAGTGGCGATGTGTCCTTTTTTTTTAACCCTTAGATTGAATTTTAATGATGTGTCAAGCTTATATTAATAAATAGAGAGAGTTTTAAATTTGTCCTTAAAAGTAATTTTGCAAGGATAAATTTGTTTTTAAAATTTTGAAGATAAAGTGGGTGGGAAAATAGGACAGGTGGGTGGAAATAGCAGCACTCCTAAACAAAACCGTTAACTGTGCTGACGTGGCATGTGTATTTTAGTAATTTTAGCTATTAAAAAAACATAAGATGTGTTGTGTTTACTAAAAAAAAACATAAATGAACATAGGCTTAAAAATGTCTACAGGTCTAATATAGTGGAAAATGATCTTGACTTATAGAACAGTGGTCTCAGGTTCGAAACCCCCTGGCATCTTGGTATTGTGTATGTGAGCAATGGCTGACCCATGAATTTTTAAAAGGGTAGGCTTTTTTTTTTAATTTTTTTTTACAAGAAATATATTATAAGTCTTTTTTTCTCTTGAAACAAAAATGTAAATAAAATTTTATAAATCAAATAAGGCCACATTACAAGCAAATATAACACGAAAAAGTATAAAATATAAATAAATACCAAATCAAACACATTGTCCAACTTCAAAAAAATATGGTCGATTGCAAAAAAATTTAAAGAGCTTACCTAGTGAAGTGGAACCTTCTCTCTTTGAGTATATCAAAATATTTTATTATTGAATTTGAATCAATATTCACATAAAGCTCTTTCTCAATGTAGACAATGAGGGAATCTGTGAGATACTCATCCTCCATCTGCACTGGGATGGAGCCTTTGTGTGTGAGAAACCCCCTTCTCTGTAGTTTTGTTAGAATATTGTTTGTACTCCCACAAAAGCTTTAAAACAGTAACTTCGTAATGGAAGAGTCTACCAAGCAACAATAGTGTAGTTAACCTCCCAATGCCAACTTGTGAAAAGGGATAAGTGTGTTTCCCATTGTCTAATTTGAAGCGTTTGTCACTTGGCACGTATGACTATTGTGCTTGGTGCAGGCTCTCGACCCTCAATGTCTTTTTTCTCCCAGGGTGTCGATGTCGGGCAATAGTCATATGATTGTCTTAAAAATTAAGCCATGCATTTGTAAATATGAATGGAAGAATAATTGTCGCAATTTGCAGTGTATTATTCTCTTTGTAAGAGACACATATAGTATATCACCCCTTGGAGGCTAAGTAACCTTGGAAGCCAAGTCAAACTATAACCCTAATTCTATTCACAGTAGGAAATCAGAAATAGAAAAGGAAATAAATTACAATCAATACGAGAATCTTGGTGTGCAAGTCAAGTATTGTCAACAATTCAAAATGTGAAACGCGAATGACTTATTAAATAAAATATAGTTTGCTTGATATTATCTACTATTTGGATAACAACAATGATTCTAGCGTTAACACATGCATCAAAGCCCGACTTTTGGAAGGGTTTATTGGATAAAAAGTCAACACGGAATCTGCTCGTTGTTATGTTGATTCGTGATAACTCAACAAATTGCACATCCATTATGTTGGCAATGCATCATTCAAATATCTGCCCCATTAGCTTCCAATGGTGGTGACGGGTGACAGGGAATTATAGATTGATTTCAAAGCAGGAGCTTGAGAATCGGCTACCATGTCCATGGAAGACCATGCATGCAAATTACCCATGGGAGGTAAAACAATAACAATAATACTGAGCTTTATGATTCTGGTAATTGGAATAAGTACAATATAAATCTCTTAACGAGGAAAAGTACGGAGCTAGTAGGCGCAGTAATTTCAGCTTCAAACTCCAATAGTGTATGTTTAAGTTGTGGCCACGGGTGCCATGTTTACAAACATTTCCCTTTCTAGAAACCTGTCTGAACATTACAATAAATCAATGCCAAGGTCTTTTCCCTTATATACATGCACGTATTCCACATTTGGTGCTTATTTTTTTTTATTTTTTTTTCTATTACTTTGGGAGTACTTTAGTGAGGTGAAGTTTGAGCACTCAATCCAAAGTTGAAGCTTGAGCTCAATTAATGTTTTCAGTCAAATAACTTCATTGATGATCAAAAAATGTTACAATAGAAAATTGAAATAGAGGCCTAATAAGGATTTGATTCTATACATTTTTCCACAATCCAACATCTTGGTGTAAAGAATTTCAACAAAATGTTAATGATGAAGTACTTCAACAAGTCAGAAGAGATCGTGTTTGTGTTAACCCTAATTCTTCAAAACTCACTACTTGTGGCCACATGTTCACAACTAGTTTATTTGAATTTTCACGGGCTTGACAAGACAGTAGTAAAATCCAACTACCTCTAAATGCATATAGGGCCATCTCCTAAGTTTCCTACAAAGGAGAAAACAATTAGAAAATACATGAGCATGAAAGTTTTTTTTTCTTTCTACAGTATCTTTATGAGTAATGCGAGGAACCAACATTATCCGTCCACAACCCCTACATTCCAGTCTATTCAAGATCCAAGTGCCTCGATCCATTACGATGAGATAGCATGTCGAGCAGAGTATAGCAGCCTACATTACAAATCTTGCACCACAGAGGGGGACCATTCATTCTTGGAACACTATTTGCCTTCTGTTGTTGTTCTAGCACATTTTCCTCATGCCTCCTTCCACTGAGATGAGATGCCAAGTCAATCTCACCAGGGCAGTGCACATTACAAATTTTGCACCAGATACGATAATCCTTCTTGCTTGGAACCTCCTTCCGATTTCGTTGTTGGCCTCCATTGATGGATGCACCTTCTGCTGGCTCCTTTTTAGATTTATCAGAAGTCTTTGTCCTTGAAGTTGGAATGCTATTTTTCTGGCTTTGCACCTTTTCATCTACAATAACTTTTTGTTTTGATGCACTGCTCGTTGTCCTCTTTCCTTGCTCCTTGTTAGGTTGTTGGCCTCCATTGATGGATGCACCTTCTGCTGGCTCCTTTTTAGATTTATCAGAAGTCTTTGTCCTTGAAATTGGAATGCTATTTTTCTGGCTTTGCACCTTTTCATCTACAATAACTTTTTGTTTTGATGCACTGCTCGTTGTACTCTTTCCACGCTCCTTGTTAGGTTGAGTAGATTCCTTTGCAGTTGAAGCCGGGGCAATTTTTGGCGCAAATGGCCGGCTCTTTGCTTTCAGTGCCTCACATGCTGCCTTGTGTTTTCTGCCTTGGAGGTGGGAGTTCAAAGTTGCTTCACTTTGAGTTGTTAGCTGACAGAGGGCACAAGTCCACTCTTTCTGGACTTGTAGGGCCGACTCAATAACTTCTCTACTTGTAACAACCTCAACAACTTTTTCTTGAGTCTCCATGGTCACAAATGTACCGTTTTCCATCTGAGTGAGCTTAGGTTCAGCCTTGTTCTCTATTTTCAGTTTCTCATATACAGCCTCGTGTATTTTACCATCCGGGTAGGAGTTAAAAGTTGTATCACTTTGGGTCGTTACCTGACTGACTGCACTTGTCCACTCCTGAACCTTCCCTGAAGGTGGAATGTTCAGAATTCCTCTCTCTGATGCAATCCCAATGGCCTTTTCTTTAATATCCATACTGGGAAATCTGCTGTTTTCAGTTCCAGTGAGATTAGGCTCTGCCTGACTAACCTGCAAATGCATACGAAATTCTGTTGCAAAAACGGAAATGAGCACGTACAAAATGTTAAAAAGAAAGGAAAAAAAGTAAAGTAAAACCTCCCAATTTGTTTTGACAAACACAACGAGTTCTAAAAAGTCAACGAAATCATTTTGAGAAAATGTTTGCATATATTTTCTGAGGAACATTAGGTTCTTTTTTATTCAGAATCATCTGCACTGATTTGATATCCTTCTATGCAACATTATGCTTTCTGGATTAATTTGGACTCTGTGAAGAAGACCAAGGGAGTTAAAGGTTAGCTCATCAAATTAATAAATCAGGCTCTAAATTATATTGCAAATGCAAACTGAATTTCACAATATTTTCTCTTTAAATCAAGCATAATTCAAAATCAAAATGAAATTCTCAGTCATAAGAAGTAATCAGAGAAAGCCAAAATTCAGGGGTTGTTGCAATGATCACAGTTCTAGGATTTCATCTAACAAAAGACATCAACTACAAACCACTGGAATGTATAGAAAAGTGTTATGAAAATTGTATGAGTTGCATCAGGGATCTCACAAAGTGTACCTCTTTATTCTCCAGAGATGAAACTGCTTTGAACTCTTTCGCATCGGGATTTAACATTGTTCTCTCAGACTGAAGCAAAAAAGTATTATTAGTCCATCTCTGACAACGATTTCATAGAATGTGTTTTTCCACAGTTAAAAGCATTTATACAAGTGCACACACCTGTAGGCATAACAAGATATTTTCTTCACCAAATTCAACATACTTACTTTGGAAGCAACAACTTTTTCTAGAGCCTCAGGTCCTTTCTCCTGTGCACATCTCTCCACCTCGGTAAAAACATTGTCTCTGTTAAACGAGGATTTCTTCCGCTTGTTGAACCAGTTGACAACAATTTGGAGGTCCGTGGAGAGACATGGACAAATAAGGTGTTTATAGACATAAAATGCACCACCGAAATGAGGTATCACCAACCAGAAGACAATGATTAGCCTAAAGTATGGCCACAGTGGGAACCTGACAGGTACAGAAATGAAAAACAGGGAACATAAATAGATGAAACAAATTTTATAGCTCCTCATGATCATTAAACAATGAAAAGTTGAAAGAAATGTCAGCACTATGCCCGAAGGGACCTAACTGATATCTAACTCGGTAACTCAATAGATTTCATTTTCATTTTTAAAAACAAATGAAAGCATAGTCTTAATAAGAAAAAAAACTAAAAGTTTCTGTGTAAAAATTCCGTGGAACTATGTACATAGATATGGTATGTGGCATTTTCTGGAACAAGAAGTCTGAAGCTGAACGAATAAATTACATCGATTTCGAAAAAAGCGACGAGAACAATTTCAAATAACCTATGATTTAGGCATGTTTTCATATCTGTTAGTTTTTAAAATGTGTTTTTACGACCAAATGTGACTCCATATAATTGTCAATGTATTACCAGAAAGCTACCACATCTGAAAACATGCACAATATATCACAATCGTCTTAAAAAGTAACTTCAAAATTCTTTATGAGACTCTGTTTTGTCTCAATAAACCACAATGAATTGATATGCCACACAAATTCACATCTGAAAATTCCATAGCTATTGAGAACAACAGCCACATTGTGAAAATCTCTGTTCTCCTTGTGATTCTAGTGAAGGCTAGGAAATCTTCAAGATTCCTTGTTCAATTTTATTTCGACACCTCCGTTTCTTTCCCATGTATGTACTAAGAAACAAATATTATGGACAACCAAATTAATTTAGCGAAATTTGGGGGGAAACTCACCACCTCACTCAAACTCACATTCCAGAAAGGCTTTCCTAATAACTTGGCTGAAAGTTCTGTTAAAGCTTCTGTTGCCTAAAATATGCAAGGTTTCACCTTTTGTATTCTTTTCTATTCATATATTTGGAAACCAGAATAAGCAAATCCAATAAAATAAACAACAGATATACCATTTTAGGAGCTTCATAAATGCATGTTCAAATAGCAGAATCAATGAGAAGACAACCCAATAAGTATTCAACTTCTGAGAATCTGAAACAGAATTGGCCTCAATCGCCCTAATGGAACAACATCTGTCAAAAAAATAAAATAAACATCAAGGAAACCATCACCGTTGTATCAACATCAATAAATAAAATAAAATTATTATCAAAATCATCATCATCATAAATTGTAATATCGAAAAATTACTCTCATTTGGTAAAGAAAAAAAATACCCAGAATCAAAATTATGCACAAGAGCAAAGTAAAAGATGCTAAAGTGGATTGTACAAGGATGAAAACAGAGTTTCTTCAAAACAAAATAAAAATGTGTGGGGAGGGAAGAGAGGCTTACAGAGGATACACCAGAGAAAGTAGAGGCCTGCAAAAAAAGAAATCACAAACAACATGAAATGATGAAAAATTATTTTGTATTCTGGAGAAACATTTCCTCAACTCAACTGTCCCAAGATTTTCATTCTCTTGGAGAGAAGCATACCATGCAAGGACATCAAAGCATTGAAGGGAAAATTGAACGAGACCCACAAAGCCCATCTTGAGCTTGAGCTTGAGCTTCTTTGTATAGTTTCCTTGTCGTCGTCCTCAGCTTTGAAATTGGAATTTGAAAGACTTGGAGAAGACCTTGTGAAGAAACAAGACTTGTCCGTACAGCGAGGTCAAGTTTACGATGAAACCTTACAAGGTAAAGTTTCACTACAACAGGAAAGATATTCGCAAATTGAGTCCAAAAAAAAAAATATCGAAACAAACAGTGTGTACTAAAAAACATAAGTGAACATAGGCTTGCTTAAAAACAAGCTTAGAAATGGAAGAATCTACCGAGCAACATCATCATTGTAGCCTCAACGCGAACTTATCTTAAGGGATTGGTGTCTCACAATGTCCAGTCTTTTTTTTTTTCTTTTTTCTTTTTCAAAAAAGTTTAAGGGAGGGAGAGGCTACCCCCGACTGTCCATTTTAAAGTGTTTGTCACTCGATATATGTACGATTATTGTGCCTGTTGCAGTCATTTTTATCGCATAGTGTCGACGCCATATGCTTGTCTTAAAGATTAAGTTATCCATTTATTAAATCAATTATAGTTTCTTTGATATATGCTACTCGAATAACCGTACTGATTCTAGAGTTAATGCATTCAACAAATCTCGACTTTTGGACAAGTATATACATTTATTGGAAGAAAGGTTGGCCGTTACTATGATTCTTCATGATAACTCGATAGATCGCATATTGATAATAGTTTAAAAGTGTTGATTTGTTGTCCTTAAATTATATACTGGTCTAGTTGAAATTCTTGTATTTCATTTTATTTGAACAAGTGAGTAAATTTGTCTTGGTTTAAGCTTTAACTTCTCGAGGCTAATTTTGCCTAGGCACTAAATAAAGAATATGTAGGGGGAGCCAAATGAAGAGATGCATGAGGGAAACAAAGAGAGAAAAAGGAAATGACAGACAAAAAGAATGAATGCAAACTACACGTGAAAGACATAGCATGGTGGAAAACAACTTTCTTTATGTGATTCATTAGCCACATTACCATATTGAGGCAAGGTTTGTTCAAATGAACTTTGTAGTTTTTCTCTTTATTTAATTGACAAATGTTTGATCATTTATTTCATGGGTTCAATCATCATGTTTTTCCAACGGTGTAGTAGAAATTTTCATACTCTTAGAAGAGGAGAAAATTACTAGATTAATAAAATTTTGACAAAGACTATTTTCTGATAATTTGTCACTAGCAGTACATGTTATACTTAAAATACTTTTAAAGGAAATTAAAAAGACAGCTACATTGGTAAATCATCTTTTACGGATCAAATTAAAAAGAAAAAAGAAATCAAGAATAAAATGGTATCCCTCGCAACAACAGTTCTAACAAATACCCCAATACTACTAATGCGCCACTTTAAATCAACCCTAAGCACCCCCGAATAATCAGCATCTAAAAATGTTTACTGCCAGGGCAACATTGTTTGTGTCAATAAGCTCAAAGATGCAAACATCTCCTTTTTTCAACGAATTTTCCTTTGAAAATGCTCTCCAGCCAGCACTTAATTGACCGTTGTAACGATGAAAAATCAGTTTCACAGGCCACGATCTATCTCCGACCCAAAGCCTCACAACGATTTGGGTCTCCATTGTAGTGAAATGCTTCCGAAAACTAGCTGGAACATTCTGCATAACATAGATAATATTAGTATTGAATGACCAAAAGAAGTTGTATAATTATTTGTTGTCAATGACCCTTACCATCCCAAGGTATGACCCCAAAGTGACTTTGAAGAATGGGTGGCTTGAGACGAACTCATTGGCAGCTTCAACATTAACCCTTTTAGATGAAGATGAAGATGAAGGCTTTGATGAAGAATGAGGATTTTTTCTGCTTTTCTCTTGAGGGAGAGGAGATAGCAAAGAACCAGTTTTGTGCTTTGTTTTTGGGAAGGTTTGAATATACTCCAAACTTTCAACAGACTTAATATCATCTTCTTCATCAGTTTCTTCAATCAGGGTTATAGCTATGGGATAATCCATCTCTGTTCCGCTTTCATCAAATATCAAAACGTGGAATTTTGAGTTCCCCTCATACCGGAAAAGTAAGGAGTTGCCTTTTTTGAGAGAGTAAAACTCAGATAACTCCGGCCAACCCTTTCCAAACCAAACCTCACCATTATATCTTCTGAGTTTGATTTTCCATTCTGAACCACATGGGAGTTTAAGGTGTATTTGATCTGATAGATGCTCAGCATATTTGTCCAGAAATGTCTTTGGCACCCTCTGCACAAAACAAAAGCTTGTCAAGCAGCTATTTCATGCGCTTTGCCTCTTTCAGTTCTGAGTTACAATGCCTTTTCTGTTTTCTCTTTTTGGGTGACCATTCTTATATTACACCAATTGAAAAGAACAAAATTGCAGGATAGTAAATGCAGCATATGCTTTATTTCTCTGCCAATGTGAGCTTGGATATGTAAGATGCAATTAACAAATACTTAATGAGAGAAAAAGGAAACTATAATTTGGCATGTCATCTAAATTAGTCTATTTGCACTCTCTACATTGGGAGTCTTGTTTCAAGTCTATTTGCACTCCCAGACCCTTTTTCAAAAACTTAATGAGGCACCAATTTAAATTGGAAAAAGAATATATATTATTCAAACAATGAACAAAAATGAGTTCTGATTTTGGACAGAAGAAACATGAGCACTTACTATCTGTCAAACTAAGCAAAAATAAGAGTTATAATTTCTTGGTGGCCCATAAAATTACTATGATGAGCAGTGTATGTATAGGGGAAGGTGAGGAGAGTAGGAGGGAAGAAAGAGAAATAAAAAAAAACTATTTTTTCTAAGATTGGATAAGAGTAGAACACCAGATCTAAGTAGTGACTAGTCATACAAGTATTTTGTAATGCAGAGCATGTACGTATTTAGTTGAAGAGAGAGTTGGGCTTGCTTACAAGTCTTTTGTCTACGATCATGTTAAAAAAATGGGGAGTTGCAGGACGAAACTTTGGACCTTGATGATCAATTTTCTGGTGAGGAGAAGCAGCCATTGTAGGTAGCACTTGAAAACTTTAAGATGTGTCTGCTTCAAGATAAAGCCAATGTAGGAGGCAGCTATGGCTTCACTTCATTTTTATGCTGAGTTGTTGTGCCATCTCAGCTAATTAAATTGAGTTCAGGGGCAGGAAGTTGTCAAGTTTATGAAGGCTCTGCCAACCACAAGCACTTGACATTAAAGCTGAAAAGCTTGGAGGGAGAGATTTAAATTGGGATGGGGAATATTGAAGATTTTCCAATATAGGTAGAGAGATTTAAATGTTTGTGTATCATCCAAACAGCTTTTTGGGGAGCCAGAATACAGCTGTAGCCATATGAATATGAAGGCTACGTTCAGGATTTGCAGATTCAAGCCCACAAAACTGATGAAGAGAAGCTTTTTTTTAAAGCAGAAAGCAGAAAGTTTTCACCAAAATATGCTAAGCTAGCTAGAGCACCTAACATATGCCAGCATGCTTTTGCCTATTTGAGAAATTTTCTCCAAGATGTGCTTTTTAGCTAGCAAGGCCTGACCATCCAATAATATGTCAGCATGCAAAGGCAAACCAGACTTTGCTTAAATGCTCTTTGCCTCTTTGAGTTTTGAGATACCCTTCTTTTTCTGTCTTCTTCTTTAGGGTTACCATTCTTATATAACAGACTTTGCAACTCTGAAAGCTGGAAGAGACAAAAATTTTGCTTTGATTTCTATGTGCATGCAAACCAAGATTTACAAGAGTTTAAGATTGTTTCTGTCCCAAAGCTTTCACATGCTGTGGCTAGATTGTTACTTTTTTTTTATTTGGCTAAGGAATTGAACACATTGAGCACCAAGGAAATTAATAAAGCAAGAATTCAAAAACTTTTTATTAAAGTGAAAACAGTTTTCACCACCATCCAAAATGTTCATATGTAGTAGAGTGTGTTTTTCTGCTTTTCCAAAATAAATTCTGATTGAAAAGCTTGATGTCGCCACTATATTGTGGATATGCAGTGATGCAATTAGTGCTTGATATGTTTCCATGGAAATTGTACAATTTTTTTTTTCTTCTTCAACAATCTTTTAAAGTTTCGATTTTAGTTAACATCATGAACAAACTACATCTTCGTTTATTATTATTTTTATTTTTTTGGTAATGTAATGCAATAATGAGAGAAACCTCAAAACTTATTGAATAATAATAGGAATAACAATGCTAATCACAAAGCTAAAGTTACGTTTAGTATTATCTCAAATTGCCACGTTATTTTAACTCATCTCAGTGTTTTCTTCAAAACAACAACGAGTTATGGGCTCAAATCAGTGTTCAAGGCTTTATCTATCAACATTCCATGATCCTTTAATCATAAAAATAAAAATAAAATAAAATTTCATGTTCCCTTCAAAGAATTAAAATAATAATGGAGAAAAAAAGTGAAGTTCTCAGTAGTAGCATGACCGAAAGACAATCATAGGAATTTTTCTAATTACAAAATCCTTTTACCCTTAAGAAGCTCCATTATTGGTGGTAATAATAGCAAGGTTGTTGCTTTCGTTGAACCTAAAGTAATCTTCTCTAAGGAATACATGCCATAAGACTACAATGCATCGCAGAAAAACCAATAACGCCTATGACATGCAAAGGAGTTTGAGCATCGTTCAAGCGTTCTTGAAAGAGCTCGTGAATAACCTCAAGTGACTATATCTTTAAATCTTTAAATCTTTAAATAAATAAAGAAAGAAAGAAACTAAAGTCTTTAGTGTGCTACTAACAAGTTAGTTTTCCAAATTTCCTTAATCACCATGCAGTCTAATATGTGAACATGCTATGATCTTAAAAATTAGGTGTTGGGTGCTCTGAGTAACTTGTTGGGTGTAAAGTACATAGAATTTCCGAAAAACGTTTGGGCTAAGGGAGGTTCTAGGCCCAAGAAATGGATTTGGACCAATTTTTGTCTGAGTTTCACAGACCGTGGTGGAGCCCAACTTAAGCCTCCGTCCCCGTGTAGGGTTTATGCCTGGAACCTCTCGCGCCATACCAGTCACTCTCTTCTGAGCTTCAGAAGCCATGGATGCACCAAGCTTATGTTAACCTAATCACGACCACAATGCCCAGATAACATCCTCAATTCCCTGAAATCACACCCCTAGCCCCAACAAAATGAGATATTTACGTTTCATTTCCCCACATTTTTCTCGTATTCACAAAACCCTAAACCCCCAAAGCCCTAATCTTCTATCCTTTCTCCAATCAAAGCCCCAGATTTGTTCGCATTTCGTGAGCAATTACACCACTGATGCACCGGAGCAAAGGCCACCTCCGTCCGAGACGGTGTCGGCGATCGCGGATGAGATCTCGGGCCTGACTTTGCTCGAAGTCTCGGACCTCACGGAGGTTCTGAGGGAGAAATTGGGCGTAAAGGAGATGCCGGTGATGGCGATGATGATGCCAGGGATGGGATTTGGCGGCTTGAAAGGGGCCGGCAAGGGTGGTCCGGCGGCGGCTAAAGGCGAGGAAAAGGTGGAGAAGACGGCTTTTGATTTAAAGCTCGATTCTTTTGATGCTGCAGCCAAGATCAAAGTGATTAAGGAGGTGAGGACGTTTACCAGTTTGGGGCTGAAGGAGGCCAAGGACTTGGTGGAGAAGGCGCCTACCCTGTTGAAGAAGGGGGTTACGAAGGAGGAGGCGGATTCGATTGTCGCAAAGATGAAGGAAGTTGGTGCCAAAGTTTCTATGGAGTGAGGTAATTTGTGCAATTTTGCTCATACGTTTTGTGAATTTGAATTTGATTGTGTGGTGTGGGTTGCAGTGTGTGTAGCGTAGTGACAAAGCCTCATGATTTGGTTCATTGTAGTGAAGTTAATGTTTGAACCCAATGAAGTTGTATAATTATTTGTTGTCAATGACCCTTACCATTCTAAGGGATGACCCCAAAGTAACTTTGAAGAATGGGTGGCTTGAGACGAACTCGTTGCAGGCAGCTTTAACATTACATCTTCATACCTGAAAAATGCTGCCTTTTTTGAGAGGGTAAAACTCAAAGAACTCTGGCCAACCCTTTTCAAACCAAACCTTACCATTACATCTTCTGAACCACTTGGGAGCTTAAAGTGTTTGTGATCTGATATATGCTCTTTGGCACCCTCTGCACAAAACAAAAGCTTGTCAAGCAGCTATTTCATGCGCTTTGCCTCCTTCATTTTTGAGTTACAATGCTTTTTCAGTCTTCTTTTTTTCGGTGACCACTCTTATGACACCAATTGAAAAGAACAAAAATTCAGGCAAAGTTTTATATATAGGAAATAAAGAGTAAGCGTAGAAGGACAAACATGATATATATTTTAGCCTATTATCAGAATTGCAGGACAGTAAATGCAGCATATGCTTTATTTCTCTGCCAATGTGAGCTTGGAGATGTAAGATGCATTTAACAAATTTTGATATCAATATTTCATTATAAAGACTACAATTCAGTCCAACTTCCATGGTTTTTTTGAGTTCCTATTTGAATGTCATAGGTGAAATTATTTTGTGATAAGGGGGGCGCAATTTGGATTTTCGCCCTTAAGCCTTAGAAAACTCACGTCCAGTTATGTGTTGGACCTTTAAATTTTCATCAAAATTTATTCTGCAAAACCAGAATTTGGTATGTCTATCTAAATTTATTCTGCTTTTCTCTTGATGCAGAAGAGATTGCAAAGGATCGTATCTGAGCTTTGTTTTATTCTGCATTTAGTTGTGTCATCTCATCCAAAGTGAAGTACAGTGGCAGTGAGTTATGAAGGCTCTGCCAACCACAAGCATTTAACATGAAAGAGGAAAATCTTGTAGGGTTGTAGAAAGACTGGACTCATTCTGGAGATCGAAGGACAAAGCTGTGCCAAGTGACTTTAAGAGAATGATTTTGTTTGAATTTTGACCACAACAAATGGTTTTGGTATATGGCATTATGACCAGATTGAGGCTGGTACTAAACCATTGCCAAACAAGGCATAAATTTTTCAGAAAAGCAGAGGCATGATGCAGAGAAAAAAATACACCCACTCAGCTCTTTGGGAAGTCAAAATACAGCTGTACAACATTGGCAAAAAAAGAAAACAAACAAACAAAGGGGTAGAGAATAAAAGGAACTTTTATTTATTTTTTACAAGAAGGAGGCCCAGAAGGCCTAACAAAGCATCCAACACAAAGATGTAATAACATCTAAATATGTGAACTTTACTGCATTCAAAGGGTGTGGGTTAAGTAAAAATGTCTCAAAGTTTTATTCAAAATTTCCATTCTCTTTGTCTAATTTTGACCGCTATCGATATTTTCTCTATATGTCCGTTGAAATTTCTACATTATGAAGCTACCGATATTTCCAAAATGACCGATATTTAATACCTTTCAGCACTCAAAAACATGGGGCCACACGTTCAGTTAATTCGAATTCTCGCTACTTGACAACACAGTGGTAAAATCCAACTACCTCTAAATGCATGCAGGGTCATCTCTAAGTTTCCTACAAATGAGAAAACAATTTGAAAATACATGAGCACGAAAGCAAGCAGTCAAACATTATTTGTCCACATCCCCTACATTGCGGTCGATAAACGATGCAAGTGCCTCCTTCCATTACGATGCGATACCATGTCAAACTCAGTACAGCAGCCTACATCACAAATCTTGCACCACAGAGGGGGACCATTCATCCTTAGACCACTATTTGCCTTGTGGTGTTGTTCTAGCACATTTTCCTAATGCTTCCTTCCACTGAGATGAGATGCCAAGTCAATCTCACCAGGGAAGTGCTCATTACAAATTTGCATCACACACGATGATCCTTCACCCTTGGAGCTTCATTTGGATTCTGTTGCTGGCCTTGCACCTTTCCCTTGAGAGTTATTATAAGTTTCCTTTTCAGTTCATTGCTGGATATACCCTCTGATGGCTCCTCAGCTGCTTGCACCTTTCGATTGATAATCACCTTGGGTTTTGATCCACTGCCCGGTACAGTGTTTTCTGGCTCATCTGCATGCACCTTTCGATTGATAAAAATCTTGGGTCTTGATCCACTGCTCGGTATACTGCTTTCTGGCTCATCTGCGTGCACCTTTCTTTTGATAATCCACTTGGGTCTTGATCCACTGCTCGGTATACTGTTTTCTGGCTCCTCTGCTTGTGCCTTTCGAATTATAATAACCTTGGGTTTTAATCCACTGCTCTGTATATTGTTTTCAGGCTCCTCTGCTTGCACCTTTCGATTGATAAAAATCTTGGGTCTTGATCCACCGCTCGGTATACTGTTTTCTGGCTCCTCTGCTTGCACCTTTCGATTGATAAAAATCTTGGGTCTTGATCCGCTGCTCGGTATACTGTTTTCTGGCTCCTCTGCTTGTGCCTTTCGATTGATAATAATCTTGGGTCTTGATCCACTGCTCGGTATACTGTTTTCTGGCTCCTCTGCTTTTGCCTTTCGAATTATAATAACCTTGGGTTTTAATCCACTGCTCTGTATACTGTTTTCTGGCTCCTCTGCTTGCACTTTTCGATTGATAATAATCTTGTGTTTTGATCCACTGCTTGGTATACTTTGTTCTGGCTCCCCTGCTTGCACCTTTCGATTGATAATAACCTTGGGTTTTACTCCACTGCTGGGTATACTGTTTTCTGGCTCCACAGCTTGAACCTTTCGATTGATTATCCACTTGGGTTTTGATCCACTGCTTGGTATACTGTTTTCTGGCTCCTCTGCTTGCACCTCTCGATTGATAATAACCTTGGGTTTTGATGCAATGCTCGGTATACTTTTTCCTGGCTCCTCATGCTTATCAGATTTAGCTAGGGCCATTTTGGGGACATATGCTTGCCTCTTTGCATTCAGTGCCTCATGTGATGCCTTGTGTATCCTTATTAGGTTGGAATTCAGAGTTCTTGCACTTGGAATTGTTACCTCAAGAGCACGAGTCCACTCTTTCGGAACATTTTGGGAAGACTCAATAAGCTCTCTACCTGTTGCAATCTCAACAGGGTTTACACTAGCCTCCACCACTGCAACTGCACCGTTTCCAATCTGAGTGAGCCTAGGCTCAGCCTGGTTCCTTGCTTTCGGTGCCTCAATTGCATTCTTGAGGTTTTTACTGTCTAGGTCGGAGTTAAAAGTCCACCCCTTCTGGACTTCATTCAAAGGTGGAGTCTTCATAATATTTCTATCTGCTACAACCTTAATGACTTTTTCTTTAATCTCCATAGCGGCAAATTTGCTGTTTCCAGTCCCAGTCAGATTATGCTCTGTCTGGATAACCTACAAATGCAATGAAAACAAGGTTCAAAAGAACAATTGTTGTTGTATTGTTTACACAGTCGTGTGAGATGAAGCATAAATTATGTTGCAAGAATAGAAATGAGCATGTACAAGATGTCAAAAATAAAAAATTTAAACCTATCAATTTTTGTATGACGAAATTGGATAACAAAATGGACTATGGGTATAAAATTAGATGGAAATATGAGAAGGCCACCTGCTCGCCACCAAAGAGTTGAATGGAACCACTACTGAAGATAGTTCTGTACATTTTTCATAAATGAATTACAACTAGTACATTTCAACTCTTTATGAATGTCAAAATGCATCGACAATGCAAAATGTTTTGAGAAGTTTTTTAGTATATGCAAAACCTCTACTTGGTCAGCTTCTGTTTCTTTTGTTTTCACTATTACCTGCACTGCTTTGATATCTTTCGGCGTAACATTAGGCTCTCCGGATTTTGACTGTATGAATTAGGCTCTAAAAAATTGTCATGATGAGAACTTCATTCACTACACTTACCCTTTGAGATTATTGTACACTGTTATCTAAGTCAAACAAGAACTACCAACCGTTAAAATGTATAGACCAAGAAATTTGTATGAATCAAATCAGGGATGAAACTATCAAACATCCAACTATTTCGTACACATTCTCTATGGATGAAACTAATTTCAACTCTTTTATTACATCAAAATTTGACCTTGCTCTCTCAAACTAAGCAGAAGGTGGAGCAAGGTATCATATCAGAAAGTATTACAATGATTCATTTAACAACCAAAACTGAATTTGTGCTTTCCCACGGTTCAAAGCTTTGAAGTAGAATTCATGAATGCACCATGTGCATACAGACATAGGCATATTCTAGAACAAACATTTACTTCACAGCGATATTGTATCTAACATAAAACATTTTCTTCACAAAAAAATTTGACTTACTTACCTTGCAAGCAACAATTCTTTCCAGAGCTTCAGGTCCATTCTCCTGTACATATCGCTCGAGTTCAGCAAGAAAGCTTTCTCTGATACACGACGACTCATTCCTCCGCTTGTTGAACCATTTGATAACAATTTGGGGGTCCATGGTGAGGCATGGACAGATGAGGTGTTTATAGACATAAACAGCACCATCAAAATGAGGTATCACCAACCAGTAGACAATCATTATCCTAATGTATTGCCACAGCAGGAGCCTGACAGGTCAAGAATTGGCAAATGCGAAACATAAATAGACGAAACAGATACTGTAACCTAATAGCCTCCTCATGATCATTCAAGGAGCTTCCAGAAAGAGCAATATGCAATTAAATAAAACAACAGCATTACCATTCAAGGAGCTTCAAGAAAGCATGTTCAAAGAGCAAAATCAATGAGAGGACAAGCCAATAAGTATTTAACATCTGAGTATCTGAAATGGAATTGTTCTCAATCGCCCTAATGGAACGACATCTGTCAAAAGAGAAAATAATCATCCTCATTGTATCAACATGAAAATAACAGTTTTTAAGTCTATGGAAAAATATAAAAATCCATTTCAAAATCAATAATTAAAGATCCCATTATTATTAACATCATCACTATTGTTTCTGGGGTAAAATACCCCAAGGCCGAGCTAGACCCAAACCCATAGTTGAGATGTGTTTCGACTTGTATTTGAAGACCTTAAAGGCCAAGTATGAATTTGGGCCTAAGAGGCCATTTTATCTCAGGCCGGACCTAAGATAGGTCGGCCGAAATGTGAGTCCAAGCTCAATCCTTACTTAGAAGTTGTAATCCCTAAACACCATAACTCTCTCAAGGGTTTTGGAGGAAGACCTGCCCGCCCTCAATCTCGTCGACAGGTCGACCTGACTATTGAACCAATTTCAGGCATAAACAACCATCATCTTAATAAATTGTAATTTCGAAACCACACCCATTTTCCTTGCATTTTTATTTTAAAAAAAATTATGCAGAACATCAAAGTTAAAGATACTAAAGTGGGCTCTACACACTGATGAAAAGAGTGTGTATATATATATATATATATTCTTTCTTTTTTTTTAATAAAGAAAACCTAGAGCTTTACAGAATATCTCTTCAGAAAGTTACATATGCAAGTGGGAGAGAGAAACTTACAGAGGATACACCCAAGCAAGGAGAGGCCTGCAAAAAAAATCACAAACAACATGAAAACCTTATTATGTTAATATTAATTGTGAGAAAATTGGCTCAGCTCAACTCAACTCATTCTCATATAAATAAAGGATTTTTTTTTTTTTAAAGAACGAAAGAAAAAGAAAAAAAAAGCACACCATGCAAGTAGAGTAAAGCACTGAAGCGCAAATTCAAGAAGCACAAAGCCCATCTTGGGCTTCAGCGTTTCTGTTTGGTCTCTCTGTCCTCCGGTGGGATTGGAATTTGAAAGACTTGACGAAGAGGACTTGTGTCCGTACAGTGGGGAACTTAAAAACCTTAAACCTTAAAACCCAAGTTTCACTCTAGGGACTGGAGGGTCGAGCAGTCGCCTTCAGCAATTGTAATTTGTACGGTGCTTGCTAGTGACAAATAACCCTCCTGGTTTCATTTAATTACGAAATTGCCATGCTGGTGAAATGATATAAGCACAAAGCACAATACTCGCGAAATAACCCTCCTCAGCATTTAGGTTAAGTGAACTGTCTAAGCCCAGTCGAAAAAGGAATTGACTTGTAAATCAGTGGTCTTAGGTCTAAACCCCATGACACCCTTGTAGTGTGTGTGTGAGAAACCCATCCATCCCTTGTAGTTTAGACTATCGCTTGTATTAAAAAAAGAGGTTAAGTGATTTGATTTGGTATAACCGAGTCTTCTGAGAAAAGCAATATTGGGAATAGGGAATTCGAACACAGAATCTCAAGTGCATAAGTAACTTCTCTTAACCAATTGAGCTTCAAACCCTTTGCATTTGAGTAGATTGTGTAATCTTTAATAACTTGTTTATTTATTTTCTTCATAAGGCTTAACTTGTTTACTAAACAATTAAAAGGTTCAGTCATCTCATGCGATTAGCATAACACAATTATTAGTGCATTACATAAATTGTGCAATAATACTCGTTTTATAAACCGCTAACATGATTTGGTTAAACGGATCGTGTTCTTGCAAACTCGTATCCTCTAAAACTCATCATAGCTTAACATGACAAGAACACAACCGTTGATACAAATTCCTACCCCTACAAAACACTGAAGAGAAACCCAGCCATTTTGTTTTTTGTGTCAGAAAAACGCTTCTCTAGGTCCAGGCAATGTCCTTCAAGTTTACTACAAAGAGAAAGACAGAGCAGAAAGAAACACAAGCACACATCTTTCAAAATAAGATCTCGGTGAGTTATGTGAACTACCAACTCTACCTCTCCACAACCTGCATTCTAGTTGATAAACTCTCCCAGTGCTTCCTTCGACTAAGATGAGATACCATGTCAAACCAAGTATAGCAGCTTACATCACAAACTTTGCACCATAGAGGGGGATCGTTCTTCCATTGCACTATATCTGCATTCTGCTGTTGTTCTTGCACTTTGTCCTTGTGCTTCTTTCCATTGATATGAGATGCCAAGTGAATCTTACCAGAGCAGCCCACGCTACAAATTTTGCACCACAGAGGTGGCTCATTCTTCCTTGGATTCTGCGGTTCTTGCACATTTTCCTTGTGCTTCCTTCCATTGAGATGGGATGCCATGTTAATCTCGGAGCAGCACACACGACAAATATTGCACCGTAGAGGTGGATCATTCTTCCTTGGAGCCTCATTTGCATTTTGTTGTTGTTCTTGCACATTTTCCTTATGCTTCCTTCCATTGAGATGAGACATCAAGTCAATCTTACCACCGCAGCCCACAAGACAAATATTACACCACAGACGAGAACCCTTCATCCTTAAAACTTCATTTGGGTTCTGTTGCTGGCCTTGCACGTTTTCCTTAAAATTTATAATAATGTTCCTTTTGAGTCCATCGCCGGATACACCCTCCACTGGCTTCTCTTTAGAATCATCAGAAGTTTTCGTAACTGAGGCTGGAATAGTATTTTCATGGCCTTGCACCATTTCATTAATAATAACCTTAGGTTTCCTCTCTTCCAATTCCGGATCCAAAGTTGCTTCACTTGGAGTCGTTACCTCACACAGAGCACGAGTCAACTCTTTCTGGACTTCTACCGAAGACTCAAGAACTTCTCTACCCGTTGCGACCTCCATAGCCTTTACTTTAGTCTCCATGGCCGCAAATGTACTGTTTTCAATCTGAGTAAGTGTGGGCTCTGCCTTGCTCTTTATTTTTAGTGCGTCATATGCAGCCTTATGTTTTTGACAGTCTAGCTGGGAATTAGTTGTACCACTTTGGGTGGTTACCTGACTGATGGCACAAGTCCATTCATTCTGGGATTTCTTTGAAGGTGGAGTGTACAGAACTTCTCTATCAGCTGTGACCTCCATGGCTTTTTCTTTAGTCTCCCTAGAATTATATTTGCTGTTTTCAGTCCCAGTGAGATTAGGCTCTACCTGACTAACCTACAAATGCAATGAAAATGAGCTTCACAAAGAAAATTGTTGCTCAATTGTTTCCACTCTTTACGGCTGAAGCATTAGTTCAACTAACATCATCATAGTATCCGATATTTAAAATCTTTCTCACCAAATTTTACCTACTTACCTTGCAAGCAATAGTTTCCAAAGCTTCAGGTACATTCTCCTTTACATATCTCTCCCCCTCAGCGCAAAACAGCAACTCCTTCCTTCGCTCGTTGAACCAGTTGGTAACAATTTGGGAGTCCATGGTGAGGCATGGACAGACAAGGTGTTTATAGACATAAAAGGCACCATCAAAATGAGGCATCACCAACCAGAAGACGATCATTATCCTAATGTATGGCCACAGCGGGAGCCTGACATGTCCAGAATTGGAAAATAGGAAACATAAATAGATGAAACCAATATTGTAACGAAATAGCCTCATTATAATAGCATATTGAAAAGCTGTAACGAATTTCAGCATTTTATCCAAAAGGACTTCAACTGATGTTTAACTGGGTAGATTTTTAATTTCTATAATTCTGAACACACAAGTGGAAGAAAAGTTTTAAAAGAAAAGGATACGAAATGAAGTTTCCTTGCAGACAAATTTTTCTGAAAAACATGAGTGATATGTGAGATTTGGTTAAACAAATACAATCTGAAGCTGAATGACGAATTACATGTATCTGATATTTTGAAATGAATTAGAAAAAAGCAATGAAAAGAAAATTTGAAATAATGCTATACTTTTAGGCATGTCTTCATCCACATCTAAACAGAGCATGGTTCCTTCACATCGTCTGTGGAACTATTACAACTAAAAATAAGAAAATTTGGCCGAAAGTTCAACTGATTCTCTTTCCTAGCTACAATATCAATGGTTCAAATTTTGATTTCTTTTATGTACTTGGCAAACAAAAAAGAGAAATTTATGGAATTAAATAAAACAGGAGAATTACCATTCTAGGAACTTCAAGAAAGCATTTTGAAAGAGCAAAATCAATGAGAAGACAACCCAATAAGTATTCAACTTCTGATTATCCGAAATGGAATTCGTTTCAATCGCCTTAATGGAACAATATCTGTCAAAAAGAAAAACAATCATCAAAGAATACATCATCATCATTGTATCAACATGAACAATACAGCCTTAAGCTTATGGAAAAACCCCATTCCAAAATCTTTAAATCAAAGGTCACATTATTATCATCCTCATCATATCATCATGATCAAAATAACTATAAAGATACACATATAAAAAAATAACACGTTTTACAGAGTATCTCATAATCAGAAGAGCTAGATCTGTATGTGTGGAAGAGAGACTTACAGAGGATAGACCAAAGCAAGGAGAGGCCTACAAAGTAAATCACAAACAACATGAAAATTTATCATATTCTGAGAAAATTTGCGCAACTCAAATGTACCAAGGTTTTTCATTAATTCTCAGAGTCAGAGAGAAAGCATACCATGCAAGAACATCAAAGCATTGAAGAAGAGAAATTCCAAGAAGACCCACAAAACCCATCTCGAGTTTCAACTTCTCTGTCCTCTGGGATTGGAATTTGAAAGTCTGGGAGAAAGAAAGACCCCTTGTGAACCAAATGAAGACTTGCGTCCGTACAGTGCCTTAATGAGTAAGTTTCACTGGGACTGGAGAGTCGAGCAGTCACCTATAATAATTGTACGCTGCTCGGTGGAAATGAACACCGCCGTTTAGTCTCAAATACGAAAATGACTTTTTGCTTTCTTCCTCTTTTCCCTTTAATTGTGTGAGGAGGGGAATTCGAACTTGAATTGACTTCTAGTACAAAGAAACGGAAGAGCTAAAACCATTTGAAAGTGCTTTTAGAAGACCTAAAAACATTTATGATTGTGTTTTGCAGAAAAATTTATATGCGTCATAAAAATGCTTTCTGAAAAATAGCGTTTTATGAAAAGTACTTGTCAGATTTCGAGGAACCACTTGATACTTGGATCTTTAACAAAAATTTCAAAGCACTAAAAATTAGCATAAGTGCTTCTTATATAAACATTCCCAAATGGCCCAAAAAGATTTCATATTAAGGATTGGTTAAGGAAAAAATTTGGCAAAAAAAAAAAAAAGAGACTTCTAATATCAGCCTTTCTGCCATTCCTATCATCTACTTAAAAATTTGACATATGTCCCTCCAATGAACTCAACTCAACTCTCGTTAATCCTATTAAAATGTTCAAAAAGTTTTTTTTTTTTTTTTTTTAAATAAACGGAGAAAGCACTTTGACATTAGGTTAATATATATATACACCCAAGCAAGGAGAGGCCTGCAAAAAACAATCACAAACAACATGAAAACCTTATTACGTTAAATATTAATTGTGAGAAAATTTGCTCAGCTCAACTCAACTCATTCTCATATAAATAAAGATTTATTTTTAAAAGAACGAAAGAAAAAAAAAAAAAAGAAAAAACAAAAGGCATACCATGCAAGTAGAGTAAAGCATTGAAGCGCAAATTCAAGAAGCACAAAGCCCATCTTGGGCTTCAGCGTTTCTGTTTTGTCTCTCTGTCCTCCGGTGGGATTGGAATTTGAAAGACTTGACGAAGAGAGACTTGTGTCCGTACAGTGGGGAACTAAAAAACCCTTAAACCTTAAAACCCAAGTTTCACTCTAGGGACGGGAGGGTCGAGCAGTCGCCTTCAGCAATTGTAATTTGTACGGTGCTTGCTAGTGACAAATAACCCTCCTGGTTTCATTTAACTACGAAATTGCCATGCTTGTGAAATGACATAAGCACAAAGCACAATGCTCACGAAATAAATAACCCTCCTCTGCATTCAGGTTAACTGTCTAAGCACAGTCAAAAGGAATTGACTTGTAGACGAGTGGTCTTAGGTTCAAATCTCATGACACCCTTATAGTGTGTGTGAAAAGCCTCCTCCTCTTGTAGTTTAGACTATCGCTTGTATTAAAAATAGATGTTAAGTGATTTGATTTGGTATAACTGAGTTTTTTCAGACAAACAATATTGGGAATAGGAATTCGAACAAAGAACCTCGGGTGTATGAGTAACTGCTCTTAACCACTTGAGCTTCAAACCCCTTGCATGTGAGTAGATTGTGTAATCTTTAATAACTTGTTAATTTATTTTCTTCATTAGGCTTAACTTGTTTACTAAACAGGTTAAAAGGTTCAGTCATCTCATGTGATTAGCATAACACAATTATTAGTGCATTACACAAATCGTGCCATGTTACTCATTTTATAAACCGCTAACATGATTTGGTTAAACAGATCGTGTTCTTGCAAACTCGTATACTCTAAAACTCATCATAGCTTAACATGACAAGAACACGACCCATTGATACAAATTCCTACCCCTACAAAACACTGAAGAGAAACCCAGCCATTTTGTTTATTTATTTCTTGTGTCAGAAAAACGCTTCTCGGTCCAGGCAATGTCCTTCAAGTTTCCTACAAAGAGAGACAGGGCAGAAAGAAACACAAGCGCAAATCTTTCAAAATAGGATCTTGGTGAGTTATGTGAACTACCAACTCTACCTCTCCACAACCTGCATTCTAGTTGTTGATAAACGCTCCCAGTGCTTCCTTCGATTAAGATGAGATGCCATGTCTAACTCAGTATAGCAGCTTACATCACAAACTTTGCACCATAGAGGGGGATCGTTCTTCCATTGCACTATATCTGCATTCTGCTGTCGTTCTTGCACTTTGTCCTTGTGCTTCTTCCCATTAAGATGAGATGCCAAGTGAATCTTACCAGAGCAGCCCACGCTACAAATTTTGCACCATAGAGGTGGCTCATTCTTCCTTGGATTCTGCGGTTCTTGCACATTTTCCTTGTGCTTCCTTCCATTGAGATGGGATGCCATGTTAATCTCGGAGCAGCACACACGACAAATATTGCACCATAGAGGTGGATCGTTCTTCCTTGTAGCCTCATTTGTGTCTTGTTGTTGTTGTTCTTGCACATTTTCCTTATGCTTCCTTCCATTAAGATGAGACAACAAGTCAATCTCACCACAGCAGCCCACACGACAAATATTGCACCGCAGACGAGAACCCTTCATCCTTAAAACTTCATTTGGGTTCTGTTGCTGGCCTTGCACGTTTTCCTTAAAATTCCTTTTGAGTCCATCACTGGATACACCCTCAGCTGGCTTCTCTTTAGATTCATCAGAAGTTTCCGTAACTGAAGCCGGAATAGTAACTTCATGGCCTTGCACCTTTTCATTTATAATAACCTTGAGTTTCCTCACTTCCAACTCCGGATCGAAAGTTGCTTCACTTGGAGTCGTTACCTCACAGAGAGCACGAGTCCACTCTTTCTGTACTTCTTCACAACTCTCAAGAACTTCTCCACCCGTTGTGACCGCAGCAGCCTTTACTTTAGTCTCCATGGCCGCAAATGTACTGCTTTCAATCTGAGTAAGCATAGGCTCTGCCTGGCTCTTTATTTTTAGTGCATCATATGCAGCCTTATGTTTTTGACAGTCTAGGTTGGAATCAACAGTTGTACCACTTTTGCTGTTTTCAGTCCCAGTGAGATTAGGCTCTGCCTGACTAACCTACAAATGCAATGACAATGAGCCTTCAAAAAGAAAATTGTTGCCCTATTGTTTCCACTCTTCACGGCTGAAGCATTAGTTCAACATCATCATCATCATAGTATCCGATATTTAATATCTTTCTTTACCAAATTTTACCTACTTACTTTGCAAGCAACAGTTTCCAAAGCTTCAGGTACATTCTCCTTTACATATCTCTCCCCCTCAGCACGAAACAGCAACTCATTCCTTCGCTCGTTGAACCAGTTGGTAACAATTTGGGAGTCCATGGTGAGGCATGGACAGACAAGGTGTTTATAGACATAAAAGGCACCATCAAAATGAGGCATCACCAACCAGAAGACAACCATTATCCTAATGTAGGGCCACAGCGGGAGCCTGACATGTCCAGAATTGGCAAATAAGAAACATAAATAGCATATTGAAAAGCTGTACCGAATTTCAGCATTTTATCCAAAAGGACTTCAAATGATGTTTAACTAGGTAGATTTTTTATTTTAATTTTTCTGAACACAAAGTGGAAGGATAGTTTTTAAAAAAAACGAAACGAAGTTTCCTCATAGATATATTTTTCTGACAACCATGAGTGATATGTGAGATTTGATGAAACAAATACAGTCTGAAGCTGAATGACAAATTACATGTATCTGATATTTTTGAAATGAATTAGAAAAAAGCAATGAAAAGAAAATTTGAAATAATGCTATACTTTTAGGCATGTCTTCATCCACATCTAAACAAAGCATGGCTTCTTCACATCGTCTGTGGAACTATTACAACTAAAAATAAGAAAATTATGCTGAAAGTTCAACTGATTCTCTTTCCAACAATATCAATGGTTCAAATTTTGATTTCTTTTATGTACTTGGCAAACAAAAAGAGCAATTTATGGAATTAAATAAAACAGGAGAATTACCATTCTAGGAGCTTCAAGAAAGCATTTTGAAAGAGCAAAATCAATGAGAAGACAACCCAATAAGTAATCAACTTCTGATTATCCGAAATGGAATTCGTTTCAATCGCCTTAATGGAACAACATCTGTCAAAAAGAAAAACAATCATCAAAGAATACATCATCATCATTGTATCAACATGAACAATACAGCCTTATTATGCCTATGGAAAAACCCCATTTCAAAATCTTTGAATCAAAGGCCACATTATTATCTTATCCTCATCATCATCATCATCAAAATAACTATAAAGATACACATATAAAAAATAAAAAATAAAAAATAAAACGTTTTACAGAGTATCTCATCATCAGAAGAGCTAGATATGTATGTGTGGAAGAGAGGCTTACAGAGGATAGACCAAAGCAAGGAGAGGCCTACAAAGTAAATCACAAACAACATGGAAATTTATCATATTCTGAGAAAATTTGCTCAACTCAAATATACCAAGGTTTTTCATTAATTCTCAGAGTCAGAGAGAAAGCATACCATGCAAGAACATCAAAGCATTGAAGAAGAGAAATTCCAAGAAGACCCACAAAACCCATCTTGAGTTTCAGCTTCCCTGTCCTCTGGGATTGGAATTTGAAAGTCTTGAGGAGAAAGAACGACACCTTGTGAACCAAAGAAATACTTGTGTCCGTGCAGTGACTTAATGAGTAAGTTTCACTAGGACTGGAGAGTCGAGCAGTCGCCTATAGGATCCACTCACATGACAGGCACGTGGGGTTTTTTAAAATGAAGGGGAACCGGTTGTTTTGGGGTAACAGTTAGAGCAAGTCCGCCCATAAAAGCAAAGGCAAGGCTAAGGCAAGGAAAGGGCTGCCACTATTCACGTGAATAGTGGCAGCCTTGCCATAGTTGGTTCCACCCAAGGTCTAAAATATCGGTGATATCGGAAATATCGGTAGGCCAAAAATACGGAAATTTCGATGGAAATATCGGGATATTATCGATATCGATAAAATTTGTATAAAAACCACGGAAATTGAAAGAAAAACTTGGAAATTTTTATTGAAACTTTGCAGGATGTTTATTTAGTCAATTATCTATTAGTTTATCATAAAAAATTGGAAGGAAATGCATTGCATGATGGATTTAACTTATTTAAGTTGATTATATAGTGAGCTGGCAAACACTGTGATTGTTACCCCATGGGGTCATAATACTAGTGTTAAAATTCTGAATTTTTTTAAAGGATAAAAACAATGCTAAAAATTAAAAAAACACGTCAAACTTATTCCAATTAACAAAAAGATCATTCAATAAATTGAGCCCATTATGTAAACCATAAATTTAATCGAAATAATGACACCAACCCAAATAATAAATACACACACCAAAAAATATTACAACAAAAAGAGCATAATGGGTGTTGAACCCTTGACCAAAAACTTCTTTTCAATTCAGAGGCCACTATGGTAAGTGATAGCTTTACGTTATTTATGTGTACTTTTAGTATTTATAGGTCTAACCAATATAATTGTAAAAATATTTTTAAAAACCCTAACAGATCAATTCGTTTTTTATAAAAAAAAATTGTGTTTGCGCTCGCCGACTCGGGCTTCTTCTTCCTCCATTTTTCTCTCTTCTTCCTCTCTCTTTCTTCTCCCTCTCAATCACTGTCTTCTTCTTCTTCCTCCCTCTCTCTCTCTCTTCTTCCAAAACAGCTCCATGAAATGAGCTCAGCCTAGAAGAAGGTACAGAAGCTATGAGTATAGGCAGTATTGCTGCAATCCAAGCTGTTCTGAGCAACCCAACAAGACCCACCTCCATTTTGGCAAAAACCCAGATCAGAACAGAGCTTAAAGAGTTGAAAAAGGCTAGTCTCTCTGCCAAAGGAAAGCACTGGCTCAACTGGGTCTTCAAGAGCAAGTGCCTTTTTTTTATTTGGAGAAACAATGCATGGAATGCACATAAAAAGGGAAAAAAAGAAGAAGAAAATCTTCCAGATCTGCCATGGTCGTCTGAGCCATTTCCAAATCTGCCATGGTCGTCTCCCATGGCTGCCAGAGAAATATCAGCGATATTATGATAATTTCAATAATATCTCGAAATTATCACCATTTCAACTTGGAAATTTCATGATAATATCGCTTCCGATATTATCGCCGAAATTTCGGCGATAATTTCGACATTATGACGACATCTGCTTGGTTTGTGTTAAAAATATCGTTGTTCAAAAATTCCGATATTATCGCCGATATTTCAGCGATAATATCGATTTTTCAGTCCTTGGTTCCACCCATTGAAGGCTAGGGCTAGGGCAAATACTATTCATTGTACTTTATTTTCTATTTTTTTATACTTTAAACCATTAATTAATTTTGTTAGATAATATTTTCGGTTGCCACGTGTCACTATTTATTATAAAATTATCACCTCAAATTTCAAATAACATTTTCGAATAATATATTTGGTTGCCACGCGTCCATGTCAAATAAGATTTTAAGATTTTAAAAAAAAAAAATTATAATCTCATATTTCAGATGAGATTTTCACCCTATAAAATTACGCCATGTGTCCCATGTCAGATAAGATTTTCAGATTTTAAAAAAAAAATTATAATCTCATATTTCAGATAAGATTTTCACCCTCTAAAATTGCGCCACGTGTCCCATGTCAGAAAAGGTTTTCAAATTTTTTTATAAAAAATGATAATCTCATATTTCAGATAAGATTTTCACCCTCTAAAATTGCGCCACGTGTCATCTCTATATTCTCAATCCTTCTATATAACTACATCTCACACCACATCTTCTCTTTTCCTTCAATTCTCAGATTTTACAATACATATTTTACTCTCAATGTCAAACTTGAGGAGGGTGTTGGAGAGGCAAGAGAGAGAAGAGGAAGAAATCCGGCGGAGACGTGGGATCGGGAGGCCGATGAAGAAGAGGAGGAAATGCTTGTAGCCTTTGCTATGGTTAATGAATCCAGGCAACACCACCGTCGTCGTGCCCAGAATGTGGATAGACGCAGGCAATCTCGGGGTAAGAATCTCATGGAAGATTACTTTATCCCAAATTCCTTATATCTTGTTTCTAAGTTTCGAGAAAGATATAGAATGCAGCCACATTTGTTCCAAAAAATCATGCATGATATTTGCAATTACGACACATACTTCATTCAGAAGAATGATGCTTGTGGAGTTTTGGGTCTTCTCCCGGAGCAAAAACTTACAGCTGCTTTGCGGATGCTTGCTTATGGGGCATCTGCAGAGCAGGTGGATGAGATTGCAAGGATGGGAAAATCAACTATCTTAGAGTGCTTGGTGAGATTTTGTGATGCAGTAGAAAATCTCTACATAAGGGAGTACCTTCGCAGGGGACCTCCAAAGGCTTCTACAAAAAGCTGAGACTCGAGGTTTCCCAGAAATGATTGGAAGCATCGATTGCATGCATTGGCAGTGGAAGAATTTCCCAACAGCTTGGCAAGGAGATTATGGGAATCGAAAGGGCCAAAAAAGTATAATTCTGGAGGCCGTAGCTTCATTCGACACTTAGGTTTGGCATGCCTTCTTCGGAGTGGCTGGATCTCAAAATGACCTCAATGTGCTTGGTCAATCCCCAATGTTTAATGATGTATTGCGAGGTCATTCTCCCCAGATCACGTACCAAATCAACAACACTGTATACTCTGGTGCGTACTACCTTGCCGACGGAATTTATCCTAGGTGGACTACATTCGTGAAAACAATTCCGAATCCTCAATCCCAGAAGGAAAAAAGCTTTGCTGCCTTTCAAGAAGGTTACAGGAAAGACGTGGAAAGGTGTTTCGGTATCTTGCAAGCTCGTTGGGCTATTATTAGGGGCGCTGCTCGGATGTACGATGAAGAGGTGCTACGGAGCATTATGATGACTTGAATCATCCTCCATAACATGATTGTGGAGGATGAGTATGATTATGAAGTTCCAGAGGAGCACGAACCGGATCCTATGAACACGGCCTTGACAAGAATTTATGAAAGGCCGATGGGACCAAATGGACATCCATTGGAGCATGAACCGTTAGTTCGAGATGGTCGATTCAACAACCCCAAGATTGATCGTTACCAAGAAATGCAATCTTCGTATGTTCATGAGAGGCGGCAAATTGACTTGATCGAGCACTTGTGGGAGATGAAAGGCAATCACAATGGATGAAGACAAGATTAATGCTTTGTTTTTAAGATTGCTTTATTTTGTGTGTGGTGTGTTTGGAATTATGTTTTGTTCTTAATTATGCTTTATTTGTGTGTTGTTTGCAATAAAATAAGGTTTGTTTTTAATTAAACTTTGTATTCATTTGCAAATATTTTTAATACATAGTCATATTATTTAATGCTTTCTTTATTGAATAAAAGGGAAATAATACAACAATTCTTAATACATGACAAATCTTTTAATCCAACCTAATGGTTTCCATCATTTAACCAATCCGTATTGCTAGGTCCGTCATCATGAAAAAGTTTTCTTCTCATCACATCCCTTCGTTTCATTTTCCAGTATGACTTTGTGTCAGGAGACATATGGGTGGTATCCATGGCCATGATTTTCATCTCTCTATCCTCCATGTCTTCTTCTTGTGCCTTCGCCCTTTGAATTGAAAATGCTTCCTATCGTGCCTTGTCCACTTCTTCTCTTTTCAACTCTCTCTCAAGTCTCAGTGCACTATTCTTAGCCATTTGCTCCAAAAATTGTGCACATTCATTGTTCAAAGTGCTCCCTTTCTTTGCCTTTGCCGCCTTTCTCCCAATAGGTCTTGGCGCACGTGGGAGTGGTGAGTCTTGATCCATTGGGGAGTCCAATGGCGAATCGGTTGTCGACGAATCGTGGAGCGGCGTCTCATTCAACACAACCTCCGGAACAGTGCAAATGATTTTGAATCTCGAACAATTCTTCACAATTTCCCAACATTGGTGACTTTGGAAACTTTTTTTGCCTTGCCCCGTGGCACCGAACCACATTTGTGCTTGTATGATCTATTCAAAATAAATAATTGGAAATGCAACCAAAAAATGAATATGGAAGAAAATATAAATAATTTGGAATTGCAAGAAAAAAATTGATTATGCAACAAAATATAAACAATTTAGAAATGCAAGAACTAAAATGATTATGCAACAAAAACATAAATATGTAAGAGAATATAAACAATTTACAAATGCATGCAAAAAAATTATTATGCAACAAAATATAAATAAATTAGAAATGCAAGAAAATATAAATTTATTATGCAAGAAAAAAAAAAGTTACGTTCAGTTGAATAAAACGAGAATTATAAATATTTTACCTCATCGGTAAGATTTTGACCGCTTCTCATGTTGTCCTTCGCTTTTGTCAAGGCATCCCTCCATTTCCCTAACTCTTTATTCAAAATTTTCCACTTGGATTGCATGGCCATTTCCGTCCGAGTCGAACCGGATCTAGCTGCAAATTCTTCATGAATTTTCCTCCACATATGAGAAAACTTCATCTCATTGCCTGTTATAGGACAATGACTAACTTTCACCCAAGACTCACACAACACAATATCTTCCACAGTAGTCCATGCGCCTCCGGCTTCGACAGAAGAGGCCATTTGTTTTTTGATACAAATGGAAACTAGTAGAAAAATGTGAGTGAAATGTAAAAAATATTGGAAGGAGAAGAGTTTGTATGAATATTTGGCGTGGAAAGTGAGTAAAATTGATAGGTATTTATAGGGAAAAAAATACAGTATTTTTTAAAAAAAATTTTGACTTTTTTTGGCCAAAAAAACGAGGACCGTCAGATTTATGTGAAAAAAGCCATTGCAGCGCCCAGGAAGCGCCACGTGGCATTTTTCCGTTTGGCCCTGTCAGGCGCTGACGTCAGCGAGTGGAAGTAAAATTTTTTTACCGTTGGCGTGTGAAACTCACGCGCCAACGGTAAAAAAATTTGAACTTACAGCTCGCTGACGTTAGCACCTCTGGGCTGCAACCCAGGCAAGATCTGCCCGTGGGCTTGCCCAGTTTGATGGGACCCACCATTTCTCTCCCGCTGGAGCTCCCTTAGGCTGCCTTGGGGGGCCTTTTGCCCAGTCTTGGCTCAAGACTGGACATGCTCTTAAAAGAAGGAAAAAATATCACGCGATTTCTTGAACCTTCATCTGCCAAAAACCAAAAAGCTCTCAAAGGGAGATCGATCTCTATCTGTTGAGTCCTTCTCTCCTGCCATCGTTTCAATTCATCTGGGTTTCGTGCCCTAAGGTTGGCAATTGTTTGTCCTTTTGTGATTTTGGGACTAGTTTTGAAATGGGATGGTTCTTGAATTCGACTGTGTGTGGCTTGAAATTGTGGTTTATTTGTTTTTGTATTGGGATTTTTTTGATTTTTTTCGTTACTTAGAGCGATTCCACCCATTCACGCGAATAGTGGCTGCCACTGCTTTTTGTGTGTTTCCACCCATTGCTATGGCAAAAGGCAAATACTATTCACTTTTGGTTTTTTTTTTTAAACCTAAACAATTAACTTGGAGAATATATTTATTTATGCTTTGTTTATGTTTATTTATTTTTTTTGGGTCTGAACCACGAGGTGGTCCTAGATGGGCCCCAACTATGGGTGGCACCTTTAAGCCTTAACCACAACCCAAACTAATCCCCGCTCACACCAGGTCGGCCCGTAAGGGGTAAAGTGCTGGCCAAAGTGGTGACTCCATACGAGAGTAGGGATCGAACCCCTGATCTCTCTTAAGGAATGAGAGTGCCGAACCACTCACACCAACCACCTTGGTTGTTTATGTTTTATTTTTAGTTATGCTTTGGTTGTGGTTTTTTTAAACTATGCTTTAGTTGTGGTTTTTTCTTTTAATTATATTTTATTTGATGTATGGAATGTGTTGAACAAAAAAGTATTTTATTGAATGCTTTCTTTATTCACTCAAAGAAAACCAATACAAGTAATTAAGAATTAGTACTAATTAAATAAAATACATGAATTACAACTACTTTAATACAAAACATTAAAATACAATGAAATAAAAGGCAAACAAACTAACTTAATGGTTTTGATCATTTAACAAATCCGTGTTGCTAGGTCCATCGTCACGGAAAAGTCTTCTTCTCATAACATCCCTTCATTCTAGCTTCCAAAATTATTTTGTTTCAGGGGACATATGGCTTGTATCCATGGCCATGGTTGCTCGATCCTTCTTGTCAATGTTTTCTTTGCGTACATACTCCCTTTCTTTTGCATATTCTTCTTGAATTGCCCTCTCGTCTGCTTGGGTTTTCATGTCTATTTCAATTCTCATAGCGCTGTGCCTTGACTCATCGGGGAATCGAAAGGCGAATCCGATGCCGGTGAATCATGGTGTGGTGTTGCATTCAGCACAACGGTCGGACCCGTTGGAATAATTCGGAGTCTCGAACAATTCTTCACCACCTCCCAACATTGGTCATTGTTGAAAGTTTTTTTGCCTTGCCCAATAGCACCAAACCACATTTGTGCTTACATAATCTATTAAAAAAAATATTGGAAATGCAAGAAACATTTAAAAAATATTGGAAATGCAAGAAACATTAAAAAAAATATTGGAAATGCAAGAAATATTAACAAAATATTGTAAATGCAAGAAATATTAACAAAATATTGTAAATGCAAGAAATATTAACAAAATATTGAAAATGCAAGAAACATAAAAAAAAAAAAAAAAATTGGACATTAAAATTAATAAAACGAAAATTACAAATAATTTACCTCATTGCTAAGACTTTCCCCTCTTCTATGGTTGTCCTTCGCTTTTGCCAAGGCATCTCTCCATTTCCCCAACTCTTTATTGAGAATTTTCCACCTACTAGACAATGTCATTTCCGTACGAGTCAACCCCGATCTTTCACAAAATTCGGCATGAATTTTTCTCTACATATGAGAGAATTTCATCTCATTGCCCGTGATGAGACAATGACTAATTTGGACCCAACACTCACACAACAAAACATCTTCCATGGTGCTCCACGCTCCTCCGGTTTCGATAGAAGAAGCCATAAGATGATAAATAAAAATACAATTTGAAAGTGAATAAAATGATGAGTAGAAAGTGAATAATAGTAGAAGTAGAAGAAAACGTATGAGGATTTGGTGTTGAAAAAAAAAAAAAGGGCAGCCATTGGATTGGAGGAGAAAAATCGATTGGAGCACCCGGAGGCCGCCACGTGTCTGCTAGTCATTGGCGGAAAGGAAGCGCTAACGTCAGGGCATGGAAGTTTAAACTGCCTGCTGACGTCAGCTCCCTCCTCAGGCTCGAACTCTGGCTCAATCTGCCTTCGAGCCAGGCTGGTTTCGTGGGACCCATACCCAGCTAGAGCTAAAAAGGCCCGCTAGAACGCCTTTTTCTTCTTGGGCCCCCCCTTGCCCCAGCCCTGGCGCACCGCTAGAATCTTTCTTATGACATTTTTGTGTTTTCTTTCTTTTAGGACTTGTTTCAAAATGGGTTATCTTGGATTTTTGTCATTCTTAAGTGCAAGTATTAGCATAATATCCTTTCATTTTGAGGGGAGTGTTGTTACAATAATCTTATATATTTTAAGAGAACAAATTGTATGTGTTGTTCTGAATGTTGTATGCCAAAAGAATTTCACTCTCTTGCTTTCTTGAAGTACACAAACTAGTGTAGATTTAAGGGAAATACTGCTTAACGTCGCTCACATCCAAACTTGATCTGCAAATATCACCTTTACTTATACATTTTGCAAATACAACTTATAAATACATACTTATTGTCCACTTATTGCCCACATAACACTTTTGCTCATTTTTTGTTCTCTCTCAGCTCTTTCTACGCTCTCTTTCTCTCTCTTCGCTCTCTCGCTCTCTCGCGCAATTCTCTTCCTCTCCCAGGGCTCTCTATCGGTCGCTCTGCGAAACCCATCTCATCCTCTTATCTCTCTCTTCTGAATCGTAAAACCCTCCCTCGACCCCATCTTCTAGGTCTGTCTTCCGAATCTCTCTCTGCTTGCAACTCCATCGCTGACCTCCAAGGTTGTCTTCTAGGTCTCTCATTGTTGATTGCTTTGGTTTCCTGCATTTAGTCTTGATTGGTCATTTTCTTAATCTCTGTGAGTTTCTCTAAAATTGGTTTTATATTGGTTGCTATGGGTTATGTGTTTTGAATCTTCATACTCATCCATTTGAGTTTTTACCAAATGAGTTTAGATTGCTCTGGATATGTGAATCTTGAAACTTGGGATTTTTCATTTGATGTAGTAGATTTGTATTGTCTGATTCAGATGATTCCTTGTTTGAAATAGTCAATGGGTTTGTTTTTTGTCAATTGATTCTTGCATTTGATTTGGAATTTTCTTGTTTACTGCTGTTGTTTTGCTGTAGTATTGCCATTGTATTAATGTTGTATTGCCTATTTATTGTGATTTTTATTGTCGTTTTATTGTGGTTTGAATAGTTTTGGCTACATATCTCTATTGATTTATGCAATTGGGTTCTGTGTTTCTTTGTTGTTTTCTTTCATCTGAAGAAGGGAAATTGTTGGTGTTCATTTATAATCTCTACATTAGTCACATGAATCTTTATAGTTTGCTTTTGCATTTGTAGTAGCTTTTTGATGTCTCTAGTTTGTACACAAATAGCCATTTATGCTGCTATACAGGCAAAGTCCATAATCTTTTCTTTTGTTGTTCCATTTGTATTGTATTTCATATGTTCTCTTTTTGTTACATAGATGTATATCAATATGGTGATGAGTAGATTTTAGGCAGCATTGATGCAGTTGGGCTAGTTCTTTTAGCCTTTTCTCCTAAACCTTATATCCAGTTGATCCCTGGGGCATGAAATCCCTTTGACACTTGGGTGGTGTTTGGTTTCTGGATGGAATGTAATCCATATTTGGTAAAATGTAATGTAGATAAGAGTGGAGTGTGGAGAGAGTTCGAAAGTACATAAGAAACTGAAATTTGGTAAAGAGTGCAATTGGTATTATTTCACATTTCGGGGGATTGACAGTTGATGGGAATGCCCATTTCATTCCAAAGTTTAATCCAATAATCAAACACTGTTGCTATCGTATTGCCACTTTATTGCTATCGTATTGATTATTTACTGATTATATATCAGAACCATTAAGTTTATTATTACTTATATATTGCAAAAAAATCATGCTCACCTTAGAAGACGAAGGGAAGGGTAGTTGTTTCCTCAACTTCCTCATCTTTTCTTCAATCGAAGTCCTGGTATTTTCTTGGGCCTCATCGGCAAACAATTCAACAATTTCTTCATTGTTTTCATTGTCACCCCAAGTCCAATGAGGTTGTTGCTTCTCAATTAGAGTGGGACGAACAAGTTGCACATCAACCTCCAATTTAAACACAAAAAATACATATGAGTAAACTTATTAATTTTTCATATGCATAACATAATCATTACAAACTTAACTAAACTCAAAGTTTTCGAATACTTAACTCATTAGCTTGTGAAAAGGCGCCGACGTATTACTCCTCCAATGTAATATAAGGGGATGTGGACATTGTCTTTGTGCACAACGAAATGCAATGCAGCCAACGCCGGGAACACTTCAAAAGCCCAAATATGTTTTAAACAATAAAACATCAATCACTGTAAACAAATTAAATTGAACTTAAACATTTATGGATATTTGTTCACCTGATGTGCGAAGCCAAACCCGTTTATGTGGTACTCTCTTGGTCTACCACTTGCCGTTGTTGTCTTTGATTTCTTTTCAAAGTTTTTAGTTTTTTGGGGCACTTTAACTTGATGGTAAAAGTGCCATCAAAAGTGATGCATTTGTCTTCGCATATGAAACAACGCCCCATTGTTACTTCTCAAACTCTTCAAGGTCTTCCGCCAACTTCAAATACTGCATGTTAATGTTGACATGTTTTTCAGTACCGAACAGCACAAAAATAGTAAAATATAGGAGACATATGGGTGGTATCCATGGACATGATTTTCATCTCTCAATCCTCCATGTCTTGTTCTTCTGCCTTCGCCCTTTGAATTGAAAATGCTTCTTGTCGTGCCTTGTCCATTTCTTCTCGTTTCAAGTCTCAGTGCACTATTCTTAGCCATTTGCTCCAAAAATTGTGCACATTCATTGTTCGAAGTGCTCCCTCTCTTTGCCTTTGCCGCCTTTCTCCCAATAGGTCTTGGTGCACGTGGGAGTGGTGAGTCTTGATCCATTGGGGAGTCCAATGGCGAATCGGTTGTCGACGAATCGTGAAGCGGCGTCTCATTCAACATAACCGGCGGAGTAGTGCAAATGATTTTGAATCTCGAACAATTCTTCACAATTTCCCAACATTCGTGACTATGGAAAGTTTTTTTGCCTTGCCCCGTCGCTCCGAACCACATTTGTGCTTGTACGATCTATTAAAAATAAATAGTTGCAAATGCAACAAAAAAAATAAATATAGAAGAAAATATAAATAATTTGGAAATGCAAGAAAATAATTGATTATGCAACAAATTATAAACATTTTATAAATGCAATAAATAAAATGATTATACAACAAAACAATAAATATGTAAGAAAATATAAAGATTTACAAATGCAAGCAAAAAAATTATTATGCAACAAAATATAAATAAATTAGAAATGCAAGAAAAAAAAATTATAATATGCAAGAAAAAAAATTGATACATTAAATTAAATGAAACGAGAATTATAAATATTTTACCTCATCGGTAAGATTTTGACCGCTTCTGTGGTTCTCCCTAGCTTTTGCCAAGGCATCCCTCAATTTGCCTAACTCTTTATTCAAAATTTTCCACCTGGAGGCTAAGGCCATTTCCGTGCGCCCCGAACCGAATCTTTCAACAAATTCTTCATGAATTTTTTTCCACATTTGAGAAAACTTCATCTCATTGCCGGATATAGGGCAATGACTAACTTTCACCCAACACTCACACAACACAACATCTTCAACAGTACTCCAAGAGCCTCGGGCTTCAACAGAAGAGGCCATTTGTTTTTTTGATACAAATGGAAACTTGTAGAAAAATGTGAGTGGAATGGAAAAAATATTGCAAGGAGAAGAGTTGGTATGAAGATTTGGTGTGGAAGGTAAGTTAAATTGATAGGTATTTATAGGGAAAAAATACATAATTTTTTGGTATTTTTTTCAATTTTTTTTGCAATTTTTTTGGTGGAAAAAATGAGGATCGTTGGATTTCTGCAAAAAAAATGATCGAAGAGCTGGGGAATCGCCACGTGGCTTCTGCCCGTTGGGACCTGCAGGCACTGACGTCATGCTGACGTCAACGAGCGGAAGTCAAATTTTTTTTACTGTTGGCGCGTGAAATTCACGCGCCAACGGTAAAAAAAATTTGAATTGGTGAGGGCTGACGTCATGCATGACGTCAGCGCCTTCGGGCTTCAGCCCAGGCAAGATCTGCCTGTGGGCTTGCCCAGGTATGTAGGACCCACCACTTGCCTGGGCTTCGTTTCTTCCGCTGGAGCTGCAATGGGCTAGCTCGAGGGGCCTTTTGCCCGGTTTTGGTGCATGGCTGGAGGGGCTCTTATAGGTAGCTTCAGGCTACTCTCGCATGCTATATATCAATTAATTAACCAAGTTAAGTTTTCGGCAGACCTTGTTAATCATTGGATTAAACCATATTCCATGGCTGAGATCGTATATGACTATACAGTGAATATTTTTGTAATAAAAGCTTAATTGTCTGGAGAACACAAATGCTACAGATTTAAAGTTTTTTTTTTCCCTCTCCAATCTCACCCGACATTGAAAAAAAAATATTGTCTTCTCCCCTTCAAACTTATTTTGTCTTGCCTGCAACAATATTTAGTTTTCGTGGCTTAAGTTCATTGACTAGAATCCAACAAAGTAAGTTTTATTAACAAGCTTGATATATATATATGAAGGATCATGCCCTTTTTTAATTTTATTATTTATTTATTTTTTGTGAAAGGAGCAGCTGAGCAGGGAGAACGTGAATTGCTTATTGATTGTAATTAATCCTTATTATTAGGGTTCCAATTACATAACATGTAAACAATTTCCAAAGGTATATTTTGTAATAAATGGGGGTCTATGGCATAAAAAATTGAATTCGGGCTAAAACCAGTAAGGGAAAACTCAGTGGGGCTAATTCTTAATAAAAACAAAACCTCTTTCATTTTTTTTTTGGGCTTAAACATCTCATTTTTCTTCCTCAAGCTTTCTCTGCTCAAACCCTTTCCTTCCTCCCCACCCTTGTCTTGGCTGAGCGGCCAAATCATCATCTTCACTCATTTTGATTTTTTTTAATCAAGTGAATCAAGAACTAATCTTGAATACAAAAATTAACTGTATACCAAAGAATGAACAAATAATCAAGAACTAGTCCGAAGATCTTCAACCAAGGCAGTGCATGCAATATATCTAGTATTCCTTGAAGATCTTCAGCAACTGATCGAAGGTGTTAGTATTACATGTAAGCACAAAGGGCCCTTCAATCTTTGGATCGAACACATCGGTTTGGGACTTCTTGATGAGTTTTTCGAAAGTCGGATACGAGAGATACTTCAAAGGAACTCGGTAGCTCTTTCGTTTCTTTTCCGACGTACACATCTATATAACCTTTTGGAACTACTCCATGCTTCTTCGAGAGTGATTTGCCTAACTTCTCTATGAACAACCTGATTTTTTCTTGGACAAGACTTGCAGGATTCATGGTGTGGGAATTGAGAGATCAACGGAACGAACGAGGGATTTCTAAAAGAGACTGCGTGGGAATTTGGAAGAGAACAGAGTGAAAGGCAATAATATATATATACTGAGAGATGACGGTTTCCAAATATCATCAAGTCCAACAAGGAATGGGATTTGCTATTGAAAACTTGGTATACGTAGCTTACGTTTTAAGCTTGTAGACTCATATGTAGCTTCACTCTACTTTCGCATGTATTATGATCGGGAACTAAATTTTGGCCTATCTGGATGTATTAAGCTGGAATGGCTATTAGCCAATCGATTGGAACAAAAGAGATTGATCAAACAGTAGTTTAAAATGAAACAAATATGTGTATATAAGAAACACATATTTTAACACATATTTATGACATAATTCTAACCATTAGCTCGATGCATTAATTGAAAAGCCATCTAAATTATCTAAGGGTAGACAATGCATCTTACAGAAAAAACAAAAAAACAAAAGAAAATCTTATCTTTACTTTTTCTTTTTATACAAGTGATAATCTAATTTAAACAACGGGGAGGGGGATTTGAACTCAGGTGCAGAGTGAGGAGTGTAAACTATAAAGCTATTATAACTTGAACACTAACCTTGTTCTGCCATTGAAGCCTTTTATCGAACACCTGAGAGACAGAATAGAACACTTGAGAAACAGCTCTTCTCTAAGATAACCGATTGCCTTTATTCTCAAATACCAGATGGGGTGTATTACTTTATGAGATTGTGTGTATCCGGTTCTTAGAGGGAGCTGCTCTATTTATATGCATCACTCAAGGAGTCTTGCCCATCAAATGACTCCTTGAGGTATCCTTATTGCTATAGAACTATTAATCCTAATTCTCATAGAACTAGAAACCCCTTTAGCCTTGTAATCCATATGGAACACTGATACAGAGGCTGCAGGTCGAGAGGTGTGTTGAGTTCTTGATCAATCTTGAGTCTTGCAATCCGATAATGAATAGAAGACCAATTCTGTAAGGATTGGGATAATAAACTATCTTACATTCTCCCACTTGGTCAAAATATTCATTGTGACTCAAGATTAATCTCTTAATGGCCAATTTAGAACTCAACCTTCTCAGTTTCTTACCAAGCCGCTGTCATTGATATAAACTCCTATGGAACTGTCAAAGAACAATGAGCAACCAAACTCAAGTCTTTTACAACCACACATACAAATATATATCAACACATGCGACTGCCAACTGAATTAGAATCAAAGCAATGTTGTGATCTACCTTAGAAAACTTAATGATCAAAAACAAAGCTTAGCTCACCCTTACAAGACTACCAAGGTCTTAATAAACTTGCATGGCTCCTTCATGGATACGAAAATGCAAAACACATGTGCTAGCAAAAATTTTGCAAATTCTTCCTTCATCCACATGCCAAAACATTCATAAGAAAAATATTATTAAATAAACTGTAAAACAATCTCGATTAAACTAGCTAAAAGAAAATAAAACTAAAACTGGCTCCCACTGACTCCCACAGACTTCAAGCATCAAAACTGATCTGTAAACCCATACTTTTAACATGCCTATGAAAAACATGATTAGGCAAGCCTTTGTTCAGGGGATCTGCAATATTGAAATCTGTTCCAATATGATCTAAGGCTGTATAACCATCTCGGATCTTTTCCTTGGCTGATAAAAACTTTAACTGCAGGTGTCTTAATCCTCCTGACCTCTTATTTCCTTTTGCAAAATAAATTGCAGCACTGTTGTCATTCCACAATTGGATTGGCCTTTGTATAGAATCCACGACCTTTAACATTGACATAAAATTTTTAAGCCACATAGCTATCGAAGTTGCTTCATAAATTGCTAAAAACTCAGCTTGCATGGTTGAGGTTGATATGTATTGTTGTTTGACACTTCTCCAAGCCACTGCTCCTCCTGCAAACAAAAATACAACACCTGATGTACTCTTCTGTGTATCCAAACAGCCAGCAAAATCTGCATCTGCATATCCTTCTAGTTTCAATTCTTCAACTCTTCGATAGATTAGCTTATACTCTTTAGTTCTCTGCAAATACCTCAAAACTTTCTTGCCTGCTACCCAATGTGCCTGACCTGGATTGGATTGAAACCTTCCAAGAACACTAATGCTGAAAGCAAGGTCTGGCCTTGTGCAAACTTGAGCATACATCAAGCTTCCTACAAGTGAGGCATAGGGCTTGTCCTGCATCTCCAACTTCTCTTGCTCAGTTTTGGGAGATTGTTCACTGCTCAATTTATCACCCTTCGAGAATGGAACATCACAACCTGTGCAATTTTCCATGTTGAACCTTTTTAGTATCCTTTCTATATATCCCTTCTGTGACAGACTAAGTAACCCTCTTTCTCTATCTCGGCTTATTTCAATTCCTAATACATAGTTTGCTTCTCCTAAGTCAGTCATCTGAAAATGGTTTGATAGCATTCTCTTAGTGTCATGTAATAGTGACAGATTACTGCTTGCTAAGAGAATATCATCAACATACAGCAGCATGAAAATGTAATGTCTCCCTTGAAATTTTAGGTAAATGCACTCATCTAAAGGATTGTCAGTGAAACCTTGAGACTTCACCACTTCATCAAACTTCAAGTACCATTGCCTAGAAGCCTGTTTTAATCCATATATTGATTTTTGTAACTTGCAAACCAAATCTTCTTCCCCTTTTTGAATGAAACCATCCGGTTGTTTCATGTAGATTTCTTCAATAAGGTTTCCATTCAAAAATGCAGTTTGAACATCCATTTGATGAAGGTGAAGATCAAAATGTGCCACTAATGCCATTATAACCCTTAAGGAATCTTTGGTTGACACAGGTGAGAAAGTCTCATTGTAATCCACTCCTTCTTGTTGTGTGAACCCTTTTGCTACTAGCCGTGCCTTATATCTGTCTATTTGTCCCTTTGAGTTTCTTTTGGTCTTGTAAACCCACTTGCATCCTATTGGTTTACATCCTTGAGGTAAGTCAACAAGCTTCCATACACCATTCTTGCTCATTGACTGGAGTTCAGACTCCATTGCTTCTATCCACTTATCACAGTTGTCACTTTGAATGGCCTGCTTATAAGACAAAGGGTCTTCTATGGTATTGATGTCATGTTCTGACTCTTGCAGATAGACATAATAATCATTTGATAGAGCAGGTCTCTTAGTTCTCTGTGACCTTCTCAAATCTAAATTGTGAGGCTGCTGTTCTTGTTGATCTATCTGCATATTTTCTGTTTCAGTTTGTTGAGCTTCAGTCATTTGATTTTCTTCTAAAATTCTTTCATCATGAACTGGTGAGATTTGTTTGTCACTCGAATCAGTGAATGGGAATATTGTTATTTCTCTTATCAGATCTTCTTTTCCTGTAAATCCCTCACCTTCCAAAAATTCATCAAAATCAAAATTTTTATCAGTGCCTTGTTCACTTTCATCCTCAATGAAAATTGCTCTCTGTGTTTCCATAAACCTTGTGCTGTTGTTAGGACAATAAAATCTGTAACCTTTGGTTCTGTCTGGATATCCCACGAAGTAGCAACTAACCGTCTTGGAATCTAGTTTCTTTTCTGATGGATTATAAAACTTTGCTTCTGCCTTGCTTCCCCAGATTTTGAGATGTGAGAGACTTGGTTTTCTGTTGCACCATAATTCATAAGGGATTTTATTCACACTTTTCGTAGGAATTCTGTTAAGCAAATAGTTTGCTGTTTTCAAGGCCTCTCCCCAGAGAAATTTTGGAAGTTTTGTGCAGCACATTAGGCTCCTAATCATCTCAATCAAGGTCCTATTTCGTCTCTCTGCCACTCCATTTTGTTGTGGTGTGCCTGGGTTAGTGTATTGAGCCACTATACCTTCTTCTTGTAGAAATTTGGCAAAAGGTCCAGGGTTCCTTCCTCTCTCATCAAATTTTCCATAAAATTCTCCTCCTCTATCCGACCTTACTACTTTGATTTTTGAATCCAGCTGGTTTTCTACCTCTGCTTTGTAGACTTTAAACATGTCTAATGCATTTGATTTTTCAGATATTAAATATACATAACCATATCTTGAGAAGTCATCCGTGAAAGTTATGAAATACTTAAAACCATCATGTGTTTGAGTGGGAAAAGGGCCACAAATGTCTGTATGTATTATTTCCAGCACTTTTTCACTTCTTGTAGCACCTTTCTTTCTCAAATTTGTCAATTTCCCTTTAACACATTCTATGCAAACACTGTCTTTGTCATGGTGGTTAAGTGGTGGCAACAGATTTTCTTTGTTTAGCAAATTCATTCTTTCAGCTGAGACATGTCCTAGTCTCTTGTGCCAAAGTTTATAAGATTCTTCTTTTTCTGCTTTTCTTTTAGTGCTTATCACATTGATGCTTAGATTTCCAGTGCTGGGATTTGGTTTCTTGCAGTTTAATCGAAACATTCCATCATTTAGAAAACCATTACCAATCATAACTTTATTTCTGAAAATGGAGAACCCAGACTCATCAAACTCAAACTGTAAGTTTGACTTTACAAGCTTGCTAACTGAAATAAGATTCCTTTTCATAGAAGGAATATAAACTACATCTACTAATTCCAAAACAAAACCAGATTCTAACTCAATCCTAGCTAATCCAATGTATTCCACCTTGACTCTTTCTCCATTTCCCACGAATACTTTCATCTCAGCCTTGTTTGGCAGCCTCTTTGTTTTGAACCCCTGCAAACAATTAGCCACATGAACTGTTGCACCACTATCCAACCACCATGAATCTGAAGAAATTTCAATTGCATTAGACTCAAAACAAACATTTACTTGACCAGACTTACCTTTTGCCTTCTGTTTGTCCAGCCAGCGTTTGTATCTGTCACAATTCCTCTTCATATGACCAAACTTCTTGCAGAAGTAACACTTAAAACCTTCTGGTTCTAGCCCCTTAGTTTCCTTTTCTTCCTTGTTTTTCTTCCAAGCAATTTTACCCTTTCCAAAATCCTTTTTGGGTTTGAAGTTGTGAACCATGTTAACCCTTTCTTCAGCCTTATCTTTCTTCATATTTTGTTCTTCCTGCACACAGATGCCTATGAGGTCAGTTACTGTCCATATTTCCTTCTGTGCTACATAGGTGCTTCTAAGATGCTTAAAAGTGCTCGGCAGAGAATTTATTGCAAAGTGTACCATCATATTTTCATCCACATTGACTTTGAGTGCTTGCAGCTTGTTCCCAATTTCCAGCATATTCAGTATGTGTGTTCTTACACACTTCTCCCCATTGTATTTTGCATCAGTGAGTTGTGCCATTAGAGTACCAATTTCAGCTTTCTTGGATTCCTGAAATTTTTCCGCAATAGAATCAATGAACTTCTTGGCATTATCAGATGGTGTGATGCTTCCCCTGACAGATGGTGAAATTGATCTCCTCATGATTAGAATAGCCATCTTGTTGGCCTTAATCCATTTTGCATATTTTGCCTTTGCTTCAGCAGATGCAGTAACAGCAGGTTCTGCAGGAGCTTCTTCTTCAATGACCATCTCATAATCCAGCAAACCTAGAGCAATTTCCACATCTTCCCTCCATTTGGTGTAGTTGGAGCCAATGAGAGTTTCAATCGAGTTGTGATTAACTGAAAAACACATAGTATATATATGTTTAAAACTGAAAACCCCAGAACTTTAAAACATGATTGATTCTCACCTTTAGGTGAAGAAATCAAAACATGTTTATCAACACTAAGTCATGAAAAACATATAAGCTTCCTGTACAAGAAAGGTTCCACGTCTTTGGACAGAAGAACAACCTTGATAGCCTACATATTTCATCTCTTATGCTGTTCTGCTGAGAATAATTGCATGATAAATTATTCACATCTTTGGACAGTGAATCATTCATTATGCCTTTATTTTCAACACAAGTTTGATCATAAAACTTTGAATGTACAGATCTTGTTGTGTTTGAGTTGCTTTGGCTTGCTCAGAACACAGCAAGAACGATACAAACTTTTGATCAATTTCTGCTTGTCACAGCAAGGTGTTAATTTTAACTCTTGCTGTGTCAAGTTTCTTTAACCTTGAAAACTTAATTATCCTTCAGTTTTCAAGTTCTTAATGCTGCAACAAAAAGGTTAGGTAGAAGATAAAATAACTTATGCTCTGATACCACATGTAAACTATAAAGCTATTATAACTTGAACACTAACCTTGTTCTGCCATTGAAGCCTTTTATCGAACACCTGAGAGACAGAATAGAACACTTGAGAAACAGCTCTTCTCTAAGATAACCGATTGCCTTTATTCTCAAATACCAGATGGGGTGTATTACTTTATGAGATTGTGTGTATCCGGTTCTTAGAGGGAGCTGCTCTATTTATATGCATCACTCAAGGAGTCTTGCCCATCAAATGACTCCTTGAGGTATCCTTATTGCTATAGAACTATTAATCCTAATTCTCATAGAACTAGAAACCCCTTTAGCCTTGTAATCCATATGGAACACTGATACAGAGGCTGCAGGTCGAGAGGTGTGTTGAGTTCTTGATCAATCTTGAGTCTTGCAATCCGATAATGAATAGAAGACCAATTCTGTAAGGATTGGGATAATAAACTATCTTACAGTAGTTTAAAATGAAACAAATATGTGTATATAAGAAACACATATTTTAACACATATTTATGACATAATTCTAACCATTAGCTCGATGCATTAATTGAAAAGCCATCTAAATTATCTAAGGGTAGACAATGCATCTTACAGAAAAAACAAAAAAACAAAAGAAAATCTTATCTTTACTTTTTCTTTTTATACAAGTGATAATCTAATTTAAACAACGGGGAGGGGGATTTGAACTCAGGTGCAGAGTGAGGAGCACATCCACACTAGTCAACTCGGCTAAGACCATGTATATATGCTCTTATCTTCACTTTTATATAACACTTTGTAATGCCTTTGCAGACATGGGTTGATCCAAGTTGGCTGGAGCGGATTTCTCAATGCCTCTATTTCTTGTGCTATAAGACCATCTTATTGTTGTGCATCAATGCTAACAATTTTCGGGATCCACTTGCAACATTTTCAGTTATAGTGAAGTTACTATTCTTCTTTGTCATCTTATTGTAACAAAGACATTATATATATAAGTACAAAAGAATGGAATCGTAGATATATCTAAACTTATAAATGCTTAGGGTGTAATGAGATTAGACATGGTATTAATGCATGCGTAGAAGGATTGATTAAATAAGGCACATCAAGTGCATTGTTGTGAAAATAATAGGTATACAAATGAAAATAGCAGGACCCAGAAAAAAATCACTTATTGTTAACAATTGTTGTGAAAGTAAGCTATAATGGAAGCAACTAATGAGTTGCCTTCATTTTCTGATTATGCGGGATTCAATTTCGAAGAGGCACTGGGTTTAATGAAATTTACAAGCTTTTGAAAATATCTTAATCTGTTTTCACGCAATCTCTTCTCTTCATGCGTCTTCTCTTTCGCATCCCTTTGAATAAATATATATATATATACATATATGTCGTTTTATTAGTCCCTAAACTTATACTCGATTTGCATTTGAGTCCCTCAATTTCCAAAATAGTTCTCGTGGTCCTTTAACTTCACTTTCATTAGGACAAATGGTCATGCCGTCAATTTTGTTAACTTTTTCTGTTAAATGCAGGGGCAAAATGGTATTTTTATATTAAAACCAAAAAAATGAATAAAAAATTATATCTTTAAAATAACAATAAAAGAAAATCAAATAAAAAACCAACAAAAAAAAAATCAAGTTTGGAGGAGTAGAAATCGGGATAGAGGGGGAGAGAGAGAGAGTTTAATTTTCATTTTTTATTCATATTTTAATCAATTTAATACAAAAATATAATTTTGCCCTTACATTTAATAGAAAAGTTAACAAAATTGACGGCATGACCATTTGTCCTAACGAAACTAAAGTTGAAGGATCACAAGAACGATTTTGGAAATTAAGGGACTCAAATGCAAATCGGGTCTAAGTTCAGGGACTAATAAAACGATTAACCCATATATGTCTATATATATATATTTATTTATTTATTTATTCAAAGGGATGCGAAAGAGAAGATGCACGAAGAGAAGAGATTGCGTGAAAATAGATTAGGATATTTTTGAAAGCTTGTAAATTTCATTAAACCCAATGCCTCTTTGAAATTGATTCCCGCATAATCAGAAAATGAAAGCAACTCATTAGTTGCTTCCGTTATAGCTTACTTTCACAATAAATTTTAACAATAAGTGATTTTCTCATAATTTACCAAATGGGTTGGGCTTCCCAAAAATTTTAAAAAATCACTTATCACCCCAAATAAGCAACGCCAAACGAGCACTTGAAACAATGTTATTAATATATCACACAAGCAAATTTTTGTTTTCCAAATTTACCCTTATTAAAGGTATTGACTTTTTTTTTCTTTTACAGCAAGCTAGCCTTTTTACATCTTTGTTTCCACATTGTTAAAAAATTAAATAAGAAAAAATGTAATTTTTTAAATATAAAATGGCTGCTTTTTTTTTTTTTTTTCCAAAGAAAAAAAACGTTGCTAACATGCTAATTTTTGTTTTGGCTTTTTATCACAAAACGTCCCTAATGTTTGCGAAACTATCATATTGCATAATTAAAGTTTTTTTGTATCATTCATGGTCCCTAACGTTAATGTAGGTGCTCTTGAATAGTCCCTCTGTCAAAAAAATTGTTAAATCCGGGGATATAATCGTCAAATCAATCCAAAATTATAAAATATATATATAAGTCTTCTCTCTCCCATCTTTCTTTTCTGTTTCCTCTCTCTCTCTCTCTCTCTCTCTTTCTTTTCTTCTTCTTGTTATTGCACAAGCTGGACAGCTGTGCCAGCATCCATTTCAACAATGAGCTCGCAAATACCCTGGTCAATAGCTAGCTGAAGCCCCATACTTCAGCTTCAAGAATCTGCTCTTTCCCTTATTCCTTATCTCTTCTCTCTCTATTTCTCTTTTTATTCCCGTATCCTCTGTCACTCTCTCCTTTTTCTTCTTTTCTAGCAGTGGTCAACTATTACAAAAGAAGACAAATACAATATTACAATGGGGTTTTTTTGTTATCTTTTTTCTTCAGGCCACAGGGGAGAAGTAATAGAGGGGATGGGGGGAGCGAATGGGTCTGTGTCTATGAATTTTTTTGTTCTCTTTTTGTTCAGCTTTTTTCCAAAATAAAAATTGAACAAAGGTAGAAGAAGAGGCCAATAGAAGCCGACGTTGTGACTTTTTGCCCCAAACCAACCCCAGCACATTGTAGCCAAATCATTCTCAAAGAATGAAGAAAAAAAGAAAGAAAGATAGAGGAGAGAGAGAAGGGGGAAACGCCTAGTTTTCCAGTTGAGAGAAGAAGAAAAAAATCACCCATGAGAGAGAGAGAGAGAGAGAGAGAGAGAGAGAGAGAGAGAAGAGTGAACTCGGGGAGAGAAAGAAGAAAGAAGAAGAATAGATATTTGGCGGAGAGAAAGAAGAAGAAGAAAGAAAGAGAGAAGGGAAGAAAATAAAAAAGAAAGAGGAGAGAGAAGACTGAACTCGGGGAGAGGAAGAAAGAAGAAAAAGAGAGAGAGAGAGAGAGAGAGAGAGAGAGAGAGAAGGAAAGGAAACAGAAAAGAAAGAGGGGTGAGAGAAGACTTATATATATATTTTATAATTTTGGATTGATTTGACGATTATATCCCTGGATTTAACAGTTTTTTTTTTTGACAGAGGGACTATTTAAGAGCACCTATACTAACGTTAGGGACCATTAGTGATAAAAAAAACTTTAAGGATGCAATCTAATAGTTTTGCAAACGTCAGGGACGTTTTGTGATAAAAAGCCTTTTTTTTAACAGACACTTTATAATTACTGTGAATCTATTGTTGCTAATAAAATATTCTATCATTTCCTATTTTTAAAATGAATTTTTATTTGTCAATGGATATTGGTAATGTTTATCTTCCACTGTTTGGTATTATTGATATTTATCTTCTACTGTTACGTTTTCTTTTCCTTATCTTAGCATTTACCTGTTGTTTAAAAACAAGACGTTCCCATTGGAAAAATAAAAAATAAAAAACCGACGTTTTTTTGTTGAATGTTATTAACAAAGTGGTAAGAACAATACATTTAATAAGGATAAACTTGGAAAGTAGAAACTAGTTTGTATGACACATTAATGATATTATTTTAAGTGTAAGGAAAGTGACACATGTCATGAGGAAAAAAGAGAAGGTTAGGGAGAATGTTACTAGCATTCCCCTAACTATTTTGGCGTTACTACAAATCCAGCCCGTATGCATCTTTACCTAATTGCATGTGAAAATAGCCTGAAGCTACCAAAAACCCTAGCTTAAAACGTAAGCTACACTCAAATTCTACTAGTTTCCAATACCAATCCCATTCCCTGTGGGCTAATATTTGGAAACCGCCACCATTCAGTATATATTCTTGCCTCTCGCTCTCATCTTTTCCAAATTCTCACTCGGTCTCTTTTTACAATGCCAGCCTCTGTAGAAAAACCCTTGTTTTCTTTGATCTCTCAAAGTCCCACCAGATTGATTATCAAATCCCATAATATTGATTGATCATCACTGAATGTAAGAGAAGTAAATACCTACCATGAATCCTGCGAACCTTGTCAAAGAAAAAATAATGTTGTTGATCAAGAAGTTATGCAAACCTTGTCAAAGATCGTAACACTGTCAAGTGATGTTATTGAAGTTCAAACAACTAGAAGTCTCCCTGCACCATCTTTTTTTAATAATAATGATATGAATTGCCCAATTAAATAATAATCTAAGAGGGTGGAGATGTGAAATGCAATTTGACATATCGACTGGAGATACTCTAAGGGAGAAGGGGAGTGTGGTTAAACATTTAAAATCCAAGAAATTACCCTTAACTATAAAAAGGTTAAAAAGAAAGCAATTTATTAGATGAGGATAATATAGAATTTATAATAAATAAATAAATAAATAAGAACAAGCTGTGTAAGTTTTTGAAAATGAACTTAGAAAAGAAGAGAAAAAAATGACTATTAGCATGCACGAAATGCATGCCCTGATTTTAGTAATAATAGTGCGTGCCTCGGATGCTAGTAATTAATAATATGAATGCATACGTACACATAGACATCAAATATTTTTTTATTATTAAAAAAACCTAATCAATCATATACTAATTGGCATTAAATTTGATTAATCTATTGGAAAATAAATTCAATAATAACAAAAAAAGGCAAAGGTAATTCAAACCTAATAGCACGCCATATTGTAGTGAGGGGGTATTTTATGAATCCGACATATATATATCAAGCTTGTTAAGAAAACTTTCTTTTTTGCATACATGGACTTAGCCAAATTAGGTTGAGCAGATGTGCTTCCCATTCTGTACCCGAATTCAAATCTCACTCCCTAAAGTTTAAATTAAATTAAAGTAGAATATCACTTGAATAAAAAATAAAAAAAACTTGCTTTATTGGATCCTAGTCAATGAACTTAAGCCACGAAAGCTAAATATTGTTGCAAGTGAGACAAAATAAGTTTGAAAGGGAAAAGACAAATTTTTTTATTTTTTTATTTCAATGTCTGGTGAGATTGGACAGAAAAAAAAAAACTTCATAATTTGTAGCATTTGTATTCTCCAGACAGTTTAATTAAACTTTTATTACAAAACATTCACAAATATGTGTTAAAAATGCACAAACCAAACAGATATGTTTCATTTTAACCGGTAGATCCATTTCGGTTGATTCAATCATATGGCTAATAACATGCGACAGTAGCCTGAAGCTACCTATATATAACCCTAGCTTAAAACGTAAGCTACACTCAAACTCTTCCAATACCAATCCCATTTGGAAACCGACACCACTCAGTATATATTCTCGCCCTTTTACTCTCATTTCTTCCAAATTCTCACTCGGTCTCTGTAGAAAACCTACCTTCTTTCATTATCAAATCCCATTATATTTCGACTGATCATATTCATACCCATACCATGAATCCTGCAAATCTCGTCAAAGAAAAACTCATGTTTCTCGTCAAGAAGTTATGCAAATCACACTCTAAGAAGCATGGACTAGTTCCGAAAGGTTATATACCTGTGTACGTCGAACGAAAGAGATACAAAGTTCCTCTGAAGTATCTCTCGCATCCAGCTTTCCAAAAACTCCTCGAGAAGTCCCAAACCGATGCGTTCGATCCAAAGATTGAAGGGCCTCTTGTGCTTCGATGTACAGCCGACGACTTCCATAAGTCGCTGGAGAACTTCAAGGAGTATTAGAGTTGCATGCACTGCTTTCGTTGATTATTATTAGTATTATTGACTTTTGATTCGTTCAATCTTCGGTTGTTTTTAATTTTGTATATATATATTCAAGATTAGTTCTTGATTCACGTGTAGAATATTAATATATATTTCTAAAGTTTAAGAAAGTTCACGTTTCTGGGTGCAAGTAGTTCACATGCAGGTGAAAATTAACACCTCTCTTTTAATTTATTTCCAAGATTAGGTTTCTACTCGGCTAATGTAAATTGAATATAGAGAGGAAAAGACAATAGTCAAATTCTGGATTAAAATACTCCAATAATACCATAGTGTAGTAGTATATTTTTTCTCTTTATTTTATTTTATTTTATAGTTATATATCCATTCTTAGCACTAGTGACATAGATAAATCCTACACCATTTAATTTCTATAAATAAATTAAAAAATGACAGATGCCCTATTGAGTGTTTTGGGTTTTTTTAAATGAGGTTTTGGGGTTGGGCTTGTTTTAAGAAATCAATGGCAGCTTTGTAATTTATAGAAAGTTCGAAGCCTTTTTATTATGTTGTAAATGAGTTTTGGGTGTGTTTCTAAAGTTTATTTCATGTATGTATTTTTTAAAATAATTTGGGCTCCTATATTGGGTATAATAGTGAATCCCTTTTTTTTGGGGTAAGATGTTATCGTTTTTTATTTATTATTTCACAAATAGGCTTTTGTTTTTTTTTTTTTTCCATCAACGGCTGAATTTGCATCACAAATCACGTGTTGGGATCTTTTGTTTTGTTTTTGTTTTGTTTAGTTCTGCTAATGGAGATCATTATAATTTTCACAACGGCTTGGTTTTTTGGTTATGATAGTGGAGATCTTTAGTTCCACTAATAATGTTGGTTGCAATAACGTTAGAGTCATCAAATTTATTCTTCAAATCCATTTGCTAACTAATCTTTCAGTTTATATATATATATAGTTATTCTCTCATCAAGATGTTCCGCACGTTATTATTATGCGGATGCCATTATTCAAAGCACGATGTGATACTAGAAAATACATAGCGTCTGCACCATAATAATGTACGAACGTCCGCATAAGAGAATTTCTATGTATATATGGGTCAGGATCGAGGGACACATAAAAAACCACGCATTTTGACACACTTTTAAGACCCTTAGATTTAAGCACGTTCAATGGCTGAGATTAATTTTTAACTTTGAAAAATAAAATGAAAATACTATTTCTCTCTCCTGATTTCATTTTTTGGGAAGATAAACTTCTCTTCCCAAAAACCATTCTCCCTTTCTCTTCGTACCATTTTTTAACTCTCTCTCCCCTCGTATCTCCTCCATGGTTATCTTCTGTCTTCTTTTTCAACTTCAACTAGAAAAAGGTGGGCATGAGAAATGTTATATTAACCCCCTCTATCATTTTCTCCTGGTATAGTAGTCCATCTTAGGAGATTATAGCTAATGGAGAAATCAAAGAAAGACATTAAAAAGTTGAGATTTTTCAGCGAATAAAACAGGAAAATAAAGAAAGCTGATATTTTCTTGGATGTTTTTGGTACAATTCCTTTCTAATATGTTTATACCTCTTAAATTTATCCTAATTGAAAAAAAATATTGCTTTTAAAAAAGCATTGAAATTAAAAAGGGAGAATTTGCAGATGATTAAAATTGGGTTGTTCTCGTTGACAAAGAAACACCAAGACCGGTGTGCTAGTCGTTTTGAGATTCATAAGTTTTTTCATTTTCAAGTATATTTGTTTTGTAAGAAACCATAGCAAATATTACGAGAGAAGTGTTTTACAATGAATAAATTTGGGATATTTGTCTATGGGTTAAGGTTTTACAATGAATCACAAGTATACAGTTACACGGAAGTTAATAGGTCTACAAACGGAGCAGCAGTACACAAGATGCCCCTTCTCTCCCTAAACCCATTACCCTTATCCATGGCTATGAAGAGAGATACGAACCATGCCACCACACCACCTCCCCCATAAACTCCTTCTTCCCCAAATACCCCAGTTGATTTCAAATTGTAGTAAATATTATGTGAGAAGTGTTTTTGAAGAAAAAACATCCATGGCTGTTTCATTGTGTTTATACCGAAATGAACAGCCAATAAGAACAGAACATGTGGACAAGATCGAGTCAGGTCAAAATTGCCTTCGGCACCAAGTATTTGGTCAAAGTTGCCTTCGGCACCCAGGCTACCGATCCATCCATTAGGGCAACGCCCTCTCCTGGGACACGTGTCATGCTCACAATCGACATCCACAGTCCCACATCGAAATTCCCAACAAAGTGCACACCTCCCAAGGCCTATAAAGGAGGCCAACTATCCCAAAATGGAGGTAATCAGAACTAACGGCATACAAGCCTATTGATCTGTCAGTTTAATTTACTAAATCCGAACTTACTTAAGCATCGGAGAGCCTTCGGCCGGTACCACACCGGTGCCCTAGGTCTTACTGAGCGTTTTCTCATACTGCAGATAACACTCCTTACAAAGACCATTAGGATACTGAAGGCCCAAAATAACTAAGTTGATCGTCAGAGTGCTGAACCACTTTTTGGCGTCAACAGTTTGGCGCCGTCTGTGGGAAAATCGAAAAACAAATGAACCTTTATCCCTATAAAATGGGGACCACATCAAAAACTACGTTTTTGCCACAGGAGGGATTGCCGTTCGACAGCCCGGGCGGAGCTAGCCCAGCGCCGCCCCCATATACGCTGGCAAGAAACTCCCCTGTACTCCAAACCACTGCCGAGGCTGAGCTTCTAGCTCAAATGACGTCTCTTCAGCAGGACATGGCTAAGTTACAGGAACACAATAATTTCCTCTCGTCCAAAGTAGACGAAACGCAACAGTTGCTTAATCAGCAGCAAACACAAAATATTCAGACTAATCGGTCGTCTCAAAGTCTGCAGACTCCCCATTGGCAGAAGAAGGGCAAAAAGGTAGCAAAGGCAACGCTAGCGTCCTCCAAACGGTTGGTAGTCCCGGCACCGAAAGATAAGCCCCATGTGCCGAAGAAAGTCTATTCCGATTGTCGCCATAGGCTGTTGGATCGGGAAGCCGAACGGCAAAGATCGCCAGTCAGGATAAATGCACGCCTAAACGATTCCCGATAGAGAAACCTAGGGAGGAAGTCACCCATACGAAGGATACAAGTTTTGGAATCATCGGCAGAGTCTGACCACGAGTACGCCCCCTCCACAAATCGGTCATAAACTTACCGTTCGGCAACGCCAACGAGACACTCTGAGGTCAACCCAATCAGGTCCCTTCCGCGATCGGAACATCACACCACGGAGGAAATCCCAAGTCGAGACCCAGTCATTCGCCTCCTCCTACAGAGGGTGCAAAAGATGGAGGACGACAGGACTCGGTCACAGGAGCCCGATTGGGGAAAGTTGGGGAAAGTTTCGGCCGGGACCCTTCACCGAGCGCATAAAGCGCTCACGGTAGGATAGAGATGTGCAGCCCCTACGCATATCATCTTATACAGGTGTAGAAGATCCCCTGACGCACCTTCACTCTTTCCAATCTACCATAGGATGCCGAGGGCTAAGCAACGAAGGGCAGTGCCTGCTGTTCTCATCCTCGCTTACAGGGGCGGCCTTGTACTGGTTCTACCATTTGGAACCAGGGACGATCGATTCCTTCGATGAGCTAAAGCAGATTTTCCTGAACCATTTCATGATTCAAACGGACAGATTGTACTCTGCCGATGACCTGTACACCATCTGGCAAAGAGACGACGAGCCTCTGCGTGAGTATGCCGCACGTTTCAGCCATGAGTACTCAAGATGCCCAGATACCGATGATAGGGCAGCCTACGACGCCTTTAAGAGTGGCCTTCGGTCCTTGCACTTTCGGTATCTGGTACACAGCAGCAATTGGCGTACATACGATGAGCTAATGAAACAGGCGGCAATTCACGCAAAACCTGAATACTTCAATTCGAAGGCTGAGCCAACGGCTCGGCAAAACGAACCCCTACAGCGGTCTGCAATGACACAAGGATTGCCGTATGCGTGAATGGGAAAACCTACCGAATATCCCGGGAGTCACAAGCGAAAGGACGCCGGAGGCTCCCGAAAAGAGCATCCCAAGAAGAATAAGGGAAGGTACGGCAGGGAAAGCTACCAAGCACTGATACCAGCTCACGACCGAGGGACGGAGGTGTTCACCCTGCTTAATACCTCTTATGAAGCAGTGCTGATGAACGAAAATGAGATCATCTCGAAGCCCGCCTTCCGAAAGCCGGCACGGCAGGATAATCGGGATACTGGGAAATTCTGCTGATACCACTAGCAGAACAGCCACAATACCGAGGACTGCATAAGCCTGCGAAAGATTGTAGAGCGGCTCATTCGGGAAGGCAAGCTGGACCAATACATAGCCAGGCCACAACAGGCGCCAATACCGAACGCTAATCAGCAAATCAATATGATCAGCACATTAGCGGGGGACCGACCCTTGCAGGGACATCTAACCGATCGAGAAAGCAGTATGTCAGGGCAGCACAGTACCCCCAGGTCCTCGGCATTGAAAGTAGCCGGCACACCAAGATGCCGAAGGTTAGCTGGGAGCCCATCACTTTCTCCGAAGAAGAGGAAGAGGGGATCCTATACCCGCATGACGACCCCATGATCATCCGAGCCGAGATCGCCGAATTCGATGTTGGGCGAAGCCTGATCGACACTGGAAGTTCAATAAACGTCATCTTCGCCGATGCCTTTAAAGAACTCGGAATAGACGACATCCAAGTCAATCGGCAGCTCTCGCCCCTCCTAAGTTTTTCGGGTGACCTGGTCCAGCCAATCGGCAGTGTCAACTTGCCCATCGCCTTCGACGTGGCCCCAAGAAGAACTATGGTCTACGACTAGTTCCTTGTGATGGACTGCCCAACGGCATATAATGTCATAGTCGGCCGAACGGCACTCACAGCGATAAAACCCCACATGTCCCCCCACATGTTACTCATGAAGTTCCCCACTTGTTACGGCACGGGGGCAATTCGAGGCTATCAGCTAAGCGCTCGGAACTGCTATGCCATGAAGTTGAAGTCCGCGGCCCCTCAGAAGCAGAAGGAGACCTTCACGGTCGAGGGCTTGCCGAACGGCAATGACCCGGTGGATGATCCCAGGGAGGAAACACCAACCCCGGTAGCACAACCTGCCGAGGAACTTGAAACCGTGGCGCTGGATGAGAGCCAGCCGGATCGGTGCGTTAGGATCGGTACCATGCTAAACCGCGATCTCCTGTCCGAATTCATCCAGTTCCTTCGGCAGCATTCGGAAGTCTTCGTATAGTCCTACAACGACATGCCGGGCATATCACCTGACGTCATGAGCCACAAACTGAGCATCTCCCCAACCTTTAAACCCGTTAGGCAGAATCGCCGATCCTACGATGCCGAACGGTACGAGGTCATGAAGACCGAAGTAGAAAAGCTCATGACCATAGGCTTCATCCGAGAGGCCACATACCCAGTATGGCTGGCCAACTGTAATGTGCTAGGACTACACTGATTTGAACAAGGCCTGCCCAAAGGACAGCTTCCCGTTGCCCCTTATCGATCAGTTAGTGGATGCCACTGCCGGTCATGAACTGCTCAGCTTCATGGACGCATACTCTAGATATAACCAGATCTTCATGCACTCTGCCAACAGCGAGCACACAGCATTCATAGCAGATAAAGGCCTGTACTACTACAACGTCATGCCGTTCGGCCTGAAGAATGCAGGCGCAACCTATCAGAGACTGGTCAACCGAATCTTCGCCAAGTAGATCGGAAACACGATGGAGCCCTATGTGGATGACATGCTAGTAAAGAGCCGAACGGCAGGAGAGTGATAGGCTTTTTGTACCTGCACAAACAAGGTTAAAACTCCTATAAAACTTGCAAGAATGACAAGGTTATTGTAGTATAAATGATTCTCGCAAGGTCGTTCTCCGCAGGGATTATTAAATAACTCGTAGCAAATCAAATTCTAATTAATTATTGTAAAAGAGAAAATTGAGATGTTTGATTTGAAGACCTTAAATTAAAACGAATTTAACTAATAAAAATAAGGCAATGTGCAAAATTAATGCTAAGAGCAAGAGAAACAGTTGTGTTTTTAGAAATCAAATTAAGAAAGCACTAGGGATCCGCCGTCACCTTAACAATTCTATATAGTTCTCCCAATTACTTATGACCTATACATGCATATTTCAAAGGTTAGGTATTCCTAATATATGCCTACTTGGATCCCCAACATAGAGCGTATATCACACATGTAATCCGTCTGTGGTATTCAGATCAAATCTAAACATACATGACTCATTAAGTTCTGTGAAACCTTTTGAAAAACCATGCAACCCTTAAGACGTGGTATTCATCCTAAGTGAACTTGCACATATTAATCACAAGAAGCCTTCATCAATTTCAGGGACCAACCTCTGACCAAAACTGCATCAAATTACTTTTTTAAACATCCTAATGGTGATCAAGCATCAAGACACTTAGATAGTTTAACCCAGTGATGAATAATTCGAAAACCTGCATGCATATAATCATAAGCAAATTGGATAGAAACTACATATTCTTGCTAAGGCTCGTGGCCTCACCCTAGCAAAAGGAAGTTAGTTACACATGTTCAGAATTAAAATCATCAAGTTCTTCATTAAAATAACAAAGATCGAAAACACCTTGAAGTAGAAATTCTTCAAAAACCCTAGCAAAAGTTATGTTCAAAAGCCAAAAGAGAAGTCCTAAAATTCTGTGAAATAGAACTTAAATACTCCCTAAAACCTAGCTTCCCAATCCCCACAAGGAAACTAGGTTAAAATAAGATAATCCTAGGATATAAAATCCAAATTGGATTAGGAGAATCTGCCCACAATCTGTCCAGCCACGTTTTGGCCTCAAATCTCCTCCAAATCCGGCCCAAGATAGCTTGTTTTAAAGATAAAAACGTTCTGAACACTTCTCCAGAAGGCCATGAACCCATCTGAGGTCATCTTGAGCTCCAAAACACAATAAAAGCCCAAATCGTCACTATTCCAGCACCGCGCACTGCTCCTTTATTTTATCGCCAGAAAATAACCGCTTAGTAGAAAAGTCTGAAATTTTGATACGATCAAGCCAAGTGACTCACGAACGTCCTCCAACTGGAATTACTCCAAAATTTGTCCATTTGATTATGTTTTGCTCTAGAGGAAGTCGAAAGTCCTATATTGGAAATATAATTCAAAGTATCAAAATTCTTCCAAAATATTAACCAAAATATATTAAGAATGGGGTTAAATATATAATATAAAATATGTCCATCAGGGAGCATTTGGAGAATCTATCCCTCATGTTCGGCATCTTGAAGGACTACCGAATGAGACTCAACCCTACGAAGTGCGCCTTCGGCGTATCTTCTAGGAGATTCCTCGGTTTCATGATCAGTCAGAGGGGCATCGAGGCGAACCCCGATAAAATCAAAGCCATAATCGACATGAAGGTGCCGAAGACACAAAAGGATATCCAGAGCCTTACAGGACGAGTCATAGCCCTCACTCGTTTCATTTCCAAAGCGACTGACAAGTGTGCACCGTTCTTCAAAGCCTTGAAAGGGGGCAAACACCATATAGAGTGGACCGCCGAATGCGACAAGGCGTTTCAAGACTTGAAAGACTACATGGGTAGGGCACCACTGTTATCAAAGCCCTGCTTCTAGCGCCAGTCATGCTCACATTCGACATCCACAGTCCCACATAGAAATTCCCAAGGCCTATAAAGGAGGCCAACTATCCCAAAATGGAGGTAATCATAACTAACGGCATATAAGCCTATTGATCTGTCAGTTTAATTTACTAAATCCGAACTTACTTAAGCATCAGAGAGCCTTCGGCCGGTACCTCACCAGTGCCCTAGGTCTTACCGAGCGTTTTCTCATATTGGAGATAACACTCCCTACCGAGACCATCAGGATACCGAAGGCCCAAAATAACTAAGTTGATCGTCAGAGTGCTGAACCACTTTTTGGCGTCAACACATTGTCCTCCTCCGGCCGAAATGAAATGTTGAGAACTATATTTTTTTATATTTATTCTGAGAAACAGATTAAATCAATTTGAAATTTGTGAGGAGGGAGGAGAGAGCATAGGTTATTTCCTGAAGCTACTTATAACCCTAGCTTAAAATGAAAGCTACACTCAAACTCTTCCAATACCAATCCCAATCCCATTTGTGGGTTAGTATTTGGAAACCGACTCCACTTAGTATATATTCTTGCCCTTACTCTCATTTCTTCCAAATTCTCAGTCAGTCTCTGTAGAAAATGGTGTTCTATTATGAATTAAAGACGACCCTTTTCATATAAAAAGGGTCGTCTATTATATGTAAAGACAATGGTTTTTTTTTATAAAAAGGGTCGTCTATTATTAAGTAAAAAACTATGTTTTATTATATCCAAAGACGTCGGTTTTGTTAAAAAGCCATCATCTATTAAATGTGAAGACGACGATTTCTTGAAATATTGTCGTCTATTAACTCTAAGACAACGATTTTTTAGTAAAACCGTCGTTGATTGTATATAAAAAGACGTTATGGTGTTAAAAGAGGTCATTGATAATATATACAGATGACGGTTTTTCCAATAAAACCATCGTTTTATTATCTTTAGTTTTTTGAAGAGTCAATAGTTATTACATAGTCAACCAATCTTTATTCTATTACATACATACTTCCTACCTATAATTAGAAATAACAGAGCTCACAAATTCTACTAATTTGATTTTAACTTCATCAATTTGTTCTTGGGTTGACTTAGCTCTACCTTCTTGCACATTTTCCAAGTTGTTAGTGTCGGAAAAGGAAAGACCTGCACGAAAGAGACCCCAATACTTTTAAACATAAACTTGTTTAGCAGTAACCTAGCCTTAGCAAAAAGATCTATGCAGCTCTAGAATGACAGCAGAACACAATTGGCATAATTGGGAAAGTACCTGTTCTTGTGGTGGCACCATAACCTGTTCTTGTGGTGGCACCATAACAAATGAAAAATCAGAGATTCAGAAAATTAACAATGAAATTCCAAAATAATTAAAGTAAACAACAAAAACAAAAAGTATTTTGGACCTGATGATGTTGTCGGTCCAAAAACAAACGGATCTAGTGAGGGATGGGTATGTTTTGCCTCATCTTCTTCGTCAGCTTCTTCTTGATTACGAAGGCCTTGTGGGACGGCTGTGCATATTTATAAAAAACCCAAATGAGAAACTCACTTAAATCCCACAAAATTAGCACAATACATGAACAAACATATATATATATATATATATATATATATATATATATATATATATATATATAGACCGATTTCCATAAGTCTTTCTAGATCGAGTCGCTGAGTTTGATGAGCGAGTTGAGTGCCTGAGAGCGAGATCTTCTTTGAAGAAAGTGAAGGTCGAGATCTTTCAAATCAAACCTTTCAACCAGCTTTGATTCTCAAATACAGAACCTCCCTCTACATCTTATGGATCTGCGAAGACCTCAATCTCTCAACTCCTTCATTGATATCGATTTTTTGATGATTTTGTAGAGAGTTTCATGAGGGTGTTTTAGAGAGTGCAGGAGGGTTTCAAGGAGGGAGAGATAAGGTTTTTAGAGACGGGGGAAAATCTGAAAATTTGTCGAGCGCGAATTCACTTAAGTAGCCTTTTTTTAGCGTGTTTTAAAAGACGACGCTTGTGAATGAGAGATAATGTTTTCAAAGACGGGTGAAAATTTGAAAATTTGTCGAGCGCGAATTCACTTAAGTGGCCATCTTTTCGCGTGTTTTAAAAGACGACGCTTTTTTAAAAAAACCGTCATCTTAACATATAATAGACGACCTTTTTTTTTAAAAACCATCATCTTTACTTCACAATAGACGACCCTTTTTTTAAAAAAAACCGTCATCTTTACTTCATAATAGACGACCCTTTTCATATAAAAAGGGTCGTCTTTACTTAATAATAGACGACCCTTTTTATATAAAAAGGGTCGTCTTTACTTAAATAGACGACCCTTTTTATTTATACTTTCATTAAATACAACATAAGATTTTGTGGTATCCACTAGTGTAAATATTTTAAATTGAAGATCAAATTGAGTCATTGTATTCATATAGGGTCAAGGAGTGTAGCTGTAAAAAAATCATCGAAATCGGAGTTAAAATAACCGTTAAATCTTGATTTTTCGTTTATAACCGTCGAAATGTTTTGTCCCGTTACTTGATCTCTGATTTTTTTTTTTCCGATTTTTGGCGTATATGATCTCAATGTGTAAACAAACAAGTTTGACGGTTGGATTGTTGAAATTAGTTTTGTAGAATGCGTATGCCATCAAAACAATATATTCACTAACAATTAAGAGTTTATTTATACTTTTATTAAATATAACATAAGATTTTGTGGTATCCACTAGTGTAAATATTTTAAATTGACGATCGAATTGGTTCATTGTATTCATATAGGGTCAAGGAGTGTAGCTGTAAAAAATCATCAAAATCAGAGTTGAAATAACCGTTAAATCGTGATTTTTCGTTTATAACCGTCGAAAAGTTTTGTCCTATTACTTAATCTTTGAATGTTTATTTTTTCCGATTTTTGGCGTATATGATCTCGAAGTGTAAACAAACAAATTTGACGGTTGGATCGTTGAAACTAGTTTCGTAGAATGTGTATGCCATCAAAACAATATATTCACTAACAATTAAGAGTTTATTTATACTTTTATTAAATATAACATAAGATTTTGTGGTATCCATTAGTGTAAATATTTTAAATTGACAATTGAATGCAGTCATTGTATTCATATAGGGTCATGGAGTGTAGCTGTAAAAAATCATTAAAATCAGAGTTGAAATAACCGTTAAATCTTGATTTTTCGTTTATAACTGTCGAAATGTTTTGTCCCGTTACTTGATCTCTGATTTATTTTTTTTCCCGATATTTTGCGTATATGATCACGATGTGTAAACAAACAAGTTTGACGATTGGATCGTTGAAACTAGTTTCGTAGAATGCGTATGCCATCAAAACAATATATTCACTAACAATTAAGAGTTTATTTATACTTTCATTAAATATAATATAAGATTTTGTGGTATCCACTAGTGTAAATATTTTAAATTGACGATCGAATGCAGTCATTGTATTCATATAGGGTCAAGGAGTGTAGCTGTAAAAAATCATCAAAATTAGAGTTGAAATAACCGTTAAATCTTGTTTTTAAAAAACCGTCATCTTTACTTCACAATAGATGACCCTTTTTAAAAACAAACCGTCATCTTTACATATAATAGACGACCCTTTTTTAAAAAACCGTCATCTTTACTTCATAATAGACGACCCTTTTCATATAAAAAGGGTCGTCTTTACTTAATAATAGACGACCTTTTTTATAAAAAAAACCGTCGTCTTTACATATAATAGACGACCCTTTTATATGAAAAGGGTCGTCTTTACTTCATAATAGACGACCATTTTCATATAAAAAGGGTTGTCTTTACTTCATAATAGACGACCCTTTTTATAAAAAAACCGTCATTTTTACATATAATAGACGACCCTTTTTATATGAAAAGGGTCGTCTTTAATTCATAATAGATGACAATTTTCATATAAAAAGGGTCGTCTTTACTTAATAATAGACAACCCTTTTTATAAAAAAACCGTCGTCTTTACATATAATAGACGACCCTTTTTTTTAAAAAAGGGTCGTCTTTACTTAATAATAGACGACCCTTTTTATAAAAAAAACCGTCGTCTTTACATATAATAGACGACCATTTTCATATAAAAACCGTCGTCTTTACATATAATAGACGACCCTTTTTATATGAAAAGGGTCGTCTTTACTTCATAATAGACGACCCTTTTTATAAAAAACCGTCGTCTTTACTTAATAATAAACGACCCTTTTTATAAAAAAATCGTCATCTTTATATATAATAGACGACAGTTCTTTCAAAACAACCATGTCTTTACCAAAAAAGGGACACTTGATTTTTAAAAGACGACGCTTGTCATACATGCTGTCGTTGTTTTTTGGTCAGATTTTAACTCTGAAGAAAAGTTTTTAATAAGATGACGCTTTGTTATTTGTGTACATCGTTATAAAAAAATTCTCAACAGTATCTCCATTTTTTAGTTGTTTAAGTCACTTATCCACGACGGTTTTTTGTTACCGTCGTCTTTTTAAAAATAACGACGGTTTTTTGTTCTTCCATCGTCTTTTTCTGGTCGTCTTTTGCCCTTTTTGTAGTAGTGCAACGTCATGCTATGTCGCATACCCATGTGGATGTGGATGGTGTGCAACTGAGTCTATTGCCTGTAGCTTATATGAGTTGAGATCACATCGTAGAATTGCATAACACATTGGAATATGAAGTGGATATGGAAGGGTTGAAGATGGGGACCACATGTTTGTGCTAAAATATGAATATGGTTTGAATATGTTAGGTTAACTTTATGGAGGTATATATAAGAGTTTACATGAGTGCTGTACAAGGAATTAGGTACATTAAAGGATTAGGAAAGTATCTCATAATAATACAATGATTTATCAACTATATAAAATAGGAAAGTAAATCCCTTAATTAATCAAGGAAATAAATCTCCTTGATTAATTAGGAGACTCACGTCAACACTCCTCCTCAAGTTGGTGCATATACGTCACCAATGCCCAACTTGGTAAGTGAGTCATGAAATATTCTTCTACAAACAGCTTTGGTTAAGATATCTGCTAATTGATCTTCTGATCTTACGAATGGTAGGCGGATGATCTTCTTCTAAATTTTTTCTTTGATAAAATGTCTATCCACCTCAACATGTTTAGTTAGTTCTTGAGACACACTAGGTGAATGCATAAACTGACTAACCACACTCACAGCATACGCAATATCTGGTCTTGTGTGGGCTAAATATATCAACCTTCCAACAAGGCGTTGGTACTGTTCCTTATTGGTTAGTTCTTGATCCATGTCTTTACATAACTTGTGATTCATCTCAATGGGTGTATCTGCGGGTTTGCATCCAAGCATTCCTATTTGAATGAGCAGATCTAATACATACTTCCTTTGAGATAGAAATATACCAGTTGTGGACCTGGCTACTTCAATTCCAAGAAAATACTTTAGATCACCTAAATCCTTCATCTCAAATTCCTGAGACAAATACTTTTGCAGTTTCAGTTGCTCTCTTGTGTCGTTTCCAGTTACGACTATGTCATCCATATAAACAATCAATGCGGTAAGTTTTCTTCCATCACACTTTAAGAACAAAGTGTGATCTGCATTACTCTGTATATATCCAAAATTCTTCATAGATTTAGTGAATCTGTCAAACCATGCCTTGGGGGATTGTTTTAACCCATACAATGACTTTCTGAGCTTGCAAACTTGATTCTCCTTGTCACGAGCTAAGTTACATCCTGGTGGTAAGTCTATATATACTTCTCTTCGCCAGCAATTTAGCTTTATATCTTTCAATGGATCCATCTGCTTTGAGTTTCATAATATAAATCCACCTGCATCCCACTGTATTTTTTCCATGAGGTAATGGTACGAGTTCCCATGTGCCATTCTTCTTGAAAGCTCGCATTTCTTCATACATGGCTTCTTTCCATTTTGGGTCTTCTAGTGCTTCAGTTACACTGTTGGGAACATGTATGTCGACTAACTGCTTCACAAAGTGTACCCGTGACTCTGATAATCTGTTGAGGGATACATAATTGTTGATGGGATATTTCCCTTTTGCATTAAGATCTGCTTCGTAGTGAACCAGAGGTTTGCCATGGTTCTTCCGTTTTGGTATCTGATATGCAGGCTCTGTGCCTTCTGAAATTAAATCATCATGGAATATTTCATTAATGTTATCAGTTTCAGGACATGATGTTACCTAAATGACGTCCTCAGCAGGTGATTGGTGTGATACTGGAGCTGAAGAATTCTCCGGAGCGGGCAAAAACTCTTCAATTTTCTCCTTCTGAGTTTGATAACAGGGAGACGACCGGTCGTTTTCAGGCAGATTCAGTGGCGATTGATTGTCTGCAATCTGTGACCGGTCGCTAGGAACTTGCGATCGGTCACTTTCAGGCAGAGTGTCGGGCAACCGGTCGTTTGCATCCTGAGACAGGTCGTTTTCAGTCTGTAAGGAATCTGAAAAAAAATTCTGAAATTTGAGAAGAGTTGGCATTGCGATGCCACTCCTGTACGGCTGAAAAATATATGTCATGTTCCCGGAACACAACATCCATAAAAGTATAGACCTTCTGACTAGGAGGATAATAACACTGATAACCTTTCTGATGAGGTGTGTAACCAATGAAAACACACTTTTCAGGGCGGGGATCCAATTTGCAGCGTTGGTGATCATGTAAGTGGACAAAGAACACACAACCAAAAATCTGGGGTTCCAAGTTTTGGGTAGGAGGTAATTGGATATGGTGGTGGAGTGTTTGAAGGGGTGTTTGGAAATTGAGGATAATGGAGGGGATCCGATTGATAAGGTATGTTGCAGAGAAGACGGCTACTCCCTAAAAAGGCCTAGGCATATTGGCACCAAAGAGAGAGGCACAAACTACTTCCAATAAGTGTCTATACTTTCATTCAGCCACACCATTCTGTTGGGGAGTGTAAGGGCATGAGCGTTGATGGATGATGCAAAGATCTTGTAAGAACTGATTAAGATCATGGTTGAGAAATTCTCCGCCATTGTTGGAACAAAGAACCTGAATTTTGGTATGAAATTGTGTCTCCACCATTTGATAGAATTGTTGAAACTTGGAATTGAATTCCCCTTTTGTTTTGAGAAGAGAAACCCAAGTCATGCGTGTGCAATCATGAATAAATGTGACAAACTATCGAGCTTTCCCTGGAGTGGTAATTTTAGCATGGCCCCAAACATCAGAATGAACAAGAGAAAAAGGAACTAAACTTTTATTTGAACTTAAGGGAAAAGGAACACGATGGCTCTTGGCCAGTTCACAAATGTCACACGTAAAACTGGAAATATCTAAATAGGAAAATAAGGAAGGAAATAGCTTCTGTAAATATCCAAACGAAGCATGTCCAAGACAGCGATGCCATAACCATACTTCGGAAGTTTGCTTCTGAACACTCGCACCCTCAATTTTGTAAGCTTGACTGAGGCTGGCTTCATTGTTAGATGCCAGGTCCAAATAGTAGAGCTTGCCCCTCCTGGTACCACAACCAATCGTCTTACTGCTGAGGATGTCCTGAAAAACACAATGAGTAGGCCAAAAAGTTACAGTGAAGTTAAAAACCGTAGTAATTTGGACAACAAACAAGAGATTATGATGTAAGGATGGAACAATCAACACAGAATTCAAAGTGAGGGAGTCAGAGAGAGAGAGAGGAAACCCTCCCCAATTACTGGAGAGGGAGGGTACCATTGGCATTAGACACCACCAATTGAGAAGACGGTGTAAGAACGAAACCACCAATGTTATCTTTTCTTAATTCTAAAAATAAAATAAAACCAATTGGTACATACTTTTAAGTATATGAAAATACAAAATATAAACATAGTGCCCAAAATAGGGGTGGTTGCGGTTCGGTAACTGCGAATTTTTCCCCGAACCGCAAACCGATCGACTATTTGTGATAAGGTGATTTTTGAAACCGCAAACCGACTGCTTTTTGCAGTTTACTGTATTGCTGTAAACCGCAAAAATCGGTCGGTTACCGTGAATTAACGGTTTAAACCGACTTGAATATGTTGGGCCTAAATTAGACATTTTTAGATCTTTAAGTGTGGTTTTTTTGTGTCATAAAAATTCAATCTTCCACACTTTTAAGCCTAGGTTTGATGCTTCTTTTGAAGCTTTTTGAGTTCAAGCATACTTTAACCAGAAAATATAAATTCATAACAAAAAAAAATAAATTCACAACTTCAACTTCTCAAGTATATATAAGTTTACAACCTAAAGAAATAAATTCACAATCTCAACTTCTCAAGCATATATAAATTCACAACCTCAACTTCAACTTCTCAAGCATTCATAACCTAAAGAAAAATCAAATTCAAAGTTAATTAAAGTTACAAATCAAAAGGAGAACTCAAGTGTAGGCGGTGAGTGGATTTTATTATAAGAAGAAGCCATTCTTTATGAGTTGGAGTGGAGGTTGTGTTTCGGGTGTATCGGTTTGTGTTTGGGGGATTAGAGGCATTAGGTGTGTTAGAGTGGCTAGACTCCATTCTATAACACAACACAACAACATAAAAGCATATTAATAGCAGATTAAACTCAACCAAATTAAAACACAATATCTAACTACTAAAATGTAATTTAAAAAAATATATATTTGCGGTTTGCAGTAACCGTGAGTTGCCAAAATCACATACCGCAACTGCAACCGCAATTGTGGTTTGGTTTCTAAAACCGCAATTTTCAGTCGGTTTTTAGCTATTGCGGTTCCAATGTGATATAATGTCGGTTGGTTTTTGCGGTTTTTCTGTCTAAAATGCCACCCCTAGCCCAAAATATAAACAAGTGCTCAATGACTTGCTCCCGCCCCCACCCCCCATGTTTTGCCATAGATATATTTATATATAGAGTACAGTAACACGTCTTCTCAAAGGTGCTTTATCACACAACCCGAGATGATGTCTTTTTTTAAGCGATTTTTCTCTAAACCACCAGTGCCCAGAAGAACATTTGAGAGGGTGAGAGACGGATACAGTACCATTAATGCTGTGATAGGCACCACGAAGGCAATATATACGGTGGGTACGCTTGGACCAGCTGGTGTGGCTAGGGCTGCTTTGCAGTCTTTTTCGCACGACACAGATGTGGCTGTCCTGAAGGACAAAGTGAACATGCTGGAGGAGTCTATGAAGGAGAAGTCTCTATGATCATTCATAAAACAGCCAGCACTGGTATGTTTGCTTCCACCACAGCGAGTGCATTTGTCCTCCGGACGAGAGCCTGTGACTTGAGTCTGAGAAGCGCCATCGGTAGAGGGCAGAGGGCCCCGTGGACGTTGAGTGGCCAGGACCGCAGTGTTTGGAGTACTGGCCATGATCAGTCGTTGTTGAGCTTCACAATGTACATATGTAAAGGTTTGGTCAAGGTCTAATTTGGGATCTTTGTTCGGTTCATTTTTACACATGATTTTTCATGTTATTCACCTATTATTTTGAGTTAGTTCTTGACATTTTATAGCTTTTTACTTCCTTTTTGTGTTTTCTTAGATTTTACCTTGGTTGGAATGAAAATGAGCTAAAAGTGCATTATTTGTTATAAATTCTGTTTTGGTTCATTTTCGTAGGTCAACTTCTTGGCCTGGGATCAGCATGCTTTGGTGCTCGGATGAGGTGAAGATCTTCATGAGACTTGTTCCAATGGATGTTAACTACAACATATCCAAATTTGAGCTCCATTGGACAAGTCTTGCCTATCCAACCAATCCAGCATGTCACCACAGCTCCAGAAATCCGAACTAGTCCAGCTTTTACCTTCAATGTGTCACTTTATTCTTCTTGTTACCATAACACTTGGTAACAAGACTTTACCTTAGTGAAAGAGATATTTTCTGAGGCAAAGAGCATATTTTCAAGGACAAAGCTTCATCATGGCAAGGGGACAATGGGTGAAGGCTTTAGAGAAAAAAATGAGTTTTATATGCAAAGGGGAGCTGGAAAGGAGGAGAGAGGGAGGTAAAGGGAAGTGAATTCTGACTTGGGTGAGCCATTGAACGTGGGGGAGAAAAACCATTCTACATTCTACACATTGGAGCAGATTTTTGGAGAGCTTGGAGCAAGGAGAAAGCCAAGGTGCAGCCAAGCAAAGTGGGGAAGAAAGCTTCCACCATTGATGACCTTGAAGCTTTCACCATTTTCTCAAAATCTGTAAACTCTTTCTAATTTTATTTTGAATTTGTATTTGGAATAAGTATGAGCAACTAAACTCCATAGCTAGGGCTTAGGTTGAAGCCCTAAACATGATTACCTTATTGTTTTGATGCTTGAGTGTATGAATTTCTAGATATTGTTGATGAATTTCAATTCACTAAATTAATCTATCCTTGATGTGTGTTTTTCCTTGGTTGGCCATCTTTGAAAGCATGCCTCTTGAGATTGTTGGGATTTTGTGTATCTTCATGTTATCCTAAGCAATAGATGGATGGAGTAAGAACCATCCATGTGAATTGGTTTCTTGAATACCTAATGTAAACACCATGCTATTAGGATTCTTGTGATGTTCATATTCTCTTTGAACTTAATGGGTTTTTCTTGTAATTGAATCAAAGTACTGAGCATACCTAGATTCGATTATAGGGAAGGCACAAGTATTGTAGCACTCGTACTGCACTTTACGTATATTAGAGAGAATCAATGCGTCTTGAGCCACTCGTACTGGTCTTGATTGCGAACATCTTCATTAACACGTTTAGAGTTCATCACTTGAGTATCCATGAACATGGGTAGAATTGTTTAGGGTGGATTCCGAAACCCTAGTGTTTGTTACATTTTAATTTCACATTCTGATAATTCATCTCTGCCATTCTCATTTAATTTCGAAGTCCATTTACATTCATGCATTAGAAATAAGTCACTTGAACCAAACCAAACCCCCCCCCCCCCCAATGTGTGTGTGAGTTGCGTGTTTGACACGTTTTGTGTCTTTGTCACTGTATTTTGTTTGTTTTCGTAATTGATTTGGACTTTTGGTCTGTGCTGTGTTCTTGCATTTTCTGTGCTGAATCCAACCGTATAAAGAACGTGAAATTTGGATAAACGGTTGGAAAGTTATAGGCAAAACACTGGACAGAGGTCGAAACTGGAAAAATAGAGAAACGATTCTGCCAAAAAAAAAGACCGGTCGCTACTGTTCAGGCGACACAACATTCAATTGGCCAACAGAAACTAGGTAATTGCATTTCACAACATGCAATTGGCCAACAGAAACTAGGTAGTTGCACACACAACATGCAATTGCATTCGGTGATAGAAAATGCTGTTTGTGTTTTTCTTTAGTTTTCTTGTGTTGTTTCATTTCTTTTACACTTCTTTACTTATTTTTAGTTTCCATTTTGCATTTGTGCATTTGTGGTGTGTCAATTAAGTGTTCTTTACGTACTCAAATTAGAACTTATAGGAAGCCGACAAGTTCTTCGTGGGATCGACCCCGTACTTACATAATCTATACCTCAATAGATTCGTGCACTTGCGGGTATTTTTAATTGGTTGTTTGCACATTAATTTGTGTCCTTTTAGGAATGCAACAATCTTTGAGCAAGATTTCCCCCCGAACTTGATCAAATAGAGGGTCAAGCCCAGCAAGAAAAAGGTGAACATGAAGGCAATCCGATTATGTCTGGAGCTCATTCACATTAGCATCGTAGTGCATGCGATTTGGAGTGCGGTGATCAATCTCCTGAAAGATGGTTTGCAGCTGGCTGTAGTATTTGTGGACAGGTGCACCATTCTGTTTAACGGTGAACGCCCGTTTATTGAGATCAAAAAGAAAAGTTTCATCACCACCATTAAAGTAGGTTTTCTACACGGCATCCTAGATTTCTTTAGGGGTACTTAAATAGATTAAACGACCTATCAAGTCGGGAGACATGGAGTCGATAAGCCACCTATTGACCCGAAAGTTCTTCGTACACCATTTGCTGTAAGTGGAGGAGAGCTTAGAAGGTTGCGGGTGTCGCTTGTTAGTTACCCCAATTTTTCGCGGGCAACAATACGCATCTCCATGACTTGAGACCATAAGGCATAATTGGTCTTTGTCAAGATGACGCCGGTAGGAAACGAAGTGTTGACACTATGAATAGTAACTGTTACACCATAATCAACAGAGCATACTTAGCACTAAGGCAGACACGCCTTCTTCTCTGTCGAAGGAAGACACTCTTCCAAGGCAACCAACACCTGCCGAAGCTCCCGACTGCCGAACCTAGTCTCCAAGGACACGTGTCACCACCACAACGACTAGCACAAAGTCCCACATCGGAACTTTGTACAAACTTCTCATTTCTACCTCCCTATAAATAGGGAACAGTACCCAAGACGAAAGGGGTAACTAATTTCTCATATTTACTGTTACTCTGCCAAAGTTACCACTTATAGCTAACTTAAGCATTGGAGAGCCTTCGGCCGGCACCACACCGGTGTCCGAAGCTTAACGACTGCTTCTCCTACTTTGTCTTCTGCAGGGTACCTAGCTACCGAAGGTCCTAGCCCTTTTTCCTACCGAAGGTCCTAGCCATTTTCCTTGTCAAAGACAATCCCCTTCTCTCTAAGTTGACCCTCTCCCATTTTGAGCATCAACAGTTTGGCGCCGTCTGTGGGAAACGACTTCTAAATCCCAACTCCCTTTACCAAGCCTCGTCGTCTGTGGGAAACGACTTCTAAATCCTTCGCCTATCAAGCCTCGTCGCCTCTTCCTCACCCCACATTCCGAGATGCCGAGCGAGGAAAGCATCGATACCAAGCGCCACAACCCCCATGGGGAGTCCTCCCGAAGGAAACCTTCGGCAGGAGGAGATCTCCAGGCGGAGGTGGAGCGCCTCCGTGCCAGCGTTGCGAAGATGTCCGAGAACTACGAACACCTTCACACCAAAAATGTGGAACTGGAGCACAATTTCCGAGCCCTGAAACATAGTCTGGAGGGCAAAGGCCACCATTTCACCCAGTAAGACCACACCCAGGACATTGGGCACACCCAGCTAAACCATCCACTTACCTCCCGCCATAGCGCTCCCATACAAAATAGGCCTGACAAAGGCAAGGGTCACCTCCACCCAGAGACCACCAAGTCAAAATTTCTCCATGTTCCCCCGCCAAAAGGCCAACCCAACGCCTCAGCTAAAGTCTATAGGGACTGTAGGCACCATATCTCGGAGCATCGACCAGACCCAATCAACATTAATGTAGACCTCCACCACCTAAAGGCAACTCAACTTGGGCCCCTGCCGAAGCCCACCCGTGTAGCCACCACGGAGGAAGTCGGGGACTTAGACGATTGGGAACCCTATAACCCTGAGGACTGGGATGCCCATTGCTCCCAAGACTTCGAGTACTGGGAAGACTATCCAACCCCACCTACCCAATCCTACAGGCCTTCTGCACCCAACGCTCTTCCACATGCTCACCAAGCCATGAGCCTCCTCTTTGAGAAGGTCCGACGCCTGGAGAGCAAGCAGCATCGCAGCCATTAGCCCCTCTGGGTAAAACCGCGCCTTGGGCCCTTCACTGAGCGTATCCTCAACTATCATCAGGAGAAGGACATTCAGCCACTTCGTATTGCCTTCTACACTGGCACGGAGGATCCTCTCACCCATATCCACTCCTTCCAGTCCACCCTTGGATGCAAAGGCCTCAGTGACAAAGGCATGTGCCTCATCTTCCCTTCCGCCCTCAGTGGAGCAACTCTGAATTGGTTTTACCGGTTGAAACCTCGGACCATCAACTCCTTTGATAGTTTGAAGCAGACCTTCCTGGACCATTTCATGATCCAGACTGATCGGCTGTACTTTGCGGATGACTTGTACATGCTTCGGCAAGGTGAGGACGAACCCCTTTGGGAGTATGCAGCTCGCTTTAGCCATGAGTACTCTCGTTGCCTAGATACCGATGATCGGGCAGCCTTCGCTAGTCCAACTTCCATTACCTGATCCACAGCAACCAATGGAACACCTACGCCGAACTGATGAAACAGGCCGTTGTCCATGCAAAGGCTGAGTACTTTAATTCCAAGCGTGGCCTGGCCACTTCGGCACATGGCGCTTCTGGTAATCCCCTACCTGCTTCGGTACCCAACCCAACACCACCTCAGTATTCTACTCCCACCCTAAATAACCAAGGTGCCCTGCACTCAAAAAGGAAGGATAGCTACTAGCATACCTTCAGCAGCAGCAAACGTGGCAGACATGGCAACTAGCACCAGTCCAGCAGAGGCCACCCCCCAGGACAAGTGATCAGGCTCCACTCCCCTTCACCCCCAAGCCTAGGTTCGAGGTCTTCACCACCCTCAACACCACCTACGAGAATGTCTTGGTGCACGAGGCACCAATGATACCCAAGCCTCCCCCCAGAAGACCGACTAGCAAACCTATGCCAAACACAGGTGTCTTCTTTCGCTTTCATTAGTTTAGTGGCCATGACACTGAATCTTGCATTACCTTGTGCAACATCATTGAGGGACTCATCCGTGAAATTTGGATAAACGGTTGGAAAGTTATAGGCAAAACACTGGACAGAGGTCGAAACTGGAAAAATAGAGAAACGATTCTGCCAAAAAAAAAGACCGGTCGCTACTGTTCAGGCGACACAACATTCAATTGGCCAACAGAAACTAGGTAATTGCATTTCACAACATGCAATTGGCCAACAGAAACTAGGTAGTTGCACACACAACATGCAATTGCATTCGGTGATAGAAAATGCTGTTTGTGTTTTTCTTTAGTTTTCTTGTGTTGTTTCATTTCTTTTACACTTCTTTACTTATTTTTAGTTTCCATTTTGCATTTGTGCATTTGTGGTGTGTCAATTAAGTGTTCTTTACGTACTCAAATTAGAACTTATAGGAAGCCGACAAGTTCTTCGTGGGATCGACCCCGTACTTACATAATCTATACCTCAATAGATTCGTGCACTTGCGGGTATTTTTAATTGGTTGTTTGCACATTAATTTGTGTCCTTTTAGGAATGCAACAATTTTTGGCGCCGTTGCCGGGGAACTGGCACGGTTGCTTATATGTTTTGTTTGAGTATATTTAGAGTACTTAATTTTATTTTCATTTTTTTTTCTTTGTTTGTTGTTTCATTTTATTTGAGTTTGTTTTTGTTTCTTCTTATTGTAGGAACACTTTGCTTATGTCCTTTTTGGATTTTGATATTTCATTAGATTGCACAATAGAAGATATCCAAGCTCAAGCTTTGAGAGAAAGGAACATCCGACTAGCTGTGTCTACTCCATTGCCTATTTCATTCTCACCATTTTCATCATCACCAAGCTCACCAAAAGTTGAGTCACCTCCACCTTCACCAATGGCGGCAGCAGCTGCAAATGCGGAACTTACTATGCAAGAATACTCTTCACCACCAACAACTGGACAACCATCTTGCATAGTATATCCCGCAAGCACTTTGGAAAACTTTGAGTTGAAACCGGGCATGATACACGTATTGCCTAAGTTCCTTGGAAATCCTGGAGAAAATCCTAATGCACATATCCTAGACTTTGAGGAAGTGTGTTCCACAATAAAGATCACAGGCATGAATAGTGATGAGATAAGAATGAGACTTTTCTCATTTAGTTTGAAGGATACAGCAAAGGAATGGCTTCACTATCTACCTCCAAATTCCATCACCACATGGACGGATCTTGCTTCAAAGTTCTTGCAACATTTCTTCCCAGCACAAAGGACAAATGAACTCCGAAGTCAAATTACAGGAATTCTGCAAAGGCCGGGAGAAAGCTTCCAGGATTATTGGGACCGTTTCAAGAAACTTCTAATCACTTGTCCGCATCATAACATACAAGCTTGGCTTTTAATGCAACACTTCTATGAAGGACTTTTTGAAGCGGATCAAAGTAATGTGAATGCAGCTGCAGGAGGAACTATAATGACCAAGACCCCAACACAAGTGCGAGCGATATTTGATCTTGTTGCTGAAAATGCTCGTCAATATAATTCAAGGCAAAAACCAGTCAGAAAAGGGGAATCCTATGATGTAAGTACCCTTTCTAGTATGGAAGCTCAGATTGCAAACCTAACCAACATGGTGAAGAAATTGGCACCAGGATCATCCAAGGTTTGTGCATTTTGCTCCACAATTGGTCATGACACTGAGGATTGTCCCTTGGCACATGAGGAAGCGAATGCAGTGGGCTCATTTCAGAGAAGTCAGTGGCCTAAGAATGATCCTTTCTCACAAACATACAATCCGGGGTGGAGAAATCATCCAAATTTCAGGTGGAGTGATAGTTCGAATGTTCAACAAGGGCCAACTCAACCACCTCAAGGCCAACAACATACTCGCCCACCTCATGGTCAAATGCACTATTACAATCCACCACAACCACCACCTAACCAATCAAGTTCAAATCAATCTCACCCACAATCTACAGGAAAATCTTTGGAAGAACTTGTTGCTTCAATGGCTAGAAACACTGATAGTTTCATCACTGAGACAAAAGGCTACATGCAGAGGAATGACACCCACATGCAGAAAACAAATAAGGCCATTGCCAATCTAGAAAATCAAGTGGGGCAAATTGCTACAGCTTTGAGTCAAAGGGAACCTGGCATGATGCCTAGCCAACCAGTGATTAATCCAACTGGGCGTGAGCATGTTCAAGCAGTTACCTTGAGAACTGGTAAGGTAGTTGGTGAGATTGATGGTTCTAAAAATTTGATTCACAATGTTGATGACATGCAGGTTGAGGAAGTGATTATGCATAATGAAAAGGATGAAAGCAACAAAGAGAAAGATAAACATGCAGCTTCTTCATCCGAATGGATCCCAAAGCATGAAATTGCGAGAAGGGCAAGAAAGGAGAAGGTAAGTCGTGAACCTACTGATGAAGATATCTTACGTGCTCCTTTTCCTCACAGGCTTATGAGTTCCAAAAAAATTCAACATGCCAAGGACATATTGGAAACCTTCAGAAAAGTGCAAGTCAACATTCCTCTCTTGGATGCAATCAAGCAAATTCCGAGTTATGCAAAGTTCTTGAAGGATCTTTGTACCAACAAGAGGAGATTCCAAGATCATGAAACGGTTGCACTAACGGAAGAAGCTTCTGCTGTTTTGCAAAGGAAGCTCCCTCCCAAATTAAAAGATCCAGGAAGTTTTACAATTCCTTGCACTATTGGTGATAAATTTTTTGAAAAAGCTTTACTTGATTTAGGTGCTTCAATTAATCTAATGCCTTATTCTGTTTTTGAAGCCCTTAACTTAGGTGATCTTAAACCAACTTCTGTCAGCATTCAATTGGCGGACCGATCAGTGAGATATCCAAGAGGAATCTTGGAAGATGTACTTGTGAAAGTAAATGATCTCATTTTACCCGCTGACTTTTTGGTGCTAGAAATGGAAGAAGCTCCTATTCCGGGTGCGGATCTTCCATTGATTCTTGGCCGCCCTTTCATGGCCACTGCAGATACTACAATCAGTGTTCGACAGGGAACATTGACAATGACAGTTCAAGGGGAAACGATAATGTTCAATGTTTATGATGCTTTCAAACTCCCTAGTGATGAACATGAATGTTTTCGTATTGATACATTGTGTCAAATTGTGCAAAATACCTTCAATAGTACTCATGGTACAGATTCATTAGAAAAGGTGTTGACACAAAATCCTCAAGTTGCTGAAATTGATGACGATGAATTACTTGAGGCTGTGCAATTCCTTGATGCATGTCCAGCCATACCACGTAAGTACACTCCTAATTTTATACCTTTGCCAGTCAATACTGAAAAGCTTGTTCCTTCTCTTGACAGGGCACCTGAGTTAGAGCTCAAACCATTGCCATCCCACTTGAAGTATGTTTATTTAGGTGAAACAGAGACATTGCCCGTGATTATAGCTAGCAATCTCAATGTGGAAAATGAAGAGAACTTGATGCGGGTGCTAAGGGAACACAAGGGAGCAATTGGTTGGAGTATTGCGGACATCAAGGGAATAAGCCCAACGAAATGCATGCACAGAATTTTATTGGAGGATGATTCTAAACCTACCATAGATGCTCAACGCAGGTTAAATCCAATCATGACAGAGGTAGTCCGAAAAGAGATTCTGAAGCTATTGGATGTGGGTATAATTTATCATATTTCCGATAGCAAGTGGGTAAGCCCGGTCCAAGTGGTTCCTAAAAAGTCAGGAATAACTGTTGTAAGAAATGAGGAAAATGAACTTATTCCTTCTCGTGTCAAAACGGGGTGGCGTGTTTGCATTGATTATAGAAAATTAAATAACGCCACCCGTAAAGATCATTTTCCATTACCATTTATTGACCAAATGCTTGAACGACTTGCAGGTCACAGTTACTACTGCTTCTTGGATGGCTACTCAGGATACAACCAAATTGCCATCGCTCCTGAAGACCAACACAAGACGACATTCACATGTCCTTATGGCACCTTCGCCTACCGGCGTATGCCATTTGGATTATGTAATGCCCCGGCCACCTTCCAACGATGCATGATGAGTATTTTCTCCGATATGGTCGAAAAATTCATTGAAGTATTCATGGATGATTTTAGTGTGTTTGGTTCTTCATTTGACTTATGCCTTAACAACTTGTCTTTAGTTTTGCAAAGATGCCGGGAATGCAACTTAATTCTTAATTGGGAAAAGTGTCATTTCATGGTACAACAGGGAATTGTTCTAGGTCATGTGATTTCCAGTCAAGGCATTGAGGTTGACAAAGCCAAAGTAGACGTGATAAGCGGTTTGCCACCTCCCACATCAGTGAAAGAGATCCGATCCTTCTTAGGACATGCCGGGTTCTATAGAAGATTCATAAAAGATTTTTCTAAGATCTCTCGACCATTGTGTAGTTTGCTTGCCAAAGATGCAAATTTTGATTTTAATGATGAATGTTTGGCAGCTTTTCAAAAGCTCAAAACTCTTCTCACAACTGCACCTATCATTATGCCTCCAAATTGGAATTTACCGTTTGAATTAATGTGTGATGCATCTGATTTTGCAGTTGGAGCTGTATTGGGACAAAGAGTTGAGAAGAGATTGCATGCCATATATTATGCAAGCCGTACCCTTAATGATGCTCAGTTGAACTATTCAACTACTGAGAAAGAGCTTTTAGCTGTAATTTTTGCTTTAGAGAAATTTCGTTCGTATTTGATAGGCTCTAAAGTAATTGTTTTTACTGATCATGCAGCTTTGAAATACCTCTTGGCAAAGAAGGAAGCAAAACCAAGATTGATACGATGGGTTTTGTTGCTCCAAGAGTTTGATATAGAAATCAGAGATAAGAAGGGATCGGAGAATGTGGTAGCTGACCACCTTAGCCGATTGATCACTAACTCCAATACCGAAGAAGACACTCTTCCTCTTCGTGAATCCTTTCCTGATGAGCAACTTTTTGCATTACAAGTTTTTGACCCATGGTATGCTGACATTATCAATTTTCTTGCTACAGGAAATATACCAAGGGACTTGTCAAGAGGTCAAAAGGACAAATTGCTGAAAACCACCAAGTCCTATGTGTGGGATGACCCATATTTGTGGAAGTATTGCTCGGACTCCGTGATTAGGCGATGTGTTCCCGAGACCGAATTTCAGTCTATACTCACATTCTGTCACTCGAACGCATGTGGTGGCCATTTTGGAGCCAAGAAGACAGCATTAAAAGTTTTGCAAAGTGGATTCTATTGGCCAAGCTTGTTCAAAGATGCCTCACAATTTTGTCTATCTTGTGATAGGTGTCAACGGATGGGTAACATATCATCTCGAAATCAAATGCCTTTAAATCCAATTCTAATTGTTGAAATATTTGATGTGTGGGGAATAGATTTCATGGGACCATTTCCTTCATCTTTTGGAAATCTATTTATTCTCCTTGCGGTTGATTATGTTTCAAAATGGGTGGAAGCAATTCCAACCAAATCTAATGATTCGAAAGTTGTCCTTAGCTTTCTTCGAGCCAATATCTTTTGTAGGTTTGGAACACCGAGGGCCATCATTAGTGATGGAGGATCCCATTTTTGCAATCGATCGTTTGAGACCCTACTCAAGAAGTATGGCATAACTCACAAGGTGTCCACCCCATATCACCCTCAAACTAGTGGACAAGTAGAGATTTCCAATAGAGAGGTGAAGCATATATTGGAGAAGACTGTTGGTCCTACTCGAAAGGATTGGTCTATGCGCCTTAACGATGCTCTCTGGGCCTACAGAACTGCTTACAAAACTCCAATCGGTATGTCTCCTTTTCGCTTAATCTTTGGTAAACCTTGTCATCTACCTGTCGAGCTTGAACACAGGGCCCTTTGGGCAATTAAGAAGTACAACTTCGACATGAAGGAAGCAGGAAATATCAGAAGGTTACAACTGAGCGAACTGGACGAGCTTCGCAATGATGCTTATGAGAACGCGAAAATTTACAAGGAAAAAACAAAGGCGTTTCATGATAGGCATATCATTAGGAAGTCGTTTGAAATAGGGCAAAGAGTATTACTCTTTACCTCTAAGTTCAAGCTTTTTCCAGGTAAGCTTCGATCCCGTTGGACGGGCCCGTATATTATTACTAATGTCTACCCTTATGGTGCAGTTGATATCCGACATATCAGCACGGGAATGGAATCGAAGGTTAATGGGCATAGGTTGAAGATCTACCACGAAAGTGTTTTGCATCAAGAAGACGAAGTGCTCCACTTCATTGATGTACCTGCTGTGGTGCAAAACTGAGTTGGGAAGGTAAGTCCTTAATAAAGTTTGTAATTTATAAAAATTAAAATAAAAAAAAAATAATAAAAATAAATAATAAAAAAACACACGAACGACCGGTCGTTTTTTTCCATTGCGACCGGTCGCTCTGCGCGAATTGTTGAAAATTAGACTCTGCCACGAACGACCGGTCGCTTATCACTTGCGACCGGTCTCTTCTCGCGCATTTCAGTTTTTTTTTTTTTTTTTTTTTTTTTTTTTTTTTTTTTTTTTTTTGAATCTGTTTCTAACGACCGGTCGCCCATCACTTGCGACGGGTCGCTTAGCGCGATTTTTTTTTTTTTTAACCGTATCTTTTTCTTCTTTTCTCTCTTCTCTCTCCTCACTTCCCCTTCGACTTCTCTCTTCTCCCTCCCTCTAAATCCCTCACAACCCACCCTAACCTTAACCCAAATCACACTTTTCTCACTTGTTTTTTTTTTTTTTTCGAGTAGAATCCATTTTTGGCATCTATTCCTTGAAATTTCAAGTGTTTTCATCAATTTTGGAGGATTTGCAGTTAGGGTTTCAACCAAACCAAGGTAATTTCGAATTTCTTGTTGTTTCTCTTTGTTTTTCTTACTCTTTTGCTTTCCTTTACTTGTTTGTGTTTTTATTTTGTTGTTAGGTTTGGGAAGAAGATTGCTTCATGATTGCACAATCAGGAATTAGACGTGAATGCTTACTCATTTCATAACATGTGATTACATATATCAACTTGAAAATGCATACATAAAATTCCTAATCACATGCTCATTATTGCATTCTGCGCCACCTGAGGCTTCTGCTAATTGCCTCTGTCTATTCTTGCTTGTAGAACCTGCAACAGCTCTACATGATCTTCATTCCTTTTTTGCAGCATCTCTACATGCTGGCTGGCACTGTAGAGCCGCTTCTGCAGGTCCGCCACATGAGCTTTCAGAGCAGCCACCTCCTCGCTCAGTGCTCCGCACTCTCGTGTTCTCGCCAGTAGGCGCATGCCCAAATTGGTAGCCGAGACCGCATTGAGCACTGTCAAATTGTGAGACTCGTCCACTGCCATCGAGTCAGACCTCTGCGCCACATGCAGATGATCCGCCACTGTAAGTCTGCTGACAGTCATGCCTTGCGGCAGTACTGCCCGACACCGCACGGCCTCAGAGAAGTTCGAGGCCGAGCCATGATGGTATGAGGAGTTTGGGAAGATAGGGTTTGGAGGAGCCCTTATCTGGGCATTTGGTGGGGCAAGTGTTAACTCGAGGTTAAGATCATCAACAAGCATATCTGAGGATGCCATTGATATTTTTTATGTCTGGACTTTTGATGGTTTTTCTTGAGTTTGCAGGTTGAAATGCAGGGTACTTCTCCATTCAGCCGAGAAGTGGTTTAAATAGACTTATGCTCATAGGGGAGCCGACACCACTTTGCATTTCCTGAGCAATTTGCGGTTGCAGCCAGTTAAACAGGGAAGCATTTTCACTTTCACTTTACTTTTCTTTTCCTCCCTGTTTTCTGGTGCATTGTGTTTTGATTTCTTTTTAGTTTGTCGTTTTTGTTTTATTTCAGTTGGGGAAGTGTGCTTTGTTTCTTTCTAGTTTGTCGCATTCCCTTTATTTAAGTTTGGGAAGTGCGTTTTGTTTTTTTCTTCTTTGTCTTTTGCAACTTTCTCTTCTTTTATTTCCGGAAAAAAAAAAAACAACAAAAACACACAAATACACGGAAAGAGCAAAGACAAACAGGCACACTATTCGTACATTAGATTTCACTTTTTCCCAGTGCTCGGTGTCTCGACCATAGGTCCTTTGAGTTTGCCCCTATGGCTATCCTCTTCCGGGGCTTCACGCACAGCCTCTTGGGGCTCATCACTCGAGCTCCCAAAGAGCGCACTCTTAGCTTGAGCGTAGCCGCTCTCGCGATCTGTTTTCTTGCGTTTACCCGTTCGGTCTAGGTCCTCCAGCTGCTTTCTCATGTCATGAGCGTAAACACTTACCATCTTGGAGAGATTTTTGTTCTCTTCCCGCAACGCCTCCAGTTGGTGTCGATTCACCTCTAATATCCTTGCCCTTTCTGTTTTTAAACTTTTAATAATACTCTGGTACTCTTCAACCATACTTCGCTCTGCTGCCAACTGACCTCTTAGCACCTCCACCTCATGGGACTTCGCAATTAGGCGATGACCCATGCTTGCGACTGTTGCCGTGCTTTGCACGCTTAGCGCCAGACCATCGCTCACGACCTGGTTGTCATCCCTTGCTCCCAGCACCCGTATATCCTTGGGAGTCACTAGATTTCTAGCAACTCCAAGGGCAACATCGTTGTCCAGCAGTATTGAGTCATTCACTGTTACGTGCCCCCGTGCAGAGGCGAAGTAGGGCATCCACACCGGTGCCACTGCTTGGCCCCGAGTCTGAGTCGGTGGAGCTAGGTTGAGATCCAACGAGAATGGGTAGGAAGAGGCCATTTGTTTTCTTACTTTGATTTCTCACTTTCTTTTCTCTTTTGTGTGTTTCTGAGTTTTGTGTGTTTTTCCCCAACTCTTTCTCTTCTTTTTATAGAGTTAGTTTCTACGTAACCCTAGCCACTGCGGTTCTGGTTTGGCGCGGCCCTTGCGGCCTATCCCCCTATATCGCCTCACCTATCCCCAACCCCTTTAATTGCATTTCCGCCTTTCAGCGCTTTCAAGAAACAAAAGTCGTCACACTTTCCTATGAAGCCAATAATTCTGGCTTGGGAATGTGAGAGGGACCTCTGCACGAGACACGTCCCTCGCTTGGTTGCCCGTGACTCACAGGAGCCGAGACATCAGGGCCCACTTTTTTCTATTTTTCTGAGTTCTCTCTCTTTGTGCTTCTGACTTGGTTTCTTTGTTTTATATACTTCCTTCGCTTTTGGGCTTTTGTTTGGGTTGGGCTTTCATTTTGGTTTGTGCGTTTCTTTGGGTTGGATTTCTGCGTGTCTGAGACTGTTGTTAGGGCTTACTGTTTGTTTGGTTTTGTTTGGTTCGGTTTTGTTTTGTTTTGTTTTGTTTTGTTTTGCAACCGTGTTGTAGTTTTAGTTCTTGTTTGTTTTTTTTTTTATTTAATTGCTTTATCCCTTTATTTCTTGTTGTAACATTGTTGATACCTAAGTTCTTTAACATTGAGGACAATGTTTATTTCTAAGTTTGGGAAGGGATAGCAAGTCTTTTTCGTTTCGCTTAAATTCTTGCTTTATTTTTTGTTTTGTTTTCTTTTCTGTTTTGAGTCTTGTTGTTTTCAAGTCACTTTCCGGACATATATGATGAGATTGTGATGAATGTTTACATGACTTGATTGAAAATGCTAAAAAAATAATAATAATTTTGTTATTCACTAAATGGCATTGTTCTAGCATGATATGTTTGAAACCCTCTATGCACTTGCCATTTGTTTCATAATTCTCTAGTTGAGGGACTTGCATGATCCAAAGAATTGTATCAAGCATGAATTAGACTTGTATAACCATATAATGTGAGCTTTGAGCCTTGTGCTTCAATTCATGAGTGTTATACACATATTCTTATTTTCTTGTCATCCGAGTTGTTGTTTGATCTCATTATTCATTGACTTGGTTGAACACTTAAAAGACATTCATTCTTGTGCAATTTGATTACATGACATTTGAGAAATGATATTAAGGCCCTCTTTGGACCGTTTGTGCCTTTCAAGCTAACCTTATGCATGCTTAAGCATGATTTTCCATTGTTAACCACCTTGAGCCTATATGTAAGCCTTTTCTTTCAAGTAACCAATTTTTACTTCTAGCCTTAGCCTGAAAAACAAGAATGTACCTTTCTAAGGAACTCATGAGCTCTAATTTGGATGTGTTTTTCTTGCTAAGTTTGGGAAGGGTTATTACATTTCGAAAAAAAAAAAAAGAAAAAAAAAAGAAAAAAGAGTACTTCACTCAAAGGGTGAAAGAAAAGAGAAAAGTTGTGGTTATTTGGCAATGAATTCAAATTCAATTCCATGTTTCTTGGTTGGCCCAAAAAAAAAAAAAAAAAAAAAAAAAAAAAAAAAAAAAATTTAAATAAATTGATGGTTGTTCAAATGGAAGAAAGGAGTGTGAATCATAATTTGTGGAGGTATAAGGCTTTGTGGTCTATTTGATCACCCAAAAAAAAAAAGAGTGAAATTCTCAAGCGTGATGTTTCAAAGTCTTTTAGTCAACGATTATATGCTCTTATATTGTGAGTTCCTTGGACTTTGTTTTATCCATATCCTTCATTTCTTACTCACCTTACACCCTTAGCCCCATTACAACCTATAATAAAGACCTAAATTGATCCTAAATGTCATGTGGTTGAATTGCACACATTCTTCTTCTTTTAAGTGTTTGGCATCCTTCTTGAGATCATTTTCATGCATGTTTTTCATCTTGCTAATTGTGAGTTAAGTCCCTTATGGTTTAACTCTATTCTCATGTTTACTATGGAGTGTTGCATTGTAACCCTCTTCCGAGTGATTCATTTGTGAGAGGACAACTTTGGTGAGATTTGAAGTTACATTTGTGCTTGGTATGATTTTTGAAGTTGTGTGAAAACTGAAATTGGAGAATGAGTTCCATTTGGCCATCACACTACTACACTTGAGCATGTTGTGTTCTGAACTTTGCCGCCTTGTGACTAATGTCTAAACTGAGTTTTTCTTGTGAAAACTTTTGAGTCGTTTGCATGAGTCGCTCTCTCTTTGGAAAGTGTCCGGAAAGTTTTGTTTCGAGTCTTGTTTTAGTTTCTGTTTTGCTCGAGGACTAGCAAAAGATAAGTTTGGGAAGTTTGTTCGGTTCATTTTTACACATGATTTTTCATGTTATTCACCTATTATTTTGAGTTAGTTCTTGACATTTTATAGCTTTTTACTTCCTTTTGTGTTTTCTTAGATTTTACCTTGGTTGGAATGAAAATGAGCTAAAAGTGCATTATTTGTTATAAATTCTGTTTTGGTTCATTTTCGTAGGTCAACTTCTTGGCCTGGGATCAGCATGCTTTGGTGCTCGGATGAGGTGAAGATCTTCATGAGACTTGTTCCAATGGATGTTAACTACAACATATCCAAATTTGAGCTCCATTGGACAAGTCTTGCCTATCCAACCAATCCAGCATGTCACCACAGCTCCAGAAATCCGAACTAGTCCAGCTTTTACCTTCAATGTGTCACTTTATTCTTCTTGTTACCATAACACTTGGTAACAAGACTTTACCTTAGTGAAAGAGATATTTTCTGAGGCAAAGAGCATATTTTCAAGGACAAAGCTTCATCATGGCAAGGGGACAATGGGTGAAGGCTTTAGAGAAAAAAAATGAGTTTTATATGCAAAGGGGAGCTGGAAAGGAGGAGAGAGGGAGGTAAAGGGAAGTGAATTCTGACTTGGGTGAGCCATTGAACGTGGGGGAGAAAAACCATTCTACATTCTACACATTGGAGCAGATTTTTGGAGAGCTTGGAGCAAGGAGAAAGCCAAGGTGCAGCCAAGCAAAGTGGGGAAGAAAGCTTCCACCATTGATGACCTTGAAGCTTTCACCATTTTCTCAAAATCTGTAAACTCTTTCTAATTTTATTTTGAATTTGTATTTGGAATAAGTATGAGCAACTAAACTCCATAGCTAGGGCTTAGGTTGAAGCCCTAAACATGATTACCTTATTGTTTTGATGCTTGAGTGTATGAATTTCTAGATATTGTTGATGAATTTCAATTCACTAAATTAATCTATCCTTGATGTGTGTTTTTCCTTGGTTGGCCATCTTTGAAAGCATGCCTCTTGAGATTGTTGGGATTTTGTGTATCTTCATGTTATCCTAAGCAATAGATGGATGGAGTAAGAACCATCCATGTGAATTGGTTTCTTGAATACCTAATGTAAACACCATGCTATTAGGATTCTTGTGATGTTCATATTCTCTTTGAACTTAATGGGTTTTTCTTGTAATTGAATCAAAGTACTGAGCATACCTAGATTCGATTATAGGGAAGGCACAAGTATTGTAGCACTCGTACTGCACTTTACGTATATTAGAGAGAATCAATGCGTCTTGAGCCACTCGTACTGGTCTTGATTGCGAACATCTTCATTAACACGTTTAGAGTTCATCACTTGAGTATCCATGAACATGGGTAGAATTGTTTAGGGTGGATTCCGAAACCCTAGTGTTTGTTACATTTTAATTTCACATTCTGATAATTCATCTCTGCCATTCTCATTTAATTTCGAAGTCCATTTACATTCATGCATTAGAAATAAGTCACTTGAACCAAACCAAACCCCCCCCCCCCCCCAATGTGTGTGTGAGTTGCGTGTTTGACACGTTTTGTGTCTTTGTCACTGTATTTTGTTTGTTTTCGTAATTGATTTGGACTTTTGGTCTGTGCTGTGTTCTTGCATTTTCTGTGCTGAATCCAACCGTATAAAGAACGTGAAATTTGGATAAACGGTTGGAAAGTTATAGGCAAAACACTGGACAGAGGTCGAAACTGGAAAAATAGAGAAACGATTCTGCCAAAAAAAAAAGACCGGTCGCTACTGTTCAGGCGACACAACATTCAATTGGCCAACAGAAACTAGGTAATTGCATTTCACAACATGCAATTGGCCAACAGAAACTAGGTAGTTGCACACACAACATGCAATTGCATTCGGTGATAGAAAATGCTGTTTGTGTTTTTCTTTAGTTTTCTTGTGTTGTTTCATTTCTTTTACACTTCTTTACTTATTTTTAGTTTCCATTTTGCATTTGTGCATTTGTGGTGTGTCAATTAAGTGTTCTTTACGTACTCAAATTAGAACTTATAGGAAGCCGACAAGTTCTTCGTGGGATCGACCCCGTACTTACATAATCTATACCTCAATAGATTCGTGCACTTGCGGGTATTTTTAATTGGTTGTTTGCACATTAATTTGTGTCCTTTTAGGAATGCAACAATCTTTGAGCAAGATTTCCCCCCGAACTTGATCAAATAGAGGGTCAAGCCCAGCAAGAAAAAGGTGAACATGAAGGCAATCCGATTATGTCTGGAGCTCATTCACATTAGCATCGTAGTGCATGCGATTTGGAGTGCGGTGATCAATCTCCTGAAAGATGGTTTGCAGCTGGCTGTAGTATTTGTGGACAGGTGCACCATTCTGTTTAACGGTGAACGCCCGTTTATTGAGATCAAAAAGAAAAGTTTCATCACCACCATTAAAGTAGGTTTTCTACACGGCATCCTAGATTTCTTTAGGGGTACTTAAATAGATTAAACGACCTATCAAGTCGGGAGACATGGAGTCGATAAGCCACCTATTGACCCGAAAGTTCTTCGTACACCATTTGCTGTAAGTGGAGGAGAGCTTAGAAGGTTGCGGGTGTCGCTTGTTAGTTACCCCAATTTTTCGCGGGCAACAATACGCATCTCCATGACTTGAGACCATAAGGCATAATTGGTCTTTGTCAAGATGACGCCGGTAGGAAACGAAGTGTTGACACTATGAATAGTAACTGTTACACCATAATCAACAGAGCATACTTAGCACTAAGGCAGACACGCCTTCTTCTCTGTCGAAGGAAGACACTCTTCCAAGGCAACCAACACCTGCCGAAGCTCCCGACTGCCGAACCTAGTCTCCAAGGACACGTGTCACCACCACAACGACTAGCACAAAGTCCCACATCGGAACTTTGTACAAACTTCTCATTTCTACCTCCCTATAAATAGGGAACAGTACCCAAGACGAAAGGGGTAACTAATTTCTCATATTTACTGTTACTCTGCCAAAGTTACCACTTATAGCTAACTTAAGCATTGGAGAGCCTTCGGCCGGCACCACACCGGTGTCCGAAGCTTAACGACTGCTTCTCCTACTTTGTCTTCTGCAGGGTACCTAGCTACCGAAGGTCCTAGCCCTTTTTCCTACCGAAGGTCCTAGCCATTTTCCTTGTCAAAGACAATCCCCTTCTCTCTAAGTTGACCCTCTCCCATTTTGAGCATCAACAGTTTGGCGCCGTCTGTGGGAAACGACTTCTAAATCCCAACTCCCTTTACCAAGCCTCGTCGTCTGTGGGAAACGACTTCTAAATCCTTCGCCTATCAAGCCTCGTCGCCTCTTCCTCACCCCACATTCCGAGATGCCGAGCGAGGAAAGCATCGATACCAAGCGCCACAACCCCCATGGGGAGTCCTCCCGAAGGAAACCTTCGGCAGGAGGAGATCTCCAGGCGGAGGTGGAGCGCCTCCGTGCCAGCGTTGCGAAGATGTCCGAGAACTACGAACACCTTCACACCAAAAATGTGGAACTGGAGCACAATTTCCGAGCCCTGAAACATAGTCTGGAGGGCAAAGGCCACCATTTCACCCAGTAAGACCACACCCAGGACATTGGGCACACCCAGCTAAACCATCCACTTACCTCCCGCCATAGCGCTCCCATACAAAATAGGCCTGACAAAGGCAAGGGTCACCTCCACCCAGAGACCACCAAGTCAAAATTTCTCCATGTTCCCCCGCCAAAAGGCCAACCCAACGCCTCAGCTAAAGTCTATAGGGACTGTAGGCACCATATCTCGGAGCATCGACCAGACCCAATCAACATTAATGTAGACCTCCACCACCTAAAGGCAACTCAACTTGGGCCCCTGCCGAAGCCCACCCGTGTAGCCACCACGGAGGAAGTCGGGGACTTAGACGATTGGGAACCCTATAACCCTGAGGACTGGGATGCCCATTGCTCCCAAGACTTCGAGTACTGGGAAGACTATCCAACCCCACCTACCCAATCCTACAGGCCTTCTGCACCCAACGCTCTTCCACATGCTCACCAAGCCATGAGCCTCCTCTTTGAGAAGGTCCGACGCCTGGAGAGCAAGCAGCATCGCAGCCATTAGCCCCTCTGGGTAAAACCGCGCCTTGGGCCCTTCACTGAGCGTATCCTCAACTATCATCAGGAGAAGGACATTCAGCCACTTCGTATTGCCTTCTACACTGGCACGGAGGATCCTCTCACCCATATCCACTCCTTCCAGTCCACCCTTGGATGCAAAGGCCTCAGTGACAAAGGCATGTGCCTCATCTTCCCTTCCGCCCTCAGTGGAGCAACTCTGAATTGGTTTTACCGGTTGAAACCTCGGACCATCAACTCCTTTGATAGTTTGAAGCAGACCTTCCTGGACCATTTCATGATCCAGACTGATCGGCTGTACTTTGCGGATGACTTGTACATGCTTCGGCAAGGTGAGGACGAACCCCTTTGGGAGTATGCAGCTCGCTTTAGCCATGAGTACTCTCGTTGCCTAGATACCGATGATCGGGCAGCCTTCGCTAGTCCAACTTCCATTACCTGATCCACAGCAACCAATGGAACACCTACGCCGAACTGATGAAACAGGCCGTTGTCCATGCAAAGGCTGAGTACTTTAATTCCAAGCGTGGCCTGGCCACTTCGGCACATGGCGCTTCTGGTAATCCCCTACCTGCTTCGGTACCCAACCCAACACCACCTCAGTATTCTACTCCCACCCTAAATAACCAAGGTGCCCTGCACTCAAAAAGGAAGGATAGCTACTAGCATACCTTCAGCAGCAGCAAACGTGGCAGACATGGCAACTAGCACCAGTCCAGCAGAGGCCACCCCCCAGGACAAGTGATCAGGCTCCACTCCCCTTCACCCCCAAGCCTAGGTTCGAGGTCTTCACCACCCTCAACACCACCTACGAGAATGTCTTGGTGCACGAGGCACCAATGATACCCAAGCCTCCCCCCAGAAGACCGACTAGCAAACCTATGCCAAACACAGGTGTCTTCTTTCGCTTTCATTAGTTTAGTGGCCATGACACTGAATCTTGCATTACCTTGTGCAACATCATTGAGGGACTCATCCGTGAAGGGAAGTTGGATAAATATGTGCACAATCTCCCACCCCCACCTAACCCTCACCAACGACAGATCAACATGATCTCCACTATCAGCGGCGGCCCCACCAGTTCTTCAACACCGAGCAGGGACGAATACCGAAGATGCAAAAGACAGGCTGGGCCCCCATTACCTTCTACAAAGAGGAAGAACGTGGTGTTATTCTCCTCCATGATGACCCACTCATTATCCAGGCATACATTTCTAACTTCGACGTTGGACGTATCCTGGTGGACATTGGCAGCTCAGTCAGTGTGATGTTTGCTGATGCCTTCAACGAACTCCAGGTCCTCGCTCACTTGCTCGACCGAAGCATCACACCCCTTGCGAGCTTCTCTGGCGATATAGTTCAGCCCATTGGCAGCATCCATCTCCATATATCTATTGGCTCAGCACCTCATCGAGCAACCACCACCACTCCCTTCCTTATCGTGGATTGTCCCACAGCCTACAATGTCATCCTTGGCCCAAATGAAGGTATTTGTCTCCACACACATGCTACTACTATATCCACCACAACCTTCGTGCTTCCCTTTATCACACCTACCACTGCACATCAAAAGCTAAGTTAGTCACAATTACAAAAGGAATCAGAAGACAAACAACAAAGGTGACCTAGGTACTTACTTCCTTGCAACAGTCTGGACTCAAACAGGTTGTTCTGGGTGACTAGGTTTTGGTACTCCCGCTAGGTCTGAGACAACAATGACCTCACATTTTCAACTTCCTCTTCTTGCTCCTTAGCGATTGGTCCTCACTTCACCGAACCTGCAACAAAGGTTATATACTACTCAGCCATTTAGACTTGCACAAGCAACAATGGAGAACTAAGAATGAACAAAACAAACAGCAATTAGTCTTAAAGGATGGGACCAAGGACCTATAGACTGGAAGTGGGTAGGAATGTGTTTGGCAACGGTCTTCCCTGGGGGACACTCTAAATCACCATAGGCCAAGCACCACTTGTTCCTCCAGGACTTCTGAGTAGAAGACATGTCACGGATAAAATAACCTCTCTCTTTTGCCTTTCGGCAATCGGCTTGTACCCAACCAAAACTTCCTTGTTGCTTCGAAATTGAGTACAAGTACATGAACTGCTCAAAGGTTGGCTCATCCAACCCAACCAACCATCAGGCAATGTAAATCCCATGAAGAAGAATCCAAAAGTTGGGATTATATTGCCCAGGCGCATACCCCAGTCTAGCCAACATCATCTGCACCCAAGGATGAAACGGTAGTCTGAAGCCATGCATGTACATATCTGTAAAAATCAACACTGAGCCCTCTGGAGGATATCTAACCACATCAGCTGCAGTGGGTAATCTCAAGCCTACATAAGGTGGAATACAATAATCTGTCCGAAGCTTGGCCAACTTTACTTCTGTAAGAGTATTCCGCTTCGCCAACGGGACACTAACCCGTATTTCCACTCCCTTTGAAGCTGAAGCCACGGCTACACCTACGTACCCAGATGGGGATGCCTGATTACTCGAGCCCACCTATGGTGTATAATTCAAGCCTAGAACCCGATCACATACGACCTCTAATTCTTTGTAATTCCTCTACATCCTATTATATGAAGCTAACCCAGAGTCTATGGATGGCTCACCCCTCTCACCCTCATGTTGTACCATCCTACTCTCTATAACACCTTCTACCACACCCTTTGTCTGGGAACTCTCACGTTTAGAACAAACATAAAGGCTTGGCTCTGACTGGGAACTCTCACTTTCGGTATCTTCCCCACCAAAGGCAGGGGGTCATGGCTTTCTCTATCAGAACTTTCAGACATCTACAATTTGTAGAAACAAGAAAAGGAACTAATGCACATGCAAAAAGGGATCGAAACATACATTCAAAAAGTTCATATCAATGTTCAAGGCGTTCATCAAGTTAATACTCATACTCAAGGTGTTCATCCTAGTCTTCAACATGTTCATACAAAAACAGACATTCCAATTCGAAAAATCAAGGGAAAGGAGGTCTAACCTTGTTTGCACCACCACGGAGAGCTCGCCGGAAATCTTTCTGATCACTACTCCACCACCAAGTCTCTCGCCAGAAATCACTTTTTCTCCTCCTCACTTTCTCAAAATTTTTCTCAAGTCTCAAGTGTGAGACCATCTCCACTCCAAGCTCCTATTTATAAATCCTCAAGGGTACCAACGCCTTGGTTCACGAGAAAACCCAAGCACCCTTTCAATTTCCCTCTCAAATTCCTTGTACCTGCACCACAACTTGAAATTCAAAATTCAAATCCCAAGGAAAATAATTATTAATATTGGGAGGGCAAAAGAAATTTGAAAGGGGCTTGCCGAACGGCAAGGCCCGTGCAGAATCAATTAGGGGGTCACCAAAATTCTACCTTTGCCAAAACGGTGGTCCAGCTCCAATGGCCCGGCTCCCTTAAAATCCTAGCTCACAGCCCGCCGCTCCGCTCAGCTCGTTTGCCGAAACTCCCTTGCCCTCGTCCCTTGCTGAACGGCAGGTCCCGTGGAGAAGGAAATAGGGGGACACACAAAAAAGGCCTTACCAAGTATATACCCGACTAGCTCCAAACCTACCAAAGAGGAGATACACTTAGGTCCCTTCTGGTCTTCTCCTTCCAATCACCTGCCCAAGGTACCCCACAAGCCGTTCAAGTTCAAAATTCCAAAAAAAAAAAAAAAAAAAAAAGAAAAAAACAGGGTGGGGGTGAGACATGAATCAAATGGCCTTGCCGAACGGCAAGGTCCGTGTAGAAGCTAGGAAACCAACACTCACCTTGTAACCAGCGGCGGACCCAAGAATTTTTCAGCGGAGGTGCAACGTTTAAAAGCTAAGAGCTCAAAAAAACGTATGATTCTTGTGATGCATACACACTTTGATGAAATTGGGTGATGTTAAATTGATCCTTTATAAAGAGAATTCTTAATCTCACTTAACTAAGGAATTCCCAAAACCCAATTAAATAAAGAACACTTAATTGGATTTTAATTGGAATACAAAAACCCAATTCAGTGAGGAATTACAAAAACCCAATCAAAGCCCAATTCAATAAGGAATTGTAAATACCCAACTAAAACCCTATAGAAGCCCACAAAGTGGCCCAGCTGTTTCAGTTTATTTTTTTAAACCCTGGTCCAAAACGACGTCTTTTTGGCCACGCCTCATTTAAATAACGAGAAGCGCGCAGTAGGCAGCAGCGCAACACCAGGTCTCTTGCGCATTTCGTTGAACAGGTTCCGTGCGTCTCTGGTCTGAGCAGAGGTGCAACTCCAGCAGCTGTTATAGACTTTTCAGGCGACCGGAGGTGCAGGTGCACCTCCTTGGGCCTGCACAGGTCCGCCACTGCTTGTAACCAAGGCCCAGCTCCAAGCCCAACTTGAGAAGGAGGCAGCGGCTCCCAAAAGGAAGAAGGAGACCTTGCGTGCTGAAGATGTCTGCACAGCTGCAGCACAAACTTGCTGAAGACTAGCCTCTTCTACTTCCAAAACCCTAAGTCCAAAATCTCCCCAAGGCCACCCTTGCCGAACGGCAAGGGTTGTGCAGAAAAGATGGAGGGGTTACAACACTCACCTTACCCACGCCTACTTGCCGAAGCTATGGAGACCGAACTCCAATCCTTGCTGCAATCCCAGACTTGACAAAAGCCCCAGGTTTTGACACAACCCAAGGGCTCAGGTTTCTTGCCGATTGTGCCTTTGCAGCCTAGGTCCAATCCTCTCTTCCAAAACCTAACACCAAATCAAAACAGCCCAGCCTCAATACAAAATTCAAATTCAAATGAAAAATGGAGAGGAGTTCTCAAAACCTTGCTGAACGGCAATCACCATGCAGAGGCAATGGAAGGGTCACATAAATTCTCACCTTGCTAAGCCCACCTTCTGACTTTCGATGGCCCAGCTCCAAGAATCCCAGCTCCAAACCCAGAAATCATGAGCTGCGACCACCGAGAGTTGTCGAACCACGAGTCTTTGACCTCCTTTGGCTCTCGATCCTTCGAAGCACCTGCTGAAGGTATACACACGCCAAGTCCTCGAGCCCAGACCACTGCTGCGCTGCCCGACCCCAATTCTAAAACAAAAACAAACATAGCCCCTAGCTGCCCTTTCCGAACGGCAAGGGCTATGCAGAATGTTCAAGAGGCGCCTCCACACGTCTTCTCACCGAAGGCTTAACGAAAATTTCCCCAACCAAGCTTGCCTTTCGAGAATTCGCGTGCTGAAGGTTCACCCTTGCCGAATGGCAACTTGAGTGCTAAAGGTTCCTTGAGGCTCCCATTTATTCTCCTAACCCTAGAGCCCTTTTATGAGCAGCGCAAGACGACACGGCAGGCCCACGTCCAATCCTGCCCTTGCCAAAGCCTCAAAGAAAAAGCCCAACCCCATCTTTGTGTTAATAGACCCACTCCAATCCCAGCTTCACACCAATGGACTAACTCGCAAGCAGAACCGAAGGACAAGCGCAAGTTCAAGCCGGCCTACATGCCGAACGGCAAGTGTTGGGCTGGAAAGAAAACGGCCCACAACGCCTCGAAGCCTTGTCCCACTTTTCCCTTGTAGAAGCCAAGCCCAGGCCATTCTCTCCTTGTCGAACCCCAATCACCCTTGCCGAAGGCCCAGGTGGGTCATAAGGTTGGCCTTCTGCAACAGCCCTCTTCTTCATTTCGAAGCATGTGGGCCTTTATTCTCCTCTCCACACCCCTTGCCGTTCCACAAGGAAGCTAGGATCGACAAAGGAGGGCTCAAGCTTTGCTCCCTTACCGAAACAATTTTAGGCCTAGCCCCTAAAATTCAAAATAATAATAATAATAATAATAAATAAATAAAAAGGGGCTGGGGAACCTGCCAAACGGCAGGCACCATGTAGAAGGAATGTGGGGAGCCGAAATTTGGTGGTAAAAAAAAAAAAAAAAAAAATTGGCATGCAGAAGCTTTGGAGGGACTACCCATTGGCTGACCAATCCCCAAAAACAAAAAAAACAAAAAAAAAAAACTACCAAAGGTTAGGCCAAGACCCTTCCAGACAGCTCTTGCCAAAAGGCATGACACTTGCCTAACCTAGCACCTAGGCCATACTTTTGAAGCTTGACGCAACTTCTAGATAGCCAACTTGGGGGTTGGGGGACTAGGGACTGCCCCACGATTCCTATTGAATTGGGAATGCTCAGTCACAATTATGCAAATCTTACAAGTTCCCAACCCAGAAGTTACTTCTTGACCGCGAACTTGGGGGACTACTGTTTACACCATAATCAACCGAGCATACCTAGCACCAAGGCAGACACACCTTCTTCTCTGCCGAAGGAAGACACCCTTCCAAGGCAACCAACACCTGTCAAAGCTCCCGACTGCCGAACCTAGTCTCCAAGGACACGTGTCACCACCACAACAACTGGCACAAAGTCCCACATCGGAACTGTGTACAAACTTCTCATTTCTACCTCCTTATAAATAGGGAACAGTACCCAAGACGAAAGGGGTAACTAATTTCTCACATTTACTGTTACTCTGCCAAAGTTTCCACTTATAGCTGACTTAAGCATCGGAGAGCCTTCGGCCGGCACCACACCGGTGTCCGAAGCTTAACGACTGCTTCTCCTACTTTGTCTTCTGTAGGGTACTCAGCTACCGAAGGTCCTAGCCTTTTTTCCTACCGAAGGTCCTAGCCATTTTCCCTGCTGAAGACAATCCCCTTCTCTCTAAGTTGACCCTCTCCCATTTTGAGCATCAACAGTAACAATTTGGGAAGATGGTGGAGTGGAGTCGGTGGTTTTGGAAGATGAGACAATATCCATGGCAGCGGATTTAAGAATAAGAGAAAGGTATGTGTTTAGGGTTTTGTGATAAGGGGATATGAGGATTTGGGTATGAAGATTTGAATCTGAATATGTAAATATGAGGAATTTGATTTAGGGTTTGGGTGCGAAGAAATTTGATATAAGGATTTAGAGACAATTGAGGATCGATTGCTCTGATACCATGCTAAAATATGAACATGATTTGAATATGTTAGGTTAACTTTATTCTTCTTCATAAGGAGGTAATATAAGAGTTTACATGACTGCTTTACAAGGAATTAGATACAGTAAAGGATTAGGAAAGAATCTCTTAATTAATCAAGGAAATAAATCTCCTTGATTAATTAGGAGACCCACGTCAACAATTTGTGCAATCACGCCATAAGGCCTTACTCTCAACTCTGTTTTGTATTAAGTTGAGAACTATATTTATGCAATCTGAAAAGAGCTTAAAGATGCAACAAAGTAGTTTAGACTAACGCTTGTAAGAAATTAAAAAAAAAACTACAACAAAGTAGTACTTGAGGTTGTTTTGTCGTGGGATTGAGGTGTAGCTAACATATGGTTAGATGTGGGTTCAATTTCTCAATAGACGTAGTAGTCTAAAGAAATTGTAAATCATGATTGGGTTTGAGATCAGAGGATGAAGATCCTTCAAGTTGGTTGAAAATTCAAAAGCTTCCCGAGCAGTCCAACTCCTTTAGTTGTAACTTCCTCCCTCTACACTGCCATTAGCTCCTCCTCCATTTATGTTGCCTCCAGAGGCGGACGCATGATCCCTTGGAATGCCGAAAATTTAGTTGTGGACTCCATGAATGACTCTTTTTGTAATTCGGTAATTTGTGTTTGTGAGCTGAAACAAAAGGGACCCATGAAGGGCTCTTTTTCGTTTGATTGGAATAGTATTACATGTTGATTTACTTTTATGTTTCTGGGAAATAGTAAGTTTAAATGGACCTAATCACCATTTTCAAACTTTGGAGCCTATGTTAGTTTGCTCGGTAGTATCAATAAGATTTGGTGTTGCAATATTTTGGGTTACTGGATTTTTAAGAAGTTTAGGCTCAGACGAACTATGGGGGTTAATTTGAAGTTAGCTTCAAGGTTTCTGGTATTATATGAAAGAACACTTGGGTGTTGAGATCTCAGAATTTCGGTTAAAATTATATATATTAAAAATCTATGGAAAAGAAGTATTAATTGTATTCTCTTTGCTTTGAACTCATATATTATTTACGTTTGTGTGTGTGAATGCACTTTAGTGAGATATTAATCTATAGTTCTGCTGAAAATGGTTCATCAACAAGGAATTCAATGATACTTTATGTTGAGGCATCAAAAGTTTAATATATCATCGTCTTGAAAAAGTCACTATGTGACATATTTCCATTAGAGTCTCTATTAAGTACCTTGATATTGTAAATATGTTTTCTCTCTTTGGTGATAACAAAAAGGCCCTGCTTAACTTTTCCTTCAAAACACTAAGCTCAAAGATAAGTTAGAACACAAATACTTGTACCAATGCTTTGAAAGGTGAGGCGTTGATGCAAGGCGTTTTAGTCACGTTATGCGAGGCGTAAGCCTTGAAGCAGTGAAGCGTAAGTCTTTTAAACATTAATTTATTTTAATAAGAAAATTTTATGAATAATATTATACCCATATGTGCTCTTTGATGTATACAAACATACTTTGTTGGCAATATACAACTTAAACTTTCGTATCTCGCGGTTTGTACAACCTCCATGCTTCCACTTTCTAACATAAATGCATATCCAATATCCATTCGGGCAATATTTGTCCATCACTTCATTATGAGTGACGAGGGAATTTCCATAACATGCTCCCACTTCATCACATAAAACAAACATGGGATGCCTTCACTTTCATATTTCTGACAGTTGCACTCTATTCAAACATCTTTCCCATTAAGGTACACACAACTCCAATTATTTTGCGGTTCACCGTATTTCATTAAAATATACAATCGTCCTCCGAAATTATAGATTATTTTTTCATGAATGAGTGCTAACGAAGCATTGATCTCGTTACATACCAATAAAAAGCACCTATGTGTGTAAATTTGGGAAGCATGTTGCTCAAGACTTTTCAGTGTTGTTGTAAGCACTTTCTTTGACTGTTTTCGTTGGTGTGCATTCAAACAACTTAATGCCTTTTCTCAAATAATCTTTCATTAAAATATACAATCATCCTCAGCTCATGCATTGATAAAGGCTTAAATCATACACCATATGCGGCAATCCCTTCCACCATAGGTAGCAAAAATGGATCATTTACAATATTAAATGGGAGTGTTCTAGAGAAGAAAAAACTACCAATTTTTCGACAAACTTCCTCTCTTTCTTCTTGTTTGTATGTTGAATTTAATGTACTTTATTGAGCTTCTAAAGTGACAAATCTATCCATTGGTCCTTTCGATTTAGGTTGTTCTCTAAGAGCCTCATCAACTGCAACATTTCTAGTACCGGGGATTTCATATTCTTTATCCAATGAAGTTTCCATACTCTCAGCCCCTTCTCTTGGACCATCCCCAATCTCTCTAAGCATTTCATTTTTCTTTCTTTTTTCAAGCTGAAAATTATTTCAAAGTTGCGGCACACTCTTTTTTCACATACTTATGAACTTTCTTACATGATTGCATACCATGATGAGTTTGACCCAAATGATGCTTAAGTCTAGAAATTTCTCCACTGCATCTTTGATCACAAAATGTGCATCTCAAGTATTTTGTCCCCTGTATTTCTTTTGCATACTTTCACGCAGGATCTTTTCGATTCATAGCTATAAAACAACACCATTAATATTTCTAAGATACAAGTATGATGCATGTACGTCAAATTTCTACTATATCACATAAACAAATAAGATAACTATATATTAAAAAAAAATTGAAAAAAAATTATATGGAACCTCAAATTACAATTGCGAAGAGTTAGAGAGAAAAATAAAATGGCTTACTTGCAGTCGAAAGATGAAGAGAATTTTTGAAATTGATGGAGATTATCAAGTAAGGGTAGAAATTAGGGTTGTAGTAGTACTATACAATATATATATACTAGCTCTTTCACACATGTGCCAATTGGTTTTTTTATTTATTTATTATATTTTAGTATTAAGAAAAGATAACATGGGTAGTTATTATCTGATTTTGTTTTTAATATAAAAATATGAATTTACCATATTATCTCCATTTAATTAATAATTTTAATTCTTAATATTTGAATTAACCTAAGGCATTTTCTGGTATTTTGAATGTTTCACAATTCTCTGCATTTTGCTTTATATATATAGATAAGTCCATGTGTTTATATATTAATTTAGAAAAGAAAAAAAAAAAGTAAGTAGAATAAAGCTACAGCCGGCCGGATTTAGAAAAGGCAATAAAGATATTAATTTTTCTTGCCTTAAGTTTATTACAATAAAGGTAAGAAAAAAAAAACAGAAACTTGCCTTTTTTTTAATCAAAACACTCGAAGTGAAACGACGTCGTTTCATTTAGATTTTTTTTTTTTTAAACACTGCAATCGAAACGACGTCGTTTCATTACAATAAACCTAAAGAGAAAACACGCGAGCCGTCTTCTTCGCAGAGTCGCAGCCAATTTGCTTACTCTCGCAAAATTTCTTCAGGTTCTGAAGTGTCCAGATCTGGCACGCCTCGCTACACCTCCTTACGCCTTCCCCGCGCTAAACGTGCAACTCGTGAAACAGCCGACCGCCTCTGGCGATTTCCTGCCGCCTGGCTCCGACGCGGTAAGGCATGCCTTTTAAAAACACTGATTTGTACAAGTAATTTGCTCATGCATTGCATTATTCTTTCTGTTGGGTAATACATTGTATTTATTATTGCTTGAATCATGCTTTAGCTGTTTTTTAATTTTAAAATTTAAATTTTCCCATCAGTGGAAGGACTGTTCTTCCATAATTCTCAATTTATCTGTATTAACGACCCATGTATTTTTCTCACTTTTGCCTCAGGGTTTGACACCTTTTTTTTTAACAGTTCTTAGTAACTATGGGCAGCTGTCCAGCACCATTTGTGAGCCTGATGTTTCTCTTTTGTTATTTTATTCTTTCGTTTCTCAGAAGTTTCATAGAGTTGGGTTCAGTTTAAATCATTTGAATCTTATTTAGGGCAAGCTGGTCACAGGTTTATGGTTTCTTAGGAAATGGCTGTTCGTACCTGAAATCCAAATTAGTTTTCTTAAATGAGTTTATATTGTATTTGATTTTTGGAATATTTTTGACGATTTTATACTGCAAGTATTGTGTAGCTTGACGTTTTTAGAGTATTTCGATGGATGCTGTGCTATTGAAAGCACTATTTTTTGTTTATTTATAATGATTATGATTAAACTTTGTCTTTTATTTCACATTTTTAGGAACGTTTTCTGAACTTTATGATACAAGAAGTGAACCTATAGAATGGGCATTGATTCTGGAACTTGTAATGCACTAATTGTGTGCCAACACAAAAAAAGAAGGATATCTTCGAACACTGGCATTTCGTTGTGTGAGACATTTAGTCCTCTTGAAGCTTCCTTACCCTATTTACCAACTTTAGAAGAAGCTGATTACTACACACAGCCCTCTTTCAAGGAATTGGCTGCTCGAGAATATACAGATCCTGGTTTTTCTAGTCGAGTTTTGGACTTTACAGTTGGAAGATTCGGTTATGGATCCGTCAAATATCTTGGGAAGACTGACATTAGGAGATTGGAATTAGATAAAATTGTGAAGTTCCGCAGACATGAGGTTATGGTATATGAAGATGAAACTGCCAAACCTTTGGTTGGCCAAGGCCTTAACAAGCCTGCTGAAGTAACTTTAGTGCTACAAACAAGACCATCAAATATGGATAAGAGACAGAAAGATAATAGTGTGAAAAAATTGAGGCAGATTGCGGAGGGACAAGGAGCTCAGTTTATTTCGTTTAATCCAGAAAATGGGGAATGGAAATTTTTTGTTCACCATTTCAGCAGATTTGGATTGAGTGAAGATGATGAAGAAGACATCATGATGGAAGATGCTGCTGCAGCTCAAGATCTTGTGGAAATGAACCATGGTGAGATTTCTGATGCTGATGAAGAAACCCAAATGGATCCCACTGGAATTGTGCTTTCGCATTCTCTTCCTGCTCATCTTGGGCTTGACCCTGTAAAGATGAAAGAAATGAGAATGTTGATGTTTCCTGATGGGGAAGAGGAAGCTGAGGAGTTGAATCAAGTACCTGCACATTATAATCCATCCTTTGGTAGAGAATACATAAGACCTCCTTTACAAAATACGTCTCAGAGGATGAGTGACAGACTTACTCCACCACCTGTTCGAAAAACCCCATTGGCATTGCTCGAGTATAAGCATGGTAGTTTTGACTCAAACTCTCCTGGGGCCATTCTAATGGCCCAAGAAAATAAGGTCATGTCTCCAAAGATACTAAAAGAAGGTTTTAAGCTTGATCTTAAGCATGAAACACCAGTAACTAAAAGACATTGTCGCAACATAGTTGATGCAGGTCTGTTGATGGGTAGGTCATTTCGAGTAGGATGGGGTCCAAATGGAACCCTAGTCCATGCTGGAACACCTGTAGGGAGTACTGGTTCTCAAATGATGTTATCATCCACAATCAATTTAGAGAAGGTTGCTATTGACAATGTTGTTAGGGATGAAAATAACAAAGTTAGAGAGGAACTTATTGACATGGCTATTGAATCTCCACTAGATTTTCACATGGGATTACTTCATCAGACAGAAGAGATTGAAGTTGGATCCTTTAACCTAAGGCTGCAGAAGGTTGTTTCTAATCGCTTTATGCTTTCAGAGATTTGCAGGAGCTATGTAGATATTATTGAGAAGCAGCTGGAAGTTCCTAGGCTATCTTCCTCTGCTCGTTTGGTTTTGACACACCAAGTAATGATTTGGGAACTGATAAAAGTTCTTTTTTCTGATAGGGAAAATGGTGGGAAAATGAAATCTTTGGGTGCTGATAATGAGGAAGAAATGGTGCAGGATGTGAAGGAAGCTTCTCAAGAAGTCGACCTGGAAGCATTACCTCTTATTCGGAGGGCAGAATTTAGTTATTGGTTGCAAGAGAATGTATGCCATCGAGTACAAGAAAAAATGAGCTCCTTGAATGAGTCCAGTTATCTGGAATACATATTATTACTTCTGAGTGGGCGCCAACTGGATGCAGCTGTCGAACTGGCTGCTTCTCGGGGAGATGTGAGATTGGCTTGTTTGTTAAGTCAGGCTGGAGGGTCTGTAGTCAATCGTTCTGACATGGCTCAACAGCTTGATCGTTGGAGGATCAATGGGCTGGATTTCAGTTTCATTGAGAAAGACAGGATAAGGCTTTATGAGTTGCTTGCTGGTAATATCAACAGCGCTTTTCACGATGTTAAAGTTGATTGGAAGAGGTTTCTAGGGTTATTGATGTGGTATCAATTAGCACCTAGCACCTCATTGCCCACTGTTTTTCGCACTTATCAACATCTTCTCCACGAGGGTAAGGCTCCATACCCTGTTCCAATTTACATTGATGAAGGACTGGTAGAAGAGTCCGAGAATTTTAGTGCGGTAAAACGTTATGACCTATCATATTATCTTATGCTGCTACATGCCAGTGAAGAAAGCGAAGTTGGCTTTCTAAAGAGCATGCTCAGTGCCTTTTCATCAACACATGATCCGCTTGATTACCATATGATCTGGCATCAGCGTGCAGTGTTGGAAGCAGTTGGGGCTATCAGCTCTAAGGATCTTCATGTTCTTGACATGGGATTTGTTTCCCAGCTGTTGTGTCTTGGGAAATGTCATTGGGCCATCTATGTGGTCCTTCACATGCCCCATTGTGAAGATTTTCCATATGTCCATGCTAATCTTATTCGGGAAATCTTGTTCCAATATTGTGAATCCTGGAGTTCTCAAGAATCACAACGCCAAGCCATTGAGAACTTGGGTATTCCTAAGGCATGGCTTCATGAGGCTATGGTATGTCATATTTTTTTTGTCTTTTTGTTTCAATCTATACCAAACTCCATTGTGGCTCCCTCTATCATATTAGCATACTTAGAACATAAATCTTGTTTACAAAAAATGATGAGCTTGGTAGCTTGTTGGCAATGGTTGACTCTATATTCAGTTTGAAACCCTTATCCGAGTTTAAAATGGTTTGTTATTACAATTACTCTTACTTTAAAACTCCTGTAAGTTTTCAGTCTCTTCATCTTATTTTGAAATTTCATAGGGGTCCATGGAAGGATTTTAAATGAGATATTTGGATTTGACTTGTCAATGCAAATTGCTTTGTTGGATTTTCAAATATTAATACCTTATGCTCATAAAATCCTTACATAAATTTGATTATTTTATAAAATTGAGGAATTTCAAATAACATTTTTTCCCTTTGTCTTGAATTATCAAATATATATTTGGATTTAACTAATGATCCAAACGAAAAACTCAAATTTAAATCCCTCATTTAAAGTCTTCCATCCAAATAGACCCTAAATTTGCAAACCAAAGATTATGAAAAAAGATTTTGAAATCCTATGCTTCATATTTTTCTTTTCTATTTCCGGGGACTTGGGAGTCTTTCTTTGAGAAAACATCTGTTGGCTACCAGTCTGCTGCTGTTGACTTTTATTTTCTTCAGGTTCACAAGTCATGTAACATAGTAAGACAAAACATCGGTGATTTGTTCAGGGATATTGTTTATCTAAACCTCCCTTTTCAACTTCTATGCACTAGGTGAAACTTAATATATCATGCGATAACAAATGTTCTGAATTGCTGATAGAGGCAATAGGATGTCTGCCCATTCTCATCACCAATTCTAACATACAAATCATGGAATGTTCTGAATTGCTGATATGGGCAATAAGATTATCATTGTCATATATACAACCCATATGAGGCTAGAACTTATAAATTTCCAGTTTTTGAATCCCAGGATTTGGGGTTCCCTGTGATGATTCTCATCAAAAGATCACAGTTTAAGCTTCCTAGCAAAAAATTTGATGTCAGATGTTCTCCATTAATTTATCTGTGGCTACTTATATGAAAGTCTTGGAAATGGAATTGGAATTCTGTCTTCCAACTTATGGAGCATATTATTCTGTTGGTGAATGACTAATATTTTCCTGGATTGCAGGCTGTTTATTTCAATTACTATGGTGATCTTGCAAAGGCCCTTGAACACTTTCTTCAATGTGCAAATTGGCAGAAAGCACATACTATTTTCGTAACTTCTGTTGCCCACAAATTATTCTTGTCTGGTATGAATTAATAACTTCTATGTTCCATTTAGTGTCATTATGTATTTTCTTAAGTTTCTGGACATACTTTAATGGAATCACTTTGAGGAATCTGTTATAGAAAAATATACTTTTCATTCTGTTTCTAAGTGTATGCATATAGCTTGAACAGTTTATAATCGTTACCATTCTGCATGATAATTGAGTATCATTGGACCTAGTGAATCCAAGCAGGTAGTTGATTTGTTTAGGGAAAATGTACCTTTAACTGATTTGATTTACAAAGTTCATATTTTAACTAATCACTCACTCGATCTGGACCACAGTTGCTTCAGTTGATATTAATGTATAATTTTTTTTCATGCAGCCGAACACTCAGAGATATGGAGGCTTGCAACTTCCATGGAGGACCACAAATCAGAAATTGAAAATTGGGACCTGGGAGCTGGGATTTATATTTCATTCTATCTAATTAGAAGTTCATTGCAGGAAGCAGACAATACCATGAACCAATTGGTATGGCATATTATTCTATATGATATGGCTGTTAATTTAAAAATTGGGTAGATCTGTATCAATAGGCAACCTGCAATATATTAACTAGCAATTGCATTGTTTTAAACACCAAAGCTTGGTTTGCTCTATTGCTAGGTTTCCGTTTCTCATAATTTAAGGCTTAAGCTGGAACACGTTGTGTCTAGCAGTTATACTTAAGTTTGACTGATTGGCTTGGCTGAGGCTGTCTAAATGTGGCTCAGAGTCAGATAATAAAGTAATTGAATATACAACATCTCTCCAAAATGAAAATATATAGCATCTGTGCAATGGTATGCCTGCTTTGATAGAGTGCGTCTTTACTAGTAATATTGGGCCAGATGCTGATGCACTTCTTTGCTCTTCCTATTGTACTTATCTTGGAAGTAGGAGGCTAACAAGATGAGCATGAATGAAGATAAGGAAATAGCTTAAAGCCCTATATTACTAAATTGATATATAACCCCATTTTTTGCTACTGTACTAAAAAGAACTTGATTGTTATTGCTAAATCTCTGTGTAATTGACTCCATGCTACAAGATCTTTATAATGTCGGAAAGGATTTGAACAAGTGATGATATTTTAATCCTGTGAAATACAATGGAGAAAGACAAAGTCACACTAGACCTAACTTGATGCCATATTCTCAAATATAAATTTTTATAGTCATTTGGTCTTTCTTTTTGCTACTGTACTAAAAAGAACTTAATTGTTATTGCTAAATCTTTTTGTAATTGACTCCATGCTACACAATCTTTATCATGTCGGAAAGGATTTGAACAAGTGATGATTTTTTATCCTGTGAAATACAATGGAGAAAGACAAAGTCAAACTAGACCTAACTTGATGCCATATTGTCAAATATAAATTGTGATTGTCATTTGGTCTTTCTTTTTGCTACTGTACTAAAAAGAACTTAATTGTTATTGCTAAATCTCTGTGTAATTGACTCCATGCTACAAGATCTTTATCATGTCGGAAAGGATTTGAACAAGTGATGATATTTTAATTCTGTGAAATACAATGGAGAAAGACAAAGTCACACTAGACCTAACTTGATGCCATATTCTCAAATATAAATTTTTATAGTCATTTGGTCTTTCTTTTTGCTTCTGTACTAAAAAGAACTTAATTGTTATTGCTAAATCTTTTTGTAATTGACTCCATGCTACACGATCTTTATCATGTCGGAAAGGATTTGAACAAGTGATGATTTTTTATCCTGTGAAATACAATGGAGAAAGACAAAGTCAAACTAGACCTAACTTGATGCCATATTGTCAAATATAAATTGTGATTGTCATTTGGTCTTTCTTTTTGCTACTGTACTAAAAAGAACTTAATTGTTATTGCTAAATCTCTGTGTAATTGACTCCATGCTACAAGATCTTTATCATGTCGGAAAGGATTTGAACAAGTGATGATATTTTAATCCTGTGAAATACAATGGAGAAAGACAAAGTCAAACTAGACCTAACTTGATGCCATATTCTCAAATATAAATTGTGATTGTCATTTGGTCTTTCTTTTTGAAATGAGTGCTGAGCATTGTGTAATGTTTACTGCAGGATTCTCTTGAAAGCAAAAATTTTGCATGTAGAGAGTTTCTTGGTCAGTTAAAGCAGTCTTTGGCTGTTTGGGGTGTCCAGCTACCCGTTGACGTGAGGTATGCTCAACAATCCTTGACTCAGATGTTTGGTTTTATTCAGACACTTTAACTTATGTTTGTTAGGGATATAATATATTAACTTTTGTTTTATTATTGTTGAGACCTCACCACATGACGCCTGTTTATTATAAGGTGGTATAGCTCTACAGTTATGAAATTTACATATTTACCAATGCGTTACAGGGTAGTGTATTCAAAGATGGCAGATGAGATATGCAATTTGCTTTTATCTGATATTGGAGATGGCCCAACACGAGATGTTCAATTAAGTTGTTTTGACACTGTTTTTAGTGCTCCCGTTCCTGAAGACCTTCGAGCAAGTCATTTGCAAGATGCACTGTCTCTCTTTACATGCTTTCTTTCAGAGGTTGCTACATAGGTTTTCCCCTTTTTGCAAGGCAGTTTGTTCCTGTTGAAATTATAAGATCCTTGCAAGCTCTTATTTTCGCTTCAACAGCAATCTGTACGGAGTTGTGCTTTTCTGGAGATGCATAGTTCTTGTATGTTATTTTACAGAAAAGCTAGAACTGATGCTGGCCAGGGGTTTCGACCAAAAAACAAAAAAGATGCTGGGCAGGGGGCCTTGCAGGGTGCAACCTGCCGGTGTGATTGCACAGGGTTCTTTTATTTTATGGTTCTTTTCTACCCCCGATTTCCAGTTGTATCAGCTGTAGCTTCTTTTATTTTAGTTGATACATGTAGGGTAGCTCATGGTTTAAAGATTCGGATTGTAGGGATTGTCCAGCGAGCTCTTACCTGGGAGTAAGATCAGTCTTCACATCCATGGTGTTCTGCGCAATTGTGAGATTTTAATGATAAGTCCCTAACAAAATTTAATTGTATTAGAGAGCCTGTATTACTTAGACTTAAACACTCCAACCCAAAAAAAAAAATTTACTTAGACCTGAACACAGGTCCCTCGTTGAACTTAACTTACAAAATGTCTAACGTACTCTGGAAAATGGCTAACGTACTTATTTGTTCAATAAAAGGAGGGTTAATTTCAGTTCCGGATGCTGCATTTGTACTTGGCATGTTTGTGGACCTTGCAAATGACACGTCATCACTTAACAGATTTTTTTAACTTCAAAGATAATAATGGAGCCACATTGCAAAAAATTTACACTAAACTGACAACATCTGGGGACTTACCTATGCCTATGACCACTGGGATGCACATGCATTTTGAACAAATAAGAACAGAAAAAATGATTCTCCAGTGCTTCGCTGCACTACAATGCTCCCTTGTTCCCCACCGTCCAACCGTCCATTTAGTTCATCCCAAGATCATCTCTCCAACTCCATCATCATCAACAACCATAACAAGAAGGGGAGCTTTATCCGCTGCTTTAATCTTCGAAGTGCGCCATAGCTGAATTCTCAGAACTCCCAAACTCTGGCGGTGTCAAGGCTTTGGAGCTAAGCCTCGATGATGTTGAAGTACCCGCTGACGGCAACCAGGTTATCTCTCTCTCAGATATGCATGATATATTTATCTAAGTTGAGGGATATCTCAAATAGGGTTATTTGAGGGATGGGGCGCTCAACCGTTGAATCTGTTTTAATGACCTTGTGTGGCTGAGATTGAATTACATCTTTTAACCCGTTTTCACACTCCTGACCCACCACAAACTCCACTTACGCTTGGGAACGACCTACGCTGGGAAACCAAACATCTCTCTTCTTCCTCCAAAGCTTGGAGACCTTTCACGCAAACCAAAAGACCCATTGTGAAGAAGAAGGCTCACCAAGCGTTGGGTCGTTTGGTCTGCATGAAAGGTCTCCAATGTTTGATGTAATCTTTGAAATTTAAGCTAGCCAGTAATTTCACTTGTTTTTAAGCAGTTTGGCTGTAATTTGCTGAATATTTTTTTCGGTCAAGTTGTTGGATGCTGTTCTGTAGAACAAAAGGAACTCTATATTTTTGGCTTTTGCAGCATTTAAACTACAATATTATTAAAGACAGAACAAATGGCATAAAAGAGTACAATGTGCACACTTTGTGCCTTGAAATATTTCTTATTTTCGATTGAGAATTAAGATTTGTGGGACAATTTGATGCCTAGCTATCTGAAGGCCTCTTGCAGTGATTGAAATGTATCTGTAGCCATCTAAATATGTATACTTTGATTGTGAAGGTTGCTGTGAATTACTATGGTAGGTTGGCGACGAAACAAGGATTGCGCTTTGACTCGACATATGACCACAAAGATGAAAATGGTGAACCGATTCCTTTTGTATTCGTTATTGAGTCCAGATTTTAACAACTATAATATTGTATGGTAAATGTCATTATGTCTTTAGCCTTTTGGAGGCTTCCCTTCTCTTCTATCTTTAGAAATGTTTTTATCATTTTGTTTGAACCGTCAAGAGTTGGGAGACTCTTCGTATTGATGTTGCAAACGCATATGCAGGTCATTTCAGGAATTGAAAAGGCTGCGAAATCTATGAAAGTGGTGGTGTTCGTAGAGTTGTTATACCGCCATCACAAGGGTATCTGTGCTCTGCATGGGGCACACTTGTATCTAAAGTATAAACAGAGAGAGAGAGAGAGAGAGAGAGAGAGAGAGAGAGAGAGAGAGAGAGAGAGAGATGTTTTAATTTCTCAAAAGTTTTTGAGAACTATTTTATTGTTGAGAAAGTTATACAAAATCCCCATTGATGTTAACACATGTAGCACCAGCACTTTTTGCCCTTGGGCCCATCAGCACGGCAAAGTCCCATCTTTGCTTTCTCTCCTTTGCATTTTTTGTCACACTCGGGGTGGGCTGTGCAGGTGGTCATCGACTTGCTCGCCTGCTTGCATCCTCTTCCTCCTTCTACCACTGACATTTCTGTATATTATCACAAAACAATATTAGTTTCTTAATTTCTTATATTCTTCTTAATTATACAGCTTTGTAAGACTAACAACAAAACAAAGAAGGTATATTTGGGATGTCATGTCTAATAAAATTAGTGACATTATTATAAACTTTGGGGGTTCGTATGAATTGTCTTGCAGTGCAAGAAATGATTTAAATATAAACTTTTCAAATTGATAAGGGTTTGAAGATCACTCACCCATGGAAGCAACGAGAAGGAGAGCTATTAGCAGAACAACTGTGGTGCTGGAGCCAATAGATTTTGCCATCTCTGAAGAGTTTAGGATTGAAAGTGGTGGGATTCGAGAATTTCCAATCCAACTTGCAACCCTATTCTTGAGAATGCAAATGGTCTTGCTTCCAATTTATAGTTGGGAGTTGTCCCTTTGTTTAGGTTCTTTCAGAAAATAAGGCACGGATTTATAGTTGCCTTTTCTTATTTTTAGTAGTGGAAAAATATAGAAATTAGACACAGTCAATTACCATTCTTATGGGTTTAGTTGTGATGGCATAATGAGTTTTATCCCTCAAAATGCGTCTAGTACATGTAGATAGAAACTAGTAAGAAAAAAAGACCACATGAAATAAATATTTCAAGCAAGCAAGGACACCAAAATCAATTGCAAATATTATTTGATAATTCATAAGTCTTAATTATAAATCCCTAATTGATACTTCAAAAACCTTAAACAATCTCCAAAATTTCAACATCCACACATTAGAGAAGAAAAGAGGATGAAGAATTGAAGATTACCTTAGTTTGCTTTAATTAACTCTTCAAGAATGACATAGGTTTGTGAAGGGGATATTATTTGGCTGGGATGGGGGTTGTCACGTGTGGGTTAGTTTTTTTTTTTTTCCTTTTTTTTGTTGGTCAGACTTCTTCTGGGGGTTAGTTAATGAGATTTTATTTGTGTGGGATGAGTGTGTGTGGGGTTTGCTTGGGTGGGTTGGGGTATCATTTTAGGCTAAAGAAAGTCAAGTCACCTAGGCCACAACTTGGGTTAATTAGCATGGACGTTTAACTGTCCTTGAGTCTGCCATAGCTGAATTCTCAAAATTCCCTAACTCCAGCAGCATCAAGGCTTTGGAAAATAATACCCCAGCCCACCCAAAATAATTTGACCTATTACTTGTTTTATGAAAAATAATGTGATCATCTTTTTATTGTTTGTTTTATGAAAACAATTTTTTTTTATAAAATAAACCTATTTTTTCTCTCCAAATAATCTACCTGTTTTTTTTTCTCTAATAATATACCTAGTATAATGAACCTATTTTTTCGCTAAATTTTGTATCTATTTTTTTCTCTAAATAATGTACCTATTACTTGTTTTATGAAAAATAATTTGATAATCTATTTATTTTTGGTTTTATGAATTTTTTTTAAATGAACCTATTTTTTTCTCTAAATAATGTACCTATTTTTTCTCTCTAATAATGCATACCTAGTAAAACAATTTACCTAGTATAATGAACTTTTTTTTTTCTTCTAAATAATGTACCTATTTTTAATTTATAAAAAATGTGCTCAAATTTCAATTATATAATGTACCTATTTTCTATAAATTATTGTGTACCTATTTTTAATTTATGAAAAATGTATGGAATCAATTGCAAAGTAACTAACCTAGTTTTTTTTTAAAAAAAATTTTGGTAAATAATATACCTATATTTTTATATTTATATTTCTCATATGTACATTATTGGATATGTAATTTACATATTTTATTTTTGGTTTCCAATTTTAGGGGGAGATATGTTAGAGGGAATGGCAACCAAAAGAAATGGGGTGATTGATATGCTATTAATACGGAGTTTTAATTACAATTATGGCAGTTAATGAAATGCTTGGAATAAATTATAAATAAAATATGAGGTCTGATGGCAACGATGTAAAAACATAGAATATTATGACCTCTTATGTCCTACTGGTCATTTAAGTTTGAAATGGGGTTTTACAAATAGATTTATAGAATGATGGGTATATGTCTAGGAAATAGAAATTGGAGGGACCTATATTGGACAAGCCCTATATTTATCTATGTATCAAGATTAGGGGACACACAAAAACCCACACATTTATACACACTTTTTTAACCCTTAGATGAAATCAGTTTTAAAGACTAGGATGACATTGAAAAAGAAATCAACTCCCTCTTAAACATGATTAATATGCCTTGAAAGTAACAAATTCTCTCTCCTCTCTCCTCATAATGCAGAGATACATGAATTGGGTGGTTGATAAAAACTAAGGTTACGGGGGTTGATGGGTATCTGGCTACGTTGCCTTTTGATTTCCACATATCAAAGCAAGCTTGGCTAATTTACAAACCAAAGACTTTGCTATACTATTTTCTCTTCCGTTTACCAAACCAAAGACTTTGGTAAACTATTTTCTCTTTCGTTTACCAAACCAAAGACTTCGGTAGATTTCGGATCAGTTACCTAATATTCGGTTTGGATTGGTTCGGAACGCCGGTAGTACCGTAATAAAAACATACTAATAAAAATACAATTTCTCATACTTTCACATAACATAAATTCTTCAACAAATACACCAAATTATCCCTGTTAAATATAAAAATCCAATAGTCTAATTCATCCAAGTACGAAATCAAATAACTTAGTCACTATACCATTCAATATGTACTCAATGTTTGATGTAATCTTTGAATTTAAGCTAGCCAGTAATTTCACCTGTTTTCAAGCAGTTAGGCTGTAATTTGCTGAATTTTTTGTTTTGGCTAAGTTGTTGGATGCAGTTCTGTTGGAACTCTATATTTTTGGCTTTTCCAGCATTTAAACTGCAACATATTATTAAACACAGAACAAATGGCATAAAAGAGTACAATGTGCACACTTCGTGCCTTGAAATATTTCTTATTTTCGATTGAGAGAATTAAGATTTGTGGGACAATTTGATGCCTAGCTATCTGAAGGCCTTTGGCAGTGATTGAAATGCATCTGTTGCCATCTAAATATGTATACTTTGATTAGAAAAGTATTCTCTCCTCAAATTTTCTTTTATTTTTGTTTGTCAAGAGTTGTGAGACTCTCTTTATATTGATGTTGCAAACGCATATGTAGGTCATTTCAGGAATCAAAACAGCTGTGAAATTTATGAAAATGGGTGGTGTTCGTAGTGTTGTTATACTGCCATCACAAGGGTATCTGTGGTCTGCAAGGGCGCACTTGTGTCTAAAGTATAAACACAGAGAGAGAGAGAGAGAGAGAGATATGTTTTAATTTCTCAAAAAAATTTGGGAACTACTTTATTGTTGAGAAAGTTATACAAAATCCCCATTGATGTTAACACATGTAGCACCAACACTTTTTGCCTTTGGGCCCATCAGGACGGCAAAGTCCCATCTTTGCTTTCTCTCCTTTGCATTTTTTGTCACACTCTGGGTGGGCTGTGCAGGTGGTCATCGACTTGCTCGCCTGCTTGCATCCTCTTCCTCCTTCTACCACTGGCATTTCTGTATATTATCACAAAACAATATTAGTTTCTTAATTTCTTATATTCTTCTTAATTATACAGCTTTGTAAGACTAACAACAAAACAAAGAAGGTATATTTGGGATGTCATGTCTAATAAAATTAGTGGCATTATTATAAACTTTGGGGGTTCGTATGAATTGTCTTACAGTGCAAGAAATGATTTAAATATAAACTTTTCGAGTTGATAAGGTTTTGAAGATCACTCACCCATGGAAGCAACGAGAAGAAGAGTTATTAGGAGAACAACTGTGGTGCTGGAGCCAACAGACTTTGCCATCTCTGAAGAGTTTAGGATTGAAAGTGGTTGGATTCGAGAGTTTCCAATCCAACTTGCAATCCTACTCTTGAGAATGGGTCTTGCTTCCAATTTATAGTTGGAAGTTGTCCCTTTGTTTAGGTATTTTCAGAAAATAAGGCACGGATTTGTAGCTGCCTTTTCTTATTTTTAATAGTGAAAAAATAGAAATTAGACACAGTCAATTGCTATTTTTATGACTTTAGGTGTGATTCCAAAGTTAAAACCACATTTTACAGTTTGACTTCTCCCATAAGTATACGAATACTTCATATATCCTTTTTTATTATTGTTCAAGGCACAGTCTAGTATGAATTCTTACCCATTCTTTTATTAAAACTCTTTTTTAAAAAAAATTCCAAATGCTTTTTCTAATTTTCAATTAATTGACATTTTATTTTATATACGAAATACAGAGGTTACAGTTTCCAAAAAAAATATTATGTAAACAGAAATTCCAAAAAAAAAAAAAATGTAAACATATACAGCATCGTAGGTATTGAGACTAGTAGATGATGTGGTAGTGTTTTAAATGAATGATCTAAATTAGGTTTTGAAAATCATGCTGATTTTTGTCTAGATTACATCTTTATGTAGATCTTGAAATCTATGAGAGAAATTATACAATTGTGACAATATTCCATTTTGGTGCGATTTCTTTTCTTTTGAATTTGTCGCAAAATTATACAGAAGGAAACTAGATATGGTAAATTCAAAGAAGCAAAAGTGCGTCATCTGCTTTTTATTTATTAATTATTTTTTTTGCTTCAATTTCTTCGATGTTAGAAAGAAAAAATATATACTTTTTTCAATTTAAATTGATATGGGGTTAGGGTTTAGAGAGGAGCAAAATCCAGTCATCCTTTAAGTCCTTTTTGTTCAAAGAAAAATATGGCAAGACTCGGTAACTTGAGTGATGTTTATGCAAATTTCTCACAGGAGAATATTCGCAGATGATTCTTCTCTTTCATTTGTCCCTCCTTCCAGATTCCCTGCAAGACAAAATAAATCAATTGGAAAACCACGGTGTGGTGGTGGCCAAGGGCCCTCCGATGCGTAAGTAAGTAATAACACGGTGCGGAGATGTTTCTCTACAGGAGAGATAGGTGGCTTGAGAGCCGAGTAGGTAAGAGAGGTGGCGATGGCCTAGGCTGGTCAGCCATGAGTATGAAAGCAGGGGAAAGTTTCGGCTAGAGAGAGAGAGAGAGAGAGAGAGAGAGAGAGAGAGAGAGAGTTAATTTTAGGGATTTTTTCGAGTTAGGAAGAGTTACCTTATTTGTGTATTCCCTTTAGCTTAAATATATTTTCCTTTCTTGTAACATTCCTTTCCAATTAAGGAGATAATAATTGAGAATTATTTCTCTCGTGATTAATTGAGTTGAGGGAAGTTATGGAAGGAAATAAATAGATTAAGGGAATTTATGGAATTTATTCTCTCAACCAAATAGGAACCCCATATTGAATATGTTATTAAATCAGAATTTTGATTTAAATAATATATTCTTAGGATTTGCTTCTTTTTCACTTGGCGCCTCCTGATTGGTTGTTGATTTATTTGCTCCCACAAGTGGCACAACATTTACTATGTGTTCACTGAGAGTCCTCCTTCCCCACTTTTATCCTTAGTTTTACATAGAGGTGTCAAACGGATCGGGTCGTGCTTGGGTGTCAAACGGACCGAGCCGGCTCAAGCACATATGGCATGAGCACATTGCGCTTAGGGATGGCAACAGGCCCTGTAGGGGCCGAGTATGGCAATACCATCAAGGTCCCTGCTTCCCATCCCCAGCCCCATCCCAGCCTCCATCCCCGTCCCCATCGAGGGGCTATCCCCCATCCCCGCCCTGAATACCCGGTTTTTAGTATAAAAAATATTAACGCCTAACAAAATAACCCACATTAATTTCAGGGCATGTTTACGTATCAGTAATTGGTATGTGAGGAAAGGGAATGATTTCCATTCCCAACTTCCCCTGCGTTTACTTGCACTCAGGAATGAAAAAATAAGTGGGCCCAACCTCAAAATCAGTAATCACATCCCCTCAAAACCAGGTATCAGATCAACTAGGGGGGTAGTCGATACGTTTCCCATTCCTGTTTTCCCTTAATAACTTCCAAAAATACCCTTACAACTTTACCATAATTCCAAAACACCCCAAACCCTCTTAAAAAATAAAAACTCACGCTAAGAAGAAATTCAAAGACGCTCCAACTTCTTTTTCATGTTAACGTTGTAGACACAACCTCCTTGAAGCAGCAACAACGCCTTGTGCTATGTAAGTCATTCTATCTATCTATCTATCTACTACCTTCTTCTTCTTCTTCTATCTTCTGTCTTCAAATTCATCGCAAAACAAAGTATGGTCATGGATAAAGAAATTGATGATATTGTCATAGTTAACCATGTTGGTAGTATATGAGTGAAGTTTGATAGTAGAATATCACGATGGTGTGAATTTTAGAATTTATTTCCATTGGGTTTGGAAAATCTTATAGCTGGTGCAAATTGTATTTTGTCAAAGTGGAATGTCATTATCTTCTGTTTATGAATTTCTTAGTGCTATTGGACAACTAAGGAGGATAACACATTGATGGAATGCTTGATGGATTTATAGTTGCCTTTTCTTATTTTTAGTAGTGGAAAAATAGAAATTAGACACCGTCAATTACTATCCTTATGGATTTAGTTGTGATGGCATAATGAGTCTTACCCCTCAAAATGCCTCTAGTACATGTAGATAGAAATTAGTAAGAAAAAAGGACCACGAAATAAACAGTCAAGCAAGCAAGAACACCGAATTAATTGCAAATCTTGATTTCTAAGTGTCTTTGATCTCTTAACATTTCAATGTTGATCCGACATTATAAAGTATAACCTATTGAATAATATATAGAAGATGTAAATATATAGACCAACAAAATCCCCAATTGATAATTCATACAAGTAATTAAGCAAGAACAACAAAATCAATTGCAAACCTTGTTTGATAATTCATAAGTCTTAATTGTAAATCCCTAATTGATACTTTATAAACCCTAAACAATCTCCAAAATTTCAACATCCACACATTTAAAGAAGAAAAGAAGATGAAGAATTGAAGATTACCTTAGTTTGCTTTAATTAACTTTTCAAGAATGACATAGGTTTGTTAATGGATTTTATTTGGCTGGGATGGGGTTTTCACGTGTGGGTTGTTCTTTTTTCCCTTTTTTTGTTGGTCAGACTTCTTGTGGGGTTAGTTAATGAGATTTTATTTGTGTGGGATGAGTATGTGCGGGCTTGCTTGGGTGGACTGGGGTATTATTTTAGGCTAAAAAAAAATCAAGTCACCTAGGCTACAACCCAAGTTAGCCTCGACGTAGGACCTTCCCTAAGTCCGCCATAGCTGAATTCTCAGAACTCCCAAACTCTGGTGATGTCAAGGCTTTGGAACTCCGCCTCGTTGACGGCGAAGTATCCGCTGATAGCGACTAGGTTATCTTTCTCTCCGATATACATGATATATATATAGGGGGATCCGTGGCACCATATTTTTGACACAAGTTTTGACACAATTTTTGAAACATTAGATTATGTAATTGGTACTTAGGTGAGGACGGTAAACTAAAACCCTCAATGAATAGGAACAGACACACGGAAGACAAATACCAAGGATTCCAAACCAATATGAGACTAAGATAAATCTTAGCTACAAAGCTTATGTATGCAGACCATTCAAACCAAGCACATTCATACGCAATACTCATACCCCTGCAAAACTAGAAGAACACTACTTGACAACCTATGCACTCATAAGAACCCGTCAATCTAGGCATCCCCTGTGCTAGCAACAACTAGAGTGATAGGTGTGTGGACATTCATCAACATTTCAGATATAATGCTTACAGTATGACTAGACATATAAACCAGAGAATCACACCGGAAATGTTTACCCAGAAACCTACCATTGGGAAAAACTGGGGGTCATCGATCTGACCAAGAAATCCACTAATAAGAAGAAATAATTACAGAGATCAACAGATACAACTCAAGTTTCCTAGTTCTATAAAGGAGCAGTTATACCTTTCCAAGCTATCTTTCTTGTCAGCAACGTTGTTTGCAGCTAGTCTATCATGACAATGGCAGCTTCATCCTTTAGCTCAGACATCTCATGGCACCAGCAACATAGCACTACTCAGCTAAATGCAGTGATGAAAATGTAGATTTAAGAAGGGATCAATTTTCTCAAGAAATCATTCTTAAAGAAAATCAATATGAAAATCTAAACACTAGATATAAATGATGTGTATGATTTAGAACTTCTAGATGCAGATTTAGTGAGCAAGAGCAGATTTTATGAAAAACTGATTTGTCCTAAAATCTCATAAATGCAACCACACAGCCCTCACAGCCCACACAATGAAAAAGATTAAGCCTGCAAACTTTCCAAAAAGTGCAAGTGGATGTTATCAAAGAGGTGACGGCTGAATATCATAAATGCCTCCTTTATAGTAAGGAGTAAGAAAGGCTGCCCTAGGACAAGACCTACAGATGTCAACATTGTAATGGCTATCAAATTAGACAGAGAATATTTCTGGACAGAGGTGTAAAGGCTGGCAAAAAATGGTAAGATTGTACCATCCTTATGACAGGTCATTCAAAATGGTCTAGCAGCACAGAATGAAATGGAATGCATGATTTTACCTTTGTTGAGTAATGCCAAAAGCTGATTGTTGAGGAGCAGGCACACTTTGTGAGAGGAGCAGACAATCACTTTATGTGGGGACCACTTTGGGCTAACAAATAGTCTAATCCTAATCCTCTTTGATCAACTTTATTACAAGATGTTAATGGTGTCAAGGAAAGCTAAAAAACTAAGTAATATTAAAACCTTACAGATTAGATTACAATAAATGGCTGAGATTAAACAAACTAAATCTTTCATCTTAAAATAATTAAATTTAATTTAATTAACTTTGCTATTCAATTTTCTTCTTCATTTATGTTTTCACATCTTCCTAAAAGCATCAACATTCTCTCTCACGACATCTTCTTCTTCTTTTTCATGACTTTCCCTTTTTTTCTCTCTTCAATCTTCTTTTTCCCTTTGAAATAACATCAAAGTCCACACACCATTTTCCTCGATAAGAAGAAACAACAAACCCTATCCATATAGCAAAATCAAATACCCAGTAAGGAAGATTGACGTAAGGAGGAGGAAGGTTGATCTCTGTGTTTTTTTTTTCCCTTTTTTTCTTGGTGCTGCTAAATTAAAACTTCTATTTCCCCTTGTTGAGAAAAACAAAAAAGGATCAAGCATAGGGAACATGACTAAATTTCTAGATTTCAATATATATGGAGAATTTCCAGCTAACCAAAATATAAAATTTTTTTTTTAAAAAAAAGGAGCCATGGTTGTTGTTTCTCTCAGTCAATTAGTTGCTAACTTGTTACATACTGAAATAAATTTGAGATTACAGGTAAAGGGGGAAAATAAATTGATTGAGATTACCCTGACCTCCCATGGAAGTTCCCCAAATTCGTTTTGTTTCTGAGGGGAGAGAAAATTTATGTGTTTTCTGATCCTCACTATCCTATGTCCCCTGCGTATTTTCTCAAACTCCATATGCATTGCTTCAATCTATAGTATCAATTGCATATAACTAGCAATAGGCAAATGGAGATTTTTGGCACATCGAGGCTATGGAGGAGATTACCAACGCTGGGCATGGAGGAAGGGAGATGTAGAATTTGGGGTATTGTGCAATTCTTAATTATTAGATTAAAATAATAATAATTTGAATAAATGTATTTTTTTAGAGATAATACTAAATTAGTTGTGAGATTTAATCTGACCCTTTAATAGTGCTTAAATCTAATGGTTCAAAATTTGTATCAAAATTTATGTCAAAAACTTGGTGCCACGAATCCGTCCCTATATATATGGGTTAGGATCGGGGGACAAAAAAAAAAAACCACACATTTATACAAAATTTTTGAACCCTTAGATGAAATCAGTTTTAATGGCTAGGATGACATTGAAAAAGAAATCAACTCCCTCTTAAACATTATAAATATGCCTCGGAAGTAACATATTCTTTCCCCTCTCCTCATAATGCAATAGATTCATGAACTGCGTGGTTGGTAAAACCTAAGTTGCCTTTTGATTTCCATACATCAAAACAAGCTTGGCTAATTTACATGGTTGTGGCGGTAAACAATGTTTGATGCAATCTTTGAAATTTAAGCTAGCCAGTAATTTCATCTGTTTACAAGCAGTCAGGCTGTAATTTGCTGATTTTTTTTGGCCAAGTTGTTGTATATTGTTCTATTTAGAACAAAAGAAACTCTACATTTTTGGCTTTTGCAGCATTGAAACTATAACATTATTGAAGACAGAACAAATGACATAAAAGAGTACAATGTGCACACTTTGTGCCTTGAAATATTTCTTATTTTCGATTGAGAATTAAGATTTGTGGGACAATTTGGTGTCTAGCTTCATGAAGGCCTCTTGTAGTGATTGAAATGCATCTGTAGGCATCTAAATATGTATACTTTGATTGTGAAGGTTTCTGTTCATTACTATATATGGATGGTTTGCAGCGAAACAAGGATGGCGCTTTGACTCGACATATGATCACAAAGATGAAAATGGTGAACCGATTCCTTTTGTATTCGTTATTGGGTCTGGGAAAGTAAGTCCTCATGTCAATATGATCTCCTAGTCTTTGCAATTAAAAGATATTACTATGAGTCCTTTGAAAATATTGTGCTGTATATCATTAACCTACAACTTTAGCTAGCTGATTCAAAACAATGTTACTATGCAATTCAGATTCCATTTCTCCATTATATCGACGGAGTGGTTACGTACAGCTTCAGCTTATATTCCTTCATGTTATTTCACATCTGATGATATTAAAATTAGATGGTCACACAAATTTTGGAAAATGTCATAAACCAAGAAGGCCAAATTTTCTTCTTATTTCTGTAACTAGTTGAGAATGTAGCATTAGTTAGAAAAGTATTATCCCCACATTTTTCTATGTTATTTTTGTTTGTCAAAGAGTTGTGAAACTCTCTTTATATTCATTTTGCAAACGTATATGCAGGTCATTTCAGGGATTAAAATAGCTGTGAAATCTATGAAAGTGGGTGGTGTTCGTAGAGTTGTTAATTATACCACCATCACAAGGGTATCCGTGGTCTGCATGGGGCACACTTGTATCTAAAGTATAAACAAAGAGAGAGAGAGAGAGATGTTTTAATTTCTCAAAAGTTTTTTAGAACTATTTTATTGTTGAGAAAGTTATACAAAATCCCCATTGATGTTAACACATGTAGCACCAGCACTTTTTGCCTTTGGGCCCATCAGCACGGCAAAGTCCCATCTTTGCTTTCTCTCCTTTGCATTTTTTGTCACACTCTGGGTGGGCTGTGCAGGTGGTCATCGATTTGCTTGCCTGCTTGCATCCTCTTCCTCCTTCTACCACTGGCATTTCTGTATATTATCACACACAAAAATTAGTTTCTTAATTTCTTATATTCTTCTTAATTATACAGCTTTGCCAGACTAACAACAAAAACAAAGAAGGTATATTTGGGATGTCATGTCTAATAAAATTAGTGACATTATTATAAACTTTGGGAGTTCGTATGAATTGTCTTGCAGTGCAAGAAATGATTTAAATATAAACTTTTCAAATTGATAAGGGTTTGGAGATCACTCACCCATGGAAGCAACAAGAAGGAGAGCTATTAGCAGAACAATTGTGGTGCTGGAGCCAACATATTTTGCCATCTTTGAAGAGTTTAGGATTGAAAGTGGTTGGATTCGAGAATTTCCAATCTAACTTGCAACCCTATTCTTGAGAATGCAAGTGAGGTCTAGCTTCCAATTTATAGTTTGAAGTTGTCCCCTTGTTTAGGTTTTTTCAGAAAATAAGGCACGGATTTATAGTTGCCTTTTCTTATTTTTAGTAGTGGAAAAATAGAAATTATAGACATAGTCAATTACTATTCTTATGGGTTTAGTTGTGATGGCATGATGAGTCTTATCCCTCAAAATGCCTCTAGTACACGTAGATAGAAACTAGTAAGAACAAAAGACCACATGAAATAAACATTTCAAGCAAGTAAGAACACCAAAATCAATTGCAAACCTTTATCTCTAAGAGTCTTTGATATCTTAACATTTCGATGTTGATCCAACATTATAAAGTACAGCCCATTGAATAATATATAGAAGATGTAAATATATAAACCAACAAAATTCCCAATTGATAATTCATACGAGCAAGCAAGAACACCAAAATCAATTGCAAATCTTGTTTGATATTTCATAAGTCTTAATTGTAAATCCCTAATTGATACTTCAAAAACCTTAAACAATCTCCAAAATTTTAACATCCACACATTTAGAGAACAAAAGAAGATGAAGAATTAAAGATTTCCTTAGTTTGCTTTAATATATTAACTCTTCAAGAATGACATAGGTTTGTTAATGGGATTTTATTTGGCTGGGATGGGGGTTGTCACGTGTGGGTTGGTTTTTTTTTTCCTTTTTTTTGTTGGTCATACTTCTTGTGGGGTTAGTTAATGAGATTTTATTTGTGTGGGATGAGTGTGTGTGGAGCTTGCTTGGGTGGGCTGGGGTATTATTTTAGGCTAAAGAAAATAAAGTCACCTAGGCCACAACCCAAGTTAATTAGCATGGACGTAGGACTATCCCTGAGTCCACCACAGCTGAATTCTCAGAACTCCCAAACTCCAGCGACATCAAGGCTTTGGAGCTTCGCCTCAATGAAGGTGAAGTAACTGTCGACAGCGACCAGGTTATCTTTCTCTCTGATATATATGATATATTTATCTGTATATCAGGATTAAGGGACACACAAAAACCCACACATTTATACACACTTTTTTAACCCTTAGATTGAAATCAGTTTTGAAGACTAGGATGACATTGAAAAAGAATATCAACTCCCTCTTAAACATGATTAATATGCCTTGAAAGTAACAAATTCTCTCTCCTCTCTCCTCATAATGCATAGATTCATGAACTGGGTGGTTGATAAAAACTAAGGTTACGGGGGTTGATGGGTATGCGGCTACGTTGCCTTTTGATTTCCCTATATCAAAGCAAGCGTAGCTAATTTACAAACCAAAGACTTTGGTAGACCATTTTCTCTTCCGTTTACCAAACCAAAGACTTTGGTAGACTTCAGATCGGTTAACCTAATATTCGGTTTGGATTGGTTCGGTACGCCGATAGTACTGTAATAAAAACATACTAATAAAAATAAAATTTATAATACTTTCACATAACATAAGTTCTTGAACAACTACACCAAATTATCGTTGTAAAATATAAAAATCCAATAGTCTAATTCATCCAAGTACGAAATCAAATAACTTAGTTACTATACCATTCAATATGTACTCAAGATGTATTGGAAGCCACTATTGTGTTTGTTGTTTGAACCTTCGAGTGTTCTTTTTACTGAATTATGTACATTTATGTAATGATTTTGACACTTGGTCCGCTAGGTTCTTTAGTTTTTCATTTTGAATCCAACCATATAAAGAATATAAAATTTGGATTAACGGTTGGAAAGTTACAAGTAAAAAATGGGACAAAGGTCGAAACTGGAAAACATAGGAAGTTCATAAATTCCTCTCTGACCTTAAAGTGCTACACTACCCGGCTGATAAAGAAGCGATACAATGGTGAAAAAATAGTATGTGGCTATGTTGCTTTTTGATTTCCATATATCAAAACAAGTTTGGCTAATTTACATGGTTGTGGCTGTACACAATGTTTGATGTAATCTTTGAAATTTAAGCTAGCCAGTAATTTCACTTGTTTTCAAGCAGTTTTGGCTGTAATTTGCTGAATGTTTTTTTTCAGTCAAGTTGTTGGATGCTGTTCTGTAGAACAAAAGGAACTCTATATTTTTGGCTTTTGCAGCATTTAAACTACAATATTTTTAAAGACAGAACAAATGGCATAAAGGAGTACAATGTGCACACTTTGTGCCTTGAAATATTTCTTATTTTCGATTGAGAGTTAAAATTTGTGGGCAATTTGATGCCTAGCTATCTGAAGGCCTCTTGCAGTGATTGAAATGTATCTGTAGCCATCTAAATATGTGTACTTTGATTGTGAAGGTAGGTGTGGATTAGTATGGAAGGTTGGCAGCGAAACAGGGATGGCGCTTTGACTCGACATGATCACAAAGATAAAAATGGTGAAACGATTCCTTTTGTATTCGTTATTGGGTCCAGATTTTAACAACTATAATATTGTATGGTAAATGTCATTATGTCTTTAGCCTTTTGGAGGTTTCCCTTCTCTTCTATCTTCAGACATGTTTTTATCATTTGTTTCAACAATCAAGAGTTGGGAGACTCTTCATATTGATGTTGCAAACGCATATGCAGGTCATTTCAGGAATTGAAAAAGCTGCGAAATCTATGAAAGTGGTGGTGTTCGTAGAGTTGTTATATCGCCATCACAAGGGTATCTGTGATCTGCATGGGCACACTTGTATCTAAAGTATAAACACAGAGAGAGAGAGAGAGAGAGAGAGAGAGAGAGAGAGAGAGAGAGATGTTTTAATTTCTCAAAAGTTTTTTAGAACTATTTTATTGTTGAGAAAGTTATACAAAATCCTCATTGATGTTAACACATGTAGCACCAGCACTTTTTGCCTTTGGGCCCATCAGCACGGCAAAGTCCCATCTTTGCTTTCTCTCCTTTGCATTTTTTGTCACACTCTGGGTGGGCTGTGCAGGTGGTCATCGACTTGCTCGCCTGCTTACATCCTCTTCCTCCTTCTACCACTGGCATTTCTGTATATTATCACACACAAAAATTAGTTTCTTAATTTCTTATATTCTTCTTCATTATACAGCTTTGTAGACTAACAACAAAAACAAAGAAGGTATATTTGGGATGTCATGTCTAATAAAATTAGTGACATTATTTTAAATCTTGGGGGTTCGTATGAATTGTCTTGGAGTGCAAGAAATGATTTAAATATAAACTTTTCGAATTGATAAGGGTTTGAAGATCACTCACCCATGGAAGCAACGAGAAGAAGAGCTATTAGCAGAACAACTGTGGTGCTGGAGCCAACAGATTTGGCCATCTCTGAAGAGTTTAGGATTGAAAGTGGTTGGATTCGAGAATTTCCAATCCAACTTGCAACCTTATTCTTGGGAATGCAAATGAGGTCTAGCTTCCAATTTATAGTTGGAAGTTGTCCCCTTGTTTAGGTTTTTTCAGAAAATAAGGCACGGATTTTTAGTTGCCTTTTCTTATCTTTAGTAGTGGAAAAATAGAAATCAGACACAGTCAATTACTATTCTTATGGGTTTAGTTGTGATTCCAAAGTTAAAAGCACATTTTACGGGTTGAGTTCTCCCATATATCCTTTTTTATTATTGTTTAAGGCAGTGGGCATAGTCTAGTATGAATTCTTACCCATTCATTTAATAGAACTTTTAAAAAAAATTGGAAATGCTTTTTCTAATTTTCAATTAATTGACATTTTATTTTATAAATACAGTTTCCAATTAAGGTATTGAGTAGATGATGTGGCAGTGTTTTAAATGAATGATCTAAATTAGGTTTTGAAAATAATGCAGGTTTTTGTGGCAAAAATTATATCTTTATGTAGATCTTGAAATCTAAATGCCTCTTAGAGAAACAAAAATTATACAATTGTGGCAATATCCCTTCCACATTCCATTTTGGTACGATTTCTTTTATTTCTCTTTCCTTTTTCCATTCCCACCATACCAGACTTTTATCTTTTGTTCGTAAGCCTTTGGTAGTGAAGGAAACATGCATCTAGTGCTTTGGAAATAAACTTTAGCCACAACCTATACAACAAAAACATTCTAAATTGCGGATTCATGTTGTTTATACTAGTTGAGCTAAACCTTTTTCATTTTAAACAAAGTGAAAAGGGAAAAAGGGAATAGATCTTTACCCTTGATGACCTTTTCTTGATTTCTCAAGAATGAACACCTTTGTTGGAAATGTCTTTTCTTTCTCTTGATTTTGACTCCTTCATCTTAAGGCTCCAAGATTGGAGTCCTTTACCTCACCACACCAAATGCTCCTAGAGATGAAGAGAAGGCAATCAAGAAGTATGGATGCTAGTCTACTTCTTGATTGAACCAATTTTTGGTTTATGGAAGATGAGATACAAAGATGATCACTCATCAACCAAAGTAGGAAACCAAAAACCCTAGCTAGGTTTTCTTCAACACTTAGCTTATGCAGGACAACATAAAAGGCAATTGGGTGGGTATTTGGGGCTCCATTTGGTCCACGGGTCATGTCGTCTTATGTCACTTATCACTTGGGCCCAATAGCCTTTTGGGCTATTTTGTCCATTTTCTTTTAAATCATATTTAAAAGCCCAATCCAATATTTATATATGTCAATATTAATTCCAGTTTTACTTAATTGACCCAGTCGAACTATTTGACTTTAGTCAATTGCTCTGGTCAACATGTTGACTTTTGACCGTTGACTTTGACATTTGATTATCAACCATTGACTTGTGTCTCCTCATTTCATTTCTCCTGATTTGTACCTCTAATCACATTCTTTGGATGTGCAAATCCGTAGGTTCCTTTTAGCAAGGTAGTGGGTTGACTCAACTCCTTAGAGATGATATACGAATTAAATTCCACAATTTAATTCTTCATATTAATAAAGGTTAATTGAAACCTTTTAGGACAGCCACAAACCATGGTTGTTGCCTAGCAGCAAGTCACAGTTATCCGAACTAAATGAGACGTTGTGAAAGAACCTATTCAAATTGGAATGGCCGTGCAATTGAATCCTTCTCTTATGTCAATACTCCTTATTCACATTATTAGATCATGGAATCCGATTGTCAATATCCTAATGTGAATCATTCTCTTTATATGATTATCCTTGTAAGATTTGAAGACTTCTTCTTTCAAGTCTTATCCACTACTCTGCGCAGAGATTTGACCAATCATATCTTGGAGTATTCTCTCTCCTTTATTACTGAGAGTAGAGATTCCTTATTGTACATTCATTTGCTTCCATGACTCTATTGAGAATCCTAATGAGCACATTTAAGCTATGCCTAATTCAGCATGACCGTATAGTGCCCTCAAAGATTAAGAACATAGCCACAAAACATCTATATGATGCCTCAAGTCTACGGATTAGTTTGCACCATTGCAATTTATGAGTTCCAGCTTGACATGAAAGTAAAGACTTCCATACTATAATTCATGTGTTGGATCGCGTTCAGTGTATTTGTTCATACAAGCAAGCAAAAACACCAAAATCAATTGATAATTCATACAAGCAAGCAAGAACACCAAAATCAATTGCAAATCTTGTTTGATAATTCATAAGTCTTAATTGTAAATCCCTAATTGATACTTCAAAAACCTTAAATAATCTCCAAAATTTCAACATCCACACATTTAGAGAAGAAAAGAGGATGAAGAATGGAAGATTACCTTAGTTTGCTTTAATTAACTCTTCAAGAATGACATAGGTTTGTGAATGGGATATTATTTGGCTGGGATGGGGGTTGTCACGTGTGGGTTAGTTTTTTTCCCCTTTTTCTTTTGTTGGTCAGACTTCTTGTGGGGTTAGTTAATGAGATTTTATTTGTGTGGGATGAGTGTGTGTGGGGCTTGATTGGGTGGGCTGGGGTATTATTTTAGGCTAAAGAAAATAAAGTCACCTAGGCCACAACCCAGGTTAATTAGCATGGACGTAGGACTGTTCCTGAGTCTGCCATAGCTGAATTCTCATAACTCCCTAACTCCAGCGGCATCAAGGCTTTGGAGCTTCACCTCGGTGAAGGTGAAGTAACTGTCCACAGCGACCAGGTTATCTTTCTATCCGATATACATGATATATTTTTCTATGTATCAGGATTAGGAGACACACAAAAAACCACACTTTTATACACACTTTTTTAACCCTTAGATGAAATCAGTTTTAAAGACTAGGATGACATTGAAAAAGAAATCAACTCCCTCTTAAACATGATTAATATGCCTTGAAAGTAACAAATTCTCTCTCCTATCTCCTCATAATGCATAGATTCATGAACTAGGTGGTTGCTAAAAACTAAGGTTAAGGGGTTGATGGGTATGTGGCTATGTTGCATTTTGATTTCCATACATCAAAACAAGCTTGGCTAATTTACATGGTTGTGGCTATACACAATGTTTGATGTAATCTTTGAATTTAAGCTAGCTAGTAATTTCACCTGTTTTCAAGCAGTTAGGCTGTAAGTTTGCTGAATTTTTTGTTTTCGCTAAGTTGTTGGATGCAATTCTGTTGGAATAAAAGAGTACAATGTCCACACTTCGCCTTGAAATATTTCTTATTTTCGATTGAGAGAATTAAGATTTGTGGGACAATTTGATGCCCAGCTATCTGAAGGCCTCTGGCAGTGATTGAAATGCATCTGTTGCCATCTAAATATGTATACTTTGATTAGAAAAGTATTCTCTCCTCAAATTTTCTTTTATTTTTGTTTGTCAAGAGTTGTGAGACTCTCTTTATATTGATGTTGCAAACACATATGCAGGTCATTTCAGGAATTAAAACAACTGTGAAATTTATGAAAATGGGTGGTGTTCGTAGTGTTGTTATACCGCCATCACAAGGGTATCTGTGGTCTGCATGGGCACACTTGTGTCTAAAGTTTTTGAGAGAGAGATGTTTCAATTTCTCAAAAGTTTTTGAGAACTATTTTATTATTGAGAAAGTTATACAAAATCCTCATTCACGTTAACACATGTAGCACCAGCACTTTTTGCCTTTGGGCCCATCAGCACGGCAAAGTCCCATCTTTGCTTTCTCTCCTTTGCATTTTTTGTCACACTCTGGGTGGGCTGTGCAGGTGGTCATCGACTTGCTCGCCTGCTTGCATCCTCTTCCTCCTTCTACCACTGGCATTTCTGTATATTATCACAAAACAATATTTGTTTCTAATTTCTTATATTCTTCTTCATTATACAGCTTTGTAAGACTAACAACAAAACAAAGAAGGTATATTTGGGATGTCATGTCTAATAAAATTAGTGACATTATTATAAATCTTGGGAGTTCGTATGAATTGTCTTGCAATGCAAGAAATGATTTAAATATAAACTTTTCGATTTGATAAGGTTTTGAAAATCACTCACCCATGGAAGCAACGAGTAGGAGAGCTATTAGGAGAACAACTGTGGTGCTGGAGCCAACAGATTTTGCCATCTCTGAAGAGTTTAGGATTGAAAGTGGTTGGATTCGAGAGTTTCCAATCCAACTTGCAATCCTACTCTTGAGAATGGGTCTAGCTACCAATTTATAGTTGGAAGTTGTCCCTTTGTTTAGGTATTTTCAGAAAATAAGGCACGGATTTATAGCGGCCTTTTCTTATTTTTAATAGTGGAAAAATAGAAATTAGACACAGTCAATTGCTATTCTTATGGCTTTAGGTGTGATTCCAAAGTTACAACCACATTTTACGGTTTGACTTCTCCCATAAGTATACGAATACTTCATTGGGGCTGTTTGGTACACCTCCTTAGATTGGATTGGATAGGACTAGCTTAAATAGCACTGAAAACCCATGTTTGGTAAAAGAGGGAACTAACTTAAATGAGACTAAATAGCACAACAGTGATCAAAACCCTTCACTCGCTGCGCTAATATAGCGAAGTCGAAAAGTGGTTCACAAAATAGCGAACTCGCTAAATAAAACAGGCGAGTCCAAACTACACCAATTTCTCCTTCTTCTTCATCTTCTGGAACTAGATTTTCTGGATTTTTGTTTTCTGTAAACCGTATCATACCAAAAGCCATACCCAATTAAACACCCATCACCACCCAACCCACTGCATAACCCAGAACCTTGGCGTCTCCACCTCCCCTGCACAACCACAACATCCCTTGCACAACCGATTTCCACAGAGCCAGTAATTCCATTTGAAAAAAATTAAAAACCAAAGAGTGACATATTTTGGGGAAAAAAAAATCAAGGTATGAAGAATTTGGATTCTTGAAAATAGAAGAAGATTAATGGTGGGTCTGTAACCTTTGGAAATGTTTCTTCCCCAATTAATAGGCTATTGTGTTTCCCTCTTTCATCGCCTCTTCCAACTGTGAGCAATCCAATAGGACCCCATCATCATCATAATCATCCCCATCTTGTTCGTTTTGTTAATGTGGGTAAGAATCTGATGGCCTTAATTAGAGGCAAAGTGGGGTGATAGGGAAGAAAAGAGGCATGGTTGTGTTTGTGGAAAGCATGGCCAGATTGTGTGGTTTGGGGAGGTAGGCAAATGGGTTTGTGGAGGATTGTGTTGGAAGTTTGAAAGCAAATGTAGTCCCACATTGGAGAAACCAAAAGGTTTCTCATGCTTTATAAGCATGAAACCTTTACATCAATTAAATAAGAAATTGGTGGTAGGATGGGCTTGGATGGTTGGCTTGCATGACGGGCTTGATTAATAATAATATTTAATTAATTAAGACTTGGGCCTCTTGGGGTCTCTTCAGATAGCCCGAAAATAATATAAATATTTTATTTTATTTTCGGATTTCTTTTAGCGGAAGTTAGATTCAAACCAAAAGACTTATCTTTTTGTTTGAATTTTGAACACAAATAACTGTTGTTGTTAACTGCTATTTTGAAGGGGTGCGAGTCTGTTATAAAAGCAGAAGTCCTATGCCATAATACTATAATCTTTTTTATCCATTTCTTATTGCATTAAAATTACAAACTGTATTGGAGAGAAAACACACCATTGTTCGCCAGAATCCAAGGATCCGGTGCTGGACCCTTGGATTATAGATAGTTGAATCCTGGGAGATAGACGCCTGTTGAACTTCAAGCACTGAGAGGAGGCGAAATTCTGTCTTTAGGACATTGCGAAATACGCAAGCCTCTATCTGCAATAAAAGTCAGTTTCCTGTATTTACTTTTGTTTATACTCTTATATTGAATATATATTATCTTTGTCATCTTGTAGTTTAAGTCATTTATTGATTTTTCCTAACAGATTGTAGGTGGTGAGGTGACGGGAAGAGGAAGATGAGAAGATATTTGTGGTTCTCTCAAATATTTTATTAGTTTATAGTTAATTAATTATTTTAGCTTAAATTTTATTTATTAATTGTTTATATCAATTATGATGTTATTATCTAGTTTTTTTAAATAGAATTTTTATTATTTTTTAGAACATAAATTAACAAAAATACACTTGAAAATAGCTTATATATTATTATTCTAAAAAAGATATTAGAAAGCCTTTAAAAAAAATTAGAATCCTTAATTAAATTTAAATATTACAATATTTATTTTTTAGTCTGACATAATACCAAACATAGGTCTTCACTATTTTTACAATCCAGCTTCTTAGTCCGACGCAGCACCAAACGTAGGTCAGTACATAATCCAGCTTAGTCCAATCCAAGCCAATCCAAGATAGTCCTAGGCAATGGCGGACCCAGGAATTTTGTCAAGGGTAGGCTAATATTTTTTCTTGACTTTGGGGACTCCAAGTAAATAAAATAAAATAAAAATAAAATCTTTTAAAATATTTAAAAACTAAAAATTGTCATACTTTTTATAAATAAAACAAACCTTTTCTCCTTCTCTCTCCCCTTCCTGACCTTGAGAAGCAAAGAACCTCACCCTGATGTTTTGAGTGGAACCCCAAGCGGAGAAGCAACTTCTCTTTCAAATAGCATAAGAAAAAAAATCCTAAAAATGGATTTTTAGGGCATGTTTGGTATTCAACTTGAATCCAACTTTTTAAACTCAAAAACAGAATTTGAGTCCAAGACAAAGAAAACCTGTTTGGTAGCCCTGTTTTTAAAAACTCAAACTCAAGAACAATTAAAAAACACCCCAATTATTAAAAACCAAAAATATCAATTTTTTTCAGTTTGTTTCTAACAACCCACAAGTTCTCAAATTTTTAAGATTTGAAAACAGTTTTTAAGTTGCATACCAAACAAGTTTTTGAATCTTAAAAATAGATTTAAGAACTCCTTGTTTTTAAGAAAAATCAAAGTTTTTGAGTTCCCTATTTGAATAAGATAGCAAACAACCAAACCCTAAATCTTAAAAACCTAACATTAACAATTAAAATTTAACAACCAGAACCTAAATGTTAAAAACCTAACATTAACAATTAAAATTTAACAACCAGAACCTAACTGTTAAAACAGAGAGAGAGAGAGAGAGAGAGAGGGTCAGGATAGGTAAAGTTAAGAGAGTCGGTAAGAGAAGGAGTGGTGAGAGTAAGAGAGAGATAGAGGGGGACAAACAGTGATTCACACAAAGAGAGGAAGAGAACGAAGTAGAAATAAGCCAAATACAAAGAAGAAGAAAAGAAATAAAGAAATAAAGCAGAGAGAAACCAAAAAAAAGAGGAAGAGAAATGCAGCACAAGAGAAAAGAAGTAGAAGAGAAAAGGACGAAGAAGAGAAGGAGAGAAGGTAAAAGACGTAAAAGCAGCAAAATTTGATTGGTTAATTAAATTAAAAGACAAAAAGCAACCCAAGAGACAACATGTGGCAAAGAGGGGTAGGCTAATATTTGTGAGAGTAGGGATAACTTGCACCAAAGTCTTGTAACTTTAAATCTTGCACTAGGCTGGAGCCCACTCTAGCCTGTATGTGGATCCGCCCTTGGTCCTAGGATTTAGTCCAGTCCATAACAGTCCGCCGTACCAAACGACCCCCATATATCCTTTTTTATTATTGTTCAAGGCAGTGGGCATAGTCTTGTATGAATTCTTATCAATTCTTTTATTAAAACTCTTTTTTTTTAAAATTGGAAATGCTTTTTCTAATTTTCAATTAATTGACATTTTATTTTATATACGAAATACAGAGGTTACAGTTTCCAAAAAAAACAAAAAAGTGAAAAGAAATTCCAAAAAAAAAAAAAATGTAAACAGAAACAGCATCGTAGGTATTGAGACTAGTAGATGATGTGGTAGTGTTTCAAATGAATGATCTAAATTAGGTTTTGAAAATCATGCTGGTTTTTGTCTAGATTACATCTTTATGTAGATCTTGAAATCTATGAGAGTTTGTCTCCTCTTAGAGAAACAAAAATTATACAATTGTTGCAATATTCCATTTTGGTGCGATTTCTTTTCTTTTGAATTTGTCGCTTACAGAAGGAAACTAGATATGGTAAATTCAAAGAAGCAAAACGTACGTCATCTACATTTTTTATTCTTATTTTTTTTGGCTTCAATTTCTTCGATGTTAGAAAGAAAAAATGTATACTTTTTTCAATTTAAATTGATATGGGGTTAGGGTTTAGAGAGGAGCAAAGTCCAGTCGTCCTTTAGGTCCTCTTTGTTGAAAGAAAAATATGGCAATAGTTGGTAACTTGAGTGGTGTTTATGCAAATTTCTCACAGGAGAATATTCACGATGATTCTTCTCTCTCGTTTGTCCCTTCTTCTAGATTCCCTGCAAGACAAAATAAATCAATCAGAAAACCACCGGTGTGGTGGTGGCCAGGGGCCCTCCGATGCCTAAGTAAGTAATAACACGGTGCAAATATGTTTCTCTACAAAAGAGATAGGTGGCTTGGGAGTCGAGTAGGTAAGAAAGGTGGCGACAGCCTAGGCTGGTCAGCCACGAGTAGGGGTGGCATTTTATACCGAAAAATCGAAAAACCGCAAAAACCAACCGATAATTTACCGCAATGAAACCGCAATCGCGGTAAACCGAACCGCATTTGCGGTATTTAGAACCGAACCGCACTTGCGGTTGCGGTTGCGGTATTTGATTTTCAAAACTTGCGGTTACCGCAAACCGCGAATATATTTTAAATAATATTGTCTATATTATATTGTATGTAAAATATATTTCATACAACATATTTCATACAATATTTCATAAAATATATTTCATACAACATATTTCATACAACATATGACAACTTGCAAGTAATTAGTTTATTTATGCTCATGTTATTTATGCTTCTTCTTATAATAAAATGTACTAAACTTATGTTTTTTTATTTGTAGATAGCATTGGTGCTCAAACAACACAACGGGGTTCTTCAAATCCACTCACCACCACCAACACTTGATCTTGTAACTTTAGTTTGTAACATTGGTGCATTGCATTTTCCTTTTAGTTTGTAACTTTAATTAACTTTGAATTGAATTTTCTTTTGGGTTGTAACTTTAATTCATTTTGTATTGCATTTTCCTTTTGGTTTGTAACTTTAAAGAATTTGGAATTGGAATGCTTGAGAAGTTTAACTTTAATTGGAATGCTTGGAATTGAACTTTAATTTTCTTTAGGTTGTGAATGCTTGAGAAGTTGAGGAGATTGTGAATTTATATATGCTTGAGAAGTTGGATTTTTATGACACAAAAAGAACTTGCGGTTTTAAACCGCTAATTCACGGTAACCGACCGCTTTTTGCGGTTTACCGCAATGCGGTAAACCGCAAAACGCGGTCGGTTTGCGGTTTCAAATATCACCATACCGCAAATAATCGGTCGGTTTGCGGTTTCAAATATCACCATACCGCAAATAATCGGTCGGTTTGCGGTTTGGGCAAAAATTCGCGGTTACCGAACCGCAACCACCCCTAGCCACGAGTATGAAAGCAGGGGAGAATTTCGAACAGAGAGAGAGAGAGAGAGAGAGAGTAATTTTAGGGATTTTTTCGAGTTAGGAAGACTTACCTTATTTGTGTATTCCCTTCAGCTTAAATACATTTTCCTTTCTTGTAACATTCCTTTTCCAATTAAGGAGAGAATAAATTGAGTTGAGTTGAGGGAATTTATGGAATTTATTCTCTCAACCAAATAGGAACCCCCTTATTGATTACATTATTAAATCAGAACAATGATTTAAATAATATATTCTTAGGATTTGCTTCTTTTCCACTTGGCGCCTCCTGATTGGTCGTTGATTTATTTGCTCCCCCAAGTGGCACAACATTTACTATGTGTTCACCGAGAGTCCTCCTTCCCCACTTCTATCCTCAGTTTTACATAGAAGTATCAAACGGATCGGGCCGTGCTTGGGTGTCAAACGGACCTGGCCGGCCCAAGCACAGGCATGAGCACATTGCGCTTAGGGATGGCAACAGGCCTTGTAGGGGAGAAAAACTCTCTTGCACCGGGGATAGGACAACAGTCCTATCCCCCTCCAATCGCAGCCCGCCATGTATTCATTTTCTGACAAAGTCTAGACACGTGGCGGGCTGTGATTGGAGGGGGATAGGACTGTTGTCCTATCCCCGGTGCAAGAAAGTTTTTTTCCTTGTAGGGGCCGGGTATGGCAATACCATCCCCGGCCCCATTCCCGCCTCCATCCCCGTTTAAGCGGTTTTAGGGAATCCCCGTCCCCATCCCCATCGGGGGCTATCCCCCATCCCCGCCTTGAATACCTGGTTTTTTGTATAAAAAATATTAATGCCTAACAAAATAACCCACATTAATTTCATAGTTCATATTTGGAAGAAAAGAAAAAATTGCAAATCTAAAAGAAACAAAAAGTTGGGATATTCACATACATTTGCTCCTGCTTTAAGTAGCATTTCTACGCACGAGATCTTGCCATGCATTGTAGCCAACATAAGTGAGTTCTATAAATTATTATGTTTCTCTCTCCACACGTACATATACGTGAGTTCTATATATTATCTGCTGTTTCAAATTTTATAAAGTTTGATTTTTGATTTAGGGTTGATAAGGAGATGTGAGTTAGAATTAGGATAGTCTATGAGTTTTCTATCTTTGAATATAACAAAATTGAACATATTGTAATAGTATATTACTTTAACAAATTAAGGGTATATAACGTTATAGTTATAATTATACGGGTATATAATGTTATAATTGATACAAATTAAGGGTATATAACATTAGTTTCAAAAGCATTATTCGATTGTTGAATATAAATTTCAACCATCGAGTATGAAAGCAATTATGTGGGTTGGGGATGTTGGTTGTTGGGCAAAGGGATTTAGGGTGAGGAAGTATTTGTTGATGGGTTGGCATTTATGGTGATTTGGGTCTGAAGAAGAAGAGAGGGTGGACAGTAAGATTAATTGAAAGAAAACAATTCTTGGGGGTGCATGAAAAGTGATATCTTTGGCTGTGTTTTATAAGAGTGGTGGCAGTCCCACTTTTCCTACAAACAACCACTTTAGTTATTTTGAGCTTTATAAATACTAGTCTCTCGGCATGCGCTTCCGCGCTTGTGAGAGGCTTTTTTTATAAAAAAAATAAATTTATTTTAGAATTAAAAAAAAAGATAATGGGTAGTTGTGTTCCTTAAAAGGATGATCCATTATCTGATTTTTCTTTTTAATTTTAAATTGTTTTTAATATGAAAAAGTGTGAATTTACCATATTATCCTCATTTAATTAATAATTTCAATTCTTAATGTTTGCATTAACCAATGACATTTTATGGTATTTTGAATGTTTCACCATTCTCTGCCTTTCGCTTTATATATATAGATATTCACCCACCCCAGCAGCGTTTTACCCAGACTTGAAGGCCACCCTGTCAAGGCACTTGGGCCCAGAATGTCAACTCGATTTGTGCTTCTTTCTTTGAGATTTGTGCCAAATAGGCTTGTGCGAAAAGCCAAGTTGGACCTTTTACAAAATGTTTAGTTGAGATTTTTGATAAATTCCTAAATTGGTGTTTAAAATCTCTAAATATTAGTTTGAAAATTACATGGGTCGAGTAGGCCCGAATTAAAAGCCCGAAATAGTATAGCCCGTGGTAGGACCTGGCCTTAGCATATTTCGTATAGGGTTGGCCTAGCCCGACCCGATCACTTCCTAGGACTGTAAAAGCCTGTCAATACTATGGCCTCTGCTCACAACTCCTAGAGTCGGGCTGACCCGGTCCGGCCCATTTTACGGGCCTACCTATGACTAAAGAAAAATAAAAGAAAGAAGAACTCATCAACTAAAGATTCAAATGGACTCTTTGAATGCAAACACATCATTTACTCAATATAGGGTTCACAGTTCCAATGGAGTTTCCCCATATATACTCTTGCCTTAAATACCAAACATGTAAAATAATTAATATGAGAATTGAATGAGAATTTAAAGGATTGCAGCTAAACTTCATACACAATTTAAGCCTTCATAAAAGGTGTCAATTTGTTATGTTCAATTTCCTATTCTTTCCTATTCTTTCATATAATTTATTAGCTTCAATTTGCGCTTAAGTAAACCCTAACACAGCATGTCCTATATCTTTTGGCATGTAGGGACGAGGTAATTATGCTTAATGGGCTAGGCCGGTCCGTGACTCATTATGGGTTGTGCCTACCTAAAACCAACGGGCTGGCCTATTTAAAGCTCATTCATTAAATTATATTTGTTTTAGAGAAAAATATCACATAATATTATTATATTTATATATTAAATTCAAGTCTATTTCTTTTCTCTAATAATATATATTAAAATTTAATTTTTTTTTTCTTTATATATAAAATAATAATTTTGTTTCTCAAGTTTCAATATTTAAAATAGATATTTATAAATAAACCCAATCCTAGACATGTATTTATAAAAAAACCCAAACACTATTTAAACATAGAAACACACCCAAAATCAACCCTACAATCAACAATTGTATATTTTTTGGGTGTGTTTATAAATGGGTTTTGAGTGTGTGTAATAATGGGTTTTGGGTGTGTTTATAAAGTGTTTTGGGTGTTGAGTTTTTTTATAATTTCAGCCCCCATTTTGGGTGTTTTAGTGAAACTCCCTATTTAAAACTCAAAAAATTATCTAGTGTCCTCTTTTTTCAACAAATAATAAATCTTGTTAGTAAATACATAATTGTACAAAAATATTTAAATGAAGTTGTAAAAAAAATATATAGTACATGTCAAATTTGGCGTGCGCCCATATCGGCCCGTTTAGTGGCCCGACATGAGCACGGCCCAATCACATATGAACTTGGACCGTGGGCCGGAGTCGGGATTGATGATTTTATAAAAGGCCGGGTTCGGCACGACCCGTTTATTTAATGGGAAACTTTAAATGGGCCAGCCCAGCCTGACACGGCTCGTCTAACCCCTCTTTCTATTTTAAAAATAAAAAAATAAAAATAAAAAACTCTAAATTAAGTTATATTTCCTATAAAGTAAAATTTTATAAAATTTGTTGAACGGAAGAAACAATGTGGTCATTAAGGAAAAGAAAAAAAATGTTAAAAGAATTAAAAAGAAAAAAAAAGGTTCCCATTTATTTTGAGCACTCCTCAATTTTAAGGAGCCAAGCTCTTTCCATGTATCCATACAAGCGGGAAAACTTTTGATCTTGTAGTAGGATAACACATGTCTCCAGACCAAGACTAAGCATACAATCTGCAATCTATGAAGAAGAAATGGTGGAATTACATATGTTGGATTGAATGGAGCTCAAGGGCATATTATTACCACAAAGTCAAATATGTGTGACATTGGATCACAGCAAGTAAACCCTAAGTATTTTTGGGGCTGAAGACCTGCATTAAGAGTAGGCATTATCTAGGGCCTAACTCTTCTGCCAAAATCGGTCAGCTCCACCACATTATTTGACAATTAGTTGATAGAACCTCATCATTTTGGTCATCAGCTGTAATTTTAGGCTGCAGCTTCCATATGTGATTCCGCTACACATCGCTGCACACTGGAGTTCAGCAAGCCTGCAATCTGCAAAAAAATTATTATAGCTACTAACATCATCAGTATGCTTCATTCACACCCACTATGGACATTTGCTCAAAAAATTTAGGGAAAGAAATAAAAAAGCTAGCCTACATGTATTGAAGAAAAAATGCGGATTTGTGTTTTGATGCTACAATCTCGATTCTATGCATGTTTCAGATGATAACTCGATTCCATTTACATTTGGAAGCATCTTGTGTTTGATGAATCAAATCTACTATTTGTATGGTCTTTCCATCCAAATTTATCTATATATTCAGCAAGAGCTGCTTACAAAATGATGGAAAACTAGGGTTTGTGATCATTGTACCTCTGGTAAGTCATCGATTCGATGATTTGAACAGTAATTAGGCACTCTAGTAGTGGCATCATCTTCCTCCTCATCTTGGGTTTCAAACCCCTCAGGTACTGTCACCATACTGAAGCCAAGATATTTTTTTTTGGACAAAGGTAGGTTTTTGCACATGCCAACACAGAAATAGGGGTAAGTTTTATAGGCGAAGTAGTGGGTTCTACAAGGTTAAACAAGGGCATCAAGAGGTGCCAAATCCTAAATATCTATATTTTATATTTTATTTTATAAATTGATGCTGTTTATATCGGACGCCATTAGAGGAAAAAACCATACAAATATGGTAGACGCAGAGGAGCAAAATCCCTCCTTTCTTTTTTTCAATTCCTACCATATCATATATTTTTAAGAGTGCTGCTAAACGAACCCTAAAATTAACTGAGTACACCCTATGATCTAAGTACACCTTAATATTTAAATTAAATTGTAAAATTAACTAAGTACACCCTATTTAACTACCAAAAATACCTCTGGTACACCCTAATACACTATATCACACAATACCCTAATACCAATCTAGGTTTCTCGTTTTACATGAATTCGTGCCGTTTCCTCTATTCAGATTTTGGGTTTGCATCAAAATCTTTAATTTCGTAAGCTGTTGTGGGAATAGATTTGTTAGCTCCTTCAATTCGAAGTTTGATTCTTGTAAATTCTTGTGATTTTCTTTATTTATTTCTTATTTTTCGGATTGAACTTGTTGCCCTCTAAAGTCTAAACCAACCCTTCCTCCTCAAAATCCCATCTAATTAAATGGCTTCCTTTTGGCCAATGTAATTGGTGTCCTTAGTTACAGTCAGCACATCCACCCAAAGCTCGTCTTAGTCCTTCATTGCTTATATATATATAGAAAATCCAACTAATCATTGTAGCAACCCCCGCTTGGAGCCATTTGGGTTTAGATCTCAAATCCCATTCAACGAGGCATAACCCTCCACTTCTTTGCAAAACTCATGGGGCAGAAGATGGAACCTCGTGATCACCTATATCTTACGCCCATCCATATACGAACCCAAAAGGCCAAGAGAAGGGGGATATCAATTTTTAAGAAGGGTGATGAGGGTACATACATTGGGTTAAAGTGATAAGCGTTCCCTTAATTAGGGTTGAATATGGTCATTAGTAGGGTGTACTTATAAATTTATATTTGTTTCGCAATTCAATATATCCTTTTTGGTCATTTTATATTAGGGTAAATTAGTAATTCAATAAGTAGTTTGGTAATAGGGTGTACTCAGTTAATTTTAGGGTTGGTTTAGCAGCACTCATTTTTAATTACATTTATCCTGTTATGGTGTATTTAAGGCCATTAGAAGGAAACTACTAATGTGCTCAATGCAAAGAAGCAAAATTCGCCTCAATTTTTTTCTCAAAAGTTTTTGAGAACTATTTTATTATTGAGAAAGTTATACAAAATCCTCATTCACGTTAACACATGTAGCACCAGCACTTTTTGCCTTTGGGGCCATCAGCACGGCAAAGTCCCATCTTTGCTTTCTCTCCTTTGCATTTTTTGTCACACTCTGGGTGGGCTGTGCAGGTGGTCATCGACTTGCTTGCCTGCTTGCATCCTCTTCCTCCTTCTACCACTGGCATTTCTGTATATTATCACAAAACAATATTAGTTTCTTAATTTCTTATATTCTTCTTAATTATACAGCTTTGTAAGACTAACAACAAAACAAAGAAGGTATATTTGGGATGTCATGTCTAATAAAATTAGTGACACTATTATAAACTTTGGGGGTTCGTATGAATTGTCTTGGAGTGCAAGAAATGATTTAAATATAAACTTTTCGAGTTGATAAGGTTTTGAAGATCACTCACCCATGGAAGCAACGAGAAGGAGAGCAATTAGGAGAACAACTGCAGTGCTGGAGCCAACAGACTTTGCCATCTCTGAAGAGTGTAGGATTGAAAGTGGTTGGATTCGAGAGTTTCCAATCCAACTTGCAATCCTACTCTTGAGAATGGGTCTAGCTTCCAATTTATAGTTGGAAGTTGTCCCTTTGTTTAGGTATTTTCAGAAAATAAGGCACGGATTTATAGCTGCCTTTTCTTATTTTTAATAGTGGAAAAATAGAAATTAGACATAGTCAATTGCTATTCTTATGGGTTTAGGTGTGATTCCAAAGTTAAAACCACATTTTACGATTTGACTTCTTCCATGAGTATACAAATACTTCATATATCCTTTTTTATTATTGTTCAAGGCAGTGGGCATAGTCTAGTATGAATTCTTACCCATTCTTTTATTAAAACTCTTTTTTTTAAAATTGGAAATGCTTTTTCTAATTTTCAATTAATTGACATTTTATTTTATATACGAAATACAGAGGTTACAGTTTCCAAAAAAAAAAAAAAAAAGTAAACAGAAACAACATCGTAGGTATAGGTATTGAGACTAGTAGATGATGTGGTAGTGTTTTAAATGAATGATCTAAATTAGGTTTTGAAAATCATGCTGGTTTTTGTCTAGATTACATCTTTATGTAGATCTTGAAATCTATGAGAGTTTCTCTCCTCTTAGAGAAACAAAAATTATACAATTGTGGCAATATTCCATTTTGGTGCGATTTCTTTTCTTTTGAATTTGTCGCTTATAGAAGGAAACAAGATATGGTAAATTCAAAGAAGCAAAACGTACGTCATCTACTTTTTTTATTCTTTTTTTTTTTTTTTTTTTGCTTCAATTTCTTCGATGTTAGAAAGAAAAAATATATACTTTTTTCAATTTAAATTGATATGGGGTTAGGGTTTAGAGAGGAGCAAAATCCAGTCATCCTTTAGGTCCTTTTTGTTCAAAGAAAAATATGGCAAGAGTTGGTAACTTGAGTGATGTTTATGCAAATTTCTCACAGGAGAATATTCGCGGATGATTCTTCTCTCTCGTTTGTCCCACCTTCTAGATTCCCTGCAAGAGAAAATAAATCAATCGGAAAACCACCGGTGTGGTGGTGGCCAAGGGCCCTCCGATGCCTAAGTAAGTAATAACACGGTGCGGAGTTGTTTCTCTACAGGAGAGATAGGTGGCTTAGGAGCCGAGTAGGTAAGAGAGGTGGCGATAGCCTAGGCTGGTCAACCACGAGTATGAAAGCAGGGGAGAGTTTGGGCTAGAGAGAGAGAAAGAGAGTAATTTGAGGGATTTTTTCGAGTTAGGAAGAGTTACCTTATTTGTGTATTCCATTTAGCTTAAATATATTTTCCTTTCTTGTAACATTCCTTTTCCAATTCAGGAGATAATAATTGAGAATTATTTCTCTCATGATTAATTGAGTTGAGGGAAGTTATGGAAGGAAATAAATAGATTAAGGGAATTTATGGAATTTATTCTCTCAACCAAATAAGAACCCCCATATTGAATATGTTATTAAATCAGAATATTGATTTAAATAATATATTCTTAGGATTTGCTTCTTTTCCACTTGGCGCCTCATGATTGGTTGTTGATTTATTTGCTCCCACAAGTGGCACAACATTTAGTATGTGTTCGCCGAGTGTCCTCCTTCCCCACTTCTATCCTCAGTTTTACATAGAGGTGTCAAACGGATTGGGTCGTGCTTAGGTGTCAAACGGACCAAGCCGGCCCAAGCACATACGGCATGAGCACATTGCGCTTAGGGATGGCAACAGGCCTTGTAGGGCCGGGAATGGCAATACCATCCCGTCCCTGCTTCCCATCCCAAGCCCTGTCCTTGCCTCCATCCCCATTTAAGTGGTTTCGGGGAATCCCCGTCCCCGTCCTCATCGAGGGGCTATCCCCCATCCCACCCCTGAATACTCGGTTTTTTGTATAAAAATTGTTAACACCTAACAAAATAACCCACATTAATTTCATAGTTGATATTTGGAAAGAAAAAAAAAATTGCAAATCTAAAAGAAACGAAAAGTTGGGATATTCACATACATTTGCTCCTGCTTTAAGAAGCATTTCTACGCACGAGATCTTGCCATGCATTGTAGCCAACATAAGTGAGTTCTATAAATTATTATGTTTCTCTCTCCACACACATATACGTGAGTTCTATATATTATCTGCTGTTTCAAATTTTATCAAGTTTGATTTTTGATTTAGGGTTGATGAAGAGATGAGTTAGAATTAGGATAGTCTACGAGTTTTCTATCTTTGAATATATATAACAAAATTGAACATACTGTAATAGTATATTACTTTAACAAATTAAGGGTATATAACGTTATAATTGATACAAATTAAGGGTATATAACATTAGTTTCAATAAGCATTATTCAATTGCTGAATATAAATTTCAACCATCAAGTATGAAAGCAATTATGTGGGTTGGGGATGTTGGTTGTTGGGCAAAGGGATTTATGGAGTTATTGGCTCCATCCTTAATCAATATCTCAACGACTGTATGCATTATACATATTTAGCAAGTCTGAACAAGAATCATAATGAGATTCCCAATGAGTAGCTCTAGGCCAATGCAAAGACCAATCTGATTAGCCCCTCTACCTGTCTCACATTCACCAATATCCAACATATGTGCAATATCAATTGCTTGAGTTGCCTGTAACAGGCCATGGTGCTTGGGAGAAGTAGTAGTGAGATTGATAATTGAATTCAATGTTGAAAAGAACAACCAAATAGGAGCAACATCTTTTGATGCTGCAACCAAGGTCTTAAATATCGGAAGTCAAAAAACACGGAAATATCGCAGGAAATATCGGGATATTATCGGTATCGGAAAAAATTGAATAAAAACCACGGAAATTATAAGAAAAACTTGGAAATTTTTATTGAAACTTTGCAGGATGTTTATTTAGTCAATTATCTATTAGTTTATCACAAAAAATTGGAAGGAAATGCATTGCATGATGGATTTAACTGATTTAAGTTGATTATATAGCGAGCTGGCAAACACCATAAGTGAAGAGAATATGTAGTAATTAATGAAAGAAGATTAAACACACCATAATCATTTATATATAATGAATTACTACAATATTTTACACTTTATACATTGCATGGTAAGATACATGAGTGACTTAGTACCACATAGAGTTCCTATGAGGTTCAAAATTTTCACTATCTTCATCATCTCTATGTGTAGAGTAAGTATATTTTGAAGAGTAGTCATCAAATGATAAATCCCCAAAATAGTTTTGCATGTAATTGTTAACATGCCACCCATATGGATCCGAGATTGGTTGACGTTGTCCATAAGCAAAATCATTTGAAGATTGAGTCTCGGATTCTTTCTATGAGTTGCTTGATTCGATCCCAACAGGAATGAGATATGAAGGGTAGGGAAATTGTTGGTTATGAGCATAACCATAGTTACTACTCATCTCATGTGAAAATTTGTTTCTTGCAAAAAGAATTCAAAACAAAACCATGTATATATATAAATATTTTAGTATTTTCACAAAAACATAAGTGATATGGTAGTTAAGGTGTTGAAGGAGTAAAATCGTTTTCACAAATACCATGTATATAAATATTTTTGGGTTTCGTATCGGGATATTATCGATAATATCTCGATATATTGCCCAAATCATTCATAAAAATGTTGAAAATATCTTCCCGATATTATCGGGATAATATCGATATATTGACGATAACACTATGGTTAGTTGTTAAAATATCGGACCCCCAAAAATCAGATATTATCGATATTTAATACCATGGCTGCAACTAATGTTAATTGTAGTCTGTGAGCAAAACAATGCACATAATATGAATAGGGGCAATCTCTAAGAAATAATACTTGTAGTCCATTCCATGCGCCTCGCATGTTGCTAGCCCCATCATATCCTTGACCTCGCATTTTATCAATTTGGAGATTAGAATTAATAAGAACCAAAGATATCTCTTGTTTAAGTGTTGAAGAACTAGTGTCTTCAACCCTCACAAAGAAAATGAAGTCACCTAGGCCACAACCCGGGTTAATTAGCTTGGATGTAAGACTGTCCTTGAGTCTGCCATAGTTGAATTCTCATAACTCCCTAACTCCAGCGGCATTAAGGCTTTGGAGCTTCGCCTCGGTGAAGGTGAAGTAACTGTCCACATCGACCAGGTTATCTTTCTGTCCGATATACATGATATATTTATTAGTAAATTGAGCTTTGACCCATAAAATTCATTTTAAATCACCTACAACCCTTCCCTTTATTTTTCTATTTAAAATACTCAATTTTTTCAAATAATACCCGATGACTAGGATCCAACTAAGAAAGTTACCTAATATAACTTAAAATTTTATTTATTGTGTTTTTCGAATTCCAAAACTACCCCTATTTATAAGTTAATGTGTTAAGGGGGGTGTAACTAATGACACCCGTTGAATTTGGAAAGATATCTAAATTGTTGTAATGGATGTAGGAATTAATTTAGAAACTCATTTCAAATTAAATATTAAATTCAACATTAACGTATTAGGAATCTATAGGTGATTAACGTTTTGGTTTATTTAATATAAAAAATTATGTTGTTTTCCTTTTATGAATTATACAACTAGTAATCTATTTTATTATAGTTTTACGAACAATAGTGTACATTCTAATTATGTTGAAAAATAATTTGATAATCTATTTATTGACAAACATTTTTTTTAAATGAACCTATTTTTTCTCTAAATAATGTACCTATTTTTTTTTTTTTCTCTAAATAAAGGACCTATTACTTGTTTTATGAAAAATCATTTGATCATCTTTTTATTGTTTGTTTTATGAAAACAATTTTTTTTTAAATGAACCTATTTTTTCTCTCCAAATAATGTACCTTTTTTTTTCTCTAGTAATATACCTAGTAAAACAATTTACCTAGTATAATGAACCTATTTTTTCACTAAATTTTGTATATATTTTTTTCTCTCTAAATAATGTACCTATTACTTGTTTTATGAAAAATAATTTGATAATCTATTTATTTTTTGTTTTATGATATTTTTAAAAATGAACCTGTTTTTTTCTCTAAATAATGTACCTATTTTTTCTCTCTAATAATGTATACCTAGTAAAACAATTTACCTAGTATAATGAACTTATTTTTTTCTTCTAAATAATGAACCTATTTTTAATTTATAAAAAATGTGTAAAAATTTCAATTATACAATGTACCTATTTTCTATAAATTATTGTGTACCTATTTTTAATTTATGAAAAATGTATGGAAATTTCAATTGCAAAGTAACTGACCTAGTTTTTTTTTTAAATTTTTTTGATAAATAATATACCTATATTTTTATACGTATATATTTATATTTATATTTTTCATATGTACATTATTGGATATGTAATTTACATATTTTATTTTTGGTTTGCAATTTTTGGGAGAGATATGTTAGTGGGAATGTCAACCAAAAGAAATGGGGTGATTGATATGCTATTAATAGGGACTTTTAATTACAATTATGGAAGTTAATGAAATTCTTGGAATAAATTATAAATAAAATATGAAGTTTGATGGCAACGATGTAAAAACATAGAATATTATGACCTCTAATATCCTACTGGTCATTTAAGTTTGAAATTGGGTTTTACATATAGATTTATAGAATGATGGGTATATGTCTAGGAAATAGAAATTGGAGGGACTGATATTCGACAAGCCCTATATTTTCTAGGGAGCTTCACTAATATACCCAAAATGGGGATTGAAATTATAAAAAAACCCCATATGGAAAACACTTTATAAACACACCCAAAACCCATTTATTAAATAACAAATTAGTGTTGAAGTTCCAATAAATTACAAGCACTGCCACTATCAAGCCCAACAGAAAAAAAAACTCAAAAAGCACCCAAAACAACCCCTGCCCAAATTTATAAAAAAAAGCCCAAAGATTTTACCATCTCGAAAACCGTAATTTCATTCAAAAAAATGGAAAACAAAACCGTAACTTCCAGCCCTCGACTTCAATTAACCATCTCTGCCAAACGTCCCTTCAGTCACCTTCTTCATCAAAGCGTCTTCTTCATCTCTCGAAACCGAAACTCTATAACCACCACCAAGCTTGATCTACTTTCAAAAACAGACACCACACACTGATCTCCACCTACAAAACCAAGATAAAATTTCAGAGAACAATTTCAACAAGAAAAAGCTTCAAAGGTAAGACATTTACAAACCAAACATATACTGTAATTTTGATTAATTGCTATAGAGTTCTAGTCTAGGGTAATAACAGTATTTTAGATTCGAATCAAGGACAAAATCTTGAAACTATATTGGATTTCACTATTGCACTGACTGCTTACTAATAGTATTTTAGTCGCTAGTTTACTGTCATTATGATTAATGGCTGTAAAGTTCCAATATAGGGTAATAACACTCTTGTTTCCTCTGAAATCCTATTTTTAATGCATGTTTACCACTGTAAAGTTCCAGTATAGGGTATTAATACTGCTTGTTTCCTCTGAAATCATATTTGTAATGCATGTCTACCACTGTATAGTTCCAGTATGTGGTAATAACACTAGTAGACGTGCATTAGAAATAGGATTTCATAGCAAACAAGCAGTGTTATTACCCTATACTGGAACTTTACAGTGGTAGACGTGCATTACAAATATGATTTCATAGCAAACAACCAGTGTTATTACCCTAGACTGGAACTTTACAGTGGTAGACATGCATTACAAATACGATTTCATAGCAAACAAGCAGTGTTATTACCCTAGACTGGAACTTAACAGTGGTAGACGTGCATTAGAAATAGGATTTCATAGCAAACAAGCAGTGTTATTGCCCTATACTGGAACTTTACAGTGGTAGACATGCATTACAAATACGATTTCATAGCAAACAAGCAGTGTTATTACCCTAGACTGGAACTTTACAGTGGTAGACATGCATTAGAAATAAGATTTAATAGCAAACAAGCAGTGTTATTACCCTATACTGGAACTTTACAGTGGTAGACATGCATTAGAAATAGGATTTCATAGCAAACAAGCAGTGTTATTACCCTAGACTGGAACTTAACAAATACGATTTCATAGCAAACAAGCAGTGTTATTACCCTATACTGGAACTTTACAGTGGTAGACATGCATTAGAAATAAGATTTCATAGCAAACAAGCAGTGTTATTACCCTATACTAGAACTTTACAATGGTAGACATGCATTAGAAATAGGATTTCATAGCAAACAAGCAGTGTTATTACCCTAAGCTGGAACTTTACAGTGGTAGACATGCATTAGAAATAGGATTTCATAGCAAACAGGCAGTGTTATTACCCTATACTGGAACTTTACAGTGATAAACAGAAAAAACACGAATATACTCAGATTCAACTAAAAAAGCATACCTCAATTAATATGAAAACCAAATCGAATATCACAAATTTCTAACCACATCTCAAACAGCAAATCCACAACCAAACAGAATCTGAAATCAATCCAAATTATAAACAAAAAGAAATTAAAATCACAATTTAAAACTCAAACAAATATCTAAGTACAAATTAGAACGAAATCAAAAAATCCAATAGATGAAAATCATAAAGTTTAAAGCATTAGTCATTATTCCATTCTATATATTATGCAAGTAAAGAGACCAATAGATGAAAATCAATTGAAAATGCTAAGTCCCGAATCCCAAAAATTGGACAGAAATCAAATGCAATATATCTATACTGATAGGTACAAAATCTTGGAATAAACACATTGCTCAATTTTTGCACCTAATCAAAGAAAAACACTCAGCATTGACATCGTACATTATATGAGTCAACCGCTTGTGTCCCCGTAAGCAAGAGGAGATTTCCGAAACTCTTTATCAAAAGCGCACTCCTGGATAATAGTGCGTAGCTTCATATCTCCCCACTTTTTCATGTTCGTACCCGTATGATATCCAGGGACAAATGCAATTAACCTCACCTGAAAATTATACACACGGATGAAGATACTAACTTTGACGTTATACAATCCCCAACAAAACAAAACCAATATATATAAAGTTCAAGGAATAGAAAACACACTGCTGCATTGCTGTAATCAAACTTCTTGAAAAATAACGGATTGATTTTGAAGCTTCCCAAGTTAGGAAAATTAACAGAAAACTCGGGCCACTGTTGACAGTCAACCAACAAGATGAAGATTATTACGTTAAATTTGAATTAGCATCATTAAAAATCAAAACAACTGGAAACTAGAGATATAAGGTAACAAAAAGGCAACAAAACCAAAACAATGAATAAAATCAACCAATGATCCACATAAATTGTTATATTAATACCTTAAGTGAACTGAGATAATCAATTAAATCATTTTCAAATCCACATCCTTTGCTTGGATTATTTTGATCAGATGCGTTACTGATGAGCTCACGGAGAAAGATCTCCTTGTTGCTGTAATAGGTGTTGATGATCAAACTCAAAAGCTGGTTGATCTCATGGATCAGGACCCGAGTTCACCTCCTAAGTTGTAAAACGACGTTGCCGAGGTCGACGTATCCAGCTCTTCAAAGAAGAGCTTCTTTAATGACGACCGCAGAGAGGAAGACGAAGCGGCAACCCCTCTGGCTGTGGAAGTATCGTCGTAGTCGGCATGGTTGAAAATTGGGAACACTGGACGGATCTGGCCATTTTGGAATATATTGTCCGTGGAAATTGGTGATCCGTCGGGATTGGTGCAGGTGAAAGAGAAATCGTCTTCATCTTCGTTCTTCTTGCAATCACCATCGGCGTCGGTGTTCTAAAATCCTTCGTCCGGCAATTGACACCTCAAATCTACAGAGTAGCCACAGAACTCCGCGAGCTTAACCATTAGCTCTGTTCATATCGAAAAAAAATGGAAATTAGCACCAAATTCGACGAAGAAACTGAAATTGAGTCAAAATTCAAGTAAATTAAGCAAAAATCAAAAGGAAAATAACGAATTGAAGCGGATGGAACAAACCTGCAAAAGAAATGGAGGCATTGGCGGAGAGAACACCTATGAGGCCACCGACGTAATGGAGATTGTCGTCGGTCTTGTGTTGGTCCATGGCTCTGAGACTGTTTGGTTTACTTTGAAGGCAGAGAGAGGGAAGAAGGGAGAGAACAGAGGAGAGATGTGGGTTTAAAGGAGGAGAGGGGCTTGAGGCTTCAGACCTCAGGGAGTGGTTTTGTTGAATTTTAATGTTCTCTGCATTCTATAGATTCTAAACGAGATCCAAAACTAATTTAATGCTAAAAAGGGTAATAAAGGTATTTGATCTTATTAATTAAATTAAAAAAATATACAATTGTTGATTTTTGGGTTTATTTTGGGTGTGTTTATATATAATGAATGGTATAGGGTATATTTATAGTTTTATGTCTAGGAATGGGTATTTCACTAAATTTATATATTTTCTATGTATCAGGATTAGGGGACACACAAAAACCCACACATTTATGCACACTTTTTTAACCCTAAGATGAAATCAGTTTTAAAGACGAGGATGACATTGAAAAAGAAATCATGATTAATATGCCTTGAAAGTAACAAATTCTCTCTCCTCTTTCCTCATAATGCATAGATTCATGAACTGGGTGGTTGATAAAAACTAAGGTTAGGGGGGTTGATGGGTATGTGGCTGTTGGTTTACTGGTTTACTGTTACTGTTTTACTGTTTACAGCTGGAATGTCTAAGTAACAGCTTAGATGTATTTTCTGATAGGAGAATTTTGTGTGGCTCAAATGCCTAAAGGAAATTGCCAAGTGTCATACACACATTGGTGGTTCAATTTTGTACCTTTGCTTATGTAAATTGTCTGATAAAAGCATAGAAATATAACTGTGCTATTTTGCACAGCAGCTGATACGGTTTTGCATAAATATAGTTTTCCAGCTCCTTCTTTCATCCTCCTTCCCTTTTCTCCCTAAAATCCAAATCAGTACCTAATATTCTAACATGGTATCATTGAGCCAGGTTCGGTCTTGAATCTGGGTGTCGATTCCACTACGGGTATTCGAAGATTTCAACGCAAAATCTTTATATCCTAAATCTTTTCAGTCTCACATGGCTGGTTTGGTTGGAATGTAGTCACAAACTCCAATCTTCAATGGAGAAAACTACGAGCTCGGGAGGATTCATATGAAGACGATCCTCAGATCGTATGGAATCTGGGAATTGGTTGAAGAAGGTGTACCAGTTTCAAATCCAAAAGGCAAAACAAAGGAGACGGGGACATCGGACAAATCTGCGTTGTCTGAGCTCCTGAAGCAAGATGCAAAGGCACTGGATCTCATCCAAGGGGCTGTCTCAAATGAGCTCTTTCCCAGAATCTCCAACGAAGTGACTGCAAAAGGAGCTTGGGATCTGCTACAACAAGAATACAGAGGAGATGAGCATGTAAGGTCAGTTAAATTGCAAGGTTTGAGACGAGATTTTGAATATATTCGTACGCGTGAAGATGAATCCCTATCTGCTTATTTGACTAGACTATGTGATTTGATAAATGAAATGAAGAGCATGGGTGCTCAAATTAAAACCTCTGAAGGAGAGTTATCTAAGAGTAGAATTGTGCAGAAATTGTTGATAAGTCTTACTAAGACTTATGACCTTGTTTGCACGGTCATTGAACAGACCAAAGATTTGGATACAATAGAAGTGCAGGAGGTTGTGGCCACCTTGAAGGTGTTCGAGCAAAGGCTTGAGAGACACTTTGAAAATATTGTTGAGAAGGCGTTTGCTAGTATGAGTATGAAGGGAGCCAGCTCCTCATCTTCTACAGGCAGTGGTCAATCCAAGAAGAATTGGAACAATAAAGGAAAGAAGTGGGAAGATAAACCCAATTCGGGTGGGAAGAATGAAAATTGGAGGAGTGATCAATCTAACAGGAATGATCAGAACAAAGAAACTTGCAAACACTGTAACAAGTTTCATTATGGTGAATGTTGGTTCAAAGATAAAGTCAAGTGTCATCGATGTAGCAAATTTGGTCACATTGCTAGGAATTGCTCTAGCAATATACAGAACAAGGTTGGACCAGTTGCTCACTTTGCAGAGAATCAAACATCAGGGACAACCAATATGTTCTATGCCTCTCACTCGCTGTCAAAGCCAACTGATCTTGGTGCTTGGTATATTGATAGTGGGTGCAGTAACCATATGACAGCTCACGAGTCACTGCTCTCTAACATTGATAAGAGCTTGAAGTGCAAGGTGAAGATGGGAACAGGGGAATTGGTTTAAGCTTATGGAAAAGGGACCCTTGTAATTGAGCTGAAGGATGGTCCCAGATACATACAAGAAGTGATGATTGTACCGGGCTTAGATGAAAATCTTCTAAGTGTTGGACAAATGATTGAGCATGGCTATTGGGTAGACAGTTCTTTCAAAAAAAACCATCGTCTTTACATCTAATAGACGACAGTCCTTTAAAAAAAAAATAGTCTTTACATATAATAGATGACAGTTCTTCAAAAAAAATCGTCATCTTTACATCTAATAGACGACAGTCCTTTCAAAAAAACGGTCGTCTTTACATCTAATAGACGAAAGTCCTTTCAAAAAAACATCGTCTTTACATATAATAGACAACAGTTTTGAGTAAAAGCATTGTCTTAATAGACGACGGAGATTTACCGTCGTGGTTTTATGCATCAAAAGATGTCCGTCGATTTCACGACGGTGGAAAAACCTGATACACGACGGTGGATTACCGTCGTCTATTGCGATTTTTGTAATAGTATTTGGTGATTCCATGGTGAATATATATGCTAATAAGGAAATGAAAGACCTGGTGGCTAATGTTCTAATGAAAGGGAATAGATGCTTCCCTGTGAAGTTTGAATTCATGAACCCCGTGATGGCAAATGAAGCAGAAGTTGAGGATCACTCATGGAAATGGCATAGAAGATTTGGTCACTTGAACTATGTTAGTCTGAAGATGCTACAAGATAAAGAAATGGTGGTTGGACTTCTTAAGTTGGAAAGTTTTGGAGATGTGTGTGAGGGTTGTGCAACGGGCAAGGCTCACAGAGAAGCATTTGAAAGAACTGAAGTGTGGAGAGCTTCACAACCATTGGAGTTAGTACACTCATATGTGTGTGGCCCGATACGGGTCACTACAAGTGGAGGAAACATATATTTCCTCACTTTCATTGATGATCATACAAGGATGTGTTGGGTGTTCTTCTTGTAACACAAATCAAGTGCTTTCTCAGTGTTCAAAAGATTTAAAGCCATGGTGGAGTTGCAAAGTGGATTTCATATCAAGAAGCTAATCCACTAGTAAAAAAAAAAACCATTGCGCGACCAAATTTTGAGCGACGAAACTCAAAACTTTGTCGCTCAAAGTCTTACGCGACTAAATTTTGCGCAACAAAACACACATCATCACACAAAGTCACTTTGCGCGACAAAACACTAAACTTCGTTGCACAAAGTCTTGAGCGATGAAGTGTGTTTCATCGCGCAAAGTCTTTACAAAAATAAATAAAATAAAAAAATTATTTTTAAAAATCGTTACATGACTTTGCACGAAGAAATATAAACTTCGTTGCATAAAGTCTTGAGCGACGAAGTGTGTTTCATCGCGCAAACTCTTTACGGAAATAAATAAAATAAAAAATTATTTTTTTAAATCTTTGCATGACGTAATCCAAATATTTCGTCGCCTAAACAATTATTTTTTTTTATTTTGTATGCATAACACTTAAGAAATTAAACGGTATATATATTTATTAAGTAGTTTTAAATTTATTATTTTAGTTCGGATCGGATTTTTGTTGGAAAAATATATTATTGTAGTTCGGATTGGGTTTTCGTTAGAAAATATATATTTTAAATTGACGACCGAATTAGTTCATTGTATTCATTTAAGGTCAAGGAGGGTATCTGTAAAAAAATCATCGAAATCGGAATTAAAATGACTGTTTAATCGTGATTTTTCATTTATAACCGTCGAAAAGTTTTGTCCTATTACTTGATCTCTGAATGTTTATTTTTTTTAATTTTTGGTGTATATGATCTCGAAGTATAAACTAACAAGTTTGACGGTTGGATCGTTGAAACTAGTTTCGTAGAATGCGCATGCCATGAAAACAATATATTCACTAACAATTAAGAGTTTATTTATACTTTCGTTAAATATAACATAAGATTTTGTGGTATCCACTAGTGTTAATATTTTTAATTGAAGATCAAATTCAGTCATTGTATTCATATAGGGTCAAGGAGTGTAGCTGTAAAAAATCATCAAAATCGGAGTTAAAAGAACCGTTAAATCGTGATTTTTCGTTTTTAACCATCGAAAAGTTTTGTCCCATTACTTGATCTCTGAATGTTTATTTTTTCCGATTTTTGGCGTATATGATCTCGAAGTATAAACAAACAAGTTTGACGGTTGGATCGTTGAAACTAATTTCGTAGAATACGTATGCCATTGAAACAATATATTCACTAACAATTAAGAGTTTATTTATACTTTCATTAAATAAAACATAAGATTTTGTGGTATCCACTGGTGTAATTTTAAATTGAAGATCAAATTTAGTCATTGTATTCATATAGGGTCAAGGAGTGTAGATGTAAAAAAATCATCAAAATCGGAGTTAAAATAACCGTTAAATCGTGATTTTTCATTTATAACCGTCGAAAAGTTTTGTCCCATTACTTGATCTCTGAATGTTTATTTTTTCCGATTTTTGGGGTATATGATCTCGAAGCATAAACAAACAAGTTTGACAGTTGGATCGTTGAATGGTGTGTGTGTGTGTGTGTGTGTGTGTGTGTATATATACATATATTTATTTATTTATTAAGTAGCTTTAAATTTATTTATTTTCTACGTATAACACTTAAGAAATTGAATAGTATATATATTTATTAGTAGCTTTAAATTTATTATTGTAGTTAGGATTCGATATTTGTTGGAAAAATATATTATTGTGGGTTTTATGTAAAAAAAAAAATTTGAATTTGAAGGGAGTAAAGTCACATTTTCAGTAAACTTTGTAATAATAATTTTTAAAAAAAATATAACAATGGGGTCGTTGTGCAAAAACCAATAGCACAACGTCATATTGTAAACATGCGTCGGGCAATCCAATTAATTTTTTTATTTAATTATAAATTATAAATTTTAAGATATAGTTGTTTTCATAAGTTTTTATTATTTTTTGAAAAATTTGCTCAACGAATATCAATATTTTGTCGCCTAACCCTTATTAACTTATTTTTATATTTTATATTGTTAAACTAAATTATTTCTTTATTTTTTATTATTTTCTTTGCGCGGCGAAAACACATTTGGTCGCCTAAACCATATTTATATTTTAAACGTAAAATAAGATTATTCTATTCTTTATTATTCATAACTAATAATTTTTATAAATATTGCTCTACAAACCAATTTTTCGTCTCTCAAAACTTTGCGCGACCAACAATTCGTTGTACAAAACTCTAAAAATTTGGGCAATTACCAAAAATGGGACGCGGGAATTTTTTGGTCGCGCAGAACTAAAACTCTAACATTGGGAATTTTTTTTAAGACTTTGCGGAACCAATAGTTCGTCGCGCAAAGTGATACGGTTTTTATAACCAAAATAACTCCTCCATCATTTTCTCAATGTCTTTCTCTACTCTTACCTCTCCTCTCTCTTTCCCTCTCCCCAAATCCGACCCTTTCTCTCACACTCACTCCTCTCACTTATCTCTCATCTCTCTCTTCACTATCTCTCACTCACTCTCCCATATCTCTTTTCACTATCCCTCACTCTCACTCACTATCTTCTCTAATTCTCTCACACTCACTTCTCTCTCTCATTCTCACTTACTCTCAATCTTGCCAAAATGTATATACTCTCCAAATTTTAAATTTTTTTCATTAATATATGTTTTTGGAGTTACTTTTGAGTTTGTGTGGGGTTTGGGTTTGAGTATAGGGTGAGGATTGAAGTTTGGGTTAGATTTGGGGTATAACAATTTCAGGGGAGATTATGCCAATTTTTTGTTATTTTTTGGTTATTTGACCATATTTGTTTTTTTGTAGGGAATCGTCGAGACTTTGACGGCTAAAGTTGAGGATTATGACGCTATCGAAACATATCCTCCACCACTACCACCGCAATAGGCTTGTATTAGAATTTTATTATTGTACTTTGTTCACCTATGTGTACATTTTGAATATTATATATATATATTGGATAATTTGATCACTATTTTTCATATGTAATTTTATTTTAAATATGTCAATTTAAATTAAAGTAATTAAAAAAATAAAATCATACAATTAAATTAAATTTAAAAAGTAAAAATTCAAAAAAATTAATATAATTAAATTAATATAAGAGAAATAATAAAACAAAAAGTCAAAAACCTTGCGCGATAAAATATTTTGTCGCGCAAACTATTAAATTAGTTTATTTTAACTAAAAAATTTTAAAACACAAGAATTTAAAAATTTGAAATATTTCGTTGCGCAAATATTTGTGCGACACTAGGATTCGTCACGTAAAGTAGCTCTGTGCAACGAAGATTAGGTTTCGTTGCGCAAACCCTTTCTTCACGAGCTTTGCACGACGGATCATGCGCGACCAAAATTTCATTACGCAGGTTTTGCACAACGAAATTGTACTTTGCACAACAAACTTATTTCATCGCGCAAAGTGTTTTTTATAGTAAGATCAGACAGAGGTGGTGAATACACTTCAACAGAATTCAACAAGTTCTGTGAAGACTTAGGGCTTGAAAGGCAATTAGTAGTGGCCTATTCTCCTCTACAAAATGGAGTTGCAAAGAGGAAGAGTAGAACCATTGTGGAGATAGCTAGAACAATGCTTCATGAAAAGAGAATGCCTACCAAGTTCTGGGGAGAAGCAATTAACACTCCGGTCTACATTCTCAATAGGTGTCCTACAAATGCTCTTAAGAACAAGACCCCGTATGAAACATTCAATGGAAGAAAACCTGGAGTAAAGCATATGAGAGTGTTTGGTTCTCTCTGATATACTCATATTCCATCTCAGCAGAGGCATAAGTTGGAAAAAAACTAGTGAGAAAGGAGTCTTTGTTTGATATGGAACCTGTGAGAAAGGGTACAGGGTGTTTAACCTGAGAACTCAGAAAGTAATTGTGTCAAGAAGTGTGATATTTTATGAGAAATCTCTCTGGAATTTGGAAACAAATGAAGATGTGCACATGTCAATTCCTTGGAACAATAGTGAGGAAGCAAGGATGACTGAAGGCGAGATGGAGTTTGAGTCTCCTAATCAAACTCTATCTTCTCCATGTGCCCGATCTTCATCAAATGATGCCTCACCAAGTACCCGATCTACATCAAATGAAGCTGAAACTTCTGAACTTTATGATCACACACCTGTGAAGTGGAAGAGTCTAAATGACGTCTTTGCACAATGCAAAGTAAGCATTGTGGAACCTGAAAACTTTACTGAAGCAACTCAAGATGAGGCTTGGAATCAAGCTATGAGAGATGAGATCACAATGATCGAGAAGAATTCTACATGGGAGATGGTTAACAGACCTGGTAACAAACCAGTTGTTGGTGTGAGATGGATCTTCAAGACAAAGCTAAATATTGATGGTTCTATCCAAAAGCACAAAGCACAGTTTGTAGCTAAGGGATACACACAGAAGCCAGGAGTAGATTTCAACGAAACTTTTGCTCCAGTGGCAAGATTGGATACAATTAGAACTCTAATTGCTCTGGCTGCTAAATGGAATTGGAAACTTTTCCAATTGGATGTGAAATCAGCATTTCTAAATGGAGTGTTGAAAGAGGAAGTTTACATCGAGCAACCTGAAGGTTTTGAAGTTAAAGGAGAAGAAGACAAGGTCTATAAGTTAAAGAAGGCTCTTTATGGCTTGAAGCAGGCACCAATGGCCTGGTACGGTGAAATTGATACTCATCTACTCAAGTGTAGATTTCAAAGAAGCATAAGTGAAGCTACTCTATATGTGAAGACTAAAGAAGGTATTGGTACAGTCATTGTGTCAATATATGTGGATGACATTGTGTACACTGGAAGCAACAGTGAAATGATGAAAGAATTCAAGGAGGATATTGTGGGAGCAAATTTCCTCCCACGGGAATATTCGGTTGACAGATTCCTTCGTCTTCTCCGCTTCTCTTTCTCTTTGCAAAATTAATAGCAATAAGAGGACCACACCCGGGGGGTGCTGGCCAAAGGCCCTCTGATGCCTAAGTCAGTTCAATCGATCTGTAGAGAAACGATAGCTAAAATAGGGTACGGGAATATGTATGTGTGGTGAAAACCGGGTGGCCGGAGCCATAAGTGGTGGCCGGAGCCTTATGTAAAAGGGAGAGAGAGTGTGGCGGCTAGGGTTTGTGAGAAATAATTTCTGCAGAGATTTGGTAGTAATTTTAGACATACCTCAACCCTTGTGTGTGGCCATCCTTTTATAGAGGTCTTGGGAACTAGGGTTTCAGAGGAATAATTCCGTAGATGGAAGGGAATTATTCCTCCCCAATTTGGCGAGATTTGACTAATTAGGGATTTGATTTATTAGGGATATAAATCAAATCCCTAATTGTGGTAATCAAATCAATACCTAATTTAATTAGATAACTCCTCCTTTAATTTAGAATATTCGTAGGAATCAAATCAATCATCAACCTAATTAGGTAACATTCTATTTAATTGGGTAATCCCCAATTAAATTGAATAATTCCCAATTAGGTCAAATAATCCTCAAATGGAAGGAATTATTTGACCTAGGGTTACGAATTAATTCGGTTCCCACAGATATGATGAACAAGTATGAGATGACTGATCTGGGCTTGCTGCATCATTTCCTAGGAATGGGGGTAATCCAGAAAGAATGGAGAATCTTCATTCATCAATAGAAGTATGCCAAGACTCTGCTTGACAGATTTGGTTTGAAGGACTGCAAACCAGTGAGCACACCACTAGTTCCAATAGAGAAACTCAAAAGAGAAGAAGAAAGTGAACTTGTAGATGAGGAGACCTACAGGAAAATTGTGGGGAGTTTACTGTACCTTACAGCAACTAGGCCTGACATCATGTATTTAGCTAGTTTTCTTGCCCGCTTTATGCATGGTCCCTCAAAGAAGCATTTTGGCGCTGCAAGAAGAGTGTTGAGGTATGTACAAGGAACTCTGGATTTTGGCATTGAGTATGTGTCTGGAAAATCTGTTGTCTTAATTGGATTTTGCGATAGTGATTGGAGTGGTTCAGAGAAGGATATGAAAAGCACATCTGGGTATGCTTTTTCATTTGGCAGTGGTGCATTTTCTTGGGCCTCAGTGAAACAAAACAGTGTTGCTTTGTCAACTGCAGAGGTTGAATATGTAAGTGTTGCAAAAGCAACAACTCAGGCAATCTGGCTAAGATTTGTGCTGGGTGATTTTGGAGAGGAGCAACTAGAAGCTACACCAATTATGTGTGACAATACTTCTGCTATAGCTATGTCTAAGAATCTGGTGTTCCATCAAAGGTCAAAGCACATAGGAAGAAAGTTCCATTTCATCATAGATGCAATTCAAGGAGTGGTGGATCTAATCTATTGCAAAGGTCAAGATCAAGTTGCAGACATCTTCACGAAGACATTACCAAAGGAAAGGTTCTGCATTCTAAGAGAGCTATTTGGAGTGAAATCAGCAAACCATTTAGAAGGGAGTGTTGATGTGTAAATTGGTTTACTGATTTACTGTTACTATTGTACTGTTTACAGCTGGAATGTCTAAGTAACAGCTTAGATGTATTTTCTGATATGAGAATTTTGTGTGACTCTTGCCTATAGGAAATTTTCAAGTGTCATACACACATTGGTGGTTCAATTTTGTACCTTTGATAATGTAAATTGTTTGATAAAAGAAGAGAAATATAGCTGAGCTATTTTGCACAACAGCTGATACAGTTTTGCAGAAATATAGTTTTCCAGCTCCTTCTTTCATCTTCCTTCCCTTTTCTCCCTAAAATCCAAATCAGTACCTAATATTCTAACAGTGTTTGATGTAATCTTTGAATTTAAGCTAGCCAGTAATGTAATTTGCTGAATTTTTTGTTTTGGCTAAGTTGTTGGATGCAGTTATATTAGAACTCTATATTTTTGGCTTCTCCACCAATTAAACTGCAACATATTATTAAACACAGAACAAATAGCATAAAAGAGTACAATGTGCACACTTTGCTCCTTGAAATATTTCTTATTTTTGATTGAGAGAATTAAGATTTGTGGGAAAATTTGATGCCAAGCTATCTGAAGGCTTCTGGCACTGATTGAAATGCATATGTTGCCATCTAATATGTGTACTTTGATTAGAAAAGTATTCTCTCCTCAAATTTTCTTTTATTTTTGTTTGTCAAGAGTTGTGAGACTCTCTTTATATTGACGTTGCAAACGCATATGCAGGTCATTTCAGGAATCAAAACAGCTGTGAAATTTATGAAAATGGGTGGTGTTCGTAGAATTGTTATACCGCCATCACAAGGGTATCTGTGGTCTGCATGGGCACACCTGTGTCTAAAGTATAAACACAGAGAGAGAGAGAGAGAGAGAGAGAGAGAGAGAGATGACTTTTCTCAAAAAAATTTGAGAACCATTTTATTATTGAGAAAGTTATACAAAATCCCCATTCACGTTAACACATGTAGCACCAGCACTTTTTGCCTTTGGGGCCATCAGCACGGCAAAGTCCCATCTTTGCTTTCTCTCCTTTGCATTTTTTGTCACACTCTGGATGGGCTGTGCAGGTGGTCATCGACTTGCTCGCCTGCTTGCATCCTCTACCTCCTTCTACCACTAGCATTTCTGTATATTATCAAAAAACAATATTAGTTTCTTAATTTCTTATATTCTTCTTAATTATACAGCTTTGTAAGACTAAGAACAAAACAAAGAAGGTATATTTGGGATGTCATGTCTAATAAAATTAGTGACATTATTATAAACCTTGGGGGTTCGTATGAATTGTCTTGCAGTGCAAGAAATGATTTAAATATAAACTTTTCGAATTGATAAGGTTTTGAAGATCACTCACCCATGGAAGCAACGAGAAGGAGAGCTATTAGGAGAACAACTGTGGTGCTAGAGCCAACAGACTTTGCCATCTCTGAAGAGTTTAAGATTGAAAGTGGATGGATTCGAGAGTTTCCAATCCAACTTGCAATCCTACTCTTGAGAATGGGTCTAGCTTCCAATTTATAGTTGGAAGTTGTCCCTTTGTTTAGGTATTTTCATAAAATAAGGCACGGATTTATAGCTGCCTTTTCTTATTTTTAATAGTGGAAAAATAGAAATTAGACATAGTCAATTGCTATTCTTATGGGTTTAGGTGTGATTCCAAAGTTAAAACCACATTTTACGATTTGAGTTCTCCCATAAGTGTACGAATACTTCATATATCCTTTTTTATTGTTTTTCAAGGCAGTGGGCATAGTCTAGTATGAATTCTTACCCATTCTTTTATTAAAACTCTTTTTTTTTTAAATATTGGAAATACTTTTTCTAATTTTCAATTAATTGACATTTTATTTTATATACAAAATACAGAGGTTACAGTTTCCAAAAAAAAAAATGCAAACAGAAATTCCAAAAAAATAATAATAATAGAAACAGCAACGTAGGTATTGAGACTAGTAGATGATGTGGTAGTGTTTAAAATGAATGATCTAAATTAGGTTTTGAAAATCATGCTGGTTTTTGTCTAGATTACATCTTTATGTAGATCTTGAAATCTATGAGAGTTTCTCTCCTCTTAGAGAAACAAAAATTATACAATTGTGGCAATATTCCATTTTGGTGCGATTTCTTTTCTTTTGAATTTATCGCTTACAGAAGGAAACTAGATATGGTAAATTCAAAGAAGCAAAACGTACGCCATCTACTTTTTTTATTCTTCAATTTCTTCGATGTTAGAAAGAAAAAATATATACTTTTTTCAATTTCAATTGATTTGGGGTTAGGGTTTAGAGAGGAGCAAAATCCAGTCATCCTTCAGGTCCTTTTTGTTCAAAGAAAAATATGGCAAGAGTTGGTAACTTGAGTGGTGTTTATGCAAATTTCTCACAGGAGAATATTCGCGGATGATTCTTTTCTCTCGTTTGTCCCTCCTAGATTCCCTGTAAGACAAAATAAATCAATCGGAAAACCACCGATGTGGTGGTGGCCAAGGGCCCTCCAATGCCTAAGTAAGTAATAACACAGTGCGGAGATGTTTCTCTATAGGAGAGATAGGTGGCTTGGGAGCCGGGTAGGTAAGAGAGGTGGCAACAGCCTAGGCTGGTCAGCCACGAGTATGAAAGTAGGGGAGAATTTCGGGTAGAGAGAGAGAGAGAGAGAGAGAGAGTAATTTTAGGAATTTTTTTGGAGTTAGGAAGAGTTACCTTATTTGTGTATTCCCTTTAGCTTAAATATATTTTACTTTCTTGTAACATTCCTTTTCCAATTAAGGAGAGAATAATTGAGAATTATTTCTCTCATGATTAATTGAGTTAAGGGAAGTTATGGAAGGAAATAAATAGATTAAGGGAATTTATGAAATTTATTCTATCAACCTAAATAGGAAACCCCATATTGAATATATTATTAAATCAGAATATTGATTTAAATAATATATTTTTAGGATTTGCTTCTTTTTCACTTGGCGCCTCTTGATTGGTCGTTGATTTATTTGCTCCCACAAGTGGCACAACATTTACTATGTGTTCACCGAGAGTCCTCCTTCCCCACTTCTATCCTCAGTTTTACATAGAGGTGTCAAACGGATCGGGCTGTGCTTGGGTGTCAAATGGACTGGGCCAGCCCAAGCACATACGGCATAAGCGCATTGCGCTTAGGGATGGCAACAGGCCCTGTAGGGGCCGAGTATGGCAATACCATCCCGGTCCCCGCTTCCCATCCCTGGCCCTGTTCCCGCCTTCATCCCCGTTTTAGCGGTTTCGGGGGAATCCCCATCCTCGTCTTCATCCCCATCGGGGGGCTATCCCCCATCCCCGCCTTGAATACTCGGTTTTTTGTATAAAAAATATTATAACGCCGAACAAAATAACCCACATTAATTTCAGGGCATGTTTACGTATCAGTAATGGGTATGTGAGGAAAGTGAATGATTTCCATTCCTGACTTCCCTTGCGTTTACTTGCAATCAGAAATGAAAAAATAAGTGGGCCCTACCTCAAAATCCGTAATCACATCCCCTCAAAATCAGTATCAGATCAACTATGGGGGGGGGGGGGGGGGAAGGTGTAGTCGATACGATTCCCATTCCTGTTTTCCCTTAATAACTTCCAAAAATACCCTTACCACTTTACCATAATTCCAAAACACCCCAAACCCTAAAAAAAAATAAAAATTCTCGCTAAGAAGAAATTCAAAGACGCTCCAACTTCTTTTTCATGTTAACGTTGCAGACACAGCCTCCCTAAAGCAGCAACAACGCTTTGTGCCATATAAGTCATTCTATCTATCTATCTATCTACCTTTTTCTTCTTCTTCTTCTATCTTCTGTTTTCACATTCATCGCAAAACAAAGTATGGTCATGGATAAAGAAATTGATGATATTGTCATAGTTAACCATGTTGGTAGTATATGAATGAAGTTTGACAGTAGAATAGCACGATGGTGTGAATTTTATAATTTATTTCCATTGGGTTTGGAAGATCTTATAGGTGGTGCAGATTGTATTTTGTCAAAGTGGAATATCATTATCTTCTGTTTATGAATTTCTTAGTGCTATTGGACAACTAAGCGTTATTGGACAACTAAGGAGGATAACACATTGATGGAATGCTTGAAGTAACTCCATCAGAATACCAATTGGCGAGGTGACTCAAGCTTTAAAAATGGATACTTGAATAAATTAGAAACTATGCTAGAATTCAAACTTCCGAATTCTAGGTTGAAGGCATCACCCCATATTGAATCAAGGGTGAAGACTTTGAAGGGAAAATGTGGTGCTTTAGCTAATGCATTATCTCAAAGTGGTTTTGGGTGGAATGAAGATGAGATGATGTTGGTATGTGAGAAAAGTGTATTTGATGCATGGGCGAAGGTAAATCTAAGCATATCCTATTCTATGCGTATCGAATTAAAAAATACATATGTTATGCTATGTCTTTAATATTTATTTAAGAATACTAGTGCAGATATATATATATATATATATATATATATATATATATATATATATTTTTTTTTTTTTTTTGTAGAACAAAAAGGATGCAAGTGGTTTGTATGGAAAGTCGTTTCCACATTACTACGCACTTGGAGAGATATACGGAAAAGATCGTGTTATTGGAACAAATGCTGGAAATGCTGATGATGATGAAGAAGAAGTTAGGCAAGATGATGCAAGTGTTCATTAGAATAGAAGTGTGGGTGATGACTTTATTGAGGAGATGTTTTCACATCCTGATCGGTCATAATATGGGGTTCAGAATATTAGGGATCTCAATTTGAGGATGTTGAGGATTTGGAAGATGATGAGACAACCTTCACACAACCAAATCCCCAACCCTCAAGTGCCCAACAACGTACCCAACAGAAGAGACCCGCACAAGATGTAGCAAGTGGTCCAAATAATCCTCGTAGGAAGGTAAATGCTTTGAATGAAATGTCTAACAAATTTGGACTTATGGCTGAAGCTGTAGCAGGAATGGCACCTCAACTTGCAGGCTTGGTTAATGTTCTTTCAACAGAGAAGGATCTTGCTAATATGCAAGCTAAACTTGGTGGTGAACTGAGGAAAATAGAATTCCTATCTCCTTTGCAAGTATTTCGTATCACCAACATTTTAGTCAAAGAGCACGATTTGCTGAGGGTCTTCTTTTCCATGACTGATGAAGAAAAAAAAGATTATGTATTTAATCTTATGGAGCATGGCTTACAGTGACTGTGATTGATGAGTTATGGGTGAATGACTTTTGTGGAGATTATATATCTTTTTTTTTGGTAGTATGGCGATTATGTATTTAATTGTATGAAGATTATGCAGGTTATTATTATTTGATTGTTTACTAGTTACTTAGGTGAAAGATATATATGTATTCGAGTTTATTTTTTCATTTGAAATTGGTTCTGGCCAAAGGTGTTATTAACATTATCATTGAACTAGGCTCTTGCTGTTCATTATTGATTCTTTATGTTTACATCGCCTTACTAGTTTGCTGCAGGATTAGTTTGGTCTCCTTAGCCAATTTGAGAATTATATATGTGCTGTGGTGAAAATGTACAGGGCATTTTAGTAATCAAATTAATTTGGATTTTGATTCATGAAAATTAGTAAACAATAACAATGGGAATCAAGCCCATTTCTTTACTAACTCCATATGTTTAGTAAACAACTTAATGGAAATGATTCTTTCCATACCGATTCAATACTTCCCCGATTCCTAAATTCTCTGATTCCTCACTTTCTCCATTACTAATACGTAAACATGCCCTCATAGTTCATATTTGGAAAAAAAAAATTGCAAATCTAAAAGAAACAAAAAGTTGGGATATTCACATACATTTGCTCCTGCTTTACGCACGAGATCTTGTCATGCATTGTAGCTAGGGGTGTAAGTTGGATTGGAAAATCCGATTCCGACCGATTCCGGTCCGAATATTTCCAAAAAAATCCGACTTCGATAAATCCGATATCCGAAAATGCCGAATTCGATATTTCCGATAAATGCCGAAAATTCCGCAATTCCGATCCGAAAAATTCCGAAGTTCTCCGAACCCATTCCGATCCGATTTTTCCAACTTGATTCCAAAAAATTCCAAGTTTCTAATTAAAATTGTATTATTTTTAGTTTATAGGTTTTATATATGTTTCATTTCTTATTTGTTATATTTTAGTACCCACATACAAATATTCATACATACTAAACATAGGCTTGGCAAAAAAATATACTAAACATAGTAGTATATAACTTTAAGACTATGGGTAATATATAGTAATATACTAAACATAGTAATATATTTTTGGCAAATATGCATAATGTGTGCTTGTTATATCCAAACGTACTACAAATATGGTAAATGTAAGGAGTATCATATCATACTATTATATTTTGTATTCTATGTATGTATGTATTTTAAAATTTTTAAACTATCTTCATTTAAAATTTTAATTATAAAATTATTTTATATATACATGAAATACAACACATAAGATAAGTATGTTAAGTGAATCTTAATAATTGTAGTATTCCAATTGCCTAGAGCAATAACACTCTTTACACATGTTCATGCCCACAAGAATCTAAAACCAACGTGATGGTCACTTGACTATAACTTGAGCATCAATTGATTGATGAATGTGAATCCATCTTTAGCATTTGAATCAATAAATTTTCATTCACATGATCAGAGCATGATGATGTTTGAAGGAGAAGATTTGACTGTTTTGGATATAATTTGATTGGATTGTTTGATCATTTGACGGAGAAGGGCTTTGATCATAGACTGAAACCAAAAACGCATAAAATAAGGATAGTTGGTTTTGATATACCATCCATAGGTTTTGGATGCATAGGTGTTCTTTTTCTATGAAAGTTATTGGAGTTGTTGGAGTCCCATTTCTGAGAGTTGTTGGAATCCCACATCGATTGAAAACATAGACTTCAGATGTTTTCTTCTTTATAAATATCTTTACCCCAATTCAGTACTTGAATAGACTTCAAGTTCAGCCTACAATCTTAAGTGGGCTCGACAGGTCATTATTTAGTAGTATTTATGAAGTCTCTAGTTGGGTTTCTTAATTAATGCCTAGTTGGGCTTCTTGATAGAAAGCCTAATTGGGATCTTAATATTATTTTTTTTGTTAGTTACGTATAATATTGATATGAATTTGTTTTAAAGAATTTGAAACTTCGGAATCGGAAAGTTTCAAAAAAATTCGGAATTTTTCGGAATCGGAACAATATTATACGAATTTGTTTTGAAGAATTTGAAACTTCGGAATCGGAAAGTTCCGAAAAATTCCGGAATTTTTCGGAATCGGAATCGGAAGTGTTTAAGGAATTCCGAAAGATTTTGGACGGAAATTGGAATGGCTGTTTCCGATCCGATCCGGCCGAATTGCAGCCCTAATTGTAGCCAACATAAGTGAGTTCTATATATTATTATGTTTCTCTCTCCACACATATATGTGAGTTCTATATATTATCTGCTGTTTCAAATTTTATCAAGTTTGATTTTTGATTTAGGGTTGATGAAGAGATGAGTTAGAATTAGGATAGTCTAAGAGTTTTCTATCTTTGAATATAACAAAATTGAACATACTGTAGTCTGTAATAGTATATTACTTTAAAAAATTAAGGGTATATAACCTTATAGTTATAATTATAAGGGTATATAACGTTAGTTTCAATAAGCATTATTCAATTGCTGAATATAAATTTCAACCATCAAGTATGAAAGCAATTATGTGGGCTGGGGATGTTGGTTGTTGGGCAAAGGGATATAGGGTGAGGAAGTATTTGTTGATAGGTTGGCATTTATGGTGATTTGGGTCTGAAGAAGAAGAGGAAGAGGGTGGACAGTAAGATTAATTGAAAGAAAACAATTCTTGGGGGTGCAGGAAAAGTGATATCTTCGGCTGTGTGTTTAAGAGAGTGGTGGCAGTCCCCCAGCAGCGTTTTACGCAGACTTGAAGGCCACCTTGCCAAGGCGCTTCGGCCCGGAATGTCAACTTGATTTGGGCTTCTTTCTTGAGATTTTTACCATATAGTCCCGTGCAAAAAGCCAAGTTGGACTTTTTACAAAATGTTTAGTCGAGATTTTTGATAAATTCCTAAATTAGTGTTTAAAATCTCTAAATATTAGTTTGAAAATTACATGGGCCGAGTAGGCCCGATTAGCATATTTCACATAGGGCTGACCCAGCCTGGCCCAATCACTTCCTAGGACTGTAAAAGCCCGTCGATAGTAGGGTTTGGGCTCACAACTCCTAGAGTCGGGCTGGCTCAACCCAGCCCATTTTACAGCCCTACCTATGACTAAAGAAAAATAACAGAAGGAAGAACTCTACTAATGATTCAAATGGACTCTTCGAATGCAAACCCATCGTATACTCAATATCGGGTTCACAGTTCCAATGGAGTTTCCCCATATATACTCTTGCCTTAAACTGATCAAACAAGTAAAACAATTAATATGAGAAATGAATGTGAACTTAAAAAGGATTGCTGCTAAGCCTTCATAAAGGGTGTCAATTTGTTATGTTCAATTTCCTATTCTTTCCTATTCTTTCATATAATTTATTAGTTTTTTGTGCTTAAGTAAACCCTGACACAGCACGTCCTGTATCTTTTGGAGAGTCGGGACGAGGTAATTAGGTTCAATGGGCCAAGCCGGTCCGTGACTCATTATGGGCTGTGCCGACCTGAAACCCAACGGGCAGGCTCGTTTAAAGCTCATTTATTAAAGAGTGCTGCTATTTTCACCCACCTGTCCTATTTCCCCACCCACCTTATCTTCCCACCCACCATGAAAATTTGAAAAACCACAATCCTATCTTTACACCCACTATTATCCCCAAAATACCCTTCCATTCACTTAACACTTTTAACCCTAACTTAACACTATTGATTGAGTCCGAAATTTTTATAAATAAAAATAAAATTATAAAAAAAAAAAAAAAAAAAAAAGGTTTCCAGTAGCCACCCACCGCACACTCCATCAAACCTTAACAAGAACCACCCATACCTTCCACCTCGGGCCAAGCCTCCCCTCCTCTATCCTCCTCCTCATGTCTTTTTCACAATTATTTCAGTTGTATTGAACAACACCTTCAAACCCCAATCTAACATTCTTCTCCTATCTCCATTTCAATAAACCCACGAGAAATATTACATCAATTGGCCCAGATCTGAGACGACACTTCGACTACATTGCTTGCCAAAGTCGCTCATCCTAGTCTTCATCAATATTAGCAACTTCATGGCCCTTTATTCCTCCAAGTTTCCAATTTGAGAGAGATAGAACATTCCAATCTTTATTTTTTCCTTGGTTTAGGTTGATGATGTGGCTGGTGGTGAGGTGAGGAGGGGAGGTTGGTTTGGTTGTCATGGGGTTGGGTGGGTAGTCCGATGGTTGTTTGCTGGGCTCTTTTATTTATTTATTCTAATTTTCTGTTTTTATTTTGACTTTTATTTTCTTGATTTAACAGCGTTAACTTAGAGTTAAGTCCTTAAAAGTCATTTTACAATAAGGTAAATTTGCTTTTAAAATTTTGAAGAAAAAATGAGTGGGAAAATAGGACAAGGGGGTGGGAATAGCAGCACTCTTATTAAATTATATATGTTTTAGAGAAAAATATTACATAATATTATTATATTTATATATTAAATTCAAGTCTATTTATTTTCTCTAATAATATGTATTAAAATTTAATTTTTTCTTTATATATAAAATAATAATTTTGCTTTTCAAGTTTCAATTTTAAAAACTCAAACAATTATCTAGTGGCCTCTTTTTTCAACAAATAATAAATCTTGTCAGTATATACATAATTGTAAAAAATATTTAAATGAAGTTGTAAAAAAATTACAAAAATAAATAAATAAATACAGTACATATGTCATATTTGGCGTGGGCATAGTCAACTCGTTTAGTGTCCGATACGAGCACGGCCCGATCCCATATGGACTTGGACCGTGGGCTGGAGTCGGGACTCATAATTTTCATAAATGGACCGGTTCGACACGACTCATTTATTAAATGGGCAACTTTAAATGGGCTAGCAAAGTTTGACACGGCTCGTTTGACACCTCTTTTTTTTTTTTTTTTTTTTTTGATGAGATCCAAGGGTGTCCACCGCCGACAGCAGTGACTAATCCCTTTCGCCGCGGGAGCTCTCCAAAGGAGGTAAACAGCTGGCCACGAAATGCGCTCCATTCCCATGGGCGGGGATCGAACCCCCAACCACATGGTTAAGGAATGAGGTGAGCTACCACCACACCACATCTCATGGTTCGTCTGACACCTCTTTCTTTATAAAAATAAATAATAATAATAATAAATAAATAAACTCTAAATTAAGTTATATTTTCTATGAAGTAAAAATGTATATATTTGCTGAACGGAAGAAACAATGATGTCACGAAGGAAAAGAAAACAATGTTAAAAGAATTATAAAAAATAAAAAAAAATAAAAAATAAAAGGGTCCCATTTGTTTTGAGCACTCCTCAATTTTAAGGAGCCAAGCTCTTTCCATGTATCCATATCAAAATAGTGAACAATAGGCAATCTATGAAGAAGAAATGGTGGAATTACATATGTACTATTGGATTGAATGGAGCTCAAGGGCATATTACCACAAAGTCAAATATTGTGACATTGGATCACAGCAAGTAAACCCTTTTGGGGCTGAAGACCTGCATTAAGAGTAGGCACTATCTAGGGCCTAACTCTTCCGCCACAACCGGTCAGCTCCACCACATTATTTGACAATTAGTTGATGGAACCTCATCATTTTGGTCATCAGCTGTAATTTTAGGCTGCAGCTTCCATATGTGATTCCGCTACACGTAGCTACACACTGGAGTTCAGCAAGCCTGCAATCTGCCAAAAAAATATTATAGGTAATAACATCATCAGTATGCAAGGGCGGAACTAGAAATTTTTTAACGAGTGGGCTAGCTAAAGTTATTAGCTTAAAATCTAATGAAAAATTTTTTTTGTACTTACATTTTCTATAGTTTTTCCAGAAATAAAAGTATACATTAAATCATATAAATCACATAATTGTAAACACAAGGAAAAAAAATTGAAATTAGAGCCATATTATTCGCAAAAGGGTGAATTTCATTTAGAAAAATGCTTATCTTTTGGAGACAAATTAATAGAAAATTTTTAAAATTGATGTTGGGATAAACTTTGACACCAAATACAAATGTGGAAGATCTCTTACTATGCATATTGATGCTGAAATTGTATATTTATTTATTTATTTTCAGTTAAAATATAGACTATGTGTATATTTAATTTGTTTTTTTCCCAAACTGTCCCTGGGCTACGCCAAGGGCAGCCCATGCCTTGGTTCCGCCAGTGTCAGTATGCTTCATTCACACTGTTTGTGCAAATAATCTCACAGGAGAATATTCGCTCTTAGATCCTTCAACCTTCGATCTTCCTTCTCTCTCTTCCTCGATTCATGTAAAAAAGACTGGAGTAAATAGACCACACTCAGGGGGTGTTGGCCAAAGGCCCTCTGATGCCTAATTTAGTTCGAGTGTTTGTAGGAAAACAATAGCTAAGCAAAGGGTACGGAGTTGTATGTATGGTGTGAATCGGGCGGCCGGAGCCGTGTGGAGAAAATATGAAGAGTGGAGAGTGGAGAGGGAGAGAGCTTCGGGTATTTTTCTCGGGTATTATGAGTAGGTTTAGATGTGGGTTTAGATGTACCTTGAATGAAAAATGAAGTCATCTATTTATAGGAGCCTCGGGGCTAGGGTTTCGTAGAGATTGAGTCGGACTTGATTACATCCTTTTATTATGATAATATCTGAATTAATGATATTTTCTCATTAATTATGAGATAATACCCTATAATTAAGATATTATCCCCTTATTAGGATAATATCCAAATTAATGATATTATCTTATTAAATAAAGATAATATCTTATAATTAAGATATTATCCCAATTAATTAATTAACCAAATAAATTGGTTTAGCTAATTAATTTAAGGGATAATATTCTTTTCCACGTGGCGTGCTGTGATTGGAGACGAAAATATTTGCTCCCACACACACCCACTATGGACATTTTCTCAAAAAATTTAGGGAAAGAAATAAAAAAGTTACATGTACTGAAGAAAAAATGCGGATTTGTGTTTTGATGCTAGAGCTGCTTACAAAATGATGGAAAACTAGGGTTTGTGATCATTGTACCTCTAGTAAGTCATCGATTCGATGATTTGAACAGTAGTTAGGCACTCTAGTAATGGCATCATCTTCCTCTTCATCTTGGGTTTCAAACCCCTCAGGTACTGTCACCATACTGAAGCCAAGATTTTTATTTTTTGTACAAAGGTAGGTTTTTGCACATGCCAACACAGAAATAGGGGTAAGTTTTATAGGCGAAGTAGTGGGTTCTACAAGGTTAAACAAGGGCATCAAGAGGTGCCAAATCCTAAATATCTATCTTTCATATTTTATTTTATAAATTGATGCTGTTTATATCGGACGCCATTAGAGGAAAAAACACTACTACAAAAAGGGCAAAAGACGACCAGAAAAAGACGACGGAAGAATAAAAAACCGTCGTTGTTTTTAAAAAGACGACGGTAACAAAAAACCGTCGTGGATAAATGACTTAAACAACTAAAAAATGGAGATATTGTTGAGAATTTTTTTATAACGACGCACACAAATAAAAGAGCGTCGTCTTATTAAAAAGCTTTTCTTCAGAGTTAAAATCTGACCAAAAAACAACGACAGCAGGTATGACAAGCGTCGTCTTTTAAAAATCAAGTGCCCTTTTTTTGGTAAAGACATGGTTGTTTTGAAAGAACTATCGTCTATTATATGTAAAGATGACGATTTTTTTTATAAAAAGGGTCGTCTATTATTAAGTAAAGACGACGGTTTTTTATAAAAAGGGTCGTCTATTATGAAGTAAAGACGACCCTTTTCATATAAAAAGGGTCGTCTATTATATGTAAAGACAGCGGTTTTTTTTATAAAAAGGGTCGTCTATTATATGTAAAGACGACGGTTTTTTTTATAAAAAGGGTCGTCTATTATATGTAAAGACGACGGTTTTTTTTATAAAAAGGGTCGTCTATTATTAAGTAAAGACGACCCTTTTTATATGAAAATGGTCGTCTATTATGAATTAAAGACGACCCTTTTCATATAAAAAGGGTCGTCTATTATATGTAAAAACGACGGTTTTTTTTATAAAAATGGTCGTCTATTATGAAGTAAAGACAATCCTTTTATATGAAAATGGTCGTCTATTATGAAGTAAAGACGACCCTTTTCATATATGTAAAGACGACGGTTTTTTTTATAAAAAGGGTCGTCTATTACTAAGTAAAGACGACCCTTTTTATATGAAAAGGGTCGTCTATTATGAAGTAAAAATGAAGGTTTTTTAAAAAAGGGTCGTCTATTATATGTAAAGATGACAGTTTGTTTTTAAAAAGGGTCATCTATTGTGAAGTAAAGATGACGGTTTTTTAAAAACAAGATTTAACGGTTATTTCAACTCTGATTTTGATGATTTTTTACAGCTACACTCCTTGACCCTATATGAATACAATGACTGCATTCGATCATCAATTTAAAATATTTACACTAGTGGATACCACAAAATCTTATGTTATATTTAATGAAAGTATAAATAAACTCTTAGTTGTTAGTGAATATATTGTTTTGATGGCATACGCATTCTACGAAACTAGTTTCAACGATCCAACCGTCAAACTTGTTTGTTTACACATCGTGATCATATACGCCAAAAATCGGGAAAAAAAATAAATCAAAGATCAAGTAACGGGACAAAACATTTCGACGGTTATAAACGAAAAATCAAGATTTAACGGTTATTTCAACTCTGATTTTGATGATTTTTTACAGCTACACTCCTTGATCCTATATGAATACAATGACTGCATTTGATCGTCAATTTAAAATATTTACACTAGTGGATACCACAAAATCTTATGTTATATTTAATGAAAGTATAAATAAACTCTTAATTGTTAGTGAATATATTGTTTTGATGGCATACGCATTCTACGAAACTAGTTTCAACGATCCAACCATCAAACTTGTTTGTTTACACATCGTGATCATATACGCCAAAAATCGGGAAAAAAAATAAATCAAAGATCAAGTAACGGGACAAAACATTTCGACGGTTATAAACGAAAAATCAAGATTTAACGGTTATTTCAACTCTGATTTTGATGATTTTTTACAGCTACACTCCTTGATCCTATATGAATACAATGACTACATTTGATCGTCAATTTAAAATATTTACACTAGTGGATACCACAAAATCTTATGTTATATTTAATGAAAGTATAAATAAACTCTTAATTGTTAGTGAATATATTGTTTTGATGGCATACGCATTCTACGAAACTAGTTTCAATGATCCAACCGTCAAACTTGTTTGTTTACACATCGTGATCATTTACGCCAAAATCGGAAAAAAAAATAAATCAGAGATCAAATAACGGGACAAAACATTTCGACGGTTATAAACGAAAAATCAAGATTTAACGGTTATTTCAACTCTGATTTTGATGATTTTTTTATAGCTACACTCCTTGACCCTATATGAATACAATGACTGCATTCGATCGTCAATTTAAAATATTTACACTAGTGGATACCACAAAATCTTATGTTATATTTAATAAAAGTATAAATAAACTCTTAATTGTTAGTGAATATATTGTTTTGATGGCATACGCATTCTACGAAACTAGTTTCAATGATCCAACCGTCAAATTTGTTTGTTTACACTTCAAGATCATATCCGCCAAAAATCGGAAAAAATAAACATTCAGAGATTAAGTAATAGGACAAAACTTTTCGACAGTTATAAACGAAAAATCACGATTTAACGGTTATTTCAACTCTGATTTTGATGATTTTTTACAGCTACACTCCTTGACCCTATATGAATACAATGAACCAATTCGATCGTCAATTTAAAATATTTACACTAGTGGATACCACAAAATCTTATGTTATATTTAATAAAAGTATAAATAAACTCTTAATTGTTAGTGAATATATTGTTTTGATGGCATACGCATTCTACAAAACTAATTTCAACAATCCAACCGTCAAACTTGTTTGTTTACACATCGAGATCATATACGCCAAAAATCGGAAAAAAAAAATCAGAGATCAAGTAACGGGACAAAACATTTCGACGGTTATAAACGAAAAATCAAGATTTAACGGTTATTTTAACTCCGATTTTGATGATTTTTTACAGCTACACTCCTTGACCCTATATGAATACAATGACTCAATTTGATCTTCAATTTAAAATATTTACACTAGTGGATACCACAAAATCTTATGTTGTATTTAATGAAAGTATAAATAAAAAAGGCTCGTCTATTATATGTAAAGACGATGGTTTTCATATGAAAATAGTCGTCTATTTAAGTAAAGACGACCCTTTTTATATAAAAAGGGTCGTCTATTATTAAGTAAAGACGACCCTTTTTATATGAAAAATGTCGTCTATTATGAAGTAAAGATGACGGTTTTTAAAAAAAAAGGTCATCTATTATATGTTAAGATGACGGTTTTTTTTATAAAAAGCGTCGTCTTTTAAAACACGCGAAAAAATGGCCGCTTAAGCGAATTCGCGCTCGACAAATTTTCAAATTTTCACCCGTCTTTGAAAACCTTATCTCTCATTAACAAGCGTCGTCTTTTAAAACACGCTAAAAAAAGGCTACTTAAGTGAATTCGCGCTCGACAAATTTTCAGATTTTCCCCCGTCTCTGAAAACCTTATCTCTCCCTCCTTGAAACCCTCCTGCACTCTCTAAAACACCTTCATGAAACTCTCTACAAAATCATCAAAAAATCGATATCAATGAAGGAGTTGAGAGATTGAGGTCTTCGCAGATCCATAAGATGTAGAAGGAGGTTCTGTATTTGAGAATCAAAGCTGGTTGAAAGGTTTGATTTGAAAGATCTCGACCTTCACTTTCTTCAAAGAAGATCTCGCTCTCAGGCACTCAACTCGCTCATCAAACTCAGCGACTCGATCTAGAAAGACTTATGGAAATCAGTCTCTCTATATATATATATATATATATATATGTTTGTTCATGTATTGTGCTAATTTCGTGGGATTTAAGTGAGTTTCTCATTTGGGTTTTTTATAAATATGCACAGCCATCCCACAAGGCCTTCGTAATCAAGAAGAAGCTGACGAAGAAGATGAGGCAAAACATACCCATCCCTCACTAGATCCGTTTGTTTTTGGACCGACAACATCATCAGGTCTAAAATACTTTTTGTTTTTGTTGTTTACTTTAATTATTTTGGAATTTCATTGTTAATCTTCTGAATCTCTGATTTTTCATTTGTTATGGTGCCACCACAAGAACAGGTACTTTGCCAATTATGCCAATTGTGTTCTGCTGTCATTCTAGAGCTGCATAGATCTTTTTGCTAAGGTTAGGTTACTGCTAAACAAGTTTATGTTTAAGAGTATTGGGGTCTCTTTCGTGCAGGTCTTTCCTTTTCCGACACCAACAACTTGGAAAATGTGCAAGAAGGCAGAGCTAAGTCAACCCAAGAACAAATTGATGAAGTTAAAATCAAATTAGTAGAATTTGTGAGCTCCGTTATTTCTAATTATAGGTAGGAAGTATGTATGCAATAGAATAAAGATTGGTTGACTATGTAATAACTATTGACTCTTCAAAAAACTAAAGATAATAAAACGATGGTTTTATTGGAAAAAACCGTCATCTGTATATATTATCAATGACCTCTTTTAACACCATAACGTCTTTTTATATACAATCAACGACGGTTTTACTAAAAAATCGTTGTCTTAGAGTTAATAGACGACAATATTTCAAGAAATCGTCGTCTTCACATTTAATAGATGATGGCTTTTTAACAAAACCGACGTCTTTGGATATAATAAAACATAGTTCTTTACTTAATAATAGACGACCCTTTTTATAAAAAAACCGTCGTCTTTACATATAATAGACAACCCTTTTTATATGAAAAGGGTCGTCTTTACTTCATAATAGACGACCATTTTCATATAAAAAGGGTCATCTTTACTTAATAATAGACGACCCTTTTTATAAAAAAAACCGTCGTCTTTACATATAATAGACGACCATTTTCATATAAAAAGGGTCGTCTTTACTTCATAATAGATGACCCTTTTTATAAAAAAACCGTTGTCTTTACTTAATAATAGACGACGGTTTTGAGTAAAAGCGTCGTCTTTACAAATAATAGACGACGGGGATTTACAGTCGTGGTTTTATGCATCAAAAGATGTCGCTTGATTTTACGACGGTTGAAAAACCGAATACACGACGGTGGATTACCATCGTCTATTTCGATTTTTGTAGTAGTGTAATGAGATTCCTAATGAGTAGCTCCAGACTGATGCAAAGTACCAATCTGATTAGCCCCTTTACCTGTCTCATGTTCACCAATATCCAACATATGTGCAATATCAATTGCTTGAGTTACCTGTAACTGGCCATGGTGCTTGGAAGAAGTAGTAGTGAGATTGATAATTGAATTCAATGTTGAAAAGAACAATCAAATAGGAACAACATCTTTTGATGCTGCAACTAATGCTAATTGTAAAATGTGAGTAAAACAATGCACATAATATGCATAGGAGCAATCTCTAAGAAATAATACTTGTAGTCCATTCCATGCGCCTCACATGTTGCTAGCCCCATCATATCCTTGACCTCGCATTTTATCAATTTGGAGATCAGAATTAATAAGAACCTGAGATATCTCTTGTTTAAGTGTTGAAGAACTAGTATCTTCAATCCTCACAATCTCAAAAAAAAAAAAAAAAAAGGTTCTTGTACAAAACCATATTTATCAACAAATCTTAAAATAATGGTCATTTGGTCTCTATTAGATGCATATTTTTCTTTATCTCCAATTTCTTCACGAATTTTAGTTCGAACTTTGTCTACAAGAATATGTAAAATTTGCTTTTGAATCAACCCTGAGATATACTTAGCATTTCCGGGGCCATTTTCTAAAACAACTTCAACAACTTTGTCATTCCATTGAGTTGTATATTTTATCAATTCAATAAAATTACCACGATTCATTGAGTCTGTCGATTCATCATTACCTCTAAGAGCACATGCTTGAAGTATAAGCCATCGAACACTCTCAATTGTTGCCTTGAGCCGTAATCAGTTCTTCAAAATTTGCTATTTCGGTTGTTTATGAATAACTTTCTCAATATGTTGAGAAGATTTCATTAAGTCCTCAGCACATCTTACACATTTGTTATGTGGTGAAGATGTACCTCCAACGTGAAGCAAAAATGCACAATTTTTTCCATCATTAACTCTTTTCCAATTGTTGAACCCATTAGTAATTAGTGCAAACCCACTTGCTGGATTTTTTTTCAAAAACAAAGCATGGTAAACAATATGCCTTATGTGACAAAGGAGAATACTTTAACCATGAAAACTGTGAGAACCAAGAATATTGAAATCGACGTCACTGTTTCCCGAACAAAGTCCCTGGATACTCAAAAAGTTTAGGTTGATACGGCCCCAATTTGATATACGCCCTTCGAATCTCATCATGTTGATTAATGGGGTATTCACAAATTGCAATGCGTTTCCCTGGATCCTGTTCTAAAGAAGTAGCATCAAATTTTTTAGGTCCAACTATTTGAGGTTCGAGATGCATAGGTTCTTCCGGAATTGAAGTATCATTACCACCTTTTTTGAAGAATGAATCAATTGTTTTTCCCCTCTTTGTCAATCTATTATCATCAACATGTCACATTATGTCTAAACAAGAAATACTATAAAGCCAGAAGCAATGCAAATGCAATCCAACAGAAACAATCCAAAATATATGCAATCCAAAATATGCAATCTAACTACAGACATGGAACATAAAGCCAATATTTAACAATAATATTCATTGTACCTACTATCAAGATTTATTGTACATTAAGCCAAAAAAAAAAAACAATAAGATTTATTGTACCTGAACCTAAGCGTATTGTAGCGTTGGTGGAGTTTCAAATCACCTTAATTTGTCAATACCTGTAGTAGAAATACATATAATATAAACCCAAATATTTAGAATAGCATTCTTTAGTAAATACACAACATAAGCAAATAGACTAAAAACTACAATCAAGTTTACCTTGAGAGGAAATAAAGTAATAACATCTATGATTCTTCATTGCCTCTTGATCAAAGTTCAAGGAGATATGAGATACTTTTCATGGCTGAAAGAAAAGAAAACAGAGGGATGTTTTGTTAGGCCAAACAGAAGCCAAAGAATAGGGTTTAAGGTTAATTGGTAAAATTCGACAATAAAAAAAAAGGTAAGTAGGTAAAGAGAATGCAAGTGGGTGAAGATATATTATTAAATAACAATATATAATTTTTTTAAGAGTGCTGCTAAACGAACCCTAAAATTAACTGAGTACACTCTAATATTTAAATCAAAATGTAAACTTAACTAAGTACACCCTATTTAATTACCAAAAATACCCCAGATACACCCTAATCCACTCTATCACACAGCAGCAAACCCATTCGAATATGGTAACAACATTCATCAAGGTCAAGTGGCATACTAAATTATTCGGATATCATGGCTGAGAAGCTTTGATTCAAAGGCAGCAGAAATCCCCTTGTTTTCTCTTTGATTTATTATTCGCCATTGCCATGTGGTTCTTTAATTGAATAAATGATGTTTTATCTTTCACGGGTTTCGGGGTTACAAGGTTTTGAAGATGATGAACAACCTTCAGAAAATGATTTACAAATGCTGTGTCTCAATGATCTTATTGTTTGTGCCTAATAAATCACGGCCATATAACTGGCCGAAAAGACCTCCCTCGGCCTTAGCACCTATTCATGAACCAAAACGTGGCGTTTCGTCAGATGTTCTACCTTCCTAAAGATAAAGGGAAAAGCTGCGAAGGCATAATCATCTCGGTCTCAACCGCGGCAACGTTGGCCGAGGCCAAAGGACGAAAGAGACACGGTCAATAATATTAGAGTCAAATCGCCACGTGGCAGCAGAGTCCCATGCTTCATTTAATGAAGTAACGCCTCTGACTAGCAAACCCACTAGCCGCAAAAAAGGCATTTAATGCACGAGGGAAGAAGGGAAGTGACTAAAGTTAGGATTTGGGGACAGAAATCAGAGTGGTTAGGCGCAAACATACTTACAAATATTCTTACAACTTGAGGTCAGATCACCAACCACCAAACCAGGGCATTAAATGCGTCCCCACGGCCAGAGGCGCAGAACCCACGATCAGGGCAGCGGCCGAGATTTACCAGGATTTATAGGGTCACACCACCATGCTTCACGATCCCAAATGTCGATTGGACTACCCACTTGCTTTGATCAGGCTCCACCATGCAGATTTTCAGCCTCAATTGCTCCTCCAGAGCTCTTCCTATAAATACCAAGTTCAAGCTACATTCAAAAGGTTCAACACCAAAACCAAAAGCCTACCACGGAGCAAATTATATTTTCCTATAATGCATTTTCAATACCTTTACTTGCTTTCCTAGGAGTAGTGTTAGAATGTAAGGAAAATCCATTCATCAATATATCATACGACCCTTGATTTTCAAGGCGCTGGAGCACCATCTCTGTTACTCTCTCATTCACCCCATATATCATACGACCATCGCTCCCTGAGCAACGCGCCGGAGCACCGCCTGAAACCCACCATCAACACCACCATTAAACGGCCTTGTAGCTCAGGCCGTGAACCTGACGGCCGAGATCAGTTCCTCTCTTGGCCACAATCGTTTGATCAGGAGTCGAACTCAAACAGGCGCACCACTTAACCATTTCATCCACATCACCATCTCGACGCACGGTAGACCGTGCTAGCACGCCCGTGCACAGCCGCACCGCATCCAAAAGAAGGACGTCACGTGTTAACGCATATCCCCTTGGCCCGGAGCACCAGGGCATGAGATTTGCGCAGCCGACACTTATATGTTGTCCAGCAGAAATGACCAGCAAATCATCTGAGTATCTATCAGCATCTCTGACCGCAAGATCCTCTTCAATAACATCATTTCCAAATCCATCCATAACATTATAAGAAGATGCATGAGTATGCATACATGTAAGCATCGTAGAAAGAACTCACCAATAAATTGAATTAATCGATGACTTATATAACTAGCCAGTGTCAGTAGACGGGTGAAAATGTCATCCATTGATGAGTAGAATCCCAGACTATAAAAAAGAAGACTTGTGTTCCACACAGTATCATTATAGGCCTGATAGATCTTTAAGCACAAGGTCTGAATCAAACTGACAAAACTAAAGATGCCAAATTGAATAGGGTTTCTATCTATTTTTCCCAGTTAAGCAGATTCTTCAACTCAAATCCCAAAAGTTTCAATCTTTATTTTCTTAGTTTTCACCCAAATTGAATTGGGTTTCTTCAATTTTTTAGAATTTCAATACACAATTACCGAATTCCAGTTTCAATTCCAAGTAAGCACGTATGAACTCGCTTGGTATTTGGAGGTTTTTTAATCTTTTTATTGTCAATAAAAGGAAATAACAGAGTTTTTGGAGTAGGGTTTTTCGTTTATGTTTGATTAGAGTTGAATATGGTGAGTAGGGTGTACTTATTAAAATTACATTTATTTCATAATTCAAAATATCCTTTTTGGTAATTTTATATTAGGATAAATTAATAATTCAATAAATAGTTTAATAGTAGGGTGTACTCAGTTAATTTTAGGGTTCATTTAGCACCACTCTTTTTTTAATTAGCTTATTGTATTATAGTCAAACCAAAAAGGTGGGACTAATATTAAACAATGGCAAGTTACAACGTTTGGCAAAAAAATAATATTAAACAAAGGCAAGTGGGGTAGGCTAAAATTTTTGGGGAGTAGAAATAGCTTATAAATTTGGACTCCCTTTAGTTTTTGTACAGATTTTGCACTGGGCAACAGCCCACTTAAGCCTATGAACAGTACCGTCCTTGATTATTTCATATGTGAAATATAGACAAAATCATGTGAGTTCAGAAGGAAAATAGGCAATAACATTAAGAGAGAATATTATGTTTCTAACGAAGGTGATGAAGGCATGATACATAATTGATGTAGTCAATGGGAGTCCTACCAGGGCAGGGTAGGCAGCTGCCTACCCTACCCAGCCCATGTGATGGTCTAAACCCATGCCTACCCAAACACATAAAAAAAATACTTAAAAGCATACCCACATGTGTTATGGTCCGCTCAAACTTTTTTTTTTTTTTAAAGGAAAAAATTATAACCCGCCCACTCTCTTGTGTTATGGGATGGCCAAGTCAAACTTTTTTTTTTAAAAAAAAAGGGGGGAATATAAGCAGCCAATTACCTTTCGACTGTGCAATAGTCGACAGTCTTGGAAGCTTCTTTTTGACATTCTCTCTTGGCATCATCTTCTCATATCTAAGGAAACAAGTAATCTTCTTATTCTCTCCTCTTTAATTTTCTTCTTCTATTGGGTTTTTCCTAAAATAAATGTATGCATCTTAATTTTAATTTTGATTTGAAATTGAGTATTCTAGGGTTTAATTAGGAATGAATTATAATTTGGGAATTTTGTTAAAATTAATTAGGTCTTTGATTTTAAGAATTTTGTTGAGATGTTTGATTTTTTGTTGGTATTTTAATGTTTGATTAAAGGCATTGATGCTATTATGAGAATTTGTTTGATTTTTTGTTGGGATGTTTGATTAAATAGGTTATCTTTTATTATGTTGGCATTGATGCTATTGTTCTATTTTTTTTAAGAAAAATAATGATGGGTCATCATCTAGTAGAATGCCTCCCATTTGTGATGAGCAAAATCTTTTAGACTCTCCCATTGTTGAGCCTCAAGTTGATATGGGTTCTCGTTATATGACGGGCACACGTCGTTCTTGTCAACAAAAAGATTTTATTACAGTTCAACATTACTATCTCGTTGATGTATTTAATGATGTGATAGATTGCATGTTGAGGGAGTTAAATGACAAATTTCCAGAGCAAACAGTTGAACTTCTTATTCTTAGCTCAACATTGGATCCTCGTAATTCCTTCAAGTCATTCAATGTTGAGCATCTATGTAAACTTGCTGAGAAATTCTATCTTGCTGATTTCATTCCAATTGACTTGGAAGCTTAGAAATTGAGTTGAGGTATTTTCAAAATGATATGCATCGCCTTCCCTGCTTTAAGTAAATCACCACTCTTCCTCAATTATGTCAACAATTGGTGGAAACAACTTTCGTAAAAAACTACTATTTGCTTTACAAGTTGATTCGATTGGTGTTGACTCTTCATGTTTCTACAACAACAACGAAACGAGCTTTTTCATGTATAAGAATTATTAAGAATAGACTTCGGAGCACCATAGCTGATGAATTCCTTGCTGATTGCATGATCCTCCACATTGAAAGAGAGTTTGATAATGGTATTGATAATGCAAAGATAATTGAGGAATTTAAGATTTCTAGGTCTTGTAGGGTAAAATTTTAGATTTAAATAGTTTTGTTTTGTGTTGCATTGCATTTATTTGTCTTTTTTTAGTTTTATTTTTTGTTAAGCTTTTATTTATGTATAGAGATGCATATTTGAGAGTAAGGCTCATTAAGTCCCCCTCGACTAGGTGTATCTTTTATTTTTATGAATGAAATTCACTTGTACCGTCGAGTTTCTAAAGTAAGTTTCACCTACTTGACTTTTGAATCCTGGATTCGCCACTAGATATAGTTAACCAAGTTGATGGGTAAATTATGGACAATTAACAAATTGGACCTATTAGTTCAAGCTATTGTCTAGCATTTACCCGGCTTCAATTCTTGACTTTCCCCTCTTCAAGCCTTAATTTTACTAAGAAATACACTCTAACATGTTATAACTTTGACGAATTTGTAATACTCTATCGGCACATGCCATGTGGTATTATGATCATACATTATAATTTTTCATCTATAAGCCCTTTATATATATATATATATATGAAGTTAAAATTGTTATAAAGTGAAAAAATTACATGAATGAATATTGTTTAAATTTGAATCTCTTGATCAATTAATAACTTCAAAAATATTTTATGAATCAAATTACATATACATCCAGTAAACTTTTTGTTTCTGAAGTTACAAACAAGGTAAAGGGAGAGTGGAGATTCGGACTTAGGCCGTGAGTGAAGTGAAAAATGCTCTGAATGAATCAAGAGTTCCAAGCACCCCCAGCAATACTATCTTGTGAGAACAATTAGCACATGTAGCAATAGCATTTTTTGCCTTTGGTCCCCTCAGATCGGCAAAGACCCGATTTTGCCTTCTCTGCTTCTCTGCATTTTTTGTTACATTCTGGGTGGTCTTTACAGGGGCCTAGAAACATTTTGCTCGCCTGCTTGCATCCCCTTCCTCCTTTTGCCTCTACCACTGGCACCGCTATATATACCATAAACAAACTTAGTGTCTTTTTACAATGCTTTTTTCTTTTTGAGCATTAACATCACCACCCATATATATAAGACCAAGTTTGTATCACATTTCCAGAAAAAAAATACAAAATACAAATATATATATATATATATATATATATATATGTAGAAGATTACCTACTAATTTTTACCGTTTTACAATTTTGGTAATAAAATTTGAATTCCAAGTTAAAATTTGAATTATGCTTTTGTGTTGGTATTGCTTTATTTTAATCAGATGCGTTATTTGAAATCCCAGGCCTCTCTTATTTGGTTAAAGACTTTAAGGCTCTATTTGGATGGAGGGATTTGAAAGAAAGGATTTCGATTTGACAATAAGGTTAAATTTGTTATAAAAACAATTACCCCATTAGAATGTAGTACATTAATTGAATTGAGTATATGCAATTAAGCATTTGAAATTCATATGTTTTCTCCCTTTATTTCTTATCCAAGTGACGCCTAAAGAAATTTGAAAGATGGAGGAAAATGCTTGGATTTGAAAGTAAAACAAAATTTCAAATTGAAAAGTAACTACTGTCATGAAAAACTACTAAACTAAAATAGTCACGTACTTACAAAGCTGCACCTAATCTTTACTTTTTTGAAAGATGTCTTGAGTTCAAATTTCATAGACGACAATTGTCGGATTAAAAAAAAATCACAAGTTAGAGAATCATACAAAGTTTCTTGCAGTGGAAGAAATCAAATGAAATTAACCTTTTTGAGTTAATAAAGGTTGGAATCCCAAATATTGTAACCGAAAGAGAGGTTGGAAGCTTACTCACCCAAGGAAGCAATGAGAAGGAAAGCAATAAGCAGAACAATTGTGGTACTGGAGCCAACAGACTTTGCCATTTTTGTTTTTGTTTTCTTATTGAAATTGGTCGGGATAGGAATTTTGAATCCAACCTGAAAATTTATTCTAGATACAAGCCAGGACAAACTCTCCCATTTTATAGGCAGAAGTTGTCCATTTCTCTCATTTTATTGTTTCAGAAAATTAAGCCCGAATTCATAGTTACGATTTCGTTTCAGTAAAAGTGATGAGGGAAATAGAAATTAGACACAGTCAATTGCTATTTTTATGAGATTATCTATTTTTAGAGGTCATGTTTCTCTATGACACTAGTTGTGGTTCAAAAATTATAAAATCAGGTTTTCCGGTTCGACTTTCCAAAGCTGGTTTTGCTGATCTCTTTCGGTACTGATTTGTATTGGTTAGCTTCTGGGTGATGAATCTAATGGTTCCAAACATAAGCTTTCTTTAACCAGAAGCTACGATATGGTTATAATTTGGGTGGATGGTAGCAACATATCTATCCAAAAACATTAAGATTTATGCCTAGTAGATTGATAACATTACGCCGGACATGTATATGTGAAATTGTTTTATGATTGAATGCTTTTGAAATAGGGAGCTTCACTAATATACCCAAAATAGGGGTTGAAATTATTTTTTAAAAACCCCACATGGAATGCACTTTAGAAACACATCCAAAACTCATTTACTACAAAATAAATTGGTGTTGAAGTTCCGAAAAATGACGTGACTGCCACTAATCAACTTAAAAGAAGTCCAACACAAAAAACTTAAAAGCACCCAAAACAAGCCCAACCCAATTTTATAAAATAATAAAATAATAAAAAAAAAGCCAAACAATTCATTACAAACAAAATGTCTCGAAAATCGTAACTTCATTAACGTGTCATGTTGATTAATGGCTATAATGTTTCCCACCTTTACTGTCATGTTGATTAATGGATGTAATGTTCCAGTCTAGGGTAATAACACTGCTAGTTTACGGTTATGTTGATTAATAGCTGTAATGTTCCAGTCTAGGGTAATAACACTACAAGTTTCCTCTGTCATCCTATTTTTAATGCATGTCTACCCCTGTAATGTTCCAGTCTACGGTAATAACACTGCTAGTTTACTGTCATGTTGATTATTGCCTGTCATATTGCTATTTCAAATACATGCCTACCAAAGAAAGGATGAAGAAAGAACAAACCAGACCAACTCAAAACAAGCCGAGCCTAGATTTTTTTTAGAAAACTCAAACAATTTATTATAAAAAAAATTCGCGGAGTATTAAAAACAAGCTGAGCCCAGATTGTTAATACTACTATGTCATTGAGTACATTGTTAATACTCTATCATAGAAGTACATTGTTAAACAAAAATGAGATCCATAACTGAAATAGTAACAAAAGATATATCGGTCATCAAAGCTTAAAATACATTCCGAAAATCAACTAAATTCCGAAGAGAAACACATAATTGAAGCAAATAAAAGATCAAAAATCTCAAGTCCAAACCAAACGAAGATGACGACGGCAACAATGACGATGACGACGATAACAATGACGACGACGTGGCGAAAGAGGAGTAGAGCTAGGAGCATCTGATCATGGTTCGTTTCCGAACAGTCCAAAAAAAAATATGAATAGAAGCACGATTTAAGAACAATAAATCAAAGGTGAAATATTGAAAATTATAGATAAGAGATGAAGAATATAGTTGGACCTGAGACTGAGCTTCAATGGAAGCTCATTTTGCTCCAACACCGAGAAAGCACCAGCGAGAAAGGAGAAAATGAATCTGATTTGGTTTTTTGGCATATCTAATTTTTCTCTCTCAAATTCATAGTACAAGGGCAATATAGGTATATATTTTACACACACAAATAAACTAAAAAATAGCTATTAAATTGAAAAAATCGACAGTTGTCATAGGTCAAAATGCTTTTTAAAAAGAAAATGTATATAAGCGATAATTTAAATTACTCTATAATTTACGAGGAGGTAGATTGGAACTTAGGTGAAAGGAATCATTGTCCTTACCAACTAGCCTAGCCCATGTGTGCGAAAGAATGCTTTTAAATCATCTTAAAGATGACGTTCTCTCTTTGTCAAAAGATTATTCAAAGTATAAATTCACTAATTTTTTTTAGTGTTGCTAAACGAACCCTAAAATTAACTGAGTACACCCTGTTAGGAAAAATTAGTAATAGCTTATATTATTGGATCACTATATTAATACAATAAGCAATGTGTTTATACAAAAACTGATTATACAAATTGAAAAATAAAATAACACAGAAAGATAAAGAACATTGACTTTATTTTCATATAGAGGCTTGCGTATTGGCAATTTCCTAAAGACAGAATTTCACCCATTCTCAATGCTTGAAGTTCAATGGACGTCTATCAAACCAACATATAGTGCTTTGTTTAGAGCACTTCCAGCAACTGGGTTTGGGGGGGGGGCTAGGGGGGTTTGGGCTAAAAACTGATTCCAGCATCTCAAGCTGGCCTAAGCTGGAGGTGGGGGCCATGAAGACGGGCTGGCCCAAGGGCAGGTCATGGCTGACGTCAGGCCTGCGCTGCGCTAATGGCTAGGGGACACGTCTCATCGTCTGGGCGCTCCGATTGTCTTCTCGCCTCCAATCCAATGGCAGCCAATATTTTTGCAATAAAAATATGGAAAAAATTCAAAATTAAAAAAAAAAATACTGGAATTTTTTTTCTATAAATACCTACCAATACTCTTCACTTTCAACACCAAATCCTCGTACATTTTCTTCTACTTCTACTATTATTCACTTTTTACTCAACATTTTATTCACTTTCAAGTTTTCTTTTTCTTTATCATCTTTATGGCTTCTTCTATCGACGATGTTGGGGCATGGAGCACCATGGAAAATGTTTTGTTGTGTGAGTGTTGGGTCCAAATTTCTCATTGTGCCGTCTCGGGCAATGATATGAAATTCTTTCAGAGGTGGAAAAAAATTCATTCGAATTTTGTGAAAGATTGGGTTTGACCCGTACAGAAATGGCATTGTCTAGTAGGTGGAAAATTCTCAATAAAGAGTTGGGGAAATGGAGAGATGCCTTGACAAAAGCGATGGACAACCGTAGAAGCGGGGAAAATCCTAGCGATGAGGTAAATTATTTGTAATTTTTGTTTTATTAATTTTAATGTCCTATTATTGTTTTATAAATGCTTCTTGCATTTTCAATATTTTGTTAATATTTCATAAATACCCAATATTTTGTTAATATTTCTTGCATTGCCAATATTTTTTAATGTTTCTTGCATTGCCAATATTTTTTAATGTTTCTTGTATTTCCAATATTTTTTTATAAATAGATTATGCAAGCACAAATGTGGTTTGGTGCTACTGGGCAAGGAAAAAAATCTTTTAACCATCAAGAATGTTGGGAGGTAGTCAAAATTGCAAACGTTTCAGAATTATTCCCACAGGTCCGACCGTTGTGTTGAACGAGATGCCAACTCTATAATTCAACGGCATAGGATTCGCCTCTCGATTCCCCGATGAGTGAAGACTCACCCATCCAAAAGGAGCTGAGGCCTATTGGGAGAAAGGCGGCAACGGCGAAGAGAGGGAGTAATTCTACTAGTAATACATCTAAATTTTTGGAGGAAATTGAAAGGCAAAGCACCATGAGACTTGAAATAGACAAGAAAAACCAAGAAGATGAGAGGGCATTTCATGTGGAATATGCAAAAGAAAGGGAGTATTTACGTAATCAAAATATTGAGAAGAAGGATCGGGAAACCATGGCCATGGATACAAGCCATATGTCCCATGAAACAAAACAATTTTGGAAGCTAGAACGAAGGGATGTTATGAGACAAAGACTTTTTCGTGACGATGGACCTAGCAACACAGATTGGTTAAATGATCAAAACCATTAAGTTAGTTTGCTTACCTTTTATTTTCATTGTATTTTAATGTTTTGTTTTGAAAATTAGTTGTAATTCATGTATTTTATTTCATTAGTAGTATTGGTTTTATTTGAGTGAATAAAGAAAGCATTCAATAAAATACCTTATTATTCAAAACATTCCATACATAAAAAACAAACCGCATCCAAAGCATTAAAAATAAACAAACCACAACCAAAGCATTAAAAAAACAAAGCATAACTAAAAATAAAACATAAACATAATAAATAAAACAAACTTCTTCACTTCACTTCATTCATCGTCATTGCCTTTCACCACCCATAAATGCTCCATCAAGTCAACTTGACGTCGTTCATGAATATAAGACGATTGCATCTCCGTATATCGATCAATCATACGGGTCATTACACAACCGTCCCTAACCAACGGTTCATGTTGCACTGGTCAAGGCCGTGTTCATTGGATCCGGTTCGTACACGTCTTCAGAATCATAATCATACTCATCCTCCACAATCATGTTATGGAGGATGATGCATGTCATCATTATGCTCCTTAGCACCTCCTCATCAAACAGACGTGTCGCACCCCTAATAATAGCCCACCGGGCCTGGAGGATACCAAAGCACCTCTCCACATCTTTAATGTACCCCTCTTGATAGGTAGAAAATAATTTTTGCTTCTAAGATCAGGGATGCGGAATTGATTTCACAAATGTAGTCCACCTCAGGTAGATGCCGTCAGGTAAATAATACCCATTTTGGTAGACTGTATTGTTGATTTGATAGGTGATATTTGGGGCTTCACCTCTCAAAACATCATTGAACACTAGGGACTGACCCAGGACGTTCAAGTCATTTTGAGATTCGGCAACTCCGAAGAAAGCATGCCAAACCCATGTATCAAAACCTGCAACGGCTTCAAGGATGATACTTTTTTGGCCTTTCCGATTCTCATAATCTCCTTGCCAAGCAGTTGGGCAATTCTTCCACTGCCAGTGCATGCAGTCGATGCTACCAACCATTCATGGAAATCCTGGAGCTTCAGCTTTTTGTAGAAGCCGTTGCAGGTCCCTGGGCGTAGGTCTGCGTAGGTAGTCCCTGGTGTACAGAGTTTCGACTGCATCACAAAATCTCACCAAGCTCTCCAAAGCAGTGGACTTCCCCATCTAGGCAATCTCATCCACCTGATCAGCAGATGACCCATACGCCAACATTCGTATAACAGCTGTGAACTTTTGCTCGGGAAGAAGTCCCAAATTTCCAGCAGCATTTTTCTTTTGAACAAAGTATTCATCATAATTGCAAATATCATGCATGACTTTATTGAACAAATGGGGTTACATTCTATATCGCGCTCGAAAATGAACATCAGAGTACAGAGAAGTTGGGATAAAATAATCTTCTAGAAGATTCTTACCCCGAGAATGTCTATGTCTGTCCACATTCGGGCCACGGCCTTCTCATGAACCACGACAGCTCTGGTTTTCTTCATCAAGCAAAACCACTACTGTGACAATTTGCTGATCTAGTTCTCTCTACGCCCTTTTGCCTGCAGCTCGTCTACACCTTCTTTCTCTAGTTTCTCGCATTTTCCTCTCTAACATCTCATTCATGTCTTCCATTCAGAATGGAGTATGAATTCTAAAATCTGAGAAATGAAAATAAAGAGAAGATGTGGTGTGAGAGGTATGAGCTGAGCCTCTAGTTTTATAGAATAATTTAGGCCGATAAAGATGACACGTGGTGCAATTTTAGAGGGTGAAAATATTATATGAAATTTATCTGAAATTTGAAATTCAGATGAAATTTCATTGAAATTTGAAATTTATCTGAATTTTGAATTTTGAAATTTACATGAAATTTGAAACCGAAAATCTTATCCGATTATGATATATGAATAGTATTGACACATAGGAACCCAAAAATCTTATTATGATATAATAAGAAGATATAAATTTGAAACCGAAATTTACATTGTATGTGCTTATTATGTTACTAAATAGATTGTTATTAAGATATAATATTTTGGTATTAAATATGACAAGTGTTGTATCCTATAAGGTATTAAGTTGTGTGCCCTTTCAAAATATTTAATATTCCGATTTCATCAAAGGGTGCATACATTGAATTTTATTATATACACTCCTTTCAATCATGTGATACTAAATATTTCAATTTATTGGCTGTATCTTTTTAGTTTTTTTCTTTTCTTTTCTCAGAATAAAATTCTTTTAGTTTTGACTATATTAACTGTTTCGCACTGAGTTTGGATTATCTAAAAGTAAAAACTATAATTTACATTTTCTTTTGGTAGTTGAATATGGTGTAAAGTAATTAATTTCTTCGGTATCAGGTTGACTATGGTTTAAAATAAAATCTTTAATCTTGTAATAATGAAGAAAAATACACTTTTTTTTGGGACTTTTCTTGTTGAGAGGGGCAATAATATTCTAAACTCACGCATACTACATGTGGATGCTAGGACTCAAACTCAGGACCTTGCATGAGGGAGCAATTGCTCCAAATCACTACACGAGTGGGTTCTTTGCTACTCAATATAGAAAAAATCAAGGGACGAGAAAAGGAATATCCGAGAACGAACCAAAATAAATAGATTGTCTAAGGTCTTGAGGAGAGCTTAGAGAAGGGTAGAGAGACCCTTTTGCCTCTTTCACCCTTTAAAGCTATATTCAACTAACTAAATAAATTTAACAATGTGTATTAGCAAGGGAATTAAACAAAAATCCAAATCAAAATTATCATGCCTTCCTAAACCTAGCTTGAATCACTTATAGGAACTCACTCATCGAAGTTGAAATACTTTAATCTCTCCAACCAAACATGTTTCCAAGCCAACTGAAAAGCTTTTATCTCGACCAATAACTTCATTTGCAACAAAAATGGTGTTAATGTAATTAGTTTTTATTGGCTTTTGCATATATCAAAACTGGCTACTTCGTTATCATCTTAGATTTAGGATATCATATAAACAAACTTGTATAAACCATATACAAATTAAACTCATTCCAGCTACCATAGCAACCAACCGACCACCCATCTAGCCCACCTAATAACATCCATGCAAACCCCATAACCTCTCAAACCACGCCGGGGCTATTGTTAGAAAATATGCACAGAAAATAACTAAACGCAGCGGATATACAAAAGTTTGCTTCTCCTATGTATCTTTTCTTCATATTTGATAAATAATGCAGACATAAAAACAAGAGAGTTAGTTAGGAAACTTACCCCTTATCATGTGCTTGAATCGAAACCGACTGAGGATTGAAACCGATTTTCATTGTTCTTCACCACCACGAAGTTCACCCAACCCCACAAGTGTACAGCCTCTAAAATATAGTCTGCGTGAGGCTATGGTGATGCAGAGAAGGTTATGGTCGTTGTTTTGGTGCTAGAAAGACGTACACACCATATATGAGTGATAAGTATTATTGAGGGAGGAGAAAATGTGGCTAACTTCTCTGTATGGCTCATGGGGAGGGAGGCACGAATTTTCTCTCATACACATCCGCCTCTAGGCCTCTTCCTCCCCCTTGGGCCCTAGGGTCTTGCTCTTTTCCTTCTTTATTTCAGCCATCAAATGACTAAATGACCAAGCACAAATGATTCTAGCCCATCAAGAATTATGAACTCTTAATTAATTACGTAAACACTAAACAAAACTAGTTTAACTTTTAGTCAACAATCTTCTCAAAATAAATAAATAAACTTTTAGATAAGTATATAACTTGCCTAATGGAGTGTTAGTTAGATTGGCACTAATGCCAATTAGTCTTGGGAGAGGGGGCTAGGGTTTTATCTTAGTCTTGGGAGAGAGTGAAAACGGCACTAATGCCAATTAGCTACTAATTTTATCTTAGTCTTGAGATACATATCTAGTTGCTAATTATAATTTGGTTTTAGCTAGTTGATCGATTATTTTATCTAGTTGCTAGTGGATCTATTAATTAATTGATGGAGTAAGGGATTTGGACGGTGGGTTTGAAAATTTATTGTTGTTGTTTTTTTCGGTGGTGGTATTTTCTAATTTATAATTATTCATTTATATATATATATATATATATATATAAAAGTGTAATATTTCTTAGAGAAAAAGGTTCTTATTGTTAAATTTTCAAATAATTCAAAATTGCTCTTGATTAAGAAAAAATTTCAAAACACAACAACTTCATTATAAAGGGACCAATGCACGAAACAATATTCTATTAAAATGTAAATAATTATGAAATAAAATGAAAATATAAGAGTTCATGTCCAACAAAAACTTACAATAGATAAGGATAAAATTTTAGAGAAAAAACCTATTGATACGAGGGAGACTCGTATACAATAAATAATAAATTTGTAAATTAGTCTAATGGCTTGTTTGAGAGTGGTTCTAGATAGGCTAGAATCACTTTTGGAGAGAACAATCTCCCATGTGCTTCTCCATATAAGCACTTAAAATCATTTAAAGTAGGGATATGATTTCCCCACTCCCTTTTTCTCCACTTACACTCCCTTTTTCTTTTTAATACTTTTTAATCAATTTTGTTCATTCTCTTTCCTATTCTCCCCTTACCCTACATTAATTTCTTTTTACTTCACTTTTATATTAGTTCTTTTTCTCTATACTTAATTTTTCAACTTGCACTCCATTTTCAGTATTTTTTTCCTTTAATTGAGTAAGAAATTAAGTTTTTTTTTCCCTTTAATACTGAAAATGGAATGTAAGTTAGAAAATTAAGTATAAAGAAAAAGAAATAATATAAAAGTTAAGTAAAAAAGAAATTAATGTAGGGTAAGAATAGAATAGGAAAGAGAAAGAAAAAAATTTATTAAAACGTATTAAAAAGCAAAAGGGAGTGTAAGTGGAGAAAATAGGAGTAGGGAAATCAGCTCCCTTAAAGTATTATATATAGAAATAATTATCCATAGAAGTGCTTCCTGACCTATTTAGAATCACTCCCAAACGAACATATAAAGTTGGAAAAATGTGCGCAACACTTTAAATTTTTTAAGTTATCCTGTGCACAATCTCACATCAGGAAAATTCTCAGTATGTAATGCTTTTTCTTGCCTCTCACCCCCTTTTCCTTGTTCTTGATTTAAGGCGCAATCGCATGGGCATGCGGTACACGTACATATACCATTATCAAAGGGCAAAGCATGCTGCATGAAGGAGGACCAATCAGCTTTAGTCGTCTGTCTAGCTAGCCAATTTTTGTGGGCAGTCTAGTCTAGCACTACGAGAAATGATTTACCCAAATTTGCTGAGTGTATTATAGTGGAAGAAAAATTGTAGCCCTTTAGTTGATGCATATTTGGATGGATATGTTGGTGGCCACCACTAGTAAGAATGTTTGTTTTTAAAAAAATATATAAAATTAGGAAAAAAAGAAAAGAAAAGAAAACGTTCTCAATATGGCATTCCTAATTAGCATGATCATGAATCTTGTGAGTTTTGTTAATTACTATGACAAGAAATGTGATCAGTAGTTACTAGATTGTTAAGTTGTCGTGTTTTTAACGTATTCGTGTCATGTGAAATTATCTTAAACTCAAATTCGATTGGTTAAATTGTTTTGTCCAAATTTATGAACTCAAACTCATTAGTAAATTTGTTGTGTGGTGTTTTGTTCCACCCGTTTATACGTTTTTCTCTTCTTTCTATTTTTTGTTTTTTTGTTTTTTTTTGGGTTCAACAGAACTCCAAAACATAACAATATTACATAAAAAATATCAAGTGTAATATAGTGAAAATATCTTAAAATACCAAACTTACCTCAAACACATTATATAAAAAAGAAAAATACTTCCCTCCTTATCGTGTAATCTTTTGTGGTTTTTGATAAATTATTTGGTGGTTAAAAATAAAAAAATAAACTAAAAAATTATTTGGCAAAGATGACATGTCACTATCGTATCTGACAAACGATACACTGCACCATTATGGACCCGACCCGATAAGGCTTGAATGGAGTCCTTTATTTTTGGACATTAATTAACACATTTTTCATATGCATCCACGAAAAGTGTGACGTGTCCTTCCTCAATTTGATACTTTCAGTCTCAGCTTTAGCTCGAACACAGACAATAACTAGAGACAAATTAAAAATAGTAGCTTGGTATTACGTGTTTTGTGCCCATTAGCTGTGTCTCGCACGTGACTGCAATCAGATGATAGAAAATCACGTGACACCTTCCGCGCACCTTCTCTGACATCTCTGCCCGCCTGTCTCTATAAAAGTTTGGCGGATGAGAAAGGGTTCTGACTTACTTTCCTTTTTATGCTGTTCTGTCTACGCAATCTTGAGCAATCTTACTGTCTTTCTCTTTCTTGGAATATTTTATTCAAAACCTACGTCCCTATTGTTGAAGAATATTTATCCAAATGATCAAATCATTTTCAAATTATGGCAGTTAGTGATTGAAAAAGATTTATTCTTTTGTGGAAGTCAAAATTTTAACGCACTAAAAGATTCTAATGAGAAATGACTTCATATGAGTTTTTTATAATATGTCATATTAAAATTGGCTTATTTATAAACCTATAATTCTTAGGTAGGGGAAAATTTCTAAGAATTCTAGGAAATATGAATAACCTTTTCAAGAGGTCACAAACAATCAAATTAGGACACATATTAATCAAGGCTAATGTCTACGTATGCAAGGATTTAGCTCCAGCTGTCAACCATTGATATAGATTTGGAGCTATGATGCGGGGATGATGTGGTGTTGTGTCGAGTTCGAGTTTAGCCGGTGTGGCACTATGGGTTTAGCCCGTATATATGGCGCTATAGCTCTCTTCGGGTTGCTTGAGAGGATGTTGAGTGGTGATTTTATTTTTTAGTTTGTTTTAGTCTAATAATTCTGATGAGATCTTCTTTTTATTTTTCTTTTTTTATCAAAAAAAAGTAAATTTCATTAACCGGAAGTATTGGTTACAAAGGTCATCAATAATATAATTCATTAGCCACACATGACCTTCATTCTAACCAATAATAAGGATCTTGTTCGTGTAAAACAAAAGGGGCAATAACATGAGCCACTTTGTTACACTCCCTATGTCAAAATTGGACTTCCTTTAAAGAAAATTGCAAGAGCAAGTCTCTCACATCCAGGCCTGGCCCTGACCAGGGGCAGTCAGTGCGACTGCCCTGGGCAGAGGCCCCCAATTTTTTTATATTTTTATAAGTGTTATATTATATATTATAAATTGATTTAATATTTTTGAGGGAACAAAATGGTGTTCGCGTTCTGGAAGAAGCACATCTCTTCCGCTCCTCAAGAACCCTTTTGCGCTGGTGTTCCAGTCCTCCAGGTTATCTATTCTAAAAATTTCTTCTTCTTGTTCTTGTTTTTCCTCTTCTTCTCTTCTCATCTCATCTCATTTCATCTCATCTTAGCCTCTCCTAAGTTCATTTATGTTTCACTCTTCAGTTTCGTCCTCTGCAAAAAATAACCATGGGTGATTTGCCTTTTTTTTTTGCTATCGCTCTTTTTCTCTATCGATTCCTCTTCTATGTCATTTAAATCATCGGGTTTTCTTGGATTGATTCATTCAAATTCTTTGAATCACTAATAGATGTACTATTCTGGGGTTTTCTTTTCAAATAGAAACCTTGCTTTACTGTTGGAATTGTTCTTCTGCGAAAATAACATGGATGATTTCCTTTTTTTTATTTTTTTCGATTTTTCTTGTAAGATGAATCACAATTAAATACACATTGTTTTCCATAATTTAGGAATAGGATATTGAAATGGATCTGAAATTTGGGAACAAAGGATCCATGATGAGAGTTTTAAAAGAAATTCTTTGATATTGGCTTGACTTGCATTCTTGAAATTTTGGAACAAAGGATCCATGATGGGAGTTTAGGAATATGAAGGACATTGCTCAAAGTCTAAAAATATCTTGGAATAAATACTTTCTCAAAAAAAAAACTAATGCTTAGTTGATAAAACAGTTGATAAACCAATGGAATAAATACTGTCTAAAAAAAGTATACTAGTGTTAGTGTTAGTGATTAATGTGTGTAGGGCACACTTAAGAATTTCGCCCTGGGCCTTTGAAAACTCAGGACCGGCCTTGCTCACATCATCCACAATGTTGCCAACATTAGCCCAAATAGTCTCCCTTGAATGAATCATCATAACAGCTTCGAAAGAGTCAGTTTCTATGAGGACAGGGAAAAAACCAGAATCTACAGAAAATAAAATTTCTCCATAAATCGCTAGAATAGAAACCCCACGAGGGGCTTTGCATAGCTAGGGCACCCATAAAAACTCCAAAATCATTTGGAACAACAGCAGCTTGTTGCATTTATGAGGTTTGTTTTTTTTAGGATTTTTATTTCCCTTTGGCATTTGCTTTAGATCTAATGAAATAATTGGACCCGTTGTTCCAACTTCCGTCATCAAGATGACATAATAGGACTGTATTATTAGTGGATTCATCAACCACCCACTCTAGCATAATTTGAATTAGCTTTCATGGAAAGTGGCAATTCACTTTGTTATCAAAACTTTTGCGGGCATATAAATTCAACAGGCAAAGGGCAAAACGACAATCAGATTCCCCAATAAATTTTGATTAGGTAATTTTCCAGGTGCTTTCTAAAGGGTCTTGCATCTCATATTGGCCAACAAGAAAGGAGAAAAAAACTAAAGCTTCGACTGAGACTGGAATTCATGATGTGGTTAGCTATTGTTGCGAAGTGGATGAGGTCAATTCAACATGAGTCATGAACAGGTGAATGCTTCATATCATCTTCAACTACAGTTACTGAAGTTTATGGCTCCCAACAATCTGGCAAACCAAGCGTGCAAGTTAAGGAAATAAAAGATGATAAATAAATAAAAAAAGTACTCCATTCTTTTGGGACACATGCAATGTACTCAAATTCATTTGAAGATGTGTTGTTTTCATACAAGTGAAATATTAGGAAATGAGAAGTCGAACCGATGATACGACAAATGTTATCAGCAACTTGAGCCACTAGTCAATTGCGGTTTCAAGATGGTTTAGTAAAGCAAGCATAATACCTTTTCAAATTATAGTCATAGCCATTGTCCTATATCTATTTTTAAGATTTAATAATATATATATCTGGTTTATAATTTTTTTAAGTTAGTTTTATCTAAAACCTCCATACATTTGCTTCATTGAACTCTTAAATTATTCTTTTATATTTTCAATTGTATTATTTCCTTTCCCCCTACCACCAGATATATTTCAAAAATTGACTTCAAATCCTTCATTATTAACCGTCTCAAGTCCTAAATTCGATATCCCCTTCTCCTAATATTGGTTGTTAAAAATAAAAATTCCTCTTAATTTAGGAATGAATTTGTGAATAATATTGTGAAAATAATAGCTAGGTTGGCATATTTGCTAGCATTGTATTTGTGCTCAGCTCTGGGAATTTTTTTTCCATAGCATCACATCTGACATTAATAAAGTTGTTTTTGAAGCATAGTTGGTTTGAAAGACAATTCTTGAGATAATGGTTAGCCAATATTTTCTTTGCATGCAATGCATAATTTCTTTTGTTGTCTTTCATTTTCTCTTTCATCCCCCTTGGTTTAAATGTACTAGCAACTCAGCAAGTCCCAATGATCCAAGAACTCCTTTATCGTGAAGATAAGGAAAAGAAAGTGTTTGGCAAGATAGTTGAAAGTTATGTTAACTAGTGGAATGGAATCCCACCATATACGATGCGTATAATTAAAATCTGAGACAAGGGAAGGCCAATATCATAACGGCACAGTGAGTAGTCATGCCATCTTTGTTGCGATTGGTGTCATCTCTAATAAAGACAGACACCCAAGGTCCAAAATAATTTGACGTTTGGTGCCTAGATTAGGATTGGATTAAAAAAAACTCTCTAAACCCTAGTCTCTTTTCTCTCTCTCAAACCTTTTTGCTGTGTTCTGGGGAAGGGGGAATCGTCCTCCTCTTTCTTCTCTCTCTCTCTCTCTCTCTCTCTCTCTCTCTCTCTCTCTCTCTCTCTCTCTCTCTTCCTTGCTTCCCAACTTATTTTCTCCTTCCCCATCTACTAGATTTGGGGTTTTAATTATGGGGAGGCTACTTGTGTCTAGATTTACTTGGATTTGTGGTTTTGTTAGTTGGTGTTTTAGTTGTAAGGTGACTGGCTGCAATCTTGGTGGTGTTCTCTATCTCCAAGGTGGCAACGACGTCTATGGTGGGGTGGCAACAAACGGCAGTAGTGGCTCTGCTAGTTTTTGGTTATTTGTTTGTAGTTTTCTTATTTTGTAATAATTGTATCAACTCATTGTGAGTTGGGTGTTTGATTGTTTTTTAGTATGTACTTGTGAGAGTTAAAAGTTGTAATTGTATTGGTTGATTTAGGTGTTGTGATTCATGTGTGGTTTGTTAAAGCATGCTGCTTTTATGCCAAAATTTCTCTGGCCTTTTGTGGCTTGTATCTGGATTAACCCTATGTGGTTACTATACTTCCATATTTGTATTACCCCTTTGTGAGCATTTGTAGTTGCTCTTGTGGTTGATGGTCTTTGTGCTTAATTTATGAATACAATTATCACTTTTCTCTCTTAAAAAAAAAAAAAAAAAAAAAAGAGGATTGGATTAGATTGGATAAGTCACTAAATCTAAGGTATGTTGAAGGAGGAAATGAAGGTAGTAGAAGTGAATGACTTTCCATGTTGGAGGGATTAGTTATAAGGTGTCGTTATCTTACCATTTTGTGGGGTTAGATGGGATAAGTCTTTTTCATGAGTAATACATCTTTTACCTTCAACTTGGTAAAAAAAAAATTCATTTCTTCCTTAGAGCATTTGCAATGGTTAGGATCAATGCAATGTTATTGCATGAAATTGAACTAAAAAAGTAAAATCTTACTTGCAATGGTGTGATTTAGTTCATTGCAATAGAGCATGACATGTGATGAATCCTCTATTGAATTACAATAGGCTAACAATGGGACTCACATGCCAATAAAAAAGGTAGAAAAGTAAAGCAATTAATGCATTATGTTCTTAAGAGTATCCGCAATGGTTGTTCAATAGTTCAATGCGATAATTCATGCAATATAAAAAAATACATCAATTATTTTTTTTCAAATACATTCAAAATTAGTCTCTTTTTAAAGATCTATTTGAGAATATTTCAAGGGTATAATTTTTAGTGTTATTAAATTTATTCATTTTATTTTATTTGAGCATGTAAAAAAAACCGTTAAGTACATATAACTATTGATTTGAAGCTATTGAAATGTATTAGTGCAAGTAAAATTGCAATTCAAGTATTACATATGTGTACAAGATGTACCACATGATCATACTACCATAGTATTCTATAATCACTCCCAGTTGACATCCAAATTGTTCCAAAATGTCCATGTATATGAATCAAACGACGAATGGTGAGAGAAGGATAATGAAAACAACATGAACCATATCTTTAATTTCGAAAAACAAAATAATGTCATAATTAATCACATAAATCGTACTAAAAGTATTTCTTATTTTCTTTCTCCATTCTATTGCTTTTTCCATGTCTTAAATCCTATTGAAGAATCCTTCTATCTGTTAGGAATGTTATGGAGCCAAAACGAACAAAATTTCTAGTCCAAAGAAAGATCACACAAGCCAATGTCGAGAAAATCTAAAGCAGAAAACACAAACCCAAGATAAAGCATGGTGCACCTCAAACTGTGCCGAGTCCACGGGCGATGATGATGAATCCAATAAAAGAGAATACGATTAAAATGGAAGAGAAAATAACCTCTCAGACACTCTCAAAATAATCATTCTCTGTCAACGACAATTGGTTGAGTTGGTAAGGAGCGTTCTCTTCACTAGTAAGGCCTATATTCAAATCCCGCTGCTGACAATCTCTCTTGGTAGGTAATCTGTAAGTCCTCAAAGAGAACTTGGTATGCCCTACCTCTGGGATAGGGTAGCCTCCCCTCCCTCTAAACTTTTTGTTCATAAAAAAGAAAAGAAAAAAAAATCACTCTCCTCTTCACCCAAATCTCAGTGGAGATTTCCCTATAGGCCCAAAAACACAATCTTGCAGAATCACAAATCCAATACTTTAGTTGTGTCTCTCTCAACACTAACAGAGATTCAAACTCCAAAACTTATCTAATTTCTCGAGATAATTTGCTTTCTATAAAGGACTTTATCATATAAATGGACAGACTCTCATAAAAAATATATATATATAAATGGACAAACTAATTTCTCAACATTATCATATATGAACCAACAAACTAAATTTTTCTTCTTCTTTTTTCTTCTTTATGCAACGAAGAAAAGCTTTGGGTTCGAACTTTTTTTGATCAATGGAAAAGTAGAGTTAAATTTGGAACTTATGTTTGATGGCTAAGATTGGATTGCATTGAATAACACTGAATTGGAAATGATAATACTAATGTAGTGATGTATTTAATACAACACATGATTAAGGAATTGAATTAGTACTACTGCATGGCTTAGTAGGGGCTTAGTATAATCTAATCCAACTTAATCCCAACATTTTGTTAGAATTAATAATCCTACTATATTTGGCCCTAGTTGAATTAGACATAATCCAATCCGTGTTGTTAAGCCACCAAACATTTAACTAGGATTATGCATCTTATCCAACTACATAATCCAACCCACCAAACAAACACAACTAGACCAAAAATTAATTGAAAAATATGGACTATTTTTAACCTAAAATGCAATACAAATAATGCTACAAATGTAAGTTCAAAAGAGGGGAGGGGTGTTTTGCTTTTTCCAATGTATCAGTATGATTCAAACCTCAAATCACTAATCTGCAAGTTAAGGTCTTTTATTGAGAGACGCCCAATGAACATTTGTTTATACAAGTAAGAATATGACACATTATTTGATGATCATTAACATTTAAAAGAGGTGCGTGCGTGCACTCCTTTCTCCAATAACCTGCAAGGGTCAAAAGGTCACAAAAAGAAATAATTAAAAAAAGCAAACAAATTGTTTTCCATTTAAAAACAAAAATAATTGCTTCTCGAAACAAGATCTTGGATTGAGTTCTAGTCTTAGAATCGGTGTAATATGTGTTAGTTTAGTATATTATCGCTTCTCAAAAAAGGAAAATGATATTGTTTAAACAAATCATCCTATGCAATGCCTTATTGGGTTAAAATTAATAAATGAAAATACCCCAATCAAACACAAAAGAGATGCTTTAAAAGATTAGAGAACAGATTTTGCTTTTTGGGTCTTTGTCGCTTTGACAGGGCAGTGCAACTTTGCGTGGGGATTGTGGGAAGGTTCATTTCTGGTTCAAATGGAGGCCAATTTGGCAGGCAGGTTCATTTTTGTTCACTGTAGAATATTTTATAGGAACAAAATAAAACTATATATGAAAAGCAAAATAAATAAATAAATCAGATGAGCCAAATGGTAAGGGGTAGATTTGACAAATCACCCTAGGGTGTCAAATTTGTAAATAGGAAGCCAAACATGGCCCTTTCTAGAACCCCACTAGTTTAAAACCAGCCCCCTTGGTTTTCCAATTGCCCCCATCTGGCAATCTCCGTTCTTCTTCAACAGACAAGTCCAAGGAGTTTCAACTTTCCACACCAAAATCCTCTCTGTCTCTCTCAAAAAATCCTATTTTGAAGAGTCAGAGAGGCCTTCCAACCTCTCTCAAGAAAACCCTAAACAACACAGGATTTAATCCACATTAAGAGAGAGAGAGAGGGGAAGATGGGTGGTAAGAAATTTGCTCTGCTTTTGTGTGCAGAGGACTCGGAGTACGTGAAGAAGATGTATGGGGGGTACTTTGGGGTTTTTCTGAAAATGCTGGCTGAGGAAGGGGAGGCCTGGGACCTGTACAGAGTGGCATGTGGGGAGTTCCCATTGGATGAGGAGATTGACGGCTATGATGGGTTTGTGATATCTGGCAGCAGCAGAGATGCCCATGGCAATGATGCTTGGATCTGCAGGCTCTTGGCCCTCCTGAAGAAATTGGATGACATGAAGAAGAAGGTCCTGGGCATTTGCTTTGGCCACCAGGTAAGTTCATTTTCTCACCCCCCACCCTCAAAGGCTTAAAAGGGCATTATCTTCATTTCAGTTTAATTTGCTTAACTAGATTCCCAGTTTTTCCTGGGTTTTTGGTTTTTGGATTGATTCCATGAAGAAAAAAGTTCCAAGGTAATTTTGCTCCGTTCATGCTCCCTTTTTTTTTTGGCTTTTAAAAGTGAGGGCATTTTGGACATTTTAATCTATAGGGTATAAGGGTCATTTCGGGGGTGCGGAATTAATTGAGATTAAAAATAAGTCCATCCAATTGGCGTTGAAGAAAACGAAACGCTAAGAAACGCTTAAAATGGTAAGTTGGTTTTTTTTAGGTCGAATGGGAAGTTTAAGGCCGTCGTCATGTTGTCCTAGCGAAATGGGCCCACCACCTATAACAATACGCGCAGGCAGTTTAGGGGTTGAGTCGAGAATCGCTCTGAAAAGGTTGGTGTGTGGTCCTTCAGACGGAAACTTGTGTGTCAGTGGTCCATCCACCGTACGATTGTGACGCCTTTGTGCCGCCACCTCCTTCTATAGTCTCTCTCTTTTCTTAGTAAAAAAATAATTACGGTGATTTTATGTGCTTTAAAAAAAGAGAGAAGTAAATCTTTTGCCCTCTTTTGTTGTTTGTTTAGGTGAAATTCCGAAACTTGTTTGGTTGTTTTTCCTTATATTTTGGATGCGAAAAAGAGAATTACAAATCGAGACTTTATAGGCACGCGTGTCCAAAGAGGTCGAAAAAGAAAGCAAGAGCAACAAAAAGAGGGAGCCCGGTCAGTCTCCCAAAGATAGGAAGTTGAAAAAATTTGTGTCACATCCTAACCATTTCTGTAACATCTGAAATACTTTCTAATGGTCAAAAAACATGTCAATTTCAACAGTTGTAGATATTTTTGTCAAATCAATTTACAATATCCATTTGGATTTTGTTGTTAGGGACAGGAGGGGTTTCCACTCCTCTCTTGTGGGCCCGAGTTAAACCATTTGTTTGTTCCACGTGGTGAGAACGTGGCTTACTCTCTGGTTCTTGGCTTTTACATGACAATGAGATCATGGACACCAAGTACGTGGTGCCCACTAATAACATTACCCACTAAGGCACTAGACTAAACGCTTCACCTAAAGGAGTTGATATTATTCACATATGGATATAGATTACATCATTGAGCGGACATAGAGAAACAATAGCAATTGTCAATGTCAAAACCCTAAGTTGCGTAAACTTTGTCAATACGCATATAGAGTGTGGTTTAAATTTGTTGAGTATCATCATGAATCTTAGTCCGTTTTGATATACAGTCTAAAATTGCCTTAAATTAACTAGGCTCGATTTTTTAACTGAAATATTCTATCGTTGTATATGCTTTTTCACGTAGTGTCATATATAAAAGACTCATTATAGTGAATGTGTTACATGTGTGACACGTTTGCAACGGAGATTATTCTCATATATATATATGTATGTGGGTTCTCTTGATCATTGATGATTGGGTTAGGATAAACTTCCACATACGATTGAGGGGCACACAAAAAGCTGAAAACCCATGTCACTAAAAGCTAATTCAATTGACGTAGGCCAGACTTCAATTATAATATGTATGAAAGTTTCATTGCATTTGCATGCTCGATCTATCCAACAGTCTAATGTGGACAAATGGGTAGTTTGTGGAAGTCCTTTTAGGCTCATGTTGTGTGCTTTTCACATTGAAAATAGTCGGTGGCCAAAGTCGCTCTCTCCCTCTCTCTCTCTGCATATATATTATATAACTTGTGGAGAAAAATGTGGACCTTCTCCAATTTTATTTTATTAAATTTGGATTTCTCATTGGCTTTTACCTTCACCATTTGGGTGCTTGGTGCAATGTCTTGCATTGTCCCCCATTATGAACATTAAGATAAAGTTGTGTAACATCAAATGCACACGTTAGAATATCATATTAGTTTAAATTGCTTCAGAATCTAGCTTTTTTTTTCTTTAATCTTTTTGAATTGTAATGGAATCTGTGATATTGTAGAATCTATGTAGGATCAATCAATGGAGGTAAAAAGATTGAGCTCAATGGTTTTTTTTTTTTTTGGTTTGGAAGGCTACCTTTTGGTTATATGTCAATTCTTTGAATGAAATAATAAGATATTTCTTTAGGTCACATGGAAATGGTTGAGCTGCCAACCCTTATCTACCCTATAAATTATTGCCTTTCCCTATCTTGAACATCTGTTTCTTTTTCTGGTTTCCCTTTTAGGTTTGCAATGAGCTAGCTGTTCATTTGATATATATATATATATATATATATATATATATATATATATATATATATATATATATATATATATATATAGGGGGCTTCTCCAATGCGAACTCTAAGATGCGGATTGGTTGCGAACTTTTGTTTTTAACCGTTGGATGAAGAGCGAAAAGAAAGAAAATAAAGCCACACAAGCCATCCAACGGTTAAAAACAAAAGTTCGCAACCAATCCGCATCTTAGAGTTCGCATTGGAGAAGGCCCCTATATATATATATATATATATATATATATGATAAATGATGTAATTCATATTATTTTTTATGGTTTGATTAGATTTTGAGCCGTGCGTTGGGAGGAAAATCCGGCAGGGCCATCACCGGGTGGGACATAGGAATCCGGACCGTCCACTTGTCGGCATCTTCCAAGGCTTTCTCATCTCTCAAAATTCCAGCTCTTCTCTCCATATATGAAATCCATCGAGATGAGGTTTGTATCTCCAGAAATGTACTGCTAATAGACCTAGTAAGTTTTGCTTACTAAAATTAAAAATTAAAAATGAATTAGGTGTGGGAGCTTCCTCCGAAGGCTGAGTTGATTGCATGGTCGGAGAAGACTGGGGTGGAGATGTTCAAGTATGGAGATCACATCATGGGCATCCAAGGCCACCCTGAGTACACCAAGGACATCCTTCTCAACCTTATTGATCGTCTCGTGAAACTCGAATACATCGTGGTACGAGTATTTATTGTGCTAGAAGCTAAACTGAGAGTGCTATTCGTATTTCGTAACGTAATTTCTTTACTGTTAATTTGGTTTTAGGACACTGAAACTGAGGAGTTGAAGGCCAAGCTGCAGGCGAGTGAGCCAGACCAAGAGGCATGGAAGAGTGTCTGCAGAAGCTTTCTCAAGGGTGAATTATGATGATAAATTTCCAATGTATGGGAAAAAAAAATAAAAAAAGAGATGTGTAAATATGCTGTGTTTTGAGGAGAGGCTAAGAAAGGGTTGGGCGGGTTGGGCAGTTTTCAGTGTGATAGGCAGAAGAAGCTTAGGTGGGTAACTGTGTTTAGGTCGGAAGCTTAAGATGTTATCTAGTGTATTCCCAAGGGAATTTGCAAGGTTGGCTACTCTAATAAAATCTGTGTTTTTTTTTTTTTTAAAATATTCCTACTAACATTATATTGAGATAAATATGGCACTTGGTGAATGGTAGAGTACCAAACTTAGCCAATACATCGTGAAATTAAAGCATGCACCAAAAAGAATATAAAAAAAAATCTACTTTCCTCCTTATTGATTAAAATTTTAGAGTTATATTTCTTTTTAGATTTTAAATACAAGTGAAACTCTAAATTACAACGGGATGGCCTTTCACACACACACTACCAATGTGTTATGGAGATTTGAAACTGAGACTATTGGTTTGCAAGCTAAGATCCTTTTCCACTTGGCTAGACCTCGTTAACTGTTTCTTTTTAGAATATATATATTTTTTAGAACACGCATAATTTCATTAATAAAGGGGCAAATACAAGAGATGTATAAGAAGAACACATCCCAAATAGAGGTTCTTGCATACAATAAATCCAACAAGACAGTGAGTAATAACTATTACAAATTCAAGCCCAGCTCACTTAGAGTTACAGATAGAGGATCACGAAGACTCTTTACAGCACCAGTGCTACAGAGAGACCTTGATAACAATTGATTTATGCATGAATAGGGATCCAAAAGCACCAAAAGTTCAACATCCACTTGACCAAAGAAGGCCATAGCACCTCCAACATTCCACATGATCTTACAGCACCCAGTATGAAAGATCCATCTACATCTAGCAACTCTATCTCCTCAACATAAAGGATTTTAAAAGCAAATCCAAAAGGACTGGGAAGAAGCAAAACTCAGCACAAAACTGGGGAGAAGCAAAACCCAGCATAAAACTGGGGAGGAAAATCTCTCTACAACATGACGGGGGAGGGAGTCACCCGATTTATGTGATACCCCGAAAAATTCAAAGTAGATTTTCATATTTAGTGAAAAAAATTATATTATGGTGAAGGATGATTATGGATATTTCATCAAGTGATTTTGGATTAAGAATATTGAATTAAGTGTGTTTAATTTCAAGTTGGACAAAATGCCCTTATGTAACATTTTTTGAAATGAATAATTCATACTAAATAATTGTAATATTTGGCCATATAGATATAGATTACAATATTGAGCCGACAAATAACTTTGTTAACATAGAGAAACAATAGCAGTTGTCAATGTCAAAACCCTAAATCGTGTAAACTTTGTCAATACACATATAGAGTCTGGTTTAAATTTGTTGAGTTTGGTTTAAATTTGTTAAGTAGCATCACGAATCTTAGTCTGTTTTGATATACATTCTAAAATTGCCTTAAATTAACTAAACACTTCATCTTTTAACTGAAATGTTCTACTGCTATATATGCTTTGTCACGTAGCGTCATGTATAAAAGCTCATCATAGTGAATCTGTTACACGTGACACGTTTTGAATACAGATTATTTATCATATATATATATATATATATATATATATATATATATATATATATATATATATATAATATTATGTGGGTTCTCTTAGATATATTATATATCTAAGAAAGTTTCATTGCATTTGCATGATCGATCTATCCAACAGTCTAATGTGGAAAAAAGGGTTGTTTGTGGAAGTCCTTTTAGGCTCATGTTGTGTGCTTTTCACATTGAAAATAGTCGGTAGCCAAAGTCTCTCTCTCTCTACAGCCAATCTCCATGTTGACAGTCGATTTTCCGTACTTTATTCGATACTCTATCCCTGGTTATGTCAAAAGCATCCTTATTACCAATCCACTCTATCCCTAATAATGAAATTAAAAATAATAAGAACCTATTAAGTTTCTTGGAAAACTTGCAAAACAACCACATAAGTCATGACAAACATCCATGTCTAATCATGTAACTCATGGCATCTATTACAAGAAGCAAACTCTAAATTGGATATCCCTATTGTCAATTTAGCATCAAAGGAATTAAATGTCAGCCAAACATTCAAAGCATTAAGTACAGTAATAGGCACTCAACATGGAAAAATACTTGAATTACATTGACTAAAGTAATTGAGTATTCATGACTAGGCTACATCGTAGCTCTAGCAAAAGGAATTAGTTCATGACTACTTTAATTAAAATCATGATAAATAATGTCAGAGAATGAACCTAATTGAAGCTTTGATCTCTGCTCCACAACAACTCTAGCTCTAGGTCGTCGTCTTGATCTCTCCAAAAACTCTTGCACTTTGTGGTCTCTGACCTCCTCTCTCCTTTCTCCCAACGTTGAAACCTCCTATTTATATGCTCCTTAACTTCCTATTCTAGTTGGAAATTAATACATAAGAAATCCTAACTTTATTAGGATTTCCTTATTCAACAAGGTAGATAAATAAATACAAATTAATTAAACTAATTAAGTCTCCCAAAGCCAAGTGGAAAGCTCCTCTACGTCACTTGCACCTCAAAACCAAACCAACCCATATAGTAAAATTCCCTATTTGATTTCCCTCAGACACGTCAGTTTAGCAATAGACAAATAGGAGCCACGTAATTGCCATTCGAAGTTGCGAAAACCAACTGCCTGACTAGTATTTGACAAACGACCTTTATCATTCGATTCTTCTCCATTTAAGCTTCAAATTGCTCCTAAGTTTAATCCCTTCAAAATATTCACAAAACTAATTAAAACAAACAATTTAACTAAAAATTATAGCAATATGACAAGTAAAAGAGATATAATAAATAGGTAAAATATCAATATATCAAGTATAGTCTTGCAAAGCTTTTCTATTGTTAGTTACGTTAAAAATGAAGTGGAAAACAGGAAGAACAAAAAGGTTTTTCCGGGAAGATGAATAGTACCATACAGCCACCATGTTTGGTGACCACTAGGTACAACGTCCCAAGCAGCCAACAACTAGTTGACTGCATCAGTAACAGGTAACGCAACAAGACATGACTCCCATCAGTAATAGGTAACGCATCAAGACATGACTCCCAGCCCAAAAGTTCCCATGCTAGATAAACAGCCTCACAATCGTCATGGGCATGTAGAGATGTTTCGACTCGGTCAATACACCGAAAACAATTGACCTCATGCGTGATCTTCCGCTTAAAGAGAACATTACGGGTAGGTTATTTACCAATTTTTTTTTGCCAGTGTAGGTATTTACTTGGCAAAAAGTCATTTTGGTCAATGTGGTTTATCACTTTTATCATTAAGGTCCATGTAGTTTCAATTTGATCACTTTAGTCCCTACGGTTACAATTTGAAGCTATTCAATAACAATCCTCAATTTCCTGTAAACCGTTACTTGTGGAGGGGCAATTCGGTCAAATTATTAAAAAAATTCAATCCTTTTAAAAATAAACAATACAAAATGGAAAAAATAATAAATAAATAAAAAATCTCTTCTTCACCCGCTCTTTCTCGTCCCCTCACCCTCCCACCTATGTTGCACGAACACTCTAAAATGCTGGAGTGTCGGAGTGTCGGACACGCCGACACGCCGACACGGCTCCGACACGCCCCCGACACGCCTTGGACACGGTCAAGAAATCGTGGCCAAACTCTGGTTAGGCTTTACAACTTTTTTATTTTGTTTCTCTGTTTTGATGTGTTTTTTTTGTGGGTATCTTTGTATGATTGTATCTGTATTTGTTTTTTTATTTTTAATAAAAAGTCTTGTTACTTAGTTGTTGAGTATATTTGAATTTGGTTTATTAATTGGGTATTAGACATAATGAATGTGAACCATGCTGAATTTTTTTATAGGGAAAGATGAATGTGAATCACTTGATGGACCGGAATTAGAGGGCGTGTTGTTTTCTAATATCAACAACAATGAAGATATAGATGATTAAAGAAGATTGAGAGTTAGATCATTTATGTTTTATTTTTGTGGTGTATTAATTATTATGTATGGATGATGAACATGAGTTATTTGTTTTGTTTTATGGAATTATGTGACATTGAAGTATTGAGAATAAATTATTATTTTAATTGCCGTGTCCTAGCCGTACCCGTGTCCTAATTTTTTGAGATTTTCCGTGTCGCCGTGTCGTTGTGTTGCGTTCCCGTGTCCGTGCAACATAGCCTCCCACTACAAAACTTCTCAAGATACCCCACGTCACTCTCTCTCTCTCTCTTCTCCCAAGCCTAGCCCCAACACCCACACAGACACCCACGCCGCCACGACCTTCCCCCTCCCTTGCCCTTTATTATGAACCCACCTGTGTTTCCCAACACAACCCATTAACACAAAGGCTTTGTCCACTCCTAAAAACACGGCTTCCATCAACAACAACATGAAAGGATTGAAAGAGAGGGAGAGATTTTCCTCCATATATGAGATCGTTGGCAAGGTCCCCGCCTCCATTGTTGTATGTTTGATGTTTTCAAATTTAGTATGGTGGTTTAGATTATGGGTATAGTGATTTAGATGGTGGGTATGGTGGTGGTGGTTTAGATGGTGGAGGGATATAGGAGGTGGTGTGTGGTGGTTGGTGCTGAGTGGGTCATTGTGGTTGAGGCGGTGGTTTATTGGGTGGGGGCTGGGGAAGGGAGTGTGGGGGGGGGGGGTTGTTGTTGAGAGAGAGAGAGCCCTTTAGAGGTTGGGGGTGTTAAAGCTTTCCACGTACTGTGGGATAGATAGGTGAAGCATGTGTTTTATCCTAGTTCAAATTTGGTCGGGTCATGCCCAAGATCAGACAAATGAATCAACATTTGGGCCTAAGCTTTGCTTGAGCGGTCCTAAATCAATAAAGATGGCTAGAAGCTCAAAATCAAATATGCGTGTTAGTGCCTAAAAGGTGCCAAAAGCCTAAATGCGGTCGAATGCCTAAAAACGACCAGATGCTTTAAGCAGCAAGAAATTTCCTATGGTGGAATGTTTAAATTGTCGTCATTGTATTCGAATTCAAGTCTTTCGATTCCAGCCATAGTTTACTCTTCACCTTTCTGGTTAATTTAGTTTACTTTCCGCATTTTTAATTTCTGTCATTTACTTTACGCATTTTAATTTTCGTCATTTTCTTTACCCACTTTAATTTCCATTATTTACTTTATGTACTTTAATTTATGTCATTTACGTTATGCACTTTAATTTCCGTCATTGCCTTTCTTTAATTTACTTTTTGCTCTTTTTATTAAGTTTAATTGCATTTCCTTTCAATTTCTTATACTATCTCGTTCAATCTTTATTTCCACACTTATGGTTTTAACCTTCAAATTGACGGGATGTGACAAAGGGTTTTAATTGGCATGATTGAGAGAGTTGGATGACCAAATTGACTAAAATAAATAAATTTAAGGACCAAATTGCGGTTAAAAAATTATATAAAATTAATGGAGTGGTTTTGAAATTGAATCACCATGATAGCATATATAGTGAGTGAGTGGCTACTATATCTTCTTTCATATATAACCATTGATAGAATCCACAACAGCAATTTTTGTAAGAGGAAAGCAATTGAAATGAATAAGATTAGCTCCCAAAGTCCATGAAATCAAGTCGTCTCCGAAATATCTTGGGATTGACACCATTTGAACAATCTTTTATTTCCACTCACAACTTCACCTCATCTATACGACAAATTCATGATCACCGAACAGTATTTCCCACTGGTTTTACTTCTCTTGACTCTATCTCGCTTAGTCTTTGTCTTGAACTTGCGCATGATACAAGATAGTCATTAAATATATTATTCGAAATATGTCAATTCCAACGCCCATGTAATCTACAAGTTCGTGCCGAGTTAGTCATCAACGCACTCAAGAGGAAGGGATCAAATCAAAGCTGGAACTGAGTCCAAGAAAGATTTACGACACACACCCTTTGCTCGTAGCTAAAAAAGGTCACAATAGTCATTTTCTAATGACTCAAAAAGCGTCAGGAGTACCGACGTCAATAAAGGGTACTATCATTCTTGACAGTTATAATTTCATGACATCTAAAAAAGGGCACAAACCAGTCGAAAATCATCAATGAACTCTTATCTGAACACTTTGTAACTATTAACTGTTAGCGAGATATCCTATTCTATTAAGATATTATTATACTTATTTCCTTTTGTATAGATATTATGTAATTAGGATTCCACTTATTTTCCTAGTTTAACCTTACTAGGGTTTGTAACCTTGTATTTTAAATACCTCCTTTCGGAGAATGAAATATATCTGAAAATATTCTACCATATTGTTTGACTTGGCATCAGAGCCGACTTTCTGGTGACCTGTGTGTGTTGTGCCCACCCGTGTTCTACTGTGTGCCATAATTTCTTTTAGGGTTCTTGTGCCTGTGCCTGTGCTGTGTTTGTCATATCTGATTCGTGTTGTGTTTTTTCGGCTGCTATCATAAGTGATAATTCCAAGGTTGTGATTGGTACTAGTGCGTCTACACTGAAGGGGGAACGTCCCTCGTGTGATTACTCTACCCCGATTACTACTGACAAATTGGATGGCTCCAATTATGCCTCTTGGTCTCGTGGTGCACGTATTACGATTATTAGTCGTCGTATGGCAAGTTGGATTAATGGGAAGAAGCCTACTCCATCTCCAGATTCCGCTGCATATGCCGAATGGGAAGAAGATAATTGCCTGGTGCAGTCATGACTTCTCAATTCCATGACTAAACCAGTTCGTGCCTTGTTTAAACATGGTGATACTGCTTTTGATATAAGGGAGGCTGCTCGGAAGACCTATACTGTGACTCAGAATAGTTCTCGTTTGTTTCAACTTCGACAGCAGTCCATACTTACAGGTCAGAATGGTGAATCTGTGAAAGTATTCTATGAAAAACTTCATGCTATCTGGCAAGAAATTGATTGTCTGCGTCCACATAAGTTTAGTTGTTCTACTGATGAGGCTCGTCGTCTGAAAGAAATTGAAGCCGATCGAGTATATGATTTTCTTGGCGGACTTGATCCACCGTATGATGGTGTCCGTAGCCGTATTCTTGCTCTTAGTCATGGTCAGCCCCTCTCGAAGCCTATGCCATGGTCATGGAGGAAGACACCCGGCAGTCCGCTATGCTTGGAGGAGGATTGCTGGCTCTCAAAGTTGACTCAGCTCGTCAACGATCGGTCACCCAGCACGATGCGACTCCGCTTGATGTGTTGTGTGCCCATACTCCTCCGGTTTCGGTCTCTAAGTTACCTCCGAAGGTGTTTGAGTGTGTTGCTTATGTTCATGTCTACTCTCATCAACGGAGTAAACTTGATCCTTGTGCTCTTCGTTGCGTCTTCATTGGCTATTCTACTACTCAGAAGGGTTATAAGTGCTATCACCCTCCTACTCAGAAGGTACATGTTACTTTGGATGTCACCTTTCATGAAGAAGTTCCATATTATGTTTCCCCCTCCTTTTCAATTCAGGGGGAGAGGGGGAGTGAATTGAAGAGTTTCGGACTTGAAGAAGGAATTTCTGGAAAAGCTTAGACTTGAAGAAGGAATTTCTGGCAAACAGGAAGCGACCGTTCGCGAGGAAAAAGCGACCAGTCGCGAACGAACCTGCCTGGAAACGACCGGTCGCATAGAAGACGCGACCGTCGCGAATGAACCTGCTTGGAAACGACCGGTCGCATAGAAGAGAGCGACCGGTCGCATGTCTCGACGAGTGACGACAATGATGATGCAAGTGAAGCGACCGGTCGCCCGGAGTGCCACGACCGGTCGTTGGGTGATAATTTGGAATTTTTCGAGTCTTCATCAGAATGACGTAACAATGATACTAGCAACTCTCGTACAGATGAAATTGATACAAGACCCCCATCTGCCCTGCCACTGCCCCAATCAACTCTTGATAATGAGGTACTTTCTAGTGATGTGCCTACTTATTCTTTGCCTCCACGCACTACCCGTGGGAAACCTAAAGTACAATATTCTCCTGATATACATGCCAAGTCCAAATATCCCATTAACCATTATATGTCAACTCATCGTTTATCTAAGTCATATTCATCATATTTGTGTCAATTATCTAATGTATGTGTGCTAACTAAGTTGCAGGATGCTCTATTTGATCAAAATTGGGTAGATGCAATGCATATTGAGATGGAAGCCTTGAACAAGAATGCCACTTGGGAGTTAGTTCCTTTACCAAAAGGAAAAAAAAGCAGTTTGGTGCAAATGAGTGTTTACTTTGAAGCACAAGGCTGATGGGTCCATTGACCGTTACAAGGCAAGATTGGTAGCAAAAGGGTATACTTAGACCTATGGAGTGGATTACACGGAGACTTTTGCTCCAGTAGCAAAGCTCAATACTGTGCGCATACTCTTGTCCTTAGCTGCTAACCATGACTGGCCGCTGTTACAATTTGATGTCAAAAATGTATTCCTCCATGGTGACCTCAAGGAAGAAATATACATGGATCCTCCGCCGGGTATTCTTGTGACCTCTAAGGAGAGTGTGGTGTGCAAGCTACGGAAATCCTTGTATGGATTAAAGCAGTCTCCAAGAGCTTGGTTGGGAGGTTTGCTGCATCTATGAGGAAGTCTGGGTATGTACAAAGTAACTCAGATCATACTTTGTTTCTGAAACATCGTAGAGGTAAATTGACAGCTTTAATAATTTATGTTGATGATATGATTGTTACTGGAGATGATCAGGTAGAAATACAAAGTCTTCAGAAATATCTTGTGTCTGAGTTTGAGATGAAATCATTAGGTGACTTGAAATACTTTCTTGGAATTGAAGTTGGTAGATCTAAGAGCATCTCCAAGGGAGATGTCAAATACCAAACATCAAATTTAAATTTGATGGCTGATGTGGCAATTTGACATCGTACACAGCTTTACACTCCACCCAATATGTCAAATTAAATTATTATTTTATTACATTTTAGTGTTGATTTATTTTTAATTAAAAAGAATATAAAAGAAAAAATAATAAAATATTCATTTGACATCTTGCTTTTGGGATGTCAAAAATAACTTCTCAATCTTCAGCCTTCATTCCACATCAGCTTTGACACATCGATTGGAGTGTGTGAGATGTTATTTCTAGCTGTTAAATGTCTATGTGGCACTTTTGACATATCGGTTGGAGATGCTCTAAGCATGGTATTTTTTTGTCCCAAAGAAAGTATGTTTTGGACTTACTTGCAGAAACTAGAATGTTGGATTGTAAACCCATTGATACTTCTAGTGAACAGAATCACAAGTTGGGGTTGTATCCTGATCAAGCTCCTACTGATACGGAGCGCTATCAACGGCTTGTGGGAAAATTAATTTATTTGGCTCATACACGTCCTGACATTGCATATGCAGTGAGTGTAGTGAATCAGTTTATGCACTCACCTAGTGAAGACCATATGGGTGCTGTGACACGTATTTTGAGATACCTCAAAGGCAATCCAGGCAAGGGGTTAATGTTTTCCAAGTATGGTCATACAGATGTGGAAGGGTACACAGATGCTGATTAGGCAGGTTCAGCTACAGATAGTCATTCGACATCTGGGTATTTTATGTTTGTTGGTGGCAATCTTGTTACGTGGAGGAGCAAGAAACAAAAGGTGGTGTCTCGATCTAGTGCTGAGGCCGAGTATCGAGGGATGACCCATGGTGTATCTAAGTTACTATGATTGAGGAGATTGTTTAGAGACCTTGGTTTTGGGCCTAAGAAACCCATGGATTTATATTGTGACAATACGGCTGCGATTGCAATTGCTCATAACCCTATACAACATGACTGTACAAAGCATGTGGATGTTGATCGAAATTTCATTAAAGAAAAGTTGGATGCGAAGATTGTGTCCTTCCCCTTCATCCATTCTGAGTATCAGTTAGTTGAAGTTCTTACAAAAGCTGTTTCTACAAGTATCTTTCTCAACTCCCTTGACAAGTTGGGCATGCGTGACGTCTTTGCTCCAACTTGAGGGGGAGTGTTAGCGAGATATCCTATTATATTAGGATATTATTTTAGTTATTTCCTTTTGTATAGATATTATGTAATTAGGATTCCACTTATTTTCCTAGTTTAACCCTACTAGGGTTTGTAACCTTGTATTATAAATACCTCCTTTCGGAGAATGAAATATATCTGAAAATATTCTACCATATTGTTTGACTTTAACAAATATATTTCCTAACATTTAAGAGCTCTTTCTTGATGATTTTTTAGCTGAGTTAGGGTAACTATGTATATTTGTACTTAATGTGAGGTAACCTAGCTATAGCTATATTTAGAGCATCCACAATGTGCTCCATAAACTATCTCATTAAACAAATTATAAGGAGGAAATGGAAAAATACAACTCCAACCATGCTCCTTATCCACTAGGCCTCGTCAATGGGCCAGGGCGGGTGGGCCCAAATTTAATGGACTTGGGCCGAGCTGAGCCGGGCTTTAAAAAGAAGAGAGAAAATAATGGGCCCGGCCGGGTAGGATTTTTTTTAAAAAAATTCAAAGCCCAAGCCTAGCCCATGAGCTGGGCTTGAAAAAGCCCATCGGGCAGGGCCGGGTTAAGCCCAACGGGCCTACTTTATTTTGTCTTGTTTTTTTTAATATGTATTTTTTGTCAATTCTTTATTTATTTATCTATGTTTTGGTGTGTTTCTACGTTTCCTTTTTTTTTTTTTCTCATAGTTCTCTATTTACATTTGTCTATATGTTTATGTCTCCATTTTTTTCTTTGTTCATAACTTCATAGTTCTCTTTTCTTTTTTTTTTCCATAAATATAAAGATATAGTTATACAACCCCATATTAATAAAATCATATTTTATCTCATACTTCATTTTTTTAGTTCTTACAATGATAATAGATAATTATTTTCTCCATATTTCATTTGACTTGGTTTTTTTATATATATTTATTTATATGTATGTGAGCCCGTGGGCCGGGCTTTCTTGGGCTCAAACGGGCCGGGCCGGGCTTTAGACACCCAAGTCCAAGCCCGATTCACTCAATAACAGGCCGGGCCAGGCTTTTCTCGATGGGTCAGGCGGGTCCCCATCAGCCCATGAGCTCGCGGGCCTAATGATGAACCCTATTATCCACCTCCTAAAAGAGGGAGACCTATATGAGTTCCTAAATCTGAGGAGAGAGAAAGCACTCCTAGTGACTCTCTATAATTTAATGCTACTTTATTTAAAGAATATTTCAAACCTTTAATTAATACTAATGATTTTTTATATTATTTTTTAATAGCATTTATGACTCCCTAAACTAGAGAGCATGATTGGAGTTTAAATTTTATAAAGAGCTCCTAAAATAACTTTTATATATTTTTAGCTAAAATTTAACTAAAAAATAGAGAGCATGAATGTGAACGCTCTCAACATAACCCACGAGATACAATTAAGTCTTCCCTAGTTACTTATTATATGGGAAATTATTATTATCTGAAATTCATATTTCAGTGGTCAAGAAGGATTACATCATACACATGTTTGCTTTTGTGTGATAATTGCTGAACATAGATAATCATAAATATTCTTCCCTGGATCGACTTTATTATTGTCAACAAGGGAACAGAGATGGTAGAGTAACAGGAGTTACATGATTGTTTAGAAGAAACATAAGCCCTTATTTTTCATATTTCAAACCCATGGGCATCCAAAAGCACGGACTGAGTCAGCAATTGAAGCTGTTTATTTTTCCATACCCAGCAAAAAACATGATTTTCGACCTAATGCTTCTTACAAAAGTAGCAGAAACGCGCGAATGCTGTACGTACTTTAACCCCGAAAAAATTGCCTAAAGTAGCATGGCGAGCACCGTGCTTTGGGCGCTCCCGTATTCTGCATTGTTTGTCTCAGTCCTTGGTTTTGATATAAATGTTGAATAATATAAGTCATATATTAGAAACTTGACTAATAAAATACAATATATAATGAATGGTTCCACTACTAATAATACCAAGGCCTTTTGTGATAAAATCATACATCTATTGGGCTTTGTAAGTGGTTAAATTGGAGACAATATCGGTGTTGCTAGTAGTGGGCCAATGACCCGTCTCTCTAAAATTTAACGACAAATACCTCCATGTCTTGCTTTGCCTCGACTCCAACCGGCACGGCAAGAGATGATATAAGCTGTTGATCAGTTCATATAAAAGTTGGGTTCTAATAACTCACCCATGGAAGCAATGAAAAACAAAAAAAATTAGGAGGGCAATTGCTGTATGGAAGGCAGCGACTGACTTTGCCATCTTTGAATTCTTTCTTAGTTCTTGTGCTTGGTAATGCGAGTGAGGACCAAGCCCTAATATATAGTCTTAAGAAGCAGTTTCTCCCTTAATTTTTATTAATTCATCTTCTTTCTTTATGAACATGATGACCATTAAATTAATTAGTTGTTATTCTCCACAATTTTTAAGAATCCAAGCTTCTAATATTTCTATACACACCTCATTCATTGGATCCAAAAACGTGGATGCAACAGTATATTCTTATTTCTGGAAATATTTCAGCTTCTGTGCTGGCAATTTCGGAGAGCAAAATGAAATGGTCCTCTCAGCCGGAAGAACCCTAAAATCTACCATGCGGCTCAAGTAATCAAATCCTTGACGAAAAAACGTGTAAAAGAAATTTAAGCATTAATTATTTGAAACATTGACGAAAATTTAAAGTAAATATTTATACACTACTTTTTTTTTTCGTAGACTAACTTTAGAGCACTAAATATTTGAAACGTTGACTAAAATTTGAAGTATTAATTTATACACTACTTTTATATTACTTTGGTACTTATAGATCAATACAGTTCCCAAAGAGCTGGGAAGATTTTTTATTTTTTATTTTTGAGTATAAGCGATTAGGGGAGGGGGTTTTACACAAATATTCATTGGGTGCATGAGAGTTTATAACCTCTACCCACATGGGTTCCACCTAGCTCAACCAATTGAGCTATATCCCACTAGCGAGCACGGAAGAAATTGTGTTTGTTGGAAAATACAAAAAATAAATAAAAAATAGTGCAATAGTGAATTAAAGACTAATTTGAAGTCCACAAAAGAGAAAAACGAAAAAGAAAAAAACAACAACAAAGAGCAAAATACATAGTTGGTAAACTATATCATGCTTTGATACTATGAATCGAATGTCAAACTAATGTTAGTGTGACTAGCTGGCCTTTTCAAAGGCTTCTTCTTGAAGGAAAGTTGAGGTTCTACTCCAAAATCAATTGGAAATGGGAGAGTAGCCCAACACCTTATAAACCCTTGTTAAGTTTTTCGACTTTTTAATGTGGGACATTGTCACCTTCACATTCTCACACTTCTCAACCCAATATCTTCACCGGCCGCGTGGTTGTAGATCCGCGGACATCTGAAGGAAGATTGACATCTAGCTCAAGGGCCTCGAGCCAAATTTAATTAGCTGAACATGTTGTACCAGTTTTTTTTTTTCCTTTGGCTTTGAAATTCAGTAGTTGGAGACGTGAACTTAAATTCTGGTTCCATTGCTGCACATATTCAACAGGGGCCAGTTTTGCCAAATTTCATCTTTTTGTGATTAATTTAACAACTGTAATTAAATTAATGATGAAAGCATTAACTGGTTAAGATTCTACGATATCTTCATGAAAGTCAGTCAAACACATATTGGCAGCACTACGACATTTTACAGTTTGCGCGATGAACACAAATTAGTCGCGCAAAGAACAAAGCAGTCGCACAAATAACAGCGCGACAGCAATAGTGTCGCTCAAAGATCGTAAAGAAAGACTTTGCGCGGCAGACATTATGTACATTCGTCACGCAGCGAACTTTCTTGCACCAACGGTTGAAGGACGGTCTTTCTTTCGTCGCTCAAACACATTGCACGACGAATTATTAAACGTCGCACAAACGTAGTGCGACGATTTATATTCGTCGCACAAACATTTCAGGGATGGTACTTATGCCGTCGCGCAAATAGTTTGTGCAACGAAACAGTAGTTGTCGCAGAAACACAATGCGACGATGTATCTTCGTCGCGCAAATACTAAGCGACGAAATTGTACTCGTCGCATTTCCATAAGGGGACGAAATATTTCGTCACGCAAATGTAAAATATATTGTTTTATAATTTAGTTATATGGGTTTGTATTTTCCTTTAAATGATTTTGCGCAACGACTATTATTTCGACACGCAAAATTAGTAATTACATTATTATATATATATTATTTTTGTGGGATATAATTTTTTGTTTTTTTTAAAATTTATAATTAAATGAAATTTCAAAAAAAAAATGTAATGAAGAGAAATTTTTTGTTATAACATAATATAGAGTAAAATACAAGAGAAATGTTTTAAAATGTAATTAAGAAAGTATAAAACTAATCAAAAATTGTTTGATAATCTACTTGGTCTCCGATCTGGACATTGTGGACAGGGGCAGAGGTTTGGTGGCCATGCTCAGGTTGGATGGGCTCAGAGGTGGACGGGGGAGCAAAAGACGGTACGGGAACGCCGGACTGGGAGAGGAACTGTAAAAACGAATCCATCTGGGACATCTGGGCCACCTTGGCTTGAAGCTGGTCCATATGGGCCACTTGGGCTTGAAGTTGGTCCATTTGGGACATCCGGGCTTCAAACTGGGCCATCATTGCTGTCATAGCACTGTTTGACTGGGCTGATGAACGAGGTCTAGGTTCCCACTGCTGGGCATTCCCCATCCCTCGATAGTATGTCCCTGGCTGCCTCCCGAGAGTGTGATCCAAGGCTTCCGTCAAGTGAACCATCACGTGAATCATACTCGTGAAGAAAGCCGGAGGGAATATCATCTCAAACTTGCATAAGACTTGGACAATGTCATGGCGCAACTGATCAATGTCTGTCTTTCGCAACGTTTTTACCGTCAGTTGGGAAAAAAATCTGGACAACAATATGATTGGCTTGACTACATCTTCCGGCAATAGGTGTCGAATTCCCATTGGAAGTAGGCGTTGCATAAACACATGGCAGTCATGGCTCTTGAGTCCAGTAAATTTACCCCCGTCAACATTCACGCAACGCGCGATATTAGAAGCATACCCCGTTAGGAAACTTTACAGACGATACAAACTGCAGAAACTCTTTTTTGTCATTCGGTTTCATAGAAAAAAATGCAAGATCCCTTACAGCTTTATCACTGCCCCTTTTCAGCCATAAACCCCTTCGTTTGCCCATTCTTTCCAAATCAAGACTAGCTTTTATCGTGTCCTTTGTCTTCTCCTTGATATCTAGAATCGTTCCCATCAATGTGTCAAACACATTTTTCTCAACATGCATAACGTCGAGACTGTGCCTCAATTTTAGTTTCGACCAATATGGGAGCTCAAAAAATATAGACTTGTGCGTCCAGTTCATATGTGTAGCAGGTCTGGTCCGACTAACTGTTTTCCCGAACGGAGCAAAATCCAAACGGTTAAGCTGTTCCAAGATCTGATTACCGGACGATTCTCTAGGTCTTGCGCGACGCTCTTTGTTCCCGTCAAACTCTTTATCCTTTTCCCGCCACTCGTGGTCCCATGGCAACCATCTTTGATGCCTAAGGTAACACACTTTTCCAGCGTGCCAACCAGAAGTTACATATTCCTTGCATACAGGGCATGCCATATAACCCTTTGTGCTCCACCCCAACATCATTGCATATGCGGGAAAATCATTCATAGTCCACAAACTGCCGCCCGTAAAGTGAACATCTTCCCAGTGGATTTATCGTACGTGCGCACACCATTTGTCCCTAAATCCTTGAGCTCATCAACCAATGGCCTTAAGTACACATCAATTGACCTCCCAGGATCCTCAGTTATCAAAACAGTCATCATCATGTACTTTTTTTTTCATGCATTTCCACGGCAGCAAATTATATGGGAATACGAAAATCGGCCAAGTGCTGTAGTGTTGGTTTAGAACCCCGTACAGATTGAATCCGTCAGTCGCAAGTCCCAACCTAACATTTCGGGGATCAGCAGCAAACTCGAGGAACGTTCGATCGAACTCTTTCTATGCCTCCCCATCTACAGGATGCCGCATCACATCGTCGTCTACCCGTTTTTCCTTATGCCATCTCATGTCTGTGGCAGTATGCGTCGACATATACAATCGCTGCAATCTTGGTTTCAAGGGCAAATAACGCATTACTTTTTGTGGAACCTTAGCCATTCTATTCTGAGACGTCTGTTTGAACCTTGACTCATTGCATATAGGGCATGTATCCAATGTTTCATACTCTTTGTTGAATAACATGCAATTATTTTTGCAAGCGTGGATTTTTTCATAACCCAATCCAAGACCACTCAACATCTTCTGCTCCTGTCTGTGGTCTTTCGGCAAACAATTGTCCTTCGGAAGCATTCTATTGAAAACCCCCAAAAAGTAATCGAAACACACGTTCGACATACGGTACTTTATTTTTCCGTGCATTAGCTCCACAATCGCCGTCAGAACGGAAAAACTCTCACAACCCAGATATAACTCTTGGTTGGCATTTCTTAACAGTTTTTCATAGGCCTGGGCACGGTCCGGTTCGGCCCAATTTTGAGTCCAAACTGAAACTGGAACTGTACTGTGCATACAGTCCGGTCCGGTCTGATTTTTGTACAAAATTGATAGTAGAACCGAACCAAACCAGACTGGTTACAGTCCAGTTCGGTTCCTGGTTCTAAACGGTTTGGGCCTGCTTGAAGGCCCATTTGAGTTTTTTGGGTTTTTAAACTTTAAAACAACCTGAATTTTTAAATTGTTGGGCTTACATCATAATTGGCCCAATTTTTACACCACAATTGGCCTAAATACTGAAACTTTTAACAAAACAAAGACATAAAATGATAAGTTCAGCGGTTATCAAGTCTGCCAAATTAAATTACAGCAAAGTTCAGCAGTAATCAAGTCTGCCAAATTAAACTACAGCAAAGTTCAGCAGCAAATTACACAAAGTTGGCAAAGTTGCAGCAAATTTAATTACACAAAGTTGAGCAGCAAATTAAATTACAACATCAAACCCCCAAACGGACAGCAGAGTCGAGCTTCAAATGATTTAGTCGAACAGTCCCAAGAATGTACTCAGGCAACTCCGCCTCCTCTTTTGCCTGCAAGCAAAGTATGTGTTTATCACATGCAACCAGGTTACATCAATATTTTTGCTATGCTCTGTTTTTTATGATATATTTTTGCAATGTTACTAGAAGCTCTCTTTATTTATCCTTATCCCTATTGGTTATACCTCTCTCTCTCTCCACACACACATGCATGTCTATGGGTGACAGTACAAATTATATATGACCAATACTTAGCTCTCTTTAACAAGTTCAGAACACGTTCACACCAAAAGAAGACCAAAAGTTGATATAAGGAACACTGTACCCAAGAATGCAACAATCATAAAGACAAAAACCTCTATCAAAATGGCAAGGTCAACCACTATGCTCGTGACATATCCTAGGACAAGTCCGATGACACTCCTTGCTACAGATGATGATCCAATATCCACATCAATCTGAAAAGTTGAAGTAGTTTATTTCATTAAAAAAAAAACAAGCAGAATATAGCAGGCCAATCATTAGGGATGCCCCATAAGCAATCAAGAAAGGTTAAAATGCTTGAAATAACAGTTTTAGTTCTACACTGTCAATTAAGTCTCTGCTTGTATCATAGAAAAATTGCTTTAGGAAAAAGCCACTCATAGATTTGTTATTGCTACAAATAGTTATATAGATTCTTTGAAAGTTTGTTCAGTTACTAAACTTCTCAAACTAGAAAAAACTCAAAAATAATTTTACAGTTGACTGAAAGTTGAGGAACACATCAGGATCCTCAAATAGAGGGAACTGCACAATAATATGATAAAATTACCTCTAGAAAGTTGTCTTGTCTGAAATATTTGCAAGTCACAGCTTTCCCCAATAGGCAAGCTTTTGTTCCAACAGCACGCTTGACCATCCAATATCCCTGTACCAGTAGACAACCATTAGCTACTCTTTTCCATCAAACTTAGAACACCCACGCGCCTATGCATACTTTAGAATTAAAGCATAACATACCTCAACGATACTAGGAATTAACTTAAATCGTGCATCACGAAACATGTCACTCCCATCCACAAATTAAATAGAAAAACACCATTAATTTGCACACAAAAAAGAGATCATGAAAGTAATAACTTATTTTAAGACAAATACCTCTCTTACCTCCTGACTTTAAGAAAAAGAAGAATAAGAAGAAGAAGCAGAGAAGAAAACAGACTTTCGTTCACATATGGCTATATCTCGGTGAGAGATATTCATGATGATTAATTCATTGCTAAATATCTTGAATAAATTTTCACATGAGCGTATATATATGTATATTTATATGGACCCATAATAAGTTTAATTGTATTAATGTTTACAGGAAGGCTACACCATCAAACCACGAGGGCTTACCATAAAATTAGTTCCCTAGTTTGCTGCTGAGTACTGAAATATCTTCATATAATTTCCCCTGTCGCTCTCTAACTTCAAATATCTGGACCCCCAAAACAAAACAACTCAACCCTAATTTTAAAAATCCCCAATTGAGATGAGATGAGATGAGATTTAACTTACCACCAGACAGAGGCGCCGACGACGAGAAGAACGGCTGTGACGTCGACGACTGAGAGGCGGAGCAGTGACTGGGGAGAGTGGAGGAAGAATTGGAGGCGCTGTCGTCGATGGCAGAGACAGATTCTTTGCAACCTCCAATTATATAGCACCATGTGTATAATATAAATAAATTAATATAAATTTAATTATGCCCGGTCCGGTTCGGTGCAGTCCGATTTTTTGAGTTGAAGAACCGGAACTGGAACTGGACAGCACCGGTCCGGTTCGGTTTTTTGCACTGGTGTTGACCTTTTGGTCAACACGATTTTTTTTCGATTTTTTTCGGCTCGGTTTGGTTCGGTTGTCCGGTTCTTCGGTCCATATGCCCACCCCTAGTTTTTCATACTGTTCGAACTTTGCATTATCCGTTGGTGTAGGCACATCATCTTCCCATTGCTGATTGCTGCTCGTCGATGCAAATGGAAAAGCATCATTTATAATATCCATGACTTGTTCATTAGGATCCACAATATGTTCAATATAGTCCACTCTTGTGGCCCTTGAAGATGAAGCAATGTCTAATTGTTTCCCATGATGGTTCCAAGTGATGTATGTCTCAATCATTCCATTCCTTACTAAATGAAATCGAACAGTTTCAATTGTCTCCCACAACATGTTGTTACACCTCCTACAAGGACACCGGATTCTAGTTGCACCCGGGTTGTGTGACCGTGCAAAGTGAATAAAGTCCTCAATTCCATCTAAGTATTCGTCTGCACACCTGTTAGGGTTCTGTATCCACCTTCTGCTCATAATTCATGGAACCACAATTACAATACAACAATCATGTTGTATTCTTACAAAATCATAACGTCATCTTATGCCTTCGGTAAGGGCCCTATCCCATTCGGAAATGCATAGTCATGCCATGTAATTTACAGCTACATGAGATTAGATTTCGACGTAAATGAATTTCGGCAGCATCTCGGTATAGTTCTTGAGGTGTACCGCAGATAGAAAATACCTACGTACCACCCGAAGAACGTACCGAGATGACACCGAAATCTCCACAATCGAAACCTAATCCTATAGCTGTAAACTACGTGGCACGACTATGCATTTCCAAACTGTCCAAAATATGGGGCAATTCAAGAATTAATTGGACCATAGTCGTGGTTTACCCACCCATGCGCGGTCCAACTAACCTCGAACGGGAACTAAGCTTTACAAAAAAAAAATGTACGAAGTTAATTTCAATTAACTTCGTACATCAACGTGCATAATTGAACAACATAATATAAATATAATTTGACAACACAATATAAACATAATGTAATTAATTTTATATAATACATTCTCAATCGTTCTCCACCAATCACTAATCACATATAATATCCTATATACAACGAAATTAATGGCGTTAGTATGAATTTATAGTAATATTTTTACACTAACGACAAAAAATACATACCCAATGAACGTACCAGAGGCAGAGATAGTTTAACTCATAAACGAAATGAAATTGATGCGTTTGATTGCCCTATAATGTTCGAGACAGAGGGAGAGAGAGGCTGAGGCAAGCTGCAATTTTTTTTGCAGTTTGCCTTTGCCATGGCTGAAACTGACTAAGTAATAAACGACGGTTTTGCGCGATGGATATAGTCTTTCGTTGCTCAAAGTTCTGAAGTCCTTGCGCGACAAACAAAGAAATACGTCACACATTTTTCGCCGCGCAAACGTCTTTTTTTTTTTTTTTCGGTGCGCATGGATGTGCCGACATCCATTTTTGCGCGACGTTGTCTAGTGGATTCATCGCGCATAGATCCGTCGCTCAAATGCTACACGTCGTCGCGCAAGAATCCCGTCACTTTGCACGACCAATATATCGTCGCGCAATATTTCGTTGCGCAATCATTTGGCGCCAAATGCGATCAACCCGCGTTTTTTTTCCCGCTTGTTCTTTGTGCGACGATCAAGATTATTTGTCGCTCATTATAACTTAGCGCGACTAAATTATCGTCGCCCAAAGTTTGCCGCCAAATCCGCGGTTAGGCGCCAATTTTCGTTACTATATGCGACAATATTATCTTTTGTCGCACAGAGTTAGGTTGCGCGACGATATTTTTCGTAGCGCAATTTTGCGGTACATTTTGATATTTCCGTCGCACAGAGTTGTTTCCTACGATGATTATTTCTTCGTCGCGCAAGTACAAAAATGTAGTAGTGCAGTATGGATTCTATCTTTCTATCTTGATTTTCTCAACCCTGTCTTGACATTGTTTAGACCTAAAGCTCAAATCTCAATGCGCATCATTCATTAAATTTATATACGCAAGGCGACATTAGTCTGCAACTGCAATGCATGTGTTAAGATTTAAGCAAATTAATATTTCATTACATTAAAGAATAAATCGGTTTGTTCTCTTCATCAGTCATATCTTGTTGCAGGGATCTCAAAAGAGGCGAAAAATATAAAAAGAACATTGACTAAATGGTTACTTTCTATTTAAAATCACACCGCGCACTTTGAATTAGTATTATTTGGTTAAAATATTGGATGGCTGAATGGTCTCTGAGATGATCCTCAAAAGAAGACCTAATTAACATATGAACGATTTCCATTATTGGGTCGTGTCGACGTTTAGGTACACATACACTATAGATTACAATACGGAATGGACCTCACAATTTGAACAGTTTGAATCACCATTGACTCAAATTGGAAACAAACATATATAGCTTATTGTAAACAACAAGGGGAGGCTACAAATTTAAAGCAGCATAAACATGAGTTACATGATTATTTAGAAACAACACGTGTGGGTTCTCGCCGATCCGGCAGAACTGCGAGAGCCTTTATTTTTGAGCTTGCAAACAGAAAAGTACTCGATCCACAAGCATAGAACGAGGCAGCAGCAAAACCTCTTTATTTCCTGCATGCATGCATGCCTAGCCAAAACGTAAACTTTCTTGCTTGACCTAATTAATGCTTTTTCCAAAAGTAGCAGAAGCATGCAAACCCATGCAAACCCAGCGGGCATATTACTCCCTCTGCCGTTGGCACCACTGTTCATCGCACAAATTCAACAAAATATTTGATATCGCATATATTAAAAATAAAATGTATAGGATGATAATTATAAAAACAATAAAAAAAATCTATGATCGAGTTCATACTAGCTTCCTTGGTAGAGTAATAATGGAATAAGAGAAATAGATTACGAAGTTGTAAAATGCAATTTTTTTTATGCCCTACATGAATAAATTCATGAGTCCGCTACTGATACAGATTAGGGTTTAGCTAAGCTCACCCAAGGAAACGATGAGAAGGAAAGCAATTAGGATAGCAACTGTGGGACGGATTCCAGCAACAGACTTTGCCATCTTTGAACTCTTTAATTGGTTCTTTTTCTTGATAGTACAAGTGAGGACCAACCACAATTAATAATTCTATGAACCTCATTGATCTGATCTCTACAGTCTAACTTGTAGGCACGTCTTTCGGCAAAATTCTGGGAACAGTGAATTATAGCTGCTTTAAGTTTAAGCAAAGTCAAACCTAAGAAGGCAAGAGCCCCTTCTCGTTTCCTCAATCGAGGGAAAGAAGCCCCAGCATCTGAAGTGAAGTCAAATCCCTTTCTAAACTGAACCTCCATTAATTAGGAAACTTAAGAAAGGTTGATCTCAACACCATTACAGCATATATTAATTTATCTATGTATATTACTCAATTATTAACTACAAAGAAACTATAATTGGGACATCTTATTACAAGCCCAATGTGCAACTCTTCACTTCACAACCCCTAGCTCTGGAAGATTATTTTCTTATGAACCACGATGAGTAAAAGAAAAAAAAAAACATATATTTAGTCGAAAACAATATTCTAAAATTAATGGGGCATTGATTTGACTGTGCGGTATAGCAATGGCATCGGAACCCTCTATGTTATTTTTATTTAATCAAGGAATTAGTTGCTATTAGAGCTGTTGGATAAGCTCAAGGGATGGGGAAGTGTTTCTTTAATTACTATCTCTTATCTCTCACGGTCAATTTAGCAGTGAATAATATGTAACGAAAACACTTCCATTAATTGGAAATGAAATATATCGCCCATGATAATTAATATCTTATGAAATTAATAAATTTTGAATATTTTCGTCTATTTCTTTAATAATACTATTATTTAATAAAAATTATATTTCATTTTTTATTTGAATATGAGATAATCAAAATGTCACCTAGACAAAATGCCTTCAGGTGTTCGACAAAATGCCTCAGCCAAAGTTTCTTTGTTGTGCAACATGTGCTTAATATACTTTTTTTTCCAAGTCTTAGCCAAAATGATGTAGTTTTGGGCCTGGCCAAAAAAATAAGAGGGAGGAAACTGTACTGCAATTCAGGGCTTTAAACAACATTCTTAGGCCTGCATTTCGTGGACTTTAAAAAGGCTTTAAACATGGTTTTCTTTCTTATTTAAACAAAAATTACAAAAGGATAAAATAAAATAAAAAATCAACTCTTTATTAAAGATTGACATCCACGTAACCTACAAGAAGTCTGGTGTCGCCCTACAATCTGAATGCTGCGTTTTTTTTTTCGTCCTTCTTGAGCAATGCTAATCTGAGAAAGAAAGTAAGTCTACTGCGTTTTTTTTCCTTCTTGACCAAAAGCCAATTTGTTTCTCTTGTTTTTTTTTTTTCCATCTTGTTTTTTTTTTTTTTTGGCTCTTATGATCAATATTTAGTCGTGAACTTGAGGAGGAAGAGGTTACGCTATGCATGACTCAAGGTATGATCAATTATAAGGATACTTGGTTGTTGTTTTTTTTATAAAAAAAAAAAAAAAAAAAAAATGCTTTTAGCCTTTAAAAATTACACATCTGATAAAAAATTCCTAAATTTGCCAATGATTGTAACCATTGGTAAACAATTGGATAACCATATAATACTAGGTCTAAAGAATTTTTATACATTAAGGATGTCCTTGTTTCAAGATAAATGCACACATCCATCCTAGGGCCACCACACAATATACCGTAATGGTCCATATTATAGCTCATCCTTACTAAAAATCATTAAGATCAGAAGTTGTTTGGTTATCTAAAATGTGTTAAAAAAAAACACAACACACACACGCACAAAAATTATTTGAAATTTTAATTATTTTTGAAAAACCTCAATTTTATTAGAATGTGAGCATCCAATCCAAATCAATTAGCAATGAGTGGAGAGGCCCAATATTTTAAAAGGTATTGCACAATGTAGTCCATCGTTTGCCATTAAAGACAGTTGGTTATTGAGTTTCGTATTAGTTTCAATTGTTGAGTTATAGTTAGTGCATGTTTACTTACTATGAATGCGTAAGAACATATGACTAGAGGAATTAAGGAATTGGAATTTGATCAACTACTTTCCTCTAGTTGATCGAGAATTGAATTACATGTTTTAAACTGCAATGCACATAATTTTTTATTCCTTATGCATGGGAAGTAAGGACTGAATAATTTAGATTCCCATGTGTTATACCACATGAGAAGCATGAGTTGACATGTTTCCAATACTCATTCCTGATAAATAAACATGTTATATATTCAAATGCTACAGAGGCAGAAACATTTGTTTGAATATGTGCATTATCTTTCGGAATCTCTACAACATCATATTCTCCTTCGTAAATAGTATATGTTTTCTACAATTCTCCTGTTCATCAATAATGATAAATCGCTTGAATCTATTCAAGTTGATTGGTCATTGTTTCTGGTTGCTTTAAGGTACCTTATTGTGCCGGCCTATGAGTCTTGGTTTTGTTCTGTGGAAGTACTTAACAGTTAGTGCCCTACGGAAGGTTGTTTAAGCTACCGGCTGATGCATTCTCTTCTCCTTCAGAATTTTTTTGACTTTTCAGGTTTCAGCTATGCATCTATAGCAATGCTCAAGACTTTTCAGGTTTCAGCTATGCTTATTTATTTGATCCACTTCAAACATACAGCTTCGGCCCCTAGTCAACTTCATATTTCTTGTTTAGCCGGATCTCTATGAAGCAATTAAGAAAGAATGAAACCAATTACACACAATCACCGTTTAGGTTTATATATAAAATCATCAAGATTAGCTCAATTATAACTAAGCTTCTTTACCCAGAGAGAGAGAGAGAGAACAAAGGATCAACTACTTCTGACAATAGATGTTAGTCCTAAACCAGTTGCATTGTAAATAAATCAAAAAATGGAACCATGTGGCAGCTGTTCTGCAATTCCAGCAGCTGGAGGTGGCTGCAAAGCGCTAGGAGGCGGCTGCAAGGTGTTGGCAGCCACGGTTCCATGCGGTTGCAGCGATGTTTCCACCACGAAACCATGAGACGGGCCCGTCGTGATGGTGTAACTCTTTGTACATCTTCTATCAAACATGGTTGTTTGAAACAAAGTGTGGAAAATTGATTTGGAGCATGCTTTGAGAATTATTTCGCTCTCTCAATGAAAGCATCAATTTGTGAGAGCAATTTTCGTCCCACAAGAATATACGTCTAAACTTCTGTCTAAAACTCTACAAAAATTCTCTCTCACAAACCCTAGCCTCCATACTTTTTCTCTCTCTCACACAAGGCTCTGGCCACCACACACGGCTCTGGCCACCCGGTTCTCACCCTAGAGAAATCTCCATTCTATTGTTAGATATTGTTTTCCTACAAACACTCGACCTAACTTAGGCATCAGATGGCCTTTAGCCAACACCCTTGGGTGTGGTCTTTTACTCCGTATTGTTTTACAAGGAGAAAGAGAAGCGAAGAGGAAGACGGAATCTTAGATGAATATTCTTGTGAGTAAAAAATCGCTCTCACACTAAGAATTTTGAAAAATGCTGATGGAATTTCGCCTGATATATGGTTGTGTGAGACATTGAAAACCTTTAAGCTTGTGAGCTTTCCCAAGCTTGAAGGTATTGCGCCCGAGAGTGAATTGCTGCTGAGATCCAAGTGGTACAAATAAGCTAAGGATGTCACGCCTGTGAATTTGTCAAATGCGCCAAGCTCAGGTGGTATTTCTCCTGTCAAATTGTCATTTGACAAATCAAGAACCTCAAGCCGAGTCAGTTTTCCAATATCTTTAGGAATAGCACCACCGAAGTTGTTTTTTGCTAAATGTGATAACCATGGCGGAAAGAGAGTATTTCAGATCTAGGTTTAGAGAGAGAAATGAAAGAAATATAAGCTCTGTATATTTCTCTGAAGTGTTTTCTTACATAATGAAGAAAATGAACTAAACCCAAGCTTATATAGCTGTGTAACAATAACTTCTACGCTAAGCTAATCATGCTTAACAGAATAACTAATCAGACTACTAGGCACGTGGAGAGCTAACAACTGTGCCACCTCAGCAATGACACGGGTCAGCACATCACACTGTTATCAAAATGAAGGTGTTTAAGCTTGGGAAAGTTTGATGGCAGTGGTCCTTGGAATTGGTTGTTGGTGATATTGAGATATTCAAGCTTGCCTAGATTGGTAAATACCTGAGCTGGTATTTGCCCAGTAAAAATATTTGTAGACAAGTCGAGGAATGTCAAGTTCCGGCATTCAGATATAAATTTTGGAAATTCTGAAGAGAAATGGTTTCCAGAAAGATCAAGGTAAGTCAACCAAGTGTCACGGGATGACTTTTTCGAAGTCTTCCTTACGTGCGGCCTTAGACTTGATCGCCTCTCGAACAAGCTAAGTCAGCCTCCTTCCCACAATCTAAGATCGAATCAAGCAAGAACACTATTGCAAGAGTAAGAACGATAAGAACACTCAAGAACACACAAGAGAGTTTGGGAGAATATATGCTTGTATTGCTACTCAAATGCTTTACAAGTTGTAAGGTGTGTTATACAAGATGTGAGGTGAGGATACACAATGTGACATCCTCCTTATATACTGTTCCTATCTCACCTACCACCACAGTAGGTGGCTAAGATACAATGTCACCAACCGAGACTCTACCTACCACTCTTACCAACCGACGTCCACCAACTACTGTACATCGAATCTGGACATGTAGGCTAAGAGGTCTAGCATGATCAATCCAACGGGTTGGGCCTTGAACATGCGGGCCGTGACACAAGGCATACCTGAAAATTCAGACCAGTCAGGAGTTCCTATCTGCACAGGTATTTCTTGACTGAATAAGTTGTTGCCCAAGTCCAAAGTTGTGAGCTTGGAGAGGTTGCCAATGGCGAATGGCATAGGCCCTGCGAAATTGTTGCCATTGAGGTTGAATTGGGTGAGATTGAGAAATGGGGTGAAGTGGAAATGGGTTAGTGTTGCAGTGATGTTGAAGTTGGAGAGGTCAACTTGGGAAATTGTTTTGGTGTTGTGGTCACAGACAATGGCAGTCCAATCGCAAAGGTTGTTGAGGTTTCTGAGGGACCAAGAATTGAGAGAAGGTGGTGAAGAAGCGAAGTCGATCTTCCAGCTTACGAGAGCTGCCGCAAGTGTTCTCGGTGATGAGGCGGTGTTCAATGGAAGCATTCAAAGCAAGGAAATATGGAGGAGAAGAAGAAAAGGAGGAGGCTTCTGAACTCCTTTCATGGTGCTCTCAATCGACTATGTTTGATATTTGAGTTGCATTTCTTGTTTCATAATTGAGATATTATTATGACAATGAAAAGTTGTGTGGTTCCAAATGTTTCCTCAACTTGACTGGCATGGTCTTAGTCTTCCCTTGGCCCTTATTTTCCGTTTGAAATGTCTGTCTGCATTTTTTTCACAAAAAAATAATAAACCGAAAAAATAAAAATTGAAAAAAAAGAGGAAAATAGATGGTTCTATAGGCATGCTTCTTGACAAAAGTGCTCACACTGACTAGATGATTAGACCAAATTTGGGATGTTTAATTTACATGAACAATTAATTAATCAACTCGTTAATCAAAACATCCTCAACATGCCTAACTAATGGAATGGGGAAATCTATCAAATCCCCACAAAACTTATGGCAAGAAGAGAGGTGGCAAAGAGCATTACCTATTTAGTACCCACACCATAACATTAGGGATTTTTTTAATTTATTATTTATTTAAAATTTCTCAGCTTATGGGTGCCTTGGATTTGAAGGTTTTTGGAGGAAGTCGTTGCAGAGACCCAAACAAATTTGGCGATGAGATTTTGAGGATGACAGTTTTCACAGAAAAGAGGAAGAAACAAGTACTTGGTGGCCCATTGCTTCCCGCCAAATAGATCCGTTGGCTCCCGCATTTTTCTGAGGATGTTGGGCTAGAGTGGGCTAGTTCAACACTCGTTATCTGGGCCTTCTATAGGCCCAATCCAAATGTAAGCAAACAAATCGTAGCTAGTGAGAACTATTTTTTAAATTTTGAATTCAAGCGATAGTCCAAACTATAAGCCACAAAGGGATGGAGTTTGCTCACACGCTATCAAGATGTCATGAAGTTCGAATCTGAGACCATTGAATTGCAAGTCAAAACCCTTTTTCATGACTCGATGGTTGGCTAACTAGTGGGAACTTAAAAAGTGCAGGGTTTGCAGGCTTTCCAAGAAGAAACAACACTAACAACAACCCATCTTTTGTTTTGTTTTGGTTTTTTCGTTTCCCTCCGTACGGTCTTCATAATAAGTACTTGTCGTACTACCAGGAAACTTCGAATTGCTGCTGAGGCCGTGTAAATTGAGAGTTTACTGTATTCAACCAACTTTTGACAACTTTTGAGGTGAAACACTCATTGTTCATTTTGGGATTCAAGGTCAAAGAACTTTGGGCACTTGGAGATGGTTTTAATGCAATGTGTTTTATTAAATTTGTATGATCATATAGTATTTTATCCACCTACCATAACATCTTCTACTTACGAATTCAATTCAAGCACTAAGTGGTGATATTGGGATTTTGATTAGGATTTTTTTTTCTTCGTGTTTACAGTCATATAGTTATATGGTGATTAAAGGCGGACCCACAGCAAGGCCTATGCCATGGCCTGGCCCCCATTTAATTTTCAATCTCTTGTAATATATTATAAAATATATAATATAGATAGCAATATAATTACTGAAATTATATTAGTGTTGGCCCTCTCAGTTGAAGACGAAAAACCTATGTGGAAGTGATTTTGAAATTTTGGCCCCTCCATGCTAGGAATTCTAGCTCTGTCACTGATGGTGATACTAACTCACTTGTTAAAATATGAATGGACGACAAAGTAATGTCATAGACTTGTAAATTGTAATCAGTTGCTTCACACACTTTATCTACTTTAATGTTTGTTTAACTTGGCAAACCAAATAATGAGTAGTAATACTAATTCCACTTAACTGGCTGCTCTGCCTTTTACGCTTTAAAATACGTAAGCCAAAGCTTGCAACTAAAATACTGTAATTTTATTTAGGAAGTGGCTATCATTCTGCTTTCCTAGTGGCTTCTTTAATGCTAATAATTTTGTGGATGGTTACCTTTTCAAAGCCAAAAACATGTGATGGTGAAAAATGATTTTCACATGTGAAATCGAGTCCCAAATGGGTTATAAGCCGAAATTGTGCGTGTGAAACAAATTAATGGGAGAGTCCAAGTGAGATGTGTAACTCGTGCTTCTTCTCTATATAAGGAAGCATGCATGCATCTAAGAAATGAACCATCCACGACAACAATTCCCAAACTTTGTCAGAAGTTGACAAACTCAAATCAGATCCAACACTAAAGCAAATGCAAGTCCAAACCATGCCAACGATTCAGAAACCTCTTTCCCTCCTCTTTCACATTTTCCTGTTTTCCTCATTGCCACTGATCACAACCGCATCATCATCTCCAACACCAAGAGCACAGGCAGAGGCCCTGATCAAATGGAAGAGAAGCTTTTCTTCTTCTTCTTCTTCTTCTCCACCTTCACTTCTCCATTCATGGTCCCTCACTAACATCAACAACCTTTGCAACTGGACCAGCATTGTGTGCGGCGATCACACCACCAAAACCAGAACAGTCTCCAAAATAGACCTCTCCAACATGAACATGACTGGAACATTAACCCGATTCGACTTCATCCGGTTTCCCAATCTCACTCACTTCAACCTCTTCAGCAACAATTTCAGTGGACAAATTCCATCTTCCATTGGCAACCTCACCAGCCTCACATTCTTGGACTTGGGCAACAACTTTTTTGATCAAGAAATACCATCTGAGATAGGCAGGCTAGCAGAGCTGCAGTACTTGAGTTTCCACAACAACAGTCTCTATGGTGCCATCCCTTATCAACTAAGCCATCTCCAAAAGGTATGGTACTTGGACCTTGCATCAAACATTGTTACGTCTCCTGATTGGTCCAAGTTTTCAGGCATGCCTTCATTGACCTACCTTGATATTCATGATAATACTCATCTAAATTCAGATTTCCCAGATTTCATATCCCATTGTTGGAACTTGACATTCCTTGACTTGTCTCAGACTAATATGACTGGCCAAATACCAGAAGCAGTATGTAACAATCTGGCCAAACTTGAATATCTCAATCTCACTAACAACCTGTTTCAGGGACCCTTTCCAAAAAACTTTTCCAAACTTTCCAAGCTCAAACACCTTCATGCAAAAGTGAACAAGTTCAGTGGCCCAATTCCCGAAGATATCGGTTCGATATCAGGTCTTCAGCGTATCGACCTGCTTCAAAATTCCCTTGAAGGGAAAATTCCATCTTCTATAGGCCAAATCAGAGAGCTCCAGTACCTTGATCTTCGAAACAATTCCTTAAACTCTTCAATCCCTTCTGAACTTGGTTTTTGTACCAACCTCACCTACTTGGCCCTGGCTTCCAATAAACTAAATGGGGAATTGCCTCTGTCCTTTTCCAATCTGAACAACATCAATGAATTGGGTTTATCTGGAAATCTTCTTACAGGTCCCATCCTGCCTTCCCTCATCTCCAATTGGACTGAAGTGGAATCTTTGCAACTTCAAAACAATAAGTTCAGTGGGAATATTCCAGCAGAAATTGGCCTGTTGACAAAGCTCACCTACCTTTTTCTAAACAATAATAACTTCTCTGGATCAATTCCCTCAGAGATTGGTAACTTGAAAGATTTGACAGGATTGGCTCTTTCAGGAAACAAACTCTCAGGGCCAATTCCTATGACACTGTGGAACCTCACAAATATTGAGACAGTCACCCTTTACTACAACAATCTCACTGGCATGATTCCACCAGAGATTGAAAATATGATGTCACTGGAGGAATTTGATGCAAACACTAACCACCTGTATGGAGAGTTGCCAGGCACCATTTCTCTGCTTACTAAATTAAATTCATTCTCTGTGTTCACCAATAATTTTTCGGGCAGCATTCCGAGGGATTTTGGCAAGTACAGCCCTAATTTGAGCATTCTGCGCCTTTCGCACAACAACTTTACAGGAGAGCTGCCACCAGAATTGTGTAGCGGTTCTTCTCTGGAAGAATTGTCTGTAGCTGGTAACAACTTCTCTGGGTCATTGCCAAAGTGCTTGAGAAATTGTTCAAAACTACAAACAGTTGCTGTTGATCACAACCAATTCACGGGAAGCATTACAAAATCATTTGGTATTCATCCTAATCTTAACTCCGTTTTTCTCAGCAATAATCAATTTGTTGGTGAAATCTCACCAGAATTGGGAGAATGTGAAAGTCTCATTCGCTTATTGATGGATAGAAATAAAATTTCTGGTCAAATCCCATCTGAGCTTGGGAAGTTGAGCAAATTGGGAGTACTAATCCTGGACTCTAATGACTTGACTGGATACATTCCGGCTCAGTTGGGAAACTTAGGACTACTGTACAAGCTCAATCTGAGCAAGAATCATTTGACAGGGGACATCCCCAAGAGTTTAAGCAATTTGACTAATCTCCGGGAACTTGATTTATCCGAAAACAATTTGTCAGGAAACATCCCCACAGAGCTTGGTAAGTTTGAGAGGTTGTCAACTTTAAATCTGAGCCACAACAATTTATTTGGTCAAATACCACCAGAGCTTGGTAATTTGCCCTTGCAGTACTTGTTGGACCTCAGCAGCAATTCACTCTCAGAACCGCTTCCTGCAAAACTGGCTAAGCTAAAATATCTGCAGATTCTTAATGTCTCACATAACCATCTCTCAGGGAGCATCCCAGAAACATTTTCCAAAATGGACAGTCTATTTGGCAATGGCATTGATTTCTCTTACAATAACTTGACTGGTCCAATCCCAACTGGTGATGCTTTTCGAAAAGTGCCTGCAAATGCCTTTGTTGGAAATGATGGTTTATGTGGAGATACAGAGGGACTAAATCCATGCAACTCAAATCGCGGAAAGTCCAACAAGATTAACAAGGTTCATCTAGGACTCCTGGTTTCCGGTACTTTAATATTAGTGGTTGCAACTACAAGTGCTGCTGTAGTTCTAAATTTCTGCCGCAAATCAAAACCAAAGGACACTGAAAGTCCTAGGATGTCTGAGAGTTTTGATTCAGGGATATGGGGAAGATACGGAAACTTCAAATTTGGTGCAATTGTGAAGGCAACAGAGAACTTTGATGAGAAGTACCACATTGGAAAAGGAGGATTTGGGAGTGTCTACAAGGCTGTGTTGGGCAGGGGAAAAGTGGTTGCAGTTAAGAAGCTGAACATTTCAGACTCTAGTGACATTCCAGAAATAAATCGCCAGAGTTTTGGGAATGAGATACGAACCTTGACAGAAGTGAGGCACAGAAACATAATAAAGCTTTATGGGTTCTGTTCATGGAGGGAGTGCTTGTACTTGGTGTATGAATATGCAGAGAGAGGTAGCTTGAGAAAAGTATTGTATGGGACAGGGGAAGCAGAACTTGGATGGAGCACAAGGGTGAAAATTGTGCAAGGGCTAGCTCATGCAATTTCTTACTTGCACAATGACTGCTCTCCTCCAATTGTTCACAGGGACATAACTTTGAACAACATATTGCTCGAGAAGGGTTTCGTGCCATGGTTATCGGATTTTGGAACTGCAAGGTTGTTGAGCACAGATTCATCAAATTGGACTTCTGTAGCTGGATCTTACGGCTACATGGCTCCAGGTAAAATCCAATAAACTAATATTCAATTTATACATGACTTATATTGACATATTGTTTATGATAGAAAAATGTTGGTTGATTTTGTTGTCTGATGTGCATGTAGAGCTAGCTTTCACAATGCGTGTGACGGATAAGTGTGATGTGTACAGCTTTGGAGTGGTGGCATTAGAAATAATGATGGGAAGGCATCCTGGGGAGCTTTTAGCTTCTCTATCAGTCTCATTACCAGAAAATGCAGAATTGCTTTTGAAGGATTTGTTAGACCAACGGCTAAGGCCCCCTCCTGGTCAGTCGGCAGCAGCAGTGGCTTCTGTGGTAACCATGGCTTTGGCATGTACGCGCACTAATGCAGAGTCAAGACCGACCATGGATTTTGTGGCAAAAGAACTATCATCAGCCAGGACCCAGGCTAACCTCTCTGCACCATTTGGCATGATCACCATCAACAAGTTGGCAAGTTTTCAAAACCAGAAGAATTTTTAAACATAAGAGGTCCACACATATATGAATACTAATCGTTTATGTACATATGCAATGTTAAGGGTTGTAGCTCTATCCTGTCAATGTTAACGGTTGTAAACGTTGATTTATAACAATTATTTATGTGTATATGACGACTCGTGTTACTAATATTCACAAATCGATTACTCATGTAATCCAACAAATTATGTTAAAAATTCTATGTTATGCATTTGATTAAATTTTCAACTAACAACAAAAGTAACACTTCCGACCTACTAACAACCAAAGTGTCCAGAAAGAAAAGAACCAAAAACTAGTTAGCAACCACCAAACTGTTGGGGCCTAAAAAGAAACTGGCCCCTTAAAGTGCATGAAAGAATGTTAAAAATTTCCAACAAGGTGATAGATTGCTGAAAAAAGTGTAGGGTAGGGTCCAATATCTGTCTGTCTAGACAAACGTGAAATTGAAAGTGAAGTTTGAAGTGAGCAAATTCTCTATGTATGTATTTTTCTGTGAGACTCAAAAGGAATTCATCTTCATGATCACCATCTTTCAAAATTAGCCTTGCCTACTATAAACAGAAAAAAAAAGCAGAAAATTATTACAATTTCGGTTAAAATTTCGACTAGTTGCCCTGCAAAATAAGAAAAATCTTGAAATTTCGACATTGAAATCACCATGAGAAATACCAAAGAAATACAGGGAGCATTGCAAGTATGTATCAAAACCTTATTAAAATCTTATTTGCGGTTGCGGACCACCATGGCTCAAGATAGACTAAATGGACTAGCTATATTATGCATTGAAGGAGATGTTGAAAAACATTAAATATGATAATATAATTGATGATTTTCCTTCTAAAACTGCAACAAGAAGACATTTTAAATGATCTTTTGTGATTAGGATTTCATTGCTATTTTTATTTTGTAGGTGCGTATGAAGGTGAAGCATAGGGACATGCAAGTTAATTTGTTGTTGATTGTAATGTTTTCAATCGGGTACTCTCTTTCCTTCGTTTGAGGTTTTGTTCCCATTGGGTTTTTCTCAAACAAGGTTTTAATGATGCCCAAAGTGCTCTATATTATCGGTTGTAAACTTTTATAATTTTAATAAAATTTCTTGTTTGATAAAAAAATTGTAATTATATATATATATATATATATATATATATATATATGTATATATATATTTGTTTATAAAGGGCACATTCTTAAACTTTGGCCTTGGGCCTTAAATCACCCAGGCCGCCCAGCCTCCAACTTTTACCAACTCATATTCCATTTATTTAATAACGGTACGTAGGTAGCCTATATGAATGGGAGTGGCAAACATTCTTGCATAATCCGAAAAGACAGCGTAAGAAAAATTTTAAGGGAACATTTTTGGTGATCACAATGTTGTAAAGGTAATGGGTGGAGCTCACATATTGGATTCCTTGTCAGCCACATCTTGAAGGGTTATCACCTACACACTCACGGGCATCATTTATTTAGCCTATAAATAAGGCATTATTCTGCCTTTGCAGACACACCCAACTGGGAGAAGAAAGAGAGTCAGACAGAGAGGAAGGAAAGAAAGGGAGAGTGAGAGGAGATGAAAAGATAGCAGAGAGAAAAATCAGTGAGTCGCATATATTGTAAACACTAAAGTTGTAGCCCTATTATTTTACATAGTGGAAAAGTTACCGCGGCTACTCTCCGAGGACGTAGGTATGGCCAAACCTCGTTAAATGTTGTGTCTCATTTACTTTATATGCAGCTAAATATTCTAGTGTATCCCGTTTATTTTATAATACGTTATCAGCACGAATCCTCTTCCAAATACCAACTGAGTTCTCCAATCAAACTCCTCTACTTTATCACCCTTCTTTGTCATGCCCCAACTACCAATCTCTACAACTGCAGCATAGTCCTCGAAAGAAACTTATCAGGGATGGAGACTGAAGCAGAGAATTATGCAAGCAGAAAGGTCAAAGCCACCAAAACATGATAAGCTCTCTGTCTTTTTATCTTCTTCATTTATTAATACTCTACACCATTCAATACCACTTTCTATATATGCTGACTAATGGCAGGTGAGAAAGCAACAAGATTCTCATGGCCATATGCACAATAATCACTTCAATATCATTGTTGGCCAAGATTCATTTTTGATATATGGTTGCTTTATTAAGGGATCATTGACTATTTTGGTATTTGTATAATATATTATATTGAAAAGTGGTAATATAACATACTATATTTATTTGTTTTCCTATTACTAACCACTAATAAAAAATGGACGGTTTTGCTTCCTATATTTTTAGTGGTGGTTTTATCCCCGCATTTACTTTATTTACTGTATGGTGTAGGTTTATTACCCATACAACAATATTTATTTAAAAGTGTGGCACAGATTTATCGTCCACACAACTGTCTTTACTTTTTATTTAAAAGTATGGAGTACAATTAGTGCCTATACAAGCATATTTACTTTATCGCACATTTACTTTATTATTTAAAGTATGGTGCGGAATTAACGTCCATACAGCAAGCAATTGAATTTATGAATTTATTTTACCGCACATTTACCTTTATTTAAAGTATGGTGCAGGTTCATCGTCCATACCAGCAATTTATTTACAAGCAATTTATAGCAATTTATTTTATGAATTAATTGTGTGATATGATGAGTTTTACAATATACAGATCAGGGCCAGAAGTTCCTTGATCCTCATCATACAGCTACATCAAGACCTGAAGATTCTTGATGATAATAATGATATGAGAGTTGGCAGTCTCTCCGATACTATATTTGTAAACAAAAGATCGGACCTGAAGATCCTTGATCCTTGACATGTAAATAAAGACCTGGAGTTCCTAGATAATGTAACAGTACTGTATTAGTTAATAGTGTTGTACACATGAATAGTTACTATACTGGAAAATGTACTGTACGCATGAATAAACATGTATTCATGACCTGATGAATAGTACTGTATACATGAATAGTGATGTATACATAAATATTAACCATTTTGGGTAAACCATCACTATATACAAAAGGGAACCTGCAATTCCTTAAACTCATGGATGAGCAATTAAATGAGAAGCCAAAAGCTCCTCAAAACATGGACAATTATGTAAGGGCCTGAAATCCCGAAATATATACGGGAAATTATAAAAATGTCCATACCATGAAAACATGCGATTTTGGCCTGAAGTTCAAAATCTGACAATATTAAGAACCTGAAGTTCCAACAGTTAAATGGAAAATCTTTGAGGTATTATTGAAAATTGTGGTACACCACATATTTCTTTGGCATAAGAAAATGATGAATTTAATAAAGTTCGATTCTGTTACAATCGACACCTCAAGGAAGAAATATATTTTGTGAATTTCGGTTATTAAGAATATACCGTGAAATGGATAATATCATGATAAACCTTAAAGGATGAACTGAGGCTCCCCACATATTTTGTTATATTAGATGATCTGGGCCAGAAGCCCATGGATCCAAATATATGAGAGATCCCGAACTTGAAGTTTTGGGTATATAGTAGTTAATGTTCTTCACTACTATATTGCAATATTATCATGGTTTTTACTCAATTTATATTTCATGCCCATTTGAAAAAGGCAAATAAATTTTGAAGTCATGTTTAGCCCGAGCCAGAAGTTTCAAACTCACATGCATTGAAATATGTAATTTGAGAGATTTGTTGTGGTTATTTGAACCTATAAGGCACAAGGTTCCAAACCGTCGTTTTGAAAAGACGTAAAAACCACAGGTGCAAGTTTAAGAATTTACCCAATTATTATAACAGGAAAAGAGCATACAACAGATATATTCTTTTCACCTGCAAGGAAGGAGCAGGCTCTATTAAATCTATAAAATTCCATTATGTTTTGGAAGTCCCTAAAGGAAGAGGACAGCGCCTCTTAAGCCTAGCCATGAGCCTCTCGTGGTCTCCCATAATCTTTTCATTGGAAATATGTAGCATGTCAAGCCTTGTCTGCGTATCAATGGAGTATGAACTCACCAGTTCCAACAAAGCCTTATTTTCCTCTTTAAGTTTCTCAACCTCTTGTTGAGACTCATGAAGCATCCTCCGAAGAGATGAATTTTCAGTGTTCAGCTCCTGAATCTCGTTTGCTCAGGCACGCAAACGATCAGCCATATTAGAAACAGAAGTAGCACTCTGAATGCTAAAAGTCATTGAGTCATCAATAGCTTCTTCGTCAGACCTTCCTGTTAACAGTATTTCATCCATATGAGTAAGGAAATTCCTAGCTACTATGATAGCAGTTGCATCATTCTTCATCACAGAATCATTAACCGTGAGACGACGATTTTGGGATACAAAGGATGGACGCCAAACTTTGGCGTCACGGATTGTTTTGGGAGCAACATTTAAATTGAAATGCTTTGAGGGAGAAGAAGAGGAAGCCATTTTAACAGGATTTCAAGGAAAGCCTTAGAAAAGCTGAATTTTCAGAAAATGAAAGGAAGTTGAGTTGAAACGCAGTTACTCCAATTAGGCCTTGCACAGGCAATATCTATAGGCGGAAATGTGGCACCGTTTTGTGGATCCCAATACTTTCTCGGATCCCCATATTCCTTTTTTTCTTTTCCAGATTCCAAAACTTCACGCGGCCTCCATTAATATCTGTCAGCACTTTAGGGGTTTTCAAGGACCACTTTCGTCGAAGCCGATCTTGCTTTGCGGATTTCATAGAGTTACTTTTTCAAAAGCATCTCGAGAACCTCACAATTTTCTGTGGTTAATTTGAGATTCACCAGATCTAACTATTCCTCTAATTTGTGTATAAATATGTTACTAACGAAATTTTCTTTGTAGAATACATCCAATTTTCTTTGCAGAATACATCCAGTTTTCTTCAATTTTCTCCATATCTAGTGATGCAATATCCACTTGTTTTTCCTATCAGTGAGCACTAGGGGTGGGCATCGAGACCGGAAAACAGGAACACCGAACCGAACCGGTGAAAAAAAACCAGTTGACCAAAAAAGTCAACAAACCGGCCCGAAACCGGATCGAACTGATTCCAACCGATTTCGGTTCCAGTTTTACACCACACCGCACCGCACCGAACCGGACCGGTCATATATATATATTTTTATTTTTACAAATTTTTAAAATCTAATGCCATATTTTAAATGTTATAATCACTTTTTTTCCAAGTTCAACTTCAAAAAATTTCTAAATGTATGAATTGGATTATTTGTTAATTTTTAAGCCAAAAAAATAAGTTATTTATTATAATTTTTTAATTAAAAAAATTATAAAAAAAATATTTTTTATTTGAAAAAAAATTAAATTAATAATCCGATTCAAAACCGGAACCGGTCAAAACCAAATCATCGGTTTTTGAATTTTTTTGGCCTAAACCAGACCGAATCGGACCGATTAAATAGTACCGGTTTCAATTTCGGTTTGAGGTGAGAACCGGACCGTGCCCACCCCTAGTGAGCACTCGATGTGCTTGAGAAGCGAAACTATCTCTAATCGTCCATTCAGGAAGCGAGAATATCCCTGATCACATTTCGGCAATGTCGGGGAGCTGTAAGGACGACCACATGCTCTAATCTCCTGAAGTTCTTCTATACTAGGAGAAATGAGAGTTTGTTGTTCGTTACCTCACTAGTTTCCTTCCCTGATTTCTTACCTACCTTACCATCAATATCACAATTCTTTGTATCTTTTATTTCTTTTTATAACTCTCTGTTCATAAGGGATTTTGTTTCTTCAGATCCACCATCAGAAGAACAAATCCATATAGTGAACCTAACACTGAGGGTTATTTTTTTTACAGAGATAGAAGAATTGTGATTTTTGCTTTGCAGGATATAACTGGATCATCAAGCGTTGCATTAGATTTGCTAAGCCGATACGAGCTTGAATGATATTTGAGCAAAGTCTCTCCCACCTAAGGATGTAAGAAACGCTTGTGTTATTTCATACTTGTACTCTTATTTTGATATTTTGTACGACATCCTTAAATGTAACCAAATGGGGAGATAAGGCCATTCCAGAAGAACACCATGCAAAGGACCATTCCAGAAGAATGACTTGCATTATAGATCATGCCAGAAGAACGACTTATATTATAACCATTCCAAAAGAATGGCTTGTGTCATTCTAATATGTATTCTTGAATTATTAATGTAAATTTCACAGATTGCAAGTTGGATACATTAATGATACACTACATAGATTAAAGTCTCATAAGAACAGAACATGGGTATAGCAGTGATCAATATGATGCACACCTGTTGCGTATTAAATGATATGAATTGAAGTCCCAGAAGGACAATCCTTTAACATGTCAATATCAAAACGATGCACACCTAATGCATAGCAAATTATATGGTTTAAAGTCCCAGAATGACAATTAATTGACATAAATGTATTAAGTTGTGTCATGCCTGCAGCATGACAGATATATGGGTTCTAAATGTTTCAACTCCCTAAATAGAAACTATACACGCCTTACTATAAAATAACGCTCCATTGGAGGTTATGATCAACATTCTCACATAATTCATCCTATAAGAGATGTTTGTCTGGAAAAAGATAATAAAAGCCTCCTGAAGTGGCTTGGGTGCCCAAAAGCAAAGAAATGCTTACAATTGATGCATGCGCATGCACATGAGAATGGTGGGATCACAAATTGATGAATGACAATTTTTGGTTTTGGAGTAGCTACTCAAATCATCAAAGGGCTGTGTTGATTGGAACCACGTTCTATCATTAAATGTCGACAATATCATTGGCCAAAAATGGAAAGAGGCAATTCCATTACATATGAGAATGAACGTGAAAGAACAAACCCATAGTACGAACCCCAAAGGATATTAATCCTGAAAATTTTACTTGGGTGTTCGGAATAAAGAGAAATATACTCACTTTATATGACACAATGTTTCTGGTAGAAACAAGGAATGTTGGGGTTCTCCAGACTTACGGATGCAATCATGCCTTTTTATTGCACATCTACGGAGACCAACATGCTATCTTTAAGGGTTATTAAATGCACAGAGCATATCGTTATAAGCGATTCCCTAAAGATGTACAAGCAGAACAAATAGTTGGATATAAAGTTATACAATGTGTCATGAAGTGTAATCCCTTAAATAAAATCCTTGAATGATTGAAATTGCATGAAGCAAGTCTTTGAATGATATGTGCCTGAAGCACAAGTTTTGTAATCAGTACTAATATGTATAAATTGCCTCAATGAGTACATTAATTATGATATGGTTGCAACACATTACAACTCCTGAAGAGTTGATAATTGATCAAAACTCCAGAAGAATTAATATTTGGTTAAAACTCTTGAAGAGTTCAAGAAATATTTGTCTCGGCCTGAAGATCGAGCATTATGCCAATGAAATTCTTGCTTATACTAAGAAGGTATTGAAGCATTTTTATGTGGATTATTCGTTGGGCACTTAAATGATTTTCCAGAAGTATACTGGACCGGACATTGTATTTTCTGGATAAAGCTCAGCTCCATCACCATTACTCTGGGGTGATGAGAAACATATTTGATGTTATCTTCGCATAACACCATATATGGGCATATTCTTTTCAAGTGAACTCACAAATAGCCCAAGTTTTGTTGGACACGCGGACTTTGGAAATTTCTATGATTTACATTGAGATCACTTACTGGAAGTATATTCACTTATGTTGGTACCATAATTGACCGAGCATCAACAGTAGCTGGCCTAGACCATCCACGTGCCATGCTTTGAGATGTCATCACCTTCAAACATGCCGAAGTAAGACACTTCTGACGCAGCCAGCCACCTGCCGAAGCTTCTGACTGCCGAACCTAATCTCCAGGGACACGTGTCACCCCAGAGCAAGCTGCACAAATCCCACATCGGAAAACCACAAGAGATGGAGACTCCCCCTCACCTATAAAAGAAGACTACTCTTTCCTTAGAAAGGGGTGGGGGTCTTTGAGGCTCTCTTTTCAGGACTCTCCTGCTGGTCTGGTCTTCGTGTCCTGGGTCTCCGGATCTTGAGGCTTGACTCCTGGGCTTCAGATTCCTAGCTTTGTGCCTTAGGCCCTAGGCCTTCTTCCATTTAACTTTGGGTCTAATCCCCTTGTACAAATATAAACAAACATTATCATAATGAGAACATTTTCTCCGTGGACGTAGCCCATCATTCGGGTGAACCACGTATATCTTGTCTTCTGCATGCTTATTTACTTTATTTACCTTAACTGCCGAAGGCACATACACCTGCTGAAGACCCACGTCTTCACACATCATCCACCATTCCACCTCTATCTAAGTTGACCTCCCAAAAAAAGCATCAACAACTTACTCAACTAAGTAGTTTTTGATGGCTACATCCTCCACTCACTCCGAAAGATTTTTCCTCCAGAAAGTTAATCATGAAGATTTCAGGGGGGATATTTATCAAGGGGAGCATGTAGAAGTATGCTACACTGATTGATATACTCATCTTCCCTCCATCAACTCTCTATCACTGGGTTCTTCTCTCACGAAATTTAATGAGACGACCTGTTAGTTACTTGTGGTCTCCAAGGGGGTGTTGTAAAGATAATGGGTGGAACCCACATATTGGATTCCTTGTTAGCCACCTCTTGGAGGGTTATCACCTACACACGCACGGGCATCATTTCTTTAGCCTATAAATAAGGCATTATTCTGCCTTTGCAGACACACCCAACTGGGAGAAGAAAGAGAGTCAGGAAGAGAGGACGAAAACAAAGGGAGAGTGAGAGGAGAGGAAAAGAGAGCAGAGGGAAATTCTCTAAGAGAGAAAAATCAGTGAGCCACATATATTGTAAACACTAAAGTTGTAGCCCTATTATTTTACATAGTGGAAAAGTTACTGCTGCTGCTCTCCGAGGACATAGGCATAGCCGAATCTCGTTAAATGTTGTGTCTCATTTACTTTACGTGCAGCTCAATATTCTAGCGTATCCCGTTTATTTTATAATACACAATACTTTGTTGACTATTTTTGTTAATCATAATTTTCACGTACAGCTATGGCACCGGTTGCGGAAGGGAAGGGATGCGAGAGGAGGAGCATCCGAGCATGACACCGGTTGCGGAAGGGAAGGGATGCGAGAGGAGGAGCATCCGAGCATGACACGGACGGGAGTTTGTACTCATAACTCCAGCTGGGACAAAAAATGCAGGGAATGGGAGGAAGCAGTGAGCCGCGCCTGCAAGTATCAGCTCACTGGGCGTGCATGCTTCTGTTACTTTTGTTAAACAGCTTTTAGTATTATTCCTGTCTGAAACAAATCCATGTTTGTTATAAATAATCAGGTACTAGCTGTTTGCGGTTGTATTGTATGCTTCTATCTTATTCAACCCAGAAAGATTTCATAGCTAGTGGGGTATAACTCAGTTGGTTGAGCTCTTTACCTCAAGCCCTGTGAGTAGAGATATCTCCGTCGATGGAGCTCTTTTCCTCAAGCCCTGTGAGTAGATGTTTGAAAGCACTCATTAACGCTACTAAACAAAAAGTCAATGAGGAAGAGTATTTGTGTCCAAAAATGGAGTTCGTATTAGACACTTTCGGTGGCCAATAATATATTAAAGGGTACCCCTTTAATATAATTAGGTTGGCAAAGTTACTCTTGTAGTGATAAGCGATAATGTTCCTGTTGCTCAGTTGCCAGAAGGAAATCACGAACTGTGTTTTGGTCAGTTTTCCACAGACCAGAAACGACGCAAACAAAAGAAATATACAGTGTATTTCATGCAAATTTTTAGTACTATCCATATCTCCAAATCCTAACCCGCCGCTGTAGGATTTAGACCATGAGAGCAATACACAGTTAATCCAAAAACTGGAAAAGTCAGGAGATAAAACTTGGAAAATAGCAAATTTCAGCAGAGGATATCTAGCACAAAACACCACAAACGAGAGGGTTTCTATTAAATCATAACCACATTAGCCATCATAACTCCAAAATATCATTATTAACGGGCATGGATACTTCAAACAAGTACCGAGTTCGATCAACTACTTACTGTGGCATGTTCTACCATGCATATAAAAGATTCATATAAATCCTTCCCCACAATACACCACTAATTCACCATCATGACAGGCACAGGGTAGAAGAATAAACTGCGCAAAGTTTAACATTTTCAAATCATTGAATGGAAAAATGGAGTAGTGCTTAGGCACTCAACATGCCGGAGGCCGAGTTCTTCTTGCACTCAGATAGCATATCCATGTAGAACTGGCACTTGCTGATATCACTTCCAAAGTGGTTGACACACTACAATGAAAACACAAACAAAAGTTAGATCTGAAACCCACCCCTTATTTCAGTTTAACATTTTCTTAGCCAAATTCATTACAAAAATGTTTTGAAACAATAGGGTTTCATGATAAAATAACACAAAAATGAAACCCCCTTGTGCAAAAATAATTCATTTTTCCATTAGTTAGAAGTGAAAACCCATTGCATGAAAACAAACACCATTACACAATTATCCAAACCTTGACCTCGGCAACGCCAAAAAGGATTAATGTCTTTAAACATGCAAGAAGATTTAGTGTTGTTCTATCTTCTGAAAAAGAATTACATTGCTTCTCCTGAAGTATTTCACCATACAACCCAAAAGGATATCCATGCCAAAAGTTAGAGCACTGTTCTTAAAAGCACTTGAACGGAGGAAAACAGTATATTTGGAATAGAAATTCTATTGGGGATGCTGTGCTTATTTATGCAAAGACATAACAACAAATACAAAATAATTATGGTCACAATTACAAAATAATTACAGAACATCTTCAAAATGGGTACAAACAATTTCTAACAAGTCATAAAGTTTGAAAAGTTTGAAAACAACTTCTAACCATATCGCAAAAAACATGCTTCATAACATAACAAGAAAACAAAAATTCAAACACATACAAGGTGATATTGTCTACTTACCCCTACTCACCCCCCATAAACTGAGCAAAGAAAGATTCAAACACTTTACTTGCATCACTAAATTTTCAGGAAAAGATAAGGAAAAGGGTGTAGAGTTTTGCATACATCTTGGAAGGCCTTGGAGTGATTATTGCAGGCATCAGAGCCACTCATGCTGCTAGAAATGGGTGCTGGAGCACCAGCAGCAGCCTCAGAGACTACAGTTTCATGTTGAATGGTGCGAGGACCCATCACAGCATCAACGGCCCTGTGTGCCACAGCACTTCCAGTCCCAAAACCAATACCTGTAACAGAAGGGGAAAATCAGATATCCTACAAGGAATTGAATGATTGCACATGCACCACTACAAGCAACCAGATGAATTTCGTCTACCTTGAACTATGGTTGATCCAAGTCCTGAGAGCATTCCACCACCTCCACCCTGAACTGGAGCCGGAGGAGGAGCTTGTTTGACTGATCACATCAAGAAAATAACATAATGAGAGGTGAGGGGGGCAATATGGCATAAGCTAATAAAAAAAAAATCTTATTACAATATAATCCATTTCAACTATAACGTTTCAAATAAGCACCTGTCTGAGGAGGGTTGCGTGCTGGTGCATGACGAGGAGCTGGTGCTGGACGGGCAGAACGACCTACAAGTGGTGTTTATAGCACATTAAAACTGTCACTTTACAAGCAAACAGTTAAGAATGAATATAGGCTCGATTGCCGATATGTTAACGTACAAGTCTCTATATTTCATTAGCAAATCTAATAAACTTATGTTTAGTTACTTCTCACAACTTCACAAGGATATTTCCTTACAATAAGCGCTGGGCAGAGCACACTGCAGAAAACATCCAACAAGTACTCATTCCACAAAATATATATATATATATATATATATATGTATGTATATGTATATGTTGACGTTTTTGTGCGTGTGGGTGGGCGTATGAACAGCAAAAGTATTTTCAAGCCAATTTTTTTTGACCGCTCAAATAATCAATTTAACACAGAAAGAAAAAAAATGACAACAGATTTGATCAATTGCCAAAATAAAATTAAAAAAATGAGCCGGATAAATGCAACAACAACCCCTTTCCTTTCATAATAAAGGAAAATCTGTAAAAACAAATTTGTTAAAAAAAATATAGACAAACCCTAGAACCTCCCATTCCCTTGGAAATTAGAAACCCAGAACCCTAACAACATGCATACATTTATCTACAAGAAAGAGACCTAATTTTCAGGTGCTTCATTTCGGTTCATGAGACTTAGTTTTTCAGCAAAACAAAAACCCTAGAAGTCAACAAAAAATAAAATAAAAACTGAAATAATATCTCAACGGTGGATCTACGGCATAAGAAACAGAGACAGATCTGAAGGAAATAATGGAGAGCACAAACCTCCTGATCGGCGAGCCATGGCAGAAACTTAGGGCTTTGAGTCGGCGAAAATTAGAAAGATTTAACAATTCGTCGAATAGGCTAGAAGCTATCTGGGTTTGTAGAAGCCCTGAAACGCTAGCTTTATAGGCAAAAGAACGGGAATCCAGTGCGCCCAAAATTTGTAAGCTCGGAAACGTGGCAGCTTTTTACTGGATAGAATTGCAGGTCTTGCTTCGTTATATGACTTTCACACCGCTAACTTGTATTGACCGGTTAGGAGATCCTGGCCGTGGTAGTGAGATAAGGTCAAAAACCAAAAAAGATCGGAATTGTCTTAGGAGGGACTGAAAATTTTAGGGGCATAATGGTAAGTTCATAGCAACCCACGGCATTTTTTCTCTCCTTGTTCATGCTATATGCATGTGCCGCAAGATGACCCAGGTTTTGTTATAAAAAAATTAAAAAATAAATCAGAGAAAATAAGAATTAGAAACTGTTAACCTGGTTCCATGTAGGCCAATAAAATGCCCAAACAGAATGGCAAACGGGTTTAAGTTTCTGGAATATGGGTTGGTCTGGTCCCAAATCATGGGCAGACTGGGCTTCAGATTTTTTAGCCCATCCTAGCCCAAGTTTGGCCCGACCTCAATCTCGCCTCCACTCGACTCTCTGGCCAACTATTCAAATAAATTAGCCTCTAGGAACAGTGGTAGATCCATGAATTTTTCTTCAGATGGTCACGTGTAAAAGTTCTCAAATTTATTTTAGACAAAACATATCCTTCAAATTAAATGGTATTCTTATCATCTATGATTCATGAAAGAAAAAACATTGCAAGCTATAATTGTCCACGAAACTTTTTATATTTTGAAAATGACACTCTGCAAAACCCTATAATAACTTTTGTATATGTTTGAGAATCACAAAACATATCCTCTTTTTTCATGTTATCCCAAATTAGCATAACATCAACCCTTTTCATTAGATCTTGCTATTGAAATGATTACGGGTATATTTGGGAGTGCTTCTAGAATGGCTAAAAGCGCTTTCTGACAACTGAAAGGGCTTCTGATAGTGTTTGGCAAAAAAATTTAGAAGCAGCGTTTTTGGGTCATAGAAGCGCATTCTAGAGAAGCACAGAAATTCAAAATGCTCTCTCATGTTCTTGGGTTTTCTTATCTATTTCAAGTCTCATGGCGCTTTGCCTTGCAATTTCCTCTAAAAATTTAGATGTATTACTAGTACAATTACTCCCTCTCTTCACCTTCGCCGCCTTTCTCCCAATAGGCCTCGGCTCCCTTTGGATGGGTGAGTCTTGACTCATCGAGGAATCTATAGGTGAATCCGATGCCGGTGAATCATGAAGTGGCGTCTCGTTCAACACCACAGTTGGACCCGTTGGAATAATTCGGAATCTCGGATAATTTTCACCACCTCCCAACATTGGTTATGGTTGAAACTTTTTTTGCCTTGCCCAGTATCACCATACCACATTTGTGATTGCAAAATCTATATATAAAAAAGATATTGGAAATGCAAGAAACTTAAAAAAATATTGGCAATGCAACAAATATAAACAAAATAATGGAAATGCAACAAATATTAAAAAATGATTGGAAAATCAAAACATATTAACAAAATATTGGAAATGCAAGAAACATTTAAATAAATATTGGAAATACAAGAAATATTAACAAAATATAGAAATTGCAAGAAACATTTAAAAAAAATTACTAGGACATTAAAATTAATAAAACAAAAATTACAAATAATTTACCTCATTGGTAAGATTTTCCCCACTCCTATGGTTGTCCATTGCTTTTGCCAAGGCATCTCTCAATTTCCCCAACTCTTTATTGAGAATTTTCCACATACTAGATAATGTCATTTCCGTACGGGTCAAACCCGATCTTTCACAAAATTCTTCATGAATTTTTTTCCACATATGACAGAATTTCATCTCATTGCCCGAGACGGAACAATGACTAATTTGGACCCAACATTCACAACAAAACATCTTTCATGGTGCTCCATGCCCCAATACCGTTGGTAGAAGAAGCCATAAGATGATAAATAAAAATACAATTTGGAAGTGAATAAAATGTTGAGTAAAAAGTGAATAATAGTAGAAGTAGAAGACAATGTATGAGGATTTGGTGTTGAAAGTGAAGAGTTTTGGTAGGTATTTATAGAAAAAAAAATTCAGACTTTTTGGGTAAAAAATTTCAATTTTTTTTCAATTTTTTATTGCACAAAAATTGGCTGCCGTTGCATTGAAGGAAAATTTTTGATCGGAGAGCCTAGAACGTGACACATGGCAGAGAGTCGTTGGCGGCACTGTAATGGCGCGTTCAATTTTTTTTTAACGTTGGCGCATGACGCCAGGGCTGACATCAGCACCAAAACTCGTGCTGGAGCTCAGGCCAGCCCAGGTTGCTGGGTCCCACCATCTGCCTGGGCCTTGTTTTGTTGCTACAAACACCATTTTGGGCCAAACACCCCCAACACCACCCCCCCCCCCCCCCCCCCCCCCCCCCCCAAACCTCCCATTGGTTCCCTTGCGGGAAACGCTCTAATGAACTATATCCAATTTTTCTATGGACATGTTCATGCATGTTGTGCGGTGTCAATGTTTTTCTTGAGGATTTCTCCATTATAAGTTATGTGGAAAATTAATTGTTGATGGTATAAGTTTCATAGTCAATATCAAAAAATTTAATCCATAACCAATTAAAGAACAAATTTATAAAATCAACTCGATATATCTTAGTTCGAGTATATTTTCTTAAAGTGTTACTCAAATATTTACCAATTTTTTGGAGTAAATGTAAAAGTTATAAACTTTAAATTCATATAAAGATCATCAAAATTCATTTAGAAATGAATGAGATATGGGCATTTAAAGTTATGAACAATTTTAAAAATATATGATGATATTTTCAAGGTCTTCAGTCATCACCTTGAAAATTCAAAAAAAAATTTGTCTAAAGTACTGTTTTTGCACGTCAAACAATTAATCTTTTGATTTCTAGCGAATTCCCTACAAAGCATCGTATATTCATGATTATCTTATTAATGCTTATGTGTGCTAGTCTCATATTGGTGTCAATCATGTTTATGCTACTGATTTGGTTGGTGATACTCGAAGGGATTCGGAATGCAGCTCTTTTCTCCATCCCCACATAGCTGAAGATCTGATTTGGTATGATTCTAGTGATCTTTGCCTTCCATGTTATTCGAGTGGCAATTTAGTGTGTAAAAAAGGTTAAGGGCAACAAGACCAAGTATTTACACCACGAGAACATCAATGTAGGTAGGCCTCGTCAATGGGGCGAGCTGGGCTGGCCCGGCCCAAATTTAGTAGGCTTGGGTAGAGCTGGGCTGGGCTTCAAGGAGGAGAGAGAAAATAATAAGCTGAGCCTAAGAAAGCCTATCAAGCTGAGCCGGCCGAAATGGACCTACTTATTAATGCTTATGTGTGCTAGTCTCATATTGGTGTCAATCATGTTTATGCTACTGATTTAGTTGGTGATACTCGAAGGGATTCGGAATGCAGCTCTTTTCTCCATCCCCACATAGCGGAAGATCTGATTGGGTATGATTCTAGTGATCTTTGCCTTCCATGTTATTCGAGTGGCAATTTGGTGTGTAAAAAAGGTTAAGGGCTGCAAGACTAAGTATTTACACCACGAGAACATCAATGTAGGTAGGCCTCGTCAATGTGGCGAGCTTGGCTAGCCCGGCCCAAATTTAGTAGGCTTGGGTAGAGCTGGGCTGGGCTTCAAGGAGGAGAGATAAAATAATAAGCTGAGCCTAAGAAAGCCTATCGGGCTGAGCCGGCCGAAATGGACCTACTTATTAATGCTTATGTGTGCTAGTCTCATATTGGTGTCAATCATGTTTATTCTACGGATTTGGTTGGTGATACTCGAAGGGATTCGGAATGCAGCTCTTTTTTCCATCCCCACATAGCTGAAGATCTGATTTGGTATGATTCTAGTGATCTTTGCCTTCCATGTTATTCGAGTGGCAATTTGGTGTGTAAAAAAGGTTAAGGGCTGCAAGACCAAGTATTTACACCACGAGAACATCAATGTAGGTAGGCCTCGTCAATGGGGCGAGCTGGGCTTGCCCGGCCTAAATTTAGTAGGCTTGGGTAGAGCTGGGCTGGGCTTCAAGGAGGAGAGAGAAAATAATAAGCTGAGCCTAAGAAAGCCTATCGGGCTGAGCCGGCCGAAATGGACCTACTTATTAATGCTTATGTGTGCTAGTCTCATATTGGTCTCAATCATGTTTATGCTACTGATTTGGTTGGTGATACTCGAAGGGATTCGGAATGCAGCTCTTTTCTCCATCCCCGCATAGCTGAAGATCTGATTTGGTATGATTCTAGTGATCTTTGCCTTCCATGTTATTCGAGTGGCAATTTGGTGTGTAAAAAAGGTTAAGGGCTGCAAAACCAAGTATTTACACCACGAGAACATCAATGTAGGTAGGCCTCGTCAATGGGGCGAGCTGGGCTTGCCCGGCTCAAATTTAGTAGGCTTGGGGAGAGCTGGGCTGGGCTTCAAGGAGGAGAGAGAAAATAATAAGCTGAGCCTAAGAAAGCCTATCGGGCTGAGCTGGCCGAAATGGACCTACTTATTAATGCTTATGTGTGCTAGTCTCATATTGGTGTCAATCATGTTTATGCTACTGATTTGGTTGGTGATACTCGAACTGATTCGGAATGCAGCTCTTTTTTCTATCCCCACATAGCTGAAGATCTGATTTGGTATGATTCTAGTGATCTTTGCCTTCCATGTTATTCGAGTGGCAATTTGGTGTGTAAAAAAGGTTAAGGGCTGCAAGACCAAGTATTTACACCACGAGAACATCAATGTAGGTAGGCCTCGTCAATGGGGCGAGCTGGGCTTGCCCGGCCCAAATTTAGTAGGCTTGGGTAGAGCTGGGCTGGGCTTCAAGGAGGAGAGAGAAAATAATAAGCTGAGCCTAAGAAAGCCTATCGGGCTGAGCCGGCCGAAATGGACCTACTTATTAATGCTTATGTGTGCTAGTCTCATATTGGTGTCAATCATGTTTATGCAACTGATTTGGTTGGTGATACTCGAAGGGATTCGGAATGCAGCTCTTTTTTCCATCCCCACATAGCTGAAGATCTGATTTGGTATGATTCTAGTGATCCTTGCCTTCCATGTTATTCGAGTGGCAATTTGGTGTGTAAAAAAGGTTAAGGGCTGCAAGACCAAGTATTTACACCACGAGAACATCAATGTAGGTAGGCCTCGTCAATGTGGCGAGCTGGGCTTGCCCGGCCCAAATTTAGTAGGCTTGGGGAGAGCTGGGTTGGGCTTCAAGGAGGAGAGAGAAAATAATAAGCTGAGCCTAAGAAAGCCTATCGGGCTGAGCCGGCCGAAATGGACCTACTTATTAATGCTTATGTGTGCTAGTCTCATATTGGTGTCAATCATGTTTATGCTACTGATTTGGTTGGTGATACTCGAAGGGATTCGGAATGCAGCTCTTTTTTCCATCCCCACATAGCTGAAGATCTGATTTGGTATGATTCTAGTGATCTTTGCCTTCCATGTTATTCGAGTGGCAATTTGGTGTGTAAAAAAGGTTAAGGGCTGCAAGACCAAGTATTTACACCACGAGAACATCAATGTAGGTAGGCCTCGTCAATGGGGCGAGCTGGGCTTGCCCGGCCCAAATTTAGTAGTCTTGGGTAGAGCTGGGCTGGGCTTCAAGGAGGAGAGAGAAAATAATAAGCTGAGCCTAAGAAAGCCTATCGGGCTGAGGCGGCCGAAATGGACCTACTTATGAATGCTTATGTGTGCTAGTCTCATATTGGTGTCAATCATGTTTATGCTACTGATTTGGTTGGTGATACTCGAAGGGATTCGGAATGCAGCTCTTTTTTCCATCCCCACATAGCTGAAGATCTGATTTGGTATGATTCTAGTGATCTTTGCCTTCCATGTTATTCGAGTGGCAATTTGGTGTGTAAAAAAGGTTAAGGGCTGCAAGACCAAGTATTTACACCACGAGAACATCAATGTGGGTAGGCCTCGTCAATGGGGCGAGCTGGGCTTGCCCGGCCCAAATTTAGTAGTCTTGGGTAGAGCTGGGCTGGGCTTCAAGGAGGAGAGAGAAAATAATAAGCTGAGCCTAAGAAAGCCTATCGGGCTGAGGCGGCCGAAATGGACCTACTTATGAATGCTTATGTGTGCTAGTCTCATATTGGTGTCAATCATGTTTATGCTACTGATTTGGTTGGTGATACTCGAAGGGATTCAGAATGCAGCTCTTTTTTCCATCCCCACATAGCTGAAGATCTGATTTGGTATGATTCTAGTGATCTTTGCCTTCCATGTTATTCGAGTGGCGATTTGGTGTGTAAAAAAGGTTAAGGGCTGCAAGACCAAGTATTTACACCACGAGAACATCAATGTAAGTGGGCCTCGTCAATGGGGCGAGCTGGGCTTGCCCGGCCTAAATTTAGTAGGCTTGGGGAGAGCTGGGCTGGGCTTTAAGGAGGAGAGAGAAAATAATAAGCTGAGCCTAAGAAAGCCTATCGGGCTGAGCCGGCCGAAGTGGACCTACTTATTAATGCTTATGTGTGCTAGTCTCATATTGGTGTCAATCATGTTTATGCTACTGATTTGGTTGGTGATACTCGAAGGGATTCGGAATGCAGCTCTTTTCTCCATCCCCACATAGCGGAAAATCTGATTTGGTATGATTCTAGTGATCTTTGCCTTCCATGTTATTCGAGTGGCAATTTGGTGTGTAAAAAAGGTTAAGGGCTGCAAGACCAAGTATTTACACCACGAGAACATCAATGTAGATAGGCCTCATTAATGGGGTGAGCTGGGCTTGCCCGGCCCAAATTTAGTAGGCTTGGGTAGAGCTGGGCTGGGCTTCAAGGAGGAGAGAGAAAATAATAAGTTGACCCTAAGAAAGCCTATCGGGCTGAGCCGGCCGAAATGGACCTACTTTTTTTTGTCAATTCTTTTTTTTTCTTCTGTGTTTTGCTGTGTTTCTTTGTTTCCCTTTTTTCGTAGTTTTTTTTTTTTTTTTTTATACATTTGTTTATATTTATAACTTCCAAAGTTTTCTTTGTTCATAACTTCATAGTTTTTTTTTCCCATACATATGAAGATATAATTATACAACCGCCATATTAACAAAATCATGTTTTATCCCCTACTTCATTTTTATTAGTTCTTATAGTGATAATAGATAATGATTTTCTCCATCTTTTTTTTATATTTATTTATATGTATGTTTGCTCGCGAATTGGGCTTTTATGGTTGGGTCGGGCCGAGCTTTCTTGGGCTCAAAAGAGTTGAGCTTATGGGCTTGGCCGGGCTTTAGACACCCAAGCCCAGCTCACTCAACAACAAGCCGGGCCAAGCTTTTTCTCGATGGGCCAAGCAAGCCCCCTTCGGCCCACGGACTCGCAGGCCTAATGATGACCCCTAAATGCATGTGCTAATGAAGATGGCAATGAATGTGCCAATGAAGATGGCAATGAAGGTGCCAATGAAGGTAGCAATGAAGGTGGCAATGGCACCCAATGAAGGTGCCAATGAAGGTGGCTCAGAAGAGAATCAACATATGGATGTATAAGAGGAAGATATAACTAGTTTCTGTAGACGGTTACTCCTTTGACTTGTAATTCATGTGGTGCAGAATTTGATATATAATTCACTGAGTGACTAGTTCACTACAAAATTAAAGTTCTCTGCTCTATTTCCTATTGTTTCCTGTTCGAAGAAAGTAAACTTAATGCTTATTGCAACTTAATTGTAATCACATGCATAATCCTTTCATGTCTATGTATTTATTTATCAAGCAACAATTAAGCGAGATGATTGATGCATTTAGTAAGGCCCGTTTGGGATTGCTTTTTTTCACCAAAAACCTGCTTCACTTTAAAGTTAAGCAGTTTAAGGTGTTTGGTAAAAAGAAAATATCCTGATTAATTTAAAAGCAACGACCTTTTGACAGCAGCTTGTAAAAGCAGGCTTTGGGTTGCTTTTCAAAGCTGCTTTCAAAAAAAGCAGAGATGAACATTTAATGAATTTTTTTAATTCCCAAAGTACCACAATTCATTTTAAAAAAATGACACCACCTCCACTTTCACATCCAACTCCACCACTTGCACCACCACATTCACTACCTCCACAACCACCGCCACCAAATCCTCTTCCTCCTCATCCTCCACCACCACCACCACCACAACCACCACCTCCTCCACCACCTCCACCACCATCTCCTCCTTCACCTCCACCTCCACCTCCACAACGACGATCACCACCACCACCACCACCACAACCACCACCTCCTCCAAAACCACCAAATCCACCACCACCTCCACAACCAACATCACCACCACATCCTCTTCCTCATCCTCCGCTACTACCACCTCATCCACCACCTCCTCCACCTCCTCCACCACCACCACCACCACATCTTCTTCCTCATCCTCCACCACCACATCCTCTTCCTCATCCTCCACCACCACCACCTCCACAACCGTCATCCCCACCACCACCACCACCTCCACAACTGCCATCCCCACCACCACCAACTCTACCTTCATCACCACCACTACCTCCACTCCATCACTACAACTACCACCACATGATTAGTACATAACACTTTTAACATCATGTCTATTTTAGTCATTATTCACAGTTACAACAATTTTATATTAAAATTTACCAAATGCTTTTACACTACTTTTTGTACTAACAGCACTTTAAAAATATTGTTTACCAAACATGGAGCTGCTTTACTTTACAGCTAATTATTTTCAAAGCACAGCAGAAGCAACTTTTTTTAAAAGTGACAGCAATCCCAAACTAGGCCTAAAGATGTTCTGTCTTATGTTGATTGCAGAGCCGTCCCTGAGATTTTGAGGGCCATGTGCTAAACTTAAATTGTGGCCTCACATAATCTAATACAAAAATACTTATAGCTAAAAGTCATCATCAATAAACATGTAATGACAAAAACATACCTTACTATCTAAAAATCATTCACATTGTATTTGTTATCTTTATTTGAAGAATTAAAACTATTACAAGAGTTTTTTCCCCAAAAGAAAAAAAAAAACACAACTAGTATTGTAGAATGACTTCAATGAGACTTGAACATGGGCCCTTCTATTAATGGATGCGCTACAAAGCCAGTTTCGCCACACACACTTTTGTAATAATATGCAGCATGCTAAACTATATATACCATTTTTATAATATTAATATATATAATATAAAGAAAATTTTTTTGGGGCCCTCAAAAATCAGGGGCCTATGCGGTGGTGCCACTTGCACCATTCCAGGGCCACTCCTGGTTGAATGTTAAGGATAAATATATGTATCTCATAATTTATCTAATGGATTTTTCAGCTATGCCCTTGCAATTCAATTCCAACAGCAAGTAGCTCATACAAATGCTAGTGTAAGTACTCAGAGATGCTGAGTTGCTGAGATGGTCCAGTCTAGATATTCATTGAGAAAATCTTTTTAAGTGGAGTGGTGAAATAAGGGTGTAAGAACTTAGATTGAGTTGACTTTTGTTTTCTTTGCGCCCTCGGCCCCCCTCATTGGTTAAACATAACAAAAGGGAAAACATGTGTGCACAAGAGAGGAAGATTTGACGTGGAAACATTAATTTAGAGTCCTAATCCGTGTATGGTAGATTTTTAAAAAAATATTTTTGTAAGACTATTTAAGCTTTTGTTTTCTCCTTGTCCATGCTATAGCCTATATGCATGTGCCGCAAGATGAGCTAGGTTTTTTTTTTTATAAAAAAATTAAAAAAGAAATAAGAAAAAATATGAATTAGAAACTGTCAACGTGGTTCCATGTAGGCCAATAAAATACCCAAATTGGTTTAAGTTTCTGGAATATGGGTCGGTTTGGTCCCAAGTCATGGGCAGATTGAGCTTTAGATTTTTTAGCTCATCCCAGCCCAAGTTTGGCCCGACCTCAGTCTCGCCTCCACTCGACTCTCTAGCCAACTATTCAAATAAATTAGCCTGGAACAGTGGTAGATCCATGAATTTTTCTTCGGATGGTCACATGTAAAAGTTCTCAAATATATTTTAGACAAAACATATCTTTCAAATTAAATGGTATTCTTATCATCTATGATTCATGAAAGAAGCAATATTGCAAGCTATAATTGTCCACGAAACTTTTTATATTTTGAAAACGACACTCTACAAACCTTAATAACTTTTGTATATGTTTGAGAATCACAAAACATATCCTCTTTTTTCATGTTATCCCAAATTAGTATAACATCAACTCTTTTCCTTAGATCTTTCTATTGAAATGATTACGGGTATATTTGGGAGTGCTTCTAGAATGGCTAAAAGCGCTTTCTGACAACTAAAAGGCTTCTGTTAGTGGTTGACAGACAAATTTAGAAGCGTTTTTGGGTCATAGAAGCGTGTTCTAGATAAGCACAGAAGCACTTGAATTTTTAATGAAAATTCAAGATTTTTATAATAAAAGTGCTTTTGTTAGAAGCACTTATGAGCAGAAGTACTTCCTAAAGAAGCAGTCCCAAACGAGCCCAAAGTCTTTATATAAAATAAACATTAGGCTTCTACGAATCTTGCTTTCAAATGACATTTAATACCTACAAATTCCTTGAATTGCTTGTAAGCACAAAAAAAAATAGAGTTACCACAAAGTAACCAGATGAAACAAAAATAAAAATTTAATAGATAATTTAAACAAAAATCAAGATGTTGACCAACTAGAAGGAAATGCATTCTCCCTAATAGACTACATCCAATTTTTCTATGGATATGTTCATGCGTGTTGTGTGGTGTTGAGGTTTTTCTTGAGGATTTGTCCATTATAAGTTATGTTGAAAAATAATTGTCAATGGTATAAGTTTCATAATCAATATCAAAGATTTTAATCCATAACCAATGAAAGAACAAATTTGTTAAATCAACTTGATATATCTTAATTCAAGTATATTTCTTAATGTGTTACTCCAATAGTTACCAATTTTTTGGAGTAAAAGTAAAAGTTATAAGCTTTAAATTCATATGAAGATCATCAAAAGTCATTTAGAAAAGAATGAGATATGAGCATTTAAAGTTATGAACAATTTTAAAAATATATGATGATATTTTCAAGGTCTTGAGTCATCACCATGAAAATTCAAAATTTTTTTTATCTAAAGTATTGTTTTTGCAAGTCAGACAATTAATCTTCTAATTTGTAGCGGATTTCCTACAAAGCATCGTATATTTATGTTTATCTTATTAATGCTTATGTGTGCTAGTCTCATATTTGTGTGAATCATGTTTATGCTACTGATTTGGTTGGTGATACCCGAAGGGATTTGGAATGCAGCTCTTTTTTCCATCCCCACATAGCTGAAGATATGGTTTGGTATGATTCTGGTGATCTTTGCCTTCCATGTTATTGAAGTGGCAATTTGGTCTGTGAAAAGGGTTAAGGGCTACAGGACCAAGTATTTACATCACGAGATCATCAATGCAGGTAGGCCTCGTCAATTAGGCGAGTTGGGTTAGCCCGATCCAAATTTAATGGGCTTGAGCTGAACTGGGCTGGGCTTCAAGGAGGAGAGAGAAAATAATCGGACGGGCTGCACTTTTTCAGAAAATTCAAAGCCCATGGGCTGAGCCGAAGAAAGCATATCGGGCTGGGGGGGCCGAAATGGACCTACTTTTTTTTGTCAATTTTTTTTTCTATGTTTTGCTGTGTTTCTATGTTTCCCTTTTTTTTCATAGTTTTTTATTTATTTTTACATTTGTCTATATATTTATAACTTCCAAAGTTTTCTTTGTTCATAACTTCATAGTTTTTTTTTTTCTCCATACATATGAAGATATAATTATACAACCACTATATTAACAAAATCTTGTTTTATCCCTTACTTCATTTTTATTAGTTCTTATAATGATTTTCTCCATCTTTCATTTAACTTGGGTTTTTTTAAATATTTATTTATATGTATGTCGGCTTGCGGATTGGGCTTTTATGGTCTGGTCGAGCCGAGCTTTCTTGGGCTCAAAAGAGTTGGGCTTATGGGCGTGATCGGGCTTTAGACACCCAAGCCTAGCCCCCTCAACAACAGGTCGGGCCAAGCTTTTTCTCAATGGGCCAAGCGGGCCCCCTTGGGCCCACGGACTCGCGGACCTAATGATGACCCCTAAATGCAGGTGCCAATGAAGATGGCAATGAAGGTGCCAATGAAAGTTTCAATGAAGGTGGCTCAGAGGAGAATCAACCTTTGGATGTATAAGAAGAAGATATAACTAGTTTTTGTTGATGGTTACCCATTTGACTTGTAATTCATGCAGTGCAAAATTTGATATATAATTCACCGAGTGACTAGTTCACTACAAAATTAAAGTTCTCTACTCTATTTCCTATTGTTTCATGTTCGAAGAAAGTAAACTTAATGCGTATTGCAGCTTAAGCAGGCCCCCTTTGGCCCACGGACTCGCAGGCCTAATGATGACTCCTAAATGCAGGTGCCAATGAAGATGGCAATGAAGGTGCCAATGAAGGTAGCAATGAAAGGTGCAATGGCACCCAATGAAGGTGCCAGTGAAGGTGGCAATGGCACCCAATGAAGGTGGCTCAGAAGAGAATCAACATTTGGATGTATAAGAGGAAGATATAACTAGTTTCTGCAGACGGTTACTCCTTTGACTTGTAATTCATGTAGTGCAAAATTTGATATATAATTCACCGAGTGACTAGTTCACTACAAAATTAAAGTTCTCTGCTCTATTTCCTATTGTTTCCTATTCGAAGAAAGTAAACTTAATGCGTATTGCAACTTAATTGTAATCACATGCAGAATCCTTTCATGTCTCTGTGTATTTATTTATCAAGCAACAACTAAGCGAGATGATTGATGCATTTAGTAAAGATGTTCTATCTTATGTTGACTGCAGGTCCGTCCCTAAGATTTTGAGGGCCCTGTGCTAAACTTAAATTGTGGCCTCACACAATCTAATACAAAAATACTTATAGCTAAAACTCATCATCAATAAACATGTAATGACAAAAACATACCTTACTATCCAAAAATCATTCACATTGTATTTGTTATCTTTATTTGAAGAATTAAAACTATTACAAGAGTTTTTTCCCCAAAAGAAAAAAAAACACAACTAGTATTGTACAATGACTTCAATGAGATTCAAACATGGGCCCTTCTATTAACGAATGCGCTACAAAGCTAGCTCCGCTACACACACTTTTGTAATAATATGCAGCACACTAAAGTATATATACATTTCTATAATATTAATATACATAATATAAAGAAATTTTTTTGGGGGCCCTGTGCGGTGGCGCCACTTGCACCATTCCAGGGCCGCTCTTGGTTAACTATTAAGGATAAATATATGTATCTCATAATTTATCTAATGGATTTTTCAGCTATGCACTTGCAATTCAATTCCAGCAGCAAGTAGTTGTAACAACTTTTTTTTTTTAGGGGCGGGGGTATATCTTGAACTTATTTTGATTCTCCATGATGTAGTTTGTGCTTATATCTCAAGCTGAACATTATCTTTATATTCCATTGTTGTGTCGGATTCAGCTATGCCAAAATTGATTTAGCCAAATCCTCAACTTGTGATACTCGCAAGTGCACAAGCCGTTCGATACTATAGCATATGTAAGTGCGAGGTTGATCTCACGAGGATTGATGATAGATTGATTCACTTCGATTCCTTGTACAAAATAGAAATTGGGTGTTTTGATTAGGTAAGGAAAACAGAAACTAAACCTAAAAGACGAAAGTAAACATGTAAATAAAAGACAAAAATAACTAACTCAAGCAAATCAGTTAACAAGTTCAATTCAGATTCACATATTGATTCTAGCTAAAGTATGATTCAGCCATGGTGTTTGGTCATAACCTTATATTCCTAATTCCCTAATTAGATCCTTGTTGTTAAACCTAAATTAATACTTAGAAATCTATTAAGCGTAGAAGAATGTTTTAAACAACCAAGCATGTATCTAATCCATGTTGTCGAATGTCCATATATATTCTTCCTATTCATAGTTCAATTCAAATTACAACATATGATGTCTACTCTTAATTCCAACCAAGATACCTAACTTATAAGTTTAAATGGTGATCAAATATTCAAACAAGCATATCAACTGATAAGTGTAATGAATAAGAACAATAACTAAAATTGAAACTTGGAAACTATCAAACTTGAAAACTTAAAATAAGAAATTACATGACAATGAAAAATAAATTACAACTAAGAAAAACATAAAGGAAAATTTAGCAAAAAGGTTTTGTTACAACAATTGAGAACTAAACAGGAGAATTTAGAGAATTTGATGAAGAGAAGGGAGAGGTGTTTGAGAACTTACAGAATTTGAGGAAGCGAAGAGAGAGGTGTTTAAGAACTTAGAGAATTTGATGAAGAAAAGGGAGAGGAGCTCTAGAGAGATGTTTGAAAGCTCCCCCCCCTTGGGGTGTGTTTGGAGAACTTCACTATTTATAGGCCCAAGGGACGGCGAATCTGAGGAGAAATACGCCAAAACTTGCATAACTTCCTCTAAAATATTTTTCCATTGCATCCATAATATTTGTAAAGCCCTTCAATGTACAGCAGATTGAGATATATAGATCCTTACTTGTTAGTGAAGTGCTAATTAGTTAGGGTTGAATTCATATGAGTTTCATATATTGTATCAGTTGTTTTTCCAGACTCCAGAGATTAAATATAGATAAAGTTTTGTGAAAATTAGCTTTTTCGTTTCTTTCTCTTTCTCCCAGTGCATCCATCACTCTTTACTTCTTAGTATGATCTAATATCTATCTACTCCAAGGCCCATTTCTGGGTTTGAATTCAGGTTTTGTCCTTTCAGTTGCCTAGATTATTATTTTCTAATTTTAAAAATATAAAAGCCTGGGTTAGATTCATCCATTATTTTTGGGTAGCTTCATTCATATCTCAAAAGTCAGTGTCTGGTTCTCACATTTCCCCTGGCAAGGTTTAGCGAAAAAAGTTTTTTATGAGTTCACCACATAGAAAACTTTACACGTATTTTCGACTGATTCACCAGTGTTTACCTGCCATATACAAACATGTGTCTATCTCTTTTTCATTTTTCATTTATACTCAACTGGTCTTCTCTTTTGCTAAAACAAAACGGCTCGTATTAGAAAGTCCAGTCTTTTTACCACAAGAGAAGTCTTCTCAGAACTACAAAATGTCGTGTAAAAGTTGCGACCCAAAAATAGGTTTCATGTTTCCACTAAGAATTGAGATATATATGGCTTGAAGAATGGGCCAGTAAAACTCAATCCAAATTATTGCACCCTTAGTTCATTTACTATTATGATCCAACTAACTTTGCAGAAATTTAAGTTAATCAACAGCCATACCAACAATAATTTGAAAACAAGAAACCCATAAATAGAACATTATTGCTAATTCAGATAGACCACAAATTCCAAACAAATTACTTCCAAATCTCACTACGAACTAACAAACCAGCATTCGGGGTCTTGAATTGATAATGGCGTAATGATAAAAAAATCAAACAAACAAAAATAAAGCATTTTCTTAATGTATGAATTGCTTCTCATCTTCTCAACAGCTTTATCTACTTCTCAGACGAGTTGGGTCCCCTCTTATTGCCAAAGCCAACCACTGCAACCATTACCACATCACACAAGGCTTCACTTCGGAAATTCGAACATGGGTTTCTCATAAAGCATGAATTCCTAAAGAACCACTAAAATTAATTTAAAAATATGATTCCATCCAAATCCAAATACGGGTTTCCTAAAAATCATTCTCGTAACCCATTAACCATAACCTCCACCTAAGTTAACCTCCACACTCTTTGCAGCAACAACCTAACCGGACGGCGAATTTGGGGAGAAATTACGGTTGTTTACCGTACAATGACAGAGAGAAACTTACCAGAGAGAGAAAAGTGGTGGTTGCGGTGGAGTGGCTACTGTGTGTTGTTGCTGCAAAGAGTGTGAGAGAGGGAGAGAGTGTGGGGAAGAGGAGAGATGAGAGAAAAAGGTCGGAGGAGGGAGATGAAAGGAAATAAAAAATAAAAAGAACAAAGGAAAAAAGGGCTATGTGTTGGGTTGTGGGCCCTAATTTATTTTTTATTTTTACTATGACGTAAATGTTAACTAAGGTTAACAATAAGACAGGTGTCATCCTTTAAGGGTGGTTGTGAGCATACACCTTTGGTTAATGTGGTGAGCAAAAATGCTCTAAAATAGAGCTTAATTAAATTAAGGAGCCATAATCAAGTTAAATAATTTATGATATTGATTTTGATAAGGTCATTTCGTGTTTCTACCCCTAAATTCTCTAAACTCACACTTGTTTAATTTATGATAATCATTAATTATGGAAGGCAATTAGTTAGTATAGCTTTGTAATGTGAAAATTGATTCATTATTGTAAAATAACGAATTTTGTAAATCATATTCATACTTAATTAAAGAAACTCATTATGATATATCTAGCTTTCGGAATTGATATTTTAAATACGCAAGTCACATGTATATATTGTTTCAGTATTAGTTTTCGCAATGTAAGAATTTCACAGGCAACAATCATAAGAATAATGGGATATGGTCACTACGCCAAAAATACTAGTTGACGTAAAATATCCCCAAAATCGGTCAAGATAGTCTATGTCCACTCAATTACAAAAGATTGAAAGGTAGCTCAACCATGAAACTTGAAATTGCTTCCCTATGCAATTTTGCACGAAGCATCTTGTGCATAAATGGATAAAATTCATCTGAGTATAAAGGAGAGGCAGTTAGAATCCTCTATGTAAAGCAGATTTAGAAAAATGAAAGGTAGGGATGGGAAAAGTCTGATTTGGTCCACTTCACCGCAAAAACCGAAAATCAAACCGAATAAAGTAATTGGTTTGGTTTGGTTTTAGTGATCGGCTCTATTTAATTTAGGCTTGAACCAACTTGATTTTTTTTTGTTGGGCTTTTTCCATCATCAGAGCTTAAGCCTAAAATCCAATTCCCATATACAATATCCATTAACGAACTCAAAAAGAACGACAAAAGGACAATGGTTGAAGGCATTGAAGGCGTGGATAGAGGTTGTGAGACCATGAGGGAGATGAAAGAGATTGAGACTGTAATGGAGATTAGGGAGATTGAAACCGTGAGGGAGATGAGGGAATGTTATACTACAAGGGAGATGAGGAAAGCTAAGAGATATGTGGAATCTAGGATTTTGGTAAAAAGTTCATAAGAAAAATGAGTTATATAGGGAGCCTCGGTTGAGAGATCCATTAAATAAGCTTATTTGAGAGACACTCTTGTAGGGCTCACTCCGTATTGTATTTCACTAATCCAAACTGTCTATTTTGTGGATACTTATTCAAAGATCATCTCTACAAAAATTCACTTGAATTTGATATCATTTGACCACTCAATTGAATTATTGAAATTTTAGTACTTTCTTGAAGCACTGTGTTCATTGATTTTGTAGGACACAATTGGATATTGAAACGGTTTCCGATTTGTCTAATTTTTTGCAAGGATGATCTATGAATGTAGACTTAAAAAATAGATGGATTGGATCGTTGAAAAAAAATTCATAGGGGACCCTAAAAGGTGTCCCTCAAATAAAATTATTTGAAGGATCCCTCAATAGAAGGGTACTGTATATATATGGTCCGAGATTGTATAATCAGTTTGGTTCATTTTTTTTTAGGACCTTTCTTATTGCGAAGGGCAATAGCATACTAAACTCACATACTACATGGATGTTAGGACTCGAATGAGGACACTAGTGGAGTATTTGCTTCAAACCACTACACTAGTGGGTCCTTTGTGTTTGGTTGGATTTTAAGTGGTCAAAACTGATAACCAAACCAGTTCAAGTTCAACCATGCTCCCTATCTACCTCTTAAAATAGGGAGACTTCTAGGAGCTCCTAAATATGAGGAGAGAGAAAGGACATCTAGTAGCTCCCTATAATTTAATGCTGCTTTCTTTTATGAGTATTTAAAACCTTTAATTAATACTACCTATTTTTTATATTATTTTTTAATAGAGATGGACCAATTAAAAAAGAGTTATAGCATTTATGACTCCCTAAACATGAAAGCATGATTAGAGGGATCTTGAGCCTCTACATTTACATACGGTGCATTTACCCGCATTTCGCAACATCTAGGCTATTCCAATAATCTAACGACTTAAGATTTGACACTTCATTTAAATTTTTTTTTACCTTTTAATTAACTTTAACTTAACATTGTTAAGTTTAAATATAATAAATAAATAAATAAAATAAAAAAGACTTTTGCTCCAGCCACTTACAGTAACATCGTCCCTCCTCATAGCCAACCTCCTCCCTCCCCCCACCCCAAACTCTCGTTTGTTATAAAAGTATTCTTCAAACAAAACAAATTTGAGTGTTTTATTTGGCAAATACATAAAAAAATTATAAATAAAAAAAATTAAAAAAAGGGTTATTCAAGCTTGCAGATTGCAGTGAATCTCTGTTTTAATAAATTCACCGGGACAGTACCACCAACACTTGGAAATCATTGCCGTTCAAAACAATTTTGAGGCTTCTCCACCCATCTAGAATTGGGTTGCCATCTTCGTGTTCTTGCTAAAAAAGCACATTCATGGGAAGAGGGAGAGAGTTATCGAAGAGGTGGGATGGCTGCTAGGTTTTATTATTGTTATTTTTTAAAATTTTATTTAAACTTAACACTATTAAGTTAAAATTAATTAAATGGATGATGTTTGTGCAAATAATCTCGCGGGAGAATATTCACTTCTAGATCCTTCAACCTTCGATATTCCTTCTCTCTCCTCCTCGATTCCTGTAAAAAAGACTGGAATAAATAGACCACACCCGGGGTTGTTGGTCAAAGGCCCTCCGATGCCTAAGTTAGTGTGAGTGTTTGTAGGAAAACAATAGCTAAGCAAAGGGTACGGAGTTGTATGTATGGTGTGAACCGGGCGGCCGGAGCCGTGTGGAGAAAATATGGAGAGTGGAGAGGGAGAGAGAGCTTCGGGTCTTTTTTTCGGGTATTAGGAGTAGGTTTAGATGTCGGGTTTTTGAAGTACCTTGAATGATGAATGAAGTTATCTATTTATAGGAGCCTCGGGGCTAGGGTTTCGTAGAGATTGAGTCGGACTTAATTACATCATTTTATTATGATAATATCTGAATTAATGATATTATCTCATTAATTATGAGATAATACCCTGTAATTCAGATATTATCCCCTTATTAGGATAATATCCCAATTAATGATATTAGTTTATTAAATAAAGATAATTATCTTATAATTAAGATATTATCTCTATTATTTAATTAACCAAATAAATTAGTTTAATTAATTAATTAAGGGATAATCTTTTTTTCCACGTGGCATGCTGTGATTGGAGACGAAAATATTTGCTCCCATGGATGAGTGTAAAATGTTTAAAAGTGAAGTGTCAAAATCTTAAATAGTTAGATTATTGAAATGACCTAGATATTGCGAGATGCGGATAAAATGCACCGTTTGTAAATATAGGGGGTCGGGATCTATAATTGGAGTTAAAATTTTATAGAAAGCTTATAAAATAACATTGATATGTTTTTAGCTAAATTTTAACAGAAAAATAAAGAGTATAATTGTAGATACTCTCACCCATTCAAATGACCACTGCTCTATATGAAGGAAGGCGTTGATTTTTTGTTTTTGTTTCTGTATTTTTTTCAAAAGGAATGCGTAGGTTGGAAATGAAAAATGTCCCCCAAATGCAATGCGATCGAAATTATGATTATTGGAAAAATTAAATAAATTCTCCTTCTCTCGTTACCTCTAGACTATCTCACAAGGAAAATACTATACAGCTCAAAACTTAAGGCTCGTCCAGTCACATGAAAATCAAATCAAACTCTCTCTGTCTCTGTCTCTCTAAGAAATTTCCAAAACCCTAGGGCTTCACCTTCCAGTTCTCTGCAAGATCCAATCCAACTATGGCTGACGAGCCCTCAGTGGCACCACCCCAACACGGTTCTTCTTCTCCTTTGCCCTCAGCTTCGCCCCTCGGCAACTCCGTGATCCCGATAGTGAACAAGCTGCAAGACATCTTCGCCCAGCTCGGTTCCCAATCCACCATCGAGCTCCCTCAGGTCGCCGTCGTCGGCAGCCAGAGTAGCGGCAAATCGAGCGTTCTCGAGGCCTTAGTCGGCCGTGACTTCTTGCCGCGTGGTTCCGAAATTTGCACGCGCCGACCACTCGTGCTCCAGCTCTTGCAGACTAAGCGCAACCCCGACGGCACCGACGAGGAGTATGGCGAGTTCCTGCACGTTCCTGGGACGCGCTTCCACGATTTCTCCGAGATTCGGAGGGAAATTCAGGTATTGTCATTTTTTATGTTTGGTTCTTGGGAAAGTGCGGGAAGTTATGCATTATGATCTGATTTTGGATATTATAAGAAATGACTTCATTTGGTTAAATGTATTAGTTTCTTAGGGACAATAGACAAATTTAAATACTTGAGACATATGGAAAGAGAAGCTTTCTTCCGTATAATATAGAGTTAGTATGCAATGTTATTCAGATGAGATTCGTTTGGTTGCAAAGTAAGGGCATTCCGAACATAATCTGTTTAGTAAATGTTCGTGGTGAGGAGTTTAAGCTATTACTATTCAGTAGTTCGGTGTTAAACTGCCCCCACACAATTGGAAATTTAAAATTGAAGTCTTTATCAGAACCTTTGCTTCCTTTTCTGACTCCCACCCTTACTTTCATTTTTCCTTCTGCCACCAAAATTCTATGCCAAATATTTTAAACTTTATTGTAAAATTCAGTTCAAGGTTTGAACTCTCTCTCATTTGCTTCTAGACAAACAAGTGTGGTGATAAAATTGAATTTATGCGTTCATTTCTCTTATTTGATTCGTCTGCTTCTTAATAAATTCCAATTGATATAGAGGGAGACAGATAGAGAAGCCGGGGGGAATAAAGGCGTCACAGACAAGCAGATACGTTTGAAGATTTTTTCACCTAATGTTCTTGATATCACTCTGGTAGATTTACCTGGTATAACCAAGGTTCCTGTTGGTGACCAACCCTCTGATATAGAAGCACGAATCAGGACTATGATCATGTCATACATCAAAATTCCGAGCTGCTTAATTCTTGCTGTTACAGCAGCAAATTCTGACTTAGCAAACTCAGATGCTCTTCAGATTGCAGGAAATGCTGATCCTGATGGTAGATTTTCACTTCTGCTGTTAGTGTTCCTGGTTAAATTTGTAATTTATATTTATCTGACTAGCGCGAGCCAATTTCCTATTGACAGGTCTGCGAACCATTGGAATAATCACAAAGGTGTGAATTTTTTTGGACCTGGATTTCTCTTAAGGTTTTAATTCATTGAGAAGTGTGCAAGATGTGTATTTTATGCTGATAGCCTTTTGGCCCGTGTTTTAATGGCCTCAGTTGGATATAATGGATAGAGGTACCGATGCTCGTAATCTTTTGCTTGGAAAAGTGATTCCCTTGCGACTTGGTTATATAGGTGTTGTGAATCGTAGTCAGGAGGTAATCTATCTCAAACTCTTTGGAAGATTTTGTATCCTCTGCTGTATGTGAGATGATGGTCATAAGCTTGAATTGAACTTTACTGCTGTGGAAGATAAATAGTATTTTGTTGAAGATTTACACTTCTTTGACTGCTCTGCTATTTTTGTTCCTTTCAAAATCACGCATAATATTTATTTTAATTTTCTGTTACCTTTTCTTACCCAAATATGCATTGTTAATGCCAATCAGCTAATAATGGAAAGATGCTTTTATTTTGTTTTCATTGTCTTGAATTTTATACAAGTCTGTTGTTTAATGTTTCTTGGTCCAATAAAAGTATTTGCCTGTTATTGTCACGAGTCAAACCCCCCTCCAATTCACATTATTTGCATGCATATCTAAGAGTGTTTTGTTTGGTGGATGTTTTATAGAATTGTATCTTTTTGAAAGTTTTCTGATATAAGGCTGTTTATTGTTATTCTTGGAACAGGATATTACAATGAACCGGAGTATTAAGGATGCACTTGCGGCTGAGGAAAAGTTTTTCCGCAGCCGGCCAGTATGTTTACTTTTCCTTGAATTACTTTACATCACTTGGCATGGATTAACAACTCTTTAGGTATAAATTTTCTTATGATTTTGTATAGGTATATAATGGTCTAGCTGATCGCTGTGGCATCCCTCAGTTGGCAAAGAAGTTGAACCAGGTATAACATTTGATGAAATAAGTCCCTAATGCTGTGAACTCTTACAAAATTGGCTCATGTTTGCAACTGTTATAGTATTGCATACACACAGTTGCCCCTCATCTCAGTGGCCCTAAATGCTGTTCTTTTTACACAAACACACACATACATTTTCATTTGAATTCCGCTTAGAGTATTGTGATTGGCATTTTCTTGGTAATTTTGGCTCATCAGTGTGAAAGTGGTTATATTAATCCAGATAACCAATGAAGTTAACCCTTATAATTCATTTACAGATTCTGGTGCAACATATTAAGGCAGTTCTTCCGGGGCTAAAATCACGCATAAGCTCTGCACTAGTTTCTGTTGCCAAAGAGCACGCCAGTTATGGAGAAATCACAGAATCAAAGGTGTGCTTATTTGTAGTGAAAACTGTTGTGATCTATATGGATGATCTTTTGGACAATCAAATGTTTATATTGTGTAATATCTTGAGTTTATTGGGTTTTTTGTCCTAAGAACGATGGAGGACTTGCTCGCAACATTTAAATTCTGTCATGCAATCTTCTATGCTATATATTGATGTGATAATATGCAATGTGAGTGAACTTACACAACTGGTGTTGCTTTAATCCATGCCTTCACAAGAGTTGGTTTTTTTTTTTTTTTTTTTTTTCTGAACTCTTGAATGCACACAATGACCAATTTAAGTTCTGGTTGTCATTTTTCCTGGATTTGTTTATGTTTATCTAAATATTTATCTTAATGTTTGTTGCCAATAGGCGGGCCAGGGGGCTCTTCTCCTCAACATTCTGTCAAAGTACTCTGAAGGTGAATATGGTTTTACCTGCTTTCTGTCCTCTTTGGCTGTCCTGATGAATGTTATAACTCATGGTGTTTACCTTGTACGTCTTTGTATCATACTATCATGTAAATGTTTAAGCTGATTCATTGTATTCTAAATTTCTTTTGAAAACAGCATTTTCTACAATGGTTGAGGGGAAAAATGAAGAAATGTCAACATCTGAGCTTTCTGGTGGAGCGCGAATTCACTATATTTTTCAAAATATCTTTGTGAAAAGTTTAGAGGTTTGAATTATGTGATACCTATTGCACTCTATCTGGCTGAGAGTTCATATGGTCGAATTTCTGTGACATTTTCTCATATGTGGAATAGTATACAAAATAACATCTATGCCTTACTTTTGCATATTATCGAATAAATTTGAATCGTATTGTTCTATCTTAAGCATGATTTTTATGCCTTCATTTTCTCCGAAAGATTACAGTATAATATATTGTAATTTCAGTCATATCACTTACAAAATAGCTGTTCTACCCTTTAATTTATGTGCCATTATAGTTTAATGGCTCATTTGACGGTTGAGAACACTGCAGATTGCAATATAAAAATCTTACTACTACTCTGTATTTTTTTTCTACGTAGACACAGGTGTGACTGTTGCATGTTACATTGATATATGGGTGCTTAGAGTCCAGAATAATACAAATTTATTCTTTTAATTTTTTTTTTTGGGTTTCTAGCAGTTTAAGTGGCTCTGCATGCATAAAGGGTAGATCAATTGTTAAACTGTTTCAGTATAAGTTCCTTTATGACCTTTGTACTTTGTTACATGTGTCAGACATCAGTCCTGTTTGTAGAGAGTATCTAATGATGAGGTGTGGAAGCTAAATGACTGGGTTATTCTGTCTTCTGTGCCCCTCAGCATATGGTGTTTTGTGGTTTGATTTGTAGAAACTATATACGTTTAGTAGTCCTTTGTCATCATTAAATGATATAATTTGTTTTTATGTAGGAGGTGGATCCGTGCGAGGACCTTACAGATGATGACATTCGAACTGCAATTCAAAATGCCACTGGTCCTAAATCTGCATTGTTTGTACCAGAAGTAGGCCTTATTACACTTACGGCTTTCTTTTGTTATATTCTTTTACTTCCAGTTTAGTTTCAGATTGTTTTCTTTTACATTAACATGCCATTGCTTTTCTTTATTTTTTCAATCAAGAGGATAGTCATCTGGATTTTGTTCTTTACTGGTGAGAATATGATTTTAACTTTCATGCATATAGGTGCCTTTTGAAAATCTTGTCAGGAGGCAAATAGCTCGTTTGTTAGATCCAAGCCTTCAGTGTGCCAGGTTCATATATGACGAGTTGATGAAGGTAGGAAAATTGGCACTTGTATTTTTGTTTGTTTTTTGCGTTACCACACATATTCCTAATTCATTTTCCAAACAATATTGTCCGCTGTGCAGATTAGCCATCGCTGCCTAGTAAATGAATTGCAGCGATTCCCTGTTCTGAGAAAGCGGATGGATGAAGTCATAGGGAACTTCTTGCGAGAAGGCCTTGAACCCTCTGAGACAATGATTGGACACATTATTGAGATGGAGGTATGATGGTTATGATACTTATATTGCTGGTGCATTATGTGAATGAAAAGATAAATAATTTCATAAACCTGCATATTCTACGAACTATGAAAATCAGTGGAATCTTTCTAATTGCTTTTATTGTTGGTGTCACTAGGTCTACTCTTTATTCTATTCTGAAAGCTCTAGTTGAGAATTCTACTTTTTTTGACCTCTCTGAGCCTTTGTTTATTTCCTTTTAAAAAATTTCTAAGACGCATCTTTGGTCTTTATTTGTTATCATCTATTGTGAAATTTATGTTCTACTATTCGGCCTGAGTTGGGAATGATGTTGGCCACTGCCTATATTTTGTCTTGTGTATTGGGCCAGCTTTGGTATGTGGTTTCCTTATGTTTTCAGTTGTAACTGGCCTTGCCTGCTGTATTATTGTCACTGGGTGCATGTACAGTCATGCAATTGGTTGGCATTGGTGTTTATAATTTGATTTTAGTAATAATATTCATTTGGGTCTAAATTAGAATGTGAGCAACCCTGTTGCATAATATTTCAGTGATGCTATTTTCATATTTGCTAGAAGAAGATTGTTTATATTGTATGTCTGATGAACTTGCTGCTTTAATATGGCTGTGAACTGTAGTCACTCTATGAACATGTAAATTTGTGTCTTATTATAATTAAATTTTGCAGATGGACTACATAAATACTTCACATGCAAATTTTATCGGTGGAAGTAAGGCTGTTGAGAATGCATTGCAACAGGTGAAGTCCTCTCGGATACCCCTGCCTCTTTCCAGGCAAAAGGTATATGCATTCGGTATTACAGGTCATTATTAAGTGATTTATAAATTGTTCATTGCAATCGGTCAGTCAAATTAATTTCTTACGTCTTTTTTGTTGTTTTTTTTAATCAATTAGGATGGTGTAGATTCTGATAAGGCACCACCATCTGAAAGAAGTTTGAAATCTAGAGCAATTCTTGCCAGACAAGTAAATGGAATTGTGCCTCCTGACCAGGTAACGGAAAATTCTCTCTTCTGGGGTTCATTATATTTACCCAGAAACTGAGAGAAAATGCTACAGTTTGTTATTATTAATCACTATCGGTGTTCTCAAAGATGTTAGCCAGGCGCGCCTTAAGGCTCTATCCAAGGCGGGGCGCAATCAACATGTGTCTGAAAAGCGCAACTCCTGAAATTTCTAAGCCTTTTTAGCGAAGCTAACACATCTTTCCTTTAGGTTTACCCATAACAAACAAGGTTTTTGCATTGCTGGGCTTTTAAACAGATACAAGAAAAGTTAAAAAAAACCCAGTTATGTCTCTCTCCCTGAGATTGAACTCTAAACTGAAAAACAGCAGTTCACATCTCTAACTCATAAAACACCACTGTCTTGGAGGTATTTTAGGCAGAAAACCAGTACCTCTATGGAAATTCTGGCCGCTTTAAGATTGACATCGGCAAATCTAGTGTTCTGTGTGGCTTGTGCATGTTTTGTTGGCAACCCAGTAAGCTTTAGCTTCAGCCTTTTTTTTTTCCCTGTTCTTGGCTTGGACTTCGCCTTTGGACTCTGAGAAGTGTTCTGGCCTTTTTCACTTTAGTATACCTTTACTGTAAGGTAATGCAACATATGCTCTAGAGTTAGAACATATTTTAAATAAAACTTATCTTGAGTTTGACCAAAAAAATAAAACAAATATCAAGTCCACTAAATAGAGAAATACTACTAATATTAATAGATTTATTTTGTTATGTAAGCCTCCAAATATTAAAATACTTACCATAAAACTCGAGTTCTCACAACTTTTTCCCTTGGTTGTAATTGACAATACATTTGGGAGTGTCATAAAATTACATGGAGGGGGATTTTACACTATTGATTAATATTTACACGTTTATATTTTATATGTTGTGAATTATTATAATTCCGAGTCCTAAAAGGATAATGCCTTGACATCTTGAGGATTCCACCTCGCCTTGCAAGAGCCAAATGCCTCACATTATGCCTTCTCCATTGAAAACGCTGGTCACTATTTAAGCTAGTCTAATTGTATCAATGGTTTTGTTTGGTTGATTGACAGGGTGTCCGACCTGTGGTAGACAGTGAAAAAGTTGCATCTTCTGGGAATATATTAGGTAAAAAAACTTTCGTTTTCAAAATTTGGTGATGTATACTGACATATTGACACTAAAAAAATGAGTTCAACAGTATCAATATGGTATGTATTTTGTCCTGGTGGGATGATAGGGTCTTGTGCATGTGCATTTTCTATGTATAAATGCATGATTTCATGTAGAAAACTTGCAAGGAGTGTTGAAATTTAATGTATTTTACTTTGTCACCTTTTGCAATTGATTAGGAGGCGCAACTGGTTCAAGTTGGGGGATTTCATCAATTTTTGGTGGGAGTGATAACCGCACACCTGCTAAAGAGAATTTAATAAACAAGTCATATAACGAACCTGTTCACAACGTCGAACAAGCTGTCTCTATGATCCATTTAAGAGAGGTATTTTCTAGTTTTCATTATTGACTTTTCGGCTATGGGATTTTATCTGATAATTCTACTTTTCTTTGATTATTTTTCTCTCTGGTTTCACCCTGACTTGTGTACAATTTCCTTTTAGCCCCCAACTGTCTTGCGGCCCACAGAGAACCACTCAGAGCAGGAGACAATTGAAATTGCTGTCACAAAACTCCTATTAAGATCATACTATGACATTGTTAGGAAGAACATAGAGGATTCTGTTCCAAAAGCAATAATGCACTTCCTGGTAATATTGACCTTCATGGATGCACCCAGTTATTTCTGTTTATTTTTGCACTTTGCTTCCTTTCTTTTCCTTGTTACTTTTCTTCCAGTGTATTCCTTGTCATATTTTTAGGACGTTATGATTCCAAAGTATTGTTTTAAACTAGGACCTCTGAGGTACAAGTGGCAGAAATGGTTTTCTATTTAAGGTGGAATACTAAATTTGTACAATGATGAAACTTCCAACTATTCTCTCACAATCTCTTAAATCTGAAAGCTTCCTCTGTCATACCCGCAAAGTTCATATGGAGCCTTGTAAAAATAAGAAAATTAGAGCATCATTAGTTGTCACGTGGTCCTTGCATATTCTTCTATCATTCTTATTGTATGAAAGTATATTTAGTTTATGCTTTCTTTTAGGTAACAATTTTATGTAATATCTTCCCAAGGTTGATATTGTTATACTCATTATTATGTTGTGTGATAGATATGTTGTTGCTAAAATGAGCTCTAAGCATTTCATAGGCTCTAGTAACTATTTGTCTGTCATTAACATGTACGCAGGTAAATCATACAAAGCGCGAGCTGCACAACGTCTTCATTAAAAAGCTTTACCGGTAACAAAAAATTGTCTTGTCAGTTGTCGATTTTACACGTCGCTGTGTACATTTGTTCTTATTTACTAGTTTTCCTGTATCGACTGTTGATTGTGCTATTGTTTGGTTTTTATGATCCCAAACAGAGAGAACCTGTTTGAAGAGATGCTGCAGGAACCTGATGAAGTGGCAATGAAGAGAAAGCGCACCCGGGAAACCCTCCGAGTTCTGCAACAGGCTTTCCGGGTAGGTTTTTTCTAAATTCTTAGGGTTCAGAGTTTTAAGGGCTTTCTTAGTTTATACACAGGTAATTGGCATGCACAGATTATCCCAATTCACGTGGCGAATGAAACTTAAATATGGTCAAAACAGTATTTGATTTTAGATTTATACTTCTGCAGTGTTATAATCAATAAGTAGCTGAGTTTATTTGACACTTGTAATTCAAAACAAAATATATATGAAAATGTGTAGTCGCTGTATCTGTAGGCTCTAACTCACACTATTTGCAATTACTGCTTTTTCTGCTGTTTTACTCAATTGGAAGGTCGTGGTTTGATAGATGGCTGGTCAGTTTGGCTTGTGTTGTGGCTGGAGTTTGATATGTTTCATTTCTGGTTTTTAGATCTGGGATTGTACAATTTTGAACTCTTTGTATGTCTCTTTTTTTAAAAGAAAAACAATACTGCTTTCGTTATGCAGTGGGAAATCCTCAGTTTAATACTTGCGATTACTGTTTTCTTTTTTGGTAGACATTGGATGAACTGCCTTTGGAAGCGGAAACAGTGGAAAAGGGTTACAGTTTGGGTGCTGATCCAACGGGGTTGCCAAAGATCCATGGATTACCAACGTCATCGATGTATAATACAAGCAGTTCAAATGATTCCTACTCAGCTTCACCTAAGAATCCAAAGCCCAGAAAGTCATCTCACTCTGGGGAGCTTCACTCACCATTTTACGCTAATGCAGATTCTAATGGAAGCGGACGCATGTACATGCCTGGTCTCTATCCATCAGTTGATTAATAAGCCAATCGAGTAGCTGCGAGTCTTTTAAAATAGTGTCAAAGCATTATATTCATTTGATTCCGCTGGCCCAACTCTGGAGGTGATTGGAAGTCCACCATCTGTAGTCTGATTGTTGGGGAGTTAGTATTTTGTTCCAACTGATTTGTGCAAATCGGGTATCTGGCATTGCTTTTTCGTCTGCGCATTTATTGTCTCCTTTTATACAGAGTATAGGCTGATAATTGTATTTTTTTCTACTAGGCCCCAAGAATAACAGGGAGCCGCCGCTTATACCTCTCGTACCTAATTTTTGTCAGAATCAGATGGTTTCTCAGATATGCATATATATCTCCATTTTTTTTTTCTTTTTGTCATTTGAGATTGTTTTGACCTTGGTAATGAAATTATGTGGGTTGCCATTTGGTAATGAAATTATGTTGGTCAACGAGGGCATGTTTTGGTCCTTCGGAAGTGCTTGATTTTTCATTAGATTGGTAAGTGACTGTTTTTTCCTTATACAAAGCAATATTGGGGAAGGGGGAATTGTTCCTAGGACCTCAGGTGGAGGGGTAAGTAACCACTTGAGCTTCTAGAATGGTTAAGAGACTCCATTACATTAGAAAAAAGGAATTGAGAGGATTTGGCTAACGTTTTAAACCTGTAAAATTACCAATTATAAATCTTTTAAATAAAACTTTTATTTCTGAACTTCAAATTTATTGGGAAACAATTCAGGCTGAAAAAAAAGGTTTGTACCATACATTTAGGGCATGTTTACGTATCAGTAATGGAGAAAGTAAGGAATTAAAGAATTTAGGAATCGGGGAACTATTGAATCGGTATAGGAAGAATCATTCCCATGAAGTTGTTTACTAGACATACGGAATTACCAAAGGAATAGGGTTGATTCCTGTTGTTATTGTTTACTAATTTTCATGAATCAGAATCCAAATTAATTTGATTACTAAAATGCCCTACACATTTTTACCACAGTACATATATAATTCTCAAATTGGCTAAGGTGACCAAACTAATCCTGCAACAAACTAGTAAGGTAGTGTAAACATGAGGAATCAATATGCTGAACAAGATGAACAACAAGAGCGTAGTTCAATGATAATGTTAATAACACCTTTGTCCAGAGCCAATTTCAAACGAAAAAATAAACTCTAATAAATATATATTTTTCACCTACGTAACTAGTAAACAATCATATAATGATAACCTACATAATCTTCATACTATCAAAAAAGAGATATAATCTCCACAGAAGTCTTTATCCATGATTGTACTTTGTTTAATGATGAATGTGAAGACAGAAGATAGAAGAAGAAAAAGAAGATAGATAGATAGAATGACTTACATAGCACAAGGCGTTGCTACTGCTTCTGGGAGGTTGTGTATGCAACGATAACGTGAAAAAGAAGTTGGAGCTTCTTGGCGTGAGTTTTTATTTTTTATTTTTATAGGGTTTGGGGTGTTTTGGAATTATGGCAAAGTGGTAAGGGTATTTTTGGAAGTTATGAAGAGAAAACATGAATGAGAATTGTATCGACTACTCCCCCCCTAGTTGATCTTATACCTAGTTTTGAGGGGATGTGATTACGGATTTTGAGGTGGGGCCACTTATTTTTTCATTCCTAATTGCAAGTAAACGCAGGGGAAGTCAAGAATGGAAATCATTCCCTTTCTTCCTATACCCATTACTGATACGTAAACATGCAGAGTCCAATTTTCATGTTACCAAATCCCTATGCCCACCTTGTTTTTCCTCCTTAGTTTTGTGACACGTGGCACATCACTTAACGACAATTTTTAACTCTGTTAACTCTCTTCATCCTATTTTATTAAAATAATTTAAAAAATATTAAAATACTCGTTTTACACAAACACATTCTTGCCTCTTCATCTTCTACCTTGCGTATCATCAGACTCAACCCCTAAATCTCTGCTTTATATATATATATTTTTAATGAAGAGGATAGGTAGAAGATGAAGAGGCAAGAACGCGTATTTTATTTTTTTTTAAATTATTTTAATAAAAACAAATGGGCTGAAGAGTGTTAAGAGTTAAAATGTTTTTTAAAAAAAAGAAAAAAAAGATATGAGTCAAAATTTTGTTAAGTGGCGTGCCACGTGTCACAAAATTGAGGAAACAGGGTGGGCACAAGGGATTTGGTAACATGAAAATTGGACTCATATTGAAGAATTTTTCCCATTATAGTCTAGCCACAGCTAATATATTAAAGCATAATTTTTTACATATTGGAAAAATATAATTCTTTCTGCAAATAATTTTCTTTCAGGTTCTTTGCAAATCACTTTCTTCGACAATTCCTGTGGTTTTCGATTATGTAGTAGCATTCTTGTACCGGCCAGTAGGCAAGTCCGGACTTTGATTCTTGACTACCAATTAGTATTCTTAATCATCTATGAGAGTTACTTAATTTGTTAAGCTACCTAATGCCTTGGTTTGAAAGAGCTGATTTCAGAGCTGTTTGGCCCGCGTATTGTTTTTCCCCTTGATTTCGGCTTTCTAATTCAAGAGGTTTTTTTTTCCGTTTGCCCATATTGATACAAAACGATCTCTTTTTATTTACTTCCAGTAATGCTTTTGTTTTCCAGAACATTAACTTGTTTCTGCAATTTAATTCCGTACCTTCTTAAATGCATTCGGATTACGAATAATGGTTTGCTTTCGTCGTAGGATATTCAGGTATACGTCAAATTACAAGGGTCGATTCGCTACTACATAAATGGCAGACAATCACATTTTCTGGCACAATCCTACTATAGTTATTCACAAAGGGCAAAGGGGTAGAAAGGAGAGAGCAAAACCAGAAACTTATTCACATTATATCACTGAGCTCCAAAATGATCTAGCTAGTTGTAACATACACATGGGATTTCTGTATAAGGTTTGTGTTAAAAAACATTAACCAGGGCATGAAAATCCAAAGTTAGTCGGAGGGCCACCAGCATTGCGCACCTTCATTCTGGCCAACAAGACACCATGCGCACTTCAAGCGTCCCGTAGTCAGTATGTATATGTCAAGTTCCTGGCCAGTGAGTCTCGATGTTGCAATCGTAAAAATCAACCACCTGTAGGTTTTGGATTCATAAAACTTGTAGCACAGCATTTAAGGTTAAACCCATCTGAAGCATGGGGCTAGTCAGCTATATGCGATGTCAAGCTGCTAAAGATCAATACCTGCTCATCAAAGTTAGCAGGAATCTCAAATTCTGTCCCCGAGGCATTGCAAAATTCATCCAGATTCTCCTGCAGGTCGTGACGTGTAAATAAGACAAATTGAGTCCAAGTAGGATAACTACAACTCTACATTACATTCTGATGTACGTTAGGTAGTAATTACTAGTTACAACACACCTTATGCTTTGATTTACATCAGCCAAGATTGTTTATGAACAAAAGAAAATACAGGAGACCTCTTGATAAAATGAGACTCGCTTTAGGAAGATGTAACGACTACTACCTACATTTAAACAGACTATATCTCCCCTCACACGCTGGCTTACCCCACTATAAGTACTGTACAATTACATGCTTCCTCAGATCCAATTTATTTTTAGTGCGGTTCAGCATTGATTAATAAATTACTAGTCTATTTGTGCAAATACTTACCCATTAAATAAACACCACTACCTACATATAATATAATGTGTCAAATATCTTGCAACAGAACATTACCATAGCATGTAATGTTGACAGCAGAGTGATTCAGAGGTTGTCAACATATAAGGCATGAAATGAAAACTTCCCAAAACTATGGAACAGAATCTTAGCTCAAGAATACAGGGCCAAGTTCCAACTACTTGGTTTAGGTGAACCTTGAAATAGTACCTGCTCATCAAAGTTGACAGTTGAATTTTCCATTTGGATGCATATGTGATTAGTAGCAGCTTCAGCTGTTTCCAGCATATCCTGCACATCAGATGACTGAAACTGATTACAATTTAATTTGGAATAACTTGGAAAGAAATATTGTTTATGATTTTATAGGATATCACACAAAGGGACCCACTCTTCAAACCTAAGCAATAAAACTCCATTGGTCCACATACAGATATCAAAATATTGTAGTTATCAATCTTAAAGAACTCTTCTTCTCGTTCATTTATTTAAAGATGGACAATGGAAACATCGGAAACCAAATAGATATCAGTGTCGAATATTAAATATTATAATCGATATACAATTAGTTTAGTTATATGGAAAGAAGTGCTACCTCGTCACCCAGTCTCAGAGGAGGGTTTTCAGTATCCAATGCAATAGGCTTACTCTCCTCTGGGATTCCCTGACCGGACAAAAATACTAAGTATTGTCAAGTTCTGCGACAACACAACATATCATTGTGCAGAAGGATCTAGAATATGCAGCAAGTATGTTCTGTGTGGAACCAATCGCATAAGTTTCCACCAAACGCAAATAGAAAGTAGAATCCATTTATTCGAACAAGAAATAAACCCTCACGTTATGTACAAAGATTAAGCTAAATTGGCCCCAGTGAAAAGCAAATAAAATTATATTTTTACATTCAGACAAGTAGAATTAATGTACTTACAAGAAAAATAAAAAACACACAAACAAACTTCAAAGAATAAGCTAAATTGCACATGCCGAAAAACAAATAAACTAAATTTGCACATTCTTGCAGGTACGAGAATTCTCAATTCTGTCGCCTTTTGACAAGAAGACCTCTAGAAGATTCTTCAAGAGCACAACAATAGGCAAAGAAACTATGCAAAATGTTGAAATCAATACTCACATTTAGCATCTCAAATATCAGAAAACTTAGAATTGACTAATTAGTTCTAATTAACATTCATAATAACCATGCTAAGAAATCATACCTCTACATCCGGGTCTAGATGCACATTTTCTGGTTTTAACATCAAAGGTTTAAAGTCAGCTGCAGTTTCCTTAAGATCACATGGACACCATCAGAATCGATACTCCAAATTAGATTATGTCAGAAGAAAGTATTAAAATGTGACTTTACAAGAATAAAAAGGGTACAAAGAATTGGCATGTACCAGAGTAGACGCAAAAAGCGACCATCAGTGAAATCAGATTATGATTACTACGTTGACTAATCTTCCAAGATAGTACATGACCCTAAATTAGTATTGCTCCCAATTAGAAATACAGATGATTGTTATTTGCTCAAAATCTGTCACATGGACTTGGGCATGGGTGTGGGCAGTGTTTTAAACGCGAGGCTGAGGCACAAGTGAAGGTGAGGCTACTATGAAACACCTCAGGTATCCCTGTGTTTAGCAGCAGGTCAGGAAAGCCTAAGCCTCGTTGAAGAAGGGCAGAAGCCTCATGCCCTAGATGTGCTTTATATGCACTATATCTGATAAGGCACATCCCTCTTAACACCTTAGTTCTTGTTTTTAATTTTTTTTAATTTTTAAAATTTGTGAGATAAAACCACGCCGTTTTGTCTGTTAAGTTCACTACTTTAAGAACCCAAGTTGGGGGCACTGTTTTCCTGGGAGCTTTTAAGTGATATTCCACCCGATAGAACTCCAAAATAGGAAAGCAAAGACAAAGAAAACCTAAACCATGCCTCTCTTTGGACAGCTCTAACACTCACAACCAATGCCTCTGACACAAGCCTTTCTTGAATCAAGTTAAAGAAGGCAACAGCCCTAGTTGAATGTTATATCTTTTCGGATTGATTATCAAGCTTGAATAACGATTAATACTCTTATTAACTCTTTTTATATTTTTTTAATCATAATAATTCGAGTTCCGAAAGGCTTACACCCCAATGCCTCCCTCAAGCCTCAAGCCTCACCTTACAAGGCATAAAAGTCTCACCCTCGCTTTTCCTATGAAAACATTGCTGCTGGGCGCACATGTCATGTGTCCAGGTGTCAGAAACACCTGCTTCCATGGACTTTCCATTATCTTAATTGTCTGGTAGCCAAACCAATGCACATGCATATAATTTCAACATAATTTTCTAATTGGACCAGCAGTAGAGGCAACATACCAGCTCATCTTGGTCAAAATGAATGGGCCTCCCTGCTTTTGTAAGATCTCTCAAAGTTCCCTTCAGATCAACAGAATGATGAGTAAGAGGACAAATAAAGTTGTCAAATTGCTTATGTCAGACAAGAACTTAGAGAGCAAAGTTTGAACTCGATCATGCTATATCACTGCCAATGCATCATTGTTTTAACAAGTTTGAGCACCAACTGAGGGCATGCATACATGCATTTTATCATAGATGGTTACTACCCAAAACAGGCACCACCTACCTTGTTAGCCCACATGAGACCACAAGCATTACAAAGAGATCTTGGACCAGCTGGCCCCCGACGCATTGCTGGGGTAGACTTTTCACTAATTCCACAATGCTGACATCTACGTAAACATAAAAATTTCAGAAGACCAGAAATGGAAGAAGCAGCATGTCAGCATCAACATGTATTAAGAACCAGCAATAAAACATCAGTGATCCTTACAACAAAGTGGGAAAGGAAAGAAATAATAAATTAATAATAATCCTACTGAAAGTTCGAATGCTAACTGAAGAACAGAATTCAAACTCACACAGATTCTGGACAAGAAGTGCCATCACTTGAATCGCAGTTTCCAGAAGCAATTTTAGAATCGTCCTTCAATGATGCAAACTGTCCATTCTTGCGATACATCCTACAAAACAAGTAATAGTATTGAGAGAAAAATAAGTAAATAGTACTGAATTCAAGGATAACCTCATCTTTTTGTTTCCATTATACATTGCATAAATCAATGTTTGTTGTTAAATGTTGAAAAGTTAAAAATTCGTGGAATGCACACAAAACAAACACATGCATATGTGAATTATGGTAGAAAAACAATTGTATAATCATAAAGTAGGACAAAATCCAAGAATTTCACAATCCCATTTGTCTGGGGTATGTGTGAGTGAGAGAAACGGAGAAAGAACCACAACCACATCCAGTTATTGCATTATTCTGATTACCATTATGGAACGGCAATTCAAGTAGCTTTCAAACTTCTATTTTGACAATAATTACCTCATTGACACTTGGAAGGAAATACCATAAAAGGTTAAAAGGCGTTTAAATAATTTTAAGTTGCATAAAATTTCACACCCCAAAAACCACCTTACAAGTTGACACCAATTTATAAACTACTTCCATCCTTTTTGTGTAAGTCTAACTTCCTTTTTACTAACTATCTACCCATTTTCTTAGTTTATACAAGTTGATGCACACACACCTTGGTCATCAATCAGTGTTAACCAAGCTGTAAATATCAGTGGATGTGGCACTAATACATGGATTATATTTATTGATAAAAGACCAAATACAACCTTAATATGGCAGTAAAGGTAGTGGTAACACTCCAAGAACGATTTGTTAATACAAAAATAATTTTACATCTGCAGGTGTGTGTTTGTGTGAAAGATGATATTTTCTCTGATTTCGAAGGTCAATATTTTCTGCTGGAAGGAGTAGTCATTATTAATTTACATGGGATAGACTCTCTTGCAAAGAAATAATGATTCTGATACATTTACAATGTTGCTGCTGGAAGAGCTACAATGTTGCTTCAAAGTGAACCTTTTCACTACCGAGCTGCCAGTGCACATATAAGCTGTTGGGTACTATTATCTCATGATCAACTGCATCTTCAAATTAGAAACTATAAAGTTCAGAAATTTGAACTGGTAGAACCAAGCTAGGCCACCAAAAGAGCTAAGCCCACATCCTAAACAGGTAATGCACCAACACAGTGGCAATCACCAAATTCTGTTAATTTCAAAAGTGCAGGTTACTAAACTAAAGCTAAATCACCTCCACAACAAACAAGAACAACCAAATAGCTCCACATGCAGAAAATCCATATAATTCTTCTTCTTTTTTCCTCACACATAATATCATTTATTTCTCAACCAAACGAGTTGCAGACAGGACCAGTAGGAGGAAAGGCCTGTATTTTATGATCCAATCATTCACCCAGATCTCTGAGAGGCTTTATCACTCAGGGGAAGAAAATCACTGATTGTTGTGTAAATGCATAAAAAGAGAAAAGACTACTTCCTAAACCCATTTTTTGTCATGAAATACTAGAACATGGGTTCACAGCTGTATTGTTCCAACCATAGTTTTGGAGAACCATTTCTGAGTAAACCACCAGAATATTTCAACAAGGAGCTGCATGCAATCACTATAACATCCAGAGAAATAATCAACACCATGCAATATGACGAAAGTTATCAAGACAGGTTGCATTACCTCTGAGCAACCTCTTTTCGACAAGTGTATCGAATTTTCTTTTCAAAGCATCTCTCTTTCCGTTTTTCACGGAACCTAACAAGAGATGCAGTTCTTCGTGAAAGTTTTGAATTTCGTGAGATGTCACCTATACCCTAGAGAGTAATTTTGAAAAGGCATCAACAATTAGAGAAATATTAACCCCAGTGTGGGGGAAAACAAGAGCAAGTTGATTTATACAGGAATACCCCGCTATTGCTTTCTAGCAGAGACTCAGAACTAGGGAAACTGCTGGATATATCACGCCCTCCCAATAGCAAAAGCACTGCTTGCACCTGTAATTAATATTCCAGAATATCAGGCATTATTACCCCAAAAGAAACCAAGCAGCAGATTTATACAGGGTGAATTATAGGCACTAAAGCTTGCACCATGTTTAAACCATTCCTCTGGGCAACTCACATATGAATAGCCAAAAAGCAGAGCGAGTCAATCACTATGCAACTTTCCCATTTTTGTGAGAAAGAAAAATGCAAGTCAACGGAAAATGTATTTTTACAGATCCAATTAACAGGGTGTCTTTGGAAAGAACTTATCTTCTTTAATCAATTATTAGAGTAATTCAGATATGTATGCTATAGTGATTAGAAGACAGAAACGCCATTTTCGACTGTTTTTAGGTCCCCTAAAGATGGTATCTTGCTCAGGGATTAATCCATCAAAATGGCCACGTCAAAGACTACATTCTGAAACATAATTAAATAGTATAGTAATTTTTTTTTTAATATCTTTTGGTTAGGCCTCTAATATTCTCTATCATTACTTAACCATTGACTTTCTGGCATAACAACAATTTTGAACTCATTCCTTTTGCCAGCTGTTTGGCCAGGATAGTATCACCCAGGTCTTAAACTTGGGAATGAATTCTCAAGTTTTCCGATTGAAAAGAATAAACAAGAACCATATCATCACATCTAAATGATTAAATGGAGCACCTTATTGCGCAATGTAACTTGCACAGAAGAAACAGCCTTCTGTTAATGCTTCCAACAGGTACATATGAAAACAAGAAAGAAAGGAATTGCTGATAATTTCCAGAACTATAACGTGGACTGATCGAGCTGAAAGGGCTTAAATCTACTCATTTACTTCCCATAACTGACGGGCAACTAATTTCTATGATACTGGGACACTAGTATTAAACTATAATTTGAGAATGAACTCAAAAGAGACCAAAATTATTGAATCATCAACGGATTCAAACTTGTCTAACCTGCTATAGAAAATTATATTGCTATCCAAGACTAAGTTTTGCACCAGAAGGGAAGTCCTCACAAGTCTGCCTTTAATTAGCTATTGTTGCTAGCTAGTATGTTATTTATTCGACAAAAGAGTCCTACAAGCAAATATATACATTCAAGAAAACGGAGAGAGATTCCTTTTGTTTTTCAATTTATAATCCTTGATTTTCCTCATGTTTCCCGGGAACCAAACAGAGCGAAACGAACCAAACGGACTCAAAATGAAATTAGCAGAAGACGGAAAGCCAACCTTATCGGGAGTAACCGCGGGAAAAACGTGGACCTCGCCCTCGAAGGCGAGGGTGAGCTCACTGGTCCGAGAAGGCAGAGCCGAATTGCAGCGACTCATAGTTACTCCAGAGCTCCTCCGAGCTTGGTCCCCTCCATTCATGGCCTCTTTAGCACCACCTTCTTCGCCATAGTCCCCTTCCAACTCTGCCGGTATATGCACCAGTTGATCTTCCCCCTCGTAAGCCCTCGCTTGCAGTGGCTGAGCGTTCACCATCTCCATTTCTAAAGCATCACTCTTCTTCGCTCAGTTCTTTTTTCTGCAAATTTTCTTGCTTTGCCAAAGAGAAATAGATTGAACCCCTTTTGACCAAGATTTGACTCCGAATTTAAACGTTAAGCCCCTAGATAAACGTGTTTGGAAAGTCATAATCACTATGACGCAAAAATGGAAAAAAGAATAAAAACATTTATTTTCTAACTCTATAGATCCGACTCAATTTAGCAGTAGGAGCGGCCACGGTCCGAATTGTATCGGTTTTACTTTAAAATAGTTTCGTTCCGCCAATTTGGGCGATCCTTAAGCCCTTTGGACATAAGCCCAATTCTTTTTTCTTTTGCATTATCTCCTCTTTGTTAGTCCATTTGCAACACAAATTTTCATCTTCTAGTGTATCATACTATCCTAAAATTCAAAATGCTATAAAACTTCAAAGTTTAATAACTAATAGAAGATCCTTATTTAGTTATTATCCAATGAGAGAACTACAAAATAAAATGAATTAAAAACAAAAATATAAGTAGATGGTCTAGTTCGGTTTAGGCCATTTTGCAAAAGCTCCAAACCAAACAATTATAATCAGGTTCAATTTTAAAACTATTTGACTTTTTCCTTGATCAAAACCAAATCAAACCGGCCAATATGATTTGAATTGGCCAGGAGAACTTTAGAAAAAAAATACATTCAGCACTTTCTTCGCATAGAACTTGCTCCTGCAGTAGTAATATGGACAATGTGGCTTCACGAAGTATTTCTCCTTGCTAAGCATAACATGAGCTTTTGATGAAAAATAAATCCCCACCAAACTGGTAGCTAGTAACATAAGAGTACCTTATTATTATTATTTTTTTTGGGTATTATTTTTACTGGAATAATCACTATAGACGGTTCTATTTGACGGAATATCTACAAAAGATGGATGAGTTATCAAAACTAGCCATCAAGGATTTTGATATATGCATGTGTATCTATAGTATACGTATTCTCGTATAGAAAGCCTTAACATTAGCACTGTATGAGAGAGAGACCCCAATCCTTAGTACAAATAGTGCCATTGTTACACATTCCTCTCATCATGTACAAAATAGTGCCTTAGCATTAGCCCTAGACCTCTTCAAGGATATTTTAGGATCCACAATCGTCTTAATCTAGCCATCACAAGCATGAGATTTCACGTATGAAATAATTTATGCATATTCTCCTGCCTAATTTTCATCCCAAGCTTTTCATCCCGTCAAGAATATAAGTAAAAGCCAAAGCTATAGACATCATTCTTTTCTGAAATGTAACCAGAAATCTTGTACGAAGGATCAAGGTATCCTCTACTTTCGATGTCTTGTTGCTTTCTTTAACTGTCCTGTTGAAGTTTATCTAGTGAAGTTTATCTTTGATTGAAAAAAAAAAAATCAAGGTACCCAAATGTTCCTTTCACAGCGTCTTCATCAGCATGCGATTGCACAGGACGAATGGTTTTGGAGAGTGAGAAGTTACAGAGTTTGGGAACAAAGTTATGGTCCAAGAAAATACATCTGGGTGTGAGATCCCTATGAATGATGGGCTTGGGAAAGGCAGTGAGGAGATATGTAAGTGCATTTGCAAGCTGCTTTGCAATACGGAATTTAGTTTTCCATGGTAGCGATTCATTAGCTCTATAGAAGGGTCAAAGTTTTTGGTTGCCCTCATGAGCTCTATAGAAGAGTAACTACGAATAGGATTGGATTTTTCATCACAAGAAGCAATGAGATCCTCCAATAAGATACTCCCGTTGTTCAAGAATGATCTATCTCTTTCCTCCCTTCTCAAACAAGCAAGGAATGTGAACATGATCATAAAAATATATCAGTACGTATAAACAAACACATGAAATTCAATGAGATATAATTTAATCTTTCATTTTTGTCACAAACTAGATATTAGCGTGAGTTTTCTTTTTCTTGTTATGTGGTGGTAATGGAAGAATCCTTGTCCTACCACTCTCGCCTCCATTCATGGATTTCTTTCCTTAGAACAATTAAAACCACAACTCACCAGACTTTGGATGACATTGTTTCTACCTTTTTTTTTTTTTCATCTTTTCTGTGTGGCATCTAGATCCGTAAGAATTGGATTCAGCTAGCAAGAATTCTTTAGGGCTTTATCTCCCTACTTTCTGTTTAAAACACTGCTAAAAGAAAAAGAAAATCAAACTAAACTGTATATGCAGCATTTCGACAAGGAAATAGAATCGAAATCATCGTTCGTACCTCTCCAAGGCTGCTTGCCCTGCAGTCAAGGTGTCTAAACCTTTTGCTTTGATGGAGCCAAGTAATTGTTGCAGATTTAATGAGCAAGCAGAAGTTTACTTGGTTTCATTTTCTATTGCAGATGACTTGCATTTGAGAAGGAGAAGTGTTTGAAGTTTATTGGTATCCCTTGAAAGGTCAAATAAATGAGATCAAAAGGGCCCTCAGATATTGACTTAGGATAGCACCACTAACTATTTATTATGGCAACTTGTATCTCAAGAAATTACTAATGGATAATTTTTCATATGCTGATGAGAAAAATCGGGGACATCAGCCTATTTATTTTTCAATTTTTGTTTACTTGTGAAACTTCGGAAGAGAATTGAAATTGTTACTTCCTTCTTTCGTTTGCTACCCACACCGATTGAGGTTACAAGCCCACGCTACTAGGCTCGGCATTGTTACTTCCTTCTTTAATTGGTCATTCTCTGTTTTCTCATCTTATTTTCCACTAAACCCCAATTACCTAGAGGGTACAGTCACTTGATTTTTTTTTTTTAATGCAAGTTTTGATTCATAGCTATAGAAGAATGTGGAAGAATCTGAAGCACAACAAACCACGTCAGTTGACCTTGACAAACAAATTATGCAGCTGATGATTCACTAGCCAAACTTGGTCACTCAATTTTGAATTTTCCACCTGGTATGTTGTAAGGCGCACTTTTATATTTAAAATTACATTTAAAAAGCGCCCAAATAACTGCAAATTTACCTTGGCTTGGCCATGCCTCTGAAAATAGGCTTTAATCCTTGCTTTTCTGGTCTGGCGGTACGAATTTCACAATAATCAGGTTGCATTTATCACCATAACCTTTCTTGATTATATTGTAGACAAGGAAAGAACTGGCAATAGTTTTGCAGCCATATTCAACATGGATGATAGAATGCAAATGCTACAATGACATGAGGTTCTAAATTTGGTCCTCAGACTACAATCACATAAAATAATAGGGTTTCAAATCTATATTAGTTTATAGCTCCAAGTCCCTAAAGCATATGTACACTCGATAACGTACTTGAATCTATTTGACATCCCTTTGTAATACAGCAAATGGCAAACAACCAGGCTGCAAGGGACTTCATAAATTCCTGTCCACAGTCATGGCTGAGTTGTCACCATTAGAGGAAGGGGCGATGTTGGCACCCATGGTTATAGCAACTGAGTCTTTAGCTTCGCCATCACCCTGTGATAAAAACCCATGAGGAAAACGCCAGATAAAAGAAAAATCACAAGATTTTTAATTTTTTTTTTCAGGGTGCCTGAGGTGGTTTACCTGTTCAATTCCCTTTGCAGAAGGATCCTGCATACCTATATTTGAAACCTTAGGACCACCTGTTAGAACTCCCTGCAAAGAGTTGAGCATACATTAAGAGATGACTAAGAATCACCAGCAATCACTTCCTACAAAATTTTAGTATCCACCACCAACAAAGCTAACTCCAATATATATAGTAATTTTCTTTTGCTAGATATCTAACCTGGTTTATTGCTAAAATGTCAATAAGGGCCACGCATTCAGACATAAAATGTCTAGCAACACAGCATGCTAGATTGCCTGACAGATATATATATATATTCTCTAATAAAGTTCTTCTTAAGTACTGCTTTCTCAGATACAAACAACTGAGATGCAAAGTAGATCGGATGGTCTTAGACTATGATTGAGAAACATATGCTGATTCAAAACCTTGTCAGACATATTCGCCCAGGGCAACAACCTCGTAATTATATCGATCTGTATAAGTGTTTAGACACACAACCTTATGTTGAGAATTCAAATTCTGCATTGGGCACTATAAGCCTTACATCTCAGTACGTGTTGGCTCAATCTGGCCAAACGTTACGGGCATGTTGAAAATATAAAGTCCCACATCAGTCATTCTAAGCCTTCCATCTCAATATATACAATTCTCTGTCTCTCCAATTGGTTTTGGGCTGGATGCTCCAACTTTAACTAGTTAAGTACTCTAATAAGACATCTACCATGCTCTAAACCAGGGAATGAAAATTCAAGATAAAAATAACAATGACAATGACAGAGTAGGTAAAAAATTGTGTGTATCCTACTGAACGTTTGGATTTTCATCCAACAGTTAAACCATGAATGTTGTATTCATGTGTGCTAGGACTCCTATATACATATGTGTGTGTGTGTATTATATGTGTATTCATACATCCACAACAAGGAGTAAGCAAAGAAAAATAAAAATAAAAAAATCACACTTGAAGTGTTCTAGTCATAATTGTGGAAGAAGATCTATAGGATAAGAACTGGTTACTTAGTTCAATTAAGAACTTTTAGACAAAAGAGTTATTCTCTGTTAAGGTCCTCAACAAGGCAGGTGGTAGATTAGATATAAATGACTGAAATACATTACGATGCACTGATCCATTGTACATTTAAACATGAAATATTAGGTTGAGGAAAAATTGAAAAGCTTACAATTAAATCCTCAAAATCTCTCAAAACACTTGTTATATGGAGGGACAGTAAAACAAAAGAATGCAGAAACGGAGATCATGGAAATATATATGTATATATTATATGAGATATATATACATGTGCATAAACAGACAGTTATGAAAATGCAAACAATTCTTTTAGATATCCATCAATACCCAAAAGGGAGTTAAAGCATAAATTAAATTACTTATAATCTCTCAAACCTTGTTAGCCCACTTGAGCCCACATGCATTGCATAGAGTCCTTGGACCTGCTGGCCCACGACGCATCATGGGAGTTGATTTTGAGCTTATCCCACAGTGCGTGCACCTGAAAAGACATTATGCATAAATTTTCAGAATGCAGAGAATATAAGTATTTCTCTTGAAATAACAAAAAAACAATTAGAGTACAAAACCTGTATAAAAACAGCTAACATCAATGCAACATGATTGTAGAATGCAACATAAAGCATAATCACTTTAAAGAATCAATCTAATGACCATCAATCCTATGTCCTATAAAAAATCTAATGGTCCTAAATATAAGTAGCGATACATGAAGATGGACTCACGAAGTTTCCTGCATGCTCTCATCTTGTCCAGAGCCCTGTGTTGCACCAGATGAAGCAGGGCCTCCATCATCAGAACTTGCCTTGGATGATGTAAACTGACCCTTCTTACGCTGCATTCTGAAATACATACGCACAATATATTAAAAGATGGCCAGAAGGAAAAGGATTATGAAATAACAAAAAAGTCAAGGTGGGAAGAAAAAGAAAAAAAAAAGGCTGAGGAGTTAAAAGTGATCTTCCATTACCCTCTGTTTGGATGAAGGAATTGACAATTACATAGAATTCTAAAATGACGGAATTTAAATTTCCATCATTTCAATTTCTGGCAATTGAAGATTTCAGTGTTTGGATTTTTGTATATCGAATTTTGTAAATGGCACTATGGAAATTGTTAAAAGACGCCTATTTTGGTGGAAATTAAACTTGGGAATTGATGCTCCAATTTCCACGATTTTTTCCACGCGTCATTTAATAAAATCCGCGCTTAAGTTGCCAAACAAGGGAATTGTCAATTTCTCCTCTTAAATTCCCGACTTTTAGCTAAATTCTGAGTTATTTTCCCTCATCCAATCGGAGGGCTATTGTTATAAAAGAATCTATGTCTTTCAGGAGTTTCAGCGTGCTGAGAAAGACTTTTCTAAATGATATACCTTTACATTTCATTCTAAGAAAGGCCTGTTACCATACCCTACTATGAGTAGGGTTGTACTCCGTTTAGGCCCTATCTAGAGTGACAATTTAGGCATCTCTTTCCCCATTATTCTCAATATGGTATCACAGCATTTATTCTGAGATCTAGCTCTTTAAAGAAAAACTATTCCTTATTTGGTCCATTGCAATTCACTTTGGGCTTCGGTTTCTTCTGAATTCTAGGAATCAGCATCTTTCATTATCTTTGCAAATTCAAGGGCTGCACATAATGAAGTTTTTCAGACTGATTTTTTTTTATCCTTAGTTGATAGCAATTTCCAGTTTTGGTTGTATTAACATGTACAACATTTATTCAAACGAATTTAATAGGAGGCATGCATACATCAATATGTACAGCATATATTCTGCTATGGAAAATAGCTTACTATATTTATAATAATATGTAATGCTTAATGATGGGGATACCAATATCATGATTAAACTAAGACTAATCATATGATTTACAAATTATATAAATTCACATTCTCCAATATACTTTGTCTCAGAAACACAAAAACAACAGCCTTATCAGAAACTGTATATTTGAATAAGGAATCATGAAAAGGATGCTAAACAACATTATAAATCAGGATATGCATTTACAAAAGTGACATAGAGTCTTCGTCAGAGAATGATAGAGAACTTTCAACTGAAAGGCCAAGGAAAATGAATAAACAAGTAAATAATCTTGTAGTACCTGAGTGCAACTTCTTTTCGCACAGTGTAACGAATTTTCTTATCAAAACAACGTTCTTTTCTTTTCTCACGAAACCGACTTAAAGATGCAGCTCTTTGCGGTTGAATTGGCTTTACAGGTAAGTCATTCATACCCTGTAAGAGATGTCATTATCGCAACAAAGTGAACAAAAATAACACCAACTGAAAGACTACTAATTCCAACAAACTTTTGCATCATTTATACATAAATATATATAAGTACACACTTGCTGGTTAAGAGGAACCGGCCCCATCGAAGGAATGCCAGAAGGGATTTCATATCCGCCCAAAAGTAGTAGTACGGCCTGCACCTGTGAAAAACAACCACAGATGCTCAAGTCTGTCAGACAACCCCTCTCATTAACACCTATAGACTTTAATTCATAAGACAGGTTGCCAACATGCATAAACAATAAATAAAAAACCCAATCATGATGTTCAGCAAACATTGAACCACTCAAAGAACTTACTTTAACTGCATGATTCCCACAAACTAACCAAAACCCATTTTCTCAAAGAAAAGCAAGTAGTTTAAGGTCTAGCCAAGAACAAAACAAGAACCTATCAGACTAAACACCACTATAACAAAGAAAACAAAGCAGAAATCACCAGTACAGAATGAACCAAAAGTCCAAAAACAGTTACACTCAAATTGAGCACCACCCAGAAGCGAAAGAACTTTACCTTATCAGGAGACACTTCGTCGAAGACGTAAACCTCGCCCTGAAACGACAGCGTAAGCTGATCAGAGCCGCCGTTTGTGGCCGCCGCCGGAGGGTATTCTGAGCTGGTAAGGTACAGTGGATTGGGAGGAATGACGCTACTATCTTCGAAGCGTATGTGAGGGTTGTCTATGGACTCTTCAACGTCGTCTTCTTGTTCCTCAACTTGGTTACTCTGCGGGGCTCCTCCTGAGCCATACATTGAGTTCTGGTGATTGGATTCTGACATTTCTAATAGTACATTTACAGCTCCAAGCCACCAAAAATTTCACGAACGATGAAAAGCCCCACAACCAAATAGAAAAAGGGAATTTTTAGCTGAAATTGAAAAACTAAAACCTAGAATTGAAACAAAAAGGAATACCCACAACCCCACCCCAATTCAAAAGGATATCATCAGAGTCAAAAAAAAAATTATTGAAAAAACGGGCACTTAATTGGGAATTACAAACCCTAATTTTGGTTGTAGAAAAAGATAAAGTTGTCTGAGAGAAAAGAGTGAGGACCGTGAATTTGGGAATTCAATCTGCGTTGGGAGGCAAAGAGAGGTGGTGCGAGAGGAGTTAGAGGTTGAGGATGACTGGGTTGGGAAAACGACCCTACAAGATTTTCATATTTACAGGATATGCCACTGAATTACTGAGTTGCCACTTGCCATGGCAAAAGGCAAAGGGAGACAAACGATGTTACTATTCGTGTGAATAGTGACTGCCCTTGTAAAAGGGAAGTTGGGTTTCCACTCATTGACATGTCAAAGGGCATTTATTATTTACTTATTATTATTTTTATTTATACTTAAACGATTAATTTGAATAAAATTTTTGGTTGCTACGTGTCAATATTTATTATAAAATTCACATATCATATTTCGAATAAAATTTTCAAATAAGATTTTCGATTGCAACGTGTCCATATTTATTATAAAATTTACAGATCATATTTCAAATAAGATTTTTGGTTGCCACGTGTCCATATTTATTATAAAATTCACATATTAGATTTCAGATAAGATTTTCAATTGCTACAAATGCACCATGTGTCATCTCTATTTTCTAAATCTCTATATAAAACTACAGCCTCCATTCACAGCAATCATCCATATCCTCTCTATCTTTTCCTTTCTCAAATTTTACAAAACACATTTTACTTTCAATGTCTGTCACGAGGAGGTTGTTGGATAAGGCTAAGTGAGAAAATGAAGAAAGAATGCGCAAACGTGCTGAAGAAGAAAGGGAGTGGGAAGTAGACGATGATCAAGTTGCCATGACAGTGGGAATTATGCTTTGTTTTGATGTATGCAATGTTTTAAATAAATAGATATATTATTGAATGCTTTCTTTATTCAATAAAAGACAAGCAATACAACTAATTAAGAAATGACAACTCTATCAATACAACCTAATGGTTTTCATTATTTAACCAATTTGTGTTGCTAGGTCTATCGTCACAGAAAAGTCTTCTTCTTATAGCATCCCTTCGTTCTTGCTTCCAAAATGACTTTGTTTCAGGGGACATATGGCTCGTATCCATGGTCATGGTTTCCTAATCTTTCTTTTCCATGTATTGTTTGTGTGCATACTCATTTTCTCATGCAAATGCTTCATCTTTTACCTTATCACCCTAATCTCTTTTCATGTCTCTCTCAATTCTCAATGTGTCGTTGATAAAAAATTTGCTCCAAAATTTTTGCACAATCATTATTCAAAGTGCTCCCTCTCTTGGCATTTGTCGCCTTTCTCCTAATAGGCCCCAACTCCTTTTGAATTGGTGAGCCGTGATTCATCGGGGAGTCCAACGACGAATCCGATGCCAGTGAATCGTGGAGCAGCGTCTCATTCAATATAATGGTCGACCTCGTGGGAATAATTTTGAATCTCGAACAATTCTTCACAACCTCCCAACATTGGTGATTGTTGAAAGATTTTGTGCCTTGGCCAATGGCACCGAACCACATTTATGCTTGCATAATCTATAATATATAAAAAAAATCACAAATTGGAAATGCAAGAAAATATATATAAAAAAAAGAATTAAATTTAATAAACCGGCAATTACAAAAAATTTATCTCGTTGCCAAGATTTTCGCCGCTTCGAAACTTGTCCCTCGCTTTTGCCAATGCATCTCTCCATTTCCCTAACTCCTTATACAAATTTTTTCACCTACTAGCCAAGGCCATTTCCGTACGAGCCGAATGTATGAATTTATCTCCACATATGAGAGAGCTTCATCTCATTGCCTGTGATCGGGCAATGACCAACTTGGACCTAACACTCACACAAAAAAAACATCTTCCATGGATGTCCACGAGCCTTCAACTTTGATGGAAGAGGTCATTTGTATTTTTAAACAAATAAAATTTAGCATTAGAAAATTTGGTGTGGATAGTGAATAATATTGGAAAGAGAATAATTTGTATGAAGATTTGATGTGGAAAGTGAATAATATTGGTAGGTATTTATAGAAATTTTTTTTATAAATTTTTTGGTATTTTTTCCACATTTTTTTTCAATTTTTATGAAAAAAAAATTGGCATCCGTTGGATTGGAGCACAAAGAATGGATTAGACACCCCAAGAAGCGCTACGTGGCTTTTATCCGTTGGGAGAAAGCAAGGCTAATGCAAAAATTCAAAAAAAAATTTACCGTTGGCGTGCGTGACACGAGCGGTCTCTGTGTGTACGTCACGTGTTGTCCCGACGAGTACGCCAAGCGCTAACAGTAAAAAAATTCGAAGTCTTGCTCGGGCTGATTTTGCCTCAGGCCTTGCCCGGGTTGGTGGAGCCCAAGTCTTGCCCAGGCTGCATTTGCACGTTGGAAGTGCTTTCATGGGCCGAGGCCCGTCTTGCCAAGGGTGGGACTGTGCTTTGGAAATGCTCTTAGAGCACTTCCACCCCATTGTGCCATGACAAAGGGCAAGTAAGGGCAAATACTATTCACATGAATAGTGACTGCCCTAGTAATTTTTTAATGCATTCCCACCCATTGTCATGGCAACCTAAGGGCAACCACAATTTACATGAGATATAAGGAGAGGGATTTGTAAGAATTTTGGTGTGGGAAGTGAAGAATATGACTAGGTATTTATAGAATTAATTAATTAATTTTTTTTGTATTTAAATTTGTCGACAACGTGAGCATAATGTCACACTTGCTCAGCAGTAGGCCATGACAGGACCCGACCCAAATTCCACTTTGGAATCCGAGCCAAACCCTGTGCGTGTCCGACACCTAGCAAGTGCCGGGCACAAATGACCTAATTGCCCTTCTAGTGAAATTCAACAGAGTCTCCCCTTGCAATCAGACCAATCCCAAGATTACACCTGTCAAACATGCATATAAAAATATACACCAACTGTCAGCATGCAAATAATTACATTCCAACAGTTAGACATGCAATCTAGGGCAATATCAGAGTTCTACACAGAAGATTATAAGTATAAACTAATTATTCAAGGTCCTACGTTGTCAAGGGATGTAGCGGAAGGTGGTCTCGGCCCGGTAGTGGTGCACTGACGCACGACTATAGCCTGGGGGTGCAAAACATTGAAAAGGTGAGTGGACCAAAAACCAAGTTTTAGAAAATAGTATAGGAACATACTAACCCCACTGTAAAATCAGTTATAAATTAAATAATTTCTTATATATATATATATACTCGTACTGGAATCACTGCATTCATATATATATATAGAGTCAATCACATACTTGATTAAAACATTAAGTCCTCGAAAACATTGAAATCAAGTTTAAATCTACCACCTAGGTGTACCCATTTCGCAATCCGTCAATTCCTTCTAATCCGTCAATTCCTTTGATTTTCGTCAATTCCTTTATTTTCCGTCAATTCCATTCTCGTGCCACCAGAGTGACACATTCTCGCAAGTCTCGGTGATGCAAGGTCAACCCAAACCGCAATCTCGCAGGATTCAGGGGACACTTGGTCAACCTGATCCGCAATCTCGCACCTCACGGTCCAGGCGTCCCAGCAACTCGTGGGGCAGTGTCAAGCATGCTGACCTAACCAAAAGCAACGGGATGTCTGTCGACACCATTATAACTGAAGGCAACTGGATGTCTGTAGACATCGTTATAACCGAAGGCAACATTTAACTCGTAGGCAACACATTTATCGAAGGCAACCTTAAATAATCTTGGGTACCTATGGTGGTTTCTGAAATAATTTAACAAGATATAAAATCAATTCTTATTTATCACTGAACTCTGCTGCCATTTTATCTGATAAATGTTTAAAACTCTGGTATGCCATAATCTCTAGGCACTCTCAACTCGGTAACATATAAAATAGAACATATAAAAGCGATAAATCAAGCTATTAAAACTCTGAACAATGAATAAACTCATTCAAGATCAAATAATGAGATTAAATTGCATAAATTCATTTATGAAAACAAAAAGGTCCACTCACACGTGATCTGAGCTAGCTGGACCCTTTGAAGGTCCCTCCTGCTGGTCAACTGGTGCCCGGGTGCCTGAATATCCATCATAATATTTTATTAATAACTATGCTCAATAATACAATAATAAAACAAAAATCCTGACCCCCCGGCTTCTAAAAGTGCATGCATCACTTAAAAGGTCATTCCTATGCCCACTCTAGCTTTCCTCTCAATGGGCATGACTTAGAAGTATCTCGGGACTCAAAAATGATAAAGTCCCAAAAAAGTCAACTCGGGACCCCGTGAGGTCCACAACCTCATAACTCCGATCTAATCATTCCTAAAGGTTCCACTAAGCCTAGGACACATGTCCCGAAAGTTTGGTCTCGATCGGATGGTCGGATTGCTCATGATCGCACGATCAGACAGACGAACGATTTTCCATAACCCTAACCTTAGGGTTGGCCTTTTCGGAGTATCCGGGACTCCGATTCACGATCCGTCAAATCCTACACCATCTTGAAATTACCTAGATCAACATACTCCAGTTTGACTACGATCCAACGGTCTGTACATATTGAACCCGGAAATCGCACAATATGTGAGATCCATTCGGGGTTTAAACGTTATTCAAATTGAGATCTGCGAAATCCTACGCACTCGTGAGGACACGAGAGTTATTCTAGGACTAGAGTGGTCCCTGATACCTGGCTCAGGCGCCGCCCACGGTCCGGCATAGTAAATTCCGACAGCTGGAAAATCTTCAAACCGTCGGCCCAATCTCATAGCATAGTAAATTCCGACAGCTGGAACCACTTTTGTTCTTGGACTAGGGCCAAAAGATGGCCGGAAGTGGCCGGAATCGGCATCCCAAAATCGGCAGAACTTTGAATCCAAAATCAACCCTTGAAACCAAACAATTTCTCAAAACCTACCCAACCATCAGCTAGTACGTGAAAAATAGTCGAAAAACCATACCTCAATCGTTCCATTTGGTGGCCGGAGGAAGGCGTATGACGCCGGTGAAATTTCAACTGATATCGATTGGGTTTCGTGGTTTTCCGATGAAACCAAGGTGGTTGGAGGTCGGGGAAGACATTGGACGGCTAGGAGGGGTGATGCCGGTTCGTTCTTGACCGGTCCGGTGAGCGTGGCGGTGGCTGGGTGGCTTGGGGTTTATCGGCTGGGCTGGTATCGGGGAGAGAAAAGAGAGACGCGAGGAGAGAGAGAATCAGATTTTTAAATCTGATTTTCAAAATTTACAATTTTACCCTCTTTGTGTATTTTCCTCGTATTTTCTTCGTTATACCTCCGATTCGAGTCAACTTCGTGTCTACGGACTCGTTTCGTCGTGCTCTACGCAACGGTACAAGCGTATTTCCCAAATTCCTTCCCGGTCAAAAAGGTCTACTTAAAACCCAATAAAATATTCCAAGGGTATAATTGTCTTTTCCTTTTATAAATTATTAATTAAAAATTAATTAAGGTTTGGGTTGTTACAGGGCATGCAAGTCTTGCCTTCAGGCTTGCCAAGTTTGGTTGGCCCACTTCTTGTCATGGCAACTTTTCCTTTGTGGGGGTTGTTTTTGGAGTCTAGTCCCTCTTTTGGCATAAAGGAATGGGTGGAAATGCTTTTACTAAGTGTGCAAGTTGGATCAGTAAATTCGATTTAGATACGAAAATTTCCAATTTTGACAAGTCCAAATAATTACGACATTCGAAAGTTCCAAAATTCGAAAGTTTTGAAAAAATTTGGATAGAAATTGGAATGTATCTTGAGATTTCAAAAAATTCTGAATTCTGAAATATATTGGGGTTTCAAACGTAGACTACATAAAATTATTAATTTTACGGTTTGTCAACGGGCCAGGTTGGCCCTAAATTTTTAAGTTGGGCCGAGGCTTGAAAGGGATCGATTGGAGCCCGTCCATCGGGTCGAGCCGGGCCACCCATTTTTCTATTCAAGTGTTTGGTAAAAAAAATTACTTTCACTTTCTCTTACATATTTTTTGTGTTAAATATGTTTCCAACACCCTAAAAATTATTTTAATCACAAAACAAATAAAGTATCATAACAAAAATATAGTGTCAATAATATGGTCTTAACAAAAATCAAGTCAGTCATAAACAAGGAATCATATACAATTTCTAAGTAGATGAACTCATTAAACTAGCGGCTATATGATTTCTCAATGCCTCTCTATTTTGTGCTACCAGACCATCTTCTTGGTGTGCATCATGACAAGACCCAACCCGAACTCCTCATTGGAATCTGTGACGAACCCTGTTGCCCGTCCAACATCTGGCCGATGTCGGACCCACTTTACTAAAAAGCCTTTTAGCCCTAATTTAAACTGATAAACAATTCAACTCCTACCAAAATTTTGGTAGAGTCTCCCTTGTAACTGAAACATTTCCCAATTTACAGTACATGCAAAAAGCACCAAAACAAACCCAACTTCTAGCATGCACAAGCTAAAGGCACGCACAACAGTTAAGACTATTTAAATGAGCCTCATGCTCTCTACTCGAACTTAAAAACGAGCAGCTAAGAGCAACTAAAGATTTAGTTTGCAACTCGGGAAAAATAAAAGGTGAGAATGATAGTAGAACACTCCTACAATCGGACAACGATGATGCCTCGACGTGGTGGTCTCGACCTCGGATGCCTAGAACCTAGGGGGCACAAATAGAAAATATGAGTGGACGAAAACAAAGCGTTAAACATAATTTAGATTCAACATAAATAACCCCCTCCATTTTAGAAAATAATGCCCAAAACACCATGCAATAGATTTCTTCGGTAAACGTACAGAAATATCTTCCAATACTAGAAAATCTTTTAGTTCAGTAAAATTTCATATCATGACATACAATAAGGAAACCCATTTAATTAATACTTCTCAAATTCTTGGAAAATAATGTAAACTGGTTAATTTAATCCTTATTGTAAAACCGAACACCACCAAAGTGAGCCTGTTAATATAAAATATAATCATCAAAACCCAAAATCCTTTTTCCCGCAACTATACCCTTGCAAAAATACAATATGCCAAGTAATTTCCAAATATCCCATCTCAATTCCGAAATTCATTTCAAATGTTCATACCTGTGCAGAGTACTCTTAATGCACATGCTTAAGAAACCTTAACTTGGAAATAAATCCACACATATATCCACACACACACACATTCACCACACCATTGTCTTGTACCAGGGAAAAACAATCTAATGCGAGGACTATTTGAATAGACCACATGGCAGAATCCTTCATACTCATGTGACTAGGGACGAGCAGTCCAATCGTGGGACTATTGCTCCCCAGACACGCATGACAGAATTCTCAATACACATGCAACTGAAATAAGTTTTAGATGCGTAGACAGCCCTGTCAAGGGCTCTACGGTACACCCAGTCAAGGGTGCCTGGATCCCGACACACCTCTAAAGAGTCACCGCGTGTTGAATGTATCTAAGTATCCATCGTATCCAAGGGAAGGTACATGTAATTATGCAATCCATAATTGCAATTTCCATAAATACATTTCGAAATAACATAATATATATAATAAAATAACACCCATAATTCCTTTATGAAAACCATAAAAAATCATAATCAAGAAAAACACCAAAACTAAAATAAACCAATTCAATTTCAATAATATCCAAAATACTATATTCATATATGTAGTTAATATAACAACCTCTAAGAATCCCATAAGAGAACGATAATAAAATCCAATAGACCATATTTAAAATTCCAAAATCATATAAACCAAAATCTCATGTTTAAATTTCATAAACAAATCACATATCACCAAATCCAAAATCACCATAGTCCAAAACCCCATATCCATATACTTTAATAATAATAATAATAATAATCCCTGAAAATCCCATATCATGTTGTAAAAGCCCAGACTACCCCGATAATAAAATCCTCTAACCTCATTAACCCAAAATAAACCAATTTCCAATCAAATCACATTTATGAAAGTAATTCCATATTTGAAAAACAATGCACATTTAAAAACAAATGTCCAATCACAAGAAGTCCAGTGATGACCAACCTTGAGAGGGTTCTTCATGTGAAGTACACGAAGAATGAATACCTATTTGAGATGATAAACGGACTTAGTTAATAAAAGTACCACACAACATACTTTAACTCAAAACTCTAGTTTCCGGGTCTCAAAGTGTGCACAACCTTTAAGAAGGTTTATAAGGTCATTCTAGTACTTCCCGAAGGATGAGTCGGTCAAAAGACTCATGGTCAACCAAGCGGTCAAACTTTCTGTATTAGTCAATCGAGCCCGTTTGGCCCATGACCTCCGATTTCCGATCCGAAAGTTCTTATAGGTCTAACAAAGTCTACTAAACAAGTCTCGAAGATTTGGTCTTGATCGCGCGGTCGGATCTAAGCCAATCGCAAGATCAGACACTGGGATATATAACAAAACAAAGAGAACAAGAAAAGAATCAGACAGCTAGACAAATTATTAATTTATTTGTTAATCTAGACAAATTATTAATATATTTGTTAATTAGAGTAGGGTATTTTACGATATGTTAAATCTGTAAAGGGTATAACAGAACCATAATAGATGTCAAAGATTGGCAAACTAACCTTATCATAAAAGTAAATGACACAGCTTGAGAGCTATGAACTAGGAAGGGAAAGGGAGACATAAAATGTTGCAAACATCCTTACTTAACCCCAATCACTCCTTGCAAACATCAAACCACCCAAGTTCTAAAACCAAAACATCCTTACTTAACCCCAAAAACCAAAAAGAGTAAGATGGGTAATAAATGCACCCAAAATACAAAAAAACTGATCTAATTTATTTGACCAATGTTGCAGACAGGGGAAACATGCCAAACTACTTTTGATTTTTTCCCCTGTCCTCCAGTAGTTTGAACGAAATTATTATAATCTTTGTAAATAAGTTGACAAGCGATATGGAAAAATTCCATATTAATATAGAAGAGTTGACCTTCAATTGTGCAAGTACATCAACCCTGTAGAAGCATGAGATTGAGAAACTAAAGAAGAATAAAATGGCAGAAGCATGTTTCTGCCAATTGGATCTATATATGTATTTAAGAGTACTCGTGCTTCTGTATTTGTGATGAATTTTGACCTTCTGCATATTACAGTAGAACAAAAATAAACTAAAAGTTATATGCTCGAATAAGTTTTTCTGGTCTCCAATTTACCAAAGAGAGAGGATAAAACCTAAGAAAAACAACAACTGAGCCACATTAATCATCTGAAAAGTAGCAATCCTGTCAAATCATCTATCAAAAAAGAACTAAGCCAAACTGGAGGAGCATCAAAATGGCTAACCCTAAAGCCAGACTAAAAACTTCAATTTGCCAAGCGATATGTAACAACTTTCTTTTCCCTAAAACCCAAACCCTTACTTAACCCCAAACACCAAACACAATGTGGGTAGTAAAAGCAACAAGAAAAACATAGAGTAATTTCGATTTTGACTTAACAATACAAACACAAATATAAACACAAAATTCATCACAAAGCAGAAATTAAAACCTTAGAAATTAAAGCGTAAGGGAATAATGAAATTGAGAATAAATAAACATAATGTGTATCTTATCTATGTCTTGTGGCTTTACTTCAATTGATCCGACAACCAAAAAAGAAGAACAAATGGGAGAGAAGAGCTCTGGGAAGAGAGGGCGTGAAAGGGCGTGAAGACTGAAAACGAGCGAGCAGAAGAACAAGGTTTCAGTCAAGCTCCTAGTCTCGATTTTGGTGAGACATTTAGTCATGTTATAAGGCACACAACAATTGGATTAATTTTGAGTATTGCAGCAATGAACAAGTGGTCTCTTAGACAACTTGATGTGAAGAATGCTTTTCTTCATGGTGACCTTGAAGAATAAGTTTTTATGAGACAACCTCAAGGTTTTGAAGATTTTGCATATCCAAACTATGTTTGTCGATTGAGAAAATCTCTCTGTGGGCTAAAGTAAGCACCAAGGGCTTGGAATGCTAAATTTACAGGTCATCTTCCAGCCATTGGTTTTACTGTTTCTCATTCTAATCCGAGTCTCTTTGTTAAGCATGTTGGTTCAGATAATGTCATCCTTCTACTCTATGTTGATGATATCATCTTGTCTGGTTCTAAAGATAGTTTAGTTCAAGAGGTTATTAATGAATTAAGTGTTATATTTGAAATGAAAGACATGTGACAGTTAACATACTTCTTAGGTTTACAGATTTCTTATCATGATAATGGAGATATCTTTGTCTGTCAAAAAAATATGCTAAAGATTTCTTATCATACTGTATATACTGACATTTACTCGACCTGATCTTTGTTATGCTGTTTGTACAGTATGTCAGTATATGACTCAGCGTTCAGATTTACATTTTCAGTTGGTTAAGAGAATCTTGAGATATATTCATGGTACTTTGGATCATGGTATGACTTTTACAAGTGGATCTTGGGATCTTCATGCTTATAGTGATGCAGATTGGGCATCATATGTAAACACTCACAAGTCAACTACTGGTTTTGAGGTGTTTCTTGGTAATAATCCAGTATCTTGGCAATCTAAGAAGCAAAATTCTATTTCTAGAAGTTCAACAAAGGCTGAATACAGGGCATTGGCTAATAAAGCAGCTGATTTAGCTTGGGTTCGATAGGTTTTACTTGATTTGAAGGTGTTTTTACCACAACCTCCTACAATATTGTGACAATCTTTCAGCCCTTACCTTGAGTTCCAATCCTGTATATCATTCTCAAATCAAACATTTAGATATTGACTTTCATTTTGTAAGAGAAAGAGTACAAAAGAAGGACTTGATTATGCAATATATTCCTACTGAAGAACAAGTAGCAAACATCTTCACAAAGGGATTGCATGGTCCTATTTTTCTGAGACATTGTAGAAATTTGCAAGTTAGCAGCTAAGCTAGGTTTGAGGGGGAATGATAACTGTATTGTCCAGGTCAGCTTGAGATTGTTAGAATAGGACATGGAGGTCACATGTTCTAGTTAGAATTGTTAGTAGAATCTATTAGTTTGTTAAGCTGTGTTTACTTAATCTCTAAGACTGTTATCAGGCATATAAGCTGTAGCTTTACATTGTAATCATCAATTAAGAAAGATTAATACACAATTCTGAGTTTTTCTATGCTTTCTTCTTCAATCTTCTCTAAACTCCTCTACTGTTTTTTTTTTTTGATGATTATGTATGTTTCTGGAAGTATAGCTCAACTATCTTTATGTATTCTCTCATAGGGTGTTTGGGTGGTCATAATTTTTTTAATTAAGAGTTGACCTTTATACTATTGCAGGTTCTGTTCAAGAAAGGTTCCATGCCTGCACAATTCAATAATATTTCTTACTTGGTACCGGTATGCATATTGAGAGCTTGAGTGACGACCTAGTCCCAACAATGGTCTCTCTTATGAGAGGAATTTGAATACTTTGCACATAGACTTTGACACTTCCTTACTCTTCCTTAAACCTGAAGTAAGTTACACACACACACATACTCTTGCTCTCTCTCTCTCTCTCTCTCTCTCTCTCTCTCTCTCTCTCTCTCTCTCTCTCTCTATTGTCACAACACACAAAAGCTCAACTCATTTTACAATGTGGCGTTTCTCGAATGAGGAGCATATTGAAGTAGTTCTCTGGAAAGGAAGTTTTTTATGGTTCAAATTATTGTTTTTAAAGCATTTTATGACTCTCATGTGCATATCATCAAATGTAGGCAGGTAGTATGGTTCAGGGAATAACACTTTCTTTCTTTATTTTCAGACAAGTCCTTTTTTCGTATTTTTTTTTTCATATTTTTGTTGATTTTCTCACTGCCTGTTCAAGCATTGGAATGTAATATGAAATTCCAAAACTTGAATTTTATTGATTTGCTTAACGAGGTAACAGTAGAGCTTTCCAATGGGTTCAATGGAATGGAGTTAGCAAGGTATAGTCTTGAGGAAGCTCATAATTTGGAGAAAATGGTCATATTTTATTTACCCCACCAATCATATGTTATAAAAAAAGGTAAAACAAAGCAAGATGGCCTCCACTACCACAATTGTCTTTCACAAAAAAAAAAAAAAAAACAAAAATAGTTGAGATGAAATTCGTAGCAAGTCCTGTAATTTGCAAAAGATTTTGTTGATGTTATAATATCAAAACTGTAGTCTGGATGGTGATGGATGTGGAGTCGAACTTTATTTATAGAACCCTAATCTTGTAACTTATGCTTTCAATTCAATGTTTGGAACAGCTTAGAGCTATATTATGATATTATATATTGTCTTTTTTTTTTGGGTTAAAAAAAAGTGCGTGATTTGCACATGACCCTTTATAAGGGTCGTTTGAAGGTTGAAATAACGACTCTTTTTTATAGGACAAATTCAAAATACATGAAACTTTATGAATGGAAAAATGAGTAAATTTCTAATTTGTAGAACATTACAATTTGGAGTAGATGTACATTGGGACAAGAGAGGTCGATCCCTTGGGATGCCGGAATTCAGGCTATGAACTCCATGAGCAACTCCTTGGACGGTAGTAGAGCGATCCTTTGTGCTCAATGAAAGTCCCCTATGGGCTTGCCTTGCGCTTCGAGTGCAAGGTCCAATTTAAAATAATAAAAAAAGGCCTGGCCAAACGACATCGTTTGGTCCAAGGCTCATTCAATTTTTTTTAATTAACATGGCCTCAAAACTATGTCGTTTTGAGCCATGCTTTTTTAAATAAATAAAAAACAAAACAAAAGATCATCTTCCTCCCCTCCCATTTATCTGACTCCACAGCACATCCCCAAACCCTCTCATTCCCAAATTAATATCTCACAACCCTAGGAGCCCCAACCTCCTAACCTCCACCACTACCTCTCCGCCGACGCTGACCACCATTGCCTTTTGCCACCACCATCTTTCTATTTTTTTAGTGTTATTTTCTTCGTAGGAAAATTTTCAACACTTTTACACTAAGACCCCTTGGCCCGAGAATCATGGATCTGCCACTGATTACAATTTGCAATGCAATTTATGCTTTAGGTGACATAAGTATATAAGTCCATCTCCAACCAAGGGCTATAGGCCATATTTAGCCTCCAAAAAGTGCAAAACCCATATCCAGTCATGGGCTAAAAAAATTTCAGGCCAAATTTCGAGGGCCACAGGTAGCCCCTTAGCCTTTCTCCTAGGCTACATGTGGCCCACCTTTTAGCCCAGGCCAAATTTTTTTTGTGGGCCCAATACATGTGCTACTCAACTAGAGGATGAATCAATTATGGGTGTGAGCAGGAGAGGACTTCATGCAACTGAAAACCAACATGCCGATTGATTACCGTTGAGATCCAAGAGCTCCAATTAAATGCGCTAATGTCAACACCTTAACTTTTTTTTTTTCTTTTTTAAGTTTGTGAATGTTTTAAACTCGGTTTTTTCTTTAAAAAAAATATTATAAAAAACTTGTTTAGCAACATTTGGAAAGTCGAGCAACATTTTCAAACATAGCCGTTGGGCTTTTTTTAAATTATAATTTTTTTTTTCACTCATTTCATACATATTTTATCATATTCTCTACTTATCCATAACCAAGGATTAAAATATTGGCTGTGCAGATAATATCGGGCCTCCAATTTACAGATATTTCGGGGGATATATCGTTATCGTTTTAGGTATCGGGAAAAAATCAACAAAAATGACAGATATAGGCATTGAAACACATAATTTTGGTCTAAAACTTTCATAGATGTTATGTACATTAACAATAAATGTATTGAACAAATAAAACTGAAAATTTACTAATAATAAGAGATATATATATGATGAAATATAAGTGGTATGTAATGCGCGTTAATGAAAAGTTTGAAAATAAAATATTTATTAGAATGAATAAACCATGCATAAATCCATAGTTTGTTTAAACATTATATTACAATTTAGATAAGTGTCCAACTACATAAATGAAGAGCTCCTATGAGGTTCAAACAATGAGGAACAACCATCTAGATTCATACAATAGTCATACCAAGTCATGTAACCCGAGCAGTTTGTAAGCCATGTTTGAACATGGTGCACCTATGTCTCTCTTGAGCTCCCTAATGTCCTCCCATATTGTTCACCCCTTTTTGTGTTTAGTACCTGTGATGGTAGGGTAAAGTTCCCCATTAATCCAAAGACCATGGTTGGTCAATAAATTAACTTTCTTTGTGTGTCGAGCGTGCCACCGTTAGCAATTTTTCAATTCTAACAGACTTGAGAGTAAAAATAACTTGCGCCCCAAGCTATTGACTTTGAACAAATGATTGTGAATTTGGGTGAGGAATATCTCCCAAGTAAGTTCTTTTCTATGCCTTAGACTGGTAAGGACTTCATAATTTATCTAAATAAAACTGGGAAGTAAAGCAAAAATACAAGTGTTTGAAAATAAAAACAAGTTCAAGGAGAACTGTTTGAAATACAGTAAATGAAAGGAACTGCTAAGTCCTGAAATACATCAAAATATTGGACTTCGAATTCTGCCTAGAATGCCATTTCTGAGACTATTTTAGTCAAGCTGGACTGCACTGGATTGTGTGGCTGGACTGGACTGTCAAGCTGGACTGGACTGGACTGGACTGGACTGTCAGGCTGGACTGGACTGGCTGCACCTTCAACTAATAAATATTAGCTGGAAATCGATACCAATGTTGAAATTGGCAGAGCTATAATCAAGTTGAGTTGTGAGTGGCTGGGAATTCTGAGCAGAATCTCAAGGATAGCTTTGAAGGTCCTTGGTGCCTTTGTTGGCTTTGCTTCTATTGAAGGCTAGAATGATCAGTGAACTGATTGTTTCTTTTGTATTTGTTTTGTTGATTGTTGGGTGTCCTTTTTTCAGCTCTCATCCCTTGTATTTATAGGAATTTTGGTTCCTAAAAATATCTGGAAAATATCAGTTGTGATGAATATCTTTTCCTTGTAACTTGTGAAGAAAATATCCCTCTTTTGAAGGCACATGGATGTTTTGCAGAGATACTCAGCATGCTTTCTCTAAGAATTCCTTTTGAATACCTTCTGGCCATTCTTGTAACTTGTGTTTCAAAATATCTTAACTGATGAGACCACACGGGTCTGTAGTTCCTGAGACTTAAATGGCTATAGGAGATAACTTTTGATTTTACCTTTCTATTGATATGGTCTTGAGTTAATGAAGGTCAGACCTCAAGTTTCAAAATATGTAATCTGGGAACTTGGGAAAGCTATTTTGGCTTATTTTATCTCTTGGAATGATATGGGCTTCTTTTCCAATTTTTGGCAAGTGGAGCCTGAATGGCCAGTTGGGCCGATGAGTAAAAAATAAGTCCAAATGTATTTTGGCTAGAATGGAGTGGCCAAAAAGTGCAAATTTTGGTACAATTCGCACGAAGAATTTGCTTTTTGAAATGAGGGGAACTTGCTTTTTTAGGAGCCACATTCTCAAGTATGAAGAATTTGCTACAGTATCTTCCAAGTACCTTTGCTGAGTTTCTAATCATGCCTTTGATTGTTCTCTGTTTTGCTCTAGTGTTCTTGTGTGGCATTGGTACCGGAGGAGATCGGAGTGGGTAGACCCGGCAATATCGGACACGACCCGTTAACACGACACGAATTCGCACGAAAATAATAGTATTTGGGTCGAGCTTAATGGGTCGGGTTGAAAACGGGTGGACCCGTTTCTCACCTGTTAAGCTAGGTTGACCTAGGTTGAATTGAAGCTTCTGTTTTGTTATTCCCTCCTCGCGCCGCTCTCTGTCTCTCTCAACAGAAAAAAAAAAAAAAAAAAAAACTCTCTCCTTCTCGCTAGATCCAAACCAAATCATCAACATCAACTACCTTTCCTCTTATCCAACGAAAAGGTATGAAAATCTCAAGTTATTTATGTGTTTTATTTTTCATTTATGCATTATTATATCAGTACCAAAGTGAGTTGGAAGGATTGCTTTCTTTTCTGCCATTTGTCTTTCTTCTCTGTCTTTCTCTTAGCAAGCACAAGTTAAGATTCATTGATTCATTCAATGAGTTATTTCATAGAGATCTGGGGAATAGAATAAAAAAAACCCAACCGATCCTCCAGTCCTTTACTAGTTTAGTGGTTGCTGCCTATTTTATGAACTTGCTGCACAATTTTATTAATTTCCAAAGCAGGCTCAAGTAAAGATTCCCGTACTTTTGTCTTGGCAATGTTGCTATACAAATATGTGTGTTATAATAAATTCATTCAATGGTGTTTATAGGGTAGGGGACAGCATGTTGCCATTATTTAAATTTATGATAATAATTGATTTGCTGCACTATTATTTTCATTCTTGAACCACTCCATCCGTGAGTTTTATATAACTGTAATTGATATTGAATTTATGTCCTTTTTTTTTTCTTTTGAAGCTTATGGATGTTACAGAGAGTACTGAAGCTATGAGACTCATAGATGAGGAGTCTATTGATGTTTCAATGGGTGGGGATACAAGTACTGCAAATGTAGAAGATAAAGAGTCAAGCCCTAGAAGCAAAAAACCTAGAGGCATCAATATTGGTAAGATAAAATTGAGATCTTCTGCTTGGGAAACATTTGATTTATTGCCTCCTGGAGAAAATAAAAAAAGGCGTGCTAAATGTAAAAATTGTGAGACAATTTATGTGTGTGATAGTAGGTGTGGGACTGGAAATTTGTTGAATCATGCTAAAAACTGCCTTAAGAAACCACATGGTGATGTGAAACAGTTACTTATGTCAACATCTGGATTGCGTTCTCCTAAATTTGATCATATCAGATTTCGTAACTTGTTAATAGAGACAATCATAAAACATAACTTGCCTTTTAGCTTTGTTGAATATGAGGGAGTTAGGGCTTTGTTTGCTTATGTCTCGCCGGATATTAAGTTGCCTTGTAGAAATACTGTTAAGGCATGTGTGTTGAGGATGTTTAAAAGTGAAAGACAAAAACTTCAGAGTTTGTTAAGCTCAGTTCAGGGAAGAATTTGTTTAACATCAGATTTATGGACCTCTCTATGTACTGATGGCTATCTTGCTCTTACTGCCCACTTTGTTGACAAAGATTGGAGATTACAGAAAAGAATTATCAACTTTTGTCATATGCCTCCTCCGCATTCTGGTGTTGCATTATCTAAAAAAATCAATACATTGTTAACTGAGTGGGGGATTGAGAAGAAGTTGTTTTCTATTACTCTTGATAATGCTTCTGCAAATACTGTTTTTGTTGATATTTTGACGAATCAATTGAACTTTAGATCTCTTCTATTGATGGGTGGTAAGTTTTTTCATGTGCGTTGTTGTGCCCACATTTTAAACTTGATAGTCCAAGATGGACTTAAAGAAATTGATTCTTCAGTGACAAAGATTCGGGAATGTGTCAAGTATATAAAGGGATCCGAGGGGAGGAAACAAAAATTCTATGATTGTGTTGCACAAGTAGGGATTGTGGGTAGTAAGAGAGGATTGAGACAAGATGTCCCTACTAGATGGAACTCAACTTATACCATGCTTGATAGTGCACTTTTCTATCATCGTGCATTTATTAATTTAGGGTTGATTGATTCCAATTTTAGTAGTTGTCCTTCTCCCCAAGAGTGGGTTAAAGTAGAGAAGATTTCCAAGTTTTTGGGGTATTTTTATGAAGTTACATGCTTGTTTTCTGGGACAAAGTACCCCACATCAAATTTATTCTTCCCTAAGATCTTCATAATCCAACACCAAATCAAGGCAGCCATGGAAGATAATGATATTTTCATGAACAAGATAGGAACTAATATGAACATGAAGTTTGAGAAGTATTGGTCAGAGTACAGTTTAGTTCTTGCAATTGCAATTATTTTGGATCCTCGTTATAAGTTGCATTTTGTGGAGTGGGCTTATACTAAGCTTCATGGTAAGGATTCTCATGAATTCAAGTGTGTTACGGACACATTGACTTGCCTTTCTCATGTGTACACGGAAACTTTATCTCCTCTTGTTAATGCAAGTTATCCAATGAATGAGACTAGTCATAATGAAGGTGGAGACACCATTCTTGAGGTAAATTCAAATATTTCTTATTATTTTATTTATGTATTGTTTCATATTTGCATTTGCATGTAACTAATAGTTGTGTTTTTTATTTTCTATGGTGTAGGATTTTGATAACAGCTACAAAAATGGTTCAAGTTCATGTAAGAAAAATGAAATGCATAAGTATTTAGATGAGGAAAGACTAGATAGAAAGCAAGATATAGATGTTCTTTCTTGGTGGCAAATGGAGCATTTTCATTATCCGATACTTTCACAGTTAGCTCGGGATGTGTTAACAATTCCCATTTCTACCGTTGCATCAGAATCGGCTTTTAGTATTGGCAGTAGAGTATTAGATCAATATCGTAGTTCATTATTACCAGAAACTGTTCAAGCTTTGTTGTGCACTCGAGATTGGCTTTTTGGAAATGGAGGTATATTTATATAACTTAATACTAGTAGCTGTTTTTTTCTTTTATGTTTTTCCATCATGTGAATTCTTTGTAAGTTTTGTTTTTTTTATGCTTAGTAATAGATGAAGGAAGTACAGAAGTGGAAAGCCTTACTGAAGATATCTTCAATCTTACTTGTGAAGAGTCTAGATCGGGACAATGTTCCAATAGTATTTCCCTTGATGATTGATGAAAGGTAACTATAAATAATTGATATTTTATTCATATTGTATCCCTCCACAATTTAATGTTATTTTCTCATTTTTGTCTATTATGTTTTTTTTCCTCACAGAGATTGCATAATTGGTGAAAATTGGAATTTTGAGATTATGTTCATGGAGGATTGAAGTTTTGAGATTAGGTTCACGGAGGAGGCTCTAGACTTATTCCTTTTCTCCTTGACATTTTGTTTAAAACTTGTTTCAATTGAGATTAATTTGAAACTCATGTTGTCTAAGAATTTTTTTTGTTTGCCAATGTGTAATGTGCAAGACTTATTTAAGGATTTCAGTTTATTTGTATTATATTTCTAATTTGAGGTGTTTTCACTTAATAATTCCCACAAAAATATTGTTTATTTTTTAAATGGGTGAAATGACTTAAGCGGGTGAAACGGGTGAAAAATGACCCATTAGCCATAACGGGTCGTGTCGTGTTATTAGCGAATTTGTGCGGGTCGTGTTTAGGTTTAGTATTTCTGACCCGTTAGCTTAACGGGTCGTGTTCATGTCAACCCGTTAAGAAAACGAGTTGACCCGTTAACGACCCGAAACCCGCTAAAACGACCCGTTTGCCAGGTCTAGGAGTGGGTCTCGAAGGCTTTGAGTGCGACGGTATTGCAGTTGACTACTACCACTTGCTCCCCTGGCAAATCGTTTGCTTCCCATTCCATAAACTCCTCCTTGTCTAAACCGTTCTTCTTGCTTTGATGCTCTAACGGCAGCAAGGTAATCTTTTTTCTCCGCAGGGTGCATGTCTGGAGGATATGCATATCCATCATCATCATCATCATCATCAACAGGATTGCTACTTTTATTGCCCACGTATCCCCCTCTTGCTGTAGATCTTATGTTTTCTTCAACAAATTTCTTATGTTGTTTGCTAGACTCTTTATCCTTTATCCATGCAATTACCTCCTTCTTAATATCTGGTGGTACTTCTTTGCACTTCTTTACACTCTTATGTGGATCAAATCCGGCCAAATGATACTTTAACCGTGTAATTCCACCACTTTGAAATGTGGATTCACAAAATGTGCATATTTGTGCCATGCTTATTGCCTTCTATTGGACGAGCATATTTCCATGCCACATCAATACCACCAGGCACACTAGCTCCACTCGGTCCACTACTACTTGCCATTTTTAATCTATCACACTTAAATATATTAAATTAACTTACAATATCCAATCTATCACACAAATAATACAGACCATGAGGGAGAGCCACATACCTGAAACAGCAATCAAAGAGAACTTGCAAACAAGGAAAGAAGCTCACAAACTAAATAAAATTTGAAAACCTCACAAAGAAAGAAGAGAAGTGAAGATTTGGTGCCCCAAAAAAAGCAAAACAGCCTCTGATTTAAAAAAGGCTTCTCTCGTGATAATAGTGGGAACTTTTTGGGGGTTGGGGAACAATGATATATGGGCTTTGTAGACTTTATTTTATGGATTCTAGTTGGATGATTCTTTGGCTTTGATGGAAATAAAGGTAGTCAGATTTTTTGGAGGCATATGGGTAGTAAATTGCATATTGCCAATTGCCTGACTTCAAAAAGTGAAAAGGAAACAACCAAAAAATAAAACAAATATTAAATGATAAAAAGTTCCACAAGAAGCTCAAACACGTGCATCATTTTCTTGCTGAAAATTGGGTAATAAAGACACATATGTCCCCTCAATTGATTGTGCATAGATTCTTTATGGTAATAATTAATGAATACTTCAAAAAATCTTTTGAATTATATATTGCCGAAAGCCTTCACACATATCTAATCACTGCCCACATACCTCCAAAACATCTTTTGGGTTACAATTTGCTTCAAAACTTTTGAATTTTTTTGGGTTTTATTATGGGTATCGGGAAATATCGCGAATATCGGCAAAATATCGGAGATATCGCACTTATCGGGGATATATCGTCGATATCGAGGAAGATATGACCTTACCCCCCAGTATCGGTATCGACAGCTCAAAATATCGATATATCGGTGTATTGGCCGATATTTCAATCCTTGTCCATAACTTTCCACACTCATTTTTCTAAAGAACCTAAATAGTAGTTTAATTAATTTAAACAATACATAGTAGTTGAATGTTTGAGTGTTATACCATAATTTTTCCAAAATAATAAAATATTTAGGACCTTAAAATAAAACCGTGCATGGCTGGAGATGGAAAAATTTAGCTTTGCACTATTCTTTAAAATAATAATATTTTGGAAGACTAAATTATAGCCCTGCATTTGGTCTATAGCCCATGACTTGAGATGACCTAATGTATTATCCCAAACAAAACAAGTTCTCTCATACATGAAATTGAATTCATATAATATATTTCTATCTATATTATTAGGTTTTTTTTTTGGGGTCAGGAAGTAAACTTTTGTTTCACCTACTTGCTTCACACTCGCGTTGATTAAAAATGTTATTCCATTACTTTAAAAAAAAAATTTTATATATATATTTCTGATTCTTTTTCAATAATCAATTCTAGGATCCTGAGCCTCTACATTCAGGTCCTATGCATTTACTCGCATTTCATTAAATTTAGACCACTCAAACAATCTAACCACTTAACACATGACACATTATCAAACTTCAAATCAGGTTTTTTTTTCTTTTTCCCAAACTCACATTAACATCTTAAGGAATTTTAATGGGATTCCTCCTCTCGCGATCGAGTTTCATACAACGTTTTTTTTAAACTCCTTTCTTCTTGGTTTGAGAGAGTTCTTTGTGGTTTCAATTGCTCCCATAAGAAAGATTGATATAGATATGTGTCAAAATATATTATTAACATAGGTTCACCGTTCACTTAGTCATTAGAGATTGATCTGTTGTGGGTTTCCAGCAATATACAACTTTGGAGACTCAAACTCTTATACAGGGGCAATCTTAGCAGCCATATCTGAGGTTCTATCTCTAAATGATGAAAGCTTCTTTGGATATCATTCTGGCCACTTTTCTGATGGTAATTTGGAACTGAAGTCAAATTCAGAATTTTCTTTAATATAGACAATTGGAATTGCAATTTTTATTCAAGACGACATGCTAAATTGGACACTATTAGAGCACTTCCACCCCTATGGGCAAGGGCAAGGCAAGGGCAGGGCAAGGTCTGTCACTATTCACATGAATAGTTGCAGCCTTTACATATTTTGTTTCCACCCCTATGGGCAAGAGCAAGGGCAATTACTATTCACTTTAATTTGTTTTCTATTTTTTATACTTAAACGATTAATTTTGATAAGATTCTTGGTTGCCACGTGTCGATATTTATTATAAAATTCTAATCTCAGATTTCAGATAAGATTTTCGGTTGCCACGTGTCCATATTTATTATAACATTCAGATCTCAAATTTTGGATAAGATTTTCGGATAAAATTCTCGGTTGCCATGTGTCGATATTTATTATGAATTTCTAATATCAGATTTCATATAAGATTTTCACCTTTTAAAATTGCATCACATGTCATCTCTATCTTCTAAACCCCTTTATAAAACTACACCCTCAACTCATACCACTCACACCATATCCTCTCTATCCTTTCATTTCTCAAATTTTACAAAACACATTCTACTCTCAATGTTTAACTTGAGAAGGGTGTTGGAGAGGCAACAGTGAGAAGATGAAGAAATAAGGAGCAGACGTGTTGGAGAAGATCGTGAGTTGGATGAAGAGGAGGATGAATTTGTTTTAGTGGTGGGTATGCTCAATCAATCTAGGCAACACCACCATGGTCGTGTCCCAAACATGGACAAACATAGGCACTCTCGGGGTAAGAATCTCTTAGAAGATTACTTTATCTCAAATTCGTTGTATTCTATTTCTGATTTTCAAGGGAGATATAGAATGCAACCCCATTTGTTCAAAAAAATCATGCATGATGTTTGCAATTACGACACATACTTCGTTCAGATGTACCTGTTGGGGTTTTGGGTCTTTTTCAGGAGCAAAAACTTACAGCTGCTTTATGAATGCTTGCGTATGGGGCTTCTGCAGACTGGGTTAATGAGATTGCTAGGATAGGGAAATCAACTATCCTAGAGTGCTTGGTCAAATTCTGTGTTGCAATAGAAACTCTCTACACGAGGGATTACCTCCGCAAACCTACGCCTAGGGACCTCCAAAGGCTTCTACAAAAAGCCGAGGCTCAAGGTTTCCCAGGCATGATTAGAAGTATCGACTGCATGCATTGATAGTGGAAGAATTGTCCAAATGCTTGGCAAGGAGATTATGGGAATAGAAATGGCCAAAAAAAGTATAATTCTGGAGGCTGTTGCATCATTCAATACTTGGGTTTGGCATGCCTTTTTCAGAGTTGTTGAATCTCAAAACGACCTCAACGTGCTTGGTCAATCACGGGTATTCAACGATGTGTTGAGAGGTCATTCCCCCTAAGATTCCGTATCAAATCAACAATACTGTATACTCGGGTGGGTACTACCTTGCTGACGGAATTTATCCAAGGTAGATGAAATTCATCAAAACAATTCCAAATCCCCAATTGGAAAAGGAAAAAAGATTTGCTACCTTTTGTTGGGGTCTTTTTCTTTCGGAAGGCTCGTCCGGGCTTGTTGATTCTCAGACCGCCATAGAATGGTGGATCAAGCCTTCATTGCCCCTTTTTCTGAGTTAGCGAGGACTAGGCCCAAAGCATTCCGAGGGAGAAGCAAGTCCTAGGGGAGTACTCTGTTCTTCTTACAGCGGCTGCGTGTTTGGTGCTGATGTTTTCGGCAGCTTGACGAAGAGTTGAAGATGACTTGCTGATGTTTCCGGCAGCTTGACAAAGAGTTAAAGATGACTTGCTGATGTTGATATGAGATTATATGAGCTTGGCCTGAGAGCTTGGAGTGCGGGAGCTAAAGATCCACAAGTTTAGCAAATGAGAATGCATGTGCTTGGCTTGGTGTTGGATATGCTTGAGTTTGGGTGTTGATAATTTGTTGTTTGTGGCTATGGTGTTTATAGCTTGGAAGGAAGGGAAAGCTTGGAGTTATGCTTGGTAAGGCTTTATGGATTTAAGAGTTTCAAGAGAAGGATAATGGGAAGAAAAGCTTGAGATTTGAAGGCTATGGTGTTTATAGCTTGGAAGGAAGGAAAAGCTTTGAGCTATGCTTGGTGAGGCTTTATGGAGAAGATGATGGATTTCAAGGGTGAGAAAGTAGGAACATGGTTGTGATGGTTGAGGAATGGCTAGAATGGCCACTGGAATGCTTGCAGTAGCCGAAAGGAGAAAGGAAAGTGGTTTGATGGTTGCTGGGGTGCTTGAGCAACCAAGAGGTGTTGGTCGATGGCTGCTGGGATGGCCGATAGCAGCTGAAAAGAGGAAGAAAGATTAGTTCTCATGGTTGCTGAGAAGCTTACAGCAACCAAGAGAGGTTTATTTTGCCCAGCGAATGCCTCCCAACTTATAGAGGGTGAGGGTTTTCCTTTATTTCCAATAGGTAAAGGGAGGTGCTGGAACTAGCTTATTTCCAATGGTTAAAAGGGAGCACTGGGGCATGCTATTTTCCAGCAGGTAAAACTAGGCATTGGAAAATGACTATTTCGTATGGGTAAAAGGGAGTGTTGGAAGTGGCTTGTTTCCAGCGGGTAATAGGGAGTGCTGGAAAAGGCTTGTTTCCAACGGGTATAGCTAGGTATTTGGAAAATGACTATTTCCTATGGGTAAAGGGAAGTGCTTGAAAAATATCTCATTTGCTCACCCATATTGGAGAACTCTAAGTAATGGGCTTGGACTTTGGTGCTCCCAAGTAGCTAGCCCAAAATCTCCATTATCCAAGAGCTTCCGTAGGCCTTGTGAATCTCCGTAACCTTCCACACCACAATCCCTCGTGCAAGCCCTGTAAACCACATTATTTGGGTTCATGTGAGCTTGATAGGTGATTGACATATGGAAAATGTATTATTGGCCTCGCATGGGATGTACACTATTATTTATTTAATGAATTAATTCACAAAATACAGCTTTGATTAACGCATGACCAACATTTTTATGTTATTTTGGACTTTAAATGTCTTTGGGCTTCTCGTGACTTTTTTGGGCCTCAACACCTTTCAAGAGGGTTATATGAAAGATGTGGGAAGGTGTTTTGGTATCCTGCAAGCTCGTTGGGCAATTACTAGGGGTGTTGCTCATATGTTTGATGAAGAGGTGCTTCAGAGCATTATAAGGACTTGCATCATCCTCCATAACCTGATTCCGGAGGATGTGTATGATTATGATGCCCCTGAGATGTTCAAACCTGATCCCATGAACACGACATTGACAATAATTTATGAACGGCCCGTGGGAGCAAATGGACAACCACTGGAGCACGACCCGTTGATTAGGAACGGTCGATACAACAACTATATGATTGATCGTTATATGGAAATGCAATCTTCTTATGTTCATGAAAGACGTCAAGTTGACTTGATCGAGCACTTATGGGCAATGAAACGCAATCACGGAGGATGAAGTCAAGTTTAATGCTTTTATTTGGAATTATGCTTTGTTTTTAATAATGTTTTGTTTTAAATTATGCTTTGTTTTGTGTGTGGTTTGTAATGAATTAAGGTTTGTTTTGTTGTATGAAATGTTTTTAATAAATAGCTATATTTTTTAATGCTTTCTTTATTCAATAAAAGAGAAACAATACAATAAATTAATATATGTGGCAACTCTTTCAATACAACCTAATGGTTTTGATCATTTAACCAATCTGTGTTTCTAGGTCCATCGTCATGGAAAAGATTTCTTCTCATAACATCCCTTCGTTTTAGCTTCCAATGGGACTTTGTTTCAAGAGACATATGGCTCGTATCCATGGCCATGATTTTCATATCTTTGTCCTCCATGTCTTGTTGTTGTGTCTGTTGCCTTTCTGTTGCATATGCTTCATATCATGCCTTGTCAACTTCATCTCTTTTCAAGTCTCTCTCAATTCTCGTTGGGCCATTGCTAGTAATTTGCTCCAAAAATTTTGTACATTTAGTGTTCAAAGTGCTCCCTCTCCTAGCCTTTGCTGCCTTTCTCCCAATAGGCCTCGGCTCATGTTGGATTGGTGAGTCTAGATCCATTGGGGAGTCCAATGGCGAATCCGATGCCTGTGAATTGTGGAGCAGCGTCTCATTTAACACAACTGTCGGACCCATGTAAATAATTTTGAATCTCAAACAATTCTTCACAGCGTGCCAACATTAGTGATTGATGAAATTTTTTTTGCCTTGGCCAATGGCACCGAACCACATTTGTGCTTGAATAATCTATTTAAAAATAAAATTGGAAATGCAAGAAAATTTTAAAAAATTTGACATTAAATTGAATAAAATGGCATTTAGATATTTTTTACCTTGTCACCAAGATTTTCATTGCTTCGAAGTTTCTCCCTCGCTTTTGCCAACGTATCTCTCCATTTTCCTAACTCTTTATTCGAAATTTTCCACTTACTAGCCAAGGCCATTTCCGTACGAGCCGATCCCTGATCTTTCACAAAATTCTCCATGATTTTTTTTCCACATATGAGAGGACTTCATCTTATTGCCCATGATCGGGCAATGACCAACTTTGACCTAACACTCACACAACAAAATATCTTCCACGGTTGTCCACAAGCCTCCGGCTTCAATGGAAGAGGCCATTTGTATTTTTACACAAATGGAATTTAGTAGTAGAAATTTTGGTGTGGAAAATGAAAAATATTGGAAGGAGAAGAATTTGTATGAAGATTTGGTGTGAAAAGTGAATAATATTGGTAAGTATTTATAGAAAAAAAATTCCAGAATTTTTTGATATCTTTTACAAAAAATTTCGACAGTCGTTGGATTGGACGAGATTTTCGAATCGGAGCCTCCAGGAGAAGCCACGTGGCTTGTAGCCGTTGGTTTCTGCTAATGCTGACGCAACTCTGGTGTCAGTGCAAGGTTTTTTAATTTTTTTACCGTTGGTGCGTGAAATGCACGCACTAATGGTAAATTTTTTATAAAAAAAACCTTGCGTTGATGCCAACATTGCGCCAACACTGATGTCACCTGCCAAAGGCAATACAACGGACCAGATCTCATCGTGGGCTTGCTCGGGCTCATGGGTCCCATGCCTTGCCCCAGCTAGGTCTTGCGCATTGAAGCTTCCTTTCGGGCCTAGGGCCCCCTCCTTCCTGGGCTAACCCTTTGTGATGGAAGTGCTCTTAGGAAGCAAGGCAATTGAAACCACAACGTCAAACTAGGAAGAAAGAAAAGTATAAAAAGAAAAAGAAAAGAGAGCACATTGGATGAAACTCGATTGCAAGAGGAGGAGGAAGCCCATTATAATCCCTCAATGACGTTAACGTGAGTTTTGGGGAAAATTATTGACCTAAGAGATATTCTTGTTGTCCACGTGGCGTCTCATGATTGATTGCCAAAATATTTGTTCCTACAATATATATATAAGGAATTTATTTGTATTATTAAGTATGTCCTTCTCTTTTCTCTGTTTTCGGTATCTTGACTGTGGGCAAAGCAGTTGCTGATTCCTTTTCAATAATCTATTATCTATAGGTTGGGGGTTAATAGTAGACTTTTGATTTTGAAATGTTCACCAACTTGCTTCAAGCTCACGTCAATTACAAAACATTCTACGAAAAGATTAGTAATCATAAAAATACAAAAATAAAAGATCAAGTAATGGAACACAACATTTTAAATTATTTTTTTGAGAGCAAATAATTACGTGCCAATAAGCTCATACCACCTCCGCTTGGGCTCGCATGCGCTATAAATAATCCCAACAAGGCCTATCAAACTTTTTAGGCCTCGCCATGCTAATAAGCCCAAATATGGGTTAAGAAGCCATATGGGTTTGAGATCAGTTCCACTTAGGCTTCACAAGGAAAGTCCAAAATTGGACTAATCCTTGGACAGCGTGCCTCCAAAAGGGCTCAACATTGATCTCCAAGATCTTCCTAATTATTGCAGCAATAATCTAAGAGATCATTCCCAAACATTTTGGGGAAGTATTTCACATGTCCTAAGTAAATGGCTAATTAATTGGACATGTGATCTAACGGCCAAGAGGGCCCCCAATTAAAGCCAAACATAGCCTCCTATGACGATAAGTCAGCCACCAACGAGCCATATAAGAACCCAACCTCAACCATAAGAAGAAGGTAACGTTCTACCTATCTGAAAACCCTAATTCTTGGTCTTGGAACTGCCTTTGGCATCAGAGGCTCTTTGGCTCACACTGCATCGGTGTGCTTAAAGACTCATGATTCTCTACTTTTCTCTTGAATTTCAAGGGTAAAGAAGTCTTTTTTTTGGACCAACGAAATCATTCCCCACAATTTTCTAAGTGAGAGAGCCATGTTAAATTTAATCTCACTCATTGAATGTGGGCTTTTTCAAGGAGACGTTTTCCAAACAAATCATAGAAGCACTTATGAGGAGGTCATTTTGTCTTAAAAAGATAGAACCAAGTTCTAGACTTGATCATTTGTAAAGTGTTTTTACTTAGAATTTTTGTATGTTTTATTTCAAAAATTCTGTGAATCTCAATTAACTTTTTTTTTTAATCAACATATTTTAACCCATGGGGTTCCTTATTATTAAAAATTAAAAGAAAAATAAAAATAAAAAAAGAAACCCCACGGGGTTTATATGTGCTTGTGTGAAGGACCTGCTAGTATGCTCATCTCAGCTGGGGTTCGTCGGCCTAGCTCGAAATTTTTGGGTTAGGGCTGGGCTAGGGCCAGCCTTTACGGCCTTTTTTAATTTTCCAAGCTGGGCGAAGAATTCAAATGGCTTGGCTCGGTCCTGGCCTAGACAAGCCTAAACGAGCCGGATTTTTAAAATATTTATATTTATATATATTTTTTCAAGTCTTTTAAATCTTTTTGTTACATATATTGTGTCAAAAGTGATGGATAAAGAGTCTTCTCTTAAACAATAGTATAGATTACTACATAACTTAAGAAAACAAAAATATAATAGCCAAACTCTTTTAATAAACCTAGACCAATAGCCAATTGATTTAAAAAATATTATACCTAAAAATGAATCTTATGAAAATGTGTTACTTCTATCCCAAACTAGGATTGACATCATGAAAATGAAAACAATTTGTGCCATTAGATTAATAAAACTAAAATAAACTTTCAAATTATTTATTAAACCATTAATTTTGAACTTAACAAAAACAAAGGCACTAAAAGATGGTGTATGCATTGCTTGTTTGTTACAAAATTTTAGACAACATTAAAATTTATAAAGAGTGTAAACAAAATAAAAAGTTTACTAGTTTATCATACATATTACATTCTTTTGATTAAGTATAAAATGAGGTTATGGAGTGCATCAATTAAATCTTAAAAAAGAAGAACGGCATAGATGGGCGGGCCCATGCCGAGCCGGGCCGTTGGCGGGCCAAGTTAGGCTGAGCCAAGAATTTCAAATCCTAAGCCCAAATCGTACCCAACCTTGGAGCGGTCTGGGCCGAACTTTAACCCATCGAACCTCGGACTACCCACTTCGAGTCGCGGGCCAATTGAGGATCCCTAATCTCAGCTATAGAGGGGTTTTGTATTCTTGAGAAATGTTCTATTTTGAATAATACAAGGTTTATATATATATATATATATATATATATAAATTTTAAAATATAAGCAATAGTCTAAAATTAAAAGGGAATAGGGCTTTCTCACACACACTACCAAGGTGCCATGGGGTCCGAATTTTGGACCACTAATCTGCAAGTCAAGACCATTTTCCACTGGGTTAGACCCGTTGGCTAAACAATGTCGAACTATAATGACTAATTTCTGTCATATAATATTAATCTGTTCCGAAGAGTACTGACTGTTTATTCATAATATTATAAGGCGTTTGGTTCTGTTCTTTATAAATAGTATGATTAAGTTATACTGTGTTTGGTGTTGTTCCGAATAACATTGGATTAGACAATTTTTTTACAAATAATTCTTTGATAATTTATGTGGAAATTCAAATTCAAATTACACAAATTTTTTTGGGTAAGATTCAAATGACAAGATTTGTTTTTCAATTGTTTTTGCCAATATATATTTTTTCATATAACCCATTATCAGAATTATAGTATCTCATAAAAGTAGGCAAGAAGAGAATCAACAGCCAGCAGTAGCAACACATAAAGAGGCTACCAAAAAACAAACCAACAAAGCACCAAAAGTAAAAAAACAAATTGCAAGAAAAACACAGTCACATATATTGTTCTAATCATTGACTTGGGATGATAATTTGATTATTGAGTTGGATACATGGAGAATATGAAATACATAAAGAAAAGAATGCAAGAAAAACTCAACAACATGTATTGGATACACAGCCGCAAGATGAGAATTTGATTATTTGATTATTAAGTTGGATACACAACCGAATGTATTGTTCCAATACAACAAGAAAAAATGTCAAAAAAGAAAAACTCATAACCTAATTTCCACAAAATTTAATAAAAGATGAAATATATAAAGAAAGAGAAGATGAAGACAAAAGAAGAGCGAAGAAGCATATTGGAGAGCGAGAGAGAGAGAGAGATGGATACCTAGAGAGAGTGAAGAGAATAACCTTATGGTGCGTTTGGATGAGGGAAGTAAACTTGGGATTTTGACAAAAGTCAGAATTTCTAAATTGACATGAACCAATTCCCATGTTTGGATAAAAAAAACATAGAATTTAGAAATTCCGCGTGGGAAAAAACATGGAATTCGGAGATCATAAATCCCAACTTTAAATTCTATCTAAAAGTCGTCATTTCTAAAATCTCAAGAGAGGTTGAGTTTTTAAATCCGTGCTTCTGGAGATCATAAATCCCAACTTTACAAATAAAGGTCAAATTCCATGTTTTAAATCCGTCACCCAAACAAGAAACTTTACAAATTCTAGAACATTAATTTCCATCATTTTAAATTCCGTCATTTATGAAATCCTTCGTACTTTTAAATTTTCTCATCCAAACGCATTGTTAGAGAATATAGCAGAGAAGAACCCTAGGGAGAAGAAAATGAAAATAGTGTCGTTGAATTTTTCACGTGAACGTGTGTGTTCTTTTTCCCTATTTGTATAATTAAGCGTGTAATATCTAAACCGAGGTGTATGAATTGTATTAGTCAGTTAGGTACGGAGAGTATTAAAAGCCCAACCTGTTTAAAATAGTCAGGTAATTAAATAATAAGGTGACACCAAACACTTGACATGGACTATCTATTCATATAGTCTAATACGGTGTTCCAAACGAGCAAGTTTTGAACAACCATTCTTTAAGGGACGGTATGTCGTTTTCCTAGGAGTATTTTCTCAAAAAGAGATTACTAGGCGACCGTTTAATTTTGTAGGTGGAAGCGTTAAGGGACGACATGTCGTTAGTTTGATTTTCTTCTTAAATCTGTATATTATCCAGAAGCAAGAGCAAGAGTGCAACGCTACAGGCAGACCTACTACACCACCAGCGAATGGCCATGGCTGTTCAAGTGGCAGGCCTCTGGCTGCCCACCTCTTCCACAACCCACACTCACTTGCTTCATTGCGGAAGCAATCTAAAACCACCATCTTCTACAGCTCTCTCTGCTACAGCTTCTCTCTCATCCCCACCTCCCACTATCCAGGCAATAATCACACCTATCCCTTGTAGTTTCCATTTTCATTCAAAATTATGTTTAACCCACAAAAGGGTTATGTTGTTTTGATAGATTTTTCTAATTCTTGTCGCATAATTTGTTCTGGGTGTTGCTTACTTTGAATTGAATGGGTTGATATGTGTAAGAAACGTTTCGCAGATTGTTGGTGGTGGGAGAAGTCCCAGTTGGTACGAAAATGGAAATGGAAATCTCGATGGTTTCCAAGGAGAGGATGATGATTGGTGTGATTTGGATACTGAACTTTATCACTGGACCAAGCAACTGCGCCCTGTTCAGGTGCCCATAATTCAATTATTCAGAAAAAATTCGCAGAGTTGTAGTTTTTCTAATGCAATGTGCTTATATGGTTTCTGCTAAATTGGATAGTGGTACCCTGGTCATATTGCTAAAACGGAAAAGGAACTCAAAAACCAACTCAAGTTGATGGATGTAGTGATAGAGGTTCGAGATGCAAGAATTCCTATGTCAACTAGTCATCCACAGGTCAGAGCTCTTTCATGAAGTTATGGTTCGGGCTCTTTCATTTCCTCGGTTGATAAATGTTATGCTTCCATGAGCTGTTATTGAAAACGATTCACTTTTCACTCCAGGATTAGGAAGTGAAAATGGACGCTATTTGTGTTAACTTTTATCTGGTTTTCTTATGAACAGATGGATTTATGGCTTGGTAATAGGAAAAGAGTTTTGGTGTTGAATAGAGAAGACATGATATCCACGGCAGACCGGAATGCTTGGGCCACTTATTTTGCAAGGGAGGGAACGAAGGTTGTCTTTTCCAATGGCAAACTTGGAATGGTACCCGCCCATATAAGAGATCCTCTTTCAGCTTTTCCTAACTTAAAACGTCATAGCAGAAAATGATTACTTTAACGTGGCAAGTACAGGGTGCCATGAAGCTAGGCCGGTTAGCTAGAGCATTAGCAGCAGATGTGAATGTCAAACGCAGAGCCAAAGGACTTCTCCCACGTGCGGTCGGTTCCTTATCCATTCTTTCTAGATTTAGTTTTGAAATTTCAATTTTACAAACTTACAACCATTAGGAACTAGGTTAATGTTCTGTCTTGCTTGGTGTTGCAAACTGTAAATGAGGACCATATATTCATATATGATTTTATCTTATAAATGATCTTGATTGAAAATTTCGTGACTTTAGTTGTCACAGTGTGAGGTATGAGTATTTATTTTAGGAAGTAATCGAGTTTTATGGATTTTTTCTGTAGCATGTTGTAGAGGTTTTAGGCGTACTTTGGAAGCCAAACTATGCCCTAGAAAAATAATTCTTATGTTATGTAAATGAAGTAAATGGAGAACTATAATGTTAATTTAATCCAAAGAATATAATGCAGCTATCAATTGATGCTTCATTTAAGAGTTATGATGTTTGATAAAAATTCCTTTATACAAACAGGTACGAGCTGGTATAGTTGGATATCCAAATGTTGGGAAATCATCTTTGATTAACCGTTTGCTGAAGCGACGAATGTGTGCAGCAGCTCCAAGACCTGGAGTTACAAGAGAATTGAAGTATAAATTTCTTCTCCCTTTACTTCGATATTCATTTAAGATGTAATTGGGTCTGGGGATAAATGACTTTTGCTGGAAGTTAAAATCCTCTAATTTTCATTAGATTTTGAAATTTGTTAACAGAGAATTGTTGAAATATGTTGTAAATTTGAATTGTATTCGCTTTTTGCCTTAGAAATATGATAGATTGTGGAAATTTTGAAGTTTGCCATATATTGACACAAACAATACTATGTCTCCATGTTATATGCGGCATCAATGTAATTTTTCCTTATATGTATCTTCTTGTGCCTGTGGAAGGTGGGTTCATTTTGGGAAAGATCTTGAATTGCTAGACTCTCCTGGTATTCTCCCAATGCGGATTAGTGATCAGACAGCAGCAATAAAGCTTGCTATTTGTGATGACATTGGAGAGAGATCCTATGGTGTTGCTGATATTGCTGCAGTTCTTGTCCAGATGCTAACAAGGCTTCCATCAGTAGGTATGTCTCACATTTCTTTGTCAACTCAATCTACTATCTGAATGCCTAATGGTACTTGTCAATGTTGTCATTACCTTGGAAATTCCTGTTAAATGATCACACCCTGTACAAGGGGAATGTTGTATTACTCGGTCTACGTTCCATTCCTTGTACCACTTTTGTTAGCATCACAAAAATCTGTTAGTTTATGGGGACTATTGACAACCTCTAATCTCTCTCTTTTTCTTTCTCTAATCATTCTCAATTTCTCAGGTGTAAAGGCTCTTAACAGCCGCTACAAGATGGATGTGGAAGGTCACTGTGGTAAAACGTATGGATCATCTTGGTGCCAATTGAGTTTCTATTCTGAATCTATGGTTTCATTCGGCTTAAGAATATTTTCCTCTCATGATTCTGACAACCAAGTATATATATAAATGATCCTATATAATACCACCAAAGAGTCTGCAATCTGGGGCTAAAGAATATTTTTGAAGCATGAAGAGTAGTCCTTTTGAATAGTTCTAATCTCTGCTAATTCTGTAAATTGTAGATTTGTTCAGAAGCTTGCGGTTCACATGTTTAATGGGGATAGTCATCAAGCAGCATTTCGAGTGCTGTCGGATTTTCGGAAAGGGAAGTTTGGTTGGATTGCACTGGAGAGGCCTCCCAGATAGTACTATTGGAACTTGGTGGCAGGCCAGGAGAAGTCAAGCTTTCTGTAAGCCTCTATAAATACCAAAGAATTCCAATTGCTGACCGATACACAAATTTAGTGTCTTCATGGAGTATCAAAATCTTGGCAAGAGAAGGTGTCAGTGTCCTGAAGGAAATTAATGAAGCTTCACGATGGAGTAATAACATCGATTGTGAAGACAGAGGGCGTGAAAACTTTTATAGCCAAAGCTGGGAGAGGATCATATGGGCAATGGTGGATTGCTTTATTAAGGTGTAACATAAGTCTTTTTAACACTAGGATTCACAGAATATCAAGTTTTTGTAAATTAGATCTCAACAAGAGTTCTCTGTGTATATCATCTCTGGTGTCTGTCCAAAGAGCCCTCACTTTGACGATGTCGACATCCATGTGTATTTTCCTGGAAAACAGTTCCATAAGTGCATTGATTCCTGTGAAAATCGAGTTTTTAAAAGTGAGAATTTTGTCAAAGATTTTGATTTCTATGCTGATATTCTAGTTTAGGTTGTATGTTTCTTTGCCTTTTCATTCCTGATCTATTTTTCTGCATTGGGTACTTTTTGCCTTTTTATAATCAGGTCATTGGAATACCATAAAGCGCAACGTTGTAAACTAAGAATGAGTAGTGGTTTGCAAAGTTACCAAAATGTGGAAAACTCTGCGCACACACACACACTCTTACCCAATACTCCTTTTGCAGATTCCTTTAGACCCAAAAAGAGGTAAATATCTGAGCCTACATTTTCATTGTCAAGTGCCAAAGTTCCTATATTCAAGCTGCAAAGTAAAACATTGATTAACAAAAATAAACTAGTGAGCTAGCATGCCTCTGCATTTTGTAATCCTAATCCAATACATGATAGATGTGTAAGAAGAGTATTGGAAAGGATGTTTTTGTATGAGATTTTCTATTTAAACCCCACACGTCTCTTAGTTCACCCTATTTTTTAAGTTCACCCCATTTTTTAATTTAAATTTTCACAATTTCTAAGAAAACCCCACTATCTTCCCAAACTACCCTTAAATACATCCCAAACTGAAAAAATAAGAAATAAAAGAGATTTTCTATTTAAACCCCACAATTTTCTTTGTTTCAAACAAAAAAAAAACACAAACAAACGGAACCCTAAACCCGAAATTTAATATTTTCTAGGGAAAGAGAACAACTTTACCTCTCTCAAAGAACTATAACTGGAATTCCAACACTTAGGTATGTTGAGTTGAGAACTTGAGAGAGAGAGAGAGAGAGAGAGAGAGAGTGAGTGAGTTTGTAAACAGGAAGTTGGGGTGAGTGTATAGATGTACTAAGGTTAATTATTAAGTTGGATGACCTTTTTTGTCTTTTTACACAATAATAAAACTTACAGCTTAATAATTTAAGTATTGGGGTGAACAAAGAGATGTGCGGGGTTTAAATAGAAAATCTCTTATGTATTTGCTTGATAAATAATACAATGAGCAATACAAAGTTTATATACAGAGTTGATGATGCTAACTAGAGTAAGTAGATGTGTGATTGAATACAAAATCAATTAGAGTTAATGTACAAAGTCAACATAAAGATAAATTAGGAAGGGAAGCCTTTGATTGATTCTGAGGAGTTGACGATGGAGCTGCTGGAAGAGCCTTATTTGGCAACGGCAAGATTGCTGGAGATGAGGCATTGATTTGCATTGACTGCGATGGTTCCCTTATAAGATGCTATAAAATTTCAGGTGACAGAACTTTCACTGAACAGTACAATAATGTGGTAATCCTAAGCATTTTCCTTTCCCCTTGGCCCCGTTTGGTTCACGGAACGGATTTAACAGGAAATCACTTCCCGTGTCATTTCCCATGTTTAGTAATCTTGAGAAAGTAACCAAGAAATACCACTTTATTTCCTTTAGCATGTTTGGTTTGTGTAGGAATGTAAAACAAAGTTTGTTTAATTTTCCAGTTATACCCAAATGAAATAAAATTAAAAAAGAGTGCATTTAATGTTATATTGTAATTCTAAATTGTGAATGGGAACAATATGGTCATGAAAAATGTGTATTTAATGTTGGCTCATTTTCCCAAACTTTCCCATGATGAGGAAAACAAAACTCAAGAGGGGAGAAGGGCTTCACTTTCCCCCCTACTTTCCCATGTGCAAGGCAATGATTTCTCATGCCTAGACTTACCAAACATGGGAAAGGAAAAACAATTGATTTCTCATCCTCAAGCCTCCTTTCCCATGAACCAAACGAGGCCTTAGAAGCATCAACCTTGATGTCTATGGCGTCAAGACCCCTAGGAAGATCATGATTGGAGTAGATGATCCACTTCCAATTCCTGTGCTTTAGGCGAAAGGTCGTCATTTAGAGAAATAAACTCCTGCAAAGCCTCATTTATTAGGTGTTCGAGTAGAGGTGGGGCAAACCAAGACAAGTAGGTCTCATCGGTATTAGAAATGTGATACAATAATGTGATCTTCTAAGCACTTTCTTTGTGAAAATAAAACACACACTGTTCAACCCAGAGAGGAAAATGTGTTGAGATAGGCACACAGAACAGTGTTCTAGCCTTTCCTCTTTTTCTAAATTGGGTCGTTGATCGTGTGGGCTGGCTTTTAAGACTTAGTCAAGAAGCCCTGATCCAATTTAGTATGTTGTTGGCGTAGGTGTGCCACTGCTGGAGCTTGGCTTAGCCCAACATAAAGAGATTTGTTAGTTGTGAAGATGGATTCTTTGAGTGTTTGCGCTTTAATCTGACTTCTAATCAAGCAATTGTGACATGAATGGGGAATTGGCTCAGATTTGTTCTTTTCTATGCCTTGTAATAGTTAAGGACTTTATAATTCTATCTTGTGCACTGGTCTGATATTAAACCATGAAATCAAACCCAATTTTGCTGGAATTACCCTTGTCAGACTAGTCAGTTCTCAAATTAGGTTGAAGTCACTTGTCATTTGTTGGCTTTTTCTAAGTCCTATGGAGTTAGGAATGTGTATACAGAAAGATAAATGAAGATAGGAAATGAAAATTAAGTGGGAAACTTGACTTTGGGTTGAAGATTTCTATATTCAACTTATTGTCGGTGTTTATCTCACGATAGATGACTGTTTTATACTGAAGAATTCTCTATTCTGACTATTGCAATCATGATTTTAAATAACTTAAACAGCAAGAAACAAACTTAAACTGAAGATTTCTCCATTTAATTTATTGTAGTTATAACTTAAAAGTAAATGATAGTATTTGAAAAGGTAATTTAAAGTACTGGTGCAAATAAATAAGCAAGGCCTAGCAACTAGGAATTGATACCAAGTGTTGGCAAAGCAATAAACTAAAAATATAACAATCAGGAGTTGTCAATTGGTTATCTTGGTGCAAGAGAGTTGTTTTAAGTTCATAAGAGATCAAGTGCTAATCGAGTTTAAAGTGATTTTCTGAGAAGAAAAGTTTATTTTAGTTTTTTCTTTGTTGATGACTTCTCCATCGATTTATAGAGTTTCTGATCCTTTGAGTTGGCATGTAACTAGCAAGATTTTGGAAAAGAACTGCTGGTTATTGAGTTGTAAGCGGAGATATGGACTTGAGCGCTTTGATTTGGGTTGCTTGGGATTTGCTCAATGGTTGTTGTTGGCTAAAACTAGTTGTTCAAATCGCATTTAATGCGGTTGCTTCATCGCTTGAGGTTCTCCAGTTGTCGAAGTCATGACATTGTTCTTCGTTTGAAGCTTCGCGTCTTTATCCAAGCAATAATATGTTTAAAACATTAATCAACGTCTCTTTCGAATGTCAACTAAAAAAGGTCAATCAAGCCGATATTGATATTGGACTTGAGCTTCTGTACAATTCTAATTGAGGCCCAATCTCTTCAGATATTAATAAAAAGAATCCCTAAATGGGCTTTTTCCATTTTTGGTCCAAACACATACACACATTAGTATTTAATCTAAATTGTTTACAAGCATCTTTAACGTGAAATTCTATCGTGAGGGTGTTAGATATATGTCCTAGAAGCCAATATAAAAAGGAATACTCTATAGATATAATATAATTAATATAAACAAAAGGGGCGTGAATGTTACTTTAAGATACATAATGTACATAAAGTAACAAGTCCATGGATAAAGATATAAATGGAAAGCAATCTAAAGAAGTTAGATTCACGAGACCTTTCCATCATAGGAATATCGTATCCTAAAAGCTTCTGGTCATCGGATCATCAATTAGACAATAGTGAACTGCGAAGACTGTTCCACACTATGGCTGCTCAATTAGAAGGATGACTAGTCTCAAGTCATTCGTATAAAGACACTGAGATAGGTGTGTAGGTGCTCTATAGAGATGGAGTTCACTAAACACGATCAACTTAAGAATTCTTGTATGGAAGTCTTACTCACAAGTGTCAAACAAAGAATTCTAAGTTATGATAATGCAAATTAGTCCTTAGACCTGAGACATCACGGTTGTCTTGTGTATGGGTTGTTTGTTTTTGAGAGCACCATACAGTCGTATCAAAAGGTTGTGACTTAAAGGTGTTCCTCAGGATACTTAGTATGTGAACAGAGGCATATGAATGTACAACAAGGAATCTCTGCTATTAGTAGGAAGAGAGAATACTCTAAAGATATGATTCATTGAATATTTGGCCCAAGGATAACAAATATTGAAAGGTCCAATTAAATGATAATGAGAGTTGAAATTGTTATCTCAAACATAAAGCTTAGAACCTTATAGTTTGATATACAATCTTGTGGGACATCCTAGATCACCTAAAGGATGTCACATCCATTAAAGAAGTTAATAGATGCTTGTTGAGAAACAAGTGAAAATGAGTGATAAGAAATCACAAGTGAATTATCAAAGTGACAATTCAACCCCTTTTATCAACTCTCACCACATTTTAGAGCTCCAAGAAGTTGATCAATGGTGTGATACACCAACCATGTAGCAATGGTGAAAGTTAAAAACTAATTTTCCTGATCATAATAAAATCATGAAGTATGAAATTCAATCAAGTAGCCGGATTATTCATAAAAGATGAATAACATCCAAGATAAATAGTATCATGAAGAAGCATTTTAAAAATGACTATATTTCAAAAGGAAAAGTGGGAACCCATTCAAAGTCAAAAGGAGAATCGCCCTCACCTAATGAGAACATCTTCAACAAGAAATCTAAAGGAAATAAAAGGTTCATATGCTTATCAATAAGTATGGGTTCATATATTATATGACCAAGGTACTACAAAACAAGTTGTACTTAATACAAGCGTATATTATCTTGCTCTCTCTTGGCCGGCCACCTAGAGGAAGGAAAGGCTTGCACTCATTTTCTCCTCTTAGTTCCTTATTTTCTTATTTTCATTCTACCTTGGTGAAGACTCTTTGGGGAGGCAAAACCTCATTGTGCCTATTTTGAGAACAAAGTGGAGAATCAACACCTAAAGAACCATTCCTTATACTCGAATACCATTCTTGAATTCAAGATCTGCTCCAATAGTAAGTTCGCTTTCTACCTTCTCTTTAATATGTGATATTAGTGTCAATGGTGCATACTTTCATAAACCTGTAAAGATTTGGACTTAAGATGAGACTAGCATGAATCTTTAGCTATTTCCTTGCTTCCACTTCATCATGTTTGTATATTAAATATGCATGAGCTAAATGATTAGTTTTCTCATAGCTTCATGGGATTTTAAAAAATCCATAGCTTCATGGGATTTTAGAAAATCCCATGAAGCTATTTTCCCTTCAGAGGGTGCCATATATGGACCATATCTTTAACATTCGATTTACCTAAGACTTTTACCTTATCCGAAAAATAGATTCAACAATTGGATGCAAATCCTTTGCTTGAATTTTCCGTACGTAGAAAAATCATCCAAATGCTAAAAATATGACACCACATAATTTTTGGGGGCATGGTCTTCCTCTGGCATGTTTGTCTCCTTTTTATTTTTATATTTTCGGGCATGCGTGCCCGCGTGGTTTTTCTTTGTAATTTTCCTTTTTCTCATAAATAAAAAATGACACCACATAATTTTGCTTTGGCGGGTCCTTTGTCATCCTATCTTCTGATTTCGCTCCACATTCTCTTTTTTGCTAAAGTTTCCTTTTTCCCAAACCCAACATAACACATAGAAGGCTCTACTTCTTGGGGAAGACATTGGAGAAGTGAAGCCATGAATGTAGAAGAAGAGGTCGAGCGTCTGAAAGAAGAAATCCAAAGGCTTGGCAAGGTCCAAGACGATGGTTCTTACAAGGTAACCTCACAGAAAAACACACTCTTGCCGACTCTGTTTTGTTTATTTTGGCGATAATGTTAGACAATTTCCTTTCTTTTTTTCTCAGTGTTGATATGTAATGCTGCTTTAGAATTCGACCCAGATTGAGAAATACAAGTATAAAGGCTTTGGTAATTACTGTGATTTTTATCTGGATCTAAAATTGGTTGGACCATGTCAATTAGGGATCTGTAATCTTTTAGTTGACTTTTGGATGTTTTTATAGAGGGAGATCTGCCCATTTGTGTTATTGGAGTCTGTTCAGTTTATTTTTTTCAAGTTTCTGATTTTGTGGTGAATCTAGGCTAAGTAACTGATCATAACAACAAATTTCATCAATCAAATCAATACTTCTGCTCATTCAGTTTTGCTTGACCTGATTGATTGATTTTTTGGGTTTTTGATCAGATTTCCTTGTTAATACACATTGTTCATTAAGAGGTTCTTTGAGATTCATCTCAAGATGTTTGGTTCTTGTGTTGGAGTTTGTAGATATACTTGATCCTTGTCGGTTGAAGATGGCAGTTGTTTTTTTCCCTTTCCAATTGCTTTCAATTCAGGACCATTTCCATGTTGGAGTGGTTTTACAAATTTTATTTTAATTGTTCTTGGGCTTCCTTTGTGAGGTAAAATACTAGAAACAAAGTCATTCTCACTGAAGTGAGTATTTTCTCTGGGACAGGAATGTTGGTATGTGAAACCCTGGTTACTTTTAAGATGAGGGTTCAATACAAAGAGGTTCATATTATGATAATTCTATTATAAGTTGAAAAACTGTGACAGATAAGCATATATTAGGTTTTAGACTTTGTGATTAGTAGAACATCAAACGAACTGTATTAGAATGTTCTCTTTGTTTCTGCATCCCCTTTGTTGTACAAATTTCTTCCCATTTATCACATGAGAGGGACAAAGAGAGAAAAAGCAACGGACCTGGTCCGGATTAAAGCAAGCAATTATAGCGTATGCATGTTTATCATACTTAAAGCTACCTCTGCACTACCAAAGGAGTTTGATATGTTGTTAAATCCTTGCGTTACGATGCAGCTCATTCAGAAGTTAATATATCTTTAGGCTTATCTGGTCTGCTGATGTGGCTTACATCTAGGAAACTTGGATAAGGGACCAGTGGAAGAAGCTGTGCATTAGAATTCTAATTTGGTTCCTCCTACATTTGAGAAACTAGTAGTTATTATTTCAGTCAAGGACCCGAAAGCTTCACTTTGCCCTGCTAAGTGGTGATGTTTTTGTTCAATAGCCTCATAAAGTAAAAAAGACTTGATGGCATGGTGGGCTACAAAAGTTCAATCAGGCACACACGCACGCACGCACACGCACATGCATGCGACACCAACACTCAATGTGAAACATACATCAAGGAAGTTGGAGAACATGGTTTTCAGTTTTTGATAACATAGAATGTATTCTTTGGTAGTATTCTTAAAGTTAGTCTGAGAGATTTCTGCTGTGACATTATTTTGGTCTGGTTTTCTCCATGCCTCTGTCCTCGATTTTTAACTATTCTGAACAAACCTTTTCCTCTTGCAATACCAAACGCTTCAATATTTCTATATCTCATATTTGCTTTCCTACTGCTTATGAAACTTGGTTTATTTTCTGTAGGTCACATTCGGGGTGCTATTTAATGATGATAGATGCGCAAACATATTCGAAGCATTGGTTGGGACGCTAAGAGCAGCAAAGAAGCGGAAATTTCTCACATATGAAGGCGAGCTACTGCTGCAAGGAGTCCATGACAATGTGGAAATCATACTTAAACCAACCCCAGCAGCAGCAGCAGCACCCAAGGCAACTGATGCAGTTGGGACGAGTTAGAAGTATTCTGCACTTGTTTTGATTTCATGTCCTCTTATATATCGTGTGGTATTGTGTGTGAAAGAGACTGAAATCCTTTTGAGACCCATGCTTGGCAGTTGCTCTCATTTACCTTTATTTAATATCAAAGTGTTGGTTTCAATAAGTTGAGATAAACTGAAACCAGAGTAAAAGGGCACCAGCAGGTAAACAAGCTTATGTAATTACTTTCCATCTCTGACTTTTTAAGAGATTTGAATGCAACAAGATTTCTGCATGACATTTTTTCAATTTCTTAGTGTGTGATTGATAATGCAACCAGACAAGAGACTTTGGACATCTCTTGAATTATCTCACCTTTTCTAGAGAAGTAGGAACTTGTTTGTCTAGCTTATGTAACCAACTTGATTGTACCAATTGACTGCTCATACAAAATGTTTTAGAGCTCACATCACCATCAATTTTTGAATTGAATTTATTTTGCACGCCAAGAACAAAAACCTATATTCACAACAACTAACCATGAGCAAGATAATCCAAATCTCATGTGCTCACTCGTTTGTGCTCGGATGAAGAAAATTGAAGCACACATGACTAGGGTGGGGATGAAGGAAATTGAAGCACACATAACTAGGGTTGGATATTTGATCCGAAAAATCCGTGTACCGATTAATAATTACTGATTTCTATCTTGGCTCTTCCTGGTCCTCCAGTCTTGTGATTTCTATCTCGGCTCAGTTCTTGTTTCTTGTATTCTGGGGTGCTTCCTTCCCCAGTTTTGCTTTGGAATAAAGAAATATTTTGACCCAAAAATAAAAATAAAAACCCCAACTTTGAGGATATGTATGTTGATTACGTTAATTTCAACATCTTTTTTTTCTTTCAAAATTTATGCTAGGCCAAAATTCTAGTGTTCTATTGGCAATCATTTTCACTTTCTGCCTCTTACATTCTCTGCCTCCCATTTGGTTCAGTTTTGTTGACTATGTTAATTGTTGCTTGATCCTTTGGGCCTTTGGCCACCCTTCAGTTTTTCTTATCTGAACTGAATCAAGTTAGAAAGACGAAATTGAAAAGAAGAAAAAATAAGTGAAATGGGAAGAAAAAGCAGAGGATACAAAAGTAAATTCATTGAAAAAATCTCAAGTTAACAAAAGCAATTCTTTATCTTGAAATTAAGTCGCCAAAAAACTGTACCCAAAGATTTTAGACAAGTATGTGACAATGGTAGCAAGGCTCTGTTGTCAAACGTTTTCCACTTGAAGAATACATGATAAATCAGGGAACAATGATCTAACACACTATGAAACATATTGGTAAGCCAATGGAACAAAATTTACCTTTCCTTAGCTCGTGATTGGCAATATAGGAACCCTGAATCTTCCTACTTTAGTGTACAATATTTGACAAAAGCAAAAGCCGATGACCAAGTGACGGCCCGGGAGTCATCTCTTGCAAACGTGTCTTGAGACCAACTATTGGTCATGATGGTCCCGTAAGAATGAATGCATGTAAGAGGCTCTGTGCTGCCTGGGTTTCATCAGGTGTCCCAGATATGACAATAATCCTGTCAGTTGTTCCAGGACGGGGCTCATGCACTATGACCTTGGCACCGGAAATCTGATTTAAGGAGGGAAAAAGAGGGAAAGAGGATAAGTTTAAATTGATATACAGACAACCAGACTACTAAGTTTGAAACAGTAGCAACTGTGATATCCTCAAAGTTCATGGGGTTCACTACAAAGATACTCCGCTCAAAGCAACCCCGCTCTTTAACAGTCCCTTGAGAGATAACTTCATAACAACACAACTGCCCCCTCCCCCAAGAAAAGAGAGAAAACAAGGGAGATGGAGACAAAGACATAGACAGTGACAGAGAACAAAAACAATTCTTCTCTAGAGAAGTAACTGTGTTCTTCCCAGCCACTTCAATTCGCTCCTCTGCAATTTTCTACAATTCTTTCTTGGGAATAATATACTGATCATAAATTTTAGTAGACATGGGCAGCCCTCAAAGTTAATAAATCCAAGGCGGTAATTTTCAGGTTTGAAATCCAACAAGCAAGAAACTTGATAAAGGGGGCGCTAGCTAGTGCACCATACACAAAGACCACAGTTTGATTAAAATAATATCAAAGAAGCAATACTTTGGAAAAATTATGAAATATACCTGTCTTAGACGAGCCAAATTGGACCCATTCTCCCCGTACACAGAGCCAATAACATTTTCAGGAACAATGATCTCTACAGTTGTATTTGTCACAATAGCAGATTTGTTTCCGCTGCCAATGCCAAAGGATGGAGTTAAAAATAAATAAAAAATGACAAATGCATCCTACTAGGAACTTTGAATACGTAATTCCATACCTTTTCAGTTTCAATTTGAAACCAAATAAAGTGGTATTTTAGTTAAGTGACAAATTGAGGTCTGAGAAAGAATAATATGACAGAGTTACCTAGTCTATGGTTACCTTTTACGTGACAGTTAAGGGTATTTCAATTAATTATGAAACAGAGGCTGTGCATGACAATCATCAGTTGCTATCTACTCATGCTTTAACATGGCATCCATTTTATTTTCAGACCCAATTATAGCTTAGCAGCTTAGCCAGATCTCATAATTTTCTAACCTGCCAAGTTCTGTGCCACTTTTTAGAGAAGTCAAACCCCTGCCAGTATCGGTGATGCCCCTTGAAGCTACCATCTGCAATCCGATCAATATATCAACAACAACAACAACAAAAAACAAGAGAGAGAGAGAGAGAGAGAGAGAGAGAGAGAGAGAGAGAGAGACCTGTGATGCCCATGGCCTTGGTGAGGAGGAAGGATGATCTAAACTATGAGAAAGTCCAAGATGATCCATACTTTGAGTTAGAGTTGTATGTCGACTGAGACCATGATTAACACCAACTGATGATGATGGCTGAAATCCAATAGGAGTAGGATCCCTTAGTCTTCCATAAGGACTGGTATCGGTTAGCATGGATGAACTGCTCCTTCTTCCAGAATTATTTACTGTGCTGGAGAAAAGGTTATCTCGTAATCTACCAGTAATATTGTACAAAGCATCTTGCACACTTGAAAAATCTCCTGAAATCTGTGGAACAAATTATAACTAAATATAAGAGAAGTTTGCAAGTTCATATCAACTTTAGGTCGCCAAATATACCCAATTTCACTAAATGGGACTAAATGAAATATAATTACAATGCTTTCCTTAAAGAATGTGATAAAACCACACCTGTACAACTTCATCATTCTCTAAGGCGCACTTCGGGACCTGGTCACCGCCTATTATTCGTATACCAGTACCAGTTACCTTCCGAATCTCTGAAACTATTACACCCCCTTTTCCCAGCAAACAACCAACTTGGTTTGATGGGACTACAAGCCGTGCAGTAAGAGATGACCCTTTATTTGAGCTTGAGTCTCGCCCTTTTTCAATGCCTGCTTCTACGGACCTTGTGAAAACAAGAACAATACCCTTTTGTGCTGCCGAGTACCGTGATTCAGGACTCTATAGAAGATGAAGCCAACATTAAAAAACTTATTACTAACAAATATGCCTGTATTGACGAATATAGAAAAAAGGGGAAAAAACTAGAATGACAAACCTCAGATGCAGCAACAGTAATTAATCGTTCATCACACTCAGCCACAGATGGTCCAATACTTATTGCAGCACCTGTCTCATTCTGAAGGGCCCTGACAATGGCACCCCCCTTTCCAATTACACCCCCAACCCTATCATTGGCACAAAGAATCTTGAAAGTAACTTCCTGTTGTACCATTTTTGTTTCAAGTGTGGGGATCCTTTCAGCCTCGATTGATGATGGACGAACTCCTGAAGCATAACTCATGGAGCTGCTTGGCAAAGAGGTAAGCATTGAGTTCCTCTGTGAAAGATGATCTAAACGGAGATCAGGTAAAGTCTCATAAGGAACTGCCTCCAGAGGCCTGCTTCCAGTCATCCGTGTCTTGTCAACTGGTGGACAATCTTGAAGACGGCCAGAGACAGCAACAAGTGCTTTCTTTACAGACAAAATATCCCCTTCTATCTGCCACACGATTGAATCATATTCAAGGGGAGAAATAAATAAATATTCTTTTTTTATTACTGACATACAATAAATGGAGGCAAACAGTGAATCAATAGGCCTTAATATAAACACAATACAAGGAATACTTTGTGTTCTATTTTCTGTTACAACAAACCTGAAAGTCAAGTGAAGTCAGAAGTTGAAGCTACAAAAGAATAAATTTTTAAGAACCTCCTGAAAGGGAAAAGGATGACCTTGTATCAGCTACCAAGTTCTTTCCTCCTATTTGGTACCTAATTCGATCCAGTGACTTCTACAATATTCAAAAATTGATATTAATCAACAGGCTTGTGAGGCGGTGAAAATAAAGTATGCAAATGGCAACCCAACTAGCCCAACTTAGCAGAGTGCTTGGCAGGAGATCAAAGTAATTGCCGAAAACTGCCAACTTAGTTTCAATATCTCACAAATATTGTTAGCCATTTCAAGTTCAGAGTTCACTAGGGCTTTTAAAGCCCTACTTTATAATTCATTTTTTGATAAGCAGTCACCAAAATCCTAATTATACGAAGACAAGGTACAACCTTAGAATCTTCTAAATTAATCACAAACATATTCTAAAGATCCACTTCCTCATAACTAATCCTGCACTTGTTACCTGCATTCTATATGATAAAATCAGAGAACAAAGGTGACTATCATCTCATAGGTTCCCAAATAAGGATTATAATTCTAAATATCCACGATCCTGAAATGCCAGTGGCATCACTTAATCCAACTGATTTTATATTTATGTGCCAAATTGCGAAAATTAATGTTTGCCCTCATGAAGATCTCCAAATGAATTTCTGACCAAAATTTTTATTTCCAGAAATTACATTACCTAAACCAAGGTCTTGCATTCACTTTGGATGAAAACAAGTACTCCACCAAATGGTCTTTCCCTGATCTCAAATAATGTTTAATAGAATTATATATATATATCTCAATAAGATGTGGATGTTCAGCTCAGCCGGTATTCAATAACAGTGATGGTTTCTTTTCAAAAGCACAAAGAATTCTACTTTATGTATTCTTTGTATCAAGTACTAATCAAAACAATCACCAGAAGAATTCTGCCAGTCTGCCCGAATACAGTTCCTCACTAGCTCTTGAATCATCACCAGTGACATCAACTACTGTTCCTTATATAATCTAATCTAATTTAACTTGAGAATAACCTAAAAGTCCCAAACAACTTAAGTTAGAAAATAATCAAAATTCTCATTTTTTTACTGAAAACTCAAGAATAACCTGAAAATCCCAAACAACTTAAGTAACTCAGCATAGTTACAGCCTACCACCCATACCATGCTACTCAAAAGTTTTGGTCCTATTGGCAAAGAAATCAAGCACATTTAATCTACAATCATGCTAAACTACTAATTATACACAACAAGTTTAAGTTTCCACATAACTCTAAATAGAATTTACTAAATTAGTTTAATAGTCTAAACTTATCCCATCAATTTGGGATTTTGACATAAGCTAAATGGGGCAAATTCACTACATCATACACAAATACCAACAAGTGAATGCAAATGCAGGCCTTTGAAGTAAAACCCAAACTCAAACCAACTCAATACACACACAACTTATCTAATTTACATCCAAAACGTAATTGAAATCTCGAAAAAGCAAAGACACAACCTCACCTCGACCATCTCGTCCGTAGAAAATGCACAAGCCGGCAATTTCTCATTCAAAACCCTAATTTTACAACCAGTCTCTTTCCTAATCTTCTCCACCACCTTACCGCCCTTCCCTATCACCGACCCGACCTGCGCTGCCTCCGCCAGAAACCGGCACGAAACCACCCCAACATCCGCCGGAATCGCCCCGGTCTCCGCCGCCACCTCAAGAATCCTCTCGAACACTCTCAGAAGCGCCTCCTGCGCCTTCGAAACCTCAATCTCCTCTTCCCCACCACCACCACCAACATTAACATTTTCGAGTCCTGGAGTTCTCAGCCAAATCTTGGAACGGATTGCGCTCGGAGCGACGACCACCACTACCCGGTCTGGCGACTCGACTTGGGCTTCTTCGATTCGGATCTTGGCCCCGGTGGCCTGCTGTAGCTGCTTGATCACGCTACCTGACTTTCCGATGACGCCACCGATGCGAGACGCATGGCAGAGCATACGGAAGGCCACGTGCCCCGGAGGGACGCTGAGGGGAGGCGGAGGGGGCCTGGATCGCTTGGAGGAGCCGTTTTCGAAGTTGGGGTCGGAAGACATTGTCGATAGGGAACGCTTCGCTGGTAAAGAGAGAAAGGTGCTTCCCATAATACTCTCTCTCACTACAAATATTTTCGCTCTCGCACCCTCTTTCTATATATACATATAGATAGATAGATTCAGCCTGGTACGATTTTTCTCTCTCTAGAATCTGAAGACGTATTTATGATTTTCTCTCAATTGGCTCCCCAGGAAGCCGGAGACTTTGGTGTTGAGTTGCAGAAACTGGGGGGTTTTGGGGCTAAAGCTGCGCTGAGGCAGGATAGGGTGCGCACTGCGCATTGGGGAATTCCGTGTGTGCGTTTGCACGTGACTCGCAATGCTAAAGGGGTGGCGACGGGTCGTGTCGGGTCGTATCGTGCGGAAGGTGTTAAACAAAAACTCCAATACAATATGGTTCGTTTAAATCAAAATGGGCCTTAGGCCGTTCGAAATTGGAGAATTAAATACCCATAGATTTAGGCTCAATATCAGGCGGGCCCAATATTTCTGACTTTCCAAAATAAAGCCGTTGACTTCGACAGGTGGAAAGTCAAACAGGGCCATGCTTGAACAAGCCATCATCATCGACGGTACAAAAATCAATGTACTGATTCACCAGTTTTAAACTGAAAAAAAAGAACTGACATAAACCCAACCAGTTCTGCACCAAGCGTGCAATTTCAAGAACAAAGAAGCCTATGAATAGAAGTAGAACCCTGTTTGTACCCAATTTTGGTCAATGGACCAAAAGTGGTTACCTTCCCAAAAAAGGAGCACAGCATAGGCTCAAGCCCAATAGTTGTCTACAGGTTATATTTTTCAGAAAGGGCTTTTCTTGTTGAAAATAAAACCAAAGCCCAAGAGCAGAGGCCCCAAAGCGATTGGACCACTGAAAAATGGGAATCAGTAGCTGTTCCAAACCCACGCGAAGTTGAAAGGGACCATCAACATTTAATGACGATTTGACTTTTCCCTCTTCCATTAAGAAAAGCCAGCCGTCTAAAAAAGCCTCCAAGCCAGGTAAGAAGCCAACTTGCACATCAAATCGCCAAGTACGAAGACGCTTCAGACTAGGAAACCAATTCGAAAGACTGGCGGTTCTCATCAGAAAGATTGATCTCTCCCTCTATGGACCAGTCCAGAGCGTCAAATCAGTAAGTTGACTTTGGACAACAGGCAAATATCCTTGCCCAGGCATCATCACTTGAGACCTCTTCTGCCTCTATAAATAGAAAGCTTCCAGCACCTAAGAAGGGGACTCTCTCTCCAAAACCAGACGCAACGTCTTGCAAAACACTTATACAAAGCACTCAAGGCATTCCAGCTATCTCGTTCAGGCTTCAGATAATCAGACGATCTCTGTGTTCATCTTTTTATTTCTATGCCATTTCCATGGTATGACTAACTTCTGAAGAAGTGCAATTTGAATTTGTATAATGTAGCAGGCTATGGACCTTAGATCACAGTGATAATGTAGGTTTTAGTTCGGAATTAATGAGCATGGATCTCTGTTGTCTTGATCACCAATTCAAGAACTAAATAAATAAAAATGATGGAACCCATATCTGAAGAACTTTGTTATGCTTATGCTTGCTTTCATTTCTATATCTGCAATACTTAAGCCGTCCCGCCTTCATTTTTTTTAAATTATAACTATCATAAAGAGTTTTTAGCCCGAATCGGGCCACATAGGTTCGAAGGATGCAAACCAATCGGGCCCGAAAATCACATAGCTGGGCCCGAAGTTGTAGTTAAATTTATATCCAAGTTCAGAGTTAGGTCCGTGAACCCGCGTGAGGTGTTTACTGACCAAGAACTTTGTCTTTTTCCCTTGCTTGGACAGGTGTTGCTCGCACCATCCATAGCCGATATATACACGAGAGAAAGAATTGTGAAGTCCTCTTAACTGAGGCATAGAAAAGAGCCAACCCAGGCCAGTACCCCACCTGGTGCACAATGGCTTGAACGGAAGATCAGGAGGAAGGCGCAAACTCCGCAAAACATTAACTACATTCACTCACACCAGGTCTGTTGGACTGGTCACACACCCAACAGTGGCACGCCTATAAAGCAGAACTCAGGTATCAAAAGAAGTCCGGAGATCAGGCCCAAAATAGGGCTGGACTGGATTTCTTGTCAACCTGATTCAACTTTCAATCTCGTTGAACATTGAAGTAACATCTGCGTGGGCCAAAAAGATACAATCGGGGCATTGGTGTAGGTCCGACACTTCCTGTGTTCTTCCGAGCACACCTACCTCGACATTAGGCGAAAAGAATACTTAACAGGAAAAGCGACCAACATATTTTTGGCACGCCCGGTGGGACGTTCACTCTTGTATGGTGAGAAGGACCAGGAGGAAGGTCTACATGGCGGAATCCACACAAGCCACTGACGAGAGACACAAAGGGATCGTGGAAGCAGAGTCAATAGAATCTTCCACGGAATACCCCTTTGAACGACTGGAAAAGGCCATGATAGAAGGTTTTCAGACGATGACCACTTCCATGACCAATTCCATGAGCCACATGTCCCAGAGCATTGTCCAGACCGTTGAGAAAGGATATGAGAACACAACTCTGCAAGGAAACGAGACTAGGGCTCACTTGAGTCAAATCTTTCAACGAATCATACGAATGGCACAGGAGGAGGATGCGCCCAGGAAAGAAAAAGGGCTCCTCGAAAATAAAAACACCCCCTCAGGAGCTCCACGGTATTCCCCGGGTCAGACAAGCGGCCATGCTAACTCAACGTCTCCCAAAATGATGATAGGAAGCTCTTATGGAACTCCTTTCCAAGTTGCTAATACAGGCACTCCAGATATGGCACTCGTTGGTCCAGTCACTACGCAAGCAAGCGGTCCGTCTAGGGAACCAGGAGGTCTGCAGGTCACACCTGCTGGTACTTCTTCCAAATATCAAGCACCAAGAACCGGCGAGGCCGCTTTGCCGCCAGGACCTGTCCGAAAGAATATGTATGCTGAAAAATGGAGAGAACCTGCAGGATTCAACCTCCATATTGCCCACCACAGCAGTAATAATGGGGGTAATGGGCGAGCTAGACGAGATCATGGAAGAATGGCCGAGCCGTCTCAAGATTCTGACGACGACGACGAGGCAGGTCAGAACCCTCACGCCGCTATCGAACCACCTCCGGCACCCCGTCCGGATGAGGTACGAAATGAGATAGAAGGGTTAAGGCAACTCGTTTATAATGGTCAAGCCGGAATCAGAAGGGCAGCCCGACCCACATACCAGAAGCCATATCCTGCATACATCGATGACTTGCCCTTCCCAAGAGGATTCAAGGTACCAAGTTTCAGTCTGTTTAACGGGGAGGATCTATACGCATCAGCATTGGAACATATTGGGCGCTTCTCGGCCCAATGCGTGGCAATTGAAACCCAACCTCTTCTGAAACTGAGATTGTTCGGAAGCTCTCTTTCGGGCCAAGCATTCACATGGTATTCGAACTTAGGCCCGAATTCTATCACAGGATGGGCAGAAATGGAAGGTGCCTTTATGGAACAATATTATCGGCCCGAGCCCGAAGTCACTATCAATGACCTGACTGATATGAAGCAGGGAGAGCACGAAATGGTGCAAGATTTCATCGCCCGTTTTAAGAAGCTCAAAATGAAATGCAAAATCCCCATGGACGAGAAGCACTTCATCAAAATGGCCCAGAATGCTCTCAGTTTATCCCTTCGGAAGAAATTCGACGATCAGGAGTTCGTGGACTTGCAAGACGTGGCTCAACGAGCCGGAAAATACGAACTGTTGCTCTAGGAAGAAGGGCAAAGGAGAAACAGTTCCAAGCCTGTCTACTTCAAAAACCCAGTCCATCATCTGGAAGTCATCAACGAATTCGCTGAAACCAGTGAAGAAAGCATCGGACCGGAAGTATCGCTCGCAGAGATCGTTCAAATAAACAATCCAATCACCTGCAAGGCAGTAATAAGACCAGCAAAAGAACAACGGAGTAATCCTCCGCCGACCGGAGGTTTCGTGCCTTACAAGCAAAAACATAAATCATATTCCTTCGACCTCTCCAAAGCGGAAAATATCTTCAATGAGCTGCTCAGGGGGAAGGTGATCAAACTGGACGAGAAACACGTATTTCCAAAGCAAGAAGAAGTAAAAGGCAAATTGTTCTGTAAGTGGCATAATTCCTTTTCTCATGCTATTAATAATTGTGTTCAGTTCAGGGATGCCATCCAGGATCTCATTAACGAAGGAAAGATCCTCCTGGACAAACCAACCTCTATGAGAGTCGACAGCGAGCCGTTTCCCATTCACATGGTCGGGGTCAACTGGCCCGAAAGGCAGAATAAGAGAAGGATCATAGTGGATATTGAGAAAGCAAGAAAAGCTAGCTCGTCATTGGTAGAAAGACCAAAAGCAACCATCATGGCCGGAATCGTGATGTGCAGTCGATGCAAATGCGAATGCGAGCTCGAGATACCTGCTGCAGGAGGGAACATAGATGAGCAATTACTGCAGGATACGGTCGAAGCTGACCAGAGTTACCACAAAACCGAAGCCCGAAACTATAGCCTTTTTAGCCCACGACAGGGCCCGAAAGGTAATTATGAAAAGTTTCGAGATATAAGCAGAAAGGCCATACAAGAGCCATTCATGCCAAGGAAGGCCGAACGCATGAGATTAGAAGATAGAGACGAATGGCGCACGAGATTGGTCCAACCTGAATCTGGAGCATCATCTGCACGACCTGGGAAGATACGCGCCCAGGATGCAGGACATAACAGACCATCTACCACATCCAACTCGACCAATGTGAAGCCAATCGAGCCCAGTCGAGTCGCAACGTTCCGAAACGGTAGATGGTACCTAGTGGGCAAAGAAGGCAAGCCCGAAAGGGAATTGACTAACACACAGGCCCGAAGAGTCAGAAGGCAGTACGGGAAGGCCAGAAGATATTTGGAAAATCAGGCGGTCAACCTTGATTCCATTGCCGACACCAAGGATAGGGACCACGAAGTGCAAAGTAAAGAACGACCGACCACTGGAGTCCTTAGGCCGAAAGCATCATCATCATTCTCAAAAATCTAGAAGGAGCAGGAGCCAAGAGAATCAGAGCCACAACACCATACTTCAGCTGATCAATCACCACTTTACTCAAAGATACCAAGGCTCTCCATAGGCAAAACTATCCTCAAGCGCCCTGTGAAAATCGAAGGTGAGGTCGTTTTGCGCAACCAAAATACGGAAAAGATAACGGCAGCAAAACCTGAAGTCGGACTGTCAAGGTCCGGTTTGAGGGTTATCATGCCACAAAGGATGATTCGGGCCAAGTTATCCATAGAAGAGGAAGAAGAGGACGACAACATGTCCGAAGAAGAGGATGATGACTGGCTAAACTACGAACTCGATCATGAGGAATTTAAAGCCGCTTTGGGACTAAAGATCGGAAGCAAAGAAGAAGGTGAGCAGCTTAATCACACCCCAGCCTTGACATTCGGAACCTTGGGACAGGCCCCCAGGAACACTGCCACGACGGAAAAAACTGCAGAATCAACAACGTCAGGAGCTGTTACAGAAAAAGAATGTCAAGGAAATCAGCCTATGGAGGTTGAATCAACGCCTACTATTCCGAGAACTATGCCCATAAATATGGTATACATCCTCCCAGCTTTCTATAGATCACAAGAGGATCAACCAGGACATATGGAAGGCGATAGTTTGATCGGGGATCACCCGACCGCATTAATACACATAATCGATGATCATGATGAAAGGCCCGAAATTCTGAAGATAAATGGATCGAGCGCGGTTGGAAAGCTGGAAGATTCCAAGGAGGGGATTCCTCGGGTGTTCTTCACCAGACCAACCCGAGCAATGACAAAGCATTCGAGACCTTTATTCATTTCCGCCAGAATCAATGGTGTACCTTTTAAGAAGGTGCTAATCGACGGAGGAGCTGCTGTTAATATCTTACCTTTCAAAAGGTTAGAGAAGTTGGGGAAGAACAAGGCGGATCTCATTCCCACCGACTTGACCGTATCGAACTTCGCAGGAACCATTACTGCCACCCATGGCATTCTGGTAGCCGAATTCGAAGTCGGATCTAAAAATCTTATGGTATCCTACCTGGTCGTGGATAGCACGTCTTCTTACCATGCTCTAATGGGAAGGGACTGGATACATCAGAGCATGTCTATACCTTCTTCCCTTCAGCAAGAATTATTGATGTGGGACGAAGAATTGGAGGATTATGAAATGATAAAGGCTGATCCACAGCCATTCTTGCCATCTGCAAATAGCATCGACGCACGATTTTACAACGAGGATATAGCTCCTCTCACCATTCCAGAACTAGTCAAGAACGGCCACTCCCCAGTAGTGATGGCCCAGAAGTTCATCCAGCAGGGCCTCATCTTCTCAGCAGAAGAATGGGAAAGGCCCCAAATATCCTTCACCAACTCCCATGAATAAACAAGACCTACAGGAACAAGAGCCGTCTCTGGCAGAGACATCTCTAATGGAACGGCTGCAAACGGAAGAAGTAATGCAAGAAGAATTAGGAATAGATCCGGCCAACTACATGGCTGAATTTGTTTCTGAAGATAATTGGGCCGAATCAGCAGGGTTAAATGAAGAGATTCAATTAGGACCCACCAAGCTCAGCAAAACACCTCCAAAAATTCAAGATCCTTTTGAAGAAATTAATTTGGGAATTGACAAAGATCCAAGGCCAACATTCATCAGTGGCCTCTTGGACCCTAGCATCAAGGAAGAACTAATTTCCCTCTTCCAGGAATTCAAAGACTGTTTCGCTTGGCACTACCATGAAATGCCGGGACTGGATAGGAGTTTGGTAGAGCATCGATTGCCCATAAAAGAGGGCTATAAACCAGTAAGGCAGCTAAAGCGAAGAATGTCAGTCGAAACGGAGTTGAAGGTAAAGGAAGAAATCCAGAGATTATTAAGGGCAGGATTCATCAGACCAGCCCGATATGTCGAATGGTTGGCAAATATCATGCCCGTTCTAAAAAAGGTCACCAAGGCTATCAGAGTATGTGTCGACTACAGAAACCTGAACGAAGCTACCCCGAAGGATGAGTACCCTATGCTAATGGCTGATATGCTGATTGATGGAGCATCACGTAACAAGATTCTATCATTTATGGATGGCAACGCAGGGTATAACCAGATCATGGTCGCTGAGGAAGACATTCATAAGACAGCATTCAGATGCCCAGGGCACGTAGGGGCGTATGAATATCTAGTCATGCCTTTCGGGCTGAAAAATGCAGGGGCCACATATCAAAGGGCAATGAACGCCATTTTCCATGATATGATCGGACACACCCTGGAAGTGTATATTGACGACGTGGTCATCAAGTCAAAGGAGCAGGAAGATCATGTGGAAGATCTCAGGAAAGCTTTCATCAGAATGAGGAAGCATCAACTGAAAATGAATCCAAAAAAATGCGCCTTCGGCGTCCAAGCAGGAAACTTCCTGGGTTTTCTGATTCATCAGAGAGGAATCGAAGTAGATAAAAACAAAGCCAAGGCGATTATTGACGCCCCTACGCCTCGCAGCAAAAAAGAATTGCAAAGTCTGCTCGGAAAAATCAATTTTCTCAGAAGATTCATCGCCAACTCGGCCGGGAAGGTCCAACCCTTCTCTTCTTTGCTGAGAATAAAGGACAAGGATCCATTCCTATGGGGGCCGATCCAGCAGGAAGCATTTGATCAAATAAAGCAATACCTGAGTAACCCGCCAATCCTCACGCCTCCAAGGAAGGGCGTCCCTCTAAAATTATATATCTCTGCTTCAGATAACTCTATAGGTAGTTTATTAGCCCAAGATAACATAGAGGGCAAAGAACAAGCTGTATTTTATCTGAGTAGAATATTACAGGAGGTTGAGAATCGTTATTCTGCTATTGAAAAGCTCTGCCTCGCGTTGTATTTTACAGCAGTAAAGTTACGCCACTACATGCTTTCCTTTACTGTTCATATAATAGCCAAAACTGATCTAATTAAATACATGCTAAACAAACCTGTGCTAAGAGGGCGGTTAGGAAAGTGGATTCTGGCTCTCTCGGAGTTCAGTTTCAAATATATCCCTCAGAAGGCCGTCAAAGGCCAGGCTATTGCGGACTTTTTAGCTGCTCATCCTTGCGTCGAAATTGAGGATTTAAGCACTATGGAAATAGCCAACCTACGTTTCCCGCCCGATCAGAGAGCCCCAGAAATAAAAATCAAGAATGTTTTTGGAAAGTTACCCGGCCAGCAAGGGCAGGTTTTGATTCCTGTGAAAACTGTCCAGGTCAAGCCATGGAAATTATTTTTCGACGGTTCTAGGTCAGAATCGACGGCTAGTGCAGGCATTGTCATTGAAGACCCATTCGGAACCAAGTACGCGTATTCGTTTCAGCTCGATTTTGACAATACCAACAATAGGGCCGAGTATGAAGCCCTGATCATCGGCCTGGAAATGGTACTAGAACTTGGGGTTACCCACCTGGCGGTCTTTGGAGATTCTCAGTTAATAATCAGGCAGCTGACAAATGAATATAAATGCAGGGATCCGACTATGGCAGCCTACTATGTCGCGGCCCGCAATCTGAGCTCTATGTTCAAAGAGATATCGGTCAAATATATCCCAAGAAACGACAATCTGGCGGCCAATGAAATGGCACAAATAGCATCTGGCATCCAGATACAGGAGTACCAGTCCGAGAGGATCATTAAAGTCCAAAAAAGGTCATTACCTTCGATCCTCAGCAGAGGAATGGATCTCGAAGTAAATACAAATGACGTACAGGCCGGGGATTGGAGAAAACCTCTGATTGATTATTTGACCAGCCCATCTCCAAGGGTGAGCAGGAAAGTCAAATACCATGCCACCAAGTTCCTAGTTATGAATGGAGATTTATTCCGACGGACCAATGAAGGAATTTTACTAAGATGTCAGGGACCGAAAGAGTCCATGAGGGTCATGGGAGAGATTCATGAAGGATCCTGTGGTGCTCACCAATCCGGAAAAAAGATGCGATGGCTGATCAAAAGATATGGCTATTTTTGGCCAACTATGGAAAAGGATTGCTTCAACTACGCCAAAGGTTGCGAAGATTGTCAAAGGAATGGTCCGATACAGCACCTACCAGCTGTCCCTTTAAATCCAATCGTCAAACCCCGACCTTTCAGAGGGTGGGCTATGGATTTTGTAGGCAAAATCGTGCCTAGTTCAAGTAATGATCACACATTCATTATCGTAGCCACCGATTACTTTACAAAATGGGTAGAGGCGAGTGCAGTTAAATCCATCTCTTCGTCAATAGTGATCACCTTCATTAAACAGCACATCATCTACAGGTTTGGGATCCCAGAAACAATCACGACCGACAGAGGCACGTCCTTCATTTCCAAGGAAATCCAAGACTTTTCGGACGCTTACGGCATTAAATTCGTGCAGTCCAGTCCCTATTTCCCACGGGCAAACGGTCAGGCAGAATCTACTAACAAAGTCTTGATCAACATCATTAAGAAGATGGCCGAAAACAATCCTAGGGACTGGCACGAGAGGTTATCCAAGGCGCTATGGGCAGATCGGACCTCAAAGAAGACATCTATCGGTACTACCCCTTTTGCATTAACATATGGTCACGATGCAGTTCTGCCAGTTGAAATCAACGTGCAATCTCTACGGCTAGAGAAACAACCTGACATGGACGACGCAGCTTATATCGAGGCCATGATTAAGGAATTGGATGAATTAGGCCCGGTCCGGGCCAAGGCCTTAAATCATCTCATGGTTGGTAAACAGGCAGTGGCTCGGGCTTATAACAAAAGGGTCCGAGGAAAGACGTTCGAAGAAGGAGAGCTCGTCTGGCGAGCTGTTCTACCCCTAGGAGCCCACGTATCAGGATTTAGGAAGTGGAGCCCAACTTTGGAAGGTCCATTTTTGGTGAATAGAATCTTGGGAAAAGGGGCTTATCTACTGCAGGACAGGGATGGAACCCCACACCAACACCCTATAAACGGGCAATGGTTAAAGAAGTTCATTCCTTCCTTATGGGAAATGACAGGCATTGATCTTAGTAATGACTAAAAGGGGATAGCGCATAGTGCAAAATCTTGTTTGCCAATATGTTGTAGCTAATTACCCGCATTAAGGGCGAACATGTATGGACGAAAGTTTGTTGAAATTTTATATAGCCCATTTGCAGTCTCATCATACTTAGAAAAGCATCCATCTTCAAAAGCATTTAAAGGGCAAATAAAAATTAGAAAACCAACAAACATATTCGAAACAGGTTTAAACAAAATTACGCCAGCAGATCAAGCAAAGTCTTGATCTTGTCCGAAAAGTGTAGCACGTCTACACGCAGCCGGTCAACCCAGAACTTCTTCAGCTTTTCATTCCACAGCTCCAGCCCGACGTCCATGTCCGCTTTATCTAATTCTTCTTTGGCCAAGGACAGAGTGGTGAGCATATGGTCCGCCGCAGCCTGAAGTTCTCTCTTCTGCACCAGCACTCTTGCTAATTGGGCCTCTGACGTCTTCAGGCGCCAGCATACTTGCTTCAGCAGCGCGTCCTGTTCATCCAACTCCTGATGCTGTACCGCCAGCACTTTCTTTGATTGGGCCAGCTCAGCCTCCAACCCAGGAAGAACATTGGATGTTTGCAACAATGGATCATCATGTTTGAACTTACCAGCGAGGGTTTCCAAATCAGCCTTAGCAGTCTCACAGAAGGTTGCAAAATCAGGACAGGCCCGGCGGAGGGAATCTAACGCATTGAGAACTTTGGCACCTTGCTCGTCCGCCATCTTATCTTCCAAATGCAGCGCCAACCACTTCCCTAGCAAAATCTTTGCTCTTGCATTAGAGATGAAGACGTTGTCCGAACTCCCAGTCACTGGGCCTCCAGATACCTCCGCACTCGCAGAACCGGAGGAAGGTTCGGTGGCAGGTGTGGCAACCGGCATCTTGGGCGTGTCTTCTCGGGCTCGGGGGGCATCATCATCGGGGGCATTCCCTTCCTGGCCACTCTTTTCGGCTGAAACCTTTGCTGCAGGGTCTTCTGCAACAGGAGCAGTTTCTTCGGGCACCTCCTCCTCAGGACTGGCAGCTCCAACTGGAATAGAAATGTCTGGAGCCACCTGCAGTCAACCCTTATGATTAGAAGGTATTGCCCAAGGATTATTAAGCAGAAGCACTAATTCGGACCATACCTCAGATCGTTTATCTACACCACTTGTGGCTTCTCCTCGGGTCTCTTGTGGGACCAACCCAGCAACCTGAGGGACCATGTTTCATTATTATCTTTACTGTTTCCATATCATTGTTAAATAAAAATAAAAAAAATAAAAAAAACGATCATCGCTTACCTCAGCAGCAGAGCCAACTTCAGCAGCTCTTTCCTCGGATCCATCACTAGGCAAAACAGCGCTTAGCGACGGTACCATCAAAGGAGAAGAAGGAGCAGAAACCTGTGAAACAAACCATGAGGATAAACTCAATGAAAGAAACAGAAGCAAAATCAAGAAAATTTAGAGGCCCACCAGAACCGCTTCAGGGACCTCGACAGAAGAAGTTCTGGCCCGCTTGCTTGAGGCCACCTCGGATCAAGCCTTTTCCTTCGCACCACTCCCAGCTTCTTCTGGCTGAGATCTTTTCTTGGTAGCCACGCGAGCAACTGTTCGGACCAATAATCGGATCATAACTTAGAAGCATGAGTAAAAGTTCTATCCAAGAGACAAATTTTTGATTGATGATACCATAGGAAGGAAAAGATGGAGGATCGCCACCAGCCTGCAGAACAGGAGAAGCAGAAGCTCCTTCCTTCTGTCCCAGCTGAACGAAAATGGGGGTTTTCAGTCCACCAGCAATCCCCTGCCCCAAGGTGGTCAATTGGCTGGGCGTGCAGAGGGACTGATAATTGACCAAAACTGCATTGGAAAGCAGAGATAATTATGTCTACGCCAACAAAAAAAAAAAAAAAAAAAGAGGGGGACAGAAGTAAAACTCTTACCAGTTAAAGATAGTTGGTTGTCTTCCTCAATCTGTTCAAACAGAATTCGCTTGTCTCCACTCTTGATATCCCTCCGAAAAGGACAGTTTTTGAAAACCCTCGGATACGCCTCATGTAGGGGTCCGTACCTACTCAAATGATGATCCCACCAAGCTCGGAAGGATTGAGTACAGAAGCAATCAGGGTGGTAGGGCCTCAATTCCAGAATTCGGGCCGATTCTCTGACCTTGGCCCGAATGCCCAAGAGATCACCCTTACTCAACTTGGGAAACCTGTAGGACGAACCCTTATTAATCAAGGAATAGTCCAATTCAGGGATCACCTGGGGGCATCCAAATTGTCTGCTGAAAAACTGAGGATTGTAGGCCTCTACCCCATACTGGTAGTTTCTGGAGTCCATCCTCCCACCACAGGGCAGGTCCCGCGTCTGCAGACATGAGAAAATGTCCATATTCTCAAGGGCCAAGGGAGCTTTTCCATCTCGAGGACCTTGGCTGATTGATCGATTTTCGAACCAAGGTGAACCCCTTTTCAGATTCATCAGCCACTGGGAGGCATGCCTAGTCTTCCGACATAAAAAGAAGGTGAAACACTCTTCAGTGGTCTTACCGGAAGCAGTGCTCAGCAATAGTTCCCTCAAGGGCACGGCAGTGGAAGCAACCCGCAGCTTTCGAGCCCGCAATTCAGGAAAGGTCCATTGAAGCCAGACCTGAACCATCCATAAGGGCCCCTTCACATTGAGATTGACAGGCTCCACGGTCGCTTCCCTTAAGGCTCTGTAAATGGAAGCCAGGATCAAGGGACCAGTGGCAATATCCCTGTAGGAAGATAGGCCTTCAGCCAGATGGAGCCACTCCATGGTGATGCAGTTAGAAGCGCTGGGGAAGATGAACCTGTTTAACCAAAATAGCAGGAACATCACGTGCTCCCCGTCGGGATAATCAACATCCTGATCCAGGAAGGCCCCCATAAAAGCCCCATAGGCCCGATTAGAGCCTATTAAACCAATAAGAACTTCAAGGTTCTTCTTTCTCTCCTTCTCCTGAGAAGGACCATCCTCAAAGTCCCCTAACCAGTCAGCACTCCGCCCATGAGGACGAAATCCAAAGATCACTGCAAGGTCTAGAATGGAAATCGACATAGGCCCGACCCCAAAGTCGAAAGTGTTGGAGGCGCTGTTCCAAAAAACTAAGGCCGAACCCAGAAGGGGAGGGTCGGCTTGCGGCTGAACGACTGAGCAAATAATGGCTTGATAAATACCGTTATCAAGCCAGCGATCCCTGTATAGAGGCTCCATTATGTTCACCCAGTCCGCCCAACGAAGTTCAACACTCGACACATCGATTTTTGGAAAAAACCGAGGCAGCATCTTGTTCCAATTTGACCAGTCAACACCCCCTTTACGAAAGGCTAGAACCGGAGCACGAACTGGATGCACCTCATAGTTCCAGAGTTGATCAGGCTTCTGGTCGAAATACTGAGGGCCCAATATGCAGTGATCGTTCATGAAGCTGATGGCATCTTTGCATAAAAAGAACTAGGCACGGCCAACAGCAAACCTCTCAACCCAACTGTCAAAAACGGCGGTGAAATCTTTCACTCCTGACCCAGAAAGAAACGCCGGTCCAGTGGAAGCAGCTCCGGAGGAAGAAGTGTCAGGGGCAGAGGACGAGGATTTCTTAGGCGTCATTTTTCCAGAAAACACTAGGAACGGATACAAATTCAAAATTTTGAAAGGAAGGGGGAGTTGAAAATTTTCGCTCTCAGGAGATACGGACCCTTTTGACACGATTTCGAAAAGACAAGAAATGGAAAGACGGAAGGAGGGGAAAGGCTCATGTCAGACATTTAAAACTCGACGCGACACGACCTTTCAATTCAGCCGCCTGACAGGTTTCCATTAGCATGACACGTGCTCGAAAAAAGGACATGACGAGTCTCGAGGCGCGACACTCAACGAAACAGGGCTTGAAGACACGACGCGTAAAGGACAAAAAGCCCACTTTATGAGATAGGCCCAAAAAACAACTTTGAAAGGGTTTCTCAGACTTGGCTTCTTTTATTCCTTAAAACAAATATTGGTACAGGATCTGTACTCATTGGGATTAAATGGCCACCCTCTTGAAATTCGATGTGTCTAAAAAACGCAGTTATTAAGCCAATTAATGGCTGGACAAAAATAACTGTCAAAACGAATTAAAGGAGAGTAAATGCCATAAACCATAATAATGTCTACAGGCCAAAATGAAAATTAAAATAACTAAAATTCAAGCAATAAATTCTAAAATGGTGGAAATTAAGTCCGACAAATTATCCATGTCCAAGTCAAGGGCCCGCCGCGTGGAAGCCAATTTCTTGCTGGCCAATCTGGCCCGAAAGGTGCGAGAAGTCAAATCTTGAACAGCAGGTTCGCTGGCCGCAATTCGGGCCCGAATATCCACCATCTTAGCTTCCAGCTCAGCCTTCAACTTGAGATCAGCAGAGATTTCGCCCTTCAAAGCGACCTCTTCTTGTTCCAGCGCCTCCAGCCTGTCCAGAACCTCCTCCGCCGCTTCAACAGCTTCTGCAAATCCCTCTTTGCGATCACAGTGGTCCTCCAGAATCTCCTCAGGATCGCCCGCCGAAGGAAGGATACTTTTAATTGTGCAAATGTGCTTCAGCGTTTTGCTTAGCCATCGGTCCAGATGATTGCACGCAGGGGCAATGTGTGGCTTCACTTCAGCAATCTGACAGAGGAAAGGCTGGATCTTTGAAAGGGTATCATGATCCTCCACAGGATCGAAAGTTGGAGCCCTAATCGTGTTCCACAGAACCTTAAGCCCTTCCACTGCATTAGCAAGCACCACATTCGGCTTGCTCAAGGTTATCAGGACCTTCCTGCCCTCTGCACTTGTGAGACTGGCGTCACGTCTGGATTGAGGTCCGAAGGCTCCAGAAGCTCCAGGATTTGAAAAAATAGGGCGGCTCATGGTCGAGGCTGGTTCTGGTAAAGGTTCGTAGGGAGGGAGGTCGACACCTTCTTCAAGCTTAATGGTCCTCACTTTCAAGCAAATCCTTTGAGGGCGCCCATCACCTGGAACAGGCCCAGAAACCTTCTCCTTGCCTGGGCGCTGCAATTATAAAGCGACAAGTTCAGAAAAGCATTACAGAAAATCTGGAAGAGTCTGAATAAAACCAAAAATCGGACCTGAGGTACCGGTAAAGGATCCAGTTCCGGCTCCTCTCCTTCGCTAGAAGAAGAATCCATCCTTGCCCTTTTCTGACCAGCACCTGGGGCCAGAAATAAATAGTCTTATTAAAAAAAAAAAAAAAAAAGGACACTTACCAAGGGCAAGAATGACTTAAAAAGAAAAAATTCGAACCTCCCTTAGGATCAACGTTCTCAAAGCCCGGCGAGGATGGAGCCCTTCGTTTTCTCTGGAGGGACAAGTCTCCCTCCTCTTCTTCTGCTTCTTCTTCCTCCTCTTCTTCTTCTTCTCCTGCTTCCTCTACCAGAGGGGCCTTTCCCTTGTCTATACTTGACGGACCAGGGCCGGAGGGGTAAAAAGAAGGGGGAGGGGCTGGGGATTCCTCCAATCTCTCATCCATGGCCACGTCACCAGAAGAAATGACGTCAGCCCGAGCTGTAGAAAGAAAAAGTAACCCATATAAGAAATCAAAAGAAAAAGATCGATCAGGATCAGGATCTTACCAGTGCTCTCTGGGACGGAAGATTGGCCCTGGACCGTTTCTGTCAATCACCAAAAACAATCCAGATTGTTAGAAATTGACGAACCAAGGGCAAAAGAGAGAATAAAAGTCTCAGATTATTACCTATTACTGCTATATCCTGGAGATGCAACAATCTCCTCCTCATAGACTTTTCTTCTTCACCCATCATCTCTCGGGCGAAAGGGCAACCTTGGAAAGTAGAAGTATGGAAAAGCCTGGCAGGTTCAGGGAGCCAGGAAAATAGTCTCCCTTCCCAGAACTCATGAAAGTTTGAAGTGCAAAGCGAGGAAGGAGTATACGGAGGCACCCTGGCCCTAACAACTCGGCTCTTCCAGGACCTTATTGATTTTATTGCTTCAGGCCTCAAGGCCAAATTGCGCCAGGAGCTTCCCTTGTTCACGGAACTGTATCTCAGTTCAGGGACAGGCTGGACAAATCCAAACTGCCGGCTGACGAATTGAGGGTTATAAGCTTCAACTCCGTAGCTACACTTCTTATCATTCATAACCCCTCCAAAGGAAAGGTCCCTGCTAACCAAGCAAGAGAGGCTCATGTCGGAATGAAGCCGAGATCGGAAGTTGGTCAGCTCTCTCCACTGGATCGGAGCCTGATGCAGGCCTCCGTTTGTAAACCAAGGAAGGTCACAACCGAGAGAGCGGAACCAAATTTCACTGGGGCGTTTTTGGCATTCTCGAAAAAAGATAAAGCACTCCTCCGTGCTGGCCGATCTCTTCGCAGCAAGGGCCAGAGCAGTAGCAGGAATGTCGTCTTCAAGATACACCAAATCCTCAGTACCTAACTCAGGGAAGTACCATTCCAGCCAAACCTGAACCATCCAGAGAGGTCCGCACACAGCAAGGTCAAGAGGATTGACCGTTACCTGATAAAGGCAGTGGTAAAGCGAGGCCAGCATAAAGGGGCCAGTGGCCAGGCCTGATTCGTTATGGAGAGCTTCGGCCAGATGCATATACTCGGGGTTGACGCTGCCATCCACATTGGGGAATATGAACCGGTTAAGCCAGAATAGCAGAAACATCATGTGCTCTTGTTCACGGTCGATCATTCCCTGGAAAGACATCATGAAACCAGAATAGGTCTTCAGGCGAAGAATCTTGGCCTTGCTCGCCTTCATTGGAACCTTAACCAGCCTATTCTCTAGCTCATAATCACCCAGCGCATCAATGTTTCCACCCCAGGGTTTGAAACCAAAAAGGGCTGCCATGTCCAGAATCGTAGGGGTCATAGGACCAGGCCCGAAGGCGAACTTATTCGAAGTATTGTCCCAGAAACAGAGAGCGGCTCCCAACAGCGAGGGGTTCAGATCAATCCGGTTTTTCGACAGGAGAATGGCGTAGAAAATTCCATTCCGCTTCCAGACATCTGAAAATAAGGGCTTCATCTCGTCCACCCAATCTGACCAAGAGAAGTAGACTTCAGACACAGGAACGTCAGGGTTGGAACCCAATTGTTCCAGGTTGGCCTCCCAGGAGCTCCAATCAATGTCCTCCAATCCGTATGAGAATGGAGCACGAACCAACGCAGTGTCTACCGAAAGAAGGTCTTCGGGTTTGGCTTGAAGATAGTAAGGACCCAAAAATGGCGTCTGAAAAGGGCCTCTCAGGACTATCGGGAAAGGAGAATAGACCGGCGACAAGACATCCGTCTGCTCCCGAGCCAGGGTTGAAAGGAACTCCTCAGCGTGCTCCGTCGCCGCTTGCTCGGAGAGCCATTCAGGAACTCCAGTAGTGACTTTCGCGGCCTTTGATTTCTTAGGAGCCATGGTGAAGACAGTAATCTCTGGTTTGTTTAGGGTTCTTTGAAGGGAGAAGAAGGGACGGTTAGCACAAAAGCAAGTGGAAAGGAGATGAGCGTGCTGGACAAACGATAGGAAACTGAGGGGTTTTTGACAAGCCGAATTAATTGCCAGACGTGAGAGGACAGTTGCTATCACAAACTTGGCGCGTTACTTTCAAAAATTCTCTTTTCGTACGATTGGACATCATAGGAAGCTGGGGGTCAGTTTTAATAGACTTGACCCAAGCCCATTAAAACCGGGGGGCAATGTTTGTACCCAATTTTGGTCAATGGACCAAAAGTGGTTACCTTCCCAAAAAAGGAGCACAGCATAGGCCCAAGCCCAATAGTTGTCTACAGGTTATATTTTTCAGAAAGGGCTTTTCTTGTTGAAAATAAAACCAAAGCCCAAGAGTAGAGGCCCCAAAGCGATTGGACTACTGAAAAATGGGAATCAGTAGCTGTTCCAAACCCACGCGAAGGTGAAAGGGACCATCAACATTTAATGACGATTTGACTTTTCCCTCTTCCATTAAGAAAAGCCAGCCGTCTAAGAAAGCCTCCAAGCCAGGTAAGAAGCCAACTTGCACATCAAATCGCCAAGTACGAAGACGCTTCAGACTAGGAAACCAATTCGAAAGACTGGCGGTTCTCATCAGAAAGATCGATCTCTCCCTCTATGGACCAGTCCAGAGCGTCAAATCAGTAAGTTGACTTTGGACAACAGGCAAATATCCTTGCCCAGGCATCATCACTTGAGACCTCTTCTGCCTCTATAAATAGAAAGCTTCCAGCACCTAAGAAGGGGACTCTCTCTCCAAAACCAAACGCAACGTCTTGCAAAACACTTATACAAAGCACTCAAGGCATTCCAGCTATCTCGTTCAAGCTTCAGATAATCAGACGATCTCTGTGTTCATCTTTTTATTTCTCTGCCATTTCCATGGTATGACTAACTTCTGAAGAAGTTCAATTTGTATAAATTCATACTAAAAACTAATGATCACACATGCATAACTAATTTTACCTAATGGAAATTGCAATGCATAATCTGGGCAAAAAACTATCCCTATTAATAAGTGAGGTACCAAAAGGCAAAACCATGATTAAAATACTAAAACAATCAAAAGACATGAATTGTTGATAAAATTGTATAAGTTCATATACTTCACACATTCATACTAAAATTCAAATGATCACTAAACAAATGTACATAAAATGAAAACTGCACAACAGTTTCTATAAAGACCAGTTCTACATAAATGAAAACTACACTGCATAATTTGAGCAAAATCGTAATGGAATCACTCCGAAAAAATAATCGATAATGAACCCATAACAAACATTGTTGATGCCTAAAATTGGTTCAATAGAAGATGACATCTTCGAGATCGAGGTCGGGCAATTCTTCTAGACTAGGTCAATATGACCAATCAAGTCGTCCTCCAGAACTTGCAAAACATAAAAGCTAACAGTGGGTGATAAATGTGTGGTGCTTGCCAAGGGCCCTCCGATGCTTAAGTCAATCGAATGTGTGAGAGTAAATTGCACAATAAATTATGGTGCTTAGAATTGCATACCTTTGACGAAGGGTGGCCTCAACCTTTTATATCATCTCAGACGACCTAGTCCTCTTCAGAATTGAACTCCAGAGCAACCTAGCCTAGCTCAACCGCTAACACCGGGCTCAGCCTGACTATATGGGCTGAGCTCAACTCGGTCATCATTCTTTGGCCCAGCTCAGCCTAGAAATATTTTACCTCACAAACAAACATAACTAGCTAACCACCTCCCTAAATTCAAAACAAAACTCAAAACCAAAAACAACTTGACAACAACACAAGTGCAAAACCACCTCCATGTAACTAACAAATCACACTTGCTTTTGAACCAAACAACAACGCAATAGACACTACAAACTCGAATCTGATCAGCAACACCAACACAAAACAAAAACTAGATCAATTAACAAAATGATATGAACAAATTCTCAAAAGAGCTTATGAGATTTGATTTGAGAGAGAGAGAGAGAGAGAGAGAGAGAGAGAGAGAGAGAGAGAGAGAGAGAGTACAATGATAATAACAATCTTGTTTTCATTGTAAGAGCATCTCCAACCGATATGTCAAAAGTGCCATATAGACATTTAATGGCTAGAAATAACATCTCACCTCACTCCAACCGAATTGTCAAAGCTAATGTGGAATGAAGGCTGGAGGTTCAGCTGTTATTTTTGACATCCCAAAAGCAAGATGTCAAATGAATATTTTATTATTTTTTAAAGACAGCTGGTTGTTACTTTCATTTATTATTTTTCTTTTTTATTATTTTCTTCTTTATCTTGAATGATTTGACTGTTACAATAATTATTTATTTGACATATCGAGTGGAGTGTAAAACTGTGTAAATGTCAAATTGCCACATCAGCCATCAAATTTAAATTTGATGTTTGGTATTTGACATATCCCTCGGAGATGCTCTAAAGTGGCTGATCTCTTGAAGCATGGTCTATAATAGCCAATCGTTGTTGAGCGAGATAGCAAATTTCATGGCAGTGCAACTCACTTCAATTCCTTAACCTACATGTAACGCATGCGAACAATTCACACATAGAAAGAAAAAAGAAAGAAGCAAGTACAAACACGAAAATGCACATATAATTGAGAAAAAATAATCATAAAAATTCATGAAAAATAAAATTAAAAACAAACAAAAAGAAATTGTGTAACTGCGCAAGAGCTCGATGATACGGGACCGCTTGGCCTGAGAGTTATCAATGCAATTAAACATTGTGAGAATCACACACATGACATCATCGTCGATTGAACAAAAAGGAAGAAGGAGGAGAGAGAGAGAGAATATCGTCGTAGGATTTGCATTCTATCATCCATGTTGAATATCGCTGCAATACTATTGCCAGTTCTTTCCTTGTCTACAATATAATCAAGAAAGGTTATGGTGATAAATGCAACCTGATTATTGTGAAATCTGTACCGCTAGACCAGAAAAGCGGGGATTAAAGCCTATTTTCAGAGGCATGGCCAAGCCATGGTAAATTTGCAGCTTTGGGCGCTTTTTAACTTTAATTTTAAATATAATAGTGAGCCTTACAAGTTTGGCTAATGAATTATCAGCTGATAATTTGTTTGTCAAGGTCAACAAACGTGGTTTGTTGTGCTTCAGATTCTTCCACATTCTTCTATAGCTATGAATCAAAACTTGCATTTAAAAAAAAATTCAAGTGATTGTACCCTCTAGGTAATTGGGGTTAAGTGGAAAATAAGATGAGAAAACAGAGAATGACCAATTAAAGAAGGAAGTAACAATGCCACCCTTCGGGTATGGGGACACCTCGTGGTATTTACCAAAAAACAAAAAAGTAATAATGCCGAGCCTAGCAGCGTGGGCTTGTAACCTCAATCGGTATGGGTAGCAAACAAAACAAGAAAGTAACAATTTCAATTCTCTTCCAAAGTTTCACAAGTAAACAAAAATTGAAAAATAAATAGGTTGATGTCATTGATTTTTCTCATCAGCATATGAAAAATTATGGGCTTCTTAGATATGGATCCATTTTCATCAATATGTAATGAATGCAGTCCACATGCTTTCTCTTTTCAATTGCAGTCCAGTCTCACCAATTAACCAATTAGTATGTCCATAATTTTAAAAAAAATTACAGGATATGCCACTATCATAAATGGAATTATATGAAAACACTTTCCTAACATTCAGTGTTTCCTTATATATATGTGTATGTGTATGCATTTCCTTATATATATAATGCGCTTTCCTTGTATATATATGTACCTACCTTACAAGTAGGTGTTTTTTTCTTGAGTTATATATATATATATATATAGACATACACACGTACATGCCTTCCATGTAGTAGTTTATTTTTAGTTTTCCAAAGAAATTTTGTATAGATTTTTATCTCAGTTGAGTTTAAAGATCCATACCAAGATATTATATGAGTTCAATTACCTTATATAGAGGGTAACTACCTAGACTAGAGGTAATTTATGCATTTAATTACCTGGATCATAGGTAATTTATGGGTTTAATTACCTGCATACGAGGTGTATGCATAGGTACCTTACCTATTGTTAAGGTATGAAATTTTCATGAACTCTTATTACAAATTTTGATGTCGGTATACCTTTCAATTTTGATGTCTCTCTTTTGAAGTTTATTGGTATCCCTTGACCTTGGGAAATTTTCAAAATTCAATGAATAGATTTGCAATTAAATTCAAATAAAATATGATAATTAATGTCCTACAAATCAATAACTTACCAATTTTACAAATTCATAAATATGTAACGAAAAGAGAGAGCATGTGTAACTTACCAAGTTTATTGGGCTTCTTAGATATGGATCCATTTTCATCAATATGTAATGAAAGCAATAAACTTCAATTTCAAGGGATACCAATAAACTTCAATTTCTTAGATTTATTTGACCTTTCAATTTCAAGGGATACCAATAAACTTCAAACACTTATCCTTCTCAAATGCAAGTCATCTACAATATAAATGAAACCAAGCAATTAACTCCTGCTTGCTCATTAAATCTGCAACTAATTACTTGGCTCCATCAAAGCAAAAGGTTTATACACCTTGACTGCAGGGCAAGCAGCCTTGGAGAGGTACGAATGATGATTTCGACTATTTCCTTGTTGAAATGTTGCATATACAGTTTAGTTTGATTTTCCTTTTCTTTTAGCACAGTGTCTTAAACATAAAGTGGGGAGATAAAACCCTAAAGAATTCTTGCTAGCTGCATCCAACTCTTAGGGATCTGGATGCCACACAGAAAAGGAAAAAAAAAAAAAAAGCAATGTCATCCAAAGTCTGGTGAGTTGTGGTTTTAATTGTTCTAAGGAAAGAAATCCGTGAATGGAGGCAAGAGTGGTAGGACAAGGATTCTTCCATTAATATTACCACCACATAACAAGAAAAAGAAAACTCATGCTAATATCTAGTTTGTGACAAAAATGAAAGATTAAATTATATCTCATTGAATTTCATGTGTTTGTTTATATGTACTGATATATTTTTATGATCAGGTTCACATTCCTTGCTTGTTTGAGAAGGGAGGAAAGAGATAGATCATTCTTGAAAAACGGGAGTATCTTATTGGAGGATCTCATTGCTTCTTGTGATGGAAAATCCAATCCTATTCGTAATCTATAGAGCTCATGAGGGCAACCAACAACTTTGACCCTTCTATAGAGCTACTGAATCGCTAACATGGAAAACTAAATTCCGTATTGCAAAGCAGCTTGCAAATGCACTTACATATCTCCTCACTGCCTTTCCCAAGCCCATCATTCATAGGGATCTCACACCCAGATGTATTTTCTTGGACCATGACTTCGTTCCCAAACTTTACAACTTCTCACTCTCCAAAACCATTCATCCTACGCAATTGCAGGCCGATGAAGACGCTGTGAAAGGACATTTGGGTACCTTGATCTTATTTTATTTTTATTTTTTTTATCAAAGATAAACTTAATTAGATAAACTTCAACAGTACAGTCAAAGAAATGAACAAGACATCAAAAGTACTAATCCCTAGAAGGTACCTTGATCATTCGTACAAGATTTCTGGTTACTTTTCATAAAAGAATGATGTCTATAGCTTTGGTGTGCTTTACTTATATTCTTGACGGGACGAAAAGCTTGAGATGAAAATCAAGCAGGAGAGTATGCATAAATTATTTCATATGTGAAATCTCAAGCTTGTGATGGCTTAGATTGAGGCGATTGTGGATCCTAAAATATCCTTGAAGAGGTATAGAGCTAATGTTAAGTCACTATTTTGTACATGATGAGAGGCAAGGATAAAAATATCGCCGTGCAGATAATATCGGGTCTCCAATTTACGGATATTTCGGGGGATATATCGTTATCGTATTAGGTATCTGGACAAAATCAACAAAAATGATAGATATAGGCATTGAAACACATAATTTTGATGTAAAACTTTCATAGATGTTATTTACATTATCAATGAATGTATTGAACAAATAAAACTCAAAATTTATTAATAATAAGATATACATATGATGAAATATAAGTGGTATATAATGCGCGTTAATGAAAAGTTTGAAAATAAAATGTTGATTAGAATGAATAAACCATGCATAAATCCTTAATTTGTTTAAACATTGGATTACAATTTAGATAAGTGTCCATCTACATAAATGAAGAGCTCCTATGAGGTTTAAACAATGAGAAACAACTTTGTAAGCCATGTGTTGAACATGGTGCACATACATCTCTCTTGAGCTCCCTAATGTCCTCCTATATATGGGATAGTTAGGATTAACCAAACTAGTAGGTCCATAATCTGTATCATCATCTTGAGCTCCATAACTAGTTCCACTATAATCAGACATGACATAACCATAGCCATCATAAGATTCATTTGAGTTAGTACTAGGTCTAGTTCTTATGCTCATAGATATAAAACTGATCGCCATGTCCTCTTCAGATGGATTGGAGGTATGTGGACAGTGGACTGTGCATAGATTATTCATATTAATAAATTATAGGGTTCTGGGCAAGGATTAGCTATTTTTGGGTTCTAATTTGCTTCAATTGCCTTCAAAAATTCTGAATTTTTTTTGGGTTATGTTATGGGTATCGGGAAATATCGGTGATATCAGCAAAATATCGAGGATATCGCACTTATCGGGGATATATCGTCGATACAGGGGAAAATATGGCCTTACCCCCCAATATCGATGTCGATAGTTGAAAATATCGATAGATCGGCCGATATATCAGTGTATCGGCCGATATTTCAATCCTTGATGAGAGGAATGTGTAACAATGGCACTATTTTGTACTTCAGAAGATTGGGGTCTCTCTCTCATACAGTGCTAATATTAAGGCTTTCTATACAAGAATACGTATGTATAGATACATATACATACACATGAATATGTCAAAATCCTTGATGGCCAGTTGTGATAACTCATCCATCTTTTGTAGATATTCCGTCAATTGAACACTCTGTAGTGTTATTCCCGTAAAAATAATACCCAAATAATAATAATAATAATAATAAGGTACTCTTATGTTACTAGCTACCAGTTTGGTGGGGATTGATTATGTTTCATCAAAAGCTCATGTTATGCTTAGCAAGGAGAGATGTAGGATACCATTGCAAATACTTCGTGAAGCCACGTTGTACATATTGCTACTACAGGAGCAAGTTCTATGCGAAGAAAGTGCTAAATGTTTTTTTTCTTCTGAAGTTCTCCTAGCCAATTCAAATTATATTGGCCGGTTTGATTTGGTTTTAATCAAGGAAAAAGTCAAATAGTTTTAAAATTGAACCTGATTATAATCGTTTGGTTTGGAGCTTTTGCAAAATGACCTAAATTGCGTCTACTTATATTTTTGTTTTTAATTCATTTTATTTTGTAGTTCTCTCATTGGATAATAACTAAATAAGGATGTTGAATTTGAAGTGTACTAATAGTAATTGAAGTTCGAAGTTTTATAGCATTTTGAATTTTAGGATAGTATGATACGCTAGAAATTGAACATTTGTGTTGCAAATGAACTAACAAAGAGGAGATAATGCAAAGGAAAAAAGAATTGGGCTTATGTCCAAAGGGTTTAGGGATCGCCCAAACTGGCGGAACGAAATTGAACCAAACAGTTTTATTGAAATTGATTCGAAGAATAATTTTAGAGCAAAACCGATACAATCCCGACCGTGGCCGCTCCTACTACTAAATTGAGTCGGATCTATAGAATTAGAAAATAAATATTTTTATTCTTTTTATCCGGATCTATAGAGTAAAACCGATATAATCCGGACCGATGATGATTCAATAATTTTGGTCTCTTTTGAGTTAATTCTCAAATTATAGTTTAATACTGGCCAAAGCTACCTGTTGGAAGCATTACCAAAAGGCTGTTTCTTCTGTGCATGTTACATTGCGCAATAAGGTGCTCCATTTAATCATTTAGATGTGATGATATGGTTCTTGTTTATTCTTTTGGATCGGAAAACTTGAGAACTCATTTGGTTTCAATTTTTTTTTTCCAGAAAAGAAAATGAAAAAGATGATTGTAACAGAACTTGCATATTGCAAATTTGCATGAAAACTAGCCAGTGCCAATGTCGAGTATATGATTCACGAGCTTCTGGCAATTCTTTCAGCCTCTTGAGTCTCTCTCTCTCTCACTCGTCTCAATTCACAATCACCATTGGAAGGAAAATTGCTTCATAATTTTCCCCCTTTTTGTCTGCTGGTTTTGGAGTCATCCTATTAGAACTTTCAATTTGTAATTTATACTACAGTAGATGAAAACAAAAGGGAAACAAAGATTGAAACCAAATGAATTGCTTAATGGGTATGTGAGTTATTTGTTCAAAAACTTCTCATGCGATGGCTCCAAAATCAGCAGCCAAAAAGAAGTTAAAAAAAATATGAAGGGGTTGAGTATGATAATAGGTAGCTTAGAAGATGAAGATGCAATATCGCTTTTGTGTCAAACGTGTATTTTAATAGTTTTTAATTATTTTAATAAAAACAAATGGGCTAAAGAGAGTTAATTAACAGAATTAAAATGCTGTTAAGTGGTGTGCCACATGTCACAATACCAAAGAGGAAATAGGGGGGCACAGGGGATTTGGTAACAGGAAAATTGGACCCATGGTTAAGTAATCTGTCTATATATATAAAGCAAAAGGCAAAGAATAGTGAAACATTCAAAATATTAGAAAATGCCCTTGGTTAATGCAAACATTAAGAATTGAAATTATTAATTAAATGAGGATAATTAATGCACTTTTTCATATTAAAAAGAATTAAAATTAATAGAAAAACTAGATAATGGATCTTATTTTTATGGAACTCAACTACCCATTATCTTTTTTAATTCTAAAATAAATTTTAATTTTTTTTAAAAGCCTCTCACAGGCGCAGAAGCACGTGCAAAGAGGCTATATGATAGAGAATATTTGAGGCCTAACCAAAAGATACAAAAAAAAAGAAAAAAAAAAAAAAAACTATACTATTTAATTATGGTATCTTGCTCGGAGTAGGGGACCTAAAAAACAGTCGAAAATGGTGTTTCTATCTTCTAATCACTATAGCATACATATCTGAATTACTCTAATAATTGGTAAAAGAAGATAAGTTCTTTCCAAAGACACACTGTTAATTGAATATTTATGTAATATTTATACTAGTATTTTATATATTGGACTCCCAGACTTGCAATTATAGCTCTGTCCCTGAAAGAAGCGGTTTGACTTCAATCGGATAACTAATTAGACGAAAAACTTGTTCAGCATACAAGTCTGCACTGCAGGAACATGTGATTGACTCGCTCTGCTTTTTGGCTATTCATATGTGAGTTGCACAGAGGAATGGTTTAAACATGGTGCAAGCTTTAGTGCCTACACTTCACGCTTTATAAATCTGCTGCTTCGTTTCTTTTGGGGTAATAATGCCTGATTTTCTGGAATATTAATTATACGTCAATGACTTGTTTCAGTTATTGGGCTGGGCCCAAATGCAGGCATCAAACTTAAAAAGGTATAACATGCAACTAAAACCGTGCGTATTGTAATTAGGGCACCGAACGTCATCTTCTTCACTAGGTAGCCGCGTCTTCTTCTCTGCAACTGAAGATTAGCAGTAGCTGCAAGCGCAAGTAAGCTCTTTTGTTCTTCATTCTTCCTTCTTCCTTCTTCCTCCTCCTTCTTCCTCTTCTCTTTTGGTTGCCGTCAAAATTACCCTTTGACGTATCGGGACGGTATCGCGAGCGTATCTATCGATGGAGTATCGGTTACGTAACGATGCCGTATCCGATACATATCGATGCCGTATGAGTCAAACATGAACAATTTCTGATATCTCATTCTGTAGGTGAGGGACCCGCTAGTCATCTCTCTGCTCCTCCTCCTCCCACTCAAGCAAAGGTGAACGGCCATGGTGGTCCAGGCGGCCAAAGATGAAGCCTACCTCGAGGCTGTCATTCCCAAACGCATTGAACTCTTTGAGTCCATCCAGGCAGAGCAACGTGCTGCTCGACAGTCTCTCCCTTCTTTCGATCCTATCAGGTAAATCCTAAACCCTAAACTCTTTAACGTGAGTACCAAGCAACTCCTAAAGTGAGGATTTTTTAGGATTACATTGTCGGACGGGAAGGTGAAGGAGGGCAAGAAGTGGATAACTTCCCCATTTGAAATTGCAAGTGAGATTTCAAAGACTTTGGCTTCCAATGCTTTGATTTCTGAGGTCAATGGGGTTCTATGGGACATGAACAGGCCTTTGGAGGGCGATGCTGAGCTGAGGCTCTTGACATTGGACTCATTCGACAACAATGAGGATGTACGCCACACTTTCTGGCATTCTAGCTCCCACATTCTTGGACAGGTAGGTACCAAGTTATTACCGAGATTTTTGGTTTGGTTTTGGTTTACTGTATTGATTTTATTTGGATCGGATGCATTAACAAGTTTCCATACCGTGCAGGCACTTGAGGTAGAGTATGGATGCAAACTCTGCATCGGTCCATGTGCCAGAATTGAAACAAGACACGATATGTGTGCCACTAGCAAAGAGGTTTTTAAATAATAGTAGTTAATTTAAATGTAATATTTTATATGTTTTCTGTATATTTTGTCTCCTTCTTTGGTTGACCAATATGTTGCCTGGAATTTTGTTTGCGTATGCGGTTTCCTTGGCGTGCAATTCAACTACAAGGGTAGTTCAAGTTTTGTGATCCCAGTTCTGAGAAGATGTTTTCTTTTTATGGTCTTCAAAAATATATTTCGTGGTTTTTGCTATGTGTTTTTGTAGTTTCTCATTTGATTCCCTTATGGAATGATTGAATTCAATCGCAGGGTTTCTACTATGATGCATTTTATGGAGATTTTGGCTTGAATGATGAACACTTTAAGCAAATCGAATCATGGACAGAGAAGGCTGTTAAGGTATTGTTTGTTTTCTTGTAATAGAATTCATGTAAACTTGTTGTATGGAGGAAACTGTTGCTCCTTCATTTCTTGTTATGAATCCTTGACTGGTTAGTAATATATTTCCCCAGGGGAAACAACCTTTTGAACGCATTGAAGTATCAAGGGAACAAGCCCTTGAGATGTTTTGTGATAATAAATTCAAGGTAAGGAAAGGTGCTTAGTTTAGTTTCTAATCAATAGAATGATTTTCTTTTTAAAACTACTTCTCATACATGCATTCAAAATTGATTTAAGATTTATTTTTGCTTAGGTTGAAATCATCAATGGTCTTCCAGCGGACAAAACTATAACTGTATATAGATGTGGCCCTTTGGTTGACTTGTGTCGAGGACCCCATATACCAAATACATCATTTGTCAAAGCATTTAAATGTTTGAAGGTATGTGTTCTATGTATATTAGAGCCGTACGTAGTTTGTAAGATTTTCTTTCATCTTGTTATTAATGTATTGAGTGTCTGTATTTAACTCATGAATTTGCAATCCCAGGCTTCTGCAGCCTACTGGAGGGGGAACAAGGATCGTGAAAGTTTACAGAGAGTTTATGGAATATCTTATCCTGATAAAAAACGCTTGCAGGTGACATTATGTTTTTGACATTCCATAACTTCGGTTTTGGTTTTTCTTATCTTCTTTCTTGTATCAGCTACTACAGCTGTGTTTCTGAGTGTTTGTTAAATTTAAAGTTCCTTGTACAAATTGTTGCACTAATTCCTTTAATTGATATCAAAAGGAAAAGTGTGCATAGCTGTTCCCTTTACGGATTGGTGGATTTCTGGGTATAAAAAAAAATCAGTGCTAACTCATAAAAATAACCAAATCCCTTGGTGAATTGGTACTGAAAATATTAATTTGATGTCATCTGTTAAACATGAACCCCTTTAAAAACACACACACATGAATCTGACGGCTCTAGTTGTATATATGTCACAGTTAGAAGTGGTGCTGGTCTCTCACGACATTTGATAGAAAGTGGACACCTATTTTCATAGTTCTTACCTGTTGGGGTGTGTTTGTGAGATATATTAACTGAAAATAAAGGGTGCTGTTTGAAGTGCAATGGTTTCAAGCAATACAAGTTGGTGTAATTTTATTAAAGCAATGATGTCGAGCACTTGAACTTTTCATACCCTCTTTAACATAAGTTAACATGTAAATTTGTAATGGTCAGATTATTATACTTATAAATTACTTGATTTTCTTACAAACACATACCTTTTTTCTGCAGGCGCATATTGTGAAGCTAGAAGAAGCAAAAAAATATGACCACAGAGTGTTGGGTAAAAATCAGGAGCTTTTCTTTTTCGACCCAGTTAGGTACGTATTGAGTTCATATTTCTTAATTTTTTTAAGTGATCAAGAGTGATCAATTTTCATTTGATTATTTCCGCTCGTCAATTGCAGCCCAGGAAGTTGCTTCTTCCTCCCTAAGGGGGCTCGGATTTATAATAAATTAATGGAGTTCATAAAGAAGCAGTATAGAGAGAGGGGATATGAAGAGGTTGGTGGTCAATGTTCAGTTGTTGCATCAACCTTTTAATCTTAAATAATATGCTCATTGTTTTCTTTGCTTTGGTAGGTTATATCACCAAACTTGTACAATATGAAACTCTGGGAAACATCTGGTCATGCTGAAAAATACAAAGACAATATGTTTTCGGTGGAGGTTAGTTTTGATATGAAGACTTGATACCATTGCGTTTGTTTATGTTGAAGCAACTGTATGCTTAAAAGTAATCTTACTGTGAGGGATCAAGTACTGGGAAGACAGATTGATGGATAAACATAAAAATAAGGTCAATACACAGATTTGAAAATGTATATTTATTTATTATTAATTCTGTGTATATGAATGATACCAAATATTGGATAATTTCATGAAGAAGAAGGCTCTGTTGCTCAAACAGTAAAACAATATGGAAATTATAGTATGAAATTCAATGCAGATGATTGATTGAGATCATCATCTAATAGTTATGCGGTGTAAATGAACTGGGCTAAGTTTATCTTGATTTTGTATCCTTTTATATGACGAAGTCAAGTTCCATTGCAGATTGAGAAACAGGAGTTTGGCTTAAAGCCAATGAACTGCCCAGGGCACTGTGTAATGTTTCAGCATAGGAACCGTTCTTATAGAGGTATTTTCTTGACCTTGGTAAAACTGTGATAGACTATCCTTTGCTGTTAAGGACTTGAACTTGTTACTTATGTGTGCGTTTGATATTTATGCAAAGAACTACCTCTACGAATGGCTGATTTTGGGGTGTTACATCGGAATGAGGCCAGTGGTGCACTCAGTGGATTAACACGTGTCAGGAGATTCCAGCAGGTATACTTTGTTTATATTTTTGGGTTCCTGGCATTTACTTGGATGATATATATAATTTTTTGTTGAAAAGAAACGAAATTTTATTGAAACAAAAGCAGATTACAGATATAACAGAAACCGTGGCCAAGAGGGCCACTATAAGCACAGACAAGGAAAAGAACAAAGCCAAAATAGCACTATAAAGCAACTGCCTTCCAATCTAGAAGAATAAGCTGGAAGAAGATCACCTTTAACTCTGAGGAAGTAGATGCCCAAAAATGAACTCGATCCCATAACTCATCTAGCCCATCACCTATGAAATTCTCAAAATTTCTTCTATTTCTCTCCCCCCACACAACCCAAAATACTGCCATCAAGGCGCAATAACCTGTCTCCACCAAATCTCTCCACCATGATACTTTAAATGATGTTAATGTTGCGGGTTTGTATAGTTAGAGTATTAGTTCCAGTTTCCAGCATTATTGACGTTGTTTTTGGTACAGGATGACGCTCATATCTTCTGCAGGGAGTCCCAAGTGAGTTAAACTTTACTCACGTAGATCCTAACATTTTACTTTTGTTTTTGTATTTTTACGGTTTTGTTTTGCTTATAGTACTTTAATGTCTCTGTGTTTCAGGTAAAAGATGAAGTGAGGGGTGTCTTAGAGTTTATCGAGTATACCTATAATATATTTGGATTCACTTTTAAGCTGAAACTTTCAACAGTAAGTTTCTGGATCCCTATGATTGAAGAGCTGAACATCTAGTTTTTCTTTGTACTTTTCGGTAGAAAAGTGTCATTGTTCTTCCTCACAAGTTATCGGCCTAAGCTAGAAATTTGAATTATATATTTCTTTTGTTTATTTTCAAATCTAAAATAGACAACAAATACTCCCAAGGGAATATCTTATCAGTCTTGTTGTAGATTTAGCTTCTATTTTGAGTGTGATGTTTGGATTTGGATTTTTAATTTTATTTGATCATCACATAGTATTGATAGTCTGATTTTACGTTTTAACTCATTGGGTATGGGTTACATCTAATTATTTTGGTACTGCATAATGCTATGAGTTATAATTGTGTGTATCTATCTCTCGTCTATGAACTAGGGGAAATTCATATTTATTCTGCCTCATACGTTTATGTTGTAGATGCCAGAAAGCCACATGGGAGACTTGGCAACCTGGAAGAAGGCTGAGGCTGCTCTTAAAGAAGCTTTAATTGAGTTCGGCAAGCCCTGGGAGGTATTTTTACTTGATACTCTAATTGCACATAAGCATCTAGCTTATTCTTCCTTTGGCAGCTAATGATAATAAAATTCACTTGGAAGAAAATTGATCTAATTTTCATAGTGCACTAGTGTAGTTGCTTGCTTTTTGTTTTGTTTTTCCTTTTTGGTTACATTGGAAACCCATGGCATCCTAACTGATTCCCCCACCCACCCTTACCACTTGGGCCAACCCCCAAGGCTTCTAGCTTATTTATTCTTTAGCTCAGTGGGTTAAAAACTTGACGAAGCTCAGTCAGTACAGTTTTCATACTGAGCCAGATGGATTGGATTGGAGTGGCTAACCCAGTTTCTTCTCTACCCCTTCACTTGGTGAGGGTAGAATGGTCAAATTCTGTGATTGGTGTTGTTGTTTTGGTTGATTATCTGTACTTTTTAAAGCACTACAGTAGGCCCCCCTGAATTTCTAGATTGTGTCTGGAGTGTGGTTACATCGCTAGTCATGTTGTGCAGGTGAATGAAGGGGATGGTGCATTTTATGGACCGAAGATAGATATCACTGTATCTGATGCATTGAGCAGAGATCATCAGTTGGCAACATTACAGGTATATGATGATCACTATTTTTCGTTTCATGATCTCTTGACGTTTCATTTTGTTGCTGTTACCATTTTGGAAAAATGCTGTGGTTGTAGCTTGATTTTCAACTTCCCGACCGCTTTAAGCTGTATTACTCCGCAGAGGGTGAAGACGGCAAGATGGAAAGGCCTGTTATGATACACAGAGCTGTTTTAGGTTCTGTTGAGCGTATGCTTGCTGTACTGTTGGAACATTACAAAGGGAAATGGCCCTTCTGGCTTAGTCCACGTCAGGCAATTGTTTGCCCTGTGTCGCACACAGCCCTGCCTTATGCTCTACAGGTTCGTTTCTTTTTCTTTCTTTCTTTTTTTAATTTTAATTTTTCCCTTCTTTGGATCGACTGTTTTGCCTGAGCATAGCTTGTGTATCGTGTAAGGCTATGAGCCATCAAGTTTTTTTATGTCAGGTTGTTCATCTTGCGAGCTAATCACCATATTTCTTCAGTAGCCTCTCTCTTGGTGGCCAACTGCTTGCCAAGCTAGAGTGGCTTACATTGTTTTAGTTCTATTTTTGACACTTTTGGTTGTGTCTGAGATACAGTTAGCAAACAACCTATCAAACTGTCTGAAATAATATTGTCTGTGGAGAATGAAAATTTAGATCATGGAGTAATGGCTAAAGTCTTGCCTCTTTCTCCAGATTTCATCGCCTCTCTATCATATCTACTTTCTTTAAATGTTTTTGAAGTAAAATCTAGTTAGTTTTATATTAGGTTTCGGTACTGAAGTACACTTTATTCAGATGCACAAATTCACTTGGTAACCGGTGAAGGAAACTGATCCAACCCAACCCCTCTTTGGTTAGATTAGGGTTTTGTTTTGTTTGGTTCTTCTTCTGTTGATAATTTAGGAAACTGATGAACTGAAAATATATCTTTAAGCTCAAGTCGTAGATAAAAACTGCGTATGCATTTTTGTAGGTACGGGATCAGATCCATCAGGCTGGTTATTATGTTGATGTTGACACAAGTGATAAAACAATTCAGAAAAAGGTGAGCATTCATAACTTGGGTAAATGCAGGATTTGATTTCGCATTTGTGGTATGATGGCGTCAAATTTACTGTCACAGGGGAGGTTCAATGTTCATGCTGCAGCCTGTAGTGTTGCATATATTAGTATAATAATTACGTAATTAAGATGTAATGCAATTCCTACCATCAGTCAACTTGATTATGCCAAAATATTTCCAAATTCTGGAACTTGAGATAAACTAGTTAAGGAAAAGTAGTGCATGGTTCTTTTATTCTATTTCTATGCAGTAATTTTGACTGCACTGTGCAACACCATCCTGATGAGCCTAGGGATTTTGTGTCTCTTGCATGACACATAGTGGGGGCAACACCCCATTCATTTACACATAGTGAGGGCTTCAGCATTGTCGATTTCTTTGCTGAACCGAGATAATAACATCTGAAGCAAACCAGCCTTGTGTTTGTTTACTGATAATGCTCTTGTTTTTGCAGGTACGACAAGCTCAGATCACACAGTACAACTACATTTTAGTTGTGGGTGGGGAGGAAGTTCAAAATGGACAGGTCCTATTTTTTTTCTTCGTAATTTCGTAATTTTTGTTTATGCTGCCCAGGGTCCTTTGTTGTAAGTTAAACTCTGCCATGAAGTCTTCTAGTGAGAAGTTAATCTCTGATCCATCCTCTTATGGTTTCAGGTTAGCGTAAGGGTTAGAGATAAGGGTGATGTGACAGTAATGAGCATGGAGAGCCTACTACAACACTTCAAGGACCATGTTGAAGCTTTCCATTAGGATTCCCTTCATTTTATTATTTATTTTTGGCGCGATCTGAACTTGTTGAGCCTACTACCGAGTTTGGGTTCTTGATACACAAATATCATTTGAACACCTTCCAACATTATTTCATTTTTTCTTGGTGATTTGATCTTCTTTTTTTTTTTTTTGGTCCAAAGTGATTTGATGATCTAACATCGATGGATTGTTTATTTAATTAAAATGAAATAAACAATCAAAGTCCTCGTTTGAGTCCTCAAACTTCCAAATGAATAAAAGTAGACTTTTCCTTTTCAACCTCCACTAGCAATATTGATGATTACCATCACCATTGATCTTCAATTTTATGTATTTTTCTGAATAAGGAGAATCGTTGGATTTTGAAGAATTGCGCACGACTTTCTGCCACAATTGTACTTTTTGTTTTTTGTTTTGAGGAAAATTTTGAGGACGATTTTTAGTTTGACAAGAAAATAATGTTTAGTTAACTATTTGAAATAAAATTTAGTATGGTTCATTAAAACTTAACTAGGTCCAATCTACATGTGGTGTTGGAATTTAATTTTTTCCTAAACCAAAACATACCTTTGAAGGGTTAATCGTTTTATTAGTCCTTAATCTTAGACCCGATTTGCATTTGAGTACCTCAATTTCTAAAATGGTTCATGTGGTCCTTTAACTTCACTTTCGTCAAGACAAATGGTCTTGCCGTCAATTTTGTTAACTTTTTCTGTTAAATGCAGGGGCAAAATGGTATTTTTATATTAAAACCATAAAAATGAATAAAAAATCATTTTTAATTTTTTAATGCCCCAAAACACTCCGAAAGATTGAGACCTTAGGGAGTGCTTTGGTCTTCTTCAATGGTTCTTCAGTACATTGAAAGTTTTGATGAAAAGGATACATCAGCTACTGTGGAGCTATTTCTTGATGATAGAGGTGGAGCAGACGCTAAGGGGTTTGCTTGAAACATAGTGGAACAGGTGTTCCAACAGCTGCTACTTGTTTGATTGGGCTTCCGGCAGCTTGACGAATGCTTGGTCGCGCCTTTGAATTTCTCACCAAAAAGGTGATGCTCAGGATTCCAACTTGGCTTCAGAAGATAAGTGTTTCAAATCTGGAATAGGGTTTTTGGAGAGAGAGAGAGAGAGAGAGAGAGAGATATGGACATATATATATATATATATATATAATGAGAAGATGGAAGAACCAGAGCTCGAATCTTGTGTGTCCAGTAATGGAAGAGTATGCTTGCCCCTTTGCTTGAGTTTAAGAACCAGGCCCCAAGAGTGCTTCTAAAAGCTTGTGGACCCTTAGGAAGCACTTTGGTTCCTCTCACCAACAAGACAAATAATTGTTACAAATCAATATTATGGGTTGGCATGAGAAGCTTGTGGCATGGGAGCTGAGCCTTTATGAGTTTAGCATTAGAGAGAGAGAGAGAGAGAGAGAGCTTGAATTTCTTATGGAAACGAAGGTTTAGAGCAAGGGGGAGAGAGAATTTGGGGGGATTTTGACTAAGGAAGAGAGGGAGAGATGTGAATAGAGAATGGGGTGTCTTGAGTAAATTTCTAGTTGATAGACAAAAGCTTGGTCACACTCTAGATCCTCCCTTTGCTGGGTAGAAGGTGCCTCCTTTTATAGGCGCTGGAACCCTCAATTTTATCAGGCCTCTCTCTCCCTTTCCTTTCACTTTCTTCCATTTCAACCCCATTTGGTGAAACTTCTCCAGCCTACGCACCTAGGCATGAAGTCTTTTTGGGGTTCCAAGATCTTCACGCAGCTAGATTTCTTTATGTGGGTGAGGCGCCACCCTCTTTTTACTCTGATTTTCCTATTAGAGCATGCAGAAGAAAGAAAGGGGTAAAGGCATTAGTCTAATGGGTATTCCTATGAATCGCTGTTGGTTTTTGCAGTGGCTTGCTATTTGACTTAGTTATGAGGCTTTTGACAATGCTAGATATTTTATAAGGTACTGGGCTGGGCTTTTTCTAAGAAATTGGGTCATTGGAATTTTATTTCCAGCAGCCAGCTAAGGCTTCATAGTTTCATCAAGTTGCTGGAAGTAGCTTGTTTGCTTCATTTTTTGACAAGGTGCTGGATGCCTTAGCTAATGTGGGATTTTCTAAGTGTTGCAGACCATTTGATATTCTCCTAAGGCATTGGGTCACTTTTCTCTCTTATGCTTAACCATATGTTTGGGCTCAAGAAATGGGCCTGAGTTTTGGTGCTCCCAAGTAGCCCAAAACTTCCGTTCCTTGAACCTTCAATGAGCCTCATGAATACTCGTAACCATCCATACCATAACCCGCTCAGCAAGCCCCACACATTCGCGTAGCTTGGGCCCACTTAAGCTTGTAGCGTGGCTTGGTGCCAAAATAAAGGTTTTTTGCTTGGCGTTGCACGTTTCTTGGCATGTTTGTACTCAAGCTTTCCCGTATTGCAGTGGGTTATAGCCGGGCTAAACGGTGCTTGACGGGATAGTAAGCGTAGGTTCAAAGAACCAGTATATTTTACAGGCTCGTTACAGGCTCTCTGCATGGCGGGTTGCGTGTTTACTTGGCGTGGCATGTGGACCATAACTTGCGTAAGCGTATACGACAAATTCTTGCATACCCAAGTCAGGTTTCTTTCCCGGTTAAGTGTTGTATTGGGCCAGAAATATATTTGGGCCCAATCTTGGATTTTTTGGGCATCAACACCTACAAATGTCACATCATCAAAGTTGACGGAGTTATGAATGGAGATGATGGTATGAGCAAATTGGAATACCAAACCTTGGTCAAGGGGCCAAGGTGGGCCGCTTTGACTTCCGAGGAAAAATGTAGGATTTAACTAGGGCTGGATATGGTATAATATATATATATATACACACACACTAGTGATTGATATTCTATTTAATGTTAGTTAAACTTACGTGCCTTAAGGTTTTTGGTCTGGTCCCCTAAGTTTTCAAATTGTTTTTACAAAACTCATTTCGTTAATTTTTCATCCAAACATTCCTAATGTCATATAAGAAACTACTTCAAATGACAAAGTCAGCCTCAATGATTAGATAACGTGCAATCTATTCTTTGAGATTAACTTTGTTATTTGCTTAAAAAAAATTTATGACATTACATAATTTTAAGACGGACAATTAATTGGAGAATTTTTATGAAAAAAATTTGAAACCTCAAAGAATATTAGTGTAAAAACACGAAAAACACTTGAAACCTAAAGGATGGTAGTGTAAGTAGTCCATGTACTTAACTCTAATTTATATGATATTGTCAGGTCATCAATATAATGAAAATTGGTCACCAAAGTGCGGTGGGTTTATAAGCAGATGGCCTCCAAACTGTGACAAGCAATGTATTCAGAAGAGGTAAACGTGTTTGCTTACAAATGTAAAAAGGGTGTGAACTTGTTACCTCGACCAATTATGCTATTTACTGGGTAGTGAATATTGTGGACTAATTATGCATATTCAAAAATGAAGGAAAATTATTCATTAATTTTAGTATCAAAAAAACAAAATGAAAGGTCTTTGAAAAAGAGGGAACCTGTCAGACAACCGTGTGACCACCCCAGACAGTGAAGACTGACTGAGAACGATCCTCTACGGTCATGATGATCACAAGGACCATTAGAATGTTAATCACGCTCTGATCACACGGTCATGATTCATCCACCAGGTTGGGATTCCTGTCTCCTTAGAAATCAAGGATACAGAGGTACGATTACTATAGAACAGATCCTGTCCAAGTAAGGTCGTGACCTGTAAGCCTTTCTCAGGCAATATAAAGCCGGTTGTTTATCTCTAAATTGTCGATGTGGGACAAAAAGCACTTGGTGTCTCCCACTTTCAACGCGAGCAAGAAAAGATATTTTACATTTTGATGAATACTGAAAAACCTCTTTCCATAACTTTATTAATGCGTACATTTATATATGTTAAAATATGATCGATTGTTCTGTGAAGTTTATATTTTTCAACTGTCCATATTCATAAGAGGAATGCATATCCACTACATACTTGTACATTTTAATTAGGTTTCTTTGAAACAAAGCATGCTCTGTAGTCGTTGATGAGGTCTGGCGATCCTGGGCTTCCAGCCACTCCAACCATTTTCGACCTATCACTTGGCACATTCCTTCTTCCACTCTTAGATCCAGTTGGCATTTTCTAATATCTATTTACAAAGACAGAAAGGAAAAACAACCCAATCATATTGCATGGTTTTTAATTTGAGTCTTTTATATATATAAAAAAAAAACCCAAGAATATTAATTCCTCATATACGATTTAGGGTTTAGGATAACTTTTGGATTTGTATTACAAAGTCTTCGGTGTCATGGTCACGTCGTCATATGGTGTTATCATTATAATGCGTGTATCTATATATTAATGTTATACTCTAAGGTCCAATACATAGAACAATGTTATCTACTTGTATTATAATACATGAATTAACAACACCACGTGATGGGATAACGGTCTCACTTTAAAATTTGTCAAAGTAAAGTGGATATTTGATTATAGTTTCAGGGGGTACTACAGTAAATAAGCATTTTTAATTATGTTTTAAAAATATAATTTTCATATTATTTGAATTAAATTTTTATTGTTTCTTGTTTACACATCAGTATAAAACTGTGTTCCACATTTACCACATCATCAATTTAACAAAATTTCCAAATGTTGAACTTGATGGAATGGATAAATTGGTCAATTTTTATAACGTTGAGAATTGGGGGCTCTGTCTTCCCTCATTCTCCTCCTAGTCCTCAACAAATTTTTTTTTTTTTTTTTTTTTGGGGTATAACATTTTCTAGGTAGGGCCAAATGATGCTGGGAGGTTTGCACTTGCATACAATATGACATGCGGCCCGCTTGCTCAACGTGAGCATGTCCCAGATCATAGTTTCAATTTCGACCTTGTTCAATTATCATGGAACTTCAAAGAAAAACCTATTAATGTGGAACTTGGAAATGAATTTTTTTCAGGTCAAAATATGAATTTGAGGTCATGAAATGAAAGTGCACGTTACAAAGAATTCGTAATTTTTTCGGTGAATTTTTCAAAATTACAATGACTTTTTGGTGAATTTTTCCTTGACCATTGATAGTTAAACAAGCAGCACAAACCATATATAAAAAATGTACACCAATATTTTCATTGCTTCAGCACTTCTATGAGATGATAAATAAGTAATCATTCAGGTTTTACATGATAGCAAAGTTTGTAACTTATTGCTCGATTTTGACAAGAAGAGATGCAAGACCAAAACAGAAATAACAAGAGATTACACAAAAATCTTACAGATGAGCATTACTTACATGATTAAACACATATCGAAGAGATTCATGTCACCTGTTTTTTCACACCTAGACTCTTCATGACATACGTAGTTGCCGAGAGGACAAGGAATCACACAACTATTAGGACTTGAAGTGGTTAAGAAACACACAGCGCTTTAGATGTCACAGTTGGCTTTTATGGCGATATATCCACTGGATCCTGTGGTATTAGCATACTATCAGACCTCATATCCAGGGTTCACTTTCTGTTGCACATCTCCATAACTCTCTAACTCTTCCATGTCCTCATAACTTCCCAAAAACAGAGGTAGCCTTTGATGCAGCTTCACTGGCTGAATTGAAAGAATTCTATTTTTACCATTAGAGCCTTTGCCCCCAGCTTGCTCCACCAGAAAGCTGAGAGGGTTGGCCTCGTACACGAGACGAAGATGGTCTCTTGGATTCATTGTGACTCCACCATACAGTAGTGTTCGATGAAAATCAGCTACCAGAGAACAGATATAACGGGCGGAGTACTTTTTGGGATACCTGCCTTTTCCTTGTCTCACAGTGTCTATGTACAGTCTTAATCCGTCGGGCCAGTCAAAATATCGAGCATCATTTAGGGAATATATTTGCCCTGGAAAATAAAGAGCCACCGTAAGTGCAAACTAAATGGTTCTATGTTGCATTCCTCAATATCTCTTTTTGCTGAAACAAACATGCAGACCCTCTCATGAAATTGACTTCTTTGGCTATTTATTAACAAGTTATAGTAGTATTTGTCAGGAGATGCTTATTCTGATAAATAACGGTAAATTATCAACCGCCCAATTGATTTTCAACGTGTAATAGTCATTGTACAGGTCAGATAATTTCGTGATTTTTCTGAATAAATCCTTTTTTTTTTTTTTTTGTCAGAACTCTATATAAATCTTCAAATCAAATCTACTAAATTGAAGTATATTATTATTTCAGTGTTACCTCGAGAAGGAATTTTTAAGCTTGGGTGTGTGAGAATGAAATCTCCTGTGGAATGATCCAATGTAAATGCATGTGTTCCTGAACCAAAGCTGGCGCAGAATATCGTAGCTGATGAATAAAGAACATAACCAGAAGCTACAAGCCTAGTTCCAGTCTGGAGTGAATTCAGCAAAGCCTTCTCCTCTGTTGGTAGATGATCCAGTTCCTCAAGGCGTCTATAAATCCCAAAAATCGTCCCAGTGGGAATGGATGCGTCAATATTTCTCGAACCATCTAGAGGATCTGTTACCACCACAAATGGGCCATCATCACGTATCCAAGTTGGAGTGTCATCTTCTTCCGATGCCATGACAGCTACCTTCCCAGAACTTCTAAGTGACGACAAGATGATTTCATTCTAGAATAAACAAGAAAGGTCAGTTAATCAGAAATGTTCCTTCTTTATTCACGATGACAAGCCAATGTGAATACTTACAAAGGGAGAGATGATCAGTGCTATATTCCCCACAGTTCATTTGAATTTTTTCTTTTAGTTAACCCTTAACACCCTACCCCAAAGATGGAAAATCCGCAAAACCTTGATGGAGAAGAGCTTTTTATGTTTTATTTTTTGTCTGATTTAAGCAGTTCACTTGAAAGCCATAGGTGTTATTCTAAAAACATTATTTGAATTGAAATACCCATGCCATAGGTTATCAGATATAGGTAGTTGAATCATCTTCAGTTTGTAACAAAGAGAAGAAAAAAACTTCTGTGATCTGGGTTCAATGAAGCACACACTGCATATTTAAACTTTAAAGTCAGTCCTATCTTCTAAAAGCACGAGAGAAGTTAAACATTAATTGCTTTTTTTTTCTCAATTCAATGAACAGTTAAATAAAGCCCGATTGGGTTGAAAAATTATCTCTTATCTCTTATCACTTCTCATACATGTTTGAGGACAATGATTATCTAGTTTACGCTACTTCAACTCAAAAAGAGTTAAGTTCAACTCAAACAATTTGAATCACATTCACTGAAATTATATCTACATTGCAATCAGTTCAAGAACTGCATTACAACAATCAATTCCCCAAACATGAACAATTCAAACATTCCAACCAACTACATAGTTTCTTCCCCAAATTACTATGACTATCAAACATTATAAATCACTAAATACCAAAGCACATTATAAACAATGACAATTATATCTTCTGGGTTTCAAAGAAAACAGCCTAAACTCACCGAAACAATATCAAGCGGTTTTGGTGCATCCCGGCCTGACCCACCGGCTGAACCGCCGGCGCCGGCATCAAAACCCGTATGCTTCCCAAGTGTAGAATTGAAAGGAGAGGCCACAAGAGCTGCGATTTTCTTGCAGGCGTACTGTAAGTGGTGGATTAAAAGCACAAGATCATCGCCCACATCGACACCTCCGCCGCCAACATACTCAATCAGAGTGCGGGCCTCATTATCACCACCGCTGCCTGAAGAACCCACAAGTTGCGACCCAGCAATGAACACAGAAAGAGTTGCCATTCTTGGCCTGTGAAAGATGGGTCTCGGAGGAAACTGGTTTCTTGGCGGGAAATGGGGGTGATTTGGAGGGAAGATTGGAGCAGGGCACAAGGACGGTGGTGTTATGGTTGTGGGTAATGGCATGTTATTATATGTATGGAGTTTTGGGGGGTTCATAAGAGTCTAGAGTCATTTTTGGAGATGAGTTGGGGTTTTCAAGGAAAAGAGAGAGGTGCGGGGATAAGAGGCTCTTGGTTTAAAAAGCTTGCCCAAGCCAAAACAAATAATAACATTTACATTAAAAAGGTAGCTGTTGAAGAAATATTGAAAATTAAAATATAAAAAATTATACTAAGTTGATAACTTTATTAGTAAATTACAATACCTCTTGTTAATTATCAGTATGAAAAATAAAATGGAGCATAGCCTTGATTATTTTTTCTTCAAACGAGAACAAGAAATGTAGAAGAAAAAAAAATTATGGTGATTTAAATTTCTAGTTAAATTCTCTAAATACCTTTATTAATAGTTGCAAAATCAAGAGTCTTCTAAATAATCAAAACAGTTATTTTTCTAGGCGATCGAAAGTTAAATATTTGCGCTAAAAAATCTTTATGTTTGTTGGTAGCGGTGGACACGGTTCAATTTTGATTTTCATTGGCATGCTCAAAACATTTGAACCAAACCAAATCGGTTTAAGATTGATTTGGTTCGGGTCGGTTTTGATTCTACTAGATCTTGACATCTACATGAAGATCTTCAATACCTGATCTTTATATTTATAAGATCTGACCTCAAGTGTAGGTGTAGGTAAGAGAGTGCGACGATGCAAATGCAATAATGCGCGAGATGGTGCAGATGCGGGAGTGCGGGAATGCGAGAGTGCGAGAGTGCGGAGGTGTGATTGTGCAAGAGTTGGAAAAGAGTCTGGCAGTCAATGTCGGGTTCTAGAGGGTAATAGATGGGGCCCGCTTGCTCAAGTTGGCGAATCTCATATCATAATTTCAATTTTTACTTAATTTCAATTATAATGAAATTTGAATTTTTACTTAATTTGAAGTAATACCTATTCATGTGGAATTTTAAAATGATTATTTTTCCCGTTGGGGCCCATCCAGGACCACCTTGTAGTTCAGACCAAAAAATGATTATTTTTTTGGATTCAAATTGCGAATTTAAGATCATAGAATGAAAGTACATGCTATGAAGAAAATGTAGCATTTTTTGGTGAATTTTTTTTGGAGTTAAGATGAATGTTTTTGTGAATTTTAAATCTAAAGGTCTCGAGGCCGAACACAAGAGTCAAGCAGCCGGGTTTTTTTAAGAATTGGATTACGATGCATGTGTTATGTAGAATTGATGAATTAGAAAGGAGGTCATAAAATAGAAAACTGAAAAATGTATACATTCTAAAGTTGTTTTCAAATATCACCCTCATTTTGAAAGCTGAATTTTCATATTTTCGAAAACAAAAATCGAAAATTATTACGACATGATTTTAGTTCTCTAAAAAAGTGAACTAAAATTAAAAACTAAAATCTGAAAATAAAATGGTTATCAAACAAGCTTATTTTGTTGGGATTGAAAGGGATAAGTTTCCTTTATGGCTAATCCGTCTTTTATCTTCAACTTGGACAAAATTTAGAAGTTGGTCTCTATTTCTTCCTTCAATTATCCTATCTAATTCAATCCTTTGAATCAAAAGTGGCCTTAATCAATATCAGTGTTGGGGTGATGGTCAAGCAACAACATATCACTTCTTCAACTGCATCTAAAGCGTGGTTCTATCAAGGCATGCATCTATGGTAAGGTGTTACCTAAGTGGAGCTAAAACACTGGTTTCTACAGAAATCATACGGATTTAGGGTCTTGATGAGAACAAAATCTTGCAAATCACCAGGCAAGCTGCAAAGTCAGTAACAGGCTTCTAGTCTACAAATTCCTTTGCTCAAACCTTTACCCAAAACCTTGAAAACAAGAGAAAAAAAACACCTAGGAAGGAAAACAAAGAGAAAGAAACATGGTAATCTCAATGTTTCATCATGAACAAATTTGATAGCCGAAAAATAGAACCAATAATAAAACCCAACAGAAAAGAAGTGCAAACATTGTAAATGTAATCCTTTCATTATGAGAAGAGAAACTGAGATAGTTATATTGCATTTGATTTCTATTATTCACATTGAATGAGCCCAACCAATATCCACAGGAATCAAATTCTCACATCTATAGTTCATGTATTTCACAAGTGCTAACTGCTTATACAGAATGAAAACTACTCAAGTCAGGCTATAAGAAATAGACTGCACAAAAGCAATAACTTTAATTTATAAAAAGTGAAATAAAACATTGATGGTATGGTAGATGTTAAATACATACATTGACAGGAAACCATTTTCTGGAAACAGGTCAACAGAAGGGCTTTATCTATTCTATTGCATTCCAAAGCTTGAGTAGTTGCTTTTGAGTCAACATGCTTGCAAGTGCACCAGTCAGTTGAGTGAGCATTGGATATGTAGCCCATCAGATAGATATCTAATAAATATCTGCAAAACTGGACAACAACAAAGACAGAAAAGGAAAAATTCATCACAGGGCATTGCATCAGCTATCATACCATTTTGTAATTAAATAATTTTCTATTTAATAATTAACATCTTAGAGCAATAAAACCACAAAGGAAAACATTCTAATGATGATTAGAAACTGGAAAACTGATGTCCATACAAGATAAACACATAAAACACTCACTCCCTTAAAAGATCATGCCTGATAGGGATGAAGGCCACTAATGCATCTGTGCATTAGATTTTACAAAAGGAAAGAAAATACATTTTCCTCTTTTTCCTTCTTCCTTTCTACTCCACCCTCTCCCCCTTCCCTTCTTCGTATGGCTTGCAAATCCTACAAATAAGGAAAGCCACTCATATTTTGATGAATTAAAATAAAGTTTTGCCGAACGGTTTACTCCCATGAAGGCTTGGTGTCTTGATATCCCCTTTTATGCTTTATCATCTCTCATCCTCAATTTTTCTATGTACTTACAGCAACCTCTAAAGTTAATCTGATAACTAAAAATTTATGAGTGCTACAACTCCACTATAATCATATCCAACACCCACCTTACGATATGCTACAACAGGTATCAAAAAGTTAATTTCAACTCAATCTAAAATGATTCATTGTAGAAAAAAAATTGCCACTGGAATCTAGCAAACTCCAATACATGCAAGCAAATTTTAGGAGGGATTCGATCACCTCCCAAAACAAGACATGTATGACTAATTGCAGAGTATAGCAGAAAATTTAACAACATTTTTTATTTTTTTGAAATGAGAAAATGAAATTTAACAGCAACATTTGCAATATTACTCCATAACTTCAATAGTTACATTAGCTTTAACTTAAACTATCATTATTTTGTATAATTTAAACAGATAATTTTAGATGAAAAGGAACTTACCCTTCAAAATTTCGAACAAAAAATATTAACAAACTTGAGCATTATGTACAATGGAAATCTACTGTTGAAGCCTCAGTCGATTGAAGAACACCAAGAAATGATACTCCGGAGCCCAATAAACAAATCCAACAACAGGTCCACCCTTAATGTACTGCAATAGTTTAATAAAGGTATATTATGTAGTCACTATCGTTCTGGAGATGGTGAATGAAGTATTGTTTAAGATTAAGACACACTGAAACAAAAGATAAAGCAGAAAAATATTAAACCTTCCCATCAAGAATAACAAGTTCACCATCGACCCATCGAGGATTGCGAAACCCTGGCTCAGCGAGTCTCCCCTGCCCTTTATATCGAGCAACCTGAGTTTCCAAAAAGTCAATAAAAGAAACTCTTCCCAAGAAAAACAAAAATGTGCCTGATAATAATAATAAGTGATCAGAAAAATTTGATCTAACAAGTTAAGAATATACCACTCCAAATTCTTCTGGTATGATCCCTTTATGAGGAAGCTGATATCTTTTCCCAATCTTTGCTCGAAATGCCACCTGCAGAAGCGAATTGATAATTTTCCATTAAGGTTTTGTGAAAATCTAGGTAAGAGCATCTACAATCATGCTCCCTATTTTCTAGTTAAAATTTAGCAAAAGACACTTGAAAGCTATTTTATGAGCTCCCTATAAAATTTCAACTCCAACCATACTCCATAGTTTAGAGAGTGATAAATGTTTTAATTTTTAATTATAGGGAGCCACTAGGAGTCCTTTCTCTCTGTCCAGATTTAGGAGCTCCTAGAGGTCTCCCTAAAATAGGTGGGTAAGGAGCGTGGTTGGAGTTGTGTTTTTTCAGTTCCCTCCTAAATTTTGTCTAAGGAGGTGAGTTAGGGAGCCCATAGTTATTCATTGAAAAGTGTTGTTGGGCCCAAATGTTCATTCTGAAGTTCAGAGGAGCACTATGGAAGACCTAAGTTTGGCTTCCAGTCAACCAAGTCTTGATAACTTGTTTCAGAAAAAAAAAAAAAAAAAACTACAAGTAGATTCCATGCAAATATCCCATGAGATTATATTTCAATGAACTATTATGAAGCTACGCAATTATCACATCCTAAAAATTACCTGGCCAGCCGGTACATAAGGATCCCCAGTAAGTTTTAAGGCTTCCACATATTCATAAAACTCAAGGTTTGAAGGCTCCTGAGTACCACCATCCTCTTTCCATTGACCAAATTTACGTCTAAGGTGAATCACTTCTGAGGTGTAAAGCCCATGTGCACCAATGTAAAGTCCTGATAAAATCAACCTATTCTCAGTACAATAAATCTAAGCTGGCGGAAGAGTTTGTCATTAAGTAAAGTAAATATATTTAAAGTTTTTGGAACCCCAAAAAAAAAAACAGAATGAATAACTATAAGAAAACTCTAATGTATAGCATAAAAATTACTCTATTATTTTCGGGGGTTCAGAAACAAGATTCCGTTTACTAAGTTCAAGGTGCAGAGGACAATATATCCACAGAATTTAAAGTCTACAAACTAACAAACTTGAATAAACAAAAGTACAATATAAGCAAGAGTGGCAATGAACCCCTTAAAGAACAACAGCCCTCCAGTCAGAAAAATGAGAATTGCATACAAATTCCCACAATTATGAAAAGGGGAAAGGACCATCTGATTAGGGCTGCATCTAGAGTGATAAGAAAAGATGTTAGGGGCGAGGAGCGAGGAATTTTATATAATAAAAAATTTGGCACTACTTGAAAGATGGTTGCAGAGATTTCCTTTGAAGAGGGGATTCCTTATGCCATGCTGGGTTGCATGAAAATGGTTGGGATTCCAAGACAAGACAGTGATCAAGGGCATAAGTCAGTGTACACAGAAAGACAACTCTCATAGTATCAACTCCTTTTCTTCTTCTTGTTGCTTTGAATTGGGAAATGGAAAAAGGGTAAGATTTTGGAATGAGTATTGGGTTGGGGAAAGAGCTTTGTGCACTTACTTTCTTCCTCTTTACAACATCATAAAGTGAAAAGATAAAACAAAATTTTGCAGAAACTCACCATTTAAAGGATCTGGGGAATCAGGCATTTCAATGCGATTGAAAGTGGTTGATCCCGACAGAGGTTGATGGTTGTTAACCTGGCTAAGAGCAAGATTTATTAACTCGCCAACATCCTTGAGTACCTGATAGTCGAAAAAGTGAACAGAAAGAAATTTAGTGTATGAACACTGGTGGATTTGGTAAACTACAGGTTGTTCTCATACTACAGTGAAAAGTCAGCAAACCTTCAATGGTATCTTCTCTTTACCAATGAACTTAGCGAGATCAAACATAACATTGTCAACGCTACGTTGACCTCCAAGTTTAGCTTTTTTATCTACTGACGACCGTTCCTTTTCTTGGGAATCCTGTTGGTCAATATCTTTCTCAACAGTAAAGGAAAATGATAAACGTCCCTTCTTCTCTATTTTAGCAGGTACTCGGAGCAAATTTTTCGTAGGGGGCCTGCTTGATATTTTCTGCCCAGGACCACCAACAACTACTTTAACTGCAATTTCATGTCGCTCTGCACTTTGAATAATTCCAGGATCAGCATCCAGTTCAATCACATCTGTCTCTTCGTCATCCTCAACCTGTTCATCATCTTCAGCTTCTAAACTCTCAATTTCACTATCCTTATCTTCATCATCTTCCTCAATAATCTGTTCAATCACTTTCGATATTAGATCCCTGTCTACCTTCCCCGGTGATGTCACTTTCAAAACCTTGACCTTCACATTAGGAATCATATCTCTCAAGATACTCTGAAAACCAGAAAGTCCCTCAGAAAGATCAGAGTCATCATCCCCATCATCACCATCTTCAGCGCCTTCACTGCCCGCAACAAGTAGATCACCTTTTTCTTCAGTTGAATCTAAAGAATTCAACCTGCTAGTGGCATCCAATGCTTTGGAGCTAACTGGTGAAGAATCCTCAAAAACTCCTCCCCGCTTTAAAAACACAGCCTGAAATTCATGGCATTAGAATATGAAGTACATTAGATTTCACATACCTTCAATGTAACAGTATGGAGAAACAGGCAAGTCCTGGAAAGGGCTCAATAAGCACATGTACATGTGCCTATGACACCCAGCAATAAATTTGCATATGACTTATGTCAAAACTAAACAAGGATCATTACATAAAAACGGTCAATAAGCATGAACTACTTTAGCATTTCAATTTGTATCAATAAGAAAGTTTGCAAACGTCCAATTAAGATCAAAACAGTCACAAGCATTCACTAGAAAATGCAAGCCTATCACTGCCCATTTAAAATTTACTGATGCATTAGATTATACTACAATTAGAGATTACAAGGATACCTGCTGTCTGTATTCGCCATTCTTATTTACTGTTACAAATATCTCAAACAATGGTACACCAGCTGCAGCTGTAGCAAGCTGCCTGAAAAATATGAAAATTCATAAAGATATAACTTTGGCAGGATGCACAAGTAGCGTGCAGAATGGCAAAGTCCATTTGATAAAAATTAATTCAAATACAAAATAAAACTTCCAATAGAAACCATAAATGGAAAAGGAGTCTTAACAAAACAAAATTACAATGAAAAATAAAACATGTAAATGCTGCAGATAGAACATAACACACTCTGATCCATCTATTTATACATAGGTTCTTAGACGGACCTTTTATAGTATCCAATACTGACACAGGAAGTCACTTAGTACCATCTCAATTCAAGGGATGGAGTAGTAGGGATATGAATGGGGAATGTTTAACATTATCTTGCTACTACCACGTCCAATTCAGTAACATGTCTTTTTATGAGACTCCTCTTCTTCTTTTTTTCTGGGCGAGTACAGATGCAAGCAGCTCAGATAAACTAGAATTAAAATGGTTAGAGATGCAAGTCGGCAGAATATTGACCAGCCATCCCACATTAACAAAAGAAAAGGGAAAAGTGGTTATCCCTGTCCCCAACAGATCTCCACAAACAATGAAGGACAAGAAGATGCTGAAAATGTAATTTTATTACCTTCGTCAGTTGGGATTCTCCTATCCTATGCTAATATGCATCCCCCATTTGTCTTCATAACCCTCCATGCATCTTCCTATTTCTTCTCATCAACCTTTTAGCTCTTACAATGATAAAAAAAATTGACCAAATTCTTAATCTTAAACTTCTCCCACTTGTTCTTGGTTGAGATTAACAATGCTCTACTGGGTTGGGTTCCATAAAAATTAAAAATAGAAACAAAAAGAGGTCCCTAAGTTACACTGAAAAGCAAAGCAACTTACCGGGGACTGTAACTCCTTGCGACATATCTTCCATGCTCTGCAGTTACTCGTATAATTAAACCATGAGGATCCTTCTTATCTTTTGAAAGGCCAGCCCACCAACCCACCTAGAACCCAAAATCGGAAGTCCACATATAATTAAACCAAGCACAGTGTTATCACTACCAAGTCAAAATTCTACCAGCCAAAAACACACTTAAATGGAAGAAATAATAAACATACATTTTCACATTATTAATCAAAAACTTAATTCCTTTCTAAGTAGCCTCACCAATCCAGCACCAGCATTATCTCGAAAAAATGCAGCGTCCTGGTATCGCTCTTCCTGTACAGCTCTCTGAAATTTTTTTTTATTGCAGAAAAACACCATAATTAGAGTGGTAGCCAAAGAGAGATGCTAATTCTGTTAAACAGAGCAGTGAGGAATAATAAAAACAAACACACACGCACATTGAGATGAAAAATGACTCTGCCAACGACGTCGTTTGTAGCTGCAGCGGCAATTGCAACCTTGAGCCTAGCAGCATCCTCAAAGTCCTCTATATACACAGCACGACCCAACTGTGACTGTTCATAAACCCAAAATTCACATAAATAAGCAAACCCATCATCATTTCTATATTATATATTCAAACAAATACATGCAAAAAGGAATATGTAAAAAGGCGATACCTTGAGAAGAGAGAGAAGGCGCTCTTGTTCTTCGACCTCAAGGAAATGCTGGCGCCAGCGATCCCAGTCCCAATCAGGCTCGTCCCTGTTACCGCTCTCAAACGGTGCGTTTTGGGAATCTCCTTGCGGTTTAAAATTGACGTAGGAATCGAAGCGTTCGATGGCATTTTGGATGAGGCCCTGGAGCGCAGAGTCCCATCTCCACTGAATTGACTCGGAGGAGGAGGAAGCAGAAGGGTTCTGGCATCGGCAGAGGGACGAATCGGGAAACCTGAAGCGGGTTTGTGAGGAAGGGGAAGAAGAAGGGTAGAATGGTCTTTTCCCAAAGGAGGAAGGGTATGGTTTGGGGTTGGAGAAGTGGAGCTTGTGAGGGCTTGGGGTTGGAGCAGATATGGAAGCCATTAAGAGAGAGAGAGAGAGAGAGAGAGAGAGAGAGATTGTGTTTGGTTTTTGTTGTGAGTTGTGGACGCTGGAAATTTTTGGATGAGAGAAGAGAGTGATACGCGTTGTGTAGAGAGAGAGTGAAGACAGGATATGTGTGTATCTAACTGCGGCCAAACTTGGGATAAGGATCGTTTTGCTTACACTTCTTTTCAGGAGTTGGAACAAATTTAAATTAAAGGGTTAACTGATTATTTGCCTCCAGAACTTGTACCTAACTTTCGATTCACCCCCTTTTTTTTTTAATAGAAAATTAAGGATGTAAACTTTTTTTTTTTGGCCAATTTCTTTTGCCAATTTCTCTCCTACCGTCTAAATCCTCAACATTTCATCAAATTTTTAATTAAATAATTATAAAAAAAAATATTTTTTTTAGAAAAAATTGAAGAAAAATAGTAAACCTAGTGCCAACTGCTCCCTCCCCCCAACCCAAAGAATCCAATCCTCCTTCCCCTTTCATCTCCTCCCTTCCTCCTCTCGTTCCCCCATGACCACCACCCTCCACTCCCAGACCAATCCCCCACCCCACAGACCCCTCCCCTCACCTCCCCATTCTGTTTTTTTACTCCCGAGTCCAGCCCTCTCCTCCTTCCCCCCCCCACTTTGGTTTTCTCCTCTTCCCATTCCCTATGTGACCATCACCCTCCACCCTCAGACCAATCCTCCATCCCCAGATACCCCACAGATCCCTCCCCATTCTTTTTGTTCTCTCTCCCCAGCAGAGACCCATCTCCATGCGAGATCCACCCCCAACCCTCGCCCCCTAAGACCCAGACCAATTCCATCCCCTAGCCCTTGCCTCCAGACCCATCCCATCCATCCCATCCTCCTTGACGACGACAACAAATCCCTGCTCACGCCCCCACCCATAGAAGCCAGCTCACACCCCTTACCCACAGAACCTAGCCTAAACCTGCAAAGAGAGAGAGAGAGAGAGAGAGAGAGAGAGAGAGAGAGAGAGGGTTATTTTTAACATATAAAATGACCATTTTGCCCTTACATTTAACGGCAAATTGGATGAAATGTTGCGGATTTAGATAGCATAGGGGAAATTGGAGAAAAAAAAAGTTCTTATCCTTAATTTTCTTTTTAAAAAGAGGATACGGGGTAAATCAAAAGTTAGATACAAGTTCAAAGGGCAAATCACCAGTTAACTCTTAAATTAAATTAAATGTTTATTTACTGTAATGTCCCCTGAAACTTTGGTCAAATCTCATTTTACCCCCTCAAAGTTAAAGTGGCCCACTTAAGCCCCTTAACCTTGATTTCGTGTTCCACTTTCCCCCCACCATTATCTCTATTAATAACTCTATTAGTTTTGATCACGTGGCAGAGCTATTTTTGTCTTTTTACTTGTTCAATTAAAAAATTATATAAAAACATGGGAAAATTAATAAATAAAAATATTGCTTCTCAATTCTTTAAAAATAAAATAAAATAAAATATTTTAAAAAAACCCTACCCATATCCAACTCTCACTAAAGATCCTTATCCCCAAAAATGGCCTCATCCTCCTTTCTCCTCTCTCTGCAACAAACCATAGCACCATCATCCATAGCCACCCAAACCCACCACCAACCATACCCACACACACCCCTCATCAGCCATGCCCACCCAATCCCCAAAGATTATGACCATGAATTTGGCATCCATTGCAATTGGCGTCATTCCCCTATAGAGCAATTAGGGGAATTGACTAACTACAAAATTTAAAACTTTTTTAATGGTAGAGATTCTCTCTTCGTTGGGGTGGGGATTTGGGGTGAGGTGACTATTGGGGTTGAGGAAGTTCAGGTGGTAGCTGGGTCACTGGGTGTGTGGTGTCGGTTTCAGATGATTGGGGGTCGGGGAGTGTGGATGGCTTGGGTAATGGTTTGGTGGCTAGGTTGGTGGGTTGTGGCTCGGGGCTTAGATGATTGGGGGTGGGGGGAGTGTGGTTGGCTTGGTGATGGTTTGGTGGCTGGGTTGGTTGGTTGTGGATGGGGTGGTGGGGTGTAGGGGTGTGCTGGTGTGGGTGGTACAATAAGGAAGATGGTGGTTCCTAGACAAAGGGTGGGGCTGCACTGTTTTCTTAATGTTTTTATTTTATTTTATTTCTTAGTTATGTTGTTTTTTTTAATCTTTTATTCTTTTGTTTTTCATTTGTTTAGTTAATTTACTACAATCTTGATCTAGGTACAGTTTTTTTTAAAATATTTTATTTTATTTGTAAACCATAGAGAAGAAAGATTTTTATTTAATAATTGTTCCTTTTTTTTTTAATTAAACAAGTACTTACATTATTTTATATTTAATTCAATTTAAACAAAAAAAAATGGGCCATTCACATGACACATGATCACTTGTGATAGCATTGCCACGTCATCAAAATTGGCAGAGTTGTTAATGGAGATAACGGTTGGGGGTAAAGTGAAACACGAAATCACGGTCAAGGCGTTAAGTGGGCCACTTTAACTTTTGGGGGGTAAAGTGAGATTTGACCGAAGTTTTAAGGGGCACTACAGTAAATAAGCCTAAATTAAATTAACAACATTTTACAATCCTTGTTTTCTTTTTGTCATATGATTTTTTTTGTTATATTTTGAAATATTTTTTTATACGGGCTATTTTGGGTAAGGGGAATTGAACACATGATCTTGAGGGGAGGGGTTCCGTGTCTGAAGATCAACCTAACCCTAACCATCTTTTACAATTCAGATTTGGAAACAAATTCGGATAATTCCACTTTGAATGTTTTCTCCAAGTCTTTTATTTTTAGATAATTTAGGTTAAACTCAATAAAATCTTTAGTAATTAGGATATGATAAAGGGATCTTTTACTTTTTGGTTTGGTCAAATGAATTTATAATTGTTGGTTATAGGTCAATGTGTAAGCTCATACTATAGGTCAACTGGTGAAGTGGATTGAAGTAATTGCTCCTCATGTAACATTATGGTTTCGAGTCCTAGCATCCGTGTAGTGTGTGTGAGTTTAGTCTATTATCACCCATCTCAATAGCAAAAGGTCCTAAAAAAAAAAGAAAAAAAAAAGGTAATTTTCACTTTACTACAGTAAAGTTTACCAACTTTTAGAGTTTAATACTATGGGGGTCTTTTTGTTCCAGCAGCCTGAAGAATGGGCTTGGGCTGCTGTGAGAAGGAAGCGAACAAAAAGATCCTCCTGAAGCCTGAGTTCAAGAACCAAACTCCCAAAAGAATTTTTAAAAGACTTGCTGAAGCCTTAGAAAAATACGTTCGGGTTCTTTTCACCAACACCCAGAAGAACGTATGGATTTCATCAATGACTCAGCGTGAGGAGCTTGTGGCATGGGAGCTGAGCTTTCACGGGTTTAGCAATTTGAGAGAGATAGAGAGAGACCAAAGCATGAGTCTCTTGCAGAGAAAAAGGGTTTTAGAGTGGCAGAATTAGGATGGCTTCTATCTTAGAACAGAGGGAGAGATGTTGGGAGTAGAAGATGGGGTGAATTCCAATTAGCTTGACAAAGCTTGGTCTTGCTCTGGAATGGTGTGTGTTTCTGGGTAGAAGAAGCTCCGTTTTATAGGCGTTTGGAACCCTAATTTCGTTAATCCTCCATTCCCCCTTTTCCTCTGTTTGTCTCCAATTACTTCCTCTCTTGTGAAATCTCTTCGACCAGAGTGCCTGAGTCACTGGCCTCTTAAGGTTCCAAGGTTTTGTGCGGCTGAGCCTCTCCATGGGGGTGAGGCGCCACTTTCTTTCTCCCTTGGTTTTCAAATTAGAGCTTGCAGAGGAAAAAGGAGGACAGAGGAAGTTGTTTGTCCACTGGGTATTTCTCCTACACACATGGGTTTCATCTGGTTCCTTTGATGGCTTCTTGTTGACCGTTGTGGGATTTTCAAGATTAGAACACGACGCTAGATTTTTAACAAGGACCTGGGCTGGGCTTCGTTTATTCGTTTTGGGTTATTGGTGTCCTCTCTTCCAGCGGCTCGCGTGCTTTCGTCCAGCTGCGGGAAGTGGGTTATTCGTTTTGGGCTTTCTAATTGTTATGGGTTTTCCTAAATGCTACAACAGCCTCTGGGATATTCTCCTAAGGTATTGGGCCCTATTCTTCTCTCTCATGCTAACCCATGTACTTGGGCCCGGGGAATGGGCCTGAGTTTCAGTGCCCCCAAGTGGCATAAAACTTCCATTCCTCGGTCCCTCAATGGGCCCTGTGAGTGCTCGTACCCATCCATACCACGACCTTCTCAGCAAGCCCCGGATAATTATGTGGCTTGGGCCCACTTGAGTTTGTAGCATGGCATGATGGCATTGCGCGTTGCTTGTGCTTGCACTTTATCGCATCCCATTAAACCAATATCGAGTTAAATGGCACCGGACGGGCTTATGAGTGCGAACTTACGAAGTCGTTGTATTTTGGCATGCTTGCCTGGCGTGATGCGTGACACATGGCTTGCGTAGGCGGGTCCTACAATTTCCCATCATGCCCATAGCGGGTTTCTTTTGTGATTAATTATTTGCGCTTGGCTGAGAATAAGCTTGGGCCTAACCTCTGGATTTTTGGGCCTCAACATTAGCCCCCTTGATTATTGGGGCCATGAGCAAATTTTGAGATGGGCCTAATAATCAAACCCAGCCCAAAAAGTCAAATCGATGTCAGACGATATGACCTTCTCGTTTCCCGCGTGCGTGTGCTGCTGCCATGATGGTCTTCCAGTAGCCTTTTACGTTTCCCAGGTACGCCTCGTTTAAGTCTGTTTTTATTTCTTCTTCTTCTTTCCCTTTTTCGTCTTCGATTCCTCCTCTCCGTGCGTGCGCACCCCAACCTCTCACTTTCTTTTTCTGATTTTACTAGTTCTTTCTCATACCCAAGCTTGGAGACCTCCTGAGGTAGGAAATTGCTAAGGGGCGTCCTCCATAACCGCCAGTTGGTTAAGTGCAGAGAAACCGTTCGCCACTGTTGAGAGGGGCCACCGTTCCCCTTTAAAACCCTAATCCTTCGAGTTTCCTCTCCAATCCGCCAAAGGCTAGGCTTAGCACGGTTATTTCCCAGAGCGAGGAACGATTTTGGAGAAAAAATTGCAAGGCAGTCCCCCTTTTTCTTCGTCTCCGACAAGCCGCTGGAACGAAAACCATAGAAGGCAGAGGTAAGCCTCGCTCCTTTATTTCTTTCCCTGCTTTTCTATCCTGTCATTTTTCTTCAATTGCTGCTGCTGTTTGCTTGCTCGATTCACCTTCCCCCCTCTTTTTTTTTTACTCAAGTCTGGATTTTGGGGATATGCACCACCGGTTAGCAATTTTAAGCATGCTTCAAATGTCGACTTGTCTTTTCATCGAGTAGCCCTCCTTTTGGATGAAATTGTATAAACGCGTTGGCTTGATCCTTCCACAAGCGTGATATTGGCATGAAATTGTAGGAACAATGGAGCTGCGCATATGCGTGCGCGCGTTTCTTTCCTGTCCCCCTGTTTTTTTTTTTTAGTGAGAATCTGGGTCTTCAGGCTATTCATGAGGGTGCTGGAACTTACGCACTTTGCCCCTTTCCCTTTTGCAGATATCTGTGACTCAGTGGCCCCTATCATGGCATCTACCGATCTTCGGCCAATCATGATGGACCACCTATACTCGATGGATGATGGTCTCAAAGCGGGAGGGCCCCTCTTGCCGCTTGAACAAGCTTGTGAGAACCCTGTCGTTGGCGATGAGCAACTGCCTGAGGCTGTCTCCGTGGTCGACCCTGCTTCCGTATCTAGGTGCTGCATTGAGAAAGGTTTATTTCCGGCCGTCCCTTTATTCTTTCAGCACCCCTGCAGCATTAGTAAAAGCTGGTCAGAATGGGTTGATCGTGAGTTGCTGGACCCATCTACTTGCGATGTTTTGCGCCGGGCGCAAGTTCTTGACGCCATCTTCTTATCCAAGCTGTGGGATATCCATATCGAAGCAAGGATGCTCCGTCATATAGTCCGGAGGTGGAGCAAAGCTACTCACACCTTTGTATGCTCGTGGGGAGAGTTTACTCCGACCCTTGAGGACGTAGCCAACATAGTTCGCCTCCCTGTCTGCGGCAATCGGAGTCCTTTCGATATTAATCTTACTTCGGCAGAGATAGATATTCTTGTAGTCTTGCGAAAGGGCGCTCCTACCTCTCCCAGCACCTCGCTTCGCTTCAGCAACTGGATACAGCACTTTGGTAATGTGGACAGGCGGGGACCTTGGCGATTAGCCGCGTTTGTATCATTGTGGCTCGGGCGATTCGTGCTCTGCGACTTTTCCCATGACTGCCTTCATGAGCGCGTATTTCCTTTGGCCTTAGCTATTGTTCGTGGCGACTCAATCCCTTTAGCACCCGTGTTCCTAGGGCACTTGTATGGGTTGCTTGATCAATGCCAGATCTTGGAGAAGAATGCAGCGGGAACCATGGGAGTAGAGACTCTTCTGAATTCCGGCTTCTTGCAGGTGTTTTTGTGGGAGCACCTCAAGGGGCTGGATGTGTGCCCACTCCCTTATTCGCACCCTCTGCGGTCTGCCGATATGGGCAATGGTTCTTTCATGCCGGACAGTCTCCCTCTTGTCTGCAGGTGGTTTAAGCGAATGCAGAAGAAGGGCCAAAATGTCCTAAGGCTGCTGGATGACATTGAGTACTTCGTCTTCCGCCCGTATGGCACTTCAGCGGAGACCTTCACTTTTGTGCCCTTCTATGCTGACGTTGACGACATTGTTGAGGTCCCTGCAGTGATGTCTCAAGGCTGCAGTTTCAGAAGGTATTCCTTGTTGAATGCCGCATGCCTCCCACTGCCCACTTTAGGTGACAATCGTTCGGAGGTCTCCGTGACTTACTCACCCCACCGGGTCAGACGGCAGCTTGGACTTGACCAGGGCGTGCCAAACGATCCTAACCATGATGACCCCTTCCTACTTCACAGGGTCTTTTGGAGCAACCGCAACATACCGGACAGCGTTAGGCCCCCTTTCCTAGCCGGCAAGAGAAGAACTGGTGGTTTCTCACCCGGATATCAAGCCTACTGGAACCGCTGCCTTGCTTCCATGCACGAGTTCCAATCCTCCCCTTGTGACAGGTTGCCTCCGACTACCGCTCGTCTTACTGGTCTAGTATCAGAGGAGAAAGCGATCCCCTTAAGCGTGAAGCGCAACCTCCCCTTTATTTCTAAGAGTGGTGACGTTGTCGGGGAGTTCTCCAAGGCGAAGCAGAGACCAAGAACGCAGAGTCCCTGCAGTTCTGGAAAAAGGGCAGTGCCGGCGTGAAGTAAACAGAAACAGGAGGAGAAGCCAAGCGCGAAGGAGGCGCAGGTCGCAGGTAAACCTAGGAGGTTCATTCCTAAGGTGGCGCCGAGTGGCCCTCCCCGAACCAAAGAAGTAACTCCCCCAGCACGTTCACAGCCTTCAAAACCTACTGCATCCGAGAGCCAGGGCCGTGCTGGCAAGGCGCTGGAGACCACCCCTCTTCGCAGTAAGTGCTGACCACTTTCCTCTGTCTGCCTTGCCTCCTTTTCTTTTATATTTATTTATTATTTATCTATTCATCCAACCTTCCTTCTTTTCTCTTCCAAAGAAAAAATGGGCACCACCCCGAAGAGGAAGAGAAGCGGTGCAGCTTTCGTAAGTCCCGATGTGGCTCCGAAACGTCGTAGCATGCGCATCCTACATGCACGGTTCACTAGGGCTCGTACGAGCGATAGCGAGACTTCTGGAGACGGGGCTGTGGTGACCATTGATGATGATAGTGACGGCGATGATGCCACCGAGATTGAGGCTAGTGTCCCCGAGCAAGAGAGTGTTGATGACATGGATGACATCCGTGAGGATCTTGGTGAGGGTGATCATCATGGTCATGCTGAAGATGCATTTGTGCATTCCAGCAGCTACCCGGAAGAGTAGGGTGGCTCAGATGTTTTCACAGATAGCAGTGCGCGCCGCACCAACATTGAATCGGTATCCACTTCATGTCTTGTTTTGCTTTTGCTTCCTCATTCCTTGAGTCGCTTATTGATCCTTTGTCCTCACTCTGCAGATTGTCGATGTTACCGATGACCAACACCTTACTGCTGCTATTGCTGATTCTGTACAGAGTACCCAAGAGGTATCCATTGTTTGCTCTGCTTACATATTCTTTTCCTATCTTCATTCTTCTTTAGTCAGGCAATCCTTCTTTTGCCTCCCAACTACGCACATGGCATAGCTCGTTAAATGCCTCATACTTATCTTGTGTACTCTTTCTCTTTTTCTCTTTTTTTTTTTTCCTTAGGTCGGGCATGTCGCTCATGGTATGGCAATTGTGCCTGTGGCGCCTTCTCCTTTTAGCACATTCGACTCATTGGTTGAAGCGGCCCTTGCCGGGTCATCTTTAGCCATAGTACCAGCAAATTCTCCAGACAAAGTACCTGTGCCTCAGGCCGCAAGTCCACTGTCGCCCATCATCCAGCACCTCCTTCGAAGGCAGCTAGAGCCTGACCTTTCACCCACTCTTCCAGCAGCTCTCCGGAGCAAGACATTTACCTTTCATGGTACATTGCCTGCTTCATCCCACATTCAGCCACTGCTCCGGGCACCGGGATCGAGCTCTTCAGCGCCTCCTCCGTTGATCCCATTTGATAAGGCCGCTACTGATGAAGAGGCCTTGGCTAATGATATTGTCACAGAAATCGTTCCCGCAGGGTACCCCTTCAACACGTCCTGGCTGGAGTGGGAACAGTCTTTCATTGCATTTAAGGCCTTCTTTGATGGTGGAGTCCAGGTCCTTCGATCCGCAGATGAGCTCCTGCCACTTTGTCACCAATTTAATGGCTATACGAGGTTTCGAGGAGCTCTCGTTTATCCCGAGACAGTTGCGGCTTTGGAAAGATTTATTGACAAATATGGAGATGTCATGAATATCGCCAGCATCGCCTCTTCCTTCTCACAGTGTGCTGCCCTCCGGTCCCTTGGCTTGGTACTCCATGGAATGGATACCACGCAGCTGCTGGACATTACAGACCACAGACTTCTTTGCTGGCGGGATGCAATTTGTGAAGCCATGACCTTGGGCTTTCGGGTAGATTTTCTCCTGAACTTGATGCGAGATTTAGCACGTGCTGTCTTCGGGGCACGGGCTGTTCACGGCATGGGGTCATTTTCTGGCCCTGATGAGATAAAGGTAGCAGCTGAGGCCTTGACTCTGAAGCAGCGTGAGCTGAAAAATCAACATGAGAAATTGCGTGCCCTTCTTCTTGCTCAAGGTGTTTCTGCTGATGGCGCTGGTTGCATAGCGGAGGCGATAACCAGGTCCTCTCACGAGTCTTTTTCCATCCTTTTCTAGCAGCACCCGATGGTTTCAAGGTTCGTGACTTCTCACCGCTTCTTATTTATGCTCCTTCTTTTTTTTTCTTCTCTTTTTTTTTTTTTTAATAATCTCATCTAGTGCCCATTTGTTTCTCCTAACATTCACCCTTGCCTTGTCTTGCAGGTTATCATTTTTGCTTGGCGTGGAGTCGACTGGCCCAACACATTGAAGAACACTTTAGCTCTAGCTTGTATAACTTAGTTGTGTTTAGGCTGTATTTTCTTTTGATGTTCCAACACCTGCGCGATAACGTCGCTGTGTTCAAGGTGCTGGAACCTGCCTTTTATTTTCTCTTAGATGCTGGAGACACGTTGTAACCTCTATTTGGTATATATATATATGCTGCCTGGTTAGTGGAACTCGTGCTTGTGAAGTGCTTGAGATTGCTTGAGATTTTCTGACAGGTTGGATATCTTAAAAAAAGAAAACAAAGCATGTGCTGCCGAAATTTTGGCATAATTCCCAAATTTTATTTGCATGTCTTGCCCAACTACTAAGCTTGAAAAACACGTTCTCATCATGGCTCGAAAAGACTAGATTAGTGCACATGATTTTCACCATGATTTTCTGTAAAGTTTACAGATATTCCGCATATCCTGATTGCTTGCCAAAAGAAAAATCATGATTTTGTTGTTCCAGCGTCTTGAGAATGCATGTCTTTCTGTAATAGCCTGGCTTTGCATACTGATGCTGTTTTGCTTGGGCTTGATAGTTCGGGATCCCACCCAAGCGGCTTTGCTTGGCATGTTTTACTGCTAAGTAGCATGTGTTTGTTTTTTTTTTTTCTACCATCATTAATTAAAATTTTTTCTCTTTTATATACGTGTATATACATAGTGTTTGCTGCAAAGTAAGCTTGGGATACATAAAGTAATACTTTGGAGGCAAGTTTTCTTTTCAAAACACTCCTTCGTTTTCATTGCAAAGCTCATGCTACCATAGTAGTGCATCATACAAGGGTTTTTCAAAATATCAAGTAAAACCACAGAAGGAGTTCATATTTGAAATGAGACGAAAATGCAGAATATAAAACTAACTTAGCAGTAGTACGGTTTGAGCCACTTCCCGTTGATGGGATCCGTTAGCATGCCTTCCTTGACAGAGACCAAGCGATAATAGCCGCTGGTGTGAACCTCTTTGACTGCAAATGGTCCTTCCCATTGCGGGGCAAACTTCGAAGGTCCCGATATTTGTCTTCTTACATGTTCGACCACTTTTAGCACGAGGTCTCCTTGCTTGAAGGCTTGCGGCTTGACTGTTCTGTTGTAAGCTTGGGCAATGGTTTTGTGGTAAAGCGCTGCTCTTCTTTCGGCTTCCGCTCTTTTTTCGTCGACAGCTTCGAGGTCTAATAGGCGCCAATCTGAGCATGACTTCATATCCCATTCGAGATCATTGACAGCCGATACTCTGGCCGTGGGGATGGTGATTTCTACGGGTGAAATGGCATCAGACCCATACATAAGAGAATAAGGCGAAAAACCTGTAGCGCTTCTCGAAGAGGTGCGGTAAGCCCACAAGGCATCCGGCAGGTGGACACTCCAACCTCCTTCGTACTCGTACACCATTTTGCTCAAAATCCTCAATAGGGTCTTGTTTGTAGCCTCGGCTTGACCATTTCCCTGCGGGTAATAAGGCGTGGAGCGGCGATGCTTGATACCATAGCCACTAAGCGTTGAGCTCACTTGCTTGTTAACAAAAGGGGTGCCATTGTCAGTGACCATTTTGTATGGAATTCCAAACCTGCACACGATATATTCCCGAATAAAATTTGAAATAGCAGCTCCCGTGGCCTTTCGAAGAGGGATTGCTTCAACCCACTTCGTGAAATATTCCGTGGCAGTGAGAATCCATATGTAACCGTCGGAAGGAGGATGGATCGTTCCAATTAAGTCAAGCCCCCAAGTATGAAAAGGCCAAGGAGTGCGCATGTCCTGCAGCAATGTGGGGGGCTTGTGACTCAAATTGGCGTGAATTTGGCATGTGTGGCATCTTTTGACAAAGTCGTGTGCATCTTTCTTCATGGTAGGCCAATAATACCCAACACTCAGCAGCTGCCGATGAAGCCTCTTCATTCCCTAGTGCTCTCCACACTCTCCAGCATGTATTTCCTGCATAACCCGACGTGCCTCTGATTCTCCCAGACACCTCAACGGTTCGCCATTAAACCCCTTACGATAAAGTGTCGACCCGTCTACGAAATACCTCTTTACTGTCTTCTTGAGCTTGTAGGCAAGCTTGGGATCGGTTGGTAGAGTCCTTTCAGCAAAAAATGCCAAGTAAGGAGTTCTCCAATCTTCTGCGAATGAAGTGGTGAAAGCTTCTTCGATGGAGGGTATTGTAGAACACATGGGGCAATTGGATTGGATTCCAGCCGCTTGCCTCTTCATTTCTGGCCAGTAGTAGCCCTTGCGCTGCAGACGTCGATACAAACTGATCACTGGCTCCAGGCTGCAGGTGGCGTCATGAACCTCTTGCAACCTTCTTTGTGCTTCCGTGATTCCTATACACCGAGTCAAAATACCCCCTGGAAGGCGCTTGTAGAGCTCTCCAAAGATGATCGTGTAATCTTTTAATTCTTTGATATCGCTTCCCTTGCTCATCTTCTCCTTCACAACCTTCCTCCAATCATCCTCTACTTCCGGCAGCTCCTCTTGGAGCATTGCTTCAACTACAGACATATCTTTTTTTATCACAGTGATGTTGGGCTGTTCTTCAACGAATGAGAGCTTCGATCCTAGTGTAGCCAGTGCATCGGCGTATCTATTGGTGACTCCGGGAATGTGCTCCATCACGACTTGCTTGAAAGAATTAATGATTTTTTCAGCCGTTGTACGAGATGGTGCCAATGTCGCCTCCTTCACAGCAAAATTCCCTTGTAATTGACTCAACACCAGATTCGAGTCCCCAATGACCTTGATTCTCTCTACACCCATCTCTCTTGCTGTAGACATTCCCATAATAAAAGCTTCATACTGTTCACCCCTTTTTTTTGTGTTTAGTACCTGTGATGGTAGGGTAAAGTTCCCCATTAATCCAAAGACCATGGTTGGTCAATAAATTAACTTTCTTTATGTGTCGAGCGTGCCACCGTTAGTAATTTTTCAATTCTAACAGATTTTGAGAGTAAGAATAACTTGCGCCCCAAGCTATTGACTTTGAACAAACGATTGTGAATTTGGGTGAGGAATATCTCCCAAGTAAGTTCTTTTCTATACCTTAGACTGGTAAGGACTTCATAATTTATCTAAATAAAACTGGGAAGTAAAGCAAAAATACAAGTGTTTGAAAATAAAAACAAGTTCAAGGAGAACTGTTTGAAATACAGTAAATGAAAGGAACTGCTAAGTCCGGAAATACATCAAAATATTGGACTTCGAATTCTGCCTGGAATGCCATTTCTGAGACTATTTTAGTCAAGCTGGACTGCACTGGATTGTGTGGCTGGACTGGACTGGACTGGACTGTCAAGCTGGACCGGACTGGACTGGACTGTCAGGCTGGACTGGACTGGACTGGACTGGATTGGACTGGACTGGACTGTCAAGCTGGACCGGACTGGATTGGTTGCACCTTCAACTAATAAATATTAGCTGGAAATCGATACCAATGTTGAAATTGGCAGAGCTATAATCAAGTTGAGTTGTGAGTGGCTGGGAATTCTGAGCAGAATCTCAAGGATAGCTTTGAAGGTCCTTGGTACCTTTGCTGGCTTTGCTTCTATTGAAGGCTAGAATGATCAGTGAACTGACTGTTTCTTTTGTATTTGTTTTGTTGATTGTTGGGTGTCCTTTTTTCAGCTCTCATCCCTTGTATTTATAGGAATTTTGGTTCCTAAAAATATCTGGAAAATATCTCCTGGAAAATATCAGTTGTGATGAATATCTTTTCCTTGTAACTTGTGAAGAAAATATCCCTCTTTTGAAGGCACTTGGATGTTTTGCAGAGATACTCAGCATGCTTTCTCTAAGAATTCCTTTTGAATACCTTCTGGCCATTCTTGTAACTTGTGCTTCAAAATATCTTAACTGATGAGACCACACGGGTCTGTAGTTCCTGAGACTTAAATGGCTATAGGAGATAACTTTTGCTTTTACCTTTCTATTGATATGGTCTTGAGTTAATGAAGGTCAGACCTCAAGTTTCAAAATATGTAATCTGGGAACTTAGGAAAGCTATTTTGGCTTATTTTATCTCTTGGAATGATATGGGCTTCTTTTCCAATTTTTGGCAAGTGGAGCCCGAATAGCTTATAAGTCCAAATGTATTTTGGCTAGCATGGAGAGTTTGGCCAAAAAGTGCAAATTTTGGTACAAACACATACTCCGCCGTGTTGTTTGTGCACGGGAAATTTAGCTTAAACGAGAGGGCTGTAGCTTGTCCTTCGGGATTAATGAGCACCACGCCTGCTCCTCCCCCTTTTGACGTAGAAGACCCGTCAAAGTAGAGGGTCCATGGCTCCTTCTCTGTAACAACAGCGACTACTTCCGGCAGCTCCCCCAGAACCTCCTCGGAAAGGGTTGATTCTTCTACTTCAGGAAATAGAGCCAGCATGTCAACCACTGCCTGCCCTTTGATGGCCTTAGGTGTTATGCACGTGATATCAAATTCGGACAGTTGTAACAACCAACGTGCAAGACGTCCCGATAGCACCGGCCTTGTAAGCAAGTACCTCACGGGGTCAGATTTCACCACGAGCTGCAGCTTGTGAGCAAGGAAGTAATGTCGCAGACGTTGCGCAGCATAGATAAGAGCAAGGCACAAGAGCTCGGTTTTTGGGTATCTTGTTTCAGCCCCTCTCAATTGTCTACTCACATAATAAATGGGACTCTCCTCTCCTTTGTGATCATCCTGGGCTAGCAGAGCCCCAACCGCTGTATTCGTGGCAGCCAAATAAAGCTTGAGCGGAAGTCCCGGAATAGGTGCTCTCATTGTAGGTAGCTTGGTGATTATTTGTTGTATCTTCGAGTAGGCTTCCTGGCACTCCTTGCTCCATACATACGGCTTGCCTTTCTTGAGCAAAGGAGTAAAAGTACTCATTGTGGCAGCGAGGCCTGGGACGAAGCGCCGAATGTATGACAGCCTCCCCATGAAACTCTTCAATTCCTTTGGGCTCTTAGGCGATGCAAGAGAGTTTATAGCTCTGGTCTTTTCGGGATCCACGTCTATGCCGCGCTGGTGCACCTGGAACCCCAAGAACTTCCCAGATGAAACCCCGAATGCACACTTCTTCGGATTCATCTTCAATCCATAGAGCCGACATCTTTCCAGCACCTTCCTCAAAACTTCCCGATGGCCCTCTTTGGTTTTTGACTTCACCACAAGATCATCCACATAATCTTCCACCTCTTTTCCCATCATGTCGTGGAACACAGCTGTCATAGCCCTTTGGTAAGTGGCTCCAGCATTTTTAAGACCAAATGGCATGACTGTGTAGTAGAAATTCCCATATGGTGTTCGAAAGGCTGTCTTCTCGGCATCTCGAGGGGACATTTTAATCTGATTGTAGCCGCTAAATCCGTCCATGAATGACAGCAAGCCTTGCCCTGAGGTTGAGTCAATTAAGATATCCATATTGGGCAGCGGGAATTCATCCTTTGGGGAGGCTCGATTGAGGTCTCGGTAGTCCGTGCACACCCTGATCACGCCAGACCTCTTTTTTACGGGAACAATATTCGCTAGCCATGTCGGATGCTTGATCGGTTTGATGAACCCAGCGGCCAGCAGCTTCTCGATCTCCACCTTAATTTGCATTTCAATTTCAGGATGAAAATTCCTTCTTGGCTGTACAACAGGCTTTGCACCAAGCTCAATATTCAGAGTGTGGCTAACTAAGTTTGGATCTAGGCCGGGCATTTCCCCGTAACTCCAAGCGAACACATCTCGGAATTCCTTCAATAATGATACCAAAGCTTGCCTTTCTTCCTTTGCCAAGTGAACACTGATTGAGATAGGCCTTTGGACTGAGGGATCGTCACTCAAATTAATTGTTTCCAGCTTCTCGGCTACCGCTGTTGAGCCATCTTGCATATGCCTGGGCGCTGTCATAGGTTCCTGAAAGGCACAAGGCGTAAGTGCCTTGTCCTTACGGTTGCTCGTCTGCATCACTTCTTCTCCATACTCGGGGCTTTCCCATAAGATATGGTCAAGCCCCCAATCCCGTCATAAGCGGTACACGGTGCGTCCATCTGGCAGCGTCACTTTCGAGCATTGAGGACGATCATAGGCATGATTGTTGCTTTCCGAGTGTCTCTTTCTTTCTCGATCGACGATGGTGATGAGCTCTTCGTTGCTTAGATCACGAATTTCAGTCCATGATGGTAGGTAGGTTCCGAAATCCTTGGATGGGCCACTTCCAGCACCTGTGCACTCCGTGTAAAATTCTGCCTCGGAGTAGCGAGCTTCGTCTTTGTTGAATGGTGCTTGATTTCCAGGTATACGAAGTGGTCTTAGCCCAATCCTTCCCTTCACGCATTGATGGTAAGTGGAGACTACGAGCTTATGCTTGTTGAGCCATGGTCTTCCGAGTAAAGCATGGTAAGCCACATCTACATCCACCACATAGAACTTGGTAAGTGATCTGATCGGCCTCACCTTCAGGTTTATTTGCATGTACCCGACTGTGACCTTGCTCTTATTTCCGAAACCACTGATGCTTGTTTGGGATTGCACGATTTTGGATAATGGAATACCTGCTGCCGTAAGCACAGACAGAGGCAGTATATTAACGGAGGAACCTGTATCTACCAAAGCTCTCCTTATAAACACGTCGTTGATTTGTCCTTCCAAATAAAGTGGTCTCCGGTGATCCGGATATGGAACTTCCATGTCTTCGTCTGTGAAGACAATAGCATTATCATTTCCTAAGAACGGCCTTTGCGGTTGAGCAGTGAAGCAATGAGGATCAGACCCCGCAGAGATGCTCATGAGAGCTACAGCAGCTGCCTCTCTCGCTTGAGGCCCAAAACCGAGTTGGTCAAAGAGCGACTTGAATTTTGGATTTCTTTGGAGAACCTGTGAGGCTGTAGGTCCCTGCTTCAGACCTAGGTAACGTTCCATCACACTTGCTTCGGCTTCCGTAAGATTGTGAAACGTTACAGCAGCTGTTTCCTGCGGCACAGATGAAGCCCCCAAGTAATATTCTCCCGGCACGTCCATCGGGAATACTCCATTGGCCGTGCAATCACCCCATCCATCAGCAAGGGGCCATGGGGTATCGTAGCTGGAAGATTTCGAGTACTTACACCAGTAGGCCTTTTCCATGTTTCCACAAGGTTCCCAAATAGCCTCGGGTGGCTTTGGGTCATTCTTCCATGGGTGGCACAACTCATCGACGTCGAGCAGGTCGCCGGAACATGTGATAACAGCAGCTATCTCTTTTCCCCTTCGTTTTGGCAAGGGGTCCTCATCGATAGTTTGTTTCCTAGAGGGGAGCTCAAGAACTCCCTCATGTATTTTGGCATGTAAGATCCTCCTTAAACTCTGACAAGCTGTGGTTGGGTGCCCCACAAATTGGTGGTAACGGCAGTACCTGGGATCGTTTTTCTCCTCTCGGGTAGGAATTTTGTAAGGTCTGAGGGGCTTGATTGCACCATCAGCGATCATTGTGTCAAGGATAGCGTGGAATTCTTCGTCCTTGCAAGGTAGCGGTGGGTACGTCTCCCTATCCTTTCGCTTGCGTGAGTTGTAGTCACCTGATGATTTATCATCCACGGCCAATGTCTGATGCGTCTCCTTCTTCTCACTTCTCCAGCTTCTCTGTCCAGCTGGTTTGACAGACATACTTGTCTTTCTTACTGCTTCCAGCAGCCGAGAAAACTGACTAATTCCAATATTCTCCAAATAAACTCTGTAATCTGCCACGATATTGCTGATGCAAATCTCGACCAGCGCCTCCTCGTCCTTCTCGTCATAACAGTCTAGGGCTAGGTCCCGGAACCTACGCACAAAATCCACGGGATCCTCTCCATGCTTTTGACGGGTGTTGTTGAGTTGAGTAGTAGTAACTCTTTCTTCGTGCTGAAAATACTTTTTGCAGAACCTGCTTGCCAAGTCTTCCCATGAGCGAACAGAGCCTGGTGCTAAAGTGGTGTACCACGTGTAAGCACGGTCGGTAAGGCTCTTTGAAAACTCTCGGAGCCGAAGATTATAGTCGCCAGCATGTGGCCCCAGAGCATCAATGAAGCGATTGACGTGCTCCTTCGGACTCCCTTTTCTCCCATCAAAAAGAACAAAGCTTGGTGCCTCGTAGCCTTTAGGGTATGGCTGCTGGAGTAAGCACGAGGGATACGGTGGCTGAGGGATGTACTTCCAATCTTCTTGACTTCGATTAAGCTCTCTTTCCAGCATGGCGATGACATCCTCCTGAGTAACAAAAGATGGTCCCTTCTGTTCAGATCCCTTTCCAGCAGCGGCAACAGACTCCTCATGTGGGTGTCCATTTTCTGCGGTTGGCTTAGAGACAGAGCCCTTCAGTTCCTTGATGGTATCCATTATTTCCCTTTGGGTTTCCCCCATAGCCTGGATGGCTGTAATGAGGTCTGTGAGGGTGAAAGCTCCCTCACTTGCACGTTCTTGCTCTCTAGAAGAGGCATTCTGTCGTGATTCAGAATCACCATGGTCGAGCCTATCTTGGGAAGCCATGGTATTGCTTCTGGTCTTCTTCTTCGGAGGCATCAGTGGAAATGGCAATCTGGTCCCCAGCAGAGTCGCCAATTTATGTGGGGGTCTTTTTGTTCCAGCAGCCTGAAGAATGGGCTTGGGCTGCTGTGAGAAGGAAGCGAACAAAAAGATCCTCCTGAAGCCTGAGTTCAAGAACCAAACTCCCAAAAGAATTTTTAAAAGACTTGCTGAAGCCTTAGAAAAATACGTTCGGGTTCTTTTCACCAACACCCAGAAGAACGCATGGATTTCATCAATGACTCAGCGTGAGGAGCTTGTGGCATGGGAGCTGATCTTTCACGGGTTTAGCAATTTGAGAGAGATAGAGAGAGACCAAAGCATGAGTCTCTTGCAGAGAAAAAGGGTTTTAGAGTGGCAGAATTAGGATGGCTTCTATCTTAGAACAGAGGGAGAGATGTTGGGAGTAGAAGATGGGGTGAATTCCAGTTAGCTTGACAAAGCTTGGTCTTGCTCTGGAATGGTGTGTGTTTCTGGGTAGAAGAAGCTCCGTTTTATAGGCGTTTGGAACCCTAATTTCGTTAATCCTCCATTCCCCCTTTTCCTCTGTTTGTCTCCAATTACTTCCTCTCTTGTGAAATCTCTTCGACCAGAGTGCCTGAGTCACTGGCCTCTTAAGGTTCCAAGGTTTTGTGCGGCTGAGCCTCTCCATGGGGGTGAGGCGCCACTTTCTTTCTCCCTTGGTTTTCAAATTAGAGCTTGCAGAGGAAAAAGGAGGACAGAGGAAGTTGTTTGTCCACTGGGTATTTCTCCTACACACATGGGTTTCATCTGGTTCCTTTGATGGCTTCTTGTTGACCGTTGTGGGATTTTCAAGATTAGAACACGACGCTAGATTTTTAACAAGGACCTGGGCTGGGCTTCGTTTATTCGTTTTGGGTTATTGGTGTCCTCTCTTCCAGCGGCTCGCGCGCTTTCGTCCAGCTGCGGGAAGTGGGTTATTCGTTTTGGGCTTTCTAATTGTTATGGGTTTTCCTAAATGCTACAACAGCCTCTGGGATATTCTCCTAAGGTATTGGGCCCTATTCTTCTCTCTCATGCTAACCCATGTACTTGGGCCCGGGGAATGGGCCTGAGTTTCAGTGCCCCCAAGTGGCATAAAACTTCCATTCCTCGGTCCCTCAATGGGCCCTGTGAGTGCTCGTACCCATCCATACCACGACCTTCTCAGCAAGCCCCGGATAATTATGTGGCTTGGGCCCACTTGAGTTTGTAGCATGGCATGATGGCATTGCGCGTTGCTTGTGCTTGCACTTTATCGCATCCCATTAAACCAATATCGAGTTAAATGGCACCGGACGGGCTTATGAGTGCGAACTTACGAAGTCGTTGTATTTTGGCATGCTTGCTTGGCGTGATGCGTGACACATGGCTTGCGTAGGCGGGTCCTACAATTTCCCATCATGCCCCTAGCGGGTTTCTTTTGTGATTAATTATTTGCGCTTGGCTGAGAATAAGCTTGGGCCTAACCTCTGGATTTTTGGGCCTCAACAAATACATCAAATTTTTTTCTCATCTCTGTCGCCTATATAATATTTATTTCACACCAATTTAATACGTCCGTCAGTGCTTCCGTCAATCCTTCTGTTAAACCGCTAATGTGACGGTACTGTGACCCACCATATCCTCTCAATTAGGGCTCCCCAATGGGCCAGGCCGGCTAGTTCGGCCCAAAGAACCTCCCCAAAAGGTCATAAGGATTAGCACAATCTTGGTCTACTACGAGGAGTTCGGGCTAACCAACAAAGACAAAAAGACGAAGATTAAGCAAGCAATTATGATATCCTAAATCTTAATCGACTGCCCAGTAGTAAAAGACAATCCGGTGATCAGCTTCCAAAAGAAATACCTGACTGGGCTTGATATGCCGCACAATGATGCCCTCGTCATCAATATCCATATTGCACAGGACGTGATCACCGACTTCATGTAGACGAGGGCATGGAGACCAAGATTAACAAGTCAGTCAGGTCACTAACCTACTTCAATGGGGCTACAATAGTCACCGTGGGGATAATAGAGCTCGATATATATTCTCCACTAGTGATAAGTTCATAGACATTCATGATCATTGATTAAGTCTCCTCTTACAATGACATCCCGGGTAGGCCATGGATTGGCAGGATTAACGGCATCGCTTCTACTACCCAATTCTTAGAGGTGGTGTCGGACAGATCAACGATGATCAGGTGATGGCGAGAAGATGCTCAACCTAAGGGTTGAAGAAAAGCAAGCAAGCCTAGTTCATACCGATAAGTTGGACAAAACAAGCAGGGGGGAAGCAGATCTCGTTCCTGACAGTTGAGAAGACCAGAAAGGAAAGAGAATAGCCATCTCCTAAGAGCAATTAAAGAGCCAAGACCAAGACGAGGGAATCCGTCCGAAAGTCTCTCTTAAAAAAGGATGAAGGCCCGAAGAGGACGTTGAGCTAGTACCTCTTGATCCTGACTAGCTAGAAAGAAAAACGTGAATTGGCTGATGCTAAAGCCTAAAAGAGAAGATGGAGTTGACCACCTTCCTCCATAACAACAAGGACATGTTTGCATGGTCACCATCTGACATGCCTGGAGCATCCTAAGGAAGACGAATGCCATCGTCCAAAGAAGACTCAAGCTAAAGGGAGACACATGTCTTCGTCTAAGAAGCGTCCTAAGGGAAGATGCATGACAACTACCAAAAGCTTCTTAAGGGAGACGCTGGCCACTGTCCAAGAAGTGTCCTAAGGGAGATGCATGTCAACTTCCCAAAGCGTCCTAAGGAAGACGTATGCCATCGTCCAAAATCGTCTTAAAGAAGATGCATGACAACTACCAAAAGCATCCTAAGGGAGACGCATGTCAATTTCCAAAGGTGTCCTCAGGGAGCGCGAAACAACATCCAAAAGCATTCTAAGAGAGATGGAGGTAAACATTGAAGCATCCTAAGGGAGATGCCCAGTCAAGACCCTAGCAAGTCACTCAAGCAGTTCACAAGACTTAATGCAAATTGAAGTTAACGAAATAACTGAAGTTTTTCGTAACAAAAGTGACCAACTGGCCATAGTTCAGCGTAAAGTAAATGGTCAACTGAGACCAATTATTGTGCAAGAAAAACAAAGCTACAAAGGATGAAAAAATAAACAAGTCTTCGTCTACTACGAGACTCCGGTAGGCGACTCAGAGCCAGCAACCTCCTCGACTTCAGTCTGTTTAGTTGTGGTCCCCTGCTCATCAGCTACAACCGTCTGCTCAACAGCCTCGATTACTTGCTCTAAGGACCCAACTGTCATTTCATCAACTTCGCCCTCCTTGGCATCATCCTCCTCAACTGCAAACTCATCAGCCACAGTCTCATTAGCTACTTGCTCTACGACTGCCTCTATGTCCACAACATTAATCTGCTCATCTTGAGTAGGAGGTATCTCAAGGCAGAACAACTCAACATCATCATCTTCAATGGAATGAAACGGAGCGGCTCCACTCTTGTAATCCAAGTAGCCCAACTTATATGCTTCAACAACGGCCTCAGACTTGGATTTTCCAATAGCTTCACGATAGGTGTCGAACTTGGCAAACAGTTTGTCATAACTGTGGGTCATGTTGGCATGCTTATGCTCGAGATGAAAGTAGGCCTATTTTCGCTCATGCAGGGTAACAACAAAAAAGTTGAGTTCACTATCTTTTTGAGCAATTGAACTTTTCAGCATGGATAAGCTATTCTTTAATAATGCGCAAACATTCGAAACTAGACCTCAAAATTACGTTAGCCTACATTCGTACAGATGCTCAAGAAAGAATGTCCATAACTGGTGTCGATAATCCTCAAGATGCACCAGTTATGGTTACTCACCATCAAAAGGGAAGCACATAATTCTCTCAGTGTCTCTTCTCAAAATAATTCATCGTGAACACATCCATAAAAGAAGTGTACACACTATGGGCCAAACACCTGCCGCCTCCAAGGTGATGTCTTCTGCCAACAACGCGCAGAACTTGTGGAAGTGTTGGTCCAATGTTATGGCTATAATGGCAACTGGTTTCAACCATGACCACTACGACCGTGACCATCACAACCACAACTACGACCACGACCAGTACTTCGGTGAGAAAAACCACTACGTTGTTTGGAAGAGTGGGAAGATTTGGCAGCCATGACAATGGTGAAGGGACTTAAAGACGCATTATCAATCATGAGGTTTTGAACCTCATAAGCAAGAAAATGGGCATGCAACTCATTAAACTCGAGAAGAGGAAAAAAAAATTAAAATGGCCATTACCAGCATTTTGTATTAGAGGCCTAAACCACCTAGTACAACAATGACAAGGTCTTTGATGAAGACGAGTTCATCAATCGCAGCAAGAGAGTCAGCAAGGGGTTTAGTGTTACGATGGTTGTGATCAATAGATTGAGAGTCATTCTGCATGTCCATGAGTTGGAAGTGGAGAATAGAGACCATGTCGACAAAGATATGAGTGAAATGATGATGCAGAGAGTCTCATATGTCCTTGGAGGACTCACAACACATAATAAGTGAGTACAAATGCGGAAAGAGTAGCAAGAGAGTCAGCAAGGGGTTTAGTGTTACGATGGTTGTGATCAATAGATTGAGAGTCATTCTGCATGTCCATGAGTTAGAAGTGGAGAATAGAGACCATGTCAACAAAGATATGAATGAAATGATGATGCAGACAATCTCATATGTCCTTGGAGGACTCACAACACACAATAAGTGAGTACAAATGCTGAAAGAGTGCTAGTGATGTAGCTCACCTCAAGTTGATCTTGTTGAAACCAATAAACATGGGCAGCGTTGAGTGTAGCAGTATCATTGTTGTCATAGGGGGTAAGGAGAAATGGTGAGGCTTGAAGGAAAAAGCCATCAACGAAGTGCCATGAGCCATGACTAATAAGAAAGAGTTTTACTTATCGAAGCCAAAAGAGGTAGTTAGTTTCTATAAGTTGGAGGAATTGGGACAAGGGAGGGAGGAAGACATTAGGAAAGATTTTGGACGACTAGGTTTTGTGGTTTTGGTAGAAAAGAAGAGAGGGGTTGTGTGAAGTGTTAAGTAATGAAAAAACATTAATTTTGCTACTAAAAGGGGAGAGACAGGATGCTACTAAAAGTGTGAAGTGATGAATAAACATTAATTTTGCTGCTTCTCTTTATATAGAAGTAAAAAATAATTATAAGGGATGATAAAAACAAGGGAAATAGCTCAAAATGCCACCCATTATATATATATATTTTTTTAAATACCACCCCTCCCTTAAAATTTTAAAACTACCACCTATAAATACATATTTATTGTTGACTGATTGCACCCAGTGTCTAAAAAATCGAAATTATCGGCGATAATTTCGTTTTTTTCACATGCCGATAAACTGGGAACAAACCAAACAGATTTCGTCCGAATATCGATATTGTAGCCGAAATTATCGGCGAAATATCGAGCTCGATATTATCGAACAACTTCAACACAAAAACCGTTTTAATATCTCGATAATATCGATATTCTCGCGATATGTTGACGGATCTTGAAGGCCTTGTGAGACTGGGAGTGATTCCCTTGGGGGCATGGTTGGAAAATCTGAAGCAAGTTGCTGTTGCTGTTGGCTCTGTTTTGAAAGCTCTGCAAAATTTGAGCTCAAGAAGAAAACAGAGAGAAGAGAATGATGAGAGTGTCGGAACAAAGAAGAGAGGCAAGAAGGGAAAAAAAAAAGAAAAAAAGAGAGGTAAAGGAAAGATGGGAGTGGCGGCTGAGTTAAGAAAGTAGGGTTAGGTTTTTCTTTTGGGGTTCTTTAACCCCCTTCTCTCATAAAAAAAGAAAAAGAAAGTAGGGTTATTATTATTAATTGGATTTGGGTTATTAATTAGGTTATTTGGCATTTGGGCTGCTGGCATATTAAGCCTTTTGTTTTTCTATTTTTGTTAGAAATGTTATATAAATAGTAGTTTATGATTTTTTTTATGTAACTTTTATTTATTAAATCTTATTTCATCTTTAAAAAAAAATTATGAACATTTTAAAGGAAATAGTAGTATAGTAGATAAAAGAATCTTGAGAAGAAAATAAAATGTGTCCAATCACAATTGATATGTAGTTTATAATCACAAATAACCATTCCTTTTGTTGTGAATTTCTTTTGTTTGGGGCCTAGATGTGGAGTGTACAGAAACAAATCACCATTCCTTTTGTTGTGAATTTCTTTTGATTATGGTGTGTTTAATCTTTTTTCATTAATTACTATATATTTTCTACACTCACAGTGTTTGCCCGCTCGCTATATAATCAACTTAAATCAGTTAAATCTATCATGTACTGCATTTCCTTCCAATTTTTTATGATAAACTAATAGATAATTGCCTAAATAAACATCCTACAAAGTTTCAATAAAAATTTCCAAGTTTTTCTTACAATTTCCGTGGTTTTTATTCAATTTTTATCGATATCGATAATATCCCAATATTTCCATCGAAATTTCCGTGTTTTTGGCCTACCGATATTTAAGACCTTGATTGCACCTATATCACTTTTTCAGAAATTATGTTCTCTCTCAACTCTCTTGGCTCCGTCTCTCTTTGTCCCTCAACTCTCTCTCTCTCTCTCTCTCTCTCTCTCTCTCTCTCTCTCTCTCTCTCTCTCTTGTGTAACTCTCTCTCTCTTTAACATAGTGGTCTTCCTCCCTCAGCGGTGTCTGTTCATCCAAGCTTAACTCCACGGTTCACATCCACAAGGTACTGTTCATCATCCTTTTCTTAGAAATTTGGGGTTTTTGTGAAGTTGGTTTAGGGTGTATGGATTTGTATGAAATTGGTTTAGGGGTTTCTTCGAAATTGGTTTAGGGTTTTAGGGTTTAGGGGTTGTTCTGAAATTGGTTTAGGGTTTATGGGTTTCTATGAAATTGGTTTAGGAGTTTCTTCGAAATTGGTTCTGGGTTTAGGAGTTCCTTGGTACACCACATCTTTCTTACCTTTTAATTCTGCTGAGCGTTGATTTTTAGATACTTGTAGTAACTACAAAACTTGCATTCTCTTTCGTTAAGTGGAATGAATTTGAGACGTGTGCTATATTTTAACCCAAGCAATGACATTCTCAGCCTGTATAACTATCTAATAATATCTATTATATTATAGCATGGGTTCGTCTCAGTGCTTAACGGTGTTTATCATGTTTGCATCTCATGCCTTAACTTCCTTAGTTCTCTCAGGCAACTGTTAGATTGTTTGAAAATAATTGTCCACTTATAATTTGTTGAAGACTCACCTTGTTATATGTTCATTTTACAATACAGACTTATGTTTTATGCATTCATAATAAATTCTTTTTGTTAATTATATTACACTAGATTGATTCTCATTTGTTCGTTTGTAGAGACATTCTTTTGGTTTTTCTTGAACTCTATCTATAATATACGTTAAACGAGGTTTCTTTCCACTAAATATGAACCTCAATGAACCTCTTTTCTCTATGGATCCGATATAAGTTTTCTTTTCTTTCGTAGAAATAAAAAAAACACTTAATTTTCAGGACTACAGACATTCAAGGCATCTAATGAATAATCCTTGAATCTCAGTGTTAGTGTTGTTGTAGGAAAACTTCTTATCTTTTCAAAATTGCATCTTGTGCTGTCTGTAACACCTCAACCTAGGAATGCATGTTAATTGCTTCACTCAAACATATTGTGTGCAGCATGGGAACTATTTTTTTTCCTTTTTCAAAAAAGATTATTAAAGACTATGCACAATACGCTCATGAGAAAGCCACAACCAAATTATAATAAGAAAGAGCTGGACCAAACACTCTAATTCAATAGGACGCAGCTTATGAAGTTACCTGATCTAGAATTTTGTTATTGTAGTCTTCTCAAAATTTAAACTTTGACATAAATATTGCTTCTTTTTATTTCATCTCATGTGTTTTGCTGCTCATTTTTTCTTTCTTCTTGTTTCCTTATCCATCAATGATTATTGCACCTTCCTAAGTTCATCCTTTCAAATTTCTTCAGGATTAAGTACAGTATAAGCATTGCTGCTCATTTTTTCTTTCTTCTTGAAGAAAACTCTTTATACCTCTGCGCGTTTGAAGAAGGGAGAAGTTCTTTATTTACAAACACATTCAGGCAGGTATAATGCTAACTATATATTGTACTGTGTATCTGGGATTTGACCATGATCTGTTTTAAGGACTAATATTTGATTATCACATATTTTTCTTCATTTGTTTTGGGCTATTGAATGTTACGTAACATAGGAGATGAGTTACTTGTAAATGAAGGAACATTGACATTTTCCTTCCTATATCTAGTTTATTTAGCTATACAACATAATCGAGGAGAGTTTGCTTACTTATAAAATACGGACTTCTGTCTTTATTCTTTGTCTTTTGCCCTTTGTACGAATAATGGATGGTGAAACCAAAGTTGTGTTTCACATCTCTCATTATGTCACTTGGTGTGTATATTGTCCGAGAATCCTTCAACTTCCTTTTAAATGAAGTGGCTACAAGTGTTGCGGTTGCTTGACGATGGTCGTCATGTACTAACCTCAAATCACATTCATGGACAGCTGTACACCTCACAATCATGAAGTTGTATTCTCCAATTCTCGATGCTCGAACCCGCCATGGTGCTCCCTTACTAGAGAAAATTTGCCCAACTGTAATTTTCGGATTCCAATCACTTCGCGAATATCCTGTGTCCAAATATGCCTCTCCATCATTTACACCGGCCACATTGTGCCGATTCTGTTCACCCATTTGGGCGGGTACCAAAAATGGGACGCGAGAATTTTTTGGTTGCGCAAAACTCTAAAAATTTGGACGAGCAACAAAAATGGGAATTTTTTTGAATTTTTTTTTTAAGACTTTGCACGACCAATATTATATTTCGCCGCTCAAAGTATGCTCTAAAAATTTGGGCAGGTACCAAAAATGGGACGCGGGAAATTTTTGGTAGCCCAAAACTCTTAAAATTTGGGCGGGCACAAAAAATTTTAAGACTTTGCGCGACCAATATAATATTTCGTCATGCAAAGTGATATGGTTTTTAAAACCAAAATAACTCCTCCACCATTTTCTCAATGTTTTTCTCTACTCTTACCTCTCCTCTCTCTTTCCCTCTCCCCAAATCCGACCCTTTCTCTCACACTCACTCCTCTCACTTAATCTCTCATCTATCTCTTCACTATCTCTCACTCACTCACTCTCTCATCTCTCTTTTCACCATCTCTCACTCTCACTCACTCTCTCATCTCTCTCTTACTATCTTCTCTAATTCTCCCACGCTCACTTCTTCCTCTCATTCTCACTCACTCAAAATCTTGCCAAAAGGTATATTCTCTCTAAATTTTAAATTTTTTTTCATTAATATGTGTTTTTGGAGTTAGTTTTGAGTTTGTGCGGGGTTTGGGGTTGAGTATAGGGTGAGGATTGGAGTTTGGGTTGGATTTGGGGTATAACAATTTTAGGGGAGATTATGCCAATTTTTTGTTATTACTTTATGTTATTTGACCATATTCGTTTTTTGGTAGGGAATCATCAAGACTTTGACGGCTAAAGTTGAGGATTAGGACGCTATCGAAACATATCCTCCGCCACTACCACCACAATAGGATTGTATTATGATTTTATTATTGTACTTCGTTAATTTATGTGTACATTTTGAATATTATATATATTGGATAATTTGACCACTATTTTTCATATGTAATTTTATTTTGAATATGTCAATTTAAATTAAAGTAATTAAAAAAAATAAAATCATACAATTAAATTAAATTTAAAAAGTAAAAATTTGAAAAAATTGATATAAGAGAAATAATACAACAAAAAGTCAAAACCTTTGCGCGACAAAATATTTCGTCGCGCAAACTATTAAATTAGTTTATTTTAATTAAAAAAAATTTGAATATTTCGTAGCGCAAATATTTGTGCGACGTTATTATTCGTCGCTCAAAGTATCTTTGCGCGACATTAGGTTTCATCGTGCAAAGCTACTTTGCGAGACGTTAGAATTCGTCGCGCAAAGTATATTTGCGTGACGTTAAGGTTTGTCGCGCAAAGTATCTCTGTGCGACGAAACCTAATATTCGCCGCACAAACCCTTTCTTCACGAGCTTTGCGCGACCAAATTTTGTCGCACAAGGTTTGCGCGACGAAATTGTACTTTGCACAACAAACTTTTTTCGTCTCGCAAAGTGTTTTTTGTAATAGTGCTTAAACCAAGCTCATCATAGTTCATCATTCCCATCATCTTCTTCAGCTTCACAAACACATCTGTCTTGAGACCCTTTTTAAATATGTCTGCAATCTATTCTCCAGTTGGACAAAATTGAACTTCAACTTCCTTATCTTTCCCCAAATCACGAATATGCTTGGTCCTTCCATGGGAGACTGGGTTCTTTGACAATGCTATAGCTGACTTGTTATCACAAAATATAGTTGTTGGAATTTTCTGTTCTTGATGCAAAACACCAAGCAATTCCCTCATCCACACTGCATGAGTAGCACAATAGGTGGCTGCATTGTACTCTGCTTCTATAGAAGAAAGAGCCACAACTTGTTGCTTCTTTGATGACCAAGAGATAACACCAGAGCCAATGTGAAAAGCATAACCTGAGGTGCTCTTTGCATCAACATCTCCAGCCCAATCGTTGTCCGTATAACCCACAAGCTCAACTCCATAATTGCTAGAATATAAAATACCATCACTTTGAGTGCCTTTGACATACCTCAAAATTCTTTTTGCTGCCGGCATGTGTGATTATCTTGGAGCTTCCATAAATCTACTAATAAGCCCAACAACAAATGTGATATCAGGCCTAATAGCAGTCAAATAACGCAAGCTGCCGACCAACAGCTTGAAAAAAGTTGGATTAACCAACTCTCCAACTCCATCTTTCTACAACTTCAATTTTTATTCAATTGGGGTCTTCATAGGTTTGCAAGACTCCATCTTAAAATGCTTCAAAATATCTCCAACATACTTTCTTTGGGAAACAAAAGTCCCCTTCTCAGTTTGAGTCATTTCAAAGCCAAGAAAATAAGACATCAACCCCATATCAGTCATCTCAAATTGAGATGTCAAGGCCTCCCTAAAATTTGAAATTCCTTTTGGGTTTTTCCCTGTGAATATGAGATCATCCACGTACAAACACACAATAACAATATCTCCGTGTTAATTAGTTTTAACATACAAAGTGTGCTCACATGGACATCTTTGAAACCCATGCTCCATGAAGTAGGAATCAATTTTGGAGTACCATGCTCTTGGAGCCTATTTAAGGCCATACAAAGCCTTTTTCACCTTATATACTTTGTCAGCTTACCCTTTTTTACATAACCGGCTGGCTGCTCAAAACTTCCTACTATATTCCATTTAAAAACACAGATTTAACATCCATTTGGAATATCTTCCAAGCATTATGAGCAACAAGAGAAATAATCATTCTAAAAGCAATCAATACCTGGTTTTTGCTTGTAGCCTTTAGCTACTAACCTTGCCTTAAAGCGATCCACATCTCCATTCGGCTTGTACTTTGTCTGTCTTGTATACCCATTTAACTCCAATGGGTGTCTTTCCTTCCGGAAGAGAAGTAAGCCCCCAAGTGTCATTCTTTTCAATTGTGTGAATCTCTTCACCCATTGCTTTAATCCAGAGTTCATGTTCGCATGCCTCCTCAAATGATAAAGGATCATAATCTACATATAAGGCGAAGTTCACAATTTCTTCATCCAAGGCATCATTGCTTGTACCCATTTGATAATCTTGGAAGCAAGATGGCAATCGGTGCTCACGTGGTGGCTTTCTTGACTCAACTTCTTGTGGTACTTGAGTTGTTGGAGATTGAGCCATTGGGGGTTGAATTTCTAGTTCATTTACATGTTGTTCATCTCCAAAATAATAATTATCAACTGCTGGAAAATATGTTGCTGGTTTGCTTCCATTCATGGACCAATCCCAAGTTCCTTGCTCATCAAAAGTGACATCCCTGTTGATTATAACCTTCTCTGTCTTTGGATTATAAAGCTTGTAGCCCTTTGTGATTGTATTGTAGCCAATAAAAATGCACTTCTCTGCCTTTTCATCAAGTTTCTTTCTAATATGATCTGGGACATGAGAATAAGCAATACATCAAAACACACGAAGGTGTTGAATATTTGGCTTCTTCCCACTCCACACTTAATAGGGAGTTCTTCCATCCACACTTATATTAGGAGACCTATACAAACTATACACAGCACAAGCAACATCCTCTGCCCAAAAATACTTAGGCAAATTCTTCAATTTCAGCATACATCTCACTATATCTATAATTGTTCTATTTTTTCCCTCAGCCACGCCATTTTGTTAAGATGTATACATGGCTCTCAATTGATGTTTTATCTCATTCTTCTCCAAAAATTCATCACAGACCATATATTCTTGGCCTCTATCAGTTCTCAATACCTTTATCTTCTCACGATTTTGTTTCTCAACATAGGCATTGAAATTCTTGAAAATGTCACAAGCATCTAATTTGTTTTTCAAAATATACACCCAAGTCTTCCTGCTGAAACCATCAGTAAATGTGATGAAATATTTTCCACCACCATGTGAGGCTACTTTCACACTACACAAGTCGAAGTGCATCAATTCAAGGGGTCTTCTAGCTCTAAAAGTCTTTCCTTTAAGAAAACTCTCCCTATGTTTTTTACCCATAACACAAGTCTCACATACTTCAATAGGAACAGAAATTGGAGGCAAACCAGCAACTAAATTTTTTAGAGCAAGGAAATTCAAACTATTAAGGTTTAAGTGGCCAAAGCACATATGCCATAACCAATTATCACCATCCATCATTGAACTAAAGCAAGTTAATTTATGATAATTGAAATATAAGGGAAATAACCTGTTTGGAGTCATTTTTACCTTAGCTATTAGTCCATGACTAGCATCACTGATAGTACAAAATCCATTGAGAAGCTGAATGTCGTAACCCTTCTCTGAGAGTTGTTCGAGGCTCAATAAATTGTGGCACAAACCCTGAACATAATAGACATCTGATATGGAATTGAACGACCCATCCCTTAACTTGATCGTGATTCTTCCATTTCCTTTAGCTAGAATCTTCGTTTGATCACCAAATATGATCACAGACTGCACATACTCATTCAAATCACTGAATAAGTCCTTATGCCCACACATGTGATTATTGCATCCAGTATCTAGCAGCCACTTGTTTTTCTTATCATCACTGACAACATTATAAGCCAGCAACAAAGTCTCTTTATTTCCTTTATCATCCTCTGCAACCTTAGCATGATACCCCTTATTTTCAAATTTATGAGAATTGCATTCATTTTTGTAGTGGCCATATTTCTAGCAATCAAAACACTGAACATTGTATTTATCACGGACTTGGCTCCAATTGTTGCTTTTCTTATATGTTCTGACCCCTTTTGTAATTTGAGTTATGATTCTTTGCATTTGATCTTGCTTCATAGCTAGACTCCTCATTCTTAGAGTCATTCTTCTCCTTTTTCAAGTTTATTTGGGCCTTCAATACTTCTTCAATCCCAATCTCTAACTTCTCATTCAATCTTTGCTCATAAGCTTGCAATGAACCTTGAAACTCATCCACTGTCAAGGTACTTAGATCATGTGTCTCCTCAATAGCTTAATTTTGCCTTCAAACCTGGCTGTCAAGGTTCGAAAAATTTTCTCCACAATTTGGAGCCCTTTCTGATCTTCACCATTGGCTTTCATCTGATTTGCCAATGACAAGGTACGTGAGAAATAATCAGAGATGCTTTCTTTTTTCTCCATCTACAAAAGTTCAAACTATCTCCTTAAGGTCTGCAATCGTACCTTCTTTACCTTATCTATTCCAATATAGCTATTGATTAGCATATCTCATGCCTCCTTAGATGTAGAGACATGTGCAATCTTCTCATAGATTGCTGGATCAATTGCACCAAAGATATACATCAAGGCCCGGCTATCTTTCTTCCAATTTTTCACCATCTCTTCTCTTTGGTTCTATGTGAGGGTGGCTTGATCTCGTGGGTCATTGAACCCATTTATCACAACATCTGTGTACTCCATAACTTTGAAGAAAAGCTCCATATGAGAACGCCAATACTAGAAGTTTCCTTGCCCATCAAACTTACCCACTGGGCACTACACAAACTCATTTATGTTTGTCATCCCTCTTGAGCCTAAGCTCTGATACCATATGTAGGAAATAAAAAATTGAAACACAACCCAATAGCAAATTAACTCACCAGTCAAGCCAGCACATAATCTCACACAACAATTAAAGAGAGAGATGAACTAGAGCATAAAAGAAGTGATAGCTTCTATTCATTGTTCTGAGCCAAAATACAAAGAAGCAGCAGCACCTATATAAAGAAGAGATGAGCAACAAAAACAAGAGAGAAGCCTAGAAACTTCAGAACACTAAGCGGCAGCTTATCTTCTTGATAAACCAAAAGTAGCTACTGAAGCCTAAAGGGTTTTACAACAGTAATTAAAAATATTAAAATGGGTTTGGGCTTAAAGTGGGCATGGTTTAACTTCCAACAAAACCCACCTCCAATTCCACCTCCCTCACCTCCTTCTCCACCTCTTGCGTCTTCTCTGTCCTCCTCGAGATTGCCTCAAGCCCAGGCTTCGACCTCTACTTCGTCCTCTTCAACTCCACCTCGCGCACAATGCCCTCGCCGGCCAATACTTTGGCCTCTTCACCAATGCCATTGTCCCCTTCGTCGCTCCATTGCTCGTCGTTGAGTTTGATACCAGGGTGGGTTGTGAGTTGCAGAGAGAGGAGAGAGAGTTTAAAAATAATAATAATAATAATAATTTTTCTTCAGTTTTTTCAATTGTTAATTGATTCTTTATTATTTTTATTTTTATCAACTGATGTGACACAGTATATTTGGTTTAGGTGAGCAATTGATTGCCACGTCATCATTTAATGGATAACTTAGCACTCAAACTAACAAAGGTAAGAAAGTGGTAGAAACAAATTTTTGGGTACGAAGTTGAGACGAAAAAAACTTTGTGTAGTAAAGTCTAATTTCGGGAAATTTCCTAATAATGAAGTGAAATTAACCCTTTAATCTATCCTAAAGATCTCACTTTGAGAGTGTTGTTTCTCCTTGTGGATTTAAGATATTCTCTAGTTTTCAGTAATGTTCTCTATCATAATGGAAAGGGATCTTGAGGTAACAATGAAAATTTCATCAATTTCTTCCCATATGTAGGCTATTTTGCATCCATTAGAACACTATCTTTATGAGATTAACTCATACTTTTTTGTGATTTCTGTTGTGTCAAAACTTAAGTGTCAAAGCTGAGCTAAATCTCAAGTGCCAGAGTTGAGTTAAATCCCAAGACAGTAAATTTATTATCGTTGTTTCTTTTCTTATGTAGTCATGCCAATTATTATTATTTTCAAACATGACGAATATTGAAATCGTACAAAAACCAAAAAATTGATAAAGAAAACCGTGGAGCTCAGACATCTTTTTTTTTTTTGTGGGTGAAAACCAAGGTATCCCTCGTGCGATTGCGGGGACTAACCCTCGAGGTACTGTCGGGCGCAAAGCGGGGACCTCTCCCAACAAAGTCTGCTCTATTCGCAAGCGCCTGGGATTGAACCCAGGACCTCTTGTTTAAAGGATCCAAGCCCCTTCCACTTGGACCAACTCCTGTTGGTGAGCTCATACATCTTTGCACTCAAAGGTAGTTTGAATAATGATGCAATACTTCCTCAAACTTGCCTTTAAAGATTCTCAAATTTTTATTTAACATATTTTTTTTATAATAAGATCTAACAAGGTTTTGCTTTTTAGGTTTATGTAGCGTTTATTTTATTAAGGGCATTTCAATCTATTTAGGTGAGTTTTTTTTGGCTATCATTGAAAGTTTTTATAAAAACTGACATTTGTTAAAATAATGGGTAAATTTTGACTATTTTTCATAAAAACTCATGAGGAGGGGCATCGACACAAATGCTAGAACTCGAAACCTTGCCTGAGGAAGCAATTACTCCAAACCACAACACTTGTGAGTCCTTTGCCATTGTGGACATTTTTATTTGTAAGCTAATGTAAGTTTTTTGGTTTAAATTTATAAGAAATTGATATTAAAAAACAATGGCGAAATGGTCACTTTATGGGAAATATCTACAGATAGCCAATGCTTATTTTTCAACGGCTAAGAAATTGATGCACACAAATTTACTTTTTTAACTACATGTTGAGACTGCAGACCAAGTAGAAACTAAAGAACTTAGGGAGACTTCTTGTGTAACAAGGGATCAGAAATGACTTGGGGCTCAAAATCCGGCTTCAAATACTGAGCAAGCAAGTCAGCATACAGCTCATAACGAGCAGTCATTCGGAATCCCCACTTGTCTTTTATCTGCCTACATAGGTTGAGGTCCATGTCTGAGATCAACAACCCATCCCTATGGCGTGATAGAGAAGGAGTGCACGAGGCATCTGGGGCTGAAAAATGGCTGGATCCGTAGAAATGCCCGAAATCTGCATGTTCCGGCTTTCCATCACCGGAAGTGAATGGATTTGGGAAAACCTCAGTCCCTACACGGTTGATTGACCCAACAAAGTAACTGTTTGCAATTGCAGCATTACGGGCCTACAAAACAGAACAGTAGAATGGCATGTTACTTGACTACACAAAACAGTTCATCAAGGTTCTGAAAATAAACTGTCTATAAGAACATTATAGCAGAACAGCTCATATTTGATCATCCAAGAAACATAAGATAAAAATGGTAAATTGACAATTTGTTTAAGTTTGTGCAAGTGTCCATATGGCTTATATCCTAGACACTTCATAGCATTACAATTACAGCTAAACTAAGTAATCAAGGGCAATTCCCCTTGAAGAAAAAGAGGCTTTTCTCTTAAACATAAAAATGTTTCCTTTCTGTGCATGACATTATTTTGTATCACAATTCATTTTGAAATCAGAAGTTTAAAAAATCTGAGAGAGAAATCTATTGCAAAAGAGTGGATTATAGAATGAAGAATGAGTTAAAAGTAACCTTGTCGAGGACACACGGGGTTTGCAAAGTTAAAAAGAGAGAAAATATCACAAAACAGTGGCTCATCAAAATAAAACAGATGGGTAATAGTTAACCTCAATGGGCCACATCGGTTCGCTGAGTTCACCAACAGTGGCGGAAGGGTTGAAAACAATCTCTGCACCATTCAAGCCAAATGCTAACCAATTTAAAGGATGGTGCCTTCCATAGCATATGTTAACAGCAATTTTCCCAAAAGCTGTCTCAAAGACTGGATGTTTAGTATTTCCTTCCATATAATACGTACTCTCGTTGAAGTCACCAACTCTTGGTATATGGTTCTGTCCATTATCATGTGTCCATATGCCTTTCAACAAAAAAGTATGCAAGTAAAAACTAAGTTAAAAACAGATATACTAATTCACTTACCTTTCGATGCTTGCCAATTATGTTCCCATTATTTCCAATTATGACAGCAGCGTTCCAGAGAGTCTCTCCATGGTTGACATCCCTCTCAAGAATTGGACTTATAATGACCATGTTGTACATGCGTGCAAAATCCTGGAGGAATCGAGTTGATTCTCCGTCTACAGGCTCTGCAAATTCACACCACCTCTTCTCCCGTGTACAAAAGGCAAATGGCATTGTCCATGCTTCCTGGATTTAATTTGAATGGATTTGCTTGAAAATATAAGACAAAAGTCAATAAAACAGAGACGACATGGAAGGAGAGCATAACAAACCTGCAAGCATAATACATTGACACCTGCAGCACCTGCAGCATCAATTATTGGCCTTAATTTCTCAAAAATAGCCCTCTTCTGGTCCAAAAAGTGAGCAGTAGTTGGAAGAGCTATAGAGTTTTGAATTAGACCAACCCTAACTATTCGAGGTTCTCTCAACAACTCTTTGTCAGCAAGAAAGCAGGAGGCCTGAAAAAATATATAAGATCAACAGTCCAGACTAGTCAACAGCATAGCAGCAATTGATTGTATGATATACCATAGGAGACATGCCCGGGTATAAAAATTCAATTACACTTAACAGGTAAAACAAAGCAAAACAAAAAACCTCAATAATCTGGGTAACAAAAGAGACAGGTTCCGTCACAATTTCAAAAATCAAAGCAGCTTCCACAATGGGACCCACCATTAGTTTTACATTCTAGATCTAGAGCTATACTTGTGGTGGGGAGTAACTAAAGCAGCATGGTATTGGAAGAATTGACAATGTCATTTTGGTGGTGTTCTGGAAATTCTACAGCAGTTGTACGGATCACTTGAGGTAGAAGAAATCAAATCTGGAATGGAGAATTCCTATGGGATTCTATGATACTAAAACCTTTCTAATGGTTAGACTCAGAATTTCTATGTGCTAATTAGACCTTAAATGAGTGGCTAAAATAAAATGGGAGTGAAGAAAATATAGGACATATAGGTAAGTAGGTTTGTAGGAGCCCATTTAAGGTTATCTTGATTTATGAGTACGATTTTAATGTTTGGAATGCAAGAAAATCTTTGTGGAACTCCATCTCTCTAGAAACTAATTAAAACACATAAGGATAAGAGATATAGCATTAAAGTTGTCAAAGAGATTCTAAGATCAGGCTGTCCCAGAAGGAGACAAGGAGAAGGGGGTTAGGTTAGTTGAACAGAAATGCTGCAAGAAGCTGGAAGATTAGAGTGCCGTGATTCGGTGTGTAAATTGCTGAGAGTCTACATTTTTGTTTGGATTGAATAGCTAGCTGAGAGATAGATTAGTTAGTTTACAGTTATGCAGTTGTACAAAAGGAGAGTTGTGTTGTAATTCACTGAAACAGAGTGGATGAAAATCCGAAATTCATTTCAATAAAACTTTCCTTTCAGAAAGACTTCATTTTTCTTAAAAACACTTTTGGTTACAGACATCCAAGAGCCTACTAACAGGGACTTCCGAAGCCCTGTATATCACACCTCCCTTGACTATGAACTACTGGGATGTGAATGGTAGTCGCAGTTCATTGCACAACAGTTAAAGTAACTTCGTACCTGGAGGTCAAAATTATGTCCTGAAGAGAGTGCTTTAGCAGATTCTGGGAGAGAAATTGTTTCAAGTGCCTTACCGCGATTCAGACCCAAAAGAATACGGTTGACTTCCTGAAAAGTTAATTATACATTAAAAATATAGCATAGTATGTCTGAGTCTGATAAATGCAAAATAACAAATAAAACCAAATAACATGGGGAGATTTAATGGTCTGATTTTCACGGAAATTGCATGAAAACCTATCTGGGTACAATCCGAAAGTCCATTTTCAAAGCATCTAAATCTAAAAACCAAATCCTCCAACCTCAAAATTCCAATAAATATGTTAAGAATTCAAATATGAAATCTTCAGACTTTAAGGAAACGAAAACAAACTCAGACTAAACCGTTGACTCCAGAGCAAACTGTCTCATGAAAAAAGGACGCAAACCCAACAAGGAACCAATCAAACTGATCACAAATCGATCACCAAAAGCACCAAATGACAATAACCCGACAGAAAGAAAATTGAGAAAAGTGACCTGAAAAAGATGGGGCTTGAGATTTTCGCTGAGGAGTTGGTGAAGTGAATCGTACCCACAAACAGAACCGTCGCTGGATGCCTTGGTTGCTTCTTGAACTTGCCCATTTTGGGCGTCAGTGTTTTGGGCTGGTTTTTCCATTCTCTCTGTCGTGTTCTTCGTTTTAGACAGGGGAGCTGGTGATGCGTTTGTTCCAGCTGCTGATTGAATTATGCACATGAAAGAGAGAAGCGTGATTGTAATTTTGTGAATATTTGTGACGTGTGACGCATGGAATATTCCACTTTTTTTGTCTTTTTCTATTTTTTATATAGATAAGGTGCGTTTTTTTTGTCTTTTCTAATCGAATTCTTTTTTTTTTCTTTTGGGTGTGAATGGCCTATTCGACATTATTCAATTTTTTAATTGGACAGATTTCTATTTATTTATTTCATGCCCAATAAATTGACTGATATAAACTCCACAACTTTTTTTCATCTCAGATTTGTACTTAGTTCTCTTTCAACATATAAGAGGTTAAACGACATTCAACCAAACGATTGTTTCAATTAAACATTGATGGCATGTTTACCTTTTTTTTTTTTTTTTTTTCTTCCCGAAGATGGTATGTTTACTAATTCATAATTGGATGAGGAGGAATTGAATTGAGGAGAAGTTGGATTGAGGAGAGTTAGAATCCAGATTCTTATTGAAATTGTTTACTAAATCATATAAAATCAAGGTAGGAGTGGTATTGATTCCTTATAAGTTGTTTACTAAATCTCCATGAATTGGAATTGAAACCAAATTGATTACTAAAGTGCCCTCGTTGTTGGGTTAAAATAGATGGTAAATTTGGAATTTTAAAAATTGTGTGAGGATATATTAGGTAAAAAAGATGGATTCCTAATGAGTTAGAATTCGAGGAATTAGAATACTACATCCCACCCAAGAGTCCAATTCCTCGAAAATCAGGAGTTACTCCTAATTTTGTGTGGGTCTCACTCGCATTTTCATTCCTCCGTGTGAAGTAAACACATGAGTATCCATAATAGGAACTCAACTCTTTATTTTGATTCTGATTACGGATTAGTGAACATACCATAAACTATCACACTATTATTTAAATGACTAAATAGTTTTTTAATTTGGCAGATTTTTTTTATAAGAATGGTCGTTGAAATGAGTTGTTGCAATCATCGTACAATATTGCAAAAGGAGAAAGAAAAGATAGAAGTGGAAGGTTAAAAAAGAAAGAAAGGTAGCTAGAATAATTCACCAATCATAGCTCATTTGAATAAATTATTTGGGTTTGGATATTGCCATAATTATCATTTTCCAACAAATTAAAGATTTGAATGAATTATTTGAACTTTAGATAGTGCAATAGTTGTCCTTTGCCTATGAGTTGGAGCACATGTATCGTCTACTTATTCTCATATTGAGTTCAATTTCATTAAATTGTCTTCTTATTATCTTAGTGCAACTGCAGTGTGGAGGTGTAAAAGGAAATGTGAACCACTTTTACATCTTCAATTGTCAGAAAGTGTTGCGGTGGGCAGTTGTACATGGGGTGTAAAATTCACAACCGACTGAATAATGTTAAAGTTCTACTGAAAATACATCCAAAATTACATCTTCACAAGTGGGACAAGGTGCTAATAAGTTGTAATGAGAAGGCTAGTTGGCAATGGATAAGCTCCAGCCCGGACAGGAGGGGGCCTAGGCCCGCGAGTTTTTTTGTTTTTTTGTTTAAAAAAAATTTGTTGTTGACATCAGCAAATTCGGGCTTGAACTCAGGCTGAACTCCCCCTCGGGCCAACCCAGTTTCGTGGCCCCCACCTCCTGCACGGGCCAGCCTTTACTGCTAGAAACGTATTTTTGGCCCAAAAATAAATACTTAGGCAAACTGCTGGAAGTGCTCTTACAGCCCGCTTCAGCAACCCGGGTAAAATGTGGGGCCTATCAATTTGGGCAAGATCCAAGGCAAAATCAGCCAATTCTCCTGCCTGAGGGCTGGTGATGTCAGCACTTACGCCAGCCAGCCTAACGTCAACACACAATTTTGAATTTTCACCTGGTGTGTCTGATCTATTATTTCTGCTCCAATCCAACGACTGCCAATTTTATGTCAAATTTTTTTAAACAAAAATTGAAAAAAATTGTAAGAAATACCAAAACAATTTCTATAAATACCTACCAATATTATGAACTTTCCACACCAAATTTTCTACAACTAAATTTCATTTGTGTAAAAATGCAAATGGCCTCTTCCATTGAAGCCGAAGGGTTGTGGACAACCATGGAGGATGTTTTGTTGCTTGAGAGTTGGGTCCAAGTTGGTCATTGCTTGATCACGGGCAATGAGATGAAAATCTCTCATATGTGGAGAAAATTCATGTCGAATTTTGTTAAAGATCGGGTTTGGCTCTTACTGAAATGGCCTTAGCTAGTAGGTAGAAAATTTTGAATAAAGAGTTAGGAAAATGGAGAGATGAGTTGGCAAAAGCGAGGGACAACGTTCAAATTACAAACATCATACATGATTTTATTGAACAAATGGGGCAGCATTCTATATTACCCTCGAAAATCAAAACTAGAGTACAACGAATTTGGGATAAAGTAATCTACCAAGAGATTCTTATCCCGAGAGTGTCTACGTCTGTCCACATTCTGGCCACGGTTGGGTTGTAAACCACGGTGGTGTTGGCTTGATTGATGGAGCATACCCACTGCTATGGCAACTTGATCATCATCTTCTTCCCACTACCTTTCTTCTTCAACACATTTGTGTATTCTTTCTTCAATTTCTTGTTCGGCGATCTCCAAAAACCTCCTCGTGTAAGACATTGAGAGTAGGATGTGTTTTCTAAAATCTGAGAAATGAAATGATAGAGAGGATATGGCGTGAGAGGTCTAAGTTGAGGCTGTGGTTTTATAGAGGGATTTAGAAGATAGAAATGACACGTGGCGCAATTGTAGCAACTGAAAATCTTATCTGAAATTTGAGATGTGAATTTTATAATAAATATGGACATGTGACAACTGAAAATCTTATCTGTAATTTGAGATGTGAATTTTATAATAAATATGGACATGTGGCAACCAAAAATCTTATCCGAAATTTGAAATGTGAATATTATGATAAATATGGACACGTGGCAACCGAAAATCTTATCCATTGACCAGATATATTTCGTAAGGATTGAGGAAGAAGAAAGTTCGAGTGTGAAGAGGATCTCTCCGAAATATTCCCCTCTGAGATTATTTGTACAAACACTTGCCATATCGAGAACAAAGCTTAAGTAGCAAACCCGACCCTTGGATATCCTTGAAACTAATATGTGATTGTTCGAGATGGAAAATGGGCAGTTTATTGTGGGAAGAACATGTTTTATTTTATTTTATTTTTTCAACATGTCTCGTTCCCGAAGCATGTAGAGACATTTGCCTTATAGGAGGGACTGCACTTTGATGCTTGTTGGTACATGGAGAGGAAGGCGGGGAAAAGAGATTAAAGGGTTTCATTGAGGCGATTCAGGGTCAACATAATGATAGCTCAACTTTGGGTTGCTTTCTCAGTTAGTACTAGGCTTGGTTTTGTTTATTGGGAAGCCAATTTTGTGGCTTATAGATTAGCTCCATTTGCTTTACTGTCAACTGCAACATTTCATGGTATAAAGTTCCTCTTCGTATCATATAGAATGCTCTAGTACTACACATTCCCATCATTTTTGTAGATATTCATTTTTATAAATTTAGATGATAAAAAATTGTGTGGTTTGTGTATTTGGACTTGACTTTTATAAGATTTGGGACACCAAAAAAATGTTTAACACAATTAAAAATCATGAAATCAAGTAATTAGGGATTCTGAAATTATAGGGCCGTTCAGTCCTCGTTGGCCAAATATTTGAGCTAGGTTAAGAAGTAGCCGTTTAAACAAAAGAAATGTCAAAGTGTTTTGGTTTAAATAGAAAAAAGGGTTTTTAGGAGCAATAGTCCCTAAATTTATAACCGATTTGTATTTTGGTCCTTTAAATTTCAAAATGGCTTCGATAGTCCCTCAACTCTACTTTGGTCTTATATTTTTGGGTTATTGGTTTTATTAGTCCCTGAACTTAGACCTGATTTGCATTTGAGTCCCTCAATTTCCAAAATCGTTCCCGTGGTCCTTCAACTTCAGTTTCGTTAGGACAAATGGTCCTGCCATCAATTTTGTTAACTTTTCTGTTAAATGCAGGGGTAAAATGGTATTTTTATATTTTTAAAATTTTAAATTATTAAAAAAAGAACTTATTTTCTTCTCCAACAATTCTCACCACTCTCCAAGCTTGGCAGTCATCGAAGACCAGCTTCCCTATCACTTTCCTTACTGGTTTCCCATTGTTCATTGTTGTTTTGGATTTGGGTTTGCCTTTGATTGTGCTAGTTTTCATTTATATTGTCTCTCATTTTGCTTTCAATCACTCGTTTTTTGGGAAATCCGAGAAACTTTTGTTCCATCTTGTGTGTTTTGAATTTGGGGATGTTGGTATTTGAGAGCTAGTGATGCTGGATATGTATTTTGAAGCTTCTTTGTTTGTTTGAGAACATTGTCTGTTTGTGCCAAACCCTAGCTTTGAGCTTGATTTCTGAGAAAAAAAGTATGGGAAGAGAAATGAACAAGTTGAGTTCTAGGTTGTTGTGATTTATGTTGGTTGTGTTTACATGTACTGAAATATTTTGTAGTTTGCTTAGTTGACTGGTTTTCCATCTTTTCTTGGGCCTAAAAATTAGTGAAAGCCTCTGATGGTGTGTTTACTAATTAGGAATTGGAATTCTCATCAAGAATTGAATTTTACATATGGAGGATTCATGTATTTACTTCACATCAATGAATTAAAAAGTAAGTGGGGCCTACACAAAATCAAGAATTAATTCAATTCTTGGGTGGGAGGTGGTATTTTAATTCATGAGGAACTAACTCATTAGGAATTCATATTTATTACCCATTATATCCTTACATAATTTTAAAATTTTAAAATTTGTCATCTACTTTAACCTAAAAACGAGGATATTTTAGTAATTAGTACCAATCATATCCCAATTCCATATGGTTTAGTAAACAACTTCAATAGGAATCTGGAATCTAACTCATCTCAATCCATATGGTTTAGTAAACAACTTCAATAGGAATTTGGAATCTAATTCTCCTCCATCCAACTCCCCCTCAATTCAATTTATTCTCAATTCAATTCCTCCTAATCCAATTACGGATTAGTAAACATGCCACAAGGTTTCTCATTCTACATTCTCTTAGCATTCGGAAATCCAAATTAGGATTTCTTCTCTAAAAAATCAGTGATGGTGGGTTTGGGGGTTGTAGGGTGGTGGATGTTGGAAGGGTTTGGCGGTTTGAGGGTGGTGGTCATGGAAGAATGGGGGGAGAAGAAATCGGTGAGGGAGAGGGAGAGAGAGAGAGAGAGAGAGAGAGAGAGAGAGAGAGAGAGAGATTTGAAATTTTTTTCTTCTGTTTTTAATATTTTATTCATATTTTAATCAATTCAAAATTAAAAAATATATATAAAAATACCATTTTACTCCTGCATTTAAGAAAAGTTAACAAAATTGACGACATGACCATTTATCCTAATGAAACTAAAGTTGAAGGATAACGGGAACGATTTTGAAAATTGAGGGACTCAAATGCAAATCGGGTCTAAGTTCAGGGACTAATAAAACGAATAACCCTACATTTTCTGATAGATTTAAAGGCAAAATGGTCATTTCAAGTCTTTGTAGCCAACCCCACCAGCTCGCCGACTCCACCAAAACCACTTTGTGTCTGAAGTTTTAAACCCACAATTCCAACCATTCAATTTTTTTGTTGGTCGAATCCAACCCTTCATTCAGAAGTACTCAATTTGGGATTCTCTTCAACCACTGTAGGCCGACATAGAGCTCTGTTAACAAAAATCTTTTATCTCATGAAAGAAAAACTCATAGATTAACAAATATCCCGCTTTGCTAATTTACATTGACTTTTAGGTAAGGACATGTTTGGTACAGTAGAAAAGCTACTAAAATATCCATCGTGCCACCACGTGGCCGGTCCCTTTCTTTTTTTTTGGTGAACACGTGGCTCGTTCTTTCAGTTCCTTCAATAACAGGTCAAAGAATCCCGCTTCAAACACTCAAACGAAAAACAGAGGGAGAGCCAAATCCATGAGCGAAACAGAATCTATGCGTTGCAGAATATGAGATTTTCTCACCGAATAAATTAGCTGAAAATTTTCTCGGAGCCGAGAAAGCGCGAGAAAATGTCGACAAACAATGGAGTGGTGGAGGAAGGAGGAGGGAGCGGACGGCGAACATCTCCAACTTCGAGTAACACCAGACTGAGAATCAAAGCCGACCCTTTCTTGGTGTGCTGCAGATGCTTCAGCGTCATCACTGCTCTCACTGCCGTTCTCTGCATCGTCGTCAATGTCTTCTCTGCCATTGAATCTTTCAAGGATGGATCTGATGTACTCTCTCTCTACCCCTCTCTCTCTCCCTATACATATATGTGTATACATTTATGGAGTTGTAGATTGGATGATTTGATTGCTTGTGTGTCGGTGAATTGTAGGTTTTCGACGGGATATTTCGGTGTTATGCTGTTTTGGTTGCGATTGTGGTGGTTGTGGCCGAGACCGAATGGGCGTTCTTTATCAAGTTCTGGAAGGTTCGTTTTCACTTTTCACTATTCTTAAGCCCTAACACATTTTATCAAAGGAAAATTTCGATTCTTAGAAATTAATTTTTAAGCAATTTTGATAGCTGATTTGAACCTTAACACAACAAATTTATTACGAAAATTGTGCGGTTTCTATGCTCTAGTTAGAAGACTCAGAGTCCAGAGTAAAAATGTGATTGAAATGTTCTATTTCTTTCCTTTAATTGTGGAAATCTCCAAATCTGATCTCGGTTAGAGTGATCGTAACCATAACTTGTTTCAAGGAAAAAGAAAGGAGGAAATATTGCTTAGAGGAGTAGAATACGAAACTTTCACCATAGGAGATGTAGGTATTGTCAAATGATACACGCTTTGGACTGAATGGGTGGGGAAAAGAATTTTGTTTTACAAAGAAAAACTATGTTTGGTGTAAAAGTGGACAAAGGAAGAAAAGAAAAGGTTTTAGATTTCCATACTTTCTATTGTTGGCTTTATATAGTGAGAATGAGCAAAAAATGAAGGATAAAAAAAATAACTAAAACTTATGCGCAATTACAAGGGGAAGTTGGCTTACCAAAACAAAAGATACCAAATTTTGTAGTTTCTTGTCACATTTCCCCTCATTTACTCCATGCAACCTAAGCACAAGAAAACATTACAACTTTCTAAAAACTGTTTCTCTCTCTCTCTCTCTCTCTCTCTCTCATTTTCTCTTGCTGTACAAGAACCAGACATAGTGTAAGAAGACATCTCCCTTATGGATGCCTTGAACTGATTATAGGTCAGTGTTCCAAAGGCCACTCCAGTTACCTCAAATGTTGTTTATGAAATCTCTGTAACTTTAGTGCTTCATATATGCTCCTGATAGAAACAGACTAATTCTTCTATCAAGGATCAAATCTTCCCGAGGAAAATATGAAATGAACTTAATCCACATGGAATAAAAACTTATTATTAGATTTTATGATTCCTCAAATAGGGTACGTGATCTTTGTGATGATCAGGGACCCCCTTTCTCCCCAACAACCCACAGGAGGGGTTTTGCTAAGATGCGATTATAATTCCCAAACCAAAAGGATTGAAATAATAAAAATGAAAAAGAACCTGAGAGAGTACCAACAGTAAGACAGGCACTTGATAACATTCAAACCTTTGCTGCTAAGTGCAATCGTGATGAATTTCTGTCTCCATTTCTCTCATTCTTACTCTGTTTAGGAAAGATCAACAATTTACTGTTTTACGGTAACTCAAAATTTCTGGCAATGTTGGACTTATTATTCAGAATTTTGCTTCTGTGATCTAATTTCAGTATTCAGTTAACTGTTTGCAGGTATTGGAGTATTGGGTTGGTAGGGGTATGCTGCAGGTCTTGTAAGTCTTCAAATATACTCAAAATATTTTGTTTCAGTTTCCTAGAGTATTTCTCTGCACCTTGAGATTGTAGAGCGCACCTCAGTTTGTTCCAAATTGAATATCGTAGCCTTATAACAGTATAATTGTAGCTATGAGGTCTGTGACAAAGAATAATGATGGGATGGAAATTAAATTTTATGCTTGACTTCGACTGAAGCAACTTGTCATATCTATTGCACACCAGCATAAATTCTATATGGTTTCTGAAGTCGTGATTGTTTGTACCAGTGTTGCGGTCATGACAAGAGCTTTTCCTGATGATACTGGTACAAGGAAGACGCTTGTTCTTCTTCAGAACATAGCAAGCTATATGCTCCTTGCTTGTGGTGGGGTCTATATTATTTCGGTAAGTCTCAGTAGAAGAATCCTATAAGAATTCTGGACAATTGTGTGTCTATGCCTGTGTGCATGTTTAAATGTCTTCTTGTAGCAGAGGTTAAAGATTGCTGTCTCAAGAGCATGATTAAAAATTCCCGTCTTGTGTTGAGGGCTGCTTGGGAGTGGCAAAACATAACACACCAAAGTATCAGAAAATCTTTTAATATTCAACACTACAATAAGAAAAACGAAAAGCATTATTAATTCCAGACATTTTTAATGGAAATTAGCCAATTACTGGAGGATCACAGTAATTATTGATAACCCTCACAGAATTACTTCAGGGAATTTGTTGCGTGTTGCGGTAGGGAGCACTAACCTAATTATATGAATGTTCTTGCGATATTTCTGGTTCATGAATTATGGTCAACTAGCAGTAGGAGCTGCTAAGTACATTGGTCAAAGTTCTATCTACTAATCTTCAATATTTGATTTTTTAAGGGAATTCTATGCATTGGCTTCCTGAAACGGGCTCGGCAGAAGACAGAAATTTCAAGGGAGCAAGCGGTAAAGGATCTTGAGGTAAGCTTTCATATTCCTGGATTTCCAGAAGTGATGTGTGGTACTGGAAGTCCAGACATGGTTCAATGTTCGTTTTGCTTATCATACTTGCTTGTATATGGTTCTTACTACAAGGAGAAATAGCTTTAGCTGTGACATTAAAGGCTTGCTTGCTATAAGATTTCTGCCATTTACGAGTCTTTGGTCTTTCTAGATAGTCCGTTTATGAGTTAGGTTAATTTGTGTTTGTGAATTGTCTGTAAGTCAAATCTATTACAGAAGTTTGCTTACATTCACCTGTTTGCAACAATCACAGGACTTGGAGCGGCGAAGGGAAGAACTTGAACACTTGCTTATTGAGGAAAGAGATTAAGACACTATGGTACGGTACCATACCATACCATACCGTAGACACAGAGTGATTCTCATGAACCTTACTCTTGTTTATTTGATTCTGCTAGTGAGTGGCCTCAGAACTAGTTACTTTGTAGGAGTTTCTTTATTTGTATAGTTGTTGTGAAAAGTCATGTTATTCATTTTCCAATGTACCGAACATACGAAATCCAGGCTGTTATTCATTTGTTTAGATAAAAATCTCCATAGGCTGTTTTAAATTGATGGATTGTTTTCTTCCATAAACAGAGGTTTATTAATGGAGTTGTTTTCCCTTTTTGGTTGCGTTTGGCCATGACAAAATTATTAATTTCCCCCAATAACTTAATTAAGATTTAGATACATATAATCTATACTTTATATTAAGAGAACCCTCTTGTGAATTAGAGGTACGAAATGTCAGCCTTGTCAGTTGATAACTTGATAGTGTATTTATCCAATGCCACGGAAAGAAAAATTGGGGATAAAAAAGGTAGGGGTATTGAAAGCATTTGCTTGGCTAAGCCCGTTTTGTTGCCTCATCCATTGGAGAGGTGAAATGCTAGATTCTCTAGTTGGTTTGACTGTTAGATGTTGAATTTTTTAAAAGTTAAATTTTTAAATTTTTTTTTTTGGGGTTATATCGGGTTTGCACTATATCATAATTGTCAATTTACACTGTAAGCTTTTTTAAAATTGTATATTTGTGTACCCTTGAACTTTACATACATTACTGGAAAAAAAAAATAGATATTTAGTCAAATACCCATTCTTAGCACTAAAACTACAAATAAACCCCACACCATTTAATTTCTATAAACAAACCCAAAAAAAACTCAAAAAATGACAATTGGCCTTATTGAATTTAATTTTAATTATTAAATTACTTTGATGTCCTATTAAGTATTTTGGGTTTGTTTATATGTTTTGGGGTTGGGTTTGTTTTGAGAAATCAATGGCAGTTTTGTAATTTAAAAGAAGTTAAAAGCCTTTTTATTATGTTATAAATGAGTTTTGGGTGTGTTTCTAAAGTCCATTTCATATGAGGTATTTTTATAATTTGGACTTCTATATTGGGTATATTAGTGAATTTCCCAAAAAAAAAATCACATATATTAATAGTCAAGTTGAAAGATAAGGATAAGATGGCAATTGCAAATTACCAAACTTATATTTTTTTTATTCAACAACTAATATCATCAAAACTTGAACTTATGACCAACCCCACCACCAAAACCCAAAAACCCAAAAAAACCTTGACTCATGATCTCCTCCAGAAAAAAAGACAAAATACCAAGACTAACAATATGTCACGTCGCACAAAATTGGTTGACTTACACTTTGACTCAGGGGAGGCCCTAGGCACAAGCAAGTAAGGCGGCCGCCTAGGCCCCAAATTTATATAATACCCTATATATACATACCAGTGTTTTCAAAGGCATGCCTTCGCGCGCGTCGGAGCGGGGCAGTAGGAAATCGCCCGAGGCTGTCGGCTGTTACGCGAGTTGCACGTTTAGCGCAGGGAAGGCGTGAGGAGGCATTGCAAGGCGTAGCTAGGCGGAGCGAGGTGCACCAGATCTGGACACTTCTGAACCGGAAGAAATTTTGCGAGTCTGCAAATTGGCTGCAACTCTGCGAGGAAGACGACTCACGTGTTTTTTTTGCTGAGTTCATCACAAGCCTTTCTCCTTAGTGTTTCCCTCGCTTTCTTTGGCTGTATTAGGCCAAAATGAACTGCTGATACAAACAATAATCAGGCATTTTCAAGAGAACCAGACTATGGAGTAGGAGGCCACCCACTCATTCGATTCAGTCACAATATCTGTGATCAGGAACATGATTATCTGCAACAAAGAAAAAGATATCCTGTTATTTATTAGAGAATCAACCATATACTTAATAAGTACAGAAATAAAAGAGTAACTGGATTTGATGTTTTAATATCAGTTGCTTACTCAGAAAGTGCAGTGATCTCTCAAGACCTGTCGAGCAAGATCAATTGCTCCACTCTTTTTGTATATAAGATGCAAATTAAAAGCTGCTTCTCTGCGAAGGTCACAGTAACCCGGTAATCGATTTTCAACAGACTCTGGCTTTTCATGGGGAAGTTTTGGGATGGGGTAATCCTTCACATGCATTGCAAGAACTTTGTCATAGTGCCATGCGGCCAGTGTCACAAGACCGACGTGATGGTATGCCCTGGCTATGTTGAAAAAAGCCTCTTGGCTGAATTCACAAAGCTGCAAATTTTTGTGGAGGAATGCTAAGCCTTGTGCAACACACTGGTGCCTATTCTGAAGTCTGTGTCCAAGGGCCAAGTTGATTAAGGCAGTACCAACACACAGATTAATCAGGGGATTCTCTGGCAATAATTTATAAGCTTCAAGGTATTCTCTTGCAGCATCTTGATGACGGCTCTTTTTAGTAAAATGATGCCCAGAAATGATACTCGGAGGTGCACAGTCTTTGAGCTTGTCTCTCTTACCACGTAGAAACTTATAATGTCTCGCATACCAGTCATCTAATCTGGTAATTACTTTGTAATAGCAGTTCCAGGCAGCATTGCTGTATGGATGCTGGTCTGCAATGTATTTTACACAGTCAACCCCATGCTCAGGATCCGGAGTGTTGTATGCAATTTGAGCTCCAAGAGACCGGAGTTCCTCCGCAACAGAACACATGTTGCGAGTCGATTTCAAAGCAAGATTTATAATCTCCAATGCTTCGCAATATCTATGCAAGGAAGCCAGTGACTTGCACAAATCTATTATAAGGCCATGATTCTCTTTACCCTTGAGAAGATCTGGCAGGGGAGGTTCTTGGTGTATTTCTTCTGGAGGATCATCACCTGAATCATCACTTTGCCAGTCAACTCCAGCAGCCATTGCCTCAGCCCTCTTTTCTTCCTTTACTTTTGCCTTCTTTTGAAGCAACTTCTTCGCTCTGGCAGCTTTCAGCAGATCTGATGCAGGAGCTACTGGTCTAGATCTGCATAATAGGTTATCTGTTTGGTGATCATCCAGGACTTTCACTCTTTCTAACAGAACACTTTTTGTGAGCCTCTTTTTCACTTTCACCTTTTGCTGAAGAGATTCGATACGTAACGACTCATGTACCAAAGGATGGATTGCATCGACAAATTCCTTGAGCATCCCTTTAGCTCTGTAAATGTAGCAAAGCTTCAGTTTCACTTTTCCATTACACCACCATGGTTCTGATTTATTTGTTTGGGCTTCAAAGCGATCTAGATTTTTTGGAGGAGACAGCAACAAAATGGCTTCATCTTCTCTGGTTTCCTCAAGAAGAATAGAAGCCAATGTTAATCGAGTCTCAATATTATCTTCAAGTGTCTTTACAGCTTCATAGAACCACAAAATTGCCTGTACTCTGTCATTCAAGGACAAATGACATCGAGCAATTTTCATATGTAAAAAGCCCTTATTATATTTAGTGTTTCCTTTCAACATTAAATAATACTTCAATGCAGAACTATAATGCCCAAGACTCATAAATGAGTCTGCGACTTTAGCAATCAAGTCAGCCTGATCTGCACTCTGCTGTTCAAGAGCACTAAAGAGAGTTTCTGCCTTCTCCATATTTCCGAGGTAAGCATGGCAGATTCCTGCTTTAATTTTCATTGTCAAAGGCATCTCTTTATTTGAACAGAATACAAGTTGTGCATGCTCAATATGCTGAATTGCTTCATTATGTGCATTATTTTCCATAAGTATGGAAGCTAGCAGATCAATGACACTAGGATCAGCTTCGGTTGGATGATCTCTGAGATAAGCCTCCAGAATATGAATAGAATGCTCATGCTGACCACTTCTGTCATACATCACAGCTCCTGTCTTGAGTGCTTCAACATTATCAGGACAGGCTTGTACTATCTGTTCATACGATGCAGCAGCTTTATGATAATCTCCAAGCTTAACGTAGAGTGAAGCACGACCCAATTTCAGGTCAATATTTTTAGGATCTGCTGATATTGCTCTTGAAAGGCAATAAATGGCTTTATGAGTGTCGCCTCGTCTATTGAACCAGCCAAAGAGCAGTTCCCAAAGAGCTGGATTTTTTGGTGCTAAAAGTGCAGCAATTGTGAAGCAATTCAAGGCTTTCAATTCATTACCAAGATTATCATGGACAAGTCCAAGCGTATGATACGTCTCGGACAAATCTGGTGCCTGCTTAACAATTTCTGCCAAGATGGGTATGGCCTCTTCATAACGTCCATGTACATAGTGAAGAGTAGCTTCACCAAGCCTTCGAGTAATCTCAGGAGTAAGTTTCTTCTTTGATCCTTTCCGTCTACCTTTTTTCTTGGGCTTCCTTGTTCTCCTTTGCATACCATAATTCATGGCCTCCATTATTTCCTCCATGCTTGCTCCAGTAACATCCTCATGCCTGGCCTTCTTAACAGAACCTTCAGGCCGACTATCCTCAAGTGCTTTTCTCTTTCTTTCAGCTAGAGCCTCATAACCCATGCCCACAAACTGCTCATAAACTTGGTCACCAAAAGCATCGTCTTCCACAAAATCTAAGGGATTAACCCCATCTTTGAAACTGAAAGTATTCTCATCCTCATCCTCATCCTCATCCTCTTCGTCCACTTCCCCGTCTTCTTCATCCTCTTCATCATCCTCGACATCTTCTTCCATGTCTTCTTCAAGGCACACAGCAAGTGCATACTGTGAAGCCTCTTCATGATCACCAGTAGCATTGTCTTCCTTATCCATCAAGATGTACAGCCAAATGAACCCTCGTGGAGAGCCAAAAGAAAAAATAAATGAAGAAGAGCCTACACTGGCAAAAACTATGCGATATCCAGAACCTGTTTTCCCACCATCACCATTACAATGCTAATTAATATAGAACAAATCAAATTTATCAAACAAGCATATGATCATCCAAGAATACCATAAATTCTGAGAGAGAGAGAGAGAGAGATATATATATATATATATATATATATAATGCAAACAAAGGAGTAAGATTTATATACATATGATCATCCAGGTACAAAGTTAAAGCCAATTCTGACACTCAATGCTTTCAAAGGCCAAGGCAAACAAAGGCGTAAGCTTCAATAATTAAAATATGCATAGTAAATAACCAATCAAGCATAATGTTCAAACCGAAACATTTAATATTCTATTACTCTAGAATCAATCCCAAGAAGAAGAAAAAAGTGACTCAGTCATTTCACTCACCATCATCCAAGATATATCACAACCAGTGTTTTCAAAGGCATGCCTTCGCGCGCGTCGGCGAGCACGTCGGAGCGAGGCGGCAGGAAATCTCCCGAGGCGGTCGGCTGTTTCGCGAGGAGGCGTTGCAAGGCGTGCCCAGGCGGAGCGAGGCGCGCTAGATCTGGACACTTCTGAACCGGAAGATATTTTGCGAGTCTGCAAATTGGCTGCGACTCTGCGAGGAAGACGACTCCCGTGTTTTTTTTTTAGGTTTATTGTAATGAAACGACGTCGTTTCGATTGCAGTGTTTTAAAAAAATTTAAATAAAACGACGTCGTTTCACTTGGAGTTTTTCCGAAGAAAAAAAAAACGCAAGTTTCTGTTTTTTTTTTTTCTAACCTTTATTTTAATAAACTCCACACGGCTGGAGTTCTACTTACCTTTTTTTTTTTCCATCTTCTTTTCTAAATTAATATATTAACATATAGCAGTCCCTTTCTATTGAGGGATCCCTCAAATAATTTTATTTGAGGGACGCCCTTTAGGGTACCTTACAATTTTTTTCTCAATGATCCAAACCATCTATTTTTTAGATCTTTATTCATAGATCATCCTTACAAAAAATTAGACAAATCGGAAACCGTTTTGATATCCAATTGTGTCCTACAAAATCAACGAACAACGGTGCATCAAGAGAGTACTCAAATTTCAATAACACAATTGAGTGGTCAAATGATATCGGATTCAAGTGATTTTTTGTAGAGATTATCTTTGAATGAGTATCTAAAAAATAGACGGTTTGGATTAGTGAAATACAATCCGGAGTGGGGCCTACAAGGGGTGTCCCTCAAATAAGCTTATTTGAGGGATCCCTCAAATAAGCTTATTTGAGGGATCCCTCAATGGAAGCTCTCTGTAACATATAGACTTATATATATATATATAGTACAACCCTAATTTCTACCCTTACCAGATAATCTCCATCAATTTCAAGAATTCTCTTCATTTTTCGACTGCAAGTAAGCCATTTTATTTTTTTCTCTCTAATTCTTCGCAACTGTAATTTGAAGTTCCGTATAATTTTTTTTTCAATATATTAGTTATCTTATTCGTTTATATAATATAGTAGAAATTTGACGTACATGCATCATACTTGTATCTTATAAATATTAAGGGATTTTTGTAGAAATGTCACCTCAACTTATACATCAGTTTCAATTTGTCACCTTAAAGAAAAATTTAAGGAAAATGTCATCTTAAGTTTTCAAAATCCATGATTTGTCACTTGACTTTAACATCATCCAATTTTCCATCCATTTTGAAGGGTATTTTAGTCTTTCCAATATGTAAACCTTTTTTTTTAATATAATTTAAATATAAATCTATGTAAACCCTCTTACTTGGAAAGGCTAAAATACCCTTCAAATTGGATGGAAAATTAGATGATGTTAAAATCATGTGACAAAACATGAATTTTGAAAACTTAAGGTGACATTTCGCTTAAATTTTTCTTTAAGGTGACAAATTGAAACTGATGCATAAGTTCAGGTGACATTTCTACAAATATCCCAAATATTAATGGTGTTATTTTATAGCTATGAATCGAAAAGATCCAGCATAGAAGTATACAAAAGAAATAGAGGGGGAAAAATACTTGAGATGCACATTTTGTGATCAAAGATGTTGTGGAGAAATTTCTAGACTTAAGCATCATTTGGGTCAAACTCATCATGGTATGCAACCATGTAAGAAAGTTCCTGAGCATGTGAAAAAAGAGTGTGCCGCAACTTTGAAAAATTTTCAACTTGAAAAAAGAAAGAAAAATGAAATACTTAGAGACATTGGGGATGGTCCATGAGGAGGGGCTTAGAGTATGAAAACTTCATTAGATGAAGAATATGGAATCCCCGATACTAGGAGTGTTGCAGTTGATGAGGCTCTTAGAACACAACCTAAATCAAAAGGATCAATGGATAGATTTGTCACTTTAGAAGCTCGACAAAGTACATTAAATTCAGCATACAAACAAGAATAAAGAAAGGAAATTTGTCGAAAGATTGATCGTTTTTACTTCTCTAGAGCACTCCCATTTAATATTGTAAATTATCCATTTTGGCTACCTATGGTGGAAGGGATTGCCGCATCTGGTGTAGGATTTAAGCCTTCATCAATGCATGAGTTGAGGACTTGGATCCTTAAAGAAGAAGTTGGATGTATCACGTAGGGAAATATTGTTAGATGGCGACACTGAAGCTACACTCGCCTACATGAAAGCGAAAGCGTCAGTGGATCTTGAATTTTTTTGTAAGTTCAATGTAGATGAGAAGAATAGGCTTGCTAACTTATTTTGGAGAGACTCTACTTCACTTTTGGATTATGTTACCTTTGGAGACGTCTTCATATTCGACAGCACATACAAAACCAATATGTATGACAAGCCTCTAGTGTTATTTGTTGGTTGAAACAACCATCGGGCAAGTGTTGGTTGTGCCCTATTGCTTGACGCGAACTTTGGAACATAAAAGTAGTTATTGGAGACATTCATATCCTCCATGAAAGGCAAGAAGCCTACATCAATACTGACGGATGGGGATGAGGCGATGTGCACAAAGCAATTGAGTATGTGTTGCCCACGTGCAATCATAGGTTGTGCTTATGGCACTTGGCAAGGAATGCACAAAATAATTTAAAGGATGAAGAATTGGTAACATCATTTCAAGCATATCTTTGGGAACCAATTACATTCAATGAGTTTGGAAAAAAATGCAAGTTTTTGAAGGACGGAGTTACTACACATAAACAAAAGGAATGGCTGCAAATGATATATGCAAAACGAGATGCGTAGGCAAAATCACGCCTTAGACCTAAGTTTTTCGGTGGTGTGTGCACTACTTAATTTGTAGAGTGTATGAACAAGTTTGTGAAAGATTACTTGAGGAAAGGCATTAAGTTGTTTGAATGCATTTCAGCAATTAGTAGGGTCATAGCACGAATGAGGAATACCTCGGGGAAGGATGATTTTGACCAAAACAGTCAAAGAAAGTACTTACAACAACATTGAAAAGTCTTGAGCAACTTGCTTCCCAAAATTACACTCATATGTGCTTTTTATTGGTATGTAACGAGATCAATGTTTCGTCAGCACTTATTCATGAAAAAATAATTCATAATTTCGGAGGACGGTTGCATATTTTAGCAAAAAACAGTGAATCGTAAAATAATTGGAGAAGTGTGTACCTTGGTGGGAAAGAAGTTCGAATAGAGTGCCACTATTAGAAATATGAAAGCGAAGGCATCCCATGTTGCCATTTGTTTTATGTGATGAAGTGGGAGCATGTCATGGAAATTTCCTCATCACTTAAATTGAGAGAGAAATCCAGAATCCATTCCAAATTAGAATCAGAAATTCATAACACAAACAAAAGCACAATTCAAAGGTAAACTGATAGAGAGACACTATGCCAAAAATTGGCTTTAGCAACACTACATTGGCATTGGTAAAACTGAAAATCGATGCTTTAAGGTCATTAGGCATCATTTTTATAAATTAAGATGCTAAAAGATAAAAAGACATCATCACAAATATTTTGTTTTCGTTAGCGATGCCTTGATGCCAATTTAGCATCGTCTGTTCTAACGACTGATGCCTAAAGTGTTTCTTAATTATTTTTTTTAAGTGGGGGGCTTTTTTTGGGGGAAGCACTGATGCTGAAAGTATAGTCAACGCTCTAGCAAAAAAAATTCACGCTCCGTCTCCTTTTTTCAGACTCCCTCGCAACCTTGGCTCCACTCCCTCGCATTTTTTTCAATCCCTCCCAAACTCGCTCGCCATGTTTCAGCTTCTACCTCCTGAAAAAAAAAAAAAAAAACTCACAATTTTTTTGGATCTCCTCCATCTTCTTCTCCTCTTTCCTCCATCTAGACACTCGAAGTTTGGCCACAGCAAAAATAACCTAAGGCCTTCGAAGAAAGGGAGAGCCATAGGCATCCTCCTCCTCGTCCAGAAAGAGCTATGGAAGTCCCTTCATTAGGGTTTTAACCTTCGGCGTCGGCATCCTCTTCTGCGGCATCCTCTTTCTCATCGGCGTCGTCGTGTGAGATTATTTAAGTTAGGGTTTTAATGTTTTGGGAAATTTCAGTTAGGGTTTCTATTTATTGAGTAATTTCTCTAATATTACTGTGTTTTTCTCTATTCGGTTGGCTCATTGTCTCTTGGATCTCGGCTAGCTCATTGTCTCTTGGATCTCATTGCTTCTCTGGGCTTTAATCTAATGTATGACAATCTCTAAGCTTTCGATGTTTGGGTGTTTCTGATTTGGTGTTAATGTTTTTGAATTGTTTTCATCTTTCTTCAATCTCCTACCTTTTTCATTTTATTTATGTATTAATGTTTCTGGATCTCATGCTTTCTTTTGGTGCAAGTATTGTGAGGTGACAGATCTACGATTTTCTCTTTCTCAAGATTGCTATGTCGCTCAAGTCATCTCTGTGCTCTCACGCTTTTCCTTACACATATCTCCGTTCTTACTTTCTCGCTAACCTCTGAAACCACAAACCCACCGAAGTCCCAACTTTTCCAATTTTTTTGTGGTATTGCAGGATTAGGGCCTTCTAAGTTTACATACATGTATAATTGGTTTTCGTTATAAACTACTAAAGTACGTGGTATGAAAGTAATTTGTGTATGGTTGTTGAAGGTCTCTCCTAGCAGACATTATACAACCACAGGACTTGAAGGAGCTTTGTTCAGTTTTGGTGGTAGTAGTAGAAGAAGCTGCAAAGACACTTGCATGTAGTTTATTGTTTCATATATCATATATGACGAATCACTAGTCTTCATAGTTTTATGTATTTTCTTCCTTTCACAAAAGGTTGTCTTAGCCTGAATGACTGCAAATGATCTTAGGGATGAGATATCGAGAGTTGGGTAGTATCACACCATGAACCATAAAATGATTAAATCTGGAAAATGTTTAGAGTGCATCTCTTTAAGTTGTAAAATACTTGGGTGTTAAAAGTGATAATACTTACTGCGAATTGCTCCAGAACATATAGTCATTTCTACCTACACAAAAGTAGAAGTTGAAGTTCAGTTGAGACGACGGAAGAACAAAAAACCATCGTTGTTTTTAAAAAGACGACGATAACAAAAAACCGTCGTGGATAAGTGACTTAAACAACTAAAAAATGGAGATACTGTTGAGAATTTTTTTATAACGACGCACACAAATAAAAAAGCGTCGTCTTTTTAAAAAGCTTTTTTTCAGAGTTAAAATCTGACCAAAAAACAACGACAGCAGGTATGACAAGCGTCGTCTTTTAAAAATCAAGTGTCCTTTTTTTGGTAGAGACATGGTTGTTTTGAAAGAATTGTCGTCTATTATGTAAAGACGACGGTTTTTTATAAAAAGAGTCGTTTATTATATGTAAAGACGACGGTTTTTTTATAAAAAGGGTCGTCTATTATGAAGTAAAGACGACCCTTTTCATATAAAAGGGTCGTCTATTATATGAAAATACGACGGTTTTTCTATAAAAAGGGTCGTCTATTATATGTAAAGATGACGGTTTTTTATAAAAGGGTCGTCTATTATATGTAAAGACGATGGTTTTTTATAAAAAGGGTCATCTATTATATTTAAAGACGACGGTTTTTTTTATAAAAAGGGTCGTCTATTATTAAGTAAAGACGACGGTTTTTTATAAAAAGGGTCGTCTATTATATGTAAAGACGACGGTTTTTTTATAACGGTTTTTTAAAAACAAGATTTAACGGTTATTTCAACTCTGATTTTGATGATTTTTTACAGCTACACTCCTTGACCCTATATGAATACAATGACTGCATTCGATCGTCAATTTAAAATATTTACACTAGTGGATGCCACAAAATCTTATGTTATGTTTAATGAAAGTATAAATATACTCTTAATTGTTAGTGAATATATTGTTTTGATGGCATATGCATTCTACGAAACTAGTTTCAACGATCCAACCGTCAAACTTGTTTGTTTACACATCGTGATCATATACGCCAAAAATCGGGAAAAAAAATAAATCAAAGATCAAGTAACAGGACAAAACATTTCGACGGTTATAAACGAAAAATCAAGATTTAACGGTTATTTCAACTCTGATTTTGATGATTTTTTACAGCTACACTCCTTGACCCTATATGAATACAATGACTGCATTCGATCATCAATTTAAAATATTTACACTAGTGGAGTCCACAAAATCTTATGTTATGTTTAATGAAAGTACAAATAAACTCTTAATTGTTAGTGAATATATTGTTTTGATGGCATACGCATTCTACGAAACTAGTTTCAACGATCCAACCGTCAAACTTGTTTGTTTACACATCATGATCATATACGCCAAAAATCGGAAAAAAAAATAAATCAAAGATCAAGTAATGGGACAAAACATTTCGACGGTTATAAACGAAAAATCAAGATTTAACGGTTATTTCAACTCTGATTTTGATGATTTTTTTACAGCTACACTCCTTGACCCTATATGAATACAATGACTACATTTGATCATCAATTTAAAATATTTACACTAGTGGATACCACAAAATCTTATGTTATATTTAATGAAAGTATAAATAAACTCTTAATTGTTAGTGAATATATTGTTTTGATGGCATACGCATTCTACGAAACTAGTTTCAACGATCCAACCGTCAAACTTGTTTGTTTACACATCGTGATCATATACGCCAAAAATCGGGAAAATAAATAAATCAGAGATCAAGTAACGGGACAAAACATTTCGACGGTTATAAACGAAAAATCAAGATTTAACGGTTATTTTAACTCCGATTTTGATGATTTTTTATAGCTACACTCCTTGACCCTATGTGAATACAATAACTCAATTTGATCTTCAATTTAAAATATCTATACTAGTGGATACCACAAAATCTTATGTTGTATTTAATGAAAGTATAAATAAAAAAAGGGTCGTCTATTATATGTAAAGACGACGGTTTTTTTTTATAAAAAGGGTCATCTATTATTATGTAAAGACGACGGTTTTTAAAGGGGTCGTCTATTATATGTAAAGACGACGATTTTTTTATAAAAGAGTCGTCTATTATATGTAAAGACGACGGTTTTTTTATAAAAAGGGTCGTCTATTATATGTAAAGACGATGGTTTTTTTTAAAAAGCGTCGTCTTTTAAAACACGCGAAAAAATGGCTGCTTAAGTGAATTCGCGCTCGACAAATTTTCAAATTTTCACTCGTCTTTGAAAACCTTATCTCTCATTAACAAGCGTCGTCTTTTAAAACACGCTAAAAAAAGGCTACTTAAGTGAATTCGCGCTCAACAAATTTTCAGATTTTCCCCCGTCTCTGAAAACCTTATCTCTCCCTCCTTGAAACCCTCCTGCACTCTCTAAAACACCCTCATGAAACTCTCTACAAAATCATCAAAAAATCGATATCAATGAAGGGGTTGAGAGATTGAGGTCTTCGCAAATCCATAAGATGTAGAGGGAGGTTCTATATTTGAGAATCAAAGCTGGTTGAAAGGTTTGATTTGAAAGATCTCGACCTTCACTTTCTTCAAAGAAGATCTCGGTCTCAGGCACTCAACTCGCTCATCAAACTCAGCGACTCGATCTAGAAAGACTTATGGAAATCGGTCTATATATATATATATATGTTTGTTCATGTATTGTGCTAATTTCGTGGGATTTAAGTGAGTTTCTCATTTGGTTTTTTTATAAATATGCACAACCGTCCCACAAGGCCTTCGTAAACAAGAAGAAGCTGACGAAGAAGATGAGGCAAAACATACCCATCCCTCACTAGATCCGTTTGTTTTTGGACCGACAACATCATCAGGTCCAAAATACTTTTTGTTTTTGTTCTTTACTTTAATTATTTTGGAATTTCATTGTTAATTTTCTGAATCTCTGATTTTTCATTTGTTATGGTGCTACCACAAGAACAGGTTATGGTGCCACCACAAGAACAGGTACTTTGTCAATTATGCCAATTGTGTTCTGCTGTCATTCTAGAGCTGCATAGATCTTTTTGCTAAGGTTAGGTTACTGCTAAACAAGTTTATGTTTAAGAGTATTGGGGTCTCTTTCGTGCAGGTCTTTCCTTTTCCGACACCAACAACTTGGAAAATGTGCAAGAAGGCAGAGCTAAGTCAACCCAAGAACAAATTGATGAAGTTAAAATCAAATTAGTAGAATTTGTGAGCTCCGTTATTTCTAATTATAGGTAGGAAGTATGTATGTAATAGAATAAAGATTGGTTGACTATGTAATAACTATTGACTCTTCAAAAAACTAAAGATAATAAAACGATGGTTTTATTGGAAAAACCGTCATCTGTATATATTGTCAATGACCTCTTTTAACACTATAACGTCTTTTTATATACAATCAACGACGGTTTTACTAAAAAATCGTTGTCTTAGAATTAATAGACGACAATATTTCAAGAAATCGTCGTCTTCACATTTAATAGATGATGGCTTTTTAACAAAACCGACGTCTTTGGATATAATAAAACATAGTTCTTTACTTAATAATAGACGACCCTTTTTATAAAAAAAACGGTCGTCTTTACATATAATAGATGACCCTTTTTATATGAAAAGGGTCGTCTTTAATTCATAATAGACGACCATTTTCATATAAAAAGGGTCGTCTTTACTTAATAATAGACGACCCTTTTTATAAAAAAAAACCGTCGTCTTTACATATAATAGACGACCCTTTTTATAAAAAACCGTCGTCTTTACTTAATAATAGACAACCCTTTTTATAAAAAAGCCGTCGTCTTTACAAATAATAGACGACGGGGATTTACCGTCGTGGTTTTATGCATGAAAAGACGTCGCTCGATTTTACGACGGTTGAAAAACCGAATACACGACGGTGGATTACCGTCGTCTATTTCGATTTTTGTAGTAGTGTCGCTAACCTCTGAAACCACAAACCCACCGAAGTCCCAACTTTTCCAATTTTTTTGTGGTATTGCAGGATTAGGGCCTTCTAAGTTTACATACATGTATAATTGGTTTTCGTTATAAACTACTAAAGTACGTGGTATGAAAGTAATTTGTGTATGGTTGTTGAAGGTCTCTCCTAGCAGACATTATACAACCACAGGACTTGAAGGAGCTTTGTTCAGTTTTGGTGGTAGTAGTAGAAGAAGCTGCAAAGACACTTGCATGTAGTTTATTGTTTCATATATCATATATGACGAATCACTAGTCTTCATAGTTTTATGTATTTTCTTCCTTTCACAAAAGGTTGTCTTAGCCTGAATGACTGCAAATGATCTTAGGGATGAGATATCGAGAGTTGGGTAGTATCACACCATGAACCATAAAATGATTAAATCTGGAAAATGTTTAGAGTGCATCTCTTTAAGTTGTAAAATACTTGGGTGTTAAAAGTGATAATACTTACTGCGAATTGCTCCAGAACATATAGTCATTTCTACCTACACAAAAGTAGAAGTTGAAGTTCAGTTGGAATCCATCTAATCTAGTAGCTTTTGACTATGAGCACCTCCCCTGTTTTTGATGGATAGCTTACAAGATTTAAGATTTTTTTTTTTTTTTTTTGCCTCTGGGACTCTTTCAAATATTTGATGGACTGCTGCTATATGCTGTTGGCTCATTTCTACCTAGACAATAAGCTATGAAACATCACTTGTGTGGTAAATTAAGTTTTACTAGTTAAGCGAGAACTATAATCTGCATTCCAATAAATCACATTCCATCTCTCATCTGATTTTGGTTTGTCTTTGTCTGGGTAAAGACACATTTAACTACTAATAGGGCATTATAGGAAAAAATCAATTGTGAATTATCTATTATGTAGTGACCTTTCAAGTGGTTCTAGTAAATATAAAAAGTTGTGCCTTGGTATGACTGAACATTAATATGTCCAATCTATCCCAGAACAAAGGAATACAGCAGAGAAGCCGACAGACCAATTCATATCTGCTCTCACCCTTTTCCAATTTTTTATGTTGCTATGTCTAGGTTTCAGACACAGTAAGCAAATTGCTTTCTCCGACTCCTAATTCTCCTTTAGGTAAAACCTAAAACACATTTATTTTGTCTTATTGATCTGCATAGAATTTTTGGTTTATGTTGTTGTCCTAAATTCACTTACCCAAGCCTTGAATTTATTAAGGAAATTTTAGCAAAATACTATGATGTCATTTGTGTTTGGTATCACTGATTAAAAGTAGTTGCTTTCTTAATTCGTTGTAACTTTCTAGCTTTGTTTTCGTTGGTTGTGATAATAATTCATTTAGAGTTCATACCAAATTTAAATTAAGAAAAGCAAAGATTTGATTGCTATAAAATAAATGAATTTGTATTGCTTGTGGTTAATTATTTGATAGGAACGTGTTATTTGGATCCACTTTCCAATATCCAATTGGATTGTTTACATGCTTCTATTAATCAACACTACAATCTCTATCTACGTACAGTTATGCAGCCTCCAACTAAAAAGCAAAAGGACCTAAAAGGAAAAAAGCACTCTTCATTACAACATGGAAGGCAGAAGAGGAAGAAGTTGGATGCATCACGTAGGGAAATATTGTTAGACGGCGACAATGAAGCTACACTCGCCTACATGAAAGCGAAATCATCAGTGGATCTTGAATGTTTTTGCAAGTTCAGTGTAGATGAGGAGAATAGGCTTGATAACTTGTTTTGGAGAGACTCTACTTCACTTTTGGATTATGTTGCCTCTAGAGACGTCCTCATATTCGACAACACATACAAACCAATATGTATGACAAGCCTCTAGTGTTATTTGTTGGTTGAAACAATCATCGGGCGAGTGTTGGTTGTGCCCTATTGCTTGACGAGACCTTTGGAACATAAAAGTAGTTATAGGAGACATTCATATCCTCCATGAAAGGTAAGAAGCCTACATCAATACTGATGGATGAGGATGATGCGATGTGCACAAAGCAATTGAGTATGTGTTGCCCACGTGCAATCATAGATTGTGCTTATGGCACGTGACAAGGAATGCACAGAATAACTTGAAGGATGGAGAATTGATAAGATCATTTCAAGCATATCTTTGGGAACCAATTACAGTCAATGAGTTTGAAAAGAAATGAGAGTTTTTGAAGGACATAGTTACTACACATAAACAAAAGGAATTGCTGTAAATGATGTATGCAAAATGAGATGCGTGGGCGAAATCACGCCTTTGACCCAAGTTTTTCAGTGGTATGTGCACTATTCAATGCTTGGAGTGTATGAACAAGTTTGTGAAAGATTACTTGAGGAAATGCGTTAAGTTGTTTGAATGCATTCCAGCAGTTGATAAGGCCATAGCACGATTGAGGAATACCTCGGGGAAGGATGATTTTTACCAAAACAATCAAAGAAAGTGCTTACAACAACACTGAAAAGTCTTGAGCAACATGTTTCCTAAATTTACACTCATAGGTGTTTTTTATTGGTATGTAACGAGATCAATGCTTCGTCAGCACTTGTTCATGAAAAAATAATTCATAATTTCGGAAGATAGTTGTATATTTTAGCGAAATACGGTGAACCGCAAAATAATTGGAGTTGTGTGTACCTTGATGGGAAAGATGTTCGAATAGAGTGCAACTGTCATAAATATAAAAGCGAAGGCATCCCATGTTGCCATTTGTTTTATGTGATGAAGTGGGAGCATGTTATGAAAATTTCCTCGTCACTCATAATGAAGTGATAGACAAAAACTGCTCGAATGGACATTGGATATGCATTTATGTCAAAAAGTGGTAGCAAGGAGGTTGTACAAACCTCGAGATATGAAAATTTAAGTTGTGTTGCCAATAAAGTGTGTTTGTATGCATCAAAGAGCACATATGGGTATAGTATTATTCATAAATTTTTCTTATTAAAATAAATTAATGTTCAAACGTTTCTGGAATACTGAACCGATGGACGATGTGATTCTCAAAGAATTTGATTACTTGTGCGCTGGATATTGACCGATAAGACTCGGCCTCGACCCACTTGGTAAAATAGTCGGTTGCCACCAAAATCCATGCATGTTGGTTGGACGCGGCCGGATGGATTTTACCGATGATATCCACGGCCCACCCTCCGAATGGCCAAGGTTTGGTAACTGGGTGGAAGGCGTCGGCCGGTACCCTTTGTATGGGGCCGTAGATTTGACACTTGACACATCCCTTCGCATATTCTATGCAATCCTTCAAAATGGTCGGCTAGTAATAGCCGTGCCTCCGGACCAACCACCTCATCTTGACACCAGACTGGTGAGCGCCGCAAATCCCTTCGTGAGACTCGGTCATGATAACCTTGATGTCTTCGGCGTTGGGACATAGGAGCAATAACCCGTCTGACCCCTTTTGATACAGCTCATTCTGATAAATCAGATAACACCGAGCTCGGAACCGTGTAGTCCTCTCATTGCAGCTAGAAGGATTGCGCAAATATTTTACTATGGGGGAGCGCCAATCGGCTTCGGCCGTGTCGACCTCATCGGTAACATCAGCCGAAGATACTTGCATTGCCATCCCACGTTCGGCCAAAGCCGATAAGGTACGCTTCTCAATCCTTATCACGCTATTGTGGTCGGTGTTTGGGATGTTTACGCCTGACGCTACCTGGGCCATCTCATTGGCCTCATGGTTCTCGGCGCGCGGGACATGAACAAAGGAGATTCTAGAGAATCCATCGGCCGTGTTGAGGGCCGTTACGTAATACATGGCCAAATTCTCGCTCGTGCATTGGTATTCCCCGGTTAGTTGGTTAATCACCAGCTGAGAATCACCATAGACCAAAACGCGGGTTGCCTTCATTTCCTTTAAAATCTCGAGACCGATGATGAGTGCTTCGTATTCGGCCTGATTGTTGGTGCATTTGAAGTCGAGTTGGAACGCGAATTGCCACCTTTGTCCTTGAGGAGATTCAATTACGACCCCGGCCCCTGACTTGGCCTTGGTACTAGACCCGTCGAAATACATGGTCCAGTAGTTCTTTTCCATGTGGACCATGCCGATCTCGACCTCCAACTCTTCCTCCTGCCTCTGGGACGGGTGATGAGCCAAGAAATCGGCCAAAGCCTGACCCTTGACCGACTTCTGAGCCACGTATTGAAAGGTAAACTCTAATAACGCCATCGTCCACTTCCCAATTCGGCCGCGTATAATCGGCCGAGTGAGCATGTACTTGATAAGGTCGGTCTTGGAGATAATCTGGACGACCGACGAAAGCATGTAATGCCGCAACTTGGTGGCCGTGAAATAACGTGCTAGGCATAACTTCTCGATCGGTGAATAGTTCAGTTCGGTCGTGTTGAGGGTACGGCTTAGATAGTGCACCGCTTGCTCTCGCCCAGACTCGTTGTTCTGAGTGAGCAGACAGCCGATAGAACCTTCTGACGCCGAGATATAAAGTCTCAAGGGCTTCCCCCTTTTTGGTGGCATAAGGACCGGCGGCTGAGATAAGTATTTCTTAATGTCATCAAGGGCCGCCTGATGCTCTGCCCCCCAAATGAATCGTTCGGTGTCTTTCAGTTTGAGCAGAGGAGACAACGGCCGTATTTTCCCCGCCAGATTTGATATGAATCGTCTTAGAAAGTTGACCTTGCCTAGGAAAGACTGGAGCTCTTTCTTGGTCTTCGGCGGAGGAGCCGCCATAATGGCCATAGCTTTATTCTTATCTACCTCGATTCCTCTTTGGTGGACCAAGAAACCGAGGAAATTCCAGGCGGTGACGCCGAAAGCACATTTCTTCGGGTTCATTTTCAAACCATGCGCCCGCATTCGGTCAAAAGCCTGCCGGAGATGTTCCACGTGGTCGGCCTTAGATGGGGATTTTACAACTACATCATCGATGTAGACTTCAACGGTCCGGCCCATAAGGTCGTGAAAATTAAGATTCATAGCTCGCTGGTATGTCGCGCCGGCATTCTTTAGGCCGAACGGCATGACTACCCATTCATAGGTTCCGATAGCTCCTGGACACCTAAATGCCGTTTTGTGGACATCTTCCTCGGCTACGAAAATTTGATTGTAACCTGCATGGCCGTCCATGAAAGACAAGAGTTCGTGCTTTGCGGCCCCATCTACCAAGAGGTCTGACATAGGCATGGGGTACTCGTCCTTGGGGGTCGCCAGATTTAGATTCCTGTAATCGGTGCAAACCCTCAAAGCCCCGGTCCTTTTTAATGCCGGTACGATGTTGGCCAACCATTCGACGTACCGGGCCGTTCGGATGAAGCCGGCTTTAAGGAGCCGTTCAATTTCCCCCTTAACTTTGAGTTGGACCTCGGTCGAGAAACGCCTTGGTGGCTGTTAGAACGGCTTGAACCTCTCCTTGATTTTTAATTCATGCTCGACCAAACTCCTTGGTAACCCTGGCATCTCATGATAGTCCCAAGCAAAACAATCCTTATATTCATGGAGTAGGCCGATAATTTCTGCCGCTAACTCAGGATCCAAAAGATGGCTTACAAAAAGAGGCCGTAGTTCGGCCTCTGACCCTACATTTATTTCTAACAAAGGGTCCTGGACTTCGGGGTAATCGTCCTCTATCTCGGCGGGTGCCGTCTCCAGGTCGTCCAGAGTCAGAACGTCCGTTTCGTCCGATTCGTGGAGGAATTCGATCAAGTTGATTGGCGAATTCGGCCGTAAGGATTCCTCCGCCCAATGTTCCAGCAGTCTTTCCACCAGATCATTCACGGCCGCCGCCCCTTCTTCTTTAGTGGCCTTGTCTATCATCTAAAGGTTGGTGAGGTCGATCAATACTTCGCGCGCCGAATCCTGTCGGATATTCTCGGCGCCCAATTCCAGTACCTTCTGGGCCGTTGTTCTAGTTGGCCGGCCGTTTGCATCGTGGCCGGTAAGGATAACCCATCCAACGTCGTCGTCGTAAATCCGAGCTTGCACGGCGTTGGCCTCAAAAGGTTTTTCGTCGGTCGGGTGTATAGACACCTTCTGGCCGTCCCAAAAGAACAACAGTTGGAAGAGGGAGGACGGTATACACCCAGACTGGTGGATCCAGTCACGGCTGAGCAATATGTTGTAGTCGACGTTGGATTCGACCACGTAGAAAGCCGCAACTCTTGTCTGGTCGGCCACAGTAATTTTTAATGGCAATACGCCAATGGTTTTAGACTTGTCACCGACGAAGCTACTCATGACGACATCGCTGGGAATGAGGTCCTCTTTTGACTTGTCCAGCTTCTTCATCAAGGAGTAAGGAAGGATGTTGATCGTTGCCCCATAGTCAACGAAAACTTTGGTCACGGGCACACCCTCAACATGAGCCGAGATGTATAATGGTTTAAGGTGTCGATATTTATTCGGATCATCTCTAGGTATGACCTCATTGAATGCCACGGCTAGCAGTTCTTCTTTCGTCTTCGGCCTTTGATCAAACTGCTCCTCGGCCACGTCATCATCCAAGCCGCTAGTCTGCCCCCCTGGGGCTGAAAACTCGGATGGTAGTACCAAGACCATGTTGACGTGGAACTCTCCTGGCTCCTGTGGGTTTCCGCTGCCAGCTTCTTCCTCGGCCTGACGGCCGTCTTTGGCGAGAGCCTCCTCCTTGACCATCCCGAGGATCCCCTCGCATTCTTCATCGGAAATTCCTAAAGTGGGGTCGTCTTCGGCATCATGCCCGAAGAACGGATCGCCAAAACCCTCGAACATGGGCCCGGCGGTCCCCGGGATATTGCTTGTAGACGTTTTGACTTCAGGGGGGTTCGAAGCCTCGGCCTCCTCCTTGAGGGCTTGCCTAGCCTTTGCCAAGGTGTCCCTGGCTGTTAGGTAATCGTCTAGGCGGCCTACCCGGGCCTTTTCCTCGGTCGTGAGGCCGAAGATGGTGTCCGCCGGGGTCACAGTGAGATACTGGCGGAGGTATTCTAAATCGCCCTTACTGAAGGGAATTTTAGCTTCTAATCTGCCGAGGTCGGGCTGGTAATTCGGCAGACCTTTCGCTCTGGCTTCCCTGTTTGCCTGGTATACGGCCTTAATGGCCGAGTCAGAACTGCTGGTGATGAGGAGCCTCTCTGCCTTCGTGTTTTTAAGGGCTAACTCCACGATTTCCCGACTCTCAGGGGTCATGTCGTAGAGGTCCGTGGCCGAGTAATCTTTGTGGAATTCTTTGAGAAAAGATAAACCGTTAGCCGAGAAAGGGGGGTCCCTTCCGCGGTAAATGTCGACGATACCCTCGTTTATTTTTTCCAAGGCCGCGGCCTTCGGCTGAACCGAAACGGCCGCTGTTTCACGGGGACCCTCGTCCTGCCTTGGGCACCATGTCCTTGGATGCTTGATATTGGCCGCTTTTGCCGGCGAAGGGGTAATTGGAGTGGATGGCGGCTCGTCTGCTGCTGCCATTTTCTTTTGGCGCTTGGAGCCTTCGGCCTCGGTCGTCTGCATTCTGGCCTATTGAACCTGTCTCTGCATTCTCCTCAGCTGGGTCTTTGTCAGCGGCTCGGCTCTGCCCCTCGGCCGTGCATGGTACCAGCGGTCATCCCGCATGACTGGTGGTTTGAAAGTCTTAGCTGGCCTGGGGGCGGCCTCATCCCTTGGTCCTATCGATGTACCGTGGGTTCATGCCCCCAATCGGTTGAAAACCGTCCTGCTGTCCGGCCGGCGGTCATGCTAGTCACTAAAGTTCTTCATGGTTGGTTAAGGCGGCTCGGCAGTCTTCCTCTTGTTCTCCTGCGGCCTGGACTGGCCAATCTCATGTTTGCATCGCTCGCATAGGAGTGGCTTCAACTCGGCCAATTGCCCTTTCTCTTTCGCCGTCCACCGAGTTTCCCTATACCCGGCTAGGAGTTGGGCGTCGACCATGTTAACGACAGGTGGGGGGAACGGCTTGGAGTCAACTTGCATGGTCGCCTTCTCCGGAAACTGAAGCTTCTTTTCGTCTATCAATTTCTGGATGACGTCTCGCAGAACAACGCAGTTGTTGGTGTTGTGAGACCAAGAACTGTGGTATTTGCAAAACGTCTTCCCTTTGAGCTCATCGGGTTTCGGGATTTTGTGGCCGAAAGACAACTTGACCTTTTTCTTAGCCAATAGCAGGTCGAAGATAGCCTCAGCCCTCATCAGATCAAAAGTGTAGGCCTTCATTTCTCGTGTTGCAAACTTGGCGTCGGGAATTTTCGTACGGCTATTGTCAGTTTTAACAAGCCCTTTGCAGACGAAGGGTTTGTCTATGCTGACTTCGGCCGAGCTCACCTCTACCCCGTCGCCCTCGGCCCCTGCAGAGCCGTCCGCTTCGGCGTAGCTGACGATGGGGTTTCTGTAGTAGGTCCCTTTGGAGGCCGTCTTCTTCTGCATCTCCTCTTTTAACAAGGACGCATATCTGTCCACCTTGTTGGTCAAGTCATGCATATCCCGGAATTCGATCCCTTGGAATTTCTTCCGGTACTCGAATTCCAATCCTTCTTCGGCCATCTTGACGAACTCCCTCTCTGGTAGATTCGTGCTGCACCAATTCCTACATGTTTTGAATCGTTGTAAGTAGTCGCAAGGTGATTCGTCCGACGCCTGGCTCATCCTTGCCAGCTTGGCGACCGTTATCTCTCGGTTGGTCTGATAGAAATGTTCGTGGAACACTCTTTCCATATCAGACCAATCCCTTATTGAGTTCGGCGGGAGGTTTATAAACCAAGAGAATGCTGCGCCGGTCAAAGAATGGACAAATAAACGGAGCCTCTGGGCGTCTAAATCGGCATCTCCGCACTGGGCCGTGAAACGGCCTATGTGTTCAATGGAGGAGGTCTGCCCATCCTCGGAGAATAGCATGAATTCTGGTAATCGATAGTTCCGGGGAAGAGGGATCCGGTCGATCTTTGGTGGGTACTGCCTGGTATATCTCGGCATGTCTGGCCGCCGCTGGGCTAGGCCGTCTTCAATCATTCGCCGGACGTCCTCGAGTCGAAGTCCCTGAGGCGGTGCCTCCTGCTGGGCCGCATACGGCCGCGGGACCTGCTGTATGTCGTTCTGTGGCCTTATCTGCGGGGCCACTTGAACAAGGGGTTCGGCCTGAATGACCGAGCTGGTCGACGCCAAATGAGCGCCGTAGGTTTGGACCAGGGGCGTATGTGTTGAAGCTGGAACGGCCGACCCGTAGTGATGATGAGAGCTTAGTGGAAACAACGCCGCCTACAATGATGGTGAGACGGTCGGATTGCTCTGACCGTACTGTTGTGATGATACGGCGGTCGCGTTGCTTGGACCAGGATGAGTATGGACGGCCGCAGTATGAACTGGGCCGAGTGGATGGATCGTAGGACGCCCGAGGCTGCTGTGCCCAAGTGACACGGCCAAAGCATAGAGTGGTCCGCGCGTGGTCTCTGCCGAGTAGGTTGGCCCGGGGCTCGCCTACGTGGGCTGGGGCTGCCCCCAGCTGTTTGTCGGCGGCAAAGAATGCTGGCCGTAACCTGATGCTTGGGTGTGGGCCGGGGCGCCGAGGCTGCTGCTTTCGCCGTAAGGCTCGATCCTCTCGGGCTCTTGGCTCCTTTGTCCGGCTCTGGAAGGCGTCGCGGGCGAGGTCACCGGCATCCTCTCCTGAAACAGCGTTCGCAGCTCCGAGGAAAATCTGTCCATTGCGGCCATAAAGGATGTCTCTATTCTGTAGGCCTGTTTGGACATCAGTTCCTCCACTACTGCTTGTTCCTGCATGGACTCGGCCGAGCGATCCGTCGCTATTGGAACGCTGGCCGAGATCCTGACCGAATGTTCGGTCTCGGTGATCGGTGAAGTGGACTCAGGAGTCTCAGAAGTCATTTCGACTGCTTTGTTTTTGAGCTTTGCCTGTGCCCTGGTTTCCACCATAAGTTTTTGACAAAGTTCCACTGGGCGTGCCAAAAGTGTCTGCCGGGAAAATCTCACGGCCTGGAGTTCCGGGCCGAGGGGATATGCGTGGACACGCGGCTTCCTGCTTTTGGGTGCGGTGCGTTTGTGCGCGGGCTTGCCAGCACGGTCTACCGTGCGTCAAGTTGTGGTTCGGATGGATGTGGTAAAAAGATGCGCCTGTTTGGACTTGACTTCTTAATCAAACGATTGTGGCCGAGAGAGGAACTAATCTTGGCCGGCAGGTTCACGGCCTGAACTACAAGGCCGTTGAGTGGTGGTGTTGGTGGGTTTTAGGGCGGTGCTCCGGCGCGCTGCTCAATGAGCGGCGGTCGTATGATATATGGGGTGAATGAGCGAATAACAGCGGTGGTGCTCCGGCGCCTTGAAAACCAAGGGTCGTATGATATATTGATGAACGGATTTTCCTTACAAACTAACACTACTCCTTGAAAAGCAAGTAAAGATATTGAAAGTGCATTACAGGAAAATATAAGTTGCTCCGTGGGAGGCTTTTGTTTGGTGTTTGAACCCTTTGAAAGTGGTCCTGAGTCTTGTATTTATAGGCAGAGTTCCTGGAGGGGTAATCGAGGCTGAAAATCTGCATGGTGGAGCCTGATTAGCGCAAGTGGGTAGTCAAATCGACATTTGGGATCGTGAAGTATGGTGGTGTGACCCCATGAATCCCGGTGAATCTCGGCCGCCGCCCTGATCGTGGGTTCTGCGCTTCTGGCCGTGGAGACGCATTTATTGCTCTGGTGGCTGGTCACCTAATCTCTCAAGCTGCAAAGAGCTTTGTGAGAATGTGGGCGTCTAATCACTCTGATCTCAGTCATCAAACCCTGACTCCAATCACTTCCCACCTTCCCTCGTGCATTAAATGCTTATTCTTGGCCAGTGGGATTTACTGCAATAAACAGAGGCCTTGCTTCATTAAATGGAGCGTGGGGCCCTGCTGTCACGTGATGATCTGACCTTAGCTTTTGGCCGTGATTTTGCTCGATCTCGGCCTCGGCTCATAATCGAAGCCGAGATAATCGTGCCTTAGCAATTTTTCTCTCGCTTCTCTGGAATGCCAAGCATCCTGGCAAAACGCTGCGCTTTAGCTTCTCGAAAGCGAGACGGGGCTGAGAAGAAGAGTTCCCTCAACCAGTTCATGGCCGTGACTGATTAGGCACAAACAAAAAGGCTTACGCCTCAGTGCTTCAAGGTTTACACCTCGTATAAGCGACTAAAGCGCCTCGCATCAACGCCTCGCCTTTTAAAACATTGATAGATACCTTTTATTTAAAAAAAAAAAACTATATTGTATAAATATTATGTTAAGCCCAAACTAATTATGGTAAATATATATATAATTTTTTTTTACCTAAACGTTCTATTCAAAATTAAAAAGAAGAAAAATTCAATTAAAGCTCACATATTGTAAAAAAAATAAAAATCTTTCTCAATTACTCAATTCAAAATTAAAAAGACGAAACTCAATAAAGACCCAATTATTTTTTAAACTTATAACTTAAATCAATGAATCTAGTTGAATCAATAAGGAAATTTACAAAAGACATGGTAGAAAAACTTGATTATGTAAAGTTAATTGTTACTTTTGAATCGAAAAATGTAAGACGAGTGATGTTTTGATGCATATGATAAAGATGTTGTGTAAATTAGATATTGATTGTTTCTTTTATGTTACAATTGTGAATTTTAGTTCACATACTACTTTTTAAACTTAACGAAAAAAAAATCACATAAATATATAAATATATATTATATAAGGCCTCATTTAGGATTTTCACCTAGGACTTCCAAAACGCAAGACCAACACAACACGTTATGGGTTAACGAAAGACTTGACATACAACGTAATGGAGGTATAAAAATGCTAGGTAACCCAAACAATGGGTTTGAGGTTAACAAAAAAAAAAAAAAGGTTGTAAAAGAAGAAACTCGGTAAATTTCTAGGTAATAAAGTGAAATTTACTTATTAATTAATTTTTGTAGTAGGCATGTAACCATGTTTTAGTTTTGGGTTAACTGGTGAAATACCCCCTGAACTTGTACCTTTGTTTCAATTAGCCCCATATCCTTTTTTTTTAGAAAATTAAGGATACGAACTAATTTTTTTTGCCAATTTCCCCCTACCGTCTAAATCATCAACATTTCATTCAATTTGCCGTTAAATATGAGGGCAAATTGGTAATTTCCATATGAAAATAAAATAAAATAATTTAAAATTTAAAATAATAATAATAATAGAAATAAAGTTTATAAAAATAAATATCTAAAAAATAAAAAAAAACCTCACTTGCCATATCTCTATGTCTCTCCCACTCTCTACAATCCCTTCTTCCCCAAATCAACCACAGCCACAGACACAGATGCAGCAAAACACCGAAAACCAACCCTAAGAAGACGTTGTTCTCGGCGAGAAATGCAAGCGATCATCCCCCCCCCCCCCCCCCTCTATGGAAGACCAGCCTCTGCTCCTATTTCAGGCGTGAGTTCGCTTCTGCTGGAGGAGGAGGACGGCGCAAATGGAAGACCAGCCTCTGCTCCTACGTGGGACTCGACCTTCGAGTGTGCGCAGAAACAACAGTTGGAGGAGGAGGACGGTGCGAATGGGTTTGGGTCTGTGGGTGGGGATAAGGTTTTCTTTTTGGTTTTTTGGATGTGGGGGTGGGTTTCAGGTGGGGAAGGGGGTGGATCATTGGCTGCTGTGATGGCATTAGACTGGTTGAGTTGAGGGATGGGGAGGAGTTGCTCTGTGTCAGTGAAATGAGTGGTTGGTTGTGGTGATTGGGTGTGCAGAGTAAATATTTTGGGGGAAGAGAGAGGGAGAGAGAGAGTGTGTGTGTGTGTATGGTGGCTGTAGGAGGGTGGGTTGCTAATAGGGGAGGTGGCCTTGGGTCTGGGGTTGGGTAAGAGGTCTGGTGCTACGATAGTGGGGAGAGGTGTGGTGGTGATGTCGGAGAAGAAAGGTGATGGTTGTTGGGAGAGGTTTTTTTTTTTTCCTTTTCTTTTCTTTAATTTTTTCCAAAAAAATATTTATTTTTTATGATTTAACAGAAAATTGGATGAAATATTGATGATTTAGACGAGAGGGGGGAAATTGGCAAAAAAATCCTTAATTTTCTAAAAAATAAAGGTAAGGGGCTAATTGAAACTTAGGTACAAGTTCAAGGGGTATTTCACCAATTAACCATTTAATTTCTTGTGTGGAGGATAGTGCTTTGTTTATTCACCAAAAGAAGTTTCATTATTTTCTTACCAAAATGGTAATTATTTTTAATTTTTATGAACCCAAAATGTTTATTATTTCAAACTTAGGAAAAAACAAAAAAAAACAAAAATCAAGCAACTTTATGAGGCTGAGGAGTGAGAAATGTGGGGAGAAGACGTAAAAAGCAAATTCCCCATTTTGACCCTCTACTCAGATTTGAAAAACCTATAGAAGAACACAGCTTGCTTCCCGCTCAACTCAAATTTGAAAACCTCTTGTGGTTCGTCTCCGACTCTGCGACTCACAGGTATCTCTCGCTTTCTTCAACAATTTCTTTCATATCATTGCAATGAAGTCCAGATTCTACTTTCTTGTTAAAAGCCCTTTTTTTTCCCCTGCTGTAGGGTTTCTTCTTGGCCAAATCTTTCAATAAAGAAAATTGGATCTAGAATAACGAGCTTCAGCTTGTTTGCCTTTGCCCATATATTCATACATACATTCTATAAATCAGTATAAATTTGGGTACTCAGTCAACTGCTTTGATAAAAAATCCCTAATTTGGGTTTGTTCTATTGCTCCATTGCCCTCAACTTGTTTCTGATATAGATTTGTTTGGGAACCCAATTTGTGGATTTGGGTAGATCTACTAGTGTTTTTATCCAGGTTTGTGTATTTGCAGTAGGTTTATTTTTACTTTAAAGTTTTTGCATCATTTATATTGGAAAGTCTGAATGAACTCCGGGATAGAGTTTGCCTATGCAAAACTGACTTGCAAGGTGAAGGTGCACAAAAGTTCTAGCAACTAATTTCCATACTTAGGTGAGATTGCAGAGGCACATATAACATTCTACTTCACCGTGTGCAATAACCATCCATGATTGCCCATTGTTCCCAGTTGCGTGACTTTGCAGATCCAACTTTCGAATGGTAGCAATGATGCAGGGCAGTGGCTATAAGCCGCTGTCCAGCGACCCAAACAACCCAAAAACACAGAGAATAGAAGGATAAGGCTGTAGAATTGAAGTTGGAACGAAGATAATTGAGTTCTAGGGCAAAATCCCAATAGAAACTCTATAGAATAAAGTCTGAAATTATATTGATAAAAACTGAATACAAGAGCCTCTTAATAGCCTATTTATACTAGAGTACATCAGCCTAGCATTCCTATTCTTAGTTTATTAAGAAACCCTAACTGACAAAGGAAATTAAACCAAATCCTAGTAAAGATAGCAAAATAATTAACTTAATAATTTATTATAGCTAAAATTTAGCCCTTTTTGGCTAGGATGGATGCTCCTGCATCAAGCAACCCCTCAGCTTCCCATAGAGTCATAACCATATTATGCCCAATCCCATACTAGGTCTGGTGTATGCTTTGATACCAAATGATGTGAACTCATTGGTAGGAATTGCTTCTGCAAAACCTGCGTGCAGCTTGCAGGGAAACAGCGTGCCTAATGATTCGTATACAAACAAGTAATCCCATACTCAGGACATGTGGGATTGTAAAATGGACATAAAACTCATAGAATTCTTAGGCTTAATTACTTGAATCTGCCTTTTTACTTCTCATGTGTCTTCTGAGTTTTGTATATTTAAATGCTCTCATTGACATGTTTCTTCATGCTTCACATTTTACTGCAGCAGGGATTCTCACAAGTTGACAATCAAAGGGAAATGGGGGATGTATATAAAGAATTAGATGATGTCAAAGCACAGATTGAGAGGCTCAAGACTGAAGTCCGGGTTAAGACCGAACTTTCTGAGGCTTTGAAGGAAGCTCACAGTGAGCAGTTGATCAAGTATCAAGAAGCTAAGCAGGAGACTGAGAAACAAGCTCAAGAACTAATTGTCAAGCTTGAGGAAATTTCTCAAGCGAAGCAGGTTTCGGAAACCCTTCAATCTTGTTTGCGTGAAAAAGAATCTTCTCTTAGGCATTTGACTTCTTTGCATGAAAAACTTCGAGTTGATAGTGAGAACAAATTGCACAAATTGGAAGGAGAAAATAAGGAGTTGGCATTTGCCTTAGATGAAGTAACAGAAAGAAACAAAGAGTTGGAGCAGAATTTTTGTGCCAGTACTAAGGAGATTGAGGGCCTTAAAAGACTCTTATCAACTTCAGAGAGGAACTGTTTCGAGGCAGAGCAGAAGGCTCAAGAAGCCAAAGAACTGAGACAGAGAGATGATATCATATTGGAACTAGAGGAGGAAAATAGAAAAGCTCATGATCAATTGAAATGGAAGAAAGAACAGTTTAGACATCTTGAAGAAGCACATAGAAGGCTCCAAGATCAGTTCCAGTTGAGTAAAGAGGAGTGGGAGAGGGAAAAATCAGCACTGGTTGAAGAGATCTCTTTATTGCAGACAAGCTTGGATTCCCAAACTAGAATTCTTGAAGGTGTTCAAAAACGTTTAGAGATGTGCAACCAAGTTTTAGCTCATGAAGAAAGCAGGAGGAAGTTTTTGGAGATTGAAGTATCCGAATTCAAATCACGTTATGAGAATGTCTTTGTGCAGTGTGAACAAGAAAGGTCAAAATTTGAAAGCTTGACAGTTCAAAGGGATGAAGAGATTGCAAAGCTAAGAAACTCATTGTCAACAAAAGAACCATTCACAAAAGAAATGGAATTTCGAATTGTTCACCTTGAGCAAGAGAATCAGGAATTGAGAGAATCTCTAAAAGAACTACAGGAAGCTCAAATCAGAAATTATGGGTCAACTGCACTGACAAAGCTACGCAACAAGCTTAGGGGCTTAGAGCAGGTACATAGTAACTGCTCCACAATTCTGAAAGCTAAAGAATCTGAATTGAGTTTCCAAATAGAAAAGTTGAAAGGAGATATAAGTAGACATAACTCTGAATTGAAGGGTAAAGAGAAGCAGATACAGGAGCTTCAAATGGAGCTAGAAAGCTACCATTCGATGATTGAGGTTCTAAAAGAAGAGATTTCAGTAGTACTTACGATCTATAAATCAGAATTCTCAGAGGCTTACTCCAAAAGATCTGATGCCAAAACCGAAATGCAGCTGTACAACAGAATGGATGACAAGATCTCTCTACTTACAACGCAGTTGGAGATGAAGAGCAGTGATTCAAGAAATGTTCATCTTCAGCTTGAACAAGAACATGAGAAAGTCAAAGAATTAATGAAGAGGGTAAGGTCCTTGGAACTCACTGAACAACAGCAGGTTATCATGGAGGAAGAGATTCAACAACATAAAATGATGCTTGAGGAATCATCTGCACATCAACTTTACATGGAAGAGAAATTTCTGCAGATGGAAGGTGAGAAACGAGATGTTTCTGAGGCTTTAGAAAAGACAAATCTTGAGCTGGCTAAGAAAATTCGTGAAGCAAGTCAATTAAAATATGAGTTACAGAATTTGGAGTCTAGTGCTGAAAGCTTGAAAGTGTGCTGTGAAGAAAATCAAGAAAAATGTAGACAAATGGAGAATTCACTTCTTGCACAATCTGAGAATGAAGAAGTCCTTAAGCATGAGAAAGAAAGCCTTATCACCATTATCAAGGAGCAAAACAAATTTGAAGTTCTACAGCAGCAGATTGTCCTTCTAGAAGCTACAGTTGCAGCAAAGAGAGTGGAAGTGGAAGCCTTAACACAAGACAAAGAGGACCTTATTAAAAATGTGAAGGAGAAGGATAGCTGCATAGTAAGTCTCCAAAAAGATATCACATGGATGGAGCAAGAGTCCATGAAAAGAGAAGCGGAGGCAGCAATTCTTGCAGGCATAGATGCAGAGAAATCTGTTGGACAAGAGAAAGAGAGGCTTTTCAAGGTTATAAATGAGAAAGACCAGAACATAAAAAATCTCCAAGTATTGGCATCGTCATTAGAGGAAGACTTGACAAGTGCATTTGTATTGTCTTTTTCAGAAGTTGTAGAAAATCTGCTTACAACTGAAGCTTTAAAGAAGGCCAAACACATGACAGAGCTAGTGCTTGAAGAGAAGAACAAAAAAATTGTTGATTTGGAGAAGGAAGTATCTGGTTTGGGCCAAAGATTGATCCATCAGAAGGAAGCCTGGTTTACTCAAAAACAACAAGAAGAGGAACTTCAAGCTTTATTGGAAGCCAACAAAGTGGAAAATGATAAACTGATGGGTGAACACAGGAGACTGGAAGGCATAGTCAAGCAGCTTGAGTTTGAAAAAGGGGTTCTCCTTCAAGACACCACAAAGCTATCAAAAGAAAGGGAGGAACTTTTAGTTCACATGGAAGAATTCTGTGATCATATTGGTGAGTTCACTTGTGATGATGTGAAGATGATGAATTTTTTAGAAACAATGTTGCAAAGGTCTAAGGTAGAGGTGGGACCAGCAATGAATTTGACAGTGGATGATGAGCTCTATGATTTTAGCGAAGAGAATGTAAACGCTTCTTTCTCTGCCTCAGCAACAAAACTTGACACTAGTGCTGGAAGATCACCACTGAAAGAGTTGAATCAGCGGCAGTTGTAATCAAGAGAAGAAATGCAGTTTTAACTGGCGTACAAGGTAATTCAGAAACCCATGATGTGTTTTAAAATGTAAACATATGATTTTTTTTCTTGATTTTCATATATTATAAAAGACATTTTTAGCTAATATAATGGGAGATTTAGTCGTTTTTCATGTAACCCCCCCCCCCCCCCCCCCCCCCCCCCCCTCCCTTAGTATGCATATTCTGTATTGGGTCATGGCAGGATCAAAATCTCTGTGTTTAAGAGATTGTGCTTTGACGTTGTGAGAAAGTCCTTCCTTAACTTAAGGGAAGAGAGAGCAGAGCTCTTTCCAGTATCCTTGAGTGGTGTGTTCTGTTTCACGCTCTCAGCATCTCATTGAAGCATATTTTAGTAAGTGCTACAATGAAGTGAAGCACTTTGCAAATTTGCTGAACATGAAACTGATATAAGCATAGGCGACTTGCTAGATATAGGATGCATATTGTATAGGGATTTCCCACAGCTGTTGATCATGCTGACTGCATAATGAAGCTGATGTAATCGATGTGATGAGGGACTACATATGTTGTTTTAGTGCAGAGGAAGTGTGTTAATAATAACACTATAATGTAGAGGCTACTAGAATCTGGAACTAGCACATAAATCCATCATCCTTTATGTTGGATAAGGTGATTTCATTCATGAGAAGAGGAGTAATCATGCCAAGATTAAATTCTTAAGATGAATAAATTCTCATGTATCAATAGTTTGTTGGAAATTTGACTGTAATAGCTTTCTTTTGTGTACAGTGGCCAGAATAGCAGGAAGTTTAAGTTCTGTTACTCGAAATTTGGAAAAAAGGCTCGAGACCTCTTCGAGCTTGAACCTGTTGGCAAGGAAGGGCAGACAAATATTTTGTAATATTCTGCTGTATGTTGTATGAGTTACCACCAAGGTATTAAATATCGATAATATCCCCGATATTATCCCGATAATATCTGATTTTTGGTGGTCCGATATTTTAACAACTAACCATAGTGTTATCGTCAATATATCGATAATATCCCGATATTATCCCGATATTATCCCGATAATATCGGGAAGATATTTTCAACATTTTTATGAATGATTTGGGCAATATATCGAGATATTATCGATAATATCCCGATAATATCCCGATACGAAACCCAAAAATATTTATATACATGGTATTTGTGAAAACCATTTTACTCCTTCAACACCTTAACCACCATATCACTTATGTTTTTGTGAAAATACTAAAATATTTATATATATATACATGATTTTGTTTTGATCATGGTTTTGTTTTGAATTCTTTTTGCAAGAAACAAATTTTCATATGAGATGAGTAGTACTAGTAACTATGGTTATACTCATAACCAACCATTTCCCTACCCTTCATATCTCATTCCTGTTGGGATGGAATTAAGCGACTCATGGAAAGAATCCGAGACTCAATCTTCAAATGATTTTACTTATGGACAACGTCAACCAATCTCGGATCCATATGGGTGGCATGTTGACAATTACATGCAAAACTATTTTGGGGATTTTATCATTTGATGACTACTCTTCAAAATATACTTACTCTACACATAGAGATGATGAAGATAGTGAAATTTTGAACCTCATAGGAACTCTATGTGGTGCTAAGTCACTCATGTATCTTACCATGCAATGTACAAAGTGTAAAATATTGTAGTAATTCATTATATATAAATGATTATGGTGTGTTTAATCTTCTTTCATTAATTACTACATATTTTCTACACTTACGGTATTTGCCAGCTCGCTATATAATCAACTTAAATCAGTTAAATCCATCATGCAATGCATTTCCTTCCAATTTTTTGTGATAAACTAATAGATAATTGACTAAATAAACATCATGCAAAGTTTCAATAAAAATTTCCAAGTTTTTCTTACAATTTCCGTGGTTTTTATTCAATTTTTTCCGATACCGATAATATCCCGATATTTCCTGCGATATTTCCGTGTTTTTTGACTTCCGATACTTCCGATACCTCCGATATTTAAGACCTTGGTTACCACAAAGCGTTGCAATAGGCCAGCCCCTCTTTTTGTTTTTGGGAATATAGGAGCCTAGTCATTGTTAATTGTGTGGTTGTATGAGTCCATTTATATTCTCTGAGCTGTGTCTGTGTAAAGAACTTATGAGCTTTGCTATGGTGCCAACTTTATCCTTTTCCTTCCGGCATGCAAGAATAAATAATGTACCTGAAATTAAATTCTTCAATTCCGAATCCTGGATCACGTGTTTTCAAACGCAATCAGTAAAATTCTTCCTGGTTTTGAAATTGAAACCTCGTCTTCTACAGATTCAGCTCATAGAGAGATCAATTGGGGGCCTTTGCTTGCAACAAAGACTTCTCCTTAGCATGTTTCATGATCATTTCACCATTTTGTCTCCATTTCTTTTAATAAAAAAAAGCCTTTTCCACAAAGAAAAGGCGGCTAAAACCATGAATTAAGCCTTGAATAGATGCGTAAAAGGAACCCCTGTAAGCAGGTGATGTTTTCACTTCTATGCTCTTACTCTCCTGCTTCACAAGCTCCCCGAGCACTTCTCTTCATGTTACAACAGTTGCCCGTGCAGAATTTTAGATTATTGTTTCACTTTTCGAGCACGTTTGAACTATTTGTGGCAATCTCCAAATCCCTTTTTAGAATACCTAACTAAACTTGAACGGGATATTTCAGCCCTGGAGCTGTTTATTGTTCTTATGTGTACGTAAACGAAAAAATACGTACACTACTTTAGGATGACATCACAGTTTCTTGACCATCGTATTGAGTGTCTATAGATGAGGCAGATGCTACAGGGGAGTGTCTAGAGAATTTCTTGATAATTGATACAACAAATCGTTATCATAACCGGGATGCGCTTGTCACACGATAATCCCTGACAATACAAGAACAAATCAACACTTTTGAAGTTGTACATGATTCAACATCTATGGAAGATTCAATTCTTTTCATTCTGCTCAGATGAACTTGAATTTTTGGAGAACTTTGTGCGCCATTTCTGCTTGTTCTTCTCAGATGTATTCACATTTTCAGAATATTTTGTAAGACCCTGCCTCAATGCTCCAACAGTTACCCCATTACCTACCAAAATGCTTGTGACGCCCATATTTGAAACCTGTCAATACCATCACAAAGTGTTGATAAATGGGTGCAAGATTCAAGTCTCATATAAATTGAAGATATATGAACACCAAGGCCAGGAATATTATGAATACAAAATCTCTTGGCACGGAACAATCTTTGTCACACTACAGATAAACAGTGGTTTCTGATAAGATGAAGCAAAAGTGGCAGGGGAAAAGGGAAGGCTTATTTCTGCAGCACAAATGCCTCATTTGGTTTCACACCAGCCCTTGTGTGTCGACATAATTGCCTATGATTAGACCTGTAATCTCCTTTTTCAGCTTTACCTATGTGGGCTGCAGAAAGTCTGCATGTGTGTTGTTAAAACTTAAAAAACTAACCCCAAATCTCTTCTCTTGAATGCACGGAAGTTTAGCTTCACTTTACCCAATGACAGGATGATTTTTTCCTTTACACATTGTGCTACCATACCAATATAAACCCTTCACAAGTATAAAAATTTGAAGCACTAACAAGTTCATAATTCAAACATTTTTTCTTCATTTTTCTTCACTTCAAATCATTTGGCAAAAGTCATGTATTTGTAAATTTGATTCATATTCATTTCAAGATGCCAAAAGGAGATGATGATTATGGTGAAAAGGCAGGCATAATCTTACCGCTTGGATGTTCCTGTTCTCGTCGTCAAAGAAAAGCATTGAGTTAAAGGGGACCCCAGTCCTTGTATGAATTCTCTGGAAATGATCTGTCTTGTGTGTCCAGCTCGAAAAGATCTCCTGTATAACCAAAAAATCAAAATAAAAAGTAAAATTCAATTACTAGATTTACAGTCAGCATGTCTTTAGCCAGCTCTCTCAATCCCAATTGAAACATTAAAGAACAAAAAGGAATATAGAAAAGATATCATCCGAAGGAGGGAAAACACCAAGAAAAAGAAAAGTGCTCTGCTGTATCACCTGGGCTACAAACATTGACTTGATGCTCAATTTGTCAATAAATGTCTTTGCTATATCTGCAGTTGGAGACCTAGAAGCAATGGCAAGATCAATTCCCTTTTCCTTCAGGGCATACAATATACCTCTAGCATGGGGATAAAGCGATGGCATTTCACGTTTGGAGCGACATTCACTGCAAAAAGAACACAGATGTAAGTCGAGGCTGAACATAAATTTGTAAACAATGTGTTGCAAGAGAACATGTTAAACAGTACTAATATGTTAGGCATATTTCTTAATTCAAGGATTCTCTTTTCTTTTCTTTGTGTCCATGTATAGCTAGCTATAGGCTACAAATGGGGGTAGCCTAGACCCTCCAAAATCTCACCCCACTGCTGTTGCCTAGACCAATTCCTACACTTGGGTGTATGCATTTTCTCACAAAATAATACTAAACATTAAACTGGGAAACTCATTGACCCATAGAGAACATGCATGGGCTCAATGCTATGGGTGTTCACTTCCAATGTTAGAATCAAGCAGCAGTAGTTAAAACTCAAAACTAATTTTATCCTCCAGAAAAATTAAAATGTATATTACAAATATGAAGACTAGGTATAAAAAAAAAAAACTTTCAAAGATACACAAGAGTCTAAGAAAATTTCAAAGATGACAGGAAAAGCATATTATAGGGGAAAATTCAACTAAACGTTTTCATTGGTCATCTGGGTTATACATAAACCAACACAAAAAGAGAACAGAATCGAGTATTTCGCTGCTTCCTCGGGGAAAAACATAACTTTTCTTGAGTTTTCTCGGGAACCAAACAGGTTGTAGTGGGAAAAAAGAGAAAAGGACGTACCAATAGAAAGGCCAAAGAGTGTAATCAAGATCGAAGACAACCAATCTCGGAAGGACTTGGAACATTCCGAGTATCTCCAAAGCCTCTGCCTTCACGTTATCGTCACCCATTCTCTCTTTCGCTCTCTCTATTTCTCTCTGTTCGCGGAGTTTCAGATGGTTTTTTTCAGAGATGGAGTAGACAAACGAATACAAGTCAGCCGTCCCACACACGTGTGAATTAGAGGAATTATTATTATTTGACGCAGTAATACCACGTCAACTGGTCATAGTTCCAACTCAAATTTGTCACTTTGGCTTATTTTTATTTATTTATTTAGCTGGAATTAAAACTCAATTTTTGCCCTTAAAATAAAATTAAAATAATAAAAACAGGAAAGAAGAACAAAAAAAAAAGAAGAAATTATTATTATTATTTTTTTATCAAAGAGAAACTTCGTTAGATGAACTTCAACGGTACAATCAAAAACATCAACAAGACATCTAAAGTACCAATCCAAAAATAAAGATCTTAATATTAAAAAGATATACATTTATTTTTCTATTTTCACATTTTAGGAAATATATGCTACATTGAAAAATTATCAATTTCTTAATAACCTGAAGCCTAAGAACTAAAAAAATTGCACTGTGAACCCCAAAATGAACAAGGATGTTGGGAGGAATTTGATTCATGATGACCCAAGAAAAAATGAAAAAGAACGTCAAAAAACGAAGGAAACCCAACCATGGACCAATTTTCAGGAGAAAAGAGGCTAAGTTGTCAATATAAGAAGTACTTTGATACATGCACTCCATGCATATTCTATACATAGTTTGTCCAATCCATAGAGAATATTACATGAGTTGCCATGAAATTTGGTTCTTTTAGAAGTGATTGAACAATATTTTCCCTTATTAATTTGAATGGAGATTCGAACTCGGAACCTCTTTCACCGTTGGAACCATTAGACCAAGAGTTAGTATTGATTGAACAAACTATTACCTCTACTCTACGTTGAGGGGAAAATGACTTGTGTGCATTTTAGGATAAAAAGATAACATAAAATATGAAACGAGCGGGCTTTGAACAAAGTTGGTTGGAATACTTGCTCCTTTTGTATCTTCCCAAGACTTAATAGATGTCCATGCAATGCATTTAGTTGTGGAAGTTATGAAATGGAAGTATTTGCAGTTCAGAAGTTGAACTAACAACACCAAACACCCTTTGACCAAACCCTATCTGAGACCTCAAAATCCATCCAAGTTGTATCTATAAATACTTGTTTCACTGTCCAAAGCAAAACCACAACAACTCATATCCAGCAACTACAACTTTCCTTCCTCCTATACATCCAATATTATCATCAGTTAGCTGCAAAATATGGCCTTTCATGGCCTCCCGGCCTTCGTCTTTCCACTACTTTTGGTTTTTACCTTGTCCTCAATGAGCTCCAAAACAATGGTTGCAGGGGCTCGCATTCTTCTGGAGACTAACTCCTTCCCTCAAGTGCCCCAGCTTCCAAAGCCCGAGCTTCCACCATTTCCCACTTTCCCAACTTTGCCAAAACCTGAGCTGCCACAATTGCCAAAGCCTGAGCTGCCCCAGTTGCCGAAGCCGGAGCTGCCCCAGTTGCCGAAGCCGGAGCTGCCACAGGTGCCAAAGCCTGAGCTGCCCCAGTTGCCGAAGCCCGAACTGCCAACCTTGCCGAAGCCGGAGCTACCAACATTGCCGAAACCCGAATTGCCATCGGTACCCCATGTTCCAACTTTGCCAAAGCCTGAAGGTCTCAAGTTGGCAGAAGATCCCCATGTCCCCGAGCTTCCAAAGCCTGAATTGCCACCACTTCCTAATTTCCCAACTTTGCCAAAGCCTGAGTTGCCAAAGTTGCCTGAAATTCCATCTCTTCCCCATCTCCCAGCTGACTTACCTAAGCCCACATTGCCCTCCATCCCAACCCTCCCCAAGGACACACCCCTCCCTTCTCTCATTCCACCCTACAAAACCACCCTTCCTTGAATATTCTTAAATATTTGTTTCAGTATTTAAATACATATTTGTAGTATCATTTGTCGTGTGTTTCTTTCTGATCATGTACTAGTACTCCTTTGAGTATTATTTTAACTTGTGTACTTATTGTTACCACTTGTGAGTTCTGTTGGATTGTTATTAATTTAAAATTTATTCGCATTTTCATGTAAGAGGAGGGTAATATTTTCGTCCAAGCGTTTTTAATATGAATACAAAACTTGCTATATTTGTATTTTGAGAAGTAACTTTCCCTCTTGACCCAAGAAAAAAGAACAAAAATAAAAGAGAAAGTTACTTCCCCCCCAACTCTTTCTATACAAGTGTAGGGTACGATTCTCTTATTACCCTTTACACTTCTTTTTGCTATGCAGTATCGATAACACAGTAAAATATCGCTTACTCTATTTACAACATGACCTTCACAAATGCAACTTTTTCATGAGGCTCCTAGTAGGTCCTCGTCATCTATCTACACGAAGAGTGAGCCGTAGCCGCTTTGAAGCCTGTTGGTTGGAGGAATCTGACACTGGATCCTTACTACTCAAAGGCATGATCTCTTTAGGATTTATGATTTTAGTTGAGTCAGTTACTTGATGGAATGAAGGTTGGTCTTCTAGAGTGGAAGACAAATATTGAACCTCATTGTCGTTTTCCTCTTCAGAATCCAGCACAACACAAGCTGTGAAATCATCACTTGAAGAAGATTCAGATGTATCTGTTTTCCTTGGATAGTCAAATGCCTCATTTTCCATAATCGAGCAATCTGCACTAGATGTCAGAGATATTGGGTTCCCATCAACAGCATCTCCAATATGCTTAGAGAATCTATGTTTCGAAGATGTTTTCGAGATACTCAATCCTTTAAAGAAATAGGATTCAGAATCAGATCCAGAGCCTTGTTCACGATCTTCCATGTCAACTGATGAATCAGCAATCTGATCCCCAGTATCTTCAACTTCCTGTTTTCAAGCAATATAAAGAACATACATTTTAGTTGGTTAGGCAATATTTGCAACCAGTTTAAGACCAATATCATGGCTCTCCAACTACAAGATTGAAAAATAGAGCAAGCAAATTCCAAGAGCATGCATGCTCATATCAGAGGGTACTCTTCTTTGGTAACAGAATACTATTGGTGAATCCATATCACCATTCAGTGTTACTCATTAATGCTTGATTATGATTAGGAGAACTCTTTGGGAACCTTATGCAACATAGAAAGTATCCGGTAAACTATTGGACGCTAACAGAGTGTGTTTATCACTTTCATGTTTGTACATCAAAAAATTTGGAGGTTGCTATTCCGCAATGTATTGTGGTCGTTTCTACACAAAATACTCTTGTACCAAAATAGTTAAATCATTTTCTTTATACTTCCAGTTGGGTCAATGTCATTTGCATGAATGTCACTTATCTTTGGCCGTGTTGGTAAGCGTTATGTTGTTAAAGACTTGAGATCTATAAAATAAGTACAAAGCGCAAGTACGACCACGTGCAGAAGTAGAAATGGCATGTAACATGGTCAAACAGGTATATGAACAGCTTATAATTTTGGTGAAGTGCTCCTAGTGCCACCCAACAATATATTTCAGCCAAGTTCCGCAAAAAGGTCTTTTCAAGTCTCAACATGTTACCAACTAGTGAACTGGTAATAAGACACCCAAAAACCAAAGGAACTTCTAGATTCATCAGTAAGAAAACAAAGGATTACCTTTATTGGTGACATCAAACTCAGATTACGAGCAGCAATCTGCAGATAATATGTATCAGAAACCAACCTGAGACAAGTGCTCGGTTTATATTACTCCTTCAAAACCAATACTGTTTCTCTAAAAGAGCATACCTGTATAGGAGGAGAAGCTTCCAACAACGAAGTTTTAATCCCACATGCATTGGAACTAGAGGAATTTACATAAAATGTTTTTGTTGGACTGGGCATCTCTTCAGGAAACTTTACGCCAGTTTCTTTTTTGTTGGGCCTTGGAGAGGAAGGATCTTTATCAATACAATCATCTATAAGAGTTTCCTGAGAATGATCTTCAAGGATTTTACATATTAACTTCTTAATCTGAAACCGTTTGACAGAAGCGTCCGCAGGAGGAAACCAATTTTTGTTTAGCTGAAAAATTATAACATGTTCGTAGCATATTAAATGAAAATTCGTGTAGATAGAAAGTTATACGTACAAGATAAAATGACAAAAAGGAGCACCAACATGTTAAATGCATCTGTAGATTTTCTCCAATGAAAAAGAATTTGGACTGTTAGTTTTTTTTTTTTTTGGGTGAAAACCAAGGTATCCCCCGCGCGATTGCGGGGACTAACCCTCGAGGTACTGTCAGGCACAAAGCAGGGACCTCTCCCAACAAAGTCTGCTCTATTCGCAAGCGCCTGGGATCGAACCCAGGACCTCTTGTTTAAAGGATCCAAGCCCCTTCCACTTGGACCAACTCCTGTTGGTGAACTGTTAGTTTTCTATTGTGAACAAAGAACATATTTTTATCTAGTCCAGTTTGGCAGGGTACAAGAACTGTGGATTCCCTACCTCCACATCCAAAACACAAGGAAATTGTAGAGAACAATTATTCTTAGGCCATATCCGCCTGTTCTCATCAGGGGTGCAATCTTAGATGGGTTCCCTGCCACAGGGTAGGAAAATGGCATGCCACATGCAAAAATCTTGCAGGAAGGCATAATGAGAAACTGACCAACTTATCTTGATTAAAAATTGGTGATGTTCACATGCCTACATATATAAGTATAAATATAACTATAATATGCTTGGTGCATGTGACGATGACAATATGATCGTGGGGGGTGGGGGCAAAAGAGCTTTATGCCAATAATTCCTTTACTGTATCATCCCTACAGGTCTTGGAAACAAAACAGAAACAGAAAATGTACAATTTTAAGTTTAAGGCTATGCTGAAAGGAGATAGGATCACTTACAAAGTTGGAGAACTTCTTAAAGGGGCTAAACTCAACAGGAGCTTCCTCCAGAAAACGTTCCACATAATGAAGCAAAAAGAGACCACAGTCAAATGAATTTTCCTGCTGTGGCAGCTGAATCAATTTGAAAGAAAAGAAAAAGTCAAGCAAACAATAATTTCTTTTTCTCTAATAAGCAGAACTTTATTAAGAAAAGAAAACAGCACAAGGAATGATAGACAACAATGTCCATAAAAGAGAACAACTAAAACTAACTGTATACACAGAACAATCAATACATAACTTCCCTCCAATCAAAATAAATAAAACTAAAGCGTCTAAAATGTTTTCACAAGCAAGCCAACAAGGGTACTGGTCAACACCAGTGGGAAAGGCAGATTAGAGGTTTCAACCCCAGGACCTCCAACAATCTGAACTCTAGTACCGTGTTAGACAACTATGTCGAAAAGATTACCCTTATGGGAAAAATAGATATCTTCAGCAGAAAGAGTTTTTGTTCCTTAATAAATGATAATGGATTTCACTAAAAAATAATAATAATAAGGATACCTCCAGTGCGAAAAATCGCAAATGTAGAAATTTCAAAGAAACATTTTCTGCTGTCCCACCATGCTTCTCTTTCCACTCTTCACATAGGTATCTGTCATTTCATGACAGTATTAAATATTAGGGCAATCGGTGTGATCCTTAGCCTCAAACAGCATGAGGACACATACTTCAGAATTATAGCATATCATTCAGATTATAAGAATTCTATAGTTATGCCATAATGTATTATAGATCAAACAACTCAAGTTGTGAGCTAATGCAAATGTTATTTTTTTTTAAAATTTTGTTAGTAAAACTTAATGCCAGATTTTGAATCTCCCCCTCCTCCACCCCAGTCCTTAGGCACCATTTGTACCAAAAGAAAATTTTACAATGAGTTAAGGGGAATGAATTTTTTTTCATACAGAAGTTCACATAACAGCTTACAAGGTGACCATAACCCACAAATCCATCAGCAGGTTTTTCCTCTGTTCTAGGGCTATTTTGAGAAACCTTGGCTCAGTAGGGAATACTATACATTCACATTAAATTACAAAACCACCACTCCATGGAACTACCTCTGCATTAAAAAAAATATTTAATTCTTTTCATAAGAAATGTAAAAGAGTCACCAACTTATCTGTATTGACTTTTCACAGAGGACCAGTATGGCCTCCTTTTGGGGATTCAAAACATGGGACAGGGTTGCAAATTGAGACTGTTAAAGGAGTAAAATTTTATGCACACATCCATACATCCTTGACTGTTAGTTCATGACCCCAGGCTTCACCTTTACTTTTATCGGTTTTTTCGTTTTCTGGATGGACATTTCAATTTCCCCATCAACTGAATGTAATCTAACGACTAAAATTGAGGCATATACAAATTCATAACAGCTTTTGTTGAAGATACTACATAATATGGACACGGCCAGATTAAAAAAAGAAAACGGATAAGATAATGATGCAAATAATAGACCAGAAGGAGACTGATCATGAAGCTGTGCTATCAAAAGCTACCTTTGAACAAGATTCTTGAGGCCTCTATGACTTCCTCTAATTGAATCCATGTGCAAGATGCACGGAACCTTGGGTGAACTTTCAATTTCCTCATCTGCAAGATAATTAGAGAAAACAAACTGAAATAGAGATAACTATGGTACATACAAGACATAAATCCAAATCATAAAAGGTCTTGCCTTCAACACTAGCTACTTCACCCGGATGACAGATGACAATCAAACTCCAGTGCAGTCTGCAGAAGATGCGGTAATAATTCATATTAAGAAGTTGGTATCATAGGATTACTCTCCAATCTGCATGAAAAACAATGTAACACACTTTCTCACCTGTAGTTTACAGGAATGAAAATGTAATCCTTCTCAAAAACATTCACTTTCCTGGTCCATTTATGAACGCGCTGAAATGCTTCCTTTCCTTCACAAGCACCTGGTTGATCTTTGTCTAGATCAGCAAGTTTCCGAAAGAAAAAACTATTGAAGAAGTGGAACCTATGCTTTTCCTCAGGTTGAATTTTACTTTTTAAGTATCTGCCAATAAGTCAAAATCAGAATTTCTTACTATGTGGAAGTAGTCAGATATAAAATAGGAACTAGAAGCTAAGACCTCATTGCATGTATACCTTTTTAACTGTTCCATTTTGATATTAAGTAAAAAAAGAAACAGATTCCTCACTGAATTCCTCGTACTAGTTACACTATGAAATGAACTTCCTCTCCTCCTTAGTCCTAAAAAACCTGCTACTCCTTTCCAATCAAATAATAGAATACAATTATTATCTGATACTAGAAACCTACCAATCTCAAAGACCATATGAAGTCAATTTCTTTCAAGCAAAGAATATCATAGGTTCATCTACAGCATTCAAATTTTGAAATCTTCTGATCCAAAACCATTACGATTGCCAGGCACTGTCACTTTCTAAGCAGAGTCATTATATATATCTTCTCCAGTTTCCACAATCTCCAATTAACTTCTAAATGCCCATATCATGTTTCCAATTATAAGGTATAAAATACTTGTTGCTAATAAAAACCGGATTCTTGACCTAAAAATTGGGGGCTTTGTTGTGGACTATACCACATGAGTTGTATAAAGATTGTAAACAATCAAGAGATAGCCATAACCAACACCGAATCCATAAGGATGACAAAATGAAAGTTTATAAGGTCAATAATGTTAAGATCCTGCAACATGAATACATACAACTTCAAAATTATGCCCAAAATAAGAAAGACTTGAAAGGAGCCAGGTCAAACTTACTGAATATAAAAGTCAACTATAGTGTCATTAATAAATGTTGCTGGCTGTAGAAGCTGAAGATCTCTCTTACTTATACAAACTGCATCAGGATCCCCTTGTGGATAGATAACATCTTCAAAAGGCTTACTGAAACTACGACAAACAAACTACATCAACAGAAATCATAAAGAAGCAAAAATGTGTGAGATTTGATACTATCAAAGTTAATCAACTTATAGCTAACAATAATGAGCCAAAATTTAAATACCAAAACATGTACACATGTTAAAATATAATGGATGAAGTATACCAGAAAGAAAAGAAAGAGAAAAAAACAGATATACATTCCTCTGGTATTTGAAAATACATCAAGTTTTAACCTTGGAATGAGATGAGAGTCTAAACAAGCACTATAAGATTTTATAGCAATTAAAATTTTTATAAAAAATAATTAAAAAACTTGGGGAAAAAGTCACTTTTGGTCCCTGTAGTTTGACGGATTTTTTCAATTTTGGCAATTTAACTCTTATAGTTCGACACCTATCACAATTCAAGGACACGTCCAAGTTTCCATACAATTCCATTATGGAGTAAGCACGTGCCCCTCACGTGGGATATTTCAGTCTCCCACAACAAGATGAGCCATTTTTTCAACCTCTGAATCAAAATTCCTCACTCTCTAATTGCCCTCACTCTGAACCCTATAGGAATTGAACGAAATCTCAAACATAGGACCGAAATTTTAGAGGAGCACCAAGGTATATGGCATGAGTAGACAGAAATACCCCTCCACGTGTGAGGCACGTGCTTACTCAGTCATGCAATTGGACAGAAATTTGGAAGTGTCCTTGAATTGCAATGGATATCAAACTTCAAAGGTCAAATCACCACAATTGAAACCACAGGGACCAAAGTGGGAAATCCGGCAAACTACAGGGACCAAAAGTGACTTTTTGCCAAAAACTTATACATAATAAATCAACTATAGCATCAACCCTGTTTCAGTTGTAAATTATAGAAACTAAAAAAGATGAACAGTCACACGGATTCAATGTAAAAATAATAAAAAAAGAATTTACTGCGCCAGTTGAGCACTCACTCAAAATCAAGGATCCACACGTCCCCATATCTCGCATCCAATGAACTGATTGCTTCCTCTCCTGCATGCAATAATAGAGGGCATTATAATTAAAAAGATAATGACTATTAAAGTGAAATATTACACAAAGGAACATTTCTACAGGGTTAGCTTTTGAAAAGATAGAAGCACTTCTTATAAAAAACAGAGAGATTTTAGTTTTATGAGAAACAAAATTTTATTAAAAATTGAAACTCATCCAAATAATATAAAACTTTCAACTTTAATTAGGATGAACCCACTCCTTTGTAATCAACTCAATATGTTAAAGTCTGAAATTAGATCATTTCAACTTCATATTACATTTAACCAATCTCAACTTTAATAGCTTCTAGATACTTATCCATCTGAGCGCTCCAAAAATATTTTAAAAGAGTTGTTCTTATTCTATTGATGCATTCTACACACAACATGTTTGGTGATGCTAGCAGTTTTTGTGGAGGCACATGAGTGCCGCACATAGTAAGGCAGCTGAATGTCAAGAAACAGAGGGTGATTGTAGTTGTTGCAATGACAAAGTGAAGCTAGGATCTGATCCCAATATTCAGGATAGGAGACAAACGTAGGAAATTGATGACAATTTCAACTTTAGCCAAGTTATCAACAGATTGCCTCATATGGTCATCTTGTCGCTAGGCAGCTTGTAAAGTAGAGAATAACTGTTTGCAAGAAGAGCTTTTTAATGACAATCATCCTTGTTTAAGCTATTTCTTTTTCGTTTTTCTTTTTTCTTTTTTCTATGGGACCCTCATTTTAAGGGACTAGCTCACAGAATCGTGGCTATCTTAAGTCATTTCTTAACATCAAGTGTACACTGCATAAAATTGTACACTGAAAAACATTACGTGCTCAATCTAGGATTTCACAAGAAATTGTTCCAGTAACCATGCAATGTTTCACATTTTACAAAGCAGTTCAAAGGAAAGAAATTATATGATTCCATCCAATACAAAAACAAGATAGCTCCATCACCATTTATCTAAATATGCACAAACCTGAAGTTTTATATGCATTTGCAGCTGCTCTAGAATCCCTTGATTCAAGTTGAAGGTCACCTATAGCTGTTTCAACCTACAACAAGCAAATTATCAAATTGCTCATATACAAGGTTAAAAAAACCTCGTGTATAATTAGATAAATCTACACCATTCTGACTCAATCTCCATGATATAACCAATTTTCCACTCAAAGATATCATATGTCCCTTGGTCCCAATGTCCCATTAATAGTTGAACCTTCTAGACTAACACAGCAACATGGAAAATTTAACTGAGATGCTGTCAAATATTAGTGTACGTAAATTCTATAAAAATTTCTAAAATGGAGTAAAACCTGATTTATTTACACCATATCATTATGTAAACACACACACACACACACACATACCCTTTTAATATACTTTTCTGTAACTTCCCTAAGGCAAAGGAAACAGCAGCTGTAATAGAATGTGATTGTTTGTTGCCTTAACATGCACCACTAAATTCACAATACAACTACTTGAAAGAATGTGCTAACATGTGATATGTGGATATAAAATTTATACTTTATTAATTACATTTCAACATCTATCTGGCCGTAACCTTTACATATAGTGACATGCTATTGATTCCCTGTCCGTAGACTCTGTACAATAAATCGCGTAACAAGTACATCCTGGGCATGGACCTCAGAGTCGAGCATGTACTTTGAAGGTTTTTTTTCGGAGAGGGGGTAAACAAATCCAATTTAAAGTTAGAAATCGCTTAGAGTGGAAAGAACTAATTATTAATGTCTTCAAATATTGGGGCAACATCCAGGAAATGTGTATAAACATACTGAAAACTAGAATAGCCGCTAACACATAGATATCAAATTCAGAACAAATTTCTCATACATTTTCTATGTGGTTACATACTTGTCTGCCAGGAGTCTCCAAACATATAGTTTCACATGCATCTTTATTTTTGTTTACAAATTGCAAATTTAAAGGTTGTTACTGGAGGGGAAAATACACTTCCCACCAATACACACTTCCGTACTGGAAGGGAAAACAGAGGAGCACTAAATCCCAATAATGACACCTTGTGGCCCAATTAATCAGTACAGCACCAGAATTAAAACAGGAAATGGTCTTAAAAAGGCAATAATTAAGGTTTCCAATTGCTATGGGTCAAATAATGTCAAGTCAAAAGGTAGTACTACCAAACTCAAACGTTCTTAAATGTAAAAATCATAACCAGCCTCTTAGGCATATCTCTAACATAACTTCCAATTCAAATTTGATGGTGCATGGGTGATACAGGGATTTGGATAAAATTTGATGGACTTGGCATCTGCCAAACTCCAACGTCAAGAATGTCAGTATGAGAAGATATCCCACTTTCTGACCAAAAACGACCTCAGGGAATTTTCCTTTAACCTTTAACTTTTTATTAATTCAATAGTCTATTATTATGTCTCGTCTTTTTTCTCCACCTATTTTCTATGTTTCTCATACTCATCAAAACAAGATTCAATTTACTTATCTAGGCTCTTAGAAAACCACCAATAAATAAAATATAAAAAATAATAAGGGGGAAGGAAACACACTTACAATTTCATATCCACCAGAACCAGGGTATGATTCTTGTTCTTCTAATGGAGCTACAATTATGCAGAAAGTTTGGGGTAAGATAAATGAAAGACACAAAATTGTGAGAGAAAAAAGGCACCAACAATACTTGATTATGTACTGATTTTTATGGCAGAAAAATTAAAGAGAAACCTTCAGATGTTGAAGGACTTGAGACCAGAGTTGATGAAGAACGCATTTCAATCCTCTCATCATCATCTGAAATTGCACATACTTGCTTTTTCTGCAACAATTTCAAACGAAGTCATTATTAACAATATGCTTAAGATCCACGTTGGACATCCCCATAAAAAGGGGTAAAATTTTGAGTCTAGCAAATAAGAGAGTAACCAAGTATAATGACATTTTAAAGTTTAGGCCCATTACAATTGCTTAAGGTCGTACATTTGGCTGAAAACATACTCACCCAAGCAAGAAATACAACATAAAAATCTTTGAGATAAGTATGAATACTTACTTCCTGGTTTGGAGAACTAGAAACCACAGAGACATCCAACCCGGGCATCTCCTCTCTTGCAGCACCACCATCCTCCGCTACTGTGCTCACATCAGTAGCATCATCATCTAATAACAAAGTGGTAATTTCCTTTTGTGGAGTCTTCGTTCCATGTGTAACTACACAAAAAGTAAAGAAACTTAAGCAAAACTAAACATCAATAAATTTAAGTAATAAAATTTGAGTTTTAGGCAGTGATAACCCGACTACCTCCAGCGTCAACATCAATCGGTTCATTTCTGAATTCCTTTTCAAGATTCTTGGTAACTGATACAAGTGCATAGTGAGTACAGATGATACATAAATAACTAATTTACTCAATTAATTAAGTTAAAGAACTTGCTAACTTGATTAATAGGCATAATTCTCAGGGCCAAAACAATCCATTTCCGAAATTCCCTTTCCTATTTTCTTCTCTTTCCGTAATTTTCCCACTAACCAAACAGATTACCCACAATTCAAAACGCAACGAGAAAAGAGAAACAAACTCACAGCACTGCAGGAACTTGTACTTGATAATAGGGGAATCGAGGTACTTGTTCTTCGTGCTCTTCCTGTTCCTGGGCTTCATGAGGTTTCGGAATTTGGCGATCATCTTGGCGGACTGCTTCTCCACAACCTCGTCGTCGGCGTTGAACTCGAACGCCTGGAATCGCTTGCTCGGAGAGTCGGAGTCGGACGTGAACCGCCGTGTCATGAAGCCGAGCCACTCAAAACTGGCAAACAGAAATGCTGAAGACGTTTGCGAGTATTTGGGTTATAAATACAAACAGAGGTCGAGAAGAGTACAAGACAAGTTTAACTTGAAATGGAAGAAGAAAGAGTTCTCGCCAGAAAAATAAGAGGGAAGAAGTGGGGGAGACTGGGGGCTCCACGGATCCCTACTTTTAATTTTTGAATTTTTGGTGAATTTCATAGATTTTAATCGACTTCGATTGAATAATGAAACTTTGTTAGAATTTTATGATACAATTTGATAGATTTTTGTTACAGAGACTTTTTAGTGGTCAATTTAATGGGCATTTCTATTAGTTTTTTTTAAATTTTTTTTTTATTTATAAAAAAATAGGTTCTTTATTAAAATAATAAGTACCATAAGAGTGTACATAAGATAGCAATGAAAACAACCAAATTTACAATTTACATTTTGAAAATGGTGGTGTCTCATCATGCCCCCCGCTTTATTGATACGAGACTTTAGTGTAAGTCAATTAAACAATTTACTTTGCAATGGCCCTGTATGTAGAGGTGTTAAACGGGTTATTTCAATTTGTGTCATTAAGTTATTCATGCTGAACTGTGCCATGCCATTTAATTAATTAGGTCGTGGTCTGTCGTACTGGTCCATTTATTAAAACTATTGATTCCAGACTGGCCCAAAATTCAAGTTCATATTGGGTCTTGATGTGCTCGAGTCGTGCTCGTAAGTGAGTTGTGCCCATACTCGGGGCCAATCACTCATTTTTCTTGATTTAAGAAACATGCACATTAAAAAAAGGGAGCTGATTTTCTCACTCCTCTTTTCTCTACTTGCACTCCCTTTTGTTTTTTAATATTTTTTAATCACTTTTGTTTTTTCTCTTTCCTATTTTACCCTTATCTTACTTCACTTTTGTATTATTTCTTTTTCTTTATATTTAATTTTCCTACTTACACTTCATTTTCAATAAAAATTTTTTCAATGGATATAGAATTCTTTAAAATTAAAATATTACAAAACAAAAACAAAATATTTTCCCCAGCCCCAATTCTTCTCTCTCCCCCTCTTTCCCCTCTTTATTCGATAACAAAACAACCAAGCCCACCCCTCTGTTAAGTTGTTAGGATTCTCTAGTTGATAGATTTCGGGTTTCCTGGTTTTTAGGATTGTAGTGCTTTGAAGTCATGCATAATAATCCCTACTCTTAAGGGACAAGTTATTTTCTGTTTAGACTTAGTCATGCACCACGACTCTAGGGCTGTAAAGTCGTGGGTTGTTATTTCCTTTCCTGTTTTGATGTAAGGCTATTTAATAGCTATGTTGGTTCTTTAATTCAATAAGAAATTTCTACTGCATTTGAAAGTTATCGTGTTGTTGTTTCTGCAAAGTTCTTTGTCTTTTCACTTGGTTCTAACATTTGGTATCAGAGCACCATCACTGGGCCTGACCAACAGCTTGTACCACAGACATCTGCGTGAAGGAACAACATGACAAGCGAGAACAACTTTGTGCAGCCTACTATCCCACGGTTCGATGGACACTACGATCACTAGAGCGTGCTTATGGAGAATTTTCTGCGTTCAAAGGAGTATTGGAGTTTGGTGGAAACTGGGATCTCTGCAGCAGCAGAAGGGACAGATCTCACTGAGGGACAGAAGAAAGTGATTGAGGATCAAAAGTTGAAAGACCTGAAGGCTAAGAACTATTTGTTCCAAGCCATTGATCGATCCATTCTGGAGACGATGTTGAAAAAAGACACAGCAAAAGATATCTGGGATTCTTTGAAGCAGAAGTACCAAGGGACAACACGAGTTAAACATGCTCAACTTCAAGCTCTTCGCAAAGAGTTTGAAGTGTTGCACATGAAAGCTGGGGAATCAGTGAATGACTACTTTGGAAGAACTCTCATCATAGCCAACAAGATGAGAATTCACGGCGAAAGGATGGAGGATGTGGTGATCATCGAGAAGATCTTGAGATCCATGACTCCAACGTACGACTATGTTGTATGCTCGATCGAGGAATCAAATGATTTGGATACTTTATCCATAGATGATCTTCAAAGCAGTCTTTTGGTGCATGAACAATGAATCAGCCGTCACACTATGTATGAACAAGCCCTTCAGATTACTCACGGACGTCAATCAGGAGGAAGAGGTGGTGGTTCTTTCCGAGGAAGAGGAAGAGGTAGGGGTAGGTTTGATAAATCTACCATAGAATGTTATAACTGTCATGAGTTGGGTCATTTTCAGTGGGAATGTCCCAAAAGAGCAAGAGATACAAAGGTCAACTTTGTCGAGACCAGTGAAGAGATGCTTTTAATGGCGTATGTGGATGGCATCGAGGTTAGAAGAGATCACTTGTGGTTTCTTGACTCTGGGTGTAGTAATCATATGTGTGGGAACAGAGAGTTATTCTCACAATTTGATAACAATTTTAGAGAAAAAGTGAAGCTGTGCAATGATATGAGTCTCACGGTGCAAGGGAAGGGCAACATTCGAATTGAGTTAAATGGGATCATGCAGGTGATTACTGAAGTTTTCTTTGTGCCAGCGTTGAAGAACAATTTACTAAGCATTGGTCAATTGCAAGAAAAGGGTCTTGCAGTGCTCATGCAACACAGAAAGTGCAAGATTTATCATCCTGAAAAAGGTTTAATCATGGAAACCGAGATGGCATGCAAAAAAATGTTTGTTGTGCTTGGTCTCTGTCCACCAAAAGAGGAAAACTGCTTCTCCTCTATGACCACAGATCAAACTCAACTTTGGCATTGCCGTTATGGTCATCTCAGTTGGAATGGTCTCAAGGTGATCCAACAAAAGAATATGGTGGATGGATTGGCTCAGTTGAAGGCTCCTTTAAACCTCTGCGAAGACTACTTGATAGGAAAACAACATCGTGATCTTTTTCCAAGGGAAAGCACATGGAGGGCATCTGGAGTTCTTCAGTTAGTGCATGCAGACATATGTGGGCCAATAAACCCAATCTCAAACAGCAAAAAAAGGTATTTCATTACCTTTATTGATGATTTTAGCAGAAAAACTTGGGTTAATCTCTTGGTCAAAAAATTAGAAGCATTTGCTACTTTTAAATCCAACAAAACTAAGGTTGAGAAAGAAATTGGTGCATTCATAAAGTGTCTTCGAACTGATCGTGGGGGAGAGTTTACATCACAAGAGTTCACTCACTTTTGTGATGAGAACGGCATTCAAAGGCAATCATACAAACCTCAACAGAATGGGGTCGCAAAGAGAAAGAATCACACTATCATGAATATGGTGCGCAGCATGCCGTCAGAGAAACAAATCCCAAAGAATTTTTAGCCTGAAGCAGTGAATTGGACAGTGCATATCTTGAACAGAAGTCCGACACTTGCCGTGAGATGCAAGACACCAGAAGAAGCTTGGAGTGGGTTCAAGCCTTCAGTAAATCATTTTAGAGTTTTTGGGTGCATTTCCCATGTTCATGTACCTGATAGCAAGAGAGTAAAGCTTGATGCCAAAAGTCTGAAATGCATATTACTTGAGGTAAGTGAAGAATCCAAGGCTTACAGATTATTTGATCCTATTTCTCAAAAAATAATTGTGAGTCGAGATGTGGTTTTTGAAGAAGACCAAAGGTGGAACTGGGAGGACAGTCACAAGGAAACTATTTTGGCAGATTTGGAATGGGAGGAAGATGCAGATACAGGTACAAATGAAGCTTTGGAGAGGAACCTGAAGCAAATATCACTCCTGAAAATGAACTTGAAAACATAGGGTCTGTTCAAAGTGACTCACTCGAAGGGGGAGAGTCTTCAAGTGATGGTAGTCCTCTTCATAGAAGACGAGTTCGAAGACCACCAGGGTGGATGCAAGATTATGAAAGTGGGCAGGGCCTCTCCGATGAAGAAAATGTCGATATGGCTCATCTAGCCTTATTCTCTGATCGTGATCCCTTGACATACGAGGAGGCAGTGAAGAGTAGCAAATGGAGACAAGCCATGGACGCTGAAATCGAAGCTATTGTGAAGAATGATACATGGGAACTCATCGAGTTGCCATATAGAGTGAAGACAATTGGAGTAAAATGGGTTTTTAAAATGAAACTCAATGAACATGGGGAAGTGGACAAATACAAGGCTCGCTCATTGCGAAAGGGTACAGTCAGCAGTATGGAGTGGATTATGCTCAGGTATTTGCACCAGTAGCTCGTTTGGATACCATTCGAGTAGTCATCTCACTTGCTGCCCAAAAAAACTGGATGATCTACCAACTAGATGTCAAATTTGCGTTTTTGCATGGAGAGATAGATGAAGAAGTGTTCATGGATCAACCACCAGGTTATGAACAAAAGGGACAGGAATATAAAGTTTATCAACTGAAGAAGGCTTTGTATCGACTCAATCGGGAACAAAGTGCTGCCACAATCGATGGTTCCTGGAATTAAACTTACTAGGGATGAAAATGGAGTAAGGATCGATGGGACATTTTACAAACAAATCGTGGGAAGCCTTATGTACTTGACTGTCACTTGTCCCGATTTGATGTTTGTAGTAAGTTTAATTAGCAGATACATGGAACGACCCACTGAAACTCATCTGTAGGCAGCGAAGAGAGTATTAAGGTATGTGAAGGGTACAGTCAGTTTTGGACTGTTCTACAAGAAGGGAGGAATTAAGGAACTTGTTGGCTACACAGATAGTGATTACGCTAGTGATCAGAATGATAGGAAAAGCACCTCTGGTTATGTTTTTATGTTGAGTTCAAGTGCAGTATCGTGGTCTTCAAAGAAACAACCGGTAGTCACTCTTTCAATTACCGAAGCAGAGTTCATCATTGCTGCATCTAGTGCTTGCCAAGCTGTGTGGCTAAGGAGGATCTTGGAGCAGCTTAATCATGGTCAATACAAACCAACGGTGGTTCACTGTGATAACGTCTCAGCCATTAAACTGTCAAAGAATCCAATCATGCATGGTCGCAGTAAACATATTGATGTGCGTTTTCATTTTCTTCGAAATCTCATCAAAGATGAAGTTGTTGAATTGGTACAGTGTTCTACACATGATCAAATTGCAGATATTTTGACAAAGCCACTAAAGCTCGAGGTGTTCGTGAAGATGCGTGGACTTATGGGTGTATGCGAATATCCAGAGATAAACTAAATGTTGATAGCATTCAGTTTAAATGAGGATGTTAAGTTGTTAGGATTCTCTAGTTGATAGATTTCAAGTTTCCAGGTTTTTATGATTGTAGTGCTTTGAAGTCATGCATAATAATCCCTACTCTTAAGGGACAAGTTATTTTCTGTTTAGACTTAGTCATGCACCACGACTCTAGGGATGTAAAGTTGTGGGTTGTTATTTCCTTTCATGTTTTGATGTAAGGCTATTTAATAGCTATGTTGGTTCTTTAATTCAATAAGAAAGTTTCTACTGCATTTGAAAGTTATCGTGCTATTGTTTCTGCAAAGTTCTTTGTCTTTTCACTTGGTTCTAACATCCTCCTCATTTTCTCTCTTTCCCCCTCTTTCTTCAACAACCATCCACGTTTTTTTAAAAGTTTTGGGGTTTGAGTGTGGCTATTAGTGGGGCGGTAAGATCGTTTGTGGGTGGCTGCGTTAGGGCAACGATTTCTATCCATGGGTGGGTGGCTGTGTGGGATGCGGCATAGGGGTAGGTTGAAAAAAACTTTAATTGGTTGAGCTGAATCACAGTGTGTAAAGCTCCTTACTTGAAGCAAAAAGCTTCAAACCCGAGCATTAGAAATTTCTCTTTGTTCGCACTTAGCAAAAATGTTACAAGGAAGGGCAATAAGTCAGAGACTTTTGAGAATTTGGTGGGAATAAAGCATGATTTTGACTGATGTTGTTTTTTAATTTGCAGAGAGAGGGGTAGAGAAAAGGAGTCGAGGGAGAGCAAGCCATTGATGTTGTTGGGGTTGGGGGGCAATGCAGTGGTGGATGGTGTGGGTGGTAGTAGGACGGTGGGGCTGGAGTGCATGGATGGGAGGAGGAGGGGGTTGACGAAGAGAGGGGGTTATTGGGGCTGGGGAAAATATTTTGTTTTTGTTTTGTAATATATTAATTTTAAGAGTAATGCTATTTAGACACTTAACATTGACCACCTTATGTGGAAACTGATGTGTCATGCCATGTCAATTAATGAATGTTGCAATGAGGCCACTTACTAGGAGCTCTAGGGTTTTTTAATTTGTTTTTTAATTGAGATGGCGACATTCATTAATTGACTTGGCATGACACATCAATTGCCACGTAAGGTGGTCAGCTAAGGTGGTCAATGTTGTGTGTCTAAATAACATTACTCTAATTTTAAAGAATTCTATATCCATTGAAATTTTTTTATTGAAAATGAAGTGTAAGTAGGAAAATTAAATATAAAGAAAAAGAAATAATATAAAAGTGAAGAAAGATAAGGGTAGAATAGGAAAGAGAAAAAACAAAAGTGATTAAAAAATATTAAAAAATAAAAAGGAGTATAAGTGGAGAAAAGGGGAGTGGGAAAATCAGCTCCCTTAAAAAAACACTAATATTCAAAGGTGATTATTAATAAAATATAAAGAAAGATATGTGAATATATATATATATAATATAGTATATGTTACTATTTTTATTTTTTTTGGTAATAAGGGACTAACTTCTAGCAACAAAGAAACTAAACAGGTAGAAGACGAGGCCAGTCTAGTCTAGTCTATTGGACTTAATTTTTTATTATCTCGATATGGCCCAAGCTTTCGTGATGTGCCCAGCATGGCCCAAGCTTACGTGCCGTGTCGAGCACGGCCCACTAATATACGTGCTCATGCTATGCCTTGCCCCATTTAAACGGGTTGGGTTCATGTCGTGCTGGGCCGGGCCATATTTGGCCTCGGATTGCATTTAACCCGCTAATAAATGATTTTATAAGGAATAGTGTCATGCTACATTTTAACCATCTCCAATAGCAAAGGGCTAAATTTAATATTTTAATAATTTTAGTATATTATGTAAATTTATTAGTTAATTTAATTAAACTACTATTTAAAATACATTTTAGAAGAGAAAAATATTTTGGGATAGGATTCTTTTACATCCACGTGTCGGCGCATGATTAGACCTATAGATTTCTAATTAGATTTTTTCTTGTTTTAGCCTTTGTCTTATTTTAAAAATAATGGAAAAATATGAAGGATAGTTTGTAAAAGAATGAAGAGAATGTGATAAATTATGTAAAAGGATGAAACCGAGGAAGGATAATATGTAGAATGATGAAGATGTTGTGAGAAATTATGTAAGAATGAGGTAAGTATTTTTACAAAAAATTAAGGAATTTTTAGAATTTTTAGAATTTAAAAAAATTAATCATTTTATTCAGATTTAAAAATAAATAAATAAAGCTAGCTGATGTCAGCTAATAGTTAGGTGACGTTAGCTGGGGCCATCCAATTATTTTGCCCAGGCTGCCCAAAGGGTCACATGTAGCCTGATTTTTAGGAATTGACCCTTTGTGTAGCCCTTTTTATTTTATTTTATTTTTATTTTAGCCCTTTGTGTAGCTCACTCTTAAATATGGGTTTTGTGGATTTTGGGCTATATTTGAGGATAATGTGACTTCCTCAAATCCATCAATCCCTAGATTGCAATAAAAGAAGAAAGGTTTTTATTTCAATCTGGCGAACTAGATTGTTGAAAGCAAATAATATATAAAGGAAAGAAGAAACTATTCCTTACACCAACGTAGTTTCAACATGTGATGGTATCTTTGTCTAACAATATGTATATAAATGTATCTGTATTTTCAATCAAAACCAACATATCACTTTAGTTGAAATGAGTGAATTAAAAAAATTCACATTCTTTGACGTCTGAAGTATGTCAAAGGGTACACATTCTAGTAAGTAGTGCGAGCAATAGGTGCTTCCCCTCCATCTCCTCATCCTTCACTTTCCCTTGATCTTTTGCCAACTTCTTCAGTTGATGGAGGTCTCTACTTCTCCATAGAAGTTACAAAAAGTATGCTTGTGAACATCATGACTGCGTCACTCTAATTTTTAAAATGTGTGTACATATAAAATCAAAAGAGGACTTTAAGAATTGTGTGGCTTTTTGGGTTACAAAGCATATGGATTTTCGCAATAAAGATCATTGATGGATTTTGGTATAATCAATCTCACTATACTCTCTTTCTCCATGATCACAAATCCAAACACACATAAATTTGTAAAACTTACTTGCATATAATTAGGATTTTAAACGTTATCATATTTTTTTTTACCCAAGCTGTCATAGTTATCAAATTCTTATTAATGACATATTTCGTAATTATTTTTTGTGTGTACAATATTCTATTGTACTAAGTATAAATTAAGTTGTAAACGAAATCCATTTAGTTTTACCCAAATTTACGAGCATCAAATTTCATGCCCATTATAATTGAAATTATTATCCATAATATTTGACTACCAAGGGCAACCTTTCAGTCGTAGATACCATCTTTAGTAAGAGCATCCACAATGGGCTCCCTAAATCATCTCATTCAACAAATTTTAGGGAGAAATTGAAAAAATACAACTCCAACTATGCTCCATTTCCACCTCCTAAAATAGGGAGACCTCTAGGAGCCCCTAAATCTTAGGAGAGAGAAAGGACTCCTAGTGGCTCTCTATAATTTAATGCTGCTTTGTTTTATGCATAGTTTAAACTTTTAATTAATCCTAACTATTTTTTTATATTATTTTTTATAAAGATGAACCAATCACATTGAATAAAAAAATAACTATAGTATTTATGACTCCCAAAACTAGAGAGTATGATTGGAGTTCAAATTTTATAAAGAGCTCCTAAAATAACTTTTGTGTGTTTTTAGCTAAATTTTAACTAAAAAATAGGGAGCATGATTGTAGATACTCTAACAAATGAACCTTATCACTGAAGAACGTCTACTCACAAACAAGTTTATATTTTTCATCAATGCAACTGCAACCATTCAAGTTAGTTTTTATTCTTTCTCATATATTTTATTCTTTTTGTATTTTCAAGTTTTTTGTTTTAGGGTTTGGAATTTATTTGTTGTGTTAACATTTTTTTAAAATAAACTTTTAAAAGGTGAAATGGAATTTTGGTCAATATTTGGGAACATGAAAGTAATTAAGACTTGACAAAAAGATACATAATATTCAACAATTATCTAAACAATTGCTTTTATAATTAATATATTAATAATGCTTTTCAATAAAATATGAAAATAGTTAATTAAATATTGTTATATTCTCTGACACAATTATTATTATTATTATTATTATTATTATTATTTATCAAATTTATAAATTTATAAATTTTCTTATATGTATTTTTGTAACCAAATTGTCAATGTATTATCAAGTAAATATACCCAATTCATACATATGTATGATATAAGCTAATTATGACTAGTTATTAATTACAATGTTTATTCAATTTAGTGTTATGTAGTTTTCATTTTATTTGAGGATGACCAAAACTTTTGAATAAATACAAAACTTATCATGTTGTAATCACTAATTGTCGTTGTGGCTACCATCAAATCTTCGGAGTTATTTCCTCAACCCCTCCCTCCTTCGTAAAGCCAACTGCATTTTAACGAAATCGGGTCTTGAAATCTCTTTTTCTCTCTCTTTTGCAGGTGCTGCGCACCACAATAGATGATTGATAGGGGCACCTTGCGATCATAAGAGATCATTATGACCAAGGACTAAAATATCAATAATATCGACGAAATTATCCTTTTTTTTTCCGGGTATAGGATATTTTGGAATATATCCATACACATATTGTATAAATATCGATAATATCAATGATAATATCAGAAAATATTGACGTCGATAATTTCTCTCACACTTCAGCAACATTTGGCCAAAATATCGCTAAAATATCACTATAATATCGATAATATTGAGATGATGAAGACAATGAAAATTTTGAAGAGTTATTTACACAACACCCCTTGAAGTTTCTTGTGTTTTCACAAAGCCGCCTTAGGTCTCAAAAATTACATGAACACCCATGAGGTTTCAGTTTGTTTTCACAAAACCCATTTTCGTTGATTGTTTGTCCAAAAATTTATAATTTCATTGAAAAAAAAACTTATGCAAATGACAAAATTAACCTCAATGAAGTATATGCAATCTAATCTCAAATGCCAACTTTGTCATTTGGATAATTTTTTTTGGTATGAAATCATCAATCTTTGGATGAAAAATCAATGAAAATGAGTTTTGTGAAAACAATTTAAAACCTCAAGGGGTGTTCTTATAATTTCTAAAACCTCAAGGAGTTTTGTGAAAAATCCGAAAGCCTTAGGGGTGTTAGTGTAAATAACTAAAATTTGAACCTTATAGGAACTTTATGTGGTACTAAATCACTCATGTATCTTACCATGTCATGTACAAAGTGTAAAATATTGTAGTAAATCATCATAAATAAATGATTATGCTGAGTTCAATCTTCTTTCATTAATTACTACATATTTTCTACACTCGCAGTGTTTGTCAGCTCGCTATATAATCAACTTAAATCAGTTCAACCCATCATGCAATGCATTTCCTTCCAATTTTTTTTTTGAGATAAAGTAATAGATAATTGACTAAATAAACAGCCTCCAAGGTTTCAAGAAAAAATTCCAAGTTTTTCTTACAATTTTTGTGATTTTTATTCAATTTTTATCGATGTCGATAATTTTCCGATATTTCAATTGAAATTTCTGTGTGTTTGGACCATTGATATTTCCGAAATCATTTGTTGATGCCTAAAATTGGTTCAATAGAAGATGACGATGACATCTTCGAGATCAAGGTTGGTTAATTCTTCCGAACTAGGCAGTGTGAGCAACCAAGTCGTCCTCTAGAACTTGCAAAATAAGATAACTTCAGTGGGTGACACGGGTGTGGTGCCGGCCAAGGACTCTCCGATGCTTAAGTCAGTCGAGTCTTTGAGAGCAAAATTGCACAATGGGTTCTAGTGCTTGGAATTGCATACCTTTCACGGAGGATGTCCTCAGGCTTTCATATCATCCAAGGCGGCCGAATTCTTCTTGGAGTGGAACTCCAGAGGAAACCGGCTCTCCTTGAACTAGGACTCCATTTAGATAGTCATCTTGATGATCTAGAAACATCCCAACTTCTATAGGACTAGAAGTCCTTTTAGTGAACACCATGTAAATCAATCTCATGCGCACCAGGCCCAAGCTCATGGACCAATAGGCCCACAAGCCCACACGATTCAGGGTGGAAAAATATATGGCGACCAGGTTCGACCTCAGTTCGACCACTAACATCGTGCTCTGGCCTAGCCTAACCACTAATACAGTGCTTTGGCCCAGCTCGGCCTAGAGGTTTTTACCTCACAAATAGAAGTCCCCCAAGTCCCTAGACAAGAGAAGTTTGTGTAGGGAGTTGCATTTTAATAATTTGGCCGAGCTAGCAATATTAAATTGTAAAATAATTTTTTAATATTCCCCCATGTCATAGATCGGCACCAGGAGTCCCCCAAGTTCCATTAAAAATGAGCTTGGCGAAAGGACTTGGTTAGTGGCGAAGAGAGTAAGAATTTAGCGCGAAAGGGAATAATAAAATCTAATGCTTGAAAATGTCCAATGGTGGGGACGCCACATGGCAAGTATGCATTGGTGGTTAAGTGAAATTGAGCTTTCCAAGACTAAGCCCCGTTTTGGAAATGAGAACAACCCAAGAGCTGGGGTTAGACCACGAAAACAAAAGGCAAAAAATGAAGACACACCAGCCCCCAACCTAGCTGCTAATTGGAGAATAAGAGAATAGGAGAGTAACGACGCTCAGTTGAAGGACCATCAATCCCAATACACCCAACGGGGGCGTAAGATCTCAGCACCATCCAACACCTTTTGTTTTGCAAAAAGAGATTTGCACTTTCCTTTATTTTTTGTTTGAGTATGATTCATAATAGTGGGTCACAAAAATCCTCAAAGAAAACCCCAAATGCTTTTGAGTAGTGCCAAAAAGGGTGCCTTTTGTTTTTTCTTCGGAAGCATGTGTGTCCTGTTGTTCTTTGCTCCCTTGTTGCTGTTTGGAGGCCATATGTGAATTGATAAAGTCTGGAACTTCATGCATGCTCTTGGACAATTTGTAGGAAATCGATATTTATTTTTGTTGTTGAACCCACATGGGGTAGGTGTAACAATTAGGGCCCGTTTGGTTCATGGGAAAGGAGACTTGGCGATGAGAAATCAATTGTTTTCCCATGTTTGGTAAGTCCAGGCATAGGAAATTGTTGCATGGCCCATGAGAAAATAGGGGGGAAAGTGAAGCCATCCTCCCAACTTGGGTTGTTTTCCCTCCTCATGGGAAAGTTTGGGAAAATGAGCCAATATTAAATAAACATTTTTAATGACCATTTTGTCCCCATTAACAATTTAGAATTACAATATATCATTAAATGCATTTTTTTTAAAATTTGATTTAATATGGGTATAATTGAAAATTTATACAAACTTTGTTTTCCTTTCCTACTCAAAACAAACATGGAAAAGGAAATAAAGTGATATCTCCCAGTTACTTTCCCAGCATTATCAAACGTGGGAAAGGTATCTTCCATTTCCCATCCCTCGGGAAATGACATGGGAAATGATTTCCCCTCAAATTCATTATGTGAACCAAACGGGGCCTTAAGACACAGGAAAAAGTCCCCAGGCATATGGAAACATGGAGAATTTTTATGAATGGCTAACTGCCTTTCTTTGTCATGGAAAATGATTTCCGTTCATGTTTGTTGCCGCCTTTTGTTCTGAATATGCCTATTGAAGTAAAGATAAACCAAAAAGTTCACCACCTTGTGATATTAGGAGGCCATGTGTCTTGATATGCTAAAAAAAAAAGTTTGGAGCTTTGTTACCCCTTATGCGACTATGTCGTGGAATTGGGAACAAGACGTTGTTCTTCATTTTTCCTCCTTGGAACCCCCTGAACCATAAATTGTTGAAAAGATGCGAAAACATGGTGCACTTGTGCTATTGAGATCTCGGTATCTCTTGTTTCTTTTCTTTTCTTTTTTTGTCTGAAATTGCAAACAACAATGTGGCTCTGTGTACCCGTTGCCATGGATTCGTCCTTCTTTGCATATGTCTTGTATATCTAAGCTTGCGTCATTGTAGTCGTTCCTCAAGGTAATTGCTTGTGTTTAAATTGTTGAAAGTGTGTGAAATATTTTTCATGCCACCACTTGCATAATGAATTAGAGCAATCTAGGAAAAACAATTGAAACAATGGGGGAAGTCCCTAAGTCCCAAAGTGAAAAGGTCCCTTGTCCTCTGTGTTGTATGTTGGAATCAAATTGCATGACAATATGTCATATGTTGGATTAATGGCCTTCGAAAAAGAGAGAATCAAGGGATTTTTTTTTTGTTATGGTCCAAATATATGGATGTAAGTCGTTGGGCTTTCGCCATGTGCTTCATATGAACCTCCATACACCTTGCTACAAAAGCCAAGTGAAAAATAGAATTTCTAAATAGTTACAAAGTCCAATATATGCTGTTGCGTCATTTGCACCGTCGTTAGTTTGGTCATATTGGTGTGTCCATATCATTTTCTTCATGACTGAATGATAGGTTTATTGGTGCATATAGACACAAGCAAGGGGTAGAAGACATCACGATCCATCGACAAGATCATAATCTAAAAGAAAGGAACCTCGCCATCTGAGTTGGGTAAGTCCCCATTCTAGAACACAACCTAGTGTATGTGACATGACATATAGATGTCTGAGTCGGGTAGCTCACGGTTTGGGATGGAGGATTGGGATCCAAGAGACGAGAGCGAAGGAGGTGACAAGGATGAAGAAGCCGAGCTAGGAGAAGGAGATGGGGGGGGGGGGTCTTGTTGATGACTAGGTAGATATGGAAGATGAGGTAGTAGCAGAGAAAATAGGTCAATATAGAATTGATAAGGTAAAAATGAGATGACTGAGGGTGAGCTTGAGAATTTGAGGTTGGAGTATGGGATCCCAGACACAGTAGAGTTAAGGTTGCTCAGAAAGGATGAGAAGGCAAGTCAACCCCTAGATGGCTCAGTCTTGATACATCCAGGGTTCTTTGAGGTTGCCTCTCCACCCGTATGTCCATAAATTCCTTAGAACCTTAGGGTTGGCTCCCATGCAGATCAACCCCAATGTCTATATAGCTTGGTTGAGCATGTATGTATTATGGAAGCAACTTGGGCTTGGTGAGCCTTCCTTTGCTTAGTTCACAAACCAATATTGTCTGAAGAAGCATCCAGGTAGCACAAGGTGGTGGTATGTCTGTACTTTCATGAATATAGGAGGTGCCTTGATAACAAACAACCCTTCAAAGAAAGCTTGGAAAACAAGTATTTTTTTGCTTTAGGAAATTGGGAGTTGAGAGAGGATGATGTGGACTCTGGTGCTCAAGTACAGACTTGCTTCCGTTGAGCAGGTGGGTACTTGCATGTCATGTAGGTTAGCATGTTTTTAATTGGTGCACCTTTGTATGATTGGTTGACGGTCTAATACACAGTGTATATGTGGTTTTACAGATAGGTGGGCTAGACCTCCTATTCGGGGGTGGAAGTTGGAGCAGATCGTGAGAGTCCGAGCTAAGAAAAGCATCATCGGGAGGTTGGGTAAGAGGCTGACCACTCCTTTATGACTTGTAGAGTTGCGAGCTCGCATCCCCTAAGAACCAAGGCAAGCTTTTCTTGTGCACTTTCCTTACTATAATTTATTTTGATAGTCTAAACCTAGTTTGTGTTGTAGGAAGTATGTCACCAGAGAAGAGGGTGAGGAATCCAGGCTCCAGGCTAGTTGAGTCCTTGAGGAGAGCTCTTAAGGAACAGAGAAAGGCAGAGCCAAGAAAGGGCGATGGTGGAGGCAAGGTTGGCTAACCTACCATTCCCGTGGATGGCGATCTTGGTCCCCTTAAAGTCATCCCTCCTAGCACACCTTCTTCGCAGCCAACCATTGTGCTCGATGAAGATGGTTCCACGAAGAAAGACGGAGAGCTGGACACGACGACCGTGGAACTTGACCCCAAGAAGTGAAAGGTGGATAGTGGTTGATAAGGGCATTTTATTGAATATTTGTTATCCCTAATCTATATTTGTTAGTGCCTTAGTTTATTCTATTTGAACTAATTAGATTATTTTTCACAAAATGTGAAGTAAATTATAAGTTTGCTAAAAATTGAATTACAAGTCAAAATTGTCTAAGGTGTGTTGGCTTCGCAAATCTCACGGCCTGGTGCTCCAGGCCGAGGGGATATGTGTCAACACGTGACGTCCTTTTGGATGCGGTGCGGTTGTGCATGCCAGCACGGTCTACCGTGCATCGAGAGCGTGATGTGTTTGGATAAAATGGTTAAGTGGTGCGCCTATTTAATATTGACTTCTAATCAAACGATTGTGGCCGAAATAGGAACTGATCTCGGCCGTCAAGTTCACGGCCTGAGCTACAAGGCCGTTTAGTAGTGGTGTTAATGGTGGGTTTTGGGCGGTGCTCCGGTGCCTTGCTCGGAGAGCGACGGTCGTATAATATATGAGGTGGACGAGAAAGTAACAAAGATGGTGCTTCGGCGCCTTGAAGATCAAGGGTTGTATGATATATTGATGAATGTGTTTTCCTTACAATCTATCACTACTCCTAGGAAAGCAAGTAAAGGTATTAAAAGTGCATTACAAGAAATGAAAGACAGGAAAATATAATTTGCTCAGTGGGAAGCTTTTGGTTTGGTGTTTGAACCCTTTGAATGTAGCTCGAGCTTGGTATTTTTAGGAAGAGCTCTGGAGGAGTAATCGAGGCTGAAAATCTGCATGGTGGAGCCTGATCAGAGCAAGTCGGTAGTCCAATCGACATTTGGGATAGTGAAGCATGGTGGTGTGACCCCATAAATCCCGGTAAATCTTGGCCACCACCCTGATCGTGAGTTCTGCACCCCTGGCCGTGGAAACGCATTTAATGCCCTGGTCTGGTGGTTGGTGATCTGACCTCAAGTTGTAAGAATATTTGTAAGAATGTTTGCGCCTAACCACTCTGATTTCTATCACCAAATCCTGACTTTAGTCACTTCCCTTCTTCCCTCGTGCATTAAATGCCTCTTTGCAGCTAGCGGGTTTGCTAGTCAGAGGCATTACTTCATTAAATGAAGCGTGGGACCTTGTTGCCACGTGGTGATTTAACTTTAATATCTTCGGCCGTGTCTCTTGCGTCCTTCGGCCTCGACCTGTAATACCGCGGTCACGAGGCCGAGATGATTATGTCTTCGCAGCTTTCCTTTTGTGTTTAGGGAGGCAAATGCCTAACGAACCGCCACGTCTTAGTTCATGGGTTAATGCTAGGGCCGAGGGAGGTCCTTTCGGCCAGTTTACGGCCGAGATTTATTAGGCACAAACAAGGTGTAAACTAATTAATATATTGCCCATGTTGTCTTTGCAGTCATCAAAGAAAATGACTTTCTTGGGGACTTAAACATGAAGAAGCCAAGAAATCTCCGGAGCACTTAATTGGTTTTCAATGGAAATATGACTTTTTGGTGGAATTTATGTGCAAGGCCAATTGGGGAATGAAGCTTGAAGATGCCTCTGTAATTGTTGTACAATTTTTGCAGCAGCCAATCAAAACAGAATGAGCCCAAAACATGCATGTAAACAAACCACAGTGAAGAAATTGTCAAACCGGGCCAGCAGCTGTGTAGTCAAGGAATATCAATCTTTTCAAGGGCTTTCATTGTGAATTGGAAGCAGGGCCTTAGTTCATTAGAAAAATCAGTTTCTTAGCTTCAATTTAGTGTGGTTAAAGTTTTCATTTGGAGTTGGGAATCCTATGTAAAGCTGCACAACAACTTGGAGATATGGCAGCACATGGGCAGCAACAAGTTGAAGAATGGCCAACACCTTTGAACAGCCAACAACTAAAGGAGATAGCAACCCACATGGGCAGAAGCAAGTTGAAGATCAAGTGGAATCGAAAGAGAAAAAGAATGAATTAAAAGAAGTGTTGTAAAACTCAAAAAAGGAAAAGAAGAGATGAAAAAATGCTAGTAGGAAAACAATCAACATGTGAAGATGATGATTATATTGACGCTTTAGTTGCTCTCTTTCCTCTATAAATAGAAGGCAATGCAATGGGAGAGGGGTGTGCAGATTTTAGTAGAGAATTGAGTGCAGAAATTGTGCAATTCTTGGGCACCAAAGGGAGAGGGAAAATGGCAATATAATTGGAGAGAACCTTGGGGAGCCATGAGGCAAGGAACCAAGGGGTTCATGATGCAATTTTTCCTCCTCCTCTTTGTTTTAGTTTTTCTTCTTTTAGTTTTTTCATGTTGCTTTCATTTTGACTTATGTCTAGTTAAATTATGTTAAGGAGGAAACACCATTATGAAATGAAGTTCTAGTTTTTATCTTTCAATTCCCAACTATTATATTCTTTAATGTTTATAATTTCGGCTTCACATAAATAATAGGTTAATTTTCTTTTTACCACTTCTATCATGTATTTGTGGTAGTTAAGAATTTAAGTTAAGCTATTAATGCATCATTAGCTTTGTATTACTAATATACAAATTTCTTTGATCCTTTGTAGTTAAATAATCTTTTTCCATATAGGATGCTTAGAATTTGTACTTATGAAAGGAAGATAAATTTACATAAGATTCATTAAAATGCATGCTTAATTGATATATCTTGAGAAAGCAGTAGATTGATTTCTAGATTGCTACTCCATGGGAATTGTTGATAATTAATTAGAGTTTTATGGAATAATGGTGTGGAATCTCAAACCTTAGTTATTTTTATAATTAATTTAAACCTTATTTTAGTTTATTTGCATTTTCAATTTTATGCTTTACTTCATTTTGCTTTTCCAATAAAAAAATCAAACTTTGAATCAACTAGGTTAGCAATTGAATTAACTTGGGTTGGATTAGTTTTTCATCTTTTTCACGCATTCCCTGTGGGTATGACCTCACACTTACACATGCTTATTCTACAATCGATTCATGCGCTTGCGAGTTATATAAATTTCAAACAACCTTTTCAGGGGACAAACAGTGGTGACATACATCAACACCAGGCTAACCCTTTAGGCTTGAGGATCCACTTAGCCTTCACCTCCTTCTTTAGGACATGTCAGCTTGGCATCTGTGATTCCAAGCTTGAAGGATTTGAGGGGAAGTCCCCTAATGGAAAGATAGATAGGGTTTTGCAAGCCAAACTAGGGGTAACGCTTGTTCTCATATGGCCCTTCTTGGATTAACGCTCATCCCTACTCACTCTTTCTCCCTTTATATATACATATTTATGTTTTTTATTTTTAGGCTACTTGGCTCTAATATCATGCTCAGCTCGAGACATGTGGCCTTCTCCAGAAGCAAAACGATGAGATCAAAGAATTAGGGAAGAAAAATGAAGATAGTGACCTTCTAATCGCCAAGCTAAGGTCAGTGGTCGACCTCGAGAAGAAGAAAGTCGGCGATGCTAAGTCCGAATTGAAGAGCATGGCTAAGAAGCATGCTAAAGATTTTGGTGTCATCCAAGAGCAAGTGGACAAGCTTATAAGTGAGATGGCGGAGCTGAGGTCAACTAAGGATAAGGTGATCAAAGAATTCAAGTCTTCTGAGGAGTTTGAGAGGCTCAAATCAACTTGCTTAGATGAGGGCTTTCTGTCTTGCATGAAAGCCATGAAGAGGTGTTATCCTACCCTGGATTGGACTATCTTGGAGGGTGCTCTTGCTCGAGATGAGCTTGACCTCAGTGACGATGGGGATAATGGTGCTCCTTCCTCGGACATGGGGGGTCCAATAGTTGGTGAGGTGGAGATAGGCACTTCTGAGGTCGGCATGCATGATGAGACCGTGATGGGAGTGCTCATTGGGATGATGCCTCTTTGACCTGATCGGGCTAGATTGGCCTTCTTGTATACCTCAAGTGGAATGCTTGCATGACGATCATCCATGGAGTTCTGGAGTTAGTACTTCTTTTTTTAGACCTATATCTGTTTTGAGACATTTTTGTTGTTTATCTCGCTGTCATTCTGTGATCATGATGGTTGTTCGATGTATTTTTTTTGGACCTTCATCTTTAGTGTATTATCTATGTAAGCCTTGAGCTCCACTTATGTTGTTGTAGGCCAAAAACTAGAGGGTGGTTCTTGTTGAAACTTGGTAAATTTTCGGATAATATTTTACTCACCAAAGCTTAACAAATTGAGGTTAAGCACGAGCTCGGCGTGTTGAGGTTGGTTCCTTACCAACCTGAGCATGAGGTTGACAATTCGAGGTGGGTCCCTTCACCGACCTGACCATGAGCTTGGCGAGTTGAGGTCGGTTCCTCGCCAACCTGACCATTAGCTTGGCATGTCGAGATGGGTTCTTCACTAACCTAACCATGATCTTGGCATGTTAGGGTAGGTCGTTCGCCAACCTGACCATGAGCTTAGTATGACGAGGTGGGATTTTTGCCAACCTGACCATGAGCTTGGCGAGTTGAGGTTAGTTCTTCGCCAACTTGACCAAGAGCTTGGCATGGCGATGTAGGTTCTTTGCCAACCAGACCATGAGCTTGGTGAGTTAAGGTCGGTTCTTCGCCAACCTGATAATAAGCTTGGCATGGCAAGGTGGGTTCTTCACCAACCTGACCATGAGCTTGGTGAGTTGAGGTGGGCTCCTTGCCAACCTGACCATGAGCTTGGCATAGCGAGGTGGGCATTTCGCCAACCTAACCATGAGCTTGGCATGTCGAGGTGGATTCTTCGCCAACCTGACCATGAGCTTGGTATGGTGAGGTGGGCTCTTCGCCAACTTGACCATGAGCTTAGCGAGTTAAGGTCGGCTCCTTGCCAACCTGATAATGAGCTTGGCATGGTGAGGTAGGCTCTTCACTATTCCAGACCACTTGGTAGAAAAATATGAAATTTCGATACGATCAAGCTAAGCGACTCAAGAACGTCCTCCAACTGGAATTACTCCAAAATTCGTCCATTTGATTATGTTTTGCTCCAAAGGAAGTCAAAAGTCCTATATTGGAAATATAATTCAAAGTATCAAAATTCTTCCAAAATATTAACCAAAATATACTAAGAATGGGGTTAAATGTATAACATAAAATATGCCCATCAAAATATCCATAAGCTTAGCTTTTTGCTTGTCCTCAAGCAAAGCAAATCTAGAAAACAAACACAAAAACTAACGAACTAAAAACTTTAAATAAAACCTAGCTAAACAAAATTTCCATTCAAGTTGCAATCCATAGAAAATGTAAAAACCAAAATGTCTTTTCAAAAGTTCCAACCAATCCCACTACAGAGTCTAAGCCATTTAGAGTCAATTAGAAAAGAATTCACAAGCTTCCTTCGGTGTAACGTGAACCATCATAGTTAAGGAGACTCGACTAAAACCCTTACCTCTTATCCCTTTTCTTCATACTTCACATACTTATATAATGGTTCTTTTTTTTTTTTCTTCCTTCAATATATATATTTATAGCAACAGTAGTGGTCGTGCAATGTCGTTTCTCTTAAGCTTTTGATCCAACCTGTGTAGCGAGCTTTAGGTCAATGACTCCCAAACCACTAAGGCTTTAGGGCAGTAGGTGCAAAACACCCCTAAGGACTTATTAACTTGAGCTGAAAAAGGCTACTTTATAACACATACTAACTTTATTTTATAATGAACAAAAATTAAAACACACTTAGACATAAGCACCTTGACGAATTCCCTGGAAACAACTTGAGCCTTGAACTGAATAACAGAACCTTTTGCCCTGGCTGAAATTACTTTCGTAAAATTTGACTGTCATGAAATGCCTTAGTTCTTTCCTTGTAGATGTGAGAACTGTCATAAGCACCTTGACGAATTACCTCTAGCTCATTTAACTGCAATTTCCACTTTTCCCCAGTTGAGTCATCTACAAAATTTAACTCTTTAATGGCCCAGTAAGCTTTATGCTCCAACTCCATAAGTAGATGACATGTTTTCCCATAAATAAGTCGAAATGGTGATATCCCAATAGGAGTCTTATAAGCTATCCTGTATCCCCACAAAGCATTATTTAATTTTAAACTCCAATCCTTGCGTGTAGAACCCACTGTTTTCTCCAAAATATGCTTGATTTCTCTGTTTGAAACTTCAACTTGACCAGATGTCTGTGGGTGTTAAGGTATAGCCACGTGATGATTAATCCCATACTTTGCCAATAGGTTAGCAAACGGTTTATTAATAAAATGTTTCCCCTAATTGCTAAGAATAATGTGCGGAATTCCAAAACGTGAAAATATAACCCCATGGAGGAACTGCAGGATCACTGACCCTTGATTAGTTAGTGCTGCAATGGCCTCCACCCACTTGGAAACATATTCCACAACCACTAAAAGGTATTAATTCCCGTTAGAAGATGGGAATGGTCCCATGAAATCAATACCCCAAACGTCAAATAGTTCAACAATCAGGATACTTTGCTGGGGCATCTCATTCCTTCTGGACTGGTTGCCGACCCTTTGACACCTATCACAAGCCTTGCATCAGTTGTAGGAATCTTTAAAAAGTGTTGGCCAAAATAACCCACTATGTAGGATTTTCTCTGCTGTCCTTTTCTGTCCAAAATGTCCCCCACAGGCATAATGATGAGCAAACTTTAAAACACTTTCCTGTTCAGCCTCAGGAATACACCTGCGAATAATCTGGTCTGGACAATACTTGTATAAGTAGGGTTCATCCCAGAAATAGTGCTTTACATCAGATAAAAACTTGTTTTTCTGCTGGAAGGAAAAATCTGGATGCACCACACCCTTAGCCAAATAATTGACAATATCAGCAAACCAAGGTGTATCCAGACGAACAGCAAATAGCTGTTCATCGGGGAAACTTTCACTCAATGGTAGAGAATCTGCCTCCATAGCTGCTGGAATAATTAATCTGGATAAATGGTTAGCCACAACATTCTCACTACCCTTCTTGTCTTTAATCTCTAGGAAAAATTCTTGAAGTAAAAGAATCCAACGAATCAACCTAGGCTTGGCATCCTTCTTAGACAACAAGTATTTTAATACAGCATGATCAGTATAAACAATTACTTTAGCCCCAACCAAATAAGACCGAAATTTTTCTAGTCTGAACACAACTGCCAACAATTCCTTCTCTGTAGTTGCATAGTTAAGCTGTGCATCATTGAGAGTACGACTTGCTTAATAAATGACATGGGGAAGCTTATCTTTCCGCTACCCTAAAACTGCCCCGACACCATAATCTGACGCATCACACATTAGTTCAAATAGTGAATCCCAATTTGGTGTAGCAATGATGGGTGTCGAAGTTAGGAGTGCTTTCAACTTGTTGAACGATTCTAAACAGGCCTCATCGAAGTTAGGTGTGACCTTAGCCAATAAATTGCACAAAGGTCAGCTAATCTTGGAGAAATCCTTGATGAATCGACGATAAAAACCTGCATGTCCTAAGGACCTCACACCTTTTACTAATGTAGGGGGTGGCAGCTTTGCAAAAACTTCAATTTTTGCTTTGTCAACCTCAATGCCTTTGCTAGAAATCGAATGTCCCAAGACAATTCCCTGTTTCACCATGAAATGACACTTTTCCCAATTTAGCACTAAATTTATCTCTTGACATCTCTCTAGAACTAATGATAAATTCTGTAAGCACTAATCATATGAATCCCCAAATACAGAAAAATCATCCATAAAAACTTCCACAATATTTTTGACCAAGCCAAAAAAAATACTCATCATACAACGTTGAAACGTAGCAGGTGCATTGCATAATCCAAACAGCATCCTTCGATATGCAAATGTCCCAAATGGGCATGTAAAAGTTGTCTTCTCTTGGTCATCTGGGGCAATCAGGATCTGGTTGTGCCCAGAATAACCATCCAAGAAACAATAGAAAGCCCTACCAACCAATCATTCTAACATTTGGTCAGTGAATGGGAGGGGAAAGTGGTATTTTCTAGTTCCTGCATTTGTCTTCCTATAATCCACACACATCCGCCACCCTGTAGTTAAACGTGTAGGGACCAACTCATTGTTGTCATTTTTAATCACTATAATGCCTGTACGTTTTGGAACAACTTGTGTAAGACTTACCCATTGACTGTCTGAGATAGGATAAATCATACATGCATCAAGTAATTTCATAACTTCTGTTCTGACCACCTCTTTTATAATTGGGTTAAGGCTACGTTGAGCATCAACTGTTGGCTTCACGCCGTCTTCCATTAAAATTATGTGCATACAGATTGCTGGGCTAATACCCTTGATGTCAGCGATTGTCCAACCCAATACATCTTGATATTTTCTCAAAACACGAAGCAATTTGTCTTCCTCTAGGAGTTAAATCTGCTGCAACAAAAACTGGCAATGTCTCTGCAGCTCGTAAATATGCATATTTCAGATGTTTTGGTAAAGGCTTCAGCTCCAATTTTGGTGGTTCCTGTCTAGACGGTTTAAGGGGCTGTTTAGGCTCCGTTAAACTCTCGTAAACATTTCTAAACTTTGGCAACAGTTTGGGTAGACTGTCCAACACGTGAATGTACTTAAGAACACCTTCATCTTCAGAATCTGTCTCACGTTCCCCTTGCAAAACATGCAGCAACTGATCTGTATTTAAACTGGCATAAAAACTAAGGAAAATTAGGTATTAGACATAGATAACTTTACTTATTAGTATTTAAGACATTTGATATTTTGGTTTGGGTTTTAATACCTAGAAAAGAATTGTTATTTTGGATTAGGCCAAAGAGGAAGACCAGATTTGTTGACCCACCTTACATTAGTCATTAAAAAGACAATTATACCCTTTTTATTTAAAAACCTAACCCAAATTCGTTAGTTTCTCAGATCTCTCTCTCTCTCTCTCTCTCTCTCTCTCTCTCTCTCTCTCTCTCTCTCTCCCCGCGTCTTCTCCCTTTCTCCTCCCCTCTGTTTTGACCAACACCGACAAAACCCCCCAGCCACTGTCACGTCGGCCACCCAGCCACCGGACCGGTCAAGTTTTGACCGGCGTCGCACCCCAAGCCAGCTCCGACCTTCCTCCTACCTCTGCTGCTGCTGTTTTGCAGGAAAACCCCGGTTTTGATCAGATTTTTACTCAGTTTTCCAATCCCTCGATCTCTCTCTCCTCCGTCCCTCAAATCCTTCGATTGAGTTTTGGTTTTCTAGCTAGTTTCCATTGTCTTCTTCATTTTTTTTAATAATTTTTTTGGTTTATTTGCCTCTTTTTTTTTTCTACAGAATTTCAGTCGTGTTTATGGTTGGTGTTTTCTATCCTTTCCACTTGTTCACCTCACACCTTTTAATGAGATTATCCTTTTCTTTGGCCAGTAATGGCTATTCATTGCTCTGATAAGTAGGGCTCTTAAAGTGTATCTTTGGGTACAGTTATATATGAACCTTCAGGTCCAATTTAATGTCATTTCTTTTAAGTGAAAGTGGCTTCTCAATTGGTCATTTGTTTCTTCTACGAATTGCTTATTAATTTTGTATGTAACCTTCAGGTCAAATTTTGCATGTTTGAATTTTCAAGGCTTTTCCGCTGCAGTCTTGGAGAAAGATGATGTGTTGATATCTGTAGCATTAATCAGGGAGTACTGAAATGAAGCTGTTTGTAGGGAGTCGATTTTCCAGTTTTCGTATAATTTTTTTTGTTAGTTGCTCAGTTCTTGTGATATTAATTTCATATCAGACTTCACATCAATAAAAAGATCTATTGTTTAAATCTCCAGCTTGCATCCTTATTATTTTAGTCGTTGATATCTGTTGTCATGGTTTTTGCTCTTTCCTTAGCCTTCAACCTCACCAATTGAAAGAGTATAGGCTACCCAGATGAGGAATTGGGTGGGCAAGAGAAGATGGAAACTGCATTGCAGAAAACGGAATGTACAATGCAAAAAACAGAGACATGAATAACCTATTTTACATTCTAGGTGGTTTTCAGTCTGATTCCCTCTCTCCCAACATGTTTTGAATAACTTTTTTTGTATTGCAGTTTCTCTTTATGCATCGCAGTTTCTGTTTCTGTATTGCAGTTTCTGCTTCTACATTGCAGTTTCCATTTTAGTACTTTCATCTTGGTTCCTCCATTTTGCTTCTATAAAATTAATTTTTTATATATATATAATTGATATCTACATTGTATTTTTGTTGCAGTTTCTGCTTTTATTTGCAGTTTTTGTGTGAATATGCGGTGAAATGAATTTTTTTTAATTTTTAAAACCGTTGATCGTTTATATAAATATTGTATAATTGAATAAATATTACAAAATCAAGTTTGGTGTAGTGGTTTGTGAGTGAGCCCTCTTTCTTTGAGGGTCAAGGTTCAAGTCCCTTTAATGACACAAAATCTTCCTTTTTTTAAAAAAGTGAATAAGGGGCAACGGAGCTGGTCCCATACAGACGGTGGCAGGCCGGCGATGGGCGGTGGCAGCCGGTGACAGCGGTTGCTAGCTAGCGGCGCTGGAGTCCGGCGGTGGTAGGTGGCCGGCGGCGAAAGGTGGCCGGCTGTAGGTGGCTGGCCGCCGGTGGTGGTTGGCTGGATGTGGACATGTGACATAGTATGTTTGCCTTAGAAGGAATGGCATTGTGTGTAATTTTGATATTTTTTAATGATATTTTTGAAAAATTGGGTACTCATTTTGGTCTTTGGCCTTATGCTAATTAGATGAAATTGTATTCCTATCTTCCAAATTAGTAAACTATATTGTGTTTTAAAACTAAAGCTCCCTAAAAACTATGTTGAACCATATTGTATACCATGTCAATGCGCATACATGCTTGCTGTTCAGCAGGACGTTTCGTTGCCTCAAACAAATTAAACACCACAAATTGGTCATGAACCTGTAAAGTCAATGTTCCAGGTTCCACATCAATAACACCTCTTGGATAAGTGATTGAACGATCAGCCAGTTAAAGTATAATTGATGTAGACTTTAAATCTCCTTGCCTCAAATCGCTAGAAAATAGAAAAAGGCATCAAATTAATACTTGCACCCAAATCAATTAAAGCACTTTTAAAATTAGAATTTCTAATAGTACAAGAAATATTAAAAATCACTGTATCTTTTTGCTTAGGTGGCAGTTTGTGTAGCAAAACTGCAATGCACTGTTCTGTCAAAATGACTTTGTCCAAATCTGCAAGCTTCTTTTTGCTGCTGCAAACTTCTTTCAAAAATTTGGCATATGATGGAATTTTCTTGATCGCATCAAGCAATGGAATGCTGATTTGAACCTTGGATAATGTCTGCATAAAGTCCTTGAGTTGTTGATCCCGCGCTTTAGGAATTACATGTTTAGGATAGGGCAGTGGAGGGTCATAAACATGCTGTAAAACCTGTTTTGGGACAGTTTCGGCTGCTCCTTTTCAATGCTATTTTCACGATTGTTGTAGCTTTTTCCACATCGTAAAGTCCGAACAATGTTGCAATATTCATGTCCTCTTGGATTAGGCACTGTTTGACTAGGAAATTGGCCTTTTTCTCTGTCAGAAATCTATGCAGCTAGCTGTCGAAATTGTTGCTCTAAACTTTTAATTGATGCTTCAACATTTTGGAATCTTTGGTTGCTGCCCTCTATGAATGACTGAGTTGTTGCTGCCAATTTAGCAAGCTGATCATCCAAAGTTGGTTTGGATGGAGCAAATGGTCTTTGGGCATGCTAGAATGGATTTGCATTATTTTGATTGTCACCCCATTTGAAATTAGGGTGATCCCTCCATCCTGGATTGTAATGAGTTGCATATGCATCATTCCTAGGCCTTTGATAGTTGTTCATCATATTAACATGTTGCTCAACAAGTTCTGGGTAGGATTCTTTATGCGGGCAACCCATTATGTCGTGTGTAGCCATGTTGCAAATACTGCAGATTGTTGATGTAGGTGGTTGCTATTGTGTAGAATTTGCAATTTGTTGTAGAAGAATATCAAACTTTGCATCAATTTTCTTCATTTTTTCCATTTGTGCAGACATGTTGGGAGAACCTACTAATAACTCAAAAATTCCCCTTTTTTGTAAATGTTCTGCTGCCCATTGCTGAGATTCTGTAGCCATCATATCAAATAATTCAAAGGCCTCTCTTGCAGATTTGTTTGACAACGAACCCCCAGCTGATGCATTCACATGGTTTTAGATGTAGGATTAAGCCCATCAAAGAAAATATTCATTTGTGTATCTGCATCAATATTAGCATGTGGACACTTTATGTACATCTCTGTATATCTCTCCCATGCTTCATGAAACTCTTCATTAGGCTTCTGTGTGAATGTCAAAATCTCCCTCTTGTGATTCAATGTCTTGGATGCTGGATAATATTTGTTCGGGAATTTTGTGTGTAATTGTTGCCAAGTAGTAATGCTATTAGTTGGTAGAGTGAACAACCAAGTTGCTGCCTTGGCTTTCAAAGTGAAAGGGAAAAGACGTAACTTAATAGATTCGGCAGAAAAACCCCTAATCAAAATATTTTTGCAACCCACAATAAATTTTGCAATAGGTATGATCGCATCTTCATTAGGCAGCCCACGAAAAGTAGGTAGAATTTCAAGCATATGGTGCTTGATCTCAAACGAATCACCCTCTTCTTGTTCAGGATACACAATGCAATTGGGGACATCATTGGCACGGACAGCCAACGACTCTCTGAGTGGTCTGCCTGCTGCCGGCAGTGCTAACGCCATGTTACCCTCGTCCACAAAATTTGCAAACAAATTATGCAGATAAGTGTCGTGCAGTGAACAGTCTCACGCCCAATTAATTTCTCGTCGCTGTCTGTGCAGTGTGCGTTCTGGTTCTGGATCAAACTGCGCAATCTGTGAAGTTCCTGATGTGGTATGGACCATGCAATTTGCAAAATCTGAAATAGAAACGAAACTGTGCAAAAATCAGAAAAAGTTTAAACAAAAATTATCTAAAGTAGTCCCCGGCAACGGTGCCAATTTCTTGATACGATTTTTACCATCAACCCAAATAAGGTTAAAATCACATAAAATACTTGCAACAAGGCTATTGCAGTATAGATGCTCATGCAAGGTCGTTCTCCTCAAGGACTATCTAGCAATTTATGTAAAAACAATTTCCAATTAACTACCTAAAATTAAAAGTTGAGAAAGATGATTTTGAAATTGTTTGATACTAAAAACAAATTTTAAACAAAAACAATTACGATTGAAGAGAAGAGTTTTAAATACCAATTTATAAAAGTACTAGGGTTTCGCCATCACCTAGCAATCCTATGAATTTTTGCCAATTACTTATGATTTGCACATGCAACTTTGAAGGTTAGGTTTTCCTAATTTAAATTCTACTTGGAACCTCCAACATAGAACGTATATCCAACATGCAACCCGTCCGGACGTTCAGATCAAATCTGAACATGAAAGACTCATTATGTTTTGTGAAAACCCTTTGAAAAACCATGTAACCCTTAAGACGTGGTGTTCATCTTAAGTGAAATTACAATTATTAATCACAAGAAGCCATCATCAATTTCAGGGATCCTTTCGACCAAAATTGCATCCAATTACTTTTCTAAAGATCCTAATGGTGATAAGGCATTAAGACAATTAGATAGTATAAAACAGTGATTGACAATTAAAGTATGCATGCAATCAATCACAAGAAATTAAATAAAAATTACATATTCATGCTAAGGTTCAAGGCTTCACCCCAGCAAAATAAAATTAGTTACGCATATTCATAACTGAAATCATAGAAAATATTATTAAGAAGGAAAATAATGAAAACACCTTAAAGTTGCAAAACTCCAAAACCCTAGCAATTGCTCTCCACAATGTCACGTTCAAAAGCCAAAAAGAAGTCCCCAATATTGCCGTGAAAACCAACTTAAATACCCCCTACAAACAAGCTGCCGTCCAACTTTTCTATCCCCACAAGGAAACTAATTAAAATAAAATAATACTAGGACAAAAAGTCCAAATTGGACTAGGAGAATCTACATTTAAACTGCCCAGTCACATTTTGGCCTCAAATCTTCTCCAAATCAGGCCTAAGATAGTTTGTTTTAAAGATAAAAACATTCTGAACACTTCTCCAGAAGACCACGAACCCATCTGAGGTCATTTTGGGCTCCAAAACACAATAAAAGCACAAAATGTCACTATTCCAGCACCGCGCACTGCTCCTTTATTTTATTTCCAGAAAATTAACCGCTTGATAGAAAAATCTGAAATTTCGATACGATCAAGCTAAGTGACTCACGAACGTCCTCCAACTGGAATTACTCCAAAATTCGTCCATTTGATTATGTTTTTCTCCAGAGGAAGTCGAAAGTCCTATATTGGAAATATAATTCAAAGTATCAAAATTCTTTCAAAATATTAACCAAAAAATACTAAGAATGGAATTAAATATATAATATAAAATATGCCCATCAGTGACATAGAAATTTTTGAGCAGAATTTCTGAAATGAACATTTGTCACCAAAACTGTCATAACTTCTTCAAGAAAACTCGAAATCATGAATCGTAAATTTCTATGGAAACTAGACTTCCATATATTTTGAATGGTGTATGGCTCACTAGCTGATTCCACCTGAACATGTACAGTTAAATCCGTGAATTTGACTGATCTGCAGAGACTTTTTATTTTTATTTTTAATTTTAAATATTGACTCCAAAATGCACATCATGAGTCCTACAGTTTAATATACTGAAAATAAGCCAAAAGATGGTTAAAAGCACAAGTTTTATTTAACACCATGACCAAATGATAGGTTAGGATAGTACAAAATGATATGTATTTATAGACTGATTAGAGTCCAACTTGGGTACGTCGTGCATACTGTTTTCGTAATTTGTTGGAGTCCCCAGCTACGGTTGCTCCCCCTGAGATAATATTGATGTCTTTCATAGCACGTGGTTGCTTATCAGGTGTGTTGTCATCCTGCTCTGCTTGCTTCTTTTCACCCACGAATTGGTTTAGACTACCTTGCCTAATTAGTGCTTCAATCTCATCCTGGAGTTCATAACATTGATATGTCATATGACCATTCTCACGGTCATATCTGCAGTATCGATTTGGATCCTTTTGACCTTTGGAAAACTTCAAAGGTCGACTTATCGCGTACATCATTCCGACCTTCTCTTCGTTTATCTCCTACACTAGGCTGCGACAGATCTTTCCCTTCTAGTGTGTCATATGTCATCTCCTCAGCTATGTCATGACGATACCCCTCGGACACCAGGTCCTCATAACTCTTTGGTGGAAACTTATTGACATGGAAGAGAAAGGTCCTCTTCGGAACCCAGCTAGAATAGTAGTATAGGCCGTGTCTTTGGAGCAACTGATGCTAATTACTTCTCAATTGAAACGGTTGATGTAGTCTCGCAACTTCTCCTTAAGGCCCTGCTTGATGTTGATGAGGTAGTTGGGTGGGCACCTCTTCTTTGAGGCAGATAGAAATTGGTTCACGAAGCTTTGTTTGAGCATGTCAAATGAGCTAATGGATTCAGGCTTTAAGGACTTGAACCAATCCTTAGCGGATCCTTCTAAGAGCATAGAAAAAGCTCGACATTTCATGGCATCTCCGGCATCCTTCACATTCATTTAGTAATCGAAGTCATTCAAGAAGTCCACTGGGTTGGTGGCCCCATCATAGAGTCGCATCTTGGGCTGTTAGTTGTCATGGCCATATCGAGAGGTCCTAGCCCTCGCTTATGCTAGAGGGCTGTTAGGCGGACTTCCAGCTTGCAATCCATTTCATATTGCATCCGCTTCATGGCTTCCAAAATTCTACTTTATCCAGCATGCTCGTCTCCATTAGGGCGAACTTCAGACTAATTGACTTCCCGATCACGATCATGATTGACTTCTCGACCACGATTGACTTCACGATCGTGATTACGAGGTCGTGCACACTGAGCTTTCTTTTCCTCAAGCAAATCTCTTAGGTCAAGATATTCCTTCTGGCTTTCGCCTAGCATGAGAGAAAAACTAGAGAATAAGCCGTGAAGGCTAGGCTCAAAAATTTGCAGCTTCCCGCGGTTCGTTTCATTAGGATATCGGGGATGGCTCTCACCCTCTTCATCGTCATGTCCCTCATGTTGAAGTTTTCCTTGGCGTTGGGGTCCTCCTCGTTGACCATCTCCATGTTCCTAACGCCACTCTTCTAGCCTTTGTTGTCTTCATGTATGGGTCTTCTCTGCTTCCTCCATGACCTCCTTGTTCTAATCATAGAGTTCGCTAATCTCTTTCCTCATCTCTTTCAGGTAGGTCTCAATGTTAGTTAGGCGATTGGATTTCTTCCTTTTTTTTCCTCGGTGCATTGGGGATGATAGGTTCATCAAGGTTGGACTCTTCACTCATGGTGTCAAGCAAATGGTTGTTGTCTAAAAACTTAGATGAAAATCAACAAGAAGTCGATTCTCACAAATGCCACCAAACTGTTGATGTCTAAAATTGGTTCAACAGAAGATGACCTTTTCGAGATCAAGGTCGGGCAATTCTTCCGGACTAGGTCAGCGTGACGAACCAAGTCGTCCTCCAAAACATGCAAAACAAGATAGCTTCAGTGGGTGACACTGATGTGGCGTCGGTCTGATGCTTAAGTCAGTCGAGTGTTTAAGAGCAAAATTGCACAATAGGTTCTAGTGCTTAGAATTGCATACCTTTCACGGAGGACTAGAAGTCCTTTGAGTCCATTTAGATGGTCGTCTTGGTGATCTCAAAACATCCCAACTTCTATAGGACTAGAAGTCCTTTGAGTGAACACCACGTAAATCAACCTCATGCGCACTGGGCCCAAGCTCATGGACCAATGGGCCCACAAGCTCACACGAGTCAGGATGGAAAAATATATGGCGACTAGGCTCGAGTCCAGTTCCACCACTAACATCATGCTCTAGCCCAACTCGGCTTAGAGGTATTTTACCTCACAGACACCATCGATATTTTAGACCTAGATTATGACGCATATGAGATTCTTCACCTTTCTTTCATTTGTCTACAAACTCTCAAATCAATCAATTAGTCCTTTGTTTTTTATTTTGTCCACATATGAATTTGGCCTCTACCGTCAAAACTTTCCTTCAAATTCGTCACATGCCTTCATATGACCAACTTTAAAGAGGCATTCTTGTCAAATTACAACCCACCCACCAAGGGCGGTCCTACAGCAAGGGCAAGGTAGGCAACCGCCTACCCCAAATTTTTTCACCAAAAAAAAAACCTATATGTAAGCAAAGCTATTCCTACTCAGCCCATGTGATGGTGTGAACCCGTGCCTACCTAAACACATAAAAAACTTCTCTTTTGGCAGCAGCACCTTCTCATATCTAAGTCAACAAGTATTATTCTTATTGTCTTCTCTTTAATTATCTTCTTCTACTGGGTTTTTCCTAAAATAAATGTATGCATCTTAATTTTAATTTGAAATTGAGTATTCTAGGGTTTAATTATGAATAAATTATAATTTGGGGTAAAGTTTTAGATTTAAATAGTTTAGTTTTGTGTTGCATTGCATTTATCTATTTTTTTACAAAAAAAATTTGTTAAGCTTTTATTTATGTATAGAAATGCATATTTGAGGGTAAGGCTCATTATGTCCCCCTAACAAGGTGTATCTTTTTATTTTTATGAATGAAATTCACTCGTACCGTCGAGTTTTTAAGGTAAGTTCTGCCTACTTCACTTTTGAATCCTGAATCTGCCACTGCCACCCACTAAAGGGAAAAGATAAAGGTATTTTGCTCAAAAGGTAATTTCCTCTCAATTTATGTTCCCATATTGGGGTGCCATCAAAAATAGCAAATGCTTTGTTGAGCAAAAGATGTGAGGTTTATTGTATCTTATGGGTGGATGGTGTCTATTTTGATGAAACTACCCCTTAAAGTTATTTTATTTTTGTCATTATGTAAAAGGATGATTTAACGAAATATGGCGGTAGAGAACAAATTAATGTTTAGACTGAAAGATTACGGACCACATTGATTAATTTTGAGAGCTTGAGGACTGAAATGAGGTATTTTAATAAATTCATAAACCATTCGTGATATATATATGCCGTTATTTGAGGGGCTTATTTGCCGTTATTTGAGGGGCTTATTTGTTCTTGAACAACATATTGAGTGTTGTTGAGTATTTGGAGATGGGGACAAGGAGTAGAAATAAATTTGTGTTTTTATTGAAATTATTTCCCTATCATTTCTAGTGTTTAAGTTTGAATTGCTATGGTATTTCAAATGAAAAGTTATTACACTTGTACATGCACACTCCTATTTTCTCCTACGATACTCCTCTCTTTTTTATTTCAAAGCTTTTTTTTTTATTATAATCTTTTTATAACTTGTCTTATTAGTTTTACCCTTTAAATTTAATTTCATCTTAATTAAAGATAGTAATTTAACGCAGCTCTATTGACCTCATGCACTCTATCTGTGAGTACGAAAACAATTGGGGTGCATATGACTAAAACCAAAAAATCACTAGACTTAAATAATTATTTGATAAGTTAAAAGAAACTAAATTAAGAAATTCAGTGAAAATTAAAAAGAAAAAAAAAAGAAGAACTCCACCTTGAAGTATCTCCGCACACCAACCCGCTCACTCTCACCTCATCGGACTCATCTCCATCACCGACCGCACCCCCATGTCCAGTGGAAGTCTCCTCTACCATTGCCAACCATTTAGTCCCAATAATAGCCATTAAGTCAACGTGGGAGAGTTGGAAATATAAAAAATAGAAAGATAGAAAGTGTTAGGGGTGTGCGTCGGTTCGAAAGCAAAATAATCTAGCAATTCCGCATATGATTCAATATTGATGGTATTCTGATTTTTCCAGTCCAATTCAATCAGATCAAATGTTTAAATCCAATCCAATCTTATCCAATTGATATTGAATTGGATTGGATTGGATTGAATGATCGGTTTTGATAATGAAATATGAAACATTTATCGTTATGTTTAATTTAATGAAACATATTAATATATGTTCATTTATTCTCTCATCCAGACGTCTGCACAATAATAACGTGCAGACGCCATTTTAAACAGCTAGGAATTGAGGGAGGGGTAGTAGAAAATACATGCATGGCGTTTGCACGATAATAACGTTCGGACATCTGCATAGGAGAATTTCTGAAATATAAGTGAAATGATAGAGAAAATTGTTTTGATTGTATAATATATTAAACAAAACTCCATCAAAGCACTTAAAATGTTCATAACTTTCTCAATTAAAAATACCTTAACGAGCAAAATAAGCATGAAACTAACTAGGGATCCAATCATGTCGGTTTTGGAAATTAGGGATCCAATCTAATCCGCCAAATCATCGAAACCCATTAAAATTGGACTGAATTGGATTAGATTGTTCGATTTGGGCGAATTGGATTGGATCTTGCACACCCTTGGAAAGTACATTGATAAAGATGTCGCAGTGGATGATGAGAAAAAAGAAGTGTGAGAATCACTCCTCCTAAGCAAAGATGGAGTTTCCACTTCAAAAAAAAGTCGCTCTCTTTCTTCGAGTGACTATAGGAGGCCAATGCTATAGTTGTAGATTAGAATAATTCATTCCATTCACTCCTTACGCAAAATTGTAGACAACTTTAAAAAAAATGAAATTTTAAACTATCCACACTTTTTATAAATGCGATAGTCTAAACTACTTTAATCTAATTTACGGGGACGGGATCTTGAAAATCATAGATCTTAACAACATCTCTTGGATAAGTTGAATCCGCTCTTAGCAACATCTGCATGCTCCACGACTTTGAAAAAGAGTTCCATCTGCAATTGCCATTGCGGAAAGTTGCTCTTGCCATCAAATCTTGGAACTACACGAACTTAAATGCATGTTTTCCATGATTCAACCTGCTCTGATACCATACTAAAAACTTGAACTAAATTTTATAAAACTAAGAGCATCTCCAAGGGAGATGTCAAATGCAAAATATTAAATTTGAATTTGATGGCATATGTGGCAATTTGACACTTCCGAAATAATTTAACTCCACAAGAAATGCCAAATATCATATTATTATACTTTTAAAAGTAAATGGTATGATGCATAAGATTTTAAAAGAGAGTAAATGATTGTGGGTGGGGTCTATGACTCAAAAAAAATATATATATATTTGACATCAAGCTTTTTGATATATTGCTTTTGACATATCTCTTCTAGCCTTCAAATCCTGATCCATGCAGGATTTGACTACTCGGTTGGAGCAACTTTAACCTTCAATTTTTTTCATTTCATGTCCATGTGGCAATTTGACATATCGATTGGAGATGCTCTAAGAAAATATCTCATACAAAGATCTGTCTAAACCGGAGAAAATAAGAGAAAAACAGCTCTAGACAACTCTCTTAATTAAAAATAAAAGACAGATTGCAAGCACCTTAATATAAGAAGCAGTGCAACACAAGTCAAGTAGCAAAATTGATTTATCAGATAAATAGAACACAATACACTCAAGCACAAAAAATTGCAATTATCTGGTGTTTGTGTGCTTGGTTTATTCAAAATATGAAACAAGAATAATTATGTAAGAGTCATTCGGTTTTATTAACAAGTATTAAGATTGATGTATCAGAAAGTTACTGAAAATCTTATCAGAGATTCAGGCTAATAAATTAAATCCACATTTTTGAAATTGAAAATTCCAATTAAAAATTCCAAACCCCCCCTAAAAACAAAGAAGGGAAATACTGAGCTTTCTCACATGAAAAATGTTAGAAATTATAATCTAAAAAACAAGTAGTATTCCTGCTAAAAGATTGCAGCTTGTGAAGAAGTTTGAAGGATCTTATTCTGCAGCAGTAGCACTGGCAGCACTTAGATCAACAGAAAGATCAAGAGCCTGAATCATTCAAAACAGAGAACGATATTCGTCATGAAAAGAAACTTAAATTTAATTAACAAAGTAATGCTCCACATCTAAATTGCTCTTTGCCCCATGTTCTGTCAATCTCTAAAGATAATACAAGCATTAACTTAAATTCACAAGAAAAGTTCGACATAATGGTTGAAACTACTTCACTTCAATGAATGCTAGAAGGTTACCTTTCCAGTAATCTTTGTGTACATCGCTAGTACGTCTTGAACTGTGGACTCAAAGTGCGTAGTTGCATCGTAACTCTGCAAGGAATTCAACGCTCAAAACCAAAATGAAAATTAAAAATTTCCATTGAAAATGAGACATAGTTATATCTACTTACAGAAGATATGTAGCAACTGTCAGCTTGATGGTCGTTAGTGGGTACATATCTGTCACAAGTATCGTAGAAGATCTCATCTAATGGACCAAGTAGATCAATTCCAGGCTTCAATTCAACTTGAGGATCATCAGTTTCTGCTTCTGTCGAAACAAAAGCGATGAATTTTCCTTTTGGAGCTACATTGTGAGCATAGGAGCAGCAGAATAGGTACCTGCAACAGAATCTGTAAGTATCATAGTATGCTCATTTTTCATATTTATTTTCTGATCCAGCTTATGATCTAATAAATAACACAGGTACATATATATAGGGATTAAGAAAGATTTCGGCTTACACAGGATTTTTCAATACTCTTTTCCTATTTCCAGAGGTATTGCCATCTTATTCATCATAATAATAAGAGGAGAGCGGTGAAAAGCATTCCAACATGGTCAAGAGCATAAGGTCTTATTATTAGTTTAGTTTTCAGTATCAACTTCGAACAACATCTTTCATTAACTCCAACCAACTAATTGAGTATAATGTCTCTGAGGACGAATCGTAAAAGGAGTAAATAGGTGAGAGCTACCAAGACCAAAGTGGCCAGTGTTGCTCTAGAGCCCATAAATATCTTAATTCCAGAGGCAAGCTTATTAATTTCAACTCCATGATTGAACAAAATAAAGGAAATGTGTGTACTAGCCACGCACATATCTGATTTACGACCAAGTTGCTTCTGCGGCAGAATAACCTGGACTGAATGAGAATCATTGGTGTCTGGAATAGGATGGCTCATTATACATATAGCACGAGCGACTTTTCCAACTTTGCGTACCTGTTTTTACAACAGCAGCAGTAAAAAACCACATGAACAAAACTCAAGATGTAAAATTCTGCTTTAGGTAGAATGTTCCAGACTTGACAGATTTTGCATAGCATTGATCTTTTTGACAAGCTTTTAGTACATTGATCATGCGGTACGAGATAGATGGAACTCATACTGTTAATGTTTAAACAAGGATACCTTATCAGGCAAATATGATGGATCACAAACAACCTTCTTGCATTTAGCTGTTTCTCCTTCTGAGGTCACACCAATAGCTTTCCCATTATCATCAAATTTCACCTATAATCCGAAGCACAATACTATAAAAAAAATAAGCAACGCACAAGAAATTTAAAATGTAGTGAAAAATTTATTTCTTCAGCATGACAAGCCGTAAAAAAGGTGCAAACCATTTGCACGAGATATAGAGAACTTTCCTAGAGTCCAGCTTTAACAGGCAAATTTAGTGCCCAGTGAGCACCTTTTACTTGAAGGTTTCTAAAGAATGAGAACCAAACACTTTTCTTAAACACACACCGAGACACATGCAAAGGCACAAGGGTCATTGTGCAAGCATCACAATGTTGTAAACCATACAAACCAGACCACATAGATAAAATTTTCTGGATATCAAAAGAATTTGACAACCTTACCTGACACTCAGGCTTGTTGAGCATGTAAGTTCCACCATAAACAGCACTTAAACGTGCAAATGCCTGAAATATCTAACCCGCTCAGCAAGGAAACTAACATTACCACAGTACATCTTTACGTAATTAGAGCTACAAACAGACCTGAGGCAACTCTCCAAGTCCATACAGTGGATAGATATAAGGTGACCCTCCTTCAAAACGTGCCAAAGACTCTGCATAGAGCTTTATAAAACAAATGCTTGTATAATTATATAAGAAATATCAAGTACTTATTGAGAGGATAAACAGCAAGAGCAAGCTTAATCTCAAATCAACATTTTCCTTTCCTTTCTCACTTTTTAAATAAATTGTTTACCATCATTAAAAGCTCCATGGTGAGTCTTCAAGAAAGAGCAAATCATCAAGTATAACAAGGTTGGCTGAACTCCTATTAGAATATATATATTACCGGCACTAGAAGCAAGCAACATTCTATAAATTAATATTATGGCTTGATGAACCGGCCAGATAGTAGCGGCGCAGAGGCTTAAAATTGCTATAACAAAACAATCAGAATAACATTCCATGGTAGGTCGTCTAAGTGCACTGCTCAAGTAAAGGCAGAGAACTGATAACTACACAGGTATTTTATGACAAAGAAAAGAATGCAGTTGAGAGGTTTTTCCTACAACAGTTCACTTCAAAACATATAGCAGAACACAGGTGAACCTTCATTTTCTTCACAAACTCCATTGCTGGCTCATCCAAGTAAGAATCATCAATATGAAGTGCCAAGGCATGACCAATAAAGTCGATTGTATCATCTTCTAGCCCATATTTCCTACAATTTAACATCACATTAGTCATCTAAATAAATGCCATTCAATGGAGTGAGCAATCAACTGTGAAATTCACAATAAGACATCATATATACCATTTTGCTGACTGCTATATATAAATGTGCAAGAGATAAAACAAGGCAGTACAAATAGTGAAACTACACAAAAGACTTTAGTGTGCAAATTATTACTAATCCGAGTGATTCATAAGTTCTCAAGTATAATGAATGCATGGTTGGGGAATAAAAAAATAAAAGAAGATGGAACAGTAAGTATACGTGATAACCTCCCTCGCAGTAACTTTGTTCAAGTCCAGCCCTTCATGAGATTTGGGATCATTCTCTTCAAAGTCTTGAACATAAATGAAGAACTTTCGAGCACGTCGCTTCTCAAATAGTCCCATCAATGGTGATTTTAGTGCTTCTACATCAGTTGCTGGAACTTTATAGATCTAAAACCATTAATTCCAATAAGCTTACTCTTGGAGATGTAAGATCTATTTCCTTGAATGTAACAGATTTGATTTGATATTATCAACATATATCATATAGATGTACCTTCTTTTTGTTGTACACAAAGCTACCATCAACAGCCTTAAAGTTTAGATACTTGGTGACATCTGTGTGGATCAGGACACGGACCAAACCACCATTGGCCATCATGAACTGTCAGGGGAAATGGGAAAGAAGGCAGCAAACTTAATTACAACATTAAGAACAAGGTGTTAAGTTAATAGGCAGAAAAACATAACGAAATTAAGACACGGGCACAGCCTATCTGAAGAAAAGTGAGGTCCAAGATGAAAACTATTTGATCTGGTAATCAATAGTTACTAATTAAGGTAAACTCTAAGTACCTTTGGTATTATGTCAACATTGTACTCTCTGCTTGAGCCCAAACTTTCAGGAGGCTTGTCATCTCCCCTAAAACGCTTCCAAAGCTAGAGAGCAGAATATAAAGTTTGAAAGATAACCATAAACTCTTTTCAACAATTTCTAGCAAGTTCTTCGTATCAGATGAACACAAACTTACCGATGTGTTTCTGGATCAAATGTGAAAAATTATGTCAGAAGAGGTAAGTACGTACCTGCGTAAGATTTAGAGAGGTAGATGCTCCTCCATAGTAGTCATTTCTGTCCATATGCAAAACCTGTTTCAAGATTAACATCAGCTGTACTGAAGAAGCGGGCAGCATTCAATTCACAAATACAAATAGAAATCAAAATATTAAAGAAAACAAAAAAGAGTCAAACATCAAGGTGGCCTATAAACAAGATGATCCAGAATGTATCTACAAACACTAATGAGAAGTAGGACAGTATGTGAGAGGGTCCTGACTCCTACCTCAGAAAGATTAATCAATTGCAACAATTTTTTTTATTGGGACTTTTTTATTCATCATGCGAGGAGCTACTCAAATTTGAGACCTCATCCACGAACGTGGAGAAAAATACAACTAGACTAAGAGTTAGTTGGTAATATTTCTATTCTCTGGGATTTACGTGCATGTAACATTAATACTCCTAATAAAAATAACCTTGTTCTAACTATTTGGAGTTGACAAGATGAATCAATTGATCCATTGTTTCCCATCTTGGATCATATACTAATTTAAGTACTACATTATCATATATTTTCTAATAATTCTAAGCATGACGATTAGAAGTTCAAAAATAAAACCAAAACAGGAGGAAACGCACAAATGTGAGGAATTTTCAATTTGTAACAACTTCAAATGAGTGAGAGCTTAGCACGTAACCATCTACATTTTTTTCACAAAAATGTTTTAAACTACTCTAATACGAAGAGGAGGATCAAATTCGAGTGCATGGAAATGGGGCAACTGACCTAACCCATATGTGCACATAACCATCTAATTAACTAAGAAATCAAAAATAGGAAGAGAATCACCCAATTATATATACTTTCTTGAAAATAAGACGAATTTAATAAAAAAATGAAAGAATGAAAGGAAAAGCATTGAGTTACTTTTAGCCCATCGACGGAGAGAAGACCACTGAGAATGCATTCCTTGAGACCCGTCCCTAGAACTATCACGTCGTACTCTTCATCCATGGCAACAAAGCAAGCAACTACAGACTTTCAGAATTAACTCAGAGAGAGAGAGAGAGAGAGATCAAAGTAATAGAGATGGAGAAATGGAGAGAGAGAATGTGATTTGGAACAGGTCTTTAGCGGGAAGTAACGAGACTACCGCATACAAATAGCGCTGGATACCCGTTGCCTATGCGCGTGGCATTAACTATATTAATACCCGAGACATCAAGTGACGTGGCATTGTTTTAATATTGAATATTTGGGTTCATTTCTTATTTTTACTTTTTCGTAACATTTCTGATTTTTATTTAGCCTATATGCACGCGCTTCCGCGCCTGCAAGAGGTATTTTTTAAAAAAAATTAAAATTTATTTTAGAATTAAAAAAAATAATGGATAGTTGTGTTCCATAAAAATAGGATCCATTATCTGATTTTTCTTTTAATTTTAATTTTTTTAAATATAAAAAAGTGTGAATTTACCATATTATCCTCATTTAATTAATCATTTCAATTCTTAATGTTTGCATTAACTAAGAGCATTTTCTGGTATTTTAAATATTTCACCATTCTTTGCTTTTTGCTTTTTGCTTTATATATATAGATAGATAATAAATAAAAAGAAATTGTAGTGCCCAAAAATTGGTGACTCAATTATATGGTTGGGATTGCATGTGCATGTGATTAAAGATTGAACTTCGGTTTTTTTTTTTTTTTTCCGTTTAATTATTCTTTTTTATTTCATAAATATACTCGGTAAAATAGACATGTATGTGAAGAAGCAGACTACTGACAATCAAAACTGCATTTATCATAATTAAACACATAAATAACATAAAGAGGAAGTTCATGATGCCAAACTAGAGATGAACACATGGAATGCCCAAGAGAATCTATAAGGCATCCGCCAGGAAGATAGTCTAAACTTTATATCTTTAAATGAGCGAGGAAAGTGTTGATTGAATATCTCTTAGGATTCTATATGAAGTTATGAACCAACAAAGGACCAGAGCAACAAGCCAATAAAGTAACGGGACAAGAGAGACTATCTTTTGAAGAGCGCAACATTTTGCAATAAGAACATTAGAAAATCCAAATTTTTATGTTGTTAACTATTCACACTAAACCATTAATGAAGTAAAATCTTAGTTGAAAGATGAGATTTACATTGTTCGGAAAAAGAACATGTGGCTTGTTTGGTATTCTATTTGAATTCAAATTTATAAATTTAAAAATATAATTTGAGTCTAAAGTCCGAAAAATCCGTTCAATATGCCCAATTTTGAAAGTCCAAATTTAAAAATACCCAAACAATTGAAAACAGAACAAATCTATTTTTTTAGAAAATTTTTTTTTGGAAATAGTTTTCAAATTACATACCACACAAATTTTTGAATCTTAAGAAATGAATTTGGGAATCCTAAATTTTTTTGAATTCCCTACTTAAATTGGATACCAAAAATCCCATAAATTACCCAAGTTTGGATAGCTCATCCATTTCCGGTCACTATGGTTATGGACATCATTCCATTTCAAGGGCCACAAAGTTAATGTTGATGGGCCTCTATGAGGTATACAAACATGCAAATAGGCCTCAAAGGAAATGGGCTCTCTCTCTCTCTCTCTCTCTCTCTCTCTCTCACAGAGATGGCAATGGGGGAATTGGGAATGGGTATGCCATTCCCATCCCCATCCCCGCAAACGAATTCCCCACCCCGCCCCATTACAAAAATATCAATAAAACACGTAACTTTAATAAGAAAAAAAATAACAGAAGTTTTGTTTTAGACTTGCAATTTTAATGTAATTGAATTAAATATATAGTGTAATAATCCATAACATAAAATTTGGTGAGAGTTGTGGAAATGTCACTTAACAAGATATTCATATGAAAAATAAATAATATATACATATATATTCTAAACGGGACAAGTTCAGGTTGCGGATCAAAATACCATCTCCTTCCCACCCCGAAGATCATACCCAAAAATTTACCCAAATCAGTCCCATACCCAATTTCTATTCTTTATACCTGACCCATTAGGGTCGAAGTCCCACGAACCCTAACCTGTGGGGAATATTGCCATCCATACTCTCTCTCTCTCTTACATTTATTTTATTAATTCTATAAAATATGACAACCTTCTTTTAGTACAGAAAATAAGCACATCATAAGTACAGAAAATCAAACACTACAAAGTTGCTTGAACAAATTTTTCCAAGCGAAAATAGGGTTACACCTACCATTGTTTACATACTTTCAGTTATTACATAAGTAGGGTAAAACTTAACTATATACATAGCCCTGGAAACTAACAATAATATTCAAATACTCAACTTGAGGCTAAATGTCATTGTAAAAACAAATAGGACTTATATATCAGATCTTATTATATATTCAAGGCTGTAAGCTTTGGTCTTGAATAAATATATACGTACTGCGACTTGTCGTCTTCAACAAGAGATATTTCAACTGATTTGCAACTCATGAGCTTTCCATCTGTCATATCCCGTTAGGAAACGCTAACCTGCATGGCGTAAGAGAAAAGCTTTTATAGGCAAATAGAAGCATATATCTTTTCATCTAGAATCTGTTCGGCACTAGCTTTAAATCAGAAGGGCTAAAAGCACTTTCCGATAATCAAAATCCCTTCAGAGATTCAAAGCACAAGCGGTGAGATTGACAAAGTAAACAAATATTCTTCGATGAGTTGAACTATTGTAGCCATTAGATTATAGTAGTTAGAACTGTTTAGTACATTATTACACATAGTATTAGAACCCAAATCTTGTCTTGGATTCTAAATTAACTTCAGTAATCTTCTACGAAAAGCGAGTGGAATAAACTAACCCCAACTTGAGAGAAGTGCCAGAGCTGTCGTGGTCTTGAGAAGGATCTGAATGGATGAAATCGCCTATTGGCTCGGAGGATTGGCCTTGTTCAAGTTCAAGTTCAAGTGTTTGGATCTGTTGGTTTGCCATCTGTGCCAAGAAAACATTCATCATCACTAATTGGAAAAGAGAAAAACAAGAAGTAAACTTAAAGAAATTGAATCAAAGCCGTTCATATCATCATCTAAGATCCCTAGAAGCTCTCCAGGAGGGTCTGAAAGTTTCCACTACCTGCTTCAATTGCTTGTTTTCTTGCATCAGTTGGGATCCCTGCGAATACAAGAGTAAGGTCGAGGGGGAGAAAGAAATTATTAGGAAAGTTTACTCTTAGTGCCAACAAATGTTGCACCACACCTGAGGTCCACATTTGTTTCCAATTTGTCTGAGTTTTTTTTGTAAGAAATATTTTTTAATAGAGATGCATGAGACAGACGGTTTGGATTATCAAATTACAATGTAGAGTACATCCAACAAAATGTCTATTTGAGGAATCCCACAATTAAAACTTTATCTACATCATAAATAAAGACATCCCTATTTGTCAATTTATTTTGTTAAAGTTTTAATTACGCCTCTATTATTGAAACAATTCCAATAAATATATTATCAAAATTACACATTATCTCCACTAGTACTTTTCAATTACACCTCTAAATCTCTCCTTCCAAATGAAACCCTAGTTATTTTCTCACCTTTTCACTTTATTATTATTATTTTTTTAAATATAAAAAAGGAATAACTTCATTCTCACCTTTTCACTTGTGTAATTGCTATATGCCAGGTATTTATAGATCTCAGCAACTTGTCTCGGTATCATTGAAATAGTTTGTACTTTTTTCATTATCATCATCTCATTATTTACAGCAAATGTATTGGCAAATCAGTGTTAATCATGCATGGAGATAGCCATAAATTCAAACTTTGGCGCAAAATTCCTTTAAAGGAAAAAAAAAAGGTTTCATATCTGACCTTCCACTTAAGAGAGGTGATCTCCTTCAGAACAATTTCACCCTTAAACACAAAATGTTTATATGTAAGGGTATGTTGAAGAATTTCTAAGAGCCAAAAAAATTAATAAATCAACCAAACAGAGAGAAAAACAAACCTTTGCATCTCTAACACGCTTCAATCCTGATCCGAGCAGTTTCTCTAGTTCCTGCAACTCTTTCATGTTTAGTTCTTGGAGTTCTTCTCCCATTAGCTTCCTGTTGTAGGAGGCACCCCTTATTGTTGCCAGAGTGATGTACATTTAAATCCCAACTTATAAACAGTAATTATGGATGTAGTTATATACCTTAGCTCATGTGTATTCTCCGCAATTTCCTTGCTCAACGCGGCGGAAGTACTGCTCTCAAGCTGAGACATACAAAATGATTGCAGTTTAATGAAATTTTTTTTTCCAGAAAAATAATTTCTTATGCAAGATGTAGAAGCAGTTTGGAAAGTAAAAATACTATGTTTCCCCCTTGTTCATGGATCACCAAACTCAAAGATTATGGGTGGATTTGGAAATATGCACAGCGGAAGTATAAAACGTGTTTAATGTGTAGAAGCATAACAACAAATTAAAGAAACAGAAGTAAAAGGCTACATAGAGCTCCTATACCCAAGAAAAACTCCTTTCTATATAAAAACTTCGACACAAATCTATATTTTTTGAACTCGTACACTTCTTCACTCTATTCACTTCTCACTGTCACAAATAACAAAAGCAAGCCTTATTTAAAGGTATTCCTTAACCTAACCACTTAAACCCACTAACATAGGGCTCGTTTGAGAATGCTTCTCAAGTAAGTACTTATGCTCATAAAGATGTTGAAATTTTCAGAAGAAATCCAAGTGCTTCCTAGGAAGTGCTCATTGAAGAAGCACATAGGAAGCACTTCTAAACTTTTATGTCAAACACTGTCATAAGTGGTTTTAATTGTCAAAAAGCGCTTTTAGCTCTTCCAAAAGCACTCCGAAACAGAACTTTAGATTAATACTAACTCATAAAAGAACCTCTTCACTGATCCCACTAACTCATGCACTTATTAAATAAAATAGATTAATAATAGTTAAACTCTCCAAATGATAACTCTTCATATACTACGCATTAATCTTTGAAATTAGTTAAGTGTTTCTCTTCTTTTCCCCGGTTTAGACAGATCTTTGTATGAGATATTGTCTTAGAGCATCTCCAAACGATATGTCAAATTGCCATATGGACATGAAATGACAAAAATAGGTAGCCATATCGTTGGTCTTGTGACCCGCCGAAGAGATAAAGGTGAGAGTTGATCGGCAGAAGCATCGATTTCATACTCTAACGAGTGTGTGAGGAAAACACTTGATTGTTTGTAATTGATTCACTTTCTTCTTCTATAGTGATAATCTCCTAGCAACCCAACGACGTAGTTGATATTGAGTAAACCTTGTAAGCTCTTTTGCAGTTTACTTTTGTATTTTTTTATCTCACTTATATTGTTTTGCATTTGTTATTTATAGGAGATCAATGACCCAGTTTCCTAACAACTGATATCAAAATTTCAGGCTTGAGTGGGAAAGATGAACTTAAAGGCTCTTAAGAGGAAAGTAAACAAGTTCGAGGACATAGAATTTGTGCTATGGAGGTCGCTGATTGATGATTACCTAAAGCATAGGAAATTTCATCTCCTTTTTCTGGGAAGAAGCATGAGAGTATGACAATATAAGACTGGGAAGAGATTGAAGCTATGGCTTTTCGGGCTATTCTGTTAACTCTCACAAATGAGATGAGGCTTCACGTTTTGTGCGTGAAGACAATTCTGCTGAATTGATGGAAGCTTTCTCTGAGATGTATTAGGGTTTAGAGTTTAGGGTATTCACTGAGGTTCTTGATATTATTCTAAACGAAGAAATAAGACTTAAAGAAAACAAAAAAGAATAACCTAAAGCTGCACTCAATACATGATCAAGACCTAGATGAATTGGCAGAAACGCAAGTTATCAGGCTAGATCAAAATCCAAAGTTCCATCTGAGGGAAGATGTAAATCAATATCTGGTAAGTGGTTCTATGGTTGTTGTCACTGTGATCGGTCATATGAAGCACTATAGGGCTTTCAAGAGTGAATCACAAGGAGCCAACTCCTTTGGATTCATTGAGGAAAGTAAAATTTTGAGTGTTGATAGCCCATTGGTGTCGTGCATTTTTTTTATTGGAGAGCTTCATTTCATTCTTCACCACATCATGAAATCATGGAGAAACATATGAAAGGAAACTTTGGGAAGGTATATCTTGCTGATGATGAACCCTTGGACATTGTGGGAAGGGGTAATGTGCATATCAAGCTACCTACCAGTTCTATATGGACATTGCATGATGTTAGACATTTTAGGTTTGAATAAGACATTTTATTTATGGGTCAGTTGGATAGTAAAGGATGTGTAATGACTTTCTCCAATAATTGTTGAAAAGCTTCGAAACGAGCTTTGGTTCCGGCTCATGGGAAGAATTTAGGGACTCTTATATGACCTTGAACACCAAAAGTAATGTAGCAGTCGCTGAAAGCTGCTAGGTACTACTGACATGTCACTATCTTTCAGAGCTGGTGGTGTCGAGTTCAAAGGAGGATGTTTGTTCTATGGATGGTACTACTACTTGGTTTTCAAGGTTATAAGGTGTCTTGTTACAGTCTTTGATTTACAACAAAATGACCACATTTACTCTTTTATTGTAATGATTTCAAAAGAAAAGAAAAATCGAGTGAATGCGCATGAGAGTCGAAGGCCCTAGAAATCCTGCCATTTTCTGAAATGAAGGAATGATTTTAAATCGACAAATGTTCAAGTTTCTTTTATGCTTTTTTTTACACTAATTTATATAGAAAACAAGTCATTTGGTCATCTAAGACAAAGAAAGACAAAGCTAAAAAGAAGTAGTAATCGACAACATCATACATATATACCTGCAGATCAAGAGATGGTTGATTCAACTTGTCAAAATTGGAAGAAAGCAGGCCATGCCTTTCAATTACTTGTTGCACGCTTTACACATGAAAAGGAAATCAAATTCAATTAGTTTGCATTTCAATGAAAACTTGCTTATTTTATGTTTGTATTGGGTAATAAATTCTGTAATTTTATATTGTGATTGCATGTATATAGTAGTTTGATAGTTGGCACATTATTCAAGCTGTCACAATCTTAGCAAGTAATATAATTTCAAGAACTATTGTGATTATATATATATATATATATATATATATATATATATATATAGGACTGGTCTAGCTAGGTTTATATAATCATTATAAGAGCATAACTTAGGCTCGTTTGGGAGTTATTCTATATAGACCAAAAAGCACTTCTATGGAGAATCACTTTAAATGATTTTATGGAAAAGCACACAAGAGGTGCTTCTCCCCAGAATCACTTAAAATTAGTAAAAATGATTATATGGAGAAGTACATGGGAGGTGTTTCTTCCCAAAAGTGATTCTGGCCCATCCAGAATCACTCCCAAACGAGCCTTTCGTCTACTATGAGTTAAAGTTATTAAACATGATCTTAAGAATTAAGACCATTAACAATGAAAATACTAAAACGTATATGAATCTTCTTCATTAAATGAATAAATCTGGGCATAGAATGTGTGGTCATATTAGAGATACAAGATTAAAACACTAGTTGGAGAGCAGTGAATACAAAGATCATCTATATGATCTTACATATGGTTCCTACTTCAATTAACATGGAATTCATAACTTTGTAATCATCTTAATTTTATAGTGTTTATTTAGATTAATAATATTAGAAAGAATATAAGTTTTAATTAAGTATTTGTTACTCCTTGTCTTCATTAATTAAACTGCTTCTATAGTAATTATTCCTCTAATTAAACCTTTATTTTTTTTATTCATGGTGATGATTGATTGAAAGATTAATGAAGATATATTTTTTTTATTCATTGTCAGCAGAAACTATAATAAAAGTCACCTAACAAGCAGTTTATAGTACGTACGTATTTAATTTTTGTTTTATCATTCTCCCCATCAGCATCTCTTCTATATATATATATATATGTACTTAGGATGTACTGTCTACAGATTAAAAAGAGAAAAATAATTATGTTAATTCTTTTGGTACTTTGAGTATATTTATACTAATTATGATAAAGAAAAATACCTGGAGCTGGTGTATTCAAAGAGCTTCCCAGTAGCGGAGAAGACTACAAGAGCAATCTCAGCATCACAGAGAGTAGAGAGCTCCTGAGCTTTCTTGAAAAGCCCTCTCCTCCTCTTCGAAAACGTCACCTGCCTCGCCGTTGTGTTGTCGATCTTCTTGATCTGGATTTTCCTCCTCGTCATTTAATTACAAGGAAAATGCAGAAACCCCTTCACATAAAATCACTTCATTATCAAACGGTCATACACAAAACTACATATATTATACATAGAGAGTGAGAGAGAGAGAGACTACATAATAAAATTAATGAAGTTTCAGATCCAACTAAATCTAGACAGGGTCGATTATTCTGAGTAAATGTGGAATGAAAAAAGGGAAATTAAAGATACCCCATCATATAAATCAAACCATTTGAACAGAACTAGGAAGCGAAGTGAGTTTCTGGACATATGGGAAAAATAAGAGAGAGATAGAAGAAACAAAAGAACTATAAATAAAAAAATTCAAACAGTACTCACCTCAACCCAGAAATAGAAAGAAAAAAAAAACAAACAAATATACAAATAAATAAATAAATACTATTTAGAGCAAATCAAATCAATCAAAGCTTGGGTATTGTGGTGGAGACAGCGTCGTACTTCTGTAAATGGAAATCTAGAGAGTGGGAAAAAATGGTATCCGGAGAGAGAAGAAAAAAGATCATAGGTTTTGGGTAAGAGCAAAAAGAGAACATAAAAAAGATTAAAGTGGTGTTAGACCCAGCTTGCACCTTTCAAAACTAACCCTAGCTAGATTCAAAGAAGAAAATCTTAGAAAACCCAATAGGGAAACAGAAGAAAAAAAACAACCCTAGCAACTGATATGTATCTCTACCAATCCAATTGACTCATTGTGTCTGCAAATTCCAGTGAGATTCTCACAAAACGTTTATATATTTTTGCTTCTGATTTCATTTCAAATATTCTTTACCTCTTTCCTTTACATACGTCGTATTTAGTGCCGTTGACACTTCCCACAAGAGCTAGAAAGAAAGTCACCAATGATCGAGAGAGAGAGAGAGAGAGAGAGAGACCTAGTTACCTAGTTCAAGAAAAGTTAAGATTCTTTTTAAGGCCAAACAAAAGTTTCTCATCTCTGCAATATCTATTTATCATCTCCCTCAGATGATATTTATTTACTTTTTCTATTTTAAAAAAGTTAAAGGGAATTTATGGAAAATGGACAGTAGTGGACTGGCTGTGTGGTTGGTCTTTTGCCTAACTAATATAGTGAATTTATTATTTTGTTTGTTTTTATTTTATTTTTATAGTTAATGTAGGTGAGGTTTGCTTTTCCGTACAGAGAGTCAGAGCAAGAATGATGGCATGGCTGTACCCTCGTACCATGCCATGCTTTCTACCGTTCAAATTCTCGGGATGCGAAGGATTCACTGTTCACATCATCAGCTACAAATTTAGTGTCTTTAATTGGGATATTAGCTAATGCTTAATTAATGGCATCATCTCAATCACTCAATGGGGGCAATGCAACGGAGAACTATAACGGTATCTCAAGTTAATAACACACGGTCATATGATAAAATTAATTAAAATGGAGAAAAATGTGTTATTGATTTGAAATATCACCACAATAATATTCCAATATATGTAAGTTTTTATCTGGTGGAGTGGGAAAGGGAACATACACATCAATGGAGGTAATTAAGGTCGTTTTCTTTTCTTACACATTATTTTCTTTTTTTGGTCAAACTTCTTACAATATGTTTTGGGTGATTATGTAGTTTTTATTAAGAGTTTACTACATCAAAACCCTCCTAAATTTTACAGGTCATTTCAAATTGGTATGCGAACTTATAAGACTCTACAAACTCAAAGCATCCACAGTGGGAGGGTGTATAATGAGGTGTATGTTAAATATATACCATTTGTGATCGGAATCACCCGCAATGGAGAGGTGTATACGAGTGTAAATTTGCATCACCACTATGAGATGCAAATTTAGATGCACATATACATTTTTTTTTTACATCTCTTGCAAGTGGGACCTACATGAGAAAAGGTGAGAAAAAGTAGACAAAAATGGGACCTACAGCAGAAAAGGTGAAAGAAATCAATTATACATCTTTAGATTTACATCTTACCGACTAGAGCAAAAATCACACGCATAATCAATGAAATAAAATCTTAATTAAACATATGATTCAAACTATGTCACATTGTCCGACAAAAGGCCATAGTTTGGATTAATTTGTAAATTTCACCCTTATTGTTGAGACATAATCTGATTCGAGCCAATTCACAATTAGCATGATGCCACATGGACAACAAGTCAGTAAAGACCTCGGCACTTGGTCCCATTATACTTGACCAAGTTGATGATTGACCCGATGTTTTAACTCACCAGCCGCACCTTTTATGATCAGGTCAGTATAAACAACCGATCAAAACACTTGGCAAAACCAACATGAACCTTCTTTGGCGAGGCCCAATATCACTTAGGCCTAGTTTGCGATTCGCTTTTTTAAAAAGCTGCTTTTGGTAAACAATATTTTTAAAGTGCTATTAGTATAAATGTCACGACCCGACTCCCCTAGCACGATATTGTCCGCTTTGGGCCCCCCCTCTCTGGCCCTCACGGTTTTGTTTCTGGGAGCTCACGAGCAACTTCCCAGTGGGTCACCCATCCTGAGATTGCTCTAGCCCCCAACTCGCTTAACTTCGAAGTTCCTAAGAATCCGAAGCCAATGAGCTCCCAAAAGGCCTCGTGCTAGATGGATGCGGGCATGTACATATAAGGCACATCACCCACTCTCCGTTGGTCGATGTGGGATCTTACAATAAAAAGCAATGTCAAAACTATTTGGTAAATTTTAATATAAAATTGTTGTAACTGTAGATAATGACTAAAATGGACATGATGTTGTTGATAAATTTTAATATAAAACTATTGTAACTGTTGATAATGACTAAATGGAAATGATATTGAAAGTGTTATGTGCTAACTATGTGGTGGTGGTGGTGGTGGTGGTGGTCGTAGTGATGGTAGCGGAGGTGGTGGTAGTGGTGGTGGTCGTAATGGTGGTATAGGTGGAGGTGGATTTGGTGGTTGTGGTGGTGGTGGTGGTTGTGGGTGTTGGAAATATGTCCTAAAGCCAAACATGTGATGTAACTTTAAGAATATTTCATTACCTTTTAGGATAAACTATAAGGGTAATTATGTCGATTTAGGTTATAGTCTCATTAATAGTTATTTACCTAAATGACAAGTCCATGGGCTGTGAGATGCAAAAAGTGATCTAAAGAAGTTAGGTCCATGAGACGTTTTTCCCTATAACTCACACCCTAAAGAATTCCTAGTCATAGGATTGTTTAACTATGCACTGATGATCCGTAAAGACCAGTATACACTGTATCTGCTCAATTGGGAGAATGACTAGTCTCAAGTCATTTGTGTAGAATTAAGATAAGTGTATAGGTGTTCATTAGAGAGTGAATTCACTGAACGCGATCAACCAAGAGATCTTGTATGGAAGTTTTACTTACATGTCAAACAATATCTCCATAGTTGCAATAATGTAAAATTAGTCCTCGACCTGAGACACCACAGTTGTCTTGTGGAAACGTTGTGGATCTTAGATCATACTTGTCTTGTGGAAACGTTGTGGATCTTAGATCATACTAAATAGTTTGGTTATCTCAAGGGCATGACTCTATGGTACAGTTGAGGTTCATGATCAATCCATGGAGGTAGGTGATTGTACAACAAGGGATCTCTACCTTTAGTAAAGATGGAGAATGCTCTGGCGATATGATTCGGGAGTCATCGACCGAAGCATTAGGTATGATTGAGAATGTTGATTCCAATCATACTTGTATGAGTCATATAAGCTTGGAGTTCACATTAGGGGCTTGACATGTTTTCCATACCCTAATGATGTGATCAAGGACATTAAGTTAGAGAAGGACCATATTACATTGTAATTCCAACTGAATAGGTTCTCCACCTTATTCTATATTGGCTTGAGTAACCGTGACATGTTGTTAGACATCACTCACGGTTTGTGGAAGCCCTGAGGACATGCCATAACTGGGTCCTCATAATAGGGATAATTAAAAAAGGGTTTTAATTCACAATCAATTAAGGAAGAGTCTGAATCGCCTACTGCCTCGCTGATTAGAACTTAACGGATTGCACACCCGTAAAGGTAAGAGATGGAAAATTAATTAGGAGATGATGAGCAAGGATTAATTAGTTAATAGAGATTAATTAATTAATCAAGGCTCAGGAATTGTATTGGGCCTAAAATTAGTTTTAGAGGTTCAAGGCCCATTGGGCTTGTGGCATAAGTTGAATGTGACAACATAACCACAAAGGCCCAATAAGAAGGCAATTTCGTTTATATGGTGAAGCTAATGGGTTTGACCCATTTAGATGACACACATGGGTCATTTTAAGTTGAATATGGGTCATAGGTGACCCAACTTAAAATGTCATTGCCTATAAATACATAGATATGGGATTGAGTCACTACTACAAAAATGGAAAAAGACGACTAGAAAAAGACGACGGTATAAGATAAAACCGTTGTTGTATTTAAACAGACGACGGTATTAAAAAAACCCGTCGTGGATAAGTTCCTTACTGTTGAATATTTTTAAAAGACGACGCATACAAATAAAAAAGCGTCGTTTTTAAAAAAGGATTTCTTCAGAGATAAAATCTGACCAAAAAACAACGACAGCAGGTATGAATCCACCGACGTAGAAAATAAAGACGACAGTTCACCAAAAAACCTGCCGTGTTAACTCCTAACTAAACACGACCAACTGTTCTTAATTTGCGTCGTATAATATAATGGAATCCACATCTGTATACTACGACGGTGCATTCTCTGTAAACCGCCGACTTATTATTTTGAAGTATACTACGACGGTGCCTACAACACTACTGTCGTTTTTATTTACCACGTCCTAAGTTCAAATTACCGTCGTATTTGTTTAGTTTATACGTCTGCCTTCTCTGTAAACCGCCGTCTTATTTTTATAGCTTTTTAAAATTAATTAATTTTTCTTTTATTTTGGTAATATCTTTCTTAACACAAAACAAAATTTAATTCTCAATCCTCAACAACATTTTCATCTTAAAAGGCAAAATCTCTTCGTGTTAAATATTGATCAATATTTACACAATATATGTACACAAATTTGGCAAATACATCGTGGTTTCTTTTCTGCCTTCACCCTCAGCTTGTTCAACTGTTTCTTCCTCTCATATGCAAGCTGGGCCCTCTCCTTCCTCTTGTTCTCAAGCTCCTGCACAGCCACAGATGAATATCTAATAATTTCATAAAATCAAAATCAACAAAGTATGAAAAGCTCACTCCTCGATTCCCATTTTCATCAAAATCAACTGTTTCTTCAAAACTCCTGTGTAGCAAGGTGGAACCAGACTTAGAACTTGTTGTGGGTTGTGCCCTCGTATGCCTTCAAACGGGCAAGTGCGGCTGCAAACCCATGCAGGTTCTAAGGCTGGCTCCACCCTTGCTACACAGGAAGATGTAGCAAACCCATGGGAAGTGAGGAATCATTCTGCAAACCCATTTGCTTTCAGAACAAAATAACCGTAAATATCCACGTCGGTTATAATATAAATACCGACGTCATATTTGAATAATCAACATCATAACTACATCGGAAATCCAAAAGTCATTTGGCGAGTATTAAAAAGATAACGACGTTGTTTTATTAAAATAACCACGTCATTTTATCAGAAACCAAAGTAACCACGTCAGTTTATTAAAATACACAGTCGTTGAATTTATAAGTACAACGTCAGTTTAGAGAAACAAAGCGCCGTCATAACCACGTCGGAAATCCAAAAGTCATTTGGCGCGTATTAAAAAGAGAACGACGTCGTTTTCAGAACCGCAAAGTAACCATGTCGGTTTATTAAAATACACAGTCGTTGAATTTACTTGTACAACATCAGTTTAGAGAAAAAAAAGCGCCGTCATAACCACATCGGAATTCCAAAAGTCTTTCGGCAGTTGTGATAACCACGTCATTTATGAATTATCTACCGTCGCTATAACTAAATAATACGGCGATTTTTTAATAACAACGTCGTTGTATTGAACTAAGGGAAAATATATAAACTTTTCGTCACCTGACCTAATATTTTACGGTTTTCTCTTCCCGATAAAGTATCGTAGTTTCCCTCTCATTTCCCAAATCACCATTTTCGTCACCTGACCTAGCATCATCGTCTGAATCATCGTCTTCATCTTCAAATCACCATTTTGGTCTTCGTCTTCGTCGGAAGGAAACATTTCTTTGCACGCCAGTGTTATTCAAGGTTTTTTCTCACTCTCTTCCCTTTTTTTACTTTTCATTTGCATGCCGTAGTTGTCTGGAAACAAGATTCTGTCAAATTGAAGAAATCTTTCACTGGTTTTGATTAAATACATAAGTAGATACACTCACGACGCCAAAAGACGACAGTTCTATCTTGTTTTCGACGATAGAATGGACACACCACGACGGCCGTAATGCAAACTGCACGACGGTGGCTAAAAACCGTCATGGTGTGACAATTAATATGTCGGAAACAAGATAAAACCGTCGTCTAGTGAGAGAAGAACACTCGTTTTGTAATTTTAAACCACGTCGGTTATTGTTAATAACCGACGTAGTTTATTCACATTTACGTCATGAAATATATAAAACCGTCGTCTTATTTTCATTCATGATCAAAGAGACTGTTTAATAGGACGTCACTTTTTTAGTGTTACCGTCGTTGTTTTGTATTATTACGTCGTTTCTTTTTAATAACCGACGTTGTTTTCCTGGCAGAATAATCAAAAATGGTTTCGGAATCTCAAAACAAGGAAGCTGAAGCGTCAAAGGCCAAAGCAGGTTCAATGGCACAAGGGGATGAACCCAAAACAGGTTCAGTGGAAGTTGAAAAATCAACTCAAAGCAAACCCTCGAAGAGGATGAGATTTTCCTCAACCTCAGAGAAAGACTCGAGCACAGCCACATTTGTTAAGGAGTCAAAATCTGGCCGCGGTATCAGCACAATGAGCCGTGTTGTGAAGAGGAAAATTGAGAAGGTTAAGCCTGTGGTTGAGTTCAATAAAGATGGCAAACCACATGGCAAGGCTGCTGTTGAGATGCAGTCTTTCATTGGTGTTTTGGCACGCACCAGAGTCCCTCTTGTGGACAAGAAATGGAAACAATTACCCAAGGACGTGAAGGAGCAGATTTGGGAAGCTGTTCAAATGTCCTATGTTATTGGGGATAGTTACAAGAACTTGGTCTTGCAGTCTGCCGCCAAAAAATGGAAGGATTTCAAGTATAACGTAACTAGGCAGTATATCCTTCCTTACGCACATGACAGTGAGAGGTTAAGAGAAACCCCTGCGCTTTATAAGTTCATAGAGAAATCGCAATGGGATGCCTTCGTAGCTTCAAGGTTAACCCCAGATTTTGAGGCTAAGCATGCTGAGCAGAAGGAGAGGAGGGAGAAATTGGAGTACAACCATAGGTTGTTTAGAAAAGGGTATGTTGGTTTGACAGACCAATTGGTAAAAACCATGCCCGAAGGTCAAGAAATCGATCGAGCTGTTCTGTGGAAGAAAGCAAGAGAAGATAAAACAGGAAACATCCCTGATCCAAAGGCTGCAGAGAAGGCAAAACTAATCGTAAGTCTCACTAACTCTGTTCTAAATTTGAAAAACAGAGTGTTTTATTTTGTTATAGACGTCGTTTATCTTTACATAAGCGACGTTATAAAATGAACACCACGACGGGCTTAATTTACGGACGTTTAAAAATGAATAGGACGTCGGTTTTTGAATAAAGTAGACGTCTAGATAGAATTAATACGACGGATTAAATTATTCTATGAACTGCATTTTTGTTTTAAGTTTACTCACGCACACACTCTCCCTCTCTCTGTCTATTTCACTGAAATTTGTGGTGCACAATTTCTGGAAAAGAATGCATATTTCAATCGAGTTTTTTCACTTCTTCATTAAAACTTACGACGGTTTTATCTTATCTAGACGTTAGAATGCTTATACAACGACGGTAATTTTGTGCAGCCGTATGGAATTGGACATCTACGTCTGTTTGTTTAATAATCCGTCGTCTTACTTTGAATACTACGATGGTTTTTGATTTATGTCTTAATCTGTTTTATTTTGAATATACGACGTATTTTTATATACCGATGTTGTAAAGTATAAACAACTACGGTATTTATATACAGACATTTTAAATTAATACCACGTCAGTAATTTAAGAAAAACCGTCGTTGTTTATAATTTACAACGTCGGTATATGTATCTGTCATACACCCTGCTCAGGTTCTAACAATCTCTCTTTCTCTCTTTTAGGATGATTTGCAAAAGCAAGTCTCCGAAGGCACTCTGACTGTCTCCGGGAGCAATGATATCTTGACTCTGGCTTTGGGAACCCCCGAGCATGGTGGGAGAGTCAGAGGAGCTGGTGCTGGCGTTACCCCAACTCAGTCCTTCAATTTGCCGAAACAGCAGAGAGTGAAATTTGGTGACAAATTGAAGGAAAGTGTGAGGGAGGCAGTTAGAGAAAAGACCTTGAGGATTGAGGCGAAGTCAAGGGAAACTATAATGGAAGCAGTCAGAGCAGAGAGGGAGGCTATGTTGGCATTTATCCGTCAACTAGTTCCTAATTTTGATCCCAGCCAGATGCTCCAAACCCCAATTTCTCCAAGGACTCCAATTCCTCCAATTATTTTACCCCCTCAAGATCAAAGCCCAAAAAATCCAATGTCTGATAAGGCAAGCTGCTCTGGGGCCACTAATATCAGACCCCTAGCTTTGGAATTAGAAGATCTGAAGCCTGAAGCTGATATTGCTGCAAAAGAGAAAGAGGACACGGTAAAATCTCTGCTATTTTATATTTCTGATTTTTAAATTTTAAAAAGACGTCGCTCCTTTTAATAGCCGACGTTAAAATTTAAAATAACGACGGTATATACGTCTGTTTCTTACAAGACACGTCGTGTTTCGTTAAATACCACGACGCTTTTATAAACCGTCGTCTATTTCATGATTTCATTACAACGACGGTTATCTATTTACCGACGTGTATAACCTTTCCACCGTCAGTATTAACTAGAAACCGTCGTTTATATTATATACCACGTCTGTTTTTTGTGTTTAGTTAGAGTCGTTTATTTTAGTTCACAAACAAACTAACTTATATTTCTTTATTAATTTCTTTTAACAGGATCTCTCAAAGCTAGACATGCCAGCTCCTCTGTTAGCCTTATGCCAACATTTTATGGCTTCTCAAGTCAAACAAGTATTTTATGTTGACGACCCAATGCATCGTGGTTGGTCGGTAGTGTTATCAATGCCTAATAGAGAATATAATGATGTTATTGGTGATGATGTGCTAGGTGATATTAGAATTGAGTGTGAGCCATTTTCTAGAGGGATACCAAATGTTGACACATTTGATGACCTAGTGGGTGAGTTTGGGAGTGAGAATATTAGAGATGGGTGTGAAGATATATGGATTGATTGATTGTTGTAATGTATGACATTAGTTATGCAGTTAATTGTATGACATTAATTCATAGCTCTGTATATCATTTTAATTCCGATTACATTTTCATTCTGCAAGCTTTGGGCACAACAAATCAAAAATTAAAAAATAATCGGTTAAAGCTGAAAATACGACGGTCAAGTTACAAAAATCGCAAAACGAGGCGTCTTAAAAACAACCAACGTCGGGTTTTCACAACCGACGTGGGATGACAACGCAAAAATGAAATAAAAACCGCCATTTGAAAAAGAAAACACGTCGGTTAATTATAATTCATTTCAAAACGGTTAATATTGTTGTTTTTACGTCAGTTCAAGTAAATATATGCCATGTTATATGTTTTAGACGTCCGTTTTTTTATTTAGTGAACGTAGTATTTATTAACCACGGCGGTTTCTAAGTTTGACACGTCGGTTTTGTTTGATTTAGAGACGTTGATAAAACTATTTACGTCGGTTTTATAGTTGTTTTTGACATTTAAAATTATTTAAACGTCTGTTTTTTACTAAAACCGTCGCCTATTATAGTCGAAAGGTCTCTTTTTATGCTTTTATTTATCAAATCGACGTCGGTTTTAGTTTTTTTTATGACGTGTAATATATTAACCACGTCATTTTTGTGTTCAAGCCGTCAAAATCATTTTCAACGTCTGTGGTGATATAAAGGGCCGTGGTTATTATTGTTTTTACGTCAGTTGAAGTAAATATATGCCATGTTATATATTTTAGACGTCTGTTTTTTTGTTTAGTGAACGTAGTATTTATTAACCACGGCGGTTTCTAAGTTTGACACGTCGGTTTTGTTTGATTTAGAGACGTTGATAAAACTATTTACGTCGGTTTTATAGTTGTTTTTGACATTTAAAATTATTTAAACGTCTGTGTTTTACTAAAACCGTCGTCTATTATAGTCGAAAGGTCTCTTTTTATGCTTTATGTACCAAATCGACGTCGGTTTTAGTTTTTTTTATGACGTGTAATATATTAACCACGTCGTTTGTTTTGTGTTCAAGCCGTCAAAATCATTTTCAACGTCTGTATTGATATAAGGAGTCGTGGTTATTGTTGTTTTTACGTCAGTTCAAGTAAATATATGCCATGTTATATGTTTTAGACGTCAGTTTTTTCATTTAGTGAACGTAGTATTTATTAACCACGACGGTTTCTAAGTTTAACACGTCGGTTTTTGTTTAATTAGAGACGTTGATAATCATATTTACGTCGGTTTTGTAGTTGTTTTTGACATTTAACATTATTTAAACGTCTGTGTTTTACTAAAACCGTCGTCTATTATAGTCGAAAGGTCTCTTTTTAAGGTTTTATGTGTGAAATCTACGTCGGTTTTAGTGTTTTACTGACGTGTACTATATTAACCACGTCGTTTGTTTTGTGTTCAAGCCGTCAAAATAATTTTCTACGTCTGTGGTGACCGAAAAGGTTGTGGTTAGTTTTGTTTTTACGTCAGTTCAAGTAAATATATGCCATGTTATATGTTTTAGACGTCAGTTTTTTCATTTAGTGAACGTAGTATTTATTCACCACGACGGTTTCTAAGTTTTACACGTCTGTTTTGTTTGATTTAGAGACGTTGATAAGCATATTTACGTCGGTTTTGTAGTTGTTTTTGACATTTAACATTATTTAAACGTCTGTGTTTTACTAAAACCGTCGTCTATTATAGTCGAAAGGTCTCTTTTTAAGGTTTTATGTATGAAATCTACGTCGGTTTTAATGGTTTACTGACGTGTACTATATTAACCACGTCGGTTATTTGCCGTCGTTATTTCATGTATGAAAAGACGGCGGTCGATTTCTCGTCGGTTGTAAACCATGATACACGACGGTGGATTACCGTCGTCTATTTCGTTTTTTGTAGTAGTGAGTCATTTTAGGGTTTTGGATGATGGGAGGCTAAGGAGGCTACACCATGCTCCTCCCTCCCCTCCACCATGGCCAGCCATACAAGGAGGGGTACTAGCAACTCCACCTCCTTGTGGTTCTTCATCTCCTCCTTCATCCTCTTCTTTTGGTGTGTATGAAGTTAGAGGCCAAACATTTGGGTGGCTCTCTTTTGGAGAATCATTTGGTGAAGGCCCTCAATGGGTGATCAACCTTGAGCTTTGCTCAAAGTAGTGCTACAAAGGTATAAAGAATTCTCTACTCTCTCTAGTAGTTTGTAAAGGTGTCTAAGTGCTTCAATCCCTTTAGGCCTAAAGATACTTGGGTTATATATTTTTTTTTAAGCTCAAAGTTTTAATCTTTGCTTCCGTTGCCTAGAGAGTGTAATATCATCTTTGTGGCTTAATGAATCTAAAATATCCTAAGGTTTCCTTCAGCGAGTGGTGGAAGAGGTGGTGCAAGTGGTAGTGGATGTGGTGCAGGTGGAGGTGGTGGGTGGTGGGTGGTGGTGGCAGTGGTGGTGATAGTGGTGGAGGTGGAGGTGGAGGTGGTGGTGGTGATGGAGTGGTTGAGGAGGTGAGGTGGTAGTGGTGGTGGAGGAGGAGGAGGTGGTTGTCACGTCCCAACCCACGGATTTAAGTAATTTTGGGTTAAGACGTGACTCACACCTTAATTATAGAATTTAATAAAAACTATAACTAAAATGTGAAGAAACATTTAAATAAATAAAGTAAATATTTCACATAGAATATTCGAAACAACAACATCTGAAAGCTTGAAATAGTTATATTATTTTACAAGCCAGAACTACTAAAGAGTTTACTAAAAGAGTAACTCATTATTTATCCACAAGGTAGGTACACAGTACACTCTTATAAATATGCCAAAATCATCACAAGCTCTAGCTTTCAGGTTCAATGCCTGCAAAATCTATTAGGGGGTGAGCGAAACCACAGCTCAGTAGGGACATAAACCTTTTTACATGAAATTGATATAATTAAATTAAGTGACAAACAATCAAACAACCAAATATCACATTATTAATAATAATGCATGAATGCTCTTCATCTAATCCCGTTAATTCATATAACTGGACAAGCAAACCTGCACGTCCCATACCATGCTTATACCACTTGGTCCCGGATGTCCATTTATATGAACTAACACTCGTTTCAACTGTCCCATAATTCCCCCTTTTGTTAGTCATCTTGCCTAACTCCCTTTCGCCAGTCCCGAATCACCCAATAAAAACCATGTGCACTGTGGGATCCCTGAGACCTGGTACCTGCCAAGAGTTAGACTCAACTACACAAAAGACTATATCCATTACCCTCTTTTCCATCATTATTATCTCCAACTAATTTCCATGACATGATATAATTATGCATTTCACATATCTATATATCCCACAACAATGTAGCTATTCAAAATATCACTAATGTATCAACATTGTTCAACCAATCAAGAACACATAAACATTCCAAGAATAACATTCAATTGTAACAAGAATATTAATCAAATAATCATATCATGCATAATATATTGTTCACAAAATTTAATTAACACAATCTCTGTAAAAGGCCCCCAAGAAACCCCTACCTTGATTCCAAAGCTAGCTCCAAATTAAGAAAACACAAGCTCCGACCTCTTAACTCCTCCAAGAACATTATTACCTCTCTCTCTCTCTCTTTTTCTCTCTACCACTTTCTTGTTCTATCACTTACTATTTATTCATGTTGTAAACAAAAAGTTAAGGGAATGTTCCTATTTATATGCAAATGAGAGTCGGCTTAATGGTGAGATAGAATGGAAAAGTCGGTTATTTCATGTAAGTGGTGTCAATTGGCATGTGTAAATGCTTACAATGCTGCCAGCTATAAGAGTTTTGAGCAAGAGGTGTTCAAAGCTTAGCATAATCAAGCTATATTGATGACAACACACAAGATGATTGTGCTCCTTGCTTAGCTAAAAGTAAACGTACATGTCTATCCAAATATGAATCAAAGTTGGTTACTCCAACCTTCTAAACTTAGCCACCAAGTAATCAATATCATGCAAGAGGTGAAACAATATTAAAACATATTTGGATATTTAATTAAAGTATATATTTATTAATGATAATATTCATGTAAGTATAATCATGTACCAAGACAACAAAATATTTATTTTCATGAAATATATATATATAATTTTTAAAATACAAGACTTCACAGTGGTGATGGTGGTGGTGGTGGTGGTAGATGATGTCATTTAAAAAAAAATTAATAATGGTATTATGAGAATTGAAAAAAAAATTATTAGAGGCTATTCTCTGCTTCTTATGATATTAATAGCTTTCAAAAGCAACCTAGAGGTTGCTTTTAAAAGCTGTTATCAAGAGGCCATTGCCTTTTTAAAATAATCAGTATATTTTATTTTTACCAAACACTTTAAACTTCTTAACTTTAGTAGGTTCAAATCGGAGTTGTAACGAAGAAGTTACGATCAATGGAAGTGCAGTGGCACAACCGTAATTATTTCAAAGTTGGATTTTTTTTTTTTAAAACCTTAGAGTCCTCTTTCTCTCTCCTCGACCTCACCTCTCTTCCTCTTGCACGACAAACCAGCCGGCCACTATTTGGCCATCAAACGAGCTGCTCCGGCCAACGTTGGCCACAAGGCTGGTGCCAAAACGACCGGGCAGCCTTCCTCTCTCCATCCCGCACCAACTTCGACGAAACCCGCAACCACAGCCGTCAGAAAACGAGAAAAACCGCAGGTTTTTACCTAATCTTTTCGTCGTTGTTTCTGGCAAGGTCCGGTCACTTTTTGGCTGTGGCCCAAGAACAAAAGTTTCTCCACTAGTTGTCCTGATCACGTAGGTATAGGTATTGTTGGGTGTTTTGAGAATTTTCTGGTAGCTGAAATTTTTTGAAACCACCCACGCGCTGTTGACGCGTGTGGTGGCACGTGGGCCATGGTTGGGTGGCCCATTTGGTTCTAAAATGTTCCCCATGTCATCCCGAGCACAACAGTATTCTCATATTTGAATTTGGTTATCGTTTGACGATCAATCGGATTTACGCATATTAGGTGTTATCCGGGTTCGATATGTTTGGACCATTGGATCGACTCCATTTCCAAGTATGTTGATCTAGGTACCTCTGGGATCATGTAGGAATTCGCGGAACGAGAATCGGAATCCCGGATACTCCGAATCTTTGAGTCTAGGGTTAGGCAAAGCGATTGCCGTTTGATCGTGCGATTGGTTTAAATCTAACCGCTCGATCGATAGCAAACTTCAGGACGTGTTCAGAAGACCTTTTTGGACTTTTAGGAACTTTCGGATTTGAAATCGGAGGTCGTGGGCCCCGAGAGCCCTATTGACCAAAAATGGAAAGTTTGACCAAACCGTTGACCAAGGGTCTTTTGAGACTATCCCGTCCATTGGAAAGTACTAGAATAGCCTTAGGACTTTTCTAAGGTGGTCGGTCCACGTTAAGTTTCGGGAACTAGGGTTTTATTTTAAATGCGCGATTGAGGCCTTATAACGAGTTTTGATAGTGTTTGGACATTGTTTTAGTGTGTGTTACTCTCTGAACTTTTGAAAGAAACGGTTAGTGCTTCAATTTTGAGATTATAATATTACCTAATTATGATTTTTGGCTATTATATTGATATAAATGAAGCTTTGGGGATGGGATGAATTGATATATGATTTGATGTTGAATGATGATAATTCCTGAGGGAATCTGAATTGAATTATGATTAGGAAAACCAAATCGGTTGGTATTTAATATTTTGGTATGAGGTTATGAATGTGTGGGGTTGGAGTATATGCTTTTGAGAGTTGCTGTCTATACTACGAAGGTTTGAGTTATGGAAAATATGATTATGGGATTTCTAGAGATTATTATTGTTAGTATTATTATTATTATTATTATTATTATTATTATTATTATCATTGTTATTATCATTAATATTACTATTATCGGTTTATTTTGATGATTGTTATTATAATTCACTCATGGCTTGATAGAGGGGTTTGGTGTCAGTAAGGATCTAATTAAATGTCGAGTATATGTTTACACTCAAATATATGTCTATGTGTTTGGGATATGGATACTTGGTTATGTCGGAACCCTGGGCACTCTTGGCCGGGTGTTTCATAGACCCTTAACGGGGTAGTCTGCACGCGTAGGACTTGTTACAGGCGCACGAGTATTGAGGATCCTGTTGTGCGTGCTGGAAGCCCAGTTGCCCAGTTGGACGGCTCATTCCTATCCACATGGTTGTTGAGGATTCATCTGTGTGGTAAAGCCAAACGATCCATGGTTGGATTGTTTCCGTTCCCCAACACTTGGATACTTGGATACTTGGATATGTCGGAACCCCGGGCACTCTTGGCGGGGTGTTTCGTAGACCCTTAGCGGGGTAGTCTACGTACGTAGGACTTGTCACAGGCGCGCAAGTATTGAGGATTCTGCTGTGCGTGCTGGGAGCCCAATTTCCCGGTTGGACGGCTCGTCCCTGTCCACTGGGTTGTTGAGGATTCCTCCATGTGCTCTAGTCAAACGATATATATAGGTATATAGTTATGATGGTGTGAGGTGTGTATAGTTATAGGTATATATATATATATATAACATATTAAATATATATGTGGATTTGTTTTTGGGTTGAGATTCTTGAACTTGTGCTTCGTGAGTACTCTGCACATGCATGAACGTTTGATTTGTGGTTTTGAAAGGGTTGTTCGGTAACATACGCCTTGGATAGGATATGGTTGCGGGTAAGAACTGATAAAAGAAAAGGAACTTGTAAAGTGTTCAGTGTGTGCCTTGTAAAATTTGATGTTATAAATGAATCTAAATTTAACCGTTGGTATTACTTTAATAATCGTATATTATCTGAATCGTGATTGTTGACTTAAGAACTACGTGTGGCTTGATCCCTCACAAAAGGGTACGTAGATAGCCTGGGGTTTAACCTAGGTGTAGCCGCAAAATAAATTGTTTGAGCTGTGCTTGTATTGTTCTAAGTGTGGATGGATTTATAAATGAGTTCAAAAGCTAGAATGTTTTAGAAAATGTTTGGTTACGAGGCCGGAGGCCTGTTTGTTTGTCGTGTGTAACGTACATTGTGCATGTTGAAGTTTGGAAATATTAAACTGTGATATTTACAAGTGAAAATAATTTGGTAAATGTCCGTTTTTCAGGGAAGAATCTACCGAAATTTCGGCAAAAAGTCTCGTTCCTCTTTTCCTTAATTTGAAAAAGAGGCTATAATGTTAGTAAGTAGGCCCGACGTCAGTTTGATGTCGGAAATACACAGGATTTGTTGCGGATTTCGAGGAATTCGAGTCGGGTCCTGTCACATATGCTTGGACAATTATCACACCCTGGCTGGAATTAAATGCATTCCTAATCTCAGCTATGTCCCGCTGTTTGGCTGGCCATCCCTATAATTAGATGATCTAGCCATGCTTAAGGACCACTCCTCTTCATTATGACAGCATGGCCATACACCCCTCCTCCCTTAAAACAAGGGAACTTGCTCCATCAACCTCTCTGAGAATACCCTTCACCTATTCTAAGACACCTAGACTCAGACTAGTGTAATAACTCTTATCACTCATAAGCTCTTCTTATTTTCTTTCTCTCTTAAACACTCTCTACGAGGATTTGGCTGGTGCCACATCAGTACCTCTTGGATGACTATTCTTGTAAAGATGGGACCACTGAACTCCATACCGGCTCAAAAGAAGCTCTGATCATAGGGTGCATTTTTGCTCACCACTTTAACCATAGGTGTACCCTCACCACCATCCTCAATGCTTGACACGTGTCCATAAACATAACCATAGTTAACTTTTGCTTTGTATTTATGGAATCATGATTACACCTATGGACATGTGTCAAGCATTGAGGATAGTGGTGAGGGTACACCTATGGTTAAAGTGGTGAGCAAAAATGCTCCCCTGATCATGGGCCTGCCAAGGTCCTATGCTAACTACCTAGAATCACCCTTCAACACCTATCTTTTCTCAAGTCTATGAGTTTACATAATTACTTAATATGAAATTCTATTTTGCAGACACCTAAATGCGGGCTTATATTGTGGTATGCATTACAAGTCGTGAGATGGATTTGGAAGATTGAGAACAAAGTGCTTAAGTTACAATCGGGTAAATTGAAATCCTAACCTAAATGAGAGGACTTGACGTATATCAACCCCAAGCCCCGTAGAAGAAGAGAGAAACACAATTTGAAACCCAACCACTCACACAAAGCCTCCCATAGAGATAGTTATCATACATTGCAAGAAAGTTTTCCTTAGAGCATCATGTCCACTAAAGTGAAAGAGAATTGTCGTCCTAGAAGTCCATTGGAGTCCATGGAACAATATGTCACTAAAGAATCATTAAGCATTCAGAAGCATGTAATTTTCCAATCAATAATAGCTCAATACATGATCATTAAAATTGTTGGGAAGAAGCCAACGCGATCTGCTTAGTAGAAAAGGGCCTTGACTTGCAAACCGATGATCTCAAGTTCGAACCCATATGACACCTTGGTGGAGGCCCTGAGCACAAGCAAGCAAGGCAGCCTATGGCCCCCAAATTAGGAGGGCCCCAAATTTGTATAAACCCCTATATATACATACCTATTTATTTTTTAAAAATATATATATTATATAAATATTATATTAGGCCCAAATCAATTATTGTAAATACAAAAAAATATTTACCAAATCATTCAATTCAAAATTAAAAAGAGGAAACTCAATAAAGGCCCACTCGTAAAAGAAAAAAAAACTTGCCCAATTACTCAATTCAAAACTAAAAAGAGGAAACTCAATAAAAGCCCACTTATAGAATTAGAAAGCACTTATAGATATTCTTATAAATTAGAAAAAAAATCACATAAATATTCATATAAAGTAGAAAGGCCCATTTAGGTTGTTCGCCTAGGGCCTCCAAGACATATGACTGGTAGTGTGTGTGTGAGAGAACCTCATCCTCTTATAATTTAGACTAATATTTATAAAATAAAATAAAATAATTGGAAAGAAGGAAAGGAAAAATCCTAATGAATTTCGTATTATTAAAGTGACTTGTCCTATGAATATGGGTTAAGTCTACTTTGCAATCACCACTTACATTATATTATTATGTAAAAATTCTTTAAAGAAATGGGCTTAGCGGGGCAGCTAGTAGGATCTGATTGATTCATTATGGGGATGGCAATGGGATGCGATCAAGGTATTAAATATCGATAATATCCCCGATATTATCCCGATAATATCTGATTTTTGGCGGTCCGATATTTTAACTACTAACCATAGTGTTATCGTCAATATATCGATATTATCCCGATAATATCGGGAAGATATTTTCAACACTTTTATGAATGATTTGGGCAATATATCGAGATATTATCGATAATATCCTGATACGAAACCCAAAAATATTTATATACATGATATTTGTGAAAACCATTTTACTCCTTCAACACCTTAACCACCATATCACTTATGTTTTTGTGAAAATACTAAAATATTTATATATATACATGGTTTTGTTTTGAATTCTTTTTGCAAGAAACAAATTTTCACATGAGATGAGTAGTAACTATGGTTATACTCATAACCAACCATTTCCCTACCCTTCATATCTCATTCCTGTTGGGATGGAATCAAGCGACTCATGGAAAGAATCCGAGACTCAATCTTCAAATGATTTTGCTTATGGACAACGTCAACCAATCTCGGATCCATATGGGTGGCATATTAACAATTACATGGAAAACTATTTTGGGGATTTATTATTTGATGACTACTCTTCAAAATACACTTACTCTACACATAGAGATGATGAAGATAGTGAAAATTTTGAACCTCATAGGAACTCTATGTGGTACTAAGTCACTCATGTATCTTACCATGCAATGTATAAAGTGTAAAATATTGTAGTAATTCATTATATATAAATGATTATGGTGTGTTTAATCTTCTTTCATTAATTACTACATATTTTCTGCACTTACAGTATTTGCCAGCTCGCTATATAATCAACTTAAATCAGTTAAATCCATCATGCAATGCATTTCCTTCCAATTTTTTGTGATAAACTAATAGATAATTGACTAAATAAACATCCTGCAAAGTTTAATGCCCATCCTCACCACCCCATCACCAACACCAAATATGATGACCCACCACTATTTCAAATTGGCTTATTAATTAAAATGCCCCTTGAAACTTGGGTCAAATCTCACTTTGCACTCTGAAAACTGAAAGTGACTCATATACCTCTTTTGACCGTGGTTTCGCGTTTCACTTTGCACCCTGTCGTCAACTCTATTGCCAACCCCACCAAAATTGTTGACGTGGCAGGGGTAATTTCATCTTTTCATCAACTTGGCAAATTGTGGAGCCCACCTTTATTTAAAGAATAAATAAAAAATGCAAATATTAAAGAGTATTGAGGTTCAAGGGGATTCGGACCCCTAACTTCCAATACCCAATAAATGTTCCTTACCACTGGAGCAAGTTGTATTCTTTGGTAATCTTTGTACAATGATGATATTTATTATATGCTTAGAAGAATTTAAAAAATGTTATAGTCTTCCTTTTCCAGCAACCGACTTTCAACTTCTTTTTCTTCTTCTTTTTCTTTTATTTTCCGCTTCCTTTTTCCTTCTTTTTGGTCTTCTTCTCTCGTTCTTGTTCTTTCTTCTTCTTCTTAATTTGAAAGTCATATTTGGGGAAGAGGGTACCGGTGGGGGATAGTTGGGTTTGTGTAATATGGGGTGGGGTATTAGTTGGTGGTTGCGATTTGGGGGGGAATCAATGTTAAATTCAGAGAGACAAGCCAGTGGCCCACCAATAACAACACTGATATTGTCCCCAACTTAACCACCTACAAAGCCCAATAAGTGTGGGGTTTTATCACAAAAGGCCTCAGTGATATTAGTAGTAGAACTATTCATTATATATTGTATTTTATTTAGTCAAGTTTCCAATGTAGGACTTATATTCTTCAACACGCCACTTCACGTGAGACCACCACATAGTGGGCCACACGTGGAGCCAAACCCAAGTCCACATTAGAGTCAATCATTTAAGCCCAACACGTGAACACCACATATTTGGGTGAGGGGTAGGGATAAACATTTAAGCCCAACATGTGAACACCACATATTGGGTAAAGGTAAAAGCCCTATTCAAGCACAGTCAATCAACCCGCTCTGATACCATGTTAAATTTAGAGAGACGGGCCAACGGCCTACCACCAACTACACCGATATTATCCCCAACTTAACCACCTACAAAGCCTAGTAGGTGTGAGGTTTTATCCCAAAAGGTCTCGGTGATATTAGTAGTGGAACCATTCATTATATATTGTATTTAATTTAGTCAAGTTTCCGATGTGGGACTTATATTCTTCAACAATCAATTGGGGTGGCTCAGTAAAGATGAATGTGTTGGAGGTGGCTGGGTTCAGGTTGGCTTTTTGGAGTTGTGTGGTTTGGGATGGGTGTTTTAGGGTTGGTTGATGAATGTGCTGGAGGTGATTAGGTGGAGGCAGGTGGTTGTGCGGTGGTGGGGTTTGTCCAAGGGGAGCAGTTGTGGGGATGAGGTGGGTTTCGTGGGTTGAGAGAGATGGGAGATAGGGATTGTTGGAGTGGGTTGATCTGGTAGGTGGGCTAAGGTCACAGTGGGGGTGCAGGAAGGTGGAGAGGTGGAAGTGACATTGAAGTGAAGGCTAGGTGGAGATGGCTAGGGTTCTTTTTGTCATTAATGTTTAAATTTTAATTATTTAAAAGAATTTTTTATTTTTTTATAATGTTTTCATGCCACATGGGACAAAAAGATGAAATTACCCCTACCATGTCAGTAATTTTTACTAGGTTAGCAATGGAGTTAATGACATGGGGCAAAGTGAAACGCGAAACCACGATCAAAGGATATTGGTCACTTTCAGTCTAAGGATGCAAAGTGAGATTTGATCCAAGTTTCCAAAGGCATTTTAACTAATAATCATTTTGAATTTATAGAAATTAAAAATCTGTCAAACTTTATGATAAGATTCCAACAAACTTCGTCAAAATTCTTACGAAATTCAATCAAAGTATATGTGGAGTTTATGAAAATCAAATAAAATTTAGAGTTCTTAATACTTTAAAATCCATTAGAATCTTAATTAAATAGGCCCCAAATTAATTTCATTTTAGCATTAAATATTCTTAGCATGTGTTAAATTTTGTATTTAATTGCATTAAAACTTTCTATAAATGTAGCAATTAGAACACTGATATAAAATGACATTTTAAGTTCATGGTCTCATCTCCTCCAATGTACCCAGAAAAACACCTACTACTCAGAAGCCAAGAGCAAACATATGATACATGTTGAAGGGTATGACTACAAAATTGCACATCGACAATTCTCACAGGTCGATTTATCTCAAATGGAGCTGTCGGAACCGTAATCAGGGTCATGCTTCTGAGATAGTATCAAATCCTAGAGTATCTCTACCGCTTATCTTTCTTTTCGGCAAGCACAATGACCCAGTTTCCCCAAGCCACATAAACAGTTCGCAAAAATTTGTGCATCCATCAGTCCTCTGCATTTCTCCTGATTTTCTTCTTCAGTTTGTCTTGCTCCCGATATCTCTCCCGCCGTTCTTCCCTCTGACGCTTTTTCGACAACTGCTCTTCTTTGGCTTTCTGCACTTCAATTTCTTTCCTTTTTTTATCATCCTTAAGCTTGCGCTTCTTTATCTGCAAAAGCCAAAGTGAGCCATCTTAAAAAACAGCAATATAGAAGCCATCAAACGGAAAGACAAAAAAAATCAGCAAAATAGAATATTAAAATTCATATACACTAACACTAGCATTAAAGCAAGTCCAGGAAAGGGTAATAGTGCGGTTATTCAAACAAACACCTCTAAGTTGTGACTGTGTATTGGTGTCACATACCCAATTTGGCTTTCCAACAAATTTAACTATCAATCATGCATTTGGCACGAGTGTTCAAACAGAATATTTGTCTTAAGGTATACCTTCTCATTTCTAATTAATCGAAGATGTTGAACAAGAGCATGAACTTTCCGTTCATGAGGCTCCATGACAACAGCTCTTCTATTTTCAAGAAGTGGCCTTTCTCTACTGGGTATATCCTTAGGCTTTGATGCAAATGGCAAAGCAGCCTGCAATGACTTAGGAATCACCAATGGGTTGAACTTCTTCAGCTTCCTTTCAATTGGCTGTTGACACAAACAAATGAAAAAAAAATAAAAAATTAAGTACCATTGAAAAACAAGAAAAACTAAAGAAAGAAAACAAGCAGTACTCCATGGGCAGAATTGAGAGAAAAACCATGCACTGCTGCAGTAAGCAGCCTCACTTTGAGGCCCACACATCATAGATTACCTTGTAAAGTGAATCTTTGTTAACAGGAATAGGAATATTATGTTCTCTCCTCAATTCAGCAGTAGTTTTCATCCCTTGCCAGGTCTTATCACGAGGTTGCAGTGATGTTGTCAATGGGTTGTAAAATTGAGGAACTTCAACTTGGGTCCAAGCACGCAAAAACACAATGTCACTCATCTTAATTTTATCCTCAAAGGTGCACCTAGCAATCCCTTCTTTTGGTTGTCCACCCATCTTTTTCGGCTGGTTACCAATTTCTTCTTTTGCAGCCTGTCAATATTACAATTATTAAAATTCAATTAAATTAGCATAAGGGTCATATAAGGAAATATGCCTATCCATGCTCAGAACATTAATTACAGTGAAGGCATCTGTAATGTTTCTGTTACCTATAGTATGCACAACGCAGTAACAACACCAGTTCATGAGTAAGGATGAAATGAAAATCATTCCAGTTAGAAGACAGCTAATTCATGCTTTTATATATTTGAGTTTAATTGCCAGAATGAATATTCGACTGCCAAAATCCACATGGACAAATAAAAAATCACACGCGCATATATATATATATATATATATATATATATATATATATATATATATAAATTTCAACGTCAAACAAGCATACCTTTTTCACCTGCCCCCGAATGCCACTGACAGTTCGAACAGCAGCTCCTTCAAACCGAGCTATTTCAAGATCTGAGGTGAACATATCTTTTACAAGTGCAGTGTTTTTGAATATCTTGCAGGGGTGACCAACTAATTTGAGTTTCTTCACTATTCGTGATGCATGGTTGAACTCAAGCACAACTGCTGTTGCTGTGATCCTAAATTGTGCCTGCCAGACCAAAGAAACTAGCTTAGGAACAAAGAACAAAGTATAAGCATAAAATTTGACAAAGTTAAACGAAAAGGGACATATAAATGAGCACATGGTCTTTTTTCTTTGAGATGGCAGAACGAGAGGGCGATGGGCACTTAAAATAGACTAATTTACCAAAGGCTTAGTAGACCCACTAAGCAAAATATAAATAAATAAATAAATAAAACACAAACAATTAGAATTTAAGCAATAAAAGGAAACACATTATCGATCTACAAAGTGGTCTCCACAAAATCTACTTGCATGAAATACATTGTTATCACAAGGATCAAATCCAAACTAAACATTCAAAGCCACCTGATGTTGGTAAGCAGTTTGTACACACCAATGCATTCCAACTTCAAAGTCTAGGCTGGTTAACTAAAAATTGTATGTTACAAGAGAGAAACTAGCATAACCAGCACTTCAGCAGAACACCAAGGATAAATTATGTGTGTCCCTTCCTGACTTCTTTTCATATCTTTTTTCTACTGATTGTCGCTTTCAAAACAAAAATAAATAAATCATGTACCTAAATGTACTGTAGCTCAATGAAGAGCAGAAAACAGGATTAAATTCCTTATAAAGAGACATACAAAACAGAAATTTTCTGGGGCATGGAACTAGGAAGAAAGCCAAGGTGCTCAGCAATTGTGGTGTGCTAGCCATTTTTTGGGTCATTTTGTGTGTGTGTGTGTGTGTGTGTGAATTTTAAGTTGAACTTTGATTCCTTTTAACCCTTTGCCTTTACATTAAATTATCTTGTTCATTGTTTTGTTAAAGTATGATACCAAAACATGACAACAAAAATTGTGGTATTTTTGTGCGGAGGTTTAAAAGAGCCACATTTTTTATTTTTGCACAGGGCTCCATATTTCCTAAAGACTGACCTTGCATCCTTCTCCTAAGCACATGAATAAAGGTAATGCGCATAGGATGCTTATGCTATTTAATGGCCCTTAGATGTACAAAGGTCAAATATTTAAAAATAATTCTTTACACATTAGCAAAATATGCACATAGGAGAAAGATGCTAATGTTTAATTCTTAAATAAGCATCAGAAGCTCAATGCCACTGACAAAAATGAATTTAAGCTCCTAGTGAGCTGTTCAAAGCTCTCATTTTTCTTCCTTCAGAAGATAAAGCCTGATGCAGCCCTATTCATGACAAAATTTAAAACATAGAGGGCATGTCATTTTCATGCCATTGTGTCCCAATATACAATAAGAATCTATTGATCTGAGTTAGTCAGATCTAACACAAGTTAGACAACAAAGATTTTAGAATTCTGAATATTTATAGAAATATTCCATGTTTCAAACCGTTCCTTTTCAATCTCTTATCTGAAAAAAAAAATCAGCCATATCATAAATCATTAATCTATTTGAATATCATTTATCATTGCATGATCAGAAACATAGTGTTTTTCCGTATATTAGATCACACAATTAAATAACTAAACAATCTTTTGATTTGGATATTTTTTGTAGGGAATATTTTTGGAAGAGAACCCATAAAATGCATGGTTCAAATAATGGCACCACATTGAAAGGTGGGCCTCATATGTGATCCTAAAGTTTAATCCTCAACTTAGTCCTCATTAGATAAATCTTAAATGGAAAAAATTCAAAGCTTTCCCTTTGCAAATCCTAAATTTTTTGAAGAGATGTAAGAAACATAAAGAAAGAAGAAAAAAATAAAAGAAAAGAAGGAAACTTGTCAAACCTGATTGTTTGATAAATTCTGGAAAGCAACCACACCAGTATTAGGAGGGGCAAGAGGGCCCCAAAACATTGCAAGGCAATGCATGTGTTCGGGAGTGTACTTAAGCATGCGATGTCTTCCATTGCGATCTTCAATAGCATAAACAGGTATTGTTTGGTACCGCCTCCACCCAATAGAAACAATAATAGGATCACTAGTCTTAAGTACTTTCTTGTGCCACCTATGCCGCTTTAACCTGGCCTGAAATAGACGGAACACAACATCTGATGAGATGAAAATTCTTCAAATATATGAGAACATTGAGCCCATAAGGGACCATGAGCATCTATCAGAGAAGCAGCCTTCATTCACTTCAAGCTTTATCATATTGTAAATATATTAATTGGGACCCGTGGAGCCAGCCAGCTGATAAGAGCATTAGTGCTAACTTGAAGTAAATTTCAAATAGCAAAGAAGTCTATTAAATTTGTAAATATATTCTAAACCCTAGTCTATTTAATGCAATTTTACATTCATGACATAAATGCTAGCAACGCCAGTGGTTAATAACATAATAGCATATCATTGCTATCCATGAATCTATTATATAAAGTGAACACCTGACAGGGTGTCACTCTATTTCACCCAATAACTTTATTTGGTGTCTAAGTTACTAAAACCTAACATAATGGCCTGACTAAAATACAACCACCCACTGACTATTCAATATCATAAAATATGGGAGCTATCTTACACGTGCAACGGGCAGGCTAGTATAAAACAAAAAACAAAAAAAATTAAATATTGAATATTTGTAATGTACACTAACCTGCATGTGTCCGACATTTTCTTCACCAAGACCAATTCCTCCAACCAAAATAGGATGACAGGGGTCAAAATATTCAACCATCTCATAAGGGACATCATGAACCTCCAACCGTAGGTAAGTTCCTGTCCGGAAACCCTCTATCTCTAATCGGGTGGCATCATCCAGGTCATTGAGTTCAGCTATATTCATTTGCTTCCGAAGTTCAATCTCATCCTTCAGCTGGAAGAACTAGGCATGAGCTCTCACTACCATGTATGGTGCAAAACAATCTTAAATATATGCAAGAAAGTTTACCTTGTCAAAATAGCCACTTTCTTTGGATTGATCTCGACCAGACTTGCCTTCATGTTTACTCTCAAGCTCCTCTTCAGATGACTCAGCTCCATCAAACGTAGGTCAAATTAAGGGCACAAAAGTAATTTCAGAATTTCTCTACAAATACAAAAGAATACATATGAACAAACCAAAAATAAAAATGTTCACACACACAACTACTATTAGAACGTCATATATGGACAAATGCAATATACAACCAAGAACCTTAAATGAAGATCATATCCTGGCTTCATCCAATTCCAAACTCGAAAGAAAAAACAATCAACAAATTCTTCCTTGGTTATGGTGGAAGAGCAATATGTAATTCTTTGAAAAAGTATATAAATAAAATATTCAAGTGAAAAGGATATTGAGCATCAAACTTTGCACGAAGAGCAAGCTTTTTCAGCCTCCGCTCCTCTTTGGCCAAATCATCTTCCTTGTGGTTTGCATCATTGCTTGCGTCATCTGTATGATTCCCATCATGCTTCTCACCAGTTTCTAAATCTTCAAAGTCACCATAGACAGCATCATCATCTTCAACTTTAGCCTCTGCGGCTTGATTTCTTTGAGAAGCTTTCGACCAATCACCAGTAACAAAACGATCACGAATACCCTCTCTAAGCTTTTCCTCTTTCCAGTTTTTGAGATTTGAATAATTTGTGAATTTGGAACAGTCCTCGATATTCCAATTTCCGCCTTCTATTCCTCCATGTTTCTGCAATAAACAAACAAAAATGATAATATGACAGCGCTCATTTCAGTTGCAAAGGTTACCCCAATAATTTATTTCAGATTGGAAAGAAACATAAATCCCTCTGACATTAAAAAGAATGCGCCTCTTACGGCGAGATATAAAGAAGTAGTGTCCAAACAAACCTTGTTTACTTCTCCTTTTGGCTTAAAAAAATCATCTCCATCACTTTCATCATCTGCACTACTATCATGTTCATTGACAGATGTTGTTGGCATCGATGTAGATTTCCCATATACAAGTTGCATAAGGTTAATAGTTTGTCTTGAGGAAGTCCTTTCTACCAAAGATTCTTTCCACTTTGCAATGTTCCCCATCTCATCTAGTATGAGGCCACAAAAAAAGGGGAAGATAAAATTAGATAATGGGAAGTCACTGGGAAATCTATAAACTGAGACATTAAATTATGTAAGCAATTGATGGATAACATTTACAGTTAAATACCATTTTCTTATACATACTTAATTTTTATCAACATACATAATATAGGGTTTTGGCATCACAGACCGTTCACCAGAGAAGGTTGCATGTAATAAAAAAGGCAGAGTACTTCTTGCTCAGAAAATAAGAATGTTACAACCTACAACAAATTTGCAAATTTGGAGTAAATTTACCGTCTGTTTCATGAACATCTTCATCTTCCTCTGAATCTGAACCAGAAGATGCCTGAATATCATCATCATTGTTGTTATCGCCATCATCTTCAGCCTCTAAATCTGAATCCTGTAATGGAAGAATATGCATAGAACCTGAGTAATATTAAAGAAGATCATGGACGCTCAATGTATACACATTTCTGGTTTCCACTAATTATAATGTTCATAACCTGAAAGGTGAAGAGGATATGACAACTAGTAGAAGTAGTAAAAGTTATAACATCTATTATGCATTTAACAAGAATCTACACAATGGTACAGTCCACAATAGCAAAAATGTAGTGTTTAGTATCAGTGAATCATGACCAAGTAACCCACTAGGATCAGACATGAAAAAACAAGAAATATAATAGCACATTAGATTATTTATATTTAATAGTCACTGAAGTTATCTTATAACTCTATTAAGCCATGTGAGTAATAACATGAACATGCAAACACCAAAGTAGTGAAAGCATCAAAGCTGTTTAATGTGCATAAGCCTCCGAAAGTGAACTTCAAGTATCTGCCTGTAACATCACACACACACAAACACAAACAAAATATTTTTTTTTCTCTCCAAATCATGGTTCTATTCAACAGAGATAATGAGTTTAGCTTTGTTCACCTCCATATCGTTATGATCAAGGTCATTTCCAAAGATAACTTTTCTCCTTGACCTTCCTCCATGAAACTCCACATGTTCCTTCAAGTGATCTTTAAGATTAGCATCTTGATCCGATGCATCTTTATGAGCTGCTTCATTCTTATCTGAAGATTCTGATTCTGAACCATCAGAATCCTCCGCATTGCTTTCTTCAGCAGAACCATCACCTTTGATTGCTTCCCCAGACTGATATTCCTCTAAGGGCTCTATCATACGGATCTCTTCTCTAGATTCATAGGTATCTTTTCCATCACTTTGAGCATTTGACAATAAATTAGGCTTCCGACTAAATAGATTAATGAAGCTCTCCTCTAACTTTTCATCAACCGAATATTTTGTGTTCTGAAGAGATTTTACCAAAGCCACACCCACATCTTGGTGCTTTCCTGTTACACGGGAACATGAGTATCAAGTCATGAATTTGGTGGCAGTTGCAAAAAGAGAAATAGAAACTTTTCCTATATAAGGAAAACTCAAAGATGTCTAAGAGATTGATCTGCTTCAAAAAAATAAATTTTTGTAACAGATAAACAACACGGAATCAAACTAAATGAATGTATCATTTCAAATGCTCACCCACACATACAAATATGAATAAGAAAACAATTTTTTAAAATTATAAAATTAAAAATAAATAATAAAAAATTGGACCTTCATTTGTTGCTTCGCCCTTTTCATCAACATTGGAAAACTGGACAAAGTGGTCATTTATGTTTATGTAGACAGCATCTTTATCATACAGGAGATCCCCAAGTCCAGACATGGGTGCATAAAACAGTTTTTCCTTATCGCGCAGTCCCTTCTTTTTGGCAGCTGAGGGTAAGGGGCAAGGATCAGCTAAGCCTGTCATACCAGCTAAACTGTAATCCCCAACACCTGCAATATGAATCTGATACACAATGTACATCAGACAACAATATATCATTAAAAAATAAACAGTACGATAATGCATCTATGAATCATATTTTCAGAGTTTGCTGCCTTCCCCAGCAATCAACCCCAAATTATACAAATACTCATATAATCCAATGTATTCTTTCTTCTTTATTTTAGCGGAGAGGGGACTATTACAGAAGCGGCACCAAGTTACCAACCCGAAAATGTGAGTCATCTTAACTGCTAAATTTGAAGGAGCTTTTCACTTAAAGATCAGCTTCTAAAAGTCACGACAAAGCCTAATTTGTTCGAAGGATGTCAAAACTTTCCTCTCTTTCCACATGCTGAGAGTATTATCCCACTGGAAATGTAAGCATTGCCTTAATAGTTTAAATTATTTTGGACCTCTAGACCCATTGCCAATTGGTTCTAGGTTGGATGCTCACACTCTAAAATGGTTTCCTTTTTCATCCTTCTTGGATTGTTCTTTACATCTTTAATTTGCTATTACATTTATATATAATTAACCCATTATTGATGTCACAATTTCACATTTTTTTATTCAAACTTGTTTATTTATTTATATGTTCTCTGAAATATAATCAACTAAAAATTTTCTTAGGATGCTTTGATAACAAGAAAACATATATATTGGGGACAACTGTACGTGTACTGCATGAAAATTACTATGAATCAATACCCTTAAGTTTTTAACTCTTTTGTCGAACTTTTTTTAATCTAATTATATTGTTTGGAGTAGCCCACTAAAAGAATTTTCTGGCTTCATCCCTGCATTTGGAATTCATGTGGAGCATTAAAGGAACTCTCCGTACATAGACCTGAGTTATGGTCTTTTCTTCCAATTAAACTCATTCGTAATACATAGATTTCTAAAGGCAATAAGACAAGAACTTTATAAGTCAAACACGTACCTTTGTTCCCTTTTTCATGTTACAGCCCCGCAAATAACCATACAGTGTGACATTTCTATCACATTTATTATTCAAACGCACTTTTTCAGGAGGAGTCACATCTTCAAAACGATCTACTAAAACATAAGGATGAGCAGTTCGCCAAGATAAAGGATGGAACTTCATAACAGATATGAAACGCGCCAGATTGTGAATTTCACGTTTGACATACCTGTTCATTAAACCAGGGGGAATATAATTAATAAAATAAAAATTGAACTCATAATAGTTGTCAACTTTCACAAGTGACTGCATCATCCAGTGCAGAAAGTGGCTACTTACTTTCCATGAATGAGACCAGATAAATAAAACAATTTAGCTCCATCGTATATTTCAGTCCAGAAACGATGTTTGAGGTGTTGCTTTGTTTTCTTCAATTTCTTTACATCTTTAAACTTATCAAGGTGAGTAAGAACTCCCATAACCTTTGGGAACCCATGAACTTGCAAAATATTCAGGAATTCAAATGTCTCCTGTAAAAGGAAATTAAGGCAATACAATATTATAATATAAATTTCTTGACATCATATTGATGAAAAATGGGATCAGACCAATAAAGAATGTATCAAGAAATCCAGAACATCCACCAAATAAATATTCAAGCAGAGTCATCTCCCGATACATAATAATGAAATCTATGAGTGTGGGTGTTGTGCCGCCACACAAGCATGTGTGTTTGTTTGATATGTATGACAGGAGTTAAATTCATAGACATTTTTAACAAACAATAGGGTACAATATTTTGTTAGCGTCAGGATTTCCATTGAAGTTTAAGCCATCCAAGTGGAAACAGTAGAAGAAAAAATAACAAAATTAATTGTCTCAAGTCTCACCATTTCAAAACCGTAGCTTCCGTCTATGAGAAGTAATGCTAAATCAGCAAACTTTGCAGCATCAATCATACCATTGATATCGTTTGGGCACTCCACAAACTGTACCCGCCTTTGCTTCCCTAACAAAAGCAATCAATCAAGCATTTAATGAACAGTACTCAATCTGATATTAAATTAAATCAAATTATTGCAATATCAGAAGAAAAAACATGAAGCATGGCACCTGAAACAATGGTAATCGGGCCTCGAACCTCCGGTAAATTATGCTTGGTATAATGCTTTACAAGCGACTTAATTAACAAAGACTTGCCAACCTAGAAATCAACAATAAGGAATTGAACAAAAAAAATATTAGTTCAAACAAATTAACAGCAGTTTGAGTGAGATGCAGGTAGGCTATTGCACTGATTAGATATACTATATATACCTTGGGAGGTCCATGCACCAGAACAACATATGGAGGTTGTTCGCCATAGGAACGATCAATGGTTGGGACATGAAGCCTGCGCTGCTCTTTCTCGACGGAGCGAGATTGAAGACGCTTGGCTTTCACAGTTGAGCTAAAAGCAAATGCTTTAGGGTTTTGCTTCTTCCCATTTTGGGAAGTGTCACGCTTCTTCTTGTCGGCCTTGGCCCCCGACTGCCTGGAACGATGTTCCTTGTGCGACTGCTCCTTGGTTCCGCTATCTATCGCCATGGTAGCCTAACTGAGAAACCCTAGCAGCACTGCTTGTATGCTTTGAGCTGCGAGTGGCGGGGCTGTGCAGAGGGGCAGGCTGGGTGCTTGCCCAGCTCAAAATTTTTCAAACAAAAAATACCTACATGTGTTATTAGGCCCAGCCCAAAAATTTTAAAAATTAAAAACAAACCTACCCATATATTGCCCATCCATGTGGTATCTTTTCTCTCCTTCTCTTTGGCTAAACTCAAATTTCTCCCCTCCAAAATACAACTATTCATGTATTGACCGAACTCAAAAAGTTTTTTCCTCCAATTATGTAGACTCATAATTTGAGTCCGCAACTTTATTAAATTGTTTTAAAAAGGTTAATCCCTTTTTTTTTTTTCTCGTTAATTTTTCTTGACATTATTTTTGTTTCAACTTTCATGAATAAATTTTATGAATATTTTAATCTAAAAAAAATTCAAAACATAATATAATTTCCTGAAAATTTTTAAAGTTGAAATTATAGTTTTTCTTAGCCGTTATATATTATATAACCTTTGAAATTAAATTGGAAAGGAAAAAGAAACAGTAGTTTAAAGGAACTCATTGGATTCCTACAACCCTTCATCCCAACACACCATGTGTCCTAGCGACGCGAGCCCCTTGCTGCAGGTGCTTCACATGGGCTGCATCATATATTGGCGTGGGCTCCACTAAATTATTAGTCCGACTGAAACACAGACTGCTATTTGGCCCCAAAAACCAATTTGTGGAAATTTTAGCATGCTCCTATACAAGGGTTGGAGTAGGGATGGCAAAAATCCCCACGGGGGTGGGTCCCCGTCGGGTCCCCAACCCTAACGGGAGGAGATTTCGGGGCCAAACGGGTATCGAGTACGAGGATCCCTGAACTTGAAAAATCCCTGACGAGTATGGGGAGGGGATGGTATTGGCGTCCCCATCCCTAAACCCGACCCGAAAATATATATGTTTATATTTAAATAAATATATATATAATTATAATATTTATGTTTAATCTTAAGTTAACCTCCCTCTCCTAACTCTTCTTAATCTTCTATAGAATTTCATATTGATGTGATTTTGAATAGTTGAGTTGAACTTTATAGTTAATTTGGATGTTTTGAATGAAAATTTAATATGAACCTTAATGTTAAAATGTATGACAAATATTTTTAATGCAAAAAAAATTGGGAATTCGGGGTGGGTATGGGGGATAGTCCCTCGACGGGGACGGGGATGGGGATTCCCTGAAACCTATTAAACGGGGATGGGTTCAAGGATGGGGGTGGGCTAAAAAACCCAAATTTTGGGTTTTGCCAGGGTGGGTTGGAGATGGCCTCAAACTTCTTGTTTCTCTCTCTCTCTCTCTCTCTCTCTTTTTACTACCAGACAGTAGCAAGTTTCTCCCTTCTTCTTTTTTGGGTCATTATAATTTTGAGATTTTGTTTAAATTAATTAGGGCTTTGATTAGGGATGAATTATTATAAGGCTTTGATTTGAGATTTTGTTAAAATTGAGTATTCTAGGGTTTAATTATGGATGAATTATAATTTTTGGTTTGGTATTGTTGAGATGCCATTATGAGAATTTGTTTGATTTTTTGTTGGTATGTTTGATTAAAATTCTTTCTACATATTATTCATATGCTATCTTTTATTATGTCGGATCACAATCGGAATCCCAAGATAACAAAGAATTTGTTGTCTTTTTTTAAGAAAAAGATTTATGGGTCATCATCTAGAACATTGCCTTCTAGCACTTCTTTATCTACTCCAATATGTGATTAGCAAAATCTTCCCGAGTCTCCTATTGTCGAGTCTCCAGTTGAAAGAGTTGAATCTTAAAGAGTCGATGATGATCATGATTTTAATATCAATTATTTTGAGCGTGATCTAGAATTACGTCATTTAACATGCAGATATCCGATGAATGAACAAGATAATGTGCGAAGAGCACATATTCTTTTTGGACCATGTCAACCCGAGTTAGAAGATTATCCAAGTCACTTAGAATGGTGAGGCTTTTGTCGATTTAATAAAAAGTGGTTTCGCCAATTCACTTGGCTTGAGTATTCAATTGCTAATAATAAGGTATTTTGTTTTCCTTGCTTCCTTTTTGACATGAATCAGTCATACCCAACTTTTATTGTTGATGGGTATCAAAAATAGAAGAGAATTGGTGGGAATCAATGTGCATTTCAACATCATGTAGGCAAGCTAAATTCACCAAATCATCTTGCTACGCAAAAGTGAATTAGCCTAAAAAACTCATCTCTGCATATTGAAAAAATGGTAGATAAGCAATCAAAGCAATTTCAGACTAAAACTCAAGACATTGGAAGTGCTTTAAATGTTGTTGAAAACACAAAAATGCAACTTCAAGATATGAGGGAACATGGTTGGGATGATTTATTCATGAGTGTGATATCATTTTGTGAACTATATGGTGTTGATGTTCCTGATATTGGTGCTCGTTATATGACAGGCACACGTTATTCTTGTCAACAAAAAGATGTTATTACAATTGAGCATGCCTATCACATTGATGTATTTAATGATGTTATAGATTACATGTTGAGGGAGTTAAATGATAGATTTCCGGAGCAAATAGTTGAACTTCTTACCTTTAGCTAATTATTGGATCCCCATAATTCCTTCAAGTCATTCAATATGGAGCATATATGTAAATTTGCTAAAAAAATTCTATCATGCTGATTTCCTTCCACATAAGTTGAAAGTTTTAGAAGCAGAGCACGTGCATTTTCAAAATGATATACATCGCATTCCTTACTTTAAGGAAACCACTACTCTTCCTCAGTTATGTCAACAATTGGTGGAAACAATTTTGGTAGAAAACTACATTTTCCTTGACAGGTTGATTCAGTTAGTGTTGACTCTTCTTGTTTCTACAGCAACAACAAAAGAGCTTTCTCTTCTTCTTTTTTGGGTCAAGGTAACTCTATTCATTAAAATTGCGAAACATTACAAAATGAGGAAAACTCAATCTTAATGCAGCCCAACACTAACAAATAAAGCATGCCCAAAGATACAAAACCAAATAAACAACAAAAGCCCACAAAATATTAAATAAAAAAAAAACCTTAGATTTAGAACATAGGAGCAGTCGAACTACATAGCAGGTCAACAACACCACCATAACAAATCCACCACCACCAATGAGGTGTAATTGATACCAAGGGGTATCACAGATGCCAACGGAAGATGAGGTTGAGCAAGCCACTTGCACAGAAGAGCTCCCATAATCCAAGATTCTAGTGTAGTATGCATTGTAATCACATCCATGAACCACCACACACCACCGAGGAAGAACAACGGGAGCGACGAAATTGGAACCGAGGAACAAAGGGTGGTGGTTGAGAACTGGTGACCGGACGGAATCATTGGCCATGGGTGGGCGATATCACAACAGAGGAGAGTTAAGGAGAATGTAGATGTAAGAAGTGGAAGATATAGGGTCTCACAGGGTGTGCTTAGCTTAGGAAAAAGCAGAAAAAAGTTAAATAAAATCGAAGTGGAGGCAAGGAGCCCCAAATCTAAGACAAAGCTCAAGGGAAAAACAGCCATTTCGGGTGGGGAGAAGTCAAGGACTCTCAAAATGGAGGAGGAGGAGGAGGAGGGGAGCTCTCAAGAGTGCTCTCGGTAAAGTGACTTTTCCCAAACGAGCTTTCTCATGTATAAGAATTATTAAGAATCGACTTCGAAGCACCTTAGCTGATGAATTTCTTGTTGACTGTATGATCCTCCACATTGAAAGAGAGTTTGCTAATAATATCGATAATGCATCGATAATTAAGGAATTTAAGAGTTCCAAGCCTCGCAGGGTGAAATTTTAGATTTAAATAGTGTTGTTTTGTATTGCATTGCATTTACTTTTGGTTTTAGTTTTAGATTTTGTATTTGTTGAACTTTATTTATGGATAAAGATGCATTTGAGGGTAAGGCTAATCATGTTCCCCCGATTAGGTGTATCTTTTTATATTTATTAATGAAATTCACTCGTACCGTTGAGTTTAGTATGTAAGTTTTGCCCAATCGGCTTTTGAATCCTGGAACTGCCTTCCTATGTTGTGGCAGCTAATAGCAATTGAAAAAGAAACCCCTAATTACTCTCTGAATAAAGGAAGCAAAAAAGAAATCAACAGACTAATATTACAAATAATACTCCTTTATATACCTAAAACCACACACTAATTTCATAGTGTATCTAATTAACAGATTACCTCATGGAGAGTAGATGCAACGAAGAAGAAGTCGCTGGACCTGGTGCTGCGAAATCTTAAATGCAGTGAGAAGAAGGTTGGCTTCTTCTTCTTCTTCTGTTGTTGCGATCGAAACCAATTAGTGTGAAAAAATGTACCCTCAGTGGAGTGAAGAAGAAGAGGCTGGGTCGTTTACAAATTGAGGTTTTAAAACTTACACTTGACCCCCAAATGTTCTATAATTTTCAAAACGACCACAAAACTTTCTAGATATTTTTTAAATAACCCATTGTCGTGTTCGTGTCCACCCGTTTTTCTTAACGAACATAACACGACCTTTTAACTTAATGGGTGAAAAATACCAAACACGAACAAGACCTTTCACCCATTAAGAATTAATATAAAAATTCTGAAAATACAAAAAAAAAATTGAAATAATAATAATAATTTCAACTACATAACCTTAAAGAAATAACTGAAAATGGTTAAGCTTCTCCGTGGAGGTGAAGGATGAGGTGGTGGTTGTGGTTGTGGTGATAGTGGAGGAGGATGTGGGGGTAAGACCAAAAACAATTAAATATCAATAATATCTTTATTCGTACTTCAAATATGAATAATGTCGCCGTAGTTTTATGATGGTGTTCCTTCCATAATTTGTGAACATCTAAGTGATTATTCACCCTTCACCTGCTGCTCATGATGGTAATGACTGGTTGGCATGGTTGGCATGGTTAGCTCTTTTGTTTTGTTTGTTTGAGAAATCTCTTTTTTTTGCATGGGTGATTCATGATCATGGATAACATTGGCATACTAACAACACTCGACATTGACGTCCTGGCTCACATCCTCTCTTATCTCCCCCTATAAGATGTTGTGACCTCGATTTATCTTTCCAGTTTGTGGTATGGACACAACATAATCTGCATAGGCAACACTTAAAAGACCATTGGTCATTGGTTTATGAGTTTCAAAAGCCCTAAATGGCCAAGATGGTGCGAAATATGTGCACTTGACAAGAGTAGTGTATACAATTCCATTATCACATAGTAAATATTTTTCAAAATAAACTGGGAGTGGCAGAAACGAATTAGCAGGGTAATAACGTAACATTTTTGCAATTGTACTTATGTGATTAATCAATAATGGTTATCTTTTAGTTCTGGTTGGATTGATGGCATGACAATAACGTGACATTCATGTGCTAAATACAATTGAAGGACACATCAATTTCCTGTACATACCAATTTCCTTTTTCTTTTTCACTCACACATGTGCTAAGCTTTTTAAGAATCAAAGCTCATAAATAATATATATATATATATATATATAAAATTATTATTATTATTAGACTAACTACTTCATACATAGCATACGTGTAACCTGAGAAGCCCAACATTCGCGCCACAAAGAGAGAGAGAGAGAGAAGAGATTTGTATCAAATTGCCCGAACATAGCTATCTAAACTTACTTTTATCAGACCCTATTTCTGACAACCCCTCACTTCACTACCACCGAAATATTTTCCAACATAAAATAAAGAGGTGGGGAGAATCCCTCCCAATCCCACTCCCACTTTTGAGAGAGATAGACTTATGCCCATTGCATTTTTCTCCCTCTCCTTGCCAGTTGAATTCCACAATGGTCCCATTGAGAAATGCACTTAAATCGGTGCTTGAGTTAGCTGCTAAGGCTCTTTAAATCAGAAAAAAGGTGCATGAGCAGGGGAAGTTTAGAAACAACCCTAAGCAAGTTTCTAAGCTTTGACGTGACATCAAAGCTATTGGAAAAGATTTCAAGGGCAAAGAGCCCCTCTTATGCATAGATGAAACGACGATAGATGCTGCTGAACATGTCAAGGCTCAAACCAAGTGGAGCGGCAAGAAAGTGACATTTAGTCCAAACAACCCCAAAAGGTTCAAGATTATAGAAAAGGCAGAAAAAGAAAAATTTGATTCCGATGAATACAGATGGGCCAACAAAAAGGCCCAACAAGGCGGGTATGCAATTTTTTATAATTTGTTTTACTATTTTTATTATGTAGTTTTTTAAATATTCTTTTATCTTATTTTATTACAATGCAAGACATAGCATATTTGGTGATGGACGTAGTGGTGGTGGATATGATGGAAGGGTGTAAGGCGGATGCAATCAAAAAGGTTTGACAACAATAGATTCGTGTCTCTGGGTTGGGAGGGAGTTTTTATCAATTTGGTTTTAATTTGGGCGCATTTGCCTTGATTAGTAACTCTCTTCTCTCTTATAAATTGCAATCTAAGTTCTTTTCTTTTCTAATTTGATTCACCAATTAAATTTTGACTATTATTTATAAAAACTCGTTGGGGGAGGTGCTGGGTCTGTTTATTTCTGAGCTTGTGCTAGTTTTGCTCTTTCCTTTGGTGTTTGACTTGTTTTTTCTTCCTTTATATGGTTCCGTTGACTATGTAGTTGGTTGCAGTTGTCTTGTGTGTTTTGCGCCTTTGGACTTTCGCTGGTTGAATGAATGTTTGTTTTTGGAAAAAACAAAAAAACAAAAAGACAACAATAGGTTTGCCAACGACCATGCACCTTTTATTTATTTATTTATAAGATGTATTTATTTTAATTTCTACTTTAATTTTACTTTATCTAGCGGAGCAAGTATATCTCGTGGTGGGCTCAGTAGGAGTGGTGGACACAGTGATAGAAGGTGCAGTACGCGTAGTGGTGAAAAGAAATAGTTAATCGCAAGTGAAGTGTGCATTAATTTTAACAATCTCCTCGTCGACATGGTTAGCTATTTTGTTTTGCTTGTTTGGGAAGTCTATTTTTCTTGCATGGGTGATTCATGATCATGGGTGACACTGACAAACTAACAATACTCGACATTGACATCCTGGCTCACATCCCTTTTTATCTCCTCCTGTAAGATGTTACACCCATGATTTATATATCCAGTTCGTAGTATGGACACAATAAAATCTATGGAGGCAATACTTAAAAGACTATTGGTACTGGGTTTGTGGGTTTCAAAAGGTCCAAATGGACAAGATGATATGAAATTTGTGCACCTGACAAATGTAGTGTATACAACTTCATTACCACTGAATAAATATTTTTTAGAATAAAATGGGGGGGTGGCGAAAACGAATTGGTGTGGTAATAACGTAACATTTCTTCAATTGTACTTATGTGATTAATCACTGATGGTTATCCTTTAGTTCTGGCTGTATTGATGGTGCAACAATAACGTAACATTCATTCGCTAAATATAATTGAAGGACATATCAATTTCCTATACCGACCAATTTTTCTTTTTCTTTTGTACTCACACATGTTCAAAGCTTTTTGGGAACCTAAGCTCATAAATAATATATATATATATATATATTATTAGACTAGCTATTTCATAAATAGCATACATGTAACCTGAGATGCCCAACGCTCATGCCAGAAAGAGAGAGGAGAGATCTTTATCAAATTGCCCAAACAAAGCTATCTAAACTTACTCTTATTAGACTCTATTTCTGACACCCCTCACTCCACTACCACCGAGATGTTTTTCAACATAAAATGTTGGGTGGGTAGAACCCCTCCTACTCCCACTCCAACCTTTGAGAGAGATAGTTTTGCCGATTTCATTTTTCTCCTTATCCTCACCATTGAATTTCACAATAGGCTATTTGAGAAAGGTACTTAAATCAATGCTTGAGTTAGCTGCTAAGGCTATTCAAATCATAAAAAAAGTGCATGAGTTGAGGAAGTTCGGAAACAACCCCAAGCAAGTTTCAAAACTCTGACGTGACATCAAAGCCATTGGAAAAGATTTCAAGGGCAAAGAGCCAATCTTCTGCATAGATGAAACAACGGTAGATGTTGTCGAACACGTCAAAGCGCTAACCAAGTGGAGTGACAAAGTTATAGAGAAGGCAGAAAAAGCTAGATTTGACCCCATCGAGGAATACAGGTGGGCTGACGAAGAGGCCCAATAGGGCCAGTATGTAGATGGGCCAAAAAAAGTCAAAAAATGAACTTAATGAAGCGCAGACAATGTAACATTTCATCTACAGAAGAAAAATGAGAATGAGATATGGACGCTGACAAAAGATGCAAACTTTAAAGCTATAGGTGAATACATATGGGCCAAAGATCATTTAAAAAGCATGCAATTTTTTATTACAGATAATTTATTATTTTGTAAGTATATTAGTAATATGTTAATTGTTTTTGTTTTATTACAATGCTAGAAAAAAAAAAACATTCTTAACACTAGTGATAGGTGATGTACGGGAGATGACGATCACAATCTGAAAGCTTCAACCACAAGTATGCACCTTCTTTTTAATTTGTAATAATTGCTTGTTTTATTTTTATGATTTATTTATTTTAATTTTTTCTTTTATCCAATAGGCGTAGTCGGCGAGATCAGCATGGTCAGCGTGGTATTTGATCTACATCAACATCTTTTGCCCTTAACTAAATAAACATAAACATTATTAATTTGTGCTTTATAATTAATTGACTAAAATCCGATTCCGATCCAAAGTGCAAAGGAGATTTTCCTGATTCTGAGACAAAACCTTACTATACATTGGGTTGAAGGTGGAATAAATTAATCAACCACTCTACTCACTCTATCTCTACCCTTTTACCATCTCCTTCATTTTTTATCCTATTAATGCTGCTTTCTTAATCAAAATCAAAAACCAAATCAATCTTCATTCTCACTCCTACTCCCACTACTTCGCATTCTTTTTCTTTTTCTTCCACAATGTTTTATCGTGCATGGAAGGTGTTGAAGTCAATACTGACGACAGCTTCGAGAGCACTTGTGCTTCGAAAGAAGGTCAAGCAATTGGGCACTTTCGGATCCAATAAGATGCAAAAGGAAAAGCTCAATACATATATTCGCTTAATTGGACCAGTGTTCAAAAGCAATGATCCTCTTTATTACACAGATGCAATGGCAGTAGAAGCTACCAAAATGGTCAATAAGTATACTGAATACATCAGAGATAAGGTAACATATCATTGCTCTACTTGTTTTCTATTTTCTTTTCGTTGTTATGCTTAGATGGTTGACTTTTCTTGTTGTGCTTTTTTCTCTGTTGTCTTTGTGACTTTCTAATGAAATATTTTGTCGACCAGAAAAAAAAAAAGGTAACAACTTGCTTAGGCTCATAAATATTATTAAGTCCAATGCAACTTATAGCCACAAAGAGAGAGCTATCAAATTGTGGAAACAAATTGGCGCGGCAAAAACGTAATATTTCTACAATTGTAGTTATATGATTAATCACTAATGGTTATGCTTTAGTTATAGTTGGATTGATGGTATCCTTTTCTCATTTGTGAGTGTCGTAGAAGTGATGGTTTATCACTAAACGTCTACCATGGAAAATATGGTGGAGATGTGATTATTCATGTATGTGCGAGGCTCCTTTGTGCGTGATTAAAAAAAGGCCGCTTGCACTCATACATGTGCGACGCTCCTTTGTAAGTATAATAGTAATATGTTAATTATTGTTGTTTTATTACAATGGTATAAAAAATACTTTTAACACTGATGGTGGTGGAAGGGAGATACGGCGATACAATCTGAATGTTTCGACCACAAATATGCACATTTTTTATTATTAATAATTTATTATTTTATTTTTAATTTATTCTTTTATTTCATGGATGTGGTGAGTGTAGTCGCCGTGATTGTGGCAAAAAATAGAAATGAAATCTATCGCTTGTTCAAACAAAACAACTAAGACTAGTTAGAATATTTAATGTTTGTTTTAGTTAGATTTGTACTCTTTGTGCTTTTTGTATTTTTCTGCAATTGTACTTACATGATTAATCACTAATTTTTATCTTTTAGTTTTGGTTGGATTTGTGGTGTTCTTTTCCTCGTTTTTTAGAATCCCCTTTTTTGTTTGTGTTGTTGGCTTATTAATTAATCGTTATGTTGAGGATTTCTTGATTTTATTCAAATTAGAATTTTGTCTATCTTTGTTAGCTCTTTCATTTTGCTTGTTCGGAAGTCTCTTTTTCTTTCTTGGGTGATTTGTGATCATGGCTGATACTAACAAACTAACCACACTGGTATTGACCACCGCAAATCTCACGGCCTGGTGTTCCGGGCCGAGGGGATCCACGTCAACACGGGTCATCCTTCTTTGGTGCGGTGTGGTTGCGCGCGGGCGTGCTAGCACGGTCTACCGTGCATTCGATGATGATGCGAGTGGATGGATGGATGAGTTACGCGCCTGTTCGAATCTAACTTCTAATCAGAGCGACTGTGGCCGAGAGAGGAACTGATCTCGGCCGTCAGGTTCACGACCTGAGCTACAAGGCCGTTAATGAGGATGTTAATGTGGATTTTTAGGCGGTGCTCTGGCACGTTGCTGGATTGCAACGGTCGTATGATATGTGGGATGGATGGAACAAGTAACAAGGATGGTGCTCCGGCGCCTTGAGAAACCAAGGGTCGTATGATATATTGATGAACGGACTTTCCTACAATCTGCCACTACTCCTAAGAAAGCAAGTAAATGTATTGAAAGTGCGTTACAAGAAGATAAATGACGGGAAAATATAATTTGCTCCGTTGGAGGCTTGTGTTTGGTGTTGAACCCCGTTGGATGTAGTTGGAGCTTGGTATTTATAAAAGAGGCTCTGGGAGGAAGGAGAAGCTGATATCTACATGACGTGGTCGATCAGAGATAGTGGGTAGTCTGAACAACATTTGGGAACGTGAAGTATGGTGGTGTGACCCCCATAAATCTCGGCCGCTGCCCTGATCATGGGTTTTGCGTCTTAGGCCTTGGAGGAGCATTTAATGTTCTGGTCTAATGGTTGGTGACTTAGCCTTACAAGTCATAAGATTTCGCGCCTAATCATCCTGATTTTACTCACCAAACACAGACTCCAATCACTTCCCTCCTTCCCTTATGCATTAAATGTAAATTCTTCTTTTGCGCGGATCATGGGTTCTCTGTTGTAGTCAGGAGCATTATCTCATTAAATGAAGCGTGGGACCTTAATGACACGGGGCAACGCCCCTTTGACTTTTCCACTTTGGTCGTGTATTTGAGGGATTACTATTTTCTTCGTTCAAAGTTCACCGTGGTCGTGAAGACCTCGCCTTCATAGATTTCCCTCATTCTACGAGGAAGAGTGAATGACAACTTGTCGTGCTCGACTTCGGTCGGCCTCACAACCCGAGATTTTTAGGCACAAACATTGCCCCCACATTCCCAGATTCTTCGGTCGCAGTATGAGCAAAGGCCGAATGGATTTCAGGGAATGAACCCTCTGTATTCCTTTGAGGTGACTTTTGACAGTCAGCGCCTTTAATACGCAAGCACGTCGTTTAGGTCATTATTACCTTGATTCGTGCGAGCCATCGTTTCGTCTCATCAACTGAAACGACGGACTTTAGGGCTTTGACACGTCATCGCGTGCTTGAGTATGCTGTTAGGTCGTTACGTTGTTCGAGATAGCCACGCTCGTTCGCCGTTACGTTGTTCGAGGAAGACACGCCCGTTTGTTTTGAATTCCAGCGCCAATATAAAAACCCAGCCTTCTTCGTTCCTTCTCACGCTTTCAAAACTCTCAGACGCCCAAGCTCTGCCAAAATTCTCTCTCAAACTTCCAAACAAACAACTGGACATTGATGTCCTAGCTCACATCCTGTTTTATCTCACATTAGAAGATGTTGCATCCACAATTTTTCTTTTCAGTTTGTGGTACTGACACAACAGAATCTACAAAGGCAACTCCCAATCTAGTTGTGCTGAGGTTGGAAAGGCTGAGATAATTCCAAACTGAATCCTGTGCATGTCTGATACCTGGCGAGTGCCGGGCACAAATGACCAAATTGCCCTTCTAACTAAAAATAAGTTACTTTAGGGTTTGACTTCTGCCGAAAATTCGACAGAGTCTCCCATGTAACTGCACGTTTTCCAAAAATTTACACCTGCATGAATGACAGGACCCGCCCCAAATTTCTCGAAACTCGAGACGAATCCTGTGGAAATTTCCGACATCACCCACATTTTAAGAATCGAGACTTTCTGTCGAAATTTCGGCAGAATCTCCCTTGTAAATTTAACTTTTCCCAATTCCTTAAAACCTGCAAAAACACATTTTAAAACACCAACTGGCAGCATGCACAAGTTAACCACATGCAATTACATAATAGGCCTCCGACCTTCAAATAATTCGAAACAAAACCATCATAAATAACAGAAGACAACTTCTCCATTACCAACAAGCAATGTTTAACCACCCAACACAAACACAAGTAGTTTGGGCACTCGACCCCAAATCGTACGACAATCCAAAACGGGTTTCAAATCTGTCTTGGCCACAACCACACTTTAACCACACTCACAATGTTCATTCAATCAAGCTTCAGGCATACCAACAAATTCGAAACCGAACCCAACAGTAGTAATAATTAGGGTTCAAATCCAACAATCATATAAAAATCCATTCCCATACGCAGAATCAATCAAACCTTTTAAACACAATAATATTTCGCGGCTGCACCTGGTGAGACCCCAGGCTGCCTACGTACCCTTGGACAAGGGATCAAGCCACACGTAGTTCTCACCTCAACGGTCACAACTCCGATAATAGACAAATATTTACAACCGAACCACTATACATTTCAGATCTATCACAATTCTAAATCCGATAAAAACACATTGTAACATTATCACTTTCTTCCCAATGCATCGTATTAAGAAGGCATCACAGGCTTGGACTAACTCCGACGGGCCTGGGCAAAATAAATCATCCGAAGGGCTTGGACAAACTCCGATGGGCCTGGGCAAAATGAATAATCCGAAGGGGCTGGACAAACTCCGACGGGCCTGGGCAAAATGAATAATCCGAAGGGCCTGGACAAACTCCGACGGGCCTGGGCAAAATAAATAATCCGAAGGGCCTGGACAAACTCCGACGGGCCTGGGCAAAATAAATCTCTCAAACGTAAAACCCATAACCGGGGAGGTACCTAAGGTAGTGCTAATAACACTCAAATTAACATTCTAAATACCACACACAAAATCAACAAGGATAGTACTTTCTCAAATATTATATGTATGACTCAAGATACTCGAAGATGTCAAAACCACTTATATCACAAATACTTTACAAAATAAATAATTCAACCATTAAATACAAATACTTTACGAAAGTTTCTATAGGTTCCACAAGGTCTAGGATACACATCCTGCAAGTTTGGTTCAGATCAGACGGTCAGATCGCTCACGATCGCACGATCGAACGGTTATCATAAAACGCAAGCTTTAAGTTATTGAATCGGAACATCCGGAGCTTCGATTCACAATCCGCGAATTCCTACACGATCCTAGGAATACAAGGAACAGCATATATTAATTTGGAAGTGATCCAATGGTTCTAACATATCGAACCCGGATAACACACGATATGTAAAATCCGTTCGGGGCTCAAACGTTATCCGAATTGAGATCCGCAAATTCCTACGCGCTCGTGAGAACCAGGAGGCCATTTTAGGACACAATGACAGGCCAACACGTGGCCCACGCACCACCCCATGCGCTGCCGGCGCGTGGGTGTCCAAAGAAATTTTCAGCGATCAGAAAAACTCCAAACCGCCGGCCGAGCTTCCTACCCTAGGTAAAACCCCTAATTTGGAACCACTTTTGTTCTTGGACATACCCCAAAAAGTGGCCGGAAGTGGCTGAAAACGGAGGTCGAAACCGGCAGATTTTTCAATCTCTGAATTAACTACCATAACGCAGAAATTTCTCAATTCCTACCCAACCATCAGCTAGAGCATGAAAAATAGGTGGAAAAGCATACCTTAATCGACCTGTTTGGTGGCCAGAGGAGGGAGAAACCGCCGGCGAAAAATATGTTAAAATTGGGTCGAAACTGGTCGGATTTTTGCGTTTTCCGGCCATCTCCGGTTGTTCCAGCGGCGGAGATTAGTCGGGATAGGAAAAGGTGTTTGTGCCTGATAAACTACGACCATGAATTGGCTGAGGGAATCCCTCTTCTCGGCCTCAAAACTGAAGCGCATTGTTTTGTCAGGGTGCTTGGCCTTCCGGAGAAACAAGAGGAAAATTGCTAAGGTACGATCATCTCGGCCTCGACTAAAGGCCGAGGCCGAGATAGAGCAAAGTCACCGCCAAAGGCATTAATGTCAGACCACCACGTGATGGCAGGGTCCCATGCTTCATTTAATGAAGTAGTGCCTGCTTAAATGCAGCAAACCCACTGACCAAGAATAAGCATTTAATGCACGAGGGGAGGTGGGAAGTAACTGGAGTCAGGATTTGGTGACAGGGATCAGAGTGATTAGACGCCAACATTCTCACAAAGCTCTTTGCAGCCTAAGAGATTAGGTGACCAGCCACCAGAGCAATAAATGCATCTCCACGGCCAGAAGCGCAGAACCCACGATCAGGGCGGCGGCCGAGATTCACCGGGATTTATGGGGTCACACCACCTTACTTCACGATCCCAAATGTCGATTTGACTACCCACTTGCGCTAATCAGGCTCCACCATGCAGATTTTCAGCCTCGATTACCCCTCCAGGAACTCTACCTATAAATACAAGACTCAAGACCACTTTCAAAGGGTTCAAACACCAAACAAAAGCCTCCCACGGAGCAACTTATATTTTCCTGTAATGCACTTTCAATATCTTTACTTGCTTTTCTAGGAGTAGTGTTAGTTTGTAAGGAAAATTCATTCATCAATATATCATACGACCCTTGATTTTCAAGGCGCCGGAGCACCACCTCTGTTATTCGCTCACTCACCCCATATATCATACGACCGCCGCTCATTGAGTGGCGCGCCGGAGCACCGCCCTAAAACCCACCAAACACCACCACTCAACAGCTTTGTAGTTCAGGCCGTGAACCTTACAGCCGAGACTAGTTCCTCTCTCGGCTACAATTGTTTGATTAGAAGACGAGTTCAGACAGGCGCATCATCTAAACACTTTCACCCACTTCAAACACCTCGACGCACGGTAGACCGTGCTGGCACACCCGCGCACAAACGCACCCCGTCCAAAAGCAGGAAACCGCATGTTAACGCATATCCCCTCGGCCCGGAACTCTAGGCCGTGAGATTTGCGCAGCAGACAAAATGGAAGTGAGCTTGACATTTCGGTACTAATATCATGCGATTTGGTGGTCGGTGGAGGTGGTGGCGAAGCAAAAACTGTTCGGATGAACAGTAACAGCAAGGGGGGGTTTTGCATGCAGGGGAGAGAGAGAGAGAGCAATGAGGGCTTTTCTGACTTTTTAATAAAATTCAAACTTCAACTTATTTACGATTATGCCATTGAGGGTTTTTAGTTCGTAACTTTTTCGTTATAAGTCCGAATCAAGCCCACTACGTGTCTACGGACTCGTCTTAGTACGACCTACGTAAACATACCAGCCACTGCCCCCAAATCCTTCAAGATTAAAAATGACCAAATTACCCCTACTCTGAGGGCAAAATTGGAAATTCATAATTCTTGAAATTAACTAATTCACTATTCCTTTTATTTTGGGTCGGAATGTTACAATGAAACACAATTTATATATATCCCAATCGTTCAGCATGCATCAAATTTCGTTCAAAAAATCCAACCGTAGCTAAACGGCCTCAGGCCATACAATAGTCCTAGGGCAATATCAGAGTAGCTAATTCAGAGTTTACAATGAAACGGTATAATTACAAAAGAAGGCCAACATAGTGGCAAGATAAAGAAGAGTGATGATGAATGCCCGGTGGTGGTGCTCTGGTTCACGCCTACTGCCTGGGGCCGCAAAACATTTGAAATTGTGAGTGAACAAAAATAAAGTTGTAGAAAATAGAATATGGACATACTAACCCCACTGTTAAAACTATTTAGAAAATTCAATTATATCCTTCTTATGTTTTCGTACAAGAATTCCTAAAACATGCATATTTACTTATATGTTATTAATCAAGCATTCATTCAAAACATCGAGACTTTTAGCAAGCATTTTAAAGAAATAATTTTTTTCCCACCTAAGTGTACCCATTATATACATATAACCGTCAATTCCATGAACTTATATTTAATTCCCTTATTTTCGTCAATTCCTTGCGTCACGTAGTGTGACACATCCTCGCAGGCCTCGGTAACACAAAGTCGACCCGAGCCGTAATCCTCGCAGGATTCAGGTGACATTTAGTCGATCTGATCCGCATTCCTCGCTCTGCATGGTCTGGATATCCCTAAGACTCGTGGGGCAACTGTCAAACGCGCTGACATAACCAAAGGCAACAATATATTCCGAAGGCAACATTATAACCGAGGAAACCTTATAACTGAAGGCAACATGGGTACCTATGGTGGTTTAAAAATATGTTTTGAAAAAGTATAAAATTATAAAACTAATCCTCATTAAATCCTTAATTCCTATTATCCTTTCCTTTTTCTACTTTCCAAGCCATTTGCATTTCATACATAGCAGCATATAAATAAATAAAAAATTATATAATTTAAATCCAATTAATCATGCTTGGAAAATAACCGTCATTAATAACTCATTCAAGATCAAATAATGAAATTTTAGTTGCATAAAATCATTTATAAAACAAAAGTCCATTCACTACCCGTCCGAGCTAGCTTAACCCTTTGATGGTCCTTCCTGCGGGTCAGATGGTGCTCGAGTACCTATTAAGCCATTAAAAATATTAAATTAACAAAATTTCTCAACATAATTATTTAATCCAAAACCCTGACCCCTGGCTTCTAAAAATGTGTGAACTTGGTTTAAGACCAATCCTATGCCCACATAAGCATTTCCAATGATTAGAACGGTCTGAAAAAACCCGAGACTCGATGAGCAATGATTTCTCAAAAAAGTCAACACGGGACCCAGATAACGCATAATAAGCGAAATCCGTTCGAGGTTCAAACGATATCCAAATTGAAATCCGAGCACACCTACGTGCTCACGACAACCAGGGGATCACATTGGGACACAATGCCCCTTTGCTTCAGTGCCCACGCGATGTCGACGCGTGGGTATCCTCAGTGATACCGGTAGCCGAAAAACTTCAAAATCGAGGGCCAAGATTCCTACCACAGGTTTAGGACATCGATTGGAGCCACTTTTGTTCTTAGACCTACCTCGAAAAATGACCGGAAGTGGCCGGAATTTCGAATTGAAAACCGGCCAAACTTTGGGTTGCAATTTGATCTACCTAGGCTAGAAATCATTCCAATCTTACCCAACCATTAGCTAGAGCTCGAAAAATAGATGAGAAACCATACCTCCCTCGTCAGAATTGGTGGCCGGAGGAGAGAGAACAAACGTCGGAAAATTTGAGCGAAACTGGCCGGTTTCCTCTTCGTTTTTCCTACGGTAATCAAGGTTGACGGCGTCTGGTATGCGGCGGGTTGAGGTGTTGTGGTGGTGGCGGTCCAAATGGCATCGATCCCGTGGCCGGTGGCTGCCGGAGTCGGTGGTTATGGCGGCTGGAAGAAAACAAAGGGGAGGGGGGTGCTGGTTCATGCGACGGGGAGAGAGAGAGAGAGAGAGAGAGAGAGAGAGAGAGAGAGAGAGAGAAAAGGGATCTGCACCTTTTTTTTTTTTCCCGGGTTATTACATGAGACTTGTTTAACTGGATGCGACATATTCCTCTCATGAATCAATGAAAGGGTTTACTCAATCTTACCATGTGCTCAAAGAGTTGCACATCAGTGGGAGCTTGGCTGAATTACTGTTGAAAGGCATAAGTTTCTAGAGTGTTTCAAATCATTATGGATTGATCCACATCCTAGTGATTGTTCACCCTTCCCTTGTTGATGATGATGGTGATAACTGACCATAAGATCCTCGATTCTTGGTTGGTTTTTGTGATGAGATGAAGAAGAACAAAGGACAAGACAAAAAGATACTACTATGACTAATACTTTGATGAGTGGTTTTCTTAAAATTAAGAACTATATCTTAACAAACATCAAGGGTACAAAATTATTAAGCCACCTTTGCATTATATTTTGTTATAGTGATATTGTGATTCTCCGCCACTCTTATTTTTCTTTCTTAAAATTAAGAAAGAAAAAGTGTATCACAATTCACAGCAGTAGAAAACCTTACCAATTCAACTAAAACTAAAGAACCACGGATGGTTATACTTACGTATCGACTAATACTTTGATGAGTGGTTTTCTTAAAATTAAGAAAGAAAAAGTGTATCACAATTTACAGCAGTAGAAAACCTTACCAATTCAACTAGAACTAAAGAACCACAGATGGTTATACTTATGTATTGATTTGATTGGACTTACGTGATTAAATGGTTATATTTACGTGATTAAATATTAATTATATTTACGTGATTAATTACCTTATTTTTATTTTTCTTAATTTGTGATTAAATGGTATATTTTTGCAATTGACTTATGTGATGAATCATTGATGGTTATCCTTTAGTTGTGGTTGGATTGGTGGTGTTACTTTCCTCATTTGTGAGTGTCGTAGAAGTAATGGTTTACCATCAAACGTCTACCACGATAAATATGGTGAAGATGTGATTAATTACATAAGTATAACAATTTAATCATGTTTCAACCACCCCTCCATTATGTTATGAGTGTATAAGTATGACACGCAATAGTGACAACACACATATTTATCAAGCAACAGATAGACGAAACATATTTACTATAGTTCTCCCATTTTAATGAATATGTTTAATTTTAATATTTTTACATTTTATAATTCAAAAAGATAAAAATGATATAGTTTTTGTGTCCCAAGAAAATAGGACCTATGTTCTTATTTTAATTATAGTTTTGTAAGTATATTAGTAATATATTAATTGTTGTTGTTTTATTACAGTGCTAGAAAAGCACTTCTAACACTGGTGATGGTGATAGTGATAATGGTGGTTCAAGTAATGTGTCCCACATGTATGTACCTTTTTTATATATAATAATAACTTGTTTTATTTTTATGATGTATTTATTTTAATTTATTCTTTTATTTTCTTTTATCCAACAGGCGTGGTGGCAAAAAATAGGAATGAAATCTACCGCTTGTTCAAATAGAACAACTGAGACTAGTTGGAATGTTTAATGCTTGTTTACATGTATGTAGAATGTCTACAACCAGTTTATCGTAAATATGCCTCATAATCCTTTATATTCTTAGTTAGCCAAAAACATGCCATTCTACTGGCTGTGCAAAGAAACATATGGCCTTGCCAACCAAAATATATCATGTTAAATCATACAACTATATAGAACTATATCTTTTCCCAAATACAGACGACTAAATTAATAACTTAACAAACATTAAGGGTACAAAATTATTAAGCCACCTTTGCATTATATTTTGTTATAGTGATATTGTGATTCTCCACTACTCTTATTTTTCTTTCTTAAAATTAAGAAAGAAAAAGTGTGTCACAATTCACAACAGTAGAAAATCTTACCAATTCAACTAGAGTTAAAGAACCACGGATGGTTATACTTACGTATCGACTAATACTTTGATGAGCGGTTTTCTTAAAATTAAGAAAGAAAAAGTGTATCACAATTTACAGCAGTAGAAAACCTTACCAATTCAACTAGAACTAAAGAAGCACAGATGGTTATACTTACGTATCGATTTGATTGGACTTATGTGATTAAATGGTTATATTTACGTGATTAAGTATTAATTATATTTACGTGATTAATTACCTTATTTGTATTTTTCCTAATTTGTGATTAAATGGTAGATTTTTGCAATTGACTTATGTGATGAATCACTGATGGTTATCCTTTAGTTGTGATTGGATTGATGGTGTTACTTTCCTCTTTTGTGAGTGTCGTAGAAGTAATGATTTACCATCAAACGTCTACCACGATAAATATGGTGAAGATGTGATTAATTACATAAGTATAACAATTTAATCATATTCCAACCACCCCTCCATTATGTTATGAGTGTATAAGTATGACACGCAATAGTGACAACACACATATTTATCAAGCAACAGATAGACGAAACATATTTACTATTGTTCTCCCATTTAATGAATATGTTTAATTTTAATATTTTTACATTTTATAATTCAAAAAGATAAAAATGATATAGTTTTTGTGTCCCAAGAAAATATGACTTATGTTCGTATTTTAATTATAGTTTTGTAAGTATATTAGTAATATATTAATTGTTGTTGTTTTATTACAGTACTAGAAAAGCACTTCTAACACTGGTGATGGTGATAGTGATAGTGGTGGTTCAAGTAATGTGTCCCACATGTATGCACCTTTTTTATATATAATAATTGCTTGTTTTATTTTCATGATGTATGTATTTTAATTTATTCTTTTATTTTCTTTTATACAACAGGCGTGGTGGCAAAAAATAGGAATGAAATCTACCGCTTGTTCAAATAGAACAATTGAGACTAGTTGGAATGTTTAATGCTTGTTTACATGTATGTAGAATGTCTGCAACTAGTTTATCGTAAATATGCCTCATAATCCTTTATATTCTTAGTTAGCCAAAAACATGTCATTCTACTGGCTATGCAAAGAAACATCTGGCCTTGCCAACCAAAATATATCATGTCAAATCATACAACTATATAGAACTATATCTTTTCCCAAATACAGACGACTAATTAAATTAATAACTTAACAAACATCAAGGGTACAAAATTATTAAGCCACCTTTGCATTATATTTTGTTACAGTGATATTGTGATTCTCCAGCACTCTTATTTGATATGGGGATCTTAGTCTTCCCAAGTAGACTCAGCAGCTATGTCAATTCCCAACAGAATGAATACATAAGTTAATACATGGCATACAGAGCAAATAAAGATAAGGTTGAGCCAAATTAAAATGATTAGATCAATTTCTCATTAAATTAAAGTAGTAATCAATCACTAATTGATAGCTAGCTAGCAAGGTTAATTAAATAATTAAACTCTATTGTCTTTTTCTGATGAATGCAATAGTTTTTAGGGTCACACTTTGGAATCAATTACATTAAAACAAATGATGATTATGCTCCTCCTCATCTCAATTCACCACAACCAGAGTTTGATACTCTTGGGTAGAGAGGGTTGCTTTCATGACATGGTCTGGGCCAATATCCTCATTATTGCCCAAGAAAGACTTGACCAAATTGTTGTTGATGAAGCAACTTAGCATGGTCACCCCCAGTTTCGTGCAAGGCACCGCTAGGGTAGCCTTGTCTTGGCTTAGATTCCAAACCACCAAGTGTGGCACCACATTCTCGTATCCTTTCTCCTTGAACTTGCTATGTATTGCCTCATAATCACTATCCCATCGAGTGGTCGAAATCTCATCGAAGTCATAGTAGATGGTGAACATAAACACCTGTCTAAACTTTTAGCCACCTCGAGCTTCTCTTGTGGTGACAATAGGCAACAGTTCAACATCGGACTCCCTCTCGGAGGTAGTTGAGCATATCTCACAACTGATCCCATAATAAAATAGTTCCTGGCCAAAAACTGCAAAAATTATCACTCGTATTGTCAATATGCACAAGTTGTTTATTTAGCATAACATAGCCATACATCCCAGAACATAACCAATAGATATAAGATCAACAACAAACTTCAATAAAACAAACATCAGAGTATGATAACAAAAGGTTATATGAAACCAACAAAATTAGAATCGAAAGTCATGAAACCTAATGACCCTTGTATTTAGAAGATTTACACCCATACCCCAAAAGAAAATAAAAACATTGAAATTTGATCCAATGTCAATGATTGATTAACCAATCCACAATCTAACAGTGAGAAGTCAATCTCCATCATAAATAGTTAAATATAATTTTGGGGTTATCTTTTATTAATGATTGTTCAGGAAATGGAGTTACTTAATATCTAACCTTCTAATTTAAAAGCATGTTAAGTCAGTTCTTAACAATGAGAAAAATATAATTGAACTTATGAAAAGATAGTAGCACTTAACATCAATCAAAATAAAAGGATATGAAAATATTGAACAACCAAAAATAAAATAATTTAGCAATTCATACCGTATATTGGATTAAAGAACAATTCACAAACTTACTCAATGGACATTCCCTTTAGCCTTAGCTAGAGTTTTAGCAACTCATTACAAAGGAAAACATAACTAAATTTAAATGGATAAAGAAATCTGTCGTAGAGGTTCCTTGCCAAATAAGTTGATGGATGATTTATAGTAGTCAATGAGGTGAGTGGGAAGTTAATACATTTGTGGTAGGTAATGAAGGGTTTAAGTGAGAGATTCATTGGATTAAACATGTGATAATGGTGGAGAGTTGGTGGAAAAGAAATAACGGTCAGGTAGTGGGCGGTAAATGGCTATGAATGACATGAAATAGGCTTTTTAGCTTCAACGGTTTTGTCTTCTCTTTTCCTTCTTTATAATCACAATAATCCCACAATCAATTCTTCAATAAAATCCACTAACAATTCTCTTCACACCTGGCTTGAACTTGGACAAATGTATGTTCATCTTTTGGCTTTCCAACTTCCTACAATAGATAAATTTACCTAATAAGTTCATCAAATTAATATAGAAAATTAATAAATCCAGTTGGTGAGAATAAAATGTAACAATAAGTGAAATTATGTTTATTAAGCCAAAATTATATAATAAAGTCTCCAAAATAATATTAAAAAGATGTAATTTGAGACTCTCATCACAACCCTCAACCAGCTTATTGCTAGTCCCTAGCAATTCAAGCGACTAAAAGAAACTCAAATTTAAGTAAAAATGACAAAATAAAAAAATAATAATAAAAACAACTAAAACAGCTAAGCCACTTTCACAGGATATGATTGCATTTAGCATATGCAACAAGCCTTTAAACCCTTAAGTTACCCCTAAAGGAAGAGTTATAGTCTCGTAAGGGTTTCTAATGATGATACCCACAAACATCAAGTATGAGGCTAGCACAATTATTCAGAAACATGAAATAGAATAAAATTTGAAAAATAATTTCAACATCTGTCACCAACAAAAAGGACAAAGCACGAAGTCCAAATTTTCAATTCATGAACAACGTTAAAAGAGAGAACACTTATTTAACATTTCAAGTTAATCCCACCTCGAAGTCCAAATGATTTATAATTAGCCAGTAAACTTTTCACATGTTTCCTTTTGTGTAAAGTGAACCAACACAATTGAGTGGCATTAGCGAAATTCAATTCACCATCTGTTCTAAAATTTGCTTGATTTCCCTGTTTGCAAGTTCAACTTGGCCATTTGTTTATGGATGGTATGTAGTGGAAATCTTATGGGTTATCACATATTTTTTCATCAAAGCTTCAAATGGTCGGTTGCAAAAATGTGATCCTCCATCACTAATGATCGCTCTAAGAGTACCAAGCCTGAACAATACATTTTCTTTCAAAAATTTCAAAACAGTCTTATGATAATTCTTCCAACATGGTACGGCCTTAATCCATTTTGAAACATAATCCATAGAAACAAGGATATATAAGTAACCAAAAGATGGAGGAAAAGGACCCATAAAATCAATGCCCCAACAGTCAAAGATTTCAATAATTAAAATTGGGTTAAGAGGCATCATATTACGTCGAGTAATTTTTCCCAACTTTTGACAACTTGGACAAGTCTTGCAAAATTCATACACATCTTTGAAAAGTCTAGGCCAATAAAAACCACGTTGAAGAATTTTGGCCGAAGTCTTTTTGGAAGAAAAGTGACCTCCATAAGCCTCAAAATGACAAAATGATATGACACTGAATATTTCATCATCAGGAACACATCTACAGATTACCTGGTCGGGACAATATTTGAAGAGATACGGTTCATCCCAAAAGAATTTTCTCACCTCAACCATAAATTTCTTTTTCTCTTGTGAGGTCCAATGAGGTGGGATAAGACCTGTAGCAAGAAAATTCACAATGTTAGCAAACCATGGTAATTTAGAAACACCAAACAAATGTTCATTAGGAAATGAGTCTTTTATATGCAAATATTCAGAAGGCTCCTCAAAAGATATCCTAGAAAGATGGTCTGCAACAACGTTCTCCACTCCCTTCTTGTCTTTGATTGTAAGATCGAATTCTTAGAGAAGCAAAATCCATCTAATCAATCGTGATTTGGCTTCCTTCTTTGTCAATAAATACTTCAAGGCCGAATGATCCGTAAAAACAACAATTTGTGAGCCCAAAATATATGATCTAAACTTTTCCAATGCAAAAACCACAGCAAAAAATTCTTTTTCAGTTGTAGTGTAATTTTTCTGTGCACTATTCAAAGTTCTGCTTGCGTAGCAGATAACAACAGACTTCTTGTCTTTTCTTTGGCCTAGCACTACCCCCAATAGCACCATCACTAGCATCACACATTATTTCGAAGGGCATGGACTAATCTGGGGGCTGCATTATAGGAGTTGATGTTAGCATTTTAATTAATTTCTCAAATGCTTCTTGACATGCAAAATTCGAATCAAATTTAGCATCTTTCTCCAAGAGATTATTCAATGGTCTTGCAATTGCACTAAAATTTTGTATGAATCTCTGGTAGAAACCTGCATGTCCCAAAAAAGATCTAACATCTTTAACAGTTTTAGGAATAAGCAAATTAGCAATTAAATCAATTTTGGACTTATCCACTTCAATTCCTCTGTGAGAAACAATGTGTCCAAGTACTATGCCAGATGTGACCATGAATTGGCATTTCTCTCAGTTAAGCACCAATTTTTTCTCTTTACACCTGATAAGAACATTCTCCAAGTTAGATAAATAGTCAGAAAATGAATCACCAAACACAATAATATCATCCATGAAAACTTCTAAATATTTTTCTACCATGTCACTAAATATGCTTATCATGCAACATTGGAATGTAGCTAGTGCATTGTAAAGACCAAAAGGCATTTTTCTAAATGCAAAAGTTCCAAATGGGCAAGTAAAAGTTGTTTTTTCTTGATCTTCTAATGAAATCTCAATTTGATAATATCCTGAATAACCATCTAAAAAATAATAATACATATGCCCTGCAACTCTTTCCAAAATTTGGTTAAGAAATGGTAAAGGAAAATGATCCTTTCTTGTGACTGAGTTCAATTTACGATAACCAATACACATTCTCCATCCAGTAGTGATCCTAGTTGGTACCTTTTCTCCATTATCATTTTCAACTACTATGACTCTTGATTTTTTTGGAACAACCTGTGTAGGACTTACCCATTTGTTATCAAAAATTGGATATATGACACCTGCATCCCAAAGTTTAAGTACTTCTTTTTGCACAACTTCTTTTATTGTTGGGTTAAGTTTACGTTAAGCCTGCCTAACTGGTTTAGCATCTTCTTCAAGAAAAATTTGGTGTGTGCAAACCAAAGGACTAATACCTTTAATATCAGATAAAGTCCAACCAATAGCAGTCTTATGATCTTTCAAAACTTTAAGTAACATACCTTCATGCAAAAACTCTAGTTTAGAAGATATTACCACAGGATAGGTCTCATCTTCTCCCAGAAAAGCATATTTAATTATTTTTCACTCTAGTTTATGAATCACTATTTTCTTTTTCATTATTTTTGGATTTTTCTAAATACTTTTTATTTTCAACTCTTCTTGAATCATCTTTCCCAATTATTTTCCCACTACGAAGAGTAGTGATAGTCTTCACATGTTCATACTTATATATTTTCATTCAAAGAAGAAGAAGAAGGGGTAGTTACCTCTAACTGAGCATGTGGATTGGGTTGGACTTGAGAAGGAAATTTACCCTTTTCTTGAATTGACAGTGAAGAAGTGAGTTTGGAAAGAGTGCTCTTAATCTCACCAATATCTTGTGCATTGTTTTGATTTGTGGCAGTTTGGCTTTGCATGAATTGCTTCATAACATCCTCCAAATTTGATGACAATGATTGTCCTTCCACCTGTGGAGAATAATAAAAAGATTTAGATTTTTGTTGAGGCACATTATTATTAGTATTATTTCTCCAACTGAAATTTGGGTGGTTTCTTCATCCTGGATTATAAGTTTCAAAAAAAGTGGATGGTTTTTTAAATTGATTCACAAAGTTTGCTTGATCATGCAACATTTCTCTGAAAGTTGAAAGTGTTGGACACTCTTTCATTATAAGTCCCATGACCCCACAAACTTCACAAATCTAAAAAATTTCTTGACTTGCAATTGAATTAACTTTTTGAGGCAATTTTGATTTTAGAGTTTCAACTTCCCTAGCCATTGTTGCCAATTGAGCTTTGAGACTATCTTCCTCCTTAAGGTGATAAATACTGCCACTGGAAGGATTAATAGAAGATTTTGCCTTTTGGGAATTAGGCTCAAATGTGTTGGGAGTGCCCCAAATATGAGATTTCTCTGCAATTTCATCAAGAAAATCAAAAGCATCTTTAGGATCTTTATACATAAAATTTCCATTGCACATCATCTCAATAAATTGTCGATCTTTAGGTGTTTTTTTTTTGGTCTGATCGATCTTTAGGTGTTAAGCCATCATAAAAATAACTTACCACCCTCCATCTTTCAAAACCATGGTGAGGACATAACATTAACAAATCTTTAAATCTGTCCCAAGCTTGAGGTAAAGACTCAATGTCTTTTTGAGAAAATGTTGTCATCTGTCTTTTCAAAGACTTTGTCTTTTGAATTGGGAAAATTTTCTTGAAAAATTCAATTTGCATTTCAAGCCATGTTCCAATTGTTCTTGTCCTTAGAGAATAAAGCCAAGTTTTCGCTTTATCTTTCAGTGAAAATGGAAAAAGTTTTAGCAAAACTGTATCAAGCCTACACCCTTGTGTTGGAAAAGTTTCACAAACTTCCTCAAACTCACGCACATGTGAATATGGATTTTCAGATTCCATTCCATGAAAAGTTGGTAAAAGTTGTATCATGCCCGGTTTAAAATCAAAAATTTGACCATTTAACGGAAAAATGAAGCAAGATGGCACACTTGTACGAGCAGGATGCAAATAATCATGTAATGTCCTAACAAGTGGATTCTTATCATTATGAACACTATGATTATCTTCATCATTTTGGGACCATTCCAATGCATTATTATTATTATTATTATTCTCAGCCATTTGTGATGAAATTTGGTCAAATTGAGGTTTCTTTGCAAGTCTACCAAACCGATCACGATATCTCATAAACAAAATAAAGAAGCAACAGATAAAAAAAAAACTAAACTAATTTTTTTCTTTTTTTTTTAATTATAAAAAAAACTAAGACAAAAGCCCAAAAAAAAAACTAAAAATGAAAATAGAAAATAAAAAAAGTAAAAACAGAAATGAAAAATTGAGTTTGATAAGCCTTACTGAATTAGCTTTGGAAACTAAAAACCGCAAACCTTAACAATGAATTTCCTTGTGCTACTTTTCCCTTCACTACTCCCCGCCAACGGCACTAAAAACTTGTTGCGTCTACCCAAGTGCAAGTAGTCACACGTAGTAATAATCTTGGAAGTCCAAGTATCGTATCCTCAAGGAGCAGGTAGGCAAATGTCTGCACACAAAGAAATAATTAAAAGTACCAAAATAAAAGTGACAAGCAAAATGGACAAGTAATTTGATTTGATTGTTCTAGAGATTGAGTTTAAAAATGAAATATCAATAATGGAAATGCTAAGGCATCAAGGTTCAATTCTTTAAGCAAAATATGTTTCATGCTCTTTAATCCAAATTAAACTCGATTAAAATGATCATTGAGAAACTTTAACTGGAAGATGAAGAAATTAAAACCAATTTAATTTTTCAATGTTATTTTTTATTAATGATTGTTCAGAAAATGGAGTTACTTAATATCTAACCTTCTAATTTAAAAGCATGTTAAGTCAGTTCTTAACAATGAAAAAAATATAATTGAACTCATGAAAAGATGTAATTTGAGACTCTCATCAACTCTAAGTTTTTTTTATAGGACTTTTCCTATTGAGAGAGATGATAATATACTAAACTTACACACATTATATGGATGCTAGAACTCAAACCCAGGACCTTTTCTGTGGGAGTAAATAATCCAAACCACTACACTAGTGGGTCCTTTATGAATTAAACTATAAATTAAGTACTCATTAACATGAAAATATATGAAATTGTAAACCTAACACTAGTGAAATTGGTTGAATATGTCAATTGCTTGACGATTTGCATTTTTTCCCTTCAATCTCCTACTCTATGATGTGACAATATTAGTGCTTTGTCTTTAGCTTCTAATCCAATTTTCTATGGAAGGACCAAGCACATTACATTGGAATATCACTTTTTGGGAGCTAGCCTCTAACCAAGCACTGTAGTTCAAATATGTATTTTTTCAAAGTGAGATTGTTGATGTTTTTACCAAATCATTGTAATATGCTCTACTCCTTTATCTCAAAGACAAGAGTCAAGTTGCTCTCATTTCTACATTCCTATATTTTTGTAGAAAGTTTTAGATGTTGAAGTCATGCCAAATCAACCTTATGAACACCAAATTAGCCTTGTGTATTGAAATTATTCTAATTACTGACGTTCCCTTCATTTACTAACACGCATGAATAAAACATTATGTGGGTTACACATAGAGGTGTCAAACGGGATGGGCCGGCCCGGCACGGCACGAGCCCAGCCCATTTAAATGAGGCACGGCACGGCACGAGCACGAATATTAGTGGGCCGTGCTTGGCACGACACGAAAGCTTGGGCCGGGCTGGGATTGAAAAAAAGGTCCAATGGACTGGGCCGGCCCGTGGCCCGAAATTAAATGGGCTTGGCCCGAGCCCGCTTCAAGCACGGCACGAGCCCGAGCCCGCTTCAAGCACGGCACGAGCCCGAGCCCGCTTCAAGCCTCTATTGCATTTTTTTCACAAACAAGTTGGAATAACAATTAAATATTTGAGTAATGAAAATAAAATATAAAATAAATAAAAAAACAAACTTGGAAGTTGGACTCGTTGAAAGTTGAAACACCCCAGCATTAATAATAATGACTTAACAAACAGAACCAACTTGGTTGGAGTTGAAGAGTTGGAACTTGGAGAGTTGGAGTTGGACTCAAACAGTCGAAGCGTGAGGAGCCATGCGTGAAGAAATGATGAAAACAAACCATCATCTCCTCCTCTTCCTCTCGATTTCTGCATCTTCTCTTCCTCTTCCAACATATCATAAAAGCCCCAAATCTAAATCTTTAGGAAATATCCCTAATTATAAAAGCCCCAAATCTGTGTTGGAAGATCCATATAGCATCATAAACCAAAACCTGTGTTGGAGGCATCTAGATAGCTTGCGAACCATTAGCAAGGACCAATTCTTTTGCACTGGTACTGTTGCGAGACTTGTATTTGGCTGCTCACGAGCTTTCTCTGATTCTACAGAGTTGGATTTGCAAGGTAAGAGCTTTACCCATATAGTTTCTATGTCTGGTTGCTCAAAATTTGTGAGAAACATTGATTGTAGGGTTTGATGATCAGACTCTGATCTTGTTTTTATTTTTATTTTTAATTATTTATCAAAGACAACAGTCTAAATTTTTTGATTTTTTGGTGTGGGTTTTGCAGATTCTACCTTCTGGGTTCAAATTGAGAGACAAGAAGGAAGATTCAGTCGAATTGAGGGCGTGAAATTCTATTGGAGATTCTGTAATCACAAAGGGAGGTATTTATTTATTTTTTCTGGTTAATGGATCCTCGAGATAATATTGATTTTGGTGAGTATTATGATAATAATTTTGAACATCTTAATCCTGATGACATGCCTAATCATGAGACTAACTTAACCTCTAATGATGTGGAGCAACCTATGCATGCTGATATGCCTCTTGAATCAAACACTCAAGAAGAAAACATTGATCAAACTGAGGTTAAAAAAAGAAAAAAAACTTCTGAAGTTTGGAAACATTTTAAAGTTTGTGACCAAAAACTTGATGATGGGACTATTCTTCCAAAGGCTATGTGTATTTATTGCAAGCATACTTTGACTTGTAAAACTACAAATGGTACTGGGCATCTTCGTAGGCATTTTAATGCATGTCTTAAAAAAAAAGGTCATAATCATGCTAGGCAGTCTCAACTATCTGCAAATACTGGAATCTCTTCATTTAAGTACTCTCAAGCTAAAATGAGAGTTGAGTTAGCTAGATTTATTGCATGTGCTGAATTGCCCTTTCGTTTTGCTGAAAATCGTTGTTTTGAAAGATTTGTTCAAGTGGCTTTGCAACCAGAATTTAAGAAAGTTTCTCGCAATACTAATAGGGGTGATGTTGTGAAACTTTATGATGAGGAAAAGAAAAAATTGATAAATGTTTTCTCTAATTTGAAGGGTTCTATTGCTGTGACTTCTGACATGTGGGATGGTGGTAATAATTTGCCTTTTATTTGTGTTACTGCCCATTATATTGATGAAAATTGGTTGTTGCAGAAAAGAATTATTGCGTTTCGTCTTCTTGAATTTCCACATACTGGTAGTTCTATTTTTCATGGTATGATGAATGTGTTTAAGGAGTATAACATTACTCATAAAATATTTTCTATTACTTTTGACAATGCTTCCAATAATTCTTCTGCTATTGAGCAATTTAAACATGTTTTGCATCCTTCTTACGGAGGAAAATTTTTTCATATGAGGTGTGTGTGTCACATAATTAATCTAATGGTGCAAGATGGATTAAAAGTTATTAAAACCCAGCTTCAATTGATTAGGGATGCTATTGGTTATATTTCTTCTAGTAGCTCTAGGCAACAAGACTTTGCTCACCTTTGTATGTCTCATGGCTTGAAACCTATAAAATTGAAAAAAGACATGCATATTCGTTGGAACTCAACTTATCACATGCTTAAAAGTTGTAAAGGTTACACCAATGTCATCAATTTTTATTACAATAATAAAATGAATGATAATCTGTTGAGGGACGAAGAGTGGAATGTATGCTTTACTTTGGTGGACTTTTTCAAAGTTTTTTATGATGCTACATGTAACTGTTCTGGTGTTTATTATCCGACATCTCCTATTGCACTTCATGATTTATTTTCAATTAGTGCTACCTTTGCTAAATACAGATATGATACTACATGTAATTTTACAGACATTTGTGAGCAAATGGAAACTAAATATAAAAAGTATTGGACAGAGATTCCTTATACTTTTTGTTTTGGTGCAATAATGGATCCTAGAATTAAAGTAAGTGGTTTGGAAGTAATATTGACTGAAATTTCAAGAAATTTATCAATTACTTTACCACTTACAATATCCAATATTCAGAAGACATTCAATGATACTTATTTGTTGTATGAGAAGAAATATAGTGTTGGTACAATAGCTATACAAACTGCTCCAACTATTCATTTATTTGGTTCATCTTCATCTAGTAGTGCAGCTGTTTTTGGTATGCTTGCTAGCAAAGGAAAACAAAAGAGTGTAATGAGTTCTCGTACTGAAGTTTTTAAGTATTTGGATACTGCATTTGTTGAATTTATGACTGAGGAAGAAAGAAATAATTTCAATATTTTGGATTGGTGGAAAGCACATGAAAAGAACTTTCCTGTGCTTTCCATTATGGCACGTGATGTACTAGCAACTCCGGTGTCCACAGTAGCTTCGGAGTCTGCTTTTAGTGCAGGTGGTCGTGTGCTGGATGAAAAGAGGACGAGGCTTACTCCTCAAATATGCGAGGCACTTATGTGTTTTAAGGATTGGGAAGATGCTGATTTTCGAACTCAAAGTTTTGTAGATGAAGATCTCTCATATTTTGAAGATGACAGCACAAGTTCCCTTAATGAAGAAAGTTAGTTGAGGTTGGTACCTATAAGCAAACAAAATACCTACCTAGAAGTTATTGTATGATGCAGGTTTATATACTTGTCCAAAATGGGAATTTTCTGCTGTAATATCTTAATCCTCTGCTGGAATTTTCTGGCATTACAGTTTTGCTTGCAGTGCCCCTCATGCAAACTATGCAAGAATTCTCTACTGCTGCAAGAGAGGACAAATAATGCCATCTCTTTAACATTTTCTGAGGTCTGTTTCTCTCATAAGCTCAAATCTATCTTCTTACTCAAGGAAGCCTTGATGATTGGTATTTTTTTTATAGCAATTACATTAGTTTGTTTACTTATGTAGATGAAATGTTGTCTGCAGATTTACAATGGAGTGTTCATGAACAACATCATGGATTTGACCATCTTCTTGGCACTTGTTTACATACGCAATTTATCCTGGGAAGTCTCTGCAATATCTTTAGTTGTCTTGATTATTTGCACATTCATGAGACTTTCTACCAGCTTCAGCAGAAAATTCACATTTTGGACAAGTATTTGATTGACTGCATATTACCCGGTGTCCTAGATTAATTTTGTTTTCCTTTTTGTGTAATTTGGGAGGGCAATGGTACTCTTTTTCCTTGACCGGATTTTCCTCCTTTGGGGGTTTTTTAAGGCAAGGTTTTAATGAGGCCATTTTTTTGCCCTCCACACTTTCATATTGTTTGGATGTTTGACCCTTAATGTTTTTAAATAGTTCATCATTCCTTGCTTCGAATTATATTTTTTATGTTTATAATATGAATTATGTAGTGGAAAAAAAATCAAGTGAAAAAAAAAAATCAAATTAAATGGGTTGGTTCTTGGGCCCGAGTATGGCACGAGCACGAGCACGGGCACGGCACGAGCCCGGCCCGGCCCGTTTCAATTTGGACATGGGCTTTGGGCCGGGCTGGGATCTATGATTTTACTAAATGGGCCGGCACGGCACGGCCCGATAAATTAAATGGGCCGGCCCGGCACGGCACGAAAATGTTAAAAGCACGAGTTTAAATGGGACGGGCCGGCCCGGCACGGCCCGTTTGACACCTCTAGTTACACATCACAATTCGTAATATAACACCTAAAAAAAGAGGAATTAGATTGATTATGGGGAGTAGTTAATCCAATTCTAATTCATTTTTTCCAATATCCCAAACATCCCAATAATTAATATTTTTCTCATTCCAAAGCATGTTTACTTACTTATCAGGAATAAGAGAAACTATGAATAAAAAACCTTAATAATAGGGGAATGAAAGAATTAGAATTCCTGATTTTGAGAGTATTTAATTATAATTTTTAACGTAAAACCCACAATTTTTTTTATTTCTTATATATTAGTCTACAAAAGAAGACTTGGGAATTTAAATAATTTCAATATCCGTTGGGAAGAGACGTCAGCCTGTTTTATGAACAGTGAATATTTTGTCCCTAAAGGTGCGAAACGGGTCCTGCTAGCGGTGAATGACCCGACCCATTTCACATTTATGAAAGTCAAGACCGTAGCAGCTGGATAGTAAATTTCCTTTTTACAAGTGCCCAAAGCCATTAACAACGTGTCACTCTCACTGCACAAAAAACCCAATCAGATAAAGTCCATCGCAGATTTATCAGATCAGAGTTTTCCAAACTCTCCAAAATACCCCAACTGCAGTTCCCATACTCCCACCCTATCCACCGAACAGTCCCCGTCATTTCAGTCAAACCCCAGGTCCTATTTCGTCAACCCGAAAAAAATCCACCCTTCAACTCTGTCCTAACTCCACCCCAAACCAAAGAGGAGCTGAAAAGGAAAGAGAAGAGAGAGAGTGTGAAGAGAGAGAGAGAGAGAGAGAGAGAGAGAGAGTGAAATGGAGTTCCATTTCAACACAAACAGAGCGGAAGCGGAGCGGTGGCTGAGCACGGCGGTCAAGCTACTGACGACACGTGACCTGCACGGGACCAAGAGCTTCGCGATCCGAGCCCGAGAGTCTGACCCGAGATTGGAGGCCACCGAGCAAATAATCGCCGTTGCCGACACGCTTCTCGCCGGCGACTCGCGGATCAGCGGCCACAGCCAGCAGCCCGACTGGTACGCGATCCTTCAACTCGCCCACTACACTCAGAACCTCGAACTCGTTGCGACTCAGTACCGCCGACTCGCTCTCCTGCTCAACCCGCACCGGAACCGCTTCCCGTACGCCGATCACGCCTTCCGGCTTGTCTCCGAGGCCTGGAACGTCCTCTCTAACCCTTCCAAGAAGGCCCTCTATGACCACGAGTTGAGCATGTTCAACCGGTTCGACTCGGCTCCCTCCGGGTCGACTCAGTTGTTTGAGAGGCAATTCTTGCAAATGCATAATGTGCAACAGCAGCCGCCACCACCGCCACCTCCGCCACCACCGCAACCACAAACACTACATTTCCAGCCTCCACCACCACCATCACAAGAAGTACAGAGAGCACAACATCAATTTCATCTACATCAATTAAGACAAGAGCAGCAGCAGCAGCAGCAGCAGCAACAGCAGCAACAGCAGCAACAGCAACAACAGCTTCAACAACCACCACAGCAGCAGCAGCATCAACAGCCACCACAGCAGCAGCAGCCGCAGCAGCAGCAACCGGTGAGGAAAAGCCCTAGGAGTAAGGATGGAAGAGTGGCGATGGAGGAGGAAAGGCCGAGTCTTAACAATGTGACCGAGTCGACTGCTCCTCCCTCCGAGTCGGCTGCTCCTCCCTCGGAGTCAACTCGCCCCGTTGAGGCATCTCCCCCTTCTGAGTCGACTCGACCGGAATCGGAGCCCCGAACGGAGAGTTTCTGGACTGCATGTCCCTACTGTTATAATCTCTTTGAGTATCCGAGCGTTTACGAGGATTGCATGCTTCGGTGTCAAAATTGCAAGAGGGCGTTCAATGCGGTGGTGATAGAGGCACCGCCTGTGACGGGGAGTGACGGTGAGGTCAACTTCTGCTGTTGGGGTTATTTTCCGCTGGGGTATGCCGAGAATGGTAAAGATACAGGCGGGTCCGCTGAGTGGACGCCGTTTTCGACCATGTTTGCTTGCCCAATACAAGGGAAGAAGAAGAACGCTGGACGAACTAAGAACGCTAATTCAGGGCCGAGGGTCTATATTGACGATGATGAGGCGTTGCTTGATATTTCGGATTCTAGTGAGGAATCTGACGATGAGTGGCAGACGGATAGGAGGAAGAGGAGGGCAGTGAAAGCAAAAGGTAAAGCTTCAGTGGCTAAAACTCCAGTGAGGGCTTCGGATAGAATAAGGAAGGGGAATCAAAATGTGGGTGGGCAGGGGAAGGTAGGAAGTGGTGGGAGTTTGGGTGGTGGGTCTGTGTCGAAGCCGGAGTCGAGTAAGAAGTCGAGTTCTAGTGCAAGAAAGAGAGGTGCAGCTGCTTTGGGGAAGTTGGATTTGAATGTGGAGTTCAGTAATAATGAAGTGGAAGAGCCAGCAGCTCAGACAATGAGTGAAGGGAATGGGACTGCAAACGGGGAGGAGGATAACATTGAAGGGATTAGTTTTTTTGAGGGTCTTGATGAGTTTTTGAGTAGTCTGCCCATACTCAATGTTGTGGGTGATGACAAGGTTAAGGCTAATTAGTGAAGTAAGGGTAAGACTCTTTCCTTTTGGTTATTGCTGCTTTAGCTGTTGTACTTGCTCTATGGATGCATGTTGTATTGAATGATGTAGAGCTTCTCGGCATTTTGTTTCATGGCTCTCACTCTTTGGATCTGTTACATAATCTGCAGCAATGTAAACTTAATTCAGCTTGTAGCTTTTAAAAATGTTAGTCTGATTTCTGTAGATTATCTTACGGTGTTAGCATTGATGGCTAAAATTTGGACTAACATGGGGAATCAGTTCTGGCGATAATCTCATTTTTCCCGTGTTGAAGTTAAGAAATTTTGGTATACTATAATGTAGAGGTATCTTCGTGAATCATGGTTGAAGCTTGGTTTTAGGGTTTGTTTGGAGACCATTGCATTTCTTGATGTTAGTATGTTATAAGTATTTTATATTCTTTGGGATTAGAATGGGAATGTAACATGTGGGCTTCGATTGTTTCACTCACTTGATAGATGAAATGCATCAAGTTCTCGATTTGGATTGCTTTATATACCAATTTAGGCTCAACCCAGTTGTATTTTAAAAACCTATATCCTATATTCCACAAATGGTTCAGGATCAACTATAATATTATAGCATAAAATGTAGCAATTTCTAATGGAAGAAAGCAACACAAGGAGCAAGCTCAAGAGAATCTGTGTGTATTGGGAAAGCAACTTCGGCCACAGAAAGGTCTTTGGTGACGCTGCTCTTGAGTACGGCAATAAACTGGTGATTCAGATGGAGATGAATTAGAGGAATTTTCACAATTATAAAGAGGAGGCTTTGGGGGGTGGAGAAGCTTTGAGAGACGATGAGATTCCTATGGCATTGCTTTCTATTTAGGGGTCTTTGTCTTTCCACTATTATCCTAGTTTGGAAAACAGCTGCAGGTTAATTTCTTAATTTGTTTGCTGAAGTTTTTGTTTTTGCTTTTATCTTGTGGATATATATATATATATATATTTCATATACTTTTGGAAAACTTTTTTTTTTATAAAATACGTTTCTTCTATGTACATATATACATATACGTTCCTTATTTGCTGATGTGCTTCAGAGAAGATGCTTTGCTGACCTCTTTTTAATATTTATTTTATGTTTTATTTTAAAATCATTATTTATTATAGTTTCTAAGTTTCTTATTATACACCATCTCTTAGTCGTCAAAGAGTGAGTAGGATTAACTGTAGTTTCCCAAGCCCTAATTTGAATGTAGAAAAAACATGATCTCCCTTTTACGTTATTCTGAATTTTCACCTATAATTGATTAACCATTCAACTGCGTTTAGTGCTCCTCTGTGGATAGATATGTATCTATCTTAGGTAAAACAAAATGCTGGCTACATGTTATCTTATTTCTACAAGGATAATCTTGGATGCTTAGCAGCAATTTGATTCTGAATTTGTGTGTCTGTTGTTCTAGGAAACATGGAAAACTTATTTACTGTGTTGCACTTGCAGCATGGTCTTCTCTTTGCTTGAGCCTATTATTGTGAGTTTGATGACTACTGTTGTACCTTATGTCTTATATATAATGTTGTCTTCACTATTGTTTCTTCTTTTTTCATCATTGTGACATTTGAAGTTAAATTTTAATTTTTTTCTGCCTTCCACTCCAGTTGTTCTGTACAATAGGTGTGTAATACATAGCAAGCAAGGAATGATCTCGGGCAACATTTAGCTTATTTGGAAATGGCTTTATGCCTTTGAGCAGCCTTTTTCATGTCTAGATAGTTGAAGGGCATCTGAACGTTTTATTAAACGAACAAAAAATCAAAATGATGTTCTTGTGACCACTTCATCATTTTCATTGCCCTCGTGATCATTCTGGTGTCAGTTAATGGAAGTCGACATAATAGTCAAATTGTTGATACTAGATTGAGGATTCGAATTGAATTTTGGTGTTAACAATGAGGGTATAAAGTTTTCTAGATCATAGTGTTTAGAAATGTCCATTAATCCATACTTCAGCAGCAATTAAACTTTTATTAGAATTTCTCATTAAATTTCCAACTTGATTTGGTGCATATTGTAGAATTTGTACTTTAATAAGTTGGTTGGTTGTTAGTTTGTTTTCTTGTTTTATTTATTTATTTTTGGTACGATTTCCTTGCCAAATAAAAAAAGTAGTGTGGTGATTTTATAAACTGAGTCATAGTGCTAGCATATTTCTGTTATCTTGTGTGTGATATATTCATCCTTGTCATTTTGTCTTTCCATAATGGATGCACAGTGGTAAAATTAGAAGTGGAGACAGATTTTTGGTGGCAATATTCAGAGATACAAAACACCTAGTGGTACAATGTTATGCAGAAAAATAGGTAAATAGGTAATGATTTCAGTGAAATTGTTCCTCATATTGTTGACTTAAGGACTATTCATGCTGTGGGGATGGATATGGGAGCGGCATTATCGATGTTTGTAGTTGCTGTATTTCCCTTAGACCTAACTACGGTATCATTGCCTGTCATTCAGATGGGGTGACATGCAATGATTCAGTTGGGTTAAGTAGTTAATTGTAAGTTGTGAAGTTATTGACTGAAAGAAAGGTCCCAACAAGACTCATGGAGGAAAAGTTTGAACTGAATTGTTTTGAGAAGAAAACGAGTTGTTCTCATAGTCTGGGAGCATGATTTCGATTCGATTTGTAGCCCTGTAGGGTGTTGGATTTGATGTAATATTTTTGTATGATTGCAATTCTTCATGTTCTTAGATACTACAAGGCGGTGGATTTGTTGCGGAGACGGTACTCTTTTGAGCAAAAACTCGTCTTGTGAAGCTCATGAATTAGGGAATAGGCATTCTGTGGTTCTTGTTAACCAAAATGAGAATGATGATCTTAAGATGAAATAAAGGGAAAGTGGGAACTTGTATTGATTTGAAAAATGAGTTTCCGTTGAGTTTGAGTGATGTTGATTATGTTCATCTCCGGCTCATTGCCTTATCATAGTCCGCTCTTTTTTGGTCGGAATCAAATTTTCCTTGAAACCTTCATAACTTGTGGGAACACAGAAACAACTCAGGCAAACCCAAAAGGGCACAAAAACAAAACAAGAGAAAGATCTAGCTGAACTACAACCAAAGCCTAGCAAAGAATCTCATCCTAACAACAAATTACCCCGGTGGGTGAGGGAGACAATCAGAAATCAAAACTCGAACCAGAGACGGAGGTGGCGTAACTTTGCAGTTCACCGCTCTCAGCCCAATCCTTGCCACCCTTGCCGCCAGCATGATTCCTGTCTTGGAATCCAGCGGCACTCAACTTCCTGAATTCTAATCTCATTGATCAGAAGAAACAAGGTTCATGCCCTGTTTTCCACACAGCCATTCATAGTTACCAGTGCCTCAGCAATCAAAGCAGACCGTTTTTGACCTTCGATAGTCTCTAGTGCCTACAAAAGCGTAGCAAAAAGTAAAAACAAATATTTAACTAGTATCTTTAATCTTTGTTGGTGTGTTTGGCTGTCCTCTGTGTCTTTGGGGTTAGCTGGTGCCTTCTGACCGACGTGTTTGTTGTTTTGGCTTTTTGCCTCTTTCTTTGCCTTTTGGCTGTTTATGAAGTAGACCAAAAACAAATAATAATAATAATAAAAATCTTTGCCATGAATCCATGATCCATCAAATTCCAAATCAAACAGAAACTTCATCAAATTTAATCGATTTTCCATATTTGTATTCAATTTAATATAGTTGAACCACAAAGACATAGATCCAATTCGATATTGGGCTATCACAGAAAATCAAGTCCAAGTAATGTCCAAGACTTCTTCAAGTTTTCAAAATTCAAAGCCCTAATTATTTGATGCATGATTACTCGATTAAATGAAATGACCTTGAGAATTGAAACTAAAATAAGTTTTTGGTAGGATGCTCTTTCAAATTTTCAAGATTATTTTGATAAAAACTAAAAGAAGGATTTTTTTATTTTTTATTTTCCAACAAAACCGTTTATTTAATGGAAAAGGAAACACAATAGTAATCATGTGCGGGTCACGAAAAATAGTTGAGCTAGTGAAATTTGAGTGAAAGTGGTAAGCTGTTGGTATGCAACATGCTAGTGGTCTGCGATTCGATCTTCCATGACACCGTATGTGTGAGAATACTCCGTCTCCCTTCCTAAATCCGAGTAAAAGTTGAGGTAGTATTGTTAAATTATTTCCAAATAAAAAAAAGTAAAGGAAAAACAAGGTTAGAGAATTTAAAAAAATAAATAAATACAAAATACAGTGGAGTGGCACATGGTGGTCTTTTTTAACTCCCAACTGTCTTTCTGTCCTCCAACATTACATTTACGGAAGACAGTTCAGCATCGAACTTTAACAGCTTCTAGTGTTGCGTAGATATAGATGTGGGTGTCCATTGGCATTGTCTTCTATTTTATCTTCGTTTTCTCCGTCTTTCTGGGAGACTGACAAATGTTTCTTGATCTGACCAACCAACTCAACCAAACCCAACGTCTATTAAACACCTTCTTCTTCTTCTGCGCTCTCTATGCTTTGTCTCTGAAACCCCATTTTCCTTTGGAGCTCTCTTTCACTTCTCTCTCTCTCTCTCTTCCATGGCTATTCTTGCGCCAACCTCTGTTTCAAAAGACCCCTTGTCCCTCCGCACCTCCTCCAATTCCTCCTCCTCGGATTTCCAGAGAATCTCATTGAACCCACCAAGAGTAAATTCTCTTTTCTTTTCCTCTTTCTCTCTCAAGCATTTCATTTCATTTCATTGGTTTTGTTGATTTCTTGAATCTTTTGCTGCAGATCTTTGGTTCTAAGCTGAAATCAGGGAAGATTGAGCAGACCCAATTGAGATTATTGACTGCTTCCAAGTAAGTTGCTGCATTTCTCACCTATGCTGCTGAACATATTGTTAAGTTCGCTTAATTTGCATTGATATCTATCTATATGTTTCAGGTTTCTTGATTTACTTTGTAATTTCCAATCTTCTGCCTTGCCTTTTATGTTCTTTCCAATTGTGGCCATTTGAGCTCCAACTTTACTAATCTTGCTTGATTTGATAAAGGAAATGTTAGTGAGACGAAGTAGGATTTAGTTTGAATGTTCTATTTTTGTGATCATAGTACTGTTAAGGCACAAACAACGTTAAATTTCTGTAGTTTACCCATGAGAATTTTGAAATTTGAAATTACTGTGAGAAAAAGAAATCCAGAATCAACGCTAAATTTACTGGTACAATGAGGGATTTTCGTTTGGTTTTCACACCTCGCTGAAATTCAAGGCTGCTCCTTTATTGGTGAGATCAATATGATGGGTTTACTTATATCTGTTGTGTGGCATCACAAAGACTCTAATTATCTTTGTTTGATGGTTTGTATATAGGAGATGTTTACAATATAAGATTACGACTACATGCAACCTTCGGATTGGTCCTAAGAGATAAGAATGTCTCTATTTTTGTTTAAATCATCAGCTAAGTAACCTGTGGAACTCGAAATTTCATAGGTAGTTGGTTGGTGCTGAAATGTTTTCCTTTTGATATTTGCAGCAATTGTTCAGATTTAACTGCAAAGGCTTCAAGAAAGCCGTTAGGGCTCACTGAAGAACTTAAAAACAACAAACTAGAGAGCGTAGTAGAAACTGATGATGGGAGCGGTTTATTTGAAGATATGAAACGTCGGTTTCTAAGCTTCAAAAAGCATAAATATATGTAAGTGTCCAAGGACTCAGGTCTTGAGGTTCATCAGCTTAAAGTAAAGTACTTCTGTTCCCTAATTTGGCTTTCATTTTGAATAGGGAAAACTTGGAACATTATCAAAATCTTGCAAAGGGTCAAGCGCCAAAGGTTGTATTATAAATGTGTACTTTTCCTTTCTTCGCCCCATGTTCCCAAATTTAGTCATTAACTGTGTATGTCCATATTTATTGAACGATCTAGGACATCTAGATAGATTCATTTGATGTTTGCCTCAATCTGGTATTGAGTGTCAGAGAGAGTATGTATGTGTACTGATGTTTCTAGAACAGTTCATGGTGATTTCTTGTGCAGATTCTAGGGTATGCCCTTCAACCATTTTGGGATTCCAACCGGGAGAAGCATTTATAGTGCGCAACATTGCGAATTTGGTGCCCTCCTTTGAGGTATATTATAAAAACATTTGAATTACTGTCGTCATCTCTGCTTCATGGAAGGCTAGACATTAATGCACAAGAAGCGAACACTCGCCAATCAAATGAGTTAATATTATTCAATTTATTTTTTTCTGTTTTTGCAGAGTGGACCCTCAGAAACAAATGCTGCATTAGAATTTTCTGTGAATGCCCTGGAAGTAAGTATTCTGTGAATAAAATCTAAAATAAAATGCCAATTATTTCCTTGCTAGCTCCCTTGAAACTATTGGTTACACATCCCTGCTTATTGAGTGACAATAGGGAGGTAGGAAATGTGTAGGCGCTAGAGACCCACATTGCTGATAAGAAAGGGTCTTCCAAGTATTTTAGTATAGGTTCATAAAGTGTAAGAAATGAAAGTCTGAATGGGATTGTGGGGAAAGAACAGCATTAACAAATCTTCATATGACATAGCCATTCATTTTCAATCAACCTTGGGCATAAAAAGGTGGCTAGTCTTTGCTATATCAGGAAAAGTTGAATCTCTGAGGTTTAGCGTGCTTCTTAATGGAAGAGTTGGAAGAAGATAAGCCGGTTGGAAATCTATTCTAAGCAATAATTATTTTGTAGGTTGAGAACATATTGGTCGTTGGTCACAGCTGCTGTGGAGGCATTCGTGCTCTTATGAGTATGGATGATGAAGTAGAGAAAAGGTTGAGTAAATTTCTTGTTCTGTCCTTTTCAAGTAGTGCATGTGGTCATTGCCTATGTTTGACTTTAAATTTGTTTGTCCAAGAAACAGTCAAGCAATGTTTCTCACTTTGCTAAAAACTCTTTTATGCAGTAGCTTTATCCAAAATTGGGTTGTTGTTGGGAGGGATGCAAGGTTGTGGACAAAGGCTGCTGCCTCCAAGCTCAGTTTTGACCAGCAGTGCAAACACTGTGAGAAGGTAACACTATCTTTTCTAATTATTTAATATTTCTTCTGTCCTTTTAACTTAAGTAAAAAATTCTGTGTTTGGAATTGCTTGCCGTAACATAATTGTTCACCATTTGTATTTTTCTTCATTTCATTGGCATAAGCCAAATGAAATTCAAAGTAATTACTCTTAGTAATATGTTCAACACTGCTTCAAGTGACGAGATTCCGTATATGTTGAGACTCGTATCAGCCTTCTGTTTTATTTGTATAGTAAATCTCCTAATTGACAGTTCGGAAAAATTATGTTTGGGGCGAGGGGGGTAATTTTTAAAGGTTGAAACAAAACAAATCAGAATTGCATCTGATGACATCCCTTAGATATTGAATTCAGTTTGAAAGGTCTTTTATTATAGTCATCATTGACCTCGTACCTATCTAGGAATTAAACCCAATTCTTTCGAAGTCCACGATAAAGTTCTCCTGTTGTGGCATAAATTTGGGTTGCAACTAATTGAGGCTGTTTTATATCATAAAATGATGCACCAGGTTCATAAAATATTTCTCATATTGAATGGTATCCTTTTGCAGGAGTCGATCAACCGGTCATTGTTGAACCTGCTCACGTACCCGTGGATAGAAGAGAAAGTGAAGAATGGTATTCTTTCTGTGCATGGTGGTTATTATGACTTTGTTGACTGTACATTTGAAAAATGGACACTGGATTATAAGGAAGACAACTTGAAGGAGAAACACGGCAGAATTTCTGTAAAAAATCATTTGTTTTGGTCCTGATTTCATGTGTGGCCTTGTTGTATCTTATTCCTCAGATAAGTTATTTAAAAAGTTGTTTGTATTATAGAGGCATTAATTTAAGAGAACTGAAAAAATAATGTAAAGTGTGATGTGTTTTGCACTTGACAGAGTTGTATTTATATTTAATGTTAAGTTCACAATTCGTAGAAATGGCGATGCGGGCACCAATTCAGGATTTGATCTTCACTGTTCTTCATTTCATTGCTATGCTATCACCTAATGTTTAGTGATTGGGAATTAGATCGCATTGGATTACATTGGATTGGAGAGGATAACACTAATCCAATGATATGTAAACGATTAAAGGACTGGATTATTTGAAACATGCTTTTACAGAGGTTAGTATGATGAGACATAATCCAATCCAACAGTGTCAAACCTTTTTTGGTCTAATAAGATTAAGCATAATCCAATCCATGTTGTTTTTAGACAACCAAACGAGTCCTCGGGGTTACCAATATGAAATTCAAAGAAATTACTGTTTCCTAAGTTCACCATTGCCTGATGTGATGATCCATCTATTTCAGTGACTATATGTTCAATTCAAACTCCTATCTGCATTCTGTAACTGAATGCATTCTCTTACTGATCAAAAGTTCCAAGTTAGGAGGAAAATTAAAACGTAACACGTTATTATAATAAAGTGAATTAGGGCTTTCCGAAGAACTTAAAAACAACAAACTGGAAAGAGCAACAGAAACTGAGAGGGGAGGAGATTTCTAAAGAATGTGCTACATCGGTTTGCATAACGATATGTATCTAATCAATATGAACAGGGGAACCTTGCAGGGGCTCAAACACTTACTGATTAGTTGTCTTAAGTACTCTGTTTTTGCCAATGATTAACATTAATAGTGTGAGTTGTAACAATTTAGAGCCCGTTTGATAACCATTTCAGTTTTAGTTTTTAGTTTTCAATTTTTGTGCTATAGTATAGAGGGAAAAGAGGGAGAATGGAAGTGAGAATGAGGGAGGAGGGAAGGAGTAACAAAAGTGAAAACAAAAACTAAAAACTGAAATCTATTTGAAATTGTTTTCACTTTCAAGTTTAATATTTATGTTAAACGAAATATAGAGTTCAGTTTTTTCCATATCAATTTTCCAAATGAGAGAGTAAAGATACTATTAGATGAAATTTAAAGTATAAGAAAAAATTAAGAGTAACAATACAACAGTAGTAACCATAAACACTCTTATACATTAATACTCAAATGAAAGAAACACTGGAGAAGACATGATGATTACAAAGATATAAATAGTGAAACAAATTAATTCGAAATATTTTAAGAGAATCAAGGGAGGGTGGTTGTGTGAGGTGGGATGAGTGAAGGGAGGGGTGTGTCCTTGGGGAGGGTTGGAATGGACGGAAATGTGGGCTTAGGTAGCTCAGCTGGGAGATGTGGCAGAGGTGGAATTTCTGGCAACTTTGGCACTTCAGGCTTTGGTAAAGTAGGGACATTGGGCACTGCTGGCAGCTCGGGCTTGGGCAAAGTTGGGAAATCGGGAAGTGGTGGCAATTCAGGCTTTGGAAGTTGAGGTAACTCATGCAAGGTTGGGGCATGGGGTATTTCAGCCAACTTATGGCCTTCCTTTGGCAAAGTTGGGACATTAGGTGCTGATGGTATTTCGGGTTTAGCCAATGGTGGCAGCTCAGGCTTTGGAAACTGCGGTAGCTCAGGCTTAGGAAGCGGCGGCAGCTCGGGCTTTTGCAACTGTGGAAGCTCAGGCTTAGGAAGTTGTGGAAGCTCAGGCTTAGGAAGTTGTGGCAGCTCAGGCTTAGGCACTTGTGGCAGCTCAGGCTTTGGCAACTGTGGAAGCTCAGGCTTAGGCAATTGTGGCAGCTCAGGCTTTGGAAGCTCGGGCACTTGAGGCAAGGAAGTCTCGAGAAGAAAACGAGCCCCTGCAACCATTGATTTGGAGCTCATAAGTGAGAAGGCAAAGAGCAGAAGTAGTGGTAGGACAAAAGCAGGGAGGCGAAGATAGGCCATTTTTGGAGCTAGCTAATGACAAAGGGTGATGAAACAGGTTATGAGTTGTGATTTTGCTTTTGCAACTAAACCAGTATTTATAGATAGAGAAATTTAAAGAGCTAGACTTGAAAAACATCAAGGTCAAAGGGTATTGGTGTTGTTAGCTCAACTTCTGCATAAATATTGATCTTCTTTGTTTCTTTACTTAATTTCCACAAGTATATCTTGACAAGTTGACAGCCATATATATGGTAAACGTTTCCCATATAAGCTTTTGTATATCTGTTGTAATATATATATTAATCATGGCAATGTAGGACCTACAAAAGAATAATATTGAGAGCTTTATTCCGTGGCTAATTAGATCTAAGTAATTAAATTAAGGGCTTAATGTAGATAAACGGACTCACTTAGGTTGGTGGTTGGCAGCAACCCCAACAGATCAACTGATGCTGGCTCCCTTTTGCTTTTCAGTCATTCTTGAAATATTGGGTGATTTTGAAGATATAGTTTTTTGGATTTAGATCTCTCTCCAGTTTGAATTATGTTGATAATTTTTTGGTTGTGTTTATTTGGGATCGTTGACTATAGTTCTCACAACAGTGCTAGTTAAAAAGTTGAATTCCACATGGTACATCGTATACACGCGTTATAATATGAGTGGATGACTTGGTTTATTTTTTCCCTTTTCAGAGAATAGCATTAATAAATATGAACTTATATTATAAAACGTGACTTTACTACTGTAGTATTCTATAATCACTCAAAAAAGTAATCAAAGACAAAATTGAAAATATGGCAGAAAAACAAAGGAATATTGATTACTTGTCAAGTACAAAAAGGAAGTACGTAGATGTACATAAATGCAGTTCAGAAGTTGAACTAACAACACCAATACCCTTCGACCAAACCTTTTGAGATCTCCATGTTTTTCATGTCTAGCTCTTTACGTTTCTCTTTCTATAAATACTGGTTTAGATGCTCAAGCAAAATCACAACTCATAACCTTATCAAGAACTAAAGCTTTCAGAATTTCATACCTCGTCCAAAATATGGCCTATCTTTGCCTCCCGGCTTCTGTCATACCACTATTTCTGCTCTTTACCTTCTCACTTATGAGCTCCAAAACAATGGTTGCCGGGGCTCGCTTTCTTCTCGAGACTTCCTTGCCTCAAGTGCCCGAGCTTCCAAAGCCTGAGTTGCCTCCACTCCATAAACCTGAGCTTCCACAGTTGCCAAAGCCTGAGCTTCCTCAGTTGCCGAAGCCTGAGCTGCCACAGTTGCCGAAGCCAGAGCTGCCAACATTGCCGAAGCCCGAGCTGCCAACATTGCCGAAACCCGAATTGCCAACATTGCCGAAACCCGAATTGCCACCAGTACCCCATGTTCCAACTTTGCCAAAGCCTAAAGGTCTCAAGTTGGCAGAAGAGCCCCATGTCCCTGAGCTTCCAAAGCCTGAATTGCCACCACTTCCTAATTTCCCAACTTTGCCAAAGCCTGAGTTGCCAAAGTTGCCTGAAATTCCACCTCTTCCCCATCTCCCAGCTGACCTACCTAAGCCCACATTGCCCTCCATCCCAACCCTCCCCAAGGACACACCCCTCCCTTCTCTCATTCCACCCCACAAAACCACCCTTCCTTGAATATTCTTAAATATTTGTTTTAGTTAATTTGTTTCACTATTTATATCTATGTCAGGGTTTATGGCATACACATATCTTTGTAATCATTATGTCATGTCCTGTGTTTCTTTCTGATCATGTATTGCTACATATGAGTATTAATGCATAAGTGTTCTTATTCTTACTACTTTTGGGTTGTTATTCTTAATGTTCATTCTTACACTTGTGTATGCGTATAAGAACGAATGAACTACATTTATCTTACTCTTTCCAATTTTTTGTGTTTTTAAGCTTTCAAGTCAGCCCTAATAATAGCTCTCAAATCAATGAAGATTCAAAGTTGATTAATCTAGGGCCTATAATTGATAACAATTTCAATTTTCGTTTTTAGTTTTCATTTTTTGTGCTAGAGTGTAGAAGAAAAAGAGGGAGAATGGAAGTGAGGATGAGAGTGGAGATTGGATTGAGAGGGAATATGAGAGGGGAGGATGGGAGGGAAGGGGAAGATGGGAGGGAGGAGTAACAAAAGTGAAAACAAAAACTAAAAACTGAAATCTATTTGAAATTGTTTTCACTTTTAAGTTATTGTTTTCACTTTTGTTACTCCTGTCAAACAAAGTAGGGTAAATATTCAGTTATGCTAAGATACACTCATATTCTTATTCTTCTCCAATATGGAGGTATTTATACAAGTACAAAGAGGTGTTAACCCTAAATAAAATAGGAAATATATTTAAATTACAATAGGAAGTAAATCTAAATTACAATAGGAAATAAATCTTAATTATAATTAGACTAGACAAATAGGTAAGTAACTAAAATCCTAACATAGTAAGGAACCAAAATCCTAACTAAGTAAGGACTCGCCAACACTCCCCCTCAAGTTGGGCAAAGATATTTCACATGCCCAACTTGACAAGCGAGTCATAGAACACAATACTTGAGAAGCACCAATTGTAGAGGTCTTTTTGTCAACCACGAGTGAAACAAGTGACAAACTAAAACAAAGTTTGCAGCGAAAACACAAGAGCAAACCCTAAAAAATAGGGCACATAGCAGAACACAGAAACCCTGTGAGCACGGTAGCAGATAAGGTAGAACACAGACACCCTGTGGGCACGGCAGTAGGTAAGGCAGAACACAGAAACCCTGTGAGCACGACAATAGATAAGGCAGAACACAGAAACCCTGTGAGCACGGCAATAGATAAGGCAGAACACAGAAGCCCTGTGAACACGGCAAAAGCAAAGGCAACCAAACTCTAAAAATAGGGTAAGGCAAGGCATGGCAAGGCAAAGCCAAACCCTAACAAATAGGGTAAGGCAAGGCAAAGAAAGTCAAGAGCAAAGGCAAGGTCAACATGCATGACCACAGCGGAAACACACCAGCACAGGCATGGGCAACAATATTGGCACCATAACAGGCAGGAGCAACAATACTGACACCAACAAGAGCAACAAGGCATAGACATAACATGCATCATCAACAGCGATACAAGGCATTGGCACCAGCAACAGTAGAGACAAGGTCAACGGGCATGACCACAGCGGAAACACACCAGCAAAGGCAGGAGCAACAATACTGGCACCATAACAGGCAGGAGCAACAATACTGGCACCAACAAGAGCAACAAGGCAGAGACATAACAGGCATCATCAACATCAACGATAGTAGTAGAGGTAACGGCAACGACAACAGCAACAACAACAGTTCTTTCATATCAACTTTAGCTAATTCACACAGACAACTTCTCTTCACTCCTCCTCTCCTCCTGAAGAGAAGAGGTCGTCGGAGTCAAGAAATAAGCAACATCTTCATGGGAATATGTCAAGCTAATGGTTTTACGTCAATATACATATCCTTTTCACTCCCCCTCCCCCTCTTGAAGAGGAGGGGAGGAGAGCACTTAAATTGCAAGGAGAACGCAAACACAGGTCACAAGAAAACTAGGCTCTGATACCATGTCAAATAAAGTGGGTAGAATATTTTCAGGTATGCTTAGATACACTCGTATTCTTATTCTTCTCCAATATGGAGGTATTTATACAAGTACAAAGAGGTGTTAACCCTAAATAAAATAGGAAATATATTTAAATTACAATAGGAAGTAAATCTAAATTACAATTGGAAATAAATCTTAATTATAATTAGACTAGACAAATAGGTAAGTAACTAAAATCCTAACATAGTAAGGAACCAAAATCCTAACTAAGTGTGGGGGTCTTTTTGTTCCAGCAGCCTAACGAATGGGCTTGGGCTGCTGTGAGAAGGAAGCGAACAAAAAAAACCTCCTGAAGCCTGAGTTCGGATACCAGACTCCCAAAAGAATTTTTAAAAGACTTGGTGAAGTCTTAGAAAAATACGTTTGGGCTCTTTTTTCACCAACACCCAGAAGAACGCATGAAATTCGTTAATGGCTTAGCGTGAGAAGCTTGTGGCATGGGAGCTGAGCTTTCACAGGTTTAGCAATTTGAGAGAGAGATAGAGAGAGACCAAAGCATGAGTCTCTTGCAGAGAAAAAGGGTTTTAGAGTGGGAGAGGGGAAATTAAAAGGGCTTCTATCTTAGGAAAAGAGAGAAACGAGGGGAACAGAAGATGGGGTAAATTCCAGTTAGCTTGACAAAGCTTGGTCTTGCTGTGGAATGGTGTGTGTTGCTGGGTAGAAGAAGCTCTGTTTTATAGGCGTCTGGAATCCCAATTTCGTCGACCATCCATTCTCACTTTTCCTTTCCCTTTCTCCGATTACCCTCTTTCTTGTGCAAGATTATTGACCAGAGCGCCTGAATCAATGGCTTCTTGTGGTTCCAAAGCTTTATGCGGCTGAGTCTCTCCATGGGGGTAAGGCGCCACTTGCTTTCTCCCTTGGTTTTCAAATCAGAGCTTACAAAGGAAAAATGAGAACAGAGGAAGTCGTTTGTCCACTGGGTATTCCTCCTACGCTTATGGATTTCCTATGGTCCTTGCTATGACTCTTGGTTGACCACATGGGAGCTCTGGTATGGGTGGAGCTCGATGTTGGATTTTTCTAGGAGACGCTGGGCTGGGCTTCGTGTATAATTCTGAGGCTGCTGGTGTTTTCCCTTCCAGCGGCCTGCACGCTTTCGTCCAACTGCTGGAAGTGTGTTATTTGTTTTTTGGGCTTTCTAACTATCGTGGATTTTCCTAAATACTATAGTAGCCTATGGGATGTTCTCCTAAGGCATTGGACCCTATTCTTCTCTCTCATGCTAACCCATGTACTTGGGCCCGGGGAATGGGCCTGAGTTTCAGTGCCCCCAAGTGGCATAAAACTTCCATTCCTCGGTCCCTCAATGGGCCCTGTGAGTGCTCGTACCCATCCATACCACAACCTTCTCAGCAAGCCCCGGATGATTACGTGGCTTGGGCCCACTTGAGCTTGTAGCATGGCATGATGGCATCGCATGTTTATTCGTTGTGCTTGTGCTTGAGTCTAATTGTGCTACAATAAGCCGAGCTTGAATTAAATAGCACCGGATAGGTTCATGAGCGTGAACTTATATAGCCGTTGCATTTTTGGCATGCTTGCTTGGCGTGATGCGTGACCCATGGCTCGTGTAGGTGTCTCGCAATTCCCCATTATGCCCCGATCGGGTTTCTTTTGTGATTAATTATTTGCACCGGGCCGACAATAAGCTTGGGCCTAACCACTGGATTTTTGGGCCTCAACACTAAGTAAGGACTCGCCAACAACTCCTTCCTTCCATCCTCCCCTCTCGTCATCTCTCTCAATCTCATCCTCACTCCCATTCTCACTCTTATTTTCCTCCATATTCTTGCACGAGAAATGAAAACAAAAAACTAGAATTGAAATGGTTGTAAAATGGGCCCTTAGAAATCAAATATTTGAAACCGAGTTAGGTATTTGACCTTGATTGGAAAGAGCTTAAAAGGGAACTCAGTACAATGAAAATTACAAAGCCAACAGGCTAATGATTAGTTTTCTTTTTGTTAAGCTCATAATTTCATATATATATATATATACATGCCCTATTTACTTAGTCCTTTTGCTTAGTTTCTTAGAATTCTGAGTCATTTAGCTTTCTTTGTGTGTTTTGTAGGTAAATAGAGCAAGAGAGCATAATTCATGCAATTGAAGCATGTTAAGACCTGATTTGGATGAAGGGAAGAAGAGCTTAAAGACAAACCCAATTTGAGCTACACCCTTGTCAGTCCAGTTTCGTAGGTCCTATTGCAGGCCTTATTTCAGCGATCTACACAGCTCAAATGAGGAGACATTCTTGAGTAAAGTTGGTCCAATGGGTCTGTACTACTACATATCGAAATTGAGAGGGGAGGAGATTTCTAAAGAATGTGAAAATTGGTTCGCATAACCATATGTATCTAATCAATATGAATAGGGAAACCTTGCAGGGGCTCAAGCACTTACTAATTAGTTGTCTTAAGTACTTTGTTTTTGCCAACGGTTAACATTATTAATAGTGCGAGTTGTAACAATTTAGGGCCCGTTTGATAACCATTTCAATTTTAGTTTTTAGTTTTCATATTTTTGCACTATAGTATAGAGGGAAAAGAGGGAGAATGGAAGTGAGAATGAGAGTGAAGATGGGATTGAGAGGGAAGATGAGAGGAGAGGAGGGAAGAAGGAGTGAAAAAAGTGAAAACAAAAACTAAAAATTGAAATCTATTTGAAATTATTTTCACTTTCAAGTTTAATATTTATGTTAAACGAAATATAGAGTTCAGTTTTTTCCATATCAATTTTCCAAATGAGCGAGTAAAGATACTATTAGATGAAATTTAAAGTATAAGAATAAATTAAGAATAATAATCCAACAGAAGTAACCATAAACACTTTTATGCATTAATACTCAAATGTAGCAGTGCATGATAAGAAAGAATCACTGGAGAAGACATGATGATTACAAAGATATAAATAGTGAAACAAATTAATTAGAAATATTTTAAGAGAATCAAGGGAGGGTGGTTTTGTGAGGTGGGATGAGTGAAGGGAGGGGAGTGGCCCTGGAAAATAATTTTTTTAATGTTTTCAATCGTAAAATAAAATAATTTTATTTTTTATTATTCATAACAATTATTTTTATAAATATTGTGCTACGAACCAATTTTTCATCTCTTAAAACTTTGAGTGACGAACAATTCGTCGCGCAAAACTCTAAAAATTTGGATGGGTACCAAAAATGGGACGCGGGATTTTTTTGGTCCCGCAAAACTTTGCAAGACCAATAATTTGTCGCACAAAACTCTAAAAATTTAGGCGGGCTCCAAAAATGGGAAGTTGTCAAATTTTTTTTTAAAAGAGTTTGCACGACCAATAGAATAATTCGTCACACAAAGTATACTCTAAAAATTTGTGCGGGTACAAAAAATGGGACGCAAGATTTTTTTGGTCACGCAAAACTTTGCAAGACTAATAATTCGTCGTGCAAAACTCTAAAAATTTGGGAGATCACCAAAAAAGGGAATTAAATTTTTATTTTTTAAGACTTTGCGCGACCAATATAATATTTCATCGCGCAAAGTATACTCTAAAATTTGGGCGGGTACCAAAAATGGGAATTTAAAATATATTTTTTTTAAAGACTTTGCGCGACCAATATAATATTTTGTCACGCAAAGTGATGCGGTTTTTAAAACGAAAATAACTCCTCCACCATTTTCTCAATGTCTTCTATTCTTACCTCTCCTCTCTCTTTCCCTCTCTCCAAATCCGACCCTTTCTCTCACACTCACTCCTCTCACTTAATCTCTTATCTCTCACTCTCACTCACTCTCTCATCTCTCTTTTCACCATCTCTCACTCTCACTCACTCTCTCATCTCTCTCTCACTATCTTCTCTAATTCTCTCACACTCACTTCTCCCTCTCATTCTCACTCACTCAAAATCTTGCCAAAAGGTATATTCTCTACAAATTTTAAATTTTTTTTTCCTTAATGTGTTTATGGAGTTAGTTTTGAGTTTGTGCCGGGTTTGGGGTTGAGTATAGGGTGAGGATTGGAGTTTGGGGTATAACAATATTAGGGGAGATTATGACAATTTTTTGTTATTATTTTATTTTATTTTATTGTTATTTGACCATATTTGTTTTTGGTAGGGAATCGTTGAGACTTTGACGGGTAAAGTTGAGGATTAGGACGCTATCGAAACATATCCTCTGCCACTACCACCACAATAGACTTGTATTAGGATTTTATTATTGTTCATTGTTAATTTATGTGTACATTTTGAATATTATATATATTGGATAATTTGACCACTATTTTTCATATGTAATTTTATTTTGAATATGTCAATTTAAATTAAAGTAATTAAAAAAAATAAAATCATACAATTAAATTAAATTTAAAAAGTAAAAATTTGAAAAAATTCATATAATTAAATTGATATAAGAGAAATAATAAAAAAAAATGTCAAAAACCTTGCGCGACAAAATATTTCGTCACGCAAATTATTAAATTAGTTTATTTTTATTAAAAAAATTTTAAAAACAAAAAGTTAAAAAAATTGAATATTTCATCGCGCAAAGTAGTTAAGGTTCGTCGCTCAAAGTAGCTTTGAACGACGTTAGGATTCATCGCGCAAAGTAGTTAATGTTCGTCTCGCAAAGAAGCTTTGCACGACGAAAAATATTTTTCGTCGCGCAAACCCTTTCTTCACGAGCTTTGTGCGACAGATCTTGCGCGACCAAAATTTCGTCATGCAAAGTATTTTTGTAGTGACTGGAGAAGAAGACATGATGATTAACAAAGATATAAATAGTGAAACAAATTAATTAGAAATATTTTAAGAGAATCAAGGGAGGGTGGTTTTGTGAAGTGGGATGAGTGAAGGGAGGGGTGTGGCCTTGGGGAGGGTTGGGATGGAGGGCAATGTGGGCTTAGGTAGCTCAGCTGGGAGATGTGGTATTTCAGGCAACTTTGGCACTTCAGGCTTTGGTAAAGTAGGGACATTGGGCACCGCTGGCAGCTCGGGCTTCGGCAAAGTTGGGAAAGCGGGAAGTGGTGGCAATTCAGGTTTTGGAAGTTGAGGTAGCTCATGCAAGGTTGGGGCATGTGGTATTTCAGCCAACTTATGGCCTTCCTTAGGCAAAGTTGGGACATGAGGTGCTGATGTTATTTCGGGTTTAGCTAATGGTGGCAGCTCAGGCTTCGGAAACTGCAGTAGCTCAGGCTTAAGAAGCCGTGGCAGCTCGGGCTTTGGCAATTGTGGAAACTCAGGCTTAGGAAGTTGTGGGAGCTCAAGCTTAGGAAGTCGTGGCATCTCAGCTTAGGCACTTGCGGCAGCTCAGCCTTTGGCAACTGTGGAAGCTCAGGCTTAGGCAATTGTGGCAGCTCAGGCTTTGGAAGCTCGGGCACTTGCAAGGGAGTCTCAAGAAGAAAGCGAGCCCCTGCAACCATTGTTTCAGAGCTCATAAGTAGAAGGCAAAGAGCAGAAGTAGTGGTAGGACAAAAGCCGGGAGGCGAAGATAGGCCATTTTTGGAGCTAGCTATAATGACAAAGGATGATGAGTTGTGATTTTGCTTTTGCATCAAAACCAGTATTTATAGATAGAGAAATGTAAAGAGCTAGACTTGAAAAACATCAAGGTCAAAGGGTATTGGTGTTGTTAGCTCAACTTCTGCATATGTATTGATCTTCTTTGTTTTTTACTTAATTTCCACAAGTATATCTTGACAAGTTGACAACCATATATATGATAATTGTTTCCCATATAAGCTTTTGTATATCTGTTGTAATATTGATCTTGGCAATGTCGGACCTACAAAAGAATAATACTGATGGCTTTATTCTGGCATGGGCTTAATGTAGATAAACGGACTCACTTATGTTGGTGGTTGGCAGCAACCCCAATATCAACTGCTGGCTCCCTTTTGCTTTTCAATCATTCATGAAATTTTGGGTGATTTTGAAGATATAGTTTCTTGAATTTAGATCTCCCTCAAGTTTGAATTATGTTGATTATTTTTTATGGTTGTGTTTATTTGGGATCATTGACAATAGTTCTTACCACAGCACTAGTTAAAAAGTTAAATCCCACATAATACATCTTATACACGTAATATGAGTGGACGACATGGTTTATTTTCTCCCTTTTAAGAGAATAGTATCGATAAATATCCACTTATATTATAAAACATGGCCTTAATAAGTTACTACGTACCGATAGTATTCATAATCACTCTAAAAAGTAATCAAAGACAAAATTGAAAATATGGTAGAAAAACAAACGGAATATTGATTACTTGTCAAGTACAGAAAGGAAATAGATATATATGAATGCAGTTCAGAAGTTGAACTAACAACACCAAACCAATACCCTTCGACCAAACCTTTTCAGATCTCCATGTTTTTCAAGTCTAGCTCTTTACGTTTCTCTTTCTATAAATACTGGTTTAGATGCTCAAGCAAAATCACAACTCATAATTAACCTTATCAAGAACTAAAGCTTTCAGAATTTCATACCTCGTAAAAAATATGGCCTATCTTCGCCTCCCGGCTTTTGTCATACCACTATTTCTGCTCTTTACCTTCTCACTTATGAGCTCCAAAACAATGGTTGCCGGGGCTCGCTTTCTTCTCGAGACTTCCTTGCCTCAAGTGCCCGAGCTTCCAAAACCTGAGCTGCCACCACTCCATAAACCTGAGCTTCCACAGTTGACAGAGACTGAGCTGCCACAGTTGCCAAATCCCGAACTGCCAATGTTGCCGAAGCCCGAGCTGCCAACATTGCCGAAGCCCGAGCTGCCAACATTGCAGAAACCCGAATTGCCACCAGTACCCCATGTTCCAACTTTGCCAAAGCCTGAAGGTTTCAAGTTGGCAGAAGAGCCCCATGTCCCTGAGCTTCCAAAGCCTGAATTGCCACCACTTCCTAATTTCCCAACTTTACCAAAGCCTGAGTTGCCAAAGTTGCCTGAAATTCCACCTCTTCCCCATCTCCCATCTGACCTACCTAAGCCCACATTGCCCTCCATCCCAACCCTCCCTTCTCTCATTCCACCCCACAAAGCCACCCTTCCTTGAATATTCTTAAATATTTGTTTTTCACTATTTATATCTATGTCAGGGTTTATGGCATACACATATCTTTGTAATCATTATGTCATGTCCTGTGTTTCTTTCCGATCATGTATTGCTACATATGAGTATTAATGTATAAGGGTTCTTATTCTTTCTACTGTTGGGTTATTATTCTTAATATTCATTTTTACACTTGTGTATGCGTAAAGAACGAATGAACTAAATTTATTTTGCTCTTTCCATTTTTTTTGTGTTTTTAAGCTTTCAAGTCAGACCTAATAATAGCTCTCAAATCAATGAGGATTCAAAATTGAGTAATTTAGGGCTTGTTTGATAACCATGTCAATTTTAGTTCTTAGTTTTCATTTTTTGTGCTAGTGTAGAGTGAAAAGAGGGAGAATGGAAGTGAGAATGAGAGTGGAGAGATAGCACTACTACAAAAAGTGAAAAAGACGACCAGAAAAAAACGACGGTAGAACAAAATACCGTCGTTGTGTTTAGAAAGACGATGGTAACAGAAAAACGTCGTGAATAAGTAACTTAAACACCTAAAAAATGGAGGTCCGCTTGAATATAAAAAAGCGTCGTCTTATTAAAATGGTTTTCTTTAGAGTTAAATTCTTACCGAAAAACAATGATAGTAGGTATGAAGCCATTGACGTAGAAAGTAAAGACGACGGTTCAACAAAAAAGCCGCCGTGTTAACTCATACATAAACACGACCAACTGTTCTTAGTCCGCATCGTATAATATTATGGAATCTATGTCGGTATATTACAAAACAATGCCGTGTTAAATCAATGTACCATGACGGGGAAGATAAATTTATCGACTTATTATTTGGGAGTGTACTACGACGGTACCTACAACACTATTGTCGTATAGAGTAGTAGAGAACCATGACACCAGAAGAGTAGATAACGACGTCTAAATTAGAATATCCACATCATATTTATTATATATCAAGACGTAATAACCATGTCGATTTGTTCAATTAGCGACCTATAATATTTATTTACCATGTCCTGACGTTAAAATCACCATCGTATTTATTCAATTTATACGTCTGCCTTCTCTGTAAACTGTCGTCTTAATTTTTATTGCTTTTTAAGATTCATTTTTTTTTTAAATTTTGGTAGCCTATGACGGTAGATCAACAAAATGATAAGAACTGAAAAAAATCACGACAGTTTATATAGAAAATTGTCGTCACATGAAAATTAAAACGAGATCCCAAGAGGTATGAAATCTTACCATTGAGATCTTAATCAAACCACCAAAGTGAGAAAGACAATATTTTAAATACACAAAATTCAAAACGAAACCAGAACTGAACTGACGACGACAAACTTTGAGAAAGACAATATTTTGAAAGTTCACAATGTGTGCATTTTGGTGTCTTTGAGATACACCAAAACACATACATCGTTAACATCCAAATTATTACCCACAGAGAGGTGAGAGAGAGCGATGATGTATGTGTGTTTGTGAGACAGAAAGACGAGCCTCCAGAAGAAGTTGGAACCCTAAATGAAAACTGAAACTGAAAGAAAGCGTCAAATTTATACAATAAATCTTCAAAAAACAAGGCGGTCCTTATATAAATGTTCACCCGTTTTGATTTGTCCCCTATGATAGTAGGGTAAAGTTCCCCATTGCCTTGAAAACCATTAGTTGGTCAACAAGTCAACTTTCTTTAATGTGTGAGCGTGCCCCTACTAGCAATAAAAATCCTAGCAGACTTCTTAAAAAGATAACTTGCGCCCCAAGTTACTGACTTCTTGAACAAACAATTGTGAATTTGGGTGAGGAATATCTCCCAAGTAAGTTCTTTTCTTGTCTCAGTCTGATGAGGACTTCATAATTTTTCACAATATAAAAAGGATAGTTCTGGCCAGAATAGATGGTGAGAAAATGGATTACTTTTAGAATGGTTCCAAGAGTTGTGCCATCTGTTGGTAGAAAGGTTCCAAGAGTTGTGCCATTTGCAATACTGTCTGCCCTTGAGTTCTTCTGGCTTGGGCAGCTTGTAGGGTGTCTCTATTGCCTTCTGTAGCAGCATCTCATCAAATAGAGCATCAACTTTGGTTAGATCGAAGGAATAGACCTTGTTCTGTGTTGGTTTGTTTGGAACAATTCCTCCTATGAATGGTGTCAGTTTCTGGTCTTTTGGTGGCTTTATAAGAGCTTTGCAGTTGATGGGATGTTTCAATTTTGCCATTTCTGCCACTGCAATTTCTCTTTCTTCCGAGCCTTCTGTGTCCTCTTCTGACTTTACCTCAATCAGATGGACTGAAGAAGAAGGGGTCTTGTAATATGTGCCTTTAGAAGAATTCCTCTTCTACTGTTCTTCCCTGAGCAGCTCCTCATATTTAGATGCTTTGTTCGCCAGATCTCCAAACAACATCCCATCAAATCTTTTCCTTAAAGAAATCTTAAGGGCGGTTTGAGCCATCTGGATGAAGTGTCTTTCTTCCATAGGGATTGCTTTCTGAATCTGGTTATGAAATCCTGAGCAGGTTTATCTTCAGTCTGTTTGAGGGCAGCAAGGTCATTGATGGTGACTTCTGGAGACATTTTCCATTTGTTCCTAGGTCTGAACAGAGTTAGCTAGTAGATTGGTGTACCAGGTAAAAGCTTGTCCGGAGAGAGAATTTCCAAAAAGCCTTAGTTTTAAAAGAGGGTTATTTTCTATGGCTATGCATTGGACAGAGAACCTGCCTAAGTGCTCGACTGATGAAGCATGAGGATCCTCTCCGTTAAATAAGGTGAAGTTTGGTACTTTGAAACCTGGGGGTAGAGGTATCTAATCTATGTAAGCCGGGTACGGCTTTCTGTAGGTGGGCCTTTCTCCTCTTCTGGCTTCAGGCTCCATCATTTGTCTGATCATTCTCTGTAGTGCCCCCATGTAATTTAAAGCACTGATAGGATGTGGATTTCGTCCCTGCTTTGGCTAGACATGGTCAAACTTGTGCTCCATTCTGTATGGTCTGGGCAGAGCTTCCTCCTTGTGTTCTTCCTCTTCTTCAACATCTGGATGGTTCCTCCAATTTGCCCCTGGTATATTCCTGTCATTGTTGGCAAAGGGGTTAATTCCCCCTTTGCCTCTTCTTCCCCTTGCTGGTGGAGGGAATGGATTGGGATCCATCCTTCTAGGTCTGTAGGGTAGCACAGCTAGTGCCTCAGGCAGAAGTGGCAAGGGTTGATCTCGTGGGGCCACAGGTTGTGGAATAGGTGGTGGTTCTGGCTGATTTTGGGGAACCTGAACTAGTGCAGGGCCTTCTGGCCTGGCTGGAGCCTCATGTTCCCCTGCGGGAAGAACTCCTCCCCTCTGTTCAGCTTGGATCTCTTCAGGTCCTGGTATTCCAGCTATCTATGCAATGAGAGGGTTCTCTTGATATGGCCATGCTAGTCCTGGTGGAGGACCGTAAGGGAGGTCTAGCTGCTGAACCACAACATCTGGGTTCGGAATTCTGGCCATGGCAGCTTCACGGTCCTTCTTGAACTGCCTGTTAACTTGCCATTGCATCATGGCTGTCATGTTATTCAGAGTATCCTGGCTTCTTTGTGCTATAGCCTCCTGTCGGAACACAGCTTCCTGTATCTGATTCAACCTCCTGAAGCCAGTCTTGGAACGTCTGCTTCCAGTACTGCCATGAGTTGACTGTCTAGCATCACTTTCTTCTGATTCTGGTCCTTCTCGGAAAGCTGCTTGGTCTCGTTCCATTGTGCGACGTGGATTCTGGCTAGAACTTTCAATATTCATATACTTTTTAGAATATTTCTCTAGGAGTATATATACTGAGAAGTCCCACCGGGGGTGCCAAATTGTACAATCGTTTTGATTTGTCTCCTATGATGGTAGGGTAAAGTTCCCCATTGCCTTGAAAACCATTAGCTGGTCAACAAGTCAACTTTCTTTAGTATGCGAGCGTGCCACTGCTAGCAATAAAAATCCTAGCAGACTTCTTAAAAAGATAACTTACACCCCAAGTTACTGACTTCTTCAACAAACAATTGTGAATTTGGGTGAGGAATATCTCCAAAGTAAGTTCTTTTCTTGCCTCAGTCTGATGAGGACTTCATAATTTTTCATAGTATAAAAAGGATAGTTCTGGCCAGAATAGATGGTGAGAAAATGGATTACTTTTAGACAGAACTCTCTTTTACAAGCCTCAGAAAGGAAAAACTGACTCCAAAAGGAGAAAAAGAGGACTGGATTTCCATTTCTGCCTGGACAAATGTTTTTGGTCCAGGCTGGATTGGGTATGTCGGTGCTGGACTGGTCTATCAACAACTTCAATTGGTCTGTTTTAGCTACAAATCGATGCCAACATTCGAGTTTGGCAGAGCCTTAATTTATTTCAAACCCTGGAAAGCTTTTGATCGGGCAGAATTGAGACTTCTTCAGTCTGGAGGAGGCGAAAGTGGGTGGAACTGACTACTGAGCTGAAGCTTCACTGTGGCATCTGTCCTGCTTAATCAGGGCTCTTCATAAATTTGTTGAGGTTTTCATATTTGTAGAAAACTGAACTCTGCTAGCTTTGACTTATGCTGAACCAAATTTGTAACGAGAGAAATCTCGTTTTGAATGATTTATTTCTCTAAGTCTGGACTGAAGTTGGGTGTCGTGACTGATAGCTATTTGAAGGCTTTTGGAATCAAGTGATCATTTTAAGTTTTTTGTCTCTGATTGATTTTTTGGTTGTTTGATTGAATGTCTCTTTTTGTTCACCCTCTTCTTATATTTATAAGGGATACTTTTAAAATGGGAGCTATAATTCTTTAATAATGGGCAGCAATTTCTCAAAAGATCTTTCCATTTTAATTTCAAAGAAAAGGGGTTTTATCGATCCTAGGAAGTAAGCACTCAACAATCAATTCCTGAAGTGATCATTTCCCTGTATTTTGATGGGGCATCATATTTTTCTTCCAATTTAACTGCTTTTGTAAGAGTCTTAAACTTGTAATGGTAAGTTCTCAGTTTTTGAACAACTCCCTGTTTTCCGCTTATCTCTTTTTCATAAAATCAGAGTCTACGTATCCCTTGAAAATGGTGCCTTCTTTGGAGCAGAAGAATATCTTTAAATAAACAAACCGGAATTTGATCTCCTGGCAGTAGAGTTTTTCAGAGACGTTCTTCTTTATACCTGCCTCTATTCGTCCCTTATTAATTTCAGTTGAAATTGTTGACTTTTCTTAGAACAGAGGGTCACGTGGGTCTGTCTCTTTTTTGGTCTTCTTTTAATTAAAAACTAGTCAAGTCCAATTTTTGTTTCAAGCCCAATTTGGGTTCCTTCGAGGCCCAAGTTACTTCACGGTTTTGACAGCTTTCGGGCCTCCAATGTTTGGGTCGAGTGTATCGCCTTGGCCTGTTTATTTGTTGATAGGCTGAGTGCGTTGATGGGCTGAGTGTGTCAAATTTAGGCCCAAACAATAAATACCGCTGTCTAATTGTACAAAACCATGTCGGTTATTTATTCAATAACCACGTCGGTTTTTTAGTTATAGGGACGTTAAAATAAGATTCCCACGTCGTAATTTGCTGACGTCTATTTCTTGTACGACGTATAATATTTAGTCATAACCATGTCGGTTTGTTCAATTAGAGACGTATAATATTTGTTTACCACGTCCTAAAGTTCAAATTACCATCATATTTATTCGATTTATACGTTTGCCTTCTCTATAAACCGCCATCTTAATATTTATTGCTTTTTAAGATTAATTTAAAAAAAAATTTTGGTAGCCTATGCTCCAACACTTTGCAAATATCTTTCTTAATATCTTCTGAAGTACTGTAAGACATTTCAAACCTTCAGTAAAGAGAAAAGAAAAATCAATTAGATCAAAATTAAACAACTAAACAAGGAAATAAGGAATCCAAACTGAGATCAAAATTAAACCTTCAGTCTATTGCATTTCTGCATAGATTGCATGGGCTTGGTTTTGCAGAAGGAAAATCATCAAACATACAGGACTGAACACACTACCACTTATCTCTTATTTTTATTGCTTCCAAGAAAAATCATGACGGTTTTGAAAACCGTCGTCACATGAAAATTAAAATGAGATTCCAAGAGGTATGAAATCTTACCAGTGAGACCTTTGGATCTTGATCATAATCGAACCACCAAAGTGACGTCGGAAGGAGTCGTTGAAATGGTTTCTAGTGGACACTTTACCTTTTATCCATTTGAAATCTGAAATGTATAAGAAGCTAAAGTGACTCTTCAGATTTCAAATGGATAATAAGCTAAAGTGTCCACACTTGTCTTTCAAATACACAAATGCAAACACACATCAACATCCACACTATTGCCTCCAAAGAGGTGAGACAGAGCCAAGGGCAAGAAGAAGTTGGAACCCTAATTGAAAACTGAAAGTTAAAGAATGCGTGAAAAAAATCATATTTATACAAATTATCTTCAATATCCACGTCGGTTCTATTACACGTAGCGACGTCAAATTAAATAATAGACGTCGGTTTGTAATAATTGGAGCCGTATAAATATATATAACCACGTCATTTTTGTAAACTAAGGCCAACGACTTTTAAAACCAACAACGTTGGTTATGCATAAAATGATGACATGGTAACATGTAATACCACTTCTTCCAAAGTAAACTTTTGTCGTGTACTGCCCAGAGAACCACGTCGTTTTTGGAATACCAAAGAAGTCATTGACTTCTAATTAACCACGACGGTCTACTAAAACAACGAATTGTTGAATGTAAATAACCACATCGATTTCCTAAAACTAATGGTCATTGACTTTCGAAATACAACAACGGTTTAGATAAACAAGTGCCATCATAACATATAATATCAGGGCATCAAAAGTAAACTTCTGTCGTGTAAAACTAAAATAACCACGTCGATTTCGGAATTCCAAAAGTCGTTTGGCTTTATTAATTCCCACGTCGATTCCTACTTATTGACCGTCGTGTTATTGAACTCTGGGAAAATATATAAACTTTTTCATCACCTGACCTAAAGTTCTACGTTCTCTCTCACCAGTAAAATATCTCAGTTTCCCTCCAGTTCCCAAAAGCAGCTTCGTAATCATCATTGTCTGAATCTCGTCATCATCATTGTCTTCGTCCCCAAATCACCAAAGTTGACGTCGGAAGGAAACTTTCTTTGCACGCCAAAGGTTTTTTTCTCAATCTCTTCTCAATTTTTTCAATTTCATTTGTAGAGAGTTTTGAAAGAACGAGTCTGGAAACAAGACTCCGTAAAAATGACGAAATCTTTCACTGGTTTGATTAAATTCATTGGTCCATTACTCTCACGACGCCTGAAGACGACAGTTCTCTCTTGTTTGCGACGTTAGAATCGACACACCACGACGGTAGTTAAATCCGACCTAATGCAAACTGCACGATAGTGGTTAATAATCATCATGGTGTGACAATTAATACGTCGGAAACAAGATAAAATCGTTGTCTCATGGGATAAAGAACTCTGCCGTTTTTCCTGTATCACCTCTCAGTAAGACGACGGTTGTCTTTTGTTTTGGATGTTTTAATGTGTAATCCATGTCAGTTTTTAGACTTAATAATCGACGTGGTGTATCAATTAATATGACATGAATGAGATAAAACCGTCGTCCTATTGTCATACCATGGTGGGAGAGAACTATTTAATAAGACGAGTGTTTTCTTGTTACCGTCATGGTATTTGTTGTACAACAACGGTGTTGTTTTACAACCGTCGTCCGAAATTTAATATCACATCCATCTTTTTTCTGACGTCTTTTATTTATTATTACGTCGATCTGTTTAATTAACCGTCATTTTTTCTCTTGCAGTTTAATTAAAAATGGTTTCGAATCTCAAAGCAAGGAGGCTCAAGTGTCAAAAGGTCCTAGCAAGGACCGTGTTGCAGTTTCAAAGGCTCAAATGGATGAAGCCAAATCAGTTCAAAGCAAACCCGCGAAGAGGATGAGATTTTCTTCAACATCTGAGAAAGACCCAAGCTCAGCCACATTTGTTGAGGAGCCAAAATCGACTCGTGGTATCAACATAATGAGCCGTGTTGTGAAGAGGAAAATTCATAAGATTAAGCATGTGGTTGAGTTCAATAAAAGGGGTAGACCACATGGCAAGGCTGCTATTGAGATGCAGTCTTACATTGGTGTTTTGGCACGCACCAGAGTCCTTCTTGTGGACAAGAAATGGACTCAATTGCCTAAGGACCTAAAGGAGCAGATTTGGAAAGCTATTCAAATGGCTTATGTTGTTGGGGAAGGGTGCAAGAAGATGGCGCTGTCGTCTGCCGCCAAAAAATGGAAGGATTTCAAGTCTACCTTAACTAGGCAGGTTATCCTTCCATTCTTAAATGACAAGGAGAAGTTAAAAGAACCCCTTAAGCTTTATAAGTTCATAGAGAAATCACAATGGGATGCCTTTGTAGCTTCAAGGCTATCCCCATATTTTGAGGCTGTGCATTCTGGGCAAAAACAGAGAAGGGAAAAATGCGAGTACAACCATAGGTTGTCTAGAAAATGGTATGTTGGTTTGGAGGACCAATTGGAAGAAACCATGCCCGGTGAAGAAATCGATCAATCTTTGCTATGGAAGAAGGCAAGAGAAGATAAAAAGGGAAACATCCCTAATCCAAAGGTTGTAGAGAAGGCAAAATTAATCGTAAGTCTCACTAACTCTGTTCTAAATTTGAAAAACCGAGTGTTTTATTTTCGTATAGACGTCACATGTTTTAATAACCGTCGTTAGAACTTAAACATCACGACGGCTTCTATTTACCACCGTTTCAAAGATAATAGCACGTTGGTTTTTGCATGAATTAGATGTCTAGATTGAATTACTACGACGACTTATATTCCTGAGACGACCGTCTTTTTTAAATGTTTTAGAACTACCTTCATTTACTCACGCACACACTCTCCCTCTCTCTATCTATTTCTTTGAAATTTGTGGTACACAATTTCTGGAAAAGAATGCATATTTCTGTTAAGTTTTTTCACTTATGTATTAAAATTTACAATGGTTTTATCTCATTTAGACATTAGAATGCGTATACAACGACGGTAAGTTTATGCCGCCTTTTGAAATTATGTACTACATCAGTTGTTTCAATAGTTCGTCGTCTTAATTGAAATACTACAACGGTATAGGTTTTTGATTTATGGTCTATTTATCTGTTTTATAACTTTTGAATATACGACAGGTTTTTTCTACCGACGTTGGAATTGTTACCCAATGACGGTATTTTATTACCGAAGTGTGAAATCAATACTACGTCAGTTTAAAAAAAAAAAACGGTTGTTGTCACTTAAATATTACGTCGGTTGATTTATCTGTTTTACAATCTATTCAATGTCTAACATTCTCTCTCTCTCTCTCTCTCTCTCTCTCTCTCAATCTCTCTCTCTCTCTCTCTCTCTCTCTTTTAGGATGATTTGCAAAAACAAGTCTCCGAGGGCACTCTGACTGTCTCCAGGAGCAATGATATTTTGACTTTGGGAACCCCTAAGCATGGTGGAAGAGTTAGAGGAGTTGGAGCTGGCGTTTTCCCAACTCAATTCTTCAATTTGCTGAGACAGCAGAGAGTAAAATTTGTTGACAAATTGAAAGAAAGTCTTATGGAGGCAGTCAGAGAAGAGACATTGAGGATGAAGGCTAGGGCAAGGGAAAGTGTTTTGGAAGCAGTTAGAGCATAGAGGGAAATTATGTTGGCACAATTCTGTCAACTAGTTCCTAATTTTGATCCCAACATGCTCAAAACACCAATTACCCCAATTCCTTTACAGCCTCAAGAACAAAGCCCAAAAAATCCAATGTCTGACAAGGCAAGTCGCTCGGGAGCCACTAATGTCAGACCCCTAGTTTTGGGGGAAGAAGATCCAAAGCTTGATGCTGATACTGCTGAAAAACAGCAAGATGAAATGGTAAAATCTCTTTTAAATATATGACGTTACAATTTTCAAACAACGACAATATATCTTTACTGACGTCTGAAAACCATAATACGTCTGTTTCTTCCAAGAATCGTCATTGTGAGTGAAATACCACGACACTTTTACTTGTTTTGCATTTTATTTATGCCTTGAAAGTAATGACGGTCTTTTTTTGCCATTGTCTCATTCTTTTATAAACTGTCATCTATTTCATTAAAGCATTCACTGCATTTCAATTAGACGACCTTTCTATAGTGTAGTGACGTTAGAAACCGTCGTCTATAACCTTTACTCCGTCAGTATGTTGTAGAAACCGTCATTTATATTATGTATCACGTCGGTTTGGTTGGTTTAGTTAGAGTTATTTATTTTACTTGTTATACAAACTAACTTATATTTCTTTATTTATTTCTTGTGATAGGATCTTTTAAAGCTAGACATGCCACCTCCTCTGTTAGCCCTATGCCAATTTGTCCAGACCAAGTTGAAGCCTACTAACGAGACTGTGAGTGTTCACATTCCAGAGGAAGTGTTTGGCACTGAGCATGATATCTTCATCTTGTGTGAAGATATTTTACAGTTTGCTTCCATGATTGAGATTGGAGCCACAATGATTGCAGTATACATGAGGTAATTCTAGAAATACTATATTTTGTTTTACATTTATCTTTCTTTCAAATTAAAACATCATTTAATTGAATTTCATATATTTAGGTACCTATTTGACTATTTAAAAATGACAAATATGGTAAACCTTGTTGGTCTCGTCGACCCTAGACAAGTCAGCGCTCAATATGGATCTCTATCTTACCAAACAAACCAACTGTCAGACCGCTTGAAAAATGCAAATGGGGATCAATTTTTCTTGGTGCCTTATAAACCAGGGTTAGTCCCCTTAACTATTTAAAGTATTTCCCTTGTAATATTTTTCTTTCTACTATTTAACCTATATGGATCATTATGTGTAGGGGTCATTAGGTGTTGTTAATTGTGAGGTTAGCTAAGGAGACTGTGACGGGACTCGACCCAAATTCCACTTTGGAATCGGAGTCGAATCCTGTGCGTGTCCGACACCTGGCAGGTGCCAAAGCCAATTGACTAAATTGCCTTTCCAAACAAAATCCAACGAAATTCAAGTACGACTTCTGCCGAAAATTCAACAGAGTCCCCTCGGTAAATTGAACATTTCCCAAAATTTCCTCATGTAAAACAAGCATATATGTAACCCAACTGCCAGCATGCATAAAATTATATCCAAATATCAAGCATCATATCATTCTGGCCTCAGGCCTCAATAAATTGAATAAATCATTCTGCTAACAACATTCAATTCAATTCCTTAGAACAATGTTAGATCTCATAATAACTTAACCGGACTACCTTTTTATTGTTGACCTCGCTGCTGCACCTATTAACTCTTGGCTGCCTACATACCCTTAACAAGGGATCAAGCCACACATAGTTCTTCCAAATATTCATATCAATCAAATACTGGATACAAATATGCCATACACTAAACTCCCTTTATTTAGTTTGAGAATATCTCAGAACTGAAACTCTCTCCCCCTAGGCGTGGCTATCATTATCCGTCAATTCCTCGTGTCTCAGTTCGTGACACGTCCTCGCAGGCCTCGGTAACACAAGGTTACCCGAGCCACAATCCTCGCAGGATTTAGGGGACGTTTAGTCGACCTGATCAACATTTCTCAAAATAGTTCATATTCAAACATATGTAAATCACTTATTGAATTTCCTCAAGTTCATAAATCAATTTATATATATAATTTATATGTTATTGGCTTATATTATAGATATAACGTAATAATGAAAGATAATGATAACCCCATTTCTGATCTGTAATAATGAAAGATAATGGTAACTGCATAAAATCCTTCATTTTAATTTTTAAAAGCATCTCAACACTTAAATCCTCTCCACCTAGGCATAACCCCATTTCTGATCTGTCAATTCCGTTATTACCGTCAATTCCATTATCATTCCATCAATTCCATCCTCGCAGGCCTCAGAGACACCAAGTCAACCCGAGCCGCATTTCTCGGAGGTCTCAGGGGACCATAAGTCAGCCTGAGCCGCGTTCCTCACAGGCCTCGGAGACACCAAGTCAATCCAAGCCACGCTCCTCGCAGGTCTCAGGGGACCATAAGTCAGCCTGAGCCGCATTCTTCGCAAGCCTCGAAGACACCAAATCAATCCGAGCCGCGCTCCTCGTAGGTCTCAGGGGACCATAAGTCAGCCTGAGTTGCGTCCCTCGCACCACACGGTTCAGGCGTCCTCGACTCGTGGGACATTATCTGTGAATAACAACTGTTTGAAAGCAACTGGGGGGGGGGGGGGGGGGGGGGGTACTCCTATGGTGGGTTTGAAAACAAAATCATATCTAAAACTCATCTTGAGATTCATCTTATTTCACAAACTATTTAAGGATTAGCTAATTTTATTAATTATGGTAAAATCCCATTAACGAACCATTCCGAAACTAAAATAATAATCTTTAAGAGTAATGGATAACTAAGTGAATAAATAAATAACTGAATACATAATTCCTTACCCACTGCCCTTTAGAGATCTCATCCTTTCCTTTAATGCATAGTTTATATATATATTCCATAATCACATAAATCCATGAAATGATCCATATAACTCAATTTTCGGTCAGGACTCATCTGCATGCTCATTCCAACACATCTCAAGGGATACAACTACCTCGGAAGGTTAACAGTCAACCAAGGGGTCTAACTGCTTAAAGTTGGTCAATTGGGCCCGCAGGGGCCACGACCTCTGATTTCCGATCCAGGAGTTCCTATGAGTTCCACCTATTTTAATAACTACGTCCTAAGAGCTCGGTCTGGATCAGACGGTCGGATTAATCAGGATTGTGCGATCGGACAGTTATAATTAAGTTAAACTTTGAATTATTGAATCGGAGTATCCGGGACTCCGATTCACGATCCGCAAAATCCTATACGATCCTAGGAATGCCTAGATCAGGATATATTAAATTGACTATGATCCAACAGTTCAAACGTATCGAACCCGGAAATCGCATAATAGCCGAGGTTTGTTATACGACATTTTTCGTCGTTGCCGACGTTAGAATATTACACAATGACGGTAGTTTCATAGCGCCGTTTGAAATAAAATACCACATCATTTTTTAAAAAAAATATGTCGTCTTTACTAATTTACCACGACAGTTATTATTATTTTATTTAGATTTTTCGTTTTGTCATTAACACTCTTTGTTTTCTTGAAACAGGTCAATGAAAATGTTTAACTCTCATGTAAGCAAACATTCATCACGTAAAGCAGCCATATGGAAAATTCTACAAGGCACTCCTCAACAACCAACAAATGTAGAGTGTGGCTATTACGTGATGCGTTTCATGAGAGATATAATTCATGATCCAGACCTAGCTTTTGAGAAGACCGTAAAAGGCAAAATTTAAGATATAATTTCTTTGTTTTACTACGTCAACTTTTTTTTTTAAAACCGTCGTTTGTATCTTTATAACACGTCGGTTTTTTCATTTATTTATGTCTTTAAATGAATTCAAACGACAGTAATTCATAACAACTTAATTTAATTCCCAAAAACCAACGTCTCATTCTCATTTACACGTCTCATATGTGTATACAATCATCGTCTTATTATAACGGGAAATATAACATCGACGGCAATTCTTAAAAATGCCATGTAACAGAAATAAACACAACGGTTTATATTTACTTCATCTTGTGCGGAAAATTTTTGTACCGATATACTACGTCAGTTAGTACAAACATATCGACGTTTGAAAGACATACAACGGCGATTAGCTTAAAAAATTCGACGTTGTATATGTAAACAACGGCGGTAACGACTTTAGAAAACACGTTGTAAATACAACCCACATCGGTTATTCAAAACAAGATGACGTGGTAACGTAATAACCTACGTCGGTGATTCAAAACAAGATGACGTGGTAACGTAATAACGTTGTTTTGTTTTGTTTATGACATCTAAAATAATCTAGGATGACGTTTTGTGTTGTTTATCGTCGTTGTAAAGGGATCCAACGTCGGTTATGTCATTTCATTTTAACATGACTTTTATATTTTATTTAATTCCTAATATTCATAATAAATTCAAAGCTAATTCCAAAAAATAAATTGACAACTACCATGCACTCATTGAAATATTGTCTCTCCCCTAAAGCTTTAAAAAATGTAATTTTACAAATATTTTTTTTATTGTATTTAATTACGAATATTCATAATATATTAAAAAAAAATCTGAAAAATAAACCGACAAATTCTATGCACTCATTGAGACAATATCTTGCCTGTAAAGGCTTGAAAAATTTAATTTTAGTTTTCAAAATTACAAGTGATAACAAAAGTAAAAAAAAAAATTAAAGACAAAGCAGGATAATCCTTATACTTTTCATAATATAACCCTAAGATTTATGTGATCCATTGGTGGCCCTAAATTCAAAATTATGAAATCCAGATTTTAGCCTACTGTTATAGAAGGCATTGTTGTAAGGAGTCTGTAGCAATTTTCGGTTCATTTTTCTCATACTTGTGTATTTTTTTTTTATAATTATTATACAATTTAGGGTTTAGGGTTTATTGAAACAACGCCGGTTTTCTCTCACTGTTTTTGGTCAATTACGTGCGTTTGAATCCCAACAAACCCAAACCCCATCTAATTATTTAATATTTAAGACGTCGGTTTCTTAAGGGTTGACGTAAAAACAATTTACTACAACGTTCCCTTTATTTGTCGACGTAGTTTCATTTTATAACGTCGGTTGTGTACGTAAACCGTCGTCATAAGTGAATATTAAACGTCGATAGCTATGTATTTATTGTTGTCTTTGAAAAATGCAGTCCTTTGAAATTTTTGACCACATCTAAAATTTTCAGAATTTCCCTTTAACCCTAAAATATTTCGTTCTCTCTCTTCAACATAAATTTATTGAATGATATTGCATGGCTTCTTAAATCCATAAATCTTTTTGTTGGTTTTGGTAGCTATGGGTTCTTAATTGGGAGCTATATTTGGGTTCTTTTATGTTTTGGTGTTTGCATTCTTGTAATAATTACTCTCTGTTTGGGTTCTTTTATGTTTGTTTGGCCATGGGTTCATGGAAAAGGAACGGGGATGGGAGATTTAGACTGCGATTTTTTGTAAACCACGACGACGGTTGATGGATCAAACCATCATCTAAATTTTTATTATACGTCGGTTGTTCATTTACTCCCGTTGTCTGAATTTTAGTTTGCATTTGGTAACCTAAAGATGACTGTTTCTCCATTAACTGTCGTCTTTAGGCTACCAGAACCCAAAACTTTGTTCTTCAAAAAGCAATACAAATTTATGGGTTTGGGTAGCTTAATGACGATGGTAACTAGAGATGTCGTCGTCTGAATTTCTATTACACGACGATTATTTTGTAAAAACCGTCGTCTGATTCTTGTTTTATTTTTTATTTTCAATTTGTTCTATGCTATTTGAATATAGTAGTGTTTCATTGCTGGTCTTTTCACTTTATTATACATATGATTTTATAGTGTGTGAGATGGATAAATCATGGATGTATGCAGATAGAAGATCGAAGGCATATGAGTTAGGTTTGAAAGGATTTTTGAATGGCCCGAGGTTTGGAAGGATTTTCAATCCCCACAGTTCTTTAAGTAGCAGATACAGTTGTTGGCCAGTTATCTTAGTTACATATAATCTCCCACCATGGCTATGCATGAAACAGAAGTTCATGATGTTGACCTTATTGATTTCCGGTCCAAAACAGCTCGGAAATGATAGAGACATCTACTTAGAGCCTTCGATTGATGATTTAAAATCTCAGCGGGATGGGATTAGAGGAGTGTATGATGCACACATAAGAGAATACTTTACACTCAAGGGTATACTACTATGGACAATTAATGATTTTCCTGCCTATGGGAACTTATCTGGTTGTGTCGTTAAAGAATATAAAGCTTGTCCAATATGCGGCGATGATACACCTAGTCACAGGTTGAAAAATGGCCACAAAATTTGTTACATTGGGTATAGAAAATGGTTACAAATCAATCATCCATATAGGAGGCAACGTGTAGCTTTTAATGGGAAACCTGAATATGGCACTCATCCTGAGCTATTAACTGGAGAAGAAGTTGTTTGTGCCTAATAAATAACGATCGTACACTGACCGAAGGGGCTTCCTTTCTCGGCCTTAGCGCCTGCTCATGAACAAAACGCCTCCTTCAAAACAAAGGAAAAACGGCGAAGGCATGAACATCTCGGCCTCAACCGCAGCATTGCAGGCCGAGGCCGAAGGGTGAAGAGACACGGCCAGAGATATTAGCGTCAAATCGTCACATGGCAGCAGGGTCCCACACTTCATTTAATGAAGTAACGCCTCTAACTAGCAAATCCACTGGCTGCAAAGGGGCATTTAATGCACGAGGGAAGAAGGGAAGTGACTGACGATAGGATTTGGTGACAGAAATCAGAGTGGTTAAGCATAGACATTCTTACAAAAAAAATTTTACAACTTGAGAGATTAGGTGACCAGCTATCAGAGCATTTAATGCGTCTCCACAGCTAGAAGCGCGGAACCCACAATCAGGGCGACGGCCGAGATTTACCAGGATTCATGGGGTCACACCACCATGCTTCACGATCCCAAATGTCGATTGGACTACCCACTTGCTCTGATCAGGCTCCACCATGCAGATTTTCAGCCTCGATTACTCATCCAAGAGCTCTTCCTATAAATACCAGACTCAAGCTACATTCAAAGGGTTCAAACACCAAACCAAAAGCCTCCCACAGAGCAAATTATATTTTCCTGTAATGCACTTTCAATATCTTTACTTGCTTTCCTAGGAGTAGTGTTAGATTGTAAGGAAAATCCATTCATCAATATATCATACGACCCTGACTTTCAAGGCGCCGGAGCACCATCTCTGTTACTCTCTCACTCACCCCATATATCATACGACCGTCGCTCCCTGAGCAACGCCCAAAATCCACCACCAACACCACCATTAGACGGCCTTGTAGCTCAGGCCGTGAACCTAACGGCCGAGATCAGTTCCTATCTCGGCCACAGTCGTTTGATTACAAGTCGAATCCAAACAGGCGCACCACTTAACCACTTTGCCCACATCAACATCTCGACGCACGGTAGACCGTGCTAGCACGCCCGCGCACAACCGCACCGCACCCAAAAGAAGGACGCCATGTGTTAACGCACGTCCCCTCGGCCAGGAGCACCAGGCCGTGAGATTTGCGCAGCCAACACTTTTGGCACGCCCGGTGGGATTCTAGTAAAAAAAAAACTCATGGTGGAAACTAGGGCACAGGCAAAGCTCAAAAACAAAACAATCGAAATGACTTCTGAGACTCCTGAGTCCACCTCACCAATCATTATCATCGAGACTGAGCAGGCGGTCCGAATCTCGGTAAGCGTCCCAGTAATGATGGATTGCACGGCCGAGTCCATACAGGAACAAGTAGTGGTAGAGGATCTGTTGTCCAAGCAGGCCTACAGGATAGAAACATTCTTTATGGCCGCAATGGACAGATTCTCCTCAGAACTGCGAACACTTTTTCAAGAGAGGATCCCGGCAACCTCACCCGCGACACCCCCTAGAACCAGACAGAAGCCAAGAGCGCGAAAGGATTGAGCCTTACGGCGAAAGCAGCCGCCTCGACGTCTCTGGCCGCACTCAAAAGAAGGACGCCACGTGTTAACGCACGTCCCCTCTGCCCGAAGCACCAGGCCGTGAGATTTGCGCAGCCAACAGAAGTGCTGCATATGGTTGAAGATATTAATTATAGATGGGGCTCAAAAAATGAGGGAAGTGTTGGTGAGAATGATGGTGACAAAGTTTGTTGGAAGAAGAAATCAAAATTCTTTGATCTCGAGTATTGGAAATACCTTCCTGTGAGGCATGTCCTTGATGTTATGCACATTGAGAAGAATGTTTGCGATAGTATCATTGATACATTGCTGGAGATCCCTGGAAAAAATAAAGATGAGATTGCTACTCGGTTAGATTTATTGAACATGGGGGTCAAAATTGATTTGCAACCCAAGTGTGGAGAAAGACATACTCGCTTGTCTCCAGGGCCTTGGAATTTGTCAATAGCAGAGAAGAGAGCGGTTTGCAATTCTTTCTATGGTATGAAGGTCCCTGAAGGTTATTCTTCAAATATAAAAAATCTTGTATCTTTAAAAGATTCAAGACTTCTTGGCCTTAAATCTCATGATTGTCATACCTTGATGCAACAATTGCTCCTTGTGGCAATTCGTTCTGTTTTGGATAAGCTTGCAAGGTATGCAATAACTCGATTGTGCTTCTTCTTCAATGCTATATGTGCAAAGACGGTAGATGTTTCCAAGCAAGATAAGTTGGAAGAAGATGTAGTAGTTACTTTGTGTTTGCTTGAGAAGTACTTTCCCCCTTCATTCTTTGATATCATGGTTCATCTAGTAGTACATCTTGTCAGAGCGGTATATAGCTAAAAAAGCTGTAGAGTTTTGTACCGAGCATTTATCTGATGTTAGTACAGTTGGAGTGCCTTCAAGCCAAAAGATGGGAGTTTCAAAGCCATTATCAGGTTGCACAGTGAGCTTAGTTGATCTGGATTTGTTGAACTAGGCACATCTATATGTCTTGGAGAATACTGAGGAATTCCTACCTTATATCGAGTACGTATGAGTTTAATTTTTTCATATGTAGCCATTTTAAATATTATTATTCCTTATGTTTATCTTATATACAAGGGACCGTAATGCTTGTTTTTTTGGTGTCAATTGTAGGGGACATATGATCCACATCAAGACCACTTATCCAAAATTTAGAACGAGAACAAAGTGGCTACAAGATAAGCACAATAGCACTTTCATTCAATGACTAAGCTTCAAGGTATATATGTTATTGAATGACATATTGAACTTTTAATTTTCTTTCTTTCTATATGTTAGATTGAATTAAGATATATTATTAATTTGCTGGTTTAAAGTGAACTTAATGGAGAAGAGAATAATGATGTATCAGAAAATTTGAGGTGGCTAGTAGCTAGTCCAAGCATGGTAGTGCCATCATATAGGAGCTATCTTTTAATGGTGTTAAATTTAACATCAAGGCCCAAGATGATGTGCGAACTGTCCAAAATAGTGGAGTTTATTTAGTTGCACACACTATGCAAGTTGCTAGTGCCAAGGATAAAAACCCTATTATCTCCAATATAGGTTTTTATGGGGTTATTCAAGAAATTTGGGACCTTAACTACCAAAAGTTTAGAATCCCAATCTTGAGGTGTGATTGGATAGATAACATTCAGGCCTTGTAGTCGACGAACTTGGATTTACCCTTGTCGATCTGAGTAAAATTGGATATAGGAATGACCAATTTGTTAAGACTTCTCAAGTCAAACAAGTATTTTATGTTGACAACCCAATGCATCGTGGTTGGTCGGTAGTGTTATCAATGCCTAATAGAGAATATAATGATGTTATTGGTGATGATGTGCTAGGTGATATTAGAATTGAGTGTGAGCCATTTACTAGAGGGATACCAAATGTTGACACATTTGATGACCTAGTGGGTGAGTTTGAGAGTGAGAATATTAGATATGCGTGTGAAGATATATGGATTGATTGATTGTTGTAATGTATGACATTAGTTATGCAGTTAATTGTATGACATTAATTAATAGCTCTGTATATCATTTTAATTCTAATCACATTTTCATTATGCATGTTTTGGGCACAGCAAATCAAAAATTTAAAATACTGGATTAAAGGTGGGAAATACGACGGTCCAGTTAAAAAATGGAAAAACTAACGTCTAAAATAAAACCAACGTCGTATTTTTACAAACGTCATGGAAAGAAAATGCAAAAGACCGTAAAGAAATGAAAACCACCATCTGAAAATAAAAACATGTCAGTTTATTAAAAATTACATAACAAGGGGGTGTAATAAACATCAACGACGGCCTACAAAACAACGCACGACGTATATTTCACTATAACACAACGTTGCAGTACTCCAACCGACGAATTTGTAAAACACTACTTCCACGATTGAAATCTACCATCGTCTAAAGAAGAAATAAAGGCATCTCTGTTCCATTAACTGTCGTGACAGATTTTCTACATGTCAGTTATTCTAAAACATCTGACGTCTCAGAGAATACATATGTCAATGAGGGTAACACAAGCGACTTTAAAAAACCCCAACCACGTCAATATGTATTAGAAACCGTCGTAGAAGAGAATTACAACGTCATACAATTGAATCCTCGTGACGTAGTGAAGAATTAACCACGTCCTTTATTTTACAAAAACCGACGTTCAAAATATAATACACACCGTTTCTTTTCCTGTACACGCCTTCAATATTATTTTGGGTTTACTAGTGAAATACCCCCTGAACTTGAACCTTGCTTTCAATTAGCCCCATATCCTTTTTTTTAAAGAAAATTTAGGATATGAACTAATTTTTTTTGCCAATTTCCCCCCTGCCGTCTAAATTTGCAACATTTCATCCAATTTGCCGTTAAATATGAGGGTAAAATAGTCATTTTGTACGTTAAAAATAAATAAAAATTGAAAAATAAAATAAAAAATGGAAAATTGAAATAATAGTCTTAAAATAAAAACTGAAAACTCTCTCTCTCTCTCTCTATTCCTTCTTCCTCTTCTTCTTCTTTTTCTTTTCTCTTCCCTCTGTCTCCGTCCTCTCTTTCATTTTCTTTTTCCTTCTTCTCTTTGCCTTTATCTCTCCCTTGCTTCTTCTCCTTTGGCTAAACCCAAAACCGTGGGACTTGGGGGCAAGGGTTAGGGATGGGTTTCGGCTAGGGCTTGGAATAGATCTCGCGTGGGGATGGATTTCGGCTCAGGTTAAGGTTTAGGGTTGCTGAAGGAGATATATATAGATGGGGGAGGGGGGTTGGCAATGGGGTTGCTGGGGGAGGGGAGTGGCGACAGGTTTGGTTCATTCTTTTTTTTTTTTTTTTTTTTTTTCTTGTTGTTGTTGTTGTTGTCAATTTTCCTATGGGGTTTGTGGGTTTGTGGGGTAGGGGTGAAAAATCAGATATGGGTTTATGGGTTTGTGGTTGCTGGCTGGAGTTTCTGGGTTTGTGGGGGAGCGGTGAAAAACCAAATTTGGATTTCTGGGTTTGTGTTTTATGGCTGGAGTTTCTGGGTTTGTGGGAGAGGAGTGAAAAACCAGATCTGGGTTTCTGGGATTGTTACAAACAGCTAAATGGCACCACGAACGAAGGTTGAGAGGTAAGGCTATGAGTCTGTGACTCGTACTAACAGGTAGAAAAATTGATTTGGTTTATACGAATTGCAATTTGAGGAAAAGGTATGGCAAGTCTGCCTCAAATCTTCCACCAAATGCCAAATCTCAACCATCAAAAAACCCACATGGTCCCCTCGTTGTGTTGATCAACCCAACATTTATCTCCTCAGTCTTCTCTTCAAGGTGAGAGAACATAAAGCTAACAATCAAAAAAACAAGAAAAATGCTGAAATAAACACAACCCAACAACTAGAAAAAAAAAAAACTCTCTCTCAAGGAATCAGAAACCAAGTTAAGGTGGGGGTTCTCAGGATCTTTTTTCTTTAGTATCTTTTTCTTATTTGTTTTTTTGGGTTAATTTTCCTATTTTTTTTCAAAATTTTTCAAAAAAAATAATTTTAAAAATAATTTAACTGAAAATTGTATGAAATATTGATGATTTAGACGGCAAGGGATAAATTGACGGAAAAAAAAATTCATATCCTAAATTTTCTAAAAAAAAAGAATAGGGGGCTAATTGAAAATTATGTACAAGTTCAGGGGGTATTTCACTAGTAAACCTTATTATTTTTTACGTCAGCCTTTAACAAAAGTAGTCGTGGACAGGACTTTTTATGGCGGTATTCAGTAATATTGTGTCATTTTAAAGTATTCAGTAACTCTGTCCAAGGGACTTCTTTGTATAATTTAAACGACGATTCTCATAAGAGATGGACGTGGAATATTTTTAAAAAGGCATTTTTCTCTACAGTTTGACGTGTATAATCATATAGGCGACGTTTTTTTTCCACCTGTATGTCATGGTTAAACCATTTTACGTTGGTGCTTTTGTGATTAATGACATGTAATATGATTTAAACGACTGTTCTTTTGTATATACATCGTTTTTTACAAGTTAAACGTCGGTTTGTTTATTTAGTTAACATAATATATGTTAACCACGACAGTTTCTAGTTTATACAAATCTTTATTCCTTCAATTTGGGACATGGATAATTATCTGTACGGCGGTTCCTTTGTGATTATTGACATGTAATATTCTTTAAACGTCTGTTCTTTTGTGTTTGCATCGTCTTTTATTAGTTAAACGTCGGTTTGTTTATTTATTTAACGTAGTATAAGTTAACCACAACGGTTTCTAGGTATTCCTTCAATTAGGGACGTGAATAATTATCTGTACATCCATGCCTGTGTGATTATTGACATGTAATCTACTTTAAACATCCGTTCTTTTGTGTATGCGTCATCTTTTATAAGTATGATGGCGGTTTGTTTATTTATTTAACATAGTATATGTTAACCACAATGGTTTCTAGGTTATAAAAGTTGTATTCCTTCAATTAGGGACGTGGTACGTCGGTTTTTGTTTTGATCTTGACATGTAACACTCTTTAGACATCTGAGCTTTAATAAAACTGTCGTCTAATGTTGTCGAAGGTTTCATTTTACGATATAAATATAGTAATTAGATGTCGGTTTGTAATATTTTTTGACGTTGAATGGTTTAATGACGTCGGTTATTAGCCGTCGTTGTTTTATATGTGAAAAGATGGCGGTCGATTTCATGACGGTTTGAAAACCTTCTAGACGACGGTGGATTCTCGTCATCTATTTCGATTTTTGTAGTAGTGTAGGATTGAGAGGGAAGAGGAGAGGGGAGGATGGGAGGGACGAGAAACAAAAGTGAAAACAAAAACTAAAAATTAAAATCTATTTGGAACAAAAGTCTGCACGTTAGGAACAAAAAATAATGTTTTGAAATAAAAATTTTCTTAGAACGAAAAGTAGCAGAAAATATATAATATAATGTTGGCCTTTTAAAATCATTTAGAGACCCCTAAATTTTGGAGGTCCTGTGTGGTCCCACAGCTCGCACATGCCATGGGCTGGCTATGGCAATAACCTTCATGCAATAGAATTAATGTATTTCAATCCACATAGAACTAGGAACCTCTAATCCTTTGTATGCTATTTAAACATTAATAACAGGTTGCCATATGAGATAGAATTTGAGTTCTTGATAAATAATAAGTCTATGCAATCCCTTATTGATTAGAAGATCACTTTAGTAGGTTTAAGACAATAAACCATCTTACATTCCTTTCACCCTTGTTTTGCTTGCTTGATAGGTGGTTAAATTATTATAATCTCAAATAAATAAATATATAAAAAGCGATTTATCTTAAATCCTACTGATTGAAAATACTAATAGAGTCCCTCTAAATTATGTAACAAAGGTGGTCACTGTGATCGTAGGCACGCCCTCTCTCTCATGGTGTCCAGGCCACCTTCTCTTCTCGGAGAGGAAAACTCCATCCTTTCAGTATAATTTGCATCTCCTTGAGACAATTTTACTGATTTAGGCACCGGTGATTGACCGCCATTTATTTTGCAAGGTTCAAGGACGAGTTCATTCAAGAGGCCCAAGGATTTTCTTCGAATATTCCAAGGGTGAAAAATTGCAGAAACATACATAAATCGAACTTGGTTGCTGTGTTATTTGGGTTTGAAATTTATTTTGGTATTTGGGTTTGGTTCTTTTGATGAAATGACTTGAAGTTTCATATCTTATTGGTATTTGAGGTTTTGATTGAATTGAATTGTATTGAAATTTCATATCTCTATGGGTTTGGTGCAGTTAGGGAGGGGGGATGGGCGTGCGTGAGATCTAGGGGGGAGGGAGAATTGGGGCAACTAGGATTTAATTTTTATTTATTATGTTTTTAAAATTTTCTAATTAGTTTTAATCATTAGATTTTTTTTTTATCTATGTGGAGGTGGGCTCCACTTGGCACATCACCCCTCAATTGGTGGATAATTATCCATGTGTACTAAATTATAAAAACACAAGTGTCACATCATCATAGGTAATAGACTTTTGGATAAGGGTGGCAATTTCCGATACCACCCTTACACGTCTCGAAACTCGCATAGAAAAAACACGACACGAACTTGCATGAAAAAAATTTGGGTCATTTTTGGGTCAACCCATTATGACCCATTTAATATACGGGTGAGTTTCGGGTCAACCCACCAACTCGCTAAAACACCTGTTTAAACTATCTATTAAATGGGTCGTGTCAACCCGTGTAATACCTGCCAACCCGCTACAAAATGAAAGGAAATAGAGACTTCAGTGCACACACAAGGAGTTTTGTACCCCTCCTACTTTCATTCCTCTCAAAACACCTTATCCATCATGCTACAAACAACTTTGTGATTATATGCTACACCATTGGATATTTATAATGTTTCTAATCGTTGTTTTTCAAAGAAGTAGAATTTCACATGTATATAATTTGATATTTATATGTATAACAATTATATGCATAACTATTTTAGTAATTTACACATGTTTCTTTGCACATCATAACCAATTCTCACATTATTATGATCATGGAATTTTGTTTTGCTTTTTCCAATCAACAGAACAAACCAAAAATATGTTCATGTCTAATTTTTTTTCTTCTCTTAAGCTCTCATATCATCATCATCAATCCCACTCTCTCTCTGGTTTCTCCTACTAAAAAAAACAATTGATGGAGTTGTTCAAAACCGAATTCCACTGGTTACTAATTGCTACTACTTTTTATTAAGCATGTTAATAACTAGGTAACCTGTTTATTAACATGTTTAAGATGATCCAAACTCGACACGACACGTTTATTAAATGAGTCGGGTTCGGGTTGAGCATTCTTGACACGTTTATTAAAATGTCTTTGTTCATGTCCGGTCCGTTACTGATAATCTCTTGCTTTTGAGCTCATGCATTCAGCCAACAAAAAAAGACGAATAAAGGAGCCAAAGGTTGTTGTGAAAGGGATGCAAGATTGGACCAAATTGCCCCTCCATATTAAAGTAATTTGACAAAAAAATTAGGGATTGTCCTTAAATTGCTCAGAATTGAAACTACATGGACAAAATTGGTCAAATTGACATGGACAAAAATGGTAAAAGTGGCAAACTACAGGGACCAAAAATGACTTTTTGCCATATTATTATTTACTTGGTGGATGGAAAGATAATGGGTATTTTAGGAATAATGGTGGGTGGAAAGATAAGAGTGTATTTTTTCAAATTTATATAGTGGGTGGGACGGAAAATTAGGATAGAAGTGAAAATAGCAGCACTCTAATAATATTATTCAAAACACTTGAATTGCCATTTCCTTCTTTGTTTCTTATCTCCAACCTCTTTGAATCCACCCACCACTCGCATATTTTGTTTTCACTTTTTTTTCTTTTCTACACAAAGGGGTCGTTTGGTACGGTGGACTATCATACACTAGACTGAATCTTAGGACTGTCTCGGATTAGCTTGAATTGGCGTAAGTTGGATTAAGTACTGACCTACGTTTGGTGCTATGTCGAATTAAGAAGCTGGATTGTAAAAATAGTGAAGACTTATGTTTGGTGCCGTGTCAGACTAAAAAATAATTATTTTAATATTTAAAATTAATAATTTTTAAATAATTAAATGTAAGTTTTTTTGTTATTATAATTACCAAATTGTCATGTACATTTATTTTCCTCCAAACCAAAGGCTTTTCGTTTGTTGTGAAAGTTATAAATTCCACCGAGTTTATGTATAATTGAGTCTTTATTTGTATGCAAACGCAAAGAATTTGATTAATGTATCAATAACAACCACCTACCTCAACTCATGCTTCAAGAATTTCAAGAGATGCATATATACAAAGCTTAGAATTTACATGTAGATGTCAATGTCAGAATTTCTTCTTATATGCCAAAGTCATCTACATGACTCAAATATTAGAGGTTCAGTTCACTTCACACAATTCTACCATTAATACATACAAATAAACATCCACAATTTCAAAATGAAACGGTGGCAATACAGTGGCAATACACATCTATAGTGGCATTTGCCAATTAAATCACAGATTTGGTTACAACTGTATTTTTTCTTCTTTGTAAGGGGAAACGATAAAACCATGGAAACTAGGGATTGACAAATTTCCTTCTAACTTGCTTTCATAAATTGATGAACTAACAATGTTATCTCATTACATCTTAAGATATATAGAACATTCAATCACAATTGAAACCAATTTCAAAACAAAAACCAATACCAAAACAGAAACCAATATCACAACTGAAAACGATAACCAATACTAGAACTCAAAATAGAAACCAAAATAGAACTCAAAACAAAAACCAATATCACAACTCAAAACAGAAATTTATCTGTGGCATTTGGCACTGTTCAAACAGTTAAAGAAGCACAGTCTCAGAGAAGAAGAAGAGCAAGACAATGCAAGAGCTGTCAACAAACCTTGAAGTTTTCCAAGGACCCTTTTCACAGCACCAACACAACCTTGGCATGATACCAACCTTGCGGATTGTAACAAATCCAAGATTGAATTATGAAAAATAGAGAAAACAAAGATCCAACATATGCTAACTTTACAGTATCAAACTTATGTTAAAATATTGGCATTCTCATGAAATTGACAAACTCTCCAATCACTTTTGGACATATCCTCCACCTCAAGACATAATCAATTTATGTACTTCATTCAAAAATCACATCCCAAAACAGAACCAAACAAATTTAGATCATAATAGATTCTTGAAGGTGCATAATGCTTTCAAGTGGCCTGAATGTTCCTTTATATTAGATCAAACAATTCCTGTAAAACCAAGAGACCATTGAGCCTAGTAATTGTATTTCTTCAATTGTTTTTTGTCAAAATAAAAACCTAAATCAATAATAATATTCAATAAGCAAAAGAAAAACTTCAAAATCATTATACATTGGACAAGCTTCAAGCATAATATTCCTTAAGACAAACTGAGAAATATTAGTTGCACAACCCCAAAATTTTGGTTCAAAAAGTTATTGTATAATCCCATTGAAATAACATTCACTACTGAAGCTAAAAATTTTAATTATAAACAGAGAGAGTAAAATTTTAAATTAAACCCACAATTATGTTTCAACAAATTTCTATACAGTCTCACTCAAATTTGACTTGGAGGGACTTGAACTCACATCAAGCACCAAAAATTCCAACCCTGATATGAAATTGAAACAAGGAGAAGACACTACTACAAAAAACACTTTGCGCGACGAAATAAGTTTGTTGCGCAAAGTACAATTTCGTCGCGCAAACCTTATGCGACGAAATTTTGGTCGCGCATGATCTGTCGCACAAAGCTCGTGAAGAAAGGGTTTGCGCGATAAAACCTAATCTTCGTCGTGCAGAGCTACTTTGCGTGACGAAATATTTCAAAATTTTTAATTTGTGTGTTTTAAATTTTTTTAATTAAAATAAACTAATTTAATAGTTTGCGCGACGAAATATTTCAAAATTTTTAATTTGTGTGTTTAAAATTTTTTTAATAGTTTGCACGACGAAATATTTTGTTGCGCAAGGTTTTTGATTTTTTGTTTTATTATTTCTCTTATATTAATTTTTTCAAATTTTTACTTTTTAAATTTAATTTTATTGTATGATTTTATTATTTTAATTACTTTAATTTAAATCGACATATTCAAAATAAAATTACATATGAAAAATAGTGATCAAATTATGGTGGTAGTGGCGGAGGATATGTTTCGATAGCAAAGTACAATAGTAAAATCCTAATACAAGCCTATTGTGGTGGTAGTGGCGGAGGATATTTTTCGATAGCATCCTAATCCTCAACTTTAGCCGTCAAAGTCTCGATGATTCCCTACAAAAAAAATGAATATGGTCAAATAACAAAAAAATAACATAAAATAAGAACAAAAAATTGGCATAATCTCCCCTAAAATTGTTATACCCCAAATCCAACCGAAATGCCCATCCTCACCCTATACTCAACCCCAAACCCTGCACAAACTCAAAACTAACTCCAAAAACACATATTAATGAAAGAAAAATAAATTTGGAGAGAATATACCTTTTGGCAAGATTGAAAGTGAGTGAGAATGAGAGGGAGAAGTGAGTGTGAGAGAATTAGAGAAGATAGTGAGAGAGAGATGAGAGAGTGAGTGAGAGCGAGAGATAGTGAAAAGAGAGATGAGAGATTAAGTGAGAGGAGTGAGTATGAGAGAAAGGGTCGGATTTGGGGAGAGGGAAAGAGAGAGGAGAGGTAAGAGTAGAGAAAGACATTGAGAAAATGGTGGAGGAGTTATTTTGGTTTTAAAAACTGTTTCACTTTACGTGACGAAATATTGGTCGCGCAAAGTCTTAAAAAAAATATTTAAAATATATATTTTAAAAAAAATTCCCACGTCCCATTTTTGGTACCTGCCCAAATTTTTAGAGTTTTGCGAGACGAATTGTTGGTAGCGCAAAGTTTTGAGAGACGAAAAATTGGTTCGTAGCACAATATTTATAAAAATAATTGCTATGAATAATAAAAAATAAATTTATTTTATTTTATGATTTAAAATATAAATAAGGTTTAGGCAACCAAATGTGTTCTTGTCGCGCAAAGAAAATAATAAAAAATAAAGAAATAATTTAGTTTAACAATATAAAATATAAAAATAAGTAAATAAGGGTTAGGCGATGAAATATTGATATTCGTTGAGCAAAGTTTTTAAAAAATAATAAAAACTTATGAAAACAACTATATCTTAAAATTTATAATGTATAATTAAATAAAAAAATTAATTGGTTTGCCTGACGCATGTTTACATTATGACGTCGTGCTATTGGTTTTTTGCCCAACGACCCCATTGTTATATTTAAAAAATATATATTATTATAAAGTTTATTGAAAATGTGAATTTACTCCCTTCAAATTCATTTTTTTTTTTTTTACATAAAACCCACAATAAGATATTTTTCTAACAACCGTCAAACTTGTTTGTATATACTTCGAGATCGTATACTCCAAAAATCGCAAAAAACAAACATTCAGTGATCTAGTAACGGGACAAAACCTTTCAACGGTTGTAAATGAAAAATCACGATTTAGCAATTATTTTAACTTCAATTTTGATGATTTTTTTTACAGCTACACTCCTTGATCCTATATGAATACAATGACTGAACACTAGTGGATACCACAAAATCTTATGTTATATTTAACGAAAGTATAAATAAACTCTTAATTGTTAGTGAATATATTGTTTTGATGGCATACGCATTCTACGAAACTAGTTTCAACGATCCTACCGTCAAACTTGTTTGTTTATACTTCAAGAACATGTATGCCAAAAATCGGAAAAAATAAACATTCAGAGATCAAGTAATAAGACAAAACTTTTCGACGGTTATAAACGAAAAATCATGATTTAACAGTTATTTTAATTTTGATTTTGATGATTTTTTACTGCTACACTCGTTGACCCTATATGAATACAATGAACTAATTCGATCGTCAATTTAAAATATTTATGTTCTAACAAAAACCCAATCCGAACACAATAATATATTTTTCTAACAAAAATCCGATCCGAACTAAAATAATAAATTTAAAGCTACTTAATAAATATATATACCGTTTAATTTCTTAAGTTTTATGCATACAAAATAAATTGGTTTAGGCGACGAAATGTTTGGATTACGTCACGCAAAGTCATACAAAGATTTTTAAAAAATAATTTTTTTATTTTATTTGTTTTTGTAAAGACTTGGCGCGATGAAACAAACTTCGTTGCTTAAGACTTTGTGCTACGAAGTTTAGTGTTTCGTGGCACAAAGTCATGCAAAAATTTTAAAAAATAATTTTTTATTATTATTTATTTTTGTAAAGACTTTGTGCGACGAAACACACTTCGTCGCACAAGACTTTGTGCAACAAAGTTTAGTGTTTCTTTGCACAAAGTCATGCAAAGATTTTAAAACATAATTTTTTTTTATTTTTTTTATTTTTCTAAAGACTTTGCTCGACAAAACACACTTCGTCGCTCAAGACTTTGTGCAACGAAGTTTAGTGTTTCGTCGCTCAAAGTCATGCAAAGATTTTAAAAATTAATTTTTTAATTTTATTTATTTTTGTAAAGACTTTGCGCAACGAAACACACTTCGTCGCTCAAGACTTTGTGCAACGAGTTTAGTGTTTCGTCGCGCAAAGTAACTTTGAGTGTCGATGTTTTGTTGTCGTGCAAAAGTTTGTCGTGCAAAGTGACTTTGTGCGACGATGTGTGGTTCGTTACACAAAATTTAGTTGCGTAAGACTTTGAGCGACGAAGTTTTGAGTTTCGTCGCTCACACTTTGAGCGACGAATTTTGTTTCATTGAGCAAAATTAGGTCGCGCAAGAGGTTTTTTTTACTAGTGAGAAAACCCAAATAACAAATGGGTACGAAAGAAACCAGGAGTTTATCAAACCCATCAAACCCACACAGATCCAAACACAAAAATGAAAGATTTTTCCTTTTTCTTGCCAAAAATTCCCAACAACCAAACAGAGGATAGATAGAAAATAACAACCCAACAAACAATCTAACAATGAAATTTCTCAATAACACCCAAAGAAAAAGCAATAGCCATGAAAAATTATGCAGATAGAGAGAGCATATGAGAAAAGTGGAAGAAGGAATAAGAGAGGTATCAAAAGGAAGAGACACCAAAAACTTGCCTGGGAGCAGTCGATGTTGAACGAAGGAGAGGTGGAGTCGCGAACGCGAACCAAAGAGAGAAGCGGAGTCGCGAACGAGAGAGAGAGGGGGAGTCGCGTGTTCTCAATATAGCGAAGGGCTTATTTTGTGAATTGAATTTCAGGCTTTCTGTATAAGGAGAGTGAGTGAGGAGGTTTTTATACTGTTGGACTCCACAATCCCATTTAACTTAGTCCCCCATCTTACCAAACATGGACTTCATGTGAAAGTCCGTTGAAAAAAAAAAATGATGGTTAAAATAATTTTATGTAATAAGTATTTATGTGATTCTATTACATTCATCCTATTCTATTATATATTACTTATACATAAATAATTATATATATTATATCTTAAATCAATTCATTAATAAAAGGATTCTTGAATAGATGATTAGGTGTCAACAAGGCATGGTTGTAGCCTTGTCAACTCACCATGAAGCAACTAGAATAGGATCAACCCACAACGTGTCAACTCCCTTTTGTAGCCTTGTCAACCCACAACGTGTCTTCCTAACAATATATTCTTATCTATTGTTAACTTGGAGTGCAAGGCCATATTGACAAAATAACTTGGAGATTAAGTTCTTACATGTACTATAGCTACCATCTTCACTACAATATAAATAGACCATTCCATTCCTTTGTTTTTCATTCTCATGTCAGCCAAGTTGTGAAGCATTTGTAAGTTTGCACGAAGAAACAAATAATATATATATATATATATATATATATATATATATATATAGACAGAGAGAGAGAGAGAGAGAGAGAGAGAGAGAGAGAGAGAGAGAGAGAGAGAGAGAGAGAGAGAGAGAGAGAGAGAGAGAGAGAGGTGATATTGGAGGAGATAGAGAGCTTTGCTTGTGTTTTACTAAATTGGATTTATGCTTTGAAATCGAGGTAGGGGTTTCTTGGGGGCCTTTTACAGATATTGTTTTGATTAAATTTCGTGAGCACTATATTAAACATGATATTATTATTTGATTATTATTAATATTGGGTGTTGAAGTGTTGTTAATTATCTATATTATTAATATTGACATGATCATATGTTATCGGTGATGGCTAGAACTCTTGGGTTGATAAAGAAAGTATGGAAAAGAGGGTAATGGGAAGGATCTTTTGTATAGTTGAGTCTAACTCTTAGCAGTTACCAGGTCTCAGGGATCCCACAGTGCACATGGTTTTTATTGGGTGATTCTGAATTGGCGAAAAGGAGTTAGACAAGATGACTAACAAAATGGGAATATGGGACGGTTGAAATGGGTGTTAGTTCATATAAATGGGCATTCGGGACTAAATGGTATAAGCATGGTATGGGACGTGCAGGTCTGCTTGTCCAGTTATATGAATTAACGGGATTAGATGAAGAGCATTTATGCATTATTAATAATGTGATATTTGGCTGTGCGATTGGATGTCACTTAATTTAATTATATCAATTTCATGTAAAAAGGTTTATGTCCCTACTGAGCGGTGGTTGCTCACCCCTCACCCTGTTTAATTTTTCAGATGAATTAGTGAGCAAGACAAGGACTAAACCGGTTCAAGCTGAATTATATGAGAGTGATTGAGCTTTATTTATTGATTTTAAAGTTGTAAAGATTTTGGAATCTATTTTTATAAGAGAAGTTTATTTTTAACCCCTATTTCGGCTTCTTTTTATTTTATTTTATTTTATTTTACTTTATCACACACCGGGCTCGGGATTTCCACTTACCCCCGGGTCCGGGGCGTGAAACTTCAAGTCCTATTTAGCACAGTCTAAGGTAGTGAGGCCTACCAAACATGCCCAAAAAGGACACTGTAGGACAACTCGAGGTGGCTACTCTTAAGAAAAGGGCACCCCACCACATCAGTGGAGGACCTGTGCTGGCGCAAGGAGGTGCAATTGCACCTCTGGTCCCCAGAAAAATCCATTACAGTCACTGGAGTTGCACCTCTGCTTTAGACCAAAGATGCACACAATCTGTTTGACGAAATGCACAAACCAACTCTGCACTGGGCTGTTCGTTGTTGCACATTGCGCACGTGTGCGCTTGTTTTGTTTTTTTTTTTTAACGAAGCCTGGCCAAAACGACGTCGTTTTGGTCCAAGCTGTTTAAATGGCGTAGCCTTTTCTTTTTTTTTTTTTCTTTTTTTAACCTAGCCAAAACGACGTCGTTTTGGACCAGGGTTTTTTTTTTTTTTTTTTTTTAAAAAGGAAAAAATAGGGAAGCTGCTAGGCCATTTCGTGGGCTTTTCAAAGGCTTCTATAATTCCTTCTATAATTGGATTTTAATTGGGCTACTATAATTCCTTACATAATTGGGTTTTAATTGGGAGTTCTTTTTATTCAATTGCGTTTTGGGAATTCCTTATTTAAATGGGATTGGGATTTCTCATTATAAAAGACAAAAAATACTTCATTTGCTAAATTTTACCCTCAAGAATTTAACGACCGAGACCTCATGAAGCTTGAAGATCAACTTGGGCTTTATATTGTTGATATGCAGAGCAGCAGATAGTTTTCATCATTGAACGGAATTACTGATCTGACAGAAAAATTGGTGAATACAGGAAGGAGAAGAATATACAACTATGTGTATTTACTTCTTACATTGACTTTAGTTTTACCTGTTGCAACCGCTTCCATTGAGAGAGCTTTTTCAACTATGAATATTGTTAAAACACCATTGTGTAACAAAATGGGGAATCAATGGTTGAGTGATAGCTTAGTTGTTTACATTGAGAAAGATGTTTTTTCTTGTATCAATAATGCAAATATAGTGCGATGTTTTCATGATATGAAGCCTCATCGGCAACAATTTTAATGTTATTTTTTTAATTAATTAGGAATAACATTAGTATTGTTTAAATGATAAGGATGTTTAGTTGTTTTTTTTTTTTTTGAGCTCTTAGCTTTTAAACATTGCACCTCCGCTAAAAAATTCCTAGGTCTACTGCCGCACCACATCCAAGGACAAAATAGTAGATTGTATCTTTTAATGGCTTGTTTTTTGTTATTAATTCAAGTTCTCAAGTTTTTAAATAATATATATATTTTTATTAATTTTAATTGGTTAGCACACGTTTTAAATATTTTTTCATGTGATGTGACTGAAAATGCAAACTTTGCAGAATAGACTAACTAAATTGGCTAAACTCAAGCCAACAGGTCCATAACTTAGTAGTAAGAGTATTTGCCTCCATATTAAATGGTTTCAGGTTGAAACTCTAGTGACACCTCCCCCCTTCCCCTTCTAAACGTTGACAAAAAAAAAGAGCTAAACTCGAAACACAACGACAAAAATATATTCCAAATTAAAATGCAACGATTAAAAAGATATTTAACAAATTTTCTTTAAGTGAAAGGGTTCTTTTAGCCGTTAATTTATTTATTTATTTTCTTATGGTAGGTTGGTTTTCTCGTCTTAATTATATTTTTTCTTGGCTGGCTTGTTTTGATTAATTGGGTTTTTGAAAATATCAGAAGGACTACAATTATTGACCTCGAGGAACACGGGGCACTTGTACTGGCTAGTGCAGTAGTCAACATCTAAAGTAAATGCATACCTTCAGAAGGGTTTTTGAAAATATCATTAGGACTACCATTCTGTACATTTTGTAATTTTCTGATCAAGTACATGCATACCTTCATAAATAAAAATATTTTCTCTATTTGATATATTTTATTTAATAGCTTTTTAAAGTTTAACTTCTGTAAAAACTTGTGGTGCTTCCACTTTCTAGTAAATTATTTTTTTTTGGCTTTTTATCATAAATGGTCTCTAAGATTTATGAAATTATCATCTTTGTTCTTAATGTGTTTTTGTGACACTAATTGTCCTTAAGGTTAGCCTCCAGACATCAAAATGGTCAATGTCGTTCGCTTCTGTCAAATTTTTTGTTAAATTGATTACGTGACACGCAAATGAAGCATACACATCCAATGGATTCAATTTCGTCATCTCTCCATTATCAATCTCGTCACTTCCTTTTCTTAATTCAATTATATAAATTATGGATTCAATTTTTTATATGTTGGAATGTGAGCATTCAATATCAAATTAATTAGCAACTTATTTATGTAAAATTTCTAGACCTTGTGGTGTAGGGCAACATTAAAATAACAGCTCCTATGTAGAAATCCTCCAAGTGTAAAATCAATACATCCTGCGCTATAAATACCCATTCCTCTTCTCTCAATACCTCCACACAACTTTTCAACATCTTATCTCTCACTCAAAGATATACAGAAATATCATCTCAAAGCCTCAGTCCCATATCTCTCTCTCTCTCTCTCTCTCTCTCTCTCTCTCTTCTCAATGGCACCTACAGGGACTTCAATGGAGGCATCTAATGGCCATGAAGTACCCAAAGTAGCAAGCATCAAAACACTAGCTGACTCAGCTGCCCTCACTTTTGTACCTTCTGAGTACACCTACACCAAAAATCCTAACGAACAAGGCGATGCAAACGACCCAGAGCATTCAATCCCAATCATTGATTTTTCCCTTCTCACATCAGGATCTCCTAATCAACGAGCAAAAGTGATTCAGGAGCTGTGCAGAGCTTGCGAGGAATGGGGCTTCTTCCAGGTATGTACCTTAATTTGTTTGTACATGCCTAGATTTATAGTAATGTTTTGTTGTGAGACTTATGTTGTTAGACAAATACTTATGTCTACCTTATAATATCAACAAAGTAAACTGTAAAAGTTGGAAAAGAGAACATTTTCATACATACTACAAACATCATATATGCGTATCTACAACTCTCGTGATGAAAACTAATTACGCATAACTTATATATATGGGAATTATTAGGTGACCAACCACGGTGTACCAGAGAGCCTGATGAAATCAATGATTGACGCGTCTCATAGATTTTTTGATCTGCCGGAGGAGGAGAAGAAGGAGTTCCAAACAAGGAACCAGTTGGACCCAATCAAGTGCGGCACCAGCTTCAACGTCGACATTGAAAAAGTTCGTCTCTGGAGGGATTTCCTCAAGGTCATAGCCCACCCTGAGTTCAACTCACTCTACAAACCTGCTGGATACAGCGAGGTTTCACTGGAGTTCAGCAAACGAACCCGAGAATTAGTCACAGAAATATTGAAAGGAATATGTTGGAGCATGAAATTTCGGGTCCTCCAACAAGTAATCTTGTAATCAATGTTGAGAGAAGCCGGACACCATCTACGATTGCCACCAACGAGAGGGGAGTACCTGCAAGAAAACACTCTGACGCTCAAGTCAGTGTTCGTTCAGGAATATTGCCTATACTCAGAATAATCTCATACCTCTCCCCCCCCCCCCCCCCCCCCCCCCCCCCCCCATATGCTGGGAAATTAATTGGCCTTTTATAGGCACTGAACCCCTAGACTCCAAGTCCCATATCTCATATTTATTTCCATATTCTATGGTAGTGGATATCATGTTATTTGATTCTCTCCACTTCCTTAGATTTAGGGTTCATGGGAAGTGGCTTGTTACTTGAGCCTTAATTTTTGCTCTCACATATGCCCCCTTTTGTCTCTCTAGACACGTGTCTAGGGTGTAGAGAGAGAAAATATTTTTTGTGAGAAGAACACTTTGATCATGAGCATGTGAAATTTCATGGATATGGAGGCCTTCAGCAATGAAATTTCATTGAAGAGTTTGGTCTTCAACCATGATATGGTCTTCTACCATGGTTTTGAATTTTGCCTTCGGCTACAAGTTTTGCCTTCGATATGGATTTGGCCTTCGGCCTGAAGTATGGTCTTCCACCAAGTTTTGTCTTCGACATGAATTTGGCCTTCAGTCACAAACATGGTCTCGACCACATGAATTTGAATTTCATTCACAATCATGGTCTTCTACCACTTGAATTTGACTTTCAGTCACAAGCATGAGTTGAGTATTGGCATGCCCCCATTGGTTTAGAGTGCATCTGTTTACTAACTACACATTGTGGCTCTCGTTCAACCTCTGTTTATGTTGATTTTGTCGTTAGTTGGGCTCCATAAATTTCCACCATATAGAAATAGGCTTATGGCTTATCTTGAGTGGTGCAGTAGCTGCCCCCATCACGCAAATGCAGTCAAGACGTTAACAAGCTGCCAAATCTAACCACACGATAATATTTGTTAATTTCATCAACAAAAATCAGTTTCAATGTACAGTAAAGTTTCACAATGTACGAATCAATACGTAGGCTTAGTAGTATCTAGATATTGAGCAGCATATGACTAAATTCAAATTCAAGCGTTTTACAGAGCCATACATGAAATAGTTCTCATCTCCCAAATGTAAGAGGCATAAGTAAAATACCTTGGCATGTGTCAGATATATATAATCAATTTAAAATCTTCTGATCATACGCCTTTCAGGCCATGGCTTCACCAACTGTTGTAAAATCGCACTAGACATACCATAAGTCCAAAAGACACTTATCTTGATGTGTATGTTATCTAATCTTCTCTCCAGTTTTTGAGTCTGCATGCATTATCTTAAAACAAATTTGCATTTCAAATGTGGGGTATTGTTGGAAGTTTGAAAGCAAATGTAGTCTCACATTGGACAAACCAAAAGGTTTCTCATGCTTTATAAGCATAAAACCTTAACATCAATTAAATAAGAATTGGTGGCTGATGGGCTTGGATGGTTGGTTTGCTTGATTAATAATAATATATAATTAATCAAGACTTGGGCCTTGGGGTCTCTTGAAATAGCCCGAAAATAAAATAAATATTGTTATTTTTATTTTCGGATTTCTTTTAGCAGATGTTAGATTCAAACCAAAAGACTTATCTTTTTGTTTGAATTTTGAACACGAATAACTGTTATTAACTGCTATTTTGAAGGGGTGCGAGTCTGTTATAAAAACATAAGTCCTATGCCATAATACGATCATCTTTTTTATCCATCTTTTACTGCATTAAATTTACAAACTGTATTGGAGAGAAACACACCACCGTTCGCCAGAATCCAAGGATCCGGTGTTGGACCCTTGGATTATAGATAGTTGAATCCTAGGAGATAGACGCCGGTTGAACTTCAAGCATTGAGAGAAGGCGAAATTCTGTCTTTAGGACATTGCAAAATACGCAAGCCTCTATCTACAATAAAAGTCAGTTTCCTGAATTTACTTTTGTTTATACGCTTATATTGATTTTGTAGTTTGCTGCTGTCTACAATATTGAATAATATATTATCATTGTCATCTTATAATATAAGTCATATACTGATATTTCCTAACAAAAGGTTGGGCTTGACAACATATAGGATTAGTGTGGTGCTCATAGTTATCATGTCCGAGACGCGCACCCGCTGAATTCCGACGGCAGCAATGTTTGGGCCCAAGGGGCATTGCACCAGTCACCTTCGCTGGCCTTGGTAAATCTGCCTTTCTGTACAGTGTAGACATCACACGTGGTTCTCTTGGCTCTCATTGATCAAGTATCATGTCTTCCAGGAAATCTTGAATAGAAGGGCATCACCAATACTTTGATCAACATTTGTTACTTTCGAATGGAAGTTGTAATTTTTGTATTTGCCTTCTCAGAACATTTCAGCATATATGCCTCTACTCCATTCTCAGCCCCTACAAGATTTTTCTGGTGTCATTCAATCATGTGCGAGCCTTGGCTTTGTAGGATTTAACCCCAATTATCTCTATGAAACTTGAGAATTGTTTACACAGAAGTTCCTTTGTAAATTCAACCGATTCTCATCTACATCAGAAGATATATAGGCTATGATAAACTTTAATTAGAAAGGCATGAAGATATGCATTGATAAAAGATGTAAGCATGTTCCATGCTATAATTCGTGGATCCTGAAAGAGACAATAGAAAACTTATCTGTTTGCAGTTTGGCTCGTGCCCCCATAGAAATTGGTTTGTTGCCCAATTCCAAATTCATAATTTAGAGTTATGACTTCTTCAACTACATAATATGATTGCGTACTTGATGCTGCTAGGTCATGAAACTACCAAAAGCATGAGGTAGAAATTCTTCTATATTTGGGGCAGTAATTCATGCCCCCATTCGCGCCCCTAATTCAATCGTTTTGTTACAAATGGTTGCATACATCCCAATAAAAATTGAATACTCACCTCTGAAAAGTTGAAGGGTCATTTCACGAAAATTAATTTTTGTGAAATTTTGGAGCCGTGCGTGATTGGTATAGCCCAATTCACATTGTGTTATGGCAAGAAGATGCACTGTGATAAAAATTTATAGTTGTGAAATGATAAAGGAGTATAGAAATTCTTCTCTGTTGGGAGATTTAATTCATGCCCCCATTGTAGCTTCCAAGGCAAGAGTGTATCCATGGCTTCTCATTATGACTTTTTGTACGGTTTCCACAGACGGCGCCAACTGTTGGAGCATAAAATTTCGGGTCCTCCAACAAGTAATCTCGTAATCAATGTTGAGAGAAGCCGGACACCATCTACGATTGCCACCAATGAGAGGGGAGTACCTGCAAGAAAACACTCCGATGCTCAAGTCAGTGTTCGTTCAGGAATATTGCTTATACTCAGAATAATCTCATACCTCTCCCCCCCATATGCTGGGAAATTAATTGGCCTTCTATAGGCACTGAACCCCTAGACTCCAAGTCTCATATCTCATATTTATTTCCATATTCTATGGTAGTGGATATCATGTTATTTGATTCTCTCCACTTCCTCAGATTTAGGGTTCATGGGAAGTGACTTGTTACTTGAGCCTTAATTTTTGCTCCCACAGAATATCAGAGAGCTTAGGGTTGGAGGCTGACTACATAGTAAAGGCCATGAACTGGGACCGTGGCTTACAAATTCTGGCCGCGAATTACTACCCGGCTTGCCCACAGCCCAATAAAGCAATCGGTCTACCTCCTCATACCGATCATGGACTGGTGACCCTCCTCATTCAGAATGAGATGGGTGGCCTTGAAGTCAAGCACAAAGACCAATGGGTGTTGGTTAATGTTGCTCCGGGAGCTTTTGTTGTTACCATTGGTGACCAAATGCAGGTACCAAAATAACACCCAACTTTTTTTAATCCAAAACCCATGTAAGAATTACAATCTAATAATTCTCTACTTGTTTTCATAAATTAATGGTACCGATTATTTATGTGTATGGTTAATTCTTTGTGGCAGATTTTGACAAACGACAAGTACAAAAGCATATGGCATAGGGCTGTTGTGAACAACAAAGCTACAAGGATATCAATAGCTGTGCCCCATGGGCCCTCACTGGACACACCCGCTTTACCAATCCCAGAGTTGTTAGAGAGAGAAGGCCAAGCCCCAAAATACATTGGGATGACATATGAGAAATTCATAGGGCGTCAAGCATGCCCTGCTGCCCTCATGAAACCTTTCTTAGATCACCTGCGGGTCAAGCATAACTGAGCTACAGCCTACACACAATCATTAGAGTCCTCTTATTTCCGTGAATAAGAGCTTTGTTGCTCCTATAAATTGTCTTCTTCCGAATCTTAATTCATAATCTTATATATGTTTATAGCTCTAACTATGCCATTTAGTGTCCCGATTTTATTTATTTTCAATTATAAACCACAATATCTGATATATGCGATTCAATGACCCTTATAAGAAAATTGACGAGGTACCAAAAGGATTACTTGAGAATGCGAGTACAGAAGAAACGATGGCGGAGCTAGAGCCTATATATTGAAGGGGCGGCAATAATTAATTGACATTTTTCATATTTATAAATTGTACACAAATTATCAAGTTTTGTATAAAATGTAAAGGAGTTTCTGAAAATTGGGGGCTACAACCACTTCTAGCCTTAAAACAGGGAAAACACTATTTTGCTATCTTCGGTCAATAACTCTTTGATTGTGTGACACGCATAATAACACTTTCACTTGGCATAACATTATAGATCAGGGATAGCAAAACAGTGCTATCTATGTTGTAACTAAGTTTTTCTTGAATTATGTGGCTCCGCCCCTGTGAAAAGGCTTCTTGCTTGAGTTGTAATCTTAGAGCATCTCCAAGGGAAATGTCAAATATAAAACATTAAATTGAAATTTGATGGCTAACATGGTAATTTGACATATATTGCGCGATTTCATTCCACCCGATATGTCCTTTGTGTTCAGTAAAATAAGCAATCAATAAAGTAATGATAAAATAAGCAATCAATAAAGTAATGATAACTGATAAATGAGCGGCAGCAAGCAGCAGCAGCAGCAAGAGCACAGAGGCCTTCGATTCATCGATTTGGGGCTGAATTCCAAGATAAGAGAGAGATCGATAGATCAATTTGAGACTGCGTCGATTTGGGGCTGAGATGAGAGAGCTATCGAATGGGGATTGATTGAATGATTGATTGGGGTTTGGGTTTTGGAATTATCGAATGGGGTGAGAACTGAGAAGAAGAGAGTGAGAGACAGATATCAAATGGGAGTGGTCTCTGGTTTTTTTTTTTGGTCGAAATCAATCATGTTCATTCAAAACCCATAAATGGAAAGGAAACAAACAGAGAATACAAAAGCCAAAAAGGCCAGCTAAAGGAACAAGATGCCACAAACACAGAGAAGATTAAACTAAAACCAGTACAGTCTAGTATAATAGTCTTCCCCATCACAAAATCAAACCAAAATACAATACAAAGCCACCGTCTTCTGCAAAGGGGACAGAGACCGTACCATAATGGCCACAAAGAAGGGGATACACCACCACCACACAGGTCAGCATTGCTGCACATAGAGACCCACCGATCTTCCACCAAAAGCAAATCCCCAAAAATCGGAAACACATCAGCCCTCGAACGTTCCTCCAAAAGTCACCTTCTCCATCTCACCTAAATCTGCCAATGCTCCTAAGAGAAAACAGCCAATCACAACACCAAGGTATATACCAAAAGACCAACACCAAGAGAGTGGAGAGTATTGGTGCAAGCACCTGAGCAAGAACCGTAGCAAAACCTCTAAATACAATCCAAGAGATGAGCGACAAAGCGCTTATAGATATGGTTGTTGTATCCTAAAGGAGATCCCAGATCCAGAAAAAGGATAAGGCAAAAAGAGGATGAGAAGTTGAGGAAGAAATAAATCTAGTTGAAGGGGTTGTTTGGTGGAGAAGGAAGGACACAAAATTGGCATGAGACATTTAATCTCAGCACAGAGTATAAGCCACAAGCAGACACCACAAAGGGAGAAGCACCCAACTCTCAAAGAGAGCCACAGACACAGCCAAACAGGCTCAAACCGAAAGAAGACCAGCTCCACCAAAAGCCCAAGACAGGAGAGAAGGGGAGGTAGCAGAACGAGAGAAAGAAAACCGAAAGAAAGGAAAGAAGAGGAAAAAATTAAAAACACAAGAAAACCGAAAATTGCTCTGTAAAAACAGAGCAGCTCCACGAGGTGGAAGATGAAAGAAAAGGCAGGAGAAGGGGGACAAAGGAGCTACCAAGAAGAGAAAGAGAGAGGAAGAGGAGGAAATAAAGAAAAAAAAAACCAGAAAAAGATGGAGGGAGAGAACGGAAAAGGAGAAGAGAGAGAGAGAGAGAGGGGGGGCTAAGGGGAGGGAAAGGGGGGAGAGAGGGGAGGAGGGTCAGTGACCACTTCCTCCCCCTGAGCAGCGCTGAAGAAAGGGGGCTAGGGTTGGGAGAAAACTTTGGAGCGGCTAGGGGGAGAGAACGGGTTGATTATCGGAGTGGTCTCTGTTAGGTTAGTCGATTTGGGGATGAGTGAGAAAGAGTGAAAAAAAATTAGGTCAGTCTGTTCATTATACGGTATGGTACGGTATAGAACAGTATCAAAAAATTTGGTACCGCTCCTGTGCCATACATGGTTGATACGGTACGATATCATACTGGATACAGCCAAAAAAAAAAAAATTGAAACGTCATGGATCCGGTACTATACGGCACGAAACATGTTCAGTTTCGGTTCTTCGGCTGCAGATGCCCAGCCCTATGTACAGATCATACATTCCATTATGTTTATTTATTTATAGCTTTTTTGGCATTTCTTTTGATCCTTAGTTATATTTTTTCTTGGCTGACTTGTTTTGATTAATTGGGTTTTTAAAAAGAGATTTTCTATTTAAACCCCACACTTCTCTTAGTTCACCTCATGTTCTAAGTTCACCCCATCTTTTAATTTAAATTTTCACAATTTCTAAGAAAATCCCACTATCTTCTCAAACTACCCTTAAATACACCCAAAATTGAAAAAATGAGAAATAAAATTGATTTTCTATTTAAACCCCACAATTTTCTTTGTTCCCAGCAGAAAAAAAAACACAAACATATGGAACCCCAAACCCTTAGGTATTGTTGAGAGAGAGAGAGAGATAGAGAGAGAGTGAGTGAGTTTGTAAACAGGAAGTTGGGGTGTGGGGTGTAGGGTGTGTGTATAAATATATTAGGGTTAATTATTAAGTTGGATGACATTTTTTATCTTTTTACATAATAATAAAACTTACAGTTTAATAATTTAAGTATTGGAGTGAACAAAGAGAAGTGCGAGATTTAAATAGAAAATCTCTTTGAAAATATCAGAAGGACTACAATTATTGACCTCGAGGAACACGGGGCATTTGTAGGTGAGTAGTAATTGGGCACTTGTACTGGCTGGTGCAATAGTCCAAATGTGAAGTAACGCCATTCTGTACATTTTGTAATTTTCTGATCAAGTACAAGCATACCTTCATAAATAAAAATATTCTCTCTATTCGAGATATTTTATTTAATAGCATTCTAAAGTTTAACTTATGTAAAACTTGTGGTGCTTCCCCTTTCTAGTATTTTTTTTGTTTTTTGGCTTTTTATCATAAATGGTCCTTGAGGTTTATGAAACTATTACCTTTCATCCTTAGGGTTTTTATTTTTACTGTTTATACTAATGGTCCTTAAATTTAGCCTCCACACATCAAAATGGTCCTTGTCGTTAACTTCCGTCAAATTTTTTGTTAAATTGATGACGTGGGTTCAGTCATGTTTTTCTTATTGTGTAGTAAAAACTTTGATGTTTTTAAAAGAGGAGAGAATTACTAAGATTAATAGAATTTCGATAAAGATTATTTTTTGATAGTTTGTTGCCAATGGTACAAGTTATGCTTAGAATACTTCTAAAGGAACTTAAAAAGAGCTTTAATCATTTTGAACAACTACAATGTCAAATGTTTTGTGGATCAAATTAATAAGAGGTGCATGCTTATGTTAAAAGTGGAAGCCTTGGTGTTTTAATCAATTGAATTTTCTTTAAGTCAAATCTTGTTTAATTCTACTTCTTTATCTCAATTGTTCTTTTTCAGCTCTATTATTTTCTTTACACCGCTCTCTGTTGATACGACACTCGGACTTCTCAGCTACACTGTTGTACAACATCTCCCCTTGGGTCTTGCAAGCAGTTAAATCAGGACTAATTAGGCTTCTTGTGCAGGTTGAACAGGTGGTCAATTTGTTTCTTAATCATCCAGTAGGAAGTCTACTACTTTGTGAAGACGAAAGTTAGCTCCTTGAAGTAGCTGATCAACTCGGACGACAGAGTATGGAACCAATCTTGAGCTGCTCCTCGCGAGGTCATCACTACTACAAAAAAGTTAATAGACAACGGTTTTTAGCCGTTGTAGAAAGTCTTGTAAAACCGTTGACATTAGCAGTGTCGTCTTTTCTACATATTTATGACAACGGTCAAGAACCGTTGTAATATGTCACTTTCAACAACGGTTTTTAAGAAAAACCGTTGTCAATTCTGATATATAAAATAGGTATGTAAGAGTAACCGTTGTAATATGACCCTTTCAACAACGGTTTTCAATGATAACCGTTGTAAAATGACCATTTCAACAACGGTTGTTATTGAAAACCGTTTAATTTGGGCCTTTCAACAACAGTTGTCAATAGTAACCGTTGTAGTTTATCATATTTCACAACGGTTCTTACTAAAACCGTTGTGGTTTATCACCTTCCACAACGGTTGTTATTGAAAACTATTATAATTTTCCACGTTCCACAACGGTTGTAATTTATCCCCTTCCACAACGGCTGTATTCTAAAACCGTTATGAAAACTAGCATTAGGTTGTTTATAAAACCATTGTGGAAAATCACATTAGATAACATTTTCTATGAAAACCACTGTTGAAAACCCACAAAATTCCAAAGGAATTATTCACTACGAAAATTAATGGAAAGTCACACTAATAATTTATACCACAATATCAATTTACAATTAGAATTCAATGCATGTACACCACAACAATTTTTACAATAAAAAAAATTGTTTTTATCTTGTTCCATAACTTTATCGCTCTACATAATGGTCACAAAACTTGCTCACTCATGCCTGACTTCATCCATCTGCTTGTGTGTTGGCAAACCTGCTCCCAGCAAGCCTTCAAGAATTTCAGAACTCAAGCTGTTTGAGAATAGATAAGCTGTAGAAGAAGTGAAAACCATTAACAAGTGGCCTTGAAGAAGTTCAAGACTCAAGCACCTATTCTAAATTCATCCTTCCCATTAACATTAAGTTTCTTTTCACAGTTGACATACCTACAATTATGACATCCAAAGGCTCAGCAAAAACAGAAAGTTGCCAATTTGAATGCCTACCATTTGCTGGGACATGAAGAACCATAATTTGTAATAGATAGATTGACAAGGAACAATAGGACCTACAAACATATGAACATTCAATAGAGTTCTAATAACATAAGAATATTCAATAGAGCTATTAGCCATGCTAATAACAGAACAAGACACCATGCTAATAACAAGACACCATCTAGTTTTAGCAGATATGGCCCACAATGCTTTTAGCAGATATAGCCAACATTCAATAGAGTTCTAGTGTTAGCCAGAATTCTAGTGTATGCATTCAAAGCTGCTTTTGAGACTGAGTAGGGTGGAATAAACTAATGGATGAGTTGGTGCTCCTAAAAGTTACAAAATTTAATTCAAATTTTATTGTTAAAAATTCTCTAGAAGCAAATATACTAACCTGCATTTCTTCAATAAGTATATACTTGATAAGTCCGCTCACAACTATTCTAGTGAATTTGCATCACAATTAATTGTCATAACTATGCAAATGGTGGAACTTTTCAAGAACTTCAAATTGGCATACCCCTCAAACCTAATGTGTTGTAGTTCCCCATCTCATTTCCCAAAACAAGGATTTTTTATATTCCCCCGCCTGCAAATGCATAAAAACAAGCAAAGTTTCAAGTTACAGAAAGATTTATACATCAAACAAGTTAAAATGATATGCTATTAAACAAACTTTCTCAAGGATGCTAATATCTATTTAACACCAAAAGGAACTACACACGCAAGCATTAAGGCAGGACACATACAATACAACCAAGAGGAACAGGACTACATAATTAACTAACCAGCCCACTGCAAAAAGGCCCTGCTCCAATGCCAATGGTAGGAATCTGAAGAGCAGATGTTGCAGCAGCTGCCACTGGTGGAGGTACACGTTCTAAAACAACAGAAAAGCACCCAACTTCTTGCAAAGCCAGTGCTGTCTCCACAACCTGCAGACAAAAATCCACTACAACATCGTTACAACAAATAGAAATTTCAGCACTTGCAAACCCATAATGGAAAACAAATTACGGACACAGACCTTGACAGTACTAGCAACATTCCTTCCCTGAGGCCTAAAGCCCCCAAGAACACTAATGGCCTGAGGAGTAAGTCCCACATGCCCCATTACAGCAATTCCAGCTTCCACGATAGATTTTGCTGCAGTAATTCTTGAAGGTGACCCTCCTTCTAATTTGATCGCATCCATTCCTCCTTCCTTTAAAACCCTCATTGCAGATTTGACAGCCTGCTCATAATGGAAATTGCAACATCACCCACCCATGGCCTACTTATGAAAAAACAAACCCAATCAACAAAATAGAACACAATCTCATTTCTGAAATTCAATACAGCTCTGTTTCTACTTGGTTGCAATGAAATTTGAAAAAAATGTAAGAAAGCTCGTAGCTTCAATAATTTCATCAATTGGGTCATAAATTTCATCATTAAAAACAACAAAAACGAAAAAAACTAGTTAAATTTCCTTTCTTTTACTTTCTCATCAGCCAAACAGAACACCCTTTGTCATGCTCATGCACAAAAAGTCAAACAATGTTCCAATGTCCTTTTCCTTCTCATTCTCATAAACAAAACAGATCTTTCTCAAAAGTAGAAAAAGAAAACAAAAGGCCCATAGACAATGAACCTCCCAAATCAACAGAATTACGGAGGAATTTTCCATTTTATTCGCTACCTACCTGATTGGTGCTAGACTCATAGCAGCCAAAGGGCAAGTCCCCAACCAAAAGCGGTCGCTTAGCGCCATGAGCCACGGCTCAGCAGTGAACAAGCATTTCATCAAGCGTGATAGGAAGGGTGCTGTCATACCCATGAACCACCATGGCAGCCGAGTCACCGACCAAGCAAATGTCGATGCCCGCGGAGTCCAGGTGGACAGCAGAAAGGTAGTCGTAGGCGGTGACCATGGTGATGGGCTCGCCCTTCTTGTAAAGCTAAGCACCTGCAGAGGAAACAAAGAGAGATGGTTAACACCCAAATCACAACAGTGTCGAAAGAAATTGAAACCCTAAATATTTTTTTTCTTTACCTTTGTTGATCGAGGTAGAGCTACAAGCCAACACCGAAATGGTTAGATTAAAACCCAAATCAGTAACCCTAAAATTAAAACCCAAATCCCTCTGAACTAGAAGGAGGGAGGAGAGAGAGAGAGAGAGAGAGAGAGAGAGACGCGAGAGACAGAGTCCATCTGTCTAAGGCTGTGGCAAAGGCAAGGCGACGAGGTGGGAAGAACAAGACTGTGGGGAGAGGTAGATGCGAGAGACAAGAGATAGAAGAGAGATAACAGAGAATGAGAACTATCGGGTCTTAAGAAAAAAATATTGAGTCACAGTTCACTCCATTTTTTTTTTAAAAAGCTTCAATTACAACGGTTGAAACGAAAACCGTCATGGAAAGTTGTGAAATAAAATCAGAAAACTATATACCCTAAACCACAACGATTAAAAACCCCTTTTAACAACGGTTACGTAATAACCGTTGTGGAAGAAACAATTACAACGGTTTTGGAGCCAACCGTTGTGTATTCAGTGTTGTCTTTTTGAATATTTGTAGTAATGCATCACAAACACCTTGCACATCAGCGCATCCTCGAATTTGTAAAGAATCATGACACTTTTGAAATGTTTCAAATGTCTCTCGGGATCGAAATCCCTTTCGAATGGAGTGAAAGATGGCGTTATGAATCACTTTGGTGAAAGGAGAGGATTTTACTTAGTCTACCTCCTCGCACAGGATATTCTCTAAGTCTCCTCCAACTTTCAAGTCTCGAAGTCGGTGGTCATTCACGAGCTTCTTAACGTCTTCTACTCGCAAGGCTTGTGGCACACTTTGGTGTCTCCCATGGTGTGGGTGTCACTACTGACCTCCTTATTGACTCTCTGGGATGGATCTCCTTGGTTATCTTGCCTGAGCGGCATATTGGTGGACTAAGTTTGTGAGAGATTTTGTGTTGCTTGTCGCCGTGTACTGGCTCTTCCGAAGCGGACCGAGGAGCGCCTTTCTTTAAGCATTTTCTGAGGTGGATTGTGAGGCTAATCTCCCTAGGGGCCTAGCCTCACATGAATGATTCTCTGCGGGCCCAACCTTTCTTGTACGTTGGTCCTTCGACCTAATCTTGCTCGGAGGCTTGATCTACTTTGGTGGGAGCCCACAGATGCTTGTGACATGCTTGCTTGTTGGTTCTTGCCCGACCTGCTTACGACCTCTGTCCTATCTTCACCGTGGGATCCCGGGCCAAGGTTTTGGACCAATCGATCTACCTAAGAAGCTGTCCAACCAAGTTGTTTTGGTCATCCACTCTTTGAGCTAACTGGTCGACCCTAAGGTTGAGGTCTGCTTGACTAAAGACATTCCCTACATTCACCATCCAACAAGTTCCTCGAATAGAAAACAGTTATGCAGATGCGCTGACAAGCCTAGGATCAGCGACTAGACACCTAGTTCCGACGCTCCATCCCTGTCGATCATCTTGACCAGCTAGGCATTGTTGTGAAATTATTGCAAGCGCACAATTCGCACAAGTAATATAGTGATAAGTGACGTGTCGTTCCCACAAAGAATGATTTAATTTACTAAGTACTGATTATGATTAACCCAAGACTTTATTTGAACAATTGAATGATGAGATTCGATTGATTAATTAATGAAAACAATGAATAAAAACAAGTGTAGAAAAATAAAGCGGTGAGATTCAAGTTATGAGAGCATTAGAGCTTCCAATTTCACCATAGCCAATTCTACCCAATTCCCTTAGCATGTTAATCCTAATTATTCTCCATGTTGACAATTGATTTTTTCTACTTTATTAGATACTCCATCCTTGGTTATACCAAAAGTATTCTTATTAACAACCCACTTTATCCCTAGTAATGAAATTAAGATAATAAGAACCCATTAAATTCCTTGGAAAACCTGCAAAACAACCACATATAAGTCATGACAAACATCCCTATCTGATCATGTAACCCATGTCATCTATTACAAGAAGCAACCCCAAATTGGATATCCCTATCGTCAATTTAGCATAAAAAAAAATTAAATGTCGGCTAAACATTCAAAGCATTAAGCAAAGTAATAGATACTCAACATGGGAAAATACTTGGAATTAACATTGACTAAAGAAATTGAGTATTAATGGCTGGGCTACATCATAGCCCTAGCAAAAAGGAATTAGTTCATGAAAACTTTAATAAAAACCATGATAAAGACTGTCATAGAAAAGAAAAACCATTTGAAGATTTGATCTATGCACCACAACAACTCTAGGTTGTCGACTTCTTTTCACGAAAACTCTCTCCGCTTTATGCTTTGTGTCTCTCCGAAAAAGAAAATAATGAACCCCCAGCCTTAGGTTAAGGCTCAGTATTTATAAGCCAAAGGGAATTGTCCAAAAATAAAGAAAATAATAATTATTTAGGAAGTAGAGGAATAATAGGAAGGTCAAAAAGAAAAACCCAAAATGAGGAGGATAATAAAAATAGGGTGCGGTAGAGAGAGAAAAAGGAGTATTTGGCTTTTGGAAAGAATAAACTCATTTAGAAAAGGAGAAAAGAAATTGAGACTTGTGGAGGTAATCTTCTCCAACTCAAAGGAGGAAACACGACTGGAGAAAAAATGGTCACACCATCTTGCATTTTATTTTGACTTTGTTGTCCAATTTACTACTACAAAAAGTGAAAAAGACGCCTAGAAAAAGACGACGGTGTTGGCTGCGCAAATCTCACGGCCTGGTGTTCCGGGGCGAGGGGACGTGCGTTAACACGTGGCGTCCTTATTTTGGGTGCGGTGCGGTTGTGTGCGGGCGTGCCAGCACGGTCTACCGTGCGTCGAGATGTCGATATGGGTGAAATGTTTTAGTGATGCGCCTGTTTGAATTCGACTCCTAATCAAACAATTGTGGCCGAGAGAGGAACTGATCTCGGCCGTCAGGTTCACGGCCTGAGCTACAAGGTCGTTTAATAGTGGCATTGGTGGTGGGTTTTGGGCAGTGCTCCGGCGCGTTGCTCAGGGAGCGACGGTCGTATGATATATGGGGTGAGTAAGAGAGTAACAGAGATGGTGCTCCGTCGCCTTGAAAATCAAGGGTCGTATGATATATTGATGAATGGATTTTCCTTACAATCTAACACTACTCCTAGGAAAGTAAGTAAAGATATTGAAAGTGCATTACAGGAAAATATAATTTGCTCCGTGGGAGGCTTTTGGTTTGGTGTTTGAACCCTTTGAATGTAGCTTGAGTCTGGTATTTATAGGAAAAGCTCTTGGATGAGTAATTGAGGCTGAAAATCTACATGGTGGAGCTTGATCAGAGCAAGTGGGTAGTCCAATCGACATTTGGGATCGTGAAGCATGGTGGTGTGACCCCATGAATCCTGGTAAATCTCGGCCGCCGCCCTGATCGTGGGCTCTGCGCTTCTAGCCGTGGAGACGCATTTAATGATCTGATAGCTAGTGACCTAATCTCTCAAGCTGTAAGAATTCTTGTAAGAATGTTTGTGCCTAACCACTCTGATTTCTGTCGCCAAATCCTGACGCTAGTCACTTCCCTTCTTCCCTCGTGCATTAAATGCTTCCTTGCAGCCAGTGAGTTTGCTAGTCAGAGGCGTTACTTCATTAAATGAAGTGTGGGCCCTGGCTATCACATGGTGATCTGACTCTAATATCCTCGGCCGTGTCCCCTTCCTCCTTTGGCCTCGGCCGGATGATACTGTGGTTGTAAGGCCGAGATGACTATGCCTTCGCATTTTCCCTTTGTTTTGAGGCAGACAAAACGCCGCGTTTTTGTTCATGAATGGGTGCTAAGGCCGAGGGAGGTCCCTTCGGCCAGCTTTATGGCCGTGATTTATTAGGCACAAACAGACGGTAGAACAAAAAACCGTCATTGTGTTTAAAAAGACGACGGTAACAAATGGAGGTCCTGCTGAATATTTTTTTAAAACGACACACACAAATACAAAAGCGTCGTCTTATTAAAAAGGTTTTCTTCAGAGTTAAAATCTGACCAAAAAACAACGACAGCAGGTATGAATCCACTGACGTAGAAAATAAAGACAACAGGTCAACAAAAAACCTGCCATGTTAACTCCTAACTAAACACAAACTGTTCTTAGTCTGTGTCATATAATATAATGGAATCCATGTCGGTATATTACAAAAAAACGACGTGTTCAATCAATGTACCATGACGCGAGAGATTAATTTATCGACTTATTATTTTTATTTCTTTTTAAGATGAATTAATTAATTTATTTTGGTAATATCTTTCTTAATATCTATCAGAAAGAACTACTGCCAAAATACTTAAAACCATCACAAGGAACAACCAAGTATCTTAACACAAAACAAAATTTAATTCTCAAGTCAATCCTCAACAACATTTTCGTCTTAAAAGGCAAATCTCTACTGAACAATATTTAATAGGAGCAATATTTCAAAGGCAAATACTAGCTGAGGACCTTTTCTGCCTTCACCCTTAGCTTGTTCTCAAGCTCCTGCACAGCCACAGATAAATTCATTAGTGACTATTTGTAAGTACAGGAATCAGATGAAAGCTTGCCCAACAAACAGTACTAGTGTACAGGAATCAAATAATTTCCAAAAACAATAACCTTTCAATTCACGAAAACATAACCAAACAAAAATAACAAAACTACCCTCGTATTAGGAATGACCATCCTCTTTATCTTATCATAAGGAGGTGGAACACCCTTGTATGCCTTCAAACGGGCAAGTGCGGCTGCACCACGCTTGGTCTTGTGAGGAATCATTCTGCAAACCAAAGACAATTACAAAGAAATCCCGTATTGAATCAATAAAGCAGAAAACGCAACTAAAAACATAGATCACCTATTGAATCAATAAAATAAAGTGTCCACATTTGCTTTCTGAAAGACAATTTTTTAGAAGTTGATGAGACTGAGCCAAGGGCAAGAAGAAGTTGGAACCCTAATTGAAAACTAAAAGTTAAAGAACGCGTGAAAAAATCATATTTATAGAAAATATCTTCATTATCCACATCGGTTCTATTAAACGCAGCGACGTCAAATTGTAATAATCGACGTCGGTTAAATTTTCGTAAATGAAGGCAACGACCTTTAAATCTAATAAAGTCAGTTATGCATAAAACAAGGTAACGTTGAATTTAAATAACCACGTCGGTTTACTAAAGCTAATGGTCGTTGACTTCAAAAATACAACGACGGTTTAGATAAATAAGCAATGTCATAACATTTAATATCAGGTTGTTAATAGTAAACTTCTGTCGTGTAAAACTTGAATAACCACATCGGTTCCTACTTTTTTTGAGTCGTTATAACTACATACTAGGGCGGTTTTTAATAAAACCATCGTGTTATTGAACTCTGGGAAAATATATAAATTTTTTCGTCACCTGACCTAAAGTTCTACGTTCTCTCTCACCGATAAAATATCTCAGTTTCCTTCTCAGTTGCCAAAAGCAGCTTCGCAATCATCATCGTCTGAATCTCGTCATCGGCATCGTCTTCGTCCGCAAATCACCAAAGTTAACGTCGAAAGGAAACTTTCTTTGCACTCCAAAGGTTTTTTCTCAATCTCTTTTCTTTTTTTCAGTTTCATTTGATGAGGGTTTTGAAAGAACGAGTTTGGAAACAAGACTCCGTCAAAATGACGAAATCTTTCACTAGTTTGATTAAATTCACTGGTCCATTAACCTCACGAAACCTGAAGACGATAGTTCTGTCTTGTTTATGACATTAGAATCAACACACCACGATGATAGTTAAATCCTACCTAATGCAAATTGAACGACGGTGGTTAATAACCGTCATGGTGTGGCAATTTATACGTCGGAATCAAAATAAAACCATCATCTCTTTCCAGAAAGAACTCTACCTTTTTCCTGCATCACCTCTTAGTGAGATGAAGATTGTCTTTTGTTTTGGACGTGTTAATTTGTAATCCACGTCGGTGTTTAGTCTTAAGAACCGACGTGGTGTAACAATTAATACGACATGAACGACATAAAACCGTGGTCCTATTGTCATACCATTTTTGGTGAGAAATGTTAATAAGACGTTGGTTGTTTTATATAACGTCGTGGTATTTTTTGTATGACGATGGTGATGTTTTGAAACCGTCGTCCTAAATTCAATATTACGGTTGTCTTTTTTCGACGTCTTTTATTTAATTTTACATCGATCGTTTTAATTAATAGTCGTTGTTTTTCTTGCAGATTAATTAAAAATGGTTTCAAAATCTCAAAGAAAGGAAGCTCAAGTGTCAAAAGGTCCTAGTAAGGACGTTGTTGCAGTTTCAAAGGCTCAAATAGATGAAGCCAAATCAGTTCAAAGCAAACCCGCGAAGAGGATGAGATTTTCTTCAACCTTTGATAAAGACACGAGCTCAACCACATTTGTTGAGGAGCCAAAATCGACTCGCGATATCAACACAATGAGCCGTGTTGTGAAAAGGAAAATTTAGAAGATTAAGCCTGTGGTTGAGTTCAATAAAAGGGGCAAACCACATGGCAAGGCTGCTCTTGAGATGCAGTCTTACATTGGTGTTTTGGCACGCACCAGAGTCCCTCTTGTGGAAAAGAAATGGACTCAGTTGCCCAAGGACCTGAAGGAGCATATTTGGGAAGCTGTTCAAATGGCTTTTGTTGTTGGGGAAGGGTGCAAGAAGATGGTCCTGTCATCTGCCATCAAAAAATGGAAGGATTTCAGGTATAACGTAACTAGGCAGTATATCCTTCCATTCGCACATGACAAGGAGAAGTTAAAAGAACCCCCTGAGCTTTATAAGTTCATAGAGAAATCTCAATAAGATGCCTTTGTAGCTTCAAGGTTATCCTCAGATTTTGAGGCTGTGCATTATGGGTAGAAACAGACAAGCGAAAAATTGGAGTACAACCATAGGTTGTCTAGAAAAGGGTATGTTGGTTTAGAGGACCAATTGGAAGAAACCATGCCCGGTGAAGAAATCAATCGATCTCTGCTATGGAAGAAAGCAAGAGAAGATAAAACGGGAAACATCCCAAATCCAAAGGTTGCGGAGAAGGCAAAATTAATCGTAAGTCTCACTAACTCTGTTCTAAATTTGAAAAACAGAGTGTTTTTTTTCCGTATATACGTCACATGTTAAGAAAACGTCGTTATAACTTGAACACCATGACAGTTTCTATTTAACACCGTTTAAAATACAATAGAACGTCGGTTTTTGCTTGAATTAGACGTATATATTGAATTACTACGATGACTTATATTCCTGAGACAGCCGTCTTTTTTTAAAATTTTACAACTACCTTCATTTACTCACGCACACTCTCCCTCTCTCCATCTATTTATCTGAAATTTGTGGTGCACAATTTCTTGGAAAGAATGCATATTTTTGTTAATTTTTTCACCTATGCATTAAAATTTATGACGGTTTTATCTCATATAGACGTTAGAATTGATATACAACGACAGTATGTTACTACCACCGTTTGAAATTATGTACTACGTCGGTTTTGTAAAAAGTCCGTCGTCGTAATTGAACTACTATGACGGTGAAGGTTTTTGATTTATTTCTATTTATCTATTTATAGCTTTTGAATATATGACAATTTTTTTTACTGACGTTGGAATTGTTACACGTCAGTATTGTAATACTGACATGTGAAATCAATCCTACGTATGTTTTTTTTATAAAAACCGTCGTTGTCACTAAGTTATTACATCGGTTGACTTATCTGTTTTACCATCTCTCTCTCTTTTAGGATGATTTGCAAAAACAAGTCTCTGAGAGCACTCTGATTGTATTCGGGAGCAATGATATTTTGACTCTGGCTTTGGGAACCCTCGAGCATGGTGGGAGAGTTAGAGGAGTTGGAGCTGGCGTTTCCCCAACTCAATTCTTCAATTTTCCGAGACAGCAGAAAGTAAAATTTGCTGACAAATTGAAGGAAAGTCTTATGGAGGCAGTCAGAGAAGAGACATTGAGGATGGAGGCTAGGTCAAGGGAAAATGTTTTGGAAGTAGTTAGAGTAGAGAGGGAAATTATGTTGGCCCAATTCCGTCAACTAATTCCTAATTTTGTTCCCAACATGCTGAAAACACCAATTACCCCAATTCATGTATAGCCTCACAAACAAAGCCCCACAAATCCAATGTCTGACAAGGCAAGCTACTCTGGAGCCACTAATGCCAGACCCCTTAGTTTTGGGGGAAGAAGATCCAAAATTTGATGTTGATACTGCTGAAAAACAGCAAGATGAAATGGTAAAATCTCTGATATTTTCGTTTTCTGCTTCTTAAATTTTAAATAGACGTCGCTCTTTTAAATATCCAACGTTAATGTTTCAAACAAACAACGGTATATACGTACCGACGTCTGAAAACCATAATACGTCTGTTTCTTCCAAGAACCGTCGTTGTGAGTGAAATACCACGTCTTTTTTTCCGTCGTCTATTTCATTAAAGCATTCACTGCATTTTAATTAGACGACCTTTCTATATTATAGTGATGTTAGAACATTTACACAACGACAATTATGTCTTTACATCGTCTATAAACTTTCCTCCGTTAGTATGTTCTAGAAACCGTCGTTTATATTATATACCACGTCGGTTTGTTTGGTTTAGTTAAAGTTGTTTATTTTACTTGGTGTACAAACTAACTTATATTTCTTTATTTATTTCTTGTAACATAATCTCTCAAAGCTATGCCACCTCCTCTGTTAGCACTATGCCAATTTGTCCAGACCATGTTGCAGCTTGCTAACGAGACGGTGAAAGTTCACATTCCAGAGGGTGAAGACATTTTACAGTTTGGTTCCATGGTTGAGATTGGAGCCACAGTGATTGCAGTGTACATGAGGTAATTCTAGAAATCCTATATTTTGTTTTATATTTATCTTTCTTTTAAATTAAAATCTCATTTAATTGAATTTCATATATTTAGGTACCTATTTGACTATTTAAAAATGGCAAATATGGTAAACCTTGTTGGGCTTGTCGACCCTGGACAAGTCAGCTCCCTATCTGGATCCTTATCTCACCGAACAAAACAACTGTCTGACTGCCTGAAAATAGCAGATATGGATCAATTTTTCTTGGTCCCTTATAATCCAGGGTTAGTCCCCTAACTATTTAAAGTATTTTCCTTGTAATATTTTTCTTTGTACTATTTAACTATGGATCATTATGTGTAGGGGTCATTGGGTGTTGGTAATTGTGAAACCAAATAAGGAGACTGCCTATTATATGAATTCATTGCCGAACTGCTCTGTTGACGATGACATGAAAAATATAGTGAATACGTAAGTTGATTTATTCAAATCTAAGATTTTTTTTTTTATATGGGCATTTGAATTATACGACTGTTTCTTTAATACCGACGTTATAATGAAAATACAACGTCGGTACTTTAATACCGATGTTTGAAAAATTTACTACGTCAGTAATTCCTCTAAATCGTCGTCTTAATTGAAATACCACGTCGTTTGTGTTACAACTTTTGGTTATACGACATTTTTCCTCGTTATGGACGTTAGAATGTTATATAACGACGGTAGTTTCATACCGCTGTATGAAATAAACTACTACGTCACGTTTTTTAAAACTCTGTCGTCTTAACCAATTTACCACGACGGTTATTTTTTATTATTTAGATTTTTCGTTCCGACATTAACCCTTTTTGTTTTCTTGAATCAGTTCAATCAGAGCGTATAACTCTCATGTAGGCAAACACTCACGTAAAGTAGGAGCCATATGGAAAAATCTACAAGGCACTCCTCAACATCCAACAAGTGTAGAGTGTGGGTTTTACGTAATGCGTTTCATGAGAGATATAATTTATGATCCAGCCCTAGCATTTGAGAAGAAGGTAAAAGGCAAAATTTAAAATATAATTTCTTTATTTTACTACAACGACTTATTCTTTAAAAACCGTCATTTTTTTTCCTTCTAACATGTCGGGTTTTTGTAAGTGTATGAATTTTGTATTTTGCTTTTGGCTTCCCCTGACAATTTTGTAATAAGACAATCATTGTATTTTCTCAAGCTCTAGTCTAGATTAAGAATTACATCTCTAGGTATGCTTAATTGGCTACGTTATGATGGACAACAATGAGTTTGACAAAAGGTAAATTTTGCATTGCATTACATTGCATTTTCTAACTTCTGAAGATTATGACTAGTCATCCTTCCTTCATATGACCAGTCAACCTCTGCCTTAGTAGGAATTCCAGCTCACTGTTCCAGCTGGATCCTACCCAAATGTTTTTGTCTTATTCTGAAAAATTCTTAGCTGCCATTGTACGATTCTAACCTAGGAATTTTGGTGTAAAACCAAACCAATTCCTCATTTGGCAGCCGCAACTTTTGTAGACAAGTTTTGGAAAGTTTCTTTGGAAACTATTGCTTCTTCCTCAAGAGCCACCTTCATATTTTTTCATCTTTGAGTTTTCCAAATTGTTTCTTTTTGAAAACTGCATTTGAAAAATGAAAATCTGCATCTAGCTAATTAAAACACTCTCTCATTTCCAGAGTATGGTTTCTTGAAGAAATTGGTCATTCTCCTTTGAATCCAAATTTTGGTTTCAGTCTGAGTTAAAGCTTGCAAGCTAGTGCCATGGGATGAAAGAGCTGGAGAAGGAGCTGCCATTACCATGAAGAACTGAGCTTGAAGCTTTGCTAAGTTGGAGAAGAAGATTGCACAAAGGAGGTATAGCTCATCTTCCTAAATAGATCTAGGTTTTTCTTGGGCTTGCTTGTGTTCCTTTGTAAGAATCTTTTTCCACTGAGTGGATTGCCTGGTCGGTTGATGACCCCCAGTTTATCCCAATAATGGGTTTCTGGGTGAACAAATTTTTGGTTTGCATATATGAATTTTCTGGTTTTGTGTTCTTGACAGTTGACTAGTCATCACATGTATTTCTGGGTTTGTGTTCTTGACAGTTAACTAGTCATCACATGTATTTATGGGTTCATGTTCTTGCAGTTGACTTTTCATCACATGTATTTTTGGGTTTGTGTTCTTGGTGGTTGACTAGTCATCGTATGAATTATGGGTTTGTGTTCTTGGCAGTTGACTAGTCATCGTATGAATTCTGGGTGTGTCCTTGTAGTTGACTAGTCATCATTATCCGTTGTTTGGTGTTTACTTGATTATGATGATTTCACACACTTCCACTATAGTTGTTGCTAGCACAGGGGATGCCTAGATTGACAGGTCCTTTTGAGTGCCTAGGTTGTCACTAGTACTTTTCTAGGGTTGCACGTACATTGTGGCATGCTTTGTGTATATTCTTGATTGTGGTTATTCATGACTAGCAGTTGACTAGTCATAAGTGTTTTTGGTCTAGGTCTAAAGTGTGTGAAGATTGTTGTGTTTTGTTTAAGTGTCGTAAAATTTACCCCTCGTCACCTAAATACCAATTTCAGTTTTTCGTTTATTTTGCAGTTTGAAAAGAAAAAAGAACCAGTAGTGTATACACAAAAAGATATTGACGAAGTCAGGCTGGAGTGGGCAGAATTCTTAAACAAACAATTACCGAATGATAATTGATGTAATTTATTATAACAATGTTTAGGTAAATAATTTTTTTTCATCATTTGAGCAATCATCAAAGAAAATTATTTTTTTTTTTGACCTTTTTTTGGTTTAGGATATTTAGGTTTTAAAATGAATTACAACGAGAGTAAATCATGAAAAATAAATTTACTTTCCAAAAACCGACGTCTCATTCACATTTACACGTCTCACAGGTATAAACAATCGCTGTCTTTCTATAGCAGGAAATAAAACATCGATAGCAATTCGTAAAAACGCCATGTAAAATTAAAAACACGACGGTTTACGTACAAATATGAGATGAAAAAATCCACTTCATTATATAGGTGTACCGATATACTACGTCCGTTGTATAAAAATATCGACGTCTTAAAGACATACAACGGCGGTTAACTTACAAAAGTTGATGTTGCATATGTAAACAATGGCGGTAATTACTTTAGAAAACACGTTGTAAATAAAATCCACTTCGGTGATAAAAACCAAATGACGTTGTAACACAATAACCCATGTCGGTGATTCAAAACAAGATGACGTGGTAACATAATAATGTCGTTTTGTGTCCTTGTCGATGTCTAAAGTGATCTAGAGCGACGTTTTGTATTTTTTAACGTCGTTGAAAATGGATCCAACGTCGGTTATTTCATTGTCATTTCATTTTAATATGACTTTTATATTTTATTTAATTCCTAATTTCATAATAAATTCAAAACTAATTCCAAAAAATAAACTGACAACTACCATACACTCATTGAAATATTGTCTCTCCCCTAAAGCTCAAAAAAATTTAATTTTACAAATATTTTTTTTATTGTATTTAATTACTAATATTCATAATATAATGAAAAAAATCTGAAAAATAAACCGAAAAATTGTATGCACTCATTGAGACAATATCTTGCCCATAAAGGCCTGAAAAATTTAATTTTAGTTTTCAAAATTACAAGTGATAAGAAAAAGTCAAGAACATTTAGAGACAAAGCACGATAGTCCTTATACTTTTCTTAACATAACCCTAAGGTTTATGTGATCCATTGGTGCCATAAATTCAAAATTATGAAATCCATATTTTAGTCTACTATTATAGAAGGCATTGTTGTAAGGAGTCCGTAGCAATTTTCGGTTCATTTTTCCCATACTTGTGTATTTTTTTATAATTATTGTAAAATTTAGGGTTTATGATTTAGGGTTTATTGAAATGACGCCGGTTTTCTCTCTCTGTTTTTCATTAATTACGCGCGTTCAAATCCCAGGAAACCCAACCCAATCTTATTTTTTAATATTTAAGATGTCGGTTTCTTAAAATACGACGTAAAAATAATTTACTACGACATTTCCTATATATGAAGATGTAGTTTCAGTTTACAACGTCGGTTATGTACGTAAATCGTCGTCATACGTTGAAATTAAACGGCGATATCTATGTATTTACCGTCGTCTTTGAAAAACGCGGTACTTTGAAATTTTTGACCGCGATCTAAAATTTTCAGAATTTTTCTTTAACCCTAAAATATTTCGTTCTCTCTCTTCAACATAAATTTGTCTTAAAGTTTTCGCTCTCTCTCAAAGTATTGGGTATATTCTCCGAGCTCTCTCTCAAGAATTTGTTATATTCTCTTAGCTCTCTCTCATTATCCATGTAAGTACAAACCCAAATCTCTTTATTTAATGATATTGCATGGCTTCTTAAATCCATAAATGTTTTCGTTAGTTTTGGTAGCTTTGGTTTCTTAAATTATGTTTTGGGAGCTATGGGTTCTCAATTAGGAGCTTGCTTTGTGTTCTTTTATGTTTTGATGTTTGCATTCTTGTAATAATTACTCTCTGTTTGGGTTCTTTTATGTTTGTTTGGCCATGGGATCTTGGAAAAGGAACGGTGATGGGAGATTTAGACTGCGGTTTTTTGTAAACCTCGACGACGGTTGATGGATCAAACCGTCGTCTAAATTTTTATTATACGTCGGTTGTTCATTTACTCCCTTCGTCTGATTTTTGGTTTGCATTTGGTAACCTAAAGACGACTGTTCCTCCATTAACCGTCGTCTTTAGGCTACCAGAACCCAGAGCTTTGTTCTTCAAAAAGCAATGCAAATTTCTGGGTTTGGGTAGCTTAAAAACGACGGTAACTAGATATGCCGTCGTCTGAATTTCTATTTCATGCCGATTATTTTGTAAAAACCGTCGTTTGATTCTTGTTTTATTTTTTATTTTCAATTTATTCTCTGCTATTTGAATATAGTAGTGTTTCATTGCTGGTTTTTTCACTTTATTATATATATGATTTTACAGTGTGTGAGATGGATAAGTCATGGATGTATGAGGATAGAACATCGAACGCATATGAGTTAGGAGTGGAAGGATTTTTGAATTTTGCTATAGAAAATCTTGGAAATACAACTCACATTTGTTGTCCATGTGTTACATGTGGGAACATTTATACTTTAATTGGGGTTGGAATTATAAGGGAACATTTATACTTTAATAAAATTGACCAAAGCTTTAAGATTTGGACATGGCACGGAGAACCTTGGGAATGGAGTACTACCAATGCTAGTAGAAATGTGGAAGAAGATGAGCAAAGTAGGTTCAGTTTTGTTTCTGAAGAATTAGGGATGGATGATAATGATTTAGGCGATATTGGATCTGATCCTTATGAGTTTGCCAATGTGATTGGGGATGGAGATCAACCCTTGTACCCTGGTTGGAGTAAGTACACAAAGTTGTCAGCTTTGATGAAGTTATATAATTTGAAAGCAAAACATGGGATGAGTGATGTTTGTTTTACAGAATTATTGATACTTCAAGGAGATTTGCTTCCATAAGGAAATACACTACCTTCCTTTATGTACGAGGCAAAAAAGACTTGGTCTGCTTTAGGGATGAGTTATGAGAAAATCCACGCATGTCCCAATGACTGCATTTTGTATAGGAAGGAGTATGAAGATTCAACTAATTGTCTTACTTGTGGTATCTCAAGGTGGAAGAAAAGCAAAGATGGGTTCTTGAAAAAGGGTGTGCCAGCGAAGGTGGTGTGGTATTTTCCTCCAATTCCAAGGTTGAAAAGGATGTTTCAATCACATAAGACAGCTAAGAGTTTGACTTGGCATGCTGCAAGAAAATCAATTGACGGTCATATGTCTCATCCAGCGGATTCCCCGTCTTGGAAACTTGTTGATGATAAATGGCCCGAGTTTGGTAAAGAGCCGTGAAACTTGAGATTGGCTCTCTCATCTAATGGATTCAATCCCCACAGTTCTTTAAGTAGCAGATACAGTTGTTGCCCAGTGCTCTTAGTTACATATAATCTCCCACCATGGCTAAACAGCCCATAAATGATATAGACGTCTACTTAGAGCCTTTGATTGATGATTTAAAATCTCTGTGGGATGGGATTAGAGGAGTGTATGATGCACATATAGGAGAATACTTTACACTCAGAGGTGTATTACCGTGGACAATTAATGATTTTCTTGCCTATGAGAACTTATTTGGTTGTGTCGTTAAAGGATATAAAGCTTGTCTAATATGCGGCGATGATACACCTAGTCACAGGTTGAAAACTGGCCACAAAATTTGTTACATTGGGCATAGAACATGGTTACCAATCAATCATCCATATAGGAGGCAACATGCAGCTTTCAATGGGAAACCTAAATATGGCACGCCTCCCGAACCATTAACCAGAGAAGAAGTGCTGCATATGGTTGAAGATATTAATTACATATGGGGCTCGAAAAATGGGGGAAGTGTTGGTGAGAATGATGGTGATAGAATTTGTTGGAAGAAGAAATTTAAATTCTTTGATCTCCAGTATTGGAAATACCTCCTTGTGAGGCATGCCCTAGATGTTATGCCCATTGAGAAGAATGTTTGCGGTAGTATCATTGGTACATTGCTGTAGATCCCTGGAAAAAATAAGGATGGGATTGCTACTCGGTTAGATTTATTGAACATGGGGGTCGAAACTGTTTGCAACCCGAGTATGGAGAAAGACGTACTCACTTGCCTCCAAGGCCTTGGAATTTGTCAAGAGTAGAGAAGAGAGCGGTTTGCAATTCTTTCTATGGTACGAAGGTCCCTGAAGGTTATTCTTCAAATATAAAAAATCTTGTATCTTTAAAAGATTCAAGACTTCTTGGCCTTAAATCTCATGATTGTCATACCTTGATGCAACAATTGCTCCCTGTGGCAATTCGTTCTGTTTTGGAGAAGCCTGCAAGGATGCAATAACTCGACTGTGCTTCTTCTTCAATGCTATATGTGCAAAGACGGTAGATGTTTCCAAGCTAGATAAGTTGGAAGAAGATGTAGTAGTTACTTTGTGTTTGCTTGAGAAGTACTTTCCCCCTTCATTCTTTGATATCATGGTTCATCTAGTAGTACATATTGTCAGAGAAGTTCGTCTATGTGGGCCAATATATTTTAGATGGATGTATCCGTTTGAAAGATATATGAAAGTGCTAAAGGGGTATGTTCAGAATCGTACTCTTCCCGAAGGTTGCATTGCTGAGCGGTATATAGCTGAAGAAGCTGTCGAGTTTTGTACCGAGCATTTATCTGATGTTAGTACAGTTGGAGTGCCTTCAAGCCAGAATATGGGAGTTTCAAAGCCATTATCAGGTTGCACAGTGAGCTTAGTTGATATGGACTTGTTGAACTAGGCACATGCACATCAATTAAAACCAAAACTGCCGTGGAAATCCACGTCTGAAAATTGAAAAACAAATGAAAAAGGCAAAGTTATGAGAATTTACCTGTTCATATATCTTTTCTACTATCTTTTCTACATCCCTGGATTTCTGTTTTAAGAAAGAAAGAAATATATAAATGACATTGTACAAAAAGTAAAAAAAATTAAATAAACCATCGTGGTAAAACATAACAGAAGACGGTATGTAATAATTACAGACGTCTAAATATCATTAAACGACGGTAAATAATAAACCGTCGTCTAAATCACATAAAAAATTTCAGAAATTCAGATTCCAAAGAGTACTGGCCTTTTTTAGAAGAAACACAGACAATAGCAATTTCAGAGAAAAAGAGTGAGAGAGAGAGAGAGAGAGAGAGAGAGAGAGAGAGAGAGATACAGAGAGTGGGATTGTCTAAGTGAAGATAGCTTGTAAAACAAGTAAACTAAATACTACAATAACTCAATCCTTTCCACCGTCGTGCTATGAAACACAAACAACGGTTTATTAAAAAAATGCGTCGTGGTATAACTTTTAAAACGGGGGTAAATATAACCGTCGTTGTTTGTTAATTTGAACGACTGTGATTCACAATAACAACATCCAATGTCTTTTTGAAAAACAGAGAATTCAAAGTTCAGAGACGTTACCATTTCTTCCTGCTTTTCCCCATTCTTGGCAGTATCCTCCTCAAACTGTAGGGTTCTAACATCAAGAGCCCCAAAGCAGCTTGCTTTGTCTGACATTGGATTTTTGGGACTTTGCCCTTGGATTTGACTGGGGTTAGTATTCAGTTTCAGCATGCTTGGATCAAAATTGGGGATGAGTTTGGAAAGCTGACTCAGCAAATTTTCCCTCTCAGCTTCTACCAATTGCTTAGTTCTAGCCTCCAACTTTAAAGTCTCTTCTTGAAGGACAAGTCTTACACTTTCCTTCAATTGATCGGCAAACTTGACCTTCTGCTGTCTAGGTAAATGGAAGTATTTCTTAGGGGAAATCCCAGCCCCTACCCCTCTAACTCTTCCTGGATGCTCGGGACCCAAAGCCAATATCAACACATCATTACTTCCTGACACAGTAAGAGTGCCTTCAAAGACTTGTTTTTGCAAATCATCCTAACACAAAGACATATTAAAAAGTCAGCATAAGAAATCACACGATGGTTATTTATAAAAAATGGACGTAATATAATATTTCATACGACTCAATAACATAACAATCGACGTAATATAATATTTCAGACGACGCTACCTAACTACCGACGTGGTTAGTTTATTAACACGACGTCTTATGATATATTTACAAAAAACAGAGTAGTGATTCCAGATTCAGACCTTTAACGACGTGTTTTAAAAAATTTCGACGTAGTAATATTTATCACACGATGCAAGAATACACTACTACAAAAATGGAAAAAGACGACCAGAAAAAGACGACGGCATAACATAAAACCGTCGTTGTATTTAAATAGACGACGGTATAAAAAAAAACCGTCGTGGATAAGTGATTTACTGTTCAATATTTTTAAAAGACGACGCGTACAAATAAAAAACCGTCGTTTTTAAAAAAGGATTTCTTCAGTGTTAAAATCTGACCAAAAAACAACGACAGCAGGTATGAATACACTGACGTAGAAAATAAAGACGACAGTTCACCAAAAAACCTGCCGTGTTAACTCCTAACTAAACACGACCAACTGTTCTTAATCCACGTCGTATAATATAGTGGAATCAACGTCTGTATACTACGACGGTGCATTCTCTGTAAACCGCTGACTTATTATTTTGGAGTATACTACGACGGTACCTACAACACTACTGTCGTTTTTATTTACCACGTCCTAAGTTCAAATTACGGTCGTATTTTTTCAATTTATACGTCTGCCCTCTCTATAAACCGCCGTCTTATGTTTATAGCTTTTTAAAATTAATTAATTTTTCTTTTATTTTGGTAATATCTTTCTTAACACAAAACAAAATTTAATTCTCAATCCTCAACAACCATTTTCATCTTAAAATGCAAATCTCTTCGTGTTAAATATGAACACAAATTTGGCAAATACATCGTGGCAAATATATGTTCAACTGTTTCTTCCTCTCATATGCAAGCTGGGCCCTCTCCTTCCTCTTGTTCTCAAGCTCCTGCACAGCCTCGATTCCTGAAAAACAAAATCAAAATCAACAAAGTGTGAACCCTCACTCCTCGATTCCTGGTTACATTGTAGTCCCCTTTTCCACAGTGATCAACTTCAAAACTCCTGTGTAGCAAGGTGGAACCAGCCTTAGAACCTGTTGTGGGTTGTGCCTTTGGGGTGAAGCTGGGAGTGGGCTTGAGGTTCAGAATGAATAGACACCACCTACTCATTCTGAACCTCAAGCCCACTCCCAGCTACAGCCACCACCTGAGTCCGTCTCTGCGAGCATCAGGAACACCCACGCGGGTTCTCAAGCTGGTTTCACCCTTGCTACACAGGAGGATGTAGCAAACCCATGCTTGGTCTTGTGAGGAATCATTCTGCAAACCCATTTGCTTTCAGAAAGACAATTTCTGCAACCCTAATTGAAAACTGAGAGTTAACAACCGCGTAAAAAAATCCTATTTAAACAAAATGGAGTAAATATCCACGTCAGTTCTAATATACATAGCGACGTCATATTTGACTAATCAACGTCAGTTTAGATATAACTACATCGGAAATCCAAAAGTCATTTTGCGCGTATTAAAAAGATAACTACATCGGAAATCCAAAAGTCATTTGGCGAGTATTAAAAAGAGAACAGAACCAAAGTAACCACGTCGGTTTATTGAAATACACAGTCGTTGAATTTAAGAGTACAACGTCAGTTTAGAGAAACAAAGCGCCGTCATAACCACGTCGGAAATCCAAAAGTCATTTGGCGCGTATTAAAAAGAGAACGACGTCGTTTTCAGAACCGCAAAGTAACCACGTCGGTTTATTAAAATACACAGTCGTTGAAATTACAAGTACAACGTCAGTTTCGAGAAAAAAAGCGCCGTCATAACCACATCGGAATTCCAAAAGTCTTTCGGCAGTTGTGATAACCACGTCATTTATGAATTATCTACCGTCGTTATAACAAAATAATACGGCGGTTTGTTAATGACAACGTCGTTGTATTGAACTCTGGGAAAATATATAAACTTTTCGTCACCTGACCTAATATTTTACGGTTTTCACTTCCCGATAAAGTATCGTAGTTTCCCTCTCATTTCCCAAATCACCATTTTCGTCACCTGACCTAGCATCATCGTCTGAATCATCGTCTTCATCGTCCAAATCACCATTTTGGTCTTCGTCTTCGTCGGAAGGAAACATTTCTTTGCACGCCGGTGTTATTCAAGGTTTTTTCTCACTCTCTTCCCTTTTTTTACTTTTCATTTGCATGCCGTAGTTGTCTGGAAACTAGATTCTGTCAAATTGAAGAAATCTTTCACTGGTTTTGATTAAATACATAAGTAGATACCCTCACGACGCCAAAAGACGACAGTTCTGTCCTGTTTTCGACGATGGAATGGACACACCACGACGGTGGCTAAAAACCGTCATGGTGTGACAATTAATACGTCGGAAACAAGATAAAACCGTCGTCTAGTGAGAGAAGTACACTAGTTTTGTAATTTTAAACCACGTCGGTTATTGTTAATAACCGACGTAGTTTATGAATATTTACGTCATGAAATATATAAAACCGTCGTTGTTTTTATATTATTACGTCGTTTATTTTTAATAACCGACGTTGTTTTTCTGGCAGATTAATCAAAAATGGTTTCGAAATCTCAAAACAAGGAAGCTGAAGCGTCAAAGGCCACAGCAGGTTCAATGGCACAAGGGGATGAACCCAAAACAGGTTTAGTGGAAGTTGAAAAATCAACTCAAAGCAAACCCTCGAAGAGGATGAGATATTCCTCAACCTCAGAGAAAGACTCGAGCATAGCCACATTTGTTGAGGAGCCAAAATCTGGCCGCGGTATCAGCACAATGAGCCGTGTTGTGAAGAGGAAAATTGAGAAGGTTAAGCCTGTGGTTGAGTTCAATAAAGATGGCAAACCACATGGCGATGCTGCTGTTGAGATGCAGTCTTACATTGGTGTTTTGGCACGCACCAGAGTCCCTCTTGTGGACAAGAAATGGAAATAATTACCCAAGGACGTGAAGGAGCAGATTTGGGAAGCTGTTCAAATGTCCTATGTTATTGGGGATAGTTACAAGAACTTGGTCTTGTCATCTGCCGCCAAAAAATGGAAGGATTTCAAGTATAACTTAACTAAGCAATATATCCTTCCATTCGCACATGACAAGGAGAAATTAAAAGAAATCCCATTGCTTTATAAGTTCATAGAGAAATCGCAATGGGATGCCTTCGTAGCTTCAAGGTTAACCCCAGATTTTGAAGCTAAGCATGCTGAGCAGAAGGAGAGGAGGGAGAAATTGGAGTACAACCATAGGTTGTCTAGAAAAGGGTATGTTGGTTTGATGGACCAATTGGTAGAAACCATGCCCGAAGGTCAAGAAATCGATCGAGCTGTTCTGTGGAAGAAAGCAAGAGAAGATAAATCAGGAAACATCCCTGATCCAAAGGCTGCAGAGAAGGCAAAACTAATCGTAAGTCTCACTAACTCTGTTCTAAATTTGAAAAACAGAGTGTTTTATTTTGGTATAGACGTCGTTTATATTTATATAAGCGACGTTATAAAGTGAACACCACGACAGGCTTAATTTACGGACGTTTAAAAGTGAATAGGACGTCGGTTTTTGAATAAAGTAGACGTCTAGATAGAATTAATACGACGGATTAAATTATTCTATGAACTGCATTTTTGTTTTAAGTTTACTCACGCACACACTCTCCCTCTCTCTGTCTATTTCACTGAATTTTGTGGTGCACAATTTCTGGAAAAGAATGCATATTTCAATCGAGTTTTTTCACTTCTTCATTAAAACTTACGACGGTTTTATCTTATCTAGACGTTAGAATGATTATACAACGACGGTAATTTTGTGCAGCCGTATGGAATTGTACATCTACGTCTGTTTGTTTAATAATCCGTCGTCTTACTTTGAATATACGACGGTTTTTAATTTATGTCTTAATCTGTTTTATTTTGAATATACGACGTATTTTTATATACCGACGTTGTAAAGTATAAACAACGACGGTATTTATATATAGACGTTTTAAATTAATACCACGTCTGTCATTTAATAAAAACCGTCGTTGTTTATAATTTACAACGTCGGTATATGTATCTGTCATACACCCTTCTCAGGTTCTAACAATCTCTCTTTCTTTCTTTTAGGATGATTTGCAAAAGCAAGTCTCCGAAGGCACTCTGACTGTCTTCGGGAGCAATGATATCTTGACTCTAGCTTTGGGAACCCCGGAGCATGGTGGGAGAGTCAGAGGAGCTGGTGCTGGCGTTACCCCAACTCAGTTCTTCAATTTGCCGAAGCAGCAGAGAGTGAAATTTGGTGACAAATTGAAGGAAAGTGTGAGGGAGGCAGTCAGAGAAGAGACCTTGAGGATTGAGGCGAAGTCAAGGGAAACTATAATGGAAGCAGTCAGAGCAGAGAGGGAGACTTTGTTGGCATATATCCGTCAACTAGTTCCTAGTTTTGATCCCAGCCAGATGCTCCAAACCCCAATTCCTCCAATTATTTTACCCCCTCAAGATCAAAGCCCAAAAAATCCAATGTCTGATAAGGCAAGCTGCTCTGGGGCCGCTAATATCAGACCCCTAGCTTTGGAATTAGAAGATCCGAAGCCTGAAGCTGATACTGCTGCAAAAGAGAAAGAGGACACGGTAAAATCTCTGCTTATTTATATTTCTGCTTTTTAAATTTTAAAAAGACGTCGCTCCTTTTAATAGCCGACGCTAAAATTTAAAATAACGACGGTAAATACGTCTGTTTCTTACAAGACACGTCGTGTTTCGTTATATACCACGACGCTTTTATAAACCGTCGTTCATTTCATGATTTCATTAACTGTATTTATATTAGACGACCTTTCTATAGAATAGCGACGTTATAAATTCAATACAACGTCAGTATTAACGAGAAACCGTCGTTTATATTATATACCACGTCTGTTTTTTTTTGTTTAGTTAGAGTCGTTTATTTTAGTTCACACACAAACTAACTTATATTTCTTTATTAATTTCTTTAAACAGGATCTCTCAAAGCTAGATATGCCACCTCCTCTTTTAGCCTTATGCCAACATTTCCAGACCAAGTTGTCGCCTAATGGTAACGAGGCTCTAACAATTCACATGCCCAAGGAAGTGTTTGGCATTGAGCATGATACCTTCCTCTTCACTGAGGATGTTTTGCAGTTTGGTTCAATGGTTGAGATAGGAACCACAGTGATATCAGTATACATGAGGTAATTCTCCCTAATCCCATTTTGTTTTACATTTTCCTTTCTTTTAAATTAAAATCTCATTTAATTGACTTTCATATATTTAGGTTCCTATTTGACTATTTAAAAATGGCAAATCTTGTAAACCTTGTTGGCCTCGTGGACCCTGGGCTAGTGAGCTCTGGAGCTGGATCAATATCAGACCGAATAAAAAACCTGTCAAACCGCCTGAATACAGCAGATGGGAATCAATTTTTCTTGGTGAGAATGATGGTGATAGAGTTTGTTGGAAGAAGAAATCAAAATTCTTTGATCTCGAGTATTGGAAATACCTCCCTGTGAGGCATGCCTTAGATGTTATGCACATTGAGAAGAATGTTTGCGATAGTATCATTGGTACATTGCTAGAGATCCCTGGAAAAAATAAAGATGGGATTGCTGCTCGGTTAGACTTATTGAACATGGGGGTAAAAATTGATTTGCAACCCGAGTATGGAGAAAGACGTACTCGCTTGCCTCCAGGGCCTTGGAATTTGTCAAGAGCAGAGAAGAGAGCGGTTTGCAATTCTTTTTATGGTATGAAGGTTCCTGAAGGTTATTCTTCAAATATAAAAAATCTTGTATCTTTAAAAGATTCAAGACTTCTTGGCCTTAAATCTCATGATTGTCATACCTTGATGCAACAATTGCTCCCTGTGGCAATTCGTTCTGTTTTGGAGAAGCCTGCAAGGTATGCAATAACTCGATTGTGCTTCTTCTTCAATGCTTTATGTGCAAAGACGGTAGATGTTTCCAAGCTAGATAAGTTGGAAGAAGATGTAGTAGTTACTTTATGTTTGCTTGAGAAGTACTTTCCCCCTTCATTCTTTGATATCATGGTTCATCTAGTAGTACATCTTGTCAGAGAAGTTCGTCTATGTGGGCCAGTATATTTTAGATGGATGTATTCGTTTGAAAGATATATGAAAGTGCTAAAGGGGTATGTTCAGAATCGTACTCGTCCCGAAGGTTGCATTGCTGAGCCGTATATAGCTGAAGAAGCTGTAGAGTTTTGTACCGACCATTTATCTGATGTTAGTACAGTTGGAGTGCCTTCAAGCCAGAATATGGGAGTTTCAAAGCCATTATCAGGTTGCACAGTGGGCTTAGTTGATATGGACTTGTTGAACCAAGCACATCTATATGTCTTGGAGAATACGGAGGAAGTCCTACCTTATATCGAGTACGTATGAGTTTAATTTTTCATATATATGTAGCCATGTTAAATATTATTACTCCTTATATTTATCTTATATATGAGGGACCGTAATGCGTGTTTTTTTCGTGTCAATTGTAGGGAACATATGATCCACATCAAGACCACTTATTCGAAATTTAGAAAGAGAACAAAGTGGCTACAAGATAAGCACAATAGCACTTTCATTCAATGGCTACGTGTTAAGGTATATATGTTATTGAATGACATATTCAATTTATTATTTTAATTTTCTTTCTTTCTATATATATGTTAGATTGAATTAATATATATGTTTAATTTGTAGGTTCAAAGTGAATTTAATGGGGAAGATTATAATGGCATATCAGAAAATTTGAGATGGTTAGCAGCTGGTCCAAGCATGGTAGTGCCATCATATAGGAGCTATCTTATTAATGGTGTCAAATTTAGCACCAAGGCACAGGATGATGTGCGAACTGTCCAAAATAGTGGAGTTTATTTACTTGCACATACTATGCAAGTTGCTAGTGCCAAGGATAAAAACCCTATTGTCTCCAATATGGGTTTTTATGGGGTTATTCAAGAAATTTGGGATCTTGACTACCAAAAGTTTAGAATCCCAGTCTTGAGGTGTGATTGGATAGATAACACTTCGGGCCTTGTAGTCGACGAACTTGGATTTACCCTTGTAGATCTGAGTAAAATTGGACATAGGAATGACCAATTTGTTATGGCTTCTCAAGTCAAACAAGTATTTTATGTTGACGACCCAATGCATCGTGGTTGGTCGGTAGTGTTATCAATGCCTAATAGAGAATATAATGATGTTATTGGTGATGATGTGCTAGGTGATATTAGAATTGAGTGTGAGCCATTTTCTAGAGGGATACCAAATGTTGACACATTTGATGACCTAGTGGGTGAGTTTGGGAGTGAGAACATTAGAGATGGGTGTGAAGATATATGGATTGATTGATTGTTGTAATGTATGACATTAGTTATGCAGTTAATTGTATGACATTAATTCATAGCTCTGTATATCATTTTAATTCCGATCACATTTTCATTCTGCAAGCTTTGTATGACATTAATTCATAGCTCTGTATATCATTATAATTCATTTCAACCGTCGTCTACTACAGTCGTCTATTATAGTCGAAAGGTCTCTTTTTTATGCGATTATGTACCAAATCGACGTCGGTTTTAGTTTTTTACTGACGTGTACTATATTAACCACGTCGTTTTTTTGTGTTCAAGCCGTCAAAATAATTTTCAACGTCTGTGGTGATATAAATGGTCGTGGTTATTGTTGTTTTTACGTCTGTTCAAGTAAATATATGCCATGTTATATGTTTAAGACGTCAGTTTTTCATTCAGTGAACGTAGTATTTATTAACCACGGCGGTTTCTAAGTTTTATACGTCGGTTTTGTTTTATTTCGAGACGTAGGTAAAACCATTTACGTCGGTTTTATAGTTGTTTTTGACATTTAAAATTATTTAAACGTATGTGTTTTAATAAAACCGTCGTCTATTATAGTCGAAAGGTCTCTTTTTTATGCGTTTATGTACCAAATCGACGTCGGTTTTAGTTCTTTTGTGACGTGTACTATATTAACCACGTCGTTTTTTTTTTGTGTTCAAGCCGTCAAAATAATTTTCAACGTCTGTGGTGATATAAATAGTCGTGGTTATTGTTGTTTTTACGTCTGTTCAAGTAAATATATGCCATGTTATATCGTTAAGACGTCAGTTTATTCAATCAGTGAACGTAGTATTTATTAACCACGGCGGTTTCTAAGTTTGACACGTCGGTTTTGTTTAATTTAGAGACGTTGATAAAACTATTTACGTCGGATTTATAGTTGCTTTTGACATTTAAAATTATTTAAACGTCTGTGTTTTAATACAACCGTCGTCTATTATAGTCGAAACTTCTCTTTTTTATGCGTTTATGTACCAAATCGACGTCGGTTTTAGTTCTTTTGTGACGTGTACTATATTAACCACGTCGTTTTTTTTTGTGTTCAAGCCGTCAAAATCATTTTCAACGTCTGTGGTGATATAAAGGGTCGTGGTTATTTATGTTTTTACGTCTGTTCAAGTAAATATATGCCATGTTATATGTTTAAGACGTCAGTTTTTTCATTTAGTGAACGTAGTATTTATTAACCACGGCGGTTTGTAAATTTGACACGTCGGTTTTATTTAATTTAGAGACGTTGATAAAACTATTTACGTCAGTTTTATAGTTGTTTTTGACATTTAAAATTATTTAAACGTCTGTGTTTTAATACAACCGTCGTCTATTATAGTCGAAAGGTCTCTTTTTTATGCGTTTATGTACCAAATCGACGTCGATTTTAGTTCTTTTGTGACGTGTTCTATATTAACCACGTCGTTTTTTTTTGTGTTCAAGCCGTCAAAATCATTTTTAACGTCTGTGGTGATATAAATGGTCGTGGTTATTGTTGTTTTTACGTCTGTTTATGTAAATATACGCCATGTTATATGTTTAAGACGTCAGTTTTTTCATTTAGTGAACGTAGTATTTACTAACCAAGACGTTTTCTAAGTTTTACACGTCGGTTTTTGTGTATTTAGAGACGTCGATAAACATATTTACGTCGGTTTTGTAGTTGTTTTTGACATTTAACATTATTTCAACGTCAGTGTTTTACTAAAACCGTCGTCTATTATAGTCGAAAGGTTTCTTTTTTAGGTTTTATGTATGAAATCTACGTCGGTTTTAGTATTTTACTGACGTGTACTATATTAACTACGTCGGTTATTTTCCGTCGTTATTTCATGTATGAAAAGACGGCGGTCGATTTCTCGTCGGTTGTAAACCATGATACACGACGGTGGATTACCGTCATCTATTTCGTTTTTTGTAGTAGTGATATAACAGAAGACGTAATAAGACTTATCACGGCAATACAGTTGAATAAAAATTTAAAACAGAGTGAGTAGGCTTACAATTAATTTTGCTTTCTCTACAGCCTTTGGATCCGGGATGTTACCATGTTTGTCTTCTCTAGCTTTCTTCCATAAGGTAGATCGATCAATATCTACCCCGGGCATGGTTTCCATCAAGTGATCCTCCAAACCAGCATATCCTTTTCGAGACAATCGATGATTGCACTCAAGTTTCTCCCTCCTCTGTGATTGTTCAAAATGCACAGCCACAAATTTTTCAGATAACCTTGAAGCTACAAAGGCATCCCAGTCAGCTTTCTCTATGAATTTGTATAATTCAGGGGGTTGCCTTAATTTCTCCTTCTCCTTGATGAATGAAAGGATATGATGCCTCGTTAGTGTAGACTTGAAATCCTTCCATTTCTTGGCAGCAGAAGATAACACCATTTTCTTGTCCCCTTGACCAACCACAAAAGCCATGTCAACGGCTTCCCAAATCTGGTCTTTTATATCCTTGGATATTTCAACCCATTTCTTGTCCACAAGTGGGACTCTGGAGCGTGCCAACACACCAATGTAAGACTGCATCTCACTATGTGCAGGGCCATAAGTTTTCCCCTTTCTATTGTACTCAACAACAGGCTTGATTTTCTGAAATTTTCTCTTCACAACACGGGGCATTGTGTTTATACCCTGACCTGACTTTGTCTCCTCAGAAAATGTTGTCGTGTTGCCTGGTTCTATCTCAGCAAATGAAACAAACTTCATCTTCTTCAAGGACTTGGCTTGAGGATTTACAACTCTAAGCTCCTTACATTCATTTTTTTTAAAGACAAATCAAACCTGCAAGTGAAAATATTTCAGTGAAATTAAGAAAAAACACGACGGTTATTTATAAAACCCGACATATTATAATATTTCAAACGACGTAAGAACAAAACAATCGACGTAATAATAAATTTTCACGACTGTAATTAACCACCGACGTGATTAAATATTACAACAACGTTAATAATAAACAACTGACGTCTTATGATATAATTACAAAAAACAGAGGATTAAATATTACAATGACGTTAATAGTAAACATTTGACGTGGTATTAAAATTAAAACGACGTAAATAATAATATACCGTCGTCTCTACCACAGAAAAACAAATTTGGAAAAACGTAAAATATTTTAAATAGAAAAATAATTCCAAAGATTTTCAAAATAAAAACCATTGTACAGAGAAATCAAACCTGAGATGAATATATCCTAAAAAATCAAATACAAAAAAAGACGATCATTTTAAAAAACAATGAAGAACACTTTCACACGACGCTAGGATGACTGACGAACCATCGTGGTCTATAAATCTAACCACATAAATAACAAGCCACCGTCGTCTTATTTAGTTGAAGTAAAAGAAATAGAGTAGTGTTCAAACTTGGAAACTTTCCTTCTTTGTCTGCAAATTTTATCAAACTTGAAAAGAAAAAATGTAAAAAAATGTAAAAAAACGAAAATGATATGCGCATGCAAAAGAGGAACAAAAATAGTGAGAAATGCTTACCCTTTGGGTGCAATGAAAGTTTTCTCCTGGAGTTTGGTGTTTCAGTTTAGAGACGAAGACGAAGAGGAGAGGAAGACGAAAAGTTTTCTCTCGGAGATAAGCTTGAAAGTTGGAAACAGTGCTTTGAGAATGAAAAATGAGAGAAGCTTGAAAGTTTTTATCGGGTTTGGACACAGTACAAGTATGGGTCAGGTAGGCGAAAAGTTTAAAATATTAACAGACCGTTTCATAAAACGACGCTATTAATAGAATGCGCCCTAGTATGCAACATTATATGGCGCTATAGGTTAACACCGCCCTATTACATTAGTTTCCACGACGCCTAGTTTTAAGGAAACGCCGTTTTTATATCGAATTACACGACGCATTTTTCTTCAAAAAGATGTATCCCGTAATTTTCAAATTTACCCACCGACCTTATACTCAATAATAACGACGTGAAAATATAATAGCACGTCGTTTTAATTACACATACCGACGTGTAACTTTTTTAATTACCCAATAAATTAGTTTTCCAAAAATGACAACGTCGTTGTTTTATATAGCGTCGTTGTTAATTAATTTATACAACCTTATTTTAGGTTTAAACGACGTTTATGTTTTCATATAAACGTCGATGTGGATGTGGATGTGTGTGCGCCTTTATATATCTCAAAGACACAAAGACGCACACATCATCCACTTCTAAAACATTGCCTTTGTGTGTTGGTTCGATTATGATGAGGAACAGAGTTCATCCTGGTAAGACTTCATTTTAATCTGATAGTGACGACGGTTTCCTATATAAACCGTCGTGGGTTATCTACCGCCGTAGGAAAAAAAATCTAATAAATAGATCTTAAAAACAAATTAAAATTAAGACAATGGTTTATAGATAATGATAGACGTATAATGGTAAAAAAATTTGTATGTCATTAATTTAACAAATCGTCATGGTTAGTAAAATTATACGGACAGTAGAGTAATGGATACCGTCGTAGTATAGTGTAATTAAAAAGTCGATAAATTTATATTTACAGTCGTGGTAACTTAATTTAAATCGGCGAATTTTTTTTGTAATTAACCGTCGTAGATTTCTTTGAATTTATGCGTCGCTGACTAAGAAAATTCGGTCGTTTTTATTAATTAGTTAACACAGCGTGTTATTTTTAAATCGTCGTCTTTACTTTCTACGGCGGTGATTTCATAGCTGCAGTCGTTGTTTTTAGGTTCAGATTTTAACTCGGAACAATACCTTTGTAATAAGACGACGCTCTTTTAATTTGGTGCGTCGTGGTTTAAAAATATCCATGCGTCTACCGGTTTTTTAGGTGTTTAAGTTATGTTTCTACGACGGGTTTCTATTACCGTCGTCTTTTAAAAAACAACGACGGTTTTTTGATTTACCGTCGTTGTTTCCTGGTTGCCTTTTGACCTTTTTGTAGTAGTGTGACCTAAATATTCTGATAATTTCTTTAAAAATTTGAATACGTTGCAATGATATTGAACTTGATCTTGAACTCATAATTCAATCAAAGTACTCACTAAGGCAATTAGATCACTTTCATTTCATGATATCTGAATACATATATTGAGCTTCGGGCTCCTTAACTTCTTTAGAAATTTTCTTTTAATAATTTATATAATGTATGACATTTTACATATCTCACAATTTATTCATATGTATTCTTCAGAAGATCGCTTCTGGCAATATGCTTAACTTCATAATCTTTTTAGATTTTTATATAAATGCAAGTCCCCGTACATTTGTAACCTATACAATTTCATATCTTTTGGTGTTTGAACTCTAGGTCCATTTCTTCCACGTTTTTCAAAAATATTCAATTTTATTGGATTGCCTCTTCCAGTTTGGCCAATCTTTCTTTACATTGTCGACAGTCATAATAAAACGTGGATCAATATCATCATAGTCCTTTACAACTTTAGTACGTACTATATATAAACAATATCATTGATGATCATCAATTTATAAACCCACATTTCTCTTTATGCATGCATAAGATATAGACATTTTCATAGTCACTGTGTACCCATGCCTCTTCAAGGGCTTTCATTGTTCTCTAATGGACTTATGTCTTCTTATAAGACTGTATCTCTTCTGAGATTAAATATACAGGAAATGTGGATATTTCATATAGTATTATATTATTTGGGTTGCATGGACCTTTTAATCTAGTCTCAACTTCAACGGAGCCAATTGTGGACTACTTAGGCACACAACTAGATAAATCATTTGCCACCACTTTAGATTGCCTAATTAGGACATCAACATTTTGATGTAATTTGTCACTTCAGCTGTGTTTTTAAATGCTTCTAGCATTTGAATTGCAATCTTCTAGACTGAGATTTCTTTCATACCTTACTTGTACAATAGGTGGCACAAAATTTTGTTAAAACAATAATGAATGCATTTCATAGCAATTCACATTGTTCTTCAAGAACAACCTTTTATCCCCCTAATGACGGGAAATTGGTCTCATCAAAAAATAGTGCAACATAAATACCATGGTCTCCAAAAATATTCAATAAAAAAAAAATTCACATCATAAATTATTACAGATCAAAGAACTTCTAGTTCTTATCAGAAAATGAGTTCATATGAAGCAAATTATGATTAATATGCTTCTGGCATGAGACCATAAGTAGCGGTCATGTTTATTCATAATTTCAACATTAACTCCATTGTGTGTATGTATGAAGCTATGTAAGTTTTTTCTGGAACTAAGTAATATCAAACATTGTAAGTATATAATTTGACATGTCAATAGCTTTTAGTCAGGTTTGCAAGACCTACTATGATATTTACCAAAATAAGTGGTAATTAAACTCAAAAATAATTTTCAAATCAAATAGTTGTGTGTGTCGTTTCACTAACAATAAATATGATAATTTTTGGAGGCTTTGTCATACAAGACCCTCCCTTTATACTATTTAACTTCAAAAATATTTCACCTCCGGGATACTGTGTAAGTGACATTTGTTTCTGAAAAGGATATAGAGCTTACATTCGCTTCAGGGAATTATGTAATGTTTATATTTCTTCAGGAAATAATAGATCCAATCATATGAAATTCGTGGATGCATAACAAAGACTTTCTATTTACCAACAATTGAAACCCATCATATCTTCCATATTGCTACTGCTCAAGCACCTAGAATATGAAAGGATAAATTTATTCCTTTATGCTCTTCCACATTACAATATTACTTAATTCTGAACTTCAGGTTCAATTAACATTTTACATATGTTATGCCAGAATTGCAGGTTCTTGACAGGATATGAACTACGGGTTCATATTAATATTAATCTCAATAGACAATTATGAACTTTGCATATATATTAATGTATATCTGAAACTTTAGGTTCTGGTGCCTATATCAAATTAAAAAGAATACCTGGTTTTGAACTGCTGGCCAAATTTGTATATGATATTGTTCAAGGTAATAAAATAAAACGATAATATAAAAAAATAGAAGACATGAAATCCAAACGATAATTAAAATATTGCAATAAAATAAATTGTTGAAACTTCTGATTCCAATGAAAAATAAATCAAAGAGTTTCAGGTCTTCGTTTTCCTTTTAAGAATTGGGGAACTTCAAGTCCACAAACATTTATATTATAAGGATTGAAATCTAAGGATCTTCTAGCCCTTACATGATTGAATAAGAACTGAGGAACTTCTAGTCCTCCATTAATATTTATATTATAAGGATTGGAATCTAAGGATCTTCTGGTCCTTACATGACTGAATAAGAACTAAGGAAATTATAGTTCTCCATTAATTGTATAAGAATTTAACATCTTCAAACCTTTTGTCAAATGTATGAGAGATGGGTCAAGACTTCTCCTTGCATTTTTCTTTGTATTGTTGTCTATGTAGTCATAAGAATTAGACATTGTAATTCATATCACATTGATAAGTGATAGAATACAAAATCTTGATTTAACGAAAATCATGATTCTCTTACAAAAAACAAAAAGAAAATATAATTTCAATACTTAGGTAAGATAAGAATATGCAAATCAACATAGTAATAGAAATTCAAATAAGAAACTTATCTATTTGAATTTCAATATTCATCTCGATTAGCTTTCTTCTCGTTACCACTGATCACGTACATAATTGGCAAACTCATTGGTGCTTGAAGAGTAATCGTGATGATAATGTGTTATATAACTAAGAGAAAATTGTAGAGAGAATTAGAAAGTAGAGAAAGACAATAGAATTTGTGTCAATCAACTTGTATATCTCATCATGGTAAGACCTCTTATTTAAAGGCTTATATTGATAAGAAGACATTAACAACCCAAAAATTACAAGCCCATAACTATGGTATTTAGTGTGTAGGTTACATATAATTAGAAAGGGTGAATGCTAAGAGTTATGGTGGTCATCCACCAACTCATGCATTTACAACAATTTTCAGATTTTAATTTGATATTGAAGTTTATGAATATTTTGGGTCTTTATGGAATTTATGCTTGTAAGAGTTTATTTCCTATACTATGAATAAACATTTGGGTACATTGGAATAGTGAGAATTTGGGAGGGTATATTATCTTTATATTATATATATGAGTTGTGAATCTCACCATCATACGTACCTTCCCTGGTTACTATACCCACATGTGGCATTGCATTTTCCGGCGTGTGGGCACCCTTAGATACTGATTATTGGTTACTTTACAACACGTGGAGTTGGATTTTTCAGCATATGGTAAAGAACCCGGACACATTTGATATTGGTTACTTTACCCACATGTGGCGTTGGATTTTCCCGACATGTGGGCTCACTTGGATATTGGTTTTTGTTACTATATCACATGTGGCGTTGGATTTTTCGGTGTGTGGTAAAGATTTGGGCACCTTTGGTCGGGTGTGGTGTAGGCCTTGAAGGCAGTATGCGAGCGTAGGACATGGTTTTGTTTGGTTTGGCCACACGTGATTTTCCTGCGTGGGTGCTGCAGAGTGGTAGTCCCCAGGTTGCACAGCTCATCCCTAGACGTAGGGTAGAACGTTGAAACCTTGCGGGCTAGTCAAATGATCCCTGTGTTGGATTGTTTTCCCCGATACTCGTGATGGTGTGAGGTTGCCTTATATAAATATTATATTTATACTTATGAACTTTGTAGTTTATACCTATATAGTCATGGAAGTTTTCGTGGTCTATTTTTATATATTTATATATATGTATACACTTAGTTATTTTTAAAAGCTTTCCTTACATATTACGTTTTGTAAGTCTATATCTCAAGAAAGGGTTTGGTTAGAGTTATGAGAGTTGAGTTTGGGCATTGCTATACTATATTGGGATTGTGGAAAGTGTTGTTCGGCAACATACGCCTTGGATAGGGTATGGTTGCGGGGAATGAACTGATAAAAGAAAAGGAACTTATAAAGTGTTCAGTTTGTGCCTTGTTGAATTTGATGTTGTAAGTGAATCTAAATTTAATTGTTGGTATTACTTTAAATAATCATATATTATCTGAATTGTGATTGTTGATTTAAGAACTATGTGTGTCTTAACCCCTCCCAAAGGGGTATGTAGGTAGCCTGGGGTTTAACCAAGGTGCAGCCGCAAAATAAACTGTTTGAGTTGTGCTTGTATTGTTCTAAGTGTGGAACGAATTTTGGAAGGAGAAATGTCTTTTCTAATTGTTGTTACGATATTTGTTACGAGAGTATGAATTTACAAAGGAGTTCAAAAGTAAGAAAGTTTTAGAAAATGTTTGGTTATGAGGCTGGAGGCCTGTTTGTTTGTCATGAGTGACGTACTGTGTGAATGCTGAAGTTTGGTGATTCTAAACTGGCCAAGGGCAAGGGAAGCTTTGCCAAACGGAGCAATGGGAGGAGTCCATTGATCAGAATCAAGAAAAGGCACCTTATGACGCTCACAGAGAAGTTGAATCAGACAAGGGAAGACAAGAGTGCCCTTGTGTTTCCGACCATGGCCCAAAGTCTTTCCAAGAATAGCATGATAAATAATGTCCCCAAGGGGAATTTTATCATGATTCACCAAGGATATCATGAGTTGACATGCAGCTAAAGTGGGATTCGAATTGTTCCCAGTAGGGAGAACATTATGCCTAACAAAATCCCAAAGGAACCTATAGAAAAGGGACAGATATGACTTAATGGGAAGACCCTTAGAGGTTAGAGGCATAGACTCATCAGGATAAGCCATAGCCTTAAACAAGTCAATAGTATATTCAGAAGAAACAGCAGCAAATTTCTCAGAACTAAAACCAGGGAAAGACCTAAAGCCCAACAACCGATTGATTACAGACGGTTTCAGAGTAATTGGGACAGACCTAACAACAACTTGAAAGTTGGATTCCTTAGGATCAGCAGGAAAATTAGAATAAAATTCCTGAATAACAGAGGAGTTAAACTTACCAGAGAGAGCATTTAGGGAGTGAAGATGATAATGCTCAAAAATCTGAGTGACAGATTCCTGAGCAGCCAAGGAGAGAGCTTCAACCTGGTAAGATCTCTCATGCACGAAATTTCTCTTAGAGACAACATCCGCATAGAAAGAGGCAGCCTCAGCAGACACAAATGGAGAAAATTCCTCAGCAGGAGAAGAGGAAGAAGATTGGGTCCTAGGAAACCTAGGAACAGAGGATGACGACCTGGAGCTACGCTTGGAGAAAGATTGAGGTTTTGGAGAAGACATGGCTCGGGGGAAGAGAAGGACGAAAAGAAATTAAAACCGAAAGCGACAGAAAGAGAGGGAAATCGAAGGAGAAGACACGAGGACTGAACAAGGGTTTCGTTCTGAACTCAGCGGCTGAAGGAGACAAGGCGAAGAAAAAGAGGAAAGAAACAAAGACCTAAAACAGGAAAAGACAGAAAGAAACTGACCCAAAAATAAAAAAGAACTGCTCAAAACAAGGAACCGCTAAAAACAGAAGAGTTGTACCGAAAAAAAATAAAAGCACAGATGACTAGTCAACTAAAACAGTAGCATGACAGGCACCAGTTTTAGAATCAACCCTGTGAAAGACATGTTTTTGGTCGAAAAACACAAGTATGAACTAACAAATAACCCAAGTGATCAAAGAAGCATCGGCAATTATCCTAGACCAAGTCCTCAAGCACATGAATTTTTTTTTTTTTTTTTTAAATAAAAATAAAAATAATAGAAACATAAAAAGCATATGCAAGGAACAAAAGCAAACAGCGCCGAGAGGGAGAGTATGAAATGCAACTAATGCTCAGAGATATGGCACATTTTGGAATAGGGAGTTCAGAGCTAAGGGACACACAATATGAAGTCATATGTCTCTTGGAGAGACAAGTATACAATGAAACGTTAAGACATGATCAGAGTAGGCTCAAACAGCAAGTAACATCACTCTCTAAAGACAAAATATTGTAAGATTTATTGTGATTCACTTGCACATCCCAGACATAAGTGCTTGAATGGCCCAATTTTACGGCTCTTTGCTCTAAATGCTTCAAACATAACACCTTATACCTTCCTAGAGCCGTGACTACATTGGTCACACTTCCCCTTTTTTTTTTTTGAATTTATTTTTATGTGAAATATCTGAATATAGTGACTAAGAGAGTGAGACAAGCTAAGAGACAATAACAATGAAAGTCCAAAAGATAATCATAAACACTTGGCTCACCAAGAGGATAAGAGAGCACAAGGTAAGTCTCAACTAAAATCTCTAAACAAGAAGAGGGGTTGTGCACAAATCTGGAAAGCACAAGAAGCAGTCAAACTTCACACAATCAGAGAGGTGAGATATGAAACAATGACATATTCAATAAAACACATGTTGTTTGGGAAATTGAAATGTGCTGAAGACAAGGAAACAGACATGCTAATCAATCAATTGAGCAAAGGCCAATGGACTGTCTGAGTGTGACATGTTTCCGAAAGTCCAAGGCCTTGGTGAGTATATCTGCAAGTTGTTTTTCAGAAGGAACAAACTCTAAGGTTAAAATTTTGTCTTCCACAAGCTCTCTAATAAAATGATGCCGTATGTCTATATGCTTTGTTCTAGAGTGTTGAACAGAATTTTTAGAGATATCTATGGCACTCATGTTGTCACAATAGATTAGAAAGCAAGATTGAACAAGACCATAGTCATCCAACATTTGTCTCATCCAAAGAAGTTGAGTGCAGCAACGCCCAGCTGCAACATACTCTGCTTCAGCAGTGGAAAGGGAGACAGTTTTGTTTTTTGCTATGCCAAGCAACAAGGTTGTTGCCTACATAAAAGACGCCCCCTGAAGTGCTCTTCCTATCATCACTACAACCTGCCCAATCGGCATCACTATACCCAACAAGATTGACACAAGTGTCATAGGTATACCACAACCCAAACTCAACAGTCCCACTCACATATTTGATTATTCTCTTAATAGCAAACACGTGAGACTCTTTTGGATCACTCTGAAATCTCGCACACACACCAACACTATAAGAAATGTTTGGTCTACTAGCAGTCAAGTAGAGAAGACTCCCTATCATGCTTCTATAGAGAGTTTGATCCACATTTTTACCAAGCAAATCCCTATGAATTTTAGCACTAGTGCTCATTAGAGTTCTTGCAGATTTTGCACCCTCCAAACCAAATTTTTTCACAAGAGTTTTTGCATATTTAGATTGAGAAACAAAGATCCCATCATGGCTTTGCTTGATTTGAAGACCTAAGAAGTAGTTAAGCTCACCCACAAGACTCATTTCAAATTCACTAGTCATGACATGAATAAACTCTTGAACATGTAAATCAGAGGTAGAACCAACCACAATATCATCAACATACACTTGAGCAATCAAGACATCCTTTTTAAATCTTTTGACAAACAAGGTTTTGTCAACCGACCCCCTAACATATCCATTTCCTAGAAGATGAGAGGATAACCTCTCATACCATGCTCTAGGAGCTTGTTTCAAACCATAGAGTGCCTTTTTTAAACGAAACACATCATTTGGATGATGTGGATCTTCAAAACCCTTTGGTTGCTCAACATAGACCTCTTCATTTAAAATACCATTCAAAAAAGCGGTTTTGACATCCATTTGATAAAGTTTGAATTTCAAGTGACAAGCAATGGCAAGAAGTAATCTAACAGATTCTTATCTTGCAACAGGGGCAAAAGTTTCATCAAAATCAATGCCTTCCATTTGAGTGTATCCTTGAGCAACCAATCTAGCCTTGTTTCTTACCACATTACCTTGTTCATCAGTTTTATTTTTGAAAATCCACTTAGTGCCTATGACATTTGTGTGAACCGGTCTAGGAACAAGGTACCAAACATCATTTCTCACAAATTGATTTAATTCTTCCTGCATTGCAAGAAACCATTCACCATGATGCAAAGCCTCTTTCACATTTCTAGGCTCTTCCTTTGAGACATAACACACATGGCTAATCTCTTGAGCTAGTTGTTTCCTAGTTCTCACTCCCTGATTAAGAGGGCCAACAATGACACTCTCAGTTTGAGTGAGAGGACTATGATCAGAATGGGAAATATCAACCTGGACAGATGAGACGGAACTAGAAGATGAAGGGGTTGACAGGGCAATGGGGACAAAACTTCCAAAAGTTGACAGGTCAACCACAAGATCCAAACCTGGAGGGTCATGCTCAAGAGGAGGAGGAAGAAGACCATCCTCATCTAAAGCCATCTCTGTAGAGGCAGCAAAATCATCAATATTGGAATTTATGGATTCAATAATGGTTCTTGTTTTACAATTGTACACTCTATAGGCTCGGCTGGAAGTGGAATACCCTAGAAATATTCCCTTAACACACTTAGAATCAAACTTAGCAAGATGCTCCCTATCTCTCAAAATGTAACACGTGCTACCAAAGACTCTAAAGTAAGACACATTAGGCTTCTTTCCTTTCCAAATCTCATAGGGAGTTTGTTTGGTACCAGACCTCAAAAACACCCTGTTTGAGATGTGACAAGCTGTATTGACAGCTTCAGCCCAAAAATGTTTAGCAAGATTTTTGCTATCTAGCATCACCCTAGCCATTTCAACAAGAATCCTATTCTTTCTCTCCACAACACCATTTTGTTGAGGTGTAATAGGGGCAGAGAACTCATGTTTAATTCCCATCTCTTCACAAAATTTAAGAAACTGAGAATTCTCAAATTCAGTTCCATGATCTGTTCTAATTCTAACAAGTGGCAGATGACTAGTCATTTTCTCTTTTTGCAAAAGATGACAAACAACTTAAACCTTTGAAAGGTTTCAGATTTTTTGCGTAAGAATGAGACCCAAGTGAACCTAGAGAAATCATCAACCATGACCAGAATATATTTTTTTCCACCAGGGGACAAGGTTTGGATAGGACCAACAAGGTCTATATGAACAAGTTCAAGACTTACATGTGTTTGAATGTGTTTAACCTTTTTGTGTGACACTCTAACTTGCTTACCCATTTGACATCCTTCACAAACATGCTGATCAGATTTGTCAAGCTTTGGTAGACCACTCATTAACTCTCTCTTGGACAATTTATGCAAGTCTCTAAAGTTCACATGACCAAGTCTTTGATGCCACAAGACACTTGTTTTATTCACAACCTTGTTGCAAACTACTTCTTTTGCATCATTGACTCCATCAATGCAATAACAATTGTCCCTAGACCTTGACACACTCACAATCTCATTGCCACCTTTTCCAATGATTTTGCAGCTATGCTTGGAGTATCTAACCTCTACTATTCCATCATCACACAGCTGACTTACACTAATGAGATTGGATGTGAGACCCTCAACAAATCTAACATTCTTAAGCTCGGGTAAACCAGGGATACAAACAGTACCTTTCCCCACAACTTGAGACTTGTGGCCTCCACCAAAAGTCACAGTGCCTCCATCAAAAGGACTGAGAGATGAGAAAACACTCCTATCACCAGACATGTGTTTGGAACAGCCACTATCAAAGTACCAAGAATTGATGTTTGAAGCAGCAAAAGCATTTAGCACAACAAGACATTTGGCATGACCTTTTGTAATCCAAGTAGACCTAGGAACAATGGGTGAACTTATTTTAAGGGAGACAAGTTTGGCAATCTTAGTGACTTCATTTAGCAAATGATCAACCTGATCTTGCAAAGATCTGGGGTTCCATTTAGATTTTGAAGACTTTCTGGTCTTATCCTTTTTGTACATATGACAGACTGGTCTAATATGACCAGTCAACCCGCACCTGTGACAAGTTGGAACAAACTTAGGTTTTTTGACTACCTGCTGAACATCAAGAGGTGCAATGGCTGGAGTTATTGACTTGACAAACTTAGTGGTAGAGCTGGAAGACTTAGAATCAAAATGATTAAATCCAAGACCACCTTTGTCCCCATGAAGTTTTCCCATATTCAACATTTTGTCAATTTTTGTGGCACCAATGGTCATAGATATAATCTTATTTTTTGCTTCATTCAATTCACCTAGGAGCAGTTTGTTTGAGTTCAGGAACCCAATGTTACTCTCCTTGAGCACATTAACTTGATTTTCAAGATTACTCCTAATTGACACAAGTGCAACAATTTCTTTTTCTAGAGACTCAAATTTGTCACTCAACTCCTTTTTGGTTTCTTTTAAGATGAGAAGGTCATGTTGAAGTTCATGGTTATTGGCCTCAAGTTTAAGACTCTCTTCTTTCAAGGAAAAAGTCTCTTTGAACAAGCAATCATATTTTCTTCCTAATGACTCGTATGATAGGTCATCAGACTCAAAATCAGAATCATCAGACACAGGCTGCACAGAGGCAACGAAGGCAACCGGTTGATCTTCATTATCAGAGGAAGATGAATCCTCTTGAGACACTTCACTTTACTCTCACTCCAACTCACTTTCATGGCCTTGTCCTTTCCATTGGAGTATTTTTTCTGATTGTTTGCACAGTCAGCAGCATAGTGACCAATGCCTCCACATGTGAAGCACTTGACAGATTTTCTAAAGTCTTTAGTGAAAGGTTTGACATCCTTGTTCCTTTCATTAGACCGATCAGTTAATGGTCTAAACTGTCTCTCACTACCAGAGCTACCCTCTCTAGCAAACTTTCCCTTATCCTTAAGAATTCTCCTAAATTTTTTGACAAACAAGGCCATTTCATCCTCAAAATCTGAAGATTTTTCACCACCTTTCATAGAGGAAACATGCACTCCTTGAAGTGCAACACTTTTTGATTTTTTAGTGTCATTTTCTTCCATATTCAACACCATCTCATAGGTTTTTAATTTTCCTACAAGCTTGCTAACCTTAATTTCATTTAAGTTTTGAACCTCCATGATTGCGGTTTTCTTTGCTCTAAATCTAGATGGTAGAACACGAAGAATTTTCTGAACAACAAGAAGCTCTTGAATAGGTTGACCAAGACTCATGGCTTCATTTGTGATCATTTCCACTCTCCCATAGAACTCAGAAATAGACTCAGTTTCAGACATCCTAAGTTCTTCAAATTGTGCAAGCACCATCTGAAGTTTTAAGGTTCTAACTTGGTCATCCCCTTCATGAACCACCCTTAGTTTATCCCAAGCCTTTTTAGCATTTGGGATGTGTTGTATATGTGCAAACTGTGTGCTAGACAAAGCTGTAACTAAGGCATTTCTAGCCTTCTTGTTTGCATATGCAGCAAACACCTCTGCTTCAGTCCATTCAGACCTAGGCTTGGGCACAACTTCACCCTCAACAGTCTTGACCGGAGCAACCCACTCTTTTGTGAGATACACACTTGCATACTCATCAAGAGCATCAAGAAATATCTCAAAATTTTCTCTCCATGCAGCATAGTTATTTCCGTCAAAATAAGGTGGTGAGTTGCAAGATCCAGCAACTCGATCCCTTTCCATAGTGAGTACACCTTAACACCAAAACAAATCCTAGGATCTCTCTATTTGTGTTAAGAGCTGAAGCTCTGATACCAATTGAAATTGATACTTAGGTGACGAGGGGTAAATTTAACTAAACAAACAAGACACAACAACTCAACAATCAAGAGAACACACAGAGTATGCCACAGAGTACCTGCAGTCCTAGAAGATTACTAGTGACAACCTAGGCGCTCAGAAGGACCCATCAATCTAGGCATCCCCTGTGCTAGCAACAACTATGGTGAAAGTGTGTGAAGTCATCAATATCAAGTAAACAGCAAACAGCAGATATAGATGACTAGTCAACCACCAAGAACAGAAACCCAGATAAATTTACAGATATGCAAAACAGGTTTTGTTTACCCAGAAACCCACCATTGGGAAAAAACTGGGAGTCATCAACCGACTAGGCAATCCACTAAGTAGAAAAAGATTCTTACAAAGGAATACAAGCAAGCTCAAGCAAAACCTAGATCTATTTAGGAAGATGAGCTTTACCTCCTTTGTGCAATCTTCTTCTCCAACTTAGCAAAGCTTGAAGCTCAGTTCTTCATGGCTATGGCAGCTCCTACTCCAGCTCGTTCATCCCATGGCACTAGCTTGCAAGCTCCAACTCAAACCGAAACCAAACTTTGGATTCAAGGGAGAAAGACCAATTTCTTCAAGAAACCATACTCTTGAAGAAATCAGCCATGAATCCGATCTAGATCTATATGAGAGAATGATTTAAATAGCTAGATGCAGATTCATATTTCAAAAGCAGTTTTTCAAAAAGAAATCAATTAGAAAAACTCATAGATGAACTATATGGTTTACTCTTTGAGGAAGAAGAAGAGAAAGATGGCAAGCCAATCTTTCCAAAACTTCCACACAAAAGAGACGGCTTCCAAATAAGGGATTTACTTGCTTTTACAGACAAAGGAATCCCTTAGGTCAGACTGACACATGGCAGTAGAGAGAGAAAATAGAATAGGACAAAACAGATGGTTAACCAGCTGGAAATCGCACTGAGCAAAGATGACTAGTCATAATTTATGAAAACAGTTTTAATGCGTGATATGCAATGCATGATTTTACCTTTGTCAAATTGCTTGAACCTCCATAGGATAGATGAGATTTAAGAACACTTAGAGATGCTAATCTTAATCTATACTTGAGCTTGATAAACACATATAAAAATCCTATTACAAAATTGTCAAGGGAAGCCAAAAGAATTAATCAAAATTCATACATTAACAACTGGGTTTTTGATAAGTTGAAAATTTTGGTAAAGTCCGTTTTACAGGGGAGACTATCGAAATTTCGGTAGAAGTCACGGCCCGCTTTTCCTTGGTTTTAAGGGAAGAGGATGTTGGTATTTAGAAAATGGGCCCAGCATCGGTTGGATGTAGGAAAAACCACAGGATCTGTCACGGATTCTAAGGAATTCGGGGCGAGTCATGTCACTCTTCCTCCTAACTCAACCCACTCTGTACCCTATAGCAACGACCAACCACCCCCTTAACCACCTATTCTCTCTCTCTCTCTCTCTCTCTCTCTCTCTCTCTCTGTGGTTGGGGAATGGTTGTGGAGATTGGACTGAAATGCCCCTCTATGTTAGAGAAATTTGACAAAAAAAAAAGGGTCTTGTCCTTGAATTGCTCGGAATTCAAACTACAAGGACAAAATTGATCAAATTGAAACTACAGGGACCTTAGTGATAAAAGTGGTAAACTACAAGGCCCAAAAGTGATTTTTTGCATTTTGTTAATGTTAAACGACTAGTAGAAGATGGATTGTGAGCCTCCGCAGTAATCCAAGTGTTCGGCTTCTTTGCTTCTCTTTCTTTAAAGCACAAATTCTCTTTTGTCTGCAAATTCTTCTTCTCGTATTGTTGTCTCTTTTTCTCTTTTCATATTCCATCTCAATTTCACATCTTACCATTATGTACTGAAACATTGGAAATTCTCTTATTTTTTTGGCTGCCTAGATTTCTGCGTAATTCACTGTAAAATCAAACATGCATCACTCAAATAACTTAAGATATTTTTGTCTTCATCAATTATAAGATCAATACTCTAAATCACTGTGGCCTTCTGCTTGCTTTCGCATCGTCACATGCTTCTGATTTTTTTATTGCTACTTTGTCTTTTAGACTTGTACTTTGTTTTTTTCATTTATTTATTTGAACATAACTAATTAATTAGATAATTTCCAATTTGATTGGTTATTTTTGGGCTAGGATGATGTTTTATGAGAACAAATAGACAATTTGGGTCATTGAAGTTGAGCCTCAAGTTCGATTAAAGATCAGTTGCGCGTATGTGCTCTTGTCACGAGCCGTACTGTAGCCTCTAAACTATGGGCCATTAAATTTCAAAAAATTTATCATCGTGGTATATGGTCAAAGTACAATAGAATTTAAACGAATAGGTGAAAACTCAGGGATTTTTTTATCCTAACACCCCCTGAGGTTTTTCGTGTTTTCATAAAACTCCTTGAGGTCCTAAAAATTACACAAACACCCCTTTATGTTTCAAATTGGTTTCACATAACTCCAAAAATCCAAAAAAACCTAAAACCTAATATAACAATACTTCTGCATAGATTAGAATACCCCTCATGGTATTAGAATAGTGTTTGGATAGAATTGTACCATAATCTCTACCCAATATTATATTAGTAAAAAGAAAAAAACCAACCCATCAGACACGTATTGTACGCTTGCCCCAAGGAAAAAAAAGACGCTTTCCTTCATCCTCTCCAACTCTTCCACGCCTTCTACAATATGTTTCCAAAAAAAATAAAAATAAAAATAAAAAAAGGTCAATCCTAACCAAGGTATTAAATATCGATATTATCCCCGATATTATCCAGATAATATCTGATTTTTGGGGGGCCGATATTTTAGCAACTAACCATAGTGTTATCGTCAATATATCGATATTATCCCGATATTATCCTGATAATATCGGGGAGATAACTTCAGCATTTTTTTGAATGATTTGGGCAATATATCGAGATATTATCGATAATATCCCGATACGAAACCCAAAAAATACATGAATTTTTTTGAAAAGCCTCCCCTGTTGCGTATAGAGGGCCTTAACCACCATATTACATTTGTATTTGTAATAAACTAATAGATAATTGACTAAATAAACATCCTGCAAAGTTTCAATAAAAATTTCCAAGTTTTTCATACAATTTCCATGGTTTTTATTCAATTTTTACCGATACCGATAATATCCCGATATTTCCTTCGATATTTCCGTGTTTTTGGACTTCCGATATTTCCAATACAACCGATATTTTAGACCTTGATCCTAACTCAAACCAAAAAATCAAACTAGATCAACTTCTTCACAATGGCTAGGTACCAGCTTCTTCGTTTGCTACATGGGTTTTGCTCACAACGTCTTGACTTGGATCAGGGCCTTGACTTCCTATTACTTGGCTTGTTGGATTAACTCCTCCCAACTTAAATCGTAACGCTACAAAGCAGAAAGATCAAGGTGCAATGTGTAATAACCCAATCCTAAATAAATATTTAATTAATAAAATAATCATGTAAAAGACAATTTTACCCCGGAAATATTTTAATAGGTTTAAAAGTTGACTTTTTGTTCAGGAAAGAATATGGGGATTTTAGTTGTATCGTTGTGTAGAGCATGTTGAGATGAGTCCGCAGACACATAGTGGACTCAAATCAGAATTGTAACAAAGAAGTTACGATCAAAAGAAGTCTAGTGGCATAACCGTAATTTTTGCGAAGTCAATTTTTAAAAACCAGATTTTCCTTTTCTCTGTCTCTGCCTCTCTCTCTCTACCCGCAAAACCTCTCTCCCCTCACGACGCCAGCACTCAGCCGACTACGTTTTTGCTAGCAATTCTCTCATTTGGCCACCAAATTTGACGGGGCCGGTACCAAAATGATCGGGCCACCATCCTCTTACAGCCCCACCCATTCCATGCCTTCTCCAATATGTTTCCAATCACAAAAAAAAAAAAAAAAAAAAAAAAAAAAAAGAAAAAAGAAAAAAGGTTAATCCTAACTCAAACAAAAAAATCAAACTAGAGCAACTTCTTCACAATGGCTGAGTACCAGCTTCTTTGTTTGCTACATGGGTTTTGCTCACAACGTCTTGACTTGGAGTAGGGCCTTGACTTCCTATTTCTTGGCTTGTTGGATTAACTACTCCCAACTTAAATCATAACGCTACAGAGCAGAAAGATCAAGGTGCAATGAGATAGCAGGATTTGAGAATTCTCTTTCAAAGCAACAAAGGATTTCGATGATGGAGCAGAGATGGAAGAGAGGAAGATATGGAAGAGAGGAAGTGTCATCAATTTTTCTCATGGAATAGTACAATGTGTCTTATGATTTATTTATGATTATTTTATTTTTGTTAGGGTTTAGGGATTAGGGTGCGACTGTATCCAAACATATCTGATATTATGAAGGGTATTTTAGTCTATGCAAAAGTCCTATTACATCCAATTTTAGGTGTTTTTTTTTTGGGATTTTTGGAGTTATGTGAAACCATTTTGAAACCTGAGGAGGTGTTTGTGTAATTTCCAAGACCTTAGAGGATTTTGCGGAAACACGAAAAACCTCAAGAGGTATTAGTATAAATAACTCAAATTGGAGACAATTAGTCAAAGGACTACAAACAAATGAGTTTCATAATTATGCGTATGTTGACACTCATCAAAGGACTAAAAATCAATGTTTAATTTTACAAGGGGGTTGAATGGAATTTTAATCTTATACAAGGACTAAAATTGAAATTATTGAATGTACACAAATTTGGAATTCAAATTTTCTATGTACACAAATTTGGAATCCCTAGTATTATTGTACATACATAAAATTCACATTATTGAATTAAATACAAATATTGAATGATGAATATGACCTGAAGTTTTCAATACTTCTTAAGGAAACTTTTGAACCAGTGCGCCGAGAGTTTTGGGTGCCTTTTAAGCCTATCATTGTAATCTACATAGGTGATACCAAATCGAACACTGAATCCTGAATTCCATTCAAAGTCGTCTAGCAACGTCCACGGAAAGAATCCCTTCACTTTGACACCATTCCTAAAAAGAAATAAAAGGAAATTAAATATATTAATGTCAATAATATGAATCAATAACTCAAAATCTAAAGCTATATACCATATACATATATATTTAATATATTATAAATGAGTTTTTTTAATACACTTACTCAATAGAACTTTGAACATAATGAAGGTGGCGATTGTAGTAGTCAATTCTGTGGGTATCATTAAGGGCTTCGGCAAGTGTTAATTTCGGATCATTCAACTCATCCACACCTACAATATATAATACATTATTATGCAGTTACAAATTTAGCCTTTGTACCACTTGTGCGTGTTTTACACCAAAAATATGTGAAACATTGATCATGCAATTACTTAAGGCTAGAAAAAAAAATTACCATTTTCAGTAATGTAAATAATTGGATTGTGATACTTTTTCCTTGTGTAGAGTAAAAGATCTTGAATTCCTCGTGGATAAACATTTAACCATTCCGAAGCACCCTGCACCAAAATTTGAAGATCTTTAGATTTTTAGGAGTCACATTTGTATGTGCAAAACGATTAATGGTCGAAATTATAAAGGCTTAATCTAGTAATTTGATGTGTACCTTTGGACCGATGGGGACCCCATTACGCTCAGCTGCCACAACACATATGAATATTAGAAACTAATTACTCTATAAACTTAAATTGCTTGAATTAAATTCTAAATTTGTACTCACAAGAAAGATTAACTTCATAATCTGTTGCGAAGCTTGCGTATACCGAGTTATTTTGAGGTGCATCACTTGCATAGTAACCCGTATAGTAATTTAGTCCAAGAAAATCAAATGAACCAATTAGCAACTTGGATTGTTCTTTCGTGAATTTTGGTAATCGGCCTCCAACAAGAGATCGCATGCTTTGCGGATAGTCACCACTTGTCAATGGCTCAGCAAACCTATAAGAACGTAAAAATTTCAAGGATTAACTTGACATTATATTATGTATTGCTCGATAGTAAGTAGTAAATATTATGTTCATAAGCAAATTCGAAATACACTTGCCATCCTAACATAAAATCCAAAGCTCGTAATGCAGCATTTTTATTTTCTTTTTCTTCCGATAGGGGCTCAAACCAATGTGAATTCAGTGTTATCCCTATCACTCCATTTTGAGATGCCTGCACAAGAACATTTAGTTTGTTTGTTTTAGAGTCACAAAAAGGTAAAGTAGCCGCTCTCTTGTTGCAACAAACTAATTAATTGTACCTGGTATCTATTCTTGTACAATTTTACAGCAGCTGCATGAGCAAGGAGCTGGTGGTGTGTTACCAAATATGGTTCAATAGATGAATCTCCGCCGGTGCAATTTAGCTGCTGCCAAGTGGAGCATCGTCCTGGCGCAAGGGACCCGAGTGCATAACCATTGTTACTGAAGGTATACGGCTCATTCAGTGTGCTCCAATGCTTTACTCGATCACCAAATTCCTTATAACAAAGTTCTACGTAATCTTGAAAATGATTGCTGTATATACACATTTCCTAATGTAAATGTCATAATTGTATTTATTAATTAAATTATCAATACGACTCAAAGGACTAATTTCTTCACTTACACAATATGAGGGCTTAAGAAACCACCATATTCATCTTCTAAAGTTTGGGGAAGATCCCAATGGAAGAGTGTCACAAATGGCGTTAAACCTATAAATAGCATCGTCAATAAAAGCGAGTTATAAGTTTGACAAAATGACTTTTTTTATGAGTGCATGTAACTCTTATTGTATAAATTATTGATCATGTAAGGTGGGATGACTCACCGTTGCGTAAGAGCTCATTGATGAGATTGTTGTAATACTTGATTCCTTCCTTGTTCACTCCTCCACTTAACTTTCCATCTAATAATTAAAACAAAACCAGAAAATAAAGAAATAAGTGCACCGATAACATTTAAACTGAACTTTAAAAAAGTTGGACTATATGTTATCCAACTTGAACTTCGACTTCTATTTAATTTATGTTTGAAAAAAAAAAAATTTAATTTCGCTTACGTTATTTCAATCAAGTATTTTAATTGACAAAAAAAAAATTTGTTATATTGTTCGGTAGACAACTTGGACACATTACTTAAGCGAAAACCATGAAGGCATAAATATTGATGATTGGTCACAAGTGAACTTACTTGGTAACAATCTTGACCATGAGATAGAGAATCGATAAGCATCCCACCCCATATTCTTCATAATCCCCACATCTTCCTATAGTGCATAACAAAAAAGAAATCAGATAAAAATTATATGGGGAGCTTATTTTCAATGTGATGAGTTTTCTTCATGCTTCAAAATTTAATATGTGCACATTAGGTCATGAACCTTATAGCGGTGATATTGATCAACAGTGATATCTCCATTGCTGCTATCGTTAATCTTTTCTGCAATTAATCATAGAAAATTTATTTATTTAGAGCATAAGAGTAAAAGTAGCACGATTTTGTTATTTTAACTAATTGATGATTTGTTTGGACAAACCTGGATATTTGTGGGTGAAGGTATCCCAAATGCTTGGTCCTCTACCACCTTCTTTTGCAGCACCTTCATACTGAAATACACAAGAGACACAATGAAGAAGATGTCAATATGCTTGCTTGGATCGATGCTTGGTCTGAATTTGAAAGAAAACCCTAATCAAAAGTCAAATTAAAGCCCAAAAAAGGACTTACTTGGTAAGCTCCAGAACCTACACCAAATATGAACCCTTCTGGAAAACTGCTCCTATTGAGAGAAGTAGTGTCAAAATGCGTGGGTGGTGCTCTAATATCAGCTTCGCTATTTGTCAAAGCAAAGCCAATTAGTAGCAGTATGCCCAAGAGAAAAGAATAATGTAATTGCATTGCCATAACTTGAGGTTTTTTTTGTTGTTGTTGGTAATAATCTTGAGAAGTATAAGTTGGCTATGGCTGGCATGCTGCATGGCCTTTATATAGAGGAGGAAGTACGTGCTGCGCATGAGAATAGTAAACACACATGGGCATTGAATGGGTTTGAGGGGGCAACTACGTAGAATGTCATGGTACAAAGGGAAATGGCGAGTTTCATATTTGAATGAGTTTGTCTCCTCCCAAAACTCAACTGCTATATTAAAACACGCAATATAAGTCTCCTACTAGCCCTTTGGGTCAAACTGTGAACAGAAATTTGACACAAAATTGTTTTCTTCACAATGTAAATATGTGATTATCTTTTCGTCACAATATAATATTTGGTGTATATGTGTGAGTAGCCGCTAAGTCTGATTGAGTCTCCTAATAGCCATTTGGGTGAAAAGAAATTTGACACAGAATTGTTTTCTTCACAATGTAAATTTGTAGATTGTTTAAATTATTGGGCATAATATGTGATTATCTTTTCTGCGAAAAAATAACGTAATTGCCAAACTCATCCTTACATATTTATGGTCAAAGCACGTACAGTTCTCATAGCAATTTTCTTTCTGTTTACCCTAAAGATAAACGTGCAGGAATGACTTTTTGTTTACCCTTCTTTCCTTTGGTTTTAATGGTATTTTTCTTCCCATAATAAATATTTATCTAATAAATCCCTAATTTCTTGTAATATATATTCTTTTATAGGTACAGTTATCCTGGAAATGAAACAAGAAATCAACCCAAAGTAAGTTTCAGTTTTTGAAAACCAACCAATTGTACAAGGCACAAAAAAGAAATCAAATAAAACTAAATATTCTAGTTCGTTAAACAAAAAAGAAATCACATATATTATGTACAAAAATTTTAACAATCTACAAACTTACAGTGTCAAGAAAATAATGGTCCGTCAAATTCTTTTCAAAATTTGACTCCGTCAAATTCTTTTGAAAACTTGACCCTTTAGGAGACTAAATCAGAATTTGCAGCTACTCACACCATTCGTGTTTGACTATTCATCCAAATATGAAACTTTCCATGCCAACCGGAGTTGCGCCCTCAACACCCTTCTAATGGCATGCACACGTGTTTTGCAAAGAAATTTATTTCACCATGCCAACCAGATAGTCAACTTATACTTATCAAGATTACCAACAAAAAACATCTCAAGTTATGGCAATGCAATTAGGTTCTTTTCTCTAATTTCTATTTATCAATTCACTTATTTTCACATTTTCTGATATTATATGAGATTTCCCTTCATGTCCTAATTGAAGGTACATCATCTTTTGAAAACGTCAAAAGAGTAGCAAAAGGGAAAAACGGCTTGAATTTATTATATTTTATTTAAAAAAGTCATCATTGCATGTTTATCTTATTGGACTCTAAATATGCAAGGATGAGTTTTCCACGTACGCCAACTACACACATGTTCAAGCACTTCTAAAAATTATTATCACTTCTTCACGTTCTTCTTTCATCCCAAATTGAAACTTACCTTTCAAAATCATTTTTTTAATATTTTTTTAATCTCCTACAATTTTATACGGAATCAGTGCTATTATTAATTTTGACATGCATCTATATGTAGAATAAATTTATTTTGTTAAGACAAAAAGTCATTTTGCTTCCTGTAGCTTACCACTTTTACCACTAAAGTCCATGTAGTTTTAATTCCGAGCAATGCACACTACTACAAAAAATGAAATAGACGACGGTAATCCACCGTCGTGTATCATGGTTTACAACCGACAAGAAATCGACCGCCGTCTTTTCATACATGAAATAACGACGGCAAATAACCGACGTGGTTAATATAGTACACGTCAGTAAACCATTAAAACCGACGTAGATTTCATACATAAAACCTTAAAAAGAGGCCTTACGACTATAATAGACGACGGTTTTAGTAAAACACAGACGTTTAAATAATGTTAAATGTCAAAAACAACTACAAAACCGACGTAAATATGCTTATCAACGTCTCTAAATCAAACAAAACCGACGTGTAAAACTTAGAAACCGTCGTGGTGAATAAATACTACGTTCACTAAATGAAAAAACTGACGTCTAAAACATATAACATGGCATATATTTACTTGAACTGACGTAAAAACAAAAATAACCACGACCTTTTCGGTCACCACAGACGTAGAAAATTATTTTGACGGCTTGAACACAAAACAAACGACGTGGTTAATATAGTACACGTTAGTAAAACACTAAAACCGACGTAGATTTCATACATAAAACCTTAAAAAGAGACCTTTCGACTATAATAGACGACGGTTTTAGTAAAACACAGACGTTTAAATAATGTTAAATGTCAAAAACAACTACAAAACCGAAGTAAATATGATTATCAACGTCTCTAATTAAACAAAAACCGACGTGTTAAACTTAGAAACCGTCGTGGTTAATAAATACTACGTTCACTAAATGAAAAAACTGACGTCTAAAACATATAACATGGCATATATTTACTTGAACTGACGTAAAAACAACAATAACCACGACCCTTTATATCAATACAGATGTTGAAAATGATTTTGACGGCTTGAACACAAAACAAACGACGTGGTTAATATATTACACGTCATAAAAAAACTAAAAACGACGTCGATTTGGTACATAAAGCATAAAAAGAGACCTTTCGACTATAATAGACGACGGTTTTAGTAAAACACAGACGTTTAAATAATTTTAAATGTCAAAAACAACTATAAAACCGACGTAAATAGTTTTATCAACGTCTCTAAATCAAACAAAACCGACGTGTCAAACTTAGAAACCGCTGTGGTTAATAAATACTACGTTCACTAAACAAAAAAACAGACGTCTAAAACATATAATATGGCATATATTTACTTCAACTGACGTAAAAAACAATAATAACCACGGCCCTTTATATCACCACAGATGTTGAAAATGATTTTGACGGCTTGAACACAAAAAAAAACGACGTGGTTAATATATTACACGTCATAAAAAAACTAAAACCGACGTCGATTTGATAAATAAAAGCATAAAAAGAGACCTTTCGACTATAATAGGCGACGGTTTTAGTAAAAAACAGACATTTAAATAATTTTAAATGTCAAAAACAACTATAAAATCGACGTAAATAGTTTTATCAACGTCTCTAAATCAAACAAAACCGACGTGTCAAACTTAGAAACCGCCGTAGTTAATAAATACTACGTTCACTAAATAAAAAAACGGACGTCTAAAACATATAAGATGGCATATATTTACTTGAACTGACGTAAAAACAACAATATTAACCGTTTTGAAATGAATTATAATTAACCGACGTGTTTTCTTTTTCAAATGGCGGTTTTTATTTTATTTTTGGGTTTTCATTCCACGTCGGTTGTGAAAACCCGACGTTGGTTGTTTTTAAGATGTCTCGTTTTGCGATTTTTGTAACTTGACCGTCGTATTTTCAGCTTTAACCGATTATTTTTTAATTTTTGATTTGTTGTGCCCAAAGCTTGCAGAATGAAAATGTGATCGGAATTAAAATGATATACAGAGCTATGAATTAATGTCATACAATTAACTGCATAACTAATGTCATACATTACAACAATCAATCAATCCATATATCTTCACACCCATCTCTAATATTCTCACTCCCAAACTCACCCACTAGGTCATCAAATGTGTCAACATTTGGTATCCCTCTAGAAAATGGCTCACACTCAATTCTAATATCACCTAGCACATCATCACCAATAACATCATTATATTCTCTATTAGGCATTGATAACACTACCGACCAACCACGATGCATTGGGTCGTCAACATAAAATACTTGTTTGACTTGAGAAGCCATAACAAATTGGTCATTCCTATGTCCAATTTTACTTAGATCTACAAGGGTAAATCCAAGTTCGTCGACTACAAGGCCCGAAGTGTTATCTATCCAATCACACCAGAGCGATCTGCACCACCATTTTATGGCATATGATGATCCGTAGGTCGCTCTTCAGGAGGGTTGCCCGAAGGAGCTTGAGGGGCGGGAGGATAGTTGGGCGTGGCTTTGCGGTCATTTTCAAGACTCTAATTATGTGGTAATTTTTTTATATTAAGTTGAAATTTATTATATGTTTCTTACTAATGTTTATTTATTTTGTTTTAATTTCATTTAATTTTCAACTAATACGTTTATTTTTGGTATAACAGAAGAAGGCGAAAGCAAATAAGGGCAATAGGGACAAGAAGACTCTTCTCCATCATTCCGGTTCCAGGCCCTTCTCATATAGGATGGAGGCGCAGCGGCGGGTAATAATTAAATCGTCTTTTTTATAAAAATTTTAATATGTCATTAATATGAATTTGTTTTTTTGTACTAACAATTTTCTTCTCTTGTTCAATCTCCAAATTCCCGGAGATCGACGTCTTTGGCAACGTTTATGTTCGACCCGGGAATGAGTTGGCGGAGTCCCTTCATGTAAGTATTCTTTAATTTTAATTATTGTTTTACGCATTCAAGTTCATGGTTATTATATGTGTGTTTTAATTCATATTTTATGTTATGTTAAATAGATGACCATGATGGAGAAGAGCCAGTTGGTTCTTCAAGAGTCCGCCTCCCAGCTTCCTCCCGATACTCCGCTCCATGTTGTGGATCCTCCACCGGATGCGGGGTTTCAGATACTGACGGAGACCTTAGATCAGACTCTCGGGAGGAGGCCAGGGACATATTGTCGAGGGATGGGGAATGCCAGACGGCGGGAACCTAGAGGCCCTCCATCGTCCCAATCAGACGCTGAAGTGATTGCTTTGAAAGCTGAGGTAGCCAAGCTTAAGACCCAAATGGCTACCCAAATGGCCTCGTATAATACCCAGATGTCACAGCTTATACAGTCCCTCTCTCGGTCCGGCATTCCACTCCCGTCACATCTTGGTTCCTCGTCGACCTTTGAGCCCTCTCAACCAGAGCATGGCCACCACACTTCTGCCCCTGTCGACCATGCCCAGACTTCCGAGCCGCATTTCAAGACGACAACATAGATGTTGCTATATTTTAAAACTAGTTTTTAACTTTCTTAATTACATTTTAAACATTTCGTCTTGTATTATATAAATTTATATTATCTTTTCCTCTTCATTATGGTTTTTTATTGCAATTTTATTCTATTACAAAAAAATGAAAAATTATAACTAAATAAAATATATTGGAAAAAAAAAAGATACAATTAAAATTAAATCAAATCGATTTCATAAAAAAAAAACGTAAAATTAAAATTACATAAAATATATTTAATTTTGCGCGACGAATATTCGTCGCGCTAACACAACAGTATAAATTTAAATTAAATTTGAAAACTCTATATTTATTTTTACGCGACAAACAATTTTCGTCTCGGAAAAGACAAGGCGACTAATATTCTTTGTCGCGCAAATTTTAGAGAGACGATACCCTTTCGCCGCGCGAAAGTTGGTGCGAGTAGAGACCCTCGTCGCCCATATTTTGGCGATGCGAGAATCGTGACGAGTTTTAACCGTCGCTGAGTATTTTGCGCGATGATTGAGTTGTTGTCGCGCTTATTTTTTGTGAGATGAATGTTTGCGCGACAAATCCTAACCGTCGCTCTTTTTGCATTCTGCGCGACTAATATTGTTCTTTGTCGCATTCTGCGCGACTAAAACATTTATTTGTCGTGCAAAGTTATTCTTTACGAACTTCGCGCGACGGTGATTGTCTCTGTCGCGCTGAACCTAGTGCGACTCGATTGTTCTTTGCGCGACGAATTATTCTCCGTCGCCCAAATGGTTAAATGTAGTAGTGTCAATAAAAAAAAAAAACAAATTCACATCATAAATTATTACAGATCAAAGAACTTCTGGTTCTTATTAGAAAATGAGTTCATATGAAGCAAATTATGATTAATATGCTTCTGGCACGAGACCATAAGTATCGGTCATGTTTATTCATAATTTCAACATTAACTCCATTGTGTGTATGTATGAAGCTATGTAAGTTTCTTCTAGAATTAAGTAATATCAAACATTGTAAGTACATAACTTGACATGTCAATAGCTTTTGGTCAGGTTTGCATAACCTACTATGATATTTACCAAAATAAGTGGTAATTAAACTCAAAAATAATTTTCAAATCAAAAAGTTGTGTGTGTTGTTTCACTAACAATAAATATCATAATTCTTGGAGGCTTTGTCATACAAGACCCTCCCTTTATACTATTTAACTTCAAAAATATTTCACCTCCGGGATAATGTGTAAGTGACATTTGTTTCCGAAAAGGATATAGAGCTTACATTTGCTTCAGGGAATTATGTAATGTTTATATTTCTTCAGGAAATAATAGATCCAATCATATGAAATTCGTGGATGCATAATAAAGAATTTCTACTTACCAACAATTGAAACCCATCATATTTTCCATATTGCTACTGCTCGAGCACCTAGAATATGAAAGGATAAATTTATTCCTTTATGCTCTTCCACATTACAATATTACTTAATTCTGAACTTCAGGTTCAATTAACATTTTACATATGTTATGCCAGAATTGCAAGTTCTTGACAGGATATGAACTACAGGTTCATAGTAATATTAATCTCAATAGACAATTATGAACTTTGCATATATATTAACGTATATTTGAAACTTCAGGTTCGGGTGCCTATATCAAATTAAAAAGAATACCTAGTTTTGAACTACAGGCAAAATTTGTATATGATATTGTTCAAGGTAATAAAATAAAATGATAATAAATAAAAATAGAAGACATGAAATCCAAACGAAAATTAAAATATTGCAATAAAATAAATTGTTGAAACTTCTGATTCCGATGAAAAATAAATCAAAGAGTTTCAGGTCTTCATTTGTCTTTTAAGAATTGGGGAACTTCAAGTCCACAAACATTTATATTATAAGGATTGAAATCTAAGGATCCTCTAGCCCTTACATGATTGAATAAGAACTGAGGAACTTCTAGTCCTCCATTAATATTTATATTATAAGGATTGGAATCTAAGGATCTTCTGGTCCTTACATGACTGAATAAGAATTAAGGACATTCTAGTTCTCCATTAATTGTATAAGAATTTAACATCTTCAAACCCTTTGTCAAATGTATAAGAGATGGGGTCAAGACTTCTCCTTGCATTTTTCTTTGTATTGTTGTCTATGTAGTCATAAGAATTAGACATTGTAATTCATATCACATTGATAAGTGATAGAATACAAAATTTTGATTTTAACGAAAATCATGATTCTCTTACAAAAAACAAAAAGAAAATATAATTTCAATACTTAGGTAAGATAAGAATATGCAAATCAATGTAGTAATAGAAATTCAAATAAGAAACTTATCTATTTGAAATTCAATATTCATCTCAATTAGCTTTCTTCTCGTTACCACTGATCACATACATAATTGGCAAACTCATTGGTGCTTGAAGAGTAATCGTGATGATAATGTGTTATATAACTAAGAGAAAATTGTAGAGAGAATTAGAAAGTAGAGAAAGACTATAGAATTTGTGTCAATCAACTTGTATATCTCATCCTGATAAGACCTCTTATTTATAGGCTTACATTGATAAGAAGACATTAACAACTCAAAAATTACAAGCCCATAACTATGGTATTTAGTGTATAGGTTACATATAATTAGAAAGGGTGAATGCTAAGAGGTATGGTGGTCATCCACCAACTCATGGATTTATAACAATTATCGGATTTTAATTTGATATTGAAATTTATGAATATTTTGGGCCTTTATGGAATTTATGCTTGTGAGAGTTTATTTCCTATACTATGAATAAACATTTGGGTACATTGGAATAGTGATAATTTGGGAAGGTATATTATCTTTATACTATATATATGAGTTGTGAATCCCACCATCATATGTACCTTCCCTGGTTACTATACCCACACGTGGCATTGGATTTTCCGGCATGTGGGCACCCTTAGATATTGATTATTGGTTACTTTACAACACGTGGAGTTGGATTTTTCAGCATATGGTAAAGAACCCGGACACATTTGATATTTGTTACTTTACCCACACGTGGCGTTGGATTTTCCCGGCGTGTGGGCTCACTTGGATATTGGTTATTGTTACTTTACCACATGCGGCGTTGGATTTTTCGGTGTGTGGTAAAGATTTGGGCACCTTTGGTCGGGTGTGGCATGGGCCTTGAAGGCAGCATGCGAGCGTAGGACATGGTTTGGTTTGGTTTGACCACACGTGATTTTCCGGCGTGGGTGCAGTAGAGTGGTAGTCCCCAGGTTGCACAGCTCATCCCTAGACGTAGGGTAAAACGTTGACACCTTGCGGGCTAGTCAAATGATCCCTATATTGGACTGTTTTCCTCGGTACTCGTGATGGTGTGAGGTTGCCTTATAGAAATATTATATTTATACTTATGAACTTCGTAGTTTATACCTATATAGTCATGGAAGTTTTCATGGTCTATTTTTATATATTTATATATATGTATACGCTTAGTTATTTTTAAAAGCTTTCCTCACATATTACGTTTTGTAAGTCTATGTCTCAAGAAAAGGTTTGGTTAGAGTTATGAGAGTTGAGTTTGGGCATTGCTATACTATATCGGGATCGTGGAAAGTGTTGCTCGGCAACATACGCCTTGGATAGGGTATGGTTGCGGGGAATGAACTGATAAAAGAAAAGGAACTTATAAAGTGTTCAATTTTTGCCTTGTTGAATTTGATGTTGTAAGTGAATCTAAATTTAATCGTTGGTATTACTTTAAATAATCATATATTATCTGAATTGTGATTGTTGATTTAAGAACTATGTGTGTCTTGATCCCTCACAAAGGGGTACGTAGGTAGCCTGAGGTTTAACCTAGGTGCAGCCGCAAAATAAACTGTCTGAGAGTGCTTGTATTGTTCTAAGTGTGGAATGAATTTTGGAAGGAGAAAAGTCATTTCTAATTGTTGTTACGATATTTGTTACAGGAGTATGAATTTACAAAGGAGTTCAAAAGTAAGAAAGTTTTAGAAAATGTTTGGTTATGAGGCCGGAGGCCTGTTTGTTTGTCATGAGTGACGTACTTTGTGAATGCTGAAGTTTGGTGATTCTAAACTGGGTTTTTGGTAAGTTGAAAATTTTGGTAAAGTCCGTTTTACAGGGGAGACTGTCGAAATTTCAGTAGAAGTCTCGGCCCTCTTTTCCATGGTTTTAAGGGAAGAGGATGTTGGTATTTAGAAAATGGGCCCGGCATCGGTTGGATGTCGGAAAAACCACAGGATCTGTCACGGATTCTAAATCGTAACGCTACAAAGCAGAAAGATCAAGGTGCAATGTGTAATAACCCAATCCAAAATAAATATTTAATTAATAAAATAATCAAGTAAAAGATAATTTTACCCCGGAATTGTAACGTAGAAGTTACGATCAAAAGAAGTCTAGTGGCATAACCGTAATTTTTGCGAAGTCAATTTTTAAAAACCAGATTTTCCTTTTCTCTCTCTCTGTCTCTCTGTCTCTCTCTCTCTCTACCCGCAATACCTCTCTCCCCTCACGACGCCTGCACTCAGCCGACCACGTTTTTGCTAGCAATTCTCTCATCCGGCCACCAAATTTAACGGGGCCGGTACCAAAATGATCGGGCCACCATCCTCTTACAGCCCCACCCGTTCCATGCCTTCTCCAATATGTTTCCAATCACCAAAAAAAAAAAAAAAAAAGGTTAATCCTAACACAAACCAAAAAATCAAACTAGAGCAACTTCTTCACAATGGCTGAGTACCCACTACTACAAAAAAGGCAAAAGACGACGGGAATTCACCGTCGTGAATTTGGTTTTCAAACCGTCGTAAAATCGAGCGACGTCTTTTGCAAAGTAAAACCACGACGCGAAATCACCGTCGTTGGTATTACAAACCACGTCATTACCAAAAAAACAACCGACGTCTTTATACTGAAAAATGAACGAAAAATTGTCCTGGAGAAGAATAGACGACCTATTTTATACAATATCCGTCGTGTAAAAGAATACAATACGTCTTTAAATAAATAAAATATGACGTTATTAAACCATCCGACGTCCAATATATTTATATAACCGTCGTGCAATAGTATTAATACTTCGTTTTTTCCATTAATATTGACGTGGAAATAGCGGTTAGGGTAAATCACCGTCGTTGTTATAACAAACAACGTCATTTACAAAACAACACCGACGTCTGTACACTGAAAAATGAACCAAAACATTGTCCTCGAAGAAGAATAGACGACCTATTTTATAAAACAATCGTCGTTTAAAAGTAAACCATACGTCTTTAAATAAATAAAATACGACGTTATTAAATCATACGACGTCCAATATATTTATATAACCGTCGTGAGATAGAATTGTTACTTCAGTTTTTCCATTAATATTGACGTGGAAATAGCGTTTAGGGGTTAATCACCGTCATTGTTGTACCAAACAACGTCCTTTACAAAAAAAACCGACGTCTTTATACTGAAAAATGTACCAAAAAATTGTCATGGAAAAGAATAGACAACCTATTTTATACAAACACAGTCGTGTGTATATATATACTACGTCTTTAAATAAAGAAAATATGACGTTATTAATATATACTACGTCTTATATATTTATATAACCGACGTGGAAAATATATTAGGCTCATGACTTACGACATATTTATTTCTATAAACGACGTAGTATGTTATATACAACGTCGTAATAATGTAAAAGACAGCCGTGTTTCTCCATTAAAAACGTCGTCTTTAGTAAAATAATAGTCGTCTAATCCATCCAAGACGTCGTCTTTTGTAATGTTCAGGTTCAATATCTGTCCTTTTAGACGTCGGTATTATTGTACTGAAGTCGTGTTATTTGTAATTACATGGAGGCTCTTTATCCTTCTCCGACGTGATATCGTTAATAACTGTTTCACAATAACGTCGTCTCTTTTCACTTTCAGGTCGCTTGTAGACGTCGGTAAATTCAGTGCCGTCGTTGATTGCTCCAAAACGTCGTTTTTTATTGACAATTTTATGACAACAGACGTCTGTTTTTCACAGTTTTATAAGGACCGTCGTTTTATAATACTGAACCAGTATTTTATGTACTGATTGTTTTGTGTCCAAAACCTGCATAATGAAAGTGAAGAAAACACATTACAATTTATTACAAAATTAATGTCATACAGTAGTGCTGTTTAGGGCATAAATAATTTCATAAATTACAAGAGCATCATTCAATCCATATATCTTCACACCCATCTCGAATATTTTGACTCCCAAACTCACCCACTAGTTCATCAAATGTGTCAACATTTGGCATCCCTCTAGTAAATGACTCACACTCAATTCTCACATCACCTAAGACATCATCACCAATAACATCATCATTATATTCTCTATTAGGCGCTGATAACACTACCGACCAACCATGATGCATCGGGTCGTCAACAAAAAATACTTGTTTGACTTGAGAAGCCAAAACAAATTGGTCATTCCTATGTCCAATTTTACTCAAATCTACAAGGGTAAATCCAAGTTCGTCGACTACAAGGCCGGAAGTACTATCTATCCAATCACACCTAAAGACTGGGATTGTAAACTTTTGGTAGTCAAGGTCCCAAATTTCTTGAATGACACCATAAAAACCCATATTTGAGAGAATTGGGTTTTTATCCTTGGCACTAGCAACTTGCATGGTATGTGCAAGTAAATAAACTCCACTATTTTGAACTGTCCGCACATCATCTTGTGCCTTGATGTTAAATTTAACACCTTTAATAAGATAGCTCCTATATAATGGCACTGCCATGTTTGGACCAGCTGCTAGCCACCTTAAATTTTCTGATACCCCATGATTGCCTCCCTCATCAAGTTCACTTTGAACCTGCAAATTAATCATATCTTAATTCAATCTAACATAGAAAGAAGAAAATTAAAAGTCCAATATGTTATTGAATAACATATACCTTGAAGTGTAGCCATTGAATGAAAGTGCTATTATGCTTATCTTGCAGCCACTTTGTTCTCTTTCTAAATTTTGGATAAGCGGCCTTGATGTGGATCATATGTTCCCTACATGACACGAAAAATTCAAGCATTACGGTCCCAAACATATAAGATAAACATAAGGAATAATTTAAAATGGAAACTTAAGGAATAAAACTCATACTCGATATAAGGTAGAACTTCCTCCGTATTCTCCAAGACATATAGATGTGCTTGGTTGAACAGGTCCCGATCAACTAAGCTCACTGTGCAACCTGATAATGGCTTTGAAACTCCTATCTTCTGACTTGATGGCACTCCAATTGTACTAATATCAGATAAATGTTCAGTGCAAAATTCTATAGCTTCTTCAGCTATATAACGCTCCGCAATGCAACCTTCGGGATGAGTACGGTTCTGAACATACCCCTTTAGAACTTTCATATATCTTTCGAACGGATACATCCATCTAAAATAAACTGGCCCACATAGACGAACTTCTCTGACAAGATGTACTACTAGATGAACCATGATATCGAAGAATGAAGGTGGAAAGTATTTTTCAAGCAAACACAAAGTAACTACTACATCTTCTTCCAACTTATCTAGCTTGGAAACATCAACCGTCTCTGCACATATAGCATTGAAGAAGAAGCACAAACGAGTTATTGCATACCTTGCAGGCTTCTCCAAAACAGAACGAATTGCCACAGGGAGCAATTGTTGCATTAAGGTATGACAATCATGTGATTTAAGGCCAAGAAGTCTTGAATCTTGTAAAGATACAAGATTTTTATATTTGAAGAATAACCTTCAGGTACCTTCATACCATAGAAAGAATTGCAAACCGCTCTCTTCTCTGCTCTTGACAAATTCCAAGGCCCTGGAGGCAAACGAGTACTTCTTTCTCCATACTCGGGTTGCAAATCAGTTTTGACCCCCATGTTCAATAAATCTAACCGAGCAGCAATCCCATCTTTATTTTTTCCAAGGATCTCCAGCAATGTACCAATGATACTATCACAAACATTCTTCTCAATGTGCATAACATCGAGGACATGCCTCACTGGAAGGTATTTCCAATACTCAAGATCAAAGAATTTTGACTTCTTCTTCCAACAAACTCTGTCACCATCATTTTCACCTCCACCTCCCCCTTTTTTCGATCCCCATATGTAATTAATATCTTCAACCATATGCAGCACTTCTTCTCCCGTTAATGGCTCCAGAGGCGTGCCATATTCAGGTTTCCCATTAAAAGCTGCACGTTGCCTCCTATATGGATGATTAATTGGTAACCATTTTCTATGCCCAATGTAACAAATTTTGTATCCATTTTTCAACCTGTGACTAGGTGTCTCATCGCCGCATATTGGACAAGCTTTATATCCTTTAACAACACAACCAGATAAGTTTCCATAGGCAGGAAAATCATTAATGGTCCACAGTAATGCAGCTCTGAGTGTAAAATATTCTCCTATGTGTGCATCATACACTCCTCTAATCCCATCCCACAAAGATTTTAAATCATCAATCAAAGGCTCCAAGTAGACGTCTATATCATTTCCGGGTTGTTTAGGGCCGGAAATCAATAAAGTCAACATCATGAACTTTCGTTTCATGCACAGCCATGGTGGGAGATTATATGTAACTAAGATAACTGGCCAGCAACTATATCTGCTACTTAGAGAACTGTGGGGATTGAATCCATCAGATGAAAGAGCCAATCTCAAGTTTCTCGGCTCATTACCAAACTCGGGCCATTTATCATCAACAAGTTTCCAAGACGGGTTATCCGCCGGATGAGACATCTGACCGTCAATTGATTTTCTAGCAGCATGCCAAGTCAAATTCTTAGCTGTCTCATGTGATTGAAACATCCTTTTAAACCTTGGAATTGGAGGAAAATACCACAACACCTTCGCTGCCACACCCTCTTTCAAGAATCCATCTTTGGTTTCCTTCCACCTTGAGATACCACAAGTAGGACAATTAGTTGAATCTTCATACTCCTTCCTATACAAGATGCAATCATTGGGGCATGCGTGGATTTTCTCATAACTCAGCCCCAATGCACACAAAGTCTTTTTTGCCTCATACATAGAGGCCGGTATTGTATTTCCTTCTGGAAGCAACTCGCCCTGAAGTATCAATAATTCTGTAAAACATACATCACTCATCCCATGTTTTGCCTTCAAATTATACAACTTCACTAATGCCGATAACTTGGTGTACTTTCTACAACCAGGGTACAATGGTTGATCTCCATCCCCAATCACATTAGCAAACTCATAAGGATCGGATCCAAAATCACCAAAATCATTATCATCCATCTCTATTTCTTCAGACACAAAACTGTACCTACTATGGTCATTATCTTCTTCAGCATTTCTACTAGCATTAGTAGTTGCTTCCCAAGGTTCTCCATGAAATATCCAATTCTTATAGCTTTTGTCAACTCCATTAAAGTATAAGTGATCCCTTATAATTCCAACCCCAAACAATTTCAAATTCGCACATTTAACACATGGACAACGGATATGCGTTGTAGTTAGAAGATTTTCTACAGAAAATTGCAAAAATGCTTCCACCCCTAACTCATATGCCTTCGATCTTCTATCCGAGTGCATCCATGACTTATCCATCTTGGACACTATATCCTATTATCTATAATAAGGTGAAAAGACAAGCAATGACTATCACTATAGCAGATTATATAAGGTTTTAATAGCAACTAATAAAGTATACAGACGACGGTTTTTAAAAAAAAACAGACGTATTACACTTATATAGACGACGGGTTTTAAAAAACCGTCGTCTAATGCTAGCAAGAAACAGAAGCCAGCGAACTTGAACCACGACGGTAGTTAAAACAAGCGTTGTGGTATATTTTTATAGACGACGGTTTGTTAAAAAACCGTCGTCGTATGCATAAAAAAGATTTCCAAATCCCAGTTTATTTTCATGAACCCAGAATATATTCAGAACACAACATATACATTAATTTTTATGTAGGGTATTAAGAACACAACATATACATTAATACTAAGCACGAAACCAACATATACTACGCATGAAAACATTAAATCCATTCCCGATTCATAATAACAGAGAGTATTAAAAGATCCGACAAGATTAAACCCTAAACCCGATTCATGAAAACATTAAACATTAAATCCATTAACCCATACCGTCGACAACATTAAAAAATCACAAAACCCTTTACCACAGAACTGAATATCATTCAATGAATTTACAAGCATGAGATTAGGGTTTGCACTTACAGGTAGGCAGAGCTCACAGCTTATGGCCAACTTGGATTCGACGGAGTTGTAAACTTGGCCAACTTGGATTCGATGGAGAGACCAACTTTGAATTAGAGTTGAAGTGAGAGAGCGGAGCGAAATGTTTTAGGACACAGACTATGGTCAACTTGTATAAGAGTTAGAGCGAAATCTGAAAATTTTAGGTCGAGCTGAAATTTTTAGAAAGCGCGCTTTTTAAAAAACATCGACGGAAACAAAAACACAATCGTCGTTAAAAGTTCAACCTAAACATGACGCTTATTTTAAAACTGACGTCGTTGTAAATATACTTACGACGCAAAACCAAACTACCGTCGTTAAAATGTCTAAAGAAATATGTCCTAAACCCCAATAAATAAAACCTAAATTATATATATTGTTTTTAAAAATAATGTTTCAAAAGGGATTAGGGTTTTATGGCCTAAAATATCTCGTCCATAAAACCCTAAACCCTAATCAATTTTCTAAATTTATATAAACCCTAAACCCTAAACCATTAAAGTATAAGTGATGTTGTGACTCATGAAAACATTTTTCTTTTTGTTGGTAATTTTAAATTTGTATAACTCAAACTTAATTTTTTAAAGCTTAAGGGGGAAGAAAATATCACAATGACTTCATAGGAGTTGACGTTGCATTTTTTGGATTTATTTTAAATTTAATATGAATATTTCGAATTAAATGGAATAAAATATTATTAATAAAACCCACAAACCACGTCGTCGTTAATAAATTAACGACGTTTTAAATACTATAAACGACTGAATTTTAACAACAAACGTCGTTTCAAGTTAAAACCATGGCCATTTTTACAAATAAAACGACGTACAAACCATTTTCCACGACCCAAATTCTTAACCTCTCGCCGTCTAATATTAAGAAAACAACGTCGTCTATAGAACCAAGAGCGTCGTTTGAACAACCTTTTACGTCGCTTTTCAACAAAAATGACGTTGTTATGTGTTTACAACGTCATTTTAAAGAAACCACGGTTTAGAAATGCGCTCTTCGTAAATCATCGACGGAAAACAATAAAACCGTCGTTAAATATGACATCTATACCCTAAACCCTAAACCCTAAACCCTAGACCATAAAATATAAACTTTAAATTATATATATATGTTTAAATAATTATAGAAAAGGATTTATGGTTTTAGGGCCTAATATATATTAACAATAAACCCTAAACCCCAAAAATAAACCTTTATCCCCCTAAACCCTAAACCCTAAACCATTAAAGTATAAGTGATGTTGTGACTCATGAAAACATTTTTCTTTTTGTTGGTAATTTTAAATTTGTATAACTCAAACTTAATTTTTTTAAAGCTTAAGGGGGAAGAAAATATCACAATGACTTCATAGGAGTTGACGTTGCATTTTTTGGATTTATTTTAAATTTAATATGAATATTTCGAATTAAATGGAATAAAATATTATTAATAAAACCCACAAACCACGTCGTCGTTAATAAATTAACGACGTTTTAAATACTATAAACGACTGAATTTTAACAACAAACGTCGTTTCAAGTTAAAACCATGGCCATTTTTACAAATAAAACGACGTACAAACCGTTTTCCACGACCCAAACTCTTAACCTCTCGCCGTCTAATATCAAAAAAAACAACGTCGTCTATAGAACCAAGAGCGTCGTTTGAACAACCTTTTACGTCGCTTTTTCAACAAAAATGACGTTGTTATGTGTGTACAACGTCATTTTAAAGAAACCACGGTTTAGAAATGCGCTCTTCGTAAATCATCGACGGAAAACAATAAAACCGTCGTTAAATATGACATCTATACCCTAAACCCTAAACCCTAAACCCTAGACCATAAAATATAAACTTTAAATTATATATATATGTTTAAATAATTATAGAAAAGGATTTATGGTTTTAGGGCCTTATATATATTAACAATAAACCCTAAACCCCAAAAATAAACCTTTATCCCCCTAAACCCTAAACCCTAAACCATTAAAGTATAAGTGATGTTGTGACTCATGAAAACATTTTTCTTTTTGTTGGTAATTTTAAATTTGTATAACTCAAACTTAATTTTTTAAAGCTTAAGGGGGAAGAAAATATCACAATGACTTCATAGTAGTTGACGTTGCATTTTTTGGATTTATTTTAAATTTAATATGAATATTTGAATTTAATGGAATAAAATATTATTAATAAAACCCACAAACCACGTCGGCGTTAATACATTAAGGACGTTTCAAATTACTATAAACGACTCAATTTTCAAACAAAACGTCGTTTAAATTATAAACCATGGCCATTTTTACACATAAAACGACGTACAAACCATTTTCCACGACCAACACCCTTACTCTCGCCGTCTGATATCAAGAAAACAACGTCGTCTATAGAACCAAGAGCGTCGCTTGAACAACCTTTTACGTCGCTTTGTAAAAACTGTGACGTTGTTATGTGTCTACAACGTCTTTTTGAAGAAACTACGGTTTTTCACAACATGAAAACCTCAACAAATTTGGTTCAGCATGATCTTGGGTTTTTCACAACATGAAAACATCAACAAATTTACAGGGACGTTGACGTCAACAAAAACTTGCTAATTCTAACCAATTTTGTACAAGAACTTGTCTAATTCTAACAAAATTTGTACATTTTATAAAAATGTTTAAGAATGCTAAAATTCCTCTACTCCATATGAACACACACAAACTCTGCCCATTCTTTCCTAACTTCTTCAATGGCAGCTTGGGGGTATGGCGCTTCATCATTTCCCTTCGCAAACTGCAGTCCATAAACAAAGATTAATCTCACAGACGACGGTATTTGTAATTTACCGACGTAGTATATTTATTCAACGACGGTATTTGTAATTTACCGTCGTTGATAATATAAAAACCCACATAAAAATAAATCTGAAATTTGTTTTCTTACCTTCTTCTCAAATTCCAGGGAAGGATCCAAGATGATGTCTCGCATAAAGCGCATGACATAATACCCGCATTCCACACTGCTTGGTTGCTTTGGAGTGCCGGTCAGAGTTTTCCAAAGTGGTGCTTTACGGCCTACTCTGCCTATGTGTGAATTATACATTTTTAAAGCACTGTTCAATATGTTTTTACCGTCCTCATCCACAACTCGTTTTCCAGGCAGTGGATCCAAAAAATAGACGGTCTCCTTCTTTGCTCTCACAATGAACAGGACCCAATGACATCTGCACAAAATAAATATAAAGGTTAAATAGTTTTATATGCAGAGCATCATACAAACAAAATCCTGTTTTTTGTTTGGAGACTAACCTTGGATTGTAAGGCATCAGGAAAATCTGTTCACCATCTGTTTTTTGAAGACGACTGGCTACGATACGTGATCTTTCAGTTAATGAACCAGCGTCGGCACTAACTAGAGCAGGGTCGATAAAGCCAACCATGTTCACCATATTTGCAGCTTTCAAATGATCAAATAGGCACCTAAATATATGCATTGAAACCTCATATATACTGCAAAAAATATAGTGTTTTTTTTTTAAAAACATAGTGAATATTTGATAAGGACAAACCTCATATATACTGCAACTACAGTAGCCCCAATTTCCTCCATGTTAGCAAATTGGCTAATATCTTCATGCAAGACGAAGGTATTACGTTCTAAGCCAAACACCTCCTTCTCAATGGTAAAGCTCATAGCCTTCTGCTGAGGCTTAAGTGTCGTATCAACATAATTACAAAGGGATTTTAAAGAAGATGGAACCTCCAGCTTTGAATAATCTGGAACTTCAGTATTCTGTTAAAAGAAATAAAGCAACGTAAAGTGACGTGGTAAATAAATAAAAACGACGGTTAAAATAACAAAACGTCGTCTGAAATTAGTTACACGACGAAGGAAAAAATACCGTCGTAATGAATACTTTATTACGTCGTTTAGAAAATATAGAAAATTAAATTAAACCGTCGTGGTACTTAATAACAAACGACGGTATGTAAGAATTACAGACGTCTAAAGTTTATTACACGACGGTAAGTAATAAACGTCGTGGTAATTCATGTATTACGACGGTTATGAGAAATTACCTTTTCTTCTTTCTTTTCTTCTTTCTTTTCTTCTATATTTTCTACAATACTTACTACATCCCCAGATTTCTGTTATAAGAAATAAAGAAATATATATAAGACATTGTACAAAAAGTCAAAAAAATTAAAAAGTAAAAAATTAAATTAAACTGTCGTGGTACTTAATAACATACGACGGTATGTAAGAATTACAGACGTCTGAAAATTGAAAAACATATTAAAAAGGCAAAGTCATGAGAAATTACCTTTTCATCTTTCTTTTCCTCTATATTTTCTACTATCTTTTCTACCTCGCCAGATTTCTGTTATAAGTAATAAAGAAATATATATGACATTGTACAAAAAGTAAAAAATTAAATTAAACCGTCGTGGTACTCAATAACAGACGACGGTATGTAATAATTACAGACGTGTAAAATTCATTAAACGACGTTAAATAAAGAATTACGACAGTAATGAGAATTGAAAAAAAATGAAAAAGGCTAAGTTATGAGAATTTACCTGTTCAACTATCTCAAGTGTCTTTCCTTCTACTCTCTTCTCTACTTCCCCGGATTTCTGTTTTAAGAAATAAAGAAATATATAAATGATATTGTACAAAAATTAAAAACAAATAAATAAACCGTTGTGGTAAACGTTAACAGAAGGCGGTATAATAATTACAGACGTCTAAATAACATCAAACGACGGTTTAATAAAAATTGCGTCGTGGTATTTCGTTAACACGACGGTAAATATAAACAGAGAAGCAGAGAATTCAAAGTTCAAAAACGTTACCATTTCTTCCTGCTTTTCCCCATTCTTGGCAGTATCCTCCTCAAATTGAAGGGCTCTAACATCAAGTGCCCCAGAGCAGCTTGCTTTGTCGGACATTGGATTTTTGGGACTTTGCCCTTGGATTTGGGACATTGTATTCAGATTCAGCACGCTTGGATCAAAATTGGGGATGAATTTGGAAAGCTGACTCAGCAAATATTCCCTCTCAGCTTCTACCAATTGCTTGGTCCTAGCCTCCATCTTTAAACTCTCTTCCCTTGATCTATCCTCCATTTTCCTAGTCTCTTCTTGAAGGACAAGTCTTACACTTTCCTTCAATTGATCGGCAAACTTTACCTTCTGTTGTCTAGGTAAATTGAAGTATTGCTTAGGGGAAACCCCAGCCCCTACACCTCTAACTCTTCCTGGATGCTCGGGTCCCAAAGCCATTGTCAAAACATCATTGGTCCCTGACAGAGAAAGAGCGCCTTCAGAGACTTGCTTTTGCAAATCATCCTAACAAAAAGACATAATAAGAAGTCAGAATAAGAAAACAAACGACGGTTATTTATAAAAAATCGACGTAATATAATATTTCACACGACTTAATAACATAACAATCGACGTAATATATTATTTCAGACGACGCAAACTAAATACCGACGTGATTAATTTATTAACACGACGTCAATAATAAACCACCGACGTCTTATGATATAATTACAAAAAACAGAGCATGGATTCCAGATTCAGACCTTTAACGACGCGTTATAAAATATTTCGACGTAGTAAATATTTTCACACGACGTAAAAATATAACAGCAGACGTAATAAAAATTTTAAAACAGAGTGAGTAGGCTTACAATTAATTTTGCTTTCTCTGCAGTCTTTGGATCCGGGATGTTACCATGTTTGTCTTCTCTTGCTTTTTTCCATAAGGTAGATCGATCAATATCTACCCCAGGCATGATTTCCTTCAAGTCCTCCTTAAAACCAACATATCCTTTTCGAGACAATCGATGATTGTACTCGAGTTTCTCCCTCCTCTGTGATTGTTCTTCATGCAAAGCCCCAAATTTTTCAGATAACCTTGAAGCTACAAAGGCATCCCATTGAGCTTTCTCTATGAATTTGTATGTTTCAGGGGGCTGCCTTAATCTATCCTGCTCCTTGATGAATGGAAGGATATGAAACCTCGTTAGTGTAGACTTGAAATCCTTCCATTTCTTGGCGGTAGAAGATAGCACCATTGTCTTGCCCCCTTTACCAACCACAAAAGACATGTCAACGGCTTCCCAAATCTGCTCTTTTATATCCTTGGATATTTGAACCCATTTCTTGTCCACAAGTGGGACTCTGGAGCGTGCCAACACACCAATGTAGGACTGCATCTCATTATGTGCACGGCCATATGGTTTCCCTTCTTCATTGTACTCAACAACAGGCTTGATTTTCTGAATTTTTCTCTGCACAACACGGGGCATTGTGCTCATACCCCGACCTGACTTTGGCTCCTCAGAAATAGTTGCCGTGCTGCCTGCTTCTGTCTCAGAAGATGAAACAAACTTCATCTTCTTCGAGGACTTGGTTTGAGGATTTACAACTCTAAGCTCCTTCTTCGAGGATTCATTTTTTTTCAAGCCAGACTCCTTACTTTGGGATTGAGAAACCATTGTTACAGACAAATTAAACCTGCAAGTGAAAATATATCAGTGAAATTAAGAAAAACCACGACGATTATTTATAAACTACGACGTATTATAATATTTCAAACGACGTAAACACAAAACAACCGACGTAATAATAAATTTACACGACGGTAATGAATCACCGACGTGATAAAATATTACAACAACGTCAATAATAAACAACCGACGTCTTATGATATAATCAAAAACAGAGTATTAAATATTACAACGACGTTAATAATAAACATTCGCCGTGGTATTGAAAATAAAACGACGTAAATATTAATATACCGTCGTCTATACCACAAAAACAATGTAAAATATTTTCAACAGAAAAATAATTAAAAAGATTTTCGAAACAAAAACCATTGTTCAGAGAATCAAACATGCGATGAATATATCCTTAAAAATCAAAAACAAAAAAAGGATATCATTTTAAAAAACAACGAAGAACACTTTCACACGACGCTAGGGTGACTGACGAACCGTCGTGGTATATAAATCTAACCACGTAAATAACAAGCCACCGTCGTCTTATTTAGTTGAAGTAAAAGAACCAGAGTAGTGTTCAATCTTGGAAAGTTTCCGTCTTTGTCACCAAATTTTATCAAACTTGGAAAGAAAAAATGTAAAAAGATATAAAAAAACGAAAATGATATGCGCATGCAAAACAGGAACAAGAATCCTTCCAGAAATGCTTACCCTTTGCTTGCAATGAAAGCTTTCTCCTGGAGTTTGGTGTTTCAGTTCAGAGATGAAGATGAAGAGGAGAGGAAGACGAAAAGTTTTCTCTCGGAGATAAGCTTGAAAGTTTGAAACTGTTCTTGGAAAGTGAAAAATGAGAGAAGCTTGAAAGTTTTTCTCGGGTTTGGTAACGTGCAAGTATGGGTCAGGAAGGCGAAAAGTTTAAAATAATAAAAAACCGTTTCATAACAACGACGCTATTAATAGTATGCGCCCTAGTATGATACATTATACGGCGCTATTGTTAACACTGCCCTATAATATTACTTTCCACGACGGTATGTTTTAATAAAACGACGTTTTAAAATCGAATTACACGACGCATGTTTCTTCAAAAAAGAGGAATCGTCATTTTCCAATTTACCCAACGACCTTATATTCAAAAATACCGACGTGAAAAATTAATACCACGGCGTTTTAATTACTCATACCGACGTGTAATGTTTTTAATTACACAATAAATTAATTTTCCAAAAAATTACAACGTCGTTTTTATATAGCGTCGTTGTTAAATAATTTATACGACCTTATTTTAAATTTAAACGACGTTTATGTTATATATAAACGTCGATAATGTAAAACAACTGACGTGGTATATAAGATTTGTTTATAAATAATGGTTTTTCGGTCTTTCTGGCGTCTTCATTTTTCAATTAGGGTTTCAACTTTTTCTCACCTCTCTGGAGGCACATCACCTCTCTGTCTCACCTCGCTTTCATTTTTCAGTTTGGATGTTGATGTGTGTGTATCTGAAAGACACAAACACGCACACATCATCTAAAAAATTGTCTTTCTGCACAGAAGGAGAACAAGGTCTGCATCAGGGCCAAGCATGGGTTTGCTACATCCTCCTGCGTAGCAAGGGTGAAACCAGCTTGAGAACCTGCATGGGTGTTCCTGATGCTCGCAGAGACGGACTCAGGTGGTGGCTGTAGCTGGGAGTGGGCTTGAGGTTCAGAATGAGTAGGTGGTGTCTTTTCATTCTGAACCTCAAGCCCACTCCCAGCTTCACCCCAAAGGCACAACCCACAACCCACAACAGGTTCTAAGGCTGGTTCCCCCCTGCTACACAAGAGTTTTGAAGTTGATCACTGTGGAAAAGGGGAGTGAGCTTTTCACACTTTGTTGATTTTGATTTTCTGACATTATTAGATATTCATGCTGTGCAGGAGCTTGAGAACAAGAGGAAGGAGAGGGCCCAGCTTGCATATGAGAGGAAGAAACAGTTGTGACCTTCCTTGGCGGCTGAGACTTCTTGCCCTCAAACTCCTTGTGAGAGTAATTGGCACATCATCCACTTCTAAAACATTGCCTTTGTTCTTTCTGGTTCGATTATGATGAGGAACAGAGTTCACTCTGGTAATGATAGACGAATAATGGAATAAAATTTGTACGTCGTTAATTTAACAAACCGTCGTGGTTAGTACAATTATGCGACAGTAGAGTTATGGATACCGTCGTAGTATAGTATAATTAAAAAGTCGATAAATTTATATTTACAGTCGTGGTAACTTAATTTAAATCGGCGAATTTTTTTGTAATTAACCGTCGTAGATTCCTTTGAATTTATGCGTCGCTGACTAAGAAAATTGGGTCGTGTTTATTAATTAATTAACACGACGTCTTATTTTTATATCGTCGTCTTTACTTTCTACGGCGGTGATTTCATAGATGCAGTCGTTGTTTTTTTGGTTCAGATTTTAACTCTGAAAATACCTTTGTAATAAGACGACGCTTTTTTAATTTGGTGCGTCGTGGTTTCAAAATATCTATACGTGTGCCGTTTTTTAGGTGTTTAAAGTATGTTTCTACGACGGGTTTCTATTACCGTCGTCTTTTAAAAAACAACGACGATTTTTTGATCTACCGTCGTTGTTTACTGGTCGTCTTTTGCCCTTTTTGTAGTAGTGACCAGCTTCTTCGTTTGCTACATGGGTTTTGCTCACAACGTCTTGACTTGGAGCAGGGCCTTGACTTCCTATTTCTTGGCTTGTTGGATTAACTACTCCCAACTTAAATCATAACGCTACAGAGCAAAAAGATCAAGGTGCAATTAATGAGATAGCAGGATTTGAGAATTCTCTTTCAAAGCAACAAAGGATTTCGATGATGGAGCAGAGATGGAAGAGAGGAAGATATGGAAGAGAGGAAGTGTCATCAATTTTTCTAATGGAATAGTACAATGCGTCTTATGATTTATTTATGATTATTATTTTTTTGTTAGGTTTTAGGGATTAGGGTGCGACTGTATCCAAACAGATCTGATATCATGAAGGCTATTTTAGTCTATGCAAAAGTCCTATTACATCCAATTTTAGGTGTTTTTTTTGGGATTTTTGGAGTTATGTGAAACCATTTTGAAACCTGAGGAGGTGTTTGTGTAATTTCCAAGACCTTAGAGGATTTTGCGGAAACACGAAAAACCTCAAGAGGTATTAGTATAAATAACTCAAATTGGAGACAATCAGTCAAAGGACTACAAACAAATGAGTTTCATAATTATGCGTATGTTGACACTCATCAAAGGACTAAAAATCAATGTTTAATTTTACAAGGGGGTTGAATGGAATTTTAATCTTATACAAGGACTAAAATTGAAATTATTGAATGTACACAAATTTGGAATTCAAATTTTCTATGTACACAAATTTGGAATCCCTAGTATTATTGTACATACATAAAATTCACATTATTGAATTAAATACAAATATTGAATGATGAATATGAACTGAAGTTTTCAATACTTCTTAAGGAAACTTTTAAACCAGTGCGCCGAGAGTTTTGGGTGCCTTTTAAGCCTATCATTGTAATCTACATAGGTGATACCAAATCGAACACTGAATCCCGAATTCCATTCAAAGTCGTCTAGCAACGTCCACGGAAAGAATCCCTTCACTTTGACACCATTGCTAAAAAGAAATAAAAGGAAATTAAATATATTAATGTCAATAATATGAATCAATAACTCAAAATCTAAAGCTATATACCATATACATATATATTTAATATATTATAAATGAATTTTTTTAATACACTTACTCAATAGAACTTTGAACATAATGAAGGTGGCGACTGTAGTAGTCAATTCTGTGGGTATCATTAAGGGCTTCGGCAAGTGTTAATTTCGGATCATTCAACTCATCCACACCTACAATATATAATACATTATTATGTAGTTACAAATTTAGACTTTGTACCACTTGTGCGTGTTTTACACCAAAAATATGTGAAACATTGATCATGCAATTACTTAAGGCTAGAAAAAAATTACCATTTTCGGTAATGTAAATAATTGGATTGTGATACTTTTTCCTTGTGTAGAGTAAAAGATCTTGAATTCCTCGTGGATAAACATTTAACCATTCCGAAGCACCCTACACCAAAATTTGAAGATCTTTAGATTTTTAGGAGTCACATTTGTATGTGCAAAACGATTAATGGTCGAAATTATAAAGGCCTAATCTAGTAATTTGATGTGTACCTTTGGACCGATGGGGACCCCATTACGCTCAGCTGCCACAACACATATGAATATTAGAAACTAATTACTCTATAAACTTAAATTGCTTGAATTAAATTCTGAATTTGTACTCACAAGAAAGATTAACTTCATAATCTGTTGCGAAGCTTGCGTATACCGAGTTATTTTGAGGTGCATCACTTGCATAGTAACCCGTATAGTAATTTAGTCCAAGAAAATCAAAAGAACCAATTAGCAACTTGGATTGTTCTTTCGTGAATTTTGGTAATCGGCCTCCAACAAGAGATCGCATGCTTTGCGGATAGTCACCACTTGTCAATGGCTCAGCAAACCTATAAGAACGTAAAAATTTCAAGGATTAACTTGACATTATATTATGTATTGCTCGATAGTAAGTAGTAAATATTATGTTCATAAGCAAATTCGAAATACACTTGCCATCCTAACATAAAATCCAAAGCTCGTAATGCAGCATTTTTATTTTCTTTTTCTTCCGATAGGGGCTCAAACCAATGTGAATTCAGTGTTATCCCTATCACTCCATTTTGAGATGCCTGCACAAGAACATTTAGTTTGTTTGTTTTGGACTATATGTTATCCAACTTGAACTTCGACTTCTATTTAATTTATGTTTGAAAAAAAAAAAATTTATTTTCGCTTACGTTATTTCAATCAAGTATTTTAATTGACAAAAAAAAAATTGTTATATTGTTCGGTAGACAACTTGGACACATTACTTAAGCGAAAACCATGAAGGCAGAAATATTGATGATTGGTCACAAGTGAACTTACTTGGTAACAATCTTGACCATGAGATAGAGAATCGATAAGCATCCCACCCCATATTCTTCATAATCCCCACATCTTCCTACAGTGCATAACAAAAAAGAAATCAGATAAAAATTATATGGGGAGCTTATTTTCAATGTGATGAGTTTTCTTCATGCTTCAAAATTTAATATGTGCACATTAGGTCATGAACCTTATAGCGGTGATATTGATCAACAGTGATATCTCCATTGCTGCTATCGTTAATCTTTTCTGCAATTAATCATAGAAAATTTATTTATTTAGAGCATAAGAGTAAAAGTAGCACGATTTTGTTATTTTAACTAATTGATGATTTGATTGGACAAACCTGGATATTTGTGGGTGAAGGTATCCCAAATGCTTGGTCCTCTACCACCTTCTTTTGCAGCACCTTCATACTGAAATACACAAGAGACAATGAAGAAGATGTCAATATTCTTGCTTGGATCGATGCTTGGTCTGAATTTGAAAGAAAACCCTAATCAAAAGTCAAATTAAAGCCCAAAAAAGGACTTACTTGGTAAGCTCCAGAACCTATACCAAATATGAACCCTTCTGGAAAACTGCTCCTATTGAGAGAAGCAGTGTCAAAATGCGTGGGTGGAGCTCTAATATCAGCTTCGCTATTTGTCAAAGCAAAGCCAATTAGTAGCAGTATGCCCAAGAGAAAAGAATAATGTAATTGCATTGCCATAACTTGAGGTTTTTTTTGTTGTTGTTGGTAATAATCTTGAGAAGTATAAGTTGGCTATGGCTGGCATGCTGCATGGCCTTTATATAGAGGAGGAAGTACGTGCTGCGCATGAGAATAGTAAACACACATGGGCATTGAATGGGTTTGAGGGGGCAACTACGTAGAATGTCATGGTACAAAGGGAAATGGCGAGTTTCATATTTGAATGAGTTTGTCTCCTCCCAAAACTCAACTGCTATATTCAAACACGCAATATAAGTCTCCTACTAGCCCTTTGGGTCAAACTGTGAACAGAAATTTGACACAAAATTGTTTTCTTCACAATGTAAATATGTGATTATCTTTTCGTCACAATATAATATTTGGTGTATATGTGTGAGTAGCCGCTAAGTCTGATTGAGTCTCCTAATAGCCATTTGGGTGAAAAGAAATTTGACACAGAATTGTTTTCTTCACAATGTAAATTTGTAGATTGTTTAAATTATTGGGCATAATATGTGATTATCTTTTCTGCGAAAAAATAACGTAATTGCCAAACTCATCCTTACATATTTATGGTCAAAGCACGTACAGTTCTCATAGCAATTTTCTTTCTGTTTACCCTAAAGATAAACGTGCAGGAATGACTTTTTGTTTACCCTTCTTTCCTTTGGTTTTAATGGTATTTTTCTTCCCATAATAAATATTTATCTAATAAATCCCTAATTTCTTGTAATATATATTCTTTTATAGGTACAGTTATCCTGGAAATGAAACAAGAAATCAACCCAAAGTAAGTTTCAGTTTTTGAAAACCAACCAATTGTACAAGGCACAAAAAAGAAATCAAATAAAACTAAATATTCTAGTTCGTTAAACAAAAAAGAAATCACATATATTATGTACAAAAATTTTAACAATCTACAAACTTACAGTGTCAAGAAAATAATGGTCCGTCAAATTCTTTTCAAAATTTGACTCCGTCAAATTCTTTTGAAAACTTGACCCTTTAGGAGACTAAATCAGAATTTGCAGCTACTCACACCATTCGTGTTTGACTATTCATCCAAATATGAAACTTTCCATGCCAACCGGAGTTGCGCCCTCAACACCCTTCTAATGGCATGCACACGTGTTTTGCAAAGAAATTTATTTCACCATGCCAACCAGATAGTCAACTTATACTTATCAAGATTACCAACAAAAAACATCTCAAGTTATGGCAATGCAATTAGGTTCTTTTCTCTAATTTCTATTTATCAATTCACTTATTTTCACATTTTCTGATATTATATGAGATTTCCCTTCATGTCCTAATTGAAGGTACATCATCTTTTGAAAACGTCAAAAGAGTAGCAAAAGGGCAAAACGGCTTGAATTTATTATATTTTATTTTAAAAAGTTATCATTGCATGTTTATCTTATTGGACTCTAAATATGCAAGGATGAGTTTTCCATGTACGCCAACTACACACATGTTCAAGCACATCTGAAAATTATTATCACTTCTTCACGTTCTTCTTTCATCCCAAATTGAAACTTACCTTTCAAAATCATTTTTTTAATATTTTTTTTAATCTCCTACAATTTTATATGGAATCAGTGCTATTATTAATTTTGACATGCATCTATATGTAGAATAAATTTATTTTGTTAAGACAAAAAGTCATTTTGCTTCCTGTAGCTTACCACTTTTACCACTAAAGTCCATGTAGTTTTAATTCCGAGCAATGCAAGGAAAATCTCCAATTTTTTTGTCAATTATTCTAACATGGAGGGGCATTTCGGTCCAACTAACAAACCCTCCACAACCACCCAGCACCCCTCCCAAACAACCTTCTCCCATCCCTCCTCTCCCTCCATACCCTACCTCTTCCTCCTAACTCAAGCCACTCCTTGCCCTATAGCAACAACCAAACCACCCCCACAACCACCTATTCTCTCTCTCTCTCTCTCTCTCTCTCTCTCTCTCTCTCTCTCTCTCTCTCTCTCTCTCTGGCTGGGGAATGGTTGTGGAGGGGATGCAAGATTGGACCGAAATGCCCCTCTATATTAGAGTAATTTGACCAAAAAAATTGAGCGTTGTCCTTGAATTGCTAAGAATTCAAACTACACGGACAAAATTGATCAAATTGAAACTACAGGGGCCTTAGTGGTAAAAGTGGTAAACTAAAATGCCCAAAATGACTTTTTCCCTTTTGTTAATGTGAAAATTTTAAATGCTAAAGCACCAGTAGAAGATGGATTGTGCGCCTCTGCAGTAATCCATGTGTACCTCATGGATCAGGTAGGAACTCACGGATCAAGAATCAGAGTCCCGGATACTCCGAATCAAGGATTCAAAGTTTACGTAAAACAGTGATCGTCCGATCATGCGATCAAGTGCGATCCAACTGCTCGATTGAGACCAAACCCTAAAGTATATTATATTATGTTTAATTGTGTAGATTTGGGAACGGCTTGTTAAGCGAATTTTGGCGTGAATAAGAAATTAATTATATGTCTAATTATGTGTCTATATTTAACATATGCTCAATGGCTTGAAATCGATGAATTATGGATACTAGTTCTCAATAGTATGTGATACATATTTAAATGTAGTTGAGAACAGTTTTCAAAGATGATGCATGGTCAAACTCAATTAAGGAATGTTGGGATTGATCTCGTTTTAAAAAAGGATTTGTGGAATAAGAGGAATTTTATGATAAGTTTCGGAATATGGTTTTCAAACCCACCACAAGAGTACCCCCCAGTTGTCTTTGGAATAGTCTTGTCATTTATGATAATGCCCCACGAGTCTCGGGGACGCTTGAATCGTGTGGTGCGAGGATTTTCGTTCTCAGGTTGATTATATCTTCTTGGGTCATGCGAGGGGATTTGACGGATATGTGTTCTCATGCTGACTACGTGTCCCTCGAGTTCTGTGAGGATATGCGTTCTTGGGCTGACCACATGTTCCCTGAGTTCTGCGAGGATGTAACAAACATGGTACTTGGAATTGATGGAATATTAGTGGAATTGACGGATTATGAATGGGGGTACGCCTAGGTGGAGAGTATTTGAGTTTTGATATGTTTTTTAAACTAAAATTTATGATTTTATCTTGGTACTTATTGGTAAAAGTTTTAATACATGTTGTTCGATTTATAAGACAAAGATTGAGTGTTTTCTAAATTTTAAGGATTTTATACAATTCACAACTATTTTCTTAAGTGATGAGTTTGTTTTTACATGTGAAAGATGGAAGCATGTTTTATTCAAACCGTTTTTACATGTGAAGGAACGTTTAAATCATATGCTTACATTCGGAAAAAAAAAAATCATATGCTTACATATGGGTTGAACTTTGTTTTCTTGTATAAAGAACTATGTGTGGCTTGATCCCTTGGTAAGGGTACGTAGGCAACCTAGAGTTAATAAGTGCAGCCACAAGATCAAGTGCTGAAAATTTGTGCAGCTAGGTCATATTGGAAATTGATAACGTATCCATGTTGTTCTAAGAGTTGAGACCATATTCAGATGGTTGAATGATTTATGTGGTATAAAGAGGCCTGAGGCCATTCAGATTTATTTGTCTGATGCATGCTGAAATATTAGTGGAATTGACAGATTATGAATGGGGGTATGCCTAGGGTGGATGTAACATAAATAAGCAAGGATGAGTTTTCCACGTACGCTAACTACGCACATGTTCAAGCACATCTGAAAATTATTATCACTTCTTCACGTTCTTCTTTCATCCCAAATTGAAACTTACCTTTCGAAATCATTTTTTTAATATTTTTTTTAATCTCCTAGAATTATTTATGGAATCAGTGCTATTATTAATTTTGGCATGCATCTACATGTAGAATAAATTTATTTTGTTAAGACACCATCTTCTGAAGTTCTAAATAATCTACTGATCAAACGCTATAGGGCGAAACTGCTCTACATTCAGCCAATTGAAAAGATCTAGTTGCGGGACGAAATCCAACAGCCAATTGCAAAGTCATTTTGGTCCCTGTAGCTTACCACTTTTACCACTAAGGTCCATGTAGTTTTAATTCCAGACAATGCAAGGAAAATCTCCAATTTTTTGTCAATTACTCTAACATGAAGGGGCATTTCGGTCCAACTAATAGACCCTACACAACCTGACAGGACCCGCCCTGAATTCCTCAAAACCCGAGACGAATCCTGTGGAAAAATCTGACATCACACCAAAGCCAGGGGCTCTTACCAATACTATAGCCTCTTTTCCAAATTAAGGAAAAGAGGCACCAGACTTTCTGCTGCAATTTTGGCTAAGTCTCCTCTGCAAAACGGACATTACCAATTTTTCCAACCTGTCAAAACACAGTTAAATATCACCAACCGGCAGCATGCACAAGCTAAATTCATGTAGTTTACAAAGATGGCCTCTGGCCTTCAAATAACTCGAAGCAGCACTACCAACAATGCTCTTAAGTCAAAAATGAAATTAAACAATGCAATTAAATGAACTCCAACTCATTTATGCATGCCCTCCGAAAATAACATATAATATCCTCCCAAATTATGTCATGCAATGTTTAACAACAAAACACTATCGTAAGTAGGTTAAGGACTCGGCCCTAGTCGTACAACAATCCAAGACGAGAATCATATGTCTTGACCACAACCACACTTTAACACCACTCTCTTAGTCAAACGGAAAATACAAATAAACCCTCACTCCAGCCTCGTTTCCAATCGAGCTTAAGTACCATCGACAAAGTTAAAACCAATTTCATCCAAAGACCAAAAAAACTTCAGTTCGTGGCTGCACCTAGGTAAGACCTTAGGTTACCTACGTACCCCTTTACGAGGGATCAAGCCACACGTAGTTCTAAATACGAAAATCCCAATTCAAATAACATATGATCATTTTCAGCAATATTAATAAGTAGATTCTAGAATTATTCCTTTCCCTTTACTTTAAATCACGTCATACCCATCATAATATTTTCTAAACATTAAACTTTCCCTTACATAGTATAATAGTCACTTTTTCCTCTCCTTGTTACTTTACTACACGTCGGAGAGTCCAACGCCACGTGTAGTAAAGTATCAGTAACCCAAGTATGCGGATCCTCTATCACACGCCGGATAATCCAACGCCACGTGTGATAAGCTAATAACATAACCATACATGCCCACACGCTGGATAATCCAACGCCACGTGTGGCAAGGTAACTAGTATTTCAATGAGCCCACAAGCCGGAAGATCCAAGGCCACGTGTGGCCCAACTAAACCATGTTCTACGTATGCGGACTACTTCATCACACGCCGGAAGATCCAACACCACGTGTGATACTAACAAGAAGATCATATATGCCTACACGCTGGAAGATCCAATGCCATTTGTGATACTAACAACAAAATCATATATGCCCACACGCTGGAAGGTCCAACGCCACGTGTGGGCCCAACAATCAAGGGAGGGTACATAATATAGTGCAACCACATATTCACATCACCAATCAATAAGGTACCCCAAACTCATTACATACTCTTGTCCAGTTATTTAATCATAGAGTGGATAAAATTTCCTCAGCACACATAATCCAATATCAAATTAATTAAGCCTCAAAAACAGAAACACCCTTTACTAAACAAATCCTTCCCATCTAACTTAAATATATATATAAATACACATATCATAAAATAACACCCGTACTTCCTTGTTGAAAACCACAAGAAAATCATAATTAAGTAAACACTGTATCTTATACAAGGTCACCATAATCCATTATAAATAATATTAATAGCACTAATAATAATAGTAATATTAATACTAATAAAATATAAACGGAAAGTCTCGTGTCGCAAGATAAAAGCCGAGACCGAACCGATAGCCCTTTTTCATAACCTCATATCTATATACATTATAAAAATATATTAAATTGGAACATCCGGGACTCCAATTCACGATCCTCGAAATCCTACACGATCCTAGAAGTGCCTAGATCAACATATATTAAATTGGAATCAATCCAACGGCCCAAACATATCGAACCCGGATAACGCCTAATATGCGATATCCGATCGAAAATCAAATGATATCCAAATTCATATTCGAGGATACCGTCGTGCTCGGGACGACAAGAGGAGTATTTTAAGACTCAAGGAACGGCCAAAAATTGGCCCACGCGCCACCCCAAGCTTCGGCAGTGCATGGGTGCCCAAAGAAATTTCTGGCGATCGGAAAAACTCCAAACCGCCAGCCCAGACTTACACTATAGGTTCAGCACATGGAGTGGAGAAACTTTTGTTCTTGGACCTACCCCGAAAAATCGACGGAAGTGGCCGGAATCGGAGGCCGAAAACCGGCCAAACTTCCATCGCTTATTTGATTTGCTAAACACAAAAATTTCTCAAAACTAACACAACCAGCAGCTAGAATACGCTGAGAGGTTGAAAAATCATACCTAATTCAAAGAGATTGGTTGCCGGAAACGTCTGAAACGACGTCGAAAATTTTGATGAAATTTCGGCCGTTTTTCTGCAATTTCATGCGAATTCCAGTGGCGGTGGCGACTGGGCTTGGCTGGGGTCAGAAGAGGAAGACCAGCCGGTCGTTTTGAGATCAGTCCTGGAGAAAATGGCAGCCGGTGGTGTTGGCTGCGAAGGTGAGAAGGCATGCGGCTGTGCTTAGGGGGGAGGGTCGTGCGAACCAGCAAGAGGGAGAGAGAGAGATATATATATATGGGAGGGTTTTCTGTTTTTATTAAAATCAAATTTCAAAATAATTACGATTGTGCCACTGAGAGTTTTTAGATCGTATCTTTCTCATTACAACTCCGATTTGAGCGTGTCTATGGACTCATTTTGGATTTTAAAAACAGATCAGCTCTCTCTCACTCGCTCCTTCTCTCCCTCTCCCCTCACGCCTCTCACCTCCATGCGACAGCCTATTCTTTAGACGACGTTTTCTCCTCCGTCCATCTACCAAATCTGACGATTCTTGTTGCCAAGGAATCGTCTCTTCCTCCTCTACGCATCCATAGCCATTTCCACCATCGAAACTCCAAGATTGCTCGTGATTTTGGACTGACAGAGCCAAAACCCAGGTTTCATCATCGACAGTGTTCATGCAATTTCCGGCGATTTCAGGGGTCCCATTTTGAGGTTTTGGAGATCGATTTCTAACCCCCAATTATGCCGACAATTTCGGCTTCATTCTGGCTAGTTCCGGTTAGTTTTTGGCCATGGTCCAAGAACAAAAATCAGTCCACTCGTTAGTCTGTATGCATTGGTATAGGTATTGTAGGGTATTTAGAGAATTTTTCGTTGTTGAAATTTTCTCATAACACCCACGCTCTGCCAGCACGTGTGGCGGCACGTGGGCCAATGTACGGCGGCCCATTATGTTCTAAAAGTTTCCCCTTGTCGTCTTCAGCACAACAGTATGCTCAGATTTGGAATTGGTTACCGTTTGACAGTCGAACGGATATTGCACCTAATATGCAATATTCGGGTTCGATAGGTTCAGACCATTCGATCAGTCCCAATTTCAAATATGTTGTTCTATGTACCTCTAAGATCGTGTGGGAACTCGCGGATTGAGAATCGGAGTCCTAGATACTCCGAATCAATTATTTCATCGTTAGGCGAAGTGATCGCCGTTCGATCGTGCGATCGGCTTAAATTCGACTGCTCGATCGAGATCAAACTTACAAGACGTGTTGAGTAGGCTTTGTTGAACCCGTAGGAACTTTCAGAATGGAAATCGGATGTCGTGGGCCCCGCAAGCTCGGTTGACCAATATGGGAAGTTTGACCCCTCAATTGACCGTGAGTCTTCCGAGGTAGTTTCACCCTTCGAAAAGTACTAGAATGACCTCATAAACGAGTCTTGATTGTTATATGAGTTATTTTGTTTATGTTGGGATTTTGAGATTATTTTATTGTTTATGTTATGGGATTATTGTTATATAACTAAGAGAAAATTGTAGAGAGAATTGGAAAGTAGAGAAAGACAATAGAATTTGTGTTAATCAACTTGTATATCTCATCCTAGTAAGACCTCTTATTTATAGGCTTACAGTGATAAGAAGACATTAACAACTCATAAATTACAAGCCCATAACTATGGTATTTAGTGTATAGGTTACATATAATTAGAAAGGGTGAATGCTAAGCGGTATGGTGGTCATCCACCAACTCATGCATTTACAACACTCCCCCTTGGATGTCCACCATACAATGACATAGTTGCCTCATTAAAAACCTTGCTCGGAAAACCCAATGGGACAAAACCTAAGCGAAGGGAAAAAGAGTGCACCATTCTTCTGGATCATTGATATGGTGTTGGACGCTCTTATGTTGCCTCATTCAAACATTGATAGGAAAAACTCGGTGGGACAAAAGCCTAGTCGAAGGGAAAAGAGTACAGTGCGCATATGTCCTATATGAAGAAAATTGTTGAATCCTCCCCGGATGAATTACTCCCCCTGATGATGACAAACTCGAATTATTTGAAGATATACAACACAAATGATATTGATATATCTCATTTTTCTCTTGCAGAGCAAGCTTTGGTAATGCTTTGTATAATAATTTCTTCAATATCTCATTGGAGGATGTATGTGTGTCATTCTTTTGAATCCCTGTTATGGTTAGTAAGACCAAAAATATCTAGATTATTTTCAAAAATCCTTTCACATTAACAATTCTTAAAATAACATCATATTCTATAATATCATCAAAATAATAATATAAGCAAACTCATACGTTACCGTTACGAGGATAAGAGTATAAAATTGCATGATGTAATAAGCTATTCATATAAATTTGTGTATATTATGCGAGCATGTCATAAGGTCTTCAAGAGACCTAAATATTCTGATAATTTCTTTAAAAATTTGAATACGTTGCAACGATATTGAACTTCATCTTGAACTCATAATTCAATCAAAATACTCACTGAGGCAATTAGATCACTTTCATTTCATGATATTTGAATACATATATTGAGCTTCGGGCTCCTTAACTTCTTTAGAAATTTTCTTTTAATAATTTATATAATGTATGACATTTTACATCTCTCAGAATTTATTCATATGTATTCTTCAAAAGATCGCTTCTGGCAATATGCTTAACTTCATAATCTTTTTAGATTTTTATATAAATGCAAGTCCCCGTACATATGCAGTGAACATAAGCTTTGTAAGAAGAAACATGGCTGCATCAACATACTAGGAGAATATCATAAAAATTCCACGTCTTTACATGGATATACATTTTTCCATATGAAGTGATTTTATTTCACTTTATCACAAATACCGATTTGTAACCTATACAATTTCATATCTTTTGGTGTTTGAACTCTAGGTTCATTTCTTCCACGTTTTTCAAAAATATTCAATTTTATTGGATTGCCTCTTCCAGTTTGGCCAATCTTTCATTACATTGTCGACAATCATAATAAAACGTGGATCAATATCATCATAGCCCTTTACAACTTTAGTACGTACTATATATAAACAATATCATTGATGATCATCAATTTATAAACCCACATTTCTCTTTATGCATGCATAAGATATAGACATTTTCATAGTCACTGGGTACCCATGCCTCTTCAAGGGCTTTCATTGTTTTCTAATGGACTTATGTCTTCTTATAAGACTGTATCTCTTTTGAGATTAAATATACAGGAAATGTGGATATTTCATATGGTATTATATTATTTGGGTTGCATGGACCTTTTAATATAGTCTCAACTTGAACGGAGCCAATTGTGGACTACTTAGGCACACAACTAGATAAATCATTTGCCACCACTTTAGATTGCCTAATTAGGACATCAACATTTTGATGTAATTTGTCACTTCAGCTGTGTTTTTAAATGCTTCTAGCATTTGACTTGCAATCTTCTAGATTGAGATTTCTTTCATACCTTACTTTTACATTAGGTGGCACAAAATTTTGTTAAAACAATAATGAATGCATTTCATAGCAATTCACGTCGTTCTTCAAGAACAACCTTTTCTCCCCTTAATGACGGGAAATTGGTCTCATCAAAATATAGTGCAACATAAATACCATGGTCTCCAAAACTATTCAATAAAAAAAAAAACCAAATTCACATCATAAATTATTACAGATCAAAGAACTTCTGGTTCTTATTAGAAAATGAGTTCATATGAAGCAAATTATGATTAATATGCTTCTGGCACGAGACCATAAGTATCGGTCATGTTTATTCATAATTTCAACATTAACTCCATTGTGTGTATGTATGAAGCTATGTAAGTTTCTTCTGGAACTAAGTAATATCAAACATTGTAAGTATATAATTTGACATGTCAATAGCTTTTGGTCAGGTTTGCAGAACCTACTATGATATTTACCAAAATAAGTGGTAATTAAACTCAAAAATAATTTTCAAATCAAATAGTTGTGTGTGTTGTTTCACTAACAATAAATATCATAATTCTTGGAGGCTTTGTCATACAAGACCCTCCCTTTATACTATTTAACTTCAAAAATATTTCACCTTCGGGATAATGTGTAAGTGACATTTGTTTCCGAAAAGGATATAGAGCTTACATTTGCTTCAGGGAATTATGTAATGTTTATATTTCTTCAGGAAATAATAGATCCAATCATATGAAATTCGTGGATGCATAATAAAGAATTTCTACTTACCAACAATTGAAACCCATCATATTTTCCATATTGCTACTGCTCGAGCACCTAGAATATGAAAGGATAAATTTATTCCTTTATGCTCTTCCACATTACAATATTACTTAATTCTGAACTTCAGGTTCAATTAACATTTTACATATGTTATGCCAGAATTGCAAGTTCTTGACAGGATATGAACTACAGGTTCATAGTAATATTAATCTCAATAGACAATTATGAACTTTGCATATATATTAACGTATATCTGAAACTTCAGGTTCAGGTGCCTATATTAAATTAAAAAGAATACCTAGTTTTGAACTACAAGAAAAATTTGTATATGATATTGTTCAAGGTAATAAAATAAAACGATAATAAAAAAAAATAGAAGACATGAAATCCAAACGATAATTAAAATATTGCAATAAAATAAATTGTTGAAACTTCTGATTCCAATGAAAAATAAATCAAAGAGTTTCAGGTCTTCATTTGCCTTTTAAGAATTGGGGAACTTCAAGTCCACAAACATTTATATTATAAGGATTGAAATCTAAGGATCTTCTAGCCCTTACATGATTGAATAAGAATTGAGGAACTTCTAGTCCTCCATTAATATTTATATTATAAGGATTGGAATCTAAGGATCTTCTGGTCCTTACATGACTGAATAAGAACTAAGGAAATTCTAGTTCTCCATTAATTGTATAAGAATTTAACATCTTCAAACCCTTTGTCAAATGTATAAGAGATGGGGTCAAAACTTCTCCTTGCATTTTTCTTTGTATTGTTGTCTATGTAGTCATAAGAATTAGACATTGTAATTCATATCACATTGATAAGTGATAGAATACAAAATCTTGATTTTATCAAAAATCATGATTCTCTTACAAAAAAACAAAAACAAAATATAATTTCAATACTTAGGTAAGATAAGAATATGCAAATCAACGTAGTAATAGAAATTCAAATAAGAAACTTATCTATTTGAAATTCAATATTCATCTCGATTAGCTTTCTTCTCGTTACCACTGATCACGTACATAATTGGCAAACTCATTGGTGCTGGAAGAGTAATCGTGATGATAATGTGTTATATAACTAAGAGAAAATTGTAGAGAGAATTAGAAAGTAGAGAAAGACAATAGAATTTGTGTCAATCAACTTGTATATCTCATCCTGGTAAGACCTCTTATTTATAGGCTTACATTGATAAGAAGACATTAACAACTCAAAAATTACAAGCCCATAACTATGGTATTTAGTGTATAGGTTACATATACTTAGAAAGGGTGAATGCTAAGAGGTATGGTGGTCATCCACCAACTCATGCATTTATAACAATTATCGGATTTTAATTTGATATTGAAGTTTATGAATATTTTGGGCCTTTATGGAATTTATGCTTGTGAGAGTTTATTTCCTATACTATGAATAAACATTTGGGTACATTGGAATAGTGAGAATTTGGGAGGGTATATTATCTTTATATTATATATATGAGTTGTGAATCTCACCATCATACGTACCTTCCCTGGTTACTATACCCACACGTGGCATTGGATTTTCTGGCGTGTGGGCACCCTTAGATATTGATTATTGGTTACTTTACAACACGTGGAGTTGGAATTTTCGGCATATGGTAAAGAACCCAGACACATTTGATATTGGTTACTTTACCCACACGTGGCGTTGGATTTTCCCGGCGTGTGGGCTCATTTGGATATTGGTTATTGTTACTTTACCACACATGGCGTTGGATTTTTCGGTGTGTGGTAAAGATTTGGGCACCTTTGGTCTGGTGTGGCGTAGGCCTTGAAGGCAGTATGCGAGCGTAGGACATGGTTTGGTTTGGTTTGGCCACACGTGATTTTCCGGCGTGGGTGCAGTAGAGTGGTAGTTCCCAGGTTGCACAGCTCATCCCTAGACGTAGGGTAGAACGTTGAATCCTTGCAGGCTAGTCAAATGATCCCTGTATTGGACTGTTTTCCCCGGTACTCATGATGGTGTGAGGTTGCCTTACAGAAATATTATATTTATACTTATGAACTTCGTAGTTTATACCTATATAGTCATGGAAGTTTTCGTGGTCTATTTTTATATATTTATATATATGTATACACTTAGTTATTTTTAAAAGCTTTCCCCACATATTACGTTTTGTAAGTCTATATCTCAAGAAAAGGTTTGGTTAGAGTTATGAGAGTTGAGTTTGGGCATTGCTATACTATATCGGGATTGTGGAAAGTGTTGTTCGGCAACATACGCCTTGGATAGGGTATGGTTGCGGGGAATGAACTGATAAAAGAAAAGGAACTTGTAAGTGTTCAATTTGTGCCTTGTTGAATTTGATGTTGTAAGTGAATCTAAATTTAATCGTTGGTATTACTTTAAATAATCATATATTATCTTAATCGTGATTGTTGATTTAAGAACTATGTGTGTCTTGAACCCTCACAAAGGGGTACGTAGGTAGCCTGGGGTTTAACCTAGGTGCAGCCGCAAAATAAATTTTCTGAGCTGTGCTTGTATTGTTCTAAGTGTGGAACGAATTTTGGAAGGAGAAAAGTCTTTTCTAATTGTTGTTACGATATTTGTTACGGGAGTATGAATTTACAAAGGAGTTCAAAAGTAAGAAAGTTTTAGAAAATGTTTGGTTATGAGGCCGGAGGCTTGTTTGTTTGTCGTGAGTGACGTACTTTGTGAATGCTGAAGTTTGGTGATTCTAAACTGGGTTTTTGGTAAGTTGAAAATTTTGGTAAAGTCTGTTATACAAGGGAGACTGTCGAAATTTCAGTAGAAGTCTCGGCCCTCTTTTCCTTGGTTTTAAGGGAAGAGGATGTTGGTATTTAGAAAATGGGCCCGGCATCGGTTGGATGTCAGAAAAACCACAGGATTTGTCACGGATTCTGAGGAATTCGGGGCGAGTCTTGTCACTCTTCCTCCTAACTCAACCCACTCCGTACCCTATAGCAATGACCAACCACCCCCATAACCACCTATTCTCTCTCTCTCTCTCTCTCTCTCTCTGGTTGGGGAATGGTTGTGGAGATTGGACTAAAATGCCCCTCTATGTTAGAGTAATTTGACAAAAAAATTGGGTCTTGTCCTTGAATTGCTCGGAATTCAAACTACAAGGACAAAATTGATCAAATTGAAACTACAGGGACCTTAGTGATAAAAGTGGTAAACTACAAGGCCCAAAAGTGACTTTTTGTATTTTGTTAATGTTAAACCACCAGTAGAAGATGGATTGTGAGCCTCCGCAGTAATCCAAGTGTTCGGCTTCTTTGTTTCTCTTTCTTTAGAGCTCAAATTCTCTATTGTTTGCAAATTCTTCTTCTCGTATTGTTGTCTCTTTTTCTCTTTTCATATTCCATCTCAATTTCACATCTTACCATTATGTACTGAAACATTGGAAATTCTCTTATTTTTTTGGCTGCCTAGATTTCTGCGTAATTCACTGTAAAATCAAACATGCATCACTCAAATAACTTAAGATATTTTTGTCTTCATCAATTATAAGATCAATACTCTAAAACACTGTGGCCTTCTGCTTGCTTTCGCATCGTCACATGCTTCTGATTTTTTTATTGCTCCCTTGTCTTTTAGACTTGTGCTTTTGTAACTGGTATTCATTCCTCGCCCTAGTTTAATGATGATATTACCAGATTGAGGGAAAAAAAAAAAAAGGGCAACCTCTTTGGTTACCCCCTAAAGAAAAAATGGGCAACCTTTTTTCGCAGAATAGAAACTTCTCTATCTAAAGCTTACAACAATATCCTCCTCTCTCTCTCGTCACAGACTTAGTTCTTGATTATCATCCAAAATTTTTTTTTTTTTTCAACTTTTCATAATTGTGTTCATTTATTTATTTGACCATAACTAAATAATTAGATAATTTCCAATTTGATTGATTATTTTTGGGGTAGGATGATGTTTTATGAGATTCTAACAAATAGACAATTTGGGTCATTGAAGTTGAGCCTCAAGTTCGATTAAAGATTAGTTTGCACATATGCACTTGTGTCACGAGCCGTACTATACCCCCTTATGTTTCAAATTGGTTTCACATAACTCCAAAAATCCAAAAAAACCTAAAACCTGATATAACAATACTTCTGCATAGACTAGAATACCCCTCATGGTACACTACTACGTTTTTCTATTTGCGCGACGACAGTTTGCGCGACGAAGAACAAATCGTCGCATAAAAGATCATAGCGCGACGAAGAATAATATGCGTAGCGCAAAAGGAGCGACAAATAAAATTCGTCGCATAAAAAATCATAGCGCGACGAAGAATAATATGCGTAGCGCAAAACGAAGCGACAAATAACATTCGTCGTGCATAAAGCCTTCGCGCGACAGCAAAGCCTACCGTCGCGTAAAACAGGGGGGAAAAAACCGCGAACAAATATTCTAGCGCCTAATTTTTGCGCGATGATTAAACTCGTCGCATATGAGATATTTGCGCCACAAAATACATATCCGTCGCGTAAAACAAGGGGGAAAAACCGCGAACAAATATTCTGGCGCCTAATACCTGCGCGACGAATATTGGCATTGTCGCATATAGTGATGAAAATTGGGTAAAAAATTGATTTGAAAGCACACTTTGCGCGACGAAACTTTTAGTCGCGCTAAGGTATACTGCGCGACAACCTAAAATAGAATCGTCGCGCAAAGAAAAAGCGGGAAAAAAAACGCGGGGTTATCGCATTTGGCGCCAAAAGTGTGTTACCTTGGGCATCGAAGATGGTTGCCATGGGATCACGAGTGGCGGGAAAAGGATAAAGAGTTCGACGGGAACAAAGAGCATCGCGCAAGACCTAGAGAATCGTCCGGTGATGGTGTCTTGGAACAGCTTAACCGTTTGGATTTTGCTCCGTTCTGGAAAACTGTTAGTCGAACCAGACCTGCTACGCATATGAACTGGACGCACAAGTCTATGTTTTTTGAGCTCCCATATTGGTCGAAACTAAAATTGAGGCACAATCTTGACGTTATGCATGTTGAGAAAAATGTGTTTGACACATTGATGGGAACAATTCTAGATATCAAGGACAAGACAAAGGACACGATAAAAGCTCATCTTGATTTGGAAAGAATGGGCATACGAAGGGGTTTATGGCTGAAAAGGGGCAATGATAAAGCTATAAGGGATCTTGCATTTTTTTCCATGAAACCGAATGACAAAAAAGAGTTTCTACAGTTTGTGTCGTCTGTAAAGTTTCCTGATGGGTATGCTTCTAATATCGCACATTGCGTGAATGTTGACGGGGGTAAATTTACCGGACTAAAGAGCCATGACTGCCATGTGTTTATGCAATGCCTACTTCCTGTTGGGATTCGACACCTGTTGCCGGAAGATGTAGTCAAGCCAATCATATTGTTGTCCAGATTTTTTTCCCAACTGACGGCAAAGACATTGCGAAAGACAGACATTCATCAATTGCGTGATGACATTGTCCAAGTCCTATGCAAGTTTGAGATGATATTCCCTCCGGCTTTCTTCACAAGTATGATCCACGTGATGGTTCACTTGCCAGAAGAGGCATTGGTTGCTGGTCCAGTCAACTATCGCTGGATGTATCCTATAGAAAGGTATATAACTTGGCATCATTTTTGTATGCATCATTAGTTCGTATTCTTGGTACTTCCTGATTTTCATCTTTTCATTATATTTTGGCAGGCTTCTCGGAGAGCTGAAAAGAAGCGTACGCAACAGAGCGAAGCCCGAAGGATCAATAGTAGAGGCTTGGGTTCAATATGAGGCGCTGACTTTCTGTGGAATGTATTTAAAAGATGTGGACACGGCTTTCAATCGACCTCAGCGCAATAATGACGGAGGTGTGAGAAATGAGCAACTTTCTGTTTTTTCTCAAAGCGCACGACCCTTTGGAGATATTGTACAAGGGGAGTCATTTTCCAGGAAAGATATGGAGGTAGCTCATTGGTTCGTATTGAACAATTGTGATGAGATAATGGCATACTTAGATGAGCATGAAGAGATGATGAAGCGAGAACATCCATCACATTTGTATTCCAAGAAACACCGTGAATTATTTACAAAATGGTTCTTGCAATATGTAAGTTATTGAATTTTGTAATTGACATATATATTGTAATCATACTTTAGAATTGTCAAACTAACATTTCCATGCTATTGAATTTTGTTTTAATAATATTAGGTGACCAAGTTGAAATCAGAGAATTCCCCCACTTACAGTGAAGAGTTATATAACTTGGCATTCGGCCCACTTCGGGCTGAATTGTTCTCGGGTTGCCATGTTAACGGCGTCAAGTTTTTGGGGAGTACACGAGATGACAAGTTGTGTACGCAAAACAGCGGTGTCCATGTTCCAGGTGGAGGCGAAAGTACAGACATTGATTTCTATGGCAAACTCACCACTGTCGTGCAATTGCTTTACAAAGACAGATACCAAGTGATCATGTTTAAGTGTCGATGGTTTGATACGAACCAAAATAGGCAGGGAAGTATTAAAATCGATCATGGGTTATTATCTGTGAACATGAGCAGAACTTGGTATGATGACGACCCTTACATTTTGGCAACCATGGCAAAACAGATTGTCTATTTAGATGACCCTAAAGCAGGGAGCGGGTGGAAAGTTATTCAGCAGATAGATCAGAGGAATGTGTATGCTATACCAGAACTAGACTCATCTGACAACGACATCGACGTTGCTGACCAAAGTTTCGAATCTTCCATGGAACATGATGCACAAACACTTCGAGATACAATTGTCGTACAGGAACCTTTTTAGCTTAAAGGAGTGTCTCCAAGAGAAATACCGATTCAGTCAATTACAATTGACCTCGGTTATCTTCCGCGATACGATCCAACCGTGGGCCCGAACAACGATGATGATGTACTTGAGGAGGAGGAGGAGGAGGAGGAGGATGATTGGGAGACCGAAAGTGATCATAGCGACGAAAACGAAGATTATTATAGTTCAAATGATGAATAATGTAATTTATTTGCGACTTGCCATGTAAAACATATTAAATGATTATCCAAACCTTAAATATTTGTTTGAGTATTGTTCGAATATTTGTGGAATGTATATCCAAACCTTAAATATATGTGGGGAACTTTGTAACGTGTTTGCAACATTTTTCGTTTCTTTTATTGAATTCTGTTCATTTTCGTAATTGTTTTTTACTTTTGGTCCGCGTGGCGTTCTTTGTTGTTCTGTGCTGAATCCAACCGTATAAATAACATAAAATTTGGATATACGGTTAGGAAGTTATGGATTCAAAACTGAACAGATGTTGGAAGTGGAAATCAGTAAATTACAATCTGTGGAAAAACGACCGGTCGTCTACAATATACGACCGGTCTTTGACTTTGCGTGACGAAAGGAAATTGATGGCGTCGCATATTCATATTTTGAGGGACGGATCTATTCGTCGCGCAAAATAGGCTGGAAGTGAAAAAAAGAAATACAATCTGTGGAAAAACGACCGGTCGTCTACAATATACGACCGGTCTTTAACTTTGCGCCACGAAAGGAAATTGATGGCGTCGCATATTCATATTTTGAGGGACGGATCTATTCGTCGCGCAAAATAGGCTGGAAGTGAAAAAAAGAAATACAATCTGTGGAAAAACGACCGGTCGTCTACAATATACGACCGGTCTTTAACTTTGAGCGACGAAAGGAAATTGATGGTGTCGCATATTCATATTTTGAGGGACGGATCTATTCGTGGCGCAAAAAAGGCTGGAAGTGAAAAAAAAAGAAATACAATTTGTGGAAAAACGACCGGTATTAACTTTGCGCGACGAAATTAATTGGTTGTGTCGCACAGTCAGTCTTTGCGGGACGGATACCTGTGTCGCGCAAACCTTTTCGAGACCCACAACGTTCTTATTCGTCGCCCAAACCAAGTTTTAAAATTTTATTTCTTTTGTATAGCATGATAGTTAAAAAATTAAACGAACTATTGATTAGTGTAAATAATTTTAAATGAAGATCAACTTCAGTAATTGTATTCATGTACAATAAAGGGGTGCACCCGTAGAAAATCTTGAACATCAGAGTTAAAATACCCGTTACATCGTGATTTTTCATTTATATCCGTCGAAACTTGTGGTCCCGTTACGTCACCTAGGACTGTATATTATTTCCAATTTTTTTTAAGTACAATCTCTACGTTTAAAGAAACAAGTTTGACGGTTGGATCGTTGAAAATAGTTTTGTAGAATGCGTATGTCGTCAAAACTATATATTCACAAACATTAAGAGTTGTTGATGTACTTTTGTTAAATATAACATAAGATGTTGTGGTATCCATTAGTGTAAAATATTTTTAACTGAAGATCAAATACAGTAATTGTATTCATATACGGTAAAGGAGTGCATCCTTAAAATATCATCAAAATCGGAGTTAAAATAACCGTTAAATTGTTGGATTTTGTTTATAACCGTTGAAAATTTTGGTCCGGTAACATCATCTATGAATGTGTATTTTTTTCAATTTTTGGCGTGTACGATCTCTAAGTATAAACAAACAAGTTTGACGGTTGGATCGGTGAAACTAGTATTGTAGAATGCGTAGCCCCATTAAAACAATATAGTCACTAAAATTTCCATGCTTTTCTGTTGTTAAGTTTATATTAAATTAAACTGTACTTGCGCGACGAATAAGATATTACTCGTCGCGCAATGGTTCTATGCGCGACGTAATAACTTATTTTTGTCGCGCAATGTAATTAAGGGTTTCTGGCCCAGGTTTTAGGGTTTAGGGTTTAGGGTTTAGGGTTTATCTTTGCGCGACGTAGTTACTAAGGGTTTTTCGTCGCGCAAGTCGCCCAAAATTTTTGGCGGTGTTAATCCCGCGTATTAAAAATGCTTTGCGCGACAGTACAAGTTTTCCGTCGTGCAAAGTTCGATATTTTACATTTGCGCGACATTTTTTATATTTCGTCGCGCAAGTTCACGAACCTTTAATGAAAAAAACGCGCAGTTCTGTTCGTCTTCAACCTCTCTCAGCCCCTCTGTCTCTCTCTCCTTCGAACCCTAAAATTATGTCACCCAGTCTCTAAATCCTTCGAACCCTCAAATCTCTCAGCCACTCTCTCTCTCGTTCATCCTCTGAGCCCCTCTATCTCTCTCTCCTTTGAACCCATTGATCTCTCACCCGATCTCTCTCCTTCGCACCCCCAAATCTCTCACCCACTCTCTATCGCAACCTCTCAGCCCCTCATCCTTCTCAGCCGCTCTCTCCTCCGTCCCCACTCATCCCTCTCACCTCCGTGTCCACTCATCCCTCTCAGTCCCTCTATCCTCCATCCCCACTCATCCCTCTCAGTCCCTCTCTCGTCCGTCTCCTCCGTCCGCTCTCAGTCACTCGCTCCTCCATCAGACGACGGCCCTTCGATCTCTCTCTCGCTCTCCACCGTCGAAACCCACACGGTAAAACTCCCGACTCTAGCCCCGTTATAATTACAAGTTTTTGGATTTTTTTTTCTGAAATTTGTGGATTAATATATATGTTCTGCTGTTTGAATTTCTATATTTATTTTGTAAGTGTTTACATTGCTTAGTCTGGTGGTTGGTTAGGATTGCTCCGTTTCAATTTCCTTTTTGTATTAGATTTGCATTTGGGATTTGGGATTTTATTGGAACTGTTGAAATAGTGTTGGATTTGTGATTTTGTATTTTCTGTTTTGATTGGAGCACAATTTAGATTTGGTTTGGTTTCAGATTTCAAATTTGATTGGAGCACAATTTTCTGTTTTCTGTTTTTTGTATGTTGATTGCTTTTCATAATTTTCTGTTTTTTGTATTTTGATTGCTTTTCAGATTTAAAATATGTCCAACTAACCAATTTTGTAATTTTGCTTTGTTGAGATGAATATATGTTTCTGTTTGTAATTTTGCAACTAACCAACTAACCAATTTTGCAACTAACCAACTAACCAATTTTGTAATTTTGCTTCGTAACTTTCTGTTTTTTATTTATTTATATATATATGTTTTTGTTTTGTTTGCAAACATCTGTTATTTTTAATATATATATGTTTCTGTTTTGTTTGCTTTAAAACAACGTGCATATGTTTCTTTTTTATTTATTTATTTATAAGAATACATGTTTTTGTGTATTTGTATGCTAAATATTGAATTTGTTGTTGATTAGTTGTTGAGGTTGTTTTTTTAAAAATAAAAAAACATTTTAGGCAAGGATGATTTAATTTTAAGACCTTATCAGTTGTGCAGATGTCGAACCTTATCAGACGTCGTCAGACGGTGACGAGTACTCATAGTTTGCCTCCCCCGATTGCGCCGTCAGCTGTCACTGCTCCACCACAGTTGAACGAGATCCCAGTTGTTCCCAACGTCTCCCATGCACCGGTGTCATCAGAGTCCTCAGTTGCACAGCCTGTTAGTGCCAGGCGGCGTCATCGCCCTCCCCACTCGATGGACACCGCTTCGACCTCTTTTGCTGGTGCGTCGGGTTCTCAACCAGGTAAAGATTTCCTTTACCTACAGATAAACTGTACCATTATTTTTTTTTTATAATTTGTTAATTATAGTTAATTTTATATATCTTTGTAGCCAAGAAGAACACCCGGGGACCTTGTCGCAAGTTGAATACGGCGAAGCTCACTCGGGTGACCAACACTCGTATCGACATCAGATACGACGAGCGTCATCGGGCTGCACCTACGGCGGACCAACATAGCTCATTGGCCCACGATGTTGGTTCAGTCATTCGGACCCATTGTCCGATGAAATGGAAGTCTTGGAAGGCCATGCCTAACGAGGTGCAGATGGAGGTGCGTGGACAGCTGTCGGTATGTATCCTACCTTTTAATTGTTTTGTTTTCCCTTCCAATTTTATATATTTCTAGTACTTAATGCATGTAATTAATTTATTGCAGATCAACTACAATTTAGAGAATCTCAACGACGATTTGTTCGGGTACATCAATAGACTGTTCGCAGATAGGTACAAGCAGTGGAAGAGCGACCTGCACCACCATTTTCAGGCATATGATGATCCGCAGGTCGCTCTTCGGGAGGGTTGCCCGAAGGAGCTTGAGGGGCGGGAGGATAGTTGGGAGCGGCTCTGTGGTCATTTTCAGGGGGCAGATTATGTGGTATTTTTTTTATACTAAGTTCAAAATTCTGTTTTAATTTCATTTTCAACTAAAATATTTTATTTTGTGTATAACAGAAGATGGCCAAAGCAAATAAGGGCAATAGGGCGAAGAAGACTCTTCTCCACCATTCAGGTGCCAGGCCCTTCTCCTATAGGATGGAGGCGCGGCGGCAGGTAATAATAATATAATTTTTATTCACTTTTTAATGTATTTAATATTAATTTGTTTTTTTTGTACTAACATTTTTTTTCTCTTGTTCAATTTAGGAGGGGTCTAAATTCCCTGAGATTGACATCTTTGGCGACGTTTATGTTCGACCTGGGAATGAGTTGGCGGAGTCCATTCATGTAAGTAGTCTTTAATTATAATTATTCTCTTACACGTTCAAGTTTCAACTTTATTATATGAATGTTTTAATTAATATTTTATGTTATGTTAAATAGACGACCATGATTGAGAAGAGCCAGTTGGTTCTTCAGGAGTCCGCCTCTCAGCTTCCTCCCGATACGCCGCTCGACTCCGTGGCTCCTCCACCAGATGCGGGGTTTCAGATATTGACGGAAGCTTTGGATCAGACTCTCGGGAGGCGGCCAGGGACATATTGTCGAGGGATGGGGAATGCCAGGCGGCGGGAACCTAGATCCCGTTCATCGTCCCAGTCAAACAGTGCTATGACAGCAATGATGGCCCAATTTGAAGCCCGGATGTCCCAGATGGACCAGCTTCAAGCCCGGGTGGCCCAGATGGGCGAGCTTGAAGCAAAGGTGGCCCAGATGGGCGAGCTTGAAGCAAAGGTGGCCCATATGGGCGAGCTTGAAGCAAAGGTGGCCCATATGGATTCGTTCTTACACTCCCTCGCCCAGTCCGGCATTCCCGTACCGTCTTTTGTTCCTCCATCCACCTCTGAGCCCATCCAACCCGAGCATGACCATCAAACCTCTGCCCCTGTCCACAATGTCCAAATCGGAGACCAAGTAGATTATCAAACAATGTTTGATTAGTTTTCTATTTTCTTCATGACATTTGAAACTTTTTTCTTGTATTTGACTCTATATTATGTTATAACAAAAACTTTCTCTTACTTTCAGTTTTTTATTGTCATTTAATTTAATTATAAAAACAAATAAACCTAAAAAAAATTTCCCCCAAAAAATTTAAAAAAAAAAAAAAAATTACTATTTTGCGCGACGAACACAACCGATGTCGTCACGCAAAGTATTTACAGGAAAATACAAAGTCGTATAACATAAAAAAGGTAAAACAATATATTTAATTTTGCGCGACGAAATCTGTCGTCCCGTAAAGATTCGCGACGAATATAATATTGTCGCTCTTGTATTTGCGCGACAAACCTCTATTGTCGCTCTTGTATTTGCGCGACAACAATCTATTGTCGCACCATTTTTGTGCGACAATTTTTTTTCGTCGCGCAAAATAACTGCGCGACGTTTCTTATGCCGCCTCTCAAATGTCTGCGCGACGACGAAAAATCGTCGTACTGTTTTTTTTGCGACGCTTATTATTTTGTCGCGCAAAATTTTTGCGCGACGAATAGTAGCCATCCCTCAACTGTTGGTGCAACGAAGTGTATTGCGCGACGAATTGACGATTAATTTGTCGCGCAAAGGCTTTCTTTACGATCTTCGCGCGACTGAGTTTGCGCGACGCGATTAGTGTCGCGCTGTTATTCGTGCGACTGATTTGTTCTTTGCGCGACAAATTTGTATTCGTCGCGCAAACAGAAAATTCTGGTAGTGGTATTAGAATACTGTTTGGATAGAATTGTACCATAATCTCTACTCAATCTCTACCCCAAGGAAAAAAAAGACGCTTTCCTTCATCCTCTCCATCTCTTCCATGCCTTCTACAATATGTTTCCAATCACCAAAAAAGGCCAATCCTAACTCAAACCAAAAAATCAAACTAGAGCAACTTCTTCACAATGGCTGGGTACCAGCTTCTTCGTTTGCTACATGGGTTTTGCTCACAACTTCTTGACTTGGAGCAGGGCCTTGACTTCCTATTACTTGGCTTGTTGGATTAACCCCTCCCTACTTAAATCGTAACGCTACAAAGCAGAAAGATCAAGGTGCAATGTGTAATAACCCAACCCTAAATAAATATTTAATTAATAAAATAATCAAGTAAAAGATAATTTTACCCCGGAATTGTAACGAAGAAGTTACGAACAAAAGAAGTCTAGTGGCATAACTATAATTTTTGCGAAGTCAATTTTTAAAAACCAGATTTTCCTTTTCTCTCTCTCTGTCTCTCTCTGTCTCTCTGTCTCTCTCTCTCTCTACCCGCAAAACCTCTCTCCCCTCACGACGCCTGCACTCAGCTGACCACGTTTTTGCTAGCAATTCTCTCATCCGGCCACCAAATTTGACGGGCCCGGTACCAAAATGATCGGGCCACCATCCTCTTACAGCCCCACCCGTTCCATGCCTTCTTCAATATGTTTCCAATCACACCAAAAAAAAAAAAAAAAACAGGGTTAATCTTAACTCCAACCAAAAAATCAAACTAGAGCAACTTCTTCACAATGGCTGAGTACCAGCTTCTTCGTTTGCTACATGGGTTTTGCTCACAACGTCTTGACTTGGAGCAGGGCCTTGACTTCCTATTTCTTGGCTTGTTGGATTAACTACTCCCAACTTAAATCATAACGCTACAGAGCAAAAAGATCAAGGTGCAATTAATGAGATAGCAGGATTTGAGAATTCTCTTTCAAAGCAACAAAGGATTTCGATGATGGAGCAGAGATGGAAGAGAGGAAGATATGGAAGAGAGGAAGTGTCATCAATTTTTCTAATGGAATAGTACAATGCGTCTTATGATTTATTTATGATTATTTTTTTTTGTTAGGTTTTAGGGATTAGGGTGCAACTGTATCCAAACAGATCTGATATCATGAAGGCTATTTTAGTCTATGCAAAAGTCCTATTACATCCAATTTTAGGTGTTTTTTTTGGGATTTTTGGAGTTATGTGAAACCATTTTGAAACCTGAGGAGGTGTTTGTGTAATTTCCAAGACCTTAGAGGATTTTGCGGAAACACGAAAAACCTCAAGAGGTATTAGTATAAATAACTCAAATTGGAGACAATCAGTCAAAGGACTACAAACAAATGAGTTTCATAATTATGCGTATGTTGACACTCATCAAAGGACTAAAAATCAATGTTTAATTTTACAAGGGGGTTGAATGGAATTTTAATCTTATACAAGGACTAAAATTGAAATTATTGAATGTACACAAATTTGGAATTCAAATTTTCTATGTACACAAATTTGGAATCCCTAGTATTATTGTACATACATAAAATTCACATTATTGAATTAAATACAAATATTGAATGATGAATATGAACTGAAGTTTTCAATACTTCTTAAGGAAACTTTTAAACCAGTGCGCCGAGAGTTTTGGGTGCCTTTTAAGCCTATCATTGTAATCTACATAGGTGATACCAAATCGAACACTGAATCCCGAATTCCATTCAAAGTCGTCTAGCAACGTCCACGGAAAGAATCCCTTCACTTTGACACCATTGCTAAAAAGAAATAAAAGGAAATTAAATATATTAATGTCAATAATATGAATCAATAACTCAAAATCTAAAGCTATATACCATATACATATATATTTAATATATTATAAATGAATTTTTTTAATACACTTACTCAATAGAACTTTGAACATAATGAAGGTGGCGACTGTAGTAGTCAATTCTGTGGGTATCATTAAGGGCTTCGGCAAGTGTTAATTTCGGATCATTCAACTCATCCACACCTACAATATATAATACATTATTATGTAGTTACAAATTTAGACTTTGTACCACTTGTGCGTGTTTTACACCAAAAATATGTGAAACATTGATCATGCAATTACTTAAGGCTAGAAAAAAATTACCATTTTCGGTAATGTAAATAATTGGATTGTGATACTTTTTCCTTGTGTAGAGTAAAAGATCTTGAATTCCTCGTGGATAAACATTTAACCATTCCGAAGCACCCTGCACCAAAATTTGAAGATCTTTAGATTTTTAGGAGTCACATTTGTATGTGCAAAACGATTAATGGTCGAAATTATAAAGGCTTAATCTAGTAATTTGATGTGTACCTTTGGACCGATGGGGACCCCATTACGCTCAGCTGCCACAACACATATGAATATTAGAAACTAATTACTCTATAAACGTAAATTGCTTGAATTAAATTCTGAATTTGTACTCACAAGAAAGATTAACTTCATAATCTGTTGCGAAGCTTGCGTATACCGAGTTATTTTGAGGTGCATCAATTGCATAGTAACCCGTATAGTAATTTAGTCCAAGAAAATCAAATGAACCAATTAGCAACTTGGATTGTTCTTTCGTGAATTTTGGTAATCGGCCTCCAACAAGAGATCGCATGCTTTGCGGATAGTCACCACTTGTCAATGGCTCAGCAAACCTATAAGAACGTAAAAATTTCAAGGATTAACTTGACATTATATTATGTATTGCTCGATAGTAAGTAGTAAATATTATGTGCATAAGCAAATTCGAAATACACTTGCCATCCTAACATAAAATCCAAAGCTCGTAATGCAGCATTTTTATTTTCTTTTTCTTCCGATAGGGGCTCAAACCAATGTGAATTCAGTGTTATCCCTATCACTCCATTTTGAGATGCCTGCACAAGAACATTTAGTTTGTTTGTTTTAGAGTCACAAAAAGGTAAAGTAGCCGCTCTCTTGTTGCAACAAACTAATTAATTGTACCTGGTATCTATTCTTGTACAATTTTACAGCAGCTGCATGAGCAAGGAGCTGGTGGTGTGTTACCAAATATGGTTCAATAGATGAATCTCCGCCGGTGCAGTTTAGCTGCTGCCAAGTGGAGCATCGTCCTGGCGCAAGGGACCCGAGTGCATAACCATTGTTACTGAAGGTATATGGCTCATTCAGTGTGCTCCAATGCTTTACTCGATCACCAAATTCCTTATAACAAAGTTCTACGTAATCTTGAAAATGATTGCTGTATATACACATTTCATAATGTAAATGTCATAATTGTATTTATTAATTAAATTATCAATACGACTCAAAGGACTAATTTCTTCACTTACACAATATGAGGGCTTAAGAAACCACCATATTCATCTTCTAAAGTTTGGGGAAGATCCCAATGGAAGAGTGTCACAAATGGCGTTAAACCTATAAATAGCATCGTCAATAAAAGCGAGTTATAAGTTTGACAAAATGACTTTTTTTATGAGTGCATGTAACTCTTATTGTATAAATTATTGATCATGTAAGGTGGGATGACTCACCGTTGCGTAAGAGCTCATTGATGAGATTGTTGTAATACTTGATTCCTTCCTTGTTCACTCCTCCACTTAACTTTCCATCTAATAATTAAAACAAAACCAGAAAATAAAGAAATAAGTGCACCGATAACATTTAAACCAAACTTTAAAAAAGTTGGACTATATGTTATCCAACTTGAACTTCGACTTCTATTTAATTTATGTTTGAAAAAAAAATTTTATTTTCGCTTACGTTATTTCAATCAAGTATTTTAATTGAGAAAAAAAAAATTGTTATATTGTTCGGTAGACAACTTGGACACATTACTTAAGCGAAAACCATGAAGGCAGAAATATTGATGATTGGTCACAAGTGAACTTACTTGGTAACAATCTTGACCATGAGATAGAGAATCGATAAGCATCCCACCCCATATTCTTCATAATCCCCACATCTTCCTACAGTGCATAACAAAAAAGAAATCAGATAAAAATTATATGGGGAGCTTATTTTCAATGTGATGAGTTTTCTTCATGCTTCAAAATTTAATATGTGCACATTAGGTCATGAACCTTATAGCGGTGATATTGATCAACAGTGATATCTCCATTGCTGCTATCGTTAATCTTTTCTGCAATTAATCATAGAAAATTTATTTATTTAGAGCATAAGAGTAAAAGTAGCACGATTTTGTTATTTTAACTAATTGATGATTTGATTGGACAAACCTGGATATTTGTGGGTGAAGGTATCCCAAATGCTTGGTCCTCTACCACCTTCTTTTGCAGCACCTTCATACTGAAATACACAAGAGACAATGAAGAAGATGTCAATATTCTTGCTTGGATCGATGCTTGGTCTGAATTTGAAAGAAAACCCTAATCAAAAGTCAAATTAAAGCCCAAAAAAGGACTTACTTGGTAAGCTCCAGAACCTATACCAAATACGAACCCTTCTGGAAAACTGCTCCTATTGAGAGAAGCAGTGTCAAAATGCGTGGGTGGAGCTCTAATATCAGCTTCGCTATTTGTCAAAGCAAAGCCAATTAGTAGCAGTATGCCCAAGAGAAAAGAATAATGTAATTGCATTGCCATAACTTGAGGTTTTTTTTGTTGTTGTTGGTAATAATCTTGAGAAGTATAAGTTGGCTATGGCTGGCATGCTGCATGGCCTTTATATAGAGGAGGAAGTACGTGCTGCGCATGAGAATAGTAAACACACATGGGCATTGAATGGGTTTGAGGGGGCAACTACGTAGAATGTCATGGTACAAAGGGAAATGGCGAGTTTCATATTTGAATGAGTTTGTCTCCTCCCAAAACTCAACTGCTATATTCAAACACGCAATATAAGTCTCCTACTAGCCCTTTGGGTCAAACTGTGAACAGAAATTTGACACAAAATTGTTTTCTTCACAATGTAAATATGTGATTATCTTTTCGTCACAATATAATATTTGGTGTATATGTGTGAGTAGCCGCTAAGTCTGATTGAGTCTCCTAATAGCCATTTGGGTGAAAAGAAATTTGACACAGAATTGTTTTCTTCACAATGTAAATTTGTAGATTGTTTAAATTATTGGGCATAATATGTGATTATCTTTTCTGCGAAAAAATAACGTAATTGCCAAACTCATCCTTACATATTTATGGTCAAAGCACGTACAGTTCTCATAGCAATTTTCTTTCTGTTTACCCTAAAGATAAACGTGCAGGAATGACTTTTTGTTTACCCTTCTTTCCTTTGGTTTTAATGGTATTTTTCTTCCCATAATAAATATTTATCTAATAAATCCCTAATTTCTTGTAATATATATTCTTTTATAGGTACAGTTATCCTGGAAATGAAACAAGAAATCAACCCAAAGTAAGTTTCAGTTTTTGAAAACCAACCAATTGTACAAGGCACAAAAAAGAAATCAAATAAAACTAAATATTCTAGTTCGTTAAACAAAAAAGAAATCACATATATTATGTACAAAAATTTTAACAATCTACAAACTTACAGTGTCAAGAAAATAATGGTCCGTCAAATTCTTTTCAAAATTTGACTCCGTCAAATTCTTTTCAAAACTTGACCCTTTAGGAGACTAAATCAGAATTTGCAGCTACTCACACCATTCGTGTTTGACTATTCATCCAAATATGAAATTTTCCATGCCAACCGGAGTTGCGCCCTCAACACCCTTCTAATGGCATGCACACGTGTTTTGCAAAGAAATTTATTTCACCATGCCAACCAGATAGTCAACTTATACTTATCAAGATTACCAACAAAAAACATCTCAAGTTATGGCAATGCAATTAGGTTCTTTTCTCTAATTTCTATTTATCAATTCACTTATTTTCACATTTTCTGATATTATATGAGATTTCCCTTCATGTCCTAATTGAAGGTACATCATCTTTTGAAAACGTCAAAAGAGTAGCAAAAGGGAAAAACGGCTTGAATTTATTATACTTTATTTAAAAAAGTCATCATTGCATGTTTATCTTATTGGACTCTAAATATGCAAGGATGAGTTTTCCACGTACGCCAACTACACACATGTTCAAGCACTTCTGAAAATTATTATCACTTCTTCACGTTCTTCTTTCATCCCAAATTGAAACTTACCTTTCAAAATCATTTTTTGAATATTTTTTTAATCTCCTACAATTTTATATGGAATCAGTGCTATTATTAATTTTGACATGCATCTATATGTAGAATAAATTTATTTTGTTAAGATAAAAAGTCATTTTGCTTCCTGTAGCTTACCACTTTTACTACTAAAGTCCATGTAGTTTTAATTCCGAGCAATGCACACTACTACAAAAAACGAAATAGACGACGGTAATCCACCGTCGTGTATCATGGTTTACAACCGACGAGAAATCGACCGCCGTCTTTTCATACATGAAATAACGACGGCAAATAACCGACGTGGTTAATATAGTACACGTCAGTAAACCATTAAAACCGACGTAGATTTCATACATAAAACCTTAAAAAGAGGCCTTTCGACTATAATAGACGACGGTTTTAGTAAAACACAGACGTTTAAATAATGTTAAATGTCAAAAACAACTACAAAACCGACGTAAATATGCTTATCAACGTCTCTAAATCAAACAAAACCGACGTGTAAAACTTAGAAACCGTCGTGGTGAATAAATACTACGTTCACTAAATGAAAAAACTGACGTCTAAAACATATAACATGGCATATATTTACTTGAACTGACGTAAAAACAAAAATAACCACGACTTTTTCGGTCACCACAGACGTAGAAAATTATTTTGACGGCTTGAACACAAAACAAACGACGTGGTTAATATAGTACACGTCAGTAAAACACTAAAACCAACGTAGATTTCATACATAAAACCTTAAAAATAGACCTTTCGACTATAATAGACGACGGTTTTAGTAAAACACAGACGTTTAAATAATGTTAAATGTCAAAAACAACTACAAAACCGAAGTAAATATGATTATCAACGTCTCTAATTAAACAAAAACCGACGTGTTAAACTTAGAAACCGTCGTGGTTAATAAATACTACGTTCACTAAATGAAAAAACTTACGTCTAAAACATATGACATGGCATATATTTACTTGAACTGACGTAAAAACAACAATAACCACGACCCTTTATATCAATACAGACGTTGAAAATGATTTTGACGGCTTGAACACAAAACAAACGACGTGGTTAATATATTACACGTCATAAAAAAACTAAAACCGACGTCGATTTGGTACATAAAGCATAAAAAGAGACCTTTCGACTATAATAGACGACGGTTTTAGTAAAACACAGACGTTTAAATAATTTTAAATGTCAAAAACAACTATAAAACCGACGTAAATAGTTTTATCAACGTCTCTAAATCAAACAAAACCGACGTGTCAAACTTAGAAACCACCGTGGTTAATAAATACTACGTTCACTAAACAAAAAAACAGACGTCTAAAACATATAACATGGCATATATTTACTTCAACTGACGTAAAAACAATAATAACCACGGCCCTTTATATCACCACAGACGTTGAAAATGATTTTGAAGCTTTAACACAAAAAAAAACGACGTGGTTAATATATTACACGTCGTAAAAAACCTAAAACCGACGTCGATTTGATAAATAAAAGCATAAAAAGAGACCTTTCGACTATAATAGGCGACGGTTTTAGTAAAAAACAGACATTTAAATAATTTTAAATGTCAAAAACAACTATAAAACCGACGTAAATAGTTTTATCAACGTCTCTAAATCAAACAAAACCGACGTGTCAAACTTAGAAACCGCCGTAGTTAATAAATACTACGTTCACTAAATAAAAAAACGGACGTCTAAAACATATAAGATGGCATATATTTACTTGAACTGACGTAAAAACAACAATATTAACCGTTTTGAAATGAATTATAATTAACCGACGTGTTTTCTTTTTCAAATGGCGGTTTTTATTTTATTTTTGCGTTGTCATTCCACGTCGGTTGTGAAAACCCGACGTTCGTTGTTTTTAAGATGTCTCGTTTTGCGATTTTTGTAACTTGACCGTCGTATTTTCAGCTTTAACTGATTATTTTTTAATTTTTGATTTGTTGTGCCCAAAGCTTGCAGAATGAAAATGTGATCGGAATTAAAATGACATACAGAGCTATGAATTAATGTCATACAATTAACTGCATAACTAATGTCATACATTACAACAATCAATCAATCCATATATCTTCACACCCATCTCTAATATTCTCACTCCCAAACTCACCCACTAGGTCATCAAATGTGTCAACATTTGGTATCCCTCTAGAAAATGGCTCACACTCAATTCTAATATCACCTAGCACATCATCACCAATAACATCATTATATTCTCTATTAGGCATTGATAACACTACCGACCAACCACGATGCATTGGGTCGTCAACATAAAATACTTGTTTGACTTGAGAAGCCATAACAAATTGGTCATTCCTATGTCCAATTTTACTTAGATCTACAAGGGTAAATCCAAGTTCATCGACTACAAGGCCCGAAGTGTTATCTATCCAATCACACCTCAAGACTGGGATTCTAAACTTTTGGTAGTCAAGATCCCAAATTTCTTGAATAACCCCATAAAAACCCATACTGGAGACAATAGGGTTTTTATCCTTGGCACTAGCAACTTGCATAGTATGTGCAAGTAAATAAACTCCACTATTTTGGACAGTTCGCACATCATCTTGTGCCTTGGTGCTAAATTTGACACCATTAATAAGACAGCTCCTATATGATGGCACTACCATGCTTGGACCAGCTGCTAACCACATCAAATTTTCTGATATGCCATTATAATCTTCCTCATTAAATTCACTTTGAACCTACAAATTAAACATATATATTAATTCAATCTAACATATATATAAAAAGAAAGAAAATTAAAATAAGTTGAATATGTCATTCAATAACATATATACCATAACACGTAGCCATTGAATGAAAATGCTATTCTGCTTATCTTGTAGCCACTTTGTTCTCTTTCTAAATTTCGGATAAGTGGTCTTGATGTGGATCATATGTTCCCTACAATTGACACGAAAAAAACATGCATTACGGTCCCTTATATATAAGATAAATATAAGGAGTAATAATATTTAAAATGGCTACATATATATGAAAAATTAAACTCATACGTACTCGATATAAGGTAGGACTTCCTCCATATTCTCCAAGACATATAGATGTGCCTGGTTCAACAAGTCCATATCAACTAAGCTCACTGTGCAACCTGATAATGGCTTTGAAACTCCCATATTCTGGCTTGAAGGCACTCCAACTGTACTAACATCAGATAAATGCTCGGTACAAAACTCTACAGCTTCTTCAGCTATATACCGCTCAGCAATGCAACCTTCGGGACGAGTACGATTCTGAACATACCCTTTTAGCACTTTCATATATCTTTCAAACGGATACATCCATCTAAAATATACAGGCCCACATAGACGAACTTCTCTGACAAGATGTACTACTAGATGAACCATGATATCAAAGAATGAAGGGGGAAAGTACTTCTCAAGCAAACACAAAGTAACTACTACATCTTCTTCCAACTTTTCTAGCTTGGAAACATCTACCGTCTTTGCACATATAGCATTGAAGAAGAAGCACAATCGAGTTATTGCATACCTTGCAGGCTTCTCCAAAACAGAACGAATTGCCACAGGTAGCAATTGTTGCATCAAGGTATGACAATCATGAGATTTAAGGCCAAGAAGTCTTGAATCTTTTAAAGATACAAGATTTTTTTATATTTGAAGAATAACCTTCAGGAACCTTCATACCATAAAAAGAATTGCAAACCGCTCTCTTCTCTGCTCTTGACAAATTCCAAGGCCCTGGAGGCAAGCGAGTACGTCTTTCTCCATACTCGGGTTGCAAATCAATTTTTACCCCCATGTTCAATAAGTCTAACCGAGCAGCAATCCCATCTTTATTTTTTCCAGGGATCTCTAGCAATGTACCAATGATACTATCGCAAACATTCTTCTCAATGTGCATAACATCTAAGGCATGCCTCACAGGGAGGTATTTCCAATACTCGAGATCAAAGAATTTTGATTTCTTCTTCCAACAAACTCTGTCACCATCATTCTCACCAACGCTTCCCCCATTTTTCGAGCCCCATATGTAATTAATATCTTCAACCATATGCAGCACTTCTTCTCCTGTTAATGGCTTGGGGGGCATGCCATATTCAGGTTTCCCATTAAAAGCTGCACGTTGCCTCCTATACGGATGATTGATTGGTAACCACTTTCTATGCCCAATGTAACAAATTTTGTGGCCGTTTTTCAACCTGTGACTAGGTGTATCATCGCCGCATATTGGACAAGCTTTATATCCTTTAACAACACAACCAGATAAGTTTCCATAAGCGGGAATATCATTAATTGTCCACAGTAATGCAGCTCTGAGTGTAAAGTATTCTCCTATGTGGGCATCATACACTCCTCTAATCCCATCCCACAACGATTTCAAATCATCAATCAAAGGATCTAAGTAGACGTCTATATCATTTCCGGGATGTTTAGGACCGGAAATCAGTATAGTCAACATCATGAACTTCCGCTTCATGCATAGCCATGGTGGGAGATTATATGTAACTAACATAACTGGCCAACAACTGTATCTGCTACTTAAAGAACTGTGGGGATTGAATCCATCAGATGAGAGAGCCAATCTCAAGTTTCTTGGCTCATTACCAAAGTCGGGCCATTTTTCATCAACAAGTTTCCAAGACGGGGAATCCGCTGGATGAGACATATAACCGCAACTGATTTTCTTGCAGCATGCCAAGTCAAACTCTTAGCTGTCTTATGTGATTGAAACATCCTTTTAAACCTTGGAATTAGAGGAAAATACCACACCACCTTCGCTGCCACACCCTCTTTCAAGAACCCATCCTTGGTTTCCTTCCACCTTGAGATACCACAAGTAGGACAATTAGTTGCATTCTCATACTCCTTCCGATACAAAATGCAGTCATTGGAACATGCGAGGATTTTCTCATAACTCATCCCTAAAGCAGACAAAGTCTTTTTTGCCTCGTACATAGAGGAAGGTAGTGTATTTCCTTCTGGAAGAAATTCTCCTTGAAGTATCAATAATTCTGTAAAGCAAACATCACTCATCCCATGTTTTGCTTTCAAATTATATAACTTCACCAAAGCCGACATCCCATGTTTTGCTTTCAAATTATATAACTGAACCTACTTTGCTCATCTTCTTCCACATTTCTACTAGCATTGGTAGTCCATTCCCAAGGTTCTCCGTGCCATCTCCAAATCTTATAGCTTTGGTCAATTCCATTAAAGTATAAGTGTTCCCTTATAATTCCAACCCCAAACAATCGAATATTCCCACATTTAACACATGGACAACGAATCTCAGTTGTATTTCCAAGATTTTGTAACGCAAAATTCAAAAATCCTTCCACCCCTAACTCATATGCCTTCGATCTTCTATCCGCATGCATCCATGACTTATCCATCTCACACTCTATCAAATTCATATAAATATATATATATTAAAGTGGAAAGACCAGCAATGAAACACTACCTCATTCAAATAGCAGAGAACAAAATGAAAATTAAATATAAAACATGGAAAAGACGACGGTTTAAAAACATAATCGTTGTTTAATATACATTCCGACGACGGCATCTATAGTCACCATCGTCATTAAGATACCCAAACCCAGAAATTTGAACGGTGTTCTGGTAGCCTAAAGACGACGTTTTTTGGAGAAACAGTCGTCTTTAGGCTACAGTTGCGGCTTAAAACTTAGACGACGGGAGTAAATGAACAACCAACGTATAATAAATATTTGGACGACGATTTGATCCTTCAACCGTCGTCGTAGTTAAAAAAAAACAGCTTAAATCTCCCATCCCCATTCCTTTTCCAAGAACCCATGGCTAAACAAACATAAAAGAACCCAAACAGAGAGCAATTATTTCAAGATTGCAAACACCAAAACCCTAATATAGCTACCAACGAATACATTTATGGATTTCAGAAGAGATTAGGGTTGTACTTACATGGATATTGAGAGAGAGCTGCGAGAATATAACAACTGCTTCAGAGAGAGCTTGGAGAATCTACGTACCCAATGCTTTGGGAGAGAGCTTGGAGAATCTACGTACCCAATGAGAGATCTTGGAGAATCTACGTACCAAATGCTTTGAGAGAGATCTTGGAGAATCTACGTACCCAATGCTTTGAGAGAGAGCTGAGAGAATATAACAAAAGCTTGAGAGAGAGCTGAGAGAATTAGGATTAAAGGGACTAGAGTTGTACTTACATGGATATTGAGAGAGAGCTGGCAGAACGAAAACTTTCAGACAAATTTATGTTGAAGAGAGAGAATGAACTATTTGAGGGTTAAAGGGAAATTCTGAAAATTTTAGGTTGCGGTCAAAAATTTTTAAGTACCGCGTTTTTCAACCACGACGGTCAACACTTACACTGACGTCTAATAATTACTTACAATGGCGGTTATTATAAAATCCCGACGTTGTAAACACTAAGAACGTCGCTATTTTATAACCAACGTCGTAAACCGAATTCAATTAGTCTTTGTTAATGTAGTTGACCAAAAATAGCGGGAGAAAACCGGCGTCGTTTCAAAAAACCCTAAACCCTAAACACTAAACCCTAAATTTTAAAATAATTTTAAAAAAATACACAAGTACAAGAAAAATGAACCGAAAATTGCTATGGATTCCTTACAACATTGCCTTCTACAATAGTAGGCTAAAATATGGATTTCATAATTTTGAATTTATGGGCACCAATGGATCACATAAACCTTAGGGTTATGTTATGTAAAGTATAAGGAGTACCATGCTTTGTCTCTAAATTTGTTTGAATTTTGTTATCATTTGAACTTTGAAAACTAAAATTACATTTTTCAGGCCTTAATGGGCAAGATATTGTCTCAATCAGTGCATAGAATTTGCCGGTATATTTTTCGGATTTTGTTTTGAATATATTATTAATATTAGTAATTAAATGCAATAAAAAAATATTTCCAAAATTATATTTTTTAAAGCTTTAGGATAGAGACAATATTCCAATGCTTGGTAGTTTTCAGTTTAATTTTTGGATTTAGTTATGAATTTAATATGGATTTAAATAAAATATAAAAGTCAATAAAAATTAAATTAAAAATGACCTAGCCGACGTTGTATCCCTTTACAACGACTTTAAACATAATAAACCGACGTTGAAACTATATTTAAGAATATACACAGGATGAATTAATTATAAACCGTCATTGTTATGACTATTACACGTCATTTTAGTGTATATAACTGACGTTGTTTAAATATATAAAGGCGGATATTTAAGAATATCCGCCTTTGTATAGTATTACGACGTCAATAAGGTTATACTAACCGACGGTAATTTGAACTTAGGACGTGGTAAATAAAAACGACAGTAGTGTTGTAGGCACCGTCGTAGTATACTCCAAAATAATAAGTCGGCGGTTTACAGAGAATGCACCGTCGTAGTATACAGACGTGGATTCCATTATATTATACGACGCGGATTAAGAACAGTTGGTCGTGTTTAGTTAGGAGTTAACACGGCAGGTTTTTTGGTGAACTATCGTCTTTATTTTCCACGTCGGTGGATTCATACCTGCTGTCGTTGTTTTTTGGTCAGATTTTATCTCTGAAGAAATCCTTTTTTAAAAACGACGCTTTTTTATTTGTATGCGTTGTCTTTTAAAAATATTCAACAGTAAGGAACTTATCCACGACAGGGTTTTTTAATACCGTCGTCTGTTTAAATACAACGACGGTTTTATCTTATATCGTCGTCTTTTTCCATTTTTGTAGTAGTGGCAAGGAAAATCTCCAATTCTTTTGTCAATTATTCTAACATGGAGGGGCATTTCGGTCCAACTAACAAACCCTCCACAACCACCCAGCACCCCTCCCCAACAACCTTCTCCCATCCCTCCTCTCCCTCCATACCCTACCTCTTCCTCCTAACTCAAGCCACTCCTTGCCCTACAGCAACAACCAACCACCCCCACAACCAACTATTCTCTCTCTCTCTCTCTCTCTCTCTCTCTCTCTGGCTGGGGAATGGTTGTGAAGGGGATGCAAGATTGGACCGAAATGCCCCTCTATATTAGAGTAATTTGACCAAAAAAATTGAGCCTTGTCCTTGAATTGCTAAGAATTCAAACTACACGGACAAAATTGATCAAATTGAAACTATAGGGGCCTTAGTGGTAAAAGTGGTAAACTAAAACGCCCAAAAATGACTTTTTCCCTTTTGTTAATGTGAAAATTTTAAATGCTAAAGCACCAGTAGAAGATGGATTGTGCGCCTCTGCAGTAATCCATGTGTACCTCAAGGATCAGGTAGGAACTCACGGATCAAGAATCAGAGTCCCGGATACTCCGAATCAAGGATTCAAAGTTTACGTAAAACAGTGATCGTCCGATAATGCGATCAAGAGCAATCCAACTGCTCGATTGAGACCAAACTCTCGGAATTTGTTAAGTAGACCTTGTTGGACCCATAGGAATGTTCGGATCATAAATCAGAACGGACATTACCAGTGGAATTGACGGATTATGAATGAGGGTACGCCTAGGTGGAGAGTATTTGAGTTTTGATATGTTTTTTAAACTAAAATTTATGATTTTATCTTGGTACTTATTGGTAAAAGTTTTAATACATGTTGTTCGATTTATAAGACAAAGATTGAGGGTTTTCTAAATTTTAAGGATTTTATACAATTCACAACTATTTTCTTAAGTGATGAGTTTGTTTTTACATGTGAAAGATGGAAGCATGTTTTATTCAAACCGTTTTTACATGTGAAGGAACGTTTAAATCATATGCTTACATATGGGTTGAACTTTGTTTTCTTGTATAAAGAACTACGTGTGGCTTGATCCCTTGGTAAGGGTACGTAGGCAACCTAGAGTTAATAAGTGCAGCCACAAGATCAAGTGCTGAAAATTTGTTCAGCTAGGTCATATTGGAAATTGATAACGTATCCATGTTGTTCTAAGAGTTGAGACCATATTCAGATGGTTGAATGATTTATGTGGTATAAAGAGGCCTGAGGCCATTCAGATTTATTTGTCTGATGCATGCTGAAATATTAGTGGAATTGACGGATTATGAATGGGGGTACGCCTAGGGTGGATGTAACATAAATAAGCAAGGATGAGTTTTCCACGTACGCTAACTACGCACATGTTCAAGCACATCTGAAAATTATTATCACTTCTTCACGTTCTTCTTTCATCCCAAATTGAAACTTACCTTTCGAAATCATTTTTTTAATATTTTTTTTAATCTCCTAGAATTTTTTATGGAATCAGTGCTATTATTAATTTTGGCATGCATCTACATGTAGAATAAATTTATTTTGTTAAGACACCATCTTCTGAAGTTCTAAATAATCTACTGATCAAACGCTGTAGGGCCAAACTGCTCAACATTCAGCCAATTGAAAAGATCTTCTTCTCTATGTTGCATGGACACGGGTACGGGGACACGGGAACGCGACACGGCGACACGGCGACACGGAAAATCTCAAAAAAGTAGGACACGGACACGGCTAGGACACGGCAATTAAAATAATAATTAATTCTCAATATTTCAATGTCACATAATTCCATAAAACAAAATAAATAACTCATGTTCATCATCCATACATAATAATTAATACACCACAAAATAAAACATAAATGATCTAACTCTCAATCTTCTTCAATCATCTATGTCTTCATTGTTGTTATTAGAAAACAACACGCCCTCTAATTCTGGTTCATCAAGTAAAAGGTTTGCAATTTCAAGCACACCCGCATTCTTCAAGTTCATAGTATCAAATCCATCCTCCAACTTTCTTACTTGATTCAACCTTTGTAACATACTTTCACAGTGGAGCACTATCATCAATTGATTGAGCATGAGAGGAATCCCCACTAGAGTTAGCATTAGAGTAACTCATCTTTCCCAAAAAAAATTTAGCATGGTTCAACTTCACATTCATTATGTCTAATACCCAATTAATAAACCAAATTCAAATATACTCCACAACTAAGTAACAAGACTTTTATTAAAAATAAAAAACCAAATACAAATATAATCATACAAAGATACAAAACACATCAAAACAGAGAAACAAAATAAAACATGGTTCACATTCATTATGTCTAATAGTCTAATACCCAATTAATAAAACAAATTCAAATATACTCAACAACTAATAACAAGTGGAAAAAAAAAACTAATAACAAGACTTTTATTAAAAATAAAAAAAGCTCCAAACAGATACAATCATACAAAATACCCACACACAAAAAACACATCAAAACAGAGAAACAAAATTAAAAATCTATGAAGCCTAACCTGAGTTTGCAAGAAGGAATCGTCCTTCTTGGTCACGATTTGCAAGAAAGAATCGTCCTTCTTGTTGTGTTTCTCTTAAATAAAAAATAAAAAATAAAAAAATCTTCACATGAGTTTAAAAAAGTCGTTTTTCACTTTTAACCCATCTTTTTAAAAATATTTCAAATGAGTCCATCAAAGTTTCAAAAATTACGTTTAGACCCCAACTTTTATTTTCAAAATTTCAATCTGGTCCCTGCCGTGTCTTGACCGTGTCGGAGCCGTGTCTTGACCGTGTCGGCGGCGTGTCTTGACCGTGTCCCAGCCGTTGACCGTGTCCAACGCGTGTCGGAGGCGTGTCGGAGCCGTGTCGGCGTGTCGGCGTGTCCGACACTCCGACACTCCAACAGTTTGGAGTGTCGGTGCAACATAGCTTCTTCTAGTTGAGGGACGAAATCCAACAACCAATTGAAAAGTCATTTTGGTCCCTGTAGCATACCACGTTTACCACTAAGGTCCATGTAGTTTTAATTCCAAACAATGCAAGGAAAATCTCCAATTTTTTGTCAATTACTCTAACATGAAGGGGCATTTCGGTCCAACTAATAGACCCTACACAACCTGACAGGACCCGCCCTGAATTCCTCAAAACCCGAGACGAATCCTGTGGAAAAATCTGACATCACACCAAAGCCAGGGGCTCTTACCAATACTATAGCCTCTTTTCCAAATTAAGGAAAAGAGGCACCAGACTTTTTGCTGCAATTTTGGCAGAGTCTCCTCTGTAAAACGGACATTACCAATTTTTCCAACCTGTCAAAACACAGTTAAATATCACCAACCGGCAGCATGCACAAGCTAAATTCATGTAATTTACAAAGATGGCCTCTGGCCTTCAAATAACTCAAAGCAGCACTACCAACAATGCTCTTAAGTCAAAAATGAAATTAAACGATGCAATTAAATGAACTCCAACTCATTTATGCATGCCCTACGAAAATAACATATAATATCCTCCCAAATTATGTCATGCAATGTTTAACAACAAAACATTATCGTAAGTAGGTTAAGGACTCGGCCCTAGTCGTACAACAATCCAAGACAAGAATCATATGTCTTGACCACAACCACACTTTAACACCACTCTCTTAGTCAAACGGAAAATACAAATAAACCCTCACTCCAGCCTCGTTTCGAATCGAGCTTAGGGACCATCGACAAAGTTCATCCAAAGACCAAAATAACTTCAGTTCGTGGCTGCACCTAGGGATCAAGCCACATGTAGTTCTAAATATGAAAATCCCAATTCAAATAACATATGATCATTTTCAGCAATACTAATAAGTAGATTCTAGAATTATTCCTTTCCCTTTACTTTAAATCACGTCATACCCATCATAATATTTTCTAAACATTAAACTTTCCCTTACATAGTATAATAGTCACTTTTTCCTCTCCTTGTTACTTTACTACACGTCGGAGAGTCCAACGCCACGCGTAGTAAAGTATCAGTAACCCAAGTATGCAGATCCTCTATCACACGCCGGATAATCCAACGCCACGTGTGATAAGCTAATAACATAACCATACATGCCCACACGCTGGATAATCCAACGCCACGTGTGGCAAGGTAACTAGTATTTCAATGAGCCCACACGCCGGAAGATCCAAGGCCACGTGTGGCCCAACTAAACCATGTTCTACGTACGCGGACTACTTCATCACACGCTGGAAGATCCAACACCACGTGTGATACTAACAAGAAGATCATATATGCCTACACGCCGGAAAATCCAACGCCACGTGTGATACTAAGAACAAAATCATATATGCCCACACGCCGGAAGGTCCAACGCCACGTGTGGGCCCAACAATCAAGGGAGGGTACATAGTATAGTGCAACCACATATTCACATCACCAATCAATAAGGTACCCCAAACTCATTACATACTCTTGTCCAGTTATTTAATCATAGAGTGGATAAAAATTCCTCAACACACATAATCCAATATCAAATTAATTAAGCCTCAAAAACAGAAACACCCTTTACTAAACAAATCCTTCCCATCTAACTTAAATATATATATAAATACACATATCATAAAATAACACCCGTACTTCCTTGTTGAAAACCACAAGAAAATCATAATTAAGTAAACACTGTATCTTATACAAGGTCACCATAATCCATTATAAATAATATTAATGGCACTGATAATAATATTAATATTAATACTAATAAAATATAAATGGAAAGTCTCGTGTCGCAAGATAAAAGCCGAGACCGAACCGATAGCCCTTTTTCATAACCTCATATCTATATATATTATAAAAATATATTAAATTGGAACATCCGGGACTCCAATTCACGATCCGCGAAATCCTACACGATCCTAGAAGTGCCTAGATCAACATATATTAAATTGGAATCAATCCAACGGCCCGAACATATCGAACCCGGATAACGCCTAATATGCGATATCCGATCGAAAATCAAATGATATCCAAATTCATATCCGAGCATACCGTCATGCTCGGGACGACAAGAGGAGTATTTTAAGACTCAAGGACTAGCCAAAAAGTGGCCCATGCGCCACCCCACGCGTCGGCAGTGCATGGGTGCCCAAAGAAATTTCTGGCGATCGGAAAAACTCCAAACTGCCAGCCCAGACTTACACTATAGATTCAGCACATGGAGTGGAGAAACTTTTGTTCTTGGACCTACCTCGAAAAGTCGACCGAAGTGGCCGGAATCGGAGGCCGAAAACCGGCCAAACTTCCATCGCTTATTTGATTTGCTAAACACAAAAATTTCTCAAAACTAACACAACCAGCAGCTAGAATACGCCGAGAGGTTGAAAAATCATACCTAATTCGAAGAGATTGGTTGCCGAAAACGTCTGAAACGACGTCGGAAATTTTGATGAAATTTTGGCTGTTTTTCTGCAATTTCAGGTGAATTCCAGTGGTGGTGGCGGCTGGGCTTGGCTGGGGTCAGAAGAGGAAGACCAGCCAGTCGTTTTGAGATCGGTCTCGGAGAAAATGGCTGCTGGTGGTGTTGGCTGCGAAGGTGAGAAGGCATGCGGCTGTGCTTGGGGGGGAGGGTCGTGCGAACCAGCAAGAGGGAGAGAGAGAGAGAGAGAGAGATATATATATATATATATATATATATATGGGAGGGTTTTCTGTTTTTATTAAAATCAAATTTTGAAATAATTACGATTGTGCCACTGAGAGTTTTTAGATCGTATCTTTCTCATTACAACTCCGATTTGAGTGTGTATATGGACTCATTTTGGATTTTAAAAACAGATCAGCTCTCTCTCACTCGCTCCTTCTCTCCCGCTCCCCTCGTGCCTCTCACCTCCATGCGACAGCCTATTCTTTAGACGACGTTTTCTCCTCCATCCATCTACCAAATATGACGATTCTTGTTGCCAAAGAATCGTCTCTTCCTCCTCAACGCATCCATAGCCATTTCCACCATCAAAACTCCAAGATTGGTCGCGATTTTGGACTGACCGAGCCAAAACCCACGTTTCGTCATCTACGGTGTTCATGCGATTTCAGGGGTCCCATTTTGAGGTTTTGGGGATCGATTTCTAACCCAATTATGCCGACAATTTCGGCTTCGTTCCGGCTAGTTCCGGCTAGTTTTTGGCCATGGTCCAAGAACAAAAATCAATCCGCTCATTAGTCTGTATGTATTGGTATAGGTATTGTAGGGTATTTAGAGAATTTTTCGTCGCCGAAATTTTCTCATAACACCCACGCTCTGGCAGCACGTGGGCTAATGTACGGTGGCCCATTATGTTCTAAAATTTTCCCCTTGTCATCTTCAGCACGACAGTATGCTCAGATTTGGAATTGGTTACCGTTTGACAGTCGAACGGATATTGTACCTAATATGCAATATCCGGGTTCGATAGGTTCAGACCATTCGATCAGTCCCAATTTCAAATATGTTGTTCTATGTACCTCTAGGATCGTGTCCCAATTACATATAATTAGAAAGGGTGAATGCTAAGCGGTATGGAGGTCATCCACCAACTCATGCATTTACAACACTCCCCCTTGGATGTCCACCATACAATGACATAGTTGCCTCATTAAAAACCTTGCTCTGAAAACCCAATGGGACAAGACCTAAGCGAAGGGAAAAAGAGTGCACCATTCTTCTGGATCATTGATATGATGTTGGACGCTCTTATGTTGCCTCGTTAAAACATTGATAGGAAAAACTCGGTGGGACAAAAACCTAGTCGAAGGGAAAAGAGTACAGTGCGCATATGTCCTATATGAAGAAAATTGTTGAATCCTCCCCCGGATGAATTACTCCCCCTGATGATGACAAACTCGAATTATTTGAAGATACAACACAAATGATATTGATATATCTCATTTTTCTCTTGCAGAGCAAGCTTTGGTAATGCTTTGTATAATAATTTCTTCAATATCATCATTGGAGGATGTATGTGTGTCATTCTTTTGAATCCCTGTTGAGGTTAGTAAGACCAAAAATATCTAGACTATTTTCAAAAATCCTTTCACATTAACAATTCTTAAAATAACATTATATTCTATAATATCATCAAAATAATAATATAAGCAAACTCATACGTTACCGTTACGAGGATAAGAGTATAAAATTGCATGATGTAATAAGCTATTCATATAAATTTGTGTATATTATGCGAGCATGTCATAGGGTCTTCAAGAGACCTAAATATTCTGATAATTTCTTTAAAAATTTGAATACGTTGCAACGATATTGAACTTCATCTTGAACTCATAATTCAATCAAAGTACTCACTAAGGCAATTAGATCACTTTCATTTCATGATATCTGAATACATATATTGAGCTTCGGGCTCCTTAACTTCTTTAGAAATTTTCTTTTAATAATTTATATAATGTATGACATTTTACATCTCTCAGAATTTATTCATATGTATTCTTCAAAAGATCGCTTCTGGCAATATGCTTAACTTCATAATCTTTTTAGATTTTTATATAAATGCAAGTCCCTGTACATATGCAGTGAACATAAGCTTTGTAAGAAGAAACATGGCTGCATCAACATACTAGGAGAATATCATAAAAATTCCACGTCTTTACATGGATATACATTTTTCCATATGAAGTGATTTTATTTCACTTTATCACAAATACCGATTTGTAACCTATACAATTTCATATCTTTTGGTGTTTGAACTCTAGGTCCATTTCTTCCACGTTTTTCAAAAATATTCAATTTTATTGGATTGCCTCTTCCTGTTTGGCCAATCTTTCATTACATTGTCGACAATCATAATAAAACGTGGATCAATATCATCATAGCCCTTTACAACTTTAGTACGTACTATATATAAACAATATCATTGATGATCATCAATTTATAAACCCACATTTCTCTTTATGCATGCATAAGATATAGACATTTTCATAGTCACTGGGTACCCATGCCTCTTCAAGGGTTTTCATTGTTTTCTAATGGACTTATGTCTTCTTATAAGACTATATCTCTTCTGAGATTAAATATACAGGAAATGTGGATATTTCATATAGTATTATATTATTTGGGTTGCATGGACCTTTTAATATAGTCTCAACTTGAACGGAGCCAATTGTGGACTACTTAGGCACACAACTAGATAAATCATTTGCCACCACTTTAGATTGCCTAATTAGGACATCAACATTTTGATGTAATTTGTCACTTCAGCTGTGTTTTTAAATGCTTCTAGCATTTGACTTGCAATCTTCTAGATTGAGATTTCTTTCATACCTTACTTTTACATTAGGTGGCACAAAATTTTGTTAAAACAATAATGATTTTCCTGCATATGCAATGGTGTTGGGGTGGAGCACAAAGGGTTATATGGCATGCCCTCTATGCAAGGAAGATGTGACTTCTGGTTGGCACGCTGAAAAATTGTGTTACCTTAGGCATCGAAGATGGTTGCCATGAGACCACGAGTGGCGGGAAAAGGATAAAGAGTTCGACAGGAACAAAGAGCGTCGCGCAAGACCTAGAGAATCGTCCGGTGATTAGATCTTGGAACAGATAAACCGTTTGGATTTTGCTCCGTTCGGGAAAACAGTTAGTAGGACCAGACCTGCTACACATATGAACTGGACGCACAAGTCTATATTTTTGAGCTCCCATATTGGTCGAAACTAAAATTGAGGCACAATCTCGACGTTATGCATGTTGAGAAAAATGTGTCTGACACATTGATGGGAACGATTCTAGATATCAAGGAGAAGACAAAGGATACGATAAAAGCTCGTCTTGATTTGGAAAGAATGGGCATACGAAAAGGTTTATGGCTGAAAAGGGGCAGTGATAAAGCTATAAGGGATCTGGCATTTTTTTCCATGAAACCGAATGACAAAAAAGAGTTTCTGCAGTTTGTATCGTCTGTAAAGTTTCCTGACGGTTATGCTTCTAATATCGCACTTTGCGTGAATATTGACGGGGGTAAATTTACTGGACTCAAGAGCCATGACTGCCATGTGTTTATGCAACGCCTACTTCCTGTGGGGATTCGACACCTATTGCCGGAAGATGTAGTCAAGCCAATCATATTGTTGTCCAGATTTTTTTCCCAACTGACGGCAAAAACGTTGCGAAAGACAGACATTGATCAATTGCGCCATGACATTGTCCAAGTCTTATGCAAGTTTGAGATGATATTTCCTACAGCTTTCTTCACAAGTATGATTCACGTGATGGTTCACTTGCCAAAAGAGGCATTGCTTGCTGGTCCAGTCAACTATCGCTGGATGTATCCAATAGAAAGGTATATAATCCTCATCATTTCTGTATGCATCTTTATCCCATGCTTGCTACTTGCTAATTTGCATCTTTTCGTTTTAATTTGGCAGGCTTCTTGGAGAGCTGAAAAAAAGCGTACGCAATAGAGCGAAGCCCGAAGGATCAATTGTAGAGGCTTGGGTTCAATATGAGGCGCTTACTTTCTGTGGAATGTATTTAAAGGATGTGGACACGGCTTTTAATCGACCTCAGCGCAATAATGACGGAGGTGTCAGAAATGAGCAACTTTCTATTTTTGGCTAAAGCGCACGACCCTTTGGAGATCCTGTACGAGGAGAGTCGTTTTCCAGAAATGACATGGAGGTAGCTCATTGGTTCATATTGAACAATTGTGATGAGATAATAGCATACTTAGATGAGCATGAAGAGATGATGAAGCGAGAACATCCATCACATTTGTATTCCAAGAAACACCGTGAATTGTTTCCAAAATGGTTTTTGGAATAAGTAAGTTATAAATGTTTTGTAATTTACATATATATATTGTAGTATTTACATTTTCTCAAACTAATATGTGAATGTTTTAATTAATATTAGGTGAATAAGTTGAAATCAGAGAATTCCCCCACTTACAGTGAAGAGTTATATAACTTGGCATTCGGCCCAATTCAGGCTGAATTGTTCTCGGGTTGTCATGTTAACGGCGTCAAGTTTTTGGGGACTGCACGAGATGACAAGTTGTGTACGCAAAGCAGCGGTGTCCTTGTTCCGGGTGGAGGCGAAAGTACAGACATTAATTTCTATGGCAAACTCACAACTGTCGTGCAATTGCTTTACAAAGACCGATACCAAGTGATCATGTTTAAGTGTCGATGGTTTGATACGAACCCAAATAGGCAGGGAAGTGTTAAAATTGATCATGGGTTAGTATCTGTGAACATCAACAGAACTTGGTATGATGACGACCCTTACATTTTGGCAAACATGGCAAAACAGATTGTTTATCTAGATGACCCTAAAGCTGGGAGCGGGTGGAAAGTTGTTCAGCAGATGGATCAGAGGAATGTGTATGCTATACCAGAACAAGACCCATCTGACAACGACGTCGACGTCGCTAACCAATGTTTCGAATCTTCCATGGAACATGATGCAGAAACACTTCTAGATACAAATGTCGTACAAGAACCGTTTCAGCTTGAAGGAGTGTCTTCAAGAGAAATACCGATTCAGTCAATTACAATTGACCTCGGTTTTCTTCCGCGATACGATCCAACCATGGATTATATATATACTTGTTATATCCATGGATTAATCATCATCAGGAGAATATGTATATAAAAAAAATTGGCATAATCAGGAGAATCTTTTTTTTTAAAAAAAATAAAAAAAATTAAGTAACATTTTTGCGCGACGACATATTGGATAGCGTCGCGCTAGATGCCTTTCCGGGACGAATGCCTTTCTGGGACGAATATCTTCTGCGACGACATATTGGATACCGGTCGCCTAAATTTGCGCGACGAAGTGGATTTTTCGTCGCACATGGCCACTTTGCGGGACGTAGATTTTAGTCGCGCAAAGTAGAAAATATCTCCAAATTGTGAAATTTCGGAGTGACTCTTGCGCGACGAAATATGTTTTCGTCGCACTAGGACATTTTGCGTGACACATATTGTTGTCATGCAAAGTAGAAAATATACCTAAATTATTAATATTTGGAGTGACCCCTTGCGTGACGAAAATATTTGTCGTCGCTCATGAATAGTTTACGTGACGTATATTTTCGTCGCGCAAAGTAAAAATCCTAGTTAAAAAGATTCGGAGAGACTTTTGCGCGACGAGGGAGACTATGCCGTCGCAGGAGGATAGATTGCGGGACGAATATTCTTCCTCGCGCAAGGTACGATATGCAAGACCATTTATCCTAAGCCTTAATTTTAATTTTTCCATCTAAATCATATGTTTTTCATTGATTTTAGTGAAGATCATCATTCATACCCTTTTAATTATGGGAATGGTAGAGGAGAATCTTTTTGTAGGGTTATCAACCTCCATACGAATAAATTTCAGGGTTATAAATTTCCGTACGAATCTTTTTGTAGGGTTATCAACCTCCATATGTTTTGAAACTAAAAAGTGTTCATTCAACTCTACAAAACTAGTTTCAACGATCCAACCGTCAAACGTGTTTGTATATACTGGGACATCGTATATCCCAAAAATCGCAAAAAATAAACATTCAGAGATCATGTAACGTAAAAAAAAATTCAACGGTTATAAATGAAAAATACGGTTATTTTAATTCCGATTTTTATAATTTTTTACAACTACACTCATTGACCCCATATAAATAGAATGATTGAATTTGATCTTCAATAGAAATGATTTACACTAGTGGATACCACAAAATCTTAAGCAATGTATAACAAAAGTATGTAAAAACTCTTAAATGTTAGAGAGTATATTGTTGTGATGGCATACACATTATACGAAACTTGTTTCAACGATCCAACCGTTAAACGTGTTTGTATTTACTGTGAGATCGTATAGCCCAAAAATCGCAAATAACAAATATTCAGAGATCTAGAAATGGGACAAAATATTCAACGGTTATAAATGAAAACGTTTGCGAGACGCACTCTTTCGTCGCGCAAAGGTGTGTTGCGCGACGAAACCCTATTGTACGTCGCGAAAACTATTGACAGATGAAGACATTCGTCGCGCAATCTTAAAATTTTCAGGACTTTGGGCTCAGGGTTTAGGGTTTAGGGTTCAGGGATTGAGCGACGGATGATAATGTGTCGTCGCGCAAAGTGCCGAAATCTTGGCGGTTCGTTTCCCGGGCATTTAAAATTATTTGCGCGACAACTTATTTTGATTGGTCGCGCAAAGTTGAATTATTGGACTTCGTTGCGCAAAGTCCTGAATATTTTTTCATAAGGACGCGACTCTCTGTTTCTCTTTGTCTTCCTCCGCGAAATCGTCCTCCTCCAGTCGTGCCCTCCCAAAGCTCCAGACCACCACCGCCGGCAACGCCCAGCCCCAAGACCACCCCATCCAACCGTCAGAAACCCGAGCCCTTTCCCCCTCACTGATCTCAAATTCACTCCCTTTCTCTCCAACCCAAACTCCCCCTCCCACCGTCGACTCCCCCCAACTTCACAAACCCTCTCTCCCTTTCCCTCACTGACCTCAAATTCTCTCCCTCTCTCCAACCCAACCTCCGCCGCACCATCGACGCCCCCTAACCAAACCACAAACCCTCTATCCCTTTCCCCCTCACTGCCCTCAAATTCTCTCCCTCTCTGTCCAACCAGAACCCACCATTGGTGAAAAATCCCACGGTTTCCTCCCTCTGCGTGTCTCTATCGCCATCTCCAGCTTCCTCTCACGCTGCCTCTCGCATCCACGGTATAATTTATGTTTCCTTTTTCTTTAAATTTTGTTAATGCATTTGTGATTTTCTTTAAATTTTATAATTTGTGTTTGTGATTTCTGTTTCCTTAGTCTGATTGTTAGTTAGGATTTTATGTTTCAGATTTGATTTCAGATTTTATGTTAGGATTTTCAGATTTTATGTTAGGATTTTTGTAAGGATGTTAGGATTTTTTAGATTTTATGTTAGGATTTCAGATTTTATGTTAGGATTTTTGTAAGTGTTGAAATTGCTTAGTCTGTTTCCTTTTTGTATTGGCTTTTGATTTCAGATTTGATTGTATTGGTTAGGGTGACTGCATTGTGTTGAAATGGTATTATTTCATAGCAAAACAGCGATTGTATATGTCAAAATCCCATAGGTTTCTAATTATGTGAATCTGAAATTTTTTGGAATTGTGGTTCTTGGGTTTGTTTTATTGTTCATATTGCATTTATCCATTTAATTTTGTAAATCTGAATTTGTTTGGAATTGAGGTTCTTGGGTTTGCTTCATGTAATGGAATGATGTGTTTTTCTTTTTTATTTAGGTAGAAATTATTCTAGTATATCAAGGATTGATTTTTTTGTTTATTGATCATGAGTTTTTGCAATTTGATCATGAGTTTTTGCAATTTGATTTGTTGGTATTTGGTGAATGAATATGTTTAATATTGAATTTGTTCTTGATTAGTTGTTGGGGTTATTTTTATTATAAATTTTTTGTGTTATAAATTATAAATTTTTGGCCAAGGAGGTACTTTAAATGTTTGTTTCGTGCAGATGTCAGAGCTTATCAGAACTCGTAAGGCGATGACGATTGCACAGCCTTTGCCTCCCTCGGCTTCGACGTCGGCTGCCACTGCTCCACCACAGGTGGACGTTATGCCGGTTTCTCCTCACGTCTCCCGTGTGGCGGTGTCATCTGAGTCATCAGTGGCGCAACCTGTTAGCGCCAGGCGGCTTCATCGCCCCCTTCATATGACTAACACCACTTCACCCTCTGCTGCTGGTGTGTCGGATTCACAACCAGGTAAAGATTTCCTTCAACTCCAGCTGTTTCAGACCAATATTTTGGTACGATTATATATTTAATGTTAATGTTATATGTGTTTGCAGCGAAGAGGAACACCCGGGGACCTTGTCGCCAGTTGAAGACGGCGAAGGCCACCCGGGTGACCAACACTCGTGTCAACATCGGATACGACGAGCGACATCGAGCTGCACCAACGGCGGACCAACATAGCTCATTGGCCCACGACATTGGTCACGTCGTTCGGACCCATTGTCCGATGAAATGGAAATCTTGGAAGGTCATGCCTGACGAGATGCGGACGGTGGTGCGCGGACAGCTGTCGGTATGTATGCCTTTTAATTGTTTTGCTTTCAAATTTTATATATTTCTAATACTTAATGAATATAATTAATGTATTGCAGGCGAACTACAATTCAGAGAACCTCCCTGATGAGTCGTTGGGGTAAGTCAACAGACTCTTTGGTGAGAGGTACAAGCAGTGGAAGAGCGATCTGCACCACCATTTTATGGCATATGATGATCCGCAGGTCGCTCTTCAGGAGGGTTGCCCGAAGGAGCTTGAGGGGCGGGAGGATAGTTGGGCGTGGCTTTGCGGTCATTTTCAAGACTCTAATTATGTGGTAATTTTTTTATATTAAGTTGAAATTTATTATATGTTTCTTACTAATGTTTATTTATTTTGTTTTAATTTCATTTAATTTTCAACTAATACGTTTATTTTTGGTATAACAGAAGAAGGCGAAAGCAAATAAGGGCAATAGGGACAAGAAGACTCTTCTCCATCATTCCGGTTCCAGGCCCTTCTCATATAGGATGGAGGCGCGGCGGCGGGTAATAATTAAATCGTCTTTTTTATAAAAATTTTAATATGTCATTAATATGAATTTGTTTTTTTGTACTAACAATTTTCTTCTCTTGTTCAATCTCCAAATTCCCAGAGATCGACGTCTTTGGCGACGTTTATGTTCGACCCGGGAATGAGTTGGCGGAGTCCCTTCATGTAAGTATTCTTTAATTTTAATTATTGTTTTACGCATTCAAGTTCATGGTTATTATATGTGTGTTTTAATTCATATTTTATGTTATGTTAAATAGACGACCATGATGGAGAAGAGCCAGTTGGTTCTTCAAGAGTCCACCTCCCAGCTTCCTCCCGATACTCCGCTCCATGTTGTGGATCCTCCACCGGATGCGGGGTTTCAGATACTGACGGAGACCTTAGATCAGACTCTCGGGAGGAGGCCAGGGACATATTGTCGAGGGATGGGGAATGCCAGACGGCGGGAACCTAGAGGCCCTCCATCGTCCCAATCAGATGCTGAAGTGATTGCTTTGAAAGCTGAGGTAGCCGAGCTTAAGACCCAAATGGCTACCCAAATGGCCTCGTATAATACCCAGATGTCACAGCTTATACAGTCCCTCTCTCGGTCCGGCATTCCACTCCCGTCACATCTTGGTTCCTCATCGACCTTTGAGCCCTCTCAACCAAAGCATGGCCACCACACTTCTGCCCCTGTCGACCATGCCCAGACTTCCGAGCCGCATTTCAAGACGACAACATAGATGTTGCTATATTTTTTAACTAGTTTTTAACTTTCTTAATTACATTTTAAACATTTCGTCTTGTATTATATAAATTTATATTATCTTTTCCTCTTCATTATGGTTTTTTATTGCAATTTTATTCTATTAAAAAAAATGAAAAATTATAACTAAATAAAATATATTGGAAAAAAAAAACATACAATTAAAATTAAATCAAATCGATTTTATAAAAAAAAACGTAAAATTAAAATTACATAAAATATATTTAATTTTGCGCGACGAATATTTTCGTCGCGCTAACACAACAGTATAAATTTAAATTAAATTTGAAAACTCTATATTTATTTTTACGCGACAAACAATTTTCATCTCGGAAAAGACAAGGCGACTAATATTCTTTGTCGCGCAAATTTTAGAGAGACGATACCCTTTCGCCGCGCGAAAGTTGGTGCGAGTAGAGACCCTCGTCGCCCATATTTTGGCGACACGAGAATCGCGACGAGTTTTAACCGTCGCTGAGTATTTTGCACGATGATTGAGTTGTTGTCGCACTTATTTTTGTGAGATGAATGTTTGCGCGACAAATCCTAACCGTCACTCTTTTTGCGCGACTAATATTGTTCTTTGTTGCATTCTGCGCGACTAAAACATTTATTTGTCGTGCAAAGTTATTCTTTACGAACTTCGCGCGACGGTGATTGTCTCTGTCGCGCTGAACCTAGTGCGACTCGATTGTTCTTTGCGCGACGAATTATTCTCCGTCGCCCAAATGGTTAAATGTAGTAGTGTCAATAAAAAAAAAAAAACAAATTCACATCATAAATTATTACAGATCAAAGAACTTCTGGTTCTTATTAGAAAATGAGTTCATATGAAGCAAATTATGATTAATATGCTTCTGGCATGAGACCATAAGTATCGGTCATGTTTATTCATAATTTCAACATTAACTCCATTGTGTGTATGTATGAAGCTATGTAAGTTTCTTCTAGAATTAAGTAATATCAAACATTGTAAGTATATAATTTGACATGTCAATAGCTTTTGGTCAGGTTTGCATAACCTACTATGATATTTACCAAAATAAGTGGTAATTAAACTCAAAAATAATTTTCAAATCAAAAAGTTGTGTGTGTTGTTTCACTAACAATAAATATCATAATTCTTGGAGGCTTTGTCATACAGGACCCTCCCTTTATACTATTTAACTTCAAAAATATTTCACCTCTGGGATAATGTGTAAGTGACATTTGTTTCCGAAAAGGATATAGAGCTTACATTTGCTTCAGGGAATTATGTAATGTTTATATATTTCTTCAGGAAATAATAGATCCAATCATATGAAATTCGTGGATGCATAATAAAGAATTTCTACTTACCAACAATTGAAACCCATCATATTTTCCATATTGCTACTGCTCGAGCACCTAGAATATGAAAGGATAAATTTATTCCTTTATGCTCTTCCACATTACAATATTACTTAATTCTGAACTTCATGTTCAATTAACATTTTACATATGTTATGCCAGAATTGCAAGTTCTTGACAGGATATGAACTACAGGTTCATAGTAATATTAATCTCAATAGACAATTATGAACTTTGCATATATATTAACGTATATTTGAAACTTCAGGTTCGGGTGCCTATATCAAATTAAAAAGAATACCTAGTTTTGAACTACAGGCAAAATTTGTATATGATATTGTTCAAGGTAATAAAATAAAATGACAATAAATAAAAATAGAAGACATGAAATCCAAACGAAAATTAAAATATTGCAATAAAATAAATTGTTGAAACTTCTGATTCCGATGAAAAATAAATCAAAGAGTTTCAGGTCTTCATTTGTCTTTTAAGAATTGGGGAACTTCAAGTCCACAAACATTTATATTATAAGGATTGAAATCTAAGGATCCTCTAGCCCTTACATGATTGAATAAGAACTGAGGAACTTCTAGTCCTCCATTAATATTTATATTATAAGGATTGGAATCTAAGGATCTTCTGGTCCTTACATGACTGAATAAGAACTAAGGACATTCTAGTTCTCCATTAATTGTATAAGAATTTAACATCTTCAAACCCTTTGTCAAATGTATAAGAGATGGGGTCAAGACTTCTCCTTGCATTTTTCTTTGTATTGTTGTCTATGTAGTCATAAGAATTAGACATTGTAATTCATATCACATTGATAAGTGATAGAATACAAAATTTTGATTTTAATGAAAATCATGATTCTCTTACAAAAAACAAAAAGAAAATATAATTTCAATACTTAGGTAAGATAAGAATATGCAAATCAACGTAGTAATAGAAATTCAAATAAGAAACTTCTCTATTTGAAATTCAATATTCATCTCGATTAGCTTTCTTCTCGTTACCACTTATCACATACATAATTGGCAAACTCATTGGTGCTTGAAGAGTAATCGTGATGATAATGTGTTATATAACTAAGAGAAAATTGTAGAGAGAATTAGAAAGTAGAGAAAGACTATAGAATTTGTGTCAATCAACTTGTATATCTCATCCTGATAAGACCTCTTATTTATAGGCTTACATTGATAAGAAGACATTAACAACTCAAAAATTACAAGCCCATAACTATGGTATTTAGTGTATAGGTTACATATAATTAGAAAGGGTGAATGCTAAGAGGTATGGTGGTCATCCACCAACTCATGCATTTATAACAGTTATCGGATTTTAATTTGATATTGAAATTTATGAATATTTTGGGCCTTTATGGAATTTATGCTTGTGAGAGTTTATTTCCTATACTATGAATAAACATTTGGGTACATTGGAATAGTGATAATTTGGGAAGGTATATTATCTTTATACTATATATATGAGTTGTGAATCCCACCATCATACGTACCTTCCCTGGTTACTATACCCACACGTGGCATTGGATTTTCCGGCATGTGGGCACCCTTAGATATTGATTATTGGTTACTTTACAACACGTGGAGTTGGATTTTTCAGCATATGGTAAAGAACCCGGACACATTTGATATTGGTTACTTTACCCACACGTGGCGTTGGATTTTCCCGGCGTGTGGGCTCACTTGGATATTGGTTATTGTTACTTTACCACATGTGGCGTTGGATTTTTCGGTGTGTGGTAAAGATTTGGGCACCTTTGGTCGGGTGTGGCATGGGCCTTGAAGGCAGCATGCGAGCGTAGGACATGGTTTGGTTTGGTTTGGCCACACGTGATTTTCCGGCGTGGGTGCAGTAGAGTGGTAGTCCCCAGGTTGCACAGCTCATCCCTAGACGTAGGGTAAAACGTTGACACCTTGCGGGCTAGTCAAATGATCCCTATATTGGACTGTTTTCCTCGGTACTCGTGATGGTGTGAGGTTGCCTTATAGAAATATTATATTTATACTTATGAACTTCGTAGTTTATACCTATATAGTCATGGAAGTTTTCATGGTCTATTTTTATATATTTATATATATGTATACGCTTAGTTATTTTTAAAAGCTTTCCTCACATATTACGTTTTGTAAGTCTATGTCTCAAGAAAAGGTTTGGTTAGAGTTATGAGAGTTGAGTTTGGGCATTGCTATACTATATCGGGATTGTGGAAAGTGTTGCTCGGCAACATACGCCTTGGATAGGGTATGGTTGCGGGGAATGAACTGATAAAAGAAAAGGAACTTATAAAGTGTTCAATTTGTGCCTTGTTGAATTTGATGTTGTAAGTGAATCTAAATTTAATCGTTGGTATTACTTTAAATAATCATATATTATCTGAATCGTGATTGTTGATTTAAGAACTATGTGTGTCTTGATCCCTCACAAAGGGGTACGTAGGTAGCCTGAGGTTTAACCTAGGTGCAGCCGCAAAATAAACTGTCTGAGAGTGCTTGTATTGTTCTAAGTGTGGAATGAATTTTGGAAGGAGAAAAGTCATTTCTAATTGTTGTTACGATATTTGTTACGGGAGTATGAATTTACAAAGGAGTTCAAAAGTAAGAAAGTTTTAGAAAATGTTTGGTTATGAGGCCGGAGGCCTGTTTGTTTGTCATGAGTGACGTACTTTGTGAATGCTGAAGTTTGGTGATTCTAAACTGGGTTTTTGGTAAGTTGAAAATTTTGGTAAAGTCCGTTTTACAGGGGAGACTGTCGAAATTTCAGTAGAAGTCTCGGCCCTCTTTTCCATGGTTTTAAGGGAAGAGGATGTTGGTATTTAAAAAATGGGCCCGGCATCGGTTGGATGTCGGAAAAACCACAGGATCTGTCACGGATTCTAAATCGTAACGCTACAAAGCAGAAAGATCAAGGTGCAATGTGTAATAACCCAATCCAAAATAAATATTTAATTAATAAAATAATCAAGTAAAAGATAATTTTACCCCGGAATTGTGACGTAGAAGTTACGATCAAAAGAAGTCTAGTGGCATAACCGTAATTTTTGCGAAGTCAATTTTTAAAAACCAGATTTTCCTTTTCTCTCTCTCTGTCTCTCTGTCTCTCTCTCTCTCTCTACCCGCAAAACCTCTCTCCCCTCACGACGCCTGCACTCAGCCGACCACGTTTTTGCTAGCAATTCTCTCATCCGGCCACCAAATTTGACGGGGCCGGTACCAAAATGATCGGGCCACCATCCTCTTACAGCCCCACCTGTTCCATGCCTTCTCCAATATGTTTCCAATCACAAAAAAAAAAAAAGAAAAAAAAAAGAAAAAAAAAAAGAAAAAAAAGGTTAATCCTAACACAAACCAAAAAATCAAACTAGAGCAACTTCTTCACAATGGCTGAGTACCAGCTTCTTCGTTTGCTACATGGGTTTTGCTCACAACGTCTTGACTTGGAGCAGGGCCTTGACTTCCTATTTCTTGGCTTGTTGGATTAACTACTCCCAACTTAAATCATAACGCTACAGAGCAGAAAGATCAAGGTGCAATTAATGAGATAGCAGGATTTGAGAATTCTCTTTCAAAGCAACAAAGGATTTCGATGATGGAGCAGAGATGGAAGAGAGGAAGATATGGAAGAGAGGAAGTGTCATCAATTTTTCTAATGGAATAGTACAATGCGTCTTATGATTTATTTATGATTATTTTATTTTTGTTAGGGTTTAGGGATTAGGGTGCGACTGTATCCAAACAGATCTGATATCATGAAGGCTATTTTAGTCTATGCAAAAGTCCTATTACATCCAATTTTAGGTGTTTTTTTTGGGATTTTTGGAGTTATGTGAAACCATTTTGAAACCTGAGGAGGTGTTTGTGTAATTTCCAAGACCTTAGAGGATTTTGCGGAAACACGAAAAACCTCGAGAGGTATTAGTATAAATAACTCAAATTGGAGACAATCAGTCAAAGGACTACAAACAAATGAGTTTCATAATTATGCGTATGTTGACACTCATCAAAGGACTAAAAATCAATGTTTAATTTTACAAGGGGGTTGAATGGAATTTTAATCTTATACAAGGACTAAAATTGAAATTATTGAATGTACACAAATTTGGAATTCAAATTTTCTATGTACACAAATTTGGAATCCCTAGTATTATTGTACATACATAAAATTCACATTATTGAATTAAATACAAATATTGAATGATGAATATGATCTGAAGTTTTCAATACTTCTTAAGGAAACTTTTAAACCAGTGCGCCGAGAGTTTTGGGTGCCTTTTAAGCCTATCATGGTAATCTACATAGGTGATACCAAATCGAACACTGAATCCCGAATTCCATTCAAAGTCGTCTAGCAACGTCCACGGAAAGAATCCCTTCACTTTGACACCATTGCTAAAAAGAAATAAAAGGAAATTAAATATATTAATGTCAATAATATGAATCAATAACTCAAAATCTAAAGCTATATACCATATACATATATATTTAATATATTATAAATGAATTTTTTTAATACACTTACTCAATAGAACTTTGAACATAATGAAGGTGGCGACTGTAGTAGTCAATTCTGTGGGTATCATTAAGGGCTTCGGCAAGTGTTAATTTCGGATCATTCAACTCATCCACACCTACAATATATAATACATTATTATGTAGTTACAAATTTAGACTTTGTACCACTTGTGCGTGTTTTACACCAAAAATATGTGAAACATTGATCATGCAATTACTTAAGGCTAGAAAAAAATTACCATTTTCGGTAATGTAAATAATTGGATTGTGATACTTTTTCCTTGTGTAGAGTAAAAGATCTTGAATTCCTCGTGGATAAACATTTAACCATTCTGAAGCACCCTGCACCAAAATTTGAAGATCTTTAGATTTTTAGGAGTCACATTTGTATGTGCAAAACGATTAATGGTCGAAATTATAAAGGCTTAATCTAGTAATTTGATGTGTACCTTTGGACCGATGGGGACCCCATTACGCTCAGCTGCCACAACACATATGAATATTAGAAACTAATTACTCTATAAACGTAAATTGCTTGAATTAAATTCTGAATTTGTACTCACAAGAAAGATTAACTTCATAATCTGTTGCGAAGCTTGCGTATACCGAGTTATTTTGAGGTGCATCAATTGCATAGTAACCCGTATAGTAATTTAGTCCAAGAAAATCAAATGAACCAATTAGCAACTTGGATTGTTCTTTCGTGAATTTTGGTAATCGGCCTCCAACAAGAGATCGCATGCTTTGCGGATAGTCACCACTTGTCAATGGCTCAGCAAACCTATAAGAACGTAAAAATTTCAAGGATTAACTTGACATTATATTATGTATTGCTCGATAGTAAGTAGTAAATATTATGTGCATAAGCAAATTCGAAATACACTTGCCATCCTAACATAAAATCCAAAGCTCGTAATGCAGCATTTTTATTTTCTTTTTCTTCCGATAGGGGCTCAAACCAATGTGAATTCAGTGTTATCCCTATCACTCCATTTTGAGATGCCTGCACAAGAACATTTAGTTTGTTTGTTTTAGAGTCACAAAAAGGTAAAGTAGCCGCTCTCTTGTTGCAACAAACTAATTAATTGTACCTGGTATCTATTCTTGTACAATTTTACAGCAGCTGCATGAGCAAGGAGCTGGTGGTGTGTTACCAAATATGGTTCAATAGATGAATCTCCGCCGGTGCAGTTTAGCTGCTGCCAAGTGGAGCATCGTCCTGGCGCAAGGGACCCGAGTGCATAACCATTGTTACTGAAGGTATATGGCTCATTCAGTGTGCTCCAATGCTTTACTCGATCACCAAATTCCTTATAACAAAGTTCTACGTAATCTTGAAAATGATTGCTGTATATACACATTTCATAATGTAAATGTCATAATTGTATTTATTAATTAAATTATCAATACGACTCAAAGGACTAATTTCTTCACTTACACAATATGAGGGCTTAAGAAACCACCATATTCATCTTCTAAAGTTTGGGGAAGATCCCAATGGAAGAGTGTCACAAATGGCGTTAAACCTATAAATAGCATCGTCAATAAAAGCGAGTTATAAGTTTGACAAAATGACTTTTTTTATGAGTGCAACTCTTATTGTATAAATTATTGATCATGTAAGGTGGGATGACTCACCGTTGCGTAAGAGCTCATTGATGAGATTGTTGTAATACTTGATTCCTTCCTTGTTCACTCCTCCACTTAACTTTCCATCTAATAATTAAAACAAAACCAGAAAATAAAGAAATAAGTGCACCGATAACATTTAAACTGAACTTTAAAAAAGTTGGACTATATGTTATCCAACTTGAACTTCGACTTCTATTTAATTTATGTTTGAAAAAAAAAAATTTATTTTCGCTTACGTTATTTCAATCAAGTATTTTAATTGACAAAAAAAAAATTGTTATATTGTTCGGTAGACAACTTGGACACATTACTTAAGCGAAAACCATGAAGGCAGAAATATTGATGATTGGTCACAAGTGAACTTACTTGGTAACAATCTTGACCATGAGATAGAGAATTGATAAGCATCCCACCCCATATTCTTCATAATCCCCACATCTTCCTACAGTGCATAACAAAAAAGAAATCAGATAAAAATTATATGGGGAGCTTATTTTCAATGTGATGAGTTTTCTTCATGCTTCAAAATTTAATATGTGCACATTAGGTCATGAACCTTATAGCGGTGATATTGATCAACAGTGATATCTCCATTGCTGCTATCGTTAATCTTTTCTGCAATTAATCATAGAAAATTTATTTATTTAGAGCATAAGAGTAAAAGTAGCACGATTTTGTTATTTTAACTAATTGATGATTTGATTGGACAAACCTGGATATTTGTGGGTGAAGGTATCCCAAATGCTTGGTCCTCTACCACCTTCTTTTGCAGCACCTTCATACTGAAATACACAAGAGACACAATGAAGAAGATGTCAATATTCTTGCTTGGATCGATGCTTGGTCTGAATTTGAAAGAAAACCCTAATCAAAAGTCAAATTAAAGTCCAAAAAAGGACTTACTTGGTAAGCTCCAGAACCTACACCAAATATGAACCCTTCTGGAAAACTGCTCCTATTGAGAGAAGCAGTGTCAAAATGCGTGGGTGGAGCTCTAATATCAGCTTCGCTATTTGTCAAAGCAAAGCCAATTAGTAGCAGTATGCCTAAGAGAAAAGAATAATGTAATTGCATTGCCATAACTTGAGGTTTTTTTTCACTACTACAAAAAACGAAATAGACGACGGTAATCCACCGTCGTGTATCATGGTTTACAACCGACGAGAAATCGACCGCCGTCTTTTCATACATGAAATAACGACGGAAAATAACCGACGTAGTTAATATAGTACACGTCAGTAAAATACTAAAACCGACGTAGATTTCATACATAAAACCTAAAAAAGAAACCTTTCGACTATAATAGACGACGGTTTTAGTAAAACACTGACGTTGAAATAATGTTAAATGTCAAAAACAACTACAAAACCGACGTAAATATGTTTATCGACGTCTCTAAATACACAAAAACCGACGTGTAAAACTTAGAAAACGTCTTGGTTAGTAAATACTACGTTCACTAAATGAAAAAACTGACGTCTTAAACATATAACATGGCGTATATTTACATAAACATACGTAAAAACAACAATAACCACTACCATTTATATCACCACAGACGTTAAAAATGATTTTGACGGCTTGAACACAAAAAAAACGACGTGGTTAATATAGAACACGTCACAAAAGAACTAAAACCGACGTCGATTTGGTACATAAACGCATAAAAAAGAGACCTTTCGACTATAATAGACGACGGTTGTATTAAAACACAGACGTTTAAATAATTTTAAATGTCAAAAACAACTATAAAACTGACGTAAATAGTTTTATCAACGTCTCTAAATTAAATAAAACCGACGTGTCAAATTTACAAACCGCCGTGGTTAATAAATACTACGTTCACTAAATGAAAAAACTGACGTCTTAAACGTATAACATGGCATATATTTACTTGAACAGACGTAAAAACATAAATAACCACGACCCTTTATATCACCACAGACGTTGAAAATGATTTTGACGGCTTGAACACAAAAAAAACGACGTGGTTAATATAGTACACGTCACAAAAGAACTAAAACCGACGTCGATTTGGTACATAAACGCATAAAAAAGAGAAGTTTCGACTATAATAGACGACGGTTGTATTAAAACACAGACGTTTAAATAATTTTAAATGTCAAAAGCAACTATAAATCCGACGTAAATAGTTTTATCAACGTCTCTAAATTAAACAAAACCGACGTGTCAAACTTAGAAACCGCCGTGGTTAATAAATACTACGTTCACTGATTGAATAAACTGACGTCTTAACGATATAACATGGCATATATTTACTTGAACAGACGTAAAAACAACAATAACCACGACTATTTATATCACCACAGACGTTGAAAATTATTTTGACGGCTTGAACACAAAAAAAAACGACGTGGTTAATATAGTACACGTCACAAAAGAACTAAAACCGACGTCGATTTGGTACATAAACGCATAAAAAAGAGACCTTTCGACTATAATAGACGACGGTTTTATTAAAACACAGACGTTTAAATAATTTTAAATGTCAAAAACAACTATAAAACCGACGTAAATGGTTTTACCTACGTCTCGAAATAAAACAAAACCGACGTATAAAACTTAGAAACCGCCGTGGTTAATAAATACTACGTTCACTGAATGAAAAACTGACGTCTTAAACATATAACATGGCATATATTTACTTGAACAGACGTAAAAACAACAATAACCACGACCATTTATATCACCACAGACGTTGAAAATTATTTTGACGGCTTGAACACAAAAAAACGACGTGGTTAATATAGTACACGTCAGTAAAAAACTAAAACCGACGTCTATTTGGTACATAATCGCATAAAAAAGAGACCTTTCGACTATAATAGACGACTGTAATAGACGACGGTTGAAATGAATTATAATGATATACAGAGCTATGAATTAATGTCATACAAAGCTTGCAGAATGAAAATGTGATCGGAATTAAAATGATATACAGAGCTATGAATTAATGTCATACAATTAACTGCATAACTAATGTCATACATTACAACAATCAATCAATCCATATATCTTCACACCCATCTCTAATGTTCTCACTCCCAAACTCACCCACTAGGTCATCAAATGTGTCAACATTTGGTATCCCTCTAGAAAATGGCTCACACTCAATTCTAATATCACCTAGCACATCATCACCAATAACATCATTATATTCTCTATTAGGCATTGATAACACTACCGACCAACCACGATGCATTGGGTCGTCAACATAAAATACTTGTTTGACTTGAGAAGCCATAACAAATTGGTCATTCCTATGTCCAATTTTACTCAGATCTACAAGGGTAAATCCAAGTTCGTCGACTACAAGGCCCGAAGTGTTATGTATCCAATCACACCTCAAGACTGGGATTCTAAACTTTTGGTAGTCAAGATCCCAAATTTCTTGAATAACCCCATAAAAACCCATATTGGAGACAATAGGGTTTTTATCCTTGGCACTAGCAACTTGCATAGTATGTGCAAGTAAATAAACTCCACTATTTTGGAGAGTTCGCACATCATCCTGTGCCTTGGTGCTAAATTTGACACCATTAATAAGATAGCTCCTATATGATGGCACTACCATGCTTGGACCAGCTGCTAACCATCTCAAATTTTCTGATATGCCATTATAATCTTCCCCATTAAATTCACTTTGAACCTACAAATTAAACATATATATTAATTCAATCTAACATATATATAGAAAGAAAGAAAATTAAAATAATAAATTGAATATGTCATTCAATAACATATATACCTTAACACGTAGCCATTGAATGAAAGTGCTATTGTGCTTATCTTGTAGCCACTTTGTTCTCTTTCTAAATTTCGAATAAGTGGTCTTGATGTGGATCATATGTTCCCTACAATTGACACGAAAAAAACACGCATTACGGTCCCTCATATATAAGATAAATATAAGGAGTAATAATATTTAACATGGCTACATATATATGAAAACTTAAACTCATACGTACTCGATATAAGGTAGGACTTCCTCCGTATTCTCCAAGACATATAGATGTGCCTGGTTCAACAAGTCCATATCAACTAAGCCCACTGTGCAACCTGATAATGGCTTTGAAACTCCCATATTCTGGCTTGAAGGCACTCCAACTGTACTAACATCAGATAAATGGTCGGTACAAAACTCTACAGCTTCTTCAGCTATATACCGCTCAGCAATGCAACCTTCGGGACGAGTACGATTCTGAACATACCCCTTTAGCACTTTCATATATCTTTCAAACGGATACATCCATCTAAAATATACTGGCCCACATAGACGAACTTCTCTGACAAGATGTACTACTAGATGAACCATGATATCAAAGAATGAAGGGGGAAAGTACTTCTCAAGCAAACATAAAGTAACTACTACATCTTCTTCCAACTTATCTAGCTTGGAAACATCTACCGTCTTTGCACATAAAGCATTGAAGAAGAAGCACAATCGAGTTATTGCATACCTTACAGGCTTCTCCAAAACAGAACGAATTGCCACAGGGATCAATTGTTGCATCAAGGTATGACAATCATGAGATTTAAGGCCAAGAAGTCTTGAATCTTTTAAAGATACAAGATTTTTTATATTTGAAGAATAACCTTCAGGAACCTTCATACCATAAAAAGAATTGCAAACCGCTCTCTTCTCTGCTCTTGACAAATTCCAAGGCCCTGGAGGCAAGCGAGTACGTCTTTCTCCATACTCGGGTTGCAAATCAATTTTTACCCCCATGTTCAATAAGTCTAATCGAGCAGCAATCCCATCTTTATTTTTTCCAGGGATCTCTAGCAATGTACCAATGATACTATCGCAAACATCTTCTCAATGTGCATAACATCTAAGGCATGCCTCACAGGGAGGTATTTCCAATACTCGAGATCAAAGAATTTTGATTTCTTCTTCCAACAAACTCTATCACCATCATTCTCACCAACACTTCCCCCAATTTTCGAGCCCCATATGTAATTAATATCTTCAACCATATGCAGCACTTCTTCTCCTGTTAATGGCTTAGGGGGCATGCCATATTCAGGTTTCCCATTAAAAGCTGCACGTTGCCTCCTATATGGATGATTGATTGGTAACCACTTTCTATGCCCAATGTAACAAATTTTGTGGCCATTTTTCAACCTGTGACTAGGTGTATCATCGCCGCATATTGGACAAGCTTTATATCCTTTAACAACACAACCAGATAAGTTTCCATAAGCGGGAAAATCATTAATTGTCCACAGTAATGCAGCTCTGAGTGTAAAGTATTCTCCTATGTGGGCATCATACACTCCTCTAATCCCATCCCACAGAGATTTCAAATCATCAATCAAAGGATCTAAGTAGACGTCTATATCATTTCCGGGCTGTTTAGGACCGGAAATCAGTATAGTCAACATCATGAACTTCCGCTTCATGCATAGCCATGGTGGGAGATTATATGTAACTAACATAACTGGCCAACAACTGTATCTGCTACTTAAAGAACTGTGGGGATTGAATCCATCAGATGAGAGAGCCAATCTCAAGTTTCTTGGCTCATTACCAAAGTCGGGCCATTTTTCATCAACAAGTTTCCAAGACGGGGAATCCGCTGGATGAGACATATAACCGTCAACTGATTTTCTTGCAGCATGCCAAGTCAAACTCTTAGCTGTCTTATGTGATTGAAACATCCTTTTAAACCTTGGAATTGGAGGAAAATACCACACCACCTTCGCTGCCACACCCTCTTTCAAGAACCCATCCTTGGTTTCCTTCCACCTTGAGATACCACAAGTAGGACAATTAGTTGCATTCTCATACTCCTTCCGATACAAAATGCAGTCATTGGAACATGCGTGGATTTTCTCATAACTCATCCCTAAAGCAGACAAAGTCTTTTTTGCCTCGTACATAGAGGAAGGTAGTGTATTTCCTTCTGGAAGAAATTCTCCTTGAAGTATCAATAATTCTGTAAAGCAAACATCACTCATCCCATGTTTTGCTTTCAAATTATATAACTTCACCAAAGCCGACAACTTCGTGTACTTACTGCAACCAGGGTACAAGGGTTCATCGCCATCCCCAATCACACTGGCAAACTCATAAGGATCAGATCCAATATTGGCAAAATCATTATCATCCATCCCTAATTCTTCAGAAACATAACTAAACCTACTTTGCTCATCTTCTTCCACATTTCTACTAGCATTGGTAGTCCATTCCCAAGGTTCTCCGTGCCATCTCCAAATCTTATAGCTTTGGTCAATTCCATTAAAGTATAAGTGTTCCCTTATAATTCCAACCCCAAACAATCGAATATTCCCACATTTAACACATGGACAACGAATCTCAGTTGTATTTCCAAGATTTTGTAACGCAAAATTCAAAAATCCTTCCACCCCTAACTCATATGCCTTCGATCTTCTATCCGCATGCATCCATGACTTATCCATCTTACACTCTATCAAATTCATATAAATATATATATATTAAAGTGGAAAGACCAGCAATGAAACACTACCTCATTCAAATAGCAGAGAACAAAATGAAAATTAAATATAAAACATGGAAAAGACGACGGTTTATAAAAATAATCGTCGTTTAATATACATTCCAACGACGGCATCTATAGTCACCGTCGTCATTAAGATACCCAGACCCAGAAATTTGAACGGTGTTCTGGTAGCCTAAAGACGACGTTTAATGGAGAAACAGTCGTCTTTAGGCTACCAGTTGCGGCTTAAAACGTAGACGACGGGAGTAAATGAACAACCGACGTATAATAAACATTTGGACGACGGTTTGATCCTTCAACCGTCGTCGTAGTTAAAAAAAAAAACCAGCTTAAATCTCCCATCCCCATTCCTTTTCCAAGAACCCATGGCCAAACAAACATAAAAGAACCCAAACAGAGAGCAATTATTACAAGATTGCAAACACCAAAACCCTAATATAGCTACCAACGAAAACATTTATGGATTTAAGAAGAGATTAGGGTTGTACTTACATGGATATTGAGAGAGAGCTGCGAGAATATAACAACTGCTTCAGAGAGAGCTTGGAGAATCTACGTACCCAATGCTTTGAGAGAGAGCTTGGAGAATCTACGTACCCAATGAGAGATCTTGAAAAATCTACGTACCAAATGCTTTGAGAGAGATCTTGGAGAATCTACGTACCCAATGCTTTGAGAGAGAGCTGAGAGAATATAACAAAAGCTTGAGACAGAGCTGAGAGAATTAGGATTAAAGGGACTAGAGTTGTACTTACATGGATATTGAGAGAGAGCTTGGAGAACGAAAACTTTCAGACAAATTTATGTTGAAGAGAGAGAATGAACTATTTGAGGGTTAAAGGGAAATTCTGAAAATTTTAAGTCGCGGTCAAAAATTTTTAAGTACCGCGTTTTTCAACCACGACGGTCAACACTTATAATGACGTCTAATAATTACTTACAACGGCGGTTATAATACATTTACGACGTTGTAAACACTAAAGACGTCGCTATTTTATAACTGACGTCGTCAACCGAATTCAATTAGTCTTTGTTAATGTAGTTGACCAAAAACAGCGGGAGAAAACCGGCGTCGTTTCAAAAAACCCTAAACCCTAAACCCTAAACCCTAAACCCTAAATTGTAAAATAATTTTTAAAAAATACACAAGTACGAGAAAAATGAACCGAAAATTGCTATGGATTCCTTACAACATTGCCTTCTACAATAGTAGGCTAAAATATGGATTTCATAATTTTGAATTTATGGGCACCAATGGATCACATAAACCTTAGGGTTATGTTATGTAAAGTATAAGGAGTACAATGCTTTGTCTCTAAATTTGTTTGAATTTTGTTATCATTTGAACTTTGAAAACTAAAATTACATTTTTCAGGCCTTAACGGGCAAGATATTGTCTCAATCAGTGCATAGAATTTGCCGGTATATTTTTCGGATTTTGTTTTGAATATATTATTAATATTAGTAATTAAATACAATAAAAAAATATTTCCAAAATTATATTTTTTAAAGCTTTAGGATAGAGACAATATTCCAATGCTTGGTAGTTTTCAGTATAATTTTTGGATATAGTTATGAATTTAATATGGATTTAAATAAAATATAAAAGTCAATAACAATTAAATTAAAAATGACTTAGCCGACGTTGTATCCCTTTACAACGACATTAAACATAAAAAACCGACGTTGAAACTATATTTAAGAATATACACAGGATGAATTAATTATAAACCGTCATTTTAGTGTATATAACGGACGTTGTTTAAATATATAAAGGCGGATATTTAATAATATCCGCCTTTGTATAATATTACAACGTCGTTAATGTTATACTAACCGACGTAGTATATGAATACAAATTCATTTATAAAGGATGAATTAATTATAAACCGTCGTTGTTACTAATATTAAACGTCATTTTAGTGTATATAACTGACGTTGTTTATATATATAAAGGCGAATATTTAAGAATATCCGCCTTTGTATAAGATTACGACGTCGATAAGATTATACTAACCGACGTAGTATATGAATTCATATTCTTTTATGCAGGATGAATTAATTATATACCGTCGTTGTTATTTCTATTACACGTCATTTTGTTGTATATAGCTGACGTTTTTTTTTTTATACAAAGGCGGATATTTAGAAATATCAGCCTTTGTATATTATTACGACGTCGATAAGGTTATACTAACGGACGTAGTATATGAGTACAAATTCATTTATACAGGATGAATTAATTATAAACCGTCGTTGTTTTGACTATTACACGTCGTTTACTGCAATACGACCATTGTGTACACGTATGAGACGTGTAAATTAGAATCAGACGTCGGTGTTTGGGAACTAAACAAATTTTTAAACAAAATTAAATTTTGTTGATTTTTGTTCTCTTGATTACAACAAAATATTTATATACATTTTAAATAATCTAAATTAAACATTGTTCATAAATATTTATCTACATCAATTATCCTTCGGTAATTGCTTGTTCACGAATTCTGCCCATTCATGCCTAACTTCGTCAATATCCTTTTGTGTATACTGAAGTTTATCTTTTTTCTTGTCAAACTGCAAAATAAACCAAAAAACCGACGTGTTAAAAGAATACAAACGACGGTTAAACAAAAATATGACGTAGTAAAATAAAGAAAGTATATCTAAAATGTTGCGTTTTACCTTCTTTTCGAAATTTAGGTCTGGATCATGAATTATATCTCTCATGAATCGCATCACGTAATAGCCACACTCTACACTTGTTGGTTGTTCAGGAGTGCCGTGTAGATTTTTCCAAATGGCCTGCTGTTTACGTGAATTTTTGTTTATATGAATGTTAAACATTTTAATTGACCTGTTACAAGAAAACAAAGGGTGTTAAATACAAATAGTAACCGTCGTGGTAAATCAGTCAAAACGACGGAGTTTTTTAAACCAAGACGTTATATTTTGTTTAAAACGGCGGTAAAACCTAACCGTCGTTGTGTAACGTTATAACGTCGGTAAGAGTAAAAAACGTCGTATGACGAAAATTGTGCAGAAAAAATTAAAACGTTCTTAAATAAAACGCAAACGACGTGGTAGTTAAATTAAAACGACGTTTTTAAGAAAATACTGACGTGGTAGTTAAATTAAAACGTCGGTAATATCTTCCCGTCGTTATATTATATAATAACGTCGGTATTAGTAAAAACCGTCGTTTATTTAAATACTTTATAGGAAAAATCATAAATCAGAAGAAATCAACTTACGTATTCACTATATTTTTCATTTCGTCGTCAACCATGCGTTTTGGCAGTGAATTCATGTAATAGGCAGTCTCTGTTAATGGTCTCACAATTACCATCACCCAATGACCCCTGCACATAATGATTCATATTAGAAAGAAAAATATTAGAAGCCTGGATTATAAGGCAGTGAATTCATGTAATAGGAAAATACTTTAAATGGTACTAACCCTGGATTATAAGGGACCAAGAAAAATTGATTCCCATCTGCTGTATTCAGGCGGTTTGACAGGTTTTTTATTCGGTCTGATATTGATCCAACTCCAGAGCTCACTAGCCCAGGGTCCACGAGGCCAACAAGGTTTACAAGATTTGCCATTTTTAAATAGTCAAATAGGAACCTAAATATATGAAAGTCAATTAAATGAGATTTTAATTTAAAAGAAAGGAAAATGTAAAACAAAATGGGATTAGGGAGAATTACCTCATGTATACTGATATCACTGTGGTTCCTATCTCAACCATTGAACCAAACTGCAAAACATCCTCAGTGAAGAGGAAGGTATCATGCTCAATGCCAAACACTTCCTTGGGCATGTGAATTGTTAGAGCCTCGTTACCATTAGGCAACAACTTGGTCTGGAAATGTTGGCATAAGGCTAAAAGAGGAGGTGGCATATCTAGCTTTGAGAGATCCTGTTTAAAGAAATTAATAAAGAAATATAAGTTAGTTTGTGTGTGAACTAAAATAAACGACTCTAACTAAACAAAAAAAACAGACGTGGTATATAATATAAACGACGGTTTCTCGTTAATACTGACGTTGTATTGAATTTATAACGTCGCTATTCTATAGAAAGGTCGTCTAATATAAATACAGTTAATGAAATCATGAAATGAACGACGGTTTATAAAAGCGTCGTGGTATATAACGAAACACGACGTGTCTTGTAAGAAACAGACGTATTTACCGTCGTTATTTTAAATTTTAACGTCGGCTATTAAAAGGAGCGACGTCTTTTTAAAATTTAAAAAGCAGAAATATAAATAAGCAGAGATTTTACCGTGTCCTCTTTCTCTTTTGCAGCAGTATCAGCTTCAGGCTTCGGATCTTCTAATTCCAAAGCTAGGGGTCTGATATTAGTGGCCCCAGAGCAGCTTGCCTTATCAGACATTGGATTTTTTGGGCTTTGATCTTGAGGGGGTAAAATAATTGGAGGAATTGGGGTTTGGAGAATCTGGCTGGGATCAAAACTAGGAACTAGTTGACGGATATATGCCAACAAAGTCTCCCTCTCTGCTCTGACTGCTTCCATTATAGTTTCCCTTGACTTCGCCTCAATCCTCAAGGTCTCTTCTCTGACTGCCTCCCTCACACTTTCCTTCAATTTGTCACCAAATTTCACTCTCTGCTGCTTCGGCAAATTGAAGAACTGAGTTGGGGTAACGCCAGCACCAGCTCCTCTGACTCTCCCACCATGCTCCGGGGTTCCCAAAGCCAGAGTCAAGATATCATTGCTCCCGGAGACAGTCAGAGTGCCTTCGGAGACTTGCTTTTGCAAATCATCCTAAAAGAAAGAAAGAGAGATTGTTAGAACCTGAGAAGGGTGTATGACAGATACATATACTGACGTTGTAAATTATAAACAACGACGGTTTTTATTAAATGACAGACGTGGTATTAATTTAAAACGTCTATATATAAATACCGTCGTTGTTTATACTTTACAACGTCGGTATATAAAAATACGTCGTATATTCAAAATAAAACAGATTAAGACATAAATTAAAAACCGTCGTATATTCAAAGTAAGACGACGGATTATTAAACAAACAGACGTAGATGTACAATTCCATACGGCTGCACAAAATTACCGTCGTTGTATAATCATTCTAACGTCTAGATAAAATAAAACCGTCGTAAGTTTTAATGAAGAAGTGAAAAAACTCGATTGAAATATGCATTCTTTTCCAGAAATTGTGCACCACAAAATTCAGTGAAATAGACAGAGAGAGGGAGAGTGTGTGCGTGAGTAAACTTAAAACAAAAATGCAGTTCATAGAATAATTTAATCCGCCGTATTAATTCTATCTAGACGTCTACTTTATTCAAAAACCGACGTCCTATTCACTTTTAAACGTCCGTAAATTAAGCCTGTCGTGGTGTTCACTTTATAACGTCGCTTATATAAATATAAACGACGTCTATACCAAAATAAAACACTCTGTTTTTCAAATTTAGAACAGAGTTAGTGAGACTTACGATTAGTTTTGCCTTCTCTGCAGCCTTTGGATCAGGGATGTTTCCTGATTTATCTTCTCTTGCTTTCTTCCACAGAACAGCTCGATCGATTTCTTGACCTTCGGGCATGGTTTCTACCAATTGGTCCGTCAAACCAACATACCCTTTTCTAGACAACCTATGGTTGTACTCCAATTTCTCCCTCCTCTCCTTCTGCTCAGCATGCTTAGCTTCAAAATCTGGGGTTAACCTTGAAGCTACGAAGGCATCCCATTGCGATTTCTCTATGAACTTATAAAGCGCAGGGGTTTCTCTTAACCTCTCCCTGTCATGTGCGTAAGGAAGGATATACTGCCTAGTTACGTTATACTTGAAATCCTTCCATTTTTTGGCGGCAGACTGCAAGACCAAGTTCTTGTAACGATCCCCAATAACATAGGACATTTGAACAGCTTCCCAAATCTGCTCCTTCACGTCCTTGGGTAATTGTTTCCATTTCTTGTCCACAAGAGGGACTCTGGTGCGTGCCAAAACACCAATGTAAGACTGCATCTCAACAGCAGCCTCGCCATGTGGTTTGCCATCTTTATTGAACTCAACCACAGGCTTAACCTTCTCAATTTTCCTCTTCACAACACGGCTCATTGTGCTGATACCGCGGCCAGATTTTGGCTCCTCAACAAATGTGGCTGTGCTCGAGTCTTTCTCTGAGGTTGAGGAATATCTCATCCTCTTCGAGGGTTTGCTTTGAGTTGATTTTTCAACTTCCACTAAACCTGTTTTGGGTTCATCCCCTTGTGCCATTGAACCTGCTGTGGCCTTTGACGCTTCAGCTTCCTTGTTTTGAGATTTCAAAACCATTTTTGATTAATCTGCCAGAAAAACAATGTCGGTTATTAAAAATAAACGACGTAATAATATAAAAACAACGACGGTTTTATATATTTCATGACGTAAATATTCATAAACTACGTCGGTTATTAAATTTCATGACGTATATATTTCACGACGGTTTTATCTTGTTTCCGACGTATTAATTGTCACACCATGACGGTTTTTAGCCACCGTCGTGGTGTGTCCATTCCATCGTCGAAAACAGGACAGAACTGTCGTCTTTTGGCGTCGTGAGGGTATCTACTTATGTATTTAATCAAAACCAGTGAAAGATTTCTTCAATTTGACAGAATCTAGTTTCCAGACAACTACGGCATGCAAATGAAAAGTAAAAAAAGGGAAGAGAGTGAGAAAAAACCTTGAATAACACCGGCATGCAAAGAAATGTTTCCTTCCGACGAAGACGAAGACCAAAATGGTGATTTGGACGATGAAGACGATGATTCAGACGATGATGCTAGGTCAGGTGACGAAAATGGTGATTTGGGAAATGAGAGGGAAACTACGATACTTTATCGGGAAGTGAAAACCGTAAAATATTAGGTCAGGTGACGAAAAGTTTATATATTTTCCCAGAGTTCAATACAACGACGTTGTCATTAACAAACCGCCGTATTATTTTGTTATAACGACGGTAGATAATTCATAAATGACGTGGTTATCACAACTGCCGAAAGACTTTTGGAATTCCGATGTGGTTATGACGGCGCTTTTTTTCTCGAAACTGACGTTGTACTTGTAATTTCAACGACTGTGTATTTCAAAACGACGTTGTAGTTCTGAAAACGACGTCGTTCTCTTTTTAATACGCGCCAAATGACTTTTGGATTTCCGACGTGGTTATGACGGCGCTTTGTTTCTCTAAACTGACGTTGTACTCTTAAATTCAACGACTGTGTATTTCAATAAACCGACGTGGTTACTTTGGTTCTGTTCTCTTTTTAATACTCGCCAAATGACTTTTGGATTTCCGATGTAGTTATCTTTTTAATACGCGCGAAATGACTTTTGGATTTCCGATGTAGTTATATCTAAACTGACGTTGATTAGTCAAATATGACGTCGCTATGTATATTAGAACTGACGTGGATATTTACTCCATTTTGTTTAAATAGGATTTTTTTACGCGGTTGTTAACTCTCAGTTTTCAATTAGGGTTGCAGAAATTGTCTTTCTGAAAGCAAATGGGTTTGCAGAATGATTCCTCACAAGACCAAGCATGGGTTTGCTACATCCTCCTGTGTAGCAAGGGTGAAACCAGCTTGAGAACCCGCGTGGGTGTTCCTGATGCTCGCAGAGACGGACTCAGGTGGTGGCTGTAGCTGGGAGTGGGCTTGAGGTTCAGAATGAGTAGGTGGTGTCTATTCATTCTGAACCACAAGCCCACTCCCAGCTTCACCCCAAAGGCACAACCCACAACAGGTTCTAAGGCTGGTTCCACCTTGCTACACAGGAGTTTTGAAGTTGATCACTGTGGAAAAGGGGACTACAATGTAACCAGGAATCGAGGAGTGAGGGTTCACACTTTGTTGATTTTGATTTTGTTTTTCAGGAATCGAGGCTGTGCAGGAGCTTGAGAACAAGAGGAAGGAGAGGGCCCAGCTTGCATATGAGAGGAAGAAACAGTTGAACATATATTTGCCACGATGTATTTGCCAAATTTGTGTTCATATTTAACACGAAGAGATTTGCATTTTAAGATGAAAATGTTGTTGAGGATTGAGAATTAAATTTTGTTTTGTGTTAAGAAAGATATTACCAAAATAAAAGAAAAATTAATTAATTTTAAAAAGCTATAAACATAAGACGGCGGTTTACAGAGAGGGCAGACGTATAAATTGAAAAAATACGACCGTAATTTGAACTTAGGACGTGGTAAATAAAAACGACAGTAGTGTTGTAGGTACCGTCGTAGTATACTCCAAAATAATAAGTCGGCGGTTTACAGAGAATGCACCGTCGTAGTATACAAACGTTGATTCCACTATATTATACGACGTGGATTAAGAACAGTTGGTCGTGTTTAGTTAGGAGTTAACACGGCAGGTTTTTTGGTGAACTGTCGTCTTTATTTTCTACGTCAGTGTATTCATACCTGCTGTCGTTGTTTTTTGGTCAGATTTTAACACTGAAGAAATCCTTTTTTAAAAACGACGGTTTTTTATTTGTACGCGTCGTCTTTTAAAAATATTGAACAGTAAATCACTTATCCACGACGGTTTTTTTTTATACCGTCGTCTATTTAAATACAACGACGGTTTTATGTTATGCCGTCGTCTTTTTCTGGTCGTCTTTTTCCATTTTTGTAGTAGTGTTTGTTGTTGTTGGTAATAATCTTGAGAAGTATAAGTTGGCTATGGCTGGCATGCTGCATGGCCTTTATATAGAGGAGGAAGTACGTGCTGCGCATGAGAATAGTAAACACACATGGGCATTGAATGGGTTTGAGGGGGCAACTACGTAGAATGTCATGGTACAAAGGGAAATGGCGAGTTTCATATTTGAATGAGTTTGTCTCCTCCCAAAACTCAACTGCTATATTAAAACACGCAATATAAGTCTCCTACTAGCCCTTTGGGTCAAACTGTGAACAGAAATTTGACACAAAATTGTTTTCTTCACAATGTAAATATGTGATTATCTTTTCGTCACAATATAATATTTGGTGTATATGTGTGAGTAGCCGCTAAGTCTGATTGAGTCTCCTAATAGCCATTTGGGTGAAAAGAAATTTGACACAGAATTGTTTTCTTCACAATGTAAATTTGTAGATTGTTTAAATTATTGGGCATAATATGTGATTATCTTTTCTGCGAAAAAATAACGTAATTGCCAAACTCATCCTTACATATTTATGGTCAAAGCACGTACAATTCTCATGGCAATTTTCTTTCTGTTTACCCTAAAGATAAACGTGCAGGAATGACTTTTTGTTTACCCTTCTTTCCTTTGGTTTTAATGGTATTTTTCTTCCCATAATAAATATTTATCTAATAAATCCCTAATTTCTTGTAATATATATTCTTTTATAGGTACAGTTATCCTGGAAATGAAACAAGAAATCAACCCAAAGTAAGTTTCAGTTTTTGAAAACCAACCAATTGTACAAGGCACAAAAAAGAAATCAAATAAAACTAAATATTCTAGTTCGTTAAACAAAAAAGAAATCACATATATTATGTACAAAAATTTTAACAATCTACAAACTTACAGTGTCAAGAAAATAATGGTCCGTCAAATTCTTTTCAAAATTTGACTCCGTCAAATTCTTTTCAAAACTTGACCCTTTAGGAGACTAAATCAGAATTTGCAGCTACTCACACCATTCGTGTTTGACTATTCATCCAAATATGAAACTTTCCATGCCAACCGGAGTTGCGCCCTCAACACCCTTCTAATGGCATGCACACGTGTTTTGCAAAGAAATTTATTTCACCATGCCAACCAGATAGTCAACTTATACTTATCAAGATTACCAACAAAAAACATCTCAAGTTATGGCAATGCAATTAGGTTCTTTTCTCTAATTTCTATTTATCAATTCACTTATTTTCACATTTTCTGATATTATATGAGATTTCCCTTCATGTCCTAATTGAAGGTACATCATCTTTTGAAAACGTCAAAAGAGTAGCAAAAGGGAAAAACGGCTTGAATTTATTATATTTTATTTTAAAAAGTTATCATTGCATGTTTATCTTATTGGACTCTAAATATGCAAGGATGAGTTTTCCATGTACGCCAACTACACACATGTTCAAGCACATCTGAAAATTATTATCACTTCTTCACGTTCTTCTTTCATCCCAAATTGAAACTTACCTTTCAAAATCATTTTTTTAAATATTTTTTTTAATCTCCTACAATTTTATATGGAATCAGTGCTATTATTAATTTTGACATGCATCTATATGTAGAATAAATTTATTTTGTCAAGACAAAAAGTCATTTTGCTTCCTATAGCTTACCACTTTTACCACTAAAGTCCATGTAGTTTTAATTCCGAGCAATGCAAGGAAAATCTCCAATTTTTTTGTCAATTATTCTAACATGGAGGGGCATTTCGGTCCAACTAACAAACCCTCCACAACCACCCAGCACCTCTCCCCAACAACCTTCTCCCATCCCTCCTCTCCCTCCATACCCTACCTCTTCCTCCTAACTCAAGCCACTCCTTGCCCTACAGCAATAACCAACCACCCCCACAACCACCTATTCTCTCTCTCTCTCTCTCTGGCTGGGGAATGGTTGTGGAAGGGATGCACGATTGGACCGTAATGCCCCTCTATATTAGAGTAATTTGACCAAAAAAATTGAGCCTTGTCCTTGAATTGCTAAGAATTCAAACTACACGGACAAAATTGATCAAATTGAAACTACAGGGGCCTTAGTGGTAAAAGTGATAAACTAAAATGCCCAAAATGACTTTTTCCCTTTCGTTAATGTGAAAATTTTAAATGCTAAAGCACCAGTAGAAGATGGATTGTGCGCCTCTGCAGTAATCCATGTGTACCTCAAGGATCAGGTAGGAACTCACAGATCAAGAATCAGAGTCCCGGATACTCCGAATCAAGGATTCAAAGTTTACGTAAAACAGTGATCGTCCGATCGTGCGATCAAGAGCGATCCAACTGCTCGATTGAGACCAAACTCTCGGAATTTGTTAAGTAGACCTTGTTGGACCCATAGGAATGTTCGGATCATAAATCAGAGGTTGTGGGCCTCGCGGGCCTAATTGGTCAATTCCGCGATTGGGGTCAAACCGATCGATGGATCGTGACAAGACTTTTAGAATGGGTTGAACTTATGGTTATGGACCAATAGGAATTGGCATATAACAAATTGAGGTCGTGAGCCCTACGAGCACAGTTGATTTAGATTGTGGGCTCTGTCGGCTCAGTTGAGGCCATTAGTAGTTGTAATTGTAATTGGAGGTTTGTTTTAGAATGATATTATACTATGAAAGATTATTTAAATGTTTATGACTTACTATGCAATCGCGTTTACTTTCTAAGTATATTATATTATGTTTAATTGTGTAGATTTGGGAATGGCTTGTTAATCGAATTTTGGCGTGAATAAGAAATTAATTATATGTCTAATTATATGTCTATATTTAACATATGCTCAATGACTTGAAATCGATGAATTATGGATACTAGTTCTCAATAGTATGTGATACATATTTAAATGTAGTTGAGAACAGTTTTCAAAGATGATGCATAGTCAAACTCAATTAAGGAATGTTGGGATTGATCTCGTTTTAAAAAAGGATCTGTGGAATAAGAGGAATTTTATGATAAGTTTCATAATATGGTTTTCAAACCCACCACAGGAGTACCACCACCCCCCCCCCCCCCCCCCCTCCAGTTGTCTTTGGAACAGTCTTATCATTTATGATAATGCCCCACGAGTCTCGGGGACGCTTGAATCGTGTGGTGCGAGGATTTGCGTTCTCAGGTTGATTATATCTTCCTGGGTCATGCGAGGGGATTTGACGGATATGTGTTCTCATGCTGACTACATGTCCCCTGAGTTCTGTGAGGATATGCGTTCTTGGGCTGACCACATGTTCCCCGAGTTCTGCGAGGATGTAACATACATGGTACTTGGAATTGATGGAATATTAGTGGAATTGACGGATTATGAATGGGGGTAAGCCTAGGTGGAGAGTATTTGAGTTTTGATATGTTTTTTAAACTAAAATTTATGATTTTATCTTGGTACTTATTGGTAAAAGTTTTAATACATGTTTTTCGATTTATAAGACAAGGATTGAGGATTTTCTAAATTTTAAGGATTTTATACAATTCACAACTATTTTCTTAAGTGATGAGTTTGTTTTTACATGTGAAAGATGGAAGCATGTTTTATTCAAACCGTTTTTACATGTGAAGGAACGTTTAAATCAGATGCTTACATTCAAAAAAAAAAAAAAAATCATATGCTTACATATGGGTTGAACTTTGTTTTCTTGTATAAAGAATTACGTGTGGCTTGATCCCTTAGTAAAGGTACGTAGGCAACCTAGGGTTACTAGGTGCAGCCACAAGATCAAGTGCTGAAAATTTGTTCAGCTAGGTCGTATTGGAAATTGATAACGTATCCATGTTGTTCTAAGAGTTGAGACCATATTCAGATGGTTGAATGATTTATGTGGTATAAAGAGGCCTGAGGCCATTCAAATTTATTTGTCTGATGCATGCTGAACAATTAGGGTTTTTCAATTTTAACTGTATATTTTTACAGGTGGAAATTTATTGGAAAATGTCCGTTTTTCAGTGGAGACTTTACCGGTTTTCTGGCAGAAGTGAAATCCTTAAGTGTGTTTTCATTTTGCAGTTCAGGGAAAGAGGGGTATTTTGGACATTTATGCCCAACACCTGTCAAAAGGAATTTGGGTTGGGTCCTGTCAGGTGTTGGACACGCAAAGGGTTCGATACATATTCCAACAGGGAATTTGGGTTGGGTCCTGTCAATTTGGTATCAAAGCATTAGGTTCAAATTCCTATGGACTCCGCACCTAGTGTGTATCCTTAAGTTTTGGCAGTGTGGTGTGTTCCGGTGCAAAATGATGCCTCTTCGACATGATGGACGTCACAAATTGTATTAGAGATGTTTCGTAAGTTCATAACCCTAGAAAACGTAGTGAACCTTATGTTCGGAGTTGCAAAAGTCAACTATGAGTTGTGGCAAACCCAATTGAGAAGTAACGGTGTTTTGGGTGAAATGTTACTTATTTCGTGTGGGCTCTAATGCTGCGATTGACAGGAGTGGAGATTATAAGTTCTCTAACATACAAATTCACGAAACATGATGCATTTTTATGCACGCACATACTGTGTCTAGTGTGTCCAACTATACAGCTAAGTTTTCACTCATTTTGTCAAAGACAGAGAGCTTAGTAGTAGATCGGTCACTTGTAAATGTTGAGGACATCACTGATGAGTATTGTCTAGATGAATCTGGTAATCGTATCCATAGAGATGGAAAGCCTCTTATATATACTGATGGAACTAGACTCATATCTGAGGATTTGGCTTTACTTTGCCCGAAGGGTTTACTCAAAGGAGACTATGTTAGTAAGGAATATATTGAGCCTTTGCTCTTGCAGTTCTGACTTTTTACAAAGGCCGTGTTGTGAAGGGAACCTTTCTGATCAATAAAACGTTGCCACCAAAAACAATCCAAATTCGACCATCAATGGTTAAAGATGACATTGATCCAACGATTTCAGATGATTAAACAATGAATTCGTTGGAGATAATTATAAAAGATCTAGAAGATACTCATGGTGCTTTCTGCAGTAGGCGTGCAACATTCAAAGTTGCCTATAACCATGGTGAGATGGATGATGATTGCAATTTGGTAAAAATAATCCTTTATGGTATTCCTCTCAAAGAATCATATTTGCAATATCGACTGTCAATTCTAAAGGAAGAGGAATATAACAGTCTTAGAAAAGGCAAAATTTGTAGTCCTCAGAGTTTTATGTGGAGGGGGACAACTGATCCAACAGGGATTCTGAAAAGAGATGAAGTTTGTGTCATCCTTGACAGTGGACAAATGTCGGGAGAGGTACTAGTGTACCGGCATCCAAGTCTACATTTTGGTGATATTCATGTTTTAAAGGCCAGGTACGTGAAGGAGTTAGATTACGTTGTCGGAGATGCCAAATATGCCAAGTTCTTATGTGATTGTATTTCATAATTATTTGGTGTGATCTAGTTTCTTTTTGTATTTAGCACTTATTATTGGAATTATTTCAGCTTTTGGAATGTTTTAAACCGAGTGAACCTTGGATCAAAGCTTCATCATCAACTCCAAAAGTTGCGAGTACTAGACCTAGTAAGCTTTTCCGTAATCATATAGGGGATGACGTGTTGGCGAAGTTTAAAGTGACACAATATCGATAGAAGTGTTATGTGGACATTTGGTCTAAGGATATTGAGTTGCGGTTGATGAGTGGGTATTCTTAGAATTATCTCGTTGGAAGGTGTGATGAGGTTCAGGAAACGTGGGAAGTTAAGTCCCCGTCAGGTCAAGCCGTTGGGGAAGCCACTTGGGAACTTGAGGTGCATATATGGGCCAAGTACCCTCATTTCTTCGAATGACAGGTATGAAATTTCGAGGACGAAATTTTTATAAGGAGGTAGGTTGTGACACCCCGACCCAATTTTAACCATATATTTAATCTATTTAATTTATTTATTTGAGACCACGGTGTTCACATGTTGGGCTTGAATGTTTACCTTTACCCAATATGTGGTGCTCACGTGTTGGGTTTGAACGCTTGACTCAATGTGGACTTAACTCTACGTGTGGCCCACTATGTGGTGGTCCCACATGAGAGGGCATGTTGATGAATATAAGTCCCACATCGAAAACTTGACTAAATGAAATATAATATATAATAAATGACACCACTCCTAATAAAACCATGGCCTTTTGTGATAAAACCCCACACTTACTCGGCTTTGTAGTAAGTTGGGGACAATATCGGTGTTGCTAGTAGTAGGCCACTAGCCCATCTTTCTGAAATTTAACATGATATCTGTTGGTACGAAAAACTAGACAGGTAGTGATCGGACCACCTTACAAATGGTGTAGAAGATCGAGGATCAAATATGCCTTTGGTAAGCGCCTCCTATTAGTTGGCGATGCTGGATCTGCACAATGAAGGAGGAGAAAGCAGAGGGTGAGACCTAAGGCACCGGTGTCGTACCGACCGAAGGCCCTTCTATGCTAAAGTTAGCCGAAGGAGAGAGGAGTTAACTATAGACGATGCGAGGGCATGTATGTCTAGTAAAATTCACTCACCTTGTACCCTAGGGCAAATGGTTCTGTTATAGGGAGTCTTAGGTGTCCTCTTGGTGTGAAGTGTCAATGTGGGATTCGTGGGAGTACCCTCAGAGGCTGCCACGTGTCCCAACAAATGTACCAGCAGGGAACCCAAGAAAATCCTGCAAGGTACATTCTGGGAGGTTGAATCGGCAAGGGGTGCCGAGCGCCCTTGCCAGCGTTAGCTACAGGGCCATGCTAGGCATACAATCGGTCGTGGGTGCCGAAGGCATCTGCTAATTGTAGGGCTGGGCTTTGCCAACGTGGGCCACTAGGCCCTATTTGGTGTCAGATCCTCCCCACGTGTCATGGCATGAAAGGCCGGTCAGATATGGTACAAATAGTATCATAACAAGACTTCACGTGTTTGGTCCAACAGCCACACGTGCTCCCACGTCTCCCAATATGTGTTGTCCATGTGTTAGGCTTGAAAGTTCGCCACACGTGCAGGGGTGTGTTGAGACTTTTTTTCCCATATTGAAAAATTAAGAGACCTAGCCTGGGTTTTTAAGGAGTTGACATACTCCCCCCATTGCCAATTGGTTTTGGAGTGGAACTTTAACTTCCTTTATGGTATCAAAGCAAGGCATCACGTGTTGGGCCCAACGGCTACACGTGCTCCCACATCACCCAATATGTGTTATCCACATGTTAGGCTTGAAAGTTTGCCACACGTGCTGGGGCGTGTTGAGAATGTTTGTCCCACATTGAAAAGTTAAGAGACCTAGCCTGGGTTTATAAGGAGTTGGGCTACTCCTCTCATTGCCGATTGGTTTTGGAGTGGAACCTCAACATCCTTCATGGTATCAGAGCGGGTTAATTGACTATGCCTGAATTACTGCGCTTGTACACTTACTCCTTACCCAACATGTGATGTTCACATGTTGGGCTTGAATGTCTACCCTTACCCAATACGTGGTGTTCATGTGTTGGGCTTGAATGTTTGACTCCAATGTGGACTTAACTCCACATGAGGCGCACTATGTGATGGTCTCACGTGAGAGAGCGTGTTGAAAAATATATAAGTCTCACATTGGAAACTTGAGACAATGAAATACAATATATAATAAATGGCACAACTCCTAATAAAACCGAGACATTTTGTGATAAAACTCCACACCTATTGCACTTTGTAAGTAGCTAAATTGAAGACAATATTGGTATTGGTATTGCTAGCAATGCGCGCTAGTTCGTCTCTCTTAAATTTAACAGTTAACAATGAGAATTAGAGATGTCGTAGTACTCGACAACAAATTTTGATAATCTAATCTCCACAACATGGAAGACATTTTTTTTATTTTTCTACTTCTTATCCATGCAAAAAGTAAAAGACAGAAAAATAAACAAAGAAAGTAATAAATGATCTGTAGACTAAAGAAAGCCATCACTTTCCTGGAAAAAGAAATACACCGTTTTCATATTAATTCAGAAATTACGATATTTTATTGGTTTTTTCACATCCTACTCAATTACTTGTAAAGTAGGTTTTATTAGTTCGAATGTTAATCAGAGAATTTTGCGCTTGACAAGAACAAAGAATCCAACAGCCATGCGATCGTCATGAACAAGGGAAGCACTTCCTGCAATATTTTTATTCTTCGAGTATCGATCAAAAAGCGGTTCTATAATTTCATCCCCCAGGTGTTTTCTGAGGATGCTCTCCGTCCCAGCTCTGCATCCTTGTGCACTAGGCAAGCTAAAAGGCACCTGACCTATGCTCTCCAATGTCAATATATCAAAGCACCCATTTTCTTCTATTAGTGCCCTCAACTCCTCCACAGATGGGCAGTAGACGGGCAAGTTGAAAGAGTCAAATTTATCTTCGCTTAATAAGCCCTGCACATATCAATTCATTAATATTTTCACCAAGCAAAAAGTTACATCTTTGAATTTCGGGTAACAGTTTTTGATATTGTAAAATGAGACTTGCCTCGTTCACCATATCAGCAAGATTAGATTCCAAGGGTTGAAAATAAGGAGCAAGAGAATTCTGTGCTGGAAGCGTGCCATGGGGACGCCCCGGAATCAAAAGCACCATGAGGCCTCCAGGAGCAAGCTCTTGTCCTCGAGCACGAAAAAAAGACTTAATGTCTTTGGCATACTGAACTGAATATGCCTGGCCAACTTCATACGGTGCATTGCCATACAAAATCCTACCCTTGTTAAATGCAGGTGAGTTGATGTCACGTAGCTCGTCTGGTATCTTAGAGAGCCAGTGCAGAGCATATGCCGAGTAAACAAAATTAAGAGAGGCCTCAGGGAAGAGTCTTCCATGGAAAGAGCCCGGAACTCCTGCTGTGAAATATTGCCTATCTCGAGGGAGAGTGGCAAACAGATAGTTGAAATCATTTGACACAAGATCACTAAAGTATACTTGAAACTCTGGGAGTTCACCAGCAGACTGGACTTTGCTCTTCTTGTGGTATTTTTGAGATACGGCATCAATTATGTTGTCCACTTGAATGAATGTGTTAGGTCCAACAGAGCAACCTAAATCAGCAATCCGGAATGTTGTAGGCCGAGACTGCAGAATTTCAATGTCAAGGTTTTCGAATATTGCTGCAACCAACATTGCCTTTGCACCATCTGCTGCCTTGGCCTACAGGAAATTGATGATTAACATTAACTTTATTATGCATATATAATAATCGTAAATAATTTACATGATATAATCAGCCAAAAACTTATTTAATTTGTAAATTAAGAAAATTTCTGCAGCAATTAAAAAAAAATGCAGTAATTAGTAAAAGTTGGAAATATATAGGTAGCTGTTGAGAAGAAGAAATTTCCAGTACTCAAAATTCAAAGGCAATGGATGAACTATTAATATACCGCTGCATTAGAATTTTTGGCATAGCTGTTTGGGCCATCTCCACCCGTCATAGGAAATTCTTCTGCCATCTCTCTCTCTCTCTCTCTCTCTCTCCCTCTTAAAAAGCTGCTCTCAAGTCAACTATTATCCGTGCGGTAATGGTTATTGATTGCCTGCTGGGAACTTGGGGAATAACTCTTTTTTTTTTTGACAAAGCTTGGGGGCATAACTTAAGCAGCAAGAAAGTCGCATAACCACGCAATCCTAAGAGGAGCGATTTTTACTCCCAACCCTAGCCCCATTTGGAGGAATATTCTGATGCTGATGTGTTTCTGTTTTTTTGGGGAAATTGTCTTATTGGCTGAAGATCGGTGGGTCTTTATGTGTAGCAGCGTTGACCGGTGTGGTGGGTGTGTATCCCCTCCTTTGTGGCCATGATGGTGCCGTCTCCATCCCCTATGTGGTGACGGCGGTGGCTTTGTGTTGTATTTTGTTTTGATTTTGTGATGGGGAAGATTATTATACTAGTATGTGCTGGTTTTAGTCTAACCTTCATTATATTTCTGGTGCTTTGCTTCTATATTTGGCCTTTTCAGCTCTTGTATTCTCTATTTGTTTCCTCCTATTTTTTTTGAATGAACTTGAGTTGATAACGACCAAAAAACAAAAGCTGCAGGATGTGTGGATCCAGCAACAAGTGCCAAGAAAATGGTTCTCCTCATGGTCCAACTTTACAGAAACCGAATAGAACTGAACCGTATCCAACCCAAATAATCAACAGTCATTCCCGATAGGCCTGGGCACGGTTCGGGTCGGGTCAAAATTTGGCCGACCCACGAGCCAAACCGATGGAGAGCTCGGTTCTCGGGTCGGGTCGGGTCTAGGGTCAAAGCCAAAATTGGGCCGAACTAGAAATGGGCCTCGATTCTCGGGTCGGTTATGAGTTCTGATCGGTTTGGGCTTGAGCCCAATTTTAACATTTTCAAAAGCCCAAATTATATCTAATTCGCCAAAAAAAAGCCCAAATCATTTTTTTTTTAGCAAAACAAAGCCCAAATCAGATTTACTTTCATTCAGCCAAAACACATTTTTTGTTGTCAAAAATTGCCAAAACCTATTAAATTCTTATGAACAAGCCCAAAACACTTTTTACTTATCTTTCAAAACCCGAAATTATGTAAATTCAACCTATAAAAATCCATCATTCCAATCTAAATTTCTAAACTAAATGAATCTCACATTCACACATTTAACCAACCAACCAAGGAAAGGAAATATAATCTCTTACAAACCATTATAAAAAATAATACACAAACCAAATTAAACTTATGAAATTAAAGATTACAACTCATCACAAAAATACACATGAAGATAATATCCTTGCAAAAAATCTGCTGCATCCATTCTTCCAAAAGCCTTAACAAAACAACCTACACAACACTTACAAGAATTAACACAAACTAAAACATATATATTATCCAAAAACCAGATTTAAACAGAGTTTCCTATCCATCAACAGACTACAACATATATATTATCCAAAAACCAGATTTAAATAGAGTTTCCTATCCATCAACAGACTACAACATATATATTATCCAAAAACCAGATTTAAATAGAGTTCCTTATCCATCAACAGACTACAACATATATATTATCCAAAAAACTGATTTAAATAGATACAAAACAGATTTAAATCACACACTGTCAATGAAAACAGATACAAAACAGATTCAAAACAGATCCAAAAAAACAGATTCAAAACAGATACAAAACAGATTCAAAACAGATCCAAAAAACTTATTTACCTCCATTTAAGCAAAAGCTTTTCGAAACTTTCAAAGCTCAGCAGCAGAGATGCTAAACAACTGTGAATGAAAACAAAAATAGGGTTAGGTTCTAAACAAGCTTCATTCCTTTCATAAATTCAAACCAAATTCAAACCAAATACCCTAAAAATCCTAAAATTAAAACCAAAATTTGAACTGAACCCCAAAATTTCATAACAGACTCCAATTAGCAAAGATCATCTTTGAACAGAAACAAAAAGAAAAAACAGAAACTAACGTTACTAACCAATCAAAACAGACCTAGCATGTATGTAGCATAACCTATTTAACAAAAAGAAACATAAACATAATTAATACAGTAGCATAACAACAGAATGGCAGCAGCAGAAACAAAACCTAGTACTTTGACAGAACCTAATTTCATAAAACAAAAATTAATTTAGCAAAACAGAACCACCAAGGACAGAACCAAATAATCACAACAGTATAATTTAACAGAATAACCAAATTGGTAGCAGCCCTAATTAGAATAATTTAACAGAAGAACCTAAATGCTAGCAGCCCTAATTTATATAATGAAATTAACAAATCATAATTTCTTTGTCAATTTCAATTTTCAAATAATCATCACAACATAGCATAAACTAATTGGTGGCAGCCCTAATTTGACAACCCTAAAACCTTAATAGAAAAAATATATCATCACATCAACCTCAACCACCAAATCGACAAGCCTAATTTGAAAGAAAATAAACCATAAATTTAATTTAGAATAAACCCTAAATTCAAAGGAAGATGATGCTCTCACCTTTGACTGATTTGAGAGAGAAACCCACAGAAGAAATCGGAGGAGAGGAATAGATGGTGATCACAAACTGAGAAACATAGAAAAATCGAGATAAGAAGAGAGAGTTAGCGGAGCAAAACAAAAAACTGGGAAAAAATTTAACATATAAGAGAAAGAGAAGCTGACCTATCGCTGCGTGCAGGGCTGATCGACTGAGAGTCTGAGAGTCTGAGAGTGAGAGGATCGTGGGAGAGAGAGGATCGTGAGAGAGTCTGAGACTGAGAGAGGCGCGGTGGCTGATCGGCTGAAGGAGGCGCGGTGGCTGATCGACTGAGAGTCTGAGAGTGAGAGGATTGAGAGAGAGAGAGAGAGACTGAGAGAGTAGAGGTGCTGGTGCTATGCGAGGATTGAAGATCTAAGGGAGGAGGTGGGTCGAGAGAGAGAGAGGTGAGGCGCCCCTTAGTGTTAGGTCAAAACGAAAAGAAAAATTAGAACGAAGAGAATACTGAGTGAGATTCGTGAGAGAGAGAGAGAGAGAGAGAGAGAGAGAGAGAGACTGAGAGAGTAGCGTGTGTGTGAGGGTTACAGCAAAAAAAAAATTGCGTAAGGGATCTGGTGCAAGCACTCTCACACTTCCTCTTTTTTTGGCCAGTCACATGTGGCCACGTGTAAATTATATATATATTTAAATATTAACCGGTTTGGTTCAGGTCCACCGGTTCTGAAAAAATTAGAACCGAGAGCTGAACCGAATGTCCAGATTTGACTTTTTCGGTTTGGTCAAAAAACACTCTTTTTCGGTTCAATTTGGGTTGATTCAGTCGGTTTGATCGGTTTATCGGTTTTTATGCGCACCCCTAATTCCCGATACGAAAAGGGCAGCAATTAGTATGCTATAAAAAAAACATTTTGTTGCCCACTACTTTACACCCTGATCAGTCTAAAAGCACAGAATTTATTTAAATGAGAACAAAATAGACTGATCTTTACAGCCATACGAATGAAAAATGCCCGTCATATCTGCTAAAGCTCACTCCAGGGAACGTGGCCACCAGCGACAGTATCTGATTTCGTAAACCTGCAGAATCAATACACTTTGAGTAAGTAGGTGATCTTGACCCAGCTCTGCCGGTTAAAAGACATGCAGGATTAGTCTCGGTGTGTGTGAATAGATAAACTATTTTAAGTTTTCATTTCCATTAATGGAAATACTGATCATGATGATGATAGTCACTTAATTCTTACATATAGGGAACATATATACTAATGTTAGTACCATTGAATTATTAATCTCCATGTCTGATGTGTACAAAATAAGTTTCGATTTGATATATGAACATTGACCGGGGTTAGCTCTAAGGATGTGCATATCAGTTCAAAACCAATATAATTTAGCTAATCTGCATTCGATCTAATATAAATTGGATTGTGAATTTTTCAATTCAATCAGATATAAGATTTAGAGGTTTAAATCTAATCCAATCCGATCCCATTTAAATCAAAATTAGTTATCACTCGATTCATATGATTCCAATTCACGATGAACATGAAAAATAAGAGTTATTGGGAATAATTCATAATCACAACGGGCAAACAGAAAGATTGTGTAACTTCACAAGTGCATCCAGCACAGTATGTTGAATACTTTGCAAGCACCAAACAATTAGTCTGAATTCGGATCCCAACATGATGTGACAACTTCCCAACTGCTATATTTCACATCAAGAGAGGTAACTAATTTTGAGATAACTATCTCTAGTAAAATTGAGGTTGAAGAAAACGATTGAGTTAAAAAAAAGGGAGATTCACTATTATATCCAATATAGGGGCTCAAATTATAAAAAGAAAACTCTATATAAAATGGGTTTTAGAAACACACCCAAAGGCCATTTACAATATAACAAAGAGGCTTCGAACTTCCTATAAATTATAAAACTGCTATCGATTTCTTAAAACAAGCCCAACCCCAAAACCTCATAAAAAAACTAGAACATTGTCATTTTTTGGGTTTTTTTTTTGTTTGTTTATAGAAATTAAATGGTGTAGGGTTTATCTATATCACTAGTACTAAGAATGGGTATATAACTAAATATCTCTAAAAAATATTGGGTTATTTGTTGAAAACGATATTGGTTTTTCAACCAAAAATAAATAGCATCAGGCATGTCAATCAATTTAATAAAGGGAGCTTTAGTTTTAAACCATAATATAGTTTACTAATTTAGTAGAAAGAAATACAATTTCATCTAATTAGCATAAGGCCAAAGACCAAAATGAGTACCCAATTTTACAAAAATATCATTAAAAAATATCAAAATTACACACAATGCCATTCCTTCTAAGGCAAGCATACTATGCCACATGTCCACATCCAGCCAACTACCACCGCCGGCCAACCACCTGCCTCCGGCCACCTCCGACCAGCCGCCGCCGGCCACCTCCGACCAGCCGCAGCCGGCCAAGTACTAAAAGAAGAGAGCCTCTCGATCTGGATGCCATAATTTACTTTGGTTAATTAGGCTATGCAATTTGGGCTCTGTAGCTGCAGGCAATTATAGACAGATGAAGCACATGCATGATGAGAAAAATACAATAGAACAAAGACAAGGAGCAAGACATTTAACAACCAAACAATTAGCCAGAAAGTACTGCTCTTCCATTTTGATAAATAAATAAATTAATTAATTAACAATGACAACATCAATTGTATTTGATACTCTGAAAGTTTTGTGGTTAACTCATTTAGGTTGTTTATGATATTTTCTATATATTCTGTGGCGAGGGACCGAGTCATCGAGGCATTATGATACCAGCACCCTGGCCGGCAAGTTATGCCTAAGTGTGCCGGTTGCCGGCAGTATTTGGGCTAGCAGCAAATTAGCAGAATAATTGTTTTAATATGATATAAAATGCTATGAATATTGAAACCACATAAAAACCCAATTACCATTTTGAGTGATGTATTGAACAAGTGGATTATTATCACTTTTTTCTGTGAAGCAATTGTAATAGAATTTAGTCAATAAAATAAAACATTTTCCCTTTTTCTTTGATACAAATCATTTTCCCAATTAATTTCAGCTTAATCGTTTGTGGGGTAGGAAACTTAACAATTCTACAAATGAAAGTTCAACAATACACACTGAGGGTTCACCCAACATTACAATTGCAGAAAAGCAATATCATCTTTAAAACACTACAATCGCGACCAAGAAGCAAATCTTTATTAGAGTTCAGATAGGGTTTTGACGTACCAGAATGAGATCAAATAGGGTTGACTGGTAATTGCGCTCGGCGCCGATCTTGAACTCAACAAGATAGCGATCGTAATGCTCTTCATCTTGAACCAGAAGACCTTGGAGTTGCCGGTGAAGGCTAGAGGGATGAGCAGCTTGAGAATTCCATCGCTGGTGAAGGTTGTGGTCGTCGTTGCTGCGGAGAGAGAGAGAGAGAGAGATCTAATCTGATTATAAAAAAAAAAAAAGGGAAACCAATGAATCTTTTAAACAAAAAGGGTATAATTGTCTTTTTAATGACTAATGTAAGGTGGGTCAACAAATCTGGTCTTCCTCTTTGGCCTAATCCAAAATAACAATTCTTTTCTAGGTATTAAAACCCAAACCAAAATATCAAATGTCTTAAATACTAATAAGTAAAGTTATCTATGTCTAATACCTAATTTTCCTTTTAATAAACTACATTAAATAAAAAGGGGTAAGAAAATAATTAGTTCACAGTTAAATAAATACGAAGGCAGATTTTCCAAGTTTTCCTCAACCTTAGATGGTTGATCACCAGCCAATTGTACATGATGTACCCTTGCATCTTCTTCAATGTAAATAAAACAGAAGAGACTCCACACAATTTACCACATTCAAACCTGAAAGAGGAAATTACTTTATTGTACTCCATTTCTACTTCTCCATAGTTCTCCAAATATCATATCGACATGGCCTCTACAACTGCTTCCTCTTAGGCTTCAATTTTTCTTTTAGGCCTTGTTTGGTGGGGTAGACTGGATTGGATATTTTCAATTAAAATGGACATAGGTCCTAGCCATTGTTTGGTGAGTTTAAGTGTGTCTTGGACAAGATATGGGCATGGGATCCATGTCCCAAATAACGACAGCTCTAGAACCCAAGTCCATATGTGGGTTTAGAATCCGAGGCTTTTCCAAGCAAGCCCCTTCTCCCTTCTCTTGGCGAGACCGAGCACGCCTCTTCTCTCAGCCAGACCAAGCACGCCTCTTCTCTCCTCTCTCCTCCCCTCTCTCCTTGCTCTTCTCCTCTTCTCTCTTCTCCTCTCTCTTCCCCTCTCCCCTCTCTATTCTCCTCTTCTCTGATAATTTGAAAGAACTCCTTTTTCGATTTTGTTGTTAGATATTGAGATGTGTTGATGATGTTGAGTGCTTTGTTTTTTTTTTTTTCTTTTGGGTTTGATTTCTTTTGATTGAAGATCTTTTCGGGTTTTTTTTTCCCTTTACATTGAAGATTTATTCAGATCTGGTGTTGATGATGTTAAGTGTTGTTTTTTAGTTTGTGTTTTATTGAATTTGAAAGTTATTCCATCGATTTTTTTTTCTTTTGTTTCAAATTACAATTTGTTTTTGGCTAACTACAATTTATTTCTCTCTTGTAATTATCTTCTTGTAAAATTTAAATAATAGAAAAAGGGTTCTGATTAAAAAATAAAAGAGATAATTTTATTTGATAAAGAGATGATTTTTAGTTGATAAAGAAAGATATTGGAAAAAAAATCTGACAAAACTGGAATTTTTTTAATTTTTTAATTATCATCTTCTTCGTTTGATTAGGATTTTGCATCTGGTTATGGATTCGGATCCTCTGCTCTAATTTTCTCTGCCATGATCTGCTTTACTTTTATTCTCCATACGCCATCTCATTAAAATTTAATTTAAGGGATTTAAAAGTTGACACATCATCTTAAAATAAAAATCCAATTTACTCCTAATTAAAAAAAAAAAAAAAAAAACCCTAACACCCAACTAACGGGATAGTTAACGTCCAAAAGCTGTTTTTTTTTTCTTTCTTCTTCTTCTTCACTTCTGTCCTCTTCTCTTTTTCCCTCCTTGCTACACGTTCTGTCCCCTTCTCCTTTTTGCTTCACCTTCTTGCTCCACCATCACAAAGCAATAAGCATCACTACGAAAATCCATTTAAAAAAAACCATCTTTGACAAACCATACGCCATAACAAAACCCAACATAAATTATGAATCTCTCTATTTCGTTCTTCATAGCAAAGGAATGAGAAAAACCCCAGAAAATGAAAACCCATGAATTAATAAAAGGCCTACCTTTCTAATATTGGTTAGGTACCCATAATTTAATTCCTCCACCAAAAGCGACAATCTTTATACAAGAAGGAGAAAAAAAAGGAGAAGAGGATAGAACATGAAGAAGAAGAAGAAGAAGAAAAAAAAAGTGAGGAACGTGAAGTAGAAGAAAGAAAAAAAAAACAGCTTTTGGACGTTAACTATCCCGTCAGTTGGGTGTTAGGGGTTTTTTTTCTTTTTTAATTAGGAGTAAATTGGATTTTTATTTTAAGATGATGTGTCAACTTTTAAATCCCTTAGATTAAATTTTAATGAGGTGGCGTATGGAGAATAAAAGTAAAGCAGATCATGGCAGAGAAAATTAGAGCAGAGGATCCAGATCCTCTGGGTATAGTCTTTTTGCAAAATTTGAGGGATTTTCTTCAATCTGAGGAAAAGAGTTGGAATATTGTTAATAAAAAAATTTAAATAAAATTTTGATTTATTAAAAAAGATAAAGTTAATTCCAGTCTGTTGTTTGGTGCAAGAATGAGTATACATGACTCAAAACCTAGCAAGTCCAAGCTAGCCCAATCCAATGCTTCAAGACCCATTCTAACCAGTACAAGCCAGCCCACCAAACGGAGCCTTACATTTTTACTCATTACCTTAGATGGGGGTCAACAACCAATTGTATATGATGTACCCTTACATCTTCATCAACATAATAAAATAAAATAAAAAATAAAAAATTGAAGAGAACCCATAATTTACCACATTCAAACCTGAAAGAGGAAAGTCCTTCATTGTCTACTTCTCTAGAGTTCTCTAAATATCATTTCGACATGGCCTTCTACAAACGCATACATCAGATATGCTAGATATTCCAGGTATGCCAGCTTTAGGATCAATTGTTCAGCCTATTGCGACTTTAATAGGAATGTCACGGCCAGGATCAAATTTCCTCCTCAGCAAGCACTGCAGTCTACCACCTCATCCGACACCACCTTAGCTTCACTCCCGACTTTAACTATCATAAACACTCCAAACGTCGTCGTTCCAGAGGTGACTTCTGCACCATCTCCTCTATCAAAAAAATTGCAAAATAATTTTATTCTTATTTTTATATTGATTCTACTATTTCATGTTTCTTTTGAATATGTATGTGCATGTAATGAGAGTGTGAATCCCACATCAAAAAATTATTAGAACCTTGCCTAATCTATATATATAAAGCAAAAGGCAGAGAATTGTGAAACATTCAAAATACCATAAAATGCCCTTGGTTAATTCAAACATTAAGAATTAAAATTATTAATTAAATGAGGATAATATGGTAAATTCACAATTACAAAATTAAAATTAAAAACAAAATCAGATAATAGATCCTACTTTTATGGAAAATAACTACCCATTTTTTCTTTTCTTAATTCTAAAAACAAAACAAAAACAAAAAGCCAATTGGCACACGCGTGAGCGTGTGGCAAGGGGCTAGTAATTTATTAAATGATCTTCGGCATCTCACCTCACATGCTCCCACATCACCCAATAAGAATTATCCACATGTTAAGGGCAAAAGAACTTACATGTAAGGGGGTGTTGAGAGTGTCCCACATTGGAGGACCCAAGCAGAAATAAAAGTAAAGTGTCGTTTTCCCCCCTCCCTAGTCGAACTTACCCACTTGAACCGAAAAATAAGTTCAGTTTTTTGAAGTGTTCGTATTGGATTTTTGGTAGTGTTCTTTTTGGGCTTTTGGAAGTATACTTTGGATACTCAGCTTATATATAATTTTTTTTTGGCTGTTGTAATAGAAACTTAACAAATACTATGGGTGATGCCTCTTCTTCATTAATATTATAAGACAAACTTGGTAAAATTTGATGCCCAATAGATGAAATGACAACATTGATAATTTAGAAACGATGCTTATTGCTTATTGCTTATTCGCCAATATAATACTCCTCCTCTGTTGCCTAAGGTGATTTTTTGCATAGTGACAATTTATCACTTTTTTGTTTTGTTATTTGTTGAGGAGAGGGAGGGAGAGTATTATATTGGGTTGTCTCAAGATTGTCTCTTACATTAATCGAACCTGGGCGCACTTGGGGGAGGGAGAGAGTTTGGTCCACTTTTGTATTGAGCTACCACCCCATGTGCAAATAATTCATCACTTGAACTTATCAAAATAGTCAATGTATCCAATTTTCCGTTAATACTAATGGTAAATTTGTAATTTCGAGTAAAATGAAAATTAAATACATAAAATGGAAAAATAAAAGTAATTAAAAATAAAATAACTTTATACAATTTTTTTTGAGTGCTGCTATTTCCACCCCCTTGTCCTATTTTCCCACCCACCTTATCTTTTCACCCACCATATAAATTTGAAAAAACATAATCCTATTTTCACACCCACCATTATTTCTAAAATACCCTTTAATTATTAATTCAAACATTTAAAAATAAAAAATCGAAAAGAAAAAGAACCATCAACCACAGCCCACCACCCCTCCCTCTTCCTCTTTGTTTCTCTTCTTTTCTCTCTCGCTCTCTCTCTCTCTCTTTAGAAAACAAGGAATACATAAGTTGATTTTTTGATTCTTTTAATTTTGAGGAAGATGGAAAGATTACGTTGTTGATGTTAAGGAAGAAAAGGGTAAAATTTGAAAACGGACAACAGATGTTAAATAAGATTGTTCTTTGTACATGAAAGAGAGATGGTGGAAGGAATATAAACAAAGAGGGAGGCGGCAGTGGCAGCCATGAAGGGGAATTGCCATCGGGGTTGGGGTGGGAGGGTTCTTTTTCTTTTTCTTTTCGTTTTTAAAATTTTATTCTAAATGGGAATTGCCATAAGTTGATGAATGGTGAGTTCATCGCATTGCTTCCTTGATGTTGCAGTTGTGCAGGTTTGCATAAACAATTGTTTTCTCCTATCTTGCAAGTTCCTGAGCGTGCCTTCTTTTCTTTCTTTTTTAAAACTAATATATTGTGTTGTGAAAGAGAATAAATTTACTTTATATGAATTTTTAAATATGTTTTTTTTCAAGTCCTTAGAAGTAATTTTACAAAGAGATAAATTTGTCTTTAAAATTTTGAAAACAAAGTGGGTGGGAAAATAGGACAGGTGGGTGGAAATAGCAGCACTCTTTTTTTTTTTTAAAACATAAACTACCCTCACCCTTCCTCCTCCACCCACCAATCCCAACCCCACCCCACCCCTTGCCACAACCTAGCTCAACCACCTAGCAACCCCTCCCTCTCTCTCTCTCTCTCTGATGCCTAGGGGTTTCATACCCGATGAGGCCCTTGGTCTTAGGCCAAACATATACTTTTTTACTATGGTATGACCCATTGGAAAATTACTATATAAAAACTTTGCTCCATGTATATATAATTCTTGAATATATATATAGGGAGGAGAAATATTTGAGATAAAAAAATACTGAGATAATAAAAAAAATCTATTGGATATATGATGGAGCAGATGTCGAGTTTTGTTGAAGGATGAGATTAAAGCCCCATCACGTGGCCTAATCCTAATTCAGCATATAAGCCCAAGTCTGGATTGTCACATACAGATGTCGTGGCGTTCACAATATCACAATGAGCTAAATTAGATAACCTAATAGCTAGGTTTGCTAATCGAAAGAGTTGTTTGATCACGCAAGCCAATTTTTTAAAGCTATAAGTATGGAGTCATTTAGCTCTAGCCAATCCCAACCCTAGTCAACCAGAAGGTGAACAACAACAAGACCAACAACTACATCTAAAATAGGTCGTCAAATTTTTCATATCTGTATCTGAGAAAATCAACAACAACACAACCATAAAAATTTTCACTTGGCTGCCTATATAAACCGGCCAAACCACACAATCTAATTATCCAAATTCAAATCATACTCATTAGAATTACTTCCAAATCTTTTTGAGAGAGCTAGCTTGAACCAATGGCCTCTTGCAAGTACTGCTTCTTAGCTATCTTCGTTATCTTGTGCTCATCCAGCATCCATGTCACCGTAGCGGGGCGTAATCTTTTGCAGACGAGTGCACCGACGTTGCCTAAACCTCCTTCAACACTGCCACCTTTACCTCCTCTCCCAACACTGCCACAACCCACTTTACCAAACTTGCCAATCAACCAGCCATCGCTACCTAAACCCACAACACAGATGCCTCCACTGCCAAGTTTCCCCACTGTGCCAACGATCCCTAAGGTTACATTGCCTCCATTGCCAAGCTTCCCCTCAGGGATCCCTATCAATATCCCTACTACAATTCCCTCCATCCCATTTCTCTCCCCACCACCTTCAGCGACTAGCCCTTAAATATGTTCAGATGCAGTACGTACCGGTCGCGTGCTGTCAAGTTGTTCGATCTTTTATCTTACTTAGTATGGTTTGTTATTTGTATGGTATTGTATACGTATGTCTTTGTATTTTATGGTTTGATCATAGGTCATTTGCTTAATTAAACTCATCCTATATATATGAAGTTTTATTTCAAAAGTATTGTTGTTACAAATATACTATAAGCCGAGTTTGCTCCTTTTTTAAAGTTTTCATGTCTCTTAAACCTATCTTAATTATATGAAGTGAAGTGCTATATGTTTGGCTTACACAGCTGCCTGCAAGGCTTATATACCATTATGCACGTTGTAGTTTTTGAGGATGAAAGAATTCGAAGGGGAATAAAGAACAAGATTATCCTTAAAGAAGTAATTTTTAAGTACTGTTCACAATAGCTGCTATTTCCCACAAATTGGACAATACTTGAGGTTGCCTCATTCCATCCTTGTGGATTCCAGAATTGTGTGTTTTAGGTTAATATTTTAGTCATTTAATTGTCACGCTGCGTCATTCTCCCTAGATACTCTTTGGTGTTCTTTGATGTTTGTAATTTGTGACAATTCAATATAAGAAATGTTAATGGGACTATTGCTCAAAGGTAAATCAAACTTAATATTAAAGAAAATTTTGGTTATAAATATTAAAGATATAGTGAATGAGCTATTTCCTTTTTGGAGTTGGTGAAGTGAATTTAAATTTGGGAGCTGGACTTTGAGGCCCAATAGTGGGGCCTGAAATAGTACAAAACCCACCCATATAGAAATTCAATGAAAAAACCCAAAGTCAATGTTAAAAAACAAAACAACACTAAAAAGGCCTATAAATTACAACATTGCCACTAAATGAACAGAAGCCCTAAACCTTAAACCCTAAACCCTTAAAAAATCCAAACTAAATTACAACTTTGCCACCACATTTTCAAAACAAAAACCCAAATTGAAGCCCAGCCCAAGTTTCATTAAAAAGAATATAGATATCAATGAAGTTGAAAAAAATCAAAACAACAATAATTATTACACTTTAACAAAATGGTAATATCACCATATTCGAATGCAACTTATAATCCGAAGGCAACTTATAATCTGAAGGCAACTTTTAATCCAATGGCAAATTATTATCGGAAGACAACTTATTATCGGCAGGAAACTTACAATCCGAATGCAAGTTATTATCAAAAGGCAACTTATTATCCAAAGGCAACTTATAATCCGAAGGCAACTTAGGCCTTCTCCAACCTATTTGGTCCTAAGCCCAAATTTTCCCCCTCCAAAATGTAACTATTTGGGTTTTGCCCAGACTCAAACCGTTTTTTCCCTCTATAACTCTTCAGAGCCAAATTTTAAGAATGCAACTTTATTAAATTGTTTAAGAATGGTTTAAGTCATTTTTTTTAATGGATAACTTTTCTTCAACAAGAATGAAAGGAGATTGATGAAATTGACAAAGAAAAAATAAATTGAGAAATAGAAAAATGTTTTTGGTTGATTATTTGAGAAATGGGTGGGTATTTTTAGAGTTTGGAGTGAGTTTTGGGGTTGGATCTGATTTAGATTAATTTAAAATATTTTTTACCGTTTGATTTAAATCTCAGCCCTTGAATCATTTTTTTACTGTTAAAATAGTTTGGATTTAATCTACATTGTTGATTTAGGTTACTGTTGAAAAAAAAGAGAGGAGATGTTTGAATTGTCTCCAACGACAACATCACCAGCTTTCGACACGTGGCGCGATAGCTTCTGCATCACAATAGTGGCGGGCCCCATTGTTTCCTCCTTGCACATGGGCTACATCATGGCTTAGTGGGCTCCACACAAAAAAAATTCTAGTCCAGGCAATAGATGAACTGGTATTTCACCCCAACTTTGAGTTTTCCCAAATTTTAACCCCTTACTTTTCTTGGGTTGAAAGAGGAATTTGGCTAAAATTTAGGATTTTTTGGGTTTGGCCTACTCGGTTGGAGATGGCCTTATTATCTGAATGCAACTTCTAATCCGAAGGCAACTTAGAATTCAAAGGCAATTTATATCTGAAGACAACTTATAATCCAATCGCAACTTATAAACCAATGACAACTTATAATCCAAAGGCAACTTATAATCTATGGACTCTACATATGTGCCACATCATCAATTTAATAGAAAATTTAACATAGGTTGACGGCATGGACCAAATTGATGTACATATAGTAACCTTAAGGACCAATCATGTCACAAAAAAAAACTAGGATGAAAAATGATAGTTTCATGAACCTCAGAAACCATATTTGTGATAAGAAGCCTATTTTAAAACTAGAAGTATTGAGTCATTTAGCTATAGCTAACCAACCGCACCGAAGTCAACAACTTTAAGAGACTCTTTTTAATTGGCGGATGGACAAGAAGGTGAAACTAACAACTAGTACAACACCTAGACCTCAAATGGGTCGTCAAGTTTTTCCTAACCACATCTTAGTAAATCAATAAGCCTGTGTATGTAAGGCGATCCAGCTATAGACATTTTTGTTGAAAAAGTAATGCATATTTGTGTAGATGTAACTACACAATTCTAGAAAACTCAAGAACCTACAAACTAGATGAAGGAATGTCGGCAACGCACAAATGAATATGGTAGAATATTCTAGAAAAAATGACAAGTGAATATGGCTAAAGTATGATGGTGGAAGAAATCTCTAGAACAAGACTACAAACATGTGGTTGGGAGAAAGTGCCAAGTCAGTGGACCAAGGGTAAGTCGGCAAACAATCATCTATAAATAGGCATGCAACCTACAATGAAATGTAGAGTGAACCAATAAACTCCCAAACTAAATGGGGAGTAAACAAGCCAACTCCCAAAACTTAAGGGAGCCAAGAGCTATCCAAACAAAGCTATGTTGAAGAGCCAACAAGCTCTCCAAGTTAAGAGAGAAAGAGGAACAATAAGCCTATATAAGCAAGGGAGGAGGCCAATAAGCCTAAACACTAAACACCTTCTAGTAGAAGAAGGCCAATTAACCTAACCCTACGCCAAGCTATGTATTATTCTCCTCCAATGTAATAAAATCACTTTATTTTAACCATTGTCTATAGTCCTAAACTCCTTCATCACATAAATTAACAATGGTATTTTAGCTACACCACTCACAATCACCCTGCAATCCAACAAGTGGTATCAGAGCATCACAAACACTCATCACACACCTCTTAAATTCCCACAATTTTATCCAATCAAGTCCACATGTGCTTTGTTGATCATGTGCCTTTGAATCTATATGACTTGTCATTTTTTTTTCTTTCACAAAGCAATATTCTAAACTATTCTAATGTAGAAGGAAGGGGATCGAACTCAGGTGCAAGGGGGCGAGCGCTACTTTAACCAAAAAATTTACGAACTCCTATAACTTTACATCTCATCCCCTCTTTGGTTTTTAAATATCTGGTTGTAAACAATAGCATGGCAAAGCAAAATAGAAACCAAGACAATGATAGGTAGGTAACTACCACTGCGAGAGTTTTAATGGAAAACTACAAATTTGTACTATACTATTCTAAATTTTGACCCATACCGGCATCTGACATATTTTTATTTTTCAACAGAATTTTACAGCATTTAAAACCAAAAATAAATGGGGTTGTTCCCTCTGGAATCAACGTTATAAATTATAACCATATGCTAGTCTTCTCGTCCACATCAAATTTCATAAGCTTTATTTCCACACACTAAGATGGCAACTTGGAAATCATTTGTCATAGTTATCTTTGTCATCGCTTCATTACTTTCGAGCACACATTCGGCTTTCGTCGCCCCTCGAAAACTCTTAGCCCCTACCTTTCCTCGTTTTAAGCTGCCCAAGATCCCTAACCTGAAGTTTCCTCCTCTGTCCCCAACACCTCTATGGCCAGAATACAGGTTGCCTCCCCCTATTATTACTTCACTTCCAAATTTCCCATCAACTCCCACATTTCCGTTCTCTCCGCCTTCAATAACCACCACCCCTTAATAAAAATGGCATATAAATATATGTCTAATGAATATCTAAGTTCTCTATGCAAGCCATCAGTTCTTTATTAAATAACGGTTGTGCATCGATATTGTTGAAATAATATATGTGCATCGATATTATTGAAAATGTATCGATAACATGTCAGTACGTTTTGTTGGCAACAATTATGTCGGCATATTATCAGTGGCATATTGACGGTTTCCATTCCGCAGCCGGACAGTAATATTTGTGGTACTACTATATCTATATGCAATTAAATAAAGGTTCATAATCACATATGAAGATCTATTTTAGGGATTTCTGGAGAACTATATGGACCACTCGTGTGTTTACCAATATTGTTTTGTCCTATTATTTGTAGTATTGCTATGAGAGTAAAAATATTACTACTTTGTTCGTTCTTGTTGAATTTTTGGGATATAATTCCTACTAGCTTCTATTACTTATTATGCTCGTTTTATGTATGTATGGATTTATCTCATTTACAACATTAATGCTAAGGATTATTATGGTGGGTATGAGAGCGATGCTCATTATACTACCTCAAAGAGAAAGGCATGCCTTGCAATTTGGATGCATCTGGTTTTCGATCACCATGATGAGCTTTGATGTTTTACTTTTATCAGGTGAACAAAGTTTGACATCTATAAAACGCATGAAAGAAAAATCCCCTATTAGTATTCTTTAAGCATGACTTGACTTGGAGACTAGTGAAAAAAGACCTTCACTTGCAGACCAATAGTCTTATATTCAAACTTCTTGAGGCATTTGTGTGTGAGAAAACACACCCCTCCCTAAATATTAAGCTTAACCAGAGATTAACCACCCGCAATTTTTATTTTTTTTTCAAAGTATTAACCCACAAAGCTTAACACAAACCAATACTTTGCATTACTTTTGTTAGGGAAAATTAATTAATATTTCTAATGGTGAGATTAGAAAAAGACAAACATATTTTATGAACTGGTTATTTATGGCAAGTGATTTTTGTAGACCCCAGCCCCTAGGTGCGCTTGGTTTTTGTAGAAGGCAACAGATAAATCTTGGAGTTGAATAGTATCAACAGTAACCTTGTAAACCAACACTACGACCGAAGATCCTACCATTCCTCACCAAGTGACCTACCAAAAATGTTTATGTGCGGGGGAAAAATATCTGTTTACATTTTCTTATAAAACGTGCCAAGTACAGGAAGAAGGAAAGGCAACGTCTCTTCTTTCATCTCCCTTCATCTCTTTCTCTTTCCACCAGCCCCTGAACCTCGGCCGCCTTTTTTCTCAGCTGCGGCAGATGAACCACCTCTACCCCTGCCCGTTGGTGTCTTCTTTTTTGCACTTGAATTTGTTGCACTCTTCAAATCGAATTGTACATGCACTCCTACATAGTAAGCCACCAAGCCACTAAATAACAAGAAAATAAATGCAAAAATAAGATCAAAGCAACAATAAACGTAAATTTAAGTAAGAATGAAACAAGAACGATATGAACGATAAAGACGATAAAATAAAGCAATCTGAAATTAAATTAAACTTAAAGAAAATTCGATAAAAATTAAAAGTAAAGCAATAAGTAGGTTTTTGTATCTGATGTTGGTCTCCCTTGCTCTTCATCTAGAGAGGTATATATTGGGGCATCTGTCAGCCTGTGGGTTGGCCATCAAATGGCCAAAGGTCAACTTCGTTCAAAATCTTTGCTTGTGTGGCTTCCAAAATCCGCGGAATTGATTCGAATGAGATCATCGAATTGCAAATCTAATCACTTGATTCTCTCCTCCTTAGGAATGTTCCGGATTGACATCAATTTCAATAATTGCTTTCCTTGGATGGATCTCGTCACGTGCATAAAAACATCCGGAAGTTTTGGGTCTACTTCTGCCGGTTGGGCTTGGACCTCCGAGGACTTGGCTTCACATATGGTTTCTAGTTTTGATTGAACATAATCCACCAATGTTGTGTGACTTGGAATTCTAATGAGTCCATCTGCATCATATATATATATATATTATACCCTATATTTTGAGTTTAAATATTATTATATAGATAGTATAAGGCCATAAAGTTGGGAAGAGGAGCTTGAGCTTCTTGACCCGGCTAAAAAGGAGCTTGACCCAGTTGACAGGGAACTCGACTTGGCTATTTTTGGACCACGCAAGTGAGTGGTAAGAGAATCCAAATTTCCTGCATTAATTGGCTAAGCATTTATTCCAAACCAAAACTTTCATTTATTTACTGCCATTATAAATAACAATTTCTTTATTTGGCTGGACCTTGTGGAGTTGAGTCCCACTTGACTTGGTTTGAGATTGGGACCAATTGACTTGGCTTGGAATTAGGTCTCTTTGACTTGGCTTGGAATTGAGACCACTTGACTTAGCTTGGAATTGGAGACCACTTGACTTGGCTTGGAATTGGAGACCACACCCAAACATTGGCCCGTTGATTCCTTGGCTTGTGATTGGTGGAAGGGTAAGTGAATCAAAATTCTTACAACTTTTTAGTTTTCTCTAGATGTTTCAACTTCGTGCTTTACTATAGCAATTTATGGTGTTTGAATTAAATTGATGTTTAGGGAGATACCCTAATTAATTTTTTAGAGACCTTTGAACTTCATAACCGTTAGAAAACCTAGGCATTATAAATACCAATTTGCCTCCAAATGTTTCTCCATAATCAAAACTCCATTGTCATTGCTCTTAGAAAATTCTCTCCCACCAAATGTAAACTTTGCTTCCTAGATTCATCATTTGATAGGCCAAAAACCATTCAGATGTGGCTATGCAAATTCTTGACTTGCTCAAAGTCTAGCCACGTCACCAAAGAAGTCCAACTTTTGGTTAAGGCTCTTGCAGATGGCTAAGCAATGGCCTTGAGTCTCATCTTTTTGTCCTACTTTTATAGATGCTTTCATGAGATTATTGTGCCCAAACCCATGTCATGCAATGCTTCAGGCCCGATTTGGATTTTCCAATTGTGGCTCCAAGTTTACTTCCCGGAGTTGGATCCAGCTAACCCCACATTCCAAGGTAACTCGCTTCTAGGAAAATAGATTGTTAGCCTTCCCTTGCTCAAGCACCATGTCTGCCAATTTGGAACGGAGTTCTGAGGAAGTTTGACAAACCATGAAAAAGCATCCCCCGTGAGGGTACTCGGGAATAGCCTAAATTTCAAGGTCTCACGATGTCTGATTTCCGCACATTAAGCCATGAGTAGGCCAATATGCTCCATATAAGGCCTCCGGTAAACTAGTCTATCAATCCTCCTAGCATGAGGCACCATATCTTGGATCATCTGTTCGATCGCCCCTCGGTCGATCGTTTGGTTTCCTAGTAGTGAATTATTCAAGTTCGCATTCCCACCAAGATTATTCCATCCACCGATTCCCGCAAATTGGTTGATATGAGGTCCAATGAAGTTGACTCCTGCCCCTAGTGGGCTTGTAGGCAGAATTGATTATATGGCGGGAATCCTTGGAATTGGTTGGCCACCACATATGGGTTATTACCCATCAGCAGAACAATGAATGCTAGGGCTGGGTTGCCCCCAGCTGGTGGATTCAATTGAGGCAGATTCGCCCCCAAGATGTTGGGTTGGACCTCCACCTAAGGCCTTTCCACTAGCAATCCATTCAGAGCCCCCTGATTCCCATTTTGGCCATTTTGTTGCCCTAGCAATCAATCAAACCTCTCATGTATCTGAGAATTTTGGGTAGCTATGGTCCGTTGGTGGTTGAGTTGGTTTGATGTCTCCATTGCTCGGATGAGTTATTGGATCTCCAACGAAGTGGCCGGGTTAGACCTCAAGACTGGTCCTCCAACGACTTCTGTAACATCTTCGACCACCACATGGTTGGGGTCGACGGTCGTGGCTCAACCAAAGCCATTTTGGCCTTATTGATCGTGCGGAACATTTTGTGGTTGAGTGTTCATGGGAAGTGAACCAACCATGCTTGTCTCTGATTCCGAACGAAGTCTAGACCCTTCAAACTCTTGATCTCTTTTAGGATTCTTCCTAGTGTTCATGACCACACAAAATCTAGTGGTCCCACTAGGTGTGCCAAATTATGTTTCCTTCTTTTCAGCCAAGGTGGCCAACGGAAGGAACTTTTGGTCATTCTTCTCTTGGATTGCGCAGGTGTGCCACCACCACTGATTGGCTTGAATGGAAAAAGTTGGATTGTTGTGTTCGCACTTCTGACTTCTAACCAGCTGATTAATTGGCCAAGCAAGGAACCTCATCTTGGCCTAGGTTCTTTCACTTCCTCGGGGTCGAGGATGGTTAAGTTTCGTATGGGTATTTTAGTATTTTTTGGGATATAATGATAATGATGCAAATTAAATTAAAAGACGATTAAACTAAATAGCAAGAAAACAAATGCAAAAATAAGATCAAAGCAACAATAAAATTAAATTTAAGTAAGAATGAAACAAGAATGATATGAACGATAAAGGCAATAAAATAAAGCAATATGAAATTAAATTAAGCTTAAAGAAAATTCTATAACAATTAAAAGTAAAGCAATAAACTTGAGTCATAAAACAACATAATGGAAATTGTAAGAAACTAAACTTACACTAACGAAATCAAAGAACTGATCTAGTATACTTGCTTGAAAAATAAAAACCTAGTCTAGGGATAGAAAAGTGAAAGACAAAAAGTAGGTTTTTGTGTCTGATGTCGGTCTCCTTTGCTCTTCATCTAGAGAGGTATATATAGGGGCATCTGTCAGCCCATGAGCTGGCCATAAAATGGCCAAAGGTCAACTTCTTTCAAAATCTTTCGTTGTGTGGCTTCCAAAATCAGTAGAATTGATTCGAATGAGATCATCGAATTGCAAATTTGATCACTTGATTTTCTCCTCCTTAGGAATGTTCCGAATTGACATCAATTTATTTGATTACTTTCATTAGATAGATCTCGTCACGTGCATGAAAACATCCAGAAGTTTTGGGCCTACTTCCACGGGTTGGGCTTGGACCTCCAAGAACTTGGCTTGACATATGGTGTAACATCGTGGTTTCCGGAGTTTCTAGTTTTAATTAAACATAATCCACCGATGTTGGGTGACTTAGAATTCAAATGAGTCCATCTGCATCATATATATATATATATATATATATATACCCCATATGTTGAGTTTAAATATTATTATATAAATAGTATAAGGCCATAAAGTTGGCCTTCGAACTTTCATAAGATTTTTAGGCTATTTGGCCTTTTCAAGAAACTTGGTGAAAGTTCATGTGACTTCTTACTCCGTATTAAAATTATATATATACTAAAACTGAATCCATGATTTCACTGTTCCTAGACTGTAGCTTAGCAATAGTAAAATGGCAGTTTTGCCCCTACTTAACTGTTGTTTTCAGTTTTGTTTTCTCTTCATCACAGTGAATTGCCGAAAATGCCATCTACTTAACCTTTTCTGCTCTTCCCTTTTTGCCCCTTCTCCTTCGGTCTTTCTTTTCCTGCGAACGTTTCGTTCGCTCAAAGAGGGATTTCATCTCCACTTGATTTCGAACTAGCTGGTTAGCCTGGTTGGGGACAACGATGGAAGATTTGTGTTCACTGTTGGAGATGCTTTGGTAGCCGTTGATTTTCGTTTGGGGAGGCGAACTGCGAATCCAGCCGCCCTTTTGGTCTTCGTTTCATGGATTTATCTGTTCGTTTGATATTTTTCATCGTTTCTACAACCATCGTCTGAGGCATCTTCTATCTCTCTTGACTGCGAATTCTTGCATCCTTTGTCTTCGGGTATGCATCCCCTCACCTTTTTAGCACATCTTTTGGTCTTTATTTCATCAATTAACAGACATATATTGAGAATTGAAATTTTTAGGGTTTAGCAGAGAATTGAAATTCTTTGAGTTTAGCAAAGAATTTTCAAATCTTTGATGACAACGACCATGTAAATATAGTTCTTTTGTGATTTTGATTGTTTAAGGTGACTTTTGATTGCTTAGGCAGGTTTTGAAAAAAAAAAGATTAAAATTGATGAATATTTCAATTGTTGGTTATATTTATTATTTGGTTTCTCTTTTGATCTTCCTTTTTAATCGTTTTTGTTGATTGATATAGTGATTGTTTTTGTTTTTGTTTTTTATAATTGTTTTGGGTTGTGTTTGATTTATGCTCAAAAGAATTGCCTCCAGTATTTTATTCTCTTTGCTTTTTCTAAAAGACAAGTATTTAGAATTTTCAACTGGACAAAGAACTTTACATGTAATATTCTAAAAGCTGAGAGAATTCTCTGCAACTAGCCTTTGGAAATATGTGGTTGCCAGTGTTCTTCTAAAAGAAAAAGCCAAGTCTAAGACAATGAGGATTAATTCCTTACCATTGTGGCAGGCATGAAAAGCTTTTACCTGATCGAACAACTTGGCCAATAGGCAATCTAATACCAAGAAAACTAACAGAACAATGGATGATGGATTTTGTATTATATTCAAAAGTCTTGATTTGCCTCATTTTAATGCCAAAAAGTTGAAAAATCTTGATATTGGATCATGCATTCTGCAGCAAAGAATATAGTTTCAAATGGGATTTGAAATACCTTATTTAGTGTTAGTATCCAGTGAAATACAATGAATATAAATTAAGCAAAAGGATTCTTTAAATTTCTTGCTGGGGGAATTTGGTACCCATTGATCTACAATTCTGCTATCATTGTTAATTAAATTGATTAATTACTTCATTATGGCTGCATTGCGATATTGCCAATGTCGAAAAGGATTTATATTTGAGAGATGTTATTCTGTTTTGTTTTGTCTCTGTTTGTTTTTGTTTTCTAGGATTTTTCTTTTGTTTTAGTAGTGGACTAACAAAGTTGAAGCATCTCATATAAAAACGCTGCACAGGAAAACACATTTGAACAGTTTTGGGACTAGAAAATCAAAAACTTCAATTTTTTCGATTTTTTCGATTTTTTCTTGCTTTTTCTCCTCTTCTTTCTTGCTTTACTGATTTGGTGATGTCATGTTAGAGATGCTCAAAGTTTGAACACTACCCCCAATATCTGAATTCTAATTCTGAATTTTAATTATTATCTCTTTCTAAGTTTGAACACTACCTCTATTACCTGGAACAAATTGGCAAAAAACAAAACACATTTCAATGGAGATAAAATTTGACCATGCAGAGAGCTTCTTTGTTTGAGGTTTGGAGGTGTAAGAGGAGTTGGGGTTGCACTAATTTTTGTTTGTGGTATCATGGAGTCACACAGTCATTTAATGTTATTGATTACATCTGTTTTGCTTGGTTAGGCTATAGAAGCTCTGTTTAATTAATTTTTAGATATTGTGTTGTTTGAAAATTCTTACTTTTATAGTTGTGCTATTGTTGGTGTGTGTCCATTTTGCTTCATTAGGCTATAGATGTAATTAAGAAATAATAGTTTAATTCATGAATGTTTTTTTTCCCTTCCCAACTATTGATTTGTTGGTTGAAGTTTGACTCTGATTTTTGCTTTGGATTTTGATGATGCTGATATTCTGTTTTCTTCAATCTTTGTTTGTTTTTGTTTTTGTTTTCCAGGATTTTTTCTTTTGTTTTAGAAGTGAACTAACGAAGTTCAGGCATCTCATATAAAACACTGCAAAGAAAAACATATTTGGACAGTTTTGGTACTAGAAAATCAGAAACTGCAATTTTTTTGATTTTTTCTTGCTTTTTCTCTTCTTTCTTAACCATGTCTGCTTTTGATGTTTTGTAGGTGTTGTTTTGCTGCTTTAGATAGAGCCGTTTGGTGATTGTTTTTGGTTCTGTTAAGCAAGAGGTGCGTTTCTATGTTGAAATTCCAATTTATTGTTTTCGGTTCTGTGAATAGAGCATGGTAATTAGCTAATGGCATCAATTGACAATTGGTTGGGATAAATTTGAATTAACTGGTTGTACAGCTGTAAATGAAGCCAAGTAATTCTCATGTGGTTTGAACCAATGACAAGTTGTTTCATGTATGATCTGTGCTTAGATACATATTAATATTTTTGACCTCTTCCTTTTAGTTTATGGAAGATATGATGTATTTGGAGGGATTGTTGATAAGAGTAATAACAACATGATGTTGCTTTTGATTATATATTAATGCATTTTCATGTGTTGAAGCTTTTTGAAATTTTTTGTTTTTTTTAGAGAGCTTTTTTAACATGAAAAATGAGATGTAGCTGCCTTTGGTTTCATTTGATTGATGTTCTGGGTTGATTTTTAGACATATATGTTTAGTACAAATTGGAGCTTGATCTTTAGATTGTTAGAAAAGACGTTGAAATGACTCAATTGTTGAATTAGAGTATGAAATTTTGATATCTGTTTAAAGGGAAAAAGGGAAAAACAGAAAAATGGAATTGAAAAATATATAAAAAAATCTTGATTGTTTAGGGTGACTTTTGCATAGGTAACTTTTGATTGTTTAGACCAGTAACTTTTGATCTTATATTCTTTGTTTCATATGCATCTAGGATAATTTAAACAGCCCTTTTCCCGTGCTTTTACAGTGTTTTTCTTTGCCCAAAACACATTAATTTGGGTAGTCTTGAGTGATTTCTTGCCTTGCAGATTTTGCTCAGGCTAAAGTTTTGGTTTTATGAAAAGATTGTGCATGTATAAAATACGCAAGCTAATTTATTCTCCATTTATTCTGTTTTTTCTTCCTTTTTTTTTAAACCATATTTTCTTTTGATATTTTGCAGGTGGTCTTTTGTTGCTTTGGATAGAGCAGTTTGGTTGATGTTTTTGGTTATGTTAAGCAGGAGGTGAGTTTCTAGGCTGAAATTTCCAATTAATTGTTTTAAGTTGTGTGAATAGAGCATAGGAATTAGCTAATGGTGTCTTTGACAATTTGTTGGGATAAGTGTGGGCCTCTTATTTTTTTCTTCAAGTCCTAAAGAAATATGGCAACCGTACAAAAATAGACTTCAAATATTTTGAGACGCAAAAAAAAGGATTATATGCCTTATGAGAAGAAGAAACTGAATTTTTGGTTTTTGCGTTTTTTATAGGTGCTGTATAACTGTTTTTTAGACTGTTTGGTAGCTCTTCCCATTGCTGCTAGACAACAGGTCAGTTTTCTCTGTCTTTTGAAGAACTCATGCATATCAACTGTGGCTAATTGGTTTTTGGATATTGTGTCTTTGAAAATTGTTATTTCTATCATTGTGATGTTATTGCTTTTATGGTTTGCTTGATTAGGCTATAGAAATTGTATTTAATTCGTTTTCATATGTTTGTTTTGAAAATTCTTATTTTTATAGCTACAATACTGTTGGTGTGCGTCCATTTTGCTTGATTAGGCTATAGATGTAATAAAAATATTGTAATTTAACTCATCCATGTTTTTTTTTCCTTTCCAGCTATCGATGTGTTTGTTGGAATTTGTAATTTTTGAATATGATGCCTAAAAGAATTACAAAAACCAGAAAAAGCCTGAGTTAAATTATAATAGATCGATATTGAATGCATTAGTGCCAAGGAAAATGTTGTTGAGTTGTAAACAGTTACTCAAAATCTTCCACCGGTTTCACACTTGGGTGCATCTACATTTAGCATATGTTCTAAATTCTTCATTAATTGGCATCAATATATTTATTAACCAAAAATAGCTAAATACAATGAATAGTGAAATTTCCACCAATGACCAAAAAGAAAACTTAGATGTTGTAAACTATGCAATGCTATCAAAGTGTTGGCTTATTCTACTGGTTTGGATAGAGCTTTTAGGTTCCTGCTTTTGGTTCTGTTAAGCAAGAGGGGAATTTCTTGGTTGAAATTAATTGGCAGAAATTAATTGTTTTCCATTTTGCTTTAGCCAATGGCATCAATTTCCCATCTGTGTTGATCATTTAGACATATGTACTGTTCTTCTTAATTTCTTAATGATAAATTTTTGGTATGTAAGTTTGATATCAAAGCATCCCCTGCGAATATATACATTAACTTTGTAGTAAGAACCCATGTAAATCAGCTACACGGTGCTTGATTATTATGCATCAAAGTTATTCAAATTAAAGAACACATTATTAAAAAGCATGACATTATAATCAGTAATCGTATACTCTTTACTTCAAATGCAGCATCTAATAGTTTTTAAATAGACAGTGTAGCATCTCCATTGCAATACAGTTAGTGAAAGAACTTTTTCTTAATAAATGTTTTTTTCTTTTTAATTCATAGTGGAAATAACTTTAAAGCGGGAAAAGATCATCAATTTTTAACAATGAGGATGAGATTTTTTTTTAAAAGGTTGGCTGCATATCAAAACACTGTCAAAGATGTAGCACATGTGGCACTAATACTCTAATTAGGGATCACCAGGTTGTTCAGAGCCCTGTTTTAGAATCTAGAATGTCTTTATTTTTCGCTCTTTTGATTGTTGCTTGATTTTATTTCAAATTGCTCCTCTGCAAATGGTTGGTTGCAAGTCAAAATTATGGGCCAATTTCCAGAAACAAATTCATCACATTGGCTTAACTAATTATATAGGATTTGGTCAATGTTTGGTTTTGTCTTTGTTTTTTACAGAACATTTGGTATTGGTCTACACTGTCTTGCATGCATATGGATTTTGAAATTAGTTGTGATGTGTTTATTTAGTTTTCTCTTTATGGTGTCGGTTACTTTTCAACCAATTAACATGTGATTCTCCTCTCAAGGAATTTGAAAAGAAACCAGTCTTCACTTCGTATCATCATATTTTCATGTTTTCTTTGTGTAAGAAAACGAAATGTAACAAAAAAGTATAGTTTCTGTTGGGGTCTATATTCTTGATATTCTTCAATACCAAAATCAGTATTGAAACAGATTAATTAATTGAGACTGTCCTATCTCACAAGCAAAACCAAAATTATATTTATTAACCTAATTTTGTTTTTCTGTCTTTGTATTTTAGATAGCTGTTGTGATCCTGCTTTTGTGTGGCTATTTTTCGAAGTGCTTGATAGCTTCTTTAACTACAGGTTAGTGTTTCATCCATTTTCTAAAAGACTGCATGCATGGTGGCTGTAGCTTATTGATTGCCAAATATTATGACAATTGAAAATTCTCATTTCTATCGTTCTGTCAATATCACGGTGCATTTGCGTTGCTTAATTACAGTTTAGGTGTGATTGATAATTTAAAATTTTATAAATGCATGTTTTTTCTCCTTTCCAGTTATCAATCTGTTGCTTGGGGTTTTAAATTTCTGTGCATAATGTGCAAAAGGACTAGAGATAGCAAACAATAGCAAACGAAATCAGACGATGCAAGAAGCTCATACTTTTTCCATTTCAAATGGTATAGAAATCTCTTATGAAAGTGTTTGCCTTGCCGATGATAAACATAAAACCAGAGAAGAAAATGTGTCAGATTCTGACAATTTACCAATTATCAGTTTGAAGAAGAAAAAGGCCCAGGGCAGTTCCAAAATTGCCTCTCCTACTTCCACATTAGAGTTTATGCTCTTTCCTTTTCAATTCATTCATCTCATTAACGTACACATTACATACATAATATTTCATTGTTCATAGCTTATTTCCCCACTCAATTTCTCTATATTAAGTGGTAGTTGATTGCATTGGATTTGGGCAAAGTTTCCTTTCTCATAATTGTCTTCAATTACGATTCAATTTTAAAGAAAATTCATCAACTCTTCTTTTAAAATATGATTTTTCTCAAACGTCTTTAGAATGCAATTTGGTTTCATTCCTTTGAGACAATGTGTTTGATTTTAAAGCTTTGCCTTGCATTAATTTTTGTGGTTTACACAAGTGATATACATATATTTCAGTTCTCCCTGATTCTAATATTTTAGTCACTCAAAATTTTTGTTCATATTAAGAAACTTCCCTTTTTTTTGAAGTTGGGGTATGGATATTCGATAACTTAAATAAATATATAAATTTATTTACTCTTTTTTATTAATTATTAAAATTTTCTTCTCTTTTTTTTTCCATATTTTTTTGGAGCTCCCACATGAACTGACTTTCAATTACATTTTTCAAATTTGAAACATCGTTATTAAATGTTTTAAATGTAATTAACAAAACTTTTAACCTATAGCGTCTTATCTCAACCTTTATTCTACTTCTATAACATATAGCTATTTATACATCATTGCTGCTTCTATAGCTTACTTCTCCACTAGATTATCTTACTTCTGTAACAAATTTGCTCATTAGGTCACTAGATCATCTTATTTCTGTTTATAGGTTATTAGGTATTTTTAGATCATTTAAATCGTGGTTTGTGCAGTTTTTGTTGTTGGCCTGAATTCTATAACAATAGCCATTGTCTTTGCTCAAATTTTCTCATTTGTCGACACTGACACCGACCGTTTACCAAGTTTATGCCAATATAGTCAACACCCCTTGATTTGATTCTATTAAAATTGTCACAATTGTTTTCAGTTTATTTTCAATGGATTCAATAAATTGACCTTATACTTTTATCCATCAAATTAATAGAATGCTTGATGTATGTAAACTTTTATTTCTCTGGTTTACTTTTTTAACTTAAGTCCATCATAATAATTAACGCTTGCCATTTTCCAACTTTATACCAACAGAGTTAAAACCTCTTGAATGGAGAAGGAACGTCAGCCAGTTACACAACAAATGCAGCAACAGCTAGATACCCTTGCAAGAAACATATCAAAAAAGAAAAATTCATGTCCACCACCCATTAAATTATAGATAAACGCATGTACAAGTTTTTTTTGAACAATATGCAGCTCAAGGCTGCTCATATTTTTTATGTTTTAATAGCTGCTTGATATATTAAAATATGCATAATATTTTAACATAACAATCAGCATATAAAACATGTTAGTTTATTTTTTACAACTTAAGCTTGCCAAACTAAGCATGATGACACTATTTAGATCTCAATGTATATATAAATAGGGCCAGTATTTTAACATAACAAGAACCACAGATTTGACAAAGCCATGTTTCCTACATATTTTTACGACTATATACACATTTGAAGCAATTTCAAAACCCGCAGCATCGTGCGGGCGCACTTGCTAGTATATACTATATATATATAGAGAGAGAGAGAGAGAGAGAGAGAGAGAATCCGTAAGCCACTAGTTGGCCTCTGAGTGAAATCCCAATCAAAACTACTTGGTCTTTCATTTATTTACTTCCATTATAAATAATAATTTCTTTATTTGGCTAGACCTTGTGAAGTTGAGTATCACTTGACTTGGTTTGAGATTGAGACTACTTGGCTTGGAATTGAGACCACTTCATTTGACTTGAAATTGAAGACTACACATGTGACACTCAAACAATAATATATATATATATGAATTTGGTCACTTTGCACTCTTGTCGGCAACAAAATAACAAAGGGCCATTATGGCCTTTTTCAATCATTTCATTACCCCTTTCGAGCCAAATTCTATTTTATCTTTGAGACTAATTATTCTATCAAGCCCAGGCTTCTCGACTGGAAGGGCTCCAAAGACATCACGAGACTAACCTTCGAGAGGTGTGTTACACCCGACTGGTAAATTATCTGTATTTATATTTACACCCGACTTGGGATTTAAGTCCCAACTTGGACTTGGGGTCTCGACTTGGACTTGTCACGTTTTTTCTTTTCTTTCACAAAGCAATATTCTAAACTATTCTAATGTGAAAGGAAGGGTATCGAACTCAGGTGCACCCGGCAAGTGCAACTTTAACCAAAAAATTTACAAACTCCTATAACTTTACACCTCATCCCCTCTTTCGTTTTTAAATATCTGGTTGTAAAGAATGGCATGGCAAAGCAAAATAGAAACTAAGACAATGATAGGTAGGTAACTACCACTGCGAGAGTTTTAATGGAAAACTACAAATTAGTACTATACTATACTAAATTTTGACCCATACCGGCATCTGACATATTTATATTTTTCAACAGAATTTTACAGCATTTAAAACCAAAAATAAATGGGGTTGTTCCCTCTGGAATCAACGTTATAAATTATAACCATAGGCTGGTCTTCTCGTCCACATCAAATTTCATAAGCTTTATTTCCACACACTAAGATGGCAACTTGGAAATCGTTTGTCATAGTTATCTTTGTCATCGCTTCATTACTTTCGAGCGCACATTCGGCTTTCGTCGCCCCTCGAAAACTCTTAGCCCCTACCTTTCCTCGTTTTAAGCTGCCCAAGATCCCTAACCTGAAGTTTCCTCCTCTGTCCCCCACACCTCTGTGGCCAGAATACAGGTTACCTCCCCCTATAACTTCACTTCCAAATTTCCCATCAACTCCCACATTTCCGTTCTCTCCACCTTCAATAACCACTACCCCTTAATAAAAATGGCATATAACTATATGTCTAATGAATATCTCAGAAGTTCTCTATGCAAGCCATCAGTTCTTTATTAAATAATGGTTGTGCATTGATATTGTTGAAATAATAGATGTGCATCGATATTATTGAAAATGTATCGATAACATGTTAGTACGTTTTGTTGGCGACAATTATATCCGCAGTCGGACAGTAATATTTGTGGTACTACTATATCTATATGCAGTTAAATAAAGGTTCATAATCACATATGAAGATCTATTTTAGGGATTTCTGGAGAACTATATGGACCACTCGTGTGTTTACCAATATTGTTTTGTCCTATTATTTCTAGTTTTGCTATGAGAGTAAGAATATTACTACTTTGTTCGTTCTTGTTGAATTGTTGGGATATAATTCCTACTAGCTTCTATTATTTATTATGCTCGTTTTATGTATGTATGGATTTATCTCATTTGCAATATTAATGCTTATGCTGTGTTTGGATGAGGGAAATAAATTTGGGATTTTGACAAAATTCAGAATTTCTAAATTGACACGAATCAATTCCCGTGTTTGGATTAAAAAAAACATAGAAATTTAGAAATTCCGTGTGGGAAAAACATGGAATTTGGAGATCATAAATCCCAACTTTAAATTCTATCTAAAAGTCGTCATTTTTAAAATCCCAAAACAGATTGAGTTTTTTAAAAAGATAACTTTACAAATAAATGTTAAATTCCGTGTTTTAAATCCGTCACCCAAACAAGAAACTTTACAAATTCTAGAACATTAATTTCTGTCATTTTAAATTCCGTCATTTATGAAATCCTTTGTACTTTTAAATTTCCTCATCCAAACGCACTGTTAGGATTATTATGGTGGGTATGAGAGGGATGCTCATTTTACTACCTCAAAGAGAAAGGCATGCCTTGCAATTTGGATGCATCCGGTTTTCGATCACCATGATGAGCTTTGATGTTTTACTTTTATCAGCTGAACAAAGTTTGACATCTATAAAACGCATGAATGAAAAATCCCTTATTAATAGTCTCATGTTCAAAACCCTATGCCTCTTTGGCATTTGTGTGTGAGTATCCCCTCCCTAAATATTAAGCTTAACCAAAGAATAACCACCAGCGATTTTTTTCAAAAAAAGTATTAACCAACGAATACTTTGCATTACTTTTGTTAGGGCAAATTAATTAATATTTCTCATGGTGAGATTAGAAAAAGACAAACATATTTTATGAAATTGTTATTTATGGCAAGTGATTTTGTAGAAGCTCTGGTTCTCAGATTACTCAATGAGAATTGTCACCTGACGCGCTATTTGAGTGAATGATAATATCAAACCACCGTAAACACAAGTTAATCTGCTAAAACCATTATCTTTCGCATTGATGAAAATAAAATGCCACTATAGGCAAAAAGATGAATCTTGGAGTTGAACTCAATAGTATCAACAGTAACCTTGTAAACCAACACTCCCACCGAAGATCCTACCATTCCTCGCAAAGTGACCTACCAAAAATGTTTATGTGCGGAGGAAAAATCTATTTACATTTTCTTATAAAACGTGCCAAATACAGGAAGGAAAGGCGACGTCTCTTCTTTCACCTCCCTTCATCTCTTTCTCTTTCCACCAGCCCCTGAACCTCGGCCGCCTTTTTTCTCAGCTGCGGCAGATGAACCACCTCTACCCCTGCCCGTTGGTGTCTTCTTTGCACTTGAATTTGTTGCACCCTTCAAATCGAATTGTACATGCACTCCTACATAGTATGAGGCACACGTAAATCATGCATTCAGAAATAAAGTGTACCTAAATGATATGAATATGGGCATGTGTGAGTCCATGTGGCTACCAACTACCTTTTGTATTCAAACTTTGAAGTTCCTGTTGCAGCTTCTCACCAGCCGCAGAACCTTCTGACAAGTGCAAAAAGAACAATCACTAAGTGAACACCAATGTCAACCAGAATAGTTAAAGAGTCTAGAAGCATTCTAGTTTGCAAAGTTTTTTCTTCCCATTACAATCCTATCATAATCAAATTCATCGCCAAGTTTCTGTTGGCCATATCATAAGAAAATTGCAATAATTTTAAAACAAACCAGTTTTACTGGTGTCAGGTTCTTGAACAAAAACAAAGACCAAAATGCAGCATCATTTCAACATTCCCAAACGTGTTCCCAGCATTTCCTTTTCTTTTTACAATTTTCAGAATCAGAACGAAGTTCCCAGACAGTATGGAACATTCCCTCCATTTATTTTAGGGAGTGCAGCATGTTACCATATGCCATCTTTATTTGGCATAATAATAATTATACAGCTTACTATTCCTGAAAGGCGCCACCTTTTCACAAACTGCATTATTCAGAGCAAGATTGCCATTTGTGAAAAATTTCCTAAAACTAAAGCAGTCCCATCAAAATGCACTATCTGCAATTAACTAACAAAACAGCAAAAATCTGATGACACAGAAAAACATACAAGAAAACAGCAACAATATGATTACAGACAAAAACTTACCCAAGTCCTCTGTATCTGACGAATTTTCTTCTTCACTCTCAACCAAAGTATCATCATTGTTCTCTCCAATTACATCAACAGATGGTTCTAAAATAGCAGCAATCCGCTTCTTAGGAGCCTTCTTCATTCCAGGGAAAGTGACAAAATCTGCAGCTCGCACCATCCTTGTTTTGCTGCCTTCTTTGTAAGCTTTTGTCAGCGCTGCCTTTACAGCTGGTTGAATGCCATCTAGAGGATTTGGGTGCCCCTGATACGTAAGGTATCGATGAGAAAACATGAACAACTTTAGAACAGTAGCAACAACAAAGCTGCACCAAGTTAGGTGGGGTTACCTGAAATTTGGATAACTCCACAATAGTATCAAAGTCATCCTGACTAATGGAGTAAGTATTCATGAAATCCACAACTTTGTGTACAGCTTCATCCTGGTAATTTTTTTAAACACAGAAGATGGATTTACAACTGACCTTCAACCCAACTATTTTACATCTTTTTTTATTGATATAAAGATTCATACGCAACCAAAAATTGATTGTTTCCAACCTTAGGAAGTTCACGGAGTGGCACAGTCAATCGTTTCAGAAGAAGAGAAAGGTATTCAACTCGCAGGGTATCCCTGAATAATTTACAGCACGAGAAACTTAGATGCTTTCAAGGGAGGCAAAATAGGACAATTTTTTGAAAAGATAATGAAAGAGACGCAAATAGTGAACAAGGAGTCCATCAAAAACAAAGAACTGAAACAAGTGAAAACAACGAAACCTACAACAAACACATTATGCTATGGATACTCCTCAATTTAGCAAATTAAGAAGAGAAATTAAGATCCCTGAATTCGGATGTAACTGAAGCCCAAAGGGACGACAAAATCCTCACCCTCTCCCACAGCGCTTCTACCCCCATCCCTCATTTATTGTCAAAAACCCTCAAGATAGCCCTCCTGCAACAACCCCATAACACTCTAGCCTCCTTTCCTCCACCGAAAGCAGCAAGACTTTCACTAAGCAATGAATGGCACCCTTGTGGAATTACCCAACTCACTCCAGCCTCCTTGAATAGTCACCACAAGTTTAAAGCTACGGGACAATGGACAAACACACAATCTGCATCTTCCTTTCATTTTACACCAACTTGGAGAAAGGCAGCAATTAGGTCTCTTATTCTGAAGCAGGCCACACGTGCTCACCCTCTTGTGAAGCACAAGCCAACCCAAAACCTTTGCTTCCCTTATCACGTCAGCTGGAGCAAAAACTGACTGATCAGATCCATCAATTAAATTTCTAAAAACAGATTTTCAAGATAACTATCCTGAAGATGCCAATTCCCAACGCCTCATACCATCTCTCCCTCCAGACAAACAAACTCTTTCCAATAGCACCAGCAAAGAAATGAAGCAGATTATGATGAGATTAAAATTGCATTTGCAGTAAAGAGAACAGAACACAAAGAGACTAGAACAGAGGATACTAGCTTTTAGACTCTATCCAGTTAGTCAAACAGAGGATACCCAAGAAAAACATTTTGCCTTACATATCTGAAACTTACGATCAAAGAATCTATGAAGCTAAGTAAATCAACATCCTAAGAACACCATTGAGTGAACATAGTTTTTGTGCTTCCACCCTATTGCTTTGAAATGAACACATATTTACTAATAAAAACCTTATATAAACTACATGATAAACATTTACTAATCCAATATATTATATCAAAAGTAATCCAGTAATTGCACATGGAAATTTCTAAAATTTTCAAGCCAAAAGGCAAGGAACAGTAGGACCAAAAACAGAAGGGAAATTTTAAGATAATCATTAGGCTCCAAAATAAATATAAAAAAGTTAAGTTTCTTTCCTAGGAGACATTGGTAATGTGCGGACAAGAAAATAAAAGTTTACCAAAGGGCCTAAGGTTCTAAGGAGACATTTACCCTTAAAAACATCATTGGTTGTAAATTAATTTCAGTCCTTATACAAGCCAACAACGTTTATATGTTGGCATAAGCCATTGCAAAACTCAAAGACAAATGCATTAGGTTAGTGACCAGAAGTTCAAACATAGAACAGAGACTACCTCCCCGAACTAGATTCACGAGAAGCGAGAAGATGGACATGCAAATCTTCCAAGAGCCTCAAATTTTTTCCGAGTGTTGAGTTCTTTCCCAGCCACCCTCCAAATCTATTAAAATTCCTTTCTCCCTGCAAAAGAAGGCCAACTTGTGACAATAAGCATACACCTCAATGCATATATAACATGTACATTTCACAACATTTGGAAGGTATAAAACCCAAAAACTGAATTTTCCAAGTACCATGAATGTATAAGTCCTCTTTAATAGGAATCAAACCCAACTCTATAAACTGAAGAAAAGGTACAATTCAGTTGAACCAGTGGTCCAATGAGAACAAAGAGGAATTTATGATTATAAAGAAAAACCAGTTATATTGTCAGGCATTTGAAAGATTTTCAAAAATTTCTGGAGAAATTACAATAGCATAACCATGTGAAAATCTACTGAAAGTAAAGGTTCATTCATTTACTAAAGTGAAAACACAAAATTAAAGAGAGTTATTACAAGAAGTGAGACTAGCTGGAAGAGGGACCAACTAGACAGTTTCTATGTCAACCCAACCTGCTAGCCCTATAACAGAGCAGGGGTCAAATAACCTTGCATTTTGCTTTCCTCGAGCGTTATGTTCCTCAGTTATATTTTTTGGTGTGGCATGGGTCAGACTCCCTTGACTGCATGCAATGACCCAAAAAAAATTTCAAACGCAGCTATATTTTGGTGTGGCATGGGTCAGACTTCCTCAGTTATATTTTTTGATGTCAACCCAACCTGCTAGTCCTATAACATGCAATAACCTTGCTGTAATCTCTAGTACATTACTTTGTTAAACGCAGCTCCTCAGCACATTTTTCAAAAAAATTCCTCCTTAAACTTTCAAGAAATAAGTTCTGCTCCACCATAAAACACCCTACCTTCATCTTAATTTCATAAACAACGATCAGCCCACTAAAGACGAAACTAGCATAGGTTTCACTCCCAAAGAAACCAGCAGAACTTTTTCACAAAAGTCTACACTAGCATAAGTCAATCACATAATATCCCAAATATGGCGTATACCTCTGTGGCATAACATAAAAAAAGGAAAAAGAAAATCAATGGGGACAATAAATGTGAATCGCTAGAGCACACAGAATCAATACATTTTCCAAGGCCACAGAGAGCATCAGTTACACTTTAGGAATTTATAAGCTTGCATGTAATAGAAATTCATTACCTGCTCAAGTGTCTCTCTTTGCCCACGCAACAATGCAGCACTGATTATAACAAAAAATGAGTATAAAAATGATACCACGAACTAGAAATTATGAATACACTCCTAAAGATATTATTTCGACTTCCATAGCTGATGTTAAGAAACATACGGAAAAATAGAGGATGAAAGACAAGCACTTTGGGAAAGCTGCCATTGCCGATATTTTCTAATCTGTACATTGAAAATATCCCCATTGCCAATAGACTCAGCGGCACGGGCAATCAAGTTCATACGTTTTATCCCACTATCATCCTTGACTGCCGAACTTGGCCTATAGTTAATATAATTTTCCTGCCAGAAATTGCATAATAAGCTTAATATATGAGAATATTAAACATTTTACTACAAATATCATCATTTGGAAAAAGAATAAGGTTAAAATTTGAAAGCATAAGTGTCCATGTTTGAATAAATGTAAGTTTACATTTAAGTCCATGAAGAATGAAAGTGATCAAAAGAAAATGAAGTAAAATAAAATATCTAGTCATTCGTATGGGTACTAGCCGCACTAAGATCTTAAGTCAAATAGCACATATTTAAAAACTGGAGGAGAGTGTGGTGAGTAAGAACACACTAAGCTTCCTTTCAACTCTTTCTTGATTTGAATATTGATATATATATATATATATATAAGAAAGGGGGAGAGAGAGAGAGAGAGAGAGAGAGAGAGAGAGAGAGACTGATAGCTTAGAATATACATTTTTTATCCTTTCTTCCTACTTCATGTTATCATACCAAATTACAAGAATATTCCAGATTAATCTCATGATACAAATGTTGCTCTTTCTTTTTCGGCCAGAGTCATGATACAAATGTTAAAACAGTTCTTCACAGCGATGCAAGTTCGAGTTCTCACATAGTATTAGAAATTTGTCTGAAGAGCTGTAATCATAGCCAGAACAGTTCAGTATGTGAGCATTGGAATCATTTGTTAAGGTGTATACCCCATCACCTGTTCGCTTTAGTAAATTTCTTTTACTTGTAAAAAAAAAAAAATTGTTCACGAGTTCTGATTAGTGAAATAACACATCAAAGGAAATGTCGAAAAAGTTTCTTTTAGGAATACGCTCCTACTAAGGTAAGTGTCCCTTAAAAATTCTATTCGCATTTATATCATTTTCAACTGAAAAGCATTCCAAGATAATGCTTCGTGCAGTCATATGTTTATAATTAACCAGCACTCCTGATGTTATTGTTATTACAAATGTATATGATAATTATTAGTTTAACCAGAGACATGAAGCAGAAACTGCTGAATAGGTTATCATCCATGCAACCTGTTAACACTAAGCACTGCAAGTCTTTTCTTCTGGCAGTAGTATTCGATAGTGAAACTCAACAGAATAAAATATCTCACCGTCTGTTATATCATTTTTTATTCAGAATATGCCAGCCAAAAACAACTGTGCTAGCAAAGAACGCACCTGGATAAGAAGAGGGACTAGATCAGGATCACTCATGCTCAGGTCAACACGCTCATCCATCCGCAACTTTCCTGCATTAAAACCAAACAGCCTGCAGGACGAAAAGACAAGTCAGCATCACACACATGTTAATGGATGCATACTAGAATGTAAGCATTCAACCCAAAACCAATTGGGAAAGGATGGAGAGGCCCAAGATATTTTAAGCTCTTAAGCTAGGCTTCCATCCTTGGATGTGGGATACTCTCAACACTCCTGAAGGCCAAATAGAGCCTTCACTGACTGGAAAAAGTACCCATAACAAGATTCTGAGAAGTTAAATTTAACATGAGGGAAACAAGATGCTTTTGGGAAGGAAAGAAGGGAAAGACTTCATCAGATTGTGGTGTAATGCCTGTATTTTGGGTGGTATGGTTAGAGAGAAACAAAAGGATCTTTAAAAGTTATAGAGGGGAGGCAACAGAGGATCTGTAAGGTTTTGGGCATCGTGAAAGTGGAGGTTTTATGGAACAAGTTACGGTTTTGGGCATCATTATCAGCTCCGGTTTCTTCTGTATTCAGGGAAATACCGCTTTTGGAATTTGTCGATTGGAAGACTGTACTTGTTTAAGCTTATGCAATGAATTTTAATGTATTCCTGTTGTACGGTAGATGGTGCGTTGCGGTATTACATTGTATGTTTTCCATTAAGATTCCGATAAAACTTCATTTCTCAAAATCTAAAAAGAATTGAGCTCAGACCTTAAGTTTTTCTGATTCGTGGATGGTGGGTTAGTTTCTTAATTTCTAGATTTTCTCAGTGGATAGCTTTTCCACTGCATCTTTGTGCTGTTCCAAAGTTTATCAATAAAATTCTGTTTTTTATTAAAAACAAAAACAAAGCATATAATTGAGAGCAAAGAAGTGAATCTTAAAGTCATGGTTGAAACAGCAACCTTAAATATTAAAGAATTTTGATGCATAAATCAATCAAGAAACAAAGTACAGCAAATAGAAATGAATAAGAGAAGACAAGCATATCAATAGACAGCAAGATGCAGAAAACCAGAGCCAAAGATGAAAATATTGCTGCCATACTTGTCAACAGCTGTGAATGGTGAAATATCTTCATCCTTTGCACTGCTTAATAAGCGCTGCCTTACATCATCGTATTTAATGACAGACATTGATAGGCTCATATACTGCAACTGGTTAACTGCCATTCGCATGTCTCCATTAACTTTTTCTGCGAGTTCCTCAAGAGCAATCTGAGAAAATGACAAGAAGATTAATCAACATGGGGATATAAAAGAACCTTTAAATACATGTCAGAAACCAGATAAGCCAGATACTTGATCACACGTCAAACCATAGTACAAAGTACAATTACGAAGGTTAGCACTTAACACAAAAAGAACAAGTACCTAAACTGAACTAGGTCCTAACAAAGGGGGTAAAAGAAAATTAAATTATATAATTCTACAATATAGTCCATTTTGCTTAACAATAGAATTTGTCTCACGCTTGATAATTCCAGAAATAATAATTTACAATATTTGGTGGAGTCCAAAGCTTCTGTAGCAATATAGTACATGATAACTCCAAACAGTTTGACTTTCATCACAATATTTACCTCATTAACTTTAAGTCCTTCAGCATTTGCAATTTGCATCAACCTCTTTGCCATCTACCACCATGAACACAATATAAAGTGTTAGTAACTGCTTCCTGGCAGCAACGTCATTCAAACCTTATTCAAAGGTAAGCCAAATTTAAGAGTCAAAAAGCATTAAATGTCATTTCTAACTGTATTACAAATGCACAAAAATAAAATTTCCCATCCATGCCTGATGTAGTACAGCCCTTAGGTATTAGATTAAGCACTTAAACAATAGAACATAGAACATAGAAGAATATAAGAGACCGAGGAGCAGAAATATAGATCAAAGTGACGAGATAAAGGGCAGAAACAGTAGAACAAAGAAGAATGTCGGAGGTCGAGGAGACGAAAATATAGATCGAAGGGACAAAAGAAAGGACCGAAATCAGAGAACCAAGAAGAAGGGACAGAAATCACATAGTTTTAAGAGAAGGTTTACTCAATATCCAAGTCTGAATTTTAAAGAACTACATGGGGGTATTTATAGCAAACTAAAACCTAGACATAATAGGATAGAAATCCCTTGCTTAAACAGAAATCCTAACCCAAATAAAATAGGAAACTTAAAACTAGAAATCTGGAAATCTGGAAAAGTAGAAATCCTACTAGAATTTGGAAAACTAGAGAATCTAGGAAACTAACAAATATATTAGGGAACTATTAAATTTAGGTCCTATGCATCCTGCATCAATGCCCACACACATGAAGAAAAAAAAGCACTTCTATTTGCAATCACCAATGCAGATTTTCATAACTACATCAGCTCACATGCATGCACAACGGGCCACGGAAGCATATCTCTGTATTTTATATACAGGAATGAAAAGGTTTTCCCTCCATTAAATTGGCTAAACATCACACTACATGAGATTTTCCTCAAAAACATAAAGTCAAAAGTGAGTGTTTGAGTGCTGCCCAATTATCGCTGCCAGAGATATTTACATCCTAACTTACAGAAAAATAATGCCAAACTTGTTTCCCTGTCCAAAAGAAATAAAATCCAATAACAAATCAATTGGTTCTTTCTTATGGACCAATTCAAGCCTTCACATTTTAATGCTTTTCTCTAACTGCTTTAAAAAAATTACAATTCAAAGGATCTTAGTAAAAACAATGATGCTATTAAAAAAATCAATTAATCATAAGGACTCATAGTTCAAGTTCAGGTACTACAACCCGAGGCTGGAAAGGATAAGAGCTGAGGCTTTGAGAAAAAACATGCCGGCGTGTTGATAGACAACAGATGTTGCTATACCCAAAACCAAATGAAACAAACAAGTCTGTAGCATAACCAAAATGTTTTTTGTCAACCTTCGTAAATTTATTTAACTTCAATGTTTAGTATTCACTACCAAAATGCCAATGAATGGAACAAAGACACTTTTATTGTCAAAAATTAATCTTTCAGTTCTAGGTCGACAAAAATAACCTATTAAACCATTTGTTTAATGATCAAAAAATATCCCTCGTACCGAAGAAGTTTTTGTGGCACTCAACATCATAAAGCAACAAAAATTATAACATTACAGATATAGGAGACGTTGTGGAATTCTTTAAAATACATTAGTCATTGGCTTAATTAACAAAAAAGTTTCTTATGCATCACAACCAGCATAAACAATTTAATTTTCATCACATATGTCAGTTTGTGTGTCCGAGTGCACACACACATATGTCGCAATGCACACTTTGCATCAATATAGCAAGCCAAATTAAAAAATTAAAAAAATCATTCAATGACAGCGCTCCAAACTTTTTAAACATTGCCAACATTAATCAGAACCAATTAGTAGCATGATTTGGCAACTTGCAAGTAATTACTAGAAAGAAAGCACTCAAGTAACATATAAGAACAAATTCTTTAAAATACAAAAAAATATCAAAATACCAAAAATTTACTGTTAGGGAGGCAGGGGGACCTGTTGTTTAGTAGGTTTCCGAAAGCTGAGAAGTAAACAGTAGTTCACAAGACTTTTCAGTTTCTGACTGTAACGATCATTACAAATGCAGATAACAGGAATTTTAGAAATCTTTATGCTAGCAATAAGATCAGCAACTCCTCCCCGATCTCCAGCAGACATCCCATCAACCTCATCCATAATTAGCACAGTTTTGGGATGCTTCAATCTGCAAATTTAACTAAGAATTAACCAGAGAAAATAAATTCCTTCAGGCAAGTCCTATGCATAAATGACCCCAAAAAATATACATTATATAGAGAGAGTGTGTAAAACCAACCCATCCATGCTCAGGGCCTTGTTGCTGACAAGCTCTTTAATAGAATTTGCGTTGCTTCCACCAATTCCCTTTTCAATCTTGGAATCAGCTTTCCCACGACTGTCACTAGCATTTACCTAAACAATATGCAGGCATTTGCATTGAATAACATAACTCAGCAACATTCAAATTATTCCATAGTTATGCAAATTTGGTAAAAGTATGACACCTCAATTGTCTGGAAACCAAGCATCTGACTGACTAACTTAGCGGACGTCGTTTTCCCTATACCAGGCGTTCCACTTAATAGTACAGCCTTTTTGGCACCAGAATTGGTTGGGTTTTTGCCTTTTTTCTTATTTCCAGTATCAAGAAATTGCTCATGCCAATGTGCCAACCAATCATGAAGCTGCTTTACCTGCATATTAGACATTACATAAATTTTATCAGAATAACAAACTTACAATGGCTTCCAGATAGATGCATGCGCAGACATCAATTCAACAGCAGATGCAATGGTGGTAAAGCAATAATTAACAGGCATACCAGTGACTGATTCCCGATAATGTCATTTGGAACCTTTGGCCTATATTTTTCTGTCCAAGTAGAGGCGGAATGCTCAGTAGTTTGCTTCTTACGCCTAGCATGGGAAGCATCTGACTCCAATTGTTTGTGGGATACACTTGATTCCAAGGAGCTTCCAGCACAATCTTCTGGAACAGTACATGTCTATTTTATAAGAAAACTTCAATAATCATGCAACTACTTTTTCTTCTTCAAATAAGATGTAACTACTATATTAACCTGCTAGGAAAAGCATCCAAACTCCATATAACAAGAAAGTTTGCTTGTGCCCTCCAGGGCATAGGCTCCATCAATGCAAAATACTATACACATGATACAAGATGGGCAGACAGACAGAGAGAGAGAGAGAGAGAGAGAGATACACACTTTTGAAGGTAGAGAAATATGTGAAGGGGTTAAGAAGAAGAAGACAAATCATCACAAAGTTGACTTTGATCATTTAGTTAAAAGATAACAACGTGCAACATTTTTTTTGACAAAAAATTCTAAGTATCATTCCTTCAAAAGTAAAATTGAGAGTAAAAAATTTTTGGATATATGGCTACACTTAAAAATAAAAAGATGAAGGAGAATATAAGATAATCGTATTGATACCATCTGAGAGCAGATAATCAAAGTTCCTTCAAATCACCCAAACCAAACTACAAGACAACTTGTTTGCTCCAGATTTGTGAAGGGAAGGGACAGTGCAAAAACATATGATGATTATTTGCCTGCAGAACTGTACAGTACCCAATGCTACATTAATATCTTCGAAATCTCATTTCAATTTTTCCTCTGTTTGGATGGAGGAAAATAACTCAGGATTTAGCTAAAAGTCCGGAATTGAAGAGGAGAAATTGATATTTTCATTGTTTGGCAACTTAAGCACGGAACTTATTAAATGACGCGCAGAAAAAATCATGGAAATTGGGTATCAAGATTCCTGAATTTCATTTCTGCCAAAAGAAGCGTCATTTCGCAATTTCTACTGAACAGGTTTTCGTTTCCCCTATAATTTCTGTCATTTACAAAATTCGACATACATAAATCCAAACACTGAAATTATCAATTGCCAGAAATTTAAACGATGGAGATCTAAATTCCGTCATTTAAGAATTCTGTGCAATTTTCAATTCATTCATCCAAACGGAGGGTAAGGTACTTTCTTCATTGTCTTTGAGCAGATTGCCTCAAGGACGTTATGCTTAGTAAAGCAAAAGTTATGAATTATCCATAAATGTTTTTATGTATCTAGCTGTGTGACAATATGCATAAACACTACACTGCATAACAACACATAATTGGACACAACGCGAGAGAGAGAGAGAGAGAGAGAGAGAGAGAGAGAGAGAGAGCAAGTAAACATATACATAATTCAAGTGCCTATATGAATAAAGGGGGCAATGTAAAAGCACAGTAAATCCACAAAATGAAAAGCAAGAATGCCCGCACGCAACAAACTATGTGATATGCAATGAAGCATGGCCAACACACATAAACCCAGTCAAACCAAAAACTAAATTATGAATCTGCTGATAGACCAAAACTACTTAGTTAACTGCAACATACTCTTTGATGCTACTTTATGAGGACTTTTCTTGGGCAAAGATGCTGCTGCCGCATCATCCACAGATTTCTTTGCCTCTTGCACAGGTACTTTAGCACGGATAGATGCCCGAATCATATCAAACAGTCCATCCTCGGTGAGAAAAGCAGTACTACAGAATACAATTAAAATTTAGATGATAAATAAAGGAAGCAGAAGTAATATGAAATTGCATCTAGTTCGGTCCAAGATAACAAACCCAAGTTCTTTGGCTTTAGAGGATTTCCTTCCCTCAATATCTTCATCACATAAAAGATAGTTCTGCAAACAGACTATGTTAATCACATGCCAGCAGTGGTATCAAAATACAAGAAATTACAGGATAGAAACATGAAGTAACCGTTTTCTTGCTGACAGATCCAGTAATACGACCGCCATGACGTTTTATCAAATCCTCTGCTTCCTCTCTTTCCAAACTGTAAGTACGGTAAAATTTTAAACTTCAATCTTATGCTGAAAGATAAATATTTATTAAACTCTACCAAGAAAGCAAGGAAAGAAGACAAAATCTAATTAATTAATGCAACCAGACAAACATCATAATATCAACAATAATATCAACACAATCCTGACAAGTACATGAAGCCATTATATGTAATAGCTTCCTAGAAAAATGTTGCTGATTGCCAAGAACGTATGTGCAAGGGATTTTAAATCTACAACCAAATGTACAAACAAGCTTGTGAAAGTCAAACAAACAAATACCTGTCAAGTGTACCACTAATTACAAAAGTTAAACCAGCTAAACAGTCTGGAGCACCTTCAGGAACTTCCTGAGACACGCAAACAGGGACTAATGGTTAACATCAAGAATAATACGATCAGTTCAACAATCAATTCCAGGCATTCCGAAGCACTAAACCTTTTCTCCTTTGTGTGGAGGATCTTTTCTATCACCGAAATTCATAAATCCACCTCGTCCAGCGCCCCTGCCTCTTCCACCAGCTGGTCCTGCAGAAGTACCTCTTCCACCACGACCCCTACCACCAGGCTTGCAATGAGATTCAGCATCCTTGACGTCATCATCACCACCTTCATCAATAGCCGTAAGTTTCTGTGCGACTCCCACGCCAGATGCACTCTTCAATTTCTTTCTAGGAGTTGCATCAACTGAGTTCTTCTTCGAATGAGGTAAGACAAAATCATCGTCGTCATCGACAACTTTGTGAACTTTTTTTGCAGGTGAGGGTTTCACGGATTCATCAGGCTCCTTGTGAGTCTTTCTTTTGGCTGGAACTTCAGTTTCTTTTTCATCTTTTGGCTTATCTGTGGTAAAATACTTGCTAGTTTTCCTCCTGCCTGAATTCTCTTGACCTCCATGCACCTGGTTTATCACAGATAATAGCACACAAGAAAACAAACGGGAAAGTTTATTATGACAAATAAAGTTTAGAAATTCCCATGCTCCTGTGCAGACAAGCCAACTTGTGAGGGGGTGGTATTCTTTCTGTGGAATTTATGTTTTGGTTTGAGATTCTGATTAGACTTTCATAGTTTCCTTGATTACTACAAGAACAAAATACATAACATGATTAAGAAAACAAGCCTCCTTATCTTATCATTATATTCAGTACAATGTTTGTATATCAATTCTGTTAAAACCACGCAGTGGAAAAATCATTCTAATTTTTTGTTTTAAAAAAGAACATACAGTGTTTACAAATCACATTGTTGTTTACAAGCAAATAACACAAATTAATGTCTCTAAAACCATTTAAACCCAATCAGACCTGCATCAAGTAGCTGTTAGTTTATCCAAACCATAGATGCTAAAAACGATATGTCTGACTTTTACAGACACAACCAAGCAAATGCAACAAAATCTTCATTTGTCACCAAACCAAACCGAAAACTCACTGGTTCTTTAGGCTCTTCCTTAGCTGTAGAAGGAGTCTGAGAAGTAGTCGGCGCAGGTTTCTTGCCATTGCCCTTGTCATGCGACTTCATAAACCACTTCCTAATATCTGCCTGTGACTTTATTCATCCAAAAAACAAACAAACAAACAAACCCAAAACCCCAATTTCAAGATTTCATCATCAACTTATATACGGTACGAAGAATCAAACAATTAAAACTTAAGACCCCAGAAAATATATCTTTTCCCGCAATTTCCCAAGAACAAAGAGCATTGTTTCCGGAAACTATAAAGTGTCTGAAGTTTGGCTTACCATGTCTGAAGATTAGCTTAAGCTACAATGCGGCAGCAAACCTCTCTGCCTCCAATTTTACGCAATCTATAAAGTGCAAGAGCCGAGGAATAACATGTTAGAAATATTATTACTATCACTGACTCATAGTTTCGGCATGCATGTATATATAAAACCATTCTAGAAATCAAACCCACACGAAAAATTCAACCAAGAAGAAGACTTTACCTTGTTTCAAGAGAGATGATGATTCGGGTCTGGGCGTTTGGGTTTTTGACGGTATTTGGGTTTTGGGATCGAATGAGAGAGCTGAGAGAGTGGGTTTAGCAGAGGTAGATTTGGGTTGGGGTGTTTGGGCGGAGATAGAGAGAGAAAATGAATGAGAGAGCCGGAGAGAGAGAGAGAGGAGGAGGTAGGGGTGGGGTCGGCTGAGGCTGGTGAATTTGACGGTAACGGTTAGGGTCTCGGTGGAGGTGGTGGGTGGCACAGAGGGGAGTGAGAGAGGAGGATGCGGGGTTTACTTTTCTTTTTCTTTTATTAAATTTTGTGTTTTCATTTATGTTTACTGGTGTATTCAATCGACACTTTGCCCGACCCCAAAAAAAAATGGACACTATAAAAGTTGAACACCATGGTATACTCAAGGTAGGGGTGTAGTGAATTAGAAAAAAAAAAAAAAAAACTCTATAGAATAAACCCTGGACTTTGGGATAGACTTCTATAACATATTTTCATGAACATAAATTTATTACAGGCTTTGATGGTTTTTTTTATAGATTTGTATTGATTTCTTCAACATAATTTTTACTTTTATGCGGAAAGAAAAATTACAAAGCAAAATTTCTTGGACACGAAGGCCCAGGAAATCAAAAAAGAAAGCAGGAGTAGGAAGTAGCGGCAACCCAACTTCCCACATGAACGAAGGGGATAGCTTATGGCCAAGGTTGGCAAGAGCATCTGCCACGAAGTTGGCTTCACGAAACACATGCGCAAACTTGATGGAATTGCATAAGGAGCTTAAGTGCAACATATCATAATAGCTTTGGAGAGCAGGCAAGGACCCTATATAGAATTTGTTGCAGGCAACATGTCAAGCCAAGTAAGTGTTGGATGTGAGTATTTCAAAATACAAAATTATTTTATTACTTATTTTATGTTGAATTTATTTTTCCAGATTTTTGAGTGGTTTGATTACTTCTTTAAAACTGCAATTATTTTCTATATTTATAAAATTTGAGGCCCGTTAGCTTTAATTTATTCATCACTTAAATGGTCACGGTGCACGAAAATTCTACCATGGGCGTGGTGTATCCATGCGCCCAAATTATCAACTGTTGGATGAGTAAGTGGAAATGTGGGTTAAATCCACACCATTGAATGCTGGTAACCGGTTAAAAGGGTTGTTGTAGGTAAAAGTGAATAAAATAAAAATTAAACAAAAAAAGAAAAATAAAACAAGAAAAGAAAAATAGAACGATACGAAGAGAGAAGGGCAAAGAAGATCTTGAACTGCTAAGGCAATCCCACCAACTCTCTCTTTCATCTCTCCCTCTCTTCCCCTACTTGTGAATCGTTTGATTCTGGGGATGAAATTGAGAAGATTTGAAATCTCAGTGGCTGCATTTTGCGTGGTTCATAAAAAACCAGTGCAAATGAGTTGCTGAAATGGATTGAACTGGCCATTGCAAAGGTAAAAGCAATAGCTTTATGATAGTTTATCCTTGTCCACACTTGAGTTCCCAAAGACCAACAATATAACATTTTGCTATATTGATATGCTCAAATGTGGGACCTGTCTTGAAGATATTTGGAAAGAGGAAGACAATATTTCAGCTATTTCTATGGGTAATTTTTCCCTCTATGAAATCAAGTCATTATGTTATGAAAAGAAAACCAGAAAAACTAAGCAGATATTAATGCAGCCCAGGAAGCAACTAAGCAGAAGTTAATGGGTTTTTGTTTTGCTGAAAAGAAAACCAATGTAATTTGAGTTTTTTCACGGACAAGAAACACAATATGATCATTGTCAATATCTTTCTCTTCTTTCATGTTGGGCATATTGTTGATGTTGAAAAGTTTGTGACTCATTCCAAAAACATTAGGTAGAATTTCTTAATTGTAATGATATAATGATATCTTACATTGAGGTTATCTTCAACTCATGCAATTACCAAATCGTAAGGGGGTTTTTGCAATTTGTGTACATACTTGGCATGCAATTGGGAAGCCTTTTTATTTTCATATTGCAATTACCAAATGATTACTCTGTTATTACAATTACTTGTAATGCAAATGTCATGACATTTGTAGCCTTGCATTTTGGTAATGGAAATGTAAGAGGTACTTCAATATGTCATTTTGAATCCAATTACCAATTGGTTAGTCCGATTTTGTAATTAGTGTATCCATATTGCCATGTTATTGGTAGCCTCTTAAATTTTGAGAACGTATGTGATTTGTCAATACAATTGACAAACAGTTACTTCTAATTGCATTATAGTCTTGCAATTGACAAACAGAACAGTATCTTTGCATTCTTGTCGCGCAATTGCCATTATATGTGCGCAATTATGAAACGTAGAATCTCTTAGTAATGACTAATCCTTCATAATTTAATTGTATGTTTATACTTCTACTAAATGCAATTGATGTGTATTCATTTATTTTCATATTAATTATACCATGAAAGACATGTTGCCTATTTTCAGGAAATGGATGCAGAAGCAAGAAAAAAGAATGGAATTCAAGGCCAAAACTCTATACCTAACATGGAAGGTTATTTTGCAGAGGCTGAGTAACTTGAAGAAACTGAAAATGTCCCATCTTTACAGTTTTTGGACTGCATAACAGAAGAAATTACTGAGATAAGTGGACAGTTTGAGTATGATGGGTTGAACTTCCAAAATATGAGCATTGTTGATTTAGCGGGGAGAGAGTTTGCAAAATTTGAGAAAGCATAAAGATTTTATTGCAACTATGCTCTTGCAATTGGTTTTAGCATAAGAAGAAGTCGTTTGAGACGTAGCGAGGGTGGGGTTGTGATGGGAAAACAATGGGTGTGCTCAAAAGAAGGGAGTAGATCAAAAAAATGGACTAATAGAGATGATATGGTTCGTACACTAAGGAAAGAGACTAGAGAAAATTGTCACGCAACATTTGCTGTAAAGTATTGTCCTAAACGGGATGCTTATCTTGTGACTAAACTTGTAAAGGAGCACAACCACCGACTTGCTAACTCACGTGAGGTGCCTTTTCTTCGTTCCCACCGGTGTGTTACAGAATCCGACATGGCACAATCTATTTCTATGAGAAAAGCCTCTATTAAAACCAGTTGGACATACGACTATATGGTTGACCAAGTAGGTGGATACATGAAAGTGGGGTTCACCAGTAAGGATTTATATAACATGATGGATTTCAAGTGTCGACAAGTGGTATTGGATGGTGATGCACAAGCAGCAATAAGCTACATGAATGCCAAGGCAATAGCGGACCCGGAATTTTTTTGCATGTTTAGTGTAGATGAGGAGAATAGATTGGCAAATTTGTTTTGGAGAGACTCTCAATCTCTACACGATTATTGTTGCTTTGGGGATGGGTTGATATTTGATAGCACGTACAAGACCAACGTATATGACAAGCCTTTAGTGGTGTTTGTTGGTGTAAACAACCATAACGCGACTACAGTTTTTGGTTGTGCATTTCTTGTTGATGAGACTGCTGATACATATCGTTGGGTACTTCGAACTTTTTTGACTTCTGTGAAGGACAAGAAGCCTGTATCTATTGTCACGGACAGGGATGAGGCAATGCGCGTAGCGATTGATGAAGTTTTTCCCAATGCACGTCATCGTTTATGTTCATGGTACATCATGAGGAATGTGAACTCCAATGTGAATAACCCAGAAATTGTGAGGGAGTTTAGCTATTGTGTGCATGGTGGTTTGACACCAGTGGCATTCGAAGAACATTGGCAGCATATGATAGATACATATGATCTAAAAGGCGATTGGATCGAGATGATGTATCGTAAACGGAAACGCTGGGCTGAAGCGTATTGCTCGAGGCATTTTTTTGGTGGGAATACCACCGCACAACGTGTTGAGGGTATGCATAAGAACTTGAAGGATGGAATTGGTAGAGCCATGAAGTTAGTGGAGTGTATTCCACAGATTGAAAGATCCTTATTGAAGTTGAGAAATGAGAATGTGAAGGATGACTTTGATACGAACAATTCACACCCACTCCTTCTTACACATCTCCGATCACTAGAGGAACATGCCGCTTCTATTTTCACTCATGACATTTACAAGTTGATAAGAAATGAGATAAACAAGGAGGCAAAATTAATTCTTGTGCAACCCGTAAGAAATAATGAAGATCCTCGTGTTTACAAATTTTCCAAATTTGGAAGACCCGATGAGAAATGGACTGTCGTGTACTACTAGAAAGAGCAACATCTTCAGTGTTCATGCAAATTATTTGAATCCAGTGGAATTCCGTGTTGCCATATGTTTGGAATTATGAAATATGATCATATGGACCAAATACTTCTGGCCTTAATAATGAAGAGATGGACAAAGGATGCAAGACGTGGAGTGAATTTGTAGTCAAGTAGGATGATGTTCCTAACGAAACTGTTCAAATGGCTAGGTTTGGGTCATTAAGCACTGATTTTAACAAGCTTTGTTTTTATGGGTTGCAGACACAAGTCGCTTACAAGAGGCTAAAGGCTGAATTTGAGAGATTAAGTACTTTGGTTGAGACATGGAAGGAGCAACAAGAACAAACTAGTCTTAATCTAGGATGCCATAATAATGTTGTAAGAGACCCCGTAGTTGTTAAGACAAAGGGGAAGCAAACAACGGGAAGCAAAGACAAAAAGACCCCACAATGCGGAGAGTGTAAGGTTACTAGTCACAACAAAAGAAACTGTCCAAATCGCATTGATGGTGATAGAGGCAAGTGGAAAAGGGGTTATACAAGTGACGAGAGTGACATTCTTTCTAGTTTTGGACCACAAGATGATACAACTGTTGGGAACAGAACATTTTATTCCTCCTTGAGTGCTGGTCATAGGACTAAGACGTTGTCCTCTTCTTATACAACCCCTAACTCGGGCATCTCATATGGCGAAGTGTCTAGTGGCTCCACTCGTTACACTTATGATAGTTTCACTTTTGAGACACCCGAGTCTAGTGTATTGGAATCACAATTTCACACGCAAGGCTTGCCACCTAGAGATCGTAATAGATTTTGGGTTCCATTTACCCCAATAAAATGACATGGATTGTAGTACTTCCACTATATATGGTTTAGGTTTTATGTACGAAATATTCATTACAACCATATTGTTTGTGTATTTCCCCAACTTTTGGCATGACACATATCAATTGTGTTATTTTGTATCTATGTTAATGTTATATGTATGAGTTCTAATACATTAATATTTATATATATTTTTTATGATATTTTGTTATCATTCTGCTTGATTAGAATGGTTAGATGCAATAAATTCCATTGTTTTTAATCTTTAGGTTAGGTGCTTAATTATGAAGATACATGGAAAATGAGAAAAATGAAATGGCAGAGTTCTTTGGCAATTGCCAAACAGTGCATATGATTTTGCAAAATGAAATAGCAATTACACATTCTCTGTTTGTCGCTTTCATTGTTCAATTTAGAATGTTTTCACCATCAAACTTTCACAATTGAGTTAGTCAGATATAGTCATTCTTAGTGTTTGTTAAACTACTAATTTGACATAATGAACAAACAATCTTCATGGGCAAGATCCTTTATTTGCACCCTATACTATTTTTCAATATGTGCACTATTGTTCATAATGTGCACTTGCATGTGTAACTTCGAATAGTTTGAATCTATTAATTAGGTTCAAAAAATTATTTTCACACAAAATTCTTTAAATATCAATTTGTATTGTTTATATAGATTTACTACGGTAGTCGATCTATGGTAGGTCATAAAATTATTATTATGATTATTATATACCTATATTTATTTATTACATTATATTATACTTACATACACATGTATTATAATGTACATATATACATGTATATACACATATATGTATACACACACACACACACACACACACATATATATATATATATATATATATATATATATATAAATTACATAACCAATTACCCTTAGAATTTAAATAATACCAAAGTTTTGAAAGGCAATGCATAGATACTAGGTAACTTTGGTCCCGCAAAGGTGAGGTGTAAGCCTTGAAGAGATGATAAATAAGTCTTTTGAGAACAACAATTATAAATAATAAAATATAATGAAACTAAATCAGTATATCTGATTGAAGCTTAATATTCAATTACACATAAGTAATAAATATCATAATGAATTTCAAAACCTAATATTATCCAATTAGTCATACAATTGAAATGGAGTGGGATGATTCCTGAATTGAGAGGAGGATTAGGGCTAGAGACACATGCGGATGAGGGAGACGTCTTTTAAAAAAAATAAAATAAACTTAGGATGTTTAGGTTAATTAATTTTTTAAAATTTTAATTTTAGTAATTAAATAATATATTTGCTTGATTTAATTAGTTAAATTAATAATTATATTTATTTACTATTTATTTAGTGAATAATTAATATTCAATATTTTAATTAACTTCATAAATTATATTACTTAATAAATAGTAATTTAATTTTTCTTTGTCTTTTTTTCCTTTAATATTCACTAGGTAAATAATAACTAAAACATAACTATGAATCAAAGTAATTAAAAAAGATAAATACATATTATGCTACTTAAAGGGTATAGCCGCATGCCTAGGTGCCTACGTGTAAAATAGTATAGCCGTGCGGCGTGCGGCTGTACTATTTTTATTTATTCATTTTTTAAAAAAGAGGACCCTCCAGAGATTAGGCATCACGTGTCAAATAAGTATAGCCGTCCGGCTATAGTATTTTTCAAAACAAAATCGTAGTATAGTCGTCCGGTGATACTATTTAAATACATTACATTTTAAAAGGTCTATACTATTTAATAACAAAACAAAAAAGAACCCTCCAAGTTGTATTAGTTTGTACTTCATAGATAATAATTTGCTAGTTTCAACATATCTAAAATAGATATTAATCGGCCACTATATAATATTTTAATATAATTTTTATAACATATATTATTGTTATTCAATAATATGTGAGAATTATTTGTATAATATGTGAACTTAAACCAACACAACCCACCAAGGCTTTTTAATTTCCATTAAAAAAAACACAAACCAACATTTACCACAATATACTATTAGGGTGTTAGTTGAATTGACCCAAGTCTTTGATGTGCTCTGAGATGGTCATTGATTCAAACCCTTACGGTACCCGTGTTTGTGAGTTTTCCCTCTTTCCCCTTTCTAATATTGACAACAAAAAGAAAACATTTTACCACAATATTTAGTAACATAATATTTTATTTATAGGTTTTCATCAATTTTGTGGTGACTCTGGCCCTAGAATAGGATTTATTTACAATGTGATTGCAGCTAGAAACCCAGGTAAGCAAAGTCCATAATGTTCAATGAAAAAGAAAACGGTTAAAAAAAAAAGAATTTGGGAGGAGAGAGAAATACATTTGGAAAAAGGATAAAACAAAAAAAGGTTTCAAAAGAACTCAAAACGCACAGTACAATTTTCGCACCCATAACAATCAAAACGACGTCGTTTAAGGACAAGGAAAACCATGCGCACCCATAAGAATCAAAACGCACTGTAGCCACCAGTAACTTCCTCGCTCAACAACTTCTTCGTTGAGCAAGAGAATTTTTTTAAACTCTCTTTCTTCTCCTCTCTCTGTCTCTCTCTCTCACCCATCCCAAATCACCCATCTTCAACTTCCTTTTTCTGAGTAGAATCCGATTTTGGACTCTATTCTTGAAGGTTTCAAGTGTATCTCTCACTTTGTAGAGAAATTTCAAGTTAGGGTTTTGAAATTTTTACTAAGGTAATTTTGAATTCTCTCATTCTTTTTGTTTGATTTTGTTCATTTAATCTTTGTATCTACATGAATGGCAGATAATAGAATGAGTAATTGTTCTTCATTAATTATTGAATTCTTATGCTGTTTGTATTTTGTAATTTTTGTACATTCCCAAACTTTATGTTTAAATTTGTTTGGGCTCATAGTGATGGCCACCAACTGTTCAATGAAATGCTGTAAAAAGCCTCTGAGCTCCTATGCACATGACTCTAGCTCTGTTTTTAGATGTTTTGTATGTGTCTCTTTACCTCTCTTGTGCCATTGGAATTGCAATTCCATTCACAACAATTGGGGACGTGATAGGAGTTGTTTAGCTTCCATTATCCTACTTTAGATTTTTGTTTTACTTTCGGCCTATGCATCTTAGCAATTTGAAATCTGCTCATCTGTGCTTTGTGATTGTATCAATTGTCGCCAGGCGATTGATTGCGCTGTTAATCTCTCTGTTGACAATTTTATGTTTTCAGTGCTATAGAAATGCATATTATGTTCATTTGAATAGTTTTGAGGACAAAAGTTCATAGATCGCAAACTTCTTCCCTCTAAATGGTTAGGAACTTTTTGTTCACGGTTATATATATGTATACACATTGCTTATGTATGGCTAGGTCGGGAAATGTGTTGGAGATGCTCTGAACAATTTATTAGTGTCATAATTCCAGGAGTATCAATCTGTTTAGAAAATACAAAATACAAGGTTGAGAGGGATTGAAATGAGGTTTTGGGAGAATTGAGGGGATGAATTTGTTAGAAGAAGACGACAGTTTGAGTGAAGAAAGGGAAGTGAGAGGACAAAGTTATGGTAAGTTTGAGGAGCTAGTGTTTAGAGAAGAAATCATTTTGTCATGTGGTGACGAAATGTTGAAGTAGAGAGGGCAAATAAGGGAGATAGTAACACAAGAATGTGTTGCAGGTTGGTTAGTAGGAGTAGGAAAATGAACTTCAGTGAGAAATTGGACATTAAAGATTATAATAGTTGAGGAGGAAATTCGATCTTTTGCTAGTTTTCTGATTGGAGGGTGGCTTTATTGTAGGGGCTGATTAGGTTGTTTTTAAAATGGTACTTTGTGTGTTTGTTATTAGCTAGATTTGGCATTCAGTGGACATCTTATCCTCCTTTTTTCTGGATGGTGAGGATGGTGATTAGTTCAAACCTTTTTGGTTTTTCTCCCACAAAGGTTTGCCCTCCTCGGTGAAACAAGAAGCATCTTGTTGTATATTTAGGTAACTCATGGTTAAGTGAAGTGCGACTAGCCAAGCTTGGTTTAACACACAAAGCACCATTTTTGCTATCGATTTCCCTATCTTCTTTCAATTATTGTAATCTGAGAGTTCATTTTTACTCATATAATAACATTTGTTATGGTTTGGTTTTTTTTTTATTTTGCAAGATTGGCCAATCTTTCAGTCATAGGTTAGAATCCATTCAATCATTCAACTCATTGTGTTATCCTTTTCCTTTATTACATTCATTAGTATTAGCTTCGCAACAAGGTCAGTAGAACCTATTAACAAATATTTAATAGCCATTATAAGCTTTCATCCACTGCTTTTGGGAAATGTCTTCCCCAGTTGTTTATTGCGAACTATGTATAGGTACATGGGTCTGTAATTATTTTTGTTGATGAACAGATTGTGGAAGTAATGACCCAGATTGTAGTTGAAAAAGTGCTAGTTCAGATTTCAATATGTAGGCATATGTTGAAATTTTTTTACATGAAAGTTCATAAATTCCATAAAACTGAGGTTCATATTTCAATATGTAGTATGAATTTATTTGTTTATTTCCATAAACATCTCTGATATAATTGATAATACTTGAGAATATTGCTTAGGCTTTTCTGACTAAGTGTGGCTTAGGCTTTCTCCAGATAAAAGCATCATATTGCATATTTCTTTTCATATTACGCTGTGTTTGTTTGAAAGTTAAGATATGATAAGTCTTTATCTTAGTATTTGTTTAAACTAATTTAATCATACCACAATGCATCTATATTTAATGCTATGTTTGTCTTCATACTATATACTAAAAGTAGGGGTGTATTAATTAAATGCATTTTTTGAAATATTGTAGTACCACTGAACATCTTTCCAATATTAAAATTTGAATTCTATAATAGCAAGCGTCTCTGTGATTATATTGTCAAGGTGTGGGTACTAAAAAATGAAATCTGCAAGAAGTATATAATACATTGCTCGTTACTCATGTTTATTCTTGATTGTATAGTTTATGATTTTTAAATGCGTATTTGTCCTCCGACTTTCATCCATATGATATTGTAATGTATAAACTATTTAACTGGTTGGTGGCCCCGAGGATATTAAACTGGTTGGTTCTTTGAGTACTTCTTGCAACTCTGAACTTGAGTTGATGGAGCTCTGAGAATTGGGGTTTATATCATGTGAGTCTGAGTACATTGCTAGAGTTTGATCATTCTTGTTTGCAATTAGGGATGCGGCTAGATGTATAAGCCTTTTTTTATATTGGGTTCTATTCATACGGTTTTGGTATGATTCTTATTATTTTTTCTTTACCGGTTTTGTAGTTTTCTCAGCCCTTTCAGTTGTGAAGTATGGGGAAGAAGCCCTCGACAACTTCCCATAAACGCTGCAAAGGCAAAGATGTAACTACTCCGGTGGCGCAAAACAAGGCGGCAAAAGGAAAAAACAATCATTCTATTGTCACCAATGAGCGGGGGAATAGTTCCACACCATACCACAAAAATCATGTTGATCATTCTTTGTTTGGCGTGAGGCGATATATACCTAGGAGCCACAACTCATCGGATCCTATGCTACATGTCAATGTCACTGACCATTTATCTTATAAGGTACATATCCAATTGCATTTCAGTTTCGTGCAATTGCATTTCATACTTGCAATTACCTGTATACTATCTAGCAATTGGATGGTTCATAAATCCAATTGCATTTAAAGTGTACGCAATTGGATTTCACCTGTGTAATTAATTGCATACTGTATGGCAATTGGATGAAATAAAAAGATATGCACTTACCTAACACAAAGTTTGCCTTGTTGTACTTGCATCTAATTCTATTATTCATACTTGCAGAATACTTTGACACACATTAAGGGATGCGGAAACAACACACTCTGTGGTTTATGGTATCGACATGAATTGCTTCGTCGAGTGAAGGATAAAGTAGCATCTGCGGGGTTTTCACATTTTGTAAATTTACTTGCAACAAAGGGAAAGAGGGACAAACACCTCTTAATGGCATTGGAGAAGCGTTAGTGGGACACTATACATACATTCCATTTGGATGAGGTCGGGAGTTTACAATGACTCCGAATGACTTTAGTGTCATCACGGGTTTACCCATTTATGGGAAGGTTTTAGAGTATGACATGGAGGCTCATACCAAAATTAAGGAGGTGGAGAGGCTCTTTGGGGCCCCCATTCGAAGCATCCTTAATGCCAAGATGAAATACAAGGACATTGTTGATAAGTACAAGAATTGAAAGCCCCAAACCCCTAAACAGGAAGACCAGTTAATGCCTGTCTTCATTCTCGCAGTGCTTGGTAGCACTTTATGCAATGATAAGAGTGATTCTGTGTATTTATATTACATGCCAAGCTCGGTTAAAGTTGAGGAAATTAAAGACTATAATTGGGGCGAGGCTGGGTTGGCATGCTTGTATCTGTCGATGGATGCTCTTTCTCGAGGGCTAGTGGCATGCACAGGAGGTTATTGGCGAGCATGGGAGGTGAGTCATTTTATGTTAGTCGATTTAATGATTATTACAATTGCTTGTGATGTGGTAATGTTGTCATAGCTAACAAGGGTTATACATTTTTGGTTTATAGGTATGGGCTTGCGAATACTTGAAGCCACTTGCTTTAACTCGACCATTAACCGATGTGGATGAGTTGCTGCGGACATTTCGCTAGTTATGTGCCCTAGATGTGCGGGAAACATCCCATAACTTGTAGCAATTTATAACAACACTCCGATATATCAATACTGATCAAGTGAATTGGCATCCTTGGGGAATCGAGGATGCGAAGCTACATGATTATGTGCAAAAAAGCATTCCTATGACAAAACAAAGGATTCTACTGCAAGGACCAGCCGGGTATGCTTGGTATTTAGGAGAAAGGATATCCGTTCAAAGCCTGCGTACAGCAGAGCCGCGAGTCCTAAGAAGACCCCTTAGAACCATGCTTAAAGACATGAAAGTATTTACTTTGGACAAAGAAACCAAAGCATCACTTAATGGTTTTAATGCAGAGGACTGGTTTGCTGAATCCATTTATAATCGAGTCTTTCGAAATGAGTATGTTAGATATAAGCATTATCCAACTATCACCGATAATGTAAGTTTTACCTTTGATAATGGTCCTTTATAATATAGTTTTGCATTATGCAAAAAATAATTTAATTCATATCACATTACTATGCAGACTACAGAAGAAGGTGTATGTTTTGTTGGTCCGACTGTTCAAGCTAGTGAAATTAAAATTCCACTATGGACTATTCAAGTGGTGGGATTGGGGGACGCAGATGATTGTGAAGTGTTGGATATCCCAAGAGGGAGGTCTAGCACCTGCTTACCACTCCCGGAGGATGTGAAATATGTTAATTTGAGGTTAAGGATTGAATTTAAATGTTGAAATTGAAACTACACGAATATATTAACTTTGTTTACAGATAACATGATTGTACTATAGGTAAGTGCATCGACAAATGCATGGTTGCTAGGACAATCATAACTATTGGATATGATTAGTTGCCTAAATTTCTTGCTCATCATTAAATGCATGGTTGCTAGGACAATCATAAGCGAGCTTCGATGGGTAATGTTGGATTGAATTGCTTTTAGGAGTTTTTCCAAATTAATGCAATCCACTTTACTGGAATTTTTTTTTTGTACATATGGCTTATATGAATTCAAACTCCAGTCGTTATATATTATGGCAAATATGCGTTGTCTTTAATTAGAATTATATGCGGAGGATTGATAATTTATGTCAATTGGGTTTGTAAGCATAAAAAAATATATATTCATGCTGATGTTGATACAATGCAGAAGAGTAGTTATGATGGTTATGTGCCATAATTGTTATTTTATATTAGGCGACATATTTATAATTGCAATAATCATCAAAGGTTATGACTTTGGTTTTGTAGTGGACAAACACTCAACACAACCATAACCCTTTTGCTAGAAAAGAAATTGCTGATGTGGAAGATGAGAATGAAATTGATGATGAGGATGATGAGGAGGATGATAGTGGGTTTGAGACATCATGTAAGGATGGTGAGGAAAACGAGGAGGATGAGGAGGTCAAGGAAAACGAGGACGAGGACGAAAATGACCAAGAAAATGACTAGGAGTACAAGGCAGATAAGGTATTAGTGGAGGAGAATACAACCAAGTCACCACCCCTAACACCAAAGGAAAAAGAGCTGTGGTGAAAACGAAATACAAAGGAGAGGGGGTGCATACCAAAGAAAAAACAGCTATGATTAAAGCAAAAGGCAAAGCATCACCACAAAAACGCAAGATCTCTTTACCGAAACCATAACCACAACCTATTAGTAAGAGGCTAAGGAAGAAAACATAAAATGTATTATGGGTATTTTGTCTTTGTGGTATATGTTGATAAAATTGTGAACAACATAAGTGAGATTATATATTTTGTGGTACATGTTAACTGTTAGTTTATGTAATTTGTTTGATGCTACAGACTTACTATATAATGATGTCAAATATGATCGTGTATTGTTCTCTCTCAATGGGTTGAATGAGTTAATTTCAAAGAAAGTGTCCATAAGATGGGAAGGGCATTGATAGATTGCCTCACTTAAGATGAAAAGGTAATAATGCAATTGACAAACAATTAGTTGGAAATTGCAAACGAAGAATGCAATTGACAAAAAGTTACTTGGAAATTGCAAACAAAGAATGCAATTGACAAACGTGTAGTTATCATGCGTGCCTATGTTCTTCACTTTTTGCTTAGTTTTCCACATGGTTTCACTTCCCATTCCAAATATTTTTGTAACCCAAAAGTTGGCCACTGGCCCAAGGGCCAACTGATGGCATTTTGCTAGTGCTTCGGCCAGAGGCTGAACTTCTAAGGTAACTTGTGTCGACGCCATGCAGAAGACATATTTGCATAGCCAAATCATGAGAAAAGCTGTATGTTCTTTATGCGTGAGTGGCCTTGTTTCTTGAGCATTCGTTTCCATGAAAACCTTGTAGCTTTTGTTCTTCTTGGTAAAACCGAAATCAACCTTGATAGAGATAGAACACTTACTTCACTACCACATGGTCGACAACCCATCATGGCAGTTAAGTCAAGAAGAGTTAGGGTCATCATCCCAAATCTTAACTTCATATTATTAGTAGAAGGTGACCAAGAACAAAGACCGATTGCAACAAGATTACAGTCACATGTGAAAGTAGACTTACAAAGCATGATTGCAACATAGATGCCTTCCTCCCTCCATTGCGTGTTGCACAAGCTTGACAATCGATCAAGCCACTTGTTCCATTTTTCCAGCCCCGAAGTAGGCCAACCCCTCATAAGCTTGGGTCGATCCCAACCTTGCCAATTAAGGTATTTTCTGAGCAAACAAATGTCTTTCTGTTGCGGTCGCATAACCTTAACAACAAAGCTGGGCATATGGCCGTGAAAATAGGGTCCAAGGACCATGTTGCGTGGGGTGGTAGGCACGGGGGCAAAATCATAAAGGTCGTTGGAGAAAGCAGCCTCATCTTCATTAAAGGCATCAACCAAGATGTTGTTGTACTCTCTTGCTTCTTCGGAAGACATTGAAGAACAACAAGAAGCCGGGAAATTGGTAATCTGCAAAATGTTATTTGTTAGTGATATTCAATTATTCAATGTTTTCGTTATTATACATATATATGAAATTTGGCCTTCTAGCCATACTGGGTCAAATGACCTTACAATCATTATGTCATAATAAATGGCCTTTTTGGGCGTAGAAAAAAAAACTTTATAAAAAAGGGCCAGCTGAGTGGCCTTACGGCCAAAGCAATCTAATGACCTTACAGCATAGCCTTCAGTAAAGCCATCTAAATGGCCTTACATCCACGAGGGAAGTCAAATGGCCGTATGGGCAATTAAAATAAAAACATGCACTGTGGGATATTGAAGATGTCAACAAGTCCATATTCGCGTGGCCAAAGAAATATATATATATATATATATATATATATATATATATATATATATATATATATATATATATAACAATTTTGAAATAAAATCTTGAAGCTATAACAAAATTCGTAACAGATATGGGGAAAACATGGTTTCCAATAATCTATCTGTGCATAAGAGAGAAAAAATAAAACAAAACAATAAACCCTAACAAAGAACAATTGGGTGATTTGCAACAAACTTGGTCATATACTATGTAGAACCAATTTTAGAGAACATAAGCAGTGTTAGATAGCAGGGTTTGGGAGAATGATTTGATTGAGAACATAACCCGAAAGAGGTGATGGGTAACTTCAATATGAGCATGGCTCATAAGAAATCACTACACAGACTTCTTATATTCAAAATGGCCCAGTGGTAGGAGATGAGGAGCATGAGGCAATGATGCTTCTCACTTCTCCCCCCCCCCCCCACCCATGGAGTTTTTCTTTGGGACTCACAAGAGGAAGAGAGCGGGTAGAGTTTTTCCCAAAATTTTCCTCAACAAATGTTAATTAGATAACAAAGTATGTTTAAAAGCTTTTTCCTTTTTTTATGCTTTATAAAAGCTTTCCTAGTTTTCCTGTCTAAGCTAGTCTTGTTATTATGGATGTTCAATACATGGAGCAGAGAGAGAGGGGACATAGATTTATGCCATCCTTCGGATCTGCGGTATGTATATGTATAAAGCAACGGTAAATATCCTAACAAGGTATAGTGCCAAGATTGAAAAACTCACGAACTTGAGAGACAGTTTTAAACAGCGCGTGGTCTTCCAAATTCTAATTATGTGCCAAAAAAGCAAAGAAAAAATAGTGAGTAAGAGAATATATAAACGTATATGTGTGTATACACATAGTTGGAGAATAAGAGATAGAAGCGACTTACCTGGAGAATAACCGAACACTTTTTATCGCGTACAATGGTGATGTACTTCATTGATTAGTATACTGAAGTTTATATAAAGGAACGGAAGGGGTCCTCATTTCACTCAAAGAATATTTGCATTATACTTTGAAGAAAATTAAAGAAAGATTTTCTTGCATGGCATGAAATACTTTCTCATAATAGCCAAGTTTTATTTAGGCAAGTAAGAGAAAGAATTGCCTTTATTTGTGGCTTCATAAAGCAAGATTTTTCTCCACGGTTTTAGCCAATTAATGGCTAACTTAAAAGGTCTCATTAATACCCAGAATATTTTGGAGTGATTATGAACCTAGCCGGGTGGGAATAAATCTTACCAAGGATGGAGTAAAGTATAAAGTGTATATTTGGAAGGACTGTAAGGTATAACTCGTATACCAGTTGTATATTTACATGATATACCTACATTTACATAGGGGCCATATTTTCAATAATTAATTCTTGGCCATATTTATTAAAGACTGTAAGGCATACTAACCCAGCCAGATGGCACTAAATACGGCCATAATTGCAAACATAATTTACCCGACAAAGACACTGGAAAATTTCCAGCCGCTGCCATTGTGAAGTCAACGACCTCCACACGATTGGACTCGTAGACGTCTGCGCACTAGGGTCTGATGCAAAGCTCCATAGTTTGAAGCTAGAAACTCGCAAGTGCATCATCAGAAAGAATGGAGATCTCAGCTGAGCTTTGAACAATGACCTTCCCGGTGTCAAGGAAGAAAAACGTGTTGAAGCCCATAAGGTCTTTGGGCCAATTAATGGCCAGTTATTGTTAATGCCAATTAATGGCTAAGTAGTAAACCATTATTCTTAATGGCCAGTGATTGTTAATGTGATTAACATATTTCCTAATTAATGTTAATGCCAATTATTGGTTAATTATAAAAATCTCCAAGATATTGACGTGAACAAATGGAAAGAGGAAATCTCATTTTGTCATAGCTAATTAATGGTTATTCATATAAGTATCACATATTTTATCTTGAACCATGAGGAGAAGAAAAGAAAGGTGCATTTACTTTCTTATTTGAACCAAATTAACAAGGTAGTAAGTTGACTCAACTTCTTAGAGATAATATATGAATTAAATTCTACAATTTAATTCTTCCTATTAATAAAGGTTAATTGAAACCTTTTAGGACATCCACAAACCATGGTTGTCGCCTAGCAGCAAGTCACGGTTATCCGAGCTAAATGAGACGTTGTGAAAAAACCTATTCAAATTGGAATGACTGTGCAATTGAATCCTTCTCTTATGTCAATACTCCTTATTCACATTGTTAGATCATGGAATCCAATTGTCAATATCCTAATGTGATTCATTCCTTTTATATGATTATCGTGGTAAGACTTGAAGACTTCTTCTTTCAAGTCTTATCCACTACTCTGCGCAGAGATTTGACCAATCATATCTTGGAGTATTCTCTCTCCTTTACTGAGAGTAGACATTCCTTGTACATTCATTTACTTTCATGACTCTATTGAGAATCCTGATGAGCACCTTTAAGTTATGCATAATTCAGCATGACCGTATAATGCCCTCAAAGATTAACGATATAGCCACAAAACATCTATGATACCTCATGTCTAATGATTATTTGCACCATTGTAATTTATGAGTTCCAGCTTGACATGTGAGTAAAGACTTCCATGCTGTAACTCATATGTTGGATCGTGTTCAGTGTACTTGTTTTTCTACAAGCACCTACACACATATCGATGTGTCTCCACATTTAATGGCTTGAGACCTTGCAATTCCTTACATATAGAGATGATACTGTGTGTACTAGTCTTTGCGGAATATTGACGCCCAATCAATATTCCTATGACCAGGAACATATTTAGGATTTAGGGATGATGAGAAGTCTCCATGTATGCAATATCATTACATAGCTCTCATATCCACTTGTGTATTCCTTCGACTATAGTTGTTCTACATATTGAAAGATAATGTAGGATGATTTAATGCATGAAACAACCTTTCTTGCCCATTAATAACATAATGTGTCTTTTATCAAAAATGTCTTTAACTCTAACTATTACATAATTAGTTGGCTTTGAGGGCATATTTCTAACACTCCAGCCATGTCATTCAACATTTTCTCTACATCTGAACCAGTGGAAATTTCAGGTGCCACAAACAACTTGTTAATCTCCTTTTTCCACGGCTATAACTACGTGAAATGTTTTATAAACTATATGGTGCAAAGATGACCTTTAAGGTCACCTCATAAAACACCTTAAAAAAAACCTCACAAACACTACTGTATTGTCCCAATTAACATCAGTTGGTGGTCCAACCCGAGGGTACCTACTAGTAGTCTGAACTACACCATCCTCATCAACTTCCTCATCTGGTTCTTTGAAATAAGCCATGAATAGGCTATACAAATCCTCTGTCATTCTGATAAAAGCTTTCTTAAACTTCAAGGCTGCATCCAACATCATATATGTTGAATTTCATCTTGTGGGGACATCCATGCATACAAGACATTTGAAGGTCAGTTTCTCCTTCTCAACAGAGGTTTTAAAATAATCCAATCACTGTGGAGATGACCTAACATACCTCACAACATTCCTAATTGCCAAAACAGATTTTTGTAGCTTCCTCAACCCACTAGACACAATTAAATTAGTGATGTGAGCACAACATCTCAAATGTAAGTACTTCCCACCCAAAACAATTTGTGAATTATTCCATTTATTCATCTTATATCTAACCCAATCAATTGCTACTTTATTTGCAGATGCATTGTCCACAGTGATGGTTAAAACCTTCTCTATACCCCACTATAACAAACAACTCTCAATGATGTCTCCTATGGTGTTGCCTTGGTAATTAGGAATAACACAAAAGCTTAAAACCCTTTTGTGCATCTTCCAATCACAATCTATAAAGTGAGTAGTGAGCATCATGTAATTGGTGTTTTGGACACTTGTCCAAGTGTCAGTCATCAGGTTAATCCTGTGTGCACTCAAATCCTTCTTCAGTTGTTCCTTTTATGCATCATATATTTTAAGAAACTGCCTCACTGTTTTTCTCCTACTAGGCACTTCAAACATTAGACAAGCAACACTATAAAACCTCCTAAAACCTTTCTTTTCTACAAAAGAAAATGGTAGCTCATCAATGACAGTAATTTCAATACATGCATCCATAACATCAATCTACACAAACCTCTTGGCAACTATTTTGTTACCCTGACCCTTTTCACCAGCAATGATCTTCTGTCTTTTATCTTGGTTAAGTGGGTAATATTTGTAGTATTTTCTAATGTGGTTTATCATTCATGAAGTTCCATTTTTCCCACTGTCATTTGCATAATCTCCTAGACCAAGTTTAGATTTAGGACAATATCTGCATTTATCTCTTTTATTCACAACTTCTACATCTATCATCCTCCCGTTGGCCTCATCCTTTCTTTTGACAGTTTTCTTATCATTATAAGGTGTAAAATGATCACAAACCCAACTTCTCTTATTACCTCTAGCTTTACTATCTGAGTTCAATTAACTAATCATTTTTGTATCTTCACTCTCAACAGCTTTGGCTAGTACTTGCTCTGGCACAGGAGCTTCAGAAGGTTGGCCTTCCAGCTGCACAGGGTGTGGCATTTATGGTGGTGCTGGTGATGTTGCTGTTGAAGAAGCAACAAGCCCACTGTGCTCCTGATGTTGCTTCTTACTTGATTGAGACTGCATGACAGTTGTTTATACCAGAATCAACAGCCACTAAGAGCAAGACACGTGGACAAGATAGAGCACAATCGTGGTAACCTTCAGCACCTAGCCTACCGATCCTACAATTAGGGCAAATTCCTTCTCTCAGACACGTGGCATCTTCATAGCCAATGTCTACAGTCCCACATCGAAATTCTAAACAATATGCACACCTCCTAGGGCCTATAAAGGAGGGCAACAGTCCCAAAATGGAGGTAATCAGAACTTACGGCATACTGCCTATTGATCTGTCAGTTTTACTTACTAAATCCGTACTTACTTAAGCATCGGAGAGCCTTCAGCCAGTACCCCACCGGTGCCCTAGGTCTTACCGAGCGTTTCTCATCTTGCATATCACACGCTCTACCGAGGCCCAAAGCATACCGAAGGCCCAACATCACTAAGTTGAGCCCAAAAATACCGAACCACTTTTTTGATCCCTGTAGAGATCGGTGAGCCATCCTACCGAACGAAAAGCTTCTCACCCAGAGCAAATGAGATTGCGCTTTCTCTGAACCTTGATCTAATTGAAGAACGCCGAGCGTAAGCCAACCTTCGGAACGAAACATACAAGCAGCGCGTCTCTCGGTACTATGACTTAAGGGTTAGACCCCGTTCTTTCCGAATTGGAGACTAGGTCATACGCAAGGTCTCCATCGCGAATAAAAATCCAACGGAAGGAACACTCGGACCCTCCAGGGAAGGACCCTACGAGATAATCGGCATCCTTAAGTCCGGAACGTATAGACTTCGGGATACAAACAGCAAGACCCTTGGTCACCCATGGAATGTCAAACACTTGAAAAGTTATTTAGTAAGCTCCCTAAGCCAACGGCAGGGTAAAAGTTGTATCTTTGCCTACGGCATTATTAAATGAAAAAGCTTCTTGAGTACTTGCTCGACCCTTTTTTGCAATTGTTTATTCAGCCTTCGGCGATTATTTGAGAGGGTTACCGAACAGAAGTTCACTTGCAAGTTTTTATCTTTATGTCAACCATCGGTGACTTAACAAATTCTACATGCCTTTGGAATTTGTTCAGACCGTCAAGATTCCGTAATCTCAGGTACCTACTAGCCATCGGCAGTATTAAATATTATTGGCCTTTGGCAAAATAACTATTAACCTACGACAATAGGAATATCTATTCGTTATGCCGATCGAACCCTCACTTGGTACAAAATTAAAATTCCAAAGACTTGTTAGCCCTCGGCAAACAATCAGGTGGACGGCATGCAAAAACAAAACAAGTATAAATTCTGAAAAAAAAAAGTTTATTAAAATAAAATAAAGATGCCCTCGGCATCAAAGTGTTCAGAATGACTTGCCTTATGGCAACTACAAAAATAATAAATGACAGATTAATAAAGTCTAAACGGCAGCCTCTTCGACGGTACCTCTAGAGTCTTGATCGGCATCAGCCTCCCCCCGACCATCGATAACAGCAGAAGGACCCTTGGCAGTGGTAGCACCATCAGGAGCATCCCCCCCTTCGTAATCCTCGATCATCTCTTCTGTAATGCCTTTAGGAAGAGGTGGAGGATCGGTAGCAAAGTTCAGGTTCATTTTCTACCCCAAATTGAAACGCTTGAAACGGTACTCTCTCACCGCCTCCCGAACGGCAGCTTCAATCTCAGCAGCCTTTGACCGCTCTGACTCCTCCAAGGCCACCTACACCGCCTCCTTAGCCGCCTCGGCATCCTTCGCTGCCACCACTGTCGCGTCCAGAACTGCCCTCATCTCAGCAAGCTTGGCTTCGGAAGCGCACACTTGCCGTTCCGCAGCCTCCTTGTCCTTCAGTAAATTGGCGTGATCCTAGAGAGCTTTGCCAGCCTCGGCAACCTTCGCAAAACCTTCGTCGTACGCCCTCTTAGCACGCTCGGTAGCTGTGATGGCCCGCTTCATGCACAGCCACATATCCATGGATGCCTGAAAAATATAGCCACAAATCAGCAATGCGTCGCAGTAAACGGAGGCTAGAGAGAGAGGGCGAAGGAAACTTACAAAAGCCTGAAGACGAAAGGCGCGTCCAGCCTCCTTCCAAAGGAGCCTCTTCGGGAGCTCCTCTATCTCCGACAACTCCATTTGCGAACCAAGGATCATATGGTTTACAAACTGAACCGTCTTCGGCAGGTAGGCAAAGGTGATAGGCTCGGTAGGGCCCTCGTCGTCTTCAGCAGCAAAGACAACCCTTGGTTGCTCTAAATGTCGTCCATGCTTGGGGCTGGCTCGGCATCGAGATCCACCGTCATTGGCCGTTTCCCAGACACCTTAGAGGAAGCAGCCTCAATGCCCTGCCCGCGCCTGGTATTGTTTCGGTGTTCGACACCTGCCTGAGCACTGGTTCGGCACTCAGCTGCCTTCGCCGATCGACAAGAGTCTATTCTTCCGAATCAGCCTCCGCAGTCTGTACTAGGGCCGCCTTTGGCTGCTGTCTCTGCTTCTTCTCCTTCATGCCCATCAGGAGTCGCATCTTCAAAGATTCAGACATCTTCTTGGCCTCGGTAGATCTCCTGGCATTGGTCACTGAACAAACAAAACAGATCGGTAAGACAACAAAATTTACCAAATGAACATATAAAGAAGAAGTGCACTTACTCTCGACAGGATCAACGAGGGGAGCTTTGATCAACTTCTCGGTGAAAAGGAAGTCAGGGTATACCCTCTCGATGGCAGGATCCTTCAGCTTCACCTTCTCTATCTGCCGAATTTCAGACTGCGTGAGAGTCGGTTGCTTGAATTTTCCTGCACAACAATAATAAAAAGATTAAAATCGATGGATTTGAGGATCTACCGAAGGTCATGCTATTTGTCCTACCAGCTATCTGAAATGTTGTAGGGATATGAAAGCGGACGGGCCTGTCTGAAGGCGACTCCCAGTCGCCAGATAAAAGCACCCGCCAATTCCTCCATGACTTCTGAGAAGTCGGCACTGCCTTGACAAAATGGCCCCGTTCAGAAGCCCTGAGGAAGTTGGCCTGAACCCAACCTCCATGACCAGCGCACTTGGACTTGGTGATGTTGTATAGGTAAGAGAATTGCTCGTAGGTAGGCTCCCCCTCATCAGCAATGCCAAAGGCAACTATCACTCTTATCAAGGCAGCCCAGAAGTTGGGATTGTATTGGCCTGGTGCATACCCAAGACGGGTCAGGATCCTCTGAATGGCAGGCTGCAGCGGTAACCAAACACCATATTGGAGGATGTCTGTAAAAACGACGACCTCACCGTTCTCTGGACTGCTCAATGATTCGGTAGGGCATGGGATTCTCAACGTTACCGAATCTGGGATTCTATATTCGGTACGGAGTTTGGCCAGCTCTCATTCGGTAATCTTGTTGGGCTCAAGGTAATCTACGCCAAAACAGATACTCCTTCGGCACCCCTAAAAGAATCCTAAGGTTTCCTCGATGAACTATGGTCACCTTCGGCTGAGACAAGGGTTCGGTAGCATCATCCCCACGGCCTAACGTGGAGGTCTCCGATTGGTAACTAGCATGACGATCCGGCACCCGAGTGTCCCTCATTAGGAACTCGCGGTACTGGTTCGGATCGGCACATCCAACGCCACAATGCACCACAGCCAACGATACTGGCTGGCCAGTCATGAACCTTTTGCCCTTGCCGTGCATTGGAAAGGAGCTAACCCCTTCACCGATTATTTCAACATCGGTATCTTCGCCACTCTTAATGTCAAGGCTTAGAGCCTCACTACTGGTATCCTTTTGATCGTCTGATGACTCCCCATCGAACGCGTTGGGTTCTCTCTCGAATAAAGACTCGCTAGCAGACATCTACAAACAAAAAGAAAGGAAACTAAAGGCCATGCAGAAGACTAGTCTGCCGATACCTACGACATCACTACTTACGACACTAGACTACCAAACAAAACCCCACTTGCAAAAAGTTCAGTCTAGTTCATGCTAAGGAAGGACATCCAAAGGGAAGGTAAACACGTAAAAATATATGATTGAATGCCGAAAGTACCTTATCTCAAACTGTAGAGGAAGAGAAATCGATTCGGTTACCATTGGTCTCTCCAGAAATCACCCTGGTTGCCGATTCCTCTTGCCTGAAATTGCCTTGTTTGCCGATTTCTCTCACCGGAAATCGCCTTGACAAAGCTCTCAATTCTCTCTCACAAACACAAAGTGAGCTTCTCATCCGGAGTCACCTCTATTTATAGGGCAAGGAAGGGGAACGGTACACCTCGAAAAACCAAACAGCGCATTAATGGCGTTGATCCGCATGCGCAACACAACATGTGTCGCTAGTTGGATAGCTGCTCTGACAGCACGCGGGGCACAGAAGACGAAGCGTCATTCTGTCAAATCGCTCCCGCTTCCCAGCACCCGCACCACGCATGAAACATTCGGAAAGCCCGTTCGGCTCTCACTCCCTGGCGTCGCCAGTTACCGTAAGGAGGTATGTCCCCACTGAACGGTATGTCTCGAAGTTGCAACCCTTGGTTTCCCAGAAATGTGTTTCCAAATAAAAGAACATTGGAAAGACTAGGACCAGGCTCCGGCCTCACTCAAGCCACCGAACGATAAAGAAATAAAGGTACACCGAAGACACTATCAAGTCCCCATCTGAGAACTCTCAGATAAGAACTTGGGGGACTCCTGTTTATACTAGAATCAACAGCCACTAAGAGCAAGAGACGTGGACAAGATAGAGCACAGTTGTGGTAGCCTTCGGCAACTGGCCTACCGATCCTACGATTAGGGCAAATTCCTTCTCCCAGACACGTGGCATCCTCATAGCCAATGTCTACAGTCCCACATCGAAATTCTAAACAATATGCACACCTCCCAAGGCCTATAAAGGAGGGCAACAGTCCCAAAATGGAGGTAATCAAAACTTACGGCATACTGTCTATTGATCTGTCAGTTTTTCTTACTAAATCCGTACTTACTTAAGCATCGGAGAGCCTTCGGTCGGTACCCCATTGGTGCCCTAGGTCTTACTAAGCGTTTCTCATCTTGCAGATCACACGCTCTACCAAGGCCCAAAGCATACTGAATGCCCAACATCACTAAGTTGTGCCCAAAAGTGCCGAACCACTTTTTTGCATCAACAACAGTAAACCCCAACAAATTAACAAAATTCAAAATAAACAATCTAAACAGAGAGAGATCCTAAACAAAAAATCCAAATTTAGACAACAAACATATTAACCCTAAACAAATTAACAAAAAATAGAACAAGAACAACTTACCATTTGAGGCTTTGTCGATTTGGGACTGATCGAGATTCCAAACAGAGATCGAAAGAGTGAGATTGAGAGAGATCAAGAGAGATCGAGAGATCGAGAGAGATCGAGATGAGAAAGGTTTGGCTTGGAGAGAGCTTGAATGATTGAGAGAGAGAGAGAGAGAGAGAGAGAGAGAGAGAGAGAGAGAGAAAGTTGGGCATCGAGATTCTTCGAATGGGTTGAGAGATCGAGACTGAAAAAAGTATTAAAATTAGTCTTTGTACTATTCAATACGGTATGGATTAAAAGATATCAAATATCTGGTACTGCTCCCGTGCCATACAAAATTGACACAATTTGGTATCATACCGGATGCAGCCTAAAACCAAATGAAATGGGATGAAATCGGTATGGTATGGTTCAGTACGTGTACGGTATCGATGCTTCGGCTTCAAATGCCCAACCCTAATTTCATTGATTAATATGAGATTTGATCATAACTTCAAGAAGCACTGAAGCAATTAAGTATAAAACAAATAACACAGAACAAAACAAAATTTTTATTACCCAATAAAAAAAGAATTGAAGATAGAGCTAGCAAAGTTAATGGTTCAAGTAGAGTGATAATTTTAATAATGAAAAATGAAAAGTGAAATGTTCTTTCACTCCAAAATAGTGGTCATAATATGCCATTTCTACTTGAATTTTCATAAGGAAATAGTGCATAATGAATTTTTCCTAGTGCCAATAATGAAAAAGAATCGGTCAACTCTTTAGAATTCTACCAAATGCATGATTATATGGCCCACTAAAATAGTTCACAGGCCCAGTGGGCTTTCAAACGACAAAACTTCTAAAAAGATCTTAGATTCTTTTTGGTCGAAACTAAAAAGATCTTTAGATTGATTTCTCAATTTTGATCACCGCAAATCGACAACCAAAACCCTAAGCAAAGTGAGCAAACAACAGCAGAGCACCAAGAAAAGAAGATGGGAGTGGAGAGGGAAGTGTTGAGTGCTGGAACGGGTCCAAAACCGACCGTCGGTCAGAAGGTCACCGTTCATTGCACTGGATACGGTTAGCTCTTCATTCTGTTTCTGTTTAAAATCTGCCTTTTTCTTAGCCACATATCTAGCTGTGAAATATAAAAACAAAATTTTACTTTATTTATTTATTTTCATTGCTTGAACTTTGAATGTTTTTCAACCCAGTATAATTATTGTAGTTGAATTTCATTATATGGTCTGATTGTGTCCTCAACCCAGGAAAAAATGGTGATCTGAGTCAGAAGTTTTGGAGGTGAGCATTTTTTTAAAATGTTTTTCATGGGTATTTTCAGGCTTATATATATATATATATATATTCTCAAAATTGAATTATGTAAATTTAATATGTAATTTTTCATTTCTTTGATCTTTTTAGTACGAAGGACCCTGGGCAGAAGCCTTTCAGCTTCCAAATTGGGAAGGGTGCTGTTATAAAAGGTAACTATATGTTTTTTCCTTATATATGTGCACACATATATGTGATTGTGTGTATGTGTGTGTGTGTGTGTGTGTTCGTTCCAAGTTTTCTCTTTGTGATATATACTTTTGACTTGCTTTGTTGGAACCCATTTGTAGGATGGGATGAAGGTGTGCTCCAAATGCAAGTGGGAGAAGTTGCTCGTCTACGGGTAATGTTCATCTTCTATGCTCTATGATTTAACAAATAGTTTTGCAGTACTCTGAAGCTTATTATAAAAATTTCATTGTACAATTAGAAGGCCATTAGGAAGCCGTTTGAACATGATTCTAATGACTCATTCGGAAAACTTTAAGTACCTCATTTGTATTTGTTTGTCATTGTGAAATTGATCCCTTTGCATTTTTTTAGCAATAAACTCCCATATGCAGGTCATGTTTTCGTTAATCTCCGCACATTTTTTCACTCCTCTTAAGAGTACTGTATTGTTTTCTATAGAAACAGAGTTAATTTACTTCTTTTCTTCTTTATGGGACAACATGTTTTGCCCCATCCTGAAATTTACCAACAACTTCTAGGCTTGGTTCTCATTGTGTTATTTACGACCTCGCAAAATGTTTGATATTTCTTTGACTGATGCCCAAATTATGCATTCCTCTTCAAACTGGATGGTCCCAGACTCCAGTGTCTTAATGCTGTTTCTAAAATAGCGATTTAAGATGTAAGAAGCCAGGAATGTCTCATGTTCTTATTTTCATTTGGTGTGCATTTTGAAAGTCTGGAACTGGAATGCACTTTATCTCACATTAACGGCTGATATTCCTTGTTGATGAATTTGCAGTGCTCTCCAGATTATGCTTATGGTGCTAACGGATTTGGTGCATGGGGGATACAACCTAATTCGACTTTGGTTTTTGAGATTGAATTCCTAAGTGCGGAGTAAGCATTTGGGAAGGGAGTCGGACCATCTGCAAATCTATATGATTATCCTAATTAACTTGCTTTTCCATGGGCGTATATTAGTATTATATGACACTTTATTTTTCGAAATCTTGGTGGGTAAACTTTTGTGACCTTTTTCATTGTTTTTTTTAAAACTTGGTTTGGTGGATATATCCACATGGTTATCCTAGAAATAATTTATTGTCGTGTCCTTTCGTATATGACACGTTTTAAGGATTGGTTCTGATGCAATGTTACCGAATATTAGGAAGAGAAGTACCCCTAAACCAAAAGTCACTTGGTTGTTGGTATAGGAACGGGGTGGTATTAATTAAGTCCTAGATATGCCATTTAGCTTGTTTAATCATTATAGGAATGAGGCGACATGGGCCTTATGGCGTTGTATGATTTCTCTCTGTCATCTAATCAAATGATTACCTTTTTATATGGAGTTTTTTAATTTTAGGTGAAACGGGCCGAAATCCAACAATAAAATTAACTAGACAGAAAACCACTCTGGGTCTAGCCAAACTAATAGCATCAGCAACTAGAACATCAGAGACAGAACGAAGTTCATAAGATCTCATGTTGGCCAGAACATGCTTGAACAAATCCGAGGCTCCTAAAGCTTCATTTTGTAGCAATGCACGAGTTTGAAAAGAGGATGAGTAAAATCATTAATCGTGTCAAGAACCTTCTTTCTTATACTGATGAGGGTGAAGGGTGTACTCGTGTTCTTAGTTGGTGTAAGGGGGCATTGGCGGATCTAGGAATTTTCCTTTCCGGGTGCAAGAATCTGTAGAGTCTCGCCTCGGATGCAGAGGATAATGGAGCCTACAAATAACCTGTAAAGTTTGGCCTAATGCAAACAAAGTCTCATCCATTCCTTTGCCTTCTTTGAGACATTTTATCAAACATTTTGCAGGCTTTGCCCCCAGGCTCCAAGAAAACAACAAAGCAGCTGGGCACTTTAATGGGTGTGTCTCATATTGAGCTGCACTCATCCCTCAATGGATCTGCAAACGTAATGGGATTGGTCATTGTATTGCCCGGTTTGATATTTCGATTGATGATTCGTTTAATTGGGTGGTTAATGCTCTTGATTTTATTTAAAATGGTTTTTTTTTTTTTTTGTGTAAAGTTATTTTAGTTGAAGATTGAGCTTTTTTATTTATTTATACAAGTGATGGTATTGAGGGAGGGGGACTCGATTAGGATCTTGAGTGTATGAATAAATTTTATTAATCACTTAAAACTCGAAGCCCTTGCAATATTTCTTTTATCAATAAAATATGATTTTCTCGTGAAAAAATAATTAATGAATATTAATTACAAAAAGTTTTAAAAAATCAAAAATCTTTGAGGAGCTCCCGGACCTTCTCCAAGGTAACGAACAAGACCACAGTAAAAGGTCCTTGCCTTGAGATGGTAGGAATAAAGCCCTTATACAAAGCCATGGGACCCTCAGCCCTCACTGTCTTCATCGCACAATCCAACGCACCGGAGTACGGTGCCGTAGCACCGGCCTCCACCTTCATATTCATCACCCTCGTCTTGATCACGTCGATGGGGTTCGACGCCACGGCCGCCACGAACCCGGCCCCGAAGCTCGCCACCACGTGGGTCCCAATCCCGTCTTTCATGATGCCCTTCTCCAATATCACCTCCTTCATCTGATCGTAAGACGCCAGCTGTGACGCCGTGACGATCATGGCGCGGTTCACCGTAAGAGATGAGCCACGCCACAGGCTAGTGATCCCCTCGTGTTTCGACATTTCCCGAATTGCATCGATCACACTCTTGTAGTTGCGGCGCTGGTGCATCGGGAGGCGCCCGTCGGCTTGCATGCGGACCATTGCCACGTCAGCGGGATTGCCGACGGCGGCGCCAACGCCTCCAGCGACCAGTCCAGCGGCTAACTTGCGCGGGAGCGGGAGGTTTCCGGATTCAGGGTCGGCCCATTTCCTCTTGAGGATGTCGTAGAGGCCCATGCGGGTGGTGGAGTAGAGGGTTTGGCGGAGGATGGTGGCGGAGACCCCGGAGAACAGCGCTGCAACACCTTCGGTCTGCGCAATGCGGAGTCCAAGGGAGACAGGCCCCACTCGAGGTGGTTGGGGCGCGGGTGCGCAGAATGTAGAAGGCATGGAGGTGGTGGCAGAGGGGAAGGCGAGGGCCGGGCGGAAAGCGGGCTGCATTGCAGGGTTGGGGAGGTGGGATTCGCCTTGAAGTTGGATGCGAACTTTGATGAGGTCAAGTGGGTGCGTGGAAGCTCCGGCTATGATGGAAGCTATGCCACCTTCAACGAAGCCTTTTACACCCATTTTGCGATTATAATGACTTACCACTTCAGTAGAGAGGGAGGGAGAGAGAGAGAGAGAGAGATTGTGTTGTTGGGTTGCAGTGTGTTTTGAGAGAGTTGAAGAGGAGAAGCGTGGATTTATAGATACGGAGGTATTAATTGCAAAGCGTGTGCTTACGCGGGTTCTATTAACTGTGTGAAGATGTTATGGTTTGACCTGAGAGTGAGAGAGTGAGACAGACTAGACCTTTCTTCTTTCTTGGCGTGCTGTGAGGCACTTTTGACTTGGTGAGGCTCATGTTAGTAAAAAATTGAGTTTTGTTTAGGTCCAGTTTGGCATTGCTGTGCTGTGAAAATAATCTCTGTCAGATTTGCTGTGAGAGAAATCAGCTGTGAGATAACACAGTTTGGCATTTGGTAAATTTTTTGTTAGAAGTGTTGTTGGTATGGATTCCCGTATAATCAAAAAATAATTGTTGCATAATCATTAAATCCAACGTCTCTTTGGAACTGATTCCTGTATAATCAGAAAATGAAAGCACCTTATTAGCTGCTTTCCCAAATAGCTTTCTCTCACATCAATTTTTAACAATAAGTGATTTTCTCATAATTTACCAAACGGGTTGGGCTTCCCAAAATTTTTAAAAAATCACTTATCACCTCAAATAAGCAATACCAAACGGGCACTTAGTGTGTTTCATATAAATCGGGAGTCATACACGTGTCAGTTGCCACTCTTAGACCTATAATTTGATTCATTCTGGGACTTAAAGTTTTAATATAGACTAGGGACAATATCATTTGTTTTACTTGAGATCTTCAATATAGTCTCACGTGTGTGTCAATTGGGGTTTTTTTTTTTTTTATAAAGACAATATTCTTGAATTTCAATTTGTTATTTCGGTCTCTTATTTTAGAATTTAAATGAGAAAAATAATCTCGGTGTATTCCATGAAAATAGAACATATGTTCTCTTCTTTTTCTTTTTTTTTTGGTTGAAGAATGTAAAAGTCCCACATTGGATACTTAACTACATAAATTACAATATATAATGAGTGGTTTCACTACTAATAATATCGAGCTTTTTGTTATAAAATCCAAAACCTACTACGCTTTGTGAAAACATTAAAGAGAATGAGAAGAATCTGAGAGAATTGAAGAAAAAGATTTTGTTTTCTATTTCTGTTTCTTACTGATAATGAATGAATTACATCCTACACGATTCTTATGTGTTGTTACATTGTAATCTTCTCGACTACGCAATCTAACTAACTCAACAAATCACAACATGACACTTGTCATCTTGTAATAGGTACAAGTGCCTTTATATCCTATCATCCCCCCTCAACCGCATGCACAGGAAGACCAAGCATGAGGTTGGAACAGTGATAATCAAATTAAGGAGAGCAGAGGCCTTTAGTAAGCACATCAGCAACTTGCTGGGCAGAAGAAACATGTTGAAGAAGGAATTCACCGCGAGTGACTCTCTCACAAACAAAGTGACAATCGATTTCAATGTGCTTGGCACGAGAATGAAGCACAGGATTAGAAGACAGAGCCATGGCAGAGATATTATCACAGCATAAAACTGGTTTCTTAACAAGAGGACAATGTAGATCAGTAAGAAGCTGCTGAAGCCATACAATTTCAGCTGCTGTCACAGCCATTGCGCGATATTCGGCTTCAGTAGAAGAACGTGAAATAGATTGTTGCTTCTTGGAAGACCAGGAGATGGGGTTTGTGCCAAGAAAAATAACAAAACCAGTTGTAGACCGACGATCATTTGGATCCCCAGCCCAGTCAGCATCAGTGAAAGCAGTCATGTCTAAAGAACCTTTTTTATACAGCAAACCATGAGACATAGTACCCTTCAGATAACGAAGAATACGTTTAACAGCTAAGTAATGAATGTCCAAAGGATTATGCATAAACTGACAAACTTGATGCACGGCATAGGCAATGTCAGGCCGAGTAAAAGTGAGGTATTGAAGTGCACCAACAATACTGCGATAGTGAGCAGGATCTGAGTAAGGAAGACTACCTTCCTTGAGCAGCTTATGATTGGGATGACATGGGGTAACACAAGGTTTGCAGTCCAAGAGATTGGCCTTAGTAAGCACATCAAGAATATATTTGGACTGATGAACAAAGATGCTATCTGCTGGATATTGAATCTGAAGGCCAATAAAATAATGGAGATCCCCAAGATTTTTCATATCAAACTCCTGTGAAAGTTGATCAATAATCAATTGAACAACAGCGAAATTAGATCCCGTGATGATAATATCATCGACATATAACAAAAGAAAGACCAGAGAATCAGACTTTTTGCAGACAAATAAAGAGGGATCAACATAAGAAGCTGTGAAGCCAAGTAAGAAGACACTTAGTGAATCAGTCATTCCAGGCTCGAGGGGCCTGTTTGAGGCAATAGAGAGATTTAACCAACTTGCAGACATGATGGGGATGGGAAGAATCAATGAAGCCAGGAGGTTGGGACATGTAAACCTCCTCGTGAAGAATACCGTGAAGAAAAGCATTCTTCACATCTAGTTGTTGTAGTTTCCAACCAAAGGTAGCAGAAAGAGCAAGCATTAAGCGAACAGTAGAAGGTTTTACAACAGGACTAAAAGTCTCTGCATAATCCAATCCAGCCTCTTGAGAGAACCCCTTTGCAACCAAACGTGCTTTATACCTTGCAACAGACCCATCTAAATTTTTCTTAATTCTATAAACCCACTTACAACCTACTAGATTGCGATTGGGAGGTAGAGGAACCAACTGCCAAGTACCCTGAGCTTTTAAAGCATCCATTTCTTCTTGCATAGCTAACTACCATTGAGGAACTTTAGCGGCTAAGGCATAAGTATGAGGTTCTGAGATAACATTGTTAGAGATATCCGTAGTGAGAAAAGCTTTATGCTTGAAAATGCCAGATTTACTTCTTGTTTGCATTGGATGCCGATTTTGAGATGGAATAGGAGAAACCATATGCAGATCAGGAGATTGAGAGGTAGGAGCACTAGAATCATGAGGAGATGTAGAGATAACATCTAGGACAGAAGTAGTAGCTTGAGCCGGCAAATATGGTGAAGATGATGAATCTGAAGGAAGCACTGAACCAGCATGATCCACAGATGGAAAGTGGGGAAAATATAAAGGATTAATTGGTGGAGAGCATGTGGAAGACATAGAAGAAACTGATGTAGAACCACCCTTGTCCTTGAGTTGACCAGAGGGGAAAACGGTCTCATCACATAGGACATGTCGAGAGACAATCAGTTTGTTAGCATAAGTATCAAAACAAATGTATCCTTTATACCGAGAAGCATAACCAAGGAAAATACATTGTGTAGTTTTAGGCTGCAATTTATTGTGATTATAAGGCTTCATAGAGGGATAACAAGCACAACCAAATATCCTGAGATGGTGAAGAGAAGGAGAGGATCCATACAACACTTCATAAGGCGATTGCATATGTAAAGGTTGACAAGGCAGTCGATTAATCAAGTAAGTTGCAGTTGCACAAGCATGAAACCAGTATTTTTCAGACAATGAGGCAGCTTGCATTAAAGTGATGGCAGTTTCCATCAAGTGTCTATTCTTGTGTTCGGCTAATCCATTCTGTTCTGGTGTGTAAGGGCAAGATCTATGATGTAAAATACCCTTAGAAGCTAAAAATTGCTGAAACTGATTACCAATGTACTCCCCCCCTCCATCACTTTGGAGCACTTGAATAGAAGTAGAAAACTGATTGAGCACAAAAGAATAAAAGTGCACAAAATGAGAGTAAACTTCTGATTTATTTCTCAAGGGAAAGATCCAAGTGTAACGAGTACATTCATCAATGAAAGAAACACAGTATCGAAAGCCTTCAATAGAAGTACAAGAAGATGGTCCCCAAAGGTCACTATGAATGACTTGAGATGGTTTATCAGATTTAATAGGAACTAAAGCAAAAGGCAGCTTAGTAAATTTTCCCTTCAAACAAGCTTCACATATAGCAGAATCTGTAGAGGATGCAGAGATACCAGATTGATCCAAAGCAAGTTGCACAACTAAGTTTGTAGGATGTCCAAGTCTGCAATGCCAAAGATCTGAAGTGACCTTCTGTCCAAGCAAGGCAGCAGAAGAAGCAGTGTGATTAAGAGGACGAGGCATAGGATAAAGACCATTACTGCTCAGTCCTTTGTACAGAAGTTTCCCTGTAGCTATGTCCTGTATATATAAGCAAGTGGCATCAAAGATACATCGGCAATTATTTTCTTTGCATAATTGATTGACAGATAATAAACCAGTAGATAACTGAGGAACATGAAGAACTGAATTAAGTTGAAAAACATGACTTGGAGTAGGAAGAATAGAGGCTCCAATGTGAGCAATATTGAGACCTGCTCCATTAGCAGCTGTGATAGTATCAGCATTAGGATAAGAAGCAGGTGTAGACAAAGCAGAGATATCTGCAGTCATATCTGATACCATGAAAACATTAAAGAGAATGAGAAGAATCTGAGAGAATTGAAGAAAAAGATTTTGTTTTCTATTTCTGTTTCTTACTGATAATGAATGAATTACAGCCTACACGATTCTTATGTGTTGTTACATTGTAATCTTCTCGACTAAGCAATCTAACTAACTCAACAAATCACAACATGACACTTGTCATCTTATAATAGGTACAAGTGCCTTTATATCCTATCACTTTGTAGGTAGTTAAGTTACCGATAAGATCGGTATTGCTAGTAGTGGTTTAAAATTTAACATTTTAAAATATAATTGCTGCTATGTTATCGATAAGAAATTTTAATACTTTCTTGAATCACCTTGTTCATTGATTTTATAGGACACAATTGGATGTCGAAACGGTTTCTGATTTGTCTAATTTCTTGCAAGGATAATCTATGAATGTAGACTTAAAAAATAGATGATTTGGATTGTTGAAAAAAAATGTAGGAGACTCTAAAGGGCATTCTTCAAATAAAATTATTTGAGGGATCTCTCAATAGAAGGGAACTATATATATATATATATATATATAGAGCTTCCATTGAGGGACACTTTTGCAGGGCCCACTCTGTATTGTATTTCACTAATCCAAATCGTCTATTTTGTAAATACTCATTTAAAGATCATCTCTACGAAAAAATCATTTAAATTCAATATCGTTTGACCACTCAATTGAATTATTGAAATTTTATTACTTTCTTGAAGCACCATGTTCATTGATTTTGTAGGAAACAATTGGATATCGAAACGGTTTCCGATTTGTTTATGATCTATGAATGTAGACTTAAAAAGTAGATGGTTTGAATTGTTGAAAAAAAATTCGTAGGGAACCCCCCTCAATTATTTGAGGGATCTGAGAAGGAAACTGTCTATATATATATATATATATATATATATATATACAGAAAAGCAGTTATTGTAGAGGGAAATAAAATGATGGTAATTTTCACATAGAAAAAGATAATGGTCAGAAAATTGTGGGACATATATATATTTTTTAATTAAAACATTCTAGTTACCTATCTACCCTCATTATTATTTTTTTATTGTTTTCAATAAGGATAAAAGTGAAAAAATGCGAAAATTGATGATTTTCTAGCTAAGATGGGTCATCATAAGCATTTGGGTTATCAAGAGCTTTTTTTCTCCTCCTAAACAGATGCATTCTATTTTAGATGATGATAAGAATGGTCTCTTGAGGCCTAGATTTATTTATGTGTAATCTCTTTGGTTTGGGCTTTGCGCCCTATATTACCCAGAAAAAAAGAAAAAAAGAAAAAAGATGTATTTTTTTTTTTTTTTACAAAGGTTGACAAACCCTCTTCTCTTAAATTATAGTATAGATAATATTATCATTACTTACAAAATTATATATCTACCGTTATGGTGATGTCTTTTCGTTTTATACGTATGAATCTTTTACAAAATTCTATTCAAAGAATTGAATCTTTTATAAAATTAAAAAATTATTCTTGTACCTAGAAAAGTTAATTTAGCTGTTGGGTGCAAAAAAGTTTATGCAATTTATTAGTAATTTGTAAGGGATGGACCAGTTCACAGTTTCAAGTGACCATTTGACTTATGCGGCTTCTTGCTTGCTTTCTTTTACTTGCCCCTTCGCGAGTCTTGCACACTCACCAAAGTCCAACGCGTCTATTTAACGAACATGTTATTGCTGCCTGCAATAATTGATTCCAACTTCTAGCACTGTTTTCATTTCGTCACTAAAGCTGGGCTGGGTGGGCCTGACCCTAAAAGTTCAGGCTTGAGCTAAGTTTGGGTTGGGTTTTAGGGCTTAGGCATTTTTATTTCTTTCGAGGACCTCCAAAATCAATGAACCGGCCTTGAGAATCAATGAACCTCCAAAATCAACTACATACAAGAATTTAAAGAGTTATGTTGAATATTTCAGGAGCAATATGAATCATATTTCATGCAGTAAATGTATGTGAGTAGGCTATAGTTAAAAAGGGATGTATTCTAACTCAATTTATGGTTAATTCAATTGGGACACAATTCTTGGACTAAGCCGACACATGGCTGGGTCAAAGGCTAATTGTGACGGAGCTTGGTTGCAACAGACGCAAAGGGGTGGGGCTGGCTGGGTTATTAGAGACTCTTTTGGCTAGATGGTGCAGGCAGGGGGTGTAGGGGGATTATGGGGTAGTATAGCCTTGATGGAGGCTATAAGAGAAGCACTGCTTGCTTGCATCAAGGGTCGATTTTTGTATGTGGAGATTTAATCTGCCTCGATGCAATTGATTTAGATGATTAGAGGTGAGTGTTAAGTAGATGTTGCGGTGGCAGCTATTGTGTTTGACATTAAGATGTTTGTTGGCAAGCTCCAACAGGTTGTTTTTCTAGCTACTCCTCGTCAGTGCAATTAGGTAGCGCATTAGGTTGCGGCCTTTGTGTCTAGAGTAGGCGGTAACCACATTTGGGATCAAGTGTGGCTTAAGTAGATTTTTGATATTTTAGCTAGTGATGTAAACCTGCTATTCGTCTTTAATAAAACTCTCTTCGTTTGGGGAAAAAAAAATTGGGACACAATTCTTTTTAGTTAGCCCTGTAGTTTTGAGACTACTCAAATTCCTTAAGATTAATTGGTACTAATATATTAGTACTATATGTTTTATACCTACTTAGCGGTAGTTTGCTCATCCTTCATCTTTTATTTTTTTAGATGAATTTTTTGAACATGACAAAAATTAAATGATAAAATATAAACGATTCTGATCGTTGAATTGCACTGTGATAGCTGTGTGCATTAAAAAATAAGACATCCTTAAACTCTCGATATAATATATACTATGTTTTGGTTTTAAGGACTTGCACTCATAGAACTTGTGGAAATGCCTTTTAATGATGCCTGAGACTTTTTTATTTCTTGAAGTCATGCTAATTTTTCCATCCACAAAAAAGGCATCGTTAGACCAAAGAAGGGGAGGGGCCATTTCCTGCCCATTACAAATGCATGGACCGTATGTATTAACCATTTTTGGTCCTTCTCGAGAGAACATGCTTTACAAAGTATATATATACGCACGCTTGGCCGGCTGAGCATCCGATTCCATCATTATTGAAGCAAATCTACCTAGCCTCCATAAGAAATGGATGGTCATGTACTACGAATATCTTTGGAACTTTTTAAAGTATTTTTTTCTTTTTGCATATGAATAAAGTTTCGTTTTAAGTTTCGTACAAGTCGGTCCTATTTAGATTATCTAAAAAGTAACATGCAATATTGAGAGAGGGAAGATTCGAACGTAGAATCTCGGATACAGGGAAAATTATTTTTAACCACTTAAGCTACAAATCTCTTACATCTACATTCTACCTTAATCACACCATTAAATGCAACATTATGATTGTTGGAAGCATAACCTTAAGATAGTGGTACCTAGTGGAAAGGAGAGAATTATAAGCATCATGACAAACATGATACTCATTGATTTCTCTTTTATTTTTTTGGTCCACATGAAATTCTATAGAGAGACTTAAAATGGCTCAAAGGAAACAAACAAAGGACTAAACGAAATTCACCCGAATCAGACACAAAAATGGAACCATAGAAAGGCGAAGGTGGAAGATTCAGCGAGCCAGACAATCAAACCTGCTCATTGTTTTCCTTTGATGTGGTTATCTTTTCCACTTTTCTTATTATTATTATTATTATTATTATTATATACTTTCATCCTTAATTTTATTTTTAAAAAATAAAAAATAAAAAATAAAAATCTTAATAATTACCATATGGTCTCGCCGGTCAGTTCTTTCGGGTGTCTTCACGAACCCATGTTCTTGTGGTTGTGGTGGTGAGGAACTTGGTGGCGGCGGCGGCTACGATGATCAGGATGACGAACTGGTGTTTTATAACCTTTTTTGGTAGGGTTGCTAGAATTTTTGGTAATACTGCGCTTAATTTTGTTCTGTTGTAATATACAGTACTAGACTGAGCTATTATGTATTCCCCGGTTTGTAATGATTTGTTTCCTATGAATGAAACTTATCTTGACCACAATAATTACCATGTGGTTGGTATGCTTACTTCACTGCACAAATGAAATAATTTTAACTACATGCCTTGATCAATCCCACTCTCCATCACTGTTCTAATTAAAGTTTTGCTGATACCATAACCATTACCTTAGACATGATTGTTTTGTTGAGTAATGAAAAATTAAATTAGAGAAGCAAGTGCGTTACAGCAAATTTAAACATGTTTTTCTTTTAGTACAAAAAGAAGGAAAAGCAAATTTAAAACCATACAAGGAGAGTTGTTGACCCACTTCCCACTACTATTCCTCAAGAATGCACAAGCATATAATTCCTAATCAATTGAAGCAATGCTCTGAAATAATAATTCTAATTAGTGGTAAAGTGATGGGGTTAACAAAAAAGATTAGAGGAATCCCTGAATTCTAGCATTTGCATCTCAACTATATAATTTTGGAGCATATTTTTGTGCTACCAAAAGGGCAGACCTTATGATTGGATGTGTATATTTTATTGGGTTATTTGACACTTGTTCCCTCCTCCACCTATAAGCAACATGGTAATGCACCATGCCTATGAGGTTTCTTGTTATCTTTTTCCACAGGTTAAACCATACCTATATAAGTTTCATAGGTTATTGATAAATGCGGATCATATATTGGCATTATGATTGTTGTTAGTGTGCAAAGTATTGGAGCTTGCACTCGATGGATGGCTCCTCCATAGTGCACACAAATGGCCTTATGACATCCTACGTTGCAATTAGGGATCCTAAATCTTTCAATCACAAGATTAGATTTCTAATGAGTAGATTATATAAATAATAAGTGAATGCCACATGGAATGTCTATGTTATTATCATTAGAATTATTATACTTATCATCACCTAACACTCTTGTAATAAACTTGAGGAGTGATGGCTACTTTTCCCTTATTTTTTTTCCATTCATTTTGTGCTACGTGTATTCCCATTACACGTAAATTTATGTATTTAAAATGACTAAAGAATTAAAACCCTAGGCTAAGGCTTCTAGCTGCTGCCCCCTTTGGGGGTTGGCGGCCTCTCTCTAGCTCTTCCCTTCCCCTTTCCTTCCCTCACCTCTCCTATCAGTTCCTTTCCTCCCATCCCATCCCTTCCCCTCTTTCCTCCCCCTCCCTCTACTCACCCCTCCCCCTCTCTTGGGTTTCTTTCTTCCCCTCCCTCTTTGTTTTGTTGGTTTGGTTTTTGTTCTTTTGTTTTTGCAGGTTTGTGTGGTTCACCCGTCCTTGGGTTTTGCTGAGAAGGATTGGTGTTTTGGCAGATTTGATGTCCTGGATACTCTATTTTCTAGTTTGGTGGTCGTTGAATGGTTGCATTATGTGGTTTGTTTAAGTTTATTGTTGATGGTGTGCTAGAATTGTCTTAAAGATGATTGTCCTGTCTTGGATTCTTGATTTTGACTCTTCTATCAGCCTGTAGCATATGTGGTACTCTTTCCTACCTCGAATTTTTTTTCCTTGTGAACATTTTAACAAGGTCACTATTAACATGTCGGTTACTTTGTAATGTCTTGGGTTATTAATGGATTCTATCTTTGTCCCAAAAAAAGTGACTAATTTTTTTTTTTTTAAACACATTAAATACATAAATTTATGTGGGAGTGAAATACACATGGTACAAAATGAATGAGGAAGGTAAGAAGGGGATAGCAAGGGGGGAGTATAGCTAGCATTCTAAACAAACTTTAAGTAATGCAAACAATCACAAGAATTAAGAAAATAAAATTTCTATATGAATAAGTGGTGTAATTATATGTTGAGGGTGCTGCCAGAAATACTAAATTGAGGACTATAAAAAAAAGGAGTTAATTTTCCCATTTCCCTTTTCTTCACTTACACTCCCTTTTGCTTTTCAATACTTTTTAATCAATATTGTTCTTTTATGTTATTTCTCTTTCCTATTCTACCCTTACCCTACATTAAGGTTTTGATAACTAAAATTAAGAAAAGTTAATAGAAAATAAAACAAAAGACAAAAAAAAGAAAGAAAAAGGAAATGGATAGAAATGTAAGTACTAAATTCTTTATTTTATTTTTAACCAAGAATGTGAGTACTATTTATCTTTGTTGTAGTTAATAAATAATAAATTTTTTGGGCTAACATTTTTACAGATAGAAGACCCAAAGAATGTTGCTAACCAAACTGTCATTAAGAGCTTAGATATACAGAGAGCAAGTTATGCATAATAGTCTCATATTTTTATTCTTTCATAATATGAGTTAGTGATTGGACATGTCTTCTTATTAAATGGAATTGTAGGGTAATGGTAGAATAGGAAAGAGAAAGAACAAAAAAGAACAAAATTGATTAAAAGTATTAAAAAGCAAAAGGGAGTGTAAGTACAGAAAAAGGGAGTGGGAAAATCACCTTCCTAAAAAAATAGAGAACTTTACTGAAATATGGGAATTAAAGGCTAGGAAACTAGGACGTAAGCGTATGTCAAGGTGTCTTGTGCTACTCTTGTGATGTTATAGTAATGCAATTTCTAGCTCCTTACGATTGATGGTGAAGAAAGGAGGAGCATGAACACCTAGTTAGGTCCAGAAAACAGAAAAATTGGGCTTCACATATGTCTCAAGTGCCAAAATGCCTACCAAAGAGAGGCACACACACACACACACACACACACTCTCAAGGTGCTATGGGGATTCCAACTTGAGACTACTGGTCTACAAGTCAAAGCCTTTTTCCAAAGGACTAGACCCCGTTGGCCAATGCTAGAATATTTAGATGTGGAGGGAAGCATGGCCAAGGCAAGCCTGAGCTTCGGCCTTTCTGCCCTTGTCTTAATACAAAATGAATGACCTAAAAATCAAATAAGCTATTTAGAAACATGTTGTATTTCTAGGTAAACTGAACGTCCTTCAATGTGTTATTGCTAGTGTGTCAGTATACAAGAACCTGACTGTACAATTGATGTCGATGAATGCGCTAAATCTAAACTTAGAGCATCCACAGTGGGGAGGTGTATAATAGGGTGTATGTTAAATATACACCTGTTGTGATCAGAATCACCCATAATGGGGGGATGTAAATGAATGTATAATTACATCACCACCATGAGACGTAAATTTAGATGCAATACATCTTTTTTTACATCTCCTCCGAGTAAGACCCAGCTAAGAAAAAGAGAGGAAAAAGAGAGAAAAGTCAGCATAAAAAGGTGGGACTTGCGACTACAGTAATTGCTGGACAAAAATTCATATGTTGTGCAATTTTTTGGTTGTCATCTTCCCCCCCCCCCAAAACGGCTAGATTGCAACAGCCAACATTTAAATCAAGTCCAGCAGCTTAATTTTTGAAAAACATGCCAACAACAAACTGCTTGAATTATGCAGTAGCTTTAATTTTACAATCCAACTATTCTTTTTGGATGAAATCATATTTTCTCCGAATTTAAATATTTTTAGATCTATTTGTTTGAAAAAATAAAATTAACCTAATACCAACAACAAAAAAATTATAAAGTTAACACAAAATAAAAATTTAACACAAAAACGAATTAAGACAAACAAATCAATTATACATCTTTAGATTTACATCGTTTTCCATTGGAGCAAAAAATGTATTTACACCCCTCGAAGGTGTAAAGAGGATGTAAAAGTGGCTTTACACCCCCGAAAATAAACCCCCACTGTGGATGCTCTTAGTGAGTACAACCAAGGAAGGAACACTTTTTGGCCTTAAACAATTACGACTATAAATGAAGATAATTTTTTAAAATGAAATCTTTGTATTAAAGGCTAGGAAACTAGGACGTAAGCGTACATCAAGGTGTCTAATGCTACTCTTGTAATGTGATAGCAAGGACATCTATAGCTCATTATGATTGATGGCGAAGAAAGGAAGAGCATGGACACCTAGTTAGGTCCAAAAAAGAAGAAAGTAAAGTTGGGATTGACATCTCGCAAGTGAAAAATGCCTACTTAAGAAAGTATATTTAATTTATATATCTATATATATAAAGCAAAAATGAAGAAAGTAAAGTTGGGCTTGACGCATCGCAAGTGAAAAATGCCTACTTAAGAAAGTATATTTAATTTATATATCTATATATATAAAGCAAAAGGCAGAGAATGGTGAAACATTCAAAATACCAGAAAATGCCCTTAATTAATTCAAACATTAAGAATTAAAATTATTAATTAAATGAGGATAATATGGTAAATTCACAATTACAAAATTAAAAATAAAAACAAAATCAGATAATGGATCCTACTTTTATGGAAAATAACTACCCATTTTTTATTTTCTTAATTCTAAAAACGAACAAAAAACAAAAAAAAACTAATTGGCACACGCGTGAGCGTGTGGCAAGGGGTAGTCTATATATAAAGCAAAAGAGAGAGAATAGTGAAACATTTAAAATACCAGAAAATGCCCTTGGTTAATGCAAACATTAAGAATTGAAATTATTAGTTAAATAAGGATAATAAGGTAAATTTACACTTTTTTATATTAAAATAAATTAAAACTAAAAGAAAATTCAGATAATGGATCCTATTTTTATGGAACACAACTACCCATTATCTTTTTTAATTCTAAAATAAATTTAAATTTTTTAAAAAAAGCCTCTCGCAAGCGCGAAAGCGCGTGCGGAGAAGCTAGTATATATATAAAGGCAGAGACAAAAAATGGTGAAACTTTCAAAATATCATAAAATGCCATTGGATAATGATATATTTTTTTAGATGGCATAATGATAATATTAAGAATTGAAAATATTAAATAAATGAGAATAATATAATAATTTTATCTATATATATAAAGCAAAAGGCAGAGAATGGTGAAACATTCAAAATACCAGAAAATGCCCTTGATTAATTCAAACATTAAGAATTGAAATTATTAATTAAATGAGGATAATATGGTAAATTCACAATTACAAAATTAAAAATAAAAACAAAATCAGATAATGGATCCTATTTTTATGGAAAATAACTACCCATTTTTTATTTTCTTAATTCTAAAAACGAACAAAAACAAAAAAAAACCAATTGGCACACGCGTGAGTGTGTGGCAAGGGGCTAGTCTATATATAAAGCAAAAGAGAGAGAATAGTGAAACATTTAAAGTACCAGAAAATGCCCTTGGTTAATGCAAATATTAAGAATTGAAATTATTAGTTAAATAAGGATAATAAGGTAAATTTACACTTTTTTATATTAAAATAAATTAAAACTAAAAGAAAATTCAGATAATGGATCCTATTTTTATGGAACACAACTATCCATTATCTTTTTTAATTCTAAAATAAATTTAAATTTTTTTAAAAAAGCCTCTCGCAAGAGCGAAAGCGGGTGCAGAAAAGCTAGTATATATATAAAGGCAGAGACAAAAAATGGTGAAACTTTCAAAATATCATAAAATGCCATTGGATGATGATATATTTTTTTAGATGGCATAATGATAATATTAAAATATTAAATAAATGAGAATAATATGATAATTTTATATTTTTTTATATTAATTTTTTTTAAATAAAAATAAATCAGAACATGGATCCTATTTTTTATCTTTATTAATTCTATAATTAAAAAAAACAGAAAAAAGAAAACTAATTGGCACAACTAGTACAAAATAATGAATATTCATGGATATGAAAATTGCATGCTCTGATTAAGAAACACGAAAAATATTAACGCCAAATCTAATGCTCTGTGAAGACTCTGAACTGAATGTTACTGCCGAACATTAAACAGAAAGAAATATATTATAAAATTTAAAAAAATGGTTGACGGCAGGTCAATCAGAACCTTTTACAGTAACAGTTGCAGTCTAACGGAGGAGAGAGACTGGCAACTGGGATGGGCAAAATGGTCATATAAATGACTATATAATCATAGCATTCCCTAAACAAATTCACTTCTTTAGACATCTTCTTTCCAACTACCAAACAGTTAAAAACTCTCTCTCTCTCTCTCTCTCTCTCTCTCTGTGTTTGCTGTGACTCTGAGCAGTGAGCTTTGGCCTTTCAGATCCATCCAAGCTTTTCAATTTGCACTGTAAGTCCATGATCCTCAATCCCTTGTTTTCATTCTCTGAAAGCTCTTCTCTTTGTTCTTAAATTTGGTGTTTGCTTTCTTCTTCTTCATTTTATTTTTCATAGATTTTATTTTTTTGTCGATATCATCCGTTTGGTTCCTGAGAAAAGTGAGGGAAAAGAAAAGGAAAGAGATAGGGATGTTGGATCTTAAAGTTTTGAATTTCTGGGAGCTATGGGAACAGTAAAACCCCCATTCTGTTCTACGCACTTCAACTGTAAAAGGTGTTCTTTTTTAAAGTTTTTTTTTCGACAGGTTGTCGGCCTTGTGGCTTTAAATTTATGTTTTTTTTTTTGTTTATAATTTTTCATTTGGTATTTGGATTTCTCTTTGGACCCTCTGCTTAGCTAGTAAAATGAAAAATCAGTGTTGGTGGATTTGTTTTCTCAGCTGCCAGATTTTAAAATGAGGAAAAAGGTTTAAGAAGATTAAACATCTAAAGTGCAAAGTCTACAATTTCTTTTCTTCCTTTCATTTCTCTGTGTTCCTTTCCCTTGCTGTCTCTTTAGATGCTTAGTGGGTCATCTTTGTTTCTGTTGGGTTTTCTCAATTCTTGGGTTATTAGTTTGCTTTATGTTATTGGTCTGATAAGTCTCCTGTTCTCTTACTTTTAGTTATATGTACTGTATTTGCAGGAAATTGGTGAAATATCCATAGAAAATCAATTCAGAAGTTTGGATAATTCTATATCACAGAGAAGAGAAACAATATGCCTTGGTTGAGTCTGTCAGTCGACGTGTATCGGAAAGTTGTGCACTTGAACTTATATTGCAGGGTTATTCTGTAAATTGTTCTGCATTCACTGAACTTTAAGTTCTTCATCCTTTCGTCGATTTTCATTCAACTTTCAATGGGATCAAATAAGTGTTTTCTCACTTCTCTTGATATTTATAGGATCATCTGAAGCTAGAAAGCAAAACCTTGTTTGTCTCAAAGTTCAAACCCCTTTTAGTTTCTTTTATATTATCCTCGCAGTATAGCTCTCATCAGTTGTTGATCATCATATCTAGCTTGGCCTTTATTATCCTTCTCTATTACCAGTTATTCAATTTGTTTCTTACTCTAGTAAAGTAGATTCCTCCATTGCTGATTTTAATATCTGGCTTAGTTGTGTACACATTCTGCAAATCGGGTATCTGTTTAGTCTTCCCTCCAGTATTCTTTTAGATTGAGCAGTTCCATCAAGGTTCAAGTGTAGTTATGGTGTGCCAAGGAGCAAGCCAAACAAGATTTCGGGCATTGAAACATGAAAATGGGATCGCAGGAAGACCAACAATAATAGTTAGAGTGATTGCATGCTTTCAACCTTTACAGGATTGCCAGGTTAGTATTGCATACAGTGACCAACTTTCATTTTCTTTCAATATGTGAATTCTTTTCAACTGTTTACATGATCAATTGCTGGTCTATTTTCTTTAACCTCTCAACTATGCTTTCATGAGAGTAAGAATTATACTTATCGATTGTTACGAAATGATTTACACTTATTTCCTTAGAGTTCTGTAAGAAGCGTAGTTAATAATGTGTTTTTGTTACTGCTATTCTGCAGGCTGAGTACTTTCGACATCTGCTTAAGCCTGTTACGTAGATTTATTCAGGTTTTCAGTCATTTTACCAAGCCGCAAGTTGTAGTATTCTGTTCCTTTTTGTTTTCCATTCTTGAAACGACCCAGAAAGTAATTGAACATTACAGGTCAAAGCACCATCTATCTCCTGTCAGGTATAGTAATGTCTTGCTTCTCAATGTAGCTATGATAATCATGGGTCATGCTTGAGTGATCATCTTTGTTCTCTTATGTATAGGTGATCTTTTTGGTTGGATGGTTAAGACAAACAACTCTTGGCTGTTCCCAGAGCAGAATTCTGCTTGGCAACTGCCTAATTTGAATCATATGAGCATGTTGCTTGAGCCCAGGCAACAGAAATGTTTACCATCATCTACAAATCAGGGCATTTGCCCATTTTCTGGACATATGGCATTGCCAGGGTCTACAGTTTCTGGTGTTCAGGGTGTTATGGCGAAGCAAACAAATGAAGGTCATGGGGTGCTTCAACATTTACCTCCTTATTTTCAGACCCTATTTCCTCCACCAAATTCTTATCTTAATGAAAAGCAGTCAGCATTTTCTTGTGGATTTGGTGGTCGCATGGCTGTGCCAAATGCAAATCCAGGGTCTTCCCAGAAGGGATTCTTCATTTTTGATCAGTCTGGGAATGAAACAAAGCTAATATATAATTCTGATTGCCCTCCTAGCCAGGATCCACCCTTTGCCAGTAAAAAGTTCGTTTATGGTCATGGTTCACATGAAGCAGGACTAACAACAAGCATGGACCAAATTCGTCCAACCGAGTACCTCTTGCATGAAGAGATCGGTGAGAATCACATAATTGAAGAGAGTGAGATGCATGAAGACACAGAAGAAATCAATGCATTGCTTTACTCTGATGATTATGATGATGAAGATAATAATGATGATGATGACGGAGACAATAATGACAGTGATTGTGGTGAGGATGATGAAGTAAAAAGCACGGGTCATTCTCCAATAGATCTTCAAGTGAGTTATGGAAAGAAAGAACATGTGGAGGAATTAACAGAGAAGGTCATCAGTTCTGATGCTTCAAACAAAAGGCATAAATTGCTCAATGGTGGTTACAGGAAATTATCACCAATGGAGACTGTTATTAATTCGATACAACCGTATGGATCTCTCGGGCACAGGAACTATATGGAATCGAGCTACGGACTTGGCCAGACCCAAGGAGAGGAAATACATTCTACTGTGGGTAAGATGAAGTCCAAAAAAGACACAATTCGTGAGACAATTAAAGTTCTTGAGAGTGTGATTCCTGGTGCTAAGGGCAAGGACCCAGTGTTCATCATAGACAAAGCCATAGAATACTTGAAGTCTATGAAGCTTGCAGCCGAAACTCTGGGAGTGAGCTTCCATGAAGAAGCTGCGTTCCTTCCATGCTAAGGGAAAAGGTGGCAAGGGAAGCCCCAGAATTCCAGGCTTGAATGATTGGTGAATTTGAAATCGGCAAGGTAGCTTTGGTTTTGCGGGGCCCTTTCTCTGCCTTTTGGTTTCTCTTTATAAATAGCCGTGTATATAATGGGCCAATAAAGGAAGCAAAGCGTTGGGATGATATTGCACGCTGGAGATGATCAAAGAAGGGTTATGTTTGTTGACCAGAAATCATTATCTTTTAGCTTTTTGGGTGTTAAAGATTAAGGAAAGTCACCAAAGACTTAAACGCATGGGAGATTTTAGTGGTGGGCTGTGCTGTAAAATGAAGACCCCTGTGAATTTAGTGCATGCGCGTTAGGTATCTCGGGCCCTACCTTTACCCCTTCTTTTCTTGTTGATTTTATTCTCTTGTGCTTTGCTTTCTCTCTCTATTTTACCTCTCTCAGTCCCATCATGTTGGTATAAGTTCTAAAGGTGAGAAAGTTTCTGGTGTGGTGGAGGAGTATATTGCTTGGTGCTGAGTTGAGGTAGGGTCCTTTCTTCTGATCAAATAATGCAGCAGCAGCAAAAGGTTAGATTGTTTTACATGTGGGTGTGGAAAGTAATTGTTGTTGTTGTACAGTGAAATGTATGGGCTTGTGTTTTGGGAGATCTTTAGTTTGAATGTGGAGATTTGCTTCTGCTGTGTGGTGCTTTTCTGAGTTTGTCAGTATTGTGTGCGAGAATAAATAATTGGGGTGTGTAGGGATATGATGGTGGTGGTGGTGGTGGTGGTGGTACTGGTACGTACTGCACACCTTAGCTGTATTGTGGTTTGGATGTGTCTTTTTATGCATGCTTGTATGTGTATTTGTGAGAGATGAGAATAATGTACTGGGATTCCTTTGTTTTTTGAGTTATCCTGTGATTTTTATAATGTGGGGGACAATGAATGGATATGGGTGTGATGTGTATTTTTTGTTTCTACTTTTTTGGGGATGGAATGGGGGATCAACCCCAAACACAAAAACTAAACAGTAGAACTAGTAAGAGTTCTATGAACTTATAACATATCATCATTCGCGAAATTTTATAATGAGGGTGCCATATATTAGCCAGATGATCATTTCATTAAACTTAAGTGAAGTTACTATTCAGATAAATCATGTGGTTGATATGAAAGTCTACATCTATGGTCCATGTACGACACCCTCATTATAGAATGACTCATCATCAGTCAATGTACCTCCTATCCAACTGAGGATATCAGCAAACACAAGAAGCCCCAAGTCAAAATTGTAACTCTCCTTGGCCAAGCAATCCCAACCATGTTCTCTTCTCTATAAATGAATGTGCTTAGCTGCACAATGATCAAAATGCTTTAGAAGTTCACCACAGCTGGACGACAAGGTAGCTGGCGGATGGAAAGCATGTAACGCAGGCTTCCGAAGTATCATAACGGTAGTAGCAGAGTACATTTTGACGATCAGGTTCTTAATACCTTGTTCCACAACAAGCCTGCACCCAAAAAACTTCTTGGATTTCAACAAGAAATAGAGAAAAAGAAAGTAGAAATAAAACCAAAATTAGCATGGGCCAATTTCATCCAGCCCCAATGGTACTAGAATCCCCTCCAACCCCAAACACAAAGCCATCAGTAACATTGGGGCTGGAGGGGATTAGAATCCCCCATAGTAGCCACAAAGCCATCAGTCTAATCCCCTTTGTCGTCACGAATTACTCCTCCAGCCCCATTGGTACCATAATTACACTTTTCAGGAACCATCAACATTGAGCTTAAAATAGCCCAAGTTGGGAGGCTCCCAAGTAATGCGAAATTTTATAGTGAGGGTGTCATATATAGACCTTTCATGTAGACCTTCATATTAGCTATATGATCATTTCATTAAACTTCACGTGAAGCTACTGTTCAAATGAATCATATAGCTAATATGAAAGTCTGCATATATGACCCATTTATTGCACCCTCATTATAGAACGACTCCCCAAGCAATAAGGATTTGAGAAAAAATATTCTACACTTATCTTCATTGCCTAAATAACCAAAATTAGCATGGGCCAATTTCGCAGGTATTTGGACCAACAATATGGTTTGAGTAACTAAGGCCCAAGAAACCAGACCCATTTTAAATGGTCAAAACATTGACCAAACAAAATCGACTGCGTCTAACGCCCAACGCTCATCGTACGGAGGCATTTTTGAGTGACTACTGTTGACCAGCCCGTGGTCAACCCAAGAAGACCAAGACCTATAAGACAGAATGTGTCCGATGGAATGTTAAAAAAACCAATTAATGTTATTTCAACCAAAACTAAATGGTTTTAAATACAAAATGTGGATAATTATTCCAATACCCAGTTCATTTTATGTAAATTGGAAGTTACTTAGCAGTCACTGTATGACAGGACCTGCCCCGAATTCTTTGGAATCCGTGACGGATCCTTTGGTCTTACCGACATCCTATTGATGTCGGACCAACTTACTAACATCGTAGCATCTTTCCCAAATCAAGGAAAAGAGGGACGAGACTTTCTGCTGAAATTTCAACAGAATCTCCCCTGAAAAATGGTCATTCCCAAAATTTTCAACATGTTAAAGACACATTTATAATCTCATTCGACAACATGCACAAGATAATAACATGCAATTTGATCTATTCATGCGAAATCAAAGTAAAATCGAAGTATTCTGACTTCCCCGATATCATGTAATAATATCCAAATCAATTCCTTTGACTCCAGTCCAAACCGTTCCCAAAACATAGACTTATAAAACGAAATGTGTAAGAATGACTTTAAAATAATCAACTCATACATTTATATATACATATTTACAAGTATATATAGTTATATACATATAGGCTACGATAACTCACACTATATAAATATATACCCCAATTTCCATAAGTATACGAATAATATAATATATATATATATATATATATATATATATATATATATATATATATATATATATATGTATCGGGGAAACAATCCATCAGGGGGTCCAAGAATACGATTGATCTTGTGGCTGTACCTGAGTAAGACCCTAGGCTACCTACGTACCCTAAACGAGGGATCAAGCCACATGTAGTTCTACAACCAATAGTCATGAACCAGATAACATACAATTATTTCCAGTAATATCAACAAGTTAATTTTAGAATTATCTTATCCCTTTTAATAAAATCACAATATGCTAAGCAAGATTCTTTAAACATGGCTCCAATTTCCCGATATATTATAATAATCATTTTCCCTCTACTCGTTACTTTACTACATGTCGGAAAATCCAACGCCACGCGTAGTAAAGTAATAGTGATCACAATGTCCGGATCCTTTACAAAACACCAGAATAATCCAACGCCACGTATGGTAAAGTAACCAGTATCCAAGTGAGCACACACGCCGGAAAATCCAACACCACGTGTGATCAAGTAACTAGTATCCCAGTGAGCACACACGCCAGAAAGTCCAACGCCACGTGTGGCTAGACCAAAATCATGTTCTACCCACGTGGACTGCTTTATCACACGCCGGATAATCCAATGCCACGTGTGATAAAACACTAACATAACCAAATGTGCTCACATGCCGAATAATCCAACGCCACGTGTGGGTACGATAACCAATTACATTTTCACAAAACAATCACAAAGTACCCTAACTCATATTAATCTCTTGCCCATATATTTAATCACAAAGTGAATAGCAATTTCTCAGCATATAAAAATCCATATTCCGAATAATTATAACTTCAAATATCAAAATAGCAAAATATTAATACCTAAATGATATATATATATATATATATATATATATATATATATATATATATATATATTCCATAATCATAAAAATCCATATTAGATGACATGTTAATTTAATCAATAATAAAAAAAAAGCTATTTCAAAATAATGTCCACTCACTCCCTAATAATTATAGCCAAGACCCACGACTTACCTTCACAACCCACCAATCAAGTATTCCATGCTCATCTATTCCATAACTTAAATTATCAAAATAATATCCAAGAATTCCATAAGATACTATAAAACAATCTCATGATTCCAACATAATCAAAATAATTCAAATATAGTCAAGACTTGTTTCTAAGGTTGTTCTAGTACTTCTCGAAGGTGTAACTACCTCGGAAGACTCACGGTCGACCGAGGGGTCAAACTGCCCAAACTTGGTCAACCAGGCCCATAATGCCCACGACCTTCGATTTTCGATTCGAAAGTTCCTACGAGTTCAACAGGGTTTATTATACATCTCCTGCAAGTTTAGTCCGAATCGAACGGTAGGATTGATTGCGATCGCATGGTCGGACGGTTAAATCTAATCTTTGAATTATTGGTAAACTGCCAAATACCCCCTAGACTATTTCGACTGTCGAAATGTCCACCATGAATTAATTTTTCAGCCAATTTAGCCATCGTATTAAATTTATTCGCCAATTTTGCCCCTGTCGTTTGCTTTTTTACAATTCCATCCAAATGCGCGTAAAAAAACACCACATGAATGGCGCGTGAGACTTCTATTGAGGGTAATCTCGTCTTTTTTCAACTTTGCTGCTTGTCTTCCAAAATTACAGGGAATTATAACAAACACCTTCCAAGCGCTCGAGCCATCTGCAATCAAAGCCATACGCGATAGTTCTTGCGTTCCAAATCATCAAACCCCGCCAATATTCCACATCGGGCCATTGAATTTCGATGCTAAAAATGGGGCTTCAAGTGCCTACGAAGACAGGTCAACTTCAACCAAGTGTTTGATGTGGTTGAATGAGCAGTCAAGCTAGAGCGTCGTCTTCTTGTGCTTCGGGAGCAGAGGTGCATTCTCCGAAGCACAATTAATTGAGATTGCCATGGGTTTGGAGAGAAGCAAACAAAGATTGTGGGTCATGAGCCCTCCGGGTTCGAGCTTGGTAGAGCCGGATCTGGAGATTCTGCTACCCAAAGAGTTCTTGGAGAGGACCAAAAATAGAGGCTTGGTAGTGAAGTCGTGGGCTTTATCGATCAAGCCAGACTTTTATGAGGAATTTAGATGAAGATTTACCAAATGAATATGAACAACCAATTCAATTGGATGAATTAGCAGAAAATGAGAATGATGTGAATGAAGAAGTTGGTGATCTATATGAAAATGAAAATATTGATGAACCTTGCCATGAAAATGAATGTCCCAGAACAAAATTTGATTTGAACATTTATAATCCACAAGTTTGGGATAATCTTGATTCAAAAATGAGAGATTTACTTGTAGAAAAGGGTCACATAAGAGAAACTAATCTCAAATTCCCCAAGGACGAACACAATAGACATTTTTCCTCAAATTATTATCTTTGTACGTTACCAAATGGGGAAACTATGGATCAAAAATGGCTAGTGTACTCAAAGGAGTTGGGTAAAGTAATTTGTTTCTATTGTAAGTTGTTTAAAACAATGCATTCTAGAAGTCAGTTAACGAGTGAAGGAACTAGAGATTGGAAACATCTTGGTGAGAAGCTTAAACAACATGAAAGCAGTATTGAACACCTCACTAACTTGAGGTCTTGTGTTGGTAAATGGGCAGCTCTCTTGCTATGCGAGGAGAGTCGTACGTCACATCTAGGGTTTCTTCTCGTGTCCAGCCATCGTCTTCTCGCGCTCAGTCTTCGTCGCTCTCTTTCTCCCACTCAGTTGCCTTCTCGTGCTCAGTCATCGTCATATTTTCTCTCCCGACTAGTCGTGCTCAGTTGCCGTCGTAGTATTCGATGCCTCTTCCCGCTCTTGTCATGCGCATCTCATTGCCCTCCTCTCCTTAGTCCGCCCTTGTCTATGTCCTTGCCTTTAGTAAAACGTCAACCTCTCTCCAATCAGTCGTCGCTGTGACTCTTCCTACTTTTCAGGATTTGGTTCGATCTCTTTCTGATTTTCCTCCTTTGCTGTTTGGTAGTTTGTCTCCTTGTGTTTGGGCCTCGTCTCCTCTGGTCCTTACCATGTTTACGCCCGTTTCTGATGACGATACCTTGGTTTCTAGGGTAGAATTCATGGTTCCTAAGAGCCTGTGCACTGATGCCTATTCTAACAAGCCTATGGAGACTAGTCCAGTGGAGTATCTTGGGAACCATCCTTAATGTGTAATTGGAGCCTTCGTGGGCCTAGCATCCGACAAATGCTTTTGTGCTTGATACTTGGTTTCAAGTTAAGTGGCTGAGGCTAGTTTTGTTATTGTTGCGTGGTGTTTTCTTAGTTATCCTCTCAGTGCATCTTTGACTCTTCACTTGTTTTAAGGACTATGGATTCATATGAGGTTTCCTTGTCAGTGTTGAGATGCTACAATGTGTCTTTGAGGAATTTTTTGTTTTTTTGTTTTTGTTTGGCCTGTTCGTTGTACTTTATCTCTTCTCTTGTGTTGCTCCCTATAGACTTCTCTATTTCCAGTGCCATTCATAATTGGAAAAGGATAGAGCTGGTGTGCTTTGTGGGTTCTCTCTTTCTTTCTGGAGCTTTGGTGTGTTCTCTGTCAGATGCTCTCACTATCTTGTGGTTGTGCAAAGGACTATGATTTCATAGCAGGAATCTTTTGACAATTGGGTTGTGTTGAAGTATTTTCGTCTGAAGTCTTTGTGTTAGTGTTGTTTTTCTTTGCTTTTGTACTGGTTTAACGTGATTGTATCAAACTCTCTTGTTAGTCCATGACATGTGTGGTACTCTTTCCTACCCTGGGGTTTGTTCCCTAGGAAGATTTTAACGAGTCCACTATATTGTGTTGTTCTATGTACGCTATTTCGGTTCTATGAATGCATCCATTTCTATATAAATAAATAAAAAAATCTCGAGGTCTTGTGTTGAATTGCAAACCAAATTGAAAACAAATAAAACAATTGAGAAATAATTACAAGTGTTAATCAAGAAAGATACACTACACTTGAAAAATGTTATTGTCAGAATCATCGATGTTGTGAAATGTCTTGCTATGCATAATTTGGCTTTTCATGGAACAAATGAAAAAAATTTATGAAGATGGTAATGGTAACTGTTTAGGCATACTTGAAATGATTGTAGAGTTTGATCCAGTAATGCAACACCATTTTCGACTGATTCAAGTTAAGAAGATTCACTGTCATTATCATAGCCCTAAAATTCAAATGAGTTGATAGCTATTTTAGCATCATATGTTAAACATGCAATCATTGGAAAAAAAAAAAAAAAAAAGGCCTACGTATTTTTCTGCCATTCTTGATTGTACTCCTGATGTAAGTCACAAAGAACAAATGACTTTAATATTGAGGTGTGTAGATGTTTCAAGTACTCCAATAAATATAGAAGAGTACTTTTTAGAGTTTCTAAATGTGGAATATGCATCTTGATTAGGAATTTTTAATGAATTGCAAAATGTAATTGAGTCCCTTACACTTAATATTGATGATGTGAGGGGACAAGGTTATAATAATGGCTAAAATATGAAAGGGAAAAATCTTGGTGAAAAAAAAAGATTACTTGATATAAATCCTGGAGCATTTTACATGCCATGTGGTTCTCATTGTCTCAACTTAGTAGTTTGTAATATGGCCAACTCATGTGTTAAAGCAAATTCTTTTTTTGGAGTATGTCAACTCATATATATGGTATTCTCTAATTCAACAAAGCGTGGAATGTGTTACTTGATTACATTGATGGTTTGACTTTGAAATCATTGTCAACTACACGTTGGGAAAGTCACATTGAAAGTGTCAAAGCAATAAAATCTCAAGCTTCCCAAATTCGAGAAGCTTTATTTAAATTAATAGAAATTAGTGAAGGTGTTAAATTGAGTAGGGATGCTCAAAGTTTAGCATTAGGAGACCTTTCAAGTTTTGAATTTATATTAAGTTTGGTTATTTGGCATGGCATTTTGCATAAGATTAACTTAGTAAAAAGTTACAATATGAAGACATGCATCTTGATTCTGCTGTATGACAATTAGAAGGGCTTGTTTTATTTTTTGAAAACTATAGAATAAATGAGCTTATTTCTGCCATGATTGATGCTAAAGAAATATCCCTTGATATGGGAATTGAGCCTGTATTTCCAAAAAAAATGTCAAGTTTGTAGAAAAAAGCATCTTGATGAGATTTCCAATAGTGATAGGGAACAGTAATCAGTTGAAGAATCATTTAAAACTGATTATTTTCTATTTATAGTGGATACTGCTCTTGGTGAATTGAAAAGTATGTTTGAACAATTGCATTGTTTTGAATCTATTTTGGGGTTCTTATTTGATGCTTCAATGTTGACTTCGGGTTTAGGGTTTAGGGGTTGATGCAAGAGACTTATTTTCAGAATTACAGGTGTTGCAAGTGATGTTACCAAAAGAAGCATATGAAACTGATAAACCATGGACATCCATTAAAATTCTTGAGTTTGTAAAAAGTGTGGATATGTTTCCTAATGTAATGGTTGCTTATAGGGTATTATTGACTATATATGTGACTGTGGCATCTGCTGAAAAAAGTTTTTCTAAATTAAAATTATTGAAATCTTACTTGCGGACCACTATGACTCAAGATAGGCTAAATGAATTAGTGATATTATGCATTGAAAACGATATGTTAGATTACATTAAATATGATAGTATAATTGATGATTTTGCTTCTAAAAGTGCAAAAAGAAGACATTTTAAATTATGTTTTGTGGTTGAGATTTCATTGCTATTTTTATTTTGTAGGTACATGTGATTATTGTTTCCTTTGATTAATTGTGGAGGATGAAAAGAAGATTGACCAAATCAAGAAATGCTTACAGAGATTGGGGAGGAAGCATGTAGACTCAAATATTTGGTTTTTGTTTTTGAATGCAATGTTTACAATGCGGGGTACTCTTTTTCCTTCGTTTGGGGTTTTGTCTCATTGGGTTTTCCCCAAACAAGGTTGTCCTTCTTATAATTTTAATAAAATTAATTAGTTGATAATATATTTTTTTTAGTGTTTAATTTGTATAAAGGGGCACACTTGGAAAAATTTACCTTGGGCCTTAGAAAACCCAGGACCGGCTCTGCTCTTCACCCCGCCACAACCACCAATTGACGATGACAACTTGGGTGTCTTGATTACTTTCTTGAAGAATAGTGCTTGTTTTGCTCAGAGTTAGTTTTTTTTTTTTGGGTCAGAGGAGATGGACGCAATTCATGGTTGTGAGGAGATAGAGAGATGAAGTGGAAGTGGGTGACAGAGCCCTATACTTGGTGCTATTGCTTGACACAGAGTCAACAGATGACCTGGAAAGTTGTCGTCCACATAAGACATTGGAACTCATTTGCTTTGAAACATTCAACCTCGACATATTATGTCAATAATGCGAGTTTCAGGTTACATGAGATTTACTGTTTTAAGTGGAAACCTTATCATGATTGTTTTATTCTTTTTCCAAATTGGTGTGATTATTACGGTACCGAACACCATCTTTGAGCTTAGTGGTCCCATAGAATCACACTTGTGGTCTCTAATTCGGTTACCGATCAATTCTTTCATGCATCAAATTTTTAGAAACATATGGAAAGTCCATCAAAAAGTTAATGCAGAATTGACATGTATTGTGAATGATGACTGAGAGGCCCCCAGTGTCTGCAGTGCTTAATGCGGAAAACCAAAAACTACTGATATCACATTTACCTTATTGGCATGCCCATTTGATGCTCTTGTATCTCTTTTTTCCTTTTTTCTATTTCTAGGGGCAAATTTTTGCACTAAAAATCACCATAAGACTGAATTTTTATTTTAATCTTTTGCTTAGGTATTGTTTTTCTGTCTTCGGCCAGTTGGCCGTTAGAAAGAGTTGTGGTCTTTTTTTGTCGAGTGACATGAATGGAATATAAGTAGATAATGCGTTTGAGATCTCATTATGAGTGACATGAATGGAATATAAGTAGATGATGCGTATGATGCGTTTGAGATCTCATTTTGAGGGACATGAATGGAATATAAGTAGATGATGCATTTGAGATCTCATTCTAATCAAACGATTGATTAATCGAGCAAGAAACCTTGAATGGAATATAAGTCGAAGCCACATATTTAGCTTCTTTCCCCCTTGAAAACAAATTCCCTAGAGCATACATGGAGAAATCACTCACATAATTTAAAAAAAATCAGATTTTAGTGATACCGGTGTTCAGAATATAAGTCTCCCAACTCCTGTTGAAATAAAAAAGAAAGAAGCCCCCAAATAATAAAAGAAAACCTTTTGGAACACAAAGTCGAACATGTAGATGTATATCTCTTTCCTTCAATCTGTCTTTTTATTTTCAGGAAATAGAATTTCTCCACCTCCTAGGTGTCTTTCTAGTCTGCTGATCTGCAGCTGCTTGGTGCTCAGTCCCAATGTTGTGCTGATTTTCTAAGTTTGTGGTCTTTGTGAGTTTGCTTAGTTTCTTCCACCCACTGCTCCATGCTGATGTCTGTTTCTGCTTTGACATCTTATCAAATTGTCTCTGCAAGTTGTCCATGTCATTCTGGAGCTCAAGGTACTTGGCTTTGACACTCTCCAGTTCGAACTTTACCGTGTTGATGTCTTTTTTAGCTGCTGCCCATCCTTCTTGGAATGATTGCGGAGTCCCTTCGAGTAGTGTTTTTCGATTCAAAACCATTGGCTGATACTGAGATTCTCCAGCTTCTTTAAGGGAGCTGGTGGCTAATGCATTGCTTATTTTCACTTGTTCAGAGAAAAGAACTTGCACCACCACCCTTAATGGGAGTCTTTCATTTTGAGCAGCATGCATGCAGGCATCAATTGATAACTTTTGGCAATCCATCACTCGGCAAAGCCTCTTCCTTTCATGCTCAGAAAGTGTAGGATGGGCCTGTTAATGATAAGGAGATGGGAACTCTTAATATGAAGCAATTGATCAACAAAAATACTGTCATGCTTTATAGGAAAAACAGAAAGAAAAAAAATTCAAGAATGGTTCATCAAACTTATATAAACCAGAGGCAAATGACATTGTCTAACTGTATTTTCAGTTCATAGTCACGAAAGCCGACTTGCAGCACTTTCTACACACACTGTAGATCCCATATCGACATTTTGTTCACTAACAGAAATGTAGCATTACAAGCAATCAGTAATACTCTTTGACCAAAAAAAAAAAAAAAAAGTAATACTCTACCACGTTCTAATATTTGATTTATGATTATTACGGTTCTGATTTCCTTACAGCCTCCACTTATATGTTATAACATGTTCGAATTATCGAGACAGGGAAACTTCTGTTGTATTTTTGGACCTCTGCTGGGCAGATTTGCACAAAAGCTAAAAAAAGCACATAACCGTGTCGAAAAGGGTCACAAATTTACCTCTGCAGTAAATTCAGATTCACATTTTTTCTAAGTTTTCCGCTTTAAAATGGAAGCTGGAGAAAAGCAATATCTATAATTAAAACTTTTCCATCTCCCATTGTATGCAAACTTCTTGTAAGTGATTAATTTCTCTTTGTTTTTCCACCTTCAATTGGTATTCAAAACGTTCATGCATAAGAAAAGGTAATTTCTGTAACAGAATAGACCAAAAGATAGAAAACACAGTTCTATGACAGAGTAAATTTGGAAGAACCAAATACCTTAAGATAGGAATCAATTGCTCTATAAAGTCCATCATCACAGATCCTTGCAGAATCAGGCAAAGCTTCTGCCAGCACCTGAAACTTTGTTAGGGAGAGGCTTCTATCTCTGGATACCTCGGTAAGATAACTATCAACAAGCCTAGCCACCCTCATCTTAGCAGCATTTGGGCCTGTACCCCTTTGAATGTCATCATAGTGTTTTCCAGGGAAAGATTGTTGGCTTGGACTTGAAATATCTGTTTGTTCTTGAACCAGAAAATGCTCCAGAAGCCTTTGAACAAGATCCACATCATACATAGTTTCACTTTTATTGTAAGAAGGAATAAGAAGATCCACCAATGTAGCCTGTTCGAACTGCATTCCCACGCGTTTTTCCAGCTCAGTAACCAAAGCAGGTGCTACTTTCAACATGTTTGCCACTCTCAAAAGCCGAAGAAGGAAGCTGCATGAGACACTATCCTTCTGTGGTGGAATTATACTGATGAGGCTCTCAATGATCATCCGTTGATCTTTGGCCTGAACAGTTGGAGGCTCATCTTTATGTCCTGCCACAATCAAATGGAGTCCACCCTTCCAACTGCTGCCACTATTACTGGTATTACTATTGCTGCTGTTGCTTCCTTCATCTGCTGCAGCCACGCCATCATTTATTAAACCCGGAAGCCATTTGGATGCATAATGCATTATTGCAGCTCCAATCAGTTCAAATCTCATCCCCTTTACCTTAATTGCAGTAATAACCCTGACAAAGTGATCAATCCTAAGAATCGAAACATCTTCAAACCACCAATCAGGAGGGACCTGCTGGTTTTTACTTGGACTTGAGTCCTTCATGTCATTCCAGCTTGGACTTGAAACTTTTTGTGGCTTTCCAGTGTATGCCCATCTTATTCCTTTTGGATTGGCACAAGCTTTCCAAGCAATAGACTCGCTGCATCTTCGGACAATTTGAAGATTTTCCGCCCATGGCGACAGCTTCTCACAGCTTTTCAACACAACTATGGAGTCTCTCCATGAGGATAAAACCACATAGCTGAGAAACGCCTCGGTTTTGAAGATAAGATTGCCTTCTTCCAAGTCCTCTGTCATTTCAAGGTACTCAGCAGCACATCTCAGGCCTGATATGTTAGCTGCTGTTAGATCAACAGCAATTCCATAGCAGAATTTCGCAGCTAGCTCGAATGCCTCCGGTCCACCGGGAAGGTCATCCAAAGCCATCTTACTCATGTCCGGGTCGCGTAATTCATACATAACTCTGTTGATCTTTCCACTCCTTGACAGCAGGGAATACTTCCAAAACAGAATGACAGAAACATAAAATTCCATTCTTATAACTTCTCACCAAACAATTTATTAGACTGGTTATAACTTATAACAGAACAAAAGAAATTATTAGACTAGTAAGCTCAAGGATATGAAACTATAAAGATTTGAGAGAGAATTAGAAATGGTACCTTGTGCAAGTGAAAATTCACATCTCCAACTAGAACTAGCAGGTCACTTGGGATATCAGTTGCAACATACCTATATTTGAACCAAACCCACCAAATATTTTAATTAGTTTGCATGCTAAAACATCAGCTACCCTTTAACCAACACACCACAAGGATCATGAAGAAGTAAAATCTCATTTTATTTAGACTCAACTAAGTACAACAAGACACTTCAAAGTCCAAATTAGCAGCTTAAATCGTAGTGTATCTAATTTCATACATACCAAGAGCTGCCTTTTAGCTCAAACCCATCAGTCTTAACACTGTGCTTGCTTGAACTAAGAACTCCATTGCCGTAATCTCTCCCTCCAACTGACTCAGTCTCTGAATCCCACATGATTTTGAAGAGAACCCAGAAAACTTAAGCTGGAATTTTCTCGAGAAAGTAGCTACAAATAAGAGCAGGCACAGAGATTGTATGAGATAGCAGCAGAACAAAGCAGAGAGAGAAGGCAGTGAAACTGAGAAAGATGTAAGGAGACTAAAAGGGATGAGTCTCACTCACATGGGGGGCTTGGAATTATCTCCAATTGTCGGCTTCTTAAGAGGTTTCGAAGAGCTCTTACAGGCTGTGTAGTAATGGGCACAGTAGGTACTGTTTTGGATCACTCGGCTCCTTTCTTTGCTTTTTTCAGCTTAATTGGTTCCCCCTATGCAAAAAGAATGGGAGAGATTCAGTTTCTTCTTTTGATATTCTCTGTTCTTAAAAAAAAAATAAAAAAAAATTTAGACATAAGCTTTATTCCTTTTTACTAGAAATTATTGTGGGTATCTAACATACCATGTGTGACAATATGATTTATGGAAGTTACTCCAATTATAAATCGAATGCTTTTATTAATAGTAAACTTTTTTTTCTCTTATAGAAGTGGGGAGACTTGAATTTGAGATCTCTTCCAATATTGTAATAGTTCATATCTAAATTTGGAACAACAAACAGTGAGCTCACTTGGACTGTTCAAGTTAGTATTTGTGAGTCTCGCCCTTAAACAGTATACAGGACTGTTGTTCAATTTAATAAGTTCCCTTAAACAATATACATGACTGCTGTTCAATTTAATAAGTTCAATCTCAGTATACCAAACAATGGTATTTAAAAAGTAAAGTAAAGAAGTAACTATATTTTGTAACAACTGATTATACGGTTTGTTCAATAAATACTATAAGAACCAAAAGTTGTTTTTTTTTTCTTCATAAAAATAAAAGTTCTGTACTCTTCCCTCTTTGGTTTTCTTGTCAGTGTCAGGTATTCAATATTCTTCTGGTTGACTAAAAGGATCAAGCGAACCCGAATAGAATGTTTACTGTCTACAGTCTATGTACGACATGAAGGTCAGTACAGAAATGCCATTCGTGTATTCTATTATCACCATGAATTTTTTTTTACTTTATTTTTCTGTTTCAACGCTATTGGTTCTTCACTTTGGTTTTAAATCACAAAACAGAGTTGGTTTTTCACTTTGGCTTCAGATGTTCCATGAATTACCAAGTTGTGTTTAAATCCTAATGCAATCATTTTGAACCTTTTGATGGCTACTCTAATCAGTGGGGGATCGAGGAATTTTCTTATCTCGAAATAAGATGAATAAGCTCTCAAAATATTTTTGTAAAAGGATTCAATTTGTTTAGTTGAGGCTCAATTTGTTTAGTGGAGGCAATTGCCCCTTATGATCCCTCTTTCGATCCGCCTTTGTCTAACTCTTATTTTTTATTATATTAATTTTTATAACATATGAAAGAGGATTCAAACTTGAGACAGTTTTCAATATTGCAACATACCAAAAACCAGTTGATCAATAACCCTAAAAGAAATTAACCATATGATGAAAAGGTTTAGAAATTTAGGATTGAGATTTTGAAATAAAGGAGGATGGAGGACCCATACGAGGTTTTTTACACCTTTTTAATGGCATCCTCTCGTTGTTTGGTAGGCACCAAATAACCAAAAGAAATATTAAAAATTGTGGCATGGGGGGTTTTCATCACCCATCCATTTTCCCATTCCCTCTAATCGTTTTATCTATTAAACAATTCATATTGCATATGTTTATTTCCACTTTTCCATCCACCCTTACTCAGATCCCTTCTATTTGCTTTTTGTACATAATGTTTAGAAAGGATAGAGTGCACACGTGTCCACCCATAACCTTATTGTTTTTTAATGTTTTTTTTTTTTTACTACAAGCGATAGTCTAAACTACAGGGGAGGATGATTTTTTACACACACAACTATAATGTCGTGGGAATTCAAATGCCCTTTTTCACTAACCCCATTGACAATGTGGATCACTTTTTAATCATATAACAAGAACAAAATTATTGTCTATTATTCTCTGGTGTAACAAATGATTTTAACAACTTTTATAAATGAGTACGTTCATTCATCCGTCTTTGTAACTTGATAAGATTGTAGGATTCTGAGCCTCGGCATTTACTAACGAGGGTGTAAGTTTGGAGGACTGAATATATATATGGAGTCTCTGGTAGCACTTTTTTATATTGCAATAACTGAATATTACAAATGCACATTTGGTAAAATATGTACCAACCATTTTAATTACTGAATAGTACAAATGCACATGCCTCTGGACTCGATAAAGTTTGGTACGTTGGGTCCCATTGAGTCAACTTTCTAGTAACTTGTTTAATCGGGAAATAGGGAAACCAAAAATTATCTCCTTTGGTGAATAAATCACAATCTTTTTATGTTTTTGGTAAAGTGAGTATAAATCCCAATTTAATTATTACTGACTAGTAGGTCCATTTTGGGGATCCTTGCATCATTGTTTTTGGTTGGGGAATATAAAAAGGAGAAAGACAAAACAAAAGGATTTCTTGCATTTTACAGTTAGGTGACTTTGCATCTTGTACTGTGTTGTAGTGATGAGACCGTCATGTATAGGGGAAGAAATATTTGTGTCCTTGACTACATATCTTTTCTAACAAAAGGAAAATTGTTTCTTTCATTTGTCCTCCACTCTCAGTTTATCATCTATAATGTTTCAAATATGTTGACATGTGGGACTTACCCTGCCCAAAAAAACAGTAATATTATGCCACGTGGACGCGAACTTGGCACGAGACTCACTCGTCACCTAACCAACCAACGTTTGCCTCCCCTCTGGCCGAGTTGTTATAGGTACCGACCACTTTTCATTGAAATCGTGAACCGATTGACATATTACAGTATGGTAAAAAGATGAATCATGAGCTGACCTACATATTGCGGTATACCGCAATTATTGGTATATTGCGGTCGGTACAGAGAACAACATAACTTTACATAACTTTTTATCAACAAAAAAAGAGTATGCTCATGCTTAAAAATATTGCTGAAATAAGCAAAACTTTCTATCATTAACAATGATTATTTAACTCATATACAGAGATAATGAACTTTATTATTAAAAACCAATACAATCCACAATCCTGCTAATGAACAATTAATCAACTAAATAGTTGATTGCAAGTTAGAGATTCTCTCGGCTAACCCACTAATAACAACCTAAGAAAATTATCAACACAACCGATGAGTTTGCAATAGATTAACTCAGGTTCCTACGAGATAAAAGTTTAATTATTTACTAATTAAGTTATATTAATTCACTAAATATTCAAATGATATTTCTTCAAGGCTGAGATTTAAAAAAAAAAACAACAACAGAGGGAACTTCAAGAGATTGCCGGAGAATACACTTCATTAGTAATACATTTAAAGCCTAGGTGAGTCCCACAGAGAGAGAGAGAGAGAGAGAGAGAGAGAGAGAGAGAGAGAGAGAGAGAGAGAGAGAGAGAGAGAGAGAGAGAGAGAGAATAAAAAGAAAAATAAGAAGAAAATAAGAAGAGATAAGAGAAGAGAGAAAGATTCATATAAATGATGAAGTCCTAGCCTATGTTAGTTAATATAAAATAATTATAAGTATTTATTTTAATAATTAATTAAATTATATTGCGGTTTCCAGTGTATTGCATTATTTGGATATGTGAAACCGCAACTACAATTGCATATTGCGGTCGATTTTATAAACCGCATGTTGCGGTCGATTTTCATGACAGGTCGGTTTAGATGCAGTAAAACCTCAGTCGGAATTTGCAGTTTTTTGATTTTCGGTCTAAAATGCCAATCCTAATCTCACGTGTCAGCTCACCATTGGACCTCAACTTGGACAAGACCCGCCAAGAGCAACGGAGGCACCCGTCATGAGTTGGAGAAATTTTTTTTAAAAAAATATCACTTTGTGAACAAGAATGCATAACAAAACCCTTTCATGTACTTAATAGCCAAGTCACTATCCTTTTCTTAGAAGAGAAATTCATTCCAGGAACAGTACAAAAGAAATCGGCATGCTAACAGTGGCCTCATTAAAAATTTCTCAGGAAACTAAGCATGAGCGAGGAAAGGGTGCCACATATGCAACAGACTAACAAAAGAGTCCAAACAAAGCCAGAATCACAAAACAAACACTTCTAAAACAAATCTAACCCACCACCAAACATAAGCTAATATCAACCCATTGAAAGAGGACACCAAGGCCTCTCAAATTCTGTCAAAGAAGGCCTCCTATGTAAACATAGTCCTTTGTACAGTGCGAGATTTGTTCAGCATCTAATGGGTTAGAAACAATGACACACCAAAACAAATAGTTCACAAGAACAAAACACAAAGAAACAAAGTGAAAATTGAAAAAAAAAAAAAAACCCATAAAAAGAGCACAACACCACTTCTCAGGTTCTGTCAAGGAAGGCCTCCTATGTAAACATAGTCCTTTCTACCGCGCGAGAATTGTTGAGCATGCAAAATTTCATAACCAAAAGAACACTAAAATAAAATTACCACAGGAACAAAACATAAAATAAAGAAGAACTACCACCAAATGCACCTCCACAAACCGCACAAAACAAAGCACCACTACAAGCCCAGCAAATAACAATCCATCACAGCTTAAGACTGCCAATGAAAACCTCCTATGAGTTCATAGTTCTTTGTATAGTGCAGAAGGCTTGCCATAAGCGTCAAAACTAAGCCAACATAAGCACCAAATGCCATCTCCTTATTTCTTAGCATGACGAACTTCCATCGGAAGATCATTAGAGTATGGACGTTTATCAGATGCCAAGCCCACAAATGTTCCAGCAGACACATCAGGGAGACCTGGGAGACCCCTCTAGGCTTGTCTCCTTCGCCTTATCAACACAATCTTTGATACAAATTCTACTATTACCAGAAAAAATCCGTGAGCACAAGGGTCTCTAGAAAGATTGCGCAAGGTCATTAAGGACTCTATCACCACCTGGATCCGCGATCCCCATCACAGAAAAACCAAACGATCCCATATAGATTGGTAAAAAGATGGCACCCAATAGCCCTAGCCATCGAAAACCTTGCCCAACACTGAGAAAATGAGGATCGAAACCAGAGATCTTGGATCACAAGAGATCCATGTGACCCGAAGAAACCCTTGACGTCAACCACCTTTGTATCCACACCTTGCAACACCAGCAACTCGCATCAAAAGCCTTTCCATCAAAGAAGAAGACATCCATGCAAGAGACCACACCTACATCGAGAAGATGACACTGATGATATACCACACCGTAGATCGCAACCAGACCTAGGAGAGTACCGACTACAGAGAGTGGACAAAAGGGGAGGATCTGTGCAAACCCCTAATCGTTTCGCCTCTCCTCGAGTGCGAGAGAGTGACACCAAGTCACTACCTAACATGCACATATATAATTCATACTAGTTACATTATTAACAAAATAAATTTTTTGTAGGTACATTAATCATACTCTACCACATAGGAAGGAAGTACAATATTGTTAAAAGAAAAAGGAAGTACATAATTATTAATACATAATTAATACTTAGATAAATTTGTACTCAGAAATAAAAGTTATATTATTTGTCTAGATCTAGTAGTAGGTAAATTAATATACATTATTTATGTGCTAGTGGATATAACCCAAAAAAACAAAAAAGGTGAGCCCCGAGACAAGTGTGGAAACTCAATTTTGATGATAAATGAAGAATTTGGAAATTAACATTGACCACCTTAGCTGACTACCTTATGTGGCAACTGATGTGTCATGCCATGTCAATTAATGAATATTGCCATGAGGCCACTTACTTGGAACGCTAGAGTTTTTTAATTTGTTTTTTAATTGACATGACGACATTCATTAATTGACTTGGCATGACACATCAATTGCCACATAAGGCGGTCAACTAAGGTGTCAATGTTGTGTGTCTAAATAACATTACTCTTAAATTAGTAGAGGTGGTTCCTAGTTTGTAGTATTTTTCGGAAAATTTTTATGAGATAAGGGATATTTTGGTGGAATTTCGAAGTTTTAAAACTAAAAAATATAAATTTTAATAAGGCTAACACGTGGCGCAATTGCAGACGTCCATCTAGTGGAATGGACAACCGGAACACGCAGATGCATCACTTGCATGGTGTGACAATGAGCCATGTAGTGCTACGCGATTAGATGAAGGGCATTGACGAAGAGTTGACATGGTTGCAAAACGAGGAAGTATTGGCCTCTTACTCATTTATCTCACGCGAGCAACTCGATCTTGGCCGTTGGTTCAAACAACATGCCGTCCACTTCTTTTATTTTGGAAATTTAAGATCTTGAAATTGGAGTTGGAAAACACAAGAAATTGTTGAAATTAACAAGACTGCCGGTCCCCTTGTGTCCCCCGTCTTACCATGAAATTGATCTTACCAATCCAATTCAAGCCCAACCCTATGAACTGATCTGAGTAACTTTCTTGTTTTCCTGCAATTAGCCCATTATGCCTATTTTGTGACTGGTTTATTTAAAGCATGGCAAAATACGTGACATCGATGTTTTCAATTCCATTGTGTGGTGATAGTTGTGACGCGTTTGCTTTCTCTCCCTTCCCCACATGCTTGGTCCCCTTTGGGCCCTTTGGTTGTTCAGGTTTGGGCAGACATGATGTACTGAATTTGAATTCCTTAAGCAGACGCTGCAATTTGACAATTCCTCCCTTGGGTTTTTATTTCTATTATTCTTCACCAAGCATGCTTCATAATGTAAGGTGCCTCCTATTATTTTCGAATCTCGGGGTCCACGTCCTCTTAGCTTGTTCTTTTTAGTGTCCTAGTTGTATCGAATCTAGGAGCTCAAATGCTTCTAATCGTTTTGAATATAAGCATCGTGCATTAATATATCTTTTTATGAACATTTATTTTTCGGATTTGGAACTATTGTTATGTACAATAGAGTTCTTTCTAGTTATACAAATAGAGTTCTTTCTAGTTATACATTCTATTTTATAACTAAAAAAGGAGTGTAAGTAGATAAAACTGGAGTGGGGAAATCTATCCCTACAAATATGACAGCAGACAATATAGCTCATCTACGTCATAACTATAATCATTATGGTTCTGTAATTTTCCATATTCCATTTCTTTTACATTGAAATTTGACTTGTATGGGCATTATGATACGTCAATGATAACCCAAAAAGAAAAAAAATATTGCCAACTTGTTGTGTATTGGGCGGTGAGATTTGTTGCATAATTGCATATAGCTATTGAGCCTATAGGTACCTACCTAATCGTGTAACTATTGAGCCTATAGCTACCTGATTGGACTGAAAAGGAAATTGACACTTTTAAATATTGAAACTTGACAGGTTAGTATGCCCATTTGGAGGATCGTCAATGAGTGATTGGTTTGAATATTTCTTTTTTTGGTCGACTTCTCTCCATCCCATCCCATGCCATCCGCATTTGTTTTACAAGCGATGCCCATGCCCTACCCTTACTACAATGGTTCGGGCTAAGCCCGTCCCAAATATAGAGCTAGGTCATCCCTTAGCTCAAAAATAGGGCTGAATTCTGGCTAGCCCATCGAACTTAGGCTATTTTTACAGACCTACACACTACCAACGTGCCATGAAGTTTCGAACTTTGAGATATTGGTCTATAAGTTAAGGCTCTTTTCTACTGAATTATACCCCATTCCACCATCTACATACTTGATATCGCTTGCATGTGCTAAATTCGAAAATATGATTATTAACTTTAAAATGTTACAGAATTAGATTCAATGTATTATAAACCTGGTTGAACACTATAGCATCCATAATATCCATCTTTTAGTGCTTTGTAACTTATGTCATTACTATTGTAATTAGTAGCTTATAACTTACAATTGGGGTTGACACATTATCAACAGGAGCCTCTACAAGGTGCTTGCTAGTTCTCTAGTTCATTCAAATTACAATATCCTTCAAATGTCATTGGGGCACAATATCACACAACACACTAGTCAAGTAGTCCATTGCATAAGAGATGCATAAATACTTTTCAATTTTTTTCGTTTCATGAATTATTTTAACATGCAATTCTGTATGAAATTCAAATCGGAATCTGAAAGTCCTCTAAATAAACTGAAATTTTATTTAAGTGATTCCTTGAAAGAGGTTTCCTTTCTAGCTTTGATTTTATATACAAACACTACAACCTACAAATTAAAGTGGAAAAAACCCAAAAAGGACCAGTTGTGAAATACTATTACTATCCTTGCAATATGGTTTTAAGAGACGCAAACTTTGGTGGCAATGTTGTAATTTTTAGGCTTTTCAAGACTTGTATAATTTGGTTCCATTGAAAAGTCATTGGCCCAAATTGTATGTTTCCTCAGAGCGGAAAGGCTAGAATGAGGAGGTTGAGTGAGGAGGTTATTTGAGGAGGTGAAATCTCACCATTAACAACTAAAAACAAAGTACATGGGAGGGGGTGCATTGGGGGGTCCACACCCCTTTTGATGGTGAGATGGACCTCCTCAAATAACCTCCTCACATAATCTCCTCATTATAGAAGCTCCCTCCTCAGAGGTCCACTCTGAGCACACTGGGTGAGAACAAGAAGTAAATGGAAGCCCACATGAACAATCTGACATATTTCATGAAGGTTGAAGATGAAGAGAGAATATTAAGCTGACATTTATTGGCTCTATAAATATCAAATTAGGTTTACCAACTTTGAAGGAAACAAGGATAACCACATATCTAGTCATCTTTTATCAACAAAAGATTACATAGATAATATTTAACCTATCCTCTCAGAATTTATCTTATGCAGACTTCTCTTGATTGACTGCAATATCCTTGAGCTTTTCCTTGAGCTCACCAGACTACATAGGATAGATCATAGTATCAGAGCAATGCAAAGCTTTAAATTTAAAAAACAATAATAAAGTACTAATTTTATAAGCACTAACCTGGTGCATATTGAGAATTATGTCTGACCCTCCAATGAACTCCCCCTTGATGAAAATCTGTGGAAATGTTGGCCAGTGGCTGCATAGGACAAAAACAAGATTGAGAAAACAAGTTTACCAGGCATAAGTATGCGCACTCCGAATCAATAATCTAAAGAGTTTAAGAGGCCATTGTCGATGGGCAACCACGGAACGATGCATTAAAAGCTGAGTACAAAATTCCAAGACTACGGATAATGTCATCAGATAATCAACAAGCATCATAAACATAAGCAAGACCATTGATGTTTGACATAGAAGGCACACCAAATATTAAATCAAGGCAAGAGGACTGCATATAATTTAACATATATGAATGGTAATTGAAATAACAGATTGTCTCAATCTAAACATATGGGAATTTGCTTGATGAAACCTAGAATGGACAAGTAGTAGTGTATTCCAGCCTTTTAGCTTTGTTAGGTGTCAAATAGCTATAGATTTTGGCCTCAAATTCGCAGATGTTACTCAAATAAAATCAAAGGACAACACAGGAAACTGCACATGTTTTATATTGTATACAGTTCTTGACTGGCACGAGGATGAGGAAACAGGTCCTGTAAGTCCAATGAATACGAACTATCTATAGTTAGATAAAGATTCATGACAATGACAATTATCCAACCATGATTTCTTTTCATTTTTAATGAACAAAAAAAGCTTAAGTTTTAAGGAAAAGTTTATTTACCTTTTGTACTTTTCTAAAAGGTTTGGCTAGCCTAAGGAATTTAAAACAAAGCAGGAAATGCTGAAATGAATGAACTTAGAACCCGCTTCACAATGGTTTTGTTTTTTATTTTGAATGTAGTGCAGAGAAAAGGAGAGCAAAGTGAGAAGAGAAACTAGAAACAGTTTTTGTGTTTTAACTTTTAGTTTTATAAATTATCTTTCTTGTCTCCCTCACTTCTCTCCTTTCTTGTCTACCTCCTCATTTAATTCATATCTTTCCTCTTCATCTGTAACTAAAAAAACAAAACTGAAAGCTAAAAACAAAAATTTCATAGAATGGACTCTTACCTAAAGGCTTTTACAGCAGTTTTGAGCTCGGGATCTTCCAAAATATTCCTAGCACTCAAAGGAACAGCTGTATGGATAAAGATTATCATAATAATATCATTAGCAACAATGCAAGGAACATATGACCAATTTCTTCAAAGTTGATAAAAAATTCTGAATTTCTTTCAGTTTCTTTTAGACGAAACCGACTTTTTATGCAACAATCATCATATCAGCTTGTGTATATATGTTCAAAACTGTCAAGCCATTTAGATGTCTATCTTTAGCTAAAGGCCTCTCCACTGTGATGACAAATATGAACAATTTGAAAACCGCGAACATCACCGCGGTTTAGTTTAGTTATCCTTTGTTCTTATTTCATAAATTTGACTTTGGTGAACTAAACCTAGGGATGAAAGATAGTTAGAATACAAACTGAGCATTTCAAGACTTACCGTATTGTTTTAACACTCTTACTGCAAGTGAGCTGAATCCACATTGGGGAACCTCAGGCACTCCTTTCATATAAAGCATTACAGGGTTGTCCTTCACATCCTACACCAGAAACAGACCAGAACTATTAACTTAAAGAAAAGTGAACTTTGGTCTGGATGACAAAGGGAAACAAGGAGCTCATATCAAGAAGATTCGTTTGGCATATATTTACCTGTTCAACAAGTTCCTTCAAGCTAAGGCCAGAACCGTCGAACTTATTAGCGGGTTTAAAATCGTCATGTGTGTCAGAGTCATTAGGCACAGAGGTCGAATATCTCATTCCATTTTGATAAAAGGATCCAGATACCTACTACCAATTAAAAGAAAACATTTAACTGCTATCCTTGGGGAGTATGAAGTATAAACATTCGAACAATGTAAGCTAACACTGAACTGAAGACATGGAATTCATGAATTCAATACTAATAAATGCCCAAGCACACACACATGCTATCACTTGACCGAGTTATTTATGCAAAAATACGGAATATGCATACACAATCAAATCAATTCTGCACTGACACAAGTCTACAATCGTCATGTGTGTTGGGATAATTACGCACAGAGGTGGAGTATCTCAATCCATTTTGCTAAAAGGATCCAAATACCTACTACCAATTAAAAGAATTTAACTGCTATCCTTGGTGTGTATGAAGAACGAACATTCAAACAAAGCTAAAACTGTAGACATGAAATTGACGAATTCAATACAAATATACACACAAACACACACACATGCTATCACTTGATCCAGTTACATGCAAAGATACAGAAGACGCATACACAATCAAATCAATTCTGCACTGAAACAAGCTCGCAATTCGATTTGCTCATTTCAGCTGAAATTAGAACTGAAGCAAAACAAACCCATATGTCGAATCTTACAATTTTACTTGAACGGGCAGCCGGGAAGCCTGAAATTCCCTTGAAGAGCAACTTTGAGAGAGGCCTCGACATGCTGTTAACCATGAAAATGCCTATCAGTTGCATAAAGTATAAGGCTTTCTACAGTACAATTCAATTTTCTTCAACAAAGTTAACATACATGGATAGCTCAAGCGATGTTTTTTGCCCAGAAACCAAAGGAAACGAAAGGAAAGTTGGAGACTGCGACGAGTTTACCTGAAGAGGAGAGGTGGAAGGAGCAACAGATTAGGGCTTGGAAGAGAGAACTGAAACGCACGCTCACAAAAAGTTTAGATGTCACAACGAGAGATGAAAGTCGGTTAAGACGGTGCGTTTCTCTTAATTTTGCTCAATTTGCACTTAATTCCCTTTACAACCGAATGAGAACTTTGAAAATGGGTTAATTAATGGGGGAAGACAGAATCCGCATTTTGCAATTTTTTGAGTTGAGTAATAAATGTATCAATTTTTACTGAAAAAAAAATGTATCAATTCTTTTTGAGTTTATTGTGTGTGTTGTAGTCTTTACTTATAGGTTTTACTTGTTAGAATTTAAAGGTTGTTGTATTTGTAGTTTTGTGTTTTGAGGCCCTTAGCTGATTTTTCTAGGAATTTCTTTGGTCATGTGGGACTATGAGTGGAGAAACACCTTGTGCACTTGCTATTTTCAGTGCGACTACAAATGTATTTGCCCTTGTGGCAGATAGCACCTAAATTATGAATGCAATTACAAAAATATATGACTTTCATGTGGATAACGTAATATATTGTAAAATAGAGTAAATATGAGAGTAAAATAGAGTAGTTTTTTTTTAACTTTCTTGATGCTACAACTCATAGAATTTTTTCTCTAGGATTTTTCTCTTTGAAACTCAGTCTAATTGATACATCTTAAATACCCATAATGATTGGGTATAAAGGCAATTGTATGCTATGTTTACATTTAATATCCTCGGAAGTCCCTCCAATGGTCAAGTATAAAACGATGCACATTTATACTGCCACCCAAAAATGTATAAAAAGATGCATGTGCTTCTTTTTTTACATTCTTTGTAGGCGAGACACACATGAGAAAAGGGGGGGAGGGAGGAGAGAAAGTTGAGGCATGTGCAACAAAAAAGGAGAAGAATATTAATGCACGCAAGACGTGCGCCTAAGCCATAGTCACCAAACCAAACGTCTCCAAGAAAAGGGAAATTGGCGGCTTTGCCCCCGGCGCAGCTAATTTATTCAATATTATCCCCATTTTGAAATCTAATCACAGATACCCCCTATAAAAACTCCTTATTGACAACTTATTGCCCATCCTTCACTTAGTTTTTTTTGTTTTTAGTCGTTGCTCTTCTTCTTCCTCTTCTATCTAATCTCTTCCTCATCCTCTTCTTCCTTCTGTCAAACCTCATAGGAATCCACCTTCACCATAGAATCTCACTTAACTCAATCTCCTCTTAGTTATATCTTCAAACTAGGAGCTAATTTGAATCTCAAGGTTGAACCCCAAATTTGGAACTGAACCCTAGCCAAGGCATGACTCGCCACCTCCGTCGTCGGCCTCCATAACGGAACCACAATCGTGACTCTCCACCTCCGTCGTCGACTTCCACCACAAAGCCACGACACCTTCATCTTCGATCTTCACTGTGGTGAGTCCTAATATTGGTTTTGCTTTTTTTTTTTTTTTGGGGTTTTTGTTATTGATTGAGATTATTGGGTGATTCTTTTACTATTTTGAATGAGATATTAATGGGTTTTTGCTGTGGTTTGTTTGCTGTTTCTGTGATTGAATGAAATTTACCAACTATTTCTTGTGGTTGTCAAGCTCTTGGACTTGGATACATTGTTTTGTACTTAAGATTTGTCTCTGAAATCATGCATACACTGTTTTGTGATTGAGACTTGGACTTGCAGACCTCCTTGAAAGTGGTGTATTCACTCTTTTGTGATTGTGATTTGTCTGTGAAATCGCTTAGGTGATATATCAAATTAGGACTTCTGGCTTTTCTGAGCAACCTGTAAGAATACATATAAAACTCATAGATGCTCTCTGAAATAACAATAATGTGGGTTTTAACCGGAAGAAACCAACATCATAATTTGAAACTAGTAGCACCACCAACAAATGCAAGATTCTCATCCTTTACTTCTTTTGAAAGTGATTGGAGAGTTTGTAAGTTTTATGAGAATGCCAATATTTTAACATACGTTTGATAGTGTAAAGTTGGCATATGTTGGATCTTTGTTTTCTCTATTTTTTCGTAATTCAATCCTAGATCTGTTTTTGGTGCAGTCTATACAATCCTCAAGGTTGATATCATGCCAAGGTTGTGTTGGTGCCTTGAAAAGGGTTCTTGGAAAACTTGAAGGTTTGTTGACAGCTCTTTGCATTTATCTAGTTCTATTGTCTTGCTCTTCTTCTTCTCTGAGACTGTGCTTCTTTAATTGTTTGAACAATGCCAAATGCACTATTGATGATTTCCTGATTTCCTGATTTCCTGATTTGAATTTTTATTCGCCTGTGAGGACACACATTCACTTTACCCATGTTTATAATTACTTTTATATTGCAATTGAGTAGTATGAAATTGTGTGCATGAATGTCAACTTTAATTTTGCAATGGTATTGTCTTGCGAAAGCTTGCCATATGAAGAATTGGGTCATTTAGAAAAGCCAACAATCTATATGAATTTTGATATTGGTTTCTGTTTTGAAATTGGTTTCAATTGTGATTGAATGTTATGTTTTTGTTTCTATTGTGATTGAATGATTTACTTCTAATATGCATTTTTATCCATTTTATACAGATGGAAGATTGTCTTGTTTCAAGTGGCGGCGTTCTTTTGGGGAGGAAATTGCTAACTTTCAGCTTAAATTCAGGTCTAAGAGGACATGTCCTAGAATTTTAATGATAGATATAAATTGTGTTAAAATTCCCGACCAAGAGGAGATGTAAATTTTTTATTTTTTGCCACTTTCTTATGTATATCTTAAGATGTAATGAGATAAAATTGATTCCATAGTAGGGAAATTGGGAAATTATGGGTGTAAGGATGTGATTTCATCAAGGACGTCACATCCTTTTTTGAGAAAACACGTTATATACATTCAGTGTATATTGCTTGTATATTGTCTATATATTGCTTGTTTATTGTTTGTGTATAACCATTTATTGCCTTTTATTGTCATTGTATTGTATGTTTATTGCCAATTTATAGCTTGTGTCATTTTTTGAGGAAAAATTAATATAAACTCTTATGGCTTGTATTGCCTTTGTATTGCCCCTGTATATGGCTTATATTGTGTAGGTATTGCCCCCATATATGGCTTGTATTGCCTATGTATTGTGCAAATAGGAGGACTCTCAAACCAATTAATGCAAAAAATAGCAAAAACCAATTAATACAGTGACAATAAGAACGCAATAGGAGGCTATATAGTAGCAATACTAAGGCAATATGAGGCTATACAGCAGCAATACAAAAACTATAATAGTCCATCTTATGCGGAAAATGCTGGGCAAAACACAATGTATATAACGTTCTCTCTTCAATGTATATAATGCTCTCTCTTCAATGTTCTCTCTTCAATGAAAAAAAGGTCAATTATCTCAAGACTTAAAGTTAGGGTTTCAAATCACAAGAGACCAGGCTTGTGGGATATGGGCTGTGACATGATCTCATACTCTACCAATTGTTGCTTCACCTTCTCAAATTCATCCATCATCTTCCTCTACAACAGAAACAAAATAAAGCAATGTCAATATGCACATATATAAATATGTATATACATAGTAATACAAAAGACAAATTGGTATTAATGAGGTACATCTTTGATCTGCTCTATCGAAACCATCACTTTCCTTTTATTGCTATATATGCAGATGCACAAATGCACAAATAATCCCAATTTAAAATCTCCTACTTACGTATCAAGAAAAGACAAACTTAAACTCAAAGCAGACTAAGTTTCTTATAAAAATAGAGTTCATTGTTTTTCGTCTCAATTTCATTTGCAACTTATAACTCACATGGTATCCAAAATTTCAAGCAGTGCATGACAACTCAATCAAGTTAAATCCAGAACAATGAGAAAACAACAATATTGATCAATGAAAGAATTATGAAAGAGGCTGATCATTGATCAACAATATTAACTCCACAACATAGACACCACAGAGGTATGCAGTACAATTTACTTTCATTCAATTTCTACACAAAAATAATCTTTTAGATTGATATAGCCATTCATTGCAAACTGAAATTTCACAGCCATGAGAATAATGCCAAGAGGAAGAGTATCATATCACCTCAGAATTGGAAAACATCTAATGGACAAGGAAAAGCAAACCTACTAACCACAAGACGAAAGACCTTACTGCTCAAGCTTGATCAGCACACATCTACATGGACATTAACCCCCGTATGATCATATTGCTTATTTTTTTTTCTATTCTCAGCATTGGCTTTGCACCATTTATGTTTTAACAGTATACATGAATTGTTCCAATTAAAAACTTCAAACCGTAGGACCTTTAGCAGTAAATTATGACTTAATAAAAAATAGCCATTGCAGTTGGATCTAGGGAGCTGAAAGCATCACATGGCTCAAAGAAACCAAATCAGGGGACTATGTACAACAGAGGCAGTAGTGCTAGCTAGTACTGCAGGCCAAGGTAGGGCAGGGCATGGCAAGGGACATTTGGATGCAAATGCTAGAGATATAGACCCTTTCTTTTAGGTAAATGAGAGAGAGGAAGCAGCAGCAGCAAACCCTCTCTATGTTTCTTTTGTTTGCTCACATACTTTTTTGCCATAACATGAACTTTATTTCTCAATTTCACAATGACACAAAACAATGTAGTACTAACTTGTTCACATCACAAGTTAAATGGCGACTTCCAAACGAAAGGAACTCAAGACATGACACAAAAGCGGAAAAATAAGAAAATAAATCTAATAGAATTCCAAATATCAAATGACACAACCAAGTATCCATTCACTATAAACTAACATAATATGGCACTTGTGTAAGTCCTCATGTAAAAACAGGGACATTTCTCAAGCATTGTTAAAAGGTAATCAAACTAATGTCAATGGTGATCTAACAAAACCATTATGCACTATAAAGTCATCTTCGTAAATAAATTATAATAAAACTCACATGTTCTTCCTTCCATTTAGATGGGTTGATTGGGTCCTCTTAGAAGTTCACCTTTAAGTATATACCATGAGAATTGTCCCAATTGGTTTGTATCTCAAAGAAAACCATAGTGCACTCATTAAGGTGATTCATCGAACACCTGCAGGCCACCTTTTTCATGCACTCGTCAACTTAGCCTAACCAAACAAATAGAACCATATATTCAGAACAAGCAAATAAGCATGATAAATAAAACGATGTACCAAAAATTTGGATTTTGAGCAATTTTCTAGACCACTATATGAAATTGAAACAAGCAGAAGAAAACCCAAATAACAGATGGGAGGACAGGATTATTAATTTGAACAAACAAAAGAATTAACTGTAATAATACTAAAACATATTAGTTTTGGTTTTTGTTTTATCTAACTATACAATTTCACTACTGTCTGCACAACTGAGAGATTATGTTCCAAACCAAAGGGGCATCAACAAGACTATATCTGATTGCTCTAAAATAAAAAGAAAAAAAAATTATATTGCAGACCAAAGGGGTAGCAACATGGATATATCTGATTGCTCCAAAAAAAAAATTATGTTAAGGGTTCAAGTTTCAATCGATATTTGCGGAGTTGATTATCCTTCCCCATACCCAAATGGACAGCAACAAAGTAAAATGAAAACAAGTTGCAGCATCCATCACCCTCTTATTGTTATTGTTGCCTAAACTAACATCCCTCTTACTCATCATCCAGCACATTTACATGTGGATAATGGTTAAAAAAAAATTAGGGCAATGCCTGCCTTCAAGCACTTCAATAATTTCATAGCATTTTTAGATCAAAACGTTATACATATAGATAGTAGCAAACAATTTCAAGTGGATAATGGTAACAAGATTTTGAAGCAAATATACCTCTTAACCAAAAAGCAACAGTTTTAGCTATTCATACCTCTTGATAGAATGTAGCCTCTTAAGCAAGTATTTCAAACTGAAACCTGAGGCAAAACATAAAACAAACTCTGTTAGACACCATAAAATTTCAAAAAACAACAAAAATAGTACAGAACAATTAATTTTCCTAATCTTTGCCAATACCATGGCTTGCTGCTAACCAAATCCCTAAGAAAACCCATCAGTTTCTCCTAATCCTTGAGACTCAAAATTAATCAATAACTTCTCCAAGAATATTACTTAACAAACATAATTTTCTAAAATTGCAGAAACTAGCAAAGAAAGAGGTGAGAGACTCAGAATTTATATAGATTTGGGCTTTGAAGATGAAGCCCAGAGATTGAGTGTGGATTGCGATTTTGGGGGGAGGGGTGGGGTGGGTTTTACTGTCTCTGAAAGTAGAGAAAACCAGATTATACAGAGAGGCTTTGAGTTGGAGGACTCACACTGTCGTGGAGATCAACGATGGAGGTCGCGGGTCACGACTGTGGCTTATCTGTGGAGCTCGCGAGTCGGATGGCGACGTTGGCCTCTCTGTGGAGGTCAACAACGGAGGGCTTGAGTCGAAGGAAGACTAGAGACAGAAGATGTTTAGTGAGAGAGCAAAGACTTAGAAGAAAAAACAAGTGATAGAGGGGCGATACACTCTCAATTGGGAGTTTTAAGAGGGGCATTTGTGATTAGGTTTCAAAATGGGGATATTATTGAGAAAATTAGGTGCGCCGGGGGCAAAGCCGCCAATTTCCCCCAAGAAAATTAGCAGCTGTGGATTTTGTTTCAAAATCAACTGCCATCAAAAAACAATTATGAGTTTCTTTAGAGTTGTTTGTAAAATAGCTATATTATTGGACGAAATTATATATTCTCCAAATTTAAAGTTGGGTGATTTTATTTGAACCTCAAAATTTTCTGTTTTAACCCCACACTAATTTTAAACATGAATAACCTATTTTACCCTTCTACATAATTACTGTTAAGGACCAAAAATTAAAATTAAAATTGCTCATTATACACCACATACGTTCTTGCAACCCTAATTAGACTTATTTCTCAAACTATCATATTCCTATAACCCTAAAAAGGTTTATACAATTATATTGGTGAAAACATACCTAGGATTTATTCATGAAGGGTGAGAGTTATTTGTACAATATCTGGCCAAGTACTCCCAAACACTCCCAAGCCTAAGGGAAGAGAGTCACACATCGACAAAACACAAGACGAGGAGACTCTCCCTTCTTTATAAAAGGAGATCTCTCCCCTTCAAGAAAAGGGGAGGAGTTGGGCAGGCTACTGGGGCCTCATGGGTTTACCAATGAGCCCATTTACAAGCCCACGGATCATTGGTCTTTAGCCATATCCTCAGCCTTCAGCCTCCAGCCTTCCTACCTTCAGCCTTCGGCATTCTTCTTCTTCCCCTTGGGTCTAACCCTATGTGCAATGTATACACACATTATCATAATGAGAACATACTTCTATGTGGACGTAGCCCATTATTCGGGTGAACCACGTACATTTGTCTTATGTATGCATGTCCATTTACTTACCGAATGCTCTCACATACTGAGGGTCCTTACCTTCAGCATCCACTTCATCTTTAAGTTGGTCATACAACTACATGTCTAATTTTTGCCCCAACAGATTGGCGCCGTCTGTGGGAAGAGACACAAAACACTATGTCATTCTCCTTCTCGAGTGCTATCGGCACCCTACAACAAGTGCCCCTTCGGCACCCTTACATCATTCGGCGCGTACAATGTCTTCACATCCCCTCAATAATTCGGCCTCTGCCTTCGGCACACTTACATCATTCGGCTCATGCGATGTCTTCACATTCCCCCAATGATTCGACCTCTGCCTTCGGCACCCTTACATCATTCGGCGCGTGTGATGTCTTCACATCCCCTCAATGATTCGGCCTCTGCCTTCGGCACCCATACATCATTCGGTGCGTGCGATGTCTTCACATCCCCCCAATGATTAGGCATCTGCCTTCGGCACCCTTACATCATTCGGCGCGTGCGATGTCTTCACATCCCCCCAATGATTCGGCCTCTGCCTTCGGCACCCTTACATCATTCGGCGCGTGGCACCCTTACATCATTCGGCCCGTGCGATGTCTTCACATCCCCCTAATGATTCGAACTCTGTGTTCGGCACCTTTACATCATTCGGCGCGTGCGATGTCTTCACATCCCCCAATGATTCGGCATCTGCCTTTGGCACCCTTATATCATTCGGTGCATATGATGTCTTCACATCTCCCCAATGATTCGGCGTCTGCCTTCGATATTCTCAGATGATTCCGTTCGCTCGATGCCTATGGCAGCCCCCAATCATCATCAGACACTCCAAAATTATGTGAGCATCCATTACTTAATAATTATGCATTTTCTAAATTACTACAGCTACTCCTTTGCCAAGCTTATGGCACCAGCCCCGAGCTTACGACAGTTCTACCAAACAACTTCTAAACTTACGGCATCAGCTCCCAATCTTACAGCATCACCTCCCAAGCTTACAATAGCAGTTCCAAGCTTACGGCAGCAACTCCAAGCTTATGGCACCAGCCCTAAGCTTACAGTGCTCCCAAGAAACTTCTAAACTGACGGCATCCGCTCCAAAGCTTATGACATCAACTCCAAAGCTTACGGCTGTGATTTCTAAGCTTACGGCTGCAACTCCAGCATCAACTTTACGGCATTAGCTTCCATCCAGCTTTCCCAACACTTGCATTGCCGAAAGGCACCCCAAGGGTAACACTTTTTCAGCGCTTCTTCTCAAGGCCACATGCCGAACGGCACCTTTGAAGACACTTCTCCCTTACAGCGCCAAGGCCACATGCCGAACGGCACCTTTGGAGCCATTTCTTCCTTACAGCGCTAAGACCACATGCCGTACGGCACCTCATGAAGAATCCTCTCCCTTACGGCACCAAGGCCATATGCCGAACGGCACCTCTAGAGCCACCTTTCCCTTACGGCGCCAAGGCCATATGCCGAACGGCACCTCTGGAGCCACTTCTCCCTTATGGCGCTAAGGCCACATGCCGTACGGCACCTCAGGAGACACTTCTCCTTTACAGCGCCAAGACATGCAGAATGGCACCTCCCAAGAGACATATTTTCATTCCAACGCCTAAGTCACCTGCCGAACAGCACTAATGGAGAATCCTCCAAACTTCCAGCACTTATGCTAACTGACTCAACAACTCCGCACCGATGCTGCATACAAGAGAAAGCAAAGATTGAGCTGAAACATTACTTGGCCAGTGCATTGATGACTACAAGTCCCCAATCAAGAAGTACCTCCTTAATCGGGAACTTGGGGGACTCCTGTTTGTACAATATCTGGCCAAGCACTCCCAAACACTCCCAAGCCTAAGGGAAAGGAGTCCCACATTGACAAAACACAAGAGGAGGGGACTCTCCCTTCTTTATAAAAGGAGACCTCTCCCCTTCAAGAAAAAGGGAGGAGTTGGGCAGGCTACTGGGGCCTCATGGGTTTACTCATGAGCCCATTTACAAGCCCACGGATCATTGGTCTTTAGCCAGATCCTCAGCCTTCAGCCTTCAGCCTCCAGCCTTCCTACCTTCAGCCTTTGGCATTCTTCTTCTTCCCCTTGGGTCTAACCCTATGTGCAATGTATACACACATTATCGTAATGAGAACATACTTCTTTGTGGACGTAGCCCATTATTCGAGTGAACCACGTACATTTGTCTTATGTATGCATGTCCATTTACTTACCGAATGCTCTCACATACTGAGGATCCTCACCTTCAGCATCCACCTTATCTTTAAGTTGGTCCTACAACTACATGTCTAGTTTTTGCCCCAACAAGAGTGAAGTTAAGGAGGCTTCAAATGAGGTATGCGTTAATTTTTGAGTGTTTTTCAAGTTTAGGGTTGTATGGTGGTCGCTCATTACGTGCAGCAAACCAGTACCGAATGTGATAGGAAAATTCGATGGCATTCCGCTGAAACTGTGAACTTATTTTGATTGTATTTTACCCGTCGTAAACTTAAGATCTGATGGAGGTCCACCATAACGTGGAAGGGGGTTCAGTATCGTATGACTAACTTTTACCTATTATTCGATGGATACGAACCGAAATATATATGTTTTTTCGTAACTTGTTGACCACAAATTTAACGCAATCTATTTTGACCTTACTCCTATTGAAGGAACACAACTAGGTGATGCCACTACTGAAGGCAACAATGTTGGAACAGAATGTGTAGTGGACTATAGTGATCCATTTACAACTTACGAGGTAATCATTTTGAGTATCTTTTTTTTGTATGAAATCTTTTTTAGTGTCATTAACGCGTGTTTCAAATTTTAACTTGAAATAACATGAATTTAATGTGTAGATATTCAAAAATAAAGATGCATTAATTAGATGGGCTTGTGCACAAGGAAAAATGACTAATATCGTAATTGTTATTAGAAGGTTTGATTCTAAAGGTCAAGGCAAGAGGAGACCTCGAGTAATACTCTCTTATAAGAGGAACAGTAAATATGAGCCTTACAAGTCTAGTGAGACAAAGGGTGTAAGGTCGGATGCAAATGTTGATACGAAAAAGTGTTCAAAAAACACTAATACAATGAAATGTGGATGCTCATTTTTGTTAAAGGGTGTTAATATTGGTGATGGGGATGATTAGAAGTTGGAGGTGGTTTGTAGAGTACATAACTATGCTGTTTCGGAGTATCTTCATGGTCATTCATTTGTGAGGCAACTTTTTGAAGAGGTGAATCCTTGTTGGTGGACATGTCTAAGAGTTTGGTGAAACCCAGAGATATTTTGGTCATTATAAAGGATAGAGATGCAATGAATGTTTCAACTATGAAGACAACATATAATGCTAAGATCCGAAATAAAACCAAAAAATTTGCTGAAAGAACACATATGCAACAGTTACTTACTAAGTTGTCCAAACATAATTATATTGAGTGGCATAGGACATCTGGTGATACTGTAACTTACTTCTTTTGGATACATCCCGTTAATATTGAGCTTTTTGCGAACATTTCCACATGTACTCATCATGGATTGCACCTATAAGACTAATAGGTATATTTTTTCACTATTGCAAATTGTTGGGGTGGCAATTACTAATATGACATTCTCTGTTGCCTATGTGTATATGAAAGTTGAGAAGGAAGACAATTACACATGGGCCTTGATTAGATTGAGGAGGTTGTTGGATGATAATTGTCTTCATGGTGTTATTGTCACTGATAGAGAGTTAGCACTCATGAATTCTATTACGTCTATATTTCTGAGTTCATTACATTTATTATGTATATGACATATTAACAAATGAGTGTTGGCAAACTGCAAGAAATTATTTGGGACCCTCAAACAATGGAAGCAATTTAATGAGAATTGAAATACTTTGGTTGGCTCAGAAACGGAGGAGGAATATCGGTGTTGTTTGCAATAGATTGAGTATGAGTTTAGTGAATTTTAAAAGTCTCTTGAATACGTACATGACAATTGGTTAAATCCTTTTAAGGATAGGTTTGTGGCCGCATGGACAGACACTTGTATGCATCTTGGTTCGATGACCTCAAGTACATAAGTATTTTAGTCCATTTTTTATTGTTAATTTTATAATTTATTTTGCTTCCAGAGACTATTATTGTTATCAATAGAGTGGAAAGTGCACATGTAAAGTTGAAGCGACAACTTCACTCGAGTCAACTTAACTTTGAAAGTATTGTGTGGGAGTTAGAAAGGAAAATTCAGTTTACTTATTGCATGTTGAAATTGGCACTTAGGTGACGAAGGGTAAATTAAATGACACTCAAACAAAAAACACAACAAACTTCACACACTTTAGACCTTGACCAATACTCTTATGACTAGTCAATTATCAAACATGAATAATCACAACCAAGAACATACACATAGCATATCACTATGTACCTGTAAGCCTAGAGAATTACTAGTGACAACCTAGGCATTAAAAGGACCTGTCAATCTAGGCATCCCCTGTGCTAGCAACAAATATGGTGAAAGTGTGTGAAAGCATCATAATCAAGTAAGCATTAGACAGTAGAAAAAGATGACTAGTCAACTGCAAGAACACGAACCCAGAAATACATGTGATGACTAGTCAACTATCAAGAACACAAACCCAAAAAATTCAGATTTGCAAACCAGAAATTTGTTCACTCAGAAACCCACCATTGGGAAAAACTGGGGGTCATCAACTGACCAGGCAATCCACTAAGTAGAAAAAGATTCTGACAAAGGAACACAAGCAAGCTCAAGAAAAACCTAGATCTATTTAGGAAGATAAGCTATACCTCCTTTGTGCAATCTTCTTCTCCAACTTAGCAAAGCTTCAAGCTCAGTTCTTCATGGCAATGGCAGCTCCTTTTCCAGCTCTTTCATCCCGTAGCACTAGCTTGCAAGCTCTAACTCAGACTGAAACCAAAATTTGGATTCAAAGGAGAATGACCAATTTCTTCAAGAAACCATACTCTTGAAGAAATCAATCTTGAATCTAACCTAGATATAACTGAGAGAGTGTTTTAATTAGCTAGATGCAGATTTTCAAAAAGAAACAATTTGGAAAACTCAAAGATTAAAAATATGAAGATGGCTCTTGAGGAAGAAGCGAAAGTTTACAAAGAAACTTTCCAAAACTTGCCTACAAAAGTGACGGTTGCTAAATGAATAATTGGTTTTTCTTTTACACCAAAATTCCTAGGTTAGAATCGTACAATGGCAGCTGAGAATTTTGCAGAATAGGACAAAAACCTTTGGGTAGGATCCAGCTGGAACAGTGAGCTGGAAATCCTACTAAGGTAGAGGTTGACTAGTCATACGAAGGATGGATGACTAGTCATAATTTTCAGAGGTTAGAAAATGCAATGTAATGCAAATGCAAAAATTACCTTTTGGCAAACTCATTGTTGTCCATCATAATGTAGCCAATTAAGCACACCTAGAGATGTAATTCTTATTCTAGACTAGAGCTTGAGAAAATACAATGATTATCCTATTACAAAATTGTCAAGGGAAGCCAAAAAAAATACTCAAAATGCATACATTAACACATGTACATATATAGCCTACATATTTAACATTGTAATTTATTTTAAAAGAGGTTAGAGACAAATGAGGTGAATGCTTTATCATATGGTTGTGCTATTCATCGAATCCACCAATTACCGTGTGCACATGAAATTGCGGAGTATGGATATCGTGGTGTACTGATCACACTAGATGCTATGCAGTCACATTGGAGGAAATTAATACAAGTCATGCTCTCAAGAATATCAAGACTAGAAAGAAGATGCTTATGGAAGTAGAAGTGTAGTAAAGTAGGTTATGTGTGCATGTTAGTCAATAAAACTGACTTTCAGTAGTAAAGTAGGTTATATGCAAGTGCACACAAATGTTCTTGATGCGCTCTGCATTGGGCTTTGTTTTTTGATAAATCATATGTCCTGATCTTGTTTCCCATCATAGCACTTCCACCGCTAGCATTCAACTTGGGCAGGAGGGGGCTCAAGGGCCAGAATCCAACTCCACCGTGCCAAGTCCTGCCCAGGCAAGTTCAGTCCGAACTGCTGCCCGGGCAAAATGACACAATGTTGAGGTCATAATGATGTCAGCAACCCAAAAAAATTGAAGAAAAAAAAAACCCAAAATTTCAGAATTTTTTTTATAAATGCCTAGCCATATTCTTGACTTCTGACACCAAAAACTCTATACAAATTCATCTCCTGATATCTCATGTGAATACTAATTGCCCTTGCCCTAGCTCATAGGGGTGGAAACAAAATTGCAAGGGATACTACTATTCATGTGAATAGTGACAGCCTTTGTCGTGCCCTGCCTTTGCCCATAGGGGTGGAAGTGGTCTTACTTTAAAGGAATATCAATTTTTTTCCTTATCTGGTGAAATTTTTAACTTTTTCTTGAAGTAGCGCTCTTTATGAGAGTGGTTGTTCATAGGCACATTTTATTCGTGTTCTTTATCTTGTCAAGCTTGATTCCTTTATCTACATTAAATACACTGATTTGTGCCACCTTCTGATATGTCCTTTTGTAATTGTCCCTCATTGCCTAGACTAGATTTGAGGCGCTGGAACACCAGCAATTGGTATGCAAACAATACATGATTATGAGGTAAGTTGAATTCTTCTGCCTTTTGAATTTCTTGTTCTATATATCTGGTTTATACTGTTTTGTTGCAGGGCTTTTCTTTTGGTTTTTAATTGTAGTAATTGAAAGAGAAACTATTATAGTTGAAAAGATAATCGTATTGCATTGACAGGGCTAATAACATTTTACACTCCAAAAGGCCAAAAGGCGAATCGCGTATTCCATTGCAAGTACTCTGTCTAGCGAAATCTATGCCAAGATTGTGCGTTTCTTTTTCCAGCCAAGATCACATGTTTATGTAGTCCTTAACTTGTTTGCAATTTTATTTTCCTTTTTACAGATATTTCTTGCAAACTATCTACACGATAGACTTTCGTTTGGTCCCGGATATTCACTTTTATGGTCCAGACCCCTCAGAACATGTCTTATGGCGCTGCTCTGTGTTCTTTCAATGTCGAAAATATACACCCTACATATCTGGCAACTTTTCTTGACCAACAGGTATGGAAGGAAATAGAAATGAGATTTAATAAAATAGCTTATACTGAGTTATGCGATCCCAGCATGAAGTGGCTATCCATTCAGGTCACCATTGTGCGCCACCCCTTCATCGGCATTTAGGAGTGAGTACAAGTGCACAGGCAAGTCTTCACTGGTACAACACTGTCCAGGATATTGATGACTTTATCCAGGCCCTCAATGACAGTCAGCTTCTTGAATTCTTTCAAGTATGGGGGTACTCTTCCCATCCTTGCCAGCCTTCTGTAAATTTTGTATGAACTTTTCTACGGACACACACTGTAAGTTTATATGATCTGAGTATAGCTTGTGCTACAATCTCTTGAAACTTATGAGGGATTCTTATTTTCAATTCAATAGTTTCTCTCACCTTGCCCTTAAAAAGTTACTTTGACTTATCTTGTCTCATGAAACTAATTTTAGAGTCTCACTTAAACTTTATCGTTAAATCCGTCAAAAAAACTGTTAAATTACTAGCAAGACGGGGGGCTATTCTTTTGCTGAAATGTATGACAAGTTAAGAATTTCTTTAAAGTATATTATTTTCCTCACAAATCCATGACAAGTTAAAGGAAAGAACACTTACACGAAGGGCAGATTACTCAAATTAATAAGACACAAAATGGTAAGGCATGAAAGGAAGTGGATGGGATCCACACATATGACTCAACCCAATGGCATGTATGTTGTTCATGGACACTTGAGAATCTTTAGGATAAAATAAAAGTCAAAAAAAGGCGAAGTGCCTTGTGATTGGTGAGTTTGTAAACATAGCTTCACTGCTGCTTCTTCTCTGAAGGCATCTGACGGAGGGATAAGCTACAGTATGAGCACAACAGCAGAAGAATCGGTGCTTGATTTGCTGCCCAAGTTCAGATTCCATCCCTCTAAGGAGGAAATGGTGAACCTTTTGAAGAATAAGGTGGAGGGCCGGGACTCCCAAAAACCGCTCACACTAAATTCCTCAACAAATAGGAATTCCATGCGAAACCCTAAGGGTACCGCCTCGCAAATCTCATCCCGCCAACAAAGAAGTTTGTAATCAGTAAATGTCCTCTTTTCTCGTGCATTAGAGCATTCATGCAATCTAATAATCAACTTGAGTTGAAATTTATTGAGAAATTTCTCAGTGCAATCAGGACACCAAATCAGACCAATGCCTCTCTCTATATTTGGAGAAAGACCAGAGTCATTGAGGGATCCAACCACATCACATCACTAGGAATCAAGTTGGGACCTTCCCATGGAGCATCAAGAACTAATCTTCGAGCCTTATTCAATTATTCAATGCTCAAAGATAAGTTCTTGATGCTCCATGGGAAGGTCCCAACTTGATTCCTGGTGATGTGATGTGGTCGGATCCCTCAATGACTTTTAGACTTTCTCGAAATATAATGAGAGGCATTGGTCTGATTTGGGATCCTGATTGCACTGAGAATTTTCTCAATAGAATTCAACTCAAGTTGATTATCAGGTCTTCGTGGATCACATGAAGTCCCTTTTTTATGTTGTAGAGAATTCATGCCGTAAGAATACTAATTACAAACTTCCTACTTAACTTGTTGAGGAATTTGGTGTGTACCGTTTTTGGGGCAAGGATAATCCATAGCATAAAGATGTCATCCCGCTTTGATGAAGTAAAAGTTGCAATTGATGCTCTGAGCCTTAGGAAACGAGAATTGGAGAACTAGTGTCGTAAGCTCCGTGGCCTTCTTCTTACCAAAGGAGGTATTGTAGACGGCACTGAGTGCATGGTGGAGGCAGCAATAAGATCGTCTCATAGTGACTTTTTCTGTTCTCTTTAGTTGTGCCCAAGTGGCCCCATACTTGCAACTGATTTAGAAAACAAAAGCAATTTAAGAATTCTCAATCATCTTTTACCTTTATCACAATATAAATCAACAAAACTATATATATGCTGACCTTCCAGTTTTCAGGGAGAATTGACAATTGGGTTCACCCTATTAGAAGCAAAAGATACATGATCAACATAAATTTACAACATCAAAAAGCTGTTAATTCCGAAGAAGAAAGAGGTAACTAAAATTCTGAACGTAATGCAAATAGAATAATAAAAGGCTCATGTGTTGCTTCATCCTTACCGGTATCACAGGAGGCTCCTTTGAGTTAAATGATAGTGCAGGAGGCTTCACAGCAAATCCAGTTCCCTCAGGCTGAATAGTTGTCCCAGTTTCTCCAATTTTATTCCCTTGCTTGGCTGATGGTATCCGGATATCTTTCGGATGATGAACTTTGCAGGTTGAACCAAACTTACATTGCCCAGCTTTCAAGTAGAACTGTTTAAAAATTATGAAATGGAATATAAGCAAATCTACATCACAGATATATAGATGGATAGATAATGCAGGCCCAAAAAGATATGGAAATATATCTTACTGCACATGGGGGTTCAGCAGGCCTCTCAGGTAAGGCAAAAACATCAGCATTTTCTGAAGCAACCTGAAACCAGAGTAGAGCATCATATCATAATAAAATAGGGAAAAGGTCCAGATCCAGATGACAGTTAACTCTTGGAAAATCCACATATCATTTGCACTTACAGCAGCAGATAGTTTGTCCTTCGGATGTTTGAACTTGCACCTCATACCAAATTTGCATCTTTGAGTCTTTATAAAGTACTGTTAACACAAAAAAAAGGGAAAAGAATCCATGTCCAGTTAAATTGTTTAAAAGTATCATTTCTGCAAAAAGAAAAAAAAATTTGAATTGCTACTTACTGGACAAGTGGAACCTAATGAACAAATCATACACTTCTGTTATGCTATAGCAATATAACTTTTGTCTCTTTATCAATTAATAAGCAAATAGACAATAGCACACAAACAGCTGCAATCTGTGATCAACAAATTCAATTTCTAAAATCGATAGATTCCTGATCTAAGGTGAAATCTGGGGTGAACTGACTTGATGAAAGTAATTCAAGCAAAAAAGCATATTCATACTTGCTGATAAGCAAATTAAAAAGCACACATAGAATCAGAAATACAATTGCATACAAGATTAACTTAGAAATAAGCTTAAATTAGCAATGTATGCATGCATCGGAGCAGCAAGTGCATTAGAACAAAAATTCAAGATTCCAGTAAACGTCCCATATTCAAGATTCACACTTTCTTATCAAACAAACAATAAACAATTACATCAGAACAAAAATTCGAGTCAAAATGTGAAAAATATTGCAGCCCGGAAATTTTCCCAGTAACCAAACGGAAGGCGGAAGTACAGTTACAGAGAGCGGAAAGTGAAGAACCTTCAGAGGGGCGTTTGACGCCGTGAACGCCGGGCTCGACATCGGGAAAGATGGGACATCAAATGCGACGTCGCTAGATACATAGAGCTACTTCGGCTATGGTGGTCGGTGGCAGAGGCGGAAGGGTACGACCCGGAAAGGTACCGTAGGGTCAGGTCGGATAGGTAGGAGTCGGTTAGGGCACGTGAGGTGTAGACGCTGGAGAGGTCGGCTGTAGCGGCTGCGGCAGCAGCCGCAGCAGCTGATTGTGAGGCGCCTTATCTAAAAGATATGATTGTTAGGAGATGTAAATCCCAAATTTATATGTAGTAGATGCAGCAGCTGCCCTAGAAACCGTAAAATTCAGATTCCAGACACATGTCCGGAGGTCATCATTTGGGCCGTGGACTGTTGACTGCAGACCGAAATAGGTAGGCCGAAGTCCGATGGGCGAAGTAAAAATAAAGAAGTAACAAAAATGTATTTGAATCAAGATTAACTCAAGTAAATAATAATAATATGAAGCATCTAAAAGCTCTTAATATGATTTTACATATATGATATAAAATAATTGTTAATAAGCTTTAAAACTAAAATTAACATAACTTCTCCAAAACAAAAATGCCCAAGACATTCAGAAGCCAGCATAAAAGAAAGCTTTCATTTTTTTGGTATCTCAAAGGCTCCAAAAAGGCTGATGGCTAAATAGCACTACTCTCTTAGTATAAATCCCAAATTCCCAGTGTAACAAATTAGTGAGCTTAAAATTGCATAATTCAAGGCAAATGAAATAATGCATTATTTAAAATTTAATTGGTCATATAAAGTATAACCAAATAGCTGTAATTTTTCCCTTCAAATTTAAAACTTTAAAGCAAATATACGCATGTAAAACTCTTTAGGAAAAAAAGTGCACAATATATAGTAGCTGTCAATAGGAATAAAGATAGTGCAAAAGAAACCAACGTTGAAAGCAATAAAATAGCAGCGTTAACAACATGATTTAGTGACAAATATGAGTACAAATTGAAGATTAAATCATATCAAAGGTGTTTGTACCATATCTGATCCTTAACTCATCCATTGACACGTAGATCATTTAAACTCCCCAAGTGCCCAAAGGCTCTGAGCAATCAGCATCGGCTACCGATGGTATTGTCTCGAAGCAGCAAAAGGTCGCTACAGGCCCAACACAGACTACAATCGGTATGCCCTACCGATTATACAGAATCAACCTCGAAGCACCCGCCCAAAATATCTAAGGACTCGTGTCAACCTCATAAGGCCCTCCCGCAAGTCCCACATCGAAATTGAGTACTAAGAGCATACAAATTGCCCTCTATAAATAAGCCCCTTCACTATAACACAGGGGTAAGACTTTTCAGCTTAACTTTTATACTATTATATTGTCAACAGCAAAAGCTCTTAGAAAACAAACTTACTTTGGCATCGGAGGGTCTTAGGCTGGTTCCACATCGGTTCCATAGACCTTACAAGTCTCAGCTTCCTTCCATTCAGGATCAGCATCTAAGGACAGGAAGAGTCTGCATCCGAACACTCAATCGATCTCTCGATCGTCCATTTCACTTGTAAGTTGCACTCATCTCTATCTGTTCAGTTTTAGTGCCCATAGATTGGCGCCGTCTGTGGGAATCGCTTATCGATTAACCCATATCTCGAAAACTCTGAGACCAAAAAATGAATCCGTCTTCGGCCCTCCCTGCCGATGGTCCCATCCTCGGCATCGGTGGCGAGCCAAGTCCTGCTCCCTTGCCTCACACCCCACGAACAAAAACGCCTTCTCGACCGACCACTCTGGAGGTTCGCATGGACACTCTGCAACGGGAAATGGCGAGAATGCAGGAGCACAATAATATCCTCGCTTCTAAACTTGATGACACCCAGAGGCAACTGCATGATCAGCAAACGCAGTCAACCCAACTACAGAACAGTCTGGAACGAACCATACAGCTCCAGCAGGAGAAGTCAATTAAGAGCGTACGGAAGCCTAGCGCTCAAGATAGGGGGAAACAACAAGCCGCAGACAAACCAACTGCCTCCCGAAGACTGTTCGTACCCTCCCTAAGGGAGCGTCATCCAGAATATCAAGTTTATTCCGATTGTCGCGACAGGATCAACGATCGGCGTAAGGAAAGGTAGCCCTCACCCATCCATATCCGAGCAAAACTCAACGATCGGCAGCTAGAGGCGCTTGGACCAAAATCCCCCTTACGCCAACGGTATGGCGCAGTTGGCCTGGAGGAAACAGATGAATCAGATTACGTCCCAACTTCACCAGGAACCACTGTCTCCTACCGATCACCGAGGCCCTCGAAGGAGCACCACAGCCATCGATCGAATAGAGAAAACGATCGGCATGGGGGGGGGCTATGAAAGGAGCCCAAGCCGAACGGTAGGTCAGGAGGCTCAAGACCACCGCACTGGTTGGAGTACGGAGAAAGAGGCAAGGGAGCCCTTCGGTGACGAACTTCCCTCTACCGATCTTACCATCCGGCTTCGGCCCCAACAAACAGAACGGCACCGATCGATCAGCCTTCGACACAACACTATGACCGATTCCCGGTGAATCGGACGACAAATCAGGCCCCCTACCGAACGGCACCCCTTGCCTCTGCTTTTTCCGGGGCACGAAACAAACGGAAGGATCACTTCCGGGATCGGCATGACAACAACAAAAGGGGCAAGGACTCAGGAGATTCGAAGACGAATTGGCCAACGGAAATTTTCACCTTACTCAACACCACCTATGAGAATGTCCTCCTAACGGAAAGTGAGATGATACTGAAGCCGAACAACCGAAAGCTTCCTCGGCAGAGCGAGAAGGACATCGGTGTATTCTGCCGATACCACCAGTACAACGGCCACGACACAGAATCTTGTATCGCCCTTCGCAAAATCGTTGAACGCCTCATCAACGAGGGCAAGCTGGATCAGTATTTGAGCACTAAACCAGCATCGGACAAATCATCGAATCGGCAGATCAATATGATCAGTGGAGGGGCACCCATTGCTGACACCAGCAATCGATCCATTAAGAAGTACGTTCATGCCATTCGGCATCCCCAGATCCTCAGTGAAGCGGGAGGGCGCAACGACAAGTCCAGGCGAATCGGTTGGGAACCTATTACCTTCTCTGAAGAGGAAGAACGAGGCATCATCTTCCCCTACTCTGATCCCACGATCATACGGGCCGATATTTCAGATTTTGATGTGGGCCGAATCCTCATAGACACCGGCAGTTTAGTCAATGTGCTCTTTGCCGATGCTTTTAATGCCCTCGGTATCGACCCTCAGCATCTGAACAAAGATATCACCCCTTCCTCAGCTTCACGGGCGACGTGGTCGACCCGATCGGCAGTGTCCAACTCCCGCTTGCCGTCGGCACTATTCCCCGACGAACAATCATCTACACTCATTTCCTGGTGTTGGATTGCCCAACGGCATATAACGCCATCATCGGTAGGACGACGCTCACAAGGATGAAGGCCATGCTGTCACCACACATGCTCCTCATCAAGTTCCCCACACACGCTGGCATCGCCCAAGTGTGAGGGGATCAGTTGAGTGCACGGACATGTTATGTTTCAGCAACAAAGGAATCGGTAAGAGCTGCGATTCGCGAAGCATACTCTATTTCGACCAAGATGACTGTGCCGAATGGCAGGGGCGCGGACAATTCGGATGATCCCAGGGATGAGGCCGTCACCCCACAGGCACAACCCGTTGAAGATTTGGAATCGGTCATCCTCTCCGAGGCAGAGCCCGACCGACAGGTTCGAATCGGCACCACCCTGAGTTCAGCACTGCGTGCCGATTTTATTACCTTCTTACGCGCCAATACAGAAGTCTTCGCTTGGTCGTACGATGACATGCCTGGCATCGCCCCAAATGTCATCAGTCACAAGCTTAGCATTTGTCCCACTTTCCAACCCATTAGGCAGAAACGGCGGGCCTATGATGCCGAACGGTATGAAGCGATGAGAATCGAGGTGGAGAAACTACGAACAATCGGCTTCATCCAGGAAGTCACTTACCCAGTTTGGCTGGCCAATTCGGTCCTGGTCAAAAAATCGAGCGGCGCCTGGAGAATGTGTCAGGACTACACCTATTTAAACAAGGCTTGCCCAAAAGACAGTTTTCCTCTGCCAAGGATCGATCAGATGGTGGATGCCACAGCAGGCCATGAACTTCTCAGCTTCATGGACGCATACTCAGGCTACAACCAGATATTCATGAGCCCTACCGATCGTGAACATACGGCATTCATCACCGACAAAGGACTTTATTGTTACAATGTCATGCCGTTCGGCCTGAAGAACGCTGGGGCAACCTACCAGCGCTTGGTCAACAAAATCTTCTCTGAACTCATCGGCACCTCGATGGAGGTTTATGTGGACGACATGCTGGTCAAAAGCAAAACGGCCGATTCTCATCTCCATAACCTCTCCCTCATGTTCAGTGTTTTAAAGAAGTACAACATGCGTCTCAACCCAAGCAAGTGTGCCTTCGGCGTCTCCTCGAGCAAATTTCTTGGCTTCATGATCAGCCAACGGGGCATTGAGGCCAACCCTGAGAAAATCAAGGCATTGCTCGACATGCAGATACAGAAGACACAGAAGGATATCCAGAGCCTCACGGGGCGTGTCGCCGCCCTTGCCAGATTCATATCCAAGGCCACCGATCGGTGCGCTCCTTTCTTTAAAGCCCTCAAAGGAAGTAAACGACAGATTGTTTGAACTGCCGAATGCGATCGAGCCTTCCAGGACCTCAAGGCCTACATGAGCAGAGCGCCCCTACTATCCACCCATCTTCCCGGTGAAGAACTCATCCTGTACCTCTCGGTTTCGACAACAGCATTTAGTTCTGTGCTCATTCGCAAGCCGAACGACATAGAACTCCCAATTTTCTATGCTAGCCATGCCCTGCAGGATGCTGAGATTCGGTACCCTGAGCTCGAGAAGCTCGCCTACGCTTTAGTCCTCTTAGCACGGAAGCTTCGGTCGTATTTTCAGGCTCACAGTATCACCGTTCTCAACAATCAGCCTCTGCGCCAAATCCTACAGCGGCCTGAGACATCCGGTCGGCTGGTCAAATGGGCCATCGAACTCGGCGAATTTGACATCCACTTTCACCCTCGGCTTGCTGAGAAGGGCCAGGCTGTAGCCGATTTCATCTCTGAAATGACTAAGTCCGAATAGGAATGTCCGGAAGACATCGCCCAAGAACCGGCTTCGGCATCAACAGTTGCTCATCCGACCGAAGGGACCTTTAATCCGTTGATTCCCGTCTGGACTCTCTATATGGATGGCTCGTCTAACCGACAAGGTAGCGGAGCCGGCTTAATACTAAAAGCCCCTGATCCGACAATCATCGAGTATGCCATCCGGTTCCAATTCCAGGCTTCCAACAATGAAGCCGAATATGAAGCTCTGTTGGCAGGCCTTCGGCTGGCTAGGGAAATGGGAGCTCAACAGCTTAAGATATGCAGCGACTCGCAACTTGTCGTTAATCAGGTACTTACTGAATTCGAAGCCAATGACACTTTGATGGATGCCTACTTGACACACGCCCGCCGATTGCTCCACCACTTTACTGCGTATCAGGTACAATGGATCCCCAGATCCGAGAACAGCCATGCCGATGCCCCGTCACGCCTGGCATCGGCAATCAACGACAACGTAGGCCGCCACGTGCCAATCAAAATCCTCGCTCAGCGCAGCACTATTGAAACAGAGGTACTTGCCGTTCGGCAGGACCCAAGTTGGATAGATCCCATCCACGCCTACCTCGCAAACGGAACGTTGCCAGACAACAAATCCGAAGCTAAGACCCTCCGCCGCCGATCGGCACGTTACCTCCTTTTGAATCAGACTCTCTATCGGCGTGGTCATTCCTTACCATTGCTTCGATGCATGACCCCACAACAAGGAAACTACGTCCTACGAGAGATTCACGAAGGAGCCTGTGGGGACCATTCTAGCGCCCGATCGTTGGCTTTCAAGACTATACGGCAAGGGTATTACTGGCCGACTCTCCATGCCGATGCCACCAACCTTGTCCAGAGGTGTGATCATTGCCAGCGTTTCGGCTCCGTCCCAAAACTGCCTGCCGAACCACTCACTCCGATTGTCAGCCCATGGCCCTTTGCTCAATGGGGTTTAGATCTTATCGGCCTCATGCCCCAAGGGAAAGGACAGCTTAAATTCGCCATCATTGCCGTCGACTATTTCACAAAATGGACCGAAGCCGAAGCCTTGGCAACTATCACCGCAGCCAGAGTTGAGCATTTCGTTTGGAAGAACATTATTTGTCGGTTCAGCCTCCCGAACGCAATCATCATCGACAACGGTAAACAATTCGACTCCTCTCAGTTTCGGCACCTATGCCACCGATTCAACATCAACTTGTTCTTCGCATCTCCAGCGCACCCACAACCGAATGGCCAGGTAGAAGCCATTAAGAAGATCATCAAGAAGACACTGAAGAAGAAGCTTGGGGCAGCTAAGGGAGCTTGGCCCGATTTACTCCCAGAGGCGTTATGGGCCATCAACACCTCCTACCAACGGTCGACTGGCGAAACGCCGTTTTCCCTTGCTTTCGGTACCGAAGCCGTTGTTCCAGTTGAAATCAACGCACCCACGTGCCGAACGGCATCTTACACACCAGAGCAAAACGAGACGCTACTTGCACTCAACCTTGACCTCATCGACGAACACAGTTCCCAGGCTCAGCTTCGGAACGCTGCCTACAAACAGAGGACTTCTCGCTACTACGACTCTTACGTTAGACGCCGATCGTTCAAAGTGGGGGACTGGGTTTTACGCAAAGTCTCTCTCGCCACCAAGGACTCCAATGAAGGCACCTTTGGCCCTTCGTGGGAAGGTCCTTATGAGGTCGTCACCGTCTGCCGACCGGGAACTTACCGATTGCGCGGTACCAATGGCCAAACCGTCGGCCACCCTTGGAACATAGAACATTTGAAATATTACTACAAGTGACTGCACCTTCGGTCATCACTTTTCGTACTAGTGACTGCACCTTCGGTCATCACCTTTGTAATCGTTTTGTTTTAAGCAATTCCTATTCTATACATACAGTAACGCCCTAACGGTACTATATTCAACATATGTTACCTACGGCATGCACACATACGAATACGGAAGTTAATAAATTAAACCGAACAAAAGAAAATTGATATAAAAGGCCACAAAAGGGGCCACCTGTCTTAGCACAATGCCGTTCTGCATGTTCAAAAAATTACATACATTTCCAAAAATGAAAGTAAAAATAATGAAGCTAAGGAACGGCAGTTTCGGCATCAGCACTCGTTGGCTCGGCAGACGCAGGTTCGGCATTCGTCAACGGCTCGACGGTGGGCACACTGGCAACAGTCGGCACGGGATGACCATCCTCCTCCCCGCTGCTTGAGTCGCTCTCACCGGCAGATTCGGCATCAGCATCCTCTCCTTTGTATGCCTCCACCATCTCTTCGGTCACCCCTTCTGGCAGCGGAGGCGGATCCCGAAGGAAGTTCAGATTCAGCTTCTTGTCCGCGTTGTACCGTTTGAATCGGTAGACAAGGTCGACACATTGTTCCATGACTTCCTTGTCCACCAGAAGCGTGAACTCCTCTGTGGACCGGTAGTCAGCAACGGCTTTTGCCACCGCCTCTTCCACCTCCTTGGCATGCGACCGTTCGGCCGCATCCATGGCTACCTCCACAGCTGCCTTGGCCTCTTGGGCAGCCACCACCTCCAACTCGGCCGCCGCAAGCTTGGATGCCAGCTCTGCGATCTTAGCAGCGTTCTCCTCGGCACGCCGATCGGCTTCCTGGATGAGCTTCCCAGCATCGGCAATTTTCGAACGGCCCTCTTCAAATTTTTTTTGGTACCGTTCGGCAGCATTGATGGCCCGCTTTACGCAGAGCCACATCTCCATGTCAGCCTGCACAAATGAAAAGTTCAGTAACTGCCGATCCCACAAACACTTGGGAACAAACCAAAATTTCTATTACACTTACCGCATCCTGAAGCCGGAAAGCTCGTCCGGTCTATTCACGCAACATCTTCATCGACAGTTGCTCTATCTCGGACAGCTCTATTTGGGCATCGTCAATCATGGAGTTGATGAACGGCGCCGCCTTCCGGGGGCAGGCAATGTTCACCGGTCCCTCATCCCCCTCCACCTCATCGTCCGGAATCAGCACGGAGGTCCCCTCGTTCGGCCCCCTTAGTTTCTTCGGCAACGGCGTCACATCGATGGGACCCTCGATCTGCCTTTTGCCCGTAATTTGAAGGTGGACCTCCCGAACAGCCTCAGCTTCGGTCGACCTCTTTTCGCGGCGACGGTCGGCTACCGTCATCTCATCTGCCGAAGCCCCTCCAGAAGCTCCTGCCGCCTTCTTCTTCTTCGGTCTGGGGGACTCCCCCTTCTTCGGCTTCAGCGCCCCATGCCCCTCCAGCCGCCTCCTAGTCGCCTCGATCATGGGCCTTCCACCTGTCACTGCATAAGAAAACAAGTTAAATGGGATTCGGCAATCCTAAAAATGAGATAGGAAGTAGACTGCCGAACGGCATCACTCTCTCTTCCTCCTCTTCCTCCTTTACCCTTCGGTCGTGTTCTGCTTTGCCGATCAGGCCTGCCTTGTAAAGGTTCCGGAAGTAGAGCAGCTCCTTACAAAAGCGATCTTCTTCGGCAATCTTAGCTCGCACACGCTCGATCGCCTCCACTTCTCTGATTGGTGCGGCAGGTCGTTTCAAGGACACTGAAACAAAGGTGTAAACGGTTAAAAAAAAAAAAAACACAACACAACTGCCGAACGGCAGGCCCTAACCTACCGACAGTCTGGAAGATAGTAGGGATCCGCCTCTCTACAATTACCCCTGGTGCCGATTCCCAGTCCCCAGAGATAATCACCCGACGCTTGCGCCAGGTCTTTTGGGAGCTTGGCACCCCAACCACAAAGTGTCCACGCTGCCCTGCCGATAGACAGTTGGACTGAACCCACCCCCCTTGATCAGCACTCTTCGCCCTCGTCACACTGTACAATTGGGCCCACTGTTCGTAGCTCGGCTTCCCCTCGCCAGCCAGGCCGAACACCGTGATCGTCCCAAGCAACATAATCCAAAAGTTTGGATTATACTGCCCTGGTGCATACCCGATCGCCGCCAAAATCTTCTGCACCGAATGTCTCAACGGCTGCCGAAGCCCATGCTTGAAAACATCGATGAAGAAGACCACTCCCTTGTCATTGTCACTAAGCGACTCTAAGGGCCCCGGAATTTGCATCCCTACCGATTCCAGAATATTGTACTCCGCCCGAATCTTAGCCAATTCAGATTCGGTCAGGGTGTTCGGCTCTAAGTGGTCTACTCCGAACACCAGTTCCATTGGCTTCGCCATCGGGATTCGCTGCCTGCCACTGACTACCCTCAGCACCCCTCTCCTGGTGCAGCAACGGACACGCCACCGGCATTGGCCTCACGACCCGAAGTCGACGGCTCACTACCTTGGGGCAATCCACGCGAAGTGCTACCAGCTTCGGTGCGCACTCCTGCCCCCTCTACTATTTCACAGCTTGAAGAGCTCCCAGAATCGGCACTCTCACTCCCCTCGGACCAACTCCCCGAGGATGATTCGTCCTCATAGGCCCTCGGACTACGCCTACTCTCGGATTTGGTATCTGACATCTACAAACACAAATAAAGGGACACTAAGGGCCATGCTTGAATCAAAAGTCCTATTCTACCACCTAAACACCTATGTTCATGCTTGTTCATACTTGTTCATGCTTTATTCAAACAAAAATTCATCGAATTCAACACTTTGATTCACAACAACCCAAAAACACGGCAACATACCTTGTTTGCACGGTGGTTCAAGAACGCCGAAAATCACCTCCGCCTGGTTCAACCTCACCGGAAATCGCCTACTCAGCCTTCGCACGGTCGCCGGAAATCGCCTCTCACAAGCTCTGATTGCTCTCAAAAATTCCAAGTATTCCAACTATCGTCCCTCCCTTACATTTATAAGAGGAACTTACCATCGGGAAGCAAAGCGACGCATCGGGATACGAAACGACACGACTCTTCACAGCCATGCCGACACGTATCACACATGCATGGGGGAGCTCAGGCGTCGCCAGTCGAAATGTTTCCAATCCTTTGAGACGCCTCCACCTCTCAAACGCTGCAATTCTATCCATTTTCAGGCACAAGTCTACTAGCGAACGGCAGGCGCACATTGGATGAGTTCTCACTCACCTCTCGTGTCGAACGGCAGGTGCACGTTGGATGAGTTCTCACTCACCTCTCGTGCCGAACGGCAGGCGCACGTTGGATGAGTTCTCACTCACCTCTCGTGCCGAACGGCAGGCACACGTTGGATGAGTTCTCACTCACCTCTCGTGCCAAACGGCAGGCGCACATAGATGAGTTCCCACTCACCTCTTGTGCCGAACGGCAAGCGCACATTGCTTAGTTTTCACTCACCTCTCATGCCGAACAATAGACGTACCTAAACAAGACTTCCACAGCTCTCGGAACAATTGGTACATCATGCCGTCTCTTTTCCAAGCTCACTCGCTCGGTCACTTGGGGGACTACATGCCACCATCGGCAACAATGAGACCATCAAGTCCGGATCAGAATGCCGAAGACAGATTCAAGTCCCCAACCGAGAAGCTTCTCAATCGGTAACTTGGGGGACTACTGTTTGTACCATATCTGATCCTCAACTCATCAATTGACACGTAGATCACTTAAACTTCCCAAATGCCCAAAGGCTCTGAGCAATCAGCATCGGCTACCGATGGTATTGTCTCGAAGCAGCAAAAGGTCGCTACAGGCCCAACACAGACTACAATCGGTATGCCCTACCGATTATACAGAATCAACCTCGAAGCACCCGCCCGAAATATCTAAGGACTCGTGTCAACCTCATAGGGCTCTCCCACGAGTCCCACATCGAAATTGAGTACTAAGAGCATACAAATTGCCCTCTATAAATAAGCCCCTTCACTATAACACAGGGGTAAGACTTTTCAGCTTGACTTTTATACTATTATATTGTCAACAGCAAAAGCTCTTAGAAAACAAACTTACTTTGGCATCGGAGGGTCTTAGGCTGGTTCCACATCGGTTCCATAGACCTTACAAGTCTCGGCTTCCTTCCATTCAGGATCAGCATCTAAGGACAGGAAGATTTTGCATCCGAACACTCAATCGATCTCTCGATCGTCCATTTCACTTGTAAGTTGCACTCATCTCTATCTGTTTAGTTTTAGTGCCAACAAAAGGAATTTAAATTAATCTGCAATTTTTTCAAAAATTAATAAAGCAAATCTAACGCAAAGCTCTTGACTTCAAAACTGTAACAAGACTATATAATCAAATCATAGATGTTGCAAGTATGATCTGAGTTACTCTGCATAGATGTTGCAAATCTTTCAAACCACGCTCTTGGAGACTGCTTCAACCCATACAAGGACTTCCGCAGCTTACACGTAACACCCTCCTTCGAGGTCACAAGAATACTAGGGGGAAGATCCATGTATATTTCTTCCTTGAGGTCACCATGCATGAACGCATTCTTTACATCAAACTGTAAAAAGGGCCAATCACGATTAGCAACCAAGGATAAGAGCACACGCACAATATTGAGCTTTGTTACTAGAGCAAAGGTCTCCAAATAATCCACTCCATAGGTCTGAGTATAACCATTTGTTACCAATCTAGCCTTGTAATGGTCAATAGAACCGTCAGATTTATGCTTCAAAGTAAACACCCATCTGCACCAAACAACTTTCTTCCCTCTTAGGACTAAATCCCAAGTTTCATTCTTGTTCAAAGCTTCTATTTCAATATTCATAGCATCCACCCATTTGGAGTCAAAAAGAGCATTCTGCAACTTAGTTGGCACACATACACTAAATAATTGACACAAATATGATGCATATGACTTAGACAAATGATGAGTTGACACATAATGGCTAATGTGATATTTAGACTTGGTATGTATATCAAGAGAATATTGTACTTTAGGTTTCCCACAAGTGGATCGTGGGGGTAACTGATAGGTTGACACAAATAGATCATCATAAATTACCTCATTTGATTCACTATCACTAGTAGATTGGGGCACTGGCAGGGCAAAAGGGGGTATTGCATCGAGCTTATCCATACAAGAATCACTATCACTATTTTTAGATACAAGCGACCGGTCACTTGCTTCAGTGCCACCAGTCGTTTTGGCACCGAGAGCACTTGCTTCATCTCCAGGTATGGGCGACTGGTATAGTTCCAAAGGGCGACTTGTCGTTTCTTCACAGAGACCACATGTCTCGTCTTTAGATATAGGCGATTGGTTACTTGCTTCAGTGCGACTAGTCGTTTCCTTCCCGAGAGCAGTATCTTCAAATACATCATTCTCCAATTCAAGTACAAGATTTCTCCAATCCAAGACTCTCCAATTCACTCCCCCTTTCCCCCTGAATTGGAGATAAGGGAGAAACATAATAAGACACTTCTTCATGAAAAGTCACATCCAAAGTAACATGTACCTTCTGGGTAGGTGGATGATAGCACCTATAACCCTTCTGAGTAGAAGAGTAGCCAATAAATACACAACGTAGAGCACAAGGATCAAGTTTACTCTGTTGATGAGAGTAAACATGAACATATGCAACACGTTCAAAAACTTTTGGGGGCAACTTGGAGAGGGAGATAGGAGAAACATGTTCACCAAACATATCATGCGGAGTCATGAAATCAAGAACTCGACTAGGAGTATGATTAATCAAATAAACAGCAAACAGAACAGCATGCCCCCAAAGATGATGGGGAACATACATTATCCAATATGAGTGAGCAAACAACTTCAAATAATTGTCGGTTCTTTCTTTCAGACACACCATTTTGTTGAGGGGTAAAAGGGGTTGGTGAATAATACCTTGAGCACGGAAGAAATAAGCCAAAGTATTATTCATATATTCTCCTCCATTATCAGTCTGGAATACTCTGACCCGAACCTGAAACTGAGTAGACACCAGAGTACAAAACTCTGGAAGGATGGAAGCAACATCATGTTTATTTTTCAACAAGAAAACCTAGGTGAGTCGGGTACAATCATCAATAAATGTGACAAACCAACGAAATCTGTTCAACGTAACGCGAGCCAGACCCCACACATCAGAATGCACTAAATCAAAAGGCTTTGCAGCTTTACTACCACTCAAAGAAAACACAGTGCAATGGGTCTTGGCCAAAATACATGTCTTACACTTAAAACTGGACTAATCACAGGAGCGGAATAAAGATGGAAACAGATGCTTAAGGTAGCCAAATAACGAGTGTCCCAAGCGACGATGCCATAACCAAATTTGTTGTTCGTTTTTGACACTGCAACTTTGAACAGTATGAATGACATGATCATGAATTGGTGTAGAAGGCAATGTCAAATAATTTAACCCCCCTATCTGTTTACCATGCCCAATTGTCTCGTGAGTTTTGAGATCTTGAAAAGAGCAATGTGTAGGATAGAAAGTAGCAGAATCATTAAGTGTATCAAGTAATCGACCAATAGATAACAAGTTACAATGGATATTGGGAACAAGTAACGCACGAGACAATGACAGAGTAGGAGTGAGAGAGATTGTGCCCTTGCCAGTAATTGTAGAGGGCAAGCCATTAGCACTAGTTATGTATGAGTCACGAGTGTAACTAGACAACTCATCAAAAAATTTAGCATCATAAGTCATATGATCAGAAGCACGAGTGTCAATTATCTAGGTATTGGAGCCAGTACCTAGAATATAGTCAGAAATACACAAATTTGCATAAGCAACAACAACAGCACCAACAATGGAGTTATCACATATGATTGCAGTAGAAACTCAACAAATCACGACAAAGTACACAACGGAACACAGAAGAGGCACAAATACGACGATGCACGAAGACAGCGCGAACACAATAGAGGTACGAACACGGCAGAGTACACAGTGGAACACAGCATAGACCCAAATATAGCAGATGCACGAAGACAGGAATGTCACGAACACTACAACACAACACACAAACCCAGGAGGGCACACTCGACAAATGTAGAAAAAATATGGGGCTAGAACACGAGTGGGCACAACACACAAGTCACCAGAAAGTTGGCTCTGATACCAAGTCAAACAATATGAGTAGAATATTTTCAGATATATTTCATTCTCCAAAAGGAGGTATTTATAATACAAGGTTGTAACCCTAGTACGGTTATACATGAAAATAAGAGAAAATCCTAAGTACACAATATCTATACAAAAGGGAAAGAAATAGAGTCCTAATAAACTAGGAAATAAATCCTCTAATTAAGCTAGGATCTCGCTAACACATAGTAGCTCTCCATTGCTAGCTGGAGAGTGGAAAAATCTCCAAATAAAGAGAGACACACTTCACTTTTTAATTGTTCTACTCATTACCAAACATTATGGTCACATTGGATCTTCCCATTTGAATAACCAACGGAAAAGCTGCTACAAAATTGGCTTACAACTTTCATCATCTAAAAATAATAATAATAATAAATAAAACATTTCTCGAAATATGCTGCTCTTTTTTTTTTCCTTTATTTCCCATGGTTTATATAGTTGGTTGAACTCCAAAACGTTGAGCTATAATAATAATAACACATAAATTAGTTTGTAGGTTTTTTTTTTTCAAACACTAGCAGTAATTGCCCAAACGTTAGGAACAAATTATAAATATATAAATGTACCAACAATATTTAAAGCAATTGAAATTATATAGACAACATGAAAACTTTAAACTAATTTTCAATTTGAAAATCCAATACAAATGCAAAAGCTTCAATTAAAGAGTTCAAAGGTATTAAAGCAATAGCAGTACGAGAAGAAAACAACTTTAATTTACAAAGGCTTTAGGGCTTGTTTGGTATATCGGACTGTACTGACTAAATTTTGGCGAATAGTATTAATAGGTTTCGGAGAGTACTGATTGTCTATCCATAATATTATAAGGTGTTTGGTGTTGTTCCGGATAAATAATTAGACTAAGTTATACTGTGTTTGGTGTTTTGTCAGATAACATTGGATCAGACTTTTTTTATTTATAATTCTTTGATAATTTAAGTGGAAATTCAAATTCAAATGACACAATTTTTTTCTGGGTAAGATTCACATGACAAATTTGTTTTAGCCATTAGATACATCCAACGACTGCCTAATACTATAACAAGAAACCTCTCTTTCGATTCTCTCTTCCCTATATCTGCTTCCTTCATTGTCTTCCTCGCCGGCCCACCACATCATTGGTGCAAAACCCCCAAGTCAAAATTTGGAATATGAGATTTTGACCAAAAAATGAATATATAAAAAATATGGAATCTGGCTGAGCTTTGAATTGAGAGCCAATTATACTGACCCACCAATTAAAAAATTAAATTAGGATTGAGAGCCAAACTTGTTTGGCTCAGCTTTGAATCGAAACAACATAAATGGGCAAGAATAAATTTCAAGACTAAGCAAAGCTACAAATTTGGGTGTTCGAAATTCAAACAACAATACCACCACACACAAATTATTGATTTGTGTTTTCCACAAACAGTCACCAAATAGCTTCTGAAGAAGATAGCAGAGAAGAAGATGAAGAGTGAAGAGGAGAAGCATATTGGAGAAAGTATGAAAAAGAGAGAGAGATGGATACCTGGAGAAGAGTGAAGATAATAACCACTAGAAAAGATAGCAAAGAAGAACCCTAGGGAAAAGAAGATGAAAATATAGTGTCTTATTTTTCAAGTGTGTTCTTTTTTTCCAAACCTTATAATTAAGTGTGTATTATCTAAACCAAGGTGTGTGGGTTGTATTAGTTAGTTAGGTAAGGAGAGTATTAAAAGCCTAAACTATTTAAAATAGTTAGGTAATTAAATAATGCAAGTTGAAACCTAAAACCTGACATGGACTATTTACTCCTATCCAAAGTCTAATACGGTATACCAAACGAGCCCTTAGATTGTTATAAAAATTTGTTATGAGCAAATTATGTACTCCGCAAACCACCTCCAACTTCCAATCATCCTCATCATCAATATTTACACATTTTAACAAGAATGGACATCCACATTTCTTGATACCAGTGTTCCTCAAACACTTTTTTGTATCACTATTTGCATCCGACCTTACACCATTTGTCTTACTAGACTTGTAAAGCTCATATTTACCATTCCTCTCACAAGCATGTATTACTCAAGGTCTCCTCTTGTCTTCACCTTCAGAATCAAACATTCTAATTGCAATTACGATATTGTTCATCTTTCCTTGTGCACTAGTCCATCTAATTAATTCATCTCTACCTTTGAATATCTAAACAATAAACTCATGTTATTTGAAGTTCAAATTTGAAACATTAATGCCACGTTAATGATACTAAAAAGGATTACACAAAAAAAAAGATACTCAAAACGAGTATCTCGTAAGTTGTGAATTGATCATTATATTTCATTACACATTTTGTTCTAACATTGTTGGCTTCAATAGCGATGTCACCTTATTTTTGTTCATTCAATAAGAGTAAGGTCAAAATAGCTTGTATTAAATTTGTGGTTGAAAACAAATTACTAAAAAAACAAATATATTTCGATTCGTCACCATTGAATAATAGGTAAACTTTGGTCATACAACACCGAACCCCTTTCCACATTACATTGGACCTCTACTGCATCTTAAGTTAACGGTTGGTTAAACACAATTGAAATAGGTTCAATGTTTCAGTGGCATGCCATCGAATTTTCCTATCACGTTCAGTACAAGTGTGCTACACGTAACCAATGACCACCATGCAACCCTAAACTTGAAAAACGTCAAAAAATAAACTCATACCTCATTCGAAGCCTCCCTAACTTCAGTCTCACCTTTCGTGAATAAATATTATGTATATTTTTCACCAATATAAGCATATAAACCTTGTTAGGGTTGTAGAAACATGATGGTTTGAAAAAAAAAGTCTAACTAGAGTTGCAGGAACGTATGTGGGGGTGTAGTGAGCAAATTTAATTTTCATTAAAAATTTTTTTTTGTCCTTAACGGTAATTACATACAAGGGTAAAATAGGTTATTCATGTTTATTAAGTATGGTTCAAAAGAGTAAATTATGAGGTTAAAATAAAATCACCCTTTAAATTTTTTTAGGTCCATTTGAGAAAAATAAAATATACCTAATACACATAAAATTAATTAAAAAATGTTAACACATAAAATAAATAACACAAAAACAAATTAACATAAATAAAAAACTTATTGACATCCCCATATATGTAAAAGAAATGTAAAAATAGCTTTACACTTTCGAAATACACCCCTAATTATGGATGCTACCTATGGACTCATGTAGTCTACAATAATGAAAGTCCCAACCACACTATTCATTAAGTTGTGGTACCCACTCTATAGGTTCTGCACCAATTCAACACTCCTTCCATCAATTCTTGCATTTCACCTTATGAGCTCCACTCTTACAACAATTAATGTCGATCTAGTTACCATTATACCCCGTTATACAAGCTTGAGGGATAAGGAGCATTTTCTAAAATGTTTATAATCATACAAGTTTGGATATTGCTTAAACTTGTTCTGGTGATATTACAACTTTGGTTTATTAGAGCATTTTACTAATTAATTAAGCACAGTAATTGTAGAAGCACCAGACAGAGCAGCCACCGATCTATTCAGAGTTTGAAACCCGTACACGATCCAAGATGGATTTGCCATCAAGCATGCTGCTTTGTTGAAGCTCCAAGTAATCTTTATACTTCATCCCAGTATATGCTGGCTTACGGTTTTCATTGTTTAGGAGCTCGGGTGCAGGCGTAACTACTGTTTCGAGAGACGGACCAGTTGGAGTGGCAAGGGATATTCTTGTAGCTTTGTTGGTCAGCACTGCTCGATGAATATTGCTCCTGTACTTCCCATTGCTAAAAATCTAACATACGTAGGAAAAAAGTGAGCTGTAATTGTGAAGGTTACTTAAAAAATGAAACAGTTTAGATCATGAGATGACATTGTGAAGTGTTCCAAACGACTTGCTAGAACCAAAATGACTTGTTAGTACCATAAAAATTCTAAAATTTTCAATTTGAAGTGCACGTGGTGATTAGCGGAGTGCCAATTACCCACGTTTAAAAAATTTGAAATATAATTATGTTGTGTTTTTCTTAATTTTCTATAAAAACTAAATTACATTAGATTGAATGTATTTACAGTAACTAGATCCGGTACACTTGAAATAATTACGCTCATTCATTTCCTTCTTTGAATTCAAATCTCGCCATATGCAAATTGTGATTGTCCCAAAACTCATTTAACGTTATATTGTCATCTAAGTCCCTAAATTTGGAACAACAAATGCAACAAATGTACAGTCAAAGAAATGAAGAATTTGTGAGAGAAACTATACCTCCAGGTGATCACCAGTGTTAACAAGGAAGGAGTTGGGCCTGGCATTGACATTGACCCATTTACCCTTGTGTTGCACTTGAAGGCCATTAATGCCATTTTGTATAAGGAGGGTCAAGAGGCCATGATCAGAATGAGGTGGCATTCCCAAGGCAAGCTCTGGCTGTGGACATGGAGGATAAAGGTTTGCAATGAAGATCTGCAAGCCTGACTCAACATTCAAGAACTTCTCTAAGTCGCTGGCTTCCAATCCCAAGCTCTCTGATATTCCTTTCAGGAGTTCTCTTGTCACTTGTCGCGTTCTTTTGCAATACTCTAATGCAAGCTCACTACAGCAAACAAAAGGTAAACCCGTTTCACTAAATTCATCATCACAGGTACTTTCTTTTAAATATTTAATGATTAGTGTACGAGACGAACGAGACGAGATTGACTCTAGTATTATTTTTATGGTATGTTTACTTACTTGGAATAGATATGAGACCAACTACGTCTTTTAACCAATCTAATTACGGATTATAATGTGAAGTTAACATATTTTTTCGGTTTTATATATGTTTGTATATGTAGGGGAAGTCATGAATCATAATATTTCACATTTCTTCTCGTATCCATTTCAGGTAAGTAAACATGTCTTAAGTGTATAATCATGTTCGAGCTTATTTGCCTATGAGGAGGACTGCTAGAATTTTTGTTTTAAATGGTGGTACATAATCGTACTCCTTCAGAGGTTTTGGAAGTGGTTTTTCGACTTTGTTCTGGAGTTTATTGCTTCTCACACATCATGTGTTCAGCCTAGCATGCAGTATCCTTCCTATATCTTCTCTGTCTTTAATTGAAAAAATTAAAAAGAAATAAAAACGAAAACATGTTACGAAACTTGTCCTAACAAATTTATGAATTTTTAAGGGTTTAGAATCCATTCAATTATAGGATACATTTTTGTTCATTATTTTAACTCAAGATATATGCTCACCACCTTATTTGACATGTGTCTATAGCCCCAATCATAGTTAAATTTTTACTTTGATTTATATAACCATGGTTATTTTTATAGACACGTATCAAGTATTGAGAAGAATGGTAAACATACACACTTTGGGTTAAAGTTATGAGCAAAAAATTCTCCCTTCAATTATATGGTAAAGCATGTGATTTTTGTTCCCAATTTAACTCATAAAAATAAATTCCAATATTCTAAGTTCGATTTCCATCTCTTTAAATATCGCTTGTATAAAAAATAAAAAAACAAAACAAAACAAAACATTGTACCTGAAGCCAGCAGGTTTAGTGGGGAAGTGGAACTCAGGATGTACAAAAACCTTGAGAAAATCCCTCCAAAACAGCACCTTCTCCACCGAGGCATTGAAGCTGGTCCCACACCTGATTGGGTCCAGTACATGCTTCCCCTCAAACTCCTGCTTCTCCTCGTCCGTCAGATCAAAAAACCCTTGGCACCCATCCAAGATCGCCTTCATCAGACTCTCTGGCACACCATGATTGATCACCTATGTCATTGACACGTGGAAAAAAAGAAATTAAAATTAAATTAAACAATTTAATTCCCATCTGTAATTAAAATAGTACCAAGAAGAAGCCCCAGTCCTGGCAGGCTTTGCCAAGGTCATGGATGGCTTGGGACCGCTGTTGGGGAGTGCCAGATGTGAGGAGAGAAAAGTCAACGGTGGGGATCGTTGACTCTGTATCTATCAAAGCTGTCAGGTCATCATGGGGATTGTTTGTGTAGGTATAAGTGGAAGGGATGAAGGTGATGCCTGGTGATTCTGCAAGCTTTTTTATGCTGGTCATCAGTTTGGGTGGCTGATCATGGGGAAGTTGTGAAGAGTAGTGGATATTGACCGTTGGATCTGTTGCAGCCATGGAGAGAGCTAGAGAGAGACAGAGACAGAGACAGAGACAGAGAGAGAGGGAGAGACAGAGAGAGCTAGAGAGGGAGAGACAGAGAGGGAGATATGAGAGAGAGAGAGAGAGAGAGAGAGAGAGAGAGATGATATCGGCAATTTGGGATGGAGGTGAGATGAGAGTCCAATAATGTAGATAATAGATAATTGTCGTAATGCCCATTTTTGGATCAACACTTTAGGACAGTCTTTGAGTGGTTTATTCACCAAAAAGGAATAAAAAAATGGGTTAATTATAGTTTGGTACTCTGAAGTTGTACCCTTGAGGCATGTTAGTCCTTATTTTTTCAATTTTAACAATCATGTACTCTTAGTTTGTAAATTTTTTGCAATGTGGTTCCGCCGTTAGGGTTTCTGTGAGATTTCTCTGTTAATTGCCTACGTGGCATTGTAGGTCCCATATTTTTTAATTTTTATTAATTTTAAATTGATTAAAATATTAAAAATCAAACAATTTTAAAAAAATAAATCTCTCTCTCTCTTTTTTGCTGCCCCCTTTCATTTCCTCTCTTTGTTTTGGGAAACCCTCACCCCACTCCCCACCCTAACGCCATTAATTGGCTCTCCACCACGACCACCATTTTTTCCAGTCCACTCTCCCTCCGCCTTGCCAATTGTTCCGACGACATTGCTTTGTCCCTCATTCTTTTCCAGGACAACCCAGAGAGACTAAGAGAGATGAAGACGGAAGTGAAGAGCTTGGTCATCGAGATCGAAATAATCAGAGTATAGAAAATATCACTGAATATTGGGAGTATAATAGTATTTAGCTCTTGTGGTTTTACACTGACAAAACTTTCTTCCACTGATAGAACTCTTATAAGATAGAGCTCTCAAATTTCTCTCTGAATTGGTTGTGTTTTGCAACTGAGGAGGAACCCTATTTATAGGCAATTAGAATGGCCTCCTGTGAATGCATCTTCAAGATTTTCTCCCAACATCATATATAATTCACCTTTTGACTATCATTTTTTTATCTTCTTTGTGTGGGCTCCACAATACTCTTTACAACAAAACAAAAAAAAATGATGTTTTACAGTCTCTCTCTCTCCCTCCTACTAGTCTCCCCGAAGCCTGAACCGACCTGTACTTGCTCCCCAGATTTCGTTGTCGGCACCTACTGGTCTTCTCGAAGCCACACCATCGTCGTCAAAGCAGAGCTCTAGAAAGAGATAGAGGTAGGAGAAGCTCTCTGCTTTTCCCTTTTTGAGGAAATTTGGGATTGTAATTTTTTTTTTCCAGAATTTACTTAGGTTTTCTAGTAATAATATTGTTTGAGGTAGTATTTTTTCAACTTTAGCTAAGGATTGTTATACCTATTTTTATCAAAGTAAAAACTTCGAGGTTTTTTCTCATATTTATTTTTATCAAAATAAAAACTTCGAGGTTATATAAACAATTGTCTATATATATATATAGTTACAAAATATGTGAATGACAAAAGAAATTTAATTAAATACAGGAACAACCATTAGAACTTGGAGTAGCCATTTTCGCTTCTTCTATCTTTCTTATCTTCACCTCATCAATGACATTTCTAGTCCACTCTGCAAAGTAGGTCTCATTGTGTCCAATTTTCCCGTGCTTGTACATGGACATGCATCGACGATCATCTTCACCATACAGACACGTGTCACCATCTGGATCGCGCCATGCTCCTTTGTGCCTCATGCCTGACCAGCTGGCGATCCAGTGGTAGACAAATTGGCCTACCCCGGCTAGTTTTAGCCAACCTTTTGGGAAGAACTCCATGACACTGCTGTTTCTGTTCATCAAGAACATGTTGGTTAACTGCGCACCATGTGGAGATACCAAAATGTCCGTCAAGCTCATAACCTTTACCTGAATTGACCAATCAGATATTAGGAAGAAAAAATTGAATAATTCTTTTAAAAGGAACAAAACTAGCAACAAAGAGCTAGCATAATTCAAATCTACAAGGCATCATTTTTATCGAAAATATTGAGAGTAATCTAGGTCGGAAGTTGAGTCTCTCTATACATTGCTAATTGGTTTTGCGTTAAATATACATATATTTTAATATGATATCAGAGTATGTTATTCACTTGAAAGACTCAACGGTCCCATATACTTTCACTTGCGACACGTGAGGGGTATTGAGAGTATCTTTATTTACTACCAATTAGTCATACTCTCTACCAAGATTTCCCACTCACAAACTTCTTCTGTACCTCCCCACTTCGATGGCCTTAAACCAATATAAATTCTTTCAAAAGCAAATCCTCTTTGTTGATCTCGAATTGTATATAAAATTCCTACTGATCACTCCATTATGCCTTTCATCTCTTCTAATGTAATCGCGTGGTCCTTACTCGGCTACCCAATTAAAAGAATAAAAGATTCCTTTGCCCCACGCATGAACACTAAATATGAACTACTCATATATATCTTATCCAAACAAAAAAAGAGTCAATTATGTACAACACGAAAGTACAAATGATTCAATCATCACCCGTTTGGTATCATAATCTAATTGAAAATAAAAATTGATGTTCCTTCATTAACTTAAGAAAGATCATGATCGGCGATCAAAGAGGGTTGTTTCAGTTTTTATTTTTTATTTTTATTTTTTTAAAGTGAACGATTCGAAGACCTATTGATTACAAACTGATTAAATTCATAAGTGTGGTTAAAGATGAACTATAAAAAAACATCGTCAAGTGATTAAAGATTTGAATAAAAATGCTCACCTGGTCACAAAAAGTGAGGTTATTAGAGTAAGCCACCATGAGCCGACAACCATCCACCTTAGCGCACTCCCTCTCAAAGATCCCGATTACAGCGGTGTCGTTTTTGAACGATCTTGGCCCTGTCCTCATAAACAATGTGACTCCAATTCTCTTTGTTACACTAGGGGTATTCTTGTAATTTTCTTCATCCGAGCTCACATTACAATACAATCTCGCTTTGCACCTCATCAGATCATAAGCCTCCAACCTCTTCTCCCTCGACATCCCACCCTCGTTATGCCTCATCACCACAGCCTTCTCAAAACAAACGGCCCTCCCTTCCTCCACGTCATCAAACACCTCGACACGCGGGGCCCCACTGAAAGTGGCCTCCATCAAGCTCCCCAACCAGACTCCCATCCTTGCCCTAATCTCCCCCCAGTGGTACAAAACCCACCGGTCGGGGACAGCACACGAACTCTTTATGTGCCACGAGACGAAGGGCACCACAGCGGACAGGCCGTGCCAGATGTTGTCGTAGTTGTAGTGGTTGTACGATACGAACGTCAAGCCTTTCATGAGCGTCGTGTTGTGGGGAAGAGCTTCTGGGAAGGCGAGGGCGTAGGAGTTCCAGGAGCCATCGTGGTTGTCGCGGCCTTTGAGGCAGAGGAGCCGCCCATGGGAGGAGGGCGAGGGGAACTGCTGGTACTGGACCCCGCCCTCCTCATCCTGCTTGTCGTACATGGAACTCATGAACCACGTGTGGCCCTGGAGGGCAGCCGGGCCCGCGTAGCGTAGGTCTTTGAGCGGGAGGAATGTGACCGCTTGGCGGAGCTTCTCGGCCATTGTGGCGGTGGTGGTGGTGTTGGTGACTCGTTGCCATTGGTGCTTGAGGGACCATGATGACGACGTGGGATTTTGGTCGGTTTGGAGGGTTTGGATGTGGAGGATGACGAAGAGGGCGACACAAGCTGAGAGGATGTAGAAGGAGAGTTTTGGGGAGTAGAAAGAGAAGGGAGAGAGGGTAGGGCGGTGAGATTTGAGATGGTGAGGTTTTTTAGGGTTGGAGGAGGATCTTTCTGCAAGTTCTGGGGCTTCTTTTTTCGCTGTCATTTGATCAACTGGGAAAGAATGAATTTGGGATTGATGTGATTTAGTCGTAGTTCTCTCCCTCTCTCTCAATCTGTACTTTGTGTTGGCGTTTCTTGAGAAGGGAATGCACATATGCTGTGAGGTAGAATTGAAAATTATTACCTTTTGATACTTTCGGAGATAGAATATGGAACGTAGGGAATAATAAGGACACGAGAATAGTGCTATACTACACCCATAACAGTTCATTCAACCATTCTTTGTTGTTTTTTTGTGTCTCCATTACGTTTCTTTTAACATTTTTGAACTAATTTCCAATTAAGTATGTATAAGAAAATATGTTGTAATGCGCTTGGATTCCAAACATTACTTTGTTGGTCAAAATAATACCCTTTTGTTAAAACTACAATATTCATTGTAAAGAAATAGTTTCTATCATGTTAGACTTCTTGTTGCGTTACCCCAAAAAAAAAAAAACAAAAATTGTCTCGAGACTTTTGGGAGGCATTTTCTAGCTACGAAGACGAAGGCAAATGGCAGACAAAGATGTTTTTCGTGAGAAACATTTTATTGGCACCAAATATGCACGTTTAATCCCAAAAGACATCATTTACAAGGAACATATGTTCAACGCCAAACATATATGTAAACTTTTTCTTTTGAAAACTTTTGTTACAACTAGCAAAAATGGTATTTAGCGACTAACTTACACATTTGAAAATTTCGGCCACCAACATGTTACCTAAAGACTTTTTTGAGATGGAATTTCGTGTTCAACAGTATTCGCAAATTAAATATAAATATGCCACATTGACCTCATGTGTTCTTCTTGACAGGAGTGAAGTATTCCATCATGCTAAAATGTGCTACGTATGATCAGGGATGGATCCACAGAAGAGCAAGGGTGGTCAACTGACCCTTGCAACCTCTGAAATCTGCCATTAAAGGGGATAAAATTGACCCCCACAAAGTGTTCGACGAAAGTCCCAAAAGAAATCCTAGGTCTTCCCAGGCGCGCGCTTCCTTTTTTTTTTTTTTTCTTCATGATGTCAAAACGACGTCGTCTACTTAAGTGGTTTGTTTTTTAATTTATTTATATAAACCTAGCCAAAACGATGTCATTTTGACTCAAGTTTTTTTTTGAAAAACAGAACGCAGCCAACCTATTCCCTCCCCTCCGCTTCCCCAAATGAACCAACCTAAAGCCCCCCAAAAAAGCCAGCCAACGAACCCTAAATTCTCAAACCTCCACTTGTACAGATTACCTTATTTCCAACCTAAAGCCCCCAAAAAAGCCAGCCAGCCAACCCTAAATTCCCGAACCTCCAAGTGTACATATTACCTTATTTCCAACCTAAAGCCCCCCAAAGCCAGCCTACCAACCCTAAATTCCCAAACCTCCAAGTGTGCATATTACCTTATTTCCTTTTCCATGATTACCTTATTTCCAACCCAAAGCCCCCCAAAAAAGTTAGTCAACCAACCCTAAATTCTCAAACCTCTAGGTGTACGTATTACCTTATTTCCATTTTTTCATTTATTTTTATATTACTCAATTTACTTAAGTTTACAATGTAAATAAGGAAGTATCCCCCATTTGGATTCAAATAAAAATACTAGAAAATCAAATTCCCACCAAATTAAAATATGAAAAATTGGTTTTGGTGCAAAATACGATTTAGGCTAAAAATGATGACTCATTAAGTCAATAAACCTCTTAGACATTGACCCTTGCAAGGAAAATTTCTGGATGTGTCCTGCACATGATTGATGTCTATGGAATGCATATTCATGAGAATTTTAGATGTATTTCATATATATCATTTATATATATGTAGCAGATTTGAATGATAAAATCATAACATCGAATTCGTGTTAGCCGCGCTTGGCAGAAGCAAGTCACAAACTGTAGAATTTAATTGTCACTAATATATTATCAGAAGTCTTGTTAATTTTGGTATTTGTCACAACAAAATCCAGTCCTTCATGCTAAAAGTCAATGGCTCATATGGCCCTTTTTCTGTTGTAGTGAAATATTTCTTTTCTTCGTCCTTTTCCCTTTCCTCCTTTTATTACTGAATCTATCAAACTTGTCTTGATACGATGCATTGAACAATGAAAGTAAGACCATGAAGAGAAAAAGAGCCACAAAATGCTTAGTTTTCAAGTATATAGCAACCTTTAATGAAATTATAAACTGGAAGATGCCTTCGATTCTTGGAAAAGTTCCATAATAAATGTTGGAATTGACCAAGAGATGGCTCCTTCCTGGTTATGAAGTTAGACAAAATCTTCCCCCATTTTGTTGCGGAAAGCAAGCATGGAGCTCGAAAGTATAGCTTAGGAGAGAAACTCTCATGCAAAGGGGATAATACTTTTTGTTATTTCTGACCAATATCACAATGAAACATAAGATAACTTTTCCACGTGTCATTGTGTTATCATATACCTATAGAAATTGACTTTTGTGTGAAGGAGCACAGGGGATGCACCGCATAAAAGAAGATAAAAAGCAAAATACTGGCTCAAACATGAAGTTACATACGAATGCTTTTCGATGTTATTTTCAAACTTACCCAGCCCTTTTTCAAGTCTACGGAAAAGTCTTTGATATCAACCTAAAATCAGCACTCAAATCCCAATGTCTCAATTTCACCACATTTATGTTTTGAAACTAGACAGAAGATCTGCCAGGAAAGATTTAGTGAACCCTCATGCAACTAATTTTGGAACTTGTTTTTCAACCAAATTGTTTCTATTAGACACTAACCGCCCAACACAAAATGATTGCTTTTAAGAAGGCTAAAATCGTTTTCTGATAATTAAAAGTGTTTTTGACAATGTTTGACAGAAAAAATAAAATACTCTTGGGTTATAAAAGCGCTTTTTTCAGGTACTTCAAAATCGATTCCAAATGTTTTTCCATAAAACACTATGATTTTTCATATATAAAAAAAATTTAACGTTCTAATAGAAGAACTTCTAAAACAAATCTGTGCTTTTACTTGTGGGAAGGTCCAGATAATCTTTAAGAATGCAGCCAAATAAGAAAGTACCGAAATGATCTTTAAAATGTTAGGCTAAAATTGGGGATCAAAATTGTTGGTGCCAAGTACAAATAGGGCTCATCCCAAAAGAGCCCAAAGAATAAAGGCCATACCACTAAAGCCCAAACGATCAATAGACGCAACTGGCCCAGCTAAAGCCCACAAGGCCACAAGGAAGTGGTTAAGTGCGAGAAAGTGGCCTCACTATCCTTGCCAACTGGCCTCACTACATATGCATTTATTTACTCAACTCTAATACTCAACAATGGTGTTACAATGTTGCTGAAACATGAGTCTAGAGTGGCTTCAACCTTCAAGTGTTCAAGTGCTACTTACTTTTGTAGGCATGTGTTCTCTAGCCATCCGTATATTTTGTCGGCCAGGTAATTGCGATCAACTATAGTACCACACTGACATTTTGTGCAAAATCAAAATGAGGAAATCAGAAGAGTTTAAAAAGCAACCTTACCTGACTTGAGATGAGGTACCAGGAAATCGGAACCAAGGTAACAGAAGATGGGGAAGATAAATACTAACTTTAAATTTCATGAAGACAATATACTTCAAGACTTGAACATGGAAAGCAAGCAGCACAAGTACCAACTCAATGAAGGTTTCATACTGGCGTTTTATTCAGTCATTTGGTATAAGGAAAACCTGCAATAACTTTTTAATTATTTCCTCTTCCAAATGATCCAGACATCACAAAATTGGCCTATACATGTTCCATTACCTCATACAAAACTCATTTTTGGTTCTACTCTAATGAATTTGTAGGGTCACAGTTCTTCTGATTCAGAAGCGTCTCGAAGTTGTGGGCTTTTTCTGTGAATCCAACGTCTGTGAATGCATTCAAAAGCCTCTTACAGGCAGAAACAACAGAATCTGCAGTGGTTGATTGCTTCCACTGATCAATAACTTCTCCCACTTCTTTTAGGTGCCCAAGCATTAGATATGAAGAAAGAATGCAAATATAGTTTCTACTTGTCATCTTTTGTCTCGTCATTATCAAGGATTTCCATATCTGATCGATTCTGTCTTTATTTCCTAAACCAGCATGCAAAATAATGAGGAAGTCGTATGTAATCCATTCTCTTTGTGTGATTCCTTTCTCAGCTTCTACTACAGAATTGGACTCTGCATTCACAAGATGCCCAACGCTAACATAGATGTTTGTTAGGTTAATGTATCTCTCCCAGTTTTCACCAAAACCAAGATCACATCTCATTTCATCTAAAATCTGTTGAACTCGATCAATTTTCAGAGTTGCAGCACATGAACTTATCCAGAGATTGTATGTGAAGATATCTGGCGCAACCTTCTGCCGTTTCAGTTCTTCAACAACTAAAGAGACCTTCTCCACTTGCCCCACCGACATGTACATAGTCATCATCTCATTGTATGTAAGGGCACTAAGGGACAGTTTAGACTCCTTTATTTTCTCATAGAGGTCCTCAGCCTTTTCAGTCAATTTAGCCCCAGCATAAGAGTGGAGGAGAGCAGTATAGGTCTCAGTAGTTTTTGCAGTAAGAGGTAGACCTTCAAAGTAGCGTTCCGCAGAATCGATACCAAAAACTTTTGTCATCAAGACAATGCGGACTGCATAGTCAGAATCTGATACCTCATATTCACCGTGGCTGACCATCCACTCGGATATCTGCAAGCTTGTATAATTTACAAAACAGAATCCATTAAATATTTGGCAATTACATTCCCAACAGAGAACTGATAGAGACATATGAATATCAAATTTAATTGTCTTCCTAAGGTTCATCTTTTGGAACAAGAAACAAATAGTAGTTTGGTTATTAGCAAAAACTTGTCCCTCCATTTAGTCAATCAATCAGTTCTTAGCAATAACTTGTCCCTGTTTAAAACCACTAGTTAAGTCCTTAATTAGTGATAAAATTTCCAAACAAAACAATCATCAGAAAACTAGAGACAGTGAGAACGAAAAGTAAAGGCATACAGATCAGAGTAAATCTCTAATCTGGAGGGAGGGGGAGAAGGGAGTCTGCTCTCTGCAGAGCTTTAGACTATTTTAAGATCAAACTTATCCAAACAATTGAGCTTTGGCCAACAATTTACTAATAAAATCAGGCTTTAAGTATTAAAAGTAAAACCCATTGCCCCAAGCCTCAAACCAGGGCCACAAACAAAACACGCCTCCCCATGTTTCTATATTGCCAATTGGTTTCCGATAACTTATGCATCCAGATTTTTTCTTGCTTCCGGAAACTTCTGAAAGCATGTCACTTTCTTGAGGCAAAAAATGGTGGAACAATTATTTTCAAAACAGATCAAAAGAGAAAGCATACCTAATCCTAGAGTAAGAAAGGCTAATTGTCTCGTATGGATTGTCTAGAGAATAGTCTGTGAAGTAATGCTACATTTAACAATTTGGGATTGTGGAAATAAAAACCTGTATCACGAAACAAAATGAAACTTGACATCACCCAACAGCTTCACCTAGCCCAACCTACTAAAGTTTTATGTCAGGAAAAAAAAAAAATTTCTTAGGCTTATGATATTTCCTTTCAACATTACCTAAATGTATGAGCCTATATACGGGTGATTTTTTATCTGTTTTCCAACGCTCACCCTGTGACTTAACATAATGCTTGGATTAAGCCATTAACCTGACAACATTTTAAACCTTTTCTAAACCAACCATTTTCTAGAACAAAGGTAAATATCATAAGTGATTCCGTTTATTTAATCAATAATTGGAATTGTTCAACAAAAACCCATTGGAATTGGTTTGCATATAAAAAGTATGCAAGTGCCCCACAGATTCCAAATAAACAGAACAATATTTCAGAGCCGCAACCTTTACAGTGCCAGAACAAATCCTACATATGTTATTCATACCCAGAAAAAGAAAAAAACTACTCTAAAGTTTCAAGCTTTCGCCTTCCCATCGTCTCTAGGCAACCAAACAGATAAATATCAAGCAGTGCAAAAAACATAAAATCAAAAGGAGAAAAATAGAGAAAATTTTCCAACCTCGAGAGCGTGCTTGTAACGCTGAGACTTCCTAAGGTCCTTCGAGATATGTCGAAGCTCTGAAAGGGTAATTTGGTTGCCTTCACTGACCCAATTCTGAAGAACGTTGGTGACGCTTCGCTTGGGCAGCCTCACCCTGAAGATTCTGCTCTTGAGGTCGTCATTTTCCTGAGAGTCTTGGACATAATCACTGCTAAGAACACCTGAAGAGAACAATCTAGAAAGATTGGGTCGCAAAGTGTTGCTGACGACGCTGCTCGCACTGCATTTCCTAGGGTTTGCAACATAAGAAGTTCTGAGTTTGAAAATTTTGTGTAATTTGGCACTGAGAAATTAGGAAATCAATTGGGTTTGAGCTATGAGATTCAATAGCATTGAACTCATCTTGAGTTAGAGGTTTTGATTAAAACCCCAGCATTTTGAAATTCAGAGTATCGGTTTTCCTTTCATTTTCTGCTTTTTCTCGGCAGCCAAAAGGAGAAATGAGCAAACAGATTGAAGAATTTGATTGTGCTTACCGTCTGAGAGTTAGGAAGAGTGACCGAGAAGCCATTGACGCTGCTTCGATATCGGATTCGAGCTCACCCTTTTTCGGGTTATCAGTCTATTTGACTTGGGGAGAAGGAATGCACCTGCGGCAGCATTTTGTCACCTGCATACGGACAGTCTAACTCGAGAGTTTTTAAAAGTTTAAAAAGGTTTTTGAACAAGGGCCTATTCAATATGATTAGAGCTCATGTGCTCTCAGTTGGAATTCTCTACCCATAATTTAGATTAGATTAAAATAGAATATTACTTATATAAAAAAATAAAAGTTCTTCTTGTACATACTTAGAAAGGTTTAGGGCCTGTTTGTTTACATTTTTAAGGTCTGTTTTCATTTTCTAGAGTGGAAAATAACTGTAAATATCGTTCGGTAGGCTATTTAGGAAAACACGAAAAACGATTTGCGAGAAAGTTTTCAATATTTACTCTTGAGGTTGAAAAACACCAAAAAGACGTTTCATTCTTTCAAATTCTAATTTAGAAAGAGTGCTGCTATTTCCACCCACCTGTCCTATTTTCCCACCCACTTATCTTCAAAATTTTAAAAACAAATTTATCCCTTTGCAAAATGACTTTTAAGGATAAATTTAAAACTCTCTCTATTTATTAATATAAGCTTGTCACATCATTAAAATTCAATCTAAGGGTTAAAAAAAAGGACACATCGCCATGTTTACTTGAGGAAGATAAAACAAAGGGAACCTAATGTCCCGCTTCTTTCTTCAAAAAGGATGAATAGAACCCACCCAAACTCTAAAACTCAAATATCCATTTTTATTGTCTAGTTTCATGCGATATTGAAATCTAATCCCTTTTGTTTTCCTTCCGGACTAGAATTTAGAATCTTTAGTTTTTTCTTCTTGGCTAATTTGTTTTCAAATCATACATAATATACTTCCTTCTTCCAAAAACAATAGAACCTTCAACCATATCTAGGCTTCAGAACTCGAAAGACAAAAAGGAATTCTTGATTGAGAGAAATAATTGAAAATAAAATAAAATAAATAGTTTATTTTGAATATCAGATAGAGAGAGAGAAGAAAATACAATGGGTTCTATTTGGGTTTTGAGGGTTTATATTTTTTTAAGGAAGAGAGGTTTGGGTTGGAGGGGGAGGGGAGAGGGAGAGACTTAAGTGGGGATGGGCTAATTGAAGAATATTTTAATTGTAAAGGAAAATATGAAAATACAATTAATGTTTTTTTAAAAGTAAAATTACTAATGATTAGCTAAGAGAATTTATTAGAATTAATAATTAAAGGTTATTTTAGGAATAATGGTGGGTGGAAAGATAAGTTTGTGTTCTTTCAAATTTACATGGTGGGTGGAAAGATAAGGTGGGTGGGAAAATAGGATAAGGGGGTGGAAATAGCAGCACTCTTTAGAAAACACGGAAACATTATCTCTAGCAAAATAGACGTTTCACTGTTTTTATTTTCCGAAACTGTTTTTGAATTCAACTAACATTCTCGAATTTTGAAAATGCAAATTCATTTTCTCGTTTTCATTTTCTGAAAACGTTACCAAACGGGCCCTTAGATGATAAGAGAATGACACAAAAATCTTTGCAAAGGACTTGTACCTCAATTGGTTAGAAGTATTTATCTTTCCGCATGAAGTTCTAGATTCGATAATGACAAACCACGTGATAGCAAAATATAGCAACTCAAGTAAAAAATGCATCTCCAGTGGTCTATACCCCTAGTTGGACAGATGCAACATCCCCTAGTTAGAAGGATACAACAAAAGCCACACATTTAAGAAGATGGTTGCAGCCCATAAAACCCAAGCATGCCCCACGTACGCGATAAAGTATGTTGCAATGTGTACTCCCGGTCTGCTCTGCTATTGACTCAATCGATTCATGACAACAAAACACATGAGATATGATGGAAATTACCAAGATACATTTGCTTCTCTTGCCTCTTGCTGCTAATTTAGAATGACCATTATTACATGCTAATACAATACATGTTCTTTTTGTCTCTAGCTAGCTGCTAATTTAGACTGACCATTATTACGTGTCAAGAATGTCTTCTTTCATGGAGAGCTACAAGAGAGGTGTTTATGGATATTCTTTCAAGGGTCCCTATTACTTCCAATCCAGATATGGTGTGCAAGAAATATGTATATGGGCTGAAGTAGTCGCCTCAAGCAAGGTTCGGGAAGTATACTACATCTATGACGAAATTTGAATATACTCAAAGTAATTCACACCATACCTTGTTCTTGAAGTGTCCAAATGGAAAACTCACTACTTTGATCTTATATGTTGATGATATGGTGCATTACTCATAATGATGATGAGATGAAAAAATTGCAAAAGTACCTTGCGAAGGAATGAAAGTGCTTTCTTGGGATAGAAGTTGCTAGATCAAAACATGACATTTCTTTGTCTCAACAAAAGTATGTTTTGGACAATTGATATGGACCTTCATATTAGCCACATGATTCAGCTGAATAGTAACTTCACTTAAGTTTAATGAAATGATCTTGTGGCTAATATGAAGGTCCACATGAGAGGTCCATATATGGCACCCTCACTACAAATTTTTTGGGAGTTCTCTTTATTTAATTGGGCTTTAATAGGGCTTGCACAATTCCTTATTTAAGTGGGATTGCGAGTTCTCTTTATAAAGGACCAATTTAACATCACCCAATTTTTTGGATTTCTGCATATATATATATATATATATATATATATATATATATATATATATATGTGTGTGTGTTCATTCTCTCATGCCATTAACACTATATCTGTTCTATTAGTTGATTTGATTAAATAGAAATTTATAATAAAATAATACATATGTTCTAGAAAGTTTGGTTTACAATCGTACATGTGACTAGATATGGGTGCCATGCGGTGCAGGTTATGTTCTGGTTGAAAAGTTACACCTTATTGACCTATTAATTTGAACTTTCTTTAAAATGAACAAATTAGATGGTTCTTTTTTAATTTTTTCACTCAGAAACCAGATGGTTCACAACATCCTAAATTGTTATTCAACTCTCTCTCTCTCTCTCCTAAAGTAATGAAATTTTAGAGATAGGAAGAGAGAAAGAAACTTCACTGCAAAGAAGAAAAAGTAATGGAGGGATGTAATATTCCACATATGTTTTGATCGAAAAATCCTTCAAAAAGGCATGATGCATGACACATGACTATATAAACTTTTGTAATGGATGCCACTATTTGTGTCCATTAAATTAAACACACTTTCAAAAGTTTAGGTATTGAAGAGGAGGCTTGGTCCAATGGATATTGAATGGGTTATGCAAATAGTATACACCTAAAAGAATCTAGAATCTTTTTCATTTTGTTTCTAATACAAGTCAGGCTTGGTCCAATGGATGTTGAGACGTTCAAAACTAGACATGGGTGCTATGCGGTGCAAGTTAAGTTCTAGGTGAAACGTTATACCTTATTGACCCATTGATTTGAACTTTCTTTAAAACCATTGGCGGAACCAAGGCAAGGGCTGCCCTTGGCTGTAGCCCAGGGACAGTTTGGGGGAAAAAACAAATTAAATATACATATAGTATATATTTTAACTGAAAATAAATAAATAAATATACAATTTCAGCACCAATATGCATAGTAAGAGATCTTCCACATTTGTATTTGGTGTCAAAGTTTATCCCAACATCAATTTTAAAAATTTTCTATTAATTTGTCTCTAAAAGAGAAGCATTTTTCTAAATGAAATTCACCCTTTCGCGAATAATGTGGCTCTAATTTCAATTTTTTTCCTTGTGTTTACAATTATGTGATTTATATGATTTAATTTATACTTTTATTTCTAGAAAAACTATAGAAAATGTAAGTACAAAAAAAATTTATCATTAGATTTTAAGCTAATAACTTTAGCTAGCCCACCCATTAAAAAATTTCTGGTTCCGCCCTTGTTTAAAACGAAGAACAAATCAGATGGTTCTTTTTATTTTTATTTTTTTTGTCACTCAGAAATTATATGGTTCACAACATCCTAAATTGTTATTCAACTCTCTCTCCCTCTCCAACAGTTATGAAATTTTAAAGAGAGGAAGAGAGAGAAACTTTTGAAAGAGAGGAAGAGAGAAACTTCACTGCAAGATAGTATCTTTTTGATTTTGTTTCTATTTGTATAGCAATAATATAATGTTTGAGACATTCAAAACTCGACATCTTTTACGCAACCCAACACAAGTCAGCAAGTAGGTCTGAAACTAGTTTATTTATCATCAACCAAAAAAGAAAAACTAGTTTAATTTGTCAATTCTGTCAATGGACTTTTAGTGAAAAATAGTTGTTTAAACAATCTAAAATATTAAAATAAAAATTAGTCGTTAACTTGTTACACCTAAATATAAATAGAGCTTAAAAATAGAATCCACGTTTTCTTGTGTTTTTCAACAGAGTTTGGTAGGCTTGGTCAAGCTTGGATACCTTATCAGATCACTCGCTCTCTAAATTAAAAACCAATTTATTTATAGATTATTCGTTTCACGTGGAAAAACTTAGATTTCTTGCCTATAAATATGAACCATTATTTGCACAAGCCTTCCATCCCTACTTCAAACACTTCATTTAAACATCTCTCGTTCTCAAAACACACTTCCTTTTCAATCTCTCTTCCAATGGCACCTGCAGTAACTTCATTAACTGAGGCATCCAATGGTCATGAAACCGAAGTTGCAAGCATCAAAAGACTAGCTGGCTCAGCTGCTCTCAGTTCTGTACCTTCCGAGTACACTTATACCAAAAATCCTAATGAACAGGGAGATGCAAATGACCCCGAACACTCAATCCCCACCATTGATTTTGCTCTTCTCACCTCTGGTTCTCCTGATCAACGGGCAAAAGTGATCGAGGAGCTAGGAAGAGCTTGCGAGGAATGGGGCTTCTTCCAGGTATGTACTTCCTTTTGTGTCTATCACAGAGAAATGCTCTTTCGTGATGCTTATGTTGCCATACTGTGAATATCAAGTTGATTTTGTTTGTTTTATATGCATTAACGTGTGTGATGAAAATGAAGCTAATCAAACATAAAATGTACTCATGCTGGGTTTAATAGGTGACCAACCACGGTGTACCAGAGAGGTTGATGAAATCAATGATCAACGCGTGTCATAGATTTTTTGACCTACCGGAGGAGGAGAAGAAGGAGTTTCAAACAAAGAACCTGTTGGACCCAATTAGGTGCGGTACCAGTGCCAACGTCGCCATTGAAAAAGTTCGTCTATGGAGGGATTTCCTCAAGGTCATAGCCCACCCTGAATTCAACTCACTCTACAAACCTGCTGGATACAGCGAGGTTTCACTGGAGTACAGCAAAAGAACCCGAGAAGTAGCCACAGAAATATTGAAGGGAATATCAGAGAGCTTAGGGTTGGAGGCTGACTACATAGCAAAGGCCATGAACTGGGACCGTGGCTTACAAATTCTGGCCGCAAATTACTACCCGGCATGCCCACAGCCTGATAAAGCGATCGGCATTCCTCCTCATACCGATCATGGACTGGTGACCCTCCTCATCCAGAATGAGATGGGTGGCCTTGAAGTCAAGCACAAAGACCAATGGGTGTTGGTGAATGCTGCTCCGGGAGCTTTTATTGTTAACATTGGTGACCAAATTCAGGTACCAAAATAACACCCAACTTTTTTAAATCCAAAACCCATCTTATCTAAGAATTACAAAGTCTAATAATTCTCTACTTATTTTCATAAATTAATGGTACCGATTATTTATGTGTATGGTTAATTCTTTGTGTCAGATTTTGACAAACGACAAGTACAAGAGCATATGGCATAGGGCTGTTGTGAACAACAAAGCTACAAGGATATCAATAGCTGTGCCCCATGGGCCCTCACTGGACACACCCGCTTTACCAATCCCAGAGTTGTTAGAGAGAGAAGGCCAAGCCCCAAAATACGTTGGGATGACATATGAGAAATTCATGGAGCTTCAAGCAAGCCCTGCTGCCCTCACGAAGCCTTGCTTAGATCACCTCCGAATCTAGGCTATCTCGACGACCCAATGAAGAGTTGTAGCTTCTTTTATTTCTGGTCTTCAAAAAATATATATTGATTATGCGTTAAGTATATATTCATGCTCTGTGTTTTCAGATAGGCTTACAGGTTATGTAATTATGCGTGAATTCATTGTGAAATTCTCAGCAAAGAGCAATTCATGTAATACAAAATTATCTATTACAATTTATATATATATAAGAAAATTATTTAATAGCACGACTATCTACCTTAAATAGGGAACTTGTTTTGGGGATTAATTAAGATGATCAGAGAATGGAGAGAAGATGGAGAAGAAAAGTAGAATGCATGAAAAAGAACTTGAAAAGAAAAAAATATTTGAATTGCTTGTAAGTATTTGTTTTCAGTTTGCGTAAGCATTCCATTACAGTTTCTTACCCTCTTATCCATACCTCTCTCATCCCTTGTTTGTCATTCTTTCTTTTAAAATTTTCCCTTGTATCTTCCATATAAAAATGAATTAAAAAAATGAAAACGAAATGTTTATCAAACTAGTTTTTGTGACAAAATGTGCCTAATGCATGAATTATTCTTGTGACAGAATTCCTAAAGATATATGACCAAATTATAGGAATCAACTATGTTGCATGCAGGGGTGGATCCAGGAATTTTTTAGGGGAGGTACAATATTTAAAAGGCTAAAAATTCGCAAAGGGCTCAAGCAAGGTTATGGGTTCAAGTCCTAATATCCGTGTAGTGTGTAAAAAAAAAGACTAAAAATTCAAAAAAAAATTTATACAACCAAATGCCCTTAGAATTTAAACAATACTAATGGCACTCATAATTAAAACAAATAAGAGTTTGACGTCTACAACTAACTAATTATAGTCTATATGGATATCAATTAATATGAACAAAATCCTTGTCATTGACACAATTAGTTTACCAAAATTCATATCAAATATGAACAAAATCCACATCAATTACATAATTAATTAATCTAACAAAAGTCAATACCAATTAATCTAACAAAAATTTACCAATTAATCTAACCAAAAGCATATGTAAATTGGAGGTCATGAAATAAAAGTATGCGTAATTAAAAGTTTGGGGTAATTTTCGGTGAATTTTTTTGGCACACATACGAGTTTTTAATGAATTTTTTAAGTTAGGCCAATTAGAAATAGACATGTGTCGGCTTGCTATTGGACGATTTAAAAAAGAATCAAAATCAGATGCGCTGACGCGGAGGAGTCTTCTTCTTCCTCGAACTGCCTCTGCAACTGAACTTCAAATATTCTAGAAAAATTTTGAAAATTCATAACTTTGGCTGTAGAGCTCCGATTGATGAACCGTTTTCTCCTACATGCTCGTGAGATCGAGCCCAACAATATAAGGTAAATATTCAGGGTCTCACACAGCAGCAAACAATACAACGTCTTTGAGGCATTTAGTCGAACAATTGGTGGGCACTAGCAAATGGGCAAATTCCGGCATCCCCAAGGAAGTTTCCGGCGAGGGGAGGTGCAGCTGCACCTCCTTGCACCTCTGTGGATCCGCCAGTGGTTGCATGGACACTCCACTAAGCCCAAGAGTGGGAGTGTCGGACACTCCTAGGACACCCGTGTCCAATGGCTTTCGCCTTGTCCACGGTCAAACACTCCCGATACACAGTCAAGACACTCTCCGAACACGGGTCGACTATAGGAATTCAATTATAATTCCTATAAAATTAATAAACTACATTTGAAAAAGAGGCCTCCAAAGGGATGTCTTCAATTGAAAAAGATGCCAACAAAGGGATAAAACATAAAGAAAATAATTGACAGTGACTTCAAGATGCCTACGGTATAAAGAATTCTAAGCTAAAAGGCAGGCGTAATATCATCCATCTCTTAAACTAATTGTTTGTGCAAATAATCTCACGGGAGAATATTTGTAGAAGATTCTTCCACCCTTTGAACTTCTTCTCCCTCGCTCCCTGCAAAATAAATTTAGGTCAATGAACCACACCCTGGGGGTGTTGATCAAAGGCCCTATGATGCCTAAGTTAGTAAAAAGGATCTCGGAAGATGCAACAAATACTTAAAGGAGGGAGTTTTCACTCACATGGAGAGCCGGGTGGTGCGTGGTCGTGTGTAGTGTCGTGTGGCTATGTTTAGTGGCGTGTGGCCGTGTGCGAAAGAGAGAGGAGAGGGCGGCGAGAGAGAGAGAGTAATTTTGCTAGGGTTTCATAATTACCTCAAATGTGGTGTATGCTTGCCTTTATCTAGTCTCCCTTCTTGGCTAGAATTTGAAGAATAATTCCTTATTCAATTGGAATTATTCTTACCCAAAAATAGGTGACAAGATTAATCAAGGAGATTTTGTGGAAATCTTCATCCTTGATTTAAGGAGATATTCCTATCTTAAATTGACCTAAGGAATATTACTTTTTCCACACGTCTTTCTATTGGCTGCCGAAAATATGTGTTCCCCTAAATGGCCCCCAGCTTTTGCATGACGCTTGTAGGGCATGGATTTAATAATAAGTAGATAAATTTATCTTTCGTGTCGTGGTACATTGATTTAATACGGCGTTGTTATGTAATATGCCAATGTGGATTCCGTAATATTATACAACGCGGACTAAGAACAGTTGGTCGTGTTTATGTAGGAGTTAACACGACGGCTGTTTTGTTGAATCGTCGTCTTTACTTTCTACGTCAGTGGCTTCATACCTGCTGTCGTTGTTTTTGGGTCAGAATTTAACTCTGAAGAAAACCTTTTTAATAAGACGACGCTTTTTTATTTGGGTGCGTCGTTTTCAAAAAAAATCCAAGCGGGCCTCCATTTTTTAGGTGTTTAAGTTACTTATCCACGACAGTTTTCTGTTACCGTCGTCTTTTTAACACAACGACGGTATTTTGTTCTAGCGTCGTTTTTTTCTAGTCGTCTTTTTCACTTTTTGTAGTAGTGAATTCCCAGATTGAAAACTATCTTCACTTGCGATTAATTTAAGTCAAATAATTAATTTAAAAAGAAGAAAAAGAAAGCTTGTTAAAAGCCTTTTTGTTTTATAGCCATTTATCATTTTTTAAACAGCCCATACATCAGAGCTTGTTAAAATAGCTTTTTTTTTTCTTTTTATTTTTTGTAAACCCTGGTGCAAAATGACGTCGTTTTGGTTAGGATGTTAAAAAAAAAAAAAAAAAAAAAAACACACTGGGCTGGTTTTGCACCAGGGTTTACAAAAAAGAAAAAGAAAATTACAAAACACGCTGCGCTCAGAAACAGCCCAGCGCCTTCAAGCCTTGGTTAAGGCAATTTGTTGAATACATGGAGCGCACCAAGAAACCTCAGCAGAGGGGCAATATGCAGCACATGAAGAGGCTTTTCTAGGGGAGAGGATGTACAACTGCACTTTCTTGAGCCTTAATAAGTCCGTCAGTGTTGACAGTTACCAAAGAGAAACACCACTAAAAGATATTTACTACAAAATGACACTGAATATATACATGGCAACCAAATAAATAAATATAAAAACCCTTCCACCGAAAGATAAATTGTTAAATATCTTTTTAGTCATTGCATTTTAATTTGGAACATATTTTTGTTACTTTGTTTCAAGTTCAGCCGCTTTTTTTTTTGGTCAACGTTTAGAAGGGGGAGGGAGGAGGTGTCATTGGGGTTTCAACTACTTGAGACCACTTATATGCAGACAAATACTCTTACCACTAAGCTATGGACCCGTTGGCTTGTGTTTAGCCAATTTAGTCACTCTATTCTGCAAAGTTTGCATTTTGAGTCACTTCGCATGAAAGAAATATTTAAAAGATGTGTTAACCAATTAAAATTAATATAAAAAAAATATTATTTAAAAACTTGAGAACTTGAGAACTTGTATTAATACCAAAAAACAAACCATTAAAAGATACTATCTATTATTTTGTCCTTCGGATGTGGTGGGCTGCCCTTTTCTTAAGAGCAGTCACCTCGAGTTGTCCTACGGTGTTCTTTTTGTGTAGAAAAGAGCAAAAGTGAAAACAAAATATGTGGGTGGTAAGTGGATTCAAAGAGGTTGGAGTTGGAGATAAGGAATGGAGAAGGAAATGGCTATTCATGTGTTTTGAATAATATTATTAGAGTGGTGCTCAGTGGCGGAGCTAGGATTGTATGTGTGGGGGGGCCAAACCGTAATACAAGTATAGAAGAAAAAAAAATATTCAATCTTACATCAATAATATATATAGAAAGAATGAACATTTTCATAACTTTGTACTCAATTTCATGTATCAAAATGAAAAAGTCTACCGATAAAATCTCATTTCCCTTTAAACTATTTATTTTCTATTCCCTTTTTTCTTGTCAAACTATTTTCTATTCCCTTGGTTCATCAGTTTGATTATTAGAGGATTAATACTTCCTTTTTTTTATGTCAGTTGTGTAATGGGCCAACAAACATTTTACATATAATTATAAATGAAGTTATTATGGATTGCAATTGGGAGGCCATTAGAATGATTATATATATGGTTTGCATTGTTAAATATATGAACTAAAACCCAAGCTTTATTGTGTTAAGAACAAATTGTGAAGGGGCCAGGGCCACCTCAGGCCCTAGAGTACCTCCGCCCCTAGTGGTGCAATTTTCACCCTTCTCCTAATTCTCCATCCCCTCCACTTTATCTTCCTATCCACTATATAAAATTCAAATCTCAGTTAAAGGTCCTTTCATATTATTGATACTGAAAATTTAGGGGTGGGTTTGCTTGGGATCTTTTGCTTGTGGGGTGGTGACTGTAGCCATGTGGAGATGGAAAATTAGAGGGAAATAAATGAGTGATGTAAAATTGACTTTTTTTTTTTGGGGAAAAAGTAAGATTTCATTCAATTGTCAAAAGTTACAGACTCGAGCGAGTAAACGTGGCCTCATCAAAACCTTGCCTAAGAAATCCCAATGGGAAAAACCAGAGACGAAGGAAAAAGAATGCCACACGCTCCATAAAGGCTACAAACAAAAAAACTCAAAACAAAACCGAAATAACGTCAACTAGAAGAGACACATTGGCCTTGGAGGACCCTCTTCAAGCCAAGCGTCTAAAGACACACTACCTAGACAAACTTAGCATGGTACAATAAAACATATTGAGAACAAAGACAATAAGAATATTCAACTCGATCATATGCCATTCTGACATCAAGCTTCACAACAACCTTTGGCTCCTTTATTCGTCTTTTTTTGTTGACTGAATGCATGGGCTCAAAAGCAAGAGATTATCAGTAATGGACTGGACATGAACAAAGGTGTTTTGAATACTAGAAATCACTTCAGGCAAAATCATCACCAACTCGGATTAGGTGAGAACGCTTATGTGAGAACATTATATAAGAATAAATCACAGCCTTTGAAATGCATCTGAACGGTTGAAGAGAAAAAGCAAGCTTACGGTGCATTAGGGTAGGCTGCAGTTTCCCCTTAGCAGAGGTGTCAGGTAGTGCCTGGTTCGAAAAAATCGCGCCTTTCTTATTCCTGACAGTGGCGCCTTTCTTGTCAATGGAGTTATGAATGAACCCTAGTCATAACACCCAAATACCTACCAGACATCAAGTTCTCTATTCCTCATCTCTTCTCACAGAAACTCCTTGGTGTACTGTTTCTTTTTGACTTGCTCTTTTGTTGTGGCAGAACCTCCGTGATCGAGTAATTCTCATCTGAACGTCTGAATCGGTACGTTTCTATCGAATTTCCTCCCTCTCTTTGATATTAAAGTTTGCATGTTATACTGCATTCACTTAATTGAAATTGCTTTAGGACTTTAGGGAGGATTTGAGAGCTTTGATTTTCTGGGTAAGAGTAGTCTGTCTCTATACGGAGTGTTTGCAAAAATATAAATTGGCCTGAGTAATTTGTGTTGTGTGTTGTACTTCGTATTTTTGTTTGCATTCTGGTTGTTTGTTGTGTTTTCGTAAAATTCGAGGAATCTTCATCTGTTCCTCATTGTAATCCTGCTTTGGGCATGTAGTGGTGTGAGTGTTGGGCGTAATTTTAGGGATTTAATGGGGCTTGGCAAACAAATAATAATAAGTACCAATTGAAGTAGAACGCATAAGAGAAAATTGAATCTTAACTCTGAATATGAGATGATTTGGGATGCATAAGGGGCAATGCATCTTGTAGTAGGTATCGATTCTATATCTGAATTTGTTGAAATTAGTGTTTGTAGGTGAAATTATGTATCTTAATGTGTTGAAAATAGTGTATCAGTTTTGTAACTTGATATGTTGAAGATTCTGTTAGTAGGTATCAATTATGTAATGTGTTGAAAATAGTGTTTGTAGGTTTAAAAATGTGTAGATAATATTGTGAGTAGGTATCACTTCTGTATGTTAATGTGGTCATATTATTGTCAGCACGTATCAGTTATGTTTCTTAAGCAAAAGGTGTCTTTTGCAGGTATAAAATGGATTGTGGGTTTGAGCTTTGTTTCCCGGAGTCAGAGGTCTATTCTGCGCGGGTGAATAATCTGTGTGCAGCGCAAACAGTCCTGTGTAATTTTGGGGCGCATTTCAGTGAGTCGCTTATGGAAAGATTTAGAGAGAGCTGGAAAGATTTAGAGAGAGCTGTTTTGGGCACCTGTTGGGACTCCATAAAATTGCATTTAGTGGTCAAATTGTGCATGGTCTGGCACTTCGGCTAGTCAGAGGACTTGGTGTGAAGGACATGATGGGCCTTAGTTATGCAATAGGGTCCAACGTTACTCAATTTAGTGTAAAGGATTTTTGTTTGATAAGTGGTCTAAAATGTGGAAGCGAGCCTGACATAACGTTTGCCGGGGAAGATCATAAGCGATTTATGAAAGCGCATTTTACCAACAGGAGTCACATTACTGGCCAGGACTTAGAAAATGCATTCCTAAAGTCCGAAAGAGGAAGCGAGGACTCGTTCAAATTGGGACTGCTGTATTTTGTGGAGTCTGTGATAATGGGTAGACCCCAAAATGTAAAAATAAATGAGGACTACTTACATTTAGTTCATAAAATGGATGAATTCAACAAATATCCGTGGGGATCTATATCGTTTGAGTGTCTGCAAGATTCTCTGTTGTTTGTTCCCGGGAAGAAAGAGAGAGATGAAGACAAGGATGGGTAGGGGAAAGGGGAGAAAAACCGAACAAAGGCTGTGCGGAGTTCAGTGAGAAAAGGGAAGAAAAACATGGAGGATGAGAAGCCTAAAAGAATTAACAGACTTGCATGGAATATAAAGGGATTGCGCTATGCTTTCCAGGTATGATTTAGTTCAAAATTAGTGTTTGTAAAATTTAAGTTCGTAACTAAGTACTGACTTTGATAATCTATTTGTTATAGATTTGGGCGTATGAATTAATTGCTGAATTGGGAATTCCCCCCTTAGATATTGTAGGCGGATCGAGGAAACTGCATTAGTCCCTCGAATTTGCCGGTGGGAATCCACAGATAAAGTGCCTGAGTTTAGAAAACTGAACGCTTATATATTTCAAAGCAAACAGGTGTGTAGTTAATAATTGATTTCAATAGTATGTTGGTTTCATGAGGAAAGCTGTTTACTATTGTATATGACCTGTTAACTGTATATGTTTGACAGCCTGTTATACTGCGGCTCTTACGACCACGTGAATTGGAGATGAGGCAACCATATTGGAGTTGGGGATCAGTTGTTCTTGAATGTGATGCACCTAGTGCAGGCCCGTGGGTATGTAAGGACCTTGATGAATTAAACTCTGTTGTGCAGCAGTTGAGGAATGAGGTTGCACTATTGCACCGTGAGAAGGGTGAGCTGGAGGAGAGAGTTTTACGCTTGGAAAAGTGTACCAGTCATGCAGACGCCAAGAAAAGTGAGGATGATGGAGAGGAGAGACTTAAGACCGAGGATGCTGGAGAGGAGAGACATGAGACTGAGGATGCTGGAGAGGAGAGTGATAAAACCGAGGAAGGTGGAGTACCCGAATCGAGATAGGAGAGTGATAAAACCGAGGAAGGTGGAGTAGCCGAATCGAGAGAGGAGTGTGTACAAAATGCGAAAGAAGAGGTGCAATATACAACCTCGGATATAAATTGGGATGCTCCAGATGTGGTGTGTGTCACCCTTGTTAAATTCCTTACGAATCCTCCTCGAAAGATTGACATGTCCACTGCGGAGGGTGAATGTGGTGAAGATGTTATAGTTGGGGTAGGGCGAAAGAGGGGTCGGGGAAGGAGTCGGACGGTTGGTCCTGTGACGAAGAGGCCAAGGGCAGTGGTAAGGGAAACTCCATGGCAAGGTCGGGAGATTCCCAATATTTCGAAGGACCCAATTGCTGACCCCCTAAGGCCTGTTCCTCGTGATTCCCTTCTGGAGGTGGCAAAATTCTGCTAGGAATGGGGACAAGAAGTAAAGTAAGTTCCCTTTGCCCGTCCTTAGTGAAATGTAAATGGTTTATTATGATTACCTATTGAGTCACTGGTGAAACGGAATTGATAATAACAATGATTGACAAATATAGTTCACATGTGCGGTTATGTGGAGACGAAGCTATGGAAGGTTTGCATAACTTCTTTGTTCAGTTGCTGACCAAGGATGGTTGGTTGGATGACTTGGTAAGCATTGATTGATTTGGGATTTTGTCGATAAGCCCTTACTATGTAGTAATTGATTTATTTAATAATGGAAACAACCCTTTTATGTAGAACATTGACATGGCCTTGCATTTGCTACGGGAGCGGCACAGCAGGTCTGGCAAGTGGGCGGGTTCTGACTGGACGATACTGGACACCACTTTTCAGTTCTATATTATTTCATAAGCATTGTTTGTTTTGAAATTCCGTATCCGTTATGATGCATAACTCGTGTGCCACTATGTAGAAATGTGCTGCCCTAGATTACACGCAAATGAAGTCGTATATTGGAAAGGAGGAGAGGAAACACAGCAACGGTCTAGTGGGAATGGTGAAGGGCGAAGGGCATAAGTTGGCTAAATCATGGGGGTCTGTTAATCAAGTTTTTTTGCCCTTCAACCTAGAAAGGCAGAAGCACTGGATCTTACTTGTTATCGATTTAAAAGAGTGTGAGATAAGGGTATATGATTCAAAAGTAGATCTGTGCAGAAATCAAGCCATCCAACGTGCTGTGCAGCTGGTGTCCAAAATACTGCCCCGGTTGTTACACGAAGCTGGATATATTGGCGACGGTCTACTTCTTAAAACTGAGTGGCCAGTTAGTCGCGTTTTGGATGCACCCCCCCAACAAGTAGGTGGGTGAGTCATATTCGACCTAAATACATTGTGTTATGAAAGTGCGCTTTTGTTGTACAATGAATGACAGCTGCGTCGCTATGTTTCAGGGGCGACTGTGGGATGTACATTTTCAAATACTGCGAGTTTTTGACCTCCAATGTAGAACTAGCCAATATTTCCCATCATGCCATGCCCTTGTATCGGTTGAAGCTCGCTGTGCAGTTGTTGCAGGGATATTAACGCGTGTGCTTAATTAGGAGAGGGAATATGACATAACTGGGTGGGTGTAGTATACGAACTTGCAAACTTCATTTCACTGGGTGGGCGGTTTGTAATTATGTAGGTAACAGTAGTTGAACTGAAGAAATTCATATAGCTTGGAATTGGCTCAATTCGCGAGATAGAGAACTAACCTTTCTATCATATAAGGGAAGCTCGAAGAGCTTTCTTCGCATGCTTGAGGGCATCCTTCCCGTTTGTACGAAGGTTTTGAAAAGGTAGTTTTGAGTCTTACTTGTTAATGAACAAACTCTTCTTTATGATCCAACTACCCCTTTTGACTTAAAATTAAAGAATAAGTTATTTTTATTGGGTTCAAATACAACCTGTACGAAACCGTCAACACATGTTGTTGATACAATGCTGAACCATAAACCGTAAATGGTGCCACACTGTGTTTTCAAATGTGGAATAAATAGGAATGTTTCTTGTTTACGGCAAACAAGATTGTGATGGTCAAGATGCAGGCATATCAAACGTTCAAAAATTCATTTCCTAATTATGCTCAATGATTAATTCATAATAGTAGATTTGCAAACACTTCTTCATATTTCATAGTTGTCCGGATTAGAAAATTACAAAATATATACTTGAAAATCCTAAACAGAACACAATTTATAAATATATACTTGAAATTGCTTGAAGATTTCCAGACGCAAAAAGTTTCTTACTTCTTCATCACTTGAACTGCCAAATTTAGAAATGATAGAACTAACAACAGTAGGAGGATATTTTTAATGCCCTTCACTATACGGATGACTTCAGCATATGCATTAAGTTCCTTCACATCCAGCTGGTTTTTAATTTGAGATTCAGTTGGCATGTTGCCTCCAGTCACCCATTCATAGCCACTACACCTTGTAGCTCCCCTAAAAAACACAAGAAAGTTACATTTTTCATTTTCGGATTACAATGTCAGACCCAATTCTTCTACTCTGTAGCAGTTTTCGTTGGCTTAAGCAATGGCCGATCTAAGTTAGTGTTATTGGCTTAGGGAAGATAATACTTACATATGTTGTGAAGCACTTCCAATACGGTCTGCCCATATTCCTTTCAGATTTGGAAATTAGCATAACCATCTCAGCATTGCAGTGCCGACACCTCTTTCCTTGATGTTTGTTGAAGAATTCGACATGGCTTTGCCTAGAAGGGAAAATGAAGATAACAGAAGATGACAACCTTTCCAAAAATTTGCTCAAAACCCCCAAATAATTTTCCTTAAACTCTGAAAAGGAATGGTATTTTATTTTTTGGGGAGAACTAATATGGAGTTTCAAGTTTGAATTGTCCTGTTTTGGTCGTAACAATCCGTGACTGTGAGCGGCAAATTCAAAATTTGCAGGAATGTTTTTTTTTTTGTTAACCCTAACCCATGAGCGGGAAAGAAAAGCATTGGTTTAATATTTTGTTAACCCTAAGCACTCAACAGTAAACCCTAAACCGTAGGCGGCAAACCCCTACACCCTTGAAGTCGTTTAAAAATCGAATATTTCAGTGGAAACGATCACAAAATAGTAAAACTGGCGAGTGGTGGCATGGGAATGTGCCGCGTGGCGGTCATGCTTGCAGCTCCCCACTCCAGCGCCTCCACTTGGCATTTCTTGTATATTTTATTTAGTTTTTTTCCCAAAAATCGTAAAAAATGCATGAAAATTACGGAAAAATTGGGAAATTTCCTAATTCTGTGTGGGGATGAATACTTCATACGGAAAGTACAAGCCCTGGTTTAGGAGCGAGTGAAAAATAAAATTTGGGAACCAACCCTACATTCGGATGATGCAAATGAAAACCCTAATTCACTTTGTAAACCCCACACTCTCATATGTTCGATCACATTAATCCCGTATCCAAATTTGTTTGTCCTGCCCTTTTTCCAGATATGTCATCGAAGGAAATCTTGTCCCGATCGCTGAGGAATTTTTCGGGATTTTTTCACCTTCAATTTCGATTTTTAATTGAATATTTAAGTAGCAACTATTAAAAAATATAAAAACTGGCGTGTGGCGGCATGGGAGCGCGCCGCGTGGCGGTCAGGCTTGCAGCTCCCCACTCCAACGCCTCCACTTGGCATTTCTTGTATATTTTATTCAGTTTTTTTTCCCAAAAATCGTTAAAAATGCAGGAAAATTAAGGAAAAATTTGGGAAATTTCCTAACTCTGTGTGGGGATGAATACTTCGTCAGGAGTTTTGGGTTAATATTTGGCAAAATGTTTTTTGTGAAAATTGATATGTAATTCTTGATGTTAGTGAAAAGGGATTTCCGTACTATGAGATTCAATATTTTTTTTGTTTTGTGCAGAAATCCTAAAAATTGCTGGACAAATCCGAAAATAATGGGGAAATGTCGTAGATGGTTATAATCAAATTGGGAAAAACCCTCCACTTAATTCGTAGATCCACATTGCGATATTTAAATAATTATGTTAGTGAAAAGGGATTACCGGATGACTTAATTACACTTATGTTTTGTTGCAAATATAGTTTCAAATGCAGGACAAATCAGGAAATTAGGGGATTTTTTGGGGTATTTATGGGATCATCAAAGTATCTTAGAAGATCAAGGATGTGTCAGACATCCACTTGTCAACGAAGTGACTGAAAGGATAATCCCTTTTCGGGTTGACAACACGCAACCTCCCGGCCATATGCCTGTCTGTCATCTTTAACGAATGACTGTTTGGGGGATATGAACCAGCAATTCCACATGTGAGACCACTTACTGAAACGATATAGGACCCAAAACCATAAACAGACTTCAAATAAAAACAATACAAAGTTCACACAGTTTCACCTTTACATAAAAACACTAAAAACCAAAAGCACAATTTATTAATAAAACACCTATCATACCATGTATATAGACCTATATATCAAACGCAGTCATCAAGTAAAGTTCGAGCTGGATGCAGAACAACTCCCTCTTCCATTTGTAGGGTTCATAGCAGTTTCAAGCATCTACGTTGCCCCAGTCTTCGGCACTGCGGTCCCCAAACTGATACCACTCCCGATTACCCTCACAGTCAATGCAGTCTTGAAAAAAACTTCGTCTGCAATAAACTTTTCAAGCAGAGGAGGAGTTTTGGTGCCAGACATTGTATACCGACCCAGTCGCAAGCTTATTGAATCCCTGCAAGCTTTCATGTTCAGTTTCTTCGTTTTGCTGAGATGGCACAAAAACTCCATTGCATTTTCCTTGCCCTCGCTAGGGTTCAACAGCCCTAGCAAGCCAACAAGGTAGGAGGCTTCCTCATGCCCTGCCATAGCCGCCACCCGCAGGTTCTTCATGCCCTCATCATCTTTCAATAGGAAGAAGTCATGAATAGCTTCTCTGTAAATCATTTCTGGATTGTTATGTTCTTTGCAGTTTTGCAAGAACTCAACAATTTTTCCTTCCTCACTTGGGTACCAGTCTTGATGCCACTGGTACTTATCCACTGACACCGTTGTCCAAACCTCAGGATCGTTGAGCATTTCTTTAAATAACTTGCAGGTTGCCGCCATGTTGTAAGAATCTTCAGAGGACTGCTTTGCAACCACGAGCAGCACCTTAAACCATGCCAAATGTGGAATATCCATCTTCGTTGTTGGAGAAGAGGACTGAAAAGGGTCTGTGGAGAAGAGGACTGAAAAGGGTCTGTGGAGAAGAGGGACTGAAAAGGGTTTGTGGAGGTTTTAATAATCAAGGTGTCGTTTGGGGACGAAGAAGGAAATGTCGCATATAAACCCAACCGGCGTGACCCACTTGACAATGGACGAAGACAAGGGTTTAGATCAGTTTAAATTATATTATTCGTTTCCCAAGCGGTGTGAGTGAAACGACAATTGATAGTTATCGCTGAAGCTGGAGGGACTGATTTGGTTTCGCGCGCTCCCATACTGAGAGCATTTATGATACCACTTGTCACCGGCAGCAGTCACAAAATTATAAATGCTTTTCATCATAATTATTATGCTAAAATCACATCACCACTTATGAAGCAAATGACTTAGTTACATTTGAACATGACCAAGTAATCAGATTCATTTTGCCAATCTTGAAACTAAATATCAACGCACATTAACAGTAAAGTAAATGATCACAGTGTATATGATACTAATAATGCAAAAATGACATCAGAGCGAGTGAAGGTAACTTGCATTTTAACATTAACAACTAAGCAGTTGCTTCTTGCCAAATATGGAACTAAATATGAACGTGTATCACCAGTACAGACAAAGAAAACTGTGTTTATGACACTGATAATGCAAATATGACAGCACACGTTCTCAAGGTAACTTACATTTCAACCGCGCCGCGTGAACACTTAAATCTCCGCAAATATGATACTTAATTTGTTTGATTATCACCTGTAAAGAAAATGAAACTAGTGTATCTGATACTAATAATGCAAATATGACATCACCACGGAAAGTAGGTATCTAAAGTGGCCGCTCCCCAGTCAAAGTGAACAAATTAATTTTGGCGGGTAAAATTAGTAAGGGGATTGCTGTATAAATAACAAAGTTATATATTTAACCTCACATTGCACCACCAGTTGGTCCAAACAACCCTGAACTCACCATGGGGTCACCTACGAAAATCCCCCCCATATTGATGGGAATCGGGGTCCGGACATAGGTCACTGTTGAGCGTATTCCTAACAACTAAAATGAGTTATTAAAAATACCAACTTCAATTCTCGCAAGTGCACGAACCATTTATAGTATAGCTTATGTAAATACGAGGTCGATCCCACGGAGAATGGTAACGTGGTTACAAGTTAAACTACTTAGAATGATGGAAAAACCGAAAACAAAGAAACAAACAAACTAACAAATGGCAAGGTCTAGGACAGAATCCTAGCACCACACACGCACTCGAAATGGGGGGTTTTGTTGTTGAAATGGAAACAAGAGAATGAAATGGAAGTTGCTGGAAAGTAAGCAATGGTAGCAATCAATAAGTTGTGAAACAATGATTGAGAAGTGTTAGAGCCTTGGAATCCACCTCTAATATTCCTATCCAAGTTATGAATGCATAAAAATTGACTCAAGCTTCATTAACAATAGATTATCGCATGCAAGCCTATGGTATCTAGGTGCAGGATGCATGATTCTCCTAAGGCATGTGATTGTGCATGGTATCTACACAACACGTGATCTCTAATATGCAACCTAAGCATGGTATCTACTTAGAATAAACCATACAAGAGTCATTAAGTTCCTTGAGAATATGATAATCACACAAGTCCTAGAACATGGTATCTGTCCTAGTCAACCTATGGTTATTAACCCCTTGAATGATTCTTAGGCCATTCATGTGTTGCTTGTGAAAGGAGAGTAGAATTGGTGAATCTAAACCCCTTCCCAACCTGTACTAGATGCATAAAATCCTAGTTAGCTACTCCAAGAAAACATATATCAAGCACATAATAAGCTGGAGATTAACAACTTGGCAATGAAAGCAAGGAAATCAATTAACTATGAAATCATCCATAACATTGAATATTCATGACTAGGGCTTCATCCTAAGCCCTAACTAAATGGATTAGTTAAACATAACTATGAATACAGAAAATAAGAAATACATAAATAGAATAAAGAGAATAGAAGAACTAGCTGGTGGCAGCAAGGTAGTTTCCAGGACAGCTCCCAACTCTCCCTCCTTTGCAGCTAGCTCTCTTCTCTCTTTGTGGTGAATCTGAATGTGTGTATGGGAGTAATGGATGAAGTGAATGTGTCTGAATGAATGTGGAATGGAAGTGGTATTTATAGGGAGAGGGGAGTGATAAATCTGAATTCAATATGGCTAATGCATACAACACTTGTATTTAGATAATCAGAATTGGTTGCTGCACTTCACCAATAAATCCCACCAGCAGCCATAGCTCATCTTCATGTTAGCATGACCAAGCTTCCATCCAGAAACCAATAGCTCATGCCTAGCTCACCATGACCAAGCATCCATCAGCTCATCCTCATGTCAGCATGATGTGTATTTTCATGGGCTCACGAATTGGGCTTGGCTTGAAGTTCAGAATGTCTCTGATCCAACCACACAAGCATTGGCCCAATCCAAGCTCGGATGAAGAAGATAAGTCCGAAATGAACTTCTAACTCAGTCTCCAGTTTTTGCACGTTTTTGTACCATTTTGCTTCAAATGCCTCAAGTGGTATTCCTTTCATGCCAATCAGCCCTTAATATGCATGGATTGTACCAAAAGTGATCTCTTGCTACCTTAACCTACAGAACACTCAAACATAGGTAAGTGACTCGAAATAAAGAGAAACTAAACAAAATTACTAAGTAACGAAGGCATGAAAATGTGTGAAATTATGAACTTATCAGTCACCAACCACACACACGACACGAGCACCGAAATCTAGGGCTAGTGCAAACTCACATATATCGTAGTAAATCCATGCCACAAATAAACTATTTCATTAATCATCAACATAAACTCCCCTACAACTATTACATTAGCCTTATTTATAGGCTTTACAAGACTTGGGCACCAATGCGACTTGGTCCAAAAGTAAACTCATTAATTATAAAATCGCACATAAATAATAAAAGATATCCTAAACTACCTAACTAAGAAAATAACAATATATAATGAAATAACTAATTAAATGGTACCTAAACCACATTTGAAAACACAGTGTGGCACCATTTACGGTTTTTGGTTCAGCATAGTATCAACAACATGTGTTGATGGTTGCGTACAGGTTGTATTTGAACCCACTAAAAATAACTTATTCTTTAATTTTAAGTCAAAAGGGGGAGTTGCATCATAAACAAGAGTTTGTTCATTGGGAAAAATAACTCATGCTTCATATCTAAATATTGGGAAAAATTAGTGTTATCCTTTCAAATGACACATAGAATATTATTATTGTTATTTCCTTGGTCAAATTATATATTTCACACGAATAAGCAAACCTCATATTACCATTTTAGGAACAACAACTCCATATAAGAGATCCAATCAATGCTAAAAACTATCCCATTCCTTTTAGGCATTTTGTAAAGAGAAATTAAATATGTTGACGGAAAATAATGTAAACAAACTTCAATTAAAGCATACCCATTTAGCTTTACAAAAGTACGCATAATCAACCAAAAGCAGTTTCCCATATTTTTCACTCGCTCTTTCTTCACATCTTACAGCTTGGATACATATAAGATACCATCTGAAGTGTCCAAAGCAAAATGGTTATACCTTCAGGAGTGCACACAAAGTTGGAACAAACGCAGTCAAAATGAACTTTTAGGCATGTTTTTCCTAACAAACTGACTGAAAATAACGAAAATGAACGTTGTCCAGCGACGATTTACTCCATGGTGATTCCGTCCCAGTTGTAGCTTGGGACAACACATTTTGCATATTGTCGGAACAGGTCAAACCCTTTACGTGCTTCTGCTTCCCTCATCTGCACTGCCTCATTCGACCCCCTAAACCTTCGACAACCTTTTCCTTTCACAAGCCTAACCCTCAGTTTCATTAGTTTGACTAATCGAAGGTGTAATTTCACTTGACTTTTCTCCTTCCCCAATGTTTCTTCATACCATCTTAGACGTATCTTCTGACGTTTTATTTCAGTCAACAACACATCGTACCGCATCTAGCCGATACGACTTGCATCATCGTGGTCCTCAGATGAAAATTTGATGGATTTCGCAGGTCCTATAGGAACATCTTGAGCGTTCTTATTCTTGTGTAAGATAGGGTCTGCATTTTTTGGTGGAGTTGTTATAAGTATGGGGGGGGGGGGGGGGAGATTTTCGTAGGTGAACCCATGGTGAGTTGAGGGTTGTTTGGACCAACTGGTGGTGCAATGTGAGGTACAATATATAACTTTGTTATTTATACAGCAGTCCCCTTACTAATTTTCCCGCCAACATTAATTTGTTCACTTGGACTGGGGAGCTGCCACTTGAGATACCTAATTTCCGTGGTGATGTCATATTTGCATTATTAGTATCAGACACAGTTGTTTCATTTTCTTTACAGGTGATAAGCAGACAAATTAAGTATCACATTTGCTTCAAAAGTGGTGATGTGATTTTAGCAAAATAATTATCACGAAAAGCATTTATAATTTTGTGACTGCTGCCGGTGACAAATGGTATCATAAATGCTCTCAATATAGGAGCGCACGAAACCAATTCAGTCCCTCCAGCTTCAGCGATAACTATCAATTGTCGTTTCACTCACACCGCTTGGGAAACGAATAATATAATTTAAACTGATCTAAACCCTTGTCTTCGTCCATTGTCAAGTGGGTCACGCCGGTTGGGTTTATATGCGGCACTTCCTTCTTCGTCCCCAAACGACACCTTGATTATTAAAACCTCCACAGACCCTTTTCAGTCCCTCTTCTCCACAGCCCCTTTTCAGTCCCTCTTCTCCAACAACGAAGATGGATATTCCACATTTGGCATGGTTTAAGGTGCTGCTCGTGGTTGCAAAGCACTCCTCTGAAGATCTGTACAGCATGGCGGGAACATGCAAGTTATTTCAACAAATGCTGAATGATCCTGAGGTTTGGACAACCGTGTCAGTAGATAAGTACCAGTGGCATGAGGATTGGTACGGTGAAGATGAAGGCAAAATTGTTGAGTTCTTGCAAAAGTGCAAAGAACATAACAATCCAGAAATCATTTACAGATAAGCTATTCAGGACTTCTTCATGAACAATGATAATGAGGCGCTGAAGAACCTGCAGGTGGCGGCTATGGCAAGGCATAAGGAAGCCTCCTACCTTGTTGGCTTGCTAGGGCTGTTGAACCCGAGCGAGGGCAAGGAGAATGCAATGGAGTTTTTGTGCCATCTCAGCAAAACGAAGAAACTAAACAGGCAAGCTTGCAGGGATTCAATAAGCAATCGATTGCGTCGGTATACAATGTGTGGCACCGTAACTCCTCCTATGCTTCAAAAGTTTACTGCAGACGAACGATTTTTACAAGACTGCATTCACTGTGAGGGTAATCGGGAGTGGTATCAGTTATGGGACCGCTAAGGCGAAGACTGGCACAACGTAGATGCTTGGAACTGCTGTGAACCCTGCAAATGGAAGAGGGAGCTGTTCTGCATCCAGCGCGAACTCCAGTTGATCACTGGGTGGGTTTAAGGTCCATATACATGGTATGATAGGTGTTTTATTAATAAATTGTGCTTTTGAGTTTTAGTGTTTTGATGTAAAGGTGAAACTGTGTGAACTTTGTATTGTTTTTATTTGAAGTCTGTTTATGGTTTTGGGTCCTATATCATTTCAGTAAGTAGTCTCAAATGGGGAATTGCTGGTTCATATCCCCCAAACAGTCATTCGTTAAAGATGACAGACAGGCATATGGCAGGGAGGTTGCGTGTTGTCAACCCGAAAAGGGATTGTCCTTTCAGTCACTTCATTGACAAGTGGATGTCTGACACATCCTTGATCTTCTAAGATACTCTGATGATCCCATAAATACCCCAAAAATATCCCCCTAATTTCCTGATTTGTCCTGCATTTGAAACTATATTTGCAACAAAATAGAAGTGTAATTAAGTCATCCAGTAATCTCTTTTCACTAACATAATTATTTAAATATCACAATGTGGATCTACGAATTAAGTGGAGGGTTTTTCCCAATTTGATTATAACCATCTACGACATTTCCCCATTATTTTCGGATTTGGCCAGTAATTTTTAGGATTTCTGCACCAAACAAAAAAAAAAATTGAATCCCATAGTACGGAATTCCCTTTTCACTAACATTAAGAATTACATATCAATTTTCACAAAAAATATTTTGCCAAATATTAACCCAAAACTCCTGACGAAGTATTCATCCCCACATAGAGTTAGGAAATTTCCCAATTTTTCTTTAATTTTCCTGCATTGTTAACGATTTTTGGGAAAAAAAACTGAATAAAATATACAAGAAATGCCAAGTGAAGGCACTGGAGTGGGGAGCTGCAAGCCTGACCACCACGCGGCGCGCTCCCATGCCACCACACGCCAGTTTTTATATTTTTTAATCGTTGCCACTTAAATATTCAATTAAAAATTGAAATTGAAGGTGAAAAAATCCCGAAAAATTCCTCAGTGATCGGGACAAGATTTCCTTCAATGACATATCCCGAAAAAGGGCAGGACAAACAAATTTGGATACGGGATTAATGTGATCGAACATATGAGAGTGTTGGGTATACAAAGTGTATTAGGGTTTTCATTTGCATCATCCGAATGAAGGGTTGGTTCCCAAATTTTATTTTTCACTCGCTCCTAAACCAAGGTTTGTACTTTCCGTATGAAGTATTCATCCCCACACAGAGTTAGAAAATTTCCCAATTTTTTCCATAATTTTCTTGCATTTTTTACAATTTTTGGGAAAAAAACTGAATAAAATATACAAGAAATGCCAAGTGGAGGCGCTAGAGTGGGGAGCTGCAAGCATGACCGCCACGCGGCGCATTCCCATGCCGCCACTTGCCAGTTTTACTATTTTGTGATCGTTTCCACTGAAATATTCGATTTTTAAACAACTTCAAGGGTGTAGGGGTTTGCCGCCTACGGTTTAGGGTTTACTTTCTAGTGCTTAGGGTTAAAAAAATATCAAACCAATGCTTTTCTTTCCCGCTCATGGGTTAGGGTTAACAAAAAAATAAACATTCCTGCAAATTTTGAATTTGCCGCTCACAGACACGGACTGTTACGACCAAAACATGACAATTCAAACTTGAAACTCCATATTAGTTCTCCCCAAAAAATAAATTACAATTCCTTTTCAGATTTTAAGGAAAATTATTTGGGGGTTTTGAGCAAATTTTTGGCAGGGTTGTCATCTTCTGTTATCTTCATTTTCCCTTCTGGGCAAAGGCATGTCGAATTCTTCAACAAACACTCAAGGAAAGAGGTGTCGGCATTGCAATGCTGAGATGGTTATGCTAATTTCCAAATCTGAAAGGAATATGGGCAGACCGTATTGGAAGTGCTTCACAACATATGTAAGTATTATCTTCCCTAAGCCAACAACACTAACTCAGATCAGCCATTGCCTAAGCCAACGAAAACTGCTACAGAGTAGAAGAATTGGGTCTAACATTGTAATCCGAAAATGAAAAATGTAACTTTTTTTTTAGGGAGCTACAACGTGTAGTGGCTATGAATGGGTGACTGGAGGCAACATGCCAATTGAATCTCAAATTGAAAACCAGCTGGATGTGAAGGAACTTAATGTATATGCTGAAGTCATCCGTATCGTGAAGGGCATTAAAAAGATCCTCCTACTGTTGTTAGTTCTATCATTTCTGAATTTGGCAGTTCAAGTGATGAAGAAGTAAGAAACTTTTTGCGTCTGGAAACTTCTAGCTATTTCAAGTATATATTTATAAATTGTGTTCTGTTTTGGCTTTTCAAGTATATATTTTGTAATTTTCTAATCCGGACAGCTATGAAATATGAAGAAGTGTTTGCAAATCTACTATAATGAGTTAATCATTGAGCATAAACCCTGAACCCTAAACCCATAAACCGTAAATGGTGCCACACAAGAATAAGAACGCTGAAGATGTTCCTGTAGGACCTGCGAAATCCATCAACTTTTCATCTGAGGACCACGATGACGCAGGTCGTATCGGCCAGATGCGGTACGATGCGTTGAAGACTGAAATAAAACGTCAGAAGATACGTCTAAGATGGTATGAAGAAACATTGGGGAAGGGGAAAAGTCAAGCGAAATTACACCTTCGATTAGTCAAACTAATGAAACTGGGGGTTAGGCTTGCGAAAGGAAAAGGTTGTCGAAGGTTCAGGGGGTCGAATGAGGTAGTGCAGATGAGGGAAGCAGAAGCACGTAAAGGATTTGACCTGTTTCAAGAGTATGCAAAATGTGTTGTCCCAAGCTACAACTGGGACGGAATCACCATGGAGTAAACCATCATTGGACAACATTCATTTTCGTTATTTTCAGTAAGTTTGTTTGGAAAAAATGCGTAAACGTTCATTTTGACTGCTTTTGTTCCAAGTTTGTGTGCGCTCCTGAAGGTGTAACCATTTTGCTTTGGACACTTCAGATGGTATCTTATATGTATCCAAGCTGTAAGACGTGAAGAAAGATCGTACTTTTGGTTGATTATGCGTACTTTTGTAAAGCTAAATGGGTATGCTTTAATTGAAGTCTGTTTACATTATTTTCTGTCAACATATTTAATTTCTCTTTACAAAATGCCTAAAAGGAATGGGATAGTTTTTAGCATTGATTGGATCTCTTATATAGAGTTGTTGTTCCTAAAATGGTAATATGAGGTTTGCTTATTCGTGTGAAATATATAATATATGAACAATGAAATAACAATAATAATATTCTGTGTGTCATTTGAAAGGAGAAAATATGACTAATTTTTCCCAATAATTAGATACGAAGCAAATGTAACCGATAGTTGTGTTATTTTAAATTAGATAATGAACATGAAGGAAATAGACAGAAAAGGTTTGCAAAACATAATGTTACAGTTGAAACGAAAGCGAGTTCAAACCATATTCCGAAGATGAAGTGTACACTCTGTATTATCACATCTTATGAAATTGAGTACGAAAGTGAGTTGAAAAAACACTTACGACGATTTATAGCTTCCCCCAGTTGTGTAATGCCACAAGGAGCTGGTATCAATTTTGGGGCATTTTTTCCGATTTTTCTCCTTATTATTACCATGTCTTCAATAATTTTCCCCCAGTTGTGTAATGAAAATAACGAAATACAACACATGGCGGGACCTGACCGCATCAACCTTGGGTAGGTGCACACGTGCACGTCAGTGACCATTCTCTCACCCTTCCTTTGCAAAAATCGGGATAATAATTCGACAAATGCTACCACCTCATTGAAAGTTGAAAATTCAAAATTCATGTGTATGCTATCTGTGATTAATACGAGGCTTTAATCTGAATTCAACCTAAATCAAATACTCTCATTACTGAACAAAAAAACAAAACTGATGTGACAGATGGGGAAAACAGATAAAACAAACTGCGGAATACTCTAGGACATCATATATAAACGGTGTCTTATGGCTATGGGATACTCATTGCCGTAGATCAACATCTTGTTTTCTTCCTGACTCTTCTTTGGAGTTGTGTTTTGTGCATACAACGAATCCCCCAATCTGAAGAAACTGAAGATTTGTCAACATGTCAACCAGTTCAGACGGCAATGCAAATCAGGGGGACTCTGATGGGTCATGGGAATATGCCCCCGATTATCCAAGGTCCCCTCTACCACCGCTGCCACTTCCAAACTCCTCAGCAAGCGAGGGCGACTCCGATGATCCTGATGTGGAAATAAATGATATGAAGAACAAACTGGAACACGACTCCTCCTTGGTCCATTATTGGACTCAAAAGTGTGTCGGAGCTGAGCAGAAGTTGGCGTATTTGACGTGCCAAGTGAACAAAGCGCGTTACAGAAAAGAGAAGCATAGAATTCGTGGCCAAAGAAGAAAGCACAAAGCAGAGGATTTGCAAATGACCCTGGACGATGCTATGTACGAATCTTTGAGCATCCACAAAGGAGGCGACAAGCATGGGCAGGCAATGTCTGTGGCTTTCAACGAAGGTTTTGAGCAATTCCGACGGTTCGCTGCAGATGTCCACAAACATATTGACTAGGACGCCATAACTCCGTCTGCTGCACAGCAAATCATCTTCGGCGGTGTACACCCACCAGAGCTAGGCCACCAACCAGCAAAAGCCAACGATAATGACGGCTGGTAGCCATATCAATCGCTAGGCAATTGTTATTCACTTATTTGTTTTTTGTTAATGCCAGATCTGGGTTTGTGTTTACATGTTTATGCCCGATCTGACTTACGTGCAGCTTATTCGGGTTTAAATTTGCTATCACAGCCTTGGGTTCTATGTTCTTACCAGAGTTCAATCTTATTTCTTCGATCACTAACTACTGGATTAGTAGAGTTGAGTTACTAATAGTGCTCAAATTTTTGGTTTCAAAAATTATCGGTGGGTCGATAAATTTTTTCAAGATTATCTGACACAGATATTCGGTTCTTTGACACATTACTAGCACATAGTGATGGTTTCAAGATTCCCTTACCTACATATTTCATTTTCCTTGCAACCGTTGCAAAGGTGTATAAAACGTTACCCACATTGCATGAATCTCAAACGAATCCTGTCAGACACTGGCTCCACGTTCTGAAAACACCAAAGCCCCAGGATGGACATCCACCTTCAATCAAAGATGGATCCGAAAGTTCGAGTTGCGCATAATTATTGCAAGCATGGTGACGTTCACGACCATCCTTGTGGGATGCGCAGAGATCTATTCGAGGTAGGTCCAGACAATGTTCAATATTATCGGTCTCCGACCCCTTCTCCCCCAAAGCCCCCATCTCCCATTGTTTGCATTACTCCCAGACTAGTGCGAGGATTGCTACAATGACAAACACGTTCTAGATTGGGACGAACGTGGCCGCTTTGAGTCAAGTGATGACTCTGAGGTTGATAACTAAGTGGCTCTTCAAATAACTTATTGTTGACTTTAATGTACTTTTTTTATTTTATTTTTCCAGGGGTCGAATGTAAGTCATGCGATACGTGTGTGACACTTAATAATTATCGAATACAGAAGTTACTTTGTTTTTGGGCGGTTTCACTATTGCTTTTCACATACCTTAGTTCAGTATCAACATGAGGCACTTACATAAGATTCACTAACGGTTCCAGATGGTTTCCAAAAAGACGCAAATTGGTATCAACAAATATTCAAACTCCGGGACCGTAAAGGAAATCAAACTCTTGTAGAAATGACTCTGTCATAGTAGGTTCCCTGTCCTGCGTGCTTTGACTGGGCTGCAAATTCTCATCAACTGCAGCACCAACTTCTGCGTTGGAAGATGAAGAGCTGCAACATCGAAACAAAGAAACAAGTCAACAACATTTCTTGTATAAAATTCAAACCTAGACAATTACATATTCACTTACCCGCTCATAAGTTTTGGACAACTCCGTCTATCATGATAAGTCTTCCTACATTCACTGCACCGCCGTTTATGTCCTTCCGCTGCCTTCTCTTTTTGTCCTTTCACTCTTCTCGCACGCCCTTTTGTTTTTACTCGATGGGGATCCTTCATTTTGACTTGGGAAGAACTAGTTCCGACCTCTCCATTGGGTTCTTCTTCGACACGAGCTCTTGATGACAACAACCTTGTAAGCTTCCCACGAAAGTCGTCAAATGAATTTTCCAGCAACTCAAAACCTTCATCACACAACAAAGCAGAATCTATCAACTCACCTGCAACTTTGCCAAGTTTCGATCTCTTAACCAAAACCAAACCGTCCACGCAATCTTTAACTTCTTTGTCATTCTTATCATATACTACACCGCACTTTGTACTTTGAAGCCATCGTTTCACTATGTAATTGTCTGCAAGTGCTCCACCTGCTTCATTCTTAAAAATGCTAGGATGTGTTGGCACAGAATATCCCAAAATTCAAATCCTTTGCAGCTGCAATAAGCTTTATCGGCATCTTTATCATGCACAAGCTCCTTCATCTGTGTCACCCCCGGATTTACCCGCTCACTTACTTTGTACCTGCACTGGGTCTCATCTTGCTCTACAAGTTCGAACAAGCATAAAAGGCTTCGGAAGTCTTCCCTCTCAAACATTTCAAGAATTTCCCGAGTGTAAATGCGTGCCATTTGATGTTGCATTGGTGTTCGAAATGGCAGTGGAGGTTTTTCATTGGTATCAACATGATCAGCCATTAACTCCTTGTGTCTCTGTGAACCAAGAGCTCTTTCAAAACGTACAATGAATTCCATCAATGTGTTTTTCCGGTTAATATATTGTTTGAAAAATGCATGACAGCTTTCAGCCCGTTGACTACTTGACATCCCAGCCGAAAACACATGTTTTACATATGATGGAACCCAATTCTCCCGCAAAGCATGAATCGAGCTCAGCCACGGATGGTCTGTCAGCCCATTGCTTGTGATGATTTCATCCCATTTCGCATCATATTCTTCTTTCGTGTCCATACCCCATATGCATTTGCACATTTCCAAAAAACATTCCCCAATGCCGGGTTTCTCCATAAACTTATTCAAGATATAACATATGCAATATCTATGGAATGTTGTTGGGAGAGTTAAAGCAATTGCCTTTGACATGGCTGCATCTTGATCAGTGATGATCATTTTGGGTGGCTCACCTGGCATGGCTTTCTTGAATTCTTCAAACAACCATACAAATGAATTCGTGGTTTCACTAGTTAGGAATGCACAACCAAACAACACTGTTTGCCTATGGTTATTAACGCCTAAAAAAGGCGCAAAGACCATCCCATAGCAGTTCGTGTTGAACGTCGTATCAAATACCACCACATCCCAAAAAAACCCTTAAGCTCGTCTTCACCTTGCATCTGCCCAGAAAACATTTCCCATCATTCCTTCCGAATCTACCTCCATATTGAAATAAAATGATTTATTTTTTCCTTGCTCAGCCAAAAAATGCTCCTTTAGCAGCTCTGCATCATGCCCAATCACCTCCCCACGCACGTCCCTTGCATAATTATAGACATCTCTCCTAACAAACCCAACATTTTCCAATCCCCCTACTTGCACCTCAAGAAGGCTTACCTGTTTATGTACAGGGATATTAACTTTGCTCAAATGTGCACTATAGGCCTTTGTAGACTCTGTTAAGTTACAGTGAGATCTCAATAGATGAACTTTATCAACTGTGGTCATGTCATGGTTGTGTACCTCATTGAATCCTACAACAGTGTACTTATTCTTCTCGTTTACCTTCAAAATCGCAAGTTTAGCCTCGCACCCAGTTCAAGTACAACCTCGCTGTCTTCTCTTACGACTAACAGTGCTTGTCAACGCATACCCTTGTTTACAGCATACATATTCTTTCCTTGTTACCTCCCCTGTGAATGTGCACGTTCTCGTTGTAGAACATTGAATGCTGAATCCGGCTTTCGCGGCATACATATTATAGTAATTGAACACATCCTCACAGCAATCAAATTCAAGTCCCAATTTTGGTTTCAATTCCGAACTAACTTCCGGTGTCACCTGTCCTTCGCACTCCATTTCACAGTTCTTGCAATTTAACCCTGAATATCACATCACCACCATCATATATGACATTAAAATCACTATCTGTGAAATATTAAAGACCTACATACACACTAACGTAACTTGTGCTGATTCCCAATATTTGGCACAGGCTTTCAAACAGCTTTAAAATATATATCAACTAACATATGACATCCAAATGACTCTCTGGTAAAACATTAAAGACATACATACAATCTAATCTGACTCATGCTGATGCCCAATATTTGGCACATGCTTTCAAACAGCTTTACAATATATATTAACTAACATATGACATGCAAATGACTCTCCGCTGAAATATTAAAGCCATACATACAACCTAAAGTGACTCATGCTGATGCCCAATAAAGAAATTGACAAATACAGTATATGGCTTACCTCGTAACTGATTTCCAACTTCAAATTTTCAACAAATATGACAACGTAATGTAGCCCTTTTAGATCTGGACGTCAACCCCAAAAATTTTTCTTCTTCCTCAACCCCTGTTTCGCCCGCGCTCAAGGATTTCAAAACCAACCGAGCAGAACCACAACGGTACGGTCAACACTTTCCAACTCAACACCAGTTTCGACGTTGCTCAAGGATTGACGTATGTCCCGACCCCAAAAACCCAACCACAAAGATGAAATTATAAAATCCTAGATTCCTTTGTTTCGCCTGAATGGGAAACCCAGAAAAATGAGGGTGCTCTCTCTTCAATGTTACAGTTCTTCCTCAATCAAAGCTGATAAAAAATTGGCCTCCTCATTGAACTGAGGGAACATCTGGTTTGAAGGGGACTTCTGTTTTGGACGGGACTTCTGTTTTGGAGGGGACGTCTGTTTTGGAGGGGACGTCCTCTCAAAAATCCGCATGGATTATCGACTCGGGTGCTACGAATTTCATGACTCACTTACCAAGTTGGGCATTTGTGACGTATATGCACCAACTTGAGGAGGAGTGTTGAAGTGAGTCTCCTAATTAATCAAGGAGATTTATTTCCTTGATTAATCAAGGGATTTACTTTCCTATTTTTATATAGTTGTCAATTCATTGTATAATTAGGAGATACTTTCCTAATCCTTTACTATATCTAATTCCTTGTAAAGCACTCATGTAAACTCTTATATATACCTCCTTATGGAGAATAATAAAATAAGAACTTAACATATTAAAACCATATTCATATTTTAGCACGACCACCACCACCTGGAATTGCAGTTCTCCACCACGAGCACCATGTGTTTTTTTGGAAACATCTGAATTGGGATTGGGATTAGATTGTTGCATTTGAGAATTGAATGAGTTGCCGTTGGAGGTGAAGTAGAAATGGTGACTAGGATTGTTAAGGGGGGTGGCGTAGAGAATAGGATCTCAGGGGAGTTGAGATCTGCTGTCCCTAAATTCCCTATCTCCTCCTGTCCTTTATCTAAAATTTTGACACGTCTCTCCACCTTTAACAATACACAAACACTGTTAACTCGTATGGAAAAAAATGTAAAATATCAATAGCCATTTTGAACGCTTCTTCTCCCTCAACCATGGCAGTCTCAGACTCTCCTATCCTCCAACCTTGTAGCGGAGAACTCGGGTGTGGGTTTCCAATATTTCAGCATGAATTGGTTTGTGTTTGTTTAAGTTTTATGCATAAAAAAAAAATCAACTTGGATCAATACACTTCTCATGGATTCCATGTTGTTTGTTAAAAACTAAGTCAATTTGTTTGAAGGCATGGATTCAAAGCAATAAAAACCAATATTATTTTATCTTTTTGGTCATTTTATATTATGGTAAATTAGTAATTCAATAAATAGTTTAGTAGTAAGGTGTACTCAGTTAATTTTAGGGTTCGTTTAGCAGCACTCTATAAAAAAAAAGGGTATTGAATAATTGGATTGGAAACAATATTCTCAATCTTCTATCACCTAAATTAGGTTTCTCAGTTGGTAGCACTTTGGTGGGCACAAGGAATCACCTCATTCTTTTTAGGATTAGCACTTGGCAATGAGGGTGCCAATTGGTTTTTTATTTTTATTTTTATTATTAGCCCCTTGGCACATGCGTGGCCAATTGTTTTCTTTTTTATTTTTATTTTATTTTTAAAATTAAGAAAAGATAATATGGGTAGTTATGTTCCATAAAAGTAGGATATATTATTTGATTTTGTTTTTAATTTTAATTTTTTAATATTAAAAAAAAATGTGAATTTACCATATTATCCTCATTTAATTAATAATTTCAATTCTTAATGTTTGAATTAACCAAGGGCATTTTATGGTATTTTGAATGTTTCACCATTCTCTGCCTTTTGCTTTATATATACTAGCCTCTCCGCATGCGCTTTCCCGCCTGCAAGAGGCTTTTCTTTAAAAAAATTAATTTTATTTTAGAATTAAAAAAGATAATGGGTAGTTATGTTCCATAAAACTAGGATTCATTGTCTGATTTTTCTTTTAAATTTAATTTTTTTAATATGAAAAAGTGTGAATTTACCAAATTATCCACATTTAATTAATCAGATAATAGATCCTCTTTTTATGGAACACAACTACCCATTATATTTTTTAATTCTAAAATAAATTTAAAATTTTGAAAAAAGGACTCTCACGGGAGAGGAAGTGCGTGCGAAGAGGCTAGTGTTTGAATTAACCAAAGACATTTTCTGGTATTTTGAATGTTTCACCATTCTCTGCCTTTTGCTTTATATATATAGATAGATTACATTCGATCACTATCTACTTTTAAACTTTGATTATCACAAATAATATATATATATATATATATATATATATATATATATATATATATATATATGTTTTAATTTTGTTGAATTGTTTCTACCTTTTTGTCCTCATTATATCAAAGTGTTTTCCCACCGGGAGTTTCACTAAAACACCCAAAATGGGGGTTGAAATTATAAAAAAACCCAACACCCAAAACACTTTATAAACACACCCAAAACTATCATTACACACACGCAAAACCCATTTATAAACACACCCAAAAAATATACAATTATTGATTTTGGGTGTGTTTCTATGTTTAAATAGTGTTTGGATTTTTTTATAAATACATGTCTAGGATTGGGTTTATTTATAAATTTGTCTAACATAAAATTTGCACTGCATTGATTTATTCTTTGTTTTTGCCTATTTTCAGTTGTTCATAAATAACAATATCTGAAAACTGACTCGCACTAATTCTATATTGTATATACCTTCCTTGAATGTTAATTTGGTCATGCCACATATATACCTTCCATCCGTCATTTTTGAAAATAAGTAATAGTATATTAATGACGAGCAAATAAAAATACAAAGCAACTATGAGCCGAATATGAAGCCCTAGCCTAACATCTCTGCCATTCTTGAATCATATTAGGTCATTTTCCACACTTGAAGAAAATGATAGAAATTTCTATGAAGCCCTAGCCTAATTCTAAAGAGGAGGCCTGGTCCAATGGATTTTGAATGGGTCATGCAAATAGTATCGACCTAGAAGACTCTAGAATCTTTTTGATTTTGTTTCTGTTGTATAGCAATAATATAATGTTGAGACATTCAAAACTCGACATCTTCTACTCAGCCCAACACAATTCAGGCAAGTAGGTCTGAAACTAGTTTATTTATCAACAACCAAAAAAGAAAAACTAGTTTAATTTGTCAGTTCTGTCAATGGGGTAAAATAGTTGAGGTTGATCTAAGTCAGGTTTCTAGTGAAAAATAGTTGTTTAAACAATCTAAAATATGAAAATAAAAAATAGTCGTTAACTTGTTACACCTAAATATTAAATAAGAATCCCACGTTATCTTGTGTTAGTTGACAGAGTTTGGTAGGCTTGGTCAAGCTTGGAGACCTTATCAGATCACTCGCTCTCTAAACTAAAAACCAATTCATTTATAGACTGTTCGTTTCACGTGGAAAAACTTAGATTTCTTGCCTATAAATACGAACCATTACTTGCATAAGCCTTCCATCCCTATTTCAAACACTTCATTTAAACATCTCTCGTTCTCAAAACACTTCATTTTCAATCTCTCTTCCAATGGCACCTGCAGTAACTTCATTAACTGAGGCATCCGATGGTCATGAAATCGAAGTTGCAAGCATCAAAAGACTAGCTGGCTCAGCTGCTCTCAGTTCTGTACCTTCCGAGTACACTTATACCAAAAATCCTAATGAACAAGGAGATGCAAATGACCCCGAACACTCAATCCCCACCATTGATTTTGCTCTTCTCACCTCTGGTTCTCCTGATCAACGGGCAAAAGTGATCGAGGAGCTAGGAAGAGCTTGCGAGGAATGGGGCTTCTTCCAGGTAAGTACTTCCTTTTGCGTCAATCACGAAGAAATGCTCTTTCGTGATGCTTATGTTGTCAGACTGTGAATATCAAGTTGATTTTGTTTGTTTTATATGCATTAACGTGTGTGATGAAAATGAAGCTAATCAAACATAAAATGTATTCATGCTGGGTTTAATAGGTGACCAACCACGGTGTACCAGAGAGATTGATGAAATCAATGATCAACCCGTGTCATAGATTTTTTGACCTACCGGAGGAGGAGAAGAAGGAGTTTCAAACAAAGAACCTGTTGGACCCAATTAGGTGCGGTACCAGTGCCAACGTCGCCATTGAAAAAGTTCGTCTGTGGAGGGATTTCCTCAAGGTCATAGCCCACCCTGAATTCAACTCACTCTACAAACCTGCTGGATACAGCGAGGTTTCATTGGAGTACAGCAAAAGAACCCGAGAAGTAGCCACAGAAATATTGAAGGGCATATCAGAGAGCTTAGGGTTGGAGGCTGACTACATAGCAAAGGCCATGAACTGGGACCGTGGCTTACAAATTCTGGCCGCAAATTACTACCCGGCATGCCCACAGCCTGATAAAGCGATCGGCATTCCTCCTCATACCGATCATGGACTGGTGACCCTCCTCATCCAGAATGAGATGGGTGGCCTTGAAGTCAAGCACAAAGACCAATGGGTGTTGGTGAATGCTGCTCCGGGAGCTTTTATTGTTAACATTGGTGACCAAATTCAGGTACCAAAATAACACCCAACTTTTTTAAATCCAAAACCCATCTTATCTAAGAATTACAAAGTCTAATAATTCTCTACTTATTTTCATAAATTAATGGTACCGATTATTTATGTGTATGGTTAATTCTTTGTGTCAGATTTTGACAAACGACAAGTACAAGAGCATATGGCATAGGGCTGTTGTGAACAACAAAGCTACAAGGATATCAATAGCTGTGCCCCATGGGCCCTCACTGGACACACCCGCTTTACCAATCCCAGAGTTGTTAGAGAGAGAAGGCCAAGCCCCAAAATACGTTGGGATGACATATGAGAAATTCATGGAGCTTCAAGCAAGCCCTGCTGCCCTCACGAAGCCTTGCTTAGATCACCTCCGAATCTAGGCTATCTCGACGACCCAATGAAGAGTTGGATAGCTTCTTTTATTTCTGGTCTTCAAAAAATATATATTGATTATGCGTTAAGTATATATTCATGCTCTGTGTTTTCAGACAGGCTTACAGGTTATGTAATTATGCGTGAATTCATTGTGAAATTCTCAGCAAAGAGCAATTCATGTAATACAAAATTATCTATTACAATTTATATATATATAAGAAATTATTTAATAGCACGACTATCTACCTTAAATAGGGAACTTGTTTTGGGGATTAATTAAGATGATCAGAGAATGGAGAGAAGATGGAGAAGAAAAGTAGAATGCATGAAAAAGAACTTGAAAAGAAAAAAATATTTGAATTGCTTGTAAGTATTTGTTTTCAGTTTGTGTAGCATTCCATTACAGTTTCTTACCCTCTTATCCATACCTCTCTCATCCCTTGTTTCTCATTCTTTCTTTTAAAATTTTCCCTTGTATCTTCCATATAAAAATGAATTAAAAAAATGAAAACGAAATGTTTATCAAACTAGTTTTTGTGACAAAATGTGCCTAATGCATGAATTATTCTTGTGACAGAATTCCTAAAGATATATGACCAAATTATAGGAATCAACTATGTTGCATGGACACTCCACTAAGCCCAAGAGTGGGAGTGTCGGACACTCCTAGGACACCCGTGTCCAATGGCTTTCGCCTTGTCCACGGTTAGACACTCCCTATACACAGTCAAGAAACTCTCCGAACACGGGTCAACTAATGTGTTAATTTAATTATAATTCCTATAAAATTAATAAATTACATTTGAAAAAGAGGCCACCAAAGGGATGTCTTCAATTGAAAAAGATGCCAACAAAGGGATAAAACATAAAGAAAATAATTGACAGTGACTTCAAGATGCCTACGGTATAAAGAATTCTAAGCTAAAAGGCAGGCGTAATATCATCCATCTCTTAAACTAATTGTTTGTGCAAATAATCTCACGGGAGAATATTTGTAGAAGATTCTTCCACCCTTTGAACTTCTTCTCCCTCGCTCCCTGCAAAATAAATTTAGGTCAATGAACCACACCCTGGAGGTGTTGATCAAAGGCCCTCTGATGCCTAAGTTAGTAAAAAGGATCTCGGAAGATGCAACAAATACTTAAAGGAGGGAGTTGTCACTCACATGGAGAGCCGGGTGGTGCGTGGTCGTGTGTAGTGTCGTGTGGCTATGTTTAGTGGCGTGTGGCCGTGTGCGAAAGAGAGAGGAGAGGGCGGCGAGAGAGAGAGAGAGAGTAATTTTGCTAGGGTTTCATAATTACCTCAAATGTGGTGTATGCTTGCCTTTATCTAGTCTCCTTGCTTGGCTAGAATTTGAAGAATAATTCCTTATTCAATTGGAATTATTCTTACCCAAAAATAGGTGACAAGATTAATCAAGGAGATTTTGTGGAAATCTTCATCCTTGATTTAAGGAGATATTCCTATCTTAAATTGACCTAAGGAATATTACTTTTTCCACACGTCTTTCTATTGGCTGTCGAAAATATGTGTTCCCCTAAATGGCCCCCAGCTTTCGCATGACGCTTGTAGGGCATGGATTTAATAATAAGTAGATAAATTTATCTTTCGCGTTGTGGTACATTGATTTAATACGGCGTTGTTATGTAATATGCCAACGTGGATTTCGTAATATTATACAACACGGACTAAGAACAGTTGGTCGTGTTTATGTAGGAGTTAACACGACGGCTGTTTTGTTGAACCGTCGTCTTTACTTTCTACGTCGGTGGCTTCATACCTGCTGTCATTGTTTTTGGGTCAGAATTTAACTCTGAAGAAAACCTTTTTCAAAAAAAATCCAAGCGGGCCTCCATTTTTTAGGTGTTTAAGTTACTTATCCACGACAGTTTTCTGTTACTGTCGTCTTTTTAACACAACGACGATATTTTGTTCTAGCGTCGTTTTTTTCTGGTCGTCTTTTTCACTTTTTGTAGTACTGAATTCCCAGATTGAAAACTATCTTCACTTGCGATTAATTTAAGCCAAATAATTAATTTAAAAAGAAGAAAAAGAAAGCTTGTTAAAAGCCTTTTTGTTTTATAGCCATTTATCATTTTTTAAACAGCCCATACATCGGAGCTTGTTAAAATAGCTTTTTTTCCTTTTTCTTTTTTGTAAACCCTGGTGCAAAATGACGTCGTTTTGGTCAGAATGTTAAAAAAACAAAAAAACAAAACAAAACACGTTGGGCTGGTTTTGCACCAGGGTTTACAAAAAAGAAAAAGAAAATTACAAAACACGCTGCGCTCAGAAACAGCTCAGCGCCTTCAAGCCTTGGTTAAGGCAATTTGTTGAACACATGGAGCGCACCACGAAACCTCAGAAGAGGGGCAATATGCAGCACATGAAGAGGCTTTTCTAGGCGAGAGGATGTACAACTGCACTTTTTTGAGCCTTAATAAGTCCATCAGTGTCGACAGTTACCAAAGAGAAACACCACTAAAAGATATTTACTACAAAATGACACTGAATATATACATGGCAACCAAATAAATAAATATAAAAACCCTTCCACCGAAAGATAAATTGTTAAAGAGTGCTACTATTTCCACCCCCCTGTCCTATTTCCCCACCCACCTTATCTTCAAAATTTTGAGGACAAATGTAGCCCTTTGTAAAATGACTTTTAAGGACTTATGCCACCTCATTAAAATTTAATCCAATATATTGAAACTTTTTCATAATCAAAAAGAAAAAAAAAACTCTAATGCAACTTAACAATTTGAACCTTAACTCCTGCCGTCATTTACTTTTTTTTTTTTCTTTTTTTTTCCTATCTCTTCAACCTCTCCCTCTTTCCTGTTTGTTTTGTCTGCAACATCTTTCCCCAATCGTTTTTTTTTTGGTCAATATCTCCCCCAATCAGTTTAGTCTTCTTTTTTTTTTTCCTTATTTCTTATACCTGCAGCTTCTCCACCCAATTGCAGAGGTTTGGTTTTTCCTTCTTCCTTCCTAAACCCTAAACAAACTCTCCAAAATAGAAGAATTTTTTTTTCTGTACTCTCTTTATAATGGCTTAACTGATCTTTACATAATAATCAAAATCGTTCAAATTCAATTTAATTCAATTTAAGGTGACCTTTCTTTCTCAGCCCTGTCTTCTTATACGCCATCTACATTTGTCATTGCTTCGTACAACGTCTCCTAACAAACCCTCCAACTCAACAATGAGACCACCCTCCAATTCTCGGGTCCCAACCCCGAATTTTCTCAAGCCACCACCAAAACCAACCAAACTTAGAGAAAGGAATAGGGAAAAAAACCTATACAATTGGGTGGAGAAACTGCAAAGAAAGAAAGAAGTAAAAAGAAAAGAAAAGAAAAGAAGAATAACGATTGTAGGAGTTAATTGTTAAGTTCCATTAAGCTTCTTTTTTTATGTTTTAAATTATTACATTTGATAAAAAGAAAATAATAATTAAAGGGTATTTTAGGAATAATGGTGGGTGGAAAGATAGGATTATGTTTTTTAAAATTTATATGGTGGGTGGAAAGATAAGGTGGGTGGGGAAATAGGACAGGGGGTGGAAATAGCAGCACTCTTGTTAAATATCTTTTTAGTCATTGCATTTTAATTTGGAACATATTTTTGTTACTGTGTTTCGAGTTTACCGCTTTTTTTTTTTGGTCAACGTTTAGAAGGGGGAGGGAGGAGGTGTCATTGGGGTTTCAACTACTTGAGACCACTTATATGCAGACAAATACTCTTACCACTAAGCTATGGACCCGTTGGCTTGAGTTTAGCCAATTTTTAGTCACTCTATTCTGCAAAGTTTGCATTTTGAGTCACTTCGCATGAAAGAAATATTTAAAACATGTGTTAACCAATTAAAATTAATATAAAAAAAAATATTATTTAAAAACTTGAGAACTTGAGAACTTGTATTAATACCAAAAAACAAACCATTAAAAGATACGGTCTATTATTTTGTCCTTTGGATGTGGTGGGTTGCCCTTTTCTTAAGAGCAGTCACCTCGAGTTGTCCTACGGTGTTCTTTTTGTGTAGAAAAGAGCAAAAGTGAAAACAAAATATGCGGGTGGTAAGTGGATTCAAAGAGGTTGGAGTTGGAGATAAGGAATGGAGAAGGAAATGGCAATTCATGTGTTTTGAATAATATTATTAGAGTAGTGCTCAGTGGCGGAGCTAGGATTGTATGTGTGGGGGGCCAAACCGTAATACAAGTATAGAAGAAAAAAAATATTCAATCTTACATCAATAATATATATAAGAAAAAATGAACATTTTCATAACTTTGTACTCAATTTCATGTATCAAAACGGAAAAGTCTACCGATAAAATCTCATTTCCCTTTAAACTATTTATTTTCTATTCCCTTGGTTCATCAATTTGATTATTAGAGGATTAATACTTCCTTTTTTTATTTCAGTTGTGTAATGGGCCAACAAACATTTTACATATAATTATAAATGAAGTTATTATGGATTGCAATTGGGGAGGCCATTAGAATGATTATATATATGGTTTGCATTATTAAATATATGAACTAAAACCCAAGCTTTACTGTGTTAAGAACAAATTGTGAAGGGGCCAGGGCCACCTCAGGCCCTAGAGTACCTCCGCCCCTAGTGGTGCAATTTTCACCCTTCTCCTAATTCTCTGTCCCCTCCACTTTATCTTCCTATCCACTATATAAAATTCAAATCTCAGTTAAAGGTCCTTTCATATTATTGATACTGAAAATTTAGGGGTGGGTTTTCTTGGGATCTTTTGCTTGTGGGGTGGTGACTATAGCCATGTGGAGATGGAAAATTCGAGGGAAATAAATAAGTGATGTAAATTTGACTTTTTTTTTTGGGGAAATAGTAAGATTTCATTCAATTGTCAAAAGTTACAGACTCGAGCGAGTAAACGTGGCCTCATCAAAACCTTGCCTAAGAAATCCCAATGGGAAAAACCAGAGACGAAGGAAAAAGAATACCACACGCTCCACAAAGGCTACAAACAAAAAAACTCAAAACAAAACCAAAATAACGTCAACTAGAAGAGACACATTGGCCTTGGAGGACCCTCTTCAAGCCAAGCGTCTAAAGACACACTACCTAGAGCAAACTTAGCATGGCTACAATAAAACTTATTGAGAACAAAGACAATAAGAATATTCAACTCCACTACTACAAAAAACGAAATAGACGACGGAAATCCACCGTCGTGTATCATGGTTTACAACCGACGAGAAATCGACCTCCGTCTTTTCACACATGAAATAACGACGGCAAATAACCGACGTGGTTATTATAGTACACGTCAGTAAAAAAACTAAAACCGACGTAGATTTCATACATAAAAGCATAAAAAGAGACCTTTCGACTATAATAGACGACGGTTTTAGTAAAAAACAGACGTTTAAATAATGTTAAATGTCAAAAACAACTACAAAACTGACGTAAATATATTTATCAACGTCTCTAAATCAAACAAAACCGACGTGTAAAACTTAGAAACTGTCGTGGTTAATAAATACTACGTTCACTAAATAAAAAAACTGACGTCTAAAACATATAACATGGCATATATTTACTTGAACTGACGTAAAAACAATAATAACCATGACCCTTTAGGTCACCACAGACGTTGAAAATTATTTTGACGGCTTGAACACAAAAAAAACGACATGGTTAATATATTACACGTCATAAAAAAACTAAAACCGACGTCGATTTGATACATAAAAGCATAAAAAGAGACCTTTCGACTATAATAGACGACGGTTTTAGTAAAAAACAGACGTTTAAATAATGTTAAATGTCAAAAACAACTACAAAACCGACGTGTAAAACTTAGAAACCGTCGTGGTTAATAAATACTACGTTCACTAAACAAAAAAACGGACGTCTAAAACATATAACATGGCATATATTTACTTGAACTGACGTAAAAACAATAATAACCACGACCCTTTAGGTTACCACAGATGTTGAAAATTATTTTGACGGCTTGAACACAAAAAAAACGACGTGGTTAATATATTACACGTCATAAAAAAAAACTAGAACCGACGTCGATTTGATACATAAAAGCATAAAAAGAGACCTTTCGACTATAATAGACGACGGTTTTAGTAAAACATAGACGTTTAAATAATTTTAAATGTCAAAAACAACTACAAAACCGACGTAAATAGTTTTATCAACGTTTCTAAATCAAACAAAACCGACGTGTCAAACTTAGAAACCGCTGTGGTTAATAAATACTACGTTCACTAAATAAAAAAACTGACGTCTAAAACATATAACATGGCATATATTTACTTGAACTGACGTAAAAACAACAATATTAACCGTTTTGAAATGAATTATAATTAACCGACGTGTTTTCTTTTTCAAATGGCGGTTTTTATTTCATTTTTGCGTTGTCATTCCACGTCGGTTGTGAAAACCCGACGTTGGTTGTTTTTTAGACGTCTCTTTTTGCGATTTTTGTAACTTGACCGTCGTATTTTCAGCTTTAACCGATTATTTTTAATTTTTGATTTGTCATGCCCAAAGCTTGTAGAATAAAAATGTGATCGGAATTAAAATGATATACAGAGCTAAGAATTAATGTCATACAATTAACTGCATAACTAATGTCATACATTACAACAATCAATCAATCCATATATCTTCACACCCATCTATAATATTCTCACTCCCAAACTCACCCACTAGGTCATCAAATGTGTCAACATTTGGTATCCCTCTAGAAAATGACTCACACTCAATTCTAATATCACCTAGCACATGATCACCAATAACATCATTATATTCTCTATTAGGCATTGATAACACTATCGACCAACCACGATGCATTGGGTCGTCAACATAAAATACTTGTTTTGACTTGAGAAACCATAACAAATTGGTCATTCCTATGTCCAATTTTACTCAGATCTACAAGGGTAAATCCAAGTTCGTCGACTACAAGGCCCGAAGTGTTATCTATCCAAATCACACCTCAAGACTGGAATTCTAAACTTTTGGTAGTTAAGATCCCAAATTTCTTGAATAACCCCATAAAAACCCATATTGGAGACAATAGGGTTTTTATCCTTGGCACTAGCAACTTGCATAGTATGTGCAAGTAAATAAACTCCACTATTTTGGACAGTTCGCACATCATCTTGTGCCTTGGTGCTAAATTTGACACCATTAATAAGATAGCTCCTATATGATGGCACTGCCATGCTTGGACCAGCTGCTAACCACCTCAAATTTTCTGATATGCCATTATAATCTTCCCCATTAAATTCACTTTGAACCTGCAAATTAAACATATATCTTAATTCAATCTAACATATATATAGAAAGAAAGAAAATTAAAATAAGTTCAATATGTCATTCAATAACATATATACCTTAAAACGTAGCCATTGAATGAAAGTGCTATTGTGCTTATCTTGTAGCCACTTTGTTCTCTTTCTAAATTTCGGATAAGTGGTCTTGATGTGGATCATATGTTCCCTACAATTGACTCGAAAAAAACACGCATTACGGTCCCTTATATATAAGATAAACATAAGGATTAATAATGTTTAAAATGGCTACATATATATGAAAAATTAAACTCATACGTACTCGATATAAGGTAGGACTTCCTCCGTATTCTCCAAGACATATAGATGTGCTTGGTTCAACAAGTCCATATCAACTAAGCTCACTGTGCAACCTGATAATGGCTTTGAAACTCCCATATTCTGGCTGGAAGGTACTCCAACTGTACTAACATCAGATAAATGCTCGGTACAAAACTCTACAGCTTCTTCAGCTATATACCGCTCAGCAATGCAACCTTCGGGACGAGTACGATTCTGAACATACCCCTTTAGCACTTTCATATATCTTTCAAACGGATACATCCATCTAAAATATACTGGCCCACATAGACGAACTTCTTTGACAAGATGTACTACTAGATGAACCATGATATCAAAGAATGAAGGGGGAAAGTACTTCTCAAGCAAACACAAAGTAACTACTACATCTTCTTCCAACTTATCTAGCTTGGAAACATCTACCTTCTTTGCACATATAGCATTGAAGAAGAAGAACAATCGAGTTATTGCATACCTTGCAGGCTTCTCCAAAACAGAACGAATTGCCACAGGGAGCAATTGTTGCATCAAGGTATGACAATCATGAGATTTAAGGCCAAGAAGTCTTGAATCTTTTAAAGATACAAGATTTTTTATATTTGAAGAATAACCTTCAGGAACCTTCATACCATAAAAAGAATTGCAAACCGTTCTCTTCTCTGCTCTTGACAAATTCCAAGGCCCTGGAGGCAAGCGAGTACGTCTTTCTCCATACTCGGGTTGCAAATCAATTTTTACCCCCATGTTCAATAAGTCTAACCGAGCAGCAATCCCATCTTTATTTTTTCCAAGGATCTCTAGCAATGTACCAATGATACTATCGCAAACATTCTTCTCAATGTGCATAACATCTAGGGCATGCCTCACAGGGAGGTATTTCCAATACTCGAGATCAAAGAATTTTGATTTCTTCTTCCAACAAACTCTATCACCATCATTCTCACTAACACTTCCCCCATTTTTCGAGCCCCATATGTAATTAATATCTTCAACCATATGCAGCACTTCTTCTCCTGTTAATGGCTCGGGAGGCATGCCATATTCAGGTTTCCCATTAAAAGTTTCACGTTGCCTCCTATATGGATGATTGATTGATAACCACTTTCTATGCCCAATGTAACAAATTTTGTGGCCATTTTTCAACCTGTGGCTAGGTGTATCATCGCCGCATATTGGACAAGCTTTATATCCTTTAACAACACAACCAGATAAGTTTCCATAAGCGGGAAAATCATTAATTGTCCACAGTAATGTAGCTCTGAGTGTAAAGTATTCTCCTATGTGGGCATCATACACTCCTCTAATCCCATCCCACAGAGATTTCAAATCATCAATCAAAGGCTCTAAGTAGACATCTATATCATTTCCGGGCTGTTTAGGACCGGAAATCAGTAAGGTCAACATCATGAACTTCTACTTCATGCATAGCCATGGTGGGAGATTATATGTAACTAACATAACTGGCCAACAACTATATCTGCTACTTAAAGAACTGTGGGGATTGAATCCATCAGATGAGAGAGCCAATCTCAAGTTTCTTGGCTCATTACCAAAGTCGGGCCATTTTTCATCAACAAGTTTCCAAGACGGGTAATCAACTGGATGAGACATATAACCGTCAACTGATTTTCTTGCAGCATGCCAAGTCAAACTCTTAGCTGTCTTATGTGATTGAAACATCCTTTTAAATCTTGGAATTGGAGGAAAATACCACACCACCTTCTCTGCCACACCCTCTTTCAAGAACCCATCCTTGGTTTCCTTTGACCTTGAGATACCACAAGTAGGACAATTAGTTGCATTCTCATACTCCTTCCGATACAAAATGCAGTCATTGGGACATGCGTGGATTTTCTCATAACTCATCCCTAAAGCAGACAAAGTCTTTTCTGCCTCGTACATAGAGGAAGGTTGTGTATTTCCTTCTGGAAGAAATTCTCCTTGAAGTATCAATAATTCTGTAAAGCAAACATCACTCATCCCATGTTTTGCTTTCAAATTATATAACTTCACCAAAGCCGACAACTTCGTGTACTTACTGCAACCAGGGTACAAGGGTTGATCGCTATCCCCAATCACATTGGCAAACTAATAAGGATCAGATCCAATATTGGCAAAATCATTATCATCCATCCCTAATTCTTCAGAAACATAACTGAACCTACTTTGCTCATCTTCTTCCACATTTCTACTAGCATTGGTAGTCCATTCCCAAGGTTCTCCGTGCCATCTCCAAATCTTATAGCTTTGGTCAATTCCATTAAAGTATAAGTGTTCCCTTATAATGCCAACCCCAAACAATCGAATATTCCCACATTTAACACATGGAAAACGAATCTCAGTTGTATTTCCAAGATTTTCTGACGCAAAATTCAAAAATCCTTCCACCCCTAACTCACATGCCTTCGATCTTCTATCCGCATGCATCCATGACTTATCCATCTCACACTCTATCAAATTCATATAAATATATATATATATATTAAAGTGGAAAGACCAGCAATGAAACACTACCTCATTCAAATAGCAGAGAACAAAATGAAAATTAAATATAAAACATGTACAAGACGACGGTTTAAAAAAATAATCATCGTTTAATATACATTCAGACGACGGCATCTATAGTCACCGTCGTCATTAAGATACCCAAACCCAGAAATTTGAACGGTGTTCTGGTAGCCTAAAGACGACGTTTAATGGAGAAACAGTCGTCTTTAGGCTACCAGTTGCGGCTTAAAACTCAGACGACGGGAGTAAATGAACAACCGATGTATAATAAACATTTGGACGACAATTTGATCCTTCAACCATCGTCGTAGTTAAAAAAAAAAACAGCTTAAATCTCCCATCCCCATTCCTTTTCCAAGAACCCATGGCCAAACATACATAAAAGAACCCAAACAGAGAGCAATTATTACAAGATTGCAAACACCAAAACCCTAATATAGCTACCAACGAAAACATTTATGGATTTAAGAAAAGATTAGGGTTGTACTTACATGGATATTGAGAGAGAGCTGCGAAAATATAACAACTGCTTGAGAGAGAGCTTGGAGAATCTACGTACCCAATGAGAGATCTTGGAGAATCTACGTACCCAATGCTTTGAGAGAGATCTTGGAGAATCTACGTACCCAATGCTTTGAGAGAGAGCTGAGAGAATATAACAAAAGCTTGAGAGAGAGCTGAGAGAATTAGGATTAAAGGGGCTAGAGTTGTACTTACATGGATATTGAGAGAGAGCTGGGAGAACGAAAACTTTCAAACAAATTTATGTTGAAGAGAGAGAATGAACTATTTGAGGGTTAAAGGGAAATTCTGAAAATTTTAGGTCGCGGTAAAAAATTTTAAAGTACCGCGTTTTTCAACGACGACGGTCAACACTTACACGGACGTCTAATTATTACTTACAACGGCGATTTTTATAAAATACCGACATTGTAAACATAAAGGACGTCGCTATTTAATAACCGACGTCGTAAACCGAATTCAATTAGTCTTTGTTAATGTAGTTGACCAAAAACAGCGGGAGAAAACCGGCGTCGTTTCAAAAAACCCTAAACCCTAAATTTTAAAATAATTTTAAAAAAAATACACAAGTACGAGAAAAATGAACCGAAAATTGCTATGGATTCCTTACAACATTGCCTTCTACAATAGCAGGCTAAAATATGGATTTCATAATTTTGAATTTATGGGCACCAATAGATCACATAAACCTTAGGGTTATGTTATGTAAAGTATAAGGAGTACCATGCTTTGTCTCTAAATTTGTTTGAATTTTGTTATCATTCGAACTTTGAAAACTAAAATTACATTTTTTAGGCCTTAACGGGCAAGATATTGTCTCAATCAGTGCATAGAATTTGCCGGTATATTTTTCGGATTTTGTTTTGAATATATTATTAATATTAGTAATTAAATACAATAAAAAAATATTTCCAAAATTATATTTTTTAAAGCTTTAGGATAGAGACAATATTCCAATGTTTGGTAGTTTTCAGTTTAATTTTTGGATTTAGTTTTGAATTTAATATGGAATTAAATAAAATATAAAAGTCAATAAAAATTAAATTAAAAATGACCTATCCGACGTTGTATCCCTTTACAACGACGTTAAACATAATAAACTGACGTCGAAACTAATATAAAACGACGTCTGTATATAACCGACGTTGTTTAAATATACAAAGGCGGATATTTAAGAGTATCCGCCTTTGTATAGTATTAAGACGTCGATAAGGTTATACGAACCGACGTAGTATATGAGTACAAATTCATTTATACAGGAAGAATTAATTATAAACCGTCGTTGTTATGACTATTAAACGTCATTTTAGTGTATATAACCGACGTTGTTTAAATATATAAAGGCGGATATTTAAGAGTATCCGCCTTTGTATAGTATTAAGACGTCGATAAGGTTATACGAACCGACGTAGTATATGAGTACAAATTCATTTATACAGGATGAATTAATTATAAACCGTCGTTGTTATGACTATTAAACGTCATTTAGAGTATATAACCGACGTTGTTTAAATATACAAAGGTGGATATTTAAGATTATCCGCCTTTGTATATTATTAAGACGTCGATAAGGTTATACGAACCGACGTACTATATAAGTACAAAATTCATTTTTCAGGATGAATTAATTATAAACCATCGTTGTTATGGCTATTACATGTCGTCGATGTTATATTTCCAGTTACTGCAAGACGACCATTGTGTACACGTATGAGACGTGTAAATTAGAATCAGACGTCGGTGTTTGGGAACTAAACAAGTTTTAAAACAAAATTTAATTTTTTTGATTTTTGTTCGCTTGATTACAACAAAATATTTATGTACATTTTAAATAAACTAAATTAAACCTAAACATTGTTCATAATTATTTATCTACATCAATTATCCTTCGGTAATTGCTTGTTCACGAATTCTGCCCATTCATGCCTAACTTCGTCAATATCCTCTTATTTATACTGAAGTTTATCTTTTTTCTTCTCAAACTGCAAAATAAACCAAAAAACCGACGTGTTATAAAGATACAAACGATGGTTTTAAACAAAAATATGACGTAGTAAAATAAAGAAAGTATATCTAAAATGTTGCATTTTACCTTCTTCTCGAAATTTAGGTCTGGATCATGAATTATATCTCTCATGAATCGCATCACGTAATAGCCACACTTTACACTTGTTGGTTGTTCAGGAGTGCCGTGTAGATTTTTCCAAATGGCCTGCTGTTTACGTGAATTTTTATTTATATGAATGTTAAACATTTTAATTGACATGTTACAAGAAAACAAAGGGTGTTAATGACAAAACAAAAAATTTAAATACAAATAGTAACCGTCGTGGTAAATCAGTCAAAAAGTCGAAGTTTTTTAAACCAAGACGTGATATTTTGTTTAAAACGGCGGTAAAAACTAACCGTCGTTGTGTAACGTTATAACGTCGGTAAGAGTAAAACGTCGTATGACAAAAAATTGAGCAGAAAAAATTAAAACGTTCTTAAATAAAACCCAAACGACGTGGTAGTTAAATTAATACGACGTTTTAAAGAAAATACTGATGTGGTAGTTAAATTAACACGTCGGTAATAACTTACTGTCGTTATATTTTAATTATAACGTCGGTATTATTAAAAATAGTCGTTTATTTAAATAATTTATAGGAAAAATCTTAAATCAGAAGAAATCAACTTACGTATTCACTATATTTTTCATGTCGTCGTCAACCATGCGTTTTGGCAGTGAATTCATGTAATAGGCGGTCTCCGTTGCTAGTCTCACAATTACCATCACCCAATGACCCCTGCACATAATGATTCATATAGGTTAAATAGTACTACAAAGAAAAATAGTAGAAGATCAGGAAAATACTTTAAATGGTACTAACCCTGGATTATAAGGGACCAAGAAAAATTGATTCCCATCTGCTGTATTCAGGCGGTTTGACAGGTTTTTTATTTGGTCTGATATTGATCCAGCTCCAAAGCTCACTAGCCCAGGGTCCACGAGGCCAACAAGGTTTACCATATTTGCCATTTTTAAATAGTCAAATAGGAACCTAAATATATGAAAGTCAATTAAATGAGATTTTAATTTAAAAGAAAGGAAAATGTAAAACAAAATGGGATTAGGGAGAATTACCTCATGTATACTGATATCATTGTGGTTCCAATCTCAACCATGGAACCAAACTGCAAAATATCTTCAGGTAAGAGGAAGGTATCATGCTCAACGCCAAACACCTCCTTGGGCATGTGAATTGCCACAGCCTCCTTAACAGGCAACAACTTGGTCTGGACGTGTTGGCATAAGGCTAACAAAGGAGGTGGCGTGTCTAGCTTTGAGAGATCCTGTTACAAGAAATAAATAAAGAAATATAAGTTAGTTTGTGTGTGAACTAAAATAAACGACTCTAACTAAACTCAAAAAACAGACGTGGTATATAATATAAACGACGGTTTCTAGTAAATACTGACGGAGGAAAGGTTATACACGTCGGTAAATAGATAACCGTCGTGGTATTGAATTTATAACGTCGCTATACTATAGAAAGGTCGTCTAATATAAATACAGTTAATGAAATCATGAAATAGACGACGGTTTATAAAAGAGTTAGACGACGGCAGAAAACAGTGTCGTTATTTTTAATGTCTAATAATTTGCAAAACAAGTAAAAGCGTCGTGGTATTTAACGAAACACGACGTGTCTTGTAAGAAACAGATGTATATACCGTCGTTATTTTAAATTTTAACGTCGGCTATTAAAGGAGCGACGTCTATTTAAAATTTAAAAAGCAGAAATAGAAAATAGCAGAGATTTTACCGTGTCCTCTTTCTCTTTTCCAGCAGTATCAGCTTCAGGCTTCGGATCTTCTAATTCCAAAGCTAGGGGTCTGATATTAGTGGCCCCAGAGCAGCTTGCCTTATCAGACATTGGATTTTTTGGGCTTTGATCTTGAGGGGGTAAAATAATTGGAGGAATTGGAGAAATTGGGGTTTTGGGCATCTGGCTGGGATCAAAATTAGGAACTAGTTGACGGATATATGCCAACATAGCCTCCCTCTCTGCTCTGACTGCTTCCATTATAGTTTCCCTTGACTTCGCCTCAATCCTCAAGGTCTCTTCTCTGACTGCCTCCCTCACACTTTCCTTCAATTTGTCACCAAATTTCACTCTCTGCTGTTTCGGCAAATTGAAGAACTGAGTTGGGGTAACGCCAGCACCAGCTCCTCTGACTCTCCCACCATGCTCGGGGGTTCCCAAAGCCAGAGTCAAGATATCATTGGTCCCGGAGACAGTCAGAGTGCCTTCGGAGACTTGCTTTTGCAAATCATCCTAAAAGAGAGAAAGAGAGATAGTTAGAAACTAAGAAGGGTGTTAAACAGATAAATATACCGACGTTGTAAATAATAAACAACGACGGTTTTTCTTAAATGACTGACGTGGTATTAATTTAAAATGTCTGTACTTAAATACCGTCGTTGTTTATTATTTACAACGTAGGTATATAAAAATACGTCGTATATTCAAAATAAAATAGATTAAAACATAAATCAAAGAACGTCGTAGTATTCAAAGTAAGACGACGGATTATTAAACAAACAGATGTAGATGTCCAATTCCATACGGCTGCACAAAATTACCGTCGTTGTATAAGCATTCTAACGTCTAGATAAGATAAAACCGTCGTAAGTTTTAATGAAGAAGTGAAAAAACTCGATTGAAATATGCATTCTTTTCCAGAAATTGTGCACCACAAATTTCAGTGAAATAGACAGAGGGAGGGAGAGTGTGTGCATGAGTAAACTTAAAACAAAAATGCAGTTCATAGAATAATTTAATCCGTCGTATTAATTCTATCTAGACGTCTACTTTATTCAAAAACCGACGTCCTATTCATTTTTAAACGTCCGTAAATTAAGCCCGTCGTGGTGTTCATTTTATAACCTTGCTTATTTAAAGATAAACGATGTCTGTACCAAAATAAAACACTCTGTTTTTCAAATTTAGAACAGAGTTAGTGAGACTTACGATTATTTTTGCCTTCTCTGCAACCTTTGGATCAGGGATGTTTCCTGTTTTATCTTCTCTTGCCTTCTTCCATAGAACAACTGGATCGATTTCTTCAACATCGGGCATGGTTTCTATCAAATGGTCCTCCAAACAAACATACCCTTTTCTAGACAACCTATGGTTGTACTCCAATTTCTCCCTCCTCTCTTTCTGCTCAGCATGCTTAGCCTCAAAATCTGGGGTTAACCTTGAAGCTACGAAGGCATCCCATTGCGATTTCTCTATGAACTTATAAAGCGCAGGGGTTTCTTTTAACTTCTCCTTATCATGTGTGAATGGAAGGATATAATGCTTAGTTACGTTATACTTGAAATCCTTTCATTTTTTGGCGGCAGACGACAAGACCATCTCCTTGTACCTATCCCCAATAACATAGGACATTTGAACAGCTTCCCAAATATGCTCCCTCACGTCCTTGGGTATTTGAGTCCATTTCTTGTCCACAAGAGGGACTCTGGTGCGTGCCAAAACACCAATGTAAGACTGCATCTCAACAGCAGCCTTGCCATGTGGTTTGCCCTTTTTATTGAACTCAACCACAGGCTTAACCTTCTCAATTCTCCTCTTCACAACACGGCTCATTGTGCTGATACCGCGGCCGGATTTTGGCTCCTCAACAAATGTGGCTGTGCTCGAGTCTTTCTCGGAGGTTGAGGCAAATCTCATCCTCTTCGAGGGTTTGCTTTGAGTTGATTTTTCTTCTTCCACTAGAGCCTTTGAAACTGATTTGGCTTCATCCCCTTGTGCCTTTGAACCTGATTTGGCCTTTGACGCTTGAGCTTCCTTGTTTTGAGATTTCGAAACCATTTTTAATTAATCTGCAAGGAAAACAACGTCGGTTATTAAAAACAAACGACGTAATAATACCAAACAACGACGGTAACACTAAAAAAGCGACGCCCTGTTAAACAGTCTCTTAGACCATGAATGGAAATAAGACGACGGTTTTATATATTTCATGACGTAAATGTGTATAAACTACGTCGGTTATTAATAATAACCGACGTGGTTTAAAATTTACAAAACGATTGTTCTTCTCTCACCAGACAACGGTTTTATCTTGTTTCCGACGTATTAATTGTCACACCATGACGGTTTTTAGCCACCGTCGTGTAGTTTGCATTACGGCCATCGTGGTGTGTCCATTCTATCGTCGAAAACAAGACAGAACTGTCGTCTTTTGGCGTCGTGAGAGTATCTACTTATGTATTTAATCAAAACCAGTGAAAGATTTCTTCAATTTGATAGAATCTTGTTTCCAGACAACTACGGCATTCAAATGAAATGTTAAAAAAGGGAAGAGAGTGAGAAAAAACCTTTGGCGTGCAAAGAAAAGTTTCCTTCTGACGAAGACGAAGACGAAAATGGTGATTTTGGAGATGAAGACGAAGATTCAGACGATGATGCTGCTTTTGGGAAATGAGAGGTAAACTACGATACTTTATAGGGAAGAGAAAACCGTAGAATATTAGGTCCGGTGACGAAAAGTTTATATATTTTCCCAGAGTTCAATACAACGACGTTGTTATTAAAAACCGCCGTATTATTTAGTTATAACGACGGTATATAATTCATAACTGACGTGGTTATTACAACTGCCGAAAGACTTTTGGAATTCCGATGTGGTTATGACGGCGCTTTTTTCCTCTAAACTGACGTTGTACTTATAAATTCAACGACTGTGTATTTTAATAAACCGACGTGGTTACTTTGGGGTTCTGAAAATGACGTCGTTCTATTTTTAATACGCGCCAAATGACTTTTGGATTTCCGATGTGGTTATGACGGCGCTATTTTTCTCTAAACTGACGTTGTACTTATAAATTCAACGACTGTGTATTTTAATAAACCGACGTGGTTATTTTGGGGTTCTGAAAACGACGTCGTTCTCTTTTTAATACGCGCCAAATGACTTTTGGATTTCCGATGTAGTTATGACGGCGCTTGTTTATCTAAACTGACGTTGATTATTTAAATATGACGTCGCTATGTATATTGGAACCGACGTGGATATTTACGATTATTTGTTTAAATAGGATTTTTTTACGCGTTTTTTAACTCTCAGTTTTCAATGAGGGTTGCAGAATGATTCCTCACAAGAAATTGTCCTTTTGAAAGCAAATGGGTTTGCAGAATGATTCCTCACAAGGCCAAGCATGGGTTTGCTACATCCTCCTGTGTAGCAAGGGTGGAACCAGCCTTTGAACCTGCATGGGTTTGCAGCCACACTTGCTCATTTGAAGGCATACGAGGGCACAACCCACAACAGGTTCTAAGTCTGGTTCCACCCTAGCTACACAGGAGTTTTGAAGAAACAGTTGATTTTGATGAAAATGGGAATCGAGGAGTGAGCTTTTCATACTTTGTTGATTTTGATTTTCTGAAATTATTAGATATTCATCTGTGGCTGTGCAGGAGCTTGAGAACAAGAGGAAGGAGAGGGCCCAGCTTGCATATGAGAGGAAGAAACAGTTGAACAAGCTGAGGGTGAAGGCAAAAACAAAACACGATGTATTTGCCAAATTTGTGTACATATATTGTGTAAATATTGATCAATATTTAACACAAGAGATTTGCCTTTTAAGATGAAAATGTTGTTGACGATTGATAATTAAATTTTGTTTTGTGTTAAGAAAGATATTACCAAAATAAAAGAAAAATTAATTAATTTTAAAAAGCTATAAAAATAAGACGGCGGTTTACAGAGAAGGCAGACGTATAAATTGAAAAAATACGACGGTAATTTGAACTTAGGACATGGTAAATAAAAACGACAGTAGTGTTGTAGGTACTGTCATAGTATACTCCAAAATAATAAGTCGGCCGTTTACAGGGAATGCACCGTCGTAGTATACAGACGTGGATTCCATTATATTATACGACGCGGATTAAGAACAGTTGGTCATGTTTAGTTAGGAGTTAACACAGCAGGTTTTTTGGTGAACTGTCGTCTTTATTTTCTACGTCGGTGGATTCATACCTGCTGTCGTTGTTTTTTGGTCAGATTTTAACTCTGAAGAAACCCTTTTTTAAAAACGACGCTTTTTTATTTGTATGCGTCGTCTTTTAAAAATATTCAACAATAAGGAACTTATCCACGACGGTTTTTTTTTTATACCGTCATCGATTTAAATACAACGACGGTTTTATGTTATGCCGTCGTCTTTTTCTGGTCGTCTTTTTCCATTTTTGTAGTGGTGCTCGATCATATGCCATTTTGACATCAAGCTTCACAACAACCTTTGGCTCCTTTATTCGTCTTTTTTTGTTGACGGAATGCATGGGCTCAAAAGCAAGAGATTATCAGTAATGGACCAGACAAGAACAAAGGCGTTTTGAATACTAGAAATCACTTCAGGCAAAATGATCACCGAAAAATTAGCTAGAGTCTTTGCACCAAATAGGAATCTTGAGCTGGGTTCTCAAGCCCCTGCACATTCCAATCCATTATTCAAATTGACAACTTGATGCCAGACCTTTCGTCAGATGCAGGAAACTTGATGTGCATCCCACACGTGCATGTTATTACATTAACTTTGTTTAATGTAAGTAGTAGGCCCACACGTGCACGGTGCATCCCAAGAAAGATTTAATTTGTTCTAATTTTATGTATGGATTGTTGGTCGTCAGACCTTTCCTCACATGAAGAAACTTGACGCCAGTAGAGGATAGCGGACAGAAGAAGATGGAAGGGATTAAGAAGCTATCTATTGTTGACTTAGCCATGAAAAAAGCAGATTAATAATAATTTTAATATCTGTAAACTTGTTTGGTACTAAACTTCAAAATTATTTGTAATTCTTAAAAATTTGAAACCACAAAACAAATTCAAGAAAAAATGCAAAATTGAAAACAAGGAGAGAGGGGGAGAAGGAAAACAATCACAGTGAGTGCACCTGAGGTCGTGGTTGATCCAAGATTTGAAAGCCAATTGGGTGAAACTTAAATAACTTGACAATACAAGTGAATTTTTTTTTTTGGGTCAAACAAGTGAATTTTATTAATTAACATAAAAAGACACATAGTCAGGGATGTAATGAGTGTTATCCTAAAATGCATCTCTATACGTAAATAAAAGTTTAACAAAAACAAAACCACAAATAAATGCAATGCAATACAAAACAACACTATTTAAATCTAAAATTTTACCCTAAAAGAAGCTTAGAAGTCTTAAATTCTTCAATTATCACTGCAATATTGATATTATTAGCAAATTATCTTTCATATATGTTAAGTACATATTAGCAAACTCTCTTTCATACATGTTTTAGGTATCCAAGAAAATCGACCAAAAAAAAGAAAGATATTGGCTTTAAAATAAACAATTTTGAAGTAAAACTTTCACACATGTTAAGTACAACCCAATAACACACTAAAAGGCCTATTAACAAGTTGATAAATAAAACGGAAATATTTTTGCTCACCACCCAAGGTGTATCCTCACCACCTTAACCCAAGGTGTATCCTCACCACCCTTCTTAATACTTGACATATGTCCATAGGCATAACTATGGTGAACTTTTTACTTTGTATTATGTAACCATGGTTATGCATATGGACACGTGTCAAGTGTTGAGAAAAGGTGGCGAGCATATACTTTGGATAAAATTAGTGACCAAAAATGCTCTCTAAATAAAACCTTTGACAACCCAACCAGTTAAAAAAACAAAAAAGCCTAAACATTAATGATTTATGGTATGGACTAAATTAGTTCATCAGTTTGAAAATAATCCTCTTCCATGATGCTTTACTTGAAGAATGTATTGTGAGTTGATACCTCTCATTTTCAAAAAATATGGCATTGAACAATTGGGTCGGCAACGATACACAATCTTCTCTTATCCTAATTCAGTTTTGAAGTTGGGAGTTTCTATAATTTGTAGAAGGAATCTCCTCATTTTTAATAGGATTAGAGCACGAGCCTCTGCATTTAGAGTTTACGCATTTTTGCACATTTCGCTTAATCTTAGTCATCGTAATAATCTGATGATCTATAGCATGACACGTCAACTACTATCAATTTAGGTTTACTTTTAACATTCTAAAACTCCAATTTTACCCTTCCAATAAAATTAAAAAATGAAAAACTGGAAACTTAAAAAAATAAAAACCAAAAACCTAACATAAACTTCCCCATCGATGACCCCTTACCTAGGCCTCCTCTGGCCACCGCATTGGTCACTGATGGCCTTTTCTTCTCTATCAACACATCTCCATAACATGTAGAAACCATACCCAGAAAATTCTTACTTTAAAACAACCCAATTGACATACCCAAAAACACATAATATAACCAAATTGACACCCAATTCAGAAAGGAGTCAAAATCTAGAAAGAATTTTGACTAGAAAAAGTTTACAAGGATCCAATTCATTAGCCAATTCAGGAAGAAATCAAAACCCCAAATCAGAAGGTTGAAGCTAAAGTATACACTAGATTCCCATAGAAAGCCTAAATCAAAAGCTACCTCATGGATCAAACCAATCCCCACCATAACCAAACAACAATCCAATGGTAATAGGTCAGTTTTCACAATACCCACAACTTCTCTCTCTTTTTGAAGTTCTCCAGAGTGTAGCTCTCAACCTTTAAGTGGCTAAAATTGATTTGATCAAAGGGATGCAGTTAATGCAGGAAAATGAGTAAATTCTAAATGCAGAAGCTTGGGAACCTTCAATTAATACTGTTTCATTTATAAAAAGAGTGTTGCTAAATGAACCCTAAAATTAACTGAGTACACCCTAATGTTTAAATTAAAATGTAAAATTAACTAAGTACACCCTATTTAACTACCAAAAATACCCATAGTACACCCTCTTTAATCTTTAATCTTTTAAAGTATTTAAAATAAAAAATTACAGTAAAATAATATTTTGACAAAACTCTCTCTCTCTCTCTCTCTCTCTCTCTCTCTACTTCTTCTTCTTCTTTTCTCTCTCTCATGTGCGACCTATTGAAGTGAGTCTCCTAATTAATCAAGGAGATTTATTTCCTTGATTAATTAAGGGATTTACTTTCCTATTTTTATATAGTTGTCAAATCATTGTATAATTAGGAGATACTTTCCTAATCCTTTACTATATCTAATTCCTTGTAAAGCATTCATGTAAACTCTTATATATACCTCATTATGGAGAAGAATAAAATAAGAACCTAAAGTATTCAAAACCAAATATCATATTTTAGCATGGTATCAGAGCAATCGATCCTCGGTTGTCTCTAAATTCTCATATCAAAATTTCTCCTCCCCTCCCCTTCAAGGGAGGGAGGGGGAGTGAAAAAGGATATGTTTCTCTTTCTCATGGAGATTTTGCCTCTTTCTTGACTCCGACATACCCTTCTCTTTAGGGGGAGAAGAGGATTGAAGAGAAGTTTCTATGTTCTTAAGCCGTGTTCACAGGGTTTCTGTGTACTTAGCGGTGTTCACAGGGTTTCTGTGTTCTTTAAACTCCACATATCAAATTTCTCATTGTTAATGTATGAATTTTGAGTATTTCTTTTGGCTTCCCTTGACAATTTTGTAATAGGATTTTTATTGTTTTTATCAAGCTCAAGTTTAGATTAAGAATAGCTTCTCTAGGTGTTCTTAACTAACATCTATCCTATGGAGGCTCATGCAATTTGACAAAGGTAAATTATGCATTGCATCATTGCATTAAATTGATTTCATAAAATGATGACTAGTCAACCTCTGCTTAGTGTGATTTCCAGCTCACTGTTTCCAGCTCACTGTTTCCAGCTGGACTCTACCCATCTATTTTGTCCTATTCTGCGAAATTCCCTGCTGCCATTGTACGATTCTAACCTAGGAATTTTGGTTAAAAAGCAAACCAATTGCTCCTTTGGAGCCGTCACTTTTGTAGGCAAGTTTTGGAAAGTTTCCTTGGAAACTATCTCTTCTTCCTCAAGAGCAAACCTTCATATTTTTCATCTTTGAGTTTTCCAAATTGATTTTTCGAAAACTGCATTTGAAATATGAAAACCTCATCTTGCTAGATCAAACACTCTCTCATATATATATCTAGGTCAGATTCAAGATTGATTTCTTCAAGACTATGGTTTCTTGAAGAAATTGGTCATTCTCCTTTGAATCCAAATTTGGTTTCTATTTGAGTTGGAGCTTGCAAGCTAGTGCCATGGGATGAACGAGCTGGAGAAGGAGCTGCCATTGCCATGATGAACTGAGCTTCAAGCTTTGCTAAGTTGGAGAAGAAGATTGCACAAAGGAGGTATAGCCCATCTTCCTAAATAGATCTAGGTTTTGCTTGAGCTTGCTTGTATTCCTTTGTAAGAATCTTTTTCTACTTAGTGGATTGCCTGGTCGGTTGATGACCTCCAGTTTTTCCCAATGGTGGGTTTCTGGGTGAACAAAATCTGTTTTGCAAATCTGTAAATTTTTCTGGGTTTCTGTTCTTGGTGGTTGACTAGTCATCTTTATCTGCTGTTTGCTGTTTACTTGATAATGATGATTTCACACACTTTCACCATAGTTGTTGCTAGCACAGGGGATGCCTAGATTGACGGGTCCTTCTGAGTGCCTAGGTTGTCACTAGTAATCTTCTAGGGTTGCAGGTACTTTGTGGCATGCTCCGTATGTTCTTTTGATTGTGGTTGTTCATGACTAGTATTGGTCAAGGTCTAAAGTGTGTGAAGCCCGCTGTGGTTGTGTTTGTGTCATTTAATTTACCCCTCGTCACCTAAGTATCAATTTCAATTGGTATCAGAGCGTCAACTCTTAACATAAATAGAGAGATCCTTTGGGCGCTAATTGGTTTTAGGTGTGTAGATGTGGAAATTGATCAAATTACTCTTTGCATTCATGATGAGCTCACTTTGTTTGTCAATAAATTTAAAAGGGTTGTCAAAGACAAAACCAAAGTCCCTAGGAATTTTCAAAATCCTCCTAGTTTGTCTACATGTGTGTCTCAAGACAATGTTCTTAAGGAGAGGAATTTTTTGGACTCTTATATCTTTTGGGAGGGCAAAAGTTTGAAGGGTCTTGTAAAGTGTTATTCATGTGGTGGTGTTGGACACATTGATGTGGAATGTGCAAATAACCACATGATAGAGTCTAAAAGGAGAGAAGAGTCAATTAGTGAACAATGGAGTGATAGTGATAGTGATAGTGATAATTCCAACAAGTATATCACTTTACCTTATGAAGAGGCAAATCATTTTGCCTTTGCTATTTCTGTTCATAACTCTAGGCTTGCTAGAATTCATGTAATTAATGAGGGAGAATTTGATTCTGGAAATGAATCTAAATCTGGAGATGATGGGCAGTATGACCAGTCATACCTGGGTATGTGTGAAAAATATGATGTTCTTTTTGCTGAAACTTCCAAGCTTAAGGAAAGAAATCTCTTACTTGAAGGGAAGGTAAAGGACCTGGAAATTCTTAATTGCACTTTTAAAGAAGCAAATAATGAATTGAGTGAAGATGTTGAGACCTTGGAGAGTGAAAGGGATTCATTGGTTGTTATTAAAAATGACATTTCAAACCAAGTGAATGTGCTCAAGGAAAACAACTTGGTTTTCCAAGCCTCCAACAAGAATTTGTTGACTCAGATAAATGAGGCAAATGACACGGTGATCAAACTTACCATAGGGGCTAAAAAGGTGGATAAAATATTGAATATGGATAAGGTTCATGGAGACAAAACTAGTCTTGGTTATGGTTGGTCTAGTGCATGTGTGTCTCCTCCTTTGACCACATTTGTCAAGGAGTCAAATACAAAGTTTGATGTTTTAGAGCCAACTAGGACTCAAAGATTCATTCCTACTTGTCACCATTGTGGTGTGAAAGGTCACATTCGACCTAGGTGTAATGCTCTAAGGAATGTGTCTAGAGCAACCAATGCAAATGGCTATAAGAATCATGTTTCATCTCTTAAAACATGTGAGCTTGCAAAATCTGTTCTTTGTACAAAGGATGAACATTCTTCACTTGCAAAATTTGGTTTCCCTAAACCAAAAAGGTTCATTCCTACATGCCATCATTGTGGCACATTAGGACACATTAGACCAAAGTGTTTTGAGCTTAGGAATTTTGAGCAAAAGCCTTTTGTTCATTTCAAGAAAGTAAATGATAACTCACTTCAAACTCAAGTGAATGATCTTCTTTATAAAGCTGTCAAAATTTCTAAGGTGATCTCTTTGCCTCATAAAGTTTCAAAAGTCAAGCAAGTTTGGATCAAGAAGGAAGACCATGTTCTTCCTCATGTTGGTGACTAGTTTCTTTGTCTTATGTATCTAGACCATTCTCTTGTTTGTGTGTGCTTCATGGAGTCTAGATGCATTGTCATGCATATGCACCTTACTTGTTCTTTTGTTTTAATTTTTTTTTTTTTACTGTGGTCATTGCATGCATGTCTTTTAGTCATCTCCCTCACAATCTTTTGAATCTTGAGTCCAACCAAATTCCATGCTTTATGTAAGAACTTGGTGACATTTAACTAATTAACTTAAGACATTTTCTTGCACAAGAGATCTTGGTAATTGCATTGCCTTGCAATTTGTGTCTATTGAGAAGCAACTAACTCTTTTTTATTTAACCGCTAGATACTTGAAGGTATTGATTTCCTTCAAAGACCTATTGGGTTGTGCAAAATGGATTAACTTGTGTTTTCAATTTCATGTGCTTATAATATGAATTTTCATTTGTTTGTGTTAATAAATTGCATATAAGCTCTCTTCTCTCAAGATGCATGATTCTTATGAGTGGGAGTCTTTTCATGATGTTGTAGGTGTGAAAGAGTTATCCCCATTCTTGTCTACAATTTTGAGCTTTTTTGTTGAACATACTTGTGTTGCATGATATGCTTTGAGCTATCTATAAAGTGTCTAAGATCACTTGTAGTTGTCTCTTTACCTTGATCTTTTGATCCATTTGGAAATCAAAATGCAAATAAATTGTTGGAGTAAAAGCCTTGGAAAAGCATTGTCCACAAATATAGAAAAAGCATTTTTGGACAAACAAGTGTGCTATACTTCATTTTTTAAAGGTAAAAGCGCTTGGAAGAGCATTGTACACCAACAAATAGAAAAGCAAAATTGTACAAGCAAGTGTGCTATGCCTTTCTAAAATATTGATAAATGTCAACTTTTGGATCACATTTCTTGGTAGGGTTTACGCCTTGATTTCTAGAACTTATATTAGATTTGATGCTTGGAAAGTCTCATGCAACTCTTGGAAATCATTATTGAAGCTCATATTGAATTAGACCTTCTTTTCCCAAACTCCTTACTCTATGCTTCATGAGAGGTTCTAACTTATGTGTCTCATTGATTTTGGGAATTGAGTGCATACATTGCTTTGGCATGTCAATCTTTGTAGTTCAACTATTTCCCATTTGTGTTTTTCCAAATAACCTAAGCACATGTTATGGAGATGCATGTTATTCTATTGCATGAAGTTTTTTTCTAATTCAAATTCTAGTTGCTTCCATCTCAATATGACTTATTATGCTTGGATATCTCTTTGTAAGCTATGTTTTGGGTCAATGTGTGTCATGCTAGCTTTCTGGAAATCATTTCTACCTCACATGACTAATCATCCAATCTAGCATTCTTTGTGTCTCATTGATGCATTATTGGTTGCATTTTGGTTATGTCATTTGTGTGCTTAAGGGGACTCAACACTTTATGTCATTCGAGCTTCTTTCTTTTGATGTGGTTTGGATTGTTTTGAGTCTTATTGTATGCATTTGTGTGCATACTTTGGTGATGTTGACTACTTGGTAGTCTCTCGTGTATCTCTTTGGCTGTGATAGTCCATACTTTGTTTCAATGAAGCTTTTTCATTGACATGTCATGATTGTAGTTTGTCATGGGTTTGGTCACACAATTGAGAAATCTGTGAGTTTGCTTGTCTAAGTAATTTTGGAGTTTGCTTTTTGAGCCCATATGATTAGTCATATATACTAGTCATTGGTCACTAGTATTGGCTTGGTCTTAAGGTATTTAGTCTTTCTTGGATTTGACCCATGTTACCACATGTGACCTGGTTGTCTGTTGGTCTCTTGTGGTTTCCTTAAGTCACTGTTGAGTAGACTTCTGTGGATGTTGTTGCTTTATGCAACTCAAATGATGATTGTTTTGGTTGCAATCTCATGTTTTTGAATTTATAAGTCTATTGCACTTTGTGATTTTTCCATTAAAGGGAGCTTGTCATTTACTTATCATCGGAACACTTTGTTATGTTGTGAACTACTTATATCTTGTTAGCATTGCTCTCGGTTATTTTCACATCCTTCTTGGTGTCAAAGGTTTTGTACAGTGTTTTTACCCTGGAATGTCTTCTTTATTGTGTGCACTGCTTGTCCAGAATAATGAGATTTCAGTATGCTCTATGACCAGTCATCTTAATAAGCTGTGTTCCCACTTTCAATGATTTAGCCTCACATAATTCTTGAAATCCTTATGAGTCTGCTGTGCTATATGAGTTTTGGATTGTTGGCTAATCTATTTTGTTGGGGGAGTTTCTTTGAGATGCATGTGTTTTGGCAACATTCTTGCTGGTTGTTTTTATCATTTTCATACATCAATGTTGCCTTCCTAAGCCTTATCTCGATTGATTTGCTCTCTTTTGTTCTTGGTTGTGTCTATGAGGTTGTTGGTCTTTTGATGCCACCTCAAATTTAGACATGCGTGACTAGTTCGTTTCACTAGTCCACTCTCTTCTTCTTGGGCTTTTTGAAAAGCTATGTTGTGTTTTTTTTGGATAACCTAGAGGCTTATGTCTTGTGTTCTTTCTCACATGTCCTCAATTTTGAGCAAAAATTTAGAGTTCATCTTGCTTGGTGCTTTCTTCAAATTTGACAATGATTGATGCCTTAAATTTGGAAATCTTGGTGCTTTGTCTTGATTTTGCACTATGGTGTGTAAAGAAAAATTCATTGGTTGTCCCTTGTTTTGATAATTATGTTGCTTAAACTCTGTCTTTTTGGGGGAGTTTCTTTATGTGTAATGTGTATACATTGAAATTAAATTCAGCAACTTGATTTTAATTGCTTTGGGTATGATTCCTTGCAACTTGTGCTCCAGTTCTTATTCTCTCTAGCCTGATGCATTTTGTGTTTGTTGGCTTTTTATGGAGAGTTTGATGGGTTAGTACGTCAAGGGTTAATTCCTTTATGTTATATTATACTCAGGGGGAGTATATTTTCTAAGGGAGCGCTTTGGTTTAGGGGGAGTTTCTTTTTTGTCTAATATCCACACATTGGTTTAGGGGGGGCGTAGATTTCTTATTTATAAATGAAGGGTCTTATGCATTGTAACTTGCATCCCCCGATCTCTTGTCTCGCCTATTTTGCATCTATCGTATTTAGGGGGAGTAAGGCTTTGCCTTATTTGCACAGTTTCATACTTGGTACTCTTTTCTGTGCATTCGGTGTAGTAAAATCACAAGGTTGATACTAAAATTTCTGCATGTTCCGCTATTGCTCTGGTTCTCTAGTCTTTTAGCTAGAGGTTTGATTTAGATTGTGTCCTAGATAGGGGGAGTATTTTTGGACAGTCTGGTTTTGATTTTGTAATCACATTGTGGGGCTCATTTTTGTTTTGGGTAGTCTGTGCACTTTGATAGAGAAGGAGTTGTTTTGTACTGTTTTGAACAAGTGTTATTTGCTTTGTAATCATCATGTGCTATGTGCTTGTAACTTTGTTCAAATCAGATTATGTGCTTTGTGTTTAATCCCACTGTGAGCTGATTCTCCATATTTGCCTTTTTGCACTTTCCTTATCAACAAGGGGGAGAACACTCTCAACCCCATATTGCATATTGTTTTAATTTCTGTGATATAATATGCTTGTTTGTGTGCCTGGGAGATTGGTTGTTCTTGCAGGTACATCGCTATGAGTTGGTTTTGGGTTGAGTGTATTTAGAGAGTGTGTTGTCAAGGAAAGCCAAAAAGGGGGAGATTGTTAATGTATGAATTTTGAGTATTTCTTTTGGCTTCCCTTGACAATTTTGTAATAGGATTTTTATTGTTTTTATCAAGCTCAAGTTTAGATTAAGAATAGCTTCTCTAGGTGTTCTTAACTAACATCTATCCTATGGAGGCTCATGCAATTTGACAAAGGTAAATTATGCATTGCATCATTGCATTAAATTGATTTCATAAAATGATGACTAGTCAACCTCTGCTTAGTGTGATTTCCAGCTCACTGTTTCCAGCTCACTGTTTCCAGCTGGACTCTACCCATCTATTTTGTCCTATTCTGCGAAATTCCCTGTTGCCATTGTACGATTCTAACCTAGGAATTTTGGTTAAAAAGCAAACCAATTGCTCCTTTGGAGCCGTCACTTTTGTAGGCAAGTTTTGGAAAGTTTCCTTGGAAACTATCTCTTCTTCCTCAAGAGCAAACCTTCATATTTTTCATCTTTGAGTTTTCCAAATTGATTTTTCGAAAACTGCATTTGAAATATGAAAACCTCATCTTGCTAGATCAAACACTCTCTCATATATATATCTAGGTCAGATTCAAGATTGATTTCTTCAAGACTATGGTTTCTTGAAGAAATTGGTCATTCTCCTTTGAATCCAAATTTGGTTTCTATTTGAGTTGGAGCTTGCAAGCTAGTGCCATGGGATGAACGAGCTGGAGAAGGAGCTGCCATTGCCATGATGAACTGAGCTTCAAGCTTTGCTAAGTTGGAGAAGAAGATTGCACAAAGGAGGTATAGCCCATCTTCCTAAATAGATCTAGGTTTTGCTTGAGCTTGCTTGTATTCCTTTGTAAGAATCTTTTTCTACTTAGTGGATTGCCTGGTCGGTTGATGACCTCCAGTTTTTCCCAATGGTGGGTTTCTGGGTGAACAAAATCTGTTTTGCAAATCTGTAAATTTTTCTGGGTTTCTGTTCTTGGTGGTTGACTAGTCATCTTTATCTGCTGTTTGCTGTTTACTTGATAATGATGATTTCACACACTTTCACCATAGTTGTTGCTAGCACAGGGGATGCCTAGATTGACGGGTCCTTCTGAGTGCCTAGGTTGTCACTAGTAATCTTCTAGGGTTGCAGGTACTTTGTGGCATGCTCCGTATGTTCTTTTGATTGTGGTTGTTCATGACTAGTATTGGTCAAGGTCTAAAGTGTGTGAAGCCCGCTGTGGTTGTGTTTGTGTCATTTAATTTACCCCTCGTCACCTAAGTATCAATTTCACTCATATTTCTCCCAAATCCAAATCCAAATCCCTCAAATCTAAAGTCCTCAAATGCCTTATCTCAAATTTCTCATATTCAAATCCAAAACCCTAAATCAAATTCCTCATATTTTTCCTCAAATCCAAATCCCTCAAATCTAAAGTCCTCAAATGCCTTATCTCAAATTTCTCATATTCAAATCCAAATTCCTCAAATCAAATTCTCATACCCTCAAATCTTATACACATACCTCTCAAATCCAATTCCTACATCAAATTCATACATCAAAATTCCTCAAATCAAATTCTCATACCTCTCAAATCTTATACACATACCTCTCAAATCCAATTCCTACATTAATTTCATATATCAAATTCCTCAAATCAAATTCCTCCAATCAAAATCCCTCACATTCTCATATCACATTTTACTTCCGCTGCGATGTCAGGAATCCCTACGATTCTCCCCCGTATTGCAGACTCACAGAAGCATGCGGTCAATCCTGTTGACCCGGCTACCCGGACTTGTGCTTCTATCAACACCACCAAAGGTTCTACTTTTCATACGTCCTCTCAAAAATCCGCATGGATTATCGACTCGGGTGCTACGAATTTCATGACTCACTTACCAAGTTGGGCATTTGTGACGTATATGCACCAACTTGAGGAGGAGTGTTGAAATGAGTCTCCTAATTAATCAAGGAGATTTATTTCCTTGATTAATTAAGGGATTTACTTTCCTATTTTTATATAGTTGTCAATTCATTGTATAATTAGGAGATACTTTCCTAATCCTTTACTATATCTAATTCCTTGTAAAGCACTCATGTAAACTCTTATATATACCTCCTTATGGAGAATAATAAAATAAGAACTTAACATATTAAAACCATATTCATATTTTAGCACGACCACCACCACCTGGAATTGCAGTTCTCCACCACGAGCACCATGTGTTTTTTTGGAAACATCTGAATTGGGATTGGGATTAGATTGTTGCATTTGAGAATTGAACGAGTTGCCGTTGGAGGTGAAGTAGAAATGGTGACTAGGATTGTTAAGGGGGGTGGCGTAGAGAATAGGATCTCAGGGGAGTTGAGATCTGCTGTCCCTAAATTCCCTATCTCCTCCTGTCCTTTATCTAAAATTTTGACACATCTCTCCACCTTTAACAATACACAAACACTGTTAACTCGTATGGAAAAAAATGTAAAATATCAATAGCCATTTTGAACGCTTCTTCTCCCTCAACCATGGCAGTCTCAGACTCTCCTATCCTCCAACCTTGTAGCGGAGAACTCGGGTGTGGGTTTCCAATATTTCAGCATGAATTGGTTTGTGTTTGTTTAAGTTTTATGCATAAAAAAAAAAAATCAACTTGGATCAATACACTTCTCATGGATTCCATGTTGTTTGTTAAAAACTAAGTCAATTTGTTTGAAGGCATGGATTCAAAGCAATAAAAACCAATATTATTTTATCTTTTTGGTCATTTTATATTATGGTAAATTTGTAATTCAATAAATAGTTTAGTAGTAAGGTGTACTCAGTTAATTTTAGGGTTCGTTTAGCAGCACTCTATATAAAAAAAAAAGGGTATTGAATAATTGGATTGGAAACAATATTCTCAATCTTCTATCACCTAAATTAGGTTTCTCAGTTGGTAGCACTTTGGTGGGCACAAGGAATCACCTCATTCTTTTTAGGATTAGCACTTGGCAATGAGGGTGCCAATTGGTTTTTTATTTTTATTTTTATTATTAGCCCCTTGGCACATGCGTGGCCAATTGTTTTCTTTTTTATTTTTATTTTATTTTTAAAATTAAGAAAAGATAATATGGGTAGTTATGTTCCATAAAAGTAGGATATATTATTTGATTTTGTTTTTAATTTTAATTTTTTAATATTAAAAAAAATGTGAATTTACCATATTATCCTCATTTAATTAATAATTTCAATTCTTAATGTTTGAATTAACCAAGGGCATTTTATGGTATTTTGAATGTTTCACCATTCTCTGCCTTTTGCTTTATATATACTAGCCTCTCCGCATGCGCTTTGCCGCCTGCAAGAGGCTTTTCTTTAAAAAAATTAATTTTATTTTAGAATTAAAAAAGATAATGGGTAGTTATGTTCCATAAAACTAGGATTCATTGTTTGATTTTTCTTTTAAATTTAATTTTTTTAATATGAAAAAGTGTGAATTTACCATATTATCCACATTTAATTAATCAGATAATAGATCCTCTTTTTATGGAACACAACTACCCATTATATTTTTTAATTCTAAAATAAATTTTAAATTTTAAAAAAAGGACTCTCACGGGAGAGGAAGTGCGTGCGAAGAGGCTAGTGTTTGAATTAACCAAAGACATTTTCTGGTATTTTGAATGTTTCACCATTCTCTGCCTTTTGCTTTATATATATAGATAGATTACATTCGATCACTATCTACTTTTAAACTTTGATTATCACAAATAATATATATATATATATATATATGTTTTAATTTTGTTGAATTGTTTCTACCTTTTTTTCCTCATTATATCAAAGTGTTTTTCCACCGGGAGTTTCACTAAAACACCCAAAATGGGGGTTGAAATTATAAAAAAACCCAACACCCAAAACACTTTATAAACACACCCAAAACTATCATTACACACACTCAAAACCCATTTATAAACACACCCAAAAAATATACAATTGTTGATTTTGGGTGTGTTTCTATGTTTAAATAGTGTTTGAATTTTTTTATAAATACATGTCTAGGATTGGGTTTATTTATAAATTTGTCTAACATAAAATTTGCACTGCATTGATTTATTCTTTGTTTTTGCCTATTTTCAGTTGTTCATAAATAACAATATCTGAAAACTGACTCGCACTAATTCTATATTGTATATACCTTCCTTGACTGTTAATTTGGTCATGCCACATATATACCTTCCATCCGTCATTTTTGAAAATAAGTAATAGTATATTAATGACGAGCAAATAAAAATACAAAGCAACTATGAGCCGAATATGAAGCCCTAGCCTAACATCTCTGCCATTCTTGAATCATATTAGGTCATTTTCCACACTTGAAGAAAATGATAGAAATTTCTATGAAGCCCTAGCCTAATTCTAAAGAGGAGGCTTGGTCCAGTGGATTTTGAATGGGTCATGCAAATAGTATCGACCTAGAAGACTCTAGAATCTTTTTGATTTTGTTTCTGTTGTATAGCAATAATATAATGTTGAGACATTCAAAACTCGACATCTTCTACTCAGCCCAACACAATTCAGGCAAGTAGGTCTGAAACTAGTTTATTTATCAACAACCAAAAAAGAAAAACTAGTTTAATTTGTCAGTTCTGTCAATGGGGTAAAATAGTTGAGGTTGATCTAAGTCAGGTTTCTAGTGAAAAATAGTTGTTTAAACAATCTAAAATATGAAAATAAAAAATAGTCGTTAACTTGTTACACCTAAATATAAAAAAAGAATCCCACGTTATCTTGTGTTAGTTGACAGAGTTTGGTAGGCTTGGTCAAGCTTGGAGACCTTATCAGATCACTCGCTCTCTAAACTAAAAACCAATTTATTTATAGACTATTCGTTTCACGTGGAAAAACTTAGATTTCTTGCCTATAAATATGAACCATTACTTGCATAAGCCTTCCATCCCTACTTCAAACAAGTCATTTAAACATCTCTCGTTCTCAAAACACTTCATTGTAGTCGATCTCTCTTCCAATGGCACCTGCAGTAACTTCATTAACTGAGGCATCCGATGGTCATGAAATCGAAGTTGCAAGCATCAAAAGACTAGCTGGCTCAGCTGCTCTCAGTTCTGTACCTTCCGAGTACACTTATACCAAAAATCCTAATGAACAAGGAGATGCAAATGACCCCGAACACTCAATCCCCACCATTGATTTTGCTCTTCTCACCTCTGGTTCTCCTGATCAACGGGCAAAAGTGATCGAGGAGCTAGGAAGAGCTTGCGAGGAATGGGGCTTCTTCCAGGTAAGTACTTCCTTTTGCGTCAATCACGAAGAAATGCTCTTTCGTGATGCTTATGTTGTCAGACTGTGAATATCAAGTTGATTTTGTTTGTTTTATATGCATTAACGTGTGTGATGAAAATGAAGCTAATCAAACATAAAATGTATTCATGCTGGGTTTAATAGGTGACCAACCACGGTGTACCAGAGAGATTGATGAAATCAATGATCAACGCGTGTCATAGATTTTTTGACCTACCGGAGGAGGAGAAGAAGGAGTTTCAAACAAAGAACCTGTTGGACCCAATTAGGTGCGGTACCAGTGCCAACGTCGCCATTGAAAAAGTTCGTCTGTGGAGGGATTTCCTCAAGGTCATAGCCCACCCTGAATTCCACTCACTCTACAAACCTGCTGGATACAGCGAGGTTTCACTGGAGTACAGCAAAAGAACCCGAGAAGTAGCCACAGAAATATTGAAGGGCATATCAGAGAGCTTAGGGTTGGAGGCTGACTACATAGCAAAGGCCATGAACTGGGACCGTGGCTTACAAATTCTGGCTGCAAATTACTACCCAGCGTGCCCACAGCCTGATAAAGCGATCGGCATTCCTCCTCATACCGATCATGGACTGGTGACCCTCCTCATCCAGAATGAGATGGGTGGCCTTGAAGTCAAGCACAAAGACCAATGGGTGTTGGTGAATGCTGCTCCGGGAGCTTTTATTGTTAACATTGGTGACCAAATTCAGGTACCAAAATAACACCCAACTTTTTTAAATCCAAAACCCATCTTATCTAAGAATTACAAAGTCTAATAATTCTCTACTTATTTTCATAAATTAATGGTACCGATTATTTATGTGTATGGTTAATTCTTTGTGTCAGATTTTGACAAACGACAAGTACAAGAGCATATGGCATAGGGCTGTTGTGAACAACAAAGCTACAAGGATATCAATAGCTGTGCCCCATGGGCCCTCACTGGACACACCCGCTTTACCAATCCCAGAGTTGTTAGAGAGAGAAGGCCAAGCCCCAAAATACGTTGGGATGACATATGAGAAATTCATGGAGCTTCAAGCAAGCCCTGCTGCCCTCACGAAGCCTTGCTTAGATCACCTCCGAATCTAGGCTATCTCGACGACCCAATGAAGAGTTGTAGCTTCTTTTATTTCTGGTCTTCAAAAAATATATATTGATTATGCGTTAAGTATATATTCATGCTCTGTGTTTTCAGATAGGCTTACAGGTTATGTAATTATGCGTGAATTCATTGTGAAATTCTCAGCAAAGAGCAATTCATGTAATACAAAATTATCTATTACAATTTATATATATATATAAGAAAATTATTTAATAGCACGACTATCTACCTTAAATAGGGAACTTGTTTTGGGGATTAATTAAGATGATCAGAGAATGGAGAGAAGATGGAGAAGAAAAGGAGAATGCATGAAAAAGAACTTGAAAAGAAAAAAATATTTGAATTGCTTGTAAGTATTTGTTTTCAGTTTGTGTAGCATTCCATTACAGTCTTATCCATACCTCTCTCATCCCTTTTTTCTCATTCTTTCTTTCCAAATTTTCCCTTGTATCTTCCATATAAAAATGAAATACAAAATGTTTATCAAACTAGTCTTTGTGACAAAATGAGCCTAATGCATGAATTATTCTTGTGACACAATTCCCGAAGATATGACCAAATTATTGGAATCAACTATGTTGCATGGACACCTAGCGTGGGAGTGTCTGACACTTGGACACCCGTGTCCATTGGCTATCACCTTGTCTACAATCAAGACACTCCCCATACACAGTCAAGACACTCTCTGAACACGGGTCAACTAATGTGTTAATTCAATTATAATTCCTATATATTTAAGCGGCCACCAAAGGGATGTCTTCAATTGAAAAAGATGCCAACAAAGGGATAAAACGGAAAGAAAATAGTTGACTTCAAGATGCCTCCTGTATAAAGAATTCTAAGCTAATAGGTAGGTGTGATATCATCCATCTCTTAAACTAATTGTTTGTGTAAATAATCTCATGGGAGAACATTCACAGACGATTCTTCCACCCTTTGAACTTCCTCTCCCTCGTTCCTTGCAAAATAAATTTTGGTCAATGGACCACATCGGGGGGATGTTGATCAAAGGCCCTCTAATGCCTAAGTCAGTAAAAAGGATCTTGGAAGATGAAGCAAATACTTAAAGGAGGGAGTTTTTGCTCACATGGAGAGCTGGGTGGCGCGTGGTCGGGTGTAGTGTCGCGTGGTTGTGTTTAGTAGCGTGTGACCATGTGCGAAAGAGAGAGGAGAGGGCAGTGAGAGAGAGAGAGAGAGTAATTTTGCTAGGGTTTCATAATTACCTCAAATGTGGTGTATGCTTGCCTTTTCTAGAGGTCTTTTTCTTCCAGCAGCCAGACGAATGGGCTTGGGCTGCTGTAAATGATGAGCTGAGGAGGTTGCCCCTGTTTCTGAGTTCGAAGACCAGGCTCCAAGAAAGTTTTGAAAGGGTTTGTGAAAACCCTTTGAAAACACCTTGGTTCCCTTCACCAATGAACCAAATAAACATGACAAATTAGCAATGGAATGGCTTGGCATGAGGAGCTTGTGGCATGGGAGCTAAGCTTTCACAAGTTTAGCAATTTGAGAGAGAAAAGCATGAGTTTCTTACAGAGGACAAAAATTAAGACTGGGGCAGAGGAAGATTAGGAAGGTTTTTTATCTCAGGAAAAGAAGAGACCATGGAGGAAGAGGATTGGGTGGTTTGAGTAAATTTCAGGTTGCTTGACAAAGCTTGGTCAAGCTCTGAAACTGGGTTTGCAGGTGAGAGAGGAAGCTTGCTCTCTGAAGAATGGGTTCGTTTTCTGGGTAGCTAAGGCCCTCTTTTATAGCCACAAAGAACCCTAATTTTATCTAACCTCCTCCTCCCTTTTTCGTTGCTTCTTCCCACTTGATCCTATTTGATGCAATTTTCCTATCCAAGGTGCATGGGTAAGGAGCCCTTTGTGGTTCCAAGGTTTTGACGCAGCTGGACCTCCCCCATAAGGGTGAAGCGCCACCTGCTTTCCTTATGGGTTTTCAAGATGGAGCTTGCAGAGGAAAAGAGAGATGGAGGAAGTTCTTTGTCCGATGGGTATTCCTATGAATCTCCGTTGGTTTTTGCAGTGGCTTGCTATTTGACTTGGGTCTGAGACTTATGACAATGCTAGATATTTTATAAGGTACTGGGCTGGGCTTGTATGTACAGTGTTGGGGTTATCGGTGTTCTCCTTTCCAGCGGCCTGCACGCTTTCGTCCAGCTGCTGGAAGTGGCTTATCCGTTTTTGGGCATTCTAACTGTCATGGATTTTCCTAAATGCTACAGCAGCCTATGGGATGTTCTCCTAAGGCATTGGGTCATATTCTCTCCTCTCTCATGCTAACCCATGTGTTTGGGCTCAAAAAATAGGCTTGAGTTTTAGGGCTCCCAAGCAGCCCAAAACTTCCATTTCTTGGCTCATCAATGGGCCCCATGAAAGCTCGTTACCATCCATACCACAGCCCACTCAAGCAAGCCCCGAGCATTTGCGTGGCTTGGGCCCACTTAAGCTTGTAGCGTGGCTATGTGTGAAATAATGATTTCCTGCTTGGCATGGCATGTTGCTTGGCGTGCTTGAATTTTGTCGTCTTTGAAAAGAGACATAATGCTTGACAAAATAATTAGCATGAGCTTGTAGAGCCAATGCCCTTTTATAGGCTCATTTTAATTCCTAGCGTGATAAATTGCATATTTATTTGGCATGGCACGTGTTTGTGGCTCATGCAAGCGTGCATGAAGAATTTCGCATGCTCCGCATCGGGTTTCTTCTTAATAAGGTGTCGCATTGGGCCGGGGATCTATTTGGGCCCAACCCTTGATTTTTTGGGCCTCAACATTAGCCCCCTTAATTATTAGGACCATGGATAAGTGCTGGAATGGGCCGAATAATTAAACCCGACCCAAAAATCAAATTTATAATTGCAGGGTGCCCCCTCTCTTCCTGCGTGCACGATGACCGACATGTCATGATGGGCTTCCAGTAGTTATTTGTAGTTTCCCAGGTAATAACTTCATCCACCTTCTTTTCGTTTATTATTATTTTCTTCTTTTCCTTCCTCTTTATGTGCATAAGAGTAAATCCCTCTCTCTACCACTTTCTTCTTCTTTCCTTTTCCTTTCTCCAGCGAACTCAGAGCGAGAAAGAGGGTGAGATCGAGGAGAGCCGCCCTTCTACAACCGTTGGAAGGGAGCTCAAGCCAAACTCGACTCCGTCATTCCCTGCGCGAAGAAACCCATTTGCCGTTGTTGGAAGAGATTGTCTCTGTGCAGACTTTTCTTCCAAAATTCCCAATTCCTTCTTTCTTAGTGCATCTGAGGTCGTCATTTGAGGGGGATTCCTTCGTGAAACAAGGTATGCCCTTTTTCTCTTCCAATTTCTGGAATCTATTGAAGGGTTCGTTGGGTTCTTCATGCCCATGAGTTTTGCTCTTTGTTTTGGCAGCCAAACACCCACTCTTTTTTAACCCATCCATCTTTTGTTGGAGTAATCGTCAACAAGGAAGGGCTCGCATCAGTTTTGGGGGTTCTCTTCTTTTCGATTTCTTCCTTTCGCGAGCTTGCTGGAAGAGTGCCAAAATTTGCGAGAAGAAATCACTGGTATGGATTGGATCTTTTCCTTTTCTCCATTTTCTTTCCCCATTTTTATCATGTGTTGGCCCTCTTTGTGCTGGTGAAAAGGCTGAACTATGCACGATGTGCCTTTTCTATGTAGGTGTATACGTCCCTGGCACAGGGAAGATGCCGGAACCCTGCATCGTATTCCCTGCTGCTGGAAGCTTTGAGCGCACCGGCTTCGTAACTTGAGCATTTAGACTTTCATCCTATTCTCTTGGTAAGTAGCTCTGCTCATTTGCTGGAATCTGAGGTCCTTCTTTTTAACTATGTAGGAATAGATATAGACTGATATCTTGGCCCAGGCTTGTTTTTCTTGTGAACACATGCATGATTAAATCTGGACTTTTCTCCCATGTTGTGGAAATAGAAATTGACAGAATGCATGCTCTGCAATGCTTGAATCTTTTGCATTTTGAGGGAGAATTTGCTTGTCATGGGAATTGCTTGAAAATTTTGCTTGCCACGAATAAATTGCATGCTGCTTGGATATTTGCTTAAGCGTTTCCTTTGGCATGAACTTGGCTTGTCGTGCTTGGCGTATATTTTGCATGTGCTACGTTCTTGTCCCCTTTTTTATTATTGCATCACAAGCGTATGCTTGTAACCGCATGATTAATACATAAGATCAGAGGCTGTTGGAAGCTTGAGGAAAGCACCATTGGTTTCTTTTTTATGAGCTTAGAGCTTGGTCATGGATAACTGTTTATTTTTTTGGCCCTATAGGGATAGACACAAACATGTGTACGATGGGTCTGCAAGGATGCTGTGTAACCCATAGGGATTTTGTTTTTTTTGTCTTTGTGAAAATGGTTACTAGGAGGTAAATAGTGTTTAGTTTGTAGCACTTGCTTTGTGAAAAAGGGTATGCTGGAATGATTGATTGAGCATGGAATGAGAACTTTGCTTGTCATGGGCTCGAGTAACAGATTGCATGATGCTTCGAAAATATATATATATTTTGTTTATGCATTTCGCTTGGCATGAGATAGCTTGCTTTGCTTGGCATGTAAAGTTCATATGGCTTGCATGCTAGCGTGAAGATTGCTTGGCTTTAACACAGAGAACTAGTTTTATACTTTGCCCTTCTTTGTTGGCAATTCTTGCAGGGACTCACATAATAAGTCATAATGACCTTTGTGATGAGTGATGGCCTATTTCCCCTTGCACGATGGGTTAAAGAAGGGACTTCATTGCTTAGAAACACTTGCCAAGACTTGATCATAGGCACTGGGTAGGCTTTGGAGGCTACTCTCATTTCCAAGTGCTGTATAGAAGAAATGCATGTTTCCGGCGGCTTCTCGATTCTTTTCAATATCCTCGCAGCATCACTAAGGGCTGGTCAAAGTGCTTCGATCGTGAGTGGGCAAACCCAACTACTGAAGATGTTTTGCGAATGATTGAAGGTTGCCAAGAAAACATCGCTTTTGACCCTACAGTAACATGCTAGAAGGGTTTGAGCATGTGTCTTATTAGGACCTTGCGTGGACTTCCCGCTGGATACTTGGAAGAAACTATAGCACATGCTGTTTTTAGAGCATGAGTTTCTTGTAGCATAAAGATGCATGCTCGATCCCTTAAAGCAAGAGTCGTCGTCAATGCGTTGAGCCTGAAGGAGCACTAATTGGAGAGCCAGTGTCGTAAGCTGCGAAACCTTCTCTTTGACAAATGAGCTATCGATAATGGCGCTTGGTGCGTGGTAGAAATATTGAAAGGATCATCTCTCCGCGCTTCTTCTATTATGCTTTAGTAATGCTTTAGTAATGAGCTGTGATCTAGTTGAGGTACCCAATTCTCTTTATTTGCACCGTGATATGCATAATTTCTTTTTTTTTTTTTATAGCAAGTCTATATCTTCCAACACCATCCTTCTCTAACACCTGTCTTTATTTCAACTCGCGGGTCGCATTTCTTTGTTCTGAGGGGTTGGCTGGCTCGATGTGTAGTAGCTTCTTCTTTTGAAACTTCTGGGTGTTTCGCTCTTCAGCACAGTTGACTGCATTTGGGCTTGAGTTGTACCCCCCTTTTTTTTCTTTTTTTCTTTTTTCTTTTTTTTTTTTGGAGAGCCTAAAGCTCATGTTGTTGGAACCTTGAAACACAGCTTTGTCACATACTTTCTACCAGAATTTTTGATTTAGCATGCTTGAGATATTAAGCTTCGGCTTGTCTTGTACACTTTGCTTGATTGTAAATGATGGAATGCATGAGTTGCTTGAGATTTTAACAGGTTGGATTGTGGTAGGTGCAAGGCACATGCTGCCAATTTTTTTACAGGATCACAAAAGTGTTTGCCCCATTGCCTCTATGCCTATTTTTTTTTTTCTTTTCTCCACAAGGCCTTCCTTATGTGATCTGATTTTTCTTTCATAGCACTCCAACACATACACTCTCTTCGAATATTGTAAGGGCTAGAATGATTTTCCTTGATAGCATGACCTTCCCCCTTTTTCTCTTTCTTCAAGAATGACACATGATATTGCTTGTCCATGATGCTTGTTAACAGCTTGGGATCCCATCTAAGTGGCTTTGCTTGGTATAGTTACTGCTGAGAGGTTTAGTCTTTTAAAGAAAAGTTTGCTTGTCTATTTTTTTTTCAAAGAGCATGTTTTTGCAAAACAAAAGAAGGCAAAAGCAAGTAAAGAATTCTATAGGCTTTTTTCTTTTTCCAAAATACTCCATTCTTATTGCAAATATCATCTTACACCTTGGCATGCCATAATGGTGGTGTATTCTAAAAAAAAATGTGAAAGCATAGGGTGAAAACACATAAGGAGTTCATTTTTGAAATAAATTTGAAAAGCCAAAAACAAAAGAATAGGTGCAAAAGCAACTCAACAGTAGTAAGACTTTGAGCCATTTTGCATTGATGAATACTCCAATCAAATCAAGCCCCCAAGTATGAAAGGGCCAAGGAGTGTGCATGACTTGCAATGGCATGAAAGCTTGTGGCTTGGCTTGGCATGTGTTGTACTAGGTTGCTATGCTCTGCGGAGATATTTAATAGAGCCACAGCTGTTGCTTTACAGCATGCGGATCATAACCCAACTAATCAAAGAGTGATTTGCGGCTCACAACCCATTACACTTTCTTCAACCTCTGTGAGATTATGAGAGGTTACGGCAGCTGTCTCCTGATAATCTTGCTGACCAAATGAAGCCCCCAAGTGGCGTTCTTCCGGCATGTCCAATGTGAATACTTCGCTGCTGGAACCATTCTTCCATCCATCAGAAAGTGGCCATGGGGTGTTAAACTTGAAGTTTTTGAATATTTATACCAGTAAGCTTTCTCCGTGTTTCCACAAGGCTCCCGAATAGCCTCCGATGGCTTTGGGTCATTCTTCCATGGGTGGCACAATATGTCGTCGTCGAGCAAGTCGTCAAAGCATATAATGACAGCAGCCATCTCCTTTCCCCTTCGTTTTGGCAAGGGTCTTCGTCAACAGCTTGCCTCTTAAAGGGTAGCTCAAGAGTTCCGTCATGTATCTTGGCATGCAAGATCTTCCTCAAAGTTTGACAAGCAGTTATTGGGTGACCCACAAACTGATGATAACGGCAGTACCTCAGATCGCCCCTTTCTTCCATGATAGGGACCTTGTAGGGCCTGAGGGGTTTGATTGCACTATGAACAAACATTGTATCAAGAATGGCATGGAATTCTTCATCTTTGCACGGCAATGGCGGGTATGTCTATCTGTCTTTTCTTTTGCATGAATTGTAGTAACTAGATGATTTGTCATCCTCATCTAAGTCTGGTCTGCTTCTGGCAGCAGTTCTTCTAACGATGGTGTTTGGATTTCTACTACAAGATTGGCTCTGTTCTTCTTCCAGCCTCTCTTCCAGCGGTGGTGTTTAAATTTCTATGACATGGATGCATGAGTTGACGCATAAACTATATGAGTTTGGCATGGGGAATCAGAGCTTGGCTTGTGGTGTGGGAGATAAGTACCCACAAGTTCAGCATCAAAGAGAGATTTATCTGATGGGTACAGGAACATATGGTTCCATGCTCCTTGAGGCTTGAGATGTAGAGGAATGTACTCATCATCTTGGGAAGAATATAGTGCTTGACTGATATTTAATTTCTGCATGACCAAAGGGATGGTGGTTAAAATAATATATGTGTTGCAGCTTGCAAATTAATATAATTAATGGATGCCATCCAACATCATTACATAACAAATGAATCGCACATCAATATTAAAACCAGCATAGGTAGCTTTTAGTAATACACAAGCATGGGATGCTTTGGCAATAATTAAAGAATGTGGTGATGCTCGTGCTTTTGGTAGTGTGTAAATGCCTAGTGCTAGTATTCCTATCAAAGTGAAAGACAAGAAATAAAGGAAGCATGAATAGTCCAACTTCACTAACACGATATATCTATATATATATCAAGAAGGAAATTTATCAGTACATGTCTACATTTGAATAGATGACATGCTCGTGCTGTTTTTGCAAGTATAAATGTAATGGCATATGGCATGATAATATATATATATATTATCGTGAAATCTAAAAAGCTAGGAAAAAATGAATTTTCTTATCTTTTTTTGTTGGCCTCCAACAGAGAGTGTGTGGATTGTGGAACCGACATTGGCATAGAGAGTTGGAGCATCCCGCGGGCAGTGCAAAAGACGGAGACGATGCAAGCAATATTCCTGGAGAGGACTTGTTCAATTTTGAGTTGAAGAGCATGTGTAGCTTTGTGCAAGATATGGAGCTTTTCTTTTTGCGCTTCAAGATACTTATGGCATCTTTTGGCTTCTTCAACTACTGGAATATCTCAGGCAAAAAACTGAAAAAGAAGTTCAATCCTCTTTGTCAGATGCTTGGCCTGTGCCTGGCTTTTTCTTTTTTTTTGAAAAAATTTGCTTGGCATGAAGCCCCCAAGTATTTTGGGGTTTGCATGTGTAGCTTGTTCAATGGCATGAATAATGGATTTGCCAAAGCTTCCAGGGTTTTCTTGCAAGATCTTGTTTTGCTTGAGAATGGAGATCTAACACACAAACAAATGGAGCTTGTGAGTAATATATATTAGTCAACAAAAGGAAAAAATAAACAAAGAAAGAGAGAATGTTCTTATCTCTTTATTTTCTCTGTTTTATTGCTTGTAGTCTTCTTTTTTGGAGGCATTGGTGAAGATGGCAGCTTGGTCCCCAGCAGAGTCGCCATTTATGTAGGGGTCTTTTTCTTCCAGCAGCCAGACGAATGGGCTTGGGCTGCTGTAAATGATGAGCTGAGGAGGTTGCCCCTGTTTCTGAGTTCGAAGACCAGGCTCCAAGAAAGTTTTGAAAGGGTTTGTGAAAACCCTTTGAAAACACCTTGGTTCCCTTCACCAATGAACCAAATAAACATGACAAATTAGCAATGGAATGGCTTGGCATGAGGAGCTTGTGGCATGGGAGCTAAGCTTTCACAAGTTTAGCAATTTGAGAGAGAAAAGCATGAGTTTCTTACAGAGGACAAAAATTAAGACTGGGGCAGAGGAAGATTAGGAAGGTTTTTTATCTCAGGAAAAGAAGAGACCATGGAGGAAGAGGATTGGGTGGTTTGAGTAAATTTCAGGTTGCTTGACAAAGCTTGGTCAAGCTCTGAAACTGGGTTTGCAGGTGAGAGAGGAAGCTTGCTCTCTGAAGAATGGGTTCGTTTTCTGGGTAGCTAAGGCCCTCTTTTATAGCCACAAAGAACCCTAATTTTATCTAACCTCCTCCTCCCTTTTTCGTTGCTTCTTCCCACTTGATCCTATTTGATGCAATTTTCCTATCCAAGGTGCATGGGTAAGGAGCCCTTTGTGGTTCCAAGGTTTTGACGCAGTTGGACCTCCCCCATAAGGGTGAGGCGCCACCTGCTTTCCTTGTGGGTTTTCAAGATGGAGCTTGCAGAGGAAAAGAGAGATGGAGGAAGTTCTTTGTCCGATGGGTATTCCTATGAATCTCCGTTGGTTTTTGCAGTGGCTTGCTATTTGACTTGGGTCTGAGACTTATGACAATGCTAGATATTTTATAAGGTACTGGGCTGGGCTTGTATGTACAGTGTTGGGGTTATCGGTGTTCTCCTTTCCAGCGGCCCGCACGCTTTCGTCCAGCTGCTGAAAGTGGCTTATCCGTTTTTGGGCATTCTAACTGTCATGGATTTTCCTAAATGCTACAGCAGCTTATGGGATGTTCTCCTAAGGCATTGGGTCATATTCTCTCCTCTCTCATGCTAACCCATGTGTTTGGGCTCAAGAAATAGGCTTGAGTTTTAGGGCTCCCAAGCAGCCCAAAACTTCCATTTCTTGGCTCATCAATGGGCCCCATGAAAGTTCGTTACCATCCATACCACAGCCCACTCAAGCAAACCCCGAGCATTTGCGTGGCTTGGGCCCACTTAAGCTTGTAGCGTGGCTATGTGTGAAATAATGATTTCCTGCTTGGCATGGCATGTCGCTTGGCATGCTTGAATTTTGTCGTCTTTGAAAAGAGACATAATGCTTGACAAAATAATTAGCATGAGCTTGTAGAGCCAATGCCCTTTTATAGGCTCATTTTAATTCCTAGCGTGATAAATTGCATATTTATTTGGCATGGCACGTGTTTGTGGCTCGTGCAAGCGTGCATGCAGAATTTCACATGCTCCGCATCGGGTTTCTTCTTAATAAGGTGTCGCATTGGGCCGGTGATTTATTTGGGCCCAACCCTTGATTTTTTGGGCCTCAACACCTTTATATAGTCTCCTTGCTTGGCTAGGATTTGAAGAATAATTCCTTATTTAATTGGAATTATTCTTACCCAAAAATAGGTGACAAGATTAATCAAGGAGATTTGGTGGACATCTTCATCCTTGATTTAAGGAGATATTCCTATCTTAAATCAAAGATAATTATCTAATTAAAATAAGAATTAATTAGGATAATTAGTTGACCTAAGGCATATTACTTTTTCCACGTGTCACCTTTCTATTAGTTGCCGAAAATATGTGTTCCCCTAGCTTGCCCCTAGCTTCTGCATGGCTCTTGTTGGGCATGGAGGAGATGTGAAATATTTATTGGGCTTTCCAACTGCATTTGGGCTCCTATTGAAAGTTGGGCTCCTTAATTTTGTGAGTTGTGCTCTTGATTGGAAGAGGCTTTTGATTCATTCTTGGAGTTGGGCTCCTAATTAGAGTAGGCTATTTTGATTTCTTCTTGACCAAGGATGCCCAACCATTATAAATACATGGCTCCTCTTCATTACTCTTCATCTTCCTCTACTTCCTGATTTGTGAGAAAGATCTTGGAGGAGAGAATTGCTTGTCAAGGAGAGGAGAGAGTTGTCGTGTGTTTGGTTTTTTTGTTTTTGTTTTTTTTTTTTCCTTTGATTTTTCTTCACGGTGAAGACTGGCTGGCCATGGTTAGCTAGTTGTCGTTGTGACCATGAGCAGTGGCTGCATTGCAGAACCAGCCGTGAGTTGGTTGCGCGTTGGCGGTTGTGGCCGCTCTTTTCTTTCTTCTTCTTTTCTTGGCGAGGCTGCCTGGTTGTCATTGGGACGCTAGGACACTGCGACGATGACTAATCACACAAGATGGAAATGTATGACCGGGATTGCCATTTTTCTCCCATTCCCAGTTTGTGTGATGTTAGGAATGAAAAGTTTGTTCAATTGTCCAACAATATCCTTAGTTTTTTTATAAAAAAATGAAAGTTATTAAGACGAAGAGTTTTTTCAAGGGTCAAAAGTGATATTTAAAAATTATAACAAAGGTAAGTTAGTCCAAAAAACTTTCTTAGAGATATTACATTTGTGAGTTTGCAAGGTTGTGAGGTTTTGGTGTATTGGGAATCTGTATTAAGATTAGAGAGAGTGGTTATTATGTGAGAGATGGAAGAGGCTATTTCCTGGTTGTTCATCGTAAATCATCTTTTCTACTCTTTAGTGGAATCACTATGAATGCACAGGGATGTAGCCTAATATGGAGTGAACCTCGTTATATATTGAATTAGGCTTTGCTATCATTGCGCTCTAGGAATTTTGTTTGTTGGTGTGCTGAATTTCAGAACACATGGTGGTTTAACAAAAATGGGAATTGATAAGCCTATATTTTACATATATTTTATGTCTCCTTTATTTATTTATTTGTTAATATCCTTGGATTAAATTGGTTGTTTTAATTGGTTTTGTGAGATTTGTGAAAGAATTGTGGAAATAGGAGAAAGTGTGCTAACATGGACAATAAGATGAAGATTTTGTGCAAATCAAGTAAAGAAGCCAAATCATTCCATTTGTCGCAAGGAGTGTTGTCAAATTTCCTAGTTCAAGATGGTTCAAGTCTTACCAAGTCAAACAAGGAGAAATAAAGAAGACCTTATATTAGAAGGAATCCTATTTTTATGACAATTGTAATTATACCTTAGATAGGTAGGATTTCTAGAGTATTATAAATAGGGAGTTTCGGTCATTGATCAAAGGATCCTCGACCATAGAATTCTTATAGATTCATACTCATAGCCGAAACACCCAAAGGAGAATATGAAGAGAGCTCGCGCAACCTTGGAGTTCTACTTGGAGAATTCATGCCTTCCTTGTCTTCATCAGCCATCATGATTCTTAATAAGTCCTTCATGAACTGATTTCTTTTTACTAGGGTTACGATGTAGCCTAGCTATGAATACTCAAATTCTTTGATATTGTTAATTTTATGTATCTATACATATTGAGTGCTTGTTACCGTTCTCAATTCTTTCAATTAATCACTACAAGAAAAAAAGGCTAATGTGACCAAATAAAAAGTGAGGCTTGTAAATTCGTCACATATAATAGGTATTGGTGACGAATTTATCAAGTCGTCACTCATAAGACAACAAAGACATCTACAATTTTGGAGGAAGGCCAAATCCCTCACAAATAGTCTGGCGGTTTTGGGCGGGAGAGACCAACAATTATTTGTGAGGCTTGTGGAGTCACATATAATATTTTAAGTCGTCATAAATTTTTAGTGCGGGAATATCTATCCAAAAAAAATAAAATTGAAAAGGAATGAGCGGAAAAGTTTCCCGCCCCAAAATAAAAACTATATTTTAGGGTTAGTTGTCATCACATATTCGCACATGTGAGGACCTGGCCTCACTTATTCATTTAAAAGGGTTATGTTTTATGTTTTAATTTTGTGGTATGGTCTGTGCAGGTTTTCAACTTTTTAATTTCTGTTTGAACATTAATTTGCAGACAAGGTGAGGATTTCATCTTAGAATACTCTTCCCCCCAATTTTCCATATCGCATTATTTTCTTCTTCCCCAGATTTCACTCTCTCTCTCTCTAACCCAAAACCCTCTCCGGCTCTATCTGACCCCAATCCTTCCGATTCTCTCTAACTCGAAACCCTTTATGATTCTTTCTCATATAGAAATCCTCTTGGTTCCCAAACCCTCTCACGACTGCAATCTCAAGGTAACCCTAACTCTCTCTATCGCTCTTTTAATTTCCAGATTTTATCAAAACATTCTTTCAGTTTAGCTTTGCGGAACCTCACGGCTGCACTCTCAAGTTGGTTTTACTAAATTTAATGGAACCTCATTGGGTATGAAGCTCCAAATTCTTTCAATTATTTCAATTAATGTGCTTGCAGATATTACAAAGTTTCAAATTCTTTCAAAAGTTTAGATTTAGACTTGTTATTATTTAAATTTTGCAGAATCTAATGGTGCTTTGGTTTGTTTTTAGAAGAGAAGCCATGTGATTCGTTGAAGTTGTAGAAAAAGCTGGGTGGAGGATGGTGGGAGAGAGGTGAAAGTCAGCTCCTGATGCACTTTTTTTTTCCCTACTTGAATTTTAATTTTGTTTTATTTATTTTTCTGCTTAGAGATTTGTCTTTAATCTCAACCACCCACTTCACCCATTTTCTCCAATTAAAGTTCCTTTGGTACATGTAAGTATACTTAATTTCCACTTGCATTTAGTTATGTTTCTTTGGTTAGGAAATGGTGGTGATTGTGATTAATTTTCTCCTTTTGGTATAGCCATTGAATTGACTAATTTGCATTTGAAATTGAAGGGAAGCTATCCAATTGGGATGGTATTGGAGTGGAAGAGCCTCTGAAGTTTCTCTTCACAAGACTAGCTAGAGGTTTGATTTACTTTCTTCCTAATACAACATAAGGTATAAGCATCTATTACAAAAAGGGATTGAAAAATTGACAGACCCAATACAAGATTTATGTTAATTATTCATGCAAGATTATATACTTGTTTTTAAGATTGTTCAGAAGTGTTTTGAGGCAGAAGTTGTTAAGTTTCTGTTTTTTAAGAAAATGTGATTGTGTTACCTATGTTGACTGTTAATTTTGCACAGGTTGTGGGTTAGTTTTGAGGTATAATTACTTGATTTTAAACCATACATATCCAGGATTGTAATTTGGTTGAAGTTTGATACCTTGGTAAGTATGACTACAAAATCTGTCAAAAACAGGGGCTGCAGTTTCAGTTTTGAAACACTTACTTTGGACTACCTTATCTTAAAAATTAGAGCACCGTTTCTATCAAATTTTATATGGTTTCAAAGTTTATTTAATCAACTTCAGGATGCATGTAAATTGGCAGATTTTTATTGAGTTTAGGATGTTTAATTCTGAGTTCAAAGTTTAATACACAGTAGCTGAAATTGTGTTAGTTTCTCTGATGGTGCAGGAGCAACAACAGTTTCCTAAAAGCTCATGTCAAGACATAAGTTGGTGGTTCAATTGATGAATGTCAAGGATCTTAGCATAGCTCACGTCAAGAGTAATCTTCAAGTAATTAATTTGATCTAGATTTCATGGTCTACACACATATTTTTCCTACTTGTACTATATAAAATCAATACCATGACCGAAAATATATAAATCCATCAGATTCATATATCTGATTTATGTTCTTTTTTTTCTAGCTTTGATTAAATGTATAGGAGCCAGAAGATGGAAGACTCCGATCAAGGTAAACTTCATTTTTACACACATCTACCTACTTTATCATAATACCAGAAACATTAACATATCATAGTAAAATATGCAATTGTGCTCTTGTATCCTTTTCACATATACTTTCATGTGACTGTTATTATATGAGACTTGTATTTCATTATTTAGTTGCACTGGTTTCTCTGTTTTTGGTTATTAATTTAATAACAGCACTTACAGTGTCAATTTTGCAGTTAGAATATGATGACTTGTCTATTTTGATAGGATAATTGCTTGCTGTTTCTTTTATTGTTTCTGAGATTTATTGAGTAAAGGGTTTTGTTTTTGTTTGTTTATGTAGCTGTTGTAGCATGGGAATCAGGGACGCCAATGGTGATTGAAGGTTTATAAAGAGCCATCCATGTATGATAAATTTTTAATGACACTAGGGTCTAGTAAATATGTAATAATTTTAGATGTATTCATACATTTAAGTATATGGTTGTATTTTAAATTATTGTATATAGTTGTATCGTTCTAGTGGATGTACAATTTCTAATTTGTTTTTCTATTATTTTTTTAATTTAATAAACCTAGGATGAGATTTACATGTTTACATTATGTTATTTTGGATATTAAGTGTGTTTAGAACCTTGGATATACGATTAACTTAGATACGCTATTTTGGATATTTTTCATCTATGATATGAAGCTTCTATATTCTTGATGCAGAGTATTACATTTATTAGGATCATTGTCATGAAATCATTCACGCGTATTATCAATTGTGATGAGTTTTTTTGGCATAACAAATTATACAATATGACGATTTGTTATTTCATATTTTAAACAAAGTGACAATTTATAAAGCATCATAAATTGAATGTTGTGACAACTTGTCTATCGTCATAATAGATACCATGTGACCACCTGCCAGTCATCAAAAAATGAATTAGGTGACATATTGTTAAATGTCACAAAAGAAACAATGTGACAAAACACGAGAAGTCACATATTGTAAACAGTGACAAATTCATACATCGTCACAGTGTACTATATGTGACACTGAGTTAAAGTCGTCACATTTGACATCGGGTGAGGGGCCTAATGTGACGACCCTTGTGACGCCAGAATATGGTCACTTTAACGTAACCGCGAGGAAATTTTGCCTAATGTGAGGAATTTTTTTTGTCACATTAACCTATTTTTCTTGTAGTGAATTGGTCACTAATTGCACGATTGGAAGAATTGGGTTAAAACTAGAAGGAGATGCCTAATAAATAGCTTTTTGTAACAAGTACCATAAATTACATAGCCGACTTAGAATATTAGGTTATGGTTTGTGTAGTCTTTAATGTTTTCCACAATTCTTAATGGGTTTTTAGCCATATAAATCCATAACTAGGAATAGAGTGGGTTGACGGTATGAAACACAACTAATGTAACTCGGAAGAGAGTATTGGTGAGGTAAGGGAAAACGATTATCAACATGTTAGGTAATTAAGATTAATGAGCTAGAAGGTGGGATTAGCTAGGTGAAATCGGTGTCCTAGTGCTTTATCATCCTTTTTTAATCTTTTACATTATTTACTTATTTTTAATTTACTTGATTAATTGCATTTTAATCATCATAATTTTCTTATCTTTTAATTCAAATATAATTATAAATAAATCACTCTAGTCACTACTACAAAAAACGAAATAGACGACGGGAATCCACCGTTGTGTATCATGTTTACAAACCGACGTGAAATCGACCGCCGTCTTTTAACACATAAAATAACGACGGAAAATAACCGACGTCGTTAATATATTACACGTCATAAAAAAAACTAAAACCGACGTCTACTTCATACATAAAGGCATAAAAAGACAACATTCGACTATATTAGACGACGGTTTTAGTAAAACACAGACGCTTAAATAATGTTAAATGTCAAAAACAACTACAAACCCGACGTAAATATGTTTATCAACGTCTCTAATTAAAACAAAACCGATGTGTAAAACGTATAAACTGTCATGGTTAATAAATACTACGTTCACTAAATAAAAAAACTGATGTCTAAAACATATATCATGGTAAATTAGACGTCACTTTTGTCAAAAAAAGTGACGTCTTAAAGATTTAACATGGCAAATATTTACTTGGACTGACGTAAAAAGCCAAATAACCACGACCCTTTAGGTCACCACAGATGTTGAAAATTATTTTGACGGCTTGAACAGAGAAATAAACAACGTGGATTTCATATTACACGTCAATTAATTAAAATACCTGTCATGTTTAATCCATTTACTATGGCCTATGAGTCACATTTTAGGACGTTGTTAGTAATTTACAATGTCGGTGTTTATAGACTTTGACGTGGTTGGCATTTTAAAAGTCTCTTTTGTGAGCCACTTAGACGTGTGTAATCTCTGAGACGTCATTGCTTTTAGCCTAACCGTCATTAAGAAGTAAGGAAACACCTTGAATTATGGATTTGACGTCGGTTATTGTAAAATGAATGTCATGGTTAGACTTTACTATGTCCCAAGAATTCATTATTCGACGTTGTTATATCCTTACTACGTCGGTGATTTATTTATTCCATGACGTGACTAGTCTTTGTTAAGTCTCTTTTATAACCTTTTTTGACGTGTGTATTCTTCGAGACGTCAATTGTTTAATTATAACTGACGTGCAACAATGTTTTTACGACGTTAATCATCAATTGATTATATCTGTAAATTCGTCGGTTTGAGCTCTGCCGTTGTGTTATTCTTTATTGTTCGTCGTTGATTATTTTATTTACCGTCGTTGTTTTAAATATTTATTAACCGTTTTGAAATTAATTTTAATTAACCGACGTGTTTTCTTTTTCAAATGGTGGTTTTCATTTCATTTTTGCGTTGTCATTCCGCGTCGGTTGTGAAAACCCGACGTTGGTTGTTTTGTAGACGTCTCTTTTTGCGATTTTTGTAACTTGACCGTCTTATTTTCAGATTTAACCCATTATTTTTAATTTTTGATTTGTCGTGCCCAAAGCCTGCATAATGAAAATGTGATCGGAATTAAAATGATACACAGAGCTATTAATTAATGTCATACAATTAACTGCATAACTAATGTTATACATTACAACAATCAATCAATCCATATATCTTCACACCCATCTCTAATATTCTCACTCCTAAACTCACCCACTAGGTCATCAAATGTGTCAACATTTGGTATCCCTCTAGTAAATGGCTCACACTCAATTCTAATATCACCTAGCACATCATCACCAACAACATCATTATATTCTCTATTAGGCATTGATAACACTACCGACCAACCACGATGCATTGGGTCGTCAACATAAGATACTTGTTTGACTTGAGAAGTCATAACAAATTGGACATTCCTATGTCCAATTTTACTCAGATCTACAAGGGTAAATCCAAGTTCGTCGACTACAAGGCCCAAAGTGTTATCTATCCAATCACACCTCAAGATTGGGATTCTAAACTTTTGGTAGTCAAGGTCCCAAATTTCTTGAATAACCCCATTAAAACCCATATTGGAGACAATAGGGTTTTTATCCTTGGCACTAGCAACTTGCATAGTATGTGCAAGTAAATAAACTCCACTATTTTGGACAGTTCGCACATCATCTTGTGCCTTAGTGTTAAATTTGATATCATTAATAAGATAGCTCCTATATGATGGCACTGCCATGCTTGGACCAGCTGCTAACCTCCTCAAATTTTTTGATAGGCCATTATTGTCTTCCCCATTGAGTTCACTTTGAACCTACAAATTAAATATATATATTAATTCAATCTAACATATATATAGAAAGAAAGAAAATTAAAATAAGTTCAACATGTCATTCAATAACATATATATCTTAAAGCTTAGCCATTGAATGAAAGTGCTATTGTGCTTATCCTATAGCCACTTTGTTCTCTTTCTAAATTTTTAATAAGTGGTCTTGATGTGGATCATATGTTCCCTACAATTGACACGAAAAAATCACGCATTACGGTCCCTTGTATATAACATAAACATAAGGAGTAATAATATTTAAAATGGCTACATATGAAAAATTAAACTCATACGTACTCGATATAAGGTAGGACTTCCTCCGTATTCTCCAAGATATATAGATGTGCCTGGTTCAACAAGTCCAGATCAACTAAGCTTACTGTGAAACCTGATAATGGCTTTGAAAGTCCCATCTTCTGGCTTGAAGGCACTCCAACTATACTAACATTAGATAAATGCTCGATACAAAACTCTACAGCTTCTTCAACTATATACCGCTCAGCAATGCAACCTTCGGGATGAGTACGATTATGAACATACCCCTTTAGCACTTTCATATATCTTTCAAACAGATACATCCATCTAAAATATACTGGCCCACATAGACGAACTTCTCTGACAAGATGTACTGCTAGATGAACCATGATATCAAAGAATGAAGGGGGAAAGTACTTCTCAAGCGAACACAAAGTAACTACTACATCTTCTTCCAACTTATCTAGCGTGGAAACATCTACCGTCTTTGCACATATAGCATTGAAGAAGAAGCACAATCGAGTTATTGCATACCTTGCAAGCTTCTCCAAAACAGAACGAATTGCCACAGGGAGCAATTGTTGCATGAAGGTATGACAATCATGAGATTTAAGGCCAAGAAGTCTTGAATCTTTTAATGATACAAGATTTTTTATATTTGAAGAATAACCTTCAGGAACCTTCATACCATAAAAAGAATTGTAAACCGCTCTCTTCTCTGCTCTTGACAAATTCCAAGGCCCTGGAGGCAAGCGAGTACGTCTTTCTCCATACTCGGGTTGCAAATCAATTTTTACCCCCATGTTCAATAAGTCTAACCGAGCAGCAATCTTATCTTTATTTTTTCCAGGAATGTCAAGCAATGTACCAATGATACTATCGCAAACATTCTTCTCAATGTGCATAACATCTAGGGCATGCCTCACAGGGAGGTATTTCCAATACTCGAGATCAAAGAATTTTGATTTCTTCTTCCAAGCTGAGGGTGAAGGCAAAAAAGAAACCACGATGTATTGATTACTAGAGTTTTGCCTTTTAAATATTGATCAGTAGAGATTTGCCTTTTAAGACGAAAATGTTGTTGAGGATTGAGAATTAAATTTTGTTTTGTGTTAAGAAAGATATTACCAAAATAAAAGAAAAATTAATTAATTTTAAAAAGCAATAAAAATAAGATGGCGGTTTACAAAGAAGGCAGACGTATAAATAGAAAAAATACGACGGTAATTTGAACTTAGGACGTGGTAAATAAATACGATAGTAGTGTTGTAGGTACCGTCGTAGTACTCTCCAAAATAATAAGTCGATAAATTAATCTATTGCGTCATGGTATATTGTTTAACACGTCGTTTTTTTGTAATGTACCGACGTGGATTCCATTATATTATACGACGTGGATTCCATTCAATTATACGACGTGGATTCCATTAAAGAATAACCGACGTGGTTTTGTACAATTAGACGGCGGTATGTGTGTAAGGACCGCCGTGGGTTTTAAAGATTTATTGTATAAATTTGACGCTTTCTTTCAGTTTCACTTTTCATTTAGGGTTCCAAGTTCTTCTGACCTCTTTGGAGGTTCGTCTTCTTCTCTCATCACTCTCCCTCACATATCAAAGACAATAATTTGGATGTTAATGATGTATGTGTTTTGGTGTATCTCAAAGACACCTAGACGCACACATCATTAACTTTCAAAACATTGTCTTTCTCAAAGTTTGCAGTGGTTCGATTATAATCAGGATCTGGTTTCTTTCTCAAAACATTTAGGGTTCCAAGTTCTTCTGATCAATCTGGAGGCTCGTCTTCCTCTCTCACATACACACATACATCATCACTCTCTCTCACATCTCAAAGACAATAATTTGGATGTTAATGATGTATGCGTTTTGGTGTATCTCAAAGACACCAAAACGCACACATCATTAACTTTCAAAACATTGTATTTCTCACTTTGGTGGTTCGATTATGATCAGGATCCAAAGATCTCAATGGTAAGACCTCTTGGGATCTCATTTTAATTTTTGTAGGCTACCAAAGTTAAAAAATAATTAAATCTTAAAAAGAAATAAATATTAAGACGGCGGTTTACAGATAAGGCATCGTCGTAGTATACAGACGTGGATTCCATTATATTATACGACGCATACAAAGAACAGTTGGTCGTGTTTAGTTAGGAGTTAACACGGCAGGTTTTTTGGTGAACTGTCGTCTTTATTTTCTACGTTGGTGGATTCATATCTGCTGTCGTTGTTTTTTGGTCAAAATTTAACTCTGAAGAAAACCTTTTTAATATGATGACTCTTTTTTATTTGTGTGCGTCGTTTTAAAAAAATATTAAATAGTACCTCCATTTTTTAGTTGTTTAAGGCATTTATCCACGACAGTTTTTTTGTTACCGTCGTCTTTTAAAAAACAACGACGGTTTTATGTTATGCCGTCGTCTTTTTCGAGTCGTCTTTTTCTCTTTTTGTAGTAGTGAGTATTTAATAGATTAACTTGATCCCTGTTGGAACGATACTCTATTTACCCCTATATTAATTTGAGCGATATTGTCCACTTGCAATTAATCACATCAGGGATTCGCCTATTTTCCTTTATTTTTTTGTTCGTAATTCGTCTATTTTCCTTAGTGAGGTGGAGACGGTTCAATCTTCTATGCTAGTCTTTGTGTTTTGCAAATGAAGAGAGAGAAGAACAATTGAATGCACTAATGAAAAATAATAGTTTTTTTTTTATATATATACTAGCCTCCTTGCACGCGCTTCCGCGCCTGCGAGAGGCTTTTTTTAAAAAAATTTAAATTTATTTTAGAATTAAAAAAAGATAATGGGTAGTTGTGTTCCATAAAAATAGAATCCATTATCTGATTTTTCTTTCAATTTTAATTTTAATTTTTTTTAATATGAAAAAAGTGAATTTACCATATTATCCTCATTTAATTAATAATTTCAATTCTTAATGTTTGCATAAACCAAGGGCATTTTCTGGTATTTTGAATGTTTCACTATTCTCTGCATTTTGCTTTATATATATATATATAGATACACCCACTTCTACCATCATAATTTTAAGAACCTAATTAATTGAATCTGGAGAAAATAACAAATCCAAAATCAGCCCCCTGTCATGAATTTAATGATATTTTATGCATGAAATTTTCTTTTTATCCTTGTATCATGAAGTTTAGAGAAAAAAAACCACATCTTGCCAGCTGGTTTAAATTTAGCGGAAAAATCCCACCAGCCAGGTTAGAAGACAAAAAAGGCCAACATCTATTTTAATTGCCCTCACATATGAATTTACTTCATTGCCCTCATCTTTGATTTCTATGATTTCTTTTGCGATTTCTACATATGCAACGTCGATTTGAGTGCGATTTCTTCAATTTCTGGTTTAGTTCTGTTGATCTCGTATCCTTCTCGTATAGATAACCTGGATTAGTGTATAGCTTGATGGACGTGCAGTCGCCGGGGGTGGTCCTGCACAAGTAGAATAAGATCAGACAAGGGCGGACTGGGAATGATCCCAATTGTACCCTCTCTGATGACTAAGTTAGGAACTTATCTTTCTGAGGGAGATCAATATGAATGTAGGGTTTTCACTATGGGAAGTATTTATTACCTTTGTCCAGAGATTGGTGAGGGGTATTTATAGGGGAAGATCATGGTCAAGATATTTCATGAGAGAGATCTGCTATCCCCTATATTGTGTTACATTTAATGTTCTGTTTCTGACAAACCTACTTCCTTGACAAGGAACAAGTGGTGAGGTGACAGGTGAACAAGGATGGGAGGTGCATTGAATGTTCTTTCTCCTTTACCAGCCTGTCCACCTGGAGATTGAAGGGCAAAGTGACATCTGGATAAGGATGGGATATGAATCAACCAACCTTTCCCCCTTGTCGGGCTGCTTCATCAATGCTCTACTAGTTTTCCGGGTAGCCATAGTGGTCAGGTCGATGGATGGATCCCTTAGCACTAGTTGAGCTCCTCCGCCAAATCCTATTCTAAGGATTGGGTCGGTAGGTGAGCGTCCTAGGTTGTTGAAATCACGTGGCGATTCGTGATAGGCTCGGCTCATAGCAATGGTACAAACCATCAACAGTAACCCCCCTAACTCTCAACTCAAAGAGCCGATCTTGGGTGGGGAGTTTGTTTCTGTGTATTTTGGATGAGCCGAGCCTATCGTTACCGAGGTGGTCAGGTCCTGCAGCCCATAAGTTCCCAGCCAAGGAGGTCTCTTCTGAAACCATTGGTGCCAGGTTTTGTGAAATGGGTGCACTCAAGTAGGTGTGATATGGCAGGTAGTGGTTGGCTGGTCAGGCGGTGCATTAATGGCTGCTGATGTCAGGGTCTGCGAGGGGTCGCATTCGTTCGCGTCGTGTCGCTTCAACTGACGGGGGCTGGTGTGTCTCCACATGTGTGCATCCTGGGAGAAGAGTCGAAGTGTCAACGATGGAGATGGCTTGATTGTCCAAGTATAAGGAGGACGACCTTTTGGAATGCGCCAGCTTCTCACCATTTTTTCAAGCTTTCGAAAGGTTGTGCAGTGGTGTTCCAAGCGCGCTGGTGTGTTTGCAGAGAGGAGTCTGAGCTTATAGCTGAGTTGGTGGTAAGATTCCTTTTTTCTAATGTATCTATCCTTCCTCTTCCTTCTTTTTACAATTTGAGAGAGAGTTTTGTGAAAATTTCGAGTGGTTTCTGGGTTCTTAGAGCACATTCGTCAAGCATTCATACTTTGGTACCGTTTGATCCTCGGATTTCCCATATTTCCCTTAGTTGGTTGTTTGGGAGTGGTGTAGGGGATAGAGCGAATGTCGAGTCGATCAGAAAGGTCTGATTCACAAGGAACACTGAGCAGCGGGTCGGCTTTTAGGGGTGATAGGGAAAATGAGGAGGTGGTAGAGCAAATGTACGACGCAGCTGAGCAAATGGGTGAGGGTATGCATGTTGGTCTCAGTGGGAATTTTGAGTACCAAGAGGACAGGAGGCAGGTCGGTCGCGAGAGGGTGGAGAGTGCCGACCAGAGTGGTGACGATGAAGAACCCTGAGATAGAGTGATAGTGGTCATACCCGGGCAAAGTGGTGAAGGAGACGAGGGCGGTGCCGACCGAGGTAGATTAGAGACCAGCGCTGGTGGCACAGAGGTAGCTACCGACCAGGGTGAGGGTGCTGGGGTGAGTGCAAGGGTTGAGTTGACTGAGGAAGGGTGGTCAGCTGACGAATATCCCAGTACCATGACCCAGCAAAAACTAGATCATCTAAGGGAGGAATACTCCATAAAGAGCAACATGAGGCTCAGAGTACCAACTGGAGATGAGAGGCCGAGCACGCCCCCAGTAGGTTGGGTGACCTTGTGCGCTGACATGTTGAAGTAGGGAGTTCGGCTGCCGTTGTCGTCATTCCTCCAAGGGTGGATGGCTCGGCTCAGTGTGGCCCTGCATCATATGAACCCTAATGTGTATAGGACCATGATGAGTGTCCAAGCACTATCGAGGCGGGTGTTTGGGTCGGACCCAACCATCAATCAGATGCTGCACTATTTTTTTTTTCAAAAAGAGTCCGTATCAGGTCGGGTTTTGCTATCTTCAGAGTGCGGTGGGGAAAATGATTGAGGGCAACCCCTCCTCCCAAAAGACCTAGAAACCACACTGGTTCTACGCGTCGGGTGCGTGGGAGTTTCCCGTGGGTGCCGAGCCGAGGTGATCTAGGATTCACAGGCGGTTTAGAATGCCAGGTCGGGTAGTGGTGTTGGATCCTAAGTGTTTATTTGCTTGGTGGTTTATTTTTGTACTACGTGTTTATGTTGTTCATGTTTGGAGATGATCTAACACATGATAGGTTTTCAGTGGAACCAGAGTGAGTTGTCTTATCCGACGCCGAACAGGAGCAAGTAGAAGAAGTGCTTGCGTTGCCGAGCGTGGAGAGGGCTGCCGACATACTCCTAGCTAGTGAGGGATTGAGCGAGTCAATAGGTAAGGAACCAGTCCCCCCTTCTTTGTAGTGATATAAGAAAAGCACTCAAAGTTGTCTGGTTGTGCAGGGATGAGGCCGACCAGAAATGACCCCAACATGCAAGCGATGTTGATGAAGATGGCAAAGGGGACCGTAAGCGGGTCAGCAGGTGGGTCGCAGCCTCCTCGGGTAGGGGGTTCGCCACATATGTCAGTGGCCAGGAGCCAAAGTTCGAGCGCGGTAGTGGCCCTGCCCGAGCAGGTTAGAAGAGGAGAGCCGAGGAGGCGTCACCCAGGGACAAAGGGAAGAGGCGGGCCAAGGGTGAGCTGAGGCGAGACACGGGGAAGCGGCCTGTGGGTACGTTTGCAGCTGAGGCAGAGAAGAGGACCAGTGTTGACCCTGTGACTGGTCCGTTGGAGCCCTGGGTGGATGGGGAGCTGGCTCTGAAGGCCTATCAAGAGGCGGCCAGGCGGATTTCGAAGGTGGAGGTCATGGAGGCAATGTTTACCGAGGAGATGGGGTATTGCAGTATGACCATGTCGGCTCTAGAGGACCACCTGAAGGTATCAAGTTGCCACTCCACTCTCCTTCTTATTTCGTTGTGAATACATAAATGCTTCATCTCATCGTTTTGTCCTCTGCAGGCTACTTTCAAACTCTTTGTCGCCGCCCAAAATGTTGCTGCTCACCGGGATTTTGACAGAGGCAAGAGGGATGAGCAGGCTGTGACTACGACTGAGCTGAACAGAACCATTGGGGAGAAGGCAAAGGTGGAGGAGGACGCTATCATTGATGTGGGGTCGGCTTGATGCCGAGATGAAAAAGAATGCCGAGCTACTGTTGACGGTGAATAAACTAACTGCAGAGAAGCGTGGCCTGGGCATAGAGCTGTTTGAGTCCCAGAAGGAGCTTGGTGATGCAAACTGGAAAATTGAGGCCTTTGCAGCAGAGCTAAAATCTTGCTCTGATGATGCGGTGAGGGATTATGTGGGGTTGGCTGAGTACCAGGAGACACTCGCTGCTCAACGGGTCGAGGGGTACTTCGACCTAATCGAGAAGGTTGGGGAGAAGTATCCTTCCCTAGACTGGAGCTTCCTAGGAGGAGAGACTAAGGAAACTGAAGCTGCAACCGAGCAAGGTGGAGGTGGAGTTGTCGAGGTGGTCGTTGGTCCTGGTGCTGATCAGGCGATTTAGGATGCCGAGGCGGCGAGTCATGGTGTTAGTGGCATAGCTAAAGTGGCTGACCCGATTAGTCCGAGAACTGCCCTGACTCATGATGTGGTGATACCCCTCCCTGATAGCGCTAGAGCCGATCAGAGGCTAAAATAAACTAAACAAAGGGAACTGAACAACAGAAACTGCCGACCAGAAAGAATAGGAGAGAACAAAAAATTGCTAAGTACAGAAACTTCATTAAAGTACAAAAGGGTTACAATAACTTTTAAGATGAGCACACCACTGGCGTGGGTAATACAGTACCGATACCGTGATCGTGGTCATGGAAAACATACGGTAAATGGAGATAAAAATAGCTACTGTGGCTGGTGTGTCTGGGTGACATTACAACCTGCCAGCTAAGGGTAATACTTCCTTAGGTGCTCGGCATTCCATGGATGAGACTGCTTTTTGCTGTTTAGTTCGGCGAGTCGATATGTGCTTGGTCGGGTGATGTCGAGGACTTGATAAGGTCCCTCTCAATTAGCCCCAGGGTACCAGCGGTTCTATCCTTGGTCCCTAGCAGTACTTTGCGAAGAACCAAATCGCTAGGGTGAAAATTGCGCTCGCGAACCCATTGGTCGTAGTACCGAGCTGTTCATTGTTGGTACGTGACGAGATGAAAAGCAGCTCGGAGGTGCGTTCGGTACAGTGGTAAGCCCATAAGACTTCTGGTAAGAGTTCCGACCAGGCACCTTTTTTGGCTCCCAACTTCTTCTTCAACTTCGCTTGATGAGTTTGTTTACGGCCTCGACTTGGCCGTTTGCCTGTGGGTGAGCGGGGCAGGAGAACCGAAGGTTGATTTTGAGGTCAGAGCAGAAGTCTCAGAATTTTTTACAATCGAATTGCTTTCCATTGTCTATGATGATGGTGTGTGGGATACCGAAACGACAGACGGTATTTTTCTCGACGAATCTATGTACTTTCGCAGCCGTGATGGTGGCCAATGGTTCCGCCTTTGCCCATTTGGTGAAATAATCTACAGTGTCGACCGCATGGGTTGTCTGCCTCTTTCCTTTAGGCATAGGCTCGATTAGGTCTAGCCCCCACTGTGCGAATGGCCACGGGCTAGTCATGGTGGTGAGCCGCTCGAGCGGTTGGTGGGGTATGTTGGCGAAAAATTGGCAAGGGCGGCAGGAGGTAGCCAGGCGCTTGGCATCGGCATTCATGGTCGGCCAAAATTACCCCGCCGAATCGCTTTATTTGTCATGGATTGAGCCGCGGCATAATCGCCACATATGCCCTCGTGAATTTCCTGGAGGGCTTTGATTCCCTTCTCGGGGGTGACACACAGTAACAGGGGCAAGGAGTGGCCTCGCTTGTATAATTTCTGGTTGATGATGGTATAACGCGTGGCTCTGGCCTGGGTTTGCCGAGCCTGGACCTTGTCCTGAGGGAGTGTGCCGTTGGTGAAGAATGCCCATAGAGGGGTCATCCAGGTTGGCGCCTCGTCGACAACCATGGTGGTGCTCTCTCCTTGGTCTATGCTTTTCTCGGCTAGGTGCTAAATGGGGATGTTTCTGGTGAGCTCGGTATCAAGAGCAGAGGCGAGGCAAGCTAGTGAATCGGCTCGGGCGTTCTTAATACGGGGGATTTGGATGAGAGTATATGATTGGAAGGATGAGAGGAGGCTTTTGACCTTTCTGTACATAGGTTGTCATCTGTTGCCCCCGAGCCTGATACTCATCCGTTACTTGGTTAACCACAAGTTGTGAGTCGCTGTTAATGTGGATATGCTCTGCCCCGGCTCTTTTGCCAAGCGGAGGCCTGCAAGGAGGGCTTCATATTCGGCTTCGTTGTTCGATGCCTGGAAACGAAACCGGAGAGCATATTCCACTGTGATTCCACTAGGGGAGATGAGGACTAAGCCAGCGCCACAGCCCTGCAAATTAGAAGCACCGTCGACAAACAGAGTCCAGTGTGGGCTAGTCATATCAGTGGGCTGGGCATTATCCGTGCTGGCCTGTGAGACGGTCGGGTTGTGTGCTGATGTTGTAAGTTTCGAGATGAAATCGGCAATGGCCTGTGCCTTCATGGCTGTGCGTGGCTGGTAGGTGATATCAAATTCGCCCAATTCCACCGACCATTTGATAAGGCATCCCGAAGTCTCGGGCTTCCTTAGGACCAGGCTTAATAGTTGGCCAGTGAGAACTAGGATGGAGTGGGCCTGAAAATAGGGACGCAACCTTCGAGCCAAGGTTATCAAAGCTAAGCCAGTTTCTCAATTTCTGGGTATCTGGCCTCAGTATCGAGCAAAGCCTTGCTCACATAGTAAACTAGGTGTTGTATTCGGTCCTGGTCTCGGGTAAGCACAGAGTTGACTGCGGAGGAGGAGATTGATAAGTATAGTGATAGTATATCCCCGACCTCAGGTTTGGATAGTATCGGAGCTTGCCCCAAATGTATCTTTAAGCTCTCAAATGCCGACGCGCACTCAGGTGTCCAATCGACTATCTTCTTACTCCCTTTGAGTGCTTTAAAGAAGGGGAGGCACTGGTCAGGAAAAGGTGCTATGTGTTCCAAGTCTTCGTCTGATTGTGGGTTAACAGGGCTGATCTCTCCCCTTGGGTCAGTGATAGCCGAAGAAGTGGTCAGGGCATCGTCCTCACTAGTTTCTACACAAAATGCTTCGTAGGCCAGCTTGGTTTTTATCTTTACCGAGGAGGCATAGCATGTCCGAGCTGATGCCTGGTCTCCTCTGACGCTTTCGACCCTATGGGATGTAGGGAATTTGATCAGTGCCCTCATGTTGATTGACAGATTGAGGTCACCTATAGCTGGTCGCCCGAGAATAACGTTATATGAGGAAGGGCACTCGACGACGATGAAACCAGTAGTGACACTAGTACGCTTCGGGTACACCCTCAAGGACAGGGTCAAAGGCATGTGGCCAATGGGTTGCACATAGCCGCCACCGAAGGCGATGAGAGTAGGGCAGCGTCAATCGAGGAGATTCTCACTGACCCGTAACTGTTTAAAGGTACCAGGGAAAATGATGTTGACGGAATTGCCTCCGTCTATGAATACTCGGGCAACCTCGCAATGGGCGATCTCAGCCGTGATGACCAAGGGGTCATGATGGGGAAAGGTGACACCCACAATGTCGCTCTAGGAGAAAGCGATAGGCTCTTGTTCCGGTGCGGGTCAGGTGGGCGTTCTATTTGCTGTGTCCATTGCCATGACCTCGGCGGACTCGTGCTGGTAGGCCCTTGCGTATCTTTTTATGGCTCGATTGGAATTGCTCGCCAGAGTAGGTCCTCCCAATATGGTGGATATGTACACCCGGGATACCCCCGGTTCGTCGTTGATTTTGCCTTGTGCGTGTGTATCCATGGGTGCGGCTTGTCCTGTAACATACTCTTTTAATCTCCCCCTCCTTATCAACGCTTCTATCTCTTCTTTCCATTGGTAGCAGTTGTCCGTGTGGTGACCATAATCATAGTGGTATTTGTAATACTTGCTATCATCCTTCCTTCCTCGGTAAGGGAACCTCACCTTTTTTGGGTTAGGGAGCTTGTTGGCTATTACTGCAAATATCTCCCCCTTTGATTTGTTCAAGGGAGTGTAATTTATATACTGGTTGTGTTTCTCCGGTTTGAGTGCATCTTTCCGAGCCGATCTGGGTTCTCCTTTCTTCCGTTTCACTGAGCGATCATAAGCGTAATCATTGGGTCGCTTATCCCTGGACTAGTACGATGTTGTTGGCTTGCGCAAATCTCACGGCTTGGTGTCCCGGGCCGAGGGGATATGCGTCAACACGTGACGTCCTTCTTGTGGATACGGTACAGTTGTGCGCAGGCGTGCCAGCACGGTCTACCGTGCGTCGAGATGGTGATTTGGTTTGGATAAAATGGTTAAGTGGTGTGCCTGTTTTGAGTTCGACTCCTAATCAAACGATTGTGGCCAAGAGAGGAACTGATCTCGGCCGTCAGGTTCACGGCCTGAGCTACAAGGCCGTTTGGTGGTGGTATTGATGGTGGGTTTTGGGCGGTGCTCAGGCGCATTGCTCGGAGAACAACGGTCATATGATATATGGGGTGGATGATAGAGTAACAGAGATGGTGCTCCGGCGCCTTGAAAATCAAGGGTCGTATGATATATTGATGAATGGATTTTCCTTACAATCTATCACTACTCCTAGAAAAGCAAGTAAAGGTATTGAAAGTGCATTACAGGAAAATATAATTTGCTCCGTGGGAGGCTTTTGGTTTGGTGTTTGAACCCTTTGAATGTAGCTCGAGTTTGGTATTTATACGAAGAGCTCTGGAGGAGTAATCGAGGCTGAAAATATGCATGGTGGAGCCTGATCAGAGCAAGTGGGTAGTCTAATCGACATTTGGGATCGTGAAGCACGGTGGTGTGACCCCATAAATCCCGGTAAATCTCGGCCGCCGCCCTGATCGTAGGTTCTGTACCTCTGGCCGTGGAAACGCATTTAATGCTCTGGTAGCTGGTGACCTAATCTCTCAAGCTGTAAGAATTTTTGTAAGAATGTATGCGCTTAACCACCCTGATTTCTATCACCAAACCTTGACTTCAGTCACTTCCCCTCTTCCCTCGTGCATTAAATGCCTCTTTGCAGCCAGTGGGTTTGCTAGTCAGAGGCGTTACTTCATTAAATAAAGTGTGGGTCCTTGTTGTCACGTGGTGACTTTAACTTTAATATCTTCGGCCGTGCCCCTTACATCCTTCGGCCTCGACTTGTCGCGAGGCCGAGATGATTATGCCTTCACAGCTTTCCTTTTGTGTTTTAGGAAGGCAAATGCCTAACGAACCGCCACGTCTCTGTTCACGGGCTGGTGCTAGGGCCAAGGGAGGTCCTTCTGGCCTTTTTACGGCCGAGACTTATTAGGCACAAACATATGTGTGCGCTGCTGAGGTTGACCCCACCATGGCTTTAATTGCTCGGCTTGGGAGTAGCTGTTAGCTTCACGAAGGAGATCTTTATACGTCTCTGGGGGGTTCCTGGTGAGAGAGAAGTAAAAATCTCCTCCATGGAGTCCTCCCATCAGCGCGTTGTGTGCTGTGGCCTCATTGCTCCCTCACAGCGTTCATATTCATTGTTGAAACGGGTAATGTAATCCCTGAGTTTCTCGTCGGGCCGTTGTCTTACAGTGGATAAATCAGTCGCGGTGTACAGCCGATCAGATATAATCATGTATCTCTCCAAGAAGACTTTTTGGAGCCCAGCAAAAGAGCTGATGGACTCCGGAGCGAGTCGCTTGAAGCAGCTAATGGCTGGGCCTTTGAGAGTGGTTGGGAATAGCCGGCACTTGGTTGCTTCGTTAGCGCCGCGTCCTTCCATGGCGTAACGAAAGTTGTCCAAGTGGTCGTATGGGTCGGTCATGCCGTCATATAAAGGGATCTTTGGAGCCTTTGAGTCCGTACTACCTTAGCGTGCAACAAGTCCTGGGTATATGGTAATGGGATTTCCTCTTCGGTGAACTCTAGTACCCTAGGCATTTTAGATTTCTCGACTTGGCCGAGCCGATCCCACACACTTTTCAACTCGCCAGTGACCAAATCTCTAAGCTTGGAGGTAATGCCATCGACATCTTCCTCAGCTTCCTCTATTTTCTCTGAACCGACTTGATTTTTTCCTTTGCGGATGTTTTCCACCAGGCACTTGTTGCACTCCCACCAGGCCTTCTTCTCCTTTAGTATATTTCTAGCGTCGGCTGTGCTCTAACCCGCCGTCTCAGTCGCTATTGACGTGGATGTTGTTTCATTGGCATCTGGAGTGCCAGACGACTCGAATTCTTGCTATGCGTGCACCTGGTCCGCCAGTTCGGCGTGACTTTCTTGTAATATTTCATTTTGTGCGCGGAGGCTGTTGCTGAGATTTTGTACGTCCTTGACGCCCTTCAGGATCCGGTTCATCTTCTCCTCTAGGCCCTTCAGACGATCCGACCTCAGCTTTTCTCTTCTTCGCCTCTGGGCATTTCTCCCAGCTGTGCTCGAGGAGGCTTTCTTTCTGAGGTGTTGATTTCTCATCATATCTCAATTTTGTTCGCATTCGTGCTCAGATGGGTGAGGGGATGCAGCTTCTGTTCGCAAAGAAGTATGATTCCCACAGACGGCGCCAAATGTTGATAGCGTATCCTTCTCGTATCGATAACCTGGATTAGTGTATAGCTTGATGGGCGTGCAGTCGCCGGGGATGGTCCTGCACAAGTAGAATAAGATCAGACAAGGGCAAACTGGGAATGATCCCAGTTGTACCCTCTCCGATGACTAAGTTAGGAACTTATCTTTCTGTGGGAGATCAATATGAATGTAGGGTTTTCACTATGGGAAGTATTTAATACCTTTGTCCAGAGATTGGTGAGGGGTATTTATAGGGGAAGATCATGGTCAAGATATTTCATGAGAGAGATCTGCTATCCCCTATATTGTGTTACATTTAATGTTCTGTTTCTGACCAACCTACTTCCTTGACAAGGAACAAGTGGTGAGGTGATAAGCGAATAGGGATGAGAGGTGCATTGAATGTTCTTTCTCCTTTACCAGCCTATCCACCTGGAGATTGAAGGGCAAAGCGACATTTGGATAAGGATGGGATATGCATCAACCGACCTTTCCCCCTTGTCAGGCTACTTCATCAATGCTCTACTGGTTTTCCGAGGTGGAGCCACAGTGGTTGGGTCGGTGGATGGATCCTTGAGCACTGGTTGAGCTCCTCCGCCAAATCATGTTCTAAGGATTGGGTCGGTAGGTAAGTGTCCTAGGCTGTTGAAATCACGTGGCGATTCGTGATAGGCTCGGCTCATAGCGATGGTAAAAGCCATCAACAAGTTCCAATTTTGATCTTTTTGAATTTCAGACTGATATTGAGTTGTAGGATTTCACACGGACTTTGTTCTTCTTTTGAGCTGTGATTGTGGTTTCTAGTTGGATTTTGAGTTATGAAATTTTGAGGCATGTCAGATTCTCCCAATTGTGAAACTTTTTCGGATTGTACATTTTCTTTTTGTTCGATTCAAAGTAAATGAGTTTTTATAAAAAAAAATTCGAATGTATTCAGATTTGGATTGTTAATGTTTATTCTCATGCAAAACATATTTTGATTAGGTTTTTCTTTCAATTTTTGCAGGTTTTGAGTTCTATTTGTCCTCTTTGTGCTCGGTTGTTGTTTTTGAGCTTTTTGCTCCAACTCTTTTATTCTCTTCAGATTTTAGTTGATTTTGAGGTATGAATGTTAATCTTTGATGAACTGTTTTTCTTTCTTGTTCGATTTAGTGTTGTTGATCTTGTTTTTGAAATTCGATCTGTTTTTAGATGTCCTTGGTTATTGTGTGTGCGTGTTTTTTTTTTTTCAAAGTCATGTTACGACACTGTTAATGCGCTCAATTTGAAAATGGAATACAATTGATTTGTAATGTTATTGTTGGTGAATATTGTGTAGGCGCGTCAACCTCCTTTATTGCATAGAAAAGAAAAGTATTTATAGGCTCTCAAAACCTCCACGGTTTGCAAGTGTGAATCCCTATGATTTGTTTCCTTTTCCTTTTTTCTCGAGAACTAAGTAATCCTTATTTGAGAAGGAGATTTACTTATTCAACTTGAATCTTTTAATAAGCCTTATCTTCATCTTGGAATGCAAATTAAGACCCAATTAATTACTCAGATAAAATAGATAACCCAAGTAATTAATCCAATTCCCGCACAGAAATTCTAGTTATGAATAGCAGTCACTCAAAACGAGATATCTTCCTCTTCAGACTATAGACCCACGAACCATAAAATTCTGTAGAAACTAGACATCCAGGGATTTCCAACCATATAAGGCTCGTAACCTGATTCATCCTGAGCAAGTACATACTATTCCGTAAAGCCTTCTGATCCGCATAGGCAGTTTCTGACAAAATATGCATAATACATCAAAGATTGCCTTAAAAATCTTCAAATTGATTCCTTTGTTTAAATTTACCTACAAAAGAAGAAAAAACAAGGTAAATAACTAACAAATAAGATAAACTAAGCATAAAATTTAAGAAAAAGAGTATTCAAATGATATATAATTATGAGCTTATCAAGGGGTGTAGTAGATTCAAGGTAATAAAGTTAGGGCAATTTGAGTTGAGATACTTGTTCAAGGATTGCACAAATTGTTTATTGGAATCAGATAATGATTTAAGGATCATCTTCATAGTTTGTGGACTAATGATCGATGGATCAATTAATCCACATTTTTATTAGGGATAAGGCTGCAAGTAACGAGTTGCAATTAGTTGTTGGGAATACGAGTTCTTCGTTTTCGTTGAATGTTGGGGATAAAAGTTCTTCGTCTTTTAGTAAAAATTCTAGTATAGATGTTATTGCTTCTGCTGATTGGAATGGTGTGTCCTCGTCTTGTTTGAGTGTTTATTGTGACATTAGTAGCAGTGATGATCTCAATGAATATTTAGAAAAATACAGGAGTTCTGGAGGTTGGAGGTACTTAACTAGTGATTGGGAGAGCCACATTTCTCATGAAGGGCAGAAGATTGAGGGTGCATTGTGTAAAGTTTGTGAGAAGTTGCTCAAATATTCAATGGAGTTTGGATTCAAGTTGAAGTATTTGAAAAATGAGCATTCTCATCTTACTGCGTAGTGTTTGAAGAAGGAATCAGATGGTTGTAGCGTGTCCATACATTGAAGTCTACTATCAATGGATTTTTTTACATTAGGGATTTGAATAGCATTCATACTTGTACCGGTTTGATTTGTGAGAAAAAAGAATAAGGCTATGAGATCTCATGTTCTGTCTTCGGTTGTCAAAGGCAAAGTTCTTTCAAATCCTTTGGTGAAGCCTGTTTGAAATCATGAATGATTTGAAGGAGAATTATGGTTTAGATATTGCTTGGTATGGGAAGGAGTCTGCTAATCGTGACTTACATGGTGATGAGGCTTTGTCTTAAGCTTACGCACCTTGGTATGTTGATTCTTTGAAGTGGAGTAATGTGGGATCTCACTGTGTGCTGGATTGTGTAGTGAGGTGAAGAAGTTATGAGGTTTAGCGGAGCTTGTGGTTATTGAGGTTTTGAGAAGTTGAGGGGTCATGTAGAGGCGTAACGAACAACTTTTTGGGCAAGATCCATTGGGTCATGTGCGTGCGTGGTTTTTATTTTGTTTTTTGTTTTTTGTTTTTGTTTATGGAACGTGGGCTAGGCTGATTGTGGGGTTTTTTTTGTTGTTTGTGTGTGTGAAAATTGGGCTTGGTTAGGCAGTGGCGGTGTTGTAATTTGGAGGTGTTTGAAGTATTGTTTTAGTTTTTAAAATGGGCTTTGGTTTTTTTTTTTCTTTCTATAGTTCCTGTAGGGTTGGATTTTCTACTATTTCAAGCCTCTATATTGGGCCGAAATCTCAAGCTCCCTTTATTCTTTGTTATGCATTATGTGGGCCCTATTTGCTTTTAAAAATATAATAAAATAATATGATTTTTGGCATTTCGAGTAAAGTTAAATTTTTCTGTAAGTGTGAAATTGCCACATATATAAACCATCAAATTCAAATTGAACATTTTAAATTTTACATTCGACGGATTATGAAGTGGAGGAGAGTGTGAAACCAGTCACCCAAGCAGCTACCAAGCCTAAAAAAAACCACAAAGAAAAAAGATAGCTTGATTATATGTAGTACCAGTGGAAGCAAAATATCTATGGATCCTAGGTCAAATAATTAAGCCAATTAATTTGGATTCTAAACTTTTGTCTGAAACTTTGCAGAAATCCTCTCTCATAAACCCTAGCCGCTATACTTTTTCTCTCTCACACACAAGGTTCCAGCCACTACACACGGCTCCGGCCACCTAGTTCTCACCCTAGAGAATTCTCCGTACTTTTTGTTAGGTATTGTTTTCCTACAAACACTCGACCTAACTTAGGCATCGGAGGGTTTTTTGCCAACACCCCCCAGGTGTGGTCTTTTACTACATATTGTTTTGTAGGGAGAAAGAGAAGCGAAGAGAAAGATAGAATCTTTAGACGAATATTCTTTGGGGACGAAAATCGCTCCCACAGTACCTTTCACATGATGATTTAGTAAAAAGTAAGAGAGTAGTAATTTGGAAAAGGAAAAAAGAAGAGCACATTGACTTGCTGATTAGACTACAAACTGCCTTGGAAGTAATAGATCAAACAAAAGCAGAGATTGCATATGAAATATATAAGAAAAGAAACATAAAGGAAGCTGCAACTGTTTCAATATGGTCGAGGTCCTGTTGAAGTGTGACAAAGCCGCACTGTAAATAGCTTAGGCTCGTATGTGATCAAACGTGGACTTCATGTAGTTTTTCTCACTTTGTTGAAGTTGTATATATTCCTTATAGTTCATGGCAAGGTATTTAGGAGCTTGGCCTTCCTTTTCCAACAACTCTGGAGCTGGGGCAACAATTGTATCTACAGATGGTCCATGTGGTATGGCGATAGAGATTCTTGTAGCTTTGTTGTTCACGGTGGCACGATGCATCACACTCTTGTATTTGCCGTTGGTAAGAATCTAGAAGACAAAAATAAATTTAATTTGGTTTAACTAAACCAGAAGCTAATAATAAGACACATGCATGAAATTGTTTGATGTGAGAAAAATGAAAAATGATGAAATTAATTAAATTACCTGCATCTGGTCAGCAAGGTTAACGAAGAAACCGTTGGCAGGGCCATCGACAGTAAGCCATTTTCCATTGTGCTCAACTTGGAGGCCATTCATCTTATTCTGGATGAGGAGAGTGACAAGGCCATGATCAGTGTGATGGGGTATACCAATTGCATGTTCCGGCTGAGGGCATGGTGGGTAGTAGTTTGCAGCGAGCATTTGTATGCCACGATCCATGTTCATTGCGTCGTGTATGTAGTTTGGCTCCAATCCCAGGCTTTCTGAAATTGCTCTTGTTATCTCCAATGCAACTTCTCGGCTTCTCTTGCTGAACTCCATTGACACCTCACTAAAGCAACCCGGTTTGTAGAGGGAGTAGAACTCAGGATGTACTCTCACCTTGAAGAAGTCCCTCCATAGAAGGAATTTGTCCAATGCCAGATTATAGCTGGTCCCATAGTTGAACATCTCTAGCACATCGTCCCCTGATTTAAACTCCTGCTTCTCCTCGTCCGGCAGACTGAAAAATCCATGGCATGCATCAATCATCGCCTTCATCAGGCTCTCTGGCACTCCATGGTTAATGGCCTGCAATACATCACCATGGTTAATAAGTTTTTATTTAATTATTACACTGTTACTATAACTGTTACTTATATATGCATATCAACTTACTATGAAGAACCCCCATTCTTGACAAATTTTAACTAGGTCATGGATGATTTTTGACCGTTGATCAGGAGACCCCAAAGTGAGAAGAGACATATCAACGATGGGAATTGCGAATTCGGGATCATTAGGATCTGCTACTTCTTTGGGGTTTATGTTGAAGGCATATGCAGTAGGAACAGAGTTGAGGGCTGGTGATTCAGCAAGTGATTTGATGCTTGTTACTTTCGATGCCTCTATGGTTTGAGCAGCACCAACTGGAGACATTGCTTGAAATTTCAGACTAGTTGTGTGATAAAGAGACTGAGAGTTTTAACTAAGAAAATGAGAAGATGATCGATCAGTAAGTACTAAGTAGAAGCTACTGAGTTGTTCTATAAGAAAGAAAGCGTAGCTATTTTATAGCCACTTAGAGTAGAGGGCAGGTACGTATTTTTCACGTGGTCAAAATTACTTCCTATTATATATTAAAAATGCATGGAGCCGTGCACAAAATATAATAAATAACATTCTAGCACAGGCTTGCTTACTGTGCTTGATCTTAGAAATTATTTACAATTAAATTAATACACATGCACAGCATGTGGATTCCATCGTATATCGATATGCTAACTTAACTTAAAATGTTTTTATTTTATTAAGAAAGTGCATGTGTCTAGTATTTGGAAATAAATAATGTTTGCAATGATATAGACATATGGCCGGTGCTAAGTTGTAAATCATGACTTGGTGGGGTTCATAGGTGACGTCTCAATGTTATTCCTGACTCGGCTAAACCAACAATTTTCAATTATAGGATCATGTATACTTTTATATTTATAAGATGCAATTTTGAGTTTCATATAATTACGGTACTTCTCCGTGACACGAAATAATAATCAAGTTTTGTGGATTAAATTTGAACTCATAACCTACTTTAACAAGTGAAGATAAATACCACATCTTTCTCGGTTAAGATTTATCTTAACAACATAACATATTATCTTGAAAGCAAAAACTATTACTCTAAGCCATGTTAAGTCACTAATGATGTCATGGAATAATAATGGTCAAATTACTTTAGAATCATCTATTTAGAGCGATTCCAGGAGACAAATGTTGCCAGGGCTGTTGGTGGGCTCCACAAGCTTGGGTTGGCCCTCAAGCAAAACCAGCCCTCGCTCTAGCTTGGGTTTGCTGACATCAGCGATGATGTCAGCAACAAAATAAAAAATAAATTTTTTTATAAAAAACTAAAAATTTCAGAATTTTTTAAAAATAAATACTTAGTCATATTTTTCACTTTCCACACCAAAATTCTATACAAATTCCTCTCATCGTATGTCATATGAATTGTGGTTGCCATGACAATTGGTGGAAACACCACAAGCCTTTTGCAAGCGCTGCCACTATTCACGTGAATAATAATAGCCCTTGCCTCACCTTACCCTTTGCCATGGCAAATAGGTGGAAGTGCTCTTAGTTTCATCAAAACAGGTGTGCTTGAAAGTTACATGTCCAGGTAATAAACGAACATAAAATAAATGGTGGGACTTCAATTGTCTGATTTTATACATTTGAAAGCCTGATCAACTTGTTGCGACATATCTTGAAATGTAGACGTTGCTTGCCCTGAACAATGCAAAGACTTCTAGAATAGCCACCTAGTCTGAGTCTCCCTCATGAGTTATGTCTCTTCTCCATCATTTTCTGGTGCCAGAAAGAAACGACGTATGGTCAGACCACCAACATTAGAATATATGAGACAATGACAAAGCAAATCAACGCAATCTCGGACAAGCACATGGTAACTTTTCAATCTTTTTTTCAAATTCCTTGGATTCAAACTAGATGGTAAGTTCCATGAGGTTATAGATTATATATAATGATATGCAAGGAAGGTGACACCCCACCAACGCAACCATGTGACCAACTAATAATTATTGTCTTTCTGTAAGAGTGATGCTGAATATTTTATGAGTGATACTCTTTCCTTCAATAGGATTATCTGTCTTTTTTTTACCAGGAAAAGAATGTATTCAACCACCAAAACAACAAAACAGACCAGTGATTGGTTATCTCTCATAGTCATAACTTTGTTCCTACGTTGGAACATATATGGAAAATAATATATGCATTTCTTAAACGGCCACGAGGTGAGCTCGACTAGTTGGCACAAGCTCATGAGCTTAGTTCCCAAAGAAGAAAAAATTAATAAGAAGTATCTGCCATGCATGCTTACCGTTATGTCAAGTTTATTTTAAATAACTCCAACATATTCCTAAAATAACTCCAACATATTCCTTGTTAGGTGCTATGTGACGTAGCTAGGAATACTATTACTAGGGTTTACTGGTCACGTGTCAGCCGTAGACTAGGAGAGTAGGATTTCCCTCTTGTTGTATTTAATGTTTGTGCAATCTCAAGGAGAGGCAGGAATGAAAAAGCTGAGTAAGGAACTAAAATCATAACTAAGTAAGGACTTGCCTATATCAAGTTCGTTTTTAATTTAACCAGCTTAGAAAGCAAGAATTACAAAATTGGAAAAACAACAATTTCTTCCGACGATAGTAACTATCGAAGTGTTGTACAGAATTATGTGAGGAATTAATATAACGAAGACTTGTGAGATATTTCTTAGTGACCACTGCCAATAACTAAGCAGAAGTGCAAAAATATAAAAAGATAAGAAAAAAAAATCGGAAAAATGGGGGGAAAAAAGGCATATTGTTAAAAAATAATTTAGTATAAGGAGCTAGTTTAGGTGAAGGAAATATTTTTGCTTACTACTTCTACCTTCATTAATATTTTTTAACACTTAATATGTGTCTATTACCATAATTATAATTAACTTTTTACTTTGTATTTGTATGATTGGTGATGATCTCTTGCACTATTCAGATGAATGGTTGGCAATGATCTGTTGAGTTAGTGGTGGAAGGGAGCTTGCATTAGCTGCCTAGGAATGGGGTGAGAGGAATTTAATGTAGACATGTGTATGTCTTCATTCTGGTACGTCCGCTCATCGATGGCAGATTTAAGATAGAGACCGCTAAATAGATGGATGGGACAAAGGGGGAAAGGTGTATCCAGTGTGTTAATTATTATTTATTTTTCTTGTGGCAAAGGCGTAAAGGTAAGCTACATTGTTGTTTACTTTTGAGCAAAATTAGGCTTGTGTTTTTTATATGGTAAATTTAATAAAATGCTTATTACTAAAACTTTTTTTTTTCTTTTATCAAAAGATGGGGTGGGCTAGAGTCCATAGAAGCTTGTACGCCCCAATCGGGAGAGAGGGAAGCTCTCACAAAAGAGAGATTGCACATACCTAAGCGCTTACACACTCATAACCACTTATTTAATGTAAAGAGTTATCTACTGTAGACGTCCCTGAACTTGGCCTCCAGTTGCAATTGGGTCTGTGAACTTTTTTTTCGTGCCAATTACATCCTTTAACTAGACAAATAGTTGCAATTAGGTCCTACCGTCCAACTCTGTCAATTTGTCCGTCAAAATGAGAGGTAAAAACATCCTTTCGAGTTTGAAGAAAAAAACTGAAAAAATTGAAGAAAAAAGAAAGGTTCATCTTCTTCATCGCTTTACAGGGCCACATCTATCATGGTTTTGCTCTTCAAATTGAAGAACCTCATATTGGGATCTGGGTTTTGAGGGGGGTGGGATAAGGAGGGAGGAATGGGTTGTGAGAGAGAGGGAGAGACATAGCGAAAGAGAGAGGGATTTTTATTTTTAATTTTTTTTTTTTCACCTTCATCTCTCTCTCTCTCTCTCTCTCTTGCTCTCTGCTTCACTTCGCCTTCGATTTCATTGAACGATCTGAGCTTCTGAAAATTGGATTGCATTCGTTCTTGATTTCTGGGCTTCATTTTTACTTCAACAAAGATTCAGTCTTTTTCCGATTTCGGAAGATAAAGAATGAGCCTTTGCCTCTTTCTCTGGTCTTCACTATTTAGGGTTTCTAATAGCTTCTGATGGCTTGCTTGGGCTGCGCTTCATACTGGTGCTGCACATGTAGCTGATCAATTCGGGTTCAGATCCGAGTCCAAGACTCGATCCTCTGCCCCGATTGCGGCGCCGAATTTATGGAAGAGATCCAGACCCCGACCCGATCTCCACTCCACCACCCACCCATTCCCTACTGCCGCGATGTTCCTCGACAACACTTCAATTTCGTAGAGCTCGAGGCCGCCTAATCTCCGCTGGAGCCAGAGAAACAGCCGCGATCGCTCACTGTTCAACCCGATTATTGTCCTCCGAGGCCCACCTAACACCGAATCCAATCCGAGAAGCTTCAAGATTTACTACGATGACGGACCCGGTTTGGGCCTTCGCCCTCTGCCGTCGTCTATGTTGAACTTCTTAATGGGATCGGGTTTCGACCAGGTGCTCCACCAATTAACCCAATTGGAAAACAGCGTCGCACGGCTCAACCACCCTCCGGCATCGAAAGCCGCCATCGAGTCCATGCCCGTCATCAAAATCATCGACGACCACATCTCCACCGAGTCGCACTGTGTTGTTTGCAAAGAGGCGTTCAAGCTCGACTCGGACCCTCGCGAGATGCCCTGTAAGCACATCTACCACTTCGACTGTATATTCCCATGGCTTTCAATTCGAAACTCGTGCCCGATTTGCTGCCACTAGTTCCCTACTGAAGTGCGCGGGCCGCGTAGTAGTGGCAAAGCCTCGCCGGAGAATAATGGTGGGGTTGGAGAAGAAGAGACGGTGGGGTTGACTATCTGGAGATTGCCCGGGGGCGGATTCACTTTGGGTAGGTTCACCAGAGGCAGGAGAGCTGCTGAGGGGGGTGGGATAAGGAGGGAGGAATGGGTTGTGAGAGAGAGGGAGAGACATAGCGAAAGAGAGAGGGATTTTTATTTTTAAGTTTTTTTATTTTTCACTTTTTTCAGTTTTTTTTCTTCAGATTAGAAAGGACGTTTTTTCCCCTCATTTTGACGGACAAATTGACAGAGTTGGACGGTAGGACCTAATTGCAACTATTTGTCCAGTTGAAGGATGTAATTGGCATGAAAAAAAAAGTTCACGGACCCAATTGTAACTGGGGGCCAAGTTCAAGGACATCTACAGTAGATAACCCTACCGTAAAAAAGCAGCCATATTTGTGTAAAAAAAATATCTTAATTTCTGTTTTCTGTGAAAATGAAACTAGTTAGGGCTCGTTTGGTACACAGGATTGGCTTGGACTGGCTTGGACTAAATTTAGTACCATGTTTGTTTTATCTAATCCTAGTCTTAGATGGGATTGCTAATACCGGGCCCACCAAAAACACCTCCTTAGGAAGGGACTACTAATCCCATGTGGAAAGGGAGGATTAGCTAGTCCCAATGCTCACCAATGTATAAAATGCATATATTATATTGTAAAATTAATAACATATATTATTATTATTAAACTTACTTACACATATACTATAATGTACATATATACATGTATATACACATAAATATATAATATATGTATATATATATATATATATATATATATATATATATATATATATATATATATATGTATATATATACATACACATATATACATATATAATATATATATAACATACATATACATATATACATGTACAGTCCCGTTCTCTTGGACCACAGGGGTCCAAGAGACTTGTGGTCACCCACCTTTGGATTTAATCTAAGGGCTCAGAAAAATTTACTTTAAAATATCTTTTTTCTTTTACTTTTTAAATTTCACTTAACCAAAAAAGGTAAAAACTAAAAATAAAAAACCCAAAATCTGTTCTTCTTCCTCCCCTCACTGCTCCCGTTCTGCTTCCTTCCATCGCTGCAGCCACAACAACTCCGACTCCGGCAATCCGTAACGACTCGTTCCATCGCACTTCAACAAGGTCAGCTTCTTGCTCTTCTTCAGTTTTTCACTCAATTTTCGGATTTGAAATCATGAACCCACCATATCTGGGAATTTCAATCACTCCACCAAATATGGGAATTTCAATTAGGTTTAGAAGACATCAATTCATCTAATGGTTTTCCTTCTCTTTGTCTGGTTAATATGATTTTCCTAAATCTTAGTGCAAGATCGTGCAGAATGAAAAGATTCGAACTTTATTGTCTTCGTCTTTTTGCTTCTTCCTCCTTGTTTTTAAATCTTATCAATTTTTCCCTGTTTTCTTCGCTGTTGCTTTATTGACCTTAGCAGAAATGGGTTAATGAAGACCTCTTATAGCAGCAGCAGAGTTGCCTAACACTAACTTCCCAATATTTTTCTGGACAATTTATGATTCATGCAACATCAACATTGGATGAACAGAGTGAAGTTAACAAATCATATTGACATTTAGAAAGTGGAAGAGCAAAAGTTAGTGGAACCCCCAAATAAATTTGAAAGGATTCCTCCCACGCTGTTTGTTACTGATTAACATGTGAAAATCTGATTTTTTTTATATTTTTTATTTCTTTCTCCAGACCTTCATTTATTTATTTTTTCCATTCGAGTTCTTCCTTTGTTTATTACATATGTTTGTACTAATTTTGTTATTATACATTTAAGTGCAGGAGTGATGGCAAATACATTAGATGAATGGATGTCTTCTAAAGATGAATTTTATATCCCTCAAATTAGAGATGATAAAAAACCGAAAGCAGGGCAGACATTCAAGTCATTGGATGAAACATACGAGTTCTACAATGATTACGCAAAGGATGCTGGATTTAGGGTCAGGATTAGTAAGGAGAAGAAAAAGAAAGAAACAGATGAGGTTGTTTGGAAACGATATGTTTGTTTTAAGGAAGGTGAAACAGATGAGACGTGGAGAAAAAAAAAGATAGTGAGTCTACATAAATAGAAAGAGAACGAGGTAATGTTCGTGAAAATTGCAAAGCAAAGTTAACAGTAGTTTATGATGGGTTCAATTTTGTAGTTAAGACTTTCATTGAGGAACATACTCATCCACTTGCAACACCATCTAGAGTACATTTGTTAAGATCTCATCGTGATGTATCAGATACAAAAATGAAGTTGGTAAAAAAGTTTTCCAATGTGAACATTCCATTATATCAACAATTCAAACTCTTGGAGACACAAGCTAGTGGACATGAAAGTGTTGGGTTCATAGAAAGAGATTTAAGAAATTTTGAGCGAGATGAAAGGGAGAAAATAAAGGGTCATGATGCAGAAATGTTATATGAGTACTTCAAATCGGAGGAAGATAAGGATTCCGATTTCTTTTTTAAGTTTGAGACAGATAATAATAATAGGATGACTAGATGTTTCTGGGTTGACTCTGTTGCAAGGAAAGCTTACACACATTTTGGTGACGTGGTTGTATTTGATAGAACCTACAATACAAATCGTTATGCAATGATATTTGCTCCTCTTGTAGGTGTTAACCACCATGGGCAAACCACTATATTTGGATGTGGATTTTTGAGTAATGAGACTTTTGACTCATTTGTTTGGCTATTAGAAACATGGTTAGGAGCAATGAAAGTTCCCCCAATAGTTATAATCACTGATCAAGATCAAGCGATGACTAAGGCTATAGCTCAAGTTTTGCCAAACACGTTCCACAGATATTGCGTGTGGCATATTTTGAACAAATTTCAAGAAAAGATGGGTTATTTTGCTCATCATAATTACTATGCACTTTTTAAGGCAGCCATATGGGAATCTGAAACTGTAGAAGAATTTGAAAAGAGTTGGTATGAAGCTTTGGAGATAAGTCAGCAAAGTAGTAAGGAGTGGTTCGAAGAAATGTATAAATTACGTGGTACATGGATTCCTGCCTATGTCAGGAAATACTTTTCTGCAGGGATGTCTAGCAGTCAAAGAGCAGAATCCATGCATGCATTCTTCAAGCGTTATTGTTCCAAAAGCAACTCTTTGATGGATTTTGTGACTCGTTTTAATAGGGCACTAGCTCATTTGAGACATGAAGAATTGATTGCAGACCATGGAGATTTGAACGAGAAACCTAATATTAAATTAGGGATGCTTGTGGATCGCTACTGGGTAGGTAGGTGTTTGTTTGGCTCGAGTTTTTCATTGTGTTTCTTTTTAATAAACTTTGATATGTATGGAATTTTTCAGGGACATCACACTTCACAAATATGCTGTTTGGTACTTGATATCAAGCTGTGTTCACAATGGCCGGATCAACCGTTTTTCAGATTTTATACTCTGTTAATTTTTTATGTACTTGACTAGGCCATATTATATTTTTCCTCTTTCAGTCTTGCACAAATTACTAGTTATGTCTATCAATTTGGTCATAATTTGGTATACTTGGTTTCATGAGCAGCCGTTTGGATTAGAGGATTTGTACTTTTTTTTTGCAATGTATTCCACATTCATGTGGAAAAATATCTTTTACTAAAATCAAATAAGAACATTCAAGAACAGTACAAAACTCTCAATCATGAAGTGTTACATAATTTACATTCAAGAACAATACAAAACTCTAGAATCTTCACCTATAAATGTAGTATTCTTATGTACAAACAATAACAAACGAACTCCAAAACTATAGAAATGTAATACAATGAAGGCAATATAAGGAATGGCCAGTGAGCCAACAAAGCCTTTCTCCATGCTTCTGATTTATCAATTGATGGCAAAGGTGTGCATAACAGCAAAACTGAAGACATTTGCACTTAACACCAGCTTCGGCACACAAAGAATATACAAGTCTTAGCTTCTTACTCAATTCATTCCCATTCTCTAGAAATCAGATTTTCACATGTTAATCAGTAACAGACAGCGTGGGAGGAATCTTTTCATTTTTTTTTTTTGACTAAGATTTAGGAAAATCATATTAACTGGACAAAGAGAAGGAAAACCAATTGTAGCAGATTAACTTCACTCTATTCATCCAATGTTGATGTTGCTAAAATATGAATATGGGTTTGAATATATTAGGTTATTATTATTATTCTTCTCCATAAGGAGGTATATATAAGAGTTTACATGAGTGCTTTACAAGGAATTAGATCTAGTAAAGGATTAGGAAAATATCTCCTAATTATACAATGATTTGACAACTATATAAAATAGGAAAGTAAATCCCTTAATTAACCAAGAAAATAAATCTATAAAATAGGAAAGTAAATCCCTTAATTAATCAAGGAAATAAATCTATAAAATAGAAAAGTACATCCCCTAATTAATCAAGGAAATAAATCTCCTTGATTAATTAGGAGACTCACTTCAACACTCCTCCTCAAGTTGGTGCATATACGTCACAAATGCCCAACTTGGTAAGTGAGTCATGAAATTCGTTGCACCCAAGTCGATAATCCATGCAATTCAGGTAGAGTCTTTGGCGACCGGTCGTTTGCTTCGGGCGTCCGGTCACTTGCTTCGGGCAACCGGTCGCTTGCTTAGGGCGACCGGTCGCTTGCTTAGGGCGACCGGTCGCTTGCTTCGGGCGACCGGTCGCTTGCTTCGGGCGACCGGTCGCTTGCTTCGGGCGACCGGTCGCTTGCTTCGGGCGACCGGTCGCTTGCTTCGGGCGACCAGTCGTTTTGAGTCTACAATAAGATAAGTAAAAAGTGATATGAGAATGTGAGGGATTTTGTTTGGAGGAATTTGATTTGAGGAATTTGATGTATGAATTGGATTTGGATTCGGATTCAGGTTGGAAGGTTGAGATTCGGTTTCGGATTCGAATTTGGATTTGGATTCGGATTCAGGTTGGAAGATTGGGATTCGGATTCGGACTCGGATTTGGATTCAGATTCAGGTTGGATGGTTGGGATTCGGATTCAGATTTGGATTTGGATTTGAATATGAGAAAGTGAATTCGGTGGTTTTGGAAACGATATCCATGGTAGCGGAAGAATTTAAGAATAAGATAAAAAAGGTGTGTTTAGGGTTTCGGGATAAGAGTATATGAGGATTCGGGTATGAAGATCTGGATCTGAAACTGGAAATACGAGGAATACGATATGAGGAATGTAAAGAACACAGAAACCCTGTGAACATGGCTAAAGGACACAGAAACCCTGTGAACACGGCTAAAGGACACAGAAACCCTGCGAACACGGCTAAGGAACACAGAAACCCTGCGAACACGGCTAAGGAACACAGAAACCCTGCGAACACGGCTAAGGAACACAGAAACCCTGTGAACACGGCTAAAGGACACAGAAACCCTGTGAACACGGCTTAAGAACATAGAAACTTCTCTTCAATTCTCTTCTCCCCCTGAAGAGAAGGGTATGTCGGAGTCAAGAAAGAGGTAAAATCTCCATGATAAAGAGAAACAAATCTTTTTTCACTCCCCCTCCCCCCCTTGAAGAGAAGGGGAGGAGAAAATTTGATATGAGAATTTAGAGACAACCGAGGATCGATTGCTCTGATACCATGCTAAAATATGAATATAGGTTTCGAATATGTTAGGTTCTTATTATTATTCTTCTCCATAAGGAGGTATATATAAGAGTTTACATGAGTGCTTTACAAGGAATTAGATCTAGTAAAGGATTAGGAAAATATCTCCTAATTATACAATGATTTGACAACTATATAAAATAGGAAAGTAAATCCCTTAATTAACCAAGAAAATAAATCTATAAAATAGGAAAGTAAATCCCTTAATTAATCAAGGAAATAAATCTATAAAATAGAAAAGTACATCCCCTAATTAATCAAGGAAATAAATCTCCTTGATTAATTAGGAGACTCACTTCAACAGATGTTGCATGAATCATAAATTGTCCAGAAAAATATTGGGAAGTTAGTGTTAGGCGACTCTGCTGCTGCTATAAGAGGTCTTCATTAACCCACTTTTGCTAAGGTCAATAAAGCAACAACGAAGAAAACAGGGAAAAATTGATAAGATTTAAAAACAAGGAGGAAGAAGCAAAAAGACGAAGACAATAAAGTTCGAATCTTTTCATTCTGCACGATCTTGCACTAAGATTTAGGAAAATCATATTAACCAGACAAAGAGAAGGAAAACCATTAGATGAATTGATGTCTTCTAAACCTAATTGAAATTCCCAGATTGGGTGGAGTGATTGAAATTCCCAGATATGGTGGGTTCATGATTTCAAATCCGAAAATTGAGTGAAAAACTGAAGAAGAGCAAGAAGCTAACCTTGTTGAAGTGCGATGGAACGAGTCGTTTCGGATTGCCGGAGTCGGAGTTGTTGTGGCTGCAGCGATGGAAGGAAGCAGAACGGGGGCAGCGAGGGGAGGAAGAAGAACAGATTTTGGGTTTTTTATTTTTAGTTTTTACCTTTTTTGGTTAAGTGAAATTTAAAAAGTAAAAGAAAAAAGATATTTTAAAGTAAATTTTTCTGAGCCCTTAGATTAAATCCAAGGGTGGGTGACCACAAGTCTCTTGGACCCCTGTTGTCCAAGAGAACGGGACTGTTAGGAAGATTATTGTCGACACTAATGATGATGCTTTATTAATTGTCTCATGAGGATGGGCTGACATTATCATCGAACAATTAATTTTTGCAATATATTTGTGTTTGGGGTCTTTAATTGGATTGGATTATGAGGTTGAATTAGATTACATTGGGCTGAATTGGATTTGAAATGATAACAGTAATCTAACGATGTTTTTTACACGCAAGGGACTTGTATGCTTAAGTGCTTAAGAGCATTTACCTCTGCACTAGGAGAAACACTTGTGTGAAACAAGGATAGCACTATTTTGCTATCCCCGGCCAATCACGGCATGCCGCATGTGATAACTTTTTCACATGACAGTTTGTGATTGGTTGGGGATAGCAAAACAGTGCTATCCCCGTTTCATACAAGTTTTTCTGCTGCACTAAGGGTCCTAGGTTTGATTCTCCATGATTAAAATGATATGTTTGGTACTACACATAATTAAAGAATTTAATTAATTGAAAGGTGCTGATATATGGGTTTAAATATTGTATTAGACATAATTCTATACTAATTACTCCTAGAAGAATTAGACATAATCCAATCCAGATTGTTTTCAGGCCATCAAATCCTTGAAGACAATTATAAATCCTACCAAACTACATAATTTAACCCAACAATATTCATTATAATTTGGTAGAATTGTGGGGAATTGTTTTTTTGTTTAATTGAAGCCATAGTGGAGGAATGTGGACTCAAAATAGGACCGAGCTGGACTTCAATTGCTTGATTTTGCTCTAAATAATATTTTCATTGAATTGTGTCAGCACATGACTATTTTCTGCGTATTAGTCATTTCTTATTGAATGTTGATGAACCACCGGGCATTAAAATCAAATAAATTAAATACTAACAGTCATGGGAAGAGATGAATAAATAAATTGCCGTCTGTCCCCATCTAACAGCACAGTAACGCTGGAGTAAAAGAGACACATTGATTCAAAGTACATGGTAAGTTCCATATAAATCCTGATATACATGGTATAATAATATACAAGAAAACTGATCACCAAAACCAAATGAAATTTGGAATTTTTCTTACCAAATCTTACTACTTGGTGAGCTGAAATTTGTAGAAATATCTTTAAAATATTACCGTCTATGAAAAAACAAATCTTTATCTGGCATCTAGATCTGATGAGCAGACTCAAGTGTCCATGGAAGGTTCTATTTAATTAAACTATTTATTTCAAATGTTAAAAGAACAAGTAGATGTTATTTTTGGTCCGTTATCCCGATCATGATTTTCCTATATGCTGTTGGAATCTCCAACTCTGTGGTCCGTAACCACAATCCTCTGATTTATGTACCTCATTCTATTTTGACTGGATAAACATAAATTGTGTATTTCATAAAGTGTAAGTGATTCTCTCCCGATCGATTCAACTTGATGTTAATTTGGTCACATGTGAAAATTTACCAATATTCGATCGGCACCTTAGTTGCGTGATCTTCACTAGGAGTTCATACATGCTTCTAGTGAAGATCATATGAATGCTGTAATTCATATATAATTGTATATTTGAAGTCAGCTCCAAAGAAAGGACTTTTATTCAGAAAAGAGTTATGCACCAAAATGGATAATGTATAGTGTGTACCGAACAGCGATTAGATAAATTTATAATGAACCCCATTTCTAGCAATGATTTTATAAATAAACACTAAAACCTATAAATTGAAGAAGAAGAAAAAAACCCAAAAAGAACCAGTTGTATTAGTTTTTTAATTTCAATGATGTGTGAAATACCATTATACCATTATCATACTTGCTTTATGATTTTTAGAAGGAAAAAACTATGATAGTATGATATGCTTTATATTGTAATAATTATGTTTTTCAAGATTTGTATGATATGTTTGGTGCATGCTGTTGAAATTATGCTTGCATGGATTTATATTGGCTACAGATTCCCAGGTGGTGGTCAATTTATTAAAAGCTGATGGGGAGACATGGAACAATATTAGGAATATGGTGGATGATATTCAACTTCTAGCAACTCAATTGGACATTGGCATAGTGGTTCACCAACTTCGGCAAGGTAATTGTGTGGCTCATTCTTTGGCACAATGCACAAACCTTCTGTTTTTGGGAATGTATCGCTCCAAGTTGGTTGTCACCATTCTTAGAAAAGGATTCGGAGAATAGCTAGAAATTTTTTTTAAGTTTTTTAAGATGTCGTGGTACTCTTTTTTCTGGATCAAAATTTTCTCCACTGAGAGTTTTCAAAGCAAGGTTTTAATAAGGTCACATGGATGACATCTGGCTTGCAAGGAATTCTTGTATTTGACTGATTATTTAATGAAGTTAATGAACGAAGTTTTTCACCTGATTGATAAGAAAAAATGAAAAGTCAAATAGGTTTTTTTTTTCCTACAATTTTATGGGCTTATATGTGAAAAGTCCTAGGGATTATCAAGCATAAATAATCATTAATTGTTGTAGCATAGTCCAACTGCAAGAAAACCCCAATAAAAATACAGGACACCAGCTCTTCCTCTCTAAAAGATCGACAACCAAACACCGAAGATGACATGATTATTCAGAGAAAAAAAAAAAAAAAAGATGCTGCATCTCTCATTATAGTTGAAGTGTTGTTGAAGCAAAATGCTTAGGCTCGTATGTGATCCAAGGTATACTTCATGTAGATCTTTTCACTTCGTTGAAGTTGTATATATTCCTTATAGTTCATTGCAAGGTATTTAGGAGCTTCGCCTTCTTTTTCCATTAACTCTGGAGCTGGGGAAATAATTGTATCCACAGATGGTCCATGTGGTATGGCGATAGAGATTCGCGCATCTTTGTTGTTCAAGGTGGCCCGATGCATCACACTCTTGTATTTGCCGTTAGTAAGAATCTGTTGAAAAGCATGAATTTAATCAAACTTTAATCGTCAAACATGCGATTGATGCATATGACCCATGTTTCCAAATTCAGAAAGCAATCTTATAGAAGAAGAGAATAGGCAACTAAGTTGAGCTAACAACATCTCCAACCGAAATGTCAATTCCAACGTGACAAGTTTTAACGTAAGGAAATGACATTTTAAGCATTCCACCCATGATGCAAAATCCTAGTTGGATTGATGTCCTTCACTTTTGCTGTAAAAAATGACGCCCATATGTTGAGACGTCTTTTTCTCCTTTATTATTATTGGTCCCACTTCTTTCTCTCCTCATACATGTACAATTTTTTACCCTATTTAATATTTTACTCTTAAATAACGAGCCCACTTACCTTTAAAAATAATAAAATAATATGTAAATTTGACATCTTGGTTAGATAAAAAGTTTTACAATATGTCAAATTGCCACATCAATCATCAAATTTAAAATTGAGCATCTTCAAGGGAGTATGCAAATAAAATGTGCAAAATTGTACTATAACAACCTAGGTCGCACGTTGCCTACCCATTTGTCTCATGAAAATAGTTGGTCACTTTAAGGGACCAGACAATGCTAGTGTACAAACTATTATTATATTATTTATTTTTATCTTTTACATTTACTATTATATTTTATAAAAAATAGGTGAGAGAGTGGAGATTATCTATATATATAAAGCAAAAGGAAGAGAATGGTGAAACATTCAAAATACTAGAAAATACCCTTGATTAATGCAAACATTAATAATTGAAATTGTTAATTAAATGAGGATAATATGGTAAATTCACACTTTTTCATATTAAAAAAATTTAAAATTAAAAGAAAAATAAGATAATAGATCCTCTTTATGGAACACAACTAACTATTATCTTTTTTAATTATAAAATAAATTTAATTTTTTTATTAAAAAAAACCTCTCGCAAGGGCAGAAGCACGTGCGGAGAGGCTAGTATTTTTATTATAAAAAGTAAGTGAGGCCCAATATACCAATTTACTTTGAAGTATGCAATATTGCCTTGTTGGGGAGAGTAGATATATTTTGTCTACCCATTTCCCTAGAGCATGAGTATGCAATATTGACTTTTTGGAGTTGTTTGATGTGAGATAAATAAAAATAAAAATAAAAATAAAATTACCTGCATCTGGTCAGCAAGGTTAACAAAGAAACAGTTGGTGGGGCCATCGACAGTGAGCCATTTCCCGTTGTGCTCAACTTGGAGGCCATTCATCTCATTCTGGATGAGGAGAGTGACTAGGCCATGATCAGTGTGATGTGGTATACCAATTGCATGTTCTGGCTGAGGGCATGGTGGGTAGTAGTTGGCGGCCAGCATTTGCAAGCCACGATCCATGTTCATTGCGTCGTGTATGTAGTTTGGCTCCAATCCCAGGCTTTCTGAGATTGCTCTTGTTATCTCCAATGCAACCTCTCGGCTTCTCTTGCTGAACTCCATTGACATCTCACTGAAGCAACTCGGTTTGTAGAGGGAGTAGAACTCTGGATGTACTCTCACTTTGAAGAAGTCCCTCCATAGGAGGACTTTATCCGTGGCCGGATTATAGCTCGTACCATACTTGAACATCTCTAGCACATCGTTACCCGATTTAAACTCCTGCTTCTCCTCGTTAGGAAGAGCGAAAAATCCATGGCAAGCGTCAATCATCGCGTTCATGAGGCTCTTTGGCACTCCATGGTTAATGGCCTGGAATTAATGCATCGCAATGGTTAATAAGTTGTCAATCAATTATTAAGTTTTTAATATAACTGTTGTATATATGTAGATCAACTTACTATGAAGAAGCCCCATTCTTGACAAATTTTTACGAGGTCATGAATGATTTTTGACCGTTGATCAGGAGACCCCGAGGTGAGAAGAGACACATCAACAATGGGAATTGCGAATTCAGGATCGTTTGGATCTGCTTCTTCGTTGGGGTTCATGTTGAAGGCATATGCGGGAGGAACTGAGTTGAGGGCAGGGGATTCAGCAAGTGATTTGATGCTTGTTACTTTCAATGTGTCCATGGTTTGTGCAGCAGCAAGTGGAGCCTTCGCTTAAAACTTAACTCAGAAGATGATGATGAGTATACGTACTATTATAAGATGTAAATTGGGAAGGACGAGAGAGTGTGTTGAGTGGTTGTATATTAAAGAAGTGGTTCGTATTTATAGCTACTTCGAGGAGGCAGGTATCTCAACTTTAACACGGTGTCCCAGTTAAAAAGCCTTCTAGAACACCCTTGTCCCAGTTATCCACAATAATCTTTGTCCCAGTCAAATAATCTTTTAAAAGTGTCTGCCATAATTAAAAGCCTTCTAGAACACCTTTGTCCCAGTTATCCACAATACACGCACAACACATGCATTTTCATTAATTTTTATTAATTAAATGTTAACTCTTAATTCAATGTTATTTTTATTAATTTTTGACATTTTTGGAAGTTTATTTGGCATCTGGTGGTGTCTGCGAAGGTGAAGATATACTACATCTTGTTTTAGGGTATTTTACGTCATGTTTGGGGTGTTCGACTAGTTTAATCTTTTGTTCATGTTTTGAATGATTTAGGAGATTCCAAGCATCTATATTTAGGGGGTGTTCGGTTCATGGAAATGGGACTTGGAATGGGAAATCATTGATTTCCTATGTTTTGTAAGACTAGGTATGGGAAATGGTTGCCAATACCCTTGAGTTTTTACTATTAAAAGTTATTAATATGAAGAGTTTTTGAATGGTCAAAATTGGTATTTTAAAATAATAACATGAGAAGTATTAAAGAATACACGAGCACATCGGAAACTTAATAAAATAAAAAGTTCCATATAATAAATGGTTTTACTTCTAATAATATCGAGGCCTTTTATATAAAACTCCACGCCTGCTAAACAGGTAGTTAAGTTGAGGACAATATTGATGTTATTAGTGGTGGGCCAAGGGCCCGTCATTCTAAAATCTTAAGACCCTTTACATGAGAAGACCATACCCATAAGTCCATAATTGTATTTCCAAAGTGCACTTACCAAACATGAGAATGCAATTTCAAACTTATTCTTAAGCTCCTAAACCTTGAACCAAAAACTAAACACCTAGTAACTTTAAAAAATCTAAAATTCAATTTTAAATTAAAAAAAGTGGTTAATTCACAAGTTAACTTCCCCTACCCACCACCCCTACTCCAAGGTACCATCAATCTCTCACAAGCTAATTAATGATGCTCCATCCCTACCCCAAGGTGCCATCAATCTCTCACAAGCTAATTAATGATGCTCCATCAATTAACTCATGAGGATGGCATGCTTAGGAATTGTGATATTAGGATTTCTTGTTCTTTAAGGGCTCGTTTGGCACACAGGACTGTCTTAGCATGAACTCTGCTTAGGGACTGTCTTGGCTTGGCTTGGCTTGGTCTAAGTTGGATAACACTTATCCTGCGTTTGGTTTACGTTTGGACTAGGACTAGGACTAGATTTTTTTTTTTTTTTTCAAAACTATCTATGTATATGTATATATGTATAAATACATATATTATGTATATGTACATATGTATTTTATAATATATGTGACATGTATGTGTATATACATGTATATATGTATATTATAAATAATATAAACATATGTATGTGTGTATATATATATATATATATACAGAGAGCTTCCATTGAGGGATCCCTCAAATAAGCTTATTTGAGGGACACCCCTTGTAGGCCCCACTCCGGATTGTATTTCACTAATCCAAACCGTCTATTTTGTAGATACTCATTCAAAGATCATCTCTACAAAAAATCACTTGAATCCGATATCATTTGACCACTCAATTGTGTTATTGAAATTTGAGTACTTTCTTGATGCACCGTTGTTCGTTGATTTTGTAGGACACAATTGGATATCGAAACGGTTTCCGATTTGTCTAATTTTTTGTAAGGATGATCTATGAATGAAGACCTAAAAAATAGATGGTTTGGATCATTGAGAAAAAAATTGTTGGGTACCCTAAAGGGTGTCCCTCAATAGAAGGGAACTGTATATATATATATATATATATATATATATATATATATATATATATATATATATATATATATATATATATATACATGTAAATACACATGTGTATATATATATATATATATATATATATATATATATGTATGTATATATATATATACATGGGTATAATACATACATATATATATATATATATGTATTTTATAATATAATATATATTTGTATATATATATATATATATATATAGGGAGCTTCTCCAATGCGAACTTTAAGATGCGAACTCGGTGCGAACTTTTGTTTTTAACCGTTGGATGACTTGTGTGGCTTTATTTTCTTTCTTTTCGCTCTTCTTCCAACGGTTAAAAACAAAAGTTCGCACCGAGTTCACATCTTAAAGTTCGCATTGGAGAAGCTCCCTATATATATATATGTATGTATTATACCCATGTATATATGTATATTATATATATATATATATATATATATATAATATGCATACATTATACATATATAATATATGTGTATATAGGTGTATATATGTATATTATAATATATACATGGGTATAATACATACATATATATGTATTTTATAATATATATATATATACATGTATATACATGTATATATGTATATTACAATATATATAATACATATATAATGTATATGTGTATATATGTGTGTATATGTATACTATAATACATACATGGGTATAATATATATACACATATATATATATATATATATATATATATATTATATATGTATTATAATATATAATATATATTACATATATACACGTATGCTATTATTATAATATTAATATGTACAGTCCCGATCTCTTGGACCACAGGGGTCCAAGAGATTTGTGGTCACTCACCGTTGGATGTAAATTCAATGGTTCACTCACTCTTGCACTCCTTTTAAGAAACTTTTTTGAACCATTGGATTAATATCCAATGGTAGGTGACCACAATTTCTTGGACTCCTGTGGTCCAAGAGATCATGACTGTCTTCCTAAATGACCCAAAACATGGACAAAAGATTAAACTAGCCGAACACCCTGTGGGAAGATGAATTTTGGCAACCAATCAGAAACTAAAATGTGGAAAAAGGAATATTCTTTAGGTAAAATAATTGTGCTAATTAAATTCTATTTAACTAGTCAATTATCCTTATTTAAGATAGGAATATCTCCCTAAATCAAGGATCTAATTTCCACCAAATCTCCTTGATATTATCGCGTCATCTCATTTAAGGAAAAGAATAATTCATATCAATAGGGAATTATTGTCTACAAACCCTACCAAAGATGGAGACTCTATATAAAGATGGCATCTCACCACACATGAGGTAATTCCCAAAAAAACCATAGCAACGCTCACGCCGGCACTACTACAAAAATAGAAATAGACGACGGGGAAACACCGTCGTCTTTTTCATTTTCAAACCGTCGTTAAATCGACCGTCATCTTTTTGAAAGTCAAACTACGACGGTAATTAACCGTCATCTATTATATGTAAAAACGACAGTTTCTAAAAAAAACCGTCGTCTATTGAATGTAAAGACGACGGTTTTTCTTTAAAAAACCGTCATTGTTTTGATGTAAAGACGACGCTTTTTGGAAAACCATCGTTATATATGGTAAAAACGACGGTATTTTGTTAAATACCGTCGTTGATTGTATATAAAAAAGACATTATTTTGTTTAAAACCATTGTCATTTTTATGTATAGACAACGGTAAAACCACCGTTTATTTTCTTCAAATATGTCGTCTAATAAGTTCCCAGCTGTTACATTGTAATTTTTTGTTTTCTATGATTCCATACAACGATTTTAACTGGGAAACCGATTATAATGATTCAAAAATTATTTCTTTCATAAAACTTGAAGATTCAATAGTCATTACATAGTCAATCAATCTTTATTCTATTACATATATACTTCCTACCTATAATTAAAAATAAAGGAGCTACATGTTGCTCACAAATTCTACTAGTTTGATACGAACTTCATCAATTTGCTCCTGGATGTATGAGTTAGCTCCGCCTTCCTTGCACATTTTCCAAGTTGTTGTATTCCCCTCCACTCTAGCAATATCAGCAACAATAGGTCCCTTCTACAAGACTTGCAAAATTAGCATCAAACTCCACAAACACAAACCTTATCCAAATATATTTCACAGGTTCCTTCTTATGAATCATGCCAAAAGATTATAATGCTAATATTAAACACTTGATAATAATAAAAGTCAAAAAACTTGAAATGCCATGCTTGAAGCTTTGTGACAGACTAACAACTCAATTGGAGCAAGGCAAAGAAAGTTGTATTCTAGTACCTTTCTTGACCACTGAGTAAGCTTCCTTGTAGCAGCAACCTGTACCAAATCAGAAAAACAAAAACAAAATTTTAACTAAAGCTACTATGTTCTACACTCTAATAATACAGCACTGCTTTATTTTTATTTTTTTTGGTGGAATTAAATATTATGTTTTGAAAGAGAAAATAGAAACTTTTCATAAATAAAAATAAAGAAAAAGAAAATAGGAAGTCAATGTAGCAAATCAGTAGAGACTCACGCAGAGAAGGCTCAACAAAGTGAGCAATGAGACGAGGTCTTGAGTTCATCTTTGAATCAACACAAGGAGGAGGACCCTCTCCCTTTTCTCCTTGTCCTACTTGCCCTTGTGCATAGACAATTTAAAAAAACAAAAATAACAAGACTTCACAACATGTTTCAATCCATGTCTTTCAATTCCCAAACAACAAACAATTGGTTGTTTATGAGGAAAGAAAAGAAGTGATTACATACCTTCTCAAGTTTAGTAGCAATATTTTTAATGCATTTCATGTAGTTTAGTCAAGTACATCTCCTTCATGAGTTTAATCTGCAAATCCAAGTCAGCAAGACAAAGATGATTAGAAAGAACATTGCAGCCACATGCTTGCAGACGACATAATTATCACTAGTATTTCAAATATTTTTGGTCGAGCACTGCATCAGAAATCTGGTCGCACAGCTTGTCGGGTGACCCTCGTTCACGGATTCAAATTTGAATAGGAAAGTCTCCATTCTCTACACATCACAATAGCATAACAAGACAACTTAATATCAAGCTAAGCAGTGTACCCACCATAGTATACTTTAAGCAACAAAGAAAGGTCAATATATAGCTCCAACAAAGTGAAAGAATAAATGTCAAAAATAGTTTGAAATTGGTGAAAAACGTATCAATTATACTTTTACAAAAGTATTATTCCCAGAAAAGCAAATACAGAGTGAACAAACAAAGAACAACCATATCCATAAAGAATAACATCATATCAGACATAAAGCTGAATAGAATCTACATCCCTGAAGCAGATTGACATCCTAATAATTGAGTGAACTAGCACATCACGGCCATCTTCAAGAAAAAGGGATTTGTTTGGGAAAAATATCAACCATTAAACAGGGTTGTTCTGATAATGACACCAGTCTCAAATAAATCTTCAGAATACATAATAGTAGTCATTAAATAAGCAACACAATAACCACAGTGAAAATCAAAAACCCAAAATCTGTAGATTACAAGCAAATGAAATGAAGAGGTCACTAGATCTGCAAAATTTACTCCATAAAATTGTACGACTTCAATTTGACTTGTCGGTCACAAGGAACCGAGAGCAAATGCTAACAAAAACCACAGCAAGCCTCTAAGATCTCTCATATTTCCAAAACAGAAGTAAAAAAAAACCAAAACAAAACCATATAAACCACCAGATCTGCATGCATTGTAGTGAACCCACAAAACACGAAGACATGAAAGGCAAAAACTCAGTAGGAAAGAGAGCGAAAATGGTACCTCTGAAGCGCAGATATGAAACTTTCTGAAGAAGTTGGAGGGAAGAAGGAGGTTGTGCTTTTCGAACCAGACCCCTAACGCAAAGAAAGCGGAACTTAAACGACTACAAAGTAAAAGGGAGAAGCCCAAACCCAAATTCGTGATTGACAAAGTAAAAGGCTGAGTGAAAGTACCTGAGAGTGTTGATGAAGGGTCGCGAACTTGAGGGAGCTCAGTTGACAGGACCCGACCCGAAATTCCTCATAACCCGAGACGAACCTTGTGGAAATTCCGACATCTTACCGATGTCAGGCCCACTTACTAAAAACCGAGACTTTCTGCCGAATTTTCGGCAGAGTCCCCCCTGTAAATTGAACATTCCCCAAAAATTCCAACCTGCATAAAACACATTTAACAATACCAACCGGCAGCATGCACAATATAATCTCAGGCAATTCATCTAATTGGCCTCCGGCCTTCAAATAATTCAACCAACAATGTTCTTAAGTCAATTAATACATAAGCCATGTAATTAATGACCTCCAACAACTTTACAAATACCACATAAATCATTATACCGGATTTAAATCCAACAATCACATTGAAAACCCGATCACACATTCAGAATCGATCAAACCTTTTAAACGCAATAATATTCCGCAGCTGCACCTGGTGAGACCCCAGGCTGCCTACGTACCCTTGGACAAGGGATCAAGCCACACATAGTTCTCATCATCAATAGTCACAACTCCGATAATAGACAATGGAACATTATCACTTATTCCCACTGCATCGTATTAAGAAGACATCACAGGATTGGACAAACTCCGACGGGCCTGGGCAAAATAAATCACATAATCCACCCCATACGCCGGAACATCCACAGCCACGTATGGGGTCCGTCACACGCCGGAAAACTCCAACGACACGTGTGACATAACAATCATATAATCCACCCCATACGCCGGAACATCCACAGCCACGTATGGGGTCCGTCACACGCCGGAAAACTCCAACGACACGTGACATAACAATCATATAATCCACCCCATACGCCGGAACATCCACAGCCACGTATGGGGTCCGTCACACGCCGGAAAACTCCAACGACACGTGTGACATAACAATCACATAATCCACCCCATACGCCGGAACATCCACAGCCACGTATGGGGTCCGTCACACGCCGGAAAACTCCAACGACACGTGTGACATACAATCACATAATCCACCCCATACGCCGGAACATCCACAGCCACGTATGGGGTCCGTCACACGCCGGAAAACTCGAACGACACGTGTGACATATTCACAGTAGAGACCAAAAACCTTTCTAACATTGAACCCATAACCGGGGAGGTACCTAAGGTAGTGCTAATAGCATTCAAATCAACATTCTAAGTACCCAACACAAAATCAACAGGGATAGTACTTTCTCAATTATTAAAAATCTACACTCAAGATAATCAAGTGTATCAAAACCCAAATATACAACACCAATACTTCACAATATACCAAAACCATTAATCAAATATATGATATATATTTCAAAAGAATCATTAAAACAATATACATAAACTTTCCACATTTGGTCAATTGGGCCCACGGGGCCCACGACCTCCAAACTCCGATCCAAAAGTTCCTACGTGTCCTACAAGGCTTCGGACACACATCCTGCAAGTTTGGTCCAGATCGGACGGCCGGATCACTCACTATCGTACGATCGGACGGTTACTGAAATTCTAGCCCTAGGGTTGGCATTTCCGGAGTATCCGGGACTCCGTTTTATGATCCGTCGAATCCTACTCAATCCTAAGGATGCCCAGGTTAACATACAATAAATTCAAGACCATCCAACGGTCCAAACCTGTCGAACCCGGATAACGCGTAATAGGCGATATCCGTTCGAGACTCATACGGTATCCAAATTGAGATCCGTAAAATCCAATGCGCTCGTGAGGACTAGGGGATCGCATTGGGACTTAATACCCCTCTGCTACAGTGCCCACGTGCAGCCACACGCGCCGGCAGCGCGTGGGTGTCCAAAGCGATAACCGCTCGCCGGAAAAACTTAACATCTTGACTCCAAACTCCTACCCTAGGTAATACACCTAATTTGGAGTCACTTTTGTTCTTGGGCATACCCCAAAAAGTGACCGGAAGTAGCTGAAAACAGAGGCCGATACTGGCAGATTTTTCAATTCGAAAATCGACTTGCCTACACTAAAAATTGAAGCAATCCTACCCAACCAGCAGCTAGCTCAGGAAAAATAGGTAGAAATCCTTACCTTACACGTCCAATTTGGTGGAGAAATGAGGGAGAACGAGCAGCTGGAAGTTCAGTCAAGAACCAGCGCGTTTTTGGCAGTTTTCCGGCGAGATTCCGGCGTTTCCAGGGGCTTAGACCGGTCAGGAAGTGAAGAGGGAGTGGCGGCGGTTCAGTTGGGTCCGATCTCATGGCCAACCGTGGCCTGTGACGGCGGCGGTGGCTCTTGGAAGCCACCGGCTGAACTGAAAAAAATGGAGGGGGAGGGGCTAGGTCGCACGGGAGGGAGAGAGAGAGAGAGAGAAATTCTGAGATTTTATTAAAATTCCTTTCAATTTATTTACGATTTTGCCATTGGAGGTATTTTAACCATATCTTTTTCGTTACAACTCCGAATTGAGCTCACCGCGTGTCTACGGACTCGTCTCAGTACGACCTACATAAAAATACCAGCCACTGCCCCAAAATCCTTCCGGATTAAAAATGACCATTTTGCCCCTACCTCGAGGGCAAAATTGAAAATTCATATTTAAATAAATTAAATAATTTGGTGGCTAAATAATTTAGGTTCGGGGTGTTACATCAGTGACCTCCAATGGTGTAAGCCCAGGGAATGAGAAATTGACGGCAGCGAACGGGAATGTCAACGACAGCCAAAGGCTGGGCAGTGAATGCCAATGTCGACGGTAGCCACGGCAAGACAACTCCAAATCGACGGAACCCACAGTGAACGTGAAAGAGATGACGGCCTTAGAGAGAGAGAGATGGTTTGAACCAAGTGAGGTCCATATAGGGAGAGGTCGAGAGAGATTGGAAATTTTCATCGAGAGCAACGAGAGGGAAACTTAGAAGAGCAAGCGCGAGTCGTGAAAATTTAGGTCACCTGAGTGAACAGTGTTTAGCGTGTTTTGAATCCACGTCGCTTTGTCTTGACAACCGACGTGGTTTTAAAATATGTTTTCATAAACCACCGTATTAGATATCCTACGACGTCGTTTCTATAAATGCTGACATGATTTATAGCCAATTTCAAAACAACGTCGCGAAATTCACTTTTCGATGTCTTTTAGGTGACGTAGCTTTCAATTTTTGGAGTAGTGGCCACTCTCTTTCTCTATCCCTTTCTCTCGGACTCAGCGCTCTCATCCCCCTTCCCGACGCACACGCCTCCTTTTCTCACATAAAGGAAAGCTCCATCCTTTAAGTTAAATCTGCATCTCCTTGTGACCATTTTACTGACTTAGGCATCATAGGGCTTTTGGCCAACACCCCCCGAGTGTTCCCCGTTGACCGCATTTATTTTGTAGGGTTCGAGGAATAAGAAGATCAAGATAGAAGAGATGATCATTCGTTAATATTCTCCTCGGAATTTATTTGTACCAAAGAGAGAGGCACAAACTACTTCCAATAAAGGTCTGTTCTTTCTTTCAGCCACTCCATTTTGTTGAGGAGTGTATGGGCATGAGTGTTGATGTATGATGTCATGATCTTGTAAGAACTTGTTAAGATCATTGTTGAGAAATTCTCCGCCATTGTCAAAACGGAGAACTTGGATTCAGGCCTGAAATTGTGTTTCCACCATTTTATGGAACTATTGAAACTTTAAACTGACTTCCCCTTTAGTTTTGAGAAGGGAAACCCAAGTCATGCCTGTGCAATCATCTATAAACGTGACAAACCATCAAGCTCTTGCCAAAGTGACAATTTTAGCAGGTCCCTAAACATCATAATGAACAAGAGAAAACAAAACCAAACTCTTATTTGAACTTAATGGGAACGGGACACGATGGCTCTTAGCCGATTCCCATGTATGAGACTGGAAGCTGGAAACATCAAGACTGGAGAATAATGATGGAAAGACTTTTTTTAGATAACCAAATGAGGCATGCCTAAGGCGTTTATGTCATAACCAAACTTTGTCTCTCTCCCCCTCCGAACGAGTTCCAGTTGTTGTGAAAGCTTGACAAACCTTGGCCCCCGCCTAGTACCACAACCAATTGTCTTTCCCGTGATGATGCCCTAAAAAACACAATGATTCGGCCAAAATGTTACAGTACACCCCAAAGTAATAGTATGTTGTGCAACAGACAACAAGTTATGGTCCAAGGATAGAGCAATCAATACAAAATTCATATGTAGGGAATTATAGAGAGGTAGAAAGCCCTCCCCAACCATAGGTGAGGAGGTATCAATAGCATTAGACACCACCGACGGAGTGGATGATTTGCGACTAATAAGTTGGCCAAGATCAAATATTAGACGACGGTTTTGTGTTTAAAGATGACGTATAAAGTCTGAAACACGGTTTTCTTTTAGTTGTTGACGACGTTGTTTATTAAATATAACGTCGTTTATAGAAATACATGTGTCGTAAGTAATTACCTAACCACGATTTCCACATTAATATTAATGGAAAAAATGATGTGGAAAAATTATTTCACGACGGTCATATAAATAGATGGGACGTAGCATGTTTTAATAACGTCTTTTTTTATTTATGTAAAGACGTATTGTATTTATGAACACGACGGTTTTTGTATAAAATAGGTCGTCTATTCTTATCCTTGACAATTTTTTGGCTCATTTTTCAGTATACAGACGTCGATTGTTATTTGTTAATGACGTTGTTTGTTATAGGTGATTTACTGTCGTGGTTTTACTTTGGAAAAGATGTCGGTCGATTTCACGACGGTTTGAAAACCCGATACACGACAGTGAATTCCCGTCGTCTTTTGCCTTTTTTGTAGTAGTATCTTTCTTCATTTGTCATTACTTTATTGATTGCTTATTTTACTAAAGACAAAAGATATATCAGGTGGAACAAAATTGTGCAACATATGTCCAATTGCCACGTAAGCCATCAAATTTCAATTTAATGTTTTATATTTGACATTTCCCTTGGAGATGCTCTAAGATTACAACACAAGCAAGAAGCCTTTTTCACAAGGGCGGAGCCACATAATTCAAGAAAAACTTAGTTAAAATGTGGATAACACTATTTTCCTATTCCCATCCTATAATGCTATGCCTCGTGGAAGTGTTATCACACGTGTCATTGTGTCAAAACGTTATTGACCTGGATAACGAAATAGTGCTTTCCCCGCTTCAAGGCTAGAAGTGGTTGTGGCCACCAATTTTCAGAAACTCCTTTACGCTTTATATAAAACTTGACCATTTGCATGCAATTTATAAATAAAAATGTCGGCTATTGCCGCCCCTTCAATATATAGGCTTTAACTCTGCCATTGCTTCTTCGGTACTCACGTTCTCAAGTAATCCTTTCGCTACCCCGTCAATTTTCTTATACCAGAGATTGTGGTTTATAACTGAAAATAAATTAAATCGGAACACTAAATGGCATAGGGTCTTTGAATCGCATATATAATATTATGAAAGTACAGAAGATACAAGTAAAAATTCGAATCTCGAGTAACATGTGCTAGGGTTACATTATATATATCCGATACTTGACAAGAATGCCTCACTGCGAAATATCATGAATTCAGAGTCGGAATAAGACAATGTATAGGAGCAGCAAAGCTCTTATTCACGGCAATAAGAGGATTCTAATGAATATGCATATATGTGTAGGCTGTAGCTTCAGTTATGCTTGACCCGCAGGTGATGTAAGCAAGGTTTCGTGAGCGCAGCAGGGCTTGCTTGAAGCTCCATGAATTTCTCATATGTCATCCCAATGTATTTTGGGGCTTGGCCTTCTCTCTCTATCAACTCTGGGATTGGTAAAGCTGGTGTGTCTAGTGAGGGTCCATGGGGCACAGCTATTGATATCCTTGTAGCTTTGTTGTTCACAACAGCCCTATGCCATATGCTCTTGTACTTGTCGTTTGTCAAAATCTGCAACAAAAAAATTAACCATACACTATACACATAAATAATCGGTACTTAATTTATGAAAATAAGTAGAGAATTATTAGATTGTAATTCGTAGATAAGATGGGTTTTAGATTTAAAAAAGTTGGGTGTTATTTTGGTACCTGCATTTGGTCACCAATGTTAACAATAAAAGCTCCCGGAGCAGCATTCACCAACACCCATTGGTCTTTGTGCTTGACTTCAAGGCCACCCATCTCATTCTGGATGAGGAGGGTCACCAGTCCATGATCAGTATGAGGAGGTAGACCGATTGCTTTATCGGGCTGTGGGCACGCCGGGTAGTAATTTGCGGCCAGAATTTGTAAGCCACGGTCCCAGTTCATAGCCTTTGCTATGTAGTCAGCCTCCAACCCTAAGCTCTCTGATATTCCCTTCAATATTTCTGTGGCTACTTCTCGGGTTCGTTTGCTGAACTCCAGTGAAACCTCGCTGTATCCAGCAGGTTTGTAGAGTGAGTTGAACTCAGGGTGGGCTATGACCTTGAGGAAATCCCTCCAGAGATGAACTTTTTCAATGTCGGCGTTGAAGCTGGTGCCGCACTTGATTGGATCCAACAGGTTCCTTGTTTGAAACTCCTTCTTCTCCTCCTCCGGCAGATCAAAGAATCTATGACACGCGTCTATCATTGATTGCATCAGGCTCTCTGGTACACCGTGGTTGGTCACCTAATAATTCCCATATATATAATTCATGCTTAATTAGCTTTCATCATGAGAGTTGTAGATACGCATATGTGATGTATATGTAGTACGTACGTAGGTATGAAAATGTTCTCTTGTCCAACTTTCACAGTTTGACAGGTAAACATAAGTATTTGTATAAGTCTGACAACAAAACATTACTATAAATATACGCATGTACAGACAAAGTAAGGTACCTGGAAGAAGCCCCATTCCTCGCAAGCTCTGCGCAGCTCTTGGATCACTTTTGCTCGTTGATCAGGAGATCCCGACGTGAGAAGGGCAAAATCAATGATGGGGATTGAGTGCTCTGGGTCGTTTGCATCGCCTTGTTCATTAGGATTTTTGATATACGTGTACTCAGAAGGTACAAAAGTGAGGGAAGCTGAGTCAGCTAGTGTTTTGATGCTTGCCACTTTTGGTACTTCATGGCCATTAGATGCCTCCATTGAAGTAACTGTAGGTGCCATTGAGGAGAGAGAGAGATAGAGAGAGAGAGAGAGAGAGAGAGAGGGAGGTGGGACTGAGCCTTCGAGAGTGATATTTCTGTATATTTTTTAGTGAGAGAGAGAAGGTGTTGGGCAGTTGTGGAGGTATTGAGAGAGGAGAAAAGGAATGGGTATTTATAGCACGGGATGTACTGATTTTACACGTGGAGGATTTTTACATGGCAGCTGTTATTTTAATGTTGCCCTACATCACAAGTTCTAGAAATTTTACAGAAATAAGTTCCAAAATCTTGTCAGTGCAGAATAAAATATATATATATTTTGTAGTTAAAACCTGTATGTTCAGATGAATCAATAAATCTACTGGTGAGTGCTTTTACCGGCAGCAGATGCTTCTGCAACGCGTTTTTATGTTTTATTTTTTATTTTTTATGGTTTTTTGAAATGAGAAAGTGTCGGTATTTTTAGGTAGAATGGTCAAAGTAAATTTTAACATAGGACAATAACGCGTATATCAAAGGAAACGTTTTCAAATTGGACATTTTTGTCGTACGATTGTTGAGTTAGTTGGGTGTTGGATTTAATCGGATATCTACCTTTAAAAGTGTAAAAGATTTTTTGGTTTCTACACCGATTGCTAATTCATTTTGGGTGGCACATCCAACTATCACATATGCTCTGATGTTATTTAATACTAACTTTCGATATATTAGGGGCAGAAAACAACGCACTTGAGGAGCGGGTGTTGAAAGTATCACTTCAAGTTATGTAAGTTAAAGCGTAAGAGCTTAAAATATTTGCCTTTTCACATTTCTAATTAATTTGATATTGAATGCTCACATTCTAATATATTAAATATTGATTCCATAATTTATATAATTAAACCAAGAAAAAGGAAGTAACGAGATTGATGTTAGAGAGATGAGAGAAAATTTGAGGGACATATATAAAATAAATAATTTAGACTATGATTCTTTTTTTGGGAAGAAGATCAATTCCATTAATATCTTATTAACATTATAGAAGAACCTGCATGACAACAATGACCTCATTAAAACCTTATCAGGAAACCCCAAGCAAGAAAAGAGTACCACACATGCAACAGACTAACAAAAGATCCCAGACAACCAAAATCACATAACAGAACCCTCTAAAATAAATTTACCCCACCCACAAAGAAGGCCTCCTATGTAAACATAATCCTTTGTACAACGCGAGACTTGTTCAACATGCAATGGGCAAAACCATAGGAACACCGAGATGAACAAGCACGGGAACAAAACACAAAGAAACAAACTAAAGGAAAACAAAACCCAACAAAGGAACATAGCAACGCCTCTCAGGTTTTGTCAAAGAAGACCTTCTATGTAAACATAGTCCTTTGAACAATATGAGATTTGTTCAGCATACAGTGGGCAGAAACAAAGGAACACCAATACAAACAACCACAAAAACAAAACACGAAGAAGCACACAAAAGTACAATGAATTAGACTGTGATTCTTAGTCTTAGCTTTACGTGTTTTTTTAATAGAAGTTAAAACATCGAATACAAAAATAAATACTATTAACTACTTAAGCTACAAATCCCTTGCACGTTACAATAAAAAATTCTACAAAGTAGAAGCACCACAAGTTTTACAGAAGTTAAACTATAAAAAGCTATTAAATAAAATACATCGAATAGATAAAATATTTTTATTTATGAACGGTATGCTTGAACTCGATCAGAAAATTACAAAATGTACATAATGGCGTTCACTTTAGATTTTGACTATTGCACCAGCCAGTACAAGTCCCCAATTACTACTCACCTACAAATCCCCTGTGTTCCTCGAGGTCAATAATTGTATGTAGTCCTGAAGATATTTTCAAAAACCCAACTAATCAAAACAAGCCGGCCAAGAAAAAGTATAATTAAGGATCAGAAGAAACGCCAAAAAAAGCTATTTAAAAAAAAAACACAATGGAATATATGATCTGTGCGCATTAACTTTTTCAGGAATTTGTGTGATTGGGTCCCCACGGGTTGGTAACAGATGCTTTAGGAATCGGTTTTGTGAAAACGTTAATCCTTATAATCCCCCTATCTGTTTTTTTCCTTGAACTTTTTTTAAAAAATTAATAAATAAATATCGAACTCTTGTGGGAAAGAATGTTCGGTCCTTGAAATTTAGATACTCTATAACGTTTCTTATAGGTTAAATTGTCTCGAGGGAGCAAAATTTTAGAAAATGCCTATTTGAAATTGACAATGACTTCCTTTATAGTTTGTGCCTTTTGTACTCTTTATTATTATTTAATAAAATTCTATCGCCTTTTTGACAAAAAACTCTTACATGATATAACTTTCAAAACAATAAATTATAATTACATTGTTGTATATCTGATGACCATTTTCAAACATGAACAAAAATGATGCAATCCTATACGTGTCTAGAAACTTTTGAATGGGAATGTGTGTTGGATTCTTCCACTTTCATTCCGCAAAGTAAACAATATTTAGGAGAAGATTTTTTCTTATGAAAGTTCCTCCACAGATTAGTTCACAATGCACGTATACACTTGCGTTCAAATTAAATGTAAAACTTCCTCCTTGTTTCAAAATGAGTAACTTCTAGATGTTATCCCGAACCATGACATAATGGTGATCCTTCTTTTGAACTTCTAAATCTCAAGCGATTTCAACTGTCCTCCTGTGTTTGTGAGTTGACAGGAACATGAATATAAGTCAATCAAACAGCCCCATTTATTGGACTTATAAGACGAGAAAACCAAAAGGGGTTGTTCATATGGGGGTGTACTAAATGGTAAATCTCCCTGAATTGTAATGAGACCTTTTAAGATAAAAACCCTCGCTTGAAAAAAACAAATTATAAAAAAAAAACCGGATAGTAACTGGTGGACTCATGAATTTTTTAACAGAGGTGCAATTTTGAAATACTAAAAGCTTTATTAAAAAAAAAAAAAAAGTAAGAGGGAAAGCACGTGTGCTTCTTCTTCCTCCTCTGTGTGAAGTTATATTTTCTTTCTTTCTATAATCAAAAGAAAAGGATGTGCTAATTAAGTCATGTTCTTTCATTATAAAAATAATTTGCTGAGGAAAGAAAAGAAAAAGTGTGTTTGCGTTTAAGAAAAGTAGTTGAATTGCCGTCTTGAGAAAGAATTCCCAGATTGGAAACTATCTTTACCCGCAATTAATTTAAGCCAAACAATTAATTTAAAAAGAAGAAAAAGAAAGCTTGTTAACAGCCCTTTTGTTTTATAGCCTTTTATCATTTTTAAGCAGCCTACTAGGCTTGTTAAAGCCCACGACGTCATTTTGGCCAGGATGTTTAAAAAGAAACACGCTGAGCGAAGAAACAACCCAACGCCTTCGAGCCTTGGTTGAGGCAATTCGATGAACACATGGAGTGTACCATGGACCCTTAGCAGAGGGGCAATATGCAGTGCGTGAAGAGGCTTTTTCGGTGAGAGAAGGTGCAAACTGCACCTCCTTGAGCCTTAATAGGTCTGCCAGTGTCGACAATTACCAAAGAGAAACACCACTAAAAGATATTTAGTAAAAAATGACACTGAATATATACATGGCAACCAAATAAATAAATATAAAAAACCATTCCACCGAAAGATAAATTGTTAAATATCTTTTTAGTCATTGCATTTTAATTTGGAATATATTTTTGTTACTATGTTTCGAGTTTAGCTTCTTTTTTTTTGTCAATGTTTAGAAGGGGGAGGGAGGATGTGTCATTGGGCTTTCAACTCGAGACCACTTATATGCAGACAAATACTCGTACCACTAAGCTATGGACTTGTTGGATTGAGTTTAGCCAATTTAGTCACTCTATTCTGCAAAGTTTGCATTTTGAGTCACTTGGCATGAAAAAAATATTTAAAACGTGTGTTAACCAATTAAAATTAATAATAAAAAATATTGTTTAAAAACTTGAGAACTTGTATTAATACTAAAAAACAAACCATTAAAAGATACGATCTACTATTTTGTCCTTTGGATGTGGTGGGGTGCCCTTTTCTTAAGAGCAGTCACCTCGAGCTGTCCTACGGTGTCCTTTTTGTGTAGAAAAGAGTAAAACGTGAAAACAAAATATGCGGGTGGTAAATGGATTCAAAGAGGTTGCAGTTGGTGATAAGTAGGCGTGGGCACGGTACGGATTGGTTCAGTTTTACTCTCAAACCACGGCTGAACCAATAAGAAAATAACGGTCCGGTTTGGTTCGGATTAGCCTAAAACCATAATGAAAACCGAACCAATCCAAACCACTTGTAATCGGTTTGGTTCGGATTGGTTCGGCCGGTTTGTGCCTAACACAAAACCATGCATTTTTCAACCTGCTCTTACATTATAATGCTAACATTTTGCCATTATATCATTCCATTCCATCAAAGGCTAACACAACAATATTCCATTAATCAAAAGCTGTCCAATTTCTAGCACGCATCTAAGTTCACAATTTCCATCAAAACAAACATTCTAAAGTTCATAAGAAATGAATACAAGATGATAAAACTAAGAAATGAAAGGATGCCCAAAATACAAGTTCGTAATTTCCATTTAATCAAAACCTGTCCAGTTTCCAGTATGCTTCTAAGTTCACAATATCTATCAAAACAAACATTCTAAAGTTCATAAGAAATGAATACATGATAAAACTAAGAAATGAAAAGCTGCCCAAAATTAGTTCATAATGAAAGGCTACCCAGTTTCCAATTTCCAGCATCAATTTCCAGTTTCCAATTTCCAGTTTCCAGCATGTCCACCATACTACACATAAAAGAGTTTCAATCAACACAAATTTTAGGATACAAGATTAACCAAATAAGAAATGAATAAGAAAATTACCATAACTGCAAGGTTGTGCATCAATAGAGAATCAATCAATGAAAATGTGCACAGGCGCATTAGCATTTGATCTCCGCATTTCTATATAAGAAATATACATAATGATATATTTAGCTTCAACACAATAAAACTCACACATTATAAGCAATGAATCGAGACAAATAGATATACCTGACTCAATGGTTTCATAAAACTCCATCTCCTCAATGGTGGGCTCAACTTTTAAAGAAATTGAAGTGGACTTCAACCAATTTTGTGTACAAATTAAAGCCTCAACCATAGTAGGACTCAAGGAACTACGAAATTAGTTAATTGTTCTCCCTCCCGTGCTAAAAGTAGATTCTGAAGCAACCGTAGAGACTGGAATTGCAAGCACATCTCTTGCAATGGCCGCTAAAACTGGATATTTAGAAACATTCACCCTCCACCAATTTAAACTATCAAACTGTTCAATATCTTGTTCTGCAGCATCCGACAAATATCTATCTATCTCATGAGATAAAACCACTGCCTCTTTATCTTCTTGTCTCTTTTTCCACTTTTCCTTCATAGCCTTTTTCCTATCACCTCCAAAGCTTGAGGAGCTAGAACTATCAGTCACTATGACGCTGTCAATACTTGAGGATGTAGTAGAACTACTAAAACTTTGATTCGGTTTACTAACGAAACCTGCCTCGTACAGCCCATAAAGTTTAAACAAAAGATCTCTCACACCAGCTGTCTTCTCGGCCGCATAAGCATCATTTTCCACATACAAATCAGCAATATGCATTGATAAATTGTCCAATTTATACCTAGGATCAATCACAACAGCTATCAACAAGAATTGGTTCACACTATCAAGTGATCCCCAATACTTGTCATATTTCAATTTCATATTTTGAGCCATGTCAGATAGAAGAGGATTGCCTACTACACTCAATTCAGCCAATTCACAATCAATGGAAAATAAGTCATGAAAAGTAGTATGGGCTGTGGCATGCAAAGTGGCACTACATCTCAAAGTAAAGTCATAAAAAACTTTTTAAAAACTTGACAAAGACAACAGCATTTGCCCAATCCTCCTCAACTGGTGGAGTATTCCCTCTACCAAAGTAGCTTTTAAAATGTCCATCCTCATCTTCCAACCTTTTAAAAGCCTTTTTAAATTTCAAAGCAGCCTCTAAAATCATGTAGGCGGAATTCCACCTAGTTGGCACATCCAAGACAACCAAGCCTTTAAAATCAATCTTATCTTTTTCAATGCAAGATTTAAAAGTTTCTAATCTTTGGGGGGAAGATCTTACATACATGACAGCATCACGAATACTCTTAATAGAATTATGTAACTCTTTCAAACCATCGGTTACAATGAGATTTACAATATGAGCACAACATCTCATATGTAAGTAGACACCATCTAACAACAAACCTCCATTCGGCCAATCTTTCATCTTAGTTTGCAAATAAGATACAGCTTTATCATTTGCAGATGCATTATCTAAGGTAATTGTGAGTACCCTTTCTATACCCCAATCAATCAAACACTTCTCAATAAGTCTGCGAATTGTCCTACCCTTGTGATTTTGAATTACACAGAAATTCAACACACGCTTATGCAACATCCAATCACCATCTAGGAAATGTGCAGTGAGAACCATATAGTTTACATTTTGGACAGAAGTCCATGTGTCAGTAGTAAGGCAGACTCTATGTGCAGCTAACTTTGCTTTCAAAAGTTGCTTTTCATCCTAGTAAAGTGCAAGCAAATCTCTAGCAAGTGTTCTACGAGATGGTGGTATAAACCTAGGGCATGCAACGCTACAAAAGTGACGAAACCCTTCTCCATCTACGAAACTAAATGGCAACTCATCAATAATAACCATCCTAAGACATGTTTTCCTAGATTCTTCCTTATTAAATCCCGCTGCCCCAAGAGCGGTAATACTTCCAGATTGGTCCTTGGCAAAAGTTAGGACCTTTTGGTTTGAACCAGGCACCCTATATGGGTATTTTTTTTGCATAAATTGGTAATATGAGTTCTCAAACTTGATGTTCCACAAGTTGCTGGATCATATTTATAGTCAGCAGTTTTGCAATACTTGCATCTAACCCTAATAGGTTCAGAAGGATTACCAGTTTGATATTGTTCAAAGTGATTCCATACCTCACTTGGTTTCCTAGTCGGTTTTCTCTTTTTTTGGGAAGGTAACGGTGGAAGTTGATCAGCTGCACTAGTCTGCTCTTGAGAGGTCACAACCGCTGGTGTAGATTCAGTCATAGGTGGTGGCTAATTAGAAGCAAAACCTTCTTCCACCCCCTGGTTTACCTCCATCTATATAATCAAACAAATTGCACATTAAATAAATTGCACATTAATCAGAAAAATTGCACATTAATCAGACAAATTAAACCCTATCATCATATTAAATAAATTGCACCACATCATGAACATTAAATAAATTAGAAGAACTCACCATCATTGGTATTGAGTGTGAGTTAGCTTCATCCCTCGTTGGTATTGAGTTAGCTTCATCCATCATTGGCACTGACAGGAGCGGAGGTTGAAGCTGGAGAATTTAAAAGAGAGAAAAATTCAATAAAATTTTATTCATCTCTTCTCTTTTTTCAGTATTCACACATTGTATAATCAATTATGCTTTTAAGGGAGTGATTTTGCAATAGCCGAAACAAATAATCAATTATTTCAAAATATCCTGAACTGATAAGAAAAATCCAAACTCAGAAGACTCAAAAACTCACCTAAAGATGAATCTTTTCCAGGCCAAACTAGATTAATGTTAAGATCCTTGTAAACACCGTGATACCGGACCCAAGGCACCCCTTTCGGGAATCTGCATTGTTAACACATTGACATATCAAACAAAGTAAAACCACCCAAGTAATTAAACCTTTTAAGCAGATCCTACAATGCTCTTATAATTCTAAAAATTAAATTAAACATGTGGTGTATAGTTTGCAGTGCAAGTACTTTCAGCTAAAGATTGTGTTCGGTAATTAATGAGGGCATTTCCTATTTGAGAAGGCATGTACGTTGGCTTTTACCTTCCACCACTTTCCCCTTTTTTTCAAATCTGTGATGCCTGATACTTGCTGAAGCTATTGCACATGATGGAGGATCTGAGAAGCCTAGAGAATCTGATGGCGAAGGGTTTGGCTGTGCGACGATGGAGGTTTGGCTGTGCGATGATGAAGGTTTGGCTGTGCTGTGCGATGATGGAGGTTTGGCTGTGCGACGATGGAGGTTTGGGTGTGCAACGATGGTGGCTTCTCAGATTCTCTATGGTTCAAATGGGGGTTGTGTGAGGCTGCGGATGGAGGTTTGGCTATGCGATGATGGTGGCTTCTCAGATTCTCTAAGGTTCAAATGGGGGTTGTGTGAGGTTGCGTAAGGAAGAGAAGGGTTTGGCTGCGATGAGATCTCTGAATGAGAATGAAGTACGAAAATAAGTGGTTTGAAGTCCACTTCAGTGCGGCTGGGTGTACAATAATACTTCTACTTAACCACTCAACCATTGACACATGTAAATTAATATATATATATATATATATATAATTAATTAATTAATATTTACATGGTTCGGTTCGGATTAGCACAGTTTTTCAAAGTTTAAAACTGCAGCTGAACCAAACCACTCCGGTTTGGTTCGGATTTTAAAATTGTTGACTTTTTGAAAGTCAAAACCAAACCAAACCGGGAAATACGGATTGGTTCGGCCGGTTTGGTCGGATTGGCCGGATTGATGCCCACCCCTAGTGATAAGGAACGGGAGAAGGAAATGGCAATTCACGTGCCTTGAATAATATTATTAGAGTTGTGCTATTTTCACTCCTGTCCTAATTCTCCATCCCACTCACTTTATCTTCGCACCCACTATATAAATTTTAAAAAACATAATCTTAGCTTTCAACCCACTAATACTTTTAAAATACCCGTTATCTTTCCACCCACCAAGTAAATAATAATATATTATTAATTAATAAATAAACGATATAAACTTTTTTTTTTTTAAAAAAGACTCTTTGTGTCTCTTTTACTCTATCCCCTCCCCACACTCTTTGTCTCTCTTTCACCCTAGCCAACCCAGATGTTGTGCTTCATTCTCTCTCTCTCTCTCTCTCTCTCTCTCTCTCTCTCTCTCTCTCTCTCTCTCAGTTGAGAGGTGCAGACATTTGAGAGCCAAGCATTGTTGGGCTGATTCAAATTTGAGTTAAAGGTCCTTTCATACTATTGATACTGAAAATTTAGGGGTGGGTCTGCTTGGGATCTTTTGCTTGTGGGGTGGTGACTGTTGCCATGTAGAGATCTCGAGGGAAATAAATGAGTGATGTAAAGTTGACTTTTTTTTTTTTGGGAAATAGTAAGGTTTCATTTAATTGTCAACGGTTACAGACCTGAGAGAATAAACGTGGCCTCATCAAAACCTTGCCTAAGAAACCCCAATGGGAAAAACTTGAGATGAAGGAAAAAGAGTGTCACGCCCCATAAAGGCTACAAACAAAAAACTCAAAACAAAACCAAAATAGCAATGTCAACGGCCTTGGAGGACCCTCTTCAAGCCAAGCATCTAAAGACACATTACCTAGAGCAAACTTAGCATGGCTACAATAAGACACAAACTGAAAACAAAGACAATAAGAATATTCAACTCGATCATATGCCATGCTGCCATCAAGGTTCACAACAACCTCTGGCTCCTTTATTCGTCTTTTTTATTTTATTGAATGCATGGGCTCAAAAGCAAGAGATTATCAGTAATGGACCGGACATGAACAAAGGCGTTTTGAACACTAGAAATCACTTCAGGCAAAATGATCACCAAAAGATTAGCTAGAGTCTTTGCACCAAATCGGGATCTTGAGTTGGGTTCCCAAGCCCCCTCACGTTCCAATCCATTATTGAAATTGACACATTCCAATCCATTAGAGCATGCAAATTTGACTCATTGAACACTAGGTTTAAGAGCAGAAGTTCCAGAATATAGTTTATTTGGTCTACTAAATATTATTAAGTTTCCTAAAATATTTGAATTGTTTTTTTTTTCTTGAATTTGAATTGTGCTGTAGACACTGTAATAATTGTTCGTCGCATATGGTTAATGGTTTTTGAAGAAGTATCTGGTTTTTGAAGAAGTAGTATACATTAGTCTTAGAGCAGGTGGCCTTGAGTCATTGCAGTCTAGAACATAGATAGAGGTGTCTCAAGCATCAGAAGGGAAATGATGTAACTTTGCACGTTATTTTCTTCATTTCAGCAACTTGACGCCAGACCTTTCGTCAGACGTGCATCCCACACGTGCATGTTATTACATTAACTTTGTTTAATGTAAGCAGTAGGCCCACACGTGCACGGTGCATCCCAACAAAGATTTAATTTGTTCTAATTTTATATATGGATTGTTGGTCGTCAGACCTTGCCTCACATGCAGAAACTTGACGCCAGCAGAGGACGGTGGACAGAAGACACTACTACAAAAAGTGAGAAAGACGACGAGAAAAAAACGACGGTAGAACAAAATACTGTCGTTGTGTTTACAAAGACGACGGTAACAGAAAACCATCGTTGATAAGTAACTTAAACTCCTAAAAAATGGAGGTTCGCTTGAATATTTTTTTAAAACGACGCACCCAAATACAAAAGTGTCGTCTTATTAAAAAAGTTTTCTTCAAAGTTAAATTCTGACCCAAAAACAACGACGGCAGGTATGAAGCCACCGACATAGAAAGTAAAGACGATGGTTCAACAACATAGCCGCCGTGTTAACTCCTACATAAACATGATCAACTGTTCTTAGTCTGCGTCGTATAATATTAAGGAATCCACATCGGTATATTACAAAACAACGTCGTGTTAAATCAATGTACCATGACGCGAAAGATAAATTTATTGACTTATTATTTGAGAGTGTACTATGACGGTACCTACAACACTACTGTTGTATAGAGTAGTAGAAAACCACTACTGTTGTCTAGTGGACACTTTAGCTTCTATCCATTTGAAATCTAAAATGTATTATGAGTAATCTCATTTGCCAGAGTTCAACAAGTGACTGTTCAGATTTCAAATGGATAAGAAGCTAAAGTGTCCACTAGGAAGGTGAGAGAGAGAACATGGCCAGAAGAAGTTGGAACTGAAACTGAAAGAACGTGTGAAAAGCCAAAAACTTATACAGAATATCTTCAAAAACCATGGCGGTCTTTATATAAATACGACGTTTAATAGTTACACGACCAAATTTTCTTAGTTGTATAATTTCAAAGGAATCCACGTCGGTATATTACAAAACTTCACTGTATTAAGTCAATGTACCACGATGGTAAAGATAAATTTATCGACATTTTTTTCAAAGGGTACTACGACGGTATCTATTACTCTACTGTCCTGGTAATAAGTTTCACTAACCACGTCGGTTTGTTCAATTAACGACGTATAATTTTACTTTACCACGTCGTGAACTTAAAAATACCGCAGTATTTATTTGCTTTATACGTGTGACCTTATCTGTAAACAGACGTCTTAATTTTTATTGCTTTTTCAGATTTATTTCTAGGTTTTTTGTAGCTTACGATGGTAGATCAATAGAATGACAAGAATTGTAAAAACCACAACGGTTTATATTGAAAACCGTCTTAACAAGAAAATTAGAATCAAATCTTACCATTGGGAATTCTGTTCCTCATCATAATCGAATCACTAATGTGAGAGAGACAATTTTTTAGAACTCGACGATGTATGTGTCTTTGTGTCCTTGAGATACACAAAGGCACATACACGTCAAAATCCAAAAAATTTGCCTCTGAAATTTGACGACAGCAGCCACACATCAACATCCAAAACATTTGCTTTCAGAAAGACAATTTTTTAGAAGTTGATGATGTGTTCGTGTTTGTGTCTTTCAGATACACAAACGCGAACACACATCAACATCCAAACTATTGCCTCCAAAGAGGTAAGACAGAATCAAGGGCAAGAAGAAGTTGGAACCCTAATTGAAAATTGAAAGTTAAAGAACGCGTGAAAAAATCATATTTATACAATAATCTTCAATATCCACATCGGTTCTATTACATGTAGCGATGTCTAATTATAATAATCCACGTCGGTGGGTAATAATTGGGGTCGTATAAATATAAACAACCACATCATTTTCGTAAACTAAACCCATCGACTTTTAAAACAAACAACGTCGGTTATGCATAAAATGACGACGTGGTAACTTATAATATCACTTCTTCCAAAGTAAACTTTTGACGTGTAGTACCCAGAGAACCACGTCGTTTTCGGAATACCAAAAGTAGTCGTTGACTTTGAATTAACCATGACGGTCTACTAAAATAAGGAGTCGTTGACTTTAAATAACCACGTCGGTTTCCTAAAACTAAAGGTCGTTGACTTGCGAATCACAACGACGGCTCTAGACAAACAAGCGCCGTCATAACATATAATATCAGGGCATCAAAAGTAAACTTCTCTCGTGTAAAACTTAAATAACCACATCGGTTTTGGAATTCCAAAATTCGTTTGGCTTTATTAATAACCATGTCAGTTACTACTTAGTTTCCGTCGTTTTAATTACATACTAGGGCGGTTTTTAACAAAACTGTCGTGTTATTGAACTATGGGAAAATATATAAACTTTTTTGTCACCTGACCTAAAGTTTTACGTTCTTTTCTCACCGATAAAATATCTCAGTTTCCCTCTCAGTTCCCAAAAGCAGCTTTGTAATCATCATCGTCTAAATCTCGTCATCGTCATCGTCTTCGTCCCCAAATCATCAAAGTTGACGTCGGAAGGAAACTTTGTTTGCACGCCAAAGGTTTTTTTCTCAATCTCTTTTCATTTTTTTCAATTTCATTTGAAGAGGGTTTTGAAAGAACGAGTCTAGAAACAAGACTCCGTTCAAAATGATGAAATCTTTCACTGGTTTGATTACATTCATTGGTCCATTACTCTCTCAACGCCTGAAGACGACGATTTTGTCCTGTTTACAACGATTTTGTGTAGTTGCAAACTGCACGACGGTGGTTAATAACCGTTGTGGTATAAAATTAATACGTCGGCAACCAGATAAAACCGTCGTCTAGTTTGAGAGAGAACTGTGAGGTTTTTACTGTATCACCTCTTATTAAGACGATAGTTCTGTCTTATTTGCGAAGTTAGAATCGACACACCACAACAATATCTAATGCAAACTGCACGACGGTGGTTAATAGCCGTCGTGGTATAAAATTAATACGTCGGCAACAAGATAAAACTGTCGTCTTGTTTTCGATGTTTTAATTTGATAAACCACGGCAATGGTTATACATAATCACCATCATCGTGTGATAATTAATACGACATGAACGAGATAAAACCGTCGTCTTATTTTCGTACGATCTTGGGAGAGAACTGTGGTCTAACTCGACGGTTTTTATTTTTGCCATCGTTTGATTTTTCGTACGACGACGGTGATATTTTACAACCGTCGTCCTAAATTAAATATCATGGCGGTCTTTTTCTTATGTCTTCTATTTATTATTACGACGATGTGTTTAATGAACCGTCGTTGTTTCTCTTGCAGGTTTATTTAAACATGGTTTCGAAATCTCAAAGTAAGGAGGCTCAAGTGTCTAAAGGTCCTAGTAAGGACCTTGCAGTTTCAAAGGCTCAAATGAATGAAGCCAAATGAATTCAAAGCAAACCCGCGAAGAGGATGAGATTTACTTCAACCTCTGAGAAAGACCCTATCTCAGCCACATTTGATGAGGAGCCAAAATCTACTCACGGTATCAACACAATGAGCCGTGTTGTGAAGAGGAAAATCCAAAGGATTAAGGCCATGGTTGAGTACAATAAAAAGGGCAGACCACATGGCAAGGTGGCTGTTGAGATGCAATCTTACATTGGTGTTTTGGCACGCACCAGAGTCCCTCTTGTGGACAAGAAATGGACTCAATTGCCCAAGGACCTGAAGGAGCAGATTTGGGAAGCTGTTCAAATGGCTTATGTTGTTGGGCAAGGGGGCAAGAAGCTGGTGCTATCGTCTGCCACCAAAAAATGGAAGGATTTCAAGTCTACCTTAACAAGGCAGTTTATCCTTCCATTCACAAATAACAAGGAGAAGTTAAACGAACCCCCTCAGCTATATAAATTCATAGAGAAATCTCAGTGGGATGCCTTTGTAGCTTCAAGGTTATCCCCAGAATTTGGGGATGTGCATTCTGAGCAGTCACAGAGGAGGGAAAATGTGAGTACAACCATAGGTTGTCTCGAAAAGGGTATGTGGGTTTGGAGGATGAATTAGAAGAAACCATGTCTGGTGAAGAAATCAATCGTTCTCTGCTATGGAAGAAGGCAAGAGAAGATAAGCAGAGAAATATCCCAGATCCAAAGGTTGCAAAGAAGGCAAACTTAGTCATAAGTCTCACTAACTCTGTTCTAAATTTGAGAACAGAGTGTTTTATTTTTGTACAGACATCGCATGTTTAAATAACCGTCGTTAGAACTTAAACACCACGACGGTTTCTATTTACAGCCGTTTCAAAGATAATAGCACGTCGGTTTTTGCATGAATTAGACGTCTAGATTGAATTACTACGATGACTTATATTCCTGAGTCGACCGTCTTTTTTTTAAGTTTTAGAACTACCTTCATTTACTCACGCACACCCTCTCCCTCTCTCTATCTATTTCTCTGAAATTTGTGGTGCACAATTTTTGGAAAAGAATGCATATTTTTGTTAAGTTTTTTCATCTTTGCATTAAAATTTATGACGGTTTTATCTCATATAGACGCTAGAATGGGTATACAGCGACGGTAATTTGTTATCGCCTTTTGAAAGGCTGTACTACGTCGGTTTTTTTTTATAGAGCCCATCGTCTTCATTGAAATACCACGACAGTATAGGTTTTTGATTTTTGGTCTAATTTTCATTTTTAGAACTTTTTATTATAGGACGGTTCTCTTTCTACCGACGCTAGACGTCTTTTTTATTAAATTTTAGAACTTCGTTCTTTTTCTCGCACACACACACACACACACTCTCTCTATCTATTTCTCTGAAATTGGTGTATGCACTATTTCGGGAAAAGAATGCATATTTTTGTAATTTTTATCTCTGCATTTAATTTTACGATTGTTGTTTCTCATAGCGACGTTAGAATTTGTATACAACAACAATAATTTTCTTTCGCCGTTTGAAATTATGTATTACGTTAGTTTTTTCAACACTCTGTCGTCTTAATTGAAGTACTACGACGGTATAGGTTTTTGATTTATGGTCTATTTATCTGTTTTATAACTTTTGATTATATGACGGTTTTTTTCTACCGACGTTGGAATTGTTACACAACGACAGTATTTTATTACCGCCATTTGAAGTCAATATTACGTCAATTTTTAAAAAAAAACCGTCGTCGTCACTGAAATATTACGTCGGTTTATTTATCTATTTTATTACCGACGTTTGAAAACCATAATACGTCTGTTTCTTCCAAGAACCGTTGTTGTGAGTGAAATACCACGACGCTTTTACTTGTTTTGCATTTTATTTATGCCTTGAAAATAACGACGGTCTTTTTTTGCCGTCGTCTCATTGTTTTATAAATCATCGTCTATTTCATTAAAGCCTTCACTGCATTTCAATTAGAGGACCTTTCTATTGTGCAGCGATGTTAGAACATTTACACAACGATGGTTATGTCTTTACCGTCGTCTATAACCTTTACTCCGTCAGTATGTTCTAGAAATGGTCATTTATATTATATACCACGTCGGTTTGGTTGGTTTAGTTAGAGTCGTTTATTTTACTTGATATACAAACTAACTTTTATTTATTTATTTATTTCTTGTAACAGGATCTCTCAAAGCTGGACACCTCCTCTATTAGCCCTATGCGAATTTGTCGAGACCAAGTTGAAGCCTGCTAACAAGACCGTGAGAGTTCACATTCCAGAGGAAGTGTTTGGCATTGAGCATGATACCTTCCTCTTGTGTGAAGATATTTTATAGTTTGCTTCCATGGTTGAGATTGGAGCCACAGTGATTGCAGTATACATGAGGTAATTCTAGAAATCCTTTTTTTTTTTTTTTTTTACATTTCCCTTTCTTTTAAATTAAAATCTCATTTAATTGAATTTCATATATTTAGGTACCTATTTGACTATTTAAAAATAGCAAATATGGTAAACCTTGTTGGCCTCATCGACCCTGGACAAGTCAGCTCTCAATCTGGTACTTTATCTTACCAAACAAAACATCTGTCAGATCGCCTGAAAAACACAGATAGGGATCAATTTTTCTTAGTGCCTTATAATCCAGGGTTAGTCCCCTTAACTATTTAACCTATTTTCCTTGTAATATTTTTCTTTATACTATTTAACATATATGGATCATTGGTTGTTGTTAATTGTGAGACCAGCTAAGGAGACTGTCTATTACATGGATTCATTGCCAAACTGCTCTGTTGACGAGGACATGAGAAACATAGTGAATACGTAAGTTGATTTATTCCAATCTAAGATTTATTTTATCTGTGCATTTGAATTATACGACGGATTTTTATAATAGCGACGTTAAAATTAAAATACAACGACAGTAATTTATTACCAACGTTTGAAAGAATTTACTACGTCAGTATTTTCTTTAAACCGTCGTCTTAATTGAAATACCACGTTGTTTGGGTTTTTATTTAAGGACATTTTAATTTTTTCTGTTCAACTTTTTGTTATACTACGTTTTTCCTCGTTATCGACGTTAGAATGTCACACAACGACGGTAGTTTCATACCGCTGTTTGAAATAAAATACTACGTCATTTTTTTTTAAAAATCCGTCATCTTCACTGATTTAAGAAGAAGGTAAAAGGCAAAATTTAAGATATAATTTCTTTATTTTACTACCACGACTTTTTCTTTAAAAGCCGTCATTTTTATCTTTATAACACGTAGGTTTTTTCATTTATTTTTGAAGTTTGACAAGAAAAAAGAACCAGTTCAGTATGTACAAGAACATATTGACGAGGTTAGGTTGGAATGGGCAAAATTCGTTAACAAGTAATTACAGAATGATAAGTGATGTAATTTATTTTAATTTATTAACAATGTACATAAATATTTTTTTTTTGTAATCAATTGAACAATCATCAAAAAAATTCATTTTTGTTTTGAAATTTTTTTAGTTTTGGGTATTAATGTCTTTAAATGAATTAAAATGACAATAAGTCATAAAAACTTAATTTAATTCCCAAAAACTGACGTCTCATATGTATAAACAATCACCGTCTTATTAAACGAGAAACATAACATCAACGGCAATTCTTAAAAATGTCATGTAACAGGAAGAAGCACGACGGTTTATATTTACCTTCATCTTGTATGGAAATATTTTTTACCGATATACTACGTCCATTAGTACAAACATATCAACGTCTTAAAGACATACAACGGCGGTTAGCTTACAAAATTTGACGTTGTATACGTAAACAACAGCGACAACAACTTTGGAAAAGACATTGTAAATATAACCCAAGTCAGTTATTCAGAACAAGCTAACGAGGCAATGTACGAACCACATCGGTGCTTGCTTTTCGACATCTAATATGATCTAGGACGACGTTTTGTGTTGTTTAACGTCGTTGTAAAGGGATCCAACGTCGGTTATGTACATTTGTCATTTGATTTTAATATGACTTTTATATTTTATTTAATTCCAAATATTCATAATAAATTCAAAACTAATTCCAAAAAATAAACTGACAACTACCATGCACTCATTGAAAGATTGTCTCTCCCCTAAAGCTTTAAAAAATGTAATTTTAAAAATATTTTTTTATTGTATTTAATTACTAATATTCATAATATATTCAAAAAAAAATCTGAAAAATAAACCGACAAATTCTATGCACTCATTGAGACAATATCTTGCCCCTAAAGGCCTGAAAAATGTAATTTTAGTTTTCAAAATTACAAGTGATAACAAAAGTCAAAAACATTTAGAGACAAAGCACAATAGTCCTTGTACTTTTCATAACATAACCCTAAGGTTTATGTGATCTATTGGTGGCCATAAATTCAAAAATATGAAATCCACATTTTAGCCTACTAATATAGAAGCATTGTTGTAAGGAATCCGTAGCAATTTTCGGTTCATTTTTCTCATACTTGTGTATTTTTTTTATAATTATTGTAAAATTTAGGGTTTAGGGTTTATTGAAACGATGCCGGTTTTCTCCCATTGTTTTTGATCAATTATGCGCGTTCGAATCCCAAGAAACCCAAACCAAATCTAATTATTTAATATTTAAGACGCGGTTTTTTAAGGAGCGACGTAAAAATAATTTACTACATTGTTTCCTTTATTTGTCGACGTAGTTGCATTGTACAACGTCGGCTGTTTCCTTAAACCGTCGTCGTAAGTGAACATTAAACGTCGATAGTTATGTATTTACCGTCGTCTTTGAAAAACGCGGTCCTTTGAAACTTTTGACCGCGATCTAAAATTTTCAGAACTACCTATTGCACGGTATTAAAACAAAAAGAAAAGCTGCCAAGTCTGGAAGAACAGAGCGTTGGACTTTTGACTTCTGCCTGGTTTGGGGAATTGGGATGGACTGGATATATCTATATTGGAATTGCACGTCAGTATTTTCAACTGATGGGGTTCAGCTAGAAATCGATACCAATGTCGAGATTGGCAAAACTTTAATCTGTTCTTGCCATGGAGAGGCTTGCTAGATGGGCAGAATTGATATTCCTTCAGTCTGGATTGGACTAGAAATGGCTGGATTGCTGATTGCTAATTGGGGCTACACCACAATGTATGCTTGCTTGGTTATGAATCAACCAAGAGCAATTCTCGCGATTCTGAGAATTCGAAGCGTCCCTGGAAATTTGTTGAGGTTTTCATATTGTGAAAAACTCGAATTCTATTTAATCTGGCCTATGCTGAGCCAAATTTATGACAAAGGAAGTCTTGTTTCCTTTGTGAATTGTTCCCTTGAATTGAAATGAACTAGGTTCTGGCTATTTGGCTTGAGGGTTGGATGAATTTTCAAACTAAATGGCTTGATTGCTTCAAAGTCTGAAAGCTTTTGAGATTTGAATGACTTTGTTCTTTCGAATTTGTCATTATAATTTGAGAGTTTTTGTCTTGATTGATTTTTTGGTTGTCCTTGAATCTGTTCAGCTCCTCTCATATTTGTAGAGAACTCTGGAATGAGGGTTTTTATTTTATCCTTTAAAACTAGGCGGCAGATCTTTCAAAAGGTTTTCCTTTTCCAATGCCACAAAAAGGGGAAGTTGTTATTCTGGTAGAGCAAAACCATCAACAGTCAGCCTCTATGATGGTCTTTTCCTAGCTTTTCTGGCGAACAACTCTCTTGTCTCCTGTTTTATTTCTTGAAAAACACATCCTATTTCAATGTAGAGCCCTCTATGGGTATAGAAAGGCAACTTGACTGTCCTTTCCTTCTTGTCATTTTGAATGGTTTATGGGGAGTGTTCTTCTGGTTAACCTGCTTTCATTAACTCCCCATCACTAATTTAGTTGAAAATTTTGACTTTCAACATCACATGGGCCTCTTTTTTAAAAAAAGATTTTTTTTCAGAATATCTGCTTTGATTTAATATGAGATCAACAGTGGTGATCAATTTCTTTGGGCTTTTCGAGATCTTTGAAACTGAGTCCATTTTTTGCTAATTGGCCTTCAAGGGTCTGGGCTTCTAAAACCATATGGGCTGATCTCTGTCTTTTTTGAAACAAAGCCCAAAACTCCTTCTTCTGATAAGAGCCAATTTTACTTGGGTTAGCCTGTGGAATTTGAGGTCCAAACAGAGACAATATCGGTGTTGCTAGTAGTGGGCTATTAGTATGTCTATTTGAAAACTTAACACTATTCAGACTCGTTTTTTAGACTCTCTCTTGAAGAACCAAGGATATGAAAGTAAAACCCCTAAGTTTACTTGACCACTAGTTTCACATCGCGTTCTTGTAATTTTCTATAATTTGCATTTAGAACTCTATTAGAAGCCAAATATCTTCTACTGTCATGAAGAAGATATCAATGGGACATATATCTTCTACTACCATTGGGACAAAAGGCTTTTGTTTCTTCTTTTTAAATTTATCATTTTTGGGGTCATTTAGAAGAAGATATCAACAGATGTGGCCGTACTTCAATAGTATTCTATAATTTCTCCTAAAGAAGGACTCTACAAGACTGTAGAGATTATTTTTGGAATGTATTGGAAAATAAAATACAACTCTTTGTACAAAACACAAGTTCCTGTCATAATCCAATCTCGTCCATACTTTAACCTCACTACCTTAAATCAAATATTTCTCCAATATGAAATTAATGTTGAACATCGCCAGAGTACTTGTTCTACCACGAAAGCTAGAACCACTGATATTATTAATTTGCTTACTAATCATCAAATAGATAATTATTCATCAAAGCTAAATGTAGTTGCCGACTACAAATGGTTAAAGTACTGTATCAATTATGACTAGCTCGCGACGAATATTAATTACTTTGCGCAACGAATACTATCTACTTTGCGTCACGAATAATATCTATTTTGCGCAACGAATCCTAATGTCGCGCAAATCTTTGCGCGACGAAATATTCAATTTTTTTTAATTTTTGTTTTTTTTAAATTTTTAATTAAAATAAACTAGTTTAATAGTTTGCGCGACGAAATATTTTGTCGCCCAAGGTTTTTGACATTTTGTTTTATTATTTCTCTTATATCAATTTCATTATATTAATTTTTCAAATTTTTACCTTTTAAATTTAATTTAATTGTATGATTTTATTTTTTTTAATTACTTAAATTTAAATTGACATATTTAAAATAAAATTACATATGAAAAATAGTGGTCAAATTATCCAATATATATAATATTCAAAATGTACACATAAATTAACAAAGTACAATAATAAAATCTACAAGCCTATTGTGGTGGTAGTGGCGGAGGATATGTTTCGATAGCATCCAAATCCTCAACTTTAGCCATCAAAGTCTCGACAATTCCCTACAAAAAAACAAATATTGTCAAATAACAACAAAATAACAAAACATTGGCATAAACTCAAAACTAACTCCAAAAACACATATTAATGAAAAAAAATTTAAAGTTTGGAGAGAATATACATTTTGGCAAGATTTTGAGTGAGTGAGAATGAGAGGGAGAAGTGAGTGTGAGAGAATAGAGAAGATAGTGAGAGAGAGATGAAAGAGTGAGTGAGAGTGAGAGATGATGACAAGAGAGATAAGAGAGTGAGTGAGAGTGAGAGATAGTGAAGAGAGAGATGAGAGATTAAGTGAGAGGAGTGAGTGTGAGAGAAAGGGTAGGATTTGGGAAGAGGGAAAGAGAGAGGAGATGTAAGAGTAGAAGACATTGAGAAAATGGTGGAGGAGTTATTTTGGTTTTAAAAGCCGTGTCACTTTGCGCGATGAAACTATATATTATCGCGCAAAGTCTCGAAAATTTTTTTTAAAAAAACTTCCCATTTTTGGTGCGCGCCCAAATTTTTAGGGTTTTACGTGACGAAATTTTGGTCGCTCAAAGTTTTGCGTGACTACAATATTCCCGCGTCCCATTTTTGGTACCCGCCCAAATTTTTTGGGTATATAATGCGCGACGAACAACTATATATTGGTCCCGCAAAGTCATAAATTTTTTTTTTTTTAAATTCCCATTTTTGGTACCCGCCAAATTTTTAGAGTATACTTTGCGCGACGAACTACTATATATTGGTCGCGCAAAGTTGGAAAAAAATTTTTAAAAAAAATTCGCATTTTTGGTATCAGCCCAAATTTTTCAGGTATACCTTGCGCGACAAACGACTATATATTGGTCCTGCAAAGTCATAAATTTTTTTAAAAAAAATTCCCATTTTTTGTACCCGCCAAATTTTTACAGTATACTTTGCACGACGAACTACTATATATTGGTCACGCAAAGTCGGAAAAAAAATTTTAAAAAAAATTCGCATTTTTGGTACCCGCCCAAATTTTTCGGTTATACTTTGTGCGACGAACAACTATATATTGGTCCCGCAAAGTCGTAAATTTTTTTTTTTTTAAATTCCCATTTTTGGTACCTGCCAAATTTTTAGAGTATACTTTGCGCGACGAACTACTATATATTAGTCGCGCAAAGTCGTAAAACAAATTTCGCATTTTTGGTACCCGCCCAAATTTTTAGAGTACACTTTGCACGACGAATTATTTTATTGGTTGCGCAAAGTCTTAAAAAAAAAATTAAAGCTACTAATAAATATATATACTATTCAATTTCTTAAGTGTTATACGTACAAAATAAACAAATTTAAAGCTACTCCACAATCCAACCGTCAAACTTGTTTGTTTATACTTTGAGATCATATACGCCAAAATTCGGAAAAAATAAACATTAAGAGATCAAGTAATGGGACAAAACATTTCGACGGTTATAAACGAAAAATCAAGATTTAACGGTTTTTTCAACTCTGATTTTGATGAATTTTTACAGCTACACTCCTTGACCCTATATGAATACAATGACTGCATTCGATTGTCAATTTAAAATATTTACACAAGTGGATACCACAAAATCTTATGTTATATTTAATGAAAGTATAAATAAACTCTTAATTGTTAGTGAATATATTATTTTGATGGCATACACATTCTACGAAACTAGTTTCAACGATCCAACCGTCAAACTTGTTTGTTTACACATCGAGATCATATATGCCAAAAATCAGGAAAAAAAAAATTCAGAGATCAAGTAACGGGACAAAACATTTCGACGGTTATAAACGAAAAATCAAGATTTAACGGTTATTTCAACTCTGATTTTGATGATTTTTTACAGCTACACTCCTTGACCCTATATGAATACAATGACTGCATTCGATCGTCAATTTAAAATATTTATACTAGTGGATACCACAAAATCTTATGTTATATTTAATAAAAGTATAAATAAACTCTTAATTGTTAGTGAATATATTGTTTTGATGGCATACGCATTCTACGAAACTAGTTTCAACGATCCAACCGTCAAACTTGTTTGTTTACACTTCAAGATCATATACGCCAAAAACCGGAAAAAATAAACGTTCAGAGTTAAGTAATAGGACAAAACTTTTCGACGGTTATAAACGAAAAATCACAATTCAACGGTTATTTCAACTCTGATTTTGATGATTTTTTATAGCTACACTCCTTGACCCTATATGAATACAATGACTGCATTCGATCGTCAATTTAAAATATTTACACTAGTGGATACCACAAAATCTTATGTTATATTTAATGAAAGTATAAATAAACTCTTAATTGTTAGTGAATATATTGTTTTGATGGCATATGTATTCTATGAAACTAGTTTCAACGATCCAACCGTCAAACTTGTTTGTTTATACTTCAAGATCATATACCCTAAAAATCAGAAAAAATAAACATCCAGAGATGACGTAATGGGACAAAACTTTTCGATGGTTATAAACAAAAATCACGATTTAACGGTTATTTTAACTCCGATTTTGATGATTTTTTACAGCTACACTCCTTGAACCTATATGAATACAATGACTCAATTTGATCTTCAATTTAAAATATTTACACTAGTGGATACCACAAAATCTTATGTTGTATTTAACGAAAGTATAAATAAACTCTTAATTGTTAGTGAATATATTGTTTTGATGGCATACGCATTCTACGAAACTAGTTTCAAAGATCCAACTGTCATACTTGTTTGTTTATACTTCGAGATCATATACGCCAAAAATCGGAAAAAATAAACATTTAGAGATCAAGTAATAAGACAAAACTTTTCGACGGTTATATATGAAAAATCACGATTTAACGGTTATTTCAATTTTGATTTTGATGATTTTTTACAGCTACACTCCTTGACCCTATATGAATACAATGAACTAATCTGATCGTCAATTTAAAATATAATATACTTTAAATATTATATTTTTCTAACAAAATAATTATTTTATTTTATTTATTTTTATTTTTGTAAAGATTTTGCGAGACGAAGTTTAGTAATTCGTCGCGCAAAGTCATGCAAAGATTTTTATAAAAAAAATTATTTTATTTATTTTTGTAAAAACTTTGCAAGATGAAACACACTTCGTCGCGCAAGACTTTGTGCACCGAATTTTATTGTTTCGTCGCGCAAAGTCATGCAAAGATTTTTACGTAAAGACTTTACGAGACGAACCACACTTCGTCGTGCAAGACATTGTGCACCGAATTTTATTGTTTCGTCGCGCAAAGTTACTTTGAGCGATGATGTTTTCTCGTAGCGCAAAGTGACTTTGTGCAACGATTTGTGTTTTGTTGCGCAAAATTTAGTCGCGTAAGACTTTAAGCGACGAAGTTAAATTTTCATCGCGCAAAGTCACTTTGAGCGACGAATTGTGTTTCGTCGCGCAAAATATGGTCACGCAAGGGCTTTTTTTTACTAGTGCTAGCTCCTTTGTGATTTTACGCTCTGTCTATGTGCAATTGCCATATGTCATTGGATAGGTTAGGTTCAGTGGAGGAGGTCTCATCTGCTCTCGAACTTTCGTTGTTTATGCAACTTCCCTTCTTCGATTGAGGATAGAGTGAATTCAACAACGAAATTTGCAAAAGCGTGGGCTTTTATAGTAGTCTTCGGCCGGTAGAGGAAGTCATACTGACTCAATTTGAAAGCCTATTATTTTGGGATATATGGACATTGTTTGTGCAAATATTTCCAAGGCGGAATATTCGCGGATTGATTCTTCCACCCTTCGAGCTCCCTTCTTCTTCTTCTTATTCTTCTTCCTCGATCCCTGTAAAATAGATTGGAGTCAACGGACCACACCCGAGTGGTATTGGCCAAAAGCCATCTGATGCCTAAGTCAGTTAAATTATCTTGAAAAAGATGCAGAGATAATGGAAAGGATGGAGTCTTCTCTCATGGGGAGAGCCGAGTGGCCGGAGCCTTGTGGAGAGAGAGAGAGAGAGAGAGAGAGAGAGAGAGAGAGAGAGAGAGTTCTCTTGGGTTCGATAGGGTTTCAGAATTACCTCTTGTGTGTTATGTAGCCATCTATTTATAGACTCATTGCTTGCTAGGGTTTGAAGAATAATCCCTATTTAATTAGGATTATTCTTACCCAAAATTAGGTGATATGAATAATCAAGGAGATTTGGTGGAAATCTCATCTATGATTTGGGGAGATATTCCCTAATTAGTTGATCTAAGGAATATTCCTTTTTCCACGTGTCACCCATTCATTGGTTGCCGAAAATATGAGTTCCCACAAACATCTCTGCCATTCTTGAATCAAATTTGGTCATTTTCCACACTTGCAAAAGAAAATGATAGAAATTTCTATGAAGCCCTAGCCTAATTCTAAAGAGGAGGCTTGGTCCAACGGATATTGAATGGGTTATGCGAATAGTATCGACCTAGAAGACTCTAGAATCTTTTTGATTTTGTTTCTATTGTATAGCAATAATATAATCTTGAGACATTCAAAACTCGACATCTTATACTCAACCCAACATAAGTCAGGCAAGTAGGTCTGAAACTAGTTTATTTATCAACAACCAAAAAAGAAAAACTAGTTTAATTTGTCAGTTCTGTCAATGGGGTAAATAGTTGAGGTTGATCTAAGTCAGGTTTGCACTTTTGACTTGGACTTCTAGTGAAAAATAGTTGTTTAAACAATCTAAAATATGAAAATAAAAAATAGTCGTTAACTTGTTACACCTAAATATAAATAGAGCTTAAAAATAGAATCCACGTTTTCTAGTGTTATTTGACAGAGTTTGGTAGACTTGGTCAAGCTTGGAGACCTTATCAGATCCTCGCTCTCTAAATTAAAAACCAATTTATTTATAGATTATTCATTTCACGTGGAAAAACCTAGATTTCTTGCCTATAAATATGAACCATTATTTGCGTAAGCCTTCCATCCCTACTTCAAACACTTCATTTAAACATCTCTCGTTCTCAAAACACTTCATTTTCAATCTCTCTTCCAATGGCACCTGCAGTAACTTCATTAACTGAGGCATCCGATGGTCATGAAATCAAAGTTGCAAGCATCAAAAGACTAGCTGGCTCAGTTGCTCTCAGTTCTGTACCTTCCGAGTACACTTATACCAAAAATCCTAATGAACAAGGAGATGCAAATGACCCCGAACACTCAATCCCCACCATTGATTTTGCTCTTCTCACCTCTGGTTCTCCTGATCAACGGGCAAAAGTGATCGAGGAGCTAGGAAGAGCTTGCGAGGAATGGGGCTTCTTCCAGGTATGTACTTCCTTTTGTGTCAATCACGGAGAAATGCTCTTTCGTGATGCTTATGTTGCCAGACTGTGAATATAAAGTTGATTTTGTTTGTTTTATATGCATTAACGTGTGTGATGAAAATGAAGCTAATCAAACATAAAATGTATTCATGATGGGTTTAATAGGTGACCAACCACGGTGTACCAGAGAGCCTGATGCAATCAATGATCGATGCATGTCATAGATTCTTTGATCTGCCGGAGGAGGAGAAGAAGGAGTTCCAAACAAGGAACCTGTTGGATCCAATCAAGTGCGGCACCAGCTTCAACGTCGACATTGAAAAAGTTCATCTCTAGAGGGATTTCCTCAAGGTCATAGCCCACCCTGAGTTCAACTCACTCTACAAACCTGCTAGATACAGCGAGGTTTCACTGGAGTTCAGCAAACGAACCCGAGAAGTAGCCACAGAAATATTGAAGGGAATATCAGAGAGCTTAGGGTTGGCACTACTACAAAAAACACTTTGCGCGACAAAATAAGTTTGTTGCGCAAAGTACAATTTCGTCGCGCAAACTTTGCGCGACGAAATTTTGGTCGTGCAAGTTCTGTCACGCAAAACTCGTCTCGCGCAAGTTTGCGCGACGAAAATTACTATTCGTCGAGCAAAGTATCTTTGCGCGACGAACGATAATAACTTTGCGCGACGAACACTAACGTCGCTCAAAGACACTTTGCGCAACGAATAGTAACCACTTTGCGCGACGAATTCTAACTTCATTGCGTGACGAATAATAGCAACCTTGCGCGACGAATAATTCCACTTTGCGCGACGAATATTATCTACTTTGCGCGACGAATATTATTTACTTTGCGCAACGAACCTTAGCTACTTTGTGCGACGAACCTTAACGTTGCGCAAATATACTTTGCGCGATGAATCCTAATGTCGCGGAAACTTTGCGCGACGAAATATTTATTTTTTTAAAAAAAATTTAATTAAAAATAAACTAGTTAGTTTGCGCGACAAAATATTTTGTTGCATAAGGATTTTGACATTTTGTTTTATTATTTCTCTTATATCAATTTCATTATATTAATTTTTTCAAATTTTTACTTTTTAAATTTAATTTAATTGTATGATTTTATTTTTTTAATTACTTTAATTTAAATTGACATATTCAAAATAAAATTACATTTGAAAAATAGTGGTCAAATTATCCAATATATATCATAATTCAAATGTACACATAAATTAACAAAGTACAATAATAAAATCTACAAGCCTATTGTGATGGTAGTGGCGGAGGATATGTTTTTAGACTTTAGCCGTCAAAGTCTCGACAATTCCCTACAAAAAAAAAATATATATATATATATATATATATTGTCAAATATCAAAAAAATAACATAAAATAATAACAAAAAATTGGCATAAACTCAAACTAACTCTAAAAACACATATTATTGAAAAAAATTTAACATTCGGAGAGAATATACCATTTGACAAGATTTTGAGTGAGTGAGAATGAGAGGGAGAAGTGAGTGTGAGAGAATTAGAGAAGATAGTGAGAAAGAGATGAAAGAGTGAGTGAGAGTCAGAGATGATGAAAAGAGAGATAAGAGAGTAAGTGAGAGTGAGAGATAGTGAAGAAAGAGATGAGAGATTAAGTGAGAGTAGTGAGTGTGAGAGAAAGGGTAGGATTTGGGGAGAGGGAAAGAGAGAGGAGAGGTAAGAAGAGTAGAAGACATTGAGAAAATGGTGGAGGAGTTATGTTGGTTTTAAAAACCAGATCACTTTGCACGACGAAATAATATATTGGTCGCGCAAAGTCTTTAAAAAAAAATTAAAAAAAATTTCCCATTTTTGGTGCCCGCCCAAATTTTTAGGGTTTTGCACGACGAAATTTTCGCGTCCCATTTTTGGTACCCACCAAATTTTTCGAGTACACTTTGCGCGACGAAATAATATATTGGTCGCGCAAAGTCGTAAATTTTTTTTTTTTAAAATTCCCATTTTTGGTACCCGCCCAAATTTTTCGAGTATACTTTGCGCGACGAAATACTATATATTGGTCGCGCAAAGTCGTAACTTTTTTTTTAAAAAAAATCCCCATTTTTGGTACCCGCCCAAATTTTTAGAGTACACTTTGCGCGACGAAGTACTATATATTGGTCCCGCAAAGTCGTAAATTTTTTATTTTATTTTTAAAAATACCCAGTTTTGGTATTCGCCAAATTTTTCGACTATACTTTGCGCAACGAAATACTATATATTGGTCGCGCAAAGTCGTATTTCTTTTTTTTTTTAATTCTCATTTTTGGTACCCGCCCAAATTTTTAGAGTATACTTTGGCGACGAAATAGTATATATTGGTCGCGCAAAGTCTTAAAAAAAAATTTAAGCTACTAATAAATATATATACTATTCAATTTCTTAAGTGTTATACGTATAAAATAAACAAATTTAAAGCTACTCAACAATCCAACCGTCAAACTTCTTTGTTTATACTTCGAGATCATTTACGCCAAAATTCAGAAAAAATAAACATTAAGAGATCAATTAATGGGACAAAACAGTTCGACGGTTATAAAAGAAAAATCAAGATTTAACGGTTATTTCAACTCTGATTTTGATGATTTTTTACAGCTACACTCCTTGACCCTATATGAATACAATGACTGCATTCGATCGTCAATTTAAAATATTTACACTAGTAGATACCACAAAATCTTATGTTATGTTTAATAAAAGTATAAATAAACTCTTAATTGTTAGTGAATATATTGTTTTGATGGGATATGTATTCTATGAAACTAGTTTCAATGATCTAACTGTCAAATTTGTTTGTTTATACTTCGAGATCGTATACCCCAAAAATCAGAAAAAATAAACATTCAGAGATCACGTTATGGGACAAAACTTTTTGATGGTTATAAACAAAAATCACGATTTAACGGTTATTTTAACTCCGATTTTGATGATTTTTTACAGATACACTCCTTGACCCTATATGAATACAATGACTCAATTTGATCTTCAATTTAAAATATTTTCACTAGTGATACCACAAAATCTTATGTTGTATTTAATAAAAGTATAAATAAACTCTTAATTGTTAGTGAATATATTGTTTTGATGGCATACACATTCTACGAAACTAGTTTCAACAATCCAACTGTCAAACTTGTTTGTTTACACTTCGACATCATATACGCCAAAAATCGGAAAAAATAAACATTCTGAGATCAAGTAATAGGACAAAACTTTTCGATGGTTATAAACGAAAAATCATGATTTAACGGTTATTTCAACTCTGCTTTTGATGATTTTTTACAGCTACACTCCTTGACCCTATATGAATACAATGAACCAATTCGATCGTCAATTTAAAATATTTACACTAGTGGATACCACAAAATCTTATGTTATATTTAACAAAAGTATAAATAAACTCTTAATTGTTAGTGAATATATTGTTTTGATGGCATATGTATTCTATGAAACTAGTTTCAACGATCCAACCGTCAAATTTGTTTGTTTATACTTCGAGATCATATACCCCAAAAATCAGAAAAAATAAACATTCCGAGATTACGTAATGGGACAGAATTTTTCGATGGTTATAAACAAAAATCATGATTTAACGGTTATTTTAACTCCGATTTTGATGAGTTTTTACAGCTACACTCCTTGACCCTATATGAATACAATGACTTAATTTGATCTTCAATTTAAAATATTTACACTAGTGGATACTGCAAAATCTTATGTTGTATTTAATGAAAGTATAAATAAACTCTTAATTCTAAGTGAATATATTGTTTTGATGGCATACGCATTCTACAAAACTAGTTTCAACGATCCAACCATCAAACTTGTTTGTTTATACTTCGAGATTATATACGCCAAAAATCGAAAAAAATAAACATTCAGAGATCAAGTAATAGTACAAAACTTTTCGACGGTTATAAACAAAAAATCACGATTTAACGGTTATTTCAATTTCGATTTTAATGATTTTTTACAACTACAGTCCTTGACCCTATATGAATACAATGAACCAATTCGATCGTCAATTTAAAATATATATTTTCTAACAAAAACCCAATCTGAACTACAATAATTTATTTTTCTAACAAAATAATTTTTTTATTTTATTTATTTTTGTAAAGACTTTGCGAGACGAAGATTATTATTTCGTTGCGCAAAGTCATCTAAAAAATTAAATTTTTTTTTTTTAAATTTATTTTTGTAAACACTTTGCGAGACGAACGAGTATTCGTCGCGCAAGACTTTGTGCACCGAATTTTTGTCTTTCGTCGCGCAAAGTCATGCATAGATTTTTAAAAATAAATTTGTATTCAATTTGTTTTTGAAAAGACTTTACGAGATGAACTACACTTCGTCGCGCAAGAATTTGTGCACTGTATTTAAGTGTTTCGTCGCGCTAAGTCATGCATAGATTTTTAAAAATAAATTTTTATTTAATTTATTTTTGAAAAGACTTTACGAGACGAACAACACTTCGTCGCGCAAGAATTTGTGCACCGAATTTAATTGTTTCGTCGTGCAAAGTTACTTTTCGCGACGATGCTTTGTCGTCGCGCAAATTTTTGTCGCGCAAGGTGACTTTGTGCGACGAATTGTTTTTCGTCGCGCAAAATGTAGTCGTGTAAGACTTTGAGCGATGAAGTTTAATTTTCGTCGCGCAAAGTCACTTTGTGCGACGAATTGTCTTTCGCCGCGCAAGGGGTTTTTTTTACTAGTGTGGAGGCTGACTACATAGCAAGGGCCATGAACTGGGACCGTGGCTTACAAATTCTGGCCGCAAATTACTACCCGGCGTTCCCACAGCCCGATAAAGCGATCGGCATTCCTCCTCATACCGATCATGGACTGGTGACCCTCCTCATCCAGAATGAGATGGGTGGCCTTGAAGTCAAGCACAAAGACCAATGGGTGCTGGTGAATGCTGCTCCGGGAGCTTTTATTGTTAACATTGGTGACCAAATTCAGGTACCAAAATAACACCCAACTTTTTTAAATCCAAAACCCATCTTATCTAAGAATTACAAAATCTAATAATTCTCTACTTATTTTCATAAATTAATGGTACCGATTATTTATGTGTATGGTTAATTCTTTGTGGCAGATTTTGACAAACGACAAGTACAAGAGCATATGGCATAGGGCTGTTGTGAACAACAAAGCTACAAGGATATCAATAGCTGTGCCCCATGGACCCTCACTGGACACACCAGCTTTACCAATCCCAGAGTTGTTAGAGAGAGAAGGCCAAGCCCCAAAATACATTGGGATGACATAAGAGAAGTTCATGGAGCTTCAAGCAGGCCCTGCTGCCCTCACGAAGCCTTGCTTAGATCACCTCCGCATCTAGGCTATCTCGACGACCCAATGAAGAGTTGTAGCTTCTTTTATTTCTGGTCTTATAAAATAATGACAGTATTTCGGTATATATGGATCCTCTGTAGGTGCAGCATCTTCAAGTGTTTTCTGTGTTTTCACATAAGCTTAGAAATTATTTAATTATGTGTATATTCATTGTGAAATTCTCAGCCAAGACCAATTCATGTAATACAAAATTATTTATTATAATTTATATATAAGACTGTACAATTATTTAATACCATGACTATCTACCTCTGTTATACATATAATTAGTTTGTAAGATAAATTCTCTGCCAAAGTTTCAACAAACAAATAATTAGTTTGCAAAGATAAATCTAGTTGTGTCAGTTTTTTAATTCTAGTTTGTCAAAGTACAGCCACATGATGTTATTATTTCACCCATATAATAATAACACATGTATATTAAGTAATGTTATACTCTAAATAGGGAACTTGTTTTGGGGATTAATTAAGAAGCTCATAGAATTGAGAGAAGATGGAGAAGAAAAGGAGAATGTATGAAAAAGAACTTGAAAATAAAAAATTATTTGAAATTGCTTTTACGTTTCTGTTTTCAGTTTATGTACCATTCCATTACATTATTACCCTCTTATCCATCCCTCTTTCATCCCTTATTTCTCATTCTTTCATTTAAAATTTTCCCTTCTATCTTTCATATATAAAAAATTTAAAAATGAAATGTTTATCAAATAAGTCTAAGTGACAATGATGTAAAACAGATGGCGGAAGCAATTTAAGAGGAGCCGGAGCGACGCGCCCGCAACGACAAATCGGATAAGCTACAAATTTGGGCTCCAAGCTCATAATTGGGCCCATGACCTGTCGAGGTTCTCTCATATTTCCTGGTGGATTCCATAGTTACGTGTTTTACGATAAGGTTTTAGTCGACCAATTGTCACATTGCGTCAGACAAAATGTGCCTAATGCAAGAATGATAATTATTCTTGTGATGCAATTCTTGAAGACACAACCAAATTATAGGAATCGATGTGCGTCATTGGAAAAGGAAGTGACAATTCACATAACACATAAAAGCTGCAGGACAATAATTAATTACACTAACAACTCCCTAAGGTTTCTTGTGTTTTCACAAAAAACCCTCAAGTCTGAAAAATTACACGAGCACTCCCTGAGATTTCAGTTTGTCTTCCCAAAACCCCTTTTCGTTGATTGTTTGTCCAAAAATTGATGATTTCATTGAAAAAAAACTTATGCAAATGAAAAAATTAACCTCAATGAAGTATATGCAATCTAATCTAAAAGGCCAACTTTGTCATTTGGATAATTTTTTTTGGGTATAAAATCATCAATCTTTGGATGAAAATCAATGCAAAAGGAGTTTTGTGAAAACAATTTAAAACCTCAGGGGGTGTTCTTGTAATTTCTAAAACCTCAAAGAGTTTTGTGAAAAAGCCGAAACGCTCAGGAAGTGTTAGTGTAAATAACTCAAATTTGAACCTTATAGGAACTCTATGTGGTACTAAGTCACTCATGTATCTTACCATGCAATGTATAAAGTGTAAAATATTGTAGTAAATCATTATAAATAAATGATTATGGTGTCTTTAATCTTCTTTCATTAATTACTACATATTTTCTACACTCACACTGTCTGTCAGCTCGTTATATAATCAACTTAAATCAGTTAATTAACCCATCATGCAATGCATTTCCTTCCAATTTTTTGTGATAAAGTAATAGATAATTGACTAGATAAACATTCTCCAAAGTTTCAAGAAAAAATTTCAAGTTTTTCTTACAATTTCCGTGGTTTTTATTCAATTTTTATTGATATCGATAATATCCTGATATTTCCATCGAAATTTCCGTGTTTTTGGATTACCGATATTTCCGAAACTATCAATATTTTCGACCTTGCTTTTGAGCAAAATTAGGCAACTTTTTTATATATTAAATTTAATAAAATGCTTATTATTAAAACTTTTTTTTCTTTGTTTTTTCTTTTCTCAAAAAATGGGGTGGGTTCATAGAAACCTGTACGCCCCAATTGGGAAAGGGGGAAGCTCTCACAAAGGAGAGGTCACATATACCTAAGCGCTCACACACTCATAACCACTTAATTAACGTAAAAAAGAAGCCATATTTGTGTAAAAATAATATCACAATTTCTGTTATCTGTAAAAATGAAACTAGTTAAAGAACTAGCAATCCTAATATCACAATTCCTAAGCATGCCATCCTCATGAGGCAATTGACGGAGAATCATTAATTAGTTTGTGAGAGATTGATGGTACCTGGGGGTAGGGGTGGTGGGGATAGGGGTGGGTAGGGGAAGTTAACTTGTGAATTAACCTCATATTTTAATTTTAAATTGGATTTTAGATTTTTTTTAAAGTTACTAGATTTTTAGTTTTTTAAGTTTTTGGTTCAAAGGTTTAGGTGTCTGAGAATGAGTTTGAAATTACATTCGACTATCCCAAGAAGTTCAATATGCGAACCAAATGGGTGGTCTAGATGGTACCATATTAAATGAAATAAAAAAAAATAATGCATTTAATGTTAAATTGTAATTCTAAATTGTTAATAGGGGCAAAATGGTTATGAAAAAGGTGCATTTAATGTTGTCCCATATTCCTATGGTTTCCCATGGGAGGGGAAAATGAAACCCAAAAGGGGAGGACAGTTTCATTTTCCCCACTATTTTCCCTTGTGCTAGGCAACCATTTCCCATACCTAGTCTTACAAAACATGGGAAATCTTCCCAAGTCCCATTTTCCATAAACCAAACACCTCCTAAATGTAAAGATTGAAATCTCCTAAATCATCCGAAACATGTGTTAATGTATGAATTTTGAGTATCACATTACATTAAATTGATTTCATAAAATGATGACTAGTCATCTGTTTCTCGTATGACTAGTCATCCTTGCTCCGTAGGATTTCCAGCTAGATAACCAACTTTTTTGTCCTATTCTCCATTCACTCTCTGCTGCCATGTGTTGATTCTGACCTAAGGAATTTGTGTAAAAACCTCTGTATTCCTCTTTTAGTAGTTGTGACTTTGGGAGGCAAGTTTTGGAAAGTTTCTTTGCAAACTTTCGCTTCTTCCTCTAGAGTAACCTTCATATTTTTCATCCTTGAGTTTTCCAAATTGTTTCTTTTTTAAAATTGCATTTGAAAAATGAAAATCTGCATCTAGCTAATTAAAACACTCTCTCATTTATATCAAGGTCAGATTCAAGACTGATTTCTTCAAGAGTATGGTTTCTTGAAGAAATTGGTCATTTTCCTTTGAATCCAAATTTTGGTTTCTGTCTGAGTAAGAGCTTGCAAGCTAGTGCCATGGGATGAAAGAACTGGAGAAGGAGCTGCGATTGCCATGAAGAACTGAGCTTCAAGCTTTGCTAAGTTGGAGAAGAAGATTGCACAAAGGAGGTATAGCTCATCTTCCTAAATAGATCTAAGTTTTTCTTGAGCTTTCTTGTGTTCCTTTGTAAGAATCATTTTCTACTTAGGCTGCGTTTGGTTCATGAGAAAGGAATCTTGGGCATGGGAAATCAATTCATTTCCCATGTTTGGTAAGTCAGGCATGGGAAAGCTATTCCTGGCACATGGGAAAGTAGGAGGGAAAGTGAATCCTTCCTTCCTCCTTGGGTTTCACTTTCCCTTCCCATGGGAAAGTAAAACTAGCATTAAATACAATTTTTTTTGACTAATTTGTCCTTACTAACAATTCATAATTACAATTTTTATCCAACAATTATTGGTTTTTTTTTATAGGGGTACAATTGGGAAACTAAACAAAATTTGTTTTCCATTCCTACTCAAAACAAACATGGGAAAGGAAATAAAGTGATATTTCCGGATCACTTTCCCGGCATTACCAAACATGGGAAAGGAATCAACATTTCCCATCCCTTGGGAAATGACATGGGAAATGATTTCCCATCAAATTCATTCCGTGAACCAAACGGAGCCTTAGTGGATTGCCTAATCGGTTGATGACCCCCAGTTTTTCCCAATGGTGGGTTTCTGGGTGAACAAATATCTGGTTTGCATATCTTAATTTTCTGGGTTTGTGTTCTTGACAATTGACTAGTCATCACATGTATTTCTGGGTTCGTGTTCTTGCGGTTGACTAGTCATCTTTTTCTGTTATCTGATGCTTACTTGATTATGATGCTTTCACATACTTTCACCATAGTTGTTGCTAGCACAGGGGATTCCTAGATTGACAGGTCCTTCTAAGTGCCTAGGTTATCACTAGTAATTCTCTAGGCTTCCAGGTACATATTGATATGCTTTGTGTATGTTCTTGGTTATGATTATTCATGTCTGACAGTTGACTAGTCATAAGAGTATTGGTCAAGGTCTAAAGTGTGTGAAGTTTGTTGTGATTTTGTTTAAGTGTCATTTAATTTACCCCTCGTCACTTAAGTTCCAATTTCAACATGAACAAAAGATTAAACTAGTCGAACACCCCAAACATGATGTAGAATACCCCAAAACAAGATGTGGAGTATCTTCACCTTCGCAGACACCACCTGATGCGAAATAAACTTCCAAAAAGGTCAAAATTTAATAAACACAACATTTAATTAAGAGTTTACTTATTGATATAATCCACATATGCATGGGTTGTGTGTGTATTATGGATAAGTGGGTGTTCTAGAAGGCTTTTAATTATGGCCGAAACTTTTAAAATATATTTGACATCGTGTTAAAGTTGAGATACATCCCTCCTCGAAGTAGCTATAAATAGGAACCACTTCTTTAATATACAACCACTCAACACACTCTCGCGTCCTTCCTAATTTACATCTTGTAATAGTACGTATACTCATCATCATCTTCTGAGTTAAGTTTTAAGCGATGGCTCCACTTGCTGCTGCACAAACCATGGAGACATTGAAAGTAACAAGTGTCAAATCACGATGCTTCTGATGATTCTGATGAGTTTGCTGGTTCTCTAGTTTTTTAGCTAGAGTTATGTTATAAGATGTGTCCTAGATAGGGGGAGTATTTTTGGACAGTTTGGGTGGTATATTTTTGTAATCACATTGTGGGGGTCATTTTGTTTGGGTAGTTCGAGTCCGAGTAGCCAGGTCAGCAGGATTGACCACATGCTTCTACGAGTTTGCAAGGAGTGAGAGAATCATAAATAATCCTGACATCGCAATGGAAGTAAGATGTGATATGAAAATGTGAGGAATTTAATATGTGGAATTTGATGTAGGAATTTGATTTGAGAGGTATGTGTATAAGATTTGAGAGTATGTATTTAGAGATTTGATAAGAGGATTTGAGGAATTTAGATTTGAGGGATTTGGATTTGAGGAATTTGACCTAGTGTTTAGAGACAACCTAGGATCGATTGCTCTGATACCATGCAAAAATATGAATTTGGTTTGAATGCTTTATGTTAAGTTATATTCTTTTCCGTAAAGAGATATATATAGGAGTTTACATGAGAGCATTACAAGGAAATAGATACAGTAATTACCAATTAGGATAGTATCTCATAATTATACAATGATTTATCAACTATATAAAATAAGAAAGTAAATCCCTTAATTAATCAAGGAAATAAATCTTCTTGATTAATAAAAAAGACTCGCGTCAACAAAAATTGCCGCTACAAGCTTCAAGGGTTATTTGCATATAATTTGCAACTTTTTAAACCAAATGGCCCACAAAGCATTACTTTGGGCTTTGTACCATCACGACTTTTATTTAAAATTATTCCATTTGTCAAAGGTGCACAAATGGGAGTCACCACTTCTACAATTTATCATTATTTTATTTTATGCCTTTCTTTTTTTTCATTTATCATTACTTTATTGATTGCTTATTTTACTAAAGACAAAAGACATATCGGGTGGAATGAAATCGTGCAATATATGTCAAATTGCCACGTAAGCCATCAAATTTCAATTTAATGTTTTATATTTGACATTACCCTTGGAGATGCTTTAAGATTACAACTCAAGCAAGAAGCCTTTTTCATAGGGGCGGAGCCACATAATTCAAGAAAAACTTAGTTACAACATGGATAACATTATTTTGCTATTCTCTGCCTATAATGCTATGCCATGTGGAGGTGTTATCACGCGTGTCACTATGTCAAAACGTTATTGACCAAGGATAGCAAAATAGTGATTTCCCCGTTTCAAGGCTAGAAGCGGTTGTGGCCACCAATTTTCAGAAATTCCTTTACGCTTTATATAAAACTTGACAATTTGTGTGCAATTTATAAATAAAAAATGTCAGCTATTGCCGCCCCTTCAATAAATAGGCTCTAGTTCTGCCATTGCTTCTTCATTACTCACGTTCTCAAGTAATCCTTTCACTAGCCTGTCAATTTTCTTATACCAGAGATTGTGGTTTATAGTTGAAAATAAATTAAATCGGGACACTAAATGGCATAGGGTCTTTGAATCGCATATATAATAGTATGAAAGTACAGAAGACACAAGTAAAAATTCGAATCTCGAGTAACATGTGCTGTTACATTATATATATCCGATACTTGACAAGAATGTCTCACTGCGAAATATCATGAATTCAGAATCGGAACAAGACAATGTATAGGAGCAACAAAGCTCTTATTCACGGCAATAAGAGGGACTCTAATGAATATGCATATATGTGTAGGCTGTAGCTTCAGTTATGTTTGACCCGCAGGTGATCTAAGCAAGGTTTCGTGAGGGCAGCAGGGCTTGCTTGAAGCTCCATGAATTTCTCATATGTCATCCCAACGTATTTTGGGGCTTGGCCTTCTCTCTCTAACAACTCTGGGATTGGTAAAGCTGGTGTGTCCAGTGAGGGTCCATGGGGCACAGCTATTGATATCCTTGTAGCTTTGTTGTTCACAACAGCCCTATGCCATATGCTCTTGTACTTGTCGTTTGTCAAAATCTGCCACAAAGAATTAACCATACACATAAATAATCGGTACCATTAATTTATGAAAATAAGTAGAGAATTATTAGATTTTGTAATTCTTAGATAAGATGGGTTTTGGATTTAAAAAAGTTGGGTGTTATTTTGGTACCTGAATTTGGTCACCAATGTTAACAATAAAAGCTCCCGGAGCAGCATTCACCAGGACCCATTGGTCTTTGTGCTTGACTTCAAGGCCACCCATCTCATTCTGGATGAGGAGGGTCACCAGTCCATGATCGGTATGAGGAGGAATGCCGATCACTTTATCGGGCTGTGGGCACGCTGGGTAGTAATTTGCAGCCAGAATTTGTAAACCACGGTCCTAGTTCATGGCCTTTGCTATGTAGTCAGCCTCCAACCCTAAGCTCTCTGATATTCCCTTCAATATTTCTGTGGCTACTTCTCGGGTTCGTTTGCTGAACTCCAGTGAAACCTCGCTGTATCCAGCAGGTTTGTAGAGTGAGTTGAACTCAGGGTGGGCTATGACCTTGAGGAAATCCCTCCAGAGATGAACTTTTTCAATGTCGACGTTGAAGCTGGTGCCGCACTTGATTGGATCTAACAGGTTCCTTGTTTGGAACTCCTTCTTCTTCTCCTCCGGCAGATCAAAGAATCTATGACACGCGTCGATCATTGATTGCATCAGGCTCTCTGGTACACCGTGGTTGGTCACCTAATAATTCCCATATATAAAATTTATGCTTAATTAGCTTTCATCGTGAGAGTTGTAGATACGCATATATGATGTAAACGTAAGTATTTGTCTAACAACATAAGTCCCATTACTATTGTTTACACCACAATGAACAGCCAATTAGAGAGAGACACGTGGACAGGATCGAATCTGGTCAAAGTCGCCTTCGGCACCCAGAACCTGGTCAAGATTGCCTTCGGCATGAGAACTACCGATCCCTCCATTAGGGCAACGCCCACTCCAGGACACGTGGCATGCTCACAATCGACGTCCACAGTCCCACATCGAAATTCTACACCAAATGCACACCTCCCAAGGCCTATAAAAGAGGCCAACTACCCCAAGATAGAGGTAAGCAGAACGTACGGCACACAAGCCTATTGATCTGTCAGTTGAACTTTTTTATCCCGAACTTACTTAAGCATTGGAGAGCCTACGGCCGGTACCACACCGGTGCCCTAGGTCTTACCGAGCGTTCTCTTATTTTGCAGATCACGCTCCCTACCGAAGCCCTTGAATTACCGAAGGCATAAAGTTACTAAGTTGGCCCTCAAAGTCAGAGAACCACTTTTTGGCGTCAACAACTATAAATATACGCATGTACAGACAAAATAAGGTACATACCTGGAAGAAGCCCCATTCCTCGCAAGCTCTGCGCAGCTCTTGGATCACTTTTGCTCGTTGATCAGGAGATCCCGACGTGAGAAGGGCAAAATCAATGATGGGGATTGAATGCTCTGGGTCGTTTGCATCGCCTTGTTCATTAGGATTTTTGGTATAGGTGTACTCAGAAGGTACAAAAGTGAGGGAAGCTGAGTCAGCTACTGTTTTGCTGCTTGCTACTTTGGGTACTTCATGGCCATTAGATGCCTCCATTGAAGTAAATGTGGGTGCCATGTAGGGGAGAGAGAGAGAGAGAGAGAGAGAGAGAGAGAGGTGGGAATGAGCTTTTGACAGTGATATTTCTGTATATCTTTGAGTGACAGAGAGAAGGTGTGGAGGTATTGGGAGAAAAGGAATGGGTATTTATAGAGCAGGATGTACTGATTTTACACGTGGAGGATTTCTACATTGGGGATGTTATTTTAATGTTGCCCTACACCACAAGGTCTAGAAATTTTATAGGAATAAGTTGGCCAACGCTGACCAAGTTCCAAAATCTTGTCAATGCAGAATAAAATATATATGTATATGTTGGCGAGTAGAGTATATCCTATTCTATTTGGGTTTTATTTATTTTTCCCTTTTGTATGGATATTATGTAATTAGGATTCCACTTATTTCCTAATTAAACCCTACTAGGGTTTGTAACCTGTATTATAAATACCTCCTTTCGGAGAATAAAATATATCTGAAAATATTCTACCATATTGTTTGACTTGGTATCAGAGCCGACTTTCTGGTAACCTGTGTATTGTGCCCACCCGTGTTCTACTCTGTGCCCTAATTTCTTTTTAGGGTTCTTGTGCTCGTGTTCTACTATGTGCCCTAATTTCTTTTTAGGGTTCTTGTGCTCATGTTCTACTCTGTGCCCTGATTTTCTTTTAGGGTTCTTGTGCCCATGCCTGAGCCGTGTTTATCGTATCTGCTTCGTGTTGTGTTTGTTTCCGCTGCTATCATGGGTGATGATTCCATAGTTGTGACTGGTGCTAGTGCGTCTACACCAAAGGAGGCACGTCCCTCGCGTGATTACTCTACCCCGATTACATCTGACAAATTAGATGGCTCCAATTATGCCTCTTGGTCTCGTGGTGCGCGTATTACGATTACTAGTCGTCGTATGGCAAGTTGGATCAATGGGAAGAAGCCTATTCCGTCTCAAGATTCTGCTGACTATACCGAATGGGAAGAAGATAATTGTCTAGTGCAGTCATGGCTTCTCAATTCCATGACTAAACCAGTTCGTGCCTTGTTCGAACATGGTGATACTGCTTTTGATATATGGGAGGCTGCTCGGAAGACCTATACTATGACTCAGAATAGTTCTCGTTTGTTTCAACTCCGACGGCAATCCATACTTATAGGTCAGAATGGTGAATCTGTGAAAGTATTCTATGAAAAACTTCTTGCTATCTGGCAAGAGATTGATTGTCTGCGTCCGCATGAGTTTAATTGTTCTACTGATGGGGCTCGTTGTCTGAAAGAAATTGAAGCCGATCGAGTTTATGATTTTCTTGGTGGGCTAGATCCACCGTATGATGGTGTTCGTAGCCGTATTCTTGCTCTTAGTCCTGTTCCACCTCCTCTCGAAGCCTATGCCATGGTCATGGAGGAAGATACCCGTCAGTCCGCTATGCTTGGAGGAGGATCGCTGGCTCTTAAGGTGGATCCAGCACGTCACCGACCAGTCGCCCGGCAAGTCACGACCGGTCGTTCTCCGTCCAAAAAATTTGGATCTTCTGCTGGGTTTCGTCCTTCTGCCTCCACCTCTAGTTCTCTTGAAGGTCGGCCTAAGTGCCGCCATTGTAATGGGGATCATTACTCTAAGAAGTGTTTTAAGGAGCATGGTTACCCTGATTGGTTTGCTGACTACAAAGCTCGTATGTATGGTCCCAAGGCCACTTACACGGTGACTCCTGATGAGGCCCGTCCTCCGACTCCATCTGCAAATCTGTGTGCTTCTGATACTATGCCAGGTATGGGTTCTACTACTTGGATAATTGACACTGGTGCTTCTGATCATATGACTTATAATGATAAAATGTTTGATGAGTTGTTGCATAAACCTCGTGACCCCTATATTACTAGTGCTAATGGTTTACCTTCCCCAGTTACAGGTGAAGGTACCATCCATCTTACTCCTTCTTTACCCCTGTCTCATGCACTCTTGGTTCCCAATATTCGTTGCAATTTTTTATCTGTTGGGCGTTTACTTGATACACTTAACGCTTCTGCTACCTTCTATTCTACCCATTGTTTTTTCCAGGATCTAAGGACTCACGAGAAGATTGGGCATGGTAAACGGATAGAGGGGTTATATTACTTAAAGTTGCCGGCTGCAGCAGTTCGTGATTGTGTCGCTAATAAAGCTCTGAGTAGCAGTGTCAAGGACAAGCAACAACTTTGGTTATGGCATTGTTGCTTAGGACATCCGTCGTTTGGTTATCTTAGACATTTGTTTCCTTCGTTATTTAGTTCGTGTGATGAGTCTAGTTTCAAATGTGAGACTTGTGTACTGGCCAAGAGCCACCGTACTGTTTTTCCCTTAAGTAATAATAAAGCTGCTTTGCCTTTTGAGTTAGTACATTCTGATGTATAGGGTCCTACTCGTGTGACTTCTCATGGTTTCCGTTGGTTGGTGACATTTAATGATGACTGCACTCGTTTAACATGGGTGTATTTGATGAAGAATAAACATGATGTTGCCTTTATTCTTCCTGACTTTTATGCCATGGTGTCTACTCAGCTCCATGCTCGTGTTAAAGTATTTCGCACTGATAATGACGGTGAATATGTGAATCATACCTTGGCCCAATTCTTTCGTGATCAAGGTATCATTCACCAAACTACCACTCCATTCACACCTCAACGAATGGTGTGTCTGAAAGGAAGAATCGCCAGTTACTTGAAGTTGCTCGCTCTCTGATGTTGGATATGTCTGTTCCCCATCATCTTTGGGGCCATGGTATCTTGGCCGCTGCCTACTTTATTAACCGTACTCCTAGTCGGGTTCTTGATTTCAAGACTTCACTTGATGTGTTATGTGCTCTTACTCCTCCGGTTTCGGTCTCTAAGTTACCTCCGAAGGTGTTTGGGTGTGTTGCGTGTGTTCATGTTTACTCTCATCAACGGAGTAAACTTGATCCTTGTGCTCTCCGCTGCGTCTTCATTGGTTATTCTACTACTCAGAAGGGTTATAAGTGTTATCACCCGCCTACTCAGAAGGTACATGTCACTTTGGATATCACATTTCATGAAGAAGTACCCTATTATGTTTCTCTCTCCTCTTCAATTCAGGGGGAGAGGGGGAGTGAATTGAAGAGTTTCGGAGTGGAAAATATGGAGTTTTTTGGCGAACAGGATGAAAATGACCGGTCGCACATAGGACGCGACCGGTTGCTCGCGTCGAGCTGGGACTACAGTACCGATACGAACGAAGCGACCGGTCGCAGTGAGGAAACGACCGGTCGCGAACGAATCTACCCAGGAAATTACCGGTCGCACATAGGAAGCGACCAGTCGCCGGCGTCGACAAGCGATAACAGTACCGATACGAGTGACGCGACCGGTCGCGAGGAAAGCCACGACCGGTCATCAGACAAAATTGATGGTGTTTTCGAGCCTCTCTCAGAAGGACATGACAGTGATATTGGCGACTCTCGTACAGATGAAATTGATAATATACCCCCCTCTGCCCTGCCATTGCCTCAATCGAGTTGTGATAATGAGGTACTTTCTAGTGATATGTCTACCTATTATTTGCCCCCACGTACTACCCGTGGGAAACCTAAAGTACAATATTCTCCTGATATACATGCCAAGTCTAAATATCCCATTAACTATTATATGTCAACTCATCGTTTATCTAAGTCATATGCATCATATTTGTGTCAATTATCTAGTGTATGTGTGCCAACTAAGTTGCAGGATGCTCTATCTGATCAAAACTGGGTAGATGCAATGCATGTTGAGATGGAAGCCTTGAACAAGAATGCTACTTGGGAGTTAGTTCCTTTACCAAAAGGAAAAAAGGCAGTTGGGTGCAGATGGGTGTTTACTTTGAAGCACAAGGCTGATGGTTCCATTGACCGTTACAAGGCAAGATTGGTAGCAAAAGGGTATACTCAGACATATGGAGTGGATTACACAGTGACTTTTGCTCCAGTAGCTAAGCTCAACACTGTACGCGTACTCTTATCCTTAGCTGCTAACCGTGACTGGCCGCTGCTACAATTTGATGTCAAAAATGCATTCCTCCATGGTGATCTCAAGGAAGAAATATATATGGATCCTCCGCCAGGTATCCCTGTGACTTTTAAGAAGGGTGTGGTGTGCAAGCTACGGAAATCCTTGTATGGATTAAAGCAGTCTCCAAGAGCGTGGTTTGGAAGATTTGTTGCATCTATGAAGAAGTTTGGGTATGTGCAAAGTAACTCTGATCATACTTTGTTTCTGAAGCGTCATAAAGGTAAATTGACGGCTTTAATTATTTATGTTGATAATATGATTGTGACTGGAGATGATCATGTAGAGATACAGAGTCTTCAGAAGTATCTAGCTTCTGAGTTCGAGATGAAATTATTAGGTGATTTAAAGTATTTTCTTGGGATTGAAGTTGCCAGATCTAAACATGGTATTTTTCTATCCCAAAGAAAGTATGTTTTGGATTTACTTGCAGAAACTGGAATGTTGGATTGTAAACCGATTGATACCCCTAGTGAGCAGAATCATAAGTTGGGGATATATCCCGATCAAGTTCCGACTGATAAAGAATGTTATCAACGACTTGTGGGGAAGTTGATTTATTTGGCTCATACTCGTCCAGATATTGCGTATGCTGTAAATATAGTGAGTCAGTTTATGCACTCTCCTAATGTAGATCATATGGGGGCTGTGACTCGTATTTTAAGGTATCTGAAAGTAACTCCTGGCAAAGGGTTAATTTTCTCCAAGTATGGCCATACAAATGTAGAAGGGTATACAAATGCTGATTGGGCAGGTTCAGCCACAGATAGGCGTTCGACATCTGGGTATTTTATGTTTGTGGGTGGCAATCTTGTTACGTGGAGGAGCAAGAAACAAAAGGTGGTGTCTAGATCTAGTGCTGAGGTAGAGTATCGGGGAATGGCCCATGGTATATCTGAGTTACTATGGTTGAGGAGATTGTTGAAAGACCTTGGTTTTGGGCCTAATAAACCCATGGATTTATATTGTGACAATACGGCTGCAATTGCAATTGCTCATAATCCTGTACAACATGACCATATAAAGCATGTGGAGGTTGATCGAAATTTCATTAAAGAAAAATTGGATGCGAAGATTGTGTCCTTCCCCTTCATCCGTTCAGAGTATCAGTTAGCTGATGTTCTTACGAAAGCTGTTTCTACAAGTATCTTTCTCAACTCGCTTGACAAGTTGGGCATGCGTGACGTCTTTGCTCCAACTTGAGGGGGAGTGTTGGCGAGTAGAGTATATCCTATTCTATTTGGGTTTTATTTATTTTTCCCTTTTGTATAAATATTATGTAATTAGAATTCCACTTATTTCCTAATTAAACCATACTAGGGTTTGTAACCTGTATTATAAATACCTCCTTTCGGAAAATGAAATATATCTGAAAATATTCTACCATATTGTTTGACTGTATATATATATATTTTGTAGTTAAACCTGTATGTTCAGATGAATTAATAAATCTACTACTGAGTGCTTTTACCGGCAGCAGATCCTTCTGCAACACGTTTTTCTTCTTTTTTTATTATTTTTTTTTGTAATTTCTTATGTACTGCGGTGTGGTTTTTAGAAATGAATAAAGTATCGGCATTTTTAGATAGAATGGTCAAAGTAGATTTTTTTTTTCTACCTTTAAGAGTGTAAAAGACTTTTGGGTTTCTACACCCGTTGCTAATTCATTTTGGGTGGTAGGTTTACATTCTTCATGTGGATGTTCATGTGGCACATCAAAACTGCTCTCAAGTCATTTAATAATAATTGTCGAAACACAAAGAAGCAAACTGAAGTAAAACAAAACCCAACGCAGGAGCACACAAAGGGGCGGAGCCACACTGGGACCAGTGTGGTCCCGAGTCCCCACTCAAGTGTTTTTTATATTTTAAAAATAATATACTTTTATGTATTTCTATATGTATATTATTTTAATACTTTACATTTTGATATGTACTACATATGTTGTGGTGGACTTATTAAGGCTCAAGGAGGTACTTCAAATTACCTATTTACTCAGCTGGTGGTGGTTCACTCCAGGTATATAGATTACCTGATTTCCATTTTCAATATTTAAGTTTACAATGTAAATAAGGAAATACCCTTATTTGGATTCAAATAAAAATACTAGAAAATCAAATTCCCACCAAATCAAAATATGAAAAATTGGTTTTAGTCTAAAATACGATTTAGGCTAAAAATGATGGCTCATTAAGTCAATATATACTTCATACTAAAATCCCATAAAATCAAGTTTTCTTAATTGATGTGTAAGGAATAAAAGCCGCCAAAAATTATCTTGAGAAAATTATTATTCCGAAAAACCATTTTTCATACTTAGTCAATATTTTTGAATAAAATATTTTTTCATGTATGATATGAATGCATGAAGGGACTTAGGTTTTTTTTTATTTTGTGAAATTTTGATTTTGATTTTTTTCTTTCTATTGGGTTTAATGGGGGAAAAAGCTTTAAAGATATTTGCTAAATCACTACTCTTTGTCTATCTCTTGCAATTTTTCTTGCTTAGAATGTATATGTCTATCCCTTTGTTGAGGACAATTATGATTGCAACCAATAAGAAAAATAATTCTTGACATATGTGATATATACACACTATTTTCCGTATGTATTGTGAGTTCGAATTTTTGATTCTTTATAATTTGTAAAAGGGCCCCACACACATGAAATCCTGATTTCGCCACACCAACGCCTCTCAGGTTTTGTCAAAGAAGACCTTCTATGTAAACATAGTCCTTTGTACAATATGAGATATGTTCAGCATACAGTGGGCAGAAACAAAAGAACACCAATAGGAACAAAACACAAAGAAATACACAAAAGTACAATGAATTAGACTCTGATTCTTAGTCTTAGCTTTATGTGTTTTTTTGTACATTTTTCTTCAGCCCCATCTTCTTTGCTCATTCCTCACAAATTTCATTTTTTATCGTTTACTAAAATAACAACAACCAAAAAGTTAAAACATCATGAAACGCTATAAGCAACGTTGCACTACTTTTATATATATGTGATATTGGGGGAAAGGGGAATCAAACTTAGGACCTCGAATATATAAATAAATGCTCTTAATTACTTAAGCTACAAACTCCTTGCACATTACACTTAAAAAAAAAAAAACTAAAAAGTGGAAGCACCACAAGTTTTACAGAAGTTAAACTTTAAAAAGCTATTAAATAAAATACATCGAATAGAGAATATATTTTTATTTATGAAGGTATGCTTGTACTTGATCAGAAAATTACAAAATGTACAGAATGGCATTCACATTAGATTTTGACTTTTGTACGTAGTCGTTCTGTTATTTTCAAAACCCCAACTAATCAAAACAACCAAGCCAAGAACAAATATAATTAAGGATCCGAAGAAATGCCAAAAAGATATTAAAAAAAACATAATGGAATATATGATCTGTACGTATTAATTTTTTTAGGACTTTGTGTGAAAAAAAGTCCCCACGGGTAGGTAACAGATGCTTTAGGAATCGGTTTTGTGAAAACGTTGATCCTTATAATCCCCCTATCTGTTTTTTTCCTTGAACTTTTTTCAAAAAATTAATAAATAAAAATCGAACTCTTGTGGGAAAGAATGTTCGGTCCTTGAAATTTAGATACTCTATAACGTTTCTCATAGGTTAAATTGTCTTGAGGGAGCAAAATTTTAGAAAATGCCTATTTGAAATTGACAAATTATCATATTATTATTGAAATTACTTTCTTTATAGTCGGTGCCTTTTGTACTCTTTATTATTATTTAATAAAATTCTGTCACCTTTTTGACAAAAAAATCTAACATTATATAACTTTCAAAACAATAAATTATTACATTGTTGTATATCTGATGACCATTTTCAAACAAGAACAAAAATGATGCAATCCTATATGTGTCTAGAAACTTTTGAATGGGAATGCTTGTTGGATTCTTCCACTTTCATTTCGCAAAGTAAACAATATTTACGAGAAGAATTTTCCTTATGAAAGTTCCGCCACAGATTAGTTCACAATGCACGTACACACTTGCGTGCAAATTAAATGTAAAACCTCCTTCTTGTTTCAAAATGAGTAAACCAATTCTAACCACAAAATGGTGATCCTTCTTTTGAACTTCTAATTCTCAAGCAATTTCAACAGTCCTCCTGCGTTTGTGAGTTGACAGGAACATGAATATAAGTCAATCAAACAGCCCCATTTATTGGACTTATAAGACGAGAAAATCAACCTACGAAAAGGAAGAAAAATTAACGCGGCTAAAAAGAACCCTTTTCCAAATGCTAATAACAAAAAAAATGACACTTACAATTATCATTAAAAAATATATATAGTTTTGATGCGTTAAAAACAATTATTAGCACTCCAGAAAAAGGTATTTTGCACTCATCTCTTATATAAACAAAAGGGGGAAATTGTGTTAGGAATTGCGGTTTGAATACCATTATCACACACCCAAAAAAGGGGTTGTTCATATGGGGGTGTACTAAGTGGTAAATCTCCCTGAACAAAAATATATATTAAAAAAAAGCCCGACAGTAACTGGTGGACTCTGTATTTGAAAGACTTAAAGCTTTATTTATTAAAAAAATAATAAATAAAAAATAAAAAGCAAGAGGGAAAGCACGTGTGCTTCTTCTTCCTCCTCTGTATGAATTTATATTTTCTTTCTTTCTATTATTAAAAGAAAAGGTGTGCTAATTAAGTTATACAGAATAATTTGCTGAGGAAAGAAAAGAAAAAGTGTGCCTGCGTTTAAGAAAAGCAGCTGAATTGCCATCTTGAAAAAGAATTCCCGGATTGGAAATTATCTTCACCCGCAATTAATTTAAGCCAAACAATTAATTTAAAAAGAAGAAAAAGAAAGCTTGTTAAAAGTCTTTTTGTTTTATAGCCCTTTATCATTTTTTAAACAACCCATACATTAGAGCTTGTTAAAATAGCTTTTTTCTTTCTTTTTCTTTTTTGAAAACCCTGGAGCAAAACGACGTCATTTTGGCCAGGATGTTAAAAAAAATAATAATAAATAAATAAATAAACACGCTGCGCGCAGAAACAGCCCAGCGCCTTCAAGCCTTGGTTAAGGCAATTCGTTGAACACATGGAGCGCACCACGAAACCTCAGCAGACAGGCAATATGCAGCACATTAAGAGGCTTTTTTGGTGAGAGGATGTGCAATTGCACCTACTTGAGCCTTAATAAGTCCGTCAGTGTCCACCGTTACCAAAGAGAAACACCACTAAAAGATATTTACTACGAAATGACACTGAATATATACATGGCAACCAAATAAATAAATATAAAAAGCCCTTCAACCGAAAGATAAATTGTTAAATATCTTTTTAGTCATTGCATTTTAATTTGGAACATATTTTTGTTACTGTGTTTCGAGTTTAGCCTCTCTTTTTTGTCAACGTTTAGAAGGGGGAGGGAGGAGGTGTCATTGGGGTTTCATACTTGAGACCACTTATATGCAGACAAATACTCTTACCACTAAGCTATGGACCGTTGGCTTGAGTTTAGCCAATTTAGTCATTTTATTCTGCAAAGGTTGCATTTTGAGTCACTTCACATGAAAAAAATATTTAAAACATGTGTTAACCAATTAAAATTAACTAAAAAAAATATTATTTAAAAACTTGAGAACTTGTATTAATACCAAAAAACAAACCATTAAAAGATACGATCTATTATTTTGTCCTTTGGATGTGGTGGGGTGCCCTTTTCTTAAGAGCAGTCACCTCGAGTTGTCCTACGGTGTCCTTTTTGTGTAGAAAAGAGCAAAAGTGAAAACAAAATATGCAGGTGGTAAGTGGATTCAAAGAGGTTGGAGTTGGAGATAAGGAATGGAGAAGGATATGGCAATTCACGTGTTTTAAATAATATTATTAGAGTGGTGCTATTTTCACCCTTCTCCTAATTCTCCGTCCCATCCACTTTATCTTCCTATCGACAATATAAATTTGAAAAACTACAATCCTATCTTTTCACCCACCATTATCTATCCAGTTACCATGTAAATAATAATATATTATTAATTAAGTAATAAACAATATAAAATACTAAAAAAAAAACAAAAAAAAAAACTCTTTGTCTCTCTTTTACCCGATCCCCTCCCCACATTCTCTGCAAGTAGTTCTTCTCTTTTACTAATTTCAAACACACCCACCCATCAAACCCACCCCCCACCGCCCAGCACCCTAGCCAAAAAACCCAATTCCAGATGTTGTGCTTCATTCTCTCTCTCTCTCTCAGTTGAGAGGTGCAGACATTTGAGAGCCTAGAATTGCTGGGTTGATTCAAATCTCAATTAAAGGTCGTTTCATATTATTGATATTGAAAATTTAGGGTGGGTCAGCTTGGGATTTTTGCTTGTGGGGTGGTGACTGTTGCCATGCAGGGGCGGCCCCAGGGCCCCGAATTTTTGAGGGCCCCCGAAAAAAAAATTGTTTATATTATATATATATTAATATTATATAAATTGTATATATATTACAGCGTGCTAAACATTTGCACAAGAGTGCGTACAGTGGAGTTGGCTGCAGCGCGTATTCACTTAACAAAAGGGCCTGACTTCGATTCTCATCGAAGTCCATCTATTTGTCTCTTTTTTATACTATTTTTGTATTATAACAACAAACTTTACATAATTATAAACTAGCCTCTCTGCACGCGCTTCTGCGCTTGCGAGAGGTTTTTTTTATAAAAAAATTAACATATATTTTAGAATTAAAAAAGATAATGGGTAGTTGTGTTCCATAAAAATAGGCCATTATCTGATTTTTCTTTTAATTTTAATTTTTTTAAATATGAAAAAGTGTGAATTTACCATATTATCCTCATTTAATTAATAATTTCAATTCTTAATGTTTGCATTAACCAAGGACATTTTCTGGTATTTTGAATGTTTCACCATTCTCTGCCTTTTGCTTTATATATATAGATAAATAAAAACAGAAAGCCTTAAAAAAAGAAATTTTCTACTCCCCCCTTATCATTCTTTTAAAAATTTTAAAAAAAAGTTTTCTCCTCCAAGAAAAGTACTCTCTTCATTTAAAAACAAAAACAAAAACTTCATAATTTCTTCTGATTCTCTAGTACGTAATCATCATCATTCATCAATCTCTCTTTGGTTATTTTTTCAATCTTGAGACAATTTTTATTATTCTTTCAATTTCAGGAATTTCAACACCAAAAAAAAAAAAAACCCCTAATTCCTAAATTCATAAAGACCATCAAAATTAAATAGTCAGCTTCAAATCTCAATTCAAATTCAAGTATATATCTAAAATTTCAATCTATTCTATATATTACATGACTTATTATGAATTTGATTTCGGATTGTCATGACATGTTTATTGATGGTGACTTTTAGTTATAAAAAAAAAATGTTTATGACATTAAGTTATGTTAAATTTTTATTTATAATATTTTTGTATTAGATTATGTGAGGCCCCAATTTAAGTTTCACACAGGGCCCTCAAAATCTCAAGGACAGCCCTGTTGCCATGTGGAGATGGCAAATTCAAGGGAAATAAATGAGTGATGTAAATTTGACTCTTTTTATTTTTGGGAAACAGTAAGGTTTCATTCAATTGTCAAAGGTTACAGATTCGAGCGAGTAAACGTGGCCTTATCAAAACCTTGCCTAAGAAAGCCCAATAGGAAAAACCTGAGACGAAGGAAAAAGAATGCCACACGCTCCATAAAGGCTACAAACAAAAAACTCAAAACAAAACCAATAGAGGATGTAAATTTGACTAATTGAACACTAGGTTTAAGAGAAGAAGTTCCAGAATATAGTTTATTTGGTCTACTAAATATTATTAAATTTCCTATTATATTTGGATTTTTTTTTTCTTGGATTTGAATTGTTCTGTAGACACTGTAATAATTGTTCGTCTTAGAGCAGGTGGCCTTGAGTCGTTGCAGTCTAGAACATAGATAGAAGGTGTCTCAGAAGCATCAGAAGGGAAATGAAATGTAACTTAGCCATGAAAAAGATGGGAGGGATTAAGAAGCTGTCTATTGTCGACTTAGCCATGAAAAAAGAAGATTAATACTAATTTTAATATCTGAATTTTTTTTTAAAATGAAAATATCTAAAACCTTGTTTGGTATTAAACTTCAAAATTATTTTTAAATCTTAAAAATTTGAAACCGCAAAACAAATTCAAGAAAAATGCAAAATTGAAATCAAGGAGAGGGGGAGTAGGAAAAGAATCACAGGTTGATTCAAGATTTAAAGCCAATTTGATGAATCTTACATATTAAACTTGACATTTCATAAATACATTATTGATATTGTTAGCAAACTCTCTTTCATAAATGCTTTAGGTATCCAAGAAAATCGACAAAAAAAAAACAAGAACAATATTTGCTTTAAAATAAAGAATTTTGAAGTAAAATTTCACACAAGTTAAGTACAACCCATTAACTCTCTCAAAAAAAAAAAGGTACAACCCAATAACACACTAAAAGGCCTATTAACAAGTTCATAAATAAAACGGAAATATTATTGCTCACCACTTTAACCTAAAGTGTATCCTCATCATTTTTAATACTTGATGCATGTCCATAGGCATAACTATGGTGAACTTTTTACTTTGCATTATGTAACCACGGTTATGCATATGGACATGTGTCAAGTGTTGAGAAAAGATGGTGAGCATAGACCTTGGATAAAAGTGGTGAGCATAGACCTTGGTATGGACTAATTAGTTCATCAATTTGAAAATAATCCTCTTCCATGATGCTCTCCTTGAAGAATTGTATTGTGAGTTGATACCTCTCATTTTCAAAAAATACAGCATTGAATAATTGGGTCGACAACGATACACAATCTTCTCTTATCCTAATACGGTTTTGAAGTTGGGAGTTTCTATAATGTTGTAGAAGGAATCTCCTCATTTTTAATAGGATTAGCCCCTTGACAAGTGCGGGAGCACGAGCCTCTGCATTTAGAATTTAAGCATTTTTGCGCTTTTCGCTTAATCTTAGTCGTTGTAATAATCTAAAGATCTACAACATGACACTTCAACTACTATCAATTTAGGTTTACTTTAACATTCTAAAACTTCAATTTTACCATTCCAATAAAATTAAAAAATGAAAAACTGGAAACTTAAAAAAAAAAATAAATAAATAAACAGTGCTGCTAAACGAACCCTAAAATTAATTGAGTACACCCTACTATTAAACTATTTATTAAATTACTAATTTACCCTAATATAAAATGACCAAAAAGGATATATTGAATTGTGTACCCCAATATGTACACCATCCTTAAGACTTGACGCATGTCCATTGTTATAACTATGGTCAACTCTTTAATTTTAATCTTTTAAAGTTAAAACCAAAAAATAAAATAAAATTTTAAAAAGAGAAAAAAAGCTCTCTCTCCTTCCCGACCCACCCCACTCTGAGACGAGTTGAGATATGCTATCCCCAAATTCCCAAACTACCAAATCTCTCTAAATTAGATTGAAAACCCATACCTCTCTCGAAAGATTGAAGACAATATATTTAATTAAGAATTAAAATCTTTGTTTTACTGCTTGAGCTTTTGAACCCATGCCTTCATTCAAATTGACTTAATTTTTAACATACAACTTGAAATCCAGGAGAAGTGTATTGATCCCAGTTGATTTTTGTATGCATAAAACTTAAACAATCAATAACACAAACCAGTTGGTGGTGGTCACACATGAGAGAGATAAAAGAAGAAGAAGAAGAAGAAGAAGCAGGGGAGAGAGAGAGAGAGAGAGAGAGAGAGAGAGAGAGAGAGAGAGAGAATTTTAAATACTTTAAAAGATTAAAAATTAAAGAGGGTGTACCATGGGTATTTTTGGTAGTTAAATAGGGTGTACTTAGTTAATTTTACATTTTAATTTAAACATTAGGGTGTACTTAGATCGTAGGGTGTACTCAGTTAATTTTAGGGTTCGTTTAGCAGCACTCAAAATAAAAACCAAATCCAGCACAAACGTCCCCATTGACGACCCCCAACCCTAGCCTCCTCCGGCCACTGCATTGGTCACTGGTGGCCTTTTCTTCCCTATCAACACATCTCCATAACTTGTAGAAACCATACCCAGAAAACAAACAACCCAATTGACATACCCAAAAACACATAATATAATCAAATCGACACCCAATTCAGAAAGTAGTCAAAATCTAGAAAGAATTTTGACAAGAAAAAGTTTACGAGGATCCAATTCATTAGCCAATTCAGGAAGAAATCAAAACCCCAAATCAAAAGGTTGAAGCTAAAGTATACACTAGATTCCCATAGAAAACCTAAATCAAGAGCTACCTCATGGATTAATGAGATAAAACAAATCCCCACCATAAACCAAATAACAATCCAATGGTAATAGGTCAGTTTTCACAATACCCACAACTTCTCTCTCTTTTTGAAGTTCTCCCGAGTGTAGAGCTCTCAACCTTTAAGTGGCTAAAATTCATTTGATCAAAGAGATGCAGTTAAAATCGGTTTGTGTATCGGACCAAAAAAAAAATTCAGTTTGTGCAACACACTAGATTTTTCCTTCAAAGTCTAAAGATTGGCGAAGCCATGACCCCATCAATGGCAAAGTTGGCTGATATCGGTGGAGCGGCGGTGCAACTACGCCATACCAGGAATGTTTGGGTTATATTTCTTGGTTTTTATCTTAATTTTATTGGAAGGGTAAAATTGGATTTTTGGAGTGTTAAAACCTAAATTAATGATAATTGAAGTGTCATGAAATATGTCGTTAGAGTATTACAACGATTAAGCCCCAGTTGGTAGCTCTTTGGTGTGGTAGGAGGAATCGCCTCATTCTTTTTAGGATTAGCAGTTGGTAGCTCTTTGGTATGTATATGAGTTTGAATTTTTGATTCTTTATCATTTGTAAGAGGCCCGCACACACATGAAATCCTGGCTTCGTCATTGGCAATGAGGGTGCCAATTGGCTTTTTATTTTTATTTGTATTATTACATTCGATCACTATCTACTTTTAAACTTTGATTATCACAAATAATATATATAATTTTTAATTTTGTTAAATTGTTTCTACCTTTTTGTCCTCATTATATCAAAATGTTTTCCTTTCATAATTTTGTGGTTTCCCACCCAACCGTCCAGCTCAACCACCTTGACGCAGATTTGCTGCACACACCCATTGGCGGACCCAATGAAGGACTACTGTGGGCACTTGCCCACACTTACAAAAAAAGTTGAAGCTGTATAATCCCACCCAAACTCATATTTTTTATTTTTTTTAAGGTCCTTTTTAGGTGGAGCCCCCACATGACCTATCTAATACGTACACTTTAGGCTCAAAGCTTATATTAAAAGGAAAAACCCTATGTTATAAAAGAATAATAGAGATCCCAGCAAGCCCAGCAAGTGCACTCATTCTGTAATTTTGTGGAGTACTCAGCCACCAAGTTCACTTTAAGCCCAAATATTTTTTGTTTGACTATATATCGTTTGGATTTTTTTTAAGCCCCCAGATAAACGAAAGTTTGGGTCCGCCACCACACCTGCCAGAATAGTACAACTAATGATTTTTTTTTCCTAAGAATTTATTATAACATGTACGATTTTAGTTGTTCATAAATAACATAAAATATGCACTGCATTAATTTATTTTTTGTTTTTGCCTATTATCAGTTGTTCATAGATAACAACTCAGTTTGAAAAGTCGTGAGAATATTAATTGCTTGCTATGTTGTCGAGGTTCTCATCCAGTCGGTAAGTATCATGATAATAACTTTTTTTTTTTTGGAAGAGTAAGAAACTTTCATTCGATCCAACAAAATACAACTTGCAAACAAACAGGATGTAAGATTAGTGGCCTTGTTAAAACTTTGCCATAATAATTTTAAAGACCTAAATATATGCCTTATCATGATAATAACCCTACTTCGGAAGATGTATATCATCATGATTAAAAACTTCAAAAAATGGTACGCCTCAAGATATACCTCAAATCATTAAAAATTAAATGTGGCCCAAAACAGCAAGGAGCATCCCAAGGAGACCCAAAGGCTTAGTGACCTCAATAGAAGCAAGCATATTCACAGCACAGGTGCTTTCCATGTTGAATCCACACACACCACCATCCATGATAGATTTTCCACTACAGATAAGATCGAACAACGTTTGAGAAACGAAGAGATAACCGTGTTGGCCGCCATATTTATGACAACAAACATGAATGCTTTCACAGTGGAAGAGAGCTCACTTTGAGATTCGACAAGTTTTCAATGGTCTCACATTATTCGGATTGTGACTAGGAAGTTGACATAATCACATTAATTGCAAAACTGACTCTCATTTTGCCATACGATGTTCCGTTGAGAAAATGCCATACGAGGTTCCGTTGAGAAAATGAATTCCTTGTTGCTTCTGCAATGCATTTTATGTGCATGATAGATCAGCTGGGGACAGGACTGGCCTTTAATGGGGGAATAGCGTTGAAATAATATAAGAAATGCAGAACCATTTTATGACTAATTTTGTTGCGGTCACAAATGACGGTTTTGTGGTACTTCCAAAATACACATTTTCAGGGTTAGGTAAACCACAATTTATTTTGGGTACTCAAAAGTAGGGATGGCAATGGGTCGAATCGGGGGTGGGTATGGCATTCCCATCCCCATCCCCGTTAAGCTTTTCTCCCCCATCCCTGCCTTCATACCCGCAATTTTCATATCGGGGATTCCCCATCCCCACCTTCGTTGGGGAATGGGTTCCCCGACCCTCCCCATTACGGAAGAAAAACCAATATATAACTACTTTGTTGAAAAAAAAATTCCTAATTCAAGATAATAAATATATATAATATATACTTATAAGACAATATAAGAATGTTTATATATGTATTGGAAGTTAACTAAATAAATAAGTAGTGTGGCTTAAGAATTGTATAAATTATATAAGTATATAATATAATAATATAATAATATAATAATATAAAATATAAAACTTAGTCGGTACAATCACTTTAATAGCATATTTATATATGGCAATATATATATATATACCTCATCAAAAAATTAATATATATTCTAAACGGGGAGGGTTCAGGTTGGGGATTAAAATATCATCCCCGCCCCTCCCCGAACACCATACCCAAAAAATTCCCCATACCCATCCCCATACCCGATTTTTGTCATTCATACCCGACCCATTAGGGTCGAATCCCCGCGAAGACCCTTACCCACGGGGAAAATTGCCATCCCTACTCAAAAGTCGCCATTAGTCTTCATTTTTCTTCTTCTTTTTCTTTCTGTCCTCGTGCGAACTAAAAGTGTAGGGTCCTATCACAAGAGATCTTAACTCTTAACTCATCATATGGTGTTCACAAGAGATCTTACCCCTTACTCCACCATGGATTTGGCTGCATGTGTGGCCCATTATGTGGCAGTTGTACATAAAAAATAAAGATAATATATGTTGAATGGGTTCCACTACTACTACCACTCAGATCTTGGAATCTGTAGGTGGTTAAGTTTGAGACAATATCGGTGTTGCTAGTAGTGGGTTGTTAGTGTGTCTATTTGAAAACTTAACACTATTCAAACTCGCTTTTGAGACTCTCTCTTGAAGAGCTTACTTATTGATAAAAATAACATTTAATTAAGAGCTTACTTATTGACATAATCCACATATGCATGTGTTGTGTGTGTATTATGGATAAGTGGGTGTTCTAGAAGGCTTTTAATTATGGCCGACACTTTTAAAAGATATTTGACATCGTGTTAAAGTTGAGATACCTACCTCCTCGAAGTAGCTATAAATAGGAACCACTTCTTTTAAAATACAACCACTCAACACACTCTCACGTCGCGTCCTTCCCAATTTACATCTTGTAAGTTTTAAGCGAAGGCTCCACTTGCTGCTGCACAAACCATGGCACTACTACAAAATAGTTAAACCACGACACAAAATAGACGATGGTACATCTTAAAACCGTCGTTATGTTTTAAAAGACGACGGTGTTTTTAAAACCGTCATGATATATCATCTTATACACTTCTAGAGTTAGATTGATTTTTAAAAGACGACGCTTGTCACTAACAAGCGTTGTCTTTTAAAACACGCTGAACAAAAAAAAGGCCACTTGATTTTTAAAAGATGACGCTTGTTAGTGACAAGCGTCGTCTTTTAAAAATCAAGTGGCCTTTTTTTATATAGACGACGGTTATTTAAAAAAAGGGTCGTCTATTACATATAATAGACGATGGTTCTTTAAAAAAAGGGTCGTCTTTACATATGTAATAACGACCCTTTTTTTAAATAACCATCGTCTATACATATGTAATAGACGACCCTTTTTTTAAATAACCGTCGTCTATATATATGTAAAGACGACCCTTGTTTTTAAATAACCATCGTCTATTATATGTAATAGACAACCCTTTTTTTAAATAACCGTCGTCTATTACATGTAATAGACGACCCTTTTTTAAAATAACCGTCGTCTTTACATATGTAAGAACGATGTTTTTGTTAAAACCGTCATTAATTGTAGGCAAAATACGATAGTTTTTATTTACAAAAAAAGGCCACTTGATTTTTATAAGACGACGCTTGTCACTAACAAGCGTTGTGTTTTAAAACACGCTAAAAAAAGGCTGCTTAAGTGAATTCGCACTCGATAAATTTTCATATTTTCCCCCTTCTCTAAAAACCTTATCTTTCCCTCCTTGAAACCCTCCTCAGCTCTCTAAAACACCCTCATGAAACTCTCTACAAAATTAGAAAATCGATATCAATGAAGGAGTTGAGAGATTGATGTCTTCGCAGATCCATAAGATGGAGAAGGAGGTTTTGTATTTAAGAATCAAAGCTAGTTGGATGGTGAAGATCTCAATGTGAAGATCTCAATCTCCACGCTCTTTAACGATGATCTCCATCTCAGGCGTTCAACTCTCTCATCAACCTCAGCGGCTTGGTCCGGTTAGTTTTCCAATTTTGTAGTCGCGATCTAGAAATACTCGTCGAAATCTGTTGCGCAGGCCACTTCAGGCCCATGACTGTCGTCACCACTTCAGGCCCTTGGCCCTCGCACTCCTCTAAAGGTCCAAGCCCTATAATTGTCCTAATCTCATGATAATTGTAAAGATCGAAACCCTAGCCTCCTACCTTTCGGAAGGTTTGATTTGAAAGTCACCTAATCTCTCAATACCCTTCTATATCTTGCTAGTGAATTCGAGATTAGTCTCTTCGCGTTTCTAGTATGTTCTTTGTCTCCCTGATTTCAAATTTTATGTCTCTCTTGATTTGTCTGGTTTGTTTACATATTTTTTTTATTTCTGGTTTCTTGTTAGATTTTCTGATTTGGTTCTCATGAGATGAGGAGGAAGCTTGGGATTAACTAGTTACTAAAATTGGTGGACATATAACAACTTTATGAAACAATTGAGCATACAAGGTCGGTTTGCAAAGCTGGATTGACTGGCTTTTTCAATTTTTTCTCAATTTTTTCTTCTTGGTCTTTATTGGTTTTGTAAATAATAAATGTCTATTGAACAGACTTAGAAAATGGAGAGATTATCTGTTAAAATTAATTGCGCTTTGCTTTTATTTTCTTTTGTCTGTTTCAGATAATATCATTCACATATCATTTTATTATTTTACTATTGTGCATTTGAAAGCAAAAGAAAAGACCGGAAACATATCAGAGTTGGAATTTGAGGCAAGGTGACTTTGTCATTGGATTTCTTGGTGGTCCTTTTATGTTTAGGGTGACTTTGTCAAAATTTGCAGGTTGGAGACCTTGTCCTCTGCTTCCAGGTAATTCCCAAAGTCATAGGTTGTTGTGGTATACTATAACCAATAGCAGTTTCAAGTTGATAGTGTTCACGTTTTGGTGGTTTGAGTTTATATTTGTGTTGTATTTGAAACATTTATTCCTTCTTATTTTTGCCCTTTTATGCTCATATTTTTTATTTCACTTCTCTACATGGAGCACTTGGTGTTATCTTGTCAGCTACAGATACTGTTTGCACCCTTCAGGTATGTATATTTTCCTCATGGCCATGTTTATTGAAACATAAAATCTGTGAATAACTAAAATAGTATTATTAAGTTTGTATATGATGTGGCAGGTGCTTAAACAAACTGTTCTTTAAACCACTCAATCTGAAGCTTCATTTGTAAAGATTGATGTTAATTTTACACGCCAAGAAGAGACATGCTATTGCCGATACTGCTATAGGGGAGGGGAATACAACATGGAAAATGTGCAAGAAGACAGAGCTAACTCACACACTCAAGAACAAATTGATGTTCATATCGAATTGGTAGAATTTGTGAGCAATCACATGTAGCTTCATTATTTAGGTTAATGTTATCGATGTGGTAGGAAGTATGTATGTGGTAGGAATAAAGATTGGGTCAAGTTTTATGAAAGAAACAATTTTTGAGTGTATATATTCATTAATAAAGCATTATGGTTAGATTTCTAGTAAAAACAATTGTATAGAATCATTGGAAACAAAAAAACTAAAATATAACAACCTAGGAATTTATTAGACGACTGAACTAAAATGTAATCAACGATGGTTAAAACCATCGTCTTTACAGACAATCAACGATGATTTTTAACAAAAAACCGTCGTCTTTACATAAATTTTTTAACAAAAAATCGTCATCTTTCTATACAATTAAAGACAGTTTTAAATAAAAACCGTCATCTTTATGTCAAATAGACGACCTTTTTAAAAAAAAAAAACCATTGTCTTTACATATAATAGACGACGGTTCTTTAAAAAAAGGTCGTCTTTAAATATAATAGACGATCGTTCTTTCAAAAAAAACCGTCGTCTTTACATGTACATAGACGACGGTTGTGAGTAAAAGCATCGTCTTTACAAATAATAAACGATGGGGATTTACCGTCGTGGTTTTATGCATCAAAAGATGTCGGTCGATTTCACGACGGTTGAAAAACCGGATACACGACGGTGGATTACCGTCGTCTATTTCGATTTTTGTAGTAGTGTGGACACATTGAAAGTAACAAGCATCAAACCAGTTGCTGAATCCCTTGTCCTCAACTCAGTTCCTTCCGCTTATGCCTTCAACATAAACCCCAATGAAGAAGCAGATCCAAACGATCCTGAATTCGAAATTCCCATTGTTGATATGCCTTCAACATAAACCCCAATGAAGAAGCAGATCCAAACGACCTCGTAAAAATTTGTCAAGAATGGGGCTTCTTCATAGTAAGTTGATCTACATATATACAACAGTTATATTAAAAACTTAATAATTGATTGACAACTTATTAACCATTGCGATGCATTAATTCCAGGCCATTAACCATGGAGTGCCAGAGAGCCTCATGAACGCAATGATTGACGCTTGCCATGGATTTTTTGCTCTTCCTGACGAGGAGAAGCAGGAGTTTAAATCGGGTAACGATGTGCTAGAGATGTTCAAGTATGGTACGAGCTATAATCTGGCCACGGATAAAGTCCTCCTATGGAGGGACTTCTTCAAAGTGAGAGTACATCCAGAGTTCTACTCCCTCTACAAACCGAGTTGCTTCAGTGAGATGTCAATGGAGTTCAGCAAGAGAAGCCGAGAGGTTGCATTGGAGTAACAAGAGCAATCTCAGAAAGCCTGGGATTGGAGCCAAACTACATACACAACGCAATGAACATGGATCGTGGCTTGCAAATGCTGGCCGCCAACTACTACCCACCATGCCCTCAGCCAGAATATGCAATTGGTATACCACATCACACTGATCATGGCCTAGTCGCTCTCCTCATCCAGAATGAGATGAATGGCCTCCAAGTTGAGCACAACGGGAAATGGCTCACTGTCGATGGCCCTACCAACTGTTTCTTTGTTAACCTTGCTGACCAGATGCATGTAATTTTATTTTTATTTATCTCACATTAAACAACTTCAAGAAGAAGCAAAAGAGTAGGCTAATCTCATTTGCCTTGCCACATCAGCATCTTCATGCTCCAAGAAAAGAGAGAAATGGGTAGCCAAAATATATCTACTCTCCCCAACAAGGCAATATTGCCTACTTCAAAGTGAAGAGGTATATTGGGCCTTACTTACTTTTTATAATAAAATATCATCTCCATTCTCTCACCTATTTTTTATAAAATATAATAGTAAATGTAAAAGATAAAAATAAATAATATAATAATATAATAATAGTTTGTACACTTGCATTGTTTGGCCCCTTAGAGTGGCCAACTTTTTTCATGAGGCAAATGGGTAGGCATCATGCCACCTAGGTTGTTATAGTACAATTTTGCCTATTTCATTTCCATACTCCCTTGGAGATGCTCAGATTTAAATTTGATGGTTGATGTGGTGATATATTGTAAAACTCTTTTTCCAACCAAGATGTCAAATATATGTATTATTTTATTATTTTTAAAGGTAAGTGGGCTTGGTATTTAAGAGTAAAATATTAAATGAGGTAAAAAACTGTACATGGATGAGGAGAAAATAATAAAAGAGAAAAAAACGTCTCAACATATGGGCGTCATTTTTTCCAGCAAAAGTGAAGGACATCATATCAAACTAGGATTTTGGGTCATGGTTGGAATGCTTAAGATGTCATTTCCTTCCGTTAAAACTTGCCACGTTGGAATTGACATTTCGGTTGGAGATGCTGTTAGCTCAACTTGGTTGCCAATTCTTTTTCTCCATGAGATTGCTTTCTGCATTTGGAAACTTGGGTCATATGCATCATTCGCATGTTTGACGATTCGAGTTTGAATTAATTCTTACTAACAACAATGCTACGTGAATCTCTATCGCCATACCACATGGACCATCTGTGGATATATACAATTATTGCCCCAGCTCCAGAGTTAATGGAAAAAGAAGGCGAAGCTCCTAAATACCTTGCAATGAACTATAAGGAATATATACAACTTCAACGAAGTGGCAAGATCTACATGAAGTATACCTTTGATCACATACGAGCCTAAGCATTTTGCTTCAACGACACTTCAACTATAATGAGAGCTGCAGCATCTTTTTTTTTTTTTCTTTTTTTGTCTTTTGTTTTTTCTTTCAATAATCATGTCACCTTCGGTGTTTGGTTGTCGATCTGTTAGAGAGGAAGTTGGACTATGCTCCAACAAGTAATGATTATTTATGCTTGATAATCCCAAGCGCTTTCCACATATAAGCCCATAAAATTCTAGAAATGGGGTTCATTATAAATTTCTCTAATCGCTATTCGGCACCGTGGAATCCTTATAGTTACACGCTATATATTATCCCTTTTGGTGCATAACTCTTCTCTGAACAAAAGTCCTTTCTTTGGAGCTGACTTCAAATATACAAGTTTATATGAATTACAGCATTTATATGATCTTCACTAGGAGCATGTATGAACTCCTAGTCAAGATCACGCAACTAAGGTGCCGATTGAATATTGATAATGCACTGCAGTCTGCTTGTAGGTCATGCATTTATATGATCTTCATAGGTCATGCATGACAATGCACTGCAGTCTGCTTGTAGGCTCATTTTGGGCTTGTTCCTTCATTCCAAAAATTTTGGAAAAAGATGGATCTTGAAGCTCTTTGTCGTATCTTTCCAACCATATGTAGCCCAGCTCAAGGAAAAATCATAAAGGCCTTCAAATGGCTTTTTTGGCACAGTAACATAGATGCTTCCGAAATTCACCTTAAGCTGCCCAAAACTGTCATAACTTCTTCCAAAAGACTCGGAATCATGAATCGTAGAATGCTCTAGAAACTAGACTCCCACATCTTTCTAATGGTGTAAGGTTCATTAGCTGGTTCTTTCTAAGCACGTACAGTCCAATCCGTGAAGTTGACTGATCTGTAGACATAGTTTTGAGCTAACTTAACTCCATAATGCATTAAATGAGTCTTAAAGCTTAATACATTAAAACAAACACAAAAGAGATTAAAAGCACAAGTTTAACTGAAAAAACATAACAAAATTCTAAGCTAGAAGGGTACAAAATTATATACAATTATACACTGATCAACAATTTTCATAACATGCGCCCAGAATTCTACCAAATTATAATCAATATTGTTGGTTTAAATTATGTAGTTCGGTTGGATTCATAATCGTTATCAAAGGTTTGATGGCCTGAAAACAACCTGGATTGGATTATGTCTAATCCTTCTAAGACTAAGTATTGTCTAATACAATATTTAAGCCCATATAACAGTACGTTTCAATTAATTACATTCTTTAATTATGTGTAGTACCAAACGCATCATTTTAATCATGGGGAATCAAACCAAGGACCCTTAGTGCAGGAGAAAAATTTGTATGAAACGGGGATAGCACTGATTTGCTATCCCCAACCAATCACAAATTGTCACGTGAAAAAGTTATCACGCATGGCATGCCGTGATTGGCCGGGGATAGCAAAATAGTGCTATCCCCATTTCACACAAGTGTTTCTCCTAGTGTAGGGGTAAATGCTCTTAAGCACTTGAGCATACAAGTCCCTTGCATGCCAAAAACATCATTAGATTACTATTATCATTTTAAATCCAATCCAGCCCAATGTAATCTAATTCTACCTCATAAACAAATCCAATTAAAGTCACCAAACACAAATATATTGCAAAAATTAATTGTTTGATGATAATGTCAGCCCATCCTCATGAGACAATTAATAAAGCATCATCATTAGTCAACAATAATCTTTGTAAATCACCCAAAACATGGACAAAAGATTAAACTAGCCGAACACCCTGTGGGAACATAAATTTTGGCAACCAATCAGAAATTGACAAGTGGAAAAATGAATATTCTTTAGGTCAAATAATTGTGCTAATTAAATCCTATTTAATTAGCCAATTATCCTGATTTAAGATATGAATATCTCCCTAAATCAAGGATCTGATTTACACCAAATCTCCTTGATATTATCTTGTCATCTCATTTAAGGAAAAGAATAATTCATATAAATAGGGAATTATTCTTCACAAACCTTACCAAAGATGGAGGCTCTATATAAATATGGTATCTCACCACACATGAGGTAATTCCCAAAAACCCAAGCAAAGCTCACACCACTCTCTTTCTCTCTCCCTTTCTCACGGCTTCACGCTGTCATCCCCCTTCCCGGCACACGCGTCTCCTCCTCTCACATAGAGGAAAGCTCCATCATTTCAGTTAAATCTGCATCTCCTTGAGACCATTTTACTGACTTATGCATCGAGGGTCTTTGGCCAACACCCCCCGGGTGTTCTCCGTTGACCATATTTATTTTGTAGGGTTCAAGGAAGAAGAAGATCGAGATAGAAGAGAGGATCATCCATGAATATTCTCCTCGAAATTTATTTGTACAAACAAATTGGTGCTTTCATTGAGAGATTCAAGACATACTCAAAGTGTTTCTCTCGAATCCAAACTAAGGAAATCTGTTTCCACCCTTTCATCATTCATCCAAATCTTTTCGAACAACCATGGCTAGAAGCGTAATCACGAGGATCAAGGCCACTATGACGACCTAATTCGCACTGGTCTGAGCCATCCCCAAGGGACAGCACCGAAGCCACAACTCCTCCTCATAGCCCTAGGCCAAGGCTAACTCCCCATCTCATCGCCCCAAGGCCGGGAGCACAGCTCCAGCACATAGCCTCATGGCCGAGACCATGGCTTCACCTCAGGGCCACATGACCAAGCTCATAAATTACCCTCATTGCCCCACGGCCGGATCTGGAGTTCACCTCCATAGTGGCACTGCTACACTTGGTGGGTACCCTCGCTCACTCCAATCCTGTCGCCACCACCAAATATGGCCCCGTCTTGGAACAAATGCATTAGTTCCCTCATTTCCTCCACGCTTGGCATTCATGGTTCCTTGGCACACCTCCAACAATGGGCGAACGCACCGGTAGATGACACAAGAGGTCCCAATCAAGTCGAGCAAGAACAAACATGCAAGCGGAGGGTAGGAACGTGCAAACCAGAATGCGCACATGTCACAAGCATCCACGAGTCACGACCAAAGTAGGTCGAGTATCCGTTCGAGATTGGGCCCGCGAACCAATTTCCACTCAATGCTGGGGGCATAGTCTGATGTTCATGCTCGCTTGGGCCTTCAAGGAAGTGTTCATCCGAAGTTAGGCCCATGAGGAGACCAGCTCCATAGCCCACCTCATGGAGAGCGTAAAGGAGGACGTTCACTGACTCACATCGAAAGGGTAAATTCTAGGCTACGTGCCACGAAAAATCCTTCACAAGCTCAATCCACTGATACGTTGCACTGATAGGGCAGCCAAGGAGAACAACACTCTTCAGCCTATGAGGAGGTTGACTAACGACTCAAACGCCATATACTCCCTTGACAAGAACAGCAAGCGTTGCGAGTGTAGGACGTTGAGAAGCTCGTGAATGATCAACTCTAAGACCTAAAAGTCTGAGGAGACTTGGAAGACGCCTTACGTAAAGAGGCAGACTAGGTGAATTTCTCGCCGTTCACCGAGGAAATTAAGCAAGCAGCTCCACCAAGGCAATTCGCGACACCTACCTTCACACTATTCAAAGGGGATTCCAATCTCGAAAGCCATCTTAAGCAGTTTAGAAGTATCATGATACTCTATAAAGGTGACGATACACTTTGGAACAATCTCGACAAATGATTTCGTCGGCATGTTTTGTGACCATATCCTCGTCGTCACAACAAACATGTTGGTTGTGATATCATAATGGATATTTATATGGCAGTGATGACGCTGGGTAATTCTTCATCAGATGATGGTGTTGCTTGCTTGGTTTCTCCATCAAAGGATGGTGGTGGTGGTTTGGTTTCTCATTTTTGTCCTAAATATTTTTTTAACTTATTTTTAATAAACTAAGGCCTCGTTTGTCACGAATGATTGTTTTGGCATGGATTATACGTAGGGGGTGTCCTCGATTGGCTGGGCTTGGCTTGGTTTAGGCTAAATAAGACTTATCTGGTGTTTGATGTAAAACCAGACTAAGAAGCTGGATAATGTTAAAATAACATAAATAATAAATGTATCACTTCAAATTTTAATTTTTCACTAAAATGCATCAATCAACCAAAATGTTTTTGCCATTTAATTTTTATTTATTTATTTATTAATATCTTATCCAAAAAAAAGATATACTAAAAAAATAAAATAATATTACCTAAATTTATCTTAAATGAAAAAAATTAAAACAAACCCAATCATCGGTTATAAAAAAAATAAAAAATAAAAAAACACCACCCCATCAGGCCCAACCCCAATTACCCTGACGTTCCAATTCGTCCCCCTTCTCCTTTTTTTTTTCTTCATTTTTTCCTTCTCTCTCTCCCTCTGTCACTAGTTCATGGTTGGTGGTGGTGTGGTGGTTTGATTTTGTGTGTGTACTACAGTTTCAAGGTTATATAGAGTTATATTTGAACTGACATATATTGTAGCATCTGCTTAAGTGTTAATGTCTTTTTCATGGGGTTTTGGGGGGCCATAACCATTAAAGGCCTATATGTGGCTTCGCCCCTTAATGGGTGGGACGGGGTTCAATTGGTTATGGGTGGTGGTATTGCAGGTGTAGATAGAGTTTGACTGAGTGGTGGTGACAGTGGGGTTTGTGGCATATGCAGGCTTGCACTTCACCAACCCACTCTGCACCATCCTCATCCCCCATCGCCTCTCTCTCTCTCTCTCTCTCTCTCTCTCTCTCTCTCTCTCTCTCACCGACCCAAAACCCCCTCCACCACCCAAAGTCACACCCACCCACCGCCCAAAACCCCACCTTCATTTATTGGCATCCAAAGTCCCCCAAGCCAATGGATGACCTAGACTCAGAATTTGAATTCAATGTTTTTTTTTCCATCAAGCTTTAAACATTTAATTTTACTTTGAAAAAACAAAACCTACCTTAATTTCGCCGTGGAATAGCGTGTCGCCCTTCACAACTTCAAAATTGCCGCTGCAAGCTTCATGTGTTATTTGCATATAATTTGCAACTTTTTAAACCAAATGCCCCACAAAGCATGTACCTTGGGCTTTGTACCGTCATGACTTTTATTTAAAATGATTACATTTGTTAGAAGAGCACAAATGGGAGTCACCACTTCTACAATTTATCATTATTTTATTTTATGCCTTTCTCCTTCTTCATTTATCATTACTTTATTGATTGCTTATTTTACTAAACACAAAAGACATATTGGGTGGAATGAAATCATGCAGTATATATGTCAAATTGCAACGTAAACCATCAAATTTCAATTTAATGTTTTATATTTGACATTTTCCTCGGAGATGCTCTAAGATTAGAACTCAAGCAAGAAGCCTTCACTACTACAAAAAACAAAATAGACGACGGGAATCCACAGTCGTGTATCATGTTTTAAAACTGACGTGAAATCAACTGCTGTCTTTTAACACATAAAATAACAACGGCAAATAACCAACGTGGTTAATATATTACACGTCATAAAAAGACAACATTCCACTATATTAGACGACGGTTTTAGTAAAACACAGACGTTTAAATAATGTTAAATGTCAAAAACAACTACAAACCCGACGTAAATATTTTTATCAACGTCTCTAATTAAAACAAAACCGTCGTGTAAAACGTACAAACCATCTTGGTTAATAAATACTACGTTCACTAAATAAAAAAACTGACGTCTAAAACATATAACATGGTAAATTAGACGTCACTTTTGTCAAAAAAAGTGACGTCTTAAAGATTTAACATGGCATATATTTACTTGGACTGACGTAAAAAAAAAAAATTAACCACGACCCTTTAGGTTACCACAGACGTTGAAAATTATTTTGACGACTTTAACAGAGAAATAAACGACGTGGATTTAATATTACACGTCGGTTAATTAAAATACCTGTCATGTTTAATTCATTTACTATGGCCTAGGAGTCATATTTTAGGACATTGTTAGTTATTTACAACGTCGGTGCTTATAGACTTTGACGTGGTTAGCATTTTAAAAGTCTCTTTTGTGAACCACTTAGACGTGTGTAATCTCTGAGACGTCATTGCTTTTAGCCTAACCGTCGTTAAGAAGTAACGAAAGGCCTTGAATTATGAATTTGACGTCGGTTATTGTAAAATAAAGGTCGTGGTTATACTTTACTATGTCCCAAGAATTCAATTCTTCGACGTTGTTATATCCTTACTACGTCGATTATTTATTTGTTCCATGACGTGGCTAGTCTTTGTAAAGTCTCTTTTATAACCTTTTTTGACGTGTGTATTCTCCGAGACGTCAATTGTTTAATTATAACTGACGTGCAACAATGTTTTCACGATGTTAATCATCAATTTGATTATATCCGTAAATTCGTCGGTTTTAGCTCTGCTGTCGTGTTATACTTTATTGTTCGTCGTTGATTATTTTATTTACCGTCGTTGTTTTAAATATTCATTAACGTTTTGAAATTAATTTTAATTAACCGATGTGTTTTCTTTTTCAAATGGCGGTTTTTATTTCATTTTTGCGTTCTCATTCCACGTCGGTTGTGAAACCCCAACGTTGGTTGTTTTGTGTACGTCTCTTTTTGCGATTTTTGTAACTTGACCATCTTATTTTCAGCTTTAACCTATTATTTTTAATTTTTGATTTGTCGTGCCCAAAGCCTGCATAATGAAAATGTGATCGGAATTAAAATGATATACAAAGCTATGAATTAATGTCATACAATTAACTGCATAATGTCTACCGTCTTTGCACATATAGCATTGAAGAAGAAGCACAATCGAGTTATTGCATACCTTGCAGGCTTCTCCAAAACAGAATGAATTGCCACAGGGAGCAATTGTTGCATCAAGGTATGACAATCATGAGATTTAAGGCCAAGAAGTCTTGAATCTTTTAAAGATACAAGATTTTTTATATTTGAAGAATAACCTTCAGGAACCTTCATACCAAAAAAAGAATTGAAAACCGCTCTCTTCTCTGCTCTTGACAAATTCCAAGGCCCTGGAGGCAAGCTAGTACGTCTTTCTCCATACTCGGGTTGCAAATCAATTTTTACCCCCATGTTCAATAAGTCTAACCGAGCAGCAATCCCATCTTTATTTTTTCCAGGGATCTCTAGCAATGTACCAATGATACTATCGCAAACATTCTTCTCAATGTGCATAACATCTAGGGCATGCCTCACAGGGAGGTATTTCCAATACTCGAGATCAAAGAATTTTGATTTCTTCTTCCAACAAACTCTGTCACCATCATTCTCACCAACACTTCCCCCATTTTTTGAGCCCCTTATGTAATTAATATCTTCAACCATATGCAGCACTTCTTCTCCGGTTAATGGCTCGGGAGGCATGCCATATTCAGGTTTCCCATTAAAAGCTGCACGTTGCCTCCTATATGGATGATTGATTGGTAACCACTTTCTATGCCCAATGTAACAAATTTTGTGGCCATTTTTCAACCTGTGACTAGGTGTATCATCGCCGCATATTGGACAAGCTTTATATCCTTTAACGACACAACCAGATAAGTTTCCATAGGCAGAAAAATCATTAATTGTCCACAGTAATACACCTCTTTGTGTAAAGTATTCTCCTATGTGGGCATCATACACTCCTCTAATCCCATCCCACAGAGATTTCAAATCATCAATCAAAGGCTCTAAGTAGACGTCTATATCATTTTCGGGCTGTTTAGGACCAGAAATCAGTAAGGTCAACATCATAAACTTCCGCTTCATGCATAGCCATGGTGGGAGATTATATGTAACTAACATAACTGGCCAACAACTGTATCTACTACTTAAAGAACTGTGGGGATTGAATCCAACAGATGAGAGAGCCAATCTCAAGTTTCTTGGCTCATTACCAAAGTCGGGCCATTTTTCATCAACAAGTTTCCAAGACGGGGAATCCGCTGGATGAGACATATGACCATCAACTGATTTTCTTGCAGCATGCCAAGTCAAACTCTTAGCTGTCTTATGTGATTGAAACATCCTTTAAACCTTGGAATTGGAGGAAAATACCACACCACCTTCGCTGCCACACCCTCTTTCAAGAACCCATCTTTGGTTTCCTTCCACCTTGAGAAACCACCAGTAGGACAATTAGTTGCATCCTCATACTCCTTCCGATACAAAATGCAGTCATTGGGACATGCGTGGATTTTCTCATAACTCATCCCTAAAGCAGACAAAGTCTTTTTAGTGTATTTCCTTCTGGAAGAAATTCTCCTTGAAGTATCAATAATTCTGTAAAGCAAACATCACTCATCCCATGTTTTGCTTTCAAATTATATAATTCACCAAAGCCGACAACTTCGCGTACTTACTGCAACCAAGGTACAAGGGTTCATCGCCATCCCCAATCACATTAGCAAACTCATAAGGATCAGATCCAATATTGGCAAAATCATTATCATCCATCCCTAATTCTTCAGAAACATAACTGAACCTACTTTGCTCATCTTCTTCCACATTTCTACTAGCATTGGTAGTCCATTCCCAAGGTTCTCCGTGCCATGTCCAAATCTTATAGCTTTGGTCAATTCCATTAAAGTATAAGTGTTCCCTTATGATTCCAACCCCAAACAATCGAATATTCCCACATTTAAGACATGGACAACGAATCTCAGCTATATTTCCAAGATTTTCTGACGCAAAATTCAAAAATCCTTCTACCCCTAACTCATATGCCTTCGATCTTCTATCTGCATGCATCCATGACTTATCCATCTCACACTCTATAAAATTCATATAAATATATATATATATATATATATATATATATATATATATATATATATATATATATATTAAAGTGGAAAGACCAGCAATGAAACACTACCTCATTCAAATAGCATAGAACAAAATGAAAATTAAATATAAAACAAGGACAAGACGACGGTTTGAACAAAATAATCGTCGTTTAATATAAATTTAGATGACGGCATCTATAGTCACCGTCGTCATTAACATACCCAAACCTAGAAATTTGTACGGGGTTCTGGTAGCCTAAAGACGACGTTTAATGGAGAAACAGTCGTCTTTAGGCTACCAGTTGCGGCTTAAAACTCAGACGACGAGAGTAAATGAACAACCAACGTATAATAAACATTTGGACGATGGTTTGATCAGTCAACCGTCGTCGTAGTTTAAAAAAAAAACAACTTAAATCTCCCATCCCCATTCCTTTTCCAAGAACCCATGGCCAAACAAACATAAAAGAACCCAAACAGAGAGTAATTATTACAAGAATGCAAACACCAAAACATAAAAGAACCCTAATATAGCTACCAATTAAGAACCCATAGCTACCAACGAAAACATTTATGGATTTAAGAAGAGATTAGAGTTAAAGGGACTAGGGTTGTACTTACATGGATATTGAGAGAGAGCTGCGAGAATATAACAACTGCTTGAGAGAGAGCTTGGAGAATCTACATACCCAATGCTTTGATGAGAGAGCGCTGAGAGAATATAACAAAAGCTTGAGAGAGAGCTGAGAGAATTAGGGTTAAAGGGACTAGAGTTGTACTTACATGGATATTGAGATCGAGAGAGCTGAGAGAACTGCTTGAGAGAGAGCGAAAACTTTCAGACAAATTTATGTTCAAGAGAGAGAATGAACTATTTGAGGGTTAAAGGGTAATTCTGAAAATTTTAGGTCGCGGTCAAAAATTTTAAAGTACCGCGTTTTTCAAAGACGACGGTCAATATGACGGACGTCGCTATTTAATAACCGACGTCATAGACCGAATTCAATTAGTCTTTGGTTTATGTAGTTAACCAAAAACAGCGGGAGAAAACCGGCGTCGTTTCAAAAAACCCTAAACCCTAAACCCTAAACCCTAAATTTTACAATAATTTTAAAAAAATACACAAGTATGAGAAAAATGAACCGAAAATTGCTACGGACTCCTTACAACAATGCCTTCTACAATAGTAGGCTAAAATATGGATTTCATAATTTTGAATTTATGAGCACCAATGGATCACATAAACTTAAGGGTTATGTTATGTTATGTAAACTTTAGGGTCACATAAACTTTGTCTCTAAATTTGTTTGAATTTTGTTATCATTTGAACTTTGAAAACTAAAATTACATTTTTCAGGCCTTAACGGGCAAGATATTGTCTCAATCAGTGCATAGAATTTGCCGGTATATTTTTCGGATTTTGTTTTCAATATATTATTAATATTAGTAATTAAATACAATAAAATAATATTTCTAAAATAATATTTTTTAAAGCTTTAGGATAGAGACAATATTTCAATGAGTGCTTGGTAGTTTTCAGTTTAATTTTTGGATTTAGTTTTGAATTTAATATGGAATTAAATAAAATATAAAAGTCATTAAAAATTAAATGAAAATGACCTAGCAGACGTTGTATCCTTTTACAACGACGTTAAACATCCCAAACTGATGTCATATAATTTTTAGACGTTGAAATGAATAGAAAACGACGTCTTTTTTTCGATAACCGACGTGGATTATTGTATTACCACGTCATTTTATTGTAGATAACCGACGTTGTTTATTTATATAACGTCAAATGTTTAAGCATAACCGCCTTTGTATATTATTAAGACGTCGGTATGGTTATACTAACCGACGTAGTATATCAGTACAAAATTCATCTATACAAGATGAATTAATTATAAACCGTCGTGTTTATGACTATTACATGCCGTTTTTAAGAATTTCCGTCGATGTTATATTTCCAGTTACAGCAAGACAACCATTGTGTACACATATAAGATGTGTAAATTAGAATCAGACATCGTTTTGTGGGAACTAAACAAGTTTTTAAATTTTTTTTTTTTTTTTTTTTATGGTTGTTCGTTTGATTACAACAAAAATATTTATGTACATTTTAAATAAACTAAAATAAACCTAAACATTGTTCATAAATATTAATGTACATCAATTATCCTTCGGTAGTAAGTTGTTCACGAATTCTGCCCATTCATGCCTAACTTCGTCAATATCCTCTTGTTTATACTGAACTCTATCTTTTTTCTTTTTCAAACTGCAAAATAAACAAAAAAAAACCGACGTGTTATAAAGATACAAACGACGGTTTTAAACAAAAATCTGACGTAGTAAAATAAAGAAAGTATATCTAAAATTTTGCGTTTTACCTTCTTCTCGAAATTTAGGTCTGGATCATGAATTATATCTCTCATGAATCGCATCACGTAATAGCCACACTCTACACGTGTTGGTTGTTCAGGAGTGCCGTGTAGATTTTTCCAAATGGCCTGCTGTTTACGTGAATTTTTGTTTATATGAATGTTAAACATTTTAATTGACCTGTTACAAGAAAACAAAGAGTGTTAATGACAAAATAAAAAATTTAAATACAAATAGTAACCGTCGTGGTAAATCTAAACAACGGAGTTTTTAAAAAAATGACGTGATATTTTGTTTCAAACGGCAGTAAAAAACTACCGTCGTTGTGTAACATTATAACGTCGGTAAGAGTAAAACGTCGTATAACAAAAAATTGAATAGAAAAAATTAAAACGTTCTTAAATAAAACCCAAATGACGTGGTAGTTAAATTAACACGACGTTTTTAAGACAATAATGACGTAATAAATTGTTTAACACGTCGGTAATAACTTACGGTCGTTATATTTTCATTATAACGTCTGTATTATTAAAAACCGTCGTATATTTAAATACTTTAAAGGAAAAAAAATCTTAGATAAGAAGAAATCAACTTACGTATTCACTATATTTTTCATGTCGTCGTCAACCATGCATTTTGGCAGTGAATTCATGTAACAGGCAGTCTCCGTTGCTGGTCTCACAATTACCGTCACCCAATGAACCCTGCACATAATGATTCATATAGGTTAAATAGTACTACAAAGAAAAATATTACAAGCTTAGGAAAATACTTTAAATGGTACTAACCCTAGATTATAAGGGACCAAGAAAAATTGATTCCCATCTGCTGTTTTCAGGCGGCTTGACAGGTGTTTTATTCGATCTGATATAGTTCCAGATTGAGAGCTGACTAGCCCAGGGTCCACAAGGCCAACAAGGTTTACCATATTTGCCATTTTTAAATAGTCAAATAGGAACCTAAATATATGAAAGTCAATTAAATGAGATTTTAATTTAAAAGAAAGGAAAATGTAAAACAAAATGGGATTTCTAGAATTACCTCATGTATACTGATATCACTGTGGTTCCAATCTCAACCATGGAACCAAACTGCAAAATATCATCAGGTAAGAGGAAGGTATCATGCTCAAAGCCAAACACTTCCTCGGGCATGTGTACTGTCAGAGCCTCGTTACTAGGCAACAACTTGGTCTAGACATGTTGGCATAAGGCTAGAAGAGAAGGTGGCATGTCTAGCTTTGAGAGATCCTGTTACAAGAAATAAATAAAGAAATATAAGTTAGTTTGTGTGTGAACTAAAATAAACGACTCTAACTAAACCAAAAAAACAGACGTGGTATATAATATAAACGACAGTTTCTAGTAAATACTGACGGAGGAAAGGTTATACATGTCGGTAAATACATAACCATCGTTGTATGGAATTTTTAACGTCGCTATACTATAGAAAGGTCCTCTAATTAAAATGCAGTTAATGACATCATGAAATAGACGACAGTTTATAAAAGAGTTAGACGACGGCAAAAAACACAGTCGTTATTTTTAATGTCCAATAATTTGCAAAACAAGTAAAAGCGTCGTGGTATTTAACTAAACACGATGCTCTTGTAAGAAACAGGCGTATAATTGTTTTCTAACGTCAGTAAATATATACTGTCGTTATTTTACATTTTAACGTCGGATATTAAAAAGAGCGACGTCTATTTAAAATTTAAAAGGCAGAAATAGAAAATAGCAGAGATTTTACCGTGTCCTCTTTCTGTTTTCCAGCAATATTAGCTTCAGGCTTTGGATCTTCTAATTCCAAAGCTAGGGGTCTGATACCAGTGGCCCCAGAGCAGCTTGCCTTATCAGACATTGGATATTTTGGGCTTTGATCTTGAGGGGGTAAAGTAATTAGAGTAATTGGAGAAATTGGGGTTTTGAGCATCTGGCTGGGATCAAAATTAGGAACTAGTTGACGGAAATATGCCAACATAGCCTCCCTCTCTGCTCTTACTGCTTCCATTATAGTTTCCCTTGACTTCGCCACAATCCTCAAGGTCTCTTCTCTGACTGCCTCCCTCACACTTTCCTTCAATTTGTCATCCAATTTCACTCTCTGCTGTTTCGGCAAATTGAAGAACTGAGTTGGGGAAACACCAGCACCAACTCCTCTGACTCTCCCAACATGCTTGGGGGTTCCCAAAGCAAGAGTCAAGACATCATTGGTCCCGGAGACAGTCAAAGTGCCTTCGGAGACTTGGTTTTGCAAATCATCCTAAAAGAGAGAAAGAGAGATTTTTAGAAACTGAGCAGGGTGTAAAACAGATAAATAAACCGACGATGTAAATTATAAACAACGATGGTTTTATACAATTACTGACATAGTATTAATTTAACACGTCGGTATTTAAATACCGTCGTTGTTTATAATTTAAACGTCGGTAGATAAACAACCGTCGTATATTCAAAATAAAACAAATTAAAACATAAATCAAAGACCGTCGTAGTATTTAAAGTAAGACGACGGACTATTGAACAAACAGACGTAGGACTTAATTTCATACGGCTGCACAAAATTACCGTCGTTGTATAAACATTCTAACATCTAGATAAGATAAAACTGTCGTAAATTTTGATGAAGAAGTGAAAAAAAAACAAAAATGCACCACAAATTATGCACCACAAATTTCAGTGAAATAGACAGAGAGAGGGAGAGTGTATGCGTGAGTAAACTTAAAACAAAAACGCAGTTCATAGAGGAATTTAAGCCATCGTATTAAGTCTATCAGACGTCTACTTTATTCAAAAACCAACATCCTATTCATTTTTAAACGGCGGTAAATTAAACCCGTCGTGGTGTTCATTTTATAACGTCGCTTAATTAAACGTACGACGTCTGTACCAAAATAAAACACTCTGTTTTTCAAATTTAGAACAGAGTTAGTGAAACTTACGATTATTTTTGCCTTCTCTGCAACCTTTGAATCAGGGATGTTTCTTGTTTTATCTTCTCTTGCCTTCTTCCATAGAACAACTCGATCGATTTCTTCAATATCGGGCATGATTTCTATCAAATGGTCCTCCAAACCAACATACCCTTTTCTAGACAACCTATGGTTGTACTCCAATTTCTCCCTCCTCTGTTTCTGCTCAGTATGCACAGCCTCAAAATCTGGGGTTAACCTTGAAGCTACAAAGGCATCCCATTGCGATTTCTCTGTGAACTTATAAAGCGCAGGGGTTTCTTTTAACTTCTCCTTGTCATGTGTGAATGGAAGGATATACTGCCTAGTTACGTTATACTTGAAAACCTTCCATTTTTTGACGGCAGACGACAAGACCATGGCTTTGTATCTATCCCCAATAACATAGGACATTTGAACAGCTTCCCAAATCTGCTCCTTCACGTCCTTGGGCGATTGAGTCCATTTCTTGTCCACAAGAGGGACTCTGGTGCGTGCCAAAACACCAATGTAAGACTGCATCTCAATAGCAGCCTTGCCATGTGGTCTGCCCTTTTTATTGAACTCAATCACAGGCTTAACCTTCTGAATTTTCCTCTTTGCAACAAAGCTCATTGTGCTGATACCACGGCCGGATTTTGGCTCCTCAACAAATGTGGATGTGCTCGAGTCTTTCTCGGAGGTTGAGGAAAATCTCATCCTCTTTGAGAGTTTGCTTTGAGTTGATTTTTCTTCTTCCACTTGAGCCTTTGAAACTGATTGGCTTCATCCCCTTGTGCCTTTGAAACTGATTTGGCCTCTGACGCTTGAGCTTCCTTGTTTTGAGATTTCGAAACCATTTTTAATTAATCTGCAAGGAAAACAACGTCGGTTATTCAAAGGAAACGACGTAATAATAAATAAACAACGTCCTAAAAATACAGCCGTGATATCTCATTAGGACGACGGTTGTAAAACCACACCGTCGTAGTAAATAGAACACCACGACGGTAACACTAAAACAGCGACGTCCTATTAAACAGTCTCTCAGACCATGTATGGAAATAAGACGACGGTTTTATATCGTTCATGACCTAAATGTGTATACACTACGTCTGTTACTCATCCTAAGAACCGATGTGGTTTAAAATTTACAACATCAAACACAAAATGACTGTTCTTCTACCACAAGACAACGGTTTTATCTTGTTTCCGACGTATTAATTGTCATACCATGACGGTTTTTAACCACCGTCGTGCAGTTTGCATTCGGTCGAATTTAACGGCCGTCGTGGTGTGTCCATTCTATCGTCGCAAACAAGATAGAACTGTCGTCTTTTGTCGTCGTGAGAGTATGGACTTATGAATTTAATCAAAACCAGTGAAAGATTTCCTCAATTTGACAGAATCTAGTTTCCAGACAAAGACGGCATTCAAATGAAATGTAAAAAAAGGGAAGAAAGTGAGAAAAACCTTTGGCGTGCAAAGAAAGTTTCCTTCCGACGAAGACGAAGACGAAGATGGTGATTTGGAGACGAATACGAAGATTCAGACGATGATGCTGCTTTTGGGGAATGAGAGGGAAACTGCGATATTTTATCGGTGAGAGAAAACCGTAGAACATTAGGTCAGGTGACGAAAAGTTTATATATTTTCCCAGAGTTTAATACAACGACATTTTAATTAAAACACCGCCGTATTATTTAGTTATAACGACGGTACATAATTCAGAACTGACGTGGTTATCACAACTGCCGAATGACTTTTGGAATTCCGATGTGGTTATGACGGCGCTTGTTTATCTAAACTGACGTTGTACTTATAAATTCAACGACTATGTATTTTAATAAACCGACGTGGTTACTTTGGTGTTCTAAAAACGACGTCGTTCTCTTTTTAATACCCGCCAAATGACTTTTGGATTTCCGATGCAGTTATGACGGCACTTGTTTATCTAAACTGACGTTGATTATTCAAATATGACGTCGCTATGTATATTAGAACCGACGTGGATATTTCCGATAATTTGTTTAAATATGATTTTTTTCACGCGTTTTTTAACTCTCAGTTTTCAATTAGGGTTCCAACTTCTTCTTGCCCTTTGCTCTGTCTCATCAAATTCTAAAAAATTGTCTTTCTGAAAGCAAATGGGTTTGCAGAATGATTCCTCACAAGACCAAGCATGGGTTTGCAACCGCACTTGCCCGTTTGAAGGCATACGAGGGTGTTCCTGATGCTCCTTATGATAAGATAAAGAGGATGGTCATTCCTGATGCTCTAAAGTGAGCTTTTCACACTTTGTTGATTTTGATTTTCTGAAATTATTAGATATTGATATGTGGCTGTGCAGAAGCTTGAGAACAAGAGGAAGGAGAGGGCCCAGCTTGCATATGAGAGGAAGAAACAGTTGAACAAGCTGAGGGTGAAGGCAGAAACGAAACCACGATGTATTTGCCTAATTTGTGTACATATATTGTGTACATATTAACACGAAGAGATTTGCCTTTTAAGATGAAAATGTTGTTGAGGATTGAGAATTAAATTTTGTTTTGTGTTAAGAAAGATATTACCAAAATAAAAGAATAATTAATTAATTTTAAAAAGCTATAAAAATAAGACGGCGGTTTACAGAGAAGGCAGACGTATAAATAGAAATAATACGACGGTAATTTGAACTTAGGACGTGGTAAATAAATACGACAGTAGTGTTGTAGGTACCGTCGTAGTACACTCCAAAATAATAAGTCAATAAATTAATCTCTCGCGTCATGGTATATTATTTAACACGTCGTTTTTTTTGTAATATACCGACGTGGATTCCATTACATTATACGACGTGGATTCCATTAAAGAATAACCGACATGGTTTTTTACAATTAGACGGCGGTATGTGTATAAGGACCGCCGTGAGTTTAAAAGATTTATTGTATAAATTTGACTCTTTCTTTCAGTTTCACTTTTCATTGAGGGTTCCAAGATCTTCTGATCTCTCTGGAGGCTCGTCTTCCTCTCTCACATACACACATACATCATCACTCTCTCTCACATCTCAAAGACAATAATTTGGATGTTAATGATGTATGCGTTTTGGTGTATCTCAAAGACACCAAAACGCACACATCATTAACTTTCAAAACACTATCTTTTTCAAAGTTTGCAGTGGTTAGTTTGGTGGTTCGATTATGATCAGTTCTGGTTTGCAGTGGTCAGTTCTGGTTTCTTTTTGGATTTTGTGTATTTAAAATATTGTCTTTCTCACTTTGGTGGTTCGATTATGATCAGGATCCAAAGATCTCAATGGTAAGATATCATACCTCTTGGGATCTCATTTTAATTTTCGTAGGCCACCAAAATTAAAAAATAATTAAATCTTAAAAAGAAATAAAAATTAAGACGGCGGTTTACAGAGAAGGCACCGTCGTAGTATACAGACGTGGATTCCATTATATTATACGACGCGGACTAAGAACAGTTGGTCGTGTTTAGTTAGGAGTTAACACGGTAGGTTTTTTGGTGAACTGTCGTCTTTATGTTCTACGTCGGTGGATTCATACCTGCTGTCGTTGTTTTTTGGTCAGATTTTAACTCTGAAGAAAACCTTTTTAAAAAGACGACTCTTTTTTATTTGTGTGCGTCGTCTTTTAAAAATATTCAACAGTACCTCCATTTTTTAGTTGTTTAAGGCACTTATCCACGACAGTTTTTTTGTTACCGTCGTCTTTTTAAATACAACGACGGTTTTATATTCTGCCGTCGTCTTTTTCTGGTCGTCTTTTTCACTTTTTGTAGTATTGCTTTGTCACAAAGGCGGAGCCACATAATTCAAGAAAAACATATTTACAACGTGGATAGCACTATTTGCTATTCCCGGCCTATAATGTTATGCCACGTGGAAGTGTTATCATGCGTGTCACAGTGTCGAAGCGTTATTGACAAAGAATAGCCAAATAATGTTTTCTCTGTTTCAAGGCTAGAAGTGGTTGTGCCCCCAATTTTCGGAAACTCCTTTCCGTTTTATATAAAACTTGACAATTTGTGTGCAATTTATATATAAAAAAATGTCAACTATTGCCGCCCCTTAAATATTTAGGCTCTAGCTCCGCCATTGCTTCTTCAGTACTCACATTCTCAAGTAATCATTTCGCTACCCCGTCAATTTTCTTATACTAGAGATTGTCGTTTATAATTGAAAATAAATTAAATCGGGACACTAAATGGCATAGTTAGAGCTCTAAACATATATGACAAACTACAGTAAACCCCCCCAACCTATAGGGTTATTTACGATTACATCCTAATTTGTGGGATATTTACAATTACATACACAACGTCACGGAAATTCTACAAAATGCCCCCTCCGTCAGTCAGACTGTTAGTGAGTCTGTTAAATGCTGACATGTCAAAAGTGGGACCTTTTTTTTTTATGACGTGGGCTTCCACGTGGAACAAAAATTAATAAAAAATTATTTTACTGTTTAAATTATTTATTATTGTTAAGTTAATTCAAATTTTAAAAAGCAAAATTTTTTAAAAATTAAAAATCTGGCAAAAATCAAAAGAAAAAAAATTATATTCGTCTCTTTCTCTTCCCAGCCCCACCCCACCGCCGCCGATGGCTTCTTGCAGGACGCCGGACCCACCGTGTTTGTGCTCGCCGGCGCCTACGGCCTTGTCCTCTACTTCGACAATCTCACACAGCGAAACCTTCTCCATCATGTCATTTTGCTCTCCCATTGATTTTTCTTCAAATCTCCAATTAATTGTTTCCATTTTGATTTTCCATTTTTGATACCCTGTGGGATTTTTATTCTGTTTTTGGTCACAGATTGCTACTTTGATTGTGAATTTGTGAAATGCTGAAAATGGAAGTGGGACAACCTCATTGACAACTCTAGATTCGACTCCTAACCCAGATTCGACAAAACCAAACTATGGATTCGACTCCTACCCAGATTCAGATCTGGGTTTTGTGGAACACTTCCCCATGTTCCTCCCAAAGTCAAATGCTGGTGGTGACAAACATGATTCATCTCTCTCTACACTCTCTCTCTAGAATAGGAAAATGTGAACTGGGTCTTCTTTGTTTTGTCTCTTTTTCTCTTATGTGGATCGAATCTGGAATTAGCAAGAAATAATTTGGGTTTCTTATGGAATTTCAAACGGTTTGCTTTTTGAGCAGAAATTATGGATGACTGGGGCTTACGTATTTGGTTGTGATCTGGGTTTGAACCACATTTGAGAACATTTTAAAAAGCAAAATTAATTTTTTTTTATAAAAAAATCTGGCAAAAATCAAAAGAAATTTTTTTGAATGGTCATGTGGTCCCCAAAAATGGAATCAATTTCATGGTGGCTGAGATGGAGTGGGGCCCAGAAGTGTGGGAGGACCCCATGGCGTTCAAGCCTGAGAGGTTCTTGGGTGGTGGTGATTGTGGAGGAGCAGAAGAAGGGTTCGACTTAACAGGGAGCAGAGAGATCAAGATGATGCCGTTTGGGGCGGGGAGGAGAATTTGTCCTGGCTCTGGTTTAGCAGTGCTTCATCTCAAGTATTTTGTGGCTAATTTGGTTTGGAAATTTGAGTGGAGAGCTGTGGAGGAAGACGATGTTGACTTGTCAGATGAGCAGGAGTTCACTGTAGTCATGAAGAATCCATAGCAGGCTCACTTAAAGAGACGAAGATAATTTTTTTTCTTTTGGTTTTTGCCAGATTTTTTTTAAAAAAAATTTTGCTTTTTGAAATTTGAATTAACTTAACAATAATAAATAATTTAAACAGTAAAATAATTTTTTATTAATTTTTGGTCCACATGGAAGTCCACGTCATCAAAAAAAGGATCCCATTTTTGACATGTCAGCATTTAACAGACTCACTAACAGTTTGGCTAACGGAGGGGGCAAACTGTAAGGTTTCCGTGACGTTGTGTATGTAATTGTAAATGTCCCACAAATCAGGTATGTAATCGTAAATGACCCTATAGGTTGGGGGATTTACTGTAGTTTGTCCAAACATATATAATATTATGAAAGTACAGAAGATACAAGTAAAAATTCGAATCTCGAGTAACATGTGCTAGGGTTACATTATATATATATATCCGATACTTGATGAGAATGTCTCACTGCGAAATATCATGAATTCAGAATCGGATCAAGACAATGTATATAGGAGCAACAAAGCTGTTATTCAGAGAAATAAGAAGACTCTAATTTACTAGCTGCAAGATATATATATATATGTAGGCTGTAGCTTCAGTTATGCTAGACCCGCAGGTGATCTAAGCAAGGCTTGACATAGGCAGTAGGGCCTGCTTGAAGTTCCATGAATTTCTCATATGTCATCCCAATGTATTTTTGGGCTTGGCCTTCTCTCTCTAACAACTCTGGGATTGGTAAAGCTGGTGTGTCCAGTGAGGGTCCATGGGGCACAGCTATTGATATCCTTGTAGCTTTGTTGTTCACAACAGCCCTGTGCCATATGCTCTTGTACTTGTCGTTTGTCAAAATCTGCCACAAAAAATTAACCATGCATATAAATAATGGGTACCATTAATTTATGAAAATAAGTAGAAAATTATTAGATTGTAATTCTTAGATAAGAGATGGGTTTTGGATTAAAAAAGTTGGGTGTTATTTTGGTACCTGCATTTGGTCACCAATGTTAACAACAAAAGCTCCGGGAGCAGCATTCACCAACACCCATTGGTCTTTGTGCTTGACTTCAAGGCCACCCATCTCATTCTGAATGAGGAGGGTCACCAGTCCATGATCGGTATGAGGAGGTAGACCGATGGCTTTATCGGGCTGTGGGCACACCGGGTAGTAATTTGCAGCCAGAATTTGTAAGCCGCGGTCCCAGTTCATGGCCTTTGCTATGTAGTCAGCCTCCAAACCCAAGCTCTCTGATATTCCCTTCAATATTTCTGTGGCTACTTCTCGGGTTCGTTTGCTGAACTCCAGTGAAACCTCGCTGTATCCAGCCGGTTTGTAGAGTGAGTTGAACTCAGGGTGGGCTATGACCTTGAGGAAATCCCTCCAGAGATGAACTTTTTCAATTTCGACGTTGAAGCTGGTGCCGCACTTGATTGGATCCAACAGGTTCCTTGTTTGGAACTCCTTCTTCTCCTCCTCCGGCAGATCAAAAAATCTATGACAAGCGTCGATCATTGATTGCATCAGGCTCTCTGGTACACCGTGGTTGGTCACCTAATAATTCCCATATATAATTTATACTCAATTAGCTTTCATAATGAGAGTTGTAGATACGCATATATGATGTAATAAACATAAGTATTTGTCTCACAACATAAGTTTGACAACAAAACATTACTATAAATGCACACATGTACAAACAAATTAAGGTACATACCTGGAAGAAGCCCCATTCTTCGCAAGCTCTGCGCAGCTCCTGGATCACCTTTGCTCGTTGATCAGGAGATCCCGACGTGAGAAGGGAAAAATCAATGATGGGGATTGAATGCTCTGGGTCGTTTGCATCGCCTTGTTCATTAGGATTTTTAGTATAGGTGTACTCAGAAGGTACAGAAGTGAGGGAAGCTGAGTCAGCTAGTGTTTTGATGCTTGCTACTTTGGGTACTTCATGGCCATTAGATGCCTCCATTGAAGTAAATGTAGGTGTCATTGAGGAGAGAGAGAGAGAGAGAGAAGGTGTTCAGCAGTTGTGGAGGTATTGGGAGAAAAGGAATGGGTATTTATAGAGCAGGATATACGGATTTTACACGTGGAGGATTTCTACATAGGGGATGTTATTTTAATGTTGCCCTACACCACAAGGTCTAGAAATTTTATAGGAATAAGTTGGCCAACGCTGACCAAGTTCCAAAATCTTGTCAATGCAGAATAAAAAATATATATATTTTGTAGTTAAACCTGTATGTTCAGATGAATTAATAAATCTACTGCTGAGTGCTTTTACCGGCGGCAGATCCTTCTGCAACGCGTTTTTCTGCTTTTTTTTAAATTATTTTTTTTGTAATTTCTTATGTACTGCGGTGTGGTTTTTAGAAATGAGTAAAGTATCGGCATTTTTAGATAGAATGGTCAAAGTAGAATATTTTTTTTTTCTACCTTTAAGAGTGTAAAAGACTTTTGGGTTTCTACACCCGTTGCTAATTCATTTTGGGTGGTAGGTTTACATTCTTCATGTGGCACATCAAAACTGCTCTCAAGTCATTTAATAATAATTGTCGATATGTTAGGGGCAAAAGACAACGCAGTTTAGGAGTGGGTGTTGAAAGTATGTCAAGTTTTGTTAAAATACAAAGAATCAAACTGAAGTAAAACAAAACCCAACAAAGGAGCACATCAAGGGGCGGAGCCACACTGGAACCAGTTTACAATTTATTTTTAATTTATTACTCCATTTACTTTAATTTATTTTTATATTACTCCATTTGCTTTAAGTTATTAGCTGATGACCATTTTCAAACATGAACAAAACTGATGCAATCCGCAAAGTAAACAATATTTTGGAACTTTTGAATGGGAATGTGTGTTGGATTCTAACACTTACATTCCGCAAAGTAAACAACATTTAGGAGAAGAATTTTTCTTATGAAGGTTCCTCCACAGATTAGTTCACAGTGCACGTATACACTTGCGTGCAAATTAAATGTAAAACATTTTCCTTGTTTCAAAATGAGTAAACCAATTCTAACCACAAAATGGTGATCCTTCTTTTGAACTTCTAATTCTCAAGCAATTTCAACAGTCCTCCTGCGTTTGTGAGTTGACAGGAACATGAATATAAGTCAATCAAACAGCCCCATTTATTGGACTTATAAGACGAGAAAACCAAAACTTCATGTGGATGTTCATGTGGCACATCAAAACTGCTAATTAAGTTATACAAAATAATTTGCTGAGGAAAGAAAAGAAAAAGTGTGTCTGCGTTTAAGAAAAGCAGCTGAATTGCCGTCTTGAAAAAGAACTCCTGGATTGGAAACCATCTTCACCCGCAATTAATTTAAGCCAAACAATTAATTTAAAAAGAAGAAAAAGAAAGCTTGTTAATAGTCTTTTTGTTTTATAGCCCTTTATCATTTTTTAAACAACCCATATATTAGAGCTTGTTAAAATAGCTTTTCTTTTTCTTTTTCTTTTTTGTAAACCCTAATGCAAAACGACGTCGTTTTGGCCAGGATGTTAAAAAATAATAAAATAAAATAAAATAAAAAAAACACGTTGCGCGCAGAAACAACCCAGCGCCTTCAAGCCTTGGTTAAGGCAATTCGTTGAACACATGGAGCGCACCACGAAACCTCAACAGCGGGGCAATATGCAGCACATGAAGAGGCTTTTCCGGTGAGAGGATGTGCAATTGCACCTCCTTGAGCCTTAATAAGTCCGTCAGTGTCGATAGTTACCAAAGAAAAACACCACTAAAAGATATTTACTACAAAATGACACTGAATATATACATAGCAACCAAATAAATAAATATAAAAAACCCTTCCACCGAAAGATAAATTGTTAAATATCTTTTTAGTCATTGCATTTTAATTTGGAACATATTTTTGTTACTGTGTTTCGAGTTTAGCCTCATGTTTTTTGTCAACGTTTAGAAGGGGGAGGGAGGAGGTGTCATTGGGGTTTCAACTTGAGACCACTTATATGCAGAAAAATACTCTTACCACTTAGCTATGGACCGTTGGCTTGAGTTTAGCCAATTTAGTCACTCTATTCTGCAAAGTTTGCATTTTGAGTCGCTTCACATGAAAAAAATATTTAAAACATGTGTTAACCAATTAAAATTAATATAAAAAAATATTATTTAAAAACTTGAGAACTTGAGAACTTGTATTAATACCAAAAAACAAACCATTAAAAGATACGATCTATTATTTTGCCCTTTGGATGTGGTGGGGTGCCCTTTTTCTTAAGAGCAGTCACCTCGAGTTGTCCTACGGTGTCTTTTTTGTGTAAAAAAGAGCAAAAGTGAAAACAAAATATGCATGTGGTAAGTGGATTCAAAGAGGTTGGAGTTGGAGATAAGGAATGGAGAAGGAAATGGCAATTCTCCGTCCCATCCACTTTATACACTATATAAATTTGAAAAACTACAATCTTATCTTTCTTCATGTGAATTTTTTTTTTTTGGTCAAACAAGTGAATTTCATTAATAAACATAAAAAGACACATAATCAAGGATGTAATGAGTGTTATCCTAAAATGCATCTCTATATGTAAATAAAAGTTTAACAAACACAAAACCACAAGTAAATGCAATGCAATACAAAACAACACTATTTAAATCTAAAATTTTACCCTACAAGAAGCTTAGCAGTCTTAAATTCTTCAATTATCATTGCATTATTGATATTATTAGCAAACTCTCTTTCATAAATGTTTTAGGTATCCAAGAAAATCGACAAAAAAAACAAGAACGATATTTGCTTTAAAATAAAGAATTTTGAAGTAAAACTTTCACACATGTTAAGTACAACCCGTTAACTCTCTCCAAAAAAAAGTACTACCCAATAACACACTAAAAGGCCTATATACAAGTTCATAAATAAAACATAAATATTTTTGCTCATCATTCTTAATACTTGACGCATGTCCATAGGCTTAACTATGGTGAACTTTTTACTTTGTATTATATAACCACGGTTATGCATATGGACACGTGTCAAGTGTTGAGAAAAGGCGGTGAGCATACACCTTGGATAAAAGTGGTGAGCAAAAAAGCTCTCTAAATAAAACCATTAACAATCCAACCCATTAAAAAAACAAAAAAAGCCTAAACATTAATGATTTATGGTATGGACTAATTAGTTCATCAGTTTGAAAATAATCCTCCTCCATGATACTCTCCTTGAAGAATTGTATTGCGAGTTGATAACTCTCATTTTAAAAAAATATGGCATTGAATAATTGGGTCGGCAACGATACACAATCTTCTCTTATCCTAATTCGGTTTTGAAGTTGGGAGTTTCTATAATGTTGTAGAAGGAATCTCCTCATTTTTAATAGGATTAGCCCCTTGACAAGTGCGGGAGCATGAGCCTTTACATTTAGAGTTTACGCATTTTTGCGCATTTCGCTTAATCTTAGTCGTTGTAATAATCTAACGATCTACAACATGACACGTCAACTACTATCAATTTAGGTTTATTTTTAACATTCTAAAACTCCAATTTTACCCTTCCAATAAAATGAAAAAAATGAAAAAATGGAAACTTAAAAAAATAAAAAAAATAAAAACCAAACCCAGCACAAACTTCCCCATTGACGACCCCCTACCCCAGCCTCCTCTGGCCATCGCATTGGTCACTGGTGGCCTTTTCTTCCCTATCAACACATCTCCATAACCTGTAGAAACCATACTCAGAAAATTCTCACAGTAAAACAACCCAATTGACATACCCAAAAACACATAATTTAAAACAACCCCATTTTATCTTTCTTTTTAATGTGAAATAATTTTTTTTTTCTTTTTTTTTCTTTTAATTTTTCTTTTGGTTTTTATTTTAGTTTTTGTATTTGTAGATATAAATGCATTTGAGGGTAAGGCTTGTTACTTCTCCCCTCAATATGTAATCTTTTTATGTTTATTAATGAAATTCACTCGTTTCGTTAAGTTTATTATATAAGTTTTGCTCAGTCGACTTTCGAATCCTAGAACCGCCACTGATATGTCATTAGATTATTACAACGATTAAGACCCAGTTGGTAGCTCTTTGGTGTGGTAGGAGGAATCGTCTCATCCTTTTTAGGATTAGCAGTTGGTAGCTCTTTGGTATGTATTGTGAGTTCGAATTTTTGATTCTTTATAATTTGTAAGAGGTCCCTACACACATAAAATCCTGACTTCGCTGGCAATGAGGGTGCCAATTAACTTTTTATTTTTATTATTACATTCGATCACTATCTACTTTTAAACTTTGATTATCACAAATAACATATATATAATTTTAAATTTTGTTGAATTGTTTCTACCTTTTTGTCCTCATTATATCAAATTGTTTGCCTTTCATTATTTTGTGGTTTCCCACCCAAACGTCAAGCTCAACGACCTTGACGTTGACGCTGATTTGCTACACACACCTATCAGAATAGTACAACTAATTATTTTATTTTATTTTTTCTAAAGAATTTATTATAACATGTACGGTTTTAGGTGTTCATAAATAACATAAAATTTGCACTGCATTGATTTATTCTTTGTTTTTGCCTATTTTCAGTTGTTCATAAATAACAATATCGGAAAACTGATTAGCACTAATTCTATATTGTATATACCTTCCTTGATTGTTAATTTGGTCATGCCACACATATACCTTCCATCTATCATTTTCTAAAATAAGCAATAGTATATTATTGACGAACAAATAAAAGTATAAAGTAACTATGAGTCAAATATGGGTAAATTTTCTCCAATTACCAAACACAACAACATATTGAATAAATTTTCCATCCGTCATTAATTTTACCAAAAAGGTCATTGTCGTCTTATGAAATAGACAAAAAAGGACGTGATTGAAGATCACCATCAAAGTCCTTATGAGGGGTAACCACTCAGTTTGACAAGTCGTGAGAATATTAGGGCCGTCTGGTAACGTTTTCGTAGAGTGTTTTATGAGAATATTTTCAGAGAATAAAAACAAGAAAACGAATTTTCATTTTCAGAAAATGAAAATGCGTCTGGTAGATTAATTAGAAAACATCTTCAGAAAACAAAAACAATGAAAACGTGTCTGGTAGTACAATTTGAAATAATAATATGTGAGTTATTTTTATGAAAACGTTTTCCACGAGAATGAAAACAACTTTTTTCTGTTTTCTACAAGTACACATGAACTTGTTTTCATTTTATGAAAACATTCTCAGTGTTTTCTGTTTTAAGCCACCGAACCTGTTTTTGCCTTGTTTTTGTTCTCTGAAAATGAAAACAACCTCTGAAAACGTTACCGAACGGGCCCTTAATTGCTTGCAACAAACATGATGTAAAATTACAACTTGCAACAAACATGATGTAAAATTATATTAGATGGGTATCATCATGATAATAAGAATTTTAAAGACTTGAATATATACCTTATCATGATAATAACCCTACTCCGGAAGATGGGTATCATCCCAAGGATATACCCATCTTCCAGTCGGTAAGTATCATGATTAAAAACTTCAAAAATGGTACGCCTCAAGATATACCTCAAATCATTAATTAAAAATCAAATGGCTCAAAGCAGCAAGGAGCATCCCAAGGAGGCCCAAAGGCTTAGTGGCTCAAAGCATATTCACAGCACAGGTGCTTTCCATGTTGAATCAACGCACACCACCATCCATGATAGATTTGCCACTGGAGATAAGATCGAACAACGTTTGAGAAACGAAGAGATAACTGTGTTGGCCGCCATATTTATGACAACAAACATGAATGCTTTCACAGTGGAAGATAGCTCACTTACTTTGAAGATTCGACAAGTTTTCAATGGTCTCACATTATTCACAGTGGAAGATAGCTCACTTACTTTGAAGATTCGACAAGTTTTCAATGGTCTCACATCACATCACATTACACATCACATTAATTGCAAAAGTGACTAGGACGATGACATAATCACATCACATTAATTGCAAAAGTGACTTTCATTTTGCCATACGATGTTCCGTTGAGAAAATGCCATACGAGATTCCGTTGAGAAAATGAATTCCTTGTTGCTTCTGCAATGCATTTTATGTGCATGATAGATCAGCTGGGGACAGGACTGGCCCTTAATGGGGGGAATAGCGTTGAAATAATATAAGAAATGCAGAACCATTTTATGACTAATTTTGTTGCGGTCACAAATGGCAGTTTTGTGGTACTTCCAAAATACACATTTTCAGGGTTAGATAAACCACAATTTATTTTGGGTACTCGAAAGTCGCCATTAATCTTCATTTTTCTTCTTCATTTTCTTCATGTCCTCTTGCGAACTAAAAGTGTAAGGTCCTATCACAAGAGATCTTAACCCTTAACTCAATATGTGGTGTTCACATGATATGCTAGAATATTTACTCTTACCCCTTACTCAATATGTGGTGTTAACGAGTTGGGCTTGAATAATTGACTCCACCGTGGATTTGGCTATATGTGTGGCCCATTATGTGGCAGTCGTACATAAAAACTAAAGATAATATATGTTGAATGAGTTCCACTACTACTACGACTCAGATCTTGGAATTTGTAACTGGTTAAGAGTGAGACAATATCGGTGTTACTAGTAGTGGGCTGTTAGTCCGTCTATTTGAAAACTTAACGCTATTCAAACTCTCTTTTGAGACTCTCTCTTGAAGAACCAAGGATATGAAAGTAAAACCCCTAAGCTTACTTCAACTACTATCAATTTAGGTTTACTTTTAACATTCTAAAACTCCAATTTTACCCTTCCAATAAAATTAAAAAATTAACAACTGGAAACTTAAAAAAAAAAAAAAAAAAAAAATAAACAACTGGCATTTTTTGGTATTTTAAATGTTTTACCATTTTTGACCTTTTGCTTTATGTATATAGATATATTTTTTAATTTTGTTGAATTGTTTCAACCTTTTTGTCCTCATTATATCAAAATGTTTTCCTTTCATTATTTTGTGGTTTCCCACCGAACCGTCAAGCTCAATCACCTTGGCGCTGATTGGAATTTATTATAACTTGTACGGTTTTCGTTGTTCATAAATAACATAAAATTTGCACTGCATTGATTTATTCTTTGTTTTTGCCTATTTTCAGTTGTTCATAAATAACAATATCGGAAAACTGATTAGCACTAATTCTACATTGTATATATCTTCCTTGACTGTTGATTTGATCATGCCACATATATCTCCATCCATCATTTTTTAAAATAAGCGATAATATATTATTGACGAACAAATAAAAGTACAAATCAACTATAAGTTGAATATGGGTAAATTTTCTTCAATTACCAAACACAAAAATATGTTGAATAAATCTTCCATCCTTCATTAATTTTACCAAAAAGGGTCAAAGTCGTCTTATGAAATAGACAATATTCTTCCACCAGCTTGGAAATATCTATGAATCATTAATAAAAGTAGAGTATTTAGCATCGTTTATTTATTTTTCTTTTGACTTATATACTTGTGATTGAAGATCACCATCAAAGTCCTTATGATGGGTAACCACTCAGTTTGATAAGTCGTGAGAATATTAATTGCTTGCAAAAGTGACTTTCATTTTGCCATACTTGGTAGGAAATGAATTCCTTGTTGCTTCTGCAATGCATTTTGTCACGACTCGACTCCCCTAGTAAGATATTGTCCGCTTTGGGCCTCCCCCCTCATGGTTTTGTTCTTGGGCTCAAGCTAATGTCATCTTGCCCAAAATGCCTCTTTCTAGGAAGAGAAATGCCCACACATATAAAGCACTTCACATTTTCCTCCCCGAGCGATGTGGAATTGCTCACCGTTCTTGTTTCCTCAAGACACGGGTCTTACAATCTACCCCCCTTAGAGCCCAGCATCCTCGCTGGCACACTTCTGGTTGGGGTCTAGCTTTGATACCATTTTTCACGACCCGACTCCCTTAGCAAGATATTGTCCGCTTTGGGCCTCATGCCTCACGGTTTTTTTCTTGGGCTCAAGCTAGTGCTATCTCACCCAAAAGGCCTCTTTCTAGGAAGAGAAGTGCCCACACATATTGTTGGCACTAAAACTGAACAGATAGAAATGAGTGCAACTTACAAGTGAGATGGACGATCGAGCGATCGATTGAGTGTTTAGATGCCGATTCTTCCTGTCATCGGATGCTGATCCTGAATAGAAAGAAGTCGAGACTCGTAAGGTCTATGGGACCTGTGTGGAACCAGCCTAAGACCCTCCGATGCCGAAGTAAGTTTGATTTCTAAGAGCTCTTGTTGTTGACAATATAATAGTATATAAGTCAAGCTGAAAAGTCTTACCCCTGTACTGTGGTGGAGGGGTGTATTTATAGAGGGCATTTTGTATGCTCTTAGTACTTTCTTTCGATGTGGGACTCGTGGGAGGGCCCTAGGAGGTTGACACGAGTCCTTAGATATTTCGGGCGGGTGCTTCGAGGTTGATTGTGTAGAATCGGTATGGGATACCGATTGTAGACGAGATGGGCATGTGGCAGCTTTGAGACAATGCCATCGGTGGCCGATGCCGATTCTTCGAGGCCATGGGTGCTTGGGTGAGCTCCCATGATCCACGTGTCGTTGTATGAGCGGAGGATCAGATATGGTACAAACACATATAAAGCATTTCACCTTTCCCTCCCCGAGCGATGTGAGACTGCTCACCGCTCTTGTTTCCCCCAAGACACGGGTCTAACAATATTTGTCACGACCCAACTCCCCTAGCAAGATATTGTCCGGTTTGGGCCTCCCCCCTCACGGTTTTGTTCTTGGGCTCAAACTAATGCTATCTTGCCCAAAAAGCCTCTTTCTAGGAAGAGAAGTGCCCACATATATAAAACACTTCACATTTCCCTCCCCGAGCGATGTGGGACTGCTCACCGTTCTTATTTCCCCAAGACACGGGTCTGGCCTTTAATTTTGGGGGGGGGGGGGGGGGGGGGGGAATAGCATTGAAATAATATAAGAAATGCAAAACCATTACTAATTTTGTTGCGGTCACAAATGACGGTTTTGTGGTACTTCTAAAATACAAATTTTCAAGGTTAGGTAAACCACAATTTATTTTGGGTACTTGAAAGTTGCCATTAGTCTTCATTTTTCTTCTTCCTTTTCTTTATGTCCTCCTGCGAACTAAAAGTGTAGGGTCATATCACAAGAGATCTTAACCCTTAACCCAACATGTGATGTTCACATGATGTGCTTTAATATTTACTCTTACCCCTTACTCAATTCGCGGTGTTAACGAATTGGCCTTGAATGATTGACTCCACTGTGGATTTGGTTGCATGTGTGGCCCATTATGTGGCGGTTGTACTTAAAAAATAAAGATAATCTATATTAAATAGGTTCCACTACTACTACCACTAAGATCTTGGAATCTATAAGTGGTTAAATTTGGGACAATATCGGTGTTGCTAGTAATGGGCTATTGGTCTGTCTATTTGAAAACTTAATACTATTCAGACTCACTTTTGAGACTCTTTCTTGCAGAACCAAGGATATGAAAGTAAAACCCCTAAGCTTACTTCACCACTAGTTTCACATTGCGTTCTTGTAATTTTCTATAATTTACATTTAGAACTCTATTAGAAGCCAAATATCTTCTACTATCATGAAGAAGATATCAATGGGACATATATCTTCTACTACCATTGGGACAAAAGGCTTCTGTTTCTTCTTTTTAAATTTATCATTTTTGGGGTCATTTAGAAGAAGATATCAACAGATGTGGCCGTACTCCAATAGTATTCTATAATTTCTCCTAAAGAAGGACTCTACAAGACTGTAGAGATTATTTCTGGAAGGTATTGGAAAATAAAATACAACTCTTTTTATAAAACACAAGTTCCTGTCCTGTCATAAGCCAATCTCGTCCATACTTTAACCTCACTACCCCAAATAAATCCCGGATTCTTAATTTTATGTATGACCAATGAAAAATTAATCGAATATTTCTCCAATATTAAATTAATGTTAAACAATTTTCATTTTCTTCTTATTATTATTATGAGCGACATCAACAAGAATAAATATAACAACACATCGCCAGAGTACTTGTTCTACCACGGAAGCTAGAACCACTGATATTATTAATTTGTTGACTAATCATCAAATAGATAATTATTCGTCAAAGCTAAATGTAGTTGCCGACTACAAATGGTTAAAGTACTGTATCTATTACGACTAGCTCTTTCCAAATGTTTCTTTTCGGCTTCTTAGTTTGTTGTCAAACCATTGTTTTCACAAGATTAATTGTTTCACACTGGAATAGAGTTCGGATTTAATAGATGAGTTTACTTTTGAATAGAAGAATTTTGATTTGTGAATCAACTGATGGAATGCGTAAGGAGTACAAAATCCCTACTATAGACGTGATCCGTGAGAGAATAATGTCGTGTTTACTTTATCTAAAATATGTATTACAAATATTTCGAATTATGACTTCTGACTTCCTATCCGTTTACTAACACTTACAAAATCAAAAAATATATGGGACTTCTGACTTCCTTCCCATGATCCCATACAAATTATTGATTTTTTCAATTCACGAGTATCCTCATTCCAAATAAGTAAATGACGTAACCGCTTACGAAGTGGCATGGTATCCAAAGATATACGATTGGATCAAACTAAAAACAAAAAGTTATAGGAATTCAAAAGAAATAAAGTTCAAGGAATTTGACAAGTGCCCAAACTCTATTTGTTGTGAGGAGGAGATTTTAAGGAGCCAAAATTTTTCCTTCCAATAATAGGGAAAGAGTGGAAGGGGCCTGGGTGAATGTACGTTGACTTACAAGAAATTCAAAAGCATTTATGTGGCTAATTTTCTCTCGTTTGTAAATGTCAAGTTTTTTTTTTTGTTTTGTTTATATAAGTGATAATCCAAATTATTAAATTTATAATAAAATTCATTTCTTGCATTGAATTTATATATAAACACTAAAATCTATAAATTGAAAAAAAAAACCCAAAAAGGGTAAGTTGTAATATTTTTTAATTTTAATGATGTGTAAAATATCATTATTATCCTTGCATTATGATCCTTAGAAGAAAAAAACAAACTCTGATGGTATTGTTGTAATTTTCATGGGTTTTCAAGGTTTGTATAATATATTTAGGTTATTTGAAAAGTCAAATGGGGTTTTCCTAAGATTTGGGTATTGTAGGGTTTTTCTATATTTTGGGCCACATTTCTGGACTTACATCTTAAAAGCCCAAATCTAATCTAAAAAGGGAGAGATTTGAAAAAGCCCAATAACCTAACTGACGTTTGTTTGCATGCCTAAGTTAATTAGTAGTATTACCAAATGATTTCAGTTTTTGTTTTTTTGTTTTTTGGTGGTTAAGTGACATTTACTTTATTACAGGAAATTCGGAATTCAAATTTCATGAACAAAGTAAGAAAAACTCACTTGTGCTGAGATTAATAGCAAAGGGACAAAGTCAAGATCCTATGTTACTCACTTGTGCCAAGGCCTATGCAGTCTATGCAGTCAAGCCCAAAGATTGTGTTTTGGGCTCGACAAAATGAAACCCTTACAGCATCCCTTTGTCTCGATAGAGTTTGATAAATCAATTGTTACTTTGAATTTGCTTAGCTTTGATATCAGAACTGCATATTGTTCTAAGTTGCAAGCGTGCCACTATTAGCGCTTAAAAACCTAATAATATTGAATAAATTATAAATAAGCGATTGTTGCTTGCACGGTAAGGAATCTGACTTCTACTCAAACAATTGTGAATAATGAATTCCATAACTTCTCTATGTTGGAAATTTTATTATTGTCATATCTCAGTCACTGCAGCTCAAGAACTTCCTGAATTACCTACTTTTGTCTCACCCTACCTCAGTCCCATATGAACCAAGGCTTAAGAGGAAATCTTGAATATTTTTTGATAAATAAAAAACATGAATTCTGACCACATTTGTACTGAACCAAGGCTGATGCAGAAATCCAGAGTTTTGGAATGCGAAAAAATGGAAAAAATGGCGGCTCCTCGACTTATAAAGCCTCTAATAGCTGCCAAATGCATGGAAAGATGGCAGACAATGGAGTAATTGGAGGACATCTTAAATTCCATTCTACTGGACTTATACATCCTTCAATTGCTGGGACAAAAATCAGAAGGGAAGTCAGACAATGCATGAAGCATTCTAAATAGAAAAGTTGTTGGACAAATTTGACAATGGGTGGATCAAGGTGTGTTCCATCATGTGGCACAAGAGACGGATGCATACAAATTATGGACAAAATTGTCGTAAATGTCCGAGCGGAAGACTGCTCAAAATAAAGCCTCAATTATCCGACGGTTGGTAAACCTCAATTACAAAGATGGTCGAAGTGTTGCCGAGCATCTTAGTGACTTCCAAGGTTTGATTAACCAATTGATGAATATGCAGATGGTGCTTGATAATGAGTTACAAACACTAGTGTTACTCAGCTCTTTGTCTGGTAGCTGGGTTACACTAGTAGTGTCCTTAAGTAATTCAACTCCTCAAGACGTTCTTACATTGGACATAGTTAAAGATAGCATGTTCAATGAAGAAGCAAGGAGGAAAGAACAAGGTGTAGTAGCCGAGTCAGAAGCCCTCATCTCAGAGTATCTTGGAAGAACTAGCAATAGAAAATTCCACAGGCGAGACAAGTTAAAGGGCAGGTCAAGAGATGGCTTGAGAAGGAGGTCCAAGACAAGAAGGGACCTAGAATGTTACCATTGTGGCGGGATAGGCCACATGAAGAGAGAGTGCATGCTGTTTAAACGAGAGCAAGATAGAGATAACGAAAAGAGTGATGCCAAGCGCACGACTGCAACTACCTCTAGTGGAAATGAGGTAATTATTCTATGTGGTGATGGCTTTGTTAATTTTTCCTCTCAAGATACATGCTGGATAGTGGATTCTGGTGCATCATTTCATGTCACCTCACAAATGGACTTCTTTACATCTTACACCGATGGAGATTTTGGTAATGTGAGGATGAGAAATGACAAATTGTCCAAGATCGTAGGAAGAGGAGATATTTCTTGAAACCAACACAAGTTGTCACTTGGTTCTCAAGGATGTGAGACATGTCCAGATTGCTGGAGCCCTCCACCTATGTCGGGAGGGGGAGATTGATGGGTTTCCCTCGTTAGTGGAGGAGAGAAAAGGAAGGAAAATAAATAGTAAAATAAAATGAAAGAAAGGACAGGAGAATTTGAAGAAAACGAATGGAAGAGAAAATGAGAAAAACTCTCCTTCATGCATGGCCACCAATTAGTTAGAAATGTTGGCTATAAAAGCAGTTGCATTCTTTTAGTTCAATGTATCCCTTAGAAAACTAAAACTTAGAGAGTTTTGAGAGATAAGAAATCCTCACTTGTGTGAAAGATAAAATCCTCTTGAGAGAAAAACCAAGAGAGAGTTTAGTCACCGGTGTTTGGTGAGATATTATTATTGTATTCCCATTATTTTCACAGTGGAAAATATTGAGTTTTATTTTTTGTCCATTTTATTTACACAAGGCTGGGAAAAGTCAGATCTTGGGACTGCCAAATTTATTTATTGGCTCTTTTATTTTTCGCCATCTTTCCCAACAAGTGGTATCAGAGCTTCGGCTTAAAAATTATATTCTTGTGTAATTTAGGATGTCCTCTAGTAGCCTTCATTCTTGTGTGATTATACAAATCCTTGCAGTAAAGGATGTCCTCCATTCTTGACTTCCAAATGGAGTAATTGGATGCAGTCAATTTTAACATTATTGCTGATGATGATGATGACGACTACTCCATCTTAAATTACACAAGAATATAATTTTTGAGCCGAAGTTCTGATACCACTTGTTGGGAAAGATGGCAAAAAATAAAAGAGCCAATAAATAAATTTGGCAGTCCTAGGATCTCACTTTTCCCAGTCTTGTGTAAATAAAATGGGCAAAAAATAACACTCAATATTTTCCACTATGAAAATAATTAATACAATAATAATCTCACTAACACCAGTGGCTAAACTCTCTCTTGGTTTTTCTCTGAAAAGGATTTTATCTCTCTCACAAGTGAAGTTTTCTTATCTCTCAAAACTCTCTAAGTTTTGGTTTTCTAAGGGATACATTGAACTGAAAGAAAGCAATTGCTTTATAGCCCACATTCTTAACTAATTGGTGGCCATGCATGAAAGAGAGTTATTCTCCTTTTATCTTCCATTCGTTTTCTTCAAATTCTCCCGTCCTTTCTTTCATTCCTAACTATTTATTTTCCTTCTTTTTCTCTCCTCCACTAACGAGGGAAACCCATCAAGAATATCATCCTAGAATAAGAGTAAGGAAAATCTCCAGTTCGGAAAGAGCTTGTAGGCCAAGGAAAATCCCCAGCAACTCCACTTCTCTCCACTTATCTCCACAAACATCACTGAAGTCAAGAAGACTATGCTTGAAGCTTTAAGTTTGCTTTCAAGCTGCCTATGGCAATTAATGTTCTATCTTTGAGGCTTGCACAACAACATGATTTTTGTGATTGATGAATATACACAGGCTAATCTGATGCAAGAGGTGTAGGAGTTGGATGTTTTGAATAGGCTATTACTTGGGAGTAGGGCTCGTTAATGGGCCGGGCTGGGCTTTAAAGAGGAGAGAGAAAATACCAGTTCGGGCCGGGCTGGGTTTTTTTTAAAAATTCAAAGCCCTAGCCCAACCCATGGGCCAGGCTTGAGAAAGCCCATCGGGCCGGGCCTACTTCAATCGAAAAAAATCATAAACTTAATCATAAGGGCATTTTAGTCCAAATTTGAGATTAAACTCACTTAATTCCAATATTTTCACATCAAACCAAATTCATAAAACACCCAATAAAGTCACACAACTTAATAAGATTTTCCACAAAAATAATAAAACCAAGTATTATTTTTGAGGTTATTACATAATTAGACCGTAATACGTTTTAAGAAATAATTTAAAATAATAATAAGTATCAAAAAAATATTTTTTTTCAAGGATGGTATGAATAAATATGCAAATGTTTGTTGATGTGTTCAAGAAAAGCATGATTATATTTGGTGGTACGATTATGTTTCGTGATCTGATTATATTTGGTGATATGATATGTTGTTCATCTTATATATATATAATTGTTGTATTAATAATTGACACAAATTAATGTGCTAATCATCCAATTATAAACTAGGAATAAGTAAAGAAAAGTAAATGAAATGAAACAAATTATATATGTGATTTAAGTGATATAATCCTAATCCTAAACTCTTATTTATACATAATTATATATGTACACGGGCCTAACGGGCCGGGCTTTTATGGGTAGGCTGGGCTGGGCTTCAGACACCCAAGCCCAAGCCTAACCTAGCCCAAGGCGGGCCGGGCCATCTCGAAGCCCATAATGAGCTGGGCCGAGTGGGCCCCCATCAGCCCATGAGCCTGTGGGCCAAATGATGAGGCCTACTTGGGAGACAGGCTAGAGTATACAACAAGTGATTGAAGGACAAGGCATTCGAAGAGCGAGACATTGTGTGGACTGTTGTTTGTGACGAAAAGAGTGTCTTCAAACATACAAAAGTTTGGAAAATTTGTATACATGAATGGTTGTATTTTGGTAGAGGAAAATTAGGGTTGGAGACCATCTCCAATACTCTTCTCAGAAAATAAATTGTTTCTCTCTCAAGAAGGCTCTCTCAAGGGTGTTCACCTATATAGTCCTCACTATGATCGCACGGACCTGAGAACAAACATGAAAGCATAGATTCGTGGTGCAGTGTTTGCGGTTGGTGCAAGCACTAATTGCAAGTAAGGTGTTCGATCTCTTCTGCTGGGTACCATATTTTTCCTAACAAACAAAGCAGAAGCTGTCTGAAAATGTCTATTATCCAGGGAATAATCAACAACATGACTATCAAGTTTCAGCCTATAGGAGAAATAAAGAAGAAGAAGAAGAAGAATACACAATTGCTATCTATTTTACGGTGAACGAAATGTTCTAGAAATCATTACTTTTGGCGATCAGTTATATGCACATTTGTTCTTATTAAAACGTAAATATGCAAAGAGATCTTTTGAAAATATTTTCGCGAAAAACATGCTATTAGCTGGTCATGTAATTTAAAAGGGAATTATCAGAGCTTCTGCTTTTAGACCCTGTAGTCTCATTCTGCAGAGTGATTAGGAATGCATTAAACTAGAGGAAAAGATAGTCGGGTTCTAAACCATTTTCCTTCTTCCCATCAACCTGAACTCGGAAGCTATCGAACATGCTATGGGATGAATTCTAACAAACGATAATTGAAGGAAGCAGCAGTAAAGCTTTTTGACCAATCTAAAGTGTAAACTTTAGTTTGAGCTGCAAAATTGAAGGAAGCAGCAGCTTGCAGCAATACCTAAGCATTCAACGGAAAGATATACACAAACGATAATCAGCACATTAATGATCAATCTACTTTGCTGCAATATAGTTTTTTGACTTCAATATCCAAAGTTGATAGTTATCTTAGAAACCACGAAATCTCGTCATCTTTAGTTCAAAAGAAAAAAAAGTTTCATCTACAATTGATTGATTCTTTTCAGATACTAAATTTAAAAGCTGTGAATCCCCTTTTGGGCCAGCCTCAATTTTCTAGTTCTGACATAAACTTTTAGTACAAACAGGAATTTATTGAAGTATGTAATTTGATGAAGGAAAAGAAAAAACTCTCAGATTGCTGAGAGTTCAGAACTTCAGAGACATCCCAGGTTTGTAGAAGCCTTACCTGACAAGGAAAAGAGGGTCAAAACATGACAAAAAGAAAATTGAGATCAAAAGCTCCTCAATTGGGAAACTGAGTCACTGTTTTGAACATCCCTGCAGAACAAGACTTTCCCATTGCAGGAAGATGACCTCTTCATAGTAAGGGGAACATTTTGCAGAGACCTCCCTTTTGAAGAACTTCCCTTCTGTCTTTGCAACTTCTGATTTCCACCAGTCTTCCTGGGAACAATTTCCCTGTTTAATTTATTTACCGCAACCAATTTCGTATTTGAATTCCTGTCAGATTCAACTGCAGGGAGATTAGAAATCTCCAGACAGATCTTTGAAGCTGATAAACAATCCATGGAAACCGATCTTCTTGGCTCCACTAGTCCGTTCACCTCTTCAATTGGGATTTCATCTCTCTCCTTTCCAATCACCTCTCTGTTTTCCTCTGTTTCAATTCTAATCTCACAAATTTCCTCTCCCATTTCTTCACTAGATTCACTCATATTTTCTGAAATCTCCACCTGGGTTTCTTCTTCTGGAATCGAATTGACAGCAAGATTTGGTTCTGGTGCAGGGGTTGCCAAGGGTTTGACGATCGGTGCCCGACACATGGGGCAGTTGGTATGGGATCTAAGCCATGTATCAATACAAGGAACATGAAAAGCATGATTGCATTTAGGCAAAAGTCTCAAAGTCTCATCTTCTTGAAACTCACTCAAGCACACAGAACACTCTGTACCTTCAACAAGACCATTACCTCTCTTGTACTGACATACCGTGATCGAACTGATAATCGATTGCTGGAGACCGATAGTATTGATGTACCAGATGGGGTGGTCAAGCACAGGCCCATGATCTTCATCTATATAGTCATCATGGGTCTCCTCTGATAAAGGTTGCTGTTGTGGTTGTGATCTTCTCCTGGTTGAATAGTACTTTACATAGAAAACATACAAACCAACAAGAAGAAAAGTGGCTACAATCAAAGATGATCCAACAGCCAAGAAGGTGTAGAAATTATTGGATTTTTTTGTTTCATCATTTATGATAGGACGGTAGCAGATGTCAGGACAAGAAGTCAAACATGATGGGAAACAAAATCCAGAATAATTTTTTTCTGAATCACAGAATGATTGACAGAACCTTGATAAGTTCCCTGATTCTGTTAAATTACAGAATTGGCAGACCCCTGAAAAGTTCCCTGATTCTGTTAAATTACAGAATGATTGGCAGACCCTTGAAAAGTTCCCTGATTCTGTTAAATCACAGAATGATTGGCAGATTGAAGAGTTCTCTGATCCTGTTAACAGCTTTCTATGGTGGAATTCCATAGCAATAACTGAGGAAGAGAGGTGGTTTTGCAGAGATAAGAAAAAATACCATCCAAAACCACAGAGAGAGAGAGAGAGAGAGAGAGAGAGAGAGAGAGAGGTTTCTTGTTGGTGAAGAGAAGAGACGTGGAAGCTGCACTAAGTTGAATTCAGACAGCTTGTTCTATTAAAACTTTCAAAGGTCATCTTTGAATATGAACAACGGATGAGAAGACTGAAGACGTTAAACCCTCTTTTGGTGATATATTTCACAAACTCCCTTTAAATTATTAATAAAAAAACAGTATTTAATTTTCAAAAAAAGGAAACCAGTGTTCAAAAAGCAATAAATAAATAAGATTATAAGCCTACCTTTGGTTAGAAACTGTATAGCAGAAAATTGAAAATGCATCTTGAGAATTTCTTTCTGTGAGATTGTTTTTTAACCAACAATCTTAAATTTATAGATTGGTTTGATCGTATATTTTTCACTGTATTATGTATAGGATAATAAATAAGACTATGTTTGTTTTCTTGGCCACTCATAGTTTTTTTCATAAATGTTTTTGTGTAGTTTTAACTTAATAACTATGATGCATATAAGAAATGGAATTAATGATGGAGAACTATTGTGGATTAGCGAATGCCTTGACCCTTTCTACCTTTGCTGTTGACTTGTCGCCACCTTCGAACTTCATGGCGGCGATTTGAGATTCAGCGACTTGAGCCTAGCCCAATATAATATTAATCATTAAGGTTACATTTGATTAGTAATTACATATCCAATAGATGACAGTATTTTTTTTATATACAAGCGATAAATTATTCTAAGTTAATCTAATTTATGGAAGGGCGGAAGCAATCTTATATAATATTGGATGGAACTTTGCGAAAATTTTCATGTCAAACTATGATAGAATAACTCATGTTTTGTCCTCATACCATACTCCTCAACAAAACGGCACGGTTGAAGCCAAACGCATATCGTCACATTGCTACATATTATCACTCGCATTCTCCTCCATCAAAGCCATGCTCCTCTCACTCGGTTGAAACCACTCTCACTGTTGTCGTACTCATCAATATATCTCCTTCCCACCACTACCTTAAATTGGTCCATACCCTACACTCGTCTTCACCGTTTTCCGTTGATAAGTGCATTATTTCCTATATTTTTATACCTTTTATATTTGGTTTTTGTGGGGGAAGTTAATTAAAAAGAGCATTATTACCTTACTTTCCTTATTTTTAGCCATTCTGCACTCTTGGAAGGATTTCGCTTGAAAATCGACTTTTCGAATGACTTTTAGCTCAAGGCCAATTGGAGAAGAAAGATAAAATACTGAAGATATTGTGTCAAAATTTCATAATTTTCTATCAAGCCAATTGCTCCAGACTTGCAAGTCAAGACAGCCTAAGTGAAATCCCTTCAAAACTGCCTTGCTGTGGAAGATTGAAAAGTTGAACACTTTCCTAATTTTTTCTAGTGTCGTGTAACATTTGGAAAGCTTAGAAATCAAGCTACATTTCTCATATTTTTCTAGAATTTTCTAGGAAGTGGAACGACTCCAAAATGTGCGTGAATGTTGGCTGACATGTCTCCAAGTCAAAGAAGGATTCTTTCCTAGTTTGTTTCCTTAATTGTTTAAGATTTTGTTTTGTTTTAGGAGAGTTTTGCCATACCTTTTTAGAGTAACTTTTAGTTGTTTTACACTATATAAGGCCACTCTAAGCTTTCTCTAAGAGGACCACATACCATTACAATTTCTGCCTTTCTTATGAACAAAAAGAATTTCCCAGTTTTTTTTATCAGGGGAGTATTCTAATTTATAATTTATATATGACTTTGATCAAATGAAGGAGATTTTGCGTACCTTCAATTCTGGGCCCAAAAAGGCAGCATTAGTGACAATATGGATCCCAACATCCATTTTAACCTGCATGCAGGCCAAGCCATTTATCACCTGAATATTAGGATACTAATTCAGAAGGGTACTTTAATATCCATTGGACCATGTCTAAATATTGCAAGGATGGTTAAACTGTAATTGACTAAATTTTCAATCAACAAAGTACACTGTAAATTTGTTGCAAGTTTACTGGTAAAAATGAAAATAATTATGGATGCGGCACCAATTATCGGACAAAAATTTAAATAATTGTGATAGTTACTTTTCCTTTTTTTGCTCCGAAAACTTCCAACAAATTCCCAATATACTTTTTGTTGATAAATAATACATTCAAAGGAAAGTCATGTGACTGAGTTTATTGGTGTGATTTTTATTTTTTTACTTATAGGAAAGATGGTATTTCATTAAACTTAAACGAACATTACATAGTAAGAACTAGTATGTTATCGGAGGCCTTGTTAAAACCTTCCCAGAGAAAACAAGGGTAGGAAAGAGTACCACCCAAGCTAATGACTAAATAGAAGAGTCAAACAACTTATACGAAACAGACAAACCTAAAACCCAACCACAAAACCCTTAAAACAACATCACATCACTACGCAAGTACTGTTAAAGAAGTCCATCTATGATCTAGAGAAAGTATCATAGTTCTTCGTACAAAGTCAAAAATGTACTATGGGTATTAGAACAGATCCAGCTAATCACGCAACTGCGAAACCATTGAAACACATCACATCACTGCGCATGTATTGTCAAAGAAAGCCTCCTATGATCTAAAGAAAGCATCATAGTTCATCATACAAAGTAAAAAATGTACTGTGGGCATCATAATAGATCCAACCAAACACCAACCGCCACCTCCAATTTTCTTAATCCAAAACCCTAACTGACAAGCAAGGGAGACCAAGATTGTGAAGGAAGTTGAGGTTCCACCCCAAAACCAATTGGAAATAGTAACCCAACTCCTTATAAACCCAGGCTTGGTCCCTTAACTTTTAAATGTGGGACAAATGCTCTCAACACACCCCCGCACGTGTGGAGAACTTTCAAGCCTAACACGTGGACAACACATATTGGGTGACTTGGGAGCACGTGTGGCCTTTGGGCCCAACACGTGAAGCCTTGCTCTGATACCATGAAGGAAGTTGAGGTTCCACCCCAAAACCAATTGGCAATAGTAACCCAACTCCTTATAAACCCAGGCTTGGTCCCTTAACTTTTAAATGTGGGACAAATGCTCTCAACAGATTGGCCTCTTAGCCTGAAAAAATTTCCAAAGAAAGATCTTCATAATAGGAACGTTCATCGGTTGCCAAGCCCACGAACATTCCACAGGAGAATTATTAGGGAGACCTTGGAGACCCCTCGTGGTTGGTCTCCTCTGCCTTGTCAACAAAATCCTCGATATAAAAACTACGCTTACTAGAAAAAGCCATGCCACGAACAATCAGATACCCAACACCAGTTTCCACATGCTTCTGATTCCAGCTTGGTGCAGCATACTTGTCACCCTTTGAGTAGAAGAGACGGTAACCACCTCCATAGCATTAAGATGGAGATCCCTCACTAGCAACTGCCTCCTTAGGAAAGGAAGCTGACGAAGCCACCCATGGAGAACAAAAGAGCAAAAAATCGTCGTATCCAATACAACAACAAGAACCTAGAGAGACAATAAAAAAAAACTAAGAGAGATGGCTCACATTAATTACGGCGACCCCGTCCTTGACCTTACAAAGACCCATACATTGATTATTTATTGGTGTGATTGTTGAACCTTGTCCTCTCCACCCTTTAACCTAAAATATATGGAGCAAAATATTTATCAAGTAGCATAGAACATATTTTCTCTTCTTCTTTTTAGAATTTTTTTTAAAAAAAGCATATTTTCTTGTCTTTCATTCCGAAGAGAGAACCAATTAATCCAGGAGATCATAGTATAACTGGTGACTATTTAAAACACAGTTGATTTTCTTACACTTTGGTATCAAGTTTTGTCCATGGTTTGTTGTTGGTGCTTAAAAGTCACAGACTTTGCATCATCGAATAGCCATGGCCAACCTTAAATACCCCCATAGTTGGGAATTGTCCCAACGATGCATTGGAAGATGTCACGACTCTATTAGAGAATAATGAATATTCCTGAATTAGGGTGTGAGTCATACCATAGTCATAAGAATGAAATTCTATAATCATGATATGATGAGACATAGAGCCACAAACAATACAAATTTACTTAATAACACAGAATTAGAGTCGCAGTAGCTCGTAGTTAAATACACACTAAGATCTTTATCAAACCGTTGACTAGTTACAAATATAAATTACACAAATCAACAACAAAAGCCTAGTAGCTTGGTTGAAACCCGCTTCCTTAAACTTCACCATGAATCTTGCACAATCTATAAGGGTATGAGCATTCTAATGCCTAGTAGAGTACCGTCAAACCCCTTAAGGTCAACTATCACAATTAATCAAAGTGTCATGCATCAAACAACACAAGATACATAAATTATGCAACCAAAGAAGATAAATAAATTTGCATATGCGGTGATGCCATGAACTCACTCCCTTCTAATCCCACTAATTCATACTCTAGGGCACGAAGCCTGCATGTCCCAAACCATGCATTTTACCACTGTGGCTCCGAATACCCTAAAATATAAACTAGCGCCCATTCGTCCCTTACCCCATTTTTCTTTTGTTTATGAATTTCTCAACTTTCGCTTTTCATTAGAGGCCATGCTTCCATCACCTCAATATATTCAAGCCCTGCTCCCATCACCTCAATATATTCCACATTTTTTTTTCCAGATATATCTAAGGCCTTCTCCCATCCCTCAGATATACCTCGACTCAAACACAAATCCAAAACACAACCATATTTATGATGCATATGTAATGCAGCTCAAATATCATTTATCTCTGCGGAATAATAATACAGATAATAACAATAATATTTCAAGTTTAATCACATGAATAATAATATTTACCCAAAATTAAATAATATCCACGAAGAAACATCAATAATAATATTCATATAACATCAAATAGTATTTCATCGAACATCAAATAATATTCACTGAGTAAAGCAACAATAATATTTATATTTATAGTACTATGTATAAGCATCAATATTAAAAGTGACATAGCCCAATCATCAGGAAATCAGGAAATCCTACCTCATGTCCAGCTAGCTAAAGTACCAAATTACCATTCGGAAGTTCCCAGATTTGTCGAAGTTACACTTTTGATCCAATTCCTAAACAAATTCAAATTCAAATTATTATTTGGGCAGCTTTCACTCTATTTCACCTAACACCAGTAAACCTCAACTTAGCACCTCAACCATACACATTTCAAAGATTCTGCGTGAAAATAACGAAAATGCCCCTAGGACCAACTCGGGGGACTAACTCGGGATCCAAAGAGGTCAAATATCGTCCAAAATACTCTAAAACTGTGTCCTACGCCCTGTCAACACCGAAACAAGGCAAACGACACCCGTTGTCCGAAAGTCACCATTTGCGTCTCATGAGCCCCACATCAACCGATACTTCAAACAACAACCACCTTGATGCACAACCTCGAAGTGACTCAAAATATATACCATCAGACTCGGATTGACAAATCACGTCGAATGAACTAAAAATATGTCATCGAAGGCTATCGGAATAGCTGCCACACGCCGCCACTCGCAGGAGATGGAGTGGGCTTGGCTACGGTTACTGTTCATCATTTTCTTTAAAAAAATCTAAAACTTTTCCCTTTTTTTCAGATTAAAACCAAAAATTTATGAGACATTTTGACCAACCAAAAGTTAACGAAATTGGGAAAACTTGCAGTGGTTTTGAAGTGTATTCCCTGTAGTTTCTAACCCAACAAACTACACTCAAAATAGAGCTAAAACGAAAGGATAAAACCGGCTCCAAAGTTGGGCTCGTGGCTGGTTTTCTGCAGAAAACATATTTGTTTTCAAACTTTTGTAACCGCGTTTAACATAACCAAACTTAATCAAATTCGACGAAACTAATTATGTTTTGTTCCTTGCCAAGTCTAGTTTAAAACCCAACAAATGGCTTCTTCAAACACTCAAAGGACTGGGAGAAAAAGACAGCCAACATGAGGCTCGAGCACTGATAATTTCCAGAAATAGAAAATTTCCAGATTTGGTTCCATTCTAACCTAGCCAATCATTCCTATAGCTTCAAAAATCATTCCAAACTTCACACCTACAATTAAAACTCATTAGTCCTTGAAGGAACTCAAAACTTTAAAGGAACTCAAAACTTTGAAGGAACCCAAAACTTTAAAATTACTCAACACACCCAAAAACGAAATTGGTTCTCTAATCCACTTACAAGTGATCTTCTTACCTCTCAAAAGACTCGAAACAACTAATTAAATTAAATCCTTGAATTAACAAATTACTTGAAATAATAAATATCCTCACCTTTCAATACCAACTCAAGAACATTTCCAAGCTTCTTCATCTTCCTCTCCCTCTCAGTCTCTCCTCCCTTCATCCAACTCTCCATAGCTCTAATAAAATCATATTCATCATTGAGGAATCTTAGCCTAGGTGACTCACCTCCTAGTAGCCTTCCAACTCACACCTTAGGCTAATGACTCACCTATACCAACTCATCTCCAAAATGATTGTGGATTTGAAAACTTGAGGCAAGGGGGAAAGAATGGGAGGAGAGTAGGCTGCTGCCCTACACGTTTCAGATTCCTTTTTTTTTTTTTCAAAGGGTATTTTGGTAATTCTTACACATAGGGGTATTTTGGTCATTTTTGCCCAAAATTCAGAAACGATTTCGTATGCATTCGTTGAGTCGACTACTATCGTCCTAAATAAGAATCATAATGGTCTCACGTCAATTTCTTAAATGTCTTTTGAAATACTCACAAAATGTTTCATAAGGGCATTTTTGTTTAACTTGAAATTAAACACACTTAATCCAATAGTCTCAATCCAAAATCACTTGATAAAATACCCATAATCATTCTTCACCATAATATTATTTTTCATTGAAATATGAAAATTCACCTTGAATTTTTTGGGGTATTATAGTAGAGCTAGATCGATTGCGAAGGGGGAAAGCTTCTCAATATGAAAGAACCCCACAAATCTTTCTTATGCATATTCATCAATTTCCACCCCTAATAAAGTGTTGTGCGAACGGGCCCAATAGGAGTTCACTATCTGTCCAAACCATGCACTGATATTATCCCCATCTTAACCACCTAGATCCAATCCTTGGGTTGGGTTAGGCCCAATGGATCTCTAGGTGTGGGGTTTTCGGAGAGGCTAGAATGAGGAGGTTGAGTGAGGAGCTTATTTGAGGAGGTGAAATCTCACCATCAACAACTAAAAACAAAGTACATGGGGGGGGGGGGGGGGGGGGCATTGGGGGGTCCACACCCCTTTTGATGGTGAGATGGACCTCCTCAAAGAACCTCCTTACTCAACCTCCTCATTATAGAAGCTCCCGTGGGGTTTTATCACAAAAGGCCTCGGTGCAATTGGGAGTGAACCACCTATATTTAAACTGTAGATTATTATTGTATTCTCCAATGTGAGACTCACATATCATGGCTTGTATTGAGCCACCTACACCAACATAAATCACCTGTATATTTGAGATATAGAATTAGGGTCTTTGAAATATTCAAGGGTGACGGCTCCAAACCATGTATTATATATAGTTTTGTGAGTATTTTTTATTGTGGAATTTGAGATTTTGAAGCTTGTATTGAGCCTACTTCCCTCATGCCATTTACGTTTGATATGTTTGCGGACAAAACACTGGAATATGTGTCCTCACACGCCAAGGGATGACGTGGGTTTTGTAGGGATTCTTTCAACAAAAGAAAAAGGTAGCTTATATATATATAAGTGTAGCTTGTTGCTTGCAAGTATCTCCAGTTACTTTTGCTTATTTAACCACCTAAATTAGGTTTTATATAAATATTTGGAGGTTAGTTGAGTTTTTTTGTATCCCTAAGTGGGATTTGGTGACTTATATATTGAGATAATGATTCAAGAATGGTGGCTTTTTTTTTTTTGTCAACAGACTGGTCATTAGGTGGTGACCGACCGATCAGATTGGATGGAGAGGAAGGTTTAAACTTTATATTAAGGGTGGGCATTTCATCTGAAAAATCCGCATATTGAACAGTTTAGTTTAATTTGACTATATTTTTTATTTTTTAATTCTTTTGATTCAATCTGTACCGAATTGTTTGGTTAACAGACTGGGTAACGATATCCTTAACCCGATAGAAATACCTACTGAACTGATATTTATAATTATTTTACTATTTAAAGTCAACTTATTAGTTGATGGATAATGCAGGTGATGTGATGTGTTTGCAGTACATATATGGGTTTCCCCTTGTTTATGTGTTTTGTCTATGCTTTATTTAGAAAATTCATACTTACATGGTTTCTGTGATATGGAAATGATTTTGAACATAATTACACCAAATTTTTTTAGTAGAGACTATTAATGAGACTATTACCAAAATCAACGTAATTACCCTTATAATTTACCATAAAATGTAATAAAACATCCTTCAAATTACATCATATGTTTAGCTTTATGGTATATTTCCAACACCTTTAGCTCACAACACACCGGTGTGCTTCAAGGCTAACCATGATGCGGGAGAAGGAAGAGGAACAAAAAGGTTGCATGAGAAGCAGCGAGAGGAGAAGAAGAAGTCGCGGAAAGGAGCAGCCGCGTGCCGGCGACCGGTCGCTTTTTACAGAGAGGTTGGGTCGCGTCTTCAACTCCAGGCGACTAGTCGCCCAATCCCGATGACCGATCGCCACATGATTTAAGTCCATGCGCTGTTTACAGTTTTGTTATGTTTGACTTGGTTTTACTATTATTTTTGTGGTTTCCTAGCCTAATTTAATAGGGTTTTAGTTTCCTATTCCTAGTTAACTTGTAGAAAAAGTCATATGCATTATAAATAAGACTTTTAGGGCTAGGTTAAAAAAAAAAAAGGAGAATTCAAGAGTGAATTTTCAAGGGAGAAACACAAGACATAATTCAAGGATGAATTCTTGAGTATTTACAAGGGCATCAAAGGGTTTGAGCAAGGGTGAGAGAAAAAAAGCTAGGGTTCTTGTGAAAGCTAAAGGGGTTCAAGATTTTAACCAAAGTTGTTCTTACATATTAGTGAATTTCTCGGGTGGATCACCAAGAGGACCTAGGCACGAGGCCAAACCTCTATAAATCTTTGTGTTATTGTGTGTTTGCTTTCTCTCTTTGATGTGTGTGTGTGTCTTTGTGTTATTGTGTGTTTGCTTTCTCTCTTTGATGTGTGTGTGTGTGTGTGTGTGTGTATTTTATTCTCAAAAGGGTTTATGTGTGTGTCATCACATAGTCCATCAACGATAAGGTCTTGAAGTGTTTGAGCACAACAAGTGGTATCAAAGCCTAGGTTGGCAGATGGTATTGGTTTATGCCTAAGTGCTCTTACAATTTTAAGAGCGGCAGTATCACTACTACAAAAAACGAAATAGACGACGGTAATCCACCGTCATGTATCATGGTTTACAACCGACGAGAAATCGACCGCCGTCTTTTCATACATGAAATAACGACGGAAAATAACCGACGTAGTTAATATAGTACACGTCAGTAAAATACTAAAACCGACGTAGATTTCATACATAAAACCTAAAAAAGAAACCTTTCGACTATAATAGACGACGGTTTTAATAAAACACTGACGTTTAAATAATGTTAAATGTCAAAAACAACTACAAAACCGACGTAAATATGTTTATCGACGTCTCTAAATACACAAAAACCGACGTGTAAAACTTAGAAAACGTCTTGGTTAGTAAATACTACGTTCACTAAATGAAAAAACTGACGTCTTAAACATATAACATCGCGTATATTTACATAAACAGACGTAAAAACAACAATAACCACGACCATTTATATCACCACAGACGTTAAAAATGATTTTGACGGCTTGAACACAAAAAAAACGACGTGGTTAATATAGAACACGTCACAAAAGAACTAAAACCGACGTCGATTTGGTACATAAACGCATAAAAAAGAGACCTTTCGACTATAATAGACGACGGTTTTATTAAAACACAGACGTTTAAATAATTTTAAATGTCAAAAACAACTATAAAACTGACGTAAATAGTTTTATCAACGTCTCTAAATTAAATAAAACCGACGTGTCAAATTTACAAACCGCCGTAGTTAATAAATACTACGTTCACTAAATGAAAAAACTGACGTCTTAAACATATAACATGGCATATATTTACTTGAACAGACGTAAAAACATAAATAACCACGACCATTTATATCACCACAGACGTTGAAAATGATTTTGACGGCTTGAACACAAAAAAAAACGACGTGGTTAATATAGTACACGTCACAAAAGAACTAAAACCGACGTCGATTTGGTACATAAACGCATAAAAAAGAGAAGTTTCGACTATAATAGACAACGGTTGTATTAAAACACAGACGTTTAAATAATTTTAAATGTCAAAAGCAACTATAAATCCGACGTAAATAGTTTTATCAACGTCTCGAAATTAAACAAAACCGACGTGTCAAACTTAGAAACCGCCGTGGTTAATAAATACTACGTTCACTGATTGAATAAACTGACGTCTTAACGATATAACATGGCATATATTTACTTGAACAGACGTAAAAACAACAATAACCACGACTATTTATATCACCACAGACGTTGAAAATTATTTTGACGGCTTGAACACAAAAAAAAAACGACGTGGTTAATATAGTACACGTCACAAAACAACTAAAACCGACGTCGATTTGGTACATAAACGCATAAAAAAGAGACCTTTCGACTATAATAGACGACGGTTTTATTAAAACACAGACGTTTAAATAATTTTAAATGTCAAAAACAACTATAAAACCGACGTAAATGGTTTTACCTACGTCTCGAAATAAAACAAAACCGACGTATAAAACTTAGAAACCGCCGTGGTTAATAAATACTACGTTCACTGAATGAAAAACTGACGTCTTAAACATATAACATGGCATATATTTACTTGAACAGACGTAAAAACAACAATAACCACGACCATTTATATCACCACAGACGTTGAAAATTATTTTGACGGCTTGAACACAAAAAAACGACGTGGTTAATATAGTACACGTCAGTAAAAAACTAAAACCGACGTCGATTTGGTACATAATCGCATAAAAAAGAGACCTTTCGACTATAATAGACGACTGTAATAGACGACGGTTGAAATGAATTATAATGATATACAGAGCTATGAATTAATGTCATACAAAGCTTGCAGAATGAAAATGTGATCGGAATTAAAATGATATACAGAGCTATGAATTAATGTCATACAATTAACTGCATAACTAATGTCATACATTACAACAATCAATCAATCCATATATCTTCACACCCATCTCTAATGTTCTCACTCCCAAACTCACCCACTAGGTCATCAAATGTGTCAACATTTGGTATCCCTCTAGAAAATGGCTCACACTCAATTCTAATATCACCTAGCACATCATCACCAATAACATCATTATATTCTCTATTAGGCATTGATAACACTACCGACCAACCACGATGCATTGGGTCGTCAACATAAAATACTTGTTTGACTTGAGAAGCCATAACAAATTGGTCATTCCTATGTCCAATTTTACTCAGATCTACAAGGGTAAATCCAAGTTCGTCGACTACAAGGCCCGAAGTGTTATCTATCCAATCACACCTCAAGACTGGGATTCTAAACTTTTGGTAGTCAAGATCCCAAATTTCTTGAATAACCCCATAAAAACCCATATTGGAGACAATAGGGTTTTTATCCTTGGCACTAGCAACTTGCATAGTATGTGCAAGTAAATAAACTCCACTATTTTGGACAGTTCGCACATCATCCTGTGCCTTGGTGCTAAATTTGACACCATTAATAAGATAGCTCCTATATGATGGCACTACTATGCTTGGACCAGCTGCTAACCATCTCAAATTTTCTGATATGCCATTATAATCTTCCCCATTAAATTCACTTTGAACCTACAAATTAAACATATATATTAATTCAATCTAACATATTGTTAGCCTTACGGTTTTTAATATTGTTGTGCATATTTTGATGATAACAAATTATTCCTTATTTATCTAATGTATTTCAAGTGTGATAAGTTGTAAGGAGCAGGTAATCCCAAATGGATCAAAAACACTGTACATACAGGAAGACGTTTGGAACACTGAGCAAGAAGCCGACACTCAAGCATATATTTCTTCAATACAGAAGAGTTAGGTTATTCCTGTAAAACTCTTTATGAATTGAACATCTAAAGGCTCTTTACCTAGATTGACCTTAGGTTCCTTCATGCATTCATATCATACATGAAATAATTGTTTTATCAAATATTGGCTAAGTATGAAAAATGTTTTTCCAAATATTTATTTCTTCAAAATAATTTTTGGCGGCTTTTATTCCTTATACTTCAAATAAGAAAACTTGATTTTATGGGATTTTAATATGAAGTATACTTTGACTTAATGAACCATCCTTTTTAGCATAAATCGTATTTTGCACTAGAATCAATTTTTCATATCTTGATTTGGTGAGAATTTGATTTTCTAGTATTTTTATTTGAATCCAAATGGGGGGTACTTCCTTATTTACATTGTAAACTTAAGTAAATAGAGTAATATAAAAATAAATTAGAGTAAAAGGGGAAAGAAATTTACTTGAATGTTGAAAATGGAAATAAGCTAATTTGTGCACTGTGCAAACGGGAATTAAGCTGATTATTTATTTTTCAACGGATCTGTTTCTTTCAACAGATATATATTTTCAAACAGCTATAATTTTAATGCCTAATTTTCAGCTATCATCCTAATTATAGCTGTAACCCTAATGACTATATTTTCAACGACTATATTTCTACACCTATAAATACGTAGGCAGATTTCTTGTACAAAGATAACTCAACATATTCATCCAAGCATACAAGCATTCATCATACTCTGAATATCTTTTTCTCTTGAGCCAATCCTGTTCAATTTCATACAAGAGTTCTAGTGTTCGAAATCTCTTTGTATTATCTACTCAGAAAGGAGAGTTTCCATTGTGTGAGCTTCAATTGTATATCCCTCTCAAATAGGAGAGACTTTTTTGTTCTGAGATTGATTTCCATTCAAACTTGTAAAAAGGGTTGGTTTGACCCTGTGAGGTGAGAAGGGTGTCTTTCACCTTGAGCGAAGGAGTGGTGTGCTCTAGCTTTGTAAAGGTTTCAACTCCACCTGCAAGGAGTTTTTCAACATAGTGGATCGAACTCTCAAGTGGTGTGCTTGAGGACTGGACGTAGGTCAGGAGGACTGAACCAGTATAAATCTCTGAGTTTGAATTTCTCTTTCCCTATCTCTTTATTAGTGTGCTTGTCAAATTTACTTATCCGCATTTAAATTTAAATTTGCTATTAACCTTATTCACCCCCCCTCTAAGGTTGATTCACTGGGCAACAATTGGTATCAGAGCTTACCCTCTGAATTTTTGGCTTAACATCCAAAGAGGTACGATATGGCAAATATTACTAATATGACAGGCATGACTTTCGCTGAGGGACAATCAACGAATAGGCCTCCTTTGTTCAATGGGGAACACTACACATATTGGAAAACTCGAATGAGAGTCTACATTCAAGCCACGGATTATAAGGTATGGAGAGTTATTTTGAATGGCCCTAATATTCCTATAAAAAAAGATGGAGATAAAATTATTCCTAAAATTGAAGATGAATGGAAAGAAGAAGACTATGCCTTAATCGAAACAAATGCAAAAGCTATGAGTATCTTATATTGTTCCCTAGATGCTAAAGAATTTAACAGAATTTCTGCTTGTGAATCTGCTAAGGATATATGGGAAAAACTTGAAGTAACTTATGAAGGTACAAATCAAGTTAAAGAGACTAAAATTGGCATGTTAGTTCGCAAGTATGAATTATTTTCTATGATGCCTGAAGAATCCATTTCAGAAATGTTTACTCGTTTTACTGACATCATTAACTCTTTGAAAGCTCTTGGTAAAGTTTATACTAATGTTGAACATGTGAGAAAAATTCTTTGGTCCCTACCAAAGAAATGGGAGCCTAAAGTCACAGCAATCACGGAAGCTAAAGATCTTTCAAAGCTTAGTCTTGATGAACTCTTGGGTTCACTCATGACTCATGAGATTACACAGAAGGGACATGAAGGAGAACCACCAAAAAGAAGTCTTGCACTTAAGTCCTCTCATCCAGAAAGTGAAGATGAAGAAGGGGACAGCAATGATGAAGAAATGGCGCTTATTACAAGACGTTTCAAAAGATTCATGAGAAAGGAGAAGGCATTTAGTAAAAAGTCTCCCTGGAAGGAAGCTTCCAAAGGTGAATCAAGTAAGAAAGATCCACCTACATGCTTTGAATGTCACAAGCCTGGACATTACAAAACAGATTGTCCTCGTCTAAAAGGGAAGAAGTCCAAGAAGAAAGCTTTGAAGGTTACTTGGGATGATTCAGATGGAAGCGAATCCGAACAAAACTCAAGCGACAACGAAATGGCCAACTTTTGTCTTATGGCAAAAGACGATGAGGTAAGTTCGTCAAATGATAATTCTGATTATGATAATTCACCTTCTTATGAAGAACTTCAAGATGCTTTTGATGACTTGTATGAAAATACTTTGAAAATAAAATATAAATACAATACACTTAAAAAGAAAGAAATTGAGTATTCAAATCAAATTGATTGTTTGAAAGAGGAAAATAAAGATTTGCTTAAAGAAAACCAATTGCTTACTTCTACCCTTGAAAATTCAAAAGTGTTTGAGAAAGAAAATCATGACCTTAGAAAAACTATTGAAAAGTTGAACACTACTTTAGCTAAGTTTGTTAATGGAAAGGAAAACCTAGATATGATTCTTGGAAAACAAAGATGTGTCTTTAATAAAGAAGGATTGGGATTTGCTCACAAACAAAAGTTTTATAAAAATTTCTTTATTAAAGAATCAAGCATAAATCATCCTTCTATTACATGCAAATTTTGTAAAGGAAAAGAAAATATTGCAATCACATGTCCTGTGACTGAAAGAGTACATAAAATGTGGGTGCCCAAACAAGAATATGTTCTTAAAACTAACCCCCAAGGACCCAAGAAAGTGTGGGTACCAAAAAGAGTCATTTGAATTTATGTTTTGTAGGTTTGTCTCAAATCCTATGGGAGCAATGACAAATGGTTCTTGGATAGCGGATGCTCAAGGCATATGACCGGAGACAAGTCCAAGCTTTCATCACTTACACCCATAGATGGAGGATTTGTCACATTTGGTGATAACTCAAAAGGAAAAATTATTGGAGCTGGAAATATTGGTACGTCTTACTCACCATGCATTGAAAATGTTTTACTTGTTGAGGGTCTTAAGCATAATTTAATTAGTATAAGTCAATTATGTGACAAGGGAAATAAAGTTACTTTTGATAAAGATAAATGCATAATTGAAAATTCTTGTACTAATAAAGTCATATTCACTGCATCTAGACATGAAAATGTGTATACTTTTGACATTGATAGTTTAAAATCTCAAGATATTAAATGTTTTTCTGCTACAAATGAAAATAGATGGCTGTGGCATCGTAGACTAGGACATGCTAGTATGGACTTGCTTTATAAATTAAATAAATTTGATTTAGTTAAAGGTTTGCCTAAAACTAAATTTGTTAAGGATAAAATTTGTGATGCATGTCAACTAGGAAAACAACACAAAGCATCTTTTCCAAAGAAAACTCATATATCTACATCTAGACCTCTTCAACTTTTGCATATGGATTTATTTGGACCAAATAGAATTGCTAGTCTTGGTGGTAAATTATATGCATTTGTTATTGTTGATGATTTTTCTCGTTTCACTTGGACACTATTTCTTGCACATAAAAATGAAGCTCATAGTGCATTTGTTAAATTCTGTAAAAAGGTACAAAATGAAATTGGTTGCACAATAAGTAGGATCCGTAGTGACAGAGGAAGAGAATTTGACAATCAAGATATTAAACTGTATTGTGATGATCATGGCTTTGAACATAATTTTTCTGCTCCTAGAACACCTCAACAAAATGGAGTCGTTGAACGTAAAAATAGATCTCTTCAAGAAATGGCCCGAACTATGTTAAATGAGCATAATATACCTCAATATTTTTGGGCAGAAGCTGTAAATACTGCTTGTTATGTGATAAATCGTGTAATCATTAGATCAAAACTTAATAAAACTCCTTATGAGCTTTGGAAAGGAAGAAAACCCAATATTGGTTATTTTAAGGTTTTTGGCTGCAAATGTTTTATTCTAAATAACAAAGATAATTTGGGAAAGTTTGATGCTAAAGCTGATGAAGGTATATTTCTTGGATATTCTATGATTAGTAAAGCTTATAGAGTCTTTAATAAAAGATCCTTAACTGTTGAAGAGTCCATGCATGTTGTTTTTGATGAGAATAACTCAGTCAAGTCTAGAAACCTTGATGATGATGATGATCCTATTAGTACAGGAAATAGAGTTGATAACTTAGAGTCAAAAAATGAAGTATCTCACGATAGCAACAAAGAAGAAAGTTTAATAGATACTTCTCAACCTAAACAAGATGAAGAACTTCCTCAATCTTGGAGACTTGTTAAGGATCACCCTTTAGACCAAATCATAGGAGAACCTTCACATGGCATTAGAACACGGTCTTCACTTAGAAATTTGTGCAATTTTATGGCATTTGTTTCTCAAATTGAACCTAAGAACTTTCAAGAAGCCGAAACTGATGATTCTTGGATAATTGCTATGCAAGAAGAGCTTAATCAATTTGAAAGAAACAATGTTTGGAAATTAGTTCCTAGACCCCCACACCAATCCATAATAGGAACTAAATGGATTTTTAGAAATAAAAAGGATGAAAATGGCATTATCACTAGAAATAAAGCTAGGTTGGTAGCCCAAGGATATAACCAAGAGGAAGGTATTGACTATGAAGAAACTTTTGCCCCTGTTGCTCGTCTAGAAGCCATTAGAATGCTACTTGCGTTTGCTTGTTTTAAAGATTTTAAATTATTTCAAATGGATGTAAAAAGTGCTTTTCTAAATGGTTTCATTTCAGAAGAAGTGTATGTTGAGCAACCACCAGGTTTTGAAAGTGCTGAATTCCCAAACCATGTGTTTAAATTGAGTAAAGCTTTATATGGTTTGAAACAAGCCCCAAGAGCATGGTATGAAAGATTAAGTGGATTTCTGTTAGATAAAGGTTTCACAAGAGGAAAAATTGACACTACCTTGTTTACCAAAACCAAAAATGATGATTTACTTATTGTACAAATCTATGTCGATGATATTCTTTTTGGTTCGACTAATGAAAACATGTGCAGTGAATTTGCCAAAGCCATGCAGGAAGAATTTGAAATGAGCATGATGGGTGAGTTGAAATTCTTTTTAGGTTTGCAAATCAAGCAAACTAAAAGTGGAATTTTTATCAACCAAGCTAAATATGTTAATGATCTTCTTACAAAGTTTGGTTTTGAAAATTCGAAGTCTTGTACAACACCAATGAGTTCCACAATTAAACTTGATCGAGATGAAAAAGGTAAAAATGTGGATATTAAAAAATACAGAGGTATGATTGGTAGTCTGTTGTACTTAACTGCTAGTAGGCCTGACATTATGTTTAGTGTTTGCTTATGTGCCAGGTTTCAATCTTGTCCAAAGGAATCGCATTTAGTTGCTGTTAAGAGAATTTTTCGCTACTTACTTGGTACAATAAATCTAGGATTATGGTACCCTAAATTAACTTCGTTCGAATTAATGAGTTACTCTGACGCAGATTTTGCAGGATGCAAAATTGATCGCAAAAGCACAAGTGGTACATGTCATTTTCTAGGACACTCACTTGTTTCTTGGTTTAGCAAGAAACAAAACTCAGTTGCTCTGTCCACTGCTGAAGCAGAATATATTGCTGCTGGTAGTTGTTGTGCTCAGGTACTCTATATGAAACAACAACTTGAAGATTTCAAGTTGAAGTTGGACCACATACCCATAAGATGTGATAATACTAGTGCAATAAGCATTTCTAAGAACCCCATACTTCACTCACGCACTAAACACATAGACATAAGACATCATTTCATTCGAGATCACATAGAAAAGGGAAACATAGAACTTGAATTTATCAGTACAGACTTTCAATGGGCAGACATTTTCACCAAACCTCTTCCAGAGGAACGTTTCTGCTTAATTAGAAGAGAACTAGGTATGAGTACACTTTCTTTTCATCAATCCTAGTGGTTTCTTATTCACTCACTTGCTTGTAAGACTTTCACGGGGAGCTTATTCTTAGGGGGAGCACCTGTACCGTATTTTTTTTTGTTGATGACAAAAGGGGGAGAAATACTCATATACAAAATTGTCATACATCATCGTTTTTATCAAATTTTGTATATTAATTTGTCATCATCAAAAAGGGGGAGATTGTTAGCCTTACGGTTTTTAATATTGTTGTGCATATTTTGATGATAACAAATTATTCCTTATTTATCTAATGTATTTCAAGTGTGATAAGTTGTAAGGAGCAGGTAATCCCAAATGGATCAAAAACACTGTACATACAGGAAGACGTTTGGAACACTGAGCAAGAAGCCGACACTCAAGCATATATTTCTTCAATACAGAAGAGTTAGGTTATTCCTGTAAAACTCTTTATGAATTGAACATCTAAAGGCTCTTTACCTAGATTGACCTTAGGTTCCTTCATGCATTCATATCATACATGAAATAATTGTTTTATCAAATATTGGCTAAGTATGAAAAATGTTTTTCCAAATATTTATTTCTTCAAAATAATTTTTGGCGGCTTTTATTCCTTATACTTCAAATAAGAAAACTTGATTTTATGGGATTTTAATATGAAGTATACTTTGACTTAATGAACCATCCTTTTTAGCATAAATCGTATTTTGCACTAGAATCAATTTTTCATATCTTGATTTGGTGAGAATTTGATTTTCTAGTATTTTTATTTGAATCCAAATGGGGGGTACTTCCTTATTTACATTGTAAACTTAAGTAAATAGAGTAATATAAAAATAAATTAGAGTAAAAGGGGAAAGAAATTTACTTGAATGTTGAAAATGGAAATAAGCTAATTTGTGCACTGTGCAAACGGGAATTAAGCTGATTATTTATTTTTCAACGGATCTGTTTCTTTCAACAGATATATATTTTCAAACAGCTATAATTTTAATGCCTAATTTTCAGCTATCATCCTAATTATAGCTGTAACCCTAATGACTATATTTTCAACGACTATATTTCTACACCTATAAATACGTAGGCAGATTTCTTGTACAAAGATAACTCAACATATTCATCCAAGCATACAAGCATTCATCATACTCTGAATATCTTTTTCTCTTGAGCCAATCCTGTTCAATTTCATACAAGAGTTCTAGTGTTCGAAATCTCTTTGTATTATCTACTCAGAAAGGAGAGTTTCCATTGTGTGAGCTTCAATTGTATATCCCTCTCAAATAGGAGAGACTTTTTTGTTCTGAGATTGATTTCCATTCAAACTTGTAAAAAGGGTTGGTTTGACCCTGTGAGGTGAGAAGGGTGTCTTTCACCTTGAGCGAAGGAGTGGTGTGCTCTAGCTTTGTAAAGGTTTCAACTCCACCTGCAAGGAGTTTTTCAACATAGTGGATCGAACTCTCAAGTGGTGTGCTTGAGGACTGGACGTAGGTCAGGAGGACTGAACCAGTATAAATCTCTGAGTTTGAATTTCTCTTTCCCTATCTCTTTATTAGTGTGCTTGTCAAATTTACTTATCCGCATTTAAATTTAAATTTGCTATTAACCTTATTCACCCCCCCTCTAAGGTTGATTCACTGGGCAACACATATATATAGAAAGAAAGAAAATTAAAATAATAAATTGAATATGTCATTCAATAACATATATACCTTAACACGTAGCCATTGAATGAAAGTGCTATTGTGCTTATCTTGTAGCCACTTTGTTCTCTTTCTAAATTTCGAATAAGTGGTCTTGATGTGGATCATATGTTCCCTACAATTGACACGAAAAAAACACGCATTACGGTCCCTCATATATAAGATAAATATAAGGAGTAATAATATTTAACATGGCTACATATATATGAAAAATTAAACTCATACGTACTCGATATAAGGTAGGACTTCCTCCGTATTCTCCAAGACATATAGATGTGCCTGGTTCAACAAGTCCATATCAACTAAGCCCACTGTGCAACCTGATAATGGCTTTGAAACTCCCATATTCTGGCTTGAAGGCACTCCAACTGTACTAACATCAGATAAATGGTCGGTACAAAACTCTACAGCTTCTTCAGCTATATACCGCTCAGCAATGCAACCTTCGGGACGAGTACGATTCTGAACATACCCCTTTAGCACTTTCATATATCTTTCAAACGGATACATCCATCTAAAATATACTGGCCCACATAGACGAACTTCTCTGACAAGATGTACTACTAGATGAACCATGATATCAAAGAATGAAGGGGGAAAGTACTTCTCAAGCAAACATAAAGTAACTACTACATCTTCTTCCAACTTATCTAGCTTGGAAACATCTACCGTCTTTGCACATAAAGCATTGAAGAAGAAGCACAATCGAGTTATTGCATACCTTGCAGGCTTCTCCAAAACAGAACGAATTGCCACAGGGAGCAATTGTTGCATCAAGGTATGACAATCATGAGATTTAAGGCCAAGAAGTCTTGAATCTTTTAAAGATACAAGATTTTTTATATTTGAAGAATAACCTTCAGGAACCTTCATACCATAAAAAGAATTGCAAACCGCTCTCTTCTCTGCTCTTGACAAATTCCAAGGCCCTGGAGGCAAGCGAGTACGTCTTTCTCCATACTCGGGTTGCAAATCAATTTTTACCCCCATGTTCAATAAGTCTAACCGAGCAGCAATCCCATCTTTATTTTTTCCAGGGATCTCTAGCAATGTACCAATGATACTATCGCAAACATTCTTCTCAATGTGCATAACATCTAAGGCATGCCTCACAGGGAGGTATTTCCAATACTCGAGATCAAAGAATTTTGATTTCTTCTTCCAACAAACTCTATCACCATCATTCTCACCAACACTTCCCCCAATTTTCGAGCCCCATATGTAATTAATATCTTCAACCATATGCAGCACTTCTTCTCCTGTTAATGGCTCAGGGGGCATGCCATATTCAGCTTTCCCATTAAAAGCTGCACGTTGCCTCCTATATGGATGATTGATTGGTAACCACTTTCTATGCCCAATGTAACAAATTTTGTGGCCATTTTTCAACCTGTGACTAGGTGTATCATCGCCGCATATTGGACAAGCTTTATATCCTTTAACAACACAACCAGATAAGTTTTCATAAGCGGGAAAATCATTAATTGTCCACAGTAATGCAGCTCTGAGTGTAAAGTATTCTCCTATGTGGGCATCATACACTCCTCTAATCCCATCCCACAGAGATTTCAAATCATCAATCAAAGGCTCTAAGTAGACGTCTATATCATTTCCGGGCTGTTTAGGACCGGAAATCAGTATAGTCAACATCATGAACTTCCGCTTCATGCATAGCCATGGTGGGAGATTATATGTAACTAACATAACTGGCCAACAACTGTATCTGCTACTTAAAGAACTGTGGGGATTGAATCCATCAGATGAGAGAGCCAATCTCAAGTTTCTTGGCTCATTACCAAAGTCGGGCCATTTTTCATCAACAAGTTTCCAAGACGGGGAATCCGCTGGATGAGACATATAACCGTCAACTGATTTTCTTGCAGCATGCCAAGTCAAACTCTTAGCTGTCTTATGTGATTGAAACATCCTTTTAAACCTTGGAATTGGAGGAAAATACCACACCACCTTCGCTGCCACACCCTCTTTCAAGAACCCATCCTTGGTTTCCTTCCACCTTGAGATACCACAAGTAGGACAATTAGTTGCATTCTCATACTCCTTCCGATACAAAATGCAGTCATTGGAACATGCGTGGATTTTCTCATAACTCATCCCTAAAGCAGACAAAGTCTTTTTTGCCTCGTACATAGAGGAAGGTAGTGTATTTCCTTCTGGAAGAAATTCTCCTTGAAGTATCAATAATTCTGTAAAGCAAACATCACTCATCCCATGTTTTGCTTTCAAATTATATAACTTCACCAAAGCCGACAACTTCGTGTACTTACTGCAACTAGGGTACAAGGGTTCATCGCCATCCCCAATCACACTGGCAAACTCATAAGGATCAGATCCAATATTGGCAAAATCATTATCATCCATCCCTAATTCTTCAGAAACATAACTAAACCTACTTTGCTCATCTTCTTCCACATTTCTACTAGCATTGGTAGTCCATTCCCAAGGTTCTCCGTGCCATCTCCAAATCTTATAGCTTTGGTCAATTCCATTAAAGTATAAGTGTTCCCTTATAATTCCAACCCCAAACAATCGAATATTCCCACATTTAACACATGGACAACGAATCTCAGTTGTATTTCCAAGATTTTGTAACGCAAAATTCAAAAATCCTTCCACCCCTAACTCATATGCCTTCGATCTTCTATCCGCATGCATCCATGACTTATCCATCTTACACTCTATCAAATTCATATAAATATATATATATTAAAGTGGAAAGACCAGCAATGAAACACTACCTCATTCAAATAGCAGAGAACAAAATGAAAATTAAATATAAAACATGGAAAAGACGACGGTTTATAAAAATAATCGTCGTTTAATATACATTCCGACGACGGCATCTATAGTCACCGTCGTCATTAAGATACCCAGACCCAGAAATTTGAACGGTGTTCTGGTAGCCTAAAGACGACGTTTAATGGAGAAACAATCGTCTTTAGGCTACCAGTTGCGGCTTAAAACGTAGACGACGGGAGTAAATGAACAACCGACGTATAATAAACATTTGGACGACGGTTTGATCCTTCAACCGTCGTCGTAGTTAAAAAAAAAAACAGCTTAAATCTCCCATCCCCATTCCTTTTCCAAGAACCCATGGCCAAACAAACATAAAAGAACCCAAACAAAGAGCAATTATTACAAGATTGCAAACACCAAAACCCTAATATAGCTACCAACGAAAACATTTATGGATTTAAGAAGAGATTAGGGTTGTACTTACATGGATATTGAGAGAGAGCTGCGAGAATATAACAACTGCTTCAGAGAGAGCTTGGAGAATCTACGTACCCAATGCTTTGAGAGAGAGCTTGGAGAATCTACGTACCCAATGAGAGATCTTGAAAAATCTACGTACCAAATGCTTTGAGAGAGATCTTGGAGAATCTACGTACCCAATGCTTTGAGAGAGAGCTGAGAGAATATAACAAAAGCTTGAGACAGAGCTGAGAGAATTAGGATTAAAGGGACTAGAGTTGTACTTACATGGATATTGAGAGAGAGCTTGGAGAACGAAAACTTTCAGACAAATTTATGTTGAAGAGAGAGAATGAACTATTTGAGGGTTAAAGGGAAATTCTGAAAATTTTAAGTCGCGGTCAAAAATTTTTAAGTACCGCGTTTTTCAACCACGACGGTCAACACTTATAATGACGTCTAATAATTACTTACAACGGCGGTTATAATACATTTACGACGTTGTAAACACTAAAGACGTCGCTATTTTATAACTGACGTCGTCAACCGAATTCAATTAGTCTTTGTTAATGTAGTTGACCAAAAACAGCGGGAGAAAACCGGCGTCGTTTCAAAAAACCCTAAACCCTAAACCCTAAACCCTAAACCCTAAATTGTAAAATAATTTTTAAAAAATACACAAGTACGAGAAAAATGAACCGAAAATTGCTATGGATTCCTTACAACATTGCCTTCTACAATAGTAGGCTAAAATATGGATTTCATAATTTTGAATTTATGGGCACCAATGGATCACATAAACCTTAGGGTTATGTTATGTAAAGTATAAGGAGTACAATGCTTTGTCTCTAAATTTGTTTGAATTTTGTTATCATTTGAACTTTGAAAACTAAAATTACATTTTTCAGGCCTTAACGGGCAAGATATTGTCTCAATCAGTGCATAGAATTTGCCGGTATATTTTTCGGATTTTGTTTTGAATATATTATTAATATTAGTAATTAAATACAATAAAAAAATATTTCCAAAATTATATTTTTTAAAGCTTTAGGATAGAGACAATATTCCAATGCTTGGTAGTTTTCAGTATAATTTTTGGATATAGTTATGAATTTAATATGGATTTAAATAAAATATAAAAGTCAATAACAATTAAATAAAAAATGACTTAGCCGACGTTGTATCCCTTTACAACGACATTAAACATAAAAAACCGACGTTGAAACTATATTTAAGAATATACACAGGATGAATTAATTATAAACCGTCATTTTAGTGTATATAACGGACGTTGTTTAAATATATAAAGGCGGATATCTAATAATATCCGCCTTTGTATAATATTACAACGTCGTTAATGTTATACTAACCGACGTAGTATATGAATACAAATTCATTTATAAAGGATGAATTAATTATAAACCGTCGTTGTTACTAATATTAAACGTCATTTTAGTGTATATAACTGACGTTGTTTATATATATAAAGGCGAATATTTAAGAATATCCGCCTTTGTATAAGATTACGACGTCGATAAGGTTATACTAACCGATGTAGTATATGAATTCATATTCTTTTATGCAGGATGAATTAATTATATACCGTCGTTGTTATTTCTATTACACGTCATTTTGTTGTATATAGCTGACGTTTTTTTTTTATACAAAGGCGGATATTTAGAAATATCAGCCTTTGTATATTATTACGACGTCGATAAGGTTATACTAACGGACGTAGTATATGAGTACAAATTCATTTATACAGGATGAATTAATTATAAACCGTCGTTGTTTTGACTATTACACGTCGTTTACTGCAATACGACCATTGTGTACACGTATGAGACGTGTAAATTAGAATCAGACGTCGGTGTTTGGGAACTAAACAAATTTTTAAACAAAATTTAATTTTGTTGATTTTTGTTCTCTTGATTACAACAAAATATTTATATACATTTTAAATAATCTAAATTAAACATTGTTCATAAATATTTATCTACATCAATTATCCTTCGGTAATTGCTTGTTCACGAATTCTGCCCATTCATGCCTAACTTCGTCAATATCCTTTTGTGTATACTGAAGTTTATCTTTTTTCTTGTCAAACTGCAAAATAAACCAAAAAACCGACGTGTTAAAAGAATACAAACGACGGTTAAACAAAAATATGACGTAGTAAAATAAAGAAAGTATATCTAAAATGTTGCGTTTTACCTTCTTTTCGAAATTTAGGTCTGGATCATGAATTATATCTCTCATGAATCGCATCACGTAATAGCCACACTCTACACTTGTTGGTTGTTCAGGAGTGCCGTGTAGATTTTTCCAAATGGCCTGCTGTTTACGTGAATTTTTGTTCATATGAATGTTAAACATTTTAATTGACCTGTTACAAGAAAACAAAGGGTGTTAAATACAAATAGTAACCGTCGTGGTAAATCAGTCCAAACGACGGAGTTTTTTAAACCAAGACGTTATATTTTGTTTAAAACGGCGGTAAAACCTAACCGTCGTTGTGTAACGTTATAACGTCGGTAAGAGTAAAAAACGTCGTATGACGAAAATTGTGCAGAAAAAATTAAAACGTTCTTAAATAAAACGCAAACGACGTTTTTAAGAAAATACTGACGTGGTAGTTAAATTAAAACGTCGGTAATATCTTCCCGTCGTTATATTATATAATAACGTCGGTATTAGTAAAAACCGTCGTTTATTTAAATACTTTATAGGAAAAATCATAAATCAGAAGAAATCAACTTACGTATTCACTATATTTTTCATTTCGTCGTCAACCATGCGTTTTGGCAGTGAATTCATGTAATAGGCAGTCTCTGTTAATGGTCTCACAATTACCATCACCCAATGACCCCTGCACATAATGATTCATATTAGAAAGAAAAATATTAGAAGCCTGGATTATAAGGCAGTGAATTCATGTAATAGGAAAATACTTTAAATGGTACTAACCCTGGATTATAAGGGACCAAGAAAAATTGATTCCCATCTGCTGTATTCAGGCGGTTTGACAGGTTTTTTATTCGGTCTGATATTGATCCAACTCCAGAGCTCACTAGCCCAGGGTCCACGAGGCCAACAAGGTTTACAAGATTTGCCATTTTTAAATAGTCAAATAGGAACCTAAATATATGAAAGTCAATTAAATGAGATTTTAATTTAAAAGAAAGGAAAATGTAAAACAAAATGGGATTAGGGAGAATTACCTCATGTATACTGATATCACTGTGGTTCCTATCTCAACCATTGAACCAAACTGCAAAACATCCTCAGTGAAGAGGAAGGTATCATGCTCAATGCCAAACACTTCCTTGGGCATGTGAATTGTTAGAGCCTCGTTACCATTAGGCAACAACTTGGTCTGGAAATGTTGGCATAAGGCTAAAAGAGGAGGCGGCATATCTAGCTTTGAGAGATCCTGTTTAAAGAAATTAATAAAGAAATATAAGTTAGTTTGTGTGTGAACTAAAATAAACGACTCTAACTAAACAAAAAAAACAGACGTGGTATATAATATAAACGACGGTTTCTCGTTAATACTGACGTTGTATTGAATTTATAACGTCGCTATTCTATAGAAAGGTCGTCTAATATAAATACAGTTAATGAAATCATGAAATGAACGACTGTTTATAAAAGCGTCGTGGTATATAACTAAACACGACGTGTCTTGTAAGAAACAGACGTATTTACCGTCGTTATTTTAAATTTTAACGTCGGCTATTAAAAGGAGCGACGTCTTTTTAAAATTTAAAAAGCAGAAATATAAATAAGCAGAGATTTTACCGTGTCCTCTTTCTCTTTTGCAGCAGTATCAGCTTCAGGCTTCGGATCTTCTAATTCCAAAGCTAGGGGTCTGATATTAGTGGCCCCAGAGCAGCTTGCCTTATCAGACATTGGATTTTTTGGGCTTTGATCTTGAGGGGGTAAAATAATTGGAGGAATTGGGGTTTGGAGCATCTGGCTGGGATCAAAACTAGGAACTAGTTGACGGATATATGCCAACAAAGTCTCCCTCTCTGCTCTGACTGCTTCCATTATAGTTTCCCTTGACTTCGCCTCAATCCTCAAGGTCTCTTCTCTGACTGCCTCCCTCACACTTTCCTTCAATTTGTCACCAAATTTCACTCTCTGCTGCTTCGGCAAATTGAAGAACTGAGTTGGGGTAACGCCAGCACCAGCTCCTCTGACTCTCCCACCATGCTCCGGGGTTCCCAAAGCCAGAGTCAAGATATCATTGCTCCCGGAGACAGTCAGAGTGCCTTCGGAGACTTGCTTTTGCAAATCATCCTAAAAGAAAGAAAGAGAGATTGTTAGAACCTGAGAAGGGTGTATGACAGATACATATACCGACGTTGTAAATTATAAACAACGACGGTTTTTATTAAATGACAGACGTGGTATTAATTTAAAACATCTATATATAAATACCGTCGTTGTTTATACTTTACAACGTCGGTATATAAAAATACGTCGTATATTCAAAATAAAACAGATTAAGACATAAATTAAAAACCGTCGTATATTCAAAGTAAGACGACGGATTATTAAACAAACAGACGTAGATGTACAATTCCATACGGCTGCACAAAATTACCGTCGTTGTATAATCATTCTAACGTCTAGATAAGATAAAACCGTCGTAAGTTTTAATGAAGAAGTGAAAAAACTCGATTGAAATATGCATTCTTTTCCAGAAATTGTGCACCACAAAATTCAGTGAAATAGACAGAGAGAGGGAGAGTGTGTGCGTGAGTAAACTTAAAACAAAAATGCAGTTCATAGAATAATTTAATCCGTCGTATTAATTCTATCTAGACGTCTACTTTATTCAAAAACCGACGTCCTATTCACTTTTAAACGTCCGTAAATTAAGCCTGTCGTGGTGTTCACTTTATAATGTCGCTTATATAAATATAAACGACGTCTATACCAAAATAAAACACTCTGTTTTTCAAATTTAGAACAGAGTTAGTGAGACTTACGATTAGTTTTGCCTTCTCTGCAGCCTTTGGATCAGGGATGTTTCCTGATTTATCTTCTCTTGCTTTCTTCCACAGAACAGCTCGATCGATTTCTTGACCTTCGGGCATGGTTTCTACCAATTGGTCCGTCAAACCAACATACCCTTTTCTAGACAACCTATGGTTGTACTCCAATTTCTCCCTCCTCTCCTTCTGCTCAGCATGCTTAGCTTCAAAATCTGGGGTTAACCTTGAAGCTACGAAGGCATCCCATTGCGATTTCTCTATGAACTTATAAAGCGCAGGGGTTTCTCTTAACCTCTCCCTGTCATGTGCGTAAGGAAGGATATACTGCCTAGTTACGTTATACTTGAAATCCTTCCATTTTTTGGCGGCAGACTGCAAGACCAAGTTCTTGTAACGATCCCCAATAACATAGGACATTTGAACAGCTTCCCAAATCTGCTCCTTCACGTCCTTGGGTAATTGTTTCCATTTCTTGTCCACAAGAGGGACTCTGGTGCGTGCCAAAACACCAATGTAAGACTGCATCTCAACAGCAGCCTCGCCATATGGTTTACCATCTTTATTGAACTCAACCACAGGCTTAACCTTCTCAATTTTCCTCTTCACAACACGGCTCATTGTGCTGATACCGCGGCCAGATTTTGGCTCCTCAACAAATGTGGCTGTGCTCGAGTCTTTCTTTGAGGTTGAGGAATATCTCATCCTCTTCGAGGGTTTGCTTTGAGTTGATTTTTCAACTTCCACTAAACCTGTTTTGGGTTCATCCCCTTGTGCCATTGAACCTGCTGTGGCCTTTGACGCTTCAGCTTCCTTGTTTTGAGATTTCGAAACCATTTTTGATTAATCTGCCAGAAAAACAACGTTGGTTATTAAAAATAAACGACGTAATAATATAAAAACAACGACGGTTTTATATATTTCATGACGTAAATATTCATAAACTACGTCGGTTATTAAATTACAAAACTAGTGTACTTCTCTCACTAGACGACGGTTTTATCTTGTTTCCGACGTATTAATTGTCACACCATGACGGTTTTAGCCACCGTCGTGGTGTGTCCATTCCATCGTCGAAAACAGGACAGAACTGTCGTCTTTTGGCGTCGTGAGGGTATCTACTTATGTATTTAATCAAAACCAGTGAAAGATTTCTTCAATTTGACAGAATCTAGTTTCCAGACAACTACGGCATGCAAATGAAAAGTAAAAAAAGGGAAGAGAGTGAGAAAAAACCTTGAATAACACCGGCGTGCAAAGAAATGTTTCCTTCCGACGAAGACGAAGACCAAAATGGTGATTTGGACGATGAAGACGATGATTCAGACGATGATGCTAGGTCAGGTGACGAAAATGGTGATTTTGGAAATGAGAGGGAAACTACGATACTTTATCGGGAAGTGAAAACCGTAAAATATTAGGTCAGGTGACGAAAAGTTTATATATTTTCCCAGAGTTCAATACAACGACGTTTTCATTAACAAACCGCCGTATTATTTTGTTATAACGACGGTAGATAATTCATAAATGACGTGGTTATCACAACTGCCGAAAGACTTTTGGAATTCCGATGTGGTTATGACGGCGCTTTTTTTCTCGAAACTGACGTTGTACTTGTAATTTCAACGACTGTGTATTTTAATAAACCGACGTGGTTACTTTGCGGTTCTGAAAACGACGTCGTTCTCTTTTTAATACGCGCCAAATGAATTTTGGATTTCCGACGTGGTTATGACGGCGCTTTGTTTCTCTAAACTGACGTTGTACTCTTAAATTCAACGACTGTGTATTTCAATAAACCGACGTGGTTACTTTGGTTCTGTTCTCTTTTTAATACTCGCCAAATGACTTTTGGATTTCCGATGTAGTTATATCTAAACTGACGTTGATTAGTCAAATATGACATCGCTATGTATATTAGAACTGACGTGGATATTTACTCCATTTTGTTTAAATAGGATTTTTTAACGCGGTTGTTAACTCTCAGTTTTCAATTAGGGTTGCAGAAATTGTCTTTCTGAAAGCAAATGGGTTTGCAGAATGATTCCTCACAAGACCAAGCATGGGTTTGCTACATCCTCCTGTGTAGCAAGGGTGAAACCAGCTTGAGAACCCGCGTGGGTGTTCCTGATGCTCGCAGAGACGGACTCAGGTGGTGGCTGTAGCTGGGAGTGGGCTTGAGGTTCAGAATGAGTAGGTGGTGTCTATTCATTCTGAACCTCAAGCCCACTCCCAGCTTCACCCCAAAGGCACAACCCACAACAGGTTCTAAGGCTGGTTCCACCTTGCTACACAGGAGTTTTGAAGTTGATCACTGTGGAAAAGGGGACTACAATGTAACCAGGAATCGAGGAGTGAGGGTTCACACTTTGTTGATTTTGATTTTGTTTTTCAGGAATCGAGGCTGTGCAGGAGCTTGAGAACAAGAGGAAGGAGAGGGCCCAGCTTGCATATGAGAGGAAGAAACAGTTTGTTGATTTTGATTTTGATTTTGTTTGCCACGATGTATTTGCCAAATTTGTGTTCATATTTAACACGAAGAGATTTGCATTTTAAGATGAAAATGTTGTTGAGGATTGAGAATTAAATTTTGTTTTGTGTTAAGAAAGATATTACCAAAATAAAAGAAAAATTAATTAATTTTAAAAAGCTATAAACATAAGACGGCGGTTTACAGAGAGGGCAGACGTATAAATTGAAAAAATACGACCGTAATTTGAACTTAGGACGTGGTAAATAAAAACGACAGTAGTGTTGTAGGTACCGTCGTAGTATACTCCAAAATAATAAGTCGGCGGTTTACAGAGAATGCACCGTCGTAGTATACAGACGTTGATTCCACTATATTATACGACGTGGATTAAGAACAGTTGGTCGTGTTTAGTTAGGAGTTAACACGGCAGGTTTTTTGGTGAACTGTCGTCTTTATTTTCTACGTCAGTGTATTCATACCTGCTGTCGTTGTTTTTTGGTCAGATTTTAACACTGAAGAAATCCTTTTTTAAAAACGACGGTTTTTTATTTGTACGCGTCGTCTTTTAAAAATATTGAACAGTAAATCACTTATCCACGACGGTTTTTTTTTATACCGTCGTCTATTTAAATACAACGACGGTTTTATGTTATGCCGTCGTCTTTTTCTGGTCGTCTTTTTCCATTTTTGTAGTAGTGTATGTTGACGATGACAGGCGATAAGGAGGGAGGAGAAAGCTCTCACAAGTGGCAAGTGTGAAGGTCGAGTTGAAACCGTTCACCGACAAGGAGAACTTCATGCTTTGGAAAAGGAGGATGAAGTACGTCTTAAAGCAACAAGGTCTCAGCATAGTCTTGGTAGGCAAGGAAAAGAAGCTAGCAACCATGACGGATGCAGAGTGGGAAGACCTAGACGAGCTTGCTAAAGGATCCATCAAGCAGCATCCCACGGATGATGTGCTGTGTAATGCAATGGAAGACACCACGAAGCAGACATGGGAGAAGCTTGAAGAGTTGTTTGCATTAAGATCATTGTCCAACAAGCTCTTCTTGAAGAAGGACCTCCACTTTCTAAAGATGGGGCGTAAACATGATGTAGCATGTCAATACCTTTAATAGGTGTAGTGTGGACTTGCAAAGAATTGATAAGGTTTATAAGTCGGAAGACAATGCCGTGATGTTGTTGACATCCTTGCCCCCGTCTTATAAGCACTTCCATACGACACTTATATTCAGTAAGGGAACTTTGAAGTATGAAGCGGTCATGCAAGACATCCTGACGCATGACAGGATGCTTCAACGTTCCAAAAATAGCTCTCAAAGTGAAGGTTCTCGTGTCAAGGATCGGAGGGCGGGGTCGTTCAAGCAATCGCACGCGGGTTGGGATGGGGGGAAGTTGAGCAATGGAGGGAGCGGAGCAATATGAAGGATGCCAAAAGTTTAGGCGTAGCAAACGTGTCAACTAGTTGTGACACCAATGATGAACTTTTGACAATAACGGATGAGGAGCGTAACAGTGAAGTCGTGGCAAATTCTTCAGGTAAAAGTTCTACTGCAGTTTGAATTCTAGATTCTCGTTGTTCGTTTCATGTGTGTTCAAATAGGAAGGAGTTGTAAAGTTTTTGGGCGTGAGAACAGTGAAGATCAAGATGCATGATGGTGTTGTTAGGTCTTCAACTCCAGGCGACTGGTCTCCCAATCCTGACTACCGGTCACCAGGTGATTTAAGTTTGAGCGTTGTTTACAGTTTTGGTGTGTTTGACTTGGTTTTCCTAACCTAATTTAAGAGGGTTTTAGTTTTGTAGTCCTAGTTAACTTATAGCAAAAGTCCTATGCATTATAAATAGGACTTTTAAGGCTAGGTTAAAAATAAATTTTTTTTTTAAAAAAAAAAGGAGAATTCAAGAGTGGATCTTCAAGGGAGAAACACAAGACAGAATTTGAGGGTGAATTCTTGAGTGTTTACAAGGGCATCAAAGGGTTTGAGCAATGGTGAGACAAAAGAGAGCAAGGGTTCTTGTGAGAGCTAAGGAGGTTCAAGATTGTAACCAAAGTTGTAGTAAATTTATCGAGTGGATCACCAACAGGACGTAGGTACGAGGCCGAACTTCTATAAATCTTTTAGGGACAATATTGAGGATCACCTTGTTGACATGTCTTTTGACCACAAAAAAAAAGGCACTTGTTGACATGTCAACTTCTGGTCTTGTTGAGTGGCTATGACACTGACATGTCTCTCCTGTCATATTGGGGACATTATCTTTATTTAAGTGTTTTTTTTCTTCTTCTTTTGGGTTTAGTTGGGAAAATTCTAGAGGGGGAAATTGTAAAAATGTACTGTTTCTAAATTGACATTCTCCTATATCATTCGTCTGTAAACTTAGTACTCGAAGTTAGTTTTTAGGGGTTTTTTTGGCGCAAGCAAAGATTCTTCATGTCATAATTCAAGTCTACACAAGAAGTTCAAATTCCTAAAGATCTCTAGATGTTAAGCTAAACTGCATCACACGAACATTTTGCACTCTTCTGTTTTCAAGTAATTGATGTATAATTGATAAAGGCTTAATTATGGATATGCCTCTGTGCTTTCAAAGTAGTCTCAAATTACCACCTGTTCTTTGAAATGTCTAAATATACCACCTACACTTTCATTAAGTGTCTCACACAAGCAATTCCGTCAGATTTGAGAGAAGTTCCGTTAGCTTATGTGGCCCCCACTTATTTTCAATCTCTTAACAAGGAGAGGAAGGGTTAGTCAGGTTGAGAAAATGGAGAATTTGGGAGAAAATGGGAAATTTGGGAGAAGAAGGTTAGAGTTTAGGAATCTCTGAGGTGGAGGTTTAGATCTGGGAGAAAATGAGGAATTTGATTTGGGGATTTCATATTTGGGAGAAAAGGGGGAAGGAATAGGGAATTTGTTTCCATGTCTTCTTCAATTCAGTCAGTATGAACCCTATTCCTTCTTCTCCCAAATTTGAAATCCCCAAATCAAATTCCCCATTTTCTCCCAAATATGAACCTCCAGATTCCCAAATTTGAAATTCCCTTAACCCTAAACCCTTCTCCCAAATTCCCCCTTTTCTCAATCTGACTAACCCTTCCTCTTTGTTGTTAAGAGATTGAAAAGAAGTGGAGGCCACATCAGCTAACAGAACTTCTCTGAAATATGATGGAATAGCTAACATGAGACACTTATTGAAAGTATAAGTGGTATATTGAGACATTTCAAAGAATACACTACTACAAAAAACACTTTGCGCGACGAAATAAGTTTGTTGCGCAAAGTACAATTTCGTCGCGCAAACTTTGCGCAACGAAATTTTGGTCGTGCAAGTTCTATCGCGCCAAGATCGTCAAGAAAGGGTTTGCGCAACGAAAAATATTCTATCACGCAAAGCCACTTTGCGCGACGAAACTTAATGTCGTGCAAATATACTTTGCGAGACGAAATAATATATTGGTCGCGCAAAGTCTTTAAATATATATATTTTTTTAAATTCCCATTTTTGGCGCGACGAATTTTTGGTCGCTCAACGTTTTGCACTACCAAAATATTCCCGAAAAATTCCCATTAAGAGTTTATGTTAGTAAATATATTGTTTTGATGGCATACGCATTCTACGAAACTAGTTTCAACAATCCAACCGTCAAACTTGTTTGTTTACACTTCGAGATCATATACACCAAACATCAGAAAAAATAAACATTCAGAGATTAAGTAATAAGACAAAACTTTTCGATTGTTATAACCGAAAAATCATGATTTAACGGTTATTTCAACTTTGATTTTGATGATTTTTTACAGCTACACTCCTTGACCCTATATGAATACAATGAAGCAATTCAATCGTCAATTTAAAATATTTACACTAGTGGATACCACAAAATCTTATGTTATATTTAAACAAAAGTATAAATAAACTCTTAATTGTTAGTGAATATATTGTTTTGATGGCATATGTATTCTATGAAACTAGTTTCAACGATCCAACCGTCAAATTTGTTTGTTTATACTTCAAGATCGTATACCCCAAAAATCGGAAAAAATAAACATTCAGAGATCACATAATGGGACAAAACTTTTCGATGGTTATAAACAAAAATCACGATTTAACGGTTATTTTAACTCCGATTTTGATGATCTTTTATAGGTACACTCCTTGACCCTATATGAATACAATGACTCAATTTGATCTTCAATTTAAAATATTTACACTAGTGGATACCACAAAATCTTATGTTGTATTTAATGAAAGTATAAATAAACTCTTAATTGTTAGTGAATATATTGTTTTGATGGCATACGCATTCTACGAAACTATTTTCAACGATCCAACCGTCAAACTTGTTTGTTTATACTTCGAGATCATATACGCCAAAAATTGGAAAAAATAAACATTCAGAGATCAAGTAATATGACAAAACTTTTCGACGGTTATAAACGAAAAATCACGATTTAACGGTTATTTCAATTTCGATTTTGATGATTTTTTTACAGCTACACTCCTTGACCCTATATGAATACAATGAACCAATTCGATCGTCAATTTAAAATATATATTTTCTAACAAAAACCCAATCCGAACTACAATAATATATTTTTCTAACAAAATAATTTTTTTATTTTATTTATTTTTGTAAAGACTTTGCGAGACGAAGATTATTATTTCGTCGCGCAAAGTCATCCAAAAAAATTTAAATTTTTTTTTAATTTTTGCAAAGACCTTGCGAGACGAAGATTATTATTTCGTCGTGCAAAGTCATCCAAAAATTTTTAAAAATAATTTTTTATTTTATTTATTTTTGTAAAGACTTTGCGAGACGAATAACACTTCGTCGCGCAAGACTTTATACGCCGAATTTTTGTCTTTTGTCGCACAAAGTCATGCAAAGATTTTTAAAAATAATTTTTTATTTAATTTATTTTTGAAAAGACTTTACGAGACGAACCACACTTCGTCGCGCAAGACTTTGTGCACCGAATTTAAGTGTTTCGTCGCGCAAAGTGACTTTGTGTGATGATTTGTGTTTCGTTGCGCAAAATTTAGTCGCATAAGACTTTGAGCGACAAAGTTTAATTTTCGTCTCGCAAAGTCACTTTGAGCGATGAATTGTGTCTTGTCGTGCAAAGTTTGGTTGCGCAAGGGGTTTTTTTTACTAGTGATTGGTGGTAATCTGAGACTATTTTGAAAGCACAAGGGGCATATCCATAAATAAGCCATTGATAAATGTACAAGCATTTGACGTTTCCATTTTTGTTTCAATGATTATTTTCACTTCTTTATTTTCTTTTGAGTAATGCTAGGAAGACCACCTTTATGTACATGTTAGAGAAATGATATGCAATGCAGTCACCCTAGCATTTCCCTTTCCTTTTCAACAAACGGAAACGATTTTATTCATCAACAAATGTTTATATCACTCGCTTCGCAATCTTCTCAACAACGGGCTCCGCTAGCGTCTCCAAGTCTCCCAGGTCTTGCTTCAGTGTTTCCACCTTTGTTTGAACGGATATAAATACAGGGAGCTTCTCCAATGCGAACTTTGGAATGCGGATTGGGTGCGAACTTTTGTTTCTAACCGTTGGATGACTTGTGTGGCTTTATTTTCTTTATTTTCGCTCTTCATCCAACGGTTAAAAACAAAAGTTCGCACCCAATCCGCATTCCAAAGTTCGCATTGGAGAAGCACCCTATAAATACATTAGTCAAGGTTACAAAGTTAAAAAAAAATAATGTATATAAACTTAATATGGTGGTGGAAATGGCCATAAGAAGACCTTGTGAATTAAATCTTGTGTTAGTTGAGCATCTTGAGCAGCCACTTTTGATGCCCGTTCTACCAGCAAAACTGTTTCCTTTAGTTTGCTATTATCAGGGAGCTCATCTGCGACGTCCGCCGACATCTTCTCAGCCACATTTGCCACTTTTTCTACTACCTCTGCCACATTCTCAACCTCTTCCATTACAATTTCTGCCTTTCCTATATAAGACATAAAGAATTTCCCAATTCTTTTATCAGGAATCCTGTATTCTAATAATTTATATATGACTGTAATGAAATGAAGGAGATTTTTCGTACCTTCAATCCTCTTCAGTTTTCCCCAATTCTGAGCCCAAAAAGGCAGCAGTAGTGATAATATGGATCCCAACATCCATTTGAACCTGCATGCAGGCCAAGCCATTTTTTTGCTCCAAAAACTTCCAACAAATTCCCAATATACTTTTTGTAAATAAAAAATACATTCAAAGGAAAGTCATGTGACTGAGTTCATACCAGTGGGCGAAATTGAGCCTAGTGGAAGTAGCTTGGTGTGATTGTGGAACCTTGTCCTCTCCACCAGTTAACCTAAAATATACGGAGCGAAATATTATCAAGTAGCAGAACATATTTTCTCTTCTTTTTTTAGATCAGAAAGCATATTTTCTTGTCTTTCAATCCGAAGAGAAAACCAGTCAATCCTGGAGATCATAGTGTAACTGGAGACCATTCAAAACACAGTTAATTTTCTTACACTTTGGTATCACGTTTTGTCCATGGTCTGCTCTTGGTGCTGAAAAGTAGAAGACTTTGCGGTATCGAATAGCCATGGCCAACCTTAGATACTCCCACAGCTGGGAACTGTCCCTGCGATGCATTTGTGAAGCTAGATCGATTGCCATCGAGTAGTTGAAGAAAACTTCTCAATCTTTCTTAGGCATATTCATCAATTTCCACCCCAATAATAATCACCTGTATATTTGAGATGTGGACTTAAGGTCTCTGAATATTCAGCGACGACGGCTCCAAATCATGTATATATAATAGTTTTGTGATTATATTTTTAATATGGAATTTGAGACATTGAAGCTATTTGTGTGCCTACTTTCCATGCCATTTACGTTTGATGATGTTTGCGGGCAAAACACTGGAATATGTCCTCACACGCCAAGGGATGACGTGGGTTTTGAAGAGATCCTTTCAACAAAAGAAAAAAAAAGAAAAAAAAAAAGAAGGTAGCTTGTGTAGTATAAAAACGTGTAGCTTGTTGCTTGCAAGTACAAACCTCGTTCTCGTTAGTGTTAGAGTTTGAGAGCAAATGCCTTGGTTTTTGTCCTACATCGAAGAAACTCAAGGGTTGTTTGAAAATTATTTTATTTTCACTTTTCGGTTTATATTTTTTTAAACTGACGAAAACATGTTTAGTAACATATTTCAATTTCAGTTTTCAAAATCACCCTTATTTTTAAAAATAACTTGAAACTGTTTTTAATTTTTGTGCTCCTTTTTCATTCACTAATTTTACATCCACACACATGAAATGCACTCCAGTTAGCAAAATTCAATATTTGGGACCTCCCAACTTGGACCCGGCCACTCGATTCTTGTGTTTGGCCACTGAACCAGTCTAAGTCTAGGAACCTCCAGATCAAAAACTCACCAAAAATTCATCATAATTCCAAAAAAATTTATTGAAAAATACTACAAACTCTTTGTAACATGCACTTTCATTCTATGATCTCAAAGTCACAATTTGACCTCAAAAAAATTCGTTTCCAAGTTCCGCATAAAACTGAAATTAGTTATCAGACAACTTTTCTTCAGTTTTCAGTGTTTTTGAAAACTAAAATTGGTTACAAGCAAGTTTTTTGTTTTTAATTTCTTAAAAATGAAAACTGAAAACGGGCCCTCCGTTTTTAAAAAGCCTTTGTAAACAAAGCTTTTTGATAGTTTAATAGGGTTTTAGTTTCGTAGTCCTAGTTAACTTATAGCAAAAGTCCTATGCATTATAAATAGGACTTTTAAGGCTAGGTTAAAAAAAATATTTTTAAAAAAAAGGAGAATTCAAGAGTGGATTTTCAAGGGAGAAACACAAGATAGAATTCAATGGTGATTTCTTGAGTGTGTACAAAGGCATCAAAGGGTTTGAGCAATGGTAAGAGAAAAGAGAGTTAGGGTTCTTGTAAGAGCTAAGGAGGTTCAAGATTTTTAACCAAAGCTGTTCTTACATACTAGTGAATTTCTTGGGTGGATCACCAAGAGGACATAGGCACGAGGCCAAACTTCTATAAATCTTTGTGTTCTTGTGTGTTTGCTTTCTCTCTTCGATGTGCGTGTGTTTTATTCTCAAAGAAATTTGTGTGTATGTCGTTGCATAGTCCATCAAGGACAAAGTCTTGGAGTGTTTGTGCAAAACGCAAATGACATTTTCTAAGGCCGACGAATCCATTCCCCACAACTTCCGTAAATGCATAGATTTGTAATTCGATCACACTACGATTCTACGAAGATAAAGACCTCATGTCATTTACGCAAGGAAATGTATTGCAGGGAAAACATTAGAAATGTGTGCTAAAAATTAATTAATTAATTGATTAAGAATGTCCAAGCACGCTAATGAATGACATGGGTTTTGCTTTATTTGGTTGATAGGATTTTTCGTACCTGCGCAAACAGGGTTAAAATCACTTAAAATACTTGCAAGAATACAAGGATATTGTAGTATAGATGCTCATGCAAGGTCGTTGTCCCCAAAGATTGTTTGACTAATTTGTAATTAAACTAACTCTTAATTAATAACCAAAATAGATTTTATCAAAGATCTGAAATTTATGATTTTGAAAAGATTAACTTGACAATAAAAGAAATCTGAAAGCTGGGAGGTAATAATAGCAGAGAATAAAAACGTTTTTTAAAAATTAACAATATAGAGAGAAACTAGGGTTTAGCCGTCGCCGTCACAATCCTATGCAATTCTATCAATTACTTATGAATTTCCACATATATGCTTTGAAGGTTAGGTTTTCCTAATGCATATTTTCCTTGTGATGTTCAAGTGAAAACGTATATCTAACATGCAATCCGTCTGTGATGTTCAGATCAAATAAAAACATGCAAGACTCATTAAACTTTGTGAAAACCCTTTGAAAAACCATGCAACCCTTAAGAGCGTGATGTTCGCCTTAAGTGAACTTACAATTATTAACCACAAGAAGCCATCCTCAATTTCAAGGTGATGTTCCAATAGAAATTGCATCAAATTACTTGTCTAAATATCCTAATAGTGATCAGTTATTAAAATAGATAGATAGTTTAAACGCAGTAATTAATAATTCAAAGCAAACATGCATTCATTCATAAGCAATTTAATAAAATTACATATTCATGCTAAGGCTTATGGCCTCGCCCTAGCAAAGAGAATTAGTTACGCATATTCATAACTAAAACCAAAGAAAATATCATTCGAATGAATAAGAATCAAAACACCTTGAAGTAGAAGTTCTTCAAAAACCCTAGCAAAAGTCGCGTTCTAAAAGCCAAAAGAGCGATCCTCCAATTATTGTGAAAAATAACTTAAATACGTACTAAAACCTAGCTGCCCAATCTCCATAAGGAAACTAGATTAAAATAAAATAAAACTAGGAAATAAAGTCCAAATTGGACTAGGAGAATCTGCCAACAATCTGCCCAGCCACGTTTTAGGCTCAAATCTCCTCCAAATCAGGCCCAAGATAGCTCGTTTTAAAGATAAAAACGTTCTTAACACTTCTCCAGAAGGCCACGAACCCATCCGAGGTCATCTTGGGCTCCAAAAACGTAATAAAGGCCCGACACGTCACTGTTCCAGCACCGCGCATTGCTCCTTTATTTTATTGCCAGAAAATAACCGCTCGGTAGAAAAGTCTGAAATTTTGATACAATCAATCTAAGTGACTCATGAACGTCCTCCAATTGGAATTACTCCAAAATTCGTTCATTTGATTATGTTTTGCTCCGGAGGAAGTCGAAAGCCCTATATTGGAAATATAATTCAAAGTATCAAAATTCTTCCAAAATATTAACCAAAATATACTAAGAATAGGGTTAAATATATAATATAAAATATGCCCATCATTGGTCAACATTCAAGCTAAGGTACCCAACATAAATAAGTGCATGTTTAAACTGTGTTGCTTTGCTTTTGCTTAGAAGGCCTTATTTGCTTCTTTAAAATGTTATTATGAGTACAAGCATTTGACGTTTCCATTTTTGTTTCAACGATTATTTCCACTTCTTTATTTTCTTTTGAGTAATGCTAGGAAGATCACCTTTATGTACATATTAGAGAGATGATATACAATCACCCTAGCATTTCCCTTTCCTTTTCAACAAACGGAAACGATTTATTCATCAACAAATGTTTATATCACTCGCTTCTCAATCTTCTCAAAAAGGGGCTCCGCTAGCGTCTCCAAGTCTCCCAGGTCTTGCTTCAGTGTTTCCACCTATGTATGAACGGATATAATACATCAGTCAAGGTTATAAAGTTAAAAAAAAATAATGCATATAAACTTAATATGGTGGTGGAAATGGCCATAAGAAGACCTTGTGAATTAAATCTTGTGTTAGTTGAGCATCTTGAGCAGCCACTTTTGATGCCCGTTCTACCAGCAAAACTGTTTCCTTTAGTTTGCTATTATCAGGGAGCTCATCTGCGACGTCTGCCGACACCTTCTCAGCCACATTTGCCACTTTTTCTACGACTTCTGCCACATTCTCAACCTCTTCCATTACAATTTCTGCCTTTCCTATATAAGACATAAAGAATTTCCCAATTCTTTTATCAGGAATCCTGTATTCTAATCATTTATATATGACTGTAATGAAATGAAGGAGATTTTGCGTACCTTCAATCCTCTTCAGTTTTCCCCAATTCTGAGCCCAAAAAGGCAGCATTAGTGATATTATGGATCCCAACATCCATTTGAACCTGCATGCAGGCCAAGCCATTTTTTTGCTCCAAAAACTTCCAACAAATTCCCAATATACTTTTTGTAAATAAAAAATACATTCAAAGGAAAGTCATGTGACTGAGTTCATACCAGTGGGCGAAATTGAGCGTAGTGGAAGTAGCTTGGTGTGATTGTTGAACCTTGTCCTCTCCACCATTTAACCTAAAATATACGGAGCGAAATATTATATCAAGTACCAGAACATATTTTCTCTTCTTTTTTTAGATCAGAAAGCATATTTTCTTGTCTTTCAATCCGAAGAGAAAACCAGTCAATCCTGCCTGGAGATCATAGTATAACTGGAGACCATTCAAAACACAGTTAATTTTCTTACACTTTGGTATCACGTTTTGTCCATGGTCTGCTCTTGGTGCTGAAAAGTAGAAGACTTTGCGGTATCGAATAGCCATGGCCAACCTTAGATACTCCCACAGCTGGGAACTGTCCCTGCGATGCATTTGTGAAGCTAGATCGATTGCCATAGAGTAGTTGCAGAAAGCTTCTCAATCTGAAAGAACCCCACAAATCTTTCTTAGGCATATTCATCAATTTCCACCCCAATAATAATCACCTGTATATTTGAGATGTGGACTTAAGGTCTCTGAATATTCAGCGACGACGGCTCCAAATCATGTATATATAATAGTTTTGTGATTATATTTTAAATATGGAATTTGAGACATTGAAGCTATTTGTGTGCCTACTTTCCATGCCATTTACGTTTGATGATGTTTGCGGGCAAAACACTGGAAATATGTCCTCACACGCCAAGGGATGACGTGGGTTTTGAAGAGATCCTTTCAACAAAAGAAAAAAAAAAGAAAAAAAGAAAGAAGGTAGCTTGTGTTGTATAAAAACGTGTAGCTTGTTGCTTGCAAGTACAAACCTCATTCTCGTTTAAGGCTTGACATCTTGCAAGTGTATTAGGGGTTAGTGTTAGAGTTTGAAAGCAAATGCCTTGGTTTTTGTCCCACATCGAAGAAACTCAAGGGTTGTTTGAAAATTATTTTATTTTCACTTTTCAGTTTATAATTTTTTAAATTGACGAAAACATGTTTGGTAACATATTTCAATTTAAGTTTTAAAAATAACTTGAAACTGTTTTTAATTTTTGTGCTCCTTTTTCATTCACTAATTTTACATCCACACACATGAAATGCACTCCAGTTAGCAAAATTCAATATTTGGGACCTCCCAACTTGGACCCGGCCACTCGATTCTTGTGTTTGGCCACTGAACCAGTCTAAGTCTAGGAACCTCCAGATCAAAAACTCACCAAAAATTCATCATAATTCCAAAAAAATTTATTGAAAAATACTACAAACTCTTTGTAACATGCACTTTCATTCTATGATCTCAAAGTCACAATTTGACCTCAAAAAAATTCGTTTCCAAGTTCCGCATAAAACTGAAATTAGTTATCAGACAACTTTTCTTCAGTTTTCAGTGTTTTTGAAAACTAAAATTGGTTACAAGCAAGTTTTTTGTTTTTAATTTCTTAAAAATGAAAACTGAAAACGGGCCCTCCGTTTTTAAAAAGCCTTTGTAAACAAAGCTTTTTGATAGTTTGACTTTGGAGTGTTAGGCTTCTTGGGCTTTTAGGCTTAGCTTTCGATTTGGTCATAAACAAAAATAATTAATAAATTATTATTATTATTATCAAGGAACTGGACCTTGGGCTCTAGGGAAATTTACTTAAGACACCCACCAATAAAATAATTAAATTATTTTTCATTTTTTCCATAGCTGAATTTAAATTAAAAGGATCAGACATATCCTTTCTGTTTAAATTTGAATTAGTTTTGGTCTCTATTGTTGTGGTTTGAGAGCGTGCAATCATTATTATATATACTTAAAAACCAATAGCTAGAAAACCCACTTATTAACAAGCAACGTACAAAAACAAAACTACATATTTTATTATATACTGTTTGAAGCACATTCAAGTTCGCCAGAGATCAAGAATCTGATGCTGGATCCTTGGATAGAGAGGAAGGTTTATACAAATATAATGAGAATCTCATAGATACATGGGGATCTAGCTTATTGTTATTGTTATTGAGTCAAACAAATTAACATTGTTTCACACATGTTCTTCCTCGTGCCTTTAACAATCTTACAAAAACTAAGTTAATCAAAGGATTACAAATCCTATATTGCAGTTCTTTACTTTCTTCAGGTCCTAGAAATTCAACAAAGCTCCATATTTTCATCATTGTGGTTTCTTTTCTTAAGCTACGTGTGTGCCGAAGAAACCAATCCTCAAGGCCTCATTAAACAGCCTGTTTTACTCCAATATCTGGAAGCAAAATCTTGTACAATTTTAAAGGCTTAATGAAAGAAGTAATTTGGAATAGGACATACCAAACAACTGCAAGTACCCGTATATTAAACTTTTCTTTTTATTTTCCAATATCTTAAACTAGTCTGACTCCAACAAAGAGCACCATACGGTTATATTAGTGTCATCACACGAATAACTTGAGACCAGTCATTCTCTCAACTGAGCAGATAGTGAACGCCAGTCTTTACAGATCCTCAATACCAAATTGATGATTCTATGACTAGGAACTATTTAGAGTGTGAGTTAGGGAAAGGTCTCTTGGACCCAACTTTTTTAGATCACCTACCTCATCTCACATGACATGAACTTGTCGTTTAGGTAAATAACTATTAATGACACTATTAACTAAATCGACGTATCTTCTGGTCTGGTTAACTATAAAAGTATTGAAATATTCAGAAAATTCCATCACATGTTTAGCTTTACGGCATATTTTCAACACCAACATTCCACTACTACCAACACTGACATTTTCCCCAACATAACCACCTACAAAGTATGGGAGGTGTGGGGTTGTCATATAAAACGCATCGATGTTATTAACAGTGGGTCTTCTTCATGGGTTCATTGGACTCCTTATGACATTAGGTTTACTTAGAGGCTACTCCCAAATTTCTCTATTTTACATCATTAAAGAACTTAACAAATAAAATGTTACATATTTACCCTAAGTGAGTATTCATAGTAAATACATAATTTATAAACAGAAGAAGACTTTTCTCTATAAATTCTGAACATATACTTGAAATATCACTAATGTTTCAACATTGGTTGATTAAAATTAACTAAATTAAAGTTTCTATTTTTGTTCTAGTTGCAGCAGCATCATCATTGGTGCCTATGCTAGAAGCGATAGTGTACATCGTATGAGACGAGTTGGGTTGGGCTCCAACTCCGGACAACTTAGGATTGCCGATTTATCAAATTTGGGCATCGCAACACAGATTTTATGTTGGGAGTGTATTAGGTAAATTTCTCTAGTTGCAGACAACGAAAAGAAGAAGCGAGTCATACACTCATTCTTAGTACTAATGATATAAATAAATCCTACATCATTTAATTTCTATAAACAAATCCAAAAAAAACTCAAAAAATGACAGCTAGCCCTATCGAATTTAATTTTGATTATTAAATTACTTTAATACCATATTTAGTGTTTTGAGTTTTTTATGAGGTTTTGAGATTTGGCTTGTTTTAAGAAATCGATGGCAATTTTGTAATTTATAATAAGTTAAAAGCCTCTTTGCTATGTTGTAAATAAGTTTTTGGTGTGCTTATAAAGTCCATTTCATATAGGGTTTTTTTTATAATTTGGGCCCCTATATTGGATATAATAGTGAATCTCCCAAAAAAGAAGAGAGTACTAGTCCGACAAGCTCATCATTTTTCTTTTCTAAATGTTCAAACATTCACCACTTATTTTAAAATATATATATATTTTTGCAATACATGATGCCTTTCTCGGCTAGTTAATATTCGATTTCTTTGTTATTTGTACTATATAGAACTTGCCTCATAATTATTTGTATGATTATTTTTGTTTCGCAGATTTCTACAATACAAATGGAAACACTGACCTGGCCGAAGTTAACGAGAAGGATTTCAAGAATTGCAACATAACATGCCCATTTAATGGGTGGCATGAACGACATCGTTACCAATTCAATGAATGTGGCATGTATTACTTTACTAGCTCCAACCCTGAACACTGCATCGGAGGACGAAATTTAGCTGTATATATATATATATATCAACAAGTTTGGAAGCATACCTAATTTTTAAGGAAAACGATTGATTGAAGAATGGGTGTATATTCACAAGTTTGAGAAGGTTATCGAATCTTTAAGGAAAATGATTGATTGATGAAAGAATGTATTAAAATACATACCTAAATTTGAATTTCATGTTCCCCAATATCGCTTATATCAAAATAAAGGCAAAAAAATGTTTTTATCACAAGTGGTTCCTAGTTTATTTTTTAAGTACAAGTGATTGGGCAAGATGGGTTTTACACATACATTTATTAGGTGCTTAGGGGTTTCAAACCTCTCATGTGGTGGAAGAGCTCAACCAACTTAGTTATACCCCACTCACAGTCCCTAGTCTTTTTTAAAGTCCTCATTGAGTTCTTAAATTGTCACCTCAATCGATGTGGTCCTTTATTTTTTGGTCTACAAATCAATTTGATCCCTAGTGTCGCATTTCAGCAAAAATTTCGTTTGATCAGACTGTTTGTTGGCTGAAAATTAGATTTGTATTGTCAAAAGTCTGATTTACTCCATTCGCGCAATTCAAATTGACGGAAAATGTGGCAGGAGAACTCAATTGGAACGATTAATGGAGTTGGAAGACCTAATTGCCTGAAAAACAAAAAGTCAAAAGACCAAATGAAACTTGGTATAAGTTCATGGACCACTAAAGTTAAACCCCCAAATTACATGTATTAGCATACTCATAATTATCATCAATGAAAATGGTGATGGATGCATAAAACTACCTTGGAGTTTGAGTAGCATGAAAATTATTTCCATAGTTTCGCCATTGTGGCTTGAACTTTCTTTTAAGAAAACATAAAATTACATTTTCCACCGAAAATAAAATAAAATCACACTGAGATATGACAGAAGTTGTGGACATGAACGTCTTCCAAAAGTTGGCGAATATCACGAACCAAGGGCAATCCTGATTTCATTTCAATATATTGAATTTGTGGGCACAGTCGAGTACTTTATGGTCAGACGTGGTCAGCCTTTGAACTTAAAAAGAAATTGGAGTAAAAGGAAATTTTGTGATTCGCGAGCCTGGAGAAACCACCAGGTCATGTAAGACACGCTAGGATCTTGGGCGGTGGGATATTTTGAGTCGAGCTTACATGAGCGACATATTCGCCTATAAAGGGCAGTTTTACATGAGCGACATATTGACCAAGGATTTCCAACTATTATAAATACAAGGCTCCTCTTCATAACTCTTCACCTTGTAATCTCATCTTTCTCTACTTTCTAACTTGCTGCGAAGTGAAAGGTCTTGGATGAGAGAATTTGTTGCTCGTTCAAAAGAGGAGGAGTTATCGTGCACACCAAGGTAGGTCACGTTTTGTTTTTTTTGTTTTTTGTTTTAATTTTTTTGTCTTCTTCTCAGTGAGGACCAACTGGTAGGATCACGACCAGCTAGCTGGTTATTGTCGAGTGGGGACGTCAACGACAGGCACGATCGGCTATGGTCATTGCTGGCAGTTGTCGGCATTTGTTGCATCGATTCAGCTGCACCAAAATGGGTTCAGCTGCATCATCAACTTGTGATACTTGCAAGTGCACGAGCCGTTGGTAGTTTAGCATAGGTAAGTGCTAAGTCGATTCCACAGGGATTGGTGATTGAATGATCCAATTCAGTTTCCCTACACAAAATAGAAATGAAAACAAAAGAACATAAAACAAGAAAGAAAGAAAAGAACTAAGACAAGATGGTGAGGTTTTAGAATCCACCCTAATTGTTGTAATCACGTTATGGCATCAAGTAAACAAATTGATTCACTCATGACGATGCTCACAAATAAGTCCATGGTGTTTAGATCAAATTGCATTGAACATCACAAGGACCCCAAAGCATGGTGTTTACATTAGGAGTCCTAGAAACCAAATCACATGAGTTGCTAATGGATGGAATGAAGATGATCGCCAAACCTTCCCAACAAGAGCATAATGCATAAAACCTTAGGTGATCAATCAAAGGATACAAAACAGCTCCATTAAAACAGTGAAGAAGAATTCATGAATGAAATCAAACTTTATAAACTCAAACCATGATACAAGACCAGCAAGATGTTTATTAAAACTAATTACAGAAAAAACAAAGCAAAGCTAAGGAAATACAAGAAGAAAATAAAAGGCAAAAGGAGGAGAAGAAAATAAGGACATCATGCTAGAGATGGAAAAAGCTTCATCTCCATGGCTACCAGAAGGCCAAAGCCTCCTAGCTGCTGCCTTATCTCTTCTCTCCCTCAGTGACTCTCAACTTTCCCTCTCTTTATGTACAATATATTTGTAAATGATGGAATGAATTTTTTTTCTGGCTATTTGGAGACTCTCTATTTATAGGCACAGAGGTTAGGTAAATCAGATTATACAATTGAGTTCACTAACCACACCCACTTCACCTAACACAATTGAATTTGAAAAAAATTCCTCTTCTCTTTAGGCTTAGTGCTGCAGCGCCCACTTCATCTTCTTTTCTTTCTTTTGGCTGCTGCAAAACTCCACACCAATTATAAGTAATGAATCTGGTTCACCTAACTTCCCCACATTCAATAACACCTAATTCTTAGGTCAGAATGACCAAGCACACTTAGCTCATCCTTAGGTCAGCATGACCAACAACTTCAAGGTTACGAATTGGGCTTTCCTTAAGCAAATGATGACTTTGAGCCCTCCATCTTGAAGTTCAGAATGTCATCTTTCCAACCACATGTCATTTGGGCTAATCCAAAGTCGGAGGAAGAAGTTAGGGCCGAAACAAATCGCTAACTCATTTGGCAACGCACCCAAAATCCGTCCTGAGCATGGTTCTGTATTTGATGGGTGACAAACTCCAGATTTATCTAGTGGGGCTGCATTTTGGATATGTTATAATAGACACCCATTGGAACAACTTCCATGAAGGATGTTGCCTCATTCAAGCTGCGTAGGTTGCTGAAATAGGGTTTGCAATGTGACCTACAAAACTGGATTGACAAGGGAGTGTAGCCCAAAATGGGTTTGTCTTTAAACTTTTCTTACATTTATCCAAATCAGGCCTTAACATGCTTGAATTTCATGAATTATACTCTCTTGCTCTATTGGCCTATAAAACACATAATGATAGGTAAATGACTCAGAATTCTAAGAAACTAAGCAAAAGGAGTAAGTAAATAGGGCATGTATATGTATGAAATTATGAGCTTAACAGCATTGTCATCGGGACCGTGAGTAGCGGTTATGCTGCTGGACCAGCCTCCAGCTGGTTGCGCGATAGCCTTGCTGTTATGGTTGTTGCTGCTCCTAGCAGCATTGGCTGCAGCTTTTTGTTTTGTTTTTGTTTTTTTATTGGAGCTGGGATGTGCAATGACCTGCTGGGATGGTTTTGGCTTTGCCATGGTCTGTCAGCTGGGTTGTGGCTTGGCTCATGCTGAGGTAAAGGCTTTGGCAGTGTGGCCTTCCCCTTTTGAATCGTGAGTTAGGGTTTTTGACTTGCAAATTTTGACTTGTGATTTTGGACTAAGTTTCTTCCTTTTTGTAGTTGCTCAACTATTATTTCGTCTGACGAGGGAAGCTGGTCATCGGGTTCACAAGTGCCTTTATATTTGTGGGGTGGCTCTCAGGTTCGCAAGTAGAGGTTTGTGGCCAACTTGCACCATATCACGAGCAAGGCGCACTTCCAAAAATGGCAGATCCAATTTGCTTATGCCATATCAAATGACGTGCATGTCACATTCATGGAGCCTTTGACGGATGATGTGGCTCGAATGGACCCGAATGATCCGAATGCTAGGATCATCACATTCTGCCCATTTTACTTCTCTTTGGGCTTCTGATTCCCCATGTTGAAGTTCTTCAAGAGAGTGTTCTATGTTATGAAGTGTGCTCCTAGTCAATGTACTTTGAATGTCTACCATGTCGTAATCTGCTTCGATAATATGAATCGTTTCTTTAGGCTGGGCTTAACTTTATGGAAGTTCTTCTATTTCTTCAAAGTAAGGCGTTGCAAGAAGTACGCTCAACTCCGCGTACACAATGAGAAGTTGTTCGATTGCCTTATCGTTGGCGATCATGCATTGAGTACGGACGTGCTAGAGCTCAGCGAAAGATGGGAAGGAATTGCATATGATGGTTCGAAGATTCCTACCACTTACTGCCCCAGTATGTCACGATATGTTGATATGTATTACTTTTCTTGAATTTCTTTTGGTTATTTAGTTGACTAATTTCTATCCCCTACTTGCAGAGGACTACATCAGCAAAAGGATTGATCTCAATCCGAACATGGTTAAGGTTCACCAAGCCATGAGCATCCTTGCGAAATTGTGAGAGTGGCGTTAGCTGTTGAGTGAGCACCGAAGGAAGGAAGGTGGTGTGCCCCGGCTGAAGACGTTGAGAGGTGGAAACTACATGGCCCCAACTCAAATGATCAACCCGATGAACAGGGGGAGTCCTTGACCGAACTCCCTAGGAAGAGAAAGGCTGCTCCCAGGCTTTCCAAAGATGAAGCTGCGACCTCACGAGCAAGAGATGTGTCTCCATTAAGGAAGAAGCGTAGATTTCCTTCTATTGGATCAAGTCTTCTTCAAAATAGTCTCGTCTACTAAGAAGACTAAAGTGGGAACTGCTCCTTCGTCGTCTGCCAGAGTTAAGCACCTCGTAGGTGTTGACAGCAAGAAGATTAATGGCATGTAGAACATTTGGGATATCTTGCTCAAGTCTTCAGCTGAGAAGCTAAAAAAATGGCAATATGACTTGCAAAGAAGTCTACTCCAAACCTAGCTCGTCTGCAGAGAAGCAAAGAGTTGCTGATATTCCTTATAGGAGCTCGATTTGTTGGCATCAGTCAAAGGACATAGATCAAATTGGGAAAGCTGCTTCTTTACTCGGCAAGCGCGTATCATCTGTTGTGTTACAAGAAGTCAAGTGTAGAGCCGATCTTGCATCGATGACTCCTTTCAGGGCAAGCATGGTTGCGGCTAGGAAGGCTAGGGAGTTGTCTGCTCAAGCGAAAAGTTCAACAAGTGCGCTAGCTGAAGGCCTGAAGGTTGGCAAGCCTTGCTCTGCTACTGGGGATGCGTGCGTGTCTGATCCACTCAAGATGAACTTTTTGTCAAGCCCGTCTGCTTGTGCCAAACTGATTGATCTTCTACATCAAGCTAGCGATCTTAGCACATTCTCGAACCTTTCTCTAGAGAAGCAAAAACATAAGGTTATCGCTTTGCTTCAAAAATGAGTTATTTTCGTTGTTGTGGCTATCCAGAGCTCGTCTGATTTTCGCTTTACTTCATATCCACCGCCTAAGCCTACAACAGGTAAAGGATTGGTCGTATTAGATACACATATCATAGGCTTTAGTGCAAGTGGGAGATTGTTAGTAGTATGCCCTTAAAGCCAATTAATTATACGATAATTAATATTAAGGACATCTTATGTAATAACTTATTAAGTTATTCATGGGCAAGACTAGTTGTTTTCAACCATGATATTTGGTATATTATCATAAAAGTAAAACAACTAGAGTCCTAGGAATATATAAGTGGACATGAGAACTATGTAATGAGATTGCATACATCGAGACTTATCATGATCCCTAATCCTATTGAATGATTCTAACCATAAGTTTGGTAGTGTACCCACACTCCAACAATAATGGGGCAATAGCTTAAGCCAAGGAGCCAAGGTCTCATAGAGAGTCCAAAACACACTGAGAGACTTACCCACATGATTAAGAGATAAAGTCAGAAAACTCAAGTTGCTTCTACGGATAACGTATCAAATCCACTGCCTGAGCCTACAACACCTAGAGGATTAGTTGTATTAGATACACATATCATTGGCTTTAGTGCAAATGGGAGATTGTTAGTAGTATGCCCTTAAATCCAACTAGCTATATGATAATTAATGTTAAGGACATCTTATGTAATAACTTATTAAGTTATTCATGGGTAAGACCAGTTATTTTCAACCATGATATTTGGTATATTATCATAATAGTAAAACAACTATAGTCCTGTGAATCTATAAGTGGACATGAGAACTATGTAATGAGATTGCTTGCATCGAGACTTATCATGATCCCTAATCCTAAACATGTTCTTGGTCATCGGAGTATCAATTGGGCGTTGATATTCCGCCAAGACCAGTACACACAATATCTTCTATATATGTAGAGAATGACGTGAGTATATCGATACCAAGATACGTGTGTAGGTGCTTGTAGGAGAACAAGTACACTGAAGTGATCAAATATGTGAATTATAGAATGGAAGTCTTTACTCACATGTCAAACTAGAACTCATAGATTACAATGGTTCAAACTAATCCTTAGACCTGAGATGTTATAGACATCTTGAGGCTATGTTGTTTGTCTTTAAGGACACTATGCAGTTGTGTTGTAGGAGACATGACCTAAAGGTGTTTATCAGGACTCTCAATAAAGTCATAGAGGCAAATGAATGTACAACAAGGGATCTCTACTCTCAGTAAGGAGAAAGAATACTCAAAGGATATGATTGATCAAATCTCCGCGTAGAGTCGTGGATAAGATTTGAAGAGTCTTCAAATCTTAGTAGGATAATCATATAAATGAATAATTCACATTAGGATATTCAACATTAGATTCCATTATCTAATAATGTGAATAAGGAGTATTGTGTAAGAGAATGATTCAATTGCACAGCCATTCCAATATGAATCGGTTCTTCCCTACACCTATTTAGCTTGGATAACCATGACATGTTGCTAGGCATCAACCATGGTTTGTGTAAGTCTTGAAAGGTTCAAACTTAGTTGACCTTCACCAATAGAATGAATTAAATAGTGAAATTTAATTCACAAGTCAACTTAGAGAATTTAAGTTTACCCACTACCTTGCTATAAGGAACATACAAAACACACACCAAAAAATGTGATTAGAGGAACAAATGAAGAAAAAAGGAACTTGAGAAACAAATGAGGAAGATAATACGTTGAACGTTAAAGGTAAAAGTCAATGGTAAAAGTCAACAGTCAAAGTAATAGTACAAGTCAACCTGATTGACCAAGTCAAACTATTCGGACTAAGGATATGACTTAATGGTTAAGTCACAAATCACAATTAAAATGTTAATTGTGAAGTTAGTTTGATGGTTTGTGTCAAGGGGCAAAATAGCCCAAGGACCCATTGGGCCTAAGAACATGTGTTTTATGACAATACAAGTTAAATGAGCCCAAGAAGAGCCCAAGATATACCATGGCCGGAACTCCGTATTGTGAATTTCTCATCATCTTCTTGTTGGCTATATAAGCCACACTTTGACATTTCCAAGTTAGGGTTTTTGGCATTTCAACTTGGAGTTCTTGATGTGTAGGAGAGACATCCTTCCTCTCATCTTCCTTAGCCAAAAATTGGTCCAACCTAGAGGAAGTCTATCATCTAAGTCTTCTAGGTTGATTTCTCTTCATCTCTAGTTCATTTTAGTGTGGTGAGGTAGAGGACTTCACTCTTGGAGTCTTGAGTTGAGGAGCTAGAAAGAAGGAAGAAAATAATACATTTTCCTACAAAGGTGTTCATTCTTGGCTTGTCCAAGAAATAGTCTTCAAGGGTAAAATCTTATCCTTTCTCTCTTTTCTATTTTGTGCACAAAGAGACTAGATCATAAGATACTTAGTTAAAATATAAAGGGCTCAACTAGAATAAGCATAATCTATCTACCATTATGAATGTTTATGTGTTATACATTGTGGCTAAATTCATTCCAAGATTCATGAGATGCAAAATGTTTCCTTCAAGTGGTATCAAGAGCCAAGGTCTAGTCTCTTTGTGCCTTTTATTTTGGTTATTCGTTTTAATATGGGCTTAATTCAAACCTGTGTGATTTATGTGCTAGATTTTCTTTTACATGTTACTCATTCAAGGGATATGAGATATAGATGGAATGAGATGTAATATGAAAAGAAAAATCAAGAGAGAGGGCACATAGGGGTGGCAGCAACAAAGGGGCTTTTTGTGCTTGTTAGGTAGATGGAGGCCCATTGAAGAACAAGAGAAGGAAATAATCAAGTCCAATGACTTGGATTATTCATAAGTCCAACGCCCAAACAACCATGAATTTTTTATGTAATTAAGACACGTAACAAAATCAATCACCTTTCAAAGACCTTAGATCCGACATCTTGGCTAGATGCTAGATGAAAATTAAGTCCATAATCATCCATAAACCTATAGATTACTATTTATCTAAACTTCAAGAATGCAAAAGTCTTCCGTTAGTAATAGTGCACATGCCCAATTTCAAATAAAGAAAGTTATATGAAATTGATTTGATTTTCAAGATTTGGAAAAGGATGGATTCATGATTCATGTAGTCTTTCCCACGGATTATCGTAATACTATTTTGTCGAAGGTGAATGATATACGGAGGCTTCTTTTGCAGTTGGTGGTGTATGAAATATATCATACTCTTTGAGAGCAAATTCCTTAGCAAATATAGGAATAATTTTCCTTTTACCATGTCTGTTAAAATTTGTTCCGATTTTCTTTTTGTGAAATCATTTATCTGTATTTCGCAGTAAAAGAACAAATAAAGAAAATCGAATTGAAAGGATAATAAATATAAAAGTAACAACATTAATACAAGCAATAATATAATTCGTAATTTATCCAAACCAACTAACAACACACAATTAAGTTTTAAGTTTTAAGTTTTAACAACGCAACTGAAACCAGAACCAAAATAAATAAATAAAAATTAAAACGAAAGATCACGACTCACGAGACACGCTCAGAACAAAAGTGGAAATATCCAATTCACCCTTCTACATAACCAAAACGACGGCGCAGAGGCCAATCACCACGGACGCGGAGGCAGAAAGTCTGTTCAAAACGGCGCCGTTCTCCGACGGCGCAGGCGCTTCAGATGGAGTAGCAGAGATCAACGAAGGAGGACTCGCCGGAGACACAGCGGTCGACGGAGTAGGGCTGGGGGGAGATTTCACCTTAGGCGTCGATGGAGCGGCGGACGACGGAGAAGGAGCTGAAGCCGGTGGCGATCTAGTCGGAGACAATGCCGGCGATTTAGCCGGAGACTGCGCCATGGTGTGGCCCACAAGCAGTGCAACGAGCATCAGAGTGACGAGGGTTGAGCCTGAGGAAGCCATTGTAGAGAGAGGGAGAGAGAAGGTACTGGAAGGTCCTGTAAATGAAAGAAGAGAGTAAAGAGAAAGAAGATATATAGTGGAGGAGTGTAAAGCAGTCAAGGCGTCTTTATTTCACATCCGTTGGATCCTCTTAAAGAAGATCCGACGGTGTTGAGTGTATTGACGCGAAAGACACGGTTCCTGGCTGGTTCGAAGTTTAAAACGTTACAAAAAAAAAGTTTAAAACGTTCGTTTGTTTCTTTTTTGGCTTTGGTGGTCCTCCACTAAGGTACAGAACAGTTGTCTGTTAATCTGGATCGAACACGTGGGTTTAGGTTGCGAGAGGTGGGCCCTTGGATGTGATGTTGGGGTTTGTGTGGATTTGTAACAGTCGAGAAATGGAAGGTTGGTCTCCTGAGTAAGGAGAAAAGAAAGGGGATTGTGGGGATCGTTTCAGGAGAGGATGGAAATCTGGGGGTGGGACCAATGACTTGGAAACATCATTAACGTGCTAATGCTTTTTGCAACACAACCTAGTAATTTACTGACCCAAAACAAAACCTAGTAATTTATTTTCGAAGTCAAAAAGGAAGGAACATGAGGATTGACAATCTCTTTTTGCACAGGAGAAGAATGGTTTGAATTTATTTCCTAAAACACATGGATAGAGCTTTCTTTGGGTTACAGAATGAGTACATTGCACACCCACAAAAGGGCAAGTAACAGAACAAAAGGAGATTGTGTAAGCACCCAAGCTAGAATTCTACAAAATAGGTAAAAAGAAACTGACGGAGAGGGGTAACGGGAATAACACTATTTTGTTATCATCGGCTAATAACACCATGATATGTGTAAAAATTATCTCACGTGTCATTGTGTTATTAGCCGAAGATAACGAACAATGATATCCCGTTACATGAGAGTTTCTCTTGAAGGAGAGGGATTGGATTACGAAGTGTCCATGGACTACGGAGTGATCCAAGGCAGTATAATACATGGATAGGGCTTTAATGTTGTTTTTTCCTTTCTTTTTGTTTTTTTGTCAAAAGAAAGAACTGTTGTTCAACTAGGAACCAAACAACAAGGTATAACGAGAAGTTCTACAACGTGATCTCGTTAAAACTTATATGATTCCCCTCATGGGGAAATTTGATCTAGAAAATTGTATAATTTGAGAATGTTTCATTGTTAGCACTACGGACCTGGCATGATATTATACTTTTTCGGGCAAGAGTAAATACTGGCTCTAGTTGATGCCGCATGATCTTGCCCAACTTAGGCACAAACAACCTCTTGGAACTACAAATGTAATCCAACTCTCCCTTATGCCACAATTCAATAACTTGTCTAACTAAACCCACCACAAACTAGCTTGACTATAACTTCTTCCACAAGATCTTGAACTTCAAGCACGCAGCATCAAGCTCCTTTTCAAGTGCTAGATCTCATTTTCCATCTCTAGCGAGGCAAACTTGTGCAAGATTTCTCCCATATTAATGGTTGAATCTTAGATCAAAATTCAATTCTTTATCCTTTACCATTTTCTACAATTTTACCAGCTTATAATGAGAATTTATTTAGTTGGTTTGAGGTACTCCTGATATTATTCAGATTCTTCTATTTTATGATTCTATAAATCGAGGGTCAAGCTAGATGTACCCGGTTGTAATTTTAAAGTTCCATCACTAAATAACTTGTCTAACTAAACCCACCACAAACTAGCTTGACTATAACTTCTTCCACAAGATCTTGAACTTCAAGCACGCAGCATCAAGCTCCTTTTCAAGTGCTAGATCTCATTTTCCATCTCTAGCGAGGCAAACTTGTGCAAGATTTCTCCCATATTAATGGTTGAATCTTAGATCAAAATTCAATTCTTTATCCTTTACCATTTTCTACAATTTTACCAGCTTATAATGAGAATTTATTTAGTTGGTTTGAGGTACTCCTGATATTATTCAGATTCTTCTATTTTATGATTCTATAAATCGAGGGTCAAGCTAGATGTACCCGGTTGTAATTTTAAAGTTCCATCACTAAAGTTTTTCTCATACAGGGTGAATTTTCTCTCTGTTTTTTTAATTCATTCAATCTAAAGTTCCAAGATTTTTCAGACGGATGAAGATTGATGTTCAATTCTTGAAAATTCATAACCAGACCCAATGACAGGGAAATATATTTGCAAACACAAAATTATATATTTTTTAATGTAAACAGAAAACAATTAGATTGAGATTCTCATGACAATAATAACCAATGAAATGACAAAAAAATGTGTCTCTTTATATCCCCATATATATATATATATATATATATATATATATATATATATATAAACAAATACAAAAGGAATGAATTAATCAAATGGTAAATGAAAACAAATGATTAAAAATTCATAAAACACCCGCTATTCTTCCCCTCTTTACATAAGCATGGCGACAGCAAAAACCCCAACGGCCACAGATCCGGCAAGGGAGAACCTGTTAAAAACGGCACCGTTGGGTGTAGGAGCTTCGACGGGCGATCCCGAAGATGTGGGAGAGGTGGCCGGAGATTCAGGGGAAGACGATGGGGGAGAAGGTGGAGAGTCTGTGACGGGAGATTTAGAAGGAGCAGTCGAGGGTGGAGTGCCCGAAGGAGAAGGTGAAGCAGCTGGTGGAGTGCTCGAAGGAGAAGGAGCGGCGGCGGGTGGAGTTCTCAAAGGAGAAGGGGCAGAGGCAGGGGACTTGGCTGGGGAAGATGCAGGGGATTGTGCCCTTGTTGAGGCCAACAAGAGGGCAGCCATTAGCACAAAAACGACAGCGTTGGATCGAGCCATTGTAGAGAGAGTTGAAGAGAAAATGAAGACAAAGAGAAAGTGAGGGGGTTTAAGAAGCAGATTGAGAAGCGCGGGATGGGTTTAAGGAGAGAAGGGAGAGGGCGTTTTATAGGGGAGGGCTGAGGAGAGTTTGGCGAATAGATCACCGTTGGATTTTTAGAAATTTGTTTGACGAGGATTTGAAGGGGCTTGACGGTGCAGATTTTGTGCACGTAGTTGGACTTGGTTAGAAACCGTGTTACCGACTTTGCCAGAACGCGGTTGTTGTATTGGCTGGTTTTTACTGGCTATTGGATGTACAGGTAAGTTTGAATCCAAGGAGTTTCCTTTTCGCACGTAAACTTTGAAGCCAAGTCAAATAAACCAGTTTGAGTAAGGATGACCAATTTTCCAGCCAGATTAATTTTATGAATTCTCAGGGGCGTTTGGTTCAGGTAAAATGGGATTTGAGATTGATTTTCCATGCTTGGTAAGAGCACTTCCACCTATTTCTTTTTGTCATCATAAAAGAAGGTCAAGACTCCAAAAATAACCTCCATAAGAGCATTTCCACCCGTGCAGGCTTGCACAGGCAGAAGGCCCCCTAGCCCTCAAAAACGAAGTCCAGCGGTGAAGGCCAGCCTAGGCAAGGAGTGGGCTCTATCAGCTTGGCAAGCTGACCTAATGCTGACGTCATTATGACGTCAGCAGCCAATTTAAATAACAAAAAAAATGGAAAAAAAAAAAACCAAAAATGGAAAAAAAAAAAAAAACCTAGCCATATTCTTCACTTCCCCACACTAAAACTCTATATAAATTCCTCTCCTCATATCTCATGTGAATATTAGTTGCCCTTGGGTTGCCATAGCAATGAGTGGAAAACCAACAAAAAAATTGCAAGGACAGGCACTATTCACATAAATAGTAACAGTCCTTGCCTCCCCTTGCCTTTTGCCATGGCAAATGTGTGGAAATGCTTTAAAGGAAAAATTTTCATGGCAAGAAGTGGGCCCCATGAAACTAGGCAAACCCAAAGACAAGACTTGCATGGGCAAGCTGACGTAAGCGGCCAATTTAAATACCAAAAATATTGAAAAAAAACAACCAAAAAGTTGAGAAATTGAGACATTTTTTTTTTCTATAAATACCTATCCATGTTCTTCACTTCCCACACCAAAATCCACATAAATTTCTCTCCTCATATCTCATGTGAATAGGAACTGCCCTTACCTTCCCTTGCCTTTGGCCATAGCAAATGGGTGAAAGTGCTCAAAGTCTAGTCATGAGAAATAATGCTGATATTTCTACCCTTGTCCTATTTCACCATCCACCTTGTAACACCCCTGACCCAGTTTAATAGTTTTGTTCAATTTACAAAATTGTGAAATTACAATTTTGCCCTTGTAGTGTAGGGTCACTTTGGTCACTTTTTGATTTGGAAGGATTTTGGGGAAACAAGTGGTACCATTAGGTAGAGCTCGTCGATACAAGTTCGTAAACATGCAGCACGCCCAATTCCGAGTTGTAACGAAGGAGGAAAGGTCTAAAAACAAAAAGGACGTAAAGGAAATTCTAAAATTTATTATTGTAGCAAACAATGCAACTACAGTAATCGGGCCAATTTTCTTATTTTTCTCCTTCCTTCCCCTGCCATTTTTCATCTTCTTCTTCCTTGGCAGTTGTAGGGGTCTTTTTCTTCCAGCAACCAGACGAATGGGCTTGGGCTGCTGTAAAGGATGAACAAATGAGATTGCCCCTGTTTCTGAGTTCAAAGACCGGGCTCCAAGAAAGTTTTGAAAGGAGTAGTGACAACCTTAGAAAACACCTTGGATTCTTTCCACCAATACACCAGACGAACGTGACAAAGAATTGAAGGGATTTTGACTAAGGAAGAGAGGGAGAGATGGAAATAGAGAATGGGGTGTCTTGAGTAAATTCCTAGCCGCTTGACAAAGCTTGTTCGCACTCTGGATGATGAGTTTTGCTGGGTAGAGAAAACTCCCTTTTATAGGTGTTTAGAATCCTAATTCTATCGATCCTCCATTCCCACTTTCCCTTTGCTTCTTTCCATTCACTCCTTTTTGGTGAAATCTCTTCAACCAGAGCGCATGGGTCATAGGCTCTTTGGAGTTCCAAGGTTTTCTATGCGACTGGACCTCCCCATGGGGGTAAGGCGCCACCTGCTTTCTTCCTTGGTTTTCAAATTAGAGCTTGCAGAGGAAAAAGAGAATGGATGGAGTCGTTTGTCCAATGGGTATTCCTCCTGTCCTATGGGTTTCCGTTGGTTTTTGCGATGACCTCTGTTTGACTTGGTTCTGGAGCTTTGAAAATGGCTAAACTCGATGCTAGATATTTTATTAAGTACTAGGCTGGGCTTTTCCTAAGGCATTGGGTCGTTGGCTTCCTACTTCTTGCAGTCAGTTAAGATTTCTTCAGGCTGCTGGAAATGGCTTATTTGCTTTACTTTTTGACGGGGTGCTAAAGGCTTTAACTGATATGCGGCTTTTCTAAGTGTTGCAGATCCTTAAATATTCTTGTAGGGCATTAGGCCACCTCTTCTCTCTCTCTCTCTCTCTCTCTCTCTCTCTCTCTCTCTCTCTCTCTCTATTGCTTACCAATGTGTTCGGGCTCAAGGAATGAGCCTGGGTTTTCGTGCTCCCAAGTAGCCCAAAAACTTCTATCCCTTGAACCTTCAACGGGCCTTGTGAATACTTGTAACCATCCATACCACAACCTTCTCAACAAGCCCCGGACATTCACGTGGCTTAGGCCCACTTAAGCTTGTAGCATGGCGTGGCACGTGTGCAAGTGCATATGACGAACTTATATGTGCTTCAATTAGGTTTTTTCTCAATAAGGTATCACACTAGGCTGGGAATATTTTTGGGCCCAACCTTGGATTTTTTGGGCCTCAACATTAGTTCGACACAATCACTACGACAGTGACTGTTTGACTTCCGAGCAATTATACGCCGTCGTCGTGCACCGGTTGGTCGTGCCACCTTCACAAAAAATGTTCCCCTCGTCCTCCTCTAGAAAACCCACCCAAAACTCGATTTGATTTGTTGGCGGTGAGCTCAATTTGAAGCTTAGAAAAGGGTAAGGATTTCCGACAATGTTCTTGCATTTTCCGACGATTCCGACGGCCAATTCCATTGAGTGAGGTATGGAAATTCATCCCCTCATCATGCTCTATTTGTTTATGTAGGTATTGTAGATTGATTTGGAGGTTTATCAGATATTTCAAAATACCCACTTTTGGCCGACGGTTTCGGCTTCTTTCCAGCTAGTTCCGGTTAGTTTTTGGCCATGGTCCAAGAACAAAAGTTGCTCCACTAATTGTTCTGATAACGTACGTATAGGTCTTGACCGGTGGTTTGGAGATTTTCCGATTGTCGGAATTACTCTAGGCACCCACACGTGTGAGGCGGCGCGTGGGCCATGTTATGGTGGCCCTTTGGGTCCTGAAATGTTTCCCATGTCATCCCGAGCACGACAGTATGCTCGGATGTGAATTTAGTTATCGTTTAACTGTCGATTGGATATCGCATATTGGACGTTATCCGGGTTCAATATGTTTAGACCGTTGGATCGACTCCAATTTCATTTATTTTGATCTAGACATCTTTAGGATCGTGTAGGATTTCACGGATCGTGAATCGGAACCCCGGATGCTCCAGTTCAATATTTCAAAGTTTAGGTTAAACGATAATTGTCCGATCGTGAGCGATTTGACCATTCGATTTGTAGGACTTGTTTAGTAAATCATGTTGAACTCGTAGGAACTTTCGGATCAGAAATCGAAGGTCGTGGGCCCCACTGGCCCGGTTGACCATGTTTGGAAGGTTTAACCCTCGGTTGTTGACCGTGAATCTTCCGAGGTAGTTTCACCTTCGGGAAGTAGTAGAACGACCAAGTAAATGAGTCTTGACTGTTATTTGAGTTATTTTGATTGTGTTAGGATTATGAGATTGTTTATAGTGTCTTATGGAATTCTTGGATATTATTTTGATAAATGAAATTATGGAATAGATAAGCATGGGATACTTGATTGGTGAGTTGTGAAAGTGAGACATGGGCTCGGCTATAATTATTAGGAAATGAGTGGAGGTTTGTGTTTAAGTGTATCTCGTTCTTCTATTATGGAAATTTCTTGCTTAAATAAGTTTTAATTGAAAATTGATTCAATTTGGGTTAATGAGGATATGGGATCTCTAACGGTTATTATTTAATATTATTTAATATTATTATGACTATTATTAAAGTATATGGAATGGGTGATAGAGGGTTGTTTACGAAAGTCTTTTATTTTAATTGTGGAATTTAGTATTTTATAGAAATTATGTGTAAACAAATTTTGGTTTTTATTTGAATTATTCTTGGGTCTTTATGGAATATATGCTTGAGAGTTTATTTTCTATACTATAAATAGATATTTGGAAAATTTTAATTAAGAAAAGGGATATTATTTGTATAATATTTTATATAAGGGTTACGAACTACACCATCATATGTATCTTCTCTGGTCACTATACCCACACATGGCGTTGGATTTTCCGGTGTGTGGGCTTCCTTGGTTACGGATTTTGGAATTGATGGATACTTAGAAATTGTGGATATGATTTGGATATGTCGTAACCTGGGCACCCTTGATGAGGTGTTATCGTAGAACCTTAGCGGGGTAGTCTGCGAGCGTAGGACTTGTTACAGGCGCACGAGTATTGAGGATTCTGCTGTGTGTGCTGGTGAGCCTAGTCCCTTGGTTGGACGACTCGTCCCTGGCCACATGGTTGTTGAGGAGTCCTTCGTGTGGTTCAACTAAACGATTCTTGCGTTGGATTGTTTTCCTCGGTACATGATGTGTACTATCATATGTACCTCTTCTTGAATATTAATAATTGGAAATAGTGGACATGGATACTTGGATACATGGAAATGGATAGTTGGTTAGTCTGTGCACGTAGGACTTGTCACAGGCGCATGAGTATTGAGGATTTTGCTGTGAGTGCTAGTTAGCCCAGCTCCCTGGATGGACGGCTCATCCATGGCCACATGGTTGTTGAGAATTCCTCCATGTAGTCTAGTCAAACGATCCCCATATCGGATTGTTTTCCCCTGGTACATGATGATGGTGTGAGGTGTGTTATATTGTTATACATATATATATTTACGTACATATTAAATACATATATATATATATATATATATATATGTGGATTTGTTCGGTTGAGATTCTTGAACTGGTGCTTCGTAAGTGTTTGCACATGTGAACGTTTGATTTATAGTTTGGAAAGTGTTGTTCGTCAATGTACGCCTTGGATAGGGTATGGTTGCAGGAAAGAACTGATAAAAAGAAAGGAACTCATAAAGTGTTCAATGGTTGCCTCGTAGAATTTGATGTTGAAATGAATCTAAATTAAATCGTTGGCATTACTTTAAATAATCAAATATTATCTAAATTGTTGGCTTGATCCCTCAGTAAGGGTATGTAGGTAGCCTAGGGTCTCACCAAGGTGCGGCCGCAAGATAAACCATATTTTTGTGGACTTATTGGGATCAAATCCGATTGTTAGAGTTGTTAAGTGTGGTTTTGAATTAATCAGTGACTTGAAGCCCGAGCTTGTGTAGGGCAATCTTTATCTATTTCTACTTATGTTGAATCTTGTTTCGTTTGTAAAATGAATTATGTTAGTTATTCTTTGCTATCGCCCGTACTAGGGTATGATTGTGAGGTCGGAGGCCATCTATGTAAACTACATGAATTTATCTTGTACATGTTGTCGGTTGGTGATATTAAATGTGTTTTTAACAGGTTGAGAAATTTGGGAAAAGTCCAATTTTGAGGGGAGACTCTACCGAAATTTCAGCAAAAAGTTCTTTTTATTAGTAAATGGGCCCGACATCGGTATGATGTCAGACACTCCACAGGATTTGTCCCGGATTCCGAGAAATTTGAGGCGGGTCTTGTCACACCTTATCTTCCCACCCACCATGTAAATTTGAAAAAATATAATCCTATCTTTCCACCCACCATTATTCCTAAAATACCCTTTAATTATTAATTCTAGTAAATTATCTTTTTATGTTAAGAAATCTATTAACTAATGATGCCCTTTAAATTTAATCTAATGATTGAAAAGTTGGCGCATATCAATAAAATATTGGCACCATTATCATTTGGTTTGTAGAACCACTAGATTTCATTGTTGACCTATTATTTGAAGATGTAACCAGTACTTTTTACAGATAAGGCTACTTAGTTAGACGGACGACTGAACCCATTTGTGTAGAGACACTTGCCTAATCCCCGATGATATAGCTTGATTTTTGTACTAGTTACTCATTTTCTCTTCAATAAAATACTATCGCATTTCTCTCCATAAAAAAAAATATCATTCATCATTGACCAGAAAAAGATCCGTTATTGACCAAAAACAACAATTCATTATTGTTAAATAACTTTGTTCTTGTTCCCATACTGGTGGATCCCTCCATCAGGTACCTGTTAATAAACACTTTATGTTGGATACTAACATTTAACGAACCCATCATTTGTACATCAATATCTTTCGATCAATATTTGGGAGAGACAAAACGGCCCATCTCAAAATTTGGAAATTGTGTCGCCATCTCAATATCTATAGGAGAGAGAAAATCAAGGTTTCCTTCAACAGTCTTGCGAAAAAGGTTGAAGAAGCTCTGTTTAAAGTTGAAAGTTTAAGATCATATAAAAAGGTTGGAAGTTTAAGATATGTTTAAAGTTGACCCTTGAGCATGACGATTTCCTTTTCTTTCTCTTTTTTTTTTCTTTTTTTTTTATGTTGTAAAAAACTTGAGGGTGAAGTTTGATCTTTCACATGCATTAAAATATTTTTGCAAGTACAAAATTATATAATTTTTAATATAAAATAAAGAAAAATTGATTGCAATTCTCATGACAGAAAAATGTGTCTCTTTTTATTCCCATATATATCAACAACTATGAAATGAATGAATTAATCAGATGGTAAATTAAATACAATAAAACAAATGATTAAAATTCATAAAACCGCCTCTGTACTTTCCCTCTTTACATAAGCATGGCGGCAGCGAAAACCCCAACGGCCACGGATCCCGCAAAGGAGAACCTGTTTAAAATGGCACCGTTGGATGCAGGAGCTTCGGCGGGTGATCCTGAGAACGAAGAAGGGGGAGAGGTGGCCGGAGATTCAGGTGAAGACGATGGGGGAGAAGGTGGAGAGTCTGCGACCGGAGATGTAGAAGGAGCAGCTGAGGGTGGAGTGCCCGAAGGAGAAGGTGAGGTACTCAAAGGAGAAGGTGAAGCAGCGGGTGGAGTGCTCAAAGGAGAAGGTGAAGCAGCAGGTGGAGTGCTCAAAGGAGAAGGAGCGGCGGCGGGTGGAGTGCTCAAAGGAGAAGGGGCAGAGGCAGGGGACTTGGCTGGGGAAGATGCAAGGGATTGTGCCCTTGTTGAGGCCACCAAGAGGGCAGCCATTAGCACCAAAACGACAGCGTTGGATCGAGCCATTGTAGAATAGCGAATGAAGACAGAGAAAGTGATGGGGTTTAAGAGGCAGGCAGATCAAGATTAAGAAGCGAAGGATGGGTTTAAGTAGAGAAGGGAGAGGGCTTTTTATAGGGGAGGGCTGAGGAGAGTTTGGTGAATAGATCCCCGTTGATTTTGAGAAATTTCAAAGGGGTTTGGACGGTGCAGCTTTTGTGGTTGGGATGGAAGGAAATATTACGTAGCAAGCTGGACTTGGTTAGAAACGTGTAACCAGAACGCGGTTGTTGTATTGGCTGGTTTTTAGTGGCGGTTAGATGTAAAGGTGTTGCTGCATGAAAAAGGACCAAAGTTCAATCCAAGAAGATTTCGCACGAAAACTTAGAAGCCAAGTCAAGGGAATCAGTTCCAGCAAAGAATACGATTGTGACTAGGTCGGTGACAATACCACACCTTTGAGACCAAGTCACTTTTGCATCGTTAGCTCAACACCTATAACTTAATTTTCTTATTCAAAACAATATTATTCCCATGAATTGCTCTAAAATAATCAAATAAGTTAATGAAGACACAAAGACGTCGGCCTCGTAGATCGATATGGACTTTTCTAATGGTGAGGATCAATAGAACTTAAGGGGGTGCATTGAATTAGCATTTTATAATATTTTAAAAGACTTAAAAAATCCGGGTGTATTCAATTTAGATTTTAACAAACTTTTAAAAAGTCTATAAAAATTTGGGTGCATTCAATCCAGACTTGTTAGAATTTTTAAAAATGTTAATAGGGGGGGTGTATTCAATTAAGATTATAAAGCGTTTAAAAAGATTTTAAAAATCCGGGTGTATTCAATTTGGATTTATACAAACTTTTAAAAAGTCTACAACAATTTGGGTGTATTCAATCTAGACTTGTTTGAACTTTTAAAATGTCCATTTAAATGTGGGTGTATTCAATTAGGACTTGGAAAAAGCCCATTTAAATTTACCTGTATTCAAAAGGAGATAGATTTGGAAGGATTTAATTAAGTGTTGGAGTTTGGAGAATTTGTAGGGTTTAGGTATAAATAATAAAGGCCAGCATAAGTCCAACCTCCACCCCTAAGATTTCAGACGACATGTTCTTTTTTTCTCTCAGCAGAAGACGAACCATCCTCCAAAGGTACTCTCTCTCAATATTCTTGTTGGTTTTCCTTCTTCTTCCATGGTTTTTCTTGGTTTTCTTTCTTCTTCCATAGTTTTTCTTGTTTGTTTGTTGTAAGTACTAATATTTGAAACAAATTAAAAATGGCAAATAGCAGAACCCTCCTATTGGATAATATTATATTTAACATGATCAAATCAAATCACGTAAGTAAGATGATTGCATCAGACTCACGAATGCACTGGTGATTTCTCAAGTTACAGGAATGATACATAACGAACACTCCTGCAGTTTCTAGGCTAGCAATTCTCAACTGATATTGCAATGCAGAATCCAACAGTTCAATACTTAGCTCAGTTTAATCCCACTAAAATCAAATTTCTAAACTTGGCTTGACTTTATTCATCCTAAAAGAAGAACATTCCGTAACCAAATAAAAAGCAACATAAAGCTTGCTCTTTTCTCCACCGTTTTCTCATCAACCAAAATAGTGGTGGGAAGATCGACTAGCGGCTAGGTAAAGAAAATAGTGGTGGGAAGAAAGAGTGATGTCTATGCAAATTGATCTGAATCTATAACAAAAGTTCATACAAAAGTATGGAAGTCTATAATAAAAGTTTATGCAAGTTTATTAAAAATCCGGGTAAAACCCATTGGAGTTATACAATTCAAGGAAATCTGTCACTTAAAAAAAATCTTTCCAAATCTTATACAATCCTAATTGAATACACCCCCAATGTGAGTGTATTCAATTAAGACTTGGAAAAAGTCCTAATAAATTTACTGTAAACTATAAAGCTATTATAACTTGAACACTAACCTTGTTCTGCCATTGAAGCCTTTTATCGAACACCTGAGAGACAGAATAGAACACTTGAGAAACAGCTCTTCTCTAAGATAACCGATTGCCTTTATTCTCAAATACCAGATGGGGTGTATTACTTTATGAGATTGTGTGTATCCGGTTCTTAGAGGGAGCTGCTCTATTTATATGCATCACTCAAGGAGTCTTGCCCATCAAATGACTCCTTGAGGTATCCTTATTGCTATAGAACTATTAATCCTAATTCTCATAGAACTAGAAACCCCTTTAGCCTTGTAATCCATATGGAACACTGATACAGAGGCTGCAGGTCGAGAGGTGTGTTGAGTTCTTGATCAATCTTGAGTCTTGCAATCCGATAATGAATAGAAGACCAATTCTGTAAGGATTGGGATAATAAACTATCTTACATTCTCCCACTTGGTCAAAATATTCATTGTGACTCAAGATTAATCTCTTAATGGCCAATTTAGAACTCAACCTTCTCAGTTTCTTACCAAGCCGCTGTCATTGATATAAACTCCTATGGAACTGTCAAAGAACAATGAGCAACCAAACTCAAGTCTTTTACAACCACACATACAAATATATATCAACACATGCGACTGCCAACTGAATTAGAATCAAAGCAATGTTGTGATCTACCTTAGAAAACTTAATGATCAAAAACAAAGCTTAGCTCACCCTTACAAGACTACCAAGGTCTTAATAAACTTGCATGGCTCCTTCATGGATACGAAAATGCAAAACACATGTGCTAGCAAAAATTTTGCAAATTCTTCCTTCATCCACATGCCAAAACATTCATAAGAAAAATATTATTAAATAAACTGTAAAACAATCTCGATTAAACTAGCTAAAAGAAAATAAAACTAAAACTGGCTCCCACTGACTCCCACAGACTTCAAGCATCAAAACTGATCTGTAAACCCATACTTTTAACATGCCTATGAAAAACATGATTAGGCAAGCCTTTGTTCAGGGGATCTGCAATATTGAAATCTGTTCCAATATGATCTAAGGCTGTATAACCATCTCGGATCTTTTCCTTGGCTGATAAAAACTTTAACTGCAGGTGTCTTAATCCTCCTGACCTCTTATTTCCTTTTGCAAAATAAATTGCAGCACTGTTGTCATTCCACAATTGGATTGGCCTTTGTATAGAATCCACGACCTTTAACATTGACATAAAATTTTTAAGCCACATAGCTATCGAAGTTGCTTCATAAATTGCTAAAAACTCAGCTTGCATGGTTGAGGTTGATATGTATTGTTGTTTGACACTTCTCCAAGCCACTGCTCCTCCTGCAAACAAAAATACAACACCTGATGTACTCTTCTGTGTATCCAAACAGCCAGCAAAATCTGCATCTGCATATCCTTCTAGTTTCAATTCTTCAACTCTTCGATAGATTAGCTTATACTCTTTAGTTCTCTGCAAATACCTCAAAACTTTCTTGCCTGCTACCCAATGTGCCTGACCTGGATTGGATTGAAACCTTCCAAGAACACTAATGCTGAAAGCAAGGTCTGGCCTTGTGCAAACTTGAGCATACATCAAGCTTCCTACAAGTGAGGCATAGGGCTTGTCCTGCATCTCCAACTTCTCTTGCTCAGTTTTGGGAGATTGTTCACTGCTCAATTTATCACCCTTCGAGAATGGAACATCACAACCTGTGCAATTTTCCATGTTGAACCTTTTTAGTATCCTTTCTATATATCCCTTCTGTGACAGACTAAGTAACCCTCTTTCTCTATCTCGGCTTATTTCAATTCCTAATACATAGTTTGCTTCTCCTAAGTCAGTCATCTGAAAATGGTTTGATAGCATTCTCTTAGTGTCATGTAATAGTGACAGATTACTGCTTGCTAAGAGAATATCATCAACATACAGCAGCATGAAAATGTAATGTCTCCCTTGAAATTTTAGGTAAATGCACTCATCTAAAGGATTGTCAGTGAAACCTTGAGACTTCACCACTTCATCAAACTTCAAGTACCATTGCCTAGAAGCCTGTTTTAATCCATATATTGATTTTTGTAACTTGCAAACCAAATCTTCTTCCCCTTTTTGAATGAAACCATCCGGTTGTTTCATGTAGATTTCTTCAATAAGGTTTCCATTCAAAAATGCAGTTTGAACATCCATTTGATGAAGGTGAAGATCAAAATGTGCCACTAATGCCATTATAACCCTTAAGGAATCTTTGGTTGACACAGGTGAGAAAGTCTCATTGTAATCCACTCCTTCTTGTTGTGTGAACCCTTTTGCTACTAGCCGTGCCTTATATCTGTCTATTTGTCCCTTTGAGTTTCTTTTGGTCTTGTAAACCCACTTGCATCCTATTGGTTTACATCCTTGAGGTAAGTCAACAAGCTTCCATACACCATTCTTGCTCATTGACTGGAGTTCAGACTCCATTGCTTCTATCCACTTATCACAGTTGTCACTTTGAATGGCCTGCTTATAAGACAAAGGGTCTTCTATGGTATTGATGTCATGTTCTGACTCTTGCAGATAGACATAATAATCATTTGATAGAGCAGGTCTCTTAGTTCTCTGTGACCTTCTCAAATCTAAATTGTGAGGCTGCTGTTCTTGTTGATCTATCTGCATATTTTCTGTTTCAGTTTGTTGAGCTTCAGTCATTTGATTTTCTTCTAAAATTCTTTCATCATGAACTGGTGAGATTTGTTTGTCACTCGAATCAGTGAATGGGAATATTGTTATTTCTCTTATCAGATCTTCTTTTCCTGTAAATCCCTCACCTTCCAAAAATTCATCAAAATCAAAATTTTTATCAGTGCCTTGTTCACTTTCATCCTCAATGAAAATTGCTCTCTGTGTTTCCATAAACCTTGTGCTGTTGTTAGGACAATAAAATCTGTAACCTTTGGTTCTGTCTGGATATCCCACGAAGTAGCAACTAACCGTCTTGGAATCTAGTTTCTTTTCTGATGGATTATAAAACTTTGCTTCTGCCTTGCTTCCCCAGATTTTGAGATGTGAGAGACTTGGTTTTCTGTTGCACCATAATTCATAAGGGATTTTATTCACACTTTTCGTAGGAATTCTGTTAAGCAAATAGTTTGCTGTTTTCAAGGCCTCTCCCCAGAGAAATTTTGGAAGTTTTGTGCAGCACATTAGGCTCCTAATCATCTCAATCAAGGTCCTATTTCGTCTCTCTGCCACTCCATTTTGTTGTGGTGTGCCTGGGTTAGTGTATTGAGCCACTATACCTTCTTCTTGTAGAAATTTGGCAAAAGGTCCAGGGTTCCTTCCTCTCTCATCAAATTTTCCATAAAATTCTCCTCCTCTATCCGACCTTACTACTTTGATTTTTGAATCCAGCTGGTTTTCTACCTCTGCTTTGTATACTTTAAACATGTCTAATGCATTTGATTTTTCAGATATTAAATATACATAACCATATCTTGAGAAGTCATCCGTGAAAGTTATGAAATACTTAAAACCATCATGTGTTTGAGTGGGAAAAGGGCCACAAATGTCTGTATGTATTATTTCCAGCACTTTTTCACTTCTTGTAGCACCTTTCTTTCTCAAATTTGTCAATTTCCCTTTAACACATTCTATGCAAACACTGTCTTTGTCATGGTGGTTAAGTGGTGGCAACAGATTTTCTTTGTTTAGCAAATTCATTCTTTCAGCTGAGACATGTCCTAGTCTCTTGTGCCAAAGTTTATAAGATTCTTCTTTTTCTGCTTTTCTTTTAGTGCTTATCACATTGATGCTTAGATTTCCAGTGCTGGGATTTGGTTTCTTGCAGTTTAATCGAAACATTCCATCATTTAGAAAACCATTACCAATCATAACTTTATTTCTGAAAATGGAGAACCCAGACTCATCAAACTCAAACTGTAAGTTTGACTTTACAAGCTTGCTAACTGAAATAAGATTCCTTTTCATAGAAGGAATATAAACTACATCTACTAATTCCAAAACAAAACCAGATTCTAACTCAATCCTAGCTAATCCAATGTATTCCACCTTGACTCTTTCTCCATTTCCCACGAATACTTTCATCTCAGCCTTGTTTGGCAGCCTCTTTGTTTTGAACCCCTGCAAACAATTAGCCACATGAACTGTTGCACCACTATCCAACCACCATGAATCTGAAGAAATTTCAATTGCATTAGACTCAAAACAAACATTTACTTGACCAGACTTACCTTTTGCCTTCTGTTTGTCCAGCCAGCGTTTGTATCTGTCACAATTCCTCTTCATATGACCAAACTTCTTGCAGAAGTAACACTTAAAACCTTCTGGTTCTAGCCCCTTAGTTTCCTTTTCTTCCTTGTTTTTCTTCCAAGCAATTTTACCCTTTCCAAAATCCTTTTTGGGTTTGAAGTTGTGAACCATGTTAACCCTTTCTTCAGCCTTATCTTTCTTCATATTTTGTTCTTCCTGCACACAGATGCCTATGAGGTCAGTTACTGTCCATATTTCCTTCTGTGCTACATAGGTGCTTCTAAGATGCTTAAAAGTGCTCGGCAGAGAATTTATTGCAAAGTGTACCATCATATTTTCATCCACATTGACTTTGAGTGCTTGCAGCTTGTTCCCAATTTCCAGCATATTCAGTATGTGTGTTCTTACACACTTCTCCCCATTGTATTTTGCATCAGTGAGTTGTGCCATTAGAGTACCAATTTCAGCTTTCTTGGATTCCTGAAATTTTTCCGCAATAGAATCAATGAACTTCTTGGCATTATCAGATGGTGTGATGCTTCCCCTGACAGATGGTGAAATTGATCTCCTCATGATTAGAATAGCCATCTTGTTGGCCTTAATCCATTTTGCATATTTTGCCTTTGCTTCAGCAGATGCAGTAACAGCAGGTTCTGCAGGAGCTTCTTCTTCAATGACCATCTCATAATCCAGCAAACCTAGAGCAATTTCCACATCTTCCCTCCATTTGGTGTAGTTGGAGCCAATGAGAGTTTCAATCGAGTTGTGATTAACTGAAAAACACATAGTATATATATGTTTAAAACTGAAAACCCCAGAACTTTAAAACATGATTGATTCTCACCTTTAGGTGAAGAAATCAAAACATGTTTATCAACACTAAGTCATGAAAAACATATAAGCTTCCTGTACAAGAAAGGTTCCACGTCTTTGGACAGAAGAACAACCTTGATAGCCTACATATTTCATCTCTTATGCTGTTCTGCTGAGAATAATTGCATGATAAATTATTCACATCTTTGGACAGTGAATCATTCATTATGCCTTTATTTTCAACACAAGTTTGATCATAAAACTTTGAATGTACAGATCTTGTTGTGTTTGAGTTGCTTTGGCTTGCTCAGAACACAGCAAGAACGATACAAACTTTTGATCAATTTCTGCTTGTCACAGCAAGGTGTTAATTTTAACTCTTGCTGTGTCAAGTTTCTTTAACCTTGAAAACTTAATTATCCTTCAGTTTTCAAGTTCTTAATGCTGCAACAAAAAGGTTAGGTAGAAGATAAAATAACTTATGCTCTGATACCACATGTAAACTATAAAGCTATTATAACTTGAACACTAACCTTGTTCTGCCATTGAAGCCTTTTATCGAACACCTGAGAGACAGAATAGAACACTTGAGAAACAGCTCTTCTCTAAGATAACCGATTGCCTTTATTCTCAAATACCAGATGGGGTGTATTACTTTATGAGATTGTGTGTATCCGGTTCTTAGAGGGAGCTGCTCTATTTATATGCATCACTCAAGGAGTCTTGCCCATCAAATGACTCCTTGAGGTATCCTTATTGCTATAGAACTATTAATCCTAATTCTCATAGAACTAGAAACCCCTTTAGCCTTGTAATCCATATGGAACACTGATACAGAGGCTGCAGGTCGAGAGGTGTGTTGAGTTCTTGATCAATCTTGAGTCTTGCAATCCGATAATGAATAGAAGACCAATTCTGTAAGGATTGGGATAATAAACTATCTTACATTTACCTGTATTCAAAAGGAGAGATATTTGGAAGGATTTAATTGAGTGTTGGAGTTTGGAGAACTTCTAGGATTTAGGTATAAATAATAAAGGCCAACATAAGTCTGCAGAAGACGAATCACCCTCCAAAGGTATGCTCTCTCAATTTTCTTGTTGGTTTTCCTTTTTCTTCCATGATTTTTTCTTGTTTGTTACAAGAGATCTAAAAGTGCCAGCTAGACTTGGATGTGGAGCCAATAAAGGAGAACCATGAAGAAAGATTTACTAACCAGAGCCTGTAAATTTTCAAACTTCATAATCGAGTTGCTCTTCCTTGGAAGTGCAGTCAGTGGCCATGGAGATATTATAAGAGCTTCTTTTTGATATTGGAGTGCCTATATTAAATCAGCCATTCTAGGGGGTACTCGTTTATATCTCCATTGAAAAGAAAATATATATATTTAAATTTTTTTTATTTTATTAGTTATTCTAGAAGACAAGGTTCTGAGGCAAGATGGTGCTATTTCTTTGCCATATGATGACAGAAATCCAATTGAAAAATTGTTAGTTCTCGCAATGAGCTGAATGTTTTTCCAAAATATTAATGCCCAGCCAAAGCTCTAACAATAGAGGCCAGCATTAAAGTGCTTTTCCTTTTTCATGATTAAGCATAATTGGACAAAGACAAACTTTGATCTCAACGCATCCTCATATACAAAGAATAATGTTGGGAAGAAAGAATGACTAAAGTCTATGCAAATATATCTGAATCTATAACAAAAGTTCATATAAAAGTGTGGAAGTCTATAATAAAATTCTATACAAGTTTATTAAAAATCTGTGTAAAACTTATAGGAGTTATACAATACCAGGAAATCTGTCACTTCAAAAAAATCTTTCAAAATCGTATACAATCCTAATTCAATACACCCTTCTTAGTTACTGTGGATATGTTAGTTTTGTATAAAGGCTAGTAAATTTATGTTTGGGCCTAAAATGTAAAAAAGACCCGTTAAGGGATTTTTTTAAGTCCAAATGGGCTTTGTGTAGCTTGAATTAATAAAGGGAGTCGCTTAAAGATAGAAGCCCAAGTTGAATCAGCCCAATAGCTTTGACTTTCCGAAAACAAAGTTGTTGCTTACAATTCAAAAATGCTTTTACCAAAGTAAAGGCACGATTACCCAAATCAAAGCTCAAGTTGACTTCAACAACTGGGAAGCACAATATTTTTTTTTTGAATGGGCGATATTTTAGCTCATATCCACTTAAATATCATTAAGATATCAATATTTTCGTCGATATTATCGCAATAATGTTAGAGGCGATATTTTCCAACTTATTCATGCTTTATTTGAGCAATATATCGCGATATGAAACTGAAAAATAGATATTGTCGGCGATTAGAAACTGAGACTGAGAAATATAGAAAAATCGAGATAAGAAGAGAGAGCAAAGATAGAGTTAGCGGAGCAAAGAAGCAACGGGGAAAAAATAGAACAGAAAAGAGAGAAAGAAGTTGACTTGCCACTGCGTGCAGAGCTGGAGGCGGTGCGGTGTCTGATCGACTGAGAGTGAAAGGATCGAAGTAGAGAAAACAGAAGGCAGATGGTTGTGGTGCTATGCGAGGATTGAAGATCTGATCTGAGGGAGGCGGGTCGAGAGAGAGAGGCGGGTCAACAACGAAAAGAAAAATGTAAGCCTGATTGAACGAGAGAGAGAGTCGCGTGTGAGGGTACAGGGAAAAAAATTAATTTGTGCGGGATCTGCTGCAAGCAGTCTCACACTCCCTCTTTTTTTGGCCAATCACACAACTCCACGTGTAACTTGAGAAAAGGCGCTTTTGTATGCTCTAAATCAACCATTTTCGACTTTACCCATTTGCTGTATGCTCCTCCTCTCATCTCCTCATCCAAAGCTCCTCCTCTCCTCTCCACCCAATAAATTTGCCTTTGTTTTCTTCCAATGTCCTTTACAGCTCTAAATAATATTTATATGGTCTTTCAAATTTTTACAAGCTAATATTATTAAGGATAAATTTCCATTAAAAAAAATAAAAATCCCTAATGATAAATTTAGGCATATGTTTAAAGTTATTTATTATTTTATTTTGGAGATGTATTTTTTTTTTGGTTATATATTATGGAGTTGTATTATTATTCACTATTGAGTTTTAATATTGTTCATTATATGTTATACTAAGTTTTAACTTTAATAGGAATTTTTTCTATGTGGTACTAAGTTACTCATATATATATATTTTTTTTTTGTCAAGCTCATATATCTTATCATATGTAATATATTGTAGTAAATTATTATAACTAAAAAATTATGGAGTATTTAATTTTCTTTCACTAATTACTACATATTTTCTAAAGACACAGTGTTTGTCACGTCGCTACATAATCAACTTAAATAACTCAAACTCACCATGCCATGTATTTTATTCCAATTTTTTGTGATAAAATAATAGATAATTGACTAAATAAACATCCTCTAAAGTTTCAATAAAAATTTCCAAGTTTTTCTTACAATTTCCGTGATTTTTATTTAATTTTTATCGATATCGATATTTCCATCGATATATCTGTGTTTTTGGACAACCGATATTTCCGAAACTCTCAATATTTTAGACCTTACTAGGAAGAAGTCAACTGGCAAAAGAAAGGCAGAGCAACCGCATTAAATCCTATTTGAACCATGAGTCTCTACAGAACCAACTTATTGAAGAAATCCATGTTTGGGCAGCTCGATCACCATTAGCACGAGATCAAAGCACTCAAGTTCACTAGTTTCAGTCGCAAAGAAAAGACTGACAACAGTTTCAAGCCATCCCTTCACCAAGGGTGCGGATTCAAGAACCAAGAAGTCTATATATACCAGCATAGCACAACTCTAAAAATACACAACTTTCCTCCAATAAAAAAGACTTTACACTTGGTCAACATTTGATTGCTCCCGTTGAAACTCAATTATTTCTCAATGTATTAGGATATCTAGTTGACAACTCCTCAGTTATCTTTTAATGTTATTACTCTGCCAACACTTGATATTGATTCCTAGTTGCTAGTGTTGTTTTTCTCTTTACTATTATGTCAGTTTACTACTTTTATCAATTTAATTATTAGTTTCTTTCCTTTAAACTCTTGCTGTAATGGATTGAATCGCGAAATCTGCAGTTCCAAATCATGTTTTCTGATTGCATTTAATTTTATAAAGAGTTCATTTATCATATATTTTTTGTTTAATTTAATATTGAACTAGAAAACACTAGAGGTCTTTGTTAGGAAAGCTAGCCTGATCTAGGGCATTTTACTGTACTAATATATATTATTTGTCAATGTTAAATGTAGTGGACCATATGAATACACTTAATTTTTTTTATATATAAGCGAACAACAAAGAGGAGGATTTGAACTCGAGTGTAGAGGGGAGTGGGATGTCGTGCTTTCATTTTTCTAATGTGTTGAATCAGTGGTGGACCCACAGAGGCGCAAGGAGATGACCTTTTTTCTCAAATAATTTGACACTAACGGTGTCGTTTGCATTATTGTTGTGATTCTTATTCATTAATGAAACAATCTGTTTTGACTTTGTGTTGTAAAATCAAACAGTGCATTTTCAATTGTGTTTTAATGAAACGGTGTGGTTGTGTTTTGTCACGCCCCGGTCCCGGGGGTAGGTGAAAATCCCGTGCCCGGTGCGTGAGAAAATAAAAAGTAAAATAAAATAAAAAGAAGCCGAAATATAAAATAAACTTTTCTTATAAAAATAGATCCCAAATTCTTACAACTTTACAATAAATAAATAAAACTCTATCACTCTCATCTATTTCAGCCTCAGCTGGTTTGGTCCTTGACTTGCCCTCTAGTTTATCTGAAAAATTAAACAGGGTGAGGGGTGAGCAACCACCGCTCAGTAGGGACATGAGATCTTACCACAGTAGATTGATATAACTAAATTAAGTGACATGCAATCACATAGCCAAATATCATATAATTAAGAATAATGCATGAATGAATGAATGCTCTTCATCTAATCTCGTTAATTCATATAACTGGACAAGCAGACCTGCACGTCCGATACCATGCTTATACCACTTGGTCCCAAATGCCCATTTATATGAACCAACTCCCATTTCAACCGTCCCATAATTTCCCCTTTTGTTAGTCATCTTGTCTAACTCCCTTTCGCCAGTCCCGAATCACCCAATAAAAACCATGTGCACTGTGGGATCCCTGAGACCTGGTACCTGCCTAGAGTTAGACTCAACTACACAAAAGATCCTTCCCATTACCCTCTTTTCCATACTTTCTTTATCAACCCAATAATTCCAGCCATCACCGATAACATATGATCATGATAATTAACAACACTTAACCACCAAATATTAATAATATAGATAATAATATCAAGCATAATATAGTGCTCACGAAATTTAATTAGATCAATCCCCGTAAAGGCGCCCCAAGAAATCCCTACCTCGATTCCAAAGTATAACTCCAAATTAGTAAAACACAAGCAAACCTCTCTATCTCCTCCAATATCATATTTCCTTGCATCTCTCTTTCACTTTTGTTTTTCCCATATTTCTTTCCTTCTTTTTCTTCTTCTTCTCTCTCTCTCTCTCTAAAAGAACTGTCATCTTCTCATGCAAAGTTACAAATACTTCATAACTTGGTTGAAATGAGAATGAAAAACTAAGGAATGAAATGGTCTATTTATATTGTAGTGAAGACGGTAGCTACAGTACATATAAGAACTTAATCTCCAAGTAAATGGCCTTGCACTCCAAGTTAACAATAGATAAGAATATGTTGCTAGGAAGACACGTTGGTGACTACAATTCCACCAATTATATCCTAACAATTTTCATGTTAGAATGATGAGTAGACAAGGCTAGTAAACATAGCTTTGCTACTAGCATGTAAGAGTGACACCTAACTACCTATTCAAGTATTAATTAACTAATGAAAGTAATACATATCATGCGTAAGATATATATATATATATATATATATATATATATATATATATATATATATATATATATATATATATATATATATATATATATATATATAAGTAATACATATATATAATAGAATAGGATATATATAATAGAATTAGATAAATATTTATTACGTAAAACTATATATATAGATAACAATTATTTTTGTTTAATCAATATTTAAGAAAAACGGACTCTCACATGTTTAAAGAGGAATAACCACCTTTTTGTTTTAAAATAAGATAGCACACCCTTTCTGAAATAAACCATGCTTGCTTGTAACAAGTGTTTTTGTTTTTGTTTTTTTTTTTTGGCAATAAAACATTTAGATATACGTTATTACCTACACGTAAGTGGCTTAAACCTACCACTTACCAGCCTAGTTTCACTTTTTGAGCTTTTAGTCTTTTAAATATTGCCCATTCCTTGAAAAATTCCTAGATCCTCCATTGACTATCGTTACATTTTCTTTGAACATATTGTTGTCTAGGTAGGTGAAAGGAAATTTGTAATTTAAGCATTATTGGACCAACATGCTACTCAAAACTAGTACTACGAGAAGAAAGATTGTAAAATTGAGGAGAATGAAATCCCAAATAGCAAGTTCAAAATTTTATTAATTAGTCAGTAAACTACAACATTTTCAAGATTATCCAACTTTCTCATTCGTTCCAATTGAGTCGTTCCTCACATTTCGACCGTCAATTTAATTTTTACTTACCAAGGATGGGAGATGTCATGAATCGAGGAACTTAAATGGGGTAATTAATGTATGAGAATTGGATCAATTACTCCCTCCTAGTAGATTCCATTCCCGATTTTGAGGGTATTCAATTATAGATTTTAACGCGGAACCTACATAATTTTTTATTCCTTATGTGTTAATAAATGCAGGGGAAGCCAGGAATTGGAATCATTCTATGTGTTAGTAAACACATAAAAAGTAGGAATGTGAGTAATTGCAATATCCATTCTTTATAAGTAAACATGCCATAAGGGTTAAAACACTTCATTTCAATTATAATATTAATAAATAATTTAAAATTTAAGTAAAATTTTGTAAAATTTAAATTTTGAAAAAAATGAAAAAAATACCCAAACCATAAAATAATGAAAATATTTGTTAACAACCTAAAGCGAAACTTTTCCATTCCAATAAAATTTTAAAATTTTAAAACTCAAAACTAAAATAAATAAAAAACAAAAAAGCAAACCCAGCACCCATCAACGACCCACCACCCCCACCTTCCCCGCCATCAGTAGTAGGCATTGCTGGTGAGCAAAAATGCTCCCCATTTTTCTACAATGAGCCATTTAAAAAAACAGGGAACTTCAATTACATGTCTTGTTAATATCTTCATGTTGGTGAAAATGAGGGAAAAAAAAACCTCTACTCATTTTTCAAATTAATACAATCTATAGAGAATTTTTTTACTTTATCTATCAATATAATAATATTATGAAGAGAATACTCTTTCTCAACCATTTTTGCAAAGTTTCAAATATATTAAATGAAAAAACCTTAATATATTAAGGGTACAACAATAATTCACAATTGATTTAACAAAAGCATATATATAATGCACCCAAATTTTCTCTCACTACTTTATTTTTCCTCTATATTATTGTCTCATTTATCCAGCAATAACTGCCTCCTCATGCATAGCTCATGTGTAGATTGCTAGTAACAATATCAAACGTTGACTAAGCATATGGGGTTATAGGATCCGATGCATGTTAGAGACACGTGTTACAAATAATCCGAAAAGAATATAGATGAGATGAGTAGGGATATTATTACTAGCATCGAAGAAACATTTGGTTGTACTTATCATGAAAATATGAAGGAGAAGAAGAAGACACGGTTACCTAGATTTGGAGGGATTATTGCCACTGGCGGACCTACAGAGGCGCAAGGAGGTGTAGCTGCACCTCCCCTCGCCGGAAAAAGCTATGGAGTCACCGGATGTTGCCCCTTTGCAAGTGCCCACCAACTGTTTGAGCAAATGACTGAGTGACCTTCTTTTTTTCTTATTTGCTGTCAGCGCTGCGCATCTCTCTCTTTTTTTTTTAAATAATCATGGCCAAAATGATGCGTTTTGGACCAAGCCAAATATTTGAAAAGAAACAAGAAAAAGAAGAAGCAAGATGAAGAAGAAACCCTACCTTCCACACATAGGAGTCTTGAAAGAAGACTTTAATTTGATTTTAATTACCAAACAAAACAAGCCTGGCTTGGGCGTGGCGTTGAAGGGGAGTAGGCTCTTGCTAATGCAGCAGACCCATCCTCTCCACCAAGTTGCAAGTTCGACTTCGAATGTATTATTTGTTATGTTGTTTTTTCTTTTGGGTTTTTTCCTTCTGTTTTTTTTAAAATATGTCTTCCATTATTATTATTATTATTATTTTATGATTTATTTTAATTGATAATTTGATTTTCATTTTGATTAGATTAATTAATATTGATTTTGATTAGATTAATTGATAATTTGATATGAATTTTGGTATACTAATTATGTAAATTGGCATGGATTTTGTTCATATTAATTGATGTAGACTTCAATTAGTCATAGTATTGGTTGTCTATTTTTATTTTTTAGTTTTTAGTTTTTAGCCTTTTAAATATTGCACCTCCCCCGAAAAATTCCTGGATCCGCCACTGATTATTGCCTGCCAAGGTTCGTTTCATAATCAAAAGTTGTGTGGTTGTAAGGTTTCCTCCACTTGACTGGCCTAGGTCTAGTCTTCCCTTCCCCTTGGCCCCAGCCATTTGTTTCTCTACACACACACAAAATACAACCCCACGTTATAGAGTTTCTTCTATATGGTATTTTCATTTATGTGCATGTGAACGACTGTCGTATTTAACATCACAACGTAATAATTACATTTCATTAAAACATGTTGTTGCCTAGGTGAAAGGAAATTTGTACTTGAAGCATTATTGGACCAACATGCTATTCATAAACAAGTACTATAAGAATTTTTTTGTTGTAAATTTGATGAAAATAAGACCAAGAAATTTATTAATGAAAAGGAATTCATCAACAACATCTAGAAATTCAATAACTCAAATATCAAAACAATAGAGTAATCATGTTTAGGGCTTCAACTTAAGCCTTAGATATGGAGTTTAGTTCCTCATGTTCATAGTAAATACAACTTGAAATAAAACTAAAAAGAAGTTACAGATTTTGTGGAGATAAAAGTACAAAAGCCTTCAATGGTGGAAAGGTTTCTTCTCGTCTTGGTTGCTGCTGCTCCTTGCTCTCCTTTCTTTCACTTGTTTCATAAATTGCGAAGTGTACCAGTCTCTCCCTTGGCCAGCCGATGCCTTTCCCCTTGCTTGGCTGCCTTCTCTCTCTTGCCAACTCATTATTCTTCAATATTAAACTCCACCTTTTACCCAAAGTCTTTGGCACATGCTCCACTTGTCTCCATTTTCATCATTTCATTTTGGTTTTACTACATAGAGAGATTCTAATTTATTACCAATCTAAAATCAAATCTCTACAATGTAATTAATTGTTACCAAGAGGTGTGGTAACAATTAGAAATGGAGATGATACCAAAAGGGGGGTAAAAGTGACCCAAAACAGACTTTCAAAGTTAGTATAAATACTTGATCGGTTCGGGAGGTTATACTTGTACAATGGAGCTAAATTTCGGATATGTTGTAGTCGACACCTATTGGAACAAGTTTCATGAAGAACTATACCGCATCCGAGCAACAGAATATGGTGATCCAAAGCCAAGAAGTTGACCTACGAAAATAAGCAAAACCAGAATTTATATTCAATAATGCACTTTTAGCTCACATTCATACCAATCAATGTAAAATCTTTGAAAAACACCAAAAGGAAGTAAAATGCTATGAAATGTCAAGAACAAACTCAAAATATTTGGTGAATAACATGATAAATCATGTGTAAAAATGAACCCAACATAAATATAAGCCACCTTTGATGATATAAACTTAAGAGCTTAAATAGAGGGGTTTACCTCAGTGGTAAGGTACCTCCCCCCGTTCGTCACCAGTTCGAATCTTGGGAAAAGTGCTCCCCCTCCACAATTGCTGTAAATAAGAAAAAAAAAAAAATTAATAGCTTAATCTCAATCCCAAAAAACGTTGAAATTTGCGAACAGTTTAATTTATTGCCCACTCCATGTCAATCTCAAAAATGAAACACAAGTTTTTGAAGTCCCTCTTAAAAAACATAGAAAAACTCCTACTAGTTTCACACTTCTCTTCTATTTTAGTAGCCCCATTAGCCTGTTGATGGTCAACATACCAAATGGTTCGGGAAGGCAAGGCATGGTCTAAGTTGATAGCTTTTGTGCCACATAAAGCATTGTAGGTCGAGACCCAGGATGCATACGTATACAAGCCAAGGCTAAACTCATCACAAGCACCACTTCCTTTGCCAATTCATCGCTTGGAGGCTCCAGCTTTTGGTCCCACAAATCTTTCAGAAGAAATTCTGCATTGTCCTTAGTTGATTTTGATGATTCTGATAGCTGGGATTCTAGCATATCCCCTGGGTGTCTCCCCATCATAACTTCTAGTGCCACCACTCCAAAGCTATATACATCACACTTATCGGTTACCCTCATAGTGAATGCAAGCTCTGCACATCAAGAAAAACAAACCAAGTTGCCTCAAAACATATCTCAGTCACCCAAACATTATCAAATAATGCACAACATTAAATTGGTAAGTTACCTGGTGCCATGTAGCCAAATGAGCCAACAATATGGGTCCAATTGGATGAATTGGCACTAATTAGTCTTGCTGTTCCGAAATCTGAAAGTCGGGGTTCGAAATCTGAATCGAGCAAGACATTGTTGACAGTTACATCACGGTGCACTATTGGTGGAGAGCAGTCATGGTGCAAGTAAGAGAGTGCATGAGCTAGTCCTTGCACAATTTTGAGCCTTGTAGCCCAACCAAGTTCAGTTACCCCTTCAATTCCATACAATGCTTTTCCCAAGCTGCCTCTCTCTAAATATTCATAGAGCAAGAAGACGCAGCCCCTCCTTGAACAGAACCCATATAGCCTTATGATGTTCCGGTGCCGGAGATTTGTCAACGTTCGGATTTCATTCTCGAAACTTTGGAGATTGATTGCTGGAATGTCATTAGAGTCGCACATGTTAAGCCTTTTAACTGCAACAACTTGGCTTGATGGTAACTCCGCCTTGTATACCTTTCCAAATCCTCCTTTTCCGATGCAATACTTGTCATGAAAATCCTCTATTGCCTTCACAACTTCTCCAAACGTAAATTTTACTTTTTCTTGCAGTATCATTGACTCAAAAGTCTCAAAGTTATGAGAAATTTTGATTTCCTCAATAAAAAGCTTGGGATTCTTACGCAACATAAGAATCATAGCAATTGTAATTGCAACAAATGATAAACCACAAACAGGTAAAAGTACACCAATTAGAATTTTTTTCTTTTTGGAAAGTCTGCTGGAAGGATGGCATTCACTTGGTCCATGCAGATGACCAAACATAGCAGAGTTTCCAGCGAAGGCATTAGCCGGTGCATTTTCAAAATGACACCAAATTGGGATTGGCCCTGTCAAGTTGTTGTAAGAAAAGTCATAGCTATCTAGACTAAGAATTTTGAAAAATGCTGATGGAATTTCCCCTGATAAATGGTTGTGTGAGACATTGAAAACCTTTAAGCTTGTGAGCTTTCCCAAGCTTGAAGGTATTGCGCCCGAGAGTGAATTGCTGCTGAGATCCAAGTGGTAAAAATAAACTAAGGACGCCATGCCTGTGAATTTGTCAAATGTGCCAAGCTCAGGTGGTATTTCTCCTGTCAAATTGTTATTTGACAAATTAAGGACCTCAAGCCGAGTCAATTTGCCAATATCTTCAGGAGTAGCACCACCGAAGTTGTTTTGTGCTAAATGAAGGTGTTTAAGCTTGGGAAAGTTTGATGGCAGTGGTCCTTGGAATTGGTTAATGGTGAGATTGAGATATTCAAGTTTGCCCAGATTGGTAAATACATGTTCTGGTATTTGGCCAGTAAAGAAATTTCCAGACAAGTCAAGGAACGTCAAGTTTCGGCATTCAGATATAAATTTTGGGAATTCTAAAGAGAAATGGTTGCCAGAAAGATCAAGGTAAGTCAACGAAGGCATGCCTAAAAATTCAGACCAGTCAGGAGTTTCTAAGTAGTTTGCTCCAAGAATAAAAAACTGTACCTTTTGGAGACTGCTCAGCTGATAGGGAATTAGACCAGTGAGATTGTTGTTGAAGAAACTAAAATACTGAAGCTCAGTCAACATGCCTATCTGCGCAGGTATTTCTTGATTGAATAAGTTGTTGCCCAAGTCCAAAGTTGTGAGCTTGGAGAGGTTGCCAATGGCGGATGGTATAGGCCCTGTGAAATTGTTGCCATTGAGGTTGAATTGGGTGAGATTGAGGAATGGGGTGAAGTGGAAATGGGTTAGTGTTGCAGTGATGTTGAAGTTGGAGAGGTCAACTTGGGAAATTGTTTTGGTGTTGTGGTCACAGGCAATGGCAGTCCAATTGCAAAGGTTGTTGAGGTTTGTGAGGGACCAAGAATTGAGAGAAGGTGGTGAAGAAACAAAGTTGTTCTTCCAGCTTATGAGAGCTTCTGCCTGTGTTCTTGGTGATGAGGCGGCGTTCAATGGAAGCAAGAAAAGCAAGGAAATATGAAGGAGAAGAAGAAAAAGAGAAGGCTTCTGAACTCCTTTCATGGTGCTCTCAGTCGACTATGTTTGATATTTGAGTTGCATTTCTTGTTTCATAATTGAGAGATTATTATGACAATGAAAAGTTGTGTGGTTCCAAATGTTTCCTCAACTTGACTGGCAAGGTCTTAGTCTTCCCTTGGCCCCTATTTTCCGTTTGAAATGTCTGTTTACATTTATTTCACAAAAAAAGAAAAAAAAGAAAAAAAAAAGGAAAATGGATGGTTCTATAGGCACGCTTCTTGACAAAAGTGCATCATACTGACTAGATGATTAGGCCTCCCAGATGCTTCATTTACATGAACAATTAATTAATCAACTAGTTAATCAAAACATCCCCAACGTACGTGCCTAACAAACGGAATGGGGAAAGCTATCATATCCCCACAGAACTTATGGAAAGAAGAGAGGTGGCAAAGAGCATTACCTATTTAGTACCCACACCATAACATTAGGGTTTTTTTTTTTAATTTTAAAAATACTCAGCTTTTGGGTGCCTTGGATTTGAAGGTTTTTGGAGGAAGCCTTTGCAGAGACCCAAACAAATTTGCGATTCGGAATCCATCCAAAGGTTAGATTTTGAGGATGACACTTTTCACAGAAAAGAGGAAGAAGCAAGCACTTGGTGGCCCGTTGCTTCTCGCCAAATAGATCCGTTGGCTCCCGCATTTTTCTTAGGACATTGGGCTAGAGTGGGCTAGTTCAACACTCGTTATCTGGGCCTTCTGTAAGCCCAACGCATCCCTCCATGCTAGGAATTGTAGCTCTATCACTGATGATGATACTCACTTGTTAAAATATGAATGGACAATAAAGTAATGTCGTAGACTTGTAAATTGTAATAAGTTGCTTCACACACTTTAGCTACTTAATGTTTGTTTAACTTGATAAGCCCAATAATGAGTAATAGTAATGAGTGCTGCTATTTCCACCCACCTGTCCTATTTTCCCACCCACCTTATCTTTAAAATTTTAAAGATAAATTTACCCATTTATGAAAAGACTTCTAAGGACTTAGAGAAAAGAATTAAAAACCAAAACAATTGCCTCAATCTTAAAATTAAAAAAAGTTAAAAAAATCCAAATCACAGATATCAAACCTTGAAACTATGGGCGATTCTTCAAATTTCCTATCTCCCATTATTGCACCTTCTCTACCATTCTATCTCTCATTAACAGACCTCTTTAACTTAAAAGAGAATTTGCTTGAATTAATAATTTAAGGGTGTTTTAGGAATAATGGTGGGTGGAAAGATAGGATTGTGTTTTTTTCAAATTTACATAGTGGGTGGGAAGATAAGGTGGGTGGGGAAATAGGACAGGTGGGTGGAAATAGCAGCACTCATAGTAATTCCACTGAACTGGCTGCTCTGCCTTTTACGCTTTAAAATGAGTTTTTATCAAATATAGCCAAAATTTAGCCTCTAAATTTATAAATGTCAATTTTTTAAAAAACTTTCAAATATAGCCAAAAACTCACTTGAGTCAATTTGGGTGAGTTTTTTGCTATATTTGAAAGTTTTTTTTTAAAAAATTGACATTTATGAATTTGGGGGCCAAATTTTTGCTAAATTTGATAAAAACTCCTTTATGTAAGCCAAAGCTTGCAAAAATATTGTCATTTTATTTAGGGTATACTAGTGATTTACCCTCTAAACTTGCACCTAACTTTCGATTTGCCCCATATCCTTTTTTTTTTTATAGAAAATTAAGAATATAATATGAACTCTTTTTTTCCGCCAATTTCCCCCCTACCGTCTAAATCTGCAACATTTCATCCGATTTGCCATTAAATATGAGGGTAAAATGGTCATTTTGTATGTTAAAAATAAATAAAGAATAAAAAATAAAATAAAAAACAGAAAATTGAAATAAACTCTCTCTCTCTCTCTCTCTCTCTCTCTCTCTCTCTCTCTGTGCAGGTGTAGGTTGGGTTCTATGGGTGGGGGGCGGGAGGATTGGTCTGAGGGTGGTCACATGGGGAACAGGTGGAGAAGAAAACCCAAAGAGGTAGGGGGGGGGGGGGGGGTTGGTGACCTGGACTTAGGGTTAAAAAAAACTAGAAGGAAGGAGGTGAGGGCAGGGGTCTGTGAGGTGGGGGATTGGTTTGGGAGTGAAGGGTGGTGGTCATAGGGGAATTGGAGGAGAAGAAAAACCCGGAGGAGAGAGGGGTAGGCTGGGTTCGAGGGATGAAAATATAGAAGCGGGAGGTGGGGTGAAGGGTCTGTGGGAGTGGGGGATTGGTTTGGGAGTAAAGGATGGTGGTCATGGGGGAATGGGAGGAGGAAAGGAGGAGATGGAAGGGGTTGGCATTAGGTTTACTCTTTTTCTTCAATTTTTTCCAAAAATATAGAAGGGGGAGATGGGGATTTAGTCAAGAATAATTTTTTTAAATGATTTAATAGAAAATTGGATGAAATGTTGAGGATTTAGACAGGAGGGGGAAATTGGCGAAAAAAAGTTCATATCCTTAATTTTCTATAAAAAAAAAGGATATGGGCCAAATCGAAAGTTAGGTACAAGTTCAGGGGGTAAATCACCAGTATACTCTTTTATTTAGGAAGTGCTTCCCAGTGGCTTCTTTTATGCTAATAATTTTTTGGACGGTTACCTTTTCAAAGCCAAAAACATGTGATGGTGAAACCGAGTCCAAATTATTAAGTGAGTTTTCACATGTGAAATCCAGTCCCAAACGGGTTATAAGCGGAAATTGTGCGTCTGAAACAAATTAATGGGATAGTCCAAGTGAGATGTGTAAGTCGTGCTTCTTCTCTATATAAGGAAGCATGCATGCATCTAAGAAATGAACCATCCCGACAAGAATTCGCAAACCTAATGTCATAAGTTGACAAACTCAAATCAGATCCAATTCTAAAGCAGATGCAAGTCCAAACCATGCCAATGATTCAGAAACTTCTTTCCCTCCTCTTTCACATTTTCCTCTTTTCCTCATTGCCATTGATCACAACCACATCATCATCTCCAACACCAAGAGCACAGGCAGAGGCCCTGATCAAATGGAAGAGAAGCTTTTCTTCTTCTTCTTCTCCACCACCTTCACTTCTCCATTCATGGTCCCTCACTAACATCAACAACCTTTGCAACTGGACCGGCGTTGCGTGCGGCAATCACACCACCAAAACCAGAACAGTCTCCAAAATAGACCTCTCCAACATGAACATCACTGGAACATTAAGCTGATTCGACTTCATCCGGTTTCCCAATCTCACTCACTTCAACCTCTTCAGCAACAATTTCAGTGGATAAATTCCATCTGCCATTGGCAACCTCACCAGCCTCACATTCTTGGACTTGGGCAACAACGTTTTTGATCAAGAAATACCATCTGAGATAGGCAGGCTAGCAGAGCTACTGTACTTGAGTTTCCACAACAACAGTCTCTATGGTGCCATCCCTTATCAACTAAGCCATCTCCAAAAGGTATGGTACTTGGACCTTGTTGGAGTTTTTACAGAGTAGAAGGTTTGCTTGCACAGAAAGTTTATGAGAGAGTTTCAGAGAGAAAAGAGAGAGACGTTGAGAGAGAGAGAGAGAGAGAGAGAATCTTTTAGGCAATGATTGTAATCATGCACACTCACTCTGTGTTATCTCATTCCACTATCAATATATATATCTTTCAACCAATACAAAAATGACTCAGCCAATACACAATCGTACATGAATCTGGACCTGTAAGTCCAACAAAATGTGATAGCATATGAGCCATACACCTGTCTAACTAACAATTTAAACCTGGAAACAATTTATACTTCAACAGACCTTGCATCAAACATCTTTATGTCTCCTGATTGGTCCAAGTTTTCTGGCATGCCTTCATTGGCCTACCTTGATATTCATGATAATACTCCTCTAAATTCAAGTTTCACAGATTTCATATCCCACTGCTGGAACTTGACATTCCTTGACTTGTCTCAGACTAATATGACTGGCCAAATACCAGAAGCAGTATGTAAAAATCTGGCCAAACTTGAATATCTCAATCTCACTAAAAACCTGTTTCAAGGACCCTTCCCAAAAAACTTTTCCAAACTTTCCAAGCTCAAACACCTTCGTGCACAAGGGAACAAGTTCAGTGGCCCAATTCCTGAAGATATCGGTTCGATATCTGGTCTTCAGCATATCGACCTGTTTCAAAATTCCCTTGAAGGGAAAATTCCATCCTCTATATAGGCCAACTCAGGGAGCTTCAGTACCTTGATCTTCACATGAATTCCTTAGACTCTTCAATCCCATCTGAGCTTCGTCTTTGTACCAACCTGATGTAGAACTTCTGCATCACAACCTCTCCTACTTGGACCTGACTTCCAATCACCTCGAAGGAAAAATTCCACCTTCTATAGGCCAACTCTGAGAGCTCCAGCACCTTGATCTTTGAAACAATTCCTTCAACTCTTCAACTCTTCAATCCCTTATGAACTTGGTTTTTGTACCAACCTCACCCACTTGGACCTGACTGCCAATCACAGTGAAGGGAAAATTCCATCTTCTATAGGCCAACTCAGAGAGCTCAGGTACCTTGATCTTCGAAACAATTCCTTAAACTCTTCAATCCCTTCTGAGCTTGGTTTTTGTACCAGCCTCACCTACTTGGCCCTGGCTTCCAATAAACTCAATGGGGAATTGCCTTTGTCCTTGTCCAATCTGAACAACATCAATAAATTGGGTTTATCTGGAAATCTTCTTACAGGTCCTATCCTGCCTTCCCTTATCTCCAATTGGACTGAAGTGGACTCTTTGCAACTTCAAAACATTAAGTTCAGTGGGAATATTCCAGGAGAAATTGGCCTGTTGACAAAGCTCAACTACCTTTTTCTAGACAACAATAACTTCTTTGGATCAATTCCCTCAGAGATTGGTAACTCGAAAGATTTGACAGGATTGGCTCTTTCAGGAAACCAACTCTCAGGGCCAATTCCTATGACACTATGGAACCTCACAAATATTAAGACAGTCACCCTTTACTCCAACAATCTCACTGGCATGATTCCACCAGAGATTGAAAATACGATATCACTGGAGGAATTTGATGCAAACACTAACCACCTGTATGGAGAGTTGCCAGGCACCATTTCTCAGCTTACTAAATTAAAGTCATTCTCTGTGTTCACCAATAATTTTCGGGCAGCATTCCGAGGAATTTTGGCAAGTACAGCCCTAATTTGAGCATTCTGCGCCTTTCGCACAACATCTTTACAGGAGAGCTGCCACCAGAATTGTGTAGCGGTTCTTCTCTGGAAGAATTGTCTGTAGCTGGTAACAACTTCTCTGGGTCATTGCCAAAGTGCTTGAGAAATTGTTCAAAACTACAAACAGTTGCTGTTGATCACAACCAATTCATGGGAAGCATTACAAAATCATTTGGTATTCATCCTAATCGTAACTCTGTTTTTTCAGCAATAATCAATTAGGCCTACTGTACAAGCTCAATTTGAGCAAGAATCATTTGACAGGAGACATCCCCAAGAGTAAGCAATTTGGCTAATCTCCGGGAACTTGATTTATCCGAAAACAATATGTCAGGAAACATCCCCACAGAGCTTGGTAAGTTTGAGAGGTTGTCAACTTTAAATCTGAGCCACAACAATTTATTTGGTCAAATACCACCAGAGCTTGGTAATTTGCCCTTGCAGTACTTGTTGGACCTCAGCAGCAGTTCACTCTCAGAACCGCTTCCTGCAAAACTGGCTAAGCTAAAACATCTGCAGATTCTTAATGTCTCACATAACCATCTCTCAGGGAGCATACCACCAGAAACATTTTCCCAATGGGTATTCTAGGTGGCATTGATTTCTCTTACAATAATTTGACTGGTCCAATCCCAACTGGTGGTGCTCTTCGAAAAGTGCCTGCAAATGCCTTTGTGGGAAATGATGGTTTATGTGGAGATACAGAGGGACTAACTCCATGCAACTCAAATCGCGGAAAGTCCAACAAGATTAACAAGGTTCATCTTGGACTCCTGTTTCCGGTTCTATAATATTTGTGGTTGCAACTACAAGTGCTGCTGTAGTTCTAAATTTCTACCGCAAATTGAAACCAAAGGAAACTGAAAGTCCTAGGATGTCTGAGAGTTTTGATTCAGGGATATGGGCAAGATACGGAAAATTCAAATTTGGTGCAATTGTGAAGGCAACAGAGAACTTTGATGAGAAGTACCACATTGGAAAAGGAGGACTTGGGAGTGTCTACAAGGCTGTGTTGGGCTCGGGAAAAGTGGTTGTAGTTAATAAGCTGAACATTTCAGACTCTAGTGATATTCCAGAGATAAGTCGCCAGAGTTTTGAGAATGAGATACGAACCTTGACAGAAGTGAGGCACAGAAATTTAATAAAGCTTTATGGGTTCTGTTCATGGAGGGAGTGCTTGTACTTGGTGTATGAATATGCATAGAGAGGTAGCTTGAGAAAAGTATTGTATGGGACAGGGTTTAGGGTTTAGCTCATGCAATTTCTTACTTGCACAATGACTGCTCTCCTCCAATTGTTAAGCAGAACTTGGATGGAGCACAAGGGTGAAAATTGTGCAAGGGCTAGCTCATGCAATTTCTTACTTGCACAATGACTGCTCTCCTCCAATTGTTCACAGGGACATAACTTTGAACAACGTATTACTTGAGAAGGGTTTCGTCCACGGTTATCGGATTTTGGAACTGCAAGGTTGTTGAGCACAGATTCATCAAATTGGACTTCTGTAGTTGGATCTTAAGGCTACATGGCTCCAGGTAAAATCCAATAAACTAATATTCAATTTATACATTACTTATATTGACACATTGTTTATGATAGAAAAATGTTGGTTGATTTTGTTGCTTCGATGTGCATGTAGAGCTAGCTTTCACAATGCGTGTGACGGATAAGTGTGATGTGTATAGCTTTGGAGTGGTGGTATTAGAAATAATGATGGGAAGGCATCCTGGGGAGCTTTTAGCTTCTCTATCAGTCTCATTACCAGAAAATGCAGAATTGCTTTTGAAGGATTTATTAGACCAACGGCTAAGGCCTCCTCCCGGTCAGTCAGCAGCAGCAGTGGCTTCTGTGGTAACCATGGCTTTGGCCTGTACGCGCACTAATGCAGAGTCAAGACCGACCATGGATTTTGTGGCAAAAGAACTATTATCAGCCAGGACCCAGGCTAACCTCTCGATACCATTTGGCATGATCACCATCAAGTACAAGTTGGCAAGTTTTCAAAACCTGAATAATTTTTAAACATAAGAGGTCCACACATATATGAACACTAATCGTTCATGTACCGATGCAATGTTAAAGGGTTGTAGCTCTATCCTGTCAACGTGAACGGTTGTAAACGTTGATTTATAACAATTATTTATGTGTATGTGACGACTCGTGTTACTAATATTCACGAATCGATTACTCGTGTAATCCAACCAGATTATGTTAAAACTTCTATGTTATGCATTTGATTAAGTTTTCAACTACCAACAAAAGTAACACTTCCGACCTACTAACAACCGAAGTGTTGTCCAGAAAGAAAAGAACCCAAAAAAAAAAAACACAAAACTGTCGTGGCCTAAAAAGAAACTGGCCCCTTAAAGTGCATGAAAGAATGTTAAATTTTTTAATTAATTCAGTATAAGTCTAATTCTTATGACAGAATTTGGATGCAATCCACACATTTGTTGTTGGTAATTCAAGTCCTCTGACTTTTGTGCCACGTAAGATTACTTACCTTTTTTTAATTTATGAAGATTTTATTTTATTTTCTTAATTTTTTAATTTAGGTTGTGCTTCCAATTTTTCCCCTAACCTTAGAAACAGCAAAATTGCAAAAATCACGTTAAACAATCCTCAGATGGCAAGAACAGGAAAAAAAAAATGCAAAATTCATATCTTCCACAATCAATTATGTACCTACAGCACCTATCGTATAAGTAAATGCCGACACTGTACCTATATCACAGGTATATGCCAAACGGTTACCTGTGCCATAGGTACACACTCAAGAGGTTACTTGTCGGTTAGTTTTAAGTGAAGTGCCATTTCAAGTCACAAAGTAATAGTTCTTAGCACTGACAGATTGTGGTAGAAAAACTATAGCATAAGTACAGTTTCAGAGATTACGGGTTCTAGTTGAGGAAAACCCAGTTATGCTATTTGTCTATTAGAGATTCATAAGCCATCAAATAAAGTTGGATGAGCAATAAACCCCTGATGCATTCAAATCTCAATTTATCTGCTCTGGGTTGTAGCTATGGGATGTGGCCCTGACGTTGCTCGCAATTTGGCCACTAGCACCACCGAAAATCACAACAACACAAATCAGTAACAACACCACCATTAACATTAACTTCCCCATTTTCATCAGCTCTCTTTTTCTCTCTCTAATATATTTCGTGGGATGTGATTTCATGTTCTGCAACGTACCTATAGCATAGGTGCAGTTTCAATGATTACCTATACAACGGGTTCTAGTTGAGGAAAACCTAGTTATGATATTTGTCTATTATAGATTCATAAGCCAGCAAATAAAGTTGGATATTCCAGAACAAATTTGCAGCAAAACCACTCACCAATGATTGAGGAAAGCAACAACAAATAAACTCTTGGAAAGCATCAGGAACAAACCGTAACAAAAAGTATGAACGTACGCTGAATGAGAGAATTTACCTGGGATACAGGAACTTCAATTGACGCCACAACTGATGATAATCCAAAAAATTCGGGTTATTCCATATGTAATAGTGAATCATAAGTAGGAACCCAAAAATCTTCCCATTAAGGAACCAAAAAATCAGTGAAAATTGGCAAAGACAAAGCATGACTTTTGGGATTTTTGCAGTTTGGGGCCTGTTAGATATGCGATTTGGATCTACCTCCTTTACTTTCCATTTGTATATAATGCCAGGAGTTGTAAATACATTAAAATTGGTGGACACACTATTTGCTTTGGTGTGTTGGCGAGTCCTTACTTAGTTAGGATTTTGGTTCCTTATTTCATTAGAATTTTGGTTACTTACCAATTATTATTTAGTCCTATTGTAATAGAGATTTACTTCCTATTGTAATTTAGATATATTTCCTATTTTATTTAGGGTTAACACATCTTTGCACTTGTATAAATACCTCAATATTGGAGAAGAATAATAATATGAGTGTATCGTAGCATAACTGAATATTTGCCCTACTTTGTTTGACATGGTATAAGAACCTAGGTTTTCTTGTGACCTGTGTTTGTGTTCTCCTTGCAATTTAAGTGCTCTCCTCCCCTCCTCTTCAAGGGGGGGAGGGGGAGTGAAAAGGATATGTTTATTGACGTATCCCCATTACCTTGACGTATTTCCACGAAGATGTTGCTTATTTCTTGACTCCGACGACCTCTTCTCTTCAAGGGGAGAGGAGGAGTGAAGAGAAGTTGTGTCTGCGTGAATTAGCTAAAGTTGATAGGGAAGAATTGTTGTTGTCGTTGTCGTTGCCTCTACTGCCGCAATTGATGTTACCGTTGTAGCTATTGTTGCCGTTGATGTTGCCTTTGTTTACTTCGCTTTCCGTTGCTATGGTCATTGCCGATGATGTTGCTGTGTTTTGATCTGTCTCTACCCTAACCTTAGAGACTACCTATTTCCGTTGCACTATACATCTAGCTTATAAAGGTAAAGCCGCCACCGCGGCCATCTACCTTGCTACCGTCATCGTTGCCTACCTTGCTATTGTCACCGCTGCTCATCTATTCCGATGCAATTTAACCACCTATCTGCCATGACTGATTCTGCTACATCTCAGTGTTAGTCAGTGCATGTTTCTCAAGTACCATTGATCATATGGCTCCATCGACCCCTTCTCTTTAGGGGGGGAGAGGGAGTGAAGAGAAGTTGTCTCTGCTGTTGCTGGTGCCAATGCCTTGTATTGCTGTTGATGATGCCTATTATGTCTCTGCCTTGTTGCTCCTGTCTGTTATGGTGCTAGTATTGTTGCTCATGCCTTTGTTGGTGTGTTTGCCTTGCCTTACCCTATTTTTTAGGGTTTGGTTTCTGCCTTATCTTCTGCCGTGCTCACAGGGCTTCTGTGTTCTGCCTTATCTGTTGCCGTGCTCACAGGGTTTCTGTGTTCTGCTATTTGCCTTATCTTCTGCCGTGCTCACAGGGCTTCTGTGTTCTGCCTTATCTGCTGCCGTGCTCACAGGGTTTCTGTGTTCTGCTATGTGCCTTATTTTTTAGGGTTTGCTCTTGTGTTTCCGCTGCGAACTTTGCTTTAGTTTGTCACTTGTTTCACTCGTAGTTGACAAAAAGACCTTCTCTACAATTGGTGCTTCTCAAGTATGGTGTTCTGTGACTCGCTTGTCAAGTTGGGCGTGCGAAATATCTTTGCCCAACTTGAGGGGGAGTGTTGGCGAGTCCTCACTTAGTTAGGATTTTGGTTCCTTATTTCATTAGAATTTTGGTTACTTACCAATTATTATTTAGTCCTATTGTAATAGAGATTTACTTCCTATTGTAATTTAGATATATTTCCTATTTTATTTAGGGTTAACACATATTTGCACTTGTATAAATACCTCCATATTGGAGAAGAATAATAATATGAGTGTATCGTAGCATAACTGAATATTTGCCCTACTTTGTTTGACAAGGTGGTTACACAATTGGGCTTTAGGACTGGAATTAATAGGTAACAATTATACTGTCATGCAATCAAACTGTATAGCTGAAATTGGATCCATATTTAAGAGCCCCTAAAAATTTCCAACAAGGTGATAGATTGCTGAAAAAAGTGTAGGGTAGGGTCTAATATCCGTCTGTGTAGACAAACGTGAAATTGAAAGTGTAGTTTGAAGATGAGCAAAGTCTCTATGTATGTATTTTTCTGTGAGACTCAAAAGGAATTCGTCTTCATGACCACCCCATCTTTCAAAATTAGCCTTACCTACCATAAACAGAAAAGAGAAGCAGAAAAATATTACAATTTCGATTAAAATTTCGACTAATTGTCCTGCAAAATAAGAAAAATGTTGAAATTTCGACATTGAAATCACCGCAAGAAATACCAAAGAAATACAGGGAGCATTGCAAGTACGTATCAAAACCACACCTGTGAAGGCTTTTGCTATGGTACAATTACAATATTTCTTAACCAAAGTCCTTTTAAAATTGGAATAATTAAAACTTAAACGGCAGATATTGCCATGTTCAACATAATATTAAGCTGAGCAACGGCAGGCAAACATCTTGAATCTTCATTTTCAATTTCGCATTTCTCTCCACAGCACAGAATGATACTCGCGATTAGCACCTGAGGAGAGAGATGGAGAGAGCAGGCAAGTGTTTTTTTGCATAGCCTGGTACCACTACTAAGTTGGTGAAAGTTCTAATATTATTTGATGCATTTTAAGGGGCCTGGTTCCCTTCCTGGAACCTACGTAGGGTAAACTTCTTTTGCTGCTGAAAAATACATTCAAATGTACTGCTGGCATGGTATAAATTAAACTAGTTTTAGTATGAGAATTCTTTTCAGGACAGTGAGTAGTTTTCTATGTATCCTCTTGTTTTCATTTTATTACGAAAGAGAATAGGATACTTGAACTTTGGTGACCATAGAAAATCAGTACTTTTTCAGAAAAGAAAACAATCTTTCTATTTCTTACTACGTAGCATGTGAATAATGGAGATATTAGTCATATACCCATTCTTATTAGCACTAATAATATAAATAAACCCTACACCATTTAATTTGTATAAAAAAAACCTCAAAAATAACAGCTAGCCTTATTGAATTTCATTTTGATTATTAAATTACTTTGATGCCATATTGAGTGTTTTGGGTATTTTTATGAGGTTTTGGAGTTGGGCTTGTTTTAAGAAATTAATGGCAGTTTTGTAATTTGTAAGAAGTTAAAAGCCTTTTTATTATGTTGTAAATAGATTTTTGATGTATTTCTAAAGTTCATTTCATATAGGGGTTTTTTATTTATTTATAAATTTGGGCGGATATTGGGTATAATAATGAATCTCCCAAAATAATATTCATATCTAGCCAAATTTATCGCTTGCATAAATTATAACTTAATTATCCCTCACATAAATTATAACTTAATCTATCTCTCGCATAAATTATTATAACTTAATCTATCTCTCGCAGAACTTAAACTTAAAGGTAACATAAAGGCCGGTGTTTATCCCATATAACACAAACTTTTGCCCAAATGGAAGCGAATTGGTTTAGCGCCAAGGCCACGATCGTAGAGAATATCTAGTTGGAGGTGCTGACCCTTCAATAGGGGCTGATGTGGGGATCACGGCCGATGGTTGTAACACAAAGAGCTGGATGCGTGAGTTGGATGCAATCCCTTCAATGCTCTGAATTAGACGCCAATCTTCATGAAGATATTCTCCATTGAAGAATAAGACTTGCTGGGATACTGTTATCCCTAGTAAACATTCAATCTTGTCCTTTATAGAGGCCACAATCCCAAACTTGCTAACTTCAATAACTTCGTCTTGACGTACCACAACCAATTTGTAGCAGTTCCTGAAAATATAATGAAATAAAACCTCAAAATAAGGATTTGAAAGGATTTTTGAAATTTATTTTTCATTTATAAAAAAAGAAAAAGAGCAATTAAGAACTGTTTTAGAATGTGTACAACCAGAAAAGAAAAAATAGACCTAGGGTATTTAATTTAAAATGCATCTTTTATCAACAAAACAAAAATCAATTGCGATACGATAAAGCACTGATGTATGCAACATAAAAGAATCTCAATCCAAAGAGTACAAACAGGTCGATCAAAGACTCAAAAACACCATAAGAGTTTATTAATTCATATTATTTGAGCTTTACATCATATTATCAAGTGTTTTTATGTGCTGTTTTAGTTTCAGATTTTTGGAAAAAAATATAAAGAATTAAACATTTATAACACAAATGAAAAATAATAATTAAAATTTGTGTATACCTGATTATCTCCTCCGTCCACACCCTTGCTACTCCCTCAAATTGAACCTCCTCGCCATCGATCATTGGCTGCTACTCCCTGACCGTGATCGTGATCGCTAACGTGGTTACCATCATTGACTGCTACCTGACCCCCAACAACCATTCTACCATAGTAAATAGCCGTGGTGACTGCAGCTTCATATTGAAGGTTGTTGTAATATGATGGTGATTCTTGTCCAGGTAAATGTCGTGGTGCTCCTCCTTGTTCATCCATTGTACGTAAAATCACAAACTATGAATATGAACTAAGAAAGAGAAAGAAGCAACAAGGAAAAAGAAGCGAAAGTGGAGAAGATTATCAAGAAGCTTGATGTGTGCATGCACTATCTTAAACCTGGAACACAATGGGGGTAGGCTATATATATAATAGCTCTGTACGTGATCAAGTAAATCGCTATCTGTTTCTTCTTTTCCCTTACTGTTTTGGGATAGTAGCTCCTGACTTGCCCTTTTTGATATCCAAGTTTGTTTTGGGATATAGTAGGTCCTGACTTGCCCTTTTTTATATCAGTTTGGCGGCTTGGGATAGTACTATAGTCCCTCACTTGCCCTTTTGGATATCCAGTTTAGTTTGGGATAATAGCTAGGTCCTAACTTTGTCATCGTACCAGAAAAAGATTTGCCAAGAGCGATACATAGAAGCCCAAATTTGTGCTGATAGTTTGTTTTGGGCTGTTAGATCCCCTTCGTTTAAAAACAAAAATAAAAAAAGATTGAGTTCTTTTATTTTAAATTTTGAACCCAGCATTGTGTTAAACAAAGTAGGGTAAATATTCAGTTATGCTAAGATACGCTCATATTATTATTCTTCTCCAATATGGAGGTATTTATACAAGTACAAAGATGTGTTAACCCTAAATAAAATAGGAAATATATCTAAATTACAATAGGAAGTAAATCTCTATTACAATAGGACTAAATAATAATTGGTAAGTAACCAAAATTCTAATGAAATAAGGAACCAAAATCCTAACTAAGTAAGGACTCGCTGACACTCCCCCTCAAGTTGGGCAAAGATATTTCACACGCCCAACTTGACAAGCGAGTAATAGAACACCATACTTGAGAAGCACAAATTGTAGAGAAGGTCTTTTCATCAACCACGAGTGAAACAAGTGACAAACTAAAGCAAAGTTCGCAGCGGAAACACAAGAGCAAACCCTAAAAAATAGGGCACATAGCAGAACACAGAAACCTTGTGAGCACAGCAGCAGATAAGGCAGAACACAGACATGTGAACACAGCAAAAGCAAAGGCAACCAAACCTTAAAAATAGGGTAAGGCAAGGTAAGGCAAATAAAGGCCAAGCAAAGGCGAGGTGGCAAGGCATGGCAAAGAAAGCCCAAATAGGGCAATAAAACCCTAAAAATAGGGTAAGGCACGACAAAGGTAAAGCCTTACCCTAAAAATGGGGTAAGGCAAGGCATGGCAAGGCAAAGCCAAACCCTAACAAATAGGGTAAGACAAGGCATGGCAAGGCAAAGCCAAACCCTAACAAATAGGGTAAGCCAAGGCAAAGAAAGTCAAGAGCAAAGGCAAGGTCAAAGGGAATGACCACAGCGGAAACACACCAGCAAAGCATGAGCAACAATACTGGCACCATAACAGGCAGGAGCAACAATACTGGCACCAACATGAGCAACACACTACTACAAAAACGGCAAAAGACGACCAGAAAAAGACGACGGAAGAACAAAAAACCGTCGTTGTTTTTAAAAAGATGACGGTAACAAAAAACCGTCGTGGATAAGTGACTTAAACAACTAAAAAATAGAGATACTGTTGAGAATTTTTTTATAACGACGCACACAAATAAAAAAGCGTCGTCTTATTAAAAAGCTTTTCTTCAGAGTTAAAATCTGACCAAAAAACAACGACAGCAGGTATGACAAGCGTCGTCTTTTAAAAATCAAGTGTCCTTTTTTTGGTAAAGACATGGTTGTTTTGAAAGAACTGCCGTCTATTATATGCAAAGACGACGGTTTTTTTTATAAAAGGGTCGTCTATTATATGTAAAGACGACGGTTTTTTATAAAAAGGGTCGTCTATTATATGTAAAGACGACGGTTTTTTTTATAAAAAGGTCGTTTATTATATGTAAAGACGACGGTTTTTTTATAAAAAGGGTCGTCTATTATATGTAAAGACGACCCTTGTTATATGAAAATGGTCGTCTATTATGAATTAAAGACGACCCTTTTCATATAAAAAGGGTCGTCTATTATGTAAAGACGACGTTTTTTTTTATAAAAAGGGTCGTCTATTATTAAGTAAAGACGACCCTTTTTATATGAAAAGGGTCGTCTATTATGAAGTAAAGACGACCCTTTTCATATAAAAAGGGTCGTCTATTATGTAAAGACGACAGTTTTTTTATAAAAAGGGTCGTCTATTATTAAGTAAAGACGACCCTTTTTATATGAAAAGGGTCGTCTATTATGAAGTAAAGACGACCCTTTTCATATAAAAGGGTCGTCTATTATATGTAAAGACGACGGTTTTTTTTATAAAAAGGGTCGTCTATTATTAAGTAAAGACGATCCTTTTTATATGAAAAGGGTCGTCTATTATGAAGTAAAGATGACGGTTTTTTAAAAAAGGGTCGTCTATTATATGTAAAGATAACGGTTTGTTTTTTAAAAGGGTCATCTATTGTGAAGTAAAGATAACGGTTTTTTAAAAACAAGATTTAACGGTTATTTCAACTTTGATTTTGATGATTTTTTACAGCTACACTCCTTGACCTATATGAATACAATGACTGCATTCGATCGTCAATTTAAAATATATACACTAGTGGATACCACAAAATCTTATGTTATGTTTAATGAAAGTATAAATAAACTCTTAATTGTTAGTGAATATATTGTTTTGATGACATACGCATTCTACGAAACTAGTTTCAACGATCTAACCGTCGAACTTGTTTGTTTACACATCGTGATCATATACACCAAAAATCGGAAAAAAAAATAAATCAAAGATCAAGTAACGGGAAAAAACATTTCGACGGTTATAAATGAAAAATCAAGATTTAACGGTTATTTCAACTCCGATTTTGATGATTTTTTACAGCTACACACCTTGACCCTATATGAATACAATGACTGCATTCGATCGTCAATTTAAAATATTTACACTAGTGGATACCACAAAATCTTATGTTATATTTAATGAAAGTATAAATAAACTCTTAATTGTTAGTGAATATATTGTTTTGACGGCATACACATTCTACGAAACTAGCTTCAACGATCCAACCGTCGAACTTGTTTGTTTACACATCGTGATCATATACGCCAAAAATAGGGAAAAAAATTAAATCAGAGATCAAGTAAAGGGACAAAACATTTCAACGGTTATAAACGAAAAATCAAGATTTAACGGTTATTTTAACTCCGATTTTGATGATTTTTTACAGCTACACTCCTTGACCCTATATGAATACAATGACTACATTCGATCATGAATTTAAAATATTTACACTAGTGGATACCACAAAATCTTATGTTATATTTAAAGAAAGTATAAATAAACTCTTAATTGTTAGTGAATATATTGTTTTGATGGCATACGCATTCTAGAAACTAGTTTCAACGATCCAACCGTCAAACTTGTTTGTTTACACATCGTGATCATATACGCCAAAAATCGGGAAAAAAATTAAATCAGAGATCAAGTAACGGGACAAAACATTTCGACGGTTATAAACGAAAAATCAAGATTTAACGGTTATTTTAACTCCGATTTTGATGATTTTTTACAGCTACACTCCTTGACCCTATATGAATACAATGACTGAATTTGATCTTCAATTTAAAATATTTACACTAGTGGATACCACAAAATCTTATGTTGTATTTAATGAAAGTATAAATAAAAAAGGGTCGTCTATTATATGTAAAGACGACGGTTTTTTTTTATAAAAGGGTCGTCTATTATATGTAAAGACGATGGTTTTTTTTATAAAAGGGTCGTCTATTATATGTAAAGACGACGGTTTTATGAAAGGGTCGTCTATTATATGTAAAGACGACCGTTTTTTTATAAAAGGGTCGTCTATTATATGTAAAGACGACGGCTTTTTATAAAAAGGGTCATCTATTACATGTAAAGACGACGGTTTTTTTTTATAAAAAGGGTCGTCTATTATTAAGTAAAGACGACGGTTTTTTATAAAAAGGGTCGTCTTTTAAAACACCCGAAAAAATGGCCGCTTAAGTGAATTCGCGCTCGACAAATTTTCAAATTTTCACCCGTCTTTGAAAACCTTATCTCTCATTAACAAGCGTCGTCTTTTAAAACATGCTAAAAAAAGGCTACTTAAGTGAATTCGCGCTCGACAAATTTTCAGATTTCCCCCCATCTCTGAAAACCTTATCTCTCCCTCCTTGAAACCCTTCTGCACTCTCTAAAACACCCTCATGAAACTCTCTACAAAATCATCAAAAAATCGATATCAATGAAGGAGTTGAGAGATTGAGGTCTTCGCAGATCCATAAGATGTAGAGGGAGGTTCTGTATTTGAGAATCAAAGCTGGTTGAAAGGTTTGATTTGAAAGATCTCGACCTTCACTTTCTTCAAAGAAGATCTCGCTCTCAGGCACTCAACTCGCTCATCAAACTCAGCGACTCGATCTAGATCTGTCTATATATATATATGTTTGTTCATGTATTGTGCTAATTTCGTGGGATTTAAGTGAGTTTCTCATTTGGGTTTTTTATAAATATGCACAGCCGTCCCACAAGGCCTTCGTAATCAAGAAGAAGCTGACGAAGAAGATGAGGCAAAACATACCCATCCCTCACTAGATCCGTTTGTTTTTGGACCGACAACATCATCAGGTCCAAAATACTTTTTGTTTTTGTTGTTTACTTTAATTATTTTGGAATTTCATTGTTAATTTTCTGAATCTCTGATTTTTCATTTGTTATGGTGCCACCACAAGAACAGGTTATGGTGCCACCACAAGAACAGGTACTTTGCCAATTATGCCAATTGTGTTCTGCTGTCATTCTAGAGCTGCATAGATCTTTTTGCTAAGGTTAGGTTACTGCTAAACAAGTTTATGTTTAAGAGTATTGGGGTCTCTTTCGTGCAGGTCTTTCCTTTTCCGACACCAACAACTTGGAAAATGTGCAAGAAGGCAGAGCTAAGTCAACCCAAGAACAAATTGATGAAGTTAAAATCAAATTAATAGAATTTGTGAGCTCCGTTATTTCTAATTATAGGTAGGAAGTATGTATGTAATAGAATAAAGATTGGTTGACTATGTAATAACTATTGACTCTTCAAAAAGCTAAAGATAATAAAATGATGGTTTTATTGGAAAAACCGTCATCTGTATATATTATCAATGACCTCTTTTAACACCATAACGTATTTTTATATACAATCAACGACGGTTTTACTAAAAAATCGTTGTCTTAGAGTTAATAGACGACAATATTTCAAGAAATCGTCGTCTTCACATTTAATAGATGATGGCTTTTTAACAAAACCGACGTCTTTGGATATAATAAAACATAGTTCTTTACTTAATAATAGACGACCCTTTTTATAAAAAACCGTCGTCTTTACATATAATAGACGACCCTTTTTATATGAAAAGGGTCGTCTTTAATTCATAATAGACGACCATTTTCATATAAAAAGGGTCGTCTTTACATATAATAGACGACCCTTTTTATAAAAAAACCGTCGTCTTTACATATAATAAACGACCCTTTTTATAAAAAAACCGTCGTCTTTACATATAATAGATGACCCCTTTTATAAAAAAACCGTCGTCTTTACATATAATAGACGACCCTTTTTATAAAAAAATCGTCGTCTTTACATATAATAGACGACCCCTTTTATAAAAAAAACCGTCGTCTTTACATGTAATAGACGACCCTTTTTATAAAAAACCGTCGTCTTTACTTAATAATAGACGACACTTTTTTATAAAAGAACCGTCGTCTTTACAAATAATAGACGACGGGGATTTACCGTCGTGGTTTTATGCATGAAAAGACGTCACTCGATTTTACGACGGTTGAAAAACCGAATACACGACGGTGGATTACCGTCGTTTATTTCGATTTTTGTAGTAGTGACAAGGCAGAGATATAACAAGCATCATCAACAGCGATACAAGGCCTTAGTACCAGCAACAGCAGAGACAAGATCAACGGCCATGACCACAGCAGAAACACACCAGCAAAGGCATGAGCAACAATACTGGCACCGTAACAGGTAGGAGCAACAATACTGGCACCAACAAGAGCAACAAGGCAGAAACATAACAGGCATCATCAACAGCGACAATAGTGGCAACGGTAACATCAATTGAGGTAGTAGAGGCAACGGCAACGATAATGGCAACAACAACAGTTCTTCCATATCAACTTTAGCTAATTCATGTAGACACAACTTCTCTTCACTCCTCCTCTCCCCCTGAAGAGAAGAGGTCGTCAGAGTCAAGAAATAAGCAACATCTTCATGGGAATACGTCAAGGTAATGGGGATACGTCAATAAACATATCATTTTCACTTCCCCTCCCCCTGAAGAGAAGGGGTTGATGGAGCCGTATGATCAATGGTACTTGAGAAACATGCACTAACTAACATTGAGATGTAGCAGAATCAGTCATGGCAAATAGGTGGTTAAATTGTAGCAGAATAGAAGAGCAACGGTGTCACTCTCCCTCAAATCTGACGATATATGAGAGTCGATATTTGGAGAAAATAACACCCAAATAAAGTTGCAATAGTCACCCTCAAATCTGACATTGGTAAAGGGTCGAGATTTGGAAGAAGAGAAATTGAATAATAGTAAAGAGACTCAAACATGCCAGTCTCGTGGCAGAAACAAATGCAAGATGGGAAGGTGGTAGGGAGGTAGATGAATTTGTATAGATATGGTAGGTGATGTTGACAAATGCGAGAGGTGTTGATAAAGGAAGAGACATATGGTGCAAAACAAATCAATAAAATAAAGGATAAAAAAAAAAGAGAGGCCAGACATCCAGCATGTGGGCAAGAGAAGAAAAGATAAAGAGAGCTCAAGAGATAGAGCTAATCACAAAGGGTGTTGGCGGGCAGAGAGAGAACATAGAATATTGAATATAAAAAGTGCAACAAGTGGAAGACAGAGTGCATGTGGGATATGGGCAAGACAAGAAGCCGGGACAATGCTGACAACACAAAGAGAGTAAGTAGCTATGCAAAGGGAACAACGGCAGTGTGGATTGGCTGAGATAACTTTGAATGAATTGGTTTTAGGCTGGTATGGTATGGGATTGCAGATGCCAAACGGGCCTGGAAAATTAATTGGAAGCTTGACTTGGGATGTGATACCAAGTCTGTAACACAGAGGAAGAAATCACAGCAGATATGGCTCGACTAGCGTTGACGAGGCTCATGGAGGAAAGTGTCTACCGAGCAAATCTCACGGCCTGGAGTTCCAAGCCAAGGGGATATGCGTTGACACGCGGCTTCCTGCTTTTGGATGCGGTGCAGTTGTGCACGGGCGTGCCAGCACGGTCTACCGTTCGTCGAGATGTGGTTTGGATGGAAATGTTTAAGTGGTGCGCCTGTTTGGACTTGACTTCTAATCAAGCGATTGTGGCCGAGATAGGAACTGATCTCGGCCGTTAGGTTCACGGCCTAAGCTACAAGGCCATTTAGCGGTGATGTTGATGGTGGATTTTGGGTGGTGCTCCGGCGCGTTGCTCAGTGAGCGAAGGTCGTATGATATATGGGATGAATGAGCGAACAACAGGGATGGTGCTCCGACGCCTTGAAAATCAAGGGTCGTATGATATATTGATGAACGGATTTTCCTTACAAACTAACACTACTCCTAGGAAAGTAAGTAAAATATTGAAAGTGCATTACAAGAAAATATAAGTTGCTCCGTGGGAGGCTTTGGTTTGGTGTTTGAACCCTTTGAATGTAGCTTGAGCCTGGTATTTATAGGAAGAGTTCCTGGAGGAGTAATCGAGGCTGAAAATCTGCATGGTGGAGCCTGATCAGAGCAAGTGGGCAGTCCAATCGACATTTGGGATTGTGAAGTATGGTGATGTGACCCCATAAATCCTGGTGAATCTCGGCCGCCGCCTTGATCGTGGGTTCTGCGCTTCTGGCTGTGGGGACACATTTATTGCTCTGATAGCTGGTCACCTAATCTCTCAAGCTGTAAGAATCCTTGTGAGAATGTCTGCGTCTAATCACCCTGTTTTCTGTCGCCAAATCTTGACTTCAATCACTTCCCCCTTCTCTCGTGCATTAAATGCCTATTCATGGCCAGTGGGTTTGCTGCAATAAACAGAGGCAATACCTCATTAAATGAAGTATGGGACCCTGCTGTCACGTGATGATTTGACTTTAATACCTCGGCCTGTAATCGAGGTCGAGATGATCATGCCTTCGCAATTTTCCCTTTGTCTTCAGGAAGGCCAAACATCTTTGGCGAAACGCCGCGTTTTAGTCTCACGAGCAAGTGCTAGGGCCGAGAAAAGGGGCTCCTTCGGTCGATTCTTGGTCGTGATTTATTAGGCACAAACAGAAAGCAACGGCTCTGTGAGCAGTGACGAGGCTCACGGAGTAAAGCAATGGCTTGGTGAGCGATGACGAGGCTCACGGAGTAAAGAGACTTGTTATGAAGTTTCAAAGATAGAGAAGCTGAGACATCAAGAAAGACCATAAGATGAAGACCCATGATGGATTAGGAATGAGGAGTGCCAACGACTCTCAATTTGGCATAGGTTATCACAGGGGAACACAGCGGAGCACAGCAAATACACAAATACGGTAGATGCACAAAGACAGGAATGACACGAACACAGTGACACAACACACAAACCCAGGAGGGCACACAGGGCACCGATAGGAAAAAAATATGAGGCTAGAACTAGGGTGAGCACAACACACGGGTCACCAGAAAAGTTGGCTCTGATGCCATGTCAAAAAAAGTGGGTAGAATATTTTCAGATATGCTCGTATTATTATTCTTCTCCAATATGGAGGTATTTATACAAGTACAAAGATGTGTTAACCCTAAATAAAATAGGAAATATATCTAAATTACAATAGAAAGTAAATCTCTATTACAATAGGACTAAATAATAATTGGTAAGTAACCAAAATTCTAATGAAATAAGGAACCAAAATCCTAACTAAGTAAGGACTCGCCAACACATTGGACTTTTCTTCATGTGTTCCAAAATTGCTCATATACGTACCCACTCCCCAATCATTCAAACCCAGGAAACCCTAAACATATGGCTCAAACCTAGCCCACTAAGCCGCTGCCACCTCCAGCGCTCTCCCGCCGCATCACCATATAGCCAAATAGTTGGTCCTCTAATTTGCCTTGGGCAATATATATATGGACCTGTCTCATTGGCCTCCTTCGGGAGCTGGTCTTATGGGATCGTGCAAAGTGTATGAAAACATAGGAATATGAGCAAAATGGGCTGCATGAAAGCCTTTTGCGTCGGAGCCAAATCAACTTTGGGAGTTATTATAGCAAACACATATTATACATTTTCAAACTGTTGGTGGTGCTATATAATACTCTTTTTTCTTCATCGGATTTTCCTCACTGAAGATTCTTCTAGCAAGATTTAAATGAGGTCACGTTGTAGCACGTTGGAGCCTAGGATTTCTAGTTGTATTGATGTTTGCTTCAGTTTGATTAAAGTTTTTCTTTGATGAAAACAAAACAATGTTTTTGGATCTTTTGACCTAGACATGCATAATTGAGTTATTTTAGAGATCTTCCCTACTTGAATTTTGAACCATTGATTAGGATATTACATATTTGCACCACAGGCATGCATCTAACTAATGTATAGACGCTATATTTTGTAGGCAATTTGGCCGGGATTCGCTGGGATACAAGGACCTCTATGCAAAAGCCATGTAGATGCAGTAAAGCAAATCCAATGTGGTTGTAAGAACAGATGGATCAAGTTACGAACAAAAATTTGAAGCAAAGGTTCTATTGACTTTTATGCAATCATTCAACTTCATTTTTGGTCTACACTTGATGAAAAGAATTTTGGGAATCACAAACGACTTGTCTCAGGCATTACAAAAGAAAGATCAAGATATTGTGAATCCCATGGACTTGGTCAAAATATGTAAAGGAAGATTGCAAAGCATGAGAGATAATGGTTGGGATTCTTTACTTGATCAAGTTTCTTTCTTTTGTGGCAAGTATCATATTGAAATTCCTAAAATGGATGATATTTGTTCCTGTGGAGGGAGACCAAAACGTAAAGCTCAGCCTATCACAAACTTACATCATTATCGTGTTGATTTATTCGTTGATGTCATTGATATTAAGCTCCGAGAGTTAAATGATCGGTTCAATGAGAAGAATACTGAATTACTTCTTTGTATGGCATGCTTAAGTCCAAGTAATTCATTCTCTACTTTTGATAAAGCAAAGTTGATGCGACTTGCCCAATTTTATCCAAGAGATTTTTCTGAGCATTACCTCAAATTACTCGAAGATCAACATGAGAATTACATTTGGAATGTGAGCTCAAACAATGAATTTACAGAATTGAAAGGGATTACCGATCTTGCACAAAAGATGGTTAAGACAAATAAAGATCAGATCTATCCTTTAGTGTACTTGCTTCTGACACTAGCACTAATCCTACCTGTTGCAACCGCAAGTGTAGAGCGAGTATTTTCTGCTATGAATATTGTGAAGAATCGGTTACGCAATCGAATGGGGGATTTGTGGATGAATGATTGCTTGGTTGCATATATTGAGAAAGACATTTTTAATAGTATAGATGACGAGGTTGTTATGCAACGATTTCAAAATATGAAAACTCATCGAGGACAATTATGATTGTAATGAATAGACAATATAGACAATATAATTTTTGATGTTTTGATGTCTTATGAGATTGAAGTATTATTATTTATATTTTGTGAAAGGCCCCCAGACACATGAAATCCTGACTTCATCACTGGCAGCAGAGCAACTTTCCTCCCATAAAAGGACTTTACACTCGATCGACACTTGATTACTTGATATCGATTCCTAGTTGCTAGGGTTGTTGTTTTTCTCTTTTCCATTCTGTCAATTTACTAGTTTTATCAATTTAATTTTCAATTGCTTTCCTTTAAACTCTTGCTGTAATGGATTGAATCGCGAAATCTGCAATTCTAAATCATGCTTTCTGATTGCATTTAAGTTTATAAAGTGTTCATTTATCATTTTTTTTTGGTTTAATTTAATATTGAACTAGAAAACACTAGAGCTCTCTGTAAGGAAAGCTAGCCTGATATAGAGTTTTCTGGCAAGATCTTGGTCGTATTAGTATGATCTTGATGTTTTTGGCCTGATCTTGGGCAAGTTTCTTGGGTCTTAAGTAAACTCTCTTTTCAGTTGGATCAAACATTTGAGAGGACAAAATACTATTCACATAGTGTGCTTGGTCCCACTTCTCCTCAGGGGGTGAATAGTTATCCTAATATATCATTGTATAAATACAACAATGTAATCATTCTTCAATTCAATGAGATATTATATTCTTCATTTTGTTGTTCTCTAGTTTATTAGGTAATAAATCAATAGCATTTTACTGTACTAATATATTATTTGTCAATGTTAAATGCAGTGGACGGTATGAATATACATAATTTTTTTTTTTTTTTTTTATATAAGTGACATTCTACTTTAATCTAATCTCATTAACAAAGAGGAGGATTTGAACTCGAGTGTAGAGTGGAGTGGGATGTCGTCCTTTCATTTTTCTAATGAGTTGAATGTATTTTTGTTTACCTCTTTTCGGCTGAGGCGGCTTACAAAAATAATTTCTGGTCCTTCTTCTTTTGAATCCGGGGCGTGCCACCACCAAGCCATGAATTTGGGCTTGAATGGAATGTGAGTAGATGGATATGCCGCGCTTTCTAACTTATGATCAAACGATTGATCGGCCACGCAAAGAACCTTCTCTTGGCCTAGATTCTTTCACTTCCTCGAGCTTGAGGATGGTTAGGCTTCGTACGGATGTTTTTGTGATTTTTAGGGTTTTAAGTAAAAATAATGCAATTAAACCAAATGTGCGTTTAAACGTAAAGACAAGAATTACAATGCGATAAAATAAATCAAAGCGATAAATAAAGCAAGAACAAAATAAAAGCGATAAGAATGATAAGAACGATAAACTAAAATAAACTTGAAATTAAACTTAATAAAAGTGCGATAACAATGAAAGGTAAGGCAATTGAAATCAACTTGAAATTAAATGACAATAAAATATACATTAAACAAGAATTTAAACTTACACTAGGAAAAGGAAGAACTCACTACATTAGGTGCTTGAAAAGTAAAATCCTAAGTCTAGGAAAAGAAAAGTGCGAGACGAAAAATTGGATTGTATGTCTAATGTTGTGTATCTTATGCCTTCGTTTGGTGAGGTTTATATAGGGCGCTTGTTGGCCCGTGGGCCAAATGTCAACTCTTTTATAATTCTTTCCTTTCGAGGCCCCCTAAATCCGTGGGACTTTATTGGTGGAGATATTCTGATTGCTTGATTCTCTCTTATTTAGGAATATTCTACATTATCATCAATCTCCTTTATTTTTTTCCTTGAGAGGCCACCACCAAGGGTGGAACCTCGTGTTCTCTGAGTTTTTAGAATTCTAGAGTTGGCTGACCATCCGCCAAGGTGGGTGGTATGGAAACTCCAAATATTTGGATATTGGACTTGGCCCCACGTTAGACTATCTTTGAGTTATCAAACTATTCAAATATTGGGAACTCGGTGGACATACCTCCTGCTAAACTTTAACTCTTTCAGCGGAAATGCTTCATGCTAACTTCGGCGGAAATACTCTTGCCAAACTACAACTCCCTCGGCCCAACTTTTCTTGCCCAAGTGTTGCGATGAGAGGACTCGGGTGTGCAAGGAGAAAATTTGCCCCGGCCCAACTTTTTGCAAGAGGAGTGGCCTACCAAGGTATTTAAGAAGTGTCCGGCCCAACTTTTTGGGAAGTGCTCGACCACTTTTGCAAAAGGAAGCATTCGACCAATTTTGCAAGGATACGCCCAACCATTTTTGCAAAGGGAAGCGCCCGACCATATTTTTTAGAAGGCACCATAGCCTTTGAAGAAAACACCTCGGCCGCTAGGAATTCTCAGCTGCTAGGAATTGCACCACTAGGAATTCTCGGTCACTAGGAATTCCGCCACTAGCAATTCTAGGCCACTAGGAATTCCTCCTTGGCTGATTGGGTGAATTTTGACCACTCCCAAACACCTTTTCATATCGAATTATATATGTACTACGGGCATGGTATTAAATTAAACTGTGATCAATTTTTACCTATATAATTTGTACTGTTGAGAATTTCTAATTGATCAGTATTGTAAAAACAATTCTGGTTACACAACAAAGAAGTTAGCTTATGTGAGTTTGCGGGAGGATGATCTACCACTTCACCAGAAACATGTGCATTGTCTTGTGAATTACTTCCAACATTTTGTTGTTCCTGAATTTCGACATCATTATCGTTTGATTGATTCGGAAGATTCGATTGGTTGTGCTTGTTATATTTTCTACACAAAACACAGTCATCAAGCTGCAATGAGAAAAAAAAACACTTAATTAGGTCAAATTAAGTGTTAATTGGGAGGCACAACAAAATCTTAAAGAAAAACAAAAGTTACAAATTAATAATTTGAAGAAAATAGTAGTAAAAATCTCTGAATATTCAAGCCCTCATGTTATTTCTATCTTTTCTCTTGGGAGGAGCATTGACTTGGAATTCAAGCATCTTCCAGTCTATCTTGTCACCATGGGGAGGTTTTCCTCTGTCGAAAACCAGTGATGTGTTGCTACCAACTTCAACATCCTCAAACTTCACTTGTTTTTTAACCCCAGTAGCTTTCCAGTATCCATCCCCTGCTGCTCGGTTCGGACGTGCACCATTAGGATACTTTTTGTCCCTTGATGTGAAAAAGTACATCTCATCTTCTCCATATGACTCATAAATTTAATACCATGACATGACTATGCATTTCCAAACTGTCCAAATAATGGGACAATTCAAGAATTAATTGGACCACAGTCATGCTTTCTCATCCATGCGCGACATCTAACTAACCTCGAACGGGAACTAAGTTTTACAACAACAAAAAATGCATGAAGTTAATTTTAATTAGCTTCGTACATCAACGTGCATAATTTAACAACATAACATAAATATAATTTCACAAAACAATATAAACATAAAGTAATTAAATTTATATTTTTAAAATATAAAAAGAAGAAAATACCTTCTTCAATCGTTCTCCACCAATCGTTAATCACATATAATATCCCTATAGACAATGAAATTAATGGGGTTAGTATGTATTTACATTAATACTTTTACACTAATGATAAAAAATACATACCCAACGAACGTAGCAGAGGCAAAGGCAAAGGTAGTTCAACTCATAAAGAAAATGAAATTGACGAGTTTAGTTGGCCGATACCATTCGAGAGAGAGGGAGAGGCAAGCTCCAATTTTTTTTTGCAGTTTTCCTCTACTATGGCTGAACCTGATCATGTATTGGATGAAGGTTTTTGTGCGACGAAGATGTATTCGTCGCACTATGTCTCCTCGTCGTCGCGCAAAAAGCTCGAACTTTGCACGACAAATAAGAACATTTCGTCGCTAAAACTTTTGTCGCGCAAACGTTAATTTTTCAGCGCGCATGGATGTGCCGACATCCAATTTTGTTCATCGCTCAAACTTTCGTCGCACAAATGCATCCTGTCATCACACACATATTTGGCGCGTTTTTCTTACACGACGACAGTGCAAGAGACTACACGCGACAAAATCTATCGTCGTGCAAGTATTTGGTGCCAAATACAATAAACCCACGTTTTTCTTCCCGTGTTTTTTTTGCGCGACGATAGTTTTTTGTCGTCGCGCAAGAGCACTTATTGCGACCAGAGTTGTAGTCGTGTGTAGCATGATACTCAGCCTCAGCAAAAGAATGAGAAACAACTAATTGTTTTTTACTCTTCCAGGAGATAAGGGAATCACCAAGAAAAATGCAATAACCAGAAGTAGATTTTCAATCAAAAGGATCGCCAGCCCAATCAACATCTATTAAGGCTCAAAAGTCCAAAGTTGAGGCGGAAGGAAGCAATAAGCTTTAAAACAACGTCCCTCGAAGATAGCTTAAAATACGAATCATAGTAGCCCAGTAAAGAGTAGTAGGAGAAGAGACAAACTGACTAACAATATGAACGGCATATGCAATATTAGGGCGAGTAATAGTGAGATAAACCAAGCTCCCAACAATGGTGCGATAAAGAGTAGTATCATCCAAAGGGGTACCATCAAACGGAGTATAATGCACATTGAGCTTGAGAGGCGTATTAGCCACTCTAGTATCCGTAATACGAGCTTTTTGAAGAACGTCAATGGCATACTTAGACTGAGAAAGGAGATAACCTTTAGGGGAAGATGCAACTTCAATGCCAAGGAAATAACGTAAGAGACCTAAATCCTTCATTTCAAATTGATCATGTAAAGCCAATTTTAATTGCGTGATACCATCCAAATCATCACCCTTAAGAATCATGTCATCAACATAAAGGAGGAGAAGGATACGACCAACAGAGGTAGAACGAACAAACAAGGCAAGATCATGAGCACTTGATTGAAAACCAAGGGAACCAATAACAGCAGGGAATTTCTCAAACCAAGCATGAGGAGCTTGTTTAAGACCATACAAAGCTTTCCGTAAACGACACAGCTTCCCAAGATTATGATGAACACCTGGAGGGGGAACCATATACACCTCCTCGAAAAGATCCCCATTCAAAAAAGCAATTTTCACATCCATATGTAATAAACTCCATTGATGAACTGATGCAACAATAAGTAAGGTACGAACAAAAGTCATCTTGGCTACTGGAGCAAAGGTCTCTTCATAATCAAGGTCATATTCCTGTGCAAATACCTTAGCAACCAAAACCATCAGACTTAGTCTTAATTTTATAGACCTATCGACATCCAACTGCATGTTTACTGGGAGGAAGAGGAACCAAATCCCATGTGTTTTTGCCTAATAAATCTCGGCCGATGAAGCTGACCAAAGGAACTTCCTCTCGGGCCTAGCGCCTACCCACGGCCACAAGTCGTTGTTCACTTTCTTTTGTTAAAAACAAAGGTGAGCTTATAAGGCAAAGTCATCACGGCCTCGGTGATACTGGCTGAGGACAAAGGAAGTATAACTCCCCAAATACACAGCCAATATAGGAAAGTCAAGCGGCATCGCCACGTGGCGTCAAGGTCCCACGCCTCATTCAATGAAGTAATGCCTCTGACTACAGCAGAAGACCCACGTCAAGTAAGAGCATTTAATGTGCAAGAGAAGAGAGGAAGTGATTGAAGTCAGGATATGGCGAGTAAAATCAGAGATTAGGTGCGAAAATCTCACGACTTGTAAGATTAAGTCACCCACCACCAGACCAGGGCATTAAATGCTCCTCCAAGGCCTGAGACACAGAGTCCACCATCAGGGCGGTGGTCGGAATTTATGGTGGTCACACCACCATGCTTCACATTCCCAAATGTCGATTCGACTACCCACTAGCTCTGATCAACCTCACCATGCAGATTTTCAGCCTCATTGTCTTCTCAGGACCTTCCCTATAAATACCGGGCTTCAACTACATTTAAAGGGTTCACACCAAACACAAGCCTCCCACGGAGCAAATTATATTTTCCTGTCATTTATCTTCCTGTAATGCATTTTCAATACTTTTACTGGCTTTCTTAGGAGTAGTGACAATCTGTAGGAAAATTCATTCATCAATATATCATACGACCCTTGATTTTCAAGGCGCCGGAGCACCATCCTTGTTATCTTTCCTTTCATCTCATATATCATATGACCATTGCCACCCAGCAATATACCGGAGCACCACCTAAAAACCCACCATCAACACCACCATTAATAGCCTTGTAGCTCAGGCCGTGAACCTGACGGCCGAGATCAGTTCCTCTCTCGGCCACAATCGCTCCGATTAGGAGTCAGACTTAAATAGGCGCACAACTCATCCATTCACCCAATCGTATCATCCTCAAATTCACGGTAAACCGTACTGGCATGCCCACGCATAACCACATTGCACCGAAGAAGGACAACCTGTATTGACGCAGATCTCCTCGACCCGGAGTACCAGGCCGCGAGATTTGCGAAGCCAACACCATGTGCCAGTTTTATGCAAAGCAGAAAGTTCTTCATTTATAGCCTGTTGCCAAAGAGGATTACATATAGCCTCCTTGTAAGAGGTGGGTTCAAAGAGAGTATGTATAGAGAATAAGAAAGAAGAGAAATTATGAGAATAACAAGAATAACTAAAATCATTAGAAGAATAACCAAACTGATGAGGGGGCTTATAAGTGCGCGAAGGATAACGAGGTGCTATTGGATCCACATCCATAGAAGTTGAAGTAGGCGCGAGAAGAGAAGAAGGTTTATTAGTGTCATAACTTATGACATGTTTTCTGCGAGAATACACTTGAGTAATAGGAGGAGAAGTAACACAAGGATTAGAAGGGGAACTAGAAAGAGGAGAAATGTTAATATTGTCAGAATAGGAGAAATCATCATTTGTAGGTGAAAAGGATCAATATACATTTGCAAGTTGCACACCGATCGAGATGTCCACAGAATTATTGATCTCAGTGATAATTTTAGAATTTTGCATTTGCCATGTACTAAACAATTCAACATACTTTTCTGGTTTTTTTATCAGATGGGACAACAATATCGCTAGAGACATAACCCAACATTCTTTTTCACACTAGATAGTTCTTCATAACATAGGCCTAATAAAAATAATTACTGCCATGCAATTTCATGCTAATAGCTTGAAGAGAAACATCTTTTCACTAAACATGTGCAAAACAATATAGAAGAGACAAGAACCAAAAGCAGCGGAAACAAAAATAGATGAAAACCAAGAAGACAAAAGCAGCCGACACCTGAAAACGCAGCAGCAAATCAACAAGGAAACGCAGCAACACGAATCAGGAAGGCATAGGGGGGAAGAACAAAAAACCAGTAGCATCCCGGGAGGATTGCTCTGATACCATGTGAACAACTCAAGCAGAAGTAGAGAATGCCAATATATTCACAAATCAATAAAAAAATAATAATAATAAAGCTGCAGTATGCTTACAATATGTAGACATATAAAGATGCCCTAGATAAGTAAAAGACCTAACTACCCTTAAAAGACACCGACTCAAATATTTATTAATATTGACTATACAATTGTCACACTATAGTCCCTCACTTGCCCTTTTGGATATCCAGTTTGGTTGGGATAATAGGTCGCTCCTGACTTAAGAGTAAATCAAACAACCTAAGTCTCTTCAAATTCAATGGTTGTCCTCGTACCCAGAGAAATATTTGCCAAGACCGATTCATAGAAGCCCAAATTTGTGCTAATAGTTTGTTTTGGGCTATTAGATCCCCTTTGTTTAAAAACAAAAATAAAAAAAGATAAAGAGTTCTTTTATTTGAAATTTTGAAACCAGCATTGGACTTTTCAACATGTGTTCCAAAATTGCCGATATACGTAACCATTCCCCAACCCTTCAAACCCAGGAAACCCTAAACATATGGTTCAAACCTAGCCCCAAATTAAAAGGGAATTATAATTGATTTAAGATAGGAATATCTCCTCGAATCAAGGATGAGATTTTCACCCAATCTCCTTGATTAATTTCAATCTCCTATTTTTGGGTAAGAATAATCCTAATTAAATAAGGATTATTCTTCAAACCTTAGCTCACAAGGAGCAAAATAAATGCATGGCTACATCACACATATGAGGTAATCCTATATCCCTAGCCGAAACTCTCTCTCTCTCACGGCTCCGACCACCTGATTCTCTCATACCGTAGAGAAAACTCCGACCACTTTAGCTATTGTCGTATCTTTTTCAAGGTCCAATCGAACTAACTTAGGCATTGGAGGGTCTTTGGCCAACACCCAATGGATGTGGTCTATTTACTCCAACCGTTTTCACAGGGATCGAGTGAGAAGAAATAGAGGAAGTTTGAGGGTAAAATAATCTACGTGCGAATATTCACAGTGCAAAATTTTGCTCAAACATTTTGGTGCTTTTATTGAGAGCACGAGTTATACTCAACACGTGCTCTTGAATCAAAGGAATCTGTTTCCTCCTATTCATAAATCAACCAATCACCTTCCAAACGGCCTCATGGCCAAAAGCATACACACGAGGAGTAGGGCCACCACGACAACCCAATCAACGATGGGTTCGAGCCACCATGATGACGCGACGTTGGACCAACTACTGCACTCCGCTGTTGAAGCCATGGCCGCCTTCATGGCTCCGCCACACGTTGCTGCACCTCCTTATGGCCTCGTGGTGGAGAACATTGCACCAACTCATGCCGTGGATCCGCCTCGCGGCCCTGCGACAAGAACCTCCTTGCAACCTTACGACCTCACAGTCGGATCCAAGGCACACCATCTTGGTGTCGTTGCCAATTACGCCCCTATCTTGGAGCAAGTGCGACCATTCCTTCCTTTGCCACCACGCATGACGATTGCTCCCTATACCTCCAATGAAACCCTAGCCCGAGTGCAATTGCGCTCGGCACAATTCTCTCTTCCAGATCCAAGCAGTTAAGTAGACCTCAGCCTTAGAGTAGACGACCAAAACAGCTTGGTGGACACCTTCTCAAGTAGATCAATTTGGTCCAAGACCTTGGCCTTGGATCCCATTGTGAAGAGAGAAGGGTGGACGAGCGTGCCGGCAGATAGTTCAAGAGGTCCCAAGTAGGTCAAGCAGAAGCAAGCAAGTAAGCAAGGAGAAGGACTAGAGCATAATGCTCAGCATACTGGTATGTCATAAGCATCCGCGAGCCCTGCTCAAAGTAGATCGAGTCTCTGATCGAGATTAGTCCATCAATACACCGCGCAGGAAGGATAGCCATAGAGATTTGCGCTGTCGAGATAATGAGGAGGTAGACTAGTAATGCCCGCTGATAGGACCCACCCTGAATTCCTCAGAATCCACAACGGATCCTGTGGTTTTTCCGACGTCAAACTGATGCCGGGTCCACTTAATAACAATGTCGTATTCTCCAAAACAAGGGAAACGAGGGACGAGACTTTCTGTCGAAATTTCGGCAGTCTCCCTTATAAAACGGACTTTTCCCAAATTTTTAACATGTCCAAACACAGTAAAATAGTCCCAACAGAAACATGCACATAATATAACTTGTAATTTACCAATTAGGGGTATATTATAGGTATATTAAAGCCATCACATTTTTTCTCTGAGTATTGTACCTATTAGAATATATTTCATACATATACATCTATATCATTGGAGGATTTTAAGTCATGTTTAAATATAATTGTAGGATACTAGGTATAATAAAATTCATTTATTCAAGCTATAGGAGGTTAGGAGGGAATATTTGAAGTAATTTGATTGTAGCACATTATTTATGGGAGTGGATACATAAATGTGCAGTGAGGTATTATTCATTTGTCTTAATTAGGTGATTGAGAAACGGTTAGCAACCAAATAAAGATCTAGTGGCATGATTTGTAAATAAATTAATCTACATGGACAAATTTTATCATAATTTGAAATTGAGTTTTACTTAAACATTGTATTATTGGTGGGTTATTGCCTAGAGTAGGGAAAGAGAAATACAACCATCAAAAATAGGAAAAGAGAAACTGGGCAGAGATAAATGTCACAGCCGGTTAGTTTTTCAAGTTCTTGCATCTCAATTTCATTGTGAGAAAAAACAAAAAGTAGAAAAAAGTAAACATGATTTAGAATAATTTTATTTTATGCACATGTATCGAGAGAGTCAAATGCGGTTTCTTTTGATTGTCTAAGAGCATGTCCACCCCAAAAGGCTAAGGCAAGGTAAGGGCTGGCACTATTCATGTGAATAGTGCCAGCCTTGCCATTTTTTGTTCCACCCCAAAAGGCTAAGGCAATGGAAAATACTATTCATTGTACTTTATTTCCTATTTTTTTAATACTTTTTTTGGTCTAAATTTTTTTAAACTTTAAACTATTAATTTTGATAAGTTTTTCAGATAATATTTTTGGTTGCCACATGTCACTATTTATTATAAAATAATCACCTAAAATTTCAGATAACATTTTTGGATAAGATTTTTGGTTGCCACATGTCCATCATTTTTCAGAAAAGATTTTCGGATGAGATTCTCGGTTGCCACGTGTCTTATTTCAGATAAATTTTTTGGATATTTATTTAAAAAAATTATAATCTCAGATTTCAGATAAGATTTTCAGAGCCACGTGTCCCATGTCAGATAAGATTTTCAGATATTTTTTTAAAAAAATTATAATCTCAGATTTCAAATAAGATTTTCATCCTCTAAAATTGCGCCACATGTACCAAATCAACAATACCGTATACTCTGGTGCGTACTACCTTGCCGACGGAATTTATCCTAGGTGGACGACATTCGTGAAAACAATTCCGAATCCCCAATCGAAGAAGGAAAAAAGCTTTGATGCCTTTCAAAAAGGTACCAGGAAAGACATGGAAGGGTGTTTCGGTATCTTGCAAGGTCGTTGGGGTATTATTAGGGGTGCTGCTCGGATGTTTGATGAGGAGGTGTTGTGGAGCATTATAATGTCTTGCATCATCCTCCATAACATGATTGTGGATGATGAGTATAATTATGAAGCTCCAGAGGTGTTCGAACTGGATCCCATGAACAAGGCCTTGATAAGAATTTATGAAAGGCCGATGGGACCAAATGGACATCCATTGGAGCACGAACCATTACTTCGGGATGGTCGATTCAACAACCCCATGATTAATCGTTATCAGGAAATACAATCTTCGTATGTTCATGAGAGGCGTCAAGTTGAATTGATCGAGCACTTGTGGGAGATGAAAGGCAATCACAATGGATGAAGTCAAGATTATTGCTTTGTTCTCAAGTTTGCTTTATTTTGTGTGTGGTGTGTTTGGAATTATGCTTTGTTTTTAATTATGCTTTTAATTATGCTTTGTTTTGTGTGTTGTTTGCAATAAAATAAGGTTTGTTTTTAATTAAGTTTGTTTTCATGTGCAAATATTTTTAATAAACAGTCATATTATTTAATGCTTTCTTTATTGAATAAAAGGGAAACATTACAACAATTCTTAATACACATGGCAAATCTTTCAATCCAACCTAATGGTTTTGATCGTTTAACCAATCCATATTGCTAGGTCCGTCATCATGGAAAAGTTTTCTTCTCATCAGATCCCTTCGTCTTCCAATAGGACTTTGTTTCAGGAGACATATGGGTGGTATCCATGGCCATGATTTTCATCTCTCTATCCCCCATGTCTTGTTCTTGTGCCTACTGCCTTTCAATTGCAAATGCTTCATGTCGTGCCTTGTCCGCTTCTTCTCTTTTCAAGTCTCTGTCAAGTCTCAATGCACTATTCTTAGCAATTTCCTCCAAACATTGTGCACATTCATTGTTCGAAGTGCTCCCTTTCTTTGCCTTTGCCGCCTTTCTCCCAATAGGTCTCGGCACACGTGGGAGTGGTGAGTCTTGATCCATTGGGGAGTCCAATGGCGAATCGGTTGTCGGCAAATCTTGGAGCGGCGTCTCATTCAACACAACCGTCGGAGCTGTGCAAATGATTTTGAATCTCGAACAATTCTTCACAATTTCCCAACATTGGTGACTCTTGAAACTTCTTTTGCCTTGCCCCGTGGCACTGAACCACATTTGTGCTTGGACGATCTATTCAAAATAAATAATTGGAAGAACAACCAAAAAATGAATATGGAAGAAAATATAAATAATTTGGAATTGCAAGAAAAAAAATTGATTATGCAACAAAATATAATCAATTTATAAATGCAAGAAATAAAATGATTATGCAACAAAAAAAAAAATATGTAAGACAATATAAACAATTTACAAATGCATGCAAAAAAATTATTATGCAACAAAATATAAATAAATTAGAAATGCAAGAAAATATAAATTTAATATGCAATAAAAATATTACATTAAATTGAATAAAACGAGAATTATAAATATTTTACCTCATCAACGAGAACTATAAATCTTTTGACTGCTTCGAATGTTGTCCCTCACTTTTGTTAAGGCATCCCTTCATTTCCCTAACTCTTTATTCAAAATTTTCAACCTGGATTGCAAGGCCATTTCCGTCCGAGTCAAATCGGATCTATCAACAAATTCTTCATGATTTTTTCTCCACAAATGAGAAAATTTCATCTCATTACCTGACATAGGGCAATGACTAACTTTCACCCAAGACTCACACAACACAATATCTTCCACAGTAGTCCAAGCGCCTCCGGCTTCAACAGAAGAGGCCATTTGTTTTTTGATACAAATGGAAACTAGTAGAAAAATGTGAGTGAAATGGAAAAAATATTGGAAGGAGAAGAGTTTGTATGAAGATTTGGTGTGCAAAGTGAATAAAATTGATAGGTATTTATAGGGAAAAAATTTTGAATTTTTTTGGCCAAAAAACGAGGGCAGTCGAATTTCGCAGCGTCTGGGAAGCGCCACGTGGCGTTTTTGTGTTGGGTTCTGTCAAGCACTGACGTCAACGAGCGGAAGTCATTCTTCTCTCTCGTGCTGGAGGCCTCCTGGGCTCGCAAGGGGGCCCTTTGTCTGGTTTTGGTGTAGGGGTGGACATGCTCCAATTGACTTTTGCTTTTTGACCTTTGCAACAATTCTTCAAAGCTCTCGCTAATACGCATAATCGATCCAACCCGCATATATCAAAGTAGTGTAGAATGCTTTTTGGGTTAATACCTCCACGTAGTTTCGAATATGTTGCCACGTAAAAATATATTTGTAAACACATAATTATATATTTTTTAATCTACAAAGAAACAAAAATTAGATTGCAGTTCGCATGACGATAACCAATCAAATGACAGAATAATGTGTCTCTATATATTCCCATATATATATGGGAATAATATACATCAATAAATACAAAATGAATGATTGAATTAAATGGGAAATTAAATACAATAAAACAAATGATTAAAAAATTCATAGAACCCCTCGGTAGACAGGTGTTTTTTCTGTGTCTTATGGTCGCCGCCATGCATGAGGTGTTACAATTATTCGATTTATTTGATTCGATTTGTTTCTTGATTAATGTTTTTTTGGATTAATGTTTAAAAACGGAGGAATGTATTTTGGTCGTCGCCATCCATCAGGTGTTGCGCGCGCCGTCTTGTGTGTTTTTTTAATTCGGTATTTGCACTTTAAAAAAGTCATCGCAACCAAAAACATAAGAGAGAAATTATATATAGAGGATTGCAAAATGACTTAGGAGTATTAATAATAGTTCTTTGTGCAAATATTGTATGCTTATATACTTGGAATGTGTATTACAAGTATTTGTGACTCTTAACTTCTTATGTGTTTGTTAACACATGAGTGTTGAAATTATTTCGATTCATGATTCCCGTGTGTTTACTAATACGTACGAAAAAAAAAAGTATGTGTTTCACATTGCAATACGTAATTCAATACATGAAAATTATTAGATTGATCATTAGCGATACCGACAGTTTGGTTTGGTTTGGTTAAATATTTATTTTTTATTTTTTATTATTTCGATTCGAGCTGTATCGAAATGTTTGATAAAACACTAGGTAATATTCTCTCTAACTCGACAGAAATCCATACCAATCCAACATTTATAATTATTTTATTAATTAAATCTAATATACACGTGTCAACTTATTGTGTCTAGACTGAAACCAAACACAACAACAATCACAATTTCAAAAATTCAAACTTCCAACAATAAATTTGAGAACATAAAAAGAAAAAGAAAAAGAATCATATCTTGACAGAAAAAGAAACATGAAAGCATCTGTAGCGATATGTTATTCAAGATGATATTAACAAGTTCTTTGAAGTCTCATGTTGGACTGCGAAGAATCCCACATTGGTTTCTTAAGGAAACCCCCACTGTATTTTCCTTTATAAAGACCTTCATCCTAGGATTTTAGTCCACGTGCTTGAATTCCACCGTCCTCCCATATTTTGGGCTGACATATATTTGTCTATTGGGCTTTTTTTTAAATGCTCATTTGGAGTTTTTCAACTAGCATTAGTAATAAATGTTTTTATTCTCAAGGTTTTTCTTTTTGGAATTTGGAATACTTGTTTTTAATCTATTTTGGCCTAATTTGGATTACATAATTAGTAGGTTTTTTGTTAAACAATACTACCGGCGTATCGAACTAATTCGAACCGAACAAGCAATTAACCGATATGAATGATTAAAGGTTCTAATGGTTGGTTAACAGAAGAGAAATTGGTCTATTGAAGACTTTGGTTGTTAACTGAAGAGCCCTCTACTCTTCTGAACCAATCTGTGCTCAAGCCTAATTAGCGGTAGTTGATCTCATATCCATTTGTAAATTCTCATTTCTTCGATTCATAACTTCTATCATTTCAAGTATGTAAGTGGGTAAATACATAGTTAGATTATTAGAATGGTTTGGATTGTGCCAAATGTGGATAAATGTACAAGACCTAAATGTAGAGGCTCAAGATCTATGTCATTAATAGTTAAAGAAGTGTTTGATTGTTGGAATGAACAATCCAATTGAATGGAATAAAATGGAACCATGGGAGTTAGTAAAGATTGTAAATGATGTTATTGGTATTTAACTGTCATCTATTGTTATGCATTTTATAAACAAAACGAAAAAATTATAGCATTCCTATTGTATTTCAAAATTCTTTCATAGTTGGTAACAAAAAACAATCTTTCCTCTCATTCCCAGTTCGGAGGATGAGGGCCCCCTTTGAAATACTTCTTGACAAAAAAAAAAAAAAATCTGATCCATGATTGAGAAACCATCACCCAACTTTTTAATTAAGAATAATCTCAACCATTAGCCGTTAATTAGAATCATAATTCTTCAAATGGTAAAGCTGTCCACTATATTCAAGTAATAATTGGGGGAATAAAGTCGCTATCTATTTCCCAATAAATGAATAAATAGAAGTAATATTCAAATAGATAATTAAAAATGGATAAGTAAATCCCCCAAAGTTTTTTGTTGAACCATTTAAAGAGGCGATAACATATTAAACTCATACACACTACATAGATGCTTAGACTCGAACTCAATAAGTTTCTGGGGGAGCAATTACTCCAAACCATTACACTAGTGGATCCTTTCTCCGCTCCCAAAGTATTTATTTAACCAAGTTTGCAGAGTAAATCCAGTCGACCAGGCGAACTTTTTCGAAACGGCCAAGTTAGGAGCAGATGTAGGAAACTCAAAAGACGAACCAGAACTCGAAGAAGGAGAGATCTCTGCAGAGCTAACAAGGGAAGATGAGGGAGGAGAAGGCGGAGAGTCAGCTTCGGGCGTAGTAGGAGCAGCCTTTGGTGGAGCACTCGATGGAGAAGGGGAAGGTGAAGCCTTAGATGGAGCGCTAGATTGAGAAGGCGCATGTGACTTGGCAGGTGATGATGCTTGGGATTTTTCCGTTGTTGAGGCCAGCAAAAGGGAAGCCATTAGCACCAAAACAACATTACTGAATCGACCCATTAGAGAGAGAGAGAGAGAGAGAGAGAGAGAGAGAGAGAGAGAGAGAGAGAGAGAGTTATGAGGCTTTAGGGGGGTTTAAGAGGCAAATGAAGAAGCCAGTGATGGGTTCATTGACAGAAGATGTTGGGTTTTATAGAGGGACGCTGAGGAGGCTTGGCTTGTAGAACACTGGTCCGTTGAATTGTGAGAAACTAGTTTTTAACGGTGGAGATTTCTCCAAGGTGGATTTGGTTGGAGCAAAACGTTGTTTGTTTGTATATTGGGCGCTGCTTTTCCTAGTTGTTGTATGTAAAGTTGAAGTTGATAATATAACGGTTAATTTCCTTAAGTCCTAACAAGTTCCTCCTAATTTATTGGTCATTCTTGTTCATCATTTCTAAATTTAAAATCATTCATCATATACCAAAACAAGATCCATTATTGACCATAAAAAACAATTCATTATTGTTACACCATCTAAAAGAGAGTGTTGCTATTTTCACCCCCTGTTCTATTTCCCCACCCACCTTATCTTTAATGTTTTAGAGACAAATTTACCCCTTTGTAAAATGACTTCAAAAAACTTAGGGAAAAAACATAACCCACCTATTCTTTAAAATAATTTAACTTTTACATTTTTAAAACCAAAAATAAAAAACTCGTAGCCCAGCAACCCTTCTCTTCCTCTCTCACCCCAGCCACCTTCTCGGCTCTTCCCCGACCCGCTCTCTTGTTCTCTCCCCCTCTCTTCCCTGACCTACATCCGTTTCACTCTTGCTCAATGCTCACACTCAAGCAAAGCTTGTACAGAGAGAAAAGAGAGATCCAATCTCTGGCGTCTCGCACCAAGGTATATTGGAATCACTCCAATAGAAATTTGAAAAGTTCACGATTCCCATCCGACTTCGGTTCACACCAAAGGCGTTTAAGAATCACTCCCATTCAACCCACCCTTCACACATGACCAGGAAATCACAACAACTTTCACTGTTAACGATTTTTATAGTAACAACAATTTTTATAGTACAATACTAAAAGAGGTGAAGACTTGTGACACGGTTCAATAGAGGGATGATGTCGGGATCATGGCCGATGGTTGTAACACAAAGAGCTGGATGCGTGAGTTGGATGCGATCCCTTCAATGCTCTGAATTATACGCCAATCTTCATGTAGATATTCTCCATTGAAGAATAGGACTTGCTGGGATAATTTTATCCCTAGTAAACATTCAATCTTGTCCTTTATAGAGGCCACAATCCCAAACTTGCTTACTTCAATAACTTCGTCTTTATGCCCTTGACGTACCACAACCAATTTGTAGCAGCTCCTGAAAATATAAGGAAATAAAACCTCAAAATAAGGATTTGAAAGGATTTTTTAAATTTATTTTTCATTTATAAAAAACAAAAAAAGCAATTAAAAACTGTTTTAGAACGTGTACAACCAGAAAAGAAAAATTAGACCTAGGGTATTTTATTTAAAATGCATCTTTTATCAACAAAACAAAAATCAATCGCAATACGATATAGCACTGATGTATGCAAATATAAAAGAATCACAATCCAAAGAGTAACAGGTCGATCAAAAACTCAAAAACACCATAAGAGTTTATTAATTCATATTATTTGAGCTTTACATCATATTATCAAGTGTTTTTATGTGCTGTTTCAGTTTCAGATTTTTGGAAAAAAAATATAAAGAATTAAACATTTATAACGCAAATGAAAATTAATAATTAAAATTTGTGTAGGATACATACCCGACTATCTCCTCCGTCCACACCCTTGCTACTCCCTCAAATTGAACCTCCTCGCCATCATTGGCTGCTACTCCCTGACCGTGATCGTGATCGCTAACGTGGTTACCATCATTAACTGCTACCTGACCCCCAACAACCATTCTACCATAGTAAATAGCTGTGGTGACTGCAGCTTCATATTGAAGGTTGTTGTAATATGATGGTGATTCTTGTCCAGGTAAATGTCGTGGTGCTCCTCCTTGTTTATCCATTGTACGTAAAATCACAAACTATGAATATGAACTAAGAAAGAGAAAGAAGCAACAAGGAAAAAGAAGCGAAATTGGAAAAGATTATCAAGAAGCTTGATGTGTGCATGCACTATCTTAAACCTGGAACACAATGGGGGTAGAGAGAGGGCTATATATAAAATAGCTCTGTGATCAAATAAATCGCTATCTATTTCTTCTTTTTCCTTACTGTTTTGGGATAGTAGCTCCTGACTTGCCCTTTTTGATATCCCGGTTTGTTTTGGGATATAGTAGGTCCTGACTTGCCCTTTTTTATGTCAGTTTGGCGGCTTGGGATAGTACTATAGTCCCTCACTTGCCCTTTTGGATATCCAGTTTGGTTGGGATAATAGGTAGCTCCTGACTTTGGAGTAAATCAAACTATCCCAAGTCTCTTCAAATTCAATAGTTGTCTTCGTACCCAGAAAAAGATTTGCCATGACCGATTCATAGAAGCCCAAATTTGTGCTAATAGTTTGTTTTCGGCTGTTAGATCCCCTTTGTTTAAAAACAAAAAATTAAAAAAAATAGTGTTTTTATTTGAAATTTTGAACTTGGATTTTTCCGCATGTGTTCCAATATACCTACCCACTCCCCAACCCTTCAAATCCAGGAAACCGTAAACATATGTGTTAAGGGAAAGAATCAAGTCATATTTGATATGTCCAGATTATAAGGTCGTTGATTGATTCCTTGTATATATGCCATTCAATTGTTTTTTTTCCTTCCTGGAATAAGACTCTCTCAGTTTATAATATTCAAATATCAATCAAAATACACAGACTTTCTCTACCAAATTATTTTCTTCATTCACCATTTTTACATGGTATTAGAGCTCCGATTCTGGTTACTCTAGAAACCCAAGCACTTTTGCTACAACACAACACAATGCAAAATCCACAGAGACATCAATTGATGTTTCGGATCCACTCACCTTGCATCCCTCGAATCATCCGGGAATTGTTTTGGTCTCCAGGCTTCTTAAAGGATACAACTGTGGGCAATGGAGTCAACCTATGCACCTCAATCTTAGCGCAGAGAATACGATTGGCTTTGTCGATGGGTCCGTCAAGGCCCTAGCATCTACAGATGCGAAACACTCCATTTGGCAACGATGCAACGACATGGTATTGTCGTGGGTCTTGAATTCAGTACATCTAGGCATTGCGGGCAGCGAGATCTATGCCAAAACCGGCCGAAATTTGGAATGACCTCAAAGAGAGGTTTTCATAGGGTACTGATTCCAGAATTTACCAAATCCAACAAGAAATTGTTGAATGTCAACAGGGACAACAATCTGTCTCAGCTTATTACACCAAGATCAAGGCACTTTGGGACGAGTTTTCTTCCTACCATGACACTTTATCATGCACATGCGGATGATTGAAGAAAGTTGCTGCACGATAAGAGAAAGAAAGAGTAATGCAATTCCTTATGGGATTGAATGAGACTTACGCCGCCGTTTGGGGACAGATTTTGATGATGCAACCCCTGTTATGTTTTCCTATTTAGATCGGTGCACTATATACTAAGTTATATCAGGTTTTGATAAGAGTTTAAATTAAGTTATACCTTGAGACTCAAAACCTTATTCTCATCATAAAGAAAGAGCTAAAACAGATTTTGAGAGAGAGCATAGGTCTTGAGCCGTTCTTGTTTTTGCTAGGATTGTTGCTGCCGTGGTTGAATGAGTTCAGAGGTCGTGTATTCAAGAAAGATAGCACCAGGTATGTATTTACATATTCTATATTGTGTGAAAGATCATGAACACACATTTAAAGAAATCTAACAGTTGGTATCAGAGCCAAGTTATTCACACACACTGAAATCGTTTTTCAAGCATGCCTATTGCGATTTCTTATCTGTTTATGCCATGATGATTTTTGGTTATGTTTAAAATTTGAAGATGGATTAAACATGTTTTCTAAAATATCAAGAATATTAAAGAATCTGGAAAAGCATGTTTTAATTTGATTTTTCATATCTTCAAAACCTTAAACACGTTTTTTACCTACCAGATGACCTTAAAACCCTAAAAATGCCTATACATCGCAGCATAGTTATGAGTTGTGTTAATTAGGTCATTCCCTATTCAGAAAGGTATTTTGCATCAAAAAGGGACATCAAGAACCCCTAAAATACTGTTCACAGCAGAAATTTATTCCATTCAATTGGATTGTTCATTCCAACAATCAAACATTTCTTTAAAAGACTGTAATTGATGTTATTGGTATTTAACCGTCATCTATTGTTATGCATTTTATAAACAAAACGAAAAGATTATAGCATTCCTATTGTATTTCAAAATTCATTCATAGCTGGTAACCAAAAAAAAATAAAAAATTTATTTTGACACCATCTTGGAAAACAATCTTCCTTTTCATTCTCAGTTCGGAGGATGAGGGACCTCTTTGAAATACTTCTTGACTAAAAAAAAATTTATCATCCATGATTGAGAAACCATCACCCAACTTTTTGATTAATAATAATCTCAACCATTAGCCGATAAATGGAATCATAATTCTTCAAATGGTAAAGCTGTCCACTATATTCAAGTAAATATAATTGGGGGAATAAAGTCACTATCTATTTCTGAATAAATAGCATTAATATTCAAATAGATAATTAAAAATGGATAGGTAAACCCCCCAAAGTTTTTTTTTTGGACTTTTAGAGAGGCGATAACATATTAAACTCACACACACTACACAAATGTTAAGACTTGAACCCAGTATGTTTCTCGGGGAGCAATTACTCCAAACCATTACACTAGTGGATCCTTTCTCCGCCCCCAAAGTGCTTATTTAACCAAGTTTGCAGCGTGAATCCCATCGACCAGGCGAACTTTTTCGAAACGGCCAAGTTAGGAACGGATGTAGGAGCCTCAGAAGACAAACCAAAACTCGGAGAGGGAGAAATCTCCACAGAGCTGACAGGGGAAGATGAGGGAGGAGAAGGCGGAGAGTCAGCTTCGAGTGCAGTATGAGCAGCCTTTGGTGGAGCACTCGATGGAGAAGGGGAAGGTGAAGCCTTAGATGGAGCGCTTGATTGAGAAGGCGCATGAGACTTGGCAGATGATGATGCATTGGATTTTTCCGTTGTTGAGGCCAGCAAGAGGGAAGCCATTAGCACCAAAATGACATTACTGAATCGACCCATTGGAGAGAGAGAGAGAGAGAGAGAGAGAGAGAGAGAGAGAGAGAGAGAGAGAGAGTTATGGGGTTTTAGGGGTGTTTAAGAGGCAAATGAAGAAGCCAGGGATGGGTTTATTGAGAGAAGATGTTGGGTTTTATAGAGGGACGCTGAGGAGGCTTGGCTTGTAGAACACTGGTCCGTTGGATTGTGAGAAACTAGTTTGAACGGTGGAGATTTCTCCAAGGTGGATTTGGTTGGAGCCAAACGCAGTTTGTTTGTATATTGGCCTGCTTTTCCTAGCTGTTGTATGTAAAGTTGAAGTTGATAATGTAACGGTTAGTTTCCATAAGTCCTAATTAACAAGTTCCTCCTAATTTATTTGTCATTCTTGTTCATCGTTTCTAAATTTAAAATCATTCATCATTTACCAAAACAAGATCCATTACTGACAATAAAAAACAATTCATTATTGTTACACCATCTAAAATAGAATGATGCTATTTCCACCCCTTGTCCTATTTCCCCACTCACCTTATCTTCAAACTTTTAAAGACAAATTTATCCCTTTAAAAAATGACTTCTAAAAACTTAGGAAAAAAGCATAACCCACCTATTATTTAAAAATAATTTAACTTTTAAATTTTTAAAACCAAAAATAAAAGGGAGTTTCACTAAAATACCCAAAATGGGGGCTGAAATTATAAAAATACCCAACACCCAAAACACTTTATAATCATACCCAAAACCCATCATTACACACACTCAAAATCCATTTATAAACACACCCAAAAAATATACAATTGTTGATTGTGGGGTTGATTTTGGGTATGTTTCTATGTTTAAATAGTGCTTGGGTATTTTTATAAATACATGTCTAGAATTGGGTATTTTTATAAATATCTAAAAATAAAAACCTCGTAGCCCCCTCTCTCCCTCTCTCGACTCAAGTGTGGTCTATTTACTCCAACCTTTTTTGCAGGGATCGAGGGAGAAGAAAGAGAAGGAAGAATGAATTTGCTCAAACATTTTGGTCAAGTGTGGCACCAAAGCTTTCACTACTACAAAAAGTGGAAAAGACGACCAGAAAAAGACGACGGCAGAATATAAAACCGTCGTTGTATTTAAAAAGACGACGGTAACAAAAAAACCGTCGTGGATAAGTGCCTTAAACAACTAAAAAATGGAGGTACTGTTGAATATTTTTAAGGGCTTCTTAGATATGGGTCCATTTTCATTTACATACAATGGATGCAGGACACTAATTGGACTCTCTTCAATTGCAGTCCTCCCAATCAATTGTATGGCTAGGTAAGCAAACCTTGTAGCCGCCATATTCGAGACATTTACAATATATGACATTGGTTGAAAATGGCAAGTACATGCAAATACCACTTTTAAATATCAATTTTCTCCTACAATCAAGCTTATGACATTCAATTTAAATGATGATTTCATGGCTCACAGATTAAAAACCTATTTAATTCAAATTTCAGCTATATACATATATGATATTTTTTAGAATTCTATATTCGTAGCTTTATTAAATTGGTAGCATATACCTACCTTTTAGCTATAAATTTATATATTGAGTTTTTCAAAATTCTTTATGGAATTTTTTTGTCATAATGTTAATTTTTTAATATACGTAGTATGGAGGTATAACTTCTTATTTTTTAAACATATGTGTTTTACCTGGCATTGAGGTGCATCCAATATGTGTTTTACCAAGTACTAAGGAACATCCAATATGTGTTTTACCTAGTACTGAGGTGCATCAAATATGTTCTATACCTATTAGATAGGTATATCAAGTTCAATGGTTAGTAGGGTATTGTACCTAGAGAATAGGATTATCAAATTTAAGAATAATATTAATAGTTCATGAAGAAATAAACGAGTTGAAATTCATACTTAGGTGACGAGGGGTAAATTTAACTAAACAAACAAGACACAACAACTCAACAATCAAGAGAACACACAGAGCATGCCACAAAGTACCTGCAGCCCTAGAAAATTACTAGTGACAACCTAGGCACTCAGAAGGACCCATCAATCTAGGCATCCCCTGTGCTAGCAACAACTATGGTGAAAGTGTGTGAAGTCATCATTATCAAGTAAACAGCAAACAGCAGATATAGATGACTAGTCAACTACCAAGAACACAAACCCAGAAAAAAATTATAGATATGCAAAACAGATTTTGTTTACCCAGAAACCCACCATTGGGAAAAACTGGAAGTCATCAACCGACCAAGCAATCCACTAAGTAGAAAAAGATTCTTACAAAGGAATACAAGCAAGCTCAAGCAAAACCTAGATTTATTTAGGAAGATGAGCTATACCTCCTTTGTGCAATCTTCTTCTCCAACTTAGCAAAGCTCGAAGCTCAGTTCTTCATGGCAATGGCAGCTCCTTCTCCAGCTCGATCATCCCATGGCACTAGCTTGCAAGCTCCAACTTAGAACGAAGCCAAACTTTGGATTCAAGGGAGAAAGACCAATTTCTTCAAGAAACCATACTCTTGAAGAATTCAGTCACGAATCTGATCTAGATCTATATGAGAGAATGATTTAAATAGCTAGATGCAGATTCATATTTCAAAAGCAGTTTTTCAAAAAGAAATCAATTAGAAAAACTCATAGATGAAATATATGGTTTACTCTTGAGGAAGAAGAAGAGAAAGATGGCAAGCCAATCTTTCCAAAACTTCCACACACAAGAGACGGCTTCCAAAATTAGGAATTCACTTGCTTTTACAGACAAAAGAATCCCTTAGGTCAGACTGACACATGGCAGTAGAGAGAGAAAATAGAATAGGACAAAACAGATGGTTAACCAGCTGGAAATCCTACAGAGCAAGGATGACTAGTCATAATTTATGAAAACAGTTTTAATGCATGATATGCAATGCATGATTTTACCTTTGTCAAATTGCTTGAACCTCCATAGGATAGATGAGAGTTAAGAACACTTAGAGATGCTAATCTTAATCTAACCTTGCGCTTGATAAATACATATAAAAGTCCTATTACAAAATTGTCAAGGGAAGCCAAAAGAATTAATCAAAATTCATACATTAACACGAGTACAATAGGTCCGACATTTACATTCAAAATGTAATTATTCCTTTAATTACATGATGAAATCTAATCATTAATGGCTTATAAATCCTCATCTTACCCGTTTTAGACAATAGGGATATAATAGGAACAAAAAATTTAAATACAAATCAGTTAAATACAAAAGATTGAGTCAGCATGTCAAAAATGGAATGTAATCTACATGGCAAACTGGTCAAAGGACTTGTATCAACAAACAATAATTCGAGGACTAGACCCAACTATTGGTTGGATTTTTGGACCTCTATCAACTTTTCTATATTTTTAAAAGACGACGCACACAAATAAAAAAGCATCGTCTTTTTAAAAAGGTTTTCTTCAGAGTTAAAATCTGACAAAAAAACAACGACAGCAGGTATGAATCCACCGACGTAGAACATAAAGACGATAGTTCACCAAAAAACCTGCCGTGTTAACTCCTAACTAAACACGACCAACTGTTCTTTGTCCGCGTCGTATAATATAATGGAATCCACGTCTGTATACTACGACGGTGCCTTCTCTATAAACCGCCGTCTTAATTTTTATTTCTTTTTAAGATTTAATTATTTTTTAATTTTGGTGGCCTACGAAAATTAAAATGAGATCCCAAGAGGTATGATATCTTACCATTGAGATCTTTGGATCCTGATCATAATCGAACCACCAAAGTGAGAAAGATAATATTTTAAATACACAAAATCCAAAAAGAAACCAGAACTGACCACTGCAAACCAGAACTGATCATAATCGAACCACCAAACTGACTACTGCAAACTTTGAAAAAGACAATGTTTTGAAAGTTAATGATGTGTACGTTTTGGTGTCTTAACGCACACATCATTAACATCCAAATTATTGTCTTTGAGATGTGAGAGAGAGTGCTGATGTATGTGTGTATGTGAGAGAGGAAGACGAGCCTCCAGAGAGATCAGAAGAACTTGGAACCCTAAATGAAAAGTGAAACTGAAAGAAAGAGTCAAATTTATACAATAAATCTTTTAAACTCACGGCGGTCCTTATACACATACCGCCGTCTAATTGTAAAAAACCACGTCGGTTATTCTTTAATGGAATCCACGTCGTATAATTTTATGGAATCCACGTCGTATAATGTAATGGAATTCACGTCGGTATATTACAAAAAAAGGACGTGTTAAATAATATACCATGACGCGAGAGATTAATTTATCAACTTATTATTTTGAAGTGTACTACGACGGTACGTACAACACTACTGTCGTATTTATTTACCACGTCCTAAGTTCAAATTACCGTCGTATTTTTTCTATTTATACGTCTGCCTTCTCTGTAAACCACCGTCTTATTTTTATAGCTTTTTAAAATTAATTAATTTTTCTTTTATTTTGGTAATATCTTTCTTAACACAAAATAAAATTTAATTCTCAATCCTCAACAACATTTTCATCTTAAAAGGAAAATCTCTTCGTGTTAAATATTGATCAATATTTACACAATATATGTACACAAATTAGGCAAATACATCGTGGTTTCTTTTCTGCCTTCACCCTTAGCTTGTTCAACTGTTTTTTCCTCTCATATGCAAACTGGGCCCTCTCCTTCCTCTTGTTCTCAAGCTCCTGCACAGCCACAGATCAATATCTAATAATTTCAGAAAATCAAAATCAACAAAGTGTGAAAAGCTCACTTTAGAGCATCAGGAATGACCATCCTCTTTATCTTATCATAAGGAGCATCAGGAACACCCTCGTATGCCTTCAAACGGGCAAGTGCGGCTGCAAACCCATGCTTGGTCTTGTGAGGAATCATTCTGCAAACCCATTTGCTTTCAAAAAGACAATTTTTTAGAATTTAATGAGACAGAGCAAAGGGCAAGAAGAAGTTGGAACCCTAATTGAAAACTGAGAGTTAAAAAAAGCATGAAAAAATCATATTTAAACAAATTATCGGAAATATCCACATCGGTTCTAATATACATAGCGACGTCATATTTGAATAATCAATGTCAGTTTAGATAAACAAGCGCCGTTATAATTGCATCGGAAATCCAAAAGTCATTTGGCGCGTATTAAAAAGAGAACGACGTCGTTTTCAGAACACCAAAGTAACCACGTCGGTTTATTAAAATACATAGTCGTTGAATTTATAAGTACAACGTCAGTTTAGATAAACAAGCGCCGTCATAACCACATCGGAATTCCAAAGTCATTCGGTGGCTGTGATAACCACGTCAGTTTTGAATTATGTACCGTCGTTATAACTAAATCATACGTCGGTGTTTTAATTAAAACGTCATTGTATTGAACTCTGGGAAAATATATAAACTTTTCGTGAGTTTGCCAATGTGATTGGGGATGGCGATAAACCCTTGTACCCTGGTTGCAGTAAGTACACGAAGTTGTCGGCTTTGGTGAAGTTATATAATTTGAAAGCAAAATATGGGATGAGTGATGTTTGCTTTACAGAATTATTGATACTTCAAGGAGAATTTCTTCCAGAAGGAAATACACTACCTTCCTCTATGTACGAGGCAAAAAAGACTTTGTCTGCTTTAGGGATGAGTTATGATAAAATCCACGTATGTCCCAATGACTGCATTTTGTATCAAAAGGAGTATGAGGATGCAACTAATTGTCCTACTTGTGGTATCTCAAGGTGGAAGGAAACCAAAGATGGGTTCTTGAAAGAGGGTGTGGTAGCGAAGGTGGTGTGGTATTTTTCTCCAATTCCAAGGTTTAAAAGGATGTTTCAATCACATAAAACAGATAAGAGTTTGACTTGGTATGCTGCAAGAAAATCAATTGACGGTCATATGTCTCAACAAGCGGATTCCCCGTCTTGGAAACTTGTTGATGATAAATGGCCTGACTTTGGTAATGAGCCAAGAAACTTGAGATTGGCTCTCTCATCTGATGGATTCAATCCCCACAGTTCTTTAAGTAGTAGATACAGTTGTTAGCCAGTTATGTTAGTTACCTATAATCTCCTACCATGGCTATGCATGAAGCGGAAGTTCATGATGTTGATCTTATCGATTTCCGGTCCTAAACAGCCCGGAAATGATATAGACGTCTACTTGGAGCCTTTGATTGATGATTTAAAATCTCTGTGGGATGGGATTAGAGGAGTGTATCATGCCCACATAGGAGAATACTTTACACTCAGAGGTGTATTACTGTGGACAATTAATGATTTTCCTGCCTATGGAAACTTATTTGGTTGTGTCATTAAAGGATATAAAGCTTGTCCAATATGCGGCAATGATACACCTAGTCATAGGTTGAAAAATGGCCACAAAATTTGTTACATTGGGCATAGAAAGTGGTTACCAATCAATCATCTGTATAGGAGGCAACGTGCAGCTTTTAATGGGAAACCTGAATATGGCATGCCTCCCGAGCCATTAACTGGAGAAGAAGTGCTGCATATGGTTGAAGATATTAATTACATATAGGGCTCGAAAAATGGGGGAAGTGTATGTGAGAATGATGGTGACAAAGTTTATTGGAAGAAGAAATCAAAATTCTTTGATCTCGAGTATTGGAAATACCTCCCTGTGAGGCATGCCCTAGAAGTTATGCACATTGAGAAGAATGTTTGCGATAGTATCATTGATACATTGCTAGAGATCCCTGGAAAAAATAAAGATGGGATTGCTACTCGGTTAGACTTATTGAACATAGGGGTAAAAATTGATTTGCAACCCGAGTATGGAGAAAGACGTACTCGCTTGCCTCCAGGGCCTTGGAATTTGTCAAGAGTAAAGAAGAGAGCGGTTTGCAATTCTTTTTTTGGTATGAAGGTTCCTGAAGGTTATTCTTCAAATATAAAAAATCTTGTATCTTTAAAAGATTCAAGACTTCTTGGCCTTAAATCTCATGATTGTCATACCTTGATGCAACAATTGCTCCCTGTGGCAATTTGTTTTGTTTTGGAGAAGCCTGCAAGGTATGCAATAACTCAATTGTGCTTCTTCTTCAATGCTATATGTGCAAAGACGGTAGATGTTTCCAAGCTAGATAAGTTGGAAGAAAATGTAGTAGTTACTTTGTGTTTGCTTGAGAAGTACTTTCCCCCTTCATTCTTTGATATCATGGTTCATCTAGTAGTGCATCTTGTCAGAGAAGTTCATCTCTGTGGGCCAGTATATTTTAGATGGATGTATCTGTTTGAAAGATATATGAAAGTGCTAAAGGGGTATGTTCAGAATCGTACTCGTCCCGAAGATTGCATTGCTGAGCGGTATATAGCTGAAGAAGCTGTAGAGTTTTGTACCGAGCATTTATCTGATGTTCGTACAGTTGGAGTGCCTTCAAGTCAAAATATGGGAGTTTCAAAGCCATTATCAGGTTGCACAGTGAGCTTAGTTGATCTGGACTTGTTGAACTAGGCACATCTATATGTCTTGGAGAATACGGAGGAAGTCCTATCTTATATCGAGTACGTATGAGTTTAATTTTTCATATGTAGCCATTTTAAATATTATTACTCCTTATGTTTATCTTATATACAAGGGACCGTAATGCGTGATTTTTTCATGTCAATTGTAGGGAACATATGATGCACATCAAGACCACTTATCCAAAATTTAGAAACAGAACAAAGTGGCTACAAGGTAAGCACAATAGCACTTTCATTCAATGGCTACGCTTTAAGGTATATATGTTATTGAATGACATATTGAACTTATTTTAATTTTCTTTCTTTTTATATATATGTTAGATTGAATTAAGATACATGTTTAATTTGCAGGTTCAAAGTGAACTTAATGGGGAAGACAATAATGGCGTATCAGAAAATTTGAGGTGGTTAGCAGCTGGTCCAAGCATGACAGTGCCATCATATAGGAGCTATCTTATTAATGGTGTCAAATTTAACACCAAGGCACAAGATGATGTGCGAATTGTCCAAAATAGTGGAGTTTATTTACTTGCACATACTATGCAAGTTGCTAGTGCCAAGGATAAAAACCCTATTGTCTCCAATATGGGTTTTTATGGGGTTATTCAAGAAATTTGGGACCTTGACTACCAAAACTTTAGAATCCCAGTCTTTAGGTGTGATTGGATAGATAACACTTTGGGCCTTGTAGTCGATGAACTTGGATTTACCCTTGTAGATCTGAGTAAAATTGGACACAAGAATGACCAATTTGTTATGGATTCTTAAGTCAAACAAGTATTTTATGTTGACGACCCAATGCATCGTGGTTGGTCGACAGTGTTATCAATGCCTAATAGAGAATATAATGATGTTATTGATGATGATGTGCTAGGTGATATTAGAATTGAGCGTGAGCCATTTACTAGAGGGATACCAAATGTTGACACATTTGATGACCTAGTGGGTGAGTTTGGGAGTGAGAATATTAGAGATGGGTGTGAAGATATATGGATTGATTGATTGTTGTAATGTATGACATTAGTTATGCAGTTAATTGTATAACATTAATTCATAGCTCTGGATATCCTTTTAATTCCGATCACATTTTCATTCTGCTGGCTTTGGGCACGACAAATCAAAAATTAAAAATAATGGGTTAAAACTGAAAATACGACGGTCAAGTTACAAAAATCGCAAAAAGAGACGTCTACAAAACAACCAACGTCGGGTTTCACAACCGACGTGGAATGAGAATGCAAAAATGAAATAAAAACCGCCATTTGAAAAAGAAAACACGTCGGTTAATTAAAATTAATTTCAAAACGGTTAATAAATATTTTAAACAACGACGGTAAATAAAATAATCAACGACGAACAATAAAGTATAACACGACGGCAGAGCTCAAACCGACGAATTTACGGATATAATCAATTGATGATTAACGTCGTAAAAACATTGTTGCACGTCGGTTATAATTAAACAATTGGCGTCTCAGAGAATACACACGTCAAAAAAGGTTATAAAATAGACTTAACAAAGACTAGCCACGTCATGGAACAAATAAATAACCGACATAGTAAGGACATAACAACGTCAACGAATTAAATTCTTGGGACATAGTAAAGTCTAACCACGACCTTTATTTTACAATAACCGATGTCAAATCCATAATTCAAGGCGTTTCGTTACTTCATAATGACGATTAGGCTAAAAGCAATGACGTCTCAGAGATTACACACGTCTAAGTGGCTCACAAAAAAGACTTTTAAAATGCCAACCACGTCAAAGTCTATAAACACTGACGTTGTAAATAACTAACAACGTCCTAAATGTGACTCCTAGGCCATAGTAAATGGATTAAACATGACAGGTATTTTAATTAACCGACGTGTAATATTAAATCCACGTCGTTTATTTCTCTGTTAAAGCCGTCAAAATAATTTTCAACGTCTGTGGTCACCTAAAGGGTTGTGCTTATTTTTTTTTTACGTTAGTCCAAGTAAATATATGCCATGTTAAATATTTAAGACGTCACTTTTTTTGACAAAAGTGACGTCTAATTTACCATGTTATATGTTTTAGATGTCAGTTTTTTTATTTAGTGAACGTAGTATTTATTAACCACGACGGTTTTTACGTTTTACACGTTGGTTGTTTTTTAATTAGAGACGTTGATAAAAATATTTATGTCGGGTTTGTAGTTGTTTTTGACATTTAACATATTTAAACGTCTATGTTTTACTAAAACCATCGTCTAATATAGTCGAATGTTGTCTTTTTATGCTTTTATGTATGAAGTAGACGTCGGTTTTAGTTTTTTTTTTTTTTTATGACGTGTAATATATTAACCACGTCAGTTATTTGCCGTCGTTATTTTATGTGTTAAAAGACGGCGGTCGATTTCACGTCGGTTTTAAAACATGATACACGACGGTGGATTCCCGTCGTCTATTTCCTTTTTTGTAGTAGTGTTTTGCCATAAATGTAATGTGTTGCCCAATTTTTTACCACGTTCACAAGCTCAGTCTCCCACTCTATCTTCTTTTCTCTCTCACGTTCTCCTCTTTCATTTTCTTTATCTCTTCTCATGCACAACTATGCATGAAATCAAGTAATGAAGGTCTTATTTATAGTAAGATGAGGCGGCAACTATCATATGCTTTCATTGGCTGCATGTTGATTTACTTCAAGTATGGATAACTATTTCTACAATTACAATAGCTCATGGTAATATTGCATAGTCACAATGACGCATGTGAGCCTTAGTGTGCTGCAAGTAAGTGTAAATATCTTCCACGTTGATTATTTAGTATGCAAGGAAATGTAAAGTTGCCAACTACAACAATTGAAGTCAAGAGGTGTTGCATGTAAGAGATGATGTGATTAAATTTTCTAGTGCCCAATTCTAATAAGACCATGAATTAAAACTATTATTAGACTTTAGCTTCTTAACACATAGAAGGTAAATAACACAATTCTAACAATTGAATATTATTCTAAATATATACAATTAAATACCCAAGAAATAACTAAGGGTACTCATTTAGAGAAAAACAAATAATAAATATATAATTTATAGTTATTCAAATGAACATATATATATTTACTGAATACAAATAATTATTAGAATAGTACTGTAAATGTAAAACAATACACACACACACACACACACACACACACACACACACACATATATATATATATATATATATATATATATATATATTTATAAACGTTTAATCTTCTTTAAAACTTTTAAGAATATGGATTCTCACATACTCAGCACGCTGACATTTCACAAGCATCTGCAAGCCCTGTTTAAAGAAAATCGAGCCTCCGATCGAGATTAGGTCCAAGGACCAACGTGCACGAGAGGTTGGGCCCACAATCCGATGTTCATACCCCCTTATGAGAGTCTCAAATTACATCTTTTTAATATTATTTTGGAGACGTTATGTTATAATTTTGGCTTCATAAATATAATTTCACTTGTTGCTATATTTTATTCTCACCAACTGGATTTATAAATTTTCTATATTAATTTGGTGAACTTATTAGGTGAATTTATCTTTTGTAGGAAGTTGGAAAGCCAAAAGATGAAGACATATATTTGTCCAAGTTCAAGACAAGTGAGAAGAGAATTGCTGGCGGATTTTATTGAAGAATTGATTGTGGGATTATTGTGATTATAAAGAAAAGTAAAAAGGGACAAGAGAAGACAAAACCATGGAAGCTAAAGAGCCTATTTCATGTCATTCATAGCCATTTAACGCCCACTACCTCACCGTTATTTCTTTTCCACTAACTCTCCACCATCAGCACATGTTTAATCCAATTAATCCCTCACTTAAACCCTTCATTACCCACCATGAATGCATTAACTTTCCACTCACCTCATTGACTACAATAAATCACCCATCAACTTATTTGGCAAAGGAACCACCACAACAGATTTCTTTATCCATTTCATTCAAAATTTAGTTATGTTTTCCTTTGTAATGAGCTGCTAGAACTCTAGCTAAGGCTAAAGGGAATGTCCTTTGAGTAAATTTGTGAATTGTTCTTTAATCCAATGTACAGTATGAATTGCTAAATTCTTTTATTTTTGGTTGTTCAATATTTTCATATCCTTTTATTTTGATTGATGTTAAGTGCTACTATCTTTTCATGAGTTCAATTATATTTTTCTCATTGTTAAGAACTGACTTAGCATGCTTTTAAATTAAAAGAGTAGATATTTAAAAAAATTCCATTTTATGAACAATCATTAATAAAAGATAACATTGAAAAATTAAATTGGTTTTAATTTCTTTATCTTCCGGTTAAAGTTTCTCAATGATAATTTTAATCGAGTTATAATTTTGATTAAAGAGCATGAAACATATTTTTCTTAAAGAATTGAACCTTGATGCCTTAGCATTTCCATTATTGATATTTCATTTTTAAACTCAATCTCTACAACAATCAAATCAAATTACTTTTCCATTTCGCTTGTCACTTTTATTTTGGTATTTTTAATTATTTCTTTGTGTGCAGACATTTGCCTACTTGCTCCTTGAGGATACGATACTTGAACTTCCAAGATTATTACTACGTGTGACTACTTGCACTTGGATAGATGCAACAAGTTTTTGGCGCCGTTGCCGGGGAGCGGAGAAGCGTAAAGTAGCACAAGGAAATTCATTATTAAGGTTTGCGGTTTTAGTTTCCAAAGCTAATTTGGTAAGGCTTATCAAACTCAATTTTTCATTTCTGTTTTTTATTTTTTATTTTCTATTTTCTATTTTCATTTTTGGTGTTTTTTGTTTGCTCTTGTCTTACTTTTTTAAATAAAAAAGAGAAGAAGAAAAAAAAAATTAGTTTAGTTTTTTTATCTATTGCTTCTTTATTTTGTTTATGAGATACCGTGATCGGTTTGGTAGATTTACAAAGAGACCACAATTTGACCAAACTTCATCACAAATGGCTGAGAACAATATTAATAATAATAATGTATTGGAAGGGCCCCAAAATAATGAAGATAATCATAGTGTTCATAATTATGAGAATCCACTTGTTAGGACATTACAAGATTATTTGCATCCTGCTCGTACAAGTGTGCCATCTTGCATCATTTATCCATTAAATGGTCAAACTTTTGATTTTAAACCGGGCATGATACAAATTTTACCAACTTTTCATGGAATGGAATCTGAAAATCCATATTCACATGTGCGTGAGTTTGAGGAAGTTTGTGGAACTTTTCCAACACAAGGGTGTAGGCTTGATACAATTTTGCTAAAACTTTTTCCATTTTCACTGAAAGATAAAGCCAAAACTAGGCTTTATTCTCTAAGGCCAAGAACAATTGGAACATGGCTTGAAATGCAAACTAAATTTTTCAATAAAATTTTCCCAATTCAAAAGATAAATTCTTAGAAAAGACAGATGACCTCATTTTCTAAAAAAGACACTGAGTGTTTACCTCAAGCTTGGGAAAGATTTAAAGATTTGTTAATGTTATGTCCTCACCATGGTTTTGAAAGATGGAGGGTGGTAAGTCATTTTTATGATGGCTTAACACCTAAAGATCGACAATTTATTGAGATGATGTGCAATGAAAATTTTATGTATAAAGATCCTAAAGAAGCTTTTGATTTTCTTGATGAAATTGCAAAGAAATCTCATATTTGGAGTGCTCGAAACACATTTGAGCCTAATTCCCAAAAGGCGAAATCTTCTATTAATCCTTCCAGCGGCAGTATTTATCACCTTAAGGAGGAAGATAGTCTCAAAGCTCAATTGGCAACAATGGCTAGGGACTCTAAAATCAAAATTGCCTCAAAAAGTTAATTCAATTGCAAGTCAAGAAATTTGTGAGATTTGTGAAGCTTGTGGGGTCATGGGACATGTAACAAAAGAGTGTCCAACACTTCCAACTTTTAGAGAAATGTTGCATCATCAAACAAACTTCGTGAAAAGAAGAATATGGAAAAAGGAGCCAAGAGGCGCGAGTTGAGCCGTAACTTGCCTAGTAGGTCACAGCGCAGCACAAGCTCCAGCATGAAAAAAAAATTTACACAAAAAGAGTGTCGCGGCCAGCAACCACAGTGGCACCAGCCACCATCCGGCAACAACCACTAGTGCCAATGGCTGGACTTGCAGCTCTGCCCAGCTGCCAAACTTGAGCAAAAGCTGCGGTCCAACATCCAGACCTGCAACGCGCACAAACAGAAAAGCGCAGTGGCAGTTGCCACCAGTAGTCGCTACGACTGGCACCGTCGCTCGTCGCTAATTGCTCCAGCCGCTCCATACGGTCGCAACAACAACCCATCGGGCCCACCCAGCTAGTCCTTGTTGCGAAGAAAAAAAAAATACATACAAAAACCAAGCGTGACCTACCTTGGGGTATATGGCAAGTCCTCTCCTTGGCAAGCATAACACTCCTCCAAGCTCGAAAGTAGTGGAAGATAAGTTTGCAATTTGAAGAGGAGTGAAGAGAAGCCTTGTATTTATAATAGTTAGGGATCCTAATCCAATAGGGAGCACAAGCCAATTCCAAGAAAAACTCAAAGGCCTACTCCATCTAGGCCCAACTCACAAGTGGAAACCCAAACAAAGTTAGAAAGCCCAAAGAATATTTCACATCTCCTCCCTGATATTTGGAAAAGGGAAATTCCTTAGGTCAATTAATTATCCTAATTAAATCCTATTTAATTTGGGAAATTATAATTGATTTAAGATGGAAATATCTCCCTAAATCCAGGATGAGATTTCCACTGAATCTCCTTGATTAATTCCAATATCCTATTTTTAGGTAAGAATAATCCTAATTAAATAAGGATTATTCTTCAAACCCTAGTTGACAAGGAGCATTATAAATTCATGGCTACATCACACAATTGAGGTAATCCTAAATCCACAGCCGAAACTCTCTCTCTCTCTCTCTCGGTTTAGGTTTGAAGAGATTTTTTTTTAAATTTTTCCCCACTTATCATCTTGGGAGTTATTCCCTCTTAGTTTATTCGAAGTATCTCAATGGTGTAACGCCGTCTACTTGAATCTTTACGTAAAAAAAGTTTATTTTCCCATGTTAAGCTAATGAGAAGGAAGCTTTTTTCAGGACAAATTTTTGCACTTATCAGGACTCTCTTCGAAGGATGTCAACCTTGATGCCCTATTCGTGGGTTTTTTACTTTTTCCCCACTTATCGTCTTGGTACTTGTTCCTTCTTAGTTTATTCGAAGTATCCCGATGGTGTAATGCCGTCGATTTGAATCGTTACATAAAAACAATTTATTTTCCCATGTTAAGCCAGTGAGAAGGAAGCTTTTTCCAGGAGAAATTTTTGGACCTATCAAGACTCTCTTTGAAGGATTTTAGTCTAGAGAAAAGATAGGAAGAAAGAACTCCTAACATTCTTATGTGAAGAAAGATCTGCAAGAAAGTGAGACTCCCCTCGACGGCCACACGGTTCTCTCATACCATAGAGAAACCTCCGATCATTTTAGCTATTGTCGTATCCTTTTCAAGGTTCAATCGAACTAACTTAGGCATTGGACACTACTACAAAAAAGGAAAAAGACGACGGGAATTCACCGTCGTGTATCGGGTTTTCAAACCTTCGTAAAATCGACCGACATCTTTTGCAAAGTAAAACCACGACGGGAAATCACCGTCATTGTTATAACCAACAACGTCATTAACAAAAACAACCGACGTCTGTATACTGAAAAATGAACCAAAAAATTGTCGAGGAGAAGAATAGACGACCTATTTTATACAAAATCCGTCGTGTAAATAAATACAATACGTCTTTAAATAAATAAAATACGACGTTACTAAAACATACGACGTCCAATATATTTATATAACCGTCGTGAAATAGTTTTTCCACTTCGTTTTTTCCATTAAAATTGATGTGGAAATAGCGGTTAGGGTAAATCACCGTCGTTGTTATAACAAACAACATCATTAACAAAAAACAACCGACGTCTGTATACTGAAAAATGAGCCAAAAAATTCTCAAGGATAAGAATAGACGACCTATTTTATAAAAACTCCGTCGTGTATATACATACACTACGTCTTTAAATAAATAAAATACGACGTTATTAAGTTATACTACATTTCATCTATTTATATAACCGTCGTGAAATGGTTTTTCCACTTCATTGTATATGAAATAAACGACGTGGAAAATATGTTAGGCTCTTGACTTACGACATATTCATTTATATAAACGACGTAGTATTTTTTATATAACGTCGTGATCATGTAAAAGACAGCCGTGTTTCTCTATTTATACGTCGTCTTTACCAAAATAATAGTCGTCTAATCTATTTGAGACGGCGTAGTTTTTCAGCCAATTGCCGTGGAAAATATATTTAACGACATAAGAATAAAAAAAAGACGTGGATATTCTCATATAAAGTTGTTTTTGTAAAAGAACGACAGCCAAATATCTTTTGACATCGACAAATTTAGCTCTGGATTTAAAATTACGTCGTGAATTATTCATTTTTCACTTCATTTTTGATATAACAAGCGACGTGGTAAAATTTGAAGACAACGATTTTTGATTTGTTACGGACGAGTTCATGATCTACGACGTCATCTTTTGTAACGTTCAGGTTCGATATCTTTCCTTTTAGACGTCGGTATTATGGTACTGGAATCGTGTTATTTGTAATTACATGTCGGCTCTTTATGCTTCTCCGATGTGATATCGTTAATAACTGTTTCACAATACCGTCGTCTTTCTTCAATTACTTCGCCTTTAGACGTCGGTAAATACAATGCCGTCGTTGAATGCTCCAAAACGTCATTTTTTATTGACAATTTTATGAAAACAGACGTCTGTTTTTCACAGTTTTATAAGGGCCGTCGTTTTATAATACTGAACCAGTATTTTATGTACTGATTGTTTTGTGGCCAAAACCTGCATAATGAAAGTGAAGAAAACACATTACAATTTATTACAAAATTAATGTCATACAGTAGTGTTGTTTAGGGCATAAGTAATTTCATAAATTACAAGAGCATCATTCAATCCATATATCTTCATACCCATCTTGAATATTTTGACTCCCAAACTCACCCACCAATTCATCAAATGTGTCAACATTTGGCATCCCTCTAGTAAATGGCTCACACTCAATTCTCACATCACCTAAGACATCAACACTACCGACTAACCATGATGCATCGGGTCGTCAACAAAAAATATTTGTTTGACTTGAGAAGCCAAAACAAATTGGTCATTCCTATGTCCAATTTTACTCAAATCTACAAGGGTAAATCCAAGTTCGTCGACTACAAGGCCGGAAGTACTATCTATCCAATCACACCTAAAGACTGGGATTGTAAACTTTTGGTAGTCAAGGTCCCAAATTTCTTGAATGACACCATAAAAACCCATATTTGAGAGAATTGGGTTTTTATCCTTGGCACTAGCAACTTGCATGGTATGTGCAAGTAAATAAACTCCACTATTTTGAACTATCCGCACATCATCTTGTGCCTTGATGTTAAATTTAACACCTTTAATAAGATAGCTCCTATATAATGGCACTGCCATGTTTGGACCAACTGCTAGCCACCTTAAATTTTCTGATACCCCATGATTGTCTCCCTCATCAAGTTCACTTTGAACCTGCAAATTAATCATATCTTAATTCAATCTAATATAGAAAGAAGAAAATTAAAAGTCCAATATGTTATTAAATAACATATACCTTGAAGTGTAGCCACTGAATGAAAGTGCTATTTATCTTGCAGCCACTTTATTCTCTTTCTAAATTTTGGATAAGCGGCCTTGATGTGGATCATATGTTCCCTACATGACACGAAAAATTCAAGTAAGGAATAATTTAAATTGGAAACTTAAAGAATAAAACTCATACTCGATATAAGCTAGGACTTCCTCCGTATTCTCCAAGACATATAGATGTGCTTGGTTCAACAGGTCCCGATCAACTAAGCTCACTGTGCAACCTGATAATGGCTTTGAAACTCCTATCTTCTGACTTGATGGCACTCCAATTGTACTAATATTAGATAAATGTTCAGTGCAAAATTCTACAGCTTTTTCAGCTATATAACGCTCAGCAATGCAACATTCGGGATGAGTATGGTTCTGAACATACCCCTTTAGAACTTTCATATATCTTTCGAACTGATACATCCATCTAAAATATACTGGCCCACATAGACGAACTTCTCTGACAAGATGTACTATTAGATGAACCATGATATCGAAGAATGAAGGTGGAAAGTATTTTTCAAGCAAACACAAAGTAACTACTACATCTTCTTCCAACTTATCTAGCTTGGAAACATCAACCGTCTTTGCACATATAGCATTGAAGAAGAAGCACAAACGAGTTATTGCATACCTTGCAGGCTTCTTCAAAATAGAACAAATTGTCACATGGAGCAATTGTTGCATTAAGGTATGACAATCATGTGATTTAAGGCCAAGAAGTCTTGAATCTTGTAAAGATACAAGATTTTTTATATTTGAAGAATAACCTTCAGAGACCTTCATACCATAGAAAGAATTGCAAACCGCTCTCTTCTCTGCTCTTGACAAATTCCAAGGCCCTGGAGGCAAATGAGTACTTCTCTCTCCATACTCGGGTTGCAAATCAGTTTTGACCCCCAAGTTCAATAAATCTAACCGAGCAGCAATCCCATCTTTATTTTTTCCAGTGATCTCCAGCAATGTACCAATGATACTATCACAAACATTCTTCTCAATGTGCATAACATCTAGGACATGCCTCACTGGAAGGTATTTCCAATACTCAAGATCAAAGAATTTTGACTTCTTCTTCCAACAAACTCTGTCACTGGAAGGTATTTCCAGTACTTCTTCTCCCGTTAATGGCTCCAGAGGCGTGCCATATTCAGGTTTCCCATTAAAAACTGCACGTTGCCTCCTATATGGATGATTGATTGGTAACCATTTTCTATGCCCAATGTAACAAATTTTGTGGCCATTTTTCAACCTGTGACTAGGTGTATCATCGCCGCATATTGGACAAGCTTTATATCCTTTAACAACACAACCAGATAAGTTTCCATAGGCGGGAAAATCATTAATGGTCCACAGTAATGCAACTCTGAGTGTAAAGTATTCTCCTATGTGTGCATCATAATACACTCCTCTAATCCCATCCCACACAGATTTTAAATCATCAATCAAAGGCTCCAAGTAGACACAAAACTGTACCTACTATGGTCATTATCTTCTTCAACATTTCTACTAGCATTAGTAGTTGGTTCCCAAGGTTCTCCATGAAATGTCCAATTCTTATAGCTTTGGTCAACTCCATTAAAGTATAAGTGATCCCTTATAATTCCAACCCCAAACAATTTCAAATTCACACATTTAACACATGGACAACGGATATGCATTGTAGTCAGAAGATTTTCTACAGAAAATTGCAAAAATGTTTCCATCCCTAACTCATATGCCTTCAATCTTCTATCCGAGTGCATCCATGACTTATCCATCTCCGACACTATATCCTATTATCTATGATAAGGTGAAAAGACAAGCAATGACTATCACTACAGCAGATTATATACGGTTTTAATAGCAAACAATATAGTATACAGACGACGGTTTTTAAACAACAACAGACGTATTACACATATATAGACGACGGGTTTTAAAAAAACGTCGTCTAATGCTAGCAAGAAACAGAGTCCAGCTAACTTGAACCACGACGGTAGTTAAAAAATGTGTCGTGGTATAAATTTACAGATGACGGTTTGTTAAAAAACCGTCGTCGTATGCATAAAAAAAGATATCGAAATCTCAGTTTATTTTCAAGAACCCAAAATATATTCAGAACACAACATATACATTAATTTTTATGTTGAGTATTAAGAACACGTATACTAAGCACGAAACCAACATATACTAAGCATGAAAACATTAAATCCATTCCCGATTCATAATAACAGAGAGTGATTAAAAGATCCGACAACATTAAATCCATTCCCGATTCATGAGAACATTAAACATTAAATCCATTAACCCATACCGTCGACAACATTAAAAAATCACAAAGCCCTTTACCACAGAACTGAATATCATTCAATGAATTTACAAGCATGAGATTAGGGTTTGTACTTACAGGTAGGCATAGCTCACAGATTATGGCCAACTTGGATTCGACGGAGAGCCCAACTTTGAATTAGAGTTGAAGTGAGAGAGCGGAGCGAAATGTTTTAGGTCACAGACTATGGCCAACTTGGTTCAGGGTTACAAGTATAAGAGTTAGAGCGAAATCTGAAAATTTTAGGTCGAGGTGAAATTTTTAGAAAGCGCGCTTTTTAAAAAACATCGACGGAAACAAAAAAACAACCGTCGTTAAAAATACAACCTAAACATGACCTTATTTAAAAAATGACGTCGTTGTAAATATTCTTACGATGCAAAACCAAACTACCGTCGTTAACATGTCAAAAGAAATATGACGCCTATTAAAATAATTGGGTCGTGGTATCTCCATACGTTGTAAAAAAAAAACAGACGTATTAGAAAATTAAATAGACAAATATACCCTAAACCCTAAACCCTAATAAATAAAACCTAAATTATATATTTTAATATAAAAAAAATTTCAATAGGGATTAGGGTTTTATGGCCTAAAATATCTCGTCCATAAAACCCTAAACCCTAATCCCTTTTCTAAATTTATTTAAACCCTAAACCCTAAACCCTAAACCATTAAAGTATAAGTGATGTTGTGACTCATGAAAACATTTTCCTTTTTGGTGGTAATTTTAAATTTGCATAACTCAAACTTAATTTTTTAAAGCTTAAGGGGGAAGAAAATATCTCAATGACTTCATAGGAGTTGACGTTGCATTTTTTGGAGTTATTTTAAATTTATTATGAATATTTCAAATTAAATAGAATAAAATATTATTAATAAAACCCACAAACGACGTCGGCGTTAATAACTTAACGACGTTGTAAATCATAATAAACGACTTAATTTTAAAAACAACGTCGTTTAAAGTTAAAACCATGGCCATTTTTACACAGAAAAACGACGTACAAACCTTTTTCCAAGACCTAAACTCTTAACCTCTCGCCGTCTAATGACAAGTGAACAACGTCATCTATATAACCAATAGTGTCGTTTGAAAAATCTTTTACGTCTCTTTTTAAAAAACTATGACGTTGTTATGTGTGTACAACGTCATTTTAAAGAAACCACGGTTTAGAAATGCGCTCTTCGTAAATCATCGACGGAAAATAAGAAAACCGTCGTTAAAAATATAAATAAACATGACGCTTATTAGATCTATACCCTAAACCCTAAACCATAAAATATAAATCCTAAATTATATATATATTTTTAAATAATTTTAGAAAGGGGTTTATGGTTTTACGGCCTGATATATATTAACCATAAACCCTAAACCCCAAAAATAAACCTTTATCCCCCTAAACCCTAAACCCTAAACCCTAAACCATTAAAGTATAAGTGATGTTGTGACTCATGAAAACATTTTTTTTTTTGTGGTAATTTTAAATTTGTATAACTCAAACTTAATTTTTTAAAGCTTAAGGGGGAAGAAAATATCTCAATGACTTCATAGGAGTTGACGTTGCATTTTTTGGATTTATTTTAAATTTATTATGAATATTTCGAATTAAATAGAATAAAATATTATTAATAAAACCCACAAACCACGTCGGCGTTAAGAAATTAACGACGTTTTAAATCATAATAAACGACTTAATTTTAAAACAAACATCGTTTAAAGTAAAAACCATGGCTATTTTTACACAGAAAACGACGTACAAACCATAATCCACGACCTAAACTCTTAACTTCTCGTCGTCTAATATCAAGCAAACAACGTCGTCTATAGAACCAAGAGCGTCGTTTTAAAAACCTTTTACGTCGCTTTTTAAAAAACTGTGACGTTGTTATGTGTATACAACGTCTTTTTGAAGAAACGAAGGTTTTTCACAACATGAAAACCTCAACAAATTTGGTTCAGCATGATCTTGGGTTTTTCACAACATGAAAACCTCAACAAATTTACAGGGAGGTTGACGGTGCATTTTTTGGTTATATTTTAAATTTATTTTGAATATTTTGAATTTAATAGATATAAAGACGACGGTGTTCTATATAATTATGTCGTTGCAAGTTTTATTACACGTCAGTCAGACAAAAACTTCTCTAATTCTAACCAATTTTGTACAAAAACTTGTCTAATTCTATCAAAATTTGTACATTTTATAAAAATGTTTAAGTATTCCAAAATTCCTCTACTACTAAAACATAGCATTAGAAAAAAGAAAAAGAAAAATAGGATTGGTACTTAGGTGACGAGGGGTAAAATTATATGACACTCAAGCAAAACCACACAAACTTCACACACTCTAGACCTTGACCAAATACGCTTATGACTAGTCAACTGTCAGACATGAATAACCACAACCAAGAACATACACAGAGCATATCAATATGTACCTGCAAACCTAGAGAATTACTAGTGACAGCCTAAGCACTCAGAAGGACCTGTCAATCTAGGCATCCCCTGTGCTAGCAACAACTATGGTGAAAGTGTGTGAAGGCATCATAATCAAGTAAACACCAAATAGCATAAAAGGATGACTAGTCAACCGCAAGAACACAAACCCAGAAATACATGAACATCATGCGATGACTAGTCAACTGTCAAGAACACAAACCCAGAAAATTACAAAGATACAAACCAGAAATTGTTCACCTAGAAACCCACCATTGGGAAAAACTAGGAGTCATCAACCGATCAAGCATTCACTAAGCAAAAAGATTCTTACAAAGAAACACTAGCAAGCTCAACAAATCCTAGGTCTATTTAGGAAGATGAGCTATACCTTTGTGCAATCTTCTTCTCCAGCTTAGCAAAACCAGCAGCTTAGCAATGACAGGTTCTTCTTCAACTCTATCATCCCATGGCACCAGCTAGCCAGCTCCAACTCAGACAAGAACGAAATTTGGATTCAAGGAGTAAATGACCAAGATATATATGAGAGAGTGTTTGAATTTGACCTAGATATATATATGAGAGAGTGTTTGATCTAGCAAGATGAGGTTTTCATATTTCAAATGCAGTTTTCGAAAATCAATTTGGAAAACTCAAAGATGAAAAATATGAAGGTTTGCTCTTGAGGAAGAAGAAGAGAAAGTTTTCTAAGAAACTTTCCAAAACTCACCCACAAAAGAGACAGCTGCCAAATGAGGAATTCTTTAGTTTTTACACAAAAATTCATAGTTTAGAATCGTACAAGGAAGCAGAGAATTTCGCAGAATAGGACAAAAAAGATGGGTAGGATCCAGCTAGAAATCCTACTAATGCAAAGGTGGACTAGTCATACGAAGGAAAGATGACTAGTCATAATCTTCAGGAATTTAGTGAATGCAATGCAAAATTTACCTTTGTCAAACACATTGTTGTCCATCATAATGTAGCCAAATAAGAACACCTAGATATGTAATTCTTAATCTAAACTAGATCTTGGGAAAATACAATGATTGTCCTATTACAAAATTGTCAAGGGAAACCAAAAGAAAATCACAAAATGCATACACTTACAATGGGCATGTTCGGGGAGGGGAGGGACTACTCAGCAATGAGGGAGGGGGAGAGTGGGACTACAACCAGAGGCGGACCTACAGAGGCGCAAGGAGGTGCAGTTGCACCTCCCCTTGCCGGAAATCCTGTGAAGAGGCTGGATTATGCACCTCCGCTGGTCCCAAGATTCTGCATCTGAGGTGTGTTGCAAGGGGTTTCAAAACGAGGAAGATGACTTGGGTTTTTTGCAGTGCAAACGACGTCGTCTTTGTTATCCTCTAGCTCAAAAGGCGTTTAATGAAACGGGGAGTATTGATTGATGCAATTTTGACTTTCGGCAAATTACCACTTTAACCATCTTATTATCCTCCAGCTTAAAAAACAAAACCTTTTAATCATCCCATAATCAATAACCATGTGAGCAAATTAGGATTCCCTTCCATCTAGAAAACCCACAACCCAAAATCACTTTCCAAATCTCTCGAAGATTTCTTCAGTGCAAATTTAAGTGCTGATGGGTTAGTCTTGAAGATATATTTTATGAGGTAATATTTCTTGTGGCTTTTACAGGTTATTATTTCTCACTTTTATTTCTCATGATTATTTCTCTTTTATATTTTGGGATTGCTTATTCTACTTAGATGAATAAGTACGTATATTTAATTACATTATACTGATTATTATGCGTCAATAATAATTAGTAAATTTATAAATTTTTCTTGTCAAAACAATTGATTTCTTAGCTAGCGCCCACTATGTATTTGACTAAATGTCTCAAAGAGGTTTACATGTTTTGTTTGTTCTGTTATTTTTTTTCATCAATTATGAATGACATTAGTATTGTTTAAATTCTATAGATAATAGTTGTCTAAATTTTGTTTTCAAATTTTTAGTCTTTTAAATATTGCCCCTTCTCTAAAAAATTTCTGAGTTCCGCATTGACTACAACCGCGTGGAGACAAATGGCCAGGAATGGCTGGGTTGGGGAAGATCTTACTGGGAGATGGTCGAGAGTTAGGGATTGTGAGAGAGAGAGAGAGAGAGAGAGAGAGAGAGAGAGAGAGAGAGAGAGAGAGAGAGAGAGAGAGAGAGAGAGAGAGAAGGGTAAGGGTGGGGTGGGTGGATTAGAGTTCAGAAGTGGCTGTGGCTTGGGGCTTTTGGGTGTGGGTGGGGAAAGTAGCTGTGGAGAAAAGGGAGAAGAGAGGGGTGTTGCGGTTGACATCCCTTGGTTTTAAATTTTAGTTTTATTTCTTTTTTCAATTGAATTCAAATATTTATAATTTTTTTTTATTAATATCTTAACAATAGTTTAACGAATTGGATTACATTGGCTAACCATGCTGAACACAGGGACTAAACTTGCCAATGAGCTAAAACACAGAACCATTTTAGCATTTAAGCCTTATATATATATATATATATATATATATATATATATATATATATTTTTTTTAATTATTATTTTTTTTTTTGGTTTCTAATTGTCCATCTTTGCCAAGCAAAATATAGATGAAAAATCGAGTAGAATTTGTCTTCCAGAGTTGACAAAAAATCTATGGCCTCCAATTATGAAAGAAAAGAGAGGCTGTAGGAAACTTTATTATATCTTATTTTACAAGGCTACAACTTCTCTTCTCAATAAGTGAAGAAATAAAAGGTCCTCCATATAAAACCAAAAACAAGAGCATATTATTAGATGGATCAGAGGAGCTTCCGAATTCAAAAGACAAGGAAACCAGAGAGATATCTAGCTTCTCCTACTACTAGCAAGCACACAAATCACATATATAATTTTTTCATGGTCCTTGGAAGAGGAGGACATTGACAGTGAACCCTCCATCGATGCAGACAGTTTGGCCGGTTATGTAAGACGCTGCAGGGAAGCATAGAAATGCCACCAAGGCGGACACCTCTTTTGGCTCTCCAGTCCGTCCTAAAGGGCATCGAGAGTTGATAGCCTCCAAAAAAATTTGGTCACTCAGAAGCTGCAAGTAATGAAGAGACCATAGAGAAGATGAATGCGCATGTTACGCATGGGGAAAGTTCGAGTTTAAATGTGCAGTTACTGATTAACAGTTTAACAACATAACATAACATGTTAGAAAATTTAAAAGACACGATCATATGGAAATTTTTGAAAGGATCTTACAGGCTCAGTGAGGGGAGTTCTGATGAACCAAGGTGCAACAGTCACTACACCAGAACACATCTATTACGGCGCACAAAGCGCGTCGTGAATTATCATTCACGACGCAAAACATGCAAGCAGTAAAAGCCCCCGTCGTAAATAGTGTTCCTCAATCACGGCGTGCATGAACGTTGTAATAAAAAACTTAAGACGACGTTCTCTGTGAGCCGTAATTCAGTTAAAGCAATTACGACACGCTTTGCGCGCCGTAAAAGAGTAATTAATTCTCATTTAAGACGTCTAATGCACGCCGTGTTTAACTTTAAATTTTTTCTAAAAATTATTAATTCCCTGCTTGCTCCTATTTCATATTTACAATATACTTATATCATCTATTACTTCCCTGGATACAAAATTTCACAAAACAAAAAGTAGTATTGCAACCAAACTTGAAAGAAAGAACCATTTCATTGAAAACTACACTAATCATAATCAATTCCAAATACAAACTCCATAAAATATTAAAGAAACACATAATAGTGCAGCCAAATTTACAATTAACTTGTACACAGCCTCCAACTCATTCACTCATAATAGTGCTGCCAAAACTACAACGTAACCTATGCAAAAACCTCATGATAGCACTGGCAGTAGACATCATCTAACAAGAATCAAACTGACACTTGATCTGCCACCTGCATTTTGTTTGAAAACTCATTTTAGCAACTTAACCATTGTAATTTGCCAAAGGAAAAACCTCATTACAAATTAATATGATGGTTACCTCAATGAAGAAACTTTGAGAACCCACTACTACAAAAATGGAAAAAGACGACCAGAAAAAGACGACGGCATAACATAAAACCGTCGTTGTATTTAAATAGACGACGGTATAAAAAAAAAACCGTCGTGGATAAGTGATTTACTGTTCAATATTTTTAAAAGACGACGCGTACAAATAAAAAACAGTCGTTTTTAAAAAAGGATTTCTTCAGTGTTAAAATCTGACCAAAAAACAACGACAGCAGGTATGAATACACTGACGTAGAAAATAAAGACGACAGTTCACCAAAAAACCTGCCGTGTTAACTCCTAACTAAACACGACCAACTGTTCTTAATCCACGTCGTATAATATAGTGGAATCAACGTCTGTATACTACGACGGTGCATTCTCTGTAAACCGCCGACTTATTATTTTGGAGTATACTACGACGGTACCTACAACACTACTGTCGTTTTTATTTACCACGTCCTAAGTTCAAATTACGGTCGTATTTTTTCAATTTATACGTCTGCCCTCTCTGTAAACCGCCGTCTTATGTTTATAGCTTTTTAAAATTAATTAATTTTTCTTTTATTTTGGTAATATCTTTCTTAACACAAAACAAAATTTAATTCTCAATCCTCAACAACATTTTCATCTTAAAATGCAAATCTCTTCGTGTTAAATATGAACACAAATTTGGCAAATACATCGTGGCAAATATATGTTCAACTGTTTCTTCCTCTCATATGCAAGCTGGGCCCTCTCCTTCCTCTTGTTCTCAAGCTCCTGCACAGCCTCGATTCCTGAAAAACAAAATCAAAATCAACAAAGTGTGAACCCTCACTCCTCGATTCCTGGTTACATTGTAGTCCCCTTTTCCACAGTGATCAACTTCAAAACTCCTGTGTAGCAAGGTGGAACCAGCCTTAAAACCTGTTGTGGGTTGTGCCTTTGGGGTGAAGCTGGGAGTGGGCTTGAGGTTCAGAATGAATAGACACCACCTACTCATTCTGAACCTCAAGCCCACTCCCAGCTACAGCCACCACCTGAGTCCGTCTCTGCGAGCATCAGGAACACCCACGCGGGTTCTCAAGCTGGTTTCACCCTTGCTACACAGGAGGATGTAGCAAACCCATGCTTGGTCTTGTGAGGAATCATTCTGCAAACCCATTTGCTTTCAGAAAGACAATTTCTGCAACCCTAATTGAAAACTGAGAGTTAACAACCGCGTAAAAAAATCCTATTTAAACAAAATGGAGTAAATATCCACGTCAGTTCTAATATACATAGCGACGTCATATTTGACTAATCAACGTCAGTTTAGATATAACTACATCGGAAATCCAAAAGTCATTTCGCGCGTATTAAAAAGATAACTACATCGGAAATCCAAAAGTCATTTGGCGAGTATTAAAAAGAGAACAGAACCAAAGTAACCACGTCGGTTTATTGAAATACACAGTCGTTGAATTTAAGAGTACAACGTCAGTTTAGAGAAACAAAGCGCCGTCATAACCACGTCGGAAATCCAAAAGTCATTTGGCGCGTATTAAAAAGAGAACGACGTCGTTTTCAGAACCGCAAAGTAACCACGTCGGTTTATTAAAATACACAGTCGTTGAAATTACAAGTACAACGTTAGTTTCGAGAAAAAAAGCGCCGTCATAACCAAATCGGAATTCCAAAAGTCTTTCGGCAGTTGTGATAACCACGTCATTTATGAATTATCTACCGTCGTTATAACAAAATAATACGGCGGTTTGTTAATGACAACGTCGTTGTATTGAACTCTGGGAAAATATATAAACTTTTCGTCACCTGACCTAATATTTTACGGTTTTCACTTCCCGATAAAGTATCGTAGTTTCCCTCTCATTTCCCAAATCACCATTTTCGTCACCTGACCTAGCATCATCGTCTGAATCATCGTCTTCATCGTCCAAATCACCATTTTGGTCTTCGTCTTCGTCGGAAGGAAACATTTCTTTGCACGCCGGTGTTATTCAAGGTTTTTTCTCACTCTCTTCCCTTTTTTTACTTTTCATTTGCATGCCGTAGTTGTCTGGAAACTAGATTCTGTCAAATTGAAGAAATCTTTCACTGGTTTTGATTAAATACATAAGTAGATACCCTCACGACGCCAAAAGACGACAGTTCTGTCCTGTTTTCGACGATGGAATGGACACACCACGACGGTGGCTAAAAACCGTCATGGTGTGACAATTAATACGTCGGAAACAAGATAAAACCGTCGTCTAGTGAGAGAAGTACACTAGTTTTGTAATTTTAAACCACGTTGGTTATTGTTAATAACCGACGTAGTTTATGAATATTTACGTCATGAAATATATAAAACCGTCGTTGTTTTTATATTATTACGTCGTTTATTTTTAATAACCGACGTTGTTTTTCTGGCAGATTAATCAAAAATGGTTTCGAAATCTCAAAACAAGGAAGCTGAAGCGTCAAAGGCCACAGCAGGTTCAATGGCACAAGGGGATGAACCCAAAACAGGTTTAGTGGAAGTTGAAAAATCAACTCAAAGCAAACCCTCGAAGAGGATGAGATATTCCTCAACCTCAGAGAAAGACTCGAGCACAGCCACATTTGTTGAGGAGCCAAAATCTGGCCGCGGTATCAGCACAATGAGCCGTGTTGTGAAGAGGAAAATTGAGAAGGTTAAGCCTGTGGTTGAGTTCAATAAAGATGGCAAACCACATGGCGAGGCTGCTGTTGAGATGCAGTCTTACATTGGTGTTTTGGCACGCACCAGAGTCCCTCTTGTGGACAAGAAATGGAAACAATTACCCAAGGACGTGAAGGAGCAGATTTGGGAAGCTGTTCAAATGTCCTATGTTATTGGGGATCGTTACAAGAACTTGGTCTTGCAGTGTGCCGCCAAAAAATGGAAGGATTTCAAGTATAACGTAACTAGGCAGTATATCCTTCCTTACGCACATGACAGGGAGAGGTTAAGAGAAACCCCTGCGCTTTATAAGTTCATAGAGAAATCGCAATGGGATGCCTTCGTAGCTTCAAGGTTAACCCCAGATTTTGAAGCTAAGCATGCTGAGCAGAAGGAGAGGAGGGAGAAATTGGAGTACAACCATAGGTTGTCTAGAAAAGGGTATGTTGGTTTGACGGACCAATTGGTAGAAACCATGCCCAAAGGTCAAGAAATCGATCGAGCTGTTCTGTGGAAGAAAGCAAGAGAAGATAAATCAGGAAACATCCCTGATCCAAAGGCTGCAGAGAAGGCAAAACTAATCGTAAGTCTCACTAACTCTGTTCTAAATTTGAAAAACAGAGTGTTTTATTTTGGTATAGACGTCGTTTATATTTATATAAGCGACGTTATAAAGTGAACACCACGACAGGCTTAATTTACGGACGTTTAAAAGTGAATAGGACGTCGGTTTTTGAATAAAGTAGGCGTCTAGATAGAATTAATACGACGGATTAAATTATTCTATGAACTGCATTTTTGTTTTAAGTTTACTCACGCACACACTCTCCCTCTCTCTGTCTATTTCACTGAATTTTGTGGTGCACAATTTCTGGAAAAGAATGCATATTTCAATCGAGTTTTTTCACTTCTTCATTAAAACTTACGACGGTTTTATCTTATCTAGACGTTAGAATGATTATACAACGACGGTAATTTTGTGCAGCCGTATGGAATTGTACATCTACGTCTGTTTGTTTAATAATCCGTCGTCTTACTTTGAATATACGACGGTTTTTAATTTATGTCTTAATCTGTTTTATTTTGAATATACGGCATATTTTTATATACCGACGTTGTAAAGTATAAACAACGACGGTATTTATATATAGACGTTTTAAATTAATACCACGTCTGTCATTTAATAAAAACCGTCGTTGTTTATAATTTACAACGTCGGTATATGTATCTGTCATACACCCTTCTCAGGTTCTAACAATCTCTCTTTCTTTCTTTTAGGATGATTTGCAAAAGCAAGTCTCCGAAGGCACTCTGACTGTCTCCGGGAGCAATGATATCTTGACTCTGGCTTTGGGAACCCCGGAGCATGGTGGGAGAGTCAGAGGAGCTGGTGCTGGCGTTACCCCAACTCAGTTCTTCAATTTGCCGAAGCAGCAGAGAGTGAAATTTGGTGACAAATTGAAGGAAAGTGTGAGGGAGGCAGTCAGAGAAGAGACCTTGAGGATTGAGGCGAAGTCAAGGGAAACTATAATGGAAGCAGTCAGAGCAGAGAGGGAGACTTTGTTGGCATATATCCGTCAACTAGTTCCTAGTTTTGATCCCAGCCAGATGCTCCAAACCCCAATTCCTCCAATTATTTTACCCCCTCAAGATCAAAGCCCAAAAAATCCAATGTCTGATAAGGCAAGCTGCTCTGGGGCCACTAATATCAGACCCCTAGCTTTGGAATTAGAAGATCCGAAGCCTGAAGCTGATACTGCTGCAAAAGAGAAAGAGGACACGGTAAAATCTCTGCTTATTTATATTTCTGCTTTTTAAATTTTAAAAAGACGTCGCTCCTTTTAATAGCCGACGTTAAAATTTAAAATAACGACGGTAAATACGTCTGTTTCTTACAAGACACGTCGTGTTTCGTTATATACCACGACGCTTTTATAAACCGTCGTTCATTTCATGATTTCATTAACTGTATTTATATTAGACGACCTTTCTATAGAATAGCGACGTTATAAATTCAATACAACGTCAGTATTAACGAGAAACCGTCGTTTATATTATATACCACGTCTGTTTTTTTTGTTTAGTTAGAGTCGTTTATTTTAGTTCACACACAAACTAACTTATATTTCTTTATTAATTTCTTTAAACAGGATCTCTCAAAGCTAGATATGCCACCTCCTCTTTTAGCCTTATGCCAACATTTCCAGACCAAGTTGTTGCCTAATGGTAACGAGGCTCTAACAATTCACATGCCCAAGGAAGTGTTTGGCATTGAGCATGATACCTTCCTCTTCACTGAGGATGTTTTGCAGTTTGGTTCAATGGTTGAGATAGGAACCACAGTGATATCAGTATACATGAGGTAATTCTCCCTAATCCCATTTTGTTTTACATTTTCCTTTCTTTTAAATTAAAATCTCATTTAATTGACTTTCATATATTTAGGTTCCTATTTGACTATTTAAAAATCGCAAATCTTGTAAACCTTGTTGGCCTCGTGGACCCTGGGCTAGTGAGCTCTGGAGCTGGATCAATATCAGACCGAATAAAAAACCTGTGAAACCGCCTGAATACAGCAGATGGGAATCAATTTTTCTTGGTCCCTTATAATCCAGGGTTAGTACCATTTAAAGTATTTTCCTATTACATGAATTCACTGCCTTATAATCCAGGCTTCTAATATTTTTCTTTCTAATATGAATCATTATGTGCAGGGGTCATTGGGTGATGGTAATTGTGAGACCATTAACAGAGACTGCCTATTACATGAATTCACTGCCAAAACGCATGGTTGACGACGAAATGAAAAATATAGTGAATACGTAAGTTGATTTCTTCTGATTTATGATTTTTCCTATAAAGTATTTAAATAAACGACGGTTTTTACTAATACCGACGTTATTATATAATATAACGACGGGAAGATATTACCGACGTTTTAATTTAACTACCACGTCAGTATTTTCTTAAAAATGTCGTTTTAATTTAACTACCACGTCGTTTGCGTTTTATTTAAGAACGTTTTAATTTTTTCTGCACAATTTTCGTCATACGACGTTTTTTACTCTTACCGACGTTATAACGTTACACAACGACGGTTAGGTTTTACCGCCGTTTTAAACAAAATATAACGTCTTGGTTTAAAAAAACTCCGTCGTTTTGACTGATTTACCACGACGGTTACTATTTGTATTTAACACCCTTTGTTTTCTTGTAACAGGTCAATTAAAATGTTTAACATTCATATAAACAAAAATTCACATAAACAGCAGGCCATTTGGAAAAATCTACACGGCACTCCTGAACAACCAACAAGTGTAGAGTGTGGCTATTACGTGATGCGATTCATGAGAGATATAATTCATGATCAGACCTAAATTTCGAAAAGAAGGTAAAACGCAACATTTTAGATATACTTTCTTTATTTTACTACGTCATATTTTTGTTTAACCGTCGTTTGTATTCTTTTAACACGTCGGTTTTTTGGTTATTTTGCAGTTTGACAAGAAAAAAGATAAACTTCAGTATACACAAAAGGATATTGACGAAGTTAGGCATGAATGGGCAGAATTCGTGAACAAGCAATTACCGAAGGATAATTGATGTAGATAAATATTTATGAACAATGTTTAATTTAGATTATTTAAAATGTATATAAATATTTTGTTGTAATCAAGAGAACAAAAATCAACAAATTAAATTTTGTTTAAAAATTTGTTTAGTTCCCAAACACCGACGTCTGATTCTAATTTACACGTCTCATACGTGTACACAATGGTCGTATTGCAGTAAACGACGTGTAATAGTCAAAACAACGACGGTTTATAATTAATTCATCCTGTATAAATGAATTTGTACTCATATACTACGTCCGTTAGTATAACCTTATCGACGTCGTAATAATATACAAAGGCTGATATTTCTAAATATCCGCCTTTGTATAAAAAAAAAACGTCAGCTATATACAACAAAATGACGTGTAATAGAAATAACAACGACGGTATATAATTAATTCATCCTGCATAAAAGAATATGAATTCATATACTACGTCGGTTAGTATAACCTTATCGACGTCGTAATCTTATACAAAGGCGGATATTCTTAAATATTCGCCTTTATATATATAAACAACGTCAGTTTATATACACTAAAATGACGTTTAATATTAGTAACAACGACGGTTTATAATTAATTCATTATAATTAATTTATATTACGTATAAAACTTTTATAATTTAATTCATCCTTAT